>CM049426.1:205104391-210104391 GCA_026929855.1 Poa annua
TAAGGCAGAGTGGTATTCCGTATCTGTGGGCTGAACTGCTAACTTTCGTGTTCAGAGCATTGCATTGTCTAAGGGAGTAGGGGAATTGTAATTCTTTACTTTAGTAAATGTATTACATTGTTAGTGTCATGTCCCTCAGGACATGCTGATCCCTAGAAGATGGTGCTTCCCTTGTTGAAGTAAGAGCAAATGATCTTATTCGCGATTTCCTAAGAATTGAGTTAGTCAAGTGCACTATTTCATATACACGAAAAAGGTATGATAGGACAAGTGCAGGGCCACTTGGCAGGCGGCAGGAGCAGCGGGCAAGTGCTTGCTTGGTAGGCCAACAGCCCTGTGAACCGGGCGGGGCACTCGACGAAAGGGGGGCACGCTGAGCAAGTACGCAAAATGAGCCCCGCGGAGCTTTCAAAAAGAAAAGCAAGGACCACTACGGGAGGTCGAACCACGGACCCTTCTTCCTTGGTATTGTCTTTTCTGTTGCTTTTCTCTTGAGCTTGATGAATGAGTGGAGCGGAGAGAGATACCCCGTGATGATATTACTCACCCTTAGCTGGCAAGGGCTGGAGCTCGACCGGCTAAGGGAGAGCGAGTGTCCCGCAGTCCAGGACATAGGCTCGACCAACAACACCTATCTCCACCAAGATAAGAAGGAATCGCTTACGCAGTTCTGTTGGCGAGCCTTCCTACATCTGCGGTCGAGTAAGGGGCAACCTTTTTTTTGAATTCAAAGGTAAGGCAAAGCGCTTTCTTTTAAAGAAGCATCAGGTTCCATCTTTCTTTCGTTAGTTAAGACACCTTAATCCATTTTGTTGAGGATCTTTCACTTATTCCGGCCCTATATTTACATAGCCAAGAAAGGCTCTGGCGATCATGCGTGACTGCGGAGCGCCTATCGCCCTGGCACGGCACTCTAAAATGCATGTTGGGTTGGGCCAGCAAGAAGACTTCGACTAGGGAGACGGAGAATGGAATTGAAGAAGGCAGCATAGTCTAAGATAACAGAATGGAACACCAACCAACAAGTAAGTGGTGGATTTGGATGGAGTCTCGCAGAAGAAGAGTACGCGCGCTAGCGCGCCCCAAGACGTCAGTCCTTTTTCTGCTTGCTGGCCAAGGTAAGTTTACTGAATCCCTTCCAAACACCAACCCAATCTCCATTCCTTGATGGGAAATGAAAGCGGTTAAGTCGATAGCTTTCTTAAGGAACAGCTAAAGAAAAAGCTCTCACGAATCCTATTTTAAATTAGTCACAGGGGAGTCATCTCATCCACCAGCCTCAGCTGACCCAAACTATGTTGAAAATGCTCATCCACCTCTTAATTCACTTTGGGAAGAGAAAAGTCAAGAGGCCTCTAATGACCAGCATAAGGGAAAGGAAGAAAGACAGATGAGCCAACTTGATATTTTTTGGCATTCTCATCACAAAGAATATATTCCGAATTTTTCTTATTTCATATCTTCAGGGCGAATCGACCCAATCCAGTGGCTGATGAAGTTTTGAAACTTTTTTCTAATTTCTAATATTCGTTGAGCATAAGGAATTGAAGGAAGACGCGACGTTTTATTCCAGGGAATCCCCAACGAAAAATGCACACTATTCCCTCTTTTCTATCGAATCGGTCATAACCACCCGTGCCACCTCCTGCAGATGTCGGTTCTTCCTTTCCCTTTCCGCCACTCCATTCTGTGATGGGGTTCCATCCAGTTCCAACACAAGTAGTCTGATGAATAATCCCATGTTCTTATATATAAGCAGGAAACTGAAGCGGAAATGCAATTCTAAAGTGCGATTCATCCTCTTCTTCCAAGGATTTCATAATTAGACGTTGAACCCATTTCATATGATGGGAGTTGCCGGAGTATTAGGCGCGGCTCTGCTATGCGCTATTCATGGGGCGACCGTAGAAAAACACTCTATTCGAGGACGGTGATGGTGCAAATACCTTCCGCGCTTTTAACCCAACTCAAGCTGAAGAAACTTATTCAATGGTCACTGCTAACCGCTTTTGGTCCCAAATCTTTGGTGTTGCTTTTTTCTAATAAACGTTGGCTACATTTCTTTATGCTATTTGTACCCGTCACGGGTTTATGGATGAGTGCTATTGGCGTAGTTGGCCTGGCTCTGAACCCTTCACGGAGCTCTAAAAAAACTTTATTGACTCGCAGCAACAAATGCAGTAATAGGTAGTGTATCAAAATAACTAGATAGTCTTTCTTGTTCCACTTGCAAGGCAAGGAAAAAAAATGTGTGTTGGAACTGGATGGAACCCCATCACAGAATGGAGTGGCGGAAAGGGAAAGGAAGAACCGACATCTGCAGGAGGTGGCACGGTCACTTATGTTTTAGATAAATGTGCCAAAGAATTTATCGAGTGAGGCAGTGATGACAGCAGCGTACCTCATAAACCATATGCCGTCTAGGATACTTGGTATGAAGTCTCCAGCCGAACTTCACTTGGGCCAAAGGGAGTTCAAGGTGCCTCCTAAACAAAAGTGAAAGGTTGTGTGTGTGTGCTTTGTGCGAGATCATCGACCTTCTGTTGGCAAGTTGGATCCGCGGGGAAACCTTAGAGCTTTCTTCGCTTATCCTCCCAAGCAGACCATATGATTCTCATTATTCTATTTCTCTTTCTTTCCAACCAGCATTCCCGCTTATTCTGATTGGAGTGATGATTGGTGGAATATTGCACAGAGGGCATGGTTTTCATGTGTCAGGATCATTTCATTCCCCTGCGGCTATTGTTACTTTCGAATTTCATTGACAATTGGAAAGGACAGCGCTTTCTTGGTCGGGCATTGCACTGGATCTTAGGAGAAAAACTAAGGAAGGAAGCCCTCTGACCCACTCTTCCTTCCCCCTACCTACCCATAAGGTAAGTAGGGGCCTCGGTATCTCTATTTCCTATTGCTTAGTCTTTATCCTTATCTTAGGAAGGTTCCCGAGCCGGGTTCCCTGGATCCATTCTTACCTAAATGGATGAATGAAGAAGGGGGCGAGCAGATACGACAGCCACACACACTCACGAGGGACTGCCAGTGAGATACTGGAGGAAGGTGGGGATGACGTCAAGGAAGATCCCATTGAGTTCATTATTGAAGATCTGACCGTCGCTACGAGACTTCAGTTCTAAAACAGCCTGGACGAGGCTCTACCTAATTGCTATAAAGTAACAAAGTATAGGGTCCAAATTGGATAAAGAAGCACTACGCTTTGCAAGGGCGCTTGCGCAATTGGGCTCACGTGCTGTGTCGAAGTCTAGCTGGGTTAGGTTTTGTCCCACCTCTATCACTTTCCTTTTCGTCCCTCATAGCTTTCATTTTCTGATTCCCTTTACCTTTATGATATTAATTCCATGTCACCCTTATTTTTAGGTAATAGGTGCCTTTTCCATAGAACTGGACTCTGCAGCTTACAAAGCATATTGGTGTTGCATATATCACCATCTTAAGGCAATCTGAGTGGTGTCTTACTTTTCTCACACCAACTTATTGGAAAAATTGTCCTAACACTCCATCCTGATGTTATTGCTATTTTGCTACATTTTGCCTTGCTAGAGTTACAGTGTGCTATCCACGTGACAAAAACAGTTCTCAAAATTGAGTTTGGCGTCCGTGGAGCATCTTGTGCATATTTGGAATACAACTAGAAACAAGTCATAGAAAACATGCTCAACTACAATTTATGTAAATTATCTTACAATAATAACATGGAAAAGAAAATTGTAAAGAATTGTAAAGTGCTGAGTTTCTTTCTCTTATAAACACATTCTTGTGAAGTAGAACTCTGGACTGGATCTAAAGTGAAATAAGAGAACCTTAATGTTGTTTTTGTATAAATAACATCATATTGTGTTCCAAGTTCGGACGAGGAGGTGTTTATTTTTTAACGCACGGGCACTTTGCTGGTATAGATAGGAAGTATAGATGAGCAGAGCGCGGAGCAGAGCAGAGGTCTCGTCTCACACTCTCACCACCCTTCCGAGTCTCCTCCTCCTGCTCGCCTCTTGAGCCGCTGCCTCTTTTCTCCCCAGTCCCCTCCCGCATCTCCTCCACGCTTCGTCGCCTGTAACCATAGATCCGCCTCCCCGCCTCCGCCACATTCCTCTGACCCGCGCCGCCCGCATCGCCGCCCGATGGAGGCGATTGAGGAGCTTTTAGAACTCGCGGATACCATGACGCAGGCCTCTGGGCTGCTCACTGACGACGACCCGGCCGACGGCGCCGCATGACGCGGCGGTAACAGGTAACTCCTCGTACACCACCGCCGTCACGTTCGGCAACGTCGTGCATATCCTCCCGCCTTCTCTCGCTCGGCTGACCCCTCACCCCGTGCTGTTTGATCGCTGCATGGTTTGATCGTTCTGGCCGTGGTGTGATGGGGATCGTGTTGTGTGTTTGTGCATGGCGCAGGGAAATCGGTGGTGCTTAATGACTTGATCGGTCATCTCGTATCCCGTGCTCGTGAGTTTAAAAAAAAATTCCACATGTTGTTAAAACATTTGCTAAGTTTCTCTCTAATACTCCCTCCGTTCCGGAATATATGCCGTTAAAGGATTTCACATACAAACTTCGGCACGTACAAAATATTTCCTCCTTTCCTGTTTTACCCTCATCTCGCTCGTGCCCCTCTCCTCTCTCTCGTTCCTCTCGCTCCCGCGTCGCCGTCCTTCTCGCTCCCCATTGCCGTCGTCTCCCTCTCGCTCCCCGTGTCTCCCAACCGCGGTTGGCTTCTTCCTCACTGTCCCCCCACCGTCGCCTTGCCCACCCACACCCCATGACGACACGATTCGTATCACATTCCTAATCCTCGTCATGCCCCGCCTGCTTTAGAGAGCTCGAGGTGGAGAGGCGAGCGGCGCGGGGGATCGAATCCTCGAGACGGGGCGATAGCCGCAGGAGGAAGAAGAGAGGGGAGCACCACGCAGGCGGCCGCCGAGGAGCAGTCTGCACGGGATACGGCGACTGTGATCATACGACCTGAGGCGAGGAGGTGCGGCGACATCTAGAGCACCAGCAACGACTTGCGTTCCAAAGATCTTGGGCGCAGAGGCGCTGGGATATGCGATGAACTGCGCTTCGGAGATCTTGGGTTCAGATGCGCTAGGGTCTACGATGATTTGCCGCCTGCGCTTCGGAGATCTTGGGCGCGGAGGCGCTGGGATCTGCGACGACCTGCTGCAGCGATTCAGATTTGTAGGACTCGAAACTTGGGATGTGCGGCGATGTGCCCAGTGAGGTGTTCCGCAAGGATGCGCGAGAGTCAGCCAGGTGATCCTGTCCGGCGACGACCCGAGCAAGTGTTCCTGGCCGGCGGCGAGCCGAGTGAGGTGCTCGATCGGTTCGCTGGGTAACTGCGGGAGGGCATTACTTGTTATTTGCGTGAATGATTGGGGACAGACATGTCATTTGAGTGACTTTTGCACTGTGTCCAAATTTGCTTAAACGTCTTACAATTCGGTACGGAGGGAGTATATACTTCGTGACTTCGTGTTCGTGTCTCTTTGCATTGGGTGGTGAATGACACTGGTATTTTACGAGCGTAGCCTACTGGGGAGAATGGAGCGACCATGGCCCGAATCTGCGAAGAACTGCAGCGAGATGCATCGCTCAGCAGCAAAACCATTGTGATGCACATTGACAGCAAGTCGCAGCAAGTTTCTGCCAGTGAGTTCTCTGTTGAAATTTAGCGACTGTTTGCACTTCAAAATGACAAGAAAATCCTGGGACTTGGAGATCTTCTGATATCGGTCATACCTGTGGGTATTTGCATTTGTGTGTGAAAACTCTGAATTGTTACAGCGCAGGTTCCCTCAGGCACTCATTGCAGGACCGGTTGAGTAAGGTTGGAAGTTCTGGTAATGGTCGACTGGACGAGATAAACGTTAAATTATCCACGAGCACATGTCTGTCTGTTGTTTCTCTAGTTCCTAATTTTTGCAAATGTGGTGAACAAGAACGAAAGGTGTGAAGAATTACTGGGTAGTACATTTGTAAATGTACGTTAATGACCAGAACAAATAGAAATGCATAGAGAAATAGCAAAGAGCTATCACATATATATCTTACTGTCACTAACCGTAAATACTTACTATCTTGTTCACCCCTCCATTAAAATTGATTGAACTTGAACTATATAAAGGGAATCACACAAAGTTTACACTGAATCCAAACAAGGTCTTAGTCTACTTTGATCCTCCCTTGACATACATTATTACCTTGTGATTGAAATCTTATTAAGCTCTTACATGCAGTCATTGTCAAAAAAGAATGCATGTAGAGATTGCAGCACCCTCTTGAATTTTTTTGTGTGAAATTAACTTGAAGATATATAATGCCTATGTGACTCACTCACTGGATCTTTCATTTAATTTATACTTCTCTGGTTGCTAAAATATTTTGTTCCTCATGCAGAGTCCGATCAGATACCGCAATGTTAGTCGATCTCATTTTCCAGACATTGCCTTTATGTGATGACCGTGCCTCAAGGAAGGCGGTGGATGATATGGTTATTCGTGCTCTTAGCGAATCCGCCTTTATGAAGCCATTTGCTGCTACACTTGTTCAGTCTATGGAAAAAAAATCTGAAGGCTGTTAGCACTAACCTTGTTGTATTAGAAGTTTATCATGTTTTTATTTCATCAGTTATGAATTTAGTCAGAGCTGCGGCAGCGTGTGCACTTAGAGATGTGTTAAGTGCACAATGCAAAGCTTATCATATAGTGTTAGCTAGCTACAAGCGCCTGTACACGCGGAGCTGGAGAACCAAGACATAGCAGAACGGCGTGGAGGACAAATAGGAGCCAACAGGTGTGACTTGGTCCATAGTGATAATCCAAAGTTCTGCAAACTTGGCTATTACTCAAGTTGTACGTGGGCTAGCTAGTGGAACAGAAATAGGGTCAGGTAGTTAGAAACTTGACCGTGTGGGTTACATGCAGAATCGTGTGTTGCATGCTAGGTAGTGGGTGTGTGTTAGCTGTTGTGGTACGGCTATTTAAGCTCCTGTAATCAGTTTGGTTAATTAAGTGTTAAGAGAGAACAAAAGAAAGATACTTGTGTTGCCAGAAAAGCTCTTGCCTTCATACTTGTATCCAGTGTGTGTGTCTTCTTACTCCTTGGACCAGGTCTCTCATTTGGTATCAGAGCCACATGGCGTTGGTTCCGCACGGCGCCGGGGGGAGCATGGTGTCGCTCTCATGTCCGATGTTGACGTCGACGAACTACACCGTCTCTGCTATCAAGGTGGAGGCGATCCTCGACGCCCAGGGCGTGTGGGAGGCGGTGTCCCCTTCGAATGGTGTGACGGTGGACGAGAGGAAGAACAAGACGGCGAGGGCGCAACTCCTCGGCGCGCTGTCCGAGAACATCCTCATGCAGGTGTCGACGAAGAAGACGGCGAAAGAGGTGTGGGACAGCCTCAAGACGAGGTTCGTCGGCGCCGATCGTGTCAAGGCGGCGCGGCTGTCCACTCTCCGCGGCGAGTTCGACAGGCTGTACATGACGGAGGGAGAGCAGCTGGACGACTATGCCGGGAAGATCAGCGGCATGGCGGCGAGGTACGCCAGCCTCGGCTCGACGCTCGGTGACGACGCCATGGTGAAGAAGCTTCTCGACACTGTGCCCGACCGGCTATACTCCACGGTGGCCGGGATCGAGCAGTTCTGCGACGTGGACACGATGGCGTTCGAGGAGGTGCTGGGCAGGCTCAAGGCGTTCGAGGAACGCTCACGGCGACGCGTGCATGCCGGTGGAGAACGGAGCGACAACCAGCTCCTGCTCACGGCGGCTGAGTGGCGTGCTCGTGACCGCAGCGGCGGCATCAAGAAGAGGGCCAACTTCGACATCCAAAAGGTTCGCTGTTTCAACTGCAATGTCTATGGGCATTACTCCAGGGACTGCAGCGAGCCAAGGAAGGAGCGCGCGCATCTCGCCGTCGCCGACATCGACGAGGAGCCAGCGCTGTACTGAAGTTTGCCATGGAGTTTTTCAAAAAAAATGACAAGGTTAAGGGGTGATTGTTAGCACTAACCTTGTTGTATTAGAAGTTTATCATGTTTTTATTTCATCAGTTATGCATTTAGTCAGAGCTGCGGCAGCGTGTGCACTTAGAGATGTGTTAAGTGCACAATGCAAAGCTTATCATATAGTGTTAGCTAGCTACAAGCGCCTGTACACACGGAGCTAGAGAACCAAGACGTAGCAGAACGGCGTGGAGGACAAATAGGAGCCAACAGGTGTGACTTGGTCCATAGTGATAATCCAAAGTTCTGCAAACTTGGCTGTTACTCAAGTTGCACGTGGGCTAGATTGTGGAACAGAAATAGGGTCGTAGTTAGAAACTTGACCGTGTGGGTTGTGGGTGTGTGTTAGCTGTTATGGTACGGCTATTTAAGCTTCTGTAATCAGTTTGGTTAATTAAGTGTTAAGAGAGAACAAAAGAAAGGCATACGTGTGTTGCCAGAAAAGCTCTTGCCTTTATACTTGTATCCACTGTGCAGGGGCGGATCCAGGGAGGGGCGGGCGGTGGCTAGGCCCCCGCCATGGTTCGGCCCCCTTACCTTAATCACATGGAGCAGGGGCTAATGTATTAGAGGCTAATTGTACTATACTCCGGCCAATTTGCAAGGGGAATGTCTAATCCAATGTCCAGGACGTTGGGCTTGGCCCAAAACAGTTAGCCACCAAGGGCCAAGGCCACAATAACATGTAAATAGCGTCAGCAAAATGGATATACTCGTTTCTTGTAGTTCCATTTGACTCCCTTTTCCTGGATGTGTTTACTCCGCCTCCATTGCCTACCAAGCCGCCTAGGGCACCATTGGTCGCACGTCATCGCCGGCCGTCGGGACGGTGGCGTCTCTGTTATTGGCGATTTCTGAAGCCACACCTCCAGCGTCTCTGACTCTCTGTCAACCGCCGCCTACGACCTGCCGAGCGCCAAGCCTACTTCGTAACCACTCTGATCAGCTCATTAACCTAAGGTATTTCATCATTGCTATGTAGAGGCACCTGGTCAAATAAATATAGGAATGCTACTTGCTAGTTTGAAAATCTAATCTGATAATTGCTAGCTTGATTTTCTAGTATGAATCATGTAGCTTCCTAATTCTATTGTACTAAAACTAGAATGGTACCCCTTAATTTAGGAAGAGGAAGGCGCCATGAATAAGTTTCAATTGTTTCAACCTCCAATTTTACAGCTAAAACTATAATTCCAAACAAGGGGATAGAAGATTAGAGGTCACACAGCAACCTACTGGACATATTGTTTCCATTTCCGACCGTCGGTGATATTAAATCTTTCATTTAAAGTTGTGTTAAATGAAAGTCTTTTCGAACTCACATATATAAAAGTTAGAATAAAAAGACAAAATATTAGCAAGAACCTAGAAAATAAGGATAAAATTGGTGTACTTTAAAGACATGTACATTTTCTCTTATATATCTTGTGTTTTTGTTATCTTCTTGGCTCCCCTATACTCAAATCCTGGATCCGCCCCTGCCACTATGTGTGTCTCCTTGGGCCAAGTCTCTCAAAGGCTACAAGCCCTCTTGCTTATTTTAAGCTATTGAGACGGTCGAGCTATCTTCTGGAATGGACCCAGTGTGCCACACTCTCTAAAGGTGGTTTCTCAAGACTGGCCAATGCACAAGCAGTCATATCCCAGGTTCTTATGGATGGGTCCTTTCGTAACCGTCGGGCTTGCAAACAGCTATTTATCCGTCTTTTCTCCGAGGTAATATTCCTAAATTTCTCCACCATACAGGTTTATTCGAATTAGCTTCAGGCCGTCGATTATTTACTTTCATTTTCCAGTCTGTTGAAATATGTAAGATGTTCATGGAGGAGGTCAAAGATTCGAGAATTTCGACAAGGGATTTTCCTGCATTCATAAATCTAATACTGGATTTCACCATTAATTCATCGTCATTTTTATCTGAGTACATGGTAAATTTCCCATCCTGGTTTGATTCGATATTGCTGTCATTATTTATGAGTTGTCAGGTTTTTTCTAACCATCATGCATAAACATGCTAAAAAAATCCTGAGATCGTTTTACATGTTAAGGAGTATTAGTATTGTTCTAGGAGTCCGTATTAGACTAGATTTACTTTCGTGTTCACCAAATCAGATGTACTATATATTGTGGCCTTTGGCCCCCTCGTAATACAAGTTGCATATTCCTAACATGGTATCAGAGCTTAGGTTTAGCCTTTTCTTTTCCGGGCGCGCAACTTGTCCTGCCCCCGATCCACCTCTACCCTCTTCCGCTGCCGATACAATCTAGATGTATTCTTTTCTTTCCGATCTGTTGCTAGTGCGCTGCTGCAGCTGTTTTCCGGCTGGCCTGCTGCCTCTCCCGTTCTAATGTATCCCTTCCGTACGTGTCCAGCGTGGCTCTCCTGGCTGCTGCTGACGTTGTACACTTCGATTGCTCCTGGTCGCTGCTTCTGGTTCTGTGCTCGTGTGGTTCTTCTCGCACGTGTGGTTTCTGTTATCATTGATTGGATCGGATCTGCTAGCATCCATTGGATCTGATCGGTGGTTGACTAGCTCCTTCTAATAAACTATTTTTATTGTCAGCGGTTTTAGATCTTGCCGCCATCGTAATCTTTTTTTCTCCAACGTCGCCGCCGCTGCGCCCCGGTCGCCGCCGCTGCGCCCCGGTCGCCGCCGCCCTCCGGCCGCCACCGCCGCGCCCCGGCCGCCTCCGCCGTCGCCAGCTTCTCCGATGTCGCCGCCGCTGCGCCCTGGTCGCCGCCGCCCTCCGGCCGCCACTATCCCCTCGTCCTCGGCGTCTTCTTCGACCGCGGCGCCCCCTTCGACTTCGGCGCCACCTTCGATCTCGGCGCCAGCTTCGACCTCGGCGCCACCTTCTACCTCGGCGCCGTCCTCTCCTAGTACTCCTCCGTCTAGTTCCCCTAGTTCTCCTCGTTCTCCGGTTTCGGATCTCTCCTGTTTCTTCTTCCTCTTCTCCTTCTCCTAGCGTAATGCTTTTCTTCTCTTGATGTGCCATTTTTTGACAACCCATCTTCTCTCTTGATGCGGTCTGTCTTTCTTTGAAGCGCCATCTGTCGCATTGTCATTGATCTACGCACATTCTTTTGTCGCGAGCTTCTTTCGCCATCGTTTGCTTGTGCTATGATCGTTTGTGACATGCTCTTCTCTTGATCGATTTTTGGTCTCTGTCGGTTTTCTTCTTCGATCGATGCTATCCACTTTGGCTTGACTTTCACAGGTTATTGAAGACTCTTCATGCGATGACGATACTCTCAAGACGCGGATTTTGGATTATCTTTTGTTTTCTAGTTTACACTTCTTCAAATGCAATGCTATTGCATACGCTTTGCATTTGAGGGGGGGTGTTAAAGAGTATTAGTATTGATCTAGGAGTCCGTATTAGACTAGATTTACTTTCGTGTTCCCCAAGTCAGATGTACTATATATTGTGGCCTTTGACCCCCTGGTAATACAAATTGCATATTCCTAACATTACAATCTATTGGACTGCTTCTAATGACGGTTCGTTTGGACCTAAGCAATTACTCCCTGGAGCTCGTTCTGCATCAGGCTCGTCATTCTCAGATGAAGAAAGGAGGATTAATGCTTTGAATATTGTAGAAACTTTAAGTGATAAGTCCAGTGATCCGGACACTCTGCCTTCCTTGTTCAATGCTATTGAAGCTTTTCTTGCTGTAGGCAGATATGGATCTTGTAATGAGCAGGAAGAACCCTGATAAGCTGCAGGCGGTTGGGTCATTCCTGATGAAGGTTTTCGGTGCAATAGTGATATGGATTTCTGAAAACTTTGTTTGGTGTGCTTTCTTCGATGGTAATAAGTAGAGTAGCATGAATCCAAATCATTGAAGGAAATTGCTTGTGATGAGCATGTACAATTCAGGTGCCTTGAGAGGTGCTTAGCAAATTGGAACACTTTTTCCTTGCAATGTACAATGGACAAGGTTCCTATTTTTGTCACATGTGCTTTATCAGGCACCAGTGCTTACCATCTGCTTAAGCATATAATTAGCTCGTGTTAGTAAACAATACAATCATCTATGAACCTACGGAGAGGAACTTGCATTAGTTTTTTTTAGATAATAGGGTGCGGATCCCCAGCCTGCATCAAAATGATGCACACAACCACCGCAATTATCGAGGTTCTCCCATCATAGGTCACTCAAAGTGGATACAAAAATCAACCAAATAAAAATAGCTCTAGCCATCTAAACGCCTATGATGTTGCCACCCATCCCGGAAGAAGATAGCCCGTACGACCATCATCATTCGAGTACATTCTGAATCTATGAGACCATGTCTTTCTGCAGGTAGAAAAAATGACCACATGTGGATCAATTTGTTTGGACTTTTGGGTACTTTCCACAGAAAAAAGCTAGAGAAATGAAACAAACGGCTCAGTTGTGCATTAGGGGCACCAATTTTGCTTCACGATCGAAAAAGCACCCCGATGAGGTGCTTCCTGAGCTTTCTCTCCTCAGCCTCGAACCGGTATACCCCTCTGCCCATGTTGTTACGCTTAATTACCAAAATCCTGCCATCGTGGACCCAAGGAAGAGACGCACACGCACGCGAGCAGCGAGCTGGCTAACGAAGGATAATTCACGAAATAAAAATCACCAGCCGACCGCTCCCTTCCCTTTTCCCGAGCGAGGCAGCTCCTCGCCTATATCCCTGCTCGACCTGTATTTGTACATGACTACTGTAGTTGTTACATGGATCCATCCTACGTGCGTGCACGGTTCATTCACGTCTAGGAAGTTAGGAAGGCAGTTAGTAAGGAATATGTACTGTTTTTCTTAAAAAAGAATATGTGCAAGTACAACGATGAAACCAAGATATGTACAGTCTAACTATTTTTCCGTCTACAGACAAAAATATGTATACTCCGGATGTTCAGTCCGGCTGCCTTGCACAATGTAACGATACAATATATACTCATATTATAACATATACTCGTCTTGTGTACGACTCTCTGTTTCTATTGATCCGATTTTTTTTAATTAAAATTACATCTAAATCTTACATGTTTTTATTATTATATAAGAGTATTTCATATAATTTTACATATTATAGCCAGACAACCATTTAGTTGCCAAACACTAAAACTCAGAACAACAGCTTTACCCACACAGTAGTGCAGCCAGTCACAGCCAGCCACAGCCAGACCAAACAAACACACCCTAGGTCGCCTTGTTGATAACCTGCAAATAAAATATAATGTCATTTCTGCAGTTTCAAATAGCCCATAAAAAAGCCGCAATGCCTATCCGAATGAGCTTATTGGACCTCTTATCTATCCCATTAAGCCAACGACCAAACAAATTCGAAATGCTAGAAGGAGGTTTAATGTTAAAGGGGAAATGAATAATACGCCAAATATCACGTGCAAAAGGATAATATATAAAAAGGTGTAACTCATTTTTTACACCCAATTCATTTTCTTTTAGTTAGGTTGTCCTTAGTTAAAAGTTCTTTCCTATGAAGAAACCACAGAAAAATACGTATCTTCAGTGGTACTTTCAATTTCCACAAATACTTTTGGAAATATGTTGTGTGACCATTCATTACTTCGGTATATAGTAAGACTTAACTGAAAACACACGTGATGGTGATTGTTGGGGATATACCAACTAGGGGTATCTCCAACATGGATCAATCCGGCTAGTTCAGGATGGCCCAAGGGTGGTAAGTCCGAATCATGCCGGGCGGCCCAGATAGCTGACATACAAGGAAGTACGTGGACAGTCCAAGGAAGGCGGAAAGCCAAAGCCCATCAAGCCACCGAGCCCAAGACGGAAGGCGGCAACTAAGACGGCTAGGTCTAGGACTCTGTTTACTTGCCGGACAAGTACTTGCCTTGTATCATGGGGTCTGACCGCCTATATAAGCCGGCCACCAGGAAGCCTTTAGGGCACGCTTCAATACGCATCATACCCATTGTAACCTGTTCACGGCTATTCGCCTCATAGTGAATTATAGCAACACGATCACGCCATCGCTGCGGGATCCGAAGCTTGGTAAACTCGCCGTGTTCAATCCCGTCCTCGACGACTTCAACCTTCTTCCCCACAATCCATACGTAGCCTAGAGGACCTCTGTCTCCTATCAATTATGCCGATACTACGACAGTTGGCGCCCACCGTGGGGCATAAGGTTCCTGGCGTCACGTTCCAAGCGGGAACACTTGGCGGCGTGGGCAAGCAGATCGCCGTCGGCCGAGTCACAAGGTTTGGCGGCCACAACTACGTCAACTCAGATGACTACAGGCTCCCGGCGGACGACTACCTTATCGGGTGCGCAAATCGTACTGATCAGAGGGATTGACGTCTTCATCGGGTACACGCCAGAGGCGTACGGCCTACCGCGCTTCTACGACCCACCCACCAACCCTTCGACCAAGCTGTCGACCGACTAGATGGATCCGAATCCGCCTTCTCCCAGGAGTCGGCCGGATCTGACTTCCACTTCATCGGAGTTGTCGGACTGGGATCCGACTCCCTGCCGGAAAACAACGATCATGAGTCAATCCTTCCTGCTATTCAGCAGGACGCAATGTCAGATGCCGGATCCAGATCTACTGTTCAAGTCAACATAGATTCTGATTCTGATGATGATGCTAGTCTCTTGAAAGAGAGAATAAAAAACCGCTTTTTCAGTGATAATCCGGTTCCTTCAGAGAACACAGCGGATACAGATATGCCTGATAAGTTGGCTATAATGGTTGTCATCGGTCACGAGTCAACCCCAGTCGCTTCTGCGCCGCAAAACGAACCGGCAGAAGATGCCGGCAACACCGCTACCGGCCAAATCATTGACGGTTCCGACACATTGCGCGCAAAGAAAAAAGCTGGTCTCGAAAAAGGCGGCAGCAGCAAACCCACGGATTTGCTCTTCATCATTAAAGAAGTAGACGAAATCATGAACACTCCGGTGAACAAAGATACCCCACTTGATGAGGTGGAAGAACTTAGGCTTAATATACTTAAGCACTCTGACTTCCTGCGCAAAAGAGAGGAGCATGTTGAGAGTCTTGCAAAGAAGATCGAGAAGGAGCAAGAAAAGATGTCGGCAAAACCGAACAGGCAACTTTTCGAAGAAAAAAGGTCATCCAAAAACCGCCGTGATAAGGAGCCGCCGATTCGCGCGACAACAACAGCTCAAGATCTAGGGTTTGACTGGCACACAACACCACAACGTGTGGACAAAAGGGGGGATGTTGTCTTCTACACCCCCATCCTTAACGTTGCCGCTGCGCTAGACACCCTAGACGACAAGACTTACACAGCGGAGGAGAAGGTGGCCAACGCAGGACACTTCATGAGCAAGGCCCTAGAACAGCAAGCTCGCGCTGACTCGTATGGCCACATGACGGATGCCCGTGGGGGAGATCTAGAATCCAAGTCAGGAAAGTGCAAAGCCGCACATAGCGCTGACCCCGAAGGCCCGTCCGGCTCCAGTAGACATGGCGATAAAAGGGAAGCAACACCACCTCCAAAGAAGACGCCACCGCCAAAACCAAGGCGGGACGAGAACTCGCGGACAGGAAGTAGAGGAGACCTGCCACCTCCAGCCCAGCCAAGGCGCGGTAATGGCGGTAGCCGGGACAACGGCCAGCCGCCTAAAAAAGATGCCGGCAACGATCCTCCTAGGAGAGGTCGAAGCCGGTCTCCGCAGCGCAGCACCGACAACAAAAGGAAGGAGGGGGCAGATGGTCCGAAGCACAGCGTAAGCCGGGCAGCGCAGGACGAGCCAAACGCCAACAGAGACGGACATCAACTCGATCCAAAAGACGCACGACATCGCCTACAAGACATAACAAGAGGAAGGGAGCCGCTATACTCTGGCCCAAAGTGCTTCGGCGACGCCATCCGCAGAGAGCCGTTCCCCAAGGACATGACATGAGTGTCTAAAAATTGTCCTAGGTACAACGGCCTTGTTAAGCCGGATTTGTGGCTAGCCGATTAAGCCATGGCCATAGAAATTGCCGGCGGAAGCAATCACATTGTCGTCCGCTACCTACCTCTCATGTTAGAAGGCACAACAAGGGCTTGTATCGACAACCTTCCGTAAAAGTCTATCCATAGCTGGTACGACATGGAAAAGGTTTTCTCCCAGCACTTCCAAGGAACATACAAGCGTCCAAATACCTACACGGATTTGCAACGCTGTATTCAGAAGACGGACGAAACCATGACAGATTTTGTCAGCCGTTGGATCTCCGAAAAGGCCAACTGTCATGGTGTTTCGGACGCGCAGGATATCCATGCTTTCTACACGGGCCTATGGAAAAAGTCCCTGATCCGTCACCGGCTCGTCCGCGAGCAAGTCACGGACCTTGACGAGATGCTCAACCTAGCCGCCCAATACGCGGCAGCAGATGATGACGCACGTGACGATGATCCAGATGTCAGCACTGCACCAAGGCAGAACAACAAACCAAGCAAGCAATGGAAAAGAAAGCCGAACCTTCTAACGAGGTAGCCGTTGCGTTCCAAGGGAATGCCGGTAAAAAGAAGTGGAAGAACAAGAAAAACAACCGTGACGCTGGCTCAGGCTCTAAGGCGGCACGTATCACTTACGAGCAAGCAAAACTTTTGCCATGCCCAATCCACGTCTCACTCGGCAAGGTCAACCATATGATCGGCGAGTGCCGCTTGATGGACGACTTCAAAAGGACCCCACAGTTGGCTGGAAGTCAAAAAAGTCAAAGAAGTACGACAAGAAAGACAACAAGGACGATGAGGATGATGACAACATGTCAATCTCAAGCGATGACGATGTTGCCGCCAAGAAAAAGAAGTCATACCGGAAGGTCAAAAAATCACTCGTGTGCTTTGTCGGCACGCCTTCGGCTAAGGCAGACAAGGTGGAGATGCGCGAACTCAACGCGACAATGCCGGACGTCCCTCAGTATTTGAACTGGTCTGAGGCGGCAATCACTTGGGACCGGTCCGACCACCCTGATCATGTCCCTCACCTAGGAAAATACGCCCTTGTCGTCGACCCCATTGTCGACAACTTCAGGCTCACAAAAGTACTCATGGATGGCGGCAACAGACTCAACATCCTGTACTATGATACACTAAGCCGCATGAACTTGTCTGAGGATCAGCTTGATCACATCAACCTCACTTTTCATGTCATAGTGCCCGGCAGACAAGCAAAGTCAATGGGGAGCATTAGGCTGAAGGTAACTTTTGGACCAAAGGAGAACTATCGCTCAAAGTTTCTCCGGTTCGAAGTTGTCCCCTTCAAAAGTGCCTACCATGCAATCTTCGGACGACCGACTTTTGCCAAATTCATGGCAAGGCCCTGCTACATATACATCAAGCTTAAGATGCCGGGGGAACATGGAACCATCATGGTTTCCGGCAACTTCAAGAAAGCTAAGGAGTGCGAGCGTGGCATGGCCGCCTTCGCAGAACCCGTCATCCACAAGGAAGAAACCTTTGAAGATTCAGAAGACACAAAAAAGGCGGACCTCATCCCAGGCGACAAGTCTAAGCAAGTTGTCATCGGCTCCAAGCTTGATAGCAAATAGGAAGGCGCGCTCGTCAAGTTCCTCCGTGAGAATCGCGACATCTTTGCATGATCGCCATCCGACATGCCTAGTGTACCGAGGGAACTTGTCGAGCACTCACTCAACATCATAAAGGGATCCAAGCCGGTGAAGCAAGCAACAAGACGCTTTGGTGATGAGAGACACAAGGCTATAGGAAAGGAGATAAGTAGGCTGAAAGCTGCCAATTTGATAAAAGAAGTTGTACACACCGATTGGGTGGCAAATCCTGTACTTGTCCCAAAAAAGAATAAAGAGATGAGGATGTGTATCGACTATAACGGTGTTAACAAGTGTTGCCCAAAGGATCCCTTTGCGCTGCCTAAAATTGACCAGGTCGTAGACTCCACAGCAGGCTCCGAGCTACTTTGTTTTTTGGACGCCTACTCTAGGTACCACCAAATCAAGATGAGGGAGTCGGATCAACTGAAAACATCTTTCACCACTCCATACGGGACTTTCTGCTACATCACGATGCCTTTTGGCCTGAAGAATGCAGGGGCAACATATCAGCGCCATATGCAAAATTGCCTGCACGAACAGATCGTCCGCAATGTTCACGTCTACGTAGACGAGATTGTGGTGATGTCGAAAAGAAGGCGGACCTCCTCGAGGATTTGGAAGAAACTTTTCAGAATCTCCAAAAATACCAGATGAAACTCAGTCCCACCAAGTGTGTTTTCGGCATTCCAGCCGGCAAACTACTTGGATTTATCGTCTCAGAACGAGGGATCGAAGTTAATCCGGAGAAAGGCTATCCAAAACATATCCAGACCCACTTGTCTGAAGGACGTGCAGCGCTTAGCCTGATCGGCGGCAACCGTTAGTCGTTTCATAAACCGCCTCGGAGAAAAGGCAATGCCCCTCTACCGGCTATTGAAGAAATTCGACAACTTTGAGGGGACAACAGAAGCAGATGCCGCCTTGCAGCAACTTAAGGAGGCTCTCGTATCCGCTCCAATATTGGCAGCACCTCGATCGCAGGAACCAATGCTGCTCTACATCGCGGCAACTGGAGCAGTTGTCAGCGTTGTCTTGGCTGTGGAAAGAAAGGAAAGCGAAGCCGCGACGTCTGAGCAACGTCCGGTTTACTTCATCAATAAAGTCTTCTCCGCCTCCAAGCAGAGGTATCCACATTATCAAAATCTGGCTTATGGTGTATTTTTCGCGGCCAGAAAGCTTAGGCATTACTTCCAGGAGCACACAGTGACAGTAGTTAGCAGGGCACCGTTGGGATACATAATCAACAACACAGAGGCAACATGCCGAGTTGCCAAATGGGGCATCGAGCTTGCCGCCTTCGATATAGTCTACAAAGCACGAACCGCCATTAAGACTCAAGCACTTGCAGACTTTGTTGCCGATTGGACAGAAGCCATGGAGGAAACAGTACTCCCCGAGTCAAAATATTGGGTCATGCACTTTGACGGATAAAAAATGCTCAAAGGCTCGGGGTCTGGAGGGGTTTTGCGCACACCCAAGGGGGATAAGCTCAGCTACGTGTTGCAGATTCATTTTACAACAACCAATAACGTCGCAGAATATGAAGCTTTACTTCACGGGCTACATGTGGCAAACGACCTTGGCGTCAAGAGAATACTCTGTTATGGCGACTCCGATTTAGTCGCGCAGCAAGTAAGCGGCACATGGGACGCGAAGAGTACAACAATGGCGGCTTATAGGGTCAAAGTTGACGAATTCGCCAAAAATTTCATGGGCTATGAAGTCCGGCATGTTCCAAGAGCTTAGAACGAGGCGGCAGACACCCTCGCCAGACTCGGGTCAGAACGCAAAAAAGTGCCAAAGGACATTTTCCTGGAACATTTGCATAGTCCATTAAGGGCGTCGACTTGTTGGACCCCGATGCAGAAGAACCAGTAGAAGTGGCAAGTCTTCCCGTCTACTTGGTACAGCCGGATTGGACTGTCCCATATCTCGATTTTTTAATCGACCAGAAGTTGCCGGAGGACGATGAGGTGTTGAAAAGGCAGATCATAAGGCGAGCCAGAACATTCACAACAATCAAAGGCGAGCTGTACAAGCGAATCACGTGCGAGATCTATCAGCAGTGCATACTGCCAGAAGAAGGCCGGGAAATTCTGAAGGACATACATATCGACACTTGCGGGCATCACGGCTCTGCCAGGTCCATTGTGTCCAAAGCTTTCCACCAAGGTTTCTACTAGCTAACCGCCAAAGAAGACGCCGAGCACATCGTGAAAACATGCAAAGGCTGCCAGTTGTACGCCCGCCAACCTCACATGCCGGCACAAGAGCTCAGGACAATTCCAATCACTTGGCCGTTCGCGGTCTGGGGCTTAGACATGGTTGGTCCCTTCTGGAAGGCACGTGGTGGGTATACTCACCTGTTGGTCGCTGTCGACATGTTCACTAAATGGGTCGAGGCCAAGCCGATCAGCAAACTTGACGCACGAACAACCACCAATTTCCTCTGGGGAGTTATCTCTAGGTTCGGAGTTCCACACAGTATTATCACTGATAATGGCAGCAAGCTATCTCAAGGCGACATAGAAGAATACTACAGTGATCTAGGCATCCGGCTTGATTTGGCATCAGTGTCACACCCTCAATCAAATGGACAAGTAGAGCGTACTAACGGCTTAGTCCTCTCCGGACTTAAGCCCCGTCTTGAAGTTTCGTTATATAGGGCAGCCCGCGCTTGGGCAGAAGAGCTACAGTCCGTACTCTGGAGTTTGCGCACAACGCCAAACAGATCTACCGGCTACACTCCTTTATTCTTAGTATATGGCGCAGAGGCGGTGCTACCCACCGACATGAAATACGATTCCCCAAGAGTTCAAGCCTACATCGAGCAAGACGTAGAAGGTGCAAGACAGGATAGCCTAGACTTGTTAGATGAAGAAAGAGACGTCGCTCTATATCGCTCCGCCTTGTACCAGCAACAACTCCGCCGCTATCATAGCCGGAGAGTGCGGAAGCGAGGCTTCAGAACAGGTGACCTGGTTCTCCGCCTAATTTAAGACAGAAAAGGCTTGCACAAGTTATCCCCGCCATGGGAAGGACTGTTTATAGTCACAAAGGCGATGCTCAATGGTTCCTACTACCTAGCCGACATCCACTACGAAGAAGAAAAGAAAAGGCGCAAGAAGGCGGCAGGAAGGAGAGGAACCAAGCGTAAAGAGGCGTTGACGACCCGTTTGAACAAACAAGACGACCTTGGAACATTGAGCAGCTACGTCCTTTCTACACTTAGCAATTTATAATTGTAATAAGTTATATATGATTATGAAATAAAAGTCTGTGGTTCCTCATCTGTGTTGAGAACCATGCCATCTTTTGTCTTTTCCTACAATCGTATATCCCCTATGTATCTAAGTTACCTATTTTCTAGCTCCGTGCGAACGTTCAAACTGGTAGATACTTGCAGCTTTCGAGCCAAACCAAAGGAAAAACAAACTTTTTGCGCCGCCTAATTCCTTTACTTTGATTACTTATGTGTGGTTCGCCTAGTAGTATGTCTTTGGCGCAAACATGTTGGATTTGGTTCTTGATTCTAAACTCATGGTACTAACCCTGGTTGTTTCAGCTAAAGTTCCCGGCTGAGGTTTTGCCAACATACAAACGGTCAAGCACATAAGTCAAATTAAAATTAAGGCGGGCCAAATAAAGCAAGGCAAAAGCCTACTTAAGTAGGAAAATAAAACAAGTTCGCTGGCTTTCCGCCTAGCAGTACATCTCCCAAAAGTATTTACAAATATTACAAGTTGAGATATAATTGTTTCAGGGGCAGGAGGAGGCTGGCCGTCAAGACAAAACAAAAAGAGCCGGCAACAACGACTTTGGCTCGGGGGCCGCCTATATTAGTCCCAGAGCTATCGCTCCCCTACGCCTTAGCCGTATGGGCAGCTCCAGCTTCTCCGGTAGCCGGCACAGGATGGCGCCGATAGAAGACCGTCGTGTCTACCATGTCGGCAACCCACGTGGCGTAGCCGGCAACACTGTCCAGTATAGCAGCCGGCTGGACCTCGCTGCCGTCTTCATAGGTAGACGGCATGCCCTCGGTGACGACTTCTATCTCCGCCTCGGGGTAGTGCGCCATGAACAATCCTAGCGTAGTCTTGGCACCACCCCGCGCCGCCGACTTCAGCGAGCTCTTGTGTAGCTTCGTGGCTTGCTCCAGCATGTTGGGCACATCGCTGAACTCGGCTGGCTCCTGGCTGCCGGAGGAGATGAAAAACTTGGCGGCAAACCGCTTGGAGGCCGCCAAAGTCTCGGTGATCAGCTCACCCAAACGCGCAAGGCGATCTAGGCGGGGGCTGACAACCTTGTCATCACCTAAGCCGACAACAACTATATCAAAAATAAAAGCGTCAGTTTGGCTCAGGCTAACAAACTGACGGCAAAGATGAAGAGTGAGGAACAGCTTACCAAGGACCGAGTTATGGAAGGCGGACAGCTCAATCATGTGAGCTGCCACCGCATCCTCTGCAGCCTGGGCGCGAGAAGTCTTCTTGGAAATCTCCTCAGCAGCCGCCTTCTCCGCCTCCGCCAATTTTTTGCGCAGGCTATCCAACTCTCCGGTAAGCTGGCTAGACTCCTGCGCAAACTTCATCTGCTGGGCCTCCATCTCCTTCCGATGCTCCTCCTTCATCGCCAAGTTGGCGGCCGCCAAATCAGAGGCTTCATTCATAATGGCTTGCATATCAGTAGACGCCTTCAGTATATCCTGGGCGTGATCTAGCAGTTCTACAATATGGATTTACTAGCTAAATGATTTGCGGCAGCAAACACAAAACATGGCGGAAGGCAAAAAATACTCAGTGATTTTACCTTCATCCTTCTTGCGGACCGCTTCCAATTCGGCAATCCGCGCATCCTTGGCATCGCAATCTTTTTTCAGATCGCGACACCGCTTGTTTATCTCCGACCTGGAGGACATAAGCTCCACGTTGGCGGACAGGACGCCCTGCGAACAAAGACAAAGGCATATAACATATTGTCAAAAAACCACTAAACCGGCAACCAATATAATTGATCTGCCATCTAAGTGCTTGGGGGGAAAGACTATGTATATGCCACCAAGTTCCAAAAAGACAGCTTACAGCAATATCGCACTCCAAGTCGGCAAATGTCTGGCGGCAAAGTCGGCAAAAGCCAGGGTGGATTCCTTGGCCTCCTTTAAGGTTGCCCAGGGATCCCTAACTCGGCCGCCTCCGGAACCTGGGGCTGCCCTTCGCGGCCCACCGGCAACTTCCTCAAGAAATTTCTCCTTGGCGGCGCGCGATTGGACGACTTCATTGTCCGTAGCCTCAGCCGATAGAAAGGAAGTGCTGGTTGCACGGCCAGCAGAGGAGGTCCTTAGCGGTGGGCTAGAAGCCGGAGCCTGGGGCTGGCGGCGGGCGTCGCTCATGAAGCCGCCGGCCCGGGGCTGAGGAGTTGGCGGCACGGTAGCTGGTGAGTTGCCCTGGGGCCGTTTTCCCCTGGACAAAAGGGACTTGGACGGCAACTTGGAAGTTGCCACCCGCTCTCTGGCGACAAAGCAAAGTCAGCTAGACGAACACCAGTAATAAAGAAGGCCGACAACTAATTAAGGCGGAAATGGGTACCTTCGCGGGATGTTAATCCCCGCGTTCTCGTCAAGGTCGACGAGCACCGGCTCAGTAGCCGTTGCGCTCCGTTTCTTCCTCTCGGCATTAGCCGTAGAGGAAGCAGCGCCAGACGCCTTGTGCTTCTTGGTTTTCCCGGCTTCCGGCTCGTAAAAGTCGGCAGCCAGGTCGTTCTCCCTAGAGCAGAGAGTTGTTAACCAAAAAAAGAGCAAGTGTTAAGAAGACTAAAGTAAGCCGGCAGAGCTGCCGAAGAAGGGAAAAAAGAGAAATGTCTACCTCGAGGGGACGGTTGTCGTGGGTGTGCATGGGCACGCCCTCCACCGCCTTCACCAGCCCTGATTTGACAAGGCTGCGAAGTCGGACCGCCAAATCGGCAGCTGGTAACCCCTCTTCGCTTACGCTAAGAGAAGCTGTGGCAGTAGGCGAATACTTACACATCTTATGCGGGCTATATCGCAGAGGTAGTATTTCCCGGCTAAGCCAGCAGATGACGGTGTCCACCCCGTCCAAGAGGGGGGGGGGGGAGCCATTGTTCGGGTGAGGAACTCGATCCGCCTCTAGATTAGGCGGAGCTCCTCCGTCAACTTGGGGACCGCCTCGTCCCAGCATGGCGTGGGCATAAGCGGCGCGTTGACAAAGTCCGAGACTCCAAATTGGCGCCCCGGTGCTGCCATGTCTTGGCAGTAGAAGAAGGTAGACGTCCAGCCCTTAACGGACTCGATGTATGGTATCTTGGGATACCATTGGCGTCCTTGGCGGCAGTTAATGGTGATGCTGCCGCAGGTCGCCAGCCCGCTGTCCGGCACAGTCTGGCGCCGGCAACGGAAGCAGTATCTGAAGAAATCTAAGCTAGGCCTAATACCTAGATAGCCCTCAAATAGAGCTGTGAAGCCGACTAAGACTAATATGCTGTTGGGTGCTATGTTGTGGGGCTGGAGCCTGTAATGATCCAGCACCTCGCTATAGAAGGCGGAAGGCGGCAGGGCCATTCCCCTAACTAGGTGGGAGGTAAGGATTACCCGCTCGCCGGCTTTCGGAGCCGGGACGACATCCCCGAAGGCGCGCTGCCAGCTACAGTCCTCCCGAGTCGGAAGGTAGCCGGCTGCCTCCATGTCCTTGAGTACGTCTTCCTCGACAATAGAGGGGAGCTAGGAGCGCGACCCGAGGTCGGCTGGCTCCTCCTCCTCGTCGACGGGCACGCCGCCAGCCGTCGCCGCCGTGGTGGAAGACGAGGGCGCCGAGGCCGCCGCCACGCGAGCGTTCGCGGACGAAGTTGAAGATGGGGCGGGGGCGGGAATACCCGCATGCGCCACCGTGGAGCACGACACCGCACCGCCCATCGTCGCAACTGCGGTGGTCTCGGTCGCAAGTTCGCCAGACGCCGTCGACGTGGTGTTTTGTTCGGTGGACATGGCCGCGCGTGGAGGTCACCGGAGGAGAGGTGCTCGCCGGAAATCGCTCGGTGGAGGTAAGAAAGCTCGGAAGAGCAAGCGTGCGAGAGAGCAAAGGACGAAGGAGAGAAAGAGTGAAGGAGAAGAATGAACCGCTCGACTCCCTATTTATAAGCCCGTGCGTTGCTCTCTGTGCAACGGCTCAATTAGCCGGACACGAGTCGGCCATCCACTGCCACAGAGAAATGCGCGCTCACACGATCTTCACGACTCCTCTTTTCTCACAATTTGCAATCATGGCGTGATTTTCGCTCCATTTGGTTTCAAACTGTCGTTAACCAACTAGCGTCATCCGTCAAAGATATGTTTGACTTGCCGCCAAGGATGAGGTTTTCTTGTGAAGCTATCCGGCAAGTTTCATTAAGACGTCTTTCCCATGTTGGATAAAGGCGACCGTGTGCCAACATTGAGGTACACGTTCCCCATTATTTTGAGAATGGTTCAAGTCCTGCAGCCGCCAACATTGAAGAATGAAGAATCAGGATGAAGTCGGCGTCTGTAGAACTTCTACCTTTCTGGGGGCTAATGTTGGGGATATACCAACTAGGGGTATCTCCAACAGGGATCAATCCGGCTAGTCCAGGGTGGCCCAAGGGTGGTAAGGCTGAAGCTTCCGGGCGGCCCAGATAGCTGACGTACAAGGAAGTACGCGGATGGTCAAAGGAAGGTGGAAGGCCGAAGCCCATCAAGCCACCGAGCCCAAGACGGAAGGCGGCAAATAAGTCGGCTAGGTCTAGGACTCGGTTTACTTGCCAGACAAGTACTTGCCTTGTATCCTGGGGTCTGGCCGCCTATATAAGCCGGCCACCAGGATGCCTTTAGGGAACACTTCAATACGCATCATACCCATTGTAACCTGTTCACGGCTATTCGCCTCAAAGTGAATTATAGCAGCACGTAGGATCTCGCCACCGCTGCGGGATCCGAAGCTGGGTAAAGTTGCCATGTTCAATCCCGTCCTCGACGACTCCAACCTTCTTCCCCACAATCCATACGTAGGCTAGAGGACGCCCGTCTCCTATCAATTATGCCGATACTACGACCGTGATGGTGTTAAACTCCAGTAAAATCTATCTGGCTTATCTGTTAAATGAATCCGTATCATTCTTTCAATTAAATGAAACCAAAGTTCTATATTGTTTCCAACTAGATTTCTTCTAAATCTGAGATTAATTGTCCTAGTGCCAAGCACAGACGCAACCGTAAGATCCTTATGCGACCCAATAGCATATATGGATGGATAATCACTCGCGAGTGTAGTATTACCGATCCAATTATCTGTCCAAAACCGAATCTGTTGTCCATCACCAATGGCGAAAGACCCATACTTGAAGAAATCTTCTTTAACTCTAATCAATCCTTTTAAAAAATGTGAATTTGTAGGTTTCATTTGTACCTGGGATAAACTCTTTTCTCCCATATATTTATTTTTTAAAATCTCCTGCCACACACCTTCCTTGCTAAGTAGTTTAGATAGCCATTTACTCAAGAGGCATCTATTTTTTATCTCATGTACTTCAATACCGAGCCCCCCTTGGTCTTTTAGGCTACAAACAATGTTCCACCTAGTGAGTCTATTCTTTTTCTTATGTTGGTTGCTTTGCCAAAAAAAAATGTGACCGATAAAAATCAAGTCTTTTACACACCCCCTTGGGTATTTTGAAGAAAGACAATAAGAACATTGGTAAACTAGTTAAAACTGAACTAATAAGCACAAGACGATCTCCGTATGATAACATCTTAGCTATCCAAACCCCTAGCGATCTTCTACCGACTTCCATTCCTGATTTAGTAGCTTCCGATAGTGTATAGGAATACCTAGATATTTGAAGGGTAAAGACCCTAGTTCGCAACCAAATAAACTTTGGTATTGCTCTTTCTCCTCCACCGCTTTTCCAAAACAAAATAGCTCACATTTATGAAAATTAATCTTTAAACCCAAGAGCTATTCAAAGAACACCAATATTAATTTCATGTTCACGGCTTTCGCAACATCGTGTTCTAGAAAGAATATTGCGTCATCCCCATACTGGAGAATTGAAACACCACCATCGACAAGATGTGGTATTAACCCCCCGACCTACCCATCAGATTTAGCTCTCTCAATTAGGATAGCAAGCATGAGATACCACATCTTGTCGTAAACCTTTTAAGGTTTGGAAATAATGCCCTATATTATCGTTAACCCGTACACCGACACTTCCTCCTTGAACGAATCTAGCCGTCCAATCGCACCACGTCGGTGCAAAACCTTTCATATGAAGCACTTGTTGTAAAAACGACCACTTAACCTTGTCATATGCTTTTTCGAAGTCTATTTTAAACAATACCCTGTTTACTTTCTTCCTACGCATCTCATGAATCGTTTCATGTAACACGACCACTCCTTCCAAAATGTTCCTCCCTGGGATGAAGGTTGTTTGAGTTGGACGCACAACTCTACTCGCAATTGAAGTGACCATATTAGTACCTTTGTGAATATTTTAAAACTTACATTAAGGAGGCATATTGGCCTATATTGCTCAATTCTACTGGCGTCTCTTTTTTTGGGCAGCAGCGTAATAATCCCTAAGTTAAGCTTGTATAATGGTAGTTCAGCCGTACGTAATTGAGCAAACATGGCCATTAAATCATCTTTTAAGAAATGCCAGTATTTTTGATAGAACTCAGCGGGAAACCCATCCGGTTCCGGCGATTTATTGTGTTCCATTTGGGAGATAGCATCATACACCTCTATCTCAGTGAACTGCGATGTCAAACTATTATTCGCCTCCGATGAGATATGAGGCATGTCATTCGTAGACTCCTCATCCATCGAAAAGTAATTTGGATCTGGGGCTCCAATTTTTTTTTGTAGTATTCCGAAATGAATACTTCTAAATTTTGCATCCCCAACTATTCGGAACTTGATTAGGTAGTTGTCGGGTTATTTGATTCTTAGGCACGTAAGGAGGTGCCATGCTCCAATAATGTAGAGAGGGGGAAGGCATGGCGGCTTCTAGGATCGGAATTGCACACAAAGGTTTACCCAACTTCGGACCTTGCAGCGGTGGCAAGATCCTACGTGCTGCTATAATTCACTAGATGCGAATATGTGTACATGTTACAATGTAGGTTGTGAGGCGTGTTCCTTGAGGGGAATAGGAGGCCGGCTTATATAGGCGTCGTGCCTTCTCCTACAAGGAAAGGCTAACCGACCTATATTTGGAGTCCTAGACTAACACGGGATAAACCCTAACTTGTTCTCTAAGGCGAACGTCGGTTCGTCTGGATCACGGTTGGCTTGTAAGCTTCCTCTTGCGCTTCAGCCCACTGGGCCAAGCCGAAGACCTTATCACCTCTTGGGCCACCTTAGTAGGCTGGTTTGATCCTCGTGGTCGGCATACCCGTTTGGTATATCCTCCACAGTAGTCCCCGGAAAGGTTGGAGCACTCCAGCTTGTTCGTCTTAATCTTCATTGCGAAACTTTCATCTTCGTCTTCTTGATGAACTGCTGTAGCGTACCTGCACTTTAAATAAGACAGATACCTGTGTATAGTGCAAATCCCTGGATCGATTCATTTGCACACAAATTTTACGATCTAATATCACAACAAAACGTCAATTTTATTACATCGATGATCCAGAATTACAAAATATTCGATACAAGTTGCATAGCATAAAGCTAGCATTGAAAAAGTACAAAGAGGAAATACAATAGCAGTGGGTCTCCAACAACTTCATGTTGCCACAGGAGAAAACATGTTGGTTGTAGACTCGAAACCTATAAACGAAACCTCACTCGTCATCTGAACAATCCGCAATAAGAAAAATATTGCAACAACGTGGGTCAGATTCCAAAAAATGGAGTCTGGCAAGTGACACTATGGTGGACACTTAATGGAATAACTCTATAGCCTATATGCATATTTGGCTGGTGGAGTTCAAGGCTATTTTGCATAAAGCCAATTTGTCCTATCTCTTTGGAAAACACTTTCTTCAAATTAAGACAAGTATGGCATGAAGACCATAAATCTCATCTTCCCTTGTTCACCCATCAAGTTTTATTTCTGAAGTTGGAATGATGGAATCCTCCGTTGACGTCCGTGATCAGCTGCTCAAATTGTCCGTACCGGGGACACGGCTAAGTACTTAGTTTTACACTCTGCAGAGGTTGTGCACATTCACCATTGTACCCATTCAACCCAATTTATCCTTTACACACCATTTTTGATAAGGAAAGGAGAAGAATGAGACGAGATCTTTCAGAAGCATTTTCCCTCCCACTCTGGCTTGACCCGTTCCACCTAACATCCCCCTACATCTGCTTGTCAAGTCGGAGAGAGTCCATGCAACATAATTGATTAAGCCAGAGCCCATATGGCAATGGCTGCAATGGAAGCAATCGTCACTCGGAGTTCTTCAGATTCCTCTGTTCCCTGGGTGGCCATCCACAAGTGCACATACTCCAGGAACCATAGACATGGACCTGAGTAGCCACTCAATTTCGACACCATACAACCAATCCACCCAGGAGATTCATTAACTTAGTGGATGTGCACTCTCAGGTGAAAATCACCATGCTCACGACCCTAAGTAGAATAGACATTCATCCTAGGCGACGACAACCATGAGCACAGTCCTGAGTAGTCACTTACATTTTGTAAAACTTTTCATCATTGCATAGCATCAATATATCTTCTAAGTATTATATAGGAACCTAGACACAGGAGTAAGGGAATTCTACACAGGTTTAGCATAGCACTACTATCCTACACATGCATATAAAAATACACTAAGTAATGCATAAAGAAAATAATAGGAAGTTTATGAGGTGTGCCACTTGCCTTTGAATGTTGTCGTTGTTCACAAACTCTTTTCAACAACAAACATTTGCTCTCCGTTTAATCTAAACAATATAAGAAAACAACAATACAACACTCAACAAACAGCAATCATCAAACATACATGCTTATATCAAGTGAACAAACAAGTTTTGTAAAACTTCTAAGGAAAACATGTCATGCATGATATGCAATTTATTTCTAAGGACTAGAAATGCATGTCATGCCATGAAAATCTTTTAAGTTAATGCAAGGAAATGTGTTGGTCAAAATGACTAAGGACTAAAGTCATAAGTTGAATAAAATATTTTGTTTTATATCATCTTGAATAAGCCCTCTAATGGCTTAGTCTTGATGTGTAGAAATATTTAGAGAAAATACTAAGTCATTTCTTCAAGATGATCAACAATTATTATCAACTCTTTGTAAATTGGACATTCACTATAGTGAGAGAGACAGACACCCGGCCAGCCACTTAAATTGTGGGACAGGTCTCATGTACGTGGACATGTAAGGTTTGTCTCCAGGCCGCTTCATCTCACTATGCCGCTAGGATCCAACAAACTTCAAAGATGATAGCATCATGATCAAAATTTGTTTAAGTCAAAAGACAAGATTAGGAAAGAGGGAAAAGAAAGAAAGATTTAGTTAGTCTTCCAGGCTTCATCTCCAGACTTGTAGCTTTCCCATTGGTGATGTCTTGGATGAATTTTTGTAGACTTGATAAATCTTCAGACTTGATGATTCTCATATCACCGAGGCTGGTCTTGGAATTACTTAGTCTTCATGAAGTCTCAGAGAAAAAGGTAGAAAAGAGAGAGAGCAAGAAAGACTTAGAGAATAAAGGAGGTTGGTCTTCTTGAACTTCTTCTTGCTTTTCTTCTAAGTGCTTCTACTCCTTGAAGATACTTCTGAAGTATTGTTTTTGCTAAGTCCTTCAATGGCCTTCTAGCTCCATCTTCAAAATCCTAAATGTCTAAGTGTATAACACTTTACCAAAATGCTAAGTTGAAAATAATCCTAACTTAGAGAAAATAATGAAGAGGAGTTTTCCTATGAGAAATATATCTACAAAATAAAATATGCTATGAATGAAATGCAATTTTAAATCACAAGAAACCATCAAAATATCTTTTGTGATTTCTTTATAAATATGCATGAATTTATAAATGCAATTTAATTAATTTCTATTTTTGGAAATATAATAAAAGGAATAATTATATGATTAAAGTTTTCTATGATTGAATTTTTATAACATAATTTTAATAATAATGTTAATAGACAGGGAGCATTTAATTAAATTTATAGCACTTTGATTTAATCAAAAATAATATTTCTATTAATAGTTATGTTGAAAATACTCAAACTATTCAAATTAAATATATAACTATGATTTCATTCAAATATTACTCAAAATTATTTTATAGCAGTGGCATTAATTTACAAATATTCTAAAGTTTCTAAAACAATTTTATTTGCAATTTTTGGAATTATAGATTTAAAGTTATGACAAATATACTAAATCTTCCATTTGAAATTTTGAATATTTTAAACTAAGTCAAATTTGAATTTTGGCAGATCCAAAATATTCTACATGTCGAGGGCTTTCCAAATATATAAAAATAATTTAATTTGGATAAACAGAGAAAAATATATGATAGTTTGAATAGACAGGGGCTTTTCTGCAAATCTGCCAATTAATTAAATCGTGCAAATGATTTTACACGTCAGCGCTGACTGGGCTGACACGCTGGCGCTGACGTGGATAAGTGACTGGATCTGGATCGTTAGATCCAGATCTGACGATCGAGATCTACTCGTACCGATTTGTGCAGGGATCTAATCCTAGCCGTTGGAAGGAGATCGGAGGGCTCACAGCGATTGACCAAAAAGGTGGCGGCGCTCCGGTCGCCGGAGACGAAGGAGACGGCGGCGGCGGCTCGGATGCGGACGGGGACGGTGCTCCGGCAGTTCCTCGGACGCGCGGATGATGCCCTCGGGTGCGGCGCGTCGCGTTGAAGACGAAGGGGGCAACGTTGTCGTCGCGTTCTTCCTAGAACGGCGGGGAGGTGCGGGCGGAGCCACGGCTACTCCGGCGAGCTCGGTCTCGCACGGATTCGTCGATTAGCTGAGGATGGATGCGCCCGAGGATGCAAAAGGATGCGCCCGAGGATGGCAAGGACCGAGGAGAGGACCAGGGGCTCGGGGGTTGCTCACCTTGCCGGAGAACGAAGAAAAACGGCGGCGGAAATCCGAAGTCCGGCGAGCAAATACACGAGCGTGGCGGCGGGTTGGGCTAGGGTTCTTGGGGGGAAAGAACGGGGGGGGGGGGGGGGCTTTATATGGAGACCGAGGGGAACACCGCGCGATCATCACGACGCGGATTGGAAAATCATTTTAGGCTTTAGTATAATACTAAATAACATATCACAAACTATATGAAAATAATGTATTCATTTTAATTCAAAATAATTTGTGCACCATTATATTTTATATTAAGATAATTCAATTATGTTTGAATTTAAGTTAATTAAACTTGTTTTGCTGAAATCATTCATCTTTATTTTGGCATAACAAAATATAACTAATTTGAAGGAAATGGGAAATATAATGAATTCCATTTTTAATTCTAAATGTTTTGTACACCATTATGTTTTATATTATGCTTATTCATTTGAAAAACTTCATATCAACTTTGGAAAAGATTTTAGATTTAATTCTTTATATAATATATTCCTGAAATCATTTTATGTTTTGAAAATAAATGAAAATCATTGAATCTAATGAAATGTTTATTTGGATAATCCATTAATTATGAAATATATGAAGTTATTACAATTTAAAACTATAGGATTATAATTTCCAAACTATATTTTTGAACTCAGGTAAATGAATCATAATCTTTTGGCAAATAGACAATGTTTTCAATAGTTTAAAATAACACTTGTAATTATTATTTTAATTTATTTATAGCTAAGGCTAAGTGGTTGAAATCAATTACTTATAAGTAAACTATTTACTTACAATAAAATGGTTTGTGCCTTATAAAACATTTGTCAAATTACATATTAAGGTTTTTGAAATACAATGGATAATGTAATGTTTAATTGGAAATAACTTTTGAAAATAATGACACATTGGGAATTTTGAAATAATAGACTTTTTGAAATTGGTTGAAGTCTTTGTAGTTGGTTTCTTTAAGCATTTTAGTATTTTATTTCAATCAAAACAAAATTTTAAATTTTAGTGATTTTTGAACATTATAAAATGTTGGGATGTTACAACTGCTGTAGAGCTTGAACCATTCCCTATATAACTGATGATACGACTTTTCAATAAGCCGAAACGACCGTTGCGCTCATGGGGCACACAAGCCGAATAATTTGTCAATTGATGGACCAAGAAAAAGATTCCTTGTCAGCCTGAGGTCAAGTCTTGTCAATGTTCAGTCCATGACAGTCTAGACAGTTGACCAGGCCAAATCTAATCATCACGATTTTCCCGCGCATGACCCGAGTCTTACGGGAGAAGGAAAACGGCTCCCTCAACTTTTCCGCTCCATGTGGCGTGGATCGAACGTTGCGAATCCAACCATTGCGGAGATCGTGGGGTGGACCGTAAATACCTTCCCCTAATTTGAAATCAATCACTTATTCATTTCTGTTCATCTTCTTCCTCTCGCTCGAGCTCTCTCTCTCTCCTGTGCACCCGAGCACATCACCCTCCACATCACACCAAATCCATGGAGCAGACAATTTCTTCTGCAACAGCGCGTTCGATGGCGGAGGAGTTCGCGGCGAGGTTACGTACTGCTGCGACGAGGGGCTCGGCGGAGGGATCCGCCGTCGGCGACGCATCTTGAAAGGGCATGTGCCCTCATGTATGGTTTTGGTAATTAATGACAATCCCTATGGACTAATGTTTGTGTTGAGCATATTGCAAGTATGTCTTGAAGCTGTCAAGACATCACCTATATGAAGATAGATGGGATGATACGAGATTGATCAAGATGTTGATCAACACACAAAGTTACAAGATGTACCAAGCGGATCATGTATCTCTTGGTATGGTAAGCTCTTGCCCATATAGATTTGTGAAATAACCCAAGTGTGTGTGTGGTATCTATATGTGGGGTTAGGTATCTTCCCATGGGCTTGCAACAAGAAGATCAATTCATATAGCTCATGGAGTATGACGTCATGTCGTGATCGTCATCAAGGTTGACAGGTGCACAACCAAGAGAACCTTGTCGGAGATATCTTATGCTTGGAGTAAGAAATGGAGACATGAAGACGAAGCTAAGCGAGGCTCTCCCATAATAGAGTATGGGAGAGCATTTAGAGGAGTCTTCATCAAGCATGTGCTAGCAAGCACAATAAAAAAAGGTGGTCCACTTGAAGAGATCAAGATCGTCATCGTCTAGCTCAAGTGGATTGCTCAAGGCAAAGGTATGATCTTAATAGGGTTATAGGATAGATAGGCGTACTATCAAGAGGGGCTCTCGAGTGACTAACTTGATCGCACCTTTGTGGAGAGCTCAAACCTTTGCATTCTTGGCATATAATATTTCTTGGTTCTTATTTGGCTTTTCTCCTTGCTGGAATTTGGTGCTTGTCTCGCGGTCTTCTTGACAAGCACAAGTGCTTCGAAAATATTTTACTTTGGAAAACTTGTTAAGCTTTATCCATGTGACGATTTATAGCTTAGTTCATATTCATATTAAGCTCTAATTCATCAAAAACGGATTTCATATGAATATCTTGTTACGTTTTTGATATTGGAGGTTTTACCGGTTTACATGTTATATGAATGTTCAACCTTTCCCCATTTGGTTTTATTCTCACATGATGGACTATGATGTTTCTCTGCATGATCTTATAGAGCTCTTTGTTGTGATTCCAACGAGCCAAAAATCATCAAAAACGGAGTTCAGATGGTCAAGTTATCATCGTTTTCGTTTGAGTGCTTCTGTAGTTTTTGTGTCCAGCGGTAGTACCGCTCCGGTACCGACCGGTACCGCTAGGACACAAGGAACTAGCGCGTTTTGGTCGTCCAGAATCACCCGGGGCGGTAGTACCGCTACCGGGGCGGTAGTACCGCTGAGGGGTCGCGATTTTCACATAACGGTCAGTTTTTGGGGGTCCTATTTAAGGGGGTCTTCTTCCCCATTGACCCCAAGCTCTAGAGCACGAAAATCCCCTCCATTGTTGACCTTCTTGAGCTTGCCTATCTCTTAATCCCTCCCATGATTCTTGCATATATTTGAGGGAAAAGAGAGAGCAGATCTAGATCTACAATTCCACCCATCCATATCCTCTCTAAGTGAGGGGAACCTAGTGGATTTAGATCTTAGAGTTCCTTTATTGTTCTCCTCCTTTGTTCTTCCTCTCTTCTCCCCCCATAAGCATTGGTTGCTTTTGGTGGGATTTGGGAGTGAAGGATTTGAATCCTTTGTGGTTTCTTTACTCTTCCTCTCTTATTCCCCCATTAGCATTTGTTGCTTTGTTGGAATTTGAGAGTGAAGGTCTTGAGCACTTTGTGTGTTCTTGTCATTGCATCTTGCATCGGTTTGAGCCCTCCACGAGGATTCATGGTGGTGAAATTCGTGAGCTTGTTACTCTTGGGTCTTGGACCCTAGACGCCTTAGTGGCCGCCTTTGTGGCATAGGACCTTTTGTGGTCAAGGCCTTTGTGGCTAGTTGGGACCTTTTGGTCAAGACCTCTTGTGGTCATTTGGGAGCCCCCAATTCGGTTGTGGGTGTGTGCCCCAAGGTATATTGTACGGGATTGTTCTCCACCCCAAAGGAGTTCATAGTGGAAGGTGGACTCGGACCTTTGTGGTCGAGTTCATCGGAGAAAAAGGTGAGGCCTTTGTGGCGTTGAGCAAACCTGTTGTGGTTTTTCACACCTCTCCAACGAGACGTACACCTTTTGTGGTGGAACTCGGAAATACATCCTCGTCTCCGCGTGCCTCGGTTATTCCTATACCCGAGCTCTTTGCTTATGCACTTTACTTTGTGATAGCCATCGTGCTTGAAGTCCTTTCCTTGCTTTCACTTTGTTGTTTGTCTTGCATAGCATAAGTTGTTGGTGCACATAGGTTAACCTAGTATATTTAGGTTGTGTCATTGATAAGTTAAACACTAACTTTTATTCCGCATTTATCAAGCCTAAATTGTAAAAAGTGTTACTCGCCTATTCACCCTCCCTCTAGGAGACGTCTTTCTTTTCAATTGGTATCAGAGCCAGGTTATCTCATAATTAGGCTTTACCGCCTAGAGATAAAGATTTCATTTAGAGAATTAGTGCACAATCCCATTTATATATTGGATGGCACTAATTATAATGTTTGGAAAATTCGCATGCTTAATATCTTTAGGGAAATGGATCCAAATTTAGAGAGAATTGTAGATATGGGTTTTTCTGCTCCAAAGGATTCACAAGAATTATCTTTAGAGGATGAGAAAAACTCTTATCTCGATACTCTAGCATGTAATGGTCTTATCTATGTTTTGAGCGATGTAGTTCTTGCGTTAATCATGCCTTATCGGAACGCTCATGAATTATGGACCAAGCTTGAAGATATATATGATGTGTCCAACACTACCAAGGATGATTGTCCTCCTTCCACCTTCAACCGTGATAAGCTCACATCTTGTTCCACTTCACTAACATGTGTCTTGCCACAAGGTAATGATGTGGTGAGTGGTGATAGAGATTGCATTCTTGATGGTGAATCTACTATTGATCATATTTCTGACCCATCTTATTGCAATGCTCTATCTTTGGACTTAAACTCCTCTAGCACCATAAATGCCTTACATGCTAGTGTCTATAGTCCTTGCATATCATTTAGTAGTTGCTTAACTATATCACATGATGATATGCTTTCCTTATCTTGTTGCCATGATAAAAAATGTTTCTATTTCCTCTAGTACTTGTTTGACTAACAATGTAGAGGAATCCAAACAATTGTTGGAACAAGAGATGGACCTCAATGGTGCTTCAAGTAATTCTTCATCTTCCTCATCCATTACTCACTTTTATCTTATGGCTAAGGAGTCTAAGGTATCTCCTACCTTGAATTCCAATATATCTAATGATGATGATATTAATGATGAAAGTGATAATGATGCCTCCATTGAAAAGAACTTTGATATTGTCTCTCATGCTATTTTAAACAAAAAACATGCCCATGATAGCTTCTTAGAAATCATGACCATTCTTATTGAGCACAAGGAGACAATTGATGCCTTGGATACTCGTTGTGATGAAGGATGGGGTCTTGCTCGTGGTTTCGCGGGTGAGATCCACAATCTTGAGATTGCTCTTAAGGAAGAGCAAGAAACTCGAGTTTCTCTTGAGGAGAAGATAGAAACTAGTGGGGAGTTAAATAATGAAATGATTGTTAAACTCACTAAAAAATGTGACCATGCTCTTGCCAAACTAAAAATGGGCAAATACAAATCTCTTGAGGAGACTCTTACTTTAGAATTATCTAAAGTAAAAGAAACTCGTGATAGAGCTCTTGAGGAAGCCATAAACTTCAAAAGAAAGTATAATGAGCTTGTTAAATTGTCCTCTTATATTCCCAATGATAATGATGCTTGTGCTACTAACTCCATTTCTTGTGAAGCATCTATTTTGAAGGAGAATGTTGAGCTAAGGGCTCAACTTGAGTTGCTATCTAGCAAGTATGGGAAGTTAGAAGAAAATCATGAAAAGCTTTCGAGCTCTAATGATGATCTTCTAGCATCCCATGCTAGGCTAGAGGTTGTTCTTGAGGCAATCTCTACAAAGGTAAAATCTTGTGAACCTCTTGTGATCACTAGCACAATTTCTAGTGAGAATACTTTATTGCCATGTGCTAGTTCTAGTAATTCATCCACTCACAACATTGTTACATCTTGTGATGAATTACTCTCCATGCCTTGTTGCTCTAACAATGTAGCATCTACTTCCTCTATTATTTGTGTTGATACTAACCATGTAGAGGAAATCAAAGAGCTCAAGGCACAAGTCACTTCTTTGAAGAAAGACTTGATCAAGGGTCATGAAGCGAAGTCCACCCTCGACAAGATGTTGAGAGCGCGAAGACTTCCTCATGACAAGAGTGGACTTGGATTCAACTCCAATATCAAGAACAAGTCCATTGATAATATGAAGCACAAGTTCATCAAGAAGAAGGACCAATATCAAGCTATTCATTCGGCCAAGATTGTGTGCTTCAAGTGCAAGGTCGAAGGGCACCATGTTAGATCTTGCCCCTTGAAGAAGAAGAACCCTCTTAGTGAGAAACAACAAGGGAAGCAACCTCAAGTTCAAACTCAAGCTTCCAAGTTGAAGGATCTTCACTCCCCAAGAAGAAAAGAAAAGGCCGAGTGTGCTACACATGTCGTGGGAAGAATCACTTAACCTCTTCATGCACTCATGGTAACTTATTCAACCCCACTATACTTGATCATGCATATTTGCTTTGGAAGGATAAGGTTGGCAATTTGTTTGCCAAGTATGTTGGTACTCATAGTGGTGTCAAGAAAAGAACCATTTGGGTTGCCAAGCCTATTGTGACTAACCTCTTAGGACCCAACTTGGTTTGGGACCAACAAGCTAAAACTTGATCAAAAGGTGGAGTCGGAGGACATTAGAGACTTGGCTACATCATGAAGAGTTAAGGGATCTTCATCAACCATATTCTCTCAAGCCAAGTCAATTGGATTATATTGCCTCATCTTATATACAATGTTCCTCCTTGCGGTAACTTGTGTTTAAGTTTTATATACATTGAAAGTTCCTTGCACCCTTGCATGTGTTTGGTTTTGTACCTTGCTTGCTTGTAAGTGTTGTGCTCTCTACTTACTAATCTTGAGAGTATGTCTTGAGCTTTGTTTCAACTTGTTTATCTTAATTGGCTCTTGTGGGGATATGAATGGATTATCACATTACGGGGGAGTAATAACCTATGTGCATATTACAAGCCTAGAAAATGTGAACATATGAGGTAGTGTCATCTAGAATTGATATTCTTAATTGTCTTGTTCCTAAGTGACATGTTGCTCAAACAAGTTCCTCTCTAGCTCAAATTCTTTATGTTTCTCATCTTTTGGTATCTTGTTTGTGAGAGAGTTTCTTGATGCTTAGCATGATCATTGATTATTTTAAGACATCAAAAATCTCTATGTAAGCATGTTTTTCAATTCCCATCTTTTGCCACATGCTTATGTTTTGTGATTATGATCTTGAATATATACTTACCACCGAGAAATATCTTCATACATTTTGTCTTTGACAAGTGATAATTTTATTTGTGGTATATTTATTGATCATATCTACTTTGGTCTTTCCTCATCAATCGCCTTATTTGTGGGCAAGGATTTTTTTGGAATAATTTCCTATGTCTTCCTTGTATCCTTTGGATCCTCTTTGCTCTACTCAAAATGTGTTTTGTGCTTTCCAGAGTTAAGAAAAGCAAGGATCCCATTGTTGTGCATTTACTTTCGAGGTCTTACTTCTAGACAATGCACTATTCTTGGGAGAGCTATCCTACATTGAGTAGAACACCTTCTTTTGTCTTGTTAGTGTATCTTATTGTTTTTCCTCAAACTTGTGTTCAAAAAGAAGTATGGAGGGTGATGATCCCGCTTGAGTGCATTTTGTGTTTACATGGGGAAGCTACTTTATATTCTTGAGAACAACTTTCTTTAAATTAATATTGTATCGTGTTCCCTTCTTTGAACATGACTAGTGTTTAACGATATACATGGAGAGTAATGACTCCATTTATGTGCATTTTGTATTCTTATACAAGATCATATAATGCACGAATTGTGGGAGAGTAATGACTCCTATATACTTTTGAACATTAGTTGTCTTCCATTGACATTTGGTCTTTTCTTATTGGTGCTGGATCCCGATGACGTGTCTCGTTGGAAGACAAACATTGTTCGTCTTGGTACTTTTGTGCCATCACGATAAGTGTAGAGGGTCTTAGTTTTCCATGAAACCGTTTTCTCCTATGTGGAGTTGGCTATCTCATTCCTTGTCTTTTAGTCTACCTTCTTGAAAGAGATAAACTTTTGAGCATGTTTATTTGATGTATTTCATATGCTCAATGTTTTTGGCCTTGACCTTATTTTATTTTGATATCTTTTCATTTTGGTTTCTCCAATCATGTGTTGATTCGAGCATTGGGATATAATGTGGACAATTCTTTTTCTTGCTACACTTTTGTGTAACTTCTTGATTTATTTGGTACTTTGTCCAATATTGTATCTCTTTCGGTTCTTGAAAGTTTTGTGCATGCATATTTACTATATGTATATATTGTGCCATGCTTACTTTCCTTGTTCCAATATATAGTATAAACTCCACCAAATCCTAAATGGCTAAGATGTGCTTGAAATTCAATTTCATATCAATAGGCATATATTTATGTAGAGTTTGTCCTATGTATTCTAGTTGCTCTATGTAACATCCCAACATTTTATAATGTTAAAAAAATCACTAAATTTAAAACTTTTGTTTTTGATTAAAATAAAACATAAAATGCATAAGAAAACCAACTATGAAAGACTTCAAACTTATTGAAAGAGTTTATTAATTCAAATATCTCAATGCATCAATATTTTAAAATGTTGTTCAAGTTAAACATTTTATTATTCCATTGTATTTTCTTAAAACCTCAATATCTAACTTGACATGTCTTACAAAATTTCAAACCATTTTATTGTAATAAAAAGTTTCTTTATAAGTATTTGAAATTCAACCACATAGCCATAGCTATTCATAAATTAAAATAATATTTACAAGTGTTCTTTGAAACTATTTAAAACATGATCTATTTGCGAAATGGTTTTCATTCTTTTACCTAAGTTCAAAACGTAGTTTTGGAAATTATAAGTCCATAGTTTATATTTGTAAAACTTCATAGATTTTATAACTAATGATTTATTCCAATAGGCATTTCAATAACTTAATTTATTTCTACCAATTTTCAATACATAAAATGATTTCATGAATACATTCAAAATAAGAATGAATTAAATCTAAGATCTTTTCCAAAGTTGTTATAAGGTTTCAAATGAATAATCTTAGTATAAAACTTAATGATGCACAAAATATTTTGAATTAAAAATGATTACTTTACATTTTCCCTTTTCATTTCAAATAGTTATTTAATAATCTACTAAAGCCAAAAATGATTTAATATTGGAATATGAGTTTAATAAACTTAAATTCAAACATATTGGAATGTGGATATTTCATAGAATTTATTTTAGCCAAAATTAAAATTAATTAAACCCTAGTTTCAAATTTAACATATAGTGTCAAATTTGTATTTAATCAATATTTCAAAATTATTAATTTTAAAAAGTTTTCAAAACATACCCACTAATATTTTAAAGCATAGATATGAATTTTACAAATTTATAGAAATTAATTTGACGTCATTTGGACATTTAAATCAAAAGATATGAATAAAATGGAAAAATCAGAAAAAGGAAAATCGCTGACGTCAGCGATGACGTCAGCTCCATCTTCAACCGCCGACCGAAAATCCCGCCGCGATTCCTTTCCAAAATCCGGGCGAGATCGTCGCGATTTGTTTCTCTCCTCTGCCTCTATTTAAACCCCTGCCCCTCCTCCTTCGTTTCCCCCGAAAACCCTAGCCCAATCGCCGTCGGGCTGCTCGAGTTGAAGCCGCCACCGTCCGCCATTTCCGCCGCCATTTTTCTCCGTTCTCCGGCGAGGTGAGCAACCCCCAAGCCCGAGACCGTTTCCTTGCACTTCTACAAGTCTTTGCGCATCTGCTAAGGCTCGCGTTCGATGGTTTTGTGCAGTATATCGAGCTGCCCGTGCTCGACCGAAGGCGCCGCCACCCCGCGAACTCCGGCGAGGAGTAGAACGAGCACCGAAGCGCCCCGCCACCAACCACCGCCTCCATTCTCTTCGTCGAGCCGCGCCACACTCGGGGGGACCATCCGCGCATCCGGGGAGCCTCCCCAACGCCTGCACCGTCCACGCCCGAGGTCGCGCCGCCGCCAGCCTTTCTTCTCCGGCGAGGTTGCCGCCAGGTATACTCAACTCCACCCTAGATCCGTCCGATCTGAAATCAACGGCTAGGATTAGATTTTTTAATCGAACCGGTACCTTTCAATTAGATACGTTAGATCTTAATTGTAACACCCCAACTGTCTTAGCTTTAGTATTGTGGTGTTAGCCTAGATTTGCAACCTTAGCAAAAACTTTTAAGTCTGAAATTTTTTGAGGCATGTAGTATCTTGTTGCACTAATTATTCTTGTTGAGCTACACTAGCCTTCTAAGATGATAGAAACTCTAAAAACCACAACAACCAAAAGAAAACATCAACTATTAGGATCTGCATGCCTGTTAAAACTTAGCCAAATTAGGAGCTATTATTAAGCAAACCTCAAATGGTTTTTGTCATGCATTTGAAACATTTTGATCTAGGTCATGTGTAGCTTCATACCCTGGTATAAATTATCACAAAGGAGCTTGTTTGCACATAAATCTCACTAGCTTTTGTAGCCATCAGAATAACATGACCATTTAGGTTATTTTCTTTCTTTTCCCTTGCAACTTTATTTTCTTTGGTGTGCTCAATGAGGTGTTTGGCTTGGGCAATTGCTAATTCAGTAACTTCACCACAAACTTGTGAGTTTGGGAAAATAGTTTATTTTCCTTATGGATTAATGTTTGAATTTTTCAAACTTAGGATTTGTATTTGGTTGAAGAAAATTACTCAAAACCTCCACCCATCTCTCTCACTCATCTCTACCCTACCTGCTGGAGAAGGAGAGCAGCACCACACCTCCTGGCCCACCTGTCATGGACCTGGGTCATCTCTCCTCCACTCTCCTCTTTTCTTCTTTCTCTCCACCCAACCGGAGCTCTTCTCCTCTCTCCCTATTGGCCAGGCTTGGTCATCCCGACCAGCTCCACTCTGTCCCCTCTCCACCGCCCTCCCTAGCCAATAGGAACCGAGAACACATCCCCCTCTCTCTCTCATGTCCGAGCCAAACCCTAGATCGGGTGGCATCGTTATAATCACCCCGAGCCCTCCCCCTGGTCATTTCTCCCCCTCTCAGTCCCCTCTCTATCCCACTCCTCCCTCCTCTGGCGCAGATCATTGAGGTCCCACCCCCTTTTTCTCTTGAGAAGAAGAAAATTCTCTCGGTAGCCGACGGCAAGAAAACGGCCATAACCGGCGCCCCTCTCCTCCGTTTCTCGCCATTTTTGGCCCTTTGTAACCTCCTTATCGAGCTCTAACCCCTCCTCACCTTTCTCGTTGCTCCAGGTGCCCGAGATCATCTCTTTCATCCTCGACCCGAGGAGCTTGTCGCCGCCATCGCCATGGACGCCGACGTCGCATGCGGAAGCTGAGGGCGTCGCCGAGCTCTTCATCGTCTCCTCCATCGGCCCCTGCCCTTCCCCTGGCCTCGCACGGCCCCTGGTGAGCGCCCGTCGCCACCCTTCCTTTTTTTTCCGCGACTGGTTCATCCGCGCGGCGACGCGAGGAAGACGACGACCGTGAGCCGTAGATCGCGAGATCTACGGCCAGGTTTGAATCCCGCCGTGCGCGCGCGGCCTCGCCCCGGATGGGCCGGCCCAGCTCAGCCTCCGCGCGGGTCCGCGCTGCTCTGCGTTGCCTCAGGGCCGATCTGGCCCAGATCTGGCCCGTCAGGCCTTTGTTTTTCTTTTTAATCTTTTCTGTGATGAAAAATCCAGATAATAACTAGCCTAGCACGTGGATTATATTTGTATTAGATTAAAAATCCAGATAATCTTTTCGTTTCTGGTTAATCTATATTAGATAAAATGGTGAGGTTATATTTGTAACATGCATGCACGTTTTCTTAATCATGTGACTGTGGATTTAGTCCAAAATGTATTTCCTGTTGTGTGGTGAAATAGATCTAGTAAAAAGTATCCATTTTACCATTTGTTTAATAACTTGGGATTTATAAGTCCAAATCATGCAAACTTTGATCCTTTGAAAAATCCTGTAAAAATGTCTACCTAGATTGGTAAGTCTTGCATGCAGGAAATTATTCTAGCAAAAGATATTTTTAGTTGAAGAATAACACCACAGGGTATTTGGTGATTTTTAACTCCTAATTAAAATAATTTTTGGGGAAAATCCACTTGGAGGTGGTAAATATAAGTTGGAGGTGTCATATACTAGAAATGCAGATTTTTCCAATAGATACTTTATGCTTGATGAATCAATTTCTTTAAAACAGGAAGATAGTCTCTTGAGGTGCATATTTGGAATTTAAGAGATTAATGCATGTCTAGTTTTGTTTGGATGAGCCACCTCTGTCCATGAAGTGGTGTTGGGGCTATTTTTGTGGAATAGCCACAAGTTTTATCTAACTTACCCCACTGGTTTGGCATCAAAATAATCTATATTATTCTCTGTGCCTAAATAATAGTCAGAAGTTTACCATATTTTAAAACAAGGATAACTTGAGCTTGGAGTATCCAAATTAGGTGAATAAAATGCCTAGTAAAAGAGAAAACTCATATATTTCCAGAGAAATTAACCTTGCACACAGGGGTTCTATAAAACTGAAATTGCCTTCTGTTTGAGTTTGACATTAGTAGCTCTTAACTGATTTTTAGTTTTTGCCTGGTAATAGATTTTTATGCATAACCAATTTTCAGAGCTTAATATAGTAACTAAGAGTAATGTGGTAGAAAGGTTTATTTTTGTGAATAGTACCTTATGAGTTATTCCTTTTCCATCTAAACAGCCCCATAATAACTATTTAAATGCATTAGGTATATTTTCTGTTTGGAATAAGAACAAGCTTGTGTTTTAAAAGCTACAAACTTAGTAATCCAGAACCTATAATAAACCCTTACTTTAGCTTTTAAAACAACATTAGTGTTGTGGTTATTATCCTTGTGTGTAATTAGCATAACCCCTTTTTGTGCCATAAGGCAACCCTATGTGTCTGGTGTGTTTTCTTGTGCTTGTGTTTACCATAGAGCGAATCCCTCCTTTCGGCCCAGTGGGAACTAGGGTATGGAGAGCCCATTCCCTCAAGGCCTCGCACGCTGGCCAGACAGATGAAACGACTAAGGACCAGGCATCACCGCCTGGCGGGACCCTCGAGAGACAATTCCCCTCGAGGGCCTCAAGAGGAAACGAGGGCCTCAAGGGATCCCTCGCCTCAGGGGACCCTCCTGAGGCGACAGCTCGCCTCGGGGGAGTCTCGCAGGAATCTCCCCTCAGGCCTCCCCGCGCCTGAAGGGAAACGTTGCGGCCAAGGAAGTACGGCGAGACACACATGGCCTCTGCCACGCCCACGTGGTGACACAAGCACCCCCGTTTCCGTTTTGGTGATAAAGGGGTCAATAAAGCGGCTCCGCCTGCTGCGCAGCTGCCAGGACCTTCTTCTCTGACGATAAAGCGGGTGGACGGTGCAACCCTCCAAAGGAGAACGTCATCATGGGCTCCACCTCAGAGACTGCCCTCTCTGTAGGCAGTACAGCGCGGTGGACTCCAACTCGACCATGCCACTGCCATGTGGGAGCCACCTTGAAGGCCAAGACGAAGGAGAGCGCCAGAGGCGCCTATAAAAGGAGGAAGACGTCCATCGTAGCACAGGTCGGCTCTTGGCGTGCTACAACCCTTGTAAACCCTAGCAATTCTTGTTAGGATAGCCTTGAGCCCAAGGAGGAAGAAGATCATCGCTTCCCTCCCCAGGCAAGAACTGCCTCAAGGGGGCCTCCGTCAAACTCCACTGTACTGTAAACTCCATCATCTAATACAAACAAGAAGGAGTAGCGGTCTTTCCTCCTCACGAGGGCCGTGAACCTGGGTAAGGGCCGGTGTCTTCCTCTGTCGTGTGCGTGTCTTCTTTGGGTTCGGCGAGAAACGTCGCGGAGCCACTCGAGGGTCTAGACCTCCGCGTTCAATCCCCTTCACGAACTACACTTCAGGAAGTGACTACCCCCGATTCTTGGGAGTCATAACCCGACATTTGGCGCGCCAGGTAGGGGACTGAGGCGCGTCAACAACCTTCGAGTTCGTCTCCGCGCCATGGTGAACAACCGCGCCACCCGCGTCGCCCGCGTCAACCGACGTGCGCCTGAGGGAGCACGCGCGCCGCCAGGCACCGCGACCACCCGCGCACGGCGGGGCCGACCCCGCCATGAGGAGCATGTCCCTTCTGGCCCTCACGCAGAGGCGCCGGAGCACAACTCTGACCACCAAGAGGACGCGCAGTCGTCGCACCCGATGCAGCGCCCGAGCGGCTCAGGCCCGGGGAGGACAGACCCTGCGCCTCACACCGCGCTGCTCATGGCGCAGGAGCTTCTCCGCTACAAGCCCACCGCTGAGGCCCACGAGCAGTGGCTCCAACGCCTCAACCACCTTGTCGGCATCGCTACGACGCGCCCCGCTCCATCGCAGTCCAACCCGCGCCCCTCTCTCGCGGGCACGGTCGCGACAAACGCGCCTCCGCCACCTCCGGGGCCTGCACCGGCTGCGGCGCAGAGGGCTGCTTCGCACGCGTCCTCGCCGCACGATTGCTTGATCGTGCAGCGTACCGCGCCCGACGCTCGCGTGGGGATGGAGCTCCAGCGAGACCGCCAGAACAGGCTCGTGGAGGAGATTGGCCAGGCGGGTCAGCAGAACCGCGGCGCGCTGCAGCACGGGGTCGCTACGTACGCCTCAGGCTGCATGGCGTTCACCCGTTCTCTGCGTTGCGTGGTTTGGCCCCCGAAGTTCAGGCCTGCTCTCCCCAAGGGCTACGACGGCTCCAGCAACCCCATCGAGTTCCTGCAGCTCTACACCACCTCCATCCAAGCTGTGGGTGCAGATGACAAGGTCATGGCCAATTGGTTCTCCCACGCGCTTCGTGATTCTACGCTGTCGTGGCTCCTGAACCTCCCTGAGGACTCGTGAACTCCTGGGATGAGCTCTGCAAGAAGTTCGTCTCCAACTTGAAGGGGACATACGAGCGCGCCCATACCCACAACGATCTGCACGCCGTAGTGCAGAAGAAGGATGAGACGCTCCGCAAGTACATCCAGCGCTTCAGCCAAGTGCGCAACAAGATCCCGAACATCCCTGACACCCAAGTCATCGCCGCGTTCCGCTAGGGCGTCACTAACAACAGGATGCTCGAGAAGATGGGCATCCACGACAAGCTCACCTCTGTGGTCAAGCTTTTCGACCTGGCTGACAAGTGCGCCAAGGCTGAAGAGGGACTCCTCTTCGTCAAGATGTCCTCAAGAGGGGACGATCACTCAGGGGTCCAAGAGCCTGAAGAAGAAGGATGAGCCCAAGCGCGAGGCCACCACGGTTTTCGCGGCAGAGCCTGGCGTGAAGGGCACCCGCCGGGACTCCCCCGAGCCTGGAGAGAGAATAGACGACCACCGCCCTTTCTGCATCTACCACAACAGGCGCGGCCACTCTACGGAGTCCTGCTTCGACCTCAAAAGGTTGAGCAAGGAGCGCGAGCAAGCAGAGGGCAGTGGTAGCCGTGGCCGAGGCCGTGGCTACCGCGGGACCGGGCGCAAGGGCGGCTACCAGAAACCATCTGGAAATCAGGCCAACGCCGCAGAAAAGAACGGCAACCTCCCTGACGAGGAAGATGGCGGCTACCAAGCCCCGAGAGGCGCCATTGCCTGCATCCTCGGGGGAGCGCAGGTGCCGAAGTCGAACAACCAGTTCAAGCAGTTCGCCCGCGAGCTCAACGCCGCCCTCCCAAGCACGGAAACATCCAGGCCCCTCAAGTGGTCGCAGTACACCATCGCCTTCGACGCTCAGGACCACCCCAAGTCCACCAAGGCTGTTGGAACCCTCCCGCTGGTCTGCACCCCCACCATCGACAACGTGGCTGTCTCCAAGACTCTCATCGATGGCGGAGCAGGCCTGAATGTTATCTCCATAGATATGTTCGAAGCGCTTCAAGTGCCCTACGAGAGGCTCATGCCCTCGAGGCCCTTCACGGGGGTCACCAGCGGCTCGATCGAGCCTCTAGGCCAGGTCAGGCTTGTCGTCACCTACGGGAGCAAGGAAAATTACCGCACCGAGCATATCGATTTCGATGTAGCACACATCGGCCTGCCGTACAATGCCATCCTCGGCTACCCCGCGCTCGCAAAGTTCATGGCCGTCACGCACCATGCCTACAACATGGTCAAGATCCCCAGCAGCGCTGGCACGATCACCATCCGTGGGCATGTCCTGGACGCTACGCGCGCCGTTGAGACGGCCTACAAGATCGCCGCCATGGCTTTCCCCGCAGAAGAGGACCTAGAGCCTCTCGAGAGACCCAAGAAGAAGAAGCAGTTGTTCTCCCAGGAGGCAGCTGCTACCAAGAGAATCTCTCTGAGCCATAGTAGCTCGGGGGCTGAAGGCTCGGGGGCTAGCGTCGCCATTGGCGCCGCGCTGCCTCCCAAATAGGAAAGCGCGCTCGCCGCCTTCCTCCAGGCAAACTCTGACATGTTCGCATGGACATCGTCAGATATGTCTGGTGTACCGAGGGAGGTGATCGAGCACCACTTGGCCGTGTGCCCAAACGCGCGCCCCGTCAAGCAAAAAGCAAGAAAGCAAGCCCCTGAGAAGCAAGCATTCATCGTCCAGGAGGTCGAGAAGCTCAAAGCGGCAAAAGTCGTTTGCGAAGTCGCGTATCCCACTTGGCTCTCCAACGGCGTGGTAGTCCCAAAGCCCGCCAAAGGAGGCCGCCTCTGCATCGACTACACTGATGTAAACAAGGCCTGCCCCAAAGACCCTTATCCCATGCCCAGAATTGACCAGATTGTGGACTCCACGGCAGGCTGCGACCTCCTCTGTTTCCTTGATGCCTTCTCTGGTTATCACCAGATAAAGATGGCTAAGGAGGACGAGGAGAAGACAACTTTCCTCACCCCGTGCGGTGTGTATTGCTACGTCTGCATGCCCTTCGGCCTAAAAAATGCCGGAGCCACTTTCCAGAGGTTGATGAGGATAGCCCTTGGCGGGCAAATGGGGCGGAACGTCGAAGCATATGTCGATGACATCGTTGTGAAATCACGAGAAGGAAATACTATCCTCAGAGACCTTGAAGAAACCTTCGCCAGACTGCGCTAGGTGAACATCAAGCTCAACCCCGCCAAGTGCGTCTTTGGAGTACCTTCAGGCAAATTGCTTGGGTTCCTCGTGTCTCATCGAGGCATAGAGGCAAATCCAGACAAAATCAAGGCCATAGAAGACATGCAACCTCCGCGCAGGCTCAAGGACATGCAACGCCTGGCAGGCTGCATGGCCAGCTTGGGTCGATTCATCTCCAAGTTCGGCGAAAGAGCCCTGCTATTCTTCAAGATCATGAAAAGGACATGCACTTTCAAGTGGACCCCAGAAGCTGAAAAAACATTTGAGGACTTGAAGAAGTATCTGGCTAGCCCACCAGTAATTGTCGCCCCAAGGCATGGCGAGCACCTAAAGCTGTACTTATCAGCTACTCCGCAAACAGCCAGTGTTGTCCTTGTAGTGGATAGAGAAGAGCCAGTACTCCACAAGAAGAGTGCAACCACTCCAAAGAAAAAGCCTCCGGATAAGGAGCTCGACGAAAGGGCAGCCCTCACAAACCCGCCGCCAGGCCCAAAGCCCCAAGAGAGGCCCGCCCCAAGTCCACCGCTGCAAGGAATTCATGCCGAGGAGCCTGAGGAGCCCCTTGAAGCCAACCCCCTCGAGGCACAGTTCAAGCCCCTTGAGGCCAACCCCCTCGAGGTCCAGGGCAAGCCCCTTGAGCCCGAACCCCTCGAGGTCCAGGGCAAGCCCCTTGAGGCGGACCCCCTCGAGGCCCAAGCCAAGCCCCCTGAGGCAAACCCCCTCGAGGGCCAAGCTGAGCCACCTCAGGCAAAAGACGCCGAGGCTACAGGAACTACCATCGTCGAGCATCCAGTCTACTTCGTCAGCACAGTACTGCGTGATGCTCGCGAGCGGTATACAATGCAGCAGAAGCTTTTCCTCGCACTCCTCATCGCCTCAAGAAAGTTGCGACACTACTTCCAGGGGCACCCCATCACAGTGGTCACCTCTTTTCCACTGGAGCAAATACTGCGCAACCCAAATGCAACAGATCGTGTCACAGGGTGGAACATTGAGCTACAGCCATTCAATTTGCGCTTCGATACCACAAGGGTAATCAAAGGAAGAGCGCTGGCTGACTTCGTCGCCGAATGGACTGACCCAACCCCTGAAGAGCCTTTGGGAGAAGAACAAGGGCCATCTAGGGCCGCAATGCCCAGCCTCTGGACCATGAAGTTCGATGGAGCTTTCGCTTGTCGCCGCGGCGGGGCAGGCGTAGTCCTGATCTCCCCCATAGGCGACAAGTTGTACTACCCAGTCCAGCTGTGCTTCAGAATCGACAAGATATCCAACAATATCGCCGAGTATGAAGGCTTTCTTGCCGGCCTACACGCCGCAATCTCCCTAGGCGTCAAGCATCTACTCATCAAGGGCGACTCCCAGTTGCTCGTCAACTTCTCAAACAAAAGCTACAAGCCTAAGGACGACCACATGGCCGCATACCTTGAAGAGGTCCGTAGGCTTGAGAAGAACTTCAGGGGAATGGAGCTCATGCACATCCCAAGAAAGGAAAACCTAGAGGCTGATGACATCGCCAAGCGCGCATCAAAGAGGCAAGCTCAGCCGCCAGGTGTCTTTGAAGAAAGGCTCGTCAAGGCATCCATAAAGCAGCCCCAAGAGGCCCTGCCCGCAAGCACAGACGAAGCGTTCCCGCCACCACCTTCAAGCGGGTCTCCAGGCTGCGGGCTCCCTACAGGGGACCGTCTGTTGCTCACAGCGGTGTACCAAGAAACATGATGGATCGACGAGATCAAGGACTACCTCCACAGAGGGATCCTTCCCGAGGAAGACGTTGAAGCGGAGCGAATTGCCCGCCAAGCAAAATCGTACCAAATCCTCGAAGGAATTATCTACCGCAAGCGCCCAGACGGCGTCGCGCTCAAATGCGTCCCTCTTGAAGAAGGCAAACTGCTGATCAAGGACATCCACAGCGGGGAATGCGGCCACCATTCGTGCGCCCGCACCCTCGCAGGCAAAGTTTTCAGGAGCGGCTTCTACTGGCCTCAAGCGCTTCAAGATGCAATGGAGATCATTCAAGCATGTGAAGCCTGCCAATTTCACGCCAAGCAAATCCACCAACCAGCGCTAGGACTACAGACCATTCCGCTCTCGTGGCCGTTTGCGGTCTGGGGGCTGGACATCCTGGGACATTTCCCAACGGCGCAAGGTGGATATCGCTACCTCTTCGTGGCCATTGACAAGTTAACAAAATGTCCTGGAGTGGAGGCGACGCGCACAATCACAGCAGGCGCGGCGGTGAAATTCATCAGGGGCCTGGTCTGCCGCTTCGGAGTGCCTAACCGCATCATCACCGACAATGGCTCCCAATTCACCAGTGGCATCTTCAGAGCCTACTGTGAAAGAATGGGCATCAAGCTCTGCTTCACCTCAGTCGCCCATCCGCAAAACAACGGACAGGCTGAGCGCGCAAACGCAGAGGTCCTCAAAGGCCTAAAGACCAGGACTTTCGATATCCTCAAGGGCCACGTCAAGGGCTAGATCAACGAGCTCCCCTCGGTGCTCTAGTCCATCCGTACCACGCCACCCAAGCCCACTGGGGAAACACCGTTCTCCCTCGTCTATGGAGCCGAAACAGTCCTCCCAACAGAGATAAAGTATGGATCCCCACGGGTCCTTGCCTTTAATGAGGAGCAGCAAGAGGACCTCCAGAACGACGACCTGCTGCTCCTTGAAGGGCTACGACGCCGCGCCGCCCTCCGGGCGGCCAAATACCAGTAGGACCTGAGACGCTACCACAGCCGCAACGTGCGCTCGCGCACCCTAAACGCAGGTGATCTCGTCCTTGCGAATCCTCTCCAGGGAAGGCCTCCACAAGCTGTCCCCGATGTGGGAAGGTCCCTACAGGGTCACCCACATCGCCAGGCCTGGCGCGGCTCGCCTCGAGACGCAAGACGGCGTCCCCGTCAAGTATCCATGGAACATCATGCACCTGTGCAAGTTCTACACGTGATCATTGTCACGTCAAGGCATTTAGCAAAAGAGGCAGCCCACGGCTCAACCTCCAAGCACTTTTTGTCCCTCAAGGTTAAAAGCTCAAGGCTTAAACCTCACAAATCTGTGTATCCACAAGGAACAAATTAAAAACGTGATCATAGTCACGCCCGTGATCATTGTCACGTCGAGACTTCTAGCGGAAGAGGCAGCCACGGCTAAACCTCCAAGCATTTTTGTCTCTAGAGGTTAAAATGCTCACGGCTTAAACCTCCAAAACATGCCTTTTCTCCTAAGCGAACAAACGCAAAACGTGATCATTGTCACGCCCGTGATCATTGTCACGTTGAGACTTCAAGCAGAAGAGGCAGCCTACGACTCAACCTCCAAGAATTTTTGTCTCTAGAGGTTAAAATGCTCACGGCTTAAACCTCCAAAATATGCTTTGTCTCCTAAGGGAACAAACGCAAAACATGATCATTGTCACGTCCGTTATCATTGTCACGTAGAGACTTCAAGCGGAAGAGGCAGCCTACGGCTCAACCTCCAAGAATTTTTGTCTCTTGAGGTTAAAATGCTCACGGCTTAAACCTCCAAAACATGCTTTGTCTCCTAAGGGAACAAATGCAACCGTGGTCATTGCCATGCACGTGATCATTATCACGTTGAGACTTCAAGCGGAAGAGGCAGCCTACGGCTCAACCTCCAAGCATTTTTGTCTCTAGAGGTTAAAATGCTCACGTCTTAAACTTCCAAAGTATGCTTTGTCTCCTAAGGGAACAAACGCAAAACGTGATCATTGTCATGCCCGTGATCATTGTCTTGTAGAGACTTCAAGCGGAAGAGGCAGCCTACGGCTCAACCTCCAATCATTTTTGTCTCTAGAGGTTAAAATGCTCACGGCTTAAACCTCCAAAACATGCTTTGTCTCCTAAGGGAACAAACACAACCGTGGTCATTGCCACGCCCGTGATCATTGTCACGTGGAGACTCCTAGCGGATGAGGCAGCCTACGGCTCAACCTCCAAGCGTCTTTGTCTCTAGAGGTTAAAAACTCACGGCTTAAATCTCCAAGCTCCAAAGGCTTCTCTCGAGGGAAAACCCTCCGAGCTCTCCATTTAACGATCCACCTCAGGCCGTTGAGAGTCTCTGCCACTAATGGGTGGTCCCCATGCCTTGACATGGTCAAAACATTAACTTGGCAACCCCAAGCATAATAACTCAATTTCGTTCCCAAGTGAACTCAGCGCTTCGACGCCACTTTAAAATGTATTTGGTGAGTTTTATTTTCGCATTACTCTCTTGAAGTGTGCGCTCACATCTCTCCACATGCGTACCTCGTGAGCGGGGGCTGAGTACGGTGCCAGTGCCTCAAATGACACACCAGCAGCACTTCAAAATTCAAGAGTCCGAGCTCTGCCTGGAGGGCAAGATCCCACAAACACGCCATCTCTACAGAGGACCTAGGTACTTACTCTCCTCGCAAGGAACGCCTAAGGGGACCTATAAGCGTGCACGAGTCCCTTGAACCGTGTTCCAGCGTTTGGGTTTGCCCCTCTAACATCTGCAGGGAAAAATCCCCCCACAAGCCTGAAGAGGCATCCAGGAGCGACCCCTCAAGTGGGCAACCTCGCCAGGCGAAAATCCTCTGCAAGGCGGAAAACTCGAGAAGCTAAGTCTCGCGTCCACGCCTTAAGAGCGTTTTCTCCCCCTAGCGCACGTTTGCCCCTCAAGCGACTTCGCTTTCCCTTACGCTTCATGGACTACTCGCACGTCTAAGGGGGGCACTTGAGCATTGTGACTTGGGGCTCTTACCTCTCCTAGGCCTAAACTCCCCCCGGCCTTGCGAAGTCATTGCTCCTGCATACCGAAGTGGCGGAGTAATGGCACAAAGAGATGAGACCTACCGACGCAGAGAACAAATAGACATGAAGATGAGTCCAAAGAGACCTCACGGGGGGCAGACAAGCTCGAATTAAACAACAAACGAGTATATTACAGGCCAAAGGTCTTAAGAAATCTAAACACACAACTGTTTCAGATACAAGCGCTCGCAGGCGCAATAAGGAAAGGCTCAGAGGGAAGCAGCGCCGCCTGGGACCTCCTCCGCGGCACCCTCTTCGGCCTCGGTAGAGCAGGCCTCCTCCTCGCTGTCTTCAGCCGCAGCCTCCGCACGCCTGAAGCGGTTGCAGAAGGCGTCAACTTGCTCACGGAGGGAGCCGGAGACCCACCGCGCGTCCTCGCCTTGAGCAGCTTCTGTGACGGAGGAGAGGTCAAAGCCTGGCGTGAGGAGCTTGAGGTTGGTGAAGATGCGATCAACAACCACCCCCAGGAGCTGCCGGCTCTCGTCTTCGATCATCTCACGAAGCTCGGCGACGGGACCCTCGAGCGCCTCGAAGAGTTGGTCTAAGTAGACTAGGTACATGGTAGCATCGCCGCGGCCTCGAACGTCGGTGTGCGGCGCGTCTGCGCCGAGCTGCGCGGCGAGCTCGTTGCCACGGGCGACCAACGCCTCAAACATGCGCTCGCGCTGCTTCGAGAGCGTGCGAGCTGTAGTGGCAGAGTCCGAGGCCTCCGCCGCCCGCTGCATCGCCGGGGCCACTTGCTCCTCCACGTCCTTGGCCAAGGAGTTGAGGTTGTGGACTGGCTCGGTGCGAGCCTCCTCCGCTCGGCGACGACCATCCTTGGCGCGCTTGAGGCGAGCCTCCAGCTTGGAGTTGGCCCTCTCGAGCTCGGCGATCCGCTGAGCATCCGCGGCGTGCTTGACCTTGAAGCGTTCCTCCTGCGTCTGGACTAGGTCGCGGTACTTCTGAGAAGTGGACTTGCGAAAATGCTTCTCGCGCTCCTCGAGGGCGTCATCGGCCTCCTTCTTCTCGGCGAAACGCCGCTCGAAGCGCTCGTAAGCTATCTTCTGGGCAGCGACGTTTTCGTCGTACATCACTATCGCCTTGGCCAGGTCTCCCTCGCGCTCCTCAAGGGCCTCGCGTTGGGCGACCAGGTCCTTCTCCGCCTGAAGGCGCTGGTCCTCACGTTGTTGCAGCTCCTTCTTCTTGAGGGCCAGCTGCCGCTCCCACTAGGAAAAATCCTTGCGGTTTTCCTCCAGAGCGGCCTGCGCGGCCTGGTGGGTGGAGAGCACCTGGGTCTCCAGCTGGCCCAACTCGCGGCGCTTCTGCGCCAGCGAGCCCTCCATCGCCTCGCGCTCAGCCTTGGCCTGTCACAGGAGCTCCTCTGAGGCGTCACGTTCCGATTCGAGGGGCGCAAGGAGCTCCGCGGCGTCGAGAATGGCCCCTTCGCGGACCTCCTAGGCAAAGCGGGTGGCCTCCTCACGCGCGGCTTGCAGCGCCGCATCCTCCAGCCGGCGCGCTTCGACCGCCGCGTGGAAGGATGACCATGACTTCCCCAGCTCCTCCTGCCGCTGAGCGAGCCATATGTCTCCGAGGGCGAGGTGGGCCTCCAAGCCCTCCAAGGATTCCCTCACGAGGCCGAAGGCGACCTCGCGGCGCCCTGCGCTCCAGTCCCAGCCGCGGAGGACCAACTCCTGGCTCGTGGAGGGCCCGAACCCAGCAACGGGTCTCGCGGGCCCGGCCTCGGGGAAACCTTGGGGGCTAGCCTGAGCTTCGCTTGCGCCCGCGCCGGTATCGTCTTCCGGCCCTGCAGCTGTGGGGCGTTCCTCGGTCACAACTTAACGAGGAGGCGAGGAAGCATCTCCCATAGCAGGTCCGCCTGTGCCTGCTGCTACCTCGCGCGCTTCCCTTGCAGGTTGCACGGGAGCAGTGGCCGCAGGTGGTGGGGTAGGCCCACGCGGAGGCGTCAACGCGCGCGGCGGCGTTGGTTCGTGTGACGCCCGAAAATCGGTACACTGTAGATTTAAGCGCTCCCGCCAAAATCCGCATAATAACAATTTTAGGTCGCCCACCAGACATAATGTGCACGCCGAATCATGCGCATTATGTGGGTGGAATTGTGATAACATTACAATAGTTCCGATACATCCACAAATACAACAAAGATATAAATACAACAACGACTCGAACGAGTCAAGATACAAATGATAGAATACAAAGATTCAAATGACAGCGGAAGCAAAATGGTATCCGACTACGGATAAGATGCAAATTGGACTAAGAGTCCTGAAGATAAGCGATGGCGCCATATCCCTGCCCAGCCAAGCCGGAGGGACTCCCAAGCTAACGTCGTCAGACTTCAAACCTGTTGACTGCACATAAAGCACATCCCAAAAGAAGGTCAGGGCACTCTCTGGCAAGCAAAACCGACTTGCCTACTTTCCACACCATCTCCCAAAATATAGGGGAGGTGGACTTAGCGGCAGCAGCACTAGCAACCTAGAGAGACACGCTATAATTTCCGTCTAATCAGAGAGGGATAAGAGAGCGCATAAGATAACCAACTACTACTAACACCAAACATAACCCATTCTCGAATTAACCCCCTCAACCAAATATGAGGAAGCAATTCGGGAAACTCACACGTTAAACAGTTTTAGTTACCATTTATTGTGAAAGTAATTCTATATTACTAGTCAGGTTAATTAACGAGGATTAGGTGTAAGTTGTCTAGATCTTGTTAGCCAGCATCATCACCGAAACGTCCATAACCGTGGACACGGCTCATCGATAAGATTATACCCTCCAGGGGTGCACTACTGGACCCATACTCGCATGATCAACCCAGTCAAAAACATTAGGGCCTTTCAACCCAACTCTTTTCCTTCACCGCAACAAGTCCAGGAGCCACGGGAGCTATGCTGGTCCCGGCCAAAAGGGTGCGTACTCCCGCAGGACACACCCCTCCGCACCAACAGGCCGCGCCCTATATGCATGTAACAAGGCACACCGCCAAAGTAAAATACTACACTAGTATCGATGCATATGAGACAAATGGAAAACCCGAACTAGGTGCAGCTCCCGGACAAGTCGAAGTTCCAGTCAAAGTCAAGGGGGGCTCCATTGGGCCTCCCACAAGTGGTTAGTGCGCTCAAAATTGGATCCGAGGACAAAATCTCAGTTCCTAGGTCGACACTTAGCAGAACAAAGCACCTCGCAAGGCCTTCCGCCGGTGCCTTATCTTTTAATTATAATACCCCAATATAATACAACATTTTATTAAGGTAGAATAATCTATCAGGCTAAGCATAGGAAATAATAGACCAACTGACGACTCGCACAACCAACTCTAAGCATGCACTACGACTCGCAAGGCTAACAGATAAACATACAACAGGTGATGGGATGTGGGGATAAAGCTGTATAGGCTGCAGGATAAACATGTGATGGGATCGCAATAAAGAATCGTAACTAGGGTAGCAGAGATCAACGGCGGGAATGAAAGACAATGTATAGGTAAACAAGCAAATTTTTCTTGCCTGGAATCCCGCATGGAAGCAGATCTTGTCGTTGCTCACTCATCTCAACGTCGTATCCGCGAAGAAGCAACAAACACTGGAAAGCGTAAAAGATGCATCTTATAACTACGGCAAAGATCCAGAATGATCATATGAGAATGATGCACTTAATCCAAATTAAGCGGAACCGGGATTCCGACAATTAATATTTAGGTGCAAGTTATTTATTCACCAGCAATATTAAATGTTGTTTAGCATGGCAACACATGGCATGGGTGATCTAATTAAATTAAATGGAATAGAGCATTATATATTTATTACCCCACACATTCCATATTTATTATTTAGGTGATTTGCTACACCCGCAAGCCCAAGAGATGCAACACATGCAATTATTATGCGATTTGCACAAGATAGATGACATTTACTAAAATGGGTTTAGGGTTAGGGTTTGGGTCAGTACGTCGGATCGGGTGAACTAGGGTTCGAAAACCGACGTCTTCGGTCCGTAGAGGAAGTAGTCGTCGTCGGGAAGTAGTCGTCGCTGAACCGGGGCATCGTCGTTTGTCGGTGTCGTGGAAGTGGGCGGGAAGTCGGGGCACGTAGGAGCACGGAAATCGGACACCGGAAAGAAAGCGCGCACGGGCGAGTGCACCGCAACACGGACACGGTGGTCACAACAACGCGGCACCGGAAGAGGCACTCGCACGCGCATGTAGCAACACCTCGAAGGGTGGACAACTCGGACAATTGCGACGCCGGGGGTCTTGCGGCCATAGCGTCGAACACCTGGCGTGCGATGGACGCGGGGGACACCGGACGGAGATGACGTGCACAACGCCGGAAGAAGCAGCGGGGACAGCGACGCGGCGCGGGCGAAACGCATGGCGGCGGCGACGGCGGCCGGGGACGCGGGGCGTCGGGCGGAGGTAGCCGGCGGTGGGCGCAGCGCGGCAGCGAGCGCACGGCGGCGGGAGGAGGCGGAGGCACGCGGGCGCGAGCACGCGGAGGCGCGCGGCGCCGAGCACGCGGGAGCGCGCGGCGGCGGCGCGCACGGGCGTGCGGCGGGGGAAGAAGCAGGGCAGCGGCGGCGCCGGGAGGAGCAGGGGGCGACGGCGCGGCGCTCGGCCGGAGGCAGGGCCGGAGCAGGCCGGGGCGGAACGTGCGGCCGACGCGACTGTGGGCGCTGCGGCGCGCGGGGCCGTCGCAGGCGCGGCGGCGCAGCTCGGGTCAGGGGGAGGCCGGGGCGCGGCGGGGACGGAGGCGGCACGGCCAGGAGAGGCGGCGCGGGCGGCGGCCGGAGGCGCCGGGCCGGCGCGGGCGTGCGGGGTCGACAGGGAAGGTGCAGGGGGGGTGAAGCAGGGCTCGGGAGGAGGCCGGAGCAGGGCGCGGCGGTGGCTGCGGCCTGCTGGCGGCAGGAGGAGGTCGCGGGCGGGCCGGCCGGCGTGCGGGGCGAGCTCGGGAAGAAGCGTACGGGCGAGCTCGGGAGCGATGCGGGCTGGAGGAAGAACGAAAGAAAAAGAAAAGAAAATAAAAGGAAGAAAAGAAAAGAGAAGGAGGGGGAAAAAGAGAAAAGGAAAAAGGGGGCAGTGGAGGGGGGCGGCTGCAAAAATGCAGGGGGGTGGGAAACAAGTTTCCAGGGGAAACCCTAGGGTTTGAGTTAGATGGGCTTGGGCTTTATTTCTCTCCCCTTATTATTTTCTGTTTTATATTTTTAAAACAAAATAGAAAAATAATTTCAACACCAAACCTTTACAAAATATTTTTAGTTTTCAATAGAAAATTTAATAAACTAATTTTTAACATTTGCAAAAGATTTTAAATAACACATTTTTAATTCATTTGAAATGCACTTGAATTTATTTGTGGGAATTAAATTTAAATGCAACAATTAAATTAATGCGATGCAATGCGATGCTATGTCGATGCAAAAAAAAGAAAACTCACAAGACAAAAAGGGGATAAATCCCGGGGCGTTACAATCGACACCACTAACAAGGGATCGCGTCCCGCGATCCACGCCGAGACCACAAGAAGAGAGGGGTAAATATCGAGTCTTCAGGCTCCGTGATGAATTTTTCGACACCACTAACAAGGGGTTGTTGCTCCACCTTGAAATTCTCGACACCACTAACAAGGGATTGTTGCTCACGACGACGACGACTCCGAAAGATCGAACCTAATAGGGTAAAAGGTAAGAAATTGTCCACCCCCGTAGAATCCTAAACTTTGAAAGTTGGATAAGAGAAGAGACTCAAAACAAATAAGATACGAGGCGAAATAGAATTGAGGTAAGGAGTAAAAAGAAACCTATTGAGATCATTTCAATTTTTTTTTTTTGTCAAATAGTTTTTGACACTCTAGAAACAACGACCGTTAGCGAGGTTATCCTACAGGCTTTTGCGGACCCGCTGCTTCGATAACCATTCGTATCGAAACAACAAGGAGATCGAAACCAAGGCTCTGATACCACTTTGTGATGCCCGAAAATCGGTACAATGTAGATTTAAGCGCTCCCGCCAAAATCCGCATAATAACGATTTTGGGTCGCCCACCACACATAATGTGCACGCCGAATCATGCGCATTATGTGGGTGGAATTGTGATAACATTACAATAGTTCCGATACATCCACAAATACAACAAAGATATAAATACAACAACGACTCGAACGAGTCAAGATACAAATGATAGAATACAAAGATTCAAATGACAGCGGAAGCAAAATGGTATCCGACTACAGATAAGATGCAAATTGGACTAAGAGTCCTGAAGATAAGCGATGGCGCCATATCCCTGCCCAGCCAAGCCGGAGGGACTCCCAAGCTAACGTCGTCAGACTTCAAATCTGTTGACTGCACATAAAGCACATCCCAAAAGAGGGTCAGGACACTCCCTGGCAAGGAAAATCGACTTGCCTACTTTCTACACCATCTCCCAAAATATAGAGGAGGTGGACTTAGCGGCAGCAGCACTAGCAACCTAGAGAGACACGCTATAACTTCCGTCTAATCAGAGAGGGATAAGAGAGCGCATAAGATAATCAACTACTACTAACACCAAACATAACCCATTGTCGAATTAACCCCCTCAACCAAATATGAGGAAGCAATTCGGGAAACTCACACGTTAAACAGTTTTAGTTACCATTTATTGTGAAAGTAATTCTATATTACTAGTCAGGTTAATTAACGAGGATTAGGTGTAAGTTTTCTAGATCTTGTTAGCCAGCATCATCACCAAAACGTCCATAACCGTGGACACGGCTCATCGCTAAGATTATACCCTGCAGGGGTGCACTACTGGACCCATACTCGCATGATCAACCTAGTCAAAAACATTAGGGCCTTTCAACCCAACTATTTTCCTTCACCGCAACAAGTCCAGGAGCCACGGGAGCTATGCTGGTCCCGACCAAAAGGGTGCGGACTCCCGCAGGACACACCCCTCCGCACCAACAGGCCGCGCCCTATATGCATGTAACAAGGCACACCACCAAAGTAAAATACTACACTAGTATCGATGCATATGAGACAAATGGAAAACCCGAACTAGGTGCAGCTCCCGGACAAGTCAAAGTTCCTGTCAAAGTCGAGGGGGGCTCCATTGGGCCTCCCACAAGTGGTTAGTGCGCTCAAAATTGGATCCGAAGACAAAATCTCAGTTCCTAGGTCGACACTTAGCAGAACAAAGCACCTCGCAAGGCCTTCCGCTGGTGCCTTATCTTTTAATTATAATACCCCAATATAATACAACATTTTATTAAGGTAGAATAATCTATCAGGCTAAGCATAGGAAATAAAAGACCAACTGACGACTCGCACAACCAACTCTAAGCATGCACTACGACTCGCAAGGCTAACAGATAAACATACAACAGGTGATGGGATGTGGGGATAAAGCTGTATAGGCTGCAGGATAAACATGTGATGGAATCGCAATAAAGAATCGTAAATAGGGTAACAGAGATCAACGGCGGGAATGAAAGACAATGTATAGGTAAACAAGCAAATTTTTGCTTGCCTGGAATCCCGCATGGAAGCAGATCTTATCGTTGCTCACTCATCTCAACGTCGTATCCGCGAAGAAGCAACAAACACTGGAAAGCGTAAAAGATGCATCTTATAACTACGGCAAAGATCCAGCATGATCATATGAGAATGATGCATGGCATGGCAAGATGCAATACGAGATGCACTTAATCCAAATTAAGCGGAACCGGAATTCCGACAATTAATATTTAGGTGCAAGTTATTTATTCACCAGCAATATTAAATGTTGTTTAGCATGGCAACACATGGCATGGGTAATCTAATTAAATTAAATGGAATAGAGCATTATATATTTATTACCCCACACATTCCATATTTATTATTTAGGTGATTTGCTACACCCGCAAACCCAAGAGATGCAACACATGCAGTTATGATGCGATATGCACAAGATAGATGACATTTAATAAAATGGGTTTAGGGTTAGGGTTTGGGTCCGTACGTCGGATCGGGTGAACTAGGGTTCGAAAACCGACGTCTTCGGTCCGTAGAGGAAGTAGTCGTCATCGGGAAGTAGTCGTCGCTGAACCGGGGCATCGTCGTTTGTCGGTGTCGTGGAAGTGGGCGGGAAGTCGGGGCACGTAGGAGCACGACAATCGGACACCGGAAAGAAAGCGCGCACGGGCGAGTGCACCGCAACACGGACACGGTGGTCACGACAACGCGGCACCGGAAGAGGCACTCGCACGAGCATGTAGCCCCCCTCGAAGGGTGGACAACTCGGACAATTGCGACGCCGGGGGTCTTGCGGACATCGCGTCGAACACCTGGCGTGCGACGGACGCGGGGGACACCGGACGAGATGACGTGCACAACGCCGGAAGAAGCAGCGGGGACAGCGACGCAGCGCGGGCGAAACGCATGGCGGCGGCGACGGCGGCCGGGGACGCGGGGCGTCGGGTGGAGGTAGCCGGCGGTGGGCGCAGTGCGGCAGCGAGCGCACGGCGGCGGGAGGAGGCGGAGGCACGGGGGCGCGAGCACGCGGGAGCGCGCGGCGGCGGCGCGCACGGGCGTGCGGCGGGGGAAGAAGCAGGGCAGCGGCGGCGCCGGGAGGAGCAGGGGGCGACGGCACGGCGCTCGGCCGGAGGCAGGGCCGGAGCAGGCCGGGGCGGAGCGTGCGGCCGGCGCGACCGTGGGCGCTGCGGCGCGCGGGGCCGACGCAGGCGCGGCGGCGCAGCTCGGGTCAGGGGGAGGCCGGGGCGCGGCGGGGACGGAGGCGGCGCGGCCAGGAGAGGCGGCGCGGGCGGCGGCCGGAGGCGCCGGGCCGGCGCGAGCGTGCGGGGTCGACAGGGAAGGTGCAGGGGGAGTGAAGCAGGGCTCGGGAGGAGGCCAAAGCAGGGCGCGGCGGTGGCTGCGGCCGGCTGGCGGCGGGAGGAGGTCGCGGGCGGGCCGGCCGGCGTGCGGGGCGAGCTCGGGAAGAAGCGTACGGGCGGGCTCGGGAGCGATGCGGGCTGGAGGAAGAAGGAAAGAAAAATAAAGAAAAGAAAAGGAAGAAAAGAAAAGAGAAGGAGGGGGAAAAAGAGAAAAGGAAAAAGGGGGAAGTGGAGGGGGGCGGCTGCAAAAATGCAGGGGGGGTGGGAAACAAGTTTCTAGGGGAAACCCTAGGGTTTGAGTTAGATGGGCTTGGGCTTTATTTCTCTCCCCTTATTATTTTCTGTTTTATATTTTTATAACAAAATAGAAAAATAATTTCAACACCAAACCTTTACAAAATATTTTTAGTTTTCAATACACAATTTAATAAACTAATTTTTAACATTTGCAAAAGATTTTAAATAACACATTTTTAATTCATTTGAAATGCACTTGAATTTATTTGTGGGAATTAAATTTAAATGCAACAATTAAATTAATGCGATGCTATGTCGATGCAAAAAAACAAAACTCACAAGACAAAAAGGGGATAAATCCCGGGCCGTTACAGTTCGCGCCGTGGAGTGACCTCGCGCGGAGGCGTTGCCGCGCGAGGAGGAGTAGGAGCGCGAGGCGGCGTGGAAATTGTCTCCTCCGAGCCTTCCACCACCAGAGGCTCGGGGGGCGGTGCAGGTGCCTCTGTGCGTGCCATGCCCTCCTCCACCTGAGGCCCTGCTGCCCCCGCCTGGGGCACAGCCGCCTCCGCTTGAGGCGCCCCCTCAAGGGGGCTCGTGGAGGCCGCCTCCGCAGGTCTCGCGGCCTCGTCAGCCGCGGCCCCTGTCGTGGCGCTCTTCACCTCAGATGCCTTGCGAAGCTGGCGACGCTTCACAGGTACAAGGTCACTGGCAACAGACCAAGAAAATACTTCAGGAAAAAGTAAAGCGAAAGAGAAAGCTAAAAGACGAATGATCCAAGATTATGAGCACTAACCCTGAAAGGGGGGCGCCAGCGTCGACCCACGCCAGGCCTGGCGAGCGCCATGAGGGGAAGGGCTTGGAAGCAGGCCTCGCATGTGGCGCCTCCGCTTTCCTCTTGGAGGGGACGTTAGACGGCCTCGCCCCCGAGTGGTCCACGGCGGCTTTGGTGCGAGGCCCGCGCCTTCCCGGAGAGGCCTCCGTGGATGAGGCCTCCTCTTCCTCAGCCTCTTCCTCCACGAGGCGCGAGGGCGCCACCACGAAGGCGTCTTCATCGCCTGACGAGATATCGCAAATCTTGTCAGTAAATGGCTCAGCCCTTGAAGAAGAAACCTCCCCAGCGGCGGCCTCCTCCTCACCTGGGCCAGCACCTGAAGCCGAGGGAGAATCGGCCCCCTCCGCTTGCCGCGTGACCGGCATCGGCGCCTCAAGGTCCGTCGGGCCTGTCGGGGTGAACGGAGGCATCCCCTCCAGGAGGTCCACACGCTCCGCAAGATTGTATTGGTGAAGGGGCCAGAGCGCCGCGGGGAGCTCATCCACGGGAAGCACCGATGGATTGACGAAGAGCGCGGAGAGGACGTTGTCGACGGCGTCCTTGTCGTTGTCCTCGACGTGAAGCCGCATCTTGTTCTTCGGCCCCGAGTACATCCACATAGGAACCGAATGGGCCTGGAGGGGCGCAATGCGGCGCGTCACGAAGTCCGCGACGATCATCTGCCCCGTGAGGCCCTCCTCGCGGAGGAAGCTCATGCGCCCCATCAAGCTCACGTTCCTGGCGCCGTCAAAGGTGGCCTTGCCCCAGCGGGAGTTCTTCACCGGGGGCTCGTCGGGGACCTCGAGGAAGGCGCAGGGACGCTCCACCCCAACAAAAAACCACTTCTGGCGGAAGTCGTCCACCTTCTTCATCACCGAAGTGATCTCCTTGCCCTCGTTCCAAGACATGGGGATGTAGACGCTCCCCATGCCGTCTACGATGAGGAACGAGACGCACCCAGAGCGCTCGTTCTTCGCCGTGTTCCGGAGCGCGTAGGAGCACAGGAACAGCCCCACCGTGGGCTCCAGGCCCAGGTACGCCTTGCAGAGGTAGGCGAATAAGGCGAGGATGAGGACGGAGTTGGGGTGCAGGTGCAGCAGCTGCACCTGGTAGAACCCCAGCACCGCCTCCAGGAACGGCGAGAAGGGCGGCACCAGTCCCGCAGCCAGGCAATGCTAGAAGACAAGGAAGAACCCGCGCGGGCGCTTCCCATGCGCCGCGGGATTCAGGGCAGTGGCGCCGTGCTCATTCGTCCGGTCCGCCACCAGGCACCGGACCTTGGCGAGCGCCTTCTCGTTGACGCCCACGCCCAGCAGCGCCGCGCCCACAACGGTCTCAGGGGCCTCTGCCTGGGAGGAAGACCCCGCGGCGGCCTTGCCCTTGCTCTTGGGAGGGCTCATCGTCGCGGAAGCGGAAGATTGGAGGAGTTGGAGAACGGAGATTCGCAGGAGAGAGCGGAGGCGGAGAGCTCTGTAGAGAGGAAATTTCTGCGAGAAGATTTGGAAACGGTAACGGCTCCCTGCTGCCTCGCTCGGGCTTTATGTCACCTCGAGGAGCATTTATCGGGACGTGGTGGGACCCCCCACGACTCGCGCCCAGGATCGTGCGAGGCCGTTATTCGTCCAAGTGCCGCGTGGTCGGGCCGGCTGGGCACTAAGGGCCCACGACGCTTCGCCTGAGCCCATGGGCTCAATCGTGCCCATCATGGGCCCGGGGGCTACTGTCGGCCCAGTGGGAACTAGGGTATGGAGAGCCCATTTCCTCCAGGCCTCGCACGCTGGCCAGACAAACGAAAAGACTAAGGACCAGGCATCACCGCCTGGCGGGACCCTCGAGGGCCTGAAGAGGAAACGAGGGCCTCAAGGGATCCCTCGCCTCAGGGGACCCTCTCGAGGCGACAGCTCGCCTCGGGGGAGTCCCACAGGAATCTCCCCTCAGGCCTCCCCGCGCCTGAAGGGAAACGTTGCGGCCAAGGAAGTACGACGAGACGCACATGGCCTCTTCCACGCCCACGTGGTGACGCAAGCACCCTCGTTGCCGTTTTGGTGATAAAGGGGTCAATAAAGCGGCTCCGCCTGCTGCGAAGCTGCCAGGACCTTCTACTCTGACGATAAAGTGGGTGGACGGCGCAAACCTCTAAAGGAGAACGTCATCGTGGGCTCTACCTCAGAGACTGCCCTCTCTGCAGGCAGTACAGCACGGTCGGCCCCCGGTAGGCCACCGCGCCTACCTTTATCAACAATGGACCGCGTCCATGGACGAACGGACGGCGGCGGACTCCAACTCCACCATGCCACTGCCATGTGGTAGCCACCTCGAAGGCCAAGACGAAGGAGAGCGCCAGAGGCGCCTATAAAAGGAGGAAGACGTCCATCGTAGCACAGGTCGGCTCTTGGCGTGCTACAACCCTTGTAAACCCTAGCAATTCTTATTAGGATAGCCTTGAGCCCGAGGATGAAGAAGATCATCGCTTCCCTCCCCATGCAAGAAGTGCCTCAAGGGGGCCTCCGGCAAACTCCACTGTACTGTAAACTCCATCATCTAATACAGACAAGCAGGAGTAGCGGTCTTAACTCCTCACGAGGGCCGTGAACCTGGGTAAGGGCCGGTGTCTTTCTCTATCGTGTGCGTGTCTTCTTCAGGTCCGGCGAGCAATGTCGCGGAGCCACTCGAGGGTCTAGACCTCCGCGTTCAATCCCCTTCACGAACTACACTTCAGGAAGTGACTACCCCCGATTCTTGGGAGTCATAACCCGACACCTCCGATAGGTGGTTCTGTTTTATGATGCTTCTTGTTTGTTATTATACTTTAGATTGTTATCAACTTGAATTTTAGGATTTTCATTAGCCTTGTTTGTTGCATGTTACGGTAGAAACGCAATCCGAGGAGGAGCAATACGAGGTAGCTGAGCACAACTACGGAGAAGAACAAGACCAGGGACAGTACTCTGAGCAAGGCAAGCCACCTCACCACCCTTATGAAAATCCTACTACTTACAAAGCATGTTTTGTTTTAAAATAAAATAATGCATGTTTTACTTCTTTTGTGGCACCTTGCCACCCGAAAACTACTTTTCAAAATAATGTTTGGCCAAAGATATCTATTAGAATACTATAGGTGTTACAAAAAGAGTTTATTTGGTGAGCCTTGTTGTTGAAGGCTCCATCAAAAAGATTAAGTTTTCTAGTAGTCTACCTTCATCTACTTACCTCAAAGTTATAGGATGGGAACCTGTTTGACAAAACTGTTTTACGGAGGAAAACCTGAGTTGCTGGGAGCAATCAGCGAGAAAGAAATGTTTTATGAAAACCCGAGATGCTGAGAGCATTCAGAGGTGTTGCGAAAACCCGAGCTGCTGGGAGCGGTCGGAGATGCAGGTTTAATTTCAAAGTCCCTACTGCCGCCCGAATAATTAACCCGTGCAACCACACTACCTGACATGGGTAGGACTTAGCCGGAAGCTTGTCCGTCTTAGTGTTGGGGCTCTCATACTTTCTATGAGGGCTGGGCCCTCGAAGCCGGGTTGTCGTACGGAAGAGACAATACACTGCTGAGGACCAGCAGCCGGACGATTACGGCGGGTCTCCTGACGTGGTGGTGTGGCGTCCCGAGGAAAGATCAAGAGGTCTAGTGGAGCACACGGTGCCGAGGAGAACAAACCTACCGGGAGGCCCTGATACTAGGGTGGTCATAGTGAAAAGCTTTGATAGTGTTATCCGGACCCCCGCATGCTGTCGTATGACGGGCCGTGGAAGACATGGCGGAATGACCGATAGGTGTGGTTAAAGTGTGCAACCTCTTCAGAGTGTAAATCTATTCGAATAGCCGCGTCCGCGGTCATGGACGGTTGGAAAGGCCACACTGGGCGCCTGGGGAAAGAAGTTGTTTTGAAAAGGAAAGTGTTTATGTGGAATAAGGAGGTACCTGGGAGGTACGGAATTTGGGAGAAGATGGTTGGTTTCGGGGAGACAATCATTCCGATCTCAAGTCAGGAAAAAGGGGTATCCCCATCCTTGTGTTTTTAAAGGTTTTACAAAAGAAAGTTTTGAACTTGGATATGTCCTTGCTATATTTAAGAGAAGAGAATTCTATCTCTAAATGTTTTATTCAACAAAGACACATAGATGTCATATTGTCTATGTCTAAAGTCATGATATTCGAAAACTAAGCCCTATAGCCTTATATTGGAGCCATCCTAGTTTTCAAAATACCTTACATACATATCCATGAAAATCTGTAAACCTAGAGGTGGTCTTGCGAGTACGTAATTGTACTCATATGGCTTCGTCCTTGGATATTCAAATGTACAGATTTCAATGAGGAGGCTTACGTCGAGGAGGAGGTGTATGACGACGACTTCGCCACTTTGTTGTCACCGGTCAACTGCACTTGTGGGATCAGCGCTCGGAGATGTCCAGAGTCGTCGCTAGCCACGAGCTTCCGCTATCGTAGTTAATTCCGTCCTGTGTGACGAGGTTTATTGACTTGGTCGTATGACCGCATATGTGTTGTAAGACTTCTATTCGTACGACTTGAATGATGTAACTCTTCGATACCAATGTTGGTTATGTGATTGCGATGCACTGATCATTGGGATCGTGATCTCTTACATAACTGGATATCTCGGACTAGTTTCGAGGGTCCTTACAGACTTGGTATCAGAGCCATCGTTGACCTTAGGAGACTTTAGCTAGGTTGGACGTCGACGTCACGCCAAAATGTTTTTCCAAAAAATTTAGGAGAGATACTTAAAATATCCAGAATATACTGCTACCCCTCCCCTCTGTTATTAATTATTGATTAATATTATACTTGCATTAAAACCTTATGTTTTTATCTGTTTAAAACTTTGCACACCGTTCACTAATTCAACCTTCATTTAAAATTTTGTGTATATGACCGGAGAGTTCTCGTCGTCGATTCAGTTGGGAGCTATGCCCGACTCCGGAGTTTCGCGTCTGTTTCAGGCAGACTTACTCCAGTTGACCCGGCACTTGAGGCGTCCGCTACCTGAGCTGCTGATAGGACGCTGCCTACCTATGGTTGGAGGCGAGATGTCCTGGACCGTGAGGTGCATCCTTCGAGGACCGCTGGTGCCACCCTTCGCCGAAGAGCTGATTGAGGATGCCCTTGCATCGACTCAGATGGGGGCATTTGTCACAGTGCTGCAGAGAGCTCTCGCCCGCTTGGTGTGTGCTCACAGCGCCGAGCTGGGCGGCACCCGTTTTGAGTTTTACTCTGGCTTGGACGCGCAGTAACCCTGTGCCGCCGCGTCCCCACCCCACTTTCGGGAACCACTTGGCCGAGCTGGGACTCCTCGTCGAGTACACCCAGTCCCAGCTGGTCACTAGTCGTTTCGAGAGTGATCTTCACCGTCTGAACCACGACGGTGCTGAGGTGCGGATCTCAGCAGCTGAGCTGAGGATCGAGGACCTGTAGGCGCAACTCAAGGCATCTCAGGACAAGCTGAAGACCGTGGAGCTGAAGCTCAAGACCTCAGAGGAGCGTCTAGTGGAGTCCCCAGCAGAGCTCAAGAAGGAGCGCAAGGAGCGCCGTTCCACCTTTGCGCGTTTCCAGACTACCCGCTACTACAAGTTCCAGCTTGTCGGTATGGTTGACATGCTCAGGTCGACCATCGACGCCCACGACGAGCGGATCAGCGAGCTGGAGATCGAGGTGGAGCACTGAGCAAGGAGAACGACGATCTTCTGCCTCATGATGAGGACCCTATGGAGGATATGGACATGGAGCCTGAGAGTGGGCAGGACGACGACGACCTTCGAGGCGAGGGCGGTGAGGACTCGGGGGTTGTGATGTCCGAGGACGAGGACCCCGACGAACCACCCTTTGACAGTGAAGCTGTCGTGGACGTGGAGTAGCTAGTTCTGTAGTATCTTTTGGGTTAGGACCGAACCATCGCGATAAGTGGATGCGATTGTGTGGTTTAGTTAGCTTGAGTGTGTGTCTAAATTATTGTAAGACTATGTCGGTTCGGTGTCTTGTGGTTGTGAACTACGTAATGGTGCTTTTGGAACCTTGCTATGGAGTGGATCATATCTTCTTATGAGTAATGTCTTGCTGAAAATTGTATGCTACTGTGTATGATTGACAAACTCTTTTTCCAAAACTTGTTTTAAAATTCTAATAGGAAAATTAATGTGTGTTTTATTCTGAAATCCACAATAGCAAGGGATCCACCACCACCCCCACCACCCGAGCCATCTATGGCTCAAGTGCTGCGTCTTCACATGGAGGATCGCGAAGCAGCTCGCGCTGAGACGAATGCCAATCTCGCCACCCTGCAGCATCTTGCTCAGATCACCGTCAACCAGAATGGCAGCTAAGGAAATGAGGAGCCCCGCTCCAAGCTTCGTGATTTTCAGAACACCAATCCGCTAGTCTTCTCCAAGAGTGAAGTGTCACTGGATGCTGACGATTTGATCCGTACCATCGAGAACAACCTGAGGGTCGCCCAAGTTGGTGACAATGAGAAGGTGGTCTACGCCACCCACTACCTCTCAGAGCATGGTGGGAGGCCATTCGTGCTCTGCTGCCTCCGGAGGAAGTTGTGGCTTGGGCGGCGTTCAAGACCAAGTTCTTGAAGCGTTATGTGCCCTTCGGACTTGTCAGTATCATGCGAGAGAAGTTCTTGCAGCTCAAGCAAGGCGGTATGTCTGTCAGTGAGTACTTGGAAAAGTTCACTACTCTGGCAAGGTATGCGCCCACCGATACCGATACTGAGGACAAGAAGAAAGAGAGGTTCATGAATGGACTTCATGATGAAATGAAGTGCATTCTGGTGGTGATGCCTTTCACCGACCTAGGATCCCTGGCAGATGTAGCCATTATGATGGAGCACAAGCACAAGGTTTCGTTTGACAATCGCAAACGTCGCCAGCAGATGCAGCAAGGCAGTAGCAGCAGCAGCCCAGCCGGGAGTTACCCCCGTCCGCGCCGTTCACCTCCACCAAGGCCTTCCTATCCATCACCAAGGCCTTCAACTTTTGCACCAAGGCCCAGCTACCCCTCTCGCCCACCTGCACCTCGTCCTGGAGGTGGTGTCAATCCCGGCCTCAACTTTAATAGGCCGCCTGCTCCTAAGCCAACTGGAGGATGTTTCACTTGTGGGCAGCCTGGCCATTTCTCTCGGGAGTGTCCCACTAGACAGCGCCGGTGGTCGCCCTAATGCGACAAAGATGAACCAAGGGCCACCCCGTCCACCTGGAGGCAAGAACCCGTATCCAAAGAAAGCAGCCCCTGTCACCCGAGGCCATCTGAACCACATCAGTGCAGAAGAAGCTCAGGAGGCGGCAGACCTGGTTATGGGTACGTTCCCTGTCAACTCAGTTTCTGTCTCAGTTTTGTTTGATTCGGGAGCTTCCCATTCCTTTGTCACGGAGCCGTTCGTTAGGAAAAGCGGGATGGTTCCAACTTTGTTGCACCGTCCTATGCGGGTGCAGATTCCAGGGACCACTACTAAAGGCATTGTGTCTTGCAAGGAGACTCCTAGGGAGATTCAGGGAGCCCGATTCCATGCAGACTTGGTGGTATTAGGAAAGCAAGGGATAAAAGTTGTTTTAGGAATGGATTGGATGGCAGTAAACCGAGGGAAAATAGATTGCACTAGCAAGTCTATCACCCTAACCACCCCGGAAGGAGAAGAGATTACACACTTCTCGACCCATTACTCCACCTCTGGTCATTGCCATAAAAGTGTAGCTGAAAACATTCTGGAAGAGGTACCCGTAGTGTGTGAATACCCGGATGTATTTCCCGGAGAGTTACCCGGTATGCCACATGATCGAGATATCGAATTCATTATTGAGTTAGTACCCGGTACTGGACCTATAGCTCAAAAACCTTACCGGATGAACCCCGAAGAGTCGGAAGAATTAAAGAAGCAGTTGGATGACCTACTTCGGAAAGGGATGATTCGCCCTAGTGCGTCACCGATTATTTTTGTGGATAAGAGAGACGGTACCACTCGCTTATGTGTGGATTACCGAAAGTTAAATGATGTGACTATCAAAAATAAGTAACCTCTACCCAAAATTGAAGACCTGTTTGATCAACTCAACGGAGCTCGATTCTACTCCAAGATCGATCTCCGCACCGGTTATCATCAGCAGAAAGTAAGAGAATCTGGCATCCCTAAAACGGCCTTCATCACTCGTTATGGGTTGTTCGAGTATACGGTGATGTCTTTTGGTCTGACCAATGCCCCTGCCTATTTATGAATCTCATGAACAAGGTGTTCATGGAATACTTGGATAAGTTTGTGGTTGTCTTCATCGATGACATCCTGATTTATTCCAAGTCGGAAGAAGAACATGAGGAGCATCTGAGGTTGGTTCTCGGTACTCTTCGAGAACATCAGTTGTATGCTAACTTCAGCAAATGCCAGTTTTAGTTGAGGGAAGTAGGTTTTCTTGGTCATGTTATATCAGCTGGAGGGATATCGGTTGACCCAACCCACATCAAGTCTATCCTTGAATTCCCGACCCCCACTAACCAGACCGAAGTGAGGTCCATCCTCGGATTAGCGGGTTATTACCGCAAGTTTGTTGAGGGATTCTCGAGCATCGCAAAGCCTCTTACCCAACTACTGAAGAAGGATCAGAAGTTTGTTTGGACCGACAAGTGTGAAGCCGGCTTCCAGGAACTGATGAAGCGCCTTACTACCGCACCTATTTTAACCATGCCAGATGTGACCAAAGATTTTGTGGTTCAATGCGATGCCTCCAAACTTGGACTTGGGTGTGTCCTTATGCAAGAGGGCAAAGTGATTTCCTACTCGTTGCGACAACTCCGCAAGCATGAGCAGAATTATCCAACCCATGATCTAGAGCTTGCTGCAGTGGTTCATGCACTCAATACTTGGCGTCACTTTCTGATGGGCAACCGTTGCGAAATTTACACCGATCACAAGGGTTTGAAGTATATATTCACCCAGAGGGATTTGAATATGAGGCAGAGGAGATGGATAGAGCTCATCAAGGATGATGACTTGGACATCCACTACCACCTGGGAAAAGCTAACGTCGTAGCCGATGCCCTTAGCCGGCAGCCGTGTTCGTTCAACTCCATGATCAAGACTCGACAGCCAGAACTCTGGGAAGAGCTAGATAAGATGGGTATAGAAGTAGTCAGTTATGGAGCGGTCAATCAACTCTTATTGCAGCCCACTTTATGGGAACAGATCAAGAAAGCACAGAAGCGTCACGAAAGCATTGAGGGCATCAAACGAAGAATGGACAAAGAGGAAGTCCCTGGGTTCACCATTGATTCTGAGGGTATTCTCTGGTACAAGGGACGAATCTGCGTACCATCAGATCATGACTTGAAGTTGTTAATTATGAAGGAGGCTCACGAGACTTTGTATTCTATCCACCCTGGTGGAACCAAGATGTACCAGGATTTAAAACAAAGTTTCTGGTGGCATGGCATGAAGCGTGAAATTGCACTCTTCATCCAGAATTGCGACATCTGCCAAAGGATAAAAGCAGAACATCAGATACCCGCTGGATTACTCCAACCTCTCAAGTTGCCCGAGTGGAAGTGGGATGAGATCGGCATGGATTTTATCACTGGATTACCCCGATCCAACCGCGGTCATGACGCTATTTGCATTATTGTGGATAGACTCACCAAAGTCGCACATTTCTTACCTGTGCGCACCACCCACCGATCCGATCAACTGACAGATCTTTACATGTCCCGTATCGTCAGTCTTCACGGGATACCAAAGACCATTGTGTCCGATAGGGGAACCCAATTCACCTCTCGTTTCTGGTTTAAGCTTCATGAAGCCTTGGGAACAAAACAATTTTTCAGCACCGCATACCACCCTCAGACAGGAGGACAAGCGGAAAGAGTCAACCAGATCTTAGAAGATATGCTTTGATCTTGTGTGTTAGCTTATGGGGCCAAATGGGAAAGCTGTTTGCCGTTTGCCAAGTTCTCGTACAACAACAGCTATCAAGCTAGTCTGAAAATTGCACCATTCGAGGCTTTATACGGGCGCAGGTGTCGTACCCCCTTGAACTGGTCGCAAACAGGAGACAACCAAATATTTGGGGTTGACACACTGAGGGAAGCCGAAGAACAAGTTCAACTCATTCGCGACCGTCTTAAGGCCGCCCAATCAAGGCAAAAGAGTTACGCCGATTCGAAGAGACGTGAACTCAGCTTCAAGGCTGGTTATATGGTATATCTGCGTGTTACACCACTTAAGGGAATGCAGCGTTTTCATGTAAAGGGGAAGTTATCACCAAGGTATATTGGTCCTTTTAGAGTGATCAGTCGAAGAGGAGAAGTGTCTTATCAGCTAGACCTGCCACCCCATCTGTCCGAATTCCATGATGTGTTTCATGTGTCTCTGCTCCGAAAGTGCCTGCAAGTTCCGGGAAGTACTCATTCTTATCAAGAGGTAGATCATCGCACCATTGATCTTAATCATGATCTCACCTACCGAGAGCGACCACTCCGTTTTCTCGCTGAAGACTTCCGTCTGACCCGGAAACGAAAGATCAGATTTCTGAAGATTCAATTTAGCAACCATTCGGAAGAAGAAGCTACCTGGGAGCGTGAAGATTATTTGGAGCGTGATTTCCCTGCTTTTCTTTCTTCCTCAACTCTGGTATCTTGGGGACGAGATTCTCCTAAGGGGGGAAGGTCTGTAACACCCCAACTCTCTTAGCTTTAGTAGTGTGGTGTTAGCCTAGATTTGCAACCTTAGCAAAAACTTTTAAGTGTGAAATTTTTTGAGGCATGTAGTATCTTGTTGCACTTATTATTCTTGTTGAGCTCCACTAGCCTTCTAAGATGATAGAAACTCTAAAAACCACAACAACAAAAAGAAAACATCAACTATCAGGATCTTCATGCCTGTTAAAACTTAGCCAAATTAGGAGCTATTATTAAGCAAACCTCAAATGGTTTTTGTCATGCATTTGAAACATTTTGATCTAGGTCATGTGTAGCTTCATACCCTGGTCTAAATTATCACAAAGGAGCTTGTTTGCACATAAATCTCACTAGCTTTTGTAGCCATCAGAATAACATGACCATTTGGGTTATTTTCTTTCTTTTCCCTTGCAACTTTATTTTCTTTTGTGTGCTCAATGAGGTGTTTGGCTTGGGCAATTGCTAATTCAGTAACTTCACCACAAACTTGTGAGTTTGGGAAAATAGTTTATTTTCTTTAGGGATTAATGTTTGAATTTTTCAAACTTAGGATTTGTATTTGGTTGAAGAAAATTACTCAAAACCTCCACCCATCTCCCTCAATCATCTCTACCCTACCTGCTGGAGAAGGAGAGCAGCACCACACCCCCTGGCCCACCTGTCATGGACCTAGGTCATCTCTCATCCACTCTCCTATTTTCTTCTTTCTCTCCACCCAACCGGAGCTCTTCTCCTCTCTCCCTACTGGCCAGGCTTGGTCATCCCGACCAGCTCCACTCTGTCCCCTCTACACAGCCCTCTCTAGCCATTAGGAACCGAGAACGCATCCCCCTCTCTCTCATGTCCGAGCCAAACCCTAGATCAGGTGGCATCGTTATAACCACCCCGAGCCCTCCCCCTGGTCATTTCTCCCCCTCTCAGTCCCCTCCCCATCCCACTCCTCCCTCCTCTGGTGCAGATCATCGAGCTCCCACCCCCTTTTTCTCTTGAGAAGAAGAAAAACCTCTCGGTAGCCGACGGCAAGAAAACGGCCATAACCGGCGCCCCTCTCCTCCGTTTCTCGCCATTTTTGGCCCTCTGTAACCTCCTTCTCGAGCTCTAACCCCTCCTCACCTTTCTCGTTTCTCCAGGTGCCCGAGATAATCTCTTTTATCCTCGACCCGAGGAGCTTGTCGCCGCCATTGCCATGGACGCCGACGTCGCATGCGGGAGCTGAGGGCGTCGCCGAGCTCGTCATCGTCTCCTCCGTCGGCCCTTGCCCTTCCCCTAGCCTCACACGGCCCCTGGTGAGCGCCCGTCGCCACCCTTCCTTTTTTTTCCGCGACTGGTTCATCCGCGCGGCGACGCGAGGAAGACGACGACCGTGAGCCGTAGATCGCGAGATCTACGACCAGGTTTGAATCCCGTCGTGCGCACGCGGCCTCTCCCCGGATGGGCCGGACCAGCTCAGCCTCCGCGCGGGTCCACGCTGCTCTACGTTGCCTCAGGGCCGATCTGGCCCAGATCTGGCCCGTCAGGCCTTTGTTTTTCTTTTTAATCTTTTCTGTGATGAAAAATCCAGATAATCACTAGCCTAGCTTTTATTCGTTTGTGGTTGATCCATATTAGCTAAAATGGTGAGGTTAGTTTTGTAACATGCATGCACGTTTTCTTAATCATGTGACTGTGGATTTAGTCCAAAATGTATTTCCTGTTGTGTGGTGAAATAGATCTAGTAAAAAGTATCCATTTTACCATTTGTTTAATAACTTGGGATTTATAAGTCCAAATCATGCAAACTTAGATCCTTTGAAAAGCCTGTAAAAATGTCTACCTAGACTGGTAAGTCTTGCATGCAGGAAATTATTCTAACAAAAGATATTTTCAGTTCAATAATAACACCAGTGGGTATTTGGTGATTTTTAACTCCCTAATTAAAATACTTTTTGGGGAAAATCCACTTGGAGGTGGTAAATAAAAGTTGGAGGTGTCATATACTAGAAATGAAGATTTTTCCAGTAGATACTTTATGCTTGATGAATAAATTTCTTGAAAAATGGAAGATAGTCTCTTGAGGTGCATATTTGGAATTTCAGAGATTAATGCATGTCTAGTTTTGTTTGGATGATCCACCTCTGTCCATGAAGTGGTGTTGGGGGTATTTTTGTGGAATAGCCACAAGTTTTATCTAACTTACCCCACTGGTTTGGCATCAAAATAATCTATATTATTCTCTGTACCTAAATAATAGTCAGAAGTTTACCATATTTTAAAACAAGGATAACTTGAGCTAGGAGTATCCAAATTAGGTGAATAAAATGCCCACTTAAAGAGAAAACTCATATATTTCCATAGAAATTAACCTTGCACACAGGGGTTCAGTAAAACTGAAATTACCTTCTGTTTGAGTTTGACATCAGTAGCTCTTAGCTGATTTTTAGTTTTTGCCTTGTAATAGATTTTTATGCATAACCAATTTTCAGAGCTTCATATAGTAACTAAGAGTAATGTGTTAGAAAGGTTTATTTTTGTGAATAGTACCTTATGAGTTATTCCTTTTCCATCTAAACAGTCCCATAATAACTATTTAAATGCATTATGCATATTTTCTGTTTGGAATAAGAACAAGCTTGTGTTTTAAAAGCTACCAACTTAGTAATCCAGAACCTATAAGAAACCCTTACTTTAGCTTTTAAAACAACATTAGTGTTGTGGTTATTATACTTGTGTGTAATTAGCATAACCCCTTTTTGTGCCATAAGGCAACCCTATGTGTCTGGTGTGTTTTGTTGTGCTTGTGTTTACCATAGAGCGAATCCCTCCGATAGGTGGTTCTGTTTTGTGATGCTTCTTGTTTGTTATTATACTTTAGATTGTTATCAACTCGCATTTTAGGATTTTCATTAGCCTCGTTTGTTGCATGTTACGGCAGAACCGCAATCCGAGGAGGAGCAGTACGAGGTAGCTGAGCACAACTACGGAGAAGAACAAGACCAGGGACAGTACTCTGAGAAAGGCAATCCCACCTCACCACTATAATGAATCCTACTATTTTATTAAGAATTGTTTTGTTTTCAAAATAAAATGATGCATGTTTCACTTCTTTTGTGCACCTTGCCACCCGAAAACTATTTTACACAGTATTGTTTGGCCAAAGTTACCTACTAGAATACTATAGGTGTTACAAAAAGAGTTTATTTGGTGAGCCTTGTTGTTGAAGGCTCCATCAAAAAGATTAAGTTTTCTAGTAGTCTACCTTCATCTACTTACCTCAAAGTTATAGGATGGGAACCTGTTTGATAAAACTGTTTTACGGAGGAAAACCTGAGTTGCTGGGAGCAATCAGCGAGAAAGAAATGTTTTATGAAAACCCGAGATGCTGAGAGCATTCGGAGGTGTTGCGAAAACCCGAGCTGCTGGGAGCAGTCGGAGATGCAGGTTTAATTTCAAAGTCCCTACTGCCGCCCGAACAATTAACCCGTGCAACCACACTACCTGACATGGGTAGTGCTTAGCCGGAAGCTTGTCCGTCTTAGTGTTGCAGCTCTCATAATTTCTATGAGGGCTGGGCCCTCGAAGCCGGGTTGTCGTCCGGAAGAGACAATACACTGCTGAGGACCAGCAGCCGGACGATTACGGCGGGTCTCCTGACGTGGCGGTGTGGCGTCCCGAGAGAAGACCAAGAGGTCTAGTGGAGCACACGGTGCCGAGGAGAACAAACCTACCGGGAGGCCCCGATACTAGGGTGGTCATAGTGAAAAGCTTTGATAGTGTTATCCGGACCCCCGCATGCTGTCGTATGACGGGCCGTGGCAGACACGGCGGAATGACCGATAGGTGTGGGTAAAGTGTGCAACCTCTTCAGAGTGTAAATCTATTTGAATAGCCGCGTCCGCGGTCATGGACGGTTGGAAAGGCCACACTGGGCGCCTGGGGAAAGAAGTTGTTTTGAAAAGGAAAGTTTTATGTGGAATAAGGAGGTACCTGGGAGGTACGGAATTTGGGAGAAGATGGTTGGTCTCGGGGAGACAATCAGTCTGATCTCAAGTCAGGAAAAAGGGGTATCCCCATCCTAGTGTTTTTAAAGGTTTTACAAAAGAAAGTTTTGAACTTGGATATGTCCTTGCTATATCTAAGAGAAGAGAATTCTATCTCTAAATGTTTTATTCAACAAAGATATAGAGATGTCATATTCTCTATGTCTAAAGTAATGATATTCGAAAACTAAGCCCTATAGCCTTATATAGGAGCCATCCTTGTTTTCGAAATACCTTACATGCATATCCATGAAAATCTATAAACCTAGAGGTGGTCTTGCGAGTACGTAATTGTACTCATATGGCTTTGTCCCTGGATATTGAAATGTCCAGATTTCAATGAGGAGGCATACGTCGAGGAGGAGGTGTATGACGACGACTTCGCCACTTAGTTGTCACTGGTCAACTGCACTTGTGGGATCAGCGCTCGGAGATGTCCAGAGCCGTCGCTAGCCACGAGCTTCCGCTATCGTAGTTAATTCCGTCCTACGTGACGAGGTTTATTGACTTGGTCGTATGACCGCAAATGTTTTGTAAGACTTTTATTCGTACGACTTGAATGATGTAACTCTTTGATATCAATGTTGGTTATGTGATTGCGATGCACTGATCATTGGGATCATGATCTCTTACATAACGTGGACATCTCGGACTTGTTTATATTGTTTAGACTGAACGGAGAGACCCGAGTTCGTTGAAAAGAGTTTGTGAACAACGACAACATTCAAAGGCAAGTGGCACACCTCATAAACTTCCTTCTATTTTCTATATGCATTACTTAGTGTATTTTTATATAAGCATGTGTAGGATAGTACTGCTATGATAAACGTGTGTAGAAATTCCTTATTCCTGTGTCTAGGCTCCTATGCAATACTTAGTAGAATTATTGATGCTATGCAAAGGTTGTTTTGTGAAAACCTAAATTCTACTAAGTTAAGAATGAAACACCTGGGTGGTAAGAGGTTGTATGGTTTATGTTGAGTGGCTACTCAGGCCATGTCTATGGTTCCTGGAGTACGTACACTTGTGAATGGACACCCAGGAACAGAGGAATCTGAAGAACTCCGAGTGACGATTGCTTCCATTGCAGCCATTGCCAATGGGCTCTGGCTTGATCAACTATGTTGTGTGGACTCTCTTCGGCTTGACAAGCAGATGTAGAGGGTGATAGGTGGAACGGGTCAAGCCAGGTGGGAGGGAAAATGCTTCTGAACGATCTCGTCTCATTCTTCTCTTTTTCCTTATCACTATAAGTGTGTAAAGGATAGTTTGGGTTGAATGGATACAATGGTGAACGTGCACAACCTCTGCAGAGTGTAAAACTAAGTACTTAGCCGTGTCCCCGGTACGGACAATTTGAGAAGCTGATCACGGACGTCAACGGAGGATTCCACCATTCCAACTTCAACAATAAAACTTGATGGGTGAACAAGGGTAGAATGAGACAGTGGTTTTCATGCCACGAATGTCTCGAATAGAAGAAAAGTGTTTTCCAAAGAGTTAGGAAAATTTGGCTTTATGCAAAATAGCCTTCAACTCCACCAGCCAAATATGCATATATGTTATTAGAGTTTTTCCACTAAGTGTCCACCATAGTGTCACTTGCCAGACTCCATTTTTAATGGAATCTGACCCATGTTGTTGCAATATTTTTCTTATTGTAGATTGATCAGATGACGAGTGAGGTTTCGTTTAAAGGTTTCGAGTCTGCAACCAACATGTTTTTCGCCTGTGGCAACATGAAGTTGATGGAGACTCACTCCTATGGTATTTCCGCTGTGTACTATTTCAAAGCTAGCTTTATGCTATGCAACTTGTATTGAATATTTTGTAAGTCTGGATCATCGATGTAATAAAATTGATACTCTGTTGTGATATTACATCGTAAACTGTGTGTGCAAACGATTCGATCCAGGGATTTGCACTATACACAGATATCTGCCTCATTTAAAGTGCAGGTACGCTACACTCTAACTACTTCGGACTCAATGAGTTTGGGTACCACTTTGTACTTAAATTTATTTTAGGTACATTGGAGATGCATTGGAAGCTTGTCTCGAGTACAAGGATAGAGTCCTCATCATGTGCCTTTTTGAGCCAAGCTTGGATGATCATGAGCACCTACCTCCTCCTTCATCAATGCTATCTCGGTAACAAGTATCGAACTCATGCATACTTTTCTATCCCTCAACCTTGTGTAGGTTGTATCTTGGCATGAGTCTCACGAGTTGCAGTTGATATAGTTTTTGCAAAGTTCATTTTGAATCGTCTTAATTACAAATTTGAGCAAGCCGGGATGATTACATAGTAAATGGAAAATATTTGATCATGTTCATGATTCATCAATTCCAACTATGTTAATCTAGCAATTCTTGTTAAATTGTCTCATATGCAATATGGATGAATTTTCGAAATCATTTGTCGTTTGAGAGAGTTTTTACCATTTCCGAAGCATCTCAACTATCACTTATCATTTGTGGATATTTGAGATACTTTGAAGAGTGTGTGTTGGAAGTTTTTCTTTTCCTAAAATTTTATATTTGTGCTATGGGTTTAGGCAAAATTCTCATTGATATTTTATGACTTCCTAATGGATATCATTTTCTTTTCCTAGTGCCTATTTTGTGTGTGCATGTTTCTAGGTGGACTTAGTGCCTACTTAGAAACTCGTATACATGAAATTAGGTACATCCTTCTTTGGTATTCAAAATCTTTAGTGATCACCTTTATTTCCCTCTTGATCCTTTGGTGATCTCTGAAAGGCACAATCTTTGTATTTGATTTGGTATTCTCTTTGCCTCTTTACAAGCTTGTAAACCTATTTGTCGTGTATTCTTGGGTGTGTTTGTATGCGAAATACATGATATACATTATGTGCTTCTTACGTTGAAAGACTATGGTGATGCCTTAGCTCACCCTTCTTAGTCTCGTAAAATTTATTTCCATATCACATCCATCTTTTCTCGCTTGAGCAAGTCTTTAATTGTCACGTTTCTTTCCTTTTGCTCAACATTTGTTTGTTGCAATTTGCGTTGATTCTTTTCCATCTATGCACTCTTGCACTTGGTTGTTCAAATTAATCTAGGAAGGAATGAGGATTCCATGTTGTGCACCTTATATTGAAATACAAATTCTTCATTGTGCATGTACCTTGGGGGAGTTCCATCTTGATTCATTTGAACACTTGATTGATCTTATCATAACATCTTCGCATGTCCATTGTTTTTGGATCCTTTGATTTCTTGCTTAGTTTGTGAATGCATCTTTTGTTTTGCAATTGGTATCTTTCTATTTGATTTCGATTGGTCTCTTTCTTTTGCTTTGTTTGGATCCTCAATATAATTTATCCCCTCCATCTTTTCGTCATTGGATATATGCATTTGATTTCACTCATATCATGAGAAATGCATAATTTATGGGGGAGCTCTTATTATATTGGCCTTCTAGATTTTTCGCCCATTTCGACAATGGATGCCAATGGGGGAGAGATTTAGAGGGGTTTAAGGGAATTTTGGTTCTCTTGCCTCCTTGCTTTGCTGAGTGTGTTGCACGGTTGTTTAATTCCTTATATAAACCCTCGTAAAAGGGATTGTCATAAATTACCAAAATGGGGGAGATTGAAAGGGCATGTGCCCGCATGTATGGTTTTGGTAATTAATGACAATCCCTATGGACTAATGTTTGTGTTGAGCATATTGCAAGTATGTCTTGAATATGTCAAGACATCACCTATATGAAGATAGATGGGATGATACGAGATTGATCAAGATGTTGATCAACGCACAAAGCTACAAGATGTACCAAGTGGATCATGTATCTCTTGGGATGGTAAGCTCTTGCCCATATAGCTTTGTGAACTAACTCAAGTGTGTGTGTGGTATCTATATGTGGGGTTAGGTATCTTCGCATGGGCTTTGAACAAGAAGATCAATTCATATAGCTCATGGAGGATGACGTCATCTCGTGATCGTCATCAAGGTTGACAAGTGCAAGACCAAGAGAAGCTTGTCGGAGATATCTTATGCTTGGAGTAAGAAATGGAGACATGAAGACGAAGCTAAGCGAGGCTCTCCCATAATGGAGTATGGGGGAGCATTTGGAGGAGTGTTTATCAAGCATGTGCTAGCAAGTACAATCAAAAAAGGTGGTCCACTTGAAGAGATCAATATCGTCATCATTTAGCTCAAGTGGATTGCTCAAGGAAAAGGTATGATCTTAATAGGGTTAAAGGATAGATATGCGTACTATCAAGAGGGTCTCTCGAGTGACTAACTTGATCGCACCTTTGTGGAGAGCTCAAACCTTTACATGCTTGGCATATCATCTTTCTTGGTTCTTATTTGGCTTTTCTCCTTGTTGGAATTTGGTGCTTGTCTCGCGGTCTTCTTGACAAGCACAAGTGCTTCCAAAATGTTTTACTTTGTAAAACTTATTGTGCTTTATCCATGTGACGATTTATAGCTTAGTTCATATTCATATTAACCTCTAATTCATCAAAAACGGATTTCATATGAATATCTTGTTACGTTTTTTATATTGGAGGTTTTACCGGTTTACATATTATATGAAAGTTCAACCTTTCCCCATTTGGTTTTATGCTCACATGATGGACTATGATGTTTCTCTGCATGATCTATAGAGCTCTTTGTTGTGATTCCAACGAGCCAAAAATCATCAAAAACGGAGTTCGGATGGTCAAGTTATCATCGTTTTCGTTTGGGTGTTTCTGCAGTTTTTTTGTCCAGTGGTAGTACCGCTCCGGTACCGCCCGGTACCGCTAGGACACCAGGAACTAGCGCGTTTTGGGCGTCCAGAATCACCCGGGACGGTAGTACCGCTGAGGGGTCGCGATTTTCACATAACGGTCAGTTTTTGGGGGTCCTATTTAAGGGGGTCTGCTTCCCCATTGACCCCAAGCTCTAGAGCATGAAAATCCCCTCCATTGTTGACCTTCTTGAGCTTGCCTATCTCTTAATCCCTCCCATGATTCTTGCATATCTTTGAGGGAAAAGAGAGAGAAGATCTAGATCTACAATTCCACCCATCCATATCCTCTCTAAGTGAGGGGAACCTAGTGGATTTAGATCTTAGAGTTCCTTTATGGTTCTCCTCCTTTGTTCTTCATCTCTTCTCCCTCCATAAGCATTGGTTGCTTTTGGTGGGATTTGGGAGTGAAGGATTTGACTCCTTTGTGGTTTCTTTGCTCTTCCTCTCTTATCCCCCCATTAGCATTTGTTGCTTTGTTGAAATTTGAGAGTGAAGGTCTTGAGAACTTTGTGTGTTCTTGTCATTGCATCTTGCATCGGTTTGAGCCCTCCACGAGGATTCGTGGTGGTGAAATTCGTGAGCTTGTTACTCTTGGGTCTTGGACCCTAGACGCCTTAGTGGCCGCCTTTGTGGCATAGGACCTTTTATGGTCAAGGCCTTTGTGGCTAGTTGGGACCTTTGTGGTCAAGACCTCTTGTGGTCATTTGGGAGCCCCCAATTCGGTTGTGGGTGTGTGCCCCAAGGTACATTGTACGGGATAGTTCTCCGCCCCAAAGGAGTTCATAGTGGAAGGTGTACTCGGACCTTTGTGGCGTTGAGCAAACCTGTTGTGATTGCTCACACCTCTCCAACGAGACGTACACCTTTGGTGGTGGAACTCGGGAATACATCCTCGTCTCCGCGTGCCTCGGTTATTCCTATACCTGAGCTCTTTACTAATGCACTTTACTTTGTGATAGCCATCGTGCTTGAAGTCCTTTCCTTGCTTTCACTTTGTTGTTTGTCTTGCGTAGCATAAGTTGTTGGTGCACATAGGTGAACCTAGTATATTTAGGTTGTGTCATTGATAAGTTAAACACTAACTTTTATTCCACATTTATCAAGACTAAATTGTAAAAAGTGTTCCTCGCCTATTCACCCCCCCTCTAGGCGACGTCTTTCCTTTCACATCTTCCTCGGGCACAGCCGCGGAGGCGTTGCTCACGGAGCCAATCATCAGGCTCTTCCCCGGAGAGAAGATGCCTTCTGATTCCAGCGATGCCGCTGCGGTCGGCCCCGAGGAGGAGGATGATTCCTCGCCACACCATTGGCTCCCATCAACCATCACCGAGGATGATTTTATGGAGCTGGAGCGCGAGGGTCTCCTTCCTCTCCGCGAGATCTGCAAATGGCGTTCGGCTTACGAGCACGCCATTCTTGCTCAAGAAGGCGACGAGCGGGTAATCCTTGTCTCCCACCTGCATCGCGGTATGGCTTTGCCGCCGTCGTCCTTCCTTGTCTCTGTTCAAGATTATTACGGCTTGCAGCCGCACAACCTAGGACCCAACAACATCTTGTACTTAGCCGGCTCCCAAGCTTTATTTGAAGGATACTTAGGAATAGCGCCCAGCTTAGACTTTTTCAAGTACTGCTTTCATTGTAAACGCCAAACAGAAGGCGACGAGTTGCTCACTTTGGGCACAGTTAGCCTGAACTTGCGTAGGAATAGGGCTTGGTACCCTAAGGTTCCTAAGGTGGACTCCGTCCGTAGCTGGGCGAGCAGCTTTTTCTATTGTTCAGACATAGCTCCTGCGGGGAAGACGATAGGTCTCGCGCGTTTTGTTAATGCTGCCGCTTCTCCTCGCCTCTCATGGGACGAGAAGCCAGAGAAAGTTCTGCCTGCACACCTCCAGCTCATCAAGAGACGGATTGTGTATATGATGATGAAGGCAAAGCCGAAACTTACCGGCACAGATACGATTCTGTGCTGGCTCAAAAGGCGGGTGCAGCCTCTCCAGGAAAACAAAGACCTACTGTGTACGTACAACGGCATCGGGATGATCCTCTCCGCGTCTCCAAGGACGACCTAACGAATGACCCCTTCTTGATGTGATTCAAGAAGCTGCTCAAGGAGAGGACTCAATTCACCGAGTCTTTTCCCATGTACACCTCCATCAACAAACCGCCACCGGTGAGTACCTGACTATCTCATATGTTTACGTGTTTTCATTCGTTCGGATTAGTATCCCCCTCACTTGCATCCTTCTTTGGTCAGCTTGATTCTTCCCCTTCTTCGGTGGCCGACACTGGCGCTAAGACGCGCAAACGTAAGGTTGGGGCCAACAAGGCGGCGCTGACCGAGGCCGCTTTAAAGAAAAAGAAGAAGGAAGAGGTATCCTCTATTCCCAAGGGCGTCGTTATTCACGATGTCCTGGATGACAACGAGGAATCTGCCTTTGCCATGCCTCAAAAAGTGTAAGTGATGCGAGCCTAAGTTTCATATCATGCCTTCTTACTTTTTACTTCCCATGTTGCTAAGCCTTGTATCTTCGTCTTATCTCAGGGTTAAGCCTACGGGCAAGCTGAAGGCGAAGGTGCTGACTGGAAGGGGTAAGCCCCCAACTCCTTCGCCAGCTACCGTTCCTCCTACTCCCAGGGTTACGGCAAGTGTGTCGGCTCCTGCTTCCCAAGAGGTGAGAGCCGACATTGATATGCCGGATGCAGTTGTAGAGAGGGCGGAGGCTGCTGAGAAGACATCTGCTACTACAAAGGCAGCCGCTCTTGAGGAAACAAATAAGGTTGAAGCTTCAGCTAATGATGCCTTCGAGAACGTTAAAGAAGAAGTCTTTGATGACGAGGGATTTATTTTCCCTTCTATTGCGGCAAGAATTGCTGCTGAAAAGGAGTCCGTCGGGCCGTCTTCGCCTAAGCCAATCACTACGGCGGTTACAGTGCGCAAACTTGAAGATAATTGCGATGCGATGTACGCCAAGATGAAGACTGGCTACCGTCTTCTGAAGAAGCATGTTAAGGTAAAAAAATTTTCGCCTTATCCATATTCCCAGTTCCCGGGCGTCTCTTTGATCTAATTAATTTAGTCAAAGTGATGGCCTTGAATTTGATCATATTGTTTACCAGTCCCCAAGTGTACTTCACTTGACCCTTTTGCTTGCATTTTTTCTGGGTTTTTTTAGGAGGACCTGAACCGCGACTTGTGGAATTCCTTGGTCACGCAGCGCCAGGAGCTCAAGTTCGCCAAAAACAAGGCGAAACATGATGCTGGTATGTAATACCCTTAAGCGCCTTTGCTTTTTGGTGGTTTTTGTCTTTTGTCGCCTAAGTTTCTCCTTGCTTATGAAAAATGTTGTACTTTGCAGATCTCCTTGCAAAGGCCCAGCAAGCTGCTGAGGAGTCTGGCGGCATTGCTGTCATTAGGCGCTAAAATGAGACCCTCTTCAAGCAGATCCAAGAGAATAAGAAGTTGTTTGTGCACGCCATGAAGGCGCAACAGGAGAGTGCAGAGGCTGAGCAGTTGCGTCTTAAAGACGAACTGACGACAGCTCGTCAAGAAGTCGAAGACGCCAGGAAAGAGATGAAGTCTCTTACTGAGAAGGCGGAGTTCCGTATCCACGAGCTTGACGGCCAGCTGGAACGTCGGAAAGACGAAATCCAGGCTTTGGACGACAAGATTCTAGGTATGTTTCCCGCCTTCCTTTTTTCGTCTTTTGTCTTCTTGAACGAGGTTTTTCGTTTTCTCTTATTTGCTTTTGTTTTAGCTCCTGCTAGGCTTGGCGACATTGACGATGCCACTCGCCTGGAGCTCGTGTTGGTGTTTGGTGAGTTGATTGCTCGCCAAACTACTGCTGGGAAAGGCTTATTGAGCCAGATGTTCCCTAACCAGCTGCCTTTGGCAACCAACATGAGGACTCTGATGCCTCTGCTTGAGGACTGCGCCAGCAACGCTGAGGAACGTCTTCGTGCTGCCGCTCATGGAGGTGCCAAACTTGCCTTAGGCAATGTTATGGGCCACCATCCCGAGATGGATATCAAGAGGGTGGTGAGATGCTTACAAACCCATGACGCTGATGGCAACGAGATCAACCCGGCTGCTGTTTATAACTGTGACGGGCTACGCCTCCTTCATTGCTGACAAGATCAACCCAAAGATGATCTATGCTCGCCAGGACATGCCTGAACTTCCGCGAAGCTCGTCAGAAGATGAATCTCTGAGCAGACTAGCACAGAAGGCGAAGAGCAGGAGGAGACTGCCACCTCACAAGTCAAAGGCGATGCTTATGCGCACTCTAAGTCCCCTGCACAAGATTAAAAGAAAAAATTGATGTGTTATGAAGTCCTTATGCTTAAGGCGAACTACTATTTTATTCATGAAGTCTTGTAATATATTTTGTGAACAAGTTTGTCTTGTGATGCATAGCATGCTCTTTTGGTACTTAATATTGAAGTATTGCTAGCATTGCGCCATGCGACTATGTTCCTTGCCCGTCTTTGAATTATCTGGTTTATGCCTTTAGCCTTTTTGTATGTTAGCGAAACCACAAAGACGGTGACACTTTGTTAGGCAGCAGGATCATAGTCAATCTGCTTACACCTATTGCCCGTGCCGCCTTTGGGCGCATAGAACATCTAGTGGAGCAACCCAGAACATAAACGATCAGAGACAAAATCTTAGACGGACGCTCATTTTATTTTTGTAAGGCAGTAAGCCGAACCTGTCATGCTTAGTTATTCGTGTTAACAAAACTGACATGTTCAAAGTGAGCAATATGATCATTGGTAAATAAAAGATGGATGAGTAAGTGTAATACTATCAAATGCAAATTTTGGCAATCCAAGACTTTTTATTTCATTAGCATAGACATATGCTTACAATAGAATTGCTAAGTGTCAAAAGGATGTAGCTGCTCAATGTTTCAAGGGTGTTTTGATTCACTGAGCTTTGCTTCTTCGCCTCTTTTCATTTTGCGGCCCTTTTTCTTCTTCTTTTTGAGACCCGTAAGGTCTACAAGATAGTATGCCCCGTTCTTGAGCGCTTTGCTGATGACGAAGGGTCCTTCCCATGTAGGGGATAGCTTGTGCTCCTTTTTCTGAACTATGCGGAGCACCAAATCACCTTCTCGAAACGATCTTCGCCTTACCCTTCTACTTTGATATCTTTGTAGGTCTTGTTGGTATATGGCGGATCGCTGGAGTGCAATCTCCTTTTCTTCTTCGAGTAGGTCCAAGCCGTCTTGTCGAGCTTCTTCTGCGTCTGCTGCGACATAGGCTGCAACGCGGGGAGAATCATGTATAATGTCTGTTGGAAGAACTGCTTCTGCGCCATATAAAAGGAAGAAAGGCGTGTAGCCGATTGATCTATTGGGTGTTGTCCTGATGCTCCATAAGACAGCAGGTAATTCTTCTACCCAAGCTCCAGCTGCCCTGTGTAATGGTACCTCCAAGCGGGGCTTTAAGCCTTGAAGAATTATGCCATTGGTTCGTTCGACTTGTCCATTGGATTGTGGGTGTGCCACAGATGCCAGATCAAGCCAGATATTGTTCCTGCCACAGTATTTTTCAAGTTCTCCAACAACGAAATTCGTCCCGTTGTCGGTGATTATGCTGTGGGGGACGCCAAAACGATGTATGATGTCTATTACAAACTTCGTGGTTGTTTCCCCGTCTACTTTTTGATTGGCTTGGCTTCTACCCACTTTGTGTACTTTTCCACTGCTAGGAGTAGGTGTGTTAAGCCGCCTCTGGCTGTCCTGAACGGACCAACCATGTCAAGTCCCCAGACCGCAAAGGGCCATGTGATAGGAATTGTTCTTAGTTCTTGAGCCAGCATTTTTGGTTGTCTTGCGTAGCGTTGGCAGCCTGCGCATTTTTTTACTATCTCTTCCGCATCTTGTTTTGCGATGAGCCAGAAGAAACCGTGCCTAAAGGCTTTGGCGACTATGGCTTTTGAAGAGGTGTGATGTCCGTAGCATCCGGAGTGTATTTGTTCCAAGATTTCTTTACCTTCTTCTGGGAAGACACATCTCTTGTATATCCAAGTGGTGCTTCTTTTGTATAGTTCTCCCCTTGATGATTGTATAGGCTTTTGCCCTGCGTATCACTTGCCTTTTCAGTACTTCGTCTTCTGGTACTTCACCATTGACGAGGAAATTGATGTAAGGTTGAGTCCAAACTGGCGTTTCCAATAAGACGGCCACAGACTTAACCAAATTTGGGTCTTCACTATCTCCGCCTTTGATTGAAGGTTAGTACAATTGCTCCAGGAATATATCCTTGGGAACTTTGTCTCGTCGTGAGCCCATTCTTGCTATGGCGTTTGCGGCTTCATTTTATTCTCTTTTGATATGCCAAACTTCAAGCCCTGTAAAGCATCTGTCGAATTCGCCAACTGTGCGCCGGCACTCCTCCATTGTTGCGCTTTTGGTGTCCCAGGTGCCGTCATGTTGTTGCGCCACCAAATCTGAATCGCCATAGCAAAGTAGCCTTTTTACGCCAATGTCTTTAGCGATGTGAAGGCCATGCAGTAAGGCTTCATATTTTGCAACGTTGTTTGCGGCGTCAAAGTGTATTTGGAGAACATAGCATAGCATGTCTCCTTTTGGTGTAGTTAGCACCACGCCTGCCCTGGAGCCTTTGAGCATTTTTGAGCCGTCAAAGTGCAGCACCCAGTATTCAGAATCCGGCAAAGGCGTTTCATCCATAGCCTCCGTACAATCTGCGTCAAAATCGGCTAATGATTGGGATTTGATGGTTGTACGTCGTTTGTAATGGATATCGAACGCTGCGAGTTCGATTCCCCATTTTGCGACGCGTCCTGTGGCGTCTACGTTGTTGATGATGTCTCCGAGAGGTGCTTTGCTCACCACTGTTATGGAGTGATCTTGAAAATAATGTCGTAGCTTTCTTGCGGCGAAAAATACGCCGTATGCTAACTATTGATAGTGGGGGTACCTTTGCTAAGATTCCGATAAGACTTCGCTTATGTAATAGACGGGTCTTTGTTCGGTAATTGCTTGTCCCTCCACCGGTCTTTCAATGACTACGACTGCGCTGATCACCAAGTTGGTTGCTGACATGTATAGTAGCATTTGTTCCTACGGTCTTGGTGCTGCGAGTATTGGTGCGCTGACTAAGGCCTCTTTCAATTGAGCTAAGGCGTTTCGGCTTCTTCTGTCCACTCGAACTTATCCGACTTTTTGAGAAGGCGGTAGAGGGGTAAAAATTTATCACCAAGCATGCTTATGAACCGGTTTACAACGGCTGCTGACCCTTTTAAGCGCTGGATATTTTTGAGACATGTGGGTCGCTTGATATCCATGATGGATTTTATTTTATCAGGGCTAACTTCTATGCCTCTCTCAGAAACTATGAATCCAAGGAGTTTTCCTGCTGGGACGCCAAAAAAGCACTTTCCCGGATTTAACTTCATCTTGTACTTTCTCAAGTTGTCAAAATTTTCTTTGAGATCGGCTAATAGATCTTCTTCACGTTTTGTTATGACTGCAATGTCGTCGACTTACGCGTGTACGTTACGGCCAATTTGGTCGTGTAGGCATCTTTGTATGCACCTTTGGTACGTTGCACCTGCGTTTTTAGCCCGAAAGGCATTGTTAAATAGCAGTAGGTACCGAAAGGCGTGATGAAAGAAGTCTTGACTTGATCAGACTTCTTCATCTTGATCTGGTGGTAACCGGAGTAAGCATAAAAAACCATAGTAATTTTGCCCTTGCAATAGCATCTACAACCTGTTCGATTCACGGTAAGGCGAAAGGGTCTTTCAGACAGGCTTTGTTTAAGCCGGTGAAGTCAATGCACATGCGTAACGCCTTCGTGTCCTTTTTAGGTACTAGTACAGGGTTTGCGGACCATTCTGTATGAATGACCTCTTCTATGAAGTTTGCGACTGTAAGTCGCGCTATCTCTTGTCCTATAGCTCTCTTCTTCTCTGGACCAAAACGCCTAAGACCTTGCTTGACTGGCTTGGCGTCTTTTGCAACGTTGAGGGAGTGCTCGGCAAGTTCTCTCGGGACTCCAGGCATGTCTGATGGAGACCATGCAAAGATGTCACGATTCTCACGGAGGAACTTGACGAGCACGCCTTCCTATTTGTCGCTAAGGGTGGTGTCATTGTTCGTCGTCTTCTCAGCATCCTTGTCATCAACTTTCGCCTTCTTGGAGTGGGAACCTGCTGTGAAGGTGACGTCGTGTGCAGTTGGAGGCTTCTTTATGTCCGGCATAGGCTCCTGCTTGACTTACTTCAGGTAACCTGCAAGTTCTCTTTTGCTGATGACGGCTTCTGCGAAGACGGCGTTGCCCAGCTCACACTCCCGCGCCTTCTTGTAGCTGCCGTTTATTGTGATGACGATGTTGGGTCCAGGAATCTTGAGCTTGCTGTAGACATAGCATGGCCTTGCCATGAAGGTGGCAAAAGCCGGTCTGCCCAAGATGGGCATGATAGGCGCTTTTGAAGGGCACTACCTCGACAGATACTTCTTCTTGTCATTAGTTGTCCTCTTCGTCAAAGGTAATTTCCAAAGTAATTTGTCCAAGGGAGTTTGTCTGTCGTCCTGGGACTATACCATGGAACTTGACGTCACTGTGCTTGAGCTGGGTTTCTGACAGGTGCATGCGCTTGAGGGTTTTTAGGTATACGATGTTGATGCTGCTGCCACCATCCATGAGTACCTTTGAAAGCCGACAATTTGCCACTATGGGATTGTTGACGAGGGCAGAGTACCCTGGGTACTGAGGAATGCGATCTGGATGATCGCTGCGATCCCAAGTGACCGGTACTTTGGACCAAGTTGCATATTGGGGAACAACCGACATAGTAGCATTGATTTCCTTCCAGATGGCCTTCTCCTTCTTAGCCGAAGGGGATGCCAGGAAAGTGACGAAGTTTTCTTCGACTCTAGGGAACTTGTTGTTCTTCTTAGCCTTTGCTGGTTCTTCGCCTTGATCTGATGAACTGCTATCGTCCGACTTTGCCTCTTTGGCTGCTTCCTTGCGAACTTTGCGTTTGTTGTTCTTGCTTGCCCTGTATCCAGCTTTGGTGTCTCTTTTCATGTCGTCATTGATCCTGCACTGCCTGTTGGTGTGGGTGCATTTTCCGAACTTGCTGTGATAGGTACAGGGGAGATCCTTGATGTCATCATACGTGACTTTGATGTTCTTCCCTCCTTGGCTATCATTGTTCTGTTTCCACGGGCCTCCTCTTTTGTTATGTCCGCCTTTGCCGTAGGCGAAGTCTACTTCATTGGAGGGGCCTGCATTGTCATTGGGTTGTGCTTTTTTATTTGTCGACTTGCCCCGCCTTTCCTTGTTGTTGATGGACATATCGAGTTTTGCGTCTCCATCGTCAGCACGAGCGTCGTCTTCTGCAGATCTCCAAGGGTGATGATTCTTTGGCTTGACAAGATGTAACGCATCATGTTACCTTTCTTAAAGTTGTGCATGAAAGCATGGATAGCTTGCGTCTCGAAGACACCTTCGCAACTGTTTTTCATCTCTGTCCAACGTGCGATGAAATCGCAACTGGACTCATTCGTCTCCTTACTGCAACGTAAGAGCTCTGGGTAAGCCTTTGGACGTTTGTGCGTGCAGGAGAAGTGTTGTGTGAAGCAGCCATTCATTTCTTGCCAATTATGGATGCTTTTTCCGGCAGAGTGTCAATCCAAAGGCATGCAGTACCTTCTAACATCAGGGGTAAAAAGCGGTCTACGGCGTCGTAGCATCCGTTATAAATTCGCACTGTGTTGAGGTAGTCAGGCAGCCATGTCTCAGGATTATCCACGCCGTTGTACTTGTTCACAATCTTCATGACATCGCCGAGCGCCTCTAGGAGCTGCATCTTGCGGATTGCCGGGCCAAAGCACCTGGGACCTAGTCCCTTGCGGCTCTAATTTCATTTAGGCGAGTGCGGGCATCTGACACTTGGGTCTTTTCCTTTCCAGCGTCGCCTTGGTGATGTCGGCTTCCGTCTTGACGATGTGGTGATTGAGACCTTGAGCGCCTGCGTTGGCGGTCTTTGTCGGCATTCTCGTCGTCTCTCCTGTGAGGAGTTCGAGGCATGTTAAGACGATCACCATCACGTGCTAGGCCAGCTTCTTTGTCGTGATTTTTATCACGGCTTTTCTCACGCCTTCTTTCCTTTCTGGCGGCCTTATCTGCGTTGTCCTTTTGACGTTCCTCCTGGTGCCGGTTAGACTGAGTGCCTGATACACCATCACGTTGTCGAGCCGGCTTTTTAGGTTGTTTGCCTTTGCCGTGACTGCTAGACTCCGATGGGTCATTGGGTGGTCCTGCGCCGGCTCCGGCTTTGCATAGGATGGTGTTGTCAGCAAGGCGGCAGCTTGAGGTAGCTACCTCCTGTAGTTCTTCCGCCTTCTTGAGTAGTGCTTTTTAATAAAACACTTTCTCGTCTGTTAGGATCTCTTCGTCTTCCATGATCTCCCATGCGGCTTTCATGTTCTTTGCAGGGATGGAGAAGTATTTCAAACCGTCTTTGTCTATGGTGTAAGGGTATCTCTGCCACGCCTTCTTCTTTTGGGCAGACGGTCGATCGAAGTTCTTCGTGAGATCCCTGTGGAGGAGAGGGTCGTGAGTATCCTTCACGCGTGGGAACTTTTCTCTTTCCATGTGGCGGCGAAGATCATCCTTGTCCTGAGCCGTGGCCTTGAGGGCCATTTCCCTGTTTTGCAGAACCAAGTTATGGCGGATGCCTAACTCTGACTCACGAAGGAGGTACTGGCGCCTTTCTTTAAGTTCCTCTGGGGTTGCATTGGGACCGATCGGTGTCTTGAGTATGTGAAGTGCTTTCTTTCGCGCTTCGGATGTTAGCTCAACCTCCAGATCTTTGACAAGGTTTGCTTCAAAGGGGGAATTGGCTTTTGGCTTGCTCCTGGACGCCTTTATTGTATGGATGTACACCTGTGACTCTAAGCTAGCAGATTTGGAAGGCGACTTCAACCCATATGTATGCTTGTCAGGTGCTGCATTTTTTTCCATAGGAGTTGGTCCTACCATCATGACTTCTTTGGGACCTCCTATGTTGAAAGAGGCGACTTTTCTTGCGAAGTCGTTGTCTGTATTTTCGGCATCTGAGTTTTCCGCCATTGGGGATGTGTTTTCGGATCCGGCTTCTGAGTCTGGACCAACTTGCAAAGCTGGTATAATGGACTCAGGATCGGAACCTGCCGGCTGATCACCGGTGGTTGCGATTGTTCCTACAAAGTGAAAGTCGGACTCCATGTAGCCTTCTGAGAAGCTGGAGCCAGATTCTCTTTGTTAATCTAGATCGTAAGCTGCAAAGCTCTTAGGCGATGCCGGATGCGATCCGTCTTCTCGGTGGTGGGCGGGGAAGAATTTTCCAGATCCCCTGGGGAATCCGTACGCGGCGACCGTTAAGCCGGTGAAGATGTTGTCCTCGTCCATGGGGATGATGAAGCTGGAGACGAGATCGTCGTCTGCCAGAGTCCATGAATCTTCCTCCACGAAGCCGACATCGCCATCCAGATTGGCGCGTCCTACTGGCATAGATCTTCCGATCTCGCACAGAGCTCCCGCCTGGAAGGTGCTGCCTAACGTCGTAGGCCCCACGGTGGGCGCCAACTGTCAGGTTATTGGATTCTTAGGCACGTAAGGAGGTGCCATGCTCCAATGGTGTAGAGAGGGGGAAGGCATGGCGACTTCTATGATCGGGATTGCACACAAAGGTTTACCCAGCTTCGGACCTTGCAGCGGTGGCAAGATCCTACGTGCTGCTATAATTCACTAGATACGAATATGTGTACAGGTTACAATGTAGGTTGTGAGGCGTGTTCCTTGAGGGGAACATGAGGCCGGCTTATATAGGCGTTGTGCCTTCTCCTACAAGGAAGGCTAACCGACCTATATTAGGAGTCCTAGACTAACAGGGATAAACCCTAACTTGTTCTCCAAGGCGAACGTTGGTTCGTCTGGATCCCGATCCTAGAAGCCGCCATGCCTTCCCCCTCTCGACACCATTGGAGCATGGCACCTCCTTACGTGCCTAAGAATCCAATAACCCGACAGTAGTTGTAGCTTAGATGGTGTTTGATGATGTTATAATGTCTCTGTCTAATAGGTTGGGAAATGTTGTACACTGTACAAGCCCTAATAAGGTGGAAATGGTTGATGTTGCCAGGAAAGGACAAGTTGTGCCTTGACCCTTGGTTAAGCGTTTTAACAGTTGCTGGTGCATTTACATTAATGTAGAGGTCTAAAGGATGGTGTTTTTTCATACGATCTGCTCTGAAGTTACACTGGAATGTAGAATACCTCCATCTGAAACTAGTAGAAAACAGCCTAACAGTTCCGGTTTGTAAGGGCCTTTTGTCCCGGTTTAAAAAACAGGACCGTGGAATCGGGACTAACGGCCAAACCCTTTTGTCGTGGTATCGTTTGCAATCGAGACAAACAGGCGATCTGCTCAGGCGATGACCTTTTGTCCCGGTTAGCATTACAAACCGGGACTAAAAGTTCGAGAGGTTTTAGGTTTTAGTTTTTTTTATTTTGTTTTTTTGTTTTTTGTTTTATTTATGATTTAAGCTATTATTCGTACGGTACAATTACACACATCGATGCATATATTATATGGCGAGTCTAAATTAAGCATACATGTATATAATTATAATATAACGAGTCAGTCGTACGAACATGTATATATATATATTTGATGATATATACACACGAGTGTTTTCCGAACACGAGAATTACATGAATATCACTTTGAATTTTCATGGTATTCTCCCATTGGGGCTATAACCTCGTCAAGCAAAAAACCAGCAATTTCCTCTTGAATTTCTCTTATGCGTTGCTTTGCTGGGAGTTGCGACCGTGAAGCCACATTTTGTATCAAATACAAGGTCGATATGAATATATAAATTGTCATTAACAAAGTAAAACTCTAAATATATGTATTAATGATGAACGTACATTTGGAGAATTCCGCGCACTGACATACGTGCGCACGTACTCGCAAACAAAGTATCCACATAGATTAGTCACCGGTGGCTGTTTCTCGCAATTTACAAAAATAGAGTTGAATTAAATAATAATGAAACAGGACAATCCAATATTAAAACTTGACTACAATGAGTACTATACTTACGGGGATTTGTTTAAAGGTCAGCTCCGATTTGAAATGACCATCCTCAGATCTTGTGAAACGCTTCCATACCCTATAAATAAAATGAATAAAACAAGAGGCCAATATAGTGTAATAACGATTGAAATTACCTTGGGAGCATATTAGTAATGCTTGCATAATACTCCAAGGTATGCGCTATTGAGTCCTCGATCTGAACTATGCCATGGTCAATGTGAATGTTGAAGAGAATCCAATGATAGTTGCACACGTTCATCAACATTTAGTCAGAGCGAAAGTTAATGTGTACAAGACCATAATTAAGAACACTCTCACCTGAAGTTCTAAGGAAAAAAATCTTTATAATTTTGTTGCTCCAATGCATTGAACAAGTTGTTCTCCGTTTCCTCCGGTTTCTGTTGTAGCTTATGTACATGAACTCGATCCAGGTAAACGAACCCAACTTGATAATTATGCATCCTCTTACATTCGAGAATATTCTTTCTGCATAATAGCATATATATGAACGAATGTATGTAGTGAGACGTAATTAGCTAGAGACTTAATTAATAATATAAATAAATTAATCACTTACAGACAATAGCAGCTCACGATACATTTGTCGAGGGCTAGAGACTTAATTAATAATAGAAATTCTAAATTCAACTACTAAGTCCTAAAACAAATTGCTACTTAAGATACCAAAATACTATAACAATTTGCAAACAATTTGCTAAGACACTAAATTCCTAAATCAACTAAATTCCTAAATCAACTAAATTCAACAAAGTCCTAAATCAACTAAATTTCTAAATCAATTAAATTCCTAATTCAACTAAACAAGATCACTAAATCAACTAACACTAACCCTAACACTTTAAACAACAACTAACACAAACAATAACCCTAACCCTAACACTAATAAGTAAGGGGAGATGAATGCTCACCGGCTGCGACGACGACTACGAGCTCGGCGTGGACGGGGACGACGAGCTCAGCGGCGCGGCGTTGTGGGAGACGAATAGAAGAAGCGGGGACGGCGGCGCTCGGCAGCGGACGGTGGCACTCAGCAGCGGATTGCGGCGAGGCGGCAGCGTACGGCGGCGCTCGGCAGCGGACGGAGGCATCAGCAGCGGATGGCGGCGAGGCGGCGCTCGGCAGCGGACGGCAGCGAGGAGGCACGATCGATTTGGGCAGCCTGGCGGCGTCCTTGGCGGTTCCTTTGCGCTGTCCCGGTTCGTGGATTGAGCCGGGATTGCAAAGAGGGACTATATATACCTCAGGCCTTTAGTCGCGGTTCGTGGCTGCAACCGCGACTAAAGACACCCCTTTTGTCGCGGTTGGAGCAACGAACCGCGACCTACCGAGTTTTCGGCTGCCAGTTTTTGCGCGCGGTGCCTTACCTTTAGCCGCGGTTCGTGGCTCCAACCGCGACTAAAGGGGTGTTTTTGCGCCAAATCTAAAATATTTGTCATTTTGCAATTTCAAATATGGTTGAACATACATTTGAATAAGTTCTGACTACAGATTTGGATTCTGAATAAAACTTTGAACATGAAGAGTGTTTCAATTTAAATAACTAATATCAATTCATTTTCTGATTCATAAAATAATTTTATAATAATAACCATTTTTTCATTTTCTGACACATTACATAAAAGATTTAACATTATTACACATCAACTAGTGTTTCGCTTTCTTATATGCGTTGTGTAACCATGGAGACTCTTCATTATTTAACCTGATAATTGGGTCAATGTTGACTTTGAAAGGTGGGATTTCATCAAACTTATTATAATCTTCTGACATGTCTGTCTTGTCCTCCATTCCCACTATATTTGTTTTCCCTGAAAGAACTATGTGGCGCTTGGTATCATCGGATAATGTTTTTTCTTGCTTTTCTTTTCTTTTATTCAGTCTAGTAGACATATCCTTCATATTAGAAACTTGAGCCACATCATTGGCTAGGACGAATAGTTCATTTAGGTACCCAAGATTCTGGAGATCCACCGTTGTCATTCCATACTGGGTATCTACATGTACCCCTGCCATCTTGACCCATTTGCACCGAAACAAAGGAATCTTAAAAGAAGGTCCGTAGTCAAGTTCCCATATCACCTCTATGTAACCATAATATGTGTCCTTACTTCCATCGTCGTTTGTTGCATCAAAGCGGACACCGCTGTTTTTGTTGGTGCTCTTTTTATCTCGTGTCATCGTGTAAAATGTATTCCCATTTATCTCGTACCCTTGGAAAGTAGATATGGTCGAAGATGGTCCGCTGGCCAAGTCGAACAAATCCATGTCAACAGTGTTGTTATGCATGAGATGTGCTTGCAACCAACCGCTGGAATTCGCCTTGTGTGCTTCTGTTACCGAAGAGTCATCCATCTTCGGGTTTTTGAACCGTGCAATATTCATGTGTTCCTCAATATAAGGAGCCACAAAGGTGGAATTCTGCAGAACTGTGTAATGTGCTTCAGTTAAAGAATGACCATCCATACAGATCATTGTTATCCTTCCGAGAGTGCCTTTTCCACTCAATCTCCCCTCATGCCGCGATTCAGGAACACCAATCGGCTTAAAATCAGGAATAAAGTCCACACAAAACCCAATGACCTCCTGTGTTCCAAAGCCGTTGGAGATGCTTCCTTCTGGCCTAGCACGGTTATGAACATATTTCCTTAAGACTCCCATGAATCTCTCAAAGGGGAACATATTGTGTAGAAATACAGGACCGAGGATGAAAATCTCTTCGACTAGGTGAACTATCAGGTGCGTCATAATATCGAGGAAGGATGGTGGGAACACCAACTCAAAACTGACAAGACATTGAAGCACATCAATCTATAAGGTATGTAGACTCACTGGATCGATTACCTCCTGAGATATGGCATTCAAGAATGCACATAACTTCACAATGGGTAGTCGAACACTTTCCGGTAGAAGCCCTCTCAATGCAACCGGAAGCAATTGAGTCATAAGCACGTGGCAGTCATGAGACTTTAGGTTTTGGAATTTTTTCTCAGACATATTTATTATTCGTTTTATGTTCGATGAGAAACCGGATGGGACCTTCATACTACTCAGACACTCAAAAAATATGTCCTTCTCTTCTTTCGTAAGAGTATAGCTGGCAGGACCTTCAAATGACTCTTGATGGATGCCGTCCATTTCTCTCAAGCGTTGCTGGTCCTCTCGTGCTCCTGGTGTATCTTTTTTATTCTTCCCATACACACCCAAGTGGGCTAGAAGGTTCAAGCAAAGATTCTTCGTCACGTGCATCACGTGGATACAAGAGCGGACCTCTAGGATTTCCGAATAGGGTAGCTCCCAAAATATAGATTTTTCCACATGGGTGCATGTGCGTTAGCGTCATTTGGAACTTTTAGGCTGCCAGGACCCTTTCCAAATATTACTTTCAAATCCTTAACCATATCAAATACATCACCACCAGAACGAATGGTAGGCTTCTTCCCTTTTTCCGTCTATCCAGAATGCTTGCCTTTTTTTCTTAAGGGATGATTGGGTGGAAGAAACCGACGATGCCTAGGGTACACATTCTTCCCCCCGTTAGTCAAATATACACTATCAGTCTTATCCAAACAGTGTGTGCATGCATGATATCCCTTGGTTGTCTGTCATGAAAGGTTACTAAGAGTAGGTCAATCATTGATGGTTACGAACAGCAATGCTCGTAGGTCAAATTCCTCCTGTTTGTACTCATCCCATACACGTACTCCTTCTACCTGCCACAACTGTAAAAATTTCTCAATTAATAGCCCGAGGTACACATAAGGGTTGTTGCCGGGTTGCTTCGGTCCTTGGATGAATGGCATCATAATGAACTTCCGTTTCATGCACAACCACGGTGGAAGGTTATAGATACATAGAGTCACGGTCGAGGTGCTATGACTGTTGCTCTGCTCACCAAAAGGATTAAAGCCATCTATACTTAGACCAAACCTTCAGTTCCTTGCTTCATTTGCAAAGTCGCGAAAGGTTCTATCAATTTTTATCCACTATGACCCATCAGCGGGGTGTCTCAACATCTCGTCTTTCTTACGGTCTTCCTTGCGCCATTGCATCAACTTGGCATGCTCTTTGTTTCTAAACAAACGTTTCAACCGTGGTATGACAGGAGCATACCACATCACCTTGGCAGGAACCTTGTTCCCGGTGCCCTTGCCCTCAACACCTTCAGGGTCATCTTGTCTAATCTTGTACCGCAATGCAGTGCATACCGGGCATGCAACCAAATTCTCATAGTCACCGTGGTACAGGATGCAGTCATTTGGGCAAGCGTGTATCTTCTCCACTTCTAATCCTAGAGGACAGACAACCTTCTTTGCTTCGTACGTACTGACGGGCAATTCGTCATCCTTAGTAAGTTTCTTTTACATAATTTTTAGCAACTTTTCAAATCCCTTATCGGTCACGCCGTTCTCTGCCTTCAACCTCAGCAATTCTAGCGTGGTATCCAGCTTTTTCTAGTCATTTTTGCAAGTTGGGCACAACAATTTTTTGTGATCCTCTATATCTACCTAAACTTTAGCCTCTCCTTTTCACTCTCGCAGTCTCGCTTCGCATCAGCAATGACCCGACCAAGATCACAAATAGGCTCATCTGGTGCTTAAACTTCTTCTTCTTGGTGTTCTTCATTTTAAACATTTTCTATCTCACACTAATCAGGGAACATAGGTTATTCGTCACTATTATCTTCTTCTTCGTCGTCTTCCATCATGACGCCTATTTCTCCATGCTTGGTCCAACATTTATAGTCGGGCATGAAACCGGACGTATCGAGGTGGATGTGAATATCACGTGAGTCGTGGAAATCCCTCTTGCTCCGACACACACATCATGGACAACACATAAAACCATTATGCGCGTTTGCCTTAGCAACCTCGACAAATTCCCGCAGGCCTTGCATGAACTCATTCGATCACCGGTCACTGTACATCCATTGTGGTCTCATCTACACACAAATATATATATAGAGAGTAAGTGCTCAAATTAATATAGTGTTCATCACAATATATGCAAGCGCGATCACACAATGCTAACAATAATTCCGAGTCCCAACACAATACGACAACACTAGTTTGCACACTTAAAAAAACCGAACATGCCGATTATAATCAAGACTAGGAGAACAATGACACCGAATGAGAAATGTAGGAACATTTCATTTAGGAGAGCTGCCTTTTTCATCTTATTAATCTTCAACCTCGTTTTTTCCCTAGTTTCACGAGTCTAGATCATATGTCCATAGATGATATCCGCCAAGTCCAACTCTATTTCCCCCTTCTTTTCCACAACCATGTCTCTTTTTTCGTTCAGAGTTTTAAAATCTTGCTTCATCTTGTGGATTGTATCATGAGCTAGCCTTAGCTTCTTTTCGGTCCTCCTCAAATTTGCATCGGTCTTTCTCTTCTCCTCTCTTGTAAAATTTAATTCTTCTTGGAGAACGACTTTTCCTTGTAGAAAATGTTGAAAGTGGACACATCCATCACGAATGCCGCACTCACATATAGATTCCTAATATTTACAAATTATAAAAATTAAATTAGGAAATTCGCACCCTAAATTAAAAAATATTTTTATATTACAGAGACGACGAGACATCTAGATGTGCTATTAATACCTCATCCGAAAAGAGAGTTGTTCATGACGCCGTAGGGGACCTCGCTGTTGTCGACCATCATATACGGTTGCGTGGCTCGGATATGTGACATATCATGATATACATACAAATAACTAATTTGAGCTAAAGTTGAGCTATTTGTTCAGCTATGTTGAGCTAAGTTGACCGTATCTTCACACATATGCAAACTAGCAAGGTAGCTAAAATTTAAGCTCACACATCCCACAAAATTACTCCTAAAGCTAAATCCACCAATCTCTATATATACTTCTAAAGCATGAAATGAGCAAAAATTAGCAGTACGAGATAATAGGATACAATGGCTCACCATTTAGAAGACAAGAGGCTTCAAATCTTCACAAAATCGACGGTAACGCTGATGAACTCGAGTACCACGTGAAGAACACGAAGAACAACTCTCGAGCTATCTTCTCCACGCTCTGATCCGTAAAATGCAACGGCTGGCTCAGGCTTGCGGGACGAAGTATATATAAAATGGGACTTTTCGTCCCGGGTTTTGTTACACGAACCGCGAAAAAAACCTTTGGTCGCGGTTCGTATATCCAACCGGGACTAAAAGTTTGCCTGGAACCGGTACTGATAGGTTTCGACCTCGAGATACCTTACTAGCCGTTGGAACCGGTACTAATAGTATCTTTAGTCCGGGTTCCAGGCAGGACCGCGACTGAAGGGACTCAGTGCTTAAAACTGAAGCCCCATTTTCTACTAGTGTGAGGATCTATCCATATATCCATGTGGTGATTTATCATACGCATTGGCTCCAATAACACAACAAGTACATCACATAGTTAATATCAGCCCTTTAGCTTTCAAGAAACAATGCTATTGTTGGTACACTTTGCCTCCTCTTGTCAATGTTGGTGCGTTATTGCCTTCTTACCACGACAACTCTGATTCCTGCCTCCGGTGTACGGACATATCATGCATCGAATCTGAGTTGGCTGCCGTTGTGTGATTAACTTGTTATGTACCTGCTAATTTGTGTGATGAATAAATGTTACTAGTCAACTTAACGCGGCAATGCCGCGCCCGTGTTGTAAATAAAATTTGAATTATGTGTTTTGAACATTTTGGAAATTTATAGATTTAAACTTGGTGTCTGGGTATTTCAAAACTACAGAGGTTTCAAAATTAACGAAATTTGAAGAAGTGTGCGTCTGGAAATTGTTTAGTTATTGGAAATTATAGGAAGTGGTGCGTTTTCATATTTGGAAGTGTAGTTTAATTATGCTACTGCACGGCTTTCATATCAGTAAAGTTATAGTTCTCATCTGTTTTGAAAATATTTGAATAGACAATAGAAAAAGTTTGTGTATTGAACATGGAGTTGTAGAACAGCGCGAAAATATTTAAAAGACGTAAACAATAATCCTATTATCCCGATGTATACTTTATAATTACAAAGATTAGAAGGAGCAACATGTGCTAATTTATCCATGTGTAATATATCTTTTGTAGAGTATATGCACATGATTATAATATCGGAGTGAAGTATTCAAATTAAAACCGAACAAATTGATGGAGTTACATAAATTATAATGTGTAGTGTATTTTTTTTTAAAGTTGTTTAAACATGTATGGGGTTGGGTTGTTTGTAAAGATATTATTTTTCTATGAAATTAGATATATTTTTTATCCATGTGTAATATATCTTTTGTAGAGTATATGCACATGATTATAATATCGGAGTGAAGTATTCAAATTAAAACCGAACAAATTGATGGAGTTACATAAATTATAATGTGTAGTATATTTTTTTAAAAAGTTGTTTAAACATGTATGGGGTTGGGTTGTTTGTAAAGATATTATTTTTCTATGAAATTTGATATATTTTTTGTATTTTTTCGAGTTGTATTTAAAAAGATATGATTTTTCCTGTTTTTTTCGTCTGAAAATGCGTAAAACCTGACAGGCGGGCCCGGCGCGTTAGCCACACAGCGCTGACGTCAGCCCTTGGCGTCAGCGCCGGCGAACGCGGGCGGCGGCGCTCGACTCGAAGCAGCGCAGCGCCGCCCACTCCTGGGCCATGGAGGCGCGCCGCTTGTAGAGCAAGCCGAGCTGCGTCCAGCCGGCCGCGGGGCGTGCCAAATGGTCGCCGAAATCGCTGCCGGCGACCATTTCCGCGGCGGCGAGCAGCAAAAAGGGCGGCGGCGATTTCCGGCGGAGTACCGACGACCCCGGCCGCCCAAGCGAGATTCGTCCGGCGAGGAGGAAGAGGAGACGACGCTGCACCTTCCCGTGGCCACCGATGTGAGCTGGGAGGCGCGGAGAGGCGGCACGGGCTGGCGGCGGCACCGGCGACCGCGCGGTCGCGAGAGAGAAGAGGGAAGCAGGGGGGAAAGCCCGTGGTCATTTTACACAAAAGCACGCGAATTTTCCAGTATTCACGAATAGGTCCCTCTGCGTAGTGTATGCTGGACTGCGGGTTCGGTTTCTAGTTTGTCAGTGGCTTTTCTGCAAAAATGACGTGCGACCGGCGGAACCGGAGGCAGCGGACTGGTGACCGGGCGAGTGGCAGCATGCTATTGGTGCGGAAGGGCGTGCTACAGTAACCACCATTTGGGGAGTTCTGTGGGCGCATATCGGCCGTCCAACGCGCCGATCGGACGGCCGACGTTTTCCGGGTGACGTGGAACGCAGAACTTGGGGTGAATCTGACGCTCTTTTATAAATAGTGTTATGTATCTTGCAACACCATTGAAAAGGGACAACCTTGTGTGTTTTAGGTACTACGATGACCGGATGGGCTTTTAGATGAGAGGCGAGTCTGCATGGAATATTTTTTTTGTTTTCCCAAGTAGACTGCTGTTTTGATTCTGAAGTGTGGAGATGGATGTGACATACCAAGGAGGAAGTGGTTACAATATATGTTTGCAAGATGCAGCAGGGACAAAATAAATATCTGGTAAGCTTCCATATTTCCCTAATTCATCCCTCTTTCTAATCGTGACCACTAAAGCATTGGTGAATCGCACCCCCTGAACAACATGAGAGAATTGCTATTATGCTGGTTGCGAAAACATTGACCGAGTGACACTTCTCGATATCAGCGAGCATACATCAAACAAACGGATTATAAGATTCAGGCTATGCTGCACACTTTCACAGACGTCTCATTTCTGCTTCAATTATGGGCATTAGGTGTAATCTTATTTCTTATCATGGATCATGTAATGTAATTCCACTTTAATTTAGTTTTTTTTCAGTTTTGGCCCTCGAAAGCTGAATACATTGTTCAATTTTACTCAGGAGTACCCTTGTATTGATTTAAATGTTTCGGTTTGAGTCTTGACGTTGTTCTCTTTTGTGTTCCATGAATCCTTAAACACGATTTTTCTGCACCAGTTTCCTAAATATTAGATGGATCAACCTGTAATGCTGCATTTATTTGGACTATACTCCTATAATAAGTTGAACTCTGTGATCTTAATGTTGTGGTTTTCAATGACTTGTTTCTAGGATTGTTATTTTTTTTGTTCTTATGAGTGCTATTGTAAATGCCATGATAATGTGTCCGCTTTTTTCTTATGAGTCCTTTTTTTAAGCTGAACTGTGAGGGAAAACCCCCACTGTAATTTTCCATTTTCAATTAACTCAACGAGTCACTGTACAAGAAGTACAGGGCTAAATAAATACAAATACAAAATAACATGAGCTATGTTAAGTTAGTAAACCACTCTGAAAATTGGTGAGAAAACTTCTTCTTCATTCTATGAGACAGCAGGTGTAGCTCCTGATAATACACTGCCTTCCAAGCAGCAAAGCTAGGATCTTGGTTTTTGAAAATCTTGTCATTCTGATGATCCAAATACCCCAGGAAGCGAGGATAATTATTTCCATGAAGAAAGGAACCTTCAGCTTATTTTTCATATCTTCGAAAGCTTCATGAACAGCCAGGTTTCTGGCTCGTTGGGGGCAGATGAAGTCCCAACAATTTGCAGCAAAAGGGCACATCCAGAATAAGTGCATTAGGGTTTCTTCTTGTTGATCACATTGCATACTAGCACAAATGTAGGATTGAAGCTAAAAGTTTTTCCTAGCCAGCCGATTTCTTGTGTTCAAACGATCATGCATTAGAAGCCAAAAGAAGACTTTGTGTTTTGCTTGGCAGGAAGATTCCCAAATCCATTTAAAATGAGGTAAGGTTTGCTGAAATCCCACCAGTTGTCTGTAGGCCTTTTTTGTCGAGAAGTCCCCATTTCCCCAGATATATGTCCATTTATCAATGTTGTAATCACCTTCACTGTCCCTGACTTGCTGACAAACTTGTTGCAACTCTCTATACTCCAAAAAGGCTTGTTGAGTCAGGGGCAAGTGGAACAGCTCTTCCAAGTTTTCAGTGTGCATAGTGTCATAAACAGTTGCATCCACATTCCTGGTAAAATAGACCAAATGAGGTAAACTTTGCCGAAGGCATTGATCATTCCAAAGATCATTCCAGAAGTAAACCGAAAGCCCATCTCCAAGCTCACACTTGGCCATAGATTTGTAAAGGTCAATCAACTTGATGTGTGACTTCCACCAGAAGGAAACCTCAGTGTGGTAGCCAGGCAAATTACCATTGCGGTAATAAGTATTCCAAATAAGCTTCACCCAAGGAATATCTTGCTTGTTGTAAAATTTGTGTAGGTTTTTGAGCAAGAGAGCATTATTTTGAATCCTTAGATTTAACACACCTAGCACTCCTTGATCTTTCGGTTTGCAAACCTTTTTCCAAGCAATCAAAGCCTGGCCCTTGGAATGGAAATCTTCAGTTTTATTTCTCCAGAGGCAGTGTCTCATGTATTTTTCAACTTGATTGATGATCATTGTAGAAACTTCAAAGCTACTGAGAAAGAATATAGGCAAAGATGCCAGGCAAGACCTAACCATAAGTAATTTACCACCATAATTAAGAAAGTCTGCAATACTACAGAGTCTTCACTGCACCCTTGTGACAAGAGGAAGGAAGTGTTCCAGAGACGGCTTTGTGGTTCCCAGTGGCAGCCACAGGTAGGTGAATGGGAGATTCCCTTTTTGGCAATTCAGAGTAATTGCAAAGTGGCTAAGCCTCTCATCATCCATATTGACTGGGAACATGATTTATTTGGCATAATTAACCCTCAGGCCAGTAGATTCAGCAAAGGTATGCAGCAAAGCTTTCAAGGCAATTATCTGGTGTGCATCAACTTTAATCACCACAAGTGTATCATCAACATATTGGATTACGGGAACCAGTAGCTTGCAGGGGCAGAGTAAAGACTTGTTGTTAAAGAGCTTTATTAAGGACTGATTGCAGAAGGTCAGCAGCAAGGACAAATAGAAGAGGTGAAAGAGGATCACCTTGTCTCACATCTCTCTTGCAATATAATTTCTTTCCAGGGACCCCATTTAGCAGGACGGAAGAAGAACCAGTTGCTAGAATCATTTCAATCCATTTATTCCACTTTGCACCAAAACCTCTTGCCTTTAGAATATGTAAGATAGTCGAATGCTCAATTTTATCAAAGGCTTTATCGAAATCCAGCTTCATGATCAACATTTCATCTTTATAATTGTGTCATTGGAAAAGGTACTCAAAAGCCCAACCCAGACAGTCCTGGATACATCTCTTCTTCAGGAAACCATACTGGTTCTTATGCACCAGTTTCAAAATGAATTTTTGTAATCAGTTGGCCAGGATTTTTGTAAGTAGTTTTAAAATTGAAGGGGATCGCAGACAGAAAACAAAAAATTTCTATGCAGACATAGAAGTACGGCGGAGATCGTAATATATACCCTCGTACACCGAATAGCGGGGATTACGCTCCCGCACAAGCGTTGACGACGAAGACGACGTAGCCGACCTCTAGGGCGCGAAGAACTCGGCGCGACGAAGACGACAAAGATGACCTCAAGGTGAGGTGGAGGAAGCCAACCTCCTAGCACCACTAGCGTGGCACCTCGCAGGGCGTCACACACATATGGTGGAGACGACGGCCTCCGAAGCTCCAGTCCAGGACGAGCAGCGGAAGACTTGGACCGGAACACCAGCAGTGCGGAAGTGGGATATGGTGGAGAGAGATCCCCTCATCCTCCTCGGCGCAACTCCGACAAAGGGAATCATGAAATCGAGGAGTAATAAGAGAATTAATTGGTTGAATTAAAAGGCCAAATGTGCCCCTCTATATAAAGGCTCCCGGAGGAGCCAACCTTGCCAACCAGGCAATGTGGGACTATCCCACATGCCTGGTGCGGCCAAGGAGGGTGCGCCTAGGTGGGCCCCATTTGGCCCACCTAGGTCGGCCAAGCCTTCCCTACCGAATTCCCTTGGGGTTCCCCCCCCCCATGGGCCTTCTTTCCACCAGAAAGCCCATTTAGGGCAATCAGTCTAAATAAATTCGAAAATAAATATATAAAATCATACTTAAACATTAATTACACTAATTAATATCAAACATATTTTATATATAATTAATTCTAGCTCCAAAAACTATTTCGTCGCTGCCCGATCTCCATCGGACCATTCCCGATCGTTCCCGGTGATCTCTTTCCTTTCCGGTTGTCTTGTCGAAACCCCTTAATATGTTACCCTAGCGGTTCGATATAATAACCGACATGATCGAGACTCCTCTCCGATCAATGATTAACTCGTAGGCCTGCACCCCATGAATTAACCCATTATGATATAACGAATGACTCTCATCTATCAAACCTGAACGTTAAGTATTAAACCTTTTGTCATAGCGATACTTAGCGTGTCCGAGTATCGTTCATAGATATCTCCATACCTAGCATGATCCCGTTACCGACAACACTATCTTCTACTCGTCCATGATATTATGTCAGCTGGTGACCTAGTCACATGTTTGCAAACTTATTTGACATAATCTCACCGAGTGGGCCTAGAGTATCTATCTGGCTATACGGACTGACAAATCCCGCTGTTGATCCCTCGTCTCAACTACCCCCTTCCGAGACCCAAAAGTATCACCTATCATTGTCACACTATATAAGATATGATGTTTGGTGCGATCAAATTATCTTCCAGTGATAAAAATAAGAGTTGATCTCACGGTCTTAAGGCGTAATGACTACGTCCTATAAGTATGGGTATGTCCATCACATCGTTCAACCAACGACATGACTTTCATTGCCGACTGGCGCCATGCCCTATGATCGGAAAACCTCGATCATCAATCGTGCAACGAAACTAGTCTTATTAGATGCTACTAGGGGCCTGGTTGTTTATCTACCACACATGTATTAATGTTTCCGCTTAATACAATTATATCATGGTATAAAACATATAATGAACAATTGGAATATAACCAATAAACTATGTTTATTAAGTTCCTCTATGGCATATTCCCTTCAAAAACTCAATTGAGAAGAGAACTAGGTCTGGAATCATTTGCATTCAGAGGGTTTTCATTCTTTGGGATGAGAGTGATAAAGGAGGCATTTATGCTTTCCAAGTTAACATTTTCATCATAGAAGTCCTGTAGGAATTTCTTAATGTCCTTTCCAATAATTGGCCAGCAACTTTTCAAGAACTCATTGTTAAAACCATCTTGACCTGGAGACTTGTCATTTGGTAGACTCTTGACAAATCCTCAATTTATGTGTCAGTGAAAGCAGCTTCTAATTGCTGAAAACAATCAGGTGACAGTCTTTCCCCAAAAAATTCCTCCAGGCTAAAGTGCATTTGCGTTTGTTCAGATTTACCCATTCTATTTTTAAAGGCATTCCACATAATTGAAGCCTTGCCCTCATGATCAGTAATTTCCACCTGACTCTCATTCTGAAGCGTAGCAATGTAATTGTGTCTGTAACTGATTGTAGCTCTTGTATGAAAAAAAACGAGTGTTCTCATCTCCTAATCTCACCCACTTGATCTTGCCTCTTTGCTTCCAATAAGTGTTCTGGTTTTTTAATAAAGACATTACATGGCTCTTCAGCAATTCTCTCAAGTAAGATTCAAGTTCAGATAGGGTTCTTGCTTCCTCAAGCATATCCAGTAAGTCAATTGTTTCATTAACCTTGTCAATTAGGTTCTTTAGGCAAGGGATATTTTTTGCCCACAGTTTCAGACCTCTTATTACATTTTTGAACTGTGCATTAATGTTTTTAGCACTATCAGTGTGCCCCACTGGAATATTCCAAGCATTTTGCAAAATGCTCTTGAAGTCACTGTGCTACAACTAGTAGTTTTCAAATCTGAAGATCTTTGCTTTGGGGATATTTGTACCAATAGAAATCACACAGGGAACATGATTAGAAGTTGGTTTTACCAACGGATAAACCAGAGTATTTGGATAAGAGATTTTCCAGGCATTAGAAGTAAAGAACCAATCAAGCCTTTCAAGTAGAGGGTCTTGTTGCATATTGCTCCAGGTGTACTGTCTACCCTTAAGAGGTAATTCCACTAAACCAAGATTATGGATAGCCTCATTGAATATCAACATGTCATTAACATCTCCCCTGGCCTATTTCTGTCTGAGGGTTTTCTAATAAAGTTAAAGTCTCCCATAATAATCCAGTTGGTGTCGTCAGGCATATCAACATTTGAGAACCAATCAATAAACAAAGCTTTCCTCTCGGCCTGACAAGGACCATAAATATTTGTAAGAATCCAAGAATCTTGAGAAATGTTGCAGGTTAATTTCACTGACAGAGAAAATTCATTTTGGAATGCCAATTCCCCAAAAAAGATACTCCCATTCCAAATAATAATAATGCCACCTGAAGCACCGACAGAGGGTAAGTACTCAAACTTGTTAAATTTCTTGGGGCAGAATTTTTTAATGTATTGAAGGTCGAAAGATTCTCTCTTTGTTTCCTTAACACAAATGATATCACAACCACATTCATCAATTTTGTTGAACAGAGCCAGCCACTTTCCCTCTGAATTAATCCCTATAATATTCCAGTTCATGATTTTCCATAATCTGTTGTGATCCATTGGTAAACAATTGGGGTATGCTTTAGTGCTGTAACAGCCGAGAATAAAGAGAAGTACCACCAAGATAACAAACTAAGACATCAAACACACAGAGCACACAACATCGGCCAATACCAAAGCCAAAGCCAACTAAAAGATCGGACACATAGTAAACACAAAATGCAGCCACTTAACAAAAGTAACAATGGCCACAACTGTCTCAGTCTTTGACCAGGTAGCAACAAAACGATTAGCAACCAATTTATACATAGCAGCAGTAAGACCATCATCAACCACACACATAATTCAGCAGGTACCCAGACTTTAACACCGAAGTCATAATTCAGATACTGTTCATCAACCACAGAACACAAAATAAGGTTCACAATCAGCTTACAAAACATGGAACTGACCAACCCAACATCCCCTGATAGATTACTAAACATTGGAAACTAATTTTTGTTGAGTTTATCCTGCTGGCTGCCATCCAGTCCAGCACTGCTCAGCTTCTGCTTCTGGGCATTCTTCCTTGTCACCTTTCTGTCCAACTCCTTCTCATTAACTTTGCAAAAAGAGGATGCAAGGTTTTTAACCACTTTAGGTTTCATTTTAGGAGGGGAAGCATTGCAGGGAAGGCATTTTCAATCAGCACAAGCAATATTTCTTTTGAACCCAGCATTACATTCCTTTATTCTGGGGCTTCTTCTTACCTCAGTCTCCACAAGAGGTGCTTTGCCCTTCTTTTCCTGGCAGGTGCAGGTGGAGGCCCCACAGGGCTGTTGGCCATCTCAATCTCCTCCTCTTGTGCTTCTGCCACAAAGATTTCCTTAATTTCACAAGTAGGGGCATGATCAGTTAAGCATTTATCAGTTATATGAAATGTGAACATTTGTTCAGATTCATCATCTTCACACAGTATTGCCCAGAACCGTGATTTTAACTGTTTTCTAGCCCAATTGAATTTTTCAGGAGTCAATAGCATCGAAGTAATGAAATTAAACCAACTTACAGGAATTCTGGCATACTCAGAAGAGGCATTAGCTCCGTCAATGTGTGGTGCAAAGTACTTATCCCACAATTCCATTCCTTGCTCACTGAAGCTGGCGTCAAGATTATCCACATGAAAGAAATAAGTCTGCACCATGCCTAGCTGGATATGGGCTTCTCCAGGTGGCACCATAATCAGAGCATTGCCTTCCATGTCCATGGACTGTTCACTGTCAGAGCCAATGTGAGCATCTTCAGGCGATAACTGTTGTTGAATATCGTCTTCCTGGGTATCCTCATAGGACATCAGAATGTTAATCAGGCCAAGGCCCAAGTTGAGAGGATCATTTAGCCCAGGCCCATTAGGGACCGAGTTTTCTGCAGAGGAAGCAGACCCTTCACCTGAAGCAACAGGTTCAGCAGCCACTACAGGTACAAGAACTGCATTGTTGGTAGAAAGCTCACCATATGAAAAGTTAAGTTCAGCAGTGACACTACTGTTCTGGGGCTGCTCATGCTGATCAACAACCATTTCAGCTTGAGGAGGGAGTTCAACTTCCATTGGTACGACAGCATCAGCCTGCACCTAAGGTAAAGCCCAGTGTCCCCAGCCATCTTTGGCATTGTCAGGTTTAAGATCTTCCTCGACATTGTTATCCAAGTTCATTACCAGGTTTTCTCCAAGATCATCGGGCAAATGATCTTCATCTGGTGGTCCTGCCCCAAGTAATGTTTCCTGCAGCAACTCCATTGAGCAAGTCCAGGACTCATTTTCAGGCCCTTCTCCTGGGGATCTCAATCAACTCAGTGAATCTAATTTTGGCCAAGATCCTTGCCTTGTGCCTAGGGTATTTTTCCCAGCTAATGAGCTTTCCAATGTCACAAAAGGCGGCCGCAATGTCATCAGTTGTGAAGTTATCCAGCGGTGGCCTGACTATCATAACCCAACATTCTCTATTCAGATAGGCACGTCGCCAATTGACACCCTGGTTGTGCATAGTGAAGGACACAAAAACATCATCAAAAGCAATAGGGCTCTCCCTAATCAACCTATCTCTGTCCCTCGGATGAGCAAACTGAACATAAGCCGCACCAAAGGGGCATTGGAAATGCAAGGATAATTACACGTCCTTTTGACAGATAGATCTTCGATATGGAGCAAAGAAGTCTTCAGCTTAGGGCACCTCGAGCGGTTGCCCGCTTTCCTGTCTGGCTGTCCGTTTTTGTTCGACCGGACAAAACAAGCCATCAAGGCCGGCGCAAAGGGATACTTGTCCGCGCGGACAGCCAAACCGGACTAAACCTAGCCCAAGTTTGGTCAAGGTTTGGAGAGCCGCGGACAGACCGCATGTCCTCCCGTTGTCCGCACTGGCCCACGCGCCAGCGAGACCGGCCGCTTCGGCTGGTCCTATTAAATGGGGTGGGTGGCCGGCCGTTGCTATCCACTCCACTCTCCTCACCTCCCATTCTGACGGCCGCCCGCCTGCCCGCAAACCCTAGCACCGGCCACCGCCATGGCCTCCCACTCGATGAAGCCCTTCTGGAAGGGCGGCCTGAACAACCATGAGGCCTCGAGCTCTCGTGGCCCGCCGCGCCGCTGTTCCATCCCCGCACCCGTGGCTCCACCACGCGGACCCGCCATCGCCACCGACACGCAGGCCGCACGTGACGCTCGCAAAGCCCGCCGCCGGGCACGCCGCTCCCGCATCGGGCTCGAGGTGGTGCAGCTGTATTGGGAGCGCCGGCAACCCCTGCCGTGGGGAGACGTCCACCTCCCCGAGGGGTGGCTCCTCAACCGACTGAGCGTCCCCGTGCCACCAGTGGCACGCTCCGGCCGTGGGCGCACGGAGGAGATCCGCCGCCGGTGGGCCCTGCTGCCCGCGGACCTCCTCCACGACCCACGTACGCGCCCAACTCGTCCCTATGGGACGGTTGGTTCAAGCTGGAGCACAACCACCGGCGCTAGCTCACGTTCACGGCGTCGCTCCCCGACGACTACGCCAAGCCGGAGGAGGACGAGGAGGAGGTGTCCCTCGTCGGGCTCGAGCCGGACGAGGACTCGGACCCGAAGTGGTCCAAGGAGGACGGCGACGGCTAGGAGGTGAAGGCCGAGCCAGAGGACAAGGAGATGGCCCACGCGGCAGCGAGACAGGCGGAGCTCGGACGCTGGCCGGATCTGGCAGCGGCGCTACGCGCGTCCGCCATGGAGGTCGCGGCCGACCAGACGCACCGGGAGGAGGAGCAGGCGCGCTGGCAGGTGTCATGGTCACCGTGGCCAGAGCGCGGTGAGGCCAGGGAGTACGTGCCCCCGCGGGCATGGCCCCAGGATCCTGAGGCCCCCGCAACGCCTCCACCACCACCGGGGCAACCGGCGCACCTCTACGCGCCGCCCCTATGTCATCCTCGACCCCTATGACGAGGACGAGTAGGATGCCGGCGCAGCGGGCGTAGGACGACGCCACCGCGCCCATTTTCCTCTGCGACGACGCCGGCGCCGCCCATCCCGACCTACCTTTTTTTTATCCTTCTGTTTATCTGTCCTGTTTATCTGTCCCACTGGCCACTGGCCCTATCGAACTAAGTAATTTTAATTATGTTTAAATTTGGTGTCTTGTTTATTTTGCGCTGGGTCGTTGGAGGCAGTTCATCCCGAAAGAGGACATGGGCCAATATTTTGTCCGCGGACAGCCCAAAGCGGACAAAATCGGTCCGTTTTAGTTGTCCACATGCGGAGGCCCGTTGGAGGTGCCCTTATCTTCCAAAATAACCTCTGGTTTTAAAGTCTTGCGATATTATTTTTTTGTCCCCATCAGATCCTTGTTGGTGGGAGGTAATTTGTTTTTATAAATCAGCGTGCATGACAGGCATTGCTTATTTTAACTTACAAAAGCAGCACCTCCAAATTAATGTTTATGCAGCAATGCGTTTCCCCGTCTGTACGGTAGGACAATGCTTCCGACATTGAGCTCATGCCAAACAATAATTGAGCCACCCCCTTGAATTAAAATGTTTTTTCCATTGCACTTTGTTGAAAATGTAAGTGGTAAAGTTGTTAAAGATTATTTCCTACTGCCCTGCTGGCATCATCTGGACTGCTCCAAATTGTGCATTGCACCTTCTTGAATAACTTGTTGTTCCGTTTCAAATTGTGCATGATAAAGCTGGGATTCTTACATTTTTCCTCTTAATTAATATACGGGCAAAGCTTTTGCGCCTCGTTTCTAGAAAAAAGAAGCTGGGAGCGATTATTGCCTGCTGGCATCATCTGGACTGCTCCTATACTATAGAGATGTGGAAGTATTCAACTTGATTCTAGAAAATATAGTTTGAAAATAAATTCGCCATCTCCCATAACTTGTGCCAGAGCATTTGAGATCTACAATCGGCAACTTCGTTCAGAATTTTTTCCATTAACTTTTGGTCTCTCTCTGTTATAAAAGGAAGTGATATTTGACCTTACCCATGTTGCATTCAGCCCGAGTGGGAAGGAGATTCTTTTGAGTTACAGCGGTGAACATGTATCTGTTCCATGTCGACCCAGGTATGATTCACTGGCTCCCTTTGCTTATCCTCATTTTGGTTGTCACAATTTTACTTTCTTTCAATCGACTGCCAGTGTTGCCACAATAAGTGCTTTGCTAGCTTCATGGTTTGCTAGTTTAGATGGTGTACTGTAGTCTTCTACATAATTTATGTACTGTTGCAAAACAATTGTAATGCATCTTCTACCCTTCAAACCAGTTAAGAATGTCAGTACCTGTAGAGCAGGGCGACACAAATGCCAATAACTTTGGGAAATTTAAGAATTCTCCTTTGTAAAATCATGATTTTTACTCCTTACAATTCGTATACACCCAGTAGCTATAAGTATATTCTGTTAGTTTTTCAGTGTAAATTCATATCCATAAGAAGATGTTTCTTTTTTTGGGACATATTTGCAGACCCTAGAGATCATTAGGAGCCTATGTCAGACCTCGATAGAGGCAGCTAGGGTTTAACCCAATACAAGTCTGGTACCCAACTGTGGAGGCATCTAAGATGACAACGGAGCAGTTACGCTTTTGGACAAAATATTACACTGAAAGTGAGTTTAGCTATAGATAAATGTAGGATACTAGATTTTTTACACAAAACCATGTACTCCCTCCGATTCATATTAGTGGGCATAGATTTGTCTAAATTCATATGTATCTAGTTAAGTATTTGGACTAAATACATGTGTATTTAGATAAAGTTGTGCCCACTAATATGGATCGGAGGGAGTAGCTTCTTTTAGAGTGTGAAAAAATATTTTCACAAAGTACATACAATAAACAAAATATTTACTTTCGAAAACCTCTCTATGGGCGCGGCGGCGCGCCAAAGCCTCCTAGTAGTTGCCATAACGGAAGCTAGCGTTCATCCACTGTGGGACGCTTTCATCAGTCCACGCTGCTGCAGCGACAGTCAGAGGTTGAAGTAAGCCAGTACAGACGCTGCCAAGAATTTGTAAACTCACGTTTTTTTTAAAACAAGCGAGTACGTGAACTTAAAACACGCGAGTCACTAGTCAGTGCAGTCTGTGCAGAGACGGCGTGGGAAACTCATGTGTAGTGGACTGATGACTTTGTTCGCTTCCCTTTCCAACTTCAACCATTCTTTTCTATCGTTCCACTGAACCCACAACCAGGACATTTCGAACAGAGGAAACTCACGAGAGTTGTACAAGAAACAGATCAATCCTTCAAGAGTCAGAACAAGTTCCCACGTTCAAAATAGACATAAGTTGATGAACTTAGGGTCTCAAAAAACAAACCATGTACGAATTTTCATGTGAATAACTGTTCTATATCAGTGTTATGGTGATGCAAGAAGCCGGTCCAGTTGTTCGGAAGCATGGCATGAGTGTGTTTGGCCAGGATTCTTAGACATAAACTCTTGCCGACTTGATAACTTTGACATTCCATGCTTCTTTCTTTCTGCATAATATATACCTTTTTTTTGCGATGATTCTGCAGAATCCTATTTTTTTCAATGATTCTACACAATTCCTTCCATGTGATTTACTTGAAAGACCACCGTGTAAGTCCTTCGGTAAATAGATGATTTATTGCAAAGCTATGCTTGTGTTTTTTTAGGCCAATTGCTTTGGCTTGACACTTCAGAAACAGGATTAATATTTCAACATAATGTACGTTTGCAGTCAAATATAATATACGTTTCCCACCTTTGACCTAGCCGCCGGCTATCTTCCATCTCCGGCCACCCATAGCCTTTTCTGATCCGACCATCGGCTTCCCCACCCCTCCCTACCCTCATGGCTCCTACGTTGCCTCTTGCATGGAAGGTGACGTACACGACGTCCAAGGATATGGATCGTGGCTGACTGAAGGCGTACAATGGTGCGCTTCATCTCTGGCCAAGGAAGGATTGGATCGCCTTGATGAACGTGAAGGGATCTCTAATTGTAACATCCCAGATTATTAAAATAATTAGTAATGCAAAAATGTGGGCCAACAAAAAAACTTTTCTTATAAAAATGTGTGTATGTTTAATTCTTGAGTGTTGCTTGTTGCATTGTTTGCAAGATTGTTAAATTCTAGCTCTAATTAAAAACTTGAAAAAAGGAAAACAAATAAAACAAAACACCATGTGACAAATGTCACATTATATTTTCCAAATTAAGAAGCATAATTTATTTTTACACCAAAACCAATGGAGAAATATTATAAACACTCCTAGTTAATTTTTACAAACTATTCCCTTTCAAAAATTCAAATTCAAAACTTCAAATTCAAATTAGAAATTCATGATTGAAATATTTCAAAATATTTCAAAAAGACTTTGTAACACTCACCAATAATATACTTAGCCTAGATCTTAAATTTGGACCCAAAAGAATAAATAGAAATAGGGAAATTAAAATAGCAAAATGCTACTGTTTTGGTTCGGGCAATTCACCAAACACTTGGTGTTCATCCACCCTGTTCTTCCCAATCCGAACCAACTCGTGGATCAATCCGGGAAATGTGATGTTTTTCTGTCGATTTGGCACCAGCCCTGCACTCATCTCTTCACCACGACCTCACCGCACGCCGGAGGAGGCAAAATGGTGGCCGGAGTCGCCGTGTGGACGCCGGCGACAGCCACGGCCGTGCGCACGTCGCAATGTCGCGACGGGCGTCCGAGGTGGCAACGCCGTGCGCACCCGTGCCAGGCCCCTCCCCCTCTCTCCCTTGCCTCTCTGCTCCCTCGCGAGCCCGCACAGCCCCCAGCACCAGCCCGTGCACGCCGCGGCCGCGCCATGACGCGCACGCCGTGCGCCGCCCGAGCACGCCCACGGCAGGGCCATGCGCCCGAGCGCGCCACGCCACCCCGCCTTGCCCGCCTGGTCCCCCGAGCAGCCCGCAGCGCAGCCGCACCACTCCACCGGCCTACGGCGGCCTAGCACGGCGACGGGCGCCCCTGCACCGCGCCCACCGTGCGCCGCCCGGCCGCTATAAAAGCCGCCCCCGTGCCCCTCTTCTCGCCACACCGCCACTGCCCTCCCCCCTCACACCACTCCCCTCTCCCTTGCGCACCACGAGGAGGCCAGGACCGAGGCCGTGAAGCCTCGGGTCGCCGTCACCTTCCTCGAGCTCGCCGTGCCCGAGGTAGGCGACGACCACGGCCTGGCCGTGCTGCCCTCCCCGTCGCTCCCCTCTGCCTCCCTTCTCTTCCCCTTGTTCCCCTCTCTCACCCGCACCCTCTTTCCCCTTGATCCGTGCTCAGGTGCGTCGGCAATCGCTCGCCGGAGTTGGAGCGGAGCCGCGGGAAAAGGGAGGAGATCGCCGCCGTCGCTCGGAGCCACGCCAGCACGCACCACTCGCCCCAGGAGCTTCCCCACCTCGCCGCCGTCATTCTGCACCGTCTGCACGCCCTCCCAAGCCCCCTAGGTGAGCGCACCGTCCTCCTCGCCGTCACCGGAGCCGCGGCGCCGCCCGATTTAGGTCGTCGCCGACGCGCTCGATCTCAGCCGTTAGATCTAGATCCTACGGTAGCTTACCGGTTCGTGAAAAATATTAAAACCCTGACATGCGGGTCCCACGCGTCAGGTTTAAATAAACCGCGCGCGCGCTCGCTGAGTCACTGACCAGTGGGTCCCCTCTGTCAGATTTTTCAACATTATCCGTTCTGGATTTAAATTCGAATTTAAGTTTCATTTAAAAACCAGAACTGAACCCAATTTTAGAAATTCCATAACTTTAGATTTACAACTCCAAATTTAGCAAATCCAACTGTTCTGGAAAGCTTATGAAATTATCTATCCAACTAAACTAGTTTCACTCCATTTGGATATGTAATAAAAATACAATATTCAGAATACAGTAGCATGTTTAAATTCTAAACTTGTTTGTTTCTGATACTCTGATAATCCAAACTAGTTGAAACTAATTTTGTTAGATCACATTTAACCATGATTAGTTAATCCTAAAAGGATTTAATTTTTGGATGAATATAATTTAAATAATAGCCAAAACCTTATTAATTGGCTTCTGGATTCAAAACAATGTGTAGGGAGTTTGGTAACTCCAAATGACTCAAACCCAATTGTGTCATATTCTACACATCATTAGCTTTCTGTAGAATTTTAGTTTGTATTTTTGTGACAAACAGAACTCAAGCTATGCAATTAAACATGTGCCACAAGTTTCTGCCCTAATTAAAATACAATGGAATAATGTTTAATTCAATTAAATTGAAACCACATGATATTGTTTGGTATGTGAAATGGTCAATTAGAACCTCTAAGAGTGTATTGCTATGATGATTGATTGAATAGGCTAGTGATTGTTTGTATTTGATTGATTGTGTATTAGACGAGAACGTTGCCGGATATATCGAGGAGGAGGGATTTGCTGAACCTGAAGACCAAGACCAAGATCACTTTGCCAAGCAAGGCAAGCTACTCTCTGAGCTTGCACCTAACTTATGCATCTAGATTTACAAATCATTTTCAAAAGCAAAGGTTTACAAAAATCCTTTTTCAAAAGTATATAGAGATTATTTTGCCACCATATGTAGAAGTTTATACTAAAACTATAGGATGGAAAAACAATGTTGTTTATTCAAAACTCCTTTGAAAACTTGTGTGGATATATAGCACCAATATGTGGTGTTGAAATAAGGAAATGGAGAAAGATGGTTTTTGAAAAGCACATTGTGTCCTAGTACTCAGTCAAGCAACCGATACTCTGTGCGACCACATTTACCCACATATGGGAAAGGGCTTAGTCATATAGTTTGCTCTTATTAGTATGGGACACTGCATCAACAGAGATGACTCTGTTATGCATGAGGGAGTGGTTTGGTGACCTAACCCTGACCTGGGTCCTCGCTCAAAAATCTATGAATAGATAAGGAGGAGGATAGAAGGATGTCCGTATACACCGCCAGATAAAACCTATGAGTCCTCACACTTAGGGTTTCCGACGGGAAACTAGACTAGGTGTAGATGGAATGGTTCATAGGGGCAGGGTCCTATACTAGCATGAGCAAAGGAAAGACTAGGGTCGGTGACTCAACTTCGCATACCCCGGGTATGGCGAAGCGTGGCTGACACGATGAGTTATCGAATGAGTGTGGGAAAAGCGTGCTACCTCTGCAGAGGGTAATTAAACTATTCGAATAGCCGAGTCCTCGGATATGGACAGTTGAAGACCCTACTTAGACCATGTGCAAGTTTTTGGAAAAGAATTGAGTTTTAAAAGTAAAGGAAATTGGAGAATGTTCCGTACACCTATACCAACGGATCGGTATGAGGTAGTTGGAAAATGACTACCATAATGGTTTATGGTTGGAAAAGGAAGAGTTTTGGAATAAAACTAATAAAATTGAGATATCTAGTAGTCATAATTTCCTTATCTTCTTCAACAAAGATACAGAGATGTTTTAAAGGAATAAGAGTGAGAAACTAAAAATGGAACTAGAGCACTCATGTTGGAGTAGTTTGCGAGCCAGACATAGTTTGCTTCTGGCTATTGTCGTTCATGTTGGAGTAGAGCACTCATGTTCATGTTCATGTTGGAGTAGTTCAAATGTACTCATACTAGTTTGCTTCTGGCTATTGTCGTAGCCAGACATGGAGGAGTACTACGCCCAGGAGGAGTACGGCGACATCTATGCCAACTAAGGATCTTCATAAGTCGACTGCCTGTCGGGTCATCGCTAGGATTTGATGTCTACTACGCCTTATTTCCGCTGATTGTTTTCGTTTGGCCCTTGAAGGCACCTATGTAAGACTTGGTCTATATGACCATTTTATGTAAGACTTTAAATCGGTATTGTAATGGATGTAAACTTTGGTATCCAATTCGGATTATGTGCAACGACAGACTGATCACGGGATCGTTGTGTTAAGCATAATCGGGTATTTCGGACAGTTAGTCCGGGGTCCCCACAGAATTGGTATCAGAGCCATCTTGACTTTAGGAGCCTTAGATTAGCATGGTCGCTAGGTAGTGATTGCAAAAGTTGAGTTTTTAAAGAAAAACAAAGTAAGAACTTAGTTTAAGAAAATTGCTTATCTCTTACCCTCTCATTTGTGCAAAATTCTCTTCTTACCAACTACTAAGTTTTCTCTCAGACTCATAAAAACTTGCCACACTTCATTTGAATAAACTTAAAAATCTGCTCACATATTGTCCCTTCCATTTAAAAATTTGATATACTTGCCATCTCACTAACTTAAAATTTTGACTAAAAAATTATAGATGGCGATCCATTTCACCGAGTTCGTTCAGCTGGAGAAGGACGGCAAGTTGATGTTCGAGAAGGACTTGTTCGAGTTGACCAAGCTGCTAGGTCGTCCCACTCTTGAGTTCAGGGGAGCCCAGGTGGACGCTCCCGGTAGCGGGAACCTGTCCTGGTTGATCGAGGGGTCTGTTCGCGGGAACATCAAGTCCCCCGGATCCAGGGCACTCTCTTTCACCCTCATGGACGTCCACTGGGACGATGGACTGTGTCGTTCCATGCAGCGGATGCTATCCCGGCTTTGTGAGGAGCACAAGGCGGAGCTGGTAAACTCTCGTTTCCAGTTCTACGGGAGGCGCACCATCGATGGACACCCAATTCGGTCCCCTCTGCACCCGACATTCGGAGAGTATATTCTGGACATGGAGATTATGCTCTTTCGCAACCAGGAGGATCTGAGGTGCGCCAGGCTTCGGTCTCACTTTGAGCGTCTCTCGCTCAAGGAGAGTCGCGAGAGTGAGGCACAACTGAAGACTGAGAAGACCGCTCTTCTTAAGAAGAGAACCCAGATGAGGAAGACCATAGCGAAGCTCCGCAAGAAGGTTGCCGAGCAGGATGAGCTGATAGAGGATTTGGAGCTCCGTACTGACGAGATGGAGGAGGAGGGCGAGGATCTCCGCAAGGAGAACAACGCTTTCCTCAGTGACGATGACGACTATCTGGAGGAGATGGACGATGAGGATGAGGATGATGAGGATGAGGATGATGAGGAGGAGGATCCAGAGGAGCCACCCTACCAGTCTGATGCTGACATGGCAGAGCCTGAGGTTCCACCTCAGTAGGCTAGTTACTTGAGTTCTACCGCAGGATTAGGTCGACCCCCCCTATCGCTAGTAGAGTCAAAGTTGTGGTTCTTTTGGAACTTGCTATATGTACATTAGTTAGGAAGAATGTTGTAAGCTAGATTTGGGTGAACTCTTGATGTAATGGTTGTGCTATGAAAGTGTGTGCTAGTCTTGTTAACCTGTGTTAAGTATTTCTCTTATAGTCCTTAGTAACTCAACCTCTACGTAAAAAGCCAATCTCTCCTTGGTCAGAACCCCTTTTGCTTGCCCTTATTCCCGGTGTACTTCAGGATGGTGGAAACCCGTCGCACCAACATGGATGGAGGAGCACCACCACCCCCACCGGACCCAACCACCGCCCAACTTCTGGCACTCATCATGGAGGAACGTCAAGCTGCCCGGACTGAGCGTCAAGCTCATATCGCTGTCCTGCAACAGATAGCTGCCGCTCACAACAACAACAACAACCACCACAACAATGGCAATGGCAATGGCAATGGTGAAGGAAATCAGCGGTCCACCTTGAGCAACTTCCAAAGGACCAACCCACCCACCTTTTCCAAGGGACTTCACCCACTTGAGGCCGATGACTGGCTTCGCACCATTAACAACAACCTGGTAGTTGCAGCCGTGGGAGAACCTGAGAAAGTGCTGTATGCGACCCACTATCTTGCAGGACCAGCACGGTCTTGGTGGGAAGCTACCAAGGCTCTACAGCAAGCTGGTTATGCTATCAGCTGGGATGATTTCCAGGAGAAGTTCCGCAAGAAGCACATTCCCCGCGGACTCATTGAGCGGAAGAAGGATGAATTCCGCAGGTTGCGGTAGGGAAGTAAGGATGTGGTCGGATACCTCGATGAGTTCACTGACTTGTCTCGGTATGCTCCTGATGACGTCGACACCGAGGGAAGGAAGATGGAGCGTTTCATGAACGGACTTCATGATGAACTGCAATGCGCCTTGGTTATCCATGACTTTGTGGATTTGGAATCACTTGTGGACAAGGCCATACAGTTGGAGACCAAGCGCAAATCCATGTTTGAGGGTCGTAAGAGGAGGATGATTGCCCAGGAAGGTTCGAGCAGTCAGAAACCTCGCACCCACCCACCAAACCCCAAGCCATCATATAGACCACCACCAACTTCGCACCCCAGTTACCCTAAACCCCCATACAACCCAAACAAGTTCAGCCGTCCCAATGACAACACCCGTCCCGGAGGGAACTCTAGCAACCCCAACATCAATGCCAATGTTGTCTGTTTCAATTGTGGCACCAAGGGTCACTACTCCAAGGCATGCCCCAATCCTAAGAAGAATGGTCCGCGCCCCGATGCACAGGCGCCGAACAACGGCCAAGGCCGCAATGGAAATGGCAAGAACCCCGCACCCTGCGGAAATGTGGCTGTTGCCAAGGGACGCCTGCACCACATCAATGCTGAAGAGGCCATGGATGCACCAGATGTTGTGATGGGTACGTTCCTTGTCAACTCAGTACCTGCAACTGTTCTGTTTGATTCTGGTGCTACTCATTCTTTTGTTACCCAAGAATTTGTTGCTAAGGGAGGTTTAGTCGGAAGCCTCTTACCCAGACCCATGGTCATCCAAATCCCAGAATCCACCATAGATACCAAGTCATTTTGCCCGGACGTTTCCCTTGAGATCAAAGGGGAAAAGTTCCTAGTCGACTTAATCATCCTAGGAACCCAAGGAATAGATGTCATATTGGGTATGAATTGGTTAGCCAAGTACCATGGTCGAATTGACTGTGCCAGGAGAGCTGTAGCCCTCACCACCGACAAAGGAGTAGAAGTGGAGTATGTGTCAGAAACCAGTCGACCCCAACCAGGATGCCATGAGAGCATAGCTCGGCCAGCCCTAGATGAGATTCGTGTTGTTCACCTGTTCCAAGATGTCTTTCCTGAAGAACTGCCTGGTATGCCACCGGATCGGGATATTGAGTTCATCATTGAACTTATCCCCGGGACAGCCCCCATATCCCAAAGACCCTATCGGATGAATCCAGAAGAACTGGTTGAGTTGAAGAAGCAGTTAGCAGATATGCTCAGCAAAGGGCTTATTCGCCCAAGTGCTTCACCCTGGGGATCACCCATTATTTTTGTGGATAAGAGAGATGGTACCACACGCCTGTGTGTGGATTATCGCAAGCTAAATGATGTGACCATCAAAAACAAGTACCCTCTCCCAAAGATCGAGGATCTGTTCGATCAAATGAACGGAGCCCGAGTCTTTTCCAAGATCGATCTTCGGTCAGGGTATCATCAGTTAAGAATCCGAGAGACAGACATCTCCAAGACTGCCTTCACAACCCGTTACGGTTTATTTGAATACACCGTAATGTCCTTTGGTCTGACCAATGCCCCAGCCTATTTTATGAATCTCATGAACAAGATCTTCATGGAGTATCTTGACAAGTTCGTGGTAGTTTTCCTTGATGACATCCTTATCTACTCCAAAACTGAAGAAGAGCATGCTGAACACCTGCGTCTAGTTTTAGCAACCCTCCGAGAGCATCAGTTGTATGCCAAGTTCAGCAAGTGTGAGTTCTGGCTCAGTGAGGTCTCATTTCTCGGACATGTTGTGTCTGCGGGAGGAATTTCTGTAGACCCAGAGAAGATCCAAGCCATTGTGGACTGGAAAGCCCCAACTAGTGTGACTGAAATCCGAAGTTTTCTCGGATTAGCAGGATACTACCGCAAGTTCGTTGAGGGATTCTCCAGCATAGCCAAGCCCCTTACCCAACTGCTGAAAAAGGATAAGAAATTTGAATGGACTCAGAAGTGTGAAGAAAGTTTCCAGGAATTAAATAAGAGATTGACCTCAACCCCTGTCCTGATTATGCCAGACGTCACCAAGAGTTTCGACGTGTATTGCGATGCATCACGTCTAGGACTGGGTTGTGTTCTGATGCAAGGAGGCAAGGTGGTGTCGTATCTGTCTCGACAGTTGCGACCCCATGAAGAGAACTACCCAACCCATGACCTGGAGTTAGCCGCTGTTGTTCTTGCTTTGAAGACGTGGCGCTCCTATCTGGCGGGACATCGCTGCGAGATTTATACGGATCATAAGAGCTTGAAGTATATCTTCACGCAGAGGGAGTTAAATTTGCGACAGAGAAGGTGGATGGAATTAATCAAGGATTATGATATCGGCATCAATTATCACCCTGGAAAGGCTAATGTAGTTGCCGATGCCCTCAGTCGCAAACCCTGCACCCTGAATGCCATGATCCAAGCAGAGCAGCCAGCCCTGTTTAAGGAGTTCAAAGATTTTGGACTAGAGCTTGTTAGCCACGGCTATCTCGCCCATTTAGAGTTAGCCCCAACTCTGATAGATCAAATCAAGGAGGCCCAGAAAGGTCATGAGAGCATAGAAGGAATCAAGAAGAAGATTTCTCTCGGTAAAGCGCCTGGTTTTACCGAGGATGCAGAAGGAGTGTTGAGATTCAATGGTCGTATCTGTGTCCCCACTACCTCCGAGCTCAAGGAGCTAATCCTAAAGGAAGCCCACGAGACCCCTTACTCAATCCACCCCGGCGGTACCAAGATGTACCAAGACCTTCGTGAAGGATTTTGGTGGCATGGAATGAAGCGAGAAATTGGTGCTTTCGTAGCCAAGTGTGATATTTGTCAGCGAGTCAAGGCTGAACATCAGCGACCCGCTGGATTGCTTCAACCCCTAAGGATTCCCGAGTGGAAGTGGGATGAGATTGGAATGGATTTTATCACCGGACTTCCAAGGTCCAACCGAGGCCATGACTCAATATGGGTCGTCGTTGACAGGCTGACCAAAGTGGCCCATTTTATTCCCGTCCATACCACCTATAGGGGAAATCAGTTAGCAGACCTGTATATTTCCAGAATAGTAAGCCTGCATGGTGTGCCTAAGAGGATTGTATCAGATAGAGGCACACAATTCACCTCAAGGTTCTGGAAAGCCCTGCATGAAGCCCTCGGAACCAAGTTGGCGTTTAGCACAGCTTATCACCCCTAGACCGATGGCCAAACTGAACGAGTGAACCAGATATTAGAGGACATGCTTCGCGCATGTGTCCTAGCCTATGGATCCAAATGGGAAGATTGCCTTCCATTTGCAGAATTCTCATACAACAACAGTTACCAGTCTAGTCTGCAAATGGCCCCTTTTGAAGCCCTTTACGGCAAGAAGTGCCGTACACCCCTGAATTGGTCCGATACCGGAGAAGGCAAACTGTTTGGACCAGATACCCTCCGTGAGGCTGAAGAGCAAGTACAGCTTATCCGAGAGCGACTCAAGACCGCCCAATCCCGTCAGAAGAGTTACGCTGATCCCAAGCGTCGTGATGTCACCTTCAATATCGGCGATTATGTCTATCTCCGAGTGACACCCCTTAAAGGAATGCAGCGTTTCCATGTCAAAGGAAAATTAGCGCCAAGATATATTGGACCCTTCAAGATCCTTGCCCGTCGAGGAGAAGTGTCTTATCAACTGGAGTTGCCCCAAGAGTTAGAAGATTACCATGATGTTTTCCACATCTCCTTGCTCCGGAAGTGTCTTGAAGTTCCTGACCAGCCTGATGTTTTCAAAAACATCGATCACCAGTCCGTCGACCTGAATCAAAATCTGACTTATCGTGAGACGCCCCTCAAGATTCTCGACGAAGATGTTCGTCTCACCCGCAGGCGAGCAATCAAGTTCTACAAAGTCCAGTGGTCTAACCACTCTGAAGATGAAGCAACTTGGGAACGTGAAGACTATCTTAGGAGCGAGTTTCCCAACCTCTTTAGTACCCAGGCCTAGCAAATCTCGGGACGAGATTTATTTTAAGGGGGGAAGTCTGTAACATCCCAGATTATTAAAATAATTTGTAATGCAAAAATGTGGGCCAACAAAAAAACTTTTCTTATAAAAATGTGTGTATGTTTAATTCTTGAGTGTTGCTTGTTGCATTGTTTGCAAGATTGTGAAATTCTAGCTCTAATTAAAAACTTGAAGAAAGGAAAACAAATAAAACAAACCACAAAAACAAAACACCATGTGACAAATGTCACATTATATTTTCCAAATTAAGAAGCATAATTTATTTTTACACCAAAACCAATGGAGAAATATTATAAACACTCCTAGTTAATTTTTACAAACTATTCCCTTTCAAAAATTCAAATTCAAAACTTCAAATTCAAATTAGAAATTCATGATTGAAATATTTCAAAAAGACTTTGTAACACTCACCAATAATATACTTAGCCTAGATCTTAAATTTGGACCCAAAAGAATAAATAGAAATAGGGAAATTAAAATAGCAAAATGCTACTGTTTTGGTTCGGGCAATTCACCAAACACTTGGTGTTCATCCACCCTGTTCTTCCCAATCCGAACCAACTCGTGGATCAATCCGGGAAATGTGATGTTTTTCTGTCGATTTGGCACCAGCCCTGCACTCATCTCTTCACCACGACCTCACCGCACGCCGGAGGAGGCAAAATGGTGGCCGGAGTCGCCGTGTGGACGCCGGCGACAGCCACGGCCGTGCGCACGTCGCAATGTCGCGACGGGCGTCCGAGGTGGCAACACCGTGCGCACCCGTGCCAGGCCCCCCCCCCTCTCTCCCTTGCCTCTCTGCTCCCTCGCGAGCCCGCACAGCCCCCAGCACCAGCCCGTGCACGCCGCGGCCGCGCCATGACGCGCACGCCGTGCGCCGCCCGAGCACGCCCACGGCAGGGCCATGCGCCCGAGCGCGCCACGCCACCCCGCCTTGCCCGCCTGGTCCCCCGAGCAGCCCGCAGCGCAGCCGCACCACTCCACCGGCCTACGGCGGCCTAGCACGGCCACGGGCGCCCCTGCACCGCGCCCACCGTGCGCCGCCCGGCCGCTATAAAAGCCGCCCCCGTGCCCCTCTTCTCGCCACACCGCCACTGCCCTCCCCCCTCACACCACTCCCCTCTCCCTTGCGCACCACGAGGAGGCCAGGACCGAGGCCGTGAAGCCTCGGGTCGCCGTCACCTTCCTCGAGCTCGCCGTGCCCGAGGTAGGCGACGACCACGGCCTGGCCGTGCTGCCCTCCCCGTCGCTCCCCTCTGCCTCCCTTCTCTTCCCCTTGTTCCCCTCTCTCACCCGCACCCTCTTTCCCCTTGATCCGTGCTCAGGTGCGTCGGCAATCGCTCGCCGGAGTTGGAGCGGAGCCGCGGGAAAAGGGAGGAGATCGCCGTCGTCGCTCGGAGCCACGCCAGCACGCACCACTCGCCCCAGGAGCTTCCCCACCTCGCCGCCGTCATTCTGCACCGTCTGCACGCCCTCCCGAGCCCCCTAGGTGAGCGCACCGTCCTCCTCGCCGTCACCGGAGCCGCGGCGCCGCCCGATTTAGGTCGTCGCCGACGCGCTCGATCTCAGCCGTTAGATCTAGATCCTACGGTAGCTTAACGGTTCGTGAAAAATATTAAAACCCTGACATGCGGGTCCCACGCGTCAGGTTTAAATAAACCGCGCGCGCTCGCTGAGTCACTGACCAGTGGGTCCCCTCTGTCAGAGTTTTCAACATTATCCGTTCTGGATTTAAATTCGAATTTAAGTTCCATTTAAAAACCAGAACTGAACCCAATTTTAGAAATTCCATAACTTTAGATTTACAACTCCAAATTTAGCAAATCCAACTGTTCTGGAAAGCTTATGAAATTATCTATCCAACTAAACTAGTTTCACTCCATTTGGATATGTAATAAAAATACAATATTCAGAATACAGTAGCATGTTTAAATTCTAAACTTGTTTGTTTCTGATACTCTGATAATCCAAACTAGTTGAAACTAATTTTGTTAGATCACATTTAACCATGATTAGTTAATCCTAAAAGGATTTAATTTTTGGATGAATATAATTTAAATAATAGCCAAAACCTTATTAATTGGCTTCTGGATTCAAAACAATGTGTAGGGAGTTTGGTAACTCCAAATGACTCAAACCCAATTGTGTCATCTTCTACACATCATTAGCTTTCTGTAGAATTTTAGTTTGTATTTTTGTGACAAACAGAACTCAAGCTATGCAATTAAACATGTGCCACAAGTTTCTGCCCTAATTAAAATACAATGGAATAATGTTTAATTCAATTAAATTGAAACCACATGATATTGTTTGGTATGTGAAATGGTCAATTAGAACCTCTAAGAGTGTATTGCTATGATGATTGATTTAATAGGCTAGTGATTGTTTGTATTTGATTGATTGTGTATTAGACGAGAACGTTGCCGGATATATCGAGGAGGAGGGATTTGCTGAACCTGAAGACCAAGACCAAGATCACTTTGCCGAGCAAGGCAAGCTACTCTCTGAGCTTGCACCTAACTTATGCATCTAGATTTACAAATCATTTTCAAAAGCAAAGGTTTACAAAAATCCTTTTTCAAAAGTATATAGAGATTATTTTGCCACCATATGTAGAAGTTTATACTAAAACTATAGGATGGAAAAACAATGTTGTTTATTCAAAACTCCTTTGAAAACTTGTGTGGATATATAGCACCAAAATGTGGTGTTGAAATAAGGAAATGGAGAAAGATGGTTTTGGAAAAGCACATTGTGTCCTAGTACTCAGTCAAGCAACCGATACTCTGTGCGACCACATTTACCCACATATGGGAAAGGGCTTAGTCATATAGTTTGCTCTTATTATGGGACACTGCATCAACAGAGATGACTCTGTTATGCATGAGGGAGTGGTTTGGTGACCTAACCCTGACCTGGGTCCTCGCTCAAAAATCTATGAATAGATAAGGAGGAGGATAGAAGGATGTCCGTATACACCGCCAGATAAAACCTATGAGTCCTCACACTTAGGGTTTCCGACGGGAAACTAGACTAGGTGTAGATGGAATGGTTCATAGGGGCAGGGTGCTATACTAGCATGAGCAAAGGAAAGACTAGGGTCGGTGACTCAACTTCGCATACCACGGGTATGGCGAAGCGTGGCTGACACGATGAGTTATCGAATGAGTGTGGGAAAAGCGTGCTACCTCTGCAGAGGGTAATTAAACTATTCGAATAGCCGAGTCCTCGGATATGGACAGTTGAAGACCCTACTTAGACCATGTGCAAGTTTTTGGAAAAGAATTGAGTTTTAAAAGTAAAGGAAATTGGAGAATGTTCCGTACACCTATACCAACGGATCGGTATGAGGTAGTTGGAAAATGACTACCATAATGGTTTATAGTTGGAAAAGGAGGAGTTTTGGAATAAAACTAATAAAATTGAGATATCTAGTAGTCATAATTTCCTTATCTTCTTCAACAAAGATACAGAGATGTTTTAAAGGAATAAGAGTGAGAAACTAAAAATGGAACTAGAGCACTCATGTTGGAGTAGTTTGCGAGTACATTCAAATGTACTCATACTAGTTTGCTTCTGGCTATTGTCGTAGCCAGACATGGAGGAGTACTACGCCCAGGAGGAGTACGGCGACATCTATGCCAACTAAGGATCTTCATAAGTCGACTGCCTGTCGGGTCATCGCTAGGATTTGATGTCTACTACGCCTTATTTCCGCTGATTGTTTTGGTTTGGCCCTTGAAGGCACCTATGTAAGACTTGGTCTATATGACCATTTTATGTAAGACTTTAAATCGGTATTGTAATGGATGTAAACTTTGGTATCCAATTCGGATTATGTGCAACGACAGACTGATCACGGGATCGTTGTGTTAAGCATAATCGGGTATTTCGGACAGTTAGTCCGGGGTCCCCACACTAATCACGGGACATTTCATGCGTAAAGGAGAGTACATCGACGTGGGATCCAAGGTAACTTTTCTCTCCCACTGTGTCTCGGTTGGGGCTTGCATGAAATGTGACCAGGGGGTGCAGGAGAGACCTAGTTCCATGATCTCTCCCGGTGAAGAACCTTTGCTTATTGCGGCGTCGGTGGATCTGGCTCGTGACCAAGATCTGAATCTTGAACCCCTAGATGGGTCTAGTTTTGCTGTCTATGCCACCATCTCTATGGGGCTAGATTTTGGGCCAGGTGCCAAGTTTGCTGCTGGTATTCAAAAAAGTTTTTTTGCCTCTGTTCATCCTACTCTGGAGTCTGGACATTTCACCATGGTTATGTCCTTTGGGCGTGCTACCTTTAAGTTAGACAATGATTATGGCTATTGCTCTGGAAGCATCGAGGGGGGGGGGGTACTGCCTTAAGGTCTCTTTTCTCATAGACATGACATACTCTTTCAATGTTTCTAGTAAACATGTTGGTTTGTTGGTTTATAATCTGAAGGCATTCTCTTGCAAGTTGAAAGGGCATGCGCCCTCATATATGGTTTTGGTAATTAATGAAAATTCCTATGGACTAATATTTGAGTTGAGTACATTGCAACTATGTCTTGATGAATTCAAGACATCATTATTGTGAAGAAAGTTGGAATACATAAGGTTGATCAAGATGTTGAGCAAGACACAAAGCTACAAGATGTACCAAGTTGGGATCATGTTCCTCTTGGGATGCTAATGGAGGATGACGTCATGTGATGATCGTCATCAAGGTTGACAAGTGCAAATTCAAGAGAAGCATCTCGAAGATATCCTATGCTTCATGCTTGCAATATATACGTGAAGACGGAGCTAATCGAGACTCCCATAATGGGGTATGGGGGATTATTTGGAGAAGTCTTCATCAAGCATGTGCGAGCAAGCGCAATCAATAAAGGTGTTCCAAGTTGAGGGAGTCAAGATCGTCTTCATCTAGCTCAGATGGATGGCTCAAGGCAAAGACCAAGCAATCAAGAAAGGTGTTCCAACTTAAGGGAGTCAAGATCGTCGTCGTCTAGCTCCAGTGGAATGCTCAAGGGAAAGGTATGATCTTGATAGGTTTTCTCTTATACCGGTCTCTTACTTTGGGAGACCGGGTGATAGGATAGATAGGCGTACTATCAAGAGGGGCTCTCGAATGAGTAATTTGATCGCATCTTTATGGAGAGATCAAACCTTTGCATATTTGGCATATCATCTTTCTTGGTTCTTATTAGTTCTTATTTGATTTCCCTCTTTGTGTGGTTTCAGAGCTTGTGACCATCTTCATTACAAGCTCGAGTTTATCAAAAACAGGTTTTGTATGAAAAACTTATTACGTTTTTGATGTTGGAGGTTTTATAGGTTGTTCTTCTATCGAGAGGTCTTACCTGTCCCTATTTGGTTTTAACCTTCCTTGTTGGACTATGATGTTTCTCTGCATGATCTTATAGACCTCTTTGTTGTGATTCCAACGATCCAAAAATCATTGAAAATGGAGTTCGAATGGTCAAGATATCATCGTTTTGTGTTGGTGTTTCTGTTGTGGGCGGAAGTTCTGGACTTTAGGCCGGAAATTTCCGGCCAAACTTTCGGAAACGGCAGGAGCACTTCTCAGTCACGTTTTGGGGTGTCCGGGGGGGGGGGGGGGGGGGGGGGGGGGGTACCAAAACTTCCGGCCCGAGTGGGAAAAACTGTCCCCAACGGTTCGATTTGTTGGGAACCTATTTAAGGGGTCATCTTCCCCAATGGTTCCCACGTTTTTTGGCACTCTCTCTCCAATGACACAAGTGGAGTGCATTGTTTAAATAGAGGACGTCCTATTGAGATATGTGTAATATTTATTTCTCCCGTTGCAACACACAGGCATGTTTACTAGTCATTTTAAGGTACACAACTATTGGTTATATCACAGAAACACTGATAATTCTATAGAATCTTACATCTTTCGATGGCCAGTCATCGCGACCGTTTTGATCGTTTGTAGCAAAAAATGCAATAAAGTGATAAACACCTAAAAAGGAAATCCTTTGACACGGCCTCCTTATATGTACTAGTTGATATGAAAAATGATAAACTTGATTTATGAATTTTTTTACAAAAAAGGTCTTCACAAAAAGGTCTATCATGTATGAACATCTGGAAGGTTTCAAGCCAAATGACCAAATTATGGTCATTTCGACGACATAGGCGAAAATCCTTTGGGATTCCACAAATTATTTTCATAAATATCATTTTCCAATACAACTCAAACCAACAGCACAAAATACACAAATGAAGATCGATACATAACTCAACTCAAATGAAGATACAACATATAGAAGAAAGGACGATACACCACAACACACAAATCCGATGAACTTCGTAAATTCACCCCATCGATGCAGCCTCATGCATCCGTCGATGCAGCGCCCTTGCCCTTCGACGATGATACACTCTTCTTCTTGGACGATGATACAACCTTCTCGCCCTTCGCATTCAACGCTCCTTCAGACTTCAGGGCCTTCGACGACGGCAGGAAGTCATTGGAATCATCGCTCTCATCTACCCAACAGTAAGACTTAGCGTACGAATCAAGATCCCATTGAGTCTCAAAAAATTTGCCATTCTCAACTTTCTTCTCAAATCTGGCTCGAATCCAAACCAATTCAGGACGGATTTGGGTAGGGGTCCGATATGGATACCCAGCGCTGCATAGCTTTGATCCCAGCAAAGTGAGATGGCTCTCACTCTCAGTAAGTTTGTCATGATAGACTTTCCTACCCTCAACATGGAAACTATGGGCACTACGTGCTAGATACTCGGTGGCAGCACTTTGGAACCCGCCAGACACACACTTCCTGCACTGACCAACACAAACCATGTTTGCACACGACTGAATACCCAACCCAGATCAGAGGTGGTTTTAGAGGACGAGAAGAGAAGAAATTGCAGGAAAGTGTGGCGGGAGAATAGGCGGGAAAGGCTGGCGGGACGAGGAGAGAAGAAAGGCGGGAAAGGGTGGCGGGACGAGGAGAGAAGAAAGGCAGTAACGGGTGGCGGGAGAAATAGGCGGGAATAAACGACGCAAATTATTTAGGGGGTCACATATGGGAGAAAATAGCGCGAATTATTTTTAGAGGTTTTTTTAAAATTTGAATATTCGCTGTTAACCGTGGCGCATCCGGCCCGCTGTGCCACGGTTAACGCTTAACCGTAAGACATCCAGCACCAGGCGCCACACTTAAGCGTAACCGTCCGATCTAAATCGGATGCGCCTCCGTGCTCTCTTCTTCTCTATTCTCTTATTCTCTTTGCATCTAAATCTCTCCACCATGCCGGCGCCACCGCAGCCTCCGCCTAACCCTAGCCTCCACCATGCCAGCGCCGCCGCCGCACGCTCCCGCAGCATCCCCCTGCCCCCCCTCCCCCCGACAACCCTAGCCAGCTTCCTCGACGCCGCACGCTACCGCAAACGCGAGCTTCCTCGACGCTGGCTTCCTAGACGCCGCACGCTACCGTAGACGCGAGCTTCCTCAACGTCGGCTTCCTTGACGCGCATCCCCACTACTTCCCCAACTCGTCCCATTGCTTCCCAAACTTGGCCGAGCTCGTCCCCGAGCACCGTCACCATTTTGGTAATAAGTGTCACCATTTTGGTGTTTGCCTCAAAACCTTATCATTTTCCATGTACTCTATTTGTGCATTATTTGTGCACAACTATCAAATTTGTGTCACTGCTATCAAATTTTGTTATTTGTGCACTGTTATTTTTCTCCTGCTATCAAATGATGTACTGCTATCAAATGAGTCGTGCACAGTTATTTATCAATTTGTGCACTGTTTATTTGTGGTATTATTGTGCACCGTTATTTATCAATTTGTGCATTGTTTGTCCCCTTATGTGTTGTTGGCTGTTAACGAATTGTGGTTTATGATGTTGTGGCACATATGAATTTGCAGGGAATTTACCCGAGTTGTCCGTTTTCGCCAAAATGTTGATTCATTTCCGTTTCGGCGAAAATTGGGCACTCATAAGGAACAAAATTAGCATAGGTCATGTTGAAATTTTCAGTGATCTTTTTGTGCTAACTAAATGAGTTTTTCTTATGTTAGTTTGAGCATGTCGAGCGTGCATAGTGACGCAGATGCCGGCTCTTCTAAGGAGATACCATATTGGATGTTGCTGCAACAAGAAGAAAACATGAGATCTCACGCCAACGACGAGGACTACGTCCCAATGGGCAACAAAGATAATGAGGAGATGGAGGATGCCGACACCGATGGCGGGGAGGGGGGTGCCAACGATGACACTACCGGTGGCGGCACCGATGGTAGTAAGTCGAAGAAGTAGAAGAGAGATCGGAAGGGAACACACTCGACACCGTTTGTCAAGAGTTCACGGAAGTGAGCATTGTAGGTGCTCCTTTGTAGCCGAAAGAGTATGTCAGAAGTTACGTGAATCAGATCAGGTGCATTGTCCGAAAATCCATCTCGATCAATAGCTCAAACCTTATGGATAAGGACCAAAAGCCATTGTGCGACATCCTCTTCGGGAAGCTACACAACCGATTCAAGTTCCCAGATAAGTATGATAACACTAAGTTCCCTGGGAACATGGTAAACAATTTCGCCTCACAGAAATGAGCACTGCCCTAAGCAGCTGAAAAAACCGGATAAAACATGCCATTGTGCAAGAAAAAAATGCTATGAGGAGATACACCACTGATACGTCTCCAACGTATCTATAATTTTTTATGTTACATGCTTATATTATACAAATTGCTACATGTGTTATCTGAGACTAACCTATTAACAAGATGCCACAGTGCCAGTTCAATGTTTTCTTCTGTTTTTGGTTTCAGAAAAATTGTTAAGGAAATATTCTCGGAATTGGACAAATAAAACACCAAAGTTATTATATTTCTCGGGAGCTTCTAGAACATCGAAGACGAGACAGAGAGGGGCCACGAGGCGCCCACAACTGGTGGTGGCGCGGCTTCCCCCTCTACCACGCCTCCACGTCGCGTGGGGCCCTCGGGCATCCACCGCCTTCGCCTTTCGCCTACTTAAACCCCCCAACGAGAAAACCCTTCAGACGCGAACACTTTTCCTGCAAAAGTTTCAGAGCTGCCGCCGTCGTTAACCCTAGTTCAGGAGGGTTTAGAAGCTCTCCCCGGCACCCTGCCGGAGAGGGGAATCATCACCGGAGGGCTCTACATCACCTTGCCCGCCTCCAGACTGATGCGTGACTAGTTCATCCTTGGACTACGGGTCCATAGCAGTAGCTAGATGGTTGTTTTCTCCTCTTCTGTCACCATGTTTAGATCTTGTGAGCTGCCTATCATGATCAAGATCATCTTTATTTAATGCTACATGTTGTGTTTGCTGGGATCCGATGATTATTGAGTACTATGTTATTGCTTCATAATATATTATGTGTGTTATTTATGATCTTGCATGCTCTTCATTGCTACTAGATGCTCTGGCCAAGTAGATTCTTGTGACTCCAAGAGTGAGTATTTATGCTCGGTAGTGGGTTCATGTGTCTATTTAATTTGGGGAAGTGACAACAACCTCTAAGATTGTAGATGTACTATTGCTACTAGATATAAAATAATAGTACTTTGTCTAAGGATATTTGTATTACTTACTTTACACACTTTGCCTAATGCAATAATTTGCTGCTTGCAACTTAATATTGAAATGGGTGCGGACGATAACCGGAAGGTGGATTATTAGTCGTAGATGCGGTTGGAACGGTCTATCTATATTGTTGAAATGCCCAAATGAATCGCATACTAGACATCATGACTATAGTATATGCATCATTATGCACTTCTTTATTATGTCAATTGCCAAGCTGTAATTTGTTTAACCGCATGTATGATATTATTATTTATGGAGAGACACCACTAGTGAACTGTGGACTCCGGTCCTTTTCATTAAACTGATAAAACAACCTACTGCAATCATGTTACTTTCATTCTCTGCAAACAAACATCATTTTCCACACATACGTTTAATCCTTTGTTACAGCGAGCGAGTGAGATTCACAACCTCAATGTTAAGTTGGGCCAAAGTATATTGATTGTGTTGTGTGCAGGTTCCACGTCAGCAACACGACACAAGAATTTCTGGCCCAGCAAGCATCAACAATTTCTGGCGCCATTGAGACATTCAGAAGAATTCTAGTCTCCTACTGGTTCGATAACCTTGGTTTTATAACTGAGGGAAAACTTGTTGCTTCTGCATCATCACACCTTCCTCTTGGGGTAGCCCAACGCTGCAAAAGCATCAACAATTTCTGGCGCCGTTGCCAGGGAGACTACGCTTTTCTGCGAGGGGAGTCTCTCACTTCCAATCTTTTTATTTTGTTATTATCTTGCTTAGTTTATTTTGATTACTGTCTTGTTTGCTTAATATCAAAAATATAAAAAATTAGTTACTTGCATTTATTTTATTTATATTTTATCATCATGTCTAGTGTATTTCCTCTCACTGTGTCACCTCAGGAATTGAGCTTCAATTTTAAACAAGGGAATGAGGAAATTTTTAGAGAAGCTTGGTCTAGAATTTTGTAAACTTATGGGGCAACGGAACCCAAAATGACTCTAAGCATGCTTCTTAGTAGCTTATATTTTGTACTTGTTCTTTGCTATAGGTATGCTTTAGATGTTGTAGTGGGAGGAGATTTTCTTCAATGTGATGGAGAAGCTTTTAACACAATAAAGAAAATTAATTATGTCCTCTTTTTCAACTAATAAATGTGATACAAGCATATACGGTTAACATTCATACCAGATTAAATACCCTTGAGACACACATATCTTGCCTAAAACATGGGTATAATAAAATTTGTGAATATTTTGATTATGTTCCAATAAACTATGAACCTTCCATGTGGCTCGCTGCCTTGAAAATTGCTATTAGTGGTGAAATCTTCCATTCTTGTTGTGATATTATGTTTGAGTTCTGTCTTATGCCTAAGTATATTCATGCATCTTGAAATCTTTGGGGACTCGTTGAATGGGGAGAAGGAATAACCCTTACAGATAACACTATTGTACAACCCATTAGAGTAGCTGAAGGAGTGTTTACAACATTCCTAGGAAGCTGTATCCACTGATTATCTTGTTACGGAATGTGTAGGGACAGGACAAATCACACTTGGAAGATCTCTGCTCAAACTCTTGGGAGAAGTAATTGATGTGGGAAAAGGTACTATGAGCTTCACTTCCTCTCTAGGAGGGGGGCAGAAATTCCCTACGAGCAAAGGTAAGAAAACGTAGTGCACCTCGTAACCATTCTGTTGATGCTTCTCCTCTTGAAAACACATGCATATCACTTTCTCAGCCTAGCTGAAAGGCGTTAAAGAAAAACGCATATGGGAGACAATCCACTTTTTATTTCGGTTATTTTACTTTGTTGTGTCTAGGAACATGCTCACCTCTGTAGAAATTCCTTTGTATCTTTATTTTATTGCATTGTTGTGTCAAGTTAAGCCTCTAGTAGAAAAATGATGCTAGATTTCGATTCCTGCGCAGGAACAGTTTTGTGCTATCCACCGTTTAATTCGTAAGAATTCACAGACAAATCAAAATGACCTGGCATTTTTTGTGCGTGATCCTCTGATATAAAGGCAACTTTCGTTAGTTTTGAGTTTTATGATCTCAGCAAGTTAAGTTCCTTAAAAAAAGTCTTTACGGACTGTTCATTTTGAAAGATTTTGTCATTTATTTTGCAATGCCTATTTTGTTGTTTTGAATGGATCTTTTGTTCCATAACGTATCAGTGGCTGTATCTAATATCCCGTAGCATTGGTAGCAATTGTTTTCATGCAGAATATGATAATTTTTGATTATGCACTAACCCTCTAATGAAGTGTACTTTGTTTGGTGCGGAGGAAGTTTTCGAGGATCAAGAGAGAAGGATGATGTGATGTGATTCAGAAGATTAAAGAGCCAAAGCTTGGTGATGCCCCCGTGGGTCGCCCAAGCATATTTCAAGAAGACTCAAGCGTCAAAGCTTGGGGATGCCCAAGGCATGCCTTCTTCATCAACAAACTATTAGGTCATCTCTAGTGAAACTATATTTTAATTCCGCCATATCTTATGTGCTTTACTTGAAGCGTCTGTTTGTTTTTGTTATTTTCATTCTCTGAATAAAACGGATCCTAGCATTCTTGTGCGGGAGAGAGACACGATCCGCTGTTTCTTATGAATACTCATATTCTTCATTTATACTTGTTGAATATTCTTCCATAGTTGCTTCAATACTATTAGCTCGTTTTTTTCATGCATCTCTTGTTAGAGTTGTTAGTTTTAATGTGTTATACTCTCTTGCTTCATTGATACATACTTGGAGAGTTTATGTTTAAAAAAGTTGATTGGTGTTTGGTTAAGAACATAAAATGTGGTAGATGGTATGATGAAATGACACATGATCTTGTAGATCATTTGTCGGATTGTGACTCCCACGGAACAGGGGTGGTCACTCCCTGAAGAGTAGTTCGTGAAGGGTACTGAACACGGAGGTAAAGACCCTCGAGAGGCACGACGACGGTGCTCGCCGGGCCTGGAGAGGAACACCCACGACAGAGATGGACACCGGCCCGTACCCAGGTTCACGAACCTCATGAGGAGGTAAAACCGCTACTCCTGCTTGTCTGTATTGCACTGCGGAGGGTTACAGTACAACTGATCTTGCCGAAGGCTCTCTTGTGGCAATTCATGCCTGGAGAGGGAAGCAATGGTATTCTTCCTCCTCCAGCCGAAGGCTATTCTACTCAGCGGAGCTAGGGTTTACAAGTGTTCGCCAAGTAATTGGCCGACCCTTCCTACGGTGGGGGTCTTCTTCTTTTATAGGTGCCGCAGGCGTCTTCCTTGCGCTAGGCGTCCAAGGTGGGCTCCCACACGGCAGCGGCATGGAGGAGTTGGAGTCCATCGCGGCGGAATCCATCATGGACGCGGTCCATCAGCGATAAAGTTGGGCGCGGTGGCCGACAATCTGCAGACCGCGCAGAACGGCTCGCAGGGGTTGCAGTCTTCGGGGTGGAGCCCATGATGACGATCTTATTGGAGTGTTGCGCCGTCCAGCTGTCCTGGCGCAGGAAGGTCCCAGCTGTCCTGGCGCAGGCGGCGCACCTTTATTGACTCCTTTATCACTAATACGGCAAAGGGGGGCTCCTGCGTCAGTCTGTGGATACGACAGAGGCCATGTGCGCCCTGCCGTACTTCCTTGGCCGCGAAGCTTCCCCACAGGTCCGAGGCGGCCTGTGGTGGGATTTCTGTTGACTTCTCTCCAAGCGCAGGGCGCCTCGAGAGGGTCCCTTGAAGCGCATGTCCTCTTTAGACCTTCGCTTCCTCTACAGGCCCTCGAGAGGATTTGCCTCTCGAGGGTCTCTCCAAGCGGTGGCTTGGTCCTTGGTCGTTTCGTGTGATCAACCCGCGTGCGAGGCCTGGGGAGAGTGGGCTCTTCATACCTCAGTTGTCAGCCCAGTGGGAACTGGGGTATGGAGAGCCCATTCCCCCCAGGCCTCGCACGTGGGCCAGTCGGACGAAACGACCTAAGACCAGGCGTCACCGCCTGGCGAGACCCTCGAGAGGCAACTCACCTCAAGGGCCTGAAGAGGAAACGAAGGCCTCAAGGGATCCTTCGCCTCAGGGGACCCTCCCGAGGTGAAGACCGCCCTCGAGGGGGTCCAACAGGAATCTCCCCTCAGGTCCCCTCAGGCCTGAAGGGAAACGTCGCGGCCAAGGAAGTACGGCAAGACGCACATAGCCTATGCCACGCCCACGTGGTGACGCAAGCACCCCCGATGCCGTTTTGGTGATAAAGGGGTCAATAAAGCGGCTCCACCTGCTATGCAGCCGCAAGGACCTTCTACTCTGACGATAAAGCGGGTGGACGGCGCAACACTCCAACGGAGAACGTCATCGTGGGCTCCACCTCAGAGACTGCCCTCTCTGCGGGAAGTACAGCGTGGTCGGCTGCCTGTCGGCCACCGTGCCCACCTTTATCAACAATGGACCGAGTGCATGGACGAACGTAGAGCGGTGGACTCATGCTCCACCCTGCCCCTGGCATGTGGGAGCCACCTTGAAGGCCAAGCCGAAGGAGAATGCCAGAGGCGCCTATAAAAGGGATAAGACATCCATCGTAGCAAAGGTCGGCCCTTTGCGTGCTAAAAACCCTTGTAAACCCTAGCAACACCTGTTAGGATTGCCTCTGGTTGGAGGAGGAAGAAGACCATCGCTTTCCTCCTCAGGCAAGAACTGCCTCAAGGGGGACTCCGGCAAGCTCCACTGTTCTGTAACCTTCCACATCTAATACAGACGAGCAGGAGTAGCGGTCTTACCTCCTCACGAGGGCCGTGAACCTAGGTAAAGGCCGGTGTCTTCCTCTGTCGTGTGTGTGTCTTCTTCGAGTCCGGCGAGCAACGTCGCGGAGCCACTTGAGGGTTTAGACCTCCGCGATCAACCCCCTTTCCGAACTACACTTCATGAAGTGACTACCCCCGATTCTTGGGAGTCATAACCCGACATTTGGCGCGCCAGGTAGGGGATTGAGGCGCGTCAACGACCTTCGAGCTCGTCTTCGCGCCATGCTGAACACCCGCGCCACCCACGTCGCCCGCGTCACCCAACGTGCACCTGGAGGAGCACGCGCGCCGCCCGGCACCACGACCGCCCGCGCACAGTGGGGCCGACCCCGCCGTGGAGAGCGCGTCCCTTATGGCCCTCACGCTGAAGCGCCGGAGCACAACTCCGAGCACCAGGAGGACGCGACGTAGCGCCCGAGCGGCTCCGGCCCCGGGAGGACGGACCCGGCGCCTCACACCACGCTGCTCATGGCGCAGGAGCTCCTCCGCTACCAGCCCACCGCAGAGGCCCACGAGCAGTGGCTCCAACGCCTCAACCACCTTGTCGGCATCGCCACGACATGCCCCGCTCCGTCGCAGTCCAACATGCACCCCTCTCTCGTGGGCACGGTCGCAACAAATGCGCCTCCGCCACCTCCGGGGCCTGCACCGGTTGCGGCGCAGAGGGCTGCTTCGCACGCGACCTCGCCGCACGATTGCTTGATCGTGCAGCGCACTGCGCCCGACGCTCGGGTGGGGATGGAGCTCCAGCGAGACCGCCAGAACAGGCTCGTGGAAGAGCTCGGCCAGGCGGGCCAGCAGAACCGCGGCGCTTTGCAGCACGGGGTCGCTACGTACATCTCAGGCTGCATGGTGTTCACTCGCTCTCTGCGTCGCCTGGTCATGCCACAGAAGTTCAGGCCGGCTCTCCCCAAGGGCTACGACGGCACCAGCAACCCCATCTAATTCCTGCAGCTCTACACCACCTCCATCCAACCTGCGGGGGGAAACGACAAGGTCATGGCCAACTGGTTCTCCCACGCGCTTTGTGATTCTGAGTTGTCGTGGCTCCTGAACCTCCCTGAGGGCTCCGTGAACTCGTGGGAGGAGCTCTGCAAGCAGTTTGTCTCCAACTTCAAGGGGACATACGAGCGCGCCCTCACCCACAACGATCTGCGCGCTGTGGTGCAGAGGAAGGATGAAACGCTCCGCAAGTACATCCAGCGCTTCAGCCAAGTGCGCAACAAGATCCCGAACATCCCTGACACTCAAGTCATCGCCGCCTTCCGTGAGGGCGTCACGAACAACAGGATGCTCGAGAAGCTGGGTATTCACGACAAGCTCACCTCTGTGGTGAAGCTTTTCGACCTGGCGGACAAGTGCGCTAAGGCTGAAGAGGGACTCCTCTTCGTCAAGATGTCCTCGAGAGGGGACGACCATGCCGAGGGGTCCCGGAGCCAGAAAAAAAAGGAGGATCCCAAGCGCAAGGCCACCGCAGTTCTCGCGGCAGAGCCTGACACGAAGGGCACCCGCAGGGACTCCCCCGAGCCTGGAGAGAGGAAAGATGACCACCGCCCTTTCTGCGTCTACCACAAAAGGCGCGGCCACTCTACAGAGTCCTGCTTCGACCTCAAAAGGTTAAGCAAGGAACGCGAGCAAGTAAAGGGTAGTGGCAGCCGCGGCCGAGGCCGTGGCTACCGCGGAAGCGGACGCAAGGGCGGCTACCAGAAACCATCTGGAAACCAGGCCAACGCCACAGAAAAGAACGGCAACCTCCCTGATGTGGAAGATGGTGGCTACCAAGCCCCGAGGGGTGCCATTGCCTGCATCCTCGGGGGGGGGGGGGGGAGGCGCCAAAATCGAACAACTAGTTCAAGCAGTTCGCCCGCGAGCTCAACGCCGCTCTCCCAAGCACGGAAACCTCCAGGCCCCTCAAGTGGTCGCAATTCACCATCGCCTTCGACGCTCATGACCACCCCAAGTCCACCAAGACCGTTGGAACCCTCCCGCTGGTCTGCAGCCCCACCATCGACAACGTGGCTGTCTCCAAGACTCTCATCGATGGTGGGGCAGGCCTGAACGTTATCTCCATAGATACGTTCGAAGCGCTTCAAGTGCCCTACGAGCGGCTCACGCCCTCGAGGCCCTTCACGGGGGTCACCAGCGGCTCGATCGAGCCTCTAGGCCAGGTCAGGCTTGCCGTCACCTTCGGGAGCAAGGAGAATTACTGCACCGAGCATATCAATTTCGATGTCGCACACATCGGGCTTCCATACAATGCCATCCTCGGCTATCCCGCGCTCGCGAAGTTCATGGCCATCACGCACCATGCCTACAACATGGTCAAGATCCCCGGCAGCGCCGTCACGATCACCATCCGTGGGCATGTCCTGGACGCTACGCGCGCTGTTGAGACGACCTACAAGACTGCCGCCATGGCATTTCCCGCAGACGAGGACCTGGATCCCCTCGAGAGGCCCAAGAAGAAGAAGTAGTTGTTCTCCCAGGAGGCAGCTGCTACAAAGAAGATCTCTTTGGGCTCCAGCAGCTCGGGGGCTGAAGGCTCGGGGGCTAGCGTCACCATTGGCGCCGCGCTACCTCCCAAATAGGAAAACGCGCTCGTCGCCTTCGTCCAGGCAAACTCTGACATGTTCGTATGGACACCGTCAGATATGTCTGGTGTACCGAGGGAGGTGATCGAGCACCACTTGGCCATGTGCCCAAACGCGCGCCCCGTCAAGCAAAAAGCAATAAAACAAGCCCCCGAGAAGCAAGCATTCATCGTCAAGGAGGTCGAGAAGCTCAAGGCGGCAAAAGTCATTCGCGAAGTCGCACACCCCACTTGGCTCTCCAATGGTGTGGTAGTCCCAAAGCCCGCCGGAGGAGGCCGTCTCTGCATCGATTACACTGATATAAACAAGGCCTGCCCCAAAGACCCTTATCCCATGCCCATAATTGACCAGACTGTGGACTCCACGGCAGGCTGCGACCTCCTCTGTTTCCTCGATGCCTTCTCTGGTTATCACCAGATAAAAATGGCTAAGGAGGACGAGGAGAAGACAGCTTTCCTCACCCCGTGCGGTGTGTATTGCTGCGTCTGCATGCCTTTCGGCCTGAAAAATGCCGGAGCCACTATCCAGAGGTTGATGAGGATAGCACTTGGCGGACAAATGGGGCGAAACGCCGAAGCATATGTCGATGACATTGTTGTGAAATCACGAGAAGCAAATACTCTCCTCGGAGACCTTGAAGAAACCTTTGCCAGCCTGCGCAAGGTGAACATCAAGCTCAACCCCGCCAAGTGCGTCTTTGGAGTACCTTCAGGAAAATTGCTTGGGTTCCCTGTGTCCCATCAAGGCATAGAGGCAAACCCAGAAAAAATCAAGACCATAGAAGACATGCAACCTCCGCGAAGGCTAAAGGACATGCAACGCCTGGCAGACTCATGGCCAGCTTGGGTCGATTCATCTCCAAGTTTGGCGAAAGAGCCCTGCCGTTCTTCAAGATCATGAAAAGAACGGGCACTTTCAAATGGACCCCTGGAGCTGAAAAAGCATTTGCGGACTTGAAGAAGTATCTGGCCAGCCCACCAGTAATGGTAGCGACGAGGCATGGCGAGCAGCTGAAGCTGTACTTGTCAGCTACTCCACAAACAGCCAGTGTTGTCCTTGTGATGGAAAGAGAAGAGCCAGTGCTCCACAAGAAGAGTGCAACAACTCCGAAGGAACAGCCTCCTGACAAGGAGCACGACGAAAGGGCAGCCCTCACAAACCCACCGCCAGGCCCAAAGCCCCAAGAGAGGACTGCCCTAAGTCAACCGCTGCAAGGAATTCATGGTGAGGAGCCCCCTGAGGCAAACCACCTCGAGGGCAAGCCCCCTGAGGCCAACCCCCTCGAGGCGCAGGGCAAGCCCCTTGAAGCCAGCCCCCTCGAGGCACAGGGCAAGCCCCTTGAGGCCAACCCCCTCGAGGCACATGGCAAGCCCCCTGAAGCAAACCCCCTCGAGGGTCAAGCTGGGCCACCTCAGGCAAAAGACGCCGAGGCTACATGAACTACCATCGTCGAGCATCCAGTCTACTTCGTCAGCACAATACTGCGTGATGCTCGCTAGCGGTATACAATGCAGCAGAAGCTTCTCCTCACACTCCTCATCGCCTCAAGAAAGCTGCGACACTACTTCCAGGGGCACCCCATCACAGTGGTCACTTCTTTTCCCCTGGAGCAAATACTGCGCAACCCAAACGCAACAGATTGGTCGCAGGGTGGATCATTAAGCTACAGCCATTCAATTTGCGCTTCGATACAACAAGGGTAATCAAAGGAAGAGCGCTGGCTGACTTCGTCGCCGAATGGACTGACCCAACCCCTGAAGAGCCTTTGGGAGAAGAGCAAGGGCCCTCTGGAGCGGCAATGCCCAGCCTCTGGACCATGAAGTTTGACGGAGCTTTCGCTTGTCGCCGCGGCGGGGCAGGCGTAGTCCTGATCCCCCCAAAGGCGAAAAGTTGTATTACGCAGTCCAGCTGTGCTTCGGGATCGACAAGATATCCAACAATATCGCCGAGTATGAAGGCTTGCTTGCCGGCCTACGCGCCGCAATCACCCTAGGTGTCAAGCATCCACTCATCAAGGGCGACTCCCAGCTGCTCGTTAACTTCTCAAACAAAGCTACAAGCCTAAGGACGACCACATGGCCGCATACCTTGAAGAGGTCCGTAGGCTTGAGAAGAACTTCATGGGAATGGAGCTCATGCACATCCCAAGAAAGGAAAACCAAGAGGCCGATGACATCGCCAAGCGCGTATCAAAGAGGCAAGCTCAGCCGCCAAACGTCTTTGAAGAAAGGCTCGTCAAGGCATCCATAAAGCAGCCCCAAGAGGCCATCACCGCAAGCATAGACGAAGCGCTCCCGCCACCACCTACAAGCGGGGCTCCTGACTGCGGGCCCCCGACATGGGAGCGTCTGTTGCTCACAGCGGTACCCCAAGAAACAGGATGGATCGACGAGATCAAAGATTACCTAGACAAAGGAGTCCTTCCCGAGGAAGATATTGAAACGGAGCGACTTGCCCGCCAAGCAAAATCGTACCAAATCCTCGAAGGAATTCTCTACCGCAAGCGCCCAAACGGCATCGCACTCAAATGCGTCCCTCCTGAAGAAGGCAAAATGCTGATCAAAGACATCCACAGCGGGGAATGCGGCCACCATTCGTGCGCCCGCACCCTCGTAGGAAAATTCTTCAGGAGTGGCTTTTACTGACCTCAAGCACTTCAAGATGCAATGGACATAATTCAAGCATGCGAAGCCTGCCAATTCCACGCCAAGCAAATCCACCAACCAGCGCGGGCTCCAAACCATTCCGCTCTCGTGGCCGTTTGCAGTATGGGGGCTGGACATCCTGGGACATTTCCCAACGGCGCAAGGTGGATATCGCTACCTCTTCGTGGCCATCGACAATTTCACGAAGTGGCCTGAAGTGGAGGCGATGCGCACAATCACAGCAGGCGCGGCGGTGAAATTCATCAGAGGCCTGGTCTGCCGCTTCGGGGTGCCTAACCGCATCATCACCGACAATGGCTCACAATTCACCAGTGGCATCTTCAGAGCCTACTTTGAAAGAATGGGCATCAATCTCTGCTTCGCCTCAGTCGCCTATCCGCAAAGCAATGGACAGGCCGAACGCGCAAACGCAGAGGTCCTCAAAGGCCTAAAGACCAGGACCTTCGATGTCCTCAAGGGTCACGGCAAGGGCTGGATCAGCGAGCTCCCCTCGGTGCTCTGCTCCATCCGTACCACGCCACCCAAGCCCACCGGGGAAACCCCGATCGCCCTCGTCTATGGAGCCGAAGCGGTCCTCCCCACTGAGATAAAGCATGGATCCCCATGGGTACTTGCCTTTAATGAGTACCAACAAGAGGACCTCCACAACGACGACCTGCTGCTCCTTGAAGGGCTACGACGCTGCGCCGCCCTCCGGGCGGCCAAATACCAGCAGGACCTGAGGCGCTACCACAGCTGCAATGTGCGCTCGCGCACCCTGGAGGCAGGCGATCTCTTTCTCAGGCGAATCCTTTCCAGGGAAGGCCTCCACAAGCTGTCCCCGATGTGGGAAGGCCCCTACAGGGTCACCCACATCGCCAGGCCTGGCGCAGCTCGCCTCGAGACTCAAGACGGCATCCCCGTCAAGAATCCATGGAACATCATGCACCTACGCAAGTTCTACCCGTGATCATAGTCACTTCAAGGCATTTAGCGAAAGAGGCAGCCCACGGCTCAACCTCCAAGCACCTTTTGTCTCCAAAGGTTAAAAGCATAAGGCTTAAACCTCACAAATCTTTGTATCCACAACGAACGAGTTAAAAAAGTGGTCATTGCCACGCCCGTGATCATTGTCACGACGAGACTTCAAGCGGAAGAGGCAGCCTACGGCTCAACCTCCAAGCATTTTCGTCTCTAGAGGTTAAAATGCTCACGGCTTAAACCTCCAAAAACGTGCTTTGTCTCCTAAAGGAACAAATGCAACTATGGTCATTGCCACGCCCGTGATCATTGTCACGTCGAGACTTCAAGCGGACGAGGCAGCCTACGACTCAACCTCCAAGCATTTTTGTCTCTAGAGGTTAAAATGCTCACGGCTTAAACCTCCAAAAACGTGCTTTGTCTCCTAAAGGAACAAATGCAAGTGTGGTCATTGCCACGCTCGTGATCATTGTCACGTCGAGACTTCAAGCGGAAGAGGCAGCCGACGGCTCAACCTCCAAGCATTTTCGTCTCTAGAGGTTAAAATGCTCACGGCTTAAACCTCCAAAAATGTGCTTTGTCTCCTAAAGGAACAAATGCAACTGTGGTCATTGCCACGCCCGTGATCATTGTCACGTCGAGACTTCAAGCGGACGAGGCAGCCTACGGCTCAACCTCCAAGCATTTTCGTCTCTAGAGGTTAAAATGCTCACGGCTTAAACCTCCAAAAACGTGCTTTGTCTCCTAAAGGAACAAATGCAACCGTGGTCATTGCCACGGCCGTGATCATTGTCACGTCGAGACTTCAAGCGGACGAGGCAGTCTACGGCTCAATCTCCAAGCATTTTTGTTCTAGAGGTTAAAATGCTCACGGCTTAAACCTCAAAAAACATGCTTTGTCTCCTAAAGGAACAAATGCAACCGTGGTCATTGCCACGGCCGTGATCATTGTCACATCGAGACTTCAAGCGGACGAGGCAGCCTACGGCTCAACCTCCAAGCATTTTCGTCTCTAGAGGTTAAAATGCTCACAGCTTAAACCTCCAAAAACGTGCTTTGTCTCCTAAAGGAACAAATGCAACCGTGGTCATTGCCACGCCCGTGATCATTGTCACGTCGAGTCTTCAAGCGGACGAGGGAGCCTACGGCTCAACCTCCAAGCATTTTCGTCTCTAGAGGTTAAAATGCTCACGGCTTAAACCTCCAAAAACGTGCTTTATCTCCTAAAGGAACAAATGCAACCGTGGTCATTGCCACGCCCGTGATCATTGTCACGTTGAGACTCCTAGCAGACGAGGCAGCCTACGGCTCAACTTCCAAGCGTCATAGTCTCTAGAGGTTAAAAGCTCACGGCTTAAACCTCCCAAAAACTTTTGTCTCCTAAAGGAACAAAACGTAAACGTGATCATTGTCACGCCCGTGATCATTGTCACGTCGAGACCGCGAGCGGAAGAGGCAGCCTACAGCTAAAACCTCCAAGCATCCGTGTCTCTAGGGGTTAAAAGCCAACGGCTTAAACCTCCAAGCCCCAAAGGCTGCACTACAGGGAAAACCCTCTGAGTTCTCAATCAAAACAAGCCACCTCAGGCCGTCGAGAGTCTCCGCCACTAATAGGTGGTCCCCAAGCCTCGACATGGTCGGAACATTAACTTGGCAACACCAAGTTTAATGGCTCAATCTCGGTCCTAATTGAACTTAGCGCATCAGCGCCGTTTTAAAATGTGTTTAGTGAGTGTTATTATCGCGTTACTCGGTGGAGTGTGCGCTTATATCTCTCCATAGGCGTACCTTGCAAGCGGGGGCTGAGTACGGTGCCAGTGCCTCAAACGATACACAAGCAGCACTGCAAAATCCAAGAGTCCAAGCTCTGGCTGGAGGGCAAGATCCCACAAACACGCCATCTATACAGAGAACCTTGGTACTTACTCTCCTCGCAAGGAACACCTGAGGGGACCTATAAGCGCGCACGAGCCCCTTGAGCCGTGTTCCAGCGTTTGGGTTCGCCCCTCTAACATCTGCAGGAAAAAATCCCCCACAAGCCTAAAGAGGCACCCAGGAGCGACCCCTCAAGTGGGCAACCTCGCCAGGTGAAAAGCCTCCCCAGGAGCGACCCCTCAAGTGGGCAACCTCGCCAGGTGAAAAGCCTCCCCAGGAGCGACCCCTCAAGTGGGCAACCCCGCCAGGCGAAAAGCCTTCGCAGGGCGAAAACCTCGAGAAGCTAAGTCTCGCACCCACGCTTTAAGAGCGTTTTTCTCTCCCTAGCGCACGTTTTCCCCTCAAGCGACTTCGCTATCCCTTAAGCTTCATGGACTACTTGCGCGTCTAAGGGGGGCACTTGAGCATCGAGACTCAGGGCTCTTACCTCTCATAGGCCTAAACTCCCCTCGGCCTTGCGGAGTCATTGCTCCTGCATACCGAAGTGGCGGAGTAATGGCACGAAGAGATGGGACCTACCGACGCAGAGAACAAATCGACATGAAGTTGAGTCCAAAGAGACCTCACGGGGGGCAAACAAGCTCGAATTAAACAGCGATAAAGAGTATCTTACATGCCAAAGGTCTTATGAAATCTAAACACACAGTTGTTTCAGATACAAGCGCTCGCAGGCGCAATAAAGGGAGGCTCATGTAGAAGCAGCGCCTTGGACCTCCTCTGTGGCACCCTCCTCAAGCCCGGCGGAACAGGCCGCCTCCTCGCTATCTTCAGCCGCAGCTTCCGCGCGCCTGAAGAGGTTGCAGAAGGCGTCAACTTGCTCGTGGAGGGAACCGGAGACCCGCCGCGCGTCCTCGCCTTGATCAGCCTCTGTCACAGAGGAGAGGTCGAAGTCCGGCGTGAGGAGCCTGAGGTTGATGAAGATGCGGTCAACAACCACCCCCGGAAGCTGCCGGCTCTCGTCCTCGATCATCTCGCGGAGCTCGGCGGCGGGACCCTCGAGCGCCTCAAAGAGCTGGTCAAAATAGACCAGGTATATGGCGGCATCGCCGCGGCCTCGGACGTCGGTGTCCGGCGCGTCGGCGCCTAGCTGCGCGGCGAGCTCGTTGCCACGAGCGACCAACGCGTCGAACATGCGTTCGCGCTGCCGCGAGAGCCCGCGAGCCGCTTTGGCAGAGTCCGAGGCCTCCGTCGCCCGCTCCATCGCCGGGGCCACCTGCTCCTCCACATCCTTGGCCAAGGAGTTAAGATTGTGGACTGCCTCAGTGCAAGCCTCCTCCGCTCGGCGACGGCCATCCTTCGCGCGCGTGAGGCGGGCCTTCAGCTTGGAATTGGCCTTCTCGAGCTCGGTGATCCGCCGAGCATCCGCGGCGTGCTTGACCTTGAAGCGGTCCTCCTACGTCAGGGCCAGGTCGCATTACTTCTGAGAAGTGGACTTGCGGAACTGCTTCTCGCGCTCCGCGAGGGCGTCCTCGGCCTCCTCCTTCTTCTCGGTGAAACGCCGCTCGAAGCGCTCGTAAGCTATCTTCTGGGTAGCGACGTTTTCATCGTACTTCACGGTCGCCTTCGTCAGGTCTCCTTCGCGCTCCTCGAGGGCCTCGCGTTGGGCGACCAGGTCCTTCTCCGCCTGAAGGCGCTGCTCCTCACGCTGTTGCAGCTCCTTCTCCTTGAAGGCCAGCTGCCGCTCACGCTCGGCAAAACCCTTGCGGTCTTCCTCCAGAGCGACCTGCGCGGCCTGATGGGCGGAGAGCAGTTGGGTCTCCAGCTGGCCCAACTCGCGGCGTTTCTGCGCCAGCGAGCCCTCCATCGTCTCGCGCTCCGCCTTGACCTGGCGCAGGAGCTCCTCTGCGACATCGCGTTCCACTTGGAGGGGCTCGAGGAGCTCTGCGGCGTCACAGACGACCCCCTCGCGGACCTCCTTGGCGAAGCGGGTGGCCTCCTCACGCGCGGCTTGCAGCGCCACATCCTCCAGCCGACGCGGTTCGATCGCCGCATGTAAGGATGTCCACGACTTCGCCAGCTCCTCCTGCTGCCGAGCGAGCCATATGTCACCAAGGGCGAGATGGGCCTCCAAGACCTCATGAGGCCAAAGGCGACCTCGCGGCGCCCCGCGCTTCAGTCCCAGTCGCGAAGGACCAACTCCTGGCTCGTGGAGGGCCCTGCCCCAGCGACAGGTCTCGCGGGCCCGGCCTCGGGGAAAGCTTGGGGGCTAGCCTGAGCTGCGCTTGCGCCCGTGCCGGTATCCTCTTCCGGCCCTGCAGCTGCGGGGCGTTCCTCGGTCACAGCTTGACAAGGAGGAGAGGAAGCATCTCCCTCAGCAGGTCCGCCTGTGCCTGCCGCTGCCTCGTGTGCTTCCCTTGCCGGCTGCACGGGAGCAGCGGCCGCATGTGGCGGGGTAGGAGCGTGCGGAGGGGCGTCACTTCGCGCGATGGAGTAGCTTCGCGCGGTGGAGTGGCCCCGCGCGGAGGAGTAGGAGCGCGAGGCGGCGCGGAAGTTGTCTCCTCCGAGCCTTCCACCACCAGAGGCTCGGGGGGCGGTGCAGGTGCCTCTGGGCGAGCCATGCCCTCCTCCACTTGAGGCCCTGCTGCCCCCGCTTGGGGCACATCGGCCTCCACTTGAGGCGGCCCCTCAAGGGGGCTCGTGGGGGCCGCCTCCGCAGGCCTTGCGGCCTCGTCAGCCGCAGCCCCTGCCGTGGCGCTCTTCACCTCAGATGCCTTGCGAAGCCGGCGACGCTTCGCAGGTACAAGGTCACTAGCAAGAGCCCATGAAAAGACTTCAGGAAAAAGAAAAGCGAAAGAAAGCTAAAAGACGAAGGATACAAGATTATGAGCACTAACCCTGAAGGGGGGGCGCCAGCGTCGACCCACGCAAGGCCTGGCGAGCGCCATGAAGGGAAGGTCTTGGAAGCAGGCCTCGCAGGCGGCGCCTCAGCTTTCCTCTTGGAGGGGACGTCAGACGGCCTCGCCCCCGAGCGGTCCACGGCAGCTTTGGTGTGAGGCCCACGCCTTCCCAAAAAGGCCTCCGCAGCTGAGGCCTCCTTTTTTTCAGCCTCTTCCTCCACGAGGCGCGAGGGCGCCACCACGAAGGCCTCGTCATCGCCTGACGAGATATCGCAATTCTAGTCAGTAAATGTCCCAGCCCTCGAAGAGGAAACCTTCCCTGCCATGGTCTCCTCCTCACCTAGGCCAGCTCCTGAAGCCGAGGGAGAATCGGCCCCCTCCTCCCCCCCGCGCGGCCGGCATCGGCACCTCGAGGTCCGCCTGGCCTGTCGGGGTGAATGGAGGCATCCCCTCCAGGAGGTCCATGCGCTCCGTCAGATTGTATTGGTGAAGGGGCTGGAGCGCCATCCGGAGCTCATCCACGGGAAGCACCGATGGATTGACGAAGAGCGCGGAGAGGACATTGTCGACGGCGTCCTTGTCGTTGTCCTTGGCGTGAAGCCGCATATTGTCCTTCGGACCCGAGTACATCCACATGGGGACCGAATGTGCCTGGAGGGGCGCAATGCGGCGCGTCACGAAGTCCGCGACGATCATCTGCCCCGTGAGGCCCTCCTCGCGGAGGAAGTTCAGGCGTCCCATCAAGCTCACGTTCCTGGCGCCGTCGAAGATGGCCTTGCCCCAATGGGAGTTCTTCACCGGGGGCTCGTCGGGACCTCGAGGAAGGCGCATGGGCGCTCTACCCCAACAAAGAACCACTTCTGGCGGAAGTCGTCCACCTTCTTTGTGCCCTCGCTCCAGGACATGGGGATGTAGACGCTCCCTATGCCGTCGATGATGCGGAACGAGACGCACCCCGAGCGCTCGTTCTTCGCCGTGTTCCTGAGCGCGTAGAAGCACCGGAACAGCCACACCGTGGGCTCCAGGCCCAGGTACGCCTCGCAAAGGTAGGCGAAGACGGCGAGGATGAGGACGGAGTTGGGGTGCAGGTGCAGCAGCTGCACCTGGTAGAACGCCAGCACCGCCTCTAGGAACGGCGAGAAGAGCGGCACCAGTCCCGCAGCCAGGCAATGCTGGAAGATCGGGAAGCACCCGCGCGGCCGCTTCCCGTGCACCGCAGGCTTCAGGGCAGTGGCGCCGTGCTCGTTCGTCCGGTCCGCCACCAGGTACCGGACCTTAGCGAGCGCCTTCTCGTTGACACGCACGCCCAGCATCGCCGCGCCCATGACCCTGCGGCGGCCTTGCCCTTGCTCTTGAGTGGGCTCATCGTCGAGGGCGCGGAAGGTTGAAGGAGACGGAGAAGGGAGACTCGCAGGAGATAGGGAGCGGAGGCGGAGAGCTCTAGTAAGCGGAAATTTCCGCGAGAAGAATTGGAAACGGTACCGGCTCCCTTCCGTTGCGCTCAGGCTTTATGTCCCCTCGAGGAGCAGTTACCGGGGCGTGGTGGGACCCCCCACGACCTACGCCCCGCATCGTGCGAGACCGTTATTCGTCCAAGTGTCGCGTGGATCGGACCGGCTGGGCACTAAGGGCCCACGACGCTTCGCCTAAGCCCATGGGCTCAGTCGTGCCCATCATGGGCCCGGGGGCTACTGTCGGCCGTTCCCCGCAGGCCTCGCAAGCGAGCCAGTCGGACGAAACGACTAAAGACCAGGCGTCACCGCCTGGCGGGACCCTCGAGAGGCAACTCCCCTCGAGGGCCTGAAGAAGAAACGAAGGCCTCAAGGGATCCTTTGCCTCAGGGGACCCTCCCGAGGCGAAGACCCCCCTCGAGGGTGTCCAACAGGAATCTCCCGTCAGGTCCCCTCAGGACTGAAAGGAAACGTCGCGGCCAAGGAAGTACGGCAAGACGCACATGGCCTCTGCCACGCCCACGTGGTGACGCAAGCACCCCCGATGCCGTTTTGGTGATAAAGGGGTCAATAAAGCGGCTCCACCTGCTGTGCAGGCGCCAGGACCTTCTACTCTGACGATAAAGCGGGTGGACGGCGCAACCCTCCGACGGAGAACGTCATCGTGGGCTCCACCTCACAGACTGCCCTCTCTACGGGCAGTACAGCGCGGTTGGCCGCCTGTCGGCCACCGTGCCCACCTTTTTAAACAATGGACCGAGTCTATGGACGAACGGAGAGCGGTGGACTCATGCTCCACCCTGCCCCTGGCATGTGGGAGCCACCTTGAAGGCCAAGCCGAAGGAGAAGGCCAGAGGCGCCTATAAAAGGGATAAGACATCCATCGTAGCAAAGGTCGGCGCTTTGCGTGCTAAAAACCCTTGTAAACCCTAGCAACACCTGTTAGGATAGCCTCTGGCTGGAGGAGGAAGAAGACCATCGCTTCCCTCCTCAGGCAAGAACTGCCTCAAGGGGGCCTCCGGCAAGCTCCATTGTACTGTAACCTTCCACATCTAATACAGACGAGCAGGAGTAGCGGTCTTACCTCCTCACGAGGTCCGTGAACCTGGGTAAAGGCCGATGTCTTCCTCTGTCGTGTGTGTGTCTTCTTCGGGTCCGGCAAGCAACGTCGTGGAGCCACTTGAGTGTTTAGACCTCCGCGATCAATGCCCTTTCCGAACTACACTTCAGGAAGTGACTACCCCCGATTCTTGGGAGTCATAACCCGACCTCAGTCTCCACTGGGCCGACAGTAGCCCTCGGGCCCACGATGGGCATGGGCACAGTCACAACGTCGTGGGCCCAAAATGTCCGGCCGGCCAGAGCCACGCGTCACTGAGACGAGTAACGGTCGCGCATGATCTGGGGCGTGCATCGTGGGGGGGGGGGGGTCCCACCACGCACCGGTAACTGCTCCTTGAAGAGACATAAAGCCCGACCGCCGGAGCAGGGAGCCGTTACTGTTTCCAATCCTTCTCGCATAAGCCTCCGCCATTCTCGAGCTCTTTGCCTTCGCTCTCTAGAGCTCTCTGCTCCTCTCGCCTCCGCGACACCATGAACTCCGGCGATGAGACCAGCCAAGAACAACGGCAAGGCCGCCGCGGGGCCTTCTTCCCAGGCGGAGGTCGCTGAGGTCGCGCATGGCGCGGCACTGCTTGGCGTGCGCGTCAACGACAAGGCGCTCGCCAAGGTCCGCTTCCTGGTAGCGGACCAGACAAATTAGCACGGCGCCACCGCTCTCAAGCCCGCGGCGCACGGGAAACGCCCGCGAGGGTATTTCCTGATATTCCAGCAGTGTCTTTCCGCCGGGCTGGTGCCGCCATTTTCTACGTTCCTGGAGGCGGTGATGGCGTATTACCAGGTCCAGTTGCTGCATCTCCACCCCAACTCTGTCCTCATCCTCGCCGTCTTCGCGTACCTCTGTGAGGCGTATTTGGGCTTGGAGCCCACGGTGGGGCTCTTCCGGTGCTTCTACGCGCTCCGGAACACGGCGAAGAACGAGCGCTCGGGGTGCATTTCGTTCCGCATCATGGACGGCATGGGGAGCGTCTACATCCGCATGTCGTGGAGCGACGGCAAGGCCATCATCTCGGTGACAAAGGAGGTGGATGACTTCCGCCAAAAGTGGTTCTTTGTCCGGGTGGAGCAGCCCTGCGCCTTCCTCGAGGTCCCCGATGCGCCGCCCGTGAAGAAGTCCCACTTGGGCAAGGCACCCTTCGACGACGCGAAGAACGCGAGCTTGATGGGACGTCTGAACTTCATTCACGAGGAGGGCTTCACGGGGCAAATCATTGTGGTGCCCATGTGGATGTACTCCCGGCCTCACGACAAGATGAGGCTCAACCGCGAGGACAACGACAAGGACGCCGTCGAGAACGTCCTGTCCGTGCTCTTCACCAACCCGGTGGTGCCTGCCGCGGACCAGCTCTCTGTCACGCTCCAGCCCCTCCACAAATACAACATGACTGAGCGCATGGCCATCTTGGAGGGGATGCCCCTGTTTACCCCGGCAGGCCAGGCGGGGATGGAAGTGCCCGTGCCGGTGGTGCAGGAAGCGGTGGGAGCAGACTCTCCCTCAGCCTCGGGAGCCGGGCGTGGCGACGAGGAGGCCGCGACGGGGAAGGTGTCCTCTTCGAGGCCTGGGCCATTTACTGACGAGATTTGCAACATCTCATCAGGTGATGATGACGCCTTCGTGGTGGCGCCCTCGCGCCTCGTGGAGGCGTAGGATGAGGAGAGGGAGGCCTCCAACGCGGAAGCCACTTCGGGGCGGCGCAAGCCACGCACCAAAGCGGCCGTGGGCCGGTCTGGGGCGAGGCCGTCCGACGTCCCGTCCAAGAGGAAGGTTGTGGCGCCTCCGGAGGGGTCTGGCGCCAGGACCACGCCCTCCTGGCGCTCCCCAGGCCTGGCGTGGATCGACACCGGCGTTCAACCGTCCGGGTAAGTGTTCCTGGCACTCGGTCATTTGACTCTTGCTTTTTTTGTCTTTATCCTCTCTTGAAGATGCTTCCTTGGTTCTTGCTAGTGATCTTGTGCCTGCGAAGCGCCGTAAGCTTCGCAAGGCAGCAGATGTGAAGAGAGCCACGACTGAGGCCGTGGATGAAGAGGCCACGAGGCCTGTGGAGACGGCCTCCGCAGGCCCTACTGAGGAAGTGCCTCAAGGGGAGGGGGCTGCGCCTCGGGCGGAGGCTGCAGCGCCTCAGGCGGAGGAGGCTGTGCCTCGCGCAGAGGCCTCTGCGCCGCCTACTGAGCCATCGGTGGTAAAGGCTCCAGAGGAGAGGGCTGCTACTCCTCCTCGCGCCCCTACTCCACCTCGCGTGGTCACGCCCCCGCGCGAACCAACTCCACCGCGCGAGCCAACTCCGCCGGGCGAGCCAACTCCGGCGCGTGTACCCACGCCTCTCGCGCAGCCAGAGGTCGAGGCGGGCCAGGAGCGTGAGAGTCCGCAGGAGGGGCTCCTTCTTCTCCACCCCGTTCCGCCGCAGGGGGTGCGCACGAGGCTGCTCCGGTCGCCGAGGAAGCTTCCGGCGTGGCGCGGGACGGGGTACAACCTAGCCCCCGAGCGCACTCCGGGGCCAAGCTCTCGGGCTTCGACACCGGGGCGGGGCCCTCGATAGGCCAGGATCTGGTCCTTCGCTGCTGGGACTGGAGCGCTGGGCATCGCGAGGTTGCCTTTTCGCCTTGTGAGAGAGTCCCTGGAGGGCTTGGAGGTGCACCTCGCCCTCGAGGACATACAACTCGCCCAGCAGCGTGAGGAGCTGGCAAGGGCGTGGACATCCTTCAACGCGGCCGTTGAGGCCTGTCGCCAAGAGGACTTGGCGCTGCAGGCCGCGCGCGAGGAATCCATCCGCTTCGCCAAGGAGATCCACGAGGGGACCATCCGTGAAGCCTCCGAGCTTCTCGCGCCCCTCCAGGAGGAGCGTGACACCGCTGTCGAGCTCCTGTCCGCGGCGACGGCCGAGCGCGAAGCCATGGAGGGTTCGCTGGCGCAAAAACTCTGCGAGTTGGGCCAGCTGGAGACCCAGCTTCTCTCCGCCCACCGGGCCGCGCAGGAGACCCTGGAGGAGGACCGCAAGGGCCTCGCCAAGCGCGAGCGGTCGCTGGCTCTCAAGGAGAAGGAGGTGCAGCTGCGCGACAAGCAGCGGTTTCAGGCGGAGAACGCGCTCGCCATCCAGCGCGAGGAGCTCGAATCGAACGAGGGGACTTGGCGCTCCAAAAATATGATGAGAACGTCGCCGCCCAGAAGCGCGCCCTGGAGCGATTTGAGCAACGGTACACCGAGAAGAAGAAAGAGGCGGATGACGCCCTCCTGGAGCGCGAGAAGCAGTACAGGCTGACGAAAGCCCAGGAGTACCGCGACTTGGCTCAGAAGCAGGAGGACCGCTTTAAGGCCAAACACGTCGCCGATGCCCTACGGATCGCGGAGCTTGAGAAGGCCAACTCCAAGCTCGAGGCTCGCCTCCAACGCGCCAAGGAAGGCCGACGCCGGTCGGAGGAGGCCCGCAGCGCGGCCATCCAGGACCTCAACACCCTCGCCAAGGACGTGGAGGAGCAGGTGGCTCCAGCGATGGAGCGGGTGATGGAGGCTGCGGACACTGCCAAGGCGGCCCGTGCGCTCACAAGGCAGCGGGAGCACATGATCGAGGCGCTGGTCGCCCAGGGTAACGAGCTCGCCGCCCAGCTTGGCACGGACGTGCCGCACGCCGAGGCCCGAGGCCGTGGCGATGCTGCCATGTACCTGGTCTACTTCGACCAGCTCTTCATGGCGCTCGAGGTCCCTGTCGCTGACCTCCGCGAGGTGATAGAGGACGAGAGCCGACAGCTCCTGGGGGTGGTCGTTGACCGCATCTTCACCAACCTCAGGATCCTCACGCCAGGCTTCGACCTCTCCGCAGTGACGGAGGCTCGTCAAGGCGAGGACGTGCGGCGGGTCTCCAACTCCCTCCGCGAGCAAGTCGATGCCTTCTGCAACCGCTTCAAGCGTGCGGAGGCCACTGCTGAGGATAGCGAGGAGGGGGCCGCCTCTGCCGAGGCCGAAGAGGGCACAGTGGAGGAGGTGCAGGATGGCGCTGATTCCGCTGAGCTATTTGTCATTGTGCCTGTGTGCGCTTGTATCTGAAACAATTTGCTACTAGCTTTCTTGCCCCTCGAGAGGTCCCTTTGGACTTATCTTCATGTCTATTTGTTCTCTGTGTCGTTAGGACCCATCTCTTCTTGCCATGACTCCGCCAATTCGGTATGCTAGAGCAATGACTTTGCAAGGTCGGGGGGAGTTTAGGACTAGGAGAGGTAAGAGCCCTGAGTCGCGATGCTCAAGTGCCCCCCTTAGACGTACAAGTAGCCCATGAAGCATAAGGGAAAGCGAAGTCGCTTGAGGGGCAAACGTGCGCTTGCGGCGAAATAAGCTCTCGAGGCACGGATGCGAGACTTAGCTTCTCGAGGCTTTTGCCCTGTAGAGGTTTTTGCCTGGCGAGGAGGTCCTCTCTAGGGGCCTTTTCCGGATGCCTCCTCAGGCTTGTGGGGGTATTTCTTCCCTGTAAATGTTAGAGGGGCGAACCCTGTGCACGGTACAGAGGACTCCTGCGCGCTTATAGGTCCCCTCAGGCGTTCCTCGCGAGGAGAGTAAGTACGAAGGTCCTTTGTAGAGATGGCGTGTTTGTGGGAGCTTGCCTCCAGCCAGAGCTCGGATCCTTGGATTTTGCAGTGCTGCTGGTGTGTCATTTGAGGCACTGGCACCGTTCTCAGCCCCCGCTCGTGAGGTGCGCATGTGGAGAGATATAAGCACACATTTCAATGAAGTAATGCATAAATAAAACTCACCACCAAGTATTACATAGCGGGGTCGTAGCGCTAAGTTCAATTAGGAACGAAATTGTCTCATTATGCTTGGAGTTGCCAAGTTAATGTTTTGACCATGTCGAGGCATGGGGACCACCAATTAGTGGCAGAGACTCTCTACGACCTGAGGTGGCTCGTTATATGGAGAGCTCGGAGGGACCCTCGAGAGAAGCCTTTGGAGCTTGGAGGTTTAAGCCATGAGCTGTTAACCTCTAGAGACAAAAAATTCTTGGAGGTTGAGCCGTAAGTTGCCTCTTTCGCTAGATGTCTTGACGTGACAATGATCACGGGCGTGACAATGATCATGTTTTTCCTTTTTATCCTTCTGGAGACAAAAAATACTTGGAGGTTGAGCCGTAAGCTGCCTCTTCCGCTAGATGTCTTGACGTAACAATGATCAAGGGCGTGACAATGATCATGCGTAGAACTTGCGTAGGTGCATGATGTTCCATGGATTCTTAGCGGGGATGCCGTCTTGAGTTTCGAGGCGAGCCGCGCCAGGCCTGGCGATGTGGGTGACCCTGTAGGGGCTTTCCCACATCGGTGACAGCTTGTGGAGGCCTTCCCTGGAGAGGATTCGCCTGAGGACGAGATCGCCTGTCTCCAGCGTGCGTGAGCGCACTTTGCGGCTATGGTAGCGTTGGGTCCTGCTGGTATTTTGACGCCCGGAGGACGGCACGGCGGCTTAGACCCTCGAGAAGCAGCGGGTCGTCGTTGTGGAGGTACTCTTGCTCGTCCTTGTTAAATGCAAGGACCCGTGGGGATCCATGATTTATCTCTGTGGGGAGGACTGCTTCGGCTCCATAGACGAGGGCGAATCGTGTTTCCCCTGTAGGCTTTGGTGGCGTTGTGCGGATGGACCAGAGCACCGAGGAGAGCTCACTGATCTAGCCCTTGCCGTGGCCTTTGAGGATGTCGAAGGTCTTGGTCTTTAGGCCCTTTAGGACTTCTGCGTTTGCTCGCTCGGCCTGTCCATTGCTGTGGATGAGCGACTGAGGCGAAGCAGAGCTTGATGCCCATCTTTTAGCAGTAAGCCCTGAAGATGCCACTGGTTAATTGCGAGACATTGTCGGTGATGATGAGGTTAGGCACTCCGAAGCGGCAGACCAGGCTTCTGATGAATTTCACTGCCGCGCCTGCTGGAATTGTGCGCGTCGCCTCTACTTCGGCCCACTTAGTGAACTTGTCGATGGCCACAAAGAGGTAGCGATATCCCCCTTGCGCTGTCGGGAAAGGTCCCAGGATGTCCAGCCCCCAGACCGTGAACGGCCAGGAGAGCAGAATGGTCTGTAGCCCCAGCGCAGGTTGGTGGATTTGCTTGGCGTTGAATTGGCAAGCTTCACATGCTTAAACGATGTCAACTGCATCCTGAAGTGCTTGAGGCTAGTAGAAGCCGCTCCTGAATACTTTGTCTGCGAGGGTGCGGGCGCACGAGTGGTGGCTTCACTCTCCGTTGTAGATGTCTTTGATCAGCATTTTGCTTTCTTCAGGAGGGAAGCATTTGAGCGTGATGCCGTTTCGGCGCTTGCGGTAGAAATTTCCTTCGAGGATGTGGTAAGATTTTGCCTGGCGGGAAATTCGCTCCGCTTCAACATCTTCTTCGGGAAGGATCCCTTTGGCGAGGTAGTCTTTGATCTCGTCAATCCATCATGTTTCTTGATGGGCCGCTGTGAGCAACAGACGTTCCCCTGTAGGGGGGCCGCAATCGGGGAGCCCCTACTGTAGGTGGTGGCGGGAGCGCTTCGTCCGTGCTTGCGGGCATGGCCTCTTGAGGCTTTTTAATGGATGCCTTGACGAGTCTTTCTTCAAAGACGCCTGGCAGCTGAGCTTGCCTCTTTGACGCGCGTTTGGCGATGTCATCAGCCTCTTTATTTTCCTTTCATGGGATGTGCATGAGCTCCAATCCCCTGAAGTGCTTCTCAAGCCTATGGACCTCTTCAAGGTATGCGGCCATGTGGTCGTCCTTACGCTTGAAGCTCTTGTTGGAGAAGTTGACGAGCAGCTGGGAGTCGCCCTTGATGAGTAGGTGCTTGACGCCCAGAGCGACTGCGGCACGTAGGCCAGCGAGCAGGCCTTCGTACTCAGCAATATTTTTGGAGATCTTGTCGATTCCGAAGCACAGCTGGACCGCGTAATAGAGATTGTCGCCCTCTGGCGATGTTAAGACCACGCCAGCCCCACCGTGGCGACAAGAGAAATCTCCATCGAACTTCATGATCCAGTGGCTGGGCATTTTTGAAGGGTTCGTAGCATAGAAAGCAAAAAATTTCCTACGGTGAGAACAAACCAACAAGCCAAGATCTACTCTAGGAGATGCTCGTAACGATCATGACTGGTGGGCTTGCCAGGTACTTCTTTAAATCCTTGAAGCCTTTTTCCTCTTCAGGCGTCCACTTGAAGGTGCCAATACTCTTCATGATCTTGAAGAATGGTAGAGCTCTCTCGCCAAACTTGGAGATGAATCTACCCAAGCTGGCCATGCAGCCTGCTAGGCGTTCCATATCCTTGAGCCGGCGTGGAGGTTGCATTTCCTCTATGGCCTTGATTTTGTCAGGGTTTGCCTCTATGCCTCGGTGGGACACGAGGAAACCAAGCAATTTGCCTGAAGGCACTCCGAAGACGCACTTGGCAGGGTTGAGCTTGATGTTCACCTTGCACAAGCTGGCGAAGGTCTCTTCAAGGCCCCTGAGGAGCGTATCTCCCTCTCGAGACTTGACGACGATGTCATCTATGTAAGCCTCGGTGTTTCTGCCCATTTGCTCGCCAAGTGCGATCCTCATTAGCCTCTGGAAGGTGGCGCCTGCGTTCTTCAGGCCGAAGGGCATGCAGACATAGCAATACACACCGCAAGGGGTGAGCAATGCCGTCTTCTCCTCATATTCCTTAGCCATTTTGATCTGGTGATAACCAGAGAAGGCATCGAGAAAGCAGAGGAGGTCGCAGCCTACCCTGAAGTCCACGATCTGGTCAATTGTTGGCATGGGATAAGGGTCTTTGGGGCAAACCTTGTTGACATCAGTGTAGTCGATGCAGAAGCGGCCTCCTCCGACGGGTTTTGGGACGACCACGCCGTTGGAGAGCGAAGTGGGGTGCGCGACTTCGCGGACGACATTCGCCGCTTTTAGCTTCTCGACCTCTTTGACGATGAATGCTTGCTTCTCGGGGGCTTGTTTTCTTGCTTTTTGCTTGACGGGGCGTGTGTTTGGACACACGGCTAAGTGGTGCTCGATCACCTCCCTCGGTACACCGGACGTATCTGACGGAGTCAATGCGAACATGTCAGAGTTTGCCCGGAGGAAGGCGACGAGCACGCATTCCTATTTGGGAGGCAGCGCAGCGCCAATGGTGACGGTAGCCCCCGAGCCTTCAGCCCCCGAGCTGCTAGAGCTTAGAGAGACTTTCTTTGTAGTGGCTGGCTCCTCGGAGAACACCTGCTTCTTCTTCTTGGGTCTCTCGAGAGGCTCCATGTCCTCGTCTGGAGGGAACTCCATGGCGGCTGCCTTGTAGGCTGTCTCGACGCCACGCGTGGCATCTAGGACATGTCCACGGATGGTGATTGTGCCAGCGCTGCCGGGAATCTTGACCATGTTGTAGGCATGATGCGTGACGGCCATGAATTTCGCGAGGGAAGAGCATTTGAAATCACAAATAACATGAAGAGCATTTGCGCCTAGTATTGCGGAGACTACGTGAACATAAGTTATATGCCAAATTCAGCAAGTGTGAATTTTGGTTGGAACAAGTCGCATTCGTAGGACACATAGTATCCTAGGAGGGTATAGCAGTGGATCCTGAAAAGGTTTCAGCTGTAACCAATTGGGAACCACCAAAGAATGTTGGAGAATTACGAAGTTTTCTTGGTCTAGCAGGATACTACCAAAGATTTATAGAAAACTTTGCAAAATCGCCAAGGCACTGACGGAATTATTAAAGAAGGAGAAGAAATTTGAGTGGACTGACGCATGCGAAGCCAGTTTTCAGGAGTTAAAGAAACGACTAGTTTCAGCCCCAGTTCTATGCTTACCTGATTTAGAGAAAGAATTCCAAGTATACTGTGATGCTTCACGCCAAGACCTGGGAAGTGTGCTGATGCAAGAAGGCAGAGTGGCATCTTATGCCTCTAGACTGCTCAAGAAGCATGGAACAATTATCCCACTCATGATCTCGAGTTAGCCTCAGTTGTACATGCACCCATAAATATTTCAGAAAACGCCGGCCATGGTCTCCATCTCGACGCCACGCACCCCCTGGTGAACTCCGTTTATCTCCTAGCACCGTAGAACGCCTCGGGTGCAAACGCCGGCCATGGCTCCGCCGCGCCCCGCGCGTCTCCGGCGACTCGCGCCGCACGCGTTAGGTCAACGCGTCCTGGACCGTTGGATTTAGATCCAACGGATCTGTTTTATTATTTATTTTTCGCTTCTGTGATTAATCTGGCGCGTCCGATTTCATTTAGATCTATCGGCTCTCGATCGCGATCCGCGTCGAACCGGTACGGGCGAATCAGATCGCGCCGCGTGGCCAATTCTTTTTCTATTACGAATAAAATTTAGAAATTAAAACAAAAAACTATTAAAAGTTGCATAATTCATAACTTTTGATCTGTAAGTCCAAAATTGATAAACTTTATGTCATTGGAAAGCTCTGCTCATGTAGTTTATTTCTACATAATTTGTTTTTCCCTTTGACAAATTATAATTTGTATAATTATCAGAGGAGTATTTCGGCCATTAAAATAATAACTTAAATAATAAAAATGATTTAGAAATAAATGTAATTGTTTTAGGATTGTATTTTTTCTCTCTGTCCAGCAATATTAATAAATGTCCAAATTGATGATGTCATAAAAACAATAAAATTTGTAATTATAGAAATCAAAGTTTTACTATATTATTTTAAAATTATTTAATTGATAAATAAAATAAGAAATACCTAAAAATTATATTTCATTTATTAATGACAGAAAATAAGAAGTATTAATAAGTGTGTCATATTATCATAGCATATCATTCATGCATACATGATTATGTTTAGTGTTGTGATGGTATTATGTTGGTATTTATTTTTTATTCATTGTTTGTGCTAGATTGTGAAGAAGAGGAAGGAATTGCTTGTGATTGTTATTCTTGCTGTGCTTGTTCCTCCTGTTACCAAGGCAAGTGACATTCATACAATATCCCATATTTTCTATATGCATAAGAAGTATATTTTGAGTAGTGTGCATGATAGGGATTTTTGATTTATTTTATAATGTTAAGTTAATTTGTATTTTACAAATATCCTAGTAGTGTGTAGCCACCCTTTTCCTAAGCAGCCATGAAAAGATTTTATTAGTTGCTTAGCCATGCTAAAAAAATGTTTACCATGTTATGGGAATGTTTCTAAGTGTTAAAATCTAAAATATACATCTGGGTGGAATTGGTTGTTATGGTTTAAGTTGAGTGGCTTTTGGGACTATGCTTGTGGTTGTCATCGCCTAGGATGAATGTCTATTCTACTTAGGGCCACGAGTATGGTGGTTGTTACCCAGAAGTACACTTGTGGATGGCCACCCAGGAACGAAGAGATTACTAAGTCCCTCCAAGTTTAGAAGCTTCCCGTGCAACCTTTTGACAATGGGCTCTGTCTAGAATGATTAAGTTGTGGGAGTGCAACCTGTCAGCTTGACAAGCAGATGTAGAGATGATAGGTGGAACGGGTCTTGCTAGTATGGTTGCATTCTTCTTCTGAAAGTTCTTGTCTCAGTTCTCTCCTTTCCATAATACACTCCGCGTGTATAGGATTTCTCGGACAAATTGAGACTAAAGGTGAAAGTGCACAACCTCTGCAGAGTCGACAATCTGAGTTCTCAGCCGTGTCCCCGGAAATGGACTACTTCGAGCAACTAGACAAGGATGGGCAGAAGAATCTCAACACTGTTTTCATAAAGTAAAATTTGACTAAGGAAAGAATTGTTGGTGCACTTGGGCTTTATCCCTCGGTGCCAAGTCTTCGAGAAATAAAAGTGTTTTACAAAATGATAGGAGAAAACTTGCTTTCTGCAAATAGCCTTCAACCCCACCAAGCCAAATATGCATATAGATGTTAGACTTGCCAGTATATATCCACCATAGTCACTTGCCAATACATCATTGTATTGACCTCCTTCGGGGGCTGCATATTCGAATGTGCAGGTAATTCTGATGCTGAATGATTTTGGCTCGAGTCTACACCCAACATGACTGCCTGTGGCGCATGCTTGAAGATGAGGCTCAAGCTTTCGCTGTGAACTTTGAACTTTAGCTAGCCTTCATGGCTATGCAAATTGTAATAAAGCCATATTTGGCTATTATTTTTGGATCTCGTTGTAGCAATTTTAATACTTATGCAATGGTACTTTATATTTTGTATTGTGCTGCTGGCAGTGATCCAGGGACTAGCACATAACACATGTGTTCCAACTTTATTAAAAGTTGGGGTGTTACAAAATGGTATCAGAGCAAAGTGTTGCCTGTAGGTTCGAGCCCCTAGGATTGGTTAAGCCCTTTTTGGTCATAATGTTACCATCTATGAAGTATGTTGGATTCTAACGGCATGGTGGGATGAAGCGGCCCGGGACAAACTTTACATGTCCACGTACATGAGACCTGTCCCACAATATAAGTGGCTGGCCGGGTGTCTGTCTCTCTCACTATAGTGAAAAATCCAATTTACGAAGAGTTGTTAATATCTGTTGACCACCTTAGGATTTTTGACATTGTATCCTTCCAAATTAATAATACACACCATGACTAGTACTTCCTTATCTTATGCAATTCTTGTTTTAATTTCCTTTCTTTCCTACCTAAAGGATGACGAGCTTTCACTTCACCACTGCGGAGGACTTCGAGAACACCCGTTTTGGCTGTTACCTTCTCGACATCGGCGAGAACATAGGGTTACCACTACCCCAAGTAAAGGGCTTCATTCTGAAGAAATTTAACAAAGAGGGTTGCTGGGGAATAAAAGCAACACAGCCAGGACGTGGAGAGGAGCCCCCACTGGAGATCAAAGTGTTTAGTGACTCCAAAGACAAAGGTCTCAATCTAGTCATGCAAGATTTGATTGGGCGCCTCTACGGACGCTACAGCACAGAGTTGAGGGGCCACTACTCCATTTTCTTTGGAAGGAGAAACGAGGATGGAGAACCTTACCTGTATGATGTCGGAGAAAGAGGCAAGGCAAAACCCCTTAGCCTTTATTTCCAGGAGCTGGAAATCCTTGTCACCAAACTATATGAAGATCGACGCACCGAGCTCCTGAAGAACGATGAGTTATGTGCCTTACTTAAGGAGAACGAAGAGAAGGTGAAGGTTCAAGAGGAAGTGACTAAGGCACAGGAAGAGAGATTCGTTGCACAAGAGGAGAAGTACAGGAGACAAGAGAAAAGAGTTCAAGAGAAGAGCAAGACTATCAGGGAACAAAAGGCAGAACTCGAGAGCAATGAAGTCGAGTTCGAGGCTGATAGTGACTTGATCAAAAGGCTTCGTACTGAGAAGAGAGAGCTGCAAGAGAAGAACCTTGCCCTGGAGAAAGAAGTAAAGGAACTCAAGGATGTACTCGCCAATGAAGGAATCGAGATTCAGGAAATTGAAGAGGAGGAAGAGGACATGGTCGAGTAGTTAGTTAGTGAGACTACCATTTATCATACACCTCATTGTCTTGGTCTTGTATTGACCTACCAACTTGTGGTAAGGCAGTACATTCCCTTGTATCCTCGGAACCTCGCGAGTTTATTTTCCAAACTTTTATATCGCTTTCCTTAAACCAAAGGTTTTGATTTGTTTGCTGATTGTTTTTATAAGTGGTGTGTTGTTGATGGTGTGCTTGACTGGATTGTTTTGTGCATGGGTAGGATTCCTCCTTATAGTTCTATCTATCTTTTACTCATCCCTGCAAAAACCCCACAGATGCCTCCACGTCGTGATACCGACAACAGCGAAGCTATGCAACAGCTGATGGCAGCTCAAGACCAACTGATGACTATGATGACCCAGTTCATTGCAGCAACCAACAACAACCAAACAACAACAACAACAACAACAACAATAACAACCAACCACCACCACCCCCACCTCCTGTGGATAGACTTGCAAGATTTCTCAGGCTTAGACCTAATAAGTTCTCCTCTGCTACTGAACCCATAGTGGCGGATGACTGGCTCCGTTCAGTCAACAAGGACTTAGTAACCTGTGAGTTATCTGAGGCAGAAAAGGTGAGGTTCACTGCTCACCTATTGGAAGGACCTGCTGCCATGTGGTGGGAGACCTATCAAGTGACCCATCCCTTGGATGGCATGACTTGGGATGCGTTCAAGGATGGTTTCCGCAATGCTCACATCTCCTCTGGCATAATGAATCTGAAGAAGGAGGAGTTTCGTAGCTTGAGGCAGTGAGGTAGAACCCTGAAGGAGTATATGGATGAATTCTGTACGCTATCAAGGTACGCACCAGAAGACATCGACACTGATGCTAAGAGGAAGGACAAATTCCTTAATGGACTTCGGGGAGAGCTAAAGATAGCTTTGTCTGTGGCATATGCTCCTAACTATCAGATTCTGCTGGATCAGGCAATCACCCTGGACAATAACATCAGAAAGGAAGAGAATAGGAAGAGGAAGTTTGGTGCAAGTAAAGGTAACACTGAAGGGAATCACAAGAAACCACACACCTCAGAAGTCAGTGGCCATAAACCCTGGAACTACTCCAACAATGGTAGTGGCCAAAAGCATCATGGTCATAACCACAATGGAGGGTACAAAGGAAATAATGGTGGATTCAAGGGAAACCATCACCATGGCCATAATCATGGAAATGGTAATCCCCGTTCTAACGCTGAAGGGAAGAAAGACCTGTCTAATGTGACTTGCTTCAAGTGCAAGAAGACAGGACACTATGCTACTGATTGCCCAGAGAGAAAGGCCGATGAAAATTCCAAGCCCAATCCTTTCCAGAAGGTACAAGTAAATCACCTCAACGTGGAAGAAGTTCATGATGAACCTGACGCTGTGATTGGTAAGTTCCTGCTCAATTCTTTTCCAGCATTGGTCTTATTTGATACCGGAGCATCGCATTCATTCATATCAAGAGCTTTTGTAAACAAACATGGGCTAGCCGAGGAAAGCTTAGGAAAACCTATTAGAGTGAGTTCACCTGGGGGTGAGATGATAGTAAATTCAGGCTATAGGCAGTTAGAATTAAGGATTGGAAAATATCTTTTTCCAGCAGACTTAGTCATCCTAGAAACCCAAGGTTTGGATGTTATCATCGGAATGGATTGGATGACCCGTTTTGAAGGAATCATAGACTGTGCAAACAGAGCTATCACCCTCACCACCCTAGAAAAACAAAAGATTAAATTCAGATCAACTTTCGAACTTAAGAAAGTTAGGCTAAATTCTCTTAAGGGGGTTAGCCTTGGTGATGTGCTGATTGTCCAAGAGTACCCAGATGTATTCCCAGAAGAATTACCGGGAATGCCACCTGATAGAGATGTGGAATTTCTCACTGAACTAAAACCGGGTACCGGACCAATAGACAAGAGACCTTACCCAATGGCCGTCGATGAACTGAAAGAACTCAAGAAGCAACTAGAGGAACACCTTCTGAAAGGATTTATCCGTCCAAGTTCTTCGCCCTGGGGAGCGCTAGTTCTTTTTGTCAAAAAGAAAGATCAAACCCAGAGACTAGTCACGGACTACAGAGATATAAATGAACACACCATCAAGAACAAGTATTCGTTACCCAAGATAAATGAATTATTTGATCAATTGAAAGGTGCATGTGTGTTCTCCAAGATTGATCTTCGATCAGGATATCTCCAAATGAAGGTTAGAGAGATGGATATACCAAAAACATCGTTTGTTACAAGATATAGCTCTTATGAGTATACAGTAATGCCATTTGGATTAACCAATGCGCCAGCTTATTTCATGAATATGATGAATAAAGTGTTCATTTATTTTCTGGACAAGTTTGTGGTAGTGTTCATAGATGACATTCTGATCTACTCCGAGAGTCACAAAGAACATAAAGAGCATTTGCGCCTAGTATTGCGGAGACTACGTGAACATAAGTTATATGCCAAATTCAGCAAGTGTGAATTTTGGTTGGAACAAGTCGCATTCCTAGGACACATAGTATCCAAGAAGGGTATAGCAGTGGATCCTGAAAAGGTTTCAGCTGTAACCAATTGGGAACCACCAAAGAATGTTGGAGAATTACGAATTTTTCTTGGTCTAGCAGGATACTACCGAAGATTTATAGAAAACTTTTCTAAAATCGCCAAGGCACTGACGGAATTATTAAAGAAGGAGAAGAAATTTGAGTGGACTGACGCATGCGAAGCCAGTTTTCAGGAGTTAAAGAAACGACTAGTTTCAGCCCCAGTTCTATGCTTACCTGATTTAGAGAAAGAATTCCAAGTATACTGTGATGCTTCACGCCAAGACCTGGGAAGTGTGCTGATGCAAGAAGGCAGAGTGGCATCTTATGCCTCTAGACTGCTCAAGAAGCATGGAACAATTATCCCACTCATGATCTCGAGTTAGCCTCAGTTGTACATGCCCTAAAAACTTGGAGACCCTACCTAATGGGAAAAAGATGTGAAGTGTTCACTGATCACAAAAGTTCGAAGTATATTTTCACTCAAAAAGAATTGAACATGAGGCAGAGAAGATGGTTAGAACTTATCAAGGATTATGACCTAAGTATTCAATACCATCCTGGAAAGGCTAATGTAGTAGCTGATGCCCTGAGTCGTAAGGTTTATTTGAATGGCCTCACGGCAGGAGAAATACCTGAGGATTTATGCAAGGCATTCAAGGACCTCCGATTGGAAGTGGTACCAGATGGTTTTGTAGCCTCGTTGGTAGTACAACCAAATTTGATGGACAATATACGTGAAGCTCAGAAGGGAGACAAGGATATTGAAGAAATGTCACCCCGAAATGATGGGAGTTCCTTTAAAGGATACTGTACCCCTTGAAGAAGTACAATTGGAGAGTGACCTGACCTACGAAGAGAAACCCATCAAGATATTGCAGACCGCAGAAAGAGTCACCCGTACCAAAACCATCAAGTTTTGTAAAGTCCAATGGAACCATCACACCGAGGAAGAAGCCACCTGGGAACGAGAGGATGACCTCCGAGAAGACCATCCACACCTATTTGCTGATCTTTCCGAAGCTCGAGGGCGAGCTTCCTCTTAAGGGGGTTAGTCTGTAACATCCCAAATTTTGCAAAAATTTAAAACTTTGAATTCAAGCATCATTCATCATTAGGCATAAAACTACATCACAAAAATATTAAATAAAACTTCAAATTATAAATTTGAATAAACTATAATTCCATAAAGTGTTCACTTAAAACTCCTTAAATAAATAAAATATTATCAATTTATTTATGGGTAAGTATAATGTCAAAAAGTCCCATTTTTAATAACCTTTCCAAAACATATTTTTATGAATTTTTCTGAAATGTTTTGAATAGGTTTAAAAATCATATTTGAAATCTGTGTTTAAAAACAGGAAATAATTCTTTTAAAAAGAAAAGGAAATCGGGCCGGCCCGTTGGCTATCTGCCGCGCACGCGTAGCCTACCAGCCCGCCAGCGGCCCAGCGCCCCGCGCTCTCACTCGCAGTCGCTGAAAGGTGGGACCCACCTGTCATCACCCCCGCGGAAACGTTCGTCCCCAAATCACGCTCCCGACCCCGACAGGAAATGGCGGATTGATTCGCACGATTACGAGCGATTTACTACTCCCCTTACCTCGCCTCCTCCCCCTACTAATACCCCTCTCCGTTCTCTTCCGTTTGCCCCAAACAAATCGACCCGAGAACCACCAGGCCGCACACATTCGTCTCCGGAGTTCCGCGGTGGCCGCCGGCAAAAACTTCGACTTCCGGTGAGCTAAAGCAATGCCGAGCCCTCTCGTAGTTTCCCCTCGCACCCTTGCACTCACGCGACACCTTTTGGCACGGTTACGGGCTTTTTGGTGCAGTGCTTTGTCGAGTTCGTTCACGACCGAGGAGATCCGCCGCCACGCACAACTCCGGCGAGCTCTCCCGAGGGAACGAGGACGCTCCGCTCATCGCAGCCTCGCCATCGTCTCCATCTCGACGCCACGCACTCCCTGGTGAACTCTGTTTATCTCCTAGCACCGTAGAACGCCTCGAGCGCAAACGCCGGCCATGGCTCCGCCGCGCCCCGCGCGTCTCCGGCGACTCGCGCCGCCCGCGTTAGGTCAACGCGTGCTCGACCGTTGGATTTAGATCCAACGAATCTGTTTTATTTTTTATTTTTTGCTTCTGTGATTAATCTGGCGCGTCCGATTTCATTTAGATCTAACGGCTCTCGATCGCGATCCGCGTCTAACCGGTACGGGCGAATCAGATCGCGCCGCGTGGCCAATTCTTTTTCTATTACGAATAAAATTTAGAAATTAAAACAGAAAACTATTAAAACTTGCAAAATTCATAACTTTTGATCTGTAAGTCCAAAATTGATAAACTTTATGTCATTGGAAAGCTCTGCTCATGTAGTTTATTTCTAAATCATTTGTTTTTCCCTTAGACAAATTATAATTATTATAATTATCAGAGGAGTATTTCGGCCATTAAAATAATAACTTAAATAATAAAAATGATTTAGAAATAAATGTAATTGTTTTAGGATTGTATTATTTCCCTCTGTCCAGCAATATTAATAAATTTCCAAATTGAAGATGTCATAAAAACAATAAAAGTTGTAATTATAGAAATCAAAGTTTTACTATATTATTTTAAAATTATTTAATTGATAAATAAAATAAGAAATACCTAAAAATTATATTTCATTTATTAATGACAGAAAATAAGAAGTATTAATAAGTGTGTCCTATTATCATAGCATATCATTCATGCATACATGATTATGCTTAGTGTTGTGATGGTATTGTGTTGGTATTTATTTTATTCATTGTTTGTGCAAGATTGTGAAGAAGAGGAAGGAATTGCTTGTGATTGTTATTCTTGCTGTGCTTGTTCCTCCTGTTACCAATGCAAGTGACATTCATACAATATCCCATATTTTCTATATGCATAAGTAGTATATTTTGAGTAGTGTGCATGATAGGGATTTTTGATTTATTTTATAATGTTAAGTTAATTTGTATTTTACAAATATCCTAGTAGTGTGTAGCCACCCTTTTCCTAAGCAGCCATGAAAAGATTTTATTAGTTGCTTAGCCATGCTAAAAAAATGTTTACCATGTTATGGGAATGTTTCTAAGTGTTAAAATCTAAAATATACATATGGGTGGAATTGGTTGTTATGGTTTATGTTGAGTGGCTTTTGGGACTATGCTTGTGGTTGTCATCGCCTAGGATGAATGTCTATTCTACTTAGGGCCACGAGTATGGTGGTTGTTACCCATAAGTACACTTGTGGATGGCCACCCAGGAACGAAGAGATTACTAAGTCCCTCCAAGTTTAGAAGCTTCCCGTGCAACCTTTTGACAATGGGCTCTGTCTAGAATGATTAAGTTGTGGGAGTGCAACCTGTCAGCTTGACAAGCAGATGTAGAGATGATCGGTGGAACGGGTCTTGCTAGTATGGTTGCATTCTTCTTATGAAATTTCTTGTCTCAATTCTCTCCTTTCCATAATACACTCCGCGTGTATAGGATTTCTCGGACAAATTGAGTCTAAAGGTGAAAGTGCACAACCTCTGTAGAGTCGACAATCTGAGTTCTCAACCGTGTCCCCGGAAATGGACTACTTCGAGCAACTGGACAAGGATGGGCAGAAGAATCTCAACACTGTTTTCATAAAGTAAAATTTGACTAAGGAAAGAATTGTTGGTGCACTTGGGCTTTATCCCTCGGTGCCAAGTCTTCGAGAAATAAAAGTGTTTTACAAAATGATAGGAGAAAACTTGCTTTCTGCAAATAGCCTTCAACCCCACCAAGCCAAATATGCATATAGATGTTAGACTTGCCAGTATATATCCACCATAGTCACTTGCCAATACATCATTGTATTGACCTCCTTCGGGGGCTGCATATTCGAATGTGCAGGTAATTCTGATGCTGAATGATTTTGGCTCGAGTCTACACCCAACATGACTGCCTGTGGCGCATGCTTGAAGATGAGGCTCAATGTTATTTCGCTTTCGCTGTGAACTTTGAACTTTAGCTAGCCTTCATGGCTATGCAAATTGTAATAAAGCCATATTTGGCTATTATTTTTGGATCTCGTTGTAGCAATTTTAATACTTATGCAATGGTACTTTATATTTTGTACTGTGGTGCTGGCAGTGATCCAGGGACTAGCACATAACACAGGTGTTCCAACTTTATTAAAAGTTGGGGTGCTACACATACTTGCTAGACTCTTCGGTACTTTGCATTGCCCTTTCTCACATTGAGAGTTGGTGCATACTTCGCGGGTACATCCAAAAGTCGTGGGAGATCTTCATCATGTTCTCCTACACATAAGCCAAATATCTTTCTCATAACATCCACCATACCTACCTACTACATCATTTCCATAGCTGTTCCGAGATATATTGCCATGCAACTTTCATCTTACATTCCATGACTTGTTGTCATTTATCATTTATATATTGCTTCGCATGATTCTATATAGCTGATGTGCGGTTTTACCCATGTTATGCTAGATCATTGCATATCCTGCTACACTGACAGAGGCACCGTTTCATATACATTATGTCTTATTCATTATGAGTTATTTGTATCAAAAGTGTGTTGTCATATTGTCATATTAAAAAAAATTCCCCTAAAAGTGAAAAGAACCATGGAGGCCATCGAAAAGAGAAACAGAAAAGGAAAAAAGAAGAAATAATAGAAAGAGAAAGAAAGAGAAAAATAAAAGGGGGGGGCAACATTTCTACTCTCTATCCACACTTATGCTCATGTTATAGCACCTTAGTATTCCTAGTATCATTTGTGCTCATGTTTTGCACCTTTACTCCATATGAGAGAGTTTTCACGTCTTACTTGCATAACTATGTGGGGAACTTTACATTATAGAACTTGGCTTGTATATTCCTATGATGAGCCTCCTCAAAAGCACTCTAGGTCTTCATGAGCAAGCAAGTTGGAGGCACCCCCACTAGTTCCATTGGAGAGCTTCCATACACTTATAACTCTATGTGCATCCGTTGTGTGGCTATCACTACTCTATGCATAGCTTCGAATATAAGACTTTCTCTTGTCTAATGATCACTTTTAGCTTTGTGAGACTTTCTTCCGTTGGCCTTCCAAAACTCCCTTAACATTCTCTTAGCCACAACATCCTGGTGCCAGGAATCAACGTTGAACGCTTGCTTGTTTTTAAGTGAACAAATAGAGATATGATTTTCTACGTGCATATTGTTATTGCTTGACTTGATCCTTTCAAAAAGTTGTCATGAGTGTTGGATGCATTAGATGATTATATTGTTATTCTTGAAACTTAAATCATCTTTAATATCTACTTTGTACGGTTGATTGCTCTGTAGTACTAATTCATTGAGAGTTGTACTTAGTTTTTCCTACTTCTTGACTCATTTGATATCAATATAAACTACAACTCTTATTCAGTTGACACTAGTGGAAAAAGAGCTAGCTGTGGCGCACCCTTTAACCTTTTTGTGGCGCACCCCCCATTTTTCTGGGTGCGCCACAAAAATCTCACCATTAAATTATATTTCTGTGGCGCACCCCCTCGGTGCGCCACAGAAAGTTCCACATTTCTGTGGCGCACCGCCACACAAATATATCAGTGGCGCATAGACTATAGGTGCGCCATAGAATTATATGCGCCACAAAAAATAAACTATGCGCCACAGATTATATATAACAGGAACTTTTGATAAATTTTTCCTATTGTACAAATTTAGGTATATATACAGGATTTATAGATATATATTATAAGTTGACACATGTATATATATATATATTATAATTTGACACATATATATTGAAACAATACATGAATTAGAACATACACATCACATTCATTTGAGCCCGAGATGTACATATATATATATATATATATATATATATATATATATATATAGTAACAAGAGTACATAGTGCCAAATCTTACACTAGTCATAATACAAATGGGGCTCGAAATACAAAAGTTCATCATTTCATACATATAGTTATCAAATAGAGTACACATCAGCGATGATGGTGAGAAAAATCAGCGGGAGAGCACGATCACGTAGCCTAGTTCTGCATCGCCGCTGGGAACGGTTCGTACAGTTCATTCGTCGTCCACGTCCTCATGTCATGCTGCAATGCTAGGCGTTCTTCGATCTCCCTCTGAGTCAAACCTATAGATGAATTGGTAAGTATCACTTAATAACATAAAAAGAGTGTGAATAATTCATCTAAGTGCAATAAAGAAAACACTTCTTGCAAGTGAGGCAAGCAGCTAGCTAGGCGCAGTTTTGTAATACATCCTACCTCTAGGGTAGTGGAGGGGCCCTGCGATTGCCATGACATCCTGGAGGATCATATGTGATAAATTCATCTGGGTGCGACGGAAGTCTTCCCTAAGATCAGCATAAGAGATTTCCCCCACATTTGTAATCCATTTCCGAAGCTCTTTTGGAAACCTCATAGCATCTGCTTCCTCGACATACCCTTTAAGATGATGGATGACGTAGAACGCCTCCTTCACGCTCTCAAAGTCCTCCTTGATGCAAGATTATTATATGATCAAGATTGTGTGAAAGCATCTCACTTTAGAAATTATTCTTGTTATCATTTTACCTACTCGGGACGAGTAGAACTAAGCTTGGGGATGCTTGATACGTCTCCAACGTATCTATAATTTCTTATGTTCCATGCTTATATTATACCAATTGCTACATGTTTTATATACACTTTTATATCATTTTATGCTTTTTCTGGGACTAACCTATTAACAAGATGCCATAATGACAGTTCCCTGTTTTCTGTTGTTTTTGGTTTCAGGAAAACTGTCAAGGAAATATTCTCGGAATTGGACAATTACAACGCCAAAGTTATCATTTTTCTCGGAATCTTCCAGAAAAATCGAAGACAATACAGAGAGGGGCCACGGGGCGCCCACATCTGGTGGTGGTGCGGCTCCTCGCTCTGCCACGCATCCAGGTGGTGTGGGGCCCTCGGGCCTCCACCGCCTTCGCCCTTTCGCCTACTTAAACCCCCCGACGAGAAAACCCTTAAGACGCAAAAACTTATCCTCGAAAAGTTCCAGAGCCGCTGCCGTCGTCAACCCTACTTCGGGGGGTTCAGAAGCTCTCCTCGGCACTCTGCCGAAGAGGGGAATCATCACCGGAGGGCTCTACATCACCATGCCCGCATCTAGACTGATGCGTGAGTAGTTCATCCTTTGACTACGGGTTCGTAGCAGTAGCTAGATGGTTCTCTTCTCCTCTTGTGCCACCATGTTTAGATCTTGTGAGCTGCCTATCATGATCAAGATCGTCTTTATGTAATGTTATATGTTGTGTGTGCTGGGATCCGATGAATATTGAGTACTATGTTATTGCTTCATAATATATTATGTGTGTGTTATTTATAATCTTGCATGCTTTCCGTTGCTAGTACATGCTCTGGCCAAGTAGATGCTTGTGACTCCAAGAGGGAGTATTTATGCTTAATAGTGGGTTCATGTCTTTAATCTGGGGGAGTGACAACAACCTCTAAGATTGTTAATGTATTGTTGCTACTAGAGATAAAATAGTAGTACTTTGTCTATGGGTATTTGTATTACTTACTTTACACACTTTGGCTAATGCAATAATCTGTTACTTACAACTTAATACTGAAAGGGGTGCGGACGCTAATCGTAAGGAGGATTATTAGTCATAGATGCGGTTGGAACGGTCTATGTATATTGTTGTAACGCCCAAATGAATCTCATACTAGACATCATGACTATAGTATATGCATCATTATGCACTTTTTTATTCTGTCAATTGCCCAGTTGTAATTTGTTTACCCGTATGTATGCTATTATTATTTATGGAGAGACACCACTAGTTAACTATGGACCCGGTCCTTTTCTTTAAACTGATAAAACAACCTACTACAATCATGTTACTTTCATTCTCTACAAACAAATATCATTTTCCACACATACATTTAATCCTTTGTTACAGCAAGCCAGTGAGATTGACAATCTCACTGTTAAGTTGGGGCAAAGTATATTGATTGTGTTGTGTGCAGGTTCCACGTCAACACGCCACAAGAATTTCTGGCTCTGACACCTTCGGAAAAATTCTAGTCTCCTACTAGTTCGATAACCTTGGTTTCATAACTAAGGGAAAACTTGTTGCTTCTTCATCATCACACCTTCCTCGTGGGGTAGCCCAACTGACGAGGGGTTCACTCGGCAAATACCATGGTAAGGTACCTAGGGTTGTATCGGGAGGAAGATTATATGGGCGTTGGCGAATTCGAACAGCTCACAGGCAATGAATTGCTTGTCAAATGAATATTATGAAGCTACGGTAATAGCTACAATGTCGACCCGGCGAGTTGCTGACTCGCTAGGGTTTTGTAAGATTAGGCTGCACGTAGTCGTATCGTCTCCCTCCTTACCCATATATATAGTGTTACATGTCTCAGGAGTTTGAATACAAGTTGGGATAGATCTCTAAACATACTAAGTCGGCGCGTTGCCTCCTTTCTTGAGTGGCACTCCAGGTTCTCTGGAATGCATCATCTCTTTGATCATACCCTTTATGCGGGCCTCCAGATGGGCCTCTTAGCAGATTACTCTCTATTACAGTCGGGTGGGTATACCCATTGGGTATAACCACATCAGTAGCCCCCGAATGCCTATTCGACTCCAAAGGATCGGGTAGGGATTCCCCACTCAACATTCCTCCGAGTCGACCTCGTATGGTTTGAGCAACCAGTTCATAGAGAAATGTAATCGCAAGCAAATATGACTGGTAAAAGTAAAGATCAATATTTTGTTCATCTATAAGGGATGGATGGCATAGAAGGCCCGATTCAGCCGACGGATATGGATCAAGTTAATTCACGACTCGGGTGAAATACCTTACTACCTACTCAATCTCGAGTCCCTTGACTCGAAACCGGTAAAACCGTTCAAGTCAAACCACGCCTGTCGGGACTATCTGGTTCAAACCCGGCTATGTATAATGTACCCTTAGCGCATCCGCCGGGATTTTGCTTTACGCATGCTGGCACGGAAATTTAACGGGTCCATATAGCCTGTACGGGCTACCCGGCCTTATTCAGGTCTTACCGTTGTACTTGTTTGTACAACATCGAGGACTAGACTAGGCTAGAACATCCCGGAATTTAGGTTATGTATTTTTTCCAGCCACTCATTAATACTGAGTGAAATCATCGTTCGACTAACGCTGATTGTCGATTGAAAACCAGTCTTTGACAGACGCTGATCGTCGCCTGAAATCCAAACTTCGACTGACGCTGATCATCGACTGACAAGTCATCGGGTGCGCGACAAGCAGACCATGGAGTTAAGTCTGGATCCAACAAAGCCGGACCCAAAAAAAGGTAGAGGAGTTTTTGATTAATCTAGTAAGGAATAGATCTTTCGGTCGAATGCAATCTATCTATATGTAGTATGACCAAATTTCTAAGTGCTTCCAAATGCTTATTTTGTTATAGGGCTAAGACATGTCCTCCGACTCCTCGTCCCAAGGGTCATCCCCGTGGGACAACCCATTAGAAAAGGGCGAACAAGCTGTAAAAATGGAGGGCGCGGACGAGTAAGTCGTCGTCAGTCGACCGTGTAACCGGTTTAGGCTTAAACATGAAAGCACGGTCAATACTATCGTTCGGACCCGAGGTTGAGGACCCGTAGGGAGCAGGAGGCTCGGGACACCCAAATGTCAGAAAATATTCTGGAAACGCTGGAGGAGAAGTTGAAACAACGTGTGGACAAGAAGGTGGCAGAGAGCTTGAACGCCCTCCTTCTCGATATTTTTGCGGGAATATCGACGTGGATAGAGAACGGTAGACAGGGGCCGCCCCCACTACCCAGCATGGCAGCCAGCAACTCGAACAATGTTGGAGTATGCCACAAGCACATGTGACGACTCCGCAGCCCACCATAACCCCGGCAACACAAGCACATGTGACTCCGCCAGCCACCGTAGGTGGTCCTCAAGTATTGGAGAACATGCCACCAGCACCCGGCAGCGCGCACTCCATCAGTTGCACGCCTGCTGCAAGATGCGGCCCCTCAATATTAGACGAGCTCAACGCCATCAAGGTAACTTAGCGCGTTGATCGATACGATCATGCACGTTATTTTCTTTGCCATCATCTGGCTCGTCTCTGACACACCCACCTCTTTTTCATAGGGCCCTGATGTCCCGTGCACTCTCCTTCATTATGTGGACGGCGTGCTGAAGGATGTTCCTAAAGGCCGGATCATTCAACCAGAAAGCCGCTTGACCCACAATGCTATGTTGGCACCACACTTCTATAAGGTTACGATGAATCGTGTGCTGCCCCACCACGGCCAGTTGCTTCCTCCCTATCAGCCCCTCGGCGAAGATGATGACGAGTCGATCAACCTCCAAGCTTTTACGATGGGCCAGATCTTGCTATGGCTGAAGAACCAGATTCGTTTGGGGGCGGAGGACACCACCCCTAAGACAACAACGCCAGTCACCCCGCCACCAGCTCCAAGTGTTGACGCTCCTGCACCTAATCTTGCAGATATGAATATTGCACAGTCCCCGGAATATTATGACGATTTCGTCATTGGTGACTATCTCAAAAATGATGGTGGTGGTGAAAACATGCAACACAATGAATAATCTGACATTGCCCGTAAGTTGTTCAGATCTCAGGAGGAAACGCCTGCAGATAACGACGACGACGGCCTGGCCTTCACCGAGCCTCCACCCACCCCAAAAATCATTTTCAGCCCCAACACAATACATGGGGTGGAAGCTGACGCATCCAAGGGCCGGCAGCTCCAAAGTGATACACAGGTACCTGACGTGCCCAAGAAGAAGCATCAGAAAAGAGGCCTTCCTAAGAATAATAAAGGTGGTGATGGTGTTGGCATGAACCAGCCGGCTCCTTTGAAGCCGATTCGGGCTATCGACGGGCCACCGAGACCCAAAGATTTTTGGGCGGGACTTCATATTCCGGGAGTGGCGATGCTTACTTCGCGGTTGTTAAGGGCTGCCCATGGGGATATGCGCACTCTGTATGAAGCAGTTGTATACTTGGAGGAAACACTTATCAAAAACAATGATAAGGCATACCCGGTTTTCATGGCCAATGTGCCAAAGGAGGTGGGCTTCATCACTGAGAAAAACGGGAAAGCCATCATCATTCGGTATTCTGATATCTATGATCTGTTGAACCAATATCCGCTACACTATACCATGGTTCTCCTATACTCGCTCAGCATGGCGATTCAGATCATAAGAGAGGAGAAACGTGTCATAGTGATAGCCGAACCCTACAACATGCGTGAGGCCATGTTGGGTAGCGTTGGTGACCGGAAGATCGCGTCGGACCACCTAAAGGGTATAATGCTGAAAAACTAGAAGGTGGAAAAAATTCTCGTGCCTTACTTCCCTAGTAAGTCATTCGCTCGCAGCCGTTTTACCATGTTATCTTGAATTTTCATCCTTCATAATTTAATTCCTACACTTTTTGTTTGAATTGGCTTATGTAGAGATCGACAGTACTGCACCCTCATATATCTTTCGCCTTCATATTCTCTTGCAATTTATTTGGACTCGGGGAGTGAAGACAAAAAGAAAGAGTACAAAAAAGTGGTGACTGTTCTAGATGATTGATACGTCCAAAACGTATCTATACTTTTTTATTGTTTCATGCCATTTTATGAGTTTAAATTTCAGAAATTTTCTCCTAATCGACCTGGACCTAAAATTTGGCCCAATCAGAGTCCGGATGCTCCAGATTTGCCCGTTTTCGTGAGGCCCAAGAGGGGTTGACGGAAATCCGAGAGTCTATATAGAGAGGCAAACCCTAGGTCCTGAAGGACTCTTCCACCCACGAATTTCAGCCACCAAAAGCCATGTTTTTGCCTCCCTCATGGATCCCATCTCCATGGGGGAGGGCTCCCAAGAAGCCATAAAGGAAGGGGGCTAAGGGGCAGCGCTCCCCCATGATGCCGGCGGCGGGGAAGCACCTCTCCGCGCCGCCGCCGGCGCCCTGCGCTCCTGGCTACCCTCTCCGCCGTCTTCACCGCCATCTCCATCACCAACACCTCCTTGTATGCAGTGGTTCATCCTCCCACAAACCTCTGTACCGTCCTATATATACATGGTGTTTGATGATATAATATTTATCATATGATCTATGACATGTTTGCTTAGTTATTTGTCTTTTGATTGCTTTGTTGAATGCATGAGGTTCATTAGAGTTGTATGTTGATATGGTACTGTCCTTTGGTGTCCATTATATTTGTGCGTGCATGGATCAACACCATAGGGTTAGAAGTATGTGCAAAGGAAGGGGGTAGTTCTGCCGGAGTGACAGAAACCTGAGGACTCGAACCGATTAGTTGCACGGATGGAGTAAAAGGACCATCGAACTTAAGGCTATGGTTGGGGAAACCTTAATGCATTGTTAATATTTACAGATGTTTGCTAACAATCCAATCATATAGTATTTGTAATCCTAAGTAGTGGAGTGCATGTATATTTAGCGTCTTCCAGTTAGAAAACTGCATCGAAGACAATGAAACCAATATCTTCACTTATTAATCTTGGACAAATCCACCACAACTACCACCACTTTTTCACACTCATGGTATTTTTAGTTTATGGTTACTTAGTATATCTTATTGTTGCAGCACTAACATTTACTTTCTTGTATTTATTATCTTGCAAAACCATATCTCATACCCGTATTATTGATTTAGTTTTATTTTTTAGATAACGCGAATGTTTGGTGTGCGTAGAGTTGTATCAGTGGTTGATAGAACTTGAGAGAACATTCATCCTACCTTTAGCTACTCGTTGGGTTCGACACTCTTACTTATCGAAAAGGCTACACACGATCCCCTATACTTGTGGGATATCAAGACCTTTTCTGGTGCCGTTGCCGGGAGTAATAGCGTGTGGGTGAATATTCTTGTGTGCACTTGTTTGCTTTATCTATAATTAGTTTTTACTTTCATTTTTAAGTTATTCTCTAACTTAGTGTGAATAGGTAGCGCGAATTACATAAAAAAAGTTATACTTGATATCTAGAAACGTTTTTGAAAAGGATAGTAATTGAAAAGATGAGTAATGGTTAAGTGGGGGTCGACCTTGAACACTTGTGTTCATGCCTATGAAACCAAACCAATTCTTTTCATGGAAGATTTTCAGTTAAAATCTTTTATATATTGTGTATATACTGTACATATTCCTCTATACCACAAAAATATAATGTACAAATAACTTCTCGTTTGTTTATGATGCAAGTTTGCCACTTTGCTGCCTAGACATAGATTTCTTTGCTTCACCGTATAAAATATTTAAAATCACCAGAACGTGATATTGATCTGAAATTTCTTGAGTGCAAATTAATTCTTATTACCTTACTTGCATTAGTTTTGACTTTTCTGAGTTGACGTATGTAGATAGGTCAAATAATTCGATCTCTATTGACTGTTTCAGTTTAAGCGGATTCATGTGCTTCACTGTAAAAATTCGTGATAAATCTCAGTATAGTATTTTGACCTGAAATATTTTTTTGCATCAACCTGAGATCATGGTCTTTCTTTCATTAGTTTTAAGTTTTTGCATTTGAGCTACCTAACTATCTCGTTGAGTGTCATCTTTACAGACTATTCAGTTTTGCCAGATTTCTATTATGTTTATTCAATATTGTACTTAGGGTTCAAAAGTTTCCTTAGTTTTTCGACGGATAACGGAAATAATAAGAAACCTTGGTATTACAGTGGCTAATGTTTAATAAATATAATGAGATTTGACAAACCTTGAACATGAGTGGGTTTTATTTAATGAGTACTAACCTACTAATAAGTTTTCTGAAGTTTTATGTGGATGTAGCTAATAAGTTCTAATCAATATAGTGATATGAGATGAACAAGGAGACGCAAGTTCTCAATCTTTGGGATGTTTAGGTGCATCCCAAGAACATCTTTAAGAACATATAATCATCTAATCTCGGGGATGTCCGAGTCATCCCCCTATTCATCAACTAACATGAGGTTATCTCGTTCATACTCTATATTACCCGTCAACATGATATGTCTGAACTTTAATTATAGTTACTTTTATATGTCTTGGTTTTATCTTTTTTAGTTTTATTATGATCTTTATTTCATTTTTAGTGCTTTACTTTTACTTATAAATTGAAAACAACAAAAATAGTTTCTTTTGTTTTCTTTCTTTGTTTGGTTCCCTATTTTGATTTGATTTGGTTTTTAATTTTGATTCTTATTTAGAATTTTCCCTGCTGTAGCTAGCATGTTTAGTATGTCTTATCCTCTGGTCTCTTAGTTTATCAAAAATAAAGTATCAAGCTTTACTCATTTAGCTTAGTTGATACATATGGGACCTAGCTGAAAGGCGTTAAAGAAAAGCGCTTATGGAAGACAACCCAATTTTTATTCCTGTTATTTTATTTTGTTGAGTCAAGGACTTGTTCTACCTCTGTAGCAATTCCTTTGTATCTTTACTTTATTGTATTGTTGTTTCAAGTTAAGCCTCTAGTTCAAAGTTGATGCAAAATTTGGATTCCTGCGTCGAAACAGTTTTTTTCTGTTCACCGTTAAATTCATAAACTTTCACAGATATATCTAAATGACCTGCCCTTTTTTGTGCGTAATCCTCAGATATATATGCAACTTTCATTAGTTTTGAGTTTTCTGATCTGAGCAAGTTAAGTGCCTTGAAAAAATTCGTCTTGGCTGTTCTGTTTTTGACAGATTCTGTCATTTATTTTGCAAAGCCTATTTTGCTATTTTAATTGAATATTTTTATTCCATGAAGTATCAGTGTCTGTAGCTAATGTCCAGTAGCATTGGTAGCAATTGTGTTTCTGTTTCTACAGAATATCATAATTTTTTTTGGTGTGGAGGAAGTTTTTAAGGATCAAGAGAGAAGGCTGATATGAAGTGATCAAGAAGATAGTAAAGCCAAAACTTGGGGATGCCCCGGTGGTTCACCTCCAGTATATTTCAGTAAGACTCAAGGGTCAAAGTTTGGGGATGCCCAAGGCATCCGCTTATTCATCAATAAACTATCAGGTCCTTCTAGTGAAACTATATTTTAATTCCGCCACATCTTATGTGCTTTTCCTGAAGCGTATGTTTGTTTTTGTTTTTGTTATTTTATTCTTTAAATAAAATGGACCCTAGCATTCCTTTCTGGGAGAGAGACACGCTTCGCTATTTTTTATGAATACTCGTATTCTTCACTTATATTCATTGAGTATTCTTTTTGCTTTTAGCTCCTGTTTTTCATGCATCTCTTGTTTAGAGCTGTTAATTCTTATATGATATACTCTCTTGTTTCATTGTTAAATATTTGGAGGGTTTATATTAAAATAAGTTGATCGTAAAATCTTTTATTTATCTCCTATTTGAAGAGGTGGTTTAACATTTGGTATACTTTTTTTTGAGATTAACATTTGGTATACTTAAAAATGATGTGTAAATGATATTATTTAGTAATTTATGTTTTCTCATCGTTGGTTGCAACTATCTAATAGTGTATATTATGTCATTTTGATCTTAACATGCATTGTTTGGTTCATAGAAGAGTATGACATTGTGGTATCCTCCTTTGAATAATTCATTTGAATCGACTTGGCACAAAGAGTCAATTAAGACTTAATGATTTATTTTGCCTCAGAGTTCTACTATTATTTTATGCCTCCTTTAATTTTATTTTGTCGCAAGCATGATTATGACGGTTATTGCTCTCTTGAATTGTCGCTTCCCAGTCTATTGCTAGCCTCAACATGTACTAAGCGGTATTTCTACCTGTGCTTCTAAATCCCTGAAAACCAAGTTATTCCAAAGAGTCCACCATAAATACCTATGCATGGCATTTAAAACCATTCAAGTAAATTTGCATGTGCTATCTTTAAAATCTTCAAACACTTCTCGATTTGTGCCACTGTTTTGAACTCATGAGAAAGTAGTAGATGGGCTTGTTATCTTCCATACTAGTTAAGTAACTGACTTGCATGCTACATCTTCTCGTCACTAATTTTGCAAAGAGCTGGTCAGACCACTATAATATCAAAAAAGATTTTGAGAAAATAAAAATAGGCACTCCTCCATGGTTTGAGATTGTTTGGTGGGCGCCCGAGGATTTGGTTAGCCATGGTTGTGTAAGCAAAGGTTGGGAGGAGTATCAAGCTATGAGAATGCATGAATATAAAGATGCATATTATAAATGCTTGTTTTAAAAATAATTCGGAACCGCTCTCAACTTGCTTAGTATGGAAGATAACAAGAACTCTATTGCCATTCGTTGACGGAACAACCACCAGTCAAAAATAATTTTACCTCTGTTTTCAAAATGGTGAAAAGTTCTAGCAAATGTTAAATCCCTACTTCCCGCAATGAAGGGCATATCTTTTAGTTTATTGTTGAGTCACCATCCTTATTTGAGCACCTTCTTGAGGGCATAATTGTCATTCTTAGTGCAATGTGATTGTCCTAGAATATGGTTAACTGCGGTGTAATCTTGATGCTTTTATCTTTAATATCTTTATTTCTAGTCTTCCCTTAAAACTCGGAGGTGCACTGGCATTTATGTTTTGTTGTACAAATTAAGGCAAGCGAGATACCACTCTACCGTTCTTTATTATGATCATTACAATCTTGTTGATGTTATAAATTTCATGTTATGAGCTCTTGATTGGTTGATACTTGTCATTGGGTAACATGATTGCTAAGTTTTATTACCAATACATCATGCAATTGTTAAAGATCTAATCATAGAATTTTCAATCAAAAATTATTTTGTTACCATTAACCTACTCGAGGACGAGCAGGAATTAAGCTTGGGGATGTTGATACGTCCAAAACGTATCTATAATTTTTGATTGTTTCATGCCATTTTATGAGTTTAGCACTTGTTTTTATATTAAGTTTATTATTTATTTGGACTAACCTACTAATAGTTCCAAAACTGCACAATGTTCTTATTTTAGATTTTGATGTGTAAGAATTATCAAGAATACGGAAACCTTGTTGGAGTCGAATTGGGACTTTCCATAAATCTGTCTGGAAACTATTTTCTAAGATTGTCACGTTAGGGCGTGAAGACAATGTCACGTGGAAATCAAATGTGAAACAAAGTTGTAGGAAATTTCCTCCTAATCGACCTGGACCTAAAATTTGGCCCAATCAGAGTCCGGATGCTCGAGATATGCCCGTTTTCATGAGGCCCAATAGGGGTTGACAGAAATCCGAGAGTCTATATAGAGAGGCAAACCCTAGGTCCCGAAGAACTCCTCCACCCATGAATTTCAGCGACCAAAAGCCACGTTTTTTCCTCCCCCATGTATGCCATCTCCATGGGGGAGGGCTCCCAAGAAGCCATGAAGGAAGGGGGCTAAGGGGCGGCGCTCCCCCATGATGTCGGCGACGGGGAAGCACCTCCCCGCGCCGCCGCCGACGTCCTGCGCTCCTCGCTGCCCTCTCCGCCATCTTTACTGCCATCTCCATCACCAACTCCTCCTTGTATTCAGTGGTTCATCCTCCCACAAATCTCTGTACTTTCCTATGTAAACATGGTGTTTGATGCTATAATATTTATCAAATTATCTATAACATGTTTGCGTAGTTATTTGTCTTTTGATTGCTTTGTTGAATGCATGCGGTTCATTAGAGTTGTATGTTGATATGGTACTGTCCATTGGTGTCCATTATATTAGTGCGCGCATGGATCATCACGATAGGGTTAGTAGTATGTGCAAAGTAAGGGGGTAGTTCTGCCGGAATGACAGAAATCTGAGTACTCGAACCGGTTAGTTGCACGTATGGAGTAAGAGGACCATCGAACTTAAGGCTATGGTTGGGGAAACCTTAATGCATTGTTAGTATTTACGGATGTTTGATAACAATCCAATCATATAGTACTTGTAATCCCAAGTAGTGGGGTGCATGTATATTTAGGCTCTCCCACTTAGAAAACTGCATCGAAGACAATGAAACCAATATCTTCACTAATTAATCTTGGACAAAGCCACAAAACTTACCACAACTTTTCCACACTCATGGTACTGTTACTTTATGGTTGCTTAGTATATCTTATTGTTGCAGCACAAACACTTACTTTCTTATATTTATTATCGTGCAAAACTATATCTCATACCCGTATTATTGTTTTAGTTTTATTTTCTAGATAATAGAAACGTTTGGTGTGCGTAGAATTGTATCAGTGGTTGATAGAACTTGAGAGAACATTCATCCTACCTTTAGCTCCTCGTTAGGTTTGACACTCTTACTTATTGAAAAGTCTACACACGATCCCCTAAACTTGTGGGATATCAATGATGCTCTACATGGGTATGCCAATGCCAATGGAGTCATCGTGAGGCCAATTATAAAGCATGGCGTCTATGTGTTAAACCACAACAAGACCTTCCCATGCGTCAAATAGGTGCCGGGTATGCGTATGGATATCTACTACGCCCTCCATCACATGCAAGCGTTCATAAGGGACCATCAAAATCTTAGACTCTGCAGTGATGTCAGAGCGTGGGCCGAACGGATGGCGCGCATCCAGGATAACGATCTAAGTGCCGCGTTGTGTCGCATCCAAGAGCAGATTTAAACAATCCTGCAGCAAGATGTCATGAAAAGAGGAGGGAGATTCAACTTCAGGGTGCAACCGAGTAATGCCGCAACAGACACTATCAAGGAGAAGCAACGGGACGAGAGGGAAATGAGGATGCTGGTTAGAGGCATCCGTGTGATCAAGGAGAAAAAAGTACCAAAGAATTAGTATTAATTGATGTTATTTCTTCCTTAATTAGATATAAGTAATCTTTACATATGACTTATTAATTGTCCGGAATTTTCACCATATGAACTTGCCATATGACTTTACATCTTTCTGCATCCATCATTTAATTATGGAGATTTGCGAAGTTTGTGCTTTCCATTGCCTAATATTTCACATGTTTTGTGTACAGAGCTGGCGTGGTAGGGTCCCGGGAGTCTATGACGAGTGGGATGATTGTAACAAGCAAGTGAATGGCTACAAAGGTTGTACCTTCAAAAGCTACAAGAGTAGAGTGATCGCGGAAGCGAGGTGGAGGACTCACCTCGTGGACGAGAGGAGCTCGACGAAGACTAGAGCCTACACCTACATCATCATTGCCGGCTTGCTCACAGTTCTCTTTTACTTCTTTGTGCTCTAGTTAGGTTATTTAGTAATAACTAAGACTTGTCTACTACTTTCATCCTTCTTTGCTACTTTTGGAGACTATTGGCAGATGTTGAACTATGTAGTTGTTATGTGTACTTGTTATTATCGGTTTCGATTACAATGTGTGACATAATTATCTGTCTATTCATTCTGTTCGGTTGTAAAATCTGCACATGCAGAATATATTTGTATATAATTGAATAAATACGGTGATACTGAATATTTTCGAAATATGCACGAGATATGACAATAGTGGCGCACCAGACCATGCGCCACAGCTTTTGACTAAACCAAGGCACACCTGCAGGGTGCGCCACAGTTAAACTCAATATCTATGGCGCACCAGGTGGTGCGCTACAAATATGGCTTAATTTGTGGGGTGGTACCCGTGGCGCACCACTATGCGTCACAGATGTGTTTTTCGGTGTGCCACAACAGCCTTTTTCTGTGGTAGTGAGATATGCGTAGCCGACATCAAGGTCACGGAAGAACTTGGTGCAACGACCCCGGCGCCTCAAGCGTGCTACCTCCGAGTTTCGTACACGTACAGTGAACGACGAAAACCTTCCGGAACTCCGATCCAGCAGAACTGTGGCAGTAGATCTGTTAGATCGTATCGGAAGCAGCACGACGGCGTACATATGGTGGAGAATATCCCTCCCGGGCGTAGCTCTTCGAGGAACCACATGGGAGGGAGAGACACAAGAGAGAGAGAGAGAGAGAGAGAGAGAGAGAGAGAGAGAGAGAGCTAGAGAACATTTCAAAGGGAATTATGGGACAATGAAAAGGGGAGGGGTGCCCCTCCTTTTATAGGAGGAGGGGAAGAGATAAGGAAAGGGGAGGGGAGCCGCTGGTCCTGGGGTGGGTGATGCACACGGTGGGTGTGTTGTTGGAAGACCCCAAGAGAAAGGTGTGAAGTAGTGCAGCAGCAAATTTCCCTCAGTTATGAAACCAAGGTTATCGAACCAGTAGGAAATGAAGAATTCCCCAGAAAAGAGCTGATGCTAAGTTGATGTGGACCCTGCACACAAAGAATCAAGATACTTTGCCCCAACTTAACAGTGAGGTTGTCAATCTCACCGGCTTGCTGTAACAAAGGATTAAACGTATGTGTGGAAGAAAGATGTTTGTTTCAAGAAAGTAACAGGTTTGCAGTTGTGGTTTTATCAGATTAATGAGAAGGACCGGGGTCCACAGTTCACTACTGGTGTCTCTCCATAATAATAACTTTCATCCATGAGTGGTAAACAAATTACTGCTAGGCAATTGATAGAATAATGATGAGCGACCCAATGCATATACTAATGTTATGATGTCTAGTGTGAGATTCATTCGGGCATTACAACAATATACATAGACCGTTCAAACCACATCTATGACTAATAATCCACCTTTCGGTTAGCGTCTGCACCCCTTTCAGTATTAAGTTGCATGCAACAGATTATCGCGTTAAGCACTGTGTGTAATGTAAGTTAGTAACATTATCCTCAGACAAAGTACTACTGTATTATCCCTAGTAGCAACAATATATCTACAACCTTAAATCTTTCTGTCACTGCCCTAGATTTAATAGAGACATGAACCGACTATCGAGCATAAATACCCCCTCTTAAAATTACGAGCATCTACTTGGCCAAAGCACACACAAGTAACGGAGAGCATGGAAGATCATTAGTACTCAGTATTCATCGGATCCTAGCAAATACAAGATGGAGAATTACATAAAGATGATCTTGATCATGATACGCAGCTCACAAGATCTAAACATGATAGCACAAGAGGAGAAGACAACAATCTAGCTACTTCTATGGACCTGCAGTCCAAGGGTAGATTACTCACGCATCAGTCCGGAGGCGGTCATGGCGACATAGAGGCCTCCGGGGATGATTCCCCCTCCCGGCACGGTGCCGGGGAGCAGTTCTGATATCTCCCGAATTCATGTTGACGACGGCGGCGGCTCGGGACCCGTGGAGGAAAAACTGAATATCTTCCGATATTTTTTAGGTCAGGAGGTATTTATGGGCGAAAGGGCGATGTCGGTGGGCGCCCGAGGGGCCCACACCACCTCCTGGCGCGGCCAGGAATGGAGCCGTGCCACGGGGTGGTGTAGCCGGCTCGTGGCTCTTCTTCGTCTCGTCTTCGGTGTTCTGGAACGTTCCTTTTAAAAAATAATTCCAGGATGTTTTATTTCTAATTCCGAGAATATTTCCTTAAGTACTTTTCTGAAACCAAAAACAACAGAAAACAGGGAACTGGCACTTTGGCATCTTGTTAATAAGTTAGTCCCAGAAAATGCATAAAACTATATAAAATGCATATAAAAATGTAATAATTGGTATAATATAAGCATGGAACATAAGAAATTATAGATAAGTTAGAGACGTATCAACATCCCCAAGCTTAGTTCTACTCGTCCCGAGTAGGCAAGAATGATAAAAGAAGAATAATTTCTGAAGGGACATGCTTAAACACAATCTTGATCATGTAATAATGTAAGGCATGTAAACTGAGATGAAATGAATAAGGGATGTAGTTTATATTGATATTAAATGAGTAATAAATAAACAAGTAGGTGAAGCAAGCAAAGCTTCCAGTGATATAGTACTAGATAGCAATTGTGCAAAGTAGATATTAAAGATGATTTAAGCTTCAAGCACAACAATATAATCATCTAATGCTTCCAACTAACATGACAACTTAATGAAAGGATCAAGTCAAGCAATATCAATATGCACGTAGAAGATCAATACTTTATTTGTTGAAAAGAAATAAGCAAGCGTTCAACGTTGGTTCCTGGCACCAGGATGTTATGGCTAAGAGAATGTTAATGGAGGTTTGGGAGGCCAACGGAAGAAAGGCTCACAAAGCTGTAAATGATCATTGGACACGAGAAAGTTTTATAATCAAAGCTTATGCAAGGAGTAGTGATGGCCACACAACGGATGCACAATGAGCTATAAGTATATGAAAGCTCTCCAATGGAACTACTGGGGGTGCATCCAACTTGCTTGCTCACGAATACCTAGATCACTTTTGAGAAGGCTCATCATTGGAATATACAAGCCAAGTTATATAGTGTAAAATTCCCCACATAGTTATGCAACTAAGACATGAAAAATCTCTCATATGGAGTAAAAGTGCTAAACATGAGCACAACTGATGATCACAAATGATATGGTGCTATAACATGAGCACAAGTGTGTGATAAAGAATAGTAATGCTGCCCCTTTTTTCTTGTTTTTTCTCTTTTCGATGGCCTCCATGGTTCTTTTCACTTTTAGGGGCAAGCATATATGATATATGAAAACACACTAATGATGATAAAACAACATACTGATGATATAAGTAACTAATATGAATGTGACATAAGGTTGCATATGACACGGTGCCTCTGCTAGTGTAGCAGATTATGCAATGATCTAGCGTAACATGGGTAAAGCCACACATCAGCTTTATAGAATAACGCAAAGCAATATATAAGTAATGAATGACAACAAGTCATGTAATGTAAGATGGATGTTGGATGGCAATATATCTCGGAACAACTATGGAAATGCTGTAGTAGGTAGGTATGGTGGATGTTTTGAGGAAAATATCTCGGAACCTCTTATGTGTAGGAGAACAAGATGAAGATCTCCCACGAGTTTGGATGTACTCGTGAAAAATACACCAACTCTCAATGTGAGAAAGGGCAATGCAAAGTACCGAAGAGGCTAGCAATATGGTGGTGGAAGTGCCATGAAAACCGCAGTTTCAGAACTCACAAGTAAAAAGATTCCAAATAAAAATATGATCTTACAAGGCATAATAAAAATTACTTCTAGAGGGATCGTGGCGAATGAGAAAGTCACCGTTGGCTTTCCCGACCGTAGAGCATAACATAAAGTCATTACGGTTGCTTTAGGCAAATAGAAGTCATATACCATTATGCAATCAACTGGAAATTTAAGTGTGGCACAGCTTGAAGTTTTTCTAGACCAACCATTAATCATTCCACTTTACTAGACCATCATGCTTCCCATTAAGCAAATTAATATCTCAAAACAACATCAATGATTCAAGTGACACAATTTAATAATCTACAAGATTATGTATCATTTAATAATACCATCTACCACATTTAGCATTTTCTGTTCTCAACCAAACACCAATCAACTTATTTAAAAGATAAACTCTCCAAGTAATTAAACAATGAGAACCGAGAGTGTAACATAGCAAAGCTAACAGCTCTAACAAGAGATGCATGAAAAAACAAGAGCTAGAGAGCAAACAATAACATGAAAAGAATACTCAATGAATATAAGTGAAGAATACGAGTATTCATAAGAAAAAGCGGAGCGTGTCTCTCTCCCACACAAAATAATGCTAGGATCCATTTTATTCAGAGAATGAAAATAACAAAAACAAACAGACGCTTCAAGAAAAGCACATAAGATGTGGCGGAATTAAAATATAGTTTCACTAGAAAGGACCTGATAGTTTGTTGATGAATAAGGGGATGCCTTGGGCATCCCCAAGCTTTGACGCTTGAGTCTTCTTGAAATATATTGGGGTGAAACACCGGGGCATCCCCAAGATTTGGCCTTACTATCCTCTTGATCACATTATATCATCCTTCTCTATTGATACTTGAAAACTTCCTCCACACCAAACTTAGAGTAAACTTCATTAGAGGGTTAGTGTACAAAACATTATGATATTCTGTAGGAACACAATTGCTACCAATGCTACTGGACATTAGCTACAGCTAATGATACTTAATAGGATAAAAAGATCCAATCAAAATAGTAAAAGAGGCATTGCAAAATAAATGGCAGAATCTTTCAAAAACAGAACAGTCCGTAAAGACAAAAAATTTCGAGGCACCTAACTTGCTCAACTCAGAAAACTCTAAACTAATTTAAGTTGCGTATACATATGAGGATTATGCACAAAAAAGGGAAGATTTTTCTGACGTTCTAGTGAATAGTTATGAAATTGACGGTGAACAGCAGAAATATGTGTATGTGCAGGAACTGAAAACTAGAGGCTTAAGTTGACACAATATTGCAATAAAATAAAGATACAAAGGAATTGCTACAGAGGTAGGATAAGTCCTTGAATAAGAAAAATAAATTAAAATAACAGGAAATAAAAGTGGGTCGTCTCCCATAAGCGCTTTTGTTTAACGCCTTTGAGCTAGGCACAAAGATAAAACTCAAGTACTATCAAGAGATGAAGCATCAACACCATAATTTTAACGAACAATAGAATCAAAAGTTAGCTTCATTCTTTTTCTAGGGAAGCATTCCATACCTTTCTTGAGTGGTAATTGGTACTTTATGGTACCTTTTTTCATATCAATAATAGCACTCACGGTTCTAAGAAAAGGTCTTCCCAACACAATTGGATAAGATAAATTGCATTCAATATCCAAGACAATAAAATCAACGGGGACCAGGTTATTATTAACCATAATAGGAATATAATTGATCCTCCCTAAAGGTTTCTTCAAAACATTATCAGCAAGAAAAACATCCAAATAGCAATGTTCCAATGGTGGTAAATCAAACATATCATAGAGCCTTTTAGGCATAACATAAATACTTGCACCAAGGTCACACAAACCATTGGAATCAAGTTTATCTACTTTCATTTTAATGATGGGCTCCCAACCATCTTCTAACTTCTTAAGGGTAGAAGCTTCAAGTCTCAATTTATCTTCCCTTGCTTTAATGAGAGCATTTGTAATATGAGTAGTAAAAGCCAAATTAAGAGAGCTAGCATTATGACTTGTGGACAATTTTTGCAAGAACATAATAACTTCAGAGATATTACAATTATCAAAATCAAAATTCTTATCATCAAAGAAAACCGAACCACTTCCTCTTATGTTCTTAATAAATTAAGCACTTTTCTCAACACTAGTTTCTTCAGCAGTTTTAGGCAATTTAAATTTTTTAGATGAAGTAGAGGAGACATTTCCTACACCAACTATGTTACCGTTGATAGTAGGAGGCTTACTAACATGTGAAACACCATTATTCTCAGAGGTAGTAATAGTACAAAAATTAACAATATTGGCCTCTTTCTCTAATTCTCACTCTCTTTCCCATCTAGCACGTAACTGAGCCATCATCCAAAAAAAATCATCAATTTGAATTTGGATGGAATTAATTTTAGCAAAGGAATTACTTACTTTTTTTTAGTAGGCATAACTTTATATTTTAAAAGATCAACATCAAGGACAAGACTATCAACTTTAGACGCAAGAATATCAATTTTTCCTAGCTTTTCCTCAACAGTTTTATTAAACAAAGTTTGTGTAGTGATAAAATCTTTTAACATGGTTTCAAGTTCAGAGGTGGTAGTCCTATTGTTGTTACCATAAGAATTACCATAAGAGTTGCCATTATTAGGATGATATGGCTTATAGTTGTTATTACCGTAATTGTTCCTATAGGCATTGTTGTTAAAATTGTTGCTTTTAATAAAGTTTACATCAACATGCTCTTCTTGTGCAACTAGACAAGCTAAGAGAACATTATTGGGATCAATATGGGATTTACCACTAGCAAGCATAGACATGATAATATCAATCTTTTCACTCAAGGAGGAGGTCTCTTCAACAGAATTTACCTTCTTACCTTGAGGTACCCTCTCTGTATGCCATTCAGAATAATTTAGCATCATATCATCCAAGAGTTTTGTTGCAGCCCCCAAAGTGATGGACATAAAGGTACCTCCAGCAGCTTAATCCAATAAGTTTCTCGAAGAAAAATTCAGTCCTGCATAAAAGGTTTGGATGATCATCCAAGCAGTCAGTCCATGTGTTGGGCAATTCTTTATCATAGATTTCATTCTTTCCCAAGCTTGAGCAACATGTTCGTTATCTAGTTGTTTAAAATTTATGATGCTACTTCTTAGAGAAATAATCTTAGCAGGAGGATAGTATTTTCCTATAAAAGCATCTTTGCATTTTATCCAAGAATCAATACTATTCCTAGGCAATGAAAGCAACCATTCCTTAGCTATTCCTCTCAAGGAGAAGGAAAATAATTTCAGTTTTATGATATCACCATCTATGTATTTATATTTATTAATTTCACATAATTCAACAAAGTTATTTAGATGGGCAGCAGCATCATCAGAACTAACACCAGAGAATTGCTCTCTCATAACAAGGTTCAATAAAGCAGATTTAATTTCAAAGAACTCAGCTTTCGATGCAGATGGAGCAATAGGTGTGCATATAAAATCATTATTGTTGGAGCTTGTAAAGTCACACAACTTAGTGTTTTCAGCAGAACTCATTTTAGCAGATTAAATAACAAACCAAAATAACAATATTAAAGAAAATAATGCCAAACCAAAATAAACAAGAGCAACATAACTGAAAATAAATGACAAAACCGAAATAAGAAAAGTAATGCAAGTAACTAATTTTTTTTGTATTTTTGATATTAAGCAAACAAGACAGTAATAAAAATAAACTAAGCAAGAAAATAATAAAATAAAAAGATTGGAAGTGCGAAAACTCCCCTCGTTGTGAATCTTCAAATCCCCGGCAACGGCGCCAGAAAAGAGCTTGATGCACACGGTGGGTGTGTTGTTGTGAGACCCCAATAGGAAGGTGTGAAGTAGTGCAGCAACAAATTTCCCTCAGTTATGAAACCAAGGTTATCAAACTGGTAGGAAAAGAAGAATTCCCCCGAGCTATGAACGGCGCCAGAAAAGAGCTGGTGCTAAGTTGACGTGGAGCCTGCACACAAGCAATCAAGATACTTTGTCCCAACTTAACAGTGAGGTTGTCAATCTCACTGGCTTGCTGTAACAAAGGATTAAATGTATGTGTGGAAGAAAGATGTTTTTTGGCAGAAAGTAACAGTTTTGCGGTTGTGGTTTTATCAGATTAATGAGAAGGATCGGGGTCCACAGTTCACTAGTGGTGTCTCTCCATAATAATAACATTCATCCATGAGTGGTAAACAAATTACAGCTAGGCAATTGAAAGAATAATGATGAGCAACCCAATGCATATACTAATATTATGATGTCTAGTGTGAGATTCATTTGGGCGTTACAACATTATACATAGACCGTTCCAACCGCATCTATGACTAATAATCCACCTTCCGGTTAGCGTTCGCACCCCTTTCAGTATTAAGTCCCATGCAACAGATTATTGCCTTAAGCATTGTGTGTAAAGTAAGTAAGTAACATCTTCCTTAGAGAAAGTACTACTGTTTTGTTTATGGCTCCCACCCTCCTGAGCTCAGGCGGCTCCCATGGCGACTCCAATGGCGATCTCGGTGCCCACCTCATCTAGGTCCCTCCATGGCGGCTGGAAGAGAGAGGATGGATCCATTCAATGATCCCTCCTCCATTGCTCATCTCCTGGACTTCTCTATTGGTCACCAATTCAGATCTAAGGTTCGCCATCTCTTTGCCTCCTCGGTTAGCCCTGTCTCCTCCTATCGACGTTTTTATCTTGTGGTTTCCTTTGGTCGTGCTGCCTTCCGTTTGGATGAATTGAATGTTAGTCTGGCCCTCTCGGCGGTGTTGGGGGTAGCCTATGATGAGATTGGTACGTCTCTTCTTGTGGGGAGTGTGTTCAAATTTGCAGTCAGCTCTAAAGATGTGGGTTTCTTGATATGTAATTTGAGATCTATTGATTGCAAAATGTTCAAATGCTATTTTCATCTCTGGGGTCATGGAGGGCCTAACTGGATGAGGGAAGAACAAATCTGGATAAATCAAAGGAATGCACAATGGTCGTTGGTGAAAGCACGTCGATCACGTCCCCATGCAAACCCTAGACAGCCATCTGTCCCGCATATTTTCCAACGTCTCCGGCTTCACCTAGGAACCAATTTGCCTAGCCCATCTATTCCTACGGGTGCCAATGCAATCCCAGTTGGTATCCGAGATGCATCTGATTCAGATCCCTCTGTTATTTTGGAGAATCATAGTGTTCATCATGACCCGGTTTCACCGGCACTTGAGCGGGATCTCAGCAAGATTGAATCTTGTCATAATCTGATATTACAATGGAGGCCCATTATTCGGCCTGTGCAAGTTTCCCCTGCGGCCCATTTAGAAGCCCTGCAACCTCAGACTCCTTCTGCTGCTAATCTGACTCAATCTACTAAGGAGGTTTCCTGCTGTTCCAGATGTCTCAGTCCGTTTCATGTTAATATTGATTGTTCTAATCAGATTCGTTGCAGAGTTTGCTCAAAATATGGTCACATTGCCTGTAATTGCTTTGGTCGTTTTAACCATAAGAGAATCTTCTGGAGAGTTGTTACTAAGGAAGTCCTTATATCGAATAAATAAATACCAAACGATAGAGCTCTCGCTGCACCTTCCCCTGTTTCCCCTGTTTTCCCCTGCAACCCTTGCACAGGCGCCTCCGCCAGCCCACCGCCGTCGACCTCGCCTGGCGAGTGAGCTATGGCGAACTACCCTGTCGACCCTGTTCCTCACCTGCCTCCTGGAGCGGGTTATGAACCTTTTAGTCCTCTCCGACCGCAGAGAGGCTATGTGGTCATCGGCGGCGCTACTCCTGAGATATGCGATGACTGGGCGATCATCCTCCTCGAACCAGAGCCCTCATGGGAACAGTTTGAAGGTACTTTTGCTCTGATCACTCCTCAGATGGTGCAACGAGGTTATGATATTCGTCAAGTCAGTCGTTGTGCTATGGGTGCTGCGATGATTAGATTTGATGGGGTTATTGACAGAGACAGTGCTATTAGAAACAGTCCCTATTTTATTGGTGATACTGTGATGCGTGTCATTGAGCAAGATAGAGGACGTAACTACAGAGCTGCCACTTTTACTCATGATGTTTGGCTTATGTTAATTAATTTTCTTCCTGAATGTTGGAGCCTTAGCACCATAGTTTCCACCTTTGCTCCATATGGACGTTTCTTGATTTGGAATAGAGATGATACAAACAAGGCTCGGATCCTTGTGAAAATCAGGACTATTGACATTGATAAAATTCCTGGAAGCATTGTTGTTATCCGGAACTTTAGTGAGGAAGGCAATGGGGGTTCTTGGTCTTGTCCTTGTATCATTCTGAACAGACGCATGCTTGGGGCGGTTGCTGGTGATGAAGATCCTCTCCCTCCTGAGGGAGAGAACCCACACCCAGTTCCTATTGTGATTGATGGGTTTGCAATGTGGCAGGAAAAGAAGCTCCAGTTGCGCCACTTATCAATTCAGTTAATGAGGAGGACCCTGTCTTAGTTACTCCCCCTCAAAGTCCTGCCCCTGATGTACACATTATTCTCCCAGCTCTGGAAGAACCTGTACTTGTAGTACCTGATCAGGCACCTGTGATAGAACCACCTGTTGATGTTGTGGAGGATCCAGCTGATGAGCCAGTGGTTGACCAAGTTATTGCCCCAGATGCTCCACCTCCTGTTCAGCCTTTATTTGTGGAGGTGTTCCCCCCAGGCCGTACTCAACCTGCTCCCTCTCTAGGCAACACAAGCAACATCTCTTCTGAGAATTCTGCTGCAGTTGGGAATGTTGCAGTTCAACTTCCAGCTACACATAATGTTGAAGTTCAGAGCTATCTACTTGCTGATAAACAACTGTTCCATCTGTGGCATCTTCTGCTCACCTTCATGCTTCCAGGAAGAGAAAAGGAAAAACTATTATGTCGGTTGAGCAGGTCAGGAGAAGCACTAGAATTGCCAAGCTCAAGGATGGTTTTAAGGATATTCTTGTTAATTCTGTCAATAAGGAACATGAAGATGATGAGGATGAGGAGCATGAACGGGACAGGGGAGCTCAATTTGCTCATGTCAGGGATTTATATGCACCTGCTCCACCTTTTCTGCCTATAGAGACCATCCAGGCTATGGCCACTAGACCTTGTCAGATGCATCCTGAGGATGTATCAGATGACAACTTGAACTATAACAGTACCAATGATAGTGTTGAATAAGCTAGGCAAAGAGGGAAGCAACAAGATATTTTGCATCTATCATATCCATTATGTACTCTTGGTTTGTAATAAGTTGGTACTCTGTTTTTCATTTTTCTCCTATCAGCGTGGACTGTATTTGGCTGTGTGTGAACCTGGCTCCATGCTCTTTTGCTGTCAGTATGTGATATTGGTGCTAGCTGATGTTGTCAGCTTTTCTCAGAAGTTTGTGTCTGTTAATTATGTGCGATGCTATCAGTTTGTGTTAATTCTGACTATATCTTGTGTTTACATCATACAATTTGGGTTGTTTGTGGCAGTTGATAGTGGGTTTTTCATATGTGATTTGATGATTGTTAACCTGCAACTGACTCTGTTAGTCTCTGGGCTCTTTAATATTGCTCAGCAAAATATCTTTGATTTGGTTATCAATGAGTAGACAATGGAATATTTTGGACTAGAATCTGAGAGGAATTAACTCACAGACCAGATGGGATGACATTAGACAAAACATTGACGAATCAATTTGCAATATTATCTGTTTCCAGGAAACTAAAAAGAACACTTTGACATCCAGTATGTCAGGAACTTTTGCCCTAGACGTTTCAATAAATTTGTGTTTTCCCCTTCTGTGGGGACTTCAGGAGGAATAATCACTATTTGGAATGGCAATCTCTTTGATGGTACTGAGATCTCCTCATCTAAATTTCATGTGACACTACAACTGATCTGCAAGGTTTCTGGTCAGGTTTGGTATCTTACTAATGTTTATGGGCCAACCTATCCTGTTGAGAGAGCTCTTTTTCTTAATTGGTTGATGAGCATTGACGCGAATCCTATGCATCTGTGGATGATACTTGGGAATTTTAATCTGATTAGGGGTCCAGAGAATAGAAACAGGCCGGGAGGTGATGTCAATAATATGCTTGCTTTCAACAGATTTATTGGTCATCATGATCTAGTGGAAATCCCACTTAAGGGTAGATCTTTCACCTGGAGTAACATGCAAGCTGATCCTTTGCTTGAAAAGTTAGATTGGATTTTTACCTCTTCCAACTGGACTTCTTTATTCCCTAATACCCTTGCTAGTCCTCTAGCTAAGCTTTCATCAGATCTTGTCCCTCTTAAGGTGCAGGTTAGCATCCATGTCCCAAAAGCACAGGTATTCAGATTTGAAGAATTCTGGCTTGGGATTCAAGGATTTGCACAAATCATATCTAATAATTGGCAGCATCTGGGGAATTATAAAAATGCGGCACAAGATATTACAGCGAGACTGAAGTCGTTAAGATATGGATTGAAACAGTGGAGCAAAAGCTTATCCCAGTTAAGTAAGATTATCCACTCATGCAATTTTGTACTTGCTCTATTGGATGGTCTAGAGGATCAAAGGCTTCTATCTATTATAGAATCCAAATTTAGAAGGCTACTTAAAGTTCACTTGACCAAACTGCTGGAGGCCAAGAGGATCTATTGGCGTAGTAGGGCTAAAATCAGATGGGCTAAACTAGGAGGAGAAAACACTAGTTTTTTCCATACCTTTGCCACCAAAAGCTTCAGATGTAATTACATTGCCATATTAAACACAAAGGATGATCGTTTGGTTTGTAATCTTGTGGATAAAGCTGGAGTAATTTGGCAATCTTTTAAAAAGAGAATTGGTTGTTCTGATAGCCCAGTTATGTTATTTGATCTCAGTAACCTTATTGTGCCCAATACCAATATTGATTTTGATAGCCTTGAGGTCCCCTTCACCAAGGAAGAAATTGATGACATTGTGAAGTGTATGCCAACAGATAAATCACCTGGTCCTGATGGTTTTAATGGGGCTTTCTTGAAGAACTGCTGGGACCAAGTTAAGGAGCAATTCTATCAGTTGTGTTTCAGTTTCTTTGCAGGGGATTTGGATATCTCAAGTATTAATACAACATACATTACTCTCATCCCTAATAAAAGTGATCCAGAATATGTTAATGACTACAGACCTATTTCTCTGGTCAGTATCACTTTGAAATTATTGACAAAGCTGCTGGCAAACAGAATGCAAAAGGTGATTATCCAAGCCTTGCACAAGAATCAGTATGGCTTACTCAAAAGTAGAACCATTCAGGACTGTCTTGCGTGGGCTTTTGAGTACATTCATCTTTGTCATAAGTCTAAGAGGGAGATCATAATCTTGAAATTGGATTTTGAAAAAGCTTTTGACAATGTTGAATATTCTGCAATTCTTTTAATGCTAAAACACTTAGGTTTTGGAGACCTTTGGCTGAATTGGATATCCAAGATCCTTCATACTACTTCTACCTCAGTACTCTTGAATGGAATACCTGGTAAGAAAATTTGGTGCAAGAGAGGAGTAAGACAAGGTGATCCTTTGTCCCCCTTGTTGTTTGTCTCTACTGCTGAACTTTTACAATTTGTCATTAACGCTGCTTGGCAAAATGGAGAGATTGATTTGCCCCTTGATTGTTCCTATGGATTAGATTATCCAATAATACAATATGCTGATGACACATTGCTTATAGTACCAGCATGTTCTGATCAACTGAGAAGGCTCAAATTAATCCTGGATAAATTTTCTTTATCTACTGGTTTAATGATCAATTTCAACAAATCCTCCTTGGTACCTATCAATGTTGATCAGGTTAAAAGTACTGAGTTGGCTCTGATACTAGGGTGTAAAGTTGAGGTTCTACCTTTTACTTACCTTGGATTGCCTTTGGGAACTACTAAACCAAAAATGGAAGATCTGATTGGGATTATACACAGAATTGATAGAAGATTGGTTGGTATTGCTGATACACTATCTTATGATGGTAGACTGGTTGTGATTAAATCCATCATTTCTGCTATACCCAATTTTGCCATGTGTACACTGAAATTGCCACTGGGCTTCCTGTAACATCCCAGAATATTAATATAATTTTTAATGCAAAAATGTGGGCCAACAAAAACTTTTCTTATGAAAATGTGAGTATGTTTAATTTTTGAGTGTTGCTGGTTACATTGTTTGTAATACTGTTGAATTCAAGCTCTAATTGAAAAATTGAAAGAAAAGAAAACAAATAAGACAAATCCTAAAAACAAAACATCATGTGACACATGTCACATTGTTTTTTTCCAAATTAAAGAAGCATAATTTATTTTTACACCAAAACCAATGGAGAAGTATTATAAACACTCCTAGTTAATTTTTACAAATTATTCCCTTTCAAAAATTCAGATTCAAAACTTCAAATTCAAATTAGAAATTCATGATTGAAATATTTCAAAATAATTCAAAGAGACTTTGTAACACTCACCAATAATATACTTAGCCTATATCTTAAATTTGGACTCAAAAGAATAAATAGAAATAGGAAAATTAAAGTGACAAATGGTCACTGCTTTGGTTCAGGAAAATCACCAAACACCCTGTGATCATCCACCCTGTTCTTCCCAAATCCGAGCAACTCGTGGATCAATCCGAGAAATGTGAGGTTTATTCGTCGAATTGAGGCCAGCCCTGCACTCCTCTCTTCTCTGCGACCTCACTGCACGCCGGGGGAGGCAAAACGGTGGCCGGAGTCGCCGCCTGGACGCCGGCGACAGCCCCGGCCATGCGCACGTCGTGATGTCGCGACGGGCATCCGAGGTGGCACGCCGTGCGCTCTCCCGTGCCTGGCCCCCCCCTTCTTTCCTCGCCTCTCTGCTCCCTCGCAAACCCGCACAGCACACCGGCACCCGCCCGTGCACGCCGCGGCCGCACCAGGACGTGCACGCCGTGCGCCGCCCGAGCACGCCCACGGCAGGGCCATGCGCCCGAGCGCGCCCGAGCGCGCCACGCCGCCCCGCATTGCCCATTTGGTCCCCCAGACGCCCCGCAACCCAGCCGCGCCCCTCCACCGGCCTACGACGGCCTAGCCCGGCCACGAACGCCCCTGCACCGCGACCACCGTGCGCCGCCCGGCCGCTATAAAAGCCGCCCGTGCCCTGCACTTCTCCGCACCGCACCACCACCCCTTCCCCCTCTCACACCACCTCTCGAGCACCGCCAGGAGGGCGGAGCAGTTGCCGCGAAGCTCCGGCCGCCCGTGGTCTCCTCGAGCTCGCCGTGCCCGAGGTAGACGACGACCGCGGCCAGGCCACGGCATCCCTCCCCTTCCCTTCTCTCTGGCCTCAGCTCTTCCCCTTGCACCCCGCACTCACATGCGCCCCTTTTCCCTCTGTCCCGTGCTCAGGTGCGCCGGCAATCGCTCGCCGGAGTTGCAGCGGAGCCGCGGGAAAAAGGAGGAGGACGCCGCCGTCGCTCGGGGCCTCGCCAGCACGCGCCACTCGCCCCAAAAGCTTCCCCACCTCGCCGCCGTCGTCCTGCACCATCGCCGCGTCCTCCCGAGCCCCGTGGTGAGCAGTCCATCCCCCTCGCCGTCGCCGGAGCCGCGGTGCCGCCCGATTGAGGTCGTCGCCGACGCGTTCGATCTCAGCCGTTAGATTAGAATCCTACGGTAGCTTACCGTTTCGTTTTAATTAATAAAACCCTGACATGCGGGTCCCACACGTCAGGTTTAAATGAACAGCGCGCGCGCTCGTTCTGTCTCTGACCAGTGGGTCCCCTCCGTCAGATTTTTCAACATTATCCACTCTGGATATTAAATTGAATTTAAATTCCATTTAAAAGTCAGTATAGAACTCAAATTTAGAAAATCCATAACTTTAGATTTACAACTCCAAATTTAGCAAAACCAACTGTTCTGGAAAGCTTATGAAATTATATATCCAACTAAACTAGTTTCACTCCATTTGGATATATGATAAAAATACAATATTCAAAATACAGTAGCATGTTTAAATTCTAAACTTGTTTGTTTCTGATACTCTAAGAATCCAAATTAGTTGAAACTAATTTTAATAGATCACATTTAACCAGGTTTAGTCAATCCTAAAAGGATTTAATTTTTAGATGAACATTATTTAAATAATAGCCAAAACCTCATTAATTGATTTCTGGATTCAAAACAATGTGTAGAGAGTTTGGTAACTCCAAATGACCCAAACCCAATTGTGGCATCTTCTACACGTCATTAGATTTCTGTAGAATTTTAGTTTGTATTTTTGTGACAAACAGAACTCAAGCCATGCAATTAAACATATGCAACAAGTTTCTGCCCAAATTAAAATATAATGGAATAAGGTTTAATTCAATTAAATTGAAACCACATGATATTGTTTGGTATGTGGAATGGTCAATTAAAACCTCTAAGAGTGTATTGCTATGATGATTGATTGAATAGGCTAGTGATTGTTTGTATTTGATTGATTGTGTATTAGAAGAGAACGTTGCCGGATATATCGAGGAGGAGGGATTTGCTGAACCTAAAGACCAAGACCAAGATCACTTTGCCGAGCAAGGCAAGCTACTCTATGAGCTTGCACCTAACTTATGCATCTAGATTTACAAATCACTTTCAAAAGCAAAGGTTTACAAAAACCCTTTTTCAAAAGTATATGGAGACTATTTTGCCACTATATGTAGAAGTATATACTAAAACTATAGGATGGAAAAACAAGGTTATTTATTCAAAACTCTTTTGAAAACTTGTGTGGATATATAGCACCAAGATGGTGTGTTGAAATAAGGAAATGGAGAAAGACGGTTTTGGAAAAAGCACATTGTGTCCTAGTACTCAGTCAAGCAACCGATACTCTGTGCGACCACATTTACCCACATATGGGAAAGGGCTTAGTCAGATAGTTTGCTCTTATTAGTATGGGACACTGCATCAACAGAGATGACTCTGTTATGCATGAGGGAGTGGTTTGGTGACCTAACCCTGACCTGGGTCCTCGCTCAAAAATCTATGAGTAGATAAGGAGGATAGAAGGATGTCCGTATACACCGCCAGATAAAACCTATGAGTCCTCACACCTAGGGTTTCCGACGGGAAACTAGACTAGGTGTGGATGGAATGGTTCATAGGGGCAGGTTCCTATACTAGCATGAGCAAAGGAAAGACTAGGGTCGGTGACTCAACTTCGCATACAGCTGGTATGGCGAGACGTGGCTGACACGATGAGTTATCGGATGAGTGTGGGAAAAGCGTGCTACCTCTGCAGAGGGTAATTAAACTATTCGAATAGCCGAGTCCTCGGATATGGACAGTTGAAGACCCTACTTAGACCATGTGCAAGTTTTTGGAAGAGTGTTGAGTTTTAAAAGTAAGGGAAGTTGGAGAATGTTCCATACACCTATACCAACGGATCGGTATGAGGTAGTTGGACAATGGTTACCACAATGGTTTATGGTCGGAAAAGGAGGAGTTTTGAAACAAAACTAATAAAATGGAGATATCTAGTAGTTATAATTTCCTTATCTTCTTCAACAAAGATACAGAGATGTTTTTAAATGAATAAAAGTGAGAAACTAAAAATGGAACTAGAGCACTCATGTTGGAGTAGTTTGCGAGTACATTCAAATGTACTCATACCAGTTTGCTTCTGGCTATTGTCGTAGCCAGACATGGAGGAGTACTACGCCCAGGAAGAGTACGGCGACATCCATGCCAACTAAGGATCTTCTCAAAGTCGACTGCCTGTCGGGTCTGCGTTAGCTGTTGGATGGCTACTACGTTTAAGTTCCGCTGCTTATGTTGATTGTTTTGGTTTGGCCCTTGAAGGCACCTATGTAAGACTTGGTCTAGATGACCATTTTATGTAAGACTTCAATTCGGTATTGTAATGGATGTAAACTTTGGTATTCAATTCGGATTATGTGCAACGACAGACTGATCACGGGATCGTTGTGTTAAGCATAATCGGGTATCTCGGACAGTTAGTCCGGGGTCACCACAGAATTGGTATCAGAGCCAAGTTGACTTTAGGAGCCTTAGATTAGCATGGTCGTTAGGTAGTGATTGCAAAAGTTGAGTTTTTAAAGAAAAACAAAGTAAGAAATTAGTTTAAAAATTTCTTATCTCTTATCCTCTCATTTGTGCAAAATTCTCTTCTTACCAACTCCTAAGTTTTCTCTCATATTCATAAAAACTTACCCCACTTGTCATTTTAATAAACTTAAAAATCTGCTCACATATTTTCCCTTTCATTAAAATTTTGGTATACTTGTCATCTCACTAACTTAAAATTTTGACTAAAAATTTTTAGATGGCGATCCATTTCACTGAGTTCGTTCAGCTGGAGAAGGACGGCAAGTTGATGTTCGAGAAGGACTTGTTCGAGTTGACCAAGCTGCTAGGTCGTCCCACTCCTGAGTTCAGGGGAGCCCAGGTGGACGCTCCCGGTAGCGGGAACCTGTCCTGGTTGATCGAGGGGTCTGTTCGCGGGAACATCAAGTCCCCCGGATCCAGGGCACTCTCTTTCACCCTCATGGACGTCCACTGGGACGATGGACTGTGTCGTTCCATGCAGAGGATGCTATCCCGGCTTTGTGAGGAGCACAAGGCGGAGCTGGTAAACTCTCGTTTCCAGTTCTACGGGAGGCGCACCATCGATGGACACCCAATTCGGTCCCCTCTGCACCCGACATTCGGAGAGTATATTCTGGACATGGAGATTATGCTCTTTCGCACCCAGGAGGATCTGAGGTGCGCTAGGCTTCGGTCTCACTTTGAGCGTCTCTCGCTCAAGGAGAGTCGCGAGAGTGAGGCACAGCTGAAGACTGAGAAGACCGCTCTTCTGAAGAAGAGAACCCAGATGAGGAAGACCGTAGCGAAGCTCCGCAAGAAGGTTGCTGAGCAGGATGAGCTGATAGAGGATTTGGAGCTCCGTACTGACGAGATGGAGGAGGAGGGCGAGGATCTCCGCAAGGAGAACAACGCTTTCCTCAGTGACGATGACGACTATCTGGAGGAGATGGACGATGAGGATGAGGATGATGAGGATGAGGATGAAGAGGAAGAGGATCCAGAGGAGCCACCCTACCAGTCCGATGCTGACATGGCAGAGCCTGAGGTTCCACCTCAGTAGGCTAGTTACTTGAGTTCTACCGCAGGATTAGGTCGACCCCCTATCGCTAGTAGAGTCAAAGTTGTGGTTCTTTTGGAACTTGATATATGTACATTAGTTAGGGAGAATGTTGTAAGCTAGATTTGGGTGAACTCTTGATGTAATGGTTGTGCTATGAAAAAGTGTGCTAGTCTCATTGACATGTGTTAAACGTTTTTCTTATAATCCTTAGTAAATCAACCTCTACATAAACACCCATCTTTCCTTGATCAAACCCCCTTTTGCTTGCCCTTATTCCCGGTGTACTTCAGGATGGTGGAAACCCGTCGCACCAACATAGAAGGAGGAGCACCACCACCCCCACCAGACCCAACCACCGCCCAACTTCTGGCGCTCATCATGGAGGAACGCCAAGCTGCCCGGACTGAGCGTCAAGCTCATATCGCTGCCCTGCAACAGATAGCTGCCGCTCACAACAACAACCACAACAACCACCACAACAATGGCAATGGCAATGGCAATGGTGAAGGGAATCAGCGGTCCACTCTGAGCAACTTCCAAAGGACCAACCCACCCACCTTTTCCAAGGGACTTCACCCACTTGAGGCCGACGAATGGCTTCGCACCATTAACAACAACCTGGTAGTTGCAGCCGTAGGAGAACCTGAGAAGGTGCTGTATGCGACCCACTATCTTGCAGGACCAGCACGGTCTTGGTGGGAAGCTACCAAGGCTCTACAGCAAGCTGGTTATGCTATCAGCTGGGATGAATTCCAGGAGAAGTTCCGCAAGAAGCACATTCCCTGCGGACTCATCGAGCGGAAGAAGGATGAATTCCGCAGGTTGCGGCAAGGAAGTAAGGATGTGGTCGGATACCTAGATGAGTTCACTGACTTGTCTCGGTATGCTCCGGATGATGTCGACACCGAGGGAAGAAAGATGGAGCGTTTCATGAACGGACTTCATGATGAACTGCAATGCGCCTTGGTTATCCATGACTTTGTTGATTTGGAATCACTGGTGGACAAGGCCATACAGTTGGAGACCAAGCGCAAGTCCATGTTTGAAGGACGTAAGAGGAGGATGATTGCCCAGGAAGGTTCGAGCAGTCAGAAACCTCGCACCCACCCCCCAAACCCCAAGCCAGCATATAGACCACCACCAACTTCGCACCCCAGTTACCCTAAGCCCCCATACAACCCAAACAAGTTTAGCCGTCCCAATGACAACACCCGTCCCGGAGGGAACTCTAGCAACCCCAACCTCAATGCCAATGTTGTCTGTTTCAATTGTGGCACCAAGGGTCACTACTCCAAGGCATGCCCCAATCCTAAGAAGAATGGTCCGCGCCCCGATGCACAGGCGCCGAACAACGGCCAAGGCCGCGATGGAAATGGCAAGGGCCCCGCACCCCGCGGAAATGTGGCTGTTTCCAAGGGACGCCTGCACCACATCAATGCTGAAGAGGCCAGGGATGCACCAGATGTTGTGATGGGTACGTTCCTTGTCAACTCAGTACCTGCAACTGTTCTGTTTGATTCTCGTGCTACTCATTCTTTTGTTACCCAAGAATTTGTTGCTAAGGGAGGTTTAGTTGGAAACCTCTTACCCAAACCCATGGTAATCCAAATCCCAGAATCCACCATAGATACCAAGTCATTTTGCCCGGACGTTTCCCTTGAGATCAAAGGGGAAAAGTTCCTAGTCGACTTAATCATCCTAGGAACCCAAGGAATAGATGTCATACTGGGTATGAATTGGTTAGCCAAGTACCATGGTCGAATTGACTGTGCCAGAAGAGCTGTAGCCCTCACCACCGACAAAGGAGTAGAAGTGGAGTATGTGTCAGAAACCAGTCGACCCCAACCAGGATGCCATGAGAGCATAGCTCGGCCAGCCCTAGAGGAGATTCGTGTTGTTCACCTGTTCAAAGATGTCTTTCCTGAAGAATTGTCTGGTATGCCACCTGATCGGGATATTGAGTTTATCATTGAACTTATCCCCGGGACAGCCCCCATATCCCAAAGGCCTTATCGAATGAATCCAGAAGAACTGGTTGAGTTGAAGAAGCAGTTAGCAGATATGCTCAGCAAAGGGCTTATTCGCCCAAGTGCTTCACCCTGGGGATCACCCATTATTTTTGTGGATAAGAGAGATGGTACCACACGCCTGTGTGTGGATTACCGCAGGTTAAATGATGTGACCATCAAAAACAAGTACCCTCTCCCAAAGATCGAGGATCTGTTCGATCAGATGAACGGAGCCCGAGTCTTTTCCAAGATCGATCTTCGGTCAGGGTATCATCAGTTAAGAATCCGAGAGTCAGACATTCCCAAGACTGCCTTCACAACCCGTTACGGTTTATTTGAGTACACCGTAATGTCCTTTGGTCTGACCAATGCCCCAGCCTATTTTATGAATCTCATGAACAAGATCTTCATGGAGTATCTGGACAAGTTCGTGGTAGTTTTCCTTGATGACATCCTTATTTACTCCAAAACTGAAGAAGAGCATGCTGAACACCTACGTCTAATTTTAGCAACCCTCCGAGAGCATCAGTTGTATGCCAAGTTCAGCAAGTGTGAGTTCTGGCTCAGTGAAGTCTCATTTCTCGGACATGTTGTGTCTGCGGGAGGAATTTCTGTAGACCCAGAAAAGATCCAAGCCATTGTGGACTGGAAAGCCCCAACTAGTGTGACTGAAATCCGAAGCTTTCTCGGACTAGCGGGATACTACCGCAAGTTCGTTGAGGGATTCTCCAGTATAGCCAAGCCCCTGACCCAACTGCTGAAAAAGGACAAGAAATTTGAATGGACTCAGAAGTGTGAAGAGAGTTTCCAGGAATTAAAGAAGAGATTGACCTCAACCCCTGTCCTGATTATGCCAGACGTCACCAAGAGTTTCGACGTGTACTGCGATGCATCACGCCTAGGACTGGGTTGTGTTCTGATGCAAGAAGGCAAGGTGGTGTCGTATCTGTCTCGACAGTTGCGACCCCATGAAGAGAACTACCCAACCCATGACCTGGAGTTAGCCGCTGTCGTTCTTGCTTTGAAGACGTGGCGCTCCTATCTGGCGGGACATCGCTGCGAGATTTATACGGATCATAAGAGCTTGAAGTATATCTTCACGCAGACAGAGTTAAATTTGCGACAGAGAAGGTGGATGGAGTTAATCAAGGATTATGATATCGGCATCAATTATCACCCTGGAAAGGCTAATGTAGTTGTCGATGCCCTTAGTCGCAAACCCTGCACCCTGAATGCCATGATCCAAGCACAGCAGCCAGCCCTGTTTAAGGAGTTCAAAGATTTTGGACTAGAGCTTGTTAGCCACGGCTATCTCGCCCATTTAGAGTTAGCTCCAACTCTGATAGATCAAATCAAGGAGGCCCAGAAAGGTCATGAGAGCATAGAAGGAATCAAGAAGAAGATTTCTCTCGGTAAAGCGCCTGGTTTTACCGAGGATGCAGAAGGAGTGTTGAGATTCAATGGTCGTATCTGTGTCCCCAATACCTCGGAACTCAAGGAGGTAATCCTAAAGGAAGCCCACGAGACCCCTTACTCAATCCACCCCGGCGGAACCAAGATGTACCAAGACCTTCGTGAAAGATTTTGGTGGCATGGAATGAAGCGAGAAATTGGTGCTTTCGTAGCCAAGTGTGATATTTGTCAGCGAGTCAAGGCTGAACATCAGCGACCCGCTGGATTGCTTCAACCCCTAAAGATTCCCGAGTGGAAGTGGGATGAGATTGGAATGGATTTTATCACCGGACTTCCAAGGTCCAACCGAGGCCATGACTCAATATGGGTCGTCGTTGACAGGCTGACCAAGGTGGCCCATTTTATTCCCGTCCACACCACCTATAGGGGAAATCAGTTAGCAGACCTGTATATTTCCAGAATAGTAAGCCTGCATGGTGTGCCTAAGAGGATTGTATCAGATAGAGGCACCCAGTTCACCTCAAGGTTCTGGAAAGCCCTGCATGAAGCCCTCGGAACCAAGTTGGCATTTAGCACAGCTTATCACCCCCAGACTGATGGCCAAACTGAACGAGTGAACCAGATATTAGAGGACATGCTTCGCGCATGTGTTCTAGCCTATGGATCCAAATGGGAAGATTGCCTTCCATTTGCAGAGTTCTCCTACAACAACAGTTACCAGTCTAGTCTGCAAATGGCCCCTTTTGAAGCCCTTTACGGCAAGAAGTGTCGTACACCCCTGAATTGGTCCGACACCGGAGAAGGCAAACTGTTTGGACCAGATACCCTCCGTGAGGCTGAAGAGCAAGTCCAGCTTATCCGTGAGCGACTCAAGACCGCCCAATCCCGTCAGAAGAGTTACGCTGATCCCAAGCGTCGTGATGTCACCTTCAATATCGGAGATTATGTCTATCTCCGAGTGACACCCCTTAAAGGAATGCAGCGTTTCCATATCAAAGGAAAATTAGCGCCCAGATATATTGGACCCTTCAAGATCCTTGCCCGTCGAGGAGAAGTGTCTTATCAACTGGAGTTGCCCCAAGAGTTAGAAGATTACCATGATGTTTTCCACATTTCCTTGCTCCGGAAGTGTCTTGAAGTTCCTGACCAGCCTGATGTTTTCAAAAACATCGATCACCAGTCCGTCGACCTGAATCAAGATCTGACTTATCGTGAGACGCCCCTCAAGATTCTCGACGAAGATGTTCGTCTCACCCGCAGGCGAGCAATCAAGTTCTACAAAGTCCAGTGGACTAACCACTCTGAAGATGAAGCAACTTGGGAACGTGAAGACTATCTTAGAAGCGAGTTTCCCAACCTCTTTAGTACCCAGACCTAGAAAATCTCGGGACGAGATTTATTTTAAGGGGAGAAGTCTGTAACATCCCAGAATATTAATATAATTTTTAATGCAAAAATGTGGGCCAACAAAAACTTTTCTTATGAAAATGTGAGTATGTTTAATTTTTGAGTGTTGCTGGTTACATTGTTTGTAATATTGTTGAATTCAAGCTCTAATTGAAAAATTGAAAGAAAAGAAAACAAATAAGACAAATCCTAAAAACAAAACATCATGTGACACATGTCACATTGTTTTTTTCCAAATTAAAGAAGCATAATTTATTTTTACACCAAAACCAATGGAGAAGTATTATAAACACTCCTAGTTAATTTTTACAAATTATTCCCTTTCAAAAATTCAGATTCAAAACTTCAAATTCAAATTAGAAATTCATGATTGAAATATTTCAAAATAATTCAAAGAGACTTTGTAACACTCACCAATAATATACTTAGCCTATATCTTAAATTTGGACTCAAAAGAATAAATAGAAATAGGAAAATTAAAGTGACAAATGGTCACTGCTTTGGTTCAGGAAAATCACCAAACACCCTGTGATCATCCACCCTGTTCTTCCCAAATCCGAGCAACTCGTGATCAATCCGAGAAATGTGAGGTTTATTCGTCGAATTGAGGCCAGCCCTGCACTCCTCTCTTCTCTGCGACCTCACTGCACGCCGGGGGAGGCAAAACGGTGGCCGGAGTCGCCGCCTGGACGCCGGCGACAGCCCCGGCCATGCGCACGTCGCGATGTCGCGACGGGCATCCGAGGTGGCACGCCGTGCGCTCTCCCGTGCCTGGCCCCCCCCTTCTTTCCTCGCCTCTCTGCTCCCTCGCAAACCCGCACAGCACACCGGCACCCGCCCGTGCACGCCGCGGCCGCACCAGGACGTGCACGCCATGCGCCGCCCGAGCACGCCCACGGCAGGGCCATGCGCCCGAGCGCGCCCGAGCGCGCCACGCCGCCCCGCATTGCCCATTTGGACCCCCAGACGCCCCGCAACCCAGCCGCGCCCCTCCACCGGCCTACGACGGCCTAGCCCGGCCACGAACGCCCCTGCACCGCGACCACCGTGCGCCGCCCGGCCGCTATAAAAGCCGCCCGTGCCCTGCACTTCTCCGCACCGCACCACCACCCCTTCCCCCTCTCACACCACCTCTTGAGCACCGCCAGGAGGGCGGAGCAGTTGCCGCGAAGCTCCGGCCGCCCGTGGTCTCCTCGAGCTCGCCGTGCCCGAGGTAGACGACGACCGCGGCCAGGCCACGACATCCCTCCCCTTCCCTTCTCTCTGGCCTCAGCTCTTCCCCTTGCACCCCGCACTCACATGCGCCCCTTTTCCCTCTGTCCCGTGCTCAGGTGCGCCGGCAATCGCTCGCCGGAGTTGCAGCGGAGCCGCGGGAAAAAGGAGGAGGACGCCGCCGTCGCTCGGGGCCTCGCCAACACGCGCCACTCGCCCCAGAAGCTTCCCCACCTCGCCGCCGTCGTCCTGCACCATCGCCGCGTCCTCCCGAGCCCCGTGGTGAGCAGTCCGTCCCCCTCGCCGTCGCCGGAGCCGCGGCGCCGCCCGATTGAGGTCGTCGCCGACGCGTTCGATCTCAGCCGTTAGATTAGAATCCTACGGTAGCTTACCGTTTCGTTTTAATTAATAAAACCCTGACATGCGGGTCCCACACGTCAGGTTTAAATGAACAGCGCGCGCGCTCGTTCTGTCTCTGACCAGTGGGTCCCCTCCGTCAGATTTTTCAACATTATCCACTCTGGATATTAAATTGAATTTAAATTCCATTTAAAAGTCAGTATAGAACTCAAATTTAGAAAATCCATAACTTTAGATTTACAACTCCAAATTTAGCAAATCCAACTGTTCTGGAAAGCTTATGAAATTATATATCCAACTAAACTAGTTTCACTCCATTTGGATATATGATAAAAATACAATATTCAAAATACAGTAGCATGTTGAAATTCTAAACTTGTTTGTTTCTGATACTCTAAGAATCCAAATTAGTTGAAACTAATTTTAATAGATCACATTTAACCAGGTTTAGTCAATCCTAAAAGGATTTAATTTTTAGATGAACATAATTTAAATAATAGCCAAAACCTCATTAATTGATTTCTGGATTCAAAACAATGTGTAGAGAGTTTGGTAACTCCAAATGACCCAAACCCAATTGTGGCATCTTCTACACATCATTAGATTTCTGTAGAATTTTAGTTTGTATTTTTGTGACAAACAGAACTCAAGCCATGCAATTAAACATATGCAACAAGTTTCTGCCCAAATTAAAATATAATGGAATAAGGTTTAATTCAATTAAATTGAAACCACATGATATTGTTTGGTATGTGGAATGGTCAATTAAAACCTCTAAGAGTGTATTGCTATGATGATTGATTGAATAGGCTAGTGATTGTTTGTATTTGATTGATTGTGTATTAGAAGAGAACGTTGCCGGATATATCGAGGAGGAGGGATTTGCTGAACCTGAAGACCAAGACCAAGATCACTTTGCCGAGCAAGGCAAGCTACTCTCTGAGCTTGCACCTAACTTATGCATCTAGATTTACAAATCACTTTCAAAAGCAAAGGTTTACAAAAACCCTTTTTCAAAAGTATATGGAGACTATTTTGCCACTATATGTAGAAGTATATACTAAAACTATAGGATGGAAAAACAAGGTTATTTATTCAAAACTCTTTTGAAAACTTGTGTGGATATATAGCACCAAGATGGTGTGTTGAAATAAGGAAATGGAGAAAGACGGTTTTGGAAAAAGCACATTGTGTCCTAGTACTCAGTCAAGCAACCGATACTCTGTGCGACCACATTTACCCACATATGGGAAAGGGCTTAGTCAGATAGTTTGCTCTTATTAGTATGGGACACTGCATCAACAGAGATGACTCTGTTATGCATGAGGGAGTGGTTTGGTGACCTAACCCTGACCTGGGTCCTCGCTCAAAAATCTATGAGTAGATAAGGAGGAGGATAGAAGGATGTCCGTATACACCGCCAGATAAAACCTATGAGTCCTCACACCTAGGGTTTCCGACGGGAAACTAGACTAGGTGTGGATGGAATGGTTCATAGGGGCAGGTTCCTATACTAGCATGAGCAAAGGAAAGACTAGGGTCGGTGACTCAACTTCGCATACAGCTGGTATGGCGAGACGTGGCTGACACGATGAGTTATCGGATGAGTGTGGGAAAAGCGTGCTACCTCTGCAGAGGGTAATTAAACTATTCGAATAGCCGAGTCCTCGGATATGGACAGTTGAAGACCCTACTTAGACCATGTGCAAGTTTTTGGAAGAGTGTTGAGTTTTAAAAGTAAGGGAAGTTGGAGAATGTTCCATACACCTATACCAACGGATCGGTATGAGGTAGTTGGACAATGGTTACCACAATGGTTTATGGTCGGAAAAGGAGGAGTTTTGAAACAAAACTAATAAAATGGAGATATCTAGTAGTTATAATTTCCTTATCTTCTTCAACAAAGATATAGAGATGTTTTTAAATGAATAAAAGTGAGAAACTAAAAATGGAACTAGAGCACTCATGTTGGAGTAGTTTGCGAGTACATTCAAATGTACTCATACCAGTTTGCTTCTGGCTATTGTCGTAGCCAGACATGGAGGAGTACTACGCCCAGGAAGAGTACGGCGACATCCATGCCAACTAAGGATCTTCTCAAAGTCGACTGCCTGTCGGGTCTGCGTTAGCTGTTGGATGGCTACTACGTTTAAGTTCCGCTGCTTATGTTGATTGTTTTGGTTTGGCCCTTGAAGGCACCTATGTAAGACTTGGTCTAGATGACCATTTTATGTAAGACTTCAATTCGGTATTGTAATGGATGTAAACTTTGGTATTCAATTCGGATTATGTGCAACGACAGACTGATCACGGGATCGTTGTGTTAAGCATAATCGGGTATCTCGGACAGTTAGTCCGGGGTCACCACACTTCCTTGATTACATTGAGGGATCAACCAGGGGTTTCTTTTGGAGAGGGAAGGATATTCATAAAAAAGGAAAATGCTTAGTCAAATGGGACAATGTCTGTAAACCAAAGAGAGTTGGTGGCTTGGGTATATTGAATCTTAGAAACCAAAATATTGCCCTACTCATGAAGTACTTATTCAAGTTCATGAATAAGGCTGATTTGCCATGGGTTCAACTTGTATGGCAAGCATACTATGGAAATGACAAAATACCACAAAATTCTGGGCCTGTGGGTTCTTTTTGGTGGAAAGACTGTCTAAAGTTGATGGATAACTTCCTGGAGCTGGCGGCTTGTACTCCAGGTGATGGTGGAACAGTTAGGCTATGGATGGACAAGTGGTCTGATGAGCTTCTTAGGCACAAATTGCCTCACTTATGCTCTTTTGCGAAGTCACAATCCATTTCCCTTAAACAGGCTCTTGCTGTCTTCTTTGATGAAGAATCATTAGACGTGTTCCATACTCCTCTTTCAGTCCCTGTTGTGCATCAATTTACTTAGCTCAATAGTTTATTGACAGGACAAACGGATGTTACTGTGGCTGATAAGTGGGTATTGGCAAGTAACAACAAAAATTACTCGAGTAAGAGAGTTTATGAACACCTGATGCCAAAAACCCTTGCACCATCCCCTTTTCAGTGGATTTGGAAATCTTGTGTCCTTCCAAAACACAAGATCTTTTTCTGACTTTTATTGCAAGACAAATTGAACACGAGAGATCTTCTAGCCAGAAAACATTTCCAGATTGAAGACTACAATTGCGTCCAATGTTCTCAAGGGATGACTGAGGAGCTTGTCCATTTATTCTTTGAGTGCGAGTTCAGCAGGAATTTCTGGTGGAAATTAAATCTTGAATGGGATACTGATATGGACCTCCTTACCATGCTGATGGAAGCCAAGAAAACTTACAGATTGATTTGCTATAAGGAAATTCTCATTGTTGGTTGCTGGAGTATCTGGAACCATAGAAACAGATGTATTTTTCATTCTCAGCCTATTTGTCTTGAGGCATGTTTCCAGGACTTTATTTGTTCTTTTAGGTTGATTATGCACAGAGCCAAACCTTCCCTTAAGGAGGGGATGACCCAATGGGTGGACACTTTATGAACTTTTCCATGTATCTGTACAGTTGTTAATGAGAAAATAGATAATTAAGCAGTAGGGATTTTTCCCTACTGTTTTGCGCCTCAAAAAAAAGTACTACTGTTTTATCCCTAGTGACAACAGTACATCTACAACCTTAGAGCTTTCTTTCACTGCCGAGATTTAATAGAGACATGAACCCACTATCGAGCATAAATACCCCCTCTTGGAGTCACAAGCATCTACTTGTCCAGAGCATACACAAGTAATGGAGAGCATGCAAGATCATTAAATAGCACACATATGATATATTATGAAGCAATAACTTTAGTACTCAATATTTATCAGATCCCAGCAAACACAAAATGGAGAATTACATAAAGATGATCTTGATCATGATAGACAGCTCACAATATCTAAACATGATAGCACAAGAAGAGAATACAACCATCTAGCTACTGCTATGGACCCGTAGTCCAAGGGTAGACTACTCATGCATCAGTCTGGAGGCGGTCATGGCAACGTAAAGGCCTCCGGGGACGATTCCCCCTCCCGGCAGGGTGCCGGGGAGCAGTTTTGAGCTCTCTCGAATTTGTGTTGACGACGGCGGCGGCTCAGGACCCATGGAGGAAAAAGTGAATATCCTATTTTTAGGTCAGGAGGTATTTATGGATGAAAGGGCGATGTCGGTGGGCGCCCGAGGGGCCCACACCACCTCCTGGCGCGGCCAGAAAAGGAGCCGCGCCACGGGGTGGTGTGACCGCCTCGTGGCTCTTCTCCGTCTCGTCTTCGGTGTTCTGGAACGTTCCTTCTCCAAAAAAAAATCCAGGATATTTTATTTCCAATTCTGAGAATATTTCCTTAAGTACTTTTCTGAAACCAAAAACAGCAGAAAACAGGGAACTGGCACTTTGGCATCTTGTTAATAGGTAAGTCCCAAAAAATGCATAAAACTACATAAAATGCATATAAAACATGTAGTAACATGATATAACATAGCATGGAACATAAGAAATTATGGATATATTGGAGACGTATCAATGGGCCAGGTGGTTCTGCCGAACCCCCAAACCCTAGGTTGGTTTGGCCTCCCTTGCCTTGGTGGGCCAGTTGCACCCCCTCTTGGGCCTCCTTTCATTTCCTTTTGGCCCGTCTAGTGGGCCTTTATATTAAATACGAATTTAATCATATTAAATCCATTTAAACAATATGAATTCACTAATTAACATTTATTTAACTTATTTAACATATTTATGTCATATATAAAATATCACCTCTCTTCCGGAACTCTTCTGAAACCCACCAAACTACCTTTTGGTATCCGGGAACATATTTCGATGATCTCTAAATTATACTCCACTAACTCCGGACATCTAAACCATCTTATAATTCATGGGATAATTGGTTCTTTGACATGGTTCTCTGAGTTCTATATGTCTGTATCATACCCGCGTTGTTTCTCTCGTCTGTGCCCTGGTTTGCTCGCAAATCGGCCAAACGCTTGAATCCCTCTAGTCAACCTACTTTAACCGGTGGGGTCGGCTTGGTGGGGTCGGCATGGCGCAGCTCGGTTGGAATTTCGTGAGGTCGGCAAGTGGGGTCGTCCTTTTGACCTTAGAGCATGCATGCAAGTGGGGCAAGCGGCGGCGGAGAGCATGCATAGAGCCGTATGTGCGCGTCCATGCCTATGCTCGCCGTGCATTCAAAGGCGTGCCCGCCCCCCCCCCCCCCCCCCCGGCCGGCAAAAAGATGCCTCTCCGCCTACACTGCGGGCCCGGACGCGCATTGATACGTCCAAAACGTATATACTTTCCCGAAGACTTTTGTTATTATTTTACCTCAAATTTATGTGTTTTGAATGCAACTAACACGGACTAACGCCGTTTTCAGCAGAATTACCCTGGTGTCTCAGTTTTGTGCAGAAGTATCAACTTTATGGAAAAACCCCGAAAAACACCTAGAAGTCATTTTCTCACCCGGGGGATCCTGGAGCCAGAAGACCAAACAGAGAGGAGCCATGTGGGCCCCACACCTGGTGTTCGCGCGGCAGGCTCCTGGCCACGCCAGGCCATGGTGAGACCGACTAGGTCACCTCCTCGCGGCCCCCTCTCGGCTATAAGAGCCTCCTGACGTAAAAACGCACGGGGGGTATCCACTTTCGCAAAAAGCATCTCCGTACGCCACCGCCACCACGAACCCTAGTTCACAGACCAGAAGTCTTTGTTCCGACAACCATCGAAGGGGATCATCGCCGTCATCATCGCAAACGCCTATCCATCTACCATCCATGTTTCCCCCATCCTTGTGTGAGTAATCCACCGCTGTAGGCTTGAGGGGATGGTCGGGATTGGATGAGATCATTCATGTAATAGTTGTAATATCGTTAGGGCATGGTGCCTAGTATCCGTTATCGGTGTTTTACGTCATTGTTGCAACCTGTTATGTTTAATGCTTGACACTAGGACCCGAGTGCCATGATTTCAGATCTGAATATGTTATTGTATCATGATGATAATTATTATTTTAGATCATATCTATGAGTTGTATACACATATTATTGCCCGGAACCGATGGCCCCAAAGTGACAGCAATTGGGATAACCAGAGGGAATGGCTGTGATATGAGGATCACATGTGTTCACGGAATGTTAATGTTTTGCTCCGGTACTTTATTAAAAGGAGTACCTTAATTGCCAGAAGTTTCCCTAGAGGCCCCCCTGCAAACTGGCTAGCAGGACAAAAGTTGTTGTGCAAATTTCTCATTGCGAGCACGCACAACTTTGGAACTCATGCTTATGATTAGTTAATACTGGAATGCTTTATATTATTTATCTGCAAATGCCTATGCTATGATATTACATGAATTATCTTATCCATGCAACACCCATACATCCGTCGTTGTGCATACAGTATTTTAATCATGCTGTCTACTATCATCACAATCGTTGTCTTACTTCTATTACTGCTGTTATTTCACTATTGTTTATGCTATAAAATTGTTGCTACTGATAATCTGTCTCGACTAAGTCCATTCACAGGTACATCTGATCTGAAAAATCATCTGTTAAAACATATAAATATTCTTTGGCTCCCCTTGTGTCGAATCAATAAATTTGGGTTTTACTTTCCTCTGATGCGATTGGGTCATCAAGACTATTTTCTGGTGCCGTTGCCGGGGAGCATAGCTTTATTTATAATCCCACCAGAGTGTGATATTGTTCACTGGAACTTATTCATCATGGGAAGAAATACTGATAAGAAGTTTCTCATCGTGCCAACCACTACAAGGAAAGGTACAACTTTGAACTCCGTTGCTGCTCTTGATTCTCCGTCTGTGTTAAGTAAGCTTGTTACACCACCACAACCTGCACGTTCTGTTACTACTGCTGAATCTGAAATTACTTATGATGATGCTTCTACTATTCTTGATGAAACTGGTTCATTAGGTCCCCTTTTTGGATGCTACTATTGCTAAATCTAAACAAACTGAAAATGCTAAAATTCCTGATGAAATTGCTGAAACACCTGTTTATTCACCTGAATTTAGACGTGATACTTATGATGAGTGTGATGATATGTATGTGGATCTTGATGATTCTCTTATTGAGGAAATTAATGCTATTAAAGATGCTAGTGTCATTAAAAAACTGTTTGAAAAACGCGCTGTTAGATATAAATTATCTCCTGATGCTAAATTTGATTCATCTCCTATAAACGTTAAACATAAAGCTTATAATTTCTCTCTTGATTTGGCTCATATAGCTATTGTTGAAAGAGAACCTTTCTAAAATAAAAGTATTGTAGAACACATGAATGTATTGTCTGATATAAGTGAAATATTTGCTGAGGACATTAAAAGACGCACTTACTTTGTTGCTAAAATATTTCCTTTCTCATTAAAAGGAGAAGCTAAAACTTGGTATAATAATTTGTCTCCTGGTTCCATCACTACTCCCAAGGGTTTGCTTGATGTTTTCTTTTAGAAATATTTTCCTGCTAGTGCTCAACATGATGTTTTGTTAAGAATCTATAATTTTAATCAAGATGAAGATGAGAACTTGCCTAATGCTTGGACACGCTTTTGTTCCATTTTAAGGGGCCAGCCGAACCATGATTTGGAGAAAAGTTATCTACCTGATATATTTTATAGTGGACTAATTGCTGAATCTAGGACATACCTGGATAGTTTTGCTAGTTGTGTTTTTAGGAAAAGGACTCCCGAAGAGGCAAAGGAATTATTAGCCATGATATGCAAGAATAATGATGATTGGGATATTCCTGAACCTACTCCAATAGCTCCACCAACACCGAAGAAGAGGGGTATGATCGAATTAAATAAAGAAACGATGACGGAAGCTAAAAGATCTCTTAATGAGAGTGGTATTAAATCTGAAGATGTGAAGTATTTACCTCCTATTGAAGAATTATTTAAGACTATTCCTCCTTCAACCGTAACTGAGGTACACTCTCTCCAAACGTTTGATGATAGAGATATCCCTTATTCTAAACCTCCTGCTCAATGTTTAGACGAATTTGATACTTTTATTACTAAGCAATGCAATTTTAATATGAGAATAGAGAATCATTTAATGGAAAATTCTCGTGCTATTAGTGATTTGCATGATATTGCTGATAGAACTTCTAATGATGTTAAAATACTCACTAAAAAACTTTCATATGGTTCAAACTCAAATAGATCAACCCACTAAAGTGCAAAAAGAATTGCTAGTAAATACCTCTATAGCTTAAGAAAAACTTCTTTGTGAAGTAACAACTAGAGGTGGTAAATCTACTCAAGACCCTTTGTATCCTGAAGGACATTATAAAAGAACTGAAGAAGATTCTCAACGAGTTAATAAACCTAGTACTCCATCTAGGAAAAAGAGAAACATAAAACTGTTGTACAATCCTATGAACCTGCTAACAATCCTAATAGTATATTTGGTTCTCATGCTGAAACTGAAAGTGGTAATGAAAACAACAATGATAATGCTAATGAAAATGATAATGAAAAAAATGTTAATTCGGATCAGGAAGAAATAGAAGAAGAATCTTAAAAACATGCTAAAAATAAAAAGTACACAAAGAAGATTTTATAGCTAAGAAACATGGTAATTAAAGAGAACCTTGGGTCTAAAAACCAATGCCTTTTCCTGCTAAGAAACTTAAAAGAAAAGAGAAAGAACATTATAATAGATTTTGTGATTGGATGAAACCATTTTTCTTGCAAATTCCTTTGACTGATGCTATTAAGTTACCTCCTTATTCTAAATATATGAAAGATATTGTGACTAACAAAAGGAAAATTCTGAATGAGGCAATTTATATTAAGCTTGCCAATTACTCTTTCAATGGCAAGGTTCCAAAGAAGCTGGGTGATCTAGGTATACTAACTATTCCTTGCTCTATCAAAAATAATTATGTTAAAACTGCTCTATGTGATTTTGGAGCTGGAGTAAGTGTTATGTCTTTCTCTCTTTACAAGAGACTTTACCTTGATAAATTGATACCTACTGATATATCTTTCCAAATGGCTGATAAATCTACGGTTGTTCATGTTGGAATTTGTGAGGATGTTCCTATTCAAATATCTACCAATTGTTTAATTATGAATGACTTTGTTGTTCATCTAAAAAAAAGATAAGGTATTTAGAAAGAAAATAAATAAGATAGTTACAAGAGGAACATTAGAAAAGTTTTGTTTTAGCAAACTGAATAAAATAGATTTTCAATCCTATGGTCAAATCCTATTTCTATCCAAACCTAGGGTTTCGAAACTACAGGCAACACAGTGCTTTGATACCATCTGTAGCGTACCTGCACTTAAAAATATGGCAGGTACCTGTGTATAGTGCAAACCCCTGGATCGATTCATTTGCACACACAGTTTACGATGAATATCACAACATTGTATCAATATTACAGAATGATCCAGACTTGGTAAAATAAATAGTTCGATACATCTTTGCATAGCTCAAAGCTAGCTCAAAAAGAATAAAGCAGCGGAAATAAATCTTCAATGAGCCCCCAACTTCATGATACGTCACACGCGAGAACATGTTGGTGCAGACTCGAAACCCAAACTTAGTCCTCACTCTTCGTCAGATAATTCTGCAACAAATAATAATTTGCAACAGAGTGGGTCATATTTCATTAAAAATGGAGTCTGACAAGTGACACTATGGTGGACACTTAATGGAATAACTCTATAACCTGTATGCATATTTGGGTTGTGGAGTTCAAGGCTATTTTGCATAAAGCCAATTTTTCCTAACTCTTTGTAAAACAAACTTATTAACATCATAATTGGCAACACTGGTTAACCCAGGTGAGTCAAAAGATATCACGTCCTTAGGTGCACCCTCAGGTGAAAACCCCCATATTCAATGGTCCTAAGTATATATAGTAGAAACTATCTTAGGTGAAAACCCCCATGAACATGGTCCTGAGTAGTCCACTGTTGTTTACTTATCAAAATTTTATTAAGAAATTAGAATTTTGGGATTCCTCCATTGTCCTTGATCAGCTGCAGTCTTCACTTGGAAAACTTCTCCTTGAGTTCTTCAATTTATTCTCCCTTTATTCCTCACATCCCTTTGTTCCTGGGTGGCCTTCCACAAGTGTGCTCTCAGGTGAGAACCCCCGCATTCATGATCCTAAGTATAGTAGAAACTATCTTAGGTGAAAACCCTCATGGACATGATCCTGAGAAGCCACTCAACATAAACCAAACAACCAATCCACCCAGATGATTCATTAACTTAGTGGATGTGCACTCCCAGGTAAAAACCCCCACATACTATGATCCTAATGATAGTAGAGACTATCTCAGGTGAAAACCCTCATAGACATGGTCCTGAGTAGCCACTTAACATTTTATAAAACCTTTCATCATTTGCATAGCATCAAAATTCTACTAAGTCATTTCATAGGTACCTAGACACAAGGGAATAGGGGATTCTAAACATGTCTTGTATAGCAATACTACTAAGTTCTACACATGCATAGGAAAATAACTAAGTTATGCATAGAAAATACTTAGGAATTTTATGGGGGTGTGCCACTTGCCTTGGCAACAAGAACAATAGCAACAGCAACTGCAACTGTTGTCGTTTCCCTCCGAAATTTCTAACACATCAAACAAAACACACATAAACATACTAACAAGGTAACAATACAAAAATTTGTTATGCATGATGTGCAAAATACTTAGAGAAAAGACTAAGTCTATTGTTCAAGGTGATCGACAATTATTATAAACTCTTTGTAAATTGGACATTCACTATAGTGAGAGAGACAGACACCCGGCCAGCCACTTAAGTTTGTGGAACAGGTCTCATGTACGTGGACATGTAAGGTTAGTCTCCAGGCTGCTTCATCTCACTATGCCGCTAGGATCCAACAAACTTCAAGATGGTAATAACATGATCAAGTTGTTTAAGTCTAGATTAGGAAGGAGGGAAAAGATAGAAAGAAAAATGTAGTTGGTCTTCTTGGGGATGTCTTGGTTGAATTCTTTAGTAGACTTGATAATTCTTCAGACATGATGATTCTTGTATGATCGAGGCTGGTCTTGGATTTAACTTAGTCTTCATGAAGTCTCAGAGGAGAAGGGAGAAAAGAGAGAAAGGAAGTAAGACTTAGAAAATATTGCTGGTTGGTCTTCATGAACTTCTTTTTGATTTTCTTCTAAGTGCTTCTACTCCTGGAAGATACTTCCGAAGTCTTGTTTTGGCTAAGTCCTTCATTGGTCTCCCAGGTCCATGTTGAAAGTCCTAAGTGTCTTAGTGCATAGCACTTAACCAAAATGCTAAGCTGAAAATATTCCTAACTTACAGAAAATAATGGAAGAGTTTTCCTATAAGGAGAATAACTATATAATAAAATATTTCATGCATGCAATGCACTTTTTAATCATAATAAACATCATACAAAATTTGTGATATTTATAAAGTATGCATTAGGCTATAAATGCAATTTAATTAATTTCTATTTTTGCAAAACATCATAAAAGGAATAAATATAAGATTAAAGTTTTATGTGATTAAACTTTTATAACAAAATTTATAAATGGTGTTAATCGACAGAGGGCATTTAATTAAATTTATAGCAATTGCATTTAATCAAAAATAATATTTCTATCAAAAGTTCGGTACAAAATACTCAAACTATTCAAATTAAACATATAACTATTAGATCATTAAAATAATATTCAAAAATATTTTATAACAGAGGCATCATATTACAAATATTCTAAAGTTTCTAAAACAATTTTATTTACAATTTTTGGAATTATAGATTTAAAGTTATGACAAATATACTCAAATCTTCCATTTGAAATTTGAATATTTTAAACCTTGTCAAATTTGAAATCTAACAGATCTAAAATATTCTACATGTCAAGGGCTTTTCAAATATATACAAATATTTGAATTAGGATATGTGAGTAAAAAGTTATAACAATTCTAAGTGGTAGGGGTGTTTCTGTAAAAGTGCCAAATTAAATTAAATTGAGAAATTCATTTCCAGGTCAGCGCTGACTGGACGCTGACGAGGCAACGACGTGGCACTGACTGGGCGCCACGCGGCGCTGACTGTGCGTACCGGCGGTTTTTAAGTGATTTAATCACAGCTGCACGAAAAGGATCTAACGGCTGAGAACAACCCGACCAAAAAAGAGCGGCGCGACTCGCCGGAAACCTAACCGGAGTCGTGCCCGCGGCGGCCACATTGCTGGCGACGCGCGTTCTCGACGTTTTAATGCCTACGGGGACGAATGAGTTATACCCTGGCGTAGACGATGGCGAGGTTACGGCGGTCGGAGCGTCCTCTGCCTCTCGGAAGGGCTCACCGGAGTTGATGGAGGCGGCGGCGAGCTTCAGGTGTGGACGAGGCCGTCGATCTGGCGTGAGAAAAAATACCAGAGAATGTCAGGGAGCTGCGCACGAAGCAAAGAAAGACAAAGGAAGTGACGGGAGGGGTCGGGGTTCACGGATTGTCACCGGAGTCGAGTTTTTTGCCGGCGGCAACGGCGGGGCTCCGGGGACGCTTGCGGACGGCCTGGTGGCTCTTGGGCTCTGGTTTTTGGGGCAAAAGAGAGAGGGTGGAGAGGGATATTTGTAGGAAGAACCCACACTCGAAACGGTGGTCTTAATCGCCCGATTGAAGGAGAATGAAATCGGCCGTTTCGGCAAGTCGCGGGCGTGGTCTCCGGATGAACGTTGAAGACGACGATGACGTCAGCAGTGACGTCATCAATTTTTCTTTTTCTACTTTTCTTTTTTAATTCATATATTTTGATTTAAGACTCCAAATGAAGTCAAACAAATTTCTAAAAATTTGTAAAATTCATATCTATGCTTTAAACCATTTGTGGGCATATTTTGAAACTTTTTGAAAACTAATTATTTTGAAATATTCATTAAATGCAATTTTACCTATTTTAGTTAATCTTTGAAATTAGGGTTTTATAATTTATTTGGAGTTAAACTTTTTTATGAAATTATCCACATTCAAATATGTTTGAATTTAGATTATTTAAACTTATTTTGCTGAAATCATTCACCTTTATTTTGGCAAAAAAGTAGAATAATAGAATATAAATATTTTTAGAGTAATATGAAATATAATGGATTTTTAATTTAAACCTTTTGTGATTTAATCAGATGATGAATGATGAGATGCATGTATGCATGAATGCAATGCTTAAATTTTCTTTTCAAAGCAAGAATACATGAATGTTTTCAAAAGTTTTAAATTTTAGTGATTTTTAACATTCCAAAATATAGGGATGTTAGAGGAGCATAATGTCTATTTTCCCAAGAAAGTTAATAAAATGTCTAGAGTTAATACAATTACCAATATGAGCTCTATTAGAGTGGGAAGTATTGATTTCCCATATAAACAATAATACAAAACTCTCATGATTGGATCTATACCAATTCAATATAAGGTAACATGAGTGTCTCATATGGTTTAAATCTATTATGTCATATAAAATTCATTTGGTGTCAAGACTTGATCAACCTTGTTAACAAGTGCATTTTAAATAAATAAATAAAGAATGATGAGCGAGGATCCAAAGTGACCGATTGAGGAAGTTTTGATGGCGACTCCCACCCCCCCGAGCTCTGGCGACTCCCATGGCGATGGCGACTCCACCTAGGGTTTCTCTCCGGGCTGACCTTAAGGAATGGATCCCTTCAATGATCCATCCTCTATTGCTCACATCCTGGATTTCTCTATTGGTCATCGGTTCAGATCTAAGGTTCGTGATCGATTTGCCACCTCGGTTAGTCCAACCTCCTCCTCCCATCGTTTCTTCCTTGTGGTCTCTTTTGGTCGTGCTTCTTTTCGTCTGGATGAGCTCAATGTTAGTCTGGCCCTCTCGGCGGTTCTGGGTGTTGCTTACAATGAGATTGGTACGAAGTTTCTTGCGGAAAGGGTTTTCAAATTTGCAGTCTGTTCAAAGGCAGTGGGATTCTTGATTTGCAATTTGAGATCAATAGTTTGTGCGCAATTTAAATGTTTCTTTCATCTCTGGGGCCGTGGAGGTCCTAATTGGCAAAGGGAGGAACAGATCTGGTATGCACAGTCTGATTCGGAATGGATTTCTGTTTCTTCACGACGGTCGGATACTCATGAAAAGCATAATCCCTTTGCTGTTAATCAGGTCTTTGATCGGCTGCGTGTTAATCTTTCTGTGCCTGTTCTTGCTGATCCTATTCTCTCAGGTGCTAATTCTGTTCCTCTAGGCATTAGATCTATGGATCGTTCAGTAGATCATCAGGATCATGTTCAACCGGTTATCACGGATCAGGCGCGAGATTCTCGCGTCCAAATTTTGAACAAACCATCATGCTTGGTATGGAGGCCGGTGGCCCAACCTTCTAGCCCACCTAGGGGGGACTGCTCTATTTCTTTGGAAAAAGCCCACCCAGCATCAGTTGTCTTGGCCCAAACTGCTACAGCTGGAGTTGCATCAGGTTGCTCTCACTATCTCGGTTTTAATCACCTTCGTAAGGATTGTAAGAACCAGTTTAGGTGCAAAATCTGTTGGAATTATGGTCATATCTCCAAGAACTGTTTTTCTCGCTTTAAACGGAAAGGGCTATTTCGTCGTATCGTCTCCAAGGAGGACTCTGAGCTGAATATTATAATACCAGACGACAGGATATCCCCTGTTCCTAACTCTGTTTTGCCCTGCAACCCTTGCCCCGGCAACTCCGCTTCCTCGCCCGCCACCGATTCCCTGCACATTGTCGCCATGGCGAACTACCCTTGCGACCCCATCCCCCACCTTCCTCCTGGTGCTGGTTATGTTCCTTTCAACAATCACCGTCTGCAACGAGGTTTTGTTGTGGTGGGAGGCTCCACCCCGGAGGTCTGTGACGACTGGGCGATTATTCGACTCGAACCAGAACCATCATGGGAGCAATTTGAAGGTACCTCTATATTGATCAGAGCCTAGATGGCCCAGCGTGGTTTTGATATTAGACAGATTAGCAGATGTGCAATGGGGGCAGCTTTGGTCAGATTTGAGGGGGTTATTGATCGTGATAGTGCTATCAGGAACAACCCTTACTTTATTGGAGACTCTGTTTTGCGTGTCATCGAGCATGACAAGGGATTGAACTGGAGGTCGGCCACATTCACTCATGATGTTTGGCTCATGCTCCTTAACTTTCCACCTGAATGCTGGAATCTTAATACTATTATTACTACACTTGCACCTTATGGTCGTTTCCTGGTATGGAACAGAGATGATTCCAACAAAGCTAGGATTCTGGTGAAGATCAGAGCTTTTGACTTGGACTCGATTCCTGGCAGCATTGTGGTTGTTCAGAATTTCAGTGAGGAAGGTTATGGCAACTCTTGGTCATGCCCTTGTTATATATTGAACACTAACATGCTAGGGGCTGGTGCTGGTGATGAAGACCCTCTGCCACCAGATGGAGCCAACACCCATCCTGTTCCTATTATCATTGATGATTTTGCTATGTGGCAAGAGGATGATGCCCCAGCAATGGCCCCTGCAATAGCCCCCCCAGCCAATCAGAACAATGAAGAACCTGGCTTAGTCACTCCTCCTCAAAGCCCTACCCAGGTTATTAACAATGCACCTGTTATTGAGGAGCCTATGGATGGCATGCCTGCTGTGATTGAACCTGCCCTGGCTCAGATGGATGAGCAACTACCTGATGTTTCTGCACCGCAGCATTTCTTTGTGGAGGTGTTCCCACCTGTGCTAAATAGGCCTACTCAGCATGTTCTTGTGTCTGAGAATAACTGCAACATTACCTCTGGGACATCTGCTGCAGTAGGACCTGCTACATCTGCTGCAGTTGAATTACAGAATCCAGAGGCCTCATCTTCTGCTAGTGAGCTACAGGCTAACCCCAATGCTCATGCTATTTCTGCTGCCTCCAGGAAGAGGAAAGGGAAAGGGAAAGCACCTAGATCATGTGAACATGTTAGAAGAAGCTCCAGACTAGCCAAGATGAAAGATGGTTTCAAGGATGCTACATCAACTAATGATGCCCAGGAGGAGGATGAGGAAGCATACGAGGCAGAGTACTTTGCCCAGATTAGAGACCCTGATGCTGCTTCACCACCACACCTTCCTCTGAGGACTATTCAAGCCCTGGCCACTGGGCCATGCCAGATGCCTCTTGATGATGTGTCTGAGGAGAACCTGAATTATGATAGTACTAAAAATAGTGTGGAGTAGCATGTATTTTGGGAGTGTGTTGGTTATGTTCAGCTCTGCTCTTTTCATATATCTGTGGGTTTTGGCATGTAATATTTTGGTACTTGGTTATCATCTGTTGAACCTTTTATGTTTCCCTTATCTAGTTGATGAAGCACTGTGTGATCATACATATCACCCACTTGAGCTATTTTGGTGCATGTTTGCTTATCTCTGGATTCATTTATACCTGCTCTGGCTGTTCTGCTTGTACCACAGTTTGCCAATCCTCAGATATTCAGTGACAAATGATTTGCTGGGCTTTTTAATATTGCTCAGAGTTTCTACCCTTTTGTTGGTTATTTAATGAGTAGACAATGGATTGTCTTTGACTGGAATCTGAGAGAGATTAACTCCCAAATCAGATGGGACGATATTAGGAAGAACATTGAGGAATCTAACTGCAATATCATCTGTTTTCAAGAAACAAAAAAAGAAGTTTTTGACCTGTCCTATATTAGGAAGTTTTGCCCGAGGAGATTTAATCAGTTTGCTTACTCTCCTTCAGTTGGCAGTTCAGGCGGTATCATAACCATTTGGAATGGCAGTCTTTTCAATGGGACAGAAATTTCATCTTCCAGATTCCATGTTACAGTGGAACTGATTTGTAAGATTAGTGGTCAGGTTTGGTACCTTACTAATGTATATGGTCCTAATTCGCCTGCTGCTAGAATTATGTTCCTTAATTGGCTAGTAAGCATTGATACTTCTCCTATGCATCTATGGATGATTCTTGGGGATTTTAATCTTATCAGAGAGCCAGATAACAGAAATAGACCTGGAGGGGATGTCCACAATATGTTGGAATTTAATAGATTCATTAGCCACCATGATTTGCTGGAAATCCCGCTGAAGGGCAGATATTTCACTTAGAGTAATATGCAGAATGACCCTCTATTGGAAAAATTGGACTGGGTTTTCACTTCTTCTAGCTGGACTGGGTTTTTCCCTAATACCATTGCCTCCCCTTTGGCTAAGCTATCCTCAGATCATGTACCCATTAAGATACAGATTGGACTTAGTATCCCAAAGGCTAAGGTCTTTCGTTTTGAGGAGTTCTGGCTGGATATGCAGGGTTTTTCTGAAACAGTTCCTACCTTTTGGCAGCACAATGGTGTTTTTAAAAATGTAGCACAAGATATCACTGCTCGTCTGAAATCCCTGAGATATGGTCTGAAAAAATGGAGCAAAAGTCTTTCTCAACTAAATAAGACAATTGACTCCTGTAACTTTGTTCTGGCACTATTGGATGGTTTAGAGGACCAAAGGTTACTTTCTCTGCTGGAAAAGAACTTTAGAAGATCGTTAAAATCCCATTTGCTTAAGCTGCTTGAAGCTAAGAGGATTTATTGGAGTAATAGAGCAAAAATTAGATGGGCGAAAATGGGGGGTGAGAACACAAGGTTTTTTCACACCTATGCTACCAAAAGTTATAGATGCAATTTTATTGCTATGTTGAATACAGAGGATAACAGAATGGTTTGTGATCATGACGACAAGGCAGTTGTGCTATGGCATGCTTTTAACCAGCGCATTGGGTGCTCCGATAACCCAACTATGGCTTTTGATCTGAGCAATCTAATTGTCCCCAATCCGGGAATTAATTTTTGCCAGCCTAGAGGTTCCATTCACCAAAGAGGAGATTGACGAGGTGATCAAATGCATGCCAACAGATAAATTCCCTGGCCCTGATGGCTTTAATGGGGCCTTCCACAAAAAATGTTGGAATCAGGTTAAAGAGCAGTTCTATCAGCTGTGTTTTAGGTTTAATGAGGGTAACCTTGATATTCATAGCATTAATTCTGCTTATATTACTCTTATTCCGAAGAAGAGTGATCCTGAGACTGTCAATGATTATAGACCTATTTCTCTGGTCAGCCTAACTCTTAAGCTACTTACCAAGGTATTGGCAAATAGAATGCAGAGGGTTATTGTTCAGGCATTACACAAAAACCAATATGGATTCATTAAGAGTAGAACCATCCAGGACTGCTTAGCTTGGGCCTTTGAATATATCAGCCTTTGCCACAAATCTAAGAGAGAGATTATCATCCTTAAACTAGATTTTGAAAAGGCTTTTGATAAAGTTGAGTACAGTGCTATTCTTCTAATGCTGAAGAGTCTTGGTTTTGGTGATTTGTGGTTAAGTTGGATTGCTCAGATCTTATTTTCTGCTTCAATCTCTGTACTATTAAATGGGGTGCCTGGTAAGAAAATTTGGTGTAAAAGGGGTGTAAGGCAAGGAGACCCTCTATCACCTCTCCTCTTTGTATCAACGGCAGAGTTGCTACAATTTGTTATTAATGAGGCCTGGCATTCTGGAGAGATTGATTTGCCTCTTGCAGATTCCTTTGGTTTGGACTATCCCATCATTCAATATGCAGATGATACTCTGCTTATTATGCCTGCCTGCACTGAGCAATTGAGGAGATTAAAAATCCTTCTTGATAAATTCTCATCATCTAATGGACTGAAGGTGAATTATTGTAAATCCTCTTTAATACCCATTAACCTTGACCATGAGAAAAGTTCAGATTTAGCCTAGGTTATTGGGTGCAAAGTGGAGTCACTACCTTTTACATATCTGGGACTACCATTGGGAACAACCAGACCAAAGATGGGAGATCTGATTGGTATTCTTTACAGAATTGACAGAAGGTTAATAGGTATTGCAGATACCTTATCTTATGATGGAAGATTAGTTGTTATAAAATCAATCATTTCTGCTATCCCAAATTTTGCTATGTGCACCTTAAAACTTCCTTTGGGGTTCCTGGATTATATTGAGGGTTCCACTAGGGGTTTTTTCTGGAGAGGAAAGGATATTCACCAGAAAGGAAAATGCTTGGTCAAGTGGGAAAATGTCTGCAAGCCCAAGAGAGTTGGGGGCTGGGAGTTCTAAACCTAAGAAAGCATAATATTGCCTTACTCATGAAGCACTTGTTTAAATTCATGAATAGAGAGGACCTTCCATGGGTGAAGTTGATATGGCAGGCTCATTATACACATGACAAGTTGTCACAAAATACAGGATCTGTGGGATCCTTTTGGTGGAAGGATTGTATCAATATTCTGAATACCTTCCTAGAAGTTGCTGCTTATACTCCAGGGGATGGAGGAACCATTAGATTATGGTTAGACCAATGGATTGATGAGATGCTACGATATAAATTGCCTCACTTGTGTTCCTTTGCCAAGTCTCAGTCCATTTCACTAAAGCAGGCAGTTGCTATTTGTGTAGATGAGGATATTGCTGATATGTTCCACATATCTCTCTTAGTTGTTGCTGACCAGCAATGTGACCAATTGGAAACCCTTCTTGCCACTAGCACTGAGCTTAACATGTTGGATAAATGGACTCTGGCCCCAAACGGAAAGCCTTACTCTAGTAAGAGAGTATACGACATCCTGATGCCAACTGAGTTGGCCCCTCCTCCTTTTAGGTGGATATGGAAATCTTGCACACTCCCAAAACACAAGATATTTTTCTGGCTCATGTTGCAAGATAGACTTAACACAAGAGAACTGTTAGCCAGGAAAAATTTCGTGATTGAGGATTATGATTGTGTGTTGTGCACACAGGGAGCTAGTGAAGACTACTTACACCTTTTCTTTGAGTGTGACTTCAGCAGAAACTTTTGGTGGAAGCTCTTGCTAGAATGGAACAATGATCTTGATTTTATCTCTATGTTGCTCGCAGCAAAAAAGAGTTACAAGTTGATCTGTTTTAAAGAAATCCTGATTGTGGGATGCTGGAGCCTATGGAATCACAGAAACAGAAGTATCTTTGATAACCAACCTGTCTGTCTGGATAGTTGTTTTCAAGACTTTATTTATTCGTTCAAGCTTATTATGCATAGAGCTAAACCCTCTCTTAAAGAGGGCATGACCCAATGGGTTGATACATTATGAACATTTCTTGTATGTATAGTTTGGACTGATTGAGTAAATTGAAAATTAAGGAGTAGGGATTTTTCCCTACTGTTTTGCGCCTCAAAAAGTGCATTTTAAATGCATAAAGAGGCTAAAAAAATTCTTTCTCTCATCCTTGTTTTACCTTCTGTAATGTTATTAAGTTTGCAAGGTTTAGTTGTATTTGGAGTTAGAAAATAATTTTTCAATATTTAATTTAATAATGCAAAATACCAGAAAATAAAAAAAATAAAGTTTCTCAGAAAATTAAAAATTTATATCAAAACTCATATTTTTCGAGGAGGGAACTAGAAGTGCCAGAGAGCAACCAGGGGGACCCACAGGGCCACCTCCCCACATGGTGGCGCGGCAGCATCCTGGCCGCGCCAGCACATGGTGTGGGGCAACTTGCTCTCTCTCCTTCCCTCGCCTTCCTCTTGCCCGAAAAATCACTTTTGGATAGCTCAAACCCACGTTCTTGATGCTCATCTCATGTGATTTCGATCTCCATCTTCAGCCAATTTGTGTTGCTGAAATTTGGTGCATCTCTTCTCTGGTATGTGACTCCTCCGAATATCCAAGTAGAATTTTGTTTCGTGGTGTATATATTAAGTATTTGCTGCTGTAGGTATATTCTTTGGTGAGTTTGAATGCTTGTTCTAAGTTGAAATAACTAGTCTTGATGCATGCTTAAGACTCTACCAAGTCACTATAGTAGTTTCACTTCATTTAGTTGGCTAAAAATCGATTTTTATGATGTTTGTCAAAAATTTCAGAACATGGAATGAAATTCATATGCACTAAATCCAAGTGAGATAGTGGTGGAAGGGAAGATGAAATTTCATAGGGAAGAAGGAGTATTTCCTGCTATCTACCCGTGCTCACAATTCATGGAGATTGCAGGGATTGCACATGATTTCCATGCTCTCTTGTCCAATGCGGGATTGGAACGTTTTGTTTAGGATCAACCTTTCCAATATGCTAAGTTGTCTATGTCGGTGGTGCAGGATTTCCGCTGCAATTTGAACTCATCTAATCCCACTGTGCATTATAAGATTTACAACGAATCTGTGGTTTTGCCTTTTGGTGTTTTTCTGTTCAGCGATGAGTGTTCCACATGGAAGATCATTAGAGAAGTTGAAAGGGAACCCAAGGCCATTGATGGATTTGTATGAAGAAATTTGCGATGGAAGGAGTTTCTCTAAAGATGGCGGTAAAATCAGGAGTATTCATCTTCCTTCCATTAGCTATTTTGCATACTTCATTGCTAAATTAGTCTTGTCTGATTTAGCTTTTCTAGCTGCTGCTTTGCGTCATGATAGAACTTATAACTTGGGTGCTCTGATTGCTCACCGTTTCGCTACTAACCGTGAGAGGGGAGGAATTTTTGGAGGACTATTCACTTCACGATTACTTGCTTTGCATTGCTTGGAGGCTCATCCTCTTGAATTTCAACTACCTATAGAAAAATTAGATATTGATTCAATGAAGAAACAAGAAATTATTGCTAAGAATGGTAATTTGCATTTTCTCCCATACACTATAATTTTTCCAAGGAGGAAACATTTTACAGTATCTACCATTGAGAGGATTGTTATCTTGCCTGCGCCTCTTCTTAACTTTGTTGGCAGGGGGAACTTGTCCGTCTCAGAGGCTGAACTTGACACACTTGAGGACCAGCCCGGCCCGGATAGTAGGGGCATTGATGAGGAGTATGGGGGTGGTTTCATTCAGCCCCCGGAAACATCTAGTTTCGTGTACACGGATCCGGGGTATGTAGAACCTTCGGGATTTTCCTCCCCCGCAGCCGATGCGGAATATGACTACAAGGGGCCTGACCCGCCGAGTTGGAGCCATTATTCACCTTGGGGCTGATCTCCACTTAGGACAAAAGTCTTAGTTTGGGGGGAGATATACCGATAGCACACTCATTTATATATCATTATCATTCGGTACTTTATATATCCATGTTTCGTTTAAATTTTCTCTCTTTCATTTGTTCATGCTTTGTTTGCTTTCCATGAACTCAAAAATACCAAAAAGATTTTTTTATTTCTCTTGCTGGTTTTTTTTAGTATCTAGTATTAATATGCTTAGTATTTATTTCAGTTCAATATGCAAAAACACAAAAATATTTTGTTTTGTTGTGCGCTGTTTCGCCCAGGGACAGATTTTTGTTGTCCACCGTTTAATTAATAACTTTTCACAGAAATGTTGGAATGACCTGAAATTTCTTGTTCGTGTTCCTCAGATGTGTACGCAACTTTTATTAGTTGTTAGTTTTCTGATCTGAGTATTTTAAGATACTCTAAAAAAATCGTCTTTGCTGGCTGTTATGTTCTTAGTTCCTAAATCCGAAAAACCAAAAATATTTGTTGTTTCTCTTTGGTTTTGTATAGTTTGTTTCAGAGGTCATTACCTTTAGTTACTACATGGAGCTTGGTTAGTATTTCATATCTTTCAATCACACAAGTTATTAAGCAATTATGATAATCTATGACAATTCGAGTTGGGTAAGAGGCTGGTAATGAACTATACTTGTTTCTCATTTTTGTACATATACTCATTCATGTGAGCATGCTTGGATGGTTCGCATAAGGTATATGTCGATTGGTGGATACTTAGTAGTTCATGTTCTCTTATGATCGTTTCCAATTTATTTATGATGGATGTCATGTTTCTATGGATATTTTCTTGCATTGTTTTGCTCATAATAGAATATGACATTGTGGTATCCTACTCTGAATAATTCATTTGAATGGACTTGGCATGTGTTTACACATTTTATGACTGAAAATAATAAGTCAATTAAGCCGTGATGACATATTTTGCCTCTGAGTTCTAGTATCATTTTTATGTCTTTGTTAATTCTATTTCGTCGCAAGCATGATTATGAGGGTTATTGCTCTCTTGAATTGTCGATTTCCCATATTTTGCTAGCCTCCACTTGTACTAAGATGAAAATGCTTGTGTTTCCAAATCCCTGAAAATCAAGTTATTCCAAAGAGTCCACTATAAATACCTATGCATGGCATTTCAAACCATTCAAGTAAATTCACATGTGCTACCTTTAAAACCTTCAAACACTTCTCAATTTGTGCCTCTATTTTGAGCTCATGAGGAAGTAGTAGTTGGGCTTCTTATCTTCCATAATAATTAAGTAATTGACTTGCATGCTACATCTGCACGTCACTAATTTTCCAAAAGGCTGGTTAGACCATTATAATATCAAAAAGATTTGAGAAAATAAAAATGGGCAATCCTCCATGGTTTGAGATTGTTTGGTGGGCACCTGAGGATTTGGTTAGACATGGTTATGTTAGCAAGGTTGGGAGGAGTTTCAAGCTATCAAAATGAATGAATATAAAGATGCATATTATAAGTGTTTTGTTTTAAAAATAATTCAGAACCGCTCTCATCTTGCTTAGTATGGGAGGAGTGCCCATTGTATTGCCATTAGTTATGATAACAAGAACTCTATTGCCATTCGTTGACCAAACAACCACCACTCAAAAAAAAATTACCTTTGTTTCAAAATGATAAGAAGCTCTAGCACATGTTGAATCCCTAGTTCCCTTAATGAAGGGCATATCGTTTACTTTACTGTTGAGTCACCATCCTTCTTTCAGCACCTTCTTGAGAGCATAATTGTCATTCTTAGTGTAATGTGCTTGTCCCTTAATATGTTAATCGCGGTGTAATCTTGATGCTTTTATCTTTGATATATTTATCTCTAGTCTTCCCTTGAAACTCACAGGTGCTTGTGCATTTATGTTTTGTTGTTCCATTCGGGCAAGCGAGATACCACTTTATCATACTTTCTTATGAGTCTTGCAATCCTGTGAATTAATTGGCATCTTTTCATGGTTTACATAACTATTGGGTGACACCGGTTATATATGACTTATTATGAATAGTCTTAGCATTTGTCCTCATAATGAGAATATTTACATCACATGAGCAAATGAGTTCGTGAAAGTTCTTTTATCGCACTCAGTTGTTAACTGAATTGCTTGAGGACGAGCAATAAGCTAAGCTTGGGGGAGTTGATACGTCCAAAACGTATATACTTTCTCGAATACTTTTGCTATTATTTTACCTTTAATTTGTGCGTTTTGAATGCAACTAACACGGACTAACGCTATATTCAGCATAATTACCCTGGTGTCTCGTTTTTTTTGTAGAAATATCAACTTTATGGAAAAACCGCGAAAAACACCTGGAAGTCATTTTCTCACCCGAGGGATCCAGGAGCCTGAAGACCAAACGGAGAGGAGCCACGTGGGCCCCACACCTGGTGCTGACGCGGCAGGCTCCTGGCCGCGCCAGCCCATGGTGGTATCCACTTTCGCAAAAAAAACTTCATACGCCGCCACCACCGTGAACTCTGGTTCGGGACCAGAAGTCTCTGTTCCGGCACCCTGCCGGGACGGGGAATCAAAGGGGATCATCACCAACGCCTCTCCATCAACCATCCATGTTTCCCCCATCCATGTGTGAGTAATCGACCGCTATAGGCTTGAGGGGATGGTAGGGATTGGATGACATCATTCATATAATAGCTGTAATATCGTTAGGGCATGGTGCCTAGTATCCGTTATCGGTGTTTTACATCATTGTTGCAACTTGTTATGCTTAATGTATACACTAGGGACCGAGTGCCATGATTTCAGATCTGAACATGTTATTGTATCATGATGATAATTATTGTTTTAGATCATATCTATGAGTTGTATACACATATTATTGTCTAAAACCGATGGCCCCAAAGTGACAGCAATTGGGATAACCGGAGGGAATGGCTGTGATATGAGGATCACATGTGTTCACGGAATGTTAATGCTTTGCTCCGGTACTTTATTAAAAGAAGTACCATAATTGCCAGTAGTTTCCCTAGAGGCCCCGCTGGAAATGCACTGGCAGAACAAAATATGTTGTGCAAGTTTCTCATTGCGAGCACACATAACTAAATTGTAATACATGCTTATGATTAGTTAATTCTGGGATGTTGTATATTATTTATCTGCAAATGCCTATGCTATGATATTACATGAATTCTCTTATCCATGCAACGCTCGTACATCTGTCCCTATGCCTACAGTATTTTAATCCCGTTGTCTACTATCATCACAATCGTTGTCTTACTTCTACTGCTACTATTATTTCACTACTATGTTTGCTATAAAACTGTTGCTACTGATAATCTGTCTCGAGCAAGTCTATTCACATGTGCAGTTGATCTGACAAATCATCTGTTAAAGCTTATAAATATTATTTGGCTCCCCTTGTGTCGAATCAATAAATTTGGGATTTACTTCTCTCGAAGACTGATGCGATCCCCAATACTTGTGTGTCATCACTCATCTGCTCCACCGTCCTCGCGTCTCTCTTGCCTACTCTGTCCTATTATAAGTTGAGCAGTCTGGAGCAGAATTAATGTCCGGTCGCCATTACTGCCATCTAGGCCGCGACGCCGTCCAGACCGCAGATGACATTAAAAGGAGCCATCTCCTTGCCCGCTGCGCTCACAAATCCCCTCTTCCTCTGCTAGACACCTTCGCCCAGTCCCTTATCTCTCCATGGCTCGTGGTGATGGAAGCTCCACTCCCAGATCGAACCGCCGCCGCCACGTCCCCTATCATTGGTTTCTTGAGGCGAGCGAGGGAAGCAGCATGGGGAGTGGGCGTGCACGTACTCCTCCAAGTTCGAGCAGGAGGTGAGCGAGGGAAGCGGCCTTGGACGGGGAGTCTCTGAGTCCAAGGGAGCGCAGGGGCAGGGCCATTGCTCCCGATCCCATTCCCTTCATTGATCTGTACGACGAGGACGACAAGGACGACCAGGGTATGCACTGGACCATGGCCTGGAAGGAGTAGGTCACCGAGGTGTTGGACTCGGCTTTGGCCTGGGCCATGGCCGACCAGAAAGCCATGGACCTTGCCAAGCATTCCGCCGAGCAGCAACGACTCAAGATCTACTCGAAGAGCCAGGGGAAGAAGGAGGACATGTGGTCGGCGTCGAACAGCAATGCCTCAGAAGATGTCGATGCCTAGGGGAAGGGGGAGGCCGAGACGATAGAGGTTTCCGATGACGAGGACGAGCCGTAGTCCATTTTAGTTATTAGTTACTTTATTAAGGGTAAGTGCCAATTTAGTTATTAGTTGTTGATCTATTTTAGTTATTAGTTGCTTTATTAAGAGTAAGTGCCAATTTAGTTATTAATTGTTGATCTATTTTAGTTATTAGTTGCTTTATAAAGGGCAATGGTTTTGTGCTTGACGTTTCCAATTGTGTGTGTAAATCCACTTCAGTTTAGAAATGAGGCCGTTTACCCTACCTTTGGAGCTCATTTGAAACACATTTTTTGGCGAGTACACCATTTTTGCTTAAAAATGAGGTTGTTTACCCCATCTTTGGAGCTCATTTGAAACACATTTTTCAGCGAGACCACCATTTTTGTTTAGAAATTGGGTCGTTTACCTAATTTTGGATCTCATTTGAAACACATTTTTCGACGAGTTCACCATTTTTGCTTAGAAAGTAGGCCGTTTACCCTACCTTTGGAGCTCATTTGAAACACATTTTTCGGCGAGTCCGCCGTTTTTGCTTAGAAATGAGGCTGTTAACCCTTCCTTTGGAGCTAATTTGAAACACATTTTTTGCCGAGTCCACCATTTTTCTTAGAAATGGGACCGTTTACCCCACCTTTGGAGCTCATTTTTCAGCGAGTCCAGTCTAATTTGAAATTTTATATGGATTCAAGATAGATTAGAGCAAGCTCATGGCTGCTATCCCGATTTGGTTTGCCAAAATCTGCATTTGGTGCCCCAAAATACCCATTTTGTGTCATTGAGGAAAAATGGGGGTGGGCGAGCCAAAATCCATGTTGGGTCCACTCGTCAGCTGGTGTACAGCCCTTGTCCTACGTGCGCGTCCAATCAGATCGCAGAATGAGCTTCTCACGGATCGCCTGCAAATTCCCTCTAACAAAATCGTACAGCTGCATATTCCTTCTAGAGCAAATCGGACGGCTGCATATTGATCGACATTTAAAATGAGCTTCAAATATTTAAAAAATGTCAAAAAAAGGAATATCATGCGCACATAGTTGTCTTATGTCATATACTAACGACTCAAGTTGAAAAACATGGTCTACATACATTCAAAAGGAGAAGGGCATGGAGATCATGTGATATTGCATAAGTCAAACTGTGAGGTCTAAGGTTGGAGAGAAGTGGTTTTGGAATTGCAACATGAAATTTTCGAAAAACCTCACATAAGCTTCGTTCTGCAGTGACTAAGAAGGACCCATGCTTAGTTTTTCATGTTCATGTTTAAACTTGTTTAAATGTTGGTCAAACTTAGTTTACGAATTTGAAATAAACATAATAAATTCAAGAAATATCGAAAAATTGAAAAAATGGCGCAAGTTGAAAAACATGGTCTACATACATTCAAATGAGAAGGGCGTGGATCTCATGTGATATCGCATATCTCAAATGTGCAAATGAGAATTGCAACATGATAATTTCAAAATACTCACGAAAGTATCATTTAGGAGTGATTAAGAATGGTCTAGGCCTAGTTCGCGCATAATCTTTACACAAATGTACGGCTGTTCGTGCCCAGAGCATGCCGGGCACGCTCTGAGCGTGTCAAGAGTGCGCACTTAAGGTGTTCGACAGAAGTACAATAACAAATATTCAAACGATTCAAGTTGATAAACAAGGTCTACACACGTTCAGATCGCGTAACTACGTAGAGCGCGTATTGTGGGTGCAGGTTCACGTCCAGTTCGTGTCTAGATTGAGCTTGATGTGTTGACACGGATGCACCGATACGTGTAGTTCACGTCCAGTTCGTGTCCGGATATTTGCACGTAAAAAGAAAATTAGTCGCGTCAGTTCTCGCAACAAATGCTTCTGATACGTGTAGATGTCTCACAACGTCTCATCTCCAACTGCCGTAAATTTGACCAGAACGACGACGTGCATCAACTGTTCGACAGGTGTACTCGACACGTCTAGGGGCACCAGATGACATGGTAAACATTTACATGCATGTCACTTCGACTAGACGTGAAGCGCGGTCACGTGATGTCATCATTGCGAATAAAATCTCAATGCACATTGTGTTGTCATGTTACACTGCGTTGGCAAGAAAACCAAGAGATGCGCCTATTCAGTGCCCAAGCGCGGTTATCGATTTACACGCCGGCAGCAGTGAATTCATCACGAGCAGTTATCCCTTTACTAATACAAAGCCAAATGCGCATTGGCATTGCCGTTCACTCGCTCTTATCTCTATTATATCTTCTCTGCAAAAAACCCCAACCACCACTTCTCTCCAATAACAATGTCGTCAGACGAGGAGCCTTGGTGGCAGAACCCAGCCATCCCGAGTGACTCCGACGGGGAGGGGAACCCGGTCGAGTGGTGGGAGGAGGGCCACAGGAACGGCGGCGGCGGCTCTGGCACCGACGACGACGGCGAGGGGTCCAACACCAACCAGAGCGGCGGCTCCAACCCCGACTCCAACGACGACGACTCCGACAATCACCACAGGTGAGAGGAGGAGGACTCAAACCCGGAGTTGAACAAGGGCGACGAGGAGAAGCAGAAGGACGAGGAGGAGGAGGAGGAGGACGACGGCGACGGCGACTCCGACTCCTCCTCCGACGACGAACCGCCGCCCAAGAGGCAGCGCGAGTAGGAGCCACGCAGGACGATCGTCTTAGTAGCAGTGCATTAGTTGCACTGCTACTGATTAGTAGTAGTATTAGGTTGCCGCCGGCACAGTAGCAGTGCTGCATGACTGCTAATATTGTGTAATTGTTAATAATACTAATATAATCATATTCGAGTTATAAATCGATTTTCAATTAGTAGTAGCAGTTTCAATTGGAGTTATAAATCGAGTTTCAGTTTTCAAATCGAGTTATGAATCCTATTATAACTCGAGTTTCAGTTAGTAGTAGCGGTTTCAATAAACAATGACGTACTAATCAACAAATTGTCAGTTACGTTAATGTTAATCCAGTTAATTCGGTTAATTCAGTGTTAATTCAGTTAATTCGGTGTTAACGACGTGTTAATTGGGACGTCAGACTCGTGCCTTCTTGCCCCCACTTGAGCGGTCCCACTTGGAGGAGGATGACGTACTACTCCAGTCAGCCTGTGCCGTGCCAGGCCGATCCCACCAGGCCGACCCCACCAGTTAAAGTAGGTTGATCAGAGGGATTAGAGCGTTTGGGTGATATGAGAGAAAATCAGGGCACTGACGAGAGAAACAGCACGGGTATGGCACAAACAGATAGAACTCAGGTAGGTATGGCACATAACCAATTGACCCATAATTCATCGACCCCTTAAGTGTTACCCTACGGTTCGAGAACACTCCAGAAATCATCGAGACTATCTCCAGTGAATGATCACCAGGAGAACCTGGATGTCCATGCTGAACCCTGTGTGGTCACAAAGATCTTTTGTCGTTGAACCGTAAACGTTAATAATGAATACCCTATTCATTTGTTCCTTCGATACTAAATCTGTCAGAGATCTGATCGTCGATATCACAATACTGGGGTTCAATCACATTACCGACAGATTCTTCTTTACTCGTTCATGTGATTTTACACCTCTTGTGACCTAGTCACTTGCTGCTTAGCGTTGGATGTAAACTCACTGAGTGGGACAGAGAGTAATTCTTTTCACGCGGATGAAAAAATCACGATCTTGATGCATACGCCTCAACATACCCTGTCGAATGCCCAATAGTGACCGTTCTCAATGTTGCATAACTAAGATCTTCTACTGCCATCAAAGCATCCTCCACGAGTAGTGATTAAGTATCATCTTACGGTCTAAGGATTTAGGTTTCAACATTTCTTATCAATGCAAATAGAACATCGAGTCACGATCTCATTGCAATGCTAATCTTTGGGTAAGTCCATCACATCATTCACTTAATGGTGTGACCTCATTTACCAAACGACATAAATGACCATGATATGAATCAAGATCATCTGTTGCCTAATGAACTAGTATTAATAAAGGCTTACCAGGGACATTGGTTTGGTTAAATACCACACCTGTATTAATGATTCCTATTAATACAGTTATAGCATGATATAACCCTATTATAAACATAATGAAATATGTCAATAATCAATATATTATTTGCCTCTAGAGCATATTTCCAACACTGCTTATAAAGGCCGCATGTGGGCTTCTGAGCCCATTGAGATGAAGTTTGACCTGGCCAGCTTGCTTACTATGGTTGATGGGCTGGATGTGTTATCCATGCCTTTTGAAAAGAAGGAGATGGATGATATCATCAAATTTATGCCCTGCAATAAAAGCCCAGGCCCAGATGGGTCCAGTGGTTTATTTTTAAACTAATGTTGGTAGTTTATCAAGGAGGATTTCTATAATTTGGCTGGCGATTTGTATGATGGAAAAACAAATTTAGAGATCATAAAAAGGTGCAAAACCCTGGGGTTAATGATTTTAGGCCCATATCTTTAATAAATGTCTGCTTGAAATTCTTAACTAAGATGTTGGCTAATATACTTCAAGGTCAGATATTAAGATGCATACACAAGAACCAGTATGGTTTTTTAAAGTCTAGAACCATCCCGAACTGTGTTGCTTGGGCTTTTGAGTATATTTACCAATGCCAACAATCTAAGAACCCCATCATCATTGTTAAGCTGGATTTTGCCAAAGCTTTTGATACCATTGAACACAAGACTATAATTGAAGTAATGAAGCATAAGGGGTATGACCAGAAATGGATTCAGTTGGTAGGTTCTGTGCTAATTACCGGTACATCCTCTATTATGCTCAACGGGGTTCCTGTAAAGCAGTTCCTTTGCAGGAGGGGTGTCAAACCAAGGGACCCCCTTTCTCCCATGTTGTATGTGCAAGGTTCTGACTTGTTTCAGTCAGTGACGAATTATTATCTCAGCAGGGGAATTCTCAGATTGCACATGGTCACATATGACACTGATTTCCCTGTGATACAGTATGCAGATGATACTATATTACTAATGCAAGCTTCAATGGACCAAGTGATTACTTTAAAGGATTTGTTGCACAAATTTGCCCTCTCCAATAGACTTAGAGTGAATTATGACAAATAGTCTCTAGTCCCTTTCAATGTGGAGGCCAGTCTGACTCAGGAGTTGGCAAATGAGCTGGGTTGTCAGGTGAGAGTCATGCCTTTTACTTACTTAGGCCTCCCTTTGGGTACACATAAACCCACAATTAGTGATTTGCTGCCTATCATGGATTGTTTGGAGAGAAGATTGAATTCTACATCCATTTTCCTAACTCGGGGGCAAGGTTAAAGTTGGTGACGTCTGCATTTTGCTCAATGCCAACTTATATCATGCGTTCTCCCATGCTTTCGGCTGGGACTATCAAGCAACTGGATAGGATCCTAAGGCAATGCATTTGGAGAGACAAGGATGGACCTAAGCAATCGTTGGCTGCTTAGGAAAAATGCTACTAAGCCAAAGAAGAAAGGGGGGACTTGGAGTTATTAACACTTACAAATACATGATGACGCCCTCCGATGAAACACTTGAATAAGTCCTTGTGACGCCCAAAAATCGATACTATGTAGATTTAAGCGATCCCGCCGAAATCCGCATAATAACGATTTTAGGTCGCCCACCAGACATAATGTGCACGCCGAAACATGCGCATTATGTGGATGGAATTGTGATAACATTACAATAGTTCCGATACATCCACAAATACAACAGAAGATAGAATTACAACAACGACTCGAACGAGTCAAGATACAAATGTTACAATACAAAGATACAAATAACAACGGAAGCAAAATAGTGTTCGTCGAAGGATAAGAAGCAAATTGGACTAAGAGTCCTGAAGATAAGCGATGTCGCCATATCCCTGCCCAGCCAAGCCGGAGGGATTCCCAAGCTAACGTCGTCTGACTTCAAACCTATTGACTGCACATAAAGCATAACCCAAAAGAGGGTCAGGGCACTCCCTGGCAAGCAAAACCGACTTGCCTACTCTCTACACCATCTCCCAAAATATAGGGGAGGTGGACTTAGCGGCAGCAGCACTAGCAACCTAGAGAGACGCGCTATAACTTCCGTATGATCAGAGAGGGATAAGAGAGCGCATAAGATAACCAACTACTACTAACACCAAACATAACCCATTCTCGAATTAACCCCCCCCCCCCCCCCCCAACCAAGTATGAGGAAGTAATTTGGAAAACTCACACGTTAAACGGTTTTTAGTTATAATTTATTGTGAAAGTAATTCTATATTACTAGTCAAATTAATTAACAATGATTAGGTGTAAGTTGTCTAGATCTTGTTAGCCAGCATCATCACCAAGTCGTCCATAACCGTGGACACGGCTCATCGATAAGATTATACCCTGTAGGGGTGCACTACTGGACCCATACTCGCATGATCAACCCAGTCAAAAACATTAGGGCCTTTCAACCCAACTATTTTCCTTCACCGCAACAAGTCCAGGAGCCACGGGAGCTATGCTGGTCCCGGCCAAAAGGGTGCAGACTCCCGCAGGACACACCCCTCCGCACCAACAGGCCGCGCCCTATATGCATGTAACAAGGCACACCGCCAAAGTAAAATACTACACTAGTATCGATGCATATGAGACAAATGGAAAACCCGAACTAGGTGCAGCTCCCGGACAAGTCGAAGTTCCAGTCAAAGTCGAGGGGGGCTCCATAGGGCCTCCCACAAGTTGTTAGTGCGCTCAAAATTGGATCCGAGGACAAAATCTCAGTTCCTAGGTCGACACTTAGCAGAACAAAGCACCTCGCAAGGCCTTCCGCCGGTGCCTTATCATTTAATTATAATACCCCAAATATAGTACAACATTTTATGAAGGTAGAATAATCTATCAAGCTAAGCATATGAAATAAACGACCAATAGAGGACTCGCACAACCAACTCTAAGCATGTGCTACGACTCGCAAGGCTAACAGATAAACATTCAACAGGTGATGGGATGTGGGGATAAAGCTGTATAGGCTGCAGGATAAACATGTGATGGGATCGCAATAAAGAATCGAATACTAGGGTAGCAGAGATCAACGGCAGGAATGAAAGACAATGTATAGGTAAACAAGCAAACTTTGCTTGCCTGGAATCCCGCATGGAAGCAGATCTTGTCATTGCTCACACATCTCAACGTCATATCCACGAAGAAGCAACAAACACTGGAAAGCGTAAAAGGTGCATCTTATAACTACGGCAAAAGATCCAGCATGATCATATGAGAATGATGCATGGCATGGCAAGGTGCAATACAAAAGCAATTAATCCAAATTAAGCGGGAAACAACCCCGACAATTGATATTTAGGTGCAAGTTATTTATTTACCAGCAATATTAAATGTTGGTTAACATGGCAACACATGGCATGGGTGATCTAATTAAATTAAATGGAATAGGGCATTATATATTTATTACCCCCAACATTCCATATTTAATTATTTAGTTGCAATTAACAAATTACACTAAGCAATTAGAAATAAGAGATGCAAAATGGCATATAAATGGCATATTAATATTCATTGCATTTTTCTGATATAAAAACATATAAAGATTATTTTAATTAGAGTTATAGATTTAAAGTTATTGCATTTATAAGTCCAGGGGTGTTTCTGCAAATTCCAGGGACTTGTTCGTGATGGGAGAAGGTTCTGTGAGGCTAAAACGTTTAAACAGGAAGTGCAGGGGGCTCTGTGTAAAAGTTCCTGCGCAGATCTGGATCTGGTGTTTGGTACCGTGCGTGTATGCATCCGGAGAGACTGTCGCGCGGGTCCCCCGCGCTGACTTGGCGCTGACTGCGCGGGTGCGGCGCACTCGGTCGCTGACCGGTGGGCCCGTGGGGTCAGCGAGGGAAAAACAAAAAAGAAGGGCTTTTTCTTCCAACGTGCCCGGTGGGAATCGAACTCGCGTCGCGGCGAGGTGGAGCGAGCGATGCGCTGCTAACCATTGGGGCGGATCTATGATGGTGATAAGATGGACAAGCTTTTGTTTTTTTTTTAAAGAGAAACACCAAATGTTTCCTGACGAACTGCACAGCGAGTTAACTGACGACAAAATCGTTTCTTCAGTGAACAAGAGCACGGCAGAGCAGCTGTCAGCGGCGACCGTGGTTCGGTGGCGCTGGAGGCGTTCTGGCGTGCGCAACAGGATGCAGGATGGCGGGTGGCATGCGTGCAACGCAAGCTGCGAGAAAACAACATCGGAGAACACCGAAGCTGGGGTGACCGACGGCGTCCATGGCGGCCCGTGCCAAATTCGGGCTCGCCGGCGGCTCCCTGGACACTAACCGAGTGGGAAAAGGGCGGGGATGGAAAACATGGCTCACCGGGAGGGGCTGGAGGTAGGGGTTCGTCGTGGGGAGGAGCGGAGACGAGGAATTGTGCCGGCGGCGCTCCGCCAGCGTCGGAGACGACGAGGACGAGTGCCTCAGATATGAACCCTCCCGGCTTGATTCCCTCGGTGGAGAGGAGGAAGACGACGCTGCGGTGCTCCTGGGGTAATCCACGGCCCTTCGCCGGCGCCGAAGCGGCGGGGCGACGGCGTTGGTGGTCTCCGGTTGGTTTCGGTGGAGAAGGAAAAATAGAGGGGAGGAGGCGGCGGCGGCAAAGGAGGAAGGGGAGGGAGGAGTTAGGGTTCGGAGAGGGAGAGGGCAAGGGACCGGCTAAAGAAGGGGAGGAGGGGAGTGGGTGAGGAAGCACATGGTGGGGGAGGAGCTTGCTGCCCTTTTTCTCCTCTGTCTCCGTACGAGGAAGAAAGGGACAGGGGAGGTGGGCTGGGCTAGAAGAAGAGGGAGATGGGTTGGGGTTTGGGCCTGAGGTGGGGGATTCAGCCCAGGTAAGTTTTTTTTCTCTTGTTTTAATTCTTTTATTTAATTCTTTTCTGGTTTTGTATTTTAAAACGAAATAGAAAAAGAATTTGTATTGAGAAACTTTACAAACTAGTTTTTGTTTTAAAAAGGCAATATAATTATTGTTTCCAATACACAATTTAATATATTAATTTGAATATTTGAAAAGAATTTAAATATCACATTTAAATTGATTTGGTTTGCATTTCAAATTAAAAGTGGAAAATAATTTAAATGGAGTTGAATTTAAATTAAGATTGACAAATGCAAATGATGCATGATGATGTCATTTGATGCAAAAAGAAAAACAAATAATTTTCTGATTGGGAAAAATCCCGGGGCGTTACAGTCCTATAATAAGAAGGATGTTCCCTGGGTTAAACTCATTTGCTCCACTTGTTTTACAAATGAGGTGCCACATGGAGCTAAATTGTGTGGATCTTTCTGGTGGAGAGATGTGATGAGACCGATTGACAATTTCAGAGGAGTATCAGTCGCATGACTGGGGTTGGGGACTCAGTTTTGTTTTGGCAGGACAAATGGTTGTTCATGGGAAGCAATGAGAGCCTTGCTAGTAGATTCCCCCGACTGTGTTCTTTTGCTCTTGAGGACAAAGTTTCAGTAGCTAAGTTTTCCAGACGCATGAACTTCAGTCCCTGTTCTATGTACCTTTGTTAGAGCAAGCTGCCAGAGAGTTGGATACGATTCGGCAAGAAATGGTTGTGGAACCTGTTAGTGGTGTGTCAGATGTGTGGTCTTATGATTGGGGAGAGGAGTATCAGGCCAACAAGTACTATAATATTTCTTTTCAACATTTGGTGGTTCATGCGGTGTACAGTTGCCTTTGGAAGTCTGCTTGTGTCATGAAAACCAAGATGTTTGCTTGGTTGGTGATTAATGATAGGTTAAACACTTAGAATATGATACTTATAAGGCATTGGAGGGTTACTGAAGATCAAGATTGTGTGTTGTGTTGGACCTCTTTTTCAGCCGCCAATTCAGTGCAAGAATTTGGAACCATCTTCAAATAGATTGGAGTGGCATTGTGGATTTATTCCAGGCGATTGTTTTGGCTAGGAACGATTTTGTCAAACCATTCTTTGTGGAGGTCGTTGCCACTGCTAGCTCTCATATGGATGTACAGAAATTGAAAAAAAATCGGCATGAGAGGCCCTCTTTTTCCAGTTGGAGGGCTCAATTTGTACCTGCTTGGGTATAGCATTAAAAGGAAGCACCATTCTGCCTTAATGGCTTGGATTGCTTCACTACATTAGCTTTAGGTGCTTGTAAGTATTTTCTTCTCCTTCATACCTTGTAATTATTTGTATAGTGTTCGAGAAATGGGAATAAAGAAGAAGTGAGCCCAACTCAAAAGGCTAGTGGAGTGGATGTACAACCCAGCCACACAGGTTCCTCACAGCCGTGAATTTGGGTTCTTATTATTTACAAAAAAAAAACTTGATGTGGGAGTTTCCCCTACCGCCTTCCTTTCAAAAAAAAAAGAAATGAGATTAAAGGATTGTTGTGGGGCTCCTGCCCTCCAGTGTTTAGGTTATAAAAATATAATGCACGTTTTTTGATAATTTTGTGGGCTCCAAATTAATAATGCTTTGTTTTCGCAAATTTTACCTTTTACCCCTAATTATGAATTTGTGATATTAATTACCTAATTTAGTGAAATTTCTACCGAATAATCATCTCAAAAAATTTGAACACGTTTTTATTGAATATAAAGATTTTGCTGGTTCTGTTGTACAGGACCGACACGCTAGACTGATATGGCATGATAATAATGTTCAAAGCTCTGAGAGGTTCATTGACGATCATATCCATCCTCCACTGATATCTATGCTCCACTTCTATATCACTACAATATCTAAACTCCCTAGGATTTAAGCTCTAAGGTTGAGCCACGTGGCAACATCTCATTGGTCCTTTCTCTACACATTCGTGTCTCTCTAAGATTTGAGCTCTAAGGTTGAGCCACGTGGCAACATCTCATTGGTCTTTTCTCTACACATTCGTGTCCAGCATATTGAGGTCAAAGTAATATGATCCGGCCGTCCAGCTGGACATAAAATTTAGTGATGATTTTTTTAAGTTTTGCACATGAATTTACCGGTCACCCTCTCTTAGAGAATCTACAATGGTTACTATTTTTTAAGATATTGTAGGCCAAAAATCTTACTCCAATAGATCTCATTGATATAAATTTTTTCCAAATTTATTTTGCATAGTCCAAATAATAATACCAAGTGCTAGAAAATACAACATTTAGGTTGTTGCTATATAAAAAAGGACAACATGGGCACACCAACTGACAATTGTAAGTTTCATATCGTCCTCCCGCTTCTTCTCCCATTGATTGACCTAGAACCTGGTAGCTCCGTCACAACTCTTACTCATTCGGCAGCGAGGGCCACCACCACTGCGAGGGCGCGATAGGGATTTGACCTTGAGCGTTGTCTTCACTCTCCTCCCACGCGGTTCCATCATAGCTCCCGCCGGCAAGCTACCCGAGTGGCCCTCCTCGCATACCCTTCTGCAATGTGCCTCCTCCTTTTCGCACGAGTGACACATGCAATTTTTTTCTCTGGCTACACGTCGACTAGACCCCGCCTCGCAGGGCTCCTCTGCAACCATGCACCAGCCGTGGGGCTTGCCTCTTTTGTACATTAACAAAATCAAAGTTGTTACTTTTACATTATATGGTTTATACTCCAAATACTAGACCAATATACCTACAATATTTGCATGAAAAAGTTATGAAATTGTATCTGATCATGTATAAGCAACTAATATTAACTCAAACCAGCATGTTATGTACTGGTCACCTCAAATCCGCAATACTGCCCTCGGCGCGCAGCAAAGCGCGCCATCTCCTTCTAGTATGTTTTATTCCTCGTCGTCCTCCTGATATCCTCGTACAACAATCATCGCCTTACACCTTACCCATGACAGGCATTAGAGAAAGAGGGTACAAGGTTTATTAAATTTGGTAGCCTAGGATTTGCTTTACATGAAGTAATTGCGGTCACAAATGCACAATTACATGGAAAAGAGTGAAATACATTTTTTTAAACTAGGTCATAATTGTCGCAGGTGGAAATAAATCCTCACCTTAACGAAAAAGAAGGCATGTTATTTTTGTGCATCCAAATCATAATTATATCCTTTCAACTAAATAGAATATAGATGAGATCTAATACAAGTGTATATTTCCTCAAAGAAGGATCCAGTTAAACCTAAATCGGGTGAGACTTTCTTATGTCCTGCTCTTAGTCGACACCATGATCATTTTTTCGGCCATTAACTCCACGGTATACACTCGCATGGAGCGGAAGGAAATAATATAAGATCGGACAGCAAGAAAATTAACTCATTTTTTAGGTAAATAAAAATACCAGGCCTTATTTAATACACACTCTGTCCAACAAAGGATGTCTTGTCTTTGTCCAAAGTTGGATGTATCTATACAATAAATCATGTCTAGATACATCCAAATTTAGACAAATTCAAGACATTTTTTGTTGGACGGAGGGAGTACTAACTATTCTAAAATATAAACCTTTTTAACAAGCTAAACTAGCTATGTGAAAATATTTACATTGTAAAACAGAGGGAGTAAATCAAATTCTTAAAAAATACTACGGGAGACATTTAACTACATTTCCATTAATAAAAGTTGTAGTTGTAGCGCAGGAGCTGACGGACTTGCTTTAGTCTTAGCTTGTCGTCCAATGATCATGCTCAACATGCCAGTCCCTTTCGCCGCCGCAGGGGTAAATGATACTATGACCTGGCTTGAAGAAGCCAGTCTGCATTTTCTTAACCTTTTGTCTCGGACGTGATGCTCAATCTAGTTAGTTACGGGAATATTACCAGTTGTGGCAGTAAGACTTTGTGCTTAATGCTCGATCCAAAAATAATTCCTTGCAGTAGTAGCACAAGTTTTGTACTTACAGCTCAATCCAAAAGGGCATCTGCAATTCCAAGCCAAAGAGAGTCCAAAAGGGCATCTGCAATTCCAAGCCAAAGAGAGTTCGATGTGAACTCTTGATATTTATACAGTCCGCTAATCATCAAAGACATGAGCGAAGTCACTAGATTAATTTCTCCAGATTGCGGTCATGTCTCCATTTAACTAATAAGGGATCTCTGTACTTTTAATTTCTCCCATCAATGAAGCCAAAAGCTCATCTAAATCATGGCACCTTGGAATATTCTGAAAACACCCTCTGATCCTAACCCTTCGACTCCCATGATTCCATCAACACAAGCACTGCACAAGGACAAAAAAGCAAGAGGAGATCGCAACCTCAAAAGACTCCTTGAAATAGGCTTTCGTCCCGCTTTATAAATAAAGCAAACAACCAAGATACAACCGAGAGGAACCACACACACAAACAACATCACACACCACACAGGCTGGGGCAACAGCAAACACAAAGCCTAAAACAGTAAGAAACGAAGAACAAGACGAATCGACGAAGCGAAGATGACCCGTCACCGCTGCGCCCTCTAAAGTTTCCACCACGCTCCAATCGCTCCAATGTGTCCAGTACCAAGTAGCATCTCGCAGAGGGGCACCGTCAACACGGCGCAGCTACTAGGACCAGCTGGTCCTAGGGTTTCCCCCGGCACTCGATGTACGGTGAATTCGTGCTACCCCCGACGTCCTCCAACAAGGAATGGCGCTACCCGAAGGCGGCACCACGTCGGTGTCAAACTGAGTCAACATGGATTTCTCCTACCAGCGACACCCTCCAACGAGGAATGGCGCCACCCAAAGGCGGCATCGTGTCGGTGTCAAACTGAGTCAACAGGGATTTCTCCCGAGCCCGAGTCACCAAAACACCGGAACACAACCGGAGCACCACCATCAGCTTCTCCGCCCACCAGCACGCGCTACCACGATCTTGCCGTCATCCTCGTCGTCTCTTCAAGAGCTCTGGATAGCGGTCTGCAAGCTGAAGCAGACAACTTCACTGGAGCGAGGGACAACAGCGTCGCAAGCCCACTGGAGAGAACAATCTCCACCACCGTGAGGCGGTAGTCGACCGGACAAAGCTGCCGGAGCAAAACTAGGCCCACCTGGCCCGGTAAAGCTCCCGCCACCCTGCTGCAACAGGTAGGTCGCAACGCGTCGTCCCCGCACCCGCAATGTCATCGCCTCCACCTTCAGGTCACAACCCAGCCGTAGAAAGCGCACCCGGCCCGCCCAAGCCCACCCGAGTCCATCAGGGGCCCGAGCTGCCCAAGTCAGGGCACGACGGCCACCGTCGATCCGCAGCCGAGGCGCGACGCCACAGAGAACGGCCCTGCCACCAGCCCCCCTGGCCGCGCCGGACCAGGAGCACCGCCGCCAGGGAGGGTGCGGCCCCGACGGGCCCTCCAAGACGCGGGGAAAGGAAAGCCGCCGCCGCCGGCGTCGCCCGGCACGCAGCCCGATGACCCCTGCCGGCGGCGGCGACGAGTGGAGACGGTGGAGGAGCTTTTGGCCGCGGGAGGAGTGCGCGGCCCCGTCGCCCTCGGGGGGAGGGGGGGGGCGAGAGGGCCGAGAGGAAGAGGGAGGAGGGAGGGGGAGGGAGGAGGCGGCGGCGCTGGCGCTGGCCGGCCTCCGGTGGCGACGGCTAGGGTTAGGGTTAGGTCTGGGGAGGAGACGCGGGCACACTTCTTCTCCGCTAGGCTGCTCTTGCCTACTATTGGCTCCCTCTCAACCTCACAAGCCTTGTGACATCTTTCCCAAATCAACAAAATAATTCTTATTAAAACGGAGGATTTTCCGATCCTTGAAGTGTCTCAGTGCCCCGTGTTGTCGGATCTTCTTCTTGAACAAAGTGTCGTTGATGGCTGCTAAACCCTGCTATGCATGAAGCTTAACAAGGAGAGATAATATTACATTATGTGTAGATGAAATAATTACGTTGTTGGCTTCAATGAGGATTTAAATTAGCCTTTAACTCGTTGAACGCAAAACAAAAATATGTTAGACACTGACTATGTGCACGTGTCAACAATTTATGCTATATAAGATGTAGACAAAGGCGTGATAACAATATAGATAACTTCAAACCCGATAACTATCACAGTGTAAATGCATACTAGTTGAGTTTAGAGAAGAGATAACAGTGTCAAGCGGAGACCAAATGTATTATAAATTTTACTTCCCGATATAAGCTAATCTTTGTAATGCTCCCTAGCGCCACGGTGGTCCACCTTGAAATGTGGTTGCATAATGCACACCAAGCGATAAGAAGGTTTCACGTCAATACGTGGAGGTATACTGTTGTAAAACTGCGTAGCGGAAATAGATCAAACAAAGAATAAGAACACATATTTTTACGTGGAAACCCTTACGGGAGAAAACCACGGACGCACGAAGGCGTATAACTATAATCGGGAGGAGTATTACAATGCACGAGAGGACAAACCCTCTACGTGCTATCAATATGGTGGATCTCTCACATAATTGTACAATCTAATCTATGACTACCTCTCACTATATATGGGGGCAAACAACTCTCTTTCTTGACGGACACGAAATAGAGTTGTAGACATGCCTTATTCCGATAGGACTCCATAACTGGTACAATAGGATTAGGATTCGGAGCATAACAAAACATCACTCTACCTTGAGACGAATCCTCTATAACAGTCATAGATAGCATCAACTCCTCAATTAAGTCAGCACAAGTAAAAACTTGTGTCCTCAAACGTCCATAGGACTAAATAAACTTCTCACGAAGTAATATTGAGCAAATCAAACGGTAGGTCGTCCAGAAAACAACACAGCTGTCAACAAAGCAGACGAACAAAACTTGGATCTCCCATAAAACCCAATAAAAGTCTGAGTATGTGCCACTGACCTCCAAAATAAACTACTCAATTATCAAATGAGTGACATAAGTCATCATATCTCATGTGGTGCATGAACGAGCGCATAGCTCAATAGTGCAACATCTCGGTACACCTCGGCAAACAATACTCATGCAAGAGCGTCTGGTATGGAGGCCATAACGTACACCAAAAACTGCCGACGGTAATGATAGATCCATGATATGGTTATAAACTGTCCTGATAGAACAATTGTCGGATGAACGAATCTCTTCAACATGCAACAGAGCATCAACTCTGCAATAGACCCCTCTTGAAAGAGTAAAGACAACCAAACTGAATGTTGTAGTATCTAGCAGTAATAAATCTCCTCTTGCACCTCAAATGATTCTCACCACGAACAAACCAAAACCTTCACATGCATAACAGCAAAACTCTAGAGAGGAAAGAGCATATGCTGGCTACCAACAGGCTTAATGATCACCTCCTCCATATATTTTTTCTGATAACTGAAATGTGTTCATGTAATCGCAGCAATATGTAGCATCTTCATATTTGGCATCCACAAATCCCAACAGGCAACAATCTAACAAACTCCACCTTGAATAGAAAACTAACCGGTGCATCTCATAATCGGCTTTCGCCAAATAACGCTCGCATCTTGACTTGCCATAAGAAAACCTTGTGTCACGGTCCAACGACGGAAGATCATACTTCATACTATGAGCATACAAATCCGTGCACAAGTAGTACAAGCCAAAAATATTCTTTGCAGAATTAAATTGCAGAGCAAATAACTGAAGTAAACTACACCTCGTACTTGCTTGGGGTGGATGTAGCAATAGCAATAGGATATAACAGATCAAAGATGTACATGCAGCCACGTGAAATAGCAGAAGCTGACCTCTTTTGGATTTCTCACCCAGGGAATCCGGCTGGGCTGCTCACTTCTCGTACGCATGCTTCTAATGGATCTGGTACTCCTTGATCCAAACGTAGCTCCTCACACGGACTTGATACCGAATATAGGGCAAGATAAAACGGCGGTTCTGAAAACGTACCAGATAAGACTGCACACGGACGGAAAAAACTGCAAGATGAAACTAGCGATCTCGGCGATTTGACCGACCAACAACAAAACCCGATCGATCTAATACTTCAAGTGTCCAAAACCGATCTGATACAAACGGGTGATCCTCGCAAAACTTCTCGTACGGAATTAATACCGAATAGAGAACAAATAAAGCGATGGATCGGAAGTTGTACCAGATTCGAAGACGTGACCGATCCAAGCCGCAGACAAACCGATCGCCAAGACGACGCGATATATCAGATTTGATGAAGGATGTTTGAACTTGGTGAAACTGCATGATCCCGCATGACTGCGGTTGTTGATCCAATTGACGCAGCGACGATGCTGCCCGGGAGCGCAGCGGAAAGTCTCCCGGGCAGCGGATCGAAGTTGAAACCTTCGGCTCTGATATCACTTGTTGTAAAACTGCGCAGCGGAAATAGATCAAACAAAGAATAAGAACACATATTTTTACGTGGAAACCCTTACGGGAGAAAACCACGGACGCACGAAGGCGTATAACTATAATCGGGAGGAGTATTACAATGCACGAGAGGACAAACCCTCTACGTGCTATCAATATGGTGGATCTCTCACATAATTCCACAATCTAATCTATTACTACCTCTCACTATATATGGGGGCAAACAACTCTCTTTCTTGACGAACACGAAATAGAGTTGTAGACATGCCTTATTCCGATAGAACTCCATAAATGGTACAATAGGATTAGGATTCGGAGCATAACAAAACAACATATACCACTCACCAAAGCCACAAAGGTTCACCTTAGGATGTGTTTGTTTGTGCTTTTAGTTGCTTTTCCACAAAATGAGCCGAGAAAATGAAACAAACGGTTTGATTTTCAAACATTACTTATGGACACACCTTCAAATATAACCCAATGCAAACATTAGTTCATACGATTGACATCAATTACTAAAATGACACATAAGGTACCATGCTCTTTCACTTTACTTACCTTGTCCTTATCACCTTATGTGACAATATAGGACACAAATCCTAGTAGGTGTAACCTTCTTTTAATCACCATATATGGGATCAATACCCAAGAGTATATGCTCCCGGCTGAAACATGCGATGTTATTAATGACAAAAACAAAATCGAAACATTTGTACATATATTGGTCCATGTTGTATGTGCACAGTTATAATTTGATGGGGAAAATGAAGTTTTGTGATGTGTTTGAAAAAACACATTTCTCAACAATTAATCATTTTTTTCTAAAACCTAAGCACATTTCCTTGTCAGAAGAAGAATACAATGGCAAATACTGGTTATGCCACTGACAAAGAACTATAATCCTTCTTGGAGCATGGTTCCAGTTTATCCTCCTGCACTTGGAAGTATTGGAACTTGCCAAGAAACACATAGAAAACACGAAACAGAACGTGCCACGAGATCGCGATTCATAACACTCTCCGGGCATGACTCTTTCCCAAGGGACAAGAACAACATATTTGTATATAATGGAGAACTTGCCTCTGGCAAGATGGTTAGGATGGTGGTTGTACCCCCAACCCACCAGAGTTAAAATCCCAGATTTGACGCTGGTGTTTCTCATTTAGACGGAATATTCTTCAGTGGGAGGGGACGTTCCCGTCGATAACGAGGCACTTGTGGTGACTTCGTCAATCTCAATACCTGATCCATCGGCTCAATCTCTTGGAGCTGCTCATAGGGGTAGGGTGTGTGCATGCGTTCATAAGGGTGAGTGTGTGCGTGTGCATATGAGCGCTTACGTTGTACTGTGTTTCTCAAAAAAAAATCGTATATAATGGTTCTCATCCTTAAACTAACAAGTAATATATAACAGACTGCTATTGCATCACATAGTGTTTAATTAATACAGTTGCAGTGACTAGCCGTTATATATGTCACTCACAAAAAGAATATCGTCCTGCTCAAAGCAAATGCTCCAGCTTTATCCTTAATTAATCTGCACTGGAAGCATTGTAGGTAACTTGACAAGAATCCATCCTTCTGCGTAGGCCAGTTACCTATACAGCAGCAGCATCGTCGCCTAGCTACTATCCATTAAGGTGGGCGTTCGGTCTTTTCGGTTAGTTCGGTTCGGTCTTTTCGGTCTTTAAAAATTTCGGTCATCTAGAAAATGATACCCGTAATAAATTCGGTCTTTCCGGTTTTCTGTCATTCGGTCTTCAGTCTATTCGGTTCGGTCTTCGGTCATGACCAAATAAATCAAAATCTAGTGCGCAAGAAAAGGAATCGGCGCCTAGCAATGGGAGAGTGGGAAGCGATCGACTGGTCTCTCACGCACGGAGAATCTACGTTACACGGGTCTAGGATACTCGGTTGTTAGACATAGAGACTATATAGTATGCTTGGTTCTGCAGTTGGGACTATAGAATATATGTACATAAACTAGGCTGGCACACAAATTTGGCTGCTATAGTATGTAATTCTCTCAAAATAAAATAAAATCGGTCTTTCGGTCTATTCGGGTTATCTGTAAGTGATGACCAAATTTCTGATATAATTTTGGTCTTTTCTAATTTGCTACCCAAATTTCTATCGGTCTTTTTGGTCTCGGTCTTTTCGGTTTCGGTCTCGGTCTTTTCGGTTTCGATTTTCGGTCTTGGATCCATGTGACTAGTTTCTAGTTAAGCTGGGTAGCAGAGCAACACATGCAGGACATGGACAGATCATTAAATCATACTGATTGAATCATGGTGTGTGGTGTCGATTCACTTCAGGTGAAGTGCTTCCAATGGCCGACCCAGCAGGGAGAGCACAGTGGCGGCAATGTGCCTCGGCGTCAGCCCTGCTTCCTCCATCTGGTCCTCAGCCGCGCCATGGTCGATGTATCGGTCGGGCAGGAACATCGATCTCAACTGCAAGAATCATCACTCATCAGTGGACAAATTAATCACCAGCATATTAAGGCCACAAATTATCCTAAATTAGTTCTTTGGTAAGAAAAAATGGTTCTGAATGATTTGCATACTTTGAGGTGGCCGTCGAGGAGGCCGTTGAGGCTGAGGTAGTGCGCAACGTGGGAGCCGAAGCCTCCGATGGAGCCCTCTTCGGCAGTGATAAGGATCTCGTGCTCGGTGGAGAGGACACGAATGAGCTCCGTGTCTAGCGGCTTGCAGAAGCGGGCGTCGGCGACGGTGATGAAGACGTCGTGCTCTTTCAGCGCCTCGGCTGCTTTCAGGCAGGCCTGCACAATCGTGCCGTAGCCCAGGATTGCCACCCGGTTGCCTCCGACGAGCACCCTTCCCTTGCCCACCTGGAGGGCGGTGCCTCGGTTATCAAGAGGAAGAATGGCACCGACGCCGTTGCCACGTGGGAAGCGGAAGCAGCTTGGGCGGTCCTCAATGGCGTTGGCGGTGGCGACCATATGCATGAGCTCAGCCTCGTCGGCGGGCGCCATGACGACCATGTTTGGAAGGCACGCCATGTAGGTGACGTCGAACGCGCCACAGTGCGTTGGGCCGTCCGCGCCGACGAGCCCCGCTCTGTCCAGCGCGAAGCGCACTGGGAGCCGCTGCAGGTCCACGTCGTGCACCACCTGATCGTACCCGCGCTGGAGGAAGGAGGAGTAGATGGCGCAGAACGGCTTCATCCCCTCGGCAGCGAGCCCCGCGGCGAAGGTCACGGCGTGCTGCTCCGCGATGCCCACGTCGAAGCACCGCTCCGGGAACCGCTTCTGGAAGTAATTCAGCCCCGTGCCGCCGCCCATGGCCGCGTGGATCGCCACTACCTTGGCGTCCACCTCCGCCTCCCTGATCAGCGACTCGGCGAAATACTGTGTGTACGACAACGTCGGGCTCTTGGTCTTGAACTGCTTCCCTGTCGTCGGGTCGAACTTGACAACGCCGTGCATCTTGTCGGCGGCGGCCTCCGCGGGAGGGTAGCCCTTTCCCTTCTCCGTCACGATGTGGACGAGCACCGGCCCCGGCGCCGGCATGGACTTAACCTTCTCGAAGATGGTGATTAGGTCCTCGAGGTTGTGCCCGTCGACAGGGCCGATGTAGTAGAGCCCGAGCTCCTCGAAGAGCGACGACCCCGACGCGCTGATCATGCCGCGCGCGTACTCGTCCACCTTGGCCGCCACCTCGTGCGTGGACCCGCCGATCTGCTTCGTGATGGTCTTGGCGGCCTCCCGGAGGCGGCGGAACTTGGTGCTGGACTGGAGCCTGGTGAGCGCCTTGCTGAGCGCGCCGACGGGCTTGGAGGGGCCGTCGAGGGTTGCCGTCGGGAGGGACACCTGCTTGTTGTCGTTCAGAACGACGATCATGTTGGAGTCCAGGTAGCCGGAGTTGTTCATTGCCTCGTAGGCCTGGCCTGCGGTCATGGCGCCGTCGCCGATCACGGATATGACGTGGTTCTTTTTGCCGAGCAGGTCGCGTGCGACAGCCATCCCGAGCGCCGCGGAGATGCTTGTGGAGCTGTGGCCGGCGCCGAACGCGTCGTGCGCGCTCTCGTCGCGCTTCGGGAACCCGGCCAGGCCGGAGGTCTTGCGGATGGTGTGCATCCGCGACCGGCGCCCCGTCAGGATCTTGTGCGGGTACGACTGGTGACCGACGTCCCAGATGATCTTGTCCTCAGGCGTGTCGAACACGTGGTGCAGCGCAACCGAGAGCTCCACCACCCCAAGGCTCGAGCTCAGGTGGCCGCCGGTCTTGGACACCGTGTGCACGATCTCCGCACGGAGCTCCGCCGATAGCTGCTCCAACTCCTGCCACGCCAAACATATACGTTCAGGTGCAGCTTTCATTTCCTGTATACGCAGCCCGGCAGTCGGCCGGAGCCGGAGGAGATGGAGCGTATCTATAAATACATACCGTGGTGGAAAGGTTCTTCATGTGCACGGGGTAGTTGATGGTGTCGAGCAGTGGAGTCTCGGGCTTCTCGCTGGAGTAACCGATCTTGCATGCGCCCGTCGTCGGCTCCTTGCTCATCACGATCTTCCCATCGCCGCCACCGGCACTGCTAGCCGCGGCTGCTGCGCTTGCGCGCAATTGGAACTGCAAACCACATCAAAATTAGCAACGTATACGTAGGGATGAAACAGAGCACATGTTCAGCAGCTGACAACGACTGTATCTGCTCCGGCCAGACAACACACGGGAGGATTAAGTACATACCTGCCGCCGGTAAGAAGTGAGAGTGGTGATCGGGACCGCGCGGAACACGGAAGGTGATGATACTTGGAGCGCCATTGGCGAGACACCGCGCGGTGTGCACAAGGCGCAGCTGCTTTCTGGACCTTGTTATTATCTGATCCAAGTAGAAGTGAAGCTCAATCGACAAGGCGCAGCTGCTTTCGGAGATAGCGATGTGGTTGTGGTAAGTGGTAACTGAGGTAGGAGACGAGGGCGGTTCAGAGGTGAGGAGTGGAGAGGGAGGCAGAGAGGAGTTGCTTTATATAGGCGCGCAGGAAAAGGGGGTGACGTCATGAGGGATGACTAACGTGGAAAATGAAATTATAATTGAAATAAAGTTTCTGCATTCTCAAACATAGAAATAGAAGAAAATATGAATTGTGGAAAAAGGGTTAAAATCTAGGAAAGTCTATATTTTTCTTTGATATATACATGTCTGGTTTTAGTTCATGTTATACTCCTATATAAAAGGTTTTTTAAAAATTTCGTGATGTCTACAGATTAACTTGGTGGGGATTGGGGAACGTGGAGCACCTTAAGGAGACAGATTTGACAAGCATACGTGTACAAAAAAATGGTACTATCTTGGAAATATGTTTCAATTCTAAAATAGTAGCTCTAAAATTGTACTTGAAATATTGGCAGTGCAATTATTCGTTAACTGGAAGGAACATACATGATTTGGTGATTAACATGCGCAAGGGTAATTTTGCTCATATGTGGTTTGGTAATTATATGACAATCTCTATGGACTAATATTTGCATTGATATATCCTCATAGATCATGTCCATGGAACTAGTGGAGCTCTTGTGTTGAGTGAAGCTTATTGGAAGTATGTATTGAGAGATTCAAGACATCATATTTCATATGAGTGAAGAAATGTTCGAAGATACAATGTTGATCAAGATATTGATCAACACATAAAGCTATAAGATGGACCAAGAGCGATCATGTATCTCTTGGGATGGTAAACACTTGTCCGTATAGCTTTATGAACTAACCCATGATATATGTGTGTGTGATATATCATTATATGAGGTTAGGTATCTTCCCATGGGGTTGTATCTAATGAAGATTTCATGTAACTCATGGAGGATGACGTCATGTGGTGATCGTCGTCAAGGTGAGATGTTCAAGAACAAGAGAAGCTTCTTGAAAAGATCCTGTGCTTGGATCTTGCTATGGATACATGAAGACGGAGCCTAGCGAGACTCTCCCATTATGGGTATGGAGAAGTATTTGAAGAAGTCTTCATCAAGCATTTGATTGGACGCGCAATTAAGAAAGATGATCCACTTGAAAAGATCAAGATAGTCATCATCTAACTCAAGAGGAATGCACAAGGCAATGCTATGATCTTGATAGGGCTATAGGATAGATAGAGGAGCTCTTAAGTCAGTAACTTGATCGCATCGTTTTGGAGAGCTCAAAACTTTGCATACTTGGCATATCATATTTCTTGGTTCTTATTTGGCGTTTTTTGTTGTTGGAGGTTTTACCGGTTGTTCTCCTATTTAGAGATCTTACATTCCTCATTTGGGTTAAACCTCCCATATTGGACTATGATGTTTCTCTGTATATTTATGTAGAGCTCGTTGTCACGTTTCCAACGAGCCCAAGAACATCGAAAACGGAGTCCGGATACAGAAGTTTTACTCGTTTGGTACTTGTTGTTCTGCTGTTTTTTTGCTGTGGCGGTAGTACCGCCGCGGTGCCGCCCGAGGTACCGCCGGACCAAAAAGAGAGCCATTTTAGGCAGTGCCAGGAGCGGTAGTTCCGTCGGGGCAGTAGTTCTGCCAGGGCGGTGTGACGCCCTAAAATTGGTACTATGTAGATTTAATCGATCCTGCCGAAATCCGCACAATAACGATTTTTGGTCGCCCACCAGACATAATGTGCACGCCGAAACATGCGCATTATGTGGGTGGAATTGTGATAACATTACAACAGTTCCGATACATCCAAAAATACAACAGAAGATATATAATACAACAACGACTCGAACGAGTCAAGATACGAATAATACAATACAAAGATTCAAATGACAGCGGAAGCAAAATAGTATCCGACTACGGATAAGATGCAAATTGGACTGAGAGTACTGAATATAAGCAATGGCGCCATATCCCTGCCCAGCCAAGCCGGAGGGATTCCCAAGCTAACGTCGTCAGACTTCAAACCTGTTAACTGCACATAAAGCATAACCCAAAAGAGGGTCAGGGCACTCCCTGGCAAGCAAAACCGGATTGCCTACTTTCTACACCATCTCCTAAAATATAGGGGAGGTGGACTTAGCGGCAGCAGCACTAGCAACCTAAAGAGACACGCTACAACTTCCGTCTAATCAGAGAGGGATAAGAGAGCGCATAAGATAAACATCTACAACTAACACCAATCATAACCCATTCTCGAATTAACCCCCTCAACCAAGTAAGAGGAAGCAATTCGGGAAAACTCACACATTGAACAGTTTTAGTTACCATTTATTGTGAAAGTAAATCTATAGTACTAGTCAAATTAATTAACATTGATTAGGTGTAAGTTGTCTAGATCTTGTTAGCCAGCATCATCACCAAAGTCGTCCATAACCAAGATTATACCCTGCAGGGGTGCACTACTGTACCCATACTCGTATGATCAACCCAAGCAAGCATTAGGGACTCTCAACACGACTCATTCCTTCACTACAGCAAGTCCAAGTGCCACCCATATGAGTTGTTACCCGCGTCAAGAGTCCGGCCGAATCTCAATCGCGGACTCATTAGTTTGTGCCTGCGCGCCATGCGGCTCAAACCATAGTAGGAACTGTCCGCTTCGCGCACGCCACCCCTATATGACCCCCCATATCATGTAACCTCTCATCAATCGTCATCATCATGCACATGGATATGAGCAAATGGAAAACCCGAACTAGTTGCGGCACATGGACAAGCTGAAGATCCGTTCAAAGTCGAGGGGGGCTCCATAGGGCGTGCGCTCAAAATTGGATCCGAGTACAAAATCTCAGTTCCTAGGTCGACACTGAGCAGAACAAAGCACCTCGTAAGGCCTTCCGCCTGGTGCCTTATCTTTTAATTTTAATACCCCAATATAAGACAACATTTTATTAAGGTGGAATAATCTATCATACTAAGCAGATGAAACATAAAACCAACAGACGACTCGCAGAACCAACTCTAAGCATGCGCTACGACTCACAAGGCCAACAGATAAACAAACAACATGTGATGGGATGTGGGGATAAAGCTGTATGGGCTGCAGGATAAACATGTGATGGGATCGTGATAAGAATCGAATACAAGGGTAGCAGAGATCAACGACAGGAATGAAACACAATGTATAGGTAAACAAGCAAACTTTGCTTGCCTGGAAATCCCGCATGGAAGTAGATCTTGTCGTTGCTCACATCTCAACGTCGTAGCCGCGAAAAAGCAACAAATACTGGAAAGCGTAAAAGATGCATTTTACAACTACGGCAAAAGATCCAGCATGATCATGGGACAGATGAATGACATGGCAAGATGCAATGCGAGATGCACTTAATCCAAATTAAGCGGAACCGGGATTCCGACAAATATTATTTATGTTCAAGTTATTTATCTACTCACCAAATTAAATGTTGATTAACATAGCAAGATATGGCATGGGTGATCTAATCAATTTAAATGGAATTGGGCAATACATATATTGATTTGCCCCACACATTCCATATTTATTATTTAGATGATTTGCTACACCCGCAAACCCAAGAGATGTAACACATGCAATTATGATGCGAAAAGCACAAGATAGATGACATTTTATAAAATAGGCATAGGGATAGGGTTTGGGTCCGTACGTCCGATCGGGTGAACTAGTGTTTGGAACCGACGTCTTCGGTCCGTAGAGGAAGTAGTCATCGTCGTGGAAGTAGTCGTCGCGGAACCGGGGCCAACATGGTCGAGGTCGAGATCTTCGGGTCGTAAAGTAAGTGGTCGATGTCGTGGACGCTGTGGAAGTAGTTGATCGGTCTTCCACGCCGATGGCAAACTTGGCGGCTTCGAGGGTGTCACGGCTTTAGGTAATAGTCGGTGAGGAACTTGACGAGGGGATACCCTGGACGCGCACGAAGGCGGCCACACACAAAGCGAACACAGACGAGACAGACACGAAGAGGAGTCCTTGTCGACGGTCACGGGCACGAAGGCCTTGGGCAGAATGTTTCGGACACGACATGAAAGGGGTGCCCGCGAGGCGCCGAACTTCTTGCGGACCCGCTGCAAACACCTAGCGGGCAAGTACGCCGCCGTGTTGCTGTCCCACCGGGACGACGACGGCCGACGGCGCGCGGAGCTCGGGGAGGCGCGGTTTTCGCGCAGGAGGTCGGCGCCGCGACAGAGGCGGCCGTGGGCGCGCTCGGGACGATGGGGCGGCGTCACGATCTGTAGGTGACCGGGGGGAGGGAGCTCGGCCGTGCGGCTCGCTCGGGACGTAGGGAGGAGCGGCGGCGGAGGCCCGCGGGAGGCGGAGCAGAGGAAGACGCGCGCGGATGGCGGCGCGTGCTGCGGCGGCGGCGGCGGCGGCGGAGCTCGGGCCGGCCGGAGCAAGGGGCGGACGGGGACGAGCACGGGCGGAGGAGCCCGGGGGGCGCGGCGGCACGGCGGGGAGGCTGGCGGCGCGGCGGCGGCGGGGGGCCGAGGCAGCGGCGGCGCGCGGGAGGCGAGGTGCAGGGGCAAGGGGCGCACGGCGCGCAGGCGGCTGCTGCGGGGTGCACGCGGCGGCGGCGCGGCGGGCACGGGCGCGCGGCGCGGCCGTGGGGAGGCGCGCGGCCGGCAGCTGCGGCGGCGGGTCGGTGGGCACGGTGCGGGAGCTCGGGAGCACGACTCGGGCGTCGGGAGCGTTTTCTCCCGTGCGGGAGAAGAAAAGAAAGAAGGAAAGAGAGGAAAAAAAAGGAAAGGAAAGAAAAAGAAAAAAGAAAAAGGAAAAGAAAGAGAAAGGAGGGGAAAAAGGGAAAAAGGAAAAGGACAAAGTGGAGGGGGGCGGCTGCAAAAATTCCAGGGGGTGGGAAAAAGTTTTCAGGGGGGAAAAACCAGGGTTTGGGTTAGATGGGCTTTGGGCCTTATTTCTCTCCTCTTAATCTTTTCCGTTATATATTTTTAAAACAAAATATAAAAGGAATTTGAATTCGAAAACTATACAAAATAGTTTAGTTTTCAATAGACAATTTAATAAACTAATTTTTTACATTTTTAAAAGATTTGAAAATAACACATTTTTAATTAATTTGAAATGCATTTGAATTGAATTGTGAAAATTTAATTTAAATGCAACAAATTAAATTAATAAGATACAATGGGATGCTATGTTGATGCAAAAAGAAAACTCACAAAACAAAAAGGGGATAAATCCCGAGGCGTTACAGGCGGTTGTACCGCTGCCCGGGGCGGTAGTACCGCTATGTGAAGCATGTTTTCAGCCTGTTTTGATGCCCTAACTCCCTAGGGGCGGTAGTACCGCTAGGGCCAGCAGTAGTACCGCTACGGCGCGAATCTGCACCCAACAGTTGGAATTTGGGTTGAGCTATTTAAGGGGCCTTCTTCCCCAATGGTTCCCTAACCTTTGAAGCAAGTTTTGACCTCCATTGTTAACCTTCTTGAGTTTGTTATCTCTCCATCCCTCCAATGATTCTTGCTACTTCTTGAGGGAAAAGAGAGAGGAGATCTAGATCCATCTTGGAGTTCCTTTGTGGTTCTTCTTCTTTGTTCTTCCTCTCTTCTCCCCCCATAAGCATTGGTTGCTTTTGGTGGGATTTGGGAGTGAAGGATTTGACTCCTTTGTGGTTTCCTTTGTTCTTCCTCTCTTATTCCCCCATAAGCATGTGTTGCTTTGTTGGAATTTTAGAGTGAAGGACTTAAGCACTTCGTGTGCTCTTGCCATTGCATCTTGCATCGGTTTGTGCTCTCCACGAGATTCGTGGAAGTGAAAGATTGTGAGCTTGTTACTCTTGGGTCATTGGACCCTAGACGCCTTTTGTGGACGGCCTTTTGTGTCCAACACCTTTTGTGGTCAAGACCTTTTGTGCTCACTTGAGAGCCCCCAATTAAGTTGCGGGTGTGCCTCAAGTCTTGGGAGCCCCCAATTAAGTTGTGGGTGTGTGCCTCAAGAGTGTTCTACGGTATTCGATCTCCGCCCCAAAGGAAATCAATAGTGGAAGGTTAACTCGCAACGTTTTGTGGTTGAGTTCATCACGAGAAGAAGGTGAGCGTTTGTGGCGTCGCGGCTAACCTGTTGTGGTAGCGCACACGTCTCCAAACGAGACGTACACCCTTTGGGTGGAACTCGGGAATACATCCTCGTCTCCGCGTGTCTCGGTTATTTCTAGACCCGAGCTCTTTACTTATGCACATTACATTGTGATAGCCTTCGTGCTTGAAGTCATCCATCTTGCTATCACCTTGTTACTTATATTGCCTAGCATAAGTTGTTGGTGCACATAGGTGAACCTAGTATATTTAGGTTGTATGCTTGTTAAAGTAAAACACTCATTTTATTCCGCCTTTATCAACCATACCGGAATATCCGGCTCCTCGGAAAAAGTTTTAAATAACCTATTCACCCCCCCTAGGCAACGTCTATTCGTTCAATTGGTATCAGAGCCAGGTTATCTCATTATTAGGACTAACCGACTAGAGATAAAGATGTCGTTTAGAGAATTAGTGCACAATCCCACTTATATATTCGATGGCACAAATTATGATGTTTGGAAAATTAAAATGCTTAATCTCTTTAGAGACATGGGTTCAAATTTAGAGATTATTGTAGATATGGGTTTTTCTCCTCCAAAGGATTCACAAGAATTATCTTTAGAGGATGAGAAAAACTCTTATCTTGATACTATATCATCTAATGGTCTTATATGTGCTTTGAGCGATGTAGTCCTGCGTCAATCATGCATTTTCGGAGCGCTCATGAATTATGGACAAAACTTCAAGATATATATGAGGTGTCCAACATTTCCAAGGATGATTGTCCTCCTTCCACATCCGGTCGTGATGAGGTCACATCTTCTTCCACTTCACCGACATGTGGTTTGCCACAAGGTAATGATATGGTGAGTGGTGATAGAAATTGCATTCTTGATGGTGAATCCACTATTGACCATACTTCACACCCATCTTATTGCAATGCTCTATCTTTGGACTTAAACACCTCTAGCACTCCAAATATCATACATGCTAGTGTTGATAGTCCTTGCATATCATGTAGTAGTTTGTTAACTAAATCTCATGATGATATGCTTTCATTGTCTTGTTGCCATGATCAAAATGTTTCAATTTCCTCTAGTACTTGTTTGGCTAACAATGTAGAGGAATCCCAACAATTGTTGGAACAAGACATGGACCTCAATGGTGCTTCAAGTAACTCTTCATTGTCTCCATCCACTACTCTCATTTGCCTTATGGCTAAGGAGTCTAAGGTATCTCCTACCTTGAATTCCAATACATCTCTTGATGATGATTATGATGATCTAATTAAGGAGAAGTTTGATATTGTCTCTCATACTCTTTTAAATAATAAAAATGCTCATAAGAACTTCTAGAAATCATGACTACTCTTTTTGAGCCCAAGGAGACCTTTGAGGCATGGAGACCCGTTGTCATGAAGAGTGGGGTCTTGCTCGTGATTCCGCGGGTGAGATCCACAATCTTGAGAATGCTCTTGAGGAAGAGCAAGAAACTCGAGTTGCTCTCGAGGAGAGATTGGAATCTAGTGAGGAGTTAAATAATGAAGTAATTGCTAAACTCACTAAAGAAGATGACCATGCTATTGCTAAATGTAATGTGCTTAGTAAAGAAAATGCTAAGTTAAACAATGATCTTGTCATGATGTCTTCTTCCATTTCTAATTTAATGATGGTTGTGCTACTAACTCCACTTTTTGTGAAGCATCTATTTTGAAGGAGAATGTTGAGCAAAGGGCTTAACTTGATTTGCTAACTAGCAAGTATGGGATATTGGAAGAAAATCATGAAAAGCTTTCAAACTCTAAAGAGGATCTTCTAGCATCCTATGCCAGGCTAAAGTTAGCTCATGAGGCGGTTACTACGAAGGTAAAATATTGTGAGCCTCTTGTGGTCACTAGCACAAACTCTACCTCTAATTCTTTATTGCCATGTGCTAGTTCCTTTAATTCATCCACTCATAAAATTGCTACATCTTGTGATGAATTACTTTCCTTGCCTTGTTGCTCTAACAATGTATCTACTACTTCCTCTAGTATATGTGTTGAAACTAACCATGTAGAGGAACTTAAAGAGCTCAAGGCACAAGTCACCTCTTTGAAGAAAGACTTGAAGAAGTGTCATGAAGGGAAGTCCACCCTCGACAACATGTTGAGAGTGCAACAACTTCCTCATGACAAGAGTGGACTTGGATTCAACTCCAATAACAATAACAAGTCCAATGTCAAGAAGAAGCACAAGTTCGTCAAGAAGAAGGGCCAAGAACAAGTTATTGATTCGGCCAAGATTGTGTGCTTCAAGTGCAAGGTTGAAGGGCACCATGTTAAATCTTGCCCGTTGAAGAGTCTCTTAGTGGAAGCAACAAGGGAAGAAACCTCAAGTTCAAACTCAAGCTTCCCAAGTTGAAGAACTTCCCCTTCCCAAGAAGAAAGGTAAAAGTCGACTTTGCTACAAATGTCGTGGGAAGGATCACTTTGCTTCTTCATTCACTCACGGTACCTTATCCAACCCCACTACTATTGATAATATGCATTCTCTTCGGAAGGATAAGGTTGGCAATGTGTTTGCCAAAGTTATTGGTACTCAAAGTGGTTTCAAGAAGAACCATTTGGGTTGCCAAGCCTATTGTGACTAACCTCTTAGGACCCAACTTGGTTGGGGACCAACAAGCTAAAACTTGATCAATAGGTGTAAGCGGATGACATTGGAGACTTGACTACATCATGAAGAATTAAGTGATCTTCATCATCCATATTCTCTCAAGTCCAGTCAATTGGATTATATTGTCTTAGCTTATATCCAATGCTCCTCCTTGCGGTAACTTGTATTTAATTCATATGTATACATTGAAAGTTACTTGCACCCTTGCATGTGTTTGGTTTTGTACCTTAGTAGTGTTTTATATGTGTTGTGCACTCTACTTACTTTTGATTGAGTAATCACGCTTGTGTATGTTGGTTTGCACACCATGTATGTTTTGAGCCTCTTGTCAATTTGCTTTCATCTTAATTGGCTCTTTTAGAAATATTAATGGACTATCCCATTTTGGGGGAGTGATGTGCTTTTTGGTAACTCACTGTCAGACCCTGAATTCAAGCTACACAGACGAAACGTATCGGTTGGGCCACACAACCAAGAACATACTGGGGTTACCAATCCCAGGAAACAAGCAGGCCAGGCTTGGAATGGATCATCGGCCGACAGCTCTTGGCGACCCCAACGTCACATACGTTTCCAGATTGTGCATGCAAGAACCCAAAAAGTCTTCCAACTCGTATACTTCAAACATACACACATGGTATACGAGTCGGATTTTTAACAAGTTGAAACCACAGAATAAACCTAAGACACAAAGAAAGGAAATAATATCTGAAAGCTCTCACTGAGCAAAATATAGCGAATGGCACCAATCAGAGGACACATGTCCCAACATTACATCATGCAGCTGAAACAAACCGGTCTGAGTACAGACAAGAATCAAAGGGCTCGAAGCCGAAACGGAAAAGAAGGCCCATCCACGCAGTCCACCAGGAAGTAGCCCAGGGGAACTCTAACTACTCGTCGTAGATCTCGTCGTCGAACTCCACGTAGTATCCACCCACCTGGTCGAGCGAAGTATCCTCAACTGCAGAAAAACCACAACCCGCGAATGGGTCAATACACCGAAGCATATCGAACAAGCTTAAGCTAACAGGTTACAAAACAGTAAGATTCCCAAAGTTTGGGGGTAAGTGTACTTAGCGGAAGCAGCACTTGCAACCTAAAGAGACACGCTAAAACTTCCGTCTAATTAGAGAGGGATAAGAGAGGGTCTGAGTAGCCATCTACAACTAACACCAGTCATAACCCATTCTCGAATTAACCCCCTCAACCAAGTATGAGGAAGCAATCCGGGAATACTCACACGTTAACAATTTTATTTACCATTTAGGGTGTAAGTAATTCTATATTACTAGTCAAATTAATTAACAATGATTAGGTGTAAGTTGTCTAGATCTTGTTAGCCAGGATCATCACCAAAGTCGTCCATAACCGTGGACACGGCTCATCGATAAGATTATACCCTGCAGGGGTGCACTACAGTACCCATACTCGCATGATCAACCCAGTCAAAAACATTAGGGCCTCTCAACACGACTCATTCCTTCACTACAGCAAGTCCAAGTGCCACCCATATGAGTTGTTACCCGCGTCAGGAGTCCGGCCGAATATCAATTGCGGACCCATTAGTTTGTGTCTGCGTGCCATGCGGCTCAAACCACAGTAGGAACTGTCCGCTACGCGCGCACCACCCCTATATGACCCCCCGTATAAAGTAACCTCTCATCGATCATCATCATCATGCACATGCATATGAGCGAATGGAAAACCCGAACTACTTGCGGCACATGGACAAGCTGAGGATCCGTTCAAAGTCGAGGGGGGGCTCCATTGGGCCACCCACAAGTGGTTAGTGCGCTCAAAATATGATCCGAGGACAAAATCTCAGTTCCTAGGTCGACACTGAGCAGAACAAAGCACCTCGCAAGGCCTTCCTCCTGGTGCCTTATCTTTTAATTCTAGAAACCCAATATAAGACAGCAGTTTATTATAGTAGAACAATATATCATACTAAGCATATGGAATAAAAGACAAAGGAACGACTCGCTCAACCAAACCTAAGCATGCACTACGACTCGCAAAGGCCAACAGATAAACATGCAAGGGGTAATGGTTGTGGGGATATAGCTGTATAGGCTGCAGGATAAACATGTGATGGGAACGCAATTCAAGAATCGATAACTAGGATAGCATAGATCAAAAGGCAGGAATGAAAACCAAATAGTCGTGTAACCGGTTAGCAGAAGCTTGCCTGGCAGCTCGTGGCCTGGCACAAAAGCTGGAACCTCAATATCGTAGGTACTCGCTGCAGGTACGTCGTCGTCTACCCCAAAGAGAGGCAAACACAGACAATAGGAAACAGTAATCAATACAAAGAATGCGCAAACAAATGATGGTGCATTATGGAATGAGATGATTAGGTCATATTTAAAGCGGGGATGAAATCCCGGCAAAAGATTTGGGTGCAAGTTATTTGTGTAGCCCACCATTTAAATGTTACTTAATATATAGCAGATGTGGTGATCTAATTAATTTAAATGGAATAGTCATTAATTAATTAATTGGCCAACATATTCCATATTTCGTATTTAATTGCATATTATTTAACTTCAACTCAAATTAAATATTTATTAGCATGGCAAGACATGGTATTAAAGATATGAGCATATTAAATGGAATTAGGGCATTATATATTTATTACCCCACACATTTCATATTTAATTAATTAATTGCATTTGTTAAAATTAAACTAAGCATTTAAAATAAATGATGCAAAATGACATAAGAATGTTATAATAATGTTCATTGCATTTTTCTGATATTAAAACATATAAAGTTTATTTAATTTCGTTTTATAAATTAAAAATTATTCCATTTTGAAGTCTAGGGGTGTTTCTGCAAATTCCAGGGACTTATCCGTGATAGAACAATAGCAGAGAAGCTCCACTGTGCAAACAGAGATATCCAGGGGTCTCAGTGTAAATAACTCTAGCGCTATGTTCTTTTCCCACCGGAGGGCGCTTAGCCAGAGAGGCTGCCCAGCGGGCCCTTGCGCCAGCGTGGCGCTGACTGGGCGCGAGAGCGTGCGCGGGCACCCACTGTCGATGACAGGTGGGGCTGGCCTGTCAGGGTGCGGCGAAAAAAGGGTGGCTTTAATCCACAACCGGGGTGGGGATTCGAACTCGGGCGCGCGGCGTGCGAGCGCGGCGCTATTAGCCAGTGGGGCTCGGTTGTGTTATTGTTAGAGTTAGGTTAGTGTAGTTTTTAACAGATTAGCGATAGGTTTAAGACTGACGAAACTGAAGTTTCGTCTCTGACGAAACTGTCGCCAGGGGAGCGGCGCGACGGCGGGAGATCGACGCCGGCGGCCATAGCCGGGCGGCGCGGTGCGTGCGTGCGTGTGAGGTGAGTGCGGGACGTGCGGGGGTCCGGTTTTTCCTCTCTGGCGTGCGCGAGGGTGTCCCCTGGCTTGGTGTTCATGCTCGCGCGCGCGTCTAGTAACGGCCGTGGCGGGCTCGGTCCGACGCCGGCCAAATCATGGCGAGCAGAGGCGAGAACGAAGGGGAAAATAGGGAAATCGACGATGCAGCTCACCGGGAGGCGAATGGCGAGCGGAGGAGGTGCGGGGAGGCCGGTGGCGAGGAGACGGTGCTCGGGGAGGCGACGGTGTCCACGGCGGTCGTCGGGGAAGAAGAGGCATGCGGTGGTTCCCTGTGCCCGTGGCTGGGAGGATGAAGAAGAGGAGGACGAGGCGCAACCGGTGGCGTGACAGGGACGGAGAAGGTGGCGTGTTCACGCGGGGGCGAGCTCGGCCTCTCCGGTCATGGCGACGACGGGGCTTGGGGAGAGAGCAGCGGCGGCGGGGGAGGAGAATGAATTAGGGTTAGGGTTTTTGCAGCCACGACGTCTAAGTAGGGAGAGAGAGAGTGGGGACAAGCAGTGGGGGCTCCGGTAGGGGCGAGAGGCAGAGAGAGAGAGGCGCCATGGCGACGTGTAAAGGAGCTCGGGCGAGCTCCGTACGAGGAAGGAGGAGAGAGGAGTGGGTCGGGCTAGGAGGTTGCTGGGCTGAGGTGGGCTAGCTTTGGCCCATCTCGGCCTGGCGCTTATTTTTCCTCTTTTCTTATTTCTGTTTTATTTTTCTTTTAACAACCTTTCTGATTTTTGTGATTTAACACAAACAGAAGAGAAAAATATGACAAAAACTTTTACACCATTTTTAGTAGTTTCAAAATAGTCATATTAATATCTGGTTTGATTATTTATAAATAATTTGAAACTTCAAATGAATTTATTTGAAAGCATTTGAATTTAAACTATGAGACTTAATTTTGGAAAATAATTTGGAACACATAATTAAATAAATGCAACCATATATGTAAAAGATGACATGAATATCCATTTTATTGCGCACAATTTTGGAAAGCTACAAACGGGTAGTTACAACACTCCCCCCCTCAAAGGAATCACGCCCCGAGATTCTTCATGGAGCAACGAAGAGGTCGGGATACTCGGCACGAAGGTGGTCTTCACGTTCCCATGTAGCTTGCTTGTCAGAATGTTGAGACCATTGAACCTTGTAGAACCTGACACTGTTGTTATGGGTGCGACGTTCAGCTTTGTCAAGAATGCGAATCGGTTATTCCACATAAGAGAGATCTTCTCGAAGTTCAATTGATCCATGATCAACTGCACGTCCTGGATCTTGGAAGCAGTTCTTGAGTTGTGACACGTGGAAGACATCGTGCACTTTGGAGAGGTTTGGAGGAAGTTCCAGACGGTAAGCCAATTCACCACGCCTTGAAAGAACGTTGAAAGGCCCAACATAACGCGGAGCGAGCTTGCCTTTGATGCCAAAGCGTTGCGTGCCTTTCAGAGGAGTGACACGAAGGTAAGCTTGATCACCAGGTGCATAGACCATGTCCCTGTGCTTGCTACCATAATAGCTTTTCTGCCGAGACTGGGCAATCTGCCGAGACTGGGAGTAATAAGCTATGTGCATATTACAAGCCTAGAAAATGTGAGCATGTGAGGTAGTGTCACCTAGAGTTGATATTTGTGATTATCTTGTTCCTAGGTGTCATAGTACTCAAACAAGTTCCATATTTTCTTAAATGCATTTTGTTCACCCATCTTTTGGTATCTTGTTTGTGAGAGAGTTTCTTTATGCTTAGTATGATCATTGAATATGTGAAATCATCAAGAATCTCTACATAAGCATGTTTTTTAATTCTTATATTTTTCCACATGCTTATGTTTTGTGAATATGATCTTAAATACATATATGCCATGCATCACCGAGAGCTATCTCCATACAATTATTTTCTTTGACAAGTGATAATTATATTTGTGGTAAATTTATTGATCATATTCACATTGTCTATTGTTCTTAAGTTGTATTATTCTATCGTTTGTTTAGGTCTAACTACCATTTTGTAAACCTTGCTTCATTTGGATCTTTTTGTTGCTCTACTCATAATTTGTGTTGTGCTTTCTTGAGTTAGGAAAAGCAAGGATCCCATTCTTGTGCATTTACATTCAAAGACTTAATTATAAGTAATGCACTATTCTTGGGGGAGCTATCCTACACTGAGTAGAACATCATCTTTTAAATTGACATTATATCTTATTGCTCCTTTTGAACATGACTAATGTTTTAACAATATATATGGAGAATGATGATCTCATTTAAGTGCATTTCGTATTCAAATACAAGATCATAAGTAATGCACGAATCATGGGGGAGCAATCTTATATGTTAGTGAACATTAGTTGTCTTCAATTAGTATTTGATCCTGATGACATGTCTCTTTGAAAGACAATTTTTTTTCGTCTTGGTTCCTTGTGCCATCATGAAAAGTGTAGAGGGCTTGGTATATTTGTTGAAACCTTACTCTTCTTTGTGGAGTTGGCTATCTCATCCCCTGGTTCCTAGTCTACCTTCTTGGATGAGATAAACCTTCGAGCATGCTTGTTTGATTTATTTCTTATGCTCATTGGTTTAGCCTTGACCGTGTTTTCATTTCATATCTTTTCAAATTGGTTTCTCCAATCATGGGTTGGTTTGAGTCTTTGATACAATGAGGACAAATCTTTCTCTTGCCACACTTCTGTGTAGCTTCTTGATTTAATTGGTGTTTTGTCCAAATTGTATCTTGTTTGGTTCTTGAAAGTTTTGTGCATGCATATTTACTATATGTATATCTTATGGCACGCTTACTTTCGTTGATCCAATATATAGGATAAACTCCATCAAATCCTAAATGGCTAAGATGTGCATGAAATTCTATTTCATATCAATATGCACATATTTATGTGGAGTTTGTCATATGTATTGTAGTTGGTCTAACTACTTTGGACCCAATTAGTTTGGATACCATAGGGTACTTGATTTGTTTTAGGTACATGGGAGAAGCATTAGAAGCTTGTCTCATATTAAAGAAGATGTCTTCACCATGTGCTTCTTGAAGCCAAGTTTGGATGATTGTGAACTCTCATCTTCTACACCGTCAATGCTATCTCGGTAACAAGTATCAAACTCATGCATATACTTCTAGCTCTCAACCTTGTGTAGGTTGTTCTTTGGCATGAGTTTCTCTAAGTTGCATTTGATATGGTTTTTGCAAAGTTTCTTTCAAAATATCTTCATTGCTAATGTGAGTTAGCCGGGATGATTACACATCAAGGGGATTTTTATAATCATCTTCAAGATTCACCGATCCTCAATATGTTAATCTAGCTAATTCATTTCAAAGTGTCTCATGTGCAATATTGATGAATTCTCATAAATCATTTTCCTTATGTGATATTTGTTTGGTGTCTCGCAGTATCCCAACTATCACTTATCCGATGTGGGTATTTGTGATGCTTTGAGAATTTGGTGTTGGAAGTTCATCTATGCTCTTTAAGATTATTTTGAGCTATGTGCTTTGCTTTTAAGCAAAAATCTTATCGGTGTATTTCTGACTTCCTCTTGGATATCATGTTTTTACCTTGTACCTATTTTTGTGTGTGCATGTTTCTTTGTTGACTTAGTGTCTACCTAGAGACTTATACATATGAGAGTAGTTACATCTTTAATTTGTATTCAAAATCTTTAGTTTTCTTGATTCTTTGGTGATCTCTAAAAGGCACAAGCTTTGTTTTTCTATTGGTATCACATTACCTCTTAATAAGCTTGTGATCCTATTTGATGTATCCTCTTTGGTGCGCTTGTATGCGAAATACATGATATGCACTATGTGCCTCATAATTTGAAAGACTTTGGTGTCGCTTAGGCTCATCCTTGTTTAGTCTCCTAAATTGTTTTTCCGTGTCATACCCATCCTTTCCCGGTTGAGCCAGTCTTTAGTTTCCACTTCTTTCCTTTATCGCTCAACATTTGTTTGTTGCAAGGTGTACCTCTTATTTTCTTACCTATTCAATCTTGCACCTTTTTGAGTTCGAAATCATCTAGGAGGGAGTGAGGATTCCATGTTGTGCACACTATATTGAAATGCAAATCCTTCATTGTGCACGTACCTTGGGGAGTTTCCTCTTGATTTTTAGAACACTTGGTTGATCTTATCATAATATCTTCTTGTGCTCAATTGGTTTTTGGATCTCTTCATTGCTTGCTTCTTGGTGAATGCATTCTTCTTTTGCAATTGATATCCTTCTAGTGGATTTCAATTGGTATCTTTCTTGTGCAATTGTTGGATCCTCAATATAGTTTAATCCCCTCCATCTATTCGTCATTGGATAAGTGCATTTGATTTCACTCATATAATGAGAAATGCATAAATCATAGGGGAGATCTTATTATGTTACCTTTGAAGGAGATATGCCCTAGAGGCAATTAATAAAGTGTATTCTTTATCATATCTCGTTTGTTCATAATAGGTTTTTGTGTCATGCTATAACCGTATTAAGCGGAAACATTAATACGGGTGTGATGGGTAAACAACCAGGTCCCTAGTAGCCTCTACTAAGACTAGTTTCGTTACGCGATTGATGATCGAGGTTTCCCGATCTTGGGGCATGGCGTCAGTCGGCAATGGGAGTCATATCGTTGGAGAACGATGTGATGGACGTACCTAGATTTGGAGGACGTAGTCGTTACACCTTTGACCGTGAGATCAACTCTTATTGTTATTCCTGGAAGATACTTTGATCGCACCAAACGTCGTGTCTTATATAGTATGACAATAACGGTGATACTTTTGGGTATCGGAAAGGAGTAGTTGAGACGAGGGGTCAAGAGCGGGATTTGCCAGCCCGCATAGCAGGATAGATACTCTCGGGCCCACTCGGTGAGATCATGTCTAATGAGCTTGCAAGCATGTGACTAGGTCACGGAGACATGAGATCATGGACAAGTAGAAGATAGCGTTGTCAGTAACGAGGTCGAGATTAGGTATGGAGATATCTATGGAACGACGCTCGGACACGCAAAGTATCGCTATGGCAAAAGGTTTAAGACTTTGCGTTCAGGTTTGATAGATGAAAGTCATTCGTTATATCACATGATTAATTCATGTGGTCCAGGCCTACGAGTTAGTCGTTGATCATAGAGGAGTCTTGATCATACCTGTTATTATATCGAACCGCTAGGGTAACACACTTAAGGGGTTTCGACAAGACAACCGGAAAGGAAAGAGATCACCGGGAATGTCCCGGGAGGGGTCCGATGGAGATCGGGCAGCGACGAAAGAGTTTTCGGAGCTAGAATAAATTATATATAATATGTTTGATATTAATTAGTGTAATTACTATGCAATTATGATTTTCTATATTTATTTTCAAATTTATTAAGGCGGATTTTCCTAAATGGGACTTCTAGTGGAAAGAAGGCCCATGGGGGCAAAAATCCCCAAGGGAATTCGGTGGGGGGGGGGGCATGGCCGGCCTAGATGGGCCAAAAGGGGCCCACCAGGGCCGGCGCACCTGCCCATGCCGCACCAGGCATGTGGGGGTTAGTCCCACATTGCCTGGCTGGCAAGGTTAGCTCCCCCCAGGAGCCTTTATATAGAGGGGCACCCCTGGCCTTTTAATTCACCAATTAATTCCCTAATTCTCTCTCGATTTCGTGATTCCCTTTCTTGGAGTTGCGCCGAGTTGAGATGGGGATCTCTTCCACCATAGCCCGCTGCCGCGCTGCTGGTGTTCCGGTCCAAGTCTTCCGATGCTCGTCCTGGACTAGAGCTACGGAGGCCGTCGTCTCCACCGTACGTGTGTGACACCCTGCGAGGTGCTGCGCTAGCGGTACTCGGAGGTCTGCTTCCTCTACACGACCTTGAGGTCGGCTTCGTCGTTCTTCATCGACAACGTTTGTGCGGGAACGTAATCCTGCTTTCGGTCTACAAGGGTATGTATTCCGATCTCCGTTCGTACTACTATATCTGCATAGAATAGATCTTGGCATGCTTTTAGGATATCGTTGGTAAGAAATATTTTTTTTTTCAGCACACGATCCCCTTCAACCGTTCTAAAGCCTTTCGTCCATTTCGGCAATCGTTGCCAATGGCGGAGAAGTTTTGGAGGGTTGTATGGAATTATCTTTGTACTTTGGAATATTCTTAAGTATTTGCCTTCCTTGCCTTTGCATTCGTTGCTTGGTTTTATATATAGTGAGAACTCCACCAGCAGTAATGGTTGACAATATATGCAATGAATTCATGTTCATACACACGTGCATAAATTATGGGGGAGTTTGCTCTATATATGTGGATGGACTAACATCACATACCTTTGTAGTATTTGATGTTAGTGCAACCATTCTTGTTCATTAAATTCCATATTATAAACCCTCTCAAAAGAGATTGTCATCAATTACCAAAATGGGGGAGATTGAAAGAGCATTTTCCCTCATGTGTGGTTTTGGTAATTATATGACAATCTCTATGGACTAATGTTTGCATTGAGATATCCTGATAGATCATGTCCATGGGACTAGTGGAGCTCTTGTGTTGAGTAAAGCTTATTGGAAGTATGTCTTGATGGATTCAAGACATCATATTTCATATTAGTGAAGAAATGTTCGAAGATACAAGGTTGATCAAGATGTTGATCAACACACAAAACTACAAGATGTACCAAGAGCGATCATGTATCTCTTGAGATGGTAAACACTTGTCGGTATAGCTTTGTGAACTAACCCATGATATATGTGTGTGTGGTATATCATTATATGAGGTTAGGTATCTTCCCATGGGCTTGCATCAAATGAAGATTTCATATAGCTCATGGAGCATGACATCATGTGGTGATCGTCGTCAAGGTGAGATGTGCGAGATCAAGAGAAGCTTCTTGAAAAGATCCTATGCTTGGAGCTTGCTATGGATACATGAAGACGGAGCCTAGCGAGACTCTCCCATTATGGGTATGGAGGAGTATTTGGAGAAGTCTTCATCAAGCATGTACTTGCACGCGCAATCAAGAAAGATGATCCACTTGAAGAGATCAAGATAGTCATCATCTAACTAAAGTGGAATGCTCAAGGCAAATGTATGATCTTGATAGGGCTATAGGATAGATAGAGGGGCTCTCAAGAGAGTAACTTGATCGCATCGTTGTGGAGAGGTCAAACCTTTGCATACTTGGCATATCATATTTCTTAGTTCTTATTTGGCTTTTATCCTTGTGAGGAATTAGAGATTGGTTTATCTCCATGTCAAGCTCTAGTTTATCGAAAACGGTTTTACTTTGGAAAACTTGTTGCGTTTTTGTTGTTGTTGGAGGGTTTTTACCGGTTGTTCTCCTATTTAGAGATCTTACATTCCTCATTTGGTTTAAACGTCCCTTATTGGACTATGATGTTTCTCTGCACATTCATGTAGGGCTCGTTGTCATGTTTCCAACAAGCCCAAGAACATCGAAAACGGAGTCCGGATGCAGAAGTTTTGCTCGTTTTGGTACTTGGTTTTTTGCAGTTTTTTTTGCTGTGGCGGTAGTACCGCCGCGCCCGAGGTACCGCCGGACCAAACAGAGAGCCATTTTTGGCGGTTCCGGGAGCGGTAGTTCCGCCGGGGCGGTAGAACCGCTACGTGAAGCCTGTTTTCAGCCTGTTTTGATGCCCTAACTCCCTAGGGGGGCGGTAGTACCGCTAGGGCCAGCGGTAGTACCGCTATGGCGCGAATCTGCACCCAACGATTGGAATTTGGGTTGATCTATTTAAGGGGCCTTCTTCCCCAATGGTTCCCTAACCTTTGAAGTAAGTTTTGACCTCCATTTTTGACCTTCTTGAGCTTGCTATCTCCCCATCCCTCAAATGATTCTTGCTACTTCTTGAGTGAAAAGAGAGAGGAGATCTAGCTCCATCTTTCCACCAATCCATCTATCCGCTACGTGAGGGGAAGCTAGTGGGTCTAGATCTTGGAGTTCCTTTGTGGTTCTCCTTCTTTGTCTTTCCTCTCTCCTCCCCCCATAAGCATTAGTTGATTTTGGTGGGATTTGGGAGTGAAAGATTTGACTCCTTTGTGGTTTCCTTCGTTCTTCCTCTTTTATTCCCGCATAAGCATTTGTTGCTTTGTTGGAATTTGAGACTGAAGGAATTCAGCGATTTGTGTGCTCTTGCCATTGCATTTTGCATCGGTTTATGCTCTCCACGAGATTCGTGGAAGTGAAAGATTGTGAGCTTGTTACTCTTGGGTCATTGGACCCTAGACGCCTTTTGTGTCCGGCCTTTTGTGGTCAAGATCTTTTGTGGTGAAAACCTTTTGTGCACGCGTGAGAGCCCCCAATTAAGTTGTGGGTGTGTATCTCAAGAGTGTTGTACGAGATTCGATCTCCGCCCCAAAAGAGATCAATGGTGAAAGGTGAACTCGCAACCTCTTGTGGTTGAGTTCATCAGGAGAAGAAGGTGAGCCTTTGTGACGTCGCGGCTTACCTGTTGTGGGTGCGCACACCTCTCCAAACGAGACGTAAACCTTTTGGGTAGAACTCGGAAATACATCCTCGTCTCCGTGTGTCTCGGTTATTTCTATACCCGAATTCTTTGCTTATGCACATTACATTGTGATAGCCTTCGTGCTTGAAGTCATCCATCTTGCTATCACCTTGTTAGTGCATATAGCTGAACCTAGTATATTTAGGTTGTATGCTTGTTAAAATATAACACTAGTTTTATTCCGTCCCCCATCTAGGCGACGTCTATCCGTTCAACTATATGAACAAATGTAATATCTCAAGCAAAAGTCCAGGGTATTTTAATTCTTAGTGTGGGTTTGTTGCAGACCGCAACAAAAAGAATATAGTGCATGAACAGGGTCTTCAATTTTAAATATTGCGAACTAGACAACTAAATTTATAATTCTAAAACGGTAGAAAATACTAGGTTTCAACATTGTTTTTCATGTCTAGACTAGTTTAGTCCTCAGCGTGGGTTCCGTGTACTTCGCAGTTTTTTAATACTGCATGAGCACGGTCTTTAACTCAAAGTTTCTTAACACCTCTTGAATTTGGTAACATATAAATTTATGCACTAGTCAATTATCTTAAAACTTTGAACCATTTTTCTTGATACTACATGAGTAGGGTTTTGAACTTGAAATCTCTTGAATTTGGTATAAAATTTATGCACATGCCAACTAAACAAAAATCCTGGAAACATGTCGGTAATATATTTATATTTCGAACTACGACTATCAAGGTTGAACCAAAATTTCGTACCAGTCCATAGGGCTTCTTTGCATAACATGATTAGAAAATAGAAGAATTAGAAAAACACATGAATTTAATAGAATTGTAGGTGCGAAATAAAGGATTACAAAATAAAGGAAAACTACATGAATGGTCATTTGAAGATACACAGAAAAACACAGGAAAAGTACATCGATCCTACATGAATGAGTCTAAAGAAGATGATCCTGAATCTCTCCTACATGAATGAGTCTAAAGAAGATGATCCTGAATCTCTGGCGGGAGAGTGATCAGAAAGGAGGAGCAGCAGGAACTTTGTTGCGTTATAAGTTGTACTAGGTTGAAATTATTATGGAATTAGGATGTAGGGATGCAATCCGTAGCGATTTTGGATGTGTCCGTCCTTTGATACAAAGGAATTCCTCAGAGAAAAATCCTATAAATTAAAATTCTCTAACAATCTCATAAAAATCCTTCAATCCATAAAATCCTCCAATCCATGAAATGCTCCAGTACTTGCACCTCTAGCATGGCTGCCTCAGTTTACCATGGGATCTTTGACCTAGTCAACAGATCACCTCACACCTGCACGTCACGTGTTCTGGCCTGACCGACCGGCCAACCATGGAAGAGTAAGCTAGTAATTCTTTAAAAGAAATACACGTAAAATAAGAAGGGGGGAGGCTGTACCTGTACTACTCCACAAGATGGTTTGTCCCGACCGCGGCTGATTCTTTGTAGATGGGTCCAATTAACGAGCTTCGCAGCTGATTCATGGTTTTGGAAACTTCCCGTGTAGCGCAGCTCGAGATCTCCTCCCGTATATTCCTCGGCGTGGGAACGATTATCGTGTTGGCCCTCTTCCTGGCTAGGCAGCCGGCGTGGGCGTTCCCCGACATGGAACCACCGTGTAGTCTTTCTCCGACCGCTCTCCGGACAACATGGGAACTGCGAACCGACACTGTTTCTTCTTGCCGGCTGTTCCTATGGATAGTATAATGTATGTGGTGACTTTCTTCAATTTTCAAGACCATGAATTCACTCTCCATAACGTGTTGTGCCAGTCTATATTGTAGTTAGCGTTCCTAGATGAAGATATCATGTGCCGGGCAAATGCCAACCAAGAAAAAGAATCATGTATAACAGCTGGATGGACAACGTTTGTTAATACAAAGAACCCAAAGACTTGTTCTCGCACGCGCGTCACGCGGTTAACGCAAACCGCCGTCTGTCGTCCGATCACATCATCACATCCACCCCACGCGCGTTGTTGTTTTGTTGAAGCTAACGCTCTAGCTAAACGACAAATTGTTGGCCTCCTCAGTCCGCAGTCCGCACCCGCTCTGCTTCTCCCTACATGTGAGATCCCATCGCCGCCCCCTGCTTTGCTGCACCGTTCCGGAGGTCCCCGAGGCGCTCTGCTCCCTTCCTTGCCGTCTTCCTCCGTACGCGGCCGCACGCTCCGGGCGTGCTGCCCCTGCCTCTCCCTACTCGCGGTCGAGGTCTCCAGTGCGTGCTGCCCCTACCTCTCCTTCCCCGTCGTTGTGGGGGCTCCCACACGCCGCCCCTATCTCTGCCTCCTCGCAGTCAAGGGCTCCTGCGTGGGGCCATCGTACCTCTCCCTTCTCTGCTCGCCGGCGAGCTCCTCGCGTGCCCCCAAGGTAGAGGTGGCCTGTGGTAGAGTCGATGGCGGCTGAGGCCCCAAATTGGACATGGGACGAGTAGGTTGTTACAGTACATGTTGCGACCGTTCGACCGAGCTACTCTACCCCATCCGTCGAGCCCTAGTTTCGTCCCCATGAGCTCTCCTGTTACCTCCAATCCCGTCCCCACGAGCTCGCTTGCCGCCGGCTAGAGGGTCCCCAACCTACGCCGCCAGCAGCAAGAGGGTCCCCGAACAACACCAGCACTTCTCACAATCGTTTGGAGCTCCAGGCGTGGCGGCGTGTGGCCGGCTGGTCAGCTTACAGGGCCACAAAGGTGAAGCGCTCCGAGGCAGCGCTGGCTACGCGCCGCGCGGGAGATCACGGCAGACGGTCTGCTTAGGCTGCGCGCAGAGAACATCTAGAGTGGAGGGAAGTCCCATGGTGGACGGGATGGTTGGTAGCCCCTCGTGCAGGTTGGGGAAGAAAGGGATGGGAGAGAGAAAAAGGAAGAAAAGAGGGAAAGAAAAAATGATGAGGATAATAGAAAAAATTAAAAAACACATAATAGTTGCTTAATTCTATAAATTTGTTGCCTAATTATAAATATGAGTTGCTCGATTTTACTAATTTGTTGCCTGAGTTTTGTTGTGTATAAAAATTTGCTTTTGCCACGCACAAGAGTTGTCTCGTTGAGTACCAAATTTTCTTAGTCAAGTACAAAAATTGACTAAGAAAAATGTAAACCACATCATTGCTCAAATATATCAATTTGTTGCCGATCTTCATATATTACTTTCTTAATTCTACTATTTTTTTGCCTATATTCATATATTACTTTTTAATTCTATCAATTTGTTGACTAAAATATAAGTTGCTCAATTATATCAATTTGTTGCCTAAATACATATATAATTTGCTTAACTTTACCCATGTGTTGCCTAAAATATTTGAATAATTGCTCGATTTTACCAATTCATTTACGAGTTTACTCATATATTCGATGCCTGACTATTGATTTGTTGTGTAACGGCGTATATTAGTTTCTTTTATCAAAACTAATTTTAGGGGTTGTGGATTTACTTTTCTGATTTTAGATCGCATATCACTATTGCTTATAGCATCTTCACCGCACCCCAATAATTTGTCCGACACCATCTAAAATGTGTCTACTTTACAAATCAAATTTGCCTATCGCTATCCGAGGCAATTTTACAATATCGGTAGACAACTTTGTAACGCCCATAAGAAACTAGACAAGATTGTAGGCAATAAACTCGTATATTTGAGCAACTAATATTAACCAGAGTAATTGAGCTATATGATATTAGGCAACAAACTAGCCCAATTTGAGCAAATAATACGTAGTGTTGGGTAACAATCATACAAAATTACAGTCATATCAAAATGCACAAGCAATATAATACGTGGTGTTAGGCAACAATCAGCCGAAATTTCTCTCTTCTCCTCTGTCATATGGATGCCACCGCGCTGGGCTCTTACCCCTCGTATTGGTTGCCAATGATGAGCTAAAGGCTAACCGGGGCACCCAACTCCGACCGTCGCGGAGCTCCCGCATGACCCTGGAGTTTCCCCAATTCCCTACCAGCCAGAGGTCGCTCCGCCTTTGTGCCGCTCCCACGAGCTGCTGCTCCTGGCCAAGGCGTAGTCGGGAGATGGAATAGAAGGGCGGCACGTGCATGGAGATCCAAGCTGTAGCGCAATGATCGGCGGATGCCGGGGAAGCTCCAGTGCGGCAGTGTCGGGGTGTGAGGGGAGCGAAACCCAGTAAGCCTCCCCATGCGAGCGCGACTCGCGTGAGCAACACGGTGCGGCCACGGGCGCGGTGCGGTTGCCAGAGTTAGTGCAATTTGAGCTATAGGTCGGGTTATCCCCTTTTTGTCGCATCCGGACAATAACTTTTCTTTTTAGCCGGCCGTTTGGATGAGCGAATCAACGCGCACGCGTTCGCTAGACCAACCCTTTATTAATTGATTTTGTATTTATACATTTAATTGTGTTATAGTACAAACTACGAATAAAAAAACAGAGGTGTCATAAATCTGTATCATTATTATGGGGATACACTCACTATGCATGTGATACGTGTTAGGCATGAAATTTTTGTCATTAATATTAGATCTCACAAATTTAAGTCTCACCGGGATGGAAGTTAGAATTATGCATGTCCAAGGTCCAACAAATTTTGACACGACTTTTGCGAAGTATTAGAACTTTGATGAAAGTGCAAATACGAAAATCTAGATCATCTTATTATTTGAATTTGAACATAATGTGAATTTTATAAAAAGATACATATTCAGTTGTTACATATCCATAAAATCCTAATAATACAGATATTGACAATTATGCAAACTACAAAGAAGGAAGATAACGAATCAAACATAAGAATACTTCATTGATCTCATAAGTATGTTTACAACCTAATAAAGATTACAAAAATGGAAAGAAATAAAAATCCTTGACTAATCTTGATCTTTATCCTTTTGTATCTGCAAAACAAACACAAATACATACGAGAACTTTGGTTAAGGCTAGAATGTTTACCAATAATTTTACTTGTTTAGCCTTTAAAAATCTGGACCTAAACTTGATATGCTAAGTTGATTGGAGTGATTATAAGGTAAGGGATATTTCGATCAAATTGTGTCCTAGATGGTGAAATGAATCACTTGGGTCATCAAAATCAAGAAAGCAAGCATTAAGGGACAAAGTCAACAACATATGGTCATATTTGGGGGCAACCGAAGGAAAATTCAGTTCTAGCATAAAGGCAACACTTAGTTCATCTAATATACCAGAAGGCAAATTCAGTTCTAACATAAAGACAACACTTAGTCCATCTAATATAGCCAAAGACCATAATAAGCCATAAATTCATTCAAATTGATCATATTTGGCATGAATTGGCCAAATAGATCAATCACACTTATAATATAGGCCCACATAATTGATTGTAATATCACATTACAATCCAAACCTACGTATGAAAGCCAACACCAGAAATGCCATTGTGCGGGTACAACAATAAGCCCACACTTACATGTTTGCCTAACGTTTTGTTGTTAGACCTGGATCTATACTTTCACGCACAAATTCAAAACCTCTCGCAAATGGAACCACATGTGAGGTCAAGACACAACCACTATTTTTTTTGGAGGCAAAACAGTAGGGAACCCCCACTGTAATTTTTGATTTTCTATTAACTCATCACATGTGTACAAGAGTTAGTGCCACTAAAGCACTCTAAAAAAACAATTACAAGTGACAAAATTTCTTGTCACAGAGAGCTAGAGAACCATTCGTCAAACTGATGTGAATGTTTTTTTCCTCATTATGTGTTTAAGCAATGCATTTCCTAGCAATATATGGCCTTCCAACTTGCAAAAGATGGGGTTTGATTCTTGAAGTTTTTATTATTTCTCACCATCCAGATATCCCATAAAGCTAAAATAATTATCTCCATGAAAAAGGCACTTTAAGTTTCTCCTTGATGTCTTCAAAAGCTTCATGAATAGATAAATTTCTTACTCTCAGAGGACAAATGAAGTACCAACATTTTTCAGCGAAAGGAAATCTCCAAAAAAGGTGAACCAGAGTCTCTTCTTGTGCACATTGCAAGGTTGCACAATTGTATGTTTGCAAGTGAAAATTCTTTCTGGCAAGGATGTTTCTTGTGTTTAGTCTATCAGGCATTAGCAGCCACTATTACAACATGTACACGACCAATCGCATGCGAATACGCATGTGAAGTCCAAATCCACGACTTACGTCTACAATAGCGTAGTTGGAACAACATGTTACAACCGCAGTGGCTCGATAATGTTTATTAGTACGACAAATATGTGCTCCATATGTTAGATGAGGAACCAATTGTTTTTTCGCATCTACGCGTCCACGTGTGTGCGAGCCATCACACACTAATGCAAAGATGCATAGTTAATTAAAGCCAAATTCATGGCGGTGTGGCGAGCGGGAGCCGACATTGGTGTGAGGGTTTTGTAGTGCTGCTGCGGCGGAAGGCCAACGGTGTTGCGAGAGGTACGTGTGTGGTGGTGCTATCCAAGAAGACCGACAATGCTGCATGCGGTGGGTGCCATTACTGCGAGGAGGAGTAGGCGCTCTGACATGCCGGATCTGTGACCTAGCACTCACGTGGTCAAATGACGACACATATGTTAACTATTTGTGGTAATATTGATCAACATGTTAACGATAAGATCTCTTGGTATATCATCTTTTGCGCCTACACAACCACATTGTTCTGGTATTAATGTGCTCTCATTTATGCTGACAATCATATGTCCATGACTATTAAAACGGAGTAAGCCTATCATCAGTGAGTTAGTCTAAGAGGCGTGACTAGGTACAAGGTTTATGTATTTCTACAAGCGTGTATCGGTTTTTCTCTGAGTCAAGTATCCGGTGAGCATAAGTTATAGCATCAAAAATTAAACTTAACTATAAAAATAATTGCCTCTTAGGCATATCTCTGACATGTTCCATTGTCGGTCTCAAGGGCAACATATAGTGGCTCAGAAAAATCCACATTGGTGGGGGCCACGAAGGAGATACGGTTTCTCATTGACGGCTATCGGGAGATCACTTTATAACTCCGCACCGCTCCAACACAAATTAGCTTTCATTGTGATAGGACAATTTTTCTCATCATTGTGTGGTTATTCTTAACTGTTAAATAATTTATATAGAAAACCTAAATTGTTAAAAGAAAAAGTAAAATTTGTAGTTTTCTATCCCCTAGACAACCTAATCGATCATTCACTCTCTCGTTTGTATCTTCATAAATAGATAGTAGAAGGAAGGCATAGGGCAATTCATTAAAAATTGCTACATGTAACCCTACAAGGAGCGGACTCCCTAACCATAGATGTTTAGGGTGTTGGATCCAGGGCATTCGGTCCTAGCCCCGGCAGCCGCCTTGCGCTCTGCGGGTTCGACCCACCGCTGCATCAGGCTCGTCACTCATCATTTCTTGAGAGTCGGTTGTCTGTCCTCATCATCTCCTGTCCGTTCAGGTAGAACTGATCGTGGTGATGTTCGGCCGCACCGTGGGCTAGCAAGCCCGGACGCTGAGGTGGTAGCCTCCGAAAGGGGGATTGTGTGGGTTTCTCTACAACGAGCGACATTGCAGTCGTGATGACCTTGTTTTTTGGCCATGTGGATGAGGATAAGCGGGTGGTGATGGCTGATGGTGTTGGTGGTGTTTGTTTTTAGGATTTGTATATTTGTGCCCCTTGTTTTTTTTGTTCTACTCACTTTTGTCTAGTCTCAAAACTTTTTCTCGCTTTATCCCTCCCTCTTGTTTGAAACTTCAGAGTGTTGGAACGATAGTTCACCGTCGAGTCAAAGTCTTGACCCGTTAACGGGTGACGTGTGGGGCCAGTTTAGGCTTGTTACTGGCCGTTGCATGCTGACGAGTGGGGCCTCCTCGGGCTGGTAGCTGACAGAGGGACCGTCGTGTGCTACCTAGTGGGTCCGCGTTAGGGCGGTCCTTGTTGGACTTTACCCGTTAACTAATGGTGCCCATGGAGACCGGCAGTCTGAAACAGGTGCACGTCATTCGGTCGCTTCTTGTCCCCACTTCTCCACGCGCCGTCCGACAGCTTCTTCTCCCTACTTCCCCACAGCCCGACAACTTCATCTCACCACTTCCCCCTTGCCCCCACTTCCCTCGCTCCCCACGAGTATAGGGGGTGAATCGTAGTACTTTCGATAAATAAGAGCGTCGAACCCAACGAGGAGCAGAAGGTGCTGACAAGCAGTTTTGATTAGGATTTCAATTTAAACACTAGCAGACATGTTTTTAGGAGTTTTTGATATAACAGATAAATAATGTGCGAGTAAATAAAATGCAACAATAATAATTGCAGCGAGTGACCCAATCCTTTCTAGAGCAAAGGACAAGCCGGTTTGCAATTAAGATAAATCTAACCACAACCTTAAACTCTGTGATCCTACCATCCCTCATGCATCGAGATACCAATGGGGATTTATGATCCTGTCACTCCTGCAACCCCATAATTAATATTCGAATACACAATGCATTCCCCTAGGCCCATAAAGGTGAAGTGTCATGTAGTCGACGTTCACATGACATCACTAGTAGAATTACACCACAACTTAAATATCAAACCATTCAATATTACTCAACATAGTTCACTACTAACATCTAGACTCCTGCCATGTCCTCAAGAACTAAACGAACTACTCACAACACATCATATGAAACATGATCAGAGGTGATATAATGATGGATAACAATCTGAACATAAACCTTAATTCAACGGTTTCACTCAATATCATCAATAACAATAGTAATCAACACCGAAGAGTTTCCCCTATTCAAACACACAAGATTCAGCCCTAGATGTTTGAGCAGCAACAAAGTGGAACGATGGAGATGACGGTGTCGGCGGTGCAGATTATGGTATTGATGATGCCGATGAAGTGCAGCTCCATGACGGTGATGATGGCGATGATTTTCCCCCTCCGGGGAGGAATTTTCGCCGGCAGATTTCTTCCTACCGGATAGCTTTTCTCTCTCTGGTGTTTTCCGCCTCGTGGAGGTGATGGAATATTTCCACGATGGCTCCTGATGTCTTAGGGTTTCGGGGGGATAAAGTAGGCAGAGGCAGCAAGGGGGGCGCACCACGACATGGTGTGGGCCCCCCGGGGCTCACCTAGCTCTTCCCTTTTGGCATCCTCCATGATCTGGTAAAATAGGAACTTTCATCTAGTTGTTTTTTTTTCAGATCTTTGCAAATATTGTATCTTGACGGTGCTTTATCCAGCAGAATTCAGACTCCGGTGAACCATTCTCCAATAATCATCAAACATGCAAAATAGCTGAAATAACATAAGTGTCATCTCTAAATATGAATAATAGTAAATTATGATATAAAATAGTGATGCAAAATGGATGAATCAACTCTCCCCAAGCGTAGTCCGTGCTTGTCCCCAAGCGAAAGCTGAACTCAGTAAACATGACCACATGTTTATGGAGTGAAGTGTCGATAAAGAATATACGGATAAGAAGCATCACATATATTAATACACACATCATCTTAGATAACAACTCTATTCATATAAATCAACTTGTAATAAGTAAAGGTGAATCACAATAAGGTGCATAAAGACAATCATAGTTGGTGTTGGCAAACTTCGTTCTTAGTCAGAGAACAATAAACATATTGAACTTACTCTACAAAACAACCTGATACGTCTCCAACGTATCTATAATTTCTTATGTTCCATGCTTATATTATACCAATTATTACATGTTTAATATGCATTTTATATGGTTTTATTCATTTTCTGGGACTAACATATTAACAAGATGCCACAGTGCCAGTTTCCTGTTTTCTGGTTTTTTTCGTTTCAGAAAACCACTTAAGGAAATATTCTCGGAATTGGAAGATTTCTTGTCCAAAGCTCCTATTTGTCCCAACACGTTCCAGAAGTCCAAAGGAGAGACGAAGAAGGAGACCGAGGCGACCACACCTGGTCCAGGCGCGGCACCAAGACTGGACGCGCAAGGACACGGTGTGGGCCCCTCAGCCCTCCATCCCCTTCGCCCTTTCGCCTAGTATACTCCTCGGAAACCTGAGATCATAACGAAAAAAATTATTTCTCCAGGGACTTCCGAGCCACCGCCTTCGTCAACCCTACTTCGAGAGAGATCAGAAGCTATCCCCGGCACCCTGTTGGGAGGGTGAATCATAACCAGAGGGCTCTAGTTACCATGCCCGCCTCCGGAATGATGCGTGAGTAGTTCACCCTTGGACTACGGGTACGTAGCAGTAGCTAGATGGTTGTCTTCTCCTCTTGTGCTATCATGTTTAGATCTTGTGAGCTACCAATCATGATCAAGATCATCGTTATGTAATATTCATGTAGTGTTTGCTGGGATCCGGTGAATATTGAGTAGTAAGTCATTTGCTTCATAATATATTATGTGTGTGCTATTTATGATCTTACATGCTCTCCGTTGCTAGTAGATGCTCTGGCCAAGTAGATGCTTGTGACTCCAAGAGGGGGTATTTATGCTCGATAGTAGGTTCATGCCTCTATTTAATCTGGGGTAGTGATAGAAAGATCTAAGGTTGTAGATGTACTGTTGCTACTAGGGATAAAACAGTAGTACTTTGTCTAAGGATGATGTTACTTACTTACTTTGCACACAGTGCTTAAGGCGATAATCTGTTGCTTGAAACTTAATACTAAAAGGAGTGCGGACGCTAACCGGAAGGTGGATTATTAGTCATAGATGTGCGCGGTTGGAACTGTCTATGTATATTTTTGTAATGCCCAAATGAATCTCACACTAGACATCATGACATTAGTATATGCATTGTTATGCACTTCTTTATTCTATCAATTGCCCAGCTGTAATTTTTTTACCCGCATGAATGTTATTTTTATGTACGGAGAGACACCACTAGTGAACTGTGGACCCCGGTCTTTTCTTTAATCTGATAAAATAAACTACTGCAAACCTGTTACTTTAATTCTCTGCAAACAAACATCAATTTTCCACACATACATTTAACCCTTTGTTACAGCATGCCAGTGAGATTGGCACCCTCACTGTTAAGTTGGGGCAAAGTATCTTGATTGTGTTGTGTGCAGGCTCCATGTTGGTAATCGTAAACGGCGCCGCCAACAACCTCGAGGGAATTCTAGTCTCTTACTGGATTGATAACCTTGGTTTCATAACTGAGTGAAATTTGTTGCTGCACTACTTCATACCCTCCTCTTGGGGTTTCCAAACAATACCTCCGTGTTCATCAAGCTTATTTCTGGCGTCGTTGCAGGGGTGATAAGAGTTCTTCCACGAGGGGAGTCTCTCACTTCCAATCTTTTTACTTTGTTACTGTCTTGCTTAGTTTACATTTATTATTGTCTTATTTTCTTAATATAAAAAATACAAAAAATTATTTATTTAGCTTTACTTTTGCTATAATGTTCCTTGCTAAGTACACCTTTGAAGATCTGCCAATAGGTAGTGGTTCTATAATTGGAAAGGAAAATATTGAAAAATTCTTTAATCATGGTAGTAAACATAGGGATCTTGAGGAGAAATCCATAGCAGAACTTGCCCCGAATTATGAAACGTCTTTAGTGCACCTGCTAGAAGCTAGGTTTGTTAACCTTCATCCCATAATACAACAAATGTTTATTAATCTTCATGACGTTAAAAATGCTGAAAATAAAGATTTTATTAGGAAACCTTGCTTAAAGAGTTTGGTGATGTTGCTATAGAAGCAAGGAAAGTTTTTTATCGTTTTAATATGGTAGGCTTATGTGTAGATGTCATAAATGCTCTTGAAAAATTGGTGAAAACCTAACCTACTAAGGGGAAGGAAATGAAAGTACCAATACCTGTTAAACTTGTAGCTATGCATGAAGCTTTGGAAGAATTTTTTTATTGGATTGTCCCCCAGAACCAATTTGATGAATGTAGTAAACCTAAAATAAATGAAATAGTAACTTCTGAACCTTATATAGATAAAATACAATGCATAGTTGAGAGGGTTTCTATTACTGATCTTGATAATACTTGAGTTTTTGCTTTCTGTCCCTAGCTAAAAGGCGTTAAAGAAAAGCGCTATGGGAGACAACCCACTTTTTATTCCTGTTATTTTATTTTGTTGTGTCAAGGACTTGCCCTACCTTTGTAGCAATTCCTTTGTATCTTTACTTTATTACATTGTTGTGTCAAGTTAAGCCTCTAGTTGAAAGTTGGTGCTAAATTTGGATTCCTGCACAGAAACAGTTTTCTGCTGTTTACCGTTAAATTCATAACTCTTGACAGCAAAATCCACATGACCTGCCCTTTTTTGTGCGTAACCCTCAGATATATATTCAGCTTTCATTAGTTTTGACTTTTCTTATCTGAGTAAGTTAATTGCCACGAAAAAAACGTCTTTACGAACTGTTCTGTTTTTGATAGATTCTGTCATTTATTTTGCAATGCCTATTTTGCTATTCTGATTGGATCTATTTGTTCCATAAAGTATCACCGACTGTAGCTAATGTCCTGTAGCATTGGTAGAAATTGTGTTCCTACAGAATATGAGAATTTTTTATTATGCACTAACCCTCTAATGAAGTTTACTCTAAATTTGGTGTGGAGCAAGTTTTCAAGGATCAAGAGAGAAGGATGATATGATGTGATCAAGAAGATAAAAGATACAAAGCTTGGGAATGCCCAGTGGGTCACCCCCAACATATTTCAAGAAGACTCAAGCGTCAAAACTTGGGGATGCCCAAGGCATCCCCTTATTCATCAACAAACTATCAGGTCTTTTCTAGTGAAACTTTATTTTAATTCCGTCACATCTTATGTGCTTTGCTTCAAGCGTCAGTTTGTTTTTGTTTTTTCAATAAAATGTATCCTAGCATTTGTTTGTGGGAGAGAGACACGCTCTGCTTTTCCTTATGAATACTCGTATTCTTCACTTATATGTGTTGAGTATTCTTCTCTAGCTAGTGCAATAATCAGATCAGGTGCATTGTCCGAAAATCCATCTCGATCAATAGCTCAAACCTTAGGGATAAGGACCAAAAGCCATTGCGCGACATCCTCTTCGGGAAGCTGCACAACCGATTCAAGTTCCCAGATAAGTATGATAACACTAAGTTCCCTGGGAACATGGTAAACAATTTCGCCTCACAGAAATGAGGACTGCCCTAAGCAGCTGAAAAAACCGGATAAAACATGCCATGGTGCCAAAAAAAAATGCTATGAGGAGATACACCACTGATACGTCTCCAACGTATCTATAATTTTTTATGTTACATTCTTATAATATACAAATTGCTACATGTGTTATCTGAGACTAACCTAGTAACAAGATGCCATAGTGCCAGTTCCATGTTTTCTGCTGTTTTTGGTTTCAGAAAAATTGTTAAGGAAATATTCTCGGAATCGGACAAATAAAACATCAAAGTTATTATATTTCTCGGGAGCTTATAGAACATCGAAGACGAGACAGAGAGGGGCCACGAGGCGCCCACACCTGGTTGTGGCGCGGCTTCCCCCTCTACCGCGCCTCCACGTCGTGTGGGGCCCTCGGGCCTCCACCGCCTTCGCCTTTCGCCTACTTAAACCCCCCAACGAGAAAACCCTTAAGACGCGAACACTTTTCCTGTAAAAGTTCCAGAGCCGCCCCCGTCGTTAAGCCTAGTTCAGGAGGGTTTAGAAGCTCTCCCCGGCACCCTGCCGGAGAGGGGAATCATCACCGGAGGGCTCTACACCACCATGCCCGCCTCCAGACTGATGCTTGACTAGTTCATCCTTGGACTACGGGTCCATAGCAGTAGCTAGATGGTTGTTTTCTCCTCTTCTGTCACCATGTTTAGATCTTGTGAGCTGCCTATCATGATCAAGATCATCTTTATTTAATGCTACATGTTGTGTTTGCTGGGATCCGATGATTATTGAGTACTATGTTATTGCTTCATAATATATTATGTGTGTTATTTATGATCTTGCATGCTCTTCATTGCTAGTAGATGCTCTGGCCAAGTAGATGCTTGTGACTCCAAGAGGGAGTATTTATGCTCGGTAGTGTCTATTTAATTGGGGGGAGTGACAACAACCTCTAAGATTATAGATGTACTATTGCTACTAGATATAAAACAATAGTACTTTGTCTAAGGATATTTGCATTACTTAATTTACACACTTTGCCTAATGCAATAATTTGTTGCTTGCAACTTAATATTGAAAGGGGTGCGGACGATAACCGGAAGGTGGATTATTAGTCGTAGATGCGGTTGGAACGGTCTATCTATATTGTTGAAATGCCTAAATGAATCTCATACTAGACATCATGACTATAGTATATGCATCATTATGCAGTTCTTTATTATGTCAATTGCCAAGCTGTAATTTGTTTAACCGCATGTATGCTATTATTATTTATGGAGAGACACCACTAGTGAACTGTGGACTCCAGTCCTTTTCATTAAACTGATAAAACAACATACTGCAATCATGTTACTTTCATTCTCTGCAAACAAACATCATTTTCCACACATACATTTAATCCTTTGTTACAGCGAGCGAGTGAGATTCACAACCTCAATGTTAAGTTGGGCCAAAGTATATTGATTGTGTTGTGTGCAGGTTCCACGTAAGCAACACGCCACAAGAATTTATGGCTCATTAAGCATCAACAATTTCTGGCGCCATTGAGACATTCAGAAGAATTCTAGTCTCCTACTGGTTCGATAACCTTGGTTTCATAACTGAGGGAAAACTTGTTGCTTCTGCATCATCACACCTTCCTCTTGGGGTAGCCCAACGCTGCAAAAGCATCAACAATTTCTGGCGCCGTTGCCAGGGAGACTACGCTTTTCTGCGAGGGGAGTCTCTCACTTCCAATCTTTTTATTTTGTTATTGTCTTGCTTAGTTTATTTTTATTACTGTCTTGTTTGCTTAATATAAAAAATATAAAAAATTAGTTACTTGCATTTAGTTTATTTATATTTTATCATCATGTCTAATGTATTTCCTTTTACTGTGTCACCTGAGGAATTGAGCTTCAATTTTAAACAAGGGAATGAGGAAATTTTTAGAGAAGCTTGGTCTAGAATTTTGTAAACTTATGGGGAAACGGAACCCAAAATGACTCTAAGCATGCTTCTTAGTAGCTTATATTTTGTACTTGTTCTTTGCTATAGGTATGCTTTAGATGCTGTAGTGGGAGGAGATTTTCTTCAATGTGATGGAGAAGCTTTTAACACAATAAAGAAATTAATTATGTCCTCTTTTTCAACTAATAAATGTGATACAAGCATATACTGTTAACATTCCTACCAGATTAAATACCGTTGAGACACACATATCTTGCCTAAAACATGGGTATAATAAAATTTGTGAATATTTTGATTATGTTCCAATAAACTATGAACCTTCCATGTGGCTCACTGCCTTGAAAATTGCTATTAGTGGTGAAATCTTCCATTCTTGTTGTGATATTATGTCTGAGTTCTGTCTTATGCCTAAGTATATTCATGCATCTTGAAATCTTTGGGGACTCGTTGAATGGGGAGAAGGAATAACCCTTACAGATAACACTATTGTACAACCCACTAGAGTAGCTGAAGGAGTGTTTACAACATTCCTAGGAAGCTGTATCCACTGATTATCTTGTTACGGAATGTGTAGGGACAGGACAAATCACACTTGGAAGATCTCTGCTCAAACTCTTGGGAGCAGTAATTGATGTGGGAAAAGGTACTATGAGCTTCACTTCCTCTCTAGGAGGGGGGCAAAAATTCCCTACGAGCAAAGGTAAGAAAACGTAGTGCACCTCGTAACCGTTCTGTTGATGCTTCTCCTCTTGAAAACACATGCATATCACTTTCTAAGCCTAGCTGAAAGGCGTTAAAGAAAAACACTTATGGGAGACAATCCACTTTTTATTCCGGTTATTTTACTTTGTTGTGTCTAGGAACATGCTCACCTCTGTAGCAATTACTTTGTATCTTTATTTTATTGCATTGTTGTGTCAAGTTAAGACTCTAGTAGAAAAATGATGCTAGATTTAGATTCCTGCGCAGGAACAGTTTTGTGCTATCCACCATTTAATTCGTAAGAATTCACAGACAAATCAAAATGACCTAGCATTTTTTGTGCGTGGTCCTCTGATATATAGGCAACTTTCGTTAGTTTTGAGTTTTCTGATCTCAGCAAGTTAAGTTCCTTAAAAAAAGTCTTTACGGACTAATCATTTTGACAGATTCTGTCATTTATTTTGCAATGCCTATTTTGTTGTTTTGAATGGATCTTTTGTTCCATAACGTATCAGTGGCTGTATCTAATATCCAGTAGCATTGGTAGCAATTTTTTTCATGCAGAATATGATAATTTTTGATTATGCACTAACCCTCTAATGAAGTTTACTTTGTTTGGTGCGGAGGAAGTTTTCAAGGATCAAGAGAGAAGGATGATGTGATGTGATCCAGAAGATTAAAGAGCCAAAGCTTGGTGATGCCCCCGTGGGTCGCCCAAGCTTATTTCAAGAAGACTCAAGCGTCAAAACTTGGGGATGCCCAAGGCATGCCCTTCTTCATCAACAGACTATTAGGTCATCTCTAGTGAAACTATATTTTAATTCCGCCACATCTTATGTGCTTTACTTGAAGCGTCTGTTTGTTTTTGTTATTTTCATTCTCTGAATAAAACGGATCCTAGCATTCTTGTGCGGGAGAGAGACACTTTGTTTCTTATGAATACTCATATTCTTCATTTATACTTGTTGAGTATTCTTCCATAGTTGCTTCAATACTATTAGCTCGTGTTTTTCATGCATCTCTTGTTAGAGTTGTTAGTTTTAATGTGTTATACTCTCTTGCTTCATTGATACATACTTGGAGAGTTTATGTTTAAAAAAGTTGATTGGTGTTTGGTTAAGAACATAAAATGTTAATGTGGTAGATGGTATGATGAAATGACACATGATCTTGTAGATCATTTGTCGAATTGTGACTCCCACGGAACAGGGGTGGTCACTCCCTGAAGAGTAGTTCGTGAAGGGGATTGAACACGGAGGTAAAGACCCGCGAGAGGCACGACGACGGTGCTCGCCGGGCCTGGAGAGGAACACCCACGACAGAGATGGACATCGGCCCGTACCCAGGTTCACGACCCTCATGAGGAGGTAAAACCGCTACTCCTGCTTGTCTGTATTGCACTGCGGAGGGTTACAATACAACTGAGCTTGCCGAAGTCTCTCTTGTGGCAATTCGTGCCTGGAGAGGGAAGCAATGGTCTTCTTCCTCCTCCAGCCAAAGGCTATTCTACTTAGCTCAGCTAGGGTTTACAAGTGTTCTCCAAGTAATTGGCCGACCCTTCCTATGGTGGGGGTCTTCTTTCTTTTATAGGCGCCGCAGGCGTCTTCCTTGCGCTAGGCGTCCAAGGTGGGCTCCCACACGGCAGCGGCGTGGAGGAGTTGGAGTCCATCGCGGCGGAATCCATCATGGAGCGGTCCATCGGCGATAAAGTTGAACGCGGTGGCCGACAATCTGCAGACCGCGCAGAACAGCTCGCAGGGGTTGCAGTCTTCGGGGTGGAGCCCATGATGACGATCTTCTTGGAGTGTTGCACGTCCAGCCGCTTTATCATCCGAGAGGAAGGTCCCAGCTGTCCTGGCGCAGGCGGCACAACTTTATTGACTCCTTTATAACTAATACGGCGAAGGGGGGGGGTGCCTGCGTCACTCTGCGGATACGACAGAGGCCATGTGCGCCCTCCGTACTTCCTTGGCCGCGAAGCTTCCCCACAGGCCCGAGGCGGCCTGGTGGGATTTCTGCTGACTTCTCTCCAGGCGCAGGGCGCCTCGAGAGGGTCCCTTGAAGCGCATGTCCTCTTCAGGACTTCGCTTCCTCTCCAGGCCCTCGAGAGGATTTGCCTCTCGAGGGTCTCTCAAAGCGGTGGCTTGGTCCTTGGTCGTTTCGTCTGATCAACCCGCGTGCGAGGCCTGGGGAGAGTGGGCTCTTCATACCTCAGTTGTCGGCCCAGTGGGAACTGGGGTATGGAGAGCCCATTCCCCCCAGGCCTCGGACGCGGGCCAGTCCGACGAAACGACTAAAGACCAGGCGTCACCGCCTGGCGGGACCCTCGAGAGGCAACTCACCCGAGGGCCTGAAGAGGAAACGAAGGCCTCAAGGATCCTTCGCCTCAGGGGACCCTCCCGAGGCGAAGACCCCCCTCGAGGGGGTCCAACAGGAATCTCCCCTCAGGTCCCCTCAGGCCTGAAGGGAAACGTCGCGGCCAAGGAAGTACGGCCAGACGCACATGGCCTCTGCCACGCCCACGTGGTGACGCAAGCACCCCCGATGCTGTTTTGGTGATAAAGGGGTCAATAAAGCGGCTCCACCTGCTGTGCAGCCGCCAGGACCTTCTACTCTGACGATAAAGCGGGTGGACGGCGCAACCCTCCAACGGAAAACGTCATCGTGGGCTCCACCTCAGAGACTGCCCTCTCTGCGGGCAGTAGCGCGGTCGGCCGATTGTCGGCCACCGTGCCCACCTTTATCAACAATGGACCGAGTCCATGGACGAACGGAGAGCGGTGGACTCATGCTCCACCCTGCCCCTGGCATGTGGGAGCCACCTTGAAGGCCAAGCCGAAGGAGAAGGCCAGAGGCGCCTATAAAAGGGATAAGACATCCATCGTAGCAAAGGTCAGCCCTTTGCGTGCTAAAAACCCTTGTAAACCCTAGCAACACCTGTTAGGATAGCCTCTGGCTGGAGGAGGAAGAAGACCATCGCTTCCCTCCTCAGGCAAGAACTGCCTCATGGGGGACTCCGGCAAGCTCCACTGTATTGTAACCTTCCACATCTAATACAGACGAGCAGGAGTAGCGGTCTTACCTCCTCACGAGGGCCGTGAACCTGGGTAAAGGCCGGTGTCTTCCTCTGTCGTGTGTGTGTCTTCTTCGGGTCCGGCGAGCAACATCGTGGAGCCACTTGAGGGTTTAGACCTCCGCGATCAATCCCCTTTCCGAACTACACTTCATGAAGTGACTACCCCCGATTCTTGGGAGTCATAACCCGACATTAGGCGCGCCATTTAGGGGATTGAGGCGCGTCAACGACCTTCGAGCTCGTGTCCGCGCCATGGTGAACACCCGCGCCACCCGCGTCGCCCGCGTCACCCGACGTGCACCTGGAGGAGCACGCGCGCCGCCCGGCACCACGACCGCCCGCGCACAGCGGGGCCGACCACGCCGTGGAGAGCGTGTCCCTTCAGGCCCTCACGCTGAAGCGCCGGAGCACAACTCCGAGCAATAGGAGGACGCGTAGTCGTCGCACGCGACGTAGCGCCCGAGCGGCTCCGGCCCCGGGAGGACGGACCCGGCGCCTCACACCACGCTGCTCATGGCGCAGGAGCTCCTCCGCTACCAGCCCACCGCAGAGGCCCACGAGCAGTGGCTCCAACGCCTCAACCACCTTGTCGGCATCGCCACGACACGCCCCGCTCCGTCGCAGTCCAACATGCACCCCTCTCTCGCGGGCACGGTCGCAACAAATGCGCCTCCGCCACCTCCGGCGCCTGCACCGGCTGCGGCGCAGAGGGCTGCTTCGGACGCGACCTTGCCGCACGATTGCTTGATCGTACAGCGCACCGCGCCCGACGCTCGGGTGGGGATGGAGCTCCAGCGAGACCGCCAGAACAGGCTCGTGGAAGAGCTCGGCCAGGCGGGCCAGCAGAACCGCGGCGCGTTGCAGCACGGGGTCTCTACGTACACCTCAGGTTGCATGGCGTTCAATCGCTCTCTGCGTCGCGTGGTCTGGCCACAGAAGTTCAGGCCGGCTCTCCCCAAGGGCTACGACGGCTCCAGCAACCCCATCGAATTCCTGTAGCTCTACACCACCTCCATCCAAGCTTCGGGGGGAGACGACAAGGTCATGGCCAACTGGTTCTCCCATGCGCTTCGCGATTCTGTGCTGTCGTGGCTCCTGAACCTCCCTGAGGGCTCCGTGAACTCGTGGGAGGAGCTCTGCAAGCAGTTCGTCTCCAACTTCAAGGGGACATACGAGCGCGCCCTCACCCACAACGATCTGCGCGCTGTGGTGCAGAGGAAGGATGAAACGCTCCGCAAGTACATCCAGCGCTTCAGCCAAGTGCGCAACAAGATCCCGAACATCCCTGACACTCAAGTCATCGCCGCCTTCCGCAAGGGCGTCACGAATAGCAGGATGCTCGAGAAGCTGGGTATTCACGACAAGCTCACCTATGTGGTGAAGCTTTTCGACCTGGCGGACAAGTGCGCCAAGGATGAAGAGGGACTCCTCTTCGTCAAGATGTCCTCGAGAGGGGACGACCATGCCGAGGGGTCTCGGAGCCAGAAAAAGAAGGAGGAGCCCAAGCGCAAGGCCACCGCAGTTCTCGCGGCAGAGCCTCACACGAAGGGCACCCGCAGGGACTCCCCCGAGCCTGGAGAGAGGAAAGATGACCACCGCCCTTTCTGCGTCTACCACAACAGCCGCGGCCACTCTACAGAGTCCTGCTTCGACCTCAAAAGGTTAAGCAAGGAACGCGAGCAAGTAGAGGGCAGTGGCAGCCGCGGCCAAGGCCGTGGCTACCGCGGAAGCGGACGCAAGGGCGGCTACCAGAAACCATCTGGAAACCAGGCCAACGTCACGGAAAAGAACGGCAACCTCCCTGATGAGGAAGATGGCGGCTACTAAGCCCCGAGGGGCGCCATTGCCTGCATCCTCGGGGGGGGGGGGCGCTGGCGCCAAAATCGAACAACCAGTTCAAGCAGTTCGCCCGCGAGCTCAACGCCGCTCTCCCAAGCACGGAAACCTCCAGGCCCCTCAAGTGGTCGCAATACACCATCGCCTTCGACGCTCATGACCACCCCAAGTCCACCAAGACTGTTGGAACCCTCCCGCTGGTCTGCAGCCCCACCATCGACAACGTGGCTGTCTCCAAGACTTTCATCGATGGTGGGGCAGGCCTGAACGTTATCTCCATAGATACGTTCGAAGCGCTTCAAGTGCCCTACGAGCGGCTCACGCCCTCGAGGCCCTTCAAGGGGGTCACCAGCGGCTCGATCGAGCCTCTAGGCCAGGTCAGGCTTGCCGTCACCTTCGGGAGCAAGGAGAATTACCACACCGAGCATATCGATTTCGATGTCGCACACATCGGGCTACCATACAATGCCATCCTCGGCTACCCCGCGCTCGCGAAGTTCATGGCCGTCACGCACCATGCCTACAACATGGTCAAGATCCCGGTAGCGCCGACACGATGACCATCCGTGGGCATGTCCTGGACGCTACGCGCGCTGTTGAGACGGCCTACAAGACTGCCGCCATGGCATTTCCCGCAGACGAGGACCTGGAGCCCCTCGAGAGGCCTAAGAAGAAGAAGCAGTTGTTCTCCCAGGAGGCAGCTACTACAAAGAAGATCTCTTTGGGCTCCAGCAGCTCGGGGGCTGAAGGCTCGGGGGCTAGCGTCACTATTGGCGCCGCGCTACCTCCCAAATAGGAAAGCGCGCTCGTCGCCTTCCTCCAGGCAAACTCTGACATGTTCGCATGGACACCGTCAGATATGTCTGGTGTACCGAGGGAGGTGATCGAGCACCACTTGGCCGTGTGCCCAAACGCGCGCCCCATCAAGCAAAAAGCAAGAAAACAAGCCCCCGATAAGCAAGCATTCATCGTCAAGGAGGTCGAGAAGCTCAAGGCGACAAAAGTCGTTCGCGAAGTCGCACACCCCACTTGGCTCTCCAATGGTGTGGTAGTCCCAAAGCCTGCCGGAGGAGGCCGTCTCTACATCGATTACACTGATATAAACAAGGCCTGCCCCAAAGACCCTTGTCCCATGCCCATAATTGACCTTATTGTGGACTCCACGGCAGGCTGCGACCTCCTCTGTTTCCTTGATACCTTCTCTGGTTATCACCAGATAAAAATGGCTAAGGAGGACGAGGAAAAGACAGCTTTCCTCACCCCGTGCGGTGTGTATTGCTGCGTCTGCATGCCTTTCGGCCTGAAAAATGCCGGAGCCACTATCCAGAGGTTGATGAGGATAGCACTTGGCGGACAAATGGGGCGAAACGCCAAAGCATATGTCGATGACATTGTTGTGAAATCATGAGAAGCAAATACTCTCCTTGGAGACCTTGAACAAACCTTTGCCAGCCTGCGCAAGGTGAACATCAAGCTCAACCCCGCCAAGTGCGTCTTTGGAGTACCTTCAGGCAAATTGCTTGGGTTCCTTGTGTCCCATCGAGGCATAGAGGCAAACCCAGACAAAATCAAGACCATAGAAGACATGCAACCTCCACGAAGGCTAAAGGACATGCAACGCCTGGCAGGCTGCATGGCCAGCTTTGGTCGATTCATCTCCAAGTTCGGCGAAAGAGCCCTGCCGTTCTTCAAGATCATGAAAAGAACGGGCACTTTCAAATGGACCCCTGAAGCTGAAAAAGCATTTGAGGACTTGAAGAAGTATCTGGCCAGCCCACTAGTAATGGTAGCCACGAGGCATGGCGAGCACCTGAAGCTGTACTTGTCAGCTACTCCACAAACAGCCAGTGCTGTCCTTGTGGTGGAAAGAGAAGAGCCAGTGCTCCACAAGAAGAGTGCAACAACTCCAAAGGAAAAGCCTCCTGACAAGGAGCTCGACGAAAGGGCAGCCCTCACAAACCCACCGCCAGGCCCAAAGCCGCAAGAGAGGACTGCCCTAAGTCAACCGCTGCAAGGAATTCATGCTGAGGAGCCCCCTGAGGCAAACCACCTCGAGGGCAAGCCCCCTGAGGCCAACCCCCTCGAGGCGCAGGGCAAGCCCCTTGAAGCCAGCCCCCTCGAGGCATAGGGCAAGCCCCTTGAGGCCAACCCCCTCAAGGCACAGGGCAAGCCCCCTGAAGCAAACCCCCTCGAGGGTCAAGCTGGGCCACCTCAGGCAAAAGACGCCGACGTTACAGGAACTACCATCGTCGAGCATCCAGTCTACTTCGTCAACACAGTACTGCGTGATGCTCGCGAGCGGTATACAATGCAGTAGAAGCTTCTCCTCGCACTCCTCATCGCCTCAAGAAAGTTGCGACACTACTTCCAGGGGCACCCCATCATAGTGCTCACTTCTTTTCCCCTGGAGCAAATACTGCGCAACCCAAACGCAACAGATCGTGTCGCAGGGTGGAACATTGAGCTACATCCATTGAATTTGCGCTTCGATACCACAAGGGTAATCAAAGGAAGAGCGTTGGCTGACTTCGTCGCTGAATGGACTGACCCAACCCCTGAAGAGCCTTTGGGAGAAGAGCAAGGGCCCTCCGGAGCGTCAATGCCCAGCCTCTGGACCATGAAGTTCGACGGAGCTTTCGCTTGTCGCCGCGGCGGGGCAGGTGTAGTCCTGATCTCCCCCAAGGCGACAAGTTGTATTACGCAGTCCAGCTGTGCTTCTGTAACATCCCAACATTTTATAATATTCAAAAATCACTAAAATTTAAAACTTTTCCTTTTATTAAAATAAAATATTAAATGCATAAGGAAACCAACTATGAAAGACTCCAAACTTATTGAAAGAGTTTAATATTCAAATGTCACAGTTAAAACATTTTATTATCCACAGTATTTCAAAAACCTTAAAATGTAATTTGACAAATATTTTACAAACTACAATCCATTTTATTTTAAGTAAATAGTTTACTTATAAGTAATTGATTTCAACCACTTAGCCATATCTATTCCTAAATTCACAAATTATTTAAAAATGGTGTTAGTTGCCAAATGGATTTCATTCTCTCAACTAAGTTCAAAACATGGTGTTAAAATTTCCATTCTGTAATTTATAACTATAAACTTCATAGATTTAAATTAATGAATTAGCCAAATAAACATTTCATTTGCTTAAATGAATTTCATTTATTTTCAAAGCATGAAATGATTAATAAATTCTAAATAAGAAAGAAATTTAAAATCTTTTCCAAATATGTTATGAAGTTCCATTGAATTATCTTAATATAAAATATAATAGTGCACAAATTATTTTGAATTAAAATAAATACATTATTTCCCCTTTTTAATTTCATATAGTAAGTGTTATGTTATTTAGTATTATACTAAAGCCTAAAATGAATTTAGTATTTGAAAATGAGTTTAAATAACTTAAATTCAAAACATAATTGAATGTGGGTATTTCATAGAATTTATTTTAGCCAAAAATAAAATTAATTAAACCCTAGTTTTAAATTTAACATAACGTGTCAAAATTGTATTAAACCCATATTTCAAATTTATTAAGTTTAAAAAGTTCTCAAAACATACCCACAACTGGTTTAACAGCAAGATATTATTTTTACAAATTTTTAGAAATTAATTTGACATCATTTGGACATTTAAATCAAAAGTTATGAATTAATTGGAGAAAAATCAGAAAAAGGAAAATCGCTGACGTCAGCGATGACGTCAGCTCGTCTTCAACCTCCGACCGAAAATCCCGCCGCGATTTCCTTTCCAAAATCCGGCGAGTTGTTTTCAGGATTTGTTCCCTCCTCTGCCTGCATATAAACCCCGCGTCCCCGCCTCCGTTTGCCCTCTCCTTCCTCTCTGTTTCGTGCCGCCAGGCCAAAGAAATTGGTCGCCGGACTTCACCGCGCCGCCGCCTCGTTTTCCTTCGAGTTCCGGCGAGAAGAGCAGCCCCCACCCCTGAGACCTCCTCCCCTCTCCTCCCCTGTTCGTGCGCATCCGTGGACACCATCTCTGGGTCTCCTCCTCTACCCATCATGCGGGGCCCGGGCAAGCAAGGCTCGCCGGCGCCCGAGCACCTTCGACCACGGCCCGCCGCCGCTCCGGGATGGCCGAGCGGACAGCATCGCCACCATCCACTGTGCCGTGTCGCGCAGCGCCTCCTCGTCACCTCCCCGAGCCCGGGAACCTACGGGAGCGTGGACTCCGTCCTCAACCGACGCCGGCGCCGCCACCATCGCCATCTCCTGGTCAAGAAACGTGAGCCCTTCGATCTCGATCTGACGGCGTAGATTAGAAGCGTTAATTAGAATCGGTACGGTTAGATCTGGACCGCCAGATCCAGATCTGACGGCCCAGATCTGTTGACTTAATCCAGTCAGCGCCCGCGTGGCAGCCACGTCAGCGCCACGTCGTGCCTCATCATCATCCGCGTCAGCGCCAGCGTGTAATTCCTTTTCTATTTTAAATTTAATTGGAAGTTTTGCAGAATAGTCCCTGTAATTAAAACATCTATTACTTTTTAACCACAACTCCAAATTTAATAATTTTTATATATTTGGAAAGCTCTTGACATTTAGATTATTTTAGATCTGCCAAAATTCAAATTTGACTTAGTATAAAATATTCAAATTTCAAATGGTGAATTTGAGTATATTTGTAATAACTTTAAATCTATAAATCCAAAAATTGCAAATAAAATTGTTTTAGAAACTTTAAAATATTTGTAAATTAATGCCACTACTATAAAATATTTTTGAGTAATTTCTGAATGAATTCATAGTTATATATTTAATTTGAATGGTTTGACTATTTTCAACATAACTATTAATAAAAATATTATTTTTGATTAAAGTAAATTTCTATAAATTTAATTAAAATACCCCTGTCTATTAACACTATTTATTTAAATTATATTATAAAAATTTAATCATAGAAAACTTTAATCTTATGATTATTCCTTTTATTATATTGTCCAAAATTAGAAATTAATTAAATTGCATTTATAAATTCATGCATATTTATAAAGAAATCACAAAAGTTATTTTTATGTTTCTTGTGATTTAAAATTTCATTGCATTCATAGCATATTTTATTTTGTAGATATAATTCTCATAGGAAAACCCCTCTTCATTAGTTTTCTCTAAGTTAGAAATAATTTCAACTTAGCATTTTTGTGATGTGCTACACTTAGACACTTAGTAATTTTCAACATGGAGATGGAAGACCAATGAAGGACTTAGCCAAACAAGACTCCAGAAGAATCTCCAAGGAGTGGAAGCACTTAGAAGAAAGATCAAGAAGAAGTTCATGAAGACCAACCAGAAATATTTTCTAAGTCTTTCTCCCTCTTTCTTCTTTCTCCCTCCTTCTTCTGTTAGACTTCTTGATGAATAAGTAAATCAAAGACCAGCCTCGAGGATACAAGAACCACCAAGTCTGAAGATTTATCAAGTCTATCAAAACTTCAATCAAGACATCACCAAGGAGAATATTACAAGTCTGGAGATGAAGCCTGGAGGACAATTACCTTTTTCTTTCTATCCTTTCCCTCTTTCCTAATCTTGTCTTTAACATTTGACTTAAACAATTTTGATCATGATATTATCATCTTGAAGTTGTTGGATCCTAGCGGCATAGTGAGATGAAGCGTCCTGGAAACAAACCTTACATGTCCACGTACATGAGACCTGTTCCACAATTTAAGTGGCTGGCCGGGTGTCTGTCTCTCTCACTTTAGTGAATATCCAATTTTCAAAAACTTGATAATAATTGTTGATCACCTCGAAGAATAGAGCTAGTAATTTTCTCTAAGTATTTTGCACATCAAGACTAAGCCATTAGAGTGCTTATTCAAGATGTTATAAAACAAAATATTTTATTCAACTTATGACCTTAGCCCTTAGTCCTTTTGGACCAACCTATTTGCCTTGCATTAACTTAAAAGATTTTTCATGGCATGGCATGCATCTCTAGTCCTTAGAAATAACTTGCATATCATGCATGTCATGTTTTCCTTAGAAGTTTAAGAAACTTGTTTGTAGGTGTTGTCTTGTTTTATGATTGTTGCATTGTTGTTTGTTTGTATTGTTTAGACTGAACGGAGAGACCCGAGCTCGTTGAACAGAGTTTGTGAACATTGACAACATTCAAAGGCAAGTGGCACACCTCATAAACTTCCTATTATTTCTATATGCATTACTTAGTGTATTTTATATGCATGTGTAGGATAGTATCGCTATGCTAAACCTGTGTAGAATTCCTTATTCCTGTGTCTAGGTTCCTATGCAATACTTAGTAGAACTATTGATGCTATGAAAAAGTTGTTTTGTGAAAATCCAAATTCTACTAAGTTAAGAATGAAACACATGGGTGGTAAGTGGTTGTATGGTTTATGTTGAGTGGCTACTCAGGTCCATGTCTATGGTTCCTGGAGTATGTACACTTGTGAATGGCCACCCAGGAACAGAGGAATCTGAAGAACTCCGAGTGACGATTGCTTCCAGTGCAGCCATTGCCATATGGGCTCTGGCTTGATCAATTATGTTGCATGGACTCTCTCCGGCTTGACAAGCAGATGTAGGGGGATGTTAGGTGGAACGGGTCAAGCCAGAGTGGGAGGGGAAATGCTTCTGAAAGATCTCGTCTCATTCTTCTCCTTTCCTTATCACAAATGGTGTGTAAAGGATAATCTGGATTGAATGGGTACAATGGTGAACGTGCACAACCTCTGCAGAGTGTAAAACTAAGTACTTAGCCGTGTGCCCGGTACGGACAAATTGAGCAGCTGATCACAGACGTCAACGGAGGATTCCATCATTCCAACTTCAGAAATAAAACTTGATGGGTGAACAAGGGAAGATGAGATTTATGGTTTTCATGCCATACTCGTCTTGATTTCAAGAAAAGTGTTTTCAAAAGAGTAGGAAAAATTGGCTTTATGCAAATTACCCTTGAAATCCACCAGCCAAATATGCATATAGGCTTTAGAGTTATTCCTTTAAGTGTCCACCATAGTGTCACTTGCCAGACTCCATTTTTTATGGAATCTGACCCACGTTGTTGCAATATTTTTCTTATTGCAGATTTGATCAGATGACGAGTGAGGTTTCGTTAAAGGTTTCGAGTCTACAACCAACATGTTTTCGCCTGTGGCAGCATGAAAGTTATAGAGACTCACTGCTATTATATTTCCGCTGTGTACTTTTTCATGCTATCTTTATGCTATGCAGCTTGTATCAAATATTTTGTAATTCTGAATCATCGATGTAAGAAAATTGACGCTTTGTTGTGATATTACATCGTAAACTGTGTGTGCAAATGAATCGATCCAGGGATTTGCACTATACACAGGTATCTGCCTTATTTAAAGTGCAGGAACGCTACAGCTTCGGGATCGACAAGATATCCAACAATATCGCCGAGTATGAAGGCTTGCTTGCCAGCCTACGCGCCGCAATCGCCCTTGGCTTCAAGCATCTACTCATCAAGGGCGACTCCCAGCTGCTCGTTAACTTCTCAAACAAAAGCTACAAACCTAAGGACGACCACATGGCTGCATAACTTGAAGAGGTCCGTAGGCTTGAGAAAAACTTCAGGGGAATGGAGCTCATGCACATCCCAAGAAAGGAAAACCAAGAGGCCGATGACATCGCCAAGCGCGCATCAAAGAGGCAAGCGCAGCCGCCAGGTGTCTTTGAAGAAAGGCTCGTCAAGGCATCCATAAAGCAGCCCCAAGAGGCCATCACCGGAAGCACAGACGAAGCGCTCCCGCCACCACCTACAAGCGGGGCTCCTGACTGCGGGCCCCCGACAGGGGAGCGTCTGTTGCTCACAGCGGTACGCCAAGAAACAAGATGGATCGACGAGATCAAAGATTACCTAGACAAAGGAGCGACTTGCCCGCCAAGCAAAATCGTACCAAATACTCGAAGGAATTCTCTACCGCACGCGCCCAAACGGCATCGCACTCAAATGCGTCCCTCCTGAAGAAGGCAAAATGCTGATCAAAGACATCCACAACGGGGAATGCGGCCACCATTCGTGCGCCCGCACCCTCGCAGGAAGAGTCTTCAGGAGTGGCTTTTACTGACCTCAAGCACTTTAAGATGTAATTGACATAATTCAAGCATGCGAAGCCTGCCAATTCCACGCCAAGCAAATCCACCAACCCGCGTTGGGGCTCCAAACCATTCCGCTCTCGTGGCCGTTTGCAGTCTCGGGGCTGGACATCCTGGGACATTTCCCAACGGCGCAAGGTGGATATCGCTACCTCCTCGTGGCCATTGACAAGTTCACGAAGTGGCCTGAAGTGGAGGCGATGCGCAAAATCACATCAGGCGTGGCGGTGAAATTCATCAGAGGCCTGGTCTGCCGCTTCGGGCTGCCTAACCGCATCATCACCGACAATGGCTCACAATTCACCAGTGGCATCTTCAGAGCCTACTATGAAAGAATGGGCATCAAGCTCTGCTTCGCCTCAGTCGCCCATCCGCAAAGCAACGGACAGGCCGAACGCGCAAACGCAGAGGTCCTCAAAGGCCTAAAGACCAGGACCTTTGATGTCCTCAAGGGTCACGACAAGGGCTGGATCAGCGAGCTCCCCTCGGTGCTCTGCTCCATCCGTACCACGCAACCCAAGCCCACCGGGGAAACCCCGTTCACCCTCGTCTATGGAGCCGAAGCGGTCCTCCCCACTGAGATAAAGCATGGATCCCCATGGGTACTTGTCCATGGATAGGGATTCTTGGACATATGAGTGGGGCCCCAAGTATCTTGCATCGAAATATTACCATCATCTATTTGTTGATGTTCATGCATTACCTGCGTTCGGTTGGATATGGAAGACCTGCTGCACCCAGAGTTTGAAGTTTTTTGCGTGGTTGTTGTTGACTGATAGACTCAATACACGGGACTTGTTGAGACGAAGGAAATGGAAGGTGACTGAAGACAGCCATTGTGTTCTGTGCCCTAATAGGGACTATGAGGATAGATTTCATCTATTTTTTGGATGCAATTTTAGTCAGCGAGTCTGGAGTTATCTTCAGATTGATTGGTCTGCTGTACAAGATATCCAGGGGGCCCTTTTGGCAGCAAAACATGATTTTGCAAAACCTTTTTTCATGGAAGTGGTGATCTTGTCTTGCTGGCACATATGGAAGCAGAGGAATGGAAAGATTTTTGATTTTAAGAGGCCATCTTTTGCTGCTTGGAAAAGTGGTTTTCTTCATGATGCATCCTTGCTTGAGCATAGGATGAAGAGTAAATATCTGAACAGTTTTAAAGCCTGGATAGGCAGCTTGTGTTAACTTTTAGGTTTTGGGTTTAGCTTTCCTGTAAATAGGTAGGTCCCTTCCCCCTCTTTTCCGCCTGTTTGTACATAATACATTGATGAAGTAATAAAATACTGTGGGGCTTTTGCCTCGCAGTCCTTTAGGTTCAAAAAAAAACGACGACCTGCTGCTCCTTGAAGGGCTACGACGCCGCGCCGCCCTCCGGGCGGCCCAATACCAGCAGGACCTGAGGCGCCACCACAACCGCAATGTGCGCTCGTGCACCCTAGAGGCAGGCGATCTCGTCCTCAGGCGAATCCTCTCGAGGGAAGGCCTGCACAAGCTGTCCCCGATGTGGGAAGGCCCCTACAGGGTCACCCACATCGCCAGGCCTGGCGCAGCTCGCCTCGAGACTCAAGACGGCATCCCCGTCAAGAATCCATGGAACATCATGCACCTATGCAAGTTCTACCCGTGATCATAGTCACGTCAAGGCATTTAGCGAAAGAGGCAGCCCACGGCTCAACCTCCAAGAACCTTTTGTCTCCAAAGGTTAAAAGCTCAAGGCTCAAACCTCACAAATCTTTGTATCCACAACGAACGAGTTAAAAAAGTGGTCATTGCCACGCCCGTGATCATTGTCACGTCGAGACTTCAAGCGGAAGAGGCAGCCTACGGCTCAACCTCCAAGCATTTTCGTCTCTAGAGGTTAAAATGCTCACGGCTTAAACATCCAAAACCGTGCTTTGTCTCCTAAAGGAACAAATGCAACCGTGGTCATTGCCACGCCCGTGATCATTGTCACGTCGATACTTCAAGAGGACGAGGCAGCCTACGACTCAACCTCCAAGCATTTTCGTCTCTAGAGGTTAAAATGCTCAAGGCTTAAACCTCCAAAAACGTGCTTTGTCTCCTAAAGGAACAAATGCAACCGTGGTCATTGCCACGCCCGTGATCATTGTCAAGTCGAGACTTCAAGCGAAAGAGGCAGCGTACGGCTCAACCTACAAGCATTTTCGTCTCTAGAGGTTAAAATGCTCACGACTTAAACCTCCAAAAACGTGCTTTGTCTCCTAAAGGAACAAATGCAACTGTGGTCATTGCCACGCCCGTGATCATTGTCACGTCGATACTTCAAGCGGACGAGGCAGCCTACGGCTCAATCTCCAAGCATTTTCGTCTCTAGAGGTTAAAATTCTCACGGCTTAAACCTCCAAAAACGTGCTTTGTCTCCTAAAGGAACAAATGCAACCGTGGTCATTGCCACGCCCGTGATCATTGTCACGTCGAAACTTCAAGCGAACGAGGCAGCCTACGGCTCAACCTCCAAGCATTTTCGTCTCTAGAGGTTAAAATGCTCACGACTTAAACCTCCAAAAACGTGCTTTGTCTCCTAAAGGAACAAATGCAACCGTGGTCATTGCCACGCCCATGATCATTGTCACGTCGAGACTTCAAGCGGACGAGGCAGCCTACGGCTCAACCTCCAAGCATTTTCGTCTCTAGAGGTTGAAATGCTCACGGATTAAACCTCCAAAAACGTGCTTTGTCTCCTAAAGGAAAAATGCAACCGTGGTCATTGCCACGCCCGTGATCATTGTCACGTCGAGTCTTTAAGCGGACGAGGCAGCCTACGGCTCAACCTCCAAGCATTTTAGTCTCTAGAGGTTAAAATGCTCACGGCTTAAACCTCCAAAAATGTGCTTTGTCTCCTAAAGGAACAAATGCAACCGTGGTCATTGCCACGCCCGTGATCATTGTCACGTCGAGACTCCTAGCAGACGAGGCAGCCTACGGCTCAACCTCCAAGCGTCATAGTCTCTAGAGGTTAAAAGCTCACGGCTTAAACCTCCCAAAAACTTTTGTCTCCTAAAGGAACAAAACGTAAACGTGATCATTGTCACACCCGTGATCATTGTCACGTCGAGACCGCGAGCGGAAGAGGCAGCCTACGGCTAAAACCTCCAAGCATCCGTGTCTCTTGGGGTTAAAAGCCAACGGCTTAAACCTCCAAGCCCCAAAGGCTGCACTACAGGGAAAACCCTCCGAGCTCTCAATCAAAACAAGCCACCTCAGGCCGTCCAGAGTTTCCGCCACTAATAGGTGGTCCCCATGCCTCGACATGGTCGGAACATTAACTTGGCAACACCACATTTAATGGCTCAATCTCGTTCCTAATTGTACTTAGCGCCTCAGCGCCGTTTTAAAATGTGTTTAGTGAGTGTTATTATCGGGTTACTCGGTGGAGTGTGCGCTTATATCTCTCCATAGGCGTACCTCGCGAGCGGGGGCTGAGTACGGTGCCAGTGCCTCAAACGACACACCAGCAGCACTTTAAAATCCAAGAGTACGAGCTCTGGCTGGAGGGCAAGATCCCACAAACACGCCATCTCTACAGAGGACCTTGGTACTTACTCTCCTCGCAAGGAACACCTGAGGGGACCTATAAGCGCGCACGAGCCCATTGAGCCGTGTTCCAGCGTTTGGGTTCACCCCTCTAACATCTGCAGGAAAAAAATCCCCCACAAGCCTGAAGAGGCACCCAGGAGCGACCCCTCAAGTGGGCAACCTCGCCAGGTGAAAAGCCTCCCCAGGAGCGACCCCTCAAGTGGGCAACCTCACCAGGTGAAAAGCCTCCCCAGGAGCGACCCCTCAAGTGGGCAACCCTGAAGGGAATATGCCCTAGAGGCACTTAATAAACATAGTTTATTGGCAATATCCCAATCGTTCATTATATGTTTTATACCATGCTATAACTGTATTAAGCGGAAACATTAATACAGGTGTGGTAGATAAACAACCAGGTCCCTAGTAGCCTCTACTAAGACTAGTTTCATTGCGCGATTGATGATCGAGGTTTTCCGATCATAGGGCATAGCGCCGGTCGGCAATGGAAGTCATATCGTTAGGAGTAACGATGTGATGGACATACCCAGTATTTATAGGACATAGTCATTACGCCTTAAGACCGTGAGATCAACTCTTATTGTTATCCCTGAAAGATACTTTGATCGCACCAAACGTCGCATCTTATCTAGTGTGACAATAACGGTGATACTTTTGGGTATCGGAAGGGGGTAGTTGAGACGAGGGGTCAACAGCGGGATTTGTCAGTCCGCATAGCCGGATAGATACTCTAGGGCCCACTCGGTGAGATTATGTCAAATGAGTTTGCAAACATGTGACTAGGTCACCAGCTGACATAATATCATAGACGAGTAGAAGATAGCGATGTCGGTAACGAGATCATGCTAGGTATGGAGATATCTGAGAATGATGCTCGGACACGCTAAGTATCGCCATGACAAAGGGTTTAAGACTATACGTCCAGGTTTGATAGATGAAAGTCATTCGTTATATCACAGGGATTAATTCATGGGGTCTAGGCCTACGAGTTAGTCGTTGATCATAGAGGAGTCTTGATCATACATGTTATTATATCGAACCGCTAGGGTAACACACTTAAGGGGTTTCGACAAGACAACCGGAAAGGAAAGAGATCACCGGGAGCGTCCCGGGAGGGGTTCGATGGTGATCGGGCAGCGCCGAAAGAGTTTTCGGAGCTAGGAAAAATTATATATATTATGTTTGATATTAATTAGTGTAATTAATATGCAAATATGATTTTATATATTTATTTTCGAATTTATTTAGGCTGATTTTCCCTAAATGGGCCTTCTGGTCGAAAGAAGGCCCATGGGGGGGAAAACCCTCAAGGGAACTTTGTGGGGGAGGCTTGGCCGGCCTAGGTGGGCAAGCGGCCAAATGGGGCCCACCTAGGGCCGGCGCACCAGCCTTGGCCGAACCAGGCATGTGGGATAGTCCCACATTGCCTGGCTGGCAAGGTTGGCTCCCCCTGGGAGCCTATATAAGAAGGGGCACCCCTGGCTTTTTAATTCACCAATTAATTCCCAATTTCTCTCTCGATCTCGTGGTTCCCTTGTCGGAGCCGCGCCAAGTAGAGGAGGGGGATCTCTTCCACCATAGCCCGCTGCCGTGCTGCTGGTGTTCCGGTCCAAGTCTTCCGCTGCTCGTCCTAGACTGGAGCTTCGGAGGCCGTCGTCTCCACCGTATGTGTGTGACGCCCTGCGAGGTGTTGCGCTAGCGGTACTCGGAGGCCTACTTCCTCCACCCGACCTCGGGGTCATCTTCGTCGTCTTCGTCGCGCCGAGTTCTCCGCGACCTAGAGGTCGGTTACGTCGTCTTCGTCGTCAACGCTTGTGCGGGAGCGTAATCCCCGCTATTCGGTCTACGAGGGTATGTATTCCGATCTCCGCCGTACTTCTATATCTGCATAGTGTAGATCTTGGCTAGTTTAAGGATATCGTTGGTAGGAATTTTTTTGTTTTCTGCACACGATCCCCTTCAGTGATATCAGAGCCGATCTATCGTAGATATAGATGTATGATGTTAGAACCCGTGTTCTGCACGGGGGCACCGTTCCTGTTATTTGCTACCCTCTAGCGTGCATTTGTGATTCCAGCGGCATCGAGTTGATGAAGCGGCCCGGACCGACTTTACACGTACGCTTACACGAGACTGGTTCCACTACTGACATACGGCTTGTACCGTATCTGTGGCTGGCGGGTGCCTGTTTCTCTCTCTTTAGTTGGTCTTGCATTTTCAATGGAGGGCCCGAAAGGGATGCTTAAACATGCAATTATTGGATCGTTGTTGTGGTCATAAGGTTCGTAGGTATGAAGCGGTTCTATTTACGAAAGCCCCGAGCCACGTAAAATATGCAAAAGATAAAGTAGAAGCGTCTAACTTTATTTTGCAGGGGCTATGTGATATGGTCAAGGTAGGTTTATTAAATTGTTTATAAACTGCGGGCGCCAAGAAGACCATGGCGCAATGGACTATATCACATTACATTACATTTGATGTTTTGTGTGCATCTTATATTGTGTGATTGTGTGTATAGTATACATTAGTTACACGACGGTAGCTATATAAGATGATCCCTTCAAAATACCACTAGTGTTCTCCCTCCAACGCGCACCACCAAGAAAGTTCTACGTTATGAGGCAGGCCGTCATGATCGGGTGTCAGACATATCTTCGTTCGCATACGGTGGGTGTAAGCCATGTTGCACAAGCGTCAGCGTGGAGGTTTTTGGTGGCGAGCCTAGCATATTCAGAAATATGGCCTCGGTACAGGAAGACCGAAAGGTCGAGCACGAGTCACAAAATTGGTGTGGCGGACGATTTTGTCTACTCCTGAAGTTGTGCCGCCGACTCTGATGATGAGGGGTGGTGCAATGGATGGGGGTCGTGTAATCGCTTAAACGACCAGAAGGGATGTTCATTTGAGTGGGAGTTCGGATAGTTATTTTCTAAAATAATAGAACTCAGAATATAATGAACAGAGTCTGTTTTGCAAACCTTTGTAGATATTAACCATTGTGATAGCATCTTTTCAAATTAGGCGCATTCCTGCGATTGAGAAACTTAAAAGGTTGGGTCCAAACTTCATAGTTTTATACTTTAGCTTGAGGATACTCCTTGTTTAAACCGTTAGCTCTTTGTGTTACAATACCCGCTAGGAGATAAACCCGGAGATTCCGCTAACAAAAGATAATTTTGATTATCGGATTTTGTGCGGATGATATCATCATAGTACAGTGTATGCTATGATCTCTGCCATAAAGAACCAACGGTGGGTACGAGTTTTTAGATCGCGAACATATGATATGGTCGCTAAACTCGGGGTACCCCAAACGTTGGGTTGATGAAGTTTATCAGTACGTTGACTGATTGTCTTCTCAACCAAGATGGAAGAGAATACACACATTGAGGGAGCACGTGGCGGTCATACTTAATGACATATGTTCATGATTAATGAACATTGAGACGCCTCGCTCAGCTCAATCACTGGATGACAGACATCGTTCCCAACTGCAAATCCTTTGTCATAGACTATGTCATGCAAGGGGAATCGTTCACCTTCATGGTTCTTGATTACGGTGGAAGTATCAAGAAGATGAAACAGATCGCCGGAAGTCATCAATGATGATGGTGTATATATGATATACATGTTATGAATGTTTTAGCTAAGCAAGTGCTCGCAGTAGTGACTAAGTCTTGAACTAGTCATATTTTGTGAAGAACCAGGTTTACTGCTTGAGTAGCTTGAAAGGATGAGACGACATTGCGTGTTGATAATGGCAGTCAAGTTGTTGTGACGGCCATAGACACTCTCCCTCTAGATCTACCATTTGAATAAATTCTTTATGATCGGGTGTTGGTATGATCGTTACGAGTGTGTCTCCTCTAGCGAGACACTTGTTCATACATGATAGTGACAAATTGGTGTCTTTATAAAGTAATGATCATATGCCGATTTGAATTTAGATGGTAGAAGCTCCCACATTCATAATATTAATGTCAAAGGATACAAACTTAATAAAGACACCACATATGTGTGGCACTACCGTTTTTTCATGTCAATGTTATATGCATTAGCTCCACACTGGATGGACCTACAAGTCCTAAGATTTGATCTTTTGACACTTGCAAAATAACTGTGACACCGTTTTCGGAAAACGGGCATATAACTTATTGATAGTCATACATGGAGATGTATGTGGTTCAATGAAGTAACTGACGGGTAGTGGAGACCTTTATTTCGTGAACTTCACTGAACGTTTTGAGTGTAGCTTGTTGAGAATCATGCATATGGGTGTATGTGAATCAATGAAGTACTTTAATGTGTAGTGGAAGTCTTTATTTCATAGACTTCATGAATATTCCGAGTAGATATATGGATATCCACTCCGGGGAATGTTAGTCTGAATTTTTTATTCGATCAAACGAAGTTCAGAATGAAGTAGGAAATAAACTTAACAAGAAAATCAAATTCCCACGATGCAAATCGAGGAATGAAGATTTGAGTTATAATGTTGGCACATCACTGGAAGACTTGTGAGAAGAGTTCCACAAATTACGTCGCATGGAACACCATAGTGTTATGGTGTGTTAGGACGTCGTAATGGCACCCTATCGGATAGTGTGTGGTAAATAAATCTCTTACCGAATTATTGTGATCATTAGAGTAATATGGTAGAAACGTAAACACTCACGTTAGCAAATAGGTAAACCATTTGAATCCATGGAGATAATACCATATGAGTAATGGTGTGGCTTTTAGCCTGGATTGTCGTTTCAGCAATTTAGTGTTTCGATGTGATGAAACCTAAAATGGATTAATCTTTGTAGTATACCCTACCTAAAGAGTTAGTTGGGTACATGTCTCACGACATAGGCAAAATCTTTTCCTGGATATACCTTGCGAAAGAAATAGTTTCTTGTCCGAGGGTATAAGTGAGAAAGAAAGTAGAGCGAGACGAAGTTGGTGAACTTCCTCTCCAGACATCAGAGTGGCGCAATTGAAAGTGTTTTCGGTGTCAGGCCCCACAGCTTGAAAAGGCTAATGATTCAAGATCATGATGTTCTGAGCTCATACTAAAAGCGTAGGCATACGAGGTTGTGTTCCACACTGTGTGTTATGACAATCTTGTTATGAAGGTCATATTAATGGAATATGATAGACCTACGAACTACGAAGAAGAGATGGTGGACCTAAGTCCGAGAAATGGCTATGAGTCATTTATGATCCGAAATAAAATCCATATACGATTACCAGGTAATGACTTGGGAGATCTTCTTGATGGAATCTAGGATGTTGATAGTATATGGAGTTTTATGAGAGAGTAGACATTGAGCAGATTCGATTTGTCGTGAAACAGTTCCGACAGACCACATGAGAGTTTGTCTCAAGTGGTGAAACCTAAATCTATTCTGGGTCGTTTAGCAATTACTATAATTTCGGATGAGAAATTGATAGATGGATGAGAAAACCATGGTTCTTAATAGTGTAATTAAGAATGGTTTGTAATCCTGAGGATGCTAAACATGTGTGCAAACTTCGGTTGTCCATTCATGGGCAGAAGCAAGCATATCGGAGCTGGAATCTTCATTTTGATAATGTGATCAAACGATTTTGGAGTTGTCCAAAATAGTTGAAGAAACCTACATTTGCAAAGAAGTGAGTGGGAGCAAAGTAGCTTTCCTTGATCTTATATGCGGAAAGCATATTTGAGTGGGAGGTAAGTAGCTTTCCTTGATCTTATATGCGGAAGGCATATTTGAGTGGGAGCTAGGTGTCATTTGTGATTCTGTATGTAACGACATATTGAATGACACAAATCCTCTAGTAGAGTGTAAAGGATTATTTAAGTGATTAAATTTTCTATGAAATGAAGTTAGGAGTATTAGGCATCTGATTTATAATTGTATAGATCGTAAGGGGCTTAATAACATTATGTCGGAATATTTTTAGTCAAGATTCTGAAGTGTTTCAGAATAGGACAAGCAAAGAAAGAGGTTCTTGCTTGTATGACTAGGTAAAATATTAAGTTTATCTTAGCATTTTCAGTTATAGCAAATGATGTTCGACATTATCTATGTATCAGTCATAGATGCTATCAGACTGAAAGCTCGACTTTGTGTGACCCGAGTTCTTTGTTAAAGAACAGGTTCTAGAGTGATCCTTGTCTGGATCAATGAACAAACATTAAGTTTATTCTTCAGTGTCTATGAGAACTGAAGATAGGTTTTCTAGTAACGGGTAAGAGTGGAATGGCAACTTGCCGTAAAGCGGTTACGATGATGCAAGTTATTACACTGACCCATACGACTAGAAATCTCATATAGGAGATGTCCTTTATTTTGAAGAAAGACAAGGTTAGTTTGCGAAGTCGCATATGAATGCACTTTCGCACAATCTACATAGGTATAGAAATATATCGCGACTTTAGAAGTAGCAAGTGTGATTGGACTGAGCAGTTTTCCGAGCGTAGGTGGTCCCCTTAATAGATCTCTTAGACTTTTAAGGCGCATGCTACGCGAATGCTCGAGTCTCACTCCATCCACTGGGATATATTTCACCGTCATCGTAAGATACGGGTTGATGTCAAACTAGGTGACATAGAAGTGTTGCAAAGCACATATAGATCTCAATGTGTGAGTTCTATTGACTGTATTCCTCTTCCATGAGGCGAGCAGGCACCAAGATGCTATGGGTGTTGAGATTTTACCAGGTTGTAAACTAGATTAAGTGTTACTCTAGTGCAAGTGGGAGACTGAAGGGAATATGCCCTAGAGGCACTTAATAAACATAGTTTATTGGCAATATCCCAATCGTTCATTATATGTTTTATACCATGCTATAACTGTATTATGCGGAAACATTAATACAGGTGTGGTAGATAAACAACCAGGTCCCTAGTAGCCTCTACTAAGACTAGTTTCATTGCGCGATTGATGATCGAGGTTTTCCGATCATAGGGCATGGCGCCGGTCGGCAATGGAAGTCATATTGTTAGGAGTAACGATGTGATGGACATACCCAGTATTTATAGGACATAGTCATTACGCCTTAAGACCGTGAGATCAACTCTTATTGTTATCCCTGAAAGATACTTTGATCGCACCAAACGTCACATCTTATCTAGTGTGACAATAACAGTGATACTTTTGGGTATCGGAAGGGGGTAGTTGAGACGAGGGGTCAACAGCGGGATTTGTCAGTCCGCATAGCCGGATAGATACTCTAGGGCCCACTCGGTGAGATTATGTCAAATGAGTTTGCAAACATGTGACTAGGTCACCAGCTGACATAATATCATAGACGAGTAGAAGATAGCGATGTCGGTAACGAGATCATGCTAGGTATGGAGATATCTGAGAATGATGCTCGGACACGCTAAGTATCGCCATGACAAAGGGTTTAAGACTATGCGTCCAGGTTTGATAGATGAAAGTCATTCGTTATATCACACGGATTAATTCATGGGGTCCAGGCCTACGAGTTAGTCGTTGATCATAGAGGTGTCTTGATCATACCTGTTATTATATCGAACCGCTAGGGTAACACACTTAAGGGGTTTCGACAAGACAACCGGAAAGGAAAGAGATCACCGGGAGCGTCCCGGGAGGGGTCCGATGGTGATCGGGCAGCGCCGAAAGAGTTTTCGGAGCTAGGAAAAATTATATATATTATGTTTGATATTAATTAGTGTAATTAATATGCAAATATGATTTTATGTATTTATTTTCGAATTTATTTAGGCTGATTTCCCTAAATGGGCCTTCTGGTCGAAAGAAGGCCCATGGGGGGGAAAACCCTCAAGGGAACTTTGTGGGGGAGGCTTGGCCGGCCTAGGTGGGCCAAATGGGGCCCACCTAGGGCCGGCGCACCAGCCTTGGCCGAACCAGGCATGTGGGATAGTCCCACATTGCCATGCTGGCAAGGTTGGCTCCCCCTGGGAGCCTATATAAGAAGGGGCACCCCTAGCCTTTTAATTCACCAATTAATTCCCAATTTCTCTCTCGATCTCGTGGTTCCCTTGTCGGAGCCGTGCCGAGTAGAGGAGGGGGATCTCTTCTACCATAGCGCGCTGCCGCGCTGCTGGTGTTCCGGTCCAAGTCTTCCGCTTCTCGTCCTGGACTGGAGCTTCGGAGGCCGTCGTCTCCACCGTATGTGTGTGACGCCCTGCGAGGTGCTGCGCTAGCGGTACTCGGAGGCCTACTTCCTCCACCCGTCCTCGGGGTCATCGTCTTCGTCGCGTCGAGTTCTTCGCGACCTAGAGGTCGGTTACGTCGTCTTCGTCGTCAACGCTTGTGCGGGAGCGTAATCCCCGCTATTCGGTCTACGAGGGTATGTATTCCGATCTCCGCCGTACTTCTATATCTGCATAGTGTAGATCTTGGCTAGTTTCAGGATATCGTTGGTAGGAAATTTTTTGTTTTCTGCACACGATCCCCTTGAACCCCCCCCCCCAGGCGAAAAGCCTTCGCAGGGCGAATACCTCGAGAAGCTAAGTCTCGCACCCACGCTTTAAGAGCGTTTTTCTCTCCCTAGCGCACGTTTGCCCCTCAAGAGACTTCGCTTTCCCTTAAGCTTCATGGACTACTCGCGCGTCTAAGGGGGAACTTGAGCATCGCGACTCAGGGCTCTTACCTCTCCTAGGCCTAAACTCCCCCCGGCCTTGCGGAGTCATTGCTCCTTCATTCCGAAGTGGCGGAGTCATGGCACGAAGAGATGGGACCTACCGACACAGAGAACAAATCGACATGAAGTTGAGTCCAAAGAGACCTGACGGGGGGCAAACAAGCTCGAATTAAACAGCGATAAAGAGTATATTACAGGCCAAAGGTCTTATGAAATCTAAACACAGTTGTTTCAGATACAAGCGCTCGCAGGCGCAATAAAGGGAGGCTCATGTAGAAGCAGCGCCTTGGACCTCCTCTGTGGCACCCTCCTCAAGCCCGGCGGAACATGCCTCCTCCTCGCTATCTTCAGCCGCAGCTTCCGCGCGCCTGAAGCGGTTGCAGAAGGCATTAACTTGCTCGCGGAGGGAACCGGAGACCCGCCGCGCGTCCTCGCCTTGAGCAGCCTCTGTCACGGAGGAGAGGTCAAAGTCCGGCATGAGGAGCCTGAGGTTGGTGAAGATGAGGTCAACAACCACCCCAGAAGGTGCCGGCTCTCGTCCTCGATCATCTCGCGGAGCTCGGCGACGGGACCCTCGAGCGCCTCGAAGAGCTGGTCAAAATAGACCAGGTACATGGCAGCATCGCCGTGGCCTCGGACGTCGGTGTGCGGTGCGTCTGTGCCTAGTTGCGCGGCGAGCTCGTTGCCACGAGCGACCAATGCCTCGAACATACGTTCGCGCTGCCGCGAGAGCGCGCGAGCCACATTGGCAGAGTCCGAGGCCTCCGCCGCCCGCTCCATCGCCGGGGCCACCTGCTCCTCCACATCCTTGGCCAAGGAGTTAAGGTTGTGGACTGCCTCAGCGCGAGCCTCCTCCGCTCGGCGACGGCCATGCTTCGCGCGCGTGAGGCGAGCCTTCAGCTTGGAATTGGCCTTGTCGAGCTCGGTGATCCACCGAGCATCCGCGGCGTGCTTGACCTTGAAGCGGTCCTCCTACGTCAGGGCCAGGTCGCGGTACTTCTGAGAAGTGGACTTGCGGAACTGCTTCTCGCGCTCCGCGAGGACGTCCTCGGCCTCCTTCTTCTTCTCGGCGAAACGTCGCTCGAAGCGCTCGTAAGCTATCTTCTGGGCAGCGACGTTTTCATCGTACTTCACGGTCGCCTTGGCAAGGTCTCCTTCGCGCTCCTCAAGGGCCTCGCATTGGGCGACCAGGTCCTTCTCCGCCTGAAGGCGCTGCTCCTCACGCTGTTGCAGCTCCTTCTCCTTGAGGGCCAGCTGTCGCTCACGCTCGGCAAAACCCTTGCGGTCTTCCTCCAGAGCGACCTGCGCGGCCTGATGGGCGGAGAGCAGCTGGGTCTCCAGCTGGCCCAACTCGCGGCGTTTCTGCGCCAGCGAGCCCTCCATCGTCTCGCGCTCCGCCTTGACCTGGCGCAGGAGCTCCTCTGCGGCATCGCGTTCCGCTTGGAGGGGCTCGAGGAGCTCTGCGGCGTCACGCACGGCCCCCTCGTGGACCTCCTTGGCGAAGCGGGTGGCCTCCTCACGCGCGGCTTGCAGCGCCACATCCTCCAGCCGACGCGCTTCGATCGCCGCGTGTAAGGATGTCCACGACTTCGCCAGCTCCTCCTGCTGTCGAGCGAGCCATATGTCACCAAGGGCGAGATGGGCCTCCAAGCCCTCCAAGGATTCCGTCACGAGGCCAAAGGCGACCTCGCGGCGCCCCGCGGTCCAGTCCCAGCCGCGGAGGACCAACTCCTGGCTCGTGGAGGGCCCTGCCCCAGCGACAGGTCTCGCGGGCCCGGCCTCGGGGAAAGCTTGGGGGCTAGCCTGAGCTGCGCTTGCGCCCGCGCCGGTATCCTCTTTCGGCCCTGCAGCTGCAAGGCGTTCCTCGGTCACAGCTTGACAAGGAGGAGAGGAAGCATCTCCCTCAGCAGGTCCTGCCGCTGCCTCGTGTGCTTCCCTTGCAGGCTGCACGGGAGCAGCGGCCGCAGGTGACGGGGTAGGTGCGCGCGGAGGCGTCAACACGTGCGGTGGCGTCACTTCGCGCGATGGAGTAGCTTCGCGTGGTGGAGTGGCCCCGCGCGGAGGAATAGCCGCGCGAGGAGGAGTAGGAGCGCGAGGCAGCGTGGAAGTTGTCTCCTCCGAGCCTTCCACCACCAGAGGCTCGAGGGGCGGTGCAGGTGCCTCTGGGTGAGCCATGCCCTCCTCCACTTGAGGCCCTGCTGCCCCCGCCTGGGGCACAGCGGCCTCCACTTGAGGCGCCCCCTCAAGGGGGCTCGTGGGGGGCGCCTCCGCAGGCCTCGCGGCCTCGTCAGCCACAGCCCCTGTCGTGGCGCTCTTCACCTCAGATGCCTTGCGAAGCCGGCGACGCTTCACAGGTACAAGGTCACTAGCAAGAGACCAAGAAAAGACTTCAGGAAAAAGAAAAGCGAAAGAAAGCTAAAAGACGAAGGATACAAGATTATGAGCACTAACCCTGAAGGGGGGGGGGCGCCAGCGTCGACCCACGCCAGGCCTGGCGAGCGCCATGAAGGGAAGGGCTTGGAAGCAGGCCTCGCAGGCGGCGCCTCAGCTTTCCTCTTGGGGGGGGATGTCAGACGGTCTCGCCCCCGAGCGGTCCACGACAACTTTGGTGCGAGGCCCACGCCTTCCTGGAGAGGCCTCCGCAGCTGAGGCCTCCTTTTTCTCAGCCTCTTCCTCCACGAGGTGCGAGGGCGCCACCACGAAGGCGTCGTCATCGCCTGATGAGATATCGCAATTCTAGTCAGTAAATGGCCCAGCCCTCGAAGAGGAAACCTTCCATGCCAGCTCCTGAAGCCGAGGGAGAATCGGCCCCCTCCTCCCCCCGCGCGGCCGACATCGGCACCTCGAGGTCCGCCTGGCCTGTCGGGGTGAACGAAGGCATCCCCTCCAGGAGGTCCATGTACTCCGTCAGATTGTATTGGTGAAGGGGCTGGAGCGCCATCCAGAGCTCATCCACGGGAAGCACCGATGGATTGACGAAGAGCGCGGAGAGGACGTTTTCGACGGCGTCCTTGTCGTTGTCCTCGGCGTGAAGCCGCATCTTGTCCTTCGGCCCCGAGTACATCCACATGGGGACCGAATGTGCCTGGAGGGGCGCAATGCGGCGCGTCACGAAGTCCGCGACAATCATCTGCCCCATGAGGCCCTCCTCACGGAGGAAGCTTAGGCGTCCCATCAAGCTCACGTTCCTGGCGCTGTCGAAGATGGCCTTGCCCCAATGGGAGTTCTTCACCGGGGGCTCGTCGGAGACCTCGAGGAAGGCGCATGGGCGCTCTAGCCCAACAAAGAACCACTTATGGCGGAAGTCGTCCACCTTCTTTGTCACCGAGGTGATGGCCTTGCTCTCGCTCTGGGACATGGGGATGTAGACGCTCCCCATGCCGTCGATGATGCGGAACGAGACGCACCCCGAGCGCTCGTTCTTCGCCGTGTTCTGGAGCGCGTAGAAGCACCGGAACAGCCACACCGTGGGCTCCAGGCCCAGGTACGCCTCGCAAAGGTAGGCGAAGACGGCGAGCATGAGGACGGAGTTGGGGTGCAGGTGCAGCAGCTGCACCTGGTAGAACGCCAGCACCGCCTCTAGGAACAGCGAGAAGGGCGGCACCAGTCCCGTAGCCAGGCAATGCTGGAAGATTGGGAAGAACCCGCGCGGCCGCTTCCCATGCGCCGCAGGCTTCAGGGCAGTGGCGCCGTGCTCGTTTGTCCGGTCCGCCACCAGGTACCGGACCTTGGCGAGCGCCTTCTCGTTGACACGCACGCCCAGCAGCGCCGCTCCCATGACGATCTCGGGACCCTCTGCCTGAGAGGAAGACCTCGCGGCGGCCTTGCCCTTGCTCTTGAGTGGGCTCATCGTCGAGGGCGTGGAAGGTTGAAGGAGACGGAGAAGGGGGACTCGCAGAAGAGAGAGAGAGCGGAGGTGGAGAGCTCTAGGAAGCGGAAATTTCTGCGAGAAGAATTGGAAACGGTAGCGGCTCCCTGCCGCTGCGCTCGGGCTTTATGTCCCCTCGAGGAGCAGTTACCGGGGCGTGGTGGGACCCCCCACGACCTACGCCCCGGATCGTGCGAGACCGTTATTCGTCCAAGTGCCCCGTGGCTCGGACCGGCTGGGCACTAAGGGCCCACGACGCTTCGCCTAAGCCCATGGGCTCAGTCGTGCCCATCATGGGCCCGGGGGCTACTGTCGGCCCAGTGGGAACTGGGGTATGGAGAGCCCATTCCCCGCAGGCCTCGCACACGGGCCAGTCGGACGAAACTACTAAAGACCAGGCGTCACTGCCTGGCGGGACCCTCGAGAGGCAACTCCCCTCGAGGGCCTGAAGAGGAAACGAAGGCCTCAAGGGATCCTTCGCCTATGGGGACCCTCCCGAGGTGAAGACCCCCCTCGAGGGGGTCCAACAGGAATCTCCCCTCAGGTCCCCTCAGGACTGAAGGGAAACGTCGCGGCCAAGAAAGTACGGCAAGACGCACATTGCCTGTGCCACGCCCACGTGGTGACGCAAGCACCCCTGATGCCATTTTGGTGATAAAGGGGTCAATAAAGCGGCTCCACCTTCTGTGCAGCCGCCAGGACCTTCTACTCTGACGATAAAGCGGGTGGACGGCGCAACCCTCCAACGGAGAACGTCATCGTGGGCTCCACCTCAGAGACTGCCCTCTCTGCGGGCATTACAGCGCGGTCGGCCGCCTGTCGGCCACCGTGGCCACCTTTATCAACAATGGACCGAGTCCATGGACGAACGGAGAGCGGTGGACTCATGCTCCACCCTGCCCCTTGCATGTGGGAGCCACCTTGAAGGCCAAGCCGAAGGAGAAGGACATTGGCGCCTATAAAAGGGATAATACATCCATCGTAGCAAAGGTCGGCCCTTTGCGTGCTAAAAACCCTTGTAAACCCTAGCAACACCTGTTAGGATAGCCTCTGGCTGGAGGAGGAAGAAAACCATCACTTCCCTCCTCAGGCAAGAACTGCCTCAAGGAGGCCTCCGGCAAGCTCCACTGTACTGTAACCTTCCACATCTAATACAGACGAGCAGGAGTAGCGGTCTTACCTCCTCACGAGAGCCGTGAACCTGGGTAAAGGCCGGTGTCTTCCTCTGTCGTGTGTGTGTGTTCTTCGGTTCCGGCAAGCAACGTCGCGGAGCCACTTGAGGGTTTAGACCTCCGCGATCAATCCCCTTTCTGAACTACACTTCAGGAAGTGACTACCCCCGATTCTTGGGAGTCATAACCCGACATCAGTCTCCACTGGGCCGACAGTAGCCCTCGGGCCCGCGATGGGCGCGACTGAGCCCATGGGCGCAGTCACATCGTCGTGGGCCCAAAATTTCCGGCCGGCCCGAGCCACGCGTCACTCAGACGAGTAACGGTCGCGCATGATCTGGGGCGTGCATCGTGGGGGGGTCCCACCACGCCCCGGTAACTGCTCCTTGAAGAGACATAAAGCCCGACCGCCAGAGCAGGGAGCCGTTACTGTTTCCCATCCTTCTCGCATAACCCTCCCCCATTCTCGAGCTCTTTTCCTTTGCTCTCTAGAGCTCTCTGCTTCTCTCTCCTCCGCGACACCATGAACTCCGGCGATGAGTCCAGCCAAGAACAAGGGCAAGGTCGCCGCGGGGCCTTCTTCCCAGCGGAGGTCACTGAGGTCGCGCATGGCGCAGCACTGCTTGGCGTGCGCGTCAACGACAAGGCGCTCGCCAAGGTCCGCTTCCTGGTAGCGGACCAGACAAATGAGCACGGCGCCACCGCTCTCAAGCCCGCGGTGCACGGGAAACGTCCGCGAGGGTATTTCCTGATATTCCAGCAGTGTCTTTCCGCCGGGCTGGTGCCGCCATTTTCTACGTTCCTGGAGGCGGTGATGGCGTTCTACCAGGTCCAGTTGCTGCATCTCCACCCCAACTCCGTCCTCATCCTCGCCGTCTTCGCGTACCTCTTTGAGGCGTATTTGGGCTTGGATCCCACGGTGGGGCTCTTCCGGTGCTTCTACGCGCTCCGGAACACGGTGAAGAACGAGCGCTCGGGGTGCATTTCGTTCCGCATCATGGACGGCATGGGGAGCGTCTACATCCGCATGTCGTGGAGCGACGGCAAGGCCGTCATTTCGGTGACAAAGAAGGTGGATGACTTCTGCCAAAAGTGGTTCTTCGTCGGGGTGGAGCAGCCCTCCACCTTCGTCGAGGTCCCCGATACGCCGCCCGTGAAGAACTCCCACTTGGGCAAGGCGCCCTTCGACGGTGCGAAGAACGCGAGCTTGATGGGATGTTTGAACTTCCTTCGTGAGGAGGGCTTCACGGGGCAGATCATTGTGGCGGACTTCGTGACGCGCTGCATCGCTTCCCTCCAGGCACACTCGGTGCCCATGTGGATGTACTCCCGGCCTCACGACAAGATGAGGCTCCACCGCGAGGACAACGACAAGGACACCATCGAGAACGTCCTGTCCGCGCTCTTCATCAACCCGGTGGTGCCTGCCGCGGACCAGCTCCCTGTCACGCTCCAGCCCCTCCACCAATACAACATGACTGAGCACATGGCCATCTTGGAGGGGATGCCCCTGTTTACCCCGGCAGGACAGGCGGGGATGGAAGTGCCCTTGCCGGTGGTGCAGGAGGCGGTGGGAGCAGACTCTCCCTCAGCCTCGGGAGCCGGGCGTGGCGACGAGGAGGCCGCGACGGGGAAGGTGTCCTCTTCGAGGCCTGGGCCATTTACTGACGAGATTTGCAACATCTCTTCAGGTGATGATGACGCCTTCGTGGTGGCGCCCTCGCGCCTCGTGGAGGAGGAGGATGAGGAGAGGGAGGCCTCCGACGCGGAGGCCACTCCAGGGCGGCGCAAGCCACGCACCAAAGCGGCTGTGGGCCGGTCTGGGGCGAGGCCGTCCGACGTCTCGTCCAAGAGGAAGGCTGTGACGCCTCCGGAGGGGTCTGGCGCCAGGACCACGCCCTCCTGGCGCTCCCCAGGCCTGGCGTGGGTAGACACCGACGCTGAACCGTCCGGGTAAGTGTTCCTGGCACTCGGTCATTTGACTCTTGCTTTTTTTATCTTTATCCTCACTTGAAGATGCTTCCTTGGTTCTTGCCAGTGATCTTGTGCCTGCGAAGCCCCGTAAGCTTCGCAAGGCAGCAGATGTGAAGAGAGACACGGCTGAGGCCGTGGCTGAAGAGGCCACGAGGCCTGTGGAGACAGCCTCCGCAGGCCCTACTGAGGAAGTGCCTCAAGGGGAGGCGGCTGCGCCTCGGGCGGAGGCTGCAGTGCCTCAGACGGAGGAGGCCGTGCCTCGCCCAGAGGCCTCTACGCCGCCTCCTGAGCCAACGATGGTAAAGGCTATGGAGGAGAGGGCTGCTACTCCTCCTCGCGCCCCTATTCCACCTCGCGCGGTCACGCCCCCGCACGAACCAACTCCACCGCGCGAGCCAACTCCGCCGGGCGAGCCAACTCCGGCGCGTGTACCCACGCCTCTCGCGCAGCCAGAGTTCGAGGCGGGCCAGGCGCGGGAGAGTCCGCAGGAGGGGCTCCTTCTTCTCCACCCTGTTCCGCCGCAGGGGTTGCGCACGAGGCTGGTGCGGTCGCCGAGGAAGCTTCTGGCGTGGCGGGGGACGGGGTACAGCCTAGCCCCCGAGCGCACTCCGGGGCCAGGCTCTCGGGCTTCGACACCGGGGTGGGGCCCTCGACAAGCCAGGATCTGGTCCTTCGCGGCTGGGACTGGAGCGCTGGGCATCGCGAGGTTGCCTTTCGCCTTGTGAGGGAGTCCCTGGAGGGCTTGGAGGTGCACCTCTCCCTCGAGGACATACAGCTCGCCCAACAGCGTGAGGAGCTGGCAAGGGCGTGGACGTCCTTCAACGCGTCTGTTGAGGACTGTCGCCAAGAGGACTTGGCATTGCAGGCCGCGCGCGAGGAGTCCATCCGCTTCGCCAAGGAGATCCGTGAGGGGACCATCCGCGAAGCCTCCGAGCTTCTCGCGCCCCTCCAGGAGGAGCGTGACACAGCTGCCGAGCTCCTGTCCGCGGCGACGGTCGAGCGCGAAGCCATGGAGGGTTCGCTGGCGCAAAAACGCTGCGAGCTGGGCCAGCTGGAGAACCAGCTTCTCTCTGCCCACCGGCCCGGGCAGGAGACCCTGGAGGAGGACCGCAAGGGCCTCGCCGAGCGCGAGCGGCAGCTGGCTTTCAAGGAGAAGGAGGTGCAGCTGCGTGACAAGCAGCGGCTTCAGGCGGAGAACGCGCTCGCCATCCAGCGTGAGGATCTCGAATCGCACGAAGGGGACCTGGCTCTCCAAAAATATGATGAGAACGTCGCCGCCCAGAAGCGCGCCCTGGAGCGATTTGAGCAACGGTACACCGAGAAGAAGAAAGGGGCGGATGACGCCCTCCTGGAGCGCGAGAAGCAGTACAGGCTGACGAAAGCCCAAGAGTACCGCGACTTGCCTCAGAAGCAGGACGACCGCTTTAAGGCCAAACACGCCGCCGATGCCCAACTCCAAGCTCGAGGCTCGCCTCGAACGCGCCAAGGAAGGCCGACGCCGGTCGGAGGAGGCCCGTAGCGCGGCCATCCAGGACCTCAACACCCTCACCAAGGACGTGGAGGAGCAGGTGGCTCCAGCGATGGAGCGGGTGACGGAGGCTGCGAACACTGCCAAGGCGGCCCGTGCGTTCACAAGGCAGCGGGAGCACATATTCGAGGCGCTGGTCGCCCAGGGTAACAAGCTCGCCGCCCAGCTTGGCGCGGACGTGCCGCAAGACGAGGACCGAGGCCGTGGTGATGCTGCTATGTACCTGGTCTACTTCGACCAGCTCTTCACGGCGCTAGAGGTCCCTGTCGCTGACCTCCGCGAGGTTATAGAGGACGAGAGCCGGCAGCTCCTGGGGGTGGTCGTTGAACGCATCTTCACCAACCTCAGGATCCTCACGCCAGGCTTCGACCTCTCCGGAGTGACGGAGGCTCGTCAAGGCGAGGACGTGCGGCGGGTCTCCAACTCACTCCGCGAGCAAGTCGATGCCTTCTGCAACCGCTTCAAGCGTGCGGAGGCCACTGCAGAGGATAGCGAGGAGGGGGCCGCCTCTGCCGAGGCCGAGGAGGGCGCAGTGGAGGAGGTGCAGGATGGTGCTGATTCCGCCTGAGCTATTTATCATTATGCCTGTGTGCGCTTGTATCTGAAACAATTTTATGTTTAGACATTTGCGACATTTGGGCATGTAATATATTCTCGTTTGCAATTTGCTACTAGCTTTCTTGCCCCTCGAGAGGTCCCTTTGGACTTATCTTCATGTCTATTTGTTCTCTGTGTCGTTAGGACCCATCTCTTCTTGCCATGACTCCGCCACTTCGGTATGCTAGAGCAATGAATTTGCAAGGTCGGGGGGAGTTTAGGCCTAGGAGAGGTAAGAGCCCTGAGTCGCGATGCTCAAGTGCCCCCCTTAGATGTACGAGTAGCCCATGAAGCATAAGGGAAAGCGAAGTCGCTTGAGGGGAAAACGTGCGCTTGCGGTGAAATAAGCTCTCGAGGCACGGATGCGAGACTTAGCTTCTCGAGGCTTTTCCCTTGTAGAGGTTTTTTCCTGGCGAGGAGGTCCTCTCTAGGGGCCTTTCCAAGATGCCTCCTCAGGCTTGTGAGGGTATTTCTTCCCTGTAAATGTTCGAGGGGCGAATCCTGTGCACGGTACAGAGGACTTTTGCGCGCTTATAGGTCCTCTCAGGCGTTCCTCGCGAGGAGAGTAAGTACCAAGGTCCTTTATAGATATGGCGTGTTTGTGGGAGCTTGCCCTCCAGCCAGAGCTCGGATCCTTGGATTTTGCAATGCTGCTGGTGTGTCATTTGAGACACTGGCACCGTACTCAGCCCCCGCTCGTGAGGTGCGCATGTGGAGGGATATAAGCGCACATTTCAATGAAGTAATGCGTAAATAAAACTCACCACCAAGTATTACATAGCGGCGCCGTAGCGCTAAGAGTTGCCAAGTTAATGTTTTGACCATGTCGAGGCATGGGGACCTCCAATTAGTGGCAGAGACTCTCTACGGCCTGAGGTGGCTCGTTATATGGAGAGCTCGGAGGGACCCTCGAGAGAAGCCTTTGGAGCTTGGAGGTTTAAGCCGTGAGCTTTTAACCTCTAGAGACAAAAAATGCTTGGAGGTTGAGCCGTAAGTTGCCTCTTTCGCTAGATGTCTTGACGTGACAATGATCACGGGCGTGACAATGATCATGTTTTTCCTTTTTATCCTTCTGGAGACAAAAAAATACTTGGAGGTTGAGCCGTAAGCTGCCTCTTCCGCCAGATGTCTTGACGTGACAATGATCAAGGGCGTGACAATGATCATGCGTAGAACTTGCGTAGGTGCATGATGTTCCATGGATTCTTGACGGGGATGCCGTCTTGAGTTTCGAGGCTGGCCGCGCCAGGCCTGGCGATGTGGGTGACCCTGTAGGGGCCTTCCCACATCGTTGACAGCTTGTGGAGGCCTTCCCTGGAGAGGATTCGCCTGAGGACGAGATCGCCTGTCTCCAGCGTGCGTGAGCGCACTTTGCGGCTATGGTAGCGTCGCAGGTCCTGCTGGTATTTTGACGCCCGGAGGGCGGCACGGCGGCTTAGGCCCTCGAGAAGCAGCGGGTCGTCGTTGTGGAGGTCCTCTTGCTCGTCCTCGTTAAATGCAAGGACCCGTGGGGATCCATGCTTTATCTCTGTGGGGAGGACTGCTTCGGCTCCATAGACAAAGGCGAATCATGTTTCCCCTGTAGGCTTTGGTGGCGTTGTGCGGATGGACCAGAGCACCGAGGAGAGCTCACTGATCTAGCCCTTGCCGTGGCCTTTGAGGATGTCGAAGGTCTTGGTCTTTAGCCCCTTTAGGACTTCTGCGTTTGCTCGCTCGGCCTGTCCATTGCTGTGGATGAGCGACTAAGGAGAAGCAGAGCTTGATGCCCATCTTTTAGCAGTAAGCCGTGAAGATGCCACTGGTGAATTGCGAGACATTGTCCGTGATGATGAGGTTAGGCACTCCGAAGCGGCAGACTAGGCTTCTGATGAATTGTGTGCGTCGCCTCTACTTCGGGCCACTTAGTGAACTTGTCGATGGCCACGAAGAGGTAGCGATATCCCCCTTGCGCTGTCGGGAAAGGTCCCAGGATGTCCAGCCCCCAGACCGCGAACGGCCAGGAGAGGAGAATGGTCTGTAGCCCCAGCGCGGGTTGGTTGATTTGCTTGGCATGGAATTGGCAAGCTTCACATGCTTGAACGATGTCAACTGCATCCTCAAGTGCTTGAGGCCAGTAGAATCCGCTCCTGAATACTTTGTCTGCGAGGGTGCGGGCGCACGAGTGGTGGCCGCACTCTCCTCTGTGGATGTCTTTGATCAGCATTTTGCCTTCTTCAGGAGGGACGCATTTAAGCGTGATGCCGTTTGGGCGCTTGCGGTAGAAATTTCCTTCGAGGATGTGGTAATATTTTGCCTGGCGGGCAATTCGCTCCGCTTCAACATATTCTTCGGGAAGGATCCCTTTGGCGAGGTAGTCTTTAATCTCGTCAATCCATCATGTTTCTTGATGTGCCGCTGTGAGCAACAGACGTTCCCCTGTAGGGGGCCCGCAATCGGGAGCCCCTACTGTAGGTGGTGGCGGGAGCGCTTCGTCTGTGCTTGCGGGCATGGCCTCTTAAGGCTGTTTTATGGATGCCTTAACGAGTCTTTCTTCAAAGACGCCTGGCAGCTGAGCTTGCCGCTTTGACGCGCGTTTGGCGATGTCATCAGCCTCTTGATTTTCCTTTCTTGGGATGTGCATGAGCTCCAATCCCCTGAAGTGCTTCTCAAGCCTAAGGACCTTTTCAAGGTATGCGGCCATGTGGTCGTCCTTAGGCTTGAAGCTCTTGTTGGAGAAATTGACGAGCAGCTGGGAGTCGCCCTTGATGAGTAGCTGCTTGACGCCCAGAGCGATTGCGGCACGTAGGCAAGCGAGCAGGCCTTCGTACTCAGCAATATTGTTGGAGATCTTGTCGATTCCGAAGCACAGCTGGACCACGTAATAGAGCTTGTCGCCCTTTGGCGAGGTTAAGACCACGCCAGCCCCACCGTGGCGACAAGCGAAATCTCCATCGAACTTCATGATCCAGTGGCTGGGCATTTTTGAAGGGTTCATAGCATAGAAAACAAAAAATTTCCTACGGCGAGAACAAACCAACAAGCCAAGATCTACTCTAGGAGATGCTCGTAACGAGTGGACCATATTCCAAGAGAAACTCACCCTCGAAGACCGTAAGCGTTTCGAGAATAATTATCGTGGATGATGTAGTCGTTCACTTGCCGATCTCAAGATCGTGAAGATGTGCGCTTCAACGGGCAGCGCCTCCGTACTCGGTCACACGTACAGCTTGATGACGACCTCCGTTCCCTCGATCCAGCAGGGCAGCAAAAGTAGTAGAACCACCAAGGAACTCCAACAGCACGACGGCGTGGTGTGGTGGAGAACTAAACGGCCATGTCTTCGCCAAGCGGATGGCTAGAGGTGGAGCAGCGGGAGGAGGGAGAGAGTATCAAGTGTGTGCTCAAAAGGGAGCTCCCACCCCTCCATATATAGGAGAGGGATGAGGTTGGGTCGTTGCCCCTAGGGATGACTCTACCTCTTCCCTCTTGATGTGAGTGGAGCATCCACTCATGCCCACTCATTCTCTTTAATATCCACTGAAAAATCCCAAGGGTTTTTCTTTATTAAATAAAACAATTTCATTTCTTTTTAATACTCCCTCCATTCCATAATGTAAGAGCTATAGTTTTTTGAGAAAAAATCCAAAATATATGGTTTACAACGATTTTTGGATGAATTTACCCATAAAAAAGTGAGTTTCATTCTCGAACGGAGTGATTTTATGGATTGTTTTCATTTGTTGTCTATTAGGGAGTCCTCTCTTATGAATTTTGTCTAAAACAAATGAGTCCATAGTATGTAAAATACTCATGTATTAATATCCGTGCAGAAAACTATAGCTCTTACATTCAGGAACAGAGGGAGTATTTGTTAATTCTATTAACAAACATTAAAACTTACCCCCTTGGTTCATCTGTTAATTCTATTAACAACCATTGTCAACTATTGACAATTAACCCCTTGAACTACTTCAATATTACCCGAAACAATTTCGGTGTTGTCCAAACTTTTCTCCGAAATTCCGTGTCTACCCAAAAGCGTCGACAAACCTTAAGTCTGTCACCCTACGGTTCGTGAATAATGTAGACATGATCGAGACACCTCTCCGATCATTATTCAACAGCGGGATCTGGAGATCCGAAATGACTCCTACATATTCGACGATGAATCTTGTGATCGTGTGAACCAAAAACGTCATAACCAATTCCTTTTGTGTCGCGATATTTTACTTGTCCGAGATCCTATCATTGGTATCATCTATACCTTATTCGATCTCGTTCCCGACAAGTACTCTTTACTCGTTCTGTGATATGACATCCTTGTGACCTAGTCACGTGCTTGCAAGCGGTGTCGATATGATATCACCGAGAGGGCCCATAGTATATCTCTCCGTTATCTGGATGGAAAAATCCCACTTCTTGATCCATGAGCCTCAACTAATACTTTCGGAATACCCAACGCCACCTTTATAGTCACCCTGTTACGGTGTGACGTTTGATGTCATGAAAGCATTATTCTGGTGTTAGTGATTGACATGATCTCATGGTCTAAGGATTAGGGTTACTTCGTATTCTTAGTACAACAATATAAACTTAATGACTTGATCATATTGCTATACTTAATTTGGGTGTGTTCATCATATCATTTTCCTAATGACGTGATCCCGTTATTAACAACATCCAATGTTCATGATCAGGAAACCTTGATCATCAGTTAATCAACGAGCTAGTTAAACGAGAGGCGTTACTAGGAACTCTAATTTGTTCATTAATCACACATGTATGTTTCCGATTAATACAATTATAGCATGAGAAATTAACATTTATCATAAACATGGAATAAGATAATAACCACTTTATTATTGCCTCTCGGGCATATTCCTTTCAATTTTGTCTCCAGAGGGCTCTTGTTCTTCTCCTAGAGGATCTTCAGGTGTTGGGTCAGTCCATTCGGCGACGAAGTCTGCCAGCGCTCTTCCTTTGATTACCCGTGTGGTATCGAAGCACAAATTGAATGGTTGTATCTCTATGTTCCATCCTGCGACACGATCTGTGGCGTTAGGGTTGCGTAGGATCTGTTCCAGGGGAAAAGAGGTGACCACCGTGATGGGCTGCCCCTGGAAGTAGTGTCGCAGTTTTCTTGAGGCGATGAAGAGCCCGACGAGGAGCTTCTGCTGCATGGTGTACCGCTCGCGAGCATCGCGCAGTACTGTACTGACGAAGGAGAATGGATGCTCGACAAGGCATGTCAGTTTAGTCTTGGTGCACTCTGCCTGAGGAGGCTCCGCGTGTCCCTCAAGGGGGTTGGCCTTTGGAGACTCTTTATGACCCTCGAGGGGGTTGGCCTGTGGAGACTCTTCCGTGCCCTCTAGGGGGTTGGCCTGTGGATGCTCTTCAGGATCTCTGGTGAGATCATCCTGTAGCGGTTGACTTGGGGCAGGATCCGCTTGTGGCTTTGGGCCTAGCGGTGGGTTTGTGGGGCCTATTCCTTTGTCGAGCTCTTCGTCAGGGGGTTTTGGCTTTGGAGTGGTTGCACTTTTCTTGTGGATGACTGGCTCTTCCCTTTCTCCTACCAGGACGGCACTGGCGGTCTGTGTCGTGGCTGATAGTTACAGCTTCAGGTGCTCGCCTGTCCTTGGGGCGACCATGACTGGTGGGCTTGCCAGGTACTTCTTTAAATCCTTGAAGCCTTTTTTCCGTTTCAGGCGTCCACTTGAAGGTGCCAGTACTCTTCATGATCTTGAAGAATGGCAGAGCTCTCTCGCCAAACTTGGAGATGAATCTACCCAAGCTGGCCATGAAGCCTGCTAGGCGTTGCATATCCTTGAGCCGGTGTGGAGGTTGCATTTCCTCTATGACCTTGATTTTGTCAGGGTTTGCCTCTATGCCTCGGTGGGACACGAGGAAACCAAGGAATTTTCCTGAAGGCACTCCGAAGACGCAATTGGCAGGGTTGAGCTTGATGTTCACCTTGCGCAAGCTGGCGAAGGTCTCTTCAAGGTCCCGGAGGAGCGTATCTCCCTCTCGAGACTTGACGATGATGTCATCTATGTAAGCCTCAGCGTTTCTGCCCATTTGCTCGCCAAGTGCTATCCTCATTAGCCTCTGGAAGGTGGTGCCCGCGTTCTTCAGGCCGAAGGGCATGCAGACATAGCAATACACACCACAAGGGGTGAGAAATGCCGTCTTCTCCTCATCTTCCTTAGCCATTTTGATCTAGTGATAACCAGAGAAGGCATCGAGAAAGCAGAGGAGGTCGCAGCCTACCGTGAAGTCCACGATCTGGTCAATTCTTGGCATGGGATAAGGTTCTTTGGGGAAAACCTTGTTGACATCAGTGTAGTCGATGCAGAGGCGGCCTCCTCCGACGGGTTTTGGGACGACCACGCCGTTGGAGAGCCAAGTGGGGTGCGCGACTTCGCGGACGACATTCGCCGCTTTTAGCTTCTCGACCTCTTTGACGATGAATGCTTGCTTCTCGGGGGCTTGTTTTCTTGCTTTTTGCTTGACGGGGCGTGCGTTTGGACACACGGCTAAGTGGTGCTCGATCACCTCCCTCGGTACACCGGACATATCTGACGGAGTCCATGCGAACATGTCAGAGTTTGCCCGGAGGAAGGCGACGAGCGCGCATTCCTATTTGGGAGGCAGCGCAGCACCAATGGTGACGGTAGCCCCCGAGCCTTCAGCCCCCGAGATGCTAGAGCTTAGAGAGACTTTATTTGTAGCGGTTGGCTCCTCGGAGAACACCTGCTTCTTCTTCTTGGGTCTCTCGAGAGGCTCCATGTCCTCGTCTGCAGGGAACTCCATGGCGGCTGCCTTGTAGGCTGTCTCGACGGCGCGCGTGGCATCTAGGACATGTCCACGGATGGTGATTGTGCCACCGCTGCCGGGAATCTTGACCATGTTGTAGGCATGATGTGTGACGGCCATGAATTTTGCGAGGGAAGGGTAGCCGAGGATTGCGTTGTACGTCAAGCTGATGTGCGCAACATCAAATTCGATGTTCTTGGTGCGGTAGTTTTCCTCGCTGCCGAAGGTGACGGTAAGCCTGACCTGCCCAGAGGCTCGATCGAGCCGCTGGTGACTCCCGTGATGGGCCTAGAGGGCATGAGCCGCTCATAGGGCACTTGAAGCGCTTCGAACGTCTCAATGGAGATGACATTCAGGCCTGCTCCACCATTGATGAGTGTCTTGGAGACATCGATGTTGTCGATGGTGGGGCTGCATACCAGCGGGAGGGTTCCAACAGTCTTGGTGGACTTGGGGTGGTCCTGTGCGTCGAAGCCGATGGTGTACTGCGACCAGTTGAGGGGCCTGGAGGTCTCGAGGCTGGGGAGGGCGGCGTTGAGCTCGCGAGCAAACTGCTTGAACTGATTGTTCGACTTGGGCACCTGTGCCCCACCGAGGATGCAGGCAATGGCTCCTCTTGGAGCTTGATAGCCTCCATCTTCCTCGTTAGGGAGGTTGCCGTTCCTCTCCGCAGCGTTGGCCTGATTGCCAGATGGCTTCTGGTAGCCGCCCTAGCGTCCGCTTCCGCGGTAGCCACGGCCTTGACCGCGGCTGCCGCTGCCCTCCGCTTATTCGCGCTCTTTGCTCAGCCTCTTGAGGTCGAAGCAAGTCTCTGTAGAGTGAGCGCGCTTGTTGTGGTAGATGCAGAATGGACGGTGGTCGTCTTTTCTCTCCCCAGGCTCGGGAGAGTCCCTACGGGTGCCCTTCGCGTCAGGCTCTGCCGCGAGGACCGTGGTGGCCTTGCGCTTGGGCTCCTCCTTCTTCTGGCTCCTGAACCCGCCAGCGTGCTCGTCCCCCATAGAGGACATCTTGACGATCAGGAGTCCCTCTTCAGCCTTGGCGCACTTGTTTGCCAGGTCGAACAGCTTTACCACAGAGGTGAGCTTGTCGTGGATACCTAGCTTCTCGAGCATCCTGCTTTTCGTGACGTCCTTGCGGAAGGCAGCGATTACTTGAGTGTCAGGGATGTTTGGGATCTTGTTGCGAACTTGGCTGAAGCGCTGGATGTATTTGCGGAGGGTTTCATCCTTCATTGCACCACCAGCGCGCAGATCGTTGTGGGTGAGCGCGCGCTCGTATGTCCCCTTGAAGTTGGAGACGAACAACTTGCATAGCTCCTCCCAAGAGTTCACAGAGTCCTCAGGGAGGTTCAGGAGCCACGACAGCGCAGAGTCGCGAAGCGCGTGAGAAAACCAGTTGGCCATGACCTTGTCGTCTCCACCTGGCGCCTGGATGGAGGTGTTGTAGAGCTGCAGGAACTCGATGGGGTTCCTGGAGCCGTGGTAGCCCTTGGGGAGAGCCGGCCGGAACTTCGGGGGCCAAACCACGCGGCGCAGGGAGCGGGTGAACGCCATGCAGCCGGTGGCGTACGTGGCGACCCCGTGCTATAGCGCGCTGTGGTTCTGCTGGCCCGCCTAGCCGATTTCTTCCACGAGGCGGTTTTGGTGGTTGCGTTGGAGCTCCATCCCCAGGCACGCGTCAGGCGCGGTGCGCTGCACGATCAAGTAGTCATGAGGCGATCACGCGTGGGAGGCAGCCCTCCGCGTCGCAGCCGGTGCATGCCCTGGTGGAGGCGGAGGCGCGTCGGGTGCAGCCATGCCCGCGAGGGAGGTGTGCACGACGGACTGTGACGGAGCGGGGCGAGTCGTAGCAATGCCGACGAGGTGGTTGAGACGCTCCAGCCACTGCTCGTGGGCCTCAGCGGTGGGCTGATAGCGGAGAAGTTCTTGCGCCATGAGCAGGGCGGTGTGTGGCGCAGGGTCCGTCCTGCCTGGACCGGAGCCGCTTGGGCGCTGCGTCGGGTGCGACGACTGCGCGTCCCCCTGGTGCTCAGAGTTGTGCTCGGGCTCCTCCGCATGAGGGCCAAAGTTGGTGCGCTCTTCATGGCGGGGTCGTCCTCGTCGTCCGCGCGTGGTCGTGGCGTCGGGCGTGGCGCGTTCTCCTTCAGGTGCGCGTCTGTTGGCGCGAGCGGTGCGGGTAGCGCGGGTGTTCGCCATGGCGCGGAGGCAGCTCGAAGGTCGTTGACGCGCCTCAATCCCCTACCTGGCGCGCCAAATGTCGGGTTGTGACTCCCACGGAAAAGGGTGGTCACTCCGTGAAGAGTAGTTCGTGAAGGGGATTGAACACGGAGGTCAATACCCTCGAGAGGCACGACGACGGTGCTCGCCGGGCCTTGAGAGGAACACCCACGACAGAGATGGACACCGGCCCATACCCAGGTTCACGGCCCTCATGAGGAGGTAAAACCGCTACTCCTGCTTGTCTGTATTGCACTGTGGAGGATTAAAGTACAACTGAGCTTGCCGAAGGCACTCTTGAGGCAATTCGTGCCCGGAGAGGGAAGCAATGGTCTTCTTCCTCCTCCAGCCGAAGGCTATTCTACTTAGCTGAGCTAGGGTTGACAAGTGTTCTCCAAGCAATTGGCGGACCCTTCCTACGTTGGGGGTCTTCTTCCTTTTATAGGCGCCGCAGGCGTCTTCCTTGCGCTAGGCGTCCAAGGTGGGCTCCCACACGACAGCGGCGTGGAGGAGTTGGAGTCCATAGCGGCGGAATCCTTCATGGACGCGGTCCATCGGCGATAAAGTTGGGCGCGGTGGCCGACAAGCTGTAGACCGGGCAGAACGGCTCGGAGGGGTTGCAGTCTTCGGGGTGGAGCCCATGATGACGATCTTCTTGGAGTGTTGCGCCGTCCAGCCGCTTTATCATCCGAGAGGAAGGTCCCAGCTGTCCTGGCGCAGGCGGCGCAACTTTATTGACTCCTTTATCACCAATAAGGCAAAGGGGGGGCACCTGCGTCACTCTGCGGATAAGGCAGAGGCCATGTGCACCCTGCCGTACTTCCTTGGCCGTGAAGCTTCCCCACAGGCCCGAGGCGGCCTATGGTGGGATTTCTTTTGACTTCTCTCCAGGCGCAGGGCACCTCGGGAGGGTCCCTTGAAGCGCAGGTCCTCTTCAGGCCTTCTCTTCCTCTCCAGGCCCTCGAGAGGATTTGCCTCTCGAGGGTCTCTCCAAGCGGTGGCTTGGTCCTTGGTCGTTTCGTCTGATCAGCCCGCGTGCGAGGCCTGGGGAGAGTGGGCTCTTCATACCCCAGACTCCACTTGGCCGACATCATTAAATTGTGTCACTTAAATCATTGATGTTGTTTTGAGATATTAATATGCTTCATGGTAAACATGATGGTTTAGTAAAGTGGGATTATTAATGCTTGGTCCAGAAAACTTGAAGTTGTGCCACACTTAAATATCCAGTTGATAGCATAATGAGATATGACTTCTAATGTTAAAAGCAACCGTAATGACTTTGTGTTATGTGCTAGGGTCGGGTCCCAAAAGTGACTTGTTCATTTGCCGCAGTTCCTCATGGTGTAATTGTCATTATGCCTTGTAAGATCATATTTCTAGAAGTTGTGCCACACTTAAATATCCAGTTGATAGCATAATGATATATGACTTCTAATGTTAAAAGCAATCGTAATGACTTTGTGTTATGCGCTAGGGTCGGGGTCCCAAAAGTGACTTGTTCATTTGCCGCAGTCCCTCATGGTGTAATTGTCATTATGCCTTATAAGATCATATTTCTAGTTGGAATCTTTTTACTTGTGAGTTCTAAAGCTGCGGTTTTCATGGCACTTCCACCACCATACTTGCTAGACTCTTCGGTACTTTGCATTGCCCTTTCTCACATTGAGAGTTGGTGCATACTTCGCGGGTACATCCAAAAGTCGTGGGAGATCTTCATCATGTTCTCCTACACATAAGCCAAATATCTTTCTCATAACATCCACCATACCTACCTACTACATCATTTCCATAGCTGTTCCGAGATATATTGCCATGCAAATTTCATCTTACATTCCATGACTTGTTGTCATTTATCATTTATATATTGCTTCGCATGATTCTATATAGCTGATGTGCGGTTTTACCCATGTTATGCTAGATCATTGCATATCCTGCTACACTGACAGAGGCACCGTTTCATATACATTGTGTCTTATTCATTATGAGTTATTTGTATCAAAAGTGTGTTGTCATATTGTCATATTAAAAAAAATTCCCCTAAAAGTGAAAAGAACCATGGAGGCCATCGAAAAGAGAAACAGAAAAGGAAAAAAGAAGAAATAATAGAAAGAGAAAGAAAGAGAAAAATAAAAGGGGGGGGGGGCAACATTTCTACTCTCTATCCACACTTATGCTCATGTTATAGCACCTTAGTATTCCTAGTATCATTTGTGCTCATGTTTTGCACTTTACTCCATATGAGAGAGTTTTCACGTCTTACTTGCATAACTATGTGGGGAACTTTACATTATAGAACTTGGCTTGTATATTCCTATGATGAGCCTCCTCAAAAGCACTCTAGGTCTTCATGAGCAAGCAAGTTGGAGGCACCGCCACTAGTTCCATTGGAGAGCTTCCATACACTTATAACTGTATGTGCATCCGTTGTGTGGCGATCACTACCTTGTGCATAGCTTCGAATATAAGACTTTCTCTTGTCTAATGATCACTTTTAGCTTTGTGAGACTTTCTTCCGTTGGCCTTCCAAAACTCTCTTAACGTTCTCTTAGCCACAACATCCTGGTGCCAGGAATCAACTTTGAACGCTTGCTTGTTTTTAAGTGAACAAATAAAGAGATGATTTTCTACGTGCATATTGTTATTGCTTGACTTGATCCTTTCAAAAAGTTGTCATGAGTGTTGGATGCATTAGATGATTATATTGTTGTTCTTGAAACTTAAATCATCTTTAATATCTACTTTGCACAGTTGATTGCTCTCTAGTACTAATTCATTGAAAGTTTTACTTAGTTTTTCCTACTTCTTGACTCATTTGATATCAATATAAACTACAACTCTTATTCAGTTGACACTAGTGGAAAAAGAGTTAGCTGTGGCGCACCCTTTAGCCTTTTTGTGGCGCACCCAGAAAAATGGGGGGTGCGCCACAGAAATCTCGCCATTAAATTATATTTCTGTGGCACACCCCCTCGGTGCGCCACGGAAAGTTCCACATTTCTGTGGCGCGCCGCCACACAAGTATATCAGTGGCGCATAGACTATAGGTGCGCCATAGAATTATATGTGCCACAAAAAATAAACTATGCGCCACAGTTATATATAACAGGAAGTTTTGATAAATTTTTCCTGTTGTACAAATTTAGGTATATATACAGGATTTGACACATATATATTAAAAAAAATACATGAATTAGAACATACACATCACATTCATTTGAGCCCGAGATGTACGTACATATATAACTCTACTATATAATATCCTTGGGGATTCCCGTCGTACGTCGTTTCAAGTTTGCACTTTAGTACCTGGAAAATCTAGAAATTAACCCGCACTCCAAGTTAAGTTATCAACTTTTGCAATTTAGCCCCAATCCCCTTCCTTCGACTTCTTGCTCAGGCAGAGGCGAGGTCGAGGAAGAGTGGGCACGACCTCGGTGCCCAGCCATCGCGGCGGCCGGCGGACGGTTCCCGACCTCGCGCTCCAGCACCCTGTCCGCCGCCTGTCCTCTCGCCGTCTCCACCTCCGTCTCACACCCACCTCCGTGCCGGACCCGCTCGCACCTCCTGCTGCTCCACCTCCCTGCCGCCCAAATCATCCAGCGGATGAGATCCTGGACGGGGCGGCCACCGGCAAATAACGAGCAAGTTAGCAGGAGCGAGCGACCGAAGAGAGGCCGCTGGTAGGCCGTTAGCGAGCAGAATTTTGATCTCTTGGATCTCGATCCATCGCTTAGTCCTCTCTTTTTTCTGAATTTTTGTTTGCACATGATTCTGAGTTCTTGGTTGCACACGATTTTGAACAAGAGCAAAACGTGTTCCTGATCAAAATATGACAATCAATATCTTCAAATTATAAGCCATGGTTTTGAGTGGACATGGCTTTTTGAACCCTTCCCGTATGCAAGAAAATATGAACAGTTTCTTCGCATTGCTCTGTGTGCTCCAAATTCTGAAGAACTGCATGATTGGGCTGGCTGGGTTGAGTCCCACTTCCGGTACCTTATTCTCAAGGTTTGTGTGTTGTAGTCCTTTTGTTATTTCTTTCATACTCATGCAACTCAATTATTCCTTCACTGAAAATACAAATGATTTGTACTTGGCTATCTGCAGCTGGAAAGTAATGGCATCAAGTGTGATCCTGATTCGTCACGGTAAGTTGATCATACAGTTGTCAAGCCCAACATTGTATATCACTGGGGCCCTCCGGCAGACACTCTCATTGACATTGAGTCGCTGAAAGAAGATTTCATGGAAAATATCGTCAATGATGTCTATGTCAATGGTTCTGTTCTGATGATTGCACAAATGCATCTGTAGTGCTGGTCAGTATATCCACATAGCTCCTTGCAGTTGCAGAGAACAAGAAGTTTGTCAGCATAGCCAATAGCAATAGCATGTAAAATATAGGTTTACATTTTGGACGACATCCGTGTGTGAATTTGTCTTTTGAAGGGTGGGTCGAAGTGTTGCTGGGAAACCATTGAAGTGGACAAACCAAAATAAAAAATGTAATCTCTTCACAGGATCCGGGACTAAGTGTGGGTTTCTGCTATGAATTCTAATGTCTGCTGGGTGAAAATATCCAAGGGGGAAGTGTATATACAGTGGTCTCATCAGCAATTCAGGAATGGCCTGTGGGATGAACTTTTGTAAACAGAACAGCCCTTGCCACAGTAACTCCCTGATTACCCTCATAGAGTATCAGCACCTGCAGGCAACGCAGTTCACGGTCGATAAGTGTGGGTCAGTGGGTGCCCTACTTAATTAGTAGAGGAGTTGTTCAGATACTTGCAGCTTGATGATGATTCTGAAACTAGGAGCCGAAGCATCCGCATCCGAAGTGTAACATCCCAAATTTTGCAAAAATTTAAAACTTTGCATTCAAGCATCATTCATCATTAGGCATAAAACTACATCACAAAAATATTAAATAAAACTTCGTATTATAAATTAGAATAAACTATAATTCCATAAAGTGTTCACTTAAAACTCCTTAAATAAATAAAATATTATCAATTTATTTATGGGTAAGTATAATGTCAAAAAGTCCCATTTTTAATAACCTTTCCAAAACATATTTTTGTGAATTTTTCTGAAATGTTTTGAATAGGTTTAAAAATCATATTTGAAATCAGTGTTTAAAAACAGGAAATAATTCTTTTAAAAAGAAAAGGAAATCGGGCCGGCCCGTTGGCTATCTGCCGCGTACGCGTAGCCTACCAGCCCGCCAGCGGCCCAGCGCTCCGCGCTCTCGCTCGCAGTCGCTGACAGGTGGGACCCACCTGTCATCACCCCCGCGAAAACGTTCGTACCCAAATCACGCTCCCGACCCCGACAGGAAACGGCGGATTGATTCGCACGGTTACGAGCGATTTACTACTCCCCTTACCTCGCCTCCTCCCCCTACTAATACCCCTCTCCGTTCTCTTCCGTTTGCCCCAAACCAAATGACCCGAGAGGCACCAGGCCGCACGCATTCGTCTCCGGAGTTCCGCGGTGGCCGCCGGCAAAAACTTCGACTTCCGGTGAGCTAAAGCAATGCCGAGCCCTCTTGTAGTTTCCCCTCGCACCCTTGCACTCACGCGACACCTTTTGACACGGTTACGGGGTTTCTGGTGCAGCGCTTTGTCGAGTTCGTCCACGACCGAGGAGATCCGCCGCCACGCACAACTCCGGCGAGCTCTCCCGAGGGAACGAGGACGCTCCGCTCATCGCCGCCTCGCCATCGTCTCCATCTCGACGCCACACACCCCCTGGTGAGCTCCGTTTATCTCCTAGCACCGTAGAACGCCTCGGGCGCAAACGTCGGCCATGGCTCCGCCGCGCCCGCGCGTCTCTGGCGACTCGCGCCTCCCGCGTTAGGTCAACGCGTCCTGAACCGTTGGATTTAGATCCAACGGATCTGTTTTATTTTTTCTTTTTCGCTTCTGTGATTTATCTGGCGCATCCGATTTCATTTAGATCTAACGGCTCTTGATCGCGATCCGCGTCGAACCAGTACGGGCGAATCAGATCGCGCCGCGTGGCCGATTCTTTTTCTATTACGAATAAAATTTAGAAATTAAAACAGAAAACTATTAAAATTTGCAAAATTCATAACTTTTGATCTGTAAGTCCAAAATTGATAAACTTTATGTCATTGGAAAGCTCTGCTCATGTAGTTTATTTCTACATCATTTGTTTTTCCCTTTGACAAATTATAATTTGTATAATTATCAGAGGAGTATTTCAGCCATTAAAATAATAACTTAAATAATAAAAAATGATTTAGAAATAAATGTAATTGTTTTAGGATTGTATTATTTCCCTCTGTCCAGCAATATTAATAAATGTCCAAATTGAAGATGTCATAAAAACAATAAAAGTTGTAATTATAGAAATCAAAGTTTTACTATATTATTTTAAAATTATTTAATTGATAAATAAAATAAGAAATACCTAAAAATTATATTTCATTTATTAATGACAGAAAATAAGAAGTATTAATAAGTGTGTCCTATTATCATAGCATATCATTCATGCATACATGATTATGTTTAGTGTTGTGTTGGTATTTATTTTATTCATTGTTTGTTCTAGATTGTGAAGAAGAGGAAGGAATTGCTTGTGATTGTTATTCTTGTTGTGCTTGTTCCTCCTGTTACCAAGGCAAGTGACATTCATACAATATCCCATATTTTCTATATGCATAAGTAGTATATTTTGAGTAGTGTGCATGATAGGGATTTTTTATTTATTTTATAATGTTAAGTTAATTTGTATTTTACAAATATCCTAGTAGTGTGTAGCCACCCCTTTCCTAAGCAGCCATGAAAAGATTTTATTAGTTGCTTAGCCATGCTAAAAAAATGTTTACCATGTTATGGGAATGTTTCTAAGTGTTAAAATCTAAAATATACATCTGGGTGGAATTGGTTGTTATGGTTTATGTTGAGTGGCTTTTGGGACTATGCTTGTGGTTGTCATCGCCTAGGATGAATGTCTATTCTACTTAGGGCCACGAGTATGGTGGTTGTTACCCAGAAGTACACTTGTGGATGGCCACCCAGGAACGAAGAGATTACTAAGTCCATCCAAGTTTAGAAGCTTCCCATGCAACCTTTTGACAATGGTGTGACGCCCTAAAATTGGTACTATGTGGATTTAAGCGTTCCCGCCGAAATCCGCATAATAACGATTTTAGGTCTCCCACCAGACATAATGTGCATGCCGAAACATGCGCATTATGTGGGTGGAATTGTGATAGCATTACAACAGTTCCGATACATCCACAAATACAACAGAAGATATAATTATAACAATGACTCGAACGAGTCAAGATACAAATGTTACAATACAAAGATACAAATGACAACGGAAGCAAAATAGTATCCGACTACGGATAAGAAGCAAATTGGACTAAAAGTCCTGAAGATAAGCAATGGCGCCATATCCCTGCCCAGCCAAGCCGGAGGGATTCCCAAGCTAACGTCGTCAGACTTCAAACCTGTTGACTGCACATAAAGCACATCCCAAAAGAGTGTCAGGGCACTCGCTGGCAAGAAAAACCGACTTGCCTACTTTCTACACCATCTCCCAAAATATAGGGGAGGTGGACTTAGCGGCAGCAGCACTAGCAACCTAGAGAGACACGTTACAACTTCCGTCTAATCAAAGAGGGATAAGAGAGCGCATAAGTAAACAACTACAACTAACACCAAACATAACCCATTCTCGAATTAACCCCCTCAACCAAATATGAGGAAGCAATTCGGGAAACTCACACGTTGAACAGTTTTAGTTATAATTTATGGTGAAAGTAATTCTATATTACTAGTCAATTTAATTAACATTAATTAGGTGCAAGTTGTCTAGATCTTGTTAGCCAGCATCATCACCAAAGTCGTCCATAACCGTGGACACGGCTCATCGATAAGATTATACCCTGCAGGGGTGCACTACTGTACCCATACTCGCATGATCAACCCAAGCAAGCATCAGGGCTTGTCAACACGACTTATTCCTTCACTACAGCAAGTCCAAGTGCCACCCATATGAGTTGTTACCCGCGTCAAGAGTCCGGCCGAATCTCAATTGCGGACTCATTAGTTCGTGTCTGCGCGCCATGCGGCTCAAACCACAGTAGGAATTGTCCGCTTCGCGCGCACCACCCCTATATGACCCCCCGTATCAAGTAACCTCTCATCATCATCATCATCATGCACATGGATATGAGCAAATAGAAAACCCGAACTAGTTGCGACACATGGACAAGTTGTAGATCCGTTCAAAGTCGAGGGGGGCTCCATAGGGCCTCCCACAAGTGGTTAGTGCGCTCAAAATTGGATCCGAGGACAAAATCTCAGTTCCTAGGTCGACACTGAGCAGAACAAAGCACCTCGCAAGGCCTTCCGCCTGGTGCCTTATCTTTTAATTATAATACCCCATATAAGACAACATTTTATTAAGGTAGAATATTCTATCAAACTAAGCAGATGAAACATAAGACCAACAGACGACTCGCACAAACAACTCTAAGCATGCGCTACGACTCGCAAGGCCAACAGATAAACAAACAACATGTGATGGGATGTGGGGATAAAGCTGTATGGGCTGCAGGATAAACATGTGATGGGATCGCAGTTCAAGAATCGATAACTAGGGTAGCAGAGATCAACGGCAGGAATGAAAGACAATGTATAGGTAAACAAGCAAACTTTGCTTGCATGGAATCCCGCATGGAAGCAGATCTTGTCGTTGCTCACACATCTCAATGTCGTATCCGCGAAGAAGCAACAAACACTGGAAAGCGTAAAGATGCATTTTACAACTACAGCAAAAGATCCAACATGATCATGGGAGAATGATGCATGACATGGCAAGATGCATTGCAAGATGCACTTAATCCAAATTAAGCGGAACCGGGATTCCAACAATTAATATTTAGGTGCAAGTTATTTATTTACCAGCAATATTAAATGTTGGTTAGCATGGCAACACATGGCATGGTGATCTAATTAAATTAAATGGAATCGGGCATTATATATTTATTACCCCACACATTCCATAATTATTATTTAGGTGATTTGCTACACCCGCAAACCCAAGAGATGCAACACATGTAAGTATGATGCGATATGCACAAGATAGATGATATTTAATAAAATAGGTATAGTGTTAGGGTTTGGGTTCGCATGTTGGATCGGGAGAGATAGGGTTCAAAACCGACGTCTTCGGTCCGTAGAGTAAGTAGTCGACGTCGGGGAAGTAGCCGTCGCGGAACCGGGGCATCGTCGTTTGTCGGTGTCGTGGAAGTGGTCGGAGTCGCCGTGGCACGTAGGAGCGCGGCAATCGGACACCAGAAAGAAAGCGCGCACGGGCAAGCGTCGCGACACGGACACGGGGAGTAACGGCGACGCGACACCGGAGGGAGCACACGCACGCACACGGGCAGCACCTCGAAGGGTGGACAAAACGGGCAACAAAAGTGACGTCGGGGTCATGCGGGAATTCCACCGAGCACCTTGCGGGCGGCGGACGCGAGGACACCACCGGACGGAGAAACGCGGCGCGGATGTGTACGGTGGCGGCGACCGACGCGGGTGGAGGCGCTGCGTGTGCGTCGGCGCGCGGACGCGCGTGGCCGAAGTGGAGCGCGGCGCGCGCACGGCGGGAAAGCGGCGACGTAAGGCGGCGAGCGGCTGCGCGGCGCGGGAGGCGGAGGCGGCACGCGCTGGTGGCGGCGCGCGGCGGCAGCGTGGCGCGCAGAGGCGCTGCGGCGGTCGGAGGCGACGGCCGGCGGCGTGGGGATGCGGTGCGGCAGCGAGGCGACGGCCGGCGGGGCGCAGCGCAGAGGAGTGCGGGGCGGCGCGGCGCGGCCGTACACGAGGAGCAGGGGGCGCGCAGGAGGGCACGGCGCCGTCCGGAGGAGGGAGCAGGGGCTGCCGGAGGTGCGCGGCGGCGACGGCCGGCGCGGGGCGGAGATGCAGGGGCGCGCGGAGGCAGGGGCGGCTGGCGGCGCGGCGGCTCGCTCGGGAAGGCGGCGGCCCGTCGCACGGAGGGCGCGGCGGCGGCTCGGCCGGAGACGGCCAGGCGCGGGCGGCGCGGCACGGAGGCGGCGGTCGACGCGGGGGTCGGCGCGGCGCGGCGCGGGAGGAGAGCAGAGGGAGCGGCGCTGGGAGGAGGCGCGGCTGGGCGCGGCGGCGCGGCCGGGGAGCGGGCGGCGTGGCCGGGGAGGCGGCGTGGTGGCCGGAGGCGGGCAGGTCGCGGGTGCGTGCGCAGGGGAGTCGGGGCAGCTCGGGTTGGTTTGGTGCGGGCTCCCGTGTGGGATGGAGAAGAAGCAAGGAGAAAAAAAAAAGAAGAAAAAGAAAAGAAAAGGAAAAGAAAAAAAAGAGAAGGGGATAAAAGAAAGAAAGAGGGGGAAGACTTTTGCAAAAATCCAGGAAAATAGAGAAGGGTGGCTGCAAAGATTTCAGGGGGTGGGAAAAGTTTTCAGGGGGACAAAACCTAGGGTTTGGGGTTAGATGGGCTTTTGGGCTTTTTATTTCTCACCTTTTATTCTTTTCCGTTTTATATTTTTAAAACAAAATCGAAAATGAATTTGAACACGAATCTCATACAAAATATTTTTAGTTTTAAATAGATAATTTAATAAACTAATTTTTAACATTTGCAAAAGATTTAAAAAAACACATTTTTAATTAAATTGAAATGCATTTGAATTTAATTATGGAAATTTAATTTAAAATGCAACAAATTAAATTAATGCGATGCGATGCGATGCCATGTCGATGTAAAAAGAAAACACACCAAATTAAAAGGGGATAAATCCCGGGGCGTTACAAATGGGTTCTGTCTAGAATGATTAAGTTGTGGGAGTGCAACCTGTCAGCTTGACAAGCAGATGTAGAGATGATAGGTGGAACGGGTCTTGCTAGTATGGTTGCATTCTTCTTCTGAAAGTTCTTGTCTCAATTCTCTCCTTTCCATAATACACTCCGTGTGTATAGGATTTCTCGGACAAATTGAGTCTAATGGTGAAAGTGCACAACCTCTACAGAGTCGACAATCTGAGTTCTCAGCCGTGTCCCCGGAAATGGACTACTTCGAGCAACTGGACAAGGATGGGCAGAAGAATCTCAACACTGTTTTCATAAAGTAAAATTTGACTAAGGAAAGAATTGTTGGTGCACTTGGGCTTTATCCCTCGGTGCCAAGTCTTCGAGAAATAAAAGTGTTTCGCAAAATGATAGGAGAAAACTTGCTTTCTGCAAATAGCCTTCAACCCCACCAAGCCAAATATGCATATAGATGTTAGACTTGCCAGTATATATCCACCATAGTCACTTGCCAATACATCATTGTATTGACCTCCTTCGGGGGCTGCATATTCAAATGTGCAGGTAATTTTGATGCTGAATGATTTTGGCTCGAGTCTACACCCAACATGACTGCCTGCGGCGCATGCTTGAAGATGAGGCTCAATGTTATTTCGCTTTCGCTGTGAACTTTGAACTTTAGCTAGCCTTCATGGCTATGCAAATTGTAATAAAGCCATATTTGGCTATTATTTTTGGATCTCGTTGTAGCAATTTTAATACTTATGCAATGGTACTTTATATTTTGTACTGTGGTGCTGGCAGTGATCCAGGGACTAGCAAATAACACAGGTGTTCCAACTTTATTAAAAGTTGGGGTGCTACAAAATGGTATCAGAGCAAAGTGTTGCCTGTAGGTTCGAGCCCCTAGGATTGGTTAAGCCCTTTTTGGTCATAATGTTACCATCTTTGAAGTATGTTGGATTCTAACGGCATGGTGGGATGAAGCGGCCCGGGACAAACTTAACATGTCCACGTACATGAGACATGTCCCACAATATAAGTGGCTGGCCGGGTGTCTGTCTCTCTCACTATAGTGAAAAATCCAATTTACGAAGAGTTGTTAATATCTGTTGACCACCTTAGGATTTTTGACATTGTATCCTTCCAAATTAATAATACACACCATGACTAGTACTTCCTTATCTTATGCAATTCTTGTTTTAATTTCCTTTCTTTCCTACCTAAAGGATGACGAGCTTTCACTTCACCACTGCGGAGGACTTCGAGAACACCCGTTTTGGCTGTTACCTTCTTGACATCGGCGAGAAGATAGGGTTACCACTACCCCAAGTAAAGGGCTTCATTCTGAAGAAGTTGAACAAAGAGGGAATAAAAGCAACACAGCCAGGACGTGGAGAGGAGCCCCCACTGGAGATCAAAGTGGTTAGTGACTCCAAAGACAAAGGGCTCAATCTAGTCATGCAAGATTTGATTGGGCGCCTCTGCGGACGCTACAGCACAGAGTTGAGGGGCCACTACTCCATTTTCTTTGGAAGGAGAAACGAGGATGGAGAACCTTACCTGTATGATGTCAGAGAAAGAGGCAAGGCAAAACCCCTTAGCCTTTATTTCCAGGAGCTGGAAATCCTTGTCACCGAACTATATGAAGATCGACGCACCGAGCTTCTGAAGAACGATGAGTTATGTGCCTTACTTAAGGAGAACGAAGAGAAGGTGAAGGTTCAAGAGGAAGTGACTAAGGCACAGGAAGAGAGATTCGCTGTACAAGAGGAGAAGTACAGGAGACAAGAGAAAGGAGTTCAAGAGAAGAACAAGACTATCAGGGAACAAAAGGCAGAACTCGAGTGCAATGAAGTCGAGTTCGAGGTTGATAGTGACTTGATCAAAAGGCTTCGTACTGAGAAGAGAGAGCTGCAAGAGAAGAACCTTGCCCTGGAGAAAGAAGTAAAGGAACTCAAGGATGTACTCGCCAATGAAGGAATCGAGATTCAGGAAATTGAAGAGGAGGAAGAGGACATGGTCGAGTAGTTAGTTAGTGAGACTACCATTTATCATACACCTCATTGTCTTGGTCTTGTATTGACCTACCAACTTGTGGTAAGGCAGTACATTCCCTTGTATCCTCGGAACCTCGCGAGTTTATTTTCCAAACTTTTATATCGCTTTCCTTAAACCAAAGGTTTTGATTTGTTTGCTGATTGTTTTTATAAGTGGTGTGTTGTTGATGGTGTGCTTGACTGGATTGTTTTGTGCATGGGTAGGATTCCTCCTTATAGTTCTATCTATCTTTTACTCATGCCTGCAAAAACCCCACAGATGCCTCCACGTCGTGATACCGACAACAACGAAGCTATGCAACAGCTGATGGCAGCTCAAGCCCAACTGATGACTATGATGACCCAGTTCATTGCAGCAACCAACAACAACCACAACAACAACAACAACAGCAATAACAACCAACCACCACCACCCCCACCTCGTGTGGATAGACTTGAAAGATTTCTCAGGCTTAGAACTAATAATTTCTCCTCTGCTATTGAACCCATAGTGGCGGATGACTGGCTCCGTTCAGTCAACAAGGACTTAGTAACCTGTGAGTGTTCTGAGGCAGAAAAGGTGAGGTTCATTGCTCACCTATTGGAAGGACCTGCTGCCATGTGGTGGGAGACCTATCAAGTGACCCATCCCTTGGATGGCATGACTTGGGATGCGTTCAAGGATGGTTTCCGCAATGCTCACATCTCCTCTGGCATAATGAATCTGAAGAAGGAGGAGTTTCGTAGCTTGAGGCAGGGAGGTAGAACCCTGAAGGAGTATATGGATGACTTCTGTACGCTATCAAGGTACGCACCAGAAGACATCGACACTGATGCTAAGAGGAAGGACAAATTCCTTAATGGACTTCGGGGAGAGCTAAAGATACCTTTCTCTATGGCATATGCTCCTAACTATCAGATTCTGCTGGATCAGGCAATCACCCTGGACAATAACATCAGAAAGGAAGAGAATAGGAAGAGGAAGTTCGGTGCAAGTAAAGGTAACACTGAATGGACTCACAAGAAACCACACACCTCAGAAGTCAGTGGCCATAAACCCTGGAACTACTCCAACAATGGTAGTGGCCAAAAGCATCATGGTCATAACCACAATGGAGGGTACAAAGGAAATAATGGTGGATTCAAGGGAAACCATCACCATGGCCATAATCATGGAAATGGTAATCCCCGTCCTAACACTGAAGGGAAGAAAGACCTGTCTAATGTGACTTGCTTCAAGTGCAAGAAGACAGGACACTATGCTACTGATTGCCCAGAGAGAAAGGCCGATGAAAATTCCAAGCCCAATCCTTTCCAGAAGGGACAAGTAAATCACCTCAACGTGGAAGAAGTTCATGATGAACCTGACGCTGTGATTGGTAAGTTCCTGCTCAATTCTTTTCCAGCATTAGTCGTATTTGATACTGGAGCATCGCATTCATTCATATCAAGAGCTTTTGTAAACAAACATGGGCTAGCCGAGGAAAGCTTAGGAAAACCTATTAGAGTGAGTTCACCTGGGGGTGAGATGATAGTAAATTCAGGCTGTAGGCAGTTAGAATTAAGGATTGGAAAATATCTTTTTCCAGCAGACTTAGTCATCCTAGAAACCCAAGGTTTGGATGTTATCATCGGAATGGATTGGATGACCCGTTTTGAAGGAATCATAGACTGTGCAAACAAAGCTATCACCCTCACCACCCCAGAAAAACAAAAGATTAAATTCAGATCAACTTTCGAACATAAGAAAGTTAGGCTAAATTCTCTTAAGGGGGTTAGCCTTGGTGATGTGCTGATTGTCCAAGAGTACCCAGATGTATTCCCAGAAGAATTACCGGGAATGCCACCTGATAGAGACGTGGAATTTCATTGAACTAAAACCGGGTACCGGACCAATAGCCAAGAGACCTTACCCAATGGCCGTCGATGAACTGAAAGAACTCAAGAAGCAACTAGAGGAACACCTTCTGAAAGGATTTATCCGTCCAAGTTCTTCGCCCTGGGGAGCGCTAGTTCTTTTTGTCAAAAAGAAAGATCAAACCCAGAGACTAGTCACGGACTACAGAGATATAAATGAACACACAATCAAGAACAAGTATCCGTTACCCAAGATAAATGAATTATTTGATCAATTGAAAGGTGCATGTGTGTTCTCCAAGATTGATCTTCGATCAGGATATCTCCAAATGAAGGTTAGAGAGATGGATATACCAAAAACAACGTTTGTTACAAGATATGACTCTTATGAGTATAGAGTAATGCCATTTGGATTAACCAATGCTCCAGCTTATTTCATGAATATGATGAATAAAGTGTTCATGGATTTTCTGGACAAGTTTGTGGTAGTGTTCATAGATGACATTCTGATCTACTCCGAGAGTCACAAAGAACATGAAGAGCATTTGCGCCTAGTATTGCGGAGACTACGTGAACATAAGTTATATGCCAAATTCAGCAAGTGTGAATTTTGGTTGGAACAAGTCGCATTCCTAGGACACATAGTATCCAAGGAGGGTATAGCAGTGGATCCTGAAAAGGTTTCAGCTGTAACCAATTGGGAACCACCAAAGAATGTTGGAGAATTACGAAGTTTTCTTGGTCTAGCAGGATACTACCGAAGATTTATAGAAAACTTTTCCAAAATCGCCAAGGCACTGACGGAATTATTAAAGAAGGAGAAGAAATTTGAGTGGACTGACGCATGCGAAGCCAGTTTTCAGGAGTTAAAGAAACGACTAGTTTCAGCCCCAGTTCTATGCTTACCTGATTTAGAGAAAGAATTCCAAGTATACTGTGATGCTTCACGCCAAGGCCTGGGAAGTGTGCTGATGCAAGAAGGCAGAGTGGCATCTTATGCCTCTAGACAGCTCAAGAAGCATGAAACAAATTATCCCACTCATGATCTCGAGTTAGCCTCAGTAGTACATGCCCAAAAAACTTGGAGACCCTACCTAATGGGAAAAAGATGTGAAGTGTTCACTGACCATAAAAGTTTGAAGTATATTTTCACTCAAAAAGAATTGAACATGAGGCAGAGAAGATGGTTAGAACTTATCAAGGATTATGACCTAAGTCTTCAATACCATCCTGGAAAGGCTAATGTAGTAGCTGATGCCCTGAGTCGTAAGGTTTATTTGAATGGCCTCACGGCAGGAGAAATACCTGAGGATTTATGCAAGGCATTCAAGGACCTCCGATTGGAAGTGGTACCAGATGGTTTTGTAGCCTCGTTGGTAGTAAAACCAAATTTGATGGACAATATACGTGAAGCTCAGAAGGGAGACAAGGATATTGAAGAAATCAAAGCCAATTTGAGAGCAGGAAAAGCCAAGGGATTTCATGAAGATGAGCAACGAACCTTGTGGTTTGAAAAACGTGTATGTGTGGCAAATGATCCTGATCTTAGGAAGTTAATTCCGCAAGAAGCCCATGAAACACCTTACTCCATTCATCCAGGAAATAACAAAATGTATATGGATGTGAAGGAGAGATTTTGGTGGAACAATCTGAAAAGGGAAATAGCAGAATATATAGCTAAGTGCGATGTATGCAGTCGAGTAAAGGCTGAGCATCAGAAACCAGCAGGACTTTTGCAACCTTTGAAGGTACCGGACTGGAAGTGGGATTCTATTGGGATGGATTTCATCACCGGGTTACCAAGGACCAGATCAGGGTATGATTCTATTTGGGTTATTGTTTGTCGCTTAACCAAAATAGCTCACTTTATACCCGTAAAGACCACCTATACCAGCGCAAAGCTAGCTGATATTTACATGAAGAGGATTGTGTGCCTTCACGGTGTTCCTAAGAGTATCGTGTCCGATAGAGGGACCCAGTTCACATCCCATTTTTGGAAGCAGTTGCATGAATCACTGGGAACTAGATTGGAATTCAGTACGGCATTTCACCCGCAAACGGATGGTCAGACTGAAAGAGTAAACCAGATTTTAGAAGATATGTTAAGAGCTTGTGCGCTTGATTATGGGTCTAGTTGGGATGACAATCCACCTTATGCCGAGTTCTCCTACAATAACAGTTACCAAGCTAGCATTGAGATGGCACCATTTGAGGCTTTATATGGGAAGAAATGCACAACCCCATTGTTGTGGAGTGGTGTAGGAGAACGAAGTTTCTTTGGACCTGATATAATCCAAGAAGCTTAAGAGAAGGTCAGATTAATTAAAGATAGATTGAAGATAGCACAGTCACGCCAGAAAAGCTACGCGGATTCTAAACGTAGAGAAGTCGCCTACGAGGTGGGCGATAGAACCTATCTTAGACTGTCGCCACTCAGGGGTGTAAAGAGGTTTGGAATTAAAGGAAAATTAGCACCTCGGTTTATTGGACCTTTTAAAATTCTGTCTCGTAAGGGTGAGGTGGCATATGAGTTAGAACTACCAGAAGCTCTGTATGCGGTTCATAATGTGTTCCATGTCAGTCAGCTGAAGAAATGTCACCCCGAAATGATGGGAGTTCCTTTAAAGGATACTGTACCCCTTGAAGAAGTACAATTGGAGAGTGACCTGACCTACGAAGAGAAACCCATCAAGATATTGCAGACCGCAGAAAGAGTCACACATACCAAAACCATCAAGTTTTGTAAAGTCCAATGGAACCATCACACCGAGGAAGAAGCCACCTGGGAACGAGAGGATGACCTCCGAGAAGACCATCCACACCTATTTGCTGATCTTTCCGAAGCTCGAGGGCGAGCTTCCTCTTAAGGGGGTTAGTCTGTAACATCCCAAATTTTGCAAAAATTTAAAACTTTGCATTCAAGCATCATTCATCATTAGGCATAAAACTACATCACAAAAATATTAAATAAAACTTCAAATTATAAATTTGAATAAACTATAATTCCATAAAGAGTTCACTTAAAACTCCTTAAATAAATAAAATATTATCAATTTATTTATGGGTAAGTATAATGTCAAAAAGTCCCATTTTTAATAACCTTTCCAAAACATATTTTTATGAATTTTTTTGAAATGTTTTGAATAGGTTTAAAAATCATATTTGAAATCAGTGTTTAAAAACAAGGAAATAATTCTTTTAAAAAGAAAAGGAAATCGGGCCGGCCCGTTGGCTATTTGCCGCGCACGCGTAGCCTACCAGCCTGCCAGCGGCCCAGCGCCCCGCGCTCTCGCTCGCAGTCGCTGACAGGTGGGACCCACCTGTCATCACCCCCGCGGAAACGTTCGTCCCCAAATCACGCTCTCGACCCCGACAGGAAACGGCGGATTGATTCGCACGGTTACGAGCGATTTACTACTCCCCTTACCTCGCCTCCTCCCCCTACTAATACCCCTCTCCGTTCTCTTCCGTTTGCCCCAAACCAATCGACCCGAGAGCCGCCAGGCCGCACGCATTCGTCTCCGGAGTTCCACGGTGGCCGCCGGCAAAAACTTTGACTTCCGGTGAGCTAAAGCAATGCCGAGCCCTCTCGTAGTTTCCCCTCGCACCCTTGCACTCACGCGACACCTTTTGACACGGTTACGGGCTTTTTGGTGCAGTGCTTTGTCGAGTTTGTCCACGACCGAGGAGATCCGCCACCACGCACAACTCCGGCGAGCTCTCCCGAGGGAACGAGGACGCTCCGCTCATCGCCGCCTCGCCATCGTCTCCATCTCGACGCCACGCACCCCCTGGTGAGCTCCGTTTATCTCCTAGCACTGTAGAACGCCTCGGGCGCAAACGCCGGCCATGGCTCCGCCGCGCCCCGCGCGTCTCCGGCGACTCGCGCCGCCCGCGTTAGGTCAACGCGTCCTGGACCGTTGGATTTAGATCCAACGGATCTGTTTTATTTTTTATTTTTCGCTTCTGTGATTAATCTGGCGCGTCCGATTTCATTTAGATCTAACGGCTCTCGATCGCGATCCGCGTCGAACCGGTACGGGCGAATCAGATCGCGCCGCGTGGCCGATTATTTTTCTCTTACGAATAAAATTTAGAAATTAAAACAGAAAACTATTAAAACTTGCAAAATTCATAACTTTTGATCTGTAAGTCCAAAATTGATAAACTTTATGTGTATTTCGGCCATTAAAATAATAACTTAAATAATAAAAAATGATTTAGAAATAAATGTAATTGTTTTAGGATTGTATTATTTCCCTCTGTCCAGCAATATTAATAAATGTCCAAATTGAAGATGTCATAAAAACAATAAAAGTTGTAATTGTAGAAATCAAAGTTTTACTATATTATTTTAAAATTATTTAATTGATAAATAAAATAAGAAATACCTAAAAATTATATTTCATTTATTAATGACAGAAAATAAGAAGTATTAATAAGTGTGTCCTATTATCATAGCATATCATTCATGCATACATGATTATGTTTAGTGTTGTGATGGTATTGTGTTGGTATTTATTTTATTCATTGTTTGTGCTAGATTGTGAAGAAGAGGAAGGAATTTCTTGTGATTGTTATTCTTGTTGTGCTTGTTCCTCCTGTTACCAAGGCAAGTGACATTCATACAATATCCCATATTTTTTATATGCATAAGTAGTATATTTTGAGTAGTGTGCATGATAACGATTTTTTATTTATTTTATAATGTTAAGTTAATATATATTTTACAAATCTCCTAGTAGTGTGTAGCCACCCCTTTCCTAAGCAGCCATGAAAAGATTTTATTAGTTGCTTAGCCATGCTAAAAAAATGTTTACCATGTTATGGGAATGTTTCTAAGTGTAAAAATCTAAAATATACATCTGGGTGGAATTGGTTGTTATGGTTTATGTTGAGTGGCTTTTGGGACTATGCTTGTGGTTGTCATCGCCTAGGATGAATGTCTATTCTACTTAGGGCCACGAGTATGGTGCTTGTTACCCAGAAGTAGACTTGTGGATAGCCACCTAGGAACGAAGAGATTACTAAGTCCCTCCAAGTTTAGAAGCTTCCCGTGCAACCTTTTGACAATGGGCTCTGTCTAGAATGATTAAGTTGTGGGAGTGCAACCTGTCAGCTTGACAAGCAGATGTAGAGATGATAGGTGGAACGGGTCTTGCTAGTATGGTTGCATTCTTCTTCTGAAAGTTCTTGTCTCAATTCTCTCCTTTGCATAATACACTCCGCGTGTATAGGATTTCTCGGACAAATTGAGTCTAAAGGTGAAAGTGCACAACCTCTGCAGAGTCGACAATCTAAGTTCTCAGCCGTGTCCCCGGAAATGGACTACTTCGAGCAACTGGACAAGGATGGGCAGAATAATCTCAACACTGTTTTCATAAAGTAAAATTTGACTAAGGAAAGAATTGTTGGTGCACTTGGGTTTTATCCCTCGGTGCCAAGTCTTCGAGAAATAAAAGTGTTTTACAAAATGATAGGAGAAAACTTGCTTTCTGCAAATAGCCTTCAACCCCACCAAGCCAAATATGCATATAGATGTTAGACTTGCCAGTATATATCCACCATAGTCACTTGCCAATACATCGTTGTATTGACCTCCTTCGGGGGCTGCATATTCAAATGTGTAGGTAATTCTGATGCTGAATGATTTTGGCTCGAGTCTACACCCAACATGACTGCCTGTGGCGCATGCTTGAAGATGAGGCTCAATGTTATTTCGCTTTCGCTGTGAACTTTGAACTTTAGCTAGCCTTCATGGCTATGCAAATTGTAATAAAGCCATATTTGGCTATTATTTTTGGATCTCGTTGTAGCAATTTTAATACTTATGCAATGGTACTTTATATTTTGTACTGTGGTGCTGGCAGTGATCCAGGGACTAGCACATAACACAGGTGTTCCAACTTTATTAAAAGTTGGGGTGCTACACGAAGCATCCGCATCAGCCGCTACTCTAGCCTACAGGCTACAGCAAACAGAGTCAACGATTCGTACTGGTTTAGCCGCTACTATAGCATACATGCCACAACAAACACAGTCAGTGATTCGTAATGGTTTATTTGATTAGGCCATACAAACCTCGGTTTCACTCCGCAAAAAGTTACAGGTAAGAAAGAAAAAAAGTATTCATGTGTAGACGCATAATTGAAACAGTACAACATACAGTCATGCAATAGACGGTAAAGTACACTTGCACAATAGCAGGAAGTGCATGCCTTCAGTTTGGGGTCCTGAAGCCGCTTCACCTCGGCGCCGAGCCTACCGGCCTCGCCCACGGATGCGGTGATGTCCTTCGAGGCCCGAACATCTACGCCTAGAGGCAGCGCCTATTGTGTATGCGTGTGTGTCGTGCGCTGCCAAGTTTTTTCATGATTCACAAGTCTTATCGAGATGCACATAAGCCACCAAGAACGATGATGCTTGCATCTGACTCATCTGCAGTGTTCCAAGATAGAAAAACAAACTCCACTGAACTTGGAGTGTTGTTGCGAGGCCCATCAACACCATCGAACCATGTTAACACATGGTTTGACTTTTTGACCAACTTTATATGTCATATTATAGAAACCAAATGTAGTAGTTAATGATGTCATGATACTAATGTTTCTTTCCATATACGTGTATTTCATGTTTACACGTGTAACTTATGCAAATTGACATACCATGGCAACATGAAATGTAAACCTGTTGCAGCGCACAAGAACTTTGCTTGGTGGGGGAATAAGTCAACCATTAAATTCTGTCGCCCGTGCGTTGCAACGCACGGGCATTTTACTAGTGTATATATATATATATATATATATATATATATATATATATATATATATATATATATATATATATATATATATATATATATATATATATAGGTTAAATGCTTTCTACTCCCGGGTGTAACTACACCCATGTCTCGTATACCACCTTACGGAAGTATTTGTCATACTTTATTGGTTTGAGTATGTTCATATACTATATCTAAGATACCCTAAAATAAGTTTCGTCAAAAAATTGCAATTGTCCTAATATTTTACACTATATACTCAAAATACCGTCATATATGCATATATATGCATATAAAAGAGAAGTATGTAGAATTTTTTTACATACTGCTTAAAAAGAAGTATCTTTAGTACTAAAATAACATTATATACTCCATACTACATGTTACATACCTCCCGGTATGATAGATACTCCATACTCGCGTGAAACACACATGGGTGTAGTTACACCCGGGTGTAGTATGAATATGTCCTATATATATATATATATATATATATAGTAACAAGAGTACATAGTGCCAAATCTTACACTAGTCATGATACAAATGGGGCTTGAAATACAAAAGTTCATCATTTCATACATATAGTTATCAAATAGAGTACACATTAGCGATGATGGTGAGAAAAATCAGCGGGAGAGCACGATCACGTAGCCTAGTTCTGCATCGCCGCCGGGAACGGTTCGTACAGTTCATTCGTCGTCCACGTCCTCATGTCATGCTGCAATGTTAGGCGTTCTTCAATCTCCCTCTGAGTCAAACCTATAGATTAATTGGTAAGTACCAGTTAATAACATAAATAGATTGTGAATAATTCATCTAAGTGCAATAAAGAAAACACTTCTTGCAAGTGAGGCAAGCAGCTAGCTAGGCGCAGTTTTGTAATACATCCTACCTCTAGGGTAGTGGAGGGGCCCTGCGATTGCCATGACATCCTGGAGGATCATATGTGATAAATTCATCTGGGTGCGATGGAAGTCTTCTCTAAGATCAGCATAAGAGATTTCCCCCGCATTTGTAATCCATTTCCGAAGCTCTTTTGGAAACCTCATGGCATCTGCTTCCTCGACATACCCTTTAAGATGAAGGATGACGTAGAACGCCTCCTTCACGCTCTCAGAGTCCTCCTTGATGCAAGATTATTATATGATCAAGATTGTGTGAAAGCATCTCACTTTAGAAATTATTCTTGTTATCGTTTTACCTACTCGGGACGAGTAGAACTAAGCTTGGGGATGCTTGATACATCTCCAACGTATCTATAATTTCTTATGTGCCATGCTTATATTATACCAATTGCTACATGTTTTATATGCACTTCTATATCATTTTATGCTTTTTCTGGGACTAACCTATTAACAAGATGCCATAATGACAGTTCCTTGTTTTCTGTTGTTTTTGGTTTCAGAAAAACTGTCAAGGAAATATTCTCGGAATTGGACAATTACAACGCCAAAGTTATCATTTTCTCGGAAGCTTCCAGAAAAATCGAAGACAATACGGAGAGGGGCCACGAGGCGCCCACATCTGGTGGTGGTGCGGCTCCTCGCTCTGCCACGCATCCACGTGGTGTGGGGCCCTCGGGCCTCCACCGCCTTCGCCCTTTCGCCTACTTAAACCCCCCGACGAGAAAACCCTTAAGACGCGAAAACTTATCCTCCACAAGTTCCAGAGCCGCTGCCGTCGTCAACCCTAGTTCGGGGGGTTCAGAAGCTCTCCCCGGCACTCTGCCGAAGAGGGGAATCATCACCGGAGGGCTCTACATCACCATGCCCGCATCTAGACTGATGCGTGAGTAGTTCATCCTTTGACTACGGGTCCGTAGCAGTAGCTAGATGGTTCTCTTCTCCTCTTGTGCCACCATGTTTAGATCTTGTGAGCTGCCTATCATGATCAAGATTGTCTTTATGTAATGTTATATGTTGTGTGTGTTGGGATCCGATGTGTGTGTTATTTATGATCTTGCATGCTTTCCGTTGCTAGTACATGCTCTGGCCAAGTAGATGCTTGTGACTCCAAGAGGGAGTATTTATGCTCGATAGTGGGTTCATGTCTCTAATCTGGGGGAGTGACAACAACCTCTAAGATTGTAGATGTATTGTTGCTACTAGAGATAAAATAGTAGTACTTTGTCTATGGATATTTGTATTACTTACTTTGCACACTTTGGCTAATGCAATAATCTGTGACTTACAACTTAATACTGAAAGGGGTGCGGACGCTAACCGTAAGGAGGCTTATTAGTCATAGATGCGGTTGGAACGGTCTATGTATATTGTTGTAACGCCCAAATGAATCTCATACTATACATCATGACTATAGTATATGCATCATTATGCACTTCTTTATTCTGTAAATTCCCAAGTTGTAATTTGTTTACCCGTATGTATGCTATTATTATTTATGGAGAGACACCACTAGTTAACTATGGACCCCGGTCCTTTTCTTTAAACTGATAAAACAACCTACTACAATCATGTTACTTTCATTCTCTACAAACAAATATCATTTTTCACACATACGGTTATTCCTTTGTTACAGCAAGCCAGTCAGATTGACAATCTCACTGTTAAGTTGGGGCAAAGTATATTGATTGTGTTGTGTGCAGGTTCCACGTCAACACGTCACAAGAATTTCTGGCTCTGACACCTTCGGAAAAATTCTAGTCTCCTACTAGTTCGATAACCTTGGTTTCATAACTGAGGGAAAACTTGTTGCTTCTTCATCATCACATCTTCCTCGTGGGGTAGCCCAACTGACGAGGGGTTAACTCGGCAAATCCCATGGTAAGGTACCTAGGGTTGTATCGGGAGGAAGATTATATGGGCGTTGGCGAATTCGAACGGCTCACAGGCAATGAATTGCTCGTCAGATGAATATTATGAAGCTCACGGGAATAGCTACAATGGCGACCCGGCGAGTTGCTGACTCGCTAGGGTTTTGTAAGATTAGGCTGCACGTAGTCGTATCGGCTCCCTCCTTACCCATATATATAGGGTTACATGTCTCAGGAGTTTGAATACAAGTCAGGATAGATCTCTAAACATACTAAGTCGGCACGTTGCCTCCTTTCTTGAGTGGCACTCCAGGTTCTCTGGAATGCATCATCTCTTTGATCATACCCTTTATGCGGGCCTCCAGATGGGCCTCTTAGCAGATTACTCTCTATTACAGTCGGGTGGGTATACCCATTGGGTATAACCACATCAGTAGCCCCCGAATGCCTATTCGACTCCAAAGGATCGGGTAGGGATTCCCCACTCAACATTCCTCCGAGTCGACCTCGTATGGTTTGAGCAACCTGTTCTTAGAGAAATGTAATCGCAAGCAAATATGACTGGTAAAAGTAAAGATCAATATTTTGTTCATCTATAAGGGATGTATGGCATAGAAGGCCCGATTCAGCCGATGGATCTGGATCAAGTTAATTCACGACTCGGGTGAAATACCTTAATAACCTACTCAATCTCGAGTCCCTTGACTCCAAACCGGTAAAACCGTTCAAGTCCAAACCACGCCTGTCGGGACTAACTGGTTCAAACCCGGCTATGTATAATGTACCCTTAGCGCATCCGCCGGGATTTTGCTTTACGCATGCTGGCACGGAAATTTAACGGGTCCAAATAGCCTGTACGGGCTACCCGGCCTTATTCAGGTCTTACCGGTGTACTTATTTGTACAACATCGAGGACTAGACTAGGCTAGAACATCCCGAAATTATTATTTACGTTGTGTATTTTTTCCAGCCACTCATTAATACTGAGTGAAATCATCATTCGACTGACGCTGATTGTCGATTGAAAACCAGTCTTTGACAGACGCTGATCGTAGCCTGAAATCTAAACTTTGACTGACGCTGATCATCGACTGACAAGTCATCGGGTGCGCGACAAGCAGACCATGGAGTTAAGTCTGGATCCAACAAAGCCGGACCCAAAAAAAGGTGGAGGAGTTTTTGATTAATCTAGTAAGGAATAGATCTTCCGGTCAAATGCAATCTATCTATATGTAGTATGACCAAATTTCTAAGTGCTTCCAAATGCTTCTTCTGTTATAGGGCAAAGACATGTCCTCCGACTCCTCGTCCCAAGGGTCAGCCCCGTGGGACAACCCATTAGAAAAGGGCGAGCAAGCTGACAAAATGGAGGGCGCGGACAAGTAAGTCGTCGTCAGTCGACCATGTAACCGGTTTAGGGTTAAACACGAAAGCACGGTCAATACTATCGTTCGCACCCGATGTTGAGGACCCACAGGGAGCAGGAGGCTCGGGACGCCCAAATGTCAGAAAATATTCTGGAAACGCTGGAGGAGAAGTTCAAACAACGTGTGGACAAGAAGGTGGCAGAGAGCTTGAACGCCCTCCTTCCCAATATTTTTGCGGGAATATCGACGTGGATAGAGAACGGTAGACAGGGGCCGCCCCCACTACCCAGCATGGCAGCCAGCAACTCGAACAATGTCGGAGTATGCCACAAGAACATGTGACGACTCCGCAGCCCACCATAACCCTGGCAACACAAGCACATGTGACTCCGCCAGCCACCGTAGGTGGTCCTCAAGTATTGGAGAACATGCCGCCAGCACCCGGCAGCGCGCACTCCATCAGTTGCACGCCTGCTGCAAGATGCGGCCCCTCAAGACGAGCTCAACGCCATCAAGGTAACTTAGCGCGTTGATCGATACGATCATGCACGTTATTTTCTTTGCCATCATATGGCTCGTCTCTGACACACCCACCTCTTTTTCATAGGGCCCCGATGTCCCGTGCACTCTCCTTCATTATGTGGACGGCGTGTTGAAGGATGTTCCCAAAGGCCGCATCATTCAACCGGAAAGCCGCTTGACCCACAATGCTATGTTGGCACCACACTTCTATAAGGTTACGGTGAATAGTGTGCTGCCCCACCACGGCCAGTTTCTACCTCCCTATCAGCCCCTCGGCGAAGATGATGACGAGTCGATCGACCTCCAAGCTTTTACGATGGGCCACATATTGCTATGGTCGAAGAGCCTGATTCGTTTGGGGGCGGAGGACACCACCACGCCAGTCACCCCGCCACCAGCTCCAAGTGTTGACGCTCCTGCACCTAATCTTGCAGATATGAATATTGCACAGTCCCCGGAAAATTATGACGTCTTCGTCATTGGTGACTATCTCAAAAATGATGGTGGTGGTGAAAACATGCAACACAATGAACAATCTGACATTGCCCGTAAGTTGTTCAGATCTCAGGAGGAAACGCTTGCAGATAACGACGACGACGGCCTGGCCTTCACCGAGCCTCCACCCGCCCTGAAAATCATTTTCAGCCCCAACACAATACATGGGGTGGAAGCTGACGCATCCAGGGGCCGGCAGCTCCAAAGTGATACACAGGTACCTGACGTGCCCAAGAAGAAGCATCAGAAAAGAGGCCTTCCTAAGAATAATAAAGGTGGTGATGGTGTTGGCATGAACCAGCCGGCTCCTTTGAAGCCGATTCGGGCTATCGACGGGCCACCGAGACCCAAAGATTTTTGGGCGGGACTTCATATTCCGGGAGTGGCGATGCTTATTTCGCGGTTGTTAAGGGCTGCCCATGGGTATATGCGCACTCTGTATGAAGCAATTGTATACTTGGAGGAAACACTTATCAAAAACAATGATAAGGCATACCCGGTTTTCATGGCCGGTGGGCTTCATCACTGAGAAAAAGGGAAAGCCAACATCATTCGGTATTCTGATATCTATGATCTGTTGAACCAATATCCGCTACACTATACCATGGTTCTCCTATACTCGCTCAGCATGGCGATTCAGATCATAAGAGAGGAGAAACGTGTCATAGTGAGAGCCGACCCCTACTACATGCGTGAGGCCATGTTGGGTAGCGTTGGTGACCGGAAGATTGCGTCGGACCACCTAAAGGGTATAATGCTGAAAAACTAGAAGGTGGAAAACATTCTCGTGCCTTACTTCCCTAGTAAGTCATTCGCTCGCAGCCATTTTACCATGTTATCTTGAATTTTCATCCTTCATAATTTAATTCCTACATTTTTTGTTTGAATTGGCTTACGTAGAGATCGACAGTACTGCACCCTCATATATCTTTCGCCTTCATATTCTCTTGCAATTTATTTGGACTCGGGGAGTGAAGACAAAAAGATAGAGTACAAAAAAATGGTGACTATTCTAGATGATTGATACGTCCAAAACGTATCTATACTTTTTTATTGTTTCATGCCATTTTATGAGTTTAAATTTCAGAAATTTTCTCCTAATCGACCTGGACCTAAAATTTGGCCCAATCAAAGTCCGGATGCTCCAGATTTGCCCGTTTTCGCGAGGCCCAAGAGGGGTTGACGGAAATCCGAGAGTCTATATAGAGAGGCAAACCCTAGGTCCTGAAGGATTCCTCCACCCACGAATTTGAGCCACCAAAAGCCATGTTTTTGCCTCCCTCATGGATCCCATCTCCATGGGGGAGGGCTCTCAAGAAGCCATAAAGGAAGGGGGCTAAGGGGCAGCGCTCCCCCATGATGCCGGCGGCGGGGAAGCACCTCTCCGCGCCGCCGCCGGCGCCCTGCGCTCCTGGCTACCCTCTCCGCCGTCTTTACCGCCATCTCCATCACCAACACCTCCTTGTATGCAGTGGTTCATCCTCCCTCAAACCTCTGTACCGTCCTATATATACATGGTGTTTGATGCTATAATATTTATCATATGATCTATGACATGTTTGCTTAGTTATTTGTCTTTTGATTGCTTTGTTGAATGCATGAGGTTCATTAGAGTTGTATGTTGATATGGTACTGTCCTTTGGTGTCCATTATATTTGTGTGCGCATGGGTCAACACCATAGGGTTAGTAGTATGTGCAAAGGAAGGGCTAGTTCTGCCGGAGTGACAGAAACATGAGGACTCGAACCGATTAGTTGCACAGATGGAGTAAAAGGACCAACGAACTTAAGGCTATGGTTGGGGAAACCTTAATGCATTGTTAGTATTTACAGATGTTTGCTAACAATCCAATCATATAGTATTTGTAATCCTAAGTAGTGGAGTGCATGTATATTTAGCCTCTTCCAGTTAGAAAACTGCATCGAAGACAATGAAACCAATATCTTCACTAATTAATCTTGGACAATCCACCACAATTACCACCACTTTTTCACACTCATGGTATTTTTAGTTTATGGTTAATTAGTATATCTTATTGTTACAGCACTAACATTTACTTTCTTGTATTTATTATCTTGCAAAACTATATCTCATACCCGTATTATTGATTTAGTTTTATTTTTTAGATAATGCAAATGTTTTGTGTGCGTAGAGTTGTATCAGTGGTTGATAGAACTTGAGAGAACATTCATCCTACCTTTAGCTCCTCGTTAGGTTCGACACTCTTACTTATCGAAAAAGGCTACACACGATCCCCTATACTTGTGGGATATCAAGACCTTTTCTGGTGCCGTTGCCGGGGAGCAATAGCGTGTGGGTGAATATTCTTGTGTGCACTTGTTTGCTTTATCTCTAATTAGTTTTTACTTTCATTTTTAAGTTTTTCTCTATCTTAGTGTGAATAGGTAACGCGAATTACAAAAAAAAAAGTTGTACTTGATATCTAGAAACGTTTTTTAAAAGGATAGTAATTGAAAAGATGAGTAATGGTTAAGTGGGGGTCGACCTTGAACACGTGTGTTCATGCCTACGAAACCAAAACAATTCTTTTCATGGAAGCTTTTCAGTTAAAATCTTGTATATATTGTGTATATAGTGTACACATTCCTCTATACCACAAAAATATAATGTACAGATAACTTCTCGTTTGTTTATGATGCAAGTTTGCCACTTTGCTGCCTAACACAGATTTATGTGCTTCACCGTATAAAATATTTAAAATCACCAGAACGTGATATTGATCTGAAATTTCTTGAGTGCAAATTACTTCTTATTACCTTACTTGAATTAGTTTTGACTTTTCTGAGTTGACGTACGTAGATAGGTCTAATAATTCGATCTTTACTAACTGTTTCAGTTTAGGCGGATTCATGTGCTTCACTGTAAAAATTCGTGATAAATCTCAGTATAGTATTTTGACCTGAAATATTTTTTGCATCAACCTGAAATCATGATCTGTCTTTCATTAGTTTTAAGTTTTTGCATTTGAGCTACGTAACTATCTCGTTGAGTGTCATCTTTACAGACTGTTCAGTTTTGCCAGATTTCTATTATGTTTATTTAATATTGTACTTAGGGTTCAAAAGTTTCCTTAGTTTTTCGACGGATAACGGAAGTAATAAGACCCCTTGGTATTACAGTGGCTAATGTTTAATAAATATTATGAGATTTGACAAACCTTGAACATGTGTGGGTTTTATTTAATGAGTACTAACCTACTAATAAGTTTTCTGAAGTTTTATGTGGATGTAGCTAATAAGTTCTAATCAATATAGTGATATGAGATGAACAAGGAGACGCAAGTTCTCAATCTTGGGGATGTGTAGGTGCATCCCAAGAACATCTTTAAGAAGATATAATCATCTAATCTCGGGGATGTCCGAGTCATCCCCCTATTCATCAACTAACATGAGGTTATCTCGTTCATACTCTATATTACCCGTCCACATGATATGTCTTAACTTTTATTATAGTTACTTTAATATGTCTTGGTTTTATATTTATTAGTTTTATTAAGATCTTTATTTCATTTTTAGTGCTTTTCTTTTACTTATAAATTGAAAACAACAAAAATAGTTTCTTTTGTTTTCTTTCTTTGTTTGGTTCCCTATTTTGATTTGATTTGGTTTTTAATTTTGATTCTTATTTAGAATTTTCCCTGCTGTAGCTAGAATGTTTAGTATGTCTTAGCCTCTGGTCTCTTAGTTTATCAAAAATAAAGTATCAAACTTTACTCATTTAGCTTAGTTGATACATATGGGACCTAGCTGAAAGGCGTTAAATAAAAGCGCTTATGGAAGACAACCCACTTTTTATTCCTGTTATTTTATTTTGTTGATTCAAGGACATGTCCTACCTCTGTAGCTATTCCTTTGTATCTTTACTTTATTGTATTGTTGTGTCAATTTAAGCCTCTAGTTGAAAGTTGATGCAAAATTTGGATTCCTGCGTCGAAACAGTTTTTTTATGTTCACTGTTAAATTCATAAGCTTTCACAGATATATCTAAATGACCTGCCCTTTTTTGTGAGTAATCCTCAGATATATATGCAACTTTCATTAATTTTGAGTTTTCTGATCTGAGCAAGGTAAGTGCCTTGAAAAAATTCGTCTTTACGGACTGTTCTGTTTTTGACAGATTCTGCCATTTATTTTGCAAAGCCTATTTTGCTATTTTGATTGAATCTTTTTAATCCATGAAGTATCAGTGTCTGTAGCTAATGTCCAGTAGCATTGGTAGCAATTGTGTTTCTACAGAATATCATAATCTTTTTTGTGCACTAACCCTCTAATGACGTGTACTCTAAGTTTGGTGTGGAGGAAGTTTTTAAGGATCAAGAGAGAAGGATGATATGAAGTGATCAAGAAGATAGTAAAGCCAAAACTTGGGGATGCCCCGGTGGTTCTCCTTTAGTATATTTCAATAAGACTCAAGGGTCAAAGTTTGGGGATGCCCAAGGCATCCCCTTATTCATCAACAAACTATCAGGTCCTTCTAGTTAAACTATATTTTCATTCCGCCACATCTTATATGCTTTTCTTGAAGCGTATGTTTGTTTTTGTTTTTGTTATTTTATTCTTTAAATAAAATGGAACCTAGCATTCCTTTCAGGGAGAGAGACACGCTTCGCTTTTTTTATGAATACTCGTATTCTTCACTTATATTCATTGAGTATTCTTTTTGCTTTTAGCTCCTGTTTTTCATGCATCTCTTGTTTAGAGTTGTTAATTCTTATATGATATACTCTCTTGTTTCATTGTTAAATATTTGGAGGGTTTATATTAAAATAAGTTGATCGTAAAATCTTTTATTTATCTCCTATTTGAAGAGGTGGTTTAACATTTGGTATACTTAAAAATGATTTGTAAATGATATTATTTAGTACTTTATGTTTTCTCATCGTTGGTTTCAACTATCTAATAGTGTATATTATGTCATTTTGATCTTAACATGCATTGTTTGGTTCATAGAAGAGTATGACATTGTGGTATCCTCCTTTGAATAATTTATTTGAATCGACTTGGCACAAAGAGTCAATTAAGACTTGATGATTTATTTTGCCTCAGAGTTCTAGTATCATTTTATGCCTCCGTTAATTTTATTTTGTCGCAAGCATGATTATGACGGTTATTGCTCTCTTGAATTGTCGCTTCCCAGTCTATTGCTAGCCTTAACATGTACTAAGCGGTATTTCTACTTGTGCTTCTAAATCCCTGAAAACCAAGTTATTCCAAAGAGTCCACCATAAATACCTATGCATGGCATTTAAAACCATTCAAGTAAATTTGCATGTGCTATCTTTAAAATCTTCAAACACTTCTCGATTTGTGCCACTGTTTTGAACTCATGAGAAAGTAGTAGATGGGCTTGTTATCTTCCATACTAGTTAAGTAACTGACTTGCATACTACATCTGCTCGTCACTAATTTTGCAAAGAGCTGGTCAGACCACTATAATATCAAAAAAGTGTTTGAGAAAATAAAAATAGGCACTCCTCCATGGTTTGAGATTGTTTGGTGGGCGCCCGAGGATTTGGTTAGCCATGGTTGTGTAAGGAAAGGTTGGGAGGAGTATCAAGCTATGAGAATGAATGAATATAAAGATGCATATTATAAATGCTTGTTTTAAAAATAATTCAGAACCGCTCTCAACTTGCTTAGTATGGAAGATAACAAGAACTCTATTGCCATTCGTTGACGGAACAACCACCAGTCAAAAATAATTTTACCTCTGTTTTCAAAATGGTGAAAAGTTCTAGCAAATGTTAAATCCCTACTTCCCGCAATGAAGGGCATATCTTTTACCTTATTGTTGAGTCACCATCCTTATTTGAGCACCTTCTTGAGGGCATAATTGTCATTCTTAGTGTAATGTGATTGTCCTAGAATATGGTTAACTGCGGTGTAATCTTGATGCTTTTATCTTTAATATCTTTATTTCTAGTCTTCCCTTAAAACTCGGAGGTGCACTGGCATTTATGTTTTGTTGTACAAATTCAGGCAAGCGAGATACCACTCTACCGTTCTTTATTATGATCATTACAATCTTGTTGATGTTATAAATTTCATGTTATGAGCTCTTGATTGGTTGATACTTGTCATTGGGTAACATGATTGCTAAGTTTTATTACCAATACATCATGCAATTGTTAAAGATCTAATCATAGCATTTTAAATCAAAAATTATTTTTTTATCATTTACCTACTCGAGGACTAGCAGGAGTTAAACTTGGGGATGTTGATACGTCCAAAACGTATCTATAATTTTTGATTGTTTCATGCCATTTTATGAGTTTAGCCTTGTTTTTATATTAAGTTTATTATTTATTTGGACTAACCTACTAATAGTTCTAAAAGTGCACAATGTTCTTATTTTACATTTTGATGTGTAAGAATTATCAAGAATACAAAAGGAAATCTTGTTGGAATCGAATTGGGACTTTCCATAAATCTGTCTGGAAACTATTTTCTAAGATTGTCACGTTAGGGCATGAAGACAATGTCACGTGGAAATCAAATGTGAAACAAAGTTGTAGTAAATTTCCTCCTAATCGACCTAGACCTAAAATTTGGCCCAATCAGAGTCCGGATGCTCGAGATATGCCCATTTTCATGAGGCCCAATAGGGGTTGACAGAAATCCGAGAGTCTATATAGAGAGGCAAACCCTAGGTCCCGAAGGACTCCTCCACCCATGAATTTCAGCGACCAAAATCCATGTTTTTTCCTCCCCCATGGATCCCATCTCCATGGGGGAGGGCTCCCAAGAAGCCATGAAGGAAGGGGGCTAAGGGGCGGCGCTCCCCCGTGATGCCGGCGACGGGGAAGCACCTCCCCGCGCCGCCGCCGACGTCATGCGCTCCTCGCTGCCCTCTCCGCCATCTTTACCGCCATCTCCATCACCAACTCCTCCTTGTATTGAGTGGTTCATCCTCCCACAAATCTGTGTACTTTCCTATGTAAACATGGTGTTTGATGCTATAATATTTATCAAATGATCTATGACATGTTTGCGTAGTTATTTGTCGTTTGATTGCTTTGTTGAATGCATGAGGTTTATTAGAGTTGTATGTTGATATGGTACTGTACATTGGTGTCCATTATATTAGTGCGCGCATAGATCAACACGATAGGGTTAGTAGTATGTGCAAAGCAAGGGGGTAGTTCTGCCGGAATGACAGAAACCTGAGTACTCGAACGGTTAGTTCCACGTATGGAGTAAGAGGACCATCGAACTTAAGGCTATGGTTGGGGAAACCTTAATGCATTGTTAGTATTTACGGATGTTTGATAACAATCCAATCATATAGTACTTGTAATCCCAAGTAGTGGAGTGCATGTATATTTGGTCTCTCCCGCTTAGAAAACTGCATCGAAGACAATGAAACCAATATCTTCACTAATTAATCTTGGACAAAGCCACCAAACTTACCACAACTTTTCCACACTCATGGTACTGTTACTTTATGGTTACTTAGTATATCTTATTGTTGCAGCACAAACACTTACTTTCTTATATTTATTATCTTGCAAAACTATATCTCATACCCGTATTATTGTTTTAGTTTTATTTTCTAGATAATAGAAACGTTTGGTGTGCGTAGAGTTGTATCAGTGGTTGATAGAATTTGAGAGAACATTCATCCTACCTTTAGCTCCTCGTTGGGTTTGACACTCATTCTTATCGAAAAGGCTACACACGATCCCCTTAACTTGTGGGATATCAATGATGCTCTACATGGGTATGCCAATGCCAATGGAGTCATCGTGAGGCCAATTATAAAGCATGGCGTCCATGTGTTCACCCACAACAAGACTTTCCCATGCGTCAAATAGGTGCCGGGTATGCATATGGATACCTACTACGCCCTCCATCACATGCAAGCGTTCATAAGGGACCATCAAAATCTTAGACTCTGCAGCGATGTCAGAGCGTGGGCCGAACGGATGGCGCGCATCCAGGATAACGATCTAAGTGCCGTGTTGTGTCGCATCCAAGAGCAGATTTAAACAATCCTGCAGCAAGATGTCATGAAAAGAGGAGGGAGATTCAACTTCAGGGTGCAACCGAGTAACGCCGCAATAGACACTATCAAGGAGAAGCAGCGGGACGAGAGGGAAAGAGGATGCTGGTTAGAGGCATCCCCGTGATCAAGGACAAGAAAGTACCAAAGCATTAGTATTAATTGATGTTATTTCTTCCTTAATTAGATGTAAGTAATCTTTACATATGACTTATTAATTGTCCGGAATTTTCACCATATGAACTTGCCATATGATTTTACATCTTTCTGCATCCATCATTTAATTATGGAGATTTGCGAAGTTTGTGCTTTCCATTGCCTAATATTTCACATGTTTTGGGTACAGAGCTGGCGTGGTAGGGTCCCGGGAGTCTATGACGAGTGGGATGATTGTAACAAGCAAGTGAATGGATACAAAGGTTGTACCTTCAAAAGCTACAAGAGTAGAGTGATCGCGGAAGCGAGGTGGAGGACTCACCTCGTGGACGAGAGGAGCTCGACGAAGACTAGAACCTACACCTACATCATCATTGCCGGCTTGCTCACAGTTCTCTTTTACTTCTTTGTGCTCTAGTTAGGTTATTTAGTAATAACTAAGACTTGTCTACTACTTTCATCCTTCTTTGCTACTTTTGGAGACTATTGTCAGATGTTGAACTATGTAGTTGTTATGTGTACTTGTTATTATCGGTTTCGATTACAATGCGTGACATAATTATCTGTCTATTCATTATGTTCGGTTGTGAAATCTGTACATGCAGAATATATTTGTATATAATTGTACAAATACGGTGATACTGAATATTTTCGAAATATGCACGAGATATGACAACAGTGGCGCACCCGACCATGCGCCACAGCTTTTGACTAAACAAGGCACACCTGCAGGGTGCGCCACAGTTGAACTCAATATCTATGGCGCACCAGGTGGTGCGCTACAGATATGGCTTAATTTGTGGCGTGGTACCTGTGGCGCACCACTATGCGTCACAACAGCCTTTTCCTGTGGTAGTGAGATATGCATAGCCGACCTCAAGGTCACGGAAGAACTTGGTGCAACGACCCCGGCGCCTCAAGCGTGCTACCTCCGAGTTTCGTACACGTACAGTGAACGACGAAAACCTTCCGGAACTCCGATCCAGCAGAACTGTGGCAGTAGATCTGTTAGATCGTATCGGGAGCAGCACGACGGCGTACGTATGGTGGAGAATATCCCTCCCGGGCGTATCTCTTCGAGGAACCACGTGGGAGGGAGAGACACAAGAGAGAGAGAGAGCTAGAGAAAATTGTAAAGGGAATTATGGGACAATGAAAAGGGGAGGGGTGCCCCTCCTTTTATAGGAGGAGGGGAAGAGATAAGGAAAGGGGAGGGGAGCCGCTGGTCCTGGGGTGGTTGATGCACACGGTGGGTGTGTTGTTGGAAGAACCCAAGAGGAAGGTGTGAAGTAGTGCAGCAACAAATTTCCCTCAGTTATGAAACCAAGGTTATCGAACCAGTAGGAAATGAAGAATTCCCCCGAGGTATCAACGGCGCCAGAAAAGAGCTGGTGCTAAGTTGACGTGGAGCCTGCACACAAACAATCAAGATACTTTGCCCCAACTTAATAGTGAGGTTGTCAATCTCACCGGCTTGCTGTAACAAATCTCACCGGCTTGCTGTAACAAAGGATTAAACGTATGTGTGGAAGAAAGATGTTTGTTTGAAGAAAGTAACAGGTTTGCAGTTGTGGTTTTATCAGATTAATGAGAAGGACCGGGGTCCACAGTTCACTACTGGTGTCTCTCCATAATAATAACTTTCATCCATGAGTGGTAAACAAATTACAGCTAGGCAATTGATAGAATAATGATGAGCGACCCAATGCATATACTAACGTTATGATGTCTAGTGTGAGATTCATTCGGGCATTACAACAATATACATATACCGTTCAAACCGCATCTATGACTAATAATCCACCTTCCGGTTAGTGTATGCACCCCTTTCAGTATTAAGTTGCATGCAACAGATTATCGCGTTAAGCACTGTGTGTAATGTAAGTTAGTAACATTATCCTTAGACAAAGTACTACTATTTTATCCCTAGTAGCAACAATATATCTACAACCTTAGAGCTTTCTGTCACTGCCCCAGATTTAATAGTGACATGAACCAACTATCGAGCATAAATACCCCCTCTTGGAGTTACGAGCATCTACTTGGCCAAAGCACACACAAGTAACGGAGAGCATGGAAGATCATTAGTACTCAATATTCATCGGATCCTAGCAAATACAACATGGAGAATTAAATAAACATGATCTTGATCATGATAGGCAGCTCACAATATCTAAACATGATAGCACAATAGGAGAAGACAACAATCTAGCTACTGCTATGGACCCGTAGTCCAAGGGTAGATTACTCACGCATCAGTCCGGAGGCGGTCATGGCGTCATAGAGGCCTCCGGGGATGATTCCCCCTCCCGGCAGGGTGCCGGGGAGCAGTTCTGATCTCTCCCGAATTCGTGTTGACGATGGCGGCGGCTTGGGACCCGTGGAGGAAAAACTGAATATCTTCCGATATTTTTTAGGTCAGGAGGTATTTATGGGCGAAAGGGCGATGTCAGTGGGCGCCCGAGGGGCCCACACCACCTCCTGACGCGGCCAGGAAAGGAGCCGTGCCACGGGGTGGTGTAGCCGGCTCGTGGCTCTTCTCCGTCCCGTCTTTGGTGTTCTGGAACGTTCCTTTTCAAAAATAATTCCAGGATGTTTTATTTCCAATTCCGAGAATATTTCCTTAAGTACTTTTCTGAAACCAAAAACAACAGAAAACAGGGAACTGGCACTTTGGCATCTTGTTAATAGGTTAGTCCAAGAAAATGCATAAAACTATATAAAATGCATATAAAAATGTAATAATTGGTATAATATAAGCATGGAACATAAGAAATTATAGATAAGTTAGAGACGTATCAACATCCCCAAGCTTTGTTCTACTCGTCCCGAGTAGGCAAGAATGATAAAAGAAGAATAATTTCTGAAGTGACATGGTTGAACACAATCTTGATCATGTAATAATGTAAGGCATGTAAACTGAGATGAAATGAATAATGGATGTAGTTTATATTGATATCAAATGAGTAATAAATAAACAAGTAGGTGAAGCAAGCAAAGCTTCTAGTGATATAGTACTAGATAGCAATTGTGCAAAGTAGATATTAAAGATGATTTAAGCTTCAAGCACAACAATATAATCATCTAATGCTTCCAACTAACATGACAACTTAATGAAAAGATCAAGTCAAGCAATATCAATATGCACGTAGAAGATCAATACTTTATTTGTTCAAAAGAAATAAGCAAGCGTTCAACGTTGGTTCCTGGCACCAGGATGTTATGGCTAAGAGAATGTTAACGGAGGTTTGGGAGGCCAACGGAAGAAAGGCTCACAAAGCTGTAAATGATCATTAGACACGAGAAAGTCTTATAATCGAAGCTTATGCAAGGAGTAGTGATGCCACACAACGGATGCACAATGAGCTATAAGTATATGAAAGCTCTCCAATAGAACTAGTGGGGGTGCATCCAACTTGCTTGCTCACGAATACCTAGATCACTTTTGAGAAGGCTCATCATTGGAATATACAAGCCAAGTTATATAGTGTAAAGTTCCCCACATAGTTATGCAACTAGACATGAAAAATCTCTCATATGGAGTAAAAGTGCTAAACATGAGCACAACTGATGATCACAGATGATATGGTGCTATAACATGAGCACAAGTGTTTGATAAAGAATAGTAATGTTGCCCCTTTTTTTCTTGTTTTTTCTCTTTTCGATGGCCTCCATGACTCTTTTCACTTTTAGGGGCAAGCATATATGATATATGACAACACACTAATGATGATAAAACAACATACTGATGATATAAGTAACTAATATGAATGTGACATAAGGTTGCATATGACACGGTGCCTCTGCCAGTGTAGCAGGTTATGCAATGATCTAGCGTAACATGGGTAAAACCACACATCAGCTTTATAGAATAACGCAAAGCAATATATAAGTAATGAATGACAACAAGTCATGTAATGTAAGATGGATGTTGGATGGCAATATATCTCGGAACAACTATGGAAATGCTGTAGTAGGTAGGTATGGTGGATGTTTTGAGGAAAATATTTGGCTTATCCGCTTATGTGTAGGAGAACAAGATGAAGATCTCCCACGAGTTTGGATGTACTCGCGAAAAATACACCAACTCTCAATGTGAGAAAGGGCAATGCAAAGTACCGAAGAGGCTAGCAATATGGTGGTGGAAGTGCCATGAAAACCGCAGTTTCAGAACTCACAAGTAAAAAGATTCCAAATAAAAATATGATCTTACAAGGCATAATAAAAATTACTTCTAGAGGGATCGTGGCGAATGACAAAGTCACCGTTGGCTTTCCCGACCGTAGCGCATAACATAAAGTCATTACAGTTGCTTTAGGCAAATAGAAGTCATATACCATTATGCAATCAACTGGAAATTTAAGTGTGGCACAGCTTCAAGTTTTTCTAGACCAACCATTAATCATTCCACTTTACTAGACCATCATGTTTCCCATTAAGCAAATTAATATCTCAAAACAACATCAATGATTCAAGTGACTCAATTTAATGATCTACAAGATTATGTATCATTTAATTATACCATCTACCACATTTAGCATTTTCTGTTCTCAACCAAACACCAATCAACTTATTTAAAAGATAAACTCTCCAAGTAATTAAACAATGAGAAACGAGAGTGTAACATAGCACAGCTAACAGCTCTAACAAGAGATGCATGAAAAAACAAGAGCTAGAGAGCAAACAATAACATGAAGAGAATACTCAATGAATATAAGTGAAGAATACAAGTATTCATAAGAAAAAGCGGAGCGTGTCTCTCTCCCACACAAAATAATGCTAGGATCCATTTTATTCAGAGAATGAAAATAACAAAAACAAACGGACGCTTCAAGAAAAGCACATAAGATGTGACGGAATTAAAATATAGTTTCACTAGAAAAGACCTGATAGTTTGTTGATGAAGAAGGGGATGCCTTGGGCATCCCCAAGCTTTTACGCTTGAGTCTTCTTTAAATATATTGGGGTGAAACAACGGGGCATCCCCAAGTTTTGGCCTTACTATCCTCTTGATCACATTATATCATCCTTCTCTCTTGATACTTGAAAACTTCCTCCACACCAAACTTAGAGTAAACTTCATTAGAGGGTTAGTGTACAAAACATTATGATATTCTGTAGGAACACAATTGCTACCAATGATACTGGACATTATCTACAGCTAATGATACTTAATAGGATAAAAAGATCCAATCAAAATAGCAAAAGAGGCATTGCAAAATAAATGGCAGAATCTTTCAAAAACAGAACAGTCCGTAAAGACAAAACATTTCGAGGCACTTAACTTGCTCAACTCAGAAAACTCTAAACTAATTTAAGTTGCGTATACATATGAGGATTATGCACAAAAAAGGGAAGATTTTTCTGACGTTCCAGTGAATAGTTATGAAATTGACGGTGAACAACAGAAATCTGTGTATGTGCAGGAATTGAAATTTAGCATCAACTTTCAACTAGAGGCTTAAGTTGACACAATATTGCAATAAAATAAAGATACAAAGGAATTGCTACAGAGGTAGGATAAGTCGTTGACATAAGAAAAATAAATTAAAATAACAGGAAATAAAAGTGGGTTGTCTCCCATAAGCTCTTTTGTTTAACGCCTTTGAGCTAGGCACAAAGATAAAACTCAAGTACTATCAAGAGATGAAGCATCAACACCATAATTTTAACGAACAATAGAATCAAAAGTTAGCTTCATTCTTTTTCTAGGGAAGCATTCCATACCTTTCTTGAGTGCTAATTGGTACTTGATGGTACATTTTTTCATATCAATAATAGCACTCACGGTTCTAAGAAAAGGTCTTCCCATGACAATTGGACAAGATGGATTGCATTCAATATCCAAGACAATAAAATCAACGGGGACCAGGTTATTATTAACCATAATAGGAATATAATTGATCCTCCCTAAAGGTTTCTTCAAAAGATTATCAGCAAGAAAAACATCCAAATAGCAATGTTCCAATGGTGGTAAATCAAACATATCATAGAGCTTTTTAGGCATAACATAAATACTTGCACCAAGGTCACACAAACCACTGGAATCAAGTTTATCTACTTTTATTTTAATGATGGGCTCCCAACCATCTTCTAACTTCTTAAGGGTAGAAGCTTCAAGTCTCAATTTATCTTCCCTTGCTTTAATGAGAGCATTTGTAATATGAGTAGTACAAGCCAAATTAAGAGAGCTAGCATTATGACTTGTGGACAATTTTTGCAAGAACATAATAACTTCAGAGATATTACAATTATCAAAATCAAAATTCTTATCATCAAAGAAAACCGAACCACTTCCTCTTATGTTCTTAAAAAATTAAGCACTTTTCTCAACACTAGTTTCTTCAGCAGTTTTAGGCAATTTAAATTTTTTGGATGAAGTAGAGGAGACATTTCCTACAACAACTATGTTACCGTTGATACTAGGAGGCTTACTGACATGTGAAACCCCATTATTCTCAGAGGTAGTAATAGTAAAAAAATTAACAATATTGGCCTCTTTCTCTAATTCTCACTCTCTTTCCCATCTTGCACGTAATTGAGCCATCATCCTAAAATTTTCATCAATTTGAATTTGGATGGAAGTTATTTTAGCAAAGGAATTACTCTCTTTTTTCAGTAGGCATAACTTTATATTTTAAAAGATCAACATCAAAGACAAGACTATCAACTTTAGACGCAAGAATATCAATTTTTCCTAGCTTTTCCTCAACAGTTTTATTAAACAAAGTTTGTGTAGTGATAAAATCTTTTAACATGGTTTCAAGTTCAGAGGTGGTAGTCCTATTGTTGTTACCATAATAATTACCATAAGAGTTGGTATTATTAGGAGGATATGGCTTATAGTTGTTATTACCATAATTGTTCCTATAGGCATTGTTGTTGAAATTGTTGCTTTTAATAAAGTTTACATCAACATGCTCTTCCTGTGCAACTAGACAAGCTAAGAGAACATTATTGTGATCAATATGGGATTTACCAATAGCAAGCATAGACATCATAATATCAATCTTTTCACTCAAGAAGGAGGTCTCTTCAACAGAATTTACCTTCTTACCTTGAGGTACCCTCTCTGTATGCCATTCAAAATAATTTAGCATCATATCATCCAAGAGTTTTGTTGCAGCCCCCAAAGTGATGGACATAAAGGTACCTCCAGCAGCTTAATCCAATAAGTTTCTTGAAGAAAAATTCAGTCCTGCATAAAAGGTTTGTATGATCATCCAAGCAGTCAGTCCATGTGTTGGGCAATTCTTTATCATAGATTTCATTCTTTCCCAAGCTTGAGCAACATGTTCGTTATCTAGTTGTTTAAAATTTAGGATGCTACTTCTTAGAGAAATAATCTTAGCAGGAGGATAGTATTTTCCTATAAAAGCATCTTTTCATTTTATCCAAGAATCAATACTATTCCTAGGCAATGAAAGCAACCATTCCTTAGCTATTCCTCTCAAGGAGAAGGAAAATAATTTCAGTTTTATGATATCACCATCTATGTATTTATATTTATTAATTTCACATAATTCAAGAAAGTTATTTAGATGGGCAGCAGCATCATCAGAACTAACACCAGAGAATTGCTCTCTCATAACAAGGTTCAATAAAGCAGGTTTAATTTCAAAGAACTCAGCTTTCGATGCAGACGGAGCAATAGGTGTGCACATAAAATCATTATTGTTGGTGCTTGTAAAGTCACACAACTTAGTGTTTTCAGCAGAACTCATTTTAGCAAATTAAATAACAAACCGAAATAACAATATTAAAGAAAATAATGCCAAACCGAAATAAACAAGAGCAACATAACTGAAAATAAATGACAAAACCGAAATAAGAAAAGTAATGCAAGTAACTAATTTTTTTTGTATTTCTGATATTAAGCAAACAAGACAGTAATAAAAATAAAGTAAGCAAGAAAATGATAAAATAAAAAGATTGGAAGTGCGAAAACTCCCCTCGCTGTGAATCTTCAAATCCCCGGCAACGGCGCCAGAAAAGAGATTGATGCACACGGTGGGTGTGTTGTTGGGAGACCCCAAGAGGAAGGTGTGAAGTAGTGCAGCAGCAAATTTCCCTCAGTTATGAAACCAAGGTTATTAAACTAGTAGGAAATGAAGAATTCCCCCGAGCTATGAACGGCGCCAGAAAAGAGCTGGTGCTAAGTTGACGTGGAGTCTGCACACAAGCAATCAAGATACTTTGTCCCAACTTAACAGGGAGGTTGTCAATCTCACCGGCTTGTTGTAACAAAGGATTAAATGTATGTGTGGAAGAAAAATGTTTGTTGGCAGAAAGTAACAGGTTTGCAGTTGTGGTTTTATCAGATTAATGAGAAGGATCGGGGCCCACAGTTCACTAGTGGTGTCTCTCCATAATAATAACATTCATCCATGAGTGGTAAACAAATTACAGCTAGGCAATTGACAGAATAATGATGAGCAACCCAATGCATATACTAACGTTATGATGTCTAGTGTGAGATTCATTCGGGTGTTACAACAATTTACATAGACCGTTCCAACCGCATCTATGACTAATAATCCACCTTCCGGTTAGCGTTCGCACCCCTTTCAATATTAAGTCCCATGCAACAGATTATTGGCTTAAGCACTGTGTGTAAAGTAAGTAAGTAACATCATCCTTAGACAAACTACTACTGTTTTATCCCTAGTGGCAACAGTACATCTACAACCTTAGAGCTTTCTTTCACTGCCCTAGATTTAATAGAGACATGAACCCACTATCGAGCATAAATACCCCCTCTTGGAGTCACAAGCATCTACTTGGCCAGAGCATACACAAGTAATGGCAAGCATGCAAGATCATTAAACAGCACACACATGATATATTATGAAGCAATAACTTTAGTACTCAATATTTATCGGATCCCAGCAAACACAAAATGGAGAATTACATAAAGATGATCTTGATCATGATAGACAGCTCACAATATCTAAACATGATAGTACAAGAGGAGAATACAACCATCTAGCTACTGCTATGGACCCGTAGTCCAAGGGTAGACTACTCACGCATCAGTCTGGAGGCGGTCATGGCGACGTAAAGGACTCCGGGGACGATTCCCCCTCACGGCAGGGTGCCGGGGAGCAGTTCTGAGCTCTCTCGAATTTGTGTTGACGACGGCGGCGGCTCGGGACCCATGGAGGAAAAAGTGAATATCCTCCGATCGATTTTAGGTCAGGAGGTACAGCCCCAGGTTTAAAACCTGAAAACCTCTGTAATTTTTCCACTTTTGTGTAATTGCATCATAGCATCCATATCATTTTGCTACTTTTATGAACATTGCAACCAAGACACTTTGAATATTGCATATTTGTCAAGGAAGTTCCAAGAGTTCAAAAGAAGATAATTGCACTTGCTAAAACCAAACTACTTAGAATCTTGGATATTTGTCAAGGAAGTTCCAAGGGTTCCAAGTATTATTTTTGCATGGTCTCCAAATTTTTAAAGTGGCAACATATGGAAAAACCTCAGCAAAATGCCTAAATAACACCTCTGAACAAAAATGCATCAAAACATTTTATTTTGAGGAGCCAATTTTTGTGGTGCCACTACATGGTATGGGGAAGCTCCCTGATTGTTCTGAAATTTTTCTATAAAGTTTAGCTGCCTCAATAAAATCAAAACAGTGCACTGGATTTTAAAAGAGTTGGAAAAGGACCTCTCTGAAAAGGGGGAAGGACCTATTTGTGAGGAACAAGAATTCGGGCAGGGGGGTTTCTGCAAAATCATCTTCGCCTTCCTCTGTAGCGACCGAGAGCTTCGTCCCCGCCGCGCCCCGTCGCCGTGTCGCCATGCCCTGCGCCGCGCCCAGGCCCCCCCCCTCCTCCTCTGCTGCCCTGGGAGAGGATAAGAACGCCACGACGCCGCTCTGCTCTCTCTCTCCCCCAGATCTTTTCCCCCGTTTCTCCCCCGAACCCTAGCTCCATGGCCGAGCTCCGCCGCAGCATCGCCGCCGGTTGAGCGCGCCCCGAGACCACCCAGCACCACCACGAGCACCGCCGCCTCGCCTTCTCCCTCTCCGCTGTAGGAATCGTACCGGGGAGCTCGGGATCGACCGCCGTCCTCGTCTTCTTCCGCTCCGGCCGCCGGACTCCGAGCACGCTCGCCACCGCCACAGTTCTCCTCCGGCCGCTACGAGCACACGCACGCATCGAGGGTGAGCTTGCGGTCCTCATGGACCTTCCCGCTCGTCCCCTCTCCCCCTAGAACGATTAGAACGCCGTAGCTCACCGCCGGCCGCCGCTCGCCGTCGCTGCTCACCGCGCTCCGGCGACCTATAGGTAGCGGCACCGCCCGCGTTTTTCTCCCCGTACACGTGCGCGTCGTTTGCGACCATCCGCGCGATCCCTGGCGCAGTAGAGACGCGGCTCCGTGCGCCTCGCCGCCGGTGACCACCGCAGTCGTGCGCTCCGGCCGCGCTGACCGCCGGGTCCCACGCGTCAGTGACCAGATCCCGCCCCCGCGCTTGCGTGGCTGCCAGCGTGGCGCTGGCCCACCCGTTAGTGGCTCTGGCTAGATGCGCCTCGGTGAAAAACGTCCGGGCTAATTTCCTGCGATTTAATAAAAAGACAGAAAATGGTTAAAACTTCAAAAATTCATAACTTTCAAAATACTTATCCAAATTTAGCAAATAATATACCAAAATGCTCAGAAAATTAAATGCTATCTAATAGAATGGTTTGCATTTCCATTACTGATACTGTATTTTTCTGTTTTGCTAAAATGAAGAAAGGGGTAGAAATAAAAAGGTGTAGTTTAAATTCATAATAAATTCCTCAAATTGCTAGAATTGTACCCTCTAAGTAAAAATGCTAATAAGCACTGGTTCTACACATTCAAAATAATTTCAAGCATGTTACCTAAGTTAAAATTGTAGGGGAACATAAAAACAAATAGGAAAATATATTTCCTATATCGTTGAATAATTATTCCTAGCATCCCATTTAAATGTCATATAATTGTTATAATAATTCAGTGCATTAAAATGTCATACGATCATGTGTTTGCGCATTGCATATGAATTGCTGGTATTGATTGTGTTCTTTCCGGTGTTTTTAAACATCGATAGATCAGGGAACCGGGGTCTCGCCATATTACCCCGACGATCAGTATTACCCGCCTGCTGAGCAAGGCAAGCGTGAAACCCACCCTCTAGCATATCTTATCCTACTTTATGCAAATTATTTTCTCCACTATACTAATGCATGCGGTTCCAAATGTCAATTTGATTGGATTTGAGTATCCTATAGTTGCATTCAGTTACCGAAGCCATTACCTGTTTCCCCTCCTATTATCCATAGGATTGTGTTGATGGCCTGAATTAATTACTTTGCTAGGTTGTTTCTTAGCCATGCTTAGTTAACTGCTTAGTGGTCCGATGGATATTCATGTTGGGATCAGATGTGGAAATTCCGCAGATGATGGTGGAGAAATGGTGGTAACAAATAATAAACTGCTAAAAGGTGGGGATGAGAGGCCACATGAGTTGTGGTGGGTTGTCTCGTTCTCGCCGCCTAAGTGCGAGTTCTCCCCTTCGAGCCAAGTTGAGTGTGCTACCATGCGTGGGCATATGGAACCTCGTCGACCGACTAACTTGTGTCGGACTAGCCGGGGGTCCTCTAGTTTGGCTTTCCATTTGCGCGTGTGTTGAGATGGTGGCCAAGACTGAGATGAGGATGATGGTGGTAGGAAAATGAGTGGCCGCGGGGCAGGGTGTTGGAGGCACTGAACTTGTCCTACGGTCACTGATGATCCTAGGTTAGTCCAAAGCGAGGTAAAGGTCGTAGCCGCTCCCACCCAGCCGGCTTTCCCCGGAAGAGAGCTAGTTGTACAGGCAATGGGCCGGACGGTACGCATGGATAAGGAGCTGGGAGGTCCCTCGGGAACCTGGCGCCTTTCACATTGTACACCCCCTGCAGGGATAAATCTTTTCGAAAAGCCGTGTCCACGGTTAAGGACGACTTGGTGACGAATTCAGGGATCATAGAATAACTTTAACGGAATGACTAAAAACTGGGTACTAAAGGTACCACTCACGATTGTAAGGTTGACTTCCTCGAGGGTAAGTCGGGGAGGTGCCTTGGTGGGACATGTACAGTGGTGGATGATGAGAAAGTGAATCAAAAGAGAAAGAGTTACTTCTTACCCCCCTTCGAAAATATTCTGATAGTCGATGCCTCGGAGTCATATTTTATGAACAAAATCAGCTTTACGCAAAACAGCCATAAAACCTTGAAAGCCAATCATGGAGCAAATAGCTCAAAATCTTGTTGAGTTCGTCGAACTCACCCTTGTTTTTTTTTGTTTCAGAGGAGGACTTTACCTACCCCGAAGGTGGGTTCTTTATTGACATCGACGAGTAGTCTGGGGTTCCCGGGTGGCAGCCTGGGGCAACTAGGAACCAGCTGGCACGGAACTGTTTATCTGTAGGCCTCTTAGGCCATATTTGGATCTTGTTGTTTAGAACAACTTAATTTGCTTCCGCTTGATGTACTGATGGGTCTGTGACCTCTGATTGTAATATTTGCTATCTTTCTCTACTAAGAGTTGAACTATACTATCTTGAGTCGTAGGGTCTGTCATGTGCCAGGTGTTCCGGTGTCTTAGTCTCTTTATTATACTTTGAGGGCTATGCTTTGGATATGGCATGATCGAAGGGTTGTGTTGCCGATGATCCATGCCGAGCACGCCTGCCGATGTTTACTCGGCCTGGGAGTGGTAACCCCAGTAACCTTCAATTATGTAGCATGACCACCGGCACATAGCATCACTGTATAATTTATGGATTGGGGCATTACAACTTGGTATCAGAGCAGTACCGCCTGTAGGAAACCCTTACTACTGGTCGACGTTGAGTCTAGTGTTGGTAAAAATATTTTTAACCTAAAAATGAGTTGTGAAAACCATCTTAGGATTCTTTTTACTCCTTATCTGGTTACCCTCTAATCTCGGAGCAATCTTACCTCTATTTGTTTTGAGCCTTATCACGTGTCGCTTTCGCCGCGCATGACGTGTCATACACTTACTCACTTTGGGTTTCAGGGCGTGGGGCGACCAGTTTTTTTGGGGCTCCCGTCCCTATGTTTACTTTCAGGATCATTCTCCTTGCTGTGCCTAGTCTCTACCCGAGTTCTACTTTCATCCTGAATCTAGAGTCTCCGTACCTGACATTTGAATTATCCTTGCTACAGATGACTGGTTCGGGCTTGGTTGTTCGCCTCACTCGATGTGAGGGCGTTCGAGGGTTACCCGCCTTGTTTGCCGCAGCTTTGGCCAGCCAGGGTTGTAGGTGATACCCGGAGTACACGGTGTATGAGGAGTATGCACCGTACAGCCAGGCGTAGTTCTTCTGTAAGGTGCGCGTGCTCAACGACGAGGGTCACGTTGAGAACGTAGCTGGAGGCGTGGGTATGACCGTGGAGCAGGCGGTTCAGGAGGCCGCGTATAACGGCCTCTCTATTTACCGCAGCTATTGTCCGTACCTCGCTAACCAGGCGTCGGATTTCTGCCACTTCCCAGCTGCCGACGACAGCACGTCGGGTGTTTACCGAGCTGTGTACAGCAGCGGCGAGATGGAGTCGGACAGCAGGCACCGGGCACTGATTGAGCTAGTCCGAGCGTTGGACCGTCGAGCCCGGCAGTGGTACCTCTACGCTGTTTCGGCGCGCGCTAGCCACCGTCATACTCTGATGAGTGTGCGCCCGTATGTCATGGATGGGACGCTTCCTCTCACACTACTTCGCCCACCCCCGTTGGAGGAGTTGCCTACCGACGTTTGCAGTCCGGGAGTTGGTGGCGTAACCCCACCTACCGGTCCTCACCGAGACCCGAGGCTTACTGCACTCGAGTCGCCGTATGGCAACCAGCCTGCCAGTGCGCGCCGCTTCCACACTCCCCCGGCGCCACTTGATGAGGATGTCATGGCGTACTACTAGCCATGTGTGCTACCAGGAGATGCTCGAGTAATTGTGCCTCCCTGCGAGTTGTGACAAATACTCCTTTGTTTGTATCTCTGGAGCCTGGAGCAGTAGAGCTCGTTATGTAATAGACTCGTCACTGTTATCTTCCTAGTACCCATTCAGTGTAATATGTATGAGGCTTGTACCTCTCTCTCAGCAAACTGTGGCTTGTACGAGAACCAATATTTGTGAACTCAGTTCCATCTATGCGTGCGTCTAGTGATGTGCATGTTGTTCTATCTGTTGCTACTACCAGTTTTGCGGTCTCTATTTTTGTGTACAAGGATGACACGATGGGATTCTAACTGTGTCCTTGTCAATATCCAGAATGACGAGCCGTCGCCGCGGCGAAGATTTACCGCCACCTCCCACCATGGCGGAGGTCCTCCTGCTTATGGAGGAGGGCCGTGTGCGCAGCGACCGACTCCTCGAGCAGTTGGTGCACCAAGGGAACCGGAGGAATAACGATTGTCATACTCTCACTGAGTTCCTGCGGTCCCAGCCACCGTCCTTCTCCGATGCTAAGGAGCCCTTGGACGCAGATGACTGGCTGCGTGCACTGGAGCGCAAGTTCGCTGCCCTGCATGTTCCAGCTGTGGAACAAGCCAACTTCGCCACTTACCTGTTGGCGGGTGCAGCAGGCGCGTGGTGGGAAAGCCACCAGGCGATGTTCGCTGCTGGGCATGTTTTCACCTGGGAGGAGTTTCGCACTGCCTTCCGCGCTGCCTACATTCCCAAGCCCCTCATGGACTTGAAGAGGAGGGAGTTCCTGGACTTGCATCAGGGACGGATGGATGTTCCAGTCTATGGTCATGAGTTCAGCCATCTCTCCCGTTACGCCCCTCGGGATGTGACCAATGATGCGGACAAGAAGGAGTTGTTCCGCAAGGGGCTCAATCCAAGGCTTCGTTACGAGTTGCTGCCCTTCAAGTTCACGAGCTACCAGGAACTGTACAACCAGGCTCTCACCCTGGAACAGGGAAGGAAGGAACTAGAGGCCACTAAGAGGCCACTTCAGGGGGATCATCAAAGCTCCTCGGCTGCTGATGGCAAGAAGCGTAGGGTCTTCGTTCCCTATAGCTCCGTGCCCCGTCCTCCGTTCGTGCCAAGGACCTCGGAGTACAGGCCACCTCTGCCGCGCCCTCCTACTCCAAAAATGGGCCCGGGCGGAAGTGGTTATCGTCCTCAACTCCCTGCACCACCGACAAGCACGTGCTACAGCTGTGGCCAGCCCGGCCACTACTCCAGAGAATGCCCTAGGAAGGCGCCACCACCAGCCCCTACCACGCCCGTAGCCAAGACGGGTACGGCTAGTCGTGGTCGCCTGAACCACGTCACTGTTGAAGACGTGGAGGACGACCCCAGTGTTCTCATGGGTACGCTTCGAATTGCTAAAGCTCTAGCTACAGTACTGTTTGATTCTGGAGCATCACATTCATTCATTTCGGTAGCATTTGCACAACGAAACAATATACCGTTTGAAGAGTTGGAAGCACCGTTATATGTCACCAGCCCTGGTACTCGTTGGCAAACCAAAAGGGTGACCCCTGAAGTTTCAATTAATATAGGCTCATTCCCCTTCCCGTTTCCGCTGATAGCCTTCAATTCAACCGGCTTTGATGCCATACTGGGCATGAACTGGCTAGGGAAATACAAGGCTAACCTCGACTGTGCTGCCAGAACCATCACCGTGACCACATCTTCCGGCGAAATTGTGGAGTATTGGTCTGCACAGTCCAGACCTCCATCTCCATCCATGCCCCACTCACCTGAGCTTCTCCTTTGCCTTATGGAAGGCTTATCCCCTCCTGAAATCCAAGACATCCACGTTGTGTGTGACTTCCCGGATGTGTTCCCGGAGGAATTGCCTGGCATGCCACCTGATCGAAGTGTGGAGTTCGTCATAGAGTTGCTTCCCGGTACCGCGCCGGTTGCCAAGAAGCCCTACCGGATGCCGGTGGAGGAGCTGGCGCTGTTAAAGGAGCAAATTGATGAACTGTTAGCGAAAGAGTTCATTCGGCCTAGCAGTTCACCTTGGGGTTGTCCCGTACTCTTCGTCAAGAAGAGGGATTCTACCGTGCCTCGTCTAGTCTCTGACTACCGGCCTTTAAATGCGGTGAAAATCAAAAACAAGTACCCTATTCCTCGCATCAATGATCTATTGGATCAACTAGCTGGTGCAACGGTATTTTCCAAGATGGACCTGAGGTCAGGGTACCATCAGATCAAGATCCGAAAGCAGGATATTCCAAAGACGGCATTTGTTACTCGCTATGGCTCATATGAGTATACCGTTATGTCCTTTGGTCTCACCAATGCTCCGGCGACGTTCATGAGGCTCATGAACTCCGTCTTCATGGATTATCTCGACAAGTTCGTTGTCATTTACATCGATGACATTCTCGTCTACTCCAAAACCGATGAAGAGCATGCCGAACATCTTCGTTTGATCCTGACACGCCTTCGAGAACACCGCCTCTATGCCAAGTTCTCCAAGTGTGAGTTTTGGTTGGACAATCTCATCTTCCTCGGCCATGTGATTTCCGCAAGTGGAGTGGCTGTCGTTCCCGACAAGGTTCAAACTATTATGGATTGGGTAACTCCCATGTCTGTCAAGGACATCCGAAGCTTTCTGGGATTGGCAGGTTACTACCGCCGATTCATCGAAGGGTTCTCCAAAATAGCCAAGCCTCTGACCGACCTTCTCAAGAAGGATACACGGTTCGTATGGACGGACAAGGCTGAAGAGAGCTTCAAAACCCTGAAGGCCAAACTCACTTCTGCTCCTGTGCTTGCCCTGCCAGACGCAAGCAAGGATTTCGTGGTCTTCTGTGACGCCTCTCTACAAGGCTTGGGCTGTGTGTTAATGCAAGATGGCCATGCAGTGGCATATGCCTCTCGCCAATTGAAGCCTCATGAGCAAAACTACCCAACTCATGATTTGGAGCTTGCCGCAGTGGTTTATGCTCTGAAGCAATGGAGACCATACCTGTTTGGTAACTGTTGTGAGATTTACTCGGATCACAAGAGTTTGAAATACCTTTTCACTCAGCCGGATTTAAATCTTAGGCAAAGACGTTGGTTGGAGTTAATCAAAGACTATGATGTGAGTTTGAATTACCAACCCGGCAAGGCGAACGTCGTGGCTGACGCGCTAAGTCGAAAAGCTTATAGCAACACCCTGATGGTTGAGAAGGCTCAACCTGCTCTCCATGAAGAGTTCGCCCGTTTGAACCTGCAAATTGTTCCTTCTGGCTACCTCGCAAATCTGGAAATCAAATCTACTCTGGTAGACCAGATAAAGGAGGCGCAGAAACTAGATACTGGCATTCTTAATATCAAGAAGAACATTGCTAGTGGAAAGGCCAAATGCTTCTCGGAGTATGAAGCGGGAATCGTGTACTTTGGTGACCGTCTGGTAGTGCCAAAGGAACAGAATCTGAGGGAGTTAATCCTCAAAGAAGCGCATGATTCCCCTCTCTCTATTCATCCCGGTAGTACTAAAATGTACCAAGACCTCCGACCACTATTCTGGTGGACTCGGATGAAAAGAGAAATCGCCAAGTATGTTGCTGAATGCGACACCTGTCGTCGTGTAAAGGCTGAACATCAAAGGCCTGCTGGCACTCTTCGCCCCATCGCGATTCCGGAATGGAAGTGGGATGAGATCGGTATGGACTTCATTACGGGTCTGCCGAAGTCTCCCAGGGGCAATGATGCTATCTGGGTAATCATCGATCGACTATCCAAAGTGGCTCACTTCCTCCCAGTGCGAGTCGACATCACAGCTGCAAAGCTGGCTGACCTTTATGCTTCCCGGATCATCGTACTTCACGGTGTTCCTAAGAAAATAATTTCTGATCGTGGCAGCTTGTTCACCTCCAGATTCTGGACGAGTTTCCAACAAGCCATGGGAACCCGCCTCAACTTCAGCACAGCTTTCCATCCCCAAACTGATGGTCAGACCGAAAGGGTGAACCAAGTTCTAGAGGACATGCTTCGAGCCTATGTAATCTCTTTTGGCACGGGTTGGGAGAAATACCTTCCCTTCGCTGAATTCTCCTACAACAATAGCTATCAAGCGAGTCTGGGTATGGCCCCCTTCGAGGTTCTGTATGGAAGAAAATGCCGAACTCCGCTAAATTGGTCCAAGACCGGAGAGAGGCAACTCTTAGGTCCGGATGTGATCAATGAAGCTGAGCAGACGGTGAAAATCATACGAGAGAATCTGAAGATTGCCCAATCTAGGTAGAAGAGCTACTATGACAAGCACCATCAGGAGGTCCATTATGAAATTGGTGACAAGGCCTATCTCCGCGTCTCTCCACTTCGTGGTGTCCGTCGCTTCGGGATCAAGGGAAAATTGGCCCCTCGTTATGTTGGCCCTTTCACTATTCTGGCCAAACGAGGAGATCTATCCTACCAACTCGAACTCCCAACCAACTTCCCGGATGTGCATGATGTGTTCCATGTATCCCAACTCCGCCGTTGCTTCAAGGATCCTATCCGTGGAGTCAGTCATGAGGAGCTGGATATCCAGGCGGATCTCACCTATCGCGAGCATCCCATACGTATCCTAGATGAAGCAGAAAGTAAGACTCGGAATAAGACTACCAAGTTCTTCAAAGTTCAGTGGTCTCACCATTCCGAAGAAGAAGCTACCAGGGAAAGAGAGTCTAGTCTTCGTGAGGAGTATCCCGACTTTCTTCCGCAACTTTAGAATCTCGGGACGAGATTCCTGTAAGGGGGTAGATTTGTAACAGCCCCAGGTTTAAAACCTGAAAACCTCTGTAATTTTTCCACTTTTGTGTAATTGCATCATAGCATCCATATCATTTTGCTACTTTTATGAACATTGCAACCAAGACACTTTGAATATTGCATATTTGTCAAGGAAGTTCCAAGAGTTCAAAAGAAGATAATTGCACTTGCTAAAACCAAACTACTTAGAATCTTGGATATTTGTCAAGGAAGTTCCAAGGGTTCCAAGTATTATTTTTGCATGGTCTCCAAATTTTTAAAGTGGCAACATATGGAAAAACCTCAGCAAAATGCCTAAATAACACCTCTGAACAAAAATGCATCAAAACATTTTATTTTGAGGAGCCAATTTTTGTGGTGCCACTACATGGTATGGGGAAGCTCCCTGATTGTTCTGAAATTTTTCTATAAAGTTTAGCTGCCTCAATAAAATCAAAACAGTGCACTGGATTTTAAAAGAGTTGGAAAAGGACCTCTCTGAAAAGGGGGAAGGACCTATTTGTGAGGAACAAGAATTCGGGCAGGGGGGTTTCTACAAAATCATCTTCGCCTTCCTCTGTAGCGACCGAGAGCTTCGTCCCCGCCGCGCCCGTCGCCGTGTCGCCATGCCCTGCGCCGCGCCCAGGCCCCCCCCTCCTCCTCTGCTGCACTGGGAGAGGATAAGAACGCCACGACGCCGCTCTGCTCTCTCTCTCCCCCAGATCTTTTCCCCCGTTTCTCCCCCGAACCCTAGCTCCATGGCCGAGCTCCGCCGCAGCATCGCCGCCGGTTGAGCGCGCCCCGAGACCACCCAGCACCACCACGAGCACCGCCGCCTCGCCTTCTCCCTCTCCGCTGTAGGAATCGTACCGGGGAGCTCGGGATCGACCGCCGTCCTCGTCTTCTTCCGCTCCGGCCGCCGGACTCCGAGCACGCTCGCCACCGCCACAGTTCTCCTCCGGCCGCTCCGAGCACACGCACGCATCGAGGGTGAGCTTGCGGTCCTCATGGACCTTCCCGCTCGTCCCCTCTCCCCCTAGAACGATTAGAACGCCGTAGCTCACCGCCGGCCGCCGCTCGCCGTCGCTGCTCACCGCGCTCCGGCGACCTATAGGTAGCGGCGCCGCCCGCGTTTTTCTCCCCGTACACGTGCGCGTCGTTTGCGACCATCCGCGCGATCCCTGGCGCAGTAGAGACGCGGCTCCGTGCGCCTCGCCGCCGGTGACCACCGCAGTCGTGCGCTCCGGCCGCGCTGACCGCCGGGTCCCACGCGTCAGTGACCAGATCCCGCCCCCGCGCTTGCGTGGCTGCCAGCGTGGCGCTGGCCCACCCGTTAGTGGCTCTGGCTAGATGCGCCTCGGTGAAAAACGTCCGGGCTAATTTCCTGCGATTTAATAAAAAGACAGAAAATGGTTAAAACTTCAAAAATTCATAACTTTCAAAATACTTATCCAAATTTAGCAAATAATATACCAAAATGCTCAGAAAATTAAATGCTATCTAATAGAATGGTTTGCATTTCCATTACTAATACTGTATTTTTCTGTTTTGCTAAAATGAAGAAAGGAGTAGAAATAAAAAGGTGTAGTTTAAATTCATAATAAATTCCTCAAATTGCTAGAATTGTACCCTCTAAGTAAAAATGCTAATAAGCACTGGTTCTACACATTCAAAATAATTTCAAGCATGTTACCTAAATTAAAATTGTAGGGGAACATAAAAACAAATAGGAAAATATATTTCCTATATCGTTGAATAATTATTCCTAGCATCCCATTAAATGTCATATAATTGTTATAATAATTCAGTGCATTAAAATGTCATACCATCATGTGTTTGCGCATTGCATATGAATTGCTGGTATTGATTGTGTTCTTTCCGGTGTTTTTAAACATCGATAGATCAGGGAACCGGGGTCTCGCCATATTACCCCGACGATCAGTATTACCCGCCTGCTGAGCAAGGCAAGCGTGATCCCCACCCTCTAGCATATCTTATCCTACTTTATGCAAATTATTTTCTCCACTATACTAATGCATGCGGTTCCATATGTCAATTTGATTGGATTAGAGTATCCTATAGTTGCATTCAGTTACCGAAGCCATTACCTGTTTCCCCTCCTATTATCCATAGGATTGTGTTGATGGCCTGAATTAATTACTTTGCTAGGTTGTTGCTTAGCCATGCTTAGTTAACTGCTTAGTGGTCCGATGGATATTCATGTTGGGATCAGATATGGAAATTCCGCAGATGATGGTGGAGAAATGGTGGTAACAAATAATAAACTGCTAAAAGGTGGGGATGAGAGGCCACATGAGTTGTGGTGGGTTGTCTCGTTCTCGCCGCCTAAGTGCGAGTTCTCCCCTTCGAGCCAAGTTGAGTGTGCTACCATGCGTGGGCATATGGAACCTCGTCGACCGACTAACTTGTGTCGGACTAGCCGGGGGTCCTCTAGTTTGGCTTTCCATTTGCGCGTGTGTTGAGATGGTGGCCAAGACTGAGATGAGGATGATGGTGGTAGGAAAATGAGTGGCCGCGGGGCAGGGTGTTGGAGGCACTGAACTTGTCCTACGGTCACTGATGATCCTAGGTTAGTCCAAAGCGAGGTAAAGGTCGTAGCCGCTCCCACCCAGCCGGCTTTCCCCGGAAGAGAGCTAGTTGTACAGGCAATGGGCCGGACGGTACGCATGGATAAGGAGCTGGGAGGTCCCTCGGGAACCTGGCGCCTTTCACATTGTACACCCCCTGCAGGGATAAATCTTTTCGAAAAGCCGTGTCCACGGTTAAGGACGACTTGGTGACGAATTCAGGGATCATAGAATAACTTTAACGGAATGACTAAAAACTGGGTACTAAAGGTACCACTCACGATTGTAAGGTTGACTTCCTCGAGGGTAAGTCGGGGAGGTGCCTTGGTGGGACATGTACAGTGGTGGATGATGAGAAAGTGAATCAAAAGAGAAAGAGTTACTTCTTACCCCCCTTCGAAAATATTCTGATAGTCGATGCCTCGGAGTCATATTTTATGAACAAAATCAGCTTTACGCAAAACAGCCATAAAACCTTGAAAGCCAATCATGGAGCAAATAGCTCAAAATCTTGTTGAGTTCGTCGAACTCACCCTTGTTTTTTTTTGTTTCAGAGGAGGACTTTACCTACCCCGAAGGTGGGTTCTTTATTGACATCGACGAGTAGTCTGGGGTTCCCGGGTGGCAGCCTGGGGCAACTAGGAACCAGCTGGCACGGAACTGTTTATCTGTAGGCCTCTTAGGCCATATTTGGATCTTGTTGTTTAGAACAACTTAATTTGCTTCCGCTTGATGTACTGATGGGTCTGTGACCTCTGATTGTAATATTTGCTATCTTTCTCTACTAAGAGTTGAACTATACTATCTTGAGTCGTAGGGTCTGTCATGTGCCAGGTGTTCCGGTGTCTTAGTCTCTTTATTATACTTTGAGGGCTATGCTTTGGATATGGCATGATCGAAGGGTTGTGTTGCCGATGATCCATGCCGAGCACGCCTGCCGATGTTTACTCGGCCTGGGAGTGGTAACCCCAGTAACCTTCAATTATGTAGCATGACCACCGGCACATAGCATCACTGTATAATTTATGGATTGGGGCATTACAGACCGCCTCGTGGCTCTTCTCCGTCTCGTCTTCGGTGTTCTGCAACGTTCCTTTTCCAACAAAAAAATCCAGGATATTTTATTTCCAATTCTGAGAATATTTCCTTAAGTACTTTTCTGAAACCAAAAACAGCAGAAAACAGGGAACTGGCACTTTGGCATCTTGTTAATAGGTTAGTCCCAAAAAATGCATAAAACTATATAAAATGCATATAAAACATGTAATAACATGATATAACATAGCATGGAACATAAGAAATTATGTATACGTTGGAGACGTATCAGTGGGCCAGGTGGTTCTGCCGAAGCCCCAAACCCTAGGTCGGTTTGGCCTCCCTTGCCTTGGGGGGCAAGTTGCACCCCCTCTTGGGCCTCCTTTCATTTCCTTTTGGCCTGTTTAGTGGGCCTTTATATTAAATACGAATTTAATCATATTAAATCCATTTAAACAATATGAATTCACTAATTAACATTTATTTAACTTATTTATATCATATATAAAATATCACATCTCTTCCGGAACTCTTCTGAAACCCACCAAACTACCTTTTGGTATCCGGAACATATTCCGATGATCTCTAAATTATACTCCACTAACTCTGGACATCTAAACCATCTTATAATTCATGGGCTAATTGGTTCTGTGACATGGTTCTCTGAGTTCTATCTGTCTGTTCCATACCCGCGTTGTTTCTCTCGTTTGTTCCCTGGTTTGCTCGCAAATCGGCCAAACGCTTGAATCCCTCTGGTCAACCTACTTTAACCAGTGGGGTCGGCTTGGTGGGGTCGGCATGGCGCAGCTCGGTTGGAATTTCGTGGGGTCGGCTAATGGGGTCGTCCCTTTGACCTTAGAGCATGCATGCAAGTGGGGCAAGCGGCGGCCGAGAGCATGCATAGAGCCGTACGTGCGCGTCCATGCCTATGCTCGCCGTGCCTTCAATGGCGTGCCCCCCCCCTCCGGCCGGCAAAAAGCTGCCTCTCCGCCTACACTGCCGGTCCGGACGTGCATTGATACGTCCAAAACGTATATACTTTCCCGAACACTTTTACTATTATTTTACCTCTAATTTGTGTGTTTTGAATGCAACTAACACAGACTAACGCCGTTTTCAGCAGAATTACCCTGGTTTCACATTTTTGTGCAGAAGTATCAACTTTATGGAAAAACCCCGAAAAACACCTGGAAGTCATTTTCTCACCGGAGGGATCCTAGAGCCAGAAGACCAAACGGAGAGGAGCCACGTGGGCCCCACACCTGGTGTTGGCGCGGCAGGCTCCTGGCCACGCCAGCCCATGGTGAGACCGACTAGTTCACCTCCTCGCGGCCCCCTCTCGGCTATAAGACCCTCCTGACGTAAAAACGCACGGGGGGTATCCACTTTCGCAAAAAACATCTCCTTACGCCGCTGTCACCACGAACCCTAGTTCGGGGACCAGAAGTCTTTGTTCCGACAACCATCGAAGGGGATCATCGCCGTCATCATCGCCAACGCCTATCCATCAACCATCCATGTTTCCCCCATCCTTGTGTGAGTAATCCACCGCTGTAGGCTTGAGGGGATGGTCGGGATTGGATGAGATCATTCATGTAATAGTTGTAATATTGTTAGTGCATGGTGCCTAGTATCCGTTATCGGTGTTTTACGTCATTGTTGCAACTTGTTATGTTTAATGCTTGACACTAGGACCCGAGTGCCATGATTTCAGATCTGAATATGTTATTGTATCATGATGATAATTATTGTTTTAGATCATATCTATGAGTTGTATACACATATTATTGCCCGGAACCGATGGCCCCAAAGTGACAGCAATTGGGATAACCAGAGGGAATGGCTGTGATATGAGGATCATATGTGTTCATGGAATGTTAATGCTTTTCTCCGGTACTTTATTAAAAGGAGTACCTTAATTGTCAGTAGTTTCCCTAGAGGCCCCGCTGCAAACTGGTGGCAGGACAAAAGTTGTTGTGCAAATTTCTCATTGCGAGCACGCACAACTTTGGAATTCATGCTTATGATTAGTTAATACTGGGATGTTTTATATTATTTATCTGCAAATGCCTATGCTATGATATTACATGAATTATCTTATCCATGCAACACCCGTACATCCGTCCTTGTGCATATAGTATTTTAATCATGATGTCTACTATCATCACAATCGTTGTCTTACTTCTGTTGCTGCTGTTATTTCACTACTATTTATGCTATAAAATTGTTGCTACTGATAATCTGTCTCGACTAAGTCTATTCACAGGTGCAGATGATCTGAAAAATCATCTGTTAAAACTTATAAATATTCTTTGGCTCCCCTTGTGTCGAATCAATAAATTTGGGTTTTACTTCCCTCTGATGCGATTGGGTCATCAAGACTATTTTATGGTGCCATTGCCGGGGAGCATAGCTTTATTTATAATCCCACCAGAGTGTGATATTGTTCGCTGGAATTTATTCATCATGGGAAGAAATACTGATTAGAAGTTTCTCATCGTGCCAACCACTACAAGGAAAGGTACAACTTTGAACTCCGTTGCTGCTCTTGATTCTCCGTCTGTGTTAAGTAAGCTTGTTACACCACCACAATCTGCACGTTCTGTTACTACTGCTGAATCTGAAATTACTTATGATGATGCTTCTACTATTCTTGATGAAACTGGTTCATTAGGTCCCTTTTTGGATGCTACTATAGCTAAATCTAAGCAAATTGAAAATGCTAAAATTCCTGATGAAAATGCTGAAACACCTGTTTATTCACCTGAATTTAGACGTGATACTTATGATGAGTGTGATGATATGTATGTGGATCTTGATGATGCTCTTATTGAGGAAATTAATGCTATTAAAGATGCTAGTGTCATTAAAAAATTGTTTGAAAAACGCGCTGTTAGATATAAATTATCTCCTGAAGCTAAATTTGATTCATCTCCTATAAACGTTAAACATAAAGCTTATAATTTCTCTCTTGATTTGGCTCATATAGCTATTGTTGAAAGAGAACCTTTCTAAAATAAAAGTGTTGTAGAACACATGAATGTATTGTCTGATATAAGTGAAATATTTGTTGAGGACATTAAAAGACGCACTTACTTTGTTGCTAAAATATTTCCTTTCTCATTAAAAGGAGAAGCTAAAACTTGGTATAATAATTTGTCTCCTGGTTCCATCACTAGTCCCAAGGGTTTGCTTGATGTTTTCTTTTAGAAATATTTTCCTGCTAGGGCTCAACATGATACTTTGTTAAGAATCTATAATTTTAATCAAGATGAAGATGAGAACTTGCCTAAGGCTTGGACACGATTTTGTTAAATTTTAAGGGGCCAGCCGAACCATGATTTGGAGAAAAATTATCTACCTGATATATTTTATAGTGGACTAACTGATGAATCTAGGACATACCTGGATAGTTTTGCTAGTTGTGTTTTTAGTAAATGGACTCCCGAAGAGGCAAAGGAATTATTAGCCATGATATGCAAGCATAATGATGATTGGGATATTCCTGAACCTACTCCAATAGCTCCACCAACACCGAAGAAGAGGGGTATGATCGAATTAAATGAAGAAACGATGAAGGAAGCTAAAAGATCTCTTAATGAGAGTGGTATTAAATCTGAAGATGTGAAGTATTTACCTCCTATTGAAGAATTATGTAAGCCTATTCCTCCTTCAACCGTAACTGAGGTACACTCTCTCCAAAGGTTTGATGATAGAGATATCCCTTATTCTAAACCTCCTGCTCAATGTTTAGACGAATTTGATACTTTTATTACTAAGCAATGCAATTTTAATATGAGAATAGAGAATCATTTAATGGAAAATTCTCGTGCTATTAGTGATTTGCATGATATTGCTGATAGAACTTCTAATGATGTTAAAATACTCACTAAAAACATTCATATGGTTCAAACTCAAATAGATCAACTCACTAAAGTGCAAACAGAATTGCTAGTAAATACCTCTATAGCTTAAGAAAAACTTCTTTGTGAAGTAACAACTAGAGGTGGTAAATCTACTCAAGACCCTTTGTATCCTGAAGGACATTATAAAATAATTGAAGAAGATTCTCAACGAGTTAATAAACCTAGTACTCCTTCTAGGAAAAAAAAGAAACATAAAACTGTTGTACAATCCTATGAACCTGTTAACAATCCTAATAGTATATTTGGTTCTGATGCTGAAACTGAAAGTGGTAATGAAAACAACAATGATAATGCTAATGAAAATGCTAATAAAAAAATGTTAATTCGGATCAGGAAGAAATAGAAGAAGAATCTTAAAAACATGCTAAAAATAAAAAGTACACTAAGAAGATTTTATTGCTAAGAAACATGGTAATGAAAGAGAACCTTGGGTCCAAAAATCAATGCCTTTTCCCGCTTAGAAACTTAAAAGAAAAGAGAAAGAACATTATAATAGATTTTTGATTGGATGAAACCATTTTTCTTGCAAATTCCTTTGACTGATGCTATTAAGTTACCTCCTTATTCTAAATATATGAAAGATATTGTGACTAACAAAAGGAAAATTATGAATGAGGCAATTTCTATTAAGCTTGCAAATTACTCTTTCAATGCCAAGGTTCCAAAGAAGTTGGGTGATCTAGGTATACTAACTATTCCTTGCTCTATCAAAAATAATTATGTTAAAACTGCACTATGTGATTTTGGAGCTGGAGTAAGTGTTATGCCTTTCTCTCTTTACAAGAGACTTTACCTTGATAAATTGATACCTACTGATATATCTTTCCAAATGGCTGATAAATCTACTGTTGTTCATGTTAGAATTTGTGAGGATGTTCCTGTTCAAATATCTACCAATTGTTTAATTATGAATGACTTTGTTGTTCATCTAAAAAAGAAGATAAGGTATTTAGAAAGCAAATATATAAGATAGTTACAAGAGGAACATTAGAAAAGTTTTGTTTTAGTAAACTGAATAAAATAGATTTTCAATCCTATGGTCAAATCCTATTTCTATCCAAACCTAGGGTTTCGAACCTACAGGCAACACAATGCTCTGATACCATCTGTAGCGTACCTGCACTTAAAAATATGGCAGGTACCTATGTATAGTGCAAACCCCTGGATCGATTCATTTGCACACACAGTTTACGATGAATATCACAACATTGTATCAATATTACAGAATAATACTGACTTGTAAAATAAATAGTTCGATACATCTTTGCATAGCTCAAAGTGTAGCGTACCTGCACTTTAAATAAGGCAGATACCTGTGTATAGTGCAAATCCCTGGATCGATTCATTTGCACACACAGTTTACGATGTAATATCACAACAAAGCGTCAATTTTATTACATCGATGATCCAGAATTACAAAATATTTGATACAAGTTGCATAGCATAAAGCTAGCATTGAAAAAGTACACAGCGGAAATACAATAGCAGTGAGCCTCTATAACTTTCATGCTGCCACAAGCGAAAACATGTTGGTTGTAGACTCGAAACCTTTAAACGAAACCTCACTCGTCATCTGATCAAATCTGCAATAAGAAAAATATTGCAACAACGTGGGTCAGATTCCATTAAAAATGGAGTCTGGCAAGTGACACTATGGTGGACACTTATGGAATAACTCTAAAGCCTATATGCATATTTGGCTGGTGGAGTTCAAGGCTAATGTGCATAAAGCCAATTTTTCCTACTCTTTTGAAAACACTTTTCTTGAAATCAAGACGAGTATGGCATGAAAACCATAAATCTCATCTTCCCTTGTTCACCCATCAAGTTTTTACTTCTGAAGTTGGAATGGTGGAATCCTCCGTTGACGTCCTTGATCAGCTGCTCAAAATTGTCCGTAACCGGGGACACGGCTAAGTACTTAGTTTTACACTCTGCAGAGGTTGTGCACTTTCACCATTGTACCCATTCAACCCAAGGTATCCTTTACACACCATTTGTGACAAGGAAAGGAGAGAATGAGACGAGATCTTTCAGAAGAATTTTCCCTCCCCATACTGGCTTGACCCGTTCCACCTAACATCCCCCTACATCTTCTTGTCAAGCCGGAGAGAGTCCACGCAACATAATTGATCAAGCCAGAGCCCATATGGCAATGGCTGCACTGGAAGCAATCGTCACTTGGAGTTCCTTCAGATTCCTCTGTTCCTGGGTGTCCGTTCTCAAGTGTACATACTCTATAGGAACCATAGAAATGGACCGAGTAGCCACTCAACATAAACCATCCGACCAATTACCACCCAGGTGTTTCATTAACTTAGTGGATGTGCACTCTCAGGTAAAAATCACCATGCTCACAGCCCTAAGTAGAATAGAAATTCATCCTAGGCGAAGACAGCCATGAGCACAGTCCTGAGTAGTCACTTAACATTTTGTGAAACCTTTCATCAATTGCATAGCATCAATATTTCTGCTAAGTATGATATAGGAACCTAGACACAGGAATAAGGGATTCTACACAGGTTTAGCATAGCAACACATGCATATAAAAATACACTAAGTAATGCATAAAAATAGGAAGTTTATGAGGTGTGCCACTTGCCTTTGAATGTTGTCGTTGTTCACAAACTCTTTTCAACAACGCACGTTTGCTCTCCGTTTAATCTAAACAATATAAGCAAGTAACAATACAACAGTCAACAGCAAGCACAAATCCACAAAGCATACAAACACATTCTAGATGAATAGATAAGTTTTATAAAACTTTCTAAGGAAAATATGTTTATGCATGATGTGCAAAATATTCCTAAGGGCTAGAAATACTTTTTCATGCCATGAAAATCTTTTAAGTTATTGTGAGGCAATTAAGTGGTTCAAGAATGACTAAGGACTAAGGTCTTAAGTTGGATAAACTTATTTTGTTTTATATCTTCTTGAAACAAGCACTCTAATGGCTTAGCCATGATGTGCAAAATACTTAGAGAAAAATACTAAGTCATTTGTTCAAGATGATCACAATTATTATCAACTCTTTGTAAGTTGGACATTCACTATAGTGAGAGAGACAGACACCCGGCCATCCACTTAAATTGTGGAACAGGTCTCATGTACGTGGACATGTAAGGTTTGTTTCCAGGCCGCTTCATCCCACTATGCTGCTAGGATCCAACAACTTCAAGATGATAACATCATGATCAAAATTTGTTTAAGTCTAAAAGACAAGATTAGGAAAGAGGGAAAAGATAGAAAGAAAGATGTAGTTGTCCTCCAGGCTTCATCTCCAGACTTGTAATATTCTCCTTGATGAAGTCTTGATTGAAGTTTTGATCTTCAGACTTGGTGGTTCTTGTATCCTCGAGGCTGGCCTTGGTTTTACTTAGTCTTCATGAAATCTCAGAGTAGAAGAAAGACAGAGAGAAAGACTTAGAGAATAGAAAGGGGGTTGGCCTTCTTGAACTTCTTCTCACTTTTCTTCTAAGTGCTTGACATCTTGGGGATGCTTCCAGAGTCTGTTTTCTTCTAAGTCCTTCATGAACTTCTTCTTGATTTTCTTCTAAGTGTTTCCTCCTTGAAGATACTTCTGAAGTCTTGTTTTTGGCTAAGTCCTTCAATGGTCTTCTAGCTCCATCTTGAAACTACTAAGTGTCTAGTGCATAGCACTTTTCACAAAATACTAAGTTTGAAAATAATCCTAACTTAGAGAAAACTAAAGAAGAGGGGTTTTCCTATGAGAATAAAATATGCTATGAAATGAAATCACAAGAAATATCAAAATAACTTTTGTGTTTTATTTATAAATATGCACGAATTTATAAATGCAATTTAATAAATTTCTAGTTTTGGAAAATATAATAAAAGAAATACTTATGAGATTAAAGTTTCCTATGATTAAATTTTTATAACAAAATTTTATAATTAGTGTTACTAGACAAAGAGTATTTAATTAAATCTATTGCAATTGGATTTAATCCAAAATAATGTTTCTATTAAAAGTTATTTCAAAATTAGTCAAACTATTCAAATTAAACACACAACTATGAAATCATTCAAAAATTACTTAAAAATATTTTATAGCAGTGGCATTAATTTACATATATTCTAAAGTTTCTAAAACACATTTATTTGCAATTTTTGGATTTAAAGATTTAAAGTTATCGCAAATATACTCAAATTCCCCATCTGAAATTTGAATATTTTATACTAAGTCAAATTTAAATTATGTCTGATCCAAATTATTCTACACATCCAGAGCTTTCCAAATATATAAAAATTATTAAATTTGGAGTTGTGGTTAAAAAGTTATGAGAGATCTAAGTGATAGGGGTGTTTCTGCAAAACTGCCGATTAAATTTAATTACGAAATTGATTATACACGTCAACGCTGACTGTGCGCTGACGGGGCATGCCACGTAGGCGCTGACGTGGTTAAGTCATGGATCTGGGCCGTCCAGAATTAGATCTACGGCAGACTGTCACGTACCGGTTCGAAATAAACCGATCTAATCTCGTGCGTTGATAGAAGATCTGACGGTCGAGAGGCGCTGACCTGAGGGTGGCGGCGCAGTGGTCGCCGGCGGTGAGGACGACGACAGCGCAGCCCCTGTCGTTGACGGATCCGTCGCTCCGGCGATCTCCCGGGCGTGGGGCGAGGGTCAAAAGACTCCCCGCAGCACGGGGAGTTGGATGGGAGCGGTGGCGTGGGCTCGGCTGCCGTGCAGCGGCGAGGAGGCGCGAGCGGAGCGGCGAAGTTCCGGTGAGCTCGGTTGAGCAAAGATCGGACGTTTGGCTGCACAGAAATTTGCCCCAAGGCATGAGGAGGTGCGCAACGAAACAGGAGAGGCGAGGAGCGCGGTCTCGGGCGGGGAAGTGCTCACCTCGTCGCGAAATCCGTGGAAAACGGCGGCGGCCTGGGTGTACTCCGGCGAGCCCGTGCAGCGGCCTGGCGGCGCGATTTGCTAGGTTTCGAGGGGGAAAAGACGCGGCGGGGTACGGGGATTATATAGGGGGCTTCAGAGATCGTATCCCGTACGAATCGGAGAGGATTTGGACTCCGATTCGATCCCAATTTCTGCGCTTCGTTCGGTTAGAGGTAGGAGATGATCTGCTGACGTCAGCATGACGTCAGCCGATATTTTCTTTTCTGATTTTATTTCTTTAATTCATATCTTTTGATTTAAATGTCCAAATGATGTCAAATTAATTTCTAAAAATTTGTAAAAATAATATCTTGTTGTTAAACCAGTTGTGGGTATGTTTTGAATATTTTTGAAAATTCATATTTTGAAATATTGCTTAATTACAAGTTTGACACTTAAAGTCAACTTTGGATTTCTTTCTTATTTAAATTTTCCTTTGGCTATAATAAATTTGTAAAAATAACCCCACCTCAATATGTTTGAATTTAAGTTATTTAAACTTATTTTCAAATTCTAAATTCATTTTTGGCTTTGGTATACTTATTAATGATATAACACAACTATATGAACATGGAAAAGATAATGTATCCCTTTTTAATTGAAGATAATTTGTGCAACATTTTATTTTATGCATTTGAAACTTCATAACAACTTTGGAAAAGATTTTTATTTTAATTTTATTCTTATTTAGAATCTATTAATCATTTCATGCTTTGAAAAATAGATGAAATTCCTTTAAGCAATTGAAATGTTTATTTGGCTAATTCATTAATTTAAATTTTATGAAGTTTTAAAGTTATACACTATAGGCTTTAATTTCCAAACTATATTTTGAACATAGTTAAAGGAATGAAAACCATTTAGTAATTAAATAATCTTTTGAAAATCTTGTATTTAAGTGGTTTAATTCAAATAATTATAAAGAACTAATTTATTTAAAATAAAATGAATTGTAGTTTGTAAAATATTTATCAAATTATATTTTAAGGTTTTTGAAACACAGTGGATAATAAAATGTTTAAACTGTGACCTTTGAAATATTAAACTCAAATTTGAAGTCTTTCATAGTTGGTTTCCTTATACTTTTAATATTTTATTTTAATAAAAGAAAAGTTTTAAATTTTAGTGATTTTTTAACATTATAAAATGTTGGGATGTTACAGACTACCACCCTTAAAAGGAATCTCGTCCCCGAGATTCGGAGAGGCTAGAAAGACAAAGCAAAAGCTTGAGTGATTCTGATAACTCGAGATGTTTTGGGGCATGAAATTTCTAACATGGAAACTTGTAAACTTGACAGTGAATAAATTTTTCTAATTGGGGAGGCTAGGAGATTTTTTTTTTGGGATCTTTGGGTTTAATAAGTTGGGTTTGAATATTCTAGGTGGCTACCACCCTTAAAAGTTTTGTTGATAATTCAACAACCTAATGCACAACCATAATCAAGATAATCCATTACAAACATCATCTAACAAACATCCAGCAACAAGATTCAAGCACAAGCAATGCATGCATGAGAATTTCAAACTTATTTTAAGAAATCGAACTAATCGTTTATCAAACGAACACACTAAAGTCGTAGGAATACGAAAGCAACAGTACTGCCATACCACAATTTGATAGGTCAATACACTAAATCGATACGATAAGCTAAATAAGATAAATGGTGGTCCCTCTAACATGGTTTTGATTGCTACACTTATCCTTCCTACATATTACGCTTGCGTTTTATTGTGTGGTTATTTGCCTCAGGCGTGACTTCTTCCTCAGTTGACTCTTCAAACAGCACCTCTTCGGGGTCTTCCTCCGCTGGTCCTTCCTCGGAAATAGGGTGGTGGTAGCTTCAAAACACTTGTCAACCTAGCCAGCTGCCTCCCAAAGATGAAACCCGACAAAACTCCAGCATACGCAGTCTCAGTGTATTCTCCCATCTAAATTTTTGAACAGGTAAGAGTATTAGAATTTAAAAGAAAAGGGGAAGATGCAAGACAAGATAAATAAAGTAAAACAATATTAAGGAAAGTTCAAAATTCACTCATGTTTTGGAAACCTAGTTTAGTTAACTATTTAACCTTTGGGGTCTTAGTCCAATCCTAGGGGTTTCGAACCTACAGGCAACACAGTGCTCTGATACCATCTGTAGCGTACCTGCACTTTAAATAAGGCAGATACCTGTGTATAGTGCAAATCCCTGGATCGATTCATTTGCACACACAGTTTACGATGTAATATCACAACAAAGCGTCAATTTTATTACATCGATGATCCAGAATTACAAAATATTTGATACAAGTTGCATAGCATAAAGCTAGCATTGAAAACGTACACAGCGGAAATACAATAGCAGTGAGCCTCTATAACTTTCATGCTGCCACAGGCGAAAACATGTTGGTTGTAGACTCGAAACCTTTAAACGAAACCTCACTCGTCATCTGATCAAATCTGCAATAAGAAAAATATTGCAACAACGTGGGTCAGATTCCATTAAAAATGGAGTCTGGCAAGTGACACTATGGTGGACACTTATGGAATAACTCTAAAGCCTATATGCATATTTGGCTGGTGGAGTTCAAGGCTAATTTGCATAAAGCCAATTTTTCCTACTCTTTTGAAAACACTTTTCATGAAATCAAGACGAGTATGGCATGAAAACCATAAATCTCATCTTCCCTTGTTCACCCATCAAGTTTTTACTTCTGAAGTTGGAATGGTGGAATCCTCCGTTGACGTCCTTGATCAGCTGCTCAAAATTGTCCGTAACCGGGGACACGGCTAAGTACTTAGTTTTACACTCTGCAGAGGTTGTACTTTCACCATTGTACCCATTCAACCCAAGGTATCCTTTACACACCATTTGTGACAAGGAAAGGAGAGAATGAGACGAGATCTTTCAGAAGCATTTTCCCTCCCCATACTGGCTTGACCCGTTCCACCTAACATCCCCCTACATCTGCTTGTCAAGCCGGAGAGAGTCCACGCAACATAATTGATCAAGCCAGAGCCCATATGGAAATGGCTACACTGGAAGCAATCGTCACTTGGAGTTCCTTCAGATTCCTCTGTTCCTGGGTGTCCGTTCTCAAGTGTACATACTCTATAGGAACCATAGAAATGGACCGAGTAGCCACTCAACATAAACGATCCGACCAATTACCACCCAGGTGTTTCATTAACTTAGTGGATGTGCACTCTCAGGTAAAAATCACCATGCTCACAACACTAAGTAGAATAGAAATTCATCCTAGGCGAAGACAGCCATGAGCACAGTCCTGAGTAGTCACTTAACATTTTGTGAAACCTTTCATCAATTGCATAGCATCAATATTTCTGCTAAGTATGATATAGGAACCTAGACACAGGAATAAGGGATTCTACACAGGTTTAGCATAGCAACACATGCATATAAAAATACACTAAGTAATGCATAAAAATAGGAAGTTTATGAGGTGTGCCACTTGCCTTTGAATGTTGTCGTTGTTCACAAACTCTTTTCAACAACGCACGTTTGCTCTCCGTTTAATCTAAACAATATAAGCAAGTAACAATACAACAGTCAACAGCAAGCACAAATCCACAAAGCATACAAACACATTCTAGATGAATAGATAAGTTTTATAAAACTTTCTAAGGAAAATATGTTTATGCATGATGTGCAAAATATTCCTAAGGGCTAGAAATACTTTTTCATGCCATGAAAATCTTTTAAGTTATTGTGAGGCAATTAAGTCGTTCAAGAATGACTAAGTACTAAGGTCTTAAGTTGGATAAACTTATTTTGTTTTATATCTTCTTGAAACAAGCACTCTAATGGCTTAGCCATGATGTGCAAAATACTTAGAGAAAAATACTAAGTCATTTGTTCAAGATGATCACAATTATTATCAACTCTTTGTAAGTTGGACATTCACTATAGTGAGAGAGACAGACACCCGGCCATCCACTTAAATTGTGGAACAGGTCTCATGTACGTGGACATGTAAGGTTTGTTTCCAGGCCGCTTCATCCCACTATGCTGCTAGGATCCAACAACTTCAAGATGATAACATCATGATCAAAATTTGTTTAAGTCTAAAAGACAAGATTAGGAAAGAGGGAAAAGATAGAAAGAAAGATGTAGTTGTCCTCCAGGCTTCATCTCCAGACTTGTAATATTCTCCTTGATGAAGTCTTGATTGAAGTTTTGATCTTCAGACTTGGTGGTTCTTGTATCCTCGAGGCTGGCCTTGGTTTTACTTAGTCTTCATGAAATCTCAGAGTAGAAGAAAGACAGAGAGAAAGACTTAGAGAATAGAAAGGGGGTTGGCCTTCTTGAACTTCTTCTCACTTTTCTTCTAAGTGCTTGACATCTTGGGGATGCTTCCAGAGTCTGTTTTCTTCTAAGTCCTTCATGAACTTCTTCTTGATTTTCTTCTAAGTGTTTCCTCCTTGAAGATACTTCTGAAGTCTTGTTTTTGGCTAAGTCCTTCAATGGTCTTCTAGCTCCATCTTGAAACTACTAAGTGTCTAGTGCATAGCACTTTTCACAAAATACTAAGTTTGAAAATAATCCTAACTTAGAGAAAACTAAAGAAGAGGGGTTTTCCTATGAGAATAAATATGCTATGAAATGAAATCACAAGAAATATCAAAATAACTTTTGTGTTTTATTTATAAATATGCATGAATTTATAAATGCAATTTAATAAATTTCTAGTTTTGGAAAATATAATAAAAGAAATACTTATGAGATTAAAGTTTCCTATGATTAAATTTTTATAACAAAATTTTATAATTAGTGTTACTAGACAAAGAGTATTTAATTAAATCTATTGCAATTGGATTTAATCCAAAATAATGTTTCTATTAAAAGTTATTTCAAAATTAGTCAAACTATTCAAATTAAACACACAACTATGAAATCATTCAAAAATTACTCAAAAATATTTTATAGCAGTGGCATTAATTTACATATATTCTAAAGTTTCTAAAACACATTTATTTGCAATTTTTGGATTTAAAGATTTAAAGTTATCGCAAATATACTCAAATTCCCCATCTGAAATTTGAATATTTTATACTAAGTCAAATTTAAATTATGTATGATCCAAATTATTCTACACATCCAGAGCTTTCCAAATATATAAAAATTATTAAATTTGGAGTTGTGGTTAAAAAGTTATGAGAGATCTAAGTGATAGGGGTGTTTCTGCAAAACTGCCGATTAAATTTAATTACGAAATTGATTATACACGTCAGCGCTGACTGTGCGCTGACGGGGCATGCCACGTAGGCGCTGACGTGGTTAAGTCATGGATCTGGGCCGTCCAGAATTAGATCTACGGCAGACTGTCACGTACCGGTTCGAAATAAACCGATCTAATCTCGTGCGTTGATAGAAGATCTGACGGTCGAGAGGCGCTGACCTGAGGGTGGCGGCGCAGTGGTCGCCGGCGGTGAGGACGACGACGGCGCAGCCCCTGTCGTTGACGGATCCGTCGCTCCGGCGATCTCCCGGGCGTGGGGCGAGGGTCAAAAGACTCCCCGCAGCACGGGGAGTTGGATGGGAGCGGTGGCGTGGGCTCGGCTGCCGTGCAGCGGCGAGGAGGCGCGTGCGGAGCGGCGAAGTTCCGGCGAGCTCGGTTGAGCAAAGATCGGACGTTTGGCTGCACAGAAATTTGCCCCAATGCATGAGGAGGTGCGCAACAAAACAGGAGAGGCGAGGAGCGCGGTCTCGGGCGGAGAAGTGCTCACCTCGTCGCGAAATCTGTGGAAAACGGCGGCGGCCTGGGTGTACTCCGGCGAGCCCGTGCAGCGGCCTGGCGGCGCGATTTGCTAGGTTTCGAGGGGGAAAAGACGCGGCGGGGTACGGGGATTATATAGGGGGCTTCGGAGATCGTATCCCGTACGAATCGGAGAGGATTTGGACTCCGATTCGATCCCAATTTCTGCGCTTCGTTCGGTTAGAGGTAGGAGATGATCTGCTGACGTCAGCATGACGTCAGCCGATATTTTCTTTTCTGATTTTATTTCTTTAATTCATATCTTTTGATTTAAATGTCCAAATGATGTCAAATTAATTTCTAAAAATTTGTAAAAATAATATCTTGTTGTTAAACCAGTTGTGGGTATGTTTTGAATATTTTTGAAAATTCATATTTTGAAATATTGCTTAATTACAAGTTTGACACTTAAAGTCAACTTTGGATTTCTTTCTTATTTAAATTTTCCTTTGGCTATAATAAATTTGTAAAAATAACCCCATCTCAATATGTTTGAATTTAAGTTATTTAAACTTATTTTCAAATTCTAAATTCATTTTTGGCTTTGGTATACTTATTAATGATATAACACAACTATATGAACATGGAAAAGATAATGTATCCCTTTTTAATTGAAGATAATTTGTGCAACATTTTATTTTATGCATTTGAAACTTCATAACAACTTTGGAAAAGATTTTTATTTTAATTTTATTCTTATTTAGAATCTATTAATCATTTCATGCTTTGAAAAATAGATGAAATTCCTTTAAGCAATTGAAATGTTTATTTAGCTAATTCATTAATTTAAATTTTATGAAGTTTTAAAGTTATACACTATAGGCTTTAATTTCCAAACTATATTTTGAACATAGTTAAAGGAATGAAAACCATTTAGTAATTAAATAATCTTTTGAAAATCTTGTATTTAAGTGGTTTAATTCAAATAATTATAAAGAACTAATTTATTTAAAATAAAATGAATTGTAGTTTGTAAAATATTTATCAAATTATATTTTAAGGTTTTTGAAACACAGTGGATAATAAAATGTTTAAACTGTGACCTTTGAAATATTAAACTCAAATTTGAAGTCTTTCATAGTTGGTTTCCTTATACTTTTAATATTTTATTTTAATAAAAGAAAAGTTTTAAATTTTAGTGATTTTTGAACATTATAAAATGTTGGGATGTTACACAAAGCTAGCTCAAAAAGAATAAAGCAGCGGAAATAAATCTTCAATGAGCCCCCAACTACAGGCGAGAACATGTTGGTGCAGACTCGAAACCCAAACGTAGTCCTCACGCTTCGTCAGATAATTCTGCAACAAATAATAATTTGCTAGAGAGTGGGTCAGATTCCATTAAAAATGGAGTCTGACAAGTGACACTATGGTGCACACTTAATGGAATAACTCTATAACATGTATGCATATTTGGCTGGTGGAGTTCAAGGCTATTTTGCATAAAGCCAGTTTTGCCTAACTCTTTGTAAAACAAACTTATTAACATCATAATTGGCAACACTGGTTAACCCAGGTGAGCCAAAAGATATCACGTCCTTAGGTGCACCCTCAGGTGAAAACCCCCACATTCAATGGTCCTAAGTATAGTAGAAACTATCTTAGGTGAAAACCCCCATGAACATGGTCCTGAGTAGTCCACTGTTGTTTACTTATCAAAATTATATTAAGAAATTAGAATGTTGGGATTCCTCCATTGTCCTTGATCAGCTGCAGTCTTCACTTGGAAAACTTCTCCTTGAGTTCTTCAATTTCTTCTCCCTTTATTCCTCACATCCCTTTGTTCCTGGGTGGCCTTCCACAAGTGTGCTCTTAGGTGAGAACCCCCACATTCATGATCCTAAGTATAGTAGAAACTATCTTAGGTGAAAACCCTCATGGGCATGGTTCTGAGTAGCCAATCAACATAAACCAAACAACCAATCCACCCAGATGATTCATTAACTTAGTGGATGTGCACTCCCACGTAAAAACCCCCACATACTATGATCCTAATGATAGTAGAGACTATCTCAGGTGAAAACCCTCATAGACATGGTCCTGAGTAGCCACTTAACATTTTATAAAACCTTTCATCATTTGCATAACATCAAAATTCCACTAAGTCATTTCATAGGTACCTAGACACAAGGGAATAGGGGATTCTAAACATGTCTTGTATAGCAATACTACTAAGTTCTACACATGCATGGGAAAATAACTAAGTTATGCATAGAAAATACTTAGGAATTTTATGGGGGTGTGCAACTTACCTTGGCAACAAGAATGATAGCAACTGCAACTGCAACTGTTGTCGTTTCCCTCCAAAATTTCTAACACATCAAACAAAACACACATAAACATACTAACAAGGTAACAATACAAAAATATTTTATGCATGATGTGCAAAATACTTAGAGAAAATACTAAGTCTATTCTTCAAGGTGATCGACAATTATTATCAACTCTTTGTAAATTGGATATTCACTATAGTGAGAGAGACAGACACCCGGCCAGCCACTTAAGTTTGTGGAACAGGTCTCATGTAAGTGGACATGTAAGGTTAGTCTCCAGGCTGCTTCATCTCACTATGCCGCTAGGATCCAACAAACTTCAAGATGGTAATAACATGATCAAGTTGTTTAAGTCTAGATTAGTGTCGGGGGGCTACCCCCCGGGTAGGGGCAGATCCCGGTATAATCCGGTAAATATCGACAGTACTTGACCTTTGGCGATAGCAATGGACACCTCCTAGTGTGCTGAAAGGGCAGATTGACCCCTGAGCGCTGGTAGAGGACAAAGTGCCTCCTGGCAGGCGCAAGGGTCAGCTCTAGCAGCTATAAATAGACACCCCCGATCCTCACAATCGCAGCACAAGCATGAGCGGGTGGTTCCTCTAGGAACTAGCTTCTCGAAGATGTCTTTACTGCTAGGCTAAGACATCTTCGGGAGGCTAGGCCTAGAGATACTCATCCTGAGACGAGCTCGGACGTCTCCGGGAAGGATCCCGGATCTAGGACTCCGGGGAGACTTCCGGGTGGAGGTATACTCGGCTTTACCGGATAGGTATTCCGGGTAAGTACTAACCGGAGCGACTCTCGGTGTTGATCTTGTGTAGAAGAGGCTCACAGTGGCAGGCAAGGAGGTATCCGGAGTAAGGGCTTCCGGTAGGCCGTCAACGGTTCGTAGCAGGCTTTCTCGTCTATCGCGGGGGGAAGTACCGTTCCGCCTGACACGGAAGCATGGTCACCTCCCGCCTGACACGGGAGCATGGTCACCTCCCTCCTGACACGGGAGCGCGTCAGCCGGTACGAGCGTGGTACGACAAGACCTGACATGCCTAGCCCGGCAATCCGGAAAAGGCTATCCGGGATGGGCGGAGACATGTCTTGTCTCTGACAAGGGGACAATGATGATGTGGGACGGCGCCTGCCGTCCTTATCGAGATGATGACGAAGGGGCTACTCCGGATAGTCCGGCGACTAGGTCGCACTAGCCGGTGACGACATCTCGGTTAGGCCTGTCCGGTGGGGCCAAGCCAAGTTAGGGTTTCCGGCCCTCCTGGCCGGACCTCTATAAAAGGCGCCATAACTGCTCCTAAGAGAAGAGACCAACTTCAGAGCCAAAGCTATAGTCACATTTACTCTTAGAGCAGTTACTCCTCTTCACCTTGAGTTCATCTAGTTCTTCGTACTTCATCCTTTGGCAGATCTTGTAGCAAGTTGTAGTCCTTATATCACCAATATATAGAGAGGAAAGACAGGAGTAGGGGTGTTACCTCCTCACGAGGGCCCTGAACCTGGGTATATCGTGTGTGTGTTGTGTGCCTTCGTGCATTTGTTTGTATTTGTTAGATCATCCCCTTTGCACTTTGTTCTTATTCCCTGTTCTTGGGAGATCTCGGTTTTACCGGGATCCTCCCCGTGTGAGCTCTTCAGCTCGCTATCCCTCCCCGGATCCACCAACGTCCATCAGCCCCACAAATTAGCCATCCTATGGCATCTGCCGTGACACCACCACGACAATTAGGAAGGAGGGAAAAGATAGAAAGAAAAATGTAGTTGGTCTTCTAGGCTTCATCTCCAGACTTGTAACTTGCTTCTTGGGGATGTCTTGATTGAATTCTTTGGTAGACTTGATAATTCTTCAGACTTGATGATTCTTGTATGATCGAGGCTGGTCTTGGATTTAACTTAGTCTTCACGAAGTCTTAGAGGAGAAGGGAGAAAAGAGAGAGAGGAAGTAAGACTTAGAAAATATTGCTGGTTGGTCTTCATGAACTTCTTTTTGATTTTCTTCTAAGTGCTTCTACTCCTGGAAGATACTTCTGAAGTCTTGTTTTGGCTAAGTCCTTCATTGGTCTCCCAGCTCCATGTTGAAAGTCCTAAGTGTCTAAGTGCATAGCACTTAACCAAAATGCTAAGCTGAAAATATTCCTAACTTACAGAAAATAATGGAGGAGTTTTCTTATAAGGAGAATAACTATATAATAAAATATTTCATGCATGCAATGCACTTTTTAATCATAATAAACATCATACAAAATTTGTGATATTTATAAAGTATGCATTAGACTATAAATGCAACTTAATTAATTTCTATTTTCGCAAAACATCATAAAAGGAATAAATATAAGATTAAAGTTTTATGTGATTAAACTTTTATAACAAAATTTTATAAATGGTGTTAATAGACAGAGGGCATTTAATTAAATTTATAGCAATTGCATTTAATCAAAAATAATATTTCTATCAAAAGTTCGGTCAAAAATACTCAAACTATTCAAATTAAATATATAACTATTAGGTCATTAAAATAATATTCAAAAATAGTTTATAACAGAGGCATCATACTACAAATATCCTAAAGTTTCTAAAACAATTTTATTTGCAATTTTTGGAATTATAGATTTAAAGTTATGACAAATATACTCAAATCTTCCATTTGAAATTTGAATATTGTAAACCTTGTCAAATTTGAAATCTAACAGATCTAAAATATTCTACATGTCAAGGGCTTTTCAAATATATAAACTTATTTGAATTTGGATATGTGAGTAAAAAGTTATAACAATTCTAAGTGGCAGGGGTGTTTCTGTAAAAGTGCCAAATTAAATTAAATTGAGAAATTCATTTCCAGGTCAGCGCTGACTGGACGCTGACGAGGCAACGACGTGGCACTGACTGGGCGCCACGCGGCGCTGACTGTGCGTACCGGCGGTTTTTAAGTGATTTAATCACGGCTGCACGAAAAGGATCTAACGGCTGAGAACAACCCGACCAAAACAGAGCGGCGCGACTCGCCGGAAACCTAACCGGAGTCGTGCCCGCGGCTACGACATTGCCGGCGACGCACGATCTCGACGTTTTAATGCCTACGTGGACGAATGAGTTATACCCTGGCGTGTAGGAGACCGAGGCGGAGACGATGGCGAGGTTACGGCGGTCAGAGCGTATTTTGCCTCTCGGAAGGGCTTGCCGGAGTTGATGGAGGCGGCGGCGAGCTTCGGGTGTGGACGAGGCCGTCAATCTGGCGTGAGAAAAAATACCAGAGAATGTCAGGGAGCTGCGCACGAAGCAACGAAAGACAAAGGAAGTGACGGGAGGGGTCGGGGTTCACGGATTGTCGCCGGAGTCGAGTTTTTCGCCAGCGGCAACGGCGGGGCTCCGAGGACGCTTGCGGACGGCCTGGTGTCTCTCGGGCTCTGGTTTTTGGGGTAAAAGAGAGAGGGTGGAGAGGGCTATTTGTAGGAAGAAACCACACTCGAAACGGTGGTCTTAATCGCCCGATTGAAGGAGAATGAAATCGGCCGTTTTGGCAAGTCGCGGGCGTGGTCTCCGGACGAACGTTGAAGACGACGATGACGTCAGCAGTGACGTCATCAATTTTTCTTTTTCTGTTTTTCTTTTTAATTCATATCTTTTGATTTAAGACTCCAAATGAAGTCAAACAAATTTCTAAAATTTTGTAAAATCCATATTTATGCTTTAAACCATTTGTGGGCATGTTTTGAAACTTTTTGAAAATTAATTATTTTGAAATATTCATTAGATGCAATTTTACCTATTTTAGTTAATCTTTGAAATTAGGGATTTAATAATTTATTTGGAGTTAATTTTTTTTATGAAATAACCCACATTCAAATATGTTTGAATTTAGATTATTTAAACTTATTTTGCTGAAATCATTCACCTTTATTTTGGCAAAAAAGTAGAATAATAGAATATAAATATTTTTAGAGTAATATGAAATATAATGGATTTTTAATTTAAACCTTTTATGACTTAATCAGATGATGAATGATGAGATGCTGAAATATAAATCATTCACAAATATTTTTATGGCAAAAAAGGTAACATGAGTGTCTCATATGGTTTAAATCTATTATGTCATATAAAATTCATTTGGTGTCAAGACTTGATCAACCTTGTTAACAAGTGCATTTTAAATGCATAAAGGGGCTAAAAAAAATCTTTCTCTCATCCTTGTTTTACCTACTGTAATGTTATTAAGTTTGCAAGGTTTAGTTGTATTTGGAGTTAGAAAATAATTTTTCAATATTTAATTTAATAATGCAAAATACCAGAAAATAAAAAAATAAAGTTTCTCAGAAAATTAAAAATTTATAACAAAACTCATATTTTTCGAGGAGGGAACTAGAAGTGCCAGAGAGCAACCAGGGGGACCCACAGGGCCACCTCCCCACATGGTGGCGCGGCAGCATCCTGGGTGCGCCAGCACATGGTGTGGGGCAACTTGCTCTCTCTCCTTCCCTCGCCTTCCTCTTGCCCGAAAAATCAATTTTGGATAGCTCAAACCTGCGTTCTTGATGCTCATCTCATGTGATTTTGATCTCCATCTTCAGCCAATTTATGTTGCTGAAATTTGGTGCATCTCTTCTCTGGTATGTGACTCCTCCGAATATCCAAGTAAAATTTTGTTTCGTGGTGTATATATTAAGTATTTTTCTGCTGTAGGTATCTTGTTTAGTGAGTTTGAATGCTTGTTCTAAGTTGAAATAACTAGTTCTGATGCATGCTTAAGACTCTAGCAAGTCACTATAGTAGTTTCACTTCATTTAGTTGGCTAAAAATCGATTTTTATGATGTTTGTCAAAAATTTCAGAACATGGAATGAAATTCATATTCACTAGATCCAAGTGAGATAGTGGTGGAAGGGAAGATGAAATTTCATAGAGAAGAAGGAGTATTCCCTGCTATCTACCCGTGCTCACAATTCATGGAGATTGCAGGGATTGCACATGATTTCCATGATCTCTTGTCCAATGCGGGATTGGAACATTTTGCTTAGGATCAACCTTTCCAATATACTAAGTTGTCTATGTCGGTGGTGCAGGATTTCCGCTGCAATTTGAACTCATCTAACCCCACTCTGCATTATAAGATTTACAAAAAATCTGTGGTTTTGCCTTTTGGTGTTTTTTTTGTTCAGCGATGAGTGTTCCACATGGAAGATCATTAGAGAAGTTTAAAGGGAACCCAAGGCCATTGATGGATTTGTATGAAGAAATTTGCGATGGAAGGAGTTTCTCTAAAGATGGCGGTAAAATCAGGAGTATTCATCTTCCTTCCATTAGCTATTTTGCATACTTCATTGCTAAATTAGTCTTGTCTGATTTAGCTTTTCTAGCTGCTGCTTTGCGTCATGATAGAACTTATAACTTGGGTGCTCTGATTGCTCACCGTTTCGCTACTAACCGTGAGAGGGGAGGAATTTTTGGAGGACTAGTCGCTTGGAGGCTCATCCTCTCGAATTTCAACTGCCTATAGAAAAATTAGATATTGATTCAATGAAGAAACATGAAATTATTGCTAAGAATAGTAATTTGCATTTTCTCCCATACACTATAAATTTTCCAAGGAGGAAACATTTTACAGTATCTACCATTGAGAGGATTGTTATCTTTCCTGCGCCTCTTCTTAACTTTGTTGGCAGGGGGAACTTGTCCGTCTCAGAGGCTGAACTAGACACACTTGAGGACCAGCCCGGCCCGGATAGTAGGGGCATTGATGAGGAGTATGGGGGTGGTTTCATTCAGCCACCGGAAACATCTAGTTTCATGTACCCGGATCCGGGGTATGCAGAACCTTCGGGATTTTCCTCCCCCCCAGCCGATGCGGAATATGACTACACGAGGCCTGACCCGCCGAGTTGGAGCCATTATTCACCTTGGGGCTGATCTCCACTTAGGACAAAAGTCTAAGTTTGGGGGGAGGTATACCGATAGCACACTCATTTATATATCATTATCATTCTGTACTTTATATATCCATGTTTCGTTTTAGTTTTCTCTCTTTCATTTGTTCATGCTTTGTTTGCTTTCCATGAACTCAAAAATACCAAAAAGATTTTTTTATTTCTCTTGCTGGTATTTTTTAGTATCTAGTATTAATATTCTTAGTATTTATTTCAGTTCAATATGCAAAAACACAAAAATATTTTGTTTTGTTGTGTGCTGTTTCGCCCAGGGACAGATTTTTGCTGTCCACCGTTTAATTAATAACTTTTCACAGAAACGTCGGAATGACCTGAAATTTCTTGTGCGTGTTCCTCAGATGTGTACGCAACTTTTATTAGTTTTTAGTTTTCTGATCTGAGTATTTTAAGATACTCTACAAAAATCGTCTTTGCTGGCTGTTCTGTTCTTAGTTCCTAAATCCGAAAAACCAAAAATATTTGTTGTTTCTCTTTGGTTTTGTATAGTTTGTTTCAGAGGTCATTACCTTTAGTTACTCCATGGAGCTTGGTTATTATTTCATATCTTTCAATCACACAAGTTATAAGTCAATTATGATGATCTATGACAATTCGTGTTGGGTAAGAGGCTGGTAATGAACTCTACTTGTTTCTCATTTTTGTGCATATACTCATTCATGTGAGAATGCTTGGATGGTTCGCATAAGGTATATGTCGATTGGTGGATACATAGTATTTCATGTTCTCTTATGATCGTTTCCATTTTATTTATGATGTATGTCATGTTTCTATGGATATTTGCTTGCATTGTTTTGCTCATAATAGAATATGACATTGTGGTATCCTCCTCTGAATAATTCATTTGAATGGACTTGGCATGTGTTTACACATTTTATGACTGAAAAAAATAAGTCAATTAAGCCTTGATGACATATTTTGCCTCAGAGTTCTAGTATCATTTTTATGTCTTCGTTAATTCTATTTCGTCGCAAGCATGATTATGACGGTTATTGCTCTCTTGAATTGTCGATTTCCCATATTTTGCTAGCCTCCACTTGTACTAAGATGAAAATGCTTGTGCTTCCAAATCCCTGAAAACCAAGTTATTCCAAAGAGTCCACTATAAATACCTATGCATGGCATTTCAAACCATTCAAGAAATTCACATGTGCTACCTTTAAAACCTTCAAACACTTCTTAATTTGTGCCTCTATTTTGAGCTCATGAGGAAGTAGTAGTTGGGCTTCTTATCTTCCATAATAATTAAGTAATTGACTTGCATGCTACATATGCACGTCACTAATTTTCCAAAAGGCTGGTTAGACCATTATAACATCAAAAAGATTTGAGAAAATAAAAATGGGCAATCCTCCATGGTTTGAGATTGTTTGGTGGGCACCTGAGGATTTGGTTAGCCATGGTTATGTTAGCAAGGTTGGGAGGAGTTTCAAGCTATCAAAATGAATGAATATAAAGATGCATATTATAAGTGTTTTGTTTTAAAAATAATTCAGAACCGCTCTCAACTTGCTTAGTATGGGAGGAGTGCCCATTTTTATTGCCATTCGTTATGATAACAAGAACTCTATTGCCATTCGTTGACCAAACAACCACCACTCAAAATAAATTTACCTTTGTTTCAAAATGATAAGAAGCTCTAGCACATGTTGAGTCCCTACTTCCCTTAATAAAGGGCATATCGTTTACTTTACTGTTGAGTCACCATCCTTCTTTGAGCACCTTCTTGAGAGCATAATTGTCATTCTTAGTGTAATGTGCTTGTCCCTTAATATGTTAATCGTGGTGTAATCTTGATGCTTTTATCTTTGATATATTTATCTCTAGTCTTCCCTTGAAACTCAGAGGTGCTTGTGCATTTATGTTTTGTTGTTCCATTCGGGCAAGCGAGATACCACTTTATCATACTTTCTTATGAGCCTTGCAATCCTGTGAATTAATTGGCATCTTTTCATGGTTTACATAACTATTGGGTGACACCGGTTATATATGACTTATTATGAATAGTCTTAGCATTTGTCCTCATAATGAGAATATTTACATCACATGAGCAAATGAGTTTGTGAAAGTTCTTTTATCACACTCAGTTGTTAACTGAATTGCTTGAGGACGAGCAATAAGCTAAGCTTGGGGGAGTTGATACGTCCAAAACGTATATACTTTCTCGAACACTTTTGCTATTATTTTACCTCTAATTTTTGTGTTTTGAATGCAACTAACACGGACTAACGCTATATTCAGCATAATTACCCTGGTGTCTCGTTTTTTTTACAGAAATATCAACTTTATGGAAAAACCGCGAAAAATACCTGGAAGTCATTTTCTCACCCGAGAGATCCAGGAGCCAGAAGACCAAACGGAGAGGAGCCACGTGGGCCCCACACCTGGTGCTGACGCGGCAGGCTCCTGGCCGCGCCAGCCCATGGTGGTATCCACTTTCGCAAAAAAAACTTCGTACGCCGCCACCACCGTGAACTCTAGTTCGGGACCAGAAGTCTTTGTTCCGGCACCCTGCCGGGACGGGGAATCAAAGGGGATCATCGCCAACGCCTCTCCATCAACCATCCATGTTTCCCCCATCCATGTGTGAGTAATCGACCGCTATAGGCTTGAGGGGATGGTAGGGATTGGATGAGATCATTCATATAATAGTTGTAATATCGTTAGGGCATGGTGCCTAGTATCCATTATCGGTGTTTTACATCATTGTTGCAACTTGTTATGCTTAATGTATACACTAGGGCCCGAGTGCCATGATTTCAGATCTGAACATGTTATTATATCATGGTGATAATTATTTTTTAGAACATATCTATGAGTTGTATACACATATTATTGTCCGAAACCGATGGCCCCAAAGTGACAGCAATTGGGATAACCGGAGGGAATGGCTGTGATATGAGGATCACATGTGTTCACGGAATATTAATGCTTTGTTCCGGTACTTAATTAAAAGAAGTACCATAATTGCCAGTAGTTTCCCTAGAGGCCCCGCTGGAAACGGACTGGCAAGACAAAAGATGTTGTGCAAGTTTCTCATTGCGAGCACACACAACTAAATTGGAATACATGCTTATGATTAGTTAATACTGGGATGTTTTATATTATTTATCTGCAAATGCCTATGCTATGATATTACATGAATTCTCTTATCCATGCAACGCTCGTACATCCATCCCTATGCCTACAATATTTTAATCCCGTTGTCTACTATCATCACAATCGCTGTCTTACTTCTACTGCTACTATTATTTCAATACTGTCTTTGCTATAAAACTGTTGCTACTGATAATCTGTCTCGAGCAAGTCTATTCACATGTGCAGCTGATCTGACTAATCATCTGTTAAAGGTTATAAATATTATTTGGCTCCCCTTGTGTCGAATCAATAAATTTGGGTTTTACTTCTCTCGAAGACTGATGCGATCCCCTATACTTGTGGGTCATCACTCATCTGCTCCACCGTCATCGCGTCTCTCTTGCCTACTCTGTCCTGTTATAAGCTGAGCAGAATTAATGTCCGGTCGCCAATACTGCCGTCTAGGCCGCGACGCCGTCCAGACCGCAGATGGCATTAAAAGGAGCCATCTCCTTGCCCGATGCGCTCACAAATCCCCTCTTCCTCTGCTAGACACCTTCGCCCAGTCCCTTATCTCTCCATGGCTCATGGTGATGGAAGCTCCACTCCTAGATCGAACCGCCGCCGCCGCGTCCCCTATCCTTGGTTTCTTGAGGCGAGCGAGGGAAGCAGCATGGGGAGTGGGCGTGCGCGTACTCCTCCAAGTTCGAGCAGGAGGCGAGCTAGGGAAGCGGCCTTGGACGGGGAGTCTCTAAGTCCAAGGGGGCGCAGGGGCAGGGCCATTGCTCCCGATCCCATTCCCTTCATCGATATGTACGACGAGGACGACAAGGACTCCAGGGTATGCACTGGACCATGGCCTGGAAGGAGTAGGTCACCGAGGTGTTGGACTCGGCTTTGGCCTGGGCCATGGCCGACAAGAAAGCCATGGACCTTGCCAAGCATTCCGCCGAGCAGCAACGACTCAATATCTACTCGAAGAGCCAGGGGAAGAAGGAGGACATGTGGTCGGCGTCAAACAGCAATGCCTCAGAAGATGTCGATGCCTAGGGGAAGGGCGAGGCCGAGACGATAGAGGTTTCCGATGACGAGGACGAGTCGTAGTCCATTTTAGTTATTAGTTGCTTTATTAAGGGTAAGTGCCAATTTAGTTATTAGTTGTTGATCTATTTTAGTTATTAGTTGTTGATCTATTTTAGTTATTAGTTGATTTATTAAGCGTAACTGCCAATTTAGTTATTAATTGTTGATCTATTTTAGTTATTAGTTGCTTTATTAAGGGCAATGGTTTTGTGCTTGACGTTTCCAATTGTGTGTGTAAATCCACTTCAGTTTAGAAATGAGGTCGTTTACCCTACCTTTGGAGCTCATTTGAAACACATTTTTTTGGCAAGTACACCATTTTTGCTTAAAAATGAGGTTGTTTACCCCATCTTTGGAGCTCATTTGAAACACATTTTTCAGCGAGTCCACCATTTTTGTTTAGAAATTGGGTCGTTTACCCTAATTTTGGATCTCATTTGAAACACATTTTTCGACGAGTTCACCATTTTTGCTTAGAAATGAGGCCGTTTACCCTACCTTTGGAGCTCATTTGAAACACATTTTTCGGCGAGTCCGCCGTTTTTGCTTAGAAATGAGGCTGTTAACCCTTCCTTTGGAGCTAATTTGAAACATAATTTTTGCCGAGTCCACCATTTTTCTTAGAAATGGGACCGTTTACCCCACCTTTGGAGCTCATTTTTCAGCGAGTCCAGTCTAATTTGAAATTTTATATGGATTCAAGATAGATTAGAGCAATCTCATGGCTGCTATCCCTATTTGGTTTGCCAAAATCTGCATTTGGTGCCCCCAAATACCCATTTTGTGTCACTGAGGAAAAATGGGGGTGGGTGAGCCAAAATCCATGTTGGGTCCACTCGTCAGCTGGTGTACAGCCCGTGTCCTACGCGCGCGTCCAATCAGATCGCAGAATGAGTTTCTCGTGGATCGCCTGCAAATTCCCTCTAACGAAAGCGGACGGCTGCATATTCCTTCTAGAGCAAATCGGACGGCTGCATATTGATCGACATTTAAAATGAGATTCAAATATTTAAAAAATGTCAAAACAAGGAATATCATGCGCACATAGTTGTCTTATGTCATATACTAACGACTCAAGTTGAAAAACATGGTCTACATACATTCAAAAGGAGAAGGGCATGGAGATCATGTGATATTGCATAAGTAAAACCGTGAGGTCTAAGGTTGGAGAGAAGTGGTTTTGGAATTGCAACATGAAATTTTCGAAAAACCTCACATAAGCTTCGTTCTGCAGTGACTAAGAAGGACCCATGCTCAGTTTTTCATGTTCATGTTTAAACTTGTTTAAATGTTGGTCAAACTTAGTTTACGAATTTGAAATAAACATAATAAATTCAAAAAATATCAAAAATTTGAAAACACGGCGCACATATCCTTAATATGTCATATGCTAACGGCTCATGTTGAAAAACATGGTCTACATACATTCAAATGAGAAGGGCGTGGATCTCATGTGATATCGCATATCTCAAATGTGCAAATGAGAATTGCAACATGATAATTTCAGAATACTCACGAAAGTATCATTTAGGAGTGATTAAGATTGGTCTAGGCCTAGTTCGCGCATAAACTTTACACAAAGGTACGGCTGTTCGCGCCCAGAGCATGCCGGGCACGCTCTGAGCGTGTCAAGAGTGCGCACTTAAGGAGTTCGACAGAAGTACAATAACAAATATTCAAACGATTCAAGTTGATAAACAAGGTCTACACACGATCGCGTAACTACGTAGAGCGCGTATTGTGGGTGCAGGTTCACGTCCAGTTCGTGTCTAGATTGAGCTTGATGTGTTGACACGGATGCACCGATACGTGTAGTTCACGTCCAGTTCGTGTCCGGATATTTGCACGTAAAAAGAAAATTAGTCGCGTCAGTTCTTGCAACAAATGCTTCTGATACGTGTAGATGTCTCACAACGTCTCGTCTCCAATTGCCGTAAATTTGACCAGAACGACGACGTGCATCAACTGTTCGACAGGTGTACTCGACACGTCTAGGGGCACCAGATGACATGGTAAACATTTACATGCATGTCACTTTGACTAGACGTGAAGCGCGGTCACATGATGTCATCATTGCGAATAAAATCTCAATGCACATTGTGTTGTCATGTTACACTGCGTTGGCAAGAAAACCAAGAGATGCACCTATTCAGTGCCCAAGCGCGGTTATCGATTTACACGCCCGCAACAGTGAATTCATCACGAGCAGTTATCCCTTTACTAATAAAAAGCCAAATGCGCATTGGCATTGCCGTTCACTCGCTCTTATCTCTATTATATCTTCTCTGCGAAAAACCCCAACCACCACTTCTCTCCAATAACAATGTCGTCGGACGACGAGCCTTGGTGGCAGAACCCAGCCATCCCGAGTGACTCCGACAGGGAGAGGAACCCGGTCGAGTGGTGGGAGGAGGGCCACGGGAACGGCGGCGGCGGTTCTGGCACCGACGACGACGGCGAGGGGTGCAACGCCGACCAGAGCGGCGGCTCCAACCCCGACTCCAGCGACGACAACTCCGACGATCACCACAGGTGAGAGGAGGAGGACTCGAACCCGGAGTTGAACAAGGGCGACGAGGAGAAGGAGAAGGACGACGACGACGAGGAGGAGGAGGAGTACGACGACGACTCCTCCTCCGACGACGAACCGCCGCCCAAGAGGCAACGCGCATAGGAGCCGCGCCCGACGATCGTCATAGTAGCAGTGCATTAGTTGCACTGCTACTGATTAGTAGTAGTATTAGATTGCCGCCGGCGCAGTAGCAGTGCTGCATTACTGCTAATATTTTGTAATTGTTAATAATACTATTATAATCATATTCGAGTTATAAATCGATTTTCAATTAGTAGTAGAAGTTTGAATTCGAGTTATAAATCGAGTTTCAGTTTTCAAATCGAGTTATGAATCCTATTATAACTCGAGTTTCAGTTAGTAGTAGCGGTTTCAATAAACAATGACGTACTAATCAAGAAATTTTCAGTTACGTTAATGTTAATCCAGTTAATTCAGTTAATTCGGTGTTAACGACATGTTAATTGGGACGTCAGACTCGTCCCTTCTTGCCCCCACTTGAGCGGTCCCACTTGGAGGAGGATGACGTACTACTCCAGTCAGCCTGAGCCGTGCCAGGCCGACCCCACCAGGCCGACCCCACCAGTTAAAGTAGGTTGATCAGAGGGATTAGAGCGTTTGGGCGATATGAGAGAAAACCAGGGCACTGACGAGAGAAACAGCGCGGCTATGGCACAAACAGATAGAACTCAGGTAGGTATGGCACATAACCAATTGACCCATAATTCATCGACCCCTTAAGTGTTACCCTACGGTTCGAGATCACTCCAGAAATCGTCGAGACTATCTCCAGTGAATAATCACCAGGAGAACCTGGATGTCCATGCTGAACCTTGTGTGTTCACGAAGATCTTTTGTCGTTGAACCGTAAACGTTAATAATGAATACCTTATTCATTTGTTCCTTCGATACTAACTCTGTCAGAGATCAGATCGTCGATATCACAATACTGGGGTTCAATCACATTACCGACAGATTCTTCTTTACTCGTTCATGTGATTTTACACCTCATATGACCTAGTCACTTGCTGCTTAGCGTTGGATGTAAACTCACTGAGTGGGACAGAGAGTCATTCCTTTCACGCGTATGAACAAATCCCAATCTTGATGCATACACCTTAACATACCCTGTCAAATGCCCAATAGTGACCGTTCTCAATGTTGCATAACTAAGATCTTCTGCTGCCATCAAAGCATCCTCCAGGAGTAGTGATTAAGTATCATCTTACGGTCTAAGGATTTAGGTTTCAACATTTCTTATCAATGCAAATTGAACATCGAGTCACGATCTCATTGCAATGCTAATCTTTGGGTAAGTCCATCACATCATTCACTTAATGGCGTGACCTCATTAACCAACCGACATAAATGACCATGATCTGAATCAAGATCATATGTTGCCTAATGAACTAGTATTGATAAAGGCTTACCAGGGACATTGGTTTGGTTAAATACCACACCTGTATTAATGATTCCTATTAATACAGTTATAGCATGATATAACCCTATTATAAACATAATGAAATATGTCAATAATCAATATATTATTTGCCTCTAGAGCATATTTCCAACACTACTTATAAAGGCCGCATGTGGGCTTCTGAGCCCATTGAGATGCAGTTTGACCTGGCCAGCTTGCTTACTATGGTTGATGGGTCGGATGTGTTATCCATGCCTTTTGAAAAGCAGGAGACGGATGATATCATCAAATTTATGCCCTGCAATAAAAGCCCAGGCCCAGATGGGTCCAGTGGTTTATTTTTAAACTAATGTTGGTAGTTTATCATGGAGGATTTCTATAATTTGGCTGGCGATTTGTATGATGGAAAAACAAATTTAGAGATCATAAAAAGGTGCAAAACCCTGGGGTTAATGATTTTAGGCCCATATCTTTAATAAATGTCTGCTTGAAATTCTTAACTAAGATGTTGGCTAATAGACTTCAAGGTCAGATATTAAGATGCATACACAAGAACCAGTATGGTTTTTTAAAGTCTAGAACCATCCCGAACTGTGTTGCTTGGGCTTTTGAGTATATTTACCAATGCCAACAATCTAAGAACCCCATCATCATTGTTAAGCTGGATTTTGCCAAAGCTTTTGATACCATTGAACACAAGACTATAATTGAAGTAATGAAGCATAAGGGGTATGACCAGAAATGGATTCAGTTGGTAGGTTCTGTGCTAATTACCGGTACATCCTCTATTATGCTCAATGGGGTTCCTAGAAAGCAGCTCCTTTGCAGGAGGGGTGTCAAACCAGGGGACCCCCTTTCTCCCATGTTGTATGTGCAAGGTTCTGACTTGTTTCAGTCAGTGACGAATTATTATCTCAGCAGGGGAATTCTCAGATTGCACATGGTCACATATGACACTGATTTCCCTGTGATACACTATGCAGATGATACTATATTACTAATGCAAGCTTCAATGGACCAAGTGATTACTTTAAAGGATTGGTTGCACAAATTTGCCCTCTCCAATAGACTTAGAGTGAATTATGACAAATAATCTCTAGTCCCTTTCAATGTGGAGGCCAGTCTGACTCAGGAGTTGGCAAATGAGCTGGGTTGTCAGGTGAGAGTCATGCCTTGTACTTACTTAGGCCTCCCTTTGGGTACACATAAACCCACAATTAGTGATCTGGTGCTTCTGATGGAGTGTTTGGAGAGAAGATTGAATTCTACATCCATTTTCCTAACTCTGGGGGCAAGGTTAAAGTTGGTGACGTCTGCATTTGGCTCAATGCCAACTTATATCATGCGTTCTCCCATGCTTTCGGCTGGGACTATCAAGCAACTGGATAGGATCCTAAGGCAATGCATTTGGAGAGACAAGGATGGACCTAAGCAATCGTTGGCTGCTTAGGAAAAATGCTTACTAAGCCAAACAAGAAAGGGGGGGACTTGGAGTTATTAACACTTTCAAATACATGATGACGCCCTCCGATGAAACACTTGAATAAGTCCTATAATAAGAAGGATGTTCCCTGGGTTAAACTCATTTGCTCCACTTGTTTTACTAATGAGGTGCCACATGGAGCTAAATTGTGTGGATCTTTCTGGTGGAGAGATGTGATGAGACCGATTGACAATTTCAGAGGAGTGTCAGTCGCATGACTGGGGTTGGGGACTCAGTTTTGTTTTGGCAGGACAAATGGTTGTTCATGGGATGCAATGAGAGCCTTGCTAGTAGATTCCCCTGACTGTGTTCTTTTGCTCTTGAGGACAAATTTCAGTAGCTAAGTTTTCCAGACGCATGAACTTTAGTCCCTGTTCTATGTACCTTTGTCAGAGCAAGCTGCCAGAGAGTTGGATACGATTAGGCAAGAAATGGTTGTGGAACCTGTCAGTGGTGTGCCAGATGTGTGGTCTTATGATTGGGGAGAGGAGTATCAGGCCAACAAGTACTATAATATTTCTTTTCAACATTTGGTGGTTCATGCGGTGTATAGTTGCCTTTGGAAGTCTGCTTGTGTCATGAAAACCTAGATGTTTGCTTGGTTGGTGATTAATGATAGGTTAAACACTAAGAATATGATACTTAGAAGGCATTGGAGGGTTACTGAAGATCAAGATTGTGTGTTGTGTTGGACCTCTTTTTCACCCGCCAATTCAGTGCAAGAATTTGGAACCATCTCCAAATAGATTGGAGAGGCAGTGTTGATTTATTCCAGGCGATGGTTTTGGCTAGGAAGGATTTTGTCAAATCATTCTTTGTGGAGGTGGTTGCCACTGCTAGCTCTCATATGGATGTACAGAAATTGAAAAAAATCGGCACGAGAGGCCCTCTTTTTCCAGTTGGAGGGCTCAGTTTGTACATGCTTGGGTATAGGATTAAAAGGAAGCACCATTCTGCCTTAATGGCTTGGATTGCTTCACTACATTAGCTTTAGGTGCTTGTAAGTATTTTCTTCTCCTTCATACCTTGTAATTATTTGTACAGTGTTCGAGAAATGGGAATAAAGAAGAAGTGAGCCCAACTCACAAGGCTAGTGGAGTGGATGTACAACCCAGCCACACAGGTTCCTCACAGCTGTGAATTTGGGTTCTTATTATTTAGAAAAAAAACTTGATGTGGGAGTTTCCCCTACCGCCTTCCTTTCAAAAAAAAAAGAAATGGGATTAAAGGATTGTTGTGGGGCTCCTGCCCTGCAGTGTTTAGGTTATAAAAATATAATGCACGTTTTTTGATAATTTTGTGGGCTCCAAATTAATAATGCTTTGTTTTCGCAAATTTTACCTTTTACCCCTAATTATGCATTTGTGATATTAATTACCTTATTTAGTGAAATTTCTACCGAATAATCATCTCAAAAATTTTGAACCTGTTTTATCGAATATAAAGATTTTGCTGGTTCTGTTGTACATGACCGGCACGCTAGACTGATATGGCATGATAATAATGTTCAAAGCTCTGAAAGGTTCATTGACGATCATATCCATCCTCCACTGATATCTATCCTCCACTTCTATATCACTAAAATATCTAAACTCCCTAGGATTTAAGCTCTAAGGTTGAGCCACGTGGCAACATATCATTGGTCCTTTCTCTACACATTCGTGTCTCCCTAAGATTTGAGCTCTAAGGTTGAGCCACGTCGCAACATCTCATTGATCTTTTCTCTACACATTCGTGTCCAGCATATTGAGGTCATAGTAATATGATCCGGCCGTCCAGCTGGACATAAAATTTAGTGATGATTTTTTTAAGTTTTGCACATGAATTTACCGGTCACCCTCTCTTAGAGAATCTACAATAGCTACTATTTTTTAAGATATTGTAGGCCAAAATCTTACTCCAATAGATCTCATTGATATAAATTTTGTCCAAATTTATGTTGCATAGTCCAAATAATAATACCAAGTGCTAGAAAATACAACATTTAGGTTGTTGCTATATAAAAAAGGACAACATGGGCACACAATTGTAAGTTTCATATCGTCCTCCCGCTTCTTCTCCCATTGATTGACCTAGAACCTGGTAGCTCCGTCACAACTCTTACTCATCCGGCAGCGAGGGCCACCACCACTGCGAGGGCACGATAGGGATTTGACCTTGAGCGTTGTCTTCGCTCTCCTCCCACGCGGTTCCATCATAGCTCCCGCCGGCAAGCTACCCGAGTGGCCCTCCTCGCATACCCTTCTTCAATGTGCCTCCTCCTTTCGCACGAGTGACACATGCAATTTTTGTCTCTGGCTACACGTCGACTAGACCCCGCCTCGCAGGGCTCCTCTGCAACCATGCACCAGCCGTGGGGCTTGCCTCTTTTGTACATTAACAAAATCAAAGTTGTTACTTTTACATTATATGGTTTATACTCCAAATACTAGACCAATATACCTACAATATTTGCATGAAAAAGTTATGAAATTGTATATAAGCAACTAATATTAACTCAAACCAGCATGTTATGTACTGATCACCTCATCCGCAATAGTGCCCTCGGCGCGCAGCAAAGCGCGCCATCTCCTTCTAGTATGTTTTATTCCTCGTCGTCCTCCTGATATCCTCCTACAACAATCATCGCCTTACACCTTACCCATGACAGGCATTAGAGAAAGAGGGTACAAGGTTTATTAAATTTGGTAGCATAGGATTTGCTTTACATGAAGTAATTGCGGTCACAAATGCACAATTACATGGAAAAGAGTGAAATACATTTTTTTAAACTAGGTCATATTTGTCGCAGGTGGAAATAAATCCTCACCTTAACGAAAAAGAAGGCATGTTATTTTTGTGCATCCAAATCATAATTATACCCTTTCAAATAAATAGAATATAGATGAGATCTAATACAAGTGCATATTTCCTCAAAGAAGGATCCATTTAAACCTAAATCGGGTGAGACTTTCTTATGTCCTGCTCTTAGTCGACACCATGATCATTTTTTCTATAAACGGCCATTAACTCCACGGTATACACTCGCGTGGAGCGGAAGGAAATAATATAAGATCGGACAGCAAGAAAGTTAACTCATTTTTTAGGTAAATAAAAATACCCGGCCTTATTTAATACTTCCTCTGTCCAACAAAGGATGTCTTGTCTTTGTGCAAATTTGGATGTATCTATACAACAAGTCACAAATTCAATACATCTTTTGTTGGACGGAGGGAGTACTAACTATTCTAAAATAAAAACCTTTTTAGCAAGCTAAACTAGCTATGTGAAAATATTTACATTATAAAACAGAGGGAGTAAATCAAATTCTTAAAAAATACTACGGGAGACATCTAACTACATTTCCATTAATAAAAGTTGTAGTTGTAACGCAGGAGCTGACGGACTTGCTTTAGTCTTAGCTTGTCGTCCAATGATGATGCTCAACATGCCAGTCCCTTTCGCCGCCGCAGGGGTAAATGATACTATGACCTGGCTTGAAGAAGCCAGAATGCATTTTCTTAACCTTTTGTCTCTGACGTGATGCATTTTCTTAGCCAGATCGCAACCTCACAAGCCTCCTTGAAATAGGCTTTCGCCCCGATTTATTAATAAAACAAACAACCAACATACAACCGAGAGCAACCACACACATAAATAACACCACACACCACATAGGCTGGGGCAACAGCAAACACAAAGCCCAAACAGTAAGAAACGAAGAACAAGGCGAATCGACGAAGCGAAGATGACCCGTCACCGCTGCGCCCTCTAAAGTTTCCACCACGCTCCAATCGTTCCAATGTGTCCAGTACCAAGTAGCATCTCCCACAGGGGTACCATCAACACGGTGCAGCTACTAGGACCAGCTGGTCCTAGGGTTTCCCCCGGCACTCGATGTACGGTGAATTCGTGCTACCCCCGACGTCCTCCAACAAGGAATGACGCTACCCGAAGGCGGCACCACGTCGGTGTCAAACTGAGTCAACATGGATTTCTCCTACCAGCGACACCCTCCAACGAGGAATGGCGCCACCCAAAGGCGGCATCGCGTCGGTGTCAAACTGAGTCAACAGAGATTTCTCCCGAGCCCGAGTCACCAAAACACCGGGACACAACCGGAGCACCACCATCAGCTTCTCCGCCCACCAGCACGCGCTACCACGATCTTGCCGTCATCCTCGTCGTCTCTTCAAGAGCTCTGGATAGCGGTCTGCAAGCTGAAGCAGACAACTTCACTGGAGCGAGGGACAACAGCGTCGCAAGTCCACTGGAGAGAACAATCTCCACCACCGTGAGGCGGTAGTCGACCGGACAAAGCTGCCGGAGCAAAACTAGCCCCACCTGGCCCGGTAAAGCTCCCGCCGCCCTGCTGCAACAGGCAGGTCGCAACGCGTCGTCCCCGCACCCGCAATGTCGGAAGAGGGAGGAGGGAGGGGGAGGGAGGAGGCGGCGACGCGGGCCAGCCTCCGGCGGCGGTGGCTAGGATTAGGGTTAGGTCTGGGGAGGAGACGCGGGCACACTTCTTCTCCGCTAGGATGCTCTTGCCTACTATTGGCTCCCTCTCAACCTCACAAGCCTTGTGACATCTTTCCCAGGCGAAAGAAATCAACAAAATAATACTTATTAAAACGGAGGATTTTCCGATCCTTGAAGTGTCTCAATGCCCCGTGTTGTCGGATCTTCTTCTTGAACAAAGTGTCGTTGATGGCTGCTAAACCCTGCTATGCATGAAGCTTAACAAGGAGAGATAATATTACATTATGTGTAGATGAAATAATTACGTTTTTGGCTTCAATGAGGATTTAAATTAGCCTTTAATTCATTGAACACAAAACAAAAATATGTTAGACACTGACTATATGGACGTGCCAACAATTTATGCTATACAAGATGTAGACAATGGCGTGATAACAATATAGATAACTTCAAACCCGATAACTATCACAATGTGAATGCATACTAGTTGAGTTTAGAGAAGAGATAACAGTGTCAAGCGGAGACCAAATGTATTATAAATTTCACTTCCCGATAAACCAATCTTTGTAATGCTCCCTACCGCCACGGTGGTCCACCTTGAAATGTGGTTGCATAATGCACACCAAGCGATAAGAAGGTTTCACGTCAATACGTGGAGGTATACTGTTGTAAAACAGCGCAGCGGAAATAGATAAAAAAAAGAACAAGAACACAATTTTTTACGTGGAAACCCTTACGGGAGAAAACCACGGACGCACGAAGGCGTATAACTATAATCGGGAGGAGTATTACAATGCACGAGAGGACAAACCCTCTACGTGCTATCAATATGGTGGATCTCTGACATAATTCCACAATCTAATCTATGACTACCTCTCACTATATATGGGGGCAAACAACTCTCTTTCTTGACGGACACGGAATAGGGTTGTAGACATGCCTTATTCTGATAGGACTCCATAAATGGTACAATAGGATTAGGATTCGGAGCATAACAAAACAACACTCCACCTTGAGACGAATCCTCTATAACAGTCATAGATAGCATCAACTCCTCAATTAAGTCAGCACAAGTAAAACTTGTGTCTTCAAACGTGCATAGGACTAAATAAACTTCTCACGAATTAATATTGAGCAAATCAAACGGTAGGTCGTCCAGAAAACAACACAGCTGTCAACAAAGCAGACGAACAAAACTTGGATCTCCCATAAAACCCAATAAAAGTCTGAGTCTGTGCCACTGACCTCCAAAATAAACTACTCAATTATCAAATGAGTGACATAAGTCATCATATCTCCTGTGGTGCATGAACGAGCGCATAGCTCAATAGTGCAACATCTCGGTAGACATAACATTGTGAAGAACACATCTCATGAAATCTGAACATGCCACAAAGCACAAACCTCGGCAAACAATACTCATGCAAGAGCATTTGGTATGGAGGCCATAACATACACCAAAAACTGCCGACGGTAATGATAGATCCATGATATGGTTATAAACTGTCCTGATAGAACAACTGTCAGATGAACGAATCTCTTCAACATGCAACAGAGCATCAACTCTGCAATAGACCCCTCTTGAAAGAGTAAAGACAACCAAACTGAATGTTGTAGTATCTAGCAGTAACAAATCTCCTCTTGCACCTCAAATGATTCTCACCACGAACAAACCAAAACCTTCACATGCATAACAGCAAAACTCTAGAGAGAAAAGAGCATATGCTGGCTACCAACAGGCTTAATAATCACCTCCTCCATATATTTTTCTGATAACTGAAACGTGTTCATGTAATCGCAGCAATATGTAGCATTTTCATATTTGGCATCCACAAATCCCAACAGGCAATAATCTAACAAAGTCCACCTTGAATAGAAAACTAACCGGTGCATCTCATAATCGGCTTTCGCCAAATAACGCTCGCATCTTGACTTGCCATAAGAAAACCTTGTGTCACGGTCCAACGGAAGATCATACTTCATACTATGAGCAGACAAATCCGTGCACAAGTAGTACAAGCCAAAAATATTCTTTGCAGAATTAAATTGCAGAGCAAATAACCGAAGCAAACTGCACCTGGTACTTGCTTGGGGTGGATGTAGCAATAGCAATAGGATATAACAGATCAAAGATGTACATGCAGCCACGTGAAATAGCAGAAGCTGACCTCTTTTGGATTTCTCACCTAGGGACTTGATCCGGCTGGGCTGATCACTTCTCGTACGCATGCTTCTAATGGATCTGGTACTCCTTGATCCAAACGTAGCTCCTCACACGGACTTGATAACAAATATAGGGCAAGATAAAACGGCGGATCTGAAAACGTACCAGATAAGACTGCACACGGACGTGAAAAACTGCAGGACGAAACTAGCGATCACGGCGATTTGACCGACCAACAACAAAACCCGATCGATCTAATACTTCAAGTGTCCAAAACCGATCTGATACTAACGGGTGATCCTCGCAAAACTTCTCGTACGGAATTAATACCGAATAAAGAACAAATAAAGCGATGGATCGGAAGTTGTACCAGATTCGAAGACGTGATCTATCCAAGCCGCAGACAAACCGATCGCCAAGACGACGCGATATATCAGATTTGATGAAGGATGCTTGAACTTGGTGAAACTGCATGATCCCGCATGACTGCGGTTGTTGATCCAATTGACGCAGCGACGATGCTGCCCGGGAGCGCAGCGGAAAGTCTCCCGGGCAGCGGATCGAAGTTGAAACCTTCGGCTCTGATACCACTTGTTGTAAAACTGCGCAGCGGAAATAGATCAAACAAAGAACAAGAACACAGATTTTTACGTGGAAACCTTTATAGAAGAAAACCACGGACGCACGAAGGCGTATAACTATAATCGGGAGGAGTATTACAATGCACGAGAGGACAAACCCTCTACGTGCTATCAATATGGTGGATCTCGCACATAATTCCACAATCTAATCTATGACTACCTCTCACTATATGTGGGGGCAAACAACTCTCTTTCTTGACGGACACGAAATAGAGTTGTAGACATGCCTTATTCCGATAGGACTCCATAAATGGTACAATAGGATTAGGATTCGGGCATAACAAAACAACATATACCACTCACCAAAGCCACAAAGGTTCACCTTAGGATGTGTTTGTTTGTGCTTTTAGTTTCTTTTCCACGAAATGAGCCGGGAAAATGAAACAAATGGTTTGATTTTCAAACATTACTTATGGACACACCTTCAAATATAACTCAATGCAAACATTAGTTCATACGATTGACATCAATTACTAAAATCACACATGAGGTACCATGCTCTTTCACTTTACTTACCTTGTCCTTATCACCTTATGTGATAATATAGGATACAAATCCTAGTAGGTGTAACCTTCTTTTAATCACCATATATGGGATCAATACCCAAGAGTATATGCTCCCGGCTGAAACATGCGATGTTATTAATGACAAAAACAAAATCGAAACATTTATACATATATTGGTCCATGTTGTATGTGCACAATTATAATTTGATGGGAAAAATGAAGTTTTGTGATGTGTTTGAAAAAACACATTTCTCAACCATTAATCATTTTTTTCTAAAACCTAAGCACATTTCCTTGTAAGAAGAAGAATACAATGTCAACTACTGGTTATGCCACTAACAAAGAACTATAATCCTTCTTGGAGCATGGTTCCAGTGTATCCTCCTGCACTTGGAAGTATTGGAACTTGCCAAGAAACACATAGAAAACACGAAACAGAACGTGCCACGAGATCGCGATTCATAACACTCTCCGGGTATGACTCTTTCCCAGGGGACAAGAACAACATATTTGTATATAATAGAGAACTTGCCTCTGGCAAGATGGTTAGTAGGGTGGTTGTACCCCCAACCCACCAGAGTTCAAATCCCAGATTTGACGCTGGTGTTTCTCATTTAGACGGAATATTCTTCAGTGGGAGGGGACGTTCCCGTCGATAACGAGGCACCTGTGGTGACTTCGTCAATCTCAATACCTGATCCATCGGCTCAGTCTCTTGGAGGTGCTCATAGGGGTAGGGTGTGTGTGCATGGGTTCATAAGGGTGAGTGTGTGCGTGTGTATACGAGCGCTTGCGGTGTACTGTGTTTTTCAAAAAAAATCGTATATAATGGTTCTCATCCTTAAACTAACAAGTAATATATAACAGAGTGCTATTGCATCACATAGTGTTTAATTAATACAGTTGCAGTGACTAGCCGTTATATATGTCACTCACAAAAAGAATATCGTCCTGCTCAAAGCAAATGCTCCAGCTTTATCCTTAATTAATCTGCACTGGAAGCATTGTAGGTAACTTGACAAGAATCCATCCTTCTGCGTAGGCCAGCTACCTATACAGCAGCAGCATCGTCGCCTAGCTACTCTCCACCAAGATCCATGTGACTAGTTTCTGGTTAAGCTGGGGAGCAGAGCAACCAATGCAGGACATGGACAGATCATCAAATCATACTGATTGAATCATGATGTGTGGTGTCGATTCACTTCAGGTGAAGTGCTTCCAATGGCCGACCCAGCAGGGAGAGCACAGTGGCGGCAATGTGCCTCGGCGTCAGCCCTGCTTCCTCCATCTGGTCCTCAGCCGCGCCGTGGTCGATGTATCGGTCGGGCAGGAACATCGATCTCAACTGCAAGAATCATCACTCATCAGTGGACAAATTAATCACCAGCATATTAAGGCCACAAATTATCCTAAATTAGTTCTTTGGTAAGAAAAAAATGGTTCTGAATGATTTGCATACTTTGAGGTGGCCGTCGAGGAGGCCGTTGAGGCTGAGGTAGTGCGCAACGTGGGAGTCGGAGCCTCCGATGGAGCCCTCTTCGGCAGTGATAAGGATCTCGTGCTCGGTGGAGAGGTCACGAATGAGCTCCGTGTCTAGCGGCTTGCAGAAGCGGGCGTCGGCGACGGTGATGAAGACGTCGTGCTCTTTCAGCACCTCGGTTGCTTTCAGGCAGGCCTGCACAATCGTGTCGTAGCCCAGGATTGCCACCCGGTTGCCTCCGACGAGCACCCTTCCCTTGCCCACCTGGAGGGCGGTGCCTCAGTTATCAAGAGGAAGAACGGCACCGACGTCGTTGCCACGTGGGAAGCGGAAGCAGCTTGGGTGGTCGTCAATGGCGTTGGCGGTGGCGACCATATGCATGAGCTCAGCCTCGTCGGCGGGCGCCATGACGACCATGTTTGGAAGGCACGCCATGTAGGTGACGTCGAACGCGCCATAGTGCGTTGGGCCTGTTGGATTTACCCCTATACGTCGAGTACTTTCCGACGTGGACGACGACGAGTTTCCGACGAGACGTGCGTACTTCAATCCGCTGCGATATACGTGCGTGCAAACCAAGCTCTCCGATCAGTACGGTCGATCGATTTCAGCTAGTATTACTCAGACACACACGGAAACAACGATTTGGTGACCAGAGGCTCGTATCGAGCCTTGCTCTTCTTTTTCTTTTCTTGCACAATCTGGTGATTACAAACAGCGCCTCGCTGCTACTTTTATACACGTCCGCTCGATGGGATTAACGATTTTGACTAGAACTAGGAATCCTAATACAACTACGACTCGATCTCATATACTACTCGTATACATGTCGTGCTTATTTCCAACATTCACCCCCCTAAGCATGACGTGCTTTCTCTTCCTCTTGTGTCCCAAATATGTCGGTTGTTTTGCGTAGCTGTTAACCTCGACATTTCTTTCGCCGCTTCAGTCTTCAACATCGACATTACTTTCGTCGTTCCTCGAGACTTCCTTGACATCGACATTGCTTTTGTCGACTCATCTACGTTCTGACGGCGATCATCCTCTTTGCCGATGTCTTCAAACATCATCTTTGCTTTGGTGCTTTTAAAGCAATCTTCTGTGTACTTCATCGGCTTCATCTCCGGAATAATTACCTTGAAGAGATGTAGCCGTGTAAGATACATCTCCCTTTCGTTTTGTCGCTCTTCTGCCAACAAAAATTCTTCACGCCAATACTCCATCGTATCGGTATCCTCAAATTTCACCACTTCCTCAGCGTGCTTCCTTTCCCCTTGAACACTTCTTGGCGGTATAGGTACTCCTTGTTGCGTTCCCTGCATGCCGTCTTCTGGGCTGTGTGCCCCTTGAACTTCTTCTGACTGTATCCCCTCATGTGGTGAACCTCCTCCTTGGTGATCAGTTGGACTCGCTTTGTCCCTTTCTCCTTTTTCTGGACTACCTCCGGGCACGCTGCTTCTTTCTTCCATAACGATAGGTTTGCCCCATGACGCAACAATGCGCCTCACGCTACCCAGCGACACCATGGGCCGCACTTCATGGACTTGTGACGCCATGTACATATTCACTTCTTTTTTCTGCGACGCGACACTACGCCGCATATCATGGACTTCTGGCACCATGTATGCCTTCACTTCTTTTTCCTTTGACGTGACACTACGTCGCTCATCATGGACTTCTGGCGCCATGTACGCCTTCATACCAGTACTATCGGCATGAGTTATTGAATCACATCCCGTATCACTAGCATTGACACGAGTTAGTGGAACTTGAATGTAAACTTTCTCTTCCACAAGCGTGTCAGTTTTTTTACCCACCGCTTGAAGAACTGGATCATCCTCGTCCATCAGTTCACACATCAGGTGCATCGGACTATCGTCTTCTTCCTGGGCCAAGAGAGCCCTCTGCTTCGATGGTTTCCGGCAATCAGACTTGAAGTGCCCAAGTTCTCGGCAGTTATGACACCTTACTTTCTTTATGTCAAACTTCCTCCTCGGCGGAGTATCGTCCTCCTCCTCTTCATCGTCGTCATCTTGCTCATCATCATCTTGCTCATCATTATCCTGCTCAGTGATGTACTTTTTCATTGGGCGTTGCTTATCCTTCATTTTCTGCCGCTCTTTAGCAAGTCGAGTTTCAAGATCAGCATGAGAATACAAAAGTTTCTCACCATTGTCCTTGGACTCTTTCCTTCCCTTCTGATTCTCTTCGTGTGTCCTCAATCTTCCAATCGCTTCAGGCACCGTCATCTTTGTGACATCGCCGAACTGCTCGATCGTCCCGATAATATTCGTGAATTCGTCGGTGACCGATGAAAACAACTTCTCGACAATATCTGTATCGGTGATGGATCCTCCAAGAGATTTAATCTCACTTGCCAAGTTCGTTAGCTTCTTGGAATACTCAGCGATTGTTTCTCCTTTGGACATCTCCAACTTGTTAAGCTGCCTCTTAAGCACTTGTGCACGGGCACGCTTCACCTTATCTTCGCCGACTCGCATCTCCCGTATTGCTTCCCATGCTTCCCTCGCCGTCTCGTAGTTGGCAAGAGTCATCACCATGGAATCTGGTACGGACTGCGAGAGAGTAGCCATAGCACCATCGTCAACCTCATCATCCACCGCGCCATCGCCTTCTATAGCCTTCCAGACGTGGAGGTTTCAGAGGATGAATTTCATCTTCGTGGCCCAAACCACATAATTTGTGTCGGTCAGCATTGGATACTGAATCGGCACATAACTTCTTCTTGACACCATCATGAGCGGCTTTCCGCTACCTTCGGACGTCACTAGCGCCTGCGTCGCTGCAGCCACCGCCTTCTCCTTCTTCGTTTCCTCGTCGTCGCTTGACCAGTCTCTCATACCACTTGTTGGATTTACCCATATACGCCGAGTACTTTCCGACGTAGACGACGACGAGTTTTCGACGAGACGTGCGTACTCCAATCCGCTGCGATACACGTGCGTGCAAACCAAGCTCTCCGATCAGTACAGTCGATCAATTTCAGCTAGTATTACTCAGACACACACGTAAACAACGATTTGGTGAACAGAGGTTCGTATCGAGCCTTGCTCTTCTTTTTCTTTTCTTGCACAATCTGGTGATTACGAACAGCGCCTCGCTGCTACTTTTATACACGTCCGCTCGGCGGAATTAACGATTTTGACTAGAACTAGGTATCCTAATACAACTACGACTTGATCTCATATACTACTCGTATACATGTCGTGCTTATTTCCAACAGGGCCGTCCGCGCCGACGAGCCCCGCTATGTCCAGCGCGAAGCGCACTGGGAGCCGCTGCAGGTCCACGTCGTGCACCACCTGATCGTACCCGCGCTGGAGGAAGGAGGAGTAGATGGCGCAGAACGGCTTCATCCCCTCGGTAGCGAGCCCCGCGGCGAAGGTCACGGCGTGCTGCTCCGCGATGCCCACGTCGAAGCACCGCTCCGGGAACCGCTTCTGGAAGTAATTCAGCCCCGTGCCGCCGCCCATGGCCGCGTGGATCGCCACTACCTTGTCGTCCACCTCCGCCTCCCTGATCAGCCACTCGGCGAAATACTGTGTGTACGACAAAGTCGGGCTCTTGGTCTTGAACTGCTTCCCTGTCGTCGGGTCGAACTTGACAACGCCGTGCATCTTGTCGGCGGCGGCCTCCGCGGGAGGGTAGCCCTTTCCCTTCTCCGTCACGATGTGGACGAGCACCGGCCCCAGCGCCGGCATGGACTTAACCTTCTCGAAGATGGTGATTAGGTCCTCGAGGTTGTGCCCGTCGACGGGGCCGATGTAGTAGAGCCCGAGCTCCTCGAAGAGCGATGACCCCGACGCGCTGATCATGCCGCGCGCGTACTCGTCCACCTTGGCCGCCACCTCGTGCGTGGACCCGCCGATCTGCTTCGTGATGGTCTTGGCGGCCTCCCGGAGGCGGCGGAACTTGGTGCTGGACTGGAGCCTGGTGAGCGCCTTGCTGAGCGCGCCGACGGGCTTGGAGGGGCCGTCGAGGGTTGCCGTCGGGAGGGACACCTGCTTGTTGTCGTTCAGAACGACGATCATGTTGGAGTCCAGGTAGCCGGAGTTGTTCATTGCCTCGTAGGCCTGGCCTGCGGTCATGGCGCCGTCGCCGATCACGGATATGACGTGGTTCTTCTTGCCGAGCAGGTCGCGTGCGACAGCCATCCCGAGCGCCACGGAGATGCTTGTGGAGCTGTGGCCGGCGCCGAACGCGCTCTCGTCGCGCTTCGGGAACCCGGCCAGGCCGGAGGTCTTGCGGATGGTGTGCATCCGCGACCGGCGCCCCGTCAGGATCTTGTGCGGGTACGACTGGTGACCGACGTCCCAGATGATCTTGTCCTCAGGCGTGTCGAACACGTGGTGCAGCGCAACCGAGAGCTCAGGTGGCCGCCGGTCTTGGACACCGTGTGCACGATCTCCGCACGGAGCTCCGCCGATAGCTGCTCCAACTCCTGCCACGCCAAACATATACGTTCAGGTGCAGCTTTCATTTCCTGTATACGCAGCCCGGCAGTCGGCCGGAGCCGGAGGAGATGGAGCGTATCTATAAATACATACCGTGGTGGAAAGGTTCTTCATGTGCACGGGGTAGTTGATGGTGTTGAGCAGTGGAGTCTCGGGCTTCTCGCTGGAGTAACCGATCTTGCATGCGCCCGTCGTCGGCTCCTTGCTCATCACGATCTTCCCATCGCCGCCACCGGCACTGCTAGCCGCGGCTGCTGCGCTTGCGCGCAATTGGAACTGCAAACCACATCAAAATTAGCAACGTATACGTAGGGATGAAACAGAGTACATGTTCAGCAGCTGACAACGACTGTATCTGCTCCGGCCAGACAACACACGGGAGGATTAAGTACATACCTGCCGCCGGTAAGAAGTGTGAGTGGTGATCGGGACCGCGCGGAACACGGAAGGTGATGATACTTGGAGCGCCATTGGCGAGACACCGCGCGGTGTGCACAAGGCCCAGCTGCTTTCTGGACCTTGTTATTATCTGATCCAAGTAGAAGTGAAGCTCAATCGACAATGGCGAACTGTATTGTCTTTTCTTTCGGAGATAGCGATGTGGTTGTGGTAAGTGGTAACTGAGGTAGGAGACGAGGGCGGTTCAGAGGTGAGGAGTGGAGACGGAGGCAGAGAGGAGTTGCTTTATATAGGCGCGCAGGAAGAGGGGGTGACGTCATGAGGGATGACTAACGTGGAAAATGAATTATAATTGAAATAAAGTTTCTGCATTCTCAAACATAGAAATAGAAGAAAATATGAATTGTGGAAAAACGGTTAAAATCTAGGAAAGTCTATATTTTTCTTTGATATATACATGTCTGGTTTTAGTTCATGCTATACTCCTATATAAAAGGTTTTCTAAAAATTTCGTGATGTCTACAGATTAACTTGGTGGGGATTGGGGAACGTGGAGCACCTTAAGGAGACAGATTTGACAAGCATACGTGTAGAATAAAATGGTACTAACTTGGAAATATGTTTCAATTCTAAAATAGTAGCTCTAAAATTGTACTTGAAAAATATTGGCAGTGCACTTATTCGTTAACTGGAAGGAAAATACATGATTTGGCGATTAACATGCGCAAGGGTATTTTTGCTCATATGTGGTTTTGTAATTATATGACAATCTCTATGGACTAATGTTTGCATTGAGATATCCTCATAGTTCATGTCCATGGAACTAGTGGAGCTCTTGTGTTGAGTGAAGCTTATTGGAAGTATGTATTGAGAGAATCAAGACATCATATTTCATATGAGTGAAGAAATGTTCGAAGATACAATGTTGATCAAGATATTGATCAACACATAAAGCTATAAGATGGACCAAGAGCGATCATGTATCTCTTGGGATGTTAAACACTTGTCCGTATAGCTTTATGAACTAACCGATGAATATGTGTGTGATATATCATTATATGAGGTTAGATATCTTCCCATGGGGTTGTATCAAATGAAGATTTCATGTAGCTCATGGAGGATGACGTCATGTGGTGATCGTCGTCAAGGTGAGATGTTCAAGAACAAGAGAAGCTTCTTGAAAAGATCTTGTGCTTGGAGCTTGCTATGTATACATGAAGACGGAGCCTAGCGAGACTCTCCCATTATGGGTATGGAGAAGTATTTGGAGAATTCTTCATCAAGCATTTGATTGGACGCGCAATTAAGAAAGATGATCCACTTGAAGAGATCAAGATAGTCATCTTCTAACTCAAGAGGAATGCTCAAGGCAATGCTATGATCTTGATAGGGCTATAGGATAGATAGAGGGGCTATTGAGTGAGTAACTTGATCGCATCGTTTTGGAGAGCTCAAAACTTTGCGTACTTGGCATACCATATTTCTTGTTTCTTATTTGGCGTTTTTTGTTGTTGGAGGTTTTACCGGTTGTTCTCCTATTTAGAGATCTTACATTCCTCATTTGGTTTAAACCTCCCTTCTTGGACTATGATGTTTCTCTGCACATTTATGTAGAGCTCGTTGTCACGTTTCCAACGAGACCAAGAACATCGAAAACGGAGTCCGGATGCAGAAGTTTTACTCGTTTTGGTACTTGGTGTTCTACTGTTTTTTTGCTGTGGCGGTAGTACCGCCGCGGTACCGCCCGAGGTACAGCCGGACCAAAAAGAGAGCCATATTCGGCAGTGCCAGGAGCCGTAGTTCCGCCGGGGCAGTAGTTCTGCCAGGGCGGTGTGACGCCCTAAAATCGGTACTATGTAGATTTAAGCGATCCCGACGAAATCCGCATAATAACGATTTTTGATCGCCCACCAGACATAATGTGCACGCCGAAACATGCGCATTATGTGGGTGGAATTGTGATAACATTACAACAGTTCCGATACATCCACAAATACAACAGAAGATATATAATACAACAACGACTCGAACGAGTCAAGATACAAATAATACAATACAAAGATTCAAATAACAGCGGAAGCAAAATAGTATCCGACTACGAATAAGATGTAAATTGGACTAAGAGTACTGAATATAAGCAATGGCGTCATATCCCTGCCCAGCCAAGCCGGAGGGATTCCCAAGTTAACGTCGTCAGACTTCAAACCTGTTAACTGCACATAAAGCATAACCCAAAAGAGGGTCAGGGCACTCCCTGGCAAGCAAAACCGGCTTGCCTAATTTCTACACCATCTCGCGAAATATAGTGGAGGTGGACTTAGCGGCAGCAGCACTAGCAACCTAAAGAGACAAGCTACAACATCCGTCTAATCAGAGAGGGATAAGAGAGCGCATAAGATAAACATCTACAACTAACAATCATAACCCATTCTCCAATTATCCCCTCAACCAAGTAAGAGGAAGCAATTCGGGAAAACTCACACATTAAACAGTTTTAGTTACCATTTATCGTGAAAGTAATTCTATAGTACTAGTCAAATTAATTAACATTGATTAGGTGTAAGTTGTCTAGATCTTGTTAGCCAGCATCATCACCAAAGTCGTCCATAACCGTGGGCACGGCTCATCGATAAGATTATACCCTGCAGGGGTGCACTACTATATCCATACTCTTATGATCAACCCAAGCAAGCATTAGGGCCTCTCAACACGACTCATTCCTTCACTACAGCAAGTCCAAGTGCCACCCATATGAGTTGTTACCGCGTCAGGAGTCTGGCCAAATCTCAATCGCAGACTCATTAGTTTGCGACTACGCCGCCATGAGGCGCAAACCACAGTAGGAACTGTCCGATTCGCGTCGTGCCGCCCCTGTATGACCCCCCATATCAAGTAACCTCTCACCGAACATCATCATCATGCACATGCATATGAGCAAATGGAAAACCCGAACTACTTGCGGCACATGGACGAGCTGAGGATCCGTTCAAGGTCGAGGGGGGCTCCATTGGGCCACCCACAAGTGGTTTGTGCGCTCAAAATTGGATCCGAAAACAAAATCTCAGTTCCTAGGTCGACACTGAGCAGAACAAAGCACCTCACAAGGCCTTCCGCCTGGTGCCTTATCTTTTAATTTTAATACCCCAATATAAGTCAACATTTTATTAAGGTGGAATAATCTATCATACTAAGCAGATGAAACATAAGACCAATAGACGACTCGCACAACCAACTCTAAACATGCGCTACGACTCGCAAGGCCAACAGATAAACAAACAACAGGTGATTGGATGTGGGGATAAAGCTGTATGGGCTGCAGGATAAACATGTGATGGGATCGCGATAAGAATCGAATACTAGGGTAGCAGAGATCAACGGCAGGAATGAAAGACAATGTATAGGTAAACAAGCAAACTTTGCTTGCCTGGAAATCCCGCATGGAAGCAGATCTTGTCGTTGCTCACATCTCAACGTCGTATCCGCGAAAAAGCAACAAACACTGGAAAGCGTAAAAGATGCATTTTACAACTACGGCAAAAGATCAAGCATGATCATGGGATAGATGAATGACATGGCAAGATGCAATGCGAGATGCACTTAATCCAAATTAAGCGGAACCGGGATTCCGACAATTATTATTTATGTTCAAGTTATTTATCTACTCACCAAATTAAATGTTGATTAACATAGCAAGATATGGCATGGGTGATCTAATCAATTAAATGGAATTGGGCAATACATATATTGATTTGCCCCACACATTCCATATTTATTATTTAGATGATTTGCTACACCCGCAAACCCAAGAGATGAAACACATGCAATTATGATGCGAAAAGCACAAGATAGATGGCATTTTATAAAATAGGCATAGGGATAGGGTTTGGGTCCGTATGTCCTATCGGGTGAACTAGTGTTCGGAACCGACGTCTTCGGTCCGTAGAGGAAGTAGCCGTCGTCGTGGAAGTAGTCGTCGCGGAACCGGGGCCAACATGGTCGAGGTCAAGATCTTCGGGTCGTAAAGTAAGTGGTCGATGTCGTGGACACTGTGGAGGTTGTCGATCGGTCTTCCGCGCTGATGGCGAACTTGGCGGCTTCGATGGTGTCACGGCTTTAGGTAATAGTCGGTGAGGAACTTGACGAGGGGATACCCTGGACGCGCACGAAGGCGGCCACACACAAAGCGAACACAGACGAGATGGACACGAAGAGGAGTCCTTGTCGACGGTGACGGGCATGAAGGCCTTGGGCAGAATGTTTCGAACACGACATGAAAGGGGTGCCCGCGAGGCGCCGAACTTCTTGCGCACCCGCTGCAAACACCTAGCAGGCAAGGACGCTGCCATGGTGCTGTCCCACCGGGACGAAGACGGCCGACGGCGCGTGGAGCTTGGGGAGGCGCGGTTTTTGCGCAGGAGGTCGGCGTCGCGACAGAGGCGGCCGTGGGTGCGCTCGGGACGATGGGGCGGCGGCACGATCTGTAGGTGACCCGGGGGAGGGAGCTCGGCCATGCGGCTCGCTCGGGACGTAGGAAGGAGCGGTGGCGGAGGCCCGCGGGAGGCGGAGCAGAGGAAGACGCGCGCGGATGGCGGCGTGCGCTGCGGCGGCGGCGGCGGAGCTCGGGCCGGCCGGAGCAAGGGGCGGACGGGGAGGAGCACGGGCGGAGGAGCCCGGGGGGAGCGGCGGCACAGCGGGGAGGCTGGCGGCGCGGCGGCGGCGGGGGGCCGAGGCGGCGGCGGCACGGGGCCGGCGGCCGGAGCACAAGGGCGCGCGGGAGGCGAGGTGCATGGGCGAGGGGCGCACGGCGCACAGGCGCTGGCGGCCGCTGCGGGGCCCGCGCGGCGCGGCCGTGGGGAGGCGCACGGCCCGCAGCTGCGGCGGCGGGCCGGTTGGCACGGTGCGGGGGCTCGGGAGCACGGCTCGGGCGTCGGGAGCGTTTTCTCCCGTGCGGGAGAAGAAAAGAAAGAAGGAAAGAGAAGAAAAAAAGGAAAGGAAAAAAAGAAAAAAAAAGGAAAAGAAAGAGAAAGGAGGGGAAAAAGGGAAAAAGGAAAAGGAGAAAGTGGAGGGGGGCGGCTGCAAAAATTCCAGGGGGTGGGAAAAAGTTTTCAGGGGGGACAAACCTAGGGTTTGGGTTAGATGGGCTTTGGGCCTTATTTCTCTCCTCTTAATCTTTTCTGTTTTATATTTTTAAAACAAAATATAAAATGAATTTGAATACGAAAACTATACAAAATAGTTTTAGTTTTCAATAGACAATTTAATAAACTAATTTTTAACATTTTTAAAAGATTTGAAAATAACACATTTTTAATTAATTTGAAATGCATTTGAATTTAATTGTGGAAATTTAATTTAAATGCAACAAATTAAATTAATAAGATACAATGCGATGCCATGTTGATGCAAAAAGAAAACTCACAAAACAAAAACAGGATAAATCCCGAGGCGTTACAGGCGGTAGTACCGCTGGCCGGGGCGGTAGTACCGCTATGTGAAGCATGTTTTCAGCCTGCTTTGATGCCCTAACTCTCTAGGGGCGGTAGTACCGCTAGGGCCAGCAGTAGTACCGCTATGGCGCGAATCTGCACCCAACGGTTGGAATTTGGGTTGAGCTATTTAAGGGGCCTTCTTCCCCAATGGTTCCCTAACCTTTGAAGCAAGTTTTGACCTCCATTGTTAGCATTCTTGAGTTTGCTATCTCTCCATCCCTCGAATGATTCTTGCTACTTCTTGAGGGAAAAGAGAGAGGAGATCTAGATCCATCTTGGAGTTCCTTTGTGGTTCTTCTTCTTTGTTCTTTCTCTCTTCTCCCCCCATAAGCATTGGTTTCTTTTGGTGGGATTTGGTAGTGAAGGATTTGACTCCTTTGTGGTTTCCTTTGTTCTTCCTCTCTTATTCCCCCATAAGCATGTGTTGCTTTGTTGGAATTTTAGAGTGAAGGACTTAAGCACTTCGTGTGCTCTTGCCATTGCATCTTGCATCGGTTTGTGCTCTCCACGAGATTCGTGGAAGTGAAATATTGTGAGCTTGTTACTCTTGGGTCATTGGACCCTAGCCGCCTTTTGTGGCCGGCCATTTGTGTCCAAGACCTTTTGTGGTCAAGACCTTTTGTGCTCACTTGAGAGCCCCCAATTAAGTTGCGGGTGTGCCTCAAGTCTTGGGAGCCCCCAATTAAGTTCTGGGTGTGTGCCTCAAGAGTGTTCTACGGGATTCGATCTCCGTCCCAAAGGGAATCAATAGTGGAAGGTGAACTCGCAACCTTTTGTGGTTGAGTTCATCACGAGAAGAAGGTGAGTGTTTGTGGCGTCGCGGCTGACCTGTTGTGGTAGCGCACACCTCTCCAAACGAGACGTACACCCTTTGGGTGGAACTCGGGAATACATCCTCGTCTCCGCGTGTCTCGATTATTTCTAGACCCGAGCTCTTTACTTATGCACATTACATTGTGATAGCCTTCGTGCTTGAAGTCATCCATCTTGCTATCACCTTGTTACTTATATTGCCTAGCATAAGTTGTTGGTGCACATAGGTGAACCTAGTATATTTAGGTTGTATGCTTGTTAAAGTAAAACACTCGTTTTATTCCGCCTTTATAAACCATACCGGAATATCCTGCGCCTCGGAAAAGTTTTAAATAGTATATTCACCCCCCTGTAGGCAACGGCTATTCGTTCAATTGGTATCAGAGCCAGGTTATCTCATTATTAGGACTAACCGACTAGAGATAAAGATGTCGTTTAGAGAATTAGTGCACAATCCCACTTATATATTCGATGGCACAAATTATGATGTTTGGAAAATTCAAATGCTTAATCTCTTTAGAGACATGGGTTCAAATTTAGAGATTATTGTAGATATGGGTTTTTCTCCTCCAAAGGATTCGCAAGAATTATCTTTAGAGGATGAGAAAAACTCTTATCTTGATACTATATCATCTAATGGTCTTATATGTGCTTTGAGCGATGTAGTCCTTGCGTCAATCATGCCTTTTCGGAGCGCTCATGAATTATGGACAAAACTTCAAGATATATATGAGGTGTCCAACATTTCCAAGGATGATTGTCCTCCTTCCACATCTGGTCGTGATGAGGTCACATCTTCTTCCACTTCACCGACATGTGGTTTGCCACAAGGTAATGATATGGTGAGTGGTGATAGAAATTGCATTCTTGATGGTGAATCCACTATTGACCATACTTCACACCCATCTTATTGCAATGCTCTATCTTTGGACTTAAACACCTCTAGCGCTCCAAATTTCATACATGCTAGTGTTGATAGTCCTTGCATATCATGTAGTATTTTGTTAACTAAATCTCATGATGATATGCTTTCCTTGTCTTGTTGCCATGATCAAAATGTTTCTATTTCCTCTAGTACTTGTTTGGCTAACAATGTAGAGGAATCCCAACAATTGTTGGAACAAGACATGGACCTCAATGGTGCCTAAAGTAACTCTTCATTGTCTCCATCCACTACTCTCATTTGCCTTATGGTTAAGGAGTCTAAGGTATCTCCTACCTTGAATTCCAATACATCTCTTGATGATGATGATCTAATTAAGGAGAAGTTTGATATTGTCTCTCATACTCTCTTAAATAATAAAAATGCTCATAAGAACTTCTTAGAAATCATGACTACGCTTTTTGAGCACAAGGAGACCTTTGAGGCATGGAGACCCGTTGTCATGAAGGGTGGGGTCTTGCTCGTGATTCCGCGGGTGAGATCCACAATCTTGAGAATGCTCTTGAGGAAGAGCAAGAAACTCGAGTTGCTCTCGAGGAGAGATTGGAATCTAGTGAGGAGTTAAATAATGAAGTAATTGCTAAACTCACTAAAGAAGATGACCATGCTATTGCTAAATGTAATGTGCTTAGTAAAGAAAATTCTAAGTTAAACAATGAGCTTGTCATGATGTCTTCTTCCATTTCTAATTTAATGATGCTTGTGCTACTAACTCCACTTTTTGTGAAGCATCTATTTTGAAGGTGAATGTTGAGCAAAGGGCTTAACTTGATTTGCTAACTAGCAAGTATGGGATATTGGAAGAAAATCATGAAAAGCTTTCAAACTCTAACGAGGATCTTCTAGCATCCTATGCTAAGCTAAAGTTAGCTCATGAGGCGGTTACTACGAAGGTAAAATATTGTGAGCCTCTTGTGGTCACTAGCACAAACTCTGCCTCTAATTCTTTATTGCCATGTGCTAGTTCTAGTAATTCATCCACTCATAAAATTGCTACATCTTGTGATGAATTACTTTCCTTGCCTTGTTGCTCTAACAATGTATCTACTACTTCCTCTAGTATATGTGTTGAAACTAACCATGTAGAGGAACTTAAAGAGCTCAAGGCACAAGTCACCTCTTTGAAGAAAGACTTGAAGAAGTGTCATGAAGGGAAGTCCACCCTCGACAACATGTTGAGAGTGCAACAACTTCCTCATGACAAGAGTGGACTGGATTCAACTCCAATAACAATAACAAGTCCAATGTCAAGAAGAAGCACAAGTTCGTCAAGAAGAAGGGCCAAGAACAAGTTATTGATTCGGCCAAGATTGTGTGCTTCAAGTGCAAGGTTGAAGGGCACCATGTTAAATCTTGCCCGTTGAAGAAGAAGTCTCTTAGTGAGAAGCAACAAGGGAAGAAACCTCTAGTTCAAACTCAAGCTTCCCAAGTTGAAGAACTTCCCCTTCCCAAGAAGAAAGGTAAAAGTCGACTTTGCTACAAATGTCGTGGGAAGGATCACTTTGCTTCTTCATTCACTCACGGTACCTTATCCAACCCCACTACTATTGATAATGTGCATTCTCTTCGGAAGGATAAGGTTGGCAATGTGTTTGCCAAAGTTATTGGTACTCAAAGTGGTTTCAAGAAAAGAACCATTTGGGTTGCCAAGCCTATTGTGACTAACCTCTTAGGACCCAACTTGGTTGGGGACCAACAAGCTAAAACTTGATCAATAGGTGTAAGCGGATGACATTGGAGACTTGACTACATCATGAAGAATTAAGGGATCTTCATCATCCATATTCTCTCAAGTCCAGTCAATTGGATTATATTGTCTTAGCTTATATCCAATGCTCCTCCTTGCGGTAACTTGTATTTAATTCATATGTATACATTGAAAGTTACTTGCACCCTTGCATGTGCTTGGTTTTGTACCTTACTAGTGTTTTATATGTGTTGTGCACTCCACTTACTTTTGATTGAGTAATCAAGCTTGTGTATGTTGGTTTGCACACCATGTATGTTTTGAGCCTCTTGTCTATTTGCTTTCATCTTAATTGGCTCTTTTAGGAATATTAATGGACTATCCCATTTTGGGGGAGTGATGTGCTTTTTGGTAACTCACTGTCAGACCCTGAATTCAAGCTGCACAGACGAAACGTATCGGTTGGGACACACAACTAGGAACATACTGGGGTTACCAATCCCAGGAAACAAGCAGGCCAGGCTCGGAATGGATTATCGGCCGACAGCTCTTGGCGACCCCAACGTCACATACGCAGATTGTGCACGCAAGAACCCAAAAAGTCTTCCAACTCGTATACTTCAAACATACACACATGGTATACGAGTCGGATTTTTAACAAGTTGAAACCACAGAATAAACCTAAGACACAAAGAAAGGAAATAATTTCTGAAAGCTCTCACTGAGCAAAATATAGCGGAATGGCACCAATCAGAGAACACATGTTCCAACATTACATCATGCAGCGGAAATAAACCGTTCTGAGTACAGACAAGAAGCAAAGGGCTCGAAGCCGGAACGGAAAAGAAGGCCCATCCACGCAGTCCACCAGGAAGTAGCCCAGGGGAACTCTAACTACTCGTCGTAGATCTCGTCGTCGAACTCCACGTAGTATCCATCCACCTGGTCGAGCGAAGTATCCTCAACTGCAGAAAAACCACAGCCCGCGAACGGGTCAATACACCAAAGCGTATCGAACAAGTTAAGGCTAACAGGTTACAAAACTGTAAGATTCCCAAAGTTTGGGGGTAAGTGTACTTAGCGGCAGCAGCACTAGCAACCTAAAGAGACACGCTAAAACTTCCGTCTAATTAGAGAGGGATAAGAGAGCGTCTGAGTAGCCATCTACAACTAACACTAGTCATAACCCATTCTCGAATTAACCCCCTCAACCAAGTATGAGGAAGCAATCCAGGAATACTCACACGTTAACAATTTTATTTACCATTTAGGGTGTAAGTAATTTTGTATTACTAGTCAAATTAATTAACAATCATTAGGTGTAAGTTGTCTAGATCTTGTTAGCCAGCATCATCACCAAAGTCGTCCATAACCGTGGACACGACTCATCGATAAGATTATACCCTACAGGGATGCTCTACAGTACCCATACTCGCATGATCAACCCAGTCAAAAACATTAGGGCCTCTCAACACGACTCATTCCTTCACTACAGCAAGTCCAAGTGCCACCCATATGAGTTGTTACCCGCGTCAGGAGTCCGGCCAAATCTCAATTGCGGACTCATTAGTTTGTGTCTGCGCGCCATGCGGCTCAAACCACAGTAGGAATTGTCCGCTACGCTCGCACCACCCCTATATGACCCCGCGTATAAAGTAACCTCTCATCGATCATCATCATGATGCACATGCATATGAGCGAATGGAAAACCCGAACTACTTGCGGCACATGGACGAGCTGAGGATCCGTTCAAAGTCGAGGGGGGCTCCATTGGGCCACCCACAAGTCGTTAGTGCGCTCAAAATTAGATCCGAGGACAAAATCTCAGTTCCTAGGTCGACACTGAGCAGAACAAAGCACCTCGCAAGGCCTTCCGCCTGGTGCCTTATCTTTTAATTATAGAACCCCAATATAAGACAGCAGTTTATTATAGTAGACCAATATATCATACTAAGCATATGGAATAAAAGACAAAGGAACGACTCGCTCAACCAAACCTAAGCATGCACTACGACTCGCAAAGACAGACAGATAAACATGCAAGGGGTTATGGGTTGTGGGGATATAGTTGTATAGGCTGCAGGATAAACATGTGATGGGATCGCAATTCAAGAATCGATAACTAGGATAGCATAGATCAAAAGGCAGGAATGAAAACAAAATAGTCGTGTAACCAGTTAGCAGAAGCTTGCCTGGCAGCTCGTGGCCTGGCACAAAAGCTGGAACCTCAGTATCGTAGGTACTCGCTGTAGGTACGTCGTCGTCTACCCCAAAGAGAGCCAAACACAGACAATAGGAAACAATAATCAATACAAATAATGCGCAAACAAATGATGGTGCATTATGGCATGAGATGATTAGGTCATATTTAAAGCGGGTATGAAATCCCGACAAAAGATTAGGGTGCAAGTTATTTGTGTAGCCCACCATTTAAATGTTACTTAATATATAGCAGATGTGGTGATCTAATTAATTTAAATGGAATAGTCATTAATTAATTCATTGGCCAACATATTCCATATTTCGTATTTAATTGCAGATAATTTAACTTCAACTCAAATTAAATATTTATTAGCATGGCAAGACATGGTATAAAAGATATGAGCATATTAAATGGAATTAGGGCATTATATATTTATTACCCCACATTCCATATTTAATTAATTAATTCCATTTGTTAAAATTAAACTAAGCATTTAAAATAAATGATGCAAAATGACATAAGAATGTTATAATAATGTTCATTGCATTTTTCTGATATAAAAACATATAAAGTTTATTTAATTTGGTTTTATTAATTAAAAATTATTCCATTTTGAAGTCTAGGGGTGTTTCTGCAAATTCTAGGGACTTATCCGTGATAGAACAATAGCAGAGAAGATCTACTGTGCAAACAGAGATATCCAGGGGTCTTAGTGTAAAAAACTCCAGCGCTCTGTTCTTTTCCCACCGGAGGGCGCTTAGCCAGAGAGGCTGCCCAGCGGGCCCTTGCGCCAGCGTGGCGCTGACTGGGCGGGGGAGCGTGCGCGGGCACCCACTGTCGATGACAGGTGGGGCCGGCCTGTCATGGTGCGGCGAAAAAAGGGTGGCTTTAAATCCACAACCGGGGTGGGGATTCGAACTCAGGCGCGCGGCGAGCGAGCGCGGCACTGTTAGCCAGTGGGGCTCGGTAGTGTTATTGTTAGAGTTAGGTTAGTGTAGTTTTTAACAGATTAGCTATAGGTTTAAGACTGACGAAACTGACGCCAGGGGAGCCGTGCGACGGCGGGAGATCGAACCCGGCGGCCAAAGCCGTGCTTCGCGGCGCGTGCGTGCGTATGAGGTGAGTGCGGGACGTGCGGGGGTCCGGTTTTTGCTCTCTGGCATGCGCGAGGGTGTCCCGTGGCGTGGTTTTCATGCTCGCGCGCACGCATCTAGTAACGGCCGTGGCAGGCTCGGTCCGACGCCGGCCAAATCACGGCGAGCAGAGGCGAGAACGAAGGGGGAAAAGGGGAAATCGACGGCGCAGCTCACCGGGAGGTGAATTGCGAGCGGAGGAGGTGCGGGGAGGACGGTGGCGAGGAGACGGTGCTCGGGGAGGCGACGGTGTCCACGGCGGTCGTCGGGGAAGAAGAGGCCTGCGGTGGTTCCCGGTGCCCGTGGCTGGGAGGATGAAGAAGAGGAGGACGAGGCGCAGCCGGTGGCGCGACGGGGACGGAGAAGGTGTCCTGTTCACGCGGGGGCGAGCTCGGCCTCTCCGGTCATGGCGACGGCGGAGCTTGGGGAGAGAGAGCAGCGGCGGCGGGGGAGGTGAAGGAATTAGGGTTAGGGTTTTTGCGGCCGCGGCGGCTAAATAGGGAGAGAGAGAGTGGGGACGAGCAGTGGGGGCTCTGGTGGGGGCGAGAGGTAGAGAGAGAGAGGCGCCATGGCGATGCGTAAAGGAGCTCGGGCGAGCTCCGTACGAGGAAGGAGGAGAGAGGAGTGGGCCGGGCTAGGAGGTTGCTGGGCTGAGGTGGACTAGCTTTGGCCCATCTCGGCCTGGCGCTTATTTTTCCTCTTTTCTTATTTCTGTTTTATTTTTCTTTTAACAACCTTTCTGATTTTTGTTATTTAACACAAACAGAAGAGAAAAATATGACAAAAACTTTTACACCATTTTTAGTAGTTTCAAAATAGTCATATTAATATCTGGTTTGATTATTTATAAATAATTTGAAACTTCAAATGAATTTATTTGAAAGCATTTGAATTTAAACTAAGAGACTTAAATTTGGAAAAATAATTTGGAACACATAATTAAATAAATGCAACCATATATGTAAAAGATGACATGAATATCCATTTTATTGCACACAATTTTGGAAAGCTACAAACGGGCTGTTACAACACTCCACCCCTCAAAGGAATCACGCCCCGAGATTCTTCATGGAGCAACGAAGAGGTCGGGATACTCGGCACGAAGGTGGTCTTCACGTTCCCATGTAGCTTCCTTGTCAGAATGATGAGACCATTGAACCTTGTAGAACTTGACACTGTTGTACGGGTGCGACGTTCAGCTTCGTCAAGAATGCGAATCGGTTGTTCCACATAAGAGAGATCTTCTCGAAGTTCAATTTATCCATGATCAACTGCACGTCCTGGATCTTGGAAGCACTTCTTGAGTTGTGACACGTGGAAGACATCGTGCACTTTGGAGAGGTTTGGAGGAAGTTCCAGACGCTAAGCCAATTCACCATGCCTTGAAAGAACGTTGAAAGGCCCAACATAACGTGGAGCGAGCTTGCCTTTGATGCCAAAGCGCTGCGTGCCTTTCAGAGAAGTGACACGAAGGTAAGCTTGATCACCAGGTGCATAGACCATGTCCCTGTGCTTGCTATCATAATAGCTTTTCTGCCGAGACTGGTCAATCTTCAGATTGTCACGAATGATGCGAACATTTTCTTCAGCCTCCTCGATAATATCCGGCCCAAAGAATGGACGTTCACCAGCTTGAGACCAATTGAGAGGAGTTCTGCATTTGCGGCCATAGAGAGCTTCAAAGGGAGCCATGCCTAGACTTGCTTGGAAGCTGTTGTTGTAGGAGAACTCAGCATACAGAAGGCAATCCTCCCATTTCATGCCAAAGGAGATAACACAAGCTCTGAGCATATCCTCCAGAATTTGGTTCACTCTTTCAACCTGTCCACTTGTCTGCGGATGGTAAGCTGTGCTGAACAGAAGTTTAGTACCCAAGGCTTTCTGAAAGCTATCCCAAAATTGAGAAGTGAAGATACTTCCACGATCCGAGCTTATTGCCAAAGGAACACCATGTAAAGGAACCAGTATTGTCATATAGAGTTCTGCCAACTGACTAGCTGATACTGTCTCTTTGACTGGGAAGAAGTGAGCCACTTTGGAGAGACGATCAATGACAACAAAGATTGCATCGTTGCCTTTCTTGGACTTTGGAAACCCAGTAACGAAGTCCATCTCGATCTTGTCCCATTTCCATTCAGGAATTTGCAGTGGTTGAAGAAGTTCAGGTGGTCTCTGATGAATTGCATTGACACGACAGCAAACATCACAATGAGACACATAGCGAGCAATTTCACGCTTCATCCCGGTCCACCAATAGATTGACTTGAGATCCTGGTACATCTTTGTGCTGCCAGGGTGGATAGAAAGCGGAGTATCATGAGCCTCCTTGAGAATGAGTTCCCTTAAGCTGTCAAGCTTGGGCACTACAATGCGTTCTTCAAACAGCAAGGTACCCTTGTCATTGAGAGAGAAACTCTTGTACTTATCCTTGCCAATGTTGTCTTTGATATTCTTGACACCAGAATCACACAACTGTGCGGCACAGATCTTATCCTCAAGTGTAGGAGTGGCAATCAAGTTTGCAAGATAACCAGAAGGGACCACTTGAAGATTGAGCTTCTTGAATTCTTCGTGAAGAGGAGGTTGGATGTCTTCAACCATGAGGTTGTTGCAATAGGACTTGCGACTGAGAGCATCAGCCATTACATTAGCCTTGGCGGGAGTGTAAGAGATGGTAAGATCATAATCTGAGAGTTTCTCAAGCCACCTTGTTTGCCTGAGGTTCAAGTCTGGTTGAGTGAAGAGATATTGAGACTCTTGTGATCAGTGAAGATCTCACAGCTGTGCCCCAACAAATAAGGTCTCCAAGCCTTGAGGACATACATGATTGCTGCAAGTTCAAGATCATGTGTAGGATAGTTGAGCTCATGAGGCTGCAACTGGCGAGATGCATAAGCCACAACTTTGCGTTCTTGCATGAGGACTGCGCCTAGTCCTTGAAGAGATGCATCGCATAATATTTGGAAAGGTTTGGAAGTGTCTGGGCCAACTAGAACATGAGTAGAAGTGAGTTTAGCTTTCAAGAGATTGAAGCTCTCATCACACTTTGGAGTCCAAAGAAACTTTCTATCCTTCCTACTAAGATCGGTGAGAGGCTTAGCGATTTTGGAGAAGTTCTCAACAAATCGACGGCAATAGCTAGCCATGCCAAGGAAACTCCTAACTTGTTTCACCGATGTAGGAGGCAACCATTCAACAATGGCCTTCACTTTTTCTGGATCAACAGAAATGCCTTCAGAAGAGATGACATGACCAAGGTAGGATACTTTAGGAAGCCAGAATTCATACTTGGAGAACTTGGCGTAGAGACGGTGTTCTCGGAGCTTCAACAAGATAAGGCGTAGATGTTCTCCGTGTTCTTCCTCGGTTTTGGAATAGATAAGAATGTCATCGAGATAGACTACCACAAACTTATCGAGGTATTCCATGAAAACGAAGTTCATGAGACGTGAGAAAGTCGTCGGAGCATTTGTGAGACCGAAAGACATGAAAGTGTATTCGTAGAGACCATAACGAGTAGTGAAAGCTGTCTTAGGAATGTCTTCTTTGCGGATCTTGATCTGGTGATAACCTGACCTTAAGTCCAATTTGGAGAAAACCTTAGCACCAGCGAGTTGATCAAACAGGTCATTTATGCGAGGAAGGGGATACTTGTTCTTGATGGTTTTCTTGTTCAGAGGACGGTAGTCAACAACCAGTCGCTCAGTCGTGTCCCTCTTTTTGACAAACAGAGTAGGACAACCCCAAGGAGAAGTACTAGGTTGAATATGACCTTTACTTTCCAACTTCTCTAGCTGTCTCTTAAGCTCAGCCAGTTCTTTGGGGCCCATCTTGTAAGGACGTTTGGAGATAGGAGCAGTGCCTGGTTCTAGTTCAATAACGAACTCCACGGCTCTGTCAGGTGGCATACCTGGTAATTCTTCAGGAAAGACGTCAGGAAAGTCTCGGACCACCGGAATAGCTTCTATGGAAGGAAGAGGATCAACATTGAGAGCGAAAAGCTGAGCTGAAGAGGTTTGGTTTGGAGAATAGACTATCTGTCCAGAAGGATGAGAAAGAGTTACAGTCTTTGTGGAACAGTCTATCTTAGCTTGATTGGCCTTCAACCAATCCATGCCCAGAATGACATCAATATCCAAATTGCCGAGAATTATTAGAGATGCCAAGAAGATATGGCCTCCAATTTGGATTTCGTTGTCGTGGCTTATCTTGGAAGAAGTCATTTGCATGCCGGGAGAAATGACGCTAAGACCATTGGACATAGACTCGAAAGAGAGATCATGCATTTGTGCAAAAGCTTGTGATGCAAAAGAATGCGATGCGCCTCTGTCAAATAATACCTTAGCAGGAATATGATTAACAGGGAGTATACCAAGGACAACTTCTGGAGCTTCCTCTGCTTCATCAGCCCTGATGTGGTTCACCCGCGCAGCACGTGCCGGAGGCCTGGTGTTGGGGACGAAAGGCCTAGTCGGGGCAGGTGCGCGGACCATCGCCTGAGTTGGAGCAGGGCGAGGTGGTGGAGGAAGTGTACGGGTCTCTGGGCAGTTGTTGGAGTAGTGGCCCGGTTTCCCGCACTGGTAGCAGGTCACGTTGGGGCGAGCGCCCGTTGGCCTTGGCGGTCCTCCGAAACCCCTCATAGCTAGAGCCGGGTTCGGTGGGCGAGGCGCGAGTCCTGGAGGTCCTGGCACGTAGGTAGCTCGTGCAAAGGCGCTGTTAGGCACCCAGAGCCGACGCTTCTGAGTAGGAGCGGCGGCGATTGACGATGAAGAAGTGTTGCTCTCACGAGAGTGCTTGCGCGACTCCTCGAAGACCTTGCGCCCATGCTCCTCATTGAGCGCGATGTTGACGAGGTCCTCGAAGTTGTCGGCCTTGACGAGGTTCAGCTTGTACTTGAGCGCTAGGTTGAAACCCTTGCGGAACTTGGCCATCTTCTTGACCTCAGTGTTCACCTCATATCCAGCGTAACGAGCAAGGCGATTGAACTCACCATTGTACTCCATCACGTCCATCTTGCCTTGCGTCAGCGAGTTAAACTGCTCGCGCATCCTGTCCATGAGACCTTCTGGGATGTGGTGGCGCAGAAAGGCTGTCTTGAAATCCCCCCAAGTGGTAACCACCCCGGGAGCTCTCATGGCCTGAAAGTTTTCCCACCATGAGGCAGACTTGCCCCTAAGCAGGTAGGACACGTAAGGCACCCTGTCGTGCTCAGCCACGTGGGCGATAGCAAGGGTCCTTTCCATCTCGCGAGGCCAATCATCAGCTTCCAGCGGCTCAGTGGGGGAAGCGAAGTTCCTTGGGCCCAGACTGAGGAAGTCCTTGACGGTCACACGTGCATTGCCTTCATTGCGATGCCCGTGGTTGTTCTGGTAGGCTTGGTTCTCAGCCATTTGAGCCAGAACTTGGGTCATCTGACCAAGCAACTCAGTGATTGGAGGCGGTTGTGGTGCGTCTTCCACATTGCGGTTGTTCCTGGTGTTCGTCATCCTGGAGACATTGGATATTAGAACAGCGACAAGATACATAAAGCCAGGGAAAAACTTGGAAAGTCGATTTCTTGCTCAGAAAAACAGTTGCAAACTGTAGGATAACAAGGATAAGCTTCTCATAGCAAAGGTTCATAACCATACACTTAGTTAGCCATCAGTACAACCACCAAGGTTTCAGTACTACAAGGACAGCTACTAGTACAAAGTTAACCATGCGTACAACCAACATGGTTTCGGTACAAAGGATAGCTACTACAACAAAGGAAGAGATACAACTCGAAGACTAGCTCGCGCTTCCATCTGAAGACGAAACTGTGCACCCCTCTCCGGTGATGCGATGGGTGTAACGACAATCGCAGTACACGTGGTACTCTCATACAATGCGTCGAAACTCAATGGAGTAGGCATCTGGCGTCTGTTTCCCGTACAGCAGTGGTCCAACGTGGTCTGGAGCAGTAGTGATCAGAGGACCACGCTCTAGAGTGTATCCGCCCACAGGAGACAGGCGAATCGTAAAAGCAAGCTGAAACCTCGGGAAAGCGTCTGGTGTGACGTTCCTCCTGTCATACTGACCCAGGTGAGAGAGTTCCCCGTGCAGCTACTGACGGACTGCTGCTAGCTCCAAGCGTAGAGTCCCAGCAAATGAGTCTGAAGAGTGGCCAAACTGAGCGGTCCTGTCAAGAACAACGGTCTCGTAATGAGAGTCCGTGTAGGGGTAGTATGGAACGTAGCAGAACGGATGGTTGTTGAAGCAGTAGTAGTCCCTGCGCAGAGCCAGAGCTGCATCATAAGCTGCCAAGTGTACTGCCATGTCCACAGTTGAAGCCTCAGCCACGTGCTTGTGCACAGTATCACCATCATCTCCCCTGATCCAAACAACAGCTCTGTAGAAGGTCTGTCCGTAATGTCTGGGGATCTCGGACACCTGGTACTCCAAAAGGAAGCTCAAACCGACATAGTCAACCATGCTTCTGAGAAGCTTCGGGTAACCGGTAGTCTGCTCACAGTGGGTCTTACGCACCACCTGAGCGTGCGCCATCTACATAGCAGTTTGAAGTAGAAGTTAGCCTCCGGAAACAAAAGGATTGATTGCACAGAAAGAATTGTACAATGACAAGGAGATGAATCCAGTGAAAGGTTGAACAACAACTGATTGATTCAAGATTGAAACTGAACATAGCCGAAGAAGTTGATAACTACCAAAACGACAAAAGCAACCTTCAACGCCTGCAACTATGGTACTACGGAAAACCCAGAACACGTGATGTCCTAAATTTTAAAATTAAGGTGAGAAGGGAATTATCGTAACACTTCCTTACCAGAAGAACAGGGAGGGTGGGTGGGGAAAGAAGTAAAAGAACAAAATTCCTACTCTCACGTTTAAGATTTTCCTGATAACTACAAAATAATTTTTCTAGACTCAAACAACGACCAGTAGAAGGGAACCTGAGGGCGTTTAAGCTCTCATACCAACTGTCAGACCCTGAATTCAAGCTACACAGACGAAACGTATCGGTTGGGCCACACAACCAAGAACATACTAGGGTTACCAATCCCAGGAAACAAGCAGGCCATGCCCGGAATGGATCATCGGCCGACAGCTCTTGGCGACCGCAACGTCACATACGTTTCCAGATTGTGCACGCAAGAACCCAAAAAGTCTTCCAACTCGTATACTTCAAACATACACACATGGTATACGAGTCGGAATTTTAACAAGTTGAAACCACAGAATAAACCTAAGACACAAAGAAAGGAAATAATATCTGAAAGCTCTCACTGAGCAAAATATAGCGAATGGCACCAATCAGAGGACACATCTCCCAACATTACATCATGCAGCGGAAACAAACTGGTCTGAGTACAGACAAGAAGCAAAGGGCTCGAAGCCGAAACGGAAAAGAAGGCCCATCCACGCAGTCCACCAGGAAGTAGCCCAGGGGAAATCTAACTACTCGCCGTAGATCTCGTCGTCGAACTCCACGTAGTATCCACCCACCTGGTCGAGCGAAGTATCCTCAACCGCAGAAAAACCACAGCCCGCGAACGGGTCAATACACCGAAGCGTATCGAACAAGCTTAAGCTAACAGGTTACAAAACTGTAAGATTCCCAAAATTTGGGGGTAAGTGTACTTAGCGGCAGCAGCACTAGCAACCTAAAGAGTCACGCTAAAACTTCCGTCTAATTAGAGAGGGATAAGAGAGCGTCTAAGTAACCATCTACAACTAACACCAGTCATAACCCATTCTCGAATTAACCCCCTCAACCAAGTGTGAGGAAGCAATCCGGGAATACTCACACGTTAACAATTTTATTTACCATTTAGGGTGTAAGTAATTCTATATTACTAGTCAAATTAATTAACAATGATTAGGTGTAAGTTGTCTAGATCTTGTTAGCCAGCATCATCACCAAAGTCGTCCATAACCGTGGACACGGCTCATCGATAAGATTATACCCTGAAGGGGTGCACTACAGTACCCATACTCGCATGATCAACCCAGTCAAAAACATTAGGGCCTCTCAACACGACTCATTCCTTCACTACAGCAAGTCCAAGTGCCACCCATATGAGTTGTTACCCGCGTCAGGAGTCCGGTCGAATCTCAATTACGGACTCATTAGTTTGTGTCTGCGCGCCATGCGGCTCAAACCACAGTAGGAACTGTCCGCTACGCGCGCACCACCCCTATATGACCCCCCGTATAAAGTAACCTCTCATCGATCATCATCATCATGCACATGCATATGATCGAATGGAAACCCGAACTACTTGCGGCACATGGACGAGCTGAGGATCCGTTCAAAGTCGAGGAGGGCTCGATTGGGCCACCCACAAGTGCTTAGTGCGCTCAAAATTGGATCCGAGGACAAAATCTCAGTTCCTAGGTCGACACTGAGCAGAACAAAGCACCTCGCAAGGCCTTCCGCCTGGTGCCTTATCTTTTAATTATAGAACCCAAATATAAGACATCAGTTTATTATAGTAGAACAATATATCATACAAAGCATATGGAATAAAAGACAAAGGAACGACTCGCTCAAACAAACCTAAGCATGCACTACGACTCGCAAAGGCCAACAGATAAACATGCAAGGGGTTATGGGTTGTGGGGATATAGCTATATAGGCTGCAGGATAAACATGTGTGGGATCGCAATTCAAGAATCGATCACTAGGATAGCATAGATCAAAAGGCAGGAATGAAAACCAAACAGTCGTGTAACCGGTTAGCAGAAGCTTGCCGGACAGCTCGTGGCCTGGCACAAAAGCTGGAACCTCAGTATCGTAGGTACTCGCTGCAGGTACGTCGTCGTCTACCCTAAAGAGAGCCAAACACAGACAATAGGAAACAATAATCAATACAAAGAACGCGCAAACAAATGATGGTGCATTATGGTATGAGATGATTAGGTCATATTTAAAGCGGGGATGAAATCCCGGCAAAAGATTAGGGTGCAAGTTATTTGTGTAGCCCACCATTTAAATCTTATTTAATATATAGCAGATGTGGTGATCTAATTAATTTAAATGGAATAGTCATTAATTAATTAATTGGCCAACATATTCCATATTTCGTATTTAATTGCAGATTATTTAACTTCAACTCAAATTAAATATTTATTAGCATGGCAAGACATGGTATAAAAGATATGAGCATATTAAATGGAATTAGGGCATTATATATTTATTAGCCCACACATTCCATATTTAATTAATTAATTGCATTTGTTAAAATTAAACTAAGCATTTAAAATAAATGACGCAAAATGACATAAGAATGTTATAATAATGTTCATTGCATTTTTCTGATATAAAAACATATAAAGTTTATTTAATTTGGTTTTATAAATTAAGTATTATTCCATTTTGAAGTCTAGGGGTGTTTCTACAAATTCCAGGGACTTATCCGTGATAGAACAATAGCAGAGAAGGTCTACTGTGCAAACAGAGATATCCAGGTGTCTCAGTGTAAAAAACTCTAGCGCTCTGTTCTTTTCCCACTGGAGGGCGCTTAGCCAGAGAGGCTGCCCAGCGGGCCCTTGCGCCAGCGTGACGCTGACTGGGCGCGGGAGCGTGCGCGGGCACCCACTGTCGATGACAGGTGGGGCCGGCCTGTCAGGGTGCGGCGAAAAAAGGGTGGCTTCAATCCATAGCCGGGGATGGGGATTCGAACTCGGGCGCGCGGCGAGCGAGCGCGGCGCTGTTAGCCAGTGGGGCTCGGTAGTGTTATTGTTAGAGTTAGGTTAGTGTCGTTTTTAACATATTAGCGATAGGTTTAAGACTGATGAAACTGAAGTTTCGTCTTTGACGAAACTGACGCCAGCGGAGCGGCGCGACGGCGGGAGATCGACGTCGGCGACCATAGCCGGGCGGCGCGTGCGTGCGTGTGAGGTGAGTGCGGGACGTGCGGGGGTCCGGTTTTTGCTCTCTGGCGTGCGCGAGGGTGTCCCGTGGCGTGGTGTTCATGCTCGCGCGCGCGCGTCTAGTAACGGCCGTGGCGGGCTTTGTCCGACGCCGGCCAAATCACGGCGAGCAGAGGCGAGAACGAAGGGGGAAAAGAGGAAATCGACGGCGCAACGCACCGGAAGGCGAATGGCGAGCGGAGGAGGTGCGGGGAGGCCGGTGGCGAGGAGACGGTGCTCGGGGAGGCGACGGTGTCCACGGCGGTCGTCGGGGAAGAAGAGGCATGCGGTGGTTCCCGGTGCCCGTGGCTGGGAGGATGAAGAAGAGGAGGACGAGGCGCAGCCGGTGGCGCGACGGGGACGGAGAAGGTGGCCTATTCACGCGGGGGCGAGCTCGGCCTCTCCGGTCATGGCGACGGCGGAGCTTGGGGAGAGAGAGCAGCGGCGGCGGGGGAGGAGAATGAATTAGGGATAGGGTTTTTGCGGCCGCGGCGGCTAAATAGGGAGAGAGAGAGTGGGGACGAGCAGTGGGGGCTCCGGTGGGGGCGAGAGGCAGAGAGAGGCGCCATGGCGACGTGTAAAGGAGCTCGGGCGAGCTCCGTACGAGGAAGGAGGAGAGAGGAGTGGGCCGGGCTAGGAGGTTGCTGGGCTGAGGTGGGCTAGCTTTGGCCCATCTCGGCCTGGCGCTTATTTTTCCTCTTTTCTTATTTCTGTTTTATTTTTCTTTTAACAACCTTTCTGATTTTTGTGATTTAACACAAACAGAAGAGAAAAATATGACAAAAACTTTACACCATTTTTAGTAGTTTCAAAATAGTCATATTAATATCCGGTTTGATTATTTATAAATAATTTGAAACATCAAATGAATTTATTTGAAAGCATTTAAATTTAAACTAAGAGACTTAAATTTGGAAAAAGAATTTGGAACTCATAATTAAATAAATGCAACCATATATGTAAATGATGACATGAATATCCATTTTATTGCACACAATTTTGGAAAGCTACAAACGGGCTGTTACACTCACCACCCTAAAATGTGTATTCATGAGGAATACCACTTAGTAGTGATATTTCAACATTATCTACTCTCTTTGTGGTATGTCTTACTCATGATAAATTTAAATTCCAATGTCCATTAATTATCTCTTGTTGGCTTTCGTTTTCCTCTTGTTAAAAAGAATGGATTATCACACATTATGGGGGAGTAATAAGCTATGTGCATATTACAAGCCTAGAAAATGTGAACATGTGAGGTAGTGTCACCTAGAGTTGATATTTGTGATTATCTTGTTCCTAGGTGTCATAGTACTCAAACAAGTTTCATATTTTCTTAAATGCATTTTGTTCACCCATCTTTTGGTATCTTGTTTGTGAGAGAGTTTCTTGATGCTTAGTATGATCATTGAATATGTGAAATCATCAAGAATCTCTACATAAGCATGTTTTTTAATTCTTATATTTTTCCACATGCTTATGTTTTGTGAATATGATCTTAAATACATATATGCCATGCATCACCGAGAGCTATCTCCATACAATTATTTTCTTTGACAAGTGATAATTATATTTGTGGTAAATTTATTGATCATATTCACATTGTCTATTGTTCTTAAGTTGTATTATTCTATCGCCAAGTTTGTTTAGGTCTAACCACCATTTTGTAATCCTTGCTTCATTTGGATCTTTTTGTTGCTCAACTCATAATTTGTGTTGTGCTTTCTTGAGTTAGGAAAAGCAAGGATCCCATTCTTGTGCATTTACATTCAAAGACTTAATTATAAGTAATGCACTATTCTTGGGGGAGCTATCCTACACTGAGTAGAACATCATCTTTTAAATTGATATTATATCTTATTGCTCCTTTTGAACATGACTAATGTTTTAACAATATATATGGAGAATGATGATCTCATTTAAGTGCATTTTGTATTCAAATACAAGATCATAAGTAATGCACGAATCATGGGGGAGAAATCTTATATGTTAGTGAACATTAGTTGTCTTCAATTGGTATTTGATCCTGATGACATGTCTCTTTGAAAGACAAACATTTTTCGTCTTGGTTCCTTGTGCCATCATGAAAAGTGTAGAGGGCTTGGTTTATTTGTTCAAACCTTACTCTTCTTTGTGGAGTTGGCTATCTCATCCCCTGGTTCCTAGTCTACCTTCTTGGATGAGTTAAACCTTCGAGCATGCTTGTTTGATTTATTTTTTATGCTCATTGGTTTAGCCTTGACCGTGTTTTCATTTGATATCTTTTCAAACTGGTTTCTCCAATAATGGGTTGGTTTGAGTCTTTGATACAATTAGGACAAATCTTTCTCTTGCCACAATTCTGTGTAGCTTCTTGATTTAATTGGTGTCTTGTCCAAATTGTATCTTGTTTGGTTCTTGAAAGTTTTGTGCATGCATATTTACTATATGTATATCTTATGGCATGCTTACTTTCGTTGATCCAATATATAGGATAAACTCCATCAAATCCTAAATGGCTAAGATGTGCATGAAATTCTATTTCATATCAATATGCACATATTTTTATGTGGAGTTTGTCCTATGTATTGTAGTTGGTCTAACTACTTTGGACCCAATTAGTTTGGATACCATAGGGTACTTGATTTGTTTTAGGTACATGGGAGATGCATTAGAATCTTTTCTCATATTAAAGAAGATGTCTTCACCATGTGCATCTTGAAGCCAAGTTTGGATGATTGTGAACTCTCATCTTCTACATCGTCAATGCTATCTCGGTAACAAGTATCAAACTCATGCATATACTTCTAGCTCTCAACCTTGTGTAGGTTGTTCTGTTGGCATGAGTTTCTCTAAGTTGCATTTGATGAGGTTTTTTCAAAGTTTGTTTCAAAATATCTTCATTGCTAATGTGAGTTAGCCGGGATGATTACACATCAAGGGGATTTTTATAATCATCTTCATGATTCACCGATCCTCAATATGTTAATATAGCTAATTCATTTCAAAGTCTCTCATGTGCAATATTGATGAATTCTCATAAATCATTTGCCTAATGTGATATTTGTTTGGTGTCTCGCAGTATCCCAACTATCACTTATCCGATGTGGGTATTTGTGATGCTTTGAGAATTTGGTGTTGGAAGTTCATCTATGCTCTTTAAGATTATTTTGAGCTATGTGCTTTGCTTTTAAGCAAAAATCTTATCGGTGTATTTCTGACTTCCTCTTGGATATCATATTTTTACCTTGTACCTATTTTTGTGTGTGCATGTTTCTTTGTTGACTTAGTGTCTACCTAGAAACTTATACAGATGAGAGTAGTTACATCTTTAATTGGTATTCAAAATCTTTAGTTTTCTTGATTCTTTGGTGATCTCTAAAAGGCACAAGCTTTGTTTTTCTATTGGTATCACATTACCTCTTAATAAGCTTGTGATCCTATTTGATGTATCCTCTTTGGTGCGCTTGTATGCGAAATACATGATATGCACTATGTGCCTCAAAAGTTGAAAGACTTTGGGGTCGCTTAGGCTCATCCTTGTTTAGTCTCCTAAATTGTTTTTCCGTGTCAAACCCATCCTTTCCCGGTTGAGCAAGTCTTTATTTTCCACTTCTTTCCTTTATCGCTCAACATTTGTTTGTTGCAAGGGGTACCTCTTATTTTCTTACCTATTCAATCTTGCACCTTTTTGAGTTCGAAATCATCTAGGAGGGAGTGAGGATTCCATGTTGTGCACACTATATTGAAATGCAAATCCTTCATTGTGCACGTACCTTGGGGAGTTTCCTCTTGATTTTTTGAACACTTGGTTGATCTTATCATAATATCTTCTTGTGCTAAATTGGTTTTTGGATCTCTTCATTGCTTGCTTCTTGGTGAATGCATTCTTCTTTTGCAATTGATATCCTTCTAGTGGATTTCAATTGGTATCTTTCTTGTGCAGTTGCTGGATCCTCAATATAGTTTAATCCCCTCCATCTATTCGTCATTGGATAAGTGCATTTGATTTCACTCATATAATGAGAAATGCATAAATCATGGAGGAGATCTTATTATGTTACCTTTGAAGTAGATATGCCCTAGAGGCAATTAATAAAGTGTATTCTTTATCATATCTCGTTTGTTCATAATAGGTTTTTGTGTCATGCTATAACCGTATTAAGCGGAAACATTAATACGGGTGTGATGGGTAAACAACCAGCTCCCTAGTAGCCTCTACTAAGACTAGTTTCGTTACGCGATTGATGATCGAGGTTTCCCGATCATGGGGCATGGCAGCGGTCGGCAATGAGAGTCATATCGTTGGAGAACGATGTGATGGACGTACCCAGATTTGGAGGACGTAGTCGTTACGCCTTTGACCGTGAGATCAACTCTTATTGTTATTCCTGGAAGATACTTTGATCGCACCAAACGTCGTGTCTTATATAGTATGACAATAACGGTGATACTTTTGGGTATCGGGAAGGAGTAGTTGAGACGAGGGGTCAAGAGCGGGATTTGCCAGCCCGCATAGCAGGATAGATACTCTCGGGCCCACTCGGTGAGATCATGTCTAATGAGCTTGCAAGCATGTGACTAGGTCACAGAGACATGAGATCATGGACGAGTAGAAGATAGCGTTGTCAGTAACGAGGTCGAGATTAGGTATGGAGATATCTATGGAACGACGCTCGGACACGCTAAGTATCGCTATGGCAAAAGTTTTAAGACTTTGCGTTCAGGTTTGATAGATGAAAGTCATTCGTTATATCACAGGGATTATTCATGGGGTCCAGGCCTACGAGTTAGTCGTTGATCATAGAGGAGTCTTGATCATACCTGTTATTATATCGAACCGCTAGGGTAACACACTTAAGGGGTTTCGACAAGACAACCGGAAAGGAAAGAGATCACCGGGAACGTCCCGGTAGGGGTCCGATGGAGATCGGGCAGCGAAGAAAGAGTTTTCGGAGCTAGAATAAATTATATATAATATGTTTGATATTAATTAGTGTAATTAATATGAAAATATGATTTTATATATTTATTTTCAAATTTATTAAGGCTGATTTTCCTAAATGGGACTTCTAGTGGAAAGAAGGCCCATGGGTGGAAAATCCCCAAGGGAATTCGGTGGGGGGGGGGGGGGGGGCGGGCATGGCCGGCCTAGGAGGGCCAAAAGGGGCCCACCAGGGCCGGCGCACCTGCCCATGCCGCACCAGGCATGTGGGGGTTAGTCCCACATTGCCGTGCTGGCAAGGTTGGCTCCCCCCCAGGAGACTTTATATAGAGGGGCACCCCTGGCCTTTTAATTCACCAATTAATTCCCTAATTCTCTCTCGATTTCGGGATTCCCTTTCTTGGAGTTGCGCCGAGTTGAGAGGGGGATCTCTTCCACCATAGCCCGCTGCCGCGCTGCTGGTGTTCCGGTCCAAATCTTCCACTGGTCGTCCTGGACTGGAGCTACGGAGGCCGTCGTATCCACCGTACGTGTGTGACGCCCTGCGAGGTGCTGCTCTAGCGGTACTGGGAGATCTGCTTCCTCTACACGACCTTGAGGTCGGCTTTGTCGGTCTTCATCGACAACGTTTGTGCGGGAACGTAATCCCCCTTTCGGTCTACAAGGGTATGTATTCCGATCTCCGTTCGTACTACTATATCTGTATAGAATAGATCTTGGCATGCTTTTAGGATATCATTGGTAAGAAATTTTTTGTTTTCAGCACACGATCCCCTTCAGCCTTTCTAAAGCCTTTCACCCATTTCGGCAATCGTTGCCAATGGGGGAGAAGTTTTGGAGGGTTGTATGGAATTGTCTTTGTACTTTGGAATATTCTTAAGTATTTTCCTTCCTTGCCTTTGCATTCGTTGCTTGGTTTTATATATAGTGAAAACTCCACCATCAGTAATGGTTGACAATATATGCAATGAATTCATGTTCATACACACGTGCATAAATTATGGGGGAGTTTGCTCTATATATGTGGATGGACTAACATCACATACCTTTGTAGTATTTGATGTTAGTGCAACCATTCTTGTTCATTAAATTCCATATTATAAACCCTCTCAAAAGAGATTGTCATCAATTACCAAAATGGGGGAGATTGAAAGAGCATTTTCCCTCATGTGTGGTTTTGGTAATTATATGACAATCTCTATGGACTAATGTTTGCATTGAGATATCCTGATAGATCATGTCCATGGGACTAGTGGAGCTCTTGTGTTGAGTAAAGCTTATTGGAAGTATGTCTTGATGGATATATTGCATATTAGTGAAGAAATATTCGAAGATACAAGGTTGATCAAGATGTTGATCAACACACAAAACTACAAGATGTACCAAGAGCGATCATGTATCTCTTGAGATGGTAAACACTTGTCGGTATAGCTTTGTGAACTAACCCATGATATATGTGTGTGTGGTATATCATTATATGAGGTTAGGTATCTTCCCATGGGATTGCGTCAAATGAAGATTTCATATAGCTCATGGAGGATGACGTCATGTGGTGATCGTCGTCAAGGTGAGATGTGCGAGATCAAGAGAAGCTTCTTGAAGAGATCCTATGCTTGGAGCTTGCTATGGATACATGACGACGGAGCCTAGCGAGAATCTCCCATTATGGGTATGGAGGAGTATTTGGAGAAGTCTTCATCAAGCATGTGCTTGCACGCGCAATCAAGAAAGATGATCCACTTGAAGAGATCAAGATAGTCATCATCTAACTCAAGTGGAATGCTCAAGGCAAATGTATGATCTTGATAGGGCTATAGGATAGATAGAGGGGCTCTCAAGAGAGTAACTTGATCGCATCGTTGTGGAGAGCTCAAACCTTTTCATACTTGGCATATCATATTTCTTAGTTCTTATTTGGCTTTTATCCTTGTGAGGAATTAGAGATTGGTTTATCTCCATGTCAAGCTCTAGTTCATCGAAAACGGTTTTACTTTGGAAAACTTGTTGCGTTTTTGTTGTTGTTGGAGGTTTTTACCGGTTGTTCTCCTATTTAGAGATCTTACATTCCAAATTTGGTTTAAACCTCCCTTATTTGACTATGATGTTTCTCTGCACATTCATGTAGGGCTCGTTGTCATGTTTCCAACGAGCCCAAGAACATCGAAAACGGAGTCCGGATGCAGAAGTTTTGCTCGTTTTGGTACTTGGTTTTCTGCAGTTTTTTGCTGTGGCGGTAGTACCACCGCGCCCGAGGTACCGCCGGACCAAACAGAGAGCCATTTTTGGCGGTTACGGGAGCGGTAGTTCTGCACCCAACGATTGGAATTTCGGTTGAGCTATTTAAGGGGCCTTCTTCCCCAATGGTTCCCTAATCTTTGAAGCAAGTTTTGACCTCCATTGTTGACCTTCTTGAGCTTGCTATCTCTCCATCCCTCCAATGATTTTTGCTACTTCTTGAGTGAAAAGAGAGAGGAGATCTAGATCCATCTTTCCACCAATCCATCTCTCCGCTATGTGAGGGGAACCTAGTGGGTCTAGATCTTGGAGTTCCTTTCTGGTTCTTCTTCTTTGTTTTTCCTCTCTCCTCCCCCCATAAGCATTAGTTGCTTTTGGTGGGATTTGGGAGTGAAAGATTTGTCTCCTTTGTGGTTTCCTTCGTTCTTCCTCTTTTATTCCCGCATAAGCATTTGTTGCTTTATTGGAATTTGAGACTGAAGGACTTCAACGATTCGTGTGCTCTTGCCATTGCATTTTGTATCGGTTTGTGCTCTCCACGAGATTCGTGGAAGTGAAAGATTGTGAGCTTGTTACTCTTGGGTCATTGGACCCTAGACGCATTTTGTGTCCGGCCTTTTGTGGTCAAGACCTTTTGTGGTCAAAACCTTTTGTCCACGCGTGAGAGCCCTCAATTAAGTTGTGGGTGTGTAACTCAAGAGTGTTGTACGAGATTCGATCTCCGCCCCAAAAGAGATCAATAGTGGAAGGTGAACTCGCAACCTCTTGTGGTTGAGTTCATCAGGAGAAGAAGGTGAGCCTTTGTGACGTCGCGGCTTACCTGTTGTGGTTGCGCACACCTCTCCAAACGAGACGTAAACCTTTTGGGTGGAACTCGGGAATACATCCTCGTCTCCGCGTGTCTCGGTTATTTCTATACCCGAACTCTTTGCTTATGCACATTACATTGTGATAGCCTTCGTGCTTGAAGTCATCCATCTTGCTATCACCTTGTTACTTATATTGCTTAGCATAAGTCGTTAGTGCACATAGCTGAACCTAGTATATTTAGGTTGTATGCTTGTTAAAATATAACACTAGTTTTATTCCGCCCCCCATCTAGGCGACGTCTATCCGTTCAACTACATGAACAAATGTAATATCTCAAGCAAAAGTCCAGGGTATTTTAGTTCCTAGTGTGGGTTTGTTGCAGACCGCAACAAAAATAATATAGTGCGTGAACAGGGTCTTCAATTTTAAATATTGCGAACTATACAACTAAATTTATAATTCTAAAACCGTAGAAAATACTAGGTTTCAACATTGTTTTTCATGTCTAGACTAGTTTAGTCCTCAGCGTGGGTTCGGTGTACTTCGTAGTTTTTTAATACTGCGTGAGCATGGTCTTTAACTCAAAGTTTCTTAACACCTCTTGAATTTGGTAACATATAAATTTATGCACTAGTCAATTATCTTAAAACTTTGAACTATTTTTCTTGATACTACATGAGTAGGGTTTTGAACTTGAAATCTCTTGAATCTGGTATAAAATTTATGCACATACCAACTAAACAAAAATCCTGGAAACATGTCGGTAATATATTTATATTTCGAACTACGACTATCAAGGTTGAACCAAAATTTCGTACCAGTCCATAGGGCTTCTTTGCATAACATGATTAGAAAATACAAGAATTAGAAAAACACATAAATTTAATAGAATTGTAGGTGTGAAATAAAGGAAAACTACATGAATGGTCATTTGAAGATACACAGAAAAACACAGGAAAAGTACATCGATCCTACATGAATGAGTCTAAAGAAGATGTTGAAATTATTATGGAATTAGGATGTAGGGATGCAATCCGTAGCAATTTTGGATGTGTTCGTCCTTTGATACAAAGGAATTCCTTAGAGAAAAATCCTATAAATTAAAATCCTCCAATAATCTCATAAAAATCCTTCAATCCGTAAAATCCTCCAATCCATGAAATCCTCCAGTACTTGCACCTCTAGCATGGCTGCCTCAGTTTACCATGGGATCTTTGACCTAGTCAACATATCACCTCACACCTGCACGTCACATGTTCTGGCCTGACCGACCGGCCAACCATGGAAGAGTAAGCTAATAATTCTTTAAAAGAAATACACGTAAAATAAGAAGGGGGGGGGGAGGCTATACATGTACTACTCCACAAGATGGTTTGTCCCGACCGCGGCTGATTCTTTGTAGACGGGTCCAATTAACGAGCTTCGCAGCTGATTCATGGGTTTGGAAACTTCCTGTGTAGCGCAGCTCGAAATCTCCTCCCGTATATTCCTCGGCGTGGGAACAATTATCGTGTTGGCCCTCTTCCTGGCTAGGCAGCCGGCGTGCCGGGCCGGCCCTGAACAATTTGGGGCCCGGTGCGAGATAGAAAAATGGGGCCTTTTCACTAAAATATCAAATATCCCTTGCTTTCTACGGTAGATAGGCACGGAAATGAACAATTTTCATGACCGGTACCACTGTTATCGTTCTCGTTTAAGTTTTCATTTGGGGGTTCATAAATTACTAGAGTTAGTTCCTGATTGGTACTAGAAGAACTTCTATTTGGTCTAACAAATTTGTCCAAGACTCGCTTTTGGTACGCTATAAATTCATTGTGTTTCTTCCTCTTTGGTCTCTTCTCATGACCAGATTTACACTTTATAACATCTCATAAACAACAAAAAACTATAGAGATTGAATGTTGGAACAAAATCACCTGAATCCGGTTGCTCTTGCTTGGTGCAGCTTGCCCCAATCCAGAAACAAATCCAATGTTGCAGCAGTACAGAACGAATTCAATCTTGCAGCACACCGTCTCCGGTCTTCCCTCAATCCCCCTTGCCGCCAGAGCATCCACGACCAGTACCCTCCTCCCTTTCTTTCTACGGTAGATATGCAGGGCAAATGAGCAGATCGAACAAAGAACAAGAAGCCCTATGGTCTATGGAGATTTATAAAAGGGGAATGGATTAGAAAGTACTAACCGCTGGAAATTGTTGGAGAAATCAGTACAATCGGGATCTCCTTCTTTATTAATTTACAAATCACAATAGGAGCCTTGGCCTCCATTAACGCCGCCGTGATTTGGGAGGTAAGAGAGTGGAGCTGATTTAGGGCCCCTGACCAACGAGGGCCCTGTGCGGCCGCACCTCAGGCACCTGCTCAGGGCCGGGCCTGCCAGCGTGGGCGTTCCCCGACATGGAACCACCGTGTAGTCTTTCTCCGACCACTCTCCAGCCACCATGGGAACTGCGAACCGACACTTTTTCTTCTTGCCGGCTGTTCCTATGGATAGTATAATGTATGTGCTGACTTTCTTCAATTTTCAAGACCATGAATTCACTCTCCATAACGTGTTGTGTCAGTCTATATTTTAGTTAGCGTTCCTAGATGAAGATATCATGTGCCGGGCAAATGCCAACCAAGAAAAAGAATCATGTATAACAGCTGGATGGACAACATTTGTTATTACAAAGAACCCAAAGACTTGTTCTCGCACGCGCGTCACGCGGTTAACGCGAACGGCCGCGCGTCTGTCGTCCGATCACATCATCACATCCACCCCAAGCGCGTTGTTGTTTCGTTGAACCTAACGCTCTAGCTAAACGAAAAATTGTTGGCCTCCTCAGTCCGCAGTACGCACCCACTCTGCTTCTCCCTACAGGTGAGATCCCATCGCCGCCCCCTGCTTTGCTGCACCGTCCCGGAGGTCCCCAAGGCGCTCTGCTCCCTTCCTTGTCGTCTTCCTCCGTACGCGGCCGCACGCTCCGGGCGTGCTGCCCCTACCTCTCCCTACTCGGGGTCGAGGTCTCCAGTGCGTGCTGCCCCTACCTCTCCTTCCCCGTCGTTGTGGGGGCTCCCACACGCCGCCCCTATCTCTGCCTCCTCGCAGTCGAGGGCTCCTACGTGGGGCCATCCTACCTCTCCCTTCTCTGCTCGCCGGCGAGCTCCTCGCGTGCCCCCAAGGTAGAGGTGGCCTGTGGTAGAGTCGATGGCGGCTGAGGCCCCGAATTAGACATGGGACGGGTAGGTTGTTACAGTACATGTTGTGACCGTTCGACCGAGCTACTCTACCCCATACGTCGAGCCCCAGTTTCGTCCCCATGAGCTCTCCTGTTACCTCCAATCCAGTCCCCACGAGCTCGCTTGCCGCCGGCTAGAGGGTCCCCAACCTACACCGCCAGCAGCAAGAGGGTCCCCGAACAACACCAACACTTCTCACAATCGTTTGGAGCTCCTGGCGTGGCGGTGTGCGGCCGGCTGGTCAGCTTACAGGGCCACAAAGGTGAAGCACTCCGAGGCAGCACTGCCTACGCGCCGCGCGGGAGATCACGGCAAACGGTCAGCTTAGGCTGCACGCGCAGAGAACATCTAGAGTGGAGGGCAGTCCCCAATCTAGAAACAAATCCAATGTTGCAGCAGTACAGAACGAATTCAATCTTGCAGCACACCGTCTCCGGTCTTCCCTCAATCCCCCTTGCCGCCAGAGCATCCACGACCAGTACCCTCCTCCCTTTCTTTCTACGGTAGATAGGCAGGGCAAATGAGCAGATCGAACAAAGAACAAGAAGCCCTATGGTCTATGGAGATTTATAAAAGGGGAATGGATTAGAAAGTACTAACCGCTGGAAATTGTTGGAGAAATCAGTACAATCGGGATCTCCTTCTTTATTAATTTACAAATCACAATAGGAGCCTTGGCCTCCATTAACGCCGCCGTGATTTGGGAGGTAAGAGAGTGGAGCTGTCAGGGCCTGGGAGTCGTGAAGAACAAGCAGGGAACGAAGAGTCAGGATTCGGGAGGGCAGAGGAGAATGAGGAGTCGTCGCCTCGGTAAGGGTCAATGACTTTCCCTGATTTGTACGAAACTACTGGTTCTTTCCTTCTATGGCTGATATGCAAGCATGATGGGCCGGCCGGCCGGCTGGGCCTTTGTATTGCCCTATTATCCTATACGTAGATACTATGTATGTATACGGAGATTTAGGGCCCCTGACCAACGAGGGCCCTGTGCGGCCGCACCTCAGGCACCTGCTCAGGGCCGGGCCTGCCGGCGTGGGCGTTCCCCGACATGGAACCACCGTGTAGTCTTTCTCCGACCACTCTCCAGCCACCATGGGAACTGCGAACCGACACTGTTTCTTCTTGCCGGCTGTTCCTATGGATAGTATAATGTATGTGCTGACTTTCTTCAATTTTCAAGACCATGAATTCACTCTACATAACGTGTTGTGTCAGTCTATATTTTAGTTAGCGTTCCTAGATGAAAATATCATGTGCCGGGCAAATGCCAACCAAGAAAAAGAATCATGTATAACAGATGGATGGACAACGTTTGTTATTACAAAGAACCCAAAGACTTGTTCTCGCACGCGCGTCACGCGGTTAACGCGAACGGCCGTGCGTCTGTCGTCCGATCACATCATCACATCCACCCCAAGCGCGTTGTTGTTTCGTTGAACCTAACGCTCTAGCTAAACGAAAAATTGTTGGCCTCCTCAGTCCGCAGTCCGCACCCACTCTGCTTCTCCCTACAGGTGAGATCCCATCCCCGCCCCCTGCTTTGCTGCACCGTCCCGGAGGTCCCCAAGGCGCTCTGCTCCCTTCCTTGCCGTCTTCCTCCGTACGCGGCCGCACGCTTCGGGCGTGCTGCCCCTGCCTCTCCCTACTCGGGGTCGAGGTCTCCAGTGCGTGCTGCCCCTACCTCTCCTTCCCCGTCGTTGTGGGGGCTCCCACACGCCGCCCCTATCTCTGCCTCCTCGCAGTCGAGGGCTCCTACGTGGGGCCATCCTACCTCTCCCTTCTCTGCTCGCCGGCGAGCTCCTCGCGTGCCCCCAAGGTAGAGGTGGCCTGTGGTAGAGTCGATGGCGGCTGAGGCCCCGAATTAGACATGGGACGAGTAGGTTGTTACAGTACATGTTGTGACCGTTCGACCGAGCTACTCTACCCCATACGTCGAGCCCCAGTTTCGTCCCCATGAGCTCTCCTGTTACCTCCAATCCAGTCCCCACGAGCTCGCTTGCCGCCGGCTAGAGGGTCCCCAACCTACACCGCCAGCAGCAAGAGGGTCCCCGAACAACACCAACACTTCTCACAATCGTTTGGAGCTCCTGGCGTGGCGGCGTGCGGCCGGCTGGTCAGCTTACAGGGCCACAAAGGTGAAGCGCTCCGAGGCAGCGCTGCCTACGCGCCGCGCGGGAGATCACGGCAGACGGTCAGCTTAGGCTGCGCGCGCAGAGAACATCTAGAGTGGAGGGCAGTCCCATGGTGGACGGGATGGCTGGTAGCCTCTCGTGCAGGTTGGGGAAGAAAGGGATGGGAGAGAGAAAAAGGAAGAAAAGAGGGAAAGAGAAAAATGATGAGGATAATAGAAAAAAATTAAAAAACACATAATAGTTGCTTAATTCTATAAATTTGTTGCCTAATTATAAATATGAGTTGCTCGATTTTACTAATTTGTTGCCTGAGTTTTGTTGTGTATAAAAATTTGCTTTTGCCACGCACAAGAGTTGTCTCGTTGAGTACCAAATTTTCTTAGTCAAGTACAAAAATTGACTAAGAAAAATATAAACCACATCATTGATCAAATCTATCAATTTGTTGCCTATCTTCATATATTACTTTCTTAATTCTACTATTTTTTGCCTATATTCATATATTACTTGTTTAATTCTATCAATTTGTTGCCTAAAATATAAGTTGCTCAATTATATCAATTTGTTGCCTAAATACATATATAATTTGATTAACTTTACCCATGTGTTGCCTAAAATATTTAAATAATTGCTCGATTTTACCAATTCATTTACGAGTTTACTCATATATTCAATGCCTGACTATTGATTTGTTGTGTAACGGCGTATATTAGTTTCTTTTATCAAAACTAATTTTAGGGGTTGTGGATTTACTTTTCGTGATTTTAGATCGCATATCACTATTGCTTATAGCATCTTCACCCGCACCCCAATAATTTTTCCGACACCATCTAAAATGTGTCTACTTTGCAAATCAAATTTGCCTATCGCTATCCGAGGCAATTTTACAATATCGGTAGACAACTTTGTAACGCCCATAAGAAACTAGACAACGATTGTAGGCAATAAACTCGTATATTTGAGCAACTAATATTAACCGGCGTAATTGAGCTATATGATATTAGGCAACAAACTAGCCCAATTTGAGCAAATAATACATAGTGTTGGGTAACAATCATACAAAATTACAGTCATATCAAAATGCACAAGCAATATAATACGTGGTGTTAGGCAACAATCAGCCAAAATTTCTCTCTTCTCCTCTGTCATATGGATGCCACCGCGCTGGGCTCTTACTCCTCGGATTGGTTGCCAATGATGAGCTAAAGGCTAACCAGGGCACCCAACTCCGACCGTCGCGGAGCTCCCGCAGGACCCTGGAGTTTCCCCAATTCCCTACCAGCCAGAGGTCGCTCCGCCTTTGTGCTGCTCCCACGAGCTGCTGCTCCTGGCCAAGGCGTAGTCGGGAGATGGAATAGAAGGGCGGCGCATGCATGGAGATCCAACCTGTAGTGCACGGATCGGTGGATGCCGGGGAAGCTTCAGTGCGGCAGTGTCGGGGTCTGAGGGGAGCGAAGCCCAGTAAGCCTCCCCAGGCGAGCGCGACTCGCGTGAGCAACACGGTGCAGCCACGGGCGCGGTGCGGTGGCCAGAGTTAGTGCAATTTGAGCTATAGGTCGGGTTATCCCCTTTTTTTCGCATCCGGACAATAACTTTTCTTTTTAGCCGGCCGTTTGGATGAGCGAATCAACGCGCACGCGTTCGCTAGACCAACCCTTTATTAATTGATTTTATATTTATACATTTAATTGTGTTATAGTACAAACTACGAATAAAAAAATAGAGGTGTCATAAATCTGTATCATTATTATGGGGATACACTCACTATGCATGTGATACGTGTTAGGCATGAAATTTTTGTCATTAATATTAGATCTCACAAATTTAAGTCTCACCGGGATGGAAGTTAGAATTATGCATGTCCAAGGTCCAAGAAATTTTGACACGACTTTTGCGAAGTATTAGAACTTTGATGAAAGTGCAAATACGAAAATCTAGATCATCTTATATATTTGAATTCAAACATAATGTGAATTTTATAAAAAGATACATATTCAGTTGTTACATATCCATAAAATCCTAATAATACAGATATTGACAATTAAGCAAACTACAAAGAAGGAAGATAACGAATCAAACATAAGAATACTTCATTGATCTCATAAGTATGTTTACAACTTAATAAAGATTACAGAAATGGAAAGAAATAAAAATCCTTGACTAATCTTGATCTTTATCCATTTGTATCTGCAAAACAAACACAAATACATACGAGAACTTTGGTTAAGGCTAGAATGTTTACCAATAATTTTACTTGTTTAGCCTTTAAAAATCTGGACCTAAACTTGATATGCTAAGTTGATTGGAGTGATTATAAGGTAAGGGATATTTCGATCAAATTGTGTCCTAGATGGTGAAATGAATCACTTGGGTCATCAAAATCAAGCAAGCAAGCATTAAGGGACAAAGTCAACAACATATGGTGCATATTTGGGGGCAACCTAAGGAAAATTCAGTTCTAGCATAAAGGCAACACTTAGTTCATCTAATATACCAGAAGGCAAATTCAGTTCTAACATAAAGACAACACTTAGTCCATCTAATATAGCCAAAGACCATAATAAGCCATAAATTCATTCAAATTGATTATATTTGGCATATTGGGCAAATAGATCAATCACACTTATAATATAGGCCCACACAATTGATTGTAATATCACATTACAATCCAAACCTACGTATGAAAGCCAACACCAGAAATGCCATTGTGCGGGTACAACAATAAGCCCACACTTACATGTTTGCCTAACGTTTTGTTGTTAGATCTGGATCTATACTTTCACGCAAAAATTCAAAACCTCTCGCAAATGGAACCACATGTGTGGTCAAGACACAACCACTATTTTTTTTGGAGGCAAAACAGTAGGGAACCCGCACTGCAATTTTTGATTTTCTATTAACTCATCACATGTGTACAAGAGTTAGTGCCACTAAAGCACTCTAAAAAAACAATTACAAGTGACAAAATTTCTTGTCACAGAGAGCTAGAGAACCATTCGTCAAACTGATGTGAATGTTTTTTTCCTCATTATGTGTTTAAGCAATGCATTTCCTAGCAATATATGGCATTCCAACTTGCAAAAGATGGGGTTTGATTCTTGAAGTTTTTATTATTTCTCACCATCCAGATATCCCATAAAGCTAAATAATTATCTCCATGAAAAAGGCACTTTAGGTTTCTCCTTGATGTCTTCAAAAGCTTCATGAATAGATAAATTTCTTACTCTCAGCGGACAAATGAAGTACCAACATTTTTCAGCGAAAGGACATCTCCAAAAAAGGTGAACCAGAGTCTCTTCTTGTGCACATTGCAAGGTTGCACAATTGTATGTTTGCAAGTGAAAATTCTTTCTGGCAAGGAGATTTCTTGTGTTTAGTCTATCAAGCATTAGCAGCCACTATTACAACATGTACACGACCAATCGCATGCGAATACGCATGTGAAGTCCAAATCCACTACTTACGTCTAAAATAGCAGTTGGAACAACATGTTACAACCGCAGTGGCTCCATAATGTTTATTAGTACGACAAATATGTGCTCCATATGTCAGATGAGGAACCAATTGTTTTTTCGCATCTACGCGTCCACGTGTGTGCGAGCCATCACACACTAATGCAAAGATGCATAGTTAATTAAAGCCAAATTCATGGCGGTGTGGCGAGCGGGAGCCGACATTGGTGTGAGGGTTTTGTAGTGCTGCTGCGGCGGAAGGCCAACGGTGTTGCGAGAGGTACGTGTGTGGTGGCGCTATCCAAGAAGACCGACAATGCTGCATGCGGTGGGTGCCATTACTGCGAGGAGGAGTAGGCGCTCTGACATGCCGGATCTGTGACCTAGCACCCACGTGGTCAAATGACGACACATATGTTAACTATTTGTGGTAATACTGATCAACATGTTAACGATAAGATCTCTTGGTATTCCATCTTTTGCGCCTACACAACCACATTGTTCTGGTATTAATGTGCTCTCATTTATGCTGACAATCATATGTTCATGACTATTAAAACGGAGTAAGCCTATCATCAGTGAGTTAGTCTAAGAGGCGTGACTAGGTACAAGGTTTATGTATTTCTACACGCGTGTATCGGTTTTTCTCTGAGTCAAGTATCCGGTGAGCATAAGTTATAGCATCAAAACTTAAACTTAATTATAAAAATAATTGCCTCTTAGGCATATCTCTGACATGTTCCATTGTCGGTCTCAAGGGCAACATATAGTGGCTCAGAAAAATCCACATTGGTGGGGGCACGAAGGAGATACGGTTTCTCATTGACGGCTATCGGAAGATCACTTTATAACTCTGCACCGCTCCAACACAAATTAGCTTTTATTGTGATAGGACAATTTTTCTCACCATTGTGTGGTTATTCTTAACTGTTAAATAATTTATAATATTTAGATAATACTAGAAAACCTAAATTGTTAAAAGAAAAAGTAAAATTTGTAGTTTTCTATCCCCTAGACAACCTAATCGATCATTCACTCTCTCGTTTGTATCTTCATAAATAGATAGTAGAAGGTAGGCATAGGGCTATTCATTAAAAATTGCTACATGTAACCCTACAAGGAGCGGACTCCCTAACCATGGATGTTTAGGGTGTTGGATCCAGGGCATTCGGTCCTAGCCCCGGCAGCCGCCTTGCGCTCTCCGGGTTCGACCCACCGCTGCATCAGGCTCGTCACTCATCATTTCTTGAGAGTCGGTTGTCTGTCCTCATCATCTCCTGTCCGTTCAGGTAGAACTGATCGTGGTGATGTTCGGCCGCACAGTGGGCTAGCAAGCCCGGAAGCTGAGGTGGTAGCCTCCGAAAGGGGGATTGTGCGGGTTTCTCTACAACGAGCGACATTGGAGTCGTGATGACCTTGTTTTTTGGCCATGTGGATGAGGATAAGAGGGTGGTGATGGCTGATGGTGTTGGTGGTGTTTGTTTTTAGGATTTGTATATTTGTGCCCCTTGTTTTTTTTTTGTTCTACTCACTTTTGTCTAGTCTCAAAACTTTTTCTCGCTTTTTCCCTCCCTCGTGTTTGAAACTTTCAGAGTGTTGGAACGATAGTTCACCGTCGAGTCAAAGTCTTGACCCGTTAACGGGTGACGTGTGGGGCCAGTTCTGGCTTGTTACTGGCCGTTGCGTGCTGACGAGTGGGGCCTCCTCGGGCTGGTAGCTGACAGAGGGACCGTCGTGTGCTACCTAGTGGGTCCTCGTTAAGGCGGTCCTTGTTGGACTTTACCCGTTAACTAATGGTGCCCATGGAGACCGGCAGTCCGAAACAGGTGCACGTCGTTCGGTCGCTTCTTCTCCCCACTTCTCCACGCGCCATCCGATAGCTTCTTCTCCCTACTTCCCCACATACCGCCCGACAACTTCTTCTCACCACTTCCCCCTTGCCCCCACTTCCCTCGCTCCCCACGAGTATAGGGGGTGTATCGTAGTACTTTCGATAAATAAGAGCGTCGAACCCAACGAGGAGCAGAAGGTGCTGACAAGCGGTTTTGATTAGGATTTCAATTTAAACACTAGCAGACATGTTTTTAGGAGTTTTTGATATAACAGATAAACAATGTGCGAGTAAATAAAATGCAACAATAATAATTGTAGCGAGTGACCCAATCCTTTCTAGAGCAAAGGACAAGCGGTTTGCAATTAAGATAAATCTAACCACAACCTTAAACTCTGAGATCCTACCATCCCTCATGCATCGAGATACCAATGGGGATTTATGATCCTGTCACTCCTGCAACCCCACAATTAATATTTGAATACACAATGCATTCCCCTAGGCCTATAAAGGTGAAGTGTCATGTAGTCGACGTTCACATGACATCACTAGTAGAATTACACCACAACTTAAATATCAAACCATTCAATATTACTCAACATAGTTCACTACTAACATCTAGACTCCTGCCATGTCCTCAAGAACTAAACGAACTACTCACAACACATCATATGAAACATGATCAGAGGTGATATAATGATGGATAACAATCTGAACATAAACCTTAATTCAACGGTTTCACTCAATATCATCAATAACAATAGTAATCAACACCGAAGAGTTTCCCCTATTCAAACACACAAGATTCAGCCCTAGATGTTTCAGCAGCAACAAAGTGGAACGATGGAGATGACGGTGTCGGCGGTGGAGATTATGGTATTGATGATGCCGATGAAGTGCAGCTCCATGACGGTGATGATGGCGATGATTTTCCCCCTCCGAGAAGGAATTTTCCCCGGCAGATTTCTTCCTACCGGATAGCTTTTCTCTCCCTGGTGTTTTCCGCCTCGTGGAGGCGATGGAATATTTCCACGATGGCTCCTGATGTCTTAGGGTTTCGGGGGGATAAAGTACGCGGAGGCAGCAAGGGGGCGCGCCACGACATGGTGTGGGCCCCCTGGGGCTCACCAAGATCTTCCCTTTTGGCATCCTCCATGATCTGGTAAAATAGGAACTTTCATCTGGTTGGTTTTGTTTTCAGATCTTTGCAAATATTATATCTTGACGGTGCTTTATCCAGCAGAATTCAGACTCCAGTGATCCATTCACCAATAATCATCAAACATGCAAAATAGCTGAAATAACATAAGTGTCATCTCTAAATATGAATAATAGTAAATTATGATATAAAATAGTGATGCAAAATGGATGAATCAACTCTCCCCAAGCGTAGACCTTGCTTGTCCCCAAGCGAAAGCTGAACTCAGTAAACATGACCACATCTTTATGGAGTGAAGTGTAGATAAAGAATATACGGATAAGAAGCATCACATATATTAATACACACATCATCTTAGATAACAACTCCATTCATATAAATCAACTTATAACAAGTAAAGGTGAATCACAATAAGGTGCATAAAGACAATCATAGTTGGTGTTGGCAAACTTCGTTCTTAGTCAGAGAACAATAAACATATTGAACTTACTCTACAAAACAACATGATACGTATCCAACGTATCTATAATTTCTTATGTTCCATGCTTATATTATACCAATTATTACATGTTTAATATGCATTTTATATGGTTTTATTCATTTTCTGGGTCTAACATATTAACAAGATGCCACAGTGCCAGTTTCCCGTTTTCTGGTTTTTTTCGTTTCAGAAAACGACTTAAGGAAATATTCTCGGAATTGGACGATTTCTTTTCCAAAGCTCCTATTTGTCCCAACATGTCCCAGAAGTCCAAAGGAGAGACGAAGAAGGAGACCGAGGCGACCACACCTGGTCCAGGCGCGGCACCAAGACTGGACGCGCAAGGACACGGTGTGGGCCCCTCAGCCCTCCATCGCCTTCGCCCTTTCGCCTAGTATACCCCTCGGAAACCTGAGATCATAACAAAAAAAATTATTTCTCCACGGACTCCCGAGCCACCGCCTTCGTCAACCCTACTTCGAGAGAGATCAGAAGCTCTCCCCGGCACCCTGTTCGGAGGGTGAATCATAACCAGAGGGCTCTAGTTACCATGTCCGCATCCGGAATGATGCGTGAGTAGTTCACCCTTGGAATACGGGTACGTAGCAGTAGCTAGATGGTTGTCTTCTCCTCTTGTGCTATCATGTTTAGATCTTGTGAGCTACCAATCATGATCAAGATCATCGTTATGTAATATTCATGTAGTGTTTGCTGGGATCCGGTGAATATTGAGTAGTAAGTCATTTGCTTCATAATATATTATGTGTGTGCTATTTATGATCGTACATGCTCTCCGTTGCTAGTAGATGCTCTGGCCAAGTAGATGCTTGTGACTCCAAGAGGGGGTATTTATGCTCGATAGTAGGTTCATGCCTCTATTTAATCTGGGGTAGTGATAGAAAGATCTTAGGTTGTAGATGTACTGTTGCTACTAGGGATAAAACAGTAGTACTTTGTCTAAGGATGATGTTACTTACTTACTTTGCACACAGTGCTTAAGGCGATAATCTGTTGCTTGAAACTTAATACTGAAAGGAGTGCGGACGCTAACGGGAAGGTGGATTATTAGTCATAGATGCGCGCGGTTGGAACTGTCTATGTATATTTTTGTAATGCCCAAATGAATCTCAAACTAGACATCATGACATTAGTATATTCATTGTTATGCACTTCTTTATTCTATCAATTGCCCAGCTGTAATTTGTTTACCCGCATGAATGTTATTTTTATTTACGGAGAGACACCACTAGTAAATTGTGGACCCCGGTCTTTTCTTTAATCTGATAAAACAAACTACTGCAAACCTGTTACTTTAATTCTCTGCAACAAACATCATTTTTCCACACATACATTTAACCCTTTGTTACAGCAAGCCAGTGAGATTGACACCCACACTGTTAAGTTGGGGCAAAGTATCTTGATTGTGTTGTGTGCAGGCTCCATGTTGGTAATCGTAAACGGCGCCGCCAACAACCTCGAGGGAATTCTAGTCTCCTACTGGATTGATAACCTTGGTTTCATAACTGAGTGAAATTTGTTGCTGCACTACTTCATACCCTCCTCTTGGGCTTTCCCAACAATACCACCGTGTTCATCAAGCTTATTTCTGGCGTCGTTGCCGGGGTGATAAGAGTTCTTTCACGAGGGGAGTCTCTCACTTCCAATCTTTTTACTTTGTTACTGTCTTGCTTAGTTTATTTTTATTATTGTCTTATTTTCTTAATATAAAAAATACAAAAAAATATTTACTTAGCTTTACTTTTGCTATAATGTTGCTTCCTAAGTACACCTTTGAAGATCTGTCAGTAGGTAGTGGTTCTATAATTGGAAAGGAAAATATTGAAAAATTCTTTAATCATAGTAGTAAACATAGGGATCTTGAGGAGAAATCCATAGCAGAACTTGCCCCGAATTATGAAACGTCTTTAGTGCACCTGCTAGAAGCTAGGTTTGTTAACCTTCATCCCATATTACAACAAATGTTTATTAATCTTCATGACGTTAAAAATGCTGAAAATAAAGATTTTATTATGGAAACCTTGCTTAAAGAGTTTGGTGATGTTGCTATAGAAGCAAGGCAAGTTTTTTATCGTTTTAATATGGTAGGCTTATGTGTAGATGTCATAAATGCTCTTGAAAAATTGGTGAAAACCTAACCTACTAAGGGGAAGGAAATGAAAGTACCAATACCTGTTAAACTTGTAGCTATGCATGAAGCTTTGAAAGAAATTTTTTATTGGATTGTCCCCCAGAACCCATTTGATGAATGTAGTAAACCTAAAATAAATGAAAGAGGAACTTCTGAACCTTATATAGATAAAATACAATGCATAGTTCAGAGGGTTTCTATTACTGATCTTGATAATATTTGAGTTTTTGCTTTCTGTCCCTAGCTAAAAGGCGTTAAAGAAAAGCGCTATGGGAGACAACCCACTTTTTATTCCTGTTATTTTATTTTGTTGTGTCAAGGACTTGCCCTACCTTTGTAGCAATTCCTTTGTATCTTTACTTTATTGCATTGTTGTGTCAAGTTAAGCCTCTAGTTGAAAGTTGGTGCTAAATTTGGATTCCTGCACAGAAACAGTTTTCTGTTGTTTACCGTTAAATTCATAACTCTTGACAGCAAAATCCACATGACCTGCCCTTTTTTGTGCGTAACCCTCAGATATATATTCAACTTTCATTAGTTTTGACTTTTCTTATCTGAGCAAGTTAATTGCCACGGAAAAATCGTCTTTACGAACTGTTCTGTTTTTTATAGATTCTGCCATTTATTTTGCAATGCCTATTTTGCTATTCTGATTGGATCTATTTGTTCCATAAAGTATCTATTTTAGCAATTGTGTTCCTACAGAATATGAGTTTTTTTATTATGCACTAACCCTCTAATGAAGTTTACTCTAAATTTGGTGTGGAGCAAGTTTTCAAGGATCAAGAGAGAATGATGATATGATGTGATCAAGAAGATAAAAGATACAAAGTTTGGGAATGCCCAGTGGGTCACCTCCAACATATTTCAAGAAGACTCAAGCGTCAAAGCTTGGGGATGCCCAAGGCATCCCCTTATTCATCAACAAACTATCAGGTCTTTTCTAGTGAAACTATATTTTAATTCCGTCACATCTTATGTGCTTTGCTTCAAGCGTCAATTTGTTTTTGTTTTTTCATTCTATGAATAAAATGTATCCTAGCATTTGTTTGTGGGAGAGAGACACGCTCTGCTTTTTCTTATGAATACTCGTATTCTTCACTTATATTTGTTGAGTATTCTTCTCTAGCTAGTGCAATACTTTCTAGCTCTTGTTTTTCATGCATCTCTTGCTAGAGCTGTTAGTTTATCTTTTAAATGAGTTGATTGGTGTTTGGTTAAGAACATAAATGTCGGGTTATGACTCCCAAGAATCGGGGGTAGTCACTTCCTGATGTGTAGTTTGGAAAGGGGATTGAACGCGGAGGTCTAAACCCTCAAGTGGCTCCGCGACGTTGCTCGCCGGACCCGAAGAAGACACACACGACAGAGGAAAACACCAGCCTTTACCCATGTTCACGGCCCTCGTGGGGAGGTAAAACCGCTACTCCTGCTTGTCTGTATTAGATGTGGAAGGTTACAGTACAATGGAGCTTGCCGGAGGCCCCCTTGAGGCATTTCTTGCCTGGGGAGGGAAGCGATGGTCTTCTTCCTCCTCCGGACAGAGGCTATCCTAACAGGTGTTGCTAGGGTTTACAAGGGCTTGTAGCACGCAAAGGGCCGACCCGTGCTACGATGGATATCTCCTCCCTTTTATAGGCGCCTCTGGCCTTCCCCTTCGGCTAGGCCTTCAAGGTGGCTCCCACATGCCAGGGGCAGGGTGGAGCACGAGTCCACCGCTCTCTCCTCGTCCATGGACTCGGTCCATTGTTGATAAAGGTGAGCACGGTGGCCGACCGGCGGCCGACCCCGCTGTACTACCCGCAGAGGGGGCAGTCTCTGAGGTGGAGCCCACGATGACGTTCTCCGTTGGAGGGTTGCGCCGTCCACCCGCTTTATTGCCAGAGAAGAAGGTCCTGGCAGTTGCGCAGCAGGCAGAGCTGCTTTATTGTCCCCCTTATCACCAAAACGGCAGCGGGGGTGCTTGCGTCACCACGTGGGAGGGGCAGAGGCCATGTGCGTCTCGCCGTACTTCCTTGGCCGCAACGTTTCCCTTCAGGCGCCGGGAGGCCTGAGGGGAGATTCCTGTGGGACTCCCTCGAGGCGAGCTGGTGCCTCAGGAGGGTCCCCTGAGGCGAGGGATCCCGTGAGGCCTTCGTTTCCTATTCAGGCCCTCGAGGGGAGTTGCCTCTCGAGGGTCCCGCCAGGCGGGGACGCCTGGTCCTTAGTCGATTCGTCCGTCTGCCTCGCGTGCGAGGCCTGGGGGGAATGGGCTCTCCATACCCCAGTTCCCACTGGGCCGACAATAAAATGCTAAATGTGGTAGATGGTATGACTAAATGATTCATAATCTTGTAGATCATTGAATTGTGTCACTTGAATCATTGATGTTGTTTTGAGATATTAATTTGCTTAATGGTAAACATGATGGTTTATTAAAGTGGAATAATTAATTGTTAGTCTAGAAAATGTGAAGCTGTGCCGCACTTAAATATCGAGTTGATAGCATAATGATATATGACTTGTACATGCTAAAAGCAACCGTAATGACTTTGTGTTATGCGTTACAGTGGGGTCCGCAACAGTGACTTTTTCATCTGCCAGAGCACCTCTTGGAGTGATTTTCGTTATGCCTTGTAAGATCATTATATTATTTGGAATCTTTTTTACTTGTGAGTTTTAAAGCTGCGGTTTTTATGGCACTTCCACCATCATACTTGCTAGCTTCTTCGGTATTTTGCATTGCCCTTTCCACATTGAGAGTTGGTGCATACTTCACGGGTACATCCAAAACTCGTGGGAGATCTTCATCATGTTCTCCTACACATAAGCCAAATATCTTCCTCTAAACATCCACCATACCTACCTACTACAGCATTTCCATATCTGTTCCGAGATATATTGCCATTCAGCATCCATCTTACATTTCATGACTTGTTATCATTTATTATTCATATATTGCTTTGCATTATTCTATACAACTGATGTGTGGTTTTACCCATGTTATGCTAGATCATTGCATAACCTGCAACACTGGCAGAGGCCCGTTTCATATACATTATGTCTTATTCAAACTAGTTATTTGTATCAATAGTGTGTTGTCATATCATCATATTAGAATACTTGCCCCTAAAAGTGAAAAGAGCCATGGAGGCCATCGAAAAGAGAAACAAAAAAAGAAAAAAAAAGAGAAAGAAAGAAAAATAAAAAAGGGGCAACATTACTATTCTTTATCACACACTTGTTCTTATGTTACAGCATCATATCATTCATAGTCATCACTTGTGTTCATGTTATAGCACCATATCGATCATCATTTGTGCTCCTGTTTAGCACCTTAACTCCATATGAGAGAGTTTTCATGTATTACTTGCATAACTATGTGGAGAACTTTACACTATAGAACTTGGCTTGTATATTCCACTGATGAGCCTCTTCAAAAGTGCTCTAGGTCTTCGTGAGCAAGCAAGTTGGATGCACTCCACTAGTTCCATTGGAGAGGTTTCATACACGTATAGCTCTATGTGCATCCGTTGTGTGGAAATCACTAATCCTTGCATAGCTTCGATTAAGACTTCCGCTTGTCTAATGATCACTTTCCGCTTTGTGAGACTTTCTTCCGTTGGCCTTCTAAACCCCCCTTAACATTCTCTTAGCCACAACATCCATGTGACAGGAACCAACGCTGAACGCTTGCTTGTTTCTTGTGAACAAATAGAGAGTTGATTTTCTACGTGCATATTGTTATTGCTTGACTTGATCGTTTCACAAAGTTGTCATGTTTGTTGGAAGCATTAGATGATTATATTGTTGTTCTTGAAGCTTATATCATCTTTAATATTTACTTTGCACAGTTGATTGCTCTCTAGTATGATATCATTGAAAGCTTTGCTTTGCCTACTTGTTTATTTATTGCTCATTTGATATCAATATAGACTACAACCCTTATTCATTTGATAACAGTTTACATGCCTTACATTATTATATGATCAAGATTGTGTGAAATCATGTCACTTCAAAAATTATTCTTTTATCTTTCTTGGCTACTCAGGACTAGTAGAACTAAGCTTGGGGATGTTGATACGTCTCCAACTTATCTATAATTTCTTATGTTCCATGCTTATATTATACCAATTATTACATTTTTATATGCATTTTATATGGTTTTACGCATTTTCTGAGACTAAACTACTAACAAGATGCCACAGTGCCAGTTCCCTGTTTTCTGCTGTTTTTCGTCTCAGAAAACCACTTAGGAAATATTCTCGGAATTGGAAGATTTCTTTTCCAAAGCTCCTATTTTTTCTGACACGTTCCAGAAGTCCAAAGGAGAGACGAAGACAGAGAAAGAGGTAACCACACCTAGTCCAGGCGCGGCACCAAGCCAGGCCGCACGAAGACATGGTGTGGGCCCCTCGGCCCTCCACCACCTTCGCCCTTTCGCCTACCTATACCCCTCGTAAACCTAAGATTATAACGAACAAAATTATTCCTCCACGGACTCCTGAGTTGTCGCCTTTGCCAACCCTACTTCGGGAGAGATCAGAAGCTCTCCTCGGCACCCTGCCGCGAGGGGGAATCTTCACCGGTGGGCTCTACGTCACCATAACCGTCTCCGGACTGATGCTTGAGTAGTTCACCCTTGGACTACGGGTCCATAACAGTAGCTAGATGGTTGTCTTCTCCTCTTGTGCTATCATGTTTAGATCTTGTGAGCTGCCTATCATGATCAAGATCATCGTTATGTAATACTTCATGTTGTGTTTTTTGGGATCCGATGAATATTTTGTTTTTGAGGCACAAAACAGTAGGGAAAATCCCTACTGTTTAATTTTCTATTTTCTCAACAAAACAAAGGATACAGGAACATACAGAAGTTCATAATGTGTCAACCCATTGGGTCATACCCTCTTTAAGTGAGGGTTTGGCTCTATGTCTAATAAGCGAAAAGGAATCAACAAAATCAAGGAAACAAACATCCAGATCAGTAGGCTGGTGATCAAAAATGCACTTATTCCTGTGAGTCCAAATGCTCCAGCATCCCACAATCAAAGACTCCTTGAAACAAATAAGTTTATATCTCCTCTTGGCATTAATCAGCATGTTAATCAAATCCAGGTCTGTGTCCCATTCAAAATTCAGCTTGAGCCAAAATTTCTTGCTAAAGTCACACACAAATAAGAGATGGGCAAGATCCTCAGATAAACCATCCTCGCAAAGCTCACAAGTATAAGTTTCAATTTGGAAATTTTTTCTGGCAAGCAATTCCCTCGTGTTCAACCTGTCCTTCAGGAGAAGCCAGAAAAAAAACTTATGTTTGGGAAGTACGCAAGATTTCCAGATCCATCTCACTGGAGGAGGTGCATGACTGACATGGGTGATCGCATTATAAATTCTTTTACAAGAGTAATTTTTATTCTGCTCTCTCATGGTCCATTTATCAGGCTCAATGGAATCAGGATAAGATTGCAGAAGCTTCCCAAGTTGGTCACATTGCTGAGAGGCTATCATGGATATAGGAGTGTGGAACAATTCAAATATATCATTGTTAAATACCCCAACTGCTTTCTGAAGGGAAATATTCTAATCTTTGGCAAAGGAACAAAGTTGTGGCATGTGCACTCTTAGGATATCATCTGACCACTTATCCATCCACATACGAATAGTGGATCCATCACCTGGATTACAAGCAGCAATATCAATGAAAGTGTTCATTATTTTCAAGCAATCTTTCCACCAAAAAGATCCACATGGGGAAGCATTCTGTGGCATCTTGTCAGAATAATGGTCATGCCAAACTAGCTGAACCCATGGTGTATCGTGTTTATTCATGAATTTGAACAGATGTTTCATCAGCAAAGCCACATTTTGAGTCCTTAAACTCAGCACACCCAGACCACCAACCTCCTTAGGTTTACAAACCTCAGCCCATTTAACAAGGCATTTGCCCTTTTTATTGATGTCCTTTCCAGCCCAAAAGAACCCCCTGGTGGAACCTTCAATATAGTCTAGAAACCCCAGGGGTAGTTTTAGTGTACACATAGCAAAATTTGGTATAACTTGAATAATGGATTTAACCACAATGAGTCTACCATCATAGGACAGAGTATCTGCAATACCAACTAACCTCCTGTCAATCCTGTGTATAATGCCAATCAAATCTTCCATTCTTGGTTTAGTGGTACCCATTGGTAGACCAAGATAAGGGAAAGGCAGAGATTCAACTTTGCAACCAAGTACAGTAGCCAACTCAGAGCTAAGCACAGAACTGATGTTAAGTGGCACTAAAGAGGATTTCTGAAAATTAACCTTGAGGCCAGTAGAGGCAGCAAAATTGTCAAGTAGCACTTTCAACCTTCTCAGTTGAGTAGAGCAAGCTGGCATTATTAACAAGGTATCATCAGCATATTGGATACTGGGGTAATCTAAACCAAAAGAACAATCCAGAGGCAGATCAAGTTGGCCATTTCTCCAGGCATCATTTACCACATATTGTAGTAACTCGGCTGTAGAGACAAAGAGTAGTGGTGAGAGTGGATCACCTTGTCGTACTCCTCTTTTGCATAAGATTTTTTTTCCAGGAACCCCATTGAGAAAGACAGAGGCAGATGCTGACCGAAGAACAACCTCAATCCATTTGATCCATTTAATCCCAAATCCAAGAAGCTTCAGCATAGCCAGGATGGCACTGTACTCCACTTTATCAAAGGCCTTTTCGAAATCCAGTTTAAGAATAACAATATTCTTTTTGGACTTCTGACAAAGGTGAATGTATTCAAAGGCCCATGCAAGACAGTCCTGGATATTCCTGGTTTTAATAAAACCATATTGGTTCTTATGAATGAGTGAGACAATCACTTTCTGCATTCTGTTAGCAAGCAACTTAGTCAGAAATTTAAGTGTGAGGCTAACCAAAGAGATAGGTCTGAAATCATTGACAGATTCAGGACTTGATTTCTTAGGAATCAGAGTAATGAATGCAGAGTTAATACTCTGGATGTTAAAGTTCCATTCAAAAAATTTGAAGCAAAGATCATAGAAGAGTTTTAATCTGTGGCCAACATTTCTTGAGAAAAGCACAATTAAACCCATCAGGACCTGGTGACTTATTTGCTGGCATATCCTTCACAATCCCATCAATCTCTTCGATGGTGAAGGGGACCTCCAGCTGATCAAAATCCACTGTGAAATTAGGGTTAACAATTCTCTGCAGATCAAATAGCATAACAGGATTATCAGAACAACCAATTCTGTTTTTAAATGAATGCCAAATAATGGCAGCCTTTCCCTCATGATCACAGGCCAATCTGTCATCTTCTGTCCTAAGACAAGCAATGAAATTACTCCTGTAGCTCTTGGTCGCAAATGTGTGGAAAAAACTGGTGTTCTCAGCACCCAAATTGGCCCATCTGATTTTCGCCCTAGATCTCCAATAAATGCGCTTAGCTTCTAACAGCTTTATCAAATGAGATTTAAGTGCAAGTCTGAAGTTAGTCTCAAAGATAGATAACTGTCTCTGATCCTCCAAACCATCCAGCAAAGCAAGAACAAAGCTGCAAGATTGAATAATTTTACTGAGTTGCGAGATTTGTTTACTCCATTTCTTCAAACCATATCTAAGTGACTTAAATCTAGCAGAGATGTCCCGAGCAGCATTTTTAAAGCTCCCAATATACTGCCATTTTTTTACCACTGCCTCAATAAATCCAGGGAAGTCCATCCAGTAATCCTCAAATCTGAACAAATGGACCTTAGGGATAGAAGTGTTAATTTGGATTTTGATAGGGATATGGTCTGAAGAAAGTCTGGCTAATGGAGTAGCCAATGTATTGGGGAATGTGGTGGTCCAGCCAGGAGAGGTGAAAATCCAGTCTAACTTTCAAGCAGTGGGTCAGCCTGCATATTCGACCAGGTGTAAGCGTGACCTTTGAGAGAGATTTCCACTAGATCATGCTGAGAAATGATTCTGTTAAACAACAGCATATTATTAATGTTACCCCCACCTCTGTTCCTATCTTCAGGCCTTCTTAGAAGGTTAAAGTCTCCCAAGATCATCCAAAGATGCATGGGTGTGGTATCAATGTTTTCTAACCAATCAATGAAACGAGATCTATCTTCAGCAATGGTGGGGCCATACACATTAGTAAGATACCAGACATGTGCACTGAGTTTACAAACCAGCTGAACAGTGACATGGAAACGTGAGACACTAATTCGCTGACCAGCAAACAGAGCACTGTTCCAAATAGTGATAATACCTCCAGAGCTGCCAACTGAAGGCGAATAAGCAAACTGATCAAACCGAGGAGGACAAAACTTTCTCAGGTAACTGTGGTCAAAATGTTCACGTTTAGTTTCTTGCATACAGATGATGTTGCAGTTGGATTCATCAATTTTCTGTCTAATATCATCCCATCGTAGCTGGGAATTAATCCCTCTGAGATTCCAATCAAATACTGTACAGTTTCTACTCATTGGAAACAAATGTAGAGAGAGGTACTATTGGGCAGAATTAATAAGCCCAAACAAGCAACAGGAGCAAAGCAAGCAGGTTTACCAACGTGAGCTACACAAACATGCCTAAACCAATAATCCCTTTCGTGAAATAAGGCAGGTGACAGTGAACATAAATAATGCTCACAGATAGCAAATGAACAAACACTCCAACTGTAGCTCCAATCCCTGAAGATGATCAAACATGCCCAAGCCATAAATGCAAGACTAAGCAACCAGCAGCAACACATAGATACCAAAATACCCAATATATCAGACAACCAAGTCCAAGGACAGGGTAACCATAAACATAGGAATAGGCAGTAGTAGACCACAATATAAAGCAGAACAAAGGGTCTCACACATCGAGAGTAGTGCCAAAATACATAACCATACTTAACAAAGTATAGGAGTAGCAGGGAGAACAGAATAACATAAAGTGTAACATGATAACTCTCCATTGTGAAGACCTCCACCCGATAATACTTATTCAATGCTATCATTGGTACTGTCATAATCTAATGCATCCTCAGATACATCCGTAGGGTGCATCTGACAGGGACCAGTGCCCAGAGCTTGAAGCAGATCAAGAGGCAGGTGAGGCGGTGGTGGAGCTTCAGTGTTCAACACCTGGGCATGATAGATGTTCTCCTCCTCGTCAGAGTCGTCCAACTCGCAGGTTTGCTCTGGCCTACCATCCTTGAAGCCTCCCTTCAGCTTGGCCAGCCTGGAACTTCTCCTGACCGAGTCCACAGTGTTAGGAGCTTTGTCCTTAAGTTTCCTCTTTCTTGCTACAGTGAGTTTGGGGGAGCTGATATGGGCATCCCTACTAGATGAGGCAGTGAGTGGCAAAATGGATACAGGATATTGAGCAGATGCAGAGACTGAAACATCAAGATTCAGAGGTGCAACAATTGAATCATCAACTGCAGCAACATGGGGGCTCTGTGAAGCTAAAACTGTCTCAGGTGCAACAAAGGGAGCCTCTTGAATCTGCACAGGATCATCAGGAACTTGATCAACAACTTCAACAAAATCCTGAACAGGGGCAACCAGGTTCACAACAACAGGATCAATCTGCTGTAAATTCTCTTGCAGTGCTCCAGGGCTCTGAGGAGGGGTGGCAAGTTGCGGTTCATCATTGTTAACAGGAGCTGGAACATGATCGACAGCAGGTCCCTCGTTCTCGGCATGCCAGAACCCAAAGTCATCAACTATAATGGGGATAGGATGAGGATTTTCCCCATCTGGTGGTAAAGGGTCTTCATCCCCAGCTACAGCACCAATCATCTTGGTATTCAGAATCACACAAGGGCAGGTCCAGCTACCACCATTGCCCTCATCACTGAAGTTCTGAATAACCACAATGCTCCCTGGGATCTTATCAATATCATATGCTCTGATCTTAGCGATAATTCTAGCCTTGTTATTATCATCTCTGTTCCAGATCAAGAATCTGCCATAGGGTGCTAAAGTAGTGACAATCGACTTTAAATCCCAACATTCAATCGGATAGTTCAGAAGCATCAACCAGATATCATGGGTAAAGGTTGCAGACCTATAGTTTCTGCCTCTATCATGCTCAGTGATCCTCATAACTGAATCACTGATAAAATAAGGGCTGGACCTAATTGCAGTATCCCGATCAATAACCCCATCAAACCTAACAAGAGTCGTGTCCATCGCACATTGGCTAATCTGTTTAATCTCAAACTGACGCTGCTCAAGCTGGGCTCTGATCAAGACTTTTGTACCTTCAAAGTGAGTCAGGTCAGGCTCAGGCTCCAGGCTAACAATGGCCCAGTCGTTGCAAACCGCCGGCAGGGAACCACCGAGGACGACGTAGCCACGTTGTGGCCGCAGAGGATTGAAAGGCACAAAACCCGCCCCCGGAGGGAGACGAGGCACCGGGTCGCAGGGATAGTTAGCCATCTCGACGCCGAGGGTGGACAGAGCAATGCGGTGGCGGGTGGAGTTGGCGGAGTCGCCGGAGCTGTTCTGGTGGAGGACGAGGGTTTGGTCGGTGGGAGGCGAGACGACAACCCTCGGTTTTATTAAAAGAGCAGAGTCCAGAACTTTTCCGATCGGCCGATAAATCCGTTTATGGTTAAATCTTGAGTAACAGAATTTGGAAATATGACCATAAAACCAACATAGTCGGCATCGGATTTGATTGCAGCAAGATTTCCTTAAATGCCTTGGGTCTAAACAGCGGGAACAAAACTGTTTAGGCGCCTGATTGTCAGTAATCGTAACATTATAATCAACATGATTTACTGGATGCACTGGGTCAGAAGGCCCAATGGGCTGCTGAGTAGACTGCTTCTGGGCTTGAGTATCGTTAACCCTCTGATTGCGAATAACCTAATCCTCAGGGTTAGCAGGCCGGGAAGGCCCACAGGGCTGCTGAATAGGGACCCAATGAGTATTTGGTAAGGAAATTGAATCGCGAGAATCCCGCCTGGAAACTGGATCACGAAGAACCCTAGAACCAATCTCAGGTGGTAGCGGATCATGGTGATGAACATCCACAGGAGGACGACAGCCAAGAGGAACTGAATTAGCACCTGAAAGTGGGGTAGTTGAAGGTTTTGGATCTAGAGCCTTAGTAATCCGATGAAACACCGAGGAAACCAAATGCTGAGATGCATGAGTATTAGGTGATCGACGTGAATAGTCCACCGCTGTCCATTCAGCCTCAGTTTCTTTGATCCACCTAACCTCTTCTCGCTGCCAATTGGGTCCGCCACGACCCCATAGGTGAAAATAACAGATGAACTGATCACAAACCACAGATCTCAAGTTGTGAATCAGAAAGCCCACAGCTTTAGAACATACCGAGAATTTGAAAACCCGAGCAGATAAGCAGACTAGATCAATCTCATCATAAGCAACCCCGAGCGAAGCAGATAGGGCCAAACTAACATTCAGAGAACTCAATCGGAAACAAGCACGACCAAATGACACCACCAGAAAGAAGCGATGGGAGGAGGAGGAGTCGGGGTTAACCGAGGTGGAGAAAAGATCACGGACCTTAGATCTGAATCTGTGACCCAGAGAGAAATCCAACTGATGAGCAATGGAGGAAGGATCGTTGAAGGGATCCATCGCTGCCCTGACCGTGGAAGAGGAATCCTACAGGGTGGTGGCGCCGCCATCGCCATCGCCTAGGGAGTCGCCAGAGCTCGGGAGAGGTGGGAGAGCCATTTTTCACACACATGTACTGTTACTTTACACACTTTTCTTGAATCCGATGAATATTGAGTACTAAGTCAATTGCTTTAAAATATGTTATGTGTATGCTATTTATAATCTTACATGCTCTACGTTGCTAGTAGATGCTCTTGCCAAGTAGATGTTTGTGAGTCCAAGAGGGGGTATTTATGCTCGATAGTAGGTTTATGTCTCTATTTAATCTAGGATAGTGCCAAAAAACTCTAAGTTTGTAGATCTACTGTTGCTACTTGGGATAAAACAATAGTACTTACTTTACACACAATGCTTATGGCGATAATCTGTTGCTTGCAACTTAATACTGAAAGGAGTACGGACGCTAACCGGAAGGTGGATTATTAGTCATAGATGCGCACGGTTGGAACGGTCTATGTATATTTTTGTAATGCCCAAATGAATCTCACACTAGACATCATGACATTAGTATATGCATTGTTATGCACTTCTTTATTCTATCAATTGCCCAACTGTAATTTATTTACCCGCATGAATGTTATTATTATTTACAGAGAGGCACCACTAGTGAACTGTGGACCCCGGTCTTTTCTTTAATCTGATAAAACAAACTACTACAAACCTGTTACTTTCATTCTCTGCAAACAAACATCATTTTTCCACACATACGTTTAACCCTTTGTTACAGCAAGCCAGTGAGATTGACACCCTCACTGTTAAGTTGGGGCAAAGTATCTTGATTATGTTGTGTGCAGGCTCCACATTGGTAATCGTAAACGGCACCGCCAACAACTTCGAGAGAATTTTAGTCTTCTACTTCATTGATAACCTTGGTTTCATAACTGAGTGAAATTTGCTGATGCACTACTTCATACCTTCCTCTTGGGGTTTCCCAACACCACCACCGTGTGCATCACAACCCAACTCCCAAAGTCATATTTATTAGATAACAACATTGTGCTAAACAAGGAAGAATAAAAGACATCATTAACAATAAAAATGTATAAAGGCTTGAATCACAACAACTCAAATGCTTGCTTAAGACAGAAGGATATATGTTTACTTACTCAACATAAAGTAAAAGATAGGCCCTTCGCAGAGGGAAGCCGGGATACAAGCATGTGCTAGAGCTTTTTAGTTTTTATAGGTTTTTGAACATATAGAGCGCATAAAAGTAAGTTTTTGAGCGGTGCTTGTCATTGTCAACGAATGATAATAGTGTTCTTGTCATCCTCCACACTAAGCAAGTTTAGAGCAGATCCGGATTATTTAGTAACAAGCATTTATAATATGCACTTTATTTTTATAACTCGACACTCCTCCCAGCCTTTGCTTTCACAAACCATGGCTAACCAAAACCTCGGGTGCCGACCTATCAATCTCAAACCATGGAGGAGTGTCTATTTTTAACTTTCTCAAGCCTTTTGATATTATAGTGGTCTAACAAGCTCTTTGAAATATTAATGACGAGAAGATGGAGCATGCAAGTCAAGGGTTACTTAATTAGTATGAAAGATAACAAACCCAACTATTATTTCCTCAAGAGCCAATAAACATTGACACAAATAAGGGATAGTAGTTTTGAATAAAGATAGGACACAAAGTATTTACTTGGAGTGGCGCAAAATACCACATAATAGGTAGTTAAGGTGTACACAAGTGGCAAGGGTTTAGGCTCAAGGTTTGGATGTATGAGAAACATTTCCTCTCGATACAGGTCTTTGGTTAGCAAGCTTGTGTAGCAAGCATAAGAGTTGATGGATACAAACAAACATACATTTAGTAAATTCAATCATGCAATCTTCCTTGAAAGCACAAATAATTTTAATTTAGGAATACTAAGCTTATTAGCTACAAATGACAAAGATCATTGAATAATATATCTACATGCAATTCTTTTTCTCCATTTAATCTCAAAGTATTGTAGCTACTGACCAATGATAAGTTTGCCAAAACCAAAAGATTTACTATATGCTCCCAAATTAATGCCAATAGTAATGACAAGATTAATCATATAATAGAAGTTGCAAACTAGAATAAAGTTTGCAAAAAGTAAATGATAAACCTTCTCATTAATATTCCATATCGGCAACTTACACCAAGTGATACATAGATAACCAACTAAAAGATAGATAATTCCACATTGCAAATCATATAAGATAACTTCCCTACTCGTGATATGACACTACTAAAAGGTAAAAGATAAAAGATAATGGTGTGATACAGCGACACTCCCCCCAAGCTTGGAACAAGCCAAGGAAGATGCCAATACCGATGATGAATTACTCCTTCGGTGGTGATTGAGAATCCTCGTCATCAGACTTCCAAGGTACAGGTCCCCTGTAGCGTACCTGCACTTAAAATATGGCAAGGTACCTGTGTATAGTGCAAATCCCTGGATCGATTCGTTTGCACACTCAATTTACAATGAAATATCACAACAAAGTATCAATTTTATTACATCGATTATCCAGACTTGGAAAATATTCTTTTACAACTTGCATATCATAAAGCTAGCACAGAAAGAGTAAACAACGGAAATACATAGCAGTGAGTCTCCATCATCTTCATGTTGCCACAGGCGAAAACATGTTGGTTGTAGACTCGAAACCTTTAAACGAAACCTCACTCGTGATCTGATCAATCTGCAATAAGAAAAATATTGCAACAACCTGGGTCAGATTTCATTAAAAATGGAGTCTGGCACGTCACACTATGGTGGACACTTAGTGGAATAACTCGAATAACATATATGCTTATTTGCTGGTGGAGTTCAAGGCTATTTTGCATAAAGCCAATTTTTCCTAACTCTTTGGAAAACACTTTTCTTCTATTCGAGACATTCGTGGCATGAAAACCACTGTCTCATTCTACCCTTGTTTACCCATCCAGTTTTAATTTTGAAGTTGGAATGGTGGAATCCTCCGTTGACTTCCGTGATCAGCTGCTCAAATTGTCCGTACCGGGGACACGGCTAAGTACTTAGTTTTACACTCTGCAGACGTTGTGCACGTTCACCATTGTAACCATTCAACCCAAACTATCCTTTACACACTTATAGTGATAAGGAAAAGGAGAAGAATGAGACGAGATCTTTCAGAAGCATTTTCCCTCCCACTCTGACTTGACCCGTTCCACCTAACACCCTCTACATCTGCTTGTCAAGCCGGTGAGAGTCCATGCAACATAGTTGATCAAGCTAGAGCCCATATGGCAATGGCTGCACTGGAAGCAATCGTCACTCGGAGTTCTTCAGATCCCTTTGTTCCCTGGGTGGCCATCCACAAGTGCACATACTCCAGGAACCATAGACTTGGGCCTGAGTAGCCACTCAACTCGACTCCATACAACCAATCAACCCAGGAGGTTCTTTCACAACTTAGTAGAATTTAGATTTTCTCAAAAACAACATTTGCATAGCATCAAATAATTCTACTAAGTATTGCATAGGAACCTAGACACAGGAATAAGGAATTTCTACACAGGTTTAGCATAGCAACACTATCCTACACATGCTTATATAAAAATACACTAAGTAATGCATATAGAAAATAGTAGGAAGTTTATGAAGTGTGCCACTTGCCTTTGGATAATGTCTTTGCTCACAAACTCTTTTCAACGTAACTCGGAGCTCTCCGTTCAGTATAAACAATAGAGACAAACAAAAATACAACAATCAACATAACACACATCACAACACAATGCATACAAACACATACATACTGAACAAACAAGTCTCATAAACTCATGCATGATGTGTAAAATATTTCTAAGGACTTGAAATGCATTTCATGCCATGAAATCTCCTAAGTTATGCAAGGAAAATAGGTTGGTCCAAAATGACTAAGGACTAAAGTCATAGGTTGGACAAAATACTTTGTTATAAATCATCTTGAATAAGCTCTCTAATGGCTTAGTCATGATGTGCATAAATACTTAGAGAAAATACTAAGTCTATTCTTCAAGGTGATCAACAATTATTAACAACTCTTGTAAATTGGATATTCACTATAGTGAGAGAGACAGACACCCGACCAGCCACTTAAGTTGTAGAACAGGTCTCATGTACGTGGACATGTAAGGTTAGTCTCCAGGCCGCTTCATCTCACTATGCCGCTAGGATCCAACAAACTTCAAAGATGGTAATAACATGATCAAAAATTGTTTATGTCTAAAGTGAAAGACAAGATTAGGAAAGGGGGAAAGGTAGAAATAAGAATGTAGAATCTTCTCCTTGCTTCCTTTTCTTCTTGATGTGATGACTTCATTGCAATTTTGTAGACTTGATGGCTTTGAAGAATTGGTGGTGTTTATAGCATCCAGGTTGGCCTTGAATATAACTTAGTCATCAAGAGGTCTAAGAGAAGAAGGGAGAAAAGTGAGAAGGGGAAAACCAGACTTAGAAAATATAATTGGTTGGTCTTCATGACTTCTTCTTGATTTTTCTTCTAAGTGCTTCTACTCCTCGAAGATACTTCTGAAGTCTTGTTTTGGCTAAGTCCTTCATTGGCCTTCTAGCTCCATGTTGTAAATTCTAAGTGTCCTAGTGCACAACACTTTATCACACACTAAGTTGAAAATAATCCTAACATGGAGAAAATAATGAAAAAGTTTTCCTAGGGAAAGTATAACTTCAAAATAAAATATGCTATGCATGAAATGCAATTTTGTATCACAAGAAAGCATCATAACAACTTTTGTGATTTTTATAAATATGCATAAAGTTATAATTGCAATTTAGTTAATTTTTATTATAGGAAAATAAAATAAAAGGGTAAATACGAGATCAAAGTTTTTCTGTGATTAAACTCTTATAACAAAATTTTATAAATGGTGTTAATAGACAGAGGGGATTTAAATAAATTTAAAGCAATTGGATTTAATCAAAAATAATGTCAAAAATAGTGAAACTATTCAAATTAAACATACCACTATTAAATCATGCAAATAATGCTCAAAAATATTTTATAAAAGAGGCATCATATTACAAATATTCCGAAGTTTCTAAAAAAAATTATTTGCAATATTTGGATTTATAGATTTAAAGTTATGACAAATATACTCAAATCATCCATTTGAAATTTGAATATTTTAAACCAAGTCAAATTTCAAATCTAACAGATCTAAAATATTCTACATGTCAAGGGCTTTCCAAATATTTAAAATTTATCTAATTTGGAGGTGTGAGTAAAAAGTTATAACCATTTTAATAAGCATGGGTGTTTCTGCAAAAGTGCCCCGATCTGTTGATTGGGCGCTAACTGGATCTGACGTGGCTGCTGACTGGGTTAAGTGATTCGATCCGGGCCATCCAGATCTAGATCTACGGCAGACAGTCACCGTACCGGTTCGAATAAGCAGATCTAATCTCATGCGTCAATAGAAGACGGACAGTCACGAGGCATTGACCTGAGGGTGACGGCGCGGTGGTTGCCGGCGACGATGAAGACGGTGGCGCGGCCTCGGTTGACGACGAATTCGTCGCTCCGGTGACTCCCCAAACGAACGAAGGTTATCTCCGGTCGCGGTGAAACGCGGGGGAGAGGATGGCTGCGTCGGTGGCGAGTCTCTCTTCTTGGAACGCCGTGGAGGAGTGGATGGAGGCGCGGTGGCTCCGGTCACTCCGGTTCGTGCATGGATTGGATGTTCGGCTGCACGGAAAAAGAGCCCTAAGGTGTAACATCCCAAATTTTGCAAAAAATTAAAACTTTTGCATTCATGCATCATTCATCCATAAACATAAAACTACACCACAAAAATATAAAATAAAACATTAGATTATAAGATTTAATAATCTATAAGTTCCATAAAATGTTTATTTAAACCTCTTTAATAAATATTATTTTAGCAATATTTTTATGGGCACAAATAATATTAAAAAGCTCCAATTTTGATAACCTTTCCAAAACATATTTTTATGAATTTTTCTGATATGTTTTGAATAGGTTTAAAAGTCATTTTTGAAATCAGTATTTAAAAACAGATATTATTTTTATTAAAAAGGAAAAGGAATTGGGCCGGCCCGTAGTTATCCACCGCGTGCGCGCGTCCGAACGCGGCCCAAGCCAGCCCGCGCAGCCCATCTCCACCCTCCTCTCGCTGACAGGTGGGACCCACCTGTCAGCTTCGTCTTCCTCCCGCCGGAGATCGCGCCCGAGACGAAATCGGAAACCGGCCGTGATTCTCGAGCATAATCAGCGCAAGGTTGCTCCCCGCGCCACCCTATATAAACCCCCACCTCCGCCGCAACCCTCCGCACCCCAAACCCTAAATTCTCCGCCGCCGGGCAGCTCGCGAGCGAGCTCGGATCTCCGCCGCCTTAAAGCAAGCCGTACGGGGTACTCCGACCTCCCCCCCGAGCTCGTATTGCCCCTCCTCGATCCCCCTCCTCGTTGCGCACGTTTTTGACTTCGTCCCGCGGTGTATTTTGCAGCCGAACGTCGTATTCATCCACGCCCGAAGGAGACCGCCGCCACAAGCAACTCCGGCGAGCTGCACGAGGAGGAGAAGACCACGCCGACGACCACAACCGCGCCATCGACTCCGCCCCGACATCCGCTACGCTTTGGTAAGCTCCGTTCGCCCCGTAGCCTCCTGGGACGCGAGAAACGAGCAACGCCGGCCGTGGCGCCGCCGCGGTCGGGCGAGCTCTGGCGAGTGCGCCGCCCATTATTGGTCAACGGATCGTGGACCGTTAGATCTAGATCCAATGGATCTAGATCGATTAGATCTCGCGCGTCCATTTTAAATTAGATCGTACGGCTCTCGCAGCCGATCCGCGTCGAAGCGGTACCGACCAAAGAGATCGCGCCACGTAGCACCTGTTATTTCTTTTTCGCTGGAATTTTTATAAATAAAACAGAAAATATGCAAAACTTAGAAAATTCATAACTTTTGATCCATAAGTTCAAATTTGATAAATTTTATATCCACGGATAGCCCTGCTCATGAAGTTTATTTCTATATCACTTGTTTTCCTTTTAGACAAATTATAATTTATATAATTAGCAGAGGAGCATTTCGGCTATTAAAATAATAACTTAAATAATAAAAATGATTTGGAAAATAAATTGTTTTAGGGTTATATTAATTCCCTCTTTCCAGCAATATTAATAAATATCTTAAATGAAAACTTTCATAAAACAATAAAAGTTCTAATTATAGAAATCAAGTTTGCTATATTGTTTTCAATTATTAAGCTGATAAATAAAATAAGAAAATTCCTAGAAATTATATCTCATACATTTCATAAAAGAGGATACAAATTATTAATAAGTGTGTCCTATTTTCATAGCATATCATTCATGCATACATATTTATGTCTGGTGTTGTGATGATTTTGTTGGTATTTATTTTATTTATTGCTTGTGCTAGATTGTGAAGAAGAGAAAGTGCTTGCTTGTGATTGTTATTCTTGCTGTGCTTGTTCCTCCTGTTACCAAGGCAAGTGACATTCATATTCTACCCAATATTTTCTATATGCATGTGTAGTATATTTTTGAGTAGTGTGCATGATAGGGATTTTTTTATAATGCTAAGTTAGTTTGTATTTTACAAATATCCTAGTAGTGTGTAGCCACCCTTTCTCCTAAGCAGCCATGAAAAGTTTTATTAGTTGCTTAGCTATGCTATTAAAATGTTTGCCATGTTATAGAAAAGTTTCTAAGTGTTAAAATCTAAAATACACTTCTGGGTGGAATTGGATGTTATGGTTTATGTTGAGTGGCTTTTGGGACTATGCTTGTGGTTGCCGTCGCCTAGGATGAATGTCTATTCTACTTAGGGCCATGAGCATGGTGGTTGTTACCCAGAAGTGCACTTGTGGACGGCCACCCAGGAACGAAGAGATTACCAAGTCCCTCCAAGTTGAGAAGCTTCCCGTGCAGCCTTTTGACAATGGGCTATGTCTAGAATAACTAAGTTGTGAGGGTGCAACCTGTCAGCTTGACAAGCAGATGTAGAGTTGGTAGGTGGAACGGGTCTTGCTAGTATGGTTGCATTCTTCTTCTGAAAGTTCTTGTCTCAATTCTCTCCTTTCCTTAATACACTCTGCGTGTATAGGATGTTTGGGTTAATTGAGTCTAAAGGTGAAAGTGCACAACCTCTGCAGAGTCGACAATCTGAGTACTCAGCCGTGTCCCCGGAAATGGACTACTTCGAGCAGCTGGACAAGGATGGGCGGAAGAATCTCGACATTGTTTTCATGAAGTAAAATTTGACTAAGGAAAGAATTGTTGGTGCACTTGGGCTTTATCCCTTGGTGCCAAGTTCTTGAGAAACAAGATTGTTTTACAAAAGATAGGAGAAAACTTGCTTTCTGCAAAATAGCCTACAACTCCACCAAGCCAAATATGCATATAGAATTAGACTTGCCATAATTTATCCACCATAGTCACTTGCCAATACTTCATTGTATTGACCTCCTTCGGGGGCTGCATATTCAAATGTGCAGGTAATTCTGTTGAGGAATGAGTTTGGACTCGAGTCTACAACCAACATGTCTTCCTGTGGCGCATGCTTGAAGATGAGGCTCATTGTTATTTGTTTTCGTTGTGAACTCTGAACTTGAGCTAGCCTTCATGGCTATGCAATTTGTAATAAAGCCATACTTGGCTATTATTTTGGATCGCGTTGTAGTAATTTAATACTTATGCAATGATAATTTATATTTTGTACTGTGGTGCTAGCAGTGATCCAGGGACTAGCACATAACACAGGTGTTCCATCTTTATATAAAAGATGGGGCGCTACAAAATGGTATCAGAGCAAAGTGGTCCCTGTAAGTTCGAGCCCATAGGATTGGTTAAGCCCTTTTTGGTCACAATGTTACCATCTTTGAAGTATGTTGGATTCTAGCGGCATAGTGGGATGAAGCGGCCCGGGACAAACCTTACATGTCCGCGTACATGAGACCCGTTCCACAATATAAGTGGCTGGCCGGGTGTCTGTCTCTCTCACTATAGTGAAAAATCCAATCTACCAAGAGTTGTTAATATCCGTTGACCATCTCAAGATTTGACTCAATATTTTCTAAATAATACACACTATGACTAGTCCCCCCTTACCTTATTATTTTCCTGTTTTAAATTTGTCTTCTTTCTACCTAAAGGATGACGAGCTTCCACTTCACCACCGCGGTGGACTTCGAGAACACCCGTTTTGGATGCTACCTCCTAGACATCGGCGAAAAGATAGGGTTACCACTACCCCAAGTCAAGGGTTTCATCCTGAAGAAGTTTAACAAAGAAGGTTGCTGGGGAATAAAAGCAACACAGCCAGGACGTGGAGAAGAGCCCCCACTGGAGATTAAAATGGTTAGCGACTCCGAAGATAAAGGACTCAAAATAGTCATGCAGGATCTGATTGGGTGCCTCTGCGGACGCTACAACACAGAGTTGAGGGGCTACTGCTCCATTTTCTTTGGAAGGAGAAACGAAGATGGAGAACCTTACCTTTTTGATGTCGGAGAAAGAGGCAAGGCAAAACCTCTTAGTCTTTATTTCCAGGAGTTGGAAATCCTTGTCACAGAACTGTATGAAGATCGGCGCACCGAACTCCTGAAGAACGATGAACTATGTGCCTTACTTAAGGAGAACGAAGAGAAGATGAAGGCTCAGGAGGAAGTAACCAAAGCACAAGAAGAGAAGTTCGCTGCTCAAGAGAAAAAGTACAGGAGACAGGAGAAAAGAGTTCAAGAGAAGAACAAGACTATCAGGGAGCAAAAGGCGGAACTCGAGAGCAATGAAGTCGAGTTCGAGGCCGATAGTGACTTGATCAAACGACTTCGTACTGAGAAGAGAGAGCTGCAAGAAAAGAACTCTGACCTGGAGAAAGAAGTAAAGGAACTCAAAGATGTACTCGCCAATGAAGGAATCGAGATTCAAGAAATTGAAGAGGAAGAAGATGACATGGTCGAGTAGTTTGTTAGTGAGACTACCATTTACCATACACCCTATCATTTTCATAGTATTGTATTGACCTACCAACTTGTGGTAAAGCAGTATTTTCCCTCGTGCCCTCGGAACTTCGCGAGTATTTTTCAAACTTTTATATCGTTTTCCCTAGACCAAAGGTCTTGAATTCGTGTGTTGGTTGATTTTATAAGTTGTTTGTTGATTGATTGTTATAATTGATTGTTTTGTGCATGGGTAGGATTTTTCTTTATAATTCTATCAATTCCTTACTCATCCATGTTAAAACCCCACAGATGCCTCCCCGTCGTGATTCTGACAACAACGAGGCTATGCAACAGCTGATGGCAGCCCAAGCCCAGCTGATGACTATGATGACTCAATTCATTGCAGCAACCAACAACAACAACAACAATAACAACAACCCGCCACCTCCACCACCACCACCTCCAGTAGACAGACTTGCAAGATTCCTAAGGCTTAGGCCTAATAAGTTTTCCTCTGCTACGGAACCAATAGTGGCGGATGACTGGCTCCGTTCCGTCAACAAAGACTTACTAACTTGTGAGTGTTCTGAGGCAGAAAAGGTGAGGTTCACTGCTCACCTATTGGAAGGACCTGCTACCATGTGGTGGGAGAAATATCAAGTGACTCATCCCTTAGATGTCATGACTTGGGATGAGTTCAAGGAAGGTTTTCGCAATGCTCACATTTCCTCTGGCATAATGAACCTGAAGAAAGAGGAATTTCGCAGCTTGAGGCAGGGAGGTAGGACTCTGAAGGAGTATATGGATGACTTCTGTATGCTATCAAGGTATGCACCAGAAGAGATTGACACGGATGCTAAGAGGAAGGATAAATTCCTCAATGGACTCAAGGGAGAACTGAAGATACCCTTGTCTGTGGCATATGCTCCTAACTATCAAGCTCTGCTGGATCAAGGAATCACTCTGGACAACAACATAAGAAAGGAAGAGAATAGGAAGAGGAAGTTCAGTGCAAGTAAGGTTCATTCTGAAGGGACACACAAGAAACCACACACCTCTGAAGTCAGTGGCCATAAACCCTGGAACTACTCCAATAGTGGTAGTGGCCAAAAGCACCATGGTCATAACCACAATGGAGGATATAAAGGAAATAATGGGGGGTTCAAGGGAAACCATCACCATGGCCATAATCATGGAAATGGTAATCCCCGTCATAACTCTGAAGGGAAGAAAGACTTGTCTAATGTGACTTGCTTCAAGTGCAAGAAGACAGGACATTATGCTACTGATTGCCCAGAGAGGAAGGCCGATGAAAATTCCAAGCCCAATCCTTTCCAGAAAGGACAAGTAAACCACATCAATGTGGAAGAAGTTCATGATGAACCTGATGCTGTGATTGGAAAGTTCATGCTCAATTCTTTTCCAGCATTAGTATTATCTGATACTGTAACATCCCAATTTTTACAAAAAATTTAAACTTCCAAATTCATATCAGTGCATGCATCATGACATTGCATTGCATTAGTATCATTATTTATAGATGTTGAAAGAATACAAAAACTATTAATTATAAAAATGTCATAATATACTTTAAAAAGGTTTAGTTTGCTAAAGATAAATTTTACAAAATTTTATAATTTTGTTTGAATCATTTTGGAGTTGCAAATCAAAAAGTGTGTAATTTTCAGAAAAGAAAGAACAAAAAAAAATTATAAAGAACCGGGAGTCCGAGCCGGCCTGCCTCGGCCCAGTCCACCCCCCCTCTTTTTTCCTCTCGCGCACACACGGCCCAGCCCAACTCACCTCTCCTCTCACCGACACGCGGGTCCCACCTCCGACGGAGCGTATAGTCGTCAACCTCCGAAACGAACTTCTGTTGGAATCCTTCGTCGATCCGGAGATCGATCCCGGGCCGTTTACGAACGAGATTCTATCTCTTCCCCGCCACCATAAATACCCCGACCCGTAGCTTCTCTCGGCACCCCGAAAATACCTAGAAATCGCCACCGGGCTGCCCTAAAATCGAGCCGCCGTCGTCGCCATTGCCGCCGCCGTGTTCTTCAAAATACGGTGATAAAAGGCATCCTCGAAGCCTCTCGTCCCTCTCAAACGATTCACTGCGTCCGTGCGATCGACTGTGACATCCTCTCGGCAATTTTTCTGCAACAGATCGAGCCGCTCGTCGTCACCCGAGGACCACCGCCGCTACCTTCGTCTCCGGCGAGGGAGCAAGGGAGGAGAGAAGAACACCGACACTGAGCGCTACGCCATCGACTTCGTCTCGACGCCGCGCTTCTGCAGGTGCTGTCCCGATCCCCGTAGCATAGTTTCGTCGAACTCCGGTCATGGAGCCACCGTGGGGAAGCAGTTCCGGCCGAACTCCGGCGCTGGCGCCGCCCCCTTTTGGTCCTTTCATCCTACGCCGTTAGATCTGCTACCGACGCGCAAGATTAGATCTCCTCGCGAAGGGGTATGGACCAACCGGAAGCTGCCACGTCACCGAGGATCTCTGCGCGAAGAGTTATTTTCTGTTTATCACAGAGTAGTCCCTGCAATTTGTTTCTATCATTAATTTTCACTCCTTTAACCAAAAATTATAACAAAAATTGTTTTGGAAAGCTTATGAAGTATAGAAACTTTTGGCATCATTGCATTTGTATTTTATCGAATAAATTTTGTTTAAAAACAGAAGTGGAATTAATGGTAAATTAAGCATAACTACAAATATAAAATTTATATTTCATCAAACTATTTTGCTATAAAATTAAGCATTAATGGTAAAGTAAGGCCAAGTACTACTGCAGTAAATTTTCCAATAATTTTTGTTAGAATATTTTATGAGCTTTTCTGTAAGTATTGTGATTAAAAGCTTTTAGATATAATATAATAAATAAAATTAAAAATAAAGATTGCTTTCCTCATGTTTTCGAAATATAAAAGTATATGGTGTATTATAGAATCCTTACCACCTAAAAATACTTAGAAAATAATTGAGAGTTTTATTTGGCTAGAGGTGCTAAATTTTCTCTAAGTGTTGTCTTTAGAAAATTATTGGAAACTCCTAAGTCCTTAGTAAAATGTTGGACCACAAAACTTGCCTCGCATTAACTCACATATTTCATCGCATGGCATGCATCTAGTCCTTAGAAATATTTTGCTCATCATACATGGCATATCTTCCTTAGTGTTTTTAAGAAACTTGTTTGTTTATGTTGTACTGTTTGTTGTGTTAGAATCTTCGGAGAGGAACGAGGACTGCAGTTGTTGTTGCTGTTCTGCTTGTTGCCAAGGCAAGTGGCACACCCCCATAAATTTCCTAAGTATTTTCTTTGCATTACCTAGAGTATTTCTCTATATGCATGTTTTGGACTTAGTAGGTCGCTATGCAAAACCTTAGAACTCTCCACCCCCGTCTAGGAACCTATGTAATAACTTGGTAGAATTATTGATGCTATGCACAAGTTGCTTTATGGAAAAGTAAATTTTACTAAGTTAATGTAACACCTGGGTGGAATTTGGTGTTGATTGGTTTGTGTTGAGTGTTATTCCTTAGGGGTGACCTCTAAGGAATAGTCACTTGTGGATGGCCACCCAGGGTAATAAAGGGACCAACGTTTTCTCTAAGTGAAGATTGCTTCTAGTGCAACCATTAGTCAATGGGCTCTGGCTAGATGGAGTAAGCTGCGTGGACTCGGCCCGACTTGACAGGTGGTGGTAGATGGTTAGCTTGGAGCGCGTCAAGTCTGCAAGGGACGGGAAAATGCTTCTGAAAAGTCTCGTCTCAACTCTCTCCTTTTCCTTAGCACAAATGGTGTGCTTGAGGATAGTTTGGGTTTGTTGGGTCTAATGGTGAAAGTGCACAACCTCTGCAGAGTTAAAACTAAGTACTTAGCCGTGTCCTCGGTTACGGACAATTTTGAGCAGCTGATCAAGGATTCAACGGAGGCTCCCAACATTCCAATTTCTAAGTTAAAATTTGATGGGTGAACAAGGGAAGATGAGATTATGGTTTTTATGCCATACTCGTCTTGATTTCAAGAAAAGTGTTTTCAAAAGAGTAGGAATTTTTTTGGCTTTATGCAAATTAGGCTTAAACTCCACCAGCCAAATATGCATATAGGCTATAGAGTTATTCCAAAGTGTCCACCATAGTGTCACTTGCCAGACTCCATTCTATATGGAATCTGACCCACTCTGTTGCAAATTATTATTTATTGCAGAAGTTTCAGACGAAGAGTAAGGATTCCATTTTGGGTTCGAGTCTGCACCAACATGTTATCGCCTGTGGCGTGTCATGAAGATGGAGGCTCATTGAAGTTTATTTCCGCTGCTTTACTGTTTGAGCTAGCTTTATGCTATGCAAAGTTGTATCGAACTATTTATTTTACCAAGTCTGGATTATTCGTGTAATATTGATACAAAGTTGTGGTATTCATCGTAAACTGTGTGCGCAAATGATTCGATCCAGGGGTTTGCACTATACACAGGTACCTGCCATATTTTAAGTGCAGGTACGTTACAGATGGTATCAGAGCTTTGTGTTGCCTGTAGGTTCGAACCCTAGGTTTGGTTAGAAATAGGTTGGCCAAAAACTTAATTTTAAGTATAAACCTCTATAAAATTTTCTTGCTTTTCTTATGGTACTTTTCTATTCTCTTATGTTTATCTCATATCTTTCCTTCATAACTTAAGGATGAAGAGATTTGAGTACACCTGCGAGGAAGACTACCCGGTGTCTCGTTTTGGCAGCATCTTGTTCGACATACTCAAGCATCTGAAGCTACCAACACCCATGATCAAGGGATGCATACTAAAGAAGTTCAAGAGAGAAGACCTTTGGGGAATCAGAATTTGCCAACAAGGACGTGAAGGCGAAGCGCCCATTGAGACAAGAATAATGGGAGTCTCCATAGAGAGAGGAATAGACGTCGTCATGCAATACACAATAGGTCGTCTTTGTGGACGCTACTCCAAGGAACTGGAAGGACACTACTCCCTCCCTTTTGGAAGACGTAATGAAGATGGATACCCTTGCTGCTATGGCACCGAGGACATGGGCAAGAATGAGTTCGTGAGCGATTACCTCCAAGGCTTAGAACTCTTAGTCTATGAACTCTATTTTGATTCCTTTGAAGAGCTCTACAAAAATGATGAGATGTGCGCCCAAGTCAAGGAGAATGACGAAAAGATGAAGGAACAAGAAGAGAAGGCCAAGGAACTAGAGGAGAAATTCCAGCTACAAGAGAAGAAATTTATGAGTCAAGAAAAGAGGGTCAAGCAAAGAAACAAGCAAATAAGGGAGTTGAAGGTAGAACTTTCCACCAATGAGGTTGAGCTTGAAGCTGATAGCGACTTGATCAAGTGTCTTCGTGCTGAGAAGAAGTACCTCCAAGATCAGAACCTAGAGTTGGAAAAGGAAGTGGTAGACCTCAGAAACATGCTAACCCGTGAAGGCTATGAGATCGAAGACGTTGAAGAAGAAGTGGATGAAGAAGTTTTCATGATTGAAGGCTAGGATAGTTAGAGAGACTACCATTTTTCCTTACACGCATTTAGAATTTCGAATTTTCTAAGCTTAGGATTTACCAAATGTGTGGTAAGAGAACTATCTCGTTTTGCTTCTTGTTATTTGGACCAAGAGTAGTAAAAGTTTGAATTGTTTGACATTTTTTTGCTTGATTGTTGTGTTTGCATGGGTGGAATTAACTCCCTTAGACCTTTCTATCTTTACTCATCTATGCTTAAACAACAGATGCCTCCCCGTCGAGCTCCCGAAAACAACAACAACAATGATGCTATGCAGCAGTTGATGGCCGCCCAAGCCCAACGGATGACCATGATGACTCAATTCATTGCAGCAACCAACAACAACAATAACAACAACAATCCACCACCACCCCCTCCTCCAGTGGATAGACTCGCCAGGTTCCTTAGGCTTAGGCCAAATAAGTTTTCAAGTTCAACTGAGCCACTGGTGGCTGATGACTGGCTGCGTTCTGTGCAAAAGGATCTGGTGACATCTGAATGTAATGATGCTGAGAAGGTGAGGTTCACCGCACATCTGTTAGAAGGACCTGCTGCACAATGGTGGGAGACTTATCAGGTTACTCACCCACTAGATACCCTAACCTGGGAGGACTTCAAAGATGGCTTCCGTAATGCTCATATTTCCACGGGCATTATGAATCTGAAGCAGGAAGAGTTTCGCAATCTGCGTCAGGGAAACAGAAGTCTTAAGGAGTATATAGATGACTTTCATGCCCTGTCACGATATGCTCCCGAGGACATTGACACAGATGCAAAGAGGAAGGCAAAATTTCTCAAAGGACTTAGTGACGAGCTGAGGATACCTCTGACTGTTGCTTATGCCCCAAACTATCAGATACTCCTTGATCAAGCTATCACCCTTGAGGATAGCATAAAGAAAGCTGAAAACAGAAAAAGGAAGATGAACAAGCATTCCTCTGAACCTTCATTCAAGAAACACTTTGTTCATGATGGGAACCAGGGTTTCAAACATGGAAACCACACTGGGGGTAACTTCCACAAACATGGACACAATCATAATGGAGGATTCAAGGGAAACAATGGAGGATCCAATGGAGGGCACAAAGGGAATGGAAATCCTGGAAATAATCATAACAACGGTCAGCAACGCCCAAATTTTGAAAAGAAGGATCTCAGTCAAGTGCTATGCTACAAGTGCAACAACAAGGGACATTATGCTAATGAATGTCCTGAGAAGAGAGTGGACACTCCTACCAAGCCCAACCCTTTCAACAAGGGACATGTGAACCACATTAATGTTGAAGAAGTTCTTGATGAACCTGATGCTGTGATTGGTATGTTCCTAATCAATTCTTTTCCAGCATTAGTTTTATTTGATACCGGAGCATCTCATTCATTCATATCAAGAGCATTTGTTAACAAACATGGACTAGTAACCGAAAATTTGGGGTGTCCTATTAGAGTCAGTTCCCCAGGAGGAGAAATGTTAGTATCATCTGGGTGTAGACAACTTAGGCTTGAGACTGGAAAGCATGAGTTTCCAGCGGACTTAATCATCCTAGAAACCCAAGGTCTGGATGTCATTCTAGGGATGGATTGGATGACTCAATTTGAAGGAATCATAGACTGTGCAAACAGAGCAATCACCCTCACCACTCCAGAAAACAAGAAGATCAGATTCAAGTCAAAGTTTGAAATGAAGAAAGTTAGGCTTAATTCTCTTAAGGGGGTTAGCCTTGGCGATGTACTCATAGTAAGAGAATACCCAGATGTGTTTCCTGAAGAACTACCGGGAATGCCACCCGATAGAGATGTTGAGTTTCTTATTGAGCTTAAACCAGGTACAGGGCCCATAGCAAAGAGGCCATACCCAATGGCAACAGATGAACTGAAAGAACTCAAGAAACAGTTAGAAGAACAGTTGGAGAAAGGATTCATCCGTCCAAGTTCTTCACCTTGGGGAGCACCAATCTTGTTTGTTCAGAAGAAAGATAGTACTCAGAGGCTAGTCACAGACTATAGAGCTTTGAATGAAGTAACCATACGAATAAATACCCACTTCCTAGAATCAGTGACCTCTTCGACCAATTGAAGGGAGCATGTGCTTCTCAAAAATTGATCTCAGATCTGGATACTTTCAGATGAAGGTTAGGGAGTTGGACATACCTAAAACTGCTTTCACCACCCGTTACGGTCTGTACGAGTACACAGTTATGCCCTTTGGCTTAACCAATGCGCCGGCATACTTCATGAATATGATGAATAAAGTGTTCATGGATTTCTTAGATAAGTTTGTCGTTGTATTCATCGATGACATCTTAATCTACTCCAAAAGCCATGATGAACATAAGGAACATATACATCAAATTTTGCAAAGGCTTAGAGAGCACAAGTTATATGGCAAGTTCAGCAAATGTGAGTTTTGGTTGGATCAAGTGGGATTCTTAGGACACATCGTATCTAAGGATGGAATAGCAGTAGACCCAGAAAAGGTTTCAGCTGTCACCGACTGGGAGTCACCCAAGAATGTGGGAGAAATTCGTAGTTTTCTGGGACTAGCAGGATATTATAGGAGATTCATTGAAAATTTCTCCAAGATTGCTAAGGCCTTAACAGAATTGCTACAAAAGGATAAGAAGTTTGTGTGGACTGAAGAGTGTGAAACTAGTTTTCAAGAGTTGAAGAAGCGCTTAGTATCAGCACCTGTTTTATGTTTGCCTGATCTAGAGAAGGATTTCCAAGTTTACTGCGATGCCTCGCATCGTAGAGTCGGAGGGGTGTTGATGCAAGAAGGCAAAGTGCTGTCATATACCTCAAGGCAACTTAGGAAGCATGAAATGAACTACCCCACACATGACTTGGAATTAGCAGCTGTAGTACATGCACTGAAGACATGGAGACCATATCTCTTGGGAAAACGTTGTGAAGTTTTCACGGATCACAAAAGCCTTAAATACTTTTTCACGCAGAAGGAAATGAACATGCGTCAAAGGAGATGGCTGGAATTGATTAAGGACTACGACTTAAGTTTGCAGTATCATCCAGGAAAGGCTAATGAGGTAGCAGATGCTTTGAGCCGTAAAACTTATGTTAACGGACTCACGGCAGGGGAATTGCCAGAAGACCTATGCAAAGGACTCAAAGATCTGAGACTAGAGATAGTACCGGAAGGTTATGTGGCCTCTCTTGAAGTGCAACCTCTTTTGATGGACAAAATCAAAGAAGGTCAGAAGAAAGACAAAAAGATTGGAAGAAACCAGGAAGAACTTAAGTGAAGGCAAGGCCAAAGGTTTTCGATTGGATGAAAGAGGCACAATGTGGTTCAAGGAACGAATTTGCGTTCCAGAAGATGTTGATCTCAGAAAGTTGATACTCCAGGAGGCTCATGACTCACCCTACTCCATACACCCGGGTAATACTAAGATGTATATGGATGTGAAGGAAAGGTTCTGGTGGAACTATTTGAAAAGGGATATCGCAGAGTATATTGCTAAGTGTGATGTGTGTAGCCGTGTGAAGGCTGAACATCAGAAGCCAGCAGGATTACTTCAACCTCTACCAGTACCCGACTGGAAATGGGATCAGATTGGGATGGACTTCATCACAGGTCTACCTAGAACCAAGTCTGGTTATGATTCCATATGGGTTATTGTTGATCATTTGACCAAGGTAGCTCATTTCGTGCCGGTAAAGACGACTTACACCAGTGCCAAGCTAGCAGATATTTACATGAAGAGAATAGTATGTTTGCATGGAGTCCCTAAGAAGATTGTGTCAGATAGGGGCACCCAATTCACTTCTCATTTTTGGAAACAGCTGCATGAAGTCCTTGGAACTAGGCTCGAGTTCAGCACAGCTTTTCACCCACAAACCGATGGGCAGACTGAAAGAGTAAATCAAATTTTGGAGGACATGTTGAGAGCATGTGCATTAGACTATAAGTCTAGTTGGGATGACAATCTTCCCTATGCCGAGTTCTCTTATAATAATAGTTACCAAGCCAGCATAGAGATGGCACCATTTGAAGCATTGTATGGAAGAAAGTGTACTACCCCACTTTTGTGGAGTGGAGTAGGGGAAAGGAGTCTGTTTGGACCGGATATAATTGAAGAAGCTGAAGAAAAGGTCAGGTTGATTAAAGACAGACTGAAGACAGCTCAATCCCGACAGAAAAGTTATGCCGATTCCAAACGAAGAGAAGTCACCTTCGATATTGAAGATAGAGCCTATCTTAGAGTCTCACCCCTGCGTGGGGTGAAGAGGTTTGGAATCAAGGGAAAACTGTCACCAAGATTCATTGGACCCTATAAAGTTTTGTCACGTAAAGGAGAAGTGGCATATGAGTTGGAAGTACCAGCAGCACTTTCCGCAGTTCACAATGTTTTTCACGTTAGTCAGCTGAAAAAGTGTCACCCGGGAATGGCAGAAAGTCCGTTGAGGGATACAGTGCCACTAGAAGAAGTTCAGCTTGAAAGCGATCTCACCTATGAGGAAAAACCCAAAAAACATTTGGAGACAGTAGAGAGAGTTACTAGAACTAAGACCATCAAGTTTTGCAAAGTACAATGGAATCACCATCCAGAAGAAGAGGCGACTTGGGAAAGACAAGATGATCTCAAGGAAGAACATCCTCACCTATTTGCTAGACAATCCGAATCTCGAGGGCGAGATTCATCTTAAGGGGGTTAGTCTTGTAACATCCCAATTTTTACAAAAAATTTAAACTTCCAAATTCATATCAGTGCATGCATCATGACATTGCATTTTGCATTTGTATCATTATTTATAGATGTTGAAAGAATACAAAAATTATTAATTATAAAAATGTCATAATATACTTTAAAAAGGTTTAGTTTGCTAAAGATAAATTTTACAAAATTTTATAATTTGTTTGAATCATTTTGGAGTTGCAAATCAAAAAGTGTGTAATTTTCAGAAAAGAAAGAACAAATTTTTTTTATAAAGAATCGGGAGTCCGAGCCGGCCTGCCTCGGCCCAGTCCACCCCCCCTCTTTTTTCCTCTCGCGCGCACACGGCCCAGGCCCAACTCACCTCTCCTCTCACCGACACGCGGGTCCCACCTCCGACGGAGCGTATCGTCGTCAACCTCCGAAACGAACTTCTGTTGGAATCCTTCGTCGATCCGGAGATCGATCCTAGGCCGTTTTCGAACGAGATTCTATCTCTTCCCCGCCACCATAAATACCCCGACCCGTAGCGTCTCTCGGCACCCCGAAAATACCTAGAAATCGCCACCGGGCTGCCCTAAAATCGAGCCACCGTCGTCGCCATTGCCGCCGCCGTGTTCTTTAAAATACGGTGAGAAAAGGCATCCTCGAAGCCTCTCGTCCCTCTCAAACGATTCACTGCGTCCGTGCGATCGACTGTGACATCCTCTCGGCAATTTTTCTGCAACAGATCGAGCCGCTCGTCGTCACCCGAGGACCACCGCCGCTACCTTCGTCTCCGGCGAGGGAGCAAGGGAGGAGAGAAGAACATCGACACTGAGCGCTACACCATCGACTTCGTCTCGACACCGCGCTTCTCCAGGTGCTGTCCCGATCCCTGTAGCGTAGTTTCGTCGAACTCCGGTCATGGAGCCACCATGGGGAAGCAGTTCCGGCCGAACTCCGGCGCTGGCGCCGCCCCCTTTTGGTCCTTTCATCCTACGCCGTTAGATCTGCTACCGACGCGCTAGATTAGATCTCCTCGCGAAGGGGTATGGACCAACCGGAAGCTGCCACGTCACCGAGGATCTCTGCGCGAAGAGTTATTTTCTGTTTATCACAGATTAGTCCCTGCAATTTGTTTCTATCATTAATTTTCACTCCTTTAACCAAAAATTATAACAAAAATTGTTTTGGAAAGCTTATGAAGTATAGAAACTTTTGGCATCATTACATTTGTATTTTATCGAATAAATTTTGTTGAAAAACAGAAGTGGCATTAATGGTAAATTAAGCATAACTACAAATATAAAATTTATATTTCATCAAACTATTTTGCTATGAATTTGTAAGGCCAAGTACTACTGCAGAAAATTTTCCAATAATTTTTGTTAGAATATTTTATAAGCTTTTGTGTAAGTATTGTGATTAAAAGCTTTTAGATATAATATAATAAATAAAATTAAAAATAAAGATTGCTTTCCTCATGTTTTCGAAATATAAAAGTATATGGTGTATTATAGAATCCTTACCACCTAAAAATACTTAGAAAATAATTGAGAGTTTTATTTGGCTAGAGGTGCTAAATTTTCTCTAAGTGTTGTCTTTAGAAAATTATTGGAAACTCCTAAGTCCTTAGTAAAATGTTGGATCACAAAACTTGCCTCGCATTAACTCACATATTTCATCGCATGGCATGCATCTAGTTCTTAGAAATATTTTGCTCATCATACATGGCATATCTTCCTTAGTGTTTTTAAGAAACTTGTTTGTTTATGTTGTACTGTTTGTTGTGTTAGAATCTTCGGAGAGGAACGAGGACTGCAGTTGTTGTTGCTGTTCTGCTTGTTGCCAAGGCAAGTGGCACACCCCCATAAATTTCCTAAGTATTTTCTATGCATTACCTACAGTATTTCTCTATATGCATGTTTTGGACTTAGTAGGTCGCTATGCAAAACCTTAGAACTCTCCATCCCCGTCTAGGAACCTATGTAATAACTTGGTAGAATTATTGATGCTATGCACAAGATGCTTTATGGAAAAGTAAATTTTACTAAGTTAATGTAACACCTGGGTGGATTTTCGTGTTGATTGGTTTGTGTTGAGTGTTATTCCTTAGGGGTGACCTCTAAGGAATAGTCACTTGTGGATGGCCACCCAGGGTAATAAAGGGACCAACGTTTTCTCTAAGTGAAGATTGCTTCTAGTGCAACCATTAGTCAATGGGCTCTGGCTAGATGGAGTAAGCTGTGTGGACTCGGCCCGACTTGACAGGTGGTGGTAGATGGTTAGCTTGGAGCGCGTCAAGTCTGCAAGGGACGGGAAAATGCTTCTGAAAAGTCTCGTCTCAACTCTCTCCTTTTCCTTAGCACAAATGGTGTGCTTGAGGATAGTTTGGGTTTGTTGGGTCTAATGGTGAAAGTGCACAACCTCTGCAGAGTTAAAACTAAGTACTTAGCCGTGTCCTCGGTTACGGACAATTTTGAGCAGCTGATCAAGGATTCAACGGAGGCTCCCAACATTCCAATTTCTAAGTTAAAATTTGATGGGTGAACAAGGGAAGATGAGATTATGGTTTTTATGCCATACTCGTCTTGATTTCAAGAAAAGTGTTTTCAAAAGAGTAGGAAAAAATTTGGCTTTATGCAAATTAAGCTTAAACTCCACCAGCCAAATATGCATATAGGCTATAGAGTTATTCCAAAGTGTCCACCATAGTGTCACTTGCCAGACTCCATTCTATATGGAATCTGACCCACTCTGTTGCAAATTATTATTTATTGCAGAAGTTTCAGACGAAGAGTAAGGATTCCATTTTGGGTTCGAGTCTGCACCAACATGTTATCGCCTGTGGCGTGTCATGAAGATGGAGGCTCATTGAAGTTTATTTCCGCTGCATTACTGTTTGAGCTAGCTTTATGCTATGCAAAGTTGTATCGAACTATTTATTTTACCAAGTCTGGATTATTCGTGTAATATTGATACAAAGTTGTGGTATTCATCGTAAACTGTGTGTGCAAATGATTCGATCCAGGGGTTTGCACTATACACAGGTACCTGCCATATTTTAAGTGCAGGTACGTTACCGGGAATGCCACCCGATAGAGATGTGGAGTTTCTCATTGAACTGAAACCGGGTACCGGACCAATAGCTAAGAGACCTTACCCTATGGCCGTCGATGAACTAAAAGAGCTCAAGAAGCAACTGGAGGAACACCTTTTGAAGGGATTTATCCGCCCAAGTTCTTCGCCCTGGGGAGCACCAGTTCTATTTGTCAAAAAGAAAGATCAAACCCAGAGACTAGTCAGGACTACCGGGATATAAATGAACACACCATCAAAAACAAGTATCCGTTACCCAAGATAAATGAGCTATTTGATCAACTAAAAGGTGCTTGTGTCTTCTCCAAGATTGATCTTCGATCAGTCTACCTCCAAATGAAGGTTAGAGAGATGGATATACCAAAGACATCATTTGTTACAAGATATGGCTCATATGAGTACACAGTAATGCCATTTGGATTAACAAAAGCTCCCGCTTATTTCATGAATATGATGAATAAAGTGTTCATGGATTTCCTGGACAAGTTTGTGGTAGTGTTCATAGACGACATTCTAGTCTACTCCAAGAGTCACGAAGAACATGAAGACCATCTACGCCTAGTATTGCAGAGGCTACGTGAACATAAGTTATATGCCAAATTCAGCAAGTGTGAATTTTGGTTGGAACCAGTCGCATTCCTAGGTCACATAGTATCTAAAGAGGGTATAGCAGTGGATCATGAAAAGGTTTCAGCTGTAACCAATTGGGAGTCACCAAAGAATGTTGGAGAATTACAGAGTTTCCTTGGCCTAGTAGGATACTACCAAAGATTTAGAGAAAACTTTTCCAAAATCGCCAAGGCACTAACGGAATTATTAAAGAAGGAGAAGAAATTTGAGTGGACTGAGGCATGCGAAGCCAGTTTTCAGGATTTGAAGAAACGTCTAGTTTCAGCCCCAGTTCTATGCTTACCTGATTTGGAGAAAGAATTTAAAGTATACTGTGATGCTTCACACCAATGTCTGGGAAGTGTGTTGATGCAAGAAGGCAGGGTGGCATCTTATGCCTCTAGACAACACAAGAAGCATGAAGCAAATTATCCAACTCATGATCTCGAGTTAGCATCATTAGTGCATGCCCTAAAAACTTGGAGACCCTACCTGATGGGGAAAAGATGTGAGGTATTCACGGACCACAAAAGTTTGAAGTACATTTTTACTCAGAAGGAATTGAACATGAGACAGAGAAGGTGGTTGGAACTTATCAAGGATTATGATCTAAGTCTCCAAGATCACCCAGGAAAGGCAAATGTAGTAGCAGACGCCCTGAGTCGGAAAGCATATGTGAATGGCCTCACATCAGAAGAATTACCCGAAGATTTATGCAAGGCATTCAAGGACCTCAGATTGGAAGTAGTACCAGAAGGTTTTGTAGCCTCATTAGTAGTACAACCTACTTTAATGGACAAGATACGTGAAGCGCAGAAAGGAGACAAGGAAATAGAAGAAATCAAAGTCAATCTGGAAGCAGGAAAAGCTAAAGGATTTCATGAGGATGAGCAAGGAACTTTGTGGTTTGAAAAACGTATATGTGTGGCCAATGATCCTAATATTAGAAGGTTAATTCTGCAAGAAGCTCATGAGACACCTTATTCTATTCATCCAGGAAATACCAAGATATATATGGATGTGAAGGAGAGATTCTGGTGGAACAATCTGAAAAGAGAAATAGCAGAATATATCACTAAGTGCGATGTATGCAGTCGAGTAAAGGCAGAACATCAGAAACCAGTAGGACTTTTGCAACCTTTAAAGGTACCTAATTGGAAGTGGGATTCTACTGGGATGGATTTCATCACTGGGTTACCAAGGACCAGATCAGGGTATGATTCTATTTGTGTTATTGTTTGTCGTTTAACCAAAATAGCTCACTTTGTACCCGTGAAGACCACCTATACAAGCGCAAAGTTAGCTGATATTTACATGAAGAAAATTGTGTGCCTACATGGCGTTCCCAAGAGTATCTTGTCCGATAGGGGGACCCAGTTCACATCTCATTTCTGGAAGCAGTTGCACGAATCTTTGGGAACCAGATTGGAATTCAGTACGGCCTTTCACCCGCAAACGGATGGCCAGACTGAAAGAGTAAATCAGATTTTAGAAGATATGTTAAGAGCTTGTGCGCTCGATTATGGATCTAGTTGGGATGACAATCTACCCTATGCTGAGTTCTCCTACAACAACAATTACCAAGCTAGCATTGAGATGGCACCATTTGAGGCATTATATGGGAAGAAATGCACAACCCCATTGTTGTGGAGTGGTGTAGGAGAACGAAGTTTCTTTGGACCTGATATAATCCAAGAGGCTGAAGAGAAGGTCATGCTGATTAAGGATAGATTGAAGATAGCACAATCACGCCAGAAAATCTACGCAGATTCTTAACGTAGAGAGGTCACCTACGAGGTGGGTGATAGAACCTATCTTAGAGTATCACCACTCCGAGGTGTAAAGAGGTTTGGGATTAAAGGAAAGCTAGCACCTCGATTAATTGGACCATTCAAAATTCTTTCTCGCAAAGGTGAAGTAGCATATGAGTTAGAACTACCAGAAGCTCTGTCTGCAGTTCATAATGTGTTCCATGTCAGTCAGTTGAAGAAATGTCACCCCGAGATGATTGGAGTTCCTTTAAATGATATTGTACCCCTCGAAGAAGTACATTTGGAGAGTGACTTGACCTACGAAGAGAAACCCATCAAGATACTGCAGACCGTAGAAAGAGTCACCCGTACCAAAACCATCAAATTTTGCAAAGTCCAGTGGAATCATCACTCCGAGGAAGAAGCCACCTGGGAACGAGAGGATGATCTTCGAGAAGACCATCCACACCTATTTGCTGATCTTTCCGAAGCTCGAGGGCGAGCTTCCTTTTAAGGGGGTTAGTCTGTAACATCCCAAAATTTGCAAAAAATTAAAACTTTTGCATTCATGCATCATTCATCCATAAACATAAAACTACACCACAAAAATATAAAATAAAACATTAGATTATAGGATTTAATAATCTATAAGTTCCAAAAAATGTTTATTTAAACCTCTTTAATAAATATTATTTTAGCAATATTTTTATGGGCAAGTATAATATTAAAAAGCTCCAATTTTGATAACCTTTCCAAAACATATTTTTATGAATTTTTCTGATATGTTTTGAATAGGTTTAAAAGTCATTTTTGAAATCAGTATTTAAAAACAGATATTATTTTAATTAAAAAAGGAAAAGGAATCGGGCCGGACCGTAGTTATCCACCGCGCGCGCGCGTCCGAACGCGACCCAAGCCAGCCCGCGCAGCCCATCTACACCCTCCTCTCGCTGACAGGTGGGACCCACCTGTCAGCTTCGTCTTCCTCCCGCCGGAGATCGCGCCCGAGACGAAATCGGAAACCGTCCGTGATTCTCGAGAATAATCAGCGCAATGTTGCTCCCCGCGCCACCCTATCTAAACCCCCACCTCCGCCGCAACCCTCCGCACCCCAAACCCTAAATTCTCCGTCGCCGGGCAGCTCGCGAGCGAGCTCGGATCTCCGCCGCCGTAAAGCAAGCCGTACGGGGTACTCCGACCTCCCCCCGAGCTCGTATTGCCCCTCCTCAATCCCCCTCCTCGTTGCGCTCGTTTTTGACTTCGTCCCGTGGTGTATTTTGCAGCCGAACGTCGTATTCATCCATGCCCGAAGGAGACCGCCGCCGCAAGCAACTCCGGCGAGCTGCACGAGGAGGAGAAGACCACGCCGACGACCACCACCGCGTCATCGAGTCCGCCCCGACGTCTGCTACGGTTCGATAATCTCCATTCGCCCCGTAGCCTCCTAGGATGCGAGAAACGAGCAACGCCGGCCGTGGCGCCGCCGCGGTCGGGCGAGCTCCGGCGAGTGCGCCGCCCATTTTTGGTAAACGGATCGTGGACCGTTAGATCTAGATCCAATGGATCTAGATCGATTAGATCGTACGGCTCTCGCAGCCGATCCGCGTCGAAGCGGTACCGACCAAAGAGATCGCGCCACGTAGCACCTGTTATTTCTTTTTCGCTGAATTTCTATAAATAAAACAGAAAATATGCAAAACTTAGAAAATTCATAACTTTTGATCCATAAGTTCAAATTTGATAAATTTTATATCCACGGATAGCCCTGCTCATGAAGTTTATTTCTACATCATTTGTTTTCCTTTTAGACAAATTATAATTTATATAATTAGAAGAGGAGCATTTCGGCTATTAAAATAATAACTTAAATAATAAAAATGATTTGGAAAATAAATTGTTTTAGGGTTATATTAATTCCCTCTGTCCAGCAATATTAATAAATATCTTAAATGAAAACTTTCATAAAACAATAAAAGTTGTAATTATAGAAATCAAGTTTGTTATATTGTTTTCAATTATTAAATTGATAAATAAAATAAGAAATTCCTAAAAATTATATCTCATACATTTAATAAAAGAGGATAAAAATTATTAATAAGTGTGTCCTATTTTCATAGCATATCATTCATGCATACATATTTATGTCTGGTGTTGTGATGATTTTGTTGGTATTTATTTTATTTATTGCTTGTGCTAGATTGTGAAGAAGAGGAAGGGCTTGCTGGTGATTGTTATTCTTGCTCTGCTTGTTCCTCCTGTTACCAAGGCAAGTGACATTCATATTCTACCCAATATTTTCTATATGCATGTGTAGTATATTTTTGAGTAGTGTGCATGATAGGGATTTTTTTTATAATGCTAAGTTAGTTTGTATTTTACAAATATCCTAGTAGTGTGTAGCCACCCTTTCTCCTAAGCAGCCATGAAAAGTTTTATTAGTTGCTTAGCTATGCTATTAAAATGTTTGCCATGTTATAGAAAAGTTTCTAAGTGTTAAAATCTAAAATACACTTCTGGGTGGAATTGGATGTTATGGTTTATGTTGAGTTGCTTTTGGGACTATGCTTGTGGTTGTCGTCGCCTAGGATGAATGTCTATTCTACTTAGGGCCATGAGCATGGTGGTTGTTACCCAGAAGTGCACTTGTGGACGGCCACCCAGGAACGAAGAGATTACCAAGTCCCTCCAAGTTGAGAAGCTTCCCGTGCAGCCTTTTGACAATGGGCTCTGTCTAGAATAACTAAGTTGTGAGGGTGCAACCTGTCAGCTTGACAAGCAGATGTAGAGTTGGTAGGTGGAACGGGTCTTGCTAGTATGGTTGCATTCTTCTTCTGAAAGTTCTTGTCTCAATTCTCTCCTTTCCTTAATACACTCTGCGTGTATAGGATGTTTGGGTTAATTGAGTCTAAAGGTGAAAGTGCACAACCTCTGCAGAGTCGACAATCTGAGTACTCAGCCGTGTCCCCGGAAATGGACTACTTCGAGCAGCTGGACAAGGCTGGGCGGAAGAATCTCAACATTGTTTTCATGAAGTAAAATTTGACTAAGGAAAGAATTGTTGGTGCACTTGGGCTTTATCCCTTGGTGCCAAGGTCTTGAGAAACAAGATTGTTTTACAAAAGATAGGAGAAAACTTGCTTTCTGCAAAATAGCCTACAACTCCACCAAGCCAAATATGCATATAGAATTAGACTTGCCATAATTTATCCACCATAGTCACTTGCCAATACTTCATTGTATTGACCTCCTTCGGGGGCTGCATATTCAAATGTGCAGGTAATTCTGATGAGGAATGAGTTTGGACTCGAGTCTACAACCAACATGTCTGCCTGTGGCGCATGCTTGAAGATGAGGCTCATTGTTATTTGTTTTCGTTGTGAACTCTGAACTTGAGCTAGCCTTCATGGCTATGCAATTTGTAATAAAGCCATACTTGGCTATTATTTTGGATCGCGTTGTAGTAATTTAATACTTATGCAATGATACTTTATATTTTGTACTGTGGTGCTAGCAGTGATCCAGGGACTAGCACATAACACAGGTGTTCCATCTTTATATAAAAGATAGGGCGCTACATAAGGCATGAGGAGGTGCACAACGACAAAGGAGAGACGAGGAGCGCGGTCTCGGGCGGGGAAGTGCTCACCTCGTCGGGAGAACAGTGAAAAACGGCGACGGCCTCGACTTACTCTGGCGAGAGATTGGAACGGCCTGGCGGCACAAAACGAAAGAGGGAAGGAGGGGAAAGGGAGGCCGAGGTGCATGGGATTTATAGGGGACAAAGGGGAACACAAATCGCGCCATTTACGCACGGATTAGAGGAAGGAGATCGCCGGCGTGATTTCCGTGCGGGTGGTTGAAGGAGAAGGTCTCCTGACAGGTGGGCCCCACCTGCCAGTGAGAGAGGGGGAGAGAGAGGCCGTTGTGGGCTCGCGCTGGGCCGCTGCTGTGCTTGCTGCTGTCTGTGCGCGCGAGGAAGGGATGATGGGCTCGGCCGAGCTAGCTTTTTTTTTGTTCTTTTTCCTTTTCTGTTTTCTGGATTTTTAAATAACTTCTAAATTATGAATCCAAATAACCTCAAATTAGTTTCTATAATTTTGTAAAAATCATATCTTTGCTTTAAAACATTTGTGGGTATGTTTTGAATACTTTCAAAAATATTATTTTTGAAATATTGACTATTTGCAAAATGGACACCTCTTGTCCAAATTAAATTTAGAGTTTTAGAATATTTATTTGTGACTAAAATATTATTTATGACAACATCACAATCATATATTGTTGATATTAAGTTATTTAAATATCATTTTCAATAACCATCATTCTTTATTTTGGTTTAATAGTAAAATAACTAAATATAAATATTTTTTAAGGAAATGGGAATTATAGTAAATTCAATCTTTAATTCAGAATATTGTGTGCCCATTATGTTTTATAATATGATAAATCATTTGAAAACTTCATAAAATACCTTTGGTAAATATTCTAGATTTACTTCATTTCTTATATTGAATAAATATTTATGAAAATCATTTTATGTTTTGACAATAAATGAAAATCATTTAAGCTAAGGAAAAGTCTATTTGGATAATTCATTAATTAAATCTATGAAGTTTTAAAGATATAAACTATAAACTTGTAATTTCCAAAACTATGTTTTGAACTCAGGTGAAAGAATGAAACTAATTTGCAAGTATACCATTTTTAAATAGTTTTGAATTTATGAGTTTATAAATAGATATGGCTAAGTGGTTGAAATCAAATACTTAAAAAGAAACTTTGTATTACATGAAAATGGTTTGAATGTTGGAAAATCATTTGTCAAATAATATATTGAGCTTTAAGAAATATAATGGATAATAAAATGTTTAACTTGAACAACTTTTGAAAATAATGTTTATTTGAGATATTTGAAATATTAAATCTGTAGCGTGCCTGCACCTTAAATAAGGCAGATACCTGTGTATAGTGCAAATCCCTGGATCGATTCATTTGCACACAAAGTTTACGATGTAATATCACAACAAAGCGTCAATTTTATTACATCGATGATCCAGAATTACAAAATATTCGATACAAGTTGCATAGCATAAAGCTAGCATTGAAAAGTACACAGCGGAAATACAATAGCAGTGAGTCTCTATCACTTTCATGCTGCCACAGGCGAAAACATGTTGGTTGTAGACTCGAAACCTATAAACGAAACCACACTCGTCATCTGAACAATCTGCAATAAGAAAAATATTGCAACGACGTGGGTCAGATTCCATAAAAAATGGAGTCTGGCAAGTGACACTATGGTGGACACTTAATGGAATAACTCTATAACCTATATGCATATTTGGCTGGTGGAGTTCAAGGCTATTTTGCATAAAGCCAATTTTTCATATCTCTTTGGAAACACTTTCTTCAAATTAAGACAAGTATGGCATGAAAACCATAAATCTCATCTTCCCTTGTTCACCCATCAAGTTTTATTTCTGAAGTTGGAATGATGGAATCCTCCGTTGACGTCCTCGTTCAGCTGCTCAATTGTCCGTTTCCGGCGACACGGCTAAGTACTTAGTTTTACACTCTGCAGAGGTTGTGCACGTTCACCATTGTACCCATTCAACCCAAATTATCCTTTACACACCATTTGTGATAAGGAAAGGAGAAGAATGAGACGAGATCTTTCAGAAGCATTTTCCCTGCCACTCTGGCTTGACCCGTTCCACCTAACATCCCCCTACATCTGCTTGTCCAGCCGGAGAGAGTCCACGCAACATAATTGATCAAGTCAGAGCCCATATGGCAATGGCTGCACTAGAAGCAATCGTCACTCGGAGTTCTTCAGATTCCTCTGTTCCCTGGGTGGCCATCCACAAGTGCACATACTCTAGGAACCATAGACATGGACCTGAGTAGCCACTCAACTTTGCAACCATACAACCAATCCACCCAGGAGATTCATTAACTTAGTGGATGTGCACTCTCAGGTGAAAATCACCATGCTCACGGCCCTAAGTAGAATAGACATTCATCCTAGGCGACGACAACCATGAGCACATCCCTGAGTAGTCACTTACATTTTGTAAAACTTTTCATCATTGCATAGCATCAGTATATCTACTAAGTATTATATAGGAACCTAGACACATGAGTAAGGGAATTCTACACAGGTTTAGCATAGCACTACTATCCTACACATGCATATAAAAATACACTAAGTAATGCATATAGAAAATAATAGGAAGTTTATGAGGTGTGCCACTTGCCTTTGAAATGAAGTCTTTACTCACAAACTCTTTCCAACGAACTCGGTTCTCTCCGTTCAGTCTAAACAATATAAACAAACAATAGTACAACAATCATAAAACAAAACAACACAACACATACAAACAAGTTTCTTAAACTTCTAAGGAAAACATGACATGCATGATATGCAAATTATTTCTAAGGACTAGAAATGCATGTCATGCCATGAGATTCTTTTAAGTTAATGCAATGCATTAGGTTGGTCAAAATGACTAAGGACTAAAGTCATAAGTTGAATATAATATTTTGTTTTATATCATCTTGAATAAGCCCTCTAATGGCTTAGTCTTGATGTGTAAGAATATTTAGAGAAAATACTAAGTCTATTCTTCAAGGTGATCAGCAATTATTATCAACTCATTGTAAATTGGATATTCACTATAGTGAGAGAGACAGACACCCGGCCAGCCACTTAAGTTGTGGGACATGTCTCATGTACGTGGACATGTAAGGTTTGTCTCCAGGCCGCTTCATCTCACTCTGCCGCTAGGATCCAACAAACTTCAAGATGGGAATTCCATGATCAAAAATTGTTTAGGTCAAATGTGAAAGACAAGATTAGAAAAGAGGAAAAAGATTGAAGAAAGATGTAGTTGTCCTCCAGGCTTCATCTCCAGACTTTTAATATTCTCCTTGGTGATGTCTTGATTGAAATCTTGGTAGACTTGAATAATCTTCGGACTTGATGATATTTGTATCACCTAGACTGGTCTTGGATTTACTTAGTCTTCATGAAGTCTAAGAGAAGGAGGGAAAAAAGAAGGAAAGAGGAAGCAAGACTTAGAAAATATTTGCCGGTTAGTCTTCATGAACTTCTTCTTGAATTTCTTCTAAGTGCTTCTACTCCTTGAAGATTCTTCTGAAGTCTTGTTTGGCTAAGTTCTTCATTGGCCCTCTAGCTCCATGTTAAAAATACTAAGTGTCTAGTGCATAGCACTTTTAACAAAATACTAAGTTTGGAAATATTCCTAACTTAGAGGAAAATAATGAAGAGATTTCCTATGGGAAATATATCTATATGAGAAAAATAAGTTATGCATGCAATGCACTTTTAAATCCTAAGAAATATCATACAAGAATTGTGATATTTATAAAGTATGCATTAGGCTATAAATGAAATTTAATTAATTTCTATTTTTGGAAAATGTAATAAAAGGAATAATTATAAGATTAAAGTTTTCTTTAACTAAATTTTATAACAAAATTTTATAATTAGTGTTAATAGACAGGGAGCATTTAATTAAATTTATAGCAATTTGATTTAATCAATAATATTTCTATTAATATTTATGTTGAAAATACTCAAACTATTCAAATTAAATATATAACTATGAATTCATTCAAATATTACTCAAAATTATTTTATAGCAGTGGCATCAATTTACAAATATTCTAAAGTTTCTAAAACAATTTTATTTGCAATTTTTGGAATTATAGATTTAAAGTTATGACAAATATACTCAAATCTTCCATTTGAAATTTGAATATTTTGAACTAAGTCAAATTTGAATTTTGGAAGATCCAAAATATTCTACATGTCGAGGGCTTTCCAAATATATAAAAATATTTGAATTTCGATAAAAAGAGAAAAAGATATGATAGTTTGAATAGACAGGGGCTTTTCTGCAATACTGCCAATTAATTAAATCGCGAAAATGAATTTACACGTCAGCGCTGACTGGGCGCTGACTGTGCGCTGACACGCTGGCGTTGATGTGGATAAGTGACTGGATCTGGATCGTTGGATCCAGATCTGACGATCGAGATATACTCGTACCGATTTGTGCAGGGATCTAATCCTAGTCGTCGATTTACGATCGAACAAACCAGAACGCGAGGTTCTTACCTCGCTGGTGCAGAGGTCGCCGGAGACGATGAAGACGGTGGCGCGGCTCGGTCGAGGACGAGGACAATGCCCCGGCGGTTCCCCGGACGCGCGGAAGATTCCCCCGAGTGCGGCGCGTCGCGGCAGAGTAGATGGAGGGGACGAGGTCGTCTCGTGCGTTCCGGAGCTCCGTGAGGCGTGGCCGAAGGTGCTAGGGCGCCGGCAAGCTCCGGTGAGCTCCCTCCGGCAAGCTAGGGAGGTGTGGTTCCACGAGGGGAGGAAGAGGGGGTCGGTCTCGGGCTCCGGGGTGGCTTACTTCACCGGGAACGGAAGAAATACGGCGGCGGAGGAGATGAACTCCGGCGAGCTCGTGTAACGGCCTGGGGGCGTGAAACGAAGAGGGAGGAGAGGGGAAATACGCGGCAGAGGTTGGGGGTTTTATAGGGCAGGAGAGGGAAACCGAGATTCGGAGGAATCTCGTCCCCGAGATTCGAAGAGGCTAGAAAGAAAAGCAAATGCTTGGAATGATTCTGATAACTCGAGAGGTTTTGAGAAATGAAATTTCTTACATGGAAACTTGAAAACTGGCAGGGGATGATTTTTCTGATTGGGGAGGCCATAAATAAAGATGGTTTGGGATTTCTGGGTTTAAGCAGCAGGGTTTGAATTATCTGGGTGGCTACCACCCTTAAAAGGAAGTTTTGTGCTCAGTTTAGAAACTTTGTTTAATCTTGCTTACTTTTCTGATGTAGAGTGTACTAAAATTCAAAATACAATAGTATGTGGTGATACGGAAAGTTATAGTACTCACGTTTTCATCTTGGTCCTTCGGGAGATTTATCCTTCTTCCACTCAGGGCAGTCACTAATATAGTGACCTGTTACTCTGCATCTGCGGCATGTCACAGAACTGATGATTTTCTTGTGCGAGCGGGTAAGGCATTTCTCCTTCATCTTTTCTGGGCACTTATCAGCATAATGTCCCTTATCCTTACATTTGTAGCAAATTACGTCGCTTAAGTTCTTCTTCTTCTTAGGTGATTCTAGGGCTAAAAGTTCTTCCAAATCTTGTTTGCCATATTCTATATCAATTGAAGAAGTCCAATCTCGTTTGATGTGACAATTTCGAGATAGGTGATCTCCTTCACACTTATAGCAACACTTGGAGGTACTTTTGGATATCTTCAGGTGTGACTTTACTCTTACTTCATTTTCCATCTTGGTAGGAGCTTCAATCGTCCTTGGACAATGATTTGGTTCAGTGTCCTTACCAATCTTCTTCTTTATGCAATTCGATGAATAATGTACTTGTTCTTTGCACTTGTCGCAATTGATGTGGCTAAGGTCTTTCTTGGTTTTAACCTTTTGTTCTTGTTCCTCCATGGTCTTCATGACAGACTGTTGCATTCCTTCCTTGGATTGCTGGATAACTTGTTGCACCACGAGATAAAGTTGACACTGTATTGGTACATGATTTTTTCCTTCACACAAGAAGCAAGTAACCTGACTTGTGGGCCATCCTTTAACTAGAGGTCTTGTATCATAATGGGGCCACTCATCCGGACATTCTTCGGGCGTATGTCCTATCTGTCCACAAGTTTTGCATGCCTTCGGTTTGGTCATAAGACTCTCTTGATACTCACTATGGTTTTGATCAATCTTAGGCAGGTTGTCATTGATCAAATTCCACAACTGACTCTGGTTCTCTAGTCGCATTGTTGTGTGCATATCATTGGTGTTGGTATTGGGGTGAGACATCTGTTTGGTTTAGAAAATAAATGAGTTGAATTATAGGTACTATGGAGGAATTCTAACTCAATAATTCAGAACAAGGCAACCAATCTATAACAAAATCAATCAACATGGTTCAAACACAGGCAAACACATACTTGAAAATTTTCAAACTAATCGTTTATCGAACGAAACACACCAACGTCATGGAAATACAAAAGTGACAGTACTGCCATACCACAATTGGATAGGTCAATACATCATCGGATCTCGTTATTCTAATGGGTAGGTGGTCTAATCTATCTTTTTCTTGAGTGCTTCAAGTTCCTCTTCTAGTTACTTGAGTTCTTCGAGATGCTTCTGGGTGTTGTGGGGTCTAAAACGAAGTCCTTCTGCCAGGTACTCGATGGCTCTCCATGCTGCATTTCTTGCTGAATCAAAGAATGATGTGTGAAGTATTGGATTAGTGAACATGCAGTAACGCTCAGTCTTGTGGTCATCTTCTTTGCTCCTGTATAGATGGACTTGCACCCACCAGTACTCTTGGCCTTCATCCATGAAAGGAAAACCTTTGTATACTGCTTCTCCTTCAAAACCCAAGCTCTTCATGTTATTCTTCAGTGCTCTTGGAAACTTTGTCTCACATTCCAAGTTCATGGTCATCACTGGTCCCATCTTGAGTGATTCAATGAGGGCGGTCATCTAAAGAAAACAACAGAAGATACTTAGAAAGGAAATAGTTAAGATAGTTACAAGAATGATGTTTGAAAAGTCTTTACTTTCAGCAAACTGAATGAAATAGATTTAAAATCCTATGGCCAAATCATATTTCTATCCAAACCTAGGGTTTCGAACCTACAGGCAACACAGTGCTATAATACCATCTGTAGCGTACCTGCACTTAAAATATGGCAAGGTACCTGTGTATAGTGCAAATCCCTGGATCGATTCATTTGCACACACAGTTTACGATGTAATATCACAACAAAGTATCAATTTTATTACATCGATGATCCAGACTTGGAAAATATTCTTTTACAACTTGCATAGCATAAAGCTAGCACAGAAAGAGTAAACAGCGGAAATACATAGTAGCGACTCTCCATCATCTTCACGTTGCCACAGGCGAAAACATGTTGGTTGTAGACTCGAAACCTTTAAACGAAACCTCACTCGTCATCTGATCAATCTGCAATAAGAAAAATATTGCAACAACGTGGGTCAGATTTCATTAAAACTGGAGTCTGGCAAGTGACACTGGTGGACACTTAGTCGAATAACTCTAACAACCCATATGCTTATTTGGCTGGTGGAGTTCTAGGCTATTTTGCATAAAGCCAATTTTTCCTAACTCTTTGGAAAACACTTTTCTTCTATTTGAGACATTCGTGGCATGAAAACCACTGTCTCATTCTACCCTTGTTTACCCATCAAGTTTTAATTTTGAAGTTGGAATGGTGGAATCCTCCTTTGACGTCCGTGATCAGCTGCTCAAATTGTCTGTACTGGGGACACGGCTAAGTATTTAGTTTTACACTCTGCAGAGGTTGTGCACGTTCACCATTGTACCCATTCAACCCAAACTATCCTTTACACACTTATAGTGATAAGGAAAAAGAGAAGGATGAGACGAGATCTTTCAGAAGCATTTTCCCTCCCACTCAGGCTTGACGCGTTCCACCTAACACCCTCTACATCTACTTTCAAGCCGGGGAGAATCCACGCAACATAGTTAATCAAGCCAGAGCCCATATGGCAATGGCTGCACTGGAAGCAATCGCCACTCGGAGTTCTTCAGATCCCTTTGTTCCCTGGGTGGTCATCCACAAGTGCACGTACTCCAGGATCCATTGACATGGGCCTGAGTAGCCACTCAACTTGACTCCATACAACCAATCCACCCAGGAGGTTCTTTCATAACTTAGTAGAATTTAGATTTTCTCAAAAACAACATTTGCATAACATCAAATAATTCTACTAAGTATTGCTTAGAACCTAGACACAGGAATAAGGAATTTCTATACAGGTTTAGCATAGCAACTCTATCTACACATGCTTATATAAAAATACACTAAGTAATGCATATAGAAAATAGTAGGAAGTTTATGAAGTGTGCCAGTTGCCTTTGGATAATGTCTTTGCTCACAAACTATTTTCAACGTAACTCGGAGCTCTCCGTTCAGTCTAAACAATAGAGACAAACAACAATACAACAATCAATATAAAACACATCACAACACAATGCATACAAACACATACATGCTGAACAAACAAGTCTCATAAACTCACGCATGATGTGTAAAATATTTCTAAGGACTAGAAATGCATTTCATGCCATAAAATCTCCTAAGTTAATGCAAGGAAAAATAGGTTGGTCAAAAATGACTAAGGACTAAAGTCATAGGTTGGACCAAATACTTTGTTATAAATCATCTTGAATAAGCACTCTAATGGCTTAGTCATGATGTGCATAAATACTTAGACAAAATACTAAGTCTATTCTTCAAGGTGATCAACAATTATTAACAACTCTTTGTAAATTGGATATTCACTATAGTGAGAGAGACAGACACCCGGCCAGCCACTTAAGTTGTGGAACATGTCTCATGTACGTGGACATGTAAGGTTAGTCTCCAGGCCGCTTCATCTCACTATGCCGCTAGGATCCAACAAACTTCAAAGATGGTAATAACATGATCAAAAATTGTTTATGTCTAAAGTGAAAGACAAGATTAGGAAAGGGGGAAAGGTAGAAAGAAGAATGTAGAATCTTCTCCTTGCTTCCTTTTCTTCTTGATGTGATGACTTCATTGCAATTTTGTAGACTTGATGGCTTTGAAGACTTGGTGGTGTTGATAGCATCCAAGGTTGTCTTGAATATAACTTAGTCATCAAGAGGTCTAAGAGAAGAAGGGAGTGAAGTGAGATGGGGAAAACCACACGTAGAAAATATAGCTGGTTGGTCTTCATGACTTGTTCTTGTTTTTTCTTCTAAGTGTTGTACTCCTTGAAGATACTTTTGAAGTCTTGTTTTGGCTAAGTCCTTCATTGGCCTTCTAGCTCCATGTTGTAAATTCTAAGTGTCCTAGTGCACAACACTTTATCACACACTAAGTTGAAAATAATCCTAACTTAGAGAAAATAATGAAAAAGTTTTCCTAGGGAAAGTATAACTTCAAAATAAAATATGCTATGCATGAAATGCAATTTTGTATCACAAGAAAGCATCCTAACAACTTTTGTGATTTTTATAAATACGCATAAAGTCATAATTGCAATTTAATTAATTTCTATTATAGGAAAATAAAATCAAAGGGTAAATACGCCGTGGAGGAGTGGATGGAGGCCCGGTGGCTCCGGTCACTTCGGTTCGTCCATGGATTGGGCGTTTGGCAGCACGAAAAAATAGCCCTAAGGCATGAGGAGGTGCACAACGACAAAGGAGAGACGAGGAGCGCGGTCTCGGGCATGGAAGTGCTCACCTACCCGGGAGAGCAGTGAAAAACGGCGGCGACCTCGACTTACTCCGGCGAGAGATTGGAACGGCCTGGCGGCCCAAAATGAAAGGGGAAAGGACGGGAAAGGGAGGCCGAGGTGCAGGAGATTTCTAGGGGGCAGAGGGGAACACAAATCGCGCCATTTACGCACGGATTAGAGGAAGGAGATCGCCGTCGTGATTTCCGTGCGGGAGGTTGAAGGAGAAGGTCTCCTGACAGGTGGGCCCCACCTGTCAGTGAGAGAGGCCGTTGTGGGCTCGCGCTGGGCCGCTGCTGGGCATGCTGCTGTCTACGAGCGCTAGGAAGGGATGCTGGGCTCGGCCCAGCTAGCTTTTTTTTTGTTCTTTTCATTTTCTGTTTTCTGGATTTTTAAATAACTTCTAAATTATGAATCCAAATAACCTCAAATTAGTTTCTATAATTTTTGTAAAAATCATATCTTTGCTTTAAAACATTTGTGGGTATGTTTTGAATACTTTTCAAAAATATTATTTTTGAAATATTGACTATTTGCAAAATGGACACCTCTTGTCCAAATTAAATTTAGAGTTTTAAAATATTTATTTGTGGCTAAAATAATATTATGACAACATCACAATCATATATGGTTGATATTAAGTTATTTAAATATCATTTTCAATAATCATCATTTTTTTATTTTGGTATAATAGTAAAATAACTAAATATAATTATTTTTTAAGGAAATGGGAATTATAATAAATTCAATCTTTAATTCAAAATATTTTGTGCCCATTATGTTTTATAATATGATAAATAATTTGAAAACTTCATAAAATACTTTTGGTAAATATTCTAGATTTACTTCATTTCTTATATTGAATAAATATTTATGAAAATCATTTTATGTTTTGACGATAAATGAAAATCATTTAAGCTAAGGAAAAGTCTATTTGAATAATTCATTAATTAAAATCTATGAGGTTTTGAACATATAAACTATAAACTTGTAATTTCCAAAACTATGTTTTGAACTCAGGTGAAAGAATGAAACTAATTTGCAAGTATACCATTTTTAAATAGTTTTGAATTTAGAGTTTATGAATAGATATGGCTAAGTGGTTGAAATCAAATACTTAAAAAGAAACTTTGTGTTACATGAAAATGGTTTGAATGTTGGTAAATCATTTGTCAAATAATATATTGAGCGTTAAGAAATATAATGGATAGTAAAATGTTTAACTTGAACAACTTTTGAAAATAATGTATATTTGAGATATTTGGAATATTAAATCTTTTCAAGATGCTTGAAGTTTTTTATAGTTGTTTTTCTTATGCATTTTAATATTTTATTTTAATCAAAACAAAAGTTTTAAATTTTAGTGATTTTCAAACATTCCAAAATATTGGGATGTTACATCCCCCATCAACAAATGCCGTCTTTGTCTCGAGTATCCTGAAACTGGCAACAACACTCATGCATTTAAACCTGTTTCGTACTAACATTTTTTTATTCTGAACATCGTAGAGTTGCGCCTCCAACTTGTTGGTGGTCTCATGGAGTGAGAGGATGTCTTCCTAGAGTTTTACGGTCTCCTTCTCTTGGCCAAAAGTTTTGCAACTATTCGATGAACGATATCCACTTCACGTTCTTCCATCTTCTTGTACTTGACGACTTCTTGCTCCAGGTTCTTCATCCTGTCCTCCACGCTTCCTTCTCCTTCAGGACCCTACGTCGTCTTCTTGCACCTTCCCACCTTTTAGCGTCAACTCCTTCGGATGCATCCTCAGCTCTTGCATGTATAGGTTGACGACGTTCACGAAGAAACTATCCTTTGAAGGCTCAGACGAAAACATGATGGCTCTAGATCCAAGGATGAAATCTGGCAGAAAAAGGTCAAAACAAAAACGCAGCGAAAACACGATATACGAACCTCGGGGGATCCGGGTGATTATATAGCAAAAAAATTCACAACAAAAGGAAGGGAATAGGATAAACCGAGTAGGAGACGAGCTCCGAGGCTTTCTCACCACATGGTGGCGCGATCATCATGGGGCCCGCTCCGCAGCATGGTGATGTTGCCTCGAGCTCCGTGTTCTACCCATTTTTTCTCTTAATATTCCATATTTTCTAAAAAAATAAATACAATATATTCCACAAATTAAAACGCGGACTTTTTACCGAAACTGTACCTTTTCGAATTTAGCTTTTGCAGACTCTGAAATTTTTTCTTTAATAAAAGCTTCCAAAGTAATTTCTTGAATAATATAAACATCTTCATTACAAGAATCTCCATAAATATAATGCTTGAGTCTTTGTCCATTTACCTTGTGTAGAGTCATCTTTGAGTGAAGCAATTTTTATTGCACCCGACCGTAACACCTCCACAATAACATAAGGTCCTTCCCATGGGGAGTAATTTTCCTACAAGGAATCTAAGACGAGAGCTATACAATAAAACTTTCTCACCAACATGAAACTCTCTCTTAAGGATTCACCTATCATGCCATTTCTTAACTTTATCTTTAAAGCGTTTAGCATTTTCGTAAGCTTCACTTCTCCATTCATCTAAATAACTCAAATCAAGTAATCTTTTCTCACTAGCAAGTTTAAAATCTATATTAAGTTCTGTTACTGCCCAATAAGCTTTGTGTTCTAATTCTAAAGGCAAGTGGCAAGCTTTTCCATAAATCATTTTATAAGGAGACATACCCATGGGATTTTTATAGGCAGTTCAATAAGCCTATAAAGCATCATTTAATTTACTAGACCAATTTTTCCTAGTTCTATTAACAGTCTTTTGCAAGATAGATTTATTTCTCTATTTGATAATTCTACTTGCCCACTAGTTTGAGGATGATAAGCTGAAGCAATTATATGATTAACACCATATTTGGCTAGAACTTTTCTAAAACGTCCATGAATAAAATGAGAACCTCCATCAGTCATAAGATATCTAGGAACACCAAACCTAGGAAAAATAATATATTGAAGCATTTTTAATGATGTCTCAGCACTTTTAGTAGGTATAGCTTCTACCCACGTAGTAACATAATCAACAACAACAAGTATACGAGTTTTACCTTCCGAAGAAGGGAAATGACTCATAAAGTCAAAACACCAACAATCAAATGGTTCAATAGCAAGATAGTAATTCATAGGCATTTCATTACGTCTAGAGATATTACACATTCTTTGACATTGGTGACAAGATAAAATAAACTTTCTTGCATCTTTAAAGAGAGTAGGCCAATAAAAAACTGATTGTAGAACCTTTTGTGCAGTTCTATCTCCAGCGTGATGTCCTCCATAAGCACTACTATGACATTTTCTCAATATTTCTATTTGTTCATACTCCGGAACACATCTTTGCATAATACCATCCAATCCTTCTTTATATAAGTGTGAGTCATCCCAGAAATAATGCCTCAAGTCATAAAAGAATTTCCTTATTTGTTGAGCAGAAAAGGCCGGAGGCAAATACTTTGAAACAATAAAGTTAGCATAATCAACATACCAAGGACTATCTCATGAACTCACCCTTATTGCAGCCAATTGTTCATTTGGAAAATTATAATTAACAGGAATAGGATCATAAGAATGTTTTCCAATCTAGGCAAATTATCAGCAACAGGATTTTCAACACCTTTCCTATATACAATATGCAAATCAACTTCTTGCAAAAGTAACACCCATATAATAAGTCTAGGCTTTGCATCTTTATTTTCCATAAGGTATCTAATAGCAACATGATCAGGTTGTGCACGTTCACCATTGTACCCATTCAACACAAATTATCCTTTACACACCATTTGTGATAAGGAAAGGAGAAGAATGAGACGAGATCTTTCAGAAGCATTTTCCCTCCCACTCTGGCTTGACCCGTTCCACCTAACATCCCCCTACATCTGCTTGTCCAGCCGGAGAGAGTCCACGCAACATAATTGATCAAGTCAGAGCCCATATGGCAATGGCTGCACTAGAAGCAATCGTCACTCGGAGTTCTTCAGATTCCTCTGTTCCCTGGGTGGCCATCCACAAGTGCACATACTCCAGGAACCATAGACATGGACCTGAGTAGCCACTCAACTTCGCCACCATACAACCAATCACCCAGGAGATTCATTAACTTAGTGGATGTGCACTCTCAGGTGAAAATCACCATGCTCACGGCCGTAAGTAGAATAGACATTCATCCTAGGCGACGACAACCATGAGCACAGCCCTCAGTAGTCACTTATATTTTGTAAAACTTTTCATCATTGCATAGCATCAGTATATATACTAAGTATTATATAGGAACCTAGACACATGAGTAAGGGAATTCTACACAGGTTTAGCATAGCACTACTATCCTACACATGCATATAAAAATACACTAAGTAATCCATATAGAAAATAATAGGAAGTTTTTTAGGTGTGCCACTTGCCTTTGAAATGAAGTCTTTACTCACAAACTCTTTCCAACGAACTCGGTTCTCTCCGTTCAGTCTAAACAATATAAACAAACAACAGTACAACAATCATAAAACAAAACAACACAACACATACAAATAAGTTTCTTAAACTTCTAAGGAAAACATGACATGCATGATATGCAAATTATTTCTAAGGACTAGAAATGCATGTCATGCCATGAGATTCTTTTAAGTTAATGCAATGCAATTAGGTTGGTCAAAATGACTAAGGACTAAAGTCATAAGTTGAATATAATATTTTGTTTTATATCATCTTGAATAAGCCCTCTAATGGCTTAGTCTTGACGTGTAAGAATATTTAGAGAAAATACTATGTCTATTCTTCAAGGTGATCAACAATTATTATCAACTCTTTGTAAATTGGATATTCACTATAGTGAGAGAGACAGACACCCGGCCAGCCACTTAAGTTGTGGGACATGTCTCATGTACGTGGACATGTAAGGTTTGTCTCCAGGCCGCTTCATCTCACTCTGCCGCTAGGATCCAACAAATTTCAAGATGGTAATAATATGATCAAAAATTGTTTAGGTCAAATGTGAAAGACAAGATTAGAAAAGAGGGAAAAGATAGAAGAAAGATGTAGTTGTCCTCCAGGCTTCATCTCCAGACCTTTAATATTCTCCTTGGTGATGTCTTGATTGAAATCTTGGTAGACTTGAATAATCTTCGGACTTGATGATTTTTGTATCACCTAGGCTGGTCTTGGATTTACTTAGTCTTCATGAAGTCTCAGAGAAGGAGGGAGAAAAGAAGGAAAGAGGAAGCAAGACTTAGAAAATATTTCCCGGTTAGTCTTCATGAACTTCTTCTTGAATTTCTTCTAAGTGCTTCTACTCCTTGAAGATTCTTCTGAAGTCTTGTTTGGCTAAGTTCTTCATTGGCCTTCTAGCTCCATGTTAAAAATACTAAATGTCTAGTGCATAGCACTTTTACCAAAATACTAAGTTTGGAAATATTCCTAACTTAGAGGAAAATAATGAAGAGATTTCCTATGGGAAATATATCTATATGAGAAAATAAGTTATGCATGCAATGCACTTTTAAATCCTAAGAAATATCATACAAGAATTGTGATATTTATAAAGTATGCATTAGGCTATAAATGCAATTTAATTAATTTCTATTTTTGGAAAACGTAATAAAAGGTATAATTATAATATTAAAGTTTTCTTTAACTAAATTTTATAACAAAATTTTATAACTAGTGTTAATAGACAGGGAGCATTTAATTAAATTTATACCAATTTGATTTAATCAATAATATTTCTATTAATAGTTATGTTGAAAATACTCAAACTATTCAAATTAAATATATAACTATGAATTCATTAAAATATTACTCAAAATTATTTTATAGCAGTGGCATCAATTTACAAATATTGTAAAGTTTCTAAAACAATTTTATTTGCAATTTTTGGAATTATAGATTTAAAGTTATGACAAATATACTCAAATCTTTCATTTGAAATTTGAATATTTTAAACTAAGTCAAATTAGAATTTTGGCAAATCCAAAATATTCTACATGTCAAGAGCTTTCCAAATATATAAAAATATTTGAATTTGGATAAAAAGAGAAAAATATATGATAGTTTGAATAGACAGGGGCTTTTCTGGAAAACTGCCAATTAATTAAATCGCGAAAATGAATTTATACGTCAGCGCTGACTGGGCGCTGACTGTGCGCTGACTGGGCTGACACGTTGGCGCTGACGTGGATAAGTGACTGGATCTGGATCGTTGGATCCAGATCTGACGATCAAGATCTACTCGTACCGATTCGTGCAGGGATCTAATCCTAGTCGTCGATTTACGATCGAACGAACCAAAACGCGAGGTTCTTACCTCGCCGGTGCAGAGGTCGCCGGAGACGATGAAGACGGCGGCGCGGCTCGGTCGAGGACGAGGACGAGGCCCCGGCGGTTCCCCGGACGCGCGGATGATTCCCCCGAGTGCGGCGCGTCGCAGCAGAGTAGATGGAGGGGACGAGGTCGTCTCGGGCGTTCCGGAGCTCCGTGAGGCGTGGCCGAAGGTGCTCGGGCGCCGGCGAGCTCCGGTGAGCTCCCTCCGATCGAATTAGCTGCGTAGGAGAGACCGGGAGGGGTTAGGGAGGTGTGGTTCCGCGAGGGGAGGAAGAGGGGGTCGGTCTCGGGCTCGGGGGTGGCTTACTTCACCGGGAACGGAAGAAATACGGCGGCAGAGGAGACGAACTCCGGCGAGCTCGTGTAACGGCCTAGGGGCGTGAAACGAAGAGGGAGGAGAGGGGAAATACGCGGCAGAGGTTGGGGGTTTTATAGGGCAGGAGAGGGAAACCGATTGCACGATCATCTCGCCGAATTTTGGAAAGAATCGAGGGCGGTATTCTCGGGCGTGATTTTTGCCGGAGGAGGAAGACGATGACGTCAGCGATGACGTCATCCATTTTTCTTTTTCTTTTTCTGATTTTTCCGTTTAATTCATATCTTTTGATTTATTTGTCCAAATGATGTCAAACAAATTTCTAAAAAATTGTAAAATTATTATCTTTGTGTTAAACCAGTTGTGGGCATGTTTTAAACATTTTTGAAAAATAATATTTTGAAATATTGATTGAATACAAATTTGACACTTAAAGTCATGTTTGAGATTATATCTTAATTAAATTTTCTTTTGGCTAAATAAAATTTGTAAAATACCCACATTCCAATATGTCTGAATTTAAGTCATTTAAACTCATTTCCAAATACTAAGTTCATTTTAGGCTTTAGTATATTACTAAATAACATATCACAAACTATATGAAAATAATGTATTCATTTTAATTCAAATAATTTGTGCACCAATATATTTATATTTGGATAAATCATATGAAATTTCTTAAAACAACTTTGGAAAAGATTTTAGATTTAATTCATTTCTTATATAGGATATATTCATCATTTCATGCTCTGTAAATAAATGAAATTCATTTAAGAAAATGAAATGTTTATTTGGATAATTCATTAATTTTAATTTATGGAGTTTTAAAGTTATAAACTATAGGCTTATAATTTATAAAACTATGTTTTGAACTCAGGTGAAAGAGTGAAACTATGTGGCAATTATACCATGTTTTAAATAGTTCTAATATTATTTTAATTTATGATTAGTTATGGCTAAGTGGTTGAAATCAAATACTTACTAAGAAACTTTTTATTACCAGGCGATGGTTTGTAAGTTTGTAAAACATTTGTCAAATTACATATTAAGGTTTTCAGAATTACAAGGGATAATAAAATGTTTAACTTGAACTAACCTTTGAAAATAATGTTTACTTGAGATATTTGAAATATTAAATCCTTTCAATATGTTTGAAGTCTTTTATAGTTGGTTTTCTTAGGCATTTTAATATTTATTTTTAATAAAAAGAAAAGTTTTAAATTTTTGTGATTTTTAAACATTATAAAATGTTGGGATGTTACAAAATCTTTTCAAGATGCTTGAAGTCATGTATAGTTGGTTTTCTTATGCATTTTTAATATTTTATTTTAATCAAAACAAAAGTTTTTAATTTTAGTGATTTTCAAACATTCCGAAATATTGGGATGTTAAAGACTGCCACCCTTAAAAGGAATCTCGTCCCCGAGATTCGAAGAGGCTAGAAAGAAAAGCAAATGCTTGGAATGATTCTGATAACTCAAGAGGTTTTGAGAAATGAAATTTCTTACATGGAAACTTGAAAACTGGCAGGGGATGATTTTTCTGATTGGGGAGGCCATAAATAAAGATGGTTTGGGATTTATGGGTTTAAGCAGTTGGGTTTGAATTATCTGGGTGGCTACCACCCTTAAAAGGAAGTTTTGTCCTCAGTTTAGAAACTTTGTTTAATCTTGCTTACTTTTCTGATGTAGAGTGTACTAAAATTAAAAATACAATAGTATGTGGTGACACGGAAAGTTATAGTACTCACGTTTTCATCTGGGTCCTTCGGGAGATTTATCCTTCTTCCACTCAGGGCAGTCACTAATATAGTGCCCTGTTACTCTGCATCTGCGGCATGTCACAGAACTGATGATTTTCTTGTGCGAGCGGGTAAGGCATTTCTCCTTCATCTTTTCTGGGCACTTATCAGCATAATGTCCCTTATCCTTACATTTGTAGCAAATTACTTCGCTTAAGTTCTTCTTCTTCTTAGGTGATTGTAGGGCTAAAAGTTCTTCCAAATCTTGTTTGCCATATTCTATATCAATTGAAGAAGTCCAATCTCATTTGATGTGACAATTTCGAGATAGGTGATCTCCTTCACACTTATAGCAACACTTGGAGGTACTTTTGGATATCTTCAGGTGTGACTTTACTCTTACTTCATTTTCCATCTTGGTAGGAGCTTCAATCGTCCTTGGACAATGATTTGGTTCAGTGTCCTTACCAATCTTCTTCTTTATGCAATTCGATGAATAATGTACTTGTTCTTTGCACTTGTCGCAATTGATGTGGCTAAGGTATTTCTTGGTTTTAACCTTTTGTTCTTGTTCCTCCAGGGTCTTCATGACAGACTGTTGCATTCCTTCCTTGGATTGCTGGATAACTTGTTGCACCACGAGATAAAGTTGACACTGTATTGGTACATGATTTTTTCCTTCACACAAGAAGCAAGTAACCTGACTTGTGGGCCATCCTTTAACTAGAGGTCTTGTATCATAATGGGGCCACTCATCCGGACATTCTTCGGGCGTATGTCCTATCTGTCCACAAGTTTTGCATGCCTTCGGTTCGGTCATAAGACTCTCTTGATACTCACTATGGTTTTGATCAATCTTAGGCAGGTTGTCATTCATCAAATTCCACAGCTGACTCTGGTTCTCTAGTCGCATTGTTGTGTGCATATCATTGGTGTTGGTATTGGGGTGAGACATCTGTTTGGTTTAGAAAATAAATGAGTTGAATTATAGGTACTATGGAGGAATTCTAACTCAATAATTCAGAACAAGGCAACCAATCTATAACAAAATCAATCAACATGGTTCAAACACAGGCAAACACATACTTGAAAATTTTCAAACTAATCGTTTATCGAACGAAACACACCAATGTCATGGAAATACAAAAGTGACAGTACTTCCATACCACAATTGGATAGGTCAATACATCATCCGATCTCGTTATTCTAATGGGTAGGTGGTCTAATCTATCTTTTTCTTGAGTGCTTCAAGTTCCTCTTCTAGTTACTTGAGTTCTTCGAGATGCTTCTGGGTGTTGTGGGGTCTAAAACGAAGTCCTTCTGCCAGGTACTCGATGGCTCTCCATGCTGCATTTCTTGCTGAATCAAAGAATGATGTGTGAAGTATTGGATTAGTGAACATGCAGTAACGCTCAGTCTTGTGGTCATCTTCTTTGCTCCTGTATAGATGGACTTGCACCCACCAGTACTCTTGGCCTTCATCCATGAAAGGAAAACCTTTGTATACTGCTTCTCCTTCAAAACCCAAGCTCTTCATGTTATTCTTCAGTGCTCTTGGAAACTTTGTCTCACATTCCAAGTTCATGGTCATCACTGGTCCCATCTTGAGTGATTCAATGAGGGCGGTCATCTAAAGAAAACAACAGAAGATACTTAGAAAGGAAATAGTTAAGATAGTTACAAGAATGATGTTTGAAAAGTCTTTACTTTCAGCAAACAGAATGAAATAGATTTAAAATCCTATGGCCAAATCATATTTCTATCCAAACCTAGGGTTTCGAACCTACAGGCAACACAGTGCTATAATACCATCTGTAGCGTACCTGCACTTAAAATATGGCAAGGTACCTGTGTATAGTGCAAATCCCTGGATCGATTCATTTGCACACACAGTTTACGATGTAATATCACAACAAAGTATCAATTTTATTACATCGATGATCCAGACTTGGAAAATATTCTTTTACAACTTGCATAGCATAAAGGTAGCACAGAAAGAGTAAACAGCGGAAATACATAGTAGCGACTCTCCATCATCTTCACGTTGCCACAGGCGAAAACATGTTGGTTGTAGACTCGAAACCTTTAAACGAAACCTCACTCGTCATCTGATCAATCTGCAATAAGAAAAATATTGCAACAACGTGGGTCAGATTTCATTAAAACTGGAGTCTGGCAAGTGACACTGGTGGACACTTAGTCGAATAACTCTAACAACCCATATGCTTATTTTAAGACAAACAACAATACAACAATAAATATAAAACACATCACAACACAATGCATACAAACACATACATGCTGAACAAACAAGTCTCATAAACTCACGCATGATGTGTAAAATATTTCTAAGGACTAGAAATGCATTTCATGCCATAAAATCTCCTAAGTTAATGCAAGGAAAAATAGGTTGGTCAAAAATGACTAAGGACTAAAGTCATAGGTTGGACCAAATACTTTGTTATAAATCATCTTGAATAAGCACTCTAATGGCTTAGTCATGATGTGCATAAATACTTAGACAAAATACTAAGTCTATTCTTCAAGGTGATCAACAATTATTAACAACTCTTTGTAAATTGGATATTCACTATAGTGAGAGAGACAGACACCCGGCCAGCCACTTAAGTTGTGGAACAAGTCTCATGTACGTGGACATGTAAGGTTAGTGTCCAGGCCGCTTCATCTCACTATGCCGCTAGGATCCAACAAACTTCAAAGATGGTAATAACATGATCAAAAATTGTTTATGTCTAAAGTGAAATACAAGATTAGGAAAGGGGGAAAGGTAGAAAGAAGAATGTAGAATCTTCTCCTTGCTTCTTTTTCTTCTTGATGTGATGACTTCATTGCAATTTTGTAGACTTGATGGCTTTGAAGACTTGGTGGTGTTGATAGCATCCAAGTTGGTCTTGAATATAACTTAGTCATCAAGAGGTCTAAGAGAAGAAGGGAGTGAAGTGAGATGGGGAAAACCACACGTAGAAAATATAGCTGGTTGGTCTTCATGACTTGTTCTTTTTTTTTCTTCTAAGTGCTTCTACTCCTTGAAGATACTTTTGAAGTCTTGTTTTGGCTAAGTCCTTCATTGGCCTTCTAGCTCCATGTTGTAAATTCTAAGTGTCCTAGTGCACAACACTTTATCACACACTAAGTTGAAAATAATCCTAACTTAGAGAAAATAATGAAAAAGTTTTCCTAGGGAAAGTATAACTTCAAAATAAAATATGCTATGCATGAAATGCAATTTTGTATCACAAGAAAGCATCCTAACAACTTTTGTGATTTTTATAAATACGCATAAAGTTATAATTGCAATTTAATTAATTTCTATTATAGGAAAATAAAATCAAAGGGTAAATACGCCGTGGAGGAGTGGATGGAGGCCCGGTGGCTCCGGTCACTTCGGTTCGTCCATGGATTGGGCGTTTGGCAGCACGGAAAAATAGCCCTAAGGCATGAGGAGGTGCACAACGACAAAGGAGAGACGAGGAGCGCGGTCTCGGGCATGGAAGTCCTCACCTACCCGGGAGAACAGTGAAAAACGGCGGCGGCCTCGACTTACTCCGGCGAGAGATTGGAACGGCCTGGCGGCCCAAAATGAAAGGGGAAAGGACGGGAAAGGGAGGCCGAGGTGCAGGAGATTTCTAGGGGGCAGAGGGGAACACAAATCGCGCCATTTACGCACGGATTAGAGGAAGGAGATCGCCGTCGTGATTTCCGTGCGGGAGGTTGAAGGAGAAGGTCTCCTGACAGGTGGGCCCCACCTGTCAGTGAGAGAGGCCGCTGTGGGCTCGCGCTGGGCCGCTGCTGGGCATGCTGCTGTCTACGCGCGCTAGGAAGGGATGCTGGGCTCAGCCCAGCTAGCTTTTTTTTTGTTCTTTTCATTTTCTGTTTTCTGGATTTTTAAATAACTTCTAAATTATGAATCCAAATAACCTCAAATTAGTTTCTATAATTTTTGTAAAAATCATATCTTTGCTTTAAAACATTTGTGGGTATGTTTTGAATACTTTTCAAAAATATTATTTTTGAAATATTGACTATTTGCAAAATGGACACCTCTTGCCCAAATTAAATTTAGATTTTTAAAATATTTATTTGTGGCTAAAATAATATTATGACAACATCACAATCATATATGGTTGATATTAAGTTATTTAAATATCATTTTCAATAATCATCATTTTTTTATTTTGGTATAATAGTAAAATAACTAAATATAATTATTTTTTAAGGAAATGGGAATTATAATAAATTCAATCTTTAATTCAAAATATTTTGTGCCCATTATGTTTTATAATATGATAAATCATTTGAAAACTTCATAAAATACTTTTGGTAAATATTCTAGATTTACTTCATTTCTTATATTGAATAAATATTTATGAAAATCATTTTATGTTTTGACGATAAATGAAAATCATTTAAGCTAAGGAAAAGTCTATTTGGATAATTCATTAATTAAAATCTATGAGGTTTTGAAGATATAAACTAAAAACTTGTAATTTCCAAAACTATGTTTTGAACTCAGGTGAAAGAATGAAACTAATTTGCAAGTATACCATTTTTAAATAGTTTTGAATTTATGAGTTTATGAATAGATATGGCTACGTGGTTGAAATCAAATACTTAAAAAGAAACTTTGTGTTACATGAAAATGGTTTGAATGTTGGTAAATCATTTGTCAAATAATATATTGAGCTTTAAGAAATATAATGGATAGTAAAATGTTTAACTTGAACAACTTTTGAAAATAATGTATATTTGAGATATTTGGAATATTAAATCTTTTCAAGATGCTTGAAGTTTTTTATAGTTGGTTTTCTTATGCATTTTAATATTTTATTTTAATCAAAACAAAAGTTTTAAATTTTAGTGATTTTCAAACATTCCAAAATATTGGGATGTTACATCCCCCATCAACAAATGCCGTCTTTGTCTCGAGTATCCTGAAACTGGCAACAACACTCATGCATTTAAACCTGGTTTCGTACTAACATTTTTTTATTCTGAACATCGTAGAGTTGCGCCTCCAACTTGTTGGTGGTCTCATGGAGTGAGAGGATGTCTTCCTAGAGTTTTACGGTCTCCTTCTCTTGGCCATAAGTTTTGCAACTATTCGATGAACGATATCCACTTCACGTTCTTCCATCTTCTTGTACTTGACGACTTCTTGCTCCAGGTTCTTCATCCTGTCCTCCACGCTTCCTTCTCCTTCAGGACCCTGGACGTCGTCTTCTTGCACCTTCCCACCTTTTAGCGTCAACTCCTTCGGATGCATCCTCAGCTCTTGCATGTATAGGTTGACGACGTTCACGAAGAAACTATCCTTTGAAGGCTCAGACGAAAACATGATGGCTCTAGATCCAAGGATGAAATCTGGCAGAAAAAGGTCAAAACAAAAACGCAGCGAAAACACGATATACGAACCTCGGGGGATCCGGGTGATTATATAGCAAAAAAATTCACAACAAAAGGAAGGGAATAGGATAAACCGAGTAGGAGACGAGCTCCGAGGCTTTCTCACCACATGGTGGCGCGATCATCATGGGGCCCGCTCCGCAGCATGGTGATGTTGCCTCGAGCTCCGTGTTCTACCCATTTTTTCTCTTAATATTCCATATTTTCTAAAAAAATAAATACAATATATTCCATAAATTAAAACGCGGAATTTTTACCGAAACTGTACCTTTTCGAATTTAGCTTTTGCAGACTCTGAAATTTTTTCTTTAATAAAAGCTTCCAAAGTAATTTCTTGAATAATATAAACATCTTCATTACAAGAATCTCCATAAATATAATGCTTGAGTCTTTGTCCATTTACCACTTGTGTAGAGTCATCTTTGAGTGAAGCAATTTTTATTGCACCCGACCGTAACACCTCCACAATAACATAAGGTCCTTCCCATGGCGAGTAATTTTCCTACAAGGAATCTAAGACGAGAGCTATACAATAAAACTTTCTCACCAACATGAAACTCTCTCTTAAGGATTCACCTATCATGCCATTTCTTAACTTTATCTTTAAAGAGTTTAGCATTTTCGTAAGCTTCACTTCTCCATTCATCTAAAGAACTCAAATCAAGTAATCTTTTCTCACTAGCAAGTTTAAAATCTATATTAAGTTCTGTTACTGCCCAATAAGCTTTGTGTTCTAATTCTAAAGGCAAGTGGCAAGCTTTTCCATAAATAATTTTATAAGGAGACATACCCATGGGATTTTTATAAGCAGTTCAATAAGCCTATAAAGCATCATTTAATTTACTAGACCAATTTTTCCTAGTTCTATTAACACTCTTTTGCAAGATAGATTTATTTCTCTGTTTGATAATTCTACTTGCCCACTAGTTTGAGGATGATAAGCTGAAGCAATTATATGATTAACACCATATTTGGCTAGAACTTTTCTAAAACGTCCATGAATAAAATGAGAACCTCCGTCTTTGAGTGAAGCATTTTTAATGATATCTCAGCACTTTTAGTAGGTATAGCTTCTACCCACGTAGTAACATAATCAACAACAACAAGTATACGAGTTTTACCTTCCGAAGAAGGCAAATGACTCATAAAGTCAAAACACCAACAATCAAATGGTTCAATAGCAAGAGAGTAATTCATAGGCATTTCATTACGTCTAGAGATATTACACATTCTTTGACATTCGTCACAAGATAAAATAAACTTTCTTGCATCTTTAAAGAGAGTAGCCCAATAAAAAACTGATTGTAGAACCTTTTGTGCAGTTCTATCTCCAGCGTGATGTCCTCCATAAGCACTACTATGGCATTTTCTCAATATTTCTATTTGTTCATACTCCGGAACACATCTTTGCATAATACCATCCAATCCTTCTTTATATAAGTGTGAGTCATCCCAGAAATAATGCCTCAAGTCATAAAAGAATTTCCTTATTTGTTGAGCAGAAAAGGCCGGAGGCAAATACTTTGAAACAATAAAGTTAGCATAATCAACATACCAAGGACTATCTCATGAACTCACCCTTATTGCAGCCAATTGTTCATTTGGAAAATTATAATTAACAGGAATAGGATCATAAGAATGTTTTCCAATCTAGGCAAATTATCAGCAACAGGATTTTCAACACCTTTCCTATATACAATATGCAAATCAATTTCTTGCAAAAGTAACACCCATATAATAAGTCTAGGCTTTGCATCTTTATTTTCCATAAGGTATCTAATAGCAACATGATCAGGTTGAATAGTTATTTTAGAATAAAGAATATAAGGTTTGAATTTATCACAAGCAAAGATAACTTCTAGAAATTCTTTTTCAATTGTAGCATAATTCTTTTTAGCATAATCAAAAGTTTTACTAGCTTAATGAATAACAGTCAACTTCTTATCTATTCGTTGTCCAAGAACAACACCAACATCAAAATCACTAGCATTACACATAATTTCAAATGGTAAATTCCAATCAGGTGGTTGAACAATAGGAGCACTTATTAAAGCTTTCTTTAGAGTTTCAAAAGCTTCTTTACAATCATCATAAAAAAATAAATGAAATATATTTTTGTAGAAGATTAGTAGGAGGCTTTAATGAACCTTATGTAGAAAAGAGCATGATCAAGAATACTATGAATACCTTTAACATCTCGGGGGCAAGGAATTTTCTCAATTGCCTCCTCATTAGCTCTATCAACTTCAATACCTATTTCAAAAAATTTATGTCCAAGAACAATCACTTCATTAACCATAAACTGACATTTCTCCCAATTAAGAACAAGGTTAGTTTCTGCACATCTCTGCAAAACTTTATCAAGATTGTGCAATCAATTATCAAAAGAAGTTCCATAGACAGAGAAATCGTCCGTGAACACCTCCACAATTTCCTCAAAAATCATGAAAAATAGCAGACATGCATCTTTGAAAAGTAGCGGAAGCATTACATAAACCAAAAGGCATACGTCTATAAGCATAAGTACCATAAGGACAAGTAAAGGTGGTTTTCTCTTGATCTTGAGATTCAACAACAATTTGAGAGAAACTAGAATAACCATCAAGAAAAAAAAATGAGTTTTGTTAGACAATCTTTCTAACATTTGATCAATAAAGGGTAGAGATAATGATCTTTCTTAGCAACTTTATTAACCTTTCTAAAATCAATGCTTATTCTATAACCAACTACTACTCATTGAGGAATAAGCTCATCATTATCATTAGGCACAACAATAATTCCTCCTTTCTTAGCGACACAGTACACGGGACTAACCCAACTACTATAAGCAATTGGATGAATAATACCAACATCAAGAAGTTTTAAATACCTCATTTTTTACCACTTCCTTAATCATAAGTATTAAACGGCGTTGACGTTCAACAACTGGCTTTTGCATCAGGTTCCATATTAATAGAATGTTGACATAAAGTAGGAGAAATCCATTTTAAATCATTTCCAGTAACAACATTAGAAACATCCTCACAGAATATAATATACTCCTCTTCCACAGTTTCAGTAACAAGATTTTTTACTATAGCTACAGAAGGTTCAAAATTAATTTGTTCATCAAGTTCTATAGCTTTCTTTGTACTTTTGTTAACAACACTAGCCATAATAGAATGTTCTTCCACTTAAACAGGAAAAGGACTTTTTTCAATATAAGGCTCAAGAATAATATGATCAACAATATTAACTTCAAGGGTTAATTGGTTTTGTGCCATGGTTCTCTGAGTTCTATCAATTTGTGCCATACCCGCGTTGTTTCTCTCGTCTGTGTCCTGGTTGGCTCGCAAATCGCCCAAACGCTCGTTTCCCTCTGGTCAACCTCCTTTGACCCACACTTGGCCTTACTGGTGGGGTCGGCCAGGCGTCGCTCGGCTAAAACTTCAGCTCGGTTGGGATTTCCTGGAGACAGCGTTTGGGGCCGGGGCACTATTCTGAGTGGTGGGGCCGGATCACTAGTCTGACTGGTGGGGACGGCGTGTGGGGCGGGCGTGGGGTTGGTGCGTGGGGTCGGCGTAGATTTCTCCCCGCCGACCATTTCCTACCTATCCTCCAGTCGATGATTCCGGCGACCATGGACGCCCTTCCAAGGCACCTCCGCCAGGGGCGCCACCGCTGCGTCTTCGTCGATGGAGCGTGCAAGAGGTCGAGCAGGCGGTGACACTAAAGGGGCTCCAGCCGCCACCATCGTTGTGGTGGCGGGAGACGGAGGAGTTTGATCTCCTCCACGGTCTCCTGCCGGCTCCACCCGCGCCGACCTTCCTCGCACCACCTCCACCTCCCGCCGACGAGGGGACCTCGTCCGGCTCGTGGAACTTGTCGCCGTCGCTGCGCAGCCTACCCGAGGTCTCCGTGGACGAGGAAGCGTACGAGATATACGATACCGCCGCCTTCGAGTTCTCGGTGACCCGCGAGGACTTCGTCCCCGACAAGGTCCTTGAAATGGTCACCGACGCCGTCAGGCGCGCTCCTTGGAGGAGGTCCAAGCGGACACAAAGCTCCGCCACCGGGAGGTCAACATCGAGCTGGACCGCCTCAACCGCGAGCAGGAGGCCGGCGTGAGCTCGAGCAAGGGGAAGGCCGTCGTCGTCTACGTCGACGACGACTCCTCCGATGAGGAGTGAAGCACTCCGGCGATGGCGTGGCCGCACCCTGCGAGATCCGGTGAGCTCATTTTGCTGCTTAGGGTTAGGGCCACGTAGTGTACATAGATTTTGGAAGGTCGTATGTAATATTCGGCGAGCTCTGTCGAGCACCCTCTGAATGTAATATTTCGCGAACGAAGAACTTTATGAATTTTAAATATGCGGGTCCAATTTTCTCCGGTGAACACATTTTTCGTTGAGTCCACCATTTTTCTTAGAAATGGTGAATTTACCCTACCTTTGGAGCTCATTTGAAACACATTTTCCAGCGAGTCCAACATTTTTGCTTAGAAATGGGGTCGCTTGGCCTACATTTGGAGCTCATTTGAAAGACAATATTTTAGCGAGTCCAACACCCTACCTTTGGAGCTCATTTGAATCACATTTTTCGGTGAGTACACCATTTTTGCTAAGAAATGAGGTCATTTATCCTACCTTTGGAGCTCATTTCAAACACATTTTTCAGCGAGTCCAGCACACTACCTTTGGAGCTCATTTGAAACACATTTTTCGGCGAGTCCACCATTTTTGCTTATAAATGAGGCCGTTTGCCCTACCTTTATAGCTCATTTTCAACACATTTTCAGCGAGTCCACCACCCTACCTTTCACTAGTAGGAAAAGGCTTATAGCCAGCAGGATAGCGCTGGGGAACAAATTAAAACGTGCGCCAGCAATTATAGCGCTGGCAAACACATAACCGCCACAACCATCGGTAAAACTGCTACCGCTGGCGGACAAACAAATTTGTTCGCTAGCGGTAGCTCTGGTATGGACGGGGCTTATTCGAGACTTACCGCTGGCGAACAAATACGGTGTTCGTCAGCGGTAGAATTATTACTGCTGGCAAACGTTTAATTTGGTTCGCCTGCGGTGACATCGCGGCGCTACCATGCTGCCACACTCCCGTCGGATATATCTCCTTCGCCACCCAACCCTTATCCACACACGCCCGCTCGATCCCCTTTCTCTCTCACGCCGCCGCCTCCCGCACGAACCTCTCTGACTATCGAGCTCCCTCTCCCTCACGGAGTCACCTGCCACCAGCGCTGGCCACACCCAACCAGTCCTCTCAATCCCCAATACCCTCTCTCACCCCAACCCCCTCGATTCCTCACCGCCGGCAAGCACCACGAGGCGCTCTTCTGGCGCACCGACGCTGCCGACCGCCCCGTCACCGTCGACTACGCCACCGACATGCCTAACTCTGGATTCTCCTCCCCATCCCCCAACCAACGACCCACGTAGCACGTCGGCGACACCGCCTGGAACATGCGCGCCGCCACCAGGAGCCCCGGCCTACTGCTGCGGGTCGCGCGCGATGAGCTACCCTGGGTCACCGCGCCCATGGTCTACGTCGCCATGCTCTTCAGCAGGTTCGCCTGGCACGTCGAGGACCACGACCTCCACAGCCTCAACTACATGCACGTCGGCGCCGCCAAGACCTGGAACAGGGTGCCACGCGACGCCACGAGGGCCTTCGAGGACATCGTGCACGTGGACGGGCATGGCCGGGACGTCAACGCCTTCGGTCATTCAGTCAGGCCCTCCTCTATTTTTTTATTTTCTTGTCTTGTCTGTACAACAACAACTTCCCATCCCATGTCCTCTGCTAGCTCCCATGATTAATTGATTGATTGATTAATTATGTGGTGTTGTGGGTGCAGAGACCTTTGCGACGTTGGGGCAGAAGACAACCGTCATGTCCCATGAGGTGTTCGTCGGCCTGGGGTACCCTGCTGCAGGTTGCTCCAGAATGCAGGGGAGTTCGTTTTCACTTTCCCGAGATCATATCACAGCGGGTTCAGTCATGGTGAGAACACCTGACACCAGTTAACAACAAGCCTCCTCTTTTATATGCTGCAGTTCTGTTTGATGCATGGATTTGTAGTTTTGCATGTCCACTACATGCTGCAACTACGATATCCATGTAATTCCAACCTTTTTCAGAATTTCTATGCTTGGGATACAGTTACAATGTTGTTTCTTTATGCATCTTCACATGGGGTCTTCATTAGTTCATCTAATCTAGGCATGTTGTGTCTTTGCAGTAAAAACTATGATTCATGAGGATCTTTGAACTCTCCACAATGATGCGATCAAGTTACTCACTTTGTTCTTCCTCTCTTCTCCCCCCATAAGCATTAGTTGCTTTTGGTGGGATTTAGGAGTGAAGGATTTGACTCCTTCGTGGTTTCTTTTTTTCTTCCTCTCTTATTCCAACATAGACATTTGTTGTTTTGTTGGAGTTTGAGAGTGAAGGACTTGGGCACTTCGTGTGCTCTTGCCATTGCATTTGCATCGGTTTGAGCCCTCCACGAGGATTCGTGGTGGTGATAATTGTGAGCTTGTTACTCTTGGATTATTGGACCCTAGACGCCTTTTGTGGCCGACCTTTTGTGGTCACTTGAGAGCCCCCAATTAAGTTGTGGGTGTGTGCCTCAAGATTGCCTTTGTGGCCAAGACCTTTTGTGGTCAAGACCTGTTGTGGTCACTTGGGAGCCCCTAATTAAGTTGTGAGTGTGTGCCTCAAAATTGTTGTACGAGATTCGATATCCACCCCAAAGGGGATCAATAGTGGAAGGTGAACTAAACCTTTTATCGTGCGGTTCATCGGAGAATAGAGTGAGCCTGTTGAGGCCTTGAGTTTGACCTGTTTGGTGGTATCTCACACCTCTCCAACGAGACGTACTCCCTTAAAAAGGAGGAACTCGCGAAAACATCTTCGTCTCCACGTGCCTAGGTTATTTCTGTACCCGAGCTCTTTACTTATGCACTTTACATTGTGATAGGCTTCGTGCTTGAAGTCATTCATCTTGATATCATCTTGTTACTTGTATTGCCTAGCATAAGTTGTTGGTGCACATAGGTGAACCTCGTATATTTAGGTTGTATTAAAGTAAAACACTAGTTTTATTCCGCCTTTATCAAGCATACTGAAATATCCGAGTCATTCTTGGACCGGATAATCCGGCTCCTCCGAAAAGTTTTAAATCGCCTATTCACCCCCCTCTAGGCGACGTATGTCCTTCCAACGGTGGAGAAGTCGTTGGAGAAGATGGAGACCATGCCGGCAGCGCCCCGTCGTAGTTTCCCCCCTCCAATATGCAGCTCCAGGTCTCTGTTTCGTGGTTATGTGTTTCTACGGCACTTTCTTCCGAAAGCCGTTGGGGGACTATTTTTATAGTTGTTTTTAGGTCAAGACAAAGGCAAGGAGACGAATATCGACGACATCGGAGGCTCGAGCCTCCAGATGGGGCACTCCACGTGGCTAAGGAATCTGGCCGCATGGGCCCACCTCTTTTGGCCTCAGGTTTCCTTTTGTGCTCTTCCTTGGCTCCTACGCTTTGTGTCTTCCAAAACGGATCCCCGTGAAATATTAGGTCATATGGACGTCGTTTGGGTGCTTGAAACATCAAAATATACAAAATAGGGTTTTCTACCAGTGCAGGGTTAATTCCAGAATAATAGAGAAACTGTGAAATATTCGCAAAATTAATATAAAACAATGATATAACCCTTATATGACGTAAATATGATTGAAATATAAGTAATACAATGAAAAGTTCATATATGCATTTTACATGCATGAATCCCCCCACTTATATCCATTCCCGCAAATTGCCCCCCCCCCCCTCCACGTCACTCTGTCCATTGCCCCCTACTACTTCCCCATCTCCCCCAATCTGCCAACCACCCAACAAACCCAGCACTGGCCGCTGCCCTTCTCCGGCGATGGAACCCACAAGCAGGCGGCACATCGACAGTCGACGTATCAGCATCGGGTGATGACGACTAGGAAGCCGCATCACGTGGTTTGGGTGGTTATGCATGCGACAGCTGAGAAGATAGAGGTCCGATAACCTTCCGGTGGACAGTCATTTTTCAGGCCATGTCAGCCACGGGGGCAAAAAACGTCTGTCTCCAGGAGACAAAGATAGATGTGATTACGGCACAGATTGTGCGTGATTGCCTCGGCATGGCTTTCGATTGGTTTTATTACCTACCGGCCGTTGGCACCCGTGGCGGTGTGTTGCTTGCGTGGCAATCCGAGTTCGTCTTGGTAACAAATCCCCACCTATCGGACAACGCCTTGACTGAGAGCGTGTCAATTGGGGGGGGGGGGGGAGCGTGATGGTTCACTGGAGTGTATGGTTCTCAGAGTCCGGCTGCAAAACTGGCTTTCCTCCAAGAATTGCGGGATGTCATGGACCTTCATGCAGGTCCGTGGATGGTAGCAGGAGATTTTAACCTCATTGTCGACCGTGAGGATGAAAATCAGGGTGTTGTCCACCGTGGCATGATGGGTAGATTTCGGCGAACCTTGTCTCAGCTGGAGCTGAAAGAGATTTACCTCAATGTCCGGCGGTTCACCTGGTCGAATGAGCGCCAGCAGCCGACCATGGAGAAGCTGGACAGGGTCTTCGTGACCGTGGATTGGGAGAGCTGCTTTCCGGATGCTTTCCTGTCAGCAAACTCTTTCCCCCTCGTCTTGAGCTTAGCCCCGGACCTCTGGTTGGGGTGTAGATTTCAGTTTCAATCCTTCTGGATGAAGGCTGAGGGTTTCTTTGACGTGGTCCTGGAGGCATGGTCTTCAGTGGAGCACGATCAACCCCTTTAAGAGGTTGGACCCCAAGTTTCGGGCTACTGCCAAAAGCTTGTCTCGGTGGAGCAGCCGGTTCATCGACAATATTAAGCTGCAGATTCTGATGGCCAATGAGCTTATCCTACGCCTCGATGTGGCTATCGAGTCCAGGCCACTCTCGGAGGCTGAAAGAGGCTAAGGAAGATCCTTAAGGGCAAGTTACTGGGTCTGGCTTTGCTAGAACGTTCGATGGCGAGGCAGAGAGCGAGAGTGCTCTGGTTGCGGGAGGGTGATGCATGTACGCAATTTATTCACCTACATTCGAGCCACAGGCGGCAAAAAAACTTCATTGGTCACCTCATTGTAGATGGAGTACGACACACCGAGCACGAGGTCAACGCCGAGGCCATGGATTCCTTCTTTGATGACCTGCTCGGGGCGGAGGTGGATAGAGTCCACTCGCTTGACCTAGACTTCCTCAAGCTCCCCACAGTGGATCTTTCTCACCTCGAGGTAGCCTTCTCGGAGGAGGAGGTGTGGAATGCGATTATAAGCATGCCACTTGAAAAGTGTCCTGGGCCATATGGGTTCTCTAACAGATTCTTTGTGGCCTGTTGGGGGATCATCAACGTAGATGTAATGGCGGCTTTCGACTCGCTTTCTCGCCGCGACGCATGTGGATTTGGTGCGATTAACCAGGCGCTCGTCATGCTATTTCCTAAGAAGGCAGGGGTAGAAGAGGTGCGAGATATTCGGCCTATTAGCTTGATTCACAGTATCGCCAAGTTGGTGGCTAAAGTAGTTGCTTCCAGGGTGATCCCCTCCCTTCCACAGCTCGTGGGTGCACATCAGAGTGTGTTTGTGCGTGGTAGGTGCCTTCATGACAATTTCATGATGGTACGGTGCATGGCGCGCAAGCTGCAAAGTTTGAGAGCTCCTGCGGTCCTCCTGAAGCTAGATATCACCAAAGCTATTGACACGGTGGACTGGGCCTTCCTCTTGGAGGTGATGAGGAAGATGGGGTTTGGAGACCTCCTTCTTGCGACGATCTGCGCCCTGCTCTCCTCGGCCTCCACACGGGTCCCACGACGTGTCGTCTTCGGTCTTCTGGAACGTTCCCAATTAAAAACGGACTCCGGGATAAAAATCGTCCAATTCCGAGAATATTTCCTTAAGTACTCTTCCGAAACCAAAAACAGAAGAAAACAGGGAACTGGCACTGTGGCATCTTGTTAATAGGTTATTTCCAAAAAATGCATAAAACTATATAAAATGTATATAGAACGTGTAATAACATGGTATAATATAGCATGGAACATAAGAAATTATAGATACTTTGGAGACGTATCAACATCCCCAAGCTTAGTTCTACTCGTCCCCAGTAGGTAAGAACGATAAAAGAAGAATAATTTCTGAACTGACATGCTTTAACACAATCTTGATCACGTAATAATGTAAGGCATGTAAACTGAGATCAAATGAATAAGGGTTATAGTTTATATTGATATCAAATGAGTAAGAAACAAATAAGTAGGTAAAGCAAGCAAAGCTTTCAATGATATAGTACTAGATAGCAATCAACTGTGCAAAGTAGATACTAGAGATGATTTAAGCTTCAAGCACAACAATATAATCATCTAAAGCTTCTAACAAACATGACAACTTTGTGAAAGGATCAAGTAAAGCAATATCAATATGCACGTAGAAGATCAACTCCTTATTTGTTCAAAAGAAACAAGCAAGCGTTCAACGTTGGTTCCTGGCACCAGGATGTTTTGGCTAAGAGAATGTTAACGGAGGTTTGGAAGACCAACGGAAGAAAGGCTCACAAAGCTACACGTGATCACTAGACAAGAGGAAGTCTTACAATCAAAGCTATGCAAGGAGTAGTGATTGCCACACAACGGATGCACATAGAGTTATAAATATATGAAAACTCTCTAATGGAAATAGTGGGGGTGCATCCAACTTGCTTGCTCACGAAGACCTAGACCAGTTTTGAGGAGGCTTATCATTGGAATATACAAGCCAAGTTCCCCACATAGTTATGCAACTAAGACATGAAAACTCTCTCATATGGAGTAAAGGTGCTAAACATGAGCACAAATGATGATCATAAATGATATGATATTATAACGTGAGCACAAGTGATGACTAAAAATTATATGGCTCTATAACATGAGAACAAGTGTGTGATAAAGAATAGTAATGCTGCCCCTCTTTTTTATATTTTTTCTTTCTTTCTCCTTTTTTTCTCTTTTTTCTTTTTTTTTCTTTTTCTGTTTCTCTTTTCGATGGCCTCCATGGCTCTTTTCACTTTTAGGGGCAAGCATCCTAATATTATAGATGACAACACACTAATGATGATGTGACAACATACTTATGATATAAGTAACTAACATGAATGAGACATAATATGTATATGATAACGGTGCCTCTGTCAGTGTAGCAGGTTATGCAATTATCTAGCGTAACATGGGTAAAACCACACATCATGTTTATAGAATCACGCAAAGCAATACATAGGTAATGAATGACAACAAGTCATGTAATGTAAGATGGATGTTGCATGGCAATATATCTCGGAACATCTATGGAAATGCTGTAGTAGGTAGGTATGGTGGATGTTTTGAGGAAGATATTTGGCTTATGTGTAGGGGAATTGTAACGCCCCGGGATTTATCCCAATTTAGTTTTTCTGGTTTTTCTTTTGTGCATCTTCATGTCATCATATCATCATGTTTTTTGTCAATTCATTTTATTTATTGCATTTGAACTTGAACCCCCTTTTAATTCAATTCCCACAAGTAATTTCAAATGCCTTTCAAATTAATTTAAAATGCGTAATTCAAATATTTTGCAAATATTATAAAAACTAGTTTATTAAATTACCATTTTGAAATTAAAATTATTTTGTAAGTTTCTTTATTCAACTTCTTTTCTATTTGTTTTAAAATACAAAAACAGAAAAAGAATTAAAAGAGAAATAACATTTTTAGAGAAGAAAAAAAAACTCCCTGGGCCGTTTTTCCACTCCTCCAACCCAACTCCTTGGCCCAGCTCATCCTGCCCGAAGCCCACCACCAGCCCACCATGTCCCTCCTTCCTCCTCCGTACGACCAAAGACCTTTACACCGAGGCAATGGTGATCCCCACCTGCTCCCTCCACCTTTCCCACCTACTTAGCCACCCTCCTCCCCAGCTCCGAAACCCTAAGCTCTTCTCCCTGCTGCGCCACCGCCGCCTCCCCTTTCTTCCCCATCTCCTTCTCTGCTTTTTCTTTCACCACCGTTTTATACACCGGAGCACCTCACCGTCGCACCGAGGCTCGGGGGCTGTCGAAGGAGCGCAGAGGAGCCCTGGCGCACCGCGTCATCGCCGCCAACCTCCTCCCCGGTAGGAATCCCGCCGGGCACCCGAGAGAGCTACGAGCTCCTCTCTGTCTTCCCCAACACCGGCGACGGCCGCCGCTCGAATTCGACGATTCCCGACCTCCCCGAGACGAACAACTCCATGGAGCACCTCCCGGTGAGCCCCCTGGTTCCATCCCCGCTCCCCCACTCGATCTGTGGCCCGAAACGTCAAACCCGTCGCCGGAATCCTCCATTTTCTGCCATGGCCGAGCTCCAAGTTCCAGGCTTTGGGCCTTCCCCTTCCTTCCCGGCACGATTTTCCCGTCCCCGTTCCCACACGCACCGCAAGAACCATCCCCACGCACTCAGGCACGCCCGCAAGAACAAGCCTGAACGATTCCCCCCGATTTTCTTCGTCGCCGTCGTTGCCTCTGTTCTCTGAATCTGATGAGATTCAGTTTCGTCAGAGAACTGTGTTTCGTCTTCGTGTTAAAAACAAACTTTTGCTTAGTGTCTCAACATCACCCGATCTGGTCCTTTGGCTAGCGCAGCGATCCCTCCGCGCAGAGCCCGTCGCCGGTTCGATCTCCCGTGGGCGCGTTGACCAGAAAAGCCCCCCATTTTAGTTTTTCTCCACCACTGACATATCGGGCCCACCGGCCAGCAGCCGACCGTGCCAGCGCAGCGTGCACCCGCCAGCATGGCGCACATGCCCGCATGTCATCCTCCCTGGGTCTGTTTCCCTCGGTGACAAAAGTTCTAGAAAACAGAAATCGCTGGGAGATTTACACAGAGCCCCCTACACCTTCTGCTTTTGCGTTTAAAACCTCACTGACATGTTTTACAATCACAAACAGGTCCTGTCTTTGCAGAAACAACCCTAGTTTTAAATATGCAATAACTTTAAATCTATAACTCCAAAATTAATAATCTTTATATGTTTATTTATCAGAAAAATGCAAGGATTATTAATATGCCATTTGAATGCCATTTTGCATCTGTTATTTTAATTGCTTAGTATAATTTGTTAATTTCAACTAAACAATTAGATATGGAATGTTAGGGGTAATAAATATATAATGCCCTATTCCATTTAATTTAATTATGTCACCCATGCCATGTGTTGCCATGTTAACCAACATTTAATATTGCTGGTAAATAAATAACTTGCACCTAAATATAAATTGTCGGGGTTGTTTTCCCGATTAATTTGGATTACCTGCAGTGTGTTGCATCTTTCCATGCCATGCATCATTCTCATATGATCATGCTGAATCTTTTGCCGTATGTAACATCCCAACATTTTATAATATTCAAAAATCACTAAAATTTAAAACTTTTCTTTTTATTAAAATAAAATATTAAAAGTATAAGGAAACCAACTATGAAAGACTTCAAACTTGAGTTTAATATTTCAAATGTCGCAGTTTAAACATTTTATTATCCATTGTGTTTCAAAAACCTTAAAATGTAATTTGACAAATATTTTACAAACTACAATCCATTTTATTTTAAGTAAATAGTTTACTTATAAGAAATTGATTTCAACCACTTTGTCATATCTATCCATAAATTCACAAATTATTTAAAAATGGTGTTAGTTGCCAAATGGTTTTCATTCTCTCAACTAAGTTCAAAACATGGTGTTAAAATTTCAATTCTGTAATTTACAACTATAAACTTCATAGATTTTAAATTAATGAATTAGCCAAATAAACATTTCATTTGCTTAAATGAATTTCATTTATTTTCAAAGCATGAAATGATTAATATCTTCTGAATAAGAATAGAATTAAAAAAAATCTTTTCCAAAGTTGTTGTGAAGTTTTCAAATGAATTATCATAATATAAAATATAATGGTGCACAAATTATTTTCAATAAAAAATGAATACCTTATATTTCACATTTCCTAAACATTATTTATATTTAGTTCTTTAATATTATGCCAAAATAAAGATGAATGATTTCAGCAAAATAAGTTTAAATAACTTAAATTCAAACATATTGAAATGTGGGTATTTTACAAATTTTATTTAGCCAAAAGAAAATTTAATTAAGATAGAAATTCAAATTTGACTTTAAGTGTCAAATTTGCATTTAATCAATTTTTAGAAATTATTATTTTTGAAAAGTGTTCAAAACACTCCCACAATTGGTTTAACAGAAAGATAATAATTTTACAAATTTTTAGAATTTTGTTTGACCTCATTTGGATATTTAAATCAAAAGATATGAATTAAACAAATAAAAACAGAAAAAGAATTACCTGGATGACGTCATCGCTGGCGTCATCATCGTCGACCTCCAGCCGGGATTTTCGCCCGATTTGCACCTTCCTTTGTTCGTTCGATTCGCGCGATTTAAGCGATGAAAACCCTAACGGAGGATGCCTATAAATTCCCCACGCTCTCCTCCGTGTTTCCCCCTCCTCCCCATCAAAATAACGCCGCCAGGCCGCTCAAAAAGCTCGTCGGAGCTCCGCCGGTCCGCCGCCGTAATTCTTCCATCCCCGGCGAGGTAGGCTGCCATAAGCCCCGAGACCCCACCCATTCTCTTCCCCGTGTCGACGCGCACCTTCTCATTCTCTCCCTTCTTCGTTTTCGCAGCAGCACGTCGAGGAGGAATCGACCGAAGGTCGCCGGCGAAAACCGCGCCTCCACCCATGCCCTTCCTCCTCTCTCGGCTGCGCAGCTCGACGCCGACCACCCCACGGAGCTCGCCGCGCCGCGCTGAACTCCGGCGTCAACTCCCTTAGCGAAGAGGACCACCAGAGCGTCGTGTTCGTCCAAGCCCGAGGCCGCGCCACCGTCTCCTTCGTCGCCGGCAGCCACCGCGCCGCCACCTTCTGGTCCATGCAATGTGAGCCGTCCGATCTCCTTCCAACGCACCAGATTAGATCTTATTAACGAACCGGTACGAATAGATCTGGACCGCCAGATCCAGATCTGACGGCCTAGATCTGTTGACTTAATCCAGTCAGCGCCGCGTGGCAGCCACGTCAGCGCCACGTCGTGCCTCGTCAGCTTCCGCGTCAGCGCCAGCGTGTAATTCCTTTTCTATTTTAAATTTAATTGGATGTTTTGCAGAATAGTCCCTGTAATTAAAACATCTATAACTTTTTAACCACAACTCCAAATTTAATAATTTTTATATATTTGGAAAGCTCTTGACATGTAGATTATTTTAGATCGGCCAAAATTCAAATTTGACTTAGTATAAAATATTCAAAATTCAAATGGTGAATTTGAGTATATTTGTAATAACTTTAAATCTATAAATCCAAAAATTGCAAATAAAATTGTTTTAGAAACTTTAGAATATTTGTAAATTAATGCCACTACTATAAAATATTTTTGAGTAATTTTTGAATGAATTCATAGTTATATATTTAATTTGAATGGTTTGACTATTTTCAACATAACTATTAATAAAAATATTATTTTTTGATTAAAGTAAATTTCTATAAATTTAATTAAAATACCCCTGTCTATTAACTCTATTTATTAAATTATATTATAAAATTTTAATCATAGAAAACTTTAATCTTATAATTATTCCTTTTTTATATTTTCCAAAATTAGAAATTAATTAAATTGCATTTATAAATTCATGCATAATTATAAAGAAATCACAAAAGTTATTTTTATGTTTCTTGTCATTAAAAATTTCATTTCATAGCATATTTTATTTTGTAGATATAATTCTCATAGGAAAACCCCTCTTCATTAGTTTTCTCTAAGTTAGAAATAATTTCAACTTAGCATTTTTGTGATATGCTACACTTAGACACTTAGTAATTTTCAACATGGAGCTGGAAGACCGATGAAGGAGTTAGTCAAAACAAGACTTCAGAAGGATCTTCAAGGAGTAGACACACTTAGAAGAAAATCAAGAAGAAGTTCATGAAGACCAACCAGCAAATATTTTCCAAGTCTTGCTCTCTCTCTCTTTTTCTTTTCTCTGAGACTTCATGAAGGACTTAGAAGAAAACAGACTCTGGAAGCATCCTCAAGATGTCAAGCACTTAGAAGAAAAGTGAGAAGAAGTTCAAGAAGGCCAACCCCCTTTCTATTCTCTAAGTCTTTCTCTCTGTCTTTTCTTCTCCTCCGAGACTTCATGAAGACTAAGTAAATCCAAGACCAGCCTCGAGGATACAAGAATCATCAAGTCTGAAGATTCATCAAGACTACCAAGAGCTCAATCAAGACATCATCCAGAAGAAAGTTACAAGTCTGTAGATGAAGCCTGGAGGACAACTACATCCTTCCTTCTATCTTTTCCCTCTTTCCTAATCTTGTCTTTAGACTTAAACAAAGTTTGATCATGAGGTTATCATCTTTGAATTTTGTTGGATCCTAACGGCATAGTGAGATGAAGCGTCCTGGAAACAAACCTTACATGTCCACGTACATGAGACCTGTTCCACAATTTAAGTGGCTGGCCGGGTGTCTGTCTCTCTCACTATAGTGAATATCCAATTTACAAAGAGTTGATAATAATTGTTGATCATTTTGAACAAATGACTTAGTATTTTCTCTAAATATTTCTACACATCAAGACTAAGCCATTAGAGGGCTTATTCAAGTTGATATAAAACAAAATATTTTACTCAACTTATGACCTTAGCGCTTAGTCCTTTTTGAACCACCCTATCTGCCTTGCATTAACTTAAAAGATTTTCTTGGCATGAAAAAGCATTTCTAGCCCTTGGGAATATTTTGCACATCATGCATAAACATATTTTCCTTAGAAAGTTTTATAAAACTTATTTATTCATCTAGTATGTGTTTGTATGCATTGTGGAGTTGTGCTTGCTGTTGATTGTTGTATTGTTGCTTGTCTATAGTGCTAGATTGAACGGAGAGTCCCGAGTATCGTTGAAAAGAGTTGTGAACAATGACAACATTCAAAGGCAAGTGGCACACCTCATAAACTTCCTATTATTTCTATATGCATTACTTAGTGTATTTTTATATGCATGTGTAGGATAGTATTGCTATGCTAAGCCTGTGTAGAATTCCTTTTTCCCGTGTCTAGGTTCCTATGCAATACTTAGTAGAATTATTGATGCTATGCAAATGTTGTTTTGTGAAAATCTAAATTCTACTAAGTTAAGAATGAAACACCTGGGTGGTAAGTGGTTGTATGGTTTATGTTGAGTGGCTACTCAGGTCCATGTCTATGGTTCCTGTAGTATGTACACTTGTGAATGGCCACCCAGGAACAGAGGAATCTGAAGAACTCCGAGTGACGATTGCTTCCAGTGCAGCCATTGCCATATGGGCTCTGGCTTGATCAATTATGTTGTGTGGACTCTCTCCGGCTTGAAAAGCAGATGTAGGGGGATGTTAGGTGGAACGGGTCAAGCCAGAGTGGGAGGGAAAATGCTTCTGAAAGATCTCGTCTCATTCTCTCCTTTCCTTATCACAAATGGTGTGTAAAGGATACCTTGGGTTGAATGGGTACAATGGTGAAAGTGCACAACCTCTGCAGAGTGTAAAACTAAGTACTTAGCCGTGTCCCCGGTACGGACAATTTGAGCAGCTGATCACGGACGTCAACGGAGGATTCCACCATTCCAACTTCAGAAATAAAACTTGATGGGTGAACAAGGGAAGATGAGATTTATGGTTTTCATGCCATACTTGTCTTGATTTGAAGAAAGTGTTTTCCAAAAAGATAGGAAAAATTGACTTTATGCAAATTAGCCTTGAACTCCACCAGCCAAATATGCATATAGGCTATAGAGTTATTCCATTAAGTGTCCACCATAGTGTCACTTGCCAGACTCCATTTTTAATGGAATCTGACCCACGTTGTTGCAATATTTTTCTTATTGCAGATTGATCAAATTACGAGTGAGGTTTCGTTTAAAGGTTTCGAGTCTACAACCAACATGTTTTCGCCTGTGGCAACATGAAGTTGTTGAAGACCCACTGCTATTGTATTTCCGCTGTGTACTTTTTCAATGCTAGCTTTATGCTATGCAACTTGTATCGAATATTTTGTAATTCTGGATCATCGATGTAATAAAATTGATGCTTTGTTGTGATATTACATCGTAAACTGTGTGTGCAAATGAAACGATCCAGGGATTTGCACTATACATAGGTATCTGCCTTATTAAAAGTGCAGGTACGCTACACCGTAGTTGTAAAAAATGCATCTTTTACGCTTTCCAGTGTTTGTTGCTTCTTCGCGGATAAGATGTTGAGATGTGTGAGCAACGACAAGATCTGCTTCCATGCGGGATTCCAGGCAAGCAAAGTTTGCTTGTTTACCTATACATTGTCTTTCATTCCTGCCGTTGATCTCTGCTACCCTAGTATTCGATTCTTATCGCGATCCCATCACATGTTTATCCTGCAGCCCATACAGCTTTATCCCCACAACCCATCACCTGTTGTTTGTTTATCAGTTGGCCTTGCGAGTCGTAGCGCATGCTTAGAGTTGATTGTGCGAGTCGCCTGTTGGTCTTATGTTTCATCTGCTTAGTATGATAGATTGTTCTACTTTAATAAAATGATATCTTGTATTGGGGTATTATAATTAAAAGATAAGGCACCAGGCGGAAGGCCTTGCGAGGTGTTTTGTTCTGCACAGTGTCGACCTAGGAACTGAGATTTTGTCCTCGGATCCAATTTTGAGCGCACTAACCACTTGTGGGAGGCCCTATGGAGCCCCCCTCGACTTTGAACGGATCTACAGCTTGTCCATGTGCCGCAAGTAGTTCGGGTTTTCCATTTGCTCATATGCATGCGCATGATGATGATGATGATGAGAGGTTATGTGATACGAGGGGTCATATAGGTGCGGTACGACACGAAGCGGACAGTTCCTACTGTGGTTTGAGCCGCATGGTGGCGTAGTCGCAAACTAATGAGTCCGCAATTGAGATTCGGCCGGACTCCTGACGCGGGTAACAACTCATATGGGTGGCACTTGGACTTGCTGTAGTGAAGGAATGAGTCGTGTTGAGAGGCCCTGATGCTTGCTTGGGTTGATCATACGAGTATGGGTACAGTAGTGCACCCCTACAGGGAATAATCTTATCGATGAGCCGTGTCCACGGTTATGGACGACTTTGGTGATGATGCTGGCTAACAAGATCTAGACAACTTGCACCTAATTAATGTTAATTAAATTGACTAGTAATATAGAATTACTTTCACCATAAATTATAACTAAAACTGTTCAACGTGTGAGTTTCCCGAATTGCTTCCTCATATTTGGTTGAGGGGGTTACTTCGAGAATGGGTTATGTTTGGTGTTAGTTGTAGTTGTTTACTTATGCGCTCTCTTATCCCTCTTTGATTAGACAGAAGTTGTAGCGTGTCTCTCTAGGTTGCTAGTGCTGCTGCCGCTAAGTCCACCTCCCCTATATTTTGGGAGATGGTGTAGAAAGTAGGCAAGTCGGTTTTGCTTGCCAGGGAGTGCCCTGACCCTCTTTTGGGATGTGCTTTATGTGCAGTCAACAGGTTTGAAGTCCGACGGCGTTGGCTTGGGAATCCCTCCGGCTTGGCTGGGCAGGGATATGGTGCCATTGCTTATCTTCAGGACTCTTAGTCCAATTTGCATCTTATCCGTAGTCGGATACTATTTTGCTTCCGCTGTCATTTGTATCTTTGTATTGTAACATTTGTATCTTGACTCGTTCGTGTCGTTGTTGTAATTTTATTTTCTGTTGTATTTGTGGATGTATCGGAACTATTGTAATGTTATCACAATTCCACCCACATAATGCGCATGTTTCGGCGTGCACATTATGTCTGGTGGGCGACCTAAAATCGTTATTATGCGGATTTCGGCGGGATTGCTTAAATCTACATAGTACCGATTTTAGGGTGTCACAGGAATAGATGAAGATCTCACACGATTTTGGATGTACCCGCGAAATATGCACCAACTCTCAATGTGATAAAGAGAAATGCAAAGTAGCGAAGAGGCTAGCAATATGGTGGAAGAAGTACCATGAAAACCGCAGTTTTAGAACTCACAAGTAAAAAGATTCCAAAAAAAATTGATCTTACAAGGCATAATGAAAATCACTCCAAGAGGGATCGTGGCTGTCGGCCCAGTGGAGACTGGGGTATGAAGAGCCCACTCTCCCCAGGTCTCGCTCGCGGGCTGATCAGACGAAACGACTAAGGACCAAGCCACTGCTTGGAGAGACCCTCGAGAGGCAAGTCCTCTCGAGGGCCTGAAGAGGAAGCGAAGGCCAGAAAAGGACCTGCGCTTCAAGAAACCCTCCCGAGGCGGTATGCGCATGTCGGGAAGTCATCAAAAATCCCTCCACAGGCCCACAGGCCCCTACGGGTCTGCGGGGAAGCTTCGCGACCAAGGAAGTACGGCAGGGCGCACATGGCCTCTGCTATATCCGCAGAGTGACGCAGGCGCTCTCTTTGCCGTTTTGGTGATAAAGGAGCCAATAAAGTTGCTCCGCCTGCTCCAGGACATCCAGGACCTTCCTCTCTGGTGATAAAGCAGCTGAACGGCGCAACCCTCCAAGAAGATCGTCATCGTGGGCTCCACCTCAGAGACGGCAACCCCTGCGAGCCATTCTGCGCGGTCTGTAGCCTGTCGGCCACCGCGCCTAACTTTATCGACGATGGACCGCGCCCATGAACGATCCTGCAGCGGTGGACTCCTACTCCTCCACGCCGCTGCCGTGTGGGATCCTACCTCGGACGCCAAGTGCAAGGAAGATGCCTGCGGCGCCTATAAAAGGAGCAAGAACTCCACCATAGAGGAGGTCGGCCTGTGGCGTGGAGCACACTTGTAAACCCTAGCTCAGCCAGGTAGAATAGCCTTCGGCTGGAGGAGGAAGAAGACCATTACTTCCCTCCCCAGGCACGAACTGCCTCAAGAGAGCCTTCGGCAATCTTAGTTGTAATGTAATCCTCCACAGCGCAATACAAACAAGCAGGAGTACCGGTTTACCTCCTCCTGAGCGCCGTGAACCTGGGTACGGGCCGGTGTCTATCTCTGTCGTGGGTGTTCCTCTCCAGGCCCGACGAGCACCGTCATCGTGCCTCTCAAGGGTCTTGACCTCCGCCTTCAATCCCCTTCACGAACTATTCTTCAGGAAGTGACCACCCCTGTTTCGCGTGAGTCACAACCCGACATTTGGCACGCCAGGTAGGGGATTGAGGCGCGTCAACAACCTTTGAGCCGCCTCCGCGCCATGGCGAACACCCGCGCTACTCGCGCCGCCCGCGCCAACCGGCGCGCACCTGAAGGAGCACGCGTCACGCCCGGCGCCACGGCCACGCGCGCAAGACGGGGGCGACTCCGCCGTGAAGAGCGCGCCAACTCGGGCCCTCATGTGGAAGAGCCCGAGCACAACTCCGAGCACCAGGAGGACACGCAGTCGTCACACCCGACGCGGCGCCCGAGCGGTTGCGGTCCCGGCAGGACGGACCCCGCGCCGCACACCGCACTACTCATGGCACAAGAACTTCTCCGCTATCAGCCTACCGCAGAGGCACACGAGCAGTGGATGGAGCGACTCAACCACCTCATCGGCATCGCCACGACTCGCCCCGCTCCATTGCAGTCCATCGTGCACCCCTCCCTCGCGGGCACGGCTGCGCCAGATGCACCTCCGGCTCCACCAGGGCCTACACCGACTGCGACGCAGAGGGCTGCCTCGCACGCATCCTCGCCTCACGACTGCCTGATCGTGCAGCGCACCGCGCCAGACGCGCGCGTGGGGATGGAGCTCCAGCGCAACCGCCAAAACCGGCTCATGGAAGAAATCGGCCAGGTGGGCCAGCAGAACCGCAGCGCGCTGTAGCATGGGGTCACCACGTATGCCACAGGCTGCATTGCGTTCACCCGCTCCCTGCGCCGCGTAGTATGGCCCCCGAAGTTCAGGCCGCTCCCCCCAAGGGCTATGACGGCTCCAGCAACCCCCATCGAGTTCCTGTAGCTCTACACCACCTCCATCCAGGCGGCAGACGGAGGCGACAAGGTCATGGCCAACTAGTTCTCCCACGCGCTTTGTGATTCTGCGCTGTTGTGGCTCCTGAACCTCCCTGAGGACTCAGTGAACTCTTGTGAGGAGCTCTGCAAGCAGTTCGTCTCCAACTTCAAGGGGACGTACGAGCGCGCACTCACCCACAACGACCTGCGCGCTGTGGTGCAGAAGAAGGATAAGACCCTCCGCAAGTACATCCAGCGCTTCAGCCAAGTGCGCAACAAGATCCCGAACATCCCTGACACTCAAGTCATCGCCGCCTTCCGCGAGGGCGTCACCAACAGCAGGATGCTCGAGAAGCTGGGTATCCACGACAAGCTCACCTCTGTGGTGAAGCTGTTCGACCTGGCGGACAAGTGCGCCAAGGCTGAAGAGGGACGCCTCTTCGTCAAGATGTCCTCGAGAGGGGACGAGCACGCTGAAGGGTCCAGGAGCAAGAAGAGGGAGGAGCCCAAGCGCAAGGGCACCACGGTCCTCGCGGTAGAGCCTGACGTGAAGGGCTCCCGCAGGGACTCTCCCGTGCCTGGAGAGATAAAGGATAACCATCGCCCGTTCTGCATCTACCACAACAGGCGTGGTCACTCTACCGAGACTTGCTTCAACCTCAAGAGGATGAGCAAGGAGCGCGAACAAGCAAAGGGAAGCGGCAGCCGCGGTCGTGGCCGTGGCTACCGCGAAAGCGGGCGCAAGGGCGGCTACCAGAAACCATCTGACAACCAGGCCAACGCTGCAGAGAGGAACGACAACCTCCCTGACGAGGAAGATGGAGGCTATCAAGCTCCAAGAGGCACCATTGCCTGCATCCTCGATGGGGCACATGCACCAAAATTGAACAATCAGTTCAAGCAGTTCGCTCGCGAGCTCAATGCCGCCCTCCCCAGCCTCGAGACCTCCAGGCCCCTCAAGTGGTCGCAGTATACCATCGCCTTCGACGCTCAGGACCACCCCAAGTCCACCAAGACTGTTGGAACCCTCCTGCTGGTCTGCAGCCTCACCACCGACAACATAGTTGTCTCCAAGACACTCATTGATGGTGTAGCAGGCCTGAATGTCATCTCCATTGAGACGTTCGAAGCGCTTCAAGTGCCCTACGAGCGGTTCATGCCCTCTAGGCCCTTCATGGGAGTCACGAGCGGCTCGATCGAGCCTCTGGGGCAGGTTAGGCTTGTCGTCACCTTCGACAGGGAGGAAAACTTCCGCACCGAGCACCATCGGCTTCGATGTTGCGCACATCGACCTACCGTACAACGCCATCCTCGGCTACCCCGCCCTCACAAAATTCATGGCCGTCACGCATCATGCCTACAACATGATCAAGATCCCCGGCAGCGCTGGCACAATCACCATCCGTGGACATGTCCTGGATGCTACGCGCGCTGTCGAGACAGCCTACAAGGCAGCCGCCATGGAATTCCCTGCAGACGAGGACATGGAGCCTCTCGAGAGACCCAAGAAGAAGAAGCAACTGTTCTCCCAGGAGCCAGCCGCTACAAAGAAAGTCTCTCTAAGCTCCAGCAGCTCAGGGGCTGAAGGCTCGGGGTCTAGCGTCACCATTGGCGATGCGCTGCCTCCGAAATAGGAAAGCGCGCTCATCGCCTTCCTCCAGGCAAACTCTAACATGTTCGCATGGATTCCGTCAGATATATCCGAGGGAGGTGATTGTGCACCACTTATCCGTGTGTCCAAACGTACGCACCGTCAATAAAAAAGCAAGAAGTAAGCCTCTGAGAAGCAAGCATTCATCGCCAAAGAGGTCGAGAAGCTAAAAGCGGCTAATGTCGTCCGCGAAGTCGCACACCCCACTTGGCTCTCCAACGGCGTGGTCGTCTGAAAGCCCGCCGGGGGAGGCCGCCTCTGCATCGACTACACTGATGTGAACAAGGCTTGCCCCAAGGACCCCTATCCCATGCCATGAATCGACCAGATTGTGGACTCCACGGCAGGCTGCGACCTCCTCTGCTTCCTCGACGCCTTCTCTGGTTATCACCAGATAAAAATGGCTAAGGAAGACGAGGAGAAGACAGCTTTCCTCACCCCTTGCGGTGTGTATTTCTATGTCTACAGGCCCTTCGGCCTGAAGAACGCTGGAGCCACTTTCTAGAGGCTAATGAGGATAGCATTGCCGAAATGCCGAGGCTTATGTCGATGACATTGTCGTCAAATCTCGAGAGGGAAATACTTTCCTCAGGGACCTTGAAGAAACTTTCGCCAGCTTGCGCAAGGTGAACATACAGCTCAACCCCACCAAGTGCGTCTTCGGAGTGCCTTCAGGCAAATTGCTTGGTTTCCTCGTGTCCCACCGTGGTATAGAGGCAAACCCTGACAAAATCAAGGCCATAGAGGAAATGCAACCTCCATGCCGGCTCAAGAATATGCAACGCCTAGCTGGCTGCATGGCCATCTTGGGTAGATTCATCTCCAAGTTTGGTGAGAGGGCTCTGCCGTTCTTCAAGATCATGAAAAGAACTGGCACTTTCAAGTGGACTCCTGAAGCGGAAAAAGCATTTGAGGATTTGTAGAGGTACCTGGCCAGCCCACCAGTCATGGTCGCCCCAAGGACAGGCGAGCACCTGAAGCTATATCTATCAGCCACTCCACATACCGCCAGTGCCGTCCTTGTGGTAGAAAGGGAAGAGCCAGTCCTCCACAAGAAGAGTGCGACCACCCCAAAGCCAAAACCGCCTGACAAAGAGCTTGGCAAAGGAACAGGCCCCAAAAACCCACCGCCAGGCCCAAAGCCACAAGCGGAGCCTGCCACGAGTGCACCGCTAGAGGACGATCTCGCCAGGGAGCCTGACGAGCCTCCAAAGGCCAACCCCCTCGAGGGTCCCAAAGAGCCCCCGCGGGCCAACCCCCTCGAGGGCCCTTTAGAGCCTCCTCATGCAGAGTGCACCAAGACTAAACTGACAACCCTTGTCGAGCATCCATTCTACTTCGTCAGCACAGTACTGCGCGATGCTCGCGAGCGGTACAAGATGCAGCAAAACCTCCTCGTCGCGCTCCTCATCGCTTCAAGAAAACTGCGACACTACTTCTAGGGGCACCCCATCACGGTGGTCACCTCCTTTCCTCTGAAGCAGATCCTGCGCAACCCTAACGCCACAGATCGTGTCGCAGGATGGAATATAGAGCTACATCCATTCAACTTGCGCTTCGATACCACAAGGGTAATCAAAGGAAGAGCGCTGGCAGACTTCGTCGCCGAATGGACTGACCCAACCCCTGAAGAGCCTCTAGGAGAAGAACAAGAGCCCTCTGGAGACAAAATGCCCAGCCAGTGGACCATGAAGTTTGATGGAGCTTTCGCTTGCCGCCACGGTGGGGCAGGCGTGGTCTTGACCTCGCCAAAGGGCGACAAGATCTGTTACGCGGTCCAGCTGTGCCTCGGAATCGACAAGATCTCCAACAATATTGCTGAGTACGAAGGCCTGCTCGCTGGCCTACGTGCCGCAATCGCTCTAGGCATCCAGCACCTGCTCATCAAGGGCGACTCCTAGCTGCTCGTCAACTTCTTCAACAAAAGCTACAAGTCTAAAGACGACCACATGGCCGCATACCTTGAGGAGGTCCGCAGGCTTGAGAAGCACTTCAGGGGAATGGAGCTCATGCACATCCCAAGAAAGGAAAATCAAGATGTTGATGACATCGCCAAACGCGCGTCAAAGAGGCAAGCTCAGTCGCCAGGCGTCTTTGAAGAAAGACTCGTCAAGGCATCCATAAAACAGCCTCAGGAGGCCACACCCGCAAGAACAGACGAAGCACTCCCGCCACCACCTACAGGCGGGGCTCCCAATTGCAGCCCCCCTACAGGGGAAAGTCTGTTGCTCACAGCGACGCATCAAGAAACATGATGGATTGACGAGATCAAAGACTATCTCGCCAAAGGGATCCTTCCCGAGAAAGATGTTGAAGCGAAGCGAATTGCCCGCCAGGCAAAGTCCTACCACATCCTCGAAGGAAATCTCTACCGCAAGCGCCCAAACGGTATCACGCTCAAATGTGTCCCTCCTGAAGAAGGCAAAATGTTGATCGTAGACATCCACAGCGGAGAGTGTGGCCACCACTCGTGCGCCCGCACCCTCGGAGGAAAAGTCTTTAGGAGCGGTTTCTATTGGCTTCAAGCACTTCAGGATGTAGACTTCAGGATGTAGTTGACATCGTTCAAACATGTGAAGCTTGCCAATTCCACGCCAAGCAAATCCACCAACCTGCGCTGGGACTACAGACGATTCCGCTCTCCTGGCCGATCGCGGTCTGGCGGCTGGACACCCTGGGACCATTCCCAACGGCGCAAGGGGGATATCGCTACCTCTTCGTGGCCATCGACAAGTTCACCAAGTGGCCCGAAGTAGAGGCGACGCGCACAATCCCAGTAGGCGCGGTGGTGAAATTCATCAGAGGCCTGGTCTGCCGCTTTGGAGTGCCTAACTGCATCATCACCGATAATGGCTCGCAATTCACCAGTGGCATCTTCAGGGCTTATTGCGTAAGGATGGGCATCAATCTTTTCTTGGCCTCAGTTGCTCATCCACGGAGCAATGGACAGGCCGAGCGAGCAAACGCAGAAGTCCTCAAGGGCCTAAAGACCAGGACCTTCGATGTCTGCCCAGTGGGAACTGGGGTACGGAGAGCCCACTCCCCCCAGGCCTCGCACGCGGGCTGACAGATGAAACGACTAAGGACCAGACCTCGACGCCTAGCGGGACCCTCGGGGGGCAACTCCCCTCGAGGGCCTGAAGGGGAAACGAGGGCCTCAAGGGGTCCCTCGCTTCAAGAGACCCTCCCGAGGCGCCAACGCACCTGGAGGGAAGTCAACGGGAATCCCCCCACATGCCTCCCCAGGACTGAGGGGAAATGTCGCGGCCAAGGAAGCACGGCGAGAAGCACATGGCCTCTGCCACGCCCACGTGGTGACGCAAGCACCCCCGTTGCCGTTTTGGTGATAAAGGAGTCAATAAAGTTGCGCCGCCTGCGGCAGGATTGCCAAGACCTTCCTCTCTGGTGATAAAGCAAGTGGTCGGTGCAACCCTCCAAAGAGTACGTCATCAAGGGCTCCACCTCAGAGACTGCCCTCCCTGCGGACAGTACAGCGCAGTCGGCCGCCTGTCGGCCACCGCGCCCACCTTTATCAGTGATGGACCGCGTCTGTCGGGTTATGACTCCCAGGAATCGGGGGTAGTCACTTCCTGAAGTGAAGTTCGAAAGAGGATTGAACGCGGAGTTCTAAACCCTCAAGTGGCCCCGCGACGTTGCTCGCTGGACCCGAAGAAGACGCACACCCGACCAAGGAAGACACCGTCCTTTACCCAGGTTCACGGCCCTCGTGAGGAGGTAAGACCGCTTCTCCTGCCTGACTGTATTATATGTGGGAGGTTACAGTACAATTGAGCTTGCCGGAAGCCCCCTTGAGGCAGTTCTTGCCTGGGGAGGGAAGCGATGATCTTCTTCCTCCTCCGGACCGAGGCTAACCTAACCAGAGTTGCTAGGGTTTACAAGGGAGTTGTGCACGCAAAGGGCCAACCTCCGCTACGATGGATGTCTTCTCTCTTTTATAGGCGCCTCGGGCCTTCTCCTTTGGCTTGGCCCTCGAGGTGTCTCCCACTTGTCAGTGGCGGGGCGGAGCACGAGTCCACCGTGCTCCCATCGTCTATGGACTCGGTCCATTGTTGATAAAGGTAGCGCCGTGGCCGACCGCTGGCCGACCGCGCGGTACGGTCAGCAGCGCGGGCAGTCTCTGAGGTGGAGCCCGCGATGACGATCTTTGTTGGAGGGTTGCGCCGTCCACCCGCTTTATCGTCAGAGTAGAAGGTCTGCACAGCTGTGCAGTAGGCGGATCAGCTTTGTTGACCGCTTTATCTCAAGGGACAGCGACGGGGGTGTGAGCGCCACTGCACGAGCGTGGCAGAGGTCACGTGCGCTCTGCCGGGCTTCCTTGGCGATGACGTTTCCCTTCAGGCCTGAGGGGAGATTCCTGCCGAAAGCCCCCTCAGGCGGATTGGTCCCTTGGGGGGATGATCCCTTGGGGCGAGGGGTCCCTTGAGGCCCTCGCTCCCTCTTCAGGCCCGCGAGGGGTATTGCCTCTCGAGGGTCCCGCCAGGCGGTGACGCCTAGTCCTTAGTCGTTACGTCCGCCAGGCCCACGAGCGAGGCGTGGGGGGAATGGGCTCTTGGTACCCCAGTTCCCACTGGGCCGACAGTAGCCCCCGGGCCCATGATGGGCACGACTGAGCCCATGGGATTAGGCGAAGCGTCGTGGGCCCTTAGTGCCTATCCGGCCCGAGCCACGCGGCGCTTGGACGACTAATGGCTTCGCACGATCTGGGGCGTGAGTCGTGGGGGGTCCCACCACGTCTCGGTAACTGCTCCCGGAGGGGACATAAAGCCCGAACACTGCGCCAGGGAGCCGTTACCGTTTCCAACTCCTCGCAGAAAATCCCGCTACACAGAGCTCTCCGCCTCCGCGCTCTCCTGCGAGTTTCAGTTCTCCGACTCCTTCCACCTCCGCACCCACGACAATGAGTCCTCTCAAGAGCAAGGGCAAGGCCGCCGCGGGGTCCTCTTCCCACGCGGAGGCCGCGGAGACCGTGATGGGCGGGGCGCTGCTCGGTGTGCGCTTCAACGAGAAGGCGTTTTCCAAGGTCCGCTACCTGGTGGCGGACCGAACGAACGAGCACGGCGCCACCGCCCTGAAGCCTGCGGCGCACGGGAAGCGCCCCCGTGGATTTTTCCCCGTCTTCCAGCACTGCCTGGCCACGGGACTGGTCCCGCCCTTCTCTCCGTTCATGGAGGGGGCGCTAGCGTTCTACCAGGTGCAGCTGTTGCACCTGCACCCCAACTCCATCCTCATCCTCGTCGTCTTCGCCTACCTCTGCGAGGCGTACCTGGGCCTGAAGCCCACGGTGGGGTTGTTCCGGTGCTTCTACGCGCTCCGGAACACCACAAAGAACGAGCGCTCCGGGTGCGTCTCGTTCCGCATCGTCGACGGCATGGGGGGCGTCTATATCCCCATGTCCTGGAGCGAGGGCAAGGCCATCACGTCCGTGACGAAGAAGGTAGACGACTTCCGCCAGAAGTGGTTCTTCGTCGGGGTGGAGCGTCCCTGCGCCTTCCTCGAGGTCCCAGACGAGCCTCCGGTGAAAAACTCCCATTGGGGCAAGGCTACCTTCGACGGCGCCAAGAACGCGAGCCTGATGGGGCGCCTGAGCTTCCTTCGCGAGGAGGGCCTCACATGGCAGATGGTCGTGGCGGACTTCGTGACCCGCCACATCGCGCCCCTCCAAGCTCACTCGGTCCCCATGTGGATGTACTCGGGGCCGAACAACAAGATACGGCTCCACGTTGAGGACAACGACAAGGACGTCGTCGATAACATTCTCTCCGTGCTCTTTGTCAACCCCTCCATGCTCCCCGCGGATGAGGTCCGCGCGGCGCTCCGGCCCCTTCACCAGTACAACCTGACGAAGCGCATGTCCCGCCTGGAAGGGATGCCTTCGTTCTCCCCGACAGGCCTGGCGGACTCTGATGTGCCGCTGCCGGGCCCGCGGGGAGCGGAGGGGGCCGATTCTCCCTCGGCATCCGGAGCTGGCCTAGGCGAGGAGGAAGCCACAGCTGGGGAGGTCTCCTCTTCTAGGGCTGGGCCTTTTGCTGATGAGATTCGCGATTTCTCGTCAGGCGACGAAGACGCCTTCGTGGTGGCGCCCTCGCGCCCCGTGGAGGAGGAAGCATAGGAAGGGGAGGCCTCAGGCGCGGAGGGCTCTCCGGGGAGGTGCGGGCTTCGCACCAAGGCCGCCGTGGACCACCCAGGGGCGCGGCCCTCTGACGTCCCTTCCAAGAGGAAGGCGGAGGAGCCCCCCGCGAGGCCTGCTGCCAAGCCCTTTCCCTCATGGCGCTCGTCAGGCCTGGCGTGGGTCGACGCTGGCGCTCCCCCTCCAGGGTGAGTTTATACGTCGTTGGGTAATTTGCCCTCTTGGTTTCTATTTCCACCTCATCCTTTGCTGAGTTTTTTCCTTGTGCTCTTGACAGCGGACATGCGCCTGCCAAGCGCCGCCGGTTCCGCAAGGCGTCCGAGGTGAAGACCGCCACGGCAGGGGCCGCGGCTGACGAATCCGCGGGGCCTGAGGGGGCGGCCCCAACGGTCCTCCTTGAGGAGGCGCCTCAAGTAGAAGCGACGGTGCCCCTCGTGGGGGCGGCTGGTCCACCTGGAAAGGAGGGTGCCGTAGGCCCGGACGCTCCAGCAGCGCCGCGCCTGTCTCCGTCGGTGGGGGACTCGGAGGCGAGGACTTCCGTGCCTCCTTGTGCCGCCACTCCACCTCGCGCTGCTACGCCTCCACGCGAGGCCACTCCGCCACGTGCGGTTACGCCACTGCGCGAGGCCACTCCGCCACGTGAGCCGATGCCGCCGCGCGCGTCGACGCCTCCGGGTGTGCCTGCTGCGTCGTCTGCGCCCAACGCCACTGCGCAGCCCGCGACGGAGGCCTCCGAGGCGCCGGCAGGCGCGGGCGCGTCTGCCGGGGACGGTTCCTTCTCCCCTCCCCGCCAGGCTGGGGGCGAGGAGCGCCTCGCGGCTGCGGGGTCTGAAGGGGGCGCAGGCACGGGCTCTGGCGGGGCTCAAGCCAGCCCCCTTGTCCTTCCCGCGGCCGGACCTGCGGGACTCGACGCCGAGGCCAGCTCTTCTGCGAGCCGAGTCGTGGTGCTCCGCGGCTGGGACTGGAGCGAGGGGTGTCGCGAGGCCGCCTTTGACCTCGTGAGGGAGTCCCTGGAGGGCTTGGAGGCGCACCTCGCCCTTGGGGACATACTGCTCGCTCAGCAGCAGAAGGAGCTGGCGAAATCGTGGGAGTCCTTCCACGCGGTGGTCGAGACACACCGGCAGGAAGACTTGGCGCTGCAAGCCGCCTGCGAGGAAGCCACCCCTTCGCCATGGAGACCCGTGAGGCGGCCATCTGCGACGCTCCAGAGCTGCTCCAACCCCTCCAGGCGGAACGCGACGCTGCGGCCAAGCTCCTGCGCGATGTCGGGGCGGAACGCGAGGCGATGGAGGGCTCGTTGGCGCAGAAGCGCCGCGAGCTGGGCCAGCTGGAGGCTCAGCTGCTCTCCACCCATCAGGCCGCATCGGCTGCTCTGGAGAAGGACCGCAAGGCCTTTGCCGAGCGCGAGCAGCTGCTGGTCCTCAAGGAGAAGGAGCTGCAGCAGCACGAGGAGCAACGCCTCCAGGCGGAGAAGGACCTGGCTGCTCAGCGCGAGGCCCTCGAGGAGCGAGAGGATGGGTTGGCCCAGGCGACCCAGAAGTACGAGGACAACGTCGCTGCCCAGAAGGTGGCTTACGAGCGCTTCGAGCGGCGCTTCACCGAGATGAAAAAGGAGGCCGAAGACGCCCTCGCGGAGCGCGAGAAGCAGTTCTGAAGGTCCACTTCCCAGAAGTACCGCAACATGGCCCAGGCGCAGGAGGACCGCTTCAAGGCCAAGCACGCTGCGGACGCTCGTAAGATCGCCGAGCTTGAGAAGGCCAACTCCAAGCTGGAGGCACGTCTTACTCGCGCTAAGGACGGTCGCCGCCGGGCGGAGGAGGTTCGCACCGAGGATGTCCACAACCTCAACTCCCTGGCCAAGGACGTGGAGGAGCAAGTGGCCCCGGGGATGCAGCGGGCGGCGGAGGCCTCGGACTCCGCCAACGCGGCTCGGGCACTCACGAAGCAGCGCGAGCGCATGTTCGAGGCGCTAGTCGCTCGTGGCAACGAGCTGGCCTCGCAGCTGGGAGCGGACGCGTCGCACACCGATGTTCGGGGCCACGACGATGTTGCCATGTACTTGGTTTACTTCGAACAGCTCTTCGCAGCGCTCGAGGGTCCCGTCGCCGAGCTCGGGAAATGATCGAGGACGAGAGTCGGCAGCTCTTTGGGGTGGTGGTGGATCGCATCTTCACCAACCTCGAGCTCCTCACGCCAGGCTTCGACCTGGTTTCTGTGACCGAAGCCGCCCAGGGTGAGGACGCACAACGGGTTTCAAGCTCCCTCCGCAAGCAGGTGGACGCCTTCTGCAACCGCTTAAGGCGCACGGAGGCTGCGCCGGAGGACAGCGAGGAGGAGGCCTGCTCTGCCGAGGGTGCCGCGGATGAGGTCCAAGAGGGTGATGCTTCTCATTGAGTCCTTCTCTATTGCGCCTGCGAGCGCTTGTATCTGCACCAGCTGTGTGCCTTAGACACCTTGAAACTATTGGCTTGTAATATACTTTAACTGCTTTTTTAATCCGGCCTTGTCTGCCCCTCGTGAGGTCTCTTTGGACTCATCTTCATGTCTATTTGTTCTCTGCGTCGTTAGGTCCCGTCTCTTCGCGCCATGACTCCGCCACTTCGGTATGCGGGAGCAATGACTCCGCACGGCTGGGGGGGAGTTTAGGCCTAGGAGAGGTAAGAGCCTTGAGTCGCGATGCTCAAGTGCCCCCCTTAGACGTGCGAGTAGTCCATGAAGCGTAAGGGAAACCGAATTCGCTCGAGGGGCAAAGACGCGCGCTAGGGAGAGAGAAACGCTCTTTAAGCGTGGGTGCGAGACTTAGCTTCTCGAGGTTTTCGCTCTGCGAAGGCCTTTCACCTGGCGAGTGTGGGGACCCCGGACTAACTGTCCGAAATACACTATTATGCTTAACACAACGATCCCGTGATCAGTCTGTCGTTGCACATAATCCGAATTGGATACCAAAGTTTACATCCATTACAATACCGATTTAAAGTCTTACATAAAATGGTCATATAGACCAAGTCTTACATAGGTGCCTTCAAGGGCCAAACCAAAACAATCAGCGGAAATAAGGCGTAGTAGACATCAAATCCTAGCGATGACCCGACAGGCAGTCGACTTATGAAGATCCTTAGTTGGCATAGATGTCGCCGTACTCCTCCTGGGCGTAGTACTCCTCCATGTCTGGCTACGACTATAGCCAGAAGCAAACTAGTATGAATACATTTGAATGTACTCGTAAACTACTCCAACATGAGTGCTCTAGTTCCATTTTTAGTTTCTCACTCTTATTCCTTTAAAACATCTCTGTATCTTTGTTGAAGAAGATAAGGAAATTATGACTACTAGATATCTCAATTTTATTAGTTTTATTCCAAAACTCCTCCTTTTCCAACAATAAACCATTATGGTAGTCATTTTTCAACTACCTCATACCGATCCGTTGGTATAGGTGTACGGAACATTCTCCAATTTCCTTTACTTTTAAAACTCAATTCTTTTCCAAAAACTTGCACATGGTCTAAGTAGGGTCTTCAACTGTCCATATCCGAGGACTCGGCTATTCGAATAGTTTAATTACCCTCTGCAGAGGTAGCACGCTTTTCCCACACTCATTCGATAACTCATCGTGTCAGCCACGCTTCGCCATACCCGTGGTATGCGAAGTTGAGTCACCGACCCTAGTCTTTCCTTTGCTCATGCTAGTATAGGACCCTGCCCCTATGAACCATTCCATCTACACCTAGTCTAGTTTCCCGTCGGAAACCCTAAGTGTGAGGACTCATAGGTTTTATCTGGCGGTGTATACGGACATCCTTCTATCCTCCTCCTTATCTATTCATAGATTTTTGAGCGAGGACCCAGGTCAGGGTTAGGTCACCAAACCACTCCCTCATGCATAACAGAGTCATCTCTGTTGATGCAGTGTCCCATACTAATAAGAGCAAACTATATGACTAAGCCCTTTCCCATATGTGGGTAAATGTGGTCGCACAGAGTATCGGTTGCTTGACTGAGTACTAGGACACAATGTGCTTTTACAAAACCATCTTTCTCCATTTCCTTATTTCAACAGCACATTTTGGTGCTATATATCCACACAAGTTTTCAAAGGAGTTTTGAATAAACAACATTGTTTTTCCATCCTATAGTTTTAGTATAAACTTCTACATATGGTGGCAAAATAATCTCTATATACTTTTGAAAAAGGATTTTTGTAAACCTTTTCTTTTGAAAATGATTTGTAAATCTAGATGCATAAGTTAGGTGCAAGCTCAGAGAGTAGCTTGCCTTGCTCGGCAAAGTGATCTTGGTCTTGGTCTTCAGGTTCAGCAAATCCCTCCTCCTCGATATATCCGGCAACGTTCTCGTCTAATACACAATCAATCAAATACAAACAATCACTAGCCTATTCCATCAATCATAATAGCAATACACTCTTAGAGGTTCTAATTAACCATTCCACATACCAAACAATATCATGTGGTTTCAATTTAATTGAATTAAACATTATTCCATTGTATTTTAATTGGGGCAGAAACTTGTTGCACATGTTTAATTGCATAGCTTGAGTTCTGTTTGTCAAAAAAATACAAACTAAAATTCTACAGAAAGCTAATGATGTGTAGAAGATGACACAATTGGGTTTGGGTCATTTGGAGTTACCAAACTCCCTGCACATTGTTTTGAATTCAGAAGCCATTTAATATGGTTTTGGCTATTATTTAAATTATATTCATCTACAAATTAAACCAATTTAGGGGTTACTAACCATGGCTAAATGTGACCTAATAAAATTAGTCTCAACTAATTTGGATTATCAGAGTATCAGAAACAAACAAGTTTAGAATTTAAACATGCTACTGTATTTTGAATATTGTATTTTTATTATATATCCAAATGGGGTGAAACTGGTTTGGTTGGATAGGAAATTTCATAAGCTTTCCAGAACAGTTGGATTTGCTAAATTTGGAGTTGTAAATCTAAAGTTATGGAATTTCTAAAATTGGGTTCAGTTCTGGTTTTTAAATGAAACTTAAATTCGAATTTAAATCCAGAACGGATAATGTTGAAAAATCTGACAGAGGGGACCCACTGGTCAGTGACTCAGCGAGCGCGCGCGGTTTATTTAAACCTGACGCGTGGGACCCGCATGTCAGGGTTTTAATATTTTTCACGAACCGGTAAGCTACCGTAGGATCTAGATCTAACGGCTGAGATCGAGCGCGTCGGCGACGACCTAAATCGGGCGGCGCCGCGGCTCCGGTGACGGCGAGGAGGACGGTGCTCTCACCTAGGGGGCTCGGGAGGGCGTGCAGACGGTGCAGAATGACGGCGGCGAGGTGGGGAAGCTCCTGGGGCGAGTGGTGCGTGCTGGCGTGGCTCCGGGCGACGGCGGCGATCTCCTCCCTTTTCCCGCGGCTCCGCTCCAACTCCGGCGAGCGATTGCCGACGCACATGAGCACGGATCAAGGGGAAAGAGGGTGCGGGTGAGAGAGGGGAACAAGGGGAAGAGAAGGGAGGCAGAGGGGAGCGACGGGGAGGGCAGCACGGCCAGGCCGTGGTCGTCGCCTACCTCGGGCACGGCGAGCTCGAGGAAGGTGACGGCGACCCGAGGCTTCACGGCCTCGGTCCTGGCCTCCTCGTGGTGCGCAAGGGAGAGGGGAGTGGTGTGAGGGGGGAGGGCAGTGGCGGTGTGGCGAGAAGAGGGGCACGGGGGCGGCTTTTATAGCGGTCGGGCGGCGCACGGTGGGCGCGGTGCAGGGGCGCCCGTGGCCGTGCTAGGCCGCCGTAGGCCGGTGGAGTGGTGCGGCTGCGCTGCGGGCTGCTCGAGGGACCAGGCGGGCAAGGCGGGGTGGCGTGGCGCGCTCGGGCGCGCTCGGGCGCATGGCCCTGCCGTGGGCGTGCTCGGGCGGCGCACGGCGTGCGCGTCATGGCGCGGCCGCGGCGTGCACGGGCTGGTGCTGGGGGCTGTGCGGGCTCGCGAGGGAGCAGAGAGGCAACGGAGAGAGGGGGGGGGGGGGGGCTTGGCACGGGTGCGCACGGCGTTGCCACCTCGGACGCCCGTCGCGACATTGCGACGTGCGCACGGCCGTGGCTGTCGCCGGATTCCACACGGCGACTCCGGCCACCATTTTGCCTCCTCGGGCGTGCGGTGAGGTCGTGGTGAAGAGATGAGTGCAGGGCTGGTGCCAAATCGACAGAAAAACATCACATTTCCCGGATTGATCCACGAGTTGGTTCGGATTGGGAAGAACAGGGTGGATGAACACCAAGTGTTTGGTGAATTGCCCGAACCAAAACAGTAGCATTTTGCTATTTTAATTTCCCTATTTCTATTTATTCTTTTGGGTCCAAATTTAAGATCTAGGCTAAGTATATTATTGGTGAGTGTTACAAAGTCTTTTTGAAATATTTTGAAATATTTCAATCATGAATTTCTAATTTGAATTTGAAGTTTTGAATTTGAATTTTTGAAAGGGAATAGTTTGTAAAAATTAACTAGGAGTGTTTATAATATTTCTCCATTGGTTTTGGTGTAAAAATAAATTATGCTTCTTAATTTGGAAAATATAATGTGACATTTGTCACATGGTGTTTTGTTTTTGTGGTTTGTTTTATTTGTTTTCCTTTCTTCAAGTTTTTAATTAGAGCTAGAATTTAACAATCTTGCAAACAATGCAACAAGCAACACTCAAGAATTAAACATACACACATTTTTATAAGAAAAGTTTTTTGTTGGCCCACATTTTTGCATTACTAATTATTTTAATAATCTGGGATGTTACAGACTTCCCCCCTTAAAATAAATCTCGTCCCGAGATTTGCTAGGCCTGGGTACTAAAGAGGTTGGGAAACTCGCTCCTAAGATAGTCTTCACGTTCCCAAGTTGCTTCATCTTCAGAGTGGTTAGACCACTGGACTTTGTAGAACTTGATTGCTCGCCTGCGGGTGAGACGAACATCTTCGTCGAGAATCTTGAGGGGCGTCTCACGATAAGTCAGATCTTGATTCAGGTCGACGGACTGGTGATCGATGTTTTTGAAAACATCAGGCTGGTCAGGAACTTCAAGACACTTCCGGAGCAAGGAGATGTGGAAAACATCATGGTAATCTTCTAACTCTTGGGGCAACTCCAGTTGATAAGACACTTCTCCTCGACGGGCAAGGATCTTGAAGGGTCCAATATATCTTGGCGCTAATTTTCCTTTGACATGGAAACGCTGCATTCCTTTAAGGGGTGTCACTCGGAGATAGACATAATCGCCGATATTGAAGGTGACATCACGACGCTTAGGATCAGCGTAACTCTTCTGACGGGATTGGGCGGTCTTGAGTCACTCTCGGATAAGCTGTACTTGCTCTTCAGCCTCACGGAGGGTATCTGGTCCAAACAGTTTGCCTTCTCCGGTATCGGCCCAATTCAGGGGTGTACGGCACTTCTTGCCGTAAAGGGCTTCAAAAGGGGCCATTTGCAGACTAGACTGGTAACTGTTGTTGTATGAGAATTCTGCAAATGGAAGGCAATCTTCCCATTTGGATCCATAGGCTAGGACACATGCGCGAAGCATGTCCTCTAATATCTGGTTCACTCGTTCAGTTTGGCCATCGGTCTGGGGGTGATAAGCTGTGCTAAACGCCAACTTGGTTCCGAGGGCTTCATGCAGGGCTTTCCAGAACCTTGAGGTGAATTGTGTACCTCTATCTGATACAATCCTCTTAGGCACACCATGCAGGCTTACTATTCTGGAAATATACAGGTCTGCTAACTGATTTCCCCTATAGGTGGTGTGGACGGGAATAAAATGGGCCACTTTGGTCAGCCTGTCAACGACGACCCATATTGAGTCATGGCCTCGGTTGGACCTTGGAAGTCCAGTGATAAAATCCATTCCAATCTCCTCCCACTTCCACTCGGGAATCTTTAGGGGTTGAAGCAATCCAGCGGGTCGCTGATGTTCAGCCTTGACTCGCTGACAAATATCACACTTGGCTACGAAAGCACCAATTTCTCGCTTCATTCCATGCCACCAAAATCTTTCACGAAGGTCTTGGTACATCTTGGTTCCGCCGGGGTGGATTGAGTAAGGGGTCTCGTGGGCTTCCTTTAGGATTAACTCCTTGAGTTCCGAGGTATTGGGGACACAGATACGACCATTGAATCTCAACACTCCTTCTGCATCCTCGGTAAAACCAGGTGCTTTACCGAGAGAAATCTTCTTCTTGATTCCTTCGATGCTCTCATGACCTTTCTGGGCCTCCTTGATTTGATCTATCAGAGTTGGAGCTAACTCTAAATGGGCGAGATAGCCGTGGCTAACAAGCTCTAGTCCAAAATCTTTGAACTCCTTAAACAGGGCTGGCTGCTCTGCTTGGATCATGGCATTCAGGGTGCAGGGTTTGCGACTGAGGGCATCGGCAACTACATTAGCCTTTCCAGGGTGATAATTGATGCCGATATCATAATCCTTGATTAGTTCCATCCACCTTCTCTGTCGCAAATTTAACTCCCTCTGCGTGAAGATATACTTCAAGCTCTTATGATCCGTATAAATCTCGCAGCGATGTCCCGCCAGATAGGAGCGCCACGTCTTCAAAGCAAGAACAACAGCGGCTAACTCCAGGTCATGGGTTGGGTAGTTCTCTTCATGGGGTCGCAACTATCGAGACAGATACGACACCACCTTGCCTCCTTGCATCAGAACACAACCCAGTCCTAGACGTGATGCATCGCAATACACGTCGAAACTTTTGGTGACGTCTGGCATAATCAGGACAGGGGTTGAGGTCAATCTCTTCTTTAATTCCTGGAAACTTTCTTCACACTTCTGAGTCCATTCAAATTTCTTATCCTTTTTCAGCAGTTGGGTAAGGGGCTTGGCTATACTGGAGAATCCCTCAACGAACTTGCGGTAGTATCCCGCTAGTCCGAGAAAGCTTCGGATTTCAGTTACACTAGTTGGGGCTTTCCAGTCCACAATGGCTTGGATCTTCTCTGGGTCTACAGAAATTCCTCCCGCAGACACAACATGTCCGAGAAATGAGACTTCACTGAGCCAGAACTCACACTTGCTAAACTTGGCATACAACTGATGCTCTCGGAGGGTTGCTAAAACTAGACGCAGGTGTTCAGCATGCTCTTCTTCAGTTTTGGAGTAAATAAGGATGTCATCAAGGAAAACTACCACGAACTTGTCAAGATACTCCATGAAGATCTTGTTCATGAGATTCATAAAATAGGCTGGGGCATTGGTCAGACCAAAGGACATTACGGTGTATTCAAATAAACCGTAACGGGTTGTGAAGGCAGTCTTGGGAATGTCTGTCTCTCGGATTCTCAACTGATGATACCCTGACCGAAGATCGATCTTGGAAAAGACTCGGGCTCCGTTCATTTGATCGAACAGATCCTCGATCTTTGGGAGAGGGTACTTGTTTTTGATGGTCACATCATTCAACCTGCGATAATCCACACACAGGCGTGTGGTACCATCTCTCTTATCCACAAAAATAATGGGTGATCCCCAAGGTGAAGCACTTGGGCGAATAAGCCCTTTGCTGAGCATATCTGCTAACTGCTTCTTCAACTCAACCAGTTCTTCTGGATTCATCCGATAGGGTCTTTGGGATATGGGGGCTGTCCCGGGGATAAGTTCAATGATGAACTCAATATCCCGATCCGGTGGCATACCAGGCAATTCTTCAGGAAAGACATCTTGGAACAGGTGAACAACACGAATCTCATCTAGGGCTGGTCGAGCTATGCTCTCATGGCATCTTGGTTGGGGTCGACTAGTTTCTGACACATACTCCACTTCTACTCCTTTGTCGGTGGTGAGGGCTACAGCTCTTCTGGCACAGTCAATTCGACCATGATACTTGGCTAACCAATTCATACCCAGTATGACATCTATTCCTTGGGTTCCTAGGATGATTAAGTCGACTAGGAACTTTTCCCCTTTGATCTCAAGGGAAACGTCCGGGCAAAAAGACTTGGTATCTATGGTGGATTCTGGGATTTGGATGACCATGGGTCTGGGTAAGAGGCTTCCGACTAAACCTCCCTTAGCAACAAATTCTTGGGTAACAAAAGAATGAGTAGCACCAGAATCAAACAGAACAGTTGCAGGTACTGAGTTGACAAGGAACGTACCCATCACAACATCTGGTGCATCCATGGCCTCTTCAGCATTGATGTGGTGCAGGCGTCCCTTGGCAACAGCCACATTTCCGCGGGGTGCGGGGTTCTTGCCATTTCCATTGCGGCCTTGGCCGTTGTTCGGCGCCTGTGCATTGGGGCGCGGACCATTCTTCTTAGGATTGGGGCATGCCTTGGAGTAGTGACCCTTGGTGCCACAATTGAAACAGACAACATTGGCATTGAGGTTGGGGTTGCTAGGGTTCCCTCCGGGACGGGTGTTGTCATTGGGACGGTTGAACTTGTTTGGGTTGTATGGGGGCTTAGGGTAACTGGGGTGCGAAGTTGGTGGTGGTCTATATGCTGGCTTGGGGTTTGGTGGGTGGGTGCGAGGTTTCTGACTGCTCGAACCTTCCTGGGCAATCATCCTCCTCTTACGACCCTCAAACATGGATTTGCGCTTGGTCTCCAACTGTATGGCCTTGTCCACAAGTGATTCCAAATCCACAAAGTCATGGATAACCAAGGCGCATTGCAGTTCATCATGAAGTCCGTTCATGAAACGCTCCATCTTCCTTCCCTCGGTGTCGACGTCATCAGGAGCATACCGAGACAAGTCAGTGAACTCATCGAGGTATCCGACCACATCCTTACTTCCCTGCCGCAACCTGCGGAATTCATCCTTCTTCCGCTCAATGAGTCCGCGGGGAATGTGCTTCTTGCGGAACTTCTCCTGGAAATCATCCCAGCTGATAGCATAACCAGCTTGCTGTAGAGCCTTGGTAGCTTCCCACCAAGACCGTGCTGGTCCTGCAAGATAGTGTGTCGCATACAACACTTTCTCAGGTTCTCCCACGGCTGCAACTACCAGGTTGTTGTTAATGGTGCGAAGCCAGTCATCGGCCTCAAGTGGGTGAAGTCCCTTGGAAAAGGTGGGTGGGTTGGTCCTTTGGAAGTTGCTCAAGGTGGACCGCTGATTTCCTTCACCATTGCCATTGCCATTGCCATTGCCATTGTTGTGGTGGTTGTTGTTGTTGTTGTGAGCGGCAGCTATCTGTTGCAGGGCAGCGATATGAGCTTGACGCTCAGTCCGGGCAGCTTGACGTTCCTCCATGATGAGTGCCAGAAGTTGGGCGGTGGTTGGGTCCGGTGGGGGTGGTGGTGCTCCTCCATCCGTGTTGGTGCGACGAGTTTCCACCATCCTGAAGTACACCGGGAATAAGGGCAAGCAAAAGGGGTTCTGACCAAGGGAAGATGGGTTTTTACGTAGAGGTTGATTTACTAAGGATTATTAGAGAAACATTTAACACATGATAGCAAGACTAGCACACACTTTCATAGCACAACCATTACATCAAGAGTTCATCCAAATCTAGCTTACAACATTCTCCCTAACTAATGTACATATAGCAAGTTCCAAAAGAACCACAACTTTGACTCTACTAGCGATAGGGGGTCGACCTAATCCTGCGGTAGAACTCAAATAACTCGCCTACTGAGGTGGAACCTCAGGCTCTGCCATGTCAGCATCGGACTCGTAGGGTGGCTCCTCTGGATCCTCCTCCTCATCATCCTCATCCTCATCGTCCATCTCCTCCAGATAGTCGTCATCGTCACTGAGGAAAGCGTTGTTCTCCTTGCGGAGATCCTCGCCCTCCTCCTCCATCTCGTCAGTACGGAGCTCCAAATCCTCTATCAGCTCATCCTGCTCGGCAACCTTCTTGCGAAGCTTCGCTATGGTCTTCCTCATCTGGGTTCTCTTCTTAAGAAGAGCGGTCTTCTCAGTCTTCAGTTGTGCCTCGCTCTCGCGACTCTCCTTGAGTGAGAGACGCTCAAAGTGAGACCGAAGCCTAGCGCACCTCAGATCCTCCTGGGTGCGAAAAAGCATAATCTCCATGTCCAGGATATACTCTCCAAATGTCGGGTGCAGAGGGGACCGAATTGGGTGTCCATCGATGGTGCGTCTCCAGTAGAACTGGAAACGAGAGTTTACCAGCTCCGCCTTGTGCTCCTCACAAAGCCGGGATAGCATCCGCTGCATGGAACGACATAGTCCATCGTCCCAGTGGACGTCCATGAGGGTGAAAGAGAGTGCCCTGGATCCGGGGGACTTGATGTTCCCGCGAACCGACCCCTCGATCAACCAGGACAGGTTCCCGCTACCTGGAGCGTCCACCTGGGCTCCCCTGAACTCAGGAGTGGGACGACCTAGCAGCTTGGTCAACTCGAACAAGTCCTTCTCGAACATCAACTTGCCGTCCTTCTCCAGCTGAACGAACTCGGTGAAATGGATCGCCATCTATAATTTTTAGTCAAAATTTTAAGTTAGTGAGATGACAAGTATATCAAAATTTTAATGGAAGGGACAATATGTGAGCAGATTTTTAAGTTTATTAAAATGAAGTGTGGCAAGTTTTTATGAATATGAGAGAAAACTTGATAGTTGGTAAGAAGAGAATTTTGCACAAATGAGAGGGTAAGAGGTAAGCAATTTTTTTAAACTAATTTCTTATTTTGTTTTTCTTTAAAACTCACTTTTGCAATCACTACCTAACGACCATGCTAATCTAAGGCTCCTAAAGTCGAGATGGCTCTGATACCAATTCTGTGGGGACCCCGGACTAACTGTCCGAAATACCCTATTATGCTTAACACAACGATCCCGTGATCAGTCTGTCGTTGCACATAATCCGAATTGGATACCAAAGTTTACATCCATTACAATACCGATTTAAAGTCTTACATAAAATGGTCATATAGACCAAGTCTTACATAGGTGCCTTCAAGGGCCAAACCAAAACAATCAGCGGAAATAAGGCGTAGTAGACATCAAATCCTAGCGATGACCCGACAGGCAGTCGACTTATGAAGATCCTTAGTTGGCATAGATGTCGCCGTACTCCTCCTGGGCGTAGTACTCCTCCATGTCTGGCTACGACAATAGCCAGAAGCAAACTAGTATGAGTACATTTGAATGTACTCGCAAACTACTCCAACATGAGTGCTCTAGTTCCATTTTTAGTTTCTCACTCTTATTCCTTTAAAACATCTCTGTATCTTTGTTGAAGAAGATAAGGAAATTATGACTACTAGATATCTCAATTTTATTAGTTTTATTCCAAAACTCCTCCTTTTCCAACCATAAACCATTATGGTAGTCATTTTCCAACTACCTCATACCGATCCGTTGGTATAGGTGTACGGAACATTCTCCAATTTCCTTTACTTTTAAAACTCAATTCTTTTCCAAAAACTTGCACATGGTCTAAGTAGGGTCTTCAACTGTCCATATCCGAGGACTCGGCTATTCGAATAGTTTAATTACCCTCTGCAGAGGTAGCACGCTTTTCCCACACTCATTCGATAACTCATCGTGTCAGCCACGCTTCGCCATACCCGTGGTATGCGAAGTTGAGTCACCGACCCTAGTCTTTCCTTTGCTCATGCTAGTAGAGGACCCTGCCCCTATGAACCATTCCATCTACACCTAGTCTAGTTTCCCGTCGGAAACCATAAGTGTGAGGACTCATAGGTTTTATCTGGCGGTGTATACGGACATCCTTCTATCCTCCTCCTTATCTATTCATAGATTTTTGAGCGAGGACCCAGGTCAGGGTTAGGTCACCAAACCACTCCCTCATGCATAACAGAGTCATCTCTGTTGATGCAGTGTCCCATACTAATAAGAGCAAACTATATGACTAAGCCCTTTCCCATATGTGGGTAAATGTGGTCGCACAGAGTATCGGTTGCTTGACTGAGTACTAGGACACAATGTGCTTTTCCAAAACCATCTTTCTCCATTTCCTTATTTCAACACCACATTTTGGTGCTATATATCCACACAAGTTTTCAAAGGAGTTTTGAATAAACAACATTGTTTTTCCATCCTATAGTTTTAGTATAAACTTCTACATATGGTGGCAAAATAATCTCTATATACTTTTGAAAAAGGATTTTTGTAAACCTTTTCTTTTGAAAATGATTTGTAAATCTAGATGCATAAGTTAGGTGCAAGCTCAGAGAGTAGCTTGCCTTGCTCGGCAAAGTGATCTTGGTCTTGGTCTTCAGGTTCAGCAAATCCCTCCTCCTCGATATATCCGGCAACGTTCTCGTCTAATACACAATCAATCAAATACAAACAATCACTAGCCTATTCCATCAATCATCATAGCAATACACTCTTAGAGGTTCTAATTAACCATTCCACATACCAAACAATATCATGTGGTTTCAATTTAATTGAATTAAACTTTATTCCATTGTATTTTAATTGGGGCAGAAACTTGTTGCACATGTTTAATTGCATAGCTTGAGTTCTGTTTGTCACAAAAATACAAACTAAAATTCTACAGAAAGCTAATGATTTGTAGAAGATGACACAATTGGGTTTGGGTCATTTGGAGTTACCAAACTCCCTGCACATTGTTTTGAATTCAGAAGCCATTTAATATGGTTTTGGCTATTATTTAAATTATATTCATCTAAAAATTAAACCAATTTAGGGGTGACTAACCATGGCTAAATGTGACCTAATAAAATTAGTCTCAACTAATTTGGATTATCAGAGTATCAGAAACAAACAAGTTTAGAATTTAAACATGCTACTGTATTTTGAATATTGTATTTTTATTATATATCCAAATGGGGTGAAACTGGTTTGGTTGGATAGTAAATTTCATAAGCTTTCCAGAACATTTGGATTTGCTAAATTTGGAGTTGTAAATCTAAAGTTATGGAATTTCTAAAATTGGGTTCAGTTCTGGTTTTTAAATGAAACTTAAATTCGAATTTAAATCCAGAACGGATAATGTTGAAAAATCTGACAGAGGGGACCCACTGGTCAGTGACTCAGCGAGCGCGCGCGCGGTTTATTTAAACCTGACGCGTGGGACCCGCATGTCAGGGTTTTAATATTTTTCACGAACCGGTAAGCTACCGTAGGATCTAGATCTAACGGCTGAGATCGAGCGCGTCGGCGACGACCTAAATCGGGCGGCGCCGCGGCTCCGGTGACGGCGAGGAGGACGGTGCGCTCACCTAGGGGGCTCGGGAGGGCGTGCAGACGGTGCAGAATGACGGCGGCGAGGTGGGGAAGCTCCTGGGGCGAGTGGTGCGTGCTGGCGTGGCTCCGAGCGACGGCGGCGACCTCCTCCCTTTTCCCGCGGCTCCGCTCCAACTCCGGCGAGCGATTGCCGACGCACCTGAGCACGGATCAAGGGGAAAGAGGGTGCGGGTGAGAGAGGGGAACAAGGGGAAGAGAAGGGAGGCAGAGGGGAGCGACGGGGAGGGCAGCACGGCCAGGCCGTGGTCGTCGCCTACCTCGGGCACGGCGAGCTCGAGGAAGGTGACGGCGACCCGAGGCTTCACGGCCTCGGTACTGGCCTCCTCGTGGTGCGCAAGGGAGAGGGGAGTGGTGTGAGGGGGGAGGGCAGTGGCGGTGTGGCGAGAAGAGGGGCACGGGGGCGGCTTTTATAGCGGCCGGGCGGCGCACGGTGGGCGCGGTGCAGGGGCGCCCGTGGCCGTGCTAGGCCGCCGTAGGCCGGTGGAGTGGTGCGGCTGCGCTGCGGGCTGCTCGGGGGACCAGGCGGGCAAGGCGGGGTGGCCTGGCGCGCTCGGGCGCGCTCGGGCGCGCTCGGGCGCATGGCCCTGCCGTGGGCGTGCTCGGGCGGCGCACGGCGTGCGCGTCATGGCGCGGCCGCGGCGTGCACGGGCTGGTGCTGGGGGCTGTGCGGGCTCGCGAGGGAGCAGAGAGGCAAGGGAGAGAGGGGGGGGGGGGGCTGGCACGGGTGCGCACGGCGTTGCCACCTCGGACGCCCGTCGCGACATTGCGACGTGCGCACGGCCGTGGCTGTCGCCGGCGTCCACACGGCGACTCCGGCCACCATTTTGCCTCCTCCGGCGTGCGGTGAGGTCGTGGTGAAGAGATGAGTGCAGGGCTGGTGCCAAATCGACAGAAAAACATCACATTTCCCGGATTGATCCACGAGTTGGTTCGGATTGGGAAGAACAGGGTGGATGAACACCAAGTGTTTGGTGAATTGCCCGAACCAAAACAGTAGCATTTTGCTATTTTAATTTCCCTATTTCTATTTATTCTTTTGGGTCCAAATTTAAGATCTAGGCTAAGTATATTATTGGTGAGTGTTACAAAGTCTTTTTGAAATATTTTGAAATATTTCAATCATGAATTTCTAATTTGAATTTGAAGTTTTGAATTTGAATTTTTGAAAGGGAATAGTTTGTAAAAATTAACTAGGAGTGTTTATAATATTTCTCCATTGGTTTTGGTGTAAAAATAAATTATGCTTCTTAATTTGGAAAATATAATGTGACATTTGTCACATGGTGTTTTGTTTTTGTGGTTTGTTTTATTTGTTTTCCTTTCTTCAAGTTTTTAATTAGAGCTAGAATTTAACAATCTTGCAAACAATGCAACAAGCAACACTCAAGAATTAAACATACACACATTTTTATAAGAAAAGTTTTTTGTTGGCCCACATTTTTGCATTACTAATTATTTTAATAATCTGGGATGTTACAGCGAGGTTGCCCACTTGAGGGGTCGCTCCTGGGGAGACTCTTTGCCTGACGAGGTTGCCCACTTGAAGGGTCGCTCCTGGGGAGACTCTTTGCCTGGCGAGGTTGCCCCTCGAGGGGTCGCTCCCGGATGTCCCTTGAGGCTCGCGGCGGAATTCTTTCCTGCTAGTATTAGAGGGGCGAACCAAACGCTGGAACACGGATCAAGGGATCGTGCGCGCTTATAGGTCCCCTCAGGCGTTCCTTGCGAGGAGAGTAAGTACCAAGGTCCTCTGTAGAGATGGCGTGTTTGTAGGGTAATTGCCCTCCAGCCAGAGCTCAGACTCTTGGATTTTGCAGTGTTGCTGGTGTGTGATTTGAGGCACTGGCACCGTACTCCAGCCCCCGCTCGCGAGGTACGCATGTGGAGAGATAAAAGCGCACACTTCAACAATAGTAATGCGTAAATAAAAACCCCCCAAAAACGTTTTTTTAAGCGGCGCCGAAGCGCTAAGACCACTTAGGAACGAGATTGAGTCATTATGCTTGGGGATGCCAAGTTAATGCTCTGACCGTGTCGAGGCATGGGGACCACCTGTTGGTGGCAGAGACTCTCAACGGCCTGAGGTTGCTCGTTTTAATTGAGAGCTCGGAGGGTTTTCCCTCGAGTGAAGCCTTTGGGGCTTTGGAGGTTTAAGCCGTTGGCATTTTAACCTCCGGAGACAAGAATGCTTGGAGGTTGAGCCGTAAGCTGCCTCGTACGCTAAGAGTCTCGACGTGACAATGATCACGTGCGTGGCAACGACCACGGTTGCGTTTGTTCCCTTAGGAGACAAAGAATTTGTTTGAGGTTTAAGCCTTTTGGCGTTTTAACCTCTAGAGCCGACATTGCTTGGAGGTTGAGCCGTAAGCTGGCTCTTCCGCTTTGTTTTCTCGACGTGACAATGATCACGGGTGTGGCAATGACCACTTTGGCATTAGTTCCTTTAGGAGACAAAGCTATGTTTTGGGAGGTTTAAGCCTTTCGGCGTTTTAACCTCTAGAGACGAAAAATGCTTAGAGGTTGAGCCGTAGGCTGCCTCGTCGGCTTGACGTCTCGATGTGACAATGATCACGGGCGTGACAATAATCACTTTTTTTTTACTTGTTCCTGTCGGATACAAAGGTTTGCGAGGTTTAAGCTCTGAGCTTTTAACCTTGATGGACAAAAAGGTGCTTGGAGGTTGAGCCGTGGGCTGCCTCTTTCGCTAAATGCCCTGATGTGATGATGATCATGGGTAGAACTTGCGTAGATGCATGATGTTCCATGGATTCTTGACGGGGACACCGTCTTCCGTCTCGAGGCGAGCCACGCCAGGCCTGACGATGTGGGTGACCCTGTAGGGACCTTCCCACATCGGGGACAGCTTGTTGAGGCCTTCCCTGGAGAGGATTCGTCTGAGGACAAGATCGCTTGCCTCCAGGGTGCAAGAGCGCACATTGCGGCTGTGGTAGCGCCTCAGGGACTGCTGGTACTTGGCCGCCCGTAGAGCGGCGCGGCGGCTTAGCCCTTCAAGGAGCAGCAGGTCGTCGTTGTGGATGTCCTCTTGCTGGTCCTCATTAAAGGCAAGGACCCGTGGGGACCCATGCTTTATCTCTGCGGGGAGGACTACTTCGGCTCCATAGACGAGTGCGAACGGCGTTTCCGCGGTGGGCTTGGGTGGCGTGGTACGGATGGACCAGAGCATCGAGGGGTAGCTCGTTGATCCAGCCCTTGCCATGGCCCTTGAGGACATCGAAGGTCCTGGTCTTCAAGCCTTTGAGGACCTCTGCGTTTGCGCGCTCAGCCTGCCTGTTGCTTTGCGGATGGGCAACTGAGGCGAAGCAGAGCTTGATGCCCATTTTCTGGCAGTAGGCTCTGAAGATTCCGCTTGTGAATTGCGAGCCATTGTCGGTGATGATGCGGTTATGCACCCCGAAGTGGCAGACCAGGCCTCTGATGAATTTCACCGCCGCGCCTGCTGTGATTGTACGTGTCGCCTACACTTCAGGCCATTTTGTGAACTTGTCAATGGCCACGAAGAGGTAGCGATATCCACCTTGCGCCGTTGGTAAATGTCCAGGATGTCCAGCCCCCAGACCGCAAACGGCCACGAGAGCGCAATGGTTTGTAGGCCTAGCGCTGGTTGGTGGATTTGCTTGGCGTGGAATTGGCAGGCTTCACAAGCTTGAATGATGTCCGTTGCATCTTGAAGCGCTTGAGGCCAGTAGAAGCCTCTCCTGAAGACTTTTCCTACGAGTGTGCGGGCGCACGAATGGTGGCCGCATTCCCCGCTGTGGATGTCCTTAATCAGCAGTTTTCCTTCTTCAGGAGGGACGCACTTGAGCGCGATGCCGTTTGGGCGCTTGCGGTAGAGATTTCCTTCGAGGATTTGGTACGATTTTACTTGGCGGGCGATTCGCTCCGCTTCAACATCTTCCTCGGGAAGGATCCCTTTGTGGAGGTAGTCTTTGATCTCGTCGATCCATCCTGCCTCTTGGCGCACCGCTGTGAGCAACAGACGCTCCCCTATTGGGGGCCCGCAGCCTGGGGCTCCGCTTGCGGGTGGTGGCGGGAGCGTTTCGTCTGTGCTTGCTGGCAGGGCCTCGAGGGGCTGCTTTATGGATGCCTTGACGAGCCTTTCTTCAAAGACACCTGGCAGCTGGGCTTGCCTCTTTGATGCGCGCTTGGCGATGTCATCAGCCTCTTGGTTTTCCTTTCTTGGGATGTGCATGAGCTCCATTCCCCTGAAGTTCTTCTCCAGCCTACATACCTCTTCAAGGTATGCGGCCATGTGGTCGTCCTTGGCCTTGTAGCTTTTGTTGGAGAAGTTGACGAGCAGCTGGGAGTCGCCCTTGATGAGTATATGCTTGACGCCTAGGGCGATTGCGGCGCGTAGGCCAGCTAGCAGCCCTTCATACACGGCGATATTGTTGGATATCTTGTCGATTCCGAAGCACAGCTGGACTGCGTAATACAACTTGTCGCCTTTGGGTGAGGTCAGGACTACCCCTGCCCCACCGTGGCGACAAGCGAAAGCTCCGTCGAACTTCATGGTCCAGTAGCTGGGCAGTGCGGCTCCAGAGGACTCGTGCTCTTCTTCCTAGGTCTCTTCAGGGGTTGGATCAGTCCATTCAGCGACGAAGTCTGCCAGCGCTCTTCCTTTGATTACCCTTGTGGTATCGAAGCGCAAATTGAATGGCTGTAGCTCGATGTTCCATCCTGCGACACGATCTGTTGCATTTGGGTTGCGCAGAATTTGCTCCAGGGGGAAAGAGGTTACCACCGTGATGGGGTGCCCCTGGAAGTAGTGTCGCAGCTTTCTTGAGGCGATGAGGAGTGCGAGGAGAAGCTTCTGCTGCATTGTGTACCGCTCGCGAGCATCACGCAGTACTGTGCTGACGAAGTAAACTGCATGCTCGACGAGAGTAGTTCCTATTTCCTTGGCGTCTTTCGCCTGAGGTGGCCCATCTTGGCCCTCGATGGGGTTGGCTTCAAGGGGCTCGTCCTGGGCCTCGGGGGTTTTTGCCTCGAGGGATGTGGCCTCGAGGGAGTTGGCCTCGAGGGGCGCGGCCTCGAGGGGTGCGGCCTCGAGGGACTTGGCCTGGAGGGACGTGGCCTCGAGGGACTTGGCCTCGAGGGACGTGGCCTCGAGGGACTTGGCCTCGAGGGACCTGGCCTCGAGGGACGCGGCCTCGAGGGACGAGGCCTCGTAGCGTTCCTCCTGGGCCTCGAGTGCGTTAGCCTCTTGAGGCTCCTCGGTCCCTTCGTCACGAAACTCTTGCAGCAGTTGGCTCGGGGCGGTCCCCTCTTGAGGCTTTGGGCGTGGCGTGGTCCTTGTGATGACCGCCCCTTCGTCGAGCTCTTTATCAGGAGGCTTTTTCTTCTGAGTGGTTGCACTCTTCTTGTGAAGTATAGGCTCCTCTCTTTCCACCAGAAGGACAGCACTGGCTGTTTGCGGTGTAGCTGACAAGTACAGCTTCAGGTGCTCGCCAGGCCTTGGGGCGACCATTACAGGTGGGCTGGCCAAGTACTTCTTCAAGTCCTCAAATGCTTTTTCAGCTTCAGGGGTCCACTTGAAAGTGCCCGTTCTCTTCATGATCTTGAAAAACGGCAGGGCTCTTTCGCCGAACTTGGAGATGAATCGACCCAAGTTGGCCATGCAGCATGCCAGGCGTTGCATGTCCTTGAGCCTGCGTGGAGGTTGCATGCCTTCTATGGCCTTGATTTTGTCTGGGTTTGCCTCTATGCCCCGATGGGACACGAGGAAACCCAGCAATTTGCCTGAAGGTACTCCAAAGATGCACTTTGCGGGGTTGAGCTTGATGTTCACCTTGCGCAGGCTGGCGAAGGTTTCTTCCAGGTCTCCGAGAAGAGTATTTCCTTCTCGTGACTTCACGACGATGTCATCGACATATGCTTCAGCGTTTCGCCCCATTTGCCCGCCAAGGGCTATCCTCATTAACCTCTGGAAATTGGCTCCGACATTTTTTAGGCCGAAGGGCATGCAGACGTAGCAATACACACCGCATGGGGTGATGAAAGCCGTCTTCTCCTCGTCCTATTTAGCCATCTTAATCTGGTGATAACCAGAGAAGGCATTGAGGAAACAGAGGAGGTCGCAGCCTGCCGTGGTGTCCACGATCTGGTCAATCCTGGGCATGGGGTAAGGGTCCTTGGGGCAGGCCTTGTTTACGTCGGTGTAGTCGATGCAGAGGCGGCCTCCGCCGGCGGGTTTTGGGACTACCACGCCGTTGGAGAGCCAAGTGGGGTGCGCGACTTCGCGGACGACTTTTGCCGCTTTGAGCTTCTCGACCTCCTTGACGATGAATGCTTGCTTCTCGGGGGCTTGCTTTCTTGCTTTTTGCTTGACGGGGCGCGTGTTTGGGCACACGGCCAAGTGGTGCTCGATCACCTCCCTCAGTACACCAGACATATCTGACGGTGTCCATGCGAACATGTCAGAGTTTGCCTGGAGGAAGGCGACGAGCGCGCTTTCCTATTTGGGAGGCAGCGCGGCGCCAATGGTGACGCTAGCCCCCGAGCTCCCTGATCTCAGAGAGATCTTCTTGGTAGCAGCTGCCTCCTGAGAGAACAACTGCTTCTTCTTCTTGGGCCTCTCGAGAGGCTCTTGGTCCTCGTCTGCGAGAAAGGCCATGGCGGCGGTCTTGTAGGCCGTCTCCATAGCGCGCGTAGCGTCCAGGACATGCCCACGTATGGTGATCGTGCCGGCGCTGCCGGGGATCTTGACCATGTTGTACGCATGGTGCGTGACGGCCATGAACTTCGCGAGCGCGGGGTAGCCGAGGATGGCGTTGTACGGCAGGCCGATGTGCGCAACATCAAAGTCGATGTGCTCGGTGCGGTAATTTTTCTCGCTCCCGAAGGTGACGGCAAGCCTGACCTGGCCTAGATGCTCGATTGAGCCGCTGGTGACCCCCGTGAAGGGCCTCGAGGGCATAAGCCTCTCGTAGGGCACTTGAAGCGCTTCGAACGTATCTATGGAGATAACGTTCAGTCTGCTCCGCCATCGATGAGCGTCTTGGAGACAGCCACATTGTCGATGGTGGGGGTGCAGACCAGCGGGAGGGTTCCAACAGTCTTGGTGGACTTGGGGTGGTCCTGAGCGTCGAAGGCGATGGTGTACTACGACCACTTGAGGGGCCTGGAGGTTTCCGTGCTTGGGAGGGCGGCGTGAGCTCGTGGGTGAACTGCTTGAACTGGTTGTTTGACTTTGGCGCCTGCGCCCCTCCTAGGATGCAGGCAATGGCGCCCATCGGGGCTTGGTAGCCGCCATCTCCCGCGTCAGGGAGGTTGCCGTTCTTTTCTACGGCGTTGGCTCGATTTCCAGATGGTTTCTGGTAGCCGCCCTTGCGTCCGCCTCCGCGGTAGCCACGGCCTCGACCGCGGCCGCCGCTGTCTTCTGCTTGCTCGCGCTCCTTGCTCAACCTCTTGAGGTCGTAGCAGGACTCCGTAGAGTGGCCGCGCCTGTTGTGGTAGATGCAGAAAGGGCGGTGATCATCTTTCCTCTCTCCCGCCTCGGGGGAGTCCCTACGGGTGCCCTTTGTGTCAGGCTCTGCCGCAAGAACTGCGGTGGCCTTGCGCTTGGGCTCCTCCTTCTTCTTCTGGCTCTTGGACCCCTCAGCATGATCGTCCCCTGTCGAGGACATTTTCACGAAGAGGAGTCCCTCTTCAGCCTTGGCGCACTTGTCCGCCATGTCGAACAACTTGACCATAGAGGTGAGCTTGTCGTGGATGCCCAGCTTCTCGAGCATCCTGCTGTTTGTGACGCCCTCGCGGAAGGCGGCGATGACCTGAGTGTCGGGGATGTTCGGGATCTTGTTGCGCACTTGGCTGAAGCGCTGGATGTTTCGTCCTTCCTCTGCACCACAGCGCGCAGATCGTTGTGGGTGAGGGCGCGATCGTACGTCCCCTTGAAGTTGGAGACGAACTGCTTGCAGAGCTCCTCCCAGGAGTTCACCGAGTCCTCCGGGAGGTTCAGGAGCCACGACAGCGCAGAGTCGCGTAGAGCATGGGAGAACCAGTTGGCCATGACCTTGTCATCTCCCCCCGCAGCTTGGATGGAGGTGGTGTAGAGCTGCAGGAACTCGACGGGGTTGCTGGAGCCGTCGTAGCCCTTGGGAAGAGTCGGCCTGAACTTCTGCGGCCAGACCACGCGGCGCAGGGAGCGAGTGAACGCCATGCAGCCCGAGGTGTACGTAGTGACCCCGTGCTGAAGCGTGTCGCTGTTCTGCTGTCCCGCCTGGCCGAGTTCCTCCACGAGCCTGTTCTGGCGGTCTCGCTGTAGCTCCATCCCCACGTGGGCGTCGGGCGCGGTGCGTTGCACGATCATGCAATCGCGTGGCGAGGTTGCGTGCGAAGCAGCCCTCTGTGCCGCAGTCGGTACAGGCCCCGGAGGCGGCGGAGGCGCATCTGTTCCGACCGTGCCCGCGAGAGAGGGGTGCATGTTGGACTGCGACGGAGCGTGGCGCGTGGTGGCGATGCCGACGAGGTGGTTGAGGCGTTGGAGCCACTGCTCGTGAGCCTCAGCGGTGGGCTGGTAGCGTAGCAGCTCCTGCGCCATGAGCAGCGCGGTGTGGGGCGCAGGGTCTGTCCTCCCCGGGCCCGAGCCGCTCGGGCGCTGCGTCGGGTGCGACGACTGCGCGTCCTCCTGGTGCTCGGCGTTGTGCTCCGACGCCTCCGTGTGAGGGCCAGAGGGGACATGCTCCCCTTGGCGGGGTCGGCCCCGCCTTGCGCGGGTGGTCGCGTGGGTGGTCGCGGCGCCTGGGGGCGCAAGTGTTCCCGCAAGCGCACGTCGGCTGACTTGAGCGGTGCGGGTGGCGCGCGTGTTCACCATGGCGCGGAGACGAACTCGAAGGTTGTTGACGCGCCTCAATCCCCTACCTGGCGCGCTAAATGTCGGGTTATGACTCCCAGAAATCGGGGGTAGTCACTTCCTGAAGTGTAGTTCGAAAGGGGATTGAACGCGGAGGTCTAAACCCTCAAGTGGCACCGCGACGTTGCTCGCCGGACCCGAAGAAGACGCACACCCGACCAAGGAAGACACCGTCCTTTACCCAGGTTCACGGCCCTCGTGAGGAGGTAAGACCGCTACTCCTGCCTGTCTGTATTATATGTGGGAGGTTACAGTACAATTGAGCTTGCCGAAAGCCCCCTTGAGGCAGTTCTTGCCTGGGGAGGGAAGCGATGATCTTCTTCCTCCTCCGGACCGAGGCTAACCTAACCAGAGTTGCTAGGGTTTACAAGGGAGTTGTGCACGCAAAGGGCCGACCTCCGCTACGATGGTTGTCTTCTCTCTTTTATAGGCGCCTCGGGCCTTCTCCTTCGGCTTGACCCTCAAGGTGGCTCCCACTTGCCAGTGGCGGGGCGGAGCACAAGTCCACCGTGCTCCCATCGTCCATGGACTCGGTCCATTATTGATAAAGGTGGCGCCGTGGCCGACCGCTGGCCGACCGCGCGGTACGGTCAGCAGGGCGGGCAGTCTCTGAGGTGGAGCCCGCGATGACGATCTCCGTTGGAGGGTTGCGCCGTCCACCCGCTTTATCGTCAGAGTAGAAGGTCCGCACAGCTGTGCAGCAGGCGGAGCAGATTTGTTGACCGCTTTATCGCCAGGGAGAGCGACGGGGGTTTGAGCGCCACTGCACGAGCGTGGAAGAGGTCATGTGCGCTCTGCCGGGCTTCCTTGGCGATTACGTTTCCCTTCAGGTCTGAGGGGAGATTCCTGCCGGAAGCCCCCTCAGGCGGATTGGTCCCTTGGGGGGATGATCCCCTGGGGCGAGGGGTCCCTTGAGGCCCTCGCTCCCTCTTCAGGCCCGCGAGGGGTATTGCCTCTCGAGGGTCCCGCCAGGCGGTAACGCCTGGTCCTTAGTCGTTACGTCCGCCATGCCCGCGAGCGAGGCGTGGGGGGAATGGGCTCTTGGTACCCCAGTTCCCACTGGGCCGACAGCGTCCATGGACGAACGGGCCACGGTGGACTCTTGCACCTCCACGCCGCTGTCGTGTGGGAACCACCCTGAAGGCCAAGCAGAAGGAGAGCGCTAGAGGCGCCTATAAAAGCACCAAGACATCCATTGTAGAGGGGGTCGGCCAATTGCTTGTAACCATGCTTGTAAACCCTAGCAATACCAAGTAGGATAGCCTCTGGCTGGAGGAGGAAGAAGACCATCGCTGACCTCCACAGGCAAGAACTGCCTCAAGGGGGCCCTCGGCAAGCTCTGCTGTAGCGTAACCACCGTAATCTAATACAGGCAAGTAGGAGTAGCGGTCTTACCTCCTCACGAGGTCCGTGAACCTGGGTACGGGCCGGTAGCGCGGGGAACTTGCTGAATAAACTCCTTCGAATCGGAGGCCTGACTGAGGGTCAATCCTATGGTAACCCCAACCTAGGAATGCCTGTTTCACTTCCTTGACAGAGCCAACTGAGATGCTCTGTCTCGATGTTGACCTAACATGGATTGATTCTCAATCCTTGAGGGTCTCATCCTGCGAATCCCATAGATAGGAAATTGGTTTCTTTGGGAAGATAAGCGTAGTACATTCAGAGGTCCGCACTATATAAATTTACTGCCCGAGCGCTCAATGGCATACTCAGGGGTGGGAAATTGGGAAGAAATCATCTGTTCCGTCACCGGATGCGCGAGACTCAAAATCTCGTGCTGAAGAGCGTGGAGGTTCGAGTCCTCTTCAAGGCATAATATGGAGAATGCTCATTCAATAAGCATTCCCCGTAGAAGTATTCCGAAAATCTGCGCCTGGCGCTCTCCTCTATCTTCTGAGGTCCTTAAACATCTCCCTGAGAAAAGTAGACAGTAAAAGCCAAAATAGACTAAATGTAGCCTGAACGATCCTAAAAATCCTTCGAAGGAGATAATAAAGAACCCAAAGCAGATGGTATTAGGGTCTTGTTGAACAAAAGCGGAGTACAAAGACCAAGTATGCAGTTATTAAACCGGAGCCCGCAACTGAGTTATTTCGTCATTTCTAATAACGGGATCGATCACTTTCCGAAACGGCCTATCCTCCACTACGTAGGGGACTGGCGTATTGGTGACTCTACTTTTTGGAGTGACGATTGGGAAGGAACTGGCACATTGGAAAACATCCTGCCTTTGCTGAAACTAGTCTTCCTTTTTGTTTGCTGCATGAAATATTGATTGACTTTCCATTATACCCTTCTTCCAGCAAAGTGCTTTAACTCTTTTACATCTACCCTCTCTTCCAATCAAGTATCTAGAGAAGGTAGCGAGCCTTTTGAGGTATGGCTCTCACCTCCTTGTGCCCAAAGCGGGGTGCGCGAGAGCGCTGCGGTTCGAGTCTTTATCGATCGGGTAGATCTATATGTTCTGAGGGGGAGAGGAGGTGTAGCCCAGTCTGGTCAGCGCATCTGTTTTGGGTACAGTGTCTATCTCTGCCGTGGGTGTTTCGTCTTCAGGTCCGGCGAGCATCGTCGCCGTGTCCCTCGAGGGTCTTGACCTCCGCGTTCAATCCCCTTCACAAACTACACTTCAGGAAATGACTACCCCCACTTCTAGGGAGTCATAACCCGACATTCGACATCCTCAAAGGCCACGGCAAGGGATGGATCAGCGACCTCCCTTCGGTGCTCTGGTCCATCCGCACAACGCCACCCAAGCCTACAGGGGAAACACCGTTCGCCCTAGTCTATGGAGCCGAAGCAGTCCTCCCCACAGAAATAAAGCATGGATCCCCACGGGTCCTTGCCTTTAACGAGGACGAGCTAGAGGATCTCCACAACGACGACCTGCTGCTTCTCGAGGGCTTGCACCGCCGTGCCGCCCTCCGGGCAGCAAAATACCAGCAGGACCTGCGACGCTACCACAGCCGCAACGTACGCTCACGTACACTAGAGACATGCGATCTCGTCCGCAGGCGAATCCTCTCCAGGGAAGGCCTCCACAAGCTGTCACCGATGTGGGAAGGCCCCTACAGGGTCACCCGCATCGCCAGGCCTAGCGCGGCTCACCTTGAAACTAAAGATGGCATCCCCGTCAAGAATCCAAGGAACATCATGCACCTACGCAAGTTCTACCCGTGATCATTGTCACGTCAAGACATCTAGCGGAAGAGGCAGCTTACGGCTCAACCTTCAAGATTTTTTTTGTCTCCAGAAGGATAAAAAGAAAAACGTGATCATTCTCACGCCCGTGATCATTGTCATGTTAAGACATCTGGCGGAAGAGGCAGCTTACGGCTCAACCTCCAAGCATTTTTTTGTCTCTAGAGGTTAAAAGCTCACAGCTTAAACCTCCAAGCTCCAAAGGCTTCTCTCGAGGGTCAACCCTCCGAGCTCTCCATGTAACGAGCCACCTCAGGCCGTTGAGAGTCTCTGCCACTAATGGGTGGTCCCCATGCATCGACATGGTCAAAACATTAACTTGGCAACTCCAAGCATAATGAGACAATTTCGTTTCTAAGTGAACTTAGCACTACGGCGACGTTATGTAATATTTGGCGACGAGTTTTATTTACGCATTACTTCATTGAAATTTGTGCTTATATCTCTCCACATGTGCACCTCATGAGCGGAGGCTGAGAACAGGATCAGTGCCATAAATGACACACCAGCAGCACTGCAAAATCCAAGGATCCGAGCTCTGGCTGGAGGGCAAGCTCCCACAAACACGCCATCTCCACAAAGGACCTTGGTACTTACTCTCCTCGGGAGGAACGCCTGAGGGGACCTATAAGCGCACACGAGTCCTCTGTACCGTGCATCAGCGGTTGGGTCCGTCCCTCTAACATCTACAAGGAACAAGCGTCTCTACAAGCCTGAGGAGGCGACAGGGAAAAAACCCCTACAGAGGACCTCCTTTCCAGGTATAAAACCTATACAGGGAAAAAGCCTCGAGAAACTAAGTCTCGCACCCGTGCCTCGAGAGTTTTTCCCCGCAAGCGCACGTTTGCCCCTCTAGCGACTTTGCTTTCCCTTATACTTCATGGACTACGTGTAAGTCTAAGGGGGGCACTTGAGCATCGCGACTCAGGGCTCCTACCTCTCCTAGGCCTAAACTCCCCCCGGCCTTGCAGAGTCATTGCTCTAGCATACCGAAGTGGCGGAGTCATGGCACGAAGAGATGGGTCCTAACGACACAGAGAACAAATAGACATGAAGATAAGTCCTAAGGGACCTCTCGAGGGGCATGCAAGCAAGAAGCAAATTGCAAACAAGAGAATATTACATGCCCAAAAGTCGCAAATATCTAAACATAAAATTGTTTCAGATACAAGCGCGCGCAGGCGCAATGTCAGCAGCTTAGGCGGAATCGGCATCATCCTGCACCTCCTCCACAGCGCCCTCCTCGGTCTCGGTAGAGGCGGCCTCCTCCTCACTGTCATCCGCAGCGACCTCCGCACGCCTGAAGCGGTTGCAGAAGACGTCGACTTGCTCGCGGAGGGAGTTGAGACCCGCCACATGTCCTCCCCTTGACGAGCCTCCATCACTGTGGAGAGGTCGAAGCCTGGCGTGAGGATCCTGAGGTTGGTGAAGATGCGGTCGAAGACCACCCCCACGAGCTGCGGACTCTCGTCCTCTATCACCCCGCGGAGGTCAGCGACAGGGACCTCGAGCGCCGAGAAGAGCTGGTCGAAGTAGACCAAGTACATGGCAGCATCGCCACGGCCTCGGACCTCGGCGGGCGGCGCGTCCGCACCAAGCTGGGCGGCGAGCTCGTTACCCCGGGCGACCAGTGCTTCGAACATGCGCTCCCGCTGCCTTGTGAGCTCACGGGCCGTCACGGCAGTGTCGGCAGCCTCTGTCGCCTGCTCCATCACGGGGACAACCTGCTCCTCCACGTCCTTGGCCAGGGTGTTGAGATCATGGATGGCCTCTCTGCGGGCCTCCTCCGCCCGGCGTCGACCGTCCTTGGCGCGCTTGAGGGGGGTTTCTAGCTTGGAGTTGGCCTTGTCCAGCGCAGCAATCCACTGAGCATCGGCGGCGTGCCGGGCCTTGAAGCGGTCCTCCTGCTTCCGGGCCAAGTCGCGGTACTCCTAGGCTTTGGTCAGCCTGTACTGCTTCTCGCGCTCCACGAGGGTGTCCTCCGCCTCTTTCTTCTTCTCAGTGTACCGTTGCTCGAAGCGCTCAAAAGCATGCTTCTGGTCAGCGATGTTCTCATCATACTGACGGAGCGCCTCGGCCAGGTCCGCCTCGCGTGCCTCGAGCTCTTCGTGCTGAGTGGCGAGCGCGCTCTCCGCCTGAAGCCGCTGCTCGTCGCGCAGCCGCACCTCTTTCTCCTTGAGGGCCAGCTGCCGCTCGCGCTCGGCGAGGCCCTTGCGGTCCTCCTCCAGGGTCTCCTGCACGGCCCAGTGGGTGGAGAGGAGCTGGGTCTCCAGATGGCCCAGCTCGCGGCGTTTTTGCGCCAGCGAGCCCTCCATGGCTTCGCGCTCGGCCGTCGCCGCCGACAGGAGCTCGGCAACAACGTCGCGCTCTGCCTGGAGGGGCGCGAGAAGCTCGGAGGCATCACGGATGGCCCCCTCACGGATCTCCTTGGTGAAGCGGATGGACTCCTCGCGCGCAGCCTGCAGCGCCAGGTCCTTTTTACGACGAGCCTTGACGACCGTGTTGAAGGACGCCCAGGCCCTCGCCAGCTCCTCGTGCTGCTGAGCGAGCTGTATGTCCTCGAGGGCGAGTTGCGCCTCCAAGCCCTCCAGGGAATCCCTCATGAGGCAAAAGGCGACCTCGCGGTGCCCCGCGCTCTAGTCCCAGCCACGGAGGACCAGGTCTTGGCTTGTCGAGGGCCCAGCCCCTGAGTCGGCCCGAGAGCCTGGACCCGGAGTGTAATGCCCCAATCCATAAATTATACAGTGATGCTATGTGTCGGTGGTCATGCTACATAATCGAAGTTTACTGGGGTTACCACTCCCAGGCCGAGTAAACATCGGCAGGCGTGCTCGGCATGGATCATGGGCAACACAACCCTTCGATCATGCCATATCCAAAGCATAGCCCTCAAAGTATAATAAAGAGACTAAGAAACCGGAACACCTGGCACATGACAGACCCTACGACTCAAGATAATATAGTTCAACTCTTAGTAGAGAAAGATAGCAAATATTACAATCCGAGGTCACAGAACCATCATTACATCAAGCGGAAGCAAATTAAGTTGTTCTAAACAACAAGATCCAAATATGGCCTAAGAGGCCTACAGATAAACAGTCCCGTGCCACCTGGTTCCTAGTTGCCCCAGGCTGCCACCCGGGAACCCCAGACTACTCGTCGATGTCAATAAAGAACCCACCTTCGGGGTAGGTAAAGTCCTCCTCTGAAACAAAAATAAACAAGGGTGAGTTCGACGAACTCAACAAGATTTTGAGCTATTACTGCTCCATGATTGGCTCTCAAGGTTTTATGGCTGTTTTGCGTAAAGCTGATTTTGTTCATAAAATTTGACTCCAAGGCATCGACTATCAGAATATTTTCGAAGAGGGGTAAGAAGTAACTCTTTCTCTTTTGATTCACTTTCTCATCATCCACCACTGTACATGTTCCACCAAGGCACCTCCCTGACTCACCCTCGAGGAAGTCAACCTTTCAATCGTGAGTGGTACCTTTAGTACCCAGTTTTTAGTCATTCCGTTAAAGTTATTCTATGATCCCTGAATTCGTCACCAAGTCGTCCTTAACCGTGGACACGGCTTTTCGAAAAGATTTATCCCTGCAGGGGGTGTACAATGTGAAAGGCGCCAGGTTCCCGAGGGACCTCCCAGCTCCTTATCCATGCGTACCGTCCGGCCCATTGCCTGATCATTTAGCTCTCTTCCTGGGAAAGCCGGCTGGGTGGGAGCGGCTACGACCTTTACCTCGCTTTGGACTAACCCAGGATCATCAGTGACTGGGGGACAAGTTCAGTGCCTCCAACACCCTGCCCCGCGGCCACTCATTTTCCTACCACCATAATCCTCATCTCAGTCTTGGCCACTATCTCAACACACGTGCAAATGGAAAGCCAAACTAGAGGACCCTCGGCTAGTCTGACACAAGTTAGTCGGTCGATGAGGTTCCATATGCCCACGCATGGTAGCACGCTCAACTTGGCTCGAAGGCGAGAATTCGCACTGAGGCGGCGAGAACGAGACAACCCACCACATACCATGTGGCCTCTCATCCCCACCTTTTAGCATTTTATTAATTATTACCACAATTCTCCACCATCATCCGCGGAATTTCCACATCTGATCCCAACATGAATATCTCTCGGACCACTAAGCCGTTAACTAAGCAGGGCTACGCAACAACCTAGCATAGTGAATTAATTCAGGCCATCAACACAATCCTATGGATAATAGGAGGGAAAACAGGTAATGGCATCGGTAACTTAATGCAACTATAGGATACTCTAATCCAATCATATTATAGTGGAGAAAATAATCTGCATAAAGTAGGATAAGATATGCAATAGGGTGGGGATCACGCTTGCCTTGCTCAGCAGACGGGTAATACTGATCGTCGGGGTAATGTGGCGAGACCCCGGTTCCTTGATCTATCGATGTTTACAAACACCGGAAAGAACACAATCAATACAAGCAATTCATATGCAATGCGCAAACACATGATGGTATGACATTTTAATGCACTGAATTATTATAACAATTATATCACATTTACACGGGATGCTAGAAATATTTCTTCAACGATATAGGAAATATATTTTCCTATTTGTTTTTATGTTCCCCTACAATTTTTAATTTAGGTAACATGCTTGAAATGATTCTTAATATGTAGCACTGGTGCTTATGAGCAATTAATTAAAGGGCACCATTTTTAACAATTGGAGAAATTTATTATGAATTTGAGCTACACCTTTTTATTTATACACCTTTCTTTGGATCAACAAAACAGCAAATAATTTTAATTCCATTTGAGATGTGAATCATACTAATAGATTGCATTTATTCTTCTGATCATTTTGGTATATTATTTGCAAAGTTTGGACAATTATTTTGAAAGTTATGAATTTTCCAAGTTTTATTCATTTTCTGCCTTTTTTATTAAATCACAGGAAAATGTCCGGGTGTTTTTCACCGCGAGCGCAGCTAGCCCGAGCCACTGACGCGCGGGCCAGGGGGCCAGGGTGGCGCTGACGCGGCGCGGGGCGGGTGCTGAGCCACTGGCGCGTGGGCCCTGGCTGTCAGCACCACGCCGGAGCGCACGGCTGTGGTGGACGCCGGCGGTGAGGCGCACGGGCGTGCGGTTCTACGGCGCCAGGGAGCCCGGGAGTGCTCACGTTCGACGCGCACGAGTGCGTGGAGCCTCGTGGCGGGGCTACGGGCCAAATGGTCGCCCGGAAGTGCTCCGGCGACGAGCGGCGGCGGCGGCGTGCTACGGCTCCGACGGAAGCGACGTTTACGCGGCGAGTCAGAGAGAGATGGAGAGGGAGGAGGTGTCTAGGACGTGCGCCAGCTCACCCTCGACGCGTGGGAACTCGCGGCGGTGACGGAGGAGGTCGAAGGAGGTCGCGCACGTGCTCGGAGTCCGGCGGCCGGAGCGGAAGAAGACGAGGACGGTGCGGTCGATTTGTGGCGTCCCTCTTCGATTCCTTCGGCGCAGAGGAAGAAGGCGACGTCGCGGAGCTTGTGGTGCTCTTCGATCTGCTCCGCGAGCTCTCTAGCAACGGCGATTCGCGGCGGCGACCTCGGCTAGGTCACGACCATGGCGGCTCGGGGAAACAACAGGGGAGAGGGGAGATATTTCGAGGGGAGGGAGAGAGCACGGGCTCGTGGTGGTCTTATCCACCCCCCAGGGCAGCAGAGGGGGCCCGGCGCGGCGAAGGAGAGCGCAGGACGGCGAGCGGGTGCGACGGGGACGCGCGGCTCGGTCGCTACAGAGGAAGACGAAGGAGGTTTTCTGAAACCCCCCCTGCCACCTTTTCTTTGCCCTCACAAACAGGTCCTTCCCCATTACAAAGAGGTCCTTTTTAATTCTTTTCAAAACCAGTGCACTTCTTTGATTTAATTGGGGCAGTTAAACACTTTAGAAAAATTTGAGAAAAATCATGTAGCCTCCCCACACAGTGTAGAGTCACCCCAAGAGTTGGCATCTCAAGATAAAATGTTTTGAAGCACTTTTGTTCAGAGGGGATAATTAGGGTATTTTTCTGAAATTTCCAGAGGTTGTCACTTTAATAATTTGGAGCCATTGCAATTATAATATTTGGAACCCTTGGAACTTCCTTGACAATTATGCAAGATTAAAGTTGTGAGTGGTAATGTTCATAATAGTAGCAAAAGGATATGGATGCCATGATGCAATTACACAAAAGTGGAAAAATTACAGAGGTTTTCAGGTTTCCAAACTTGGGCTGTTACAAATCTACCCCCCTTACAGGAATCTCGTCCCGATATTCTAAAGTTGCGGAAGAAAGTCGGGATACTCCTCACGAAGACTAGACTCTCTTTCCCAGGTAGCTTCTTCTTCGGAATGGTGAGACCACTGAACTTTGAAGAACTTGGTAGTCTTATTCCGAGTCTTCCTTTCTGCTTCATCTAGGATACGTATGGGATGCTCGCGATAGGTGAGATCCGCCTGGATATCCAGCTCCTCATGATTGACTCCACGGATAGGATCCTTGAAGCAACGGCGGAGTTGGGATACATGGAACACATCATGCACATCCGGGAAGTTGGTTGGGAGTTCTAGCTGGTAGGATAGATCTCCTCGTTTGGCCAGAATGGTGAAAGGGCCAACATAACGAGGGGCCAATTTTCCCTTGATTCCAAAGCGACGAACACCACGAAGAGGAGAGACGCGTAGATAGGCCTTGTCACCAATTTCATAATGGACCTCCTGATGGTGCTTATCATAGTAGCTCTTCTGCCTAGACTGGGCAATCTTCAGATTCTCTCGTATGATTTTCACCTTCTCCTCAGCTTCATTGATCACATCTGGACCCAAGAGTTGCCTCTCTCCGGTCTCGGACCAATTTAGCGGAGTTCGGCATTTTCTTCCATACAGAACCTCGAACGGGGCCATACCCAGACTCGCTTGATAGCTATTGTTGTAGGAGAACTCAGCGAAGGGAAGGTATTTTTCCCACCCCTTTCCGAAAGAGATTACACAAGCTCGAAGCATGTCCTCTAGAACTTGGTTCACCCTTTCGGTCTGTCCATCAGTTTGGGGATGGAAAGTTGTGCTGAAGTTGAGGCGGGTTCCCATGGCTTGTTGGACACTCGTCAAGAATTTCGAGGTAAACAAGCTGCCACGATCAGAGATTATCCTCTTGGGAACACCGTGAAGTACGATGATCCGGGAAGCATACAGGTCAGCCAGCTTGGCAGCTGTGATGTCGACTCGCACTGGGAGGAAGTGAGCCACTTTGGATAGTCGATCGATGATTACCCAGATGGCATCGTTGCCCTTGGGAGACTTCGGCAGACCCGTAATAAAGTCCATACCAATCTCGTCCCATTTCCATTCTGGAATCGCAATAGGGCGAAGAGTGCCAGCAGGCCTTTGATGTTCCGCCTTTACGCGTCGACAGGTGTCGCATTCAGCAACATACTTGGCGATTTCTCTTTTCATCCGAGTCCACCAGAATAGTGGTCGGAGGTCTTGGTACATTTTGGTACTACCGGGATGAATAGAGAGAGGGGAATCATGCGCTTCTTTGAGGATCAGCTCCTTCAGATTCTGCTCCTTTGGCACCACCAGACGGTCACCAAAGTACACGATTCCCGCTTCATTCTCAGAGAAGCATTTGGCCTTTCCACTAGCAATGTTCTTTTTGATATTAAGAATGCCATTATCCAGTCTCTGCGCCTCCTTTATCTGGTCTACCAGAATAGATTTGATTTCCAGATTTGCGAGGTAGCCAGAAGGGACAATTTCTAGGTTTAAACGGGCGAACTCTTCATGGAGAGCAGGTTGAGCCTTTTCAATCATCAGGTTGTTGCTATAAGCTTTTTGACTTAGCGCGTCAGCCACGACGTTCGCCTTGCCGGGTTGGTAGTTCAGACTCACATCATAGTCTTTGATTAACTCCAACCAACGTCTTTGCCTGAGATTTAAATCCGGCTGAGTGAAAAGGTATTTCAAACACTTGTTATCCGAGTAAATCTCGCAACGGTTACCAAACAGGTATGGTCTCCATTGCTTCAGAGCATAAACCACTGCGGCAAGCTCCAATTCATGAGTTGGGTAGTTTTGCTCATGTGGCTTCAATTGGCGAGAGGCATATGCCACTGCATGGCCATCTTGCATTAACACACAGCCCAAGCCTTGCAGAGAGGCGTCACAGAAGACCACGAAATCCTGGCTTGCGTCTGGCAGGGCAAGCACAGGAGCAGAAGTGAGTTTGGCCTTCAGGGTTTTGAAGCTCTCTTCAGCCTTGTCCGTCCATACGAACCTTGTATCCTTCTTGAGAAGGTTGGTCAGAGGCTTGGCTATTTTGGAGAACCCTTCGATGAATCGGCGGTAGTAACCTGCCAATCCCAGAAAGCTTCGGATGTCCTTGACAGACATGGGAGTTACCCAATCCATAATAGATTGAATCTTGTCGGGAACGACAGCCACTCCACTTGCAGAAATCACATGTCCGAGGAAGACGAGATTATCCAACCAAAACTCACACTTGGAGAACTTGGCATAAAGGCGGTGTTCTCGAAGGCGTGTCAGGACCAAACGAAGATGTTCGGCATGCTCTTCATCGGTTTTGGAGTAGAAGAGAATGTCATCGATGTAAATGACAACAAACTTGTCGAGATAATCCATGAAGACGGAGTTCATGAGCCTCATGAACGTCGCAGGAGCATTGGTGAGACCAAAGGACATAACGGTATACTCATATGAGCCATAGCGAGTAACGAAGGCCGTCTTTGGAATATCCTGCTTTCGGATCTTGATCTGATGGTACCCTGACCTCAGGTCCATCTTGGAAAATACCGTTGCACCAGCTAGTTGATCCAATAGATCATTGATGCGAGGAATAGGGTACTTGTTTTTGATTGTCGCCGCATTTAACGGCCTGTAGTCAGAGACTAGACGAGGCACGGTAGAATCCCTCTTCTTGACGAAGAGTACGGGACAACCCCAAGGTGAACTGCTCGGCTGAATGAACTCCTTCGCTAACAGTTCATCAATTTTCTCCTTTAACAGAGCCAACTCCTCCACCGGCATACGGTAGGGCTTCTTGACAATCGGCGCAGTACCGGAAGCAACTCTATGACAAACTCCACACTTCGATCAGGTGGCATGCCAGGCAATTCCTCCAGGAACACATCCGGGAAGTCACGCACAACGTGGATGTCTTGGATTTCAGGAGGGGATAAGCCTTCCATGAAGCAAAGGAGGAGCTCTGGTGAGTTGGGCATGGATGGAGATGGAGGTCTGGACTGTGCAGACCAATACTCCACAATGTCGCCGGAAGATGTGGTCACGGTGATGGTTCTGGCAGCACAGTCGAGGTTAGGCTTGTATTTCCCTAGCCAGTTCATGCCCAATATGGCATCAAAGCCGGTTGAATTGAAGGCTATCAGCGGAAACGGGAAGGGGAATGAGCCTATATTCATTGAAACTTCGGGGATCACCCTTTTAGTTTGCCAACGAGTGCCCGGGCTGGTGACCAGTAACGGTGTCTCCAACTCTTCAAACGGTATATTGTTTTGTTGTGCAAATGCTACCGAAATGAATGAATGTGATGCTCTAGAATCAAACAGTACTGTAGCAAGAATAATTCAAATGTCAGGTACGGAGACTCTAGAGTCAGGAATGAAAGTAGAACTCGGGTAGAGACTAGGCACAGCAAGGAGAATGATCCTGAAAGCAAACATAGGGACGGGAGCCCCAAAAGCTGGTCGCCCCACGCCCTGAAACCCAAAGTGAGTAAGTGTATGACATGTCATGCGCGGCGGAAGCGACACGTGATAAGGCTCAAAACAAATAGAGGTAAGATTGCTCCGAGAGTAGAGGGTAACCAGATAAGGAGTAAAAAGAATCCTAAGATGGTTTTCACAACTCATTTTTAGGTTAAAAATATTTTTACCAACACTAGACTCAACGTCGACCAGTAGTAAGGGTTTCCTACAGGCGGTACTGCTCTGATACCAAGTTGTAATGCCCCAATCCATAAATTATACAGTGATGCTATGTGTCGGTGGTCATGCTACATAATCGAAGGTTACTGGGGTTACCACTCCCAGGCCGAGTAAACATCGGCAGGCGTGCTCGGCATGGATCATCGGCAACACAACCCTTCGATCATGCCATATCCAAAGCATAGCCCTCAAAGTATAATAAAGAGACTAAGACACCGGAACACCTGGCACATGACAGACCCTACGACTCAAGATAATATAGTTCAACTCTTAGTAGAGAAAGATAGCAAATATTACAATCCGAGGTCACAGACCCATCATTACATCAAGCGGAAGCAAATTAAGTTGTTCTAAACAACAAGATCCAAATATGGCCTAAGAGGCCTACAGATAAACAGTCCCGTGCCAGCTGCTTCCTAGTTGCCCCAGGCTGCCACCCGGGAACCCCAGACTACTCGTCGATGTCAATAAAGAACCCACCTTCGGGGTAGGTAAAGTCCTCCTCTGAAACAAAAATAAACAAGGGTGAGTTCGACGAACTCAACAAGATTTTGAGCTATTACTGCTCCATGATTGGCTCTCAAGGTTTTATGGCTGTTTTGCGTAAAGCTGGTTTTGTTCATAAAATTTGACTCCAAGGCATCGACTATCAGAATATTTTCGAAGAGGGGTAAGAAGTAACTCTTTCTCTTTTTTGATTCACTTTCTCATCATCCACCACTGTACATGTTCCACCGAGGCACCTCCCCGACTCACCCTCGAGGAACTCAACCTTTCAATCGTGAGTGGTACCTTTAGTACCCAGTTTTTAGTCATTCCGTTAAAGTTATTCTATGATCCTTGAATTCGTCACCAAGTCGTCCTTAACCGTGGACACGGCTTTTCGAAAAGATTTATCCCTGCAGGGGGTGTACAATGTGAAAGGCGCCAGGTTCCCGAGGGACCTCCCAGCTCCTTATCCGTGCGTACCGTCCGCCCATTGCCTGATCATTTAGCTCTCTTCCTGGGAAAGCCGGCTGGGTGGGAGCGGCTACGACCTTTACCTCGCTTTGGACTAACCCAGGATCATCAGTGACTGGGGGACAAGTTCAGTGCCTCCAACACCCTGCCCCGCTGCCACTCATTTTCCTACCACCATAATCCTCATCTCAGTCTTGGCCACCATCTCAACACACGCGCAAATGGAAAGCCAAACAAGAGGACCCTCGGCTAGTCCGACACAAGTTAGTCGGTCGATGAGGTTCCATATGCCCACGCATGGTAGCACGCTCAACTTGGCTCGAAGGCGAGAACTCACACTGAGGCGGCGAGAACGAGACAACCCACCACATACCATGTAGCCTCTCATCCCCACCTTTTAGCATTTTATTAATTATTACCACAATTCTCCACCATCATCCGCGGAATTTCCACATCTGATCCCAACATGAATATCTCTCGGACCACTAAGCCGTTAACTAAGCGGGGCTAAGCAACAACCTAGCATAGTGAATTAATTCAGGCCATCAACACAATCCTATGGATAATAGGAGGGAAAACAGGTAATGGCATCGGTAACTTAATGCAACTATAGGATACTCTAATCCAATCAAATTGACATTTGGAACCGCATGCAATATTATAGTGGAGAAAATAATTTGCATAAAGTAGGATAAGATATGCAAGAGGGTGGGGATCACGCTTGCCTTGCTCAGCAGGCGGGTAATACTGATCGTCGGGGTAATGTGGCGAGACCCCGGTTCCTTGATCTATCGATGTTTACAAACACCGGAAAGAACACAATCAATACAAGCAATTCATATGCAATGCGCACACACATGATGGTATGACATTTTAATGCACTGAATTATTATAACAATTATATCACATTTACATGGGATGCTAGGAATATTTCTTCAACGATATAGGAAATATATTTTCCTATTTGTTTTTATGTTCCCCTACAATTTTTAATTTAGGTAACATGCTTGAAATGATTCTTAATATGTAGCACTGGTGCTTATGAGCAATTAATTAAAGGGCACCATTTTTAACTATTGGATAAATTTATTATGAATTTGAGCTACACCTTTTTATTTATACACCTTTCTTTGGATCAACAAAACAGCAAATAATTTTAATGCCATTTGAGATGTGAGTCATACTAATAGATTGCATTTATTCTTCTGATCATTTTGGTATATTATTTGCAAAGTTTGGACAATTATTTTGAAAGTTATTAATTTTCCAAGTTTTATTCATTTTCTGCCTTTTTTATTAAATCACAGGAAAATGTCCGGGTGTTTTTCACCGCGCGCGCAGCTAGCCCGAGCCACTGACGCGCGGGCCAGGGGGCCAGGGTGGAGCTGACGCGGCGCGGGGCGGGTGCTGAGCCACTGTCGCGTGGGCCCTAGCTGTCAGCACCACGCCGGAGCGCACGGCCGTGGTGGACGCCGGCGGCGAGGCGCACGGGCGTGCGGTTCTACGGCGCCAGGGAGCCCGGGATTGCTCGCGTTCGACGCGCACGAGTGCGTGGAGCCTCGTGGCGGGGCTACGGGCCAAATGGTCGCCCGGAAGTGCTCCGGCGACGAGCGGCGGCGGCGGCGTGCTACGGCTCCGACGGAAGCGACGTTTACGCGGCGAGTCAGAGAGAGATGGAGAGGGAGGAGGTGTCTAGGACGTGCGCCAGCTCACCCTCGACGCGTGGAACTCGCGGCGGTGACGGAGGAGGTCGAAGGAGGTCGCGCGCGTGCTCGGAGTCCGGCGGCCGGAGCGGAAGAAGACGAGGACGGTGCGGTCGATTTGTGGCGTCCCTCTTCGATTCCTTCGGCGCAGAGGAAGAAGGCGACGTCGCGGAGCTCGTGGTGCTCTTCGATCTGCTCCGCGAGCTCTCTAGCAACGGCGATTTGCGGCGGCGACCTCGGCTAGGTCACGGCCATGGCGGCTCGGGGAAAAAACAGGGGAGAGGGGAGATATTTCGAGGGGAGGGAGAGAGCACGGGCTCGTGGTGGTCTTATCCACCCCCCAGGGCAGCAGAGGGGGCCCGGCGCGGCGAAGGAGAGCGCAGGACGGCGAGCGGGTGCGGCGGGGACGCGCGGCTCGGTCCCTATAGAGGAAGAAGAAGGAGGTTTTCTGAAAACCCCCCTGCCACCTTTTCTTTGCCCTCACAAACAGGTCCTTCCCCATTACAAAGAGGTCCTTTTTTAATTCTTTTCAAAACCAGTGCACTTCTTTGATTTAATTGGGGCAGTTAAACACTTTAGAAAAAATTGAGAAAAATCATGTAGCCTCCCCACACAGTGTAGAGTCACCCCAAGAGTTGGCATCTCAAGATAAAATGTTTTGAAGCACTTTTGTTCAGAGGGGATAATTAGGGTATTTTTCTGAAATTTCCAGAGGTTGTCACTTTAATAATTTGGAGCCATTGCAATTATAATATTTGGAACCCTTGGAACTTCCTTGACAATTATGCAAGATTAAAGTTGTGAGTGGTAATGTTCATAATAGTAGCAAAAAGATATGGATGCCATGATGCAATTACACAAAAGTGGAAAAATTACAGAGGTTTTCAGGTTTCCAAACTTGGGCTGTTACACGGAGCGCGCTCGGGAGCTAGGCTGCACTACGTCCACGGCTGCGTAAGCAGCCCCCTCGGTGCAAGCACCAGCCTGGGTCTCATCCCCTGCCGCGGGATGAGGAGGAGAAGAAGGAGCCCCTCATGCGGACTCGCCCACGCCTGGCTGCACGGGAGGCGTGGACGCACGCGCTGGAGTTGGCTCGCGCGGTGGAGTGGACTCGCGCGGCGGAGTTGGCTCGCGCGACGGAGTTGGTTCGCGAGGAGGCGCAACTCCGGCCTCCGGCCGCCTCCAGCGCCGCTGCGCGCCAGCCGCTCCCTCCGCCGCGCCTCCCACGACCAGCGCCCCGCGCCGCAAGCCGGCGGCCGCGCCGTGTCCCGCCTCCAGCCGCCCCGGCCTCCTCTGCTGTGGGACCGTGCGCCGCCGACGCTCCACCTCCGGCCCGAGCGCCGCCGGCCGCGTCCGCCGCGCGCCGCCTCCAGCCGTCCCACGCCGCGCCATGTTCGCCGCTGCGCCGCCGCCCCGACTCCCCTGCCCCTGCCCAGGCCTCCGACGTCGCCCTCGCTCCTCCGCGCTCCACCCCGCGCGCAGCTGCGCGTCCTCGCCGTCGCCTCCTCTTCCCGGCCACGTGCACGCCGCCGCCGCCGCACGCCGCTCCTAGCCCGGTTCTCCATCCGGTGGAGCCCCCGTGTCCGCCGCTCGCAAGGTGTTCGGTGAAATGCCCGCAAGATCCCAGCGTCCCTTTTTTGTGTCTGAGGTTTCCACCCTTCGTGGTGTTGCTACGTGCGAGTGCCCCTTCCAGTGCCGCGTTGCCGCGACTGCCCATGTTCGTGTCGCGGTGCCCGCCCGTGCGCTTCTCCTTCCGGTGTCCGTTGCCGTGCTCCTACGTGTCGCGCCCGTCAACGGGGATTACCGAGTACGACTACTTCCCCGACCACTTCCACGACACCGACAAACGACGATGCCCCGGTTCCGCGACGAGTACTTCCACGACGTCGACTACTTCCTCTATGGACCGACGACGTCGGTTTCGAACCCTAGTTCACCCGATCCGACGTACGGACCCTAACCCTATACCTATTTTATTAAATGTCATCTATCTTATGCATATCGCATCGAATTGCATGTGTTGCATTTCTGGGGTTTGGTGGTGTAGCAAATCACCTAAATAATAATTATGTAATGTGTGGGGCAAATCAATATCTGTATTTCCCAATTCCATTTAATTTGACTAGAACACCTTTGCCATGTCTTGCCACGTTAATGAACATTTAATTTGATGGGTAGATAAATATCTCGCACATAAATATTAATTGTCAGGATCCCGGTTCCGCTTAATTTGGATTAAGTGCATCTCGCATTGCATCTTGCCATTTCATGCATAATTCACACATGATCAAGCTGGATCTTTGTCGTAGTTATAAAATTCATCTTTTACGCTTCCAGTTTTTGTTGCTTCTTCGCGGATACGACGTTGAGATGTGTGAGCAACGACAAGATCTGCTTCCATGCGGGATTCCAGGTAAGCAAAGTTTGCTTGTTTACATATACATTGTCTTTCATTCCTGCCGTTGATCTCTGCTACCCTAGTATTCGATTCTTATCGCAATCCCATCACATGTTTATCCTGCAGCCCATACAGCTTTATCCCCACATCCCATCACCTGTTGTTTGTTTATCTGTTGGCCTTGCGAGTCGTAGCACATGCTTAGAGTTGATTGTGCGATTCGTCTGTTGGTCTTATGTTCCATCTGCTTAGTATGATAGATTGCTCTACTTTAAAAAACTGTTGTCTTATGTTGGGGTAATAAAATTAAATGTTAAGGCACCAGGCGGAAGGCCTTGCGAGGTGCTTTGTTCTGCCCAGTGTCGACCTAGGAACTGAGATTTTGTCCTCGGATCCAATTTTGAGCGTACTAACCACTTGTGGGTGGCCCTATGGAGCCCCCCTCGACTTTGAACGGATCTTCAGCTTGTCCATGTGCCGCAACTAGTTCGGGTTTTCCATTTGCTCATATCCATGTGCATGATGATGATGATTGATGAGAGGTTACTTGATACGGGGGGTCATATAGGGGTGGTGCGCGCGAAGCGGACAATTCCTATTGTGGTTTGAGCCGAATGGCGCGTGGACACAAACTAATGAGTCTGCAATTGAGATTCGGCCGGACTCTTGACGCGGGTAACAACTCATATGGGTGGCACTTGGACTTGCTGTAGTGAAGGAATGAGTCGAGTTGAGAGGCCCTGATGGTTGCTTGGGTTGATCATACGAGTATGGGTACAGTAGTGCACCCCTTCAGGGTATAATCTTATCGATGAGTCGTGTCCACGGTTATGGACGACTTTGTTGATGATGCTGGCTAACAAGATCTAGACAACTTACACCTAATTAATGTTAATTAATTTGACTAATAATATAAAATTACTTTCACAATAAATTATAATTAAAACTGTTCAGCGTGTGAGTTTCCCGAATTGCTTCCTCATATTTGGTTGAGGGGGTTAATTCGAGAATGGGTTATGTTTGGTGTTAGTTGTAGTTGTTTACTTATGCTCTCTCTTATCCCTCTCTGATTAGACGGAAGTTGTAGCGTGTCTCTCTAGGTTGCTAGTGCTGCTGCCGCTAAGTCCACCTCCCCTATATTTTGGGAGATGGTGTAGAAAGTAGGCAAGTCGGTTTTGCTTGCCAGGGAGTGCCCTGACCCTCTTTTGGGCTGTGCTTTATGTGCAGTTAACAAGTTTGAAGTCTGATGACGTTAGCTTGGGAATCCCTCCAGCTTGGCTGGGCAGGGATATGGTGTCATTGCTTATCTTCAGGACTCTTAGTCCAGTTTGCATCTTATCCTTAGACGGATACTATTTTGCTTCCGCTGTCATTTGTATCTTTTGTATCTTGACTCGTTAGAGTCGTTGTTGTAATAATATCTTTGTTGTATTTGTGGATGTATCGGAACTGTTGTAATGTTATCACAATTCCACCCACATAATGCTCATGTTTCGGCGTGCACATTATGTCTGGTGGGCGACCTAAAATCGTTATTATGCGGATTTCGGCGGGAACGCTTAAATCTACATAGTACCGATTTTAGGGCGTCACAAAGTGGTATCAGAGCCTTGGTTTCGATCTCCTTTTTGTTTCGATACGATTGAGGGGTCGCTCCTGGATGCCTCTTCAGGCTTGTGGGGGGATTTTTCCCTGCAGATGTTAGAGGGGCGAACCCAAACGCTGGAGCATGGTTCAAGGGACTCGTGCGCGCTTATAGGTGCCCTCAGGCGTTCCTTGCGAGGAGAGTAAGTACCAAGGTCTTCTATAGAGATGGCGTGTTTGTGGGATCTTGCCCTCCAGCCAGAGCTCGGACTCTTGGATTTTGCAGTGCTGCTGGTGTGTCATTTGAGGCACTGGCACCATACTCAGCCCCCACTCGTGAGGTACGCATGTGGAGAGATGTAAGCGCACACTTCAAGAAAGTAATGCGAAAATGAAACTCACCAAATACATTTTAAAGCGGCGCCGAAGCACTAAGTTGACTTGGGAACGAAATTGAGTCATTATGCTTGGGGTTGCCAAGTTAATGTTTTGACCATGTCGAGGCATGGGGACCACACATTAGTGGCAGAGACTCTCAACGGCCTGAGGTGGCTCGTTAAATGCAGAGCTTGGAGGGTTTGCCCTCGAGAGAAGCCTTTGGAGCTTGGAGGTTTAAGCCGTGAGCTTTTAACCTCTAGAGACAAAGATGCTTGGAGGTTGAGCCGTAGGCTGCCTCTTCCGCTAGGAGTCTCGACGTGACAATGTTTTGGAGGTTTAAGCCATGAGCATTTTAACCTCTAGAGACAAAAATGCTTGGAGGTTGAGCCGTAGGCTGCCTCTTCCACTTGAAGTCTCGACATGACATTGGTCACGGGCGTGACAATGATCACGTTTTGCGTTTGTTCCCTTAGGAGACAAAAAATGTTTTGGAGGTTTAAGCCGTGAGCATTTTAACCTCTAGAGACAAAAATTCTTGGAGGTTGAGCCGTAGGCTGCCTCTTCCGCTAGAAGTCTCGACGTGACAATGATCATGGGCGTGCCAATGACCACGGTTGCATTTGTTCCCTTAGGAGACAAAGCATGTTTTGGAGGTTTAAGCCATTAGCATTTTAACCTCTAGAGACAAAAATGCTTGGAGGTTAAGCCGTGGGCTTCCTCTTTCTCTAAATGCCTTGACGTGACAATGATCACGGGTAGAACTTGCGTAGGTGCATGATGTTCCATGGATTCTTGACGGGGATGCCGTCTTGCGTCTCGAGGCGAGCCGCGCCAGGCCTGGCGATGTGGGTGACCCTGTAGGGACCTTCCCACATCGGGGACAGCTTGTGGAGGCCTTCCCTGGAGAGGATTCGCCTCTGGACGAGATCGCCTGCCTCCAGGGTGCGCGAGCGCACGTTGCGGCTGTGGTAGCGTCTCAGGTCCTGCTGGTATTTGGCCGCCCGGAGTGCGGCGCGGCGTCGTAGCCCTTCAAGGAGCAGCAGGTCGTTGCTGTGGAGGTCCTCTTGCTGGTCCTCACTAAAGGCAAGGACCCGTGGGGATCCATGCTTTATCTCTGTGGGGAGGACTGCTTCGGCTCCACAGACGAGTGCGAACGGTGTTTCCCCGGTGGGCTTGGGTGGCCTGGTACGGATGGACCAGAGCACCGAGGGGAGCTCGTTGATCCAGCCCTTGCCGTGGCCCTTGAGGATATCGAAGGTCCTGGTCTTTAGGCCTTTGAGGACCTCTGCGTTTGCGCGCTCAGCCTGTCCATTGCTTTGTGGATGGGTGACTGAGGCGAAGCAGAGCTTGATGCCCATTCTTTCACAGTAGGCTCTGAAGATGCCACTGGTGAATTGGGAGCCATTGTCGGTGATGATGCGGTTAGGCACTCCGAAGCGACAGACCATGCCTCTGATGAATTTCACCGCCGCGCCTGCTGTGATTGTGCGCGTCGCCTCCACTTCAGGCCATTTTGTGAACTTGTCAATGGCCACGAAGAGGTAGCGATATCCACCTTGCGCCGTTGGGAAATGTCACAGGATGTCCAGCCCCCAGACCGCAAACGGCCACGAGAGCGGAATGGTCTGTAGTCCCAGCGCTGGTTGGTGGATTTGCTTGGCGTTGAATTGGCAGGCTTCACATTTTTGAATGATGTCCATTGCATCTTGAAGCGCTTGAGGCCAGTAGAAGCCACTGCTGAAGACTTTGCCTGCGAGGGTGCGGGCACACGAATGGTGTCCGCATTCCCCGCTGTGGATGTCCTTGATCAGCATTTTGCCTTCTTCAGGAGGGACGCATTTGAGCGCGACGCTGTTTGGGCGCTTGCGATAGAGAATTCCTTCGAGGATTTGGTTCGATTTTTCTTGGCGGGCAATTCACTCCGCTTCACCGTCTTCCTCGGGAAGGACCCCTTTGCGGAGGTAATCTTTGATCTCGTCGATCCATTCTGTTTCTTGGTGCACCGCTGTGAGCAACAAATGCTCCCCTGTAGGGGGCCCGCAGCCTGGAGCTCCGCTTGCAGGTGGTGGCGGGAGCGCTTCGTCTGTGCTTGCGGGCAGGGCCTCTTGGGGCTGCTTTATGGATGCCTTGACGAGCCTTTCTTCAAAGACACCTGGCGGCTGAGCTTGCCTCTTTGATTCGCGCTTGGCGATGTCATCAGCCTCTTTGTTTTCCTTTCTTGGGATGTGCATGAGCTCCATTCCACTGAAGTTCTTCTCAAGCCTGCGGACCTCTTCAAGGTATGCGGCCATGTGGTCGTCCTTAGGCTTGTAGCTTTTGTTAGAGAAGTTGACGAGCAGCTGGGAGTCGCCCTTGATGAGTATATGCTTGACGCCTAGGGTGATTGCGGCGCGTAGGCCGGCAAGCAGTCCTTCATACTCGGCGATATTGTTGGATATCATGTCGATTCCGAAGCACAACTGGACTGCGTAATACAACTTGTCGCCTTTGGGGAGATCAGGACTACACCTGCCCCGCCGCGGCGACAAGCGAAAGCTCCGTCGAACTTCGTGGTCCAGAGGCTGGGCATTGCGGCTCCAGAGGGCCCTTGCTCTTCTCCCCAAGGCTCTTCAGGTGTTGGGTCGGTCCATTCGGCGACGAAGTCAGTCAGTGCTCTTCCTTTTATTACCCTTGTGGTATCGAAGCGCAAATTGAATGGTTGTAGCTCAATGTTCCACCCTGCGACACGATCTGTTGCGTTTGGGTTGCGTAGTATTTGCTCCAGGGGAAAATAGGTGACCACTGTGATGGGGTGCCCCTGGAAGTAGTGTCGCTGCTTTCTTCAGGCGATGAGAAGTGCGAGGAGAAGCTTCTGCTGCATTGTATACCGCTCGCGAGCATCACGCAGTACTGTGCTGACGAAGTAGACTTGATGCTCGACGATGGTAGTTCCTGTAGCCTCGGCGTCTTTTGCCTGAGGTGGCTCAGCTTGGCCCTCGATGGGGTTTGCCTCAGGGGGCTTGGCCTATGCCTCGAGGGGGTTGGCCTCAGGGGGCTTGCCCTGGGCCTCGAGGGGGTTGGCCTCAAGAGGCTTGCCCTGTGCCTCGAGGGGGTTGGCCTCATGAGGCTCCTCAGGCTCCTCTACATGAATTCCTTGCAGCGGTGGACTTGGGGCGGGCCTCTCTTGGGGCTTTGTTCCTGGCGGCGGGTTTGTGAGGGCTGCCCTTTCGTCGAGCTCCTTATCAGGAGGCTTTTTCTTTGGAGTGGCTGCACTCTTCTTGTGGAGTACTGGCTCTTCTCTTTCCACCACAAGGACAACACTAGCTGTTTGCGGAGTAGCTGATAAGTACAGCTTCAGGTGCTCGCCATGCCTTGGGGCGACCATTACTGGTGGGCTGGCCAGATACTTCTTCAAGTCCTCAAATGCTTTTTCAGCTTCAGGGGTCCACTTGAAAGTGCCCGTTCTTTTCATGATCTTGAAGAACGGCAGGGCTCTTTCGCCGACCTTGGAGATGAATCGACCCAAGCTGGCCATGCAGCCTGCCAGGCGTTGCATGTCCCTAAGCCTTCGTGGAGGTTGCATGTCTTATATGGCCTTGTTTTTGTTTGGGTTTGCCTCTATGCCTCGATGAGACACGAGGAACCCAAGCAATTTGCCTGAAGGTACTCCAAAGACGCACTTGGTGGGTTTGAGCTTGATGTTCACCTTGCGCAGGCTGGCGAAGGTTTCGTCAAGGTCTCCGAGGAGGGTATTTCCTTCTCGTGATTTCACGACGATGTCATCGACATATGCTTCGGCGTTCCGACCCATATGCCCGCCAAGTGGCTCCGGCATTTTTGAGGCCGAAAGGCATGCAGACGTAGCAATACACACCGCACGGGGTGAGGAAAGCCGTCTTCTCCTCCTCTTCCTTAGCCATTTTTATCTGGTGATAACCAGAGAAGGCATCAAGGAACCAGAGGAGGTCGCAGCCTGCCGTGGGGTCCACAATCTGGTCAATTCTGGGCATGGGATACGGGTCTTTGGGGCAGGCCTTGTTTACATCAGTGTAGTCGATGCAGAGGCGGCCTCCTCCGGCGGGCTTTGGGACTACCACGCCGTTGGAGAGCCAAGTGGGGTGCGCGACTTCGCAGACGACTTTTGCCGCTTTGAGCTTCTCGACCTCCTTGACGATGAATGCTTGCTTCTCGGGGGCTTGCTTTCTTGCTTTTTGCTTGATGGGGCGCGCGTTTGGGCATACGGCCAAGCGGTGCTCGATCACCTCCCACGGTACACCAGACATATCTGACGGTGTCCATGCGAACATGTCAGAGTTTGCCTGGAGGAAGGCGACGAGCGCGCTTTGCTTTTTGGGAGGCAGCGTTGCGCCAATGGTGACGCTAGCCCCCGAGCCTTCAGCCCCCGAGCTGGTGGAGCTCAGAGAGATCTTCTTTGTAGCAGCTGCCTCCTGTGAGAACAACTGCTTCTTCTTCTTGGGTCTCTCGAGAGGCTCTAGGTCCTCTTCTGCGGGGAAAGCCATGGCGGCGGTCTTGTAGGCCGTCTCAACGGCGCGCGTAGCGTCCAGGACATGCCCACGGATGGTGATCGTGCCAGCGCGGCCGGGGATATTGACCATGTTGTAGGCATGGTGCGTGACGGCCATGAACTTCGCGTGCGCGGGGTAGCCGGGGATGGCTTTGTACGGCAGGCCGATGTGTGCGACATCGAAATCGAATTGCTCGGTGCGGTAATTTTCCTTCCTCCCGAAGGTGAAGGCAAGCCTGACCTGGCCTAGAGGCTCGATCGAGCCGCTAGTGACCCGCGTGAAGGGCCTCGAGGGCATGAGCCGCTCGGAGGGCACTTGAAGCGCTTCGAACGTATCTATGGAGATAACGTTTAGGCCTGCTCCCCCGAGGATGGTGGGGGTGCAGACCAGCGGGAGGGTTCCAACAGTCTTGGTGGACTTGGGGTGGTCCTGAGCGTCGAAGGCGATGGTGTACTGCGACCACTTGAGGGTCCTGGAGGTTTCCGTGCTTGAGAGGGCGGCGTTGAGCTCACGGGCGAACTGCTTGAACTGGTTGTTCGACTTTGGCGCCTGCGCTCCCCCGAGGATGCAGGCAATGGCGCCTCTCGGGGCTTGGTAGCCGCCATCTTCCTTGTCAGGGAGGTTGCCGTTCTTTTCTGTGGTGTTGGCCTGATTTCCAGATGGTTTCTGGTTGCCGCCCTTGCGTCCGCTCCCGCGGTAGCCACAACCTCGGCCACGGCTACCGCTGTCTTCTGCTTGCTCGCGCTCCTTGCTCAACCTCTTGAGGTCGTAGCAGGACTGCGTAGAGTGGCCGCGCCTGTTGTGGTAGATGCAGAAAGGGCGGTGATCATCTTTCCTCTCTCCCGCCTCGGGGGAGTCCCTGCGGGTGCCCTTCGCCTTAGGCTCTGCCGCGAGAACCGTGGTGGCCATGCGCTTGGGCTCCTCCTTCTTCTTCAGGCTCTTGGACCCCTCAGCGTGATCGTCCCCTCTTGAGGACATCTTGACGAAGAGGAGTCCCTCTTAAGCCTTGGCGCACTTGTCCGCCAGGTCGAAAAGCTTGACCACATAGGTGAGCTTGTCGTGGATGCCCAACTTCTCGAGCATCCTGCTGTTAGTGACGCCCTCGCGGAACGTGGCGATGACTTGGGTGTCAGGGATGTTTGGGATCTTGTTGCGCACTTGGCTGAAGCGCTGGATGTACTTGCAGAGCGTCTCATCCTTCTTCTGCACTACGGCGCGCAGATCGTTGTGGGTGAGGGCGCGCTCGTACGTCCCCTTGAAGTTGGAGACGAATTGCTTGCAGAGCTCCTCCCAGGAGTTCACGGAGTCCTCAGGATGGTTCAGGAGCCACGACAGCGCAGAATCGCGAAGCGCGTGGGAAAACCAATTGGCCATGACCCTGTCATCTCCACCCACAGCTTGGATGGAGGTGGTGTAGAGCTGCAGGAACTCGATTGGGTTGTTGGAGCCGTCGTAGCCCTTGGGGAGAGCAGGCCTGAACTTCGGGGGCCAGACCACGCGGCACAGAGAACGGGTGAACGCCATGCAGCCTGAGGCGTACGTAGTGACCCCGTGCTGCAGCGCCGTGGTTCTGCTGACCCGCCTGGCCAATCTTCTCCACCAGCCTGTTCTGGTGGTCTCGCTGGAGCTCCATCCCCACGCGAGCGTCGGGCACGGTGCGCTGCACGATCAAGCAATCGTGAGGCGAGCACGCGTGTAAAGCAGCCCTCTGCGCCGCAGCTGGTGCAGGCCCCGGAGGTGGCGGAGGCGCGTTTGTCGCGACCGTGCCCGCGAGAGAGGGGCGCAGGTTGGACTGCCACGGAGCGGGGCGCGTCGTAGCGATGCCGACAAGGTGGTTGAGGCGTTGGAGCCACTGCTCGTGGGTCTCAGCGGTGGACTGGTAGCGGAGAAGTTACTGCGCCATGAGCAGTGCGGTGTGAGGCGCAGGGTCTGTCCTCCCCGGGCCCGAGCCGCTCGGGCGCTGCGTCGGGTGCGACGACTGCGCGTCCTCCTGGTGGTCGGAGTTGTGCTCCGGCGCCTCCGCGTGCGGGCCAGAAGGGACATGCTCTTCAAGGCGGGGTTGGCCCCGCCGCGCGCGGGTGGTCGCGGTGCCTGGCGGCGCGCGTGCTCCCCCTGGCGCACGTCGGTTGAGTCGGGTGACGCGGGTGGCGTGGGTGTTCACCATGGCGCGGAGACGAACTCGAAGGTTGTTGACGCGCCTCAACCCCCTACCTGGCGCGCCAAATGTCGGGTTATGACTCCCAAGAATCGGGGGTAGTCACTTCCTGAAGTGTAGTTCGTGAAGGGGATTGAACGCGGAGGTCTAGACCCTCGAGTGGCTCCGCGACGTTGCTCGCCGGACCCGAAGAAGACATGCGCACGACAGAGGAAGACACCGGCCCTTACCCAGGTTCACGGCCCTCGTGAAGAGGTAAGACCGCTACTCCTGCTTGTCTGTATTAGATGATGGAGGTTACAGTACAATGGAGCTTGCCGGAGGCCCCCTTGAGACAGTTCTTGCCTGGAGAGGGAAGCGATCGCCTTCTTCCTCCTCCAGTCAGAGGCTATCGTACCAAGTGTTGCTAGGGTTTACAAGGGTTGTAGTGCGTCAAGAGTCCCCCTGTGCTACGATGGATGTCTTCTCCCTTTTATAGGCGCCTCTGGCGCTCTCCTTCGGCTTGGCCATCAAGGTGGCTCCCACATGGCAGAGGCACGGTGGAGCAGGAGTCCACCGCCGTCCGTTCGTCCATGGACGTGGTCCATTATTGATAAAGGTGGGCGCGGTGGCCGACAGGCGGCCGACCGCGCTCTACTGCCCACAGAGAGGGTAGTCTCTGAGGTTGAGCCCACGATGACGTTCTCCGTTGGAGGGTTGCGCCGTCCACCTGCTTTATCGTCAGAGTAGAAGGTCCTGGCAGCTGCGCAGCAGGCGGAGCCGCTTTATTGACCCCTTTATCACTAAAACGGCAACAGGGGTGCTTGCGTCACCACGTGGGCATGGCAGAGGCCATGTGCGTCTTGCCGTACTTCCTTGGCCGCAACGTTTCCCTTCAGGCGTGGGGAGGCCAGAGGGGACATTCCTGCGGGACTGCCTCGGGAGGGTCCTCTGAGGCGAGGGATCCCTTGAGGCCTTCGTTTCCTCTTCAGGCTCTCGATGGGAATTGCCTCTCAAGGGTCCCGCCAGGCGGTGATGCCTGATCCTTAGTCGTTTCGTCTGACTGGCCAGCGTGCGAGGCCTGGGGGGAATGGGCTCTCCATACCCCGGTTCCCACTGGGCCGACACTCAAAACTAATGAAAGTTGCATATATATCTTACGATGACACACAAAAAAGGGAAGAATTTGTTAATTGTTCTGTGAAGAGTTACGAATTAAATGGTGGACAGCAGAAAACTGTTTCTGCGCAGGAAACCAAATTTAGCATCAACTTTCAACTAGAGGCTTAACTTGACACAACAATGCAATAAAATAAAGATACAAAGGAATTTTATAGAGGTAGGCATGTTCCTTGATTCAATATAAAAGAAAATAACAAAAATAAAATATTGGGTTGTCTCCCAAAATCTCTTTCTTTATAGCCATTAAGATAGGCATAGTGATTTTAAAAGATGCTCATGTCAAATAAGAGTTGAAAACCCAAAGGGAGCATCAAGAGGAAAATATCAAACATTTTTAAGTCTAACCCTCTTCCTATGAAAAGGAATCTTGTAAAGAAACAAGTCATGAAAGCACAAAGCAACAAGCATAAGAAAACAAAACAAGTGCAAGTTCAAAATTTTCAACATAAAGAGACGAAACTTAATATTGTTGAGATACATAAAATCATGTTTCCCTCTCTCATAATAACTTTCAGTAGAAGAAATAACTTCAACCATATCACCATAAGAATCATTCAACTTAGATAACATAGGCACATAAAGAGGATCATTAAAATTATTTTGGAATTCATTAGCATGCTTCCCTCTTTCAAAATAGTTAGTAAGATCAATATCAAGTTTAAGATCATGGTTGCAACAAATATTAAGAACTAGAGATTAATTGCAAACCAACTAAGTATTTTTCAACATAAGGAAGTTTCTCCTCCATGGTGTAATTAGGAGAATTCAAGAACAAAGTAGGACTCTAATGAGTAAAAGTACCATCACAAGGAGCAATTATATCGATTTTATCCTCACATAAGCATAGAGGATTATAAATAAGCATAGGACCATCATCTAAAGCATTATCATATAGCATATTTAAGCAATACTCATCATTATCATCAATAAGATCACTTGTAGCATCATGAATAAAATTTATAACAAAACTATCACATAAATAATTCTTATCATGAGCCACAAGCATAAAAGAATTAATATTCTCCACATAAGCATAGTCATTCTTATTAACTGTATTGGGAGAAAATTCGACAAAATAACTTTCATTATTATTCTCATCACCATAATCATCAAATATAGGAGACATATCAAAATCAACATAAAATATATCATCAACAGTAGGTGGATCGAAAATATCACAATGATTATAATTATCATATATTGGAGGCAAGGTATCATCAAAGAAAATTTTCTCCTCCTTGCTTGGGGGACTAAAAATATCATGCTCATCAAAACCAACTCCCCAAGCTTATACTTTTCCATAGCATTAGTAGTAATGGTGTTCAAAGAATTCATACTAATAACATTGTTACTAGCATGCATATAAAGTTCCGTAGGTTTTTTCATTTTCTCTTCAAACACTTCATGTCCTAGTTCAAGATAAATTTCATACAGATCTCTAATTTTTTTTCCATTAGCCTAACTAGTGAAAATATAAACAAGAAACAAAAAGTAATAACTGCAGAATGTAAAGGAGATACCTTCAAGCGCTCACCTCCCCGGTAACGGCGCATGAAAATAGCTTGATGTCTACGCACGCTTCTGTTCTTGTAGACAGTGTTGGGCCTCCAAGAGCAGAGGTTTGTAGAATAGCAGCAAGTTTCCCTTAAGTGGATCACCCAAGGTATATCGAACTCAGGGAGGTAGAGGTCAAAGATAACCCTCTCGAACAACCCTGCAATTAAGATACGAGTAGTCTCTTGTGTCCCCAATACACCCAATACACTTGTCAAATGTATAGGTGCACTAGTTATGCGAAGAGATAGAGAAATAATAGTAATATGTATGAATATAAGTAGTAATTGCAATCTGTAATAAAAATGGCAGCAAGTAAACATGTAGCAAAACTTGTTGGAAACGGTGTTTCAATGCTTAGAAACAAGGCCTAGGGATCCTACTTTTACCAGTAGATATTCTCAACAATGACATCAAAGTTAAATAAATAAAAATACTCTCAAACACTCTCATGTTGGATAACAAACATCATTCAATGTGTAGGGCTACAAGAGCACCCTCAAAGTCAGAGTAAACTAACACCAACAATGTCATAAAGGAATCACACACGGTGCACACACTGTCACCATTACAACCCTGAGTAACCCGGAGTTCATATTAAAATAACCTCTAGAGTGCATAATAGATAAAGAGTAGCATCACATATTCAACTAGATTACAAAGCTCATGATCACATAAAGATCACATGGGAGAGAGAGATAAACCACATGGCTACCATAGATCCCGCAGCCCGGGGGGAGAACTACTCACTCCTCATCATTGGAGTCAGCAACTTTCAGTAGTAGAAATAACTTCAACCATATAACCATAAGAATTATTCAACTTAGATAACATAGGCACATAAAGAGGATCATTAAATTTATTTTGGAATTCATTAGCATGCTTCCCTCTTTCAAAATAGTTAGTAAGATCAATATCAAGTTTAAGATCATGGTTGCAACAAATATTCGGAACTAGAGATAATTGCAAACCAACTAAGTATTTTTCAACATAAGGAAGTTTCTCCTCCATGGTGTAATTAGGGAGAATTCAAGAACAAAGTAGGACTCTAATGAGTAAAAGTACCATCACAAGGAGCAATTATATCGATTTTATCCTCACATAAGCATACAGGATTATAAATAAGCATAGGACCATCATCTAAAGCATTATCATATAGCATATTTAAGCAATACTCATCATTATCATCAATAAGATCACTTGTAGCATCATGAATAAAATTTATAACAAAACTATCACATAAATAATTCTTATCATGAGCCACAAGCATAAAAGAATTAATATTCTCCACATAAGCATAGTCATTCTTATTAACTGTATTGGGAGCAAATTCAACAAAATAACTTTCATTATTATTCTCATCACCATAATCATCAAATATAGGAGACATATCAAAATCAACATAAAATATATCATCAACAATAGGTGGATCGAAAATATCACAATGATTATTATTATCATATATTGGAGGCAAGGTATCGTCAAAGAAAATTTTCTCCTCCTTGCTTGGGGGACTAAAAATATCATTCTCATCAAAACCAACTCCCCAAGCTTATACTTTTCCATAGCATTAGTAGTAATGGTCTTCAAAGAATTCATACTAATAACATTGTTACTAGCATGCATATAAAGTTCCATAGGTTTTTTCATTTTCTCTTCAAACACTTCATGTCCTAGTTCAAGATAAATTTCATACAGATCTCTAATTTTTTTTCCATTAGCCTAACTAGTGAAAATATAAACAAGAAACAAAAACTAATAACTGCAGAATGTAAAGGAGATACCTTCAAGCGCTCACCTCCCCGGTAAGGGCGCATGAAAATAGCTTGATGTCTACGCACGCTTCTGTTCTTGTAGACAGTGTTGGGCCTCCAAGAGCAGAGGTTTGTAGAATAGCAGCAAGTTTCCCTTAAGTGGATCACCCAAGGTATATCGAACTCAGGGAGGTAGAGGTCAAAGATAACCCTCTCGAACAACCCTGCAATTAAGATACGAGTAGTCTCTTGTGTCCCCAACACACCCAATACACTTGTCAAATGTATAGGTGCACTAGTTATGCGAAGAGATAGAGAAATACTAGTAATATGTATGAATATAAGGAGTAATTGCAATCTGTAATAAAAATGGCAGCAAGCAAACATGTAGCAAAACTTGTTGGAAACGGTGTTTCAATGCTTAGAAACAAGGCCTAGGGATCCTACTTTTACCAGTAGATATTCTCAACAATGACATCAAAGTTAAATAAATAAAAATACTCTCAAACACTCTCATGTTGGATAACAAACATCATTCAATGTGTAGGGCTACAAGAGCACCCTCAAAGTCAGAGTAAACTAACACCAACAATGTCATAAAGGAATCACACACGGTGCACACACTGTCACCATTACAACCGTGAGTAACCCGGAGTTCATATTAAAATAACCTCTAGAGTGCATAATAGATAAAGAGTAGCATCACATATTCAACTAGATTACAAAGCTCATGATCACATAAAGATCACATGGGAGAGAGAGATAAACCACATGGCTACCATAGATCCCGCAGCCCGGGGGGAGAACTACTCACTCCTCATCATTGGAGTCAGCAACTTTCAGTAGTAGAAATAACTTCAACCATATAACCATAAGAATCATTCAACTTAGATAACATAGGCACATAAAGAGGATCATTAAATTTATTTTGGAATTCATTAGCATGCTTCCCTCTTTCAAAATAGTTAGTAAAATCAATATCAAGTTTAAGATCATGGTTGCAACAAATATTCGGAACTAGAGATAATTGCAAACCAACTAAGTATTTTTCAACATAAGCAAGTTTCTCCTCCATGGTGTAATTAGGAGAATTCAAGAACAAAGTAGGACTCTCATGAGTAAGAGTACCATCACAAGGAGCAATTATATCATTTTTACCTCACATAAGCATAGAGGATTATAAATAAGCATAGGACCATCATTTATAGCATTATCATATAGCATATTTAAACAATACTCATCATTATCATCAATAAGATCACTTGTAGCATCATGAATAAAATTTATACCAAAACTATCACATAAAACATTCTTATCATGAGCCACAAGCATAAAAGAATTAATACTCTCCACATAAGCATAGTCATTCTTATTAACTGTATTGGGAGCAAATTCAACAAAATAGCTTTCATTATTATTCTCATCACCATAATCTCAAATATAGGAGGCATATCAAAATCAACATAAAATATATCATCAACAATAGGTGGATCGAAAATATCACAATGATTATTATTATCATATATTGGAGGCAAGGTATCATCAAAGAAAATTTTCTCCTCCTTGCCTGGGGACTAAAAATATCATGCTCATCAAAACCAACTCCCCCAAGCTTATACTTTTCCATAGCATTAGCAATAATGGTGTTCAAAGAATTCATACTATTAACATTGTTACTAGCATGCATATTAAGTTCCATAGGTTTTTTTCATTTTCTCTTCAAACACTTCATGTCCTAGTTCAAGATAAATTTCATAGAGATCTCTATTTTTTTTCCATTAGCCTAACTAGTTAAAATATAAACAAGAAACAAAAAGTAATAACTGAAGAATGTAAAAGAGATACCTTCAAGTGCTCACCTCCCCGGTAACGGCGCCAGAAAATAGCTTCATGTCTACGCACGCTTCTGTTCTTGTAGACAGTGTTGGGCCTCCAAGAGCAGAGGTTTGTAGAATAGCAGCAAGTTTCCCTTAAGTGGATCACCCAAGGTATATCGAACTCAGCGAGGTATAGGACAAAGATAACCCTCTCGAACAACCTTGCAATTAAGATACGAGTAGTCTCTTGTGTCCCCAACACACCCAATACACTTGTGAACTGTATAGGTGCACTAGTTATGCGAAGAGATTGTGAAATACTAGTAATATGGATGAATATAAGTAGTAATTGCAATATGTAATAAAAATGGCAGCAAGCAAACATGTAGCAAAACTTGTTGGAAACGGTGTTTCAATGCTTAGAAACAAGGCCTAGGGATCCTACTTTTACCAGTGGATATTCTCAACAATGACATCAAAGTTAAATAAATAAAAATACTCTCAAACACTCTCATGTTGGATAACAAACATCATTCAATGTGTAGGGCTACAGGAGCACCCTCAAAGTCAGAGTAAACTAACACCAACAATGTCATAAAGGAATCACACACGGTGCACACACTGTCACCATTACAACCGTGAGTAACCCGGAGTTCATATTAAAATAACCTCTAGAGTGCATAATAGATAAAGAGTAGCATCACATATTCAACAAGATTATAAAGCTCATGATCACATAAAGATCACATGGGAGAGAGAGATAAACCACATGGCTACCATAGATCCCGCAGCCCGGGGGGAGAACTACTCACTCCTCATCGTTGGAGTCAGCAACGGCGATGGAGATGCTGGTGGAGTCGATGGAGATGGGGGGGGCGGGGGCAATTTCCTGTCCCGGCAGGGTGCCAGAACAGATTCTACTGTCCCCCGAATCTTGTCTTCGATGGCGGTGGCGCTCTTGACCCGTGGAGGAAATATCGAACACCGTGCGATTTTTAGGTTTTTGGGGGCTTTAAGTAGGCGAAAGGGCGAAGGCGGTGGAGGGCCGAGGGCCCAACAACTGATGCTCGCGTGGCCCCACCTCCTGCCGTGTGAGCACGTGGTGGCAGCGCCTCGGTGCCCCACAGCGTGTCGTCTTTGGTCTTCTGGAACGTTCCCAAATTAAAACCAGGCTCCATGATAAAAATCGTCCATTTTCGAGAATATTTCCATAAGTACTTTTCTGTAACCAAAAATAGCAGAAAACAGGGAGCAGGCACTGTGGCATCTTGTTAATAGGTTAGTCCCCGAAAATGCATAAAACTATATAAAATGCATATAAAACGTGTAATAACATGGTATAATATAGCATGGAACCTAAGAAAATATAGATACGTTGGAGACATATCAAGCTCCCAAGAGAGAGCTCCCACGACGGGGTCATCTAAACACGGGGATCGCCATTGGCGCACCATGTAACATATTATCATAGTGACTTATAGCAAGACGTAGGGATCCTCCACTTGGGTAAAACCCATCTTCCCCATAGAGCTACACAATCTCCTGAGCGCCAGAGTTGCCTTGTGCCTCATCTTCAAGTTTCCTCCCGGAAACAACTGTCGTGACAATCCCAAGACAACATCCTTGACGACCTGGGGACGGTGGTCGAGCTGTTCGATCTCTCCGACAAGTGCGCCAAGGCGGAGGAGGGCAGACTCTCCCAGCAAAGCACACCTGATGAGGAGCCTACCCGTGAGAAGGGGAAGGGCAAGGAGGACTCTAAGTGGTAGGAACCCACCAAGCTAGCTGCGGAGCCTGAGCGCGAGTCAAAGAAAGAGTCTAAGATGGACGATGAGGACCGCCCTTTCTATGTATACCATCAGCTCCACTCCCACAGCATCGGCGAGTGCAGCGAGATCAGGATGATGCGTGAGAAGCAGCAGGAAAAGCGCTGGGGCTCCAGCGGAAACCGCGGTGGAGCCAGAGGTGGACAGTACAAGAATGGCGGCAACAAGTGGAACAATGGGGGCTGGGCCGGCAACCAGCAGCAAAACTGGCAGGGACAGTACTAGGGTAACTAGCAAAAGCCTCCTCAAGTCAATGCTGTGCAGCCGCAGCCTAACGAGGGAAATCATAACCTCAATGCTGATGTTAACGGCAGGTATCAGAAGCCCAGGCACGTGGCCTGCATCTTGGTAGGCGCCTGTCTCGAACCGCCGCCGCCCTTCCTGGGGCGGAGGCTTCTCGACACCTGGAGTGGGCAGAGTACCCGATCACCTTCGACGCCAGCGACCATATTCTGCTTTTGAGAATATAGCCTCGAAGAAGCTAAGAAAGAGTATCGAACACTTGGGGCCTTAGAGTGTTGTGTCTATCCTCACGAGGATCGACGAAAGAGAAAGAACACTTCAGACATTGACACTTTGTTTACCCAGGTTCAGGCCACCGCGGGGGTGAACGCCCTACTCCTGCTTCGTTGTTGTCGGGGGGCTACCCCCCGGGTAGGGCGAAACTCGGCACTACTCTACAGTGTGGCAAGAGTACTTGACCTTTGGCGAGTGCAAGGGCCACCCCCTGGTGCGCTGAAGGGGTAACTTGACCTTTCGAAGCTGGTAGAGTGCAAGGTGCCTCCTGGCGGGCGCAAGGGTCATCCCTGGCGGCTATAAATAGCCACCACGAGCCTTCAGAACACCACAAGCATCAACGGGTGGTTCCTCTAAGAACTAGCTTCTCGAATATGTCTTTGCTGGCAGGCTAAGACATCTTCGGGAGGCTAGGCCTAGAGATACGCATCCTAAGAGGAACTCGGGTGCATCCGGGAGAGACCTCGGACCTCGTGGCTCCGAGTAGACCTCCGGTAGGAGAAGTACCCGGAGGTACCGGATAGGCAACCCGGGTAAGGGCTAACCGGAGTGTTTATCTCGGTCCTAGCAGGTTGCTTTATGTGTGCAGGGAGGACTCGCAAGGTCGAGCAAGGAGGTGACCGGCATGAGGGATGCCGGTAGGCCGTCAACGGTCTGGAGCAGGCTTTTCCGCCTGACGCGGGGGGAAGTACCATCCCCCCTGACACGGAAGCATGTTCACCTCCCGCCTGACATGGAAGCATGGTCACCTCCCCCCTGACACGGGAGCGCGTCAGCCGGTACGACACCGGTACGACAAGATCGGACATGCCTAGCCCGGCAATCCAGAAAAGGCTACCCGGGATGGGCAAAGACATGTCTTGTCTCTGACAGGGGGACAATGATGTTCCAGGACGGTGTCGGCCGTCCTTGCCGGAATGATGACGAAGGGGCTACGCCGGATAGCACGGCGGCTAGGTTGCACTAGCCGGTGTGGACATAACCGTTAGGCCTGTCCGGTGGGGCCAAGCCGGATTAGGGTTTCCGGCCCTCCTGGCCGGAACTCTATAAAAGGCGCCATAACTGCTCCTGCGAAGGAGAGACCAACTTGGGGGACGGAACTCTAGTCTCATTTACTCCTTGGGCATTTACTTCCTTCTCCCTCTAGTTCATCTAGTTCTTCGTGTTCTTCACCACAAGAGCTCCAAGAGCAAGTTGTAATTCTTGGTACACCCTTATATTGAGAGGAAAGGCAGGAGTAGGGGTGTTACCTCCCCACGAGGGCCCCGAACCTGGGTACATCGTGTGTGTGTTTCTTGCCTTCGTGCATTTGTTGGTGTTTGCTAGATCTTTCCACTTACACTTTGAGCTTGTTTCTTGTTCCTTGGAGATCTCGGTTACACCGGGATCCTCCCCCGTGTGAGCTCTTCAGCTCGCTATCCCTCCCCGGATCCACCAACGTCCATCGGCCCCACAAATTAGCCATCCTATGGCATCTGCCGTGACACCACCACGACAGTTGGCGCCCACCGTGGGGCTGGTAGAGGCGTTGGCTGGTGTACACATCCGGACGGGTTCCCCCGTTCGCTTCGGCGTCCGGGTTCTCTCTTGCCTTGTCGTCAGGCTGGGCGAGATGGATTTCGTCAGCGACAATGCTGGGTGCTTCCGGAACAGACCCTTCCCGGTAAACGGATGCCTCATCGACTTCGGTGGCTTCACCACCTACGTCGCCACCGAGGTTGTCTGCAGCTACCCGGACATTGTCCTGGAAGCTGAGGATCCTCCCATGCTCTACGCCAACCAGGGTCCGTGTGCCAGTCGCACCGCGAGCTCCGTCGCGGTCATGATGGTCGGGGTAACCGAGGAGGAGTACCAGGACGCCGACGGCGATGCCGGTAGCGGCCATGTTCGCTTGGCCAAACCTCCTCAGGAGAGAGGTACGGCCCGAGACGGAGATCCGCAGCAGTCCCAGCCCCGTCGTCGCCCGGATCCCCTCTCGGGTCTGGTGGCCAAGTTGGTTGTCCCCTTGACAGCTGAGGCAGATACCCAAGCCACTTCGGCTGACTTGGATGAGCAACGTAGGTTGCTGCTCGCCGAAGCGCAAGAGATCGCCGAGATCCGGCGTGAGCTCAGTGCTAGCCTCCGGGAGTACAATGCAGCTCACGGGTTCCTTAAGATAGACTCCCGGGACAAGCGCATCGCGGATCTGCGCAAGAAAGGCAGAATGGTGAATGATGAGCTGGCCGGTGGGGCCGCAACCAGTCATACGGGTAGCATGATCTTGGCTGGGAAGCCGGTATACAGCTCGCCGGCAAAAACTCTTAGGGCTGCCGAAGCCGCCATGGCGGAGCTGGCTGGGCTATCCGGTGAGGCTCTGCGCAAGCAGCAGGAGCGGGTGAACGAGTTGGTCGTCGAGGCCAACCGGCAGAACCAGGCCTTCAAGAAAAAGAACCCAGGGGCAGGATCCCAAGTGCATTCAGCTAGGGCTGACAGCCAGAGATCGGGCGGAGAGGCCTCCTCTCCACATCCGAGCAGAAGCAAGAGCAAGAGTCGGAGCCGAAGTCGGGGCTCCGGAAAAAACAAGCAGTTGCAGACGTATGACCCGGCCTTCGCCGGTATCCAGCAAGTCGGGCAGCATAATTCCGGGCAGGCACAGAGTAACCCTGGTGGTGGCAACCGGGGTGTAGGAAACAATAACCCGGCTAGCCGTGCTAATCCACCCCGGAATCCGCCACAGGTTCAGGGAAACCTACGAAGGGAGGCCGCCTCTGTGCCGCAGCAAGCTGTGATCCCGGTACTCGACAGGAACAACGATGGCAACTCAAGGCTGCAGCAGCTTGGGTACCAACCGAATGAGAATCCTTTGGGATCTCGGATAGGAACCAAACAACTGGATCCGGCTGATGCCAGAATCCGGCTCGACCGGATTCACCAATCCGAGCTAGTGGAAGAGCAAGGACCTCCGGGACCTGCCTGCTTTGGACCCCGGATCATGCGGGAGCCACCTGTCCGGAACTTCCAGCTCAACCGGGGTGCTAAGACCTATGACGGCAGCAAGAAGCCGGAGGACTGGTTGACCGACTATGTAACTGCAGTAAGCATAGCCGGTGGAAACAGACGCTGGGCGGTACGTTATGTGCCACAGATGTTGGAAGGACCTGCCAGAATCTGGCTGAACAACTTGAGAACCGGCAGCATAGACTGCTGGTCAGATTTCGAGGAGGCGTTCATCAGCAACTTCACCAGCACATACAAAAGGCCCAACAGACCTCAACCGCTCGCCATCTGTAGGCAAAGGAGCAACAAAACCGACCGGGAGTACCTTACCCGGTGGAGCAACATTCGCAATTCTTGCGAAGGAGTGGTAGAGGCACAGGCCATTTCCTGGTTTGCGCAAGGATGTCGGCATGGCTCAATGCTTTGGCAGAAACTGCAGAGGAAGATGCCGACGACCTTGGCAGAGACCATGCGCATCGCCGATACCTACACGCTTGGAGATCCCATGCCACCCCTAGTGGATGTCGGTGACTCCAACAGGAGGAATGCGGGACCTCAGCGTTCGGGGTCGAGCAGAAGCCATGATCGGCAAGATTTTGGCCAGAAGAGGAATCAGCCCGAGTACCACCATGCCGCACAGCATGTCGCAGCTGTGACCCGAGATCAAGAAGATGCCGACAATAATCAGCGTCAGAAAACAAATGGCCCGGCTTGGGGTCAGAGCAAGGAAGTACAGAAAACTTGGGTGGACCAGAAGAAGCCCCTGACGTATGAAGAGATGCTGAACAAGCCATGATGTTACCATACCCTGGAGGCCAACAAGCCAGCAACCACTCCACTCGGCAGTGCAGCTGGTATCAGCGCACATTGCAGGAGGGCAGCGCGGGGGTTACTCGGTCGAGTGCTCCGGCATCTCGACCCAACATTCCGAGACCTCCCACTCCGGCATCCGGAGCCAACGCGATCCGGATTAATCAACCACACCGAGGACCCCCGCCCCGGCCGGTAAATGTGGTGCACACCCGAAACGACAATGGCACAGGCCCAAGTAATCAACCCGGACATCAGCAAGGCAACTACCGGGAGGCACATCAGAGCTATGTGGTCTTCGTGACCGAGCCCACTGACCGGAAGAGTGTGCGACAGCGCACCCTGGAAGTGAACGTTGTGATTCCAGCGGTGCCCAAGTTCTTACACTGGTACGAGATGGAGATCACGTGGAGCCGGAAGGATCATCCCCGGGTTATGCCTAAGCCGGGTGCGTATGCCTTAGTGGTAGACCCAACCATTGTCGGACCAAGCCTCAACGTCCGCTTCAGTCGGGTCCTGATTGACAATGGCAGCACCATTAACATCATGTACAAGGATACGATGCTGAAGTTGGGGTTGTCCATGAACACCTTGCTACCCACCGAGACGACCTTTCATGGCATTGTGCCCGGAGTCTCTTGCTCACCCATGGGTAAAATCTGGGTTGAGGTATTATTCGGAACCCGGGAAAACTGCCGAACCGAAAGCTTGGAATTCGAGGTCATGGACCTCGAAAGTCCGTACCACGCGCTAATCGGCAGGCCAGCCCTGGCCAAGTTCATGATCTCAACTCACATGGGATACCTGAAAATGAAGATGCCGGGTCCTAACGGCATAATCAACATCTCGGGGGATCACAAGCGCTCCATGGAGTGTGCTTCGGCCGGCTCATGCTTCGCCGAGTCCCTGGTGATAGCTGAGGAAAAGAAGAGGATCCAACAAGTGGTGGCGCTGGCCAAGACCTCCCAACTCGGGATGCCCGGGATGGTGAACCCGGAGCAGAGCGCGTCATTCCAGCCACCAAAGGAGACGAAGAAGGTGGGGGTTGACCCCAGCAACCCGGAGCGCCAGGTCATCATTGGCAGCAACCTGGACAGCAAATAGGAACGCGAGCTCGTCGACTTCCTCCGTGAGAATCGGGATGCTTTTGCATGGTCAAGTGACGATCTGCAAGGCGTTCCGAGGGAGTTGGCTGAGCACTCTCTATTTGTTAGACCGGATGCGAAGCCGGTAAAGCAACCGACTTGGCGCCTCTCGGATGAGAGGAGAGCTGCCATCAGGGAGCATCTCGCCATACTACTGGCTGCCGGATTCGTGATGGAAGTGCTGCACCCGGATTGGATATCGAATCCGGTCCTGGTAGAGAAGAAGAAAGATGATCCCCTCCTGCTTAATGTGTGGCGCATGTGCATCGACTTCACCAACCTCAACAAGGCATGTCCAAAGGACCCGTTTCCACTTCCCCGGATAGATCAAGTGATCGATTCCACTGCCGGGAGTGAGCTCTTGACTTTTTAAGATTCCTACCCCGGTTTTCACCAGATACCTTTGAATCCGGATGATCAATTGAAAACTGCTTTTATTACCCCGTATGGGGCTTATTGCTATCGTGTCATGACTTTCGGTTTGAGAAATGCTGGTGCTACGTACCAGAGGTGCATGCAGAAATGTTTGCATGACCAAATAGGCCGGAATGCCGAGGTCTATGTCGATGACATAGTCATAAAAAAAAGAAAAAGCCTCATTGATCGATGATCTGAGGGAAACATTTAAAAACTTAAGAAAATTCCGGATGAAATTGAACCCGGATAAGTGCACATTCGGTGTCCCCGCCGGAAAGTTACTCGGTTTCCTCATATCAAGCCGGGGAATTGAAGTCAACCTGGGTAAAATACGTGCTATCGAGAGCATGAAACTGCCGGTACGTCTCAAAGATGTGCAGAAGTTCACTGGTTGTCCAGCATCCCTAAGTCGGTTTGTGAGCCGACTAGGTGAGAAGGCTTTACCCCTGTACCAGTTGATGAAGAAGAGTAAAACATTCATTTGGACCCTGCAAGCCGATGCGGCGTTCAACGATTTGAAGAGAATGCTCTCAACAACACCCGTGTTGGCATCCCCGTTGCCCAAGGAGCCTATGCTGCTATACATTGCTGCCACTAACCGGGTAGTCAGTGTAGCCATTGTGGTAGAGAGGGAAGACGGGGACAAGCTGATACAGAGACCGGTGTACTACCTCAGCGAGGTGATCTCGGAATCCAAGCAGAACTACCCGCACTACCAGAAGATGGCATATGGAGTGTACATGGCTGTGACCAAGCTCAAGCACTACTTCCAAGAGCACTCAATCACAGTGGTGTGCGAGGCTCCCCTCGCCGAGATCATCGGTTGCAAAGATGCTAGCGGCCGGGTTGCCAAATGGGCCATCCAGTTGTCTCTATATGCTCCGGCATACGAGAGGCGAGATGCCATCAAGTCGCAGGCGCTGCCGGACTTTTCGGTAGACTGGGCCGAGATGCAGTACGAACCTCCGATGTCGGATTACAATTTCTGGAGGATGCATTTCGATGGCTCAAAGGCCAAGATCGGGTTGTGTGCCGGGGTAGTTCTCACATCACCGAAACAAAATGTGCTCAAGTATGTGCTGCAGATTCATTTCCGGGCATCTAACAATGTCGCTGAATACGAGGCCTTGGTTCATGGACTGAATGTCGCCAAGGAGATTGGCATCCGCCGGATAGAGTGTTTCGGCGATTCCGACCTCGTGGTGCAGCAGGTGTCGGGGAACTGGGATGCACTGGATGCCAACATGGCCTTGTATCGGTTTCATGTGCAGAAAATATCCGGATTTTTCGAGGGATGCGAGTTCAAGCACATACCCAGAGGAGAAAACGAGGCAGCAGATGTGTTGTCCAAGCTAGGATCATCTCGGGATGCCATCCCACCCGGGATCGCTCTCGAACACTTGAGGAAGCCATCTATTCAGCCCTCACCCGAGTCGGATTCTATTTCATCCCCAAGGAGCCTGGTTCGGAAGCTGTACCCATGGAAGTAGAAGTCGGGAGCATCACATCAAACCCGGGGACTGCACCACAGTGCTCAGAGAGGACAAGAAAGATGATGATGGAGGTGATGTCGGCAGAACCAATGGACATAGATGTTCCCGTGTTCCCGGTTCGACCTGGCCCGGGATGGGCACAACCCATTATGGCTTACATCTTGGAAGGAACCCTCCCGGAGAGCGAAGTGGAAGCCCGGCAGATAGTGCGCAGATCAAAAGCATACACCATCATCAATCAAGAGCTATACAAGAGGAGTGTCACTGAGGTACTCCAGAGGTGTGTAGAACCGGAAGAAGGCCAAGAGATGCTGCTGGAAATACACCAGGGGGAATGTGGACATCATGCATCATCCCGAGCCCTGGTGGCGAACGTGTTCCGGCATGGGTTCTACTGGCCTACTGCATTACAGCAGGCAGAAGACATTGTCCGTAAGTGTGGAGGATGCCAGAGGTTTGCTCACCGAATACATATGCCGGCGTCGGCACTGAAGACAATCCCTATCACGTGGCCATTCGCGGTATGGTGCTTGGACATGGTCGGGCAGTTCAAGCCGGCAAGAGGCAATATGACACACATACTGGTCATGGTGGACAAGTTCACCAAGTGGATAGAGGTCAAACCAATCCGAAAGTGTGACGGACACACCGCCGTGCAATTCCTGAAAGACATCATCTTAAGGTACGGATACCCACACAGCATCATCACGGATAATGGCACCAATTTTGCCGTGGGGGAATTCGCTCGATTTTGTGCTGAGAAGGGAATCCGGTTGGATTTGGCATTAGTGGCACACCCGGAAGCAAACGGGCAAGTTGAGAGAGCAAATGCATTGGTCTTGGCCGGCATCGAAGCCCGCTTGATCGAACCACTGCTGAGAACTCCGGGATGCTGGATAGAGGAGATACCGGCAGTGTTATGGGGTCTCCGGACCACACCGAATAGATCTGCCGGGTATACGTCATTCTTCATGGTATATGGTGCCGAGGCAGTACTCCCGACCGACATACAATATGATTCCCCGAGAGTGACAATGTTCACCGAGACCGAGGCAAAAGAGGCCCGGGAAGATGATGTTGACTTACTTGAAGAGGCAAGAGAATTGGCATTGTCTCGGTCTGCAATTTATCAGCAAAATCTCCGTCGCTATCATAGCCGGAAAGTGCACCCGAGAGTATTCCGAGAAGGAGATCTTGTGCTGAGGCTCATCCAACGCAAGGCCGGAATGCATAAGCTATCACCTCCATGGGAGGGACCTTTTGTGATAAGCAGGGCATTGCACAATGATTCTTATTACCTTGTAGATGCACAGGAGGCTAGGAAAGGTGTAATGGACAAATCCGGTGAGGAAACCAAGCGGCCATGGAATGTAACCCTGCTTCGACCCTTTTACACGTAAAGGGTGCAGTGTATGTTGTATTTCGATTTTTATCTATCAATGAAAGTTCGGCACCCCGGGAGGAACCCGGGCACTGCCTCGTTGTGTGCCCTTTACTTTGTTCCATTTATTTATTGTTCCATGTCGGCAACCCGGGAAGGAACCCGGGGACTGCCTGGTACCTGTTTTTATGTTCTCTATATGCCGGGAAAGTTCCGAGATCGATTCTCAAGTCAAAGTAATGTATGTCATGTGAAATAATCTTGTGACTCGACTGACGAACGCCGAAATGGTAGTCAAGAGCAAAGAGCATCAAATGTGGGGAACACGAAAACGGTCTCGGGGACTCGGAGCAGAAACTTATCCGGCATATCTGTTTTACGAACCCGGTTGTTTTTATGTCGGGAATTCGGCTGACTAGAACTCGGATATTCATAAGTAATGTATGCCGTGCATGGAATTTTGTGACTCGACTGTCGAACGCCGAAATGGTAGACAAGAGGAGAAATTGCCTAAGTATGGTAAACATGGAAATGAACTCGGGGACTCATTGCAGACTAAACCAACATAGCTTGTTTTTACATAACATAGTGCAAAGTACGAATTTAAAAAGTATATATTACAAGTTGCACCCGGCATCCCGGGGATTTAACGGTTCCACACTTAAGTGTTTCTAGGCAGTAGGGGAAGCCGGCTTCTCGGATGCAGCAGCAGAAGGAACGGCGGCGACAGTCTCCTCCGCACAAGCAGCAGTACTCGAGGCCTCCGGATGCGCCTCGGCCTGAGAGGCCTCGGGTGGCGATGAAGCAGTAGCGTCCCGAGAGACCATGATCTCGGTGGCGGCACTGGAAGCGGCATCGTCTTCCTCCGGGATCTCGGCGTCCGCGTCACCAGTTGCACCATTTTCACCATCGTCTTCGTAATCTGACTCGAAGTCAGAAGTGATGAGGCTGGTGGTGAAGACGCCGATGTCGGACCAGGACGCAACGCGATGCGCCACCTCTTGGCGCCGCTGGATCTTGGCCGGATCGGTGCACCACGGCGAGATGGTGCGCAGGCGCTGGATCACATCAAGGTCAAGCCCCTCGTACCAGCTTAGCACGTGGGTCAAGATTTGGTCAGCACCAGCCCGCGCACCGGAGCGCTTCCAAGCGTGAAGTCGCTTGCCGGCATCTCGGAGCGCAGTCGCCAATTTGCTGACCGAGAGGGTAGCGCTGACACCAGGCCATAGTGCTCCATGGACATGGACGGCCGCACTGATCAGCTCGGTCCCGATCGACCGGAGAGGCACTATCGGGGCCTTCAAAGCGGTGAGATGGTCCTCGATGTCCCAGGAGTCCGAGACAGGACCCTTCCCGGCACGCTTCTCCCGGGCGGCAGCGACTGCAAGGTTGGCGGCATCTCGGGAGTGCTCAAATTGTCCTTAAAAAAGAAGAGATGTCAAGCGGCCAGGTTATGAGGGTGGTAGCAGTAAAGAAAGAGAGCAAGACAAAAAGATCTCGGTAAACTTACTATTGAGATCCCGGTTCAACCCGGTCAGATCGGAGAGCCAGGTATCTGCCTTTGACCGGAGAAGCGCCAGCTCGGTCTCGCCGTGGTGCGCGCGCGCCTCGGATTGATCCAAGGTCTCATTCTGCTTCTTAGACGCCTCCACGAAGCGCGCCTTCATGTCAGTCGCGGCAGATTTGGCCTTCTCGAGCTCGGCACTTAGCCGCGTGATCTCGGACTGGGTCGCAGCAAGCGCAGACTTTTGCTCCACCGAGACTTTCCGCGCGGCATCCCTCTCCTCCCGGAGGCGCCCTTCACACTTCTTGGACTGACAAAACTCAGCAAGAAGCCGATGGAAGATGCTGCCGCATTTCTTGCCACAGTCCTGGATCCAAACAAGGAATGCGATGTCAATCTCGGGAAGGATCCCGGGAACTAGGGCTGTTCCGGGATCCATGTCAATTAAACTACTCGGTAGGGAGGATCTCGGGGACTCGTGTTCAAAATCTTGTTATTCTTTCTAAATATTGGAGCCTAGTGGTCTGCTATTCGGTGGAATCTAGAGCGCTAAGCACCAATCTCGGGGACTCGTGTTCAAAGTCTTGTTATTTTTTCTAAAGATTGGAGCCTAGTGGTCTGCTATTCGGTGGAATCTAGAGCACTAAGCACCAATCTCGGGGACTAGTGGGGATGGAGCAGTTAAATTTTGGAAAAGATAAAGGGAACAAACTTACATTGACCACCCGAGTGACGTCCAGCGCGGCCACCTGGAGAGCGTGTAGAGCTTGGGCGCTGCGGCTAGGGCCGGCAGCGTGCAAGTCCTCCACGATCTCGGAGGCATCGGCGGCGATCCAGACATGGTTGTACTCTTCGACAACTCGCACGCCGGGAGCACCAGACGCGCTAGCAGCAGCGACCTCCCGGGATCCTGAAGACACAATGGAGCTTACGGTTGCTTGCAGCGTCTGCAGGGCGGCAGTGGGGAACTCGGCAGGAGGTGGCGGTAATCGCGAAAACTTACCCGTCCTTAGGGCCAGGTCTTGGGCAGAAGATGTCAGAGGGGCAGTAGGATTGGCGGAAGCTATTTTCTGCCCGGCGGCCTTGCTGCGCGATTTCCCGGGAGGAAGGTCGGATTGCCGGGAAGGGGCCGTGGGCTGTTTCGGCGGAGGAGCCTTGCCCGAGGCCTGCCGGGAGGAGGCTCCCGTCACGACCTGCTGAGGAGGGCTTGCGATGTCCGTCTCAAAGTGGGACACCCTGCGCGGGCTGTCCGGGAGGAAGATGTCTTCGGATGCGGCGGTAGCCTGGGCCAGAATCTCGTCCACCACGGGACGAGCATCCGGAGTCGCGGCGGCGGCCTGCGCGGCACCAGAGGCAGGGTGCTCCTTGTCTTGTACGGAAGGGCGAGATGGAGAAGGAGCAGCCCGAGGCGGGCTAGGAGTGCTGGATCCCGGAGGTTGGGAACCCGCGGAAGCCGGGACGTCAAGTGCCTCTCTGAAAAAAGTATATCAGAAAAGACATCGGGAGAACACAAAATCATGTAACTCAAAGCAAAAAGGTCTTACCCGGAATCGACAGTGGGAGGACCTCTCCTTCGGCGTGGAGGCCTCTCGGTCGTTTGCTTGCTCTTCTTGGTGGTGGTGCCGGATGCACCGGCAGGGGTAGTGTCGGAAGCCGCACGCTTGCGGGTCTCGGCACACTTCGTCACGGCCGTGGGTCCCGGAGCCACTGGCGAAGCCAGTTGAGGGGAAGAGCGTCAATCTCATCGAGTATTTGACAATCAATCTCATCCTCATCATCTGATGAAATGGAAATTGCCTATGGGGTTGAAGAATTACCCGGAGCAGTAGCAAGAGCTAGAGGGATGGCAAGGTGGTCCTCGCCGTCGGGATCCTCTCTCGGCATCTTATCCGGTGCCGGGATGTTCGGTGTGAACTGCCCACCGGCATGCACCGCGTCCTCCTCGGTCTGCCGCTCGAATAACTACAGGAACAAGTCATTGCATGACAACCATGTCGGTTTCCAGCAGAATCCGGGTGCGAATGTAAGTTGGCGAAAGACAGACACAAGCACCTGCCGTAGTGGTTTTTTCCGGGAACCCCCGACAAGACCCCACTGATAGTCATCCGGCATCTTCGTTCGAGCAATAGCTCAAACGCGCCGGGTGACTGCGGCATGGTCCAACCCGAAAATGCTGGTCCTTGTGGGATCTAACAGCCCATCCATATGGCACATCTTGTGCACTCGGGTCTGAAGGGGGCAGACGCGACAGATGATAAAGCAGCGCAGGAGGTCATCGGGCGTCATTTTCTCCGTCAGCACGTTGAGAACATCATGCATGCATCTGACCTCCTCGGTATCCGGAAGCCGGTTCCAGAGGTCGAATTCGCAGGGAGGACCCATGACGAACTCGGGAAGATTGATGAAGTCCGGGCTCGAGGATACCGGACCATCTCCCGAGACCCCCCGGTTCTTCACGTAGAAGAAGCTCCGCTGCCACTTCCGGCAGGATTCTAGCCCCTGGACTTTGGGGAAGCCGGAGTCGGCGCGAGGAATTATAGTGGCCGCCCCGCAATCGACTAGGTCTTTGACCTTCTTTCCGGGTTGGGGATGGCTTGGCGGCGGAGGATCAAGTACTTGGCCCAGAGGTCCAAGAAAGGCCACACGCCGAGATACGCTTCCACGTAGGTGGTGAAGACCGAGAGCATCATGATAGCGTTGGCTGGGAGATGATGAGGTTGGAGGTCGTAGGTGTCGAGGAAGTCACGGAAGAAGGGGCTAGCCGGAAGCCCGAACCCCCGCTCAAAATGCGTAAGGAATACAACGTATTCCCCGGGTTCAGGTTCCGGTTGGACCTCGTCCTCCGGGAGTCGACTCTCGACTTCTGGCGGAATCCGGTGCGTCCGGTACAGCCAGTCGAGATCCTTCTGGACGGTCTCGGACCCATCCCAGCACCCCCGGACACTCTCATCACCCATGTCGGAGGGACTTGAGAATGTTTCCAGACTATTCTGCAGGCGGAACGGCGGTTAGTCGAGTTAGTCTACCGGGAGCTAAGACTCCGGATCACAAACTCCTAAAAGCAACCGGGTTCCTAGCAAGTAAGATCTACCGTGCTCGAATAAAATGAAACTTAATCGACGCGAATATACTCGGGTGAGATATGAAGATGGCCTAATGCAAGTGAAGGATGAAATGTGGAGGCCACCGTCGTCAACGCCGCGATGCTAGCGCTCGCCGGCGGCGGCGCAGCCCGCGGATGCGTGGTTTGACGGTCAAGCACGAAAAATCGTCGTAGTGGTGAAGTTCGCCGGAGCGGGTGGAAGAACTCACCGGAGGAAAAAAGGACGGCGACGAGCGAGAGCAGCGGGGCCCGGCGGCAAAGGCGAACGGCTCCGGCAATGAACGGCAACGGCAGTGCTTGAGCTCCGGGCGCAGCGACGGCGAAGTGCTCGAGACGGTTGCGGGACAGATGAGGAGTTGGGGAAGAAGAAGAAGAGACTGTTCCGGTCTCCTATTTATGGGGGGGATCCGGAGCGGTTTCCGAGTTTCCCACCCACGATCTCTCCGATCGTGGGTGGGATCAGTTTTGTGCCGCGCGGCACGTGGCGTCCCCCGGAGCGCCCGATCCGGCCACACCACGGGCCACAGAGCCCCAACGGTTGGACTTCGGATCGGCTGCGGCTCCCGGCGCGCGAACCCGAGCAGCGGCGTGCTCGGTCAAAAGCACTCGAGTGCGTTTCTGACTCGACAAGACCTCGGGTAGGACCCTCCCCCCATAAAACGGAATCTTCCCCGATACGGAAGGTGAAGTTCAGACCGGCACGGCCTTATCCGGGTGACCGGCCAAGGGTGATATCTCATTTACCGGAGTGCGACCTCCGGATAGGGATGTCGGTGAAATGCATCTCGGTGCCAAAACTCAAGGTCGATCCGGGTATGCTTAAGTGTTCTTCTTTTTTCTTAAAGCTGATCCCGCAGAACGTCTTGGGTCGCTGCATAGCACCAGCTTCGGGGACTAGTGTCGGGGGGCTACCGCCCAGGTAGGGCGAAACTCGGCACTACTCTACAGTGTGGCAACAGTACTTGACCTTTGGCGAGTGCAAGGGCCACCCCCTGGTGCGCTGAAGGGGTAACTTGACCTTTCGGAGCTGGTAGAGTGCAAGGTGCCTCCTGGCGGGCGCAAGGGTCATCCCTGGCGGCTATAAATAGCCACCCCGAGCCTTCAGAACACCACAAGCATCAACGGGTGGTTCCTCTAAGAACTAGCTTCTCGAAGATGTCTTTGCTGGCAGGCTAAGACATCTTCGGGAGGCTAGGCCTAGAGATACGCATCCTAAGAGGAACTCGGGTGCATCTGGGAGAGACCTCGGACCTCGTGGCTCCGAGTAGACCTCTGGTAGGAGAAGTACCCGGAGGTACCGGATAGGCAACCCGGGTAAGGGCTAACCGGAGTGTTTATCTCGGTCCTAGCAGGTTGCTTTATGTGTGCAGGGAGGACTCGCAAGGTCGAGCAAGGAGGTGACCGACATGAGGGATGCCGGTAGGCCGTCAACGGTCTGGAGCAGGCTTTTCCGCCTGACGCGGGGGGAAGTACCACCCCCCCTGACACGGAAGTATGGTCACCTCCCGCCTGACATGGAAGCATGGTCACCTCCCCCCAGACACGGGAGCGCGTCAGCCGGTACGACACCGGTACGACAAGATCGGACATGCCTAGCCCGGCAATCCGGAAAAGGCTACCCGGGATGGGCAAAGACATGTCTTGTCTCTGACAGGGGGACAATGATGTTCCAGGACGGCGTTGGCCCTCCTTGCCGGAATGATGACGAAGGGGCTACGCCGGATATCACGGCGGCTAGGTCGCACTAGCCGGTGTCGACATAACCGTTAGGCCTGTCCGGTGGGGCCAAGCCGGATTAGGGTTTCTGGCCCTCCTGGCCGGAACTCTATAAAAGGCGCCATAACTGCTCCTGCGAAGGAGAGACCAACTTGGGGGACGAAACTCTAGTCTCATTTACTCCTTGGGCATTTACTTCCTTCTCCCTCTAGTTCATCTAGTTCTTCGTGTTCTTCACCACAAGAGCTCCAAGAGCAAGTTGTAATCCTAGGTACACCCTTATATTGAGAGGAAAGGCAGGAGTAGGGGTGTTACCTCCCCACGAGGGCCCCGAACCTGGGTACATCGTGTATGTGTTTCTTGCCTTCGTGCATTTGTTGGTGTTTGCTAGATCTTTCCCCTTACACTTTGAGCTTTTTTCTTGTTCCTGGGAGATCTCGGTTACACCGGGATCCTCCCCCGTGTGAGCTCTTCAGCTCGCTATCCCTCCCCGGATCCACCAACGTCCATCGGCCCCACAAATTAGCCATCCTATGGCATCTGCCGTGACACCACCACGACAGTTGTATTGCTTGGATGAACTCGAGGAGCTACACTGGTGAACGCCTAGGGTTTCTACACCGGGTCGGCGGCTGCCCCTTTTTATAGGGGGTGAGGATCTAGGTCATCCAACTTCATAGCGGGACGCTCCTGCAACCTTCCAAAGGGGGGCTCTGTTCCTTTGCCGCTGCTTTGGCAAAGGCGGCCGACCAAAACGGATCTACGGTCTTGTGCTCTGCATCGCCGTTGTCTTCTTCATTCACATGTTATGTCCTTTCTCTTTTACGCAGAGCCTGGTATCCTCGGTAAAGAAGAAAGCGAGGCCATGCAGGAGACATCACAGCGGTCGGCGTTGTTTAGCAACAAAAAGGCAAGTCTCAATAGCACAGCCATGCCGGTCACCGCTCCGTATTACCAAAGAGGTAACTCACGGGCGTCACCGCCCTGTTCTGAGGATGAAAACCGGCAAGGGGCCTACCGTCTTGTCGTAAGACGTGACCCAGAGCACGCAATCCTCCTGATAATGTGCGCCTTGCCTCCTGAGACATCTGCCCTTTGGCCTGAGGAGGTTGCCCTCCTGAGGCCTCCATCTGCTAGTCCGCACCGTGGGCCGTACGCGACCCAGCGTCCTCCGAAGGAAAAGCGGGCCATCATACACTGGGATCCATTGGCCCGACAGAAGCACCCGGGCCCGCTGTAGATACGGCCCACCTGTGAAGCCGAGTCGACGTGGGGCCAAATAAATAATTTCCGGAGGAGGTCGATTCACCAGGTAGAGGGTGTCGGTCAATCTTCATCTGTCGTGGCGGCAGCATGCGGGGAGGTGTGGTAATTATGGCAGCGAGCCGCGGCGACCATAACGTCCCATCAGCATGGTGACTTATTTTCCTTTTTCCGTTGGGCTCCTCGCTTACCGTCCACGCTCCTCCGGGACGCAACACCTCCCCGATCGACCTTAAATAGGGCCGATGGGGCGTCCCCCTACCCACACTCCGCTCCTTCTTCCACCTACCTTCTTCCTCCGCTCCCCTCCGATGGCTCGCGGAACCCGAGGGAGAGGTCGAGGGGGCGTGCAACCGTGGCCTGTCACGTAGGTACGATCGCTCAGGGGGCTTCCCTGAAGCCTCGCGGCCGGCCGCGGGGGCGCTCGCCGGGCCACAAGACGGCCACCCCTACTACTCGTGCCTTTGCGAGCGCTCCGCCTCCCCCTTGCGACTGGGCAGATGGCTGCGAGTTCTTGGTGCGATGCACTCGCATATTCACCAGAAACTGCTGCTTCCACACTTCTTCCTCCGCGCCATCGGGGATGACCCCGTTGGCGGCTTCTGGTTGTGCATGGGAGGCTTCCCTGATGGCCCGACCTGGTGCTCAGCTGGGCGGAGAGATGACAGCGCCGTCTTCCTATCAATAGGGTGGGTGACCTTCGCCCGCAAGCACCTTATCTGTCCGGGGAGCTGCCTCTCCTTCAAGTTCGTCGATGGCGATACCTTCCTCATCAAGGTCTACGAGAAGTGTGGGGCCCGTCTAGCCTGCTGTCCGTGGCACATGGGCGGCGATGGAGCTCGTCCCCAGCCGAGGACTCCAGCACCAAGACCCTCGAAGACGGTGGTGACGGTTCCGCCGACGACACGACCTCCGTGTCGGTGAAGTGCGAGGAGGAATCTAGCTTGGTTTCCCCTCCTTGCTTTGATAGCGATGAGCCTACTGAGTTGGAGATGAGCTCGCCCCTTGCCGGCGGTCTACACAGCCGGCCAGTAGGCCTCCACCTTGATGCCGGCGGCCTTCACGACTGTAGCAATCTGCTCCTCCAAAAAGTAATGAAAACATCCTTTTCTTGAATTGAGCTTTTGCATATTGTTGTGCTGCTTATCCTTGTTTTAGACGGGGTTTGTCTTTGTGGCGCGGTGCGTTATGCTTCCGCGGTGCAGGGCCTCGCGAGGTGTGTCGTTCTGACGCGGTCCCGATCTGGTCGTGGCGTCGCTGGGGGTTTTCCTCGCGAGGGCTTAGGACTGCTCTCCTGCATGCAAAGAGGAGACAAAACAGGGGGATCTTGAGAGGCACCAAGGACCATGATGAGGCGACATCTGTGGGAAAAAAATCCCAGCCCCCGCGCTCGGCCTTATTGGGTTTTTCGGTGCTGCCAGGTCCGGCCTAATAGGGGGACCGTGCCCACCGAGATCCAAACATGAAAAATCTCATGAGGCACCGAGGACCCTGATGAGGCGGTGATACGTCTCCAACGTATCTATAATTTGTTATGTTCCATGCTATATTATACTAAGTTATTACATGTTTTATATGCATTTTATAGAGTTTTACAAATTTTCTGGGACTAACCTATTAACAAGATAGCATAGTGCCAGTTCCTTGTTTTCTGTTGTTTTTGGTTTCAGAAAAGTACTTAAGGAAATATTCTCGGAATCAGACGATTTCTTATCTGAAGTTCATATTTATGTGGGAACGTTCCAGAACACCGAAGACGAAACGAATTGGGAGGCCGAGGCGCCGCCACCACTTGCTCGCGCTGCCTCACTTCCTGCCGCGCGAGCGTGTGGTGTGGGGCCCTTGGGCCTCCACCGACCTCGCCCTTTCGCCTACAAATATCCCCCGACGCAAAAACCCTAACACGATGTTCATTATTTCCTCCACGGGTCCTGAGTCGCCGTCGTCATCATCACCACTTCGGGAGAGATCAGAACTTCTCCCCGGCACCCTGTCGGGAGGGGGAATTGTCATCAGAGGGCTCTACGTCACCATGCCCGCCTCCGGACTGATGCGTGAGTAGTTCACCCTTGGACTAAGGGTCCATAGCAGTAGCTAGATGGTTGTCTTCTCCATTACTAGTAGATGCTCTGGCCAAGTAGATGCTTGTGACTCCAAGAGTGGGTATTTATGCTCGATAGTATTTTCATGTCTCTATTTAATCTAGGTGGTGACAGCTAGCTCTAAGGTTGTAGATGTACTATTGCTACTAGGGATAAAACAGTAGTACTTTGTCTAAGGATGATGTTACTTACTTACTTTACACACAGTGCTTAAGGAGATAATCTGTTCCATGCAACTTAATACTGAAAGGGGTGCGGACGCTAACCGTAAGGTGGATTATTAGTCATAGATGCGGTTGGAACGGTCTATGTATATTGTTGTAATGCCCAAATGAATCTCACACTAGACATCATAACATTGGTATATCCATTATTATGAACTTCATTATTCTATCAATTGCCCAGCTGTAATATCTTTACCCACATGAATGTTATTATTATTTATGGAGAGACACCACTAGTGAACTATGGACCCTGGTCCTTCTCTTTAATCTGATAAAACCACCAACTGCAAACCTGTTACTTTCTGTAAACAAACATCTTTCTTCCACACATACGTTTAATCCTTTGTTACAGCCAGCCACTGAGATTGACAACCTCACTATTAAGTTGGGGCAAAGTACCTTGATTATGTTGTCTGCCGGTTCCACGTCAACAGCTGTTTTCTGGCGCCGTTGACACCTCGAGGGAAATTTGCTGCTGCACTACTTCATACCTTACTCTTGGGGTTTCCCAACAACACACACCGTGTGCATTAAGCTCTTATCTAGCGCCGTTGCCGGGGAGATTGGAGTTCCTAAGTTCAGATGGTTTTTTCCCTCGTCAACTTCACGCCATAAAGTTCTTTTCTGCCGTGGTTGCCGGGGAAATAAGAGTTCTTCTATGAGGGGAGTTTTCACACTTCCAATCTTTTTATTTTCTTATTGTCTTGCTTAGTTTATTTTTATTACTTTCTTGTTTCCTTAATATCAAAAATACAAAAAATTAGTTACTTGCATTACTTTCTTATTTCGGTTTTTCTATTTTATTTCAATTTTGTTATTTATTTATTTTGGTTTAGTATTTAATTTCCAGTTTTTCTATTATTGATTATTTCGTTTTTTTATTTAATTTACTAAAATGAGTACTTCTAAGAATACTAAGTTGTGTGACTTTACTAGCACCAACAATAATGATTTCATATACACACCTATTGCTCCACCTGCATCAAAAGCATAATTCTTTGAAATTAAACCTGCTTTATTGAACCTTGCTATGAGAGAGTAATTTTCTGGTGTTAATTCTGATGATGCTGCTACCCATCTAAATAATTTTGTTGAACTTTGTGAAATGCAAATATATAAGGATATAGATGGTGATATCATAAAATTGCAATTATTTCCTTTCTCTCTGAGAGGAAGAGCTAAAGAATGGTTGCTTTCATTGCCTTGGAATGGTATTGATTCACGGATTAAATGCAATGATGCTTTTATTGGAAAATACTATCCTCCTGCTAAGATTATTTCTCTAAGAAGTAGCATCATGAATTTTAAACAACTTGATAACGACATGTTGCTCAAGCTTGGGAAAGAATGAAATCTTTAATAAAAAATTGCCCAACCCATGGACTGACTGCTTGGATGATCATCCAAACATTTTATGCAGGACTGAATTTTTCTTCAAGAAACTTATTGGATTCAGATGCTGGAGGAACCTTTATGTCCATCACTTTAGGGGCTGCAACAAAACTTTTGAATGATATGATGGTGAATTATTCTGAATGGCATACAGAGAGGGTACCTCAAGGTAAGAAGGTAAATTCTGTTGAAGAGACCTCCTTCTTGAGTGAAAAGATTGATATTATCATGTCTATGCTTGCTATTGGTCAATCCCATATTGATCCCAATAATGTTCTCTTAGCTTGTCTAGTTGCACAGGAAGAGCATGTTGATGTAAACTTTATTAAAAGCAACAATTTCAACAACAATGCCTATAGGAACAATTATGGTAATAACAACTATAAGCCATATCCTCCTAATAATGCCAACTCTTATGGTAATTATTATGGTAACAACAATAGGACTACCACCTCTGAACTTGAAACCATGTTAAAAGATTTTATCACTACACAAACTTTGTTTAATAAAACTATTGAGGAAAAGCTAGGAAAAATTGATATTCTTGCGTCTAAAGTTGATAGTCTTGTCCTTGATGTTGATCTTTTAAAATATAAAGTTATGCCTACTGAAAAAATAGAGTAATTCCTTTGCTAAAATAACTTCCATCCAAATTCAAATTGATGAAAATTTTAGGATGATGGCTCAATTACGTGCTAGATGGGAAAGAGAGTGAGAATTAGAGAAAGAGGCCAATATTGTTATTTTTTTTACTATTACTACCTCTAAGAATAATGGGGTTTCACATGTTAGTAAGCCTCCTAGTATCAACGGTAACATAGTTGTTGTAGGAAATGTCTCCTCTACTTCATCCAAAATTTTTAAATTGCCTAAAACTGCTGAAGAAACTAGTGTTGAGAAAACTGCTTAATTTTTTAAGGACATAAGAGGAAGTGGTTCGGTTTTCTTTGATGATAAGAATTTTGATTTTGATAATTGTAATATCTCTGAAGTTATTATGTTCTTGCAAAAATTGTCCACAAGTCATAATGCTAGCTCTCTTAATTTGGCTTTTACTACTCATATTACAAATGCTCTCATTAAAGCAAGGGAAGATAAATTGAGACTTGAAGCTTCTACCCTTAAGAATTTAGAAGATGGTTGGGAGCCCATCATTAAAATGAAAGTAGATAAACTTGGTTCCAATGGTTTGTGTGACCTTGGTGCAAGTATTTATGTTATGCCTAAAAAGCTCTATGATAGGTTTGATTTACCACCATTGGAACATTGCTATTTGGATGTTTTTCTTGCTGATAATGTTTTGAAGAAACCTTTAGGGAGGATCAATTATATTCCTATTATGGTTAATAATAACCTGGTCCCCGTTGATTTTATTCTCTTGGATATTGAATGCAATCCATCTTGTCCAATTGTGATGGGAAGACCTTTTCTTAGAACCGTGAGAAGGTATTTTTTGTTGAAGAAACCTCCTCCTTGAGTGAAAATATGGATATTATTATGTCTATGCTTGTGAATGGTGAATCTCAGGTGGATCCAAATAATGTTCCCTTAGCTTCTTTAGTTGCACAAGAAGAGCATGTTGATGTAAACTTTATTAAAAATAACAATTTCAACAACAATGCGTATACAAACAATTATGGTAATAACAACTATAAGTCCTATCCTCCTAGTAATGGTAATTCTTATGGTAACTCTTATGGTAACTCTTATGGTAATTCTCATGGTAAGATGCCTAGTGAGGAAAGGATTCTAGAGATTGAAAAAGCTACTAAATTTTTTATGCAAAGCCAATATGAGCAAAATAAAGTATTCACTGAAACCATGGAAGAACAATCTCATATGTTGAGAAATATTAATCATCAAATGGAAAATTTAAATAGGGAGATTTCGGGTCTACAAGGAAAAATGACTAGTGTTGAAACTTGTATTTCCTCTATGTCTATAGCACAATTGTAAGGGCCCCTCGGACAAGTCCGAGATGCCCACGTTATGTAAGAGATCACGATCCCAATGACCAGTGCATCGCAATCACATAACCAACATAGGTGTCAAAGAGTTACATCATTCAAGTCGTACGAATAAAAGTCTTACAACACATAGACGGTCATACAACCAAAATCAACAAACCTCGTCACGCAGGACGGAATTAACTAAGATAGCGGAAGCTCGTGGCTAGCGACGGCTCTTAACATCTCCGAGAGCAGATTCCCACAAGTGCAGTTGACCGGTGACAGTTAGGTGGCGAAGTCGTCGTCATAAACCTCCGCCTCGATGTAGGCCTCCTCATTGTAATCAGGACATTTGAATATCCAGGGACAGAGCCACATGAGTACAATTACGTACTCGCAAGACCACCTCTAGGCTTAAATTCTCATGATAATTCAAGAAAAACACATTTCGAGAACTGGGAAGGCTCCTGAATACAACTACAGGGCTTACTTTGGAAAACAATGATTTCAAACATAGAGAATATAACATCTCTATATCTTTGTTGAAGCAAAACATTTAGAGATAGAATTCTCTTCGCTAAAATGTGACATCTCTATATCTTTGTTGAAGAAAAACATTTAGAGATAGAATTCTCTTCTCTTAGATATAACAAGGACATATCCAAGTTCAAAAACTTTATTTTGTAAAACCTTTAAAAACACTAGGATAGGGGTAACCCTTTTTCCTTCCTTGAGGTCGGACTGGTTGTCTCCCCGAGATCAACCATCCTTGCCCAAATTCCGTACCTCCCAGGTACCACTTTATTGCCTCCTCGTTTTCCTTCGAAAACCTTCCTCTTTTGAAACCATAAAACATCCAGCATGCCTAGTGGGACCTTCCCAACCGTCCATGACTGCGGACGCGGCTATTCGAATAGATTTACACTCAGCAGAGGTTGTACACTTTCACCACAAGATTCGGATGGTCTGCCGTGGATCAACCACGGACTGTACAGAGACAGCATGCACACATCAGACGGCCAATCCTAAGTTCCACTATGTTAATGCTGGTACAAGAGTATCCTCTTCGAGTGGGTTTGTTTTTCCCCGGCACCGAGTGAGCTAGCCGTATCGATCCGGTTTTCCCTAGTCTCACACCGCCACGACAGGAGACCCACCATTGCTTCCCGGTGGCACACGAAGTCCACACTCTGTATGCCCATTCCCTGGCAGCATTCGGTTCCGGGGACTCTAACCCCATCTAGCCCATTGAGGAATACTCGAATACCAACACCAACAAGCTTCCGTTAAGCCTCGTGCCCATTTTGAGGTAATGTGGTTGCACGGTTTAATTGTTCAAGCGGCAGCTAGGGTCACACTTTGTTTTTCAAAACAGTTTCTTCTCTGACTACTCCCAGCAGCTCGGGTTTCCGCAAACACCTCCGATTGCTCCCAGCAACTCGGGTTTTAATAAAACACTTGCTCGCCGATTGCTCCCAGCAGTTCGGGTTTTCCTCCATAAAACATTTTTTTATAAAATAGGTCCCCATCCTATAGTTTTGAGGTAAGATTACAGAATATACTATTTGAAAACTTAATCTTCTTTATAGAGCCTTCAATGACAAGACTCATCAAGAAAAACTCTTTTTATAATACTTACAGCTAATCTAGTAGATAACTTTGGCCAAACAATATATTGTAAAAATAGTTTTCGGGTGGCAAGGTGCCACAAAGGAAGTAAAACATGCATTATTTTATTTTTGAAAACAAAACATGCTTGATAAAATACTAGGAAATCATTATAGTGGGGAGGTGGGCTTGCCTTGCTCAAAGTACTGTCCCTGGTCTTGTTCTTCAGCGTAGTCGTGCTCAGCTACCTCGTACTTCTCTTCCTCGGGTTGCGATTCTACCGTAACATGAAAAACAAACGAGACTAACATAAGTCCTAAAATGCGAGTTGATAACAATCTAAAGTATATCAACAAACAACAAGCATCACAAACAGAAAACACAATTAATGCATTCAATATTTATTAGGGGCTGTTTACATGGTTTAAGCATAACTCTTAAGGTACTACTCCTAAAATTAAACCCTTCTACCACATTACTCCTAACAATCATGTGGAACTCTGAAAATTAGCTGTGCATGCAAACCTATCACCAAACAAGAATTGAAAATCAGATAAGAGCTACTGGTGTCAAACTTAAGCAGAAGATGGGTTCAGTTTTATAGATCTCCTGAGTGCATAATTAGCCATTATGGTGAGATAGGAGTTTTCTCTTTAAGTGGAGATTTTATTCATCAAATTTGGATACTCCTATCTCAAGTTATCCCAGTTTTAAAATAAAGTATACTTCTGACCATTTTCTATGTGCAGAAAATAATAAGAATTATTTTGGTGTCAAACCAGTGGGGTGAGTTAGATAAAACCTGTGGCTATCCCACAAAATTATCCTCAACATTTATCTGAGGACAGAGGTGGACCCACCAATAAAAACTAGACATATCATAATCTCTGAAATTTCAGAAATGCATTTTAAGAGGTTATCTCCCTGTTTTTCAGGGATTTATTCACTAAGAAATACCTAATTATTGGAAAAATCTAAATTTGTAGTATATGATACCTCCAAAACATATCTAACACTTCCAATTGGATTTGCCTCAAAAAGTGTTTTTATTGAAGAGTTAAAAATCCCAAAACTCATACTGATGTTATTGTAAGAGTAAATATAACTTTTGCTAGATTAATCTCCTGCATGCAAGATTTACCAATCTAGATAGGCACTGTCACAAGCTTTCCAACAGATCCAAGATTGCATGATTTGGATTTACAGAACCCATGTTATTAAACAAATGGTGTAATGGATACTTTTTAGTAGATCTATTTTAACACTCAACAGGAGATACATTTTGGACCAAATCCAATGCCACATGGTTAAGAAAATGTGCCTGTATGTTACAAAATTAATCACATCATTTTAGCCACTCTAGATTTACCACAAACGATTTAAAGCTAGACTCTAGATTTACTGAAAAAATCGCAGGAAAAAGAATAAAAGAGAAACAGGCCGAACGGGCCAGATCTGGGCCAGATCGGCCCAGAGGCCACGCAGAGCAGCGCGGGTTCGCGCAGGGGCTTAGCTGGGCCGGCCCAAATGCGCGCGGCTGCGCGCGCACGGGGAGGTTCAAACCTGGCCGTAGATCTCGTGATCTACGGCTCACGGTCGTCGTCCTCCTTGCGACGCAGCGCGGATGAACCAGACGAGGGGGAGGAGAACGGCGGCGACGGTGCTCACCAGGGACCGTGCGGGGTCAGGGGGAGGGTGGATATCGACGGAGTGGATGCAGGCGAGCTGGACGGCGTCCTCAACTCCTGCATGCAACGTCGGAGATCATGGCGACGGCGGCGGCGAGCTTCTCGGGTCGAGCACGAGCGCGTCGGCTACGGTCACCTAGAAGAGCAAAGAAAGGAAGGAGGAGTTAGATCTCGGCGAGGCGTGCTCGAGGGGCCAGAAATGGCGGAGGGGGGTGGAGAGGAACGACGATGAGCACGGCGGGAAGAGCTCGGTCTCCGGCGAGGTTTTTCCACTTCCAGAGCTCGAGGGAGGGCGTGGCTTTGGGTGAGGGTGGTAGGGGTGGGCAGAGGAGGTGAGGGGGAACCTCGAGCAGGGTTTTAAGAGGAGAGGCAGAGCTGAGGACAGCTCCAAAACCATGGGCTGGTTTTCGGGCTCCCTCGGGCATGAGCGGTTTGGGGAGGGGGAGGGCAGTTCTGGTTGGTCCTCCTGGGCGGTGGAGAGGGGCAGAGAGGATGCTGGTTAGGGTGACACGACCTGGCCAGTAAGAAGAGAGGAGAGGAGCTCGGATTGGGTGGAAAGGAAGGGAAAAGAGAGAATAGAGAGGAGGGTTTGGCCCTAGTCCATGACAGGTGGGACCAGGGGTGAGGTTGCTGTCCTCCTCTTCAGCAGGTGGTGTGGAAAGGAGTGAGAGAAAAATAAGAGGTGAAAACTTTGAGTACATTGCTCAAATGAAATTAAAAACCTAAGTTTGAAAAATTCAAACATGACCCACAAAAGTAAAAATGGTTCTACACCCCAAACTTACCTAAATTAAGAGAGGGTACTGAACTTACAAAATCCCAAGTCAACTATCTCATTTGGTTTTCAAAGAAAAGATATCTTTTGGTGATAATTAAAAGAATATCTCAAATGGTCATGTTAATTTGATGCCCCAAAAAGCTAGTGATATTTATGAGCAAACCAAGTCCTTTGAGAGCATTTAGAGCAGGGTGTGAAATTATACATGCCCTAGATCAAAATGTTTCAGATGCATGTCAAAAACCATTTAGTGTTTGCTTAATAATAGCTCCTAGTTTGGCTAAGTTTTAACAACAATGAAGATCCTAATAGTGGGTATTTTAATTCTTTGGTGAGATGTGATTTTTTTTTTAGTGTTTTCAATTTTCATGAAAAGTTAGTGACACACAACAAACATAAGGTGTGCAAGCAAATTTAATCATTTCTCAAACTTCTACACACAACAGTTTCTGCAAGAGGTGAAAATCTAGAATAACACCAAAATACTAAAGCTAAGAGAATTGGGGTGTTACAACAATCTTCTTTAATTAATTGTAGCGGACCTGCACTTAGAAGATGGCAAGTCCCTGTGTATAGTGCAAACCCCTGGATCGATTCATTTGCACAGACAATTTACGATGAAATATCACAACAAATTATCAAATTTATTACATCGAGGATCCAGACTAAAACTATTCATTACAATTTGCATAGCATAAGGCTAGCATTGGAAAGAACATTTAGCGGAAATACAATAGAAGTGAGTCTCCATCATCTTCATGTTGCCACAAGCGAAAACATGTTGGTTGCAGACTCGAAATCCTTAACGTAACTTCACTCGTAATCTTAATAAACTGTAACAAATAAAATTTTCCAAAAGAGTGGGTCAGATTCCATTAAAAATGGAGTCTAGCAAGTGACACTGTGGTGGACACTTAATGGAATAACTCTATAGCCTGTATGTATATTTGGCTAGTGGAGTTCAAGGCTAATTTGCATAAAGCCAGTTTTTCCTACTTTTTTGAAAACACTTTTCTTCAAATCAAGACAAGTATGGCATTAAAACCATAATATCATCTTCCCTTGTTCACCCATCAGCTTTTAACTTAGAAATTGGAATGGTAGGATCCTCCGTTGACGTCCTTGATCAGCTGCTTGATAACCCACAAGTATAGGGGATCGCAAAAGTCTTCGAGGGAAGTAAAACCCAAATTTATATATTTGACACAAGGGTAGACCAAGAATACTTATAAGGCTTAACAGCCGAGCTGTCAATTCAGCTGCACCTGGAAAAGCACTAGTAACAGGGGTGATGTGAAAGCAACAGTTGTATGAGAGCAGTAGTAACGGTAACACAGAGACAATTGCACCAGAGAATAGTTGCTTGGGTGAAGTTGACTTTAGAGCAATGATGATGACATAAGGACCGGGGTTCCCAGCTATCTACACTAGTGGTAACTCTCAAGAACAAGTGTCGGGTGAACAAATTACAGTTGGGCAATTGACAGTATTGAAATAACATTGTGTAAGAATATCCAGATTATGAATTATATAGGCATGTTTTCCATATATAGTTGTGCGTGCTCGCAATGAGAAACTTGCATAACATTTTTTGTCCTGCCAGCCCGTTTGCAGCGGGGCCTCTAGGGAAACTACTAGCAATTAAGGTACTCCTTTTAATAGAGCACCGGAGCAAAGCATTAACACTTGGTGAAAACATGTGATCCTCATATCACAGCCATCCACTCCGGTTGTCCCAATTATTGTCACTTTGGGGCCTCGGGTTCCGGACAATGACATGTGCATACAACTTGTGATACAATCTAAGCAATAAATATAGAGCTAAAATCTAAGATCATGCCACTCGTGCACTAGTGACAAGATTTAAACATAACAAGATTGCAGCAACAATAACTTCACAAACTTATATAGATAAACTGATCGTAATGTAACAATTCATCGGATCCCAAAACACACAACACTGATTACATCATATGGATCTCAATCATGTAAAGCAGCTCATGAGATCATTGTACTGAAGTACATGGGAGAGAGCGTACCAACTAGCTACTGCCAAGAACCCGTAGTCCATGGGGGAACTATTCACAAACCATCATGGAGTCGAAGTGGATGCGGTGGAGTTGATGGAGATGGCTTCAGGGATCAATCCCCGTCCCGACAGGGTGCCGGAACAAGAACTTCTAACAACGCGAAACTTGTCAGTGATGGCGGCGCCGCTGTTGAACTTTTCGTGGAAGATGGCGTATCTTTTTAGGGTTTTCTCCTCGAGGTCTATTTATGGGCGAAAGGGCGATGTCGGTGGGCGCCCGAGGGGCCCTCACCAGGTGCTGGCGCGGCCAGGAAGGGAGCCGCACCACTACCAGGTGAGGCTGCCTCGTGGCCCCTATCCGTCTCGTCTTCGGTGTTTTGGAACATTCCCGATGCAAAAATAATTCCAGGATGTTTTTTGTCCAATTCCGAGAATATTTCCTTAAGTACTTTTGTGAAACAAAAAATAGCAGAAAACATGGAACTGGCACTGTGGCATCTTGTTAATAGGTTAGTCCCAGAAAATGCATAAAAACTATATAAAGTGTAGCAATTGGTATAATATAATCATGGAACATCAGAAATTATAGATACATTGTAGACGTATCAACATTCTACTCGTTCCGAGTAGGCAAGAACGATAAAGAGAATAATTTCTGAAGTGACATGCTTTCACATAATCTTGATCATATAATATTGTAAGGCTCATGTTATGAATGAAATGACTCAAGGCAATGATCTATAGTTTGCTAATAAATAGACAAAGAGTAAATAACTACATCATATAAGTAAAAACGTTTCATTAATAGTACTTTCAAACAAGCATCACTAAGATTTGCATAAGAGTTAACTCATAAAGCAATATTATCTAAGTAAAAGAGCATTGAAGCAACACAAAGGAAGATATAAGTTTCAGCATTGGCTTTCAACTTTGAACATGTATATCATATAGATAGTTGTCAACACAAAGGAATATAACAAGTGCAATAAGTAAGCATATAAGAATTCTTGTACACAAGTGTTTGCTTCGGGGATAGAAACTAGGTAAACTTGCTCAACATAAAGTAAAAGATAGGCCCTTCGCAGAGGGAAGCGGTGATACAAGCATGTGCTAGAGCTTCTTATTTTTTAGGTTTTCAAAATATAGAGCATAAAAGTAAGTTTTGAGAGGTGTTATTCGTTGTCAACGAATGGTAATGGGTACTCTACCCCCCTTGTCAACCAGACTTTCTTAAGAGCGACTCCCATGAGGGACATTATTTCTACCCAAGAGCACTTTTGTTTACACATGTAGTTTAGAACTTGTATCATTTCTTGGCTTGATTAGACCAGGGCAAAAATGTGAAGAGAATGCAGCGGTTAAAGCTGTAATTAATTGGGACTGGGCACCCCATTTGCCAGCTCTTTTTGCAAAATTAATGGATAAGCGGTGTATATAACACTAGTCCGGTTGGTGAAAGTCTGTCTAAAAGCAAAGGACAAGGTTGATATCCGTAACACCACATACTTCCTCATGAGCTAATAAACAATGTCACAAATAAGGGATAATAAGTTTTGAATAAAAGGTAGCACACGAAGTATTTGCTTGGAATGGCAGGAAATACCATGTAGTAGGTAGGTATGGTCGATACAAATGGCATGGGTTTTGGCTCAAGGATTTGGATGCACGAGAAGTATTCCTCTCAATACAAGGCTTTGGCTAGCAAGGTTGTCGGCCCAGTGGAGACTGGGGTATAAAGAGCCCTCGAGAGGCAAATCCTCTTGAGGGCCTGAAGAGGAATCTTGGGGAGACCCTCGAGAGGCAAATCCTCTTGAGGGCCTGAAGAGGAAGCGAAGGCCCAGAGAGGACCTGCGCTTCAAGAGACACTCCTGAGGCGCCGTGCGCATGGAGAGAAGTCAATGGAAATCCCTCCACAGGCCGCCTCGGGCCTGCGGGGAAGCTTCGCGGCCAAGGAAGTACGGCAGGGCGCACATAGCCTCTGCCATATCCGCAGAGTGACGCAGGCGCTCCCTTTGCTGTTTTGGTGATAAAGGGGTCAATAAAGTTGCGCCGCCTGCGCCCGGACAGCTGGGGCTTTCCTCTCTGATGATGAAGCGGTTGGATGGCGCAACACTCCAAGAAGATCGTCATCGTGGGCTCCACCCCAAAGACTGCAACCCCTGCGAGCCGTTCTGCGCGGTCTGTAGCGTGTCGCCCACCGCGCCCAACTTTATCGCCGATGGACCGCGTCCATGAAGGATTCCGCCGCGGTGGACTCCAACTCCTCCACGCCACTGCCGTGTGGGACCCCACCTTGGACGCAAAGCGCAAGGTAGACGCCTGAGGCGCCTATAAAAGGAAGAAGACCGCCACCGTAGGAAAGGTCGGCCAATTGCGAGTAGAACACTTGTAAACCCTAGCTCAGCTAGTAGAATAGTCTTCGGCTGGAGGAGGAAGAAGACGATTGCTCCCTCTCTAGGCACGAATTGCCTCAAGAGAGCCTTCGGCAAGCTCAGTTGTATTGTAACTTTCGCAGTGCAATACAGACAAGCAGGAGTAGCGGCTTTACCTCCTTATGAGGGTCGTGAACCTGGGTATGGGCCGGTGTCCATCTCTATCATCGGTTTTCCTCTTCAAGCCCGGTGAGCACCGTCGTCGCGTCTCTCGAGGGTCTTGACCTCCGTGTTCAATCCCCTTCACGAACTACTGTAACATCCCAATATTTTGGAATGTTTAAAAATCACTAAAATTTAAAACTTTTGTTTTGACTAAAATAAAATATTAAAATGCATAAGAAAACTAACTGTAAAATACTTCAAGCATCTTGAAAAGGTTTAGTATTTCAAATATCTCAAATAAACATTATTTTCAAAAGTTGTTTAAAATTAAACATTATATTATCCATTGTATTCCTTAAAACCTCAATATATAAATTGACAAATGTTTTACAAAGTTCAAACCATTTTATTGTAATAAAATAGTTTCCTTATAAGTATTTGATTTCAACCACATAGCCATAGCTATTCATAAATTAAAATAATATTTACAAGTTTTCTTTGAAACTATTTATAACATGATCTATTTGCCAAATGGTTTTCATTATTTTTCCTACGTTCAAAATATAGTTTTGGAAATTATGAGTCCATAGTTTATATCTGTAAAACTTCATAGATTTTATAATTAATGATTTATTCCAATAGGCATTTCAATAACTTAAATTATTTTTACCAAATTTGCAATACATAAAATGATTTCATGAATATATTCAAAATAAGCAATGAATTAAATCTAGAACATCTTCCAAAGTTGTTATGAAGTTTTCAAATGAATTATCTTAATATAAAATATAATTGTGCACAAATTATTTTGAATTAAAAATGAATACATTATATTTCCCTTTTCATTTTTATATATTTGTGTTAAACTATTTAATATTATACTAACGCCAAAAATGAATTTAGTATTTGAAAATGAGCTTAAATAACTTGAATTCAAACATATTTGAATGCGAGTAATTTCATAAATTTTATTAACCCAAAATGAATTTGTTAAATTACTAATTTTAAAGTTGACCTAAATGGTAAATTTTGCATTTTATGAATATTTCAAAATATTAATTTTCAAAAAAATTCAAAAGATACCCACTAATGTTTTAAAAGATAGATATGAATTTTTTTAAAATTTAGGAATTTATTTGACTTCATTTGGACACTTAAATCAAAAGATATGAATTAAATAGAAAAATCAGAAAAAGAAAAACCGCTAACGTCAGCGATGACGTCACGCCTTCTTCAACCTCTCTGCGAAATTTCCGCCTCTGATTCGTTTCCAAAATCCGGGCGAGATCGTCGCGATTTGTTTCTCTCCTCTGCCTCTATTTAAACCCCTGCCTCTCCTCTTCCATTTGCCCCAAACCCTAACATCTAAGACGCCGCCAGGCCGGAGAAATAGATCGCCGGAGTTCTTCGCTACCGCCGGCGAGTTTTCTTCAAATCCGGTGAGCTCCGACGACCACGACCTCTCCCCCTTCTCCCATCCTATTCGCCATCCCCGTGCGCGACTCATTACGCTTTCCTCGTTCCCCCTACACAGCAAAACATGTGGGGCAAGCACGACCGGAGGTCACTGGAGCGCCGCCGCATCCTTTCCGCCGCTCCCGGTCGCTCTAGGAGGAAAAACTCGACTCCGTCGCCACCATCGCCTCTAGGACATCGCGACGCACGCCTCCGTCTCTTTCCGGTGGCGGGGCGACCACTGGAGCCTCGCCATCGTCCTCGCCGAGCGCAGCGCCGCCGTCCCTTTCCATCTCCGGTCACCCCACGCCGCCACGGTATGACCACCTCCCACAGACCGTCCGGTCTTGATCCATCGGCTCCGATTTGATCTCTTAAGTGAACCGGTATCGACGAATAGGAGGATGCCACGTCGATGTCCCGCCAGCGCCCAGTCAGATCCGCGTCAGCAGCCCAGTCAGTGCCGCGTGGAATTTAATTTAGTTAATTTAATTGGCAATTTTATAGAAAAGCCCCTTCCACTTAGATTTGTTATAACTTTTGAACCACTTATCCCAACTAGACAAATTTTATATATTTGGAAAGCCCTTGACATGTAGAATATTTTAGATCTATTAGATTTCAAATTTGACTTAGTTTAAAATATTCAAATTTCAAATGGTGGATTTGAGTATTTTTGTCATAACTTTAAATCTATAAATCCAAAATTGCAAATAAAATTGTTTTAGAAACTTTGGAATATTTGTAATATGATGCCTCTGTTATAAAATATTTTTGAGTATTATTTTTATGATTAAATAGTTGTATGTTTAATTTGAATAGTTTGACTATTTTTGACATAACTATTAGTAGAAACCTTATTTTTTATTTAATCCAATTGCTATGAATTTAATTAAATGCCCTCTGTATATAAACACCATTTATAAAATTTGGTTATAAAATTTAATCACATAAAACTTTAGTAATATATTTATTTCTTTATTATATTTTGTAAAAATAGAAATGAATTAAATTGCAATTAGCATAATTGTTTCTTGTGATACAAAATTTACATTTCATGCATAGCATACTTTATTTTGTAGTTATACTTCCCATAGGAAAACTCCTCCATTATTTTCTCTAAGTTAGGATTATTTTCTACTTAGTATTCTGGTAAAGTGTTATACACTTAGACACTTAGGATTTTCAAGATGGAGCTAGAAGGCCATTGAAGGACTTAGACAAAACAAGACTTCAGAAGTACCTTCAAGGAGCAGAAGCACTTAGAAGAAAAATCAAGAAGAAGTTCATGAAGACCAACCAGAAATATTTTCTAACTCTTGCTTCCTCTCTCTCTCTCTCTTTTCTTCCTTCTTCTCTGAAACTTCATGAAGATGAAGTTAAAATCCAAGACCAGCCTCGGTGATATAAGAATCATCAAGTATGAAGAATCATCAAGTCTACCAAAAATTCAATCAAGACATCACCAAGGAGAAAGTTACAAGTATAGAGCTGAAGCCTAGAAGATCAACTTCATCTTTCTTTCTCTCTTTTCACTCTTTCCTAATCTTGTCTTCCATTTTAGACTTAAACAATTTTTGATCTTGTTGTTATCATCTTTGAAGTTTGTTGGATCCTAGCGGCTTAGTGAGATGAAGCGGCTTGGAGACTAACCTTATATGTCCACGTACATGAGACATGTTCCACAATTTAAGTGGTTGTCCGTGTGTCTGTCTCTCTCACTATAGTGAATATCCAATTTACAAAGAGTTGATAATAATTGTTGATCACCTTGAAGAATAAACTTAGTATTTTCTCTAAGTACTTTTACACATCATGACTAAGCCATTAGAGTGCTTATTCAAGATTAATTATAACAAAGTTATTTTGTCCAACTTCTGACCTTAGTCCTTAGTCATTTTTGACCAACACATTTCCTTGCATTAACTTAAAAGATTTTCATGGCATGACATTGTGACGCCCGAAAATCGGTACTATGTAGATTTAAGCGCTCCCGCCGAAATCCGCATAATAACGATTTTAGGTCGCGCACCAGACATAATGTGCACGCCGAAACATGCGCCTTATGTGGGTGGAATTGTGATAACATTACAACAGTCCGATGCAACCACAAATACAATAGAAGATATATAATATACAACAACGACTCGAACGAGTCAAGATACAAATGATACAATACAAAGATACAAATGACATCGGAAGCAAAATAATATCCGACTACAGATAAGATACAAATCGGACTAAGAGTCCTGAAGATAAGCAATGGCGCCATATCCCTGCCCAGCCCAAGACGGAGGGATTCCCAAGCTAACGTCGTCAGACTTCAAACCTGTTGACTGCACATAAAGCACAACCCAAAAGAGGGCCAGGGCACTCCCTGGCAAGCAAAACCGACTTGCCTACTTTCTACACCATCTCCCAAAATATAGGGGAGGTGGACTTAGCGGCAGCAGCACTAGCAACCTAAATAGATACGCTACAACTTATCCGTCTAATCCGAGAGGGATAAGAGAGCGCATAAGTAAACAATTACTACTAACACCAAACATAACCCATTCTCGGATTAACCCCCTCAACCAAGTATGAGGAAGCAATTCGGGAAACTCACACGTTGAACAGTTTTTAGTTACCATTTATTGTGAAAGTAGTTCTATATTACTAGTCAAATCAATTAACATTAATTAGGTGTAAGCGTGTGTTTGGTCCATGGAATCAACATGAATGGGGTGGGCTGGTTCCATTTTTCTATGCGTTTAGTTGAAACTGATTTGGAATGGTTCAGCCCACCACGAGGAATATGCTGCCCAGATGCTGAATCAAATGGCCCGGCAAAATCGGCCGGACCCAATGGTCCACATTCCTTACCTCCCTGCTTATCGCTAATCGCACGCAACGGCTCGCGTCATGTTCGTGGTCGCCACACAAATCCCATCCCTAATCATCCGCGTGGCCGCGCCGCCGTCAGTCCTTGCGCCGCCGCCCGTGGTATCCGCATCCATGTCCGCCCCTGCCAGTGATCTTTGCGGACACTCCCTGAGCTCGCCGAGGGTCGCCGCTGCGCCGGTCTTGAGGACGCCATAGCCGCCAAGGGCCACTGCTCAATTAGCTCGGCGAAAATCCTCGGAACTCTCATAACGAGGCGGTCGACTGATTTCGCTAGGAATGGCGACACAGCAACAGGCCCATCCGCGGCGGCGGGGAGCGGATGCCGACAAGGTCGTTGGGTTACAAGGTCGCGCGAACAGCCGCCGGCGAGGTCACGGGAATGGCGGCAGGGGGTGGATGAAGAAGTCCGTCGAGCAGTTTCGCGCGACCTCGTAACCCAACGACCTTGCCGTCACCACCGCGCCGCCAGCCCGCCACCGTCCCATCCCGGCGCAGCCGGCCCGCGTCCCTCTCCAGCCTCGCGTGGGCGATTGAATCCTGAGCCGTCGGCACTCGCGTCGCCTACCCGTGTCCACCTCCAATCCAAGCTCCCACCGCTCGCGTTGCCTACCCGTCTTCCACATCGCCGATCTGTTCTAGCTGTGCGCACCCCACATTGACTTAATTTCTTTTCAAGCTAATTGAAGTTAAAAGCCTGTCAACTCATTGGATTTAAGCACCGTAAGATAAATTGGTAGCATCCCATCCTCAAAAGCAAACAAAACACCAAACGTGAACCGTGGACCATTCCGTTCTCAAAATTTTGGACCATTCAGCCCATCCCCATTGATGCTTTCAACCAAACACACGCTAAGTTGTCTAGATCTTGTTAGCCAGCATCATCACCAAGTCGTCCATAACCGTGGACACGGCTCATCGATAATATTATACCCTGCAGGGGTGCACTATTGGATCCGTACTCGTTCGATCAACCCCAAAAAGCAAAGCCAGAAGGTAGGGCATCTCAACACGGCAAATCTCTTCTCTACAACCCATCCAGGGAACCGCATGATTGTGTGCACGGCTAATCAGGTCCAGTGCCCGCGGGATCGACCTTCATAGCACTCTACGAACGTGCCACCCTATATGTGAATCGACTACTCCATCATCATGAGATCGTTATGTAACCATATGCATGCATCGAATGGAAAGCACGAACTACTTGCGGCGCCCTGGATAAGAAGCGGTTAGTGCGCTCAAAATTGGATCCGAGGACAAAATCTCAGTTCCTAGGTCGACACTTAGCAGAACAAAGCACCTCGCAAGGCCTTCCGCCCGTGCCTTATCTTTTAATTATAATACCCCAATAGAAGATAACAGTTTGATAAGGTAGAATAATCTATCAACTAAGCATATGAAATAAAGACCAACAGACGACTCGCACAAACAACTCTAAGCATGCGCTACGACTCGCAAGGCTAACAGATAAACATACAACAGGTAGTAGGTTGTGCGGATAAAGTTGTATAGGCTGCAGGAGAAACATGTGATGGGATCGCAATTCAAGAATCGAATACTAGGGTAGCAGAGATCAACGGCAGGAATGAAAGACAATGTATAGGTAAACAAGCAAACTTTGCTTGACTGGAATCCCGCATTGAAGCAGATCTTGTCGTTGCTCACACATCTCAACGTCTTATCCGCGAAGAAGCAACAAACACTAGAAAGCATAAAAGATGCATTTTACAACTACCGCAAAAGATTCAGCATGATCATACGAGAATGATGCATGGCATGGCAAGATGCAGTACAATGCAGGTTATCCAAATTAAGCAGGAAAGCAACCCTGTCAATTAATATTTAGGTGCAAGTTATTTATTTAACAGCAATATTAAATGTTGGTTAACATGTTAACACATGGCATGGGTGATCTAATTAAATTAAATGGAATAGGGCAATAATTAAATAAAGTCCAACACATTCCATAATTAATTATTTAGGTGCATCCAATAAATTGCACTCAGCAATTAAAGTAAAATATGCAAAATGGCATACAAATAGCATATTAATGTTTATTGCATTTTTCTGATAAATAAACTTATAAAGATTATTTAATTTGGAGTTACAGATTAAAAGTTATTAGCATATTAGTTTTAGGGGTGTTTCTGTAAATTACAGAACCTGTTCGTGATGGAAAAAGTGTCTGTGAGTGCTTCTGTGTGAAAAAACAGAGAAACAGGGGCTTAGCTGCAAAGATTGCAGCGCAGGGGGTCTTCTGGACTTTTGTTACCGCGCTTGATTCCAGTCAGAGAGGATGACAGGTGGGGCCAGATGCCAAGATGGCTTTTGTGTGGGCTGCGCGGGCTCCCGCGGTCGCTGACACGTGGGGCCTGCCTGTAAGTGTGCGAGCACAAAGGAAAAAAGGGGGGTTTTCCGGCGGAGCTGGGGATCGAACTCGTGTCCGCAACGCATAGAGCGGATCGGCGCTGCTAGCAACTGGGCTGCTGCTCGGTTGGTGTTAGACAAAGACACGAATTTGTTTTTGAGGTGGTATGGTGTAACATCCCAACATTTTATAATGTTCAAAAATCACAAAAATTTAAAACTTTTCTTTTGATTAAAATAAAATATTAAAATGCATAAGAAAACCAACTAAAAAGACTTCAAACATATTAAAGAGTTTAATATTTCAAATATCTTAGTTTAACATTATTTTCAAAACTTGTTTCAAGTTAAACATTTTATTATTCCATTGTATTTTTCTTAAGCCTCATTGTATAAATTGACAAATGTGTTACAAACCTTCAAACCATTTTATTCCAATAAAATAGTTTACTTATAAGAAATTGATTTCAACCACTTAGCCATAGCTATTCATAAATTAAAATAATAGTTACAAGTGTACCTTTAACCTATTTAAAACATGATCTATTTGCCAAATGGTTTTCACTCTTTTAACTAAGTTTAAAATATAGTTAGGAGATTATGAGCCTATAGTTTATAACTTTAAAACTTCATAGATTATATAATTAATGAATTATCCAATTAATCATTTCATTAGCTAAAATGATTTTCATGTATTTTCAAAACATTAAATGATTTTCCTGAATATATTCAGTATGAGCAATGAATTAAAACTAGAATATTTCCAAAGGTATTTTATATACTTTTCAAATAATTTATCTTAATATAAAAATATAATGGTGCACAAAATAATTTGAATTAAAAATGATTACATTACATTTTCTCTTTTCATTTCAAATAGTTGTAATGTGATATTTAATTAAAACTAAAATTTATAATATTGGAATATGAGTTTAAAAAACTTAAATTCAAACATATTTGAATATGGGTATTTCATATAATTTATTTAGCCAAAATTAAAATTAATTAAACCCTAGTTTTAAATTAAACATAAAGTGTCAATTTTACATTTAATCAATATTTCGAAATTATTATTTTTGAAAAGTGTTCAAAACACTCCCACAACTGGTTTAACGGAAAGATAATAATTTTATAAATTTTTAGAAATTAGTTTGACCTCATTTGGAGTTATAAAACAAAAGTTATAAAGGAAATAAATAAAACAGAAAAAAAAATACCTGACATGTGGGACCCACCTGTCAGGGGGTCGCCCTTCTTCAACCTCCAGAAATCGCGCCGGAGAATCACGCCGGCGATCTCCTTCCAATTTCCGGCGAAATCAATGCGACCCGTTCCTCCCCTCCAGCCCTATTTAAGCCCCGCACCCTCCTCGATCTTTTCCCTCTCCTTACCGTGCAAATCGTGCCCCCAGGCTGCCACAAATCCTCGCCGGAGCTCCATCGCCGCCGCCGGCAATTTCTTCAACCCCGATCGGCTCTGTCAACCCCCGACCCCGAGACTCCGTGCATCTCTACCCCTGGTCAATGCGCTCCTCCTCACGCCCTTCTTTTTGCAGTAGGGAGATCCCAGCAAGCTCGACTCGGAGTCACCGACGCCGCCACGATCCGTCCTTGCCCAGCCACTACCCGAGCACGCGCGAGAAGCCGGGATCGCCTCCATCGTCTCCGTTGGTCCGCGGTGAACGTCGCGGTCGTCTCCACGCGTCTGGGGAAGCACTGGAGCCTCAAAACGGTCCACGACCGAGCCGCGCCGCCGTCGTCCTCTCCAACTCCGGCGAGCTGCGCCGCCCGGTAAGGTCAACGCCTCTCCGCCGTCCGATCTGCAATCTACGGCTAGGATTAGAGTTTTATTCGAATCGGTACGTTATGTTTAGATCCATCAGATCTGGATCTAACGATCCAGATCGTTTCACTTGCCACGTCAGATCCGCGTCAGCACCAAGTCATCAGCTGAGTCAGCAGCCACGTGGAAATTGATTTCTTTTAATTAGATTAAATGGCAATTTTGCAGAAAAGACCTTGTGCATTAGATTTATCATATATTTTTCTCTGTTTATCCAAATTCAAATATTTTTATATATTTGGAAAGCCCTTGACATGTAATATTTTAGATCGGCCAAAACTCAAATTTGACTTAATTTAAAATATTCAAATTTCAAATGGAAGATTTGAGTATATTTGTCATAACTTTAAATCTATAATTCCAAAAATTGAAAATAAAATTGTTTTAGAAACTTTATAATATTTGTAAATTAATGCCACTGCTATAAAATAATTTTGAGTAATATTTGAATGAAATCATAGTTATATATAATTTGAATAGTTTGAGTATTTTCAACATAACTATTAATAGAAATATTATTTTTGATTAAATCAAATTGCTATAAATTTAATTAAATTCTCCCTGTCTATTAACACTAATTACAAAAAAATTGTTACAAAATTTAGTTAAAGAAACTTTAATCTTATAATTATCCCTTTTATTATATATTTTCCAAAAATAGAAATTAATTAAATTGCATTTATAGCCTAATGCATACTTTATAAATATCACAAATTTTGTATGATATTTCTTAGGATTTAAAAGTACATTGCATGCATAACTTATTTTCATATATAGAAATATTTCCCGTAGGAAATCTCTTCATTAGTTTTCTCTAAGTGAGGAATATTTCCAAACTTAGTCTTTTGATAAAAGTGATATGCACTAGACACTTAGTATTTTCAACATGGAGCTAGAAGGCCAATGAAGAACTTAGCCAAACAAGACTTCAGAAGAATCTTCAAGGAGTAGAAGCACTTAGAAGAAAATCAAGAAGAAGTCCATGAAGACCAACCAGCAAATATTTTCTAAGTCTTACTTCCTCTATCCTTATTCTCCCTTCTCTTAGACCCCTGGATGACTAAGTTATATTCAAGACCAACCTGGAGGCTATCAACACAATCACTTCAAAACCATCAAGTCTACAAAATTGTAATGAAGTCATCACATCAAGAAGAAAATGAAGCAAGGAGAAGATTCTACATTCTACCTTCTATCTGTTCCCCCTTTCCTAATTTTGTCTTTCACTTTAGACTTAAACAATTTTTGATCATATTATTACCATCTTGAAGTTTGTTGGATCCTAGCGGCATAGTAAGATGAAGCGGCCTGGAGACAAACCTTACATTACCACGTACATGAGACCTGTCCCACAACTTAAGTGGTTGGCCAGGTATCTGTCTCTCTCACTATAGTGAATATCCAATTTACAAAGAGTTGATAACAATTGTTGATCACCTTGAAGAATAGACTTTGTATTTTCTCTAAGTAGTTTTGCACTTCATGACTAAGTCATTAAAGTGCTCATTCAAGATAGATTTATAACAAAGTAATTTTGACCAATTCATGACCATAGCCTTAGTCCTTTTGGACCAACCTATTTGCCTTGCATTAACTTAAAAGATTTTCATGGCATGAAAAGCATTTCTAGCCCTTAGGAATATTTTGCACATAATGCATAAACATATTTTCCATAGAAGTTTTATAAAACTTGTTTATTCATCTAGTATGTGTTGTATGCATTGTGTAGTTGTGCTTGCTATTGATTGTGTATTGTTGTTTGCTTATATGGTTTAGATTAAACGGAGAGCAAACGTTCGTTGTTGAAAAGAGTTTGTGAACAACGACAACATTCAAAGGCAAGTGGCACACCTCTTGAACTTCCTATTATTTCTATATACATTACTTAGTGTATTTTTATATGCATGAGTAGGATAGTATTGCTATGCTAAACCTGTGTAGAATTCCCTTACTCCTGTGTCTAGGTTCCTATATAATACTTAGTAGATGTATTGATGCTATGCAATTGATGAAAAGTTTTACAAAATGTTAAGTGACTACTCAGGGATGTGCTCATGGTTGTCGTCGCCTAGGATGAATGTCTATTCTACTTAGGGCCGTGAGCATGGTGATTTTTACCTGAGAGTGCACATCCACTAAGTTAATGAAACTCCTGGGTGGATTGGTTGTTCATGGTGGCGAAGTTGAGTGGCTACTCCGGTCCATGTCTATGGTTCCTGGAGTACGTGCACTTGTGGATGGCCACCCAGGGAACAGAGGAATCTGAAGAACTCCGAGGGACGATTGCTTCCAGTGCAGCCATTGCCATATGGGCTCTGGCTTGATCAATTATGTTGCGTGGACTCTCTCCGACTTGACAAGCAGATGTAGGGGGTGTTAGGTGGAACGGGTCAAGGCAGGTGGGAGGGAAAATGCTTCTGAAAGATCTCGTCTCATTCTTCTCCTTTCCTTATCACAAATGGTGTGTAAAGGATAATTTGGGTTGAATGGGTACAATGGTGAACGTGCACAACCTCTGCAAGTGTAAAACTAAGTACTTAGCCGTGTCCCCGGTACGGACAATTTGAGCAGCTGATCACGGACGTCAACGGAGGATTCCACCATTCCAACTTCAGAAATAAAACTTGATGGGTGAACAAGGGAAGATGAGATTTATGGTTTTCATGCCATACTTCTCTTGATTTGAAGAAAGTGTTTTCCAAAGAGATAGGAAAAATTGTCTTTATGCAAAATAGCCTTGAACTCCACCAGCCAAATATGCATATAGGCTATAGAGTTATTCCATTAAGTGTCCACCATAGTGTCACTTGCCAGACTCCATTTTTAATGGAATCTGACCCACGTTGTTGCAATATTTTTCTTATTGCAGATTGTTCAGATGACGAGTGAGGTTTCGTTTATAGGTTTCGAGTCTACAACCAACATGTTTTCGCCTGTGGCAACATGATGTTGTTGGAGACCCACTGCTATTGTATTTCCGCTGTGTACTTTTTCAATGCTAGCTTTATGCTATGCAAGTTGTATCGAATGTTTTGTAAGTCTGGATCATCGAGGTAATAAAATTGATACTTTGTTGTGATATAACATCGTAAACTGTGTGTGCAAACGAATCGATCCAGGGATTTGCACTATACACAGGTATCTGCCTTATTTAAAGTGCAGGCACGCTACAGATGGTATCAGAGCACTGTGTTGCTTGTAGGTTCGAAACCCTAGGTTTGGATAGAAATAGTATTTGACCATAGGATTGAAAATCTATTTTATTCACTTTTCTAAAAACAAAACTTTTCATTTTATCTTCCTCATACTCTCATCTACTGTCAACCTTCTGAAAACATCTTATCTTTTTCTAGATGACCATGTTCTTATAGTCTAAGTCTAATTCTGCTGCTTCATATGGAAAAGCTACAATGCAACATGAAGTTCTACAAACATGGAAGACCACTGAAGAACCAGGATTCGACCAACACTTCGAAGATATCGAAGAAAGTTGAACAAGAACTTGAAGCACTCAAGAAAAGGATAGATTAGACCACCTACCCATTAGAATAACGAGATCCGATGATGTATTGACGTTTCAAATTGTGGTATGGCAGTACTATCAATTTAGTCTTTCCATGACATTGGTGTGTTTCGTTCGATAAACGATTAGTTCGGTTTTTCAAAAGAAGTTTTGAAAAAATTTCATGTATGCGTTTGCTTGTGTTTGAACCTTGTTGATTGATTATGTTATAGATTGGTTGCCTTTGTTTTGTTTTATTGAACTAGGATTCCTCCATAGTACAAATAATTCAACTCATTGCTTTCTAAACCAAACAAATGTCTCACCCCAATACCAACACCAATGATTTGCATACAACTATGCGACTACTATTAGAGAACAAGAGTCAGTTGTGGAAGTTGATCAATGACCAACTGCCTAAGATTGATCAAAACCATAGTGATTTTGAAGAGAACCTTATGACCAAAACAAAGGCATGCAAAACTTGTGGAGAGATAGGACATACATCCAAAGAATTTCCTGATGAGTGGCCCCATGGTCATACCAGACGTCCAATTAAAGGATGCCCCACAAGTCAGGTTACTTGCTTCCTTTGTGAAGGAACAAACCATGTTCCAATTCGGTGTCAACTTTATCCCATGGTGCAACAAGCTAATCAGCAAACCAAGGAAGGAATGCAACATCCTCTCATGAAGACCCTGGAGGAACAAGGACAAAAGGTTAAATCCAAGAAAGAACTTAGCCACATAAGTTGCTACAAGTGCAAAGAAAAGGGACACTATCTCAGTGGCTGCCCTGAGTGGAAGAAAGATAAATCTCTTCAAGGACCGAGTGGAAAACGTGAGTGCTAAAATTTCTGTATCCACCACATGCCATTGTATTTTGAATACTTGTACGCTCTACATCAGAGAAATAAACAAGATTAAACAAAGTTTCTAGACTGACCACTAAAATTTCTTTTAAGGGTGGTAGCCACCCAGTTAAATTAAACCCCGTTGCTTAAATCCAGAGATCCCAAACTATATTTCTTTCTAGCCTTCCAATCAGAAAAATCATCCCCTACTAGTTTCCAGTTTCCATGTCAAAAATTTCATTTCTCAAAACATCCCGAGTTATCAGAATCATTCAAGCATTTGCTTTGTCTTCCTAGCCTCTCCGAATCTCGGGGACGAGATTCCTTTTAAGGGTGGTAGTCTGTAACATCCCAACATTTTATAATGTTCAAAAATCACAAAAATTTAAAACTTTTCTTTTGATTAAAATAAAATATTAAAATGCATAAGAAAACCAACTATAAAAGACTTCAAACATATTAAAGAGTTTAATATTTCAAATATCTCAGTTTAACATTATTTTCAAAACTTGTTTCAAGTTAAACATTTTATTATTCCATTGTATTTTTCTTAAGCCTCATTGTATAAATTGACAACTGTGTTACAAACCTTCAAACCATTTTATTCCAATAAAATAGTTTACTTATAAGAAATTGATTTCAACCACTTAGCCATAGCTATTCATAAATTCAAATAATAGTTACAAGTGTACCTTTAAACTATTTAAAACATGATCTATTTGCCAAATGGTTTTCACTCTTTTAACTAAGTTTTAAATATAGTTTGGAGATTATAAGCCTATAGTTTATAACTTTAAAACTTCATAGATTATATAATTAATGAATTATCCCAATAATCATTTCATTAGCTAAAATGATTTTCATGTATTTTCAAAACATTAAATGATTTTCCTGAATATATCCAGTATGAGCAATGAATTAAAACTAGAATATTTCCAAAGGTATTTTATATAATTTTCAAATAATTTATCTTAATATAAAAATATAATGGTGCACAAAATAATTTGAATTAAAAATGATTACATTACATTTTCTCTTTTCATTTCAAATAGTTGTAATGTGATATTTAATTAAAACTAAAATTTATTTAATATTGGAATATGAGTTTAAATAACTTAAATTCAAACATAATTGAATATGGGTCTTTCATATAATTTATTTAGCCAAAATTAAAATTAATTAAACCCTAGTTTTAAATTAAACATAAAGGGTCAATTTTACATTTAATCAATATTTCGAAATTATTATTTTTGAAAAGTGTTCAAAACACTCCCACAACTGGTTTAACAGAAAGATAATAATTTTACAAATTTTTAGAAATTTGTTTGACCTCATTTGGAGTTATAAAACAAAAGTTATAAAGGAAGTAAATAAAACAGAAAAGAAAAAAAAATACCTGACATGTGGGACCCACCTGTCAGGGGGTCGCCCTTCTTCAACCTCCAGAAATCGCGCCCGAGAATCACGCCGGCGATCTCCTTCCAATTTCCGGTGAAATCAACGCGACCCGTTCCTCCCCTCCAGGCCTATTTAAGCCCCGCACCCTCCTCGATCTTTTCCCTCTCCTTACCGTGCAAATCGTGCCCCCAGGCTGCCAAAAATCCTCGCCGGAGCTCCATCGCCGCCGCCGGCAATTTCTTCAACCCCGGTCGGCTCTGTCAACCCCCGACCCCGAGACTCCGTGCATCTCTACCCCTGGTCAATGCGCTCCTCCTCACGCCCTTCTTTTTGCAGTCGTGAGATCCCAGCGAGCTCGACTCGGAGTCACCGACGCCGCCACGATCCGTCCTTGCCCAGCCACTACCGGAGCACGCGGGAGACGCCGGGATCGCCTCCATCGACTCCGTTGGTCCGCGGTGAACGTCGCGGTCGTCTCCACGCGTCCGGGGAAGCACTGGAGCCTCAAAACGGTCCACGACCGAGCCGCGCCGCCGTCGTCCTCTCCAACTCCGGCGAGCTGCGCCGCCCGGTAAGGTCAACGCCTCTCCGCCGTCCGATCTGCAATCTACGGCTAGGATTAGAGTTTTATTCGAATCGGTACGTTATGCTTAGATCCGTCAGATCTGGATCTAACGATCCAGATCGTTTCACTTGCCACGTCAGATCCGCGTCAGCACCAAGTCATCAGCTGAGTCAGCAGCCACGTGGAAATTGATTTCTTTTAATTAGATTAAATGGCAATTTTGCAGAAAAGACCCTATACATTAGATTTATCATATCTTTTTCTCTGTTTATCCAAATTCAAATATTTTTATATATTTGGAAAGCCCTTGACATGTAGAATATTTTAGATTGGCCAAAATTCAAATTTGAATTAATTTAAAATATTCAAATTTCAAATGGAAGATTTGAGTATATTTGTCATAACTTTAAATCTATAATTCCAAATATTGCAAATAAAATTATTTTAGAAACTTTATAATATTTGTAAATTAATGCCACTGCTATAAAATAATTTTGTGTAATATTTGAATGAAATCATAGTTATATATAATTTGAATAGTTTGAGTATTTTCAACATAACTATTAATAGAAATATTATTTTTGATTAAATAAAATTGCTATAAATTTAATTAAATGCTCCCTGTCTATTAACACTAATTACAAAAAAATTGTTATAAAATTTAGTTAAAAGAAAACTTTAATCTTATAATTATCCCTTTTATTATATATTTTCCAAGAATAGAAATTAATTAAATTGCATTTATAGCCTAATGCATACTTTATAAATATCACAAATTTTGTATGATATTTCTTAGGATTTAAAAGTGCATTGCATGCATAACTTATTTTCATATATAGAAATATTTCCCATAGGAAATCTCTTCATTAGTTTTCCCTAAGTGAGGAATATTTCCAAACTTAGTCTTTTGATAAAAGTGCTATGCACTAGACACTTAGTATTTTCAACATGGAGCTAGAAGGCCAATGAAGAACTTAGCCAAACAAGACTTCAGAAGAATCTTCAAGGAGTAGAAGCACTTAGAAGAAAATCAAGAAGAAGTCCATGAAGACCAACCAGCAAATATTTTCTAAGTCTTACTTCCTCTATCCTTATTCTCCCTTCTCTTAGACCTCTGGATGACTAAGTTATATTCAAGACCAACCTGGAGGCTATCAGCACCATCACTTCAAAACCATCAAGTCTACAAAATTGTAATGAAGTCATCACATCAAGAAGAAAATGAAGCAAGGAGAAGATTCTACATTCTACCTTCTATCTGTTCCCCCTTTCCTAATTTTGTCTTTCACTTTATACTTAAACAATTTTTGATCATATTATTACCATCTTGAAGTTTGTTGGATCCTATCGGCATAGTGAGATGAAGCGGCCTGGAGACAAACCTTACATGACCACGTACATGAGACCTGTCCCACAACTTAAGTGGCTGGCTGGGTGTCTGTCTCTCTCACTATAGTGAATATCCAATTTACAAAGAGTTGATAACAATTCTTGATCACCTTGAAGAATAGACTTAGTATTTTCTCTAAGTAGTTTTGCACTTCATGACTAAGTCATTAAAGTGCTCATTCAAGATAGATTTATAACAAAGTAATTTTGACCAATTCATGACCATAGCCTTAGTCCTTTTGGACCAACCTATTTGCCTTGCATTAACTTAAAAGATTTTCATGGCATGGAAAGCATTTCTAGCCCTTAGGAATATTTTGCACATAATGCATCAACATATTTTCCATAGAAGTTTTATAAAACTTGTTTATTCATCTAGTATGTGTTTGTATGCATTGTGTAGTTGTGCTTGCTATTGATTGTGTATTGCTGTTTGCTTATATGGTTTAGATTAAACGAAGAGCAAACGTTCGTTGTTGAAAAGAGTTTGTGAACAACGACAACATTCAAAGTCAAGTGGCACACCTCTTAAACTTCCTATTATTTCTATATACATTACTTAGTGTATTTTTATATGCATGAGTAGGATAGTATTGCTATGCTAAACCTGTGTAGAATTCCCTTACTCCTGTGTCTAGGTTCCTATATAATACCTAGTAGATGTATTGATGCTATGCAATTGATGAAAAGTTTTACAAAATGTTAAGTGACTACTCAGGGATGTGCTCATGGTTGTCGTCGCCTAGGATGAATGTCTATTCTACTTAGGGCCGTGAGCATGGTGATTTTTACCTGAGAGTGCACATCCACTAAGTTAATGAAACTCCTGGGTGGATTGGTTGTTCATGGTGGCGAAGTTGAGTGGCTACTCCGGTCCATGTCTATGGTTCCTGGAGTACGTGCACTTGTGGATGGCCACCCAGGGAACAGAGGAATCTGAAGAACTCCGAGTGACAATTACTTCTAGTGCAGCCATTGCCATATGGGCTCTGGCTTGATCAATTATGTTGCGTGGACTCTCTCCGACTTGACAAGCAGACGTAGGGGGTGTTAGGTGGAACGGGTCAAGGCAGGTGGGAGGGAAAATGCTTTTGAAAGATCTCGTCTCATTCTTCTCCTTTCCTTATCACAAATGGTGTGTAAAGGATAATTTGGGTTGAATGGGTACAATGGTGAACGTGCACAACCTCTGCAGAGTGTAAAACTAAGTACTTAGCCGTGTCCTCGGTACGGACAATTTGAGCAGCTGATCACGGACGTCAACGGAGGATTCCACCATTCCAACATCAGAAATAAAACTTGATGGGTGAACAAGGGAAGATGAGATTTATGGTTTTCATGTCATACTTCTCTTGATTTGAAGAAAGTGTTTTCCAAAGAGATAGGAAAAATTGGCTTTATGCAAAATAGCCTTGAACTCCACCAGCCAAATATGCATATAGGCTATAGAGTTATTCCATTAAGTGTCCACCATAGTGTCCCTTGCCAGACTCCATTTTTAATGGAATCTGACCCACGTTGTTGCAATAGTTTTCTTATTGCAGATTGTTCAGATGACGAGTAAGGTTTCGTTTATAGGTTTCGAGTCTACAACCAACATGTTTTCGCCTGTGGCATCTTGAAGTTGTTGGAGACCCACTGCTATTGTATTTCCGATGTGTACTTTTTCAATGCTAGCTTTATGCTATGCAACTTGTATCGAATGTTTTGTAAGTCTGGATCATCGATGTAATAAAATTTATACTTTGTTGTGATATTACATCGTAAACTGTGTGTGCAAACGAATCGATCCAGGGATTTGCACTATACACAGGTATCTGCCTTATTTAAAGTGCAGGTACGCTACATATGGCTGGGAAAAACCTGACAAATATGAACCCAAGGTTCAGACTTTCTGAACCTGCTCGCCGGCGATGTAACGCAGCGGCGCTGCGGCGCGAACTATCCAGGCCGCGCATAGACGATCCACAGGGAAAGGGGGAGAGCAGAGGGGCCGGAGCTGCGCTCACCTCGGATCGAATTGGTGGTCGTGGAAGAGGGAGAAGAGGCCGGAGTCCCTCGCGGTGCACAGCGGCCGGACATGGACGACGTCCAGCTTGTCGACGATCCCAGACGGGTCCTACACGGCTGCAGAAGCATGGACGACGATGAAGAGGCGGGGACTCCATTCTCGCGCTTGGGATCCACTGACAGCGTCCATGGAGTGAGCTCGGCGCGGTTCCATTCGCGGCCATGGTGGAGATGTTTTGGGGAAGAAGAAACGAGAGAGGAGATGGGGAAGGAAGCCGTGACTGTGCGATGGGAGAAGGGAGGCGGCTAGGGTTTGGAGGAGGGTCGGGGTCGGTTTTAAGAGAGGGGGAAAGGGAGGAGCAGTGGGGCAGGAGCACATGGTGGGGAGCACCATGGCCACGGTGTAAAGGTCACCTCTGGTTGTCGTACGGAGAAGAAAAGGAGATGATGGGCTGGGCCAACTGGAGGGGTAGGGTGAGATGGGCCAGAACATTTAGGGAGAGGAGGAATCGGCCCAGGAAGGTTTTCTTTTGTCTTCTCTGAAATTGTTATTTCTCTTTTAATTCATTTTCTGTTTTTGTATTCTAAAACAAAATATAAAAGAATTTGGAATAAAGAAACTTTACAAAAATAGTTTTAGTTAAAAATAGTCAATTTAATAAATTAGATTTCATAAGATTTGCAAAATATTTGAATTACCCATTTTATTTAATTTGAAAAGCATTTGAATTTAATTGTGGGAATTGAATTTAAAGGGAGTTTAAATTTAAATGCAATGAAGTGACAAAAAGCATGATGATATGATGACATGAAGATTCACAAAAGAAAACAACAAAAACTAAATTGGGATAAATCCCAGGGCGTTACAGACATGCATCTCTAGTCCTTATAAATAATTTGCATATCATGCATGACATGTCTTCCTTAGAAGTTTATGAAACTTGTTTGTTCATTATGTATGATGGTATGTGTTGTGTTGTTTTGTTTTATGATTGTTGTATTGTTGTTTGTCTATATTGTTAGATTGAACGGAGAGCTCCGAGTTACGTTGAAAAGAGTTGGTGAACAACGACAACATTCAAAGGCAAGTGGCACACCTCACAAACCTCCTATTATTTTCCATATGCATTACTTAGTGTATTCTTATATAAGCATGTGTAGGATAGTATTGCCATGCAAGCCATGTTTAGATTTCCTTATTCCTGTGTCTAGGTTCCTATGCAATACTTAGTAGAATTATTGATGCTATGCAAATGTTGTTTTGTTAAAATCTAAATTCTACTAAGTTAATAAAGAACCTCCTGGGTGGATTGGTTGTATACGGAGGCGAAGTTGAGTGGCTACTCAGGACCATTTCTATGGTGTATACTTGAGTATGTGCACTTGTGGATGGCCACCCAGGGAACAAAGGGATCTGAAGAACTCCGAGTGACGATTGCTTCCAGTGCAGCCATTGCCATATGTGCTCTGACTTGATCAACTATGTTGCGTGGATTCTCCCCGGCTTGACAAGTAGATGTAGAGGGTTTTAGGTGGAACGGGTCAAGCCAGAGTGGGAGGGAAAATGCTTCTGAAAGATCTCGTCTCATTCTTCTCTTTTTCCTTATCACTATAAGTGTGTAAAGGATAGTTTGGGTTGAATGGGTACAATGGTGAACGTGCACAACCTCTGCAGAGTGTAAAACTAAGTACTTAGCCGTGTCCCTGGTACGGACAATTTGAGCAGCTGATCACGGACGTCAACGGAGGATTCCACCATTCCAACTTCAGAAATAAAACTTGATGGGTGAACAAGGGTAGAACGAGACAGTGGTTGTCATGCCACAAATGTCTTGAATAGAAGAAAAGTGTTTTCCAAAGAGTTAGAAAAAATTGGCTTTATGAAAAATAGCCTTGAACTCCGCCAGCCAAATATGCATATAGGTTATTAGAGTTATTCCACTAAGTGTCCACAATAGTGTCACTTGCCAAATTCCATTTTTAATGGAATCTGACCCACGTTGTTGCAATATTTTTCTTATTGAAGATTGATCAGTTGACGAGTGAGGTTTCGTTTAAAGGTTTTGAGTTTACAACCAACTAGTTTTTGCCTGTGGCAACATGAAGTTGATGGAGACTCACTGCTAGTTTATTTCCGCTGTTTACTCTTTCAAAGCTAGCTTTATGCTATACAACTTGTATTGAATATTTTGTAAGTCTGGATCAGCAAGGTAATAAAATTGATACTTGGTTGTGATATTACATCGTAAACTGTGTGTGCAAACTAATCGATCCAGGGATTTGCACTATACACAGGTATCTGCCTTATTTTAAGAGGAGGTACGCTACAACTACTCTTCAGGGAGTGACCACCCCTGTTCCGTGGGAGTCACAACCCGACAAAGGTTGTTTGAAGCAAACACAAGTGTAAACTATTACAACAAGACGTATATACAAAACATATTGCAAGCATTATAAAACTCTACATTGTCTCCCTTGTTGCTCAAACACTTTAACTAGAAAGTGTCTAGACCTAAGAGATACGAAACATGCAAATCAAATTTCAACAAGTTTTACAGTAGTTCTCCACTAATAGAGTTTAACTACATGATGGAAAATATTTAACATCATGTACTTGAGAGCTCAAAACAATTGCCAATAGTCACAAAAAATTCAAGACAATGATCTACAAGAACATGTATATCTTTTCATTATACCATCTAACACATTTAGCATTTTCTGTTTACAACCAAACACCAATAAACTCTCCAAGTATTTATCAATTCAGCAAGAGAGTATAATATATGAGAATAAAAGCTCTGAACAAGAGGTGCATGAAAAACAAGAGCTGAAAGTATTGCATTAGCTAGAGAAGAGTACTTAACAAATATAAGTGAAGAATAGGAGTATTCATAAGAAAAAGCGGAGCGTGTCTCTCCCCCAAAAAAGAATGCTAGGATCCAATTTATTCAGAAAACAGAAATAAAAAAACCAAAAATAAGAAAAAACAGACGCTCCAAGTAAAGCACATAAGATGTGACGGAATTAAAATATAGTTTCACTAGAGATGACCTGATAGGCTGTTGATGAAGAAGGGGTGCCTTGGGCATCCCCAAGCTTTGACGCTTGAGTCTTCTTGAAATATGCTAGGGTGACCCACAGGGGCATCCCCAAGCTTAGACTCTTTCATCTTCTTGATCACATCATATCATCCTTCTCTCTTGATCCTTGAAAACTTCCTTGATACCAAACTTCTCATAAACTTCGTTAGAGGGGTTAGTATTCAAAAACATTAATCCACTTTGGTACTGTTGTGACACAATTTGATAACTTAATAAAACATTAGCTACATCCCTCTTTGATAGAGAACCTTGCTAGTCCACAAGAGACAATGCAAAAAACAGAGACAAAATCTGCCAAAACAGAACAGTAAGTAAAGATGAATATTTTTGAGGCACTAAACTTACTCGGATAAGAAAACTCAAAACTAATGAAAGTTGCCTACATATCTGGGGATCACGCTCATAAAATACCAGGTCATTTCAAATCTTCTGTAAAGAGTTACGAATTCAACGGTGATCAGCAGAAAAACTGTTCTTGTGCAGAAATCTAAATCTAGTATCAACTTCCTACTAGAGACTTTACTTGGAACAACTATGCAATAGAATAAATATACAAAGGAGTTGTTACAGAGGTAAGAATGCTCCTTGGCTCAAAAAAGAAAAATAACAGAAATAAAACATGGGTTATCTCCCATAAGCGCTTTTGTTTAGTGCATTTTAGCTAGACTTGATAGTTGTAATGATGCTCTCATTAAAATAGAAAATGAAGGAAAGGAGCATCAAGAAGCAAATTTGAAACACATTTAAGTCTAACCCACTTCCTACGCATTGGAATATTGTACACAAATAAATTCACAAAGAACAAAGTGACAAGCGTAGGAAGATAAAACAAGAGTAACTTCAACAAATTCAGCATATAGAGAGGTGTTTTAATACCATGAAAAGTTCTATAACCATATTTTCCTCTCTCATAATAATTTTCAGTAGCATCATGAATAAAATCAACAACATAACCAACACATAAATCATGCTTTTCATGATCTACAAACACATAATTTTTATCAAGCTCTATAATAGTGGGATTAAATCCTTCAAACCCACTTGTAACAATTTTATAACAAGATGATTGATCATTCTCAAGGTATATGGGACTCCTAGATAAAGTTAAGACCTCTCCAATCCCATTTTCATTAGTAGTACCATTAATATTATCAAGTAACATAGGACCATCATCTAGAGCTTTATCCTAAACATTTTCTAAGCAAACTTCTTTAGTACCATGCATTTCGAAATTAGGAATAAATAAAGGATTTTCATAAGATTTATCAAAATAGCATGGATCATCATATATAACAGTAGCATAATTGTTTTCACAAGTTTTACTCGTAGGGAATATTTTACTCACAAGATTTATCAAAATAGCATGGATTATCATATATAACATTCATCCTCCTTTGGCAAGCATGGGGGACAATCAAATAGTGTAAGGGATGAAGAGTTACTCTCATTAGAAGGTAGGCATCGGTAGCTACTCCATTATTCCTCCTTTTGTTCTTCACTCTCCTCTTCTTTTTCATCTAATAAGTTTTCAGGTTAAGCAATTTGTTCTTCCAAAGGTTCCTGCAAATTTTGGATACATTCCTTTGCATTACTGAGTCTCTCTTTATAATCAATGATATAAGGATTATTGCTGATATATTATATGCAATAATTAAGGATAGAAGAGACATAATCTTTAAGTGTATTACAAGCAACACAGGTTTCATAATTTTTAGGCATGAAGGATTCTATTTAGAAGCTCCCATAAATATAACAAATTGTTCTACTTCTTTAAATCCAAAGTCAATATAGTTATTCCAATGATAATTCACAATTAAAACTTCTTTACTAAAGCCACATTGGAACCTAAGATGTATAGTATCCTGTTCAGAGCAGCAATTTATATCATGGCGTTTAAGCAAAATTTTAGCAAGTGCATCCAACTTTCCTAACACGCCTCTCATGACTTTTCCCTTATATGATTCTCTATAATTCATATATAATTCATTATATTCGGTTTTTCATATTTTTATGGTTTTTCGGTTATAAAAATAAAGCAAGACAAAAGTAAACTAAACAAAATACAACTAAACAGAAATAAATTAAGCACAAATAAACTAGACATGAAACTAAAATACAATAAAATAAAAACATACAGAGATGCAGAGTGTACTCCCTAGGTAAACTTATGAGCCTCCCCGGCAACGGAGTCAGAAAATAGTCTTGAAAACCCACAAGTATAGAGGATCGCAACCGTCTTCGAGTCTTGAATACTTATAGGCCTTAACGGCCGAGTTGTCAATTCAGCTGCACCTGGAAAAGTACTAGTAACAGGGGTGATGTGAAAGCAGCAGTTGTATGAGAGCAGTAGTAACACAGAGACAATAGCACAAGAGAATAGTTGCTTGGGTGGAGTTGACTTTAGAGCAATGATGATGACGGAAGGACCGGCGTTCCCAGCTATCTACACTAGTGGTAACTCTCAAGAACAAGTGTCGGCTGAACAAATTACAGTTGGGCAATTGACAGTATTGAAATAACATTAAGTAAGAATATCCAGATTATTAATTATATAGGCATGTTTTCCATATATAGTTGTGCGTTCTCGCAATGAGAAACTTGCATAACATGTTTTGTCCTGCCAACCCGTTTGCAGCGGGGCCTCTAGGGAAACTACTAGCATTTAACTTACTCCTTTTAATAGAGCACCTAAGCAAAGCATTAACACTTGGTGAAAACATGTGATCCTCACATCACAGCCATCCCCTCCTGTTGTCCCAATTATTGTCACTTTGGGGCCTCGGGTTCCGGACAATGACATGTGCATACAAATTGTACATACAATCTAAGCAATAAATACATAGCTCAAATCTAAGATCATGCCATTCGTGCACTAGTGACAAGCTTTAAACATAACAAGATTGCAGCAACAATAACTTCACAAACTTATATAGATAGACTGATCATAATGTAACAATTCATCGGATCCCAACAAACACAACACCGATTACATACTATGGATCTCAATCATGAAAAGCAGCTCATGAGATCATTGTATTGAAATACATGGGAGAGAGAGTACCAACTAGCTAGTCCATGGGGGAACTACTCACAAACCATCATGGAGTCGATGTGGAGGCGGTGGATTCGATGGAGATGGCTCCGGGGGTCAATCCCCGTCCCGGTTTGGTGTCGGAACAGGAACTTCTGACCCCCGAAACTTGTCGGCGATGGCGGCGACGCTGCGGAACTTTTCGTGGAAGATGACGTATCTTTTTAGTGTTTCTCCTCAAGGTCTATTTATGGGCAAAAGGGCGATGTCGGTGGGCGCCCGAGGTTCCCTCACCAGGTGCTGGCGCGGCCAGGAAGGGAGCCGCGCCACCACCAGGTGAGACTGCCTCGTGGCCCCTCTCCGTCTCATGTTCGGTGTTTTGGAACCATCCCGATGCAAAAATAATTCCAGGATGTTTTTGTCCAATTCCAAGAATATTTCCTTAAGTACTTTTCTGAAACCAAAAACAACAGAAAACAGGGAACTGACACTGTGGCATCTTGTTAATAGGTTAGTCCCAGAAAATGCATAAAAACCATATAAAGTGTATATAAAATATGTAGCAATTGGTATAATATTAGCATGGAACATAAGAAATTATAGATACGTTGAAGATATATCACTGCTCAAAACTGTCTGTAACCGGGGACACAACTAAGTACTTAGTTTTTGTGACGCCCCAAAATCGGTACTATGTAGATTTGAGCGAACCCGCCGAAATCCGCATAATAACGATTTTAGGTCGCCCACCAGACATAATGTGCACGCCGAAACATGCGCATTATGTGGGTGGAATTGTGATAACATTACAAAAGTTCTGGTACATCCACAACAACAGAAGATATAAATACAACAATGACTCGAAAGAGCCAAGATACAAATGATACAATACAAAGATACAAAGCAGAGCGGAAGCAAAATTGTATTCGACTCCGGATAAGATGAAAATTGGACTAAGAGTCCTGAAGATAAACAATGGCACCATATCCCTGCCCAGCCAAAGCCGGAGGGATTCCCAAGCTAACGTCGTCAGATTTCAAATTTGTTAACTGCACATAAAGCACAACCCAAAGAAGGGTCAGGGCACTCCCTAGCAAGCACAACCCACCTGCCTACTTTCTACAAGATCTCCCAAAATATAGGATAGGTGGACTTAGCGGCAGCAGCACTGGCAACCTAATAGAGACACGCTACAACTTCCGTCTAATTAGAGAGGGATGAGAGAGCGTATAAGTAACCAACTACTACTAACACCAAAATAACCCTTTCTCGGATTAACCCCCTCAACAAAGTATGTGGAAGCAATTCGGGAAACTCACACATTTAACAGTTTTAGTTACCATTTATTGTGAAAGTTATTCTATATTACTAATCAAGTTAATTATCAATGATTAGGTGTAAGTTGTCTATGATCTTAATAGCCAGCATCATCACCAAGTCGTCCATAACCGTGGACACGGCTCATCGATAAGATTATACCCTGCAGGGGTGCACTACTGTATGAAGGAGAAATGCCCTAGAGGCAAATAAATAAGTAGTATTTATTGCATTATCTCATAAGTTTATAATAGGTATGTGTATTATGCTATAACTGTATTAATTGGAATTATTAATACACGTGTGATACTGTAGCGTACCTGCACTTTAAATAAGGCAGATACCTTTGTATAGTGCAAATCCCTGGATCGATTCGTTTGCACACAGTTTACGATGTAATATCACAACAAAGTATCAATTTTATTACATCGATGATCCAGACTTACAAAATATTTAATACAAGTTGCATATGTAGTGTACCTGCACTTAAAATAAGGCAGATACCTGTGTATAGTGCAAATCACTGGATCGATTCATTTGCACACACAGTTTACGATGTAATATCACAACAAAGCGTCAATTTTATTACATCGATGATCCAGAATTACAAAATATTCATTACAAGTTGCATAGCATGAAGCTAGCTTTGAAATAGTACACATCAGAAATACAATAGCAGTGAGTCTCTATCACTTTCATGCTGCCGCAGGCGAAAACATATTGGTTGTAGACTCGAAACCTATATACAAAACCTCACTCGTCATCTGAACAATCTGCAATAAGAAAAATATTGCAACAACGTGGGTCAGATTCCATTAAAAATGGAGTCTGGCAAGTGACACTATGGTGGACACTTAATGGAATAACTCTACAGCCTATATGCATATTTGGCTGGTGGAGTTCAAGGCTATTTTGCATAAAGCCAATTTTTCCTAACTCTTTGGAAAACACTTTTCTTCTATTCAAGACATCCGTGGCATGAAATCCACTGTCTCATTCTACCCTTGTTCACCCATCAAGTTTTAATTTATAAGTTGGAATGGTGGAATCCTCCGTTGACATCCTCGTTCAGCTGCTCAATTGTCCGTTTCCGGGGACACGGCTAAGTACTTAGATTTTGACTCTGCAGAGGTTGTGCACGTTCACCATTGTACCCATTCAACCCAAATTACCCTTTACACACCATTTGTGATAAGGAAAGGAAAGAATGAGACGAGATCTTTCAGAAGCATTTTCCATCCCACTCTGGCCTGATGCGCTCCACCTACAAATCCTCTGCCACCAACTGTCAGGCCGAGGAGAGTCCACGCAGCTTAGTTGATCAAGCCAGAGCCCATATTGGCAATGGCTGCACGAGAAGCAATATTCACTCGGAGTTCTTCAGATTCCTTTGCGCCTGGGTGGCCTTCCACAAGTGAATATTCCACAGGTAAAACCCCTGGGAACAACACTCAACTCATACAGCCAAGCAACCAATTTCCACCCAGGTGTTTGATTAAAACTTAGTAGACTTATCTTTTTCATCAAAATAGTTTTTGCATAGCATCACTATTCTACTAAGTAATTTCATAGGAACCTAGACACAGGAATAAAGAGATCTATCATGGCTTGCATAGCGATGCTATCCTACACATGCTTATAGAAAATACTCTACTCATGCATAGAAATAATAGGACTTTCATGGGGGTGTGCCACTTGCCTTATAATGTTGTTGTTGCTCACAAACTCTTTTCAACGTTACTCGGAGCTCTCCGTTCAATCTAACAGTATAGACAAGCAACAATACAACAATCAACATAAACCACATATACAAAGTGAACAAATAATTTTTTATAAAACTTCTAAGGAAAACATGTCATGCATGATATGCAAATTATTTCTAAGGACTAGGGATGCATGCCATGAAATTCTTTTAAGTTAATACAAGGCAATTAGGTTGGTCAAAATGACTAAGGACTAAAGTCATAGGTTGGACAAAATACTTTGTTATCAATCATCTTAAATAAGCACTCAATGACTTAGTCATGATGTGCATAACTATTTAGAGAAAATACTAACTCTATTCTTCAAGGTGATCAACAATTATTAACAACTCTTGGTAAATTGGACATTCACTATAGTGAGAGAGACAGACACCCGGCCAGCCACTTAAATTGTGGTACAGGTCTCATGTACGTGGACATGTAAGGTTAGTTTCCAGGCCGCTTCATCTCACTATGCCGCTAGGATCCAACAACTTCAAGACGATAATATCATGATCAAAATTTGTTTATGTCAATGTGAAAGACGAGATTAGAAAAGAGGGAAAAGATAGAAGAAAGATGTAGTTGTCCTCCAGGCTTCATCTCCAGACTTGTAATATTCTCCTTGATGATGTCTTGATTGAAGTTTTGATAAACTTGATAAATTTTCAGACTTGGTGGTTCTTGTATCCTCGAGGCTGGTCTTGGAGTTACTTAGTCATCATGAAGTCTAACAGAAGAAGGAGGGAGAAACGAAAGGAAAGAGGGAGCAAGACTTAGAAAATATTTCTGGTTGGTCTTCATGAACTTCTTCTTGATTTTTCTTCTAAGTACTTCTACTCCTTGGAGATACTTCTGAAGTCTTGTTTTGTCCAAGTCCTTCATTGTTCTTCTAGCTCCATGTTGAAAATTACTAAGTGTCTAAGTGTAGCACTTCACCGAAATGCTAAGTTTGAAAATAATCCTATCTTAGAGAAAAATGGGGGAGGAGTTTTTTTTATGGGAAATATATATCTATATGTGAAAATAAGTTATGCATGCAATGCACTTTTAAATCCTAAGAAATATCATACAAAATTTGTGATATTTATAAAGCATGCATTAGGCTATAAATGCAATTTAATTAATTCCTAATTTTGGAAAATTTAATAAGGAATAAATGAAGGAATAATTATAGGATTAAAGTTTTCTATGATTAAATTTTTAAAGCAAAATTTATAACTAGTGTTAATAGACAGGGGGCATTTAATTAAATTTATAGCAATTGGATTTATTCAAGAATAATGTTTTTATTAAAAGTTGTGTTGAAAATATTCAAACTATTCAATTTAAATATATAACTATGAATTCATTCAAATATTACTCAAAAATATTTTATATTAGAGACAACACACTACAAATATCCTAAAGTTTCTAAAACAATTTTATTTGTAATTTTTGGATTTATAGATTTAAAATTATGCCAAAAATACTCAAATCTACCATTTGAAATTTGAATATTTTAAACTTAGTCAAATTTGAATTTTGGCAGATATACAATATTCTACATGTCGAGAGCTTTCCAAAAATATAAAGTTTGTTAAATTTGGCTAAGTGGTTAAAAAGGTATGACACATCTAAGTGGCAGGGGCTTTTCTGCAAACTGCCAATTAAAATTAATTATGAAAATTAATTGCTGACGCGGATGCTGACTGGATGCTGACGAGGCACGCTGACGTGGATAAGTTAACAGATCCAGACCGTTGGATCTGGATCGGACGGATCTCAACGGCCCGTACCGATTCGCTTAAAATTTTCTAATCCCAGCCGTTGGAAGGAGATCGGAGGGCTCACAGCGATTTGACCAAATCGGGGCGGCGCTTCTCGCCGGACTTGGAGAGGACGGCGGCGCGGGCTCGGGCACGGACGGCGCGGACGTTGGGGTGGCTCCCTGGAAGAACGGAGGCGACGACGAAGATCGTGGCGCGGCGGCGGAGACGATGGAGGTGGTGGCCACGAGCAGTTCGTCCTGGAGCGGATAGAACGCACGGGTGGAGGCGGGGGTACTCCGGCGAGCTTCGGTCTAGCACGATGTGCTCAAACCGCTGCGTACAAAATCGAAGGAGAGGATTAGGAGTTGCGCTCGGGCACGAGGAAGAGGATGGGGAGGTTCTCGGGCTCGGGCGGGGGCTTACCACTCCGGGAATCGAAGAACACGGCGGCGGGGACGGTGGACTCCGGCGAGCTATTCTCGCAGCCTGGCGGCGTTATGGAGAGGGAAAACAGAGGGGAAAGGTGGAGGAGGGTCGGGGCTACAAATAGGGCAGGAGAGGGAGAGGTTTAATGGCCTTAATCGCACGAATCAATGCGAGCAATCGCCGGCGGTTTTCGGTCGAGGCATGGTCTGCGGGAGGAAGACGATGCTGACGTCAGCATGACGTCAGCGATTTTCTTTTTTCTTTTTCAGATTTTCCATTTTATTTATATCTTTTGATTTATAACTCCAAATCATGTCAAATAAATTTCTAAAAATTTTTAAAATTATTATTTTTGTGTTAAACCAGTTGTGGGCATGTTTTGAACAATTTTGAAAAATGATATTTTTGAAATATTGATTAAATACAAATTTGACACTTAAAGTCAAATTTGAAATTATATCTTAAATAAATTTTCTTTTGGCTAAATAAAATTTGTAAAATACCCACATTTAAATATGTTTGAATTTAAGTTATTTAAACTTATTTTGCTGAAATCATTCATATTTATTTTAGCATAATATTATAGTAACAGAATATAATTATTTTCAAAGTAATGGAAATTATAATGGGTTGTTAAGTAATTATAAGATCTATGAGGTTTTAAGTTATAAACTATAGACTTGTAATATCCACATTATGTTTTGAACTCAGGTAAATGAATAATAATCTTTTGGCAAATAGACAATGTTTTCAATAGTTTAAAATAACACTTGTAAGTATTATTTTAATTTATTTATAGCTAAGGCTAAGTGGTTGAAATCAATTACTTATAAGTAAACTATTTACTTTAAATAAAATTGTTTGTGTTTTATAAAACATGTGTCAAATTACATATTAAGGTTTTAGAAATACAATAGATAAAGTAATGTTTAATTGGAAATAACTTTTGAAAATAATGACACATTGGGAATTTTGAAATAATAGACTTTTTCAAAATGGTTGAAGTCTTTGATAGTTGGTTTCTTTAAGTATTTTAGTATTTTATTTCAATCAAAACAAAAGTTTTAAATTTTAGTGATTTTTGAACATTATAAAATGTTGGGATGTTACAGCATAGCATAAAGCTAGCTTTTAAAGAGTAAACAGCGGAAATACGAAAGCAGTGAGTCTCCATCATCTTCATGTTGCCACAGGGGAAAACATGTTGATTGTAGACTCGAAACCTTTAAACGAAACCTCACTCGTCATCTGATCAATCTGCAATAAGAAAAATATTGCAACAACATGGGTCAGATTCCATTAAAAATGGAGTCTCGCAAGTGACACTATGGTGGACACTTAGTGGAATAACTCTAAAAACCTATATGCTTATTTGGCTGGTGGAGTTCAAGGCTATTTTGCATAAAGCCAATTTTTCCTAACTCTTTGGAAAACACTTTTCTTCTATTCGAGACATTTGTGGCGTGACAACCCCTGTCTCATTCTACCCTTGTTCACCCATCAAGTTTTATTTCTGAAGTTGGAATGATGGAATCCTCCGTTGACGTCCGTGATCAGCTGCTCAAATTGTCCGTACCGGGGACACGGCTAAGTACCTAGTTTTACACTCTGCAGAGGTTGTGCACGTTCACCATTGTACCCATTCAACCCAAACTATACTTTACACACTTATAGTGATAAGGAAAAGGAGAAGAATGAGACGAGATCTTTCAGAAGCATTTTCCCTCCAACTCTGGCTTGACCCGTTCCACGTAACATCCCCCTACATCTGCTTGTCAAGCCGGAGAGAGTCCACGCAACATAATTGATCAAGCCAGAGCCCATATGGCAATGGCTACACTGGAAGCAATCGTCACTCGGAGTTCTTCAGATTCCTCTGTTCCCTGGGTGGCCATCCACAAGTGCACATACTCCAGGAACCATACACATGGACGGGAGTAGCCACTCAACTTCGCCACCATATACAACTAATCCACCCAGGAGGTTCATTAACTTAGTGGATGTGCACTCTCAGGTGAAAATCACCATGCTCACGGCCCTAAGTAGAATAGACATGCATCCTAGACGACGACAACCATGAGCACAACCCTGAGTAGTCACTTAACATTTTGTAAAACTTTTCATCAATTGCATAGCATCAATATATCTACTAAGTATTATATAGGAACCTAGACACATGAGTAAGTGTTTCTACACAGGTTTTGCATAGCAATACTATCCTACACATGCTTATATAAAAATACACTAAGTAATGCATATAGAAATAATAGGAAGTTTATGAGGTGTGCCACTTGCCTTTGAATGATGTATTTGCTCACAAACTCTTTTCAACGTTATTCGGAGCTCTCCGTTCAATCTAACAATATAGGCAAACAACAATACAACAATCATAAAACAAAACAACACAACAAATACAAACAAGTTTCTTAAACTCCTAAGGAAAACATGACATGCATGATATGCAAATTATTTCTAAGGACTAGGAATGCATGTCATGCCATAAAAATCTTTTAAGTTAATGCAAGGAAATGTGTTGGTCAAAAAGACTAAGGACTAAGGTTAGAAGTTGGATAAAATACCTTTGTTATAAGTACTCTAATGACTTAGTCATGATGTGCATATCTACTTAGAGAAAATACTAAGTCTATTCTTCAAGGTGATCAACAATTATTAACAACTCTTCGTAAATTGGATACTAGGATCCAAGAAACTTCAAGATGATAATATCATGATCAAAATTTGTTTAAGTCTAAAGTGAAAGACAAGATTAGGAAAGAGGGAAAGATAGAAAGAAAGATGTAGTTGGTCTTCCAGGCTTCATCTCCAGACTTGTAATATTCTCCTTGGTGATGTCTTGATTGAATTCTTGGTAGACTTGAATAATCTTCAGACTTGATGATTTTTGTATCACCTAAGCTGGTCTTGGATTTACTTAGTCTTCATGAAGTCTCATAGAAGGAGGGAGAAAAGAAAGAAAGAGGGAGCAAGACTTAGAAAATATTTCTGGTTGGTCTTCATGAACTTCTTCTTGATCTTTCTTCTAAGTGCTTCTACTCCTTGGAGATACTTCTGAAGTCTTGTTTTGGCTAAGTCCTTCATTGGTCTTCTAGCTCCATGTTGAAATTACTAAGTGTCTAAGTGTAGCACTTTACCAAAATGCTAAGTTGAAAATACTTCTAACTTAGAGAAAAATAATGAAGAGGTTTTCCTATGAGGGATATAATTATATAATAAAATATGTTATGCATGAAATGCAATTTTAATCACAAGAAAGCATCAAAATAACTTTTGTGATTTTTTTATAAATATGCATGAATTTATAAATGCAATTTAATTAATTTCTATCTTTGGAAAATATAATAAAAGGAATAATTATAAGATTAAAGTTTTCTATGATTAAATTTTTATAACATAATTTTATAAATACTGTTAATAGACAGGGGGCATTTCATTAACTTTATAGGAATTTGATTTAATCGAAATAATATTTTTATTAATATTTATGTTGAAAATACTCAAACTATTCAAATTAAATATATAACTATGAATTCATTCAAATATTACACAAAAATATTTTATAGCAGTGACATCAATTTACAAATATTCCAAAGTCGCTAAAACAATTTTATTTGCAATTTTTGAATTTACCGATTTAAAGTTATGACAAATATACTCAAATCTCCCATTTGAATTTTTAATATTTTAAACTTAGTCAAATTTGAATTCTAACGGCACCAAAATATTCTACATGTGAAGGTCTTCCAAATATATAAAAATATTTGAATTTGGATGTGTGAATAAAAAGTTATAACAAATCTAAGTGGCATGGGCTTTTCTATAAAACTGCTATTTTAATTTTATTCGGAAAATAAAACTGAAAGCCAGAGACACGTGGCGCGATCGGATTGGATAGCTCGGGCTCGGCTCGGGCTTGGCTTAGCCGAAATGCGGCTCGGCTCGGCTCGGCTTATTTAGATCTGGATCGTCCGATCCAGATCTGGAGGTCCAGATCCAAAGGTACCCATTCGTAGGCTAGATCTAATTTAGGTCGTAGGATTTCGATCAGAGGGCTTACACGCGTTGAACGGAGTGTGGCGGTGGAAATTCGCCGGAGGTGGCGATTGTGGCGGCGCCAGCGTCGGGCTTGGATGCTCTGGTTCCTCCGGTGCACCCCCGGACTCGGGACGGAGATGGAGAGGTGCGGCGCGTCAAGGGAAAGGCGCTGGTCCCCATGGCATCGCCTCGCGCATCCCGAAGCGGCAGCGCAGCTCGGGCGAAGCTGCGGCGGCTCCGGCCACCTTCGGGCGCGCACAACTCTTTGCTACGGCTGCAAACAAAATAGCAGGAGGGTTTGGGGAGGAGTGTGTGGGCACGGCGAAGCGAAAGGAAGGAACCACGGGCTCATATGTAACATCCCAACATTTTGGAATGTTCAAAAACCACTAAAATTTAAAACTTTTCTTTTATTAAAATAAAATACTAAATGTACAAGGAAACCAACTATGAAAGACTTCAAAATGGAGTTTAATATTTCCAATGACACAGTTTAAACATTTTATTATCCACTGTGTTTCAAAACCTTAAAATATAACTTGACAAATATTTTACAAACTACTATCCATTTTATTTTAAATAAATTAGTTTCTGTATAAGTATTTGAATTAAACCACTAAGCCATATCTATTCATAAATACAGGATTATTCAAAAGGTTATATAATTACTAAATTGTTTTCAAAATATAGTTTGGAAATTTTAAGCCTATAGTGTATAACTTTAAAACTTCATAGAATTTAAATTAATGAATTAGCCAAATAAACATTTCATTTGCTTAAATGAATTTCATCTAGTTTTCAAAACATGAAATGATTAATAGATTCTAAATAAAAATAAAATTAAAATAAAGGTCTTGTCCAAAGTTGTTATGAAGTTTCAAATGCATAAAATATAATGTTGCACAAATTATTTTCAATTAAAAAGGAATACATTATCTTTTCCATTTTCCTATAGTTGTGTTCTGTCATTAATAATTATACCAAAGCCAAAAATGAATTTAGAAATTGAATATGAGTTTAAATAACTTAAATTCAAACATATTGAAATGTGGGTATTTTTACAAACTTATTTTAGCCAAAGGAAAATTAAATGAGATAGAAATTCAAATTTGACTTTAAGTGTCAAATTTGTAATTAATCAATATTTCAAAATATTAATTTTCAAAAATATTTAAAACATACCCACAACTGGTTTAACAGCAAGATATTATTTTTACAAATTTTTAGAAATTAATTTGACATCATTTGGACATTTAAATAAAAAGATATGAATTAAAGAAATAAAATCAGAAAAAGAAAATACTGGCTGACGTCATGCTGACGTCAGCAGATCTTCTTCAACCTCCGAAACCAACTCCTGCTAGAAATCCGCATCGATCTGGAGACGATTCCGTGCCGTTTTCGTACGGGATTCTATCCCTTTCCCCGCCACCATAAATACCCAGTCGTGCCGCGTCTTTTCCCCCTCGAAACCCTAGCAAATCGCGCCCCCTAGCTTCCAGAGAAGCTCGCCGGAGATCGCCATCGCCGCCGGTGTTGTCCTCGAGTTCCGGTGAATGAAGACCACCTCGTGCTCTCTCCTCTGTCCCATCTCCTTTGTTTCGTCCGTGCGCAACTCACTGAAATTTCCCGTGATTTGTTAGGCGCCAGAACGACGAGTTCGTGCTCGACCCGAGGTCGCCGGAGTGCCCGTGGCTCCGCCTGCGTGTCCACGCTGCTTCAGGAAGAACGGGAAGACGCCGCCGCATCCATCGCCCTCCCCGCGACGCGCCGCGCCCGGGGCTGCCCTCCGTTCATCCGGGGAGGAGCTACAACCCCGGCGCCGTCCTCTCCCGAGAGCGCCGCCGCCACCTCCTCCAACTCCGGCGAGTTTCCGCCGCCACCTCCCCCCATCGCACGGTGAGCGTCCGATCGATTATATACGGTCACGATTAGAAGTGTTGATCAACCGGTAAGATCGGATCTGGACCGTCAGATCCAAATCTGACGATCCAGATTCAAACACTTAACCACGTCGGCGCCTACGTGGCATGCCCAGTCAGCGCACAGTCAGCGCTGACGTGTAAAATCAATTTCGTAATTAAATTTAATTGGCAGTTTTACAGAAACACCCCTGTCACTTAGATCTGTCACAACTTTTTAACCATAACTCCAAATTTAATAATGTTTATATATTTGGAAAGCTCTTGACATGTAGAATATTTTGGATCTGACAAAATTCAAATTTGACTTAGAATAAAATATTCAAATTTCAAATGGTGAATTTGAGTATATTTGCAATAACTTTAAATCTATAAATCCAAAAATTGCAAATAAATATGTTTTAGAAACTTTAGAATATGTGTAAATTAATGCCACTGCTATAAAATAGTTTGAGTAATTTTTGAATGATTTCAAAATTGTGTGTTTAATTTGAATGAGTTTGACTATTTTGTTTAAATAACTTCTAATAGAAACATTATTTTTGATTTAAATCCAATTGCAATAGATTTAATTAAATGCTCTCTGTCTATTAACACTAAGTATACAATTGTGTTATAAAAATTTAGTCATAGGAAACTTTAATCTTATAATTATTCCTTTTATTTTAATTTCCAAAACTAGAAATTAATTAAATTGTATTTATGAATTCATGCATATTTATAAAGAAAACACAAAAGTTATTTTTATGTTTCTTGCGATTTAAAATTTCATTTCATTCAAAGCATATTTTATTCTCATAGAAAAACCCCTCTTCATTAGTTTTCTCTAAGTTAGAAATAATTTCACTTAGCATGTTAGTGAAGTGCTACACTTAGACACTTAGTAAAATTCAACATGGAGCTGGAAGACCAAGGAAGGACTTAGCCAAACAAGACTTCAGAAGTATCTTCAAGGAGACGAAACACTTAGAAGAAAATCAAGAAGAAGTTCATGAAGACCAACTAGAAATATTTTCCAAGTCTTTTCTCTCTCTCTCTCTTTCTTTTCTCTGAAACTTCATGAAGGACTTAGAAGAAAACAGACTCTGGAAGCATCCTCAAAATGTCAAGCACTTAGAAGAAAAGTGAGAAGAAGTTCAAGAAGGCCAACCCCTTTTATTCTCTAAGTCTCTCTCTCTGTCTTTTCTTCTCTTCTGAGACTTCATGAAGACTAAGTAAATCCAAGACCAGCCTCGAGGATACAAGGACCACCAAGTCCGAAGATCAAAACCTCAATCAAGACATCATCCAGAAGAAAGTTACAAGTCTGGAGATGAAGCCTGAAGGACAACTACATCTTTCTTTCTATCTTTCCCTCTTTCCTAATCTTGTCTTTTAGACTTAAACAAATTTTGATCATGATGTTATCATCTTGAAGTTGTTGGATCCTAACGGCATAGTGAGATGAAGCGGCCTGGAAACAAACCTTACATGTCCACGTACATGAGACCTGTTCCACAATTTAAGTGGCTGGCCGGGTGTCTGTCTCTCTCACTATAGTGAATGTCCAATTTACAAAGAGTTGATAATAATTGTTGATCATCGTGAACAAATGACTTAGTATTTTCTCTAAGTATTTGCACATCATGGCTAAGCCATTAGAGTGCTTGTTTCAAGAAGATATAAAACAAAGTATGTTTAGCCAACTTAAGACCTCAGTCCTTAGTCATTCTTGACCCACCTATTTGCCTTGAATTAACTTAAGAGATTTTCATAGCATAACATGCATCTCTAGCCCTTAGAAATAATTTGCATATCATACATGACATGTTTTCCTTAGGAGTTTTACAAAACTTGTTGTTCATTTGATATGAGCATGTATGTTGATTGTTGTTTGTTGATTGTGGTATTGTTGTTTGCTATTATTGTTAGATTAAACGGAGAGCAAACGTTCGTTGTTGAAAAGAGTTTCTGAACAACGACAACATTCAAAGGCAAGTGGCACACCTCATAAACTTCCTATTTTCATATGCATTACTTAGTGTATTTTTTTGATATGCATGTGTTGCTATGCTAAACCTATGTAGAATCCCTTATTCATGTGTCTAGTTTCCTATATCATACTTAGCAGAAATATTGATGCTATGCAATTGATGAAAGATTTTATAAAAGGTTAAGTGACTACTCAGGGCTGTGCTCATGGTTGTCTTCGCCTAGGAAGAATTTCTATTCTACTTAGGGCCGTGAGCATGGTGATTTTTACCTGAGAGTACACATTTACTAAGTAAATGAAACACCTGGGTGGTAATTGGTTGCATGGGTTATGTTGAGTGGCTACTCAGGTCCATGTCTATGGTTCCTGGAGTATGTACACTTGAGAATGGCCACCCAGGAACAGAGGAATCTGAAGAACTCCGAGTGACGATTGCTTCAGTGCAGCCATTGCCATATGGGCTCTGGCTTGATCAATTATGTTGTGTGGACTCTCTCCGGCTTGACAAGCAGTTGTAGGGGGGTGTTAGGTGAACGGGTCAAGCCAGGTGGGAGGGAAAATGCTTCTGAAAGATCTCGTCTCATTCTCTCCTTTCCTTATCACAAATGGTGTGTAAAGGATACCTTGGTTTGAATGGGTACAATGGTGAAAGTGCACAACCTCTGCAGAGTGTAAAACTAAGTACTTAGTCGTGTCCCCGGTTACGGACTATTTTGAGCAGCTAATCAAGGACGTCAACGGAGGATTCCATCATTCCAATTTCTAAGTTAAAAGTTGATGGGTGAACAAGGGAAGATGAGATTTATGGTTTTCATGCCATACTCGTCGATTTTCAAGAAAAGTGTTTTCAAAAGAATAGGAAAAATTGGCTTTATGCAAATTAGCCTTGAGCTCCACCAGCCCAATTATGCATATAGGCTTTAGAGTTATTCCATAAGTGTCCACCATAGTGTCACTTGCCAGACTCCATTTTTAATGGAATCTGACCCACGTTGTTGCAATATTTTTCTTATTGCAGATTGATCTAATGACGAGTGAGGTTTCGTTAAAGGTTTCGAGTCTGCAACCAACATGTTTTCGCCTGTGGCAGCATGAAAGTTATAGAAACTCACTGCTGTTGTATTTCCGCTGTGTACTTTGACAATGCTAGCTTTATGCTATGCAACTTGTATTAAATACTTTGTATTTCTGGATCATCGATGTAATAAAATTGACGCCTTGTTGTCATATTACATCGTAAACTGTGTGTGCAAATGAATCGATCCAGGGATTTGCACTATACACAGGTATCTGCCTTATTTAAAGAGCAGGTACTCTACAGATGGTATCAGAGCACTGTGTTGCCTGTAGGTTCGAAACCCCTAGGATTGGACGGAGACCCAAAGGTTAAATAGTTAACTAAACTAGGTTTCCAAAACATGAGTAAATTTTGAAATTTCCTTTAATCTTGTTTTACATTATTTATCTTGTCTTGCATCTTTCCCCTTTCCTTTAAATTCTAATACTCTTACCTGTTCAAAATTCTAGATGAGAGAATACACTGAGACTGCGTATGCTGGAGTTTTGTCGGGTTTCATCTTTGGGAGGCAGCTGTCTAGATTGACAAGTGTACTGAAGCTACCACCACCCTATTTCCGAGGAAGGAAGGAGGAGACCGACATACCCCATGGGATACGTTGGGAAATACGCACCATCATGACCCCGGATCCTACGATGCCAGACTTCGAGCCCGTGGACTATGTCACCTACTACCCAGAGTGGATTGAGGGAGTGAACATAGCTATGGTGGAATTAATGGCTCGTTTGTGTTACAAGTATCGATTCAAGCTAGCACCAGGATCACCCTTCCGTGCCTTTGGGAAGAGGAATGCACATGGTCTCTCGATGGCTCACACGGGAAATCGCCTGGACCTGCCCCTCGTTAACAAGACGTTTGATGACTTGGATTATCTCATCAACTGTCTGACCAGGAGAGTCCAACAGGCTTATGGCGTCGCGGATCATGCACAAGCCGTGATACACGCAAAAACCCAAGAACTCCAGGCTTCTGAAAATCTTATTGGTCAGTTGGAGGAACTCATCCATGATCTACATTTGGAGAACCTTGGCAAGGATGATAAAATTGCCATGCTTGAGGCGCAACTCACTCCACCTCCACCACCGCCAGTAGCTGAAGAAGGAGGTGACCAAGGCACTGGAGATGTGACTGTAGCTGCAGCTACGAAGGAGGAAGGACCAGAGGAAGAAGACCCCGAAGAGGTGCTGTTTGAAGAGTCAACTAAGGAAGAAGTCACGCCTGTGGCAAATAACCACGCAATAAAACGCAAGCGTAATAATTAGGAGGGATAAGTGTAGCAATCAAAACCATGTTAGAGGGACCACCATTTATCTTATCAAGCTTATCGTATCGATTTAGTGTATTGACCTACAAAATTGTGGTATGGCAGTACTGTTGCTTTTGTATTCCTACGACTTTAGTAAAAGAATTGTTTGATTTCTCAAAATTAGTTTGAAATTTTCATGTATGCATTGCTTGTGTTTGAACCTTGTTGCTTGATGTTTGTTAGATGATGTTTGTAATGGATTATCTTGATTTTTGGTTGTGCATTAGGAGGTTGAATTATCAACAAAACTTTTCTTTTAAGGGTGGTAGCCACCTAGAATATTCAAACCCAACTTATTAAACCCAAAGATCCCAAACAATCTTCCAGCCTCCCCAATCAGAAAATTTATTCCCTACAAGTATTCAAGTTTCCATGTCCGAAATTTCATTTCTCAAAACATCTCGAGTTATCAGAATCATACAAGCCTTTGCTTTCTTTTCTAGCTTCTCCGAATCTCGGGGACGAGATTCCTTTTAAGGGTGGTAGTCTGTAACATCCCAACATTTTGGAATGTTCAAAAACCACTAAAATTTAAAACTTTTCTTTTATTAAAATAAAATACTAAATGTATAAGGAAACCAACTATGAAAGACTTCAAAATGGAGTTTAATATTTCCAATGACACAGTTTAAACATTTTATTATCCACTGTGTTTCAAAACCTTAAAATATAACTTGACAAATATTTTACAAACTACTATCCATTTTATTTTAAATAAATTAGTTTCTGTATAAGTATTTGAATTAAACCACTTAGCCATATCTATTCATAAATACAGGATTATTCAAAAGGTTATATAATTACTAAATGGTTTTCAAAATATAGTTTGGAAATTTTAAGCCTATAGTGTATAACTTTAAAACTTCATAGAATTTAAATTAATTAATTAGCCAAATAAACATTTCATTTGCTTAAATGAATTTCATCTAGTTTTCAAAACATGAAATGATTAATAGATTCTAAATAAAAATAAAATTAAAATAAAGGTCTTGTCCAAAGTTGTTATGAAGTTTCAAATGCATAAAATATAATGTTGCACAAATTATTTTCAATTAAAAAGGAATAAATTATCTTTTCTATTTTCCTATAGTTGTGTTATGTCATTAATAATTATACCAAAGCCAAAAATGAATTTAGAAATTGAAAATGAGTTTAAATAACTTAAATTCAAACATATTCAAATGTGGGTATTTTTACAAATTTATTTTAGCCAAAGGAAAATTAAATGAGATAGAAATTCAAATTTGACTTTAAGTGTCAAATTTGTAATTAATCAATATTTCAAAATATTAATTTTAAAAAATATTCAAAACATACCCACAACTGGTTTAACAGCAAGATATTATTTTTACAAATTTTTAGAAATTAATTTGACATCATTTGGACATTTAAATCAAAAGATATGAATTAAAGAAATAAAATCAGAAAAAGAAAATACTGGCTGACGTCATGCTGACGTCAGCAGATCTTCTTCAACCTCCGAAACCAACTCCTGCCAGAAATCCGCATCGATCCGGAGACGATTCCGTGCCGTTTTCGTACGGGATTCTATCCCTTTCCCCGCCACCATAAATACCAAGCCGTGCCGCGTCTTTTCCCCCTCGAAACCCTAGCAAATCGCACCCCCTAGCTTCCAGAGAAGCTCGCCGGAGATCGCCATCGCCGCCGGTGTTGTCCTCGAGTTCCGGTGAATGAAGACCACCTCGTGCTCTCTCCTCTGTCCCATCTCCTTTGTTCCGTCCGTGCGCAACTCACTGAAATTTCCCGTGATTTGTTAGGCGCCAGAACGACGAGTTCGTGCTCGACCCGAGGTCGCCGGAGTGCCCGTGGCTCCGCCTGCGTGTCCACGCTGCTTCAGGAAGAACGAGAAGACGCCGCCGCATCCATCGCCCTCCCCGCGACGCGCCGCGCCCGGGGCTGCCCTCCGTTCATCCGAGGAGGAGCTACAACCCCGGCGCCGTCCTCTCCCGAGAGCGCCGACGCCACCTCCTCCAACTCCGGCGAGTTTCCGCCGCCACCTCCCCCCATCGCACGGTGAGCGTCCGATCGATTATATACGGTCACGATTAGAAGTGTTGATCAACCGGTAAGATCGGATCTGGACCGTCAGATCCAGATCTGACGATCCAGATTCAATCACTTAACCACGTCGGCGCCTACGTGGCATGCCCAGTCAGCGCACAGTCAGCGCTGACGTGTAAAATCAATTTCGTAATTAAATTTAATTGGCATTTTTACAGAAACACCCCTGTCACTTAGATCTGTCACAACTTTTTAACCATAACTCCAAATTTAATAATTTTTATATATTTGGAAAGCTCTTGACATGTAGAATATTTTGGATCTGACAAAATTCAAATTTGACTTAGTATAAAATATTCAAATTTCACATGGTGAATTTGAGTATATTTGCAATAACTTTAAATCTATAAATCCAAAAATTGCAAATAAATATGTTTTAGAAACTTTAGAATATGTGTAAATTAATGCCACTGCTATAAAATAGTTTGAGTAATTTTTGAATGATTTCAAAATTGTGTGTTTAATTTGAATGAGTTTGACTATTTTGTTTAAATAACTTTAATAGAAACATTATTTTTGATTTAAATCCAATTGCAATAGATTTAATTAAATGCTCTCTGTCTATTAACACTAAGTATACAATTGTGTTATAAAAATTTAGTCATAGGAAACTTTAATCTTATAATTATTCCTTTTATTTTAATTTCCAAAACTAGAAATTAATTAAATTGTATTTATGAATTCATGCATATTTATAAAGAAAACACAAAAGTTATTTTTATGTTTCTTGCGATTTAAAATTTCATTTCATTCATAGCATATTTTATTCTCATAGAAAAACCCCTCTTCATTAGTTTTCTCTAAGTTAGAAATAATTTCACTTAGCATGTTTGTGAAGTGCTACACTTAGACACTTAGTAAAATTCAACATGGAGCTGGAAGACCAAGGAAGGACTTAGCCAAACAAGACTTCAGAAGTATCTTCAAGGAGAAGAAACACTTAGAAGAAAATCAAGAAGAAGTTCATGAAGACCAACTAGAAATATTTTCCAAGTCTTTTCTCTCTCTGTCTTTCTTTTCTCTGAAACTTCATGAAGGACTTAGAAGAAAACAGACCCTGGAAGCATCCTCAAAATGTCAAGCACTTAGAAGAAAAGTGAGAAGAAGTTCAAGAAGGCCAACCCCTTTTATTCTCTAAGTCTCTCTCTCTGTCTTTTCTTCTCTTCTGAGACTTCATGAAGACTAAGTAAATCCAAGACCAGCCTCGAGGATACAAGGACCACCAAGTCCGAAGATCAAAACCTCAATCAAGACATCATCCAGAAGAAAGTTACAAGTCTGGAGATGAAGCCTGAAGGACAACTACATCTTTCTTTCTATCTTTCCCTCTTTCCTAATCTTGTCTTTTAGACTTAAACAAATTTTGATCATGATGTTATCATCTTGAAGTTGTTGGATCCTAACGGCATAGTGAGATGAAGCGGCCTGGAAACAAACCTTACATGTCCACGTACATGAGACCTGTTCCACAATTTAAGTGGCTGGCCGGGTGTCTGTCTCTCTCACTATAGTGAATGTCCAATTTACAAAGAGTTGATAATAATTGTTGATCATCGTGAACAAATGACTTAGTATTTTTCTCTAAGTATTTGCACATCATGGCTAAGCCATTAGAGTGCTTGTTTCAAGAAGATATAAAACAAAGTATGTTTAGCCAACTTAAGACCTCAGTCCTTAGTCATTCTTGACCCACCTATTTGCCTTGAATTAACTTAAGAGATTTTCATAGCATAACATGCATCTCTAGCCCTTAGAAATAATTTGCATATCATACATGACATGTTTTCCTTAGGAGTTTTACAAAACTTGTTGTTCATTTGATATGAGCATGTATGTTGATTGTTGTTTGTTGATTGTGGTATTGTTGTTTGCTATTATTGTTAGATTAAACGGAGAGCAAACGTTCGTTGTTGAAAAGAGTTTGTGAACAACGACAACATTCAAAGGCAAGTGGCACACCTCATAAACTTCCTATTTTTATATGCATTACTTAGTGTATTTTTTTGATATGCATGTGTTGCTATGCTAAACCTGTGTAGAATCCCTTATTCCTGTGTCTAGGTTCCTATATCATACTTAGCAGAAATATTGATGCTATGCAATTGATGAAAGATTTTATAAAAGGTTAAGTGACTACTCAGGGCTGTGCTCATGGTTGTCTTCGCCTAGGAAGAATTTCTATTCTACTTAGGGCCGTGAGCATGGTGATTTTTACCTGAGAGTACACATTTACTAAGTAAATGAAACACCTGGGTGGTAATTGGTTGCATGGGTTATGTTGAGTGGCTACTCAGGTCCATGTCTATGGTTCCTGGAGTATGTACACTTCCAGGAACAGAGGAATCTGAAGAACTCCGAGTGACGATTGCTTCCAGTGCAGCCATTGCCATATGGGCTCTGGCTTGATCAATTATGTTGTGTGGACTCTCTCCGGCTTGACAAGCAGATGTAGGGGGATGTTAGGTGGAACGGGTCAAGCCAGGTGGGAGGGAAAATGCTTCTGAAAGATCTCGTCTCATTCTCTCCTTTCCTTATCACAAATGGTGTGTAAAGGATACCTTGGTTTGAATGGGTACAATGGTGAAAGTGCACAACCTCTGCAGAGTGTAAAACTAAGTACTTAGCCGTGTCCCCGGTTACGGACTATTTTGAGCAGCTGATCAAGGACGTCAACGGAGCATTCCATCATTCCAATTTCTAAGTTAAAAGTTGATGGGTGAACAAGGGAAGATGAGATTTATGGTTTTCATGCCATACTCGTCGATTATCAAGAAAAGTGTTTTCAAAAGAATAGGAAAAATTGGCTTTATGCAAATTAGCCTTGAGCTCCACCAGCCCAATTATGCATATAGGCTTTAGAGTTATTCCATAAGTGTCCACCATAGTGTCACTTGCCAGACTCCATTTTTAATGGAATCTGACCCACGTTGTTGCAATATTTTTCTTATTGCAGATTGATCAGATGACGAGTGAGGTTTCGTTAAAGGTTTTGAGTCTGCAACCAACATGTTTTTGCCTGTGGCAGCATGAAAGTTATAGAAACTCACTGCTGTTGTATTTCCGCTGTGTACTTTGACAATGCTAGCTTTATGCTATGCAACTTGTATTAAGTACTTTGTATTTCTGGATCATCGATGTAATAAAATTGACGCCTTGTTGTGATATTACATCGTAAACTGTGTGTGCAAATGAATCGATCCAGGGATTTGCACTATACACAGGTATCTGCCTTATTTAAAGAGCAGGTACTCTACATCATATGGGTACTTTTCATTACCGGAATTCGAAGAACTTGGCCGCGGCTTCAAGAAACTCCGGCGAGCAACTGTGGGCAGCCTGGAGGCGCAAACAGAGGGGGAGGAGAGGCGAAAGAGAGAGGAGGAGGAGGGGATTTTATAGGAACACTCGAAGGAAACAAGTCCCGCTGATTTCGCCCTCAATTTGATCCGGGATTGGGAGAGGAGTTTCGGCCAAGATTTTTGCTGGAGGTTGAAGATGGAGCTGACGTCATCGCTGACGTCAGCGATTTTTCTTTTTCTGATTTTTCCAATTAATTCTTAAATTTTGATTTAAATGTCCAAATGATGTCAAATAAAATTCTAAAAATTTGTAAACTTAATATCTTTGTGTTAAACCAGTTGTGGGTATGTTTTGAAAACTTTTTAAAATTAATAAATTTGAAATATTGGTTTAATACAAATTTGACACTTTATGTTAAATTTAAAACTAGGGTTTAATTAATTTTATTTTTGGCTAAAATAAATTCTATGAAATACCCACATTCAAATATGTTTGAATCTAAGTTATTTAAACTCATATTCCAATATTAAATAAATTTTAGCTTTAATAGATTATTAAATAACATATTACAACTATTTGTAATGAAAAGAGAAAATGTAATGTAATCATTTTTAATTCAAATTATGTTGTGCACCATTAAGTTTCATAATATGATAAATCATTTGAAAACTTCATAAACAACTTTGGAAAAGTTTTTAGATTCAAATAATTTCTTATATAGAGTATTAATCATTTCATGTTTTGAAAATTAATGAAAGTAATTTAAGTAAATGAAATGCTTATTTGTTTTAAGTAATTCAAATGGTTTGAAGTTTGTAAAATATTTATAAAATTATATATTGAGGTTTTTAAGAAAATACAATGGAATAATAAATTGTTTAACTTGAAACAAGTTTTGAATATAATAATAACTGAGATATTTAAAATATTAACTTATTTCAATATGTTTGAAGTCTTTCATAATTGGTTTTCTTATGCATTTTAATGTTTTATTTTTAATCAAAACAAAAGTTTTAAATTTTAGTGATTTTTGAACATTATAAAATGTTGGGATGTTACAGACTACCACCCTTAAAAGGAATCTCGTCCGCGAGATTCGGAGAAGCTAGAAAGAAAAGTAAATGCTTGGAAAGATTATGATAACTCGAGAGTTTTCAAGAAATGAAATTTTCTGACATGGAAACTGGAAACTAGCAGGGGATGAATTTTCTGATTGGGGAGGCTAGAAATAAAGATGGTTTGTGATATTTGGGTTTAAGGCACCTGGGTTTGAATTATTTTGGGTGGCTACCACCCTTAAAAGAAAAGTTTTGTTGATACTCAAAATATTCTAACTTATATAAGAAGATCAATACAAATCATTGCAAAGAACATCTAACAAGCATCAAGCAACAAGGTTCAAACACAAGCAAACACATACGTTAAAATTTCAAACTTCTTTTGAGAAATCGAACTAATCGTTTATCGAACGAAACACACCAGTGTCATGGAAAGCCAAAATTGATAGTACTGCCATACCACAATTTGATAGGTCAATACATCAACGGATCTTCTTATTCTAAGGGATAGGTGGTCTAATCTATCTTTTTCTTGAGTGCCTCGAGTTCTTGTTCAACTTTCTTGGATATCTTAGAAGTGTTGGCCGAATCCTGATTCTTCAGTGGTCTTCCATGCATGTAGAATCAGACTTAGACTATAAGAACATGATCATCTAGAAAAAGATAAGATGTTTTCAGAAGGTTGATAGTAGATGAGAGTATGAGGAAGGTAAAATGAATTTTTTTATTTTTAGAAGACATAATAAAAATAGATTTTTGAGCCTATGGGCAAATCCTATTTCTATCCAAACCTAGGGTTTCGAACCTACAGGCAACACAGTGCTCTGATACCATCTGTAGCGTACCTGCACTTTAAATAAGGCAGATACCTGTGTATAGTGCAAATCCTTGGATCGATTCGTTTGCACACACAGTTTACGATGTAATATCACAACAAAGTATCAATTTTATTACATCGATGATCCAGACATACAAAATATTTAATACAAGTTGCATAGCATAAAGCTAGCTTTTAAAGAGTAAACAGCGGAAATACGAAAGCAGTGAGTCTCCATCATCTTCATGTTGCCACAGGCGAAAACATGTTGGTTGTAGACTCGAAACCTTTAAACGAAACCTCACTCCTCATCTGATCAATATGCAATAAGAAAAATATTGCAACAACGTGGGTCAGATTCCATTAAAAATGGAGTCTGGCAAGTGACACTATGGTGGACACTTAGTGGAATAACTCTAAAAACCTATATGCTTATTTGGCTGGTGGAGTTCAAGGCTATTTTGCATAAAGCCAATTTTTCCTAACTCTTTGGAAAACACTTTTCTTCTAATCGAGACATTTGTGGCGTGACAATCACTGTCTCATTCTACCCTTGTTCACCCATCAAGTTTTATTTCTGAAGTTGGAATGGTGGAATCCTCCGTTGACGTCCGTGATCAGCTGCTCAAATTGTCCGTACCGGGGACACAACTAAGTACTTAGTTTTACACTCTGCAGAGGTTGTGCACGTTCACCATTGTACCCATTCAACCATAACTATCATTTACACACTTATAGTGATAAGAAAAGGAGAAGAATGAGACGAGATCTTTTAGAAGCATTTTCCCTCCCACTCTGGCTCGACCCGTTCCACCTAACATCCCCCTACATCTGCTTGTCAAGACGGAGAGAGTCCATGCAACATAATTGATCAAGCCAGAGCCCATATGGCAATGGCTGCACTGGAAGCAATCGTCAGTCGGAGTTCTTCAGATTCCTCTATTGCCTGGGTGGCCATCCACAAGTGCACATACTCCAGGAACCATAGACATGGACCAGAGTAGCCACTCAACTTCGCCACCATATACAACCAATCCACCCAGGAGGTTCATTAACTTAGTGGATGTGCACTCTCAGGTGAAAATCACCATGCTCACGGCCCTAAGTAGAATAGACATGCATCCTAGGCGACGACAACCATGAGCACAGCCCTGAGTAGTCACTTAACATTTTGTAAAACTTTTCATCAATTGCATAGCATCAATATATCTACTAAGTATTATATAGGAACCTAGACACAGGAGTAAGTGTTTCTACACAGGTTTTGCATAGCAATACTATCCTACACATACTTATATAAAAATACACTAAGTAATGCATATAAAAATAATAGGAAGTTTATGAGGTGTGCCACTTGCCTTTAAATGATTTCTTTGCTCACAAACTCTTTTCAACGTTATTTGGAGCTCTCCGTTCAATCTAACAATATAGGCAAACAACAATACAACAATCATAAAACAAAACAACACAACACATACAAACAAGTTTCTTAGACTCCTAAGGAAAACATGACATGCATGATATGCAAATTATTTCTAAGGACTAGGAATGCATGTCATGCCATAAAAATCTTTTAACTTAATGCAAGGAAATGTGTTGGTTAAAAAGACTAAGGACTAAGGTTAGAAGTTGGATAAAATACCTTTGTTATAATTTAGCTTGAATAAGTACTCTAATGGCTTAGTCATGATGTGCATATCTACTTAGAGAAAATACTAAGTCTTTTCTTCAAGGTGCTCAACAATTATTAACAACTCTTCGTAAATTGGATACTAGGATCCAACAAACTTCAAGATGATAATATCATTATCAAAAATTGTTTAAGTCTAAAGTGAAAGACAAGATTAGGAAAGAGGGAAAGATAGAAAGAAAGATGTAGTTGGTCTTCCAATCTTCATATCCAGACTTGTAATATTCTCCTTGGTGATGTCTTGATTGAATTCTTGGTAGACTTGAATAATCTTCAGACTTGATGATTTTTGTATCACCTAGGCTGGTCTTGGATTTACTTAGTCTTCATGAAGTCTCAGAGAAGGAGGGAGAAAAGAAAGAAAGAGGGAGCAAGACTTAGAAAATATTTCTGGTTGGTCTTCATGAACTTCTTCTTGATCTTTCTTCTAAGTGCTTCTACTCGTTGGAGATACTTCTGAAGTCTTGTTTTGGCTAAGTCCTTCATTGGTCTTCTAGCTCCATGTTGAAATTACTAAGTGTCTAAGTGTAGCACTTTACCAAATGCTAAGTTGAAAATACTTCTAACTTAGAGAAAAATAATGAAGAGGTTTTCCTATGAGGGATATAATTATATAATAAAATATGTTATGCATGAAATGCAATTTTTAATCACAAGAAAGCATCAAAATAACTTTTGTGATTTCTTTATAAATATGCATGAATTTATAAATGCAATTTAATTAATTTCTATTTTTGGAAAATATAATAAAAGGAATAATTATAAGATTAAAGTTTTCTATGATTAAATTTTTATAACATAATTTTATAAATAGTGTTAATAGATAGGGGGCATTTAATTAAATTTATAGCAATTTGATTTAATCGAAAATAATATGTTTATTAATAGTTATGTTGAAAAGACTCAAACTATTCAAATTAAATATATAACTATGAATTCATTCAAATATTACTCAAATATATTTTATAGAAGTGACATCAATTTACAAATATTCCAAAGTCTCTAAATCAATTTTATTTGTAATTTTTGAATTTACAGATTTAAAGTTATGACAAATATACTCAAATCTCCCATTTGAATTTTGAATATTTTAAACTTATTCAAATTTGAATTCTAACAGTACCAAAATATTCTAAATGTCAAGGGCTTTCCAAATATATAAAAATATTTGAATTTGGATGTGTGAATAAAAAGTTATAAAAAATCTAAGTGGCATGGGCTTTTCTGTAAAACTGCTATTTTAATTTTATTAGGAAAATAAAATAGAAAGACAAAGACACGTGGCGCGATCGGATTGGATGGCTCGGGCTCGGCTCGGGCTTGGCTTAGCCGAAATGCGGCTCGGCTCGGCTCAGGACGATCCAGATCTAGCGGTGCAGATCCAAAGGTACTCATTCGTAGGCTAGATCTAATTTAGTCGTAGGATTTCGATCGGAGGGCTTAAACGCGTTGACCGGAGGATGGCGTCGGAAACTCGCCGGAGGTGGCGATGGTGGCGGCGCCGGCGTCAGGCTTGGATGCTCTGGTTCCTCCGGTGCACCCCCGGACTCGGGACGAAGATGGAGAGGTGCGGCGCGTCAAGGGAAAGGCGATGGTCGCCATGGCGTCGCCTCGCGCGTCCCGGAGCAGCAGCGCAGCTCGGGCGAAGATGCGGCGGCTCCGGCCACCTTCGGGCGCGCACAACTCTTTGCTACGGCTGCAAACAAAATAGCAGGAGGGTTTGGGGAGGAGTGTGTGGGCACGGCGAAGCGGAAGGAAGGAACCACGGGCTCATATGGGTACTTTTCATTACCGGAATTCGAAGAACTTGGCCGCGGCTACAAGAAACTCCGGCGACCAACTGTGGGTAGCCTGGAGGCGCAAACAGAGGGGGAGGAGAGGGGAAAGAGAGAGGAGGAGGAGGGGATTTTATAGGAACACTCGAAGGAAACAAATCCCGCGGATTTCGCCCTCGATTTGATCTGGGATAGGGAGAGGAGTTGGCCGATATTTTCACTGGAGGTTGAAGATGGAGCTGACGTCATCGCTGACGTCAGCGAATTTTCTTTTTCTGATTTTTCCAATTAATTTATAACTTTTGATTTAAATGTCCAAATGATGTCAAATAAAATTCTTAAAATTTGTAAACTTAATATCTTTGTGTTAAACCAGTTGTGGGTATGTTTTGAAAACATTTTAAAATTAATAAATTTGAAATATTGGTTTAATACAAATTTGACACTTTATGTTAAATTTAAAACTAGGGTTTAATTAATTTTATTTTTTGCTAAAATAAATTCTATGAAATACCCACATTCAAATATGTTTGAATCTAAGTTATTTAAACTCATATTCCAATATTAAATAAATTTTAGCTTTAATAGATTATTAAATAACATATTACAACTATTTGTAATGAAAAGAGAAAATGTAATGTAATCATTTTTAATTCAAATTATGTTGTGCACCATTAAGTTTCATAATATGATAAATCATTTGAAAACTTCATAAAACAACTTTGGAAAAGTTTTTAGATTCAAATAATTTCTTATATAGAGTATTAATCATTTCATGTTTTGAAAATTAATGAAAGTAATTTAAGTAAATGAAATGCTTATTTGTTTCATTCATTAATTTTAAAACATATGAAGTTTTAAAGTTATGAATTATAAACTTATAATTTCCAAAACTATAATTTGAATTTAGTTAAATGAATGAAACCCATTTGGCAAATATACCATTTTAAATAGTCTTAAAATTATGAATAGATATGGCTAAGTGGTTGAAAATCAATTGCTTATAAGTAAACTATTTTATTAGAATACAATGGTTTGAAGTTTGTAAAATATTTATCAAATTATATATTGAGGTTTTTAAGAAAATACAATGGAATAATAAATTGTTTAACTTGAAACAAGTTTTGAAAATAATAATAACTGAGATATTTGAAATATTAAACTCTTTCAATATGTTTGAAGTCTTTCATAATTGGTTTTCTTATGCATTTTAAATTTTATTTTTAATCAAAACAAAAGTTATAAATTTTAGTGATTTTTGAACATTATAAAATGTTGGGATGTTATAGATACATAGACAACCAGGTCCCTAGTTAGCCTCTATATGAACTAGTCAATTGGGCAACTGTTGATCGAGATTCCCGATCAAGGACAATGACGTCGGTTGACAATGGGGTCATTTTATTAGTTTAATAAGATGATGGACATACGCAAAGTATTGCAATAAGATCGTATTACGATGTTTGTCATTTGCAATAGAGTAGAATATGATAGCTTATTCCTTAGACCGTGAGACCGTACTTATTGATGCTTCGTAGGGGTGCTTTGAGAGCATCAAACGTTGTGTCTTATATAGCATGACAATAACGGTCTCCATCTTGGGTAATGGAAAGATACTCTGGGCCCACTCGGTGAGATTACATCTATATAGATGCGCAGCTTATGACTAGGTCATGGAGATGTAATATCACAGACGAGTTAATAACCTTTGTCGGTAACGACATACAACAAAGACATCGGTATGTCTACGATCATATCTCGGACAAGGTAGTATCACAGAAACAAAGGGAATGAATATCATATTTATGGTTCAACGACGATATTCGTGGAATGCACAGGGGCTGTCATATACATCCAAGTATCCCTGACGGTCATTGGTGAGCGGAGTGTCTCGACCTTGTCTGGAGTGTTCTTGAACCGTATCGTAACAAACTTAAGGTCTTAACGACACCAGGAGATAGGTTCTGGAATAATATAGGATTTTGTTGGAGAGAGAGAAATGATCCGGAAAGAATTCCGGTGGTCCGGAAGGAGTTCCGGGAAGGTCTGGAATGGTTCCAGAGAAGTTTGAAAGTTGTTCGGGTGGTTCGGAAATTGTTTCGGAGTCACGGAATATTAAATAATATTTAAATATATTAATTATGAATTAATTATATTTTATATTAATTTAATTATTAAATAATAAAGGAAAAAGGGGGCTCCCACCTATATGGGCCCTAAGAGGGCCCAAGAGGGGGGAGCCGCGCCATCAAGGGGGGTGGGCCCCATGGATGGTTCGGCCAGCTCATGTGGGTGCGCCACCCCCCCCCCTCCTCCCTTGTTTAGTCCCACATGGGGGAGCTAGGGAGTTTGCACACCCCCTCCCCTCTTTATATAGCAAGGCATATTAATTGGATTAATTCATTGGAAAATACAATTAAATTTGTAGCAGGCCGGCCGAGCTGTTTCTCCGCCCGTTTTGCCTCCTCTCTCCACCTAAGCTATACCGCCGGGCGCCGTTGCCCTGCGGGATTCTAGATAAGTTCTACCCCTGCGATTTCAGCTGGATCTGAATGACTGGGGGTTGTTGTTAAGCTCTGTATGTTTGCGAGTGCTCGGAGGCGACTCTTCTGAGGAGGCTGGGCGACGTCGTCTCGCCCACCTGCAGCCCAGCTGCTGCGCCGCCTCCCCCCCCCCCCCCCTCTGCCGCCGGCGCCTCGCCATCTTCCGCCCGACGCCCGTCGACGCAGGTCATTGTCGACACCCCGGCGTCATCGTCTACTTCATCGCGGCACGTTCTCCGCGACCTCGAGGTCGGCTACGTACGACTTCATCGTCAACGCTTGTGCGGGAGCGTAATCCCCTCTATCGGTCTACATGGAGGTAATGTAACCCGTTCTGCCGCCGTTATCACATGTACTAGATAAATAGATCCTGTCTAGTTAGGGTTTCATATGTTAGAAAAATTATTGTTTTCTGCACCGTAACCCCTTCAATGGTATCAGAGCCGATCTATGCGTAGTACTGCTGGTACGGTTAGAACTCATGTTGAATGAGGACGTCTTTATTATATTTGCTACCCTCTATCGTGCACTTGCGATGCCTTCGGTATTGAGTTGATGAAGCGGCCCGGACCGACTTTACGTGTACGCTTACGCGAGATTGTTCCACTACTGACATACGGCTTGCACCGTATCTGTGGCTGGCGGGTGTCTGTTTCTCTCTCTCTAGTCGGCAAAGCATTTTCAATGGTGGGCCCGAAAGGGATGCTTAAACATGCAATTATACGATCGACGTTGTGGTACAAAGTTCGTATGTAGGGAAGCGATTCTCTTACGAATAATCCTATATGCCACGTAAAACTTGCAAAACTAAATAAAGCTAGAGGCGTCTAACTTTGTTTTGTAGAGGCGTTATTTTATGTGACATGGTTACGGTACGTTTGATATTACTCGTACTGTCGGAGGCAATGGAGGGCTCCGTAGACTCGGAGCCATGACGGGGCGCCGGGGGCCAGGCACATGGCGCCATGAAGGTCCAGGCGCATCGACCATGTCACATCGCACTTCATTGCATCATTATTGTGTGTTGTTGTGTGTGCATCCTATTGATTGCTTATATGCTAGATATACAACGGTAGCATCATGAATAGGATGATCCCTAACAAATACCAAAATTGTGTTCTCCCTTGTTGCGCACCACCAAGAAAGTTCTACGTTATGTGGCAGGCCGTGATGATCGGGTGTCAGACATCTCGTCGTTCGCATACAGTGGGTGTAAGCCATGTTGCACGCGCAGGGTCTTCGAGGTTTGATTGGCGAGCCTAGCATATGCAGATATGGCCTTGGAACACGGGAAGATCGAAAGATCGAGCACGAGTCACAGAGTTGTTGTGATCGACATTTTATGTCCACGTTTGAAGTTGTGCTGCCGGACGTGATGATCGGGGGTGGTGTGGTGGATGAGGGTCGTGTAATCGCCATTATTATTTTTAGGGATAATAATTTTGGTGTGGTGTGTTTTGATAATATGATTATAAACTAAAACTCACCTATATAATATAAACTTTACCTTACCTCTCTTGCGATCACATCTGGAGACTACGGAACTACACTTCGGTTACTTCCTCAAGAGCGCGGATTCTACCTTAGAAGCCGACAGATCCAACTTCATCAGATGGTACAATGGTTTTAGAAACATTCTCCAACACAACAACATCCTATATGTCCTAGAACATTAGTTAGGAGTTAGACCAGATGATTCTGCTAGCAAGGAGGAAGATGATGAGTTCTGTAAGCATCATGATACTTTCATGGAAGTGAAGGTCGTCATGAGCGTATGCCTAGCACCAGAGTTGAAAGTTGTTTCACCACATGGAGCCATATGTCGTGATTGATGCGATCAAAGTTCACTTCAAAGATGAATTGAGTATTGAGCAATTCAGACAGCTTAGAAAGTTCCGGACCATTCACATGGGGAGCATACCTGTCTGGAGACTCAATTGAAGAAGTTGTATGACAGCTACTTCAGGCTTACGAATATGTACGATTTCTAGATCGCGAACTCCAGTGCAATAGAGATTGCGCTTTGCCTCCTAGCTGTGAATAGCATGTGCGTGAATATGCTATAGAGACACGATGAGCTTCGTCACGTTCGTGAACAAGTTCAAATCTCTAAAAGCTGATTCCATTGAAGAATAGTTCTTCGACGCTACGGGTATATTTTATATACGAAGATATAAATGTACTATTCTCATACTTGATGAAAAGTATTTGATACTTGTTCTGTTTATGAAACATTCCCGTATTATCACAAGTATGAGGTGAAGGGTGACGTGACAATGCACAAGTGATGGCAAATTAATGGCCAGCAGTGCTCACGCCCTTAAGATATCATATTAGTTATCATCAATAGTTTTTTATAAGACATTGTGTAATAGTGAGAGTGTGATCTAGTTTGGTGTCTTGAATGTTACAAGACATAGTTATTCATATAGAACAAATCAGTTGTTTTATGTTATGAAACAAAGCAGTTGTTTCATATTATGAGTAATTTGCATCACATCTCAATTACATTATGCGTATGATATACATTTATAATAGCGGGAATGATAAAATTATGTGTCCAAAGAACAAACACCATCGAATTTAGTCATAAAGGCGATGAAAGAAGTAATGGATAATTTTGGTCCATTTAAGAATTTCGAGTGTCGAATTGATTAAGTTTGAAATGTAGTATTGAAGTGTCAATACGAGAGGAAATTAATTAAGAGTCAGTTCAAATGATTATTAAATTAATTAATGGTGTATTTTGCTTGATCCGAATTCTTCTATAATTATTGGTGAATAAGAGTATTTGCCTGATAAATCATAAGTCTGAAATTAATTTGATAAGAGATCAAATGGGGTTTTTCAGAAGAAAGATTAGTGAATGTTGTATTCACAAGATTCGATCAAAGGACAATATTTTTGAATTATGGTTTCAACACAAAAGACTTGTGGAAATTTGTTTCACAATATTATAATGTCATATATTGTGATATATGGGGTATTATAATCATACTCTGTTTTAAATAAAGTGTGGTCTATCAGAATCTGTCTTAGAATCTCTTAATATGTTCGAAACATTATAGTCGATGTCCACTTTAGAAAATAGATATTTTTCTCAACGAGAATTCGCGGGATCGACCATTGAGTCGACATGTATATGGTTATACGATAATTCGGAATATACATGAATAGTTCTTTGTAGATTTCTCGCATTGGATGAGAGTGTATTCCAAAACCAAATAGAAACAAAACTTGGTTTGTTGTCTATGTAATTCCGAGGAAAATATGATTTTTTGAATTATGGTTTATGGATTGGAATTAGGAGCTTGAAATAAGGTGTCACACCTATATTCATAAAAGTAGAATATTGGAAGGTGTTCCAAAGAGTATATTTCTACAAATGAAAATTTGGTGATTAAGAGTGAGGGAGACTAGAAAATTGTTTTCTGCTTGCAATCCTCTTCATAAAGATCATAATATTTTCATGAAAGAAGCTTCTAAATAAAGTGATGTTATATTTAATATTGTTGTCAGGTCACAGCACGATATTAAGTGTTTCGGATCTTGTTGACAGATCAAGGTACACTTTATGAATACAAAGAAAGTTGAGAAAATATCATAATACGAACAAAGGCTGTTTCGGCCTGAAAATCCAAGTTACATTTGAAAGGATTAAAATAGTAATTGTTGCTACAATTCTTATTAGAGGAATGAGATTGTTTAATCATCATATAAAGTGTTATATGAGAAATGTGACTATAAGAAAGACGTGGAAGCATGTCTTGTCAAGAATGTGTCTTGGACAAGATCAAATTTGTTGACTACATTTATGTAGACATGCTTGAAGTCTGAGGGATTTGTATTAATTTAATACTGTAGTTTGTACTGAATTTAAATTGATAATAGATCAATGATTTTGGTTTGACCAAAATGTCGATTTTAAGTGGGAGTCAAAGTTAGTTTACTCGGGTGGAATATGTAAAGGACATATTTTTTAGTGGGAGCTTAGGAACTCAAATATGTGGATGACATGTTTTTGAGCGGGAGCTCGTGTTCTCAAATATGTGCAGACATAATTTGAGTGGGACCGAATTCATCTTGTGTAAATGACACATTGTGAAATTGTATCAGTAGAATAGATGAGAAGGATGAAGTTGTGAAACTATTTGAAAGTTATTGTCTATTTGGAATAGAACGGGAATTTTATATAGTTAGTCAAGTTGTTTTGTATTATATCTGAAGAGTCAGAATAGAATCAAAAGGATGGTCCTTGGAAATCCAATTGATCATTAAGAGTAATGATACAAGGTAGTAATGGTTGTATGACATGTTGGTCTATTATGTAATATTAGACATCATACAGAAACCATATTATCTGCTCGATGAAATATAACCTATGTTCTTAGAAGAAGAGCAGTTATAAAACTAAATTTAGAATTTACTGGAAGTAGAAGTGTGTTAGTTAATGGATTGACATTGGAATGTCAAGTTTTCTACATTGGTGTGAAAGTATGTAGATATCGCGAGTTTATAATTGTTACAAGGGGCTCGCTATGACTGAGTGTGTTTTTCAAGGCAGTTATCTGATTGGTATAATAAGAGTAAGCGCTGGGAAACAGAAGTCTCACTTAGTTGCGGTATTTGCATATATGTTATTGGATAACATGGTGATATCAAGCAAGTTCATATCAATGAATCGCAAAAATACGCACAATCATGTATTGTTCAGATTGTCAGAGTAACACTCTTCCACAAGCAAGCATTATCAAATGATGCTTATTTGATAAGGGATTTTTGATAAAGTAAAATGCACCTAGTTTATTTGTACTCTAGTGCAAGTGGGAGACTGAAGGAGATATGCCCTAGAGGCAAATAAATAAGTAGTATTTATTGCATTATCTCATAAGTTTATAATAGGTTTGTGTATTATGCTATAACTGTATTAATCAGAATTATTAATACACGTGTGATACATACACAACCAGGTCCCTAGTTAGCCTCTATATGAACTAGTCCATTGGGCAACTGTTGATCGAGATTCCTAATCAAGGACAATGACGTCGTTGACAATGGGGTCATCTTATTAGTTGAATAAGATGATGGACATACGCGAAGTATTGCAATAAGATTGTATTACGATGTTTTTCATTTGAAATAGATAAGAATATGATAGCTTATTCCTTAGACCGTGAGACCGTACTTATTGATGCTTCGTAGGGGTGCTGTGAGAGCATCAAACGTTGTGTCTTATATAGCATGACAATAACGGTGTCCATTTTGGGTATTCCGAAAGAGCATCGAGACGTAAGGATCAAGAGCGGGATTTGTTCATTCTTGTAATGGAAAGATACTCAGGGCCCACTCGGTGAGATTACATCTATATAGCTACGCAGCTTATGACTAGGTCATGGAGATGTAATATCACAGACGAGTTAATAACCTTTATCGGTAACGAGATACAACAAAGACATCGGTATATCTACGATCATGTCTCGGACAAGGTAGTATCGCAGAAACACAGGGAATGAATATCATATTTATGGTTCAACGACGATATTCATGGAATGCACAGGGGCCGTCATATACATCCAGGTATCCTTGACGGTCATTGGTGAGCGGAGTGTCTCGACCTTGTCTGGAGTGTTCTCGAACCGTAGCGTAACAAACTTAAGGTCTTAATGACACCAGGAGATAGGTTCTGGAATAATATAGGATTTTGTTGGAGAGAGAGAAATGATCCGGAAAGAGTTCCGGTGGACCGGAAGGAGTTCCTGGAAGGTCTGGAATGGTTCCAGAGATGTCCGAAAGTTGTTCGGGTGGTTCGGAAATTGTTTCGGAGTCATGGGATATTAAATAGTATTTAAATATATTAATTATGAATTAATTATATTTTATATTAATTTAATTATTAAATAATAAAGGAAAAAGGGGGCTCCCACCTATATGGGCCCTAAGAGGGCCCAAGAGGGGGGGAGCCGCACCATCAAAGGGGGTGGGCCCCATGGCTGGTTCGGCAAGCCCACGTGGGTTCGCCACCCCCCTCCTCCTTTGTTTAGTCCCACATGGGGGAGCTAGGGAGTTTGCACACCCCCTCCCTCCTTTATATAGTAAGGCATATTAATTGGATTAATTCATTGGAAAATACAATTAAATTTGTAGCAGGCCGGCCGAGCTATTTCTCCGCCCGTTTTGCCTCCTCTCTCCACCTAAGCTATACCGCCGGGCGCCGTTGCCCTGCGGGATTCCAGATAAGTTATACCCCTGCGATTTCAGCTGGATCTGAATTACCGGGGGTTGTTGTTAAGCTCCGTATGTTTGCGAGTGCTCGGAGGCGACTCTTCTGAGGCGCCTGGGCGACGTCGTCTCGCCCACCTACAGCCCAGCTGCTGCGCCGCCTCCCCCCCCCCTCTGCCGCCGGCGCCTCGCCATCTTCCGCCCGACGCCCGTCGACGCAGGTCATCGTCGACACCCCGGTGTCATCGTCTACGTCATCGCGGCAAGTTCTCCGCGACCTCGAGGTCAACTACGTACGACTTCATCATCAACGCTTGTGCGGGAGCGTAATCCCCGCTATCGGTCTACATGGAGGTAATGTAACCCGTTCCGCCACCGTTATCACATGTACTAGATAGATAGATCATGTCTAGTTAGGGTTTCATATGCTAGAAAAATTATTGTTTTCTGCACCGTAACCCCTTCACTGTACCCATACTCGTATGATCAACCCAGTCAAAAACATTAGGGCCTCTCAGCCCAACCCTTTCCTTCACCGCAACAAGTCCAAGGAGCCACGGGAGCTATGGTGGTCCCGGCCAAAAGGGTGCGGATTCCCACAGGACACACCCCTCCACACCAACAGGCTGCGCCCTATATGTATGTAACATGGCACACCGCCAAAGTAAAATACTACACTAGTATCAATTCATATGAGACAAATCGAAAGCCCGAACTAGCTGCAACTCCTGGACAAGTTGAAGTACCAGTCAAAGTCGAGGGGGGCTCCATAGGGCCTCCCACAAGTGGTTAGGGCAATCAAAATTGTATCCGAGGACAAGAACTGAGTTCCTAGGTCGACACTTAGCAGAACAAAACACCTCGCAAGGCCTTCTGCCGGTGCCTTATCTTTTAATTATAATACCCAACATATGACAACATTTTATTAAGGTAGAAAATCTATCATTCTAAGCATGTGAAATATAGGACATACAGACAGACGACTCGCACAACCAACTCTAAGCATGCACTATGACTCGCAAGACAACCAGATAAACATGCAACAGGTATTAGGTTGTGGGTATAAAGTTGTATAGGCTGCAGGATAAACATGTGATAGGACCGCGACACAGGAATCGAATACTAGGATAGCAGAGATCAACGACAGGAATGAAATACAATGTATAGGTAAACAAGCAAACTTTGCTTGCCTGGAATCCCGCATGGAAGAAGATCTTGTCGTTACTCACACATCTCAACGTCTTATCCGCGAAGAAGCAACAAACACTTGAAAGCGCAAAAGATGCATCTTACGACTACGGCAAAAGATTCAGCATGATCATGAGAATGATGCATGTCATGGCAAGATGTATTACGAGATGCACTTAATCCAATTAAGCGGGAATGCACTTCCGAAAATTAATATTTAGGTTCAAGTTATTTATCTACACATCAAATTAAATGTTCATTAACATGGCAAGACCTGACATAAATGATCTAGTCAAATTAAATGGAATAGGGCATTATATATTAATTACCCCACACATTCCATATATAATTATTTAGGTGCACTTGATAATTTAATTAAGCAAATAAAATAAAATATGCAACATGGCATAAGAATGGCATATTAATGTTCATTGCATATTTCTGATAAATAAACATATAAATAAACATGATTTAATTAGGAGTTATAGAATAAAAGTTATTGCTAAAACAAGTTTAGGGTTGTTTCTGTAAATCATAGGGACATGTTAAAACAATTAAACAGGGGGCTCGGAGCAATATTACAGCGCAGACTCTGTTTCTGGGAGTCACTGACAGGTGGGACCGAACTTGCGTCTAGGGGATTCGACCTAGCGTCTGCGACGCGCACATACGAGCGACGCGCTAGCCAGTAGGACGGATAAGTGCTAGTGACTAAGATGGGTAACAATGTTATATGAACCAACTCCGTGACGTTAACTAAATTTAAATAGAAAAGGAGATGCAGTCCGTCAGGTGAACAAAACAGAAGGAAAAAAGGCTAGATTGATGCATCTGCACGGAATCGATCTGGTGACCTGCCGTTCGCGGATCAAGGACGCAGCCAATGCGACGGATGGGTGTTAGCGATTGTGTTCAAGCCCCACTCTCTAAGATTTGATCGGCCGAGGTTAACTGAACGTCAAAGTTCAGACTTTGGAGCAAGGAGGCGACGACGAACGGTGACCTGCAACCACCACGACGGACGGAAGCGGGCAGGGTCGTGCACGTGAGGCGCTGGAGTGGTGCGGGATATATGAGCCTGTGCGGCGGGGGTGTGTGCTCATGAGGGACAATGGGGGCAACAGCGAGTGAATCCAGAAGCTCGGACCGCCCGACCATGGCGGAACCGGAGAAGGGAGCAGAAGCTCGAGACGCGTAGAGGACGAAATAGAGCAAGGGAGAGGGGGAATGGGGAGAGAAGCTCACTTAGGAGGTGTTGGAGTAGTTGTACAGCTTGGGACGAACGCCGACGTCGAATTGCGGTGGCGGAGCTTTCCAGTGTTGAGGAAGAAAATGACGAGGTCATCGGCTACCAGTGCTTCCAGCTTGATTCCTTCGGGGAAGACGACGCGGACGGTGCGGCGGATCCATTCCGGGCATCGGGAGGGGCCGGAGGATACCATGGCGACGGCTCGATGAGCTTCTCAAGCTCTGGTCATGGAGGTGTGGAGAAAAGAACAGAGAAGAGGAAGTAGGACATAAAGAGAGGGAAGGTGGCGGCGGCGCAGGAGGGAGAAGGGGTGGAGGTGGCTAGTGTTTCGGATGAGGGGGGCGGGCTATAAGGAGGGGAAAGGGAGCATGTGGAGGTGGGGGCCATGGCCACGGTGGAGGTCACATCTCTCCTCTGTGTGCCCGTACGAAGAAGAAAGGAGGAGCTGGGCTGGGCCCAAGAGAAAGAAGTTGGGCCAGCAATGATGTAAGTTTTTCTGGGTTTTAATTTCTCTTCGTTTATTCTTTTCTGTTTTTGTGTTTTTAAACAAAATAGCAAAGAAAAGGTTATAGAAACTTTTAGCAAATAATTATAGTTCAAAATAGACAAATTGATTTGCTAGTTTGAATATTTGAAAAAGATTTGTACCATCACATGTTAATTTATTTGAATTGCAATTGAATTTAAAAGTGGAGTTTGAATTTAAATGCAACAATTTAATTAAAGAGGTGGAAAATGCATGATGACATGATGATGCAAAAAGAAAACAAACAGTTTACTTTGGGAAAAATCCCAGGGCGTTACGGTTTTTAACTCTGCTGAGGTTGTGCACTTTCACCATTAGACCCAATAAACCCAAATTATTCTCAAGCATCCATTTGTGCTGAGGAAAAGAGAGAGTTGAGAAGAGAATTTTCAGAAGCATTTTCCCACCCCATAACGGCCTGACGCGCTCCACCTACAAAACCTCTACCACCACCTGTCAGGCCGGGGCGAGTCCAGGCAAGTTAATCCATCAAGCCAGAGCCCATTGACTAATGGTTGCACTAGAATCAATCTTCACTTGGAGTTCTTCGTATCCTTTTGTTCCCTGGGTGGCCATCCACAAGTGACCATCTCTTAGAGGTCACCCCTAAGAGACAATACTCAACATAAACCATTCAAAACCAATTCCACCCAGGAGTTTTATTCTTAACTTAGTAGAAATTAACTTCTCATAAAACAACTTTTGCATAGCATCAATATTTCTACCAAGTTATCAACATGATTGTAGACACAATTAGTGTAAGGGAGATAGTAGTTTCAGCATAGCAATACTATCCAACACATGCATATAAGAAATACACTAAGTAATGCATAGAAAATACTTAGGAAATTTATGAGGGTGTGCCACATGTCTTTGGAAGTCGTCTTTGCTCACAAACTCTTTTCAATGTTTAATCGGAGCTCTCCGTTCAATCTATACATAGCAATCATGAACAATCACACAACCACACAATAAATAATGAACAAACAAGTTTCATATTACTTCTAAGGAAAACATGTCATGCATGATGTGCAAGATATTTCTAAGTACTAGAGATGCATGCCATGCCATGAAAGTATTATAATTTAATGCAAGGCAAGTATGTTAGTCAAAAATGACTAAGGACTAAGGTCATAGGTTGTACTAATAACTTTGTAATGCTGCCGCAAGCCTTCACATACTTGGTCTCAAAATCTTCAACTCCCTTGTAGTTTTCTTCATCTTCAATTAGCACTCTATGGACTTGGTAATTGGTCTTCCAGGCTTCCTCGTAACTTTCTCCTTGGAGTGATGTCTTCATTGAAATTTTGTAGACTTGATGGTTCTTCAGACTTGATTATTCTTCTGACTTGATTATTCTTCTGACTTGATGATTCTTCAGACTAGATGATTTTTGTATCACCAGGGCTGGTCTTGGATTTAACTTAGCCACCAAGAAGTCTAAAAGAGAAGAAAAAAGAAAAGAAAGACTTAGAGAAATAAAGGAGGGTTGGTCTTCTTGAAGTTCTTCTTGATTTCTTCTAAGTGCTTCTACTTCTTGGAGATGCTTCTGGAGTCTGTTTTCTTCTAAGTCTTTGTTGGCCTTCTAGTCTTCATGTTGAAAATCCCAAGTGTCTAGTGCATAACACTTTATAAAACAACTATATCCAAATAATCCTAATTTAGAGAAAAATAAGGAGTATAACTATACAACAAATATGCCATGCATGCATTGCACTTTTTAGTGAAAACAACATACTTGATAAAGTTTTCTAGATTCTAAAATTTTCTAAGGAAAAGAATTAACTTTCTTAAGATGTTGAAAAATTTCTAAGGAAAAGGGTTGTCAAATATTTATCAAATATTTTCTAAGGAAGAATTTACTTTGTTTGAGAAGGCAAAATATTTCTAAATACTTTTTGTAACTAAAGTGTGTCGGCCCAGTGAGGACCAGGGTGTGCAGAGCCCACTCTCCACAGGCCTTGCACGCGACAGATTTGACGAAACGACTAAGGACCAAGCAACCGCTTGGAGAGACCCTCGAGAGGCAACTCCTCTTGAGGGCATGAAGGGGAAGCGAGGGCCTGAAGAGGACCCTCGCTTAAAGAGACTCCCCAAGGCTCTACTTGCCTGGAGAGAAGTCAACACGAATCTCTCCACAGGCTACCGCGGCCCTGTGGAGACACTTCGCGGCTAAGCAACCGCTGCAGGGCGCACATGGCCTCTGCAGCCGCAGAGTGACGCGAGCGTCGCCGTTTCTATTCTGGTGATAAAGGAGTCAACAAAGCTACGCCGCTCGCGTCTGGACAACAAGGACTTTCCTTTTTAGTGATAAAGCGGCTGGACGGCGCAACGCTCCAAGAAGATTGTCATCATGGGCTCCGCCACGACCCCTACAGCGCCTGCTGGCCGTTCTGTTCGAATGCAGGTTGTCGGCCACCGCTGCTAACTTTAGCACTGATGGACCGTGTCCATGGACAATTCTGCGGCGGTGAACTCCACTCCTTCGCGACACTGCCATGTGGGAACCCATCCTCTGCATTAAGCGCAAGGATGAGGCCTGGGGCGCCTATAAAAGGAGTAGGAACACCACCATAGCAAAGGATCACATTCTGAACCCTTGAAGCCCTAGCCAAGTGTGTAGGATAGCCAACTGCGTGAGGAGGAAGAAGACGATAGCTTCCCTCTTCAAGCACCAAACTACCTCAAGAGAGCCCTCGGCAAGCTCATTGTACTGTAGCCTCCGCAGTGCAATACAGACAAGCAGGAGTAGCGGTGTTACCTCCTCCTGAGGGCCGTGAACCTGGGTACGGGCTGGTGTTCATCTCTGTCGTGTTGTCCCTCTCCAAGCTCGGCGAGCACCGTCGTCGAGCCTCTCGAGGGTTGTTTGACCTCCGTGTTCAATCCACCTTCGAACTACTCTTCAGGGTGCGGCTATCCCTGTTCCGTGGGAGTCACTCTTCGAAATTTGGCGCGCTAGGTAGGGGATTGAGGCGCGTCAACGGCCTTCGAGCCGCTTCTGCTACATGACGGACACTCGCGCCACTCGCGCCGCCCGCGCTAGCAGGCGCGCACCCGAAGTAACCAACACCGCGCCTGGCGCCACCGCCACTCATGGACGACGGGGTCGCCCCCACCGTGAGGAGCGTGCCAACACCGGGCCGCACGTGGAGGAGCCGAGAGCGAGCCCGAGCGCGACGGGGAGGAGCACCCCGAGCAACACGCTGACGCGGAGTCCTCGCACATGACGCAGCCCCTGAGCGCCTCCTCCCAAGGACGCGTGGAGCCCGGTCCGCACACGGCTTTGCTCATGGCGCAAGAACTTCTCCGCTACCGGCCTACTCCAGAGGCTCACGAGCAGTGGCTGGAACGCCTCAACCACCTTGTCGGCATTGCCACCACTCGCCCCGCTCTGTCGCGGTCGACTGTGCACCTGACGCGCCTCCGCCACTTCCGGGACCCGCTCCGGCCGTGACACAAAGAGCTGCCTCGGACGCCTCCTCGCCGCGCGACTGCCAAATCGTGCAGCGCACCGCACCAAACACGCGCTTGGGGATGGAGCGCCAGCGAGACCACCAGAACCGCCTCGTGGAGGAGATTGGCCAAGTGGGCCAGCAAAACCGCGTGGCCCTGCAGAACAGGGTCGTCACGTACGCCACGGGCTGCATGGCGTTCACCCGCTCCCTGCGCCGCGTGGTCTGGCCTCAGAAGTTCAAGGCAGCCCTCCGCAAGGGCTACGACAGTTCCAACAACCCCGTCGAGTTTCTGCAGCTCTATGATACGTCTCGAACGTATCCATAATTTCTTGTGTTCCATGCTATGTTATATCATGTTATTACATTTTTTATATGCATTTTATATAGTTTTATGCATTTTCTGGGACTAACCTATTAACAAGATGCAACAGTGTCAGTTCCCTATTTTCTGTTGTTTTTGGTTTCAGAAAAGCTCCTAAGGAAATAGCCGCCAAATTGGAAACGAGTCAGCCAGGAATTATTTTAGGAAAATATGCGTTCAGGAAAACCGAAGACGAGACGAAGACGGGCCTCGAGGGGCCCACATTGCCTACTGGCGCGGCTCCCAATGCTGCCGCGCCGGTAGGTGGTGTAGTGCCCTCGGGCGCTCACCGACCTAGGTCTTTCGCCCATAAATATGCCCCTGACCTAAAAACGCTTGACGGAAAGTCACTTTTTCCTCCACGGGTTCCGAGCCGCCGCCATTGCCGTGAGCACTTCGGGAGAGATCATAACTGCTCCCCGGCACCCTGCCGGGAGGGGGCATCGTCCCCGGAGGCCTCTACGTTGCCATGACCGCCTCCGGACTGATGCGTGAGTAGTCTACCTTGGACTACGGGTCCATAGCAGTAGCTAGATGGTTGTCTTCTCCTCTTGTGCTATCATGTTTAGGTCTTGTGAGCTGCCTGTCATGATCAAGATCATCTTTATGTAATTCTCTATGTTGTGTTTGCTGGGATCCGTTGAATATTGAGTACTAAAGTTATTGCTTCATAATATATCATGTGTGTGCTATTTAATGATCTTGCATGCTTTTTGTTACTTGTGTATGCTCTAGCCAAGTAGATGCTTGTAACTCCAAGAGGGGGTATTTGTGCTCGATAGTAGGTTCATGTCTCTATTTAATCTGGGGCAGTGATAGAAAACTCTAAGGTTGTAGATGTGTTGTTGCTACTAGGGATAAAATAGTAGTACTTTGTCTAAGGATGATGTTACTTACTTATTTTACACGCAGTGCTTAAGGCGATAGTCTATTGCATGCAACTTAATACTGAAAGGGGTGCGGACGCTAACCGAAAGGTGGATTATTAGTCAGAGATGCGGTTGGAACGGTCTATGTATATTGTTGTAATGCCCGAATGAATCTCCCAGTAGACACCATATCATTAGTATATGCATTGGGTTGCTCATCATAATTCTGTCAATTGCCTAGCTGTAATTTGTTTACCACGCATGGATGAATGTTATTATCATTTATGGAGAGACACCGCTAGTGAACTGTGGACCTCGGTCCTTCTCATTAATCTGATGAAACCACAACTGCAAACCTGTTACTTTCTGCAAACATACATCTTTCTTCCACACATACGTTTAATCCTTTGTTACAGCAAGCCGGTAGGATTGACACCCTCACTGTTAAGTTGGGGCAAAATACTTTGATTGTGTTGTGTGCAGGCTCCACGTTCATTACTGACGCAGGTGTTGCGCCGTGCCAACGTCGCCGGCAACAACCTCGAGTGAACATTCATCTCCTACTGGTTCGATAACCTTGGTTTCATACTGAGGGAAATTTTCTGCTGCACTACTTCATACCTTCCTCTTGTGGACTCCCAACAACACACCCACCGTGTGCATCACTCTACACCACCTCCATCCAAGCTGCAGGAGGAGACGACAAGGTCATAGCAAACTGGTTCTCCCATGCGCTTCGCGACTCAGCGCTGTCGTGGCTCCTGAACCACCCAGAGGACTCCGTGGGCTCGTGGGAGGAGCTCTGCAAGCAGGCACGTACGAGCGTGCGCTCACCCACAACGACCTGTGCGCTGTGGTGCAGAATAAGGATGAGACCCTCTTCAAGTGCATCCAGTGCTTCAGCCAGGTGCAGAACAAGATTCCAAAATCCCTGACACCCAGGTCATCGCTTCCTTCTGCGAGGGCGTCATGAACTGCAGGATGCTCGAGAAGCTGGGCATCCACGACAAGCTCACCTCTGTGGTGAAGCTGTTCGATCTGGCGGACAAGTGCGCCAAGGTTAAAGAGGGACTCCTCTTCGTCAAGATGAGCTCGCGGGGAGACGGCCCTGGCGAGGGGTCCAAGAGCCACAAGAAGAAGGAGGAGCCCAAGCGCAAGGCCACCACGGTCCTCGCGGCAGAGCCTGACGCCAAGGGCTCCCGTAGGGACTCCCCCGAGCCTTGCGAAAAGAAGGAGGACAACCGTCCGTTCTGCGTCTACCACAACAGGCACGGCCACTCTACTGAGACCTGCTTCGACATCGGCTAAGCAAGGAGCGCGAGCAAGCCGAGGGCAGCAGCGGCCGCAGCCGAGGCCGCGTCTTCCGCGGAGGCGGACGTAAGGGCGGCTACCAGAAGTCACCAGGCGCTCAGGCCAACGCCGCCGAGAAGAACAACAACCACCCTGACGAGAAAGATGAAGGCTACCAAGCCCCGAGAGGGGCTATGGCCTGCATCCTCGGCGGGCCTCAGGCGCCCTAGTCGAACAACCAGTTCAAGCAATTCGCTTGCGAGCTCAATGCCGCGCTCCCCAGCGTCGAGACTTCTAGGCCCCTCAAGTGGTAGCAATACACCATCGCTTTCGATGCGCAAGACCACCCCAAGTCCACCAAGACTGTTGGAACCCTCCCGCTGGTCTGCTCCCCTCCATCAACAACATCGTTGTCTCCAAGTGCACATTGATGGAGGTGCATGCCTAAACATCATCTCCATCGAGACCTTCGAGACGCTTCAAGTGCCCTACGAGTGGCTCATGCCCTCTAGGCCCTTCACGGGAGTCACAAGCGGCTTCATCGATCGTCGAGGGAAGGTCCGACTCGCTTTCACCTTTGGCACGCAGAAGAACTACCGCAACGAGCTCATCGACTTGCCGTACAACGCCATCCTCGGCTACCCCGCCCTCGCGAAGTTCATGGCCGTCATGCACCATGCCTACAACATGGTCAAGATCCCCGGCAGCGCTAGCACCATCTCCATCCGCGGCCACGTCCTAGACGCCACGCACGTTGTCGAGACAGCCTACAAGGCAGCCTCCATGGCATTTCCGGCTGTAGAGGACATGGAGCCTCTCGAGAGGCCCAAGAAGAAGAAGCAGTTGTTCTCAGGAGCCAGCTTCCACGAAGAAGGTCTCCCTGAGCGCCAACAGCTCGGGGGCTGAGGGCAGGGGGGCTAGCATCACCATTGGCGCTGCTCTGCCTCCCAAATAGGAAGGCGCACTCGTCGCCTTCCTCCGGGCAAACTCTGACATGTTCGCATGGACTCCGTCAGACATGTCCGATGTACCGAGGGATTCGATCGAGCACCACTTAGCCGTGTGTCTAAACGCATGCCCCGTCAAGCAAAAGGCAAGAAAGCAAGGCCCTGAGAAGCAAGCATTCATCGTCAAAGAGGTCGAGAAGCTCAAAGCGGCAATTGTTGTCCGCGAAGTCGCGCACCCCACTTGGCTCTCCAACGGCGTGGTTGTACCATAGCCCGCCGAAGGAGGCCGCCTCTGCATCGACTACACTGATGTCAACAAGGCTTGCCCCAAGGACCATACCCCAGGCCAAGGATCGATCAGATCGTGGACTCCACGGCAGGCTGCGACCTCCTCTGCTTCCTCGATGCCTTCTTTGGTTATCACCAGATCAAGATGGCTAAGGACGACGAGGAGAAGACAGCATTCCTTGCCCCGTGTGGTGTGTACTGCTATTTATGCATGCCCTTCGGCCTGAAGAACGCTGGCGCCACCTTCCAGAGGCTCACGAGCATCGCCCTTGGCGAGCAAATGGCCAGAAATGCAGAGGCTTACGTCGACGACATCGTCGTCAAGTCTCAACAGGGACATACTCTCCTCAGGGACCTTGAAGAGAACTTCGCCAGCCTGCGCAAGGTAAAGATCAAGCTGAACCCCGCCAAGTGCGTCTTCGGAGTCCCTTCAGGCAAGTTGCTCGGTTTCCTCGTGTCCCACCAAGGCATAGAGGCAAACCCTGACAAGATAAAGGCCACAGAGGAAATTGAGCCTCCTCGTCGGCTCAAGGACATGCAACGCCTGGCAGGCTGCATGGCCAACTTGGGCCACTTCATCTCCAAGTTCGGCGAGAGAGCCCTGCCCTTCTTCAAGATCATGAAGAGATCTGGCACATTCAAGTGAACGCCTGAAGCGGAAAAAGCCTTTGAGGACTTGAAGAGGTACTTGGCCAGCCCACCAGTCATGGTTGCCCCAAGGACAGGCGAAGATCTGAAGCTGTATCTATCAACACTTCCACAGACCGCCAGCACCGTCCTGGTGGTGGAAAGAGAAGAGCCAGTCCTCCACAAGAAGAGTGCAACCACTCCAAAGCCAAAGCCGCGTGACGAAGAGCTCGATAAAGGGACAAACTCCACAAACCCACCGCCAGGCCCAGAGCCACAAGCTGAGTCTGCCCCCAGCACCCTTGCTGAAGAGCCTCCACAGGCTGATCTCGCCAAGAGGCCTGAAGAGCCTCCACAGGCCGATCCCCTCAAGGGTCCTGAAGAGCCTTCTCAGGCAGATAGCGTTGCGCCTGAACTGACAACCATTGTTGAGCACCCTGTCTACTTTGTCAGTACAGTGCTGCGGGATCCTCGGGAACGGTACACAATGCAACAGAAGCTCCTCATTGCACTCCTCATCGCCTCAAGGAAGCTGCGACACTATTTCGAGGGACACTCCATCATGGTGGTCACCTCGTTTCCCTTGGATCAGATCCTGCGCAACCCTAACGCCACAGATCGCGTCGCGGGATGGAACATAGAGCTACATCCATTCAACTTGCGCTTCGATACCACAAGGGTCATCAAAGGAAGAGAGCTGGCAGACTTTGTCGCCGAATGGACTGACCCAACTCCTGAAGAGCCTCTAGGAGAAGAGCTAGAGCGCTCTGGAGAGAAGATGCCCAACCATTGGACCATGAAGTTCGACGGAGCCTTCGCCTGCCGGAATGGTGGGGCTGGCGTTGTCCTGATCTCGACCAAGGGTGACAAGCTCTACTACGCGGTCCAGCTGTGCTTCGTGATCGACAAGATCTCCAACAACATCGCTGAGTACGAGGGCCTGCTCGTCGGCCTACGGGCCGCCATCGCTCTAGGCGTCCATCACCTGCTCATCAAGGGCGACTTCCAGCTGCTCATTAATTTCTCCAACAAGAGCTACAAGCCTAAGGACGACCACATGGTCGCATACCTTGAAGAGGTCCACAAGCTTGAGAAGCACTTTAGGGGCATGGAGCTCATGCACATCCTCAAGGCCCATGGCAAGGGCTTGATCGGCGAGATCCCTTCGGTGCTCTTGTCCATCCGCACCACGCCACCCAAGCCCACCGGGGAAACACCGTTTGCGCTCGTCTATGGAGCCGAAGCAGTCTTCCCCACAGAGATCAACCATGGATCCCCATGGGTCCTTGCCTTCAATGAGGACGAGCAAGAGGACCTCCGCAACGACGACCTGCTGCTTCTCGATGGACTATGCCGACGTGCCGCCCTCCGGGTGGCAAAGCACCAGCAGGACCTGCGACGCTACCACGGCTGCCATGTTTGCTCGCGCACCCTGAAGGCAGGCGATCTCGTCCTCATCTCCAGGGAAGGCCTCCACAAGCTGTCACCCAATGTGGGAAGGCCCCTACAAGGTCACCCATATTGCCAGGCCTGGCGCGGCTCGCCTCAAGACTCAAGACGGCTCCTCGTCAAAAACCCGTGGAACATCATGCACCTACGCAAGTTCTATCCGTGATTATCGTCACGCCCGTGATCGTCACGTCAAGACATCTGGCTGTAGAGGCAGCTTACGGCTCCACCTCCAAGCATTTTTTATCTCTAGAGGAAAAGCTAGCAGCTTCACCGCCAAGCTCCAAAGGCTTCTCTCGAGGGTCGTCCCACCGAGCTCTCCTTGTAACGAGCCACCGTAGGCCGTAGAGAGTCTCTGCCACTAATGGGTGGTCCCCATGCCTCGACATGGATAATACATTAACTTGGCAACTCCAAGCATAATGAGACATTTCGTTCCTAAGTGAACTATGCGCTACGGCGCCACTATGTACTATTTTGGTGGTGAGTTTTATTTCCGCATTATTGTTTTTCAATATGCGCTTATATCTTTCCCCATGCGCACCTTGCGAGAGGGGGCTGAGTATGGTGCCAGTGCCTCAAATGACACACCAACAGCACTGCAAAACCCAAGGATCCGAGCTCTGGCTAAAGGGCAAGCTCCCACAAACACGCCATCTCTCTAAAGGACCTTGGTACTTACTCTCCTCGCGAGGAACGCTTGAGGAGATCTATAAGCGTGCATGAGTTCCCACTACCATGTACAAGTGTTTCGGTTTGCCTCTCTAACATCCACAGGGAACAAGCGTCCCTCCAAGCCTGAGGAGGCAAAAGGCCAAAACCCTTGGAGCCAACCTCCTCGACCAGGCAAAAACCTCTGCAGGGCAAAGAGCCTCGAGAAGCTAAGTCCCGCACTCATGCCCAAGAGCTCTTTCCCCACAACAAGCACACGTTTGTCCCTTGAGCGATTCATTTTCCCTTACATTTCATGGACTACTCGTACGTCAAAGGGGGTACTTGAGCATCGCGACTCAGGGCTCTTACCTATCCAAGCCTTAAACTCCCCCGGCCTTGCTGAGTCATTGGTCTAGCATACCGCAGTGGCGGAGTCATAGTGCGAAGAGATGGGTCCAAACGACGTAGAGCAAACATAGACATGAAAATAAGATAAAGGGCCTCTCGAGGGGCACACGAGCTAAATTTAAAGTACTTAAGAGTATATTACATGCCAAACTGCAAATTATCTAAACAAAAGATTGTTTCAGATACGAGCGCTCAAGAGCGTGACAGATTTGGCTCAAGCGGAGTCGACGCCATCGCTTTTCTCCTCCGCGACGTCCTCCTCAGCTCCGGGGGGGGGGGGGGGGGGTCAGCTTCCTCGCTGTCGTCTGCAGCAGCCTCTGCACGCTTGAAGCGGCCGCAGAAGGACTCAACCTGCTCGCGGAGGGAGTTGGAGACCCGGCACACCTCCTCGCCTTCGCGAGGCTCGGTCACTGTCGAGAGGTCGAAACCGGGCGTGAGGATCTTGAGGTTTGTGAACATGCGGTCAACAACATCCGCCAGGAGCTGGCGGCTCTCAGCCTCGATCACCTCGTGGAGGTCGGCGGCAGGGCCCTCGAGTGCCGCGAAGAGCTGGTCGAAGTAGACCAGGTACATGGCAGCATCGCCACGGCCTTGAGCATCGGCGTGCGGCGCCTCCGCTCCAAGATGGGCAGCAAGCTCGTTGCCCGTAGCCACCAAGGACAGGAACATGCGCTCCCGCTGCTTCGTGAGCACCTGAGCCGCCTACGCGCTGTCGGCAGCCTCCACCACCCGCTCAACCACTGGACCCACCTGCTCCTCCACGTCCTTGACAAGGGAGTTCAGGTCTAGGACGGCCGTCCTGCGAGCATCCTCCGCCTGGCGATACGCCTCCATGGCATGCTGGAGGCGGACCTCCAGCTTGGACTTGGCCTTCTCGAGCTTCGGGATCCGCTTGGCGTCCTCAGCGCTCCTGGACATGAAGCGGTCCTCCTGCTTCTTGTCCTTGTCATGGTAGTCCTGGGAGACGGCCTTCTTGAACTTCTTCTCCTGCTCAGCGAGCTCCTTCTCCGTCTCCTCCTTTTTCGCGGCAAACCGGGCCTTGAAGCGCTCCAGGGCTTGCTGCTGGGCGTCAACAGCTTCTTTGTGCTTCTGGAGCGCCTCGGCCAGGTTCCCCTCGTGGGTCTCGAGATCCTCGAGCTTGGACGCAAACTCGTCCTCCGCCTGAAGCCGCTCCTCGTCGCACAACAGCACCTCCTTCTCCTTGGAGACCAGCTGGCACTCGCGGACGACCAGGCTTTTGCGGTCCTCCTCCAGAGTGGCTTGCGCAGCCTGGTGAGCGGAGAGGAGCTGGGACTCAAGCTGGGCAAGCTCGCGGCGCTTCTGCGCTAGCGAGCCCTCCATGGCCTCGCGCTCGTCCCTCACCTCGGCTAGGAGATCCGTGGCCGCATTGCGCTCGTCCTGGAGGGGAGCAAGAAGCTCGTCTACGTCGCGGAAGGCCCATTCACTGATCTCCTTGGTCTAGTGGACAGCCTCCTCGCGCGTGGTCTGCATCGCCAAGTCCTCCTGGCGGCGAGCCTACACCGCGGCGTGGAAGGATGCCCACGCCCCCGCAAACTCGTCGTGCCGCTGGGCGAGCTGGGCGTCCTCAAGGGCAAGGTGCGCCTCCAGGCCCTCCAGCGACTCCCGCACGAGGCGAAAGGCGAACACGCGGTGCCCCTTGCTCCAGTCCCAGCCACTATGGACTATGTCACGTCAAGAAGAGGGCCCTGCTCCCGCGACAAGCCTGGAGAACAGGGCCGCAGGGCATGCCTGGGGGCTAGGCAGCGCGTCGTCCTCCTTGGCGCCCAGACTCGCCTCGCCGCCTTCGCCATCCTAGCGCACCGTATCCTGATGCTCGTCTCCCGCAGCGGGGCGCGGCGGAGACGAAGAAGGAGCTCCACCCTTGGGCTCGCCAGCGTCAGACTGGCCCTTGACCGCCTCAGCCTCTTGCTGCGCGGGAGGAGTAGCCGCACGAGGAGAAGTTTCCTCGCGAGGAGGAGTTGCCTCGCGAGGGGGAGTTGGCTCGTGCGGTGGCGTAATCGCGCGAGGTGGAGTAGGGCGCGAGAAGGAGTAAGCACCCGCTCCTCCTGGGTCTCCGGTGCCACCTGCTCGGGAGGCAGCGCAATCACCTCCGCCGGAGGCACTTCTTCAGTTGGGCCTGTGGAGCCCATCTCCACAGGCCTCGCGGCCTCCTCAGCCACGGCCTCTGTCGTGGCTCTCTTCATATCTACCGCCTTGCGAAGCTTGCCAGGGGCAAGCACCAGGGAGAGATCTTCAGAGATGGCTGAAGAAAGAAAGATCAAGAAACAAGCAAATGAAAGTTGAAAACACTTACCCAGGCTGCTTGGCGCCGGTGTCGACCCACGCCAAGCCTGGCGAGCGCCAGGAGGGCTTGGCCTTGGCGCAAGAGCCCTCCGGAGGCGCCTCAGCTTTCCTCTTGGAGGGGGCGTCTGACGGCCTCGCCCCAGGCCTGCCAACAGCAGCCTTGGACCGGGCTCTCGTTGCCCCGGCGCGGCCTCTTCGTTAGCGGCCTCGTTCTCCTCCTCCTCCATGGGGTGCGAAGGCACCACCACAAAGGCATCATCATCGTCTGACGAGATCTCGCAGACCTCGTCCGTAAAGGGCCCAACCCTGGAAGATTACGCCTCCCCTGCGGAGGGATTCGCTGCGGCCTCCTCCCCGCCTTGCCCAGCTCCCAAAGCAGAGGGCGACTCTAGGGCCCCCTCCTCCTGCGGCACCGGCACTGGCATCTCCCCTTGTCCCCCGCCATGCCTGTTGGGGTAAGACAAGCATTCCATCCAGAATGGCCATGTGTTCAGTCCGGTTGAGTTGGTGGAGAGGCCGCTGCGTGAGCGGGAGATCATCCATGGCTGGCACCTCTAGGTTGAAGAAGAGGATGGACAAGACGCCATCGACGGCCTCCTTGTCGTTGTCGTTGGGGTGGAGCCGCATCGGGTCCTGGGGGCCTTAGTACATCCACATCGGCCTCTGGTGAGCCTGAAGTGGAGCGGTGCGGCGAGTCACGAAGTCGGCCGCAATGATCTTCCCCGTGAGGCCCTCCTCCCGGAGATAGCTCATGCGCCCCACCAGGGCTGCATTCTTCGTGCCGGTGAAGAAGCCCTTCCCCAGTTTGAGTTCTTCACGGGCGGCGCGTCAGGGATGTCGAGGAAGGCGCACGGAGACTCCATGCCGACGTAGAACCACTTGTTGCGGAAGTCGTCCACCTTCTTCGTCACCGATGTGACAGGGTGGTCCCCATTCGACGACATGGGGATGTAGACGCCGCCCATGCCATCCACGAACCAGAAGGAGACACACCCCGAGCTCTCGTTGCCCGCCGTACTCCGGATCGCGTAGAAGCTCTTGAAGAAAGCCACCGAGGGCGCCACGCCCAGGTAGGCCTCACAGAGATAGGAGAAGATGGAGAGGATGAGAATGGAGTTTGGATGAAGATGCAGGAGTTGGATCTGGTAGAACGCCCACACCGCCTCCAAGAACGGCGAGTACGGCGGCACCAGCCCCGCGACGATGCAGTGCAGGAAGATTGGGAAAAACCGTTGCGGGTGCTCCCCGAGATCCGCGGTCCGGAGCATGGTGGCGCCGTGCTCATTTGTCCGCCTAGCGACCAGGTAGCGAATCCTTTCCAGCACGGCGTCCTAGGTTCGCGCCCCAATCAGCGCCTCGCCGTACACGGACGCGGCAGCCGACGCCTGCTAAGACGTCGCCATAGCGGAGGCTCATCGCCGGCAAGGGGGAAGGCTGAGAAGCGAGAAGAATTGGTGGAAGAAGGAGACGAGTGTGCCGGAGAGCGGAGGCGGAGAGCTCGGGACGCAGGAGGCTTGTGCGCAAACAATGGGGAGCAGTAACGGCTCCCTGCCGCGGCGAGCAGGCTGTATGTCCTGTCCGGAGCAGTTACCGGGGCGTGGTGGGACTCCCCACGACGCATGCCCCAGATCGTGTGCGGCAGTTGCTCAACCGAGTGACGCGTGGCTCGGGCCGGTCGGACACTTTGGGCCCACGACGCTCTGGTTGCGTCCATGGGCTCAGCTGCGCCCGTCGCTGGCCCGGGGGCTACTGTCAACCCAGTGAGGACCAGGGTGTGCAGAGCCCACTCTCCACAGGCCTCGCACGCGACAGATTCGACGAAACGACTATGGACCAAGCAACCGCTTGGAGAGACCCTTGAGAGGCAACTCCTCTTGAGGGCCTGAAGGGGAAGCGAGGGCCTGAAGAGGACCCTGCGTTTCAAGAGAATCCCCAAGTCTCTACTCGCCTAGAGAGAAGTCAACAGGAATCCCTCCACAGGCCACCGCGGCCCTATGGAGACACTTCGCGGCTAAGCACCCGCTGCAGGGTACACATGGCCTCTGCAGCAGTCGCGGTGAACTTTAGCACGGATGGACCGTTTCCATAGACAATTCTGCTGCGGTGAACTCCACTCCTTCACGCCACTGCCATGTGGGAACCCATCCTCTGCATAAAGTGCAAGGATGAGGCCCGGGGCGCCTATAAAAGGAGCAGGAGCACCACCGTAGCAAAGGATTGCATTCGGAACCCTTGGAACCCTAGCCAAGCGTGTAGGATATCCAACTACGCGAGGAGGAAGAAGACGATAGCTTCCCTCTTCAAGCACCAAACTGCCTCAAGAGAGCCCTCGGCAAGCTCATTGTATTGTAGCCTCCGCAGTGCAATATAGACAAGCATAAGTAGCGGTGTTACCTCCTCCTGAGGGCCGTGAACCTAGGTACGGGCTGGTGTTCATCTTTGTCGTGTTGTCCCTTTCCAAGCTCAGCGAGCACCGTCGTCGAGCCTCTCGAGTGTTCTTTGACCTTCGTGTTCAATCCCCTTTCGAACTACTCTTTAGGGTGTGGATATCCCTGTTCCGTGGGAGTCACTCTCCGACAAAGTGGTCATAATATGACTAAGTACTTTATTATTTGAATAGATGATAAAAATCAATTTAAATTAATTGTTTTATTAATTTGAACCATTAAATGACACCTTAAAAAGCGTTTAATCAATATTAACTGCAAAATGAACAGAAAAACTCTACAAAAAATAGTAGAACAATCCTACTTCCAATACTTAGTCATTCAAATTTATAGCAATTGGATTAACTCAAAAATAATATTTCATTTAAAAGTTATGTTAAAATTACTCAAACTTACTCAAATTAAATTTAGGCCTGCTAAATTGTCAAAATAATGTACACAAATATTTTCTAACGGAGGCATCATATAACACATATTCTAAAGTTTCTCAAACAATTTCATTTACAAATTTTGGACTTACGGATTTAAAGTTATGACAAATTTACTCAAACTCTTATTTTGCAATTTGAATAATTTAAACTAAGTCAAGTTTGAATTCTAACATAGCTCAAATATTCTACATGTCAAGGGCTTTCCAAATATATATAATTGGTTAAAATTAACCGAACCAGTAAAATGTTATAATGAATCTAAGCTATGGGGTCTTTTCTGCAAAACTGGCAGATTAAATCCAAATAAGAAAAATCAATTCCACGATGGCGCTGAGTGGGCATCGACGTGGCATTCCCTGATGACCTGGTACCGGTTCAGAAACGAAATAAATAACAGATCTAATCTAAGCCATCGGATCTTGATCGAACGGCATGGATCTAATGACCAAAAGTGAGCGGCGCTAGGTCGCCGGAGATACTCCGGTGGCTTCAAATCGCGGCGGCGACGCGACGTCCTCGCGTGTTCTACACGAACTATGGGGCTAGGAGAGGGGCGGGGGTACCTATCAATGCTGAGTGCGATGGGGTGCTTGGTGGCGTGACGGTGGTCTTCGGAGGTCCTCCTCTCTCCTTCGATTGCTCATCGGAGTTAATGCTGGCGGCGGTGTGCTTCGGTCGAGGATGGCGACGGTGTTCCAGTGCGTGGAAAAATACATGGGAACATCACAAAGATGCGCAAGGACATAAGATGGAGAAAGAGAGAGACGAGAGGGTCCGAGGTTGCCGGTGCTCACCGGAGTTGAAGAAAAAGGACGGCGGCGGGATATTACGGGCAACCTAGGGACGCTCGAGCTAGGTTTCTTGGGGGAAGAGAGGGCGGTCGTTCTGGGGTATAAATAGGGACGCATCAGGGATGAATTCGTGGAGGACACGGCGTTGATTTGAATCGTACCGGAACAGACTCTCGGAGATATTCGCGTTCGGAGGTTGAAGACATGCGTCATCGCTGATGTCACCGGCGGGACCCACGCGTCAGTGTGAGGGGAGAGAAGGACACCGGAGTGCTTGTTCTCTGTTTTCTGCTGTTTTTGGTTTCAGAAAAGTACTTAAGAAAATATTCTCGGAATCGGACGATTTCTTGTCTGAAGTCCATATTGATGTGGGAACGTTCCAGAACACCGAAGATGAAACAAAATGGGAGGCCGAGGCGCCGCCACCACTTCCTGCTGCACGAGCGTGTGGTGTGGAGGCCTCCACCGACCTCGCCTTTCGCCTACAATACCCCCGACACATTAACCCTAACACGATGTTCATTATTTCCTCCACGGGTCCCGAGCCGCCGCCGTCATCATCACCACTTCGGGATAGATCAGAACTTCTCCTCGGCACCCTGTCGGAAGAGGGAATGGTCACCAGAGGGCTCTACGTCACCATGCCCGCCTCCGGACTGATGCGTGAGTAGTTCACCCTTGGACTACTGGTCCATAGCAGTAGCTAGATGGTTGTGGTCTCCTCTTGTGCTATCATGTTTAGATCTTGTGAGCTGCCTATCATGATCAAGATCACCGTTATGTAATACTTCATGTTGTGTTTGCTCGGATCCGATGAATATTGAGTACTAAAGTTATTGCTTCACAGTATATCATGTGTGTGCTATTTAATGATCTTGCATGCTCTCCGTTACTAGTAGATGCTCTGGCCAAGTAGATGCTTGTGACTCCAAGAGGGGGTATTTATGATCTATAGTAGGTTCATGTCTGTATTTAATCTTGGGTGGTGACAGCTAGCTCTAAGGTTGTAGATGTACTATTGCTACTAGGGATAAAACAGTAGTACTTTGTCTAAGGATGATGTTACTTACTTACTTTACACATAGTGTTTAAGGCGAAAATCTTTTGCATGCAACTTAATACTGAAAGGGGTGCGGACGCTAACCGGAAGGTGGATTATTAGTCATAGATGCGGTTGGAACGGTCTATGTATATTGTTGTAATGCCCAAATGAATCTCACACTAGACATAACATTGGTATATGCATTATTTTGCACTCCATTATTCTTTCAATTGCCTAGCTGTAATCTGTTTACCCGCATGAATGTTATTATTATTTATGGAGAGAAACCACTAGTGAACTGTAGACCCCGGTCCTTCTCTTTAATCTGATAAAACCACCAACTGCAAACCTGTTACTTTCTACAAACAAACATCTTTTTTCCACCCATACGTTTAATCCTTTGTTACAGCAAGCCAATGAGATTGACAATCTCACTCTTAAGTTGGGGCAAAGTATCTTGATTGTGTTGTGTGCATGTTCCACGTCAAGAGCTCTTTTCTGGCGCCGTTGACACCTCGATGGAATTCTCATCTCCTACTGTTTTGATAACCTTGGTTTCATAACTGAGAGAAGTTTGCTGCTGCACTACTTCATACCTTCCTCTTGGGGTTTCCCAACAACACACACCGTGTGCATCAGGCGGCATGTGTGAGGGAAGACCCCAGCCACCGCGCCCAGCCTTGTCAGGTTTTTCGGTCCTGCCAGGCCCAGCCTGACATAGACATCGTGCCTGATGAGATTTACAGCATTTTTGTTTTGTTTTTGAGAGCACCAAGGACCTTTGTGTGAGGTGGCATACGTGTGGCGAGCCCATTCCACCGGTACTCGATCTTCTTGGGTTTTTCAGTGCTGCCAGGCAAACCCGTACATTGACACCGTGCTTAACGGGGTTTCTTCCAAAAGTGCCGCGTGAGTTTAAAGCACCAAGGACCTTTGTATGAGGTGGCATGCGTGGGGCTAGCCCATTCCACCAACGCTTGGTCTTGTTGGTTTTGCGGTGCTGCCAGGACGATTCACATACATAGACACCGTGCCTCAGGAAGATAGCACCAAGGGCCTTGATGAGGTGGCCTGTGTGGGAGCTGGCCCATCCACCAGCACTCAGCCTTGTTGGGTTTTGCGGCGCTGTTGGGCAGACTCTGGCCCAAGCATTCACTGTGCCTAGCCCCTGCTCACGTGGTATTTCGGAGAAACATAAAAAACCATGAAGTCAGAAAATACTTACCGAGGGGTCTGCAACTTAGCACTAGTAGAAAACAGGCTAACAGTCACGGTTGGTAAGGGCCTTCATTCCCGGTTTAGCAACCGGGACTGTGGAATTGGGAATAAACACCCCAACCTATAGTCGCGAGGATCTGCAACCGGGACAAAAAGGTATCCACGTGGGCGCGCAGGCGAGCTGCTCGGCGTTGACCTTTTGTCCCGGTTTGTATTACAAATCGGAACTAAGAAGTTTGAGGGGTTTTAGGTTTTATCATTTTTATTTTGTTTTCCGTTTTATTTATGATTTAAACTTTTGTTTTTAAGCTACAATTACACACATCAATGCATATATTATATGAAGTGTCTAACGAGAGTTGATCCATATATTACATATCCAACAAGACTCGTATCAAGTTAAACATGTATCATATACATAAGTGTCGTCCCAACACGATCATTATTACATCGAAATCATTATTTACGGTTCATATTGTATTCTCCTGTTGGGGCTATGACCTCGTGAAGCAGAAATACACAAATTTCCTCTTGAATTCCTCTAGAGCGTTGATATGGAGTGAGATGGTCTCGTTAATTCATTTGATGGATATATCAAGAGAAGACGGTCAATATAAATACATCAAGAGTTAAATTGTGAATTGATATGTAAATGCTTTACGTACCACCATATCCATGCACTCACTGACATACATGCGCATATACTCGCAAACGTAATATCCACACAGATTTGTCGCCGGTTGTTGTCTCTCGCACTTTACGAAAATAGAGTTCATATCAAGTAATAATCAAACATGACAATCCGATATTGAAACTAGAACTAAATAGAGTAATCTACTTACGTTGATTAGCTGAAAGGTCAGCTCTCGTTTAAATTGACGTTCTCCGGCACGTTTTATGAACCGCTTCCATACCCTGCCCCGGCAAGAAAATGAATAAATAATATATTCATAACTGGAACTTAGGAAACAAAGAAAATATGTCAATATAGTACCTCTGGAGCGTTTCAATAATGTTCCAGTAATCCGTCATGGATCGATGTAATGAGTCCTCGATCTGAACTTTCCCCAAGTCAATTTCAATGTTGAAGAGAATCTAGGGTGGCTGCACATATACATCAGCACATAGAAGAGAATTAAGTAAATATTAAGTCCCTAGCTAACTCATCAAAATCGAGTACGAGGAAAAATGAGCGTGTAACACTCTAACCTGAAGTTGTACGGAAATAATATGTTCTTCTTGAAATGTTGTTTCTCCAAAAAATTGAGCAAGTTGTTCTGCGTTTCCCCCGGGTTTATTTTTAAGGTATGTATATGAACTCGATCTAGGTCAACGAACCAAACTTGATAAATCTGGTTCCTCCTACACTTAAGAATCTTCATTCTGCATAGTAGCATACAAAATAATGTAGTGAGGATAGTTATATATTATAAGAAAATGATATGAGATTAGTTGTAATTAATCACTTATAGGAGCTGATGGTAGATTTGTCGAGAGCCTTCTGGTTGTATAACTGAAAGAGTTCATCAAAGTCAATATGAATCGTCTGTTCTCCCATGAAGTAATGTTCATCTCTAAGTTTAACAGACAGTATCTCGTCCCTGTCTGCTGAGACATCCTTGTACCATTTATGTAATGCTCGCATTCTTGTAGTTAGGTTGGCCCATCCTCCTTCGTGACCAGATCCTTCCCAAGGCGATATTGCAATGCCTCGGGAGCAATGTTGGCCTCTATGAAATCCACCATTTCTTCGTAAGTCATATCAGGAATCTCATACCCTTCTCATATCACAATCTTGGATGCCAACTTCAGCGGAGCAACGTCGCGTCTCTTCTGCTTTGTTTTCTCAAGCCTCTCATTGGGGTGGTTGAAAACAATGTTTCAGGAAGTGTTCTATTTTTTTCGGATCAATTTATACGTCTGGCATGTTTTCCACGGGGGGGCTAATAAGGGTAAGGAAACTTTGTAGGACTCTTGGGGACCTTTGGAAGCTGCAACAATTTCGCCATACTAGGCGGAAGCGGGCACTTAGTAAATGTACCCCACTTGACATGGTCGATCTTCCGCTTTCCCGCCCTGTACTCAGCCGAAGAAGGTTCAGGCTGCTGACGCGGTGGCGAAGATCGAGGTGGAGTCATGTAGGTGTCGTTGTTGTCCCTATCGAAGTTCATTGGACTTGGAGGTGGTGGAGGTGAGAGAGACCGTGGCCTCTGCGTCGAGCCTAGAAATATGATATATTTCTTTGACCATAAAATGATTCCATGCCTGACTTCTTCCAGGGTCGCCTCCCCTTCAGGGCCAGGGTGGTCAATCTCCAATGTCTCGCATCCAGGTACAATTTCCTCCACCCCAACACGAGTATACCCAGCTGGAACCTCGCGACAATGCCAACGCACTTCAGGATCAACTTTTAAAGCAAAGCCGACGGCCACCTTTACAGATATGTCTTCATTGGCCGGTGCAGCTCACATTCAGTCTTATCTTCGCTATTATCCACGGGGTAGCAATCCATCGGTGACGCATCAACTTCTCCATCATCGTCATGCAACCCCGTGGAAGACACACTGCTCCTCCGGTTAGATAGGCCATCAGCTGCAGGATATATGTAAATCTGATCGGCCTCTGGACGGCTTGAAAATTTCTCCTGCATCTTCGTATACATCGTAAAGAGCAGCTCGTTCCTTTCTTCCACCTTCTTAAGCCAGTTTGCCGACTGCTGCTCCCTCCTCTTCGTTGCTCTGGCTCGGCTTCTATAAGTATGATAGTCCTCATGAAACCCCATCTTCCAAGGAACACCTCCATAGCCTCGTGTTCGTCCTCCCTTCTCAGGATTTTCGAGTGCCTTTGTCAGCTCGTCGTTCTCTCTATCCAGAATGAACGTTTCCGCCTCCACCTAGGCTACTGCTTTTTTAATATCATCGAAGGGAGTCAACACTTCTTTCTTCGTCGGATCACGAAGAACCAACTACCATGTTTCCTTCTCCAACGTCATACCATGCACCATTAGCAAGTTTCCTGCTCTCTCGGGCACTTTCTCCGTCTCTGGAGTTAGACCTTTTGCCTTAATTTCAGCCATAAGTTTATCCCACTTAGGCATGGCAGTCTTGTAGCCACCTAGCCCCAAATTATGACGGAGAACCTTTTTCTTGGCATTATCCGCATTCTTTTTGGACCTCTCAACAGCTTCTTCCGATTCCTTGTACGTCACGAAATCATCCTAGTGATTACGTAACCTCTCGTCTGTTCCCTTAAACTCCAGAGCAATTTTCCCACTCTTGACATACTTCGCCCATGTTATTTTTTTGTGGTTTTGGAATTGTTTGGCCATCTTCTTCAGGATCCACACCTTGACTTTGGTCTTCAAGGCCGTTGTTTGCTCCTCAGTGTCCATCGTCGAGAGAGTGAAATGTGATATCAGCTTGTCCCAAATAGAATTTTTCAATTCGTTAGAGAAAAAACTTATTCCATCAGCTCTTGGCTTCTTCCATTCTCGACAGATGATCGGGATCATGTCCCTAACAAGAACTCCTCCTTGATTAGTAAATGCAGTCACGCTGTCTATGGGCTCCTAAGGTTCCCGATTGGCATAGACTATGTCAATAGTAATATGTGTCTTCTCGTTCCACTTTTTGGTCGGCCCCGTAACCTTGAAGCGGAGGACTAAAAAATATTTATTAAATATATACTCAATGTGGAGGTCTATATATATATAATTATCAGAGACATAAATATTTACATCAGAGGACTTCGTTGAGGGTCGAACGCTAGCATCGACATCAATACTTGGTTTCGGGTTCCCTATGTTTTGTTCTTCTAACTGATCATCCGACAACCCAGCATCACCATCTTCATTCAGATACTGTGAGCCGTTATCTACCTTATTATCTTTTAGGCCTTCCCGATCATCTGTACCATCATGGTCCATAGCTTCACTATAAAGAATAAAGATTAAAAGCAGTACTAAAAAGAATAAAGAATAAAAAATATATACTGGCAATACTAAACTATAAAGAATAAAGAATAAAGACTAAACTTCACTAAAGTTCACTAAGTCCTAAAACACTAAAGCTATACTAGCAAGACTAAAACAATATTTAGTACCAAAACAATAGAAGAGCAAGATTGAAAATAGTAAAACAATATTTATACTAAAGCTATATACTAGACATACTAAACAACATTTATAGTAAGCAATACTAAAATATATTTATACTAATGCTATACTAACAATACTAGCAATATAACACTAAACTATACTATAATATTTATGCTAAAGTTACACTATCCAAATACTAAATACTAAACTTAACTCGGACTAAATTGAAAAAAATAGTCCTAATTGCTAAATTTACCACCTTTCCTAACACATCATTATGTCCATTTAATTAAAATTCAACCTAAAGCAACTAATTCAACCTAATCAACTAAAATTCAACCTAATTAAACTAGTAAAATTTAACCTAAGCAACTAAAATTCAACCTAATGAACTAAAATTCAACCTAACAACTAACATGAGGAAGAGCGGGGCGCGGCGGGGGCTCACCGTGGGGGGCGCAGTGTTCGCCGGTGAGAGGGAGCTATGTTGAGCGGCGACCTCGGTGGCGGCGGTGAGGGAGAGGAAGAGCGGGTGTGGCGGCCTCCTCCGCAATGGGGAGGAAGCGCGGGGCCCGGCGACGGTAGCGGCTCGTCGTGCGGCAGCGGCGGCGCGAGAATCCGGCAGCCTGACGGCATCGACAGTTTCCTTAGCGCTAGGTCCAGGTTGGTGGCTCCAACCGGGATCTGAGTCTGGGTATTTATACCCCAGTACCTTTAGTCGCGGTTCGTGGCTCGCACCGGGACTAAAGGGGGGCCTTTAGTCGCGGTTGGAACCATGAACCGCGACCTCGTGAGTGTTTTTACTTGGCGCGCGAGCAACCCCTTTAGTCCCGGTTCATGCCACGAACCACGACATAGTGAGTCTGATTTTTTTTTTCAATTTGCACTTTCAAAAGAGTTTGAATATACATTTTTAGTAACTTTTGTATATTTTGGAATTTTACAAAACTTTCAATATGAAATGTGTTTGCATTTGACTAACTAATATAAAACTATTTTATGTTTTCTATAATAACTATTTTAACTATTATTAAAAGAGTTTGGATATGAATTTGAATTACTTTTGTATATTTGGAATTTGAGAAAACTTGCAATATGAAATGTGTTTTAAATGTGTTTGAATTGGACTAACTAATATAAAACTATTTTACGTTTTCTATAATTACTATTTTAACTTTGGATATGAATTTGAAGAACTTTTGTATAATTTGGAATTTGACAAAACTTGCAATATGAAATGTGTTTGAATTTGACTAACTAATAAAAAAACAATTTTCAAAATAGTTTGCAGTTGTTTGATCAGCACTATCACTTTCAAACCGAGACTAGAGAAGCACACAGATCGTGTGTTTCTTTATAGCACTTTTGAGCCATTAGATAAGGGGTGTGTTTCTTTTTAGGGCTTGTGAGCTGTTGGATCAACGCTATCACTTTCGATACGGGACTAAAGAAGCACACATGGATCGTGTGTTTATATCAAGCACTTGTGAGCCGTTGGATTAGGCTTCAAAGAGATATCCAGTGAATGCACATTTAGTCCCGGTTTGATACACGAACCACTACTAAAATGCCTTTAGTCGCGATTGGATGGCAAAGGTCTGGATGCCCTTTCGTGGGTGACAGTGGCCAAGATGCCTCCCATGATGATGCTATAAATGGACACCCAGACCTTATGTTCAATCCATGCAAAGGCAGAGGACTCCTCTAGGCACCAGCTTCTCGAAGATGTCCTTGTGAGCATACTAAGGACATCTTCGAGAGGCTGGGCTTAGAAGCATTCTCTCTTGTGAGATAGGATTAGGAAGTAAACATGTCGAAGCTATGTCTCGGGGTGGATCGAGGTGATCCAGGCAAAGGCAGAGGACTCCTCTAGGCACCAGCTTCTCGAAGATGTCTTTGTGAGCATATACTAAGGACATCTTTGAGAGGCTGGGCTTAGAAGCATTCTCTATTGTGAGGTAGGAGGAGGAAGCAGACATGTCGACTAAGCTATGTCCCGGGGTGGAGGTGATCTGAGACCGACATATGCCTATGTCGGGAGGAACTAACACATATGCCTATGTCTTTGTGATATGTTTTTCTGTGGTGTGGATGGGAGTACCTACCAAGGATAATCCGGCATAGGTCGCTTGGCAAGATCTAGAGAAGAAGAGAAGAGAGAAAAGAGAGTGTTCATCTCGTGAATTCATATCCTCACTACCTCATGAGTTCATCTCCATATATAGGATATTCACACAGCTCAAAATGAGCATCTTGTAACACTTGTGGTATACATCTAGAGAGAGACACAATTCAGCAGGAGTAGGGGTTTTACCTCCTCACGAGGGACTCGAGCCTGGGTAGATCGGGGTATTGGTTTGTGTTTTGGGTGTTCTTGTGTTCTTCTATATGTCAGAACCATGGAGCATCTTATTCATCTGACACATATATGTATGTCTTGTCCTCCACTCCCACGATGTTTCTTTTTCGTGAAAGAACTACGTGACGCTTCGGCTCATCGTATGATGTATTAATTCAACTCATTTTATTTCAACATGAAAAGTATTTGAATTTGAATAACTAATCTAAATTGATTTTCTTTTTTTTATGTAGGGGTGTTTTTGCGCCAAAAATCATTTTTTTTCTTTCTCTTTGCACTTTCAAACATCTGCCGTGCTTAATTTTTCATTTTTTTTATTTCAAAAGAGTTTGAATATACATTTGAATAACTTCTGAATATATATTTGGCTTCTGATAATACTTTCAACATGAAAATTATTTGAATTTGAATAAGTAATCTAAATTGCTCATTTTCTTTTTAAGCCAATAAAGGGGTGTTTTTCTTTCAACTGATCAACTCATTTGAACAACTAATCAACTCATTTAATTTCAACATTAAAATCGGATGGAAAATAAAATCCATATAATCATATTAATCTTATTGTTTCATAAAATCGGATGGAAAATAAAATACATATAATCTATATAATCGTATTAACCTTGTTGTTTCATAAAAGCGGACGGCAAATAAAATACATATAACCCATATAATCATATTAACTGTCGGGTTATGACTCCCGGGAATCGGGGGTAGTCAATTCCTGAAGTGTAGTTCGAGAGGGGATTGAACGCGGAGGTCTAAACCCTCAAGTGGCTCCGCGACGTTGCTCGCCGGACCCGAAGAAGACGCACACCCAAGCAAGGAAAACACCGTCCTTTACCCAGGTTCACGACCCTCGTGAGGAGGTAAGACCGCTACTCCTGCCTGTCTGAATTATATGTGGGAGGTTACAGTACAATTGAGCTTGCCGGAAGCCCCCTCGAGGCAGCTCTTGCCTGGGGAGGGAAGCGATGATCTTCTTCCTCCTCCGGACATAGGCTAACCTAACTAGAGCTGCTAGGGTTTACAGGGGAGGTTTGCACGCAAGGGGCCGACCGTTGCTACGATGGATGTCTTCTCTATTTTATAGGCGCCTCGGGTCTTCTTCTTCGGCTTGGCCTTCGAGGTGGCTCCCACTTGCCAGTGGCGGGGCGGAGCACGAATCCACCGTGCTCCATTCGTCCATGGACTCGGTCCATTGTTGATAAAGGTGGCGCCGTGGCCGACAGGCGGCCGACCGCGCTCGTACCATCCGCAGAGCGGGCGGTCACTGAGGTGGAGCCCGCGATGACGATCTCCGTTGGAGGGTTGCGCCGTCCACCTGCTTTACCGTCAGAGTAGAAGGTCGTCACAGCTGTGCAGCAGGCGGAGCAGCTTTGTTGACCGCTTTATCGCCAGGGACAGCGGCGGGGGTGTGAGCGCCTCTGTGTGAGCGTGGCAGAGATCACGTGCGCTTTGTCGGGATTCCTTGGCGTCGACGTTTCCCTTCAGGCCTGAGGGGAGATTCCTGCCGGACTTTCCCTCAGGCGGGCTGGTTCCTTGACGGGGAGGATCCCCTGAGGCGAGGGGTCACTTGAGGCCCTCGTCTCCTCTTCAGGCCCCCGAGGGGGATCGCCTCTCAGGGGTCTCGTCAGGCGGTGACGCCTGGTCCTTAGTCGTTTCGTCCGTCTGGACCGCGAGCGAAGCATGGGGGGATGGGCTCTTGGTACCCCAGTTCCCACTGGGCCAACAGTAGCCCCCGGGCCCATGATGGGCATGACTGAGCCCATGGGCTTAGGCGAAGCGTCGTGGGCCCTTTGTGCCCAGCCGGCCCGAGCCACGCGGCACTTGGACGATTAACGGCTTCACACGATCTGGGGCGAGAGTCGTGGGGGGTCCCACCACGTCCCGGTAACCGCTCTTGGAGGGGACATAAAGCCCGAGCACTGCAGCAGGGAGCCGTTACCGTTTCCAATTTCTCGCAGAAAGTTCCGCTCCACAGAGCTCTCCGCCTCCGCGCTCTCCTGCGAGTTTCTGTTCTCCGACTCCTTCCGCCTCCGCGCCCGTGACCATGAGTCCTCTCAAGAGTAAGGGCAAGGCCGCCGTGGGGTCCTCCTCCCAGGCGGAGGCCGCCGAGATCGTGATGGGCGGGACGCTGCTTGGCGTCCGCGTCAATGAGAAGGCGCTCTCCAAGGTCCGATATCTGGTGGCGGACCGGACGAATGAGCACGGCGCCACCGCCCTGAAGCCTGCGGCGCACGGGAAGCCCCCGCGGGGATTTTTCCCTGTCTTCCAGCACTGCCTGGCCGCGGGACTGGTGCCGCCCTTCTCTCTGTTCCTGGAGGCGGTGTTGGCGTTCTACCAGGTGCAGCTGCTGCACCTGCACCCCAACTCCATCCTCATCCTCGCCGTCTTCGCCTACCTCTGCGAGGCGTACCTGGGCCTGAAGCCCACGGTGGGGCTGTTCCGGTGCTTCTACGCGCTCCGGAACACGGCGAAGAACGAGCGCTCCGGGTGCGTCTCGTTCCGCATCGTCGACGGCATGGGGGGCTTTTATATCCCCATGTCCTGGAGTGAGGGAAGGGCCATCACGTCCGTGACGAAGAAGGTAGACGACTTCCGCCAGAAGTGGTTCTTCCTCGGGGTGGAGCGTCCCTGCGCCTTCCTCGAGGTCCCTGACGAGCCTCCGGTGAATAACTCCCACTGGGGCAAGGCTACCTTCGACGGCGCCAAGAATGCGAGCTTGAGTGGGCGCCTGAGCTTCCTTCGCGAGGAGGGCCTTACGGGGCAGATGGTCGTGGCGGACTTCGTGACCCGGCGCATCGCGCCCCTCCAAGCTCACTCGGTCCTCATGTGGATGTACTCGGGGCCGAACGACAAGATGCGGCTCCACGTCGAGGACAACGACAAGGACGTCGTCGACAACATCCTCTCCACGCTCTTCGTCAACCCCTCTGTGCTTCCTGCGGATGAGGTCCGCGCGACGCTCCGGCCCCTTCACCAGTACAACTTGACGGAGCACATGGCCCGCCTGGAGGAGATGCCTTCGTTCTCCCCGACAGGCCCGGCGGACTCTGATGCGCCGCTGCGGAGGGGGCCGATTCTCCCTCGGCCTCTGGAGCTGGCCTAGGCGAGGAGGAAGCCGCAGCTGGGGAGGTCTCCTCTTCTAGGGCTGGGCCTATTACTGACGAGATTCGCGACATCTCGTCAGGCGATGAAGACGCCTTCGTGGTGGCGCCCTCGCGCCCCGTGGAGGGGGAAGCTGAGGAAGGGGAGGCCTCAGGTGCGGAGGACTCTCTGGAGAGGCGCGGCCTTCGCACCAAGGCCGCCGTGGACCACGCAGGGGTGAGGCCCTCTGACGTCCCTTCCAAGAGGAAAGCGGAGGCGCCCCCCGCGAGGCCTGCTGCTAAGCCCTTTCCCTCATGGCGCTCGTCAGGCCTCGCGTGGGTCGACGCTGGCCCTCCCCCTGCAGGGTGAGTTTACACGCCGTAGGGTCGTTTACCCTCTTGGTTTCTATTTCTATCTCATCCTTTGCTGAGGTTTCCCTTGCGCTCTTGACAGCGGACCTGCGCCTACTAAGCGCCGCCGGCTCCGCAAGGCGTCCGAGGTGAAGACCGCCACGGCCGGGGCTCTGGCTGACGAGGCCGCGAGGCCTGAGAGGACGGCCCCAACGGCCCCCCTTGAGGAAGCGCCTCAAATAGAAGCGACGGCGCCCCTCGCGGGGGCGGCTGGTCCATCTGGGAAGGAGAGCACCGTAGGCTCGGATGCCCCTGCAGCGCCGCGCGAGTCTCCGTCGGTGGAGGGCTCGGAGGCGATGCTCCAGCGCCACCTCGTGCCGCCACTCCTTCTCGCGCAGCCTCGCCTCCGCGCGAGGTCACTCCGCCTCGCGCGGCCACGCCTTCGCGCGAGGCCACTCCGCCTCGCGAGCCAACGCCACCGCGCATGTCGACGCCTCTGGGTGCGCCTGCTGCATCGCCAGCGCCCAACGCCTCTGCGCAGCCCGCGACGGAGGCCTTCGAGGCGCCGCAGGCGTTGGCGCGTGTGCCGGGGGCGGTTTCTCCTCCCCTCCCCGCCAGGATGGGGGCAAGGAGCGCCTCGCGGCTGCAGGGCCTGAGGGTGGCACGGGCACGGGTTCTGGCGGGGCTCAAGCCAGCCCGCTTGTCCTTCCCGCTGCCGGACCGGCGGGACTCGACGCCGAGGCCGGCACTTCTGCGAGCCGAGCCCTGGTGCTCCGCGGCTGGGACTGGAGCGCGGGACATCGTGAGGCCGCCTTTGGCCTCGTGAGGGAGTCCCTGGAGGGCTTGGAGGCTCACCTCGCCCTCGGGGACATATGGCTCGCTCAGCAGCAGAAGGAGCTGGCGAAATCGTGGGGAGTCCTTCCACGCGGCGGTCGAGCCGCGCCGGCAGGAAGACTTGACGCTGCAGGCCGCCCGCGAGGAAGCCACCACCTTCGCCAAGGAGACCCGTGAGGCGGCCATCCGCGACGTTGCAGAGCTGCTCCAACCCCTCCAGGAGGAACGCGACGCCGCGGCGAAGCTTCTGCGCGAGGTCGTGGCGGAACGCGAGGCGATGGAGGGCTCGTTGGCGCAGAAGCGCCGCGAGCTGGGCCAGCTGGAGGCTCAGCTGCTCTCCACCCATCAGGCCGCATCGGCTGCTCTGGAGAAGGACTGTAAGGCCTTTGCCGAGTGCGAGCAGCTGCTGGTCCTCAAGGAGAAGGAGCTGCAGCAGCGCGAGGAGCGGCGCCTCCAGGGGGAGAAGGACTTGGCTGCTCAACGCGAGGCCCTCAAGGAGCGAGAGGGTGAGCTGGCCCAGGCGACCCAGAAGTACAAGGACAACGTCGCTTCCCAGAAGGTGACTTACGAGCGCCTTGAGCGGCGCTTTGCCGAGAAGAAAAAGGAGGCCGAAGACGCCCTCGCGGAGCGCGAGAAGCAGTTCTGCAGGTCCACTTCCCAAAAGTACCGCGACATGGCCCAGGCGCAAGAGGACCGCTTCAAGGCCAATGACGCCGCGGACGCCCGGAAGATCGTCGAGCTCGAGAAGGCCAACTCCAAGCTGGAGGCCCGTCTTACTCGCGCTAAGGACGGCCGCCGCCGGGCGGAGGAGGCTCGCACAGAGGCTGTCCACAACCTCAACTCTCTGGCCAAGGACGTGGAGGAGCAAGTGGCCCCGGCGATGCAGCGGGCAGCAGAGGCCTCAGACTCCGCCAATGCGGCTAGGGCACTCACGAAGCAGCGCGAGCGCATGTTCTAGGCGCTGGTCGCTCGTGGCATGCGACGCACACCGACGTCCGAAGCCGCGGCGACGTTGCCATGTACTTGGTCTACTTCGAGCAGCTCTTCACAGCGCTTGAGGGTCCCGTCGCCGAGCTTCGGGAGATGATCGAGGACGAGAGTCGGCAGCTCTTGGGGGTGGTGGTGGACCGCATCTTCACCAACCTAAATCTTCTCACGCCAGACTTCGACCTGGGTTCCGTGACCGAGGCCGCCCAAGGCGAGGATGCTCAGCGTGTCTCAAGCTCCCTCCGCGAGCAGGTGGACGCCTTCTGCGACCGCTTCAGGCGAGCGGAGGCTGCACCGGAGGACAGCGAGGAGGAGGCCTGCTCTGCCGAGGCTGACGAGGCCGCCGCGGAAGAGGTCCAAGACGATGCTGCTTCTCATTGAACCATCCTCTATTGCCCCTACGAGCGTTTGTATCTGCACCAGCTGTGTGCTTTTAGACATCTCAAGACTCTTGGCTTGTAATATACTTTAATTGCTGTTTTAATCCGAGCTGGTCTGCCCCTCGTGAGGTCTCTTTGGACTCATCTTCATGTCTATTTGTTATCTGCATCGTTAGGTCCCGTCTCTTCGCGCCATGACTCCGCCACTTCGGTATGCGGGAGCAATGACTCCGCAAGGCCGGGGGGAGTTTAGGCCTAGGAGAGGTAAGGGCCTTGAGTCGCGATGCTCAAGTGCCCCCCTTAGACGTGTGAGTAGTCGATGAAGCGTAAGGGAAAGCGAACTCGCTCGAGGGGCAAAGACGCGCTTTCAGGAGAAAGAAATGCTTTTAAAGCGTGGGTGCGAGACTTAGCTTCTCGAGGTTTTTTGCTCTGTGGAGGCCTTTCGCCTGGCGAGGTTGCCCACTTGAGGGGTCGCTCCTGGGGAGACTCTTTGCCTGGCGAGGTTGCCCACTTGAGGGGTCGCTCCTGGGAAGACTCTTTGCCTGGCGAGGTTGCCCACTTGAGGGGTCGCTCCTGGGGAGACTCTTTGCCTGGCGAGGTTGCCCACTTGAGGGGTCACTCCCGGATGCCCCTTCAGGCTCGAGGGGGAATTCTTTCCTGCAGGTATTAGAGGGGCGAACCCAAACGCTGGAACACGGATCGAGGGATCGTGCGCGCTTATAGGTCCCCTCAGGCGTTCCTTGCAAGTAGAGTAAGTACCAAGGTCCTTAGTAGAGATGGCTTGTTTGTGGGGGAATTGCCCTCCAGCCAGAGCTCGGACTCTTGGATTTTGCAGTGCTGCTGGTGTGTCATTTGAGGCACTGGCACCGTACTCAGCCCCCGCTCGCAAGGTACGCATGTGGAGTTATATAAGCGCACACTTCAACAATAGTAATGCGTAAATGTAAAACCCCCCAAAAATGTTTTTTAAGCGGCGCCGAAGCGCTAAGTTCACTTAGGAACGAGATTGAGTCATTATGCTTGGGGTTGGACTGCTTGTCGAGGCATGGGGACCACCTGTTGGTGGTTGAGACTCTCAACGGCCTGAGGTGGCTTGTTTTATTTGAGAGCCGGAGGGTTTTTCCCTCGAATGAAGCCTTTGGGGCTTTGGAGGTTTAAGCCGTTGGCGTTTTAACCTCCGGAGACAAGAATGCTTGGAGGTTGAGCCGTAAGCTGCCTCGTCCGCTAGGAATCTCGACGTGACAATGATCACGTACGTGGCAATTACCACGATTGCGTTTGTTCCCTTGGGAGACAAAGCATTTGTTTGAGGTTTAAGCCTTTTGGCGTTTTAACCTCTAGAGTCGACATTGCTTGGAGGTTGAGCCGTAAGATGCCTCTTCCGCTTTGTTTTCTCGACGTGACAATGATCACGGGTGTGGCAATGACCACTTTGGCATTTGTTCCTTTAGGAGACAAAGCTATGTTTTTGGAGGTTTAAGCCTTTCGGCGTTTTAACCTCTAGAGACGAAAGATGCTTAGAGGTTGAGCCGTGGGCTGCCTCGTCCGCTTGATGTCTCGTCGTGACAATGATCACGGGTGTGACAATAATCACTCTCTTTTTTTTACTTGTTCCTGGCGGATACAAAGGTTTGCGAAGTTTAAGCCTTGAGCTTTTAACCTTGAGGGACAAAAAGGTGCTTGGAGGTTGAGCCATGGGCTGCCTCTTTCGCTAAATTCCCTGACGTGATGGTGATCACGGGTAGAACTTGCGTAGATGCTTGATGTTCCATGGATTCTTGACGGGGACACCGTCTTCCGTCTCGAGGCAAGCCGCGCCAGGCCTGGCGATGTGGGTGACCCTGTAGGGACCTTCCCACATCGGAGACAGCTTGTGGAGGCCTTCCCTGGAGAGGACTCGTCTGAGGACAAGATCGCCTGCCTCCAGGGTGCGCGAGCGCACATTACGGCTGTGGTAGGGCCTCAGGGACTGCTGGTACTTGGCCGCCCGTAGAGCGGCGCGGCGCCTTAGTCCTTCAAGGAGCAGCAGGTCGTTGTTGTGGATATCCTCTTGCTGGTCCTCATTAAAGGCAAGGACCCGTGGGGACCCATGCTTTATCTCTGCGGGGAGGACTGCTTCGGCTCCATAGACGAGTGCGAACGGCGTTTCCGCGGTGGGCTTGGGTGGCGTTGTACGGATGGACCAGAGCACCGAGGGTAGCTCGTTGATCCAGCCCTTGCCGTGGCCCTTGAGGACATCGAAGGTCCTGGTCTTTAGGCCTTTGAGGACCTCTGCGTTTGCGCGCTCAGCCTGCCCGTTGCTATGCGGATGGGCGACTGAGGCGAAGCAGAGCTTGATGCCCATCTTCTGGCAGTAGGCTCTGAAAATGCCGCTTGTGAATTGTGAGCCATTGTCGGTGATGATGCGGTTAGGCACCCCGAAGCGGCAGACCAGGCCTCTGATGAATTTCACCGCCGCGTCTGTTGTGATTGTACGCGTCGCCTCCACTTCAGGCCATTTTGTGAACTTGTCAATGGCCACGAAGAGGTAGCGATATCCATGTTGCGCTGTTGGGAAATGTCCCAGGATGTCCAGCCCCCAGACCGCAAACGGCCACGAGAGCGGAATGGTTTGTAGGCCTAGCGCTGGTTGGTGGATTTGCTTGGCGTGGAATTGGCAGGCTTCACAAGCTTGAATGATGTCCGTTGTATCTTGAAGCGCTTGAGGCCAGTAGAAGCCGCTCCTGAAGACTTTCCCTGCGAGGGTGCGGGCGCACGAATGGTGGCCGCATTCCCCGCTGTGGATGTCTTTTATCAGCAGCTTTCCTTCTTCAGGAGGGACGCACTTGAGCGCGATGCCGTTTGGGCGCTTGCGGTAGAGATTTCCTTCGAGGATTTGGTACGATTTTGCTTGGCGGGCAATTCACTCCGCTTCAACATCTTCCTCGGGAAGGATCCCCTTGTGGAGGTAGTCTTTGATCTCGTCGATCCATCCTGCCTCTTGGTGTACTGCTATGAGCAACAGACGCTCCCCTGTTGGGGGTCCGCAGCCTGGGGCTCCGCTTGCAGGTGGTGGCCGGAGTGTTTCGTCTGTGCTTGCGGGCAGGGCCTCTAGGGGCTGATTTATGGATGCCTTGATGAGCCTTTCTTCAAAGACACCTGGCAGCTGGGCTTGCCTCTTTGATGCGCGCTTGGCGATGTCATCAGCCTCTTTGTTCTCTTTTCTTGGGATGTGCATGAGCTCCATTCCCCTGAAGTTCTTCTCCAACCTTCGGACCTCTTCAAGGTATGCGGCCATGTGGTCGTCCTTGGCCTTGTAGCTTTTGTTGGAGAAGTTGACGAGCAACTGGGAGTCCCCTTGATGAGTATATGCTTGACGCCTAGGGCGATTGCGACGCGTAGGCCAGCAAGTAGTCCTTCATACTCAGCGATGTTGTTGGATATCTTGTCGATTCCGAAGCACAGCTGGACTGCGTCATACAACTTGTCGCCTTTTGGTGAGGTGAAGACTACACCTGCCCCACCATGGCGGAAAGCGAAAGCTCCATCGAACTTCATGGTCCAGTGGCTGGGCATTGCGGCTCCAGCGGACTCGTGCTCTTCTTCCCAGGGCTCTTCATGGGTTGGATCAGTCCATTCGGCGACGAAGTCTGCCAGCGCTCTTCCTTTGATTACCCTTGTGGTATCGAAGCGCAAACTGAATGGCCGTAGCTCGATGTTCCATCCTGCGACACGATCTGTTACATTTGGGTTGCGCAGAATTTGCTCCAGGGGGAAAGAGGTTACCACCGTAATGGGGTGCCCCTGGAAGTAGTGACGCAGCTTTCTTGAGGCAATGAGGAGTGCGAGGAGAAGCTTCTGCTGCATAGGGTACCACTCACGAGCATCACGCAGTACTGTGCTGACGAAGTAAACTGGATGCTCGACGAGAGAGGTTTCTTTTTCCTTGGCGTCTTTCGCTTGAGGTGGCCCAGTTTTTCCCTCGATGGGGTCGGCTTCAAGAGGCTTGTCCTGGGCCTCGAGGGTGTCGGCCTCGAGGGACTTGGCCTCAAGGGACGTGGCCTCGAGGGACGTTGCCTCGAGGGGCTTTGCCTCTAGGGGCGTGGCCTCGAGGTACGTTGCCTCGAGGGACGTTGCCTCGAGGGGCTTGGCCTCGAGGGACGTTGCCTCGAGGGGCTTGGCCTCGAGGTACGTTGCCTCGAGGGGCGTGGCCTTTAGGGGCGTGGCCTCACAGCGTTCCTCCTGGTCCTCGAGTGTGTTAGCCTTTTGAGGCTCCTCGGTCCCTTCGGCATGAACCTCTTGCAGCAGTTGACTCGGGGCGGTCCCATTTTGAGGCTTTGGGACTGGCGTGGGCCTTGTGACGACCGCCCCTTCGTCGAGCTCTTCATCGGGCTTCTTCTTTGGAGTGGTTGCACTCTTCTTGTGAAGTACAGGCTCCACTCTTTCCACCACAAGGACATCACTGGTTGTTTGTGGGGTAGCTGACAAGTACAGCTTCAGGTGCTCGTCAAGCCTTGGGGCAACCATTATAGGAGGGCTGGTCAAGTACTTCTTCAGGTCCTCAAATGCTTTTTCAGCTTCAGGGGTCCACTTGAAAGTGCCCGTTCTCTTCATGATCTTGAAAAACGGCAAGGCCCTTTCACCGAACTTGGAGATAAATCTGCCCAAGCTGGCCATGCAGCCTGCTAGGCGTTGCATGTCCTTGAGCCTGCGTGGGGGTTGCATGCCTTCTATGGCCTTGATTTTGTCTGGGTTTGCCTCTATGCCCCGATGAGACACGAGGAAGCCCAGCAATTTGCCCGAAGGTACTCCAAAGACGCACTTGGCGGGGTTGAGCTTGATGTTCACCTTGCGTAGGCTGTCGAAGGTTTCTTCCAGGTCTCCGAGCAGAGTATTTCCTTCTCGTGACTTCACGACGATGTCATCAACATATGCTTCCGCGTTTCGCCCCATTTGCCCGCCAAGGGCTATCCTTATTAACCTCTGGAAAGTGGCTCCGGCATTTTTTAGGCCGAAGGGCATGCAGATGTAGCAATACACACCTCATAGGGTGAGGAAAGACGTCTTCTCCTCGTCCTCTTTAGCCATCTTAATCTAGTGATAACCAGAGAAGGCATCGAGGAAACAGAGGAGGTCACAGCCTGTCGTGGAGTCCACGATCTGGTCAATTCTGGGCATGGGGTAAGGGTCCTTGGGGCAGGCCTTGTTTACGTCGGTGTAGTCGATGTAGAGGCGGCCTCCGCCGGCGGGTTTTGGGACCACCACGCTGTTGGAGAGCCAAGTGGGGTGAGCGACTTCGCGGACTACATTTGCCGCTTTGAGGTTCTCGACCTCCTTGACGATGAACGCTTGCTTCTCGGGGGCTTGCTTTTTGCTTGACGGGGCGTGCGTTTGGGCACACGGCCAAGTGGTGCTCGATCACCTCCCTCGGTACACCAGACGTATCTGACGGTGTCCATGCGAACATGTCAGAGTTTGCCTGGAGAAAGGCGACGAGCGCGCTTTCCTATTTGGGAGGAAGCGTGGCGCCGATGGTGACGCTAGCCCCCGAGCCTTCAGCCCCCGAGCTCCCTGAGCTCAGAGAGATGTTCTTTGTAGCAGCTGAGTCCTGAGAGAACAACTGCTTTTTCTTCTTGGGCCTCTCGAGAGGCTCTTGGTCCTCATCTGCGGGGAAGGCCATGGCGGCGGTCTTGTAGGCCATCTCCACAGCGCGCGTAGCGTCCAGGACATGCCCACGTATGGTGATCGTGTCGGCGCTGCCGGGGACCTTTACCATGTTATACGCATGGTGCGTGACGGCCATGAACTTCGCGAGCGCGGGGTAGACGAGGATGGCGTTGTACGGCAGGCCGATGTGCGCAACATCGAAGTCGATGTGCTCGGTGCGGTAATTTTACTCTGGTGACCGCTGTGAAGGGCGTCGAGGGCATAAGCCTCTCGTAGGGCACTTGAAGCGCTTCGAACGTATCTATGGAGATGACGTTCAGACCTGCTCCGCCGTCGATGAGCGTCTCGGAGACAGCCACATTGTCGATGGTGGGGGTGCAGACCAGCGGGAGGGTTCCAACAGTCTTGGTGGACTTTGGATGGTCCTGAGCATCGAAGGCGATGGTGTATTGCGACCACTTGAGGGGCCTGGAGGTTTCCGTGCTTGGGAGGGCGGTGTTGAGCTCGCGGGCGAACTGCTTGAACTGGTTGTTCGACTTTGGCGCCTGCGGCCCTCCTAGGATGCAGGCAATGGCGCCCCTCGGGGCTTGGTAGCCGCCATCTTCCTCGTCAGGGAGGTTGCCGTTCTTTTCTGCGGCGTTGGCTCGATTTCCAGATGGTTTCTGGTAGTCGCCCTTGCGTCCGCCTCCACGGTAGCCACGGCCTCGACCGCGGCCGCCGCCGTCTTCTGCTTGCTCGCGCTCCTTGCTCAACCTTTTGAGGTCGTAGCAGGACTCCGTAGAGTGGCCGCGCCTGTTGTGGTAGATGCAGAAAGGGCGGTGATCATCTTTCCTTTCCCCGGCCTCGGGGGAGTCCCTGCGGGTGCCCTTTGTGTCAGGTTCTGCCGCGAGAACTGCGGTGGCCTTGCGCTTGGGCTCCTCCTCCTTCTTCTGGCTCTTGGACCCCTCAGCGTGATCGTCCCCTCTCGAGGACATTTTCACGAAGAGGAGTCCCTCTTCAGCCTTGGCGCACTTGTCCGCCATGTCGAACAGCTTGACCACAGAGGTGAGTTTGTCGTGGATGCCCAGTTTCTCGAGCATCCTGCTGTTTGTGACGCCCTCGCGGAAGGCGGCGATGACTTGGGTGTCGGGGATGTTGGGGATCTTGTTGCGCACCTGGCTGAAGCGCTGGATGTACTTGCGGAGCGTTTCATCCTTCCTCTGCACCACAGCACGCAGATCGTTGTGGGTGAGGGCGCGCTCGTACGTCCCCTTGAAGTTGGAGACGAACTGCTAGCAGAGCTCCTCCCAGGAGTTCACAGAGTCCTCCGGGAGGTTCAGGAGACACGACAGCGCAGAGTTGCGTAGCGCGTGGGAACACCAGTTGGCCATGACCTTGTCGTCTCCTCCCGTAGCTTGGATGGAGGTGGTGTAGAGCTGCAGGAACTCGACGGGGTTGCTGGAGCCGTCGTAGCCCTTGGGAAGAGCCGGCCTGAACTTTTGCGGCCAGACCACGCGGCGCAGGGAGCGAGTGAACGCCATGCAGCCCGAGGTGTACGTGGCGACCCTGTGCTGAAGCGCGCCGCGGTTCTGCTGTCCCGCCTGGCCGAGCTCCTCCACGAGCCTGTTCTGGCGGTCTCGCTGGAGCTCCATCCCCACACGCGCGTCGGGTGCGGTGCGCTGCACGATCATGCAATCGCGCGACGAGGTCGCATGCGAAGCAGCCCTCTGTGCCGCAGCCGGCGCAGGCCCCGGAGGTGGCGGAGGCGCATTTTTTGCGACCGTGCCCGCGAGAGAGGGGTGCGCGTTGGACTGCGACGGAGCGGGGCGCGTCGTGGCGATGTCGACGAGGTGGTTGAGGCGTTGGAGCCACTGCTCGTGGGCCTCAGCGGTGGGCTGGTAACGGAGCAGCTCCTGCGCCATGAGCAGCGCGGTGTGGGGCGCAGGGTCGGTTCTCCCCGGGTCTGAGCCGCTCGGGCGCTGCGACGGGTGCGACGACTGCGCGTCCTCCTGGTGCTCGGCGTCGTGCTCTGGCTCCTCCGCGTGAGGGCCAAAGGGGACATGCTCCTCTTGGCGGGGTCGGCCCCGCCTTGCGCGGGTGGTCGCGCGGGTGGTGGTGGCGCCTGGGGGCGCGCGTGTTCCCGCGGGCACGCGTCGGCTGACTCGAGCAGTGCGGGTGGTGCGCGTGTTCACCATGGCGCGGAGACGAACTCGAAGGTTGTTGACGCGCCTCAATCCCCCTACCTGGCGCGCCAAATGTCGGGTTATGACTCCCGGGAATCGGGGGTAGTCACTTCCTGAAGTGTAGTTCGAGAGGGGATTGAAAGCGGAGGTCTAAACCCTCAAGTGGCTCCGCGACGTTGCTCGCCGGACCCGAAGAAGACGCACACCCGACCAAGGAAAACACCGTCCTTTACCCAGGTTCACGGCCCTCGTGAGGAGGTAAGACCGCTACTCCTGCATGTCTGTATTATATGAGGGAGGTTACAGTACAATTGAGCTTGCCGGAAGCCCCCTCGAGGCAGCTCTTGCCTGGGGAGGGAAGCGATGATCTTCTTCCTCCTCCGGACAGAGGCTAACCTAACTAGAGCTGCTAGGGTTTACAGGGGAGGTTTGCACGCAAGGGGCCGACCCTTGCTACGATGGATGTCTTCTCTCTTTTATAGGCGCCTCGTGTCTTCTTCTTCGGCTTGGCCTTCGAGGTGGCTCCCACTTGCCAGTGGCGGGGTGGAGCACGAGTCCACCGTGCTCCATTCGTCCATGGACTCGGTCCATTGTTGATAAAGGTGGCGCCGTGGCCGACAGGCGGCCGACCACGCTCGTTCCATCCGCAGAGCGGACGGTCTCTGAGGTGGAGCCCGCGATGACGATCTCCGTTGAAGGGTTACGCCGTCCACCTGCTTTACCGTCAGAGTAGAAGGTCCTCACAGCTGTGCAGCAGGTGGAGCAGCTTTGTTGACCGCTTTATCGCCAGGGACAGCGACGGGGGTGTGAGCGCCTTTGTGCGAGCGTGGCAGAGATCACGTGCGCTCTGTCGGGATTCCTTGGCGACGACGTTTTCCTTCAGGCCTGAGGGGTGATTCCTGCCGGACTTTCCCTCAGGCGGGCTGGTTCCTTGACGGGGAGGATCCCCTGAGGCGAGGGGTCACTTGAGGCCCTCGTCTCCTCTTCAGGCCCCCGAGGGGGATCGCCTCCCGGGGGTCCCGTCAGGCGGTGACGCCTGGTCCTTAGTCGTTTCGTCCGTCTAGCCCGCGAGCGAGGCCTGGGGGGAATAGGCTCTTGGTACCCCAGTTCCCACTGGGCCGACATTAACCTTATTGTTTCATAAAATCGGATGGAAAATAAAATACATATAATCTATATAATCATATTAATCCATAAAACCGAAGGGCTCAAAACCGAAGGGTTGTTTCTACTAGTGACATAATCCATAAAATCGGATGAAAATCATATATTTATCTTTGGATATGGAAATATTCAAATATTTCAACCGGTAACCGAAATTACTTAGAAATGGAAATATTTATATTAATAAACCGGTAACCGATATATAAGAGACACACAACAGTCTATTAATCATATCAATCTAAATACCACTTCCGTGCAAGCACCATAAACGACTCTCTCGTAGCTCAATGGAACCACGGCCCAATATCTCGTTAGGTCTTCTCCTTCCTCATCGTCGGCATGTTTCTTGTCGTCCCGTTTCTTGTCGTCCTTCTTTTTATTTTTCTTGATCTCGAGATTTGTCCCAACGACAGCATTGGAGAGAGCATGGAGGCTCGGGGTAGCATTGTCAATTGGGTTCCGGCAATTACTCTGGAGGTCGACCGCTGACGGATTCTGCACGTATCGTGGCATCCGCACGTCATTCTGGATTGTCACGCTGTAAAAGTTGACAGTCTTGTCACCTAAGAAATCGATGAGTAGATTCGGCACCCGATCAGCCCTCAAATGTGTAAAATAAGAGTCTCGGTCACCACAAAGAATTTGGATTTCGTCCGGAAAATGAAATTTGGATGAAATTTGGCCATTTCGTCCAGCACCGGTAAATATGAATATGACTACCGGTCAAACTATTTCGGCCTTAGTTGAATTTTTAGGCCGTCCACCGTTCGGCCCGGCCTACGTTAACCTTTCTGTAAGATTAGAGCATCTCTAGCAGAGCTCTCAAACCCTTATAACTCCAGCGACTTCACGGGCCGAGTCTTTTTTTGGCCCATAGCAGATCCCGTGAACGCGAACCGTCCCTCAAACGCGATAAGGGCGCCCGTCGAGGCGGCGCGTCCATCTGTATTTATGATGGGCTGGGGCACATTTGTAGGACAAAATCATTATCCACCCGCACCGCCGATGAGCAATCCGCGGCGCCCCCCTTTAAACCCTGACGAGCAATACGCTACACGCGACGTAGTTTAGTACGCCGCCGCCTCTGCGGGATAGCACCTAAGAGGGCGCGGTCAAATCTGCGGGGCCGTGGCGACCGATTCGGGGACTTCTCCGCCGCGAATCGGAAGTTTCTCGTCTGCGCCGACGCCGGTCGTAAGCGACTCATCAAGAAATTCCAGCAAGTCGGCTGGGAAGCCCCGTGGTCGTGCTACCACCACGAGGTGGAGGAGTTCGACCACGAGAGGGTATGCCGCGGCATTCCGGAGAGCTCGAAGGTCGCCGCCGCGCGCCTCGACATGCTCGAGCGGACGCTCGATCTTCTTCAATCGGACACCCTCGACCTTCTTGACTCGATCCCCGTCGAGATGGTGGGCTGCGTCCTCTCCCTCGTCCTGCTACGGAAGAAGAAGAAGGCAGAGCACCGTCGCGACGAGTACTGAAGCTCGTCGCCGCGAGGAGCTCGTCGTCGCCGCACCAGAGGCTCCGGAGCCAATTTTTGGCAGTAGGGTAGGGTGGCGACGAGTTTAGATTACTTTCGGACTTAGTGTACATTATGTTCGATTTTGTGGTCAACTCTTCCGTGGAGAAAAAATTGCGATGAAAGCAAAATCGTTTCCCCCCAATTCGATCTTTTGCATATCCGATTTAGTTTTCTGCTATTGTGAGCGAGCATTTGCGAGGAGATCAGGCAATTCCTAATGATTATAAACTTATTTTGTTGTTCTTTTTATAAAGTGCTGTTAGAGATGCTCTTAAATGCCTGTATATGGTTGCAAAGCCTAAAAACTCTCAAATTACCCAATCCTCTTGTCTTTCCGCGGCGGCGGCTCCCTGGAGCCCGATGCCCTCGCGCCCAGACAGCTCGCGCCGCCACCTGCTTCCGGACCTCCGCCCTCGGTTGGCTGTGTCCTCGTGCGACTCTAGCAGCTGGACGCAGCGAGGAGCAGCAAGGCCACCGCGGGGGGACAGCTAAAGATTTTGTGTGTGTGTCGTCCGCGCTCGGCCGGCCGGCCGGAACGGGACCTGATGGTGGAGTTAGCAGTTGCGGCACCTGGGCAGCGCAGCTGGTGAACACGATCAAGATGAGTAGTAAGTGGTATGGGATTCGTGATAGTTGATCTACTTGGAATTCACGGTACTGTGAGGCGATATTTTAAATTGAATCCTGAAGCAGTCACTCGGTGTGCAAGCAATGAATGGATCATTCATACTCAGTTTAGTTCAGCTTTACTTCCTTTGCTGCTCGATATCAATCTATGTACATTTTCGTTCACTTTTCATCCAAATTTCGTCCACAGGTCCAAATTTTGGATAGTGTTTTTGTCCGAGATTTTCTGAATTTTTCTGAAATTCCGAAATCCGCCCATTTCATCCTAGAGCGGAACATTTTGCAAAACGAAATCCAAAACCTTGATCGCCATAGAGAGTTGAATGATGGCGGCGCGCTGCTTCTGCTCCTCTGGATGGTCCTTCTGACGACGACCCGGGAGTGTGTCGGTTTGTCGTAGTCGAGCCCAACCCCCTTGATCGGTGTGGCGTCGAGATACTCCTTGTCGGATCCACGGATCCACCGCTCCACGCGTGATGCACGGAGAGTGACTCATACTGTAAAGTCCATGCCTTCCTTGGAGAAAAAGAACAACTGAGACGCCGTGATGTGTCCGAGTCCGAGTGACTCCATTGGAATGAAAGAGATCAAGGATGGAGAAGAAGATTTAGCGTGTGATTAGGCATGGATCACGTTAGCTTATATAACCAGCCGAAGAGTGAGGCCGGCCGGCGGCCAGCAAGAGAGTCCGGCATGCGGCACCGCAAGAGAGTCCGGCAGGCGGCGGTGCCGCATGCCGGCAATTAAATTTGTGTGTGTACAGTTTTCAAAACACAGTCAAAAAACTGTTCTGATTCCAAAACACGCTCAAAACACGATAGGGATGTGTACAATCTGTGATTTAGTCCTGGTTTGATACACGAACCGTGACTAAAACATTTAGTCACGGTTCATATGTCAAACCTGGACTAAATGTTCATATGGAACAGGGACTATAGAGTTTTGAGGTTGAGATGTCATCCTAACCGTTGGAGCCGGGACTAATAGTATCTTTAGTCCGGGTTCTAGCCAGAACCCGGACTAAAGGGACTCAGGGCTCAAAACCGAAGCCCCATTTTCTACTAGAGTAGTGCTGAAAAACAAATAGTTCGTTACATGCTGTCGTTCGTGTCGGTGCACGTAGACTTATAGGTGCTGACGCCACGTGGTGCCTCCTTCTCCAAAAATAAGGACTCGTGGGCGCGGTCCTGACGTCGTAGCGGGTTGGTGGCCCTCAAGCGTAGAACTTGTTGAGGTGCTCGATGTAACATGAGTTCGCCACAACGACCCTCGATCGTCTGCAGCCTAGCGGCGCCTAGGTGGGCTATGCGCGTGATCTTGAATGTTCCTTCCCATATTGGCGAAAGCTTGTGGAGGCCTTCCCTGGATTGACCCTGCGTAGAACAAGATCGCCTACCTCGAGAGTTTGACGTCGTATGTGTTGGCTGTGGTACCGTTGCAGGGCCTGCTGGTAGCGTGCTGCCCGGAGGATGACGCGGTGCCGGGCTTCTTCCAGGAGGAGCAGGTCCTCCTGTTTTAGCTCGTCCTGAAGAGCCTCCTTGAAGGCCCGCACTCGAGGCAATCTGTGCTTGAGCTCGGCAGGCAACACTGCTTCTGCACCGTAGACCAGTGACAAGGGTATCTGACCGGTGGGCTTGGTGGGGGTGGTGTGGATGGACCAGAGCACCGCTGGCAAGTCCTTAATCCAATTCGGCTTCCTCTTGAAACTCCGGGTCTTGAGCCCCTTTGGGACCTCCGCGTTGGCCCGCTCTAACAGGCCATTGTTGCGCGGATGCACCACTGAGGCGTAGCATATCTTGATGCCGAGATCAGCGCGGTACGACTTGAAGAGTCCGCTGGTGAACTGTGAGCCGTCGTCTGTGATGGTGCTGTTGGGGACCCCAAAGCGGCACACAGTCCCTCTAATGAACTTGACGGTGAACCTTGCGGGTATGTGCCCAATGCTTCGACCTCGACCCACTTTGAGAACTTGTCACAAACCACGTAGAGGTAGCGGTAGCCGCATTGAGCTCTGGGGAATGATCCAAAGATGTCCAGCCCCCACACTGCGAAAGGCCATGACAGTGGGATAGTCTGCAACTCCTGTGATGGCTGGTGGATTTTCTTAGCATGGAACTGCCATGCCTCACACTCCCTTACAAGGTTCATCGCGTCTTGCAATGTCGTAGGTCAGAAGAAACCGCATCGAAACGCCTTAGCTACGAGAGTGCGGGAACAGGAGTGGTGTCCGCAATCCCTGTTGTGGATGTCCTTGAGTAACTCCCGACATTCGCTGAGGGCGATGCACTTGAGGTCCACCCTGTTGGGGCGTCACCTGTACAACACGTCATCCTTGAGGCGGTACAGCTTGGCCTGGTGTGCCACACGCTTGGCCTCTTCTTCTGCTATGGGCAGGCTCCCTTCCTCGAGATAGAGCCTTGTCTCTACTATGTAGTCGCTCGTCTGGTGTTCTGCTATATAGTACCTGGCGATCTCTTGAGGGTGTGCCGCAGCTCGGGGCTCCTGTGGATGGGGGCGGAGGTAACTCAACAGGCCTCAGAATGTTTTCATTGGGAGGAGTTGCCGAGGGCGTGAAGAGCCTCTCCTCGAATACTCCAGGATCTTGGGGTTCTCTTCTCGACGCGCTCCGAGCGATGAAGTCGGCCTCGGTGTTTTGCCCGCGGGGATGTAAGTGAGCTCCATTCCCAGGAATTGATTATCCATCTGTCGTACCTTCTCCAGATAGGACCACCATCTGAGCAACTTTCGCTATGTAGCTCTTGTTGGAGAAGTTGACCAGCAACTGGGAGTCCCCCTTGATGATGATCCTTTTTATGCCGAGATCGATGGCGGCCAGGAGCCCTGCGAGGAAGCCTCATATTATGCGATATTGTGGGACCTCTTATCCTTTTGTGCGAACTCGAGCTGGACAACGTAGTATAGCTTGTCGCCAGTTGGTGATGTCAGCACTACTCCAGCCCCCGTGCCCTTCTTGCAGAAAGCGTCGTCAAATTTGAGGGACCAGTACTCGTTAGCTTCCTTACCAGGACAGAGTTCTTCTTCCTCGTATTCCCCTGTGGCGGGATTGTCTGTCCATTCGGCTGTGAAATCGGCCAGGGCCGCTCCCTTGATGGTTCTTGTGGTGAGGAACTCCAACTCAAACGGCTGCAACTCGATTACCCATTCTGCGACTCGCCCCGTGGCATTTGAGTTGCGGAGTATCTGTTCCAAGGTATATGAGGATACCACCGTCATCGAGTGGCCTTGGAAGTAGTGTCTCAGGTTCCTGGAGGCCAGGAGGATGGTGAAGAGTAACTTCTGCTGCATGGTGTAGCGCTCCCGGGCGTCTTGCAGTACTGTGCTGACGTAGTAGACCGGTGTTCCACCACATGTGTTTCGGTGATGTCCTTGCCGGCCGGCTCGTGAGGCCCTTGCGAACCTTCAGGGGGACGCTCCTCGGGAGGACAATACTCAAGAGGTGATTCCCCGGAAGCCCCCGAGGCCAGCTCCCCTCAAGAGGCGACCCTAGGGAGTTTTCTAGGTGTAGCCTCAGGAAGGTCCCCCTCCGCCTCTGCGGGCACCTCTGTGTGCTTTCTCTTTTTGACGACAGGATCCTCTCTATTGACGACCAGAACAACGCTCGCCGTCTATGGGGTAGCGGAGATGTACAACTTTAAGGGCTCTCTCGGACGAGGTGCCACCATGGCGGGTGGTCGAAAGCTTCTATCGATATCACGTTCAGTCCTGCTCCTTCATCCACCAAGGTATTCAGAACCGGGACCTCGTTGATCGTGGGCGTATAGACAAGTGGGAGGGCTCCTACCCACGCGGTGGTCCTTGGGTAATCCGTCGCAGTGAACGATTCGACCTGGTCAGACCACTTGAGCGCCCGAGTGGGGATGCTCGCGGAGCGTGTCGTGCCCTCTCCTCTCGCCACTCATGCAGCGTGCCTGTGACGCCCTAAAATCGGAACTATGTAGATTTAAGCGCCCCCGCCGAAATCCGCATAATAACGATTTTAGGTCGCCCACCAGACATAATGTGCACGCCGAAACATGCGCATTATGTGGGTGGAGTTGTGATAACATTACAACAGTTCTGATACATCCACAAATACAACAGAAAAATAATTACAACAACGACTAGAACGAGTCAAGATACAAATAATACAATACAAAGATTCAAATGACAACAGAAGCAGAATAGTATCCGACTACGGATAAGATGCAAATTGGACTAAGAGTCCTGAAGATAAGCAATGGCGCCATATCCCTGCCCAGCTAAGCCGGAGGGATTCCCAAGCTAACGTCGTCTAACTTCAAACCTGTTGACTGCACATAAAGCATAACCCAAAAGAGGGTCAGGGCACTCCCTGGCTAGCAAACAGACTTGCCTACTTTCTACACCATCTCCCAAAATATAGGGGAGGTGGACTTAGCGGCAGCAGCACTAGCAACCTAGAGAGACACGCTACAACTTCCGTCTAATCAGGGAAGGATAAGAGAGCGCATAAGATAAACATCTACAACTAACATCAAACATAACCAATTCTCGAATTAACCCCCTCAGCCAAGTATGAGGAAGCAATTCGAGAAACTCACATGTTGAACAAATTTTAGTTACCAGTTATTGTGAAAGTAATTCTATATCACTAGTCAATTTAATTAACATTAATTAGGTGCAAGTTGTCTAGATCTTGTTAGCCAGCATCATCACCAAAGTCGTCCATAACCGTGGACACGGCTCATCGATAAGATTATACCCTGCAGGGGTGCACTACTGTACCCATACTCGCATGATCAACCCAAGCAAGCATCAGGGCATCTCAACACGACTCGTTCCTTCACTACAGCAAGTCCAAGTGCCACCCATATGAGTTGTTACCCGGGTCAGGAGTCCGGCCGAATCTCAATTGCGGACTCATTAGTTTGCGACTAAGCCACCATGCGGCTCAAACCACAGTAGGAACTGTCCGCTTCGTGTCGTACCGCACCTATATGACCACCCGTATCACATTACCTCTCATCATCATCATCATGCACATGCATATGAGCAAATGGAAAACCCGAACTACTTGCGGCACATGGACAAGCTGTAGATCCGTTCAAAGTCGAGGGGGGCTCCATAGGGCCTCCCACAAGTGGTTAGTGCGCTCAAAATTGGATCCGAGGACAAAATCTCAGTTCCTAGATCGACACTAAGCAGAACAAAGCACCTCGCAAGGCTTTCCGCCTGGTACCTTATCTTTTAATTATAATACCCCAATACAAGATATCATTTTATTAAAGTAGAACAATCTATCATACTAAGCAGATGAAACATAAGACCAACAGATGACTCGCACAATCAACTCTAAGCATGCGCTACGACTCGCAAGGCCAACAGATAAACAAACTACAGGTGATGGGATGTGGGGATAAAGTTGTATGGGCTGCAGGATAAACATGTGATGGGATCGCGATAAGAATTGAATACAAGGGTAGCAGTTATCAATGGCAAGAATGAAAGACAATGTATAGGTAAACAAGCAAACTTTGCTTGCCTGGAATCCCGCATGGAAGCATATCTTGTCGTTGCTCACACATCTCAACGTCTTATCCGCGAAGAAGCAACAAACACTGGAAGCGCAAAAGATGCATTTTACAACTACGGCAAAAGATCCAGCATGATCATATGAGAATGATGCATGGCATGGCAAGACGCAATATAAATGCAATTAATCCAAATTAAGCGGAACCGGGATTCCGACAATTAATATTAATGTTAAAGTTATTTATCTACACATCAAATTAAATGTTCATTAACATGGCAAGACATGGCCAAGATGATCTAGTCAAATTAAATGGAATGGGGTAATACATATATTGATTTGCCCCACACATTTCATATTTATTATTTAGGTGATTTGCTACACCCGCAAACCCAAGAGATGCAACACAAGCAAGTAAGATGCTATATGCACAAGATAGATGCCATTTAAAAAATAGGTATAGGGTTAGGGTTTGGGGTTCGCACGTTGGATCGGGAGAGATGGGGTTCGAAACCGACGTCTTCGGTCCATAGAAGAAGTAGCCGACGTCGGGGAAGTAGCCGTCACGGAACCGGGGCATCGTCGTTTGTCGGTGTCGTGGAAGTGGTCGAAGTAGTCGCCCGTGTGGTCGTTATTCGGAGCACCGGCTTCGGGGTAGGTGGCGGACTTGTCGCATCCAGTCTTCGGGCCACGACAACGGTTTCAAGTCACGCACGAAGGCGACCACACACATGAGGCGACACGGAAAGACGGCGGAAGACCTCGTCGATGGGCCATAAAGATGGACTCCGGGGTCAGCGGCACGAGGGCGCCTCGTGTGGGAATTTCATCGAACACGTGCGGTGCGCCAAGGACGGATGGGGATGGCGTCGAGGCCGGGAAGGAGGCGGTCGGGGACGCGGAGGCGGGCGTTGACGAGCGGTGGCCACGGCGGCGGCGGGGCGAGGTCCGCGGCGGATGAGGAAGGAGGCGAGGTCGTGGTGGCGGCGCCGGGCGACGGCGCGGAGGAGCGAGGGCGACGGCGGCGGCCGGCGCCCGATGCGGTAGCGGCGAGCGGAGCGGCGGTGCGGCTGCACGGGGCGGAAACGGAGGAGGCCGGGGCGCACGGCGGCGAGCAGGCGGCGGTGGGTGGCGCGGAGGCGGCCGGGCGGATGCGGACGTGAGTGCGGCCGGCGGCGCGGGCGCACCGCGGCAGGCGTGGGGGGCGGCGTGGGGAGGCGTGAAGCCGGCGGCCGGGAGGAGGCGCGGGGAGCAGGGCTCAGGAGTAGGCGGCGCGCGGCGGCCCGGGGCCCTGGGGCGCGTCGGCGCTCGGCCGGCGGCGAGGCACGGCGCCGCGGCGTGGGTGCGCGGCGGCCGACGGCGGCGGCGCGCGGGGTGCGCCCGGGGCGTCGGTGGAGCAGGGGAGGCGTAGGGGCGCGGCCGGCGTGGCGGCGGGAAGCGGCGGCGCGCGGCGGCCGGGGCAGGGGTGGCGTGGGAGCTGGAGGCGCGGGGGCGCGCTCGGGCGTGGAGGAGGCGACGCGGCGGGCGGCCAGGGGCGGCGGCGGTGGCGGGGCGACGGCCGGCGGAGGCGCGCACGGCGCGGGAGGCCGGGGCTGGCTCGGCTGGTGCGGGAGGAGCACGGGAGGAAGAAGGAGAGAAAAGAAGAGGAAGAAGGAAAAGAAAGAAAGGAGGGGAAAAAAGAAAGAAAAATGGGGTGGGAGGACTTTTACAAAATCACAGAAAAAATAGGAGGGTGGCTGCAAATTTTCAGGGGGTGGGAAAGAATTTTCTGGGGGAAAACCTAGGGTTTGCTTAGGTGGGCTTTGGACTTTATTTCTCACCCATTTAATGTTTTTTGTTTTATATTTTTAAAATAAAATATAAAAGGAATTTGAATACGAAAACTATACAAAATAATTTTAGTTTTAACTAGGGAATTTAATAAACTAGTTTTTAACTTTTTAAAAGATTTGAAAATAACACATTTTTAATTAATTTGAAATGCATTTGAATTTAATTGTGGAAATTAAATTTAAATGCAACAATTAAATTAATGCGATGCAATGCGATGCTATGTCGATGCAAAAAGAAAACACACAAAACAAAAGGGGATAAATCCCGGGTTGTTACAATCGACACCACTAACAAGGGATTGCGTCCTGCGATCCACGCCGAGACCACAAGAAGAGAGGGCTAACTATCGAGTCTTCAGGCTCCGTGATGAACTTCTCGACACCACTGACAAGGGATTGTTGCTCCATCGATGCTGATTTCCGAAGATCGAACCTAATAGGATAAAAGGCAAGAAATCGTCCACCCACACGTAGGATCCTAAAACTTTGAAAGTTTGGATAAGAGAAGAAACTCAAAACAAGTAAGGTAAGAGGGGAAATAGAATAGAGGTAAGGAATAAAAAGAATCCTATTGAGATATTTTTTCAAAAATAGTTTAAGTCAAATAGTTTTCGACACTCTAGAAACAACGACCGTTAGCGAGGTTGTCCTACAGGCTTTTGCGGACCCGCTACTTTGATAACCATTCGTATCAAAACAACAAGGAGATTGAAACCAAGGCTCTGATTCCACTTTGTGATGCCCTAAAATCGGCACTATGTAGATTAAAGCGCTCCCGCCGAAATCCACATAATAACGATTTTAGGTCGCCCACCAGACATAATGTGCAAGCCGAAACATGCGCATTATGTGGGTGGAGTTGTGATAACATTACAACAGTTCCGATACATCCACAAATACAACCGAAAAATAATTACAACAACGACTCGAACGAGTCAAGATACAAATAATAGAGTACAAAGATTCAAATGACAGCGGAAGCAGAATATTATCCGACTACGGATAAGATGCAAATTGGACTAAGAGTCCTGAAGATAAGCAATGGCGCCATATCCCTGCCCAGCCAAGCCGGAGGGATTCCCAAGCTAACGTTGTCTGACTTCAAACCTGTTGACTACACATAAAGCATAACCCAAAAGAGGGTCAGAGCACTCCCTGGCAAGCAAAATCGACTTGCCTACTTTCTACACCATCTCCCAAAATATAGGGGAGGTGGACTTAGCGGCAGCAGCACTAGCAACCTAGAGAGACACGCTACAACTTCCGTCTAATCAGAGAGGGATAAGAGAGCGCATAAGATAAACATCTACAACTAACATCAAACATAACCAATTCTCGAATTAACCCCCTCAACCAAGTATGAGGAAGCAATTGGGGAAACTCACACATTGAACAAATTTTAGTTACCAGTTATTGTGAAAGTAATTCTATATTACTAGTCAAATTAATTAACATTAATTAGGTGCAAGTTGTCTAGATCTTGTTAGCCAGCATCATCACCAAAGTCATCCATAACCGTGGACACGGCTCATCGATAAGTGTACCCATACTCGCATGATCAACCCAAGCAAGCATCAGGGCATCTCAACACGACTCGTTCCTTCACTACAGCAAGTCCAAGTGCCACCCATATGAGTTGTTACCCGCATCAGGAGTCCGGCCGAATCTCAATTGCGGACTCATTAGTTTGCGACTACGCCACCATGCGGCTCAAACCATAGTAGGAACTGTCCGCTTCATGTCGTACCGCACCTATATGACTCCCCGTATCACATAACCTCTCATCATCATCATCATGCACATGCATATGAGCAAATGGAAAACCCGAACTACTTGCGGCACATGGACAAGCTGTAGATCCGTTCAAAGTCGAGGGGGGCTCCATAGGGCCTCCCACAAGTGGTTAGTGCGCTCAAAATTGGATCCGAGGACAAAATCTCAGTTCCTAGATCGACACTGAGCAGAACAAAGCACCTCGCAGGGCTTTTCGCCTTGTGCCTTATCTTTTAATTATAATACCCCAATACAAGATATCATTTTATTAAAGTAGAACAATCTATCATACTAAGCAGATGAAACATAAGACCAACAGATGACTCGCACAATCAACTCTAAGCATGCGCTACGACTCGCAAGGCCAACAGATAAACAAACAACAGGTGATGGGATGTGGGGATAAAGTTGTATGGGCTGCAGGATAAACATGTGATGGGATCGCGATAAGAATCGAATACAAGGGTAGCAGTTATCAACGGCAAGAATGAAAGACAATGTATAGGTAAACAAGCAAACTTTGCTTGCCTGGAATCCCGCATGGAAGCAGATCTTGTCGTTGCTCACACATCTCAACGTCTTATCCGCGAAGAAGCAACAAACACTGGAAGCGCAAAAGATGCATTTTACAACTACGACAAAAGATCCAGCATGATCATATGAGAATGATGCATGGCATGGCAAGACGTAATGTAAATGCAATTAATCCAAATTAAGCGGAACCGGGATTCCGATAATTAATATTAATGTTAAAGTTATTTATCTACACATCAAATTAAATGTTCATTAACATGGCAAGACATGGCAAAGATGATCTAGTCAAATTAAATGGAAGTATGATGCAACACATGCAAGTATGATGCGATATGCACAAGATAGATGCCATTTAATAAAATAGGTATAGGGTTAGGGTTTGGGGTTCGCACGTCGGATCGGGAGAGATGGGGTTCAAAACCGACGTCTTCGGTCCGTAGAGGAAGTAGTCGACGTCGGGGAAGTAGCCGTCACGGAACCGGGGCATCGTCGTTTTTCGGTGTCGTGGAAGTGGTCGAAGTAGTCGCCCGGGTGGTCGTTGTTCGGAGCACCGACTTCGGGGTAGGTGGCGCACTTGTTGCATCCAGTCTTCAGGCCACGACAACGGTTTCAAGTCACGCATGAAGGCGGCCACACACATGAGGCGACACGGAAAGACGGTGGAAGACCTCGTCGATGGGCCATGAAGATGGACTCCGGGGTCGGCGGCACGAAGGGCGCCTCGTGTGGGAATGTCATCGAACACGTGCGGTGCGCCAAGGACGGATGGGGATGGCGTCGAGGCAGGGAAGGAGGCGGTCGGGGACGCGGAGGCGGGCGGTGACGAGCGGTGGCCACGGCGGCGGCAAGGCGAGGTCCACGGCGGATGAGTAAGGAGGCGAGGTCGTGGTGGCGGCGCCGGGCGACGGCGCGGAGGAGCGAGGGCGACGGCGGCGGCCGGCGACCGATGTGGTAGGGGCGCGCGGAGCGGCTGCGCGACGCGGAAGCGGAGGAGGCCGGGGCGCACGGCGCGCACGGCGGCGAGTAGGCGGCGGTGGGCGGCGCGGAGGCGGCCGGACGGATGCGGACGTGAGGGCGGCCAGCGGCGCGGCGAATGGCGCGGGCGCACCGCGGCAGGCGCGGGCGGCGGCGTGGGGAGGCGTGCAGCCGGCGGCCGGGAGGAGGTGCGGGGAGCAGGGCTCGGGAGGAGGCGGCGCGCGGCGGCCCGGGGCCCTGGGGCGCGTCGGCGCTCGGCCGGCGGCGAGGCACGGCGCCGCGGCGTGGGGGCGCGGCGGCCGACGGCGGCGGCGCGCGGGGTGCGCCCGGGGGGCATCGGTGGAGCAGGGGAGGCGCAGGGGCACGGCCGGCGTGGCGGCGGGGAGCGGCGGCGCGCGGCGGCTGGGGCAGGGGTGGCACGGGAGGCGAGGGGGCGCGCTCGGGCGTGGAGGAGGCGACGCGGCGCGCGGCCAGGGGCGGCGGCAACGGGGCGACGGCCGGCGGAGGCGCGCACGGCGCGTGAGGCTGGAGCTGGCTCGGCTGGTGCGGGAGGAGCACGGGAGGAAGAAGGAGAGAAAAGAAGAGGAAGAAGGAAAAAAAGAAAAATAAAAAGGAAAAGAAAGAAAGGAGGGGAAAAAAGAAAGAAAAAAAGGGGTGGGAGGACTTTTGCAAAACCCCAGAAAAACGAGGAGGGTGGCTGCAAATTTTCAGGGGGTGGGAAAGAATTTTCTGGGGCAAAACCTAGGGTTTGCCTAGGTGGGCTTTAGGCTTTATTTCTCACCCATTTAATGTTTTTTGTTTTATATTTTTAAAACAAAATATAAAAGGAATTTGAATACGAAAACTATACAAAATAATTTTAGTTTTAACTAGGGAATTTAATAAACTAGTTTTTAACATTTTTAAAAGATTTGAAAATAACATATTTTTAATTAATTTGAAATGCATTTGAATTTAATAGTGGAAATTAAATTCAAATGCAACAATTAAATTAATGTGATGCTATGTCGATGCAAAAAGAAAACTCACAAAACAAAAGGGGATAAATCCCGGGGCGTTACAGTGCCCGTCAGGCGCCAGCGTCGGGGACCCTCCCAGAAGACACGCCAGATGATGTTCTTTGGGCGGGTGGCGGCCTCGCTACCCGAGGCCGGGTAGCCCCCATCTCTCCTTGCGGCGGGCAGTAACACTTCGGCGTCTTCTTCGTGCTGAAAAATCTGTCCTTCCTCCGCATTGGAGTACCTGTCCGCCATGCTGAAGATCTTGACCAGCGACCGCCTCGGCCACCGCTCGCTGAGCTCTCTTTTGACCCCGGCGTGCGTAGTTCCAAGGCGGCAATAATCTCCTCATCTTTTACACCATCTAGCCGACTGTATACCTGTCTGACGCATTGTGTGAACGCGCGTAGTGTCTCCCCTGGTCCATGCTGTAGCGACCTGAGACCCCCCAGGTCCCGCTATCGGCACTCGCGTTGCCTAGCGAGGGTGACGTGGGCGTCTTCCGTGACGCCCTGTATGGAGCGAGCCCGTGGGCCGCTGCGTGGGGGGCGGTCGTCGTCCGTCGATGGAGAGGCTCTGTTCTCCAGTCCTTCATTGGGGGCGTCGTGCGGCTCCTCCTCCCTGTGCCACAAGCGCGGCGCTGGGTGCTCCGGGGAGTCGTCCGGACTGCCCCGCTGAAACCGTCCCACTCGGGGGGGAACGCGGTGCAGGCCGCGGGCGACCTTGCACCAGATTTAGCACGTCACGTATAAGGTTCAGAGCCGGAGGTGAGTCGAGGCCGCCAGACCTCCTGCTGTTGCGAGCCCGTGCGCGGGCGTCGCCTTCCCTCGACTGGCTCCAGTTGTGGTCTTCGGTGTCGCAGGGGCTTCTGTTCGAGTCTTACTCATGGCATCGACGGAGGTCGCTTATGTGCCGCTCCATGACCAGGCGTGGGTGATTCTCAGGACGTGCTTTCTAAGGCCCCCTAGCAGGCGCGCCAAATGTCGGAATATAGCCTCCGAAGAAGCTAAGAAAGAGTATCGAACACTGGGGGCCTTAGAGCATTGCCAAAATCCTCAAGGGGCTCGACGAAGGAGAAAGAACACTTCAGAGATTGAAACTTTGTTTACCTAGGTTCAGGCCATCGCGGGGGTGAACGCCCTACAGCTGCTTCGTTGTATTGCTTGGATGAACTCGAGGTGCTACAATGGTGAACGCCTAGGGTTTCTAGGGTTTCAGGATACAATGCTCGAACCCTCAGCCGAGCCGGCGGAAGCCCCTTTTTATTGGGGGCTGAGGATCTAGGTCTTCCAACTTCATGGCGGGACGCTCCCGCAAGCTTCCAAAGGGGGGCTTCGCTCCTCTGCCGCTGCTTTGGCAAAGGCGGCCGACCAAATCAGATCTACGGTCATGTGCTCTGCATCGTCGTTGTCTTCTTCCTTCACATCTTCTGTTCTTTCTCCTTTACGCAGAGCCGGGCGTCCTCGGTAAAGAAGAAAGCGAGGCCAAGCAGGAGACAACACGGCGGTCGGTGTTGTTTAGCACCAAAAAGGCAAGTCTCGATAGCATGGCCCTGGATGGTCGTGCCGGTCCCCACTCCGTATCACCAAAGAGGTAAGTCGCGGGCGTCACCACCCTGCTCCGAGAACGAAGACCATGAGGGGCCTACCGTCTTGTCGTAACACGTGACCCAGAGCGCGGCAAGCCTGTGCGCCTTGCCTCCTGAGTGTAACACCCGGGATTTTATCCCCAATTAGTTTTTTTTTGTTTTGTTGTTTTTCTTTTGTGCATCATCATGTCATCATTTCATCATGCATTGGTCACTTCATTTAATTTATTGCATTTAAAGTTAAACCCCGCTTAAATTCTTTTTCTCACAATTAAATTCAAATGCTTTTGAAATTAATTAAAATATGTTTTTCAAATATTTTGCAAATATTATAAAAACTAATTTACTAAATTGCCTATCTAAAACAAAAACTATTTTTTATTATATTTTCGTTATACAAATTCTTTTTATATTTGTTTTAAATGCAAAACAGAAAAGAATAAATAAAAAGAAATAAAATCAGAGGGAGAAAAACCTTTTCTAGGCCCGAAGCCCACTTACCTTGCAGCCCAGCCCATCTCCCCTGTCTCTTTCTCCTTCGTACGGAGACAGCCCTCCTTTCCACGGTGGAGGCCATGGTGATCCCCACCATGTGCCCCTGCTCCCCTTTCCCTCCTACTTAGCCCAAGCCCCCCTCCAACCCTAACCCTAGCATCGCCCCTCTCTCCTCCCTGCCGCCGCCACCATCTCCCCTTCCTCTTCTCTGTTCTTTTCTCCACACCTCCATGACCGGAGCTTGAGAAGCACATCGTGCCGTCGTCTCGATCATCGCCAAGGCCAGTTGGGCACGGGAATGGATCCGTCGCAGCACCCTCTTCCTCCGTGCTAGAGCCCAGGAGCTGGAGCCGCCGGGAACGTCTCCATCGAGTTTGTCTTCCCCGACACGAAGCTCTTGGTCCTCTTCTTCCGTACCTCGAAAGCGACTCCCCAGAGCACTCGGCTTCACCCCCGACCCTCCCCAAGGTGAGCCTCACCTCCGGGATCCATTCACCCTTCTCTCCCCTTGCTCTAGACCCGTCTTCGCGCGGCAAAGGCGAGGAATCGCTGCTTCGTCGCGACTTTGGCCTCTGTAGATCGTGTCTCTGCAAGTCTGAATCTTGGGGATTCAGTTAAACTTATCTGCGTCTGTTCATCTGCCACCCAGTGCATGCTTAAACATAAACACCAGCTCAGCCCAGCGGTTGTGTCCGCGCGCTCCTAACCAAGCCTCCCCTGTTCGAATCTTCCCCAAGGCAAAATCACACATTTTTCTGTTTTTCATCAGATCCGGCGTCCCACATCCTTTCCTTAAGGTATACAATTCAGAATCTGTCACGAACACCGCTCCGGCCCAGTGGCTAGGGCAGCCATCCCACCCGCGTGTCGGAGACCCGAGTTCAAATCCCACGGGCGCGTTGTGAATAAAGCCCCCTTTTTCCTTTTCCTCACACGCTGACAGGTGGGTCCCTCCAGGCAGTGAGAGAGCGACTGGAATTCTTGCACTAAGTCCCTGTGCTCTCTGGTTTCACAACTAAGTCCCCGGAGACTTTGTTTCTATCACAAACAAGTCCCTGACATTTGTAGATACACCCCCAAACTTAATATGTTAATAACTTTTAATCTATAACTCCAAATAAAATAATCTTTATATGTTTTTATATCAGAAAAATGCAAAGAATATTAATATGCCATTTGTATGCCATTTTGCATCTGTTATTTTAATTACTTAGTATACTTTGTTAATTGCAACTAAATAATTAAATATGGAATGTCTAGGGGTAATAAATATTTGATGCCCTATTCCATTTAATTTAATTAGATCACCCATGCCATGTGTTGCCATGTTAACCAACATTTAATATTGCTGGTAAATAAATAACTTGCACCTAAATATTAATTGTCGGGGTTTCTTTCCCGCTTAATTTGGAATTACCTGCATTGTATTGCATCTTGCAATGACATGCATCATTCTCGTATGATCATGCTGAATCTTTTGCCGTAGTTGAAAAGTGCATCTTTTACGCTTTCCAGTGTTTGTTGCTTCTTCGCGGATAAGACGTTGAGATGTGTGAGCCACGACAAGATCTGCTTCCATGCGGGATTCCAGGCAAGCAAAGTTTGCTTGTTTACCTATACATTGTCTTTCATTCCTGCCGCTGATCTCTGCTACCCTAGTATTCGATTGTTTATCGCGATCCCATCACATGTTTATCCTGCAGCCCATACAGCTTTATCCCCACATCCTAATACCTGTTGTATGTTTATCTGTTAGCCTTGCGAGTCGTAGCGCATGCTTAGAGTTGTTTGTGCGAGTCGTCTGTATGTCTTATTTTATTTCACCTGCTTAGCATGATAGGTTATTCTACCTTAATAAAATGTTGTTCTTATATTGGGGTATTATAATTAAAAGATAAGGCACCGGCGGAAGGCCTTGCGAGGTGCTTTGTTCTGCTAAGTGTCAACTTAGGAACTCAGTTCTTGTCCTCGGATCCAATTTTGAGCGCACTAACCGCTTGTGGGAGGCCCTATGGAGCCCCCCGCGGCTTCGATCTAATCCGCTTCTTATCCAGGGCGCCGCAAGTAGTTCGGGCTTTCCATTTGATGCATGCATATGGTTACCTAACGATCTCATGATGATGGAGTAGTCGATTCTCATATAGGGTGGCACGTTCTTAGAGTGCTATGAAGGTCGTATCCCGCGGGCACTGGACCTGATTAGCCGTGCACACAATCATGCGGTTCCCTGGATGAGTCGTAGAGAAGAGATTTGCCGTGTTGAGATGCCCTACCTTCTGGCTTGCTTTTGGGGTTGATCGAACGAGTACGGGTCCAGTAGTGCACCCCTGCAGGGTATAATCTTATCGATGAGCCGTGTCCACGGTTATGGACGACTTGGTGATGATGCTGGCTAACAAGATCATAGAAAACTTACACCTAATCATTGTTAATTAACCTGACTAGTAATATAGAATTACTTTCACAATAACTGGTAACTAAAATTGTTCAACGTGCGAGTATTCCCGAATTGCTTCCTCATACTTGGTTGAGGGGGTTAATTCGAGAATGGGTTATGATTGGTGTTAGTTGTAGATGGTTATCTTATGCGCTCTCTTTTCCCTCTCTGATTAGAAGAAAGTTGTAGCGTGTCTCTTTAGGTTGCTAGTGCTGCTGCCGCTAAGTCCACCTCCCCTATATTTTGGGAGATGGTGTAGAAAGTAGGCAAGTCGGTTTTGCTTGTCAGGGAGTGCCCTGATCCTCTTTTGGGTTATGCTTTATGTGCAGTTAACAGGTTTGAAGTCTGACGACGTTAGCTTGGGAATCCCTCCGGCTTGGCTGGGCAGGGATATGGCGCCATTGCTTATCTTCAGGACTCTTAGTCCAATTCGTATCTTATCCGTAGTCGGATACTATTTGGCTTCCGCTGTCATTTGAATCTTTGTATTGTATCATTTGTATCTTGACTCGTTCGAGTCGTTGTGGTAATTTTATCTTCTGTTGTATTTGTGGATGTATCAGAACTATTGTAATGTTATCACAATTCCACCCACATAATGCGCATGTTTCGGCGTGCACATTATGTCTGGTGGGCGACCTAAAATCGTTATTATGCGGATTTCGGCGGGATCGCTTAAATCTACATAGTACCGATTTTCGGGCGTCACACTGAGACACCTGCCCTTTGGCTTGAGGAGGTTGCCTCCTGAGGCCTCCATTTGCTAGTCTGCTTCGTGGGCCGTACACGACCCAGCGCCCTCCGAAGGAAAAGCGGGCCATCGTACCCCGGGATCCATTGGCCCGACATCGCTGGTGTGCACCCCGACCATCAACAATGTTGCGGTCACCAACACCCTAGTGGACGGGGGTGCTGGCCTCAACGTAATCTCCATCGACACATTCGACAAAATGCAGATCGAGTACAGCCGACTGATGCCTAGACGGCCATTCGCCGGAGTCGTCGAGGGCACCACGATCCCAATCCGGTAGGTGCGCCTCCCAGTTACCTTCGGCACGAGGGAGAACTACCGCATGGAGTACGTCGACTTCGATGTGGCTCACATCGGACTGCCATATCATGCCATCCTCGGCTACATTGCGGTCACGCATCACGCCTACAACCTCGTCAAGATCCCGGCAGGAAGGCCACGATCACCATCCGCTGCAATGAGAAGCACTCCATGCGCTCGGTCGAGCATGACTACTTCTTGGGGGCTGCCACTCACCCTGCCGACGTGGACGACGTGCTAGAAAGCTTCGAGAGGAAGAACAAGACTCTCTTCACCCAATAGAAAGCCTCGACCAAGAAAGTGGCGCTGGGACCCAACGGCATGGGGGCTACCACCACCATAGACGGAGGTCTCACTACCAAATAGGAAAGCGCGCTCGTCGCCTTCCTCCAGGCAAACGCCGATATGTTCGCTGCGAGCATGTCGGATATGCCCGGTGTCCCGAGGGAGGTGATCGAGCACCATCTAGCCGTGTGCCCTGGAGCACGCCATGTGAAGCAAAAGTCAAGACGACAAGCACTTGAGAAATAGGAGTTCATAGTACGAGAAGTCAAGAAACTAGAAAAAGTGAACATAGTCCAAGAGGTTATCCACCCCGAGTGGACGGCCAACCCCGTGGTTGTCCCAAAGCACACCGGAGAGGGCCGCCTTTGCATCGATCTCACCGACCTCAACAAGTCCTGCCCTAAGGATCCCTATCCTTTGCCATGCATCGACCAGATTGTGGATTCGACCGCTGGGTGTGACCGCTTGTGTTTCCTTGACGCCTACTCCGGCTACCACCAGATCAAAATGGCCAAAGAGGACGAGGAGAAAACCGCATTCCTCACCCCGTGCGGTGTGTACTGCTACGTGTGCATGTCGTTTGGGCTGAAGAATGCGGGAGCCACTTTTCAGAGGCTCATGCGCATCACGCTAGGATCGCAGATGGGCAAAAATGAAGATGCATATGTCGACGACATCGTGGTCACAACTCGCTCAAGTGACATGCTCATAGCTGATCTGGAGGAGACCTTCGCAAGTTTGCGCAAGGTCAACATCACGCTCAGCGCCAGCAAGTACGTCTTCGGAATACCCTCCGGCAAGCTTCTGGGTTTTTCGGTCTCACACCGAGGCATTGAGGCCAACACTGACAAGATTCGGGCCATTGAAGAAATGAAACCCCCGAAATGCCTAAAAGATATGGAACGGTTGGCAGGGTGCATGGCCGCCCTCGGCAGGTTCATCTCCAAGTTCGGCGAAAAAGCCCTCCCGTTCTTCAAGATCATGAAAAGGACGGGACACTTTGAGTGGAGTCCTGAGGCAGAAGCCGCGTTCGAAGAGCTCAAGAGGTACTTGGCTAGTCCGCAGACCGCTAGCGTAGTTCTGGTCGTCGAAAGAGAAAAGCCCGTTGTTAAAAAGAGAAAGCACACAGAGGTGCCCGCTGAGACGAAGGAAGATCCCCCCGAGGATCCGCCAGGGAAACTCCCTAGGGTCACGGAGTGCCCTGTCAATCAGTCCTCGGGGGCTCCCGAAGAACGTCCTCCCGAGGAGCATCTCTCCGAGGGTTCGCAGGGGCCTCGCGAACCGGTCAGCGAAGGCGTCGCGGAGACCCACCTCATGGAGTGACGAGGTTATACCAAACGGGTACCCCTTCGTGTGGGTACCTTGTGCACGTGATGACTAAAACCCAATGTCAATAGACTGAAGAAGCCCAACAAGCGAAGCCCAAGTCAAAGACTGTTACCATAGATAGGCATAGTCGGTTATACTTTCCATACCTGTAATCCTAGTCGGTTACTGCCTGAGACATGTACCTCTATATAGAGGACATGGAGGTGGCTGATCAAGGACACGCCCAATCAGAACCACCAAACCCTAACAAGATCGACATCTTGCTAGACCCTTGTATTCGCCGCATATTCACAATCAATAACAGGCAAGCAGGAAGTAGGGGTGTTACCTCAGTCGAGGGCCCTGAACCTGGGTAATTCCCGCTTATCATCGAATCTACCAACACTACGCGTTCTCTACCTCATAACTCTCACCCTAAGCTAGCAACCATGGGTATTGATGGGGACACCCCTCGTCAATTGGCACCGTCTATGGGAACAGGTAGTGTTGGATCTACGGATATTTCGGTCCTAGTTGCAAACGGCCACTCGCCGACTTCATCAGAGGGATACACATTAGCAACTTCAGATCGCATCCAGTCCATAGGCGACCACTCGCCAAAACCAGCGTCACTAAAGGGGATCATGCCATACTCACCCGAAGCTCAGGAGATCTACTCCAATCTCAGTCCAGGATTTGATCTAACCATCAGAGAACATAACTTTTTCATTGATAAGTTTGGTGTCCAGGACTTAACCGAACATATCGCGACTGAACCACTCTAGGAGAAGCCGATAGCGATCGCATCTTCAACTAGCAAGGAGGCCATCTCACCACAGATCGACCCGATCCGTCCACCCGAATCTCCAACGAAGTCGATGTCATCAGAAGAATTCAACAAATTTGTGGCAGATGAATTCCCTGAAGACGAAGGTCAGTCGACTATCCAGCATAGGCAGTTCAAAGATCTGATCATCGCAACAACATCAGTAGAAGACACGGGAGTTGACGCATCACAGATCAGCCCGATCTCATTATCAGGATCCATGGCGGAATCCATGTCCACAAGGGAATTCAACAAGTTCATAGCACAAAACCAGCTAGAAGAGGAAGTCGAACCTTCAAATCGATCCAGCCGAATAAATCAACCCATTCGAAGACATCATGCAGATTGATAATCCCAAAGAAAGTTTCCATCTCACCGAGTATGACGAACCTCCAGAGGATAGCATACATCTGACCGACTTCGTCGATCCAGAAATCCATGCTTTTCACGACGCTTTCACTGACTATGACAAACCCGCAGAGCAGTCATGTGACACTCAAGATAGCAAAAACAAAAACTCGGACATGGACGAAACTGAAGCAACGCCTGATACCCGCATAACTTACGCATATCCTTCAACCATGCCACAACAAGTATGTGTCGCGTTTACCGCGGAAACATCGGCAACAACACCAAGTCGAAGGCCAACCGAATACCCTTGCATAGCCACACCGCCACACGACACGGCCAATATGATCATCACAGCCGAGATGGTCGCCAAAATAACAAAAGTCATCGATGATGGCATAATGATGCCAGCAGACGCGACGCCAGATGAACTAACGGCTTACAACTACTTCAACTGGCAAGAAACATTGCGTCTAAAGCAGTATAGAGCAGCACTCGAAGAGAGAAGAAAACAGTCAAGCATATTAAGCGCTCGCAGACGACACCTATCCCTTAGCTCTATGGGAGCAATAAAAGGAAGATACAGATCCAGATTCAAAAGGATTCCTGTGGAGGAAAGAGCAGGAGTCACTCGAAACCTCGATCATTCATTCTTAACACTCGACTCAGGAGGCATACTCTTACCTAAAAAAGCCGAAGGCGCACTCATAATCATAGGGGCATACCTCCAATCAGGAAAACCACCAGCAGGAGACCCAGCCGAGGAGCTTTACCTCCAGCAGATAAAAGCTCTAGAGATCGCTGATGTCTATGCACGCTTCTATTCTCGTAGATAGTGTTGGGCCTCCAAGTGCACAGGTTTGTAGAACAGTAGCAAGTTTCCCTTAAGTGGATCACCCAAGGTATATCGAACTCAGGGTGGTAGAGGTCAAAGATAACCCTCTCGAACGACACTGCAATTAAGATACGAGAAGTCTTTTGTGTCCCCAACACACCCAGTACACTTGTCAGATGTATAGGTCCACTAGTTATGTGAAGAGATAGTGAAATACAAGTAATATGAATGATTATAAGTAGTAATTGCAATCTGTAATAATAATGGCAGTAAGCAAACATGTAGCAGAACTTGTTTGAAACGGTGTTTCAATGCTTAGAAACAAGGCCTAGGGATCCTACTTTCACTAGTGGACATTCTCAACAATGACATCAAAGTTAAATAAATAAACACTACTCTCAAACACTCTCTTGTTGGATAACAAACACCATTCATTGTGTAGGCTACAAGAGCACCCTCAAAGTCAGAGTAAACTAACACCAACAATGTCATAAAGGAATCACATACGGTGCACACATTGTCACAGTTACAACCGTGAATAACCCCGGAGTTCATATTAAAGTAACCTCTAGAGTGCATAATAGATAAAGAGTGGCGTCACATATTCAACTAGATTACAAAGCTCATGATCACATCATGGGAGAGAGACATAAACCACATGGTTCCATAGATCTCGCAGCCCCGGGGGAGAACTACTCACTCCTCATCATAGGAGTCAGCAACGGAGATGGAGATGGCGGTGGAGTCGATGGAGATGGCTCCGGGGGCAATTCCCCGTCCCGGCAGGGTGCTGGAACAGAGACTTATGTCCCCTGAATCTTGTCTTCGATGGCGGCGGCGCTCGGGACCGGTGGAGGAAATATTGAACACCATGCTAGGGTTTTTGGTCTGGGGTATATGTAGGCGAAAGGGCGAGGTCGGTGGCGCCCCAAGGAGCCCTCATCACCTCCTCGCGCGGCCAGGAAGCCAGCCGTGTGAGCACCTGGTGACGGCTCCTCGGTCGCCCACTTCGTCTCGTGTTTGGATTTCTGGAACGTTCCCGATGAAAAACGGACTTCAGAAAAGAAATCGTCCAATTCCGAGAATATTTCCTTAAGTACTTTTCTGAAACCAAAAACAGCAGAAAACAGGGAACTGGCACTATGGCATCTTGTTAATAGGTTAGTCCCAGAAAATGCATAAAACTATATAAAATACATATAAAACATGTAATAACTTGGTACAATATAGCATGGAACATAAGAAATTATAGATACGTTGGAGACGTATCAATATCCCCAAGATTAGTTCTACTTGTCCCGAGTAGGCAAGAACGATAAAATAAGAACAATTTCTGAAGTGACATGCTTTAACACAATCTTGATCATGTAATAATGTAAGGCATGTAAACTGAGATCAAATGAATAAGGGTTGTAGTTTATATTGATATCAAATGAATAATAAATAAACAAGTAGGTAAAGCAAGCAAAGTTTTAATGATATTGTAACATCCCAACATTTTATAATATTCAAAAATCACTAAAATTTAAAACTTTTCTTTTTATTAAAATAAAATATTAAAAGTATAAGGAAACTAACTATGAAAGACTTTAAACTTGAGTTTAATATTTCAAATGTCACGGTTAAACATTTTATTATCCACTGTGTTTCAAAAACCTTAAAATATATTTTGACAAATATTTTACAAACTACAATCCATTTTATTTTAAGTAAATAGTTTACTTATAAGTAATTGATTTCAACCACTTAGCCATATCTATTCATAAATTCACAAATTATTTAAAAATGGTGTTAGTTGCCAAATGGTTTTCATTATCTCAACTAAGTTCAAAACATGGTGTTAAAATTTCAATTCTGTAATTTATAACTATAAACTCCATAGATTTTAATGAATTAGCCAAATAAAAATTTCATTTGCTCAATTGAATTTAATCTATTTTCAAAGCATGAAATGATTAATATATCCTAAATAAGAATAAAATTAAAATAAAAATCTTTTCCAAAGTTGTTATAAAGGTTCAAATGAATTATCATAATATAAACTATATTGGTGCACCATTTATTTTGAATTAAGATGAATACATTATATCTTCCCTTTTCCATTTTTATATAGTTGTGTCATATCATTAATAATTATACCAAAGCCAAAAATGAATTTAGAATTTGAAAACAAGTTTAAATAACTTAAATCCAAAAATAATTGAAAATGGGTATTTCATATAAATTATTTAGCCAAAATTAAAATTTATTAAACCCTAGTTTAAATTAAACATAAAGTGTCTATTTTTAAATTTAAGCGATAGTTGAAATTATTATTTTGAAAAATGTTCAAAACACTCCCACAATTGGTTTAACAGAGAGATAATGATTTTACAAATTTTTAGAATCTAATTTGAGTTGAATTAGAGTTATATTTTAAAAGTTATTTTAAAATACAGAAAACAGAAAAAGAATTGTCAAAAAAAAAGGAGAAGAGCAGCCGAGCCAGTGGGCCGAAGCCCATTCCTTTCTCTCCCGCGCGCGCAGCTCGCCGGAAGCCCAGCAGCAGCCCACTACGGCCTCGCTCCCTCTCCTCTCACTGACGCGCGGGACCCACACGTCATCCCCTCCCATCGAATATTCAACCTCCAGACGTATTCCGTCCGGACTCACCGATTTGGTTACAACCAAACCTCGCCGATTCTTGCGCGATAAATCACCTCCGTGCACCCCATAAATAGCCCGAGGTACCGCCTCCGTTTTCCCCTCAAACCCTAAACAGGACTCGCCTCCAGGCCGCCGAATTCGAGCTTCGTAGCGTCTCCATTGCCGCCGGCAAGAAGCTCGCCCCTCGGTCAACTCCGTCGACCCCGAGCCCTCCTACTCCCCCTGCTCTTCTTCCTGTCTTCTTGCGCTTCCTTTTGATACGGTCTTGTTTGCTATCATGCGCCAGATCGAGCAATCCGTGCGCCACCGAAGCAAACCGCCGCCAGACGCAACTCGGGCGAAGATTTCACGGCGAACCGAGGAGACCCGGGCTGCGCCACCTCGCCACCGACATCGCGAAGACCTCCTCTAGCTTCGGGTATGCTCTACTCTTCTCGGGAACCCCTGGATGATCTCGAACGCGCGTTCCGGCCATGGCACCGCCGCACCGGAGCAACTCCGGCGACCTAGCGCCGCTCGGATCTGGTCGATCCAATCTAGGCCGTTAGATCATGATCCTACGGCTCTGTTTTAATCACTTATTCGAAACGGTTTTGTCCAATCAGAGGAAGCCACGTGGATGCCGCGTCAGCGCCTCGTCAGCGTCCGCGTCAGCGCCAGCGTGTAAATCATTTTTCTATTTTAATTTTAATTGGAAAATTTGCAGATTAGTCCCTGTAATTAAAACATCTATAACTTTTTAACCACAACTCCAAATTCAATAATTTTTATATTTTTGGAAAGCTCTTGACATGTAGAATATTTTGGATCTGACAAAATTCAAATTTGACTTAGTATAAAATATTCAAATTTCAAATGGGAAATTTGAGTATATTTGTAATAACTTTAAATCTATAAATCCAAAAATTGCAAATAAATATATTATAGAAACTTTAGAATATTTGTAAATTAATGCCACTGCTATAAAATATTTTTGAGTGATTTTTGAATGAATTCATAGTTATATATTTAATTTGAATAGTTTGAATATTTTCAACATAACTATTAATAGAAATATTATTTTTGATTAAATCAAATTGCATTAAATATAATTAAACCACCTCTGGCTATTAACACCATCTATAAAGAAAATTGAGTTATAAAATATAAATCACATAAAACTTTAATCTATATGTTTCCTTTTATTATGTTTTGCAAATTAGAAACTAATTAAATTGCAATCATAACTTTATGCATATTTTATAAACTTCACAAAAATTAGTGTTATGTTGCTTGTGATTTAAAATTGCATTTCATGCATAGCATATTTTATAGTTATATTTCCATAAGGAAAACTCCTCCCCAATTTCTCTAAGTTAGGATTATTTTCAAACTTGTATTTTGGAAAAAGTGCTATACACTTAGACACTTAGGATTTTCAACATGGAGCTGGAAGACCAATGAAGGACTTAGCCAAAAACAAGACTTCAGAAGTATCTTCAAGGAGAAGAAACACTTAGAAGAAAATCAAGAAGAAGTTCATGAAGGACTTAGAAGAAAACAGACTCTGGAAGCATCCCAAAGATGTCAAGCACTTGGAAGAAAAGTGAGAAGAAGTTCAAGAAGGCCAACCCCCTTTTATTCTCTAAGTCTCTCTCCCTGTCTTTTCTTCTTCTATTAGACTTCATGAAGACTAAGTAAATCCAAGACCTGCCTCGAGGATGCAAGAATCATCAAGTCTGAAGATTCATCAAGACTACCAAGAACTCAATCAAGACATCATCCAGAAGAAAGTTACAAGTCTGGAGATGAAGCCTGGAGGACAACTACATCCTTCTTCCTATCTTTTCCCTCTTTCCTAATCTTGTCTTTCACATTCGACTTAAACAATTTTGATCATGATATTATCATCTTGAAGTTGTTGGATCCTAGCAGCATAGTGAGATGAAGCGGCCTGGAAACAAACCTTACATGTCCACGTACATGAGACCTGTTCCACAATTTAAGTGGCTGGCCGGGTGTCTGTCTCTCTCACTTTAGTGAATATCCAATTTACAAAGAGTTGATAATAATTGTTGATCACCTCGAAGAATAGAGCTAGTATTTTCTCTAAGTATTTTGCACATCAAGACTAAGCCATTAGAGTGCTTATTCAAGATGATATAAGACAAAATATTTTATTCAACTTATGAGCTTAGCCCTTAGTCCTTTTGGACCAACCTAAATGCCTTGCATAAACTTAAAAGATTTTCATGGCATGAAAAAGCATTTCTAGTCCTTAGAAATATTTTGCACATCATGCATAAACATATTTTCCTTAGAAAGTTTTATAAAACTTATTTATTCATCTAGTATGTGTTTGTATGCATTGTGGAGTTGTGCTTACTGTTGATTGTTGTATTGTTGTTTGTCTATACTGTTAGATTGAACGGAGAGTCCCGAGTATGGTTGAAAAGAGTTGTGAACAACGACAACATTCAAAGGCAAGTGGCACACCTCATAAACTTCCTATTATTTCTATATGCATTACTTAGTGTATTTTATATGCATGAGTAGGATAGTATTGCTATGCTAAACCTGTGTAGAATTCATTATTCCTGTGTCTAGGTTCCTATGCAATACTTAGTAGAATTATTGATGCTATGCAAATGTTGTTTTGTAAAAATCTAAATTCTACTAAGTTAAGAATGAAACACCTGGGTGGTAAGTGGTTGCATGGTTTATGTTGAGTGGCTACTCAGGTCCATGTCTATGGTTCCTGGAGTATGTACACTTGTGAATGGCCACCCAGGAACAGAGAAATCTGAAGAACTCCGAGTGACGATTGCTTCCAGTGCAGCCATTGCCATATGGGCTCTGGCTTGATCAATTACGTTGCATGGACTCTCTCCGGCTTGACAAGCAGATGTAGGGGGATGTTAGGTGGAACGGGTCAAGCCAGAGTGGGAGGGAAAATACTTCTGAAAGATCTCGTCTCATTCTCTCCTTTCCTTATCACAAATGGTGTGTAAAGGATACCTTGGGTTGAATGGGTACAATGGTGAACGTGCACAACCTCTGCAGAGTGTAAAACTAAGTACTTAGTCGTGTCCCCGGTACGGACAATTTGAGCAGCTGATCACGGACGTCAACGGAGGATTCCACCATTCTAACTTCAGAAATAAAACTTGATGGGTGAACAAGGGAAGATGAGATTTATGGTTTTCATGCCATACTCGTCGATTTCAAGAAAAGTGTTTTCAAAAGAGTAGGAAAAATTGGCTTTATGCAAATTAGCCTTGAACTCCACCAGCCAAATATGCATATAGGCTTAGAGTTATTCCATTAAGTGTCCACCATAGTGTCACTTGCCAGACTCCATTTTTAATGGAATCTGACCCACGTTGTTGCAATATTTTTCTTATTGCAGATTTGATCAGATGACGAGTGAGGTTTCGTTTAAAGGTTTCGAGTCTACAACCAACATGTTTTCGCCTGTGGCAGCATGAAAGTTATAGAGACTCACTGCTATTATATTTCCGCTGTGTACTTTTTCAATGCTAGCTTTAATGCTATGCAACTTGTATCGAATATTTTGTAAGTCTGGATCATCGATGTAATAAAATTGATACTTTGTTGTGATATTACATCGTAAACTGTGTGTGCAAATGAATCGATCCAGGGGTTTGCACTATACACAGGTATCTGCCTTATTTAAAGTGCAGGTATGCTACAGATATAGTACTAGATAGCAATCAACTGTGCAAAGTAGATATTAGTGGTGATTTAAGCTTCAAACACAACAATATAATCATCTAATGCTTCCAACAAACATGAAAACTTTGTGAAAGGATCAAGTCAAGCAATATAAATATGCACGTAGAAGATCAACTCCTTATTTGTTCAAAAGAAACAAGAAAGCGTTCAATGTTGGATCCTGGCACCAGGATGTTTTGGCTAAGAGATTGTTAACGGAGGTTTGGAAGGCCAACGGAAGAAAGTCTCACAAAGCTGCAAGTTATTATTAGACAAGAGGAAGTCTTACAATCGAAGCTATGCAAGGAGTAGTGATTGCCACACAACAGATGCACATAGAGCTATAAGAATATGAAAGCTCTCCAATGGAACTAGTGGGGGTGCATCGAACTTGCTTGCTCACGAATACCTAGAGCACTTTTGAGGAGGCTCATCATTGGAATATACATGCCAAGTTCTATAGTGTAAGTTCCCCATATAGTTATGCAAGTAAGACATTAAACTCTCTCATATGAAGTAAAGGTGCTAAACATGAGCACAAATGATGATCACAAATGATATGGTGCTATAACATGAGCACAAGTGATGACTATAATATGATGATCATTGGCTCCATGGCTCTTTTCGATGGCCTACATGGCTCTTTTCATTTTAGGCGCAAGCATCCTAATATGATGATATGAAAACACACTAATGATGATATGACAACATAATGATGATACAAGTAACTAATATGAATAAGACATAATATGTATATGACAATGGTGCCTCTGCCAGTGTAGCAGGTTATGCAGTGATCTAGCGTAACATGGGTAAAACCACACATCAGCTTTATAGAATCACGCGAAGCAATATATAAATAATGAATGACAACAAGTCATGTAATGTAAGATGGATGTTGCATGGCAATATATCTCGGAATAGCTATGGAAATCTTGTAGTAGGTAGGTATGGTGGATGTTTTGAGGAAAATATTTGGCTTATGTGTAGGAGAACAAGATTTAGATCTCCCACGAGTTTGGATGTATCCGTGAAATATGCACCAACTCTCAATGTGAGAAATGGTAATGCAAAGTACCGAAGAGGATAGCAATATGGTGGTGGAAGTGTCGTGAAAATCGCAGTTTTAGAACTCACAAGTAAAAAGATTTCAAATAAAAATATGATCTTACAAGGAATAATGAAAATCACTCCAAGAGGGATCGTGGAAAATGAGAAAGTCACTGTTGGCTTCCCCGACCGTAGCGCATAACATAAAGTCATTACTGTTTCCTTAGGCATGTAGCAGTCATATCATTATGCAATCAACTGGAAATTTAAGTGTGGCATAGCTTCAAGTTTATCTAGACCAACCATTAATCATTCAACTTTACTAAACCGTCATGTTTACTGATGAGCCACAAGTATAGGGGATCGCAACAGTCTTTGAGGGAAGTAAAACCCAAATTTATTAATTTGACACAAGGGGAGCCAAAGAATATTTATAAGCTTTAACAAATGATTTGTCAGATCAGCTGCACCTGTGAATAGACTTGCTTGAGACAGATTATCAGTGGGAACCGTTTTATAGAAGAGACAGTAGTGAAACAACAGTAGCAGGGGAATTAAGACAGCGATTGTGATTGATGTAGACAGTAGGATTAAAATACTGTAGGCATAGGGACGGATGTATGGGCGCTGCATGGATAAGATAATCCATGTGATAACATAGCATAGGCATTTGCAGATAAATAATATAAAGCATCCAAGTATTAACTAATCATAAGCATGTTTTCCAATTTAGTTGTGCGTGCTCGCAATGAGAAACTTGCACATCATCTTTTGTCCTGTCAGCTCGTTTGCAGCGGGGCCTCTAGGGAATCTACTAGCAATTAAGATACTCCTTTTACTCCCTCCGTTTAGGTGTATTAGGCCCCTAATGAAAAACTATTTGTTCGCTAGAATAAGGCCTCTTCCTCTAGTTAATGCTCCTAATTAATTGCTTTGTGGCCTTGTTTCTCCCAAAAAATACTCCTCACCCAACCACCGTCCCCTCTCTATTCTATGCATGCAAAAATTAAAATGGCTTGACCAATGCATGCACGTTTTTTTCTCTCCTCCAATTAATTCAATGACTGGATTGGGGGAAACATCACCCAATCTATTTCTACCTTGGTCACGATGACATTTCTTAGGGGCCTAATACACCTAAACGGAGTGAGTAATAAAGTACTGGAGCAAAGCATTAACACTCCGTGAATACATGTGATCCTCACATCATAGTCATTCCCTCCGGTTATCCCAATTGCTGTCACTTTGGGGCCATCGGTTCCGGACAATAATATGTGTATACAACTCATAGATATGATCCAAAACAATGATTATTATCATGATAAAATAACAAGTTCAGATCTGAAATCATGGCACTCGGGCCCTAGTGTCAAGAATTAAGCGTAACAAGTTGCAACAATGATGTAAAATACCAATAACGGATACTAGGCACCATTCCCTAACAATCTCACAGCTATTACATGAGTGATCTCATCCAATCCCTACCATCCCCTCAAGCCTACAGTGGTGGATTACTCACACATGGATGGGGGAAACATGGCTGGTTGATGGAGAGGCGTTGGCAATGACGATGGCGATGATCCCCTTCGATTCCCCGTCCCGACAGGGTGTCGGAACAGAGACTTCTGGTCCCCGAACTAGGGTTCGGTGGCGGCGGCGTACGGTGGTGTTCTCTGGAAAGATGGATATCCCCCGATCGTTTTTAGGTCAAGAGGGTTAAGTATCCGCGAGGGGTTGCGAGGAGGCGGCCGAGGTGGCCCCACCACCTGCTGGCGCGGCCAGATGGACCCGCGCCATGGGGTGGTGTGGAGCCCCCTGGCTCTTCTCCGTTTGGTCTTCGTGGTTCTGTGTTCCCCTCAGATGGAAAATAATTCCTGGATGTCTTTTGGGCTTTTTCTCCGAAGTTGATATTTCTGCACAAAAAGGAGACACCAGGGTAACTCTGCTGAAAACAGCGTTAGTCCGCGTTAGTTGCATCCAAAACACACAAATTTGATACGTTTTGGACATATCATTTACCATTAAGAAAATTAATATCTCAGAACAACATCAATGATTCAAGTGACACAATTTAATGATCTACAAGATTATGTATCATTTAGTTATATCATCTACCACATTTAGCATTTTCTGTTCTCAACCAAACACCAATCAACTTATTTAAAAGATAAACTCTCCAAGTAATTAAAAAATGAGATATGAGAGTATGATATAATAAAGCTAACAACTCTAGCAAGAGATGTGTGAAAAACAAGAGCTAGAAATCAAAGCAGTAGCTAGAAAAGAAGACTCAACAAATATAAGTGAAGAATACGAGTATTCATAAGAAAAAGCGGAGCATGTCTCTCCCACAAAGCAATGCTAGGATCCATTTTATTCAGAGAATGAAAATAAAAAAAATAAAACAAAAAGCAAAGAGCCGCTTCAAGAAAAGCACATAAGATGTGGCGGAATTAAAATATAGTTTCACTATAAAGGACCTGATAGTTTGTTGATGAAGAAGGGGATGCCTTGGGAATCACCAAGCTTTGACGCTTGAGTCTTCTTGAAGTATGTTGGGGGTGAACCTCTGGGGCAAAGTGGGGGTTCCGGAACGAATCTCCGCAATTACTTGTTCGGATTTTACCCAATCAAAATAGCAAAAGAGGCATTGCAAAATAAATGCCAGAATCTGTCAAAAACAGAACAGTCCGTAAAGACAAATTTTTCGAGGCATTGCTGAAATAAGAAAACTCAAAACTAATGAAAGTTGCATATATATCTGAGGATGAAGATTATTTGGATTTTTCTGTGAAGAGTTACGAATTGAACGATGGACAGCAAAAAATTGTTTCTGCGCAAGAATCCATTTTAGCATCAACTTTCAACTAGAGTCTTAACTTGACACACCATTGCAATAAAATAAAGATACAAAGGAATTGATACAGAGGTAGGCATGTTCCTTGACTCAACAAAATAAAATAACAGGAAATAAAATTTCAGGTTGTCTCCCATAAGCTCTTTTCTTTAAAGCCTTTTAGCTAGGCAAGGAGATTCGTATGATGCTCTCATAAAAATGAGAGTTGAAAAACATAGGAGAGCATCAAGAGGTAAACATAAAACACATTTAAGTCTAACCCACTTCCTATGCAAAGGAGTCTTGTGATAGAATAAATTATTGAAACATAAAGCAACTATCACAGAAAGATTAAACAAATGAAACTGCAAAACTTCCAACATAAAGAGAAGTGTTTTAGTAACTTGAAAACTTTTACAACTGTGTTTTCCTCTCTCATAATAACTTTCAGTAGCATCATTGACAAAATCTACAATATAACCATCACATGAAACATTCTTATCATGATCCATATGCTTAAAAGTATCATTATCTCTGTCATAAGAAAAGTTCTTCTCATTAATAACAAAGGGAGTAGGATCATCACAAAGAACTTGAACATGATATACAAGTTGTATATTAAAAGGATTAGTTTGAGTAATTCCTCCATAATTATGACAAGTTTCAAAAGGAAAATTATAATTATAACTCATGTCATAGTATTATTTATAGTTATCAAAGACCGGAGGCATAGTATCATCATAAGCAATAGAATAATTATCCTCTAAAGTGTGTTCATTTGCAAACATGTCATCATTTTTACTAGAAGGAGATGTATCAAATATATAATCATTAGTAGCAAAAGGATTTTCAAACCCCTCATCCCCGAGCTCAGAGATCTCTATATCATCATGGGAAGGAACATAGATAGTATTAATAGTGCAGCAATTATTAACATCATCATTTTCAGAATTATTATCACAAAGATCTTCAATATCAAAAGAAGTATGTTTTTCCCAATCATGATCACTAATATAAATAACAGGCAAAGGTACATCATCAAGTTCAGAATCATCGAATTCAGAATTATAAGTATTAATTGTAACAGGAGCAAAAAGTTTGGGAGAAGATATCGTTTCCTCTCTCCTTTTACTCCTCTTCTTCTTCTTCCTCTTTCCATTTTTCTTCTTCTTTTCCTCTTTTGGAGGGAGAGGCTTGAAAGGAAGCTTCTCCACATAACCTGGTTTAGTATTAGAGACAATGGAAGAAACTTGGGGGAATTCCCCTATTGCATTAATAAGATGAAAACACAGATTAGTCATGTCATACTTTCGTGAAGTCTCATCCTTTATAATATTTTGTATGTACGTGTTAGCATGGCAATTATTAACACAATAGAGATAACATCCATGCAACAAATCATCCATATCAATATCACTCATATTTAACAAAGAAGTTTTTCTTGATATTTCTTCACACCCCAAAAATAATGTAAGTTCATCATGTTGATTAGGAGTGATCATGTTATCACAAAAGTCTCATGCAATATCCTTATTAGAACCTGAGCATTGAAATTTGAAATGACCTTTTTCATAGCAAAGTTCACAAATAAAAGGATAGGTGGCACAAATCTTTTTACCAAGATCTCTTAAAACTTTATACCAACCTCTAGTATTTTCATTCCTATGATGGATACAATATTCATCTTAAATTTGATTAATTCACAAGGTTTATGCATTCCACAAAAATTAACATGCTTATAAGAAATAGTATTATAAGAAGTTTGAGCATGTTTATTGCAATCATTAACAACAATTTCATTTTCCACGCAAGTGTCTTTGAAAGGTTCATGATACACGTCCCAATTTTCTTTACGAACATTAATATGAGAAGCAAAGGTTCTAAAATAATCAACAATAATATGAGAATCAAGACCATATTTAGCATTAAGCTCTTTAAAATCATCAGTTTGAACACAAGACTTAATGCAATCATATTCATAGTTTATACTGATTCTTTTCCTTTGTCATTCTCCCAATTTTCAGCATTGTTTCAAGGAGATCCCATTTAGCTTCTACCTTCTTACTTGTGAAAGAGCCCTCCGAACAGGCATCTAGATAATCCTTGCAATGTCCTGAAAGTCTTGCATAAAAATTATTAACAATCATTTTATCAGGAAACTCATGGTTAGGACATTTGAGTATTAATGTTTTCAACCTTCCCTAGGCTTGAGCAATGCTTTCTCCTTCGAGAGGCCAGAAATTATATATAGAATTACGATCTTGGTGAATCCCACTTGAAGGATAAAATTTAGAATAAAAGAGAGATACAACCTCCTCCCATTCAAGAGAGTGCCTATTCTTCAACAATTTATACCAATGCGCAGCTCTTCCACTAAGTGGTAGAGAAAATAATTTCTTCTTAACTTTGTCCATTGAAATACCTACACACTTGAACAACTCGCATAATTCAAGTAAAAATAGCAAATGATCACCAGGATGGACAGTTATGTCCCCTACATAGCAGTTATCCATAACACGATAAATAATTTTCATAGGTATTTTAAATGGCACTATTTCTTCAGGTGGCTTATGAATATCACAAGCATTATTAGAATTATCACATATTGGTGGTAAAACATTATCAAGTCTAAATAATTCCTCCAAAGTTGAGGAGCAAAAACGATTATTTTTCTTTAAACTAGCTCCTCCAAGCTTAGGCTTTTCCACGGCCTTAGCAATAATAGTGTCCACAGAATTTATACTAATAACATTACTACCACTATTATGCAAACAAACTTCCATAGGTTTTTTAATTTTCTCTTCAAAAGTATCATGTCCTAATGCAATATAAATTTCATAGAGATCCCTAATTTTTTTGTTGTTTCCATTAGCCTAACTAGTGAAAATAAAAACAAGAAACAAAAAGAAATAACTGCAGAATCTAAAGGAGATAACTTCAAGCGCTCACCTCCCCGGCGACGGCGCCAGAAAATAGCTTGATGTCTACGCACGCTTCTATCTCGTAGATTGTTGGGCCTATAAGAGCAGAGGTTTGTAGAACAGCAGCAAGTTCCCCTTAAGTGGATCACCCAAGGCGTATCAAACTCAGGGAGGTAGAGGTCAAAGATAACCCTCTCGAACAACCCTGCAATTAAGATACGAGAAGTCTCTTGAATCCCCAACACACCCAATACACTAGTCAGATGTATAGGTGCACTAGTTATGCAAAGAGATAGTGAAATACAAGTAATATGGAGGATTATAAGTAGTAATTTCAATCTGTAATAAAAATGGCAGCAAGAAAACATGTAGCGGAACTTGTTGGAAACGGTGTTTCAATGCTTATAAACAAGGCCTAGGGATCCTACTTTTACCAGTGGACATTCGCAACAATGACATCAAAGTTAAATAAATAAACACTACTCTCAAGCACTCTCTTGTTGGATAACAAACACCATTCATTGTGTAGGGCTTCAAGAGCACTCTCAAAGACAGAGTAAACTAACACCAACAATGTCATAAAGGAATCACACACGTGCACACACTGTCACAGTTACAACCGTGAATAACCCCGGAGTTCATATTAAAGTAACCTCTAGAATGCATAATAGATAAAGAGTAGCATCTCATATTCAACAAGATTACAAAGCTCATGATCACATAAAAGATCACATCATGGGAGAGAGAGAGATAAACCACATGGCTTCCGGAGTTCCCGCAGCCCCGGGGGACAACTACTCACTCCTCATCATAGGAGTCAGCAACGGTGATGGAGATGGCGGTGGAGTCGATGGAGATGGCTCCGGGGGCAATTCCCCGTCCCGGCAGGGTGCCGGAACAGAGACTTCTGTCCCCCGGAGTCTTGTCTTTGATGGCGGCGGCGCTCGGGACCCGTGGAGGAAATATTGAACACTGTGCTAGGGTTTTTGGTCTAGGGCTTATATGTAGGCGAAAGGGCAAGGTCGGTGGCGCCCCGAGGGGCCCACATCTCCTCCTCGCGCGGCTAGGAAGCCAGCCGTGCAAGCACGTGGTGGCGGTTGCTCGGTCGCCCACTTCGTTTCGTGTTCTGATTTCTGGAACGTTCCGATGAAAAACGGATTTCCAAAAAGAAATCGTCCAATTCCGAGAATATTTCCTAAAGTACTTTTCTGAAACCAAAAACAGCAGAAAACACGGAACTGGCACTGTGACATCTTGTTAATAGGTTAGTCCCAGAAAGCATAAAACTATATAAAATGCATAAAAAACATGTAATAACTTGGTATAATATAGCATGGAACATAAGAAATTATAGATACGTTGGAGACGTATCAATCGCAGCAAAAGAACTAGTAGATGGAAGAAGACGAGGATGCAACATAAGTCACTCACAAAGTCATCGCAGTCGCAGCCCTCCACTAAGCGGCGCAAGAAAGAGTTCTAGTCGGCACAGATCGAGGAGTCGACCACGAAGCAGATCCAGTAGATCAAACAGCCGGGAGTCACCTGACAACCACGGTATAGGACCATGTGGAGCACAATGTTTCACTCGACGGATTCGTGAGACCAAGCTACGTAAGAAGTTTGGCCTACCCGCCACGCCGAAATTTAATTCCACACAAGATCCCTCAGGATGGCTCGAGGATTACAAGCTAGCAGTGGTATGTCAACGAGGAACAACTACAACAACGCTGCAATATTTGCAAATTATGCTTGAAGGCACAACTCAACACTGGCCCAAATCGGTACCGGCAGGAGCCTATGACTCCTGGGACCACTTCAAAGAAGACTTCATAAAATATTTCGATCTTCTCTATGAACGACCAAATACATTCGAGGAGCTTTGAGCATGCAAGCAAAGGTCAGATGAAACACTCAGGGCATATATCAGAAGATGGACGTCATACGGAATTCAGTCAGCGCAATATGAGAAGACAGAGCCATGGACACTTTCACAATGGGGGTCTACAGAAAAGATTTCAAGGAGGCACTCAGTCGACAAAAGCCAAAAGGCATGCAAAGCTCATGAAGCTGGCGACCGAGTGGACGAACGGTGAAGATGCAGTCCAATACAAACCCTATGCTCACCACGAAATCGTCGCGACCATCGAGACAGTTGCGACCATCGGGACAGTTGAGATCGTCGGGACAGGGACCACAAACGAAGAAGGCGCGACTACGATTATGGAAGCAAAGACAAAGTCAAATTTGTAGCAGCCGGATTCTCACAGGATGATCGCACTCGAGACGATAGAAAACAAGACGACCGGAAGAACGGTCGGCACGAAGAACAAAGAGATACACGAAGCAGCAACTATCGATATGATCGACGAGTCGACCTTCGCGACAACAAGGACCAGCGTGGAGGATACAAGCGGCAAGATTGGCAGAAACGTCTAGACCCAATAGTAGATCAAGAAAGAATAGAGAATCCGTGCAGATTGCACTTATTCAAAGAGCCAGCAACTGGAAAACAAACATCCAGCCATACCATGGAGAAATGTCGCGAATTCGAGCAATTAGCAGCCGAATATGCGAAGCGACTCAGAGGAAATACATCAGAGCATATGGCACCTACACAACAAGTCGCAGCGCTACCACCTCCTCCGTCATATGACTCCTGCAATCAGTTCACAGGAATAGTACATTACGCACCACAAGGTGCAATAGAGCAATATCCTAACCATCAGAGGAAAATGTACATGATCCAAAAAGGACAGCCATCTAACAGACAGCAAAAAGTCCACACTAGACATGTCCATATGGCGGTCCTGGCACCACCAACCGTGCCAGAATACCTGCATGGATCCGAAACTGCAATTACGTTTAGTCGAGAAGATCATCCACCATTTGTTTACAGGACAGGTCACTCCGCCCTGGTGCTTGAAGCTCAAATTGGTGGTTACACCATGGCAAAAGTCTTCATGGACGGAGGAAGCGGCATCAATATCATCTTCCCTGACACGCTACGTCGGATGAGTAGGTCAGTCGAAAATTTACTTCCATCATCAAATACTTTCCACGGTATAGTCCCAGGCAAAGCCATCGTACCAAAAGGCACAATACAGCTCGATGTCACATTTGGAGATGCAGCACATTTTTGAATCGAGTCGATGGAGTTCGAAGTCGTTGACTGGAGATCGCAATACCACGCCATACTGGGACGACCAGCATTCGCTAGATTAATGGCGATGCCACATTATGCATACCTTCAACTGAAGATGCCTGGCCCAAAAGGAGTTATCACAATTAACGGAGACTTTCAAAGGTCAGACGCTTGCGACCGCGACTTCGACAAGATCTTCGAGATGTTCGGAGCAGAGAAAACACAGCAGGAACTCTCGCTCATCAAATGACACAACATACATGCCAGATCACAAAAAACAGGCTACCGAAAAGACATTCAACACCGTAGATGACACACGAACACACTAGGTTCACCCGACTGATCCAGCAAAAACGGTCAAAATATTAACAAGTCTGCCTCCCGCATAGGAAAGCGTGCTCGTCGAATTCCTCCGTGAAAACTGGGATATGTTTGCATGGTGCGCAACCGACATGCCAGGCATACCCAGGGAATTCGCTGAGCACTCTCTTCAGCTCAGTCCAGGAACCAGACCAGTCAAACAAATAGTACGTCGTGTTTCAGGACCCAAAAGAGAAGCTATGGAGAAGCATGTGGACAAACTACTCAAAGCAAACTTAGTCCGAGAAATCAAAAAATCAGAATGGGTAGCTAACCCCGTTATAGTCGACAAGAAGAAAACAACCGAAACTAGGATGTGCATCGACTTCACAGGGCTCAACAAATGTTGTCCAAAGGATCACTTTTCACTCCCTCGTATCGACCAGATCATCGACTCCACGATTGTCATTCCTAAATGCATACTTCGGATATCATCAGATAAGAATGAAAGCAGAAGATGAAGAAAACACAGCCTTCACAACTCCACTCGGAGTATATTGCTACACCACCATGCCTTTCGGACTCAAAAATGCAGGAGGCACTTACCAGCGCATGATGCAAAATTGTTTGAAGACACAGATTGGCAAAAATGTAGAAGTTTACGTCGACGACATAGTGATCAAATCGAAGAAAGAATGCACACTCCTCTCTGACATACAGGAGACATTCGACAACCTCAGAAGTTACAACATAAAACTGAACCCAGATAAGTGTACCTTCGGTGTTCCAGCTGGAGAACTTTTAGGCTACTTGGTCTCAGCTCGAGGAATCGAAGCAAACCCAGAAAAAATACAGGCCATATTAACCATGCAAAGGCCTACCTAGCTCTATGAAGTACAACAGCTGACAGGACGGGTGGCAGCCCTCAGCCGATTTATCGGCAAACTAGGGGAAAAGACATTGCCGCTTTATCTGCTGATGAAGAAGGCAGATAAATTTCAGTGGATAGACGAAGCAGAAGCAGCTTCTATCGACCTCAAACGGACACTCACCAAACCCCCCATCTTAGCAGCACCAAAAGAAAAGGAACCACTATATCTCTATGTGGCGGCAACAAACGGGGTGGTGAGCACAGTTATAGTAGTCGAGCTTATGGAAGATGGGAAAGCTCAAAGTGTGCAAACACCTGTCTACTGTGCCAGCGAAGTCCTATCTCTGTCCAAACAGAGATATCCACATTTTTAGAAGTTGTCCGTCTTCATAACAACAAGGAAACTGAGACACTACTTCACAGAGCACCCAATCACAGTGATCAGCAATTCCGCAATCGGAGATATACTCACAAACCCTGATGCAACAGGATGGGTAGCAAAATGGCTCATCGAGATAGGGCCACTCGGAATCACATACGACCCCCCTAAAGCTATCAAAGCTCAAGTTCTACCCGACTTCACCACCGAGTGGATTGAGTCCCAACTGCCAGGAATACCAGATGTATCTAACTCATGGACGATGTATTTCGACGAATCCAAGAAAAATGAAGGAGCAGGAGCAGGCGTCATACTCATATCGCCAAAAGGGGACAAACTGAAGTATGTCCTCCAAATGGATTTCGCAAAGTCATCCAACAATAAGCCGAATATGAAGGACTGATACATGGCATACGACTGGCCAAAGCCTTGGGATGAACTCGATTGATGATATACGGTGATTCAAATCTAGTCGTACAGCAAACAATGAAGGCATGCGATGCCATAGCAGATAACATGAACGCATATCGCGACCTCTATAATACATTGGAGGGAGACATTCATGGATGCGAGTTACGACTCATCGGACGAGAGAGCAATGAAGAAGCAGACATACTGGCCAACATCGGTTCGACTAAAGTGCAAGTTCCACCGGATGTTTTTCTAGAAAGTATCACACACAGATCTATCCATAAACAACGATCAACAGGAAGCTCGACTAAGGCCACAAAAGATGATGTGTATACCACGATGGACCCGGCAATCAAAGTACTCCTATGTCAAGGTGATCACGTGGCTCCGACCTGGACTGCACAAATACTAGCATTCATGCTTAAGGAAGAACTACCGGATGACACAACAGAAGCTAGGAGAATAACTCGACGTGCCAAAGCATACACCATCATAAACAGTGAGCTTTACAAAAGAAGCATCTCAGGCGTATTCCAAAGGTGCGTAGAATTCGAAGACGGCAAAACTATACTTCATGATATTCATGCAGGAACTGGCGAACATCACGCCGACAGTCGATCGTTGGTAGCTAAAGCTTTCAGAGCAGATTTCTACTGGCCTACCGCGCTCAAAGACGCGGAGGATATCGTCAAAAGATGCATCGGATGCCAAAAATTTGCAACCAAACCTCATGCGCCAGCATCAGCACTCAAAACCATACCATTGACATAGCCTTTCGCCCAATGGGGGCTCGACATGGTGGGACCACTCAAAAAATCACCGCCTGGAGGACACACCCACTTATTAGTGGCAGTCGACAAATTTACAAAGTGGATCGAAGCAATTCGAATCACAAACTCAACGGCGACAACGGCGGTCAAATTCATAAAATCTGTAGTATGTCGTTTTGGCGTGCCAAACAACATCATCACGAATAACGGCACGAATTTCACAGCAGAAGAGTTCCGAGTTTTTTTTGCAAAGAGTGGGATATTACGCTCAATTACGCGTCGGTGGCACACCCACAATCCAACAGACGAGTCGAAAAGGCCAACGGCCTCGTATGTACAGGCATCAAGAAAATATTATTGGTTCCACTAAAGAGGGCCGCAGGTGCCTGGGTCGAAGAACTTCCGGCAGTGCTTTGGGGCCCCCGTACAACTCCAAATGCATCAACTCAATTAACCCTATTCTTTATGGTTTATGGAGCAGAGGCAGACGCACCAAGAGTGGAAACATACAATGAGGATGAGGCAAACGAGTCACAAGAAGATACAATGGATCTACACGACGAAGCACGCGACACGGCCTTAGCCCGCACAACTGTCTACCAGCAAGACCTTAGGAACTATCACAGTCAACGCCTCCGCCCCAGAACGTTCACGGTGGGAGATTTAGTACTACGATTGAAGCAAAAGAAAGTGTACAAACTCACATCGCCATGGGAGGGCACATTCATCATCACTGAAGTCATTGAAGGAGGCGCCTACCGACTGAAGCACGCCCAGACGGGGGAATTATCACATAACCCATGGAATGTAGTGCATTTGCATCGTTTCTATGCATAGGTCTCTCCACAAATCATTGTAAAAAAACAGTACAACATGTCAAAACGGCCAGTAGATTTCAGACGCGCTCTTTTCCTTACCAGGGCACCCAAGGGGACTGGAAGGTTTTTAATGAGGCGGTCTGCTGGTCAAATTTCTACAATAAAGACGATATACTTCATAAATATTGTCTTATGTCTTACATTATATACACATAAACCCACCCGAACGACTCGGGGGCTGGGTCTTGCTGAAAGCAAGCAAACATACAAACCCACTCGAACGACTCCGGGGCTGGGTCTTGCTGAAAATAAGCAAACATACAAACCCACTCGAACGACTCGAGGGTTGGGTCCCACTCGAAGCGCATAAAAATACAGCACTACCCAATCAACTCGGAATTGGAAGATTTCAAAATAAGAAAGCACAAACTCAGAAACCGTCGCAGTTTATCATATAAACCAACACCACCCAATAAGACTCGGGGGCTGGAGGATAGCTCAAATGATAAGCAGAAAATATGGGGTACAAATGCCCTTACGGAATCGATTGGATGCCAAAGCTCACAAATCACAAAGTCTACAATGGAGGACGAGCAAAAATATAAACATCATAAATACTATTGTCATATTACAAAGATCACCGAGTTATAAAAAAAGACAACAAATCACAAGGTGCGGGCCCCATTTTATCGCCATGGAGTTAGCGCGCAGCGGACGTCGCAGACAGTCGACGCTCCATGGTACAGGTACTAGCCTTGTCAAGACGAGCCGAAGAATCAGCGACACCTCTGAAAGCCAAAGGTTTCCTATTTGGTTTCCTCGAATAGTCGAATAAAGCTGCATCATAGTCGGCATCCACACCATTCGGCAGGAGAAGCTTCAAGGTGGCCTCCGATCCGTGTACTCTCAAGTCGCGCGCCCACTCCTTCAGGGTTGTCGAGTCAGGACCCAACACATCAGAAAATTCTTCAGCAGTCGCCGGAACATCGGTCCACGACAGTGCCTCAGCAAAAACAGCACCAAGCATAGGAAGAGATAAATCCAAGGAACACTTGGTGCGCCCGAGAACCTTGCTTAGGTCCGTGATGGCATGCTAGATTGACCAATCACCACTCGCGTTACCATCAGGAACACACGAAGGAGAACCTTGACAAAACAAACAAGCAAGGGATCTAAGGAATAAAAAAGAACAGACAAAAAACATCTATGGGGTATAAAACTCTCGTACCTGTCACGGACTGTACAAGGCCAAGCATATGCTTAGCATGCTCTTCCTCTCGACTAGTGGCAGAACGACGAGTTTTCTCTACCTCCTCACGTGCGTGCAGTCGCTGATCATGGAGTTGTTGTTCCAGAACAGCCAGTCGCTTCTCCAGGGCGATTTTCTCTTCGGCACATATCACACAGATTTAAAAAAAGCTCAAATGCTTAGATCAAAAATCAGCAAAAGCAGAAATGCTTACGATTAATCTGTTACATATCAGAATGAAGGGCAACTCATTCCTCCACCGCTTGCACAAATGCCTGGCCAACAACGACCAAGCCACTTATAGCAGGCTACACAGAGGAAACAGGTGCATATTAAACCAAAAAAGCAATCTACATAAAAGGAACAACTTGCAAAACAAAACTTACATGCTCAACCCAGGAGGAGGCAGAGATCGACATACCAGCAGCTGCTGCAGAAGCAGAAGGTGGTTCACCCACAGCTATTGGAGTAACCATGGCCATGTTCTGGAGTGCCTCGACTTCGGCAGAAGAAGAAGCCACATTTACCCCCTCCACAGGGGGAGTGGTATGAATTTTCCTAACAAACGAACTACTCATACGATTAGCGATTGTGCAAAAAGAAGACAAGAAAAAGATGAAGCACAAGTCAATATGAGCATACTTATCTACATCGCCAACGGCCAGCTCAGCCACTGGCGGTTGAAGATTTGGAGGCGGAGTGATGGTAGTAGCCTCGACAGCTTTAGCACGGCGCAGGTGACGGCGCTTGACTAAAGGTTCAGTCGAAAGTTCCACCGCCTCCCGGTTGAAAGATTCTTCTTCAACAGTCTCTTGCCTGAAAGCAGAAAGGCCAGCCGAAGGAGGAGACACATCGGTTGTCTCCATCCCGGCAACTGGACCCATATCTGTTGGCGCTCGATGCTCAGGAATGTGAGGTAGTGAGGAAGCAGTCGAATGTCCCTGATCATATCAGATGATGATACGTCAAACACATACCTTCATGTATGGTAAAAAAGCCATATTCGAGAAACGAAACACAAAAGAGGTGCAAAAAATACCTCGGGAAGCGGAGTCCTAGGGCTATAAGGAACGATGGTGAAGTCAAAAGAAGCAATATCAGTCGGCTGAATGGTGGTAATATACTTAACATGACCATGAAATACAGGATTGGCTAATTTAGCCTCGCTCATGCGAGTGACGTAAAGAGGGCCCTCGTACCGTCATAAGGGATGAGCATGTTGTCGCAAAGGCCAAACTCAACTTCACAAAGGTGCTTATCAATTGAATTCCTGTGACAGTCTTAAGCAGATCCTGGACTCTAGTCATAAGAAGAGAGGCTTCTTTCTCTTCCTCAGTCGACAAAAGATGTTGACACGACCTTGACTCCACAGGAGGTGTGCAAGTCGAGAAAAAGGGCCTTATATCCTGATCGACTGTCACATAAAACAACTTCTTTCTTCATTTTTGGGCAGGCTCCACCGCCATCAAATCAAAATACGGACAGTCGTCACGTACTTCAATACAAAAGCCTCCAGTCAGAAAGGGACGGCCGTCACAATGCATGAAACATACTCGGAAGATAGATTTCCAGAGAGCGCAGCTGGGAGAAACTCCTAAGAAACACTCACATAAAACAGGAAATATGCAAAATGCTCTCGGGAGTGAGGTCGTGCATCTGAACTCCGTAGGAATAGAAAAGGCCTCGCACAAAATCATGCAGAGGAAAACCAAAGCCACGGGGAAGAAAATCTGCGAAACACACCCGTTCACCGGGAAGAGGCTCGAGGAGTACCTCTTTGTTGGCAGGAGCACGGGTAGCAAGCACGTCCGTTGGGGAAAGTATTCCAGCTTGCCGAATCGCTGCTAACTTATCCTCGGTGACGATGGATTTCACCCAATCCCCGGTAGCCGTGGAAACGCCAGTAGTCGGCTCCTCCTTCTCTAACTGACCAGCAATGGCCGAGGAAAGCTCGGCAGCAGGCGAGAAGTTTTTCTTGGGACCCATAGCGAAAGAATGGAGGCAGGAGCGAGAGCAGAGCAAATGCGTCCCTAAGGAAGAAGATGATGCAAAAGAAAGCGAAAGCAAATGGCAGGGTAAATTAATCCACGGCGGAGAAACCCGTATTTACCATAGCAAGGGAGTCCATCACAACCGCCCGTGCAAAACTACCACAACACATGGTGCAATTAGAGGGCAATCGACGCAGGCCACGCCGCCCATTACACGCGCAAAAGGAGAAATCCATCATCACGCCTGCGAAAATATCGCCACATCAAGTCAAATCAGAACAGAACATGCGCCCGCCACGATCAAAGGGATGGGTCCACCATGACACGTCCTGTAAAAATTTTATTCGCACGCCATGGATGTCACGCATGACATCATTCACCTGGCAAACTAAGCAAATACATAGAGCAAAAGTCGATGATATCCCCGACTAGACAAAAAACATATTCTATAAATCATACATCTTGCGACTAGTGGCAAAATCAAAACTTACGCATAACAATATGCTCGAGTGGAACTCCCATCGGGAGTAAGCAAAAATTCTTCGACTGGCATAAAACAAACCACACACAAAAAATGAGATTATCCTCTATTACAAGCAATAAAGCACAATCTTGTGGGCTACTCCCATCGGGAGCACTGTCGTGCACCCGATAGAATCAAAAAACAAGAGCATAAAGGCAATCAGTCGATAAAATAGACTAAAGCCTTAGTCAAAAGAACAAAATTCGTAAAGATTTATGAGTAAAATTCAGTCTATGATGTCTCGGATGCTGCATGCATAAAATGCAAAGGTAAGACCTCTTGATCAGTCGAATAGGGCCGAGGACCACTCGGTAGTGTTAAATCCTTGAATTTTCTATATCAACAGATGCGATGGAAATCCCGGCGGACGAGCTGGGTAGCAAAGTTGAGACTGTATAACGATATCAGTAAGTCCACCGACTAGCTTGAGGCGAGTCTGTCCAGTATGTTCCAGGCTCGAGCCCAAGGGCTCGAAACCTGATTGAAGGCTAGTAAGGTTTTGCCCAAGTGCAGTTAACTGGTCTCGACTCATCGAATAAACCCGGGCCTACTCAACCGAAATACTTTGGCATAATTCATAGTCGAAAGACAAAACGCAAAGATATCTTACCAAAAGCATAAACATGTGACGTGCACTATGTAGTGAGTCCATGACTGATTCTCTGATTTAGCCAAGCACTCGTGAGCTAATGACGAGGTTATACCAAACGGGTACCTCTTCGTGTGGGTACCTAGTGCACGTGATGACTAAAGCCCAATTGTCAATAGACTGAAGAAGCCCAACGAGCGGAGCCCAAGTCGAAGACTATTACCATAGATAGGCATAGTCGGTTATACTTTCCATACGTGTAATCCTAGTCGGTTACTGCCTGTGACCTGTACCTCTATATAAAGGACAGGAAGGTGGCCGATCAAGGACACGCCCAATCAGAACCACCAAACCCTAGCAAGATATACATCTTGCTAGACCCTTGTATTCGCCGCATATTCAGAATCAATAACAGACAGGAGGGAAGTAGGGGTGTTACATCAGTCGAGGGCCCTAAACCTGGGTAATTCCCGCTTGTCAGCCGACGAATCTACCAACACTAGGCGTTCTCTACCTCATAACTCTCAGCCTAGGCTAGCAACCATGGGTATTTATGGGGACACCCCTCGTCATGGAGCATCCAGTCTATTACGTCAGCACGGTACTGCGAGAAGCCCGGGAGCGTTACACCATGTAGCACAAGCTACTCTTCACCACCCGCATGGCCTTCAGAAAGCAGAGACACTACTTCCAAGGCCACGCGGTGACGGTGCTATCCTCGTACCCCCCTGGAGCAGATACTGCGCAACTCAAACGCCAATGGGCGAGTCGCAGAATGGGCAATCGAGTTGCAGCCATTCGAGCTGGAATTCCTCACCACCAGAACCATCAAGGGAGTGGCCTCGGCCGATTTCACAGCCGAGTGGACGGACACCCCCGTGACATGGGAATACGAGGAGGAAGAGCTCCATCCTAGCGAGTATCCCAAGGGGTACTGGTCCATCAAATTTGATGGTGCTTTCTGCAATAAGGGCACGGGGGCTGGAGTAGTGGTGACATCACCAACTGGCGACAAGCTATACTACGTTGTCCAGCTCACGTTCGCCAAAAAGGAGAAGAAGTCTAACAATATCGTGGAATATGAGGGCCTCCTCGCCGGGCTCCGGGTCGCCATCGCTCTCGGCATGAAAAGGAGCATCATCAAGGGGGACCCCCAGCTGCTGGTCAACTTATCCAACAAGAGCTACATAGCGAAAGACGCTCATATGGTGTCCTACTTGGAGAAGGTGCGGCAAATGGAGAAGAAATTATTTGGGATGGAGCTCACATACATCCCCCGTGGATAGAACGCCGAGGCCGACATCATCGCTCGCCGCGCATCGAGGAGAGAACCCCAAGCTCCTGGAGTTTTTGAGGAGAGACTCTCCGCGTCCTCGGCAGCTTCTCCCAGTGAAAACATCATGAGGCATGTCGAGTTAGCTCCGCCTCCATCCACATGAGCCCCAAGATGTAGCACACCCTCATGAGATCGCCAGGTGCTAATAGCGGAACACCAGACAGACGACACATAGAAGAGATAATGCTCTATATCGAGGAATGGAGCCTCCCCGTAGCAGGAGAGGAGGATGAGTGCGTGGCAGGACAAGCCAAGATATATCGCCTCAAGGACGACGTGTTGTATAGACGACGCCCCAACGAGGTGGCCCTCAAGTGCATCGCCCTCAACGAAGGTTGGGAGTTGCTCCAGGACATCCACAGTTGGGATTGCGGACACCTGGGATTGCGGACATCCGCAGCTAGGATTGCAGACATCCACATCGGTTTCTTCTGGCCCACGGCCTTGCAAGACACGACGGACGTCGTAAAAGAGAGTGAGGCGTGCCAGTTCCACGCTAAGCAGATCCACCAATCAGTGCAGGAGTTGCATACCATCCCATTGTCGCGGCCGTTCGCGGTGTAGGGGTAGGACATCTTGGGACCTTTCCCCAGAGCTCAAGGCGGCTACCGTTACCTCTACGTGGCCATGGACAAGTTCTCAAAGTGGGCCGAAGTCGAAGCAGTGGGCACCATACTGATGCTTTCTACGTGTGTGGGAGACCCAAAGAGGAAGGTTTGAAGTAGTGCATCAGTAAATTTCCCTCAGTTATGAAACCAAGTTTATCGAACCAGTAGGAAACGAGAATTCCCTCGACGTGCCAACGGCGCCAGAAATTCTTGGTGGCGTGTAGTTGACGTGGAGCCTGCACACAACACAATCAAAGTATTTTGTCCCAACTCAACGGTGAAGGTTTCAATCTCACCGGCTTGTCGTAACAAAGTATTAAACGTATGTGTGGAAGAAAGATGTTTGTTTGCAGAAAGTAACAGGTTTGTAATTGGTGGTTTATCAGATTAAAGAGAAGGACCGGGGACCACAGTTCACTAGTGGTGTCTCTCCTTAAATAATAATAACATTCATGCGGGTAAACAAATTACAGCTGGGAAATTGATAGAATAATGAAGGGCATAATAATGCATATACTAATGTTATGATGTCTAGTATGAGATTTATTTAGGCATTACAAAAATATACATAGACCGTTCCAACCGCATCTATGACTAATAAGCCACCTTCTGGTTGGCGTTCGCACCCCTTTCAGTATTATGTTGCATGCAATAGATTATCGCCTTATGCACTGTGTGTAAAGTAAGTAAGTAACATCATCCTTAGACAAAGTACTACTGTTTTATCCCTAGTAGCAACAGTACATTTACAACCTTAGAGCTAGTTGTCACCACTCCATATTAAATAGAGACATGAACCTACTATGGAGCATAATTACCCCCTCTTGGAGTCACAAGCATCTAATTGGCCAGAGCATCTACTAGTAATGGAGAGCATGCAAGATCATTATATAGCACACACATTATATATTATGAAGCAATAACTATGGTACTCAATATTCATCGGATCCCAGCAAACACAACATGAAGTATTACATAACGGTGATCTTGATCATGATAGGCAGCTCACAAGATCTAAACATGATAGCGCAAGAGGACAAGACAACCATCTAGCTACTGTTATCGACCCGTAGTCAAAGGGTGAACTACTCACGCATTAGTCCGGAGGCGGGCATGGTGACGTAGAGCCCTCTGGTGTCGATTTCCCCTCCCGGCAGGGTGCCCGGGAGAAGTTCTGATCTCTCCTGAATTGGTGTTCATGACGGCGACGGCTCGGAACCCGTGGAGGAAATATTGCGCATCGTGTTAGGGTTTTTGCGTCGGGGGGTATATGTAGGCGAAAGGGCAAGGTCGGTGGAAGCCCGAGGGCCCCACACCTTGTGCTCGCAAGGCAGGAGGTGGGGTCACGCAAGCACATGGTGACGGTGCCTCAGCCTCCCACTTCGTTTCGTCTTCGGTGTTCTGGAACTTTTCCACGAAAATATGGACTTTGGAAAATAAATCGTCTGATTCCGAGAATATTTCCTTAAGTACTTTTCTGAAACCAAAAACAGCAGAAAACGGAGAATTGGCACTGTGGCATCTTGTTAATAGGGTAGTCCCAGAAAATTCATAAAACTATATAAAATGCATATAAAACATGTAATAACTTGGTATAATATAGCATGGAATATAAGAAATTATAGATACGTTAGAGACGTATCAACATCCCCAAGCTAAGTTCTACTCATCCCGAGTAGGCAAGAAAGATAAAAAGAATAATTTCTGAAGTGACATGCTTTCACACAATCTTGGTCATGTAGTTTATATTGATATCAAATGAATAAGGGTTGTAGTTTATATTGATATCAAATGAGTAATAAATAAACAAGTAGGCAAAGCAAAGCGAAGCTTTCAATTATATAGTACTAGATAGCAATTAACCGTGCAAAGTAGATATTAGAGACGATTTAAGCTTCAAGAACAACAATATAATCATCTAATGCTTCCAACAAACATGACAACTTTGTGAAAGGATCAAGTCAAGCAATAACAATATGCACGTAGAAAATCAACTCCTTATTTGTTCAAAAGAAACAAGCAAGCGTTCAACGTTGGATCCTGGCACCAGGATATTTTCGCTAAGAGAATGTTAAGGGGGGTTTGGAAGGCCAACGGAAGAAAGTATCACAAAGCTGCAAGTGATCATTCGACAAAAGGAAGTCTTACAATCGAAGCTATGCAAGGAGTAGTGATTGCCACACAACGGATGCACATAGAGCTATAAGTATATGAAAGCTCTCTAATGGAACTAGTGGGGGTGCATCCAACTTGCTTGCTCACGAAGACCTAGAGCACTTTTGAGGAGGCTCATCATTGGAATATACAAGCCAAGTTCTATAGTGTAAAGTTGCCCACATAGTTATGCAAGTAAGACATGAAAACTCTCTCATATGGAGTAAAGTTGCTAAACATGAGAACAAATGATGATCATAAATGATATGGTGCTATAACATGAGCACAAGTGATGACTATGAAAGATATGGTTCTGTAACATGAGCACAAGTGTGTGATAAAGAATAGTAATGCTGCCGCCTTTTTATTTTCTTTCTTTTTTCTATTTTTTCTGCTTCTCTTTTCGATGGCCTCCATGGCTCTTTCACTTTTAGGGGCAAGCATCCTAATATGATGATATGACAACACACTATGATGATATGAAAACACAGTATTGATACAAGTAACTAGTATGAATAAGACATAATGTATATGAAAACGGTGCCTATGCCTGTGTAGCAGGTTATGCAATGATCTAGCGTAACATGGGTAAAACCACACATCAGCTATATAGAATCACGCAAAGCAATATATAAGTAATAAATGACAACAAGTCATGTAATTTAAGATGGATGTTGCATGGCAATATATCTCGGAACAGCTATGGAAATGCTGTAGTAGGTAGGTATGGTGGATGTTTTGAGTAAGATATTTGGCTTATGTGTAGGAGAACATGATGAAGATCCCCCACGAGTTTGGATGTACCCGCGAAGTATGTACCAACTCTCAGTGTGAGAAAGGGCAACGCAAAGTACCGAAGAGGCTAGCAATATGGTGGTGGAAGTGCCATGAAAACTGCAGCTTTTGAACTCAGAAGTAAAAAGATTCCAAATAAAAATATGATCTTACAAGGCATAATGAAAAACACTACAAGAGAGATCGTGGCAAATGACAAAGTCATTGTTGGCTTCCCTGACCGTAGCGCATAACTCAAAGTTATTTCGGTTGCCTTAGGCATTTAGAAGTCATATATCATTATGCTATCAACTAGATATTTAAGTGTGGCACAACGTCAAGTTTTTCTAGACCAACCATTAATCATTCCACTTTACTAAACCATCATGTTTACCAATAAGCAAATTAATATCTCAAAACAACATCAATGATTCAAGTGACAGAATTCAATGATCTACAAGATTATGTATCATTTAGTTATTCCATCTACCACATTTAGCATTTTCTGTTCTTAACCAAACACCACTCAACTTATTTAAATGATAAACTATCCAAGTAATTTAACAACGAGATATGAGAGTATGATATAAGAAAGCAAACAGCTCTAGCAAGAGATGCATGGAAAACAAGAGCAAGAAAGCATAGCAGTAGCCAGAAAAGAATACTCAACAAATATAAGTGAAGAATCCGAGTATTCATAAGAAAAAGCGGAGCGTGTCTCCCTCCCACAAAGGAATGCAAGCGTACATTTTATTCACATAATGCAAATAACAAAAACAAAAAGACGCTTCAAGCAAAGCACATAAGAGGTGACCAAATTAAAATATAGTTTCACTAGAAAGGACCTAATAGATTGTTGATGAAGAAGGGGATGCCTTGGGCATCCCCAAGTTTTGAAGCTTAAGTCATCTTGAAATATTTTGAGAGTGAACCACCGGGGCATCCCCAAGCTTTGTCTCCACTATCTTCTTGATCACATCATACCATCTTTCTCTCTTGATCCTTGAAAACTTCCTCCACACCAAACTTAGAGTAAACTTCATTAGAGGGTTAGTGCACAAAAAATTATGATATTTTGTAGCAAAAAAATTGCTACCAATGCTACTGGACATTAGCTACAGACACTGATACTTCATGGAATAAAAAGATCCAATCAAATAGCAAAAGAGGCATTGCACAATAAATTGCAGAATCTGTCAAAAACAAAACAGTCCGTAAAGACAAAAATTTTCGAGGCAATTAACTTGCTCAAATAAGAAAACTCAAAACTAATAAAAGTTGCCTATATATCTGAGGATTACGCAGAAAAAAGGGAAGTTCATTGGGATGTTTCTTTGAACAGTTATGAATTTAACGGTGAACAGCAGAAAACTGTTTCAGCGCAGGAATCCAAATTTAGCATCAACTTTAAACTAGAGGCTTAACTTGACACAACAATGCAATAAAGTAAAGATACAAAGGAATTGCTACAGAGGTAGGACAAGTCCTTGATTCAAATAAATAAAATAGCAGGAGTAAAAAGTGGGTTTTCTCCCATAAGCGCTTTTCTTTAACGCCTTTCAGCTAGGCTCAAAAAGCAAAACTCAAGTATTATCAAAAGAAGAAGCATCAAAAACAATAATTTTCTCTAAGACATGGTTGATTGTAATAGGTGTTTTTTGTAACCATGAGGGTGTCTTATTATGTAAACCATAATTTTTAGGCATATTGGGAGGTTTTGGTGTGGGAATATAATGAACTTTTGCTCCCTTCCTACAAAAGCCTTATCTTTCTTAGTTTTAATAGAGGAAAAGGTTGAACTTACAGTTTCCATAGAATCTTCTAATTCATCAATTCAATGATTATGAGTATCAAGGGTATTGCTAGTTTCTGAGGCAGTGATTTTCCCATTAATGTCATCTATTAATTGATTACCTTTGCTAGCATTATCAAGGAAAATTTTCTCTATATAATCCAACCTTTTAATAATATCTTCCAAAGTGATCTCAGTTTTAACTTCTTTAGTAGGGGGTGGTTATCCTACCAAACTCTCAATTAAATTGCAGGCTTCAAAAGCAGGTGTACCAAGAAAGTTACCCCCCGTAAGAGTGTCAAGAACATACCTATACCAACTAGAGATACCAATATAAAAATTCCTGAGGAGGATTAAAGTAGAGTGTTTTTAGTGCATTTTTATGAGCATCATTTATCCTATACCAAGCATGGTATAAACTTTCTCCTCCTTGTTGTTTAAACGAACGAACTTCAGCTTCAGGACTACCCATTTTCAGCAGCTTAATGAAACCAAAATGAAAAAATACCAAACCGAAATCAGAAAAGCAATGCAAGTAACTAAATTTTTTGTATTTTTGATATTAAGCAAACAAGACAGTAATAAAAATAAACTAAGCAAGACAATAACAAAATAAAAAGATTGGAAGTGAGGGACTTCCCTCGCAGAAGAACTCTTATTCCCCCGGCAATGGCGCAAGAAATTCTTTGATGCTTTCTACGTGTGGTTGGGAGACCCCAAGAGGAAGGTTTGAAGTAGTGCAGCAGTAAATTTCCCTCAGTTATGAAACCAAGGTTATCGAACCCGTAGGAAATGAGAATTCACTCGAGGTGTCAACGGCGCCAGAAATTCTTGGTGGCCTATAGTTGACGTGGAGCCTGCACACAACACAATCAAAGTATTTTGTCCCAACTCAAGGTGAGGGTGTCAATCTCACCGGCTTGTTGTAACAAAGGATTAAACGTATGTGTGGAAAAAAGATGTTTTTTTGCAGAAAGTAACAGGTTTGCAGTTGGTGGTTTATCATATTAAAGAGAAGGATCGGGGTCCACAGTTCACTAGTGGTGTCTCTCCATAAATAATAATAACATTCATGTGGGTAAACAAATTACAGTTGGGCAACTAATAGAATAATGAAATGCATAATAATGCATATACTAATGTTATGATGTCTAGTGTGAGATTCATTTTGGTATTACAACAATGTACATAGACCGTTTCAACCGCATCTATGACTAATAATCCACTTTCCGGGTAGTGTCCGCACCCCTTTCAGTATTAAGTTGCATGCAACAGATTATCGCCTTAAGCACTTTGTGTAAAGTAAGTAAGTAACATCATTTTTAGACAAAGTACTCTTGTTTTATCCCTGGTAGCAACAGTACATCTACAACCTTAGATTTAGCTGTCACCACCCCAGATTAAAAAGAGACATGAACCTAGTATCGAGCATAAATACCCCCTCTTGGAGTCACAAGCATCTACTTAGCCAGAGCATCTACTAGTAACGGAGAGCATGCAAAATCATTAAATAGCACATACATGATATATTATGAAGCAATAACTTTAGTACTCAATATTCATCGGATCCCAGCAAACACAGCATGAAGTATTACATAACGGTGATCTTGATCATGATAGGCAGCTCACAAGATCTAAACATGATAGCACAAGAGGAGAAGACACCATCTAGCTACTGCTATGAACCCATAGTCCAAGGGTGAACTACTCACGCATCAGTCTGGAGGCGGGCATGGTGACGTAGAGCCCTCTGGTGTCGATACCCCCTCCCGGCAGGGTGTCGGAGAGAAGTTCTGGTCTCTCCCAAATTGGTGTTGACGACGGCGGCGGCTCAGGACCCGTGGAGGAAATATTGTGCACCGTGTTAGTGTTTTTGCGTCGGTGGTATATGTAGGCGAAAGGGCGAGGTCGGTGGAGGCCCGAGGGCCCCACACCTTGTGCTTGCGCGGCAAGAGGTGGGGCTGCGTGAGCACATGGTGACGGTGCCTCGGCCTCCCACTTTGTTTCATCTTCGGTGTTCTGGAATGTTCCAACGAAAATATGGACTTTGAAAAAAGAAATTGTCCGATTCCGAGAATATATTCCTTAAGTACTTTACTGAAACCAAAAACAGCAGAAAACAGGGAACTGGCACTGTGGTATCTTGTTAATAGGCTACTCCCAGAAAATACATAAAACTATATAAAATACATATAAAGCATGTAATAACTTGGTATAATATAGCATGGAACATAAGATATTATAGATACGTTGGAGACGTATCACATACCCGCTAGGTCCATGGTCAAGTTCATGAGAGGGATCGTGTGCCGTTTTGGGGTCCCCGACCGCATCATCACAGACAACGGTTCACAGTTCACCAGCGGGCTCTTCAAGTCATACTGCGCGGACCTCGGCATCAAGATATGGTATGCCTCTGTGGGGCATCCGCGCAACAATGGCCAAGTAGAGCGAGACAACGCAGAGTTTTAAGAGGAAGCTAAAGGCCTGTAGCAAGAACTGGATTGAGTATCTGCCAGTAGTACTCTGGTCCATCCGCACCACTCCCACCAAGCCCACAGGTCAGACACCTTTCTCCCTGGTGTACGGCGCAGAAGTGGTGTTGCCTGCCGAGCTCAAGCACGGGTCACTCCAAGTGATGGCCTTCAAGGAAGCTCTCCAGGAAGAACTTAGCCAGGAAGACCTGCTCCTCTTGGAAGAGGCCCGGCGCCGGGTCATACTCCAGGCAGCGCGCTACCAGCAGGCCCTGCGACGGTATCACAGCCGGCACGTACGACGTCAAACTCTCGAGGTAGGCGATCCTGTTCTACGCAGGATCCATTCGAGGGAAGGCCTCCACAAGCTGTCGCCAATGTGGGAGGGACCATTCAAGGTCGCGCGCATAGCACGCCCAGGCGCCGCCAGGCTGGAGACAATGGAGGGAGTCGTCGTGGCAAACCCGTGGAACATCGAGCACCTCCGCAAGTTCTACGCTTGAGGTCCACCCACCCGTTGCGGCATCAGGCCCACACCCGAGTCTTTTTTTTGGAGAAAGAGGCACCTCGTGACCTCGGCGCCCGTAAGTCCGCGTGCCCCGACACTAACGGCAACATGCAATGAACTGTTTGTTTTTCAGCACTAAGTCGTGGACCCCTCGGTAAGCATTTTCTAACTTCCTGGTTTTTGATGTTTCCCCTTAAGTACCACGTGAGCGGGGGCTAGGCACGGTGGCTGCTTGGGCCAGTGTCTGCCCAACGGCGCCACAAAACCCAACAAGGCTGAGCGTGGTGGATCGGCCAGCTCCCACGTATGCAACCTCATCTAGGCCCTTGGTGCTATCCTCCTGAGCCACGGTGTGTATGTACGGATATCATCCTGGCAGCACCGCAAAACCCAACAAGACATGAGCGCTGGTGGAATGGGATATCCCCACACATGTCGCCTCATACAAAGGTCCCTGGTGCTTTAAACTCACGCATCACTTTCGGAAGAAACCCCCTTTAAGCACAGTGTTGATGTAGAAGTCTGCCTGGCAGCACTGAAAAACCCAACAAGACCTGAGTGCCGATGGGATGGGCTCGCCCCATGCATGCTGATGCACACGGTGGGTGTGTTGTTGGGACACCCCAAGAGGAAGGTGTGAGGTAGTGCAGCAGCAAGTTTCCCTCAGTATGAAACCAAGGTTATCGAACTAGTAGGAGATGCAGGATTCCCTTGAGGTGTCAAGGCGCCAGAAATATGCTTCCTCGTGGTTGACGTGGAGCCTGCACACAAACAATCAAGATACTTTGCCCCAACTTAACAATGAGGTTGTCAATCTCACCGGCTTGCTGTAAGAAAGGATTAAACGTATGTGTAGAAGAAAGATGTATGTTTGTAGAAAGTAACAGGTTTGTAGTTGTGGTTTTATCAGATTAATGAGAAGGACCGGGGTCCACAGTTCACTAGTGGTGTCTCTTCATAAATAATAACATTCATCCATGCGTGGTAAACAAATTTCAGCTAGGCAATTGACAGAATAATGATGAGCAACCCAATGCATATACTAATGATATGGTGTCTAGTGTGAGATTCATTCGGGCATTACAACAATATACATAGACCGCTCCAACCGCATCTATGACTAATAATCCACCTTCCGGTTAGCGTCCGCACCCCTTTCAGTATTAAGTTCCATGCAACAGATTATCGCCTTAAACATTGTTTGTAAAGTAAGTAAGTAACATCATCCATAGATAAACTACTATTGTTTTATCCCTAGTAGCAACAGTACATCTACAACCTTAGAGCTTTCTGTCAATGCCCCAGATTAAATAGAGACATGAATCTACTATCGAGCATAAATACCCCCTCTTAGAGTTACGAGCATCTACTTGGCCAGAGTATACACAAGTAACAGAGAGCATCCAAGATCATTAAATAGCACACACATGATATATTATGAAGCAATAACTTTAGTACTCAATACTCATCGGATCCCAGCAAACACAATGATGAGGGTGTAACTCGACAAATCCCAGGGTTGTGCACCCCGGATTAATTGAGGGGGAGAGAGGAGCGCTGGTGATCACGACGGCTGACAAGCGGGGCGATTTACCCAGGTTCAGGCTCCCGGAGGATAACACCCTACTTCCTGCTTGTCTGGTATTGATTGCGAGTTGAGGTTACAATGGCGAGATGCCGATCTCGCTAGGGTTTGTGGTGGCGGCTATGAGCGTGTCCTTGGACGAGCAACCCTCCTGGCCTTTATAGGTAGGCCAGGTCTTGGGTGAACGGTGTCGATGGCGTTTACAGATATGGTAAGTCGTATGACCTAACCGACTAGAACTAGGTCACACGATACCCCTAGTGGTCCTTCTGTGGGCCTCCTTAACCTTGGCGCGGCCCAGGTAGCCTCATTGTGGGCTAGTCGAAGAGTAGCCCCACGTCAGTAGCCCCCGAGTGCTTGGTCGAATTGTAGAGTCAGGCGGAGGACTCCTTCCTCCTGGGGCACCGCCAAGTTGCTTGTACTTGAGTCTGGACTCGCTTTGTTCACTCGAAGAGCACACTTCCGATGGGAGTATTTTATTTAGTCGAATTCCTTTGTCTTGCCTGTTGTTGAAATCACTTTTATTCGGCATGTTGGCTTACTGCTTATTGATTCAGCTGTCTGAGCTTACTATCTTTTCTTTGCCACCCGAATGGTTGTTTCGGGTTCTCGGATCAGCACCCTGTCCTACTTGTTTGTTTTCAGCTATAAAGCTCTCTACTCGAATCATGCGTTCGAGTTATCTCTCTGCTCCGCGTCGTGGCTTGCTGACGTCGGTGATGACGCTTCATAGCACGCATCTGTGCCTGATGGACGTGACATAGAGGGCCCCACCGTCAGTGTTGACTGTAGGCGCGAAGATTTCACGGCGTGATGATGATGCCTTGATTCCCGTGCGTAGTGGACGGAGTGGGCGGCGACAGTTGGCCTCTTCGTGCGACGCGTGGACGGCTGGATGTACTTGCTGCGAACGGTTTCTTCTTGAACGGCTAGGATGGACTGCTTGCACGGCATAAGTACTGCGCCGCGGCACAACAGCAAGTCATCTTCTCCAATCGTCCTTTCCTCCATTCCTTGCGCCATTCTTTCCCTCATCCGAGCTTCTTGCCATTTGTCCTCCCACCTTCCGTGCGCGTACAACTCGATGGGGAAGCCAAAGGCCGCCGCCAGGGCCAGCGCCACCGCCGAAGCAGGGTTGATGAAGAAACCCGACGGCGACTGGCAGAAGTCATCGATGAAGAAAACCGATCTCGAGGTCCTGCGTTCGCAGGGCCTGCTGCACCCGATGGACCAGGCCACGGTACGTGCCCCTGGTAAGGAGGTGTACCCCGCTCCTCGCGAGGGGGAACGCGTGTGCTTTGTGGATTTCCTTCCACGGGGATTCGGGTTCCCTCTCCATGATTTTGTTCGTGGTCTTCTGTACGCCTATGGGGTTCAGATCCACGATCTGACCCCCAACGGCGTCTTAAGCATCGCGAGCTTTATCGTGCTCTGCGAGTGCTTTTTGGGGATCGCACCCCACTGGGCTTTATGGAAGTCGCACTTCCTTGTTCGGAAGAACGTTGGGAAGAGTGGGCTGACATACCCGATGGGCGGCTTCGGCATCCAAGTGCGCGGCGACACCGCGTACTTCCAGATGAAGAAGTCGGATTCCGTCCAGGGGTGGCGGAAGAGGTGGTTTTACATCAGGTGCATCCAGGAGGGTCTGGCGGACTTCGACGGCGAGCGCGGCCTGTGGAAGACTCGCGCCTGGGCGCACCCGCTCACTTAGGAGGAGAAGGAGTCTGCGAGGACGCTTCTGAGCCTGCTGCGCAACCTCCTCAAGACCTTGGGACGCGAGTCGGGCGGCGTCCACCTCATGGCCACCTTCTTCAGGCTCCGGGTCCAGCCACTCCGCGCTCGACCCCACCCGATGTGGGCAATCGAAGGCGTCAGCGACCAGCCACTTGACGACGAGGAGGTGGCAACCAAGGTGAGGGGCATCACTAGCCTCCGAGCCGCGGACCCTTGCAACGTCAAGTGTCCTGTCGCTGCGTACGGGGCAGCGAACCCTGTTCCTGAGGTGAGCTTGTACTCGATTCTTCTTTTCTTGGCTTGATTTCTTGATCCTGTTCCCCTGATTCGACTTGCCTTTGCTTGTGACAGGGTCGCTCTTTTCTTGTCAGTCTTCCTCCTCTCCCAGAAAACGGACCTCATGACGAGTCGAAGTTTGTGGAGGAGGAGGGTGATGATGAGGACATCCCGTCCGCCATCTCCCCTAGCGACGAGGTGGAGGATGAGGAAGAGGAGGAACCCGCGCGGAAGAAACAGAAGCGGCTAAGTGGTGGCGACTCTGCTTCCGCGTCGTCCCCTGCAAAGGGTGTGGCTGATGACATGGAGGAAGCCGGCATGTCCTCCTTGGGTGCAAGGTCCCGGGACGACTGGGAGGAGCCTTTGGCTGCCCCTCCGGTCAGCTTTGCACCACCGCGTGAGTTCGCTCGGATGCCGTCCGTCTCCCTGGGGAGCGACGATGACGTTGAGACCACCAGGTGAGTTTCTTTTCGTCCTTCTACGTCGAGCTGTCTTTTTGAATTTTCAGCCTTCGAGTTGAGTTTTGTCTTGATCTTGTATCAGCTACCGCTCTGGTGGCGCCGGCTCCCCTCCACGCGAAGTGGAACATATGTCTGCTCCCTCGACCGAGCTAGTTACGCGGGTGGCGGTCGAGGAGCATGCGCAGACTGGCGGCTTCGTGGCGCCCAGTGGAGCTGCCCCGTCGACTTCGGCAGATGCCTCCTCCTGGACCATGTAAGTTCCCTTTATTGTTCTTGTTCTTCTGTAGTTATATCGGGTACGCGAACAGCGCTCCCGATGGGTGTAGCCCCCGAAGGTGTGGGTGACTAGGATAGTCGCCCGCAACTTGATAATTTCTTGCTTTTTTGCAGCCATTCTACCGCCAACAGCTTGAGGCAGCCGCTGCCTACGTTCGCCTGGAGAGGGAGAGGGACCAACTGCGCACCTCCTTGGACCAGGCTACAAGGTGAGCTGCAGAGTTGGAGCTGAAGCTTCAGGCGCAGGCGGAGCTGGAGAAAGCACTGCACGAGTCGCAGGAGCGCGAGCGCGTGCGGGTCGTCCAGGAGAAGACCCAGGTCGATCGCCTGCTCTCACTCGCCGGCGCGATTGGAGGTTAGTTTTTCGGCTTCGACGCCTGCTTGTTGTCTTCTTCGCTTCATTTGCCTTGTGTTGACTTGTGACCTCTTTTTTCAGAGAAATGCGGAGGCGCTCCTCCGGAAGGCTCGTCCAGCGACGATGTTGACTTGGCCACCGCGGTCGGGTTTCTCGATCGTGTTTGCGCGTATGCCTCCGCTGCGCTCCAGAAGTCGACGGCGTCGTTGCAGAAGTCGACCAGAGCGCTGGCGACTGTGCATCGGAGCCTCTTTCCCAGCGCGCCGCCGCCGACTGTCGTCGAAGCCCTCACGGCGCCGTTTGAAGACGACGCGACAACCCTCGCAGACTTCACTCGGGCGCAGACGGTACACGGCTCCGAGCTCACCTTCCAGCTTCTGCTTGGTCACCAGGTCGTTGGCGACTTCGAGAAAGTTGTGAGCGGCTTCCCTCGGAGGCCTGATGGCAAGACTACGTCCCTTAGCGGGGTGAAAGTTCAGGCTACACAGCTGGCTATGAATCTTGTGGGCTTGTGGCCACCTTCGAGAGGGGGATCGCCAAGGCAACCGAGGTGGCTGCTGCTCGAAGGAGTCGCTCCCGGTCGGAGTCAGTAGCATAGGATCTTTTGTAGTGTAGGTCCTGGTAGTCGTAGTAGCCTGTACTTCATTCTGCAGCTTGTAGTGACCTATATTTTGTCGGGTCTTCTGGCCTTGAACTATATTTTGTGCTGAATTATATGCTCCTTCCCGTCAACTTTTGCTTTTGTTGAGGAGTCGCCTTCTCTGTATTGACACTGCACATTCGTGACAGACTGACGTGCACGGAGCCACTTCCACTGCTGCGGCGACTGGCGCGAGTGGCGAGGGAGGTTCTCGCTCGACTGCGGCTGTGCGCCGTCGTCGATCAACGCCAGTTCCTCAGCGAAGCACGAACGACCAACGGTTAATCACCTATATGAGGAACAAGGTGGTCGACCTCGAGGCGAGTCTGAAGCGTGCCGAGTTGGAGTTGGAGCGCTCTAAATCGCGCTCTGTAGCGGAGTTCTCTCAGTGCGAGGACTTCTTGCTTGGAGAGATTGATATGATCAGTCGACAGCTGCAAGGTTGGTAGTATTTCTGCCTGCGACTTCCTCCCTGCGATTTTGAGGGTCGTAACGCTTGTGGTTTCCTGGTGCATATGTGAACCCTGACTGGTAGGCTGAGCAGGCTCGGGTTGAAGAACGGGTCACTCGGGAGGCAACTGGCAATTCACACGAGGCGCGCCACTTCTGGTCGAACAGATCGAGAGGGCGGATCCTCGCGTGTATGCTTGATCGTACCTGGCGGGCTGCTTTTCTCCTGGAGAGTTGCAGGAAGACCCTCTGGCACATCCATCGCGTGTACTTCCCGCACAATGGGCAGCCTCACGAGTTGTCCACATTGCTGGAGAGGTTCCGCGAAGGTGATGCATTGAAGGAGGTCGTCGACGCCCAACTCGTCGCCGGGGCGAACGTGGCGCTGGTGTATGTCCGACTGCACCGGCCAAATCTTCCCCTGGAGAGGCTGTTGGGTGGCCTGCCTGGGGATGACGATTACGCCGATACCTTGCAAGCTGCACGTCAGATGATTCAACAGGTCCAAAAGTTGACTGAGCGCCTTGTAGGGCCCCTCGACGCGCCGAAGGACGAGCCTGCAGATTAAGGGTAGCAATCTTCTGTTGTATATGGTTAGTCATAGGAGCCAAATTTGCCAAATGTAAACATGGATGTATGAATTTGGGGGAGCCCCCGAGTAAGCAAGTTGAGACTGTTTGCATTACTGTGCAAATATCTGTTTGTGCGCATTCGAGTGGACTTAGTGCGACTTAGGACTAGTTCTTGTGCGACGCGGCTTGAGTGTGTCGAGATTGAGTTGTGGATCTCTATGGCGCAGCCCCCGAGTGTTTCGAGTGGCGGCCTAGGTTAGGAATCGCCTTGATTGACAAAGTAAGGGGGAGAACTTGTTCCGTAAATCACTTTATTGATTCTTGCGAGCAGGCCGCCTCGTTAAAACCCTTCCTGTCCCCTTAGGTACCCTGGTAAGGGAAAGAGTGCGTCTGAAACCTGCCGCCATGACACGCTTTCTTTAGTACAATGATTTGGTCGACTAGGCGTAGAAACGATGAAGCTGTGAGACATTCCACGGGTTGCTACATGCTGCCCCCGTCTTCGAGTCCTTCAGGTGGTAGGCTCCATTGCGGATTGCTTCTGTCACAATGTATGGGCCCTCCCATGGGGAAGCGAGCTTGTGTACCTTCTTCTGCTTGAGTCGGAGGACTAGGTCGCCTGCGACGAATGCTCTTGGTCGCAGCCTTCGTCCATTGTAGTTGCGGAGGTCTTGGTGATATACGGCTGATCGTGCCAGAGCGATGTCGCGAGCTTCATCCAGGATGTCCATGTTGTCTTCAAGTGCTTCTTCTGCATCTGACTCGTCGTAGGCGACCACCCGTGGAGCGTCGAATTTGATGTCGCACGGCAGTACCGCCTCTGCTCCATACACCATGAAGAATGAGGTGTATTGGTGGATCTGTTCGGCGTGGTTCGCAGGCTCCAGAGGACTGATGGCAGTTTTTCGACCCATGCGCCCGCGGTGCGTCTCAGCGGTACTCGCAGGCGCTTCTTGATGCCGTTGCAGACTAAACCGTTGGCCTTCTCTACTTGCCCATTGGACTGCGGGTGAGAAACGGATGCATAATTGAGCTTGATGCCTTGATCCGAACAGAAGTCTTTGAATTCTTCGGCTGTAAAGTTCGAGCCGTTGTCCATGATAATGTCGTTTGGTACTCCGAATCTGAAGATGGTGGATCTGATGAAGTTGACTGCTGATGATGCCGTCGAACTCGTGATAGGCGCGGCTTCGATTCACTTGGTGAACTTGTCGACTGCCACCAGGAGATGAGTATGTCCTCCAGGTGAGGATTTCTTCAGCGGGCCTACCATGTCCATCCCCCATTGGGCGAAGGTTCAGGCTAGTGGTATTGTCTTTAGCACGGACGCGGGTGCGTGTGGCTTGTTGGCGAATTTTCATGGCACCCGGGGCACTTCCTTACTAGGTCTTCTGCGTCTTGCATAGCTGTTGGCCAGTAGAACCCGGCTCGTAGCACTTTGGCCACCAAGTCCCGACTGCTGGCGTGATGCCCGCAGATTCCGGCCTGAATGTCGAGTAGGATGGCTTGGCCGTCGACTGGATCAATGCACCTTCGCAGAATTCCTGAGATGCTTCTCTTGTAGAGTTCCCCGTTGATGACGGTAAAACTTTTGGAGCGCCGGATGATCCGCTTTGCTTCGACTGGATCGGTTGGCAGTCTTTGGTGCAGCATGTAAGCCAGATATGGTCCCGTCCATGTGGCTTCGACCAGCATGACTTCCATGGTTTCCGGTTGTGTTGGTGTTGCTCGTAGCCGGTGTGGAGGGTTTTGTTGCGGGTCGAGTCTTGATTGACCTCTGCGTGATGCGCTCCAGGAAGACGCCAGGTGGAACTGGCACCTTGTCTGATCCCATGTTGGCGAGTGCGTCAGCTTCTTCGTTGCTGTCACGGCTAATGTGCCGCAGCTCACATCCCTCGAATGTACCCTTCAGCTGGTTGTACAAGTCTCCGTAAGCGATCATGTTGTCGGCGATGGCGTCGCGGGACTTCATGGTTTGCTGCACGACGAGGTAAGATTCGCCGTAGATCAGGAGGTGAGTGGCTCCGCAGTTCTTGGCCATCCGCATGCCGTGGATCAGGGCTTCATACTCTGCTTCGTTGTTGGAGGGTGTTGGGAAGTCCATCTGCATAACGTATTTTAGCTTGTCGCCTTTGGGGGAGATGAGGACGACTCTTGCCCCTGCTGACTTGAACTTCTTGGAGCCGTCAAAGTACACCGTCCACGCGTTGGATAAGTCGGGGACATATGGTAGTTGGGCTTCTATCCACTCGGTGGTGAATTCTGGAAGGACTTGGGCATTGATTGACTTCGGGTGAGCGTACCTCAGCCCCCAAGGTCCTAGCTCGACAACCCATTTTGCGACTCGCCATGTCGGGCGCTTGTTTGTGAGTATGTCTGCTAGCCCGGAGGAGCTTACCACCGTGATCGGGTGGTCGGAGAAGTAGTGGACGACCTTTCTGGAAGTCATGAAGACCCCGTAGGCCAGCTTCTGGTAGTGCGGGTAGTTTTGCTTCGACAATGTCAAGACTTCGCTGAGGTAATAGACTGGTCTTTGTACAGGGTGACTGTGCCCTTCTTCTTCTCGCTCCACTACGAGTACAGTGCTTACCACCCTGTTAGTTGCTGAGACGTACAGGTATAGCGGCTCGTTCTCCAGTGGTGCTACCAGGACCGGGGAAGTCGTCAGGGTTTTCTTGAGTTGGTCGAATGCGTCTTGCGCTTCTTCTGTCCACTCGAACTTGTCGGTCTTCTTCATCAGTTGGTAGAAGGGCAGGGCCTTCTCACCTAACTTACTTAAGAACCTGCTGAGAGCTGCGACTCAGCCAGCCATTCGTTGTACCTCACGGAGTTTGGTTGGTGCTGGCATTGTGAGTATGTTCTGCACCTTTTCAGGGTTTGCTTCAATTCCTCTCGCAGAGACGAGGTACCCCAGCAGCTCTCCGGCTGGCACGCCGAAGACGCACTTCTCTGGGTTCAGCTTGATCTGATATTCGTCCAGCGCCACGAAGACCTTGCGGAGGTCGGCGACTAGGGTGTCTTCCTTTCGGGTCCTGACGACGATGTCGTCGACGTAGACTTGGACAATTTGCCCGATTAGTCCCTTAAGGCATGCTTGCATTGTGCGCTGATACGTGGTGCCAGCGTTCTTCAACCCGAAGGGCATCGTCTGGTAGCAAAAGACGTCGTCGTGCGTGACGAATGCCGTTTTTTCTTCGTCTTCGACTTTCAGTCTGATCTGTTGGTAACCTGAATAGGCATTTCAGGAAAGGTAGGCGCTCGCAGCCTGCTGTCGAGTCGATGATCTGGTCTATCCGCGGGTGCGGGAAATGATCCTTGGGGCAACACTTGTTGACGGCGGTGAAGTCGACGCACATGCGTAGATTCTTTTTCTTCTTCTTCTCTACTAGGACAGGGTTGGCGACCCAGTTTGAGTCCTTAATCTCTCAGATGAATTTGGCGTGCAGAAGCCGGTCGATCTCCATGGTGATCGTGTCTCGTTTGGGTCCTGAGAAGCGTCTCATGGCTTGTTTGATGGGTCTGGCGTCCTTGTGAACTTTTAAGGAGTGCTCGGCGAGATTCCTGGGTATTCTTGGCATGTCAGAGGGTAGCCATGCGAAGATTTTCCAGTTCTCACGTAGAAACTCGACGAGCGCGCCTTCCTATGCGGGTGTCAAGCTTGATGACACTTTGACCGTCTTGCTGCTGTCAGTCGGATGGACCTGGTGAGTCATTGTGTCGTTGTTCGTGTTGAAGGTGGCATCCTTGGTTGGCTTCTTTCGGGGTGGAAAGACGGTCTTGTCGTTGTCGGCTGATATGGCTTCGAACTGCTCTTCGACCCCGAAGAACTCGGAAATCCTGCTGAACTCGCGGTCGCAGCTGTTAGAGCGGTCGAAGTCGCCGTGCACCGTGATTACTCCTTTGGGCTCAGGCAACTTGATCATCAGGTAGGCGTAGTGTGGTACTGCCATGAACCTGGCAAACGTTGGGCGCCCAAGTATAGCATGATATTGTGACTTCGAGTCGACGACCTCAAAGTCAATCGACTCCTTCCTGAAGTGCTCGGGTGTGCCGAGTATGACGTCGAGTGTGATCTTTCCCATGGGTGTAATTGCTTGCCCTGGTACTATGTTGTGGAAGGTTGTTTCAGATTCCGGCAGCTTTTCGGTCGACTTGTTCATTCTTCTCAAGGTGTCGGTGAATATGATGTTAATGCCACTACCTCCATCCATGAAAACCTTCTTCAGGTTGTAATCTCCGACCAGGGCTTCAACGACTAGGGCGGTATGCCCGGGTCGAGGTACGTCTGACGGGTGGTCTGCCCTGGAGAATGTGATTGGTGTCTCTGACCCTCTCAGGTAGTTTGGCACTACACGTGGGCAAGTGGTAGCCTGAAGGACTTGGCGGGTGATGAGCTTTTGCGCCCTGTTTGAAGGACGTACCTTTTGTATCATGTTCAGCTGTCCCCGCGCGGTTGGGTTCGCGTCGTGTACCATTGGCTGGGCTTCTTGCTGCTGCTTCTGTTGGGGAAAAGCTCATGCGGCCTGTGTCGGGTTGTTGTTCGCAGGCGCTGCCTGAATAGCAAGCTGTGGGGCTGGCTGCAGCGCTGGCACAGGAGTGATGATATGCTGCATAGCCTCGTAGATCTTGCGTGCTTTACGGCAATCCTTCAACAGGTGGTTGGCGCCCCATTTGCCCGTTTCCGGGTTGCGGAACGAGTGATTCTTGCAAGGTTGCATCAGCTCCTCGGCTGGGGTCAGCGCGCGCTTCCACTCGCGTCTCTGGCCTCCGTCGTTGCGGCTAATGCTACCGCTGCTGCGGTTGTACTGTCCTGGGTCGGCTGTCGACCGTGATCGCTGCTGCGACTGTACTGGCGACCTTGATCATAGTGGCGACTGCTATCGCGCGCATCATCACGGGGGTTTGATATCCCGCCGCTACTAGCTCGATCGAGTCGAGGTTGGTGAAACGTTGTTTCTTCTTCTGGCGTCCATCTCGCCAGTTACTTGATCCGGCTTCGTTTTTCGGAGAGGTGTCGCGGATGTAGTCCTCTCCTTCAGCCCACTGGTTGGCTATCTTCATGAGCTCGATCGTGGTCATCGGCTGGAGCCTACCGAACTCTTCGCGGAGGTCGCGGCGAGTGACGCCATGCATGAACGCATCCATCGCCCGGTCTTCTGAGACGGGTTCCATCGTGTTGTGGAGGAGTGTCCACCGTTGGATATATGACCGGAGCGACTCATCTCTTCCTTGCTTACAGGCTTGCAACTCGATGTAAGTCATCGGCCTTGCGTATGTTCCAGAGAAACTTTTGATAAAGGTATCTTGGAATTCTTCCCAGGTCTTGAAAGAGTCCTTGGGTTGGCTGGTGAGCCACCCGCGTGCTGAATCCGTGAGCATGAGCTGGATGTACTGCATCGCCGTGGTCGACGTCCCACCTTGACAGGTACAGGCGATGAGGTAGTCTTCGAGCCAGAGGCGCGGGTCTTGTTTCCCGTCGTACTTGGGTGTTCCTTCTGCTAGCTTGAAGCTTTTGGGCATGCGGGTGTCGCGGATGTTGAAGCTGAAGCATGCGGCACCGCACGGCTCGAAGTTGCGATCGGCTTGGTCGTCCGGGTTCGCCGTGTCAGTCGAACGCTGGGCGCGGTTGCGGTCCACCGTCCTTTGCACAATGACGTTGCGAAGGTCTTCGCCTGGTTGTGGCTGTCGTAGTGGCCTTGCTGCAGGGCCACCTAGGGCTGCTGGCTCGCGTGCTTGATGTTCTTGTTCCTCACGTGCCCGGCCGCTTGGCGCCTTGTTTGACAAGGCGTCCTCGATTGCCTTCATGGACATGATCTGTTGTTTGTGGAGAAGAGCACGCGCGTCTCTCTCCGGTGGCTGAGTGAGCCGAAGGTATGTTTCGACTGCCATGGTAGCAGCATTCGCCGTTTTGGGGACGGGTATCCCGTTCTCGTCCTCGGTTACGAAGTAAGAGTCGAGATTACGGGTGACCCTGGCTCGATCTGCCTCCGTCATAAGGGGAACGTGAGTTCTGTGTCGCCGTCCTCCTTGGTTGACTTCGGTGGAGGAAGTAAATGAGTAGGCAGCCCGTCTGGCGCTTGACGCGTCGGCATCCTTCTTGCGCCGGAGTAGCTCGGCTTTTTCGGCGCGGAGTCGCTCACCTTCCTTGCGTAGCAAGTACTAGACTGCCAACTGATCTTCCCGAGGTGCGTCGGGTGGTGGAAACGTGCCGTCGTCGACGTGCTTCATGGCCATGATTGCCATGTCGCGCGTGATAGTGAGCCGTGTCGTCTGGTCGGGCATGACCACCTCCAGTGGATATGCGGGTTCGTCGTTGCCTTCTGGAGGCGTTGTGCCGGCCATGAAGACTTGCGCGGGGTAAACCTGGGTAGGGGTGTTTACACTGCCGCTGCTGCTTCCATCATCTGAATCTTGCTCTGGATCAAAAATTGCTGCCACATGGTGGGCGGCGTAGACGTTGTTGCGTCTTCTTGCGATCTTCACCATGGTCGTGGAGGGAGATTTCGCAGTCACCGGAGCGAGCGCGATTGGCTTGGGGAAAACTTGATCGGTCCATGAAGATGTGCACGACGCGGCTGCCGGCTGCACGATCTCGGTCGACGCACGTGGGGGTGCGGTTGCCTTGGTCGAAGTCCGAGCGGATCTTGGCTTCATCGGCCGTGCGATCAAAATGGTCGAAGTACACTCGATCCGCATGGCCGTTGTCGAAGTGGTTGACGTAGTCGAAGTAGAAGCGAGTTGACCGGTCGGAGACGCGATCTTCACGCTTGTGGCAAGCGCGGCTTCCTTGGTAGGCGACGACGAGTGCGTTGCGACGATAGCCGATGCGGGTGTCACCGCCGCGCGTTGCGCGGTTGCCGTGGACCTGAGTATTCCACGACTGTCCACGAAACAATGTATGGAACCAAAGGTGATGTGTATACATCCGTATAGATCGGCGTACACCGAGCGGCGGGCCGGCGGGTGGAAGGCTTACTCGAAGGAGCCGAACCGGATTGGCTCCTGGGTGATGCAGATGTCGGTCTTCTTCATGGATGGAGCCGGTGCGACCATGATTCCAACGCTCGTTCTTTCTCACAGACGGCGCCAATTAACGAGGGTGTAACTCGACAAATCCCAGGGTTGTGCACCCCGGGTTGATTGAGGGGGAGAGAGGAGCGCTGGTGATCACGACGGCTGACAAGCGGGGCGATTTACCCAGGTTCAGGCTCCCGGAGGATAACACCCTACTTCCTGCTTGTCTGGTATTGATTGCGAGTTGAGGTTACAATGGTAAGATGTTGATCTTCCTAGGGTTTGTGGTGGCGGCTATGAGCGTGTCCTTGGACGAGCAACCTTCCTGGCCTTTATAGGTAGGCCAGGTCTCGGGTGAACGGTGTCGATGGCGTTTACAGACATGGTAAGTCGTATGACCTAACCGACTAGAACTAGGTCACACGATACCCCTAGTGGGCCTTCTGTGGTCCTCCTTAACCTTGGTGCGGCCCAGGTAGACTCATTGTGGGCTAGTCGAAGAGTAGCCCGACGTCACACAACATGGAGAATTACATAAAGATGATCTTGATCATGATAGGCAGCTCACAAGATGTAAACATGATATCACAAGATGAGAAGACAACCATCTATCTACTGCTATGAACCCGTAGTCCAAGGTAGACTACTCACGCATCAGTCCGGAGGCGGTCATGGCGACGTAGAGGCCTCCGGGGATGATTCCCCCTCCCGGCAGGGTGCCGGGGAGCAGTTCTGATCTCTCCCGAAGTGGTGGTGACGACAGCGGCGGCTCGGGACTCATGGAGGAAAAAGTGTTCAATCGTGCTATGTTTTTAGGTCAAGGGGGTATTTGTGGGCAAAAGACCTAGGCAGTGGGCGCCCGAGGGGCTCTCCTCACCTCTCGGCGCGGCTGGCATGTGGGTTGCGTCACCAGGTAATGAGGCCGCCTCTCGGCCCCTCTTCGTCTCGTCTTCGGTTTTCCTGGACGCAAATATTCCAAAAATAAATCCTCGTTGGCTCGTTTCCAATTTGGCGGATATTTCCTTAAGAGCTTTTCTGAAATCAAAAACAGCATAAAACAGGGAACTGGCACTATGGCATTTTGTTAGTAGGTTACTCCCAAAAAATGCATAATCCTATATAAAATGCATATAAAACTTGTAATAATATGATATAACATAGCATGGAACACAAGAAATTATGGATACGTTGGAGACGTATCAACATCCCCAAGCTTAGTTCTACTCGTCCCGAGTAGGCAAGAGCGATAAAAGAAGAATAATTTCTGAAGTGACATGCTTAAACAGAATTTTGATCATGTAATAATGTAAGGCATGTAAACTGAGATCAAATGAATAAGGGTTGTAGTTTATATTGATATCAAACGAGTAATGAATAAACAAGTAGGTGAAGCAAGCAAATCTTTCAATGATACAGTACTAGATAGCAATCAACTGTGTAAAGTAGATATTAGAGATGATTTAAGCTTCAAGCACAACAATATAATTATCTAATGCTTCCAACAAACATGACAACTTAATGAAAGGATCAAGTCAAGTAATAGAAATATGCACGTAGAAGGTCAATATATTATTTGTTCAAAAGAAACAAGCAAGCGTTCAATGTTGATTCCTGGCACCAGGATGTTATGGCTAAGAGAATGTTAACGGAGGTTCGGAAGGCCAACGGTGTAACATCCCAACATTTTGGAATCTTCAAAAATCACTAAAATTTAAATCTTTTGTTTTGATTAAAATAAATATTAAAACGCATAAGAAAACTAACTATAAAAGACTTCAACCAATTTGAAAAATTCTATTATTTCAAAATTTCCAATGTGTCATTATTTTCAAAAGTTATTTCCAATTAAACATTACATTATCCATTGTATTTCAAAAACCTTAATATGTAATTTGACAAATGTTTATAAAGTATAAACCATTTTATTTTAAGTAAATAGTTTACTTATAAGTAATTGATTTCAACCACTTAGCCTTAGCTATAAATAAATTAAAATAATAATTACAAGTGTTATTATAAACTATTGAAAACATTGTCTAATTGCCAGAAGATTATTATTCATTTACCTGAGTTCAAAACATAATTTGGATATTACAAATCTATAGTTTAAAACTTATAACCTCGTAGATTTTATAATTACTTAACAACCCAAATAAACATTTCATTTGCTTAAATGATTTTCATTTATTTTCAAAACATAAAATGACTTTTCATGAATATATTTTCTATATAAGAAATGAATTAAATCAAAAATCTTTTCCAAAGTTGTTATAAGGTTTTCAAATGATTTATCATAATATAAAACTTATTGGTACACAAAATATTTTGAATTAAAATACATTAATTATATTCCCGTTTTCATTTTGAATAGTGGTGTTTTGTTATTTAACGTTGTACTAAAGCCAAAAATGATTTAATGTTGGAAAATGATTTTAAATAACTTAATTTTAAACTTATATAAGTGTTGTATTTTTTTAAATTTTATTTAGCCAAAAACGAAATTATTTAAGCCATGTTTTCAAATTTGACATTAAGTGTCAAATTTGTAATTAATCAATAATTCAAAATTTTGATTTTTGAAAAGTGTTCAAAACATGCCCACAACTGGTTTAACACAAATATATTATTTTTACAAATTTTTAGAAATTTATTTGACTTGATTTGGAGTCTTAAATCAAAAGTTATGAAAAAAAATAAGAAAAATTCAAAAAAAAAATCGCTGACGTCAGCGTCGTCTTCAAGCTGGGACGGAACCAGAAACGCGAAAACCGCTCCGTGCATTCTTCTCTACATTATTCCCGGTGATTTAGAGCACCAAATGACGCACCGTTTCTTTCTAATTAAAGCCCTTGATCTCCTCTTTCATTCCCCCATAAAAGCCCTCTCTTAAACGTCCTAAATTGCTCTAATTTCGTCCGCCATTAGACATGGACGTTTTTGGTCGAAATTAAGCTCCGATTGATTGCGGGTAAATTACTGCACCAAATCAAGCACGGTTGGTTCCTAAAGATATCCCTCGACCTCCTCCATCCCCCCCCCCCCCCAAAAGCCCTCTCGAATACGCCCCCAGGCCGACGAATTTCTTCGCTGGAGTTTCGCTCGACCGCCACCGTATTTCTTGATTCCGGCGAGCAGAGTGAGTCCCCGCCGCCGATTCTTGGTCCTTACTCTTTCCCACGTCTGTGCGCTCCTTTAAACACCCTCCTTGCTTCATTTCCACAGCCAAATCGTGGAGCCCGAGCTCGACCCGAAGGTCATCGTCGCAGTCGCCACTCCGTCCGCCTCTCCACGCAGCTCCGGGAATCGCCGCTCAACTCTGACACCGTCTTCCGCTCCGCCGTGTCCATACGCGCATCGCCGTCGACTCCCTCGCGTCCGGGAGCTTCCGAAACGTCGTCGGCGTCCACACCCGTCGCCGACGACCACAGCACGCCGACCGTCCGCGTCCGCCTGCGATCGCCCGGCCGATCCACCGCCGCCGTCATCTTCTCTCGCCAGTGAGTTGGTGTTGTGCTTCCTTCTATCTTGTTACGTACATATCACTTGATGAAGGGTAGCATCCATTAGAAAAACGTCATAGGTCACATATTCAATATTTTCGTTTTTCTGACTAGACATAACTTCCAAAATTCATATTAAATCAACCGTAACTCCGTTTTTGATGTTTTTTAGTCTATGGAATCGTATGAACGTGTAGAAAATAGTGGTATAATAAAAACTTGTATTTTAGTCGTGCACTAACTTGGTATTTATAGAAACATGTAAAACATTATTTTAATTATAGTTTTAATTCTGTAAGGTCAAAATTTGTAAATAAAATATCTTTGAAAAGCTCATGACCTATAGATTGTGCAAGTTCTGTTGTTTTGCAACCTTGAGAAATTTAGATTTATTCAAATTCAAAATATTATGTTTGAGTAAATTTGACATAACTTTTGATATAAACAATATTTTTGAGTAAATCAAATTGCTATAAATTTATTTAAATCCCCTTTGTCTATTAATACTAATTATAAAATTTTCTTATAAAAATTTAAATCACATAAAACTTTAATCTTATATTTATTCCTTTATTATATTTTGTGCAAATAGAAATTAATTAAATTGCATTAGCATAAATGTTCATGTGATTAAAAATTGCATTTCATGCATATCATATTTTATTTTATAGTTATATTTCCCATAAGAAAACTCCTTCCCCATTTTCTCTAAGTTAGAAATATTTTCAAGTTAGCATTTTGGTAAAGTGATACACTTAGACACTTAGGATTTTGAACATGGAGCTAGAAGAGCAATGAAGGACTTAGCCAGAACAAGACTCCAGAAGAATCTCCAAGAAGTAGAAGCACTTAGAAGAAAAATCAAGAGGAAGTTCATGAAGACCAACCAGAAATATTTTCTAAGTCTTGCTCCCTCTCTCTTTCATTTCTTCTTTCTTCTCTTAGACCTCTTGAAGACTAAGTTAAATCCAAGACCAGCCTAGGTGATACAAAAATCATCAAGTCTAAAGATTATTCAAGTCTACCAAGAATTCAATCAAGACATCACCAAGGAGAATATTACAAGTCTGGAGATGAAGCCTGGAAGACCAACTACATATTTCTTTCTACCTTTTTCCCTCTTCCCTAATCTTGTCTTCTAAGACTCAAATTTTGATCATGATGTTTTCATTTTTAAAGTCATTTTGACACCCATTTTTTCTTTGCATTAACTTAAAAATATTTTCTTAGCATGACATACATCTCTAGTCCTTAGGATTATTTTGCACCTCATGCATAAACATATTTTCCTTAGAAGTTTTATGAAACATGTTTGTTCACTATGTTTGTACATGTATGTTTGATGATTGTTGTTTGTTGATTGTTGTATTGTTGTTTGCTTATATTGTTTAGATTGAACGGAGAGCAAACGTTCGTTGTTGAAAAGAGTTTGTGAGCAAAGACATCATTCAGAGGCAAGTGGCACACCTCATAAACTTCCTATTATTTTCTATATGCATTAATTAGTGTATTTTTATATATGCATGTGTAGGATAGTATTGCTATGCTAGACCTGTGTAGAAATCCCTTACTCCTGTGTCTAGGTACCTATATAATACTTGGTAGAATTATTGATGCTATGCAAATGTTGTTTTGTGAAAATATAAATTCTACTAAGTTAAGAATGAAACACCTGGGTGGTAAGAGGTTGTATGGTTTATGTTGAGTGGCTACTCAGGCCATGTCTATGGTTCCTGGAGTATGTACACTTGTGAATGGCCATCCAGGAACAGAGGAATCTGAAGAACTCCGAGTGACGATTGCTTCCAGTGCAGCCATTGCCATATGGGCTCTGGCTTGATCAATTATGTTGTGTGGACTCTCTCCGGCTTGACAAGCAGATGTAGGGGGATGTTAGGTGGAACGGGTCAAGCCAGAGTGGGAACGAAAATGCTTATGAAAGATCTTGTCTCATTCTTCTCCTTTCCTTATCACTAAAAGTGTGTAAAGGATAGTTTGGGTTGAATGGGTACAATGGTGAACGTGCACAACCTCTCCATAGTGTAAAACTAAGTACTTAGCCGTGTCCCCGGTACGGACAATTTGAGCAGCTGATCACGGACGTCAACGGAGGATTCCACCATTCCAACTTCAGAAATAAAACTTGATGGGTGAACAAGGGAAGATGAGATTATGGTTTTCATGCCATACTTGTCTTGATTTGAAGAAAGTGTTTTCCAAAGAGATAGGAAAAACTTGGCTTTATGCAAAATAGCCTTGAACTCCACCAGCCAAATAAGCATATAGCTTATTAGAGTTATTCCACTAAGTGTCCACCATAGTGTCACTTGCCAGACTCTATTTTTAATGGAATCATGACCCACGTTGTTGCAATATTTTTTCTTATTGCAGATTGATCAGATGACGAGTGAGGTTTCGTTTAAGAGTTTCGAGTCTACAACCAACATGTTTTCTCCTGTGGCAACATGAAAGTGATGGAGACTCACTGCTATTGTATTTCCGCTGTTTACTTTTTCAAAGCTAGCTTTATGCTATGCAACTTGTATCTAATATTTTGTAAGTCTTGATCCTCGATGTAATAAAATTGATACTTTGTTGTGATATTACATCGTAAACTGTGTGTGCAAACGAATCGATCCAGGGATTTGCACTATACACAGGTATCTGCCTTATTTAAAGTGCAGGTACGCTACAAACGGAAGAAAGGCTCAGAAAGCTGTAGATGATCATTAGACAAGAGGTCATACAATTGAAGCTATGAAAGGAGTAGTGATTGTCATACAACGGATGCACATGGAGCTATAAGTATATGAAAGCTCTCCAATGGAACTAGTGGGGGTGCCTCCAACTTGCTTGCTCATGAAGACCTAGAGCACTTTTGAGGAGGCTCATCACTGGAATATACAAGCCAAGTTCTATAGTGTAAAGTTCCCCACATAGTTATGCAAATAAGACATGAAAACTCTCTCATATGGAGTAAAAGTGCTAAACATGAGCACAAATGATGATCACAAATGATATGGTGCTATAAAATGAGCACAAGTGATGACTATAAATGATATGGTGTTGTAACATAAGCACAAGTGTGTGATAAAGAATAGTAATGTTGCCCCCTTTTTATTTCTTTTCTTTCTTTCTTTTTTTCTCTTTTTATTTTCTTTTTATTTTCTTTTTTTGTTTCTCTTTTCGATGGCCTCCATGGCTCTTATCACTTTTAGTGGGAAGCATCCTAATATGATATATGATATATGACAACACACTAATGATGATAAAACAACATACTGATGATATAAGTAACTAATATGAATGTGCCATAAGAATACATATGACAATGGTGCCTCTGCTAGTGTAGCAGGTTATGCAGTGCTCTAGCGTAACATGGATAAAACCACCACATAAACTTTATAGAAACACGCAAAGCAATAAATAAGTAATGAATGACAACAAGTCATGTAATGTAAGATGGATGTTGCATGGCAATATATCTCGGAACAGCTATGGAAATGCTGTAGTAGGTAGGTATGGTGGCTGTTTTGAGGAAGATATTTGGCTTATGTGTAGGAGAACAAGATGAAGATCTCCCACGACTTTGGATGTACCCGCGAAAAATGCACCAACTCTCAGTGTGAGGAAGGGAAAAGCAAAGTACCGAATAGGCTAGCAATATGGTGGTGGAAGTGCCATGAAAACCGCAGTTTAGAACTCACGAGTAAAAAGATTCCAAATAGAAATATGATCATGCAAGGCATAATGAAAATTACTCCTAGGGGTGCTGTGGCAAATGAACAAGTCACTATTGGGGACCCGACCGTGGCGCATAACATAAAGTCATTACGGTTTCTTTAGGCAAATAGAAGTCATATACCATTATGCAATCAACTAGAAATTTAAGTGTGGCACAGTTTTCAAGTTTCTCTAGACCAACCATTTAAACATTCCACTTTACTAGACCATCATGTTTAACATTAAGCAAATTAATATCTCAAAACAACATCAATGATTCAAGTGACACAATTTAATGATCTACAAGATTAATGTATCATTTAATTATACCATATACCCCATTTAGCATTTTCTGTTCTCAACCAAACACCAATCAACTTATTTAAAAGTGAAGGGAATATGCCCTAGAGGCACTTAATAAACACAGTTTATTGGCAATATCCCAATTGTTCATTATATGTTTTATACCATGCTATAACTGTATTAGGCGGAAACATTAATACAGGTGTGGTAGATAAACAACCAGGTCCCTAGTAGCCTCTACTATGACTAGTTTCGTTGCGCGATTGATGATCGAGGTTTTCCGATCATAGGGCATGGCGGCGGTCGGCAATGGAAGTCATATCGTTAGGTGTAACGATGTGATGGACATACCCAGTATTTATAGGACATAGTCATTGCGCCTTAAGACCGTGAGACCAACTCTTATTGTTATTCCTGGAAGATACTTTGATTGCACCAAACGTCATATCTTATTTAGTGTGACAATAACGGTGATACTTTTGGGTATCGGAAGGTGGTAGTTGAGACGAGGGGTCAACAGCGGGATTTGTTAGTCCGCATAGCCGGATAGATACTCTAGAGCCCACTCGGTGAGATTATGTCAAATGAGTTTGCAAACATGTGACTAGGTCACCAGCTGACATAATATCATAGACGAGTAGAAGATAGAGATGTCGGTAACGAGATCATGCTAGGTATGGAGATATCTGAGAATGATGCTCGGGCACGCTAAGTGTCGCCATGACAAAGGGTTTAAGACTAGACGTCCAGGTTTGATAGATGAAAGTCATTCGTTATATCACAGGGATTAATTCATGGGGTCCAGGCCTACGAGTTAGTCGCTAATCATAGAGGAGTCTTGATCGTTCCTGTTATTATATCGAACCGCTAGGGTAACACACTTAAGGGGTTTCGACAAGACAACCGGAAAGGAAAGAGATCACCGGGAACGTCCCAGGAATGGTCCGATGGAGATCGGGCAGCGACGAAATAGTTTTCGGAGCTAGAATAAATTATATATAATATATTTAATATTAATTAGTGTAATTAATGATTAAATATGATTTGTATATATTTATTTTCGAATTTTTAAAGGCTGGTTTCCCTAAATGGGCCTTCTGGTGGAAAGAAGGACCATGAGGGGGGAAAGTCCCCCAGGGCTTCCGATTGAGGGAGGGGCGGCCTAGGTGGGCCAAATGTGGCCCACCTAGGGCCGACGCACTTCCCTAGCCGCACCAAGGCATGTGGGATAGTCCCACATTGCCTGGCTAGGGAGGTTGGCTCCCCCTGGGAGCCTATATAAGAAGGGGCACCCCTGTCCTTTTAATTCACCAATTAATTCCCTAATTCTCTCTCGATCTCGTGATTCCCTTTGTCGGAGTTGCGCCGAGTATCTCTTACACCATAGCTCGCTGCCACGCTGCTGTTGTTCCGGTCCAAGTCTTCCGCTGGTCGTCCTGGACTGGAGCTTCGGAGGCCGTCGTCTCCACCGTATGTGTGTAACGCCCTGCGAGGTGCTGCGCTAGCGGTGCTCGGAGGCCTACTTCCTCCACCCGACCTCGAGGTCATCTTCGTCGCGCCGAGTTCTTCGCGACCTAGAGGTCGGCTATGTCGTCTTCGTCGTCAACGCTTGTGCGGGAGCGTAATCCCCGCTATTCGGTCTACGAGGGTATGTATTCCAATCTCCGTCGTACTTCTATATCTGCATAGTATAGATCTTGGCTAGTTTAAGGATATTGTTGCTAGGAAAATTTTTATTTTCTGCACACGATCCCCTTCAAAAAAGATAAACTCTCCAAGTAATTAAACAATGAGGTATGAGAGTATAACATAACAAGGCTAACAGCTCTAACAAGAGATGCATGAAAAACAAGAGCTAGAGAGCAAACGATAACAAAAGATGAATACTCAACGAATATAAGTGAAGAATACGAGTATTCATATGAAAAAGCGGAGCGTGTCTCTCTCCCACACAAAAGAATGCTAGGATCCATATTTATTCAGAGAATGAAATGAACAAAAACAAAAACAAACAGACGCTTCAAGATAAGCACATAAGATGTGACGGAATTAAAATATAGTTTCACTAGAAAGGATCTGATAGTTTGTCGATGAAGAAGGGGATGCCTTGGGCATCCCCAAGCTTTGACGCTTGAGTCTTCTTGAATTATATTGGGGTAAACCACCGGGTCATCCCCAAGCTTTGGCTTTACTATCCTCTTGATCACATTATATCCTCCTCTCTCTTGATCCTTGAAAACTTCCTCCACACAAAACTTAGAGTAACTTCATTAGAGGGTAAGTGTACAAAAAAATCATGGTATTCTGTAGGAACACAATTACTACCAATGCTACTGGATATTAGCTACAGCCACTGATACTTAATAGGACAAAAAGATCCAATCAAAATAGCACAAGAGGCATTGCAAAAGAAAATGGCAGAATCTGTAAAAAACAGAACAGTTCGTGAAGACGAATTTCTTCGAGGCACTTAACTTGCTCAGATCAGAAAACTCAAAAGTAATGAAAGTTGCGTATACATCTGAGTATTGCGCACGAAAAAGGGCAGGTTTTTCTGACGTTCCAGTAGGGAGATATAAATTTTGCGGTGGACAGCAGAAATCTGTTTCAGGACAAGAATTAAATTTAAGCATCAACTTTCAACTAGAGGCTTAACTTGACACAACATCGCAATAAAAATAATATACAAATGAATTGCTACAGAGCTAGGCATGTTCCTTAACACAAGCAAAACAAAATAAAATAACAGGAAATAAAAGTGGGTTGTCTCCCATAAGCGCTTTTGTTTAACACCTTTGAGCTAGGCAGAAAGCAAAACTCAAGTGTTATCAAGATCAAGAGTAGAAACCCTTTCAACTATGCATTGCATTTTATCTATATAAGGTTCAGAGGTGCCCCTTTAATTTCTTTTAGGCTTACTACTTTCATCAAATGGATTTTGAGGGACAATCCAATCAAAATTTTCTTCCAAAGCTTCATGCATAGCTACAAGTTTAACAGGTATTGGAATTTTCATTTCTTCCCCCTTTATAGGTTTGGTTTTCCCTAATTTTTTAAGTGCATTAATAACATCTACACATGAGTCTAGCATATTAAAACGATCAAAAACTTTTCTAGCTTCTATGGCAACATCACCAAATTCTTTAAGCAAGGCTTCCATGATAAAATCTTTTTTTCAGCATTTTTAACATTATGGAGATCAAGAAACATTTGTTGTATTATGGGATGAAGGTTAACAAACCTAGTTTCCAGCATGTGAACTAAAGAAGTTGCAGCAGTTTCATAGTTTGGGGCAAGTTCTGTTATGGATTTCTCCTCAATATTACTATTCTTACTAATATGATAAAAGAATTCTTCAATATTTTCTTTTCCAATTATAGAACCACTACCTACTAAAAGATCTTCAAAAGTATACTTAGGGAGCAACATTGTAATAAAGGTAAAGCCAAAACCAAAACAACAAAATTCAGAAAATAAAGACAAACCGAAATAACAATATTAGAGAAATAATTAACAAACCGAAATAAACAAAGCAACAAAACTGAAAATAAAAGTGCAAAACCGAAATAATAAAAAGTAATGCAAGTAACTAATTTTTTTATATTTTTGACATTAAGCAAACAAAACAGTAATAAAAATAAACTAAGCAAGACACTAACAAAATAAAAAGATTAGAAGCGCGAAAACTCCCCTCGCAGTGAATCTTCAACTCCCCGGCAACGGCGTCTGAAAAATGCTTGATGCACACGGTAGGTGTGTTGTTGGGAGACCCCAAGAGAAAGGTGTGAAGTAGTGCAGCAGCAAGTTTTCCTCAGTATGAATCCAAAGTTATCTAACCAGTAGGAGATGAAGGACTCCCTTGAGGTGTCAAGGCACCAGAAAGATGCTTCCTGGTGGTTGACGTGGAGCTTGCACACAAACAATTAAGATACTTTGCCCCAACTTAACAGTGAGGTTGTCAATCTCACGGGCTTGCTGTAACAAACGATTAAACGTATGTGTGGAAGAAAGATGTATGTTTGCAGAAAGTAACAGGTTTGTAGTTGTGGTTTTATCCGATTAATGAGAAGGACCGGGGTCCACAGTTCACTAGTGGTGTCTCTCCATAAATAATAACATTCATCCATGCGTGGTAAACAAATTACAGTTAGGCAATTGACAGAATAATCATGAGCAACTCAATGCATATACTAATGATATAGTGTCTAGTGTGAGATTCATCCGGGCATTACAACAATATACATAGACCGTTCCAACCGCATCTATGACTAATAATCCACCTTCCGGTTAGCGTCCGCACCCCTTTCAGTACTAAGTTGCATGCAACAGATTATCGCCTTAAGCACTGTTTGTAAAGTAAGTAAGTAAGTAAGTAACATCATCCTTAAATAAAGTACTATTGTTTTATCCCTAGTAGCAACAGTACATCTACAACCTTAGAACTTTCTGTCACTACGCCAGATTAAATAGAGACATGAACCTACTATCGAGCATAAATACCCCCTCTTGGAGTTACGAGCATCTACTTGGCCAGAGCATACACAAGTAACGGAGAGCATGCAAGATCATTAAATACCACACACATGATATATTATGAAGCAATAACTTTAGTACTCAATATTCATCGGACCCCAGCAAACACAACATGGAGAATTACATAAAGATGATCTTGATCATGATAGGCAGCTCACAAGATCTAAACATGATAGCACAAGAGGAGAAGACAACCATCTAGCTACTGCTATGGACCCGTAGTCCAAGGTAGACTACTCACGCATCAGTCTGGAGGCGGTCATGGCGACGTAGAGGCCTCCGGGGACGATTCCTCCTCCCGGCAGGGTGCCGGGGAGCAGTTCTGATCTCTCCCGAAGTTGTGGTGACGACGGCGGCGGCTCGGGACCCGTGGAGGGAAAAGTGTTCAATTGTGCTCTGTTTTTAGGTCAAGGGGGTATTTGTAGGCAAAAGACCTAGGGCGGTGGGCGCCCGAGCCTCTCCTCACCTCCCGACGCCGCTGGCATGTGGGCCGGGCCACCAGGTGATGAGGCCGCCTCACGGCCACTCTTCGTCTCGTATTCGGTTTTGCTAGACGCAAATATTCCAAAAATAAATCCTGCTTGGCTTGTTTCCAATTTGGCGGATATTTCCTTCAGAGCTTTTCTGAAACCAAAAACAGCAGAAAACAGGGAACTGGCACTGTGGCATCTTGTTAATAGGTTAGTCCCAGAAAATGCATAAAACTATATAAAATGCATATAAAACATGTAATAATATGATATAACATAGCATGAAACACAACAAATTATGGATACGTTGGAGACGTATCACATGCCGCCTCACACAGAGGTCCTTGGTGCTCTCAAAAAATAAAAATCGTTTAAAACCTCATTAGGCCTGGTGTCTATGTCAGGCCGGGCCTGGCAGCACCAAAAAACCCAACAAGGCCGAGCGCGGTGGCTGGGTTTTCCCTCACACATGCCGCCTCATCACGGTCCTTGGTGCCTCTTGAGGTTCATTGTTTCAAGACTCATCAGGCACGGTGTCTATGTCAGGTCGGGCCGGGCAGCAATGAAAAACCCAACAAGGCCAAGCGCGGTGGCTGGGGTTTTCCCTCACACGTGCCGCCTCATCACGGTCCTTGGTTCCTCATGAGATTTATTATGTTGAGATCTCGGTAAGCATGGTCCCCCTGTCAGGCCGGACCTGGTAGCGCCGAAAAACCCAATAAGGCCAAGCGTGGTGGCTGGCGTTTTTTCCCACACATGCCGCCTCATTACGGTCCTTGGTGCTTATCGAGATCTCCTTTTCCCTCCTCTTCGTATACAGGAAACAACCCTAAGCCCTCGCGAGGAAAAAAACCCAGCGACGCCACGACTAGATCAAGACTGCGTGAGAGCACGCACCCCTCGTGAGGCCTAACATCAAGGAAGCATGACGCCCCGCGCCATAGAGACAGACCCCGTCTAAACAAGTACAAGCAGCACAGTAACGCAACAAACTAATGCCAGAAGAGAAAAAAATTCATTACTTTTCTTACAAACATTACATAGGTAACAAAAGGGACAATCCTATCTACCCGCTAGAGGAGAATATTTCTACGGTCGTGAAGGCCACCGGCATCAAGGTGGGGGTCTACAGGCCTGCTGTGCAGACCGCGGCTGAGGGGTGAACTCATGTCCAACTCAGCAGGCACATCACCAGCTAAGCGAGGAGGGGACACCTAGCCAGATTCCTCCTCTCACTTCACCGACGCGGAGCTCGGGTCATCGCCGGAGCCGTCACCAGCGTCTTCGAGGCTCTCGGTGCTGGAGTCCTCATCCGGGGACGAGTTGCCATCGCCGCCCAAGTGCCACGGGCAGCAGGCTAGTCGGGCCCCACACTTCTCGTAGAGCTTGACGAGGAAGGTGTCGCCGCCGATGAACTTGAAGGAGAGGCGGCTCCCCGGACAGATTAGGTGTTTGTGGGCGAAGGTCACCCACCCGCTCGACAGGAAGACGGCGCCACCGTCGTTCCGCCCGGCCGAGCACCAGGTCAGGCCATCACGGCAGCCTCCCATGCGCAGCCAGAAGCCGCCAACGGGGTCATCCCCGATGGCACGGAGGAAGAAGCAGGGAAGCAGGAGCTTCCGGTGAGCATGCAAGTGCATCCTCACCAAGGAACTCGCTGCCGTCTGCCCAATCGCTTCTTCGGAGGCTATATTCCGTCAGACCAATGGCGATCAAGAAACTATCCATATCGGCTAAAATATGCCTCACCACTTCTTTTAACTGTGCAAATGTCTCCGTAAAAAGGTCTTGATGCCCCTGCCTGTAATGTGGAACACAAACGGTTAGAGTACCTGCAAATGAGAAAAATATTTATCATTGAAACCTTGTCATTTCTACACATCCAAATCAACTATATAATGGTTATCGCTCCCATCTTAACTTCTTAATCTCATGCAACCAGTTGCCAAATACACTTACAATGGATTTGGATGGATATAAGTTTAGAAATATTTGGGCAAATGACCAAATAAACGGGCAAAACTATAATAGTAGAATAAATGTTTTATTGTAGTAGAATAAATTTTTTATTGTCTCCTGTTGTGGACAAAGCACATTTTATACGTCCATACGAATTTGCTTAATAAGGTAACTTTTTTAAAATGACACCCTACGAAGATATCAAGTAAACACCTTTAATTTAGGTTGTATCTTCATTTACCATATTTTTTGGTATAGTTGTCCTAGGTTTAGTTTATCCTTAATCTAGGTTTCTCGAATCAGGCTTACGCCCCGCTATATAAATATAGCAACCACACTGATACAACAGTTTGAAACAAAGAAAATGCTGGGGCAACAGCATAAATATGCCCAAAGAAAGCAAATGAAAGCAAAGGTGAATCGACGAAACAAATCTGACTCGCAATCGTTGCACCCTCCGACTTTGATCCACCACGCTCCAAGCACCCCGAAGCGCCTCGTACCAAGCAACACCTTCAAGAAGGAAGCACCGACATCGGCACTGTTGCCCGGACCATCGGTCCTAGGGTTTCCCCCGGCAAGCAGAGAACAGTTGACAGGGAATTCCCATGGCGCCCTTCAAGAAGGAAAGGTGCCACTCGAAGGCGGCACCGCGTCAGGGTCAGACTCGCTGATAGGGATTTCTCCCGACCCCATCCACAAGCTCTGGCGCAACGGAGCACCACCACCTATCTTCATCGCCAACCAGCATGCGCCACCCGATCTTGAAGTCGAAGTTGTTGTCGTCTCTTCGTGAACACCGGCGAGAAGCCTGCAAGGTAGCGGCAGACGACAACGTCGCGACATCGGACAGCAGCCTCGCAACCTTGCGAGAGGAATCCACCTCCACTACCCTCCACCCGGAGAGGCAGTCATCGGCCGGACAGAGCAGCCAAAGCACACCAGGCCCACACTGGCCCGGTCGAGCCCAAACGGGCCCGTAAAGCTCTGGCCGCACTGCTGCAATGGGCAGGCACACCGCCGCCGTCCGTAGTCAGGACCTGTCTTCGCCACCGCCTGCAGAGGGCTCGGCAGCCGCAGCACCCCGGCCCGTCCAAGCCCATCTGGAGCCCGCCCGAGCCTATCTGGGGCCCGGGGTGCCCAGATCTGGAGCCTGCAGCCATGGAGGCCTGCCGTGCCCAGCACCCTCACCAGCGACACCCGGCCGCACCGGACCAGAGCATCCCGAGCAGCACCGACGCCAAGGAGGAAGAGGAGGCCCCGACCAACCTTCCACAGCGCGGGGAAAGGCAGGCCGCCGTCGCCGGCGTGGCGCGGGCGACGCCCGGCAACCTCTGCCGGCGGCGGCGACGGGGGGAGGGCGGGGGAGGGAGGGACGGTGACCGGCGGCGGAGGGACGCCCCGTCGCCCTAGGGGGAAAACAGTCGACTTACAAAAAGCAAAAACCTTTTTCTTTCAATCGTATCCTCAGACGGCTCTTTTAGTCTAGGTTTCTTGGTATTAAAGCGGGTGAAAGCCGTGTGATCCTCACACTATAGGCAGCTCCATCACTTCGAATGGTCGGTAGGTGCCTGACGGATAATCCCGGATAAGCCGCAACAGCACCAATGGCGCCGCCGTCGGTCGTTCTGCTGCTGCCACTCCTCGCCGTGGCGGCTGGGGCCGTCACCCGCACGTCGACGCTACCGTCCAACCACGCGGCGGGAGACGCCGGCACTCCTCCAGTCCCGACGCCGTGGCCGGAGCAGTTCCACGCGGTGATGTTCACCAACCTGACCGAGAGTGGCGGCCAGCTGCAGATCATCGATCTCTATTACGACTGGCCCGGGGGCCGCAACCTCAACCTCATCCGCAACCAGCTCTCCGGCGACCCCAAGTACGACGTGGAGTGGACCAACGGCACCTCCTACATCTTCGATTCCGCCTCCTGCCGCACCATACGGTTCCCCGTGGGCATCCTGCCCCCGAACTGGCTCGACGGCGCTGTCTACCTCGGCCGCGAGAGCACGGACGGCTTCGACTGCCACCTCTGGACCAAGGTCGACTTCATCTGGTACTACGAGGACGTCGTCACCCACCGACCCGTCCGCTGGAACTTCTACACTGGTACGTAGGTTCCCACGAATCCCTTGTTGCAGGATTGCGATTTCCCAAGCTGTTGATCCCCCTCGTTTCGCGGTGTGACTTGGGCCTGCTGGCTGTAGAGAATTTCCCCTTGTTACCATAGGAATGGAACCTTTTTCTTGCCTGAACAACTCGGCAGTCTGAACCTCTTCATATGTTATTCAGTTCCTTGATGATGTGTTATTGTGTCGCAGGGATGCAACAGCATGTGATGAGTTTCGAGGTGGGTGGGGTACTAGAGGACTCCCACTGGCAAGCACCCGCGCATTGTTTCGCCGACGGCGCAGCCGCCGCCACAAGAACTGATGACGAGGCCAATGTGATGAGCCTCCTCAGGTTCCCAGAGGTGCCGGCAGCGGCCGCGGCCTGACTTGTAACTTAGCAGTAACAACTGTGTTACTCAGGTGCTAAGCCATATTTCTTGGATCGTACTGTAATCTGTGTCGCGTAGGAAAACATATCGCCTGTGGAGCTTCTGTAATAAGATTTCACTAGCCACAATCTTCTTACAGCCTCCTGATGACGCCTAGCTGATTGAAATTCCTTCAAAAAGATTATTCGCATGTTAGCATACACAAAGTGAGTTAGAGCTCCATCCAGCCTGTGATTCACATGATCAGTTGTGTATGACAACGGCGACTGACAATACATAATATAAGTTGCTGGTGATCTGCTGTTTATGAAATTGAAAGCGGAGATACATCCATGTGCTGCATCGCATCCATGGAGGAACAAGAGCATGTACGATATAAATCGTAGAATTTCGCCACCAGAAATCAATAAGCCCACGGTCAGCTCATTGCATACTACATCTTGTCCAAACCAGTGAAAGATCAAAATCCATGCTAAATAGTGTACTAAAGTCTACAATGGCTGTCTTCAAATGCTGTAGCTCAGCATTGTGTATACAGATTTTACAGATGTCAAGAGTGAAGCACTCATCACCAAGACATTCAACTCTGGGAACAGGCTCTAGCTTGAACACAAAAAAAAGTTACAGGCAATAGTGCACAGCACATTTCATGTTTCACCGGCCCATAAGCGCGACACGATCCTTGTGGATGACCTGAGCTAGGTTGAGATCAAAGAGCTCACACCGGATCGGCATCTCCATCTCGTAGAAGGGGTTCTTCAAGACAAACTCTGTGTACAGCTCGTATATCGTTTTCAGCAGGATCTCCATGTTTGGAGCTCCTGTTTCGCATACAACGAAAAATTTCGTCCCTGAAGCACACCATGCAGTCAAATAAGTCAGTATTACAGTTCACGTTTTTTGGAAATCCTGCTCTCAAATACGTTCGGGCCCATAGCAGAAACCGTAACCGAAACTGCAAATTTCTTAATTTAGGCGGGAACGAACACTTGTTCATCATCGATTCATTCGAAACAGGAGTTCATCGTCGATTCATAGCATACATGAGTGCATCATCGATTCTTTACATAAGAACTAAAAGCTAAATCGTTGACGCCCTAACCCTAGTACCCAAAAGCGGCTCACCGGAGCCTCGGGTGCGGCGGCGACGATGACGTTGCCGATGCCGAGGAGCTCATTCCTCGTCGGAGACAAGGTCGATGACCGCCTCCCAGTAGGCCCTCCTCTCCGCGGCGAGGCGGTCCGCCTCGAGGCCCTAGTGGAGCATGATCCGCTCGATCTCCTCGTCGCGGGCGAGCTAGGCCTTCCGCTCCTCCTCGCGCATGGACCGGAGAAGAACTTGAGCCGTGATGGCCTCAAGTGCGGCGTCATCGACGAAGTCCTCCGCCGCCACGGAGGACCCAAATGCGCTCGCCTCGTAGTCCTCCGCCGGTGGAAGAGCCACCTGCGCGGAGGAGGAGCTGGCGCCGCCGCTTGAGCTTCCTTCGTCGGCGGGGAGTGGATGCGGTGGACTCCGGGGACGGGTACTCGCGCTTGGGGGCCATTACGTCGATGCGGCAGACTCCGGCTGCGGTCTATTGCTCGTCGGAGAAGACGGGGGCGGGGAGTGGATTGCTCGTCGACGGCGGCAGCGGATAAGGTTTGCAAACGGGGAACGGTGCCAAACCCGGCATATATACCGGTCGGGTGGCCGCATCTACGGGCCCCCGTATCTAGTTTACGGGCCGAGTTGCGTTTACGAGCTCTGATTTGGCGCAAAAAAAAACCTCGACCCCTTAAGTCACCGGAGTTTTAAAATTTTGGAGCTGTTTGAGGGCTCTGTTAGAGATGCTCTTAGTAGTTAAAGAAAGCTTCAAAACCTTATGAGCACAGTTGAGCCATGATGACTTGAAACTAAATCCATATCAGTTACTACTAGCAACAAGTTTAAAATGCAGCATATGGTCAGCATAAATGTGATGGGAGCCATTTCTGGCAATATCTACTTTATCATGTCAGTCCTCATCCTCATTCATCAGTGTACCATTTTCAAAAAATCTGAACAACTGCCTCGTAGCCAACCATGGTAGGAGGCAGTCATGTCTAAAATATCATTCCATAGGGGAGGGGCCGTGGGGTAGGAGATAGATTGCTAACTCGTTGCTTTTTCTTTCATTGATCAAGATCCTATAATGGAGTTACAACCATGAGGCAGACTCCTACTTAAGAGCCGAGACTACATAATTAATGCCTGCAGAAGCTTGCTGCTGTCCTAGATGGACAAGTCCCCTGCAGTGCAATCCGACCATGACTGACATCTATTAAACAGAAAAATGTCAAATAAAGTGTTGTCCCATTTGACTCCGCTTAGGCAGCTGGAACGTAGTGTCTCTGACGGGTAAGTTACAGGAGTTAGTTGATACAGCGATGAGGCCCTATGCGTCCAAGAGACCAAATGGAAGGGATAGAAGGCGAAGGAGGTGGAGGATACCTGCTTTAAGCTGTGGTACACGGGGACAACTTCAAACAAAAATGGAATAGGCATCTTGATAAACAAGAGCCGCAAGGATGGAGTAGTGGACGTCAAGAGGCAAGGAGACCGGACTATCCTATTCCTAGTCAAACTGGTTGTTGGGGGACTAGTTCTCAATGTTATCAGCACGTATGCCCCGCAAGTAGGCAAGTAGGACACAACAAGAGAGCACCAAGAGGGATTCTGGGAAGACCTCAAAGACTTGGTTATGACCGTACCTATTGGTGAGAAGCTCTTCATAGGAGGAGACCTCAATGGCCATGTGGGTACATCTAACACAGGTTTTGAAGGGGGTGCATGGGGGCTTTGGCTATGGCTTCAGGAACCAAGAAGGGAAGGATGTCTTAGGCTTCGCCCTAGCCTACAACATGGTCGTAGCTAACACCGTCTTCAGAAAAAGAGAATGCCACCTAGTGACTTTCGGTCAACACTCTAGCCAGATTGGTTTTGTCCTATCGGAGAGAAGATAGACGAGCTTGCTTCGATTGTAAGGTGATACCTGGAGAGCGTGTTGTCCCTCAACATAAAATGGTGGCGGCTGACTTACGCTTTCGGATTCATGTCCAACGGGATAATCGCCCCAAAGTTGCTAGAACAAAGTGGTGGAAGCTAAAGGGGGAGCCAGCTCAAGCTTTTAAGGAGAGGTTTATTGAGAGCCCTTTGGAGGAAGGATGCGAGGCAAACAGTATGTGGACGGGGATGGTGACTTGCATTCGGAAGATAGCTTCAAAGGAGTTTGGGGTGACCATGGGAAGTAGAAGGGATGTTAAGGATACCTGGTGGTGGAACATAAGGAGAAGAAGGAATGTTTCAGACGCCTACATCTGGACAGGAGCCAACATGGAGAAATACAAGGGGAGCAAAAAAAGCCGCAAAGAGAGCGGTAAGCGAGGCAAGGAATCGGGTGTATGAGAACCTCTACCAGCGATACCATTGTGCAACGTATCCAAGAGGCTGAGGTTAGGGAGGCTTTGAAGATGATGAAAGGAGGCAAGACAATGGGCACTGATGGCATCCCCATCGAGGTATGGATAGTATGGTTAAAGTTGTTGGAATTTTAGTGTACTTGGGCTAAGACCCAACTAAAATCCGAAATTCTCATGGCCCATTATGGTTGGTTGGTTGTGCATGTACGTGACTAATGTTTAGTCTCACTAATGTTTAGTCTCATACTGCTTATGGAGAATGAGCTGCACCACTTTATATAGTGACATATTGTAGTACTAGTATGAGCTAGTGAGAAAAAGAGAAGATGAAGAGTGCCACACGCGCGCTCCTCCTCGCTCGCCACGCCACGCCTGCGGGAATCTCGCCGAGCCGAGGTTATATTTTTTCTGTTCAGAAAAATCTATGAGTTATTGATTAGTAATAAACGGACGCGTTAATTACTTTGCCGTTTCCGATTCCAATGGGATCGTGGAGCGTTCAGGGTCGGTCCTGAGATTTTAAGTGCCCGGGGCAAAATTAAAATTTAGGGCCCCTAATAAAGACAAGTAAACAAATTTATACGTGGAAAACCCTTATGAGAAAAACTAGCACGCAAGATCCCTATCCTCTCGCACTCACGCGACCGGCCGTCGTCGCTCTGCTACGGCCTCTACTGGCCGGCTCCGGCGCCGCCATGCCCTGGCGTTGCCCCGACACCACTCTTCCTTCGGTTCCCCGCCTCCAATTCGTACTACAACAGCCCCCGCTCGTGCTTGCTCGCGAACCCTAGTCACCATGGCCAGGGCCGGTCCTGAGATTTTAAGTGCCCGGGGCGAAATTAAAATTTAGTGCCCCTAGTAAAGACAAGTAAACAAATTTATACGTGGAAAACCCTTATGGACGAAGGCGTGATTTCAATATGATAGGGAGTGTTAAAATTTCAACATAGCCTAAAACTTTCTCCTTACATTCTACATGCAAAATTATATATACTGTAATCAATATCAATCTCGTCCAATAACTTCTTTTAGATGCACATAGTTACGAAACCATTGAACTTTTCTTTTGACATTACAGATCTCAAATATTTGTTGAACAGATATCAAATTAGACGATCAGGGAATCAACTAGACAGGCGGCGAGGTGAGACGATCACACAAAATCTGGCGGCCGGCAGGCGAGACGGAAAATTAGATCGAGTGTCGTACCTGAATTCCGCAAGGGGATGTGGGTTCTTATTAGACGAGGCCACAAGGTCGAGCGAAAAAAAAATTGGGTCCATCGCTAGTCTATCACGGACAACGAAAAGATCAAGGTTCAACTCGCTGAGGGCTAAGGCGTGGCCCAGGCTAGCAGGCCTGTCAGTTTTCCAACCATCCAGCAAGGGCATATAATGACAAACGCCTAGTTGGCCCAATCGCTGACGTGTTATTTGTTTTTTATTTTTTCTACGTGTTCTGCCTAGCATACAGTATACTGCTCCGTATATACATACTGGGCCCCCAAAAATTGTGGGCCCAGGGCGGTCGCCCCTCCAGACCCCCTCCGGGGCCGGCTCCCAGAGTGTTACCGACTCGATTGTGGCTTACAACCCAAATCCTACCCGACTCGCACCATATATACAGCCCGGGGCAAACCCTAGCCACCACCACGCGATACATGGTTTCACACCGTTCCAGAACATTATGCCGCCGTCTACCAAACCTTCTCCATCCCGTCTTCCGGCGTGCATCGGCTGAAGGGACAGTAGGCCTCCGGAACCCCGCCTCTTGTGATCCTATACGGGAGAGGGCGATCAGGTTTTTGGGGAGCGCACTCGCGCGACTACTGGCTTCAAGTTCTTCCCCAACGACGACTTCTTCCCCGACACGCCAGCCTCTTCATCGACGACATGGGCGACGACATGGGGAACTCCAGCGGTGCGACTACCGCTGCACTATATGTGTTCATGATCTTCCTATATGAAGTTTTACTAGAGTTCCTACTTGTAGTATGTGCTCTAGATTCAATCTGTTTACCTACTATTTGCGTAATCTGTATTATTCTAGTCATAGCTGGCTGATTATAGGCAATTAGCACCCGCTGGCTTTATCGCGTCAACGAGGCTGTTTCCCTTTAAAGGGGTTTTGTATAAGCGGTGGCGTATGAGAGCAGTGTTATGATTTCAGAACAGTGTATCTTACCGGACAAGTTTGTCGCCGGTGGCATTATCGCCAAGCTTCCACCTTCGTGGAGCAAGTTTGCTACCTCTCTGAAACACAAGAGACAAGAGTTTTCCGTTTCGGATCTCATTGGGTCGCTTGATGTGGAAGAGAAGGCGAGAGCGAAGGATACACGTGCTCGAGTTACCGAGCCTGGTTCTAGTGCCCATGTGGTACAGAAGAAGAATTACCAACCGTCCCACAAGACCAAGTTTAACAAGAACAACTCTTGGAGTAAGGGCAAGCCTGATGGAAAGTTCAAGCCATCACAGCCAACCAAATTCAAGAAGAACAATAAACCGAGGAAGGGTTCATGCCATGTTTGCGGTGATCTAAATCACTGGGCACCTCGATGTCCCAACCGCCATGAGTTGCGCGAACCTGAGAACAATGTCAAGAATGCCAATGTTGTCATTGGCAATTCCGATATGAAGGATTCAGGCTACGAAATATTTCTCACCATCCTTTCAGTTTGTCATTCCCGTGCCAATGTACATGTTTGTTCTAATGCCTCGATGTTCTCTTCTTACCAAATCACAGGGACTTCCATGTGCTGATGGGTAATGGGTCACATGCTTTCGTTCGTGGTGTCGGTACGGTCGATCTTAAGTTTATTTCGGGGAAAACTGTGCGTCTGAAGAACGTTCATCATGTGCCCGCCATCAATAAAAATCTCATCACCGGATCTTTGATGTGTCGAGATGGTTTTAAGTTGGTTTTCGAGTCCAATAAAGTTGTAATATCTAAGTATGGACAATTTGTTGGAAAAGACTATGAGTGCGGAGGCTTGTTCCGCCTATCTTTATCGGATATTTGCTCCAAAGTTATTAATCATGTTTGCCACGAAATTGAGTCTAATCTTCGGCATTCACGACTTTGTCATATTAATTTTGGTAGCATGACGCGGCTAGCTAATTTGGATTTAATTCCGAAATTCACAAATGTGAAAGGTTCCAAGTGTAAGTGTGCGTTTAAGCTAAGCAACCTCGCAAGTCCCATAAGGCTGCGGAGGCAAGAGACTTGGCACCACTGGAACTTATACATTCAGATCTTTGTGAGATAAATGTTATATTGACGAGAGGCGGAAAGAAATATTTCATGACGCTTATTGATGACTCCACTAGATATTGTTATGTGTATCTTCTGAAAACAAAAGATGAAGCTTTAAACTTCTTCAAAAACAAAAAAGCTGAGGCAGAGACCAACTTGATCTAAGAATAAAACGGCTAAGATCTGATCGTGGTGGAGAGCTTTGTTCGGAAGTCGTCGAGTCGAGCTCGAAGAGTTGAGTCAACATGTCGACATGTCGACGCCTAGGCGACAACTGGGCGTTGGGCGAAATAATAATAATAAATAAATAATATGACATGAAAATGAAATAATGCATCATATGAGAGCAAATTTGGAGATTTAGAAACATAAATAACAACTAGCAGTAGCATACGTTCACCAACATAAGGTTCAGAAGTTCGAAACAGGAAACATAAACAGGAATTAGGTGATAATATAGCACTAGCAAACACAAACAGGAATTAACCAAGTTCAAATCCCCACAAGCTAGTTTCAAAGAGCCAAAATCAAGCACTGAAGCAACAGCAGGGCCATTAAAACCAAGGCCAAGCACTCCTACACAACATCTTCATCGTACTCCAAAGACTTGTCCCCATCAACCTCATTATCTCCACCACCATCAGGCTGAGATTGAGGACCGTCGCCGCCCACCACATCATCATCAACATCTTCATCATCACAAATGAAGGGATCTTGATCTAACTCATCTATATTTTCTGGTGCACGTCTAGTATAGAAATTCCCAGCACTTGGAACCCCATTAGCCCCCCTAGGATGATTGCGACGAAGAAGCGATGATGATGTAGTGGCAGCAGCGTCAACTTGGTCCCATGTGAGATCATCGTCCTCGTGCACTCGGTCTCGCTGAACCACTTCGGCGTCCTTGTCAACCCACTCATTGTCCCATTGGAACTCTTCTAGGAAGAGAGGGTTAACTTTGTTACCTTCATGGTGAAGCTTAGCAGATCTTTCCTTGATCTTGCTGTTGTAAGATATGTAGGAAAGATCATCCAATTTCGGATGTCCTAACATGTTCCTCTTCTTGCTATGAATCTGAAATAACATGGAACAACAGACCATAAATGAACCGCTTGGTAATTGCTAGAATTCCGAAACTAAAGCCAAAAGAGACTTGTGAACTTACCCTCTCAAAGGTGCTCCAATTGCGCTCACATGCAGAGGCTGATGTACATAGACCGACTATACGCCTTGCAACCTTAATGAGTGGCAATGATGGGCCACCACCATTAGACTTCCACCAATCCACTAAAAAAAGGGAGCAGCCATATGTTAGTTCTTGTACATATAACTTGAAGCTGAAATCAATGAATAAATGACAGAGAAAGAAAGTCACGAGGACTCTTTCTTTTCCTTCCATTAATAGCTACTTGGTGTCGAAGCAATCACCACGAACTTGTTGATAGTCATCAGCTAGCACGTCAATAGCTACAATCATCTCCTCATCACCATCCATCACTTTTGTCACCACTTGATTAAATGTCATCCTCAAGGTTTGTGCATAGTCAGGATCATTTTCCATTATGTCAAAGAACCGACTAGGATTCAAGAACAAAGCAGCCCCATGTAACTTTTGCATCATTTGATCATCCCAACGTTTCCTAAAAATCTACATTAACTTCTCCAACAACACCGGCTTTTTTGAGAAGCTTTCATTTAGTTTATTCTTGCATATTTCCATGGCAGCTGTAAGCTACGGCATAAACTAGCCTCAACACAATCAGGACAGGGTGTGATGCTCTTATGCAATCTTCCAGAACATACCAAAATGTCATTGACATCACAACCTCATACACATGGTTCCCTGTCTCAGTTTTTGCTAAGTTGTTCTTTGTCCAGAAGTCACTAACAAATAGTTTCCTCAAAGCCTCTTTGTTTTTGTGCATACTTTGCAACGTGTAGAAAGTGGTGGCGAACCGAGTAGATGCTGACCTGACCAACTCACTACCACCTGTGTATTCTCTCATCATATCAAGAAGCTTCAAATGCCTATAAATAAAGGTTGTCACACGCTTTGCTTTCACAATCCAGTCCTTAAATCTTTCTAGCTTGGCAATGTCCTCAAGCATTAGGTCCAAACAATGTGCAGCACAAGACGTCCAATACAGCTTAGGATACTACTCCATTAGCAACTTTCCTGCTTTCTTGTAGTTGGATCCATTGTCAGTGCAGATTTGAACAACATTGTCTACACCTATCTCCTCAATTTTCTGCCTAAGCTTGCCAAGTAATCAGCATCATGGGTCTCACTAGATGCATCAACGGAACCCAAGAAGAACGTCCCTTCTGGACTATTGACAAGAAAGTTGATCAAGTGTCTTTGCTTCCTATCCGACCATGCATCCGACATAACAGTGCATCCATAGGTTTTCCAAGCAAGTTCATGTTTCTTCCTCATGTCGGATAAATCATTGACATATTCTTTGAGGAATTTACCACTTGCTTCATGATAACTAGGTGGTTTCAGCCCATGTCCATACTGCCCAATTGCTTCAACCATCTCCTCAAAGCTCCTAGAATTTACCACACTGAATGCAATGGCATTGTCATACAAGAATTTGCATATGTACTTCACTGCTACATGCCTCTCTGCATCACTCTTTCCACACCTATACAAGCTCAATTGCTGCTTATTAGACCTGGGGCATGCCTCAGCCGCACTAATTCATCCGGAGTCTTCAACAACAATGGAGCGATCTTCAGTTGCTTGGTTGGCGCTGGCTTGAAGAAAAGAGATGCAACCCGTTTCTTGGCGGATGTCCCAGAACTTGGAATGGGTTCCTTTGTTGCTCCAGAGCTAGCACATGATCCTTGACTTGCTTGCTGCCCAGCAGGTACTTGCACTTCATCATCGGCATCGCCACCTTCTTCCTCTTCACCACTATCATCCAACTCGAGTGGCATCTTTCGCCGCTTCTTATCTATCCATTCTTGCATCTCTTTTTGGATCAAAGTGGTGGTTTTCTCGCATGGAAACACATCAGCATAGCTTCCTAACAGATGTTGCTGCGCCCTCTTGATTCCAGAGGACATAACCTTCCCACAAAGCAGACACTCGATAATATTTTTGTCTTGAGTTGGCCAGTATGAATATTTCCAACCAGGATCCTTTGACTTGGCTCTCCTCTTTGGATCTTTCTTTGGATCATAAGCCTCACCATTATCAGCCATCTCAATCTGTCAATGCATTAGCAACAAAATCAGACAAGAAATAAGAGGGAGGAGCAGAGCTGTAGAGGGGGGCGGAGGGAGAGGGAGGAGCAGAGCTGCAGGCGCAAAGCTGCAGAGGGGGGCGGAGGGAGAGGGAAGAGCAGAGCTACGGGGCGCAGAGCTGCAAAGGGGGCGGAGGGAGAGGGAAGCATAGCTGCGGGGCGCAGAGCTGCAAAGCGGGCGGAGGGAGAGGAAGGAGCAGAGGAAGATAGAGAGGGTGGCGGAGGAGAGAAGCAGAGGAAGGAGGCTTACCGCTGGACGGAGGCGGAGGGGACGCAGAAGCTTAGCGGCGCGTCGTCGGTGAAGCTGGTGGTGGCGGCACGATTCCTTCTCTCCCGCTCGATTCGCTTCTGCAGGGGTCGATTCCTTCTCTCTCCCGCTCAATTCACTTGTAAGGCAGTCGATTCCCTCGCTCTCCCGCTCGATTTGATGATTCCCGCAAAAAAATTGCCGCCAGTTTCTCCCGCTCCCGCACAAAATTGCCACCAGTTTCCCTGGGCGAGCGCCCGAACCTGCCTAATCGACGCCTAGGCGAGCGGGGCGACGCCTTTTTTCCTGGGCGCGCGCCTAACTAAAAATTCCTGGGCATCGCTCCTAGTCGTCGGCTCCAGGGGGAGTGGACGCATTGGCGACGATTAGGCGACGCCTTGAAAACAAAGGTGGAGAGTACTTTTCCAATGAGTTTGATTCTTTTTGTGCAGAACATGGTATAATCCATGAGAGGACGCCTCCCTATTCACCTCAGTCAAATGGGGTAGCCGAAAGAAAGAACCGAACTCTAACTGATTTAGTTAACGCCATGTTAGACACTTCGGGTCTCTCCAAGGCATGGTGGGGGAGGCGCTATTGACAGCTTGTCATGTCCTAAGACGAGTTCCTGTAAAGAACAAAACCGTGATTAAGGTACCACTACCCCCATGATTAAGGTACAAGCATGCACACACGGCAAAAGGCAACACTAACAAAAGCCACAAAACCGCCAGGACAAGGCGCCAATAGTCGGCCGTAAAAAAGCTGGGGATCTACCGGTAGAAACAGGTCCAAAACAACTCATGCGCTCGCGTAGCCACAACGGTCAAGCCTACCAAGTCTCCCCCCACGCATTGCACGGGGGAATTACTTGCACGTAGGCATCCTGAGTGTCCACAGCGCGCGGGTGTTGCCGTGCAACAGTAACGTTGCAGCAGCAACGATATACGTAAGGCAACGAAGGTAGCATCACGGATTAACAAATTCCAGCCGTCTAATAGCCACAACTGCCCCATATTGACCCAATAAACGGAACGCGGTCATCATCTTTTTCGGTAACAAACCATCAAAACACAAATTCGAGTCACGAGGCAACGATGGCTAGAAGACGTCACCAAGACACATGAGTGTCCACAGCGAGCAGGTGTTGCCGTGCAACAGTAGCCTTGCAGCAGCAACGATATACGTAAGGCAACGAAGGTAGCATCACGGATTAACAAATTCCAGCCGTCTAATAGCCACAACTGCCCCATATTGACCCAATAAACGGAACGCGGTCATCACTTTTTTCGGTATCAAACCGTCAAACACGAATTCAAGTCGTGAGGCAACGATGGCTAGAACACGTCACCACGACACGTTATGCACGTGTCATTCTTATGGACGTTGGCGTCCTGGGGGTCCACGTAGCGCGGGCGTTGGATGAGTCATTATGAAGGCATCATTCAGACGGCCCTTATCCGACGGATACTCAAACCAGCATTTTTCACGATGAAACGTGGCCGAATCTTCTCCTGGTGCGACGGCAAATGGGACTAATCAATTCCATCGCTAGGACTGGCGCTTACCCAAGCCGCCTGGTGCGTACGTGTTTTCCCATCTAAACACGAGTTTTCCTACGAAAACGCAGAAAAAAGCCATCCCCCTCGCCATCCCTGGGAGCGCACCACCTCCCCCCAATATACCCGGGAAACTCCGCCGCTCCCGGGACCCCTGCCCTTCAGTTCTGAAGGAGGGGTACACTCTTTTCTATAGGGCCGGTTCCACCGTTTTTCCCCATTCGGACCACGTTTTCGCCCAAAATACCATGTTTGGACCAACGCCAAGCCTATATTACACGCGGGGCACGTCATTCCAACTTCCGTCAAAAAACGTTCCGGAACTCCGTTTTCACTTCACGACGTCCGTCGGATAGCGTTCTGGGACACTGTTTTTCACTATCCGTCAACGTATTCGACCAAAATACCATGTTCGGACCAACGCCAAGCCTATATTAGACGCGGGACACGTCATTCCAACTTCCGTTGAGATATCCTTTTTTCACTTCACGACGTCCGGCGTATATCGTTCCGTGACACCGTTTTTCGTCCAAAAAACCATGTTCCGTGCAGCGCCCAGCCTATCGTACACACGGGGCCGGCCAGCCGACTTCCGTCGGAAAACGTTCCAGAACTCCGTTCTTTCAGTTCACGACGTCCGTCCATGTTTTCGGCCAGAAAACCATGTTACGTGCAGCGCCCAGCCTATCGTACACACGGGGCACGTCTCGCCGACTTCCGTCGGAAAACGTTCTGGAACTCCGTTCTTTCAATTCACGACGTCCGTCCACGTTTTCGCCCAGAAAACCATGTTCCATGCAGCGCCCAGCCTATCGGACATACGGGGCACGTCTAGACGACTTCCGTCGGAAAACGTCCCGGAACTCCGTTCTTTCACTGCACGACGTCCGTCAACGTCTAGCAGACTTCCGTCGAAAAATGTTCCGGAACTCCGTTCTTTTAGTTCACACGTCCGTCCAAGTTTCGCCCAGAAAACAATGTTCCGTGCAGCGCCCAGCCTATCGTAGACACGGGGCACGTCTAGCCGACTTCTTTCGGAAAACGTTCCGGAAATCCGTTCTTTCAGTTCACACGTCCGTTCACGTTTCGCCCAGAAAACCATGTTCCGTGCAGCGCCCACCCTATCGTAGACACGGGGCACCTCTAGCCGACTTCCGTCGGAAAACGTTCCGGAGCTCCGTTCTTTCACTTCACGACGTCCGTCCACGTTTTCGCCCAGAAAATCATGTTCCGTGCAGCGCCCAGCCTATCGGACACACGGGGCACGTCTAGCGGACTTTCGTCGGAAAACGTTTCAGAACTCCGTTCATTCACTTCACGACGTCCGTCCACTTTTTTGCCCAGAAAACCATGTTCCGTGCAGCGCCCAGGCTATGGTAGACACGGGGCACGTCCAGCCGACTTCCGTCAGAAAACGTTCCGGAAGAAGTGAATGGAGGCTACAGAAGACAAATCTTTATAACAGACAAAGAGCAAAATGGAGGCTACAGGAGACTACGAAATTCCTTTTAACCTAGTTTGCGTAAAATCCTGACATATTAGAAAACAACCAGATGACAGCCTAAGGAAAACTTAACACAAATTTTTCATCCTTTAGTCTTTACTCAAATAAATTATCAAACCAACTATAAATCAGGCTAATCATAACAGTAGCCAGGACACAACCACACATTTTGGTGCTAAAATTCATACTTTCCGGAGCTTACATTCTGAACATACAGAACAATTAACGAATATGTGTGTGTAAGGTTAAGGAGCAAACGGCAAATTAACAAGCCATGTTTTCAAGGTGTCAAGCCCCTTAAAAACCATGCTAACAAGTGAAAAGCATAACTACAGGTTGTAACATTTAACTCGAAAACATCCACCAAAAAATGTAATCTACTAACACAAAAATGCATGAAACAATAAGTATGGAGAGAATTTCTCAAATTTCTCAAGCAAAAGTTCACATGCAACTTGAGGTAAATGAAGACCTGTGAAAGATTGGAAGCAATGGAGGTCGAAGTTATGGGCTTGAAGGAGGTCAATGCCAGTACAACCAGTGGTAGGGGACAGCTGCTGGGAGATAGCATGCATTGAGTGCCAGAGACTTGCCAGGCGTAGACTATCGTTGGTGTCCATTCTCCCTGCCGAGCCATAGTCCTAGGAAGATGCACATGCTCAGACTCCACTTCGACAAGATAGGAAAGGAAGAGGACTACACGAAGGCACCTTGTAGTAAATAAGACCACCAGACTTGTTGATGACGAAAAGGATGTAGATTGCAACTGTCCCCATAGTCACACAGGAAAGCGGAGGGAGGTATCAGCGAAATTCCTGAATTAGCTGCAGAGAGAGATATCAGAGATGACAGACGGTTAATAGATTGGTGCCTGCAAGAAAAAAAACTATCTAAAGAACTCAACCTTCTAAATTATTTGGAATGGAAAATGTGTCCATATGGGTTGCTTTAATTTGCACATCAAAATGATGCAAAAATGGTTATTTTACGAAATGCGACACATTTCATTGGCAAGTGCCCTGAAAGGACAAAGTATTATCGCATGTCTAAAGTGACCCATGTTATTTTGACCATTCAATAAAACACCCTATTTCCATACCTCACTTATATCTCCTTATAAAATCTCACACCTGCAACAACCGTTTGCCCCTTCCCTTTGGATCAAAGGGGTGCTATATAAGCGCCAAAGGGCGCACTATAAGTACTCTCCCTCCCTCCCTAAGTGCGACAGGATCGTGTTTGGTTCAGAAAAATCAGTGTACATAAATGTAATCAAATTAAACTGGTACTGCCAACAGACTGGCCAAAACCAGTATCTTGTTTGGTTCGGAAAATGCATTTATTACCAATTACATGCTTCCAGCGTTTGTCCATTCACACGTATGATGCAACAGAAAGACTAACAAGTGACCAACTGAAAACAACAGAAACTGGAACAAAAACTCAAATCACCGGATAACAAACTGATAATCTGATTTCAGATTTGGTAGCAATGTCACTACAATTCGACTGCGAAGAACTCAATCACCAGAATTAGAATGTGAGCGTGCTGAAAGAATCCAGGGATGAGAAGGCGACGATCTCCGTGGATTGGGGAGCGGGTCCTTTGGAATCCACCATGAATTCTATGCTTCTCTCCCACGACCCTGGCGAGGTCGTCTCCTCCTCCTCAGCCGTCTCCAGGATCTACCAGGCTGATATGGGATAGTGGAACCTGAAGAGGACCAGACTCTTTGAGAAAGAATATCAGAGAAGCCCCCTTACAAGGATCACGGTAGTCTCGGCTGTATCATTCCCCGGTCACACAAGATTTCCTCCATGATCAGTTTTCCGCTGGCCTGGGATCTGAGACCGCGTAATGAGACCGAAACAAACACGATCTACCACTCTAATCGGATTGCATCACAAAATCGTGAACCGACTGAAACACGTTCTAAAGGTTATAGGATTAGCGAACGGGAGAAGAGGAAAAAGGAATGAGACGAGATGGGCGGATGACGAAGAAGATGGGGGGGGGGGGGGGGGGGGATCGGAGGAGGAGGCTCACTTTGAGTTGCCGGGACGCGCCGCTGCCGCCGTCCTTGGTCGGCGTCACGCTGGAGCTCCCCTTTCTCTCGAACGTGCCGGCAGAGAGAGGCGCGGAGAGGTTGGTCGGAGCTTCGGGGGCAGCTTGGGAATACAGAAGTAACAATTCCAGACTGTTTTTTTTTCATGGTAATGGTAATTAAAAAAAATGAGACCCATAGACACAGGGTTTTCTTTTATAGGAAAAGATAGAATAAACCTATGCACGACTATCCATCTTCTTCGGCACCACCGTGGCACCACCGTAGCAGTCAATTAAGAAAAAATAGATAGATCACCTCTTCACCCAAACTGGACGCGGCTCCAGATCATCAGCTTTTCGGACCTCCGTTGAAAGAATCAGACCGGGGCAGCACGACCCCGGACACGCCATCAAACTTCAGCACTGGCACCCCCTCACGACGACGGCGGAGTAGAGAACCAGAATCATCAGCCTCCAACCACAAACCAAGCACAAGGTGCACCATCTTCCAGCTGTCACCAGTGCAGACCACCGTCTGCACGTACTCCTGAACAATTCCTCTCTGTGCTCCAGCAAGGCGTCGGAGACAACACCGCAGTAACAGGGACATAATAGGAGGAAAAACTCATCTGATGGAGTCGCCGCCGCCGCCTTGCCGACACCATCCATGAACGCTATAGCTACCGATCTGAAAGATTGGCAAGCACACGATGCCACCAACTCTGAGACGGCTCCGCTCGCTCGGGAATTGCCACAAGCGCAAATTCCGCTTTTTATGGGTCCAAAGATTCTTTCGCAAAACAATCCTGGTTATGAAAATAAAAGCTAACACTAACTGGTATGCCTGTTGTTTTTAAAAAAGGGCAAGCACGCCGTCATGAAGGACAACGTCGATGTGAGAGTAAAGTTGTGGCAGATTTATTTGCCCGGACGCCGCTCCCACCACCACCAACGACGCACCGTGTCAAACCCTTCTAACCCTATCCATAAAAGTTACTAAGCCCAAATTATATACAGAGCTAATTAAGCCCACCTGACTAGCCCAACGGCAGATCAACCGGCGTGGTCTATCGATGGATCGAATCATCTTCACAGGCGAATCGTCTCCTAGCTAGTCTTGCAGTTGCAGCCCTAGCCGCCGTCTCGCGGTCTCACCAGCTCGCCGCACGCCGAGCAGGTAATCAATCGATCGCTGGCTTGCCACCCGGGAAATAGCTGAACTACAATCGCTCTCGATGCTGAACTAGAATCGCTCGATATTGGCTAATTGGTTTAGTGTAGCATGTCTCCGCCCGCCGGCCGCCCGGAACACTGAAGCCGCGAATCCTGAAGGTACTGAATCGGTCGATCGCTGAGCTAATTGTTCTACTTTATGTATGTTGCATGCTTATTAGCGATCTTGCCGTTACTCTACTGTGTATCAGCTAATCAGCACACGTTTATACCTGTAACAAGTAGATTTGCTTATATTAGCAGTTTAGCACAATAGCACAAGTCTAAATAGCTGTAAAAATTAGTTCTGATAAGATTATCGACTTATTCAACAGCGGCGGTTAGAAAGCAGAGTTTAATCTAATAAATACGAATTTTTCATTCTAAACGTTGCACATATATATTAAAAAACACATGTATTTTTATAGTATATTTTTAGTGTTTGATGATGCTGAACTTTTCGCCCCCTATGTTTAATGCTCTGGAACGGTGTGAGACCATGTATCTTATAGTGGCGGCTAGGGTTTGCCCCAGGCTGTATATATGATGCGAGCCGGGTAGGACGTGGCCTGTAATCCACGATCGAGTCGGTAACACCCCACAATCCCATTGGAATCAGAAACGGTAAGGTAATTAATGTGTCCGTTAATTACTAATCAATTACTCATAGATTTTCCTGAACAGTAAAAAAATAAGCTCGTTTCGACGAGATTCCCGCAACCTGTGGCGCGACGTGACGAGGCGAGACGAGCGAGGAGCGCGCGTGTGACACTCTTCATCTTCTCTTGTTCTCACTAGCTCATACTCCCTCCTTACCAAGGCACAAGGCGTAAAAAAAGCCACCTTTCCAGTCAAGGCTTAAGGCGTGATTCCCTCACGAGCGTTCGGTTACCAAAACTGCCCCTTCGATTCAGCACGCGTAGCTCTTCGTTCTCCTCGACTCCGTGCAGTTTTCTTCGTTCTCCTCGACTCCCACAAGCTCAATTACTGTCGCCGCCTCCCTTCATCCTTATAGCAGATCATGGCGCAGAATTCATCCCGCTGCACTTGCCCAGTTCCTCTTCCCCGTTTTCCTTTCTTTTCTGCTCGCAGTTCTTTCCATGCCGACGGCGGCGGCTGTGGCAGTTCCGTTCGGAAGGACGGCGGCGTCCTTGGCGCTTGCGGCGGCCTTGTTCCTCTTCCCCGCCATCCGTGCAATGGGCGAAGCCGCTGGTTCCAGAGGTAGGCCATGGCGGGCAACCCCTTGATGTGGAGGCAATAATCTTGGAGGACATCAGATTCATGCACGAACACACAAGGAACATTGAGCCTCGTGAGCTATGTGAGAAAAGAACCAGAGGGAGGGGACACAGATTGGAGAGACGAGGAGGCCGTGCGCGTGCAGTTAATTTTGCCAAGGAGTAACTGCTTGCATGTAGGGGCAAGGATGGAAAGGATCTGATTTTTTCTCCCTATGGATCTCCTTCTTAAAAACTGTGATGAGATTTTTACGCCTTATGCCTTGGCAAGGAGCCTTATGCCTTGGCAAGGAGGGAGTATTAGTACTCTAACATTACACTATATAAAGTGGTGCAGCTCACCCTTCACAAGCAATATGAGACTAAACATTAGTCACGTACATACACAACTAGCCAACCATAATGGGCCATTAGAATTTCAGATTTTAGTTGGGCCTTAACCCAAGTACACTAAAATTTCTACACAAACACTGCTAAAACATTTTACTTAGAGATAAAAGGGTACAAGAGGTCACACCACCAACTTGGCTAACCAAGTCTGTTTACAAAAGTTAAACAACATTACCTAATATATTAAGGAGGGAGATTTTACAGCTCCCTCCGCGCTCGGAAATTCGGCCGTTCGATTGAGATCGGACGGCCCAGATCATCCAATTTTGCGGATGAACAGTTATGAACAGTGTCGCGTGCGATTTTGTTTTCATAACACATCAAACAGATCTGAACACAGAAAGTATACAACAGACAACATCACAACGTGTCTGACATACATCTACACTACAAATAAGACTACCAAAAGCAGTTTACTTCTGGAGACATAAACCGGTGCACCACAATCTTATTGCATCGATTGCTGACACATAATTGCTCCAGCACCATATCAGGTTCCTACCATGAAGAAAATACACTGGTAGACATGAACCAGGCACCGGTGCAGAACCTGCAAGATAAAAGATAAGCAAATCAAAATTGTTGTAAGTCAGAACATTCATCTGATTTTCATTGGTGAAGCCCGCCCACCAAAGGAGCCAGGACATTAAGACATAATCCTAACTCCAACATGTTCTGTCACTGTAAAAGCCAACATTATTCAGTATGATCTGGTGATTTAAAGATGGAGTAACTACACTACTGGAGATTGTATTGTCCGAACATCATTTAAATTTTGAGCAGTTCAGCAAGCGGGATAGCAAAGATCTCATGCCATAATTCTGCTTATATTACAATCTGGGGTGAGACCAAGTACCGTGCAAAAGAACTGCAGATATATAAACTTTAATTCAGAACTAACTCCATTCAAGTGAAATTAGAATATAGCACCACATATGTTCTTCAAAACTAAAAATAGAAGCCTAGAAGAGTTTAATGAAACTGTAACTATGAATTAATTAGTAGGCTGCTTATGTGCACTTAAACACTCCTTCCTACTTTATCAGCTATATTTTTTTTCTTTACAATAGCTAATAGCAAGGGTGGAGGGAATGACTCACCGTATTATAAGCACATGTCGAAATAGATTATGCTTCTAGCTGAAGCGATATATCATATATGTAAGAAAGTAAACTAAGAAAAAGAAACCATAACTAATTACCATTCAATTTTGACTGTAGTTGACGACTAAATTTCATGAATTACCTACGGTTTTCAAGGCGAATACTGATAACTGGAGATATGTTACTGAATGAGCTTCAAATCATAGAAAACTGGTTCATAGGGTGGGCATGATATATCATATATGTAAGAAAGTAAACTAAGAAAAAGAAACCATAACTAATTACCATTCAATTTTGACTGTAGTTGACGACTAAATTTCATGAATTACCTACGGTTTTCAAGGCGAATACTGATAACTGGAGATATGTTACTGAATGAGCTTCAAATCATAGAAAACTGGTTCATAGGGTGGGCATGAACACTGGTTCTAGCAAGAGTACAAAACACTTCTCTAAGTAACTTCAATATAAAATTCAACCTATAATCTCTTGTTAATAAAATGATCTTGAAAGTGTCTGCTGTGTTAGCAACTGCTAAGCTGACTATATAATTCTACTATTAAAGTTCAGATTGAAATTCGTTCCAACCTGAACAGACTATATTACTACACGTTTGGCCTGAAACAAAAAAAAATCATATTGATTAGAGACCCTTTGTTTGACTCCTGGTATTTTTTATCCTTTCAAGTTGAAAATCTGACTAAAATTTAGCCAAACCTAAGAAATACAAACCAACATTTAAACTGCTAGTCCTAAAGAACCCATCTTTTCCCACGCCAAACTGTACACGGACTGATCAGCTTATATTCCAACTTTTAAACGTTCTGTAAAAAAAGTATCAATATCCTGTAAAAGCCTAGTTAGTGATTATGGATGTATTCATTTATTTTAGCTTGATATTTTCACTGTAATAGACAAAGTTATTTTGGCCATGCACTGGACCCGCCCTCTCGAAGATGGACCTATATCAATAGTAGCTAGACCCTAATCCACGACTCTGTAATGTATGTTCTAACCATGACTTCTCTATTTCAAACCAAGGTTCAAAAAAGCGGTAAGCGGTAAGCGAGCGGTTAGGCTCTGATTAGAGAAACTACAACTTAAGCGAGCTTAAGCACCGCTTAAGCGTTTTGTACAGAACCGTACGGACTGAAAAAATAGATGAGAAAAGAGAGTACTGCTCCATTTATCAGTAAAATAAAATAATCGTAAATTCCCAGCCCCACATGCAACCCCACCTGTCCTTGGCCTAAAATAACCCTAACTCCTCCCGAGCCACACGCCCACACCAACCAGTCAACCACCACTTCCCCACTAGCCACGAGGCCAGGATCCCCCACTTCCTCCCGAGCCGCGCTGCCCTGAATCCAGTTCTCCAATCTCCAGTTCTCCATACTCCTGAATCCTGTGCTGCTTGCCTCGCTCGATCTTGCGTCCTTTCCCTCTGTCCATTCATTCGCTCGGCAGGAGTGGATCTCGCGCCCCCGTCGCCTGGAATCGCGCCGCCAAGGCCAGGAATCGTGCCGTCATCGCCTGGAATCGTGCCGCCCTCGTCCAGATTCGACTCGCCCGGCCGGAATTCGCCCATCTCCGCCGCCTGGAGTCGCCTCTGTCCAGATTCTGCTCGGGTAACAACAGCGCGCAGCCGCCGATTTCCTTGCTTTGCTCCGCTTCAGCGCGCATTCGCGTACGCTTAGCACCTAAGCGGGCCGCTTAATCTCCCTCACCGCGTAATGGGCCGCTCAGGCCTAATCCTGAGCGTTATGTGTGCGCTGCGCTCGCTTATGCGCTTAAGCGAGCGCTTTCTACCGCTTTTTTGAACGTTGTTTCAAACAGATTTAGGGCTTTATATAGTTTTGTACCTATTCTGCATATAGGCATCACATTGGTTGTGTGCCTACAGTCCCCCTACACAGTCTTGCAGACTGCAAAGACATGAAATAAAATTGCTTTATTACCTTAGCTACTCTACAATGCTGGCGTGACATGGGTCCCAAGGAAGCAGATCTGGAGCAACCTACAGACACATGAATGGATCTTGTCAGACAACAAATATTTTCATGAATTCCTTAGTATGATCATAAGTGGGATTGTGATCCTTTGATATCAGTACGCAATCGGAAATCCTATTCTGAGCATATCTCAGCTATAGCAATGTAGAGAAAGGAAAAAGAATGTTGTAGCTCCTACTACTAAAGACAACGAAATCAGCAATAGCATACCCGCGAAAGGAAACTCGATGATCACTAAAGAGTGCAGCATGACATGCAGGTTCTGTCCTAAAATCATAGACAGGTGAAAATAGGCTTGTAAATATTCTTGCTTTATAATACATTATAGAGAAATTAGAAAAAATAGATCACAATTTGCAGAAAATTTAGAAAAACGAATGATAAAGGAGCATCATACTACATATTTCAGAGGATGGGATGTGGGGAGGAGGTAGGCAATGAAAACATGATGCAGGTGACTGCCTAACTAAACAGGAACTGTATAATATACTACGGTCCACATGAGATTGCCATGGCCAATGGAACAAATCGATCAAACACATCTATCGGATGGTAACTCATTAAAATATTGCATTGGGCATCTAATATCCAAATTACCTAGCAAGTCAAATTAAACCGGGTGAGAATTTGCCATGTATAGTATGATAGATTACATATATACACATACCATAAGAAAATAAATCTGTGTTCTTCGTGCATTGAATCACAAATCAACATCACAGATTCACAGCAGATGCAGGCAACCAAAGTCGCCGGAGACGTGGAGATCATGGGCTGATGTTGTCGCGTGCTGCTGACACCCTCCCAGGCGAGACTGTAAGGAATTAGATCTTGCCATAGCGGACGGCGGACGCACGACAACTGCACATGCTAGACTGAAGGCTCCAGCCTTTGCACTCTGGAAACAATACAAACTATAGCAGTTAGACATACAACTTTTGTCCAACTTTGTTATCAGTTCAATCAAAAACCTTCATGCTCTATAGAATCCAAATTTGAACCATGGACTAATGTATTTACTCAGATTTTCTCTAGCCTACATCAGAATTGGTGTCATTTTGGTGGCAATCTTGTCAAAAATGCAAACAGCTGGGATGCTTACTGAGCTTCATTTCTTGGCAAATATTGAAAAAATTGTTGTTGCACGATACAAAATACATGCAGATAAGATTCAGAGTTGAGCGCCTAAATATTGCCCTGATGCAAAGTACATGCATGTAAATAGTGATACACATATTCTCCGACTCTTCTCTGGTGGCATAGAGAATAGACAGAATTATCACTTTGTTCTCCTGTCTTTGTAGATAAAATTTGTTTTCATATAAACATAATGGTAAGATTTATCTAAGTAGGCACTTGTACATGGTCTAATCAGTTTATTCATTAGGCATTTTTATCACTTCGCACAGTTTTAAAACATGGTAAGGATTTATTTACATTAGGCTCTCATTGCTTGAATTTACATGTAGTGCATGATCATCATATTTTCAAAGTAATTTAACTCAAAAGGCTGATTATTTCTTTAATCTCATATGGTAGACCTAAAGAGACACATAATTACACTCAGGACTAAAGTACTGTCTGCATTGCTGAAGGAAGATATTTGCAAAAAGATAAAAACAAAAGAAATTAGACAAAGGGCGAAAAGGGCTAGATTTGTGCATCCAATAGAATTCGAACTTGGGTCTGATTGATGGAGCAATTGGAGCGTAGCCACCAACTGAATACTTAACAGCGGCGAAGAAGATTAACATGTTTTACTGACCAGTTCCTGTCTCCAAACTCCAAAGCAACTCCTGGCAATGACCTCTTTTGCCCTGCTGCCCAGTTCCCTCCCTCATTTCAGCTCACTGTTTGACACCCTGCGCCTCTGCTTAAGTGTTGTTGGCTAGTGTTTATGCTTCCTAACCTTTATGTAACATGTTTGAGCTGGCATTATCTATTTCTTGCTTTGGTTTTACAGAAATTAGTTTGATTTGCAAAAACCAGTTGTAACAATGGCTCGCAGACAACGGTGCAAACATCCAATAAATTGGCCAATCTCGAAGAAAATAATAATTACCAATCTATTAAATTCGAGTCTGCTACTACCCGTGCACCAAACACAGAGACCTGGTGCCACCATCCCCAATTCTAAGTTATAAAAAGGATTTTAGCTACTCTAAAAATTTAGCACAACTTGGGCATATAATTATGAACAAACTCTCGTGGTCAGTGCAAATCACAGATACCACGAGAGTTTACACCTGATTACAATTACCTAGTAACATGAGCTAAACTTAGACATGGATCGAATCCAACCAATTTCCTAAGCCCTGACCACCCTAGCAGTAACGTTTAACCCAATCTGTAGCAGAAGCTAGATCCTGGTTCTACGGAATTGAGCAACGCAAGGGACGGAGCCTTGAGCTTGAGGGAGGAGGGATGTGGCGCGGTGCAGGGCCTCTCGGTGGAGATCTTGTAGAGGCCGTAGAGCCTGAGCTGCGCCTCGTCGGGGACGCTGGTGCGGGAGACCTCAGAGGCGGCGACGAAGTCGGAGACGGCGCTGAAGTCCTCATCCAGCTCCCCTTGAGCTTGAGGGTGGAGGGCTGCGGCGCGGTGCAGGGCCCCTCGGTGGCGATGTTGTAGAGTCCGTAGAGCCTGAGCTGCGCCTCGTCGGGGACGCTGGTGCCGGAGGCCGCGGAGGCGGCGCTGAAGTCCTCATCAAGGACACCGCCAAGGTGGAGAAGGCACTGCAAGACGCGAGAAACGGCCGAGGGTGGGGAGAGAATTGATGGAGCAGCAACGCCGATGGGCTAGGTGGCGGCTGCCGGCCGAAAACCCTAGGGAGGTCGGGGAGAGGAGAAGACCATGGCTGGGATGTTTTTTTTTTGTGTGTGGTACGTCTTGTACAGCTGCAAATAGCAATGGCCCACAAGTCATTCACATAATAAGGAAGCAGGCCCCACATGTCAGGCAATGAAATCGACGTGGATGTGCTAGGAGGGCTCCGTCGGCACCAGACGCAAGTCTTAGTAGGAATACTACACCTACGGGATCGGGTTTACGGAAGAAAGTCTCCTGCGGAGCCGTCCCTCCATACCGTGTGCGAATACCACGGTTGAATATCCGGTACATCTAAACACTACTATTCCGTATATTCGGGACGAAAGCCTCACGAATATCCAATATCCAGTTTCAATATAGACATCTGAACGTAGCAAACGGGTTGACGTGTGCAGTTCGACATGGAAGAAATTGATTACACGCACGATTAATCAAAGGAAGGCTAGGGAGAATACGGTAGGACGTCGCCTCTCCAAATATCCCGTGGCGACCTCCTGGCAAGTCTTCAACAGTTAGCTCGTCGTGCCGCATCGCAGGATCTTGCTGCCGAACTGCATGAAATGGAGTGCCATGAACTTGTCTTCACCAGCGCCTTGTCGGGGAGCATGATCATCGGGCTCACTAAGGTGATATGTTTGCTCTGCGATGAACGATGACTTCTTTTTTATTTTCGTCAATGGCTAGATCACCGGTAGCTCATACAGTTCAACCTTCAACGACATGAGGGGCGAGGTCCTTCCAGCGGCATGAACGACCATGTCAAGCGTCCTTGTGGCAGCTTGGCACGATTATTCCAAAGCGCCACGGAACGGCGACATGCGGCTGGCTTTGCAACCTCCGGCGCTATGAGTTGTCCCTCGCCGGTTCGACGGTCGGACAGAAAACAGAGCTGCCATCGTACTTTTAGTTTTGTCCATTGATTTGGGCCCTTAATTTCGGCTTATTTATTGTTGCCATCATGGATTTGAACCACGAGGCTAAGTAGAAGGGAATACGAGCCAAGCTCTGGCTGTTGATTGCTCGACCAATACAAGCTCCGTAGTTTCATTGCCTGTTGAATAAAGCTTTGTGGTTTTTGAATGAAGTAAGTAAGATGCACTGTTGGATTAGTCAGTTCAGTCAGGAGGAAGTCAGCTGCTTTAGTCGTTTGCTTGCTTGGTTGAGATCTTGGCTTCAAAATCTCAGGTTCTTTTCTTTATGGTACAGAAGGAGGTGAGATTAGGTTCCCTTTTCTTCATTTTTGCATTTCTTATTCCGCTATTCCGAATATTTGGATTTCTTGCTTATCTTACTTTCCTGGTTGTTATAAGTAATGCGCGCGGTACAAAGTTCGTGGTAGGGAACTTCTTTGAGTCATCGTATTTTGCAGTTCATACGAAGGAAATTAATATGTGATTTTCCAAATTGGAGAATCGAAATGAAGCCCTTTTTTGCTCAGTCTATCTGGACCCTTTTGTTTAATAGGAATGAATTTGAATATAATAGGTATTTTGTTTCGTCTAGGAACAGAACGTCAAAATATTCCTTGACTTGAATCAAATCTGGAGTTGTGTTGTATAAGTGAGCATGAACTTCTTATCATTCGATGAGCATCTTCTATTCATATAAATTGGGGGTTATATAGTCCTTACGTAAGGGCCAGCCTATCCAAAGGCATTAGGATACGTTTAAGGCGTGGATGATTATCATAAGAGATTCCCACCATATCATAAGATTCGCAGGTGTCAGATTGGAGTGATTATTGACACGTGGTATGAGCGAACAGAATGATTGGAGTTTGGGGTAGTAACATCAAAAGAAGCGTTAGTTGTTGTCTCGGATTGAGAAGCAGTGGCATCTTTAGCGGTCAATGCCCACGAAGGAAGTTCTTTTTGAACAAACTTCTTACTGCAAAATCTGACAGCTCTTTGTCTGTAAAGTTCTGCCTTTTTGTCTCCTGCAAACAAACCACATCTACCTTATTGAGTACTAATAATTCCGCCAACTGACCTCTTCTACCATTTAGATGTACGTTCCAGCGTGGCTTCCACGTTTCGCTGTAGGTCAGCGCGTAGCTTTTCTCCCGTAGGAAATTCCCGTAGGTGTAGCATTACTGCAGAAGTAAAGAACTCCTACAAACCTGTTCGGCAGCGCACGGGCTCCAGCCAATCGAGAGAGTTTTAAAAAGATTCTTAATAATGTATTACTCCCTACTTCCAACAAAGGATGTCTTGACTTTGTCAAATAGAGCATGATTTTTGACAAAGTCAAGACATCCTTGTTGGACAGAGAGAATATGATTGTGATGGTACAGTTATATAGACATACAATTTGTAACCTGAAACTTCATTGCTGAATCTACTATTTATCACTGAATTTGTCATTTTCAGAAGTCCTAAACAATTTTAAGTTCTACCAATTGTGGTGATTTTTTAAAACCTTTTTAATGTGATTTTTTTGTGATTTCATCCGTTTCTACTAAAATTTGATTTGCATCTAATACTTTCTCCCAACTCTGATTCAATAGCTCCAGTTGCCAATCGAAAAAAACACATGAGATTCAACCATAAGGAAAATCACTTTGCCACAATAAATAAAATGTCTCTTACTATAAGATTTAATTAGGCATGCCACTTCGATCATTTAGTTTTCCTATTCCTACACTTTTCCTATGAGATGAATCAAAGGAGCCCTGACATCCACTATACTTAGGACCATGGAATGTGGGGGCTTTACCTGAGGGTACACTTAGAGCTACTCAGGACCATATCTATGGGGTTTTCACGTAAGATAGTTTTCACTATACTTAGAACCATAGTATGTGGGGGTTTTACCTAAGGGTGCACCTAGAGATGGGCCATCTTTAGGTTCACTAGGGCTTACCCGTGTTGCCAATTAAGATGTTGAAATTGTTTTACAAAGTGATAGGATAAAATTGGCTTTATGCAAAATTGTCTTTAAACTCCACCAACCAAATATGCATATAGTTTATTAGACTTATTCCACTAAGTGTCCACAGAGTGTCACTTGCCAGTTCCATTTTATATGGTTCTGACCCGCGTTGCAGCAATATTTTTATTATTACAGACTCAGATGACGAGTAATGTTTTGTTTAATGGTTTCGAGTCTGAAATCAACATGTTTCACTTGTGGCAACATGAAGATAATGGAGATTCAATGCTATGTTTTCCGTCGTTTACTCTTTCCAAGCTAGCTTTATGATTTGCAAGTTGTATCGAATATTTTCTATGTCCGGATCATCGATGTAATAAATTTGATACTTTGTTGTGATATTACATCGTAACCTGTGTGTGGAAACAAATCGATCTAGGGATTTGCACTATACACAGGGACTTGCCAATTTTTAAGTGCAAGTCCCCTACAATGTTCCATGTTGCTATAGACATGTTTCAATCGGAGACCGAGCTTTCCTGGACATGGTTTATGATGCAGTTGAAAAGATGCTTAGAGCCCGTGTCACCTTTGACAATCCACATAGATGCATGTAAAGGGATAGAAAATGCAGTCAAAACTGTGTTTGCCTATATTGAGTAGAGAGAGTGCTTCGGCCATATGTGGATAAATTTGATAAAAAATAGAGGGAATGAATTTGGGCGCATGTGGCCGGCAGCTAGATCCTACACTAACAAAACATATGCATTTCATGCTGCTTAGATAATGGCAGTATGTCGTGACAATGATTTTGCACTATGGCTGCAAACCTACCATTCTCTATTATGGTACAGGTCAGGATTTAATACTGCCATCAAGTCTGATCATATCAACAATAACTTTTTTTTGGAGGGAACAACAGTGTTTTGCTGGGTTTTTTATTAACTAATGAAAAAGTAAAGTGTTTACATACAGCTACTGATTAAGGAAACAAAAAAACTAAATCCTTCCAAAATTATGCATCCAACTCTTGAACCCAGCCAAACTGGCTCTATTGGCACGGAAAGCAACCCAGTCACTAGTAGAAAACAAGCCAACCGTTTTAGGCTCTGGACACATTTAGTCCTGGTCACGCCTGGAACCGCGACTAATCACTTCAATAGTCTCGGTTCGAACTGTTAGGACGGCTTCACGGGCACAGAAACATTTAGTCCCGGTTCCAGGAGAACATTTAGTCCCAGTTTGTAATACCAACCGCGACTGAAGGCATTTGTCCCGGTTTATAGCTTAAATCGAGACTAACGGGGATGGCAACGGCCGCGTGGGGCTGGGCGAGTGGATCTTTAGTACCGGTTCGTGTTACGAACCGGTACTAAAGTCCCTAACCGGTTCCACTCCCGCCATGGTTTTAGACAAGTACGGCAGTTCATTTCTCGATCCTCTGTCTCTTCTTTCTTCTCCCCTGCGCCGGCGATATCGATCCTCTTCCTCTCTCTTCTTCCTTCCGGCCGTCGGCGACCCTCTGATCTCCTCTTCTTGCATCCCTCCGACCACCATGAATCCGGCAACAACAACCACCACACGCTACGGTCCGGTGCTTGCACATGGCGCTACAAACCTCAATGTGGCGTACACGAATGATAGCGCACAGGTGGCCGGTTTTCTTTCCGATTTCACTAGATGGCTTGGCGAAGCTCGGGAGGAAGAGAAGTTCTTGGGCCTTGATCTCGAGTACACGACCCATCAACAAGAAGTTGCGGTCATCCAACTCTGTTTCAAGAAACGTGTGATGGTTTTTCAATGGGCTAGGTAATTAATCCAATATAGGGCTTATTTTCTTTAATTTGTGTTCATTCATAGGATAGGAAAATTGCATAGGATAGCAATTTCTCTTTGATTGTAGTGCACATGATCTCATCAAATTATATAGGATAGGAAAATTGCCTATTAGGATAGGAAAATTGCATATACATGATCTCATGAAATTATATATTGGCCGAAAATGAAAGTTGAATTGCATATTGTTGTTATTATACAAGATCTCAAATTATATATGGCCGAAAATTAAAGTTGCATATTGTTGTTATTCTTATTATACATATGATCTCAAATTATATATATATTGGCCGAAAATCTTAGTTGCATTGCATATATTTGTTGTTATTCTTATTATACTTGATCTCAAATTATATATTGTTCTGTTCCATTTATTGTTGCAGAAGTGACAAGCAATGCCGCCCAATGCTCATGGAGTTTCTTCGCAGCGGCATTCATTTTGCTAGCGTTGATATAACGATTGACAAGATCAAGATGAAACGCACCTAGGGTTTTGAGATACCATCTGCCTGCCACATTGATCTCCAGGCCTTGTTTAGGCTTGAGCATGTCAAGACTGGAATGACTGCTATGGCAAGCGCCGTGATCGACGAGGATGCGTACAAGAATATGAAGAAAAGATTCAAGAGTGGGCAGCACGATCTTTGGGAGAAGTACCCACTTGACGGTTGCAACATTGAGTATGCATCAATAGATGCATATGTAGCATACGAGGTGTACCGCAAGATTAGAATCATCAACTATGGGTAGCCTCACCTCGTACCGCGACCAGTGCGCCAGGAGCCTTCTGAGTCTGATTCTGTCGGAGAGTGACTCCCACGGAACAGGGATAGTCACACCCTGAAGAGTAGTTCGACGGGGGACTGAACGCGGAGGTTAACGACCCTCGAGAGGCACGACGACGATGCTCGTCGATCCTGAAGAGGAGCGACACGATACAGAAAGACACCAGCCCATACCCAGGTTCACGGCCTTCAGGAGGAGGTAACACCGCTACTCCTGCTTGTCTGTATTGCACTGCGGAGGTTACAGTACAATGAGCTTGCCGAGGGCTCTCTTGAGGCAGTTTGGTGCTTGAAGAGGGAAGTTATGGTTTTCTTCCTCCTCGAGCTAGTTGGCTATCCTACGCACTTGGCTAGGGTTCCAAGTCTTCCGAATGCGATCCCCTGCGACGATGATGCTCCTCCTCCTTTTATAGGCGCCCCGGGCCTCATCCCTGCACTTTATGCAAAGGATGGGTTCCCACACGGCAGTGGCGCGAAGGAGGGGAGTTCACCACCGTAGAATAGTTCATGGACTCGGTCCATCCGTGCTAAAGTTGTCGCGGTGGCCGACAACTTGCAGCCCGCGCAGAACGGCCAGCAGGCGTTGCTGCGATCGTGGCGGAGCCCACGATGACGATCTTCTTGGAGCATTGCACAGTCCAGCTGCTTTATCACCAAAGAGGAAAGTCATGTTGTCCGGCTCTGGCGGCGCTGCTTTGTTGACTCCTTTAATCACCAGAATGGCAACTGCGGCGCCCGCGTCACTGTCTGCAGACGCGCGCGTCACCCTGCGGCTGCTGCAGAGGCCATGTGCGCCCTGTAGCGGTTGCTTAGCCGCGAAGTGTCTCCACAGGGCATCCGTGGCCTTGTGGAGGGATTCACGTTGACTCCTCTCCAAGCGGGTGGAGCCCTAGGGAGCCTCTTGAAGCACAGGGTCCTCTTCAGTCCCTCGCTTCTTCTTCAGGCCCTCGAGAGGAGTTGCCTCTCGAGAGTCTCTCCAAGCGGTAGCTTGGCCCTTAGTCGTTTCGTCGAGTCTGTCGCGTGCGAGGGCTGAATAGAGTGGGCTCTGCACACCCTAGTCCTCACTGGGCCGACAGTAGCCCTCTGGCCCATGAGGGGCACGGCTGAGCCCATGGATGCAGCCGAATCGTCATGGGCCCAAAGTGTCCGGCCGACCCGAGACACGCGTAGCACGGTTGAGCAACCGCATCGCACGATCTATGGGGCGTGCGTCGTGGGGGTCCCACCACGCCCCGGTAACTGCTCCTGACGAGACATAAAAGCCTGCGTGCCGCGACGGGGAGCTGTTACTGCTCCCATCCTTCCCGCACAAGCCTCCTGCTCTCGAGCTCTCCGCTTGTGCTCTCCGGCGAACTCGTCTCCTTCCTTTTTCAATTCTCCTCGGTCCACACCCTTTTTCCTCTCCGGCGATGGGTCCTGCCAAAGGCAAGGGCAAGGCGACGATGGCGATGTCCTCGCAGGCGGCGCCCGCCAAGCCCACGTACGGCACGGCGTTGATTGGGGCGCGCACCCAGGAGACCGCGCTGGACAAGATCCGCTTCATGGTCGCGGGGCAGACCAACGAGCATGGCCCCAGCGTGCTCCGGGCCACGGAGCTCGGGAAGCGGCCGCATGGGTTTTCCCCATCTTCCTCCACTGCGTCGCCGCCGGGCTGGTGCCGCCGTACTCGCCTTTCCTGGAGGCCGTGCTGGAGTTCTACCAGATCCAGCTCCTCCATCTACACCAAACTCCATCCTCATCCTCTCCATCTTTGCCTACCTCTGCGAGGCCTACCTGGGCGTGGCGCCCTCGGTGGCCCTCTTCAGGAGCTTCTACGCCCTCCGGAGCACCGCGGGCAACGAGCGCTGCGGGTGCGTCTCCTTCCGCATCGTGGACGGCATGGGGGGCGTCTACATTCCCATGTCGTGGAATGAGTCAAGCCCGTCACGGCGGTGACGAAGAAGGTGGACGACTTCCGCCAGAAGTGGTTCTACATCGGCGTGGAGTCGCCGTGCGCCTTACTCGACATCCCTGACGCGCCGCCTGTGACCCGCTGGGGCAAAGCTCCCTTCAACAACGTGGAGAGCGCGAACCTGGTGGGTCGCCTGCACTATCTCCGGGAGGAGAGCCTCACGGGACAGATAGTCGTCGCGGACTTGGTGACGCGCCACATCGCTCCACTTCAGGCTCACAAGAAGCCTATGTGGATGTACTCGGGTTCCTAGGACTCGATGCGGCTCCACCCTGATGACAACGACCAGGCCGCCGTCGAGTGCGTCTTGCCCGTCCTCTTCATCAACCTAGAGGTGCCTACTATCGACAAGCTCCCGCTCCCGCTGAGGCCCCTACACCAACTCAATCTGACTGAACGCCTGGCCATCCTGGAGGGAATGCCAACGTTCACCCCGACAGGCTGGCGGGAGACAAGAGGGAGGTGGCCGCACCGGTGGTGCAAGAGGCGGGGGCCACGGACTAGCCCTCCGCTTCGAGAGCCGGGAAGGACGAAGAGGAGGCCCAGGCGAACACCTCCACAGGGAGGCGTCCTCTTCCAAGGCCGGGCCCTTTACTGACGAGATATGCGAGATCTCGTCAAGTGACGACGATGCCTTCGTGGTGGCGTCTTCACGCCTCGTGAAGGAGGAGGAGGTCGACGACGAGGTGGCCGCGACGGGGCGGCGAGAACCCCGGTCCAAGGCTGATGTAGACAGGCCTAGGGCGAGGCCGTCAGACGTCCCCTCCAAGAGGAAGGCTGAGGCTCCTCCAGATTGGTCTGGCGCCAAGGCCAAGCCCTCTTGGCGCTCGCCAGGCTCGGCGTGGGTTGACACCGGCGCCAAGCAGTCTCGGTAAGTATTTTTAACTTTCATTCGCTCGTTTCTTGGTCTTTACTTCATCAACTTTTTTTGAAGATCTTTTTCTCGTGATTTGCCAGTGATCTTGTGCCTGCGAAGCGCCGCAAGCTTTGCAAGGCGGCTGATGTGAAGAGAGCCACGGCGGAGGCCATGGCTGAGGAGGCGTCAAGGCCTGTGGAGACGGGCTCCACAGGCCCAACTGAGGAAGTGCCTCAGGCGGAGGCGACTACGCCGCCTTCCGAGCATGCGGAGCCCGAGACACAGGAGGAGCGGGTGCCTACTCCTCCTCGAGCCCCTACTCTGCCTCGCGCGATTACGCCACTGCGTGGGCCGACTCCACCTCGCGAGGCAACTCCCCCTAGCGAGGCAACTCCGCCTCGCGCGTCTACTCTGCCCTGTGCGGCTACTCCTCCCGCGCATCAGGAGGCTTTGGCGGGCCAGGGCCAGCCTGGCGCTGGCGAGCCCGAGGGTGGAGCCCCTTCTTTGTCTCCGCCACGCCTCGCTGCAGGAAACGAGCAGGAGGAGATGGCGCGCCAGGATGGCGAGGGTGGTGAGGCGGACCTGGGCGCCAAGGAGGACGACTCACTGCCTATCCCCCAGGCCCGCCCCGAGGTTCCGTTCTCCAGGCTCGACGCGGGAGCGGGGCCCTCCTCTTGCCGCGACCTGGTCCTCGGCGGCTTGGGACTGGAGCAAGGGGCACCGCGAGGTCGCCTTCCGCCTGGTGCGGGAGTCGCTGGAGGGCTTGGAGGCGCACCTTCCCCTTGAGGACGCCCAGATCGCCCATCGACACGACGAGCTTGCGGAGGCGTGGGCGTCCTTCCATGCCGCAGTGGAAACTCGCCGCCAGGAGGACTTGGCGCTGCAGGCCACGCGCGAGGAGGCGGTGCACTTCGCCAAGGAGGTGCGTGACGGGGCGATCCGTGACGCCGACGAGCTTCTCACGCCCCTCCAAGCAGAGCGCGACGCAGCCATGGATCTCCTGGCCGAGACGAGGGCGGAGCGGGAGGCCATGGAGGGCTCGCTAGCGTAGAAGTGCCGTGAGCTCGCCCAGCTCGAGTCCCAGCTCCGCTCCGCCCACCAGGCTGCGCAAGCCTCTACAGAGGAGGCCCGCAATTGCCTGGTCATCCGCGAGCAGCAGCAGGTCTCCACAGAGAAAGAGGTTCGCCTGCGCGACGAGCAGCGGCTTCACGCGGAGAACGAGCTCGCGGCCAAGCGCGAGGAGCTCAAGTCCCGGGAGGGGAACCTGGCGCAGGCGCTCCAAAAGCACAGCGAAGATGTTGCCTCCCAGCAGCAGATCATGGATCGCTTCAAGGCCAAGTTCACCCAGAAGAAGGACGAAGTGGAGAAGGACCTCCAAGAGCGGGAGAAAAAGTTCAGGCAGTCCATCGCCCAGGACTACCACGACAAGGCCAAGAAGCAGGAGGACCGCTTCTAGGCCAAGCGTGTCGAGGACGCCAAGCGGATCGCGGAGCTCGATAAGGCCAACGCCAAGATGGAGGTCCGCGCCCAATACGCCAATGAGGCCCGTCGCCAGGCGGAGGATGCTCACAGGGCGGCCACCCAGGACCTGGACTCCCTCATCAGGGACATCACTAGTGGAAAAATGCTTATAGGTGGGATGACCGTTTGTGGCGCACCAGCAGCCCATGCGCCACAAAAATCATTTAGTGGCGCACCACACAAGTGCGCCACAAATATCTGCGGCGCACAAAATAAAAATGCGCCACTGAAATAGTCATTTTTGTGGCGCACCAGGAACTATGCACTACAGAAATATGGTGGGCCCCGCCAGATTGGTCTGATTTCAGAAATCTGAGACATATTCTGTGGCGCACAAAGCAAATGCGCCACAGATAGTAGGCATTCTGTGGCACACCCTGTACCATGCGCCACAAAAAGTTGACATTCTGTGGCGCATGGAGCTGGTGCGCCACAGAATGTTAACTTTCTGTGGCGCATATGGAACTGGTGCGCCATAAAAAGTTTTCCCGCCTTTAATCCCCATTTTCCCGCCATTTTTCTGCTCTCCTCTTCCTATAAAACCCCCCTCCGGTATGAGCTTTGGAATTATAGATTTTCAGTCTGCTAGGCGTGTAAAGATGGTTTGTGTTGGTCCTTGCAATAAGTGTGCGTATGGCGGGTTCCACGGTCCCGCCGCCGAGTATCTCACGTGTATTTCCCATAAGTTGCATCTTGAGGGTAGGAAAGTGTATCACGGTGAACTTATTGAGAGTGCGAGCCATCTCGCTTTGCTGGGAGCCAAGCTATGCAGCGCTGGGTATCCATATCGGACCTCTAACCAAATTCGTCGTGAATTGATTAGGATTCGAGACAGGTTTAACAAGAAAGTTGAGAAGGGCAAGTTCAAGACTCAATGGGATCTTGATTCATACGCTGAGTCTTACTGTTTGGTAGATGAGAGCGATGATTCCGATGACTTCATGCCGTCATCCAAGTCCCTGATGTAAAAAGGAGCGTCAAAGGGAAGGGCAAGAAGGTTGAATCGTCGTCCAAGAAGAAGAGAGTATCATCGTCAAAGGGCAAGGGCGCTGCATCAACGGATTGAGTTGTGTTGTGTATCTTCATTTCAGCTATGTTGTATCGTCATTTGAGTTGTGTTGTAATATCTTTATTTCTGCTCTTTTGTACTTACGTATCGTCATTTGAGTTGTGTGTTTGTTGTATCTTCATAATTTGTCGAGTATTATATATAGGTTAGATTCAATTTAATTATGTAGGTTCAATTTTAATTATGTGTTGCTCATACCGGAGTGGGGGGTTCAATTTTATAGGGTAGATTCAATTTTTTATATGGAAGATTTTTTTGTGGTGCATAACACTTTTTTCTATGGCGCATCCAGGCCATGCGCCACAGAAACACTCTGTCAGACCCTGAATTCAAGCTACACAAACGAAACGTATCGGTTGGGCCACACAACAAAGAACATACTGGGGTTACCAATCCCAGGAAACAATCAGGCCATGCTCGGAATGGATCATCGGCCGACAGCTCTTGGCGACCCCAACATCACATACGTTTCCAGATTGTGCACGCAAGAACCCAAAAAGTCTTCCAACTCGTATACTTCATCCATACACACATGGTATACGAGTCGGATTTTTAACAAGTTGAAACCACAGAATAAACCTAAGACACAAAGAAAGGAAAATAATATCCAAAAGCTCTCACTGAGCAAAATATATCGAATGGCACCAAACAGAGGACACATGTCCCAACATTACATCATGCAGCGGAAACAAACCGGTCTGAGTACAGACAAGAAGCAAAGGGCTCAAGGCCGAAACGGAAAAGAAGGCCCATCCACGCAGTCCACCAGGAAGTAGCCCAGGGGAACTCTAACTACTCGTCGTAGCTCTCGTCGTCGAACTCCACGTAGTATCCACCCAACTGGTCGAGCGAAGAATCCTCAACTGCAGAAAAACCACAGCCCACGAACGGGTCAATACACCGAAGCGTATCGAACAAGCTTAAGCTAACAGGTTACAAAACTGTAAGACTCCCAAAGTATGGGGTTAAGTGGACTTTAGCGGCAGCAGCACTAGCAACCTAATAGAGACACGCTACAACTTCCGTCTAAGTTAGAGAGGGATAAGAGAGCGCATAAGTTAACCATCTACAACTAACACCAAATCATAACCCATTCTCGGATTAACCCCCTCAACCAAGTATGAGGAAGCAATTCAGGAATTACTCACACAGTGAACAATTTTAGTTACAAGTTATTGTGAAAGTAAGTCTATATTACTAGTCAGGTTAATTAACAATGATTAGGTGTAAGTTGTCTATGATCTTGTTAGCCAGCATCATCACCAAGTCGTCCATAACCGTGGACACGGCTCATCGATAAGATTATACCCTGCAGGGGTGCACTACTGGACCCGTACTCATTCGATCAACCCCAAAAGCAAAGCCAGAAGCTAGGGCATCTCAACACGGCAAATCTCTTCTCTACAACCCATCCAGGCAACCGCATGATTGTGTGCACGGCTAATCAGGTCCAGTGCCCGCGGGATACGACCTTCATAGCACTCTAAGAACGTGCCACCCTATATGAGAATCGACTACTCCATCATCATGAGATCGTTAGGTCACCATATGCATGCATCAAATGGAAAGCCCGAACTACTTGCGACGCCCTGGATAAGAAGCGGATTAGATCGAAGCCGCGGGGGGCTCCATAGGGCCTCCCACAAGCGGTTAGTGCGCTCAAAATTGGATCCGAGGACAAGAACTGAGTTCCTAGGTCGACGTAGCAGAACAAAGCACCTCGCAAGGCCTTCCGCCGGTGCCTTAACTTTTAATTATAATACCCCAACAAAGATAGCATTTTATTAAAGTAGACAATCTATCATGCTAAGTATAAAAGACATAGGACAAACAGACTCGCAGAACCAACCTTAAGCATGCACTACGACTCGCAAGGCTAACAGATAAACATACAACAGGTGATGGGATGTGGGGATAAAGCTGTATGGGCTGCAGGATAAACATATGATGGGATCGCAATTCAAGAATCGTAACTAGGATAGCATAGATCAAAAGGCAAGGATGAAAATCAAACAATCGTGTAAACTGTTAGCAGAAGCTTGCCTGGCAGCTTGTGGCCTGGCACAAAAGCTGAAATCTCAAGGATGAAAGTATCGGCAGCAGACACGTCGTCGTCTACCCAGAGAAGAGCAAAACACAGACAATAGGAAACATAATCAATACAAAGCAAATGCGCAATCAAATGATGTTGCAATATGGTATGAGATGATTAGGTCATATTAATGCGGGGATGAAATCCCGGCAATTAATTATGGTGCAAGTTATTTGTGTAACCAACAAGTTAAATTTTGTTTAACATATATAACATGGCATGGTGATCTAATTATTTTAAATGGAATAGGCAATAGATAAATATTTGCCCAACACATTCCATATTTATTATTTAAGTGCAAATTATTTATCTACACATCAAATTAAAGGTTTATTAGCATGGCAAGACATGGTATAAAAGATATGAGTAAATTAAATGGAATTAGGGCATTTTATATTTATTACCCCACATATTCCATATTTAATTATTTAAGTGCATTTGTTAAATTAAACTAAGCATTTAAAATAAATGATGCAAAATGACATAAGAATGTGATATTAATGTTTATTACATTTTTCTGATATAAAAACATATAAAGTTTATTTTATTTGGAGTTGTAGAAATAAAGTTATTGCATATTTAGTTCTAGGGTGTTTCTGAAATTGTGCAGGGACCTGTCTGTGATAGCAAAATGTTATTGTGAGGGCTAAGTGAGAGAACCAGAGAGCAGGGGGCTCTAGGTACAAACTCCAGCGCATGTGTCTATGACTGGTGGGACCCACTGTCAGGGACCCAGAAGCAATTAAAAAAAATGTTGGCTTTTAATCGCCTTGGCCGGGGTTCGAACCCACGCTCAGGCGCGCGCGCGGGAGATCTTCTCTGCTAGCCATTGGGGTGGATTGGGGTTGGTGTTAGGTTAGGGGTTAGTGTAAGTTTAACCAGTTAAAGGCCGTGGCTTTCTTCTGACGAAACTGACGAACGCGCTTCTTCAGAGAAGCAGCGACGTCGACGGCGGATGGATTTGGCCGGCGGTGACCAATTACGGGCGGCGCGGAACGTGCGCGTGGGTGTCGGGAGTGCGGGAAAGCATGGCGGTTCCAATCCGGTGCTCGGATGTGCACGAGGTCGTTCGAAAATCTCGCGTGCGTGCTCGACGCCGTGCGTGTCCGTGCGTGCTCGCCGGCATCATGGAAAAACTCCGACGAAATCCTACGGCACGGCGGGGAAAAAGGAAGGGGAAAGGACGAGGATGAGGTGCAGCTCACCTAGGGCGTCTGGTGGCGAGAGGAGGGAGCGCGGAGTGGCCGGGCTCGACCGATCGGTGCCGGAGAAGATGCTCGGGTCAGCGGCGCGCGTCGGGGAAGATGAAGTGGAGGCGGGCTGGTCCGTGGCTCCCGAGCCCGTCCGCGTCGGCGAGGAGGAAAAGGAGGTGGCGACGCATCAGCTGGCGCGAGGAGAAGGAAGGGCGTGGCCGGAGGAAAATGGCGCGGCGACTCCGGTGGTCTTTGGTGGTTGACAGAGAGGGAAAAAGGAGAGGGGCGGCGGCGCTAGGCAGAGGGAAAGAGGAGGCCTAGGGTTAGGGTTGGCGGCGCTGCGGCGCTACGGCTTAAGGAGAGGGGAAAAGCAGCTCGGGGGCGCGCGGCAGTGGGGCGCACCTGGCAGCCTCCCTGCCATGGCTGGCGACGTGGAAAGGGGCACCTCCGTACGGAGGAAAGGGAAGGAGGAGATGGGCCGGGCTGGCGTGCTGGGCCAGGGAGTGGCCCAGTTCGGCCAGGAGGCTCCCTCTCCACTATTTTTTCTCCTTCTTGTTTTTCCGTTTTCTTTTTATTCTTTTTTGGTTTTTGTATTTTTAAAACAAATCCAGAAAGGAACCTCATAAAAACTTTTGAGCAATTTTTTGATAGTTTCAAATTAGACATATTAATTATTGGTTTAATTATTTATAAGTAATTTGAAACTTTATTTGAAATAATTGAAAAGCATTTGAATTTAAAAATATGGGATTTAAAAATTTGAAAGTAATTTATTTAATTGATATGCAATTCAAGAGAAAGATGCATGATGACACACTACATTACACCACAAACATACAATTTTAGGAAGGTACAATTTTGGGATGTTACAACACTCCCCGCCTCAAAGGAATCACGCCCCAAGATTCTTCATGGAGCAACGAAGAGGTCGGGATACTCGGCACGGAGGTGGTCTTCACGTTCGCATGTAGCTTCCTTGTCAGAATGATGAGACCATTGAACCATGTAGAACTTGACAGTGTTGTTACGGGTGCGACGTTCAGCTTCGTCAAGAATGCGAATCGGTTGTTCCACATAAGAGAGATCTTCTCGAAGTTCAATAGATCCATGATCAACTGCACGTTCTGGATCTTGGAAGCACTTCTTGAGTTGTGACACGTGGAAGACATCGTGCACTTTGGAGAGGTTTGGAGGAAGTTCCAGACGGTAAGCCAATTCACCACGCCTTGAAAGAACGTTGAAAGGCCCAACATAACGCGGAGCGAGTTTGCCTTTAATGCCAAAGCGTTGTGTGCATCTCAGAGGAGTGACACGAAGGTAAGCTTTATCACCAGGTGCATAGACCATGTCCCTGTGCTTGCTATCATAATAGCTTTTCTGCCGAGACTGGGCAATCTTCAGATTGTCACGAATGATGCGAACCTTTTCTTCAGCCTCTTGGATAATGTCAGGGCCAAAGAATTGACGTTCACCAGCTTGAGACCAATTCAGAGGAGTTCTGCATTTGCGGCCATAGAGAGCTTCGAAGGGAGCCATGCCTAGACTTGCTTGGAAGCTGTTGTTGTAGGAGAACTCAGCATACGGAAGGCAATCCTCCCATTTCATGCCAAAGGAGATAACACAAGCTCTGAGCATATCCTCCAGAATTTGGTTCACTCTTTCAACCTGTCCACTTGTCTGCGGATGGTAAGCTGTGCTGAACAGAAGTTTGGTACCCAAGGCTTTCTGAAAGCTATCCCAAAATCGAGAAGTGAAGATACTTCCACGATCTGAGCTTATTGCCAAAGGAACACCATGTAACGGAACCAGTCTTGTCATATAGAGTTCTGCCAACTGACTAGCTGATACTGTCTCTTTGACTGGAAAGAAGTGAGCCACTTTGGAGAGACGATCAATGACAACAAAGATTGCATCGTTGCCTTTCTTGGACTTTGGAAACCCAGTAACGAAGTCCATCTCGATCTTGTCCCATTTCCACTCAGGAATTTGCAGTGGTTGAAGAAGTCCATGTGGTCTCTGATGAACTGCCTTGACACGACAGCAAACATCACAATGAGACACATAGCGAGCAATTTCACGCTTCATCCTGGTCCACCAATAGATTGACTTGAGATCCTGGTACATCTTTGTGCTGCCAGGGTGGATAGAAAGCGGAGTATCATGAGCCTCCTTGAGAATGATCTCTCTTAAGCTGTCAAGCTTGGGCACTACAATGCGTTCTTCAAACAGCAAGGTACCCTTGTCATCGAGAGAGAAACTCTTGTACTTATCCTTGCCAATGTTGTCTTTGATATTCTTGACACCAGAATCACGCAACTGTGCGGCACGGATCTTATCCTCAAGTGTAGGATTGGCAATCAAGTTTGCAAGATAACCAGAGGGAACCACTTGAAGATTGAGCTTCTTGAATTCTTCGTGAAGAGGAGGTTGGATGTCCTCAACCATGAGGTTGTTGCAATAGGACTTGCGACTGAGAGCATCAGCCATTACATTAGCCTTGCCTGGAGTGTAAGAGATGGTAAGATCATAATCTGAGAGTTTCTCAAGCCACCTTGTTTGCCTGAGGTTCAAATCTGGTTGAGTGAAGAGATATTTGAGACTCTTGTGATCAGTGAAGATCTCACAGCTGTGCCCCAACAAATAAGGTCTCCACGCCTTGAGGGCATACATGATTGCTGCAAGTTCAAGATCATGTGTAGGATAGTTGAGCTCATGAGGCTGCAACTGTCGAGAAGCATAAGCCACAACTTTGCGTTCTTGCATGAGGACTGCGCCTAGTCCTTGAAGAGATGCATCGCAGAAGATTTGGAAAGGTTTGGAAGTATCTGGTCCAACTAGAATAGGAGTAGAAGTGAGTTTAGCTTTCAAGAGATTGAAGCTCTCATCACACTTTGGAGTCCAAAGGAACTTTCTATCCTTCCTAGTAAGATCGGTGAGAGGCTTAGCGATTTTGGAGAAGTTCTCAACAAATCGGCGGCAATAGCTAGCCATGCCAAGAAAACTTCTGACTTGTTTCACTGATGTAGGAGGCAACCATTCAACAATGGCCTTCACTTTTTCTGGATCAACAGAAATGCCTTCAGAAGAGATGACATGACCAAGATAAGATACTTTAGGAAGCCAGAATTCACACTTGGAGAACTTGGCGTAGAGACGATGTTCTCGGAGTTTCAACAGGATAAGACGTAGATGTTCTCCGTGTTCTTCCTCGGTTTTGGAATAGATAAGAATGTCATCGAGATAGACTACCACGAACTTATCGAGTTATTCCATGAAAACGAAGTTCATTAGACGTGAGAAAGTCGCCGGAGCATTTGTGAGACCGAAAGACATGACAGTGTATTCGTAGAGACCATATCGAGTGGTGAAAGCTGTCTTAGGAATGTCTTCTTTGCGGATCTTGATCTGCTGATAACCTGACCTCAAGTCCAACTTGGAGAAAACCTTAGCACCAGCGAGTTGATCAAACAGGTCATTGATGCGAGGGAGAGGATACTTGTTCTTGATGGTTTTCTTGTTCAGAGGACGGTAGTCAACAACCCGTCGCTCAGTTGGGTCCCTCTTTTTGACAAACAAAGTAGGACAACCCCAAGGAGAAGTACTAGGTTGGATGTGACCTTTACTTTCCAACTCCTCTAGCTGTCTCTTAAGTTCAGCCAGTTCTTTGGGGCCCATCTCGTAAGGACGTTTGGAGATAGGAGCAGTGCCTGGTTCTAGTTCAATAACGAACTCCACGACTCTGTCAGGCGGCATGCCTGGCAATTCTTCAGGAAAGACGTCAGGAAAGTCTCGGACCACCGGTATATCTTCCATAGCAGGAAGAGGATGAACATTGAGAGCGAAAAGCTGAGCTGAAGATGTTTGATTTGGAGAATAGACTATCTGTCCAGAAGGATGAGAAAGAGTTACAGTCTTTGTGGAACAGTCTATCTTAGCTTTGTTGGCCTTCAACCAATCCATGCCGAGAATGACATCAATGTCTGAGTTACCCAGAAGAATTAAGGAAGCAAGGAACAAATGACCTCCAATTTGTATTTGGTTTCCATGGCTTACCATGGAAGTTTGCATTTGCATTCCCGGAGAATGGATCACGAGTGGAATAGATAAGGGATCTAGAGGCAGCTTCGTTGTTTCAGCGAAGGTTACTGACACACAAGAATGAGATGCTCCAGTATCGAACAATACCTTAGCAGGAAAAGAGTTAACTAGGAGTTTGCCCATTACAACTTCTGGAGCTTCCTCTGCCTCTTTGGCGTTGAGGTGGTTCACCCTTCCACTCCTAGCTGTAGGCAAATTGCTGGGGAGAGCACAAACTAAAGCTTGTGTTGGAGGAGAAAGAGCTTGTTGCTTATGAAGCTTGTTTTGTGGACAATGGATAGAGATATGGCCTGGATCACCGCACTTGAAGCAGGTTTTTGAAGTCACTGGCTTTGGCGGAATTTGAACACTTGGCCTTTTCTGAGCTTGAGAACCTCTTGTAGGAAACATTACGGATGGAGGACGAGGAGTGAACCCTAAAGGGCTTGGAAGATAGGTGTGTTGAGTTGGAGATGCATATGGAACCCAAAGCCTACGCTTCTGTGGAGGCATGGTGACTGCTGAAGAAGAAGCACCTTCAAGAGCATGTTTTCGAGATTCTTCAAACATCTCACGACCAAATTCCTCCCGGAGAGCTGTGTTCACGAGCTCTTCAAAGTTAACGCACTTGAACAAGGTGAGTGCATACTTCAGATTTGGGCTTAGACCTCTGCGAAATTTGGCTTGCTTCTGTGCATCAGTTGATACCTCATCTTGAGCATAGCGAGCCAGACGGTTGAACTCAGCTTGATAGTCCAGCACAGACATGCTTCCCTGAGTCAAGTCATAGAATTCATCACGCTTTCTTTCCATGACCCCATCGGGAATATGGTGGCGTTTGAAAGCCTCCTTGAACTCATCCCAAGTGATAACAACACCTGGTGCTCGTAACTGTTGGAAGTTCTCCCACCAAGACATGGATTTTCCGCGGAGAAGATAGGACACAAACGGAACACGGTCCTCATCGGACACATGAGAAACAGCCAGAGCATTGTTCATCTCACGCAGCCAGTCATCAGCATCCAGTGGCTCAGAGGGAACATCAAACATGCGTGGGTTGAGCTGGAGGAACTCTACAATTGTCACACGGCAGTTGCCCTGGCTTTGGTTTTGCTGAATGTGACCCAAAACTTGCGTCATCTGAGACAGCACTTGCCTCATTTCGGATGACATTTGAGTATCTTCTTCGCCACTCTCCATCCTGAGGAGGATACAACGTTAACACCACAATCGGATAAATAAAATCCAATGTAAGCGCTTTAAAGGAAAAACTTCAGATTGTTTAGAAAACAAGGAACCAGACATGGCCATCCATCATGGTACGCCACTTTGTTTACTTCCAGAAAGGTTTAAAGAGAGGTAAGAACAAAGCCTAGCACTAGAACAAGGAAACACCAATTGAGCTTGACGTAACTCCACCAAAAGAGGAGAAACAACTGATTGATTCAAGAAAGAAACTGAACGTAGCCGAAGAGGTTGATAACCGATGAAGCGAAAAGCACCACCTTGAAGACACCTGCAACTATGGTACTACAGAAAACCCAGAACACGTGATGTCCTAATTTTAAAATTAAGGTGAGAAGGGAAATATCGTAACACTTCCTTACCAGAAGAACAGGGAGGGTGGGTGGGGAAAGAAGTAAAAGAACAGAATTCCTACTCTCACGTTTAAGAATTTCCTGATAGCTACAAAATATTTTTATAGACTCAAACAACGACCAGTAGAAGGGAACCTGAGAGCGTTTAAGCTCTGATACCAACTGTCAGACCCTGAATTCAAGCTACACAAACGAAACGTATCGGTTGGGCCACACAACCAAGAACATACTGGGGTTACCAATCCCAGGAAACAATCAGGCCATGCTCGGAATGGATCATCGGCCGACAGCTCTTGGCGACCCCAACGTCACATACGTTTCCAGATTGTGCACGCAAGAACCCAAAAAGTCTTCCAACTCGTATACTTCATCCATACACACATGGTATACGAGTCGGATTTTTAACAAGTTGAAACCACAGAATAAACCTAAGACACAAAGAAAGGAAAATAATATCCAAAAGCTCTCACTGAGCAAAATATATCGAATGGCACCAAACAGAGGACACATGTCCCAACATTACATCATGCAGCGGAAACAAACCGGTCTGAGTACAGACAAGAAGCAAAGGGCTCAAGGCCGAAACGGAAAAGAAGGCCCATCCACGCAGTCCACCAGGAAGTAGCCCAGGGGAACTCTAACTACTCGTCGTAGCTCTCGTCGTCGAACTCCACGTAGTATCCACCCAACTGGTCGAGCGAAGAATCCTCAACTGCAGAAAAACCACAGCCCGCGAACGGGTCAATACACCGAAGCGTATCGAACAAGCTTAAGCTAACAGGTTACAAAACTGTAAGACTCCCAAAGTATGGGGTTAAGTGGACTTTAGCGGCAGCAGCACTAGCAACCTAATAGAGACACGCTACAACTTCCGTCTAAGTTAGAGAGGGATAAGAGAGCGCATAAGTTAACCATCTACAACTAACACCAAATCATAACCCATTCTCGGATTAACCCCCTCAACCAAGTATGAGGAAGCAATTCGGGAATTACTCACACAGTGAACAATTTTAGTTACAAGTTATTGTGAAAGTAAGTCTATATTACTAGTCAGGTTAATTAACAATGATTAGGTGTAAGTTGTCTATGATCTTGTTAGCCAGCATCATCACCAAGTCGTCCATAACCGTGGACACGGCTCATCGATAAGATTATACCCTGCAGGGGTGCACTACTGGACCCGTACTCGTTCGATCAACCCCAAAAGCAAAGCCAGAAGCTAGGGCATCTCAACACGGCAAATCTCTTCTCTACAACCCATCCAGGCAACCGCATGATTGTGTGCACGGCTAATCAGGTCCAGTGCCCACGGGATACGACCTTCATAGCACTCTAAGAACGTGCCACCCTATATGAGAATCGACTACTCCATCATCATGAGATCGTTAGGTCACCATATGCATGCATAAAATGGAAAGCCCGAACTACTTGCGGCGCCCTGGATAAGAAGCGGATTAGATCGAAGCCGCGGGGGGCTCCATAGGGCCTCCCACAAGCGGTTAGTGCGCTCAAAATTGGATCCGAGGACAAGAACTGAGTTCCTAGGTCGACACTTAGCAGAACAAAGCACCTCGCAAGGCCTTCCGCCGGTGCCTTAACTTTTAATTATAATACCCCAACAAAGATAGCATTTTATTAAAGTAGACAATCTATCATGCTAAGTATAAAAGACATAGGACAAACAGACTCGCAGAACCAACCTTAAGCATGCACTACGACTCGCAAGGCTAACAGATAAACATACAACAGGTGATGGGATGTGGGGATAAAGCTGTATGGGCTGCAGGATAAACATATGATGGGATCGCAATTCAAGAATCGTAACTAGGATAGCATAGATCAAAAGGCAAGGATGAAAATCAAACAATCGTGTAAACTGTTAGCAGAAGCTTGCCTGGCAGCTTGTGGCCCGGCACAAAAGCTGAAATCTCAAGGATGAAAGTATCGGCAGCAGACACGTCGTCGTCTACCAAGAGAAGAGCAAAACACAGACAATAGGAAACATAATCAATACAAAGCAAATGCGCAATCAAATGATGTTGCAATATGGTATGAGATGATTAGGTCATATTAATGCGGGGATGAAATCCCGGCAATTAATTATGGTGCAAGTTATTTGTGTAACCAACAAGTTAAATGTTGTTTAACATATATAACATGGCATGGTGATCTAATTAATTTAAATGGAATAGGCAATAGATAAATATTTGCCCAACACATTCCATATTTATTATTTAAGTGCAAATTATTTATCTACACATCAAATTAAAGGTTTATTAGCATGGCAAGACATGGTATAAAAGATATGAGTAAATTAAATGGAATTAGGGCATTTTATATTTATTACCCCACATATTCCATATTTAATTATTTAAGTGCATTTGTTAAATTAAACTAAGCATTTAAAATAAATGATGCAAAATGACATAAGAATGTGATATTAATGTTTATTACATTTTTCTGATATAAAAACATATAAAGTTTATTTTATTTGGAGTTGTAGAAATAAAGTTATTGCATATTTAGTTCTAGGGTGTTTCTGAAATTGTGCAGGGACCTGTCTGTGATAGCAAAAAGTTATTGTGAGGGCTAAGTGAGGGAACCAGAGAGCAGGGGGCTCTAGGTAAAAACTCCAGCGCATGTGTCTATGACTGGTGGGACCCACTGTCAGGGACCCAGAAGCAATTAAAAAAAATGTTGGCTTTTAATCGCGTTGGCCGGGGTTCGAACCCACGCTCAGGCGCGCGCGCGGGAGATCTTCTCTGCTAGCCATTGGGGTGGATCGGGGTTGGTGTTAGGTTAGGGGTTAGTGTAAGTTTAACCAGTTAAAGGCCGTGGCTTTCTTCTGACGAAACTGACGAACGCGTTTCTTCAGAGAAGCAGCGACGTCGGCGGCGGAGGGATTTGGCCGGCGGTGACCAATTACGGGCGGCGCGGAACGTGCGCGTGGGTGTCGGGAGTGCGGGAAAGCATGGCAGTTCCAATCCGGTGCTCGGATGTGCACGAGGTCGTTCGAAAATCTCGCGTGCGTGCTCGACGCCGTGCGTGTCCGTGCGTGCTCGCCGGCATCATGGAAAAACTCCGACGAAATCCTACGGCACGACGGGGAAAAAGGAAGGGGAAAGGACGAGGATGAGGCGCAGCTCACCTAGGGCGTCTGGTGGCGAGAGGAGGGAGCGCGGAGTGGCCGGGCTCGACCGATCGGTGCCAGAGAAGATGCTCGGGTCAGCGGCGCGCGTCGGGGAAGACGAAGTGGAGGCGGGCTGGTCCGTGGCTCCCGAGCCCGTCCGCGTCGGCGAGGAGGAAAAGGAGGTGGCGACGCATCAGCTGGCGCGAGGAGAAGGAAGGGCGTGGCCGGAGGAAAATGTCGCGGCGACTCCGGTGGTCTTTGGTGGTTGACAGAGAGGGAAAAAGGAGAGGGGCGGCGGCGCTAGGCAGAGGGAAAGAGGAGGCCTAGGGTTAGGGTTGGCGGCGCTGCGGCTTAAGGAGAGGGGAAAAGCAGCTCGGGGGCGCGCGGCGGTGGGGCGCACCTGGCAGCCTCCCTGCCATGGCTGGCGACGTGGAAAGGGGCACCTCCGTACGGAGGAAAGGGAAGGAGGAGATGGGCCGGGCTGGCGTGCTGGGCCAGGGAGTGGCCCAGTTCGGCCAGGAGGCTCCCTCTCCACTATTTTTTCTCCTTCTTGTTTTTCCGTTTTCTTTTTATTCTTTTCTGTTTTTGTATTTTTAAAACAAATCCAGAAAGGAACCTCATAAAAACTTCTGAGCAATTTTTGATAGTTTCAAATTAGACATATTAATTATTGGTTTAATTATTTATAAGTAATTTGAAACTTTATTTGAAATAATTGAAAAGCATTTGAATTTAAAAATATGGGATTTAAAATTTTGAAAGTAATTTATTTAATTGATATGCAATTCAAGAGAAAGATGCATGATGACACACTACATTACACCACAAACATACAATTTTAGGAAGGTACAATTTTGGGATGTTACACACTCCCCCAATAAATCCCATTTTGTGGCGCATGCCGCGTCTTTCTGTGGTGCATCCAGGCCATGCACCACAGAAACACTCCCCCAATAAAACTCCACCTACCCCTACCCCGCGCCAGACGCGTTATCCTCTCACCTCTCACGCGCGCCTCCCCCCGCGCGCCATCGCCGCTCGCACTAGCCCTCCTCCAATCACCGCCATCGCGCGAGCCATCCTCCCACCGCGGCCCAGGAGCCGCGTCCCCGGCACTCGCGTCCTCGCCTTCATCCGCCCGGGAGCCGCGCCGGCCTCAAAGAAGAAGAGCCTCCTCCGCTCGCGCCGCCACAACTTGCGCGACGCCGACCTCTCCCTCGTCGGCACACCGACACCGTCCTCGACCTATCCTCCATCACATACCGGAGGTGCTTATCTCTGTCCCCCCTCCCCCTCCCTCCCTTACCGCGCCGAAGGTGTTTGTGAAAATGCACAAGTGAAAAGTTTGATAAATTTCAGCAAAGTTTTTGTAAATGCTTCCTACTATGAAATTGAACTTGTGAAACTATATAAGCAAGAATTTGTGTACTGTTTATGCTTGTGCTTGTGCAAAATTAGATTGGTTGTTTGTGGTAGTACATATGCGTGTTGTTTGTGTTAGGGGTACGTAGTACGACAACTTTTTGAACTGATATTATATATCCCCAATTTCATGTGTGGGCTGATTATGATGTTGCTTGATATTTGCTTTGTGAACGACAACTTTGGAATTGCTTTGTTAAATTTGTGTACGGCAACTTTGTGAACCGAATATTTGCTTGATACTTGCTAATTGTGGGCTGACTATGATGTTGTTCTAATAAGACTGCCAGTTCGAATTGCATTTGTGCTAAGTAGTTTCTTGTCCTGTTCGTAGTCTTCTTGTCATCTAATGTTATTTACTTTTGGCCGATGATTAAACATATTGTTGCGTGTTGCATCTTTAGAGAGGTGTGAGTGAACCATGTTGTCTGAACATATATACAATATTCATTCTGAAGGAGATATGCCCTAGAGGCAATTAATAAAGTGTATTCTTTATCATATCTCGTTTGTTCATAATAGGTTTTTGTGTCATGCTAGAACCGTATTAAGCGGAAACATTAATACAGCTGTGATACACAAACAACCAGGTCCCTAGTAGCCTCTACTAAGACTAGTTTCGTTGCGCGATTGATGATCGAGGTTTCCCGGTCATGGGGCATGGCGCCGGTCGGCAATGGGAGTCACATCGTTGGAGAACGATGTGATGGACATACCCAGATTTGGAGGACGTAGTCGTTAAGCCTTTGACCGTGAGATCAACTCTTATTGTTATTCCCAGAAGATACTTTGATCGCACCAAACGTCGTATCTTATATAGAATGACAATAACGGTGAAACTTTTGGGTATCGGAAAGGAGTAGTTGAGACGAGGGGTCAAGAGCTTGATTTGCCAGTCCGCATAGCAGGATAGATACTCTCGGGCCCACTCGGTGAGATCATGTCTAATGAGCTTGCAAGCATGTGACTAGGTCACGGAGACATGAGATCATGGACGAGTAGAAGATAGCGGTGTCGGTAACGAGGTCGGGATTAGGTATGGAGATATCTATGGAACGACGCTCGAACATGCTAAGTATCGCTATGGCAAAAGGTTAAAACTTTGCGTTCAGGTTTGATAGATGAAAGTCATTCGTTATATCACAGGGATTGATTCATGGGGTCCAGGCCTACGAGTTAGTCGTTGATCATAGAGGAGTCTTGGTCATACCTGTTATTATATCGAACCGCTAGAGTAACACACTTAAGGGGTTTCGACCGGAAAGGAAAGAGATCACTGGGAGCGTCCCGGGAGGGGTCCGATGGAGATCGGGCAGCGCCGAAAGAGTTTTCGGAGCTAGGAAAAATTATATATATTATGTATGATATTAATTAGTGTAACTAATATGCAAATTTGATTTTATATATTTATTTTCGAATTTATTTAGGCTGATTTTTCCTAAATGGGCCTTCTGGTCGAAAGAAGGCCCAAGAGGGGGAAAATCCCCAAGGGGATTCGGTGGGGGCTTGGGTGGCCGACCCAGGTGGGCCAAGAGGCCCACCAGGGGGCCGACGCACCATGGATTGCCGCACCAGGCATGTGGGGATAGTCCCACATTGCCTGGTGAGGAGGTTGGCTCCCCCCTGGGAGCCTATATAAGAAGGGGCACCCCTGGCCTTTTAATTCACCAATTAATTCCCAATTTCTCTCTCGATCTCGTGATTCCCTTGTCGGAGTCGCGCCGAGAAGAGTAGGGGGATCTCTTCCACCATAGCCCGCTGCCGCGCTGCTGGTGTTCCGGTCCAAGTCTTCCGCTGCTCGTCCTGGACAGGAGCTTCGAAGGCCGTCGTCTCCACCGTACGTGTGTGACGCCCTGCGAGGTGCTGCGCTAGCGGTACTCGGAGGTCTGCTTCCTCTACACGATCTTGAGGTCGGCTTCGTCGGTCTTCATCGACAACGTTTGTGCGGGAACGTAATCCCCGTTTTCGGTCTACAAGGGTACATATTCCGATCTCCGTTCGTACTACTATATCTGCATAGAATAGATCTTGGCATGCTTTTAGGATATCGTTGGTAGGAATTTTTTTGTTTTCTGCACACGATCCCCTTCAGTGATATCAGAGCCCTATCGTAGATATAGCTGTACGCTATTAGAACCCATGTTCTGCACGGGGGCACCGTTCCTGTTATTTGCTACCCTCTAGCGTGCACTTGTGTCTTCCAGCGGCATTGAGTTGATGAAGCGGCCCGGACCGACTTTACGCGAACGCTTACGCGAGACTGGTTCCACTACTGACATACAACTTGTATCGTATATGTGGCTGGCGGGTGTCAGTTTCTCTCTCTTTAGTTGGTCTTCGCATTTTCAATGGAGGGCCCGAAAGGGATGCTTAAATATGCAATTATTGGATCGTTGTTGTGGTCATAAGGTTCGTAGCTATGAAGCGGTTCTATTTACGAAAGCCCCAAGCCACATAAAATATGCAAAAGGTAAAGTAGAAGCGTCTAACTTTATTTTGCAGGGGCTATGTGATATGGTCAAGGTAGGTTTATTAAATTGTTTATAAACTGCGGGCGCCAAGAAGACCATGGCGCAATGGACTATATCACATTGCATTACATTTGATGTTTTGTGTGCGTCTTATATTGTGTGATTGTATATATAGTATATATTAGTTACACGGCGGTAGCTATATAAGATGATCCCTTCAAAATACCACTAGTGTTCTCCCTCCAACGCGCACCACCAAGAAAGTTCTACGTTATGAGGCAGGCCATGATGATCGGGTGTCAGCCATCTCGTCGTTTGCATACAGTGGGTGTAAGCCATGTTGCACAAGCGTCAGCGTCGAGGTCTTTGGTGGCGAGCCTAGCATATTCAGAAATATGGCCTCGGAACAGGAAGACCGAAAGGTCGAGCACGAGTCACAAAATCAGTGTGGAGGACTTTTATCTACTCTTGAAGTTGTGCCGCCGGCTCTGATGATGAGGGGTGGTGCAATGGATGGGGGTCGTGTAATCGCTTAAACGACAAGGAGGGATGTTCGTTTGAGTGGGAGTTATGTTAGTTATTTTCTAAAAATACTATAACTCAAAATTATTATGAACAAAGTCTTATGTTGTTGCAAATTCCATTGTAGATGTCTCGCCCCTTGTTTAACCTAGGTCTGTTCCTTGAGAAAGAAAAGCTTAAGACCAATGGGTCAAACTTCATGGCCTGGTTCCGCAACCTGAGGATCCTCCTCACTCCCCATAGGGTGGCCTACGTCATTGAGGCCGCCATAGGTGACCCTCCCGCAGATGATGCCTCTGAGGATGAGAAGAAGGTCTTCCAGACCAGATCGGAGGACTCTGCCTTTGTCCAGAGTGGCATGCTCTACGCCATGGAAGCCGACCTGCAGAAGCGCTTCGAGAAGATGAGCGCCTTCGAGGTTATTTCTGATCTGAAGGCTGTATTCGCGCCACAGGCTAAGGCTGAGAGATAGGAGGCTTCTGAGATTTTCTTCTCGGCCAAAATGGAAGAGCATAGCAGTGTGAGCGAGCATGTAGTCAAGATGTCTGGCTACGTTCAACGCCTGAATGCTATGGAATGCAAGATTCCTGATGAGCTGGCGATTGACAGGGTGTTGCAATTGTTGCCCCCTAGCTACAAAGGCTTCGTCATGAACTACAACATGCAGGGCATGGCTAAGTCCCTGGGTGAAGTGTTCGTGATGCTCAAGACTGCTGAGGTAGAGATTAAGAAGGAGCACACGCTGTTGATGGTCAACAAGGCCGTTGATTTCAAGAAATCCGGTGGCAAGGGAAAGCAGAGATGGAAGTCCAGGAGGGAAGGCAAGATGAGTGCCAAGCCCAAGACTAACAGATCTGGTCCCAGAACTAGCGTGGAGTGCTTCTACTGCAAGGGGAAGGGTCACTGGAAGCGCAACTGCCCCAAGTACCTGGAGGATAGGAAATCTGGCAAGGCGGTCGACAAAGAGCAAGGTATATTTGATATACATGTTATAGATGTGTGCCTTACATCCGCCTGGAGCAACACGTGGGTATTTGATACTGGTTTTGTTACTCATATATATAACTCTCAGGAAGAGTTACAGAATAGACGGCGACTGGCGAAGGATGAGGTGACGATGCGCGTCGGCAACGGATCGAGAGTCGACGTGGTGGCTGTCGGCACGCTCCCTCTGCATCTACCATCGGGATTAGTTTTGGTTTTAAATAAGTGTTATTTTGTGCCATCCTTGAGTGTAAACATTATAAGTGGGTCTTGCCTGTTACAAGACGGTTATTCATTTAAATCAGTGTCAAGCAATTGTGTTATTTATATGAATGATATCTTTTATGTTGATGCTCCCGAGAATAACGGTTTATTCTTGTTGAATCTCGATCGTAGTACTCACATCCATAACATAGAAGCCAAACGGATTAAGTGTAGTAATGATACCGCCATGTATATGTGGCATTGCCGTCTTGGTCATATTGGTGTAAAGCGCATGAAGCAACTCCACTCCGATGGACTTTTGGACTCGTTGGATTTCGGATCCCTCGATACATGCGAACCATGCCTTATGGGCAAAATGACCAAGACACCGTTCAAAGGTTTCGTTGAACGGGCGTCGGATTTATTGGGGATCATACATACAGATGTGTGTGGACCGATGAGCGTTTCGACACGCAATGGTTATCGTTACTTCGTCACCTTCACTGATGACTTGAGTAGATACGGTTATATCTATTTGATGAAACACAAGTCTGAAACTTTTGAAAAGTTCAAAGAATTCCAAAGTGAAGTTGAGAATCAGCTTAATAGGAAAATCAAGCACCTCCGATCCGATCGCGGTGGCGAGTACTTGAGTTTTGAGTTTGGCACACATCTGAAGAGTTGTGGCATAGTACCCCAACTTACGCCAGCCAGAACACCGCAGCGTAACGGCGTGTCCGAGCGACGTAATCGTACTCTAGTGGATAGTGTTCGATCTATGATGTCTCTTACCGATTTGCCAGTGTCCTTCTGGGGTTATGCGTTAGAAACAGCCGCATTCATTTTAAATAGGGCTCCGTCCAAATCCGTTGAAACGACACCGTATGAATTATGGTATGGCCAAAAGCCTAAGTTATCGTTTCTGAAGGTTTGGGGTTGTGAGGCGTACGTTAAGAAACTACAGCCCAACAAACTCGAACCGAAGTCGGAGAAAGGCGTCTTTGTAGGATATCCGCGGGAAACCGTTGGGTACACCATCTACAACCAAGCTGAGGGCAAAACTTTTGTCGCGAGGACCGGTACCTTTCTAGAGAAGGAGTTTCTCGCGAAAGGAGTAAGTGTGAGGAAGGTAGACCTCGATGAGATCGTTGATCCTAAACTCGAGATTCCGAGTGGCGCAACCGAAGCAATTCCGGAAACGTCCTCCGTGGAAGGAGTGGGAGAAACTGTCGAGGAAGGTATTCTACCCCGTAGGTCTGGTAGATCTCGGATCGCACCAGAATGGTATGGCAACATGGTTTGCACCGTCATGTTATTTGAACAAGACGAACCTACGAACTACAAGGAGGCGATGGCGAGTCTAGAGTCCGAGAAATGGCTTGAAGCCATGAAATCCGAAATAGGATCCATGTATGATAACAAAGTGTGGACTTTGATGGATATTCCCGAAGGGCGCAAGGCCGTCGAGAATAAATGGATCTTTAAGAAGAAGACTGATGCTGATGGTAATGTGACCGTCTATAAAGCTCGGCTTGTCGCAAAGGGTTTCCGACAAGTTCATGGGATTGACTACGATGAAACTTTTTCACCGGTAGAGATGCTTAAGTCTATTAGGATTTTGTTAGCCGCATCTGCCTATTATGATTATGAAATCTGGCAGATGGACGTCAAAACAGCCTTCCTAAATGGAAACATTGAGGAAGAGTTGTACATGGTACAACCAGAAGGTTTTGTCGATCTAGGGAATGCTAACAAGGTGTGCAAGCTTCAGCGATCCATCTATGGATTGAAGCAGGCATCTCGGAGCTGGAATCTTCGCTTTGATGAGGTAATCAAAGGTTTTGGATTTATCCAAAATTTCGAAGAGACCTGCATTTACAAGAAAATGAGTGGGAGCTCGGTTGTGTTCTTAGCAGTGTATGTAGACGACATATTGCTGATTGGGAATGATGTGGAACTTCTGAATAGCGTGAAGAAATATTTAAACAATAAATTTTCCATGAAGGACTTAGGAGAAGCTGCGTATGTTTTAGGCATAAAAATCTATCGTGATAGATCAAGGCGCCTATTAGCACTGAGTCAGAGTACTTATCTTGATAAAATACTGAAGCGTTTCGGTATGGAGAAGGCAAAGAAGGGTTCTCTGCCGGTTATCAAGAATAAGATATTGTGGAAGGCACAGTGTCTGGTGACGGAACTGGATAAGGCCAATATGACTAAACATCCTTATGCTTCAGCCATAGGATCAATCATGTATGCAATGTTGAGTACTAGACCAGATGTGGCATTAGCTCTAAGTTTGACAAGCCGGTTCCAGAGTAATCCTGGAATGCCGCATTGGATAGCTGTTAAGAGCATTCTTAAGTATCTCAATAAGACAAAGGAAATGTTCCTTGTGTATGGTGGCTGCGATGAAGAACTTGGCGTAACGGGTTACGTAGATGCAAGTTTCTGCTCAGACCCCGATGACTCTAAGTCACAGACAGGTTATGTGTTCAAGGTGAATGGAGGCGCCGTGTGCTGGAGAAGTGGGAAGCAACCTATAGTCGCACAATCTACAATGGAGTCAAAGTATATTGCTGCTTGCGAAGCCGCGAATGAAGCTGTGTGGCTGAGGAAGTTCGTCATCGAACTTGGAGTGTTCCCGAGCGTGCAAGACCCCGTGATCCTCTTCTGCGACAATACGGGTGCCATTGCGAACGCCAAGGAGCCAAGGTCTCACTCCACCGCCAAACACATTCTCCGGCGCTTCCATGTGATACGTCAGTACGTACAAGGAGGCGATGTGAAGATTTGCAAAGTGCATACGGATCTGAATGTGGCAGATCCGCTGACGAAGCCTCTCCCGCTTGATAAGCATGAAAAGCACCAATTAGCTATGGGTGTTAGGCTTTTACCAAGTTGTAATCTAGATTAATTTGTACTCTAGTGCAAGTGGGAGACTGAAGGAGATATGCCCTAGAGGCAATTAATAAAGTGTATTCTTTATCATATCTCGTTTGTTCATAATAGGTTTTTGTGTCATGCTAGAACCGTATTAAGCGGAAACATTAATACGGATGCGATACGTAAACAACCAGGTCCCTAGTAGCCTCTACCAAGACTAGTTTCGTTGCGCGATTGATGATCGAGGTTTCCCGGTCATGGGGCATGGCGCCGGTCGGCAATGGGAGTCATATCGTTGGAGAACGATGTGATGGACATACCCAGATTTGGAGGACGTAGTCGTTACGCCTTTGACCGTGAGATCAACTCTTATTGTTATTCCTGGAAGATACTTTGATCGCACCAAACGTCGTATCTTATATAGTATGACAATAATGGTGATACTTTTGAGTATCGGAAAGGAGTAGTTGAGACGAGGGGTCAAGAGCGGGATTTGCCAGTCCGCATAGCAGGATAGATACTCTCGGGCCCACTCGGTGAGATCATGTCTAATGAGCTTGCAAGCACGTGACTAGGTCACAGAGACATGAGATCATGGACGAGTAGAAGATAGCGTTGTCGGTAACGAGGTCGGGATTAGGTATGGAGATATCTATGGAACGACACTCGAACATGCTAAGTATCGCTGTGGCAAAAGGTTTAAGACTTTGCGTTCAGGTTTGATAGATGAAAGTCATTCGTTATATCACAGGGATTGATTCATGGGGTCCAGGCCTACGAGTTAGTCGTTGATCATAGAGGAGTCTTGGTCATACCTGTTATTATATCGAACCGCTAGGGTAACACACTTAAGGGGTTTCGACAAGACAACCGGAAAGGAAAGAGATCACCGGGAGCGTCCCGGGAGGGGTCCGATGGAGATCGGGCAGCGCCGAAAGAGTTTTCGGAGTTAGGAAAAATTATATATATTATGTTTGATATTAATTAGTGTAATTAATATGCAAATATGATTTTATATATTTATTTTCGAATTTATTTAGGCTGATTTCCCTAAATGGGCCTTCTGGTCGAAAGAAGGCCCAAGAGGGGGAAAATCCCCAAGGGGATTCGGTGGGGGCTTGGGTGGCCGACCCAGGTGGGCCAAGAGGCCCACCAGGGGGCCGGCGCACCATGGCTGGCCGCACCAGGCATGTGGGCATAGTCCCACATTGCCTGGTGAGGAGGTTGGCTCCCCCCTGGGAGCCTATATAAGAAGGGGCACCCCTGGCCTTTTAATTCACCAAATAATTCCCAATTTCTCTCTCGATCTCGTGATTCCCTTGTCGGAGTCGCGCCGAGCAGAGGAGGGGGATCTCTTCCACCATAGCCCGTTGCCGCTCTGCTGGTGTTCCGGTCCAAGTCTTCCGCTGCTCGTTCTGGACTGGAGCTTCGGAGGCCGTCGTCTCCACCGTACGTGTGTGTCCTGCGAGGTGCTGCGCTAGCGGTACTCGGAGGTCTGCTTCCTCTACACGACCTTGAGGTCGGCTTCGTCGGTCTTCATCGACAACGTTTGTGCGGGAACGTAATCCCCGCTTTCGGTCTACAAGGGTACGTATTCCGATCTCCGTTCGTACTACTATATCTGCATAGAATAGATCTTGCCATGCTTTTAGGATATCGTTGGTAGGAATTTTTTTGTTTTCTGCACTCGATCCCCTTCACATTCCACTTTGTTCACTGACACCGTCTCTAAATTTCATGTGTGAGCGATCAATTCTATATGAGGCCTTGCTTTTTTATTTGCATTTTACTTTTTACACTATTTACCATCTTGTGATATGCCGATGATTAAAATGTTGTGATACAGGTTCCAGGGGTGGGGCTAGTAAGCCTTGTAATATGCATGAGTGCACAGATCTCGTGCATCCTACCTGACTCACTGGCTCCATCCCTGAAGCATGTCACTTCTAATTATGAGGCATTGCTTGTTTTTGTTGAGTGTTCTTTAACTTGCATTTCACCGTCTTTTGTTATGCCGATGATTAAAATGCCGTGACAACATGAAATCCTGAGATGGAGTAAGCGAGGCCGGTGTGATGCGACCCATGATGTACAGGAATACACATTTTTTGCATCCCACTGGCTCTCGCTTACTCCGTCTCGGACCATTTGTGTGTTTTCAGTCTAAGTATGAGGCAAGATTTTCTTTGGACCAAATTTCATTTCTAAAATGTGTTTCTAAGATGACTAATTTTGGCCGATGATTAGATGGTTTCACGTTACATCTTCAGGGAGGTGTGAGTGAACCATGTTGTCTGAACATATACGTAGTGTTCATTCCACGTTGTTCGCTCACACCATCTCTGAAGCAATTCCATATTAGGCCTTGTTTGTTATTTTTCTTGACTGCTTTTTAATTAACTTGCATTTTACCTTTTTTGATATGCCAATGATTAAACCATTGTTACACCGTGTGATTTAGAGGTGGCGTCTCTGAAACCGGTGATGTGCATAAATACACATTTTCTGCATCTCACTGGATTTCGGAAACGCCATCTCTAAATTTGTGTCCGCAGTATATGAGGCATGCGCTTATGTTGATATAATTTCTTTGCATCTTTTTGTGTATAAGTTTTAATTTGTTGTACTAACTTCTTAACCTCCTCTTATGCATGTAGATGATGGCGCCACGCCGTCGCGTCGTCCGGCTTCCGCGGTGTTCGGGAGCGGCCCAACGACACCTACTATGCCGAAATCCGCGTGGGCGGATTTCGGCAGACGCTCGGGTCGTACCCCACGCCGGAGGAGGCAGCGCGCGTACGACGCGGTCGCGTGGCGTTTCCGGCGCCCGCGAAGCGAGCTGAACTTCCCGGACTGTCAGGACATCGCGGAGGCGGAGTTCCTCGCGCCACGGCCAGCCCTCCTCACCAACGAAAATCGTCGCCGCCACCGCCATGTGCAGCGGCGGATCGACACCGCCGAGAACGACGAGGAGCTGATGCGCCAGTGGTGCACATTGCAAAATTGGGGATGGCCGATATAATGGATTTAACAACAATAAGTCTACCATCATATGAGAGTGTATCAGCAATCCCAACTAGTCTTCTGTCAATTCTTTGTATAATGCCAAGCAGATCCTCCATCCTAGGCCTAGTAGTGCCTAGTGGTAAACCAAGATAGGTGAAAGGTAGGGATTCAACCTTACAGCCAATGGTCTGTGCTAGTTCTAGACTCTGTTGTTCCAAGATATTAATCGGCACCAGAGAGGACTTTGAGTAATTCACCCTTAATCCAGTTGAGGAGGAGAACTTATCCAGCAAAACTTTGAGTCTGTTTAACTGAATATTACAAGCTGGCATGATCAGCAGTGTATCATCTGCATATTGTATAATTGGATAGTCCAAACCAAATGAGCTATCTAGAGGTAAATCCAGATCACCTATTCTCCAGGCCTCATTAATAACAAACTGCAAGAGCTCAGCAGTAGATACGAAGAGCAGGGGTGAAAGTGGATCACCTTGCCTGACACCACGTTTGCAGAATATTTTTTTCCCCGGCGCACCATTTAAGAGAACACTAGCAGAGGCAGAGAATAAGATGGACTTTATCCAGCCAATCCATTTTTCCCCAAATCCCATATGTTCCAACATAAGAAGGATTGCACTATACTCCACCTTATCAAAAGCTTTCTCAAAATCAAGCTTAAGGATAATGATTTCCTTTTTTGACTTGTGGCAAAGGTGGATATATTCAAAAGCCCAAGCAAGACAGTCTTGTATGGTTCTGCTCTTAATAAAACCGTACTGATTTTTATGTAAGGCTCTAACAATCACCTTCTGCATTCTATTGGCCAATAGCTTAGTGATCAGTTTAAGTGTGATACTCACCAAAGAGATTGGTCTATAATCATTAACCCCCTCAGGATTGGGTTTCTTGGGGATCAGAGTGATAAAAGCAGAATTAATGCTAGTGATATCCAAATTACCCTCATAGAATTTGAAGCAAAGGTAATAAAACTGCTCCTTCACAACCTCCCAGCTATTTTTCAGGAATGCTCCATTAAAACCGTCAGGTCCAGGTGACTTGTCAGAAGGCATCTCTTTCACTATCCCATCAATCTCTGATTCAGTAAAAGGAGTTTCTGAAGCAGAAAAATCAATGAGGCTGTTAGGTACCACCAGGTTCAGAAGATCAAACAACATCTCAGGATTATCAGAACACCCAATTCTCTTCTTGAATGCATGCCACAAAATAGCAGCTTTATCCTCATGATCACAAACAACACGACCATCCTCAGTATAAATATTGGCAATAAAATTATTTCTGAAGCTTTTGGTTGCAAAGGTGTGAAAAAAGCTGGTATTTTCAGCACCTAGTTTGGCCCATCTAATCTTAGCCCTATTCCTCCAATAGATTCTCTTGGCCTCTAGGATCTTTGAGAGATGGGTCTTAATAGTTTTCCTGAAATTGAACTCAGGAATAGACAACCTCCTTTGATCTTCCAGACCGTCTAACAGAGCAAGCACAAAGCAACAAGAGTCAATAATTTTGTTTAGCTGAGATAAACTTTTACTCCATTTTTGTAACCCATATCTGAGATACTTAAGTCTGGCAGTTATATCCTGAGCAGCATTCTTGAAGAGGCCAGGATTATGCCAATTACGTGTGATGGTCTCCTTGAAACCATGAAAATTAATCCATTGCTCCTCAAACCGAAAGATCCGTGATTTAGGGATGTCAATTCCAATCTGAACTTGCATGGGGACATGGTCAGAGGATAATTTAGCAAGAGGATTAGCCATAGTGTTTGGAAAGTTAGATGTCCAATATGCAGAGGTAAAAACCCAGTCAAGCTTTTCCAAAAGAGGGGGGTTTTGCATATTACTCCAAGTAAATGCTCGACCTTTCAAAGGAATTTCAACCAAATCATGATGGCTAATCAGTCTATTGAAAGCAATCATGTTGTTAACATCTCCACCTGGCCTGTTTCTGTTTTCTGGTCCACGAACCAGATTAAAATCACCCATAATAATCCAATTATCCATTGGGGAGGAATCGAGATTAAGCAGCCAGTTGATAAAAAAGGATCTCTCGTCAGGTTGGTTGGGTCCATAAACATTAGTAAGATACCAGATATGACCACCTATATTGCAAGAGAATTCCACTGTGATATGATAACGAGAGATACTAATTTGTTGCCCTCTGAAGAGGTGACTGTTACAGATAATAATCAGACCACCATAACTACCAATAGACGGAGAGTGGATGAACTGATCAAAACGCCGTGGTGCAAAATTTCTGATATAAGATAGATCAAAGTTCTCTCTTTTAGTTTCTTGGAAACACAAGATCTTGCAATTTGATTCCTCTATATTTTGCCTGATGTCATTCCACCTCAATTGGGAATTAATCCCCCGTAAATTCCAGTCTAAGATAACCCATTTTCTACTCATTATAAACCAATGCAGGTCAGTGAGCACTGAGCAGAATTAAAAAGCTCAGTTTGCATGTAAGAAAGCAAAGGCATGTGGATAAGGAAAAAAGATATAGCCTAAAATTCCCATAACATGCAGAACAACAAGACCACCAATAACATAACTGCCAGCTTGGGATAACAGAACACCAACTAGTCACTGACAAAGCAGGATGAGACACTGAGTACTGAAATAACACAAGATCCCCACACAGCACCACAGAACTGCCACCACACACAGACACGATACAAGTGATCACTGCGCAACATAAAGCCAAATATAGTCTTATTACATGCCATTGACTCTTAAGGTTCAGCAAAAAATAAACCACAAAATATATCCTTTGGAACTGACTGCACTCGTCAGAAAGGATCAGACCCCAGCATGAAGTAGCTTCATTCCACACTATCATTGGTACTATCATAGTTTAGGTGATCATCAGAAACATCATCAAGATGCATCTGGCAGGGCCCAGTAGCAATGGAGTGCAGTAGGTCAATAGGCAGGTGAGGAGGTGTGGCAGCTTCAGAATCAATGACAGAGGCAGTGTATTTTTTCACGCGTTCCTTGGCATAAACCTCAGCATCTTTGGCATCCTTGAATCCATCCTTGATTTTGGCTAACCTGGTACTCCTCCTAACTTGCTCAGAAGTGAAAGGAGCTTTACATTTTCTCTTCCTGGCAGAGACAGAAGCAGGGACCAGAACAGTTCCCTCATCCTCAAGTTCAGTCAGCTGAACCGAAGAAGCAGGCTTAGGAATGGCCGCTTTTGTGTTGATACGAAGAAGGCATTTGCTATGAGTAGATCCATCTGTATCCACCTCAACAATCTGACAAGATGTGCCCACCACTATGTTGTCAGATAAAGCAGATAGGAGATCAGTTGGTGGGACAGTAATAGTGGATAGCAAATTCTGAACTGCAGCAAGATAGTTCTGTGGAGGCAATGGCTGAGCAGCTGCAACATTCTGTGCTGAAACAGAAATAGAATCTGCAACATCCTTACAGTGTTCTGCAACAATAACATGTGAATGCATTTCATCCTCATTAGCAACAGATACCTCTTGGGCATTGTGGTCAGCAATAGGAAAATCCTCAACAGCTTCTACTGGGTCAATCTCCTGCAACATAACTTCCTGATCAAGAGCCACATCTTCTTGATCTATCTTAGGTGCAATTCCTACCTGAGCATTGGCATGGGCAACAGGGCTCTGTGGAGGTGTCTGAAGAACAGGGTCTTCAACATTCTGAACTGGGACAGCAACAGGTACAGCAGGTCCGGGACCTTCGTTTTCGGCATGCCACATGGCAAACCCATCCACCACAATAGGAATAGGGTGGGGGTTCTCTCCATCAGGCGGGAGAGGATCTTCATCGCCCGCACCAACACCAAGCATATGAGTATTGAGCAGATGACAGGGGCAGGACCAGCTCCCACCTTGACCGTCTGCACTGGAGTTTTGAACCACCACAATGCTGCCTGGAATACTCTCAATGTCAAACGCCCTAATCTTAACCAGAATCCGTGCTTTGTTATCTTCATCACGGTTCCAGATCAGAAAACGACCATAGGGTGCAAAGGTAGTAACAATGGAGTTTAAGTTCCAACATTCAGGTGGGAAATTCAGCAGCATTATCCACACATCATGAGTAAAGGTTGCAGACCGATAGTTCAGTCCCCTATCATGTTCAATCACTCTAATAACAGTATCACCAACGAAGTATGGGCTGTTTCTAATAGCACTATCTCTGTCTATAACCCCATCAAAGCGGACCAACGCAGCTCCCATGGCACAACGACTAATCTGGCGAAACTCAAAGCCTCTCTGATGGAAGTAATCAGTAAGCAATGCAGAGGTACCTTCGAACTGTTCCCAGCTAGGTTCAGGTTCCAATCTGATAATCGCCCAGTCGTCACAAACCTCCGGGAAGGAGCCTCCAAGCACAACATAGCCACGCTGCGGACGGAGGTTGTTGAAGGGGATGATGCCAGAGCCTGGTGGGAGATGAGGGATAGGATCACAGGGGTAGTTAGCCATGGTTTTGCCTACGCCAGATAGCGTCAGCAGAGCAGCGGAGACACCGGGACAGGGAGCAGCGGCAGAGTCGAGGGTTTTCACAATCTGGGGAGACGAGTCGACAAGCTGTGTATCAGGTGGAATAAAAGGACTCTGTTTGGTGACTGCCCGATATTTCCTTTTATAGGTATGCTTGGAAAAACAAAATTTTGCAAGGTGACCATAATTCCAACAAGATCGACAACGAATCTGATTAGTGCAATGAATCCTTAAGTGGCGATAATCAAGGCAACGGGAGCAAACAGAGTTTGCTGCTGACACGTTGGGCTGAGAGGCCTGATGGGCTGCCAAAGAGGTGCTAGATGGGCCAACAGGGGACTTAGTCACATTGGGCCGAGAAACAGGCAACCATTGAAGTCTGGGTAACTGATTGGGAGGCAAAATGCGCGATTCCCGCTCAAGCAGATCTCTCTCCTGATGAACTGAGCGAGGATGCTGAATCTGATTCGATCGATTGTCTTGATCTAGTGATCTGACTCCAAGAGGAATTGAATTTGCCCCCGTCAGTACAGTAGGTAACGGAACAATCAGAGGAGGTGCAAGTTGAGAATGGAGCCGATCGAAAACCTTCGAAACACGAGGATCATGTGGTGGTGCATGGTTTTCAGAAACAAAACGAGATCGACGTGAAACTCCCTGAGTAGACCATTCAGAAGATGATTCAAATAACCAACGCTGCTCCTCCAACTGCCAGTTCGGACCTCCTTTACCCCAAAGATGAAAGTAACAAGTAAACTGAGTACACTTGATAGATCTCAAATTATGAATCATGAAACCCACAGCCTTTGAACTGACAGCAAACTTAAAAACTCGATCAGCCAAACGGGTCGTGCCAATCTCATCAAAAGCAACCCCCAAAGATGCCGAGAGGGCCAGACTGACATTGATCTCATCCAGACGGAAACAGGCGCGGCCAAATGAAACCACTAAGTAGAACCGGTATGACGCAGAGATCGGACTGACAGAGATGGAGAAAAGATCACGAACCTTAGATCGAAAATGATGACCGATGGAAAAATCCAATGAATGGGCGATGGATGAAGGATCAATGAGAGGATCCATCCCGCTAATCCTTGGAAAAAACCGCCGGAGGGGCCCTAGATGGTGGCGGCGGCGTCATCGCCCTTGGAGTCGCCAGGAGAGGAGGTGGGAGGCGTCATAGGGGATCATTTTTGGCTTTAGTATAATATTGATAACATAACACAACTATTTGAAATGAAAAGGGAAATATGATACATTTTTTATTCAAAATACTATGTGCACCATTAATTTTTATATTATCATAAATAATTTGTAAACTCCATAAACTACCTTTGGAAAATATTCTAGATTTATTTCATTTCTTATATTCAATATATTCAAGAAAATCATTTTATATTTTGAAAATTGATGAAAATAATTTAAGTTAATGAAATGCCTATTTGGATAATTGATTAATTATAAAATCTATGAAGTTTTAAAGTTATAAACTATAGACTTTTAATTTCTGAAACTATGTTTTGAACTCAGGTAATAGAATGAAAACCACTTGGCATATATACCATGTTTTAAATAGTAAAAAAAATATTTGTAAATATTATTTTAGAAATAATGAATAGCTATGGCTAAGTGGTTGAAATCAAATACTTATAAATAAACTTTTTATTACATGGAAATGGTTGGAAAGTTTGTAAACTATTTGCCAAATTATAAATTGAGGTTTAAGAAAAACAATGTATAGTAAAATGTTTAACTTGAAACAAGTTTTGAAAATAGTGATTACTTGACATATTTCAAATAATAATTTTTTTGGAAGATGCTATGAAGTCTTTTATGGTTGGTTTTCTTATGCTTTTTATGTTTTATTTTGATCTAAAACAAAAGCTTAAATTAATAGTGATTTTTAAACATTCTAAAATACTGGGATGTTACAGACTAGCACCCTTAAAAGGAATCTCGTCCCCGAGATTCGGAGAGGCTAGAAAGAAAAGCAGATGCTTGGAATGATTCTGATAACTCGAGAGGGGGAGTAATCCAGCTGTTGACACGGAAACTGCAAACCATTTTGAGAATGATTTCGAATATTTGGGGAGGTTTAGAAAGAAAGATAGGATTGGATCTCCGAGTTTAGGCAACGGGGTTTGAATTATCTGGGTGGGCTACCACCCTTAAAAGAAAAGTTTGTTGGTAGTCAAACATTCTAGCTGATACAAGAAGATCAAGACAATCTATTACAAACAACATCTAACAAACATCAAGCAACAAGGTTTAACACAAACAAACAATCTAGTTTTGTCACATAGCCTAAGTTGATATGAACAATACACTAACACGATATCGTTGTTCTATTTAAGTGGTGGTCAAATCTATCTCCTTTTTGAGTGCTTCAAGTTCTTGTTCAATTTTCTTCGATATCCTCGAAGTGTTGGCTGAATCCTGGTCCTTCAGTGGTGTTCCATGCATGTAGAGCTTCATGATGAATCGTAGCTTTTGCATATGAGGCAGCAGAATAAGACTTAGACTATAAGAACATGGTAATCTAGAGTAAGATAAGGTATTTTCAGAAGGTTGATAGTAGATTAGAGTACGAGGAAGATAATATGAAAAGTTTTGTTTCTAGAAAACTGTATAAAAATATATTTTCAATCCTATGGTTCAATCCTATTTTTTAACCAAACGTAGGGTTTTGAACCTACAGGCAACACAGTGCTCTAATACCATCTGTAGCGTACCTGCACTTAAAATATGGCAGGTAATTGTGTATAGTGCAAATCGCTGGATCGATTCGTTGGCACACACAGTTTACGATGTAATATCACAACAAAGTATTAATTTATTACATCGATGATCCAGACTTAGGAAACATTCATTACAAGTTGCATAGCACGAAGCTATCTTTGAAAGAGTAAACATCGGAAATAAATAGCAGTGAGTCTCCATCAGCTTCATGTTGCCACAGGCGAAAACATGTTGGTTGCCGACTCGAAACCTTTAAACGAAACCTCACTCGTCATCTGTACAAACTGCAATAAGAAAAATATTGCAACAACGTGGGTCAGAACCATTGAAAACTCTTTGGAAAACTCTTTTACCTAGTTGAGACAAGTATGGAAAACGTGGGCCATTTTTTCCTAACTCTTTGGAAAACTCTTTTACCTAGTTGAGACAAGTATGTCATGAAAACCATAGTCTCAATCTACCCTTGTTCACCCATCAAGTTTTTAACTTAGAAGTTGGAATGGTGGAATCCTTCGTTGACGTCCTTGTTCAGCTGCTCAAAATGTCCGTACCGGGGACACGGCTAAGTACTTAGATTTTACACTCTGTAGAGGTTGTGCACGTTCACGATTGTACCCATTCAACCCAAACTATCCTATACACTCTAGAAGTGTTAAGGAAAAGGAGAGGAATGAGACGAGATCTTTCAGAAGAATTTTCCCTCCCCATAACGGCCTGACGTGCTCCACCAACAAATCCTCTACCACCACCTGTCAGGCCAGGGCGAGTCCACGCAGCTTAGTTGATCAAGCCAGAGCCCAGATTGGCAATGGCTGCACGGGAAGCAATCGTCACTTGGAAGTTCTTCGGATCCCTCTGTTCCTGGGTGGCCGTCCACAAGTGTAATTCCACAGGTATACCCCTGGGAAACAGGGTGACTATAAAGGTGGCGTTGGTTATTCCGAAAGTATTAGTTGAGGCTCATGGATCAAGAAGTGGGATTTGTCCATCCAGATGACGGAGAGATATACTCTGGGCCCTCTCGGTGATATCACATCGACACCGCTTGCAAGCACATGACGAGGTCACAAGTATGTCATATCACATAACGAGTAAAGAGTACTTGTCGGGAACGAGATCGAACAAGTATAGATGATACCAATGATCGGATCTCGGACAAGTAAAATATCGCGAGACAAAAGGAATTGGTTATGCTGTTTTTGGTTCACACGATCATAAGATTCATCGTCAAATATGTAGGAGTCATTACAGATCTCCAGATCCCGCTGTTGACTATTGATTGGAGAGGTGTCTCGATCATGTCTACATTATTCACGAACCGTAGGGTGACACACTTAAGGTTTGTCGATGCTTTTGGGTAGACAAGGAATTTCGGAGAAAAGTTTGGATAGCACCAAAATTGTTTTGGGTAATATTGAAATAGTTCAAGGAGTTAATTGTCAATGGTTGCCAATGGTTGTTAATAGAATTTACAAATAAACCAAGGGGGTAAGTGTTAATGTTTGTTAATAGAATTAAAAAATATTAAAAACAAAAGAAATTGTTTTATTTAATAATGAAAACCCCTTGGAATTTTGAGTGGGAATTGATGAGAGAATGAGTGGCTTGAGTGGAGACTCCACTCACATGATGAGGGGAGAGGTGGGGGCACTCCCATTTCGTGGCTCCCTCCCCCTCTTATATAAATAGGGGTGTAAGCTCCCTCTCCCCACATACAGGCATCTCTCTCCCTCCTCCCGCTGCTCCACATTCCAGCCATCCGCTTGGCGAAGCCATGGCCGATTAGTTTCTCCACCACAGCACGCCGTCGTGCTCGTGGAGTTTCCGGTGGTTCTACTACTTCCGCTGCCCCGCTGGATCGAGGAAACGGAGGTCATCATCAAGCCGTACGTGTGACGAGTACGGAGGAGGCGCTGCCCGATGCAGCACACATCTTCACGATCTTGTGATCGGCGAGTGAACGACTACATCATCCACGAGAACTATTCTCGAAACGCTTACGGTCTTCGAGGGTTAGTTCTCCTGGAATATGTTCCACTCGTTACGAGCTTCTCCTAGACTAGATCTTGGCTTGTTGGCTTGTTCGCACGGTAGGATTTTTTTTGCTTTCTATGCTACGAACCCATCAGATTGGACGAAGTGGAGGAGGTAAGAACGTGCGTAAGAACGCGGTGATGGTGAGTGACGAGAGTATGGGGCTAGGGGAGTTGATTCCTCGCCGGAATCAAAGGAATACGGTGGCGACACAGACAACTCCGGCGAGCTAGATTCGACGGCCTGGGGGCGCTATTGGCTCGGGAATTAGAGGGGAAACAGAGAGCGGGTCATGGGCTTTTAATAGGAGGAAACAGGGAAGGAAACGGTGAGGTAAATCACACGAATTTTAGGATGCAATCAAAACAGCCGTTTTGGCGTTCCGGACCACCGGCGACCAAATTCTCCCGAATGGAAGCGTTTTGGAGAGGGCTTTTGGGGGCTAATGGAAGAGTACATCGAGTGCTATTCGTAGCAACAAATGACGCACTAAACGGTGCATTAAAACCCCCGGAATTAAGAGAGAAAATTCAGCCCTTTCGAGTTTTAATGGCGTGCGTGTGGTTGAAGACGTTGCTGACGTCATCGCTGACGTCATCGCTGACGTCAACAATTTTTCTTTTTCTGATTTTTCTTGTTTATTTCATATCTTTTGTTTTAAGTGTCCAAATGAAGTCAAATAAATTTCTAAATTTTTTTAAAAACAATATCATTGTGTTAAATTAGTTGTGGGCATGTTTTGAACACTTTTGAAAAATAAAAAATTCGAAATGTTGATTAAATGTAAATTTGACACTTTATGTCAAATTTGAAAACATGGCTTAAAAAATTTATTTTGGCTAAAAAATTAATAAAATTATAATACTTATATATGTTTGAAATCAAGTTAATTAAAATCATTTTCTATTATTAGAACATTTTTGGCTTTAGTATAATATTAATAACATAACAGAACTATTTGAAATGAAAAGGGAAATATGATACGTTTTTATTCAAAATACTATGTGCACCATTAATTTTTTATATTATCATAAATCTTTTGAAAACTCCATAAACAACCTTTGGAGAATATTCTAGATTTATTTCATTTCTTATATTGAATATATCCATTAAAATCATTTTATATTTTGAAAATTGATGAAAATAATTTAAGTTAATGAAATGCCTATTTGGATAATTGATTAATTATAAAATCTATGAAGTTTTAAAGTTATAAACTATAGGCTTTAATTTCCGAAACTATGTTTTGAACTCAGGTAAAAGAATGAAAATCACTTGGCAAACATACCATGTTTAAATAGTAAATTTTTTTTTGTAAATATTATTTTAGAAATAATGAACAACTATGGCTAAGTGGTTGAAATCAAATACTTATAAAGAAACTTTTTATTACATGGAAATGGTTGGAAAGTTTGTAAACTATTTGTCAAATTATAAATTGAGGTTTAAGAAAAACAATGTATAGTAAAATGTTTAACTTGAAACAAGTTTTGAAAATAGTGATTACTTGACATATTTCAAATAATAAATAATTTGGAAGATGCTATGAAGTCTTTTATGGTTGGTTTTCTTATGCTTTTAATGCTTTATTTTGATCTAAAACAAAAGCTTAAATTAATAGTGATTTTTAAACATTCTAAAATACTGGGATGTTACAAACTACCACCCTTAAAAGGAATCTTGTCCACGAGATTCAGAGAGGCTTGAAAGAAAAGCAAATGCTTGGAATGATTCTGATAACTCGAGAGGGGGAGTAATCCAGCTGTTGACACGGAAACTGGAAACCAGTTTGAGAATGATTTCGAATATTTGGGGAGGTTTAGAAAGAAAGATAGGCTTGGATCTCCGAGTTTAGGCAACGGGTTTTGAATTATCTGGGTGGGCTACCACCCTTAAAAGAAAAGTTTTGTTGGTAGTCAAACATTCTAACTGATACAAGAAGATCAAGACAATATATTACAAACAACATCTAACAAACATCAAGCAACAAGGTATAACACAAACAAACAATCTAGTATTGTCACATAGCCTAAGTTGATATGAACAATACACTAACATGATATCGTTGTTCTATTCAAGTGGTGGTCAAATCTATCTCCTTTTTGAGTGCTTCAAGTTCTTTTTCAATTTTCTTCGATATCTTCGAAGTGTTGGCTGAATCCTGGTCCTACAGTGGTGTTCCATGCATGTGGAGCTTCATGATGAATCGTAGTTTTTCCATATGAGGCAGGAGAATAAGACTTACACTATAAAACATGGTAATCTAGAGTAAGATAAGGTATTTTCAGAAGGATGATAGTAGATCAGTGTACGAGGAAGATAAAATGAAAAGTTTTGTTTCTAGAAAACTGAATGTAAATATATTTTCAATCCTATGGTTCAATCCTATTTTCTAACCAAACCTAGGGTTTCGAACCTACATGCAACACAGTGCTCTGATACCATCTGTAGCGTACCTGCACTTAAAATATGGCAGGTAATTGTGTATAGTGCAAATCCCTGGATCGATTTGTTTGCACACACAGTTTACGATGTAATATCACAACAAAGTATTAATGTATTACTTCGATGATCCAGACTTAGGAAACATTCATTACAAGTTGCATAGCACGAAGCTATCTTTGAAAGAGTAAACATCGGAAATAAATAGCAGTGAGTCTTTAGCTTCATGTTGCCACAGGCGAAAACATGTTGGTTGCAGACTCGAAACCTTTAAACGAAACCTCACTCGTCATCTGTACAAACTGCAATAAGAAAAATATTGCAACAACGTGGGTCAGAACCAATGAAAACTCTTTGGAAAACTCTTTTACCTAGTTGAGACAAGTATGGAAAACGTGGGCCAATTTTTCCTAACTCTTTGGAAAACTCTTTTCCTAGTTGAGAAAAGTATGTCATGAAAACCATAGTCTCAATCTACCCTTGTTCACCCATCAAGTTTTTAACTTAGAAATTGGAATGGTGGAATCCTCCGTTGACGTCCTTGTGCAGCTGCTCAAATTGTCCGTACCGGGGACATGGCTAAGTACTTAGATTTTACACTCTGTAGAGGTTGTGCATGTTCACGATTGTACCCATTCAACCCAAATTATCCTATACACTCTAGAAGTGTTAAGGAAAAGAAGAGGAATGAGACGAGATCTTTCAGAAGCATTTTCCCTCCCCATAACGGCCTGATGTGCTCCACCAACAAATCCTCTACCACCATCTGTCAGGCCGGGGCGAGTCCACACAACTTAGTTGATCAAGCCAGAGCCCATATTGGCAATGGCTGCACGGGAAGAAATCGTCACTTGGAAGATCTTTGGATCCCTCTGTTCCTGGGTGGCCGTCCACAAGTGTAATTCCACAGGTATACCCCTGGGAACAGGGTGACTATAAAGGTGGCGTTGGTTATTCCGAAATTATTAGTTGAGGCTCATGGATCAAGAAGTGGGATTTGTCCATCCAGATGACGGAGAGATATACTCTGGGCCCTCTCGGTGATATCACATCGACACCGCTTGCAAGCACGTGACGAGGTCACAAGGATGTCATATCACATAACGAGTAAAGAGTACTTGTCGGGAACGAGATCGAACTAGGTATAGATGATACCAATGATCGCATCTCGGACAAGTAAAATATCGCGAGACAAAAGGAATTGGTTATGCCGTTTTTGGTTCACACGATCACAAGATTCATCGTCGAATATGTAGCAGTCATTACGGATCTCCAGATCCCGCTATTGACTATTGATCGGAGAGGTGTCCTGATCATGTCTACATTATTCACGAACCGTAGGGTGACACACTTAAGGTTTGTCGATGCTTTTGGGTAGACAAGGAATTTCGGAGAAAAGTTTGGATAGCACCAAAATTGTTTTGGGTAATATTGAAATAGTTCAAGGAGTTAATTGTCAATGGTTGCCAATGGTTGTTAATAGAATTAACAAATGAACACGGGGTAAGTGTTAATGTTTGTTAATAGAATTAAAAAATATTAAAAACAAAAGAAATTGTTTTTTAATAATGAAAACCCCTTGGAATTTTGAGTGGGAATTGATGAGAGAATGAGTGAGTGGAGTGGAGACTCCACTCACATGATGATGAAGGGGATCGTGTGCAGAAAACAAAAAATTTCCTACCAACGATATCCTAAAAGCATGACAAGATCTATTCTATGCAGATATAGTAGTACGAACGGAGATCAGAATACATACCCTTGTAGACCGAAAGCGGGATTACGTTCCCGCACAAACGTTGTCGATGAAGAATGACGAAGCCGACCTCAAGGTCGTGTAGACGAAGCAAACCTCCGAGTACCGCTAGCGCAGCACGTCGCAGGGCGTCACACACGTACGGTGGAGACGACGGCCTCCGAAGCTCCAGTCCAGGACGAGCAGCAGAAGACTTGGACCGGAACACCAGCAGCGCGGCATCGGGCTATGGTGGAAGAGATCCCCCTCTCAACTCAGCGCAACTCCAACAAAGGGAATCACGGAATCGAGAGAGAATTAGGGAATTAATTGGTGAATTAAAAGGCCAGGGGTGCCCCTCTATATAAAGGCTCCTGGGGCGAGCCAACCTTGCCAGCCAGGCAATGTGGGACTAACCCCCACATGCCTGGTGCGGCATGGGCAGGTGCGCCGGCCCTGGTGGGCCCCTTTTGGCCCACCTAGGCCGGCCATGCCCCCCCCACCGAATTCCCTTGGGGACTTTCCCCCCATGGCCCTTCTTTCCACCAGAAGACCCATTTAGGAAAAAACAGCCTTAGTAAATTCGAAAATAAATTTATAAAATCATATTTGCATATTAATTACACTAATTTATATCAAACATATTATATATAATTTATTCTAGCACCGAAAACTCTTTTGTCGCTGCCCGATCTCCATCGGACCCCTCCCGGGACGTTCCCGGTGATCTCTTTCCTTTCCGGTTGTCTTGTCGAAACCCCTTAAGTGTGTTACCCTAGCGGTTCGATATAATAACAGGTATGATCAAGAATCCTCTATGATCAACGACTAACTCGTAGGCCTAGACCCCATGAATTAATCCCTGTGATATAACGAATGACTTTCATCTATCAAACCTGAACGCAAAGTCTTAAACCTTTTGCCATGGCGATACTTAGCGTGTCCGAGCGTCGTTCCATAGATATCTCCATACCTAATCTCGACCTCGTTACTGACAACGCTATCTTCTACCCGTCCATGATCTCATGTCTCCGTGACCTAGTCACATGCTTGCAAGCTCATTAGACATGATCTCACTGAGTGGAACCGAGAGTATCTATCCTGCTATGCGGACTGGCAAATCCCGCTCTTGACCCCTCGTCTCAACTACTCCTTTCTGATACCCAAAAGTATCACCGTTATTGTCATACTATATAAGACACGACGTTTGGTGCGATCGAAGTATCTTCCAGGAATAACAATAAGAGTTGATCTCACGGTCAAAGGCGTAACGACTACGTACTCCAAATCTGGGTACGTCCATCACATCGTTCTCCAACGATATGACTCCCATTGCCGACCGACGCCATGCCCCATGATCAGGAAACCTCGATCATCAATCGCGCAACGAAACTAGTCTTAGTAGAGGCTACTAGGGACCTGGTTGTTCACGCATCACACCCGTATTAATGTTTCCGCTTAATACGGTTATAGCATGACACAAAAACCTATTATGAACAAACGAGATATGATAAAGAATACACTTTATTAATTCCCTCTAGGGCATATCTCCTTCAGATGAGGGGAGAGGTGGGGGCACTCCAATTTTGTGGCTCCCTCCCCCTCCTATATAAAGAGGGGTGTAAGCTCCCTCTCCCCACACACTTGCCTCTCTCTCTCCCTCCTCCAGCTGCTCCACCTTCCAGCCATCCGCTTGGCGAAGCCATGGCCGATTAGTTTCTCCACCACAGCACGCCGTAGTGCTGCTGGAGTTTCCGGTGGTTCTACTACTTCCGTTGCCCTGCTGGATCGAGGAAACGGAGGTCGTTATCAAGCCGTACGTGTGAACGAGTACGGAGGCGCTGCCCGGTGCAGCGCACATCTTCACGATCTTGAGATCGGTGAGTGAACGACTACATCATCCACGAGAATTATTCTTGAAACGCTTACGGTCTTCGAGGCTTAGTTCTCTTGGAATATGTTCCACTCGTTACGAGCTTCTCCTAGACTAGATCTTGGCTTGTTGACTTGTTCGCACCGTAGGAATGTTTTTTGTTTTATATGCTACGAATCCATCAGATTGGACAAAGTGGAGGAGGTAAGAACGTGCGTAAGACCGCGGTGATGGTGGGTGACGACAGTATGGGGCTAGGGGAGTTGATTCCTCGTCGGAATCAAAGGAATACGGTGGCGAGACAGACAACTCCGGCGAGCTAGATTCGATGGCCTAGGGGCGCTATTGGCTCGAGAATTAGAGGGGAAACAGAGAGGGGGGTCGTGGGCTTTTAATAGGAGGAAACAGGGAAGGAAACAGTGAGGTAAATCGCACGAATTTTAGGACGTAATCAAAACAGCCGTTTTGGCGTTCCGGACCACCGGCGACCAAATTCTCCCGAATGGAAGCGTTTTGGAGAGGGCTTTTGGGGGCTAATGGAAGAGTACATCGAGGGCTATTAGAAGCAACAAATGATGCACTAAACGGTGCATTAAAACGCTCGGAATTAAGAGAGTAAATTCAGCCGTTTCGAGTTTTAATGGCGTGCGTGTGGTTGAAGACGTTGCTGACGTCATCGTTGACGTCAACAATTTTTCTTTTTTCTTTTTCTGATTTTTCTTGTTTATTTCATATCTTTTATTTTAAGTGTCCAAATGAAGTCAAATATATTTCTAAAAATTTGTAAAAACAATATCATTGTGTTAAATCAGTTGTGGGCATGTTTTGAACAGTTTTGAAAAATAAAAAATTCGAAATATTGGTTAAATGTAAATTTGACACTTTATGTCAAATTTGAAAACATGGTTTAAACAATTTATTTTTGCTAAAAAATTAATAAAATTATAATACTTATATATGTTTGAAATCAAGTTAATTAAACTCATTTTCTAATATTAAATCATTTTTGGCTTTAGTATAATATTAATAACATAACACACCTATTTGAAATGAAAAGGGAAATATGATACATTTTTTATTCAAAATACAATGTGCACCATTAATTTTTTATATTATCATAAATAATTTGAAAACTCCATAAACTACCTCTGGAAAATATTGTAGATTTTTTTCATTTCTTATATTGAATATATTCATGAAAATCATTTATATTTTGTAAATTGATGAAAATAATTTAAGTTAATGAAATGCCTATTTGGATAATTGATTAATTATAAAATCTATGAAGTTTTAAAGTTATAAACTATAGACTTTTAATTTCCGAAACTATGTTTTGAACTCACGTAAAAGAATGAAAACCACTTGGCAAATATACCATGTTTTAAATAGTAAAAAAATAATATTTGTAAATATTATTTTAGAAATAACGAATAGCTATGGCTAAGTTGTTGAAATCAAATACTTATAAAGAAACTTTTTATTACATGGAAATGGTTGGAAAGTTTGTAAAATATTTGTCAAATTATAAATTGAGGTTTAAGAAAAACAATGTATAGTAAAATGTTTAATTTGAAACAAGTTTTGAAAATAGTGATTACTTGACATATTTCAAATAATAAATAATTTGGAAGATGCTATGAAGTCTTTTATGGTTGGTTTTCTTATGCTTTTAATGTTTTATTTTGATCTAAACCAAAAGATTAAATTTATAGTGATTTTTAAACATTCTAAAATACTGGGATGTTACAGACTACCACCCTTAAAACGAATCTCGGGCGGTTGGCCTAACAGTGGAGAGTTATCTTGTTGCTCTCTATGTTATTTTGTTTCCCTGCAATTCCTGAATTATGTTGAATCTGGAAATGTATATTGGCGCTATTCTCGATGTGTGAGAAGTGTGGAATAAGTTTTATCGGGTGGTTGGCCTAAGAGTGGAGAGTTATCTTGTTGCTCTCTATGTTATTTTGGTTTCCCTGCAATTCCTGAATTATGTTGAATCTGGAAATGTATATTGGCGCTATTCTCGATGTGTGAGACCTTTTGTACTGCTTTGTCCTTTGATCTACTACTGCCTATTTATATGTTTATGGTTATCTTGTGCTTGGGCCAATTTGACTGATATTTTTGCACTAATGGTATCTATGAGTTGCTGCTGGTTGCTTATTTATGCTATTATGACTTGGGCATGTTTGATCATCTACTGTGATTGGAGCTACTGTTGGGGTGATTGCTCAATTGTTTACAGAGAGATTTATTTATGTTTACATCCACCTGACTTATTTAACGAGAGGGAGTATTGGTCAAGGCTTGTTTGTGAAGCTCTCGTTGGCGATCCTCCCTGTTCTGCTCCAGTTGTTTACTTGGGCTTATTAATTCTGCCCAATATTAATATCTCTGCTTTTGTCTCCAATGAGTAGGAACTGGACAATTTTTGATTGGAATCTCAGAGGGATTAATTCCCAGTTACGGTGGGATGATATTAGACAGAAAATCGATGAATCTAACTGCAACATCATTTGTATGCAAGAAACTAAACGTGAACATTTCGACCACAGTTACCTGAGAAAATTTTGTCCTCGCAGATTTGATCAGTTTGTTTACTCGCCCTCAGTAGGTAGCTCTGGAGGTATTATCACTATTTGGAACGGTGCTCTGTTTGATGGTCAGCTTATTAGTGTATCACGTTTCCATGTTACTGTGCAATTGGTGTGTAAGATTAGTGCCCATGCTTGGTATCTTACAAATGTGTATGGCCCCACCATTGCGGAAGATAGGTCTTGTTTCATTGATTGGCTAGAAAACATCGACACCTCACCCATGCATCTTTGGATGATCTTGGGAGACTTTAATCTTATTAGAGGGCCTGAAGATAGGAATAGAGGTGGGGGTAACATTCATAATATGTTGCTGTTTAACAGAATCATTTCTCAGCACGATCTTGTGGAAATCTCTCTTAAAGGTCGAGCATACACCTGGTCGAATATGCAAGCTGAACCCTTGCTTGAAAAGCTTGATTGGATTTTCACCTCTCCTGACTGGACCACCACATTTCCCAATACTTTGGCTACTCCACTGGCTAGGCTCTCTTCAGATCATATCCCTATCAAAATCCAAATTAACACTTCTATCCCCAAGGTTCATTTGTTCAGGTTTGAGGATTATTGGATGGATTTCCCTGGATTCATAGAGGCATTGGTTAAAAATTGGCAGTATATTGGAAATTTTAAAAATGCTGCTCAAGACATCTCTGCTAGATTTAAGTCACTCAGATATGGTTTAAAGAAATGGAGTAGACAAATTTCGCAGCTCAATAAAATTATTCATTGTTGCAGCTTTGTTCTTGCCATGCTGGATGGTTTGGAAGATCAGAGACAGTTATCATATCTTGGGACTAACTTCAGACTTGCACTTAAATCTCATCTGATAAAGCTATTGGAAGCTAAGCGTATTTATTGGAGATCTAGGGCGAAAATCAGATGGGCCAATTTGGGTGCTGAGAACACTAGTTTTTTTCACACCTTTGCGACCAAGAGCTACAGGAGCAATTTCATTGCTTGTCTTAGGACAGAAGATGACAGTTTGGCATGTGATCATGAGGAAAAGGCAGCCATTATTTGGCATTCATTTAAAAACAGAATTGGTTGTTCTGATAATCCTGATATGCTATTTGATCTGCAAAGAATAGTTAATCCTAATGTCACAGTGGATTTTAATCAGCTTGAGGCCCCTTTCACCATTGAAGAGATTGATGGGATTGTGAAGGATATGCCAGCTAATAAGTCTCCGGGCCCGGATGAGTTTAATGGTGCTTTCCTCAAGAAATGTTGGCCTCAGATTAAGGCTCGGTTCTATGATCTTTGTTTCAATTTTTTTGAGGGAAACATTAACATTCAGAGTATTAATTCTACATTCATCACTCTGATCCCTAAGAAACCAAACCCTGAATCTGTCAATGATTTCAGACCTATATCTTTGGTTAGCCTTACACTTAAATTTCTGACTAAGTTGCTTGCTAACAGAATGCAGAAAGTGATTGTCCCACTCATTCATAAGAATCAATATGGTTTTAATAAAACCAGAAATATCCAGGACTGTCTTGCATGGGCCTTTGAGTATATTCACCTTTGTCAGAAGTCTAAAAAGAAGATTGTAATTCTTAAACTTGATTTTGAAAAGGCTTTTGATAAAGTGGAATACAGTGCCATCCTGGCTATGCTAAAGCATCTAGGTTTTGGGATTAAATGGATCAAATGGATTGAGGTCATCCTTCGGTCAGGTTCTGCCTCTGTTTTGCTCAATGGGGTTCCAGGGAAGAATATCATATGCAGAAGAGGAGTTAGACAAGGCGATCCACTCTCACCACTTCTCTTTGTCTCTACAGCTGAGCTACTACAGTATGTGGTCAATGATGCCTGGAGAGATGGCCAACTTGACCTGCCTCTGGACTGTTCATTTGGTCTAGACTACCCCATTATTCAATATGCTGATGATACCCTGTTGATAATGCCAGCATGCTCTATTCAACTGAGAAGGTTGAAAGTGTTACTTGATAAATTTGCAGGCTCTACTGGCCTCAAGGTTAATTTTCAGAAGTCCTATTTAGTGCCACTTAACATCAGTTCTGTTCTTAGCTCTGAGTTGGCTACTATCCTTGGCTGCAAAATTGAGACTCTGCCTTTCCCTTATCTTGGTTTACCAATGGGTACCACTAGACAAGGATGGAAGACCTAATTGGCATTATCCACAGGATTGATAGGAGGCTAGTTGGTATTGCAGATACTCTCTCCTATGATGGTAGACTCATTGTTGTTAAATCCATTATTCAAGCTATACCGAACTTTGCTATGTGTAGACTTAAGCTACCCCTGGGGTTTCTAGACTATATTGAAGGTTCCACCAGAGGTTTATTTTGGGCTGGCAAGGACATCAATAAAAAGGGCAAATGCCTTGTTAAATGGGCTGAGGTTTGTAAACCTAAGGATGCCGGTGGTTTGGGTGTATTGAGTTTAAGGACACAAAATGTGGCTTTGCTGATGAAGCATCTGTTCAAATTCATGAATAAACAAGATACACCATGGGTCCAACTTGTATGGCATGCCCATTATACTGACAAGATGCCACAGGATGCTTTCCCATGTGGATCTTTTTGGTGGAAGGATTGCTTGAAAATCATGAACACTTTCATTGATATTGCTGCTTGTAATCCAGGTGATGGGTCCACTATTCGTATGTGGATGGATAAGTGGTCAGATGAGATTCTTCGAGTACACATGCCACAACTATGCTCCTTTGCCAAAGATCAGAATATTTCACTGCAAAAAGCAGTTGGGGTTTTTAACAATGATATTTTCGAGCTGTTTCATACTCCTATTTCTATGATAGCTTCTCAGCAATGTGATCAGCTTGGGCAGCTTCTTGAATTTCATCCTGATTCAATTGAGCATGATAAATGGACCATGAGAGATCAGAACAAGAACTACTCATGTAAAAGAGTTTATGATGCGTTAACCCCTGTTACTCTTGCACCTCCACCTATGAGATGGATCTGGAAATCTTGCGTACTTCCTAAACAAAAAATATTTTTCTGGCTACTACTGAAGGACAGATTGAACACTAGAGACTTGCTAGCCAGGAAAAATTTCCAAATTGACTCTTATATTTGTGAGCTTTGCGAGGATGGTTCTACTGAGGATCTTGCTCATCTTTTTTTCGAGTGTGACTTTAGCAAGAATTTTTGGCTCAAGCTGAATTTTGAATGGAATACTGATCTGGATTTGATCAACATGATGATTGATGCCAAGAGAAGATATAAGCTTATCTGTTTCAAGGAATCTCTGATTGTGGGATGCTGGAGCATTTGGACCCACATGAATAAGTGCATTTTTGATCACCAACCTATTGATAATGATGTTTGTTTCCTTGATTTCGTAGACTCCTTCTCTCTTGTTAGACATAGGGCCAGACCCTCCCTTAAAGAGGGAATGACCCAATGGGTTGACACTTTATGAATTTCCTCTGTAAGACATTGTTCCCTTTATGTTTTGATGAGAAAATAGAAAATTAAACAGTAGGGACTTTCCCTACTGTTTTGTGCCTAAAAAAAAAACGAATCTCGTCCCCGAGATTCGGAGAGGCTAGAAAGAAAAGCAAATGCTTGGAATGATTCTGATAACTCGAGAGGGGGAGTAATCCAGCTGTTGACACGGAAACTGCAAACCAGTTTGAGAATGATTTCGAATATTTGGGGAGGTTTAGAAAGAAAGATAGGTTTGGATCTCCGAGTTTAGGCAACGGGGTTTGAATTATCTGGGTGGGCTACCACACTTAAAAGAAAAGTGTTGGTAGTCAAACATTCTAACTGATACAAAAAGATCAAGACAATTTATTACAAAGAACATCTAACAAACATCAAGCAACAAGGTTCAACACAAACAAACAATCTAGTATTGTTACATAGCCTAAGTTGATATGAACAATACACTAACACGATATCGTTGTTCTATTTAAGTGGTGGTCAAATCTATCTCCCTTTTGAGTGCTTCAAGTTCTTGTTCAATTTTCTTCGATATCTTCGAAGTGTTGGCTGAATCCTGGTCCTGGTCCTTCAATGGTGTTCCATGCATGTAGAGCTTCATGATGAATCGTAGCTTTTCCATATGAGGCAGCAGAATAAGACTTAGACTATAAGAACATGGTAATCTAGAGTAAGATAAGGTATTTTTAGAAGGTTGATAGTAGATGAGAGTACGAGGAAGATAAAATGAAAAGTTTTGTTTCTAGAAAACTGAATATAAATATATTTTCAATCCTATGGTTCAATCCTATTTTCTAACCAAACCTAGGGTTTCGACCCTACATGAAACACAGTGCTCTGATACCATCTGTAGCGTACCTGCACTTAAAATATGGCAGGTACTTGTGTATAGTGCAAATCCCTGGATCAATTCGTTTGCACACACAGCGTACGATGTAATATCACAACAAAGTATTAATTTATTACATCGATGATCCAGACTTAGGAAATATTCATTACAAGTTGCATAGCATGAAGCTAGCTTTGAAAGAGTAAACATCGGAAATAAATAGCAGTGAGTCTCCATCATATTCATGTTGCCACATGCGAAAACATGTTGGTTGCAGATTCGAAACCTTTAAGGGAAACCTCACTCGTCATCTGTACAAACTGCAATAAGAAAAATATTGCAACAACGTGGGTTAGAACCATTGAAAATGGAACTGGCAAGTGATACTATGGTGGAAACTTAGAGGAAAAACTCTAATAACCTATATGCATATTTGGCTGGTGGAGTTCAAGACTATTTTGCATAAAGCCAATTTTTCCTAACTCTTTTACCTAGTTGAGACAAGTATGGCATGAAAACCATAGTCTCAATCTACCCTTGTTCACCCATCAAGTTTTTAACTTAGAAGTTGAAATGGTGGAATAATCCGTTGACGTCCTCGTTCAGCTGGTCAAATTGTCCGTACCGGGGACAAGGCAAAGTACTTAGATTTTACACTCTGCAGAGTTTGTGCACGTTCACGATTGTACCCATTCAACCCAAACTATCCTATACAGTCTGGAAGTGTTAAGGAAAAGGAGAGGAATGAGACGAGATCTTTCAGAAGCATTTTCCCTCCCCATAACAGCCTGACGTGCTCCACCTATAAATCCTCTACCACCACCTGTCAGGCCGGGGCGAGTCCACGCAGCTTAGTTGATAAGCCAGAGCCCATATTGGCAATGGCTGCACGGGAAGCAATCGTCACTTGGAAGTTCTTCGGATCCCCCTGTTTCTGGGTGGCCGTCCACAAGTGTAATTCCACAGGTATACCCCTGGGAAACCAATCAACATAAACCATACAAAACCACTTTCCACCCAGGTGTTTCATTCTTAACTTAGTAGAATTTAATATTTCATCAAAAATAGTTTTGCATAGCATCATAATTCTACTAAGTGTTGCATAGGAACCTTGACACAGGAGTAAGGAATTTCTACACAGGTCTAGCATAGCATTTCCACTAAGTCCTACACATGCTTAGGAAAATAGACTACTCATGCATAGAAAATACTAGGAATTTTATGAGGTGTGCCACTGAAGAATGTTGTCGTTGCTCACAAACACTTTTCTACAATGAACGTTTGCTCTCCGTTCAATCTAAACAATATAAGCAAACAACAAAACAACAATCAACATAAAACACAACATCAAACATGGACAACAACACAAGGCATATAAAAGCAAAAAAATAATCATAAAGGTTCATCACATAATTCAATATGCAAAAAGAATTGATGTGCTGAATAATGGGTTTTAATGGGCTGGTCTTAATTCAAACTTCATCACACATTAAATGGGTCAAGGTATTTAACACAAATTACATTGAATAGTTTTAAAGGCTTTTAACACAACTTAATTACCATTAATAATGCAATATAAATGTTTTGCATGAAATGCAATTAAAACACAATTAAAACTATCATGCTAACTTTTAGGATTTTTATAAAGTATGGATGATGCAAAATTGCAATTTTAATTAATTATTATTATACAAAGACATGATAAAATGGGGAAAAAATTAGTTTTAAGTTTTTTTGTAATAAAGCTTTCATAAACTAAGATTGAAATTCGTGCTACTAGACAGGGGGCATTTAAACAAATTTTAGCAATTTGATTCACTCAAAAAAATTATTATATCTAAAGTTATGTCAAAATACTCAAATTAAACCTATGATTGTTAAAACTTCAAAATAATGCTCAAAAAATATTTTCTAACATAGGCAACAAATTATATATATCCTGAGGTTTCTAGAACCATTTTATTTACAAAATTTAGATTTTTAGAATTGACTCTAAGTAAAATTTACTCGAACTCACAATTTAAAATTTGAATCTATTTAAACTAATCAAAACTGAAATCTAATAGTTCTAAATTATTCTATATGTCCAGTGCTTTCGAAATATATTTTATTAATAAAATTTGAACTTATAGAATTAAAACTATAACTAAAACAATGGTTTACATGTTTCTGTAATTAGTGCACGACTAAAATATATGTTTTTATTATACTACTGTATTCTACACGCTTATACAAATTTATAGACTATAAAAAAAATGAAAATGGAGTTATGGTCGATTTGATATGAATTTTGGAAGTTCTCTCTCTAAAACGAAAATGAAAAATAGCTGACACATGGCGGTATTCTATTGGCTGCTACGCCTTGGTCTGTTCTTAGATGCAATGTGACGCCCTAAAATCGGTACTATGTAGATTTAAGCACATCCGCCGAAATCCGCATAATAACGATTTTAGGTCGCCCACCAGACATAATGTGCACGCCGAAACATGTGCATTATGTGGGTGGAATTGTGATAACATTACAACAGTTCCGATACATCCACAAATACAACAGAAGATAAATTACAAGAACGACTCGAACGAGTCAAGATACAAATATTACGATACAAAGATACAAATGACAGCGGAAGCAAAATAGTATCCAACTACGGATAAGATGCAAATTGGACTAAGAGTCCTGAAGATAAGCGATGGCGCCATATCCCTGCCCAGCCAAGCCGGAGGGATTCCCAAGCTAACGTCGTCGGACTTCAAACCTGTTGACTACACATAAAGCACATCCCAAAAGAGGGTCAGGGCACTCCCTGGCAAGCAAAACCGACTTGCCTACTTTCTACACCATCTCCCAAAATATAGGGGAGGTGGACTTAGCGGCAGGAGCACTAGCAACCTAAAGAGACACGCTAAAACTTCCGTCTAGTTAGAGAGGGATAAGAGAGCGTTTAAGTAGCCACCTATAACTGACACCAGTCATAACCCATTCTCGAATTAACCCCCTCAACCAAGTATGAGGAAGCAATCCGGGAATACTCACACGTTAACAATTTTAGTTACCATTTAGGGTGTAAGTAATGCTATATTACTAGTCACATTAATTTACAATGATTAGATGTAAGTTGTCTAGATTTTGTTAGCCAGCATCATCACCAAAGTCGTCCATAACCGTGGACACGGCTCATCGACAAGATTATACCCTGCAGGGGTGCACTACAGTACCCATACTCGCATGATCAACCCGTTAGGGCCTCTCAACACGACTCGTTCCTTCACTACAGCAAGTCCAGGTGCCACCCATATGAGTTGTTACCCGCGTCAGGAGTCTGGCCGAATCTCAATTGCGGACTCATTAGTTTGTGCCTACGCACCATGCGGCTCAAACCACAGTAGGAACTGTCCGCTACGTACGCACCGCCCCTATATGACCCCCCGTATCAAGTAACCTCTCATCGATCATCATCATCATCATCATCATCATCATCATGCACATGCATATGAGCGAATGGAAAACCCGAACTACTTGCGGCACATGGACGAGCTGAGGATCCGTTCAAAGTCGAGGGGGGCTCCATTTTTTTTGAAACCTAAGACTGTAGGGTCAAGACCCCACAGCATTTTATTACTTCATCAAAACAAAGAACATAATACAGGCATAATTACAAACAAAGGGTGGGGGGGGGGTTGGGGGGTGGGGTAGAGTTTTATGAGAGATTATCAATCCATATAGACAACTTATCTACATACTTATCCTTCACCCTATGCACAAGCAATGTGACATCATGTACAAAACGCCTCCTCCATGCTCTGAACGAGGGTTGAATGTGCTGGAAAATGGCCTCATTACGCTGTTTCCAAATGTTCCAAGCAGCAAGAATTGCCACCTCAGTAAAGAAGGGATTGGGATATTTCCTTCTTGCCTTCAAAAATACTTGCTCAAAGGAGTTTCCTGGCTCGCAATCAATCTGTAAGTAGTTCCAGACCCGCACACTGAAATTACAATGAAAGAACAAGTGTAGCCAGTCTTCAGTTGCATGAGTCGGGCAAAGGGCACAGTGAAAGACATCAGTTACATCCTAACCGACAGATTAGGATTCAAGGCAAAAGAGAAGAGCCTCGGAAAAGATTCATGTAGAGTAGTGCCATTCCACTTATCTGTCCAAAACAGGGCTGTATCTCCAAAATTCACAGAAATAGTAGTGACTTCTCTGTATTTATCAACCAACTTCATCACATCCCGCCACAAAAAGGAACCGCAAAGGTTAGTAACTTTTGGCACTCCATCCGCATAGTATCTCCACACAAGATTTACCCAAGGCACATCGGCCTTGTTAAAAAAATTATGCAAATGCTTGATCAACAGAGCCTCATTTTGTTTTCTAAAATCCATTATACCCAGTCCACCACTCTCTGTGGGTCGGGATCATTTCCCAGGAAGCTAGGGATTGCTTGGTAGACTCGGGATTGTTTCCACGCCATAAACAATTTATGATTATTCTCTCGATCTGTTTTAAAATCCCTGGAGGTATATACAAAGAGCACAAGAAGTATATCGACATAGAGGAAAGACAGGATCGGATCAGCTGCAGCCTGCCTCCATAGGCAGGAAAAATCGAGCTTGCTGTGAGAGCCCTCTCCATCCTATCCACGAGTGGTAAAAAGTCCACCAACATTGGCCGAGTTGTGCCCATAGGAAGCCCCAAATACGTAAATGGGAAGGATCCCACAATGCAGACAAAGTTTTGAGCTAGCCCAGCTACCTGCTCATCCGATATATTTATTGGGAGCATACAGGATTTGTGAAAGTTAACCTTCAGACCCGTTGAAACTGCAAACTCTTGCAAGGCTTGCTTAAGGACCTCCAACTGCACGGCATCAGCTTCCATAATCATGATGGTATCGTCCGCGTATTGAATCACAGGGAAATCCGCCTCATCCTCATGTAAAGGAAGATTTAGGAGGCCTCTATTCATTAAGTCATTTATGACAAATTGAAGCAATTCCCCGGCTAGCACAAAGAGTAGAGGAGATAGAGGATCTCCTTGCCGCACCCCTCTTTTGCATTTGAATTTGTTGCCTGGTACACCATTCAAAAGTACAGAGGAAGAACCAGAATCCAGCAGGTTCTTAACCCACACAATGAATTTTCCTGGGAAACCCAAATGCCTCAAAATTTGATAAATAGCCTCATGCTCAATAGTATCAAAAGCTTTCTCAAAATCCAATTTTAATATAATTAACTGCTTCCTGGATGCTTTGCACTGGTGGATGTACTCAAAAGACCATGCCAAGCAGTCATGAATTGTTCTACCCTTAATAAACCCATACTGGTTTTTGTGGACGCAGCTCAGAATCTTTCCCTGTAATCTGTCAGCTACCATTTTAGTTATAAACTTCAGACAAGAATTTGTAAGAGAGATGGGTCGATAATCAGACATCTGCTCCGGAGACTGCTTCTTTGGCACAAGAGTAATAAAAGAAGAATTTATACTTTCCAGACTCCCAGTGCCTTGGTGGAAATCTTCCACCAAATTGTAGAAATCCTGTTGAACAAAGGACCAACACTTTTTCAAAAACAAACCATTGAACCCATCTGGTCCCGGAGCTTTATCGATCGGCATTTTCAACACCGCCTTATCAATTTCCTCCTTGGAGAAAACACCCACTAAAGAGTCCAGACCCTCCACAGGGCTTAACAAAGATGACAAATCAAATTGCATCACAGTGGGAGTAGAAGTTCCCATCCTTTGCCTATAACACGACCAAGCAACCGCAGCCATCTGTACATGATCACTTACCACATGACCATCAGCAAGGATGATACTAGAAATAGTATTTCTTCTAAACCTTTCAGTGGCCATAGCATGAAAGAATTTGGAGTTTTCTTCACCCAATTTAATCCATCTAGCAGTGCACCTCTTTTTTCAATAAAGGTGCTGAGCCCTTAGCAATTTCTCATAGTGAAGCTTCACCAGCCTCCGAAAATTCATTTCTCTAAGGTGCAGAGATCTCTCTTCTTCCAGCTCATCAAAGAAAAGAATCACCTTATTACATTTATCAATCAATAGTTTAAGGTGAGATAAGCTCCTTTTCCACTTGTTCAGAGCCCCTCTTACTGCCTTTAGTTTCTCAGTGATAATCCCAGGACTAGTGGTTGCTCTAGTTGGTTGCTCCCAAGCATGTTTCACACAGTCAAAAAACCCTGGTTGCTGCACCCAGAAATTCTCAAAACGGAACAAATTGGCTTTAGGAATAATTGTATCCACGCTAACAACACACGGAATATGATCTGAGGTTGGTCTGGCCATTGCAGTAGCCACGGTATTGGGGTACGAGGAAATCCAGGAGGAGGACGTGAAGAACCAATCAAGTTGCTCGAGAAGGGGATTTTGCTGCATATTCGACCAGGTGAACGACCTTCCTTTTAAAGGCAACTCCAATAGACCAAGCTTGCCAATCACATCATTAAAAATAAACATATCATTAATATCCCCACCTGGCCTATTACGATTTTCCTGCGATCTAATGAAATTAAAATCCCCCATAAAAAGCCAAAGTTCATCATCAGGTATAGAAAGATTATACAACCAATCAACAAAGAGATCACGCTGCTGTCCTTGACAAGGGCCATACACCACCACAAGTGTCCATTTTTGGTTTGTATGAACGGATTGGAAAGATATAATAATGCCAAAGCTCTTTGACTGAATGAGAGTACCCTTAAAGATGCTGGACTTCCAAACTACCAGAATTCCTCCAGAAGCCCCCACCGATGGAACAAAAGAGAAGTGATCAAATTGTTTGGGGCAACAACCCTTGATGAATTGTCTGTCAAAAGATTCCTTCTTAGTTTCCTGAATACAAGCCACAGCACAACCACTCTCCACAATCTTATTAAAGAGAGCTAATTGTTTATCCGAGTCATTCAGACCCCTGACATTCCAACATAAAATTTTCCAAACCAAATTACTAATGTGATAATCCATAAAACACTGAGGAGAATAAGTAGCTGCCCAGCTGGCACAACCGCTCCATTGGGCCTCCCACAAGTGGTTAGTGCGCTCAAAATTGGATCCGAGGACAAAATCTCAGTTCCTAGGTCGACACTGAGCAGAACAAATCACCTCGCAAGGCCTTCCGCCTGGTGCCTTATCTTTTAATTATAATACCCCAATATAATACAACATTTTATTAAGGTAGAATAATATATCATACTAAGCAGATGAAACATAAGACCAACAGACGACTCGCACAAACAACTCTAAGCATGCGCTACGACTCGCAACGCCAACAGATAAACATGCAACGGTATTAGGTTGTGGGGATAAAGCTGTATGGGCTGTAGGATAAACATGTGATGGGATCGCGATAAAGAATCGAATACTAGGGTAGCAGAGATCAACGGCAGGAATGAAAGACAATGTATAGGTAAACAAGCAAATTTTGCTAGCCTGGAATCCCGCATGGAAGTAGATCTTGTCGTTGCTCACACATCTCAACGTCTTATCCGCGAAGAAGCAACAAACACTGGAAAGCGTAAAAGATGCATTTTACGACTATGGCAAAAGATTCAGCATGATCATACGAGAATGATGCATGGCATGGCATGGCAAGATGCAATACAAGGCAGGTAGTCCAAATTAAGCGGGAAAGCAACCCGGCAATTAATATTTAGGTGCATGTTATTTATTTACCAGCAATATTAAATGTTGGTTAACATGGTAACACATGGCATGGGTGCTCTAATTAAATTAAATGGAATAGGGCAATAATTAAATAGTTGCCCAACACATTCCATATTTAATTATTTAGTTGCATTTGTTAATTTAAACAAAACAATAAAATTAAATGATGCAAAATGGCATATGAATGTCATATTAATATTCATTGCATTTTTCTGATAAATAAACATATAAAGATTATTTTAATTGGAGTTATATAATAAAAGTTATTAGCAATTTAAGTTTAGGGTGTTTTCTGCAAAAGTCATGGGCTTGTCTGTGATGGAAAAGTTACTGTGAGGGGCTAAAGCACTAAACCCGAAAGGAGAGGGTGCTCGGTGCAATTCTGCTGCGTAAAGATAACCTCCTCGGTCTTTTCTCACCGTGCGGGGATCCACACATGAGGCTGACCGGTGGGACCCAGGCGCCACGCGGCGGTGCGGGTTGCACTGGCCTCCGCGGTCGCTGACCAGCGGGGCCCGCGTGTCAGTGGGTGTGAGAAAAATAAGAAAAAGGGGCTTTTTATCCATCCCACGGGGGATCGAACTCGCGAGCACAAGGGCATGGATCGGCGCTGCTGGCCACTGGGTTGAGTGCGTGTTGGCGACAGAAGACGCAACGAATTACCTTTGAACACTTAACGCATCTACAAACACTGTCAAAACTGAATTTCTTCAGTCGACCGGAAGCAGTGGCGGAGGAAAAATCGCCGGCGGCGACGAAGGGAGGGCGGCGCGGTGGTGGGCATGCGCGTGCGGTAAGCGGGATGCTGTGCTGGTGCGGGCTGATGCGGGTTTGCGCGCAGGGTCGAGGAACAGAGAAAACCTAGAGCATTGGAGGTTCGGCCATGGCGGCAATGGAGGATGTCGAGGACGGGTTCGACAGATAACGCACGGAAACGAAAGGGAAAGGGAAGGAATTGGACGCGTAGCTCACAGTGAGGGTAGACGGAGTGGTAGTTCGGCTCGGGGACGTCCGGAACGCCGGAATTCCGCGGCGGAGGCCCGCCGGCCGTGGTGAAGGCGAGGACGAGGCCGACGGTACGGCAGCCCCCGACTCGATTTCTCCGTCTTGGGGGGGCGAAGACGACGAAGGCGATGCTTCAGGAGCCCTCAGCGGATCCTCGACGCCGATGAAACCGTGGTGCGACGGCGAGATGCCTCGGTGGTTGCTACGGTGGTGGTGGAGGAAAAACAGGGGAGGAGAAAGAAGAAGAAGAAGGGGGCGGCGGCGCGATGGGAGGAAGGGGAGGAAAGGCTCTAGGGTTTGGGGTAGGAGGAGGGGGCTAAGTAGAGGAGAGGGGAGGAAACACATGGGGGGCTCCATGGCTCCACCGTGGAAAGCTTTTCTCCCCGGTTTGTGTTGACCGTACGGAGGAGGAAGGATGGTGAGTGGGTTGCGCTTAGAGGAATAGGTGGGCTTCAGAGAAAAATGGTTTCGGCCCAGGTAAGGTTCCTCTCTGGTTTTATTTCTTTTATTTAATTCTTTTCTGTTTTTGTATTTTTAAAACAAAATAGAAAAGAATTTGTATAGAGAAACTTTACAAAATAGTTTTGTTTTAAATAGGCAATTTAATTATTGTTTCCAATACACAATTTCATATATTAATTTGAATATTTGAAAAGAATTTAAATACAACATTTAAATTAGTTTGATTTGCAAATAGATTTAAAAGTGGAAAAGAATTTAAATGGAGTTAAATTTAAATGAAATAATTTAAATTAAGATTGACAAATGCAAATGATGCAGGATGATGTCATGTTGATGCAAAAAGAAAAACAAACAATTTTCTAATTGGGAAAAATCCCGGGGCGTTACATGCAACGCAACTGAAATTAGCCCAGGAGCAGCTCACCGGAAATGGAGCTGTGATGCAGCGACGCGGAGGTCAACGGCGACGGTGCTTCCAAGGTTCGTTCGGATCAAGGGCACGCCGACGAGGTGATCCTTGGCACCGCGGAGACGATGGGCAGGGCGGCTTTATGTGGCGCTTCCTGTAGCATCGTGGAGGCGAGGCTGTGGTCGATGGCGGCGCCGGCCACCTTTGGTGTGCACCGGTTCGAGGCTCCCGCGGGGATTGGACGAAGTGGAGGAGGTTAGGACGTGCGTAAGAACGCGCTGATGGTGGGAGACGAGAGTACGGGCCTAGGGGAGTTGATTCCTCGTCGGAATCAAAAGAATACGGTGGCGACACAGACAACTCCGGCGAGCTAGAATCGACGGCCTGGGGGCACTATTTGCTCGGGAATTAGAGGGGAAACAAAGAGGGGGTCGTGGGCTTTTAATAGGAGGAAACGGGGAAGGAAACGGTGGAGTAAATCACACGAATTTAAGGACACAATTAAAACAGCCGTTTTAGCGTTCCGGAGCTCCGGCGACCAAATTCTCCCGAATGGAAGCGTTTTGGAGAGGGCTTTTGGGGGCTAATGGAAGAGTACAACAAGGGCTATTAGTAGCAACAAACGGCGCACGAAACGGTGCACTAAAACGCCGGGAATCAAGAGAGCAATTTCATCCGTTTTCGAGTCTTAATGGCGTGCGTGTGGTTGAAGACGATCCTGACGTCATCAATTTTTCTTTTTTCTTTTTCTGATTTTTCTTGTTTATTTTATGTCTTTTGTTTTAAGTGTCCAAATGAAGTCAAATAAATTTCTAAAAATTTGTAAAAACAATATCAATGTGTTAAACCAGTTGTGGGCATGTTTTGAACACTTCTGTAAAATCAAAATTTTCAAATATTGATTAAATGTGAATTTGACACTTTATGTCAAATTTGAAAACTTGGCTTAAACAACTTATTTTTTGCTAAAAAATTAATAAAATTAAAGTACTTATATATGTTTGAAGTTAAGTTAATTAAACTCATTTTATAATATTAAATCATTTTTGGCTTTAGTATAATATTAAATAACATATCACAACTATTTGAAATGAAAAGGGAAATATAATGTATTCATTTTTTATTCAAAATACTATGTGCACCATTAATTTTTATATTATAATAAATAAATTGAAAACTCCATAAACTACCTTTGGAAAATATTCTAGATTTATTTCATTTCTTATATTGAATATATTCATGAAAATCATTTTATATTTTGAAAATTGATGAAAATAATTTAAGTTAATGAAATACCTATTTGGATAATTCATTAATTATAAAATCTATGAAGTTTTAAAGTTATAAACTATAGACTTTTAATTTCCGAAACTATGTTTTGAACTCAGGTAAAAGAATGAAACCCATTTGGCAAATATACCATGTTTCAAATAGTAAAAAGAACACATTTGTAAATATTATTTTAGAAATAATGAATAGCTATGGCTAAGTGGTTGAAATCAAATACTTATAAAGAAACTTTTTATTACATGGAAATGGTTGGAAAGTTTGTAAACTATTTGTCAAATTATAAATTGAGGTTTAAGAAAAACAATGGATAGTAAAATGTTTAACTTGAAACAAGTTTTGAAAATAGTGATTACTTGACATATTTCAAATAATAAATAATTTGGAAGATGCTATGAAGTCTTTTATGGTTGGTTTTCGTATGCTTTTAATTTTTTATTTTGATCTAAAACAAAAGTTTAAATTAATAGTGATTTTTAAACATTCTAAAATATTGGGATGTTAGACTGTGGCCCTTGAGGATGTTGAAGGTCCGGGTCTTTAAGCCCTTGAGGAGTTCTGTGTTTGCTCGCTCGGCTTGGCCATTGCTCTGTGGATGAGCCACCAAGGCGAAGCAGAGCTTGATGCCCAGTTTCTCGTAGTAAGCCCTGAAGATGCCGCTTGTGAATTGCGAGCCGTTGTCGGTGATTATGTGATTAGGCACTTCGAAGCGGCAGACCAGACCTCTTATGAATTTCACCGCTGCGCCTGCTGGGATGGTGCGTGTCGCCTCGACCTCGGGCCATTTTAGTGAACTTGTTGTGAGGACCCCTCTTACTACCCGTCAGAGATGCCCACGTTATGTAAACAGATCACGATCCCAATGATCAGTGCATCACGATCACATAACCAACATGGTATACAAAGTTACATCATACAACTCGAAAAATACAAGACTTACATAAATACTGGTCACATGATCAAGTCTGCAAACATCGTCACACAAGGAGAAAATGAGCTAAGGTGCAGCGGAAGTTTCAGCTAGCGTCGGCCCTCGTCACGTCCTGACGCATTCCCACAGAGCAGTTGAGCGGTGACACTCAGTTGGCGTAATCGTCGGCGTACTCCTCCTTCTTGTCGTACATTTCTTCATTTCAACCTGGACGTTTGAATATCCAGGGACATAGCCATATGAGTACATTTACGTACTCGCAAGACCACCTCTAAGACTTAAGTTTTCATGATAATGGAAGAAAACACTTCTCGAAAACTGGGATATCTGCTATATACGACTATAGGGCTTAGTTTTCGAATACCATGATTTTAGACATAGAGAATACGACATCTCTGTATCTTTGTTTAATAAAAACATTTAGAGATAGAATTCTCTTCTCTTAGATATAGCAAGGACATATCTAAGTTCAAAACTTTATTTTGTAAGACCTTTAAAAGCACTAGGATGGGGATACCCCTTTTTCCTTCCTTGAGATCGGATTGATTGTCTCCCCGAGACCAATCATCCTCACCCAAATTCCGTACCTCCCAGGTACCTCTTTGATGACTCTTTGTTTCCTCCGAAAACATTTCTCTTTTAAAACCAAATTGCCCATACGCCTAGATCAGTGGCCTTTCCAACCGTCCATGACCGTAGACGCGGCTATTCGAATAGATTTACACTCTGCAGAGGTTGCACACTTTACCCACACCTATCGGTTATTCCGCCGTGTCTGCCACACCCGTCATATGACAACATGCGGGGGTCCGGATAACACGATCAAAGCTTTCCACTATGACCACCCTAGTATCGGGGCCTCCCGGTAGGTTTGTTCTCCTCGGCACCGTGTGCTCCACTAGACCTCTTGGTATTTCCTCGGGACGCCACACCGCCACGTCAGGAGACCTGCCGTAATCGTCCGGCTGCTGATCCGCAGCAGTGTATTGTCTCTTCCGGATGACAACCCGGCTTCGAGGGCCCAGCCCTCATAGAAAGTATGAGAGCCCCAACACTAAAACAGACAAGCTTCCGGCTAAGCCCTACCCATGTCAGGTAGTGTGGTTGCACGGGTTAATTGTTCGAGCGGCTGCTAGGGCAGTACTTTGTTTTTCAAAAACAACTCCAATCCTCCGACTACTCCCAGCAGCTCGGGTTTTCGCAAACATCTCCGATTGCTCCCAGCAACTCGGGTTTTAATAAGACACCTGCTCTCCGATTGCTCCCAGCAACTCGGGTTTTAATAAGACACCTGCTCTCCGATTGCTCCCAACCACTCGGGTTTTAATAAGACACTAGCTCTCCGGTTGCTCCCAGCAACTCGGGTTTTCCTCCGTAAAACCAGTTTTACCAAATAGGTTCCCATCCTATAGTTTTGAGGTAAGACAACAAGAGTATACTACTAGAAAACTAGATCTTATTGATGGAGCCTTCAACAACAGGACTCACCAAGTGAAAACTCACTTTGTAACACCTATAAATAATCTAGTAGATAACTTTGGCCAAACAATATTTTGAAAAATAGTTTTCGGGTGGCAAGGTGCCACAAAGGAAGTAAAACATGCCTTATTTTATTTTGAAAACAAAACATGCTTGATAAAATAATGGGATTCATTATAGTGGTGAGGTGGCTTACCTGGCTCAGCAATATGTCCTTGGTCTTGATCTTGATGTTCCTCAGATTCATTACTCACTTCCCATTCCTTCCCGATCGTATCTAACGTCGTAAAAAGGAAAATGAACCACACTCAGAACACCAGACAAAACCACAAGGACATAACAAACATCAAGCATTGTACAAGACACTGAGATACAAACAGAAGCAAACAACTCCTTTAGCTAAACAACAATAAACAACAAAGTCTAGAGAGCTAAGACAACAACAGATTCTTCTAAGAAAATATACACAACAACTCTGAGTATTAAAAAGGGTAGTTCTACAAAACATTAAAACAACACATCACTTAGGGTTATTATATCATTTAACAAGAATTGTTACAATATTTTCAGGAAATACTTCAGACAAAAGTATCTTAGTAATTCAGCAAATACTTCAGACAAAAGTATCTTAACACTCAAGCAAGTATTAATATTAACACTAGCATTGAGCACACTCACATGCAAACATGTTACTTAGCTCAAGAAACACCTACTAACAAGTAACTAAGCGACCAACAATGGTAACACCACTGTCCAAACAAGTTTATGACTAAGAGCTAAAATGGTGCATTAGGCTTAATTTATAGGACACTACAATTAAGACCATTTCAACAATTAAACCAAACAATCACACACTAACCACGTGTTGACAACAATCTAAAATAAGAAATTCATACATTAAGCATTGCAAAACACAAGAAACTACTTGATAAAATTTAACACCAAACAATTATACACATGCATAACACACAAATGAAATTAGTTCAACCCCTAGGAAACAAGATGAACTATGTGAAACTCAAAAGTGAATGGGCTAACAATACCTTTAGGAAATTTACTAAGATTATTAAAGGATAACCTAAGTTTCTGGACTTATGGGCTACTAAGCACATCAACACATAACAATTGAGGTAAAACAGGAATTTATCTCATTACATTTATTAGATAAATAAGATGATGTTTAAAGACATAAAACATAACACACAAACATACCCATAAGCAAAACGTATAAACACAATTGATATTATTATTAGGGTACAACGTGAATAATGCTAAACATAAGTAAGCAATGCACCACATCTATAAAAGTGTTTTAACCAAATTATTATGGTTGAGTTAAGGTTCTGGTTTTTCAAAAGTTGACTAGTAATATTAATACAATTTTACTAACTAGAAACAGAGAATTAAAATAATACTTTTAGTAGACAATATGGTGCTGTTTTGGGAGATAGATCATATCTCCTAGGATAATTTTCAGAACATCAAATCCTTCTACCAAAGTACACCTAGCAACCATATGAAGTGGTGAAAATTGGATTTGCATCATAAGCTATTACTAAACAGAAGCTAAAAATCATGCAAAAGCTTCTGGTCTCAAAACCATAATGAATATAGTTTCAGTTTTAGGAAGCTCCTACATGCAAGGTTAATTTTTATGGATAGGTATTGACTTAAGCTTTCTGTAGAAGTTGGATTCACTCAATTTTGACACTCCTAGCTCCATATATTTCAGTTTTAGTGAAACAAACATGTCTTAGCAATAATAGTGTCCCTAATAATGTATAAATTATTTTTATACCAATCCAGTGTTGCATGTTAAAGAAGACATAAAGCTACTCCACCAAAATACTCCTAAACTATTTGCACAAACATATAAAGCACAAACAAGTAAAACTAGATACATGCAATTAACTAGAAAATAATTATATTCTTTGTCAAGTGTAATAAACCACTGTTTATACAAATAATTCACCAAACACAAAATATACGTTGAAAAATTCTACCAAGCTAGGATATGATAGCTACTACTCATATCTACCACATGCAATTGGATTTACTCCATAAAGTATTTTTAATAATGAACTAAAAATCTACAAAATGCTAATGTTGTTAATCTTAAACTTAATAGAACTTTATTTAGACATATATCCTGCATGCAAGCCTTATAGATCTAGGTAGGTATTTTCCTAGGCTTTCCAGAGAACTAAAGTTTGCAGGATTTGGTTTTATAAAACTCAAGTTATTAAGTAAATGGTGCAAAATCCACTTTTTACAAGATTGCACATATCACACTCATACAAATATATTTTTGAGAAGGGCCAGTGCCACATGGTTAAGAAAACACACATAAATCCAACAAAATTTATTTCAAAAATTTTGAATGCAGAAATCTTCCACAAATGAATTAAAGCTACAAGGCTGATTAACAGGAAAATAAACAGGAAATGATTTTAAAGGAAAAAAGGATAGCTGGGCTGGATCTGGCCGGATCTGGGCCTCCCAGTAGCAGGCCGGCCCATGAGACAGCGCGCGACCAGAGAGGTAAGTCGTCGTGGATCTCCGATTCGACGGCCAAGATTATATCGGAGGCGATTCAAAGCACACCGTCGATCTGAAATCCTACGGCATGCGTTCATCTCCTACCTCCAGACACATGGGCACGAGCCAGAACCCTTGACGGAGAGGAGAGCTCGCGCGGGTCACCAAGGGAAACGGAGCGGCGACGAGGAGGGGCGGAAGCGGTCGCGGAAGCTCAGGGAAGGACTCCGGTGGTCGCAGATTTTGAGGGCGAGCTTCCGGTCGACAAGAACACCGAGGGCGTCCGGCTCGGGCATGGCGTGGCCACGACGCCTCCGATGAATCTGCAAGCATACAAGGGTGTCTTAGAGGTTGCTGGAGAGAAGGGGGTGGGGTAGTGCAGAGGTAAGGAGAAGAGGTGGTCGGAGGAGAAAGCAGTGTCCCCGACGAGCTCGCGGTTCGGGCGGTGGTTTCCTTTATGAACCTGAGTAGAAACGAGCGATGGCTCTCTCGGTCTCGCAAGGGTTGGGAGAGGAGAGTGAGAGGAAGATAATGGGCAAGGTTTAAGGGGGTGCGGAGCGCTGTGGCCTCATAACCACGAGGTGGCCGGTCCACGGTGCCCCGAGAGCACGAACAAGACGGGGGAGGGCCAGGGCACGAGATAGGGAGAGAGGGGCGGCAGAGGAGCGTCTGCACGCGCTGCAGCGGGTTTTGGAAGCTAGCCCATGTCTCCTGGCCGATGGAGGGGAGTGAAATGATGGAGATGAGGTTTCTGCCCGCCAAGTGTTCGCTGAAATGCCTCCAAGAGGACAGAGAGAGAGAAAAGGCTAAGGTAATTAGGGTTGATGCCAAAAAGGGTCCAGGGAGGCGCTGCTGCGATTGTGGCGGAGCCGACCATGACGATCTTCTTGGAGCGTTGCGCCGTCCAGCTGCTTTATCACCAAAGAGTAAAGTCCTGCTGTCCGGCTCTGGCGGCGCTGCTTTGTTGACTCCTTTAATCATCAGAATGGCAACTGCGGCGCCCACGTCATTCTCTGCAGACGCGCACGTCATCTTGCGGCTGCTAAATAGGCCATGTGCGCTCTGCAGCGGTTGCTTAGCCGCGAAGTGTCTCCACAGGGCATCGGTGGCGTTGTGGAGGGATTCACGTTGACTCCTCTCCAGGCGGGTGGAGCCATGGGGAGTCTCTTGAAGCGCAGGGTCCTCTTCAGGCCCTCGAGAGGAGTTGCCTCTCGAGAGTCTCTCCAAGCGGTAGCTTGGTCCTTAGTCGTTTCGTCGAGTCTGTCACGTGGGAGGGCTTTAGAGAGTGGGCTCTGCACACCCTGGTCCTCACTGGGCCGACAGATTCGGATGACAATTACTAGTGTTTGTAGTGCTTGAGGGTCTCCTCATGTGAAAAAGACAGTAGTGTTAGTGTAACCACTTTATCTCTCTAATATTTTGTAGTGCTTGAGAGTCTCCTCATGTGGATGTAAGTAATATGTGGATGTAAGTAATGTTATTGTTGCAAACAATTTATCTAGGAATTACAAAATGAAAAATTAAGCACGACATTTTTGCTTGAAAATGCGCCGCCCCATAGCAGTACCCGTAAAACAGAACCGCAAAACATAATATTTCGTTTTGCGGTTCTACTTTACGGGTACTGCTATGGCGCGGCGCTCCTCAAACTGTGAACCTCAAACACATTCGGTACCAAAATATGCCGAAAAGTTCAAAATTTCAATACCAGTTTTGCAAATTACTTAAGTTTTCATCAACATAAACATAGTTCACGAACATGTCCGCACGTATGACCAGAAAATGCATCCAAAATATGCACCAACATATGAACTACACATCAACATCACCACCCCAATCAACTCCATCACCTCCACGAGAAGTGCTCGAGTTGAGCAAGGCTTGCTTCCTTCGGTGCAAGATCTCCTTCCGAAGGATGTCATGCTACTTCAGAGTGAGTGGATCCATCTCGGCTCGGTTCATCATCATGATCTTGTTTTCCTCGGCAAGGAGCTTTGCGACGGACTTGTTCTCCTCAGCAGCCACTCTTCGGCGTTCAATATCATCCTTGCGCAACCCTTCATCCCGAAACACAAGCCACCTCTCTCTCTTCTCTTGAGCTTTCTTCTCGGCCATGTTTTTCCTTGCCTCCAATGTTTTGGCCACCATGCTCTCATTCGAATGCACCATTTGGTCAAGCTTCTCTCTCAAGAGGGAAGCCTCGGCTTCCTTCATCCTCCGCATCTTGGCTTTCTTGTTCCCTTTGGGCTTGTTGAGGTTTCTGCCTCCATTTTTATCGTCATCATCCTCGACGACGACTTCGTTCTTTTAATTTGGTTCAATGAGCGAAAACTTCCACTTCTCGCTGTTTTGGAGAATTTTCCAACAATGATCAAAGAGAAAGGGCTTGTTCTTCGACGTTGCATGTCCTTGTACCGCTCCCTTGCAATGCGGTCCTATAAACAACAAAAAAATTCCATGTAACTAGGCATTTACATTCCACGGAGAGCATTAATTCATTTACAATTTCCATGTTGCTTACCCAATCGGCCTCCACGGTTCCACTCGGAGGAGCATTGTGCACCTGTTGCAGGAAGCCACTCCACCTCGAGCAAGTTGTCTTGATCACGTCCCAATGGCCTTGGAGCGACCGGTAAGTTCGAGCCACCCTTTTGACATCGCGAGGAAGAAGTTGAAAATTTTTGTCCTCAACTCATTGCCAACGACAAGAGGAGATAGGATTCACCCAACGGTTCGGAGGGGAAATCTGCAAATCCGAGGTTTGGAAGCCCTAAAGCATCTCAGGTCGCGGTTGGTGCCACGAACCGCGACTAAAAGGGTACCCGTGCGGGTGTAGTCAAAACACAAGCTGGGTCACGGTTGGAGGCTCCAACCGGGACTAAATGACCACATGTAGTCGCGGTTCGAGCCACGAACTGCGACTAAAAGGTGAGGCGGTATATAAGCAGGATTGAGATCCCGGGTCGAGCCACCACCTGGGACCACGCGCTTAGGAATTTCAGCGACGCCGCCAGGCTGCCCAAATCGAGCGTCGCCGCTGCTGCTGTTCCGCCCAGCCCGCCGCCGTGTAGGTCGCCTGCTTCCGTTGTTACGCCGCCACGCCAGCTCCTCTCCCTCACTGCTGCCGCGGAGGCCGCCACCGCCGTCCAGCTCGCCTGACACCGCCGCCACCGCCGCCGAGCTCGCCTCGCAGTCCCCACTGTTCCAGAAGCTCTCCCGTCGACGTCTCCGACCGAATCGCGTCAGGTGAGCATATGTCGGTCCCCTCGGCGTAGTTCATTAAGTTGATTAGTTGGTCAGGTCAACTTAGGGTTAGTGTCATAGCAAATTGATTTAGGAATTTAGTGTTTTAGGACTCCACGTAGTAGCCACCCACCTGGTCGTACGGAGGACTCAAAAGTGGGTGGCTAACTACTCGTCGCAGATCTCGTCGTCGAACTCCACGTAGTAGCCACCCACCTGGTCGTACGGAGAATCCTCAACTGCAGAAAACCACAGCCCGCGAACGGGTCAATACACCGGAGCGTATCGAACAAGCTTGCAGAAAACCACAGCCCGCGAACGGGTCAATACACCGGAGCGTATCGAACAAGCTTAAACTAACAAGTTACAAAACTGAAAGACTCCCAAAGTACGGGGTTAGCTGGACTTAGCGGCAGCAACACAGATACAAGCTACAACTTCCGTCTATTTAGAGAGGGATAAGATAGCGCATAAGTAGTCAACTACAACTAACACCAATCATAACCCATTCTCGAATTAACCCCCCCCCCCCCCCCCCAACCAAGTATGAGGAAGCAATTCGGGAAACTCACACATTATCAGTTTTAGTAACCATTTATTATGAAAGTAATGCTATATTACTAGTCAAGTTAATCAACAATGATTAGTTGTAAGTTGTCTAGATCTTGTTAGCCAGCATCATCACCAAGTCGTCCATAACCGTGGACACGCCTCATCGATAAGATTATACCCTGCAGGGGTGCACTACTGTACCCATACTCGCATGATCAACCCAGTCAAAAACATTAGGTCCTCTCAACACGACTCATTCCTTCACTACATCAAGTCCAAGTGCCACCCATATGAGTTGTTACCCGCGTCAGGAGTCTGGCCAAATCTCAATCGCGGACTCATTAGTTTGCGACTACGCCGCCATGAGGCTCAAACCACAGTAGGAACTGTCCGCTTCGCGTCGTATCGCCCCTGTATGACCCCCCATATCAAGTAACCTCTCATCGAACATCATCATCATGCACATGCATATGAGCAAATGGAAAACCCGAACTACTTGCGGCACATGGACGAGCTGAGGATCCGTTCAAAGTCGAGGGGGGCTCCATTGGGCCACCCACAAGTGGTTTGTGCGCTCAAAATTGGATCCGAGGACAAAATCTCAGTTCCTAGGTCGACACTGAGCAGAACAAAGCACCTCGCAAGGCCTTCCGCCTGGTGCCTTATCTTTTAATGATAATACCCGAACATAAGACATCAGTTTATTAAAATAGAACAATCTATCATACTAAGCATATGAGATAGAAGAACAGACGTACGACTCGCAGAACCAAATCTAAGCATGCACTACGACTCGCAAAGGCCAACAGATAAACATGCAAGGGGTTATAGGTTGTGAGGATATAGTATATGGCTGTATAGGCTGCAGGATAAACATCTGATGGGATCGCAGTTCAAGAATCGATAAGTAGGATAGCATAGATAAAAAGGCAAGGATGAAAACCAAACAGTCGTGTAACCGGTTAGCAGAATCTTGCCTGGCAGCTCGTAGCCTGGCACGAAAGCTGGAACCTCAGTATCGTAGGTACTCGCAGCAGGCATGTCGTCGTCTACCCAGAGAAAAACCAAACACAGACAATAGGAAACAATAATCAATACAGGAACAACGCAAACAATTGATGTTGCAATATGGTATGCGATGATTAGGTCACATTAAAGCGGGGATGAAATCCTGGCAATTAATTATGGTGCAAATTATTTATCTACACATCAAATTAAATGTTTATTAGCATGGCAAGACTTGGCATAGATGGTATGAGCAAATTAAATGGAATTAGGGCATTATATATTTATTACCCCACACATCCCATTTTTAATTAATTAGTTGCATTTGTTAAGTCAAACTAAGCATTAAAAATAAATGATGCAAAATGACATAATAATGTTATATAATGTTTATTGCCTTTTTCTGATATTAAAACATATAAAGATTATTTTATTTGGGTTTGCAGATTTAAAGTTATTGCATTTATAAGTCTAGGGGTGTTTCTGAAAATTACAGGGACCTATCCGTGATAGAAATATAACATGGCAGGTTCTCTGTGCAAAACAGGAAACCAGGGTGGCTCGATGTAAAACTTCCAGCGCCCTTGACGAGGGTGTAACTCACCAAATCCCAGGGTTGTCCACCCCGGGTTGATTGAGGGGGAGAAAGATGAACGTTGGTGATCACGACGGCTGACAAGCAAGGCGTTTACCCAGGTTCAGGCTCCCGGAGGATAACACCCTACTTCCTGCTTGTCTGGTATTGATGGCGAGTTGTGGTTACAATGGCGAGATGGCGATCTCGCTAGGGTTTGTGGTGGCGGCTACAAGCGTATCTCTGTGTGTCCTCTTGGACGAGCAACCCTCCTAGCCTTTATTTGACAGGCTAGGTCTCGGGTGAACGGTGCCGATGGCGATTACAGATATGGTAAGAGTCGTATGACCTAACCGACTAGAATTAGGCCACACGCTATCCCTATTGGGCCTTCCTTGGGCCTTCGCAGTCTTGGCGTGACCCAGGTAGCCTCATCGTGGGGTAGTCGAAGAGTAGCCCCACGTTAGTAGCCCCCGAGTGCTTAGTCGAATCGCAGAGTCGGGCAGAGGACTCCTTCCTCCTGGGCATGCCGCATGGTTGCTTGCACTTGAGATTGAACTCGTTTTCTTCAGTCGAAGAGCCCGCTCCCGATGGGAGTAAGATTTGCAGTCGACTTAGTGAAGTCGAGCCTTTTGTGGGACTTGCTTCTGTTCAACCTGCTGGCTTACTTGTCAGTTGATTCAGCTTGTGAGGCTTACTTGGTCTTCTTGCCACCCAATTGCATGTTTCGAGTTATTGGATCAGCATTGTAGCTTACTGAAGTGATATCAGCTGTGAAGCTTACTATATGTACATATCACTCGAATTATCTGTTCGAGTTCTTCCTCAGCTCTGCGGCTTGGCTCGCGCACTTTAGTTTCTGATGTCAGTGCTGACGCTTCGTAGCACGCCTCTGCGTCCGATGGGACGTGACGGAAGTTGCCCCACTGTCAGTGTTGACTACAGACAGCAGTTGCCCGCTTATTTCTGTCTTGGGCGCGAAAATTTCACGACGTGATGATAATGACTTGATCCTCGTGCGTAGTGGATGGAGTGGGCGACGGCAGATAGTCTCTCCGTGCGACACGTGGACGGCTGGATGGAGCTGCGGAGAGCAGTTTCTTCGGGAACGACTGAGATGGACTGTGCGCGCGTTATAAATATTGTACGGTGACGGGAAAACATGTCATCTTCTCCATTTTCCGTTGCCTTCTTTGCTGCGCCATTCTTGCCCCTTTCTGAGCTCTTGCTTTTCCTCCTTTCCACCTTCCGTTGGAGTTAAAGGCGACGGGGAAGACGAAGGCTGCGACCAGCGCCGTCGCCGCCGCCGCCGCCGCCGAGGCGGGCGTGATGAAGAAGCCCGACGGTGACTGGCAGAAGTCGTCGGTGAAGAAGACTGACTTCGAGGTCTTGCGCGCGCAAGGCCTGCTGCCGCCGGCGGACCAGGCGACGGTACGCGCGCCTGGTAAGGAATTTTACCCTGCCCCTCGTGAGGGGTAGCGCGTTTGCTTCGTGGACTTCCTTCCACGGGGCTTCGGGTTCCCTCTCCACGATTTTTTTCGTGGTCTCCTGTATGCCTATGGGGTTCAGATCCACAACCTGACCCCCAATGGCGTCTTGAGCATCGCGAGCTTTATCGTGCTCTGCGAGTGCTTTATGGGGATTGCCCCCCACTGGACCTTGTGGAAGTCGCTCTTCCTCGTCAGGAAGAACGTGGGGAAGAGCGGGTTGACGTACCCGGTGGGCGGCTTCGGCATCCAAGTGCGGGGTGACACCTCGTACTTCCAGATGAAGAAGTTGGACTTTGTTTAAGGATGGCGGAAGCGGTGGTTCTACGTTAGGTGCGACCAAGAGGGGTTGCCTGACTTCAACGGCGAGCGCGAGTTGTGGAAGACGCGCGCGTGGGCGCACCCGCTCGCGGAGGAGGAGGAGGAGGCTGTTAAGCCGTTGCTGAGCCTTCTCCGCAATCTGCTGAAGACCTCGGGGCGCGAGTCGGGCGGCGTCCACCTCATCGCCACCTTCTTCAGGCTCCGAGTCCAGCCGCTCCGTGCTCGCCCCCACCCGATGTGGGCGCACGAGGGCGCTGGAGACCCGCAGCTTGACGACGAGGAGGTGGAGTTGAAGGTGAGGAGCATCACAAGCCTCCGAGCCGCGGATCCCTGCAACGTCAAGTGCCCAGTCGCAGCTTACGGTGCGACGAACCCTGTTCCTGAGGTAAGCTTCTACCTTTTTCTTTTTCCCTTGTTTGATTTTTTGATCTTCTGCTTCTTGATTCGTCTGTCTTTATTGATTGCAGGGTAGTTCTTTCCTTGGCAGTCTTCCTCCGCTCCTGGATAATGGACCTCACAACGAGGCGACGTTCCTGGAGGAGGAGGGTGATTACGAGGACAGTCCTTCCGTCGTCTCCCCGCGTGAAGAGGTGGGGGATGATGATGATGACGAGGAGCCGACACGGAAGAGGTGGGGGATGATGATGATGATGATGATCTGTCACTGCCTCGTCCCCTGTGAAGGATGCAGATGCAGACTTGGAGGAGGGTGGCTTGTCATCTTCGGGTGCCGAATATCGGGGCGACTGGAACGAGCCCGTTGCTGCGCCTCCTGTCAGTTCTGCACCGCCGCTTGAGTTCACCAGGATGCCCTCCGTTTCCTTGGGAAGCGATGACGGCGTCGGAGCCACCAGGTTAGTCATGCTGGTTCTTTTTTGTGTCGAGTTATCTCTCTGAATGGTGGGTTCTGCGGGCTGAACTTTCTTGCGTCATTTGCGAGTTATCATTCTGGTGGCACCAGCTCCCCTCCACATGAAGTGGAGCATACGTCTTCTCCTTCAGCCGAGCTGACTGTGCGGGTGGCCGATGAGCCTGCGCGAGCTGGTGGCTCAATGGCGCCGAATGATGCTGCAACGGCGACTTCGGCGGATGCTGATCTCCTGGACCATGTAAGTATTCTTAGACTTGTTCTTTCGTAGTTGCATCGGGTGCACGAACAGCGCTCCCGATGGGAGTAGCGCCCGAAGGTGTGGGTGACTAGGATAGTCGGCCGTAACTTTATATATGCTTGTTTGTTTGCAGCCATACTACCGCCAGCAGCTTGAGGGAGCCGCTGCATTCGTTCGCCTGGAGAAGGAGAGGGATAAGTTGCGCACCTCCCTGGATCAGGCCACGAGGCGAGCTGCGGAGCTGGAGCAGAAGCTTCAGGCTCAGGTGGAGCTGGAGAAGGCGTTGCGCGAGTCACAGGAGCACGAGCATGCTCGGGTCGACCAGGAGAAGACCCAAGTCGACCGCCTACTCGCACTCGCCGGTGTCCTTGCAGGTAAGTTTTTCGGCTTGGTGCCTACTTGTCTTCTTGCTTGATTTGTCTTGAATTGACTTCTGACCCTTGTTCAGAGAAATGCGGAGGCGCTCCCCGGAGCGTTCGTCTAGCGACGACGTCGACCTGGCGACTGCTGTCGGGTTCCTCGACCGCGTCTGCGCGTATGCCTCCGCAGCACTGCAGCAGTCGACGAAGGCACTGCAGAAGTCGACCGGGGCGCTAGCGACTGTGCACCGAAGCATCTTCCCCAGCGTGCCGCCACCTTCTGCCGTGACGCACTCGCGGCGCCGTTTGAAGGCGATGCGACCACCATCGTAGACTTCACCGGGACGCAGACGGTACGCGGCTCCGAGCTTACTTTCCAGCTTCTCCTTGGCCATCAAGTCGCGGGCGACTTTTAGAGAGTTGTCAGCGGCTTCACTCGAAGTCCTGACGGCAAGACCGTATCCCTTAGCGGGGTGAAGGCGCGGGCGAGTCAGCTGGCCGCGAAGCTTGTCGCCACCTTCGAGAGGGGGATTGTTAAGGCGACCGAAGCGGCGGCTGCTAGGAGGAGTCGCTCCCAGTCGGAGTCTGTAGCGTAGAAGTCTTGTAGTGAGGACTTGGTAGTCTGCTTTTGAGTCTGAAGGTTGTAATGAATTATGTTTTGCGGGACTTCTGGCCTTGAATCATGTTGGTGCTGAAGTTTGAATTCTTTCCCTTCAAGTATGGCTTGAGTGAGAAATCGTCTTTATTTTTCTGCTTTGACACTGTCGATTCTTGCCAGTTTTATACGGTCGAGGCCACTCTGGTTGCTGCAACGACTAGAGCGGGTGATGAAGAAGGTCCTCCTTTGGCTGAGCTTGCTCTCCGCCGTCGTCGAACAACTTCGGCTCCTACGCGAAGTGCGAACGACCAACGGTTGATCACTTATATGAAGAACAAGGTGATCGAACTCGAGGCAAAGCTGAAACATGCTGAATTGGAGCTGGAGCGGTCCAGGTCGCGTCCTGTTGCGGAGTTCTCTCAATGTGAGGAATTCCTACTTGGCGAGATTGATCTGATCAGTCGACAGCTGCAAGGTTGGTAGCATTGTGTTTTTGACTTCCTCTTTCTTGCGATGTGTTGATTGCAATGTCTTGATGCAGACGTGAGCCCTGACTGGCAAGCTGAGCAGGCTCGGATTGATGAGCGGGTCGCTCGAGAAGCAACCGGTAACTCACACGAGGCACGCCATTTTTGGTCGAATAGATCGAGAGGGCGGATCCTCGCGTGTATGCTGGACCACACCTAGCGAGCTGCTTTTCTCCTGGAAGGGTGCAGGAAGACTCTCTGGCACATCCACCGCGTGTACTTACCGCACAATGGGCAGCCCCATGAGCTGGCCACATTGCTGGAGAGGTTCCACGAAGGTGACACGCTGAAGGAGGTTGTCGACGCTCAACTCGTTGCCGGGGCGAACGTGGCGTTGGCATACGTGCGACTGCATCGGACCAACCTTCCTCTGGCAAGGTTGGTAGGCGGCTTGCCTGAAGAAGACGACTACGCTGAGACCTTGCCGGCTGCGCGTAAGATGATTCAGCAGGTCCAGAGGCTGAGTGAGCGTCTTGTGGGGCCACTCGATGCGCCGAAGGATGAGCCTGCAGAGTAGGAGGAGTAGGCTTCTGTTGTATATTATTAGTTTGAAAAGGAAAATTTGCCAAGTGTAGATATCGATGTATGTAAGCTAAGGTGGGGGGAGCCCCCGAGTAAGCAAATTGAGATTGTTTGCATGCCTGTGTGAATCTCTATGGCGCACCCTCGAGCGGATCGAGTGCGACTTAGATATAATTGACTTGTGCGGCGCAGCCCCCGAGTGTCTCGAGTGGCGGCTGTGTGTTTGTCTAGACCTGTATGGTGCAGCCCCCGAGTGCATCGGGTGGCGGCCTAGGATTATCTTACACCTATGTGGCGCAGCCCCCGAGTGGATCGGGTGACGGCCTAGGTTTTTGCCACGGACCTGTATGGCGCAGCCCCCGAGTGATTCGAGTGGTGGTCTAGGTTTTCAAGTGATACCTGTAAAGCGCATCCCCCGAGGTGTCGGGCGGCGGCCTAGGATTTTTGACTTGACCTGTATGGCGCAGCCCCCGAGTGGTTCGAGTGGCGGCCTAGGATTTTGCGAATAAGGCCTGTATGGCGCAGCCCCCGAGTGGTTCGAGTGGTGGCCTAGGCTTTTGGATTGACCTTTATGGCACAACCCCCGAGTAGTTTGAGTGGCGGCCTAGGTTTGAAGTTGCTTTTTGACTGAAAAAGTAAAGGGGAGAGCTTGTTCCACAATTCACTTTATTGATTTTTGCGAGCAGGCTGCCTCGTTAAAACCCTTTCAGTCCCCTTAGGTACCCTGGTAAGGGAAAGAGTGCGTATGAAACCTGCCGCCTTGACATGTTGGTTTTGGTACAACGAAGGAGTCGATTAGGCGTAGAAACGACGAAGCTGTGCGACGTTCCATGGGTTGCTGTAGACTGCTCCTGTCTTCGAGTCCTTCAGGCGGTAAGCTCCGCCACCGATTGCTTCTGTCACAATGTACGGGCCCTCCCATGGCGACGCGAGCTTGTGCACCTTCTTCTGCTTGAGGCGGAGGACTAGGTCGCCTGCGATGAATGTGAAGGAGATATGCCCTAGAGGCAATTAATAAAGTGTATTCTTTATCATATCTCGTTTGTTCATAATAGGTTTTTGCGTCATGCTAGAACCGTATTAAGCGGAAACGTTAATACGGGTGTGATACGTAAACAACCAGGTCCCTAGTAGCCTCTACTAAGACTAGTTTCGTTGTGCGATTGATGATCGAGGTTTCCCGGTCATGGGGCATGGCACCGGTCGGCAATGGGAGTCATATCGTTGGAGAACGATGTGATGGACATACCCAGATTCGGAGGACGTAGTAATTACGACTTTGACCGTGAGATCAACTCTTATTGTTATTCCTGGAAGATACTTTGATCGCACCAAACGTCGTATCTTATTTAGTATGACAATACCGGTGACACTTTTGGGTATCGGAAAGGAGTAGTTGAGACGAGGGGTCAAGAGCGGGATTTACCAGTCCGCATAGCAGGATAGATACTCTCGGGCCCACTCGGTGAGATCATGTCTAATGAGCTTGCAGGCATGTGACTAGATCACAGAGACATGAGATCATGGATGAGTAGAAGATAGCATTGTCGGTAACGAGGTCGGGATTAGGTATGGAGATATCTATGGAACGACGCTCGGACATGCTAAGTATCGCTATGGCAAAAGGTTTAAGACTTTGCGTGGGAAGCAACCCATAGTCGGTTCCAGAGTAATCCTGGAATGCCGCATTGGATAGATGTTAAGAGCATTCTTAAGTATCTCAATAAGACAAAGGAAATGTTCCTTGTGTATGGTGGCTGCGATGAAGAACTTGGCGTAACGGGTTACATAGAAGCAAGTTTTTGCTCAGACCCCGATGACTCTAAGTCACAGACAGGTTATGTGTTCAAGGTGAATGGAGGCGCCGTGTGCTGGAGAAGTGGGAAGCAACCCATAGTCGCACAATTTACAATGGAGTCGGAGTATATTGCTGCTTGCGAAGCCGCGAATGAAGCTGTGTGGCTGAGGAAGTTCGTTATCGAACTTGGAGTGTTCCCGAGCGTGCAAGACCCCGTGATCCTCTTCTGCGACAATACGGGTGTAACGCCCCGGGATTTATCCCCTTTTGTTTTGTGAGTTTTTCTTTTTGCATCGACATAGCATCGCATTACATCGCATTAATTTAATTGTTGCATTTAAATTTAATTCCCACAATTAAATTCAAATGCATTTCAAATTAATTAAAATGTGTTATTTTCAAATCTTTTGCAAATGTTAAAAATTAGTTTATTAAATTGTCTATTTAAAACTAAAACTATTTTGTATAGTTTTTGTATTCAAATTGCTCTTCGTTTTGGTTTTAAAAATATAATTCAGAAATGATTAAAGGGGAGAGAAATAAAGCCCAAAAGCCCACCTACGCAAACCCTAGGGTTTCCCCTTGAAAATTCTTTCCCACCCCCTAACTTTTTGCAGCCACCCTCCTCCTTTTTCTGGATTCTGCGAATTAAACCTCCCACCTCTCTTTCTTTCTTTTTTCCCCTTCTTTTTTCTCTTCTTTTCTTTTTCCTTTCTTTCCTTCCTTTCCTTTTCTTTTCTTTCCTTTTTTCTCTCCTCTTTCCTTCCTTTCTCTCCCACACCGCACGGGAGTTTCCTTTCTCTCCTTCTTCCTTACTCCCGGATCGTCCCGCACGGGAGAGAACTCCCGAGCATGCCGGCCGCCCCACCCGCGCGCTCCCCAGCACTCGCTCGCCCGCGCCACCGCTCCCACGGCCACGCCGCCGCCCGCCTCCGGCTGCCCGCCGCGCGCCCCCGGCCGCCACCGCGCCGCCTCTCTCCGTCCGTGCGCCACCGCTGCATCCCGCCGCGCCGCCGTGCGCCCCGCGCGTCCTGCGCCTCGGCCACCTCCGGCCCGAGCGCGCCGCGCTCCACCGCCGGCTCGCGTGCTCTCGACCCCGTCCGCTTTCTCCCGAGCCTGCTCCCGCCCCGCTTCCTCCGGGCCGAGCTCGCCTCCATGCCCGCGCACTCGCCTGCGCTCTACGCCGCCAGCGCGCCCTCGCCTCCCCAACGCCGGCCGCCGCCCGCGCCGCGCGCCCCCGTCCACAGCCGCCGTCGCCCCGGCCCCCCCTGCTCCGGCCCGGCCTCCTCCGCACCGCCACCCGCAGCCGCCCGAGCTTCTCCCTTGCGCCCTTGCCCCGGCCTCCTCCGCCTCCCGCGCCGCGCAGCCGCGTCGTCGCCGCCCCGCACGCCTCCGTGCGGCGTCCCACGCCACCATGCCGCGCGCCTCCGCCCGCGCCGCTCGCCACCGCCGCGCGTTCCGTCCCACACGCACGCGTCCCGCTGCCTCCTCTTTCCGGCCACGTGCACGCCGCCGCCGACGCCCGCCAGGTGTTCGACACAATGCCCGAAAGACTTTCGGCGTCGCAATTTTGTCCGAGTTGTCCACCCTTCGTGGTGTTGCTACATGCGCGTGCGCGTCCTCTTCTGGTGCCGCGTTCCCGTGACCGCCAGTGTGCGATTCTTTCTGGTGTCCGTTGCCGTGCTCCTACGTGCCCGCGCCCGTCAACGGTGATGACGGAGTACGACTACTTCCCGCCCACTTCCACGACACCGACAAACGACGATGCCCCGGTTCCGCGACGGCTACTTCCCCGACGTCGACTACTTCCTCTACGGACCGAAGACGTCGGTTTCGAGCCCTAGTTCACCCGATCCGACGTACGAACCCAAACCCCAACCCTACCTATATTATAAAATGCCATCTATCTTGTGCATATCGCATCATAATTGCCTGTGTTGCATCTTTTGGGTTTGCGGGTGTAGCAAATCACCTAAATAATAAATATGGAATGTGTGGGGTAATAAATATATAATGCCCTATTCCACTTAATTTAATTAGATCACCCATGCCATGTTTTGCCATGCTAACCAACATTTAATATTGCTGGTAAATAAATAACGTGCACCTAAATATTAATTGTCGGAATTCTGGTTCCGCTTAATTTGGATTAAGTGCATCTCGCAATGCATCTTGCGATGCCATGCATCATTCTCCCATGATCATGCTGGATCTTTTGTCGTAGTTGTAAAATGCATCTTTACGCTTTCCAGTGTTTGTTGCTTCTTCGCAGATACGACGTTGAGATGTGTGAGCAACGACAAGATCTGCTTCCATGCGGGATTCCAGGCAAGCAAAGTTTGCTTGTTTACCTATACATTGTCTTTCATTCTTGTCGTTGATCTCTGCTACCCTAATATTCGATTCTCGAATTGCGATCCCATCACATGTTTAACCTGCAGCCCATACAGCTTTATCCCCACATCCCATCACCTGTTGTTTGTTTATCTGTTGGCCTTGTGAGTCGTAGCGCACGCTTAGAGTTGATTGTGAGAGTCGTTTGTTGGTCTTATGTTTCATCTGCTTAGTATGATAGATTGTTCTACTTTAATAAAATGCTATCTTGTATTGGGGTATTATAATTAAAAGATAAGGCACCAGGCGGAAGGCCTTGCGAGGTGCTTTGTTCTGCTCAGTGTCGACCTAGGAACTGAGATTTTGTCCTCGGATCCAATTTTGAGCGCACTAACCACTTGTGGGAGGCCCTATGGAGCCCCGCTAGACTTTGAACGGATCTACAACTTGTCCATGTGCCGCAAGTAGTTCGGGTTTTCCATTTGCTCATATGCATGTGCATGATGATGATGATGATGAGAGGTTATGTGATACGGGGGGGGTCATATAGGTGCGGTACGACACGAAGCGGACAGTTCCTACTGTGGTTTGAGCCGCATGGTGGCGTAGGCGCAAACTAATGAGTCCGCAATTGAGATTCGGCCGGACTCCTGACGCGGGTAACAACTCATATGGGTGGCACTTGGACTTGCTGTAGTGAAGGAATAAGTCGTGTTGAGAAGCCCTGATGCTTGCTTGGGTTGATCATGCGAGTATGGGTACAGTAGTGCACCCCTGCAGGGTATAATCCTATCGATGAGCCGTGTCCACGGTTATGGACGACTTTGGTGATGATGCTGGCTAACAAGATCTAGACAACTTGCACCTAATTAATGTTAAGTAATTTGACTAGTAATATAGAATTACTTTCACAATAAATGGTAACTCAAATTGTTCAATGTGTGAGTTTTCCCGAACTGCTTCCTCATACTTGGTTGAGGGGGTTAATTCGAGAATGGGTTATGTTTGGTGTTAGTTGTAGATCTTTATCTTATGCGCTCTCTTATCCCTCTCTAATTAGACGGAAGTTGTAGCGTGTCTCTCTAGGTTGCTAGTGCTGCTGCCGCTAAGTCCACCTCCCCTATATTTTGGGAGATGGTGTAGAAAGTAGGCAAGTCGGTTTTGCTTGCCAAGGAGTGCCCTGACCCTCTTTTGGGATGTGCTTTATGTGCAGTCAACAGGTTTGAAGTCAGACGACGTTAGCTTGGGAATCCCTCTGGCTTGGATGGGCAGGGATATGGCGCCATTGCTTATCTTTAGGACTCTTAGTCCAATATTTGTATCTTATCCGTAGTCGGATTATATTCGCTTCCGTTGTCATTTGAATCTTTGTATTGTATCGTTTGTATCTTGACTCGTTCGAGTCGTTGTTGTAATTATATCTTCTGTTGTATTTGTGGATGTATCGGAAACTGTTGTAATGTTATCACAATTCCACCCACATAATGCGCATGTTTCGGCGTGCACATTATGTCTGGTGGGCGACCTAAAATGGTTATTATGCGGATTTCGGCGGGAACACTTAAATCTACCTAGTACTGATTTTAGGGCGTCACAACGGGTGCCATTGCGAACGCCAAGGAGCCAAGGTCTCACTCCACCGCCAAACACATTCTCCGACGCTTCCATGTGATACGTCAGTACGTACAAGGAGGCGATGTGAAGATTTGCAAAGTGCATACGCATCTGAATGTGGCAGATCCGGTGACGAAGCCTCTCCCGCTTGATAAGCATGAAAAGCACCAGTTAGCTACGGGTGTTAGGCTTTTACCAAGTTGTAATCTAGATTAATTTGTACTCTAGTGCAAGTGGGAGACTGAAGGAGATATGCCCTAGAGACAATTAATAAAGTGTATTCTTTATCATTTCTCGTTTGTTCATAATAGGTTTTTATTTCATGCTAGAACTGTATTAAGCGGAAACATTAATACGGGTGTGATACGTAAACAACCAGGTCCCTAGTGGCCTCTACTAAGACTAGTTTTGTTGCGCGATTGATGATCGAGGTTTCCCGGTCATGGGGCATGGCGCCGGTCGGCAATGGGAGTCATATCGTTGGAGAACGATGTGATGGACATACCCAGATTTGGAGGACGTAGTCGTTACGCCTTTGACCGTGAGATCAACTCTTATTGTTATTCCTGGAAGATACTTTGATCGCACCAAACGTTGTATCTTATTTAGTATGACAATAACGGTGATACTTTTGGGTATCGAAAGGAGTAGTTGAGATGAGGGGTCAAGAGCGGGATTTGCCAGTCCGCATAGCAGGATAGATACTCTCGGCCCCACTCGCTGAGATCATGTCTAATGAGCTTGCAGGCATGTGACTAGGTCACGGAGACATGAGATCATGGACGAGTAGAAGATAGCGTTGTCGGTAACGAGGTCGGGATTAGGTATGGAGATATCTATGGAACAACGCTCGGACATGCTAAGTATCGCTATGGCAAAAGGTTTAAGACTTTGCGTTCAGGTTTGATAGATGAAAGTCATTCGTTATATCACAGGGATTAATTCATGGGGTTCAGGCCTACGAGTTAGTCGTTGATCATAGAGGAGTCTTGGTCATATCTGTTATTATATCAAACCGCTAGGGTAACACACTTAAGGGGTTTCGACAAGACAACCGGAAAGGAAAGAGATCACCGCGAGCGTCCCGGGAGGGGTCCGATGGAGATCGGGCAGCGCCGAAAGAGTTTTCGGAGTTAGGAAAAATTATATATATTATGTTTGATATTAATTAGTGTAATAATATGTAAATATGATTTTATATATTTATTTTCGAATTTATTTAGGCCGATTTCCCTAAATGGACCTTCTGGTCGAAAGAAGGCCCAAGAGGGGGGGAATTCCCTTGGGGATTCGGTGGGGGCTTGGGTGGCCGACCCAGGTGGGCCAAGAGGCCCACCTGGGGCCCGGCGCACCATGTCTGGCCGCACCAGGCATGTGGGGATAGTCCCACATTGCCTGGTGAGGAGGTTGGCTCCCCCCTGGGAGCCTATATAAGAAGGGGCACCCCTGGCCTTTTAATTCACCAATTAATTCCCAATTTCTCTCTCGATCTCGTGATTCCCTTGTCGGAGTCGCACCGAGCTGAGGAGGGGGATCTCTTCCACCATAGCCCGCTGCCGCGCTGCTGGTGTTCCGGTCCAAGTCTTCCGCTGCTCGTCCTGGACTGGAGCTTTGGAGGCCGTCGTCTCCACCGTACGTGTGTGACGCCCTGTGAGGTGATGTGCTAGCGGTACTCGGAGGCCTGCTTCCTCTACACGACCTTGAGGTCGGCTTCGTCGGTCTTCATCGACAACGTTTGTGCGGGAACGTAATCCCCGCTTTCGGTCTACAAGGGTACGTATTCCGATCTCCGTTCGTACTACTATATCTGCATAGATAGATCTTGGCATGCTTTTAGGATATCGTTGGTAGGAAATTTTTTGTTTTCTGCACACGATCCCCTTCAGAATGCCCTTGGCCGTAGCCTCCGTCCATGATAGTTGCGCAGGTCTTGCTGGTATACGGCTGATCGTGCGAGGGCGATGTCGCGGACTTCGTCCAGGACGTCCATGTCGTCTTCGAGTGCTTCTTCTGCGTCAGACTCATCGTAGGCCACCACCCGTGGTGCGTCAAACTTGATGTCGCAGGGCAAGACCGCCTCTGCGCCATACACCATGAAGAATGTTGTGTATTGGGTGGATCTGTTTGGCGTGGTTCGCAGGCTCCAAAGTACCGATGGCAGTTCTTCGACCCAGGCGCTCGCGGCGCGTCTCAGCGGCACTCGCAGGCGCTTCTTGATGCCGCTGTAGACTAGGCCATTGGCTTTTTCGACTTGCTCGTTGGACTGTGGGTGCAAAACAGATGCATAGTTGAGCTTGATGCCTTGATCGGAGCAGAAGTCCTTGAATTCTTCGACTGTAAAGTTCGAGCTGTTGTCGGTGATGATGCCGTTTGGTACCCCGAATCTGAAGATGATGGACCTAATGAAGTTAACAGCTGATGATGCAGTTAATCTTGTGATAGGTACGGCTTCGATCCACTTGGTGAATTTGTCAACTGCTACCAGGAGATGTGTGTCCTCCGCGTGATGATTTCTTGAGCGGGCCTACCATGTCCAGTCCCCATTGAGCGAAGGGCCAGGCTAGTGGTATTGTCTTCAGCGCGGATGCCGGCGCGTGTGGCTTGTTGGCGAACTCCTGGCAGCCAGGACACTTCCTTACTAGGTCTTCGGCGTCGTGCATTGATGTTGGCCAGTAAAATTCGGCTCGTAGTGCTTTGGCCACCAAGGCACGAATGCTAGCGTGATGCCCGCAGATGCCAGCATGAATGTCGAGTAAGATGGCTTGACCGTCGACTGGATCTACGCACCTTTGCAGAATTCCTGAGATGCTTCTCTTGTAGAGCTCAACGTTGATGATAATGAAACTTTTGGAGCGCCGAATGATGCGCTTGGCTTCGACTGGAATGACTGGCAGCCTTTCGTTCAACATGTAAGCTAGATATGGGCCTGTCCATGTGGCTTCGACTAGCATGACCTCCCTGGGATCCTTCTCTTTGCTTGGCGGGTTGGCGGTGCTCGTTGAAGGTGCGGAGGAGACTAGTGCGGGTCGAAGCTTAATGGATCTCTGCGTAATACGCTCGAGGAAGACGCCGGGCGGCACTGGCACCTTGTATGATCCCATGTTGGCGAGGACGTAGGCTTCCTCGGTTCTTTCGCGGCCGATGTGCCGCAACTCGCATCCGTCGAAGGTGCCCTCCAGGTGGTTGTACAGGTCTCTATAGGCGATCATGTTGTCAGCGATGGTGTCGCAAGCCTTCATAGTTTGTTGTACGGCGAGGTAGGAGTCTCCGTAGATCATGAGGTGAGTGGCGCCGCAGTTTTTGGCCATCCACATGCCATGGATTAAGGCCTCATACTCTGCTTCGTTGTTGGAGGGTGTTGGGAAGTCCATCTGGAAAACGTACTTTAGCTTGTCGCCTTTGAGGGAGATGAGGACGACTCCTGCCCCGGCTGCTCTGAACTTCTTGGAGCCGTCAAAGTACATTGTCCATGCGTTGGACAAGTCGGGAATGTCTGGTAGCTGGGCTTCTATCCACTCGGTGGTGAATTCTGGCAGGACTTGGGCCTTGATTGACTTCGGGTGAGCATACTTCAGCCCCCAGGGTCCTAGTTCGACAACCCACTTGGTGACTCGTCCTGTCGCACGCTGGTTTGTGAGGATGTCAGATAGCCTGGAGGAGCTTACCACCGTGATCGGGTGCTCGAAGAGGTAGTGGATGACCTTTCTTGAAGTCATGAAGACCCCGTAGGCTAGCTTCTGGTAGTGCGGGTAGTTTTGCTTGGACAGGGTTAGAACCTCGCTGAGATAGTAGACTAGTCTTTGGACAGGATGACCGTGCCCTTCTTCTTCTCGTTCTACTACGAGTACCGTGCTCACCACCCTGTTGGTGGCTGAGACGTAGAGGTAGAGCGGCTCGTAGTGGCGCCACCAAAACTGGGGAAGTCGTTAGGGTCTTTTTGAGTTGGTCGAATGCGTCCTGCGCTTCCTCTGTCGACTCGAACTTGTCCGTCTTCTTTATCAGTTGGTAGAAGGGCAGAGCCTTCTCACCCAACATACTAATGAACCGGCTGAGAGCTACGACTCGGCCGGCTAGGCGTTGCACCTCACGGAGCTTGGTCAGTGCTGGCATTGTGAGTATGTTTTGCACCTTCTCTTGGTTTGCTTCGATTCCTCTTGCAGAGACGAGGTACCCTAGCAGTTCTCCGGCTGGCACGCCGAAAACACACTTATCTGGGTTCAGCTTGATCTGGTACTCGTCGAGAGCGGCGAAGACCTTGGGGAGGTCGGCGACGAGGGTGTCTTCCTTGCGGGTGGTGACGACGATGTCATCGACGTAGACCTGGACAATCTGTCTGATGAGCCCTTTGAGGCATGCTTGCATTGTATGCTGGTATGTGGCACCAGCGTTCTTCAACCCGAAGGGCATTGTCTGATAGCAGAAGACGCCGTCGGGTGTGATGAATGCGGTTTTTTCTTCGTCGTCGACGTTCAGTCTGATATGCTGGTAACCTGAGTAGGCGTCCAGGAAAGATAGGCACTCGCAGCCTGCTGTCGAGTCAATGATCTGGCTGTCCGCGGGAGCGGGAAGTGGTCCTTGGGGCAGCATTTGTTGATGGCAGTGAAGTCGACGCACATACGTAGTTTCTTCGTCTTCTTCTTCTCTACCAGGACAGGGTTGGCGACCCAGTCTGAGTCCTTGATCTCTCGGATGAACTTGGCATGCAGCAGTCGGTCGATTTCCATAGTGATCGCGCCCCGTTTGGGTCCGGAGAAGCGTCGCATGGCTTGTTTGACGGGTCTGGCGTCCTTGTGGACTTTTAAGGAGTGCTCGACGAGAATCCTGGGTATCCCTAGCATGTCAGAGGGTTGCCATGCAAAGATTTTCCAGTTCTCACTTAGAAACTCGACGAGCGCGCTTTCCTATGTGGGAGTCAGACTGGACGATACTTTGATCGTCTTGCTGCCGTCAGTCGGGTGGACTTGATGGGCTGTTGTGTCGTCATTTGTGTTGAAGGCGGCGTCCTTGGCTGGCTTCCTGCGGGGCGTGAAGATGGTCTTGTCGTTGTCGGCTGCCATTGCCTCGAAGTGCTCTTCGACCCCGATGAACTCAGAGATCCTGCTGAATTCGCGGTCGCAGTTGTTGGAGTGGTCGAAGTCGCCTCGCACTGTAATTATGCCTTTGGGTCCAGGAAGCTTGAGCATCAGGTAGGCGTAGTGAGGTACTGCCATGAACCTGGCGAAGGTTGGGCGCCCAAGTATTGCATGGTATTGCGACTTCCAGTCGACGATCTCGAAGTCGATCGACTCACTCCTGAAGTGCTCAGGTGTGCCGAGTATAACGTCGAGTGTGATCGTTCCCATGGGCGTGATTGCTTGCCCTGGTACTATGCCGTGGAAGGTGGTCTCAGACTCCATCAATTTTTCTGTCGACTAGCTCATTCTTTTGAGAGTGTCAGCGAATATGATGTTAATGCCGCAGCCTCCATCCATGAACACCTTCTTCAGATTGTAGTCTCCGATTAGAGCTTCCACTACTAGGGCAGCGTGCCCGGGTCGAGGTACGTCTGACGGGTGGTCTGCCCTTGAGAATCTGATCGGTGTCTCTGACCCTCTCAGGTAGTTTGGCACTACGCGTGGGCAGGTGATGGCTTGGAGAACTTGGCGGGTGATGATCTTTTGGACCCTGTTTGAAGGGTGTCCCTTCTGTATCATGTTGAGTTGTCCATGCGCGGCTGGGTACACGTCGTGTGCCATCGGCTGGGCTTCGTGTTGCGGCTGCTGTTGGGGAAAGGCTCCCGCCGCATGTGATGGGGTGTTGTTCGCGGGTGCTGCCTGGATGGCGAGCTGCGTGGCTGGCTGCAGCGCCGGTGCAGGAGTGATGATGTGCTGCGCGGCCTCGTAAATCTTGCGTGCTATGCGACTATCCTTCAACAAGTGGTTGGAGCCCCATTTGCCCGTTTCCGGGTTGCGGAACATGTTCTGTTTGCACGGTTGCGCCAGCTCCTCGGCTGGGGTCAATGCGCGCCTCCACTCGCGTTTTTGGCCTCCGTCGTTGCGGTTGATGCTGCTGCCACTTCGGTTGTATTGTCCTTGGTCGAACTGGCGACCTTGGTCACCGCTGCGACTGTACTGGCGACCTTGATCGTACTGGCGATTGCTGTCTCACGCGTCATCACGGGGGGTTTGATATCCCGCCGCTACTAGCTCGATCGAGTTGAGGTTGGTGAAACGTGGCTTCTTCTTCTGGCGTCCTTCTCGCCAGTTACTTGTGCCAGCTTCGTTTTTCGGGAAGTTGTCGCGGACGTAGTCCTCTCGTTCCTTCCACTGGTTGGCTATCTTCATGAGCTCGATCATGGTTTTCGGCTGGAGCCTCCCGAATTCCTCGCGGAGGTCGCGGCGAGAGACGCCGTGCATGAAGGCATCCATCACCCGATCTTCTGAGACAGCTTCCATAGTGTTGCGGAGGAGTGTCTACCGTTGGATGTATGATCGGAGCGACTCGTCTCGTCCTTGCTTGCAGGCTTGTTACTCGATGTAAGTTGTTGGCCTTGCGTATGTCCCAAGAAAACTTTTGATGAAAGTATCTTGGAATTCTTCCCAAGTTCTGAAGGAGTCTTTAGGCTGGCTAGTAAGCCACCCGCGCGATGAATCCGTGAGCATGAGCTGGTTGTACTGCATCGCCATGGTCGAAGTTCTACCTTGATAGGTGCAGTCGATGAGGTAGTCTTCGAGCCAAAGGCGTGGGTCTTGCTTCCCGTCGTACTTGGGTGTTCCTGCTGCGAGCTTGAAGCCTTTGGGCATGCGAGTGTCGCGGATGTTGAAGCTGAAGCACGCGGCGCCACACGGCTCGAAGTCGCGGTCGGCTCGATCGTCCAGGTCTATCGTGCTGGTCGTACGCTGGATGCGGTTGCGGTCCAACGTCCTTTGTAAGATGACGTTGCAGAGGTCTTCGCCTGGTTGCGGCTGTCGTAGCAGTCTGGCTGCTGGGTCAGCGAGTGTTGTAGGCTCGCGGAACGTGGTGTTCTCGCTCCTCTCGTGCCCGGTTACTTGGCGCTTTGCTTGCCAAGGCATCATCGATTGCCTTCATGGACATGATTTGCTGCTTGTGGAGAAGGGCGCGCGCGTCGCTCTCCGGTGGCTGTGTGAGCCGCAGGTATGTTTCGACTGCCATGATAGCAGCGTTGGTATTTTGGGGACGGGTATCCCGTTTTCATCCTCAGTTACGAAGGACGAGTCGAGGTTGCGGGTGACCCTGGCTCGATCGGCTTCTATCATAAGGGGCACACGAGCTCTGTGGCGCCGTGCTCCTTGGTTTACTTCCGTGGAGGAGGTAAATGAATAAGTGGCCCTCCTGGCGCTTGATGCGTCAGCATCCCTCTTGCGCCGAAGGATTTTGGCTTTTTCCCTGCGAAGTCGTTCGCCTTCCTTGCGTAGCAAGTACTAGACTGCCAGCTGATCCTCTCGAGGCGCGTCGGGTGGTGGGAACGTGTCGTCGTCGACGTGCTTCATAGCTCTGATTTCCATGTCGCGCGTGATGGTGAGCCGCGTCACCTGGTCGGGCATGACCACCTCTAGTGGATATGAGGGTTCGTCGTTGTTCTCTGGCGGCACCGTGCTAGCCATGAAGACTTGCCCGGGGTAGACTTGGGTAGGGGTGTGGACGCTGTCGCTCCTTCTTCCGTCGTCCGAGCCCTGCTCGGGATCAACAATCGCTGCAACGTGATAGGTAGCGCAGTCGTCGCTGCGTCTCCTTTCCTGGAACTTTGCTATCTTTGGCGCGGACATGAAGGGCGACTTTGCAGTCGTCGGCGCACGTGCGATTGGCTCGGGGAAGACCTGATGAGTCCATGGAGATGTGTGCGGCACGGGTGACGGTAGCGCGACCCTTGCCGCTCGTCCAGACGCGGTCGACGCAGTCGAAGTTGATGTAGATATTGGTTTCGCCAGCGGTGTGATCAAGATGGTCGAGTAGACTCGATCTGCATGGCAGTCAACGGGGTGGTTGACGTAGTCGACGTAGATGCGGGTTCGTCAGTCGAAGATGCGATCTTCGCAGTCACGGTGGATGCGATCTCCGCGGCAGATGACGGCGGGGGCAACACGATGGTGGTAGATGCGGGTGTCGCTGCCGCGCGTGGCGCGGTCTCCCTGGACCTGAATATTCCACGACTGTCTACGAAGCAGTGTATGGTACCGAAGGTGAGCACATACCTACGTACAGATCAGCGTACGCCGAGCGGTGGGCCGGCGGGTGGAAGGTGTACTCGAAGGAGCCGAAGCAGAATGGCCCCTGGGTGATGTAGATGTCGATCTTCTTCGCTGATGGAGCCGGTGCAACCATGATTCCAACGCTCGTCCTTTCCACAGACGGTGCCAATTGACGAGGGTGTAACTCGGCAAATCACAGGGTTGTCCACCCCGGGTTGATTGAGGGGGAGAAAGATGAACGTTGGTGATCACGACGGCTGACAAGAAAGGCGTTTACCCAGGTTCAGGCTCCCGGAGGATAACACCCTACTTCCTGCTTGTCTGGTATTGATGGCGAGTTGTGGTTACAATGGCGAGATGGCGATCTCGCTAGGGTTTGTGGTGGCGGCTACAAGCGTATCTCTGTGTGTCCTCTTGGACGAGCAACCCTCCTAGCCTTTATATGACAGGCTAGGTCTCGGGTGAACGGTGCCGATGGCGATTACAGATATGGTAAGAGTCGTATGACTTAACCGAGTAGAATTAGGCCACACGCTATCCCTATTGGGCCTTCCTTGGGCCTTCGCAGTCTTGGCGTGACCCAGGTAGCCTCATCGTGGGGTAGTCGAAGAGTAGCCCCACGTCAGCCCTGGTCTTTTTCCACCGGAGGACTCTTAGCCGGAGAGGCTGCCCAGCGGGCCCTAGCGGCAGCGTGGCGCTGACCACGCGCTGACTGCGTGCTGCGGGCACCACGATCACTGACCTGTGGGCCCACCCTGTCAGCGAGGCGCAAAAAGGTGGGCTTTATTCCACCGCCCGAAGTTTCAAACGCGCGGGGCGAGCGCATGGAACGGATCGGACGCGGTAGCCAGTAGGTTAGATAGAGGATCTTGTTAGGGTTAGGTTAGAGTTTCTTTTAATCAGCAAAAGCCCCGTTTTTTCCTACTCTGACGAAACTGCCATCGACGACAGAGGCGTGGCGGCGGAGAGATCGACAACGACGAGCACGAAGCTGGCGGCGGAGAGATCGACGCCGACGAGCACGAAGCTGGCGGCGCTGGGATTCATTCTGGAGCGTATCTGGTCGCGGGAACGGTGAGGGTTGCGTGTTTGTACTCGGGTGCATAGGGAAAGGCGCACGGAGGCACTCCGGGTTACTGCGCGTGCGGGGTGCGCCACGGGCACGACCTTGCCGACTCCAACATCGTTGCAATTAAGCCGCCACGGGACAGGAACGGAGGGGGAAAAGGGTGGATATGTAGCAGCTCACCGAGGGAAGCACGGTGGCAAGAGGAGGGTAGTCGGGGACGACAAGGGCGAGTGGTCGGTGTCGAGGACGGAGAGGTTGCAGAGCTCCCCGGATCCGGCTCCTGGCTGCCGTGGACGGAGAACTCGTCGGTGATCCTGTTGGCGTGAGGAGGGAGGAGGAGGCAGGAGTCAGGCCGGCGGCGAGCTCGCGTGGGCCTCGGCCATTTCGACGGCGGGTGCGTGGCGGTGCATGCGGCGGCGGGGCAGAGGGAGAAACGGATAGGTTTAGGGTTCGGCGCTGGGCTGGGGATAAGAAGGAGAGGGGAGAGGCAGTGGGGGCGAGGTGTGGGGCGAGCTTGGCAGGGACTCGCCATGTCGAGCTGGAAAGGCTCCTCTTCTCTGTCTTCGTACAGAGAAGGGACAAGAGGTAGGTGGGCTTGGGCTGGGCTGAGGTGGGCCGGTATTTGGCCCAGCTCGGCCAGGGAGCCCTCTCCTCTTACTTTTCTTTCTTTTTTTCTGTTTTTCTTTTTATTCTTTTCTGGTTTTTGTATTGTTTAAAACAAATCAGAAAAGAAACATAATAAAAACTTTTGAACAATTTTTAATAGTTTCAAAATAGTCATATTAATTACTGGTTTGATTATTTATACATAATTTGAAACTTTATTTGGATTTATTTGAAAAGGCATTTGAATTTAAATATGAAACTTAAATTTGGAATTTGAATTTGAAGCAATATATTTAATTAAATGTAACCAGACATGGAATGATGACATGAAGATCCACTTTATTTCACAAGCAAGCACACATTTTAGGAATGTTACATTTGAGATGTTACAAGATGATTGTTAGAATTTAGTTGATTAGCTAGATGAATTTATTATTGGTATAGTATAGCTTTATCATAAATATTATAGTATAGTTTAGCGTTATATTGCTAGTATAGCATTAGTATAAATATTGTTTTAGTATTGCTTACTATAAATATTTTTAGTATTGCTAGTATAGCTTTAATGTTTTAGGACTTTGTGAAATTTAGTGAAGTTGAGTCTTTATTCTTTATTCTTTATAGTTTAGTATTGTTAGATGAGCATTCTTTATTTTTTATTCTTTTTAGTACTGCTTTTAATCTTTATTTTGGACCATGACGGTAGAGATGATCAGTTACGGGACCCGACCAGAAAGTGGAACCTGAAGACACATATGATTATTGACATAGTCAGTGCAGATGGGGAACCTTTGGAGCCCATAAATAGCGTGACTGCATTTACTAATCAAGCAGGAGTTCTTGTTAGGGACATGATCCCGATCACCTGTCGAGAATGGAAGAAGCCAAGAGCTGATGGAATAAGTTTTGTCTCTAACGAATTGAAAAATTCTATTTGGCACAAGCTGATATCACATTTCACTCTGCCGACGATGGACACCGAGGAGCAAACAATGGCCTTGAAGGCCAAAGTCAAGGTGTGGATCCTGAAGAAGATGGCCAAACAATTCCAAAACCACAAAAAAAGAACGTGGGCGAAGTATGTAAAGAGTGGGAAAATTACTCCAGAGTTTAAGGGAACAGACGAGAGGTTACGTGATCACTAGGATGATTTCATGACGTACAAGGAATCGGAAGAAGCTCTTGAGAGGTCCAAAAAGAATGCGGATAATGCCCAGAAAAAGGTTCTCCATCATAATTTGGGCCAGGTGGCTACAAGACTGCCATGCCTAAGTGGGATAAACTTAAGGCTGAAATTAAGGCAAAAGGTCTAACTCCAGAGACGGAGAAAGTGCCCGAGAGAGCAGGAAACATCCTAATGGCGCATGGTATGACGTTGGAGAAGGAAACTGGGGATTTCGTTCTTCGTGATCCGATGAAGAAAGCAGTGTTGACTCCCTTCGATGATCTTAAAAAAGCAGTAGCCAAGGTGGAGGCGGGAACGTTCATTCCGGATAGAGAGAACGACGAGCTGCCAAAGGCACTCGGAAATCCTGAGAAGGGAGGACGAACACGAGGCTATGGAGGTGTTCCTTGGAAGATGGGGTTTCATGAGGACTATCATACTTATATAAGCCGTGCCTGAGCAACGAAGATGAGGGAGCAGAAAGCGGCAGACCGGCTTAAGAAGGTGGAAGAATGGAACGAGCTGCTCTTTGCGATGTATACGAAGATGCAGGGGAAATTTTCAAGCCGTCCAAAGGCCGACCATATTTACATAGATCCTGCAGCTGATGGCCCATCTATCTTGAGAAGTAGTGTGGCTTCCACGGGGTTGCATGACGATGATGGAGAAGTTGATGCGTCACCGATGGATCGCTACCCCGTGGATAATATTGAAGATAAGACTGAATGTGAGCTGCACAAGCCAATGAAGAACATATCTGTCAAGGTGGTCGTCGGATTTGCTTTAAAAGTTGATCCTGAAGTGCGTTGGCATTGCCACGAGGTTTCAGATGGGTATGCTCGTGTTGGGGTGGAGGAAATTGTATCTGGATGCGAGACAATTGAGATTGACCACCCTGGCAGTGAAGGGGAGGCGAACCTGGAAGAAGTCCGGCATGGAATCATTTTATGGAAAAAGAAATACATCATATTTCCAGGCTCGACGCAGAGGCCACGGTCTCTCTCACCTCCACCACCTCCAAGTCCAATGAACTTCGATAGGGACGACGACGACACCTACATGACTCCACCTCGATCTTCGCCGCCGCGTCAGCAGCCTGAACCTTCTTCGCCTGAACCTTCTTCGGCTGAGTACAGGGCGGGAAAGCGGAAGATCAGCCAGGTCAAGTGGGGTAACTTGACTAAGTGCCCGCCTCCGCCTACTAAGGAGAAATTATCACCGCTTCCAAAGGTCCCCAAGAGTCCTCCAAAGTTTCCTTACCCTTATAAGCCCCCCTGGAAAACATGCCAGCCGTATCAATTGATCCGGAAAAAATAGGGTACTTCCTGAAATATTTTTTTCAACCACCCCAACATGTTTCAAACTTACTATCGGACTATGATCGTTGTACTGACAAGGCATATAATGAGGGGCTTGAGAAAATAAAGCAGAAGAGACGCGGCGTTGCTCCGCTGAAGTTGGCATCCAAGATTGTGATACCTGAAGGGTATGCGATTGCTCCCGAGGCCGACATTGCTCCCGAGGCATTGCAATATCACCGTGGTAAGGATCTGGTCACGACGGAGGACTTGGCCAACCTACCTACAAGAATGCGAGCATTACATAAATGGTACAAGGATTCCTCAGTAGACGGGGACGAGATATTGTCTGTCAAACTTAGAGATGAGCATTACTTCATGGGAGAACAAACGATTCATATTGACTTTGACGAACTCTTTCAGTTATTCAACCAGAAGGCTCTCGACAGATCTATCATGAGCTGCTATTGTTTGTAAGTGATTAATTAAAGCTAATATCGTATCATTTCTTATAATATATAACTGTACTCACTACATTCTTTTGTATGCTACTATGCAGAATGAAGATTCTTGAGTGTAGGAGGAACCGAATTTATCAAGTTTGGTTTGTTGACCTAGATCGAGTTCATGTACATACCTTACAAATAAACTCGGGGATACAGAGAACAACTTGCTCAATTTTTTGAAGAAACAACATTTCAAGAAGAACATATTATTTCCGTACAACTTCAGGTTAGAATATTCTGTTTTCAGATTCAGATTCTGTTTTAAGGTTCTGCTTTACGGGTACTGCTATTGCACGGCTCGTTTTCGTGAACCTTAAACCATGCAATATTCATCACTTTCAGCAAAGATCACACATTTGACAATGAAAAATATTATTGTAGCTCAAACAATAATCTAAATTATTACAATAATCAAATGAAAATGTTGACTCAGCAATATTACAAGACAAATGTGCCATTTGGAAAGAATAATACCAATCATAAATGAACTCAAATGAATAATATGAAATGAAACATGAACTCAAACGAGATGAAAAATTACTGCCCGTGCAACTACCAATGGTGCTCAATGAGGTCTAGCTGCAGTTGTTTGTGGGTCTCCTCACTCTCCATCTCCCTATATGTTTCAAGCAATGCTTGTACAGAATCTGGGTTTCTTGCTGGCTTCACACATCTGCCAACATTGTCATAAGATAAATCCAAGTTCAAGTCCCTCTCATCTTCAACAATCATGTTGTGAATAATAACACAACATGTCATGATGTTCTTCAGGGTCTTCTTGTCCTAGAAACAGGCAGGTCCTCGAACACTGGCAAACCTAGATTGCAGAACACTAAATGCTCTCTCTATCTCCTTTCGACAGGCCTCTTGTACCCTAGAAAATTCTGCCTCCTTCTTTCCTTTTGGTTTGGAGATTGTCTTCACAAATGTACACCAAGAAGGCTAAATACCATCGGCAAGATAGTATCCCTTTGTGTAATCATGCCCGTTAACAGTGAAGTTGCAAGAGGGAGCATCACCTTCGGCTAGCCTACGAAGAAGATGGGACCTCTGCAAAATGTTGATATCATTGAGCGTGCCTGGCAAACCGAAAAAGGAATGCCAAATCCATAGATCCTCGGATGCATCTGCCTCTAGCACAATTGTTGAATCGCCTCCCTCGTCGCAGTATTACCCGTCCCAAGCTTTTGGACAGTTTTTTCATGTCCAATGCATACAATCTATGCTGCCTAGCATGCCCGGCCATCCCCGCTTCTCATTGGCAGCCATCAACCTCTTTGTGTCATCTTCGGTGGGTGCTCGAAGATACTCTTTGCCGAACACCCGAATGATCGTTTTCGCAAATGTGCGAACTGACTCGATCGTTGTATCCTCACCAATGCAAAGATACTCATCAGCGTAGTCAGCCGGAACTCCATACACAATCACTCTCATTGCGGCCGAGATGTTTTGGTAAGCACTAAATCCTAGCAAGCCCGCAGTATTCCGTCGACGGGTAAAATATCGGCAATTTTCCTCACACGCTTTAACAATCTTCACAAAGAGAGAGCGGCGCATTCGGTACCTCCGACGGAAGATATGAGCCGGATGAAGGAGATATGCCCTACTTGCAATTAATAAAGTGTATTTCTTTATCATATCTCGTTTGTTCATAATATGGTTTTTGTGTCATGCTATAACCGTATTAAGCGGAAACATTAATACGGGTTTGATGCGTAAACAACCAGGTCCCTAGTAGCCTCTACTAAGACTAGTTTCGTTGCGCGATCGATGATCGAGGTTTCCGATCATAGGGCATGGCGTCGGTCGGCAATGGAAGTCATATCGTTGGTAGAACGATGTGATGGACATACCCATATTTGTAGGACGTAGTCATTACGCCTTTGACCGTGAGACCAACTCTTATTGTTATTCCTGGATGATACTTTGATTGCACCTAACGTCGTATCTTATTTAGTATGACAATAACGGTGATACTTTTGGGTATCAGAAGGGAGTAGTTGAGACGAGGGGTCAAGAGCGGGATTTGCCAGTCCGCATAGCAGGATAGATACTCTAGGGCCCACTCGACGAGATTATGTCTGATGAGCTTGCAAGCATGTGACAAGGTCACGGAGACATGAAATCATAGACGAGTAGAAGATTGTGTTGTCGGTAATGAGGTCAGCTAGATATGGAGATATCTATGAACGACGCTCGGACACGCTAAGTATCGCCATGGCAAAAGGCTTAAGACTTTACATTCAGGTTTGATAGATGAAAGTCATTCGTTATATCAGAGGGATTAATTCATGGGGTCCAGGCCTACGAGTTAGTCGTTGATCGGAGAGGAGTCTCGATCATACCTGTTATTATATCGAAACGCTAGGGTAACACACTTAAGGGGTTTCGACAAGACAACCGGAAAGGAAAGAGATCACCGGGAACGTCCCGGGAGAGGTCCGATGGAGATCGGGAAGCAACGAAATAGTTTTCGGAGCTAGAATAAATTATATATAATATGTTTGATATTAAGTAGTGTAATTTGTCGGGTGATGACTCCCAAGAATTGGGGGTAGTCACTTCCTGAAGTGTAGTTCGGAAAGGGGATTGAACGCGGAGGTCTAAACCCTCAAGTGGCTCCGCGACGTTGCTCGCCGGACCTGAAGAAGACACACACACGACAGAGGAAGACACCGGCCTTTACCCAGGTTCACGGCCCTCGTGAGGAGGTAAGACCGCTACTACTGCTCGTCTGTATTAGATGTGGGAGGTTACAGCACAGTGGAGCTTGCCGGAGGCCCCCTTGAGGCAGTTCTCGCTTGAGGAGGGAAGCGATGGTCTTCTTCCTCCTCCAGCCAGAGGCTATCCTCACAGGTGTTGCTAGGGTTTACAAGGGTTTTTAGCACGCAAAGGGCCGACCTTTTCTACGATGGATGTCTTATCCCTTTTATAGGCGCCTCTGGCCTTCTCCTTCGGCTTGGCCTTCAAGGTGGCTCCCACATGGCAGGGGCAGGGTGGAGCATGAGTCCACCGCTCTCCGTTCGTACATGGACTCGATCCATTGTTGATAAAGGTGGACACGGTGGCCGGTAGGCGGCCGACCGCGTTGTACTGCCCGCAGAGAGAGCAGTCTCTGAGGTGGAGCCCACGATGACGTTCTCCGTTGGAGGGTTGCGTCGTCTACCCGCTTTATCGTCAGAGTAGAAGGTCATGGCGGCTGCACAATAGGTGGAGCCGCTTTATTGACCCCTTTATCACCAAAACGGCATCGGGGGTGCTTGCGTCACCACGTGGGCGTGGCAGAGGCCATGTACGTCTTGCCGTACATCCTTGGCCACGATGTTTCCCTTCAGGCCTGAGGGGACCTGAGGGGAGATTCCTGTTGGACCCCCTCAAGGGGGGTTGTCGCCTCGGGAGGGTCCTCGGAGGCGAAGGATCCGTTGAGGCCTTCGTTTCATCTTCAGGCCCTCGAGGGGAGTGGCCTCTCGAGGGTCCCGCCAGGCGGTGACGTCTGGTCCTTAGTCGTTTTGTCCGACTGGCCCACGTGCGAGGCCTTGGGGGAATGGGCTCTCCATACCCCAAATCCCATTGGGCCGACAGTAGCCCCTGGGCCCATGATGGGCACGACTGAGCCCATGGGCTTAGGCGAAGCGTCGTGGGCCCTTAGTGCCCAGCCGGCCCGCACCAGGCGGCACTTGAACGATTAACGGTCTCGCACGATCTGGGGCGTAGGTCGTGGGGGGTCCCACCACGCCCCGGTAACTGCTCCTCGAGGGGATATAAAGCCCGAGCGCAGCGGCAGGGAGCCGTTACCGTTTCCAATTCTTCTCGCAGAAATTTCCGCTTCCTAGAGCTCTCTGCCTCCGCTCTCTTCTGCGAATTTCCGTTCTCCAATTCCATCAATCCTCAAGCCCTCTCGATGGGCCCAGTCAAGAGCAAAACCGCCACAGGGTCTTCGTCTCAGGTAGCGGCTCTAGAGGTAGTGCAGAGAGCGGCCCTCGTGGGGGCGCGCACTGATCTTCAGGCGTTGGAGAGGATTCGCCACCTGGTCTCGGGTCCGACCAACAAGCACGGCGCCAGCGCGCTTCAAGCCGCTGGGCTCGGGAGATTCCCTCAAGGGTTTTATCCCATTTTTCTCCATGCCATTACCGCTGGGCTGGTGCCGCCGTACTCGCCTTTCTTGGAGGCAGTGCTGAAGTTTTACCAAATCCAACTCCTTCATCTTCATCCAAACTCCGTACTTATCATGTCCATCTTCGCCTACCTCTGCGAGGCTTATTTGGTCGTGCGCCCCTCGGTAGCGCTCTTCTGGAACTTCTACTCGCTGCGGTGCACGGCTGCCGGCGAGCAAACTGGGTGCATCTCCTTCCACATCGCGGACGGCATGGGGAGCGTATACATTCCCATGTCCTGGAGTGGAGAGAAGCCCGTCACGGCCCTGCTCAAGAAGGTGGCTGCTCATCGGCGTCCATTCGCCCTGCGCATTCCTAGACGTCCCGGAGGCGCCGCCCGTGAAGAACTTTCACTGGTGCAAGTCTGCCCTCACGGCGCGGATAACGCACATCTGGTGGGGCGCTTGAGCTTCCTCCGCGAGGACTTCGTGACGCGCCGTATCGCGCCCCTATAGGCGCACTCGGAGCCGATGTGGATGTACACTGGCTCCTCGGACCCAATGCAGCTTCACCCTGAGGATCTTGGCTCGGACGTCGTCGACACCATTTTGAACATCCTTTTTGCTAATCCGGAGGTGCCTGGGAAGATCGCCGGCTCCCTGCGACCTCTGCATCAGCTCCCCCTAGGTGACCGCGTGGACATCTTGGAAGGATTGCCGGACTTTACCCCGTACGGTCTGGCGGGGGTGATGGACCAGGTGGTCGCTCCATCGACGCGTGCAGCCGCCGGAGTTGACTCTTCGTCAGCCTCCCGTTCCTGGAGTGGCGAGGAAGAGGCCGCGACGGGAGGGGCGTCCCCCACGAGGCACGAGCCATTCACCGACGAGATTTGCGATATCTCGTCGGGTGACGACAACGCCTTCGTTGTGGCGCCTTCGTGCCCCATGGAGAGGGGGACCGAGGCGGGGACGGCCTCCGAGACAGATGCCTCGCCTCGAAGGCGCGAGCCTCGCACCAAGGCGATGGTGGATCGCTCTGGGGTGAGGCCCTCGGACTTCCCCTCCAAAAGAAAAGCGGGGACGCCTCTTGAGGGATCCGGCGCCAAGTCCACACCTTCCTGGCGCTCTCCAGGCCTGTCGTGGGTCGATGTCGGTGCTTCCCCTTCAGGGTGAGAATTCGCGGCACTTGGTCATTCTGGGTTCTTGTTGTTTCCCCGCTTCGTCCTCTCCTGAACATCTTTCCTTGGGCTTTTTGTCAGCGATCTGGTGCCCGCGAAGCGTCGCAGGCTCCGCAAGGCATCAGACGTGAGGAGAGCCACAACTGCAGTAGCGGCTGACGAACGCATGAGGCCTGCGGGGCCGTCCACCTCTGGCCCAGTTGAGGAGGAGCCTCAGGTGGAAACATCCGTGCCCCTAGTGGGGGTGGCTGAGCCTCAAGCAAAGGATGGTGTGCCCCGCCAAAAGGCTTCTACACTGCCTCCCGAGCCTCTGATGGTGGACAGTGCGGAGGAGAAGGCTTTTGCGTCACCTCGCGCTCCGACTCTCCCTCGCGTGGCTACGCCTCCACGCGAGGCGACTTCGCCCCGCCTGCCGCCATCGCCGCGCGAAGTGACGCCGATGCATGCGTCATCTCCACCGTGCTCGCCCGCGGCTCCCGCGCCGCCTCTGGAGGAAGCGATCGAGGCGCCAGCGGGCGCAAGTGCGTCTGTAGGAGGGGGTGCTTCCGCGCCTCCTCGTCCTGCCGGAGAAGATGAGCACCTTATTGGCTCGAGCGCCGAAGCGGAGGCAGGCGCGGACGGAGGTGGAGCCACACCCAGCCCCCGAGCTCGACCAGGGGCTGGGCTCACGGGACCGGACGCCGCGGCTGGGCCCTCGTCTAGCCAGGAGCTGGTTCTACGAGGCTGGGATTGGAGCACGGGGCGCCGCGAGGTGGCATTCGGCCTTGTGCGGGAGTCCTTGGAGGGCCTGGAGGCGCACCTCGCCCTCGGCGACATACAGCTCGCCCAACAGCAGGAGGAACTTGCGAGTTCATGGGCGTCCTTCCATGCGGCCGTCGAGGCGCGCCGGCTGGAGGACTTGGCGCTGCAGGCAGCCCGTGAAGAGGCCACTCGTTTTGCCAAGGAAATCCGCGACGGAGCCATTCGCGATGCCGCAGAGCTTCTTGAGCCCCTTCAGGCAGAGCGCGACGCCGCCGCGGAGCTCCTGCGAGGGGTCATAGACGAGTGCGAGGCGATGGAGGGCTCGCTGGCGCAGAAACGCCGCGAGCTGGGCCGGTTGGAGTCCCAACTACTTTCCGCCCATCAGGCCACGCAGGTTGTTCTGGAGGAGGACCGCAAGGGCTTGGCCAAGCGCGAGCGGCTGCTGGCCCTCATGGGGAGGGAGCTACAGCGGCGCGAGGAACAACGCCTTCAGACGGAGAAGGACTTGTTTGCCCAGCGCGAGACCCTCGAAGCGCGTGAGGGAGGCCTGGCCCGGGCGATCTCGAAGTTCGACGAGCATGTCGCTGCTCAGAAGCTTTCTGATGAGCGCCTCGAGCGGCGTTTCGCCAAGAGAACGAGGGCAGCGCAGAAGGCCCTCGTGGAGCACGAGAGACAGCTCCGTCGGTCCCTCCTTCAGAAGTACAACGCTCGGGTACGGAAGCGGGAGGACCGCCTCAAGGCCAAATATGCTGCGGACGCTCAGCGGCTCGTTGAGCTCGAGAAGGCCAACTCCAAGCTGGGGCGCCGCCTTAGGCGCGCCAAGGCCGGTCGGCTCCGAGCAGAGGAGGTTTGCGACGAAGCAATTCACGGCCTCGGCTCTTCGGCCAAGGGCGTGGCATTGCAGGTGGCTCCGACGATGGAGTGGGCGGAGGAAGCGCCAGACTCAGTCCAGGTGGCCGGTGCGCCCGCGAAGCAGTGTGAGCGCCTGTTCGAGGCGTTGGTAGTACGCGGCGGCGAGCTTGCGGCGCGGCTCGGCGCGGATGCACCATGCCCCGGGAACCGAGGCCATGACGACGCCGCCACGTACTTGGCCTACTTCGATCAGCTCTTCGCGGCACTTGAGGGCCCCACCGCCGAGCTTCGTGAGATGATCGAAGACGAGAGCAGGCAGCTCCTGGGGGTGGCTGTTGATCGCATCTTCACCAACCTCAGGCTCCTCATGCCCGGCTTCGACCTCTCCTCCATAACGGAAGCTGCTCAAGGCGAGGATGCACATCGGGTCTCCAGTTCTCTCCACGAGCAGGTTGAAGCCTTCTGCACCCGCTTTAGGCGCGTGGATGCTACGCCGGAGGACCGCGAGGAAGAGGCCTGCTCCGCCGAGCTTGAGGAGGGTGCCACAGAGGAGGTCCAAGGCGGCGATGCTTCCCCCTGAGCCTTTCCTTATTGCGCCTGCGAGCGCTTGTATCTGAAACAACTGTGTGTTTAGATTTCACAAGACCTTTGGCCTGTAATATATGCTTTATCGCTGTTTAATTCGAGCGTGTTTTCCCCCGTGAGGTCTCTTTGGACTCAACTTCATGTCTATTTGTTCTCTGCGTTGATAGGTCCCATCTCTTCGTGCCATGACTCCGCCACTTCGGTATGCAGGAGCAATAACTCCGCAAGGCCGGGGGGTGTTTAGGCCTAGGAGAGGTAAGAGCCCTGAGTCGCGATGCTCAAGTGCCCCCCTTAGACGCGCGAGTAGTCCATGAAGCTTAAGGGAAAGCGAAGTCGCTTGAGGGGCAAACGTGCGCTAGGGAGAGAAAAACGCTCTTAAAGCGTGGGTGCGAGACTTAGCTTCTTGAGGTTTTCGCCCTGCGAAGCCTTTTAGCCTGGCGGGGTTGCCCACTTGAGGGGTCGCTCCTGGGGAGGCTTTTCACCTTGCGAGGTTGCCCACTTGAGGGGTCGCTCCTGGGTGCCTCTTCAGGCTTGTGGGGGATTTTTTCCTGCAGATATTAGAGGGGCGAACCCAAACGCTGGAACACGGCTCAAGGGGCTCGTGCGCGCTTATAGGTCCCCTCAGGTGTTCCTTGCGAGGAGAGTAAGTACCAAGGTCCTCTGTAGAGATGGCGTGTTTGTGGGATCTTGCCCTCCGGCCAGAGCTCGGACTCTTGGATTTTGCAGTGTTGCTGGTGTGTCGTTTGAGGCACTGGCACCGTACTCAGCCCCCGCTCGCGAGGTACGCCTATGGAGAGATATAAGCGCACACTCTACTGAGTAATGCGATAATAACACTCACTGAACACATTTTAAAACGGCGCCGAGGCGCTAAGTTCACTTAGGAACGAGATTGAGCCATTAAACTTGGTGTTGCCAAGTTAACGTTCCGACCATGTCGAGGCATGGGGACCACCTATTAGTGGCGGAGACTCTCGACGGCCTGAGGTGGCTCGTTTTGATTGAGAGCTCGGAGGGTTTTCCCTGTAGTGCAGCCTTTGGGGCTTGGAGGTTTAAGCCGTTGGCTTTTAACCCCTAGAGACACGGATGCTTGGAGGTTTTAGCCGTAGGCTGCCTCTTCCGCTCGCGGTCTCGACGTGACAATGATCACGGGCGTGACAATGATCACGTTTACGTTTTGTTCCTTTAGGAGACAAAAGTTTTTGGGAGGTTTAAGCCGTGAGCTTTTAACCTCTAGAGACTATGACGCTTGGAGGTTGAGCCGTAGACTGCCTCGTCTGCTAGGAGTCTCGACGTGACAATGATCACGGGCGTGGCAATGACCACGGTTGCATTTGTTCCTTTAGGAGACAAAGCACGTTCTTGGAGGTTTAAGCCGTGAGCCTTTTAACCTCTAGAGATGAAAATGCTTGGAGGTTGAGTCGTAGGCTGCCTCGTCCGCTTGAAGTCTCGACGTGACAATGATCACGGCGTGGCAATGACCACGGTTGCATTTGTTCCTTTAGGAGACAAAGCACGTTTTTGGAGGTTTAAGCCGTGAGCATTTTAACCTCTATAGACGAAAATGCTTGGAGGTTGAGCCGTAGGCTGCCTCGTCCGCTTGAAGTCTCGACGTGACAATGATCACGGGCGTGGCAATGACCACGGTTGCATTTGTTCCTTTAGGAGACAAAGCATGTTTTTTGAGGTTTAAGCCGTGAGCATTTTAACCTCTAGAGACGAAAATGCTTGGAGGTTGAGCCGTAGGCTGCCTCGTCCGCTTGAAGTATCGACGTGACAATGATCACGGGCGTGGCAATGACCACGGTTGCATTTGTTCCTTTAGGAGACAAAGCACGTTTTTGGAGGTTTAAGCCGTGAGCATTTTAACCTCTAGAGACGAAAATGCTTGGAGGTTGAGCCGTAGGCTGCCTCTTCCGCTTGAAGTCTTGACGTGACAATGATCACGGGTGTGGATATGACCACTTTTTTAACTCGTTCCTTGTGGATACAAATATTTGAGAGGTTTAAGCCTTGAGCTTTTAATCTTTGGAGACAAAAGGTGCTTGGAGGTTGAGCCGTGGGCTGCCTCTTTTGCTAAATGCCTTGACGTGACTATGATCACGGGTAGAACTTGCGTAGGTGCATGATGTTCCATGGATTCTTGACGGGGACGCCGTCTTGAGTCTCGAGGCGAGCTGCGCCAGGCCTGGCGATGTGGGTGACCCTGTAGGGGCCTTCCCACATCGGGGACAGCTTGTGGAGGCCTTCCCTGGAGAGGATTCGCCTGAGGGCGAGATCGCCTGCCTCCAGGGTGCGCGAGCGCACATTGCGGCTGTGGCAGCGCCTCAGGTCCTGCTGGTATTTGGCCGCCCGGAGGGCGGCGTGGCGTCGTAGCCCTTCAAGGAGCAGCAGGTCGTCGTTGTGGAGGTCCTCTTGCTGGTCCTCATTAAAGGCAAGTACCCGTGGGGATCCATGCTTTATCTCAGTGGGGAGGACTGCTTCGGCTCCATAGACGAGGGCGAACTGGGTTTCCCCGGTGGGCTTGGGTGGCGTGGTACCGATGGACCAGAGCACCGAGGGGAGCTCGTTGATCCAGCCCTTGCCGTGACCCTTGAGGACATCGAAGGTCCTGGTCTTTAGGCCTTTGAGGACCTCTGCGTTTGCGCGTTCGGCCTGTCCGTTGCTTTGCGGATGGGCGACTGAGGCGAAGCAGAGCTTGATGCCCATTCTTTCACAGTAGGCTCTGAAGATGCCACTGGTGAATTGTGAGCCATTGTCGGTGATGATGCGGTTAGGCACCCCGAAGCGGCAGACCAGGCCTCTGATGAATTTCACCGCCGCGCCTGCTGTGATTGTGCGTGTCGCCTCCACTTCAGGCCACTTCGTGAACTTGTCAATGGCCACGAAGAGGTAGCGATGTCCACCTTGCACCATTGGGAAATGTCCCAGGATGTCCAGCCCCCAGACCGCAAACGGCCACGAGAGCGGAATGGTTTGGAGCCCCGGCACTGGTTGGTGGATTTGCTTGGCATGGAATTGGCAGGCTTCGCATGCTTGAATTATGTCCATTGCATCTTGAAGTGCTTGAGGCCAGTAGAAGCCACTCCTGAAGACTTTTCCTGCGAGGGTGCGGGCACACGAATGGTGGCCACACTCCCCGCTGTGCATGTCTTTGATCAGCATTTTGCCTTCTTCGGGAGGGACGCATTTGAGTGCGATGCCATTTGGGCGCTTGCGGTAGAGAATTCCTTCGAGGATTTGGTACGATTTTGCTTGGCGGGCAAGTCACTCCGCTTCAACATCTTCCTCGGGAAGGACTCCTTTGTCTAGGTAATCTTTGATCTCGTCGATCCATCCTGTTTCTTGGCGTACCGCTGTGAGCAACAGACGCTCCCCTGTCGGGGGCCCGCAGTCAAGAGCCCCGCTTGTAGGTGGTGGCGGGAGCGCTTCGTCTGTGCTTGCGGTGATGGCCTCTTGGGGCTGCTTTATGGATGCCTTGACGAGCCTTTCTTCAAAGACACCTGGCGGCTGAGCTGGTCTCTTTGATGCGCGCTTGGCGATGTCATCGCCCTCTTGGTTTTCCTTCCTTGGGATGTGCATGAGCTCCATTCCCCTGAATTTCTTCTCAAGCCTACGGACCTCTTCAAGGTATGCGTCCATGTGGTCGTCCTTAGTCTTGTAGCTTTTGTTTGAGAAGTTAACGAGCAGCTGGGAGTCGCCCTTGATGAGTATATGCTTGACGCCTAGGGCGATTGCGGCACGTAGGCCGGCAAGCAAGCCTTCATACTCGGCGATATTGTTGGATATCTTGTCGATCCCAAAGCACAGCTGGACTGCGTAATACAACTTGTCGCCTTTGGGGGAGATCAGGACTACGCCTGCCCCGCCGCGGCGACAAGCGAAAGCTCCGTCGAACTTCATGGTCCAGAGGCTGGGCACTGCGGCTCCAGAGGGCCCTTTCTCTTCTCCCAAAGGCTCTTCAGGGGTTGGGTCAGTCCATTCGGCGACGAAGTCAGCCAGCGCTCTTCCTTTGATTACCCTTGTGGTATCGAAGCGCAAATTGAATGGCTGTAGCTCAATGTTCCACCCTGCGACACGATCTGTTGCGTTTGGGTTGCGCAGTATTTGCTCCAGGGGAAAACAAGTGACCACTGTGATGGGGTGCCCCTGGAAGTAGTATCGCAGCTTTTTTGAGCCGATGAGGAGCGCGAGGAGAAGCTTCTGCTGCATTGTATACCGCTCGCGAGCATCACGCAGTATTGTGCTGACGAAGTAGACTGGATGCTCGACGATGGTAGTTCCTGTAGCCTCGGCGTCTTTTGCCTGAGGTGGCGCAGCTTGACCCTCGAGGGGGTTTGCTTCAGGGGGCTTGCCCTGTGCCTCGAGGGGGTTGGCCTCAAGGGTCTTTCCCTGTGCCTCGAGGGGTCTGGCTTCAAGGGGCTTGCCCTGCGCCTCGAGAGGGTTGGCCTCAGGGGGCTTGCCCTCGAGGTGGTTTGCCTCAGGGGACTCCTCAGCATGAATTCCTTGCAGCGGTTGACTTAGGGCAGTCCTCTCTTGGGGCTTTGGGCCTGGCGGTGGGTTTGTGAGGGGTGCCCTTTCGTCGATCTCCTTGTCAGGAGGCTTTTCCTTTGGAGTTGCTGCACTCTTCTTGTGGAGCACTGGCTCTTCTCTTTCCACCACAAGGACAGCACTGGCTGTTTGTGGAGTAGCTGACAAGTACAGCTTCAGGTGCTCGCCATGCCTCGGGGCTACCATTACTGGTGGGCTGGCCAGATACTTCTTCAAGTCCTCAGATGCTTTTTCAGCTTCAGGGGTCCATTTGAAAGTGCCCGTTCTTTTTATGATCTTGAAGAACGGCAGAGCTCTTTCGCCGAACTTGGAGATGAATCGACCCAAGTTGGCCATGCAGCCTGCCAGGCGTTGCATGTCCTTTAGCCTTCGCGGAGGTTGCATGTCTTCTATGGCCTTGATTTTGTCTGGGTTTGCCTCTATGCCTCGATGGGACACGAGGAACCCAAGCAATTTGCCTGAAGGTACTCCAAAGACGCACTTGGCGGGGTTGAGCTTGATGTTCACCTTGCGCAGGCTGGCAAAGGTTTCTTCAAGGTCTCCGAGGAGAGTATCTGCTTCTCGTGATTTCACAACAATGTCATCGACATATGCTTCGGCGTTTTGCCCCATTTGTCCGCCAAGTGCTATCCTCATCAACCTCTGGAAAAGGGCTCCGACATTTTTCAGGCCTAAAGGCATGCAGACGTAGCAATACACACCGCACGGGGTGAGGAAAGTTGTCTTCTCCTCGTCCTCCTTAGCCATTTTTATCTGGTGATAACCAGAGAAGGCATAGAGGAAACAGAGGAGGTCGCAGCCTGCCGTGGAGTCCACAATCTGGTCAATTCTGGGCATGGGATAAGGGTCTTTGGGGCAGGCCTTGTTTATATCAGTGTAATCGATGCAGAGACGGCCTCCTCCGGCGGGCTTTGGGACTACCACACCATTGGAGAGCCAAGTGGGGTGTGCGACTTCGCGAACGACTTTTGCCGCCTTGAGCTTCTCGACCTCCTTGACGATGAATGCTTGCTTCTCGGGGGCTTGTTTTCTTTCTTTTTGCCTGACGGGGCGCGCGTTTGGGCACACGGCCAAGTGGTGCTCGATCACCTCCCTCGGTACACCAGACATATCTGACGGTGTCCACGCGAACATGTCAGAGTTTGCCTGGAGGAAGGCGACGAGCGTGCTTTCCTATTTGAGAGGTAGCGCGGCGCCAATGGCGACGCTAGCCCCCGAGCCTTCAGCCCCCGAGCTGCTGGAGCCCAAAGAGATCTTCTTTGTAGCAGCTGCCTCCTGGGAGAACAGCTGCTTCTTCTTCTTGGGTCTCTCGAGAGGCTCCAGGTCCTCATCTGCGGGAAATTCCATGGCGGCAGTCTTGTAGGCCGTCTCAACAGCGCGCATAGCGTCCAGGACATGCCCACGGATGGTGATCGTGCCGGCGCTGCCCGGGATCTTGACCATGTTGTAGGAATGGTGCGTGACGGCCATGAACTTCACGAGCGCGGGGTAGCCGAGGATGGCATTGTATGGTAGCCCGATGTGTGCGACATCAAAATCGATGTGCTCGGTGCGGTAATTCTCCTTGCTCCCGAAGGTGACGGCAAGCCTGACCTGGCCTAGAGGCTCGATCAAGCCGCTGGTGACCCTTGCACTTGAAGCACTTCGAACGTATCTATGGAGATAACGTTCAGGCCTGCCCCACCATCGATGAGAGTCTTGAAGACAGCCACGTTGTCGATGGTGGGACTGCAGACCAGCGGGAGGGTTCCAACAGTCTTGGTGGACTTGGGGTGGTTCTGAGCGTCGAAGGCGATGGTGTATTGCGACCACTTGAGGGGCCTGGAGGTTTCCGTTCTTGGGAGAGCGGCGTTGAGCTCGCGGGCGAACTTCTTGAACTGGTTGTTTGATTTTGGCGCCTGCGCCCCCCCGAGGATGCAGGCAATGGTGCCCCTCGGGGCTTGGTAGCCGCCATCTTCCTCATCAGGGAGGTTGACGTTCTTTTCCGCGGCGTTGGCCTGGTTTCCAGATGGTTTCTGGTAGCCGCCCTTGCGTCCGCTTCCGCGGTAGCCACGGCCTCGGCCGTGGCTGCCACTGCCCTCTGCTTGCTCGCGTTCCTTGCTTAACCTTTTGAGGTCGAAGCAGGACTCTGTAGAGTGGCCGCGCCTGTTGTGGTAGACGCAGAAAGGGCGATGGTCATCTTTCCTCTCTCCGGGCTCGGGGGAGTCCCTGCGGGTGCCCTCCGTGTCAGGCTCTGCCGCGAGAACTGCGGTGGCCTTGTGCTTGGGCTCCTCCTTCTTTTTCTGGCTCCGGGACCCCTCGGCATGGTCGTCCCCTCTCGAGGACATCTTGACGAAGAGGAGTCCCTCTTCAGCCTTGGCGCACTTGTCCGCCAGGTCGAAAAGCTTCACCACAGAGGTGAGCTTGTCGTGAATTCTCGAGCATCCTGCTGTTCGTGACGCCCTCGCGGAAGGCGGCGATGACTTGAGTGTCAGGGATCTTCAGGATCTTGTTGCGCACTTGGCTGAAGCGCCGGATGTACTTGCGGAGCGTTTTATCCTTCCTCTGCACCACATCGCGCAGATCGTTGTGGGTGAGGGCACGCTCGTATGTCCCCTTGAAGTTGGAGACGAGCTGCTTGCAGAGCTCCTCCCACGAGTTCACGGAGCCCTCAGGGAGGTTCAGGAGCCACGACATCGCAGAATCGTGAAGCGCGTGGGAGAACCAGTTGGCCATGACCTTGTCGTCTCCCCCCGCAGCTCGGATGGAGGTGGTGTAGAGCTGCAGGAATTCGATGGGGTTGCTGGAGCCGTCGTAGCCCTTGGGGAGAGTCGGCCTGAACTTTTGTGGCCAGACCACGCGACGCAGAGAGCGAGTGAACGCCATGCAGCCTGAGCTGTACGTAGCGACCCCGTGCTGCAACGCGCCGCGGTTCTGCTGGCCCGGCCGAGCTCTTCCACGAGCCTGTTCTAGCGGTCTCGCTGGAGCTCCATCCCCACCCGAGCGTCGGGCGCGGTGCGCTGCACGATCAAGCAATCGTGCGGCGAGGTAGCGTGCGAAGCAGGCCTCTGCGCCGCAGCCGGTGCAGGCCCCGGAGGTGGCGGAGGCGCATTTGTTGCGACCGTGCCCACGAGAGAGGGGTGCATGTTGGACTGCGACGGAGCGGGGCGCGTCGTGGCGATGCCGACGAGGTAGTTGAGGCGTTGGGGCCACTGCTCGTGGGCCTCTGCGGTGGGCTGGTAGCGGAGGAGCTCCTGCGCCATGAGCAGCGTGGTGTGAGGCGTCGGGTCCGTCCTCCCAGGGCCGGAGACGCTCGGGCGCTGCGTCGCGTGCGACGACTGCGCGTCCTCCTAGTGCTCGGAGTTGTGCTCCGGCGCTTCAACGTGAGGGCCAGAAGAGACGCGCTCTCCACGCGGGGTCGGCCCCGCTGTGCACGGGCGGTCGCGGTGCCGGGCGGCGCGCGTGCTCCTCCAGGTGCACGTCGGGTGACGCGGGCGACGCGGGTGGCGCGGGTGTTCACCATGGCGCGGAGACGAGCTCGATGGTCATTGACGCGCCTCAATCCCCTACCTGGCGCGCCAAATGTCGGGTGATGACTCCCAAAAATCGGTGGTAGTCACTTCCTGAAGTGTAGTTCGGAAAGGGGATTGAACGCGGAGGTCTAAACCCTCAAGTGGCTCCGCGACGTTGCTCGCCGGACCCGAAGAAGACACACACACGACAGAGGAAGACACCGGCCTTTACCCAGGTTCACGGCCCTCGTGAGGAGATAAGACCGCTACTCCTGCTCGTCTGTATTAGATGTGGGAGGTTACAGTATAGTGGAGCTTGCCGGAGGCCCCCTTGAGGCAGTTCTCGCCTGAGGAGGAAAGCGATGGTCTTCTTCCTCCTCCAGCCAGAGGCTATCCTCACAGGTGTTGCTACGGTTTACAATGGTTTTTAGCACGCAAAGGGCCGACCTTTTCTACGATGGATGGCTTATCCCTTTTATAGGCGCCTCTGGCCTTCTCCTTCGGCTTGGCCTTCAAGGTGGCTCCCACATGCCAGGGGAAGGGTGGAGCATGAGTCCACCGCTCTCCGTCCGTCCATGGACTCGGTCCATTGTTGATAAAGGTGGGCACGGTGGCCGACAGGCGGCCGACCGTGTTGTACTGCCCGCAGAGAGAGCAGTCTCTGAGGTGGAGCCCACGATGACGTTCTCCGTTGGAGGGTTGCACCGTCGACCCGCTTTATCGTCAGAGTAGAAGGTCCTGGCGGCTGCACAGCAGGTGGATCCGCTTTATTGACCCCTATATCACCAAAACGGCATCGGGGGTGCTTGTGTCACCACGTGGGCGTGGCAGAGGCCATGTGCATCTTGCCGTACTTCCTTGGCCGCGACGTTTCCCTTCAGGCCTGAGGGGACCTGAGGGGAGATTCCTGTTGGACCCCCTCGAGGGGGGTTGTCGCCTCGGGAGGGTCCCCTGAGGCGAAGGATCCCTTGAGGCCGTCATTTCCTCTTCAGGCCCTCGAGGGGAGTTGCCTCTCGAGGGTCCCCCAGGCGGTGACGCCTGGTCCTTAGTCGCTTCGTCCGACTGGCCCGCGTGCGAGGCCTGGGGTGAATGGGCTCTCCATACCCCAGTTCCCACTAGGCCGACATAATTAATATCTAAATATGATTTATATATTTATTTTCGAATTTATTTAGGCTGATTTCCCTAAATGGGCCTTCTGGGCGAAAGTAGGTCCAAGAGGGAAAAAATTCCCAAGGGAATTCGGTGGGGGATTGGGTGGCCGACCCAGGTGGGCCAACATGCCCACCAGGGGGTCGGCGCACCAGCTAATGCCGCAGCGGGCATGTGGGGGTTAGTCCCACATTGCCTGGCTGGAAAGTTGGCTCCCCCCCGGAGCCTATATAAGAAGGGGCACCCTGGCCTTTTAATTCACCAATTAATTTCCCAATTCTCTCTCGATTTCGTGATTCCCTTTGTCGGAGTTGCGCCGAGTTGAGAGGGGGATCTCTTTCACCATAGCCCGCTGCCGCGCTGCTGGTGTTCCGGTCCAAGTCTTCCGCTGCTCGTCCTGGACTGGAGCTTCGGAGGCCGTCGTCTCCACCGTACGTGTGTAACGCCTTGCGAGGTGCTGCGCTAGCAGTGCTGGGAGGTAGGCTTCCTCTACACGACCTTGAGTCGGCTTCGTCGGTCTTCATCGACAACGTTCATGCGGGAACGTAATCCCCGCTTTCGCTCTACAAGGGTATGTATTCCGATCTCTGTTCGTACTACTATATCTGCATAGAATAAATCTTGGCATATTTTAAGGATATCGTTGCTAGGAATTTTTTTGTTTTCTGCACTCGATCCCCTTCACCGGATACATCGGGTTCTCTATGGAGTAGTCGCGCATCAGCAGTTGGTTGCCGTAGAAGTGGTTGCGCGGGATGCAGAGGCGGCCGGCTTTTGATCCTTGCCGTGTCCGTTTGTGGCGGTCCTCAATCTCCTTCACGGCGAGGACCGCAACCACCATCTGCTGCCGGCGCACCTCGAAGAGCATGTCGTCCACATCGTCGTCATCGGAGGACGAAGAGTCGGAGAGGACGAACTGCTCACACGGGGTAAAATCCATCTGCATTGGACAAGAAGAGCTGAGTTTAACCTTGGCGGCGGCAATTGCGTTAGATCCAGCGGGCGACGGCGATTTACCTTGGCGGCAGCGATTCCCGAAGCGATTTAGCCTGGTTGCTTGCTCTCGGACGGTAGATCCGGCGGCCGGCGACTCTTGAGACGTTCCGGCAATGGCGGGACGGGCGGGGAAGGGCGGCAGGAGGCGACGGGGATGGGGAACGCAGCAGTCTCGGAGCCGTGATGAAATGTCCCTCCCGCCAACCGCTTCCGAGAAATACGGTTCCGAGCCTTTGAATTCGCAGTCCCGCGGGCAGATTCCCGGGGCGACGTTAAAATGGTTTACGGATCCACTAAGTTTGCGGGCGCTGCTATTTTTCCTTCTACTGTTCATCGCGGTTTGAGGGCTCTGTTAGAGATGCTCACATTCATTTTTCCTCGTGCTCGATTTTGATGAGTTAGATAGAGATAATATTTACTGATGTGTATGTGCAGCCACCACTGGATTCTCTTCAACGTTGAAATTGACATGGAGAAAGTTCCGATCGAGAACTCATTACATCGACCCATGACAGATTACTGGAACATTATTGAAACGCTCCAGTGGTACTATATTGACTTATTTTCTTCATTTCCTAAGTTCCAGTTATGAATATATTCTTTATTCATTTTCTTTGTCGGGGCAGGGTATGGAAGCGGTTCATAAAACGTGCTGGAGAAGGTCAATTTAAACCAGAGCTGACTTTTCAGCTAATCAATGTAAGTAGATTACTCTATTTAGTTCTATTTTCAATATCACACTAGATCATGTAGACGCTGCGCCCATCCATTAAAAAAATATTTTTTTAAGTGTTGATGAAAACATATTTCATTTTGAATGGTCCTCTAGTACATGGGTTTCGGTGGATATTAGGAGCCCAATTAACCACGGTGGTTGAATTTGATGCCCAAAGCAGCGTCCCTCAGGGACATTTGGCCCATTTAGACTGCACAAAGAAATCGAATGGTCTGGATTGTGAGCTGAGCCAAATCCAATGGTCCAAAAGTCAGGTGGCCTGAGAGAGGTCGAATTTGAGATAGGGGAAATCGAAGCTTTGGTTTCGGTTCTAGGGAACCATACCACCATGGGTTCTCGGGAGGCGCTGAGAGTCTGAGAGACAGAGCGACAATGAGAGGAGGAGGAAGAGGAGGCGAAAGGGGACATCTAGCGAGAGAGACGGTGTGTTTCCGCGTGTTGGGCCCAAATCAACCACAGCGGGCCGATTTGACGCCGGGAGCAGCGTCCCCTAGGGATTTTGGGTTGAGAGAAAATAAACGGTCTTGATTGAATAAGGAGAGTAATCGGACGGTTGAAAATGGTGATAGCCCGAGAGAGCTTGTTTTTGATGCAGTTATAATATCGTTATAATATCTCTAATACCTTGAAGAAGAACACAATGGGTTCTCGGGAGGCGCTGAGAGCCTGAGAGACAGAGCGACAATGAGAGGAGGAGGAAGAGGAGGCGAAAGGGGACATCCAGCGAGAGAGACGGTGTGTTTCCGCGTGTTGGACCCAAATCAACCACAGCGGGCCGATTTGACGCCGGGAGCAGCGTCCCCTAGGGATTTTGGGTTGCGAGAAAATGAACGGTCTTGATTGAATAAAGAGAGTAATTGGACGGTGGAAAATGGTGATAGCCTGAGAGACCTTGTTTTTTATCCAGTTATAATATCCCTAGTTGTCATGTTTGATTTTTACTTGATATGAACTCTATTTTCGTAAAGTGCGAGAGACAGCCACCGTCGACAAGTCTGTGTGGATATTACGTTTGCGAGTATATGCGCATGTATGTCAGTGAGCGGAAAAATAAGGTGGTACGTAAAGAATTTACATATCAATTCACAATTTAACTCTTGATGTATTTATATTGACCGTCTTCTCTTGATATATCCAGCAAATGAATTAACGAGAGCATCTCACTCCATATCAACGCTTTAAAGGAATTCAAGAGGAAATTTGTGGATTTCTTCTTGACGAGGTCATAGCCCAACAGGAGAATACAATATAAACCGTAAATAATGATTTTGATATAATAATAATCGTGTTGGGACAACACTTATGTATATACGATACATGTTTAACTTGATACGAGTCTACTTGGATATGTAATATATATGGATCAATTCTTGTTAGACACTTCATATAGTATATGCATCGATGTGTGTAATTGTAGCTTACAAATAATAGTTTAAATCGTAAATAAAACAGAAAACATAAAACAAAACAAAAATGCTTAAACATAAAACCCCTCGAACTTATTAGTCCCGGTTTGTAATACAAACCGGGACAAAAAGTAAACGCCAAGCAACTCGCCTGCGCGCCCACGTGGATACCTTTTTGTCCCGGTTGCAGATCCTACCGCGACTATAGGTTGGGGTGTTTAGTCCCGATACCGCAGTCCCAGTTTCCTAACCGGGACTGGAGGCCCTTACCAACCGGGACTGTTAGCCTATTTTTTTACTAATGAGTCCAACTCATCCTTGAAAGTTTCAACCAAGGCAGAAGAGGCTTGCACAAATGTCCTTGAAGATGTAATTATTTTAATGATCCAAATGGACCAAAGAGCAAGGATGAAGACCTCCATGAAGAATGGTTTCTTAAATGTCATTTTAAATGAGGAAACGACCTTATGAATATCTCTAGAAGGAATGCTCTAGCCCGGAATCAGCAGATGCCAGCACCCCGTAGAAAACTAACAGTGGAAAAACAAATGGTCTCTTGATTCCAGCTGCTGCATTCCACACATGATGGAGATGGGTGTGGAGGTCCTTGGAAGAACTTATAAGCCTTGGAAACCGAGTGTTCTCTACCCCATCTGTATTCCCGTTCATCATTTAAATCTTGCAAATCCACCCCATCATTAGTCACCTGGAAAACCGAATATTAGCCCACGTCCTGTCTTGTCAAATCCAGATTTTGGCAAAACCAAAGCAATTTCTACCGTCGGTCCGCCTACCCAAGGCAGTTAATGTCAGTGAAATTTGGTGGTTGACTGAAACGGGGATAAATTTGAGAGGTTTGCACTCGGCATTATCAGTTCTCCACACCGTTCCGAGAAAACTCTCCTCCCCCTAACTCCTCTCCCCCGCTCCAACTCCTCTCCGATCGCCACCGCCACCGCCGTTGCAATGGTGGACAACTGGTGGCAAAATGACCTGATCCCGGACGACGACGACATCACCTCGGACGAGAACGCCCACCTGCAAGACCACTGGTGGGAAAGTGACGTACCCACCTCGGACGATGACGTCCCCCCTCCTCCTCCGACGACAACGCTCACCTCCCCCCTCCCGACGACGACAACGCCCCTCCCCCCTCCGCGACAACGTCGACAGCGACAACGAGGAGGACGAGGAGGAGGAGTAGCCGGTGCCAAAGCGGCGATGAAGAAGAAGCAGAGGAAGGGCTCGACCCCGAATTCGATCAGGAGGAGACGGTGTCGCCGCCGGAGGACTACTACTCCGACTCCGACGAGTTCCAGCCCCTCTCCTCCTCCTCCCACCCCTCCTCCTCGTCCTCCGACGACGGCGTCGACGAGGCCGAGGACGCCGAACCAGCGGCGAAGAGGGCCTGGACGGCGGTGCATGGCGCCGGCAGGATTAGCCATCGGTAGTACAATTGTAGTGAAATAATTTGACTACATCAGAATATATGTAGTTATATATTATTTTCTGTTTGTGCCCGCCAACAAAATTAATATATATAAGTCTTTGTTATTTCAGATTTTTCTCAACTTTGTTATTTCGAATGTTTCTCATCTTTGTTATTTCAAATGTTTCACAAGTTATTTGATATTTCGAATGTTTCTCTATTACAACACGTACGCACATCTCCAACAAGCAATGAGTTCTCCAAAATAAGCTAGAAAAGAGTCCCAAAGGTAGCCGAAACAGCCCCATTACTAATCTGAATGTTTTTCGAGCTTTTCCAAATGACCTCGAACTCAACATCTAGTGCACTAATATTGTGTCCTTGACCATTATGGAGTCATCGTTCCATAAAATTATTAAAAAAAACAATTAGACGTACACACCAAAAGTTGACACATACACACCTACATGATCCATCATAAGAGCCCTAAAGTAGTCGAAACAGCCCCATTTCTAATCCGAACATTTTTTTGACCTTTCTTCAAATGACCTTAAACTCAACATCTGGTACACTAATATTGTGTTCTTGACCAATATGGAGTCATCGTTCCATAAAATTATTAAAAAAATCAATTCTACGTAAGCTTGGTCTCACGCCTTGGCCCAACAACGGGCCCAACTTGTCCTTTTTTTCTATTTCGGACATAACTGAACCTGTTCGATGTAATAACTGAATTCAGAGCTGATTTTCACCGGAATTTATACGCTCTCGTTGAAGACTGGCAACATTTAGAGCTAATTTATTCAAATTCATGACATAGTTCATCTTACACACAAACGTTTAGAGGTAATTTATTCGAATTCATGACATAGTTCATCTTACACACAACTCCTAATCCGAACGACAAAGATACACCGCATAAAGAGCAATGATACATACATAAAATGCTCTGGCCATCATGTTTGATTGCTTCATCAATTTCACAATCTGGCTCAGCTGATTCTTCACCTACTTGTGCAATTTCTGGAACTCCTTATTCACCAAAACATCCTCCAATGGACGATCGGCCCCTCTGTTTGAGATCGCCTCCTCCACAGCAGACGAGATGGGAGCCGCCGGAATTGGGGCCTGAATTGGGGGCAGCACTTCAACTTGAAGCACTCGATCCCGAGTGTACTCATCCATCCACTCCAATAGCCACATTCCGCCAAATTCTGAAAAGGGGAACGGAAACCCTAATCCCAAATTCATAGTGCAAAATCAAAATCAAGCAAAATCGAGACAAATCAGGACAAACCATACCTTCCCATCCTTCCGAAGATGCAGTTTGCTCTCGCATTTGATAAATTCCCGACCGACATTGCCTCTCTTCGAGCGAACAAATGTAAAGCGCTTCAATCGATCTTGGCGAGGACAGTCCGGGTATCTAGTGATCGGGACTTCTCCGTAACGCGTCCATGCCTTCTGGGAACCAGAAGCGGAGTTTGACATCCCTCACCGCCGCCGTCGTGGACCGTTGCCGGAGAAGAGGAAGGAGGTGCGTGGAAGAACAAGGGAAGGGGGGCAACGGTAATGTCGGGGCGCGGAAGGGGAGCGGCGGCTTACTCTGCCTCTTTTTTATAAAATCGATACGGTTGATGTGGATAAGTTGTGGGTCCCGGTATGAGGTGTACGCACTGGGTCCCACGTAGCATTAGTCGATTGGTGGGTCCCATGTTCAAACAGGTCAGCTCACATAATTTAAATTTTTAACAGTTTCGTTTAAGGGCTTAAAAGAGCCGTATCGGACCGTGGCTATTTGAGCTGCTCCAACTGTCGTCTCTCAGCTATTTCAAGGAAAGACGTTATGTTCCAGCTTTTAGCCAACAAAGACATCGCATAGGAGCTATAGCCCCGCAGGAGGACATGAGTACAGAACACGGCTGAAAGCATCGTCCTGCAGTCCCTTCAGAATGTCTTAGTTTTGTCTGCTCTGCTAATTCATGTGGCCATCAGAAGCTCTCCCGCTGCTCATGGTTTTGTACCATAGTCCTTACAAATTCCTAGTCATACGTGCAATCAGAACATGGGAACTTATCAGTGAAACGCGTTTATCTTCCGACGTCATGCACTGCATGTTGATGGAGACCAACAAGCACACACGTTAAACGTGTGAGAAACTATGGTACGTAAGAACTTTGCTTATGCGAGAAACATGTGAGAAATTAACTATGGTACAAACATTGCTTTCACTTGGAACATTCGATCCTAAAAGTGTGCTCGTTTAGTCAACTTGATTTTTTCTTTTTTTAAGATTCACTTTTTTGTTCTTTTTCTTATTGATAAGTGTGTTGTTTAGTCAACTTGATTTGTTCTTTCTTAATGATGCATGAAATAAAGGGTGGCCAATGCCTGCCCTACTCTAGCTAGACCAATCTTTTAACTTTTATATCTAAATAGCAAAAACCTACTACAAGGTATTCTCTCAACATGCAAGATATCCACCTCATCAACGAATTATAGATAGCCACATCAGCTCAACTTTGCCACCTCAGCCTTCCATTGACAGTCCACGTGGTATTTTCCCTTTACATCCTCCATTCCTCCTTCAGCTTAGAACTGCCATGAGAAAAGCCACCCAGCCGGTTCAATGGTTCAGTTTCTAAGCATTTATTTCCCTGTTTCATTTCCTCCTATACTTACTCCATTAGTTGGCTGCTTGCCTCATGTGATGAAGTCGGTTCAATGGTTCAGTTTCCAAGCATTTAGTTTCCTATTTTATTTCCTCCTGTATTTACTCCATTAGTTAGCCGCTTGCCTCATGTGATGAATTGGTGGTATTTTCATCTACCCTCCCTTCTGACCATCTGCATCACTCCATGTCTCCTTCCTATTAATCTCCTCCCTTCACACACCTTTTGTTGCGCTGACCACACACACAATTGCAGTCAGCGGTAGCAGCAGCTTGCAAAATCGTTGGTGTGGCCATGAGCTGCGGCTGAGAGTGGTCGTGAACTCATGATCTAGGATTCTAATAATACCTCAGAAGCCAATCTTCCATTCCCTGTGCCCATGTTGAAGGCCTACTAGATGTGCTCTGATCGGCATCAAGCACGCCCGCCTGCTCGCGTTGAAACCTCTTCCACCAGGACCGGTCTCCACACTGGTAGCTGGCCTCTTATGACCTTAATTCTTCCTTTCTTTTTTCATCCCCAATATCTTTTTCAGTCTGGCAGGTTGCAATCTGGGTGTTACCCCTCCACACGATTTGATTGGATTCAGCGTGCAGTTTGTTTAAGCCCACCCGATTTGGTTGGATTTACTGGAGTTTGGGTGCTGCTCGCTGATATTAGGAGGAAGTCACGTCATCTTGGATGAGTTCATATCCATCACCCTCCACAACATAATTCTTCATGTAGCTGGTAGCTGGTCACGTATTGTATGTATTCTCAGCCTTTTGGTCACATGCAGTTAGGTATTTTCTTCCAATCAATGTTACTATTTTCAAGAGCTAATAACACCAGACCTACATGAACTTGTCTCGTATGTGCAAACACCTCCAAATACTTTCAGTTTGTTGTCCACTGGGCCTTAAACTTGTCTCCCAGGTGCAAACACCTCCAATGCCTATCAGATGACGACACGTGGCAGTCCAAGCTGTCAACGACACGCGCCCGCGTGTGTGCAGAATTTGCTGATACCTCCCTGTAAAATTGAAGTTCTCCATTTCAATCTCACCAAATTCCCCAATCGAGCGATAACCTAAATCGGGAGATTTCGCCGACGACCAGCGAGGTCGGGGCTGCGGCGGTGAGGCGCGGCTGTCTGGAGACGTGGGCGGCGGGGCTGTTCCTTCCGGAGACACGTGCGGGGAGGTGGCAGGAGTTCTGCCATGGAATTGGCGTGGGATGGTGTCTCGCGCAAGCACGAGGGCGGCGGCGCAGAGCACTACGACGGCGAGCCGTGGGCGAAGCAGACCGCTGAGGTTCTTTGGGAGCCGTTTCGGAATAAAAAGGTAACTCTGTCTGTCTCACTGGCATTATCAATTTGGTTCATTCTTGTTTGAGACTGCTCGAGTTCCGATCGGATTGAATTTTGGTGTTCCCGTGTGCAGTCAGAGGCGAAGCTCAGTGGCGACGAACAACAATGCAAGTGTTCAACGTTTGTGAGGAAGGTAGGAATCGAGAACCTGCAACTGCGGCATCAAGTTCAGGCGCTTCAATCGGAGCTACATGAAATGAGGCATGAAAAGAAATCAATTGCGAAGTCACACAGGACAGAGCTTGAATGGAGGGAGAAGAAGGAAATTGGGGTAGCTATCTTCGTAGGATTATTTGCTTTTCTGTATGTGGTCAGTGCATTGATGATCAGAGGCTTTGTGTGAAGTAGTGTCAGGCAATGTAGGTGTTAGAATGTGTGCAACAGAACCTATGTAATGCTGAAAGTAATAAAGTCTGCTTATTTATCAGTTCAAATTTGAATTCCAAAGTGGCAACTAGCATCTATGAACACAACTATGAAGCACCTGTGAACACATCTATAAAAGTAGTGGTAACATTGCCATGATTACAAAACTGGTAGCAAGATCATGATTACAAAAATGGTAGCATCTCAGGTTTTTCCTACAAATTATGATGGTGCATTTTGTGAAATGACAATCTCAGCTTCAACTGAATCAGGTGGCCTTGCATTGAGGTCTGGCACTTCATTAGCAAACTGTTGGCCAGTAGGCCCAAACAACAGGTGATAAGCAGTGCCTGGCCCTGTATTGTACCCCCTTCTAGTTCTTCTTCTATTGTCCTCATTTGTAGCTGCAGTCGATGTGCTTGTTTCTGCAGTTCTTTTCGCAGGTATACTTCTTCCTCTTGCACTTTCATTTCCCCTTCCCCTTGCTGTTGTAGCTGCTGTTGTAGATGTGCTTGCTGCTCTTGCTCTGCTTGTGCTGGTGTTCCTCCCCCTTCCTCTTGCTCTCACATTTCCCCTAGTGCTTGCAGTAGTCAACCTAGTTCTGGGTGTTGGCATTGACTCTCTAGCAGCGACAACAAATGAATTTTCTTCTGGTAAAGGGACATCTGCTCTTCTAAGTTCTGTTTGAACCCTGTCCTGTTGTAACCAAAATATACATTCATGCAACATATAAGATATAAATGCACTAAAGCAGTGCAGCATATAAATTCATTACAATATGGTTCAACCAAAATATAAATAACTGAGCTGAAATAGCATTTACCTCTTGTCCCATCCTGTAAACCATGGAGTTAAATTGATGCACTGGATCCAATTGTGGCAGTGGGTTTTGTGGCATAATATCATGCAAATTTTCATTTTCTTGCTCATCTTCTTCTTCTTGTTCACCTTGCTGACTTAGCATGTATTTCTCATGGCCTTTCTTATTGTGATTTGGTTTGCCACAAATAGAGCAGTGCATTGTTAGACCATGTCTGCTAAGTGTGGGTGCACCTAGTTTTATTTTTTCTTCTGGAGCCTTCCTCTTGTTCTTCTTTGGCCTGCCCATTACCTTTGTGTACAAAGGTGGGTGCACTGTTACTCCATTCATCTTTTCCCAAAAACCTCTCCCTCTGAGTGGATGCAAATTATGTGCATATGCTTTCTTGTAGGTTTCAATGCTGTAACAACTATGCACCAAGCTCTCTGGATCAATCCTGTCCTCTCTGCAACAGGCAAGAACATGGTGGCAAGGTATACCTGATAGTTGCCATCTCTTACAGTCGCATGACTTGGTATTTAAATCCACAGCATACTGTCCACCAATTTCAGAAGAAGAAACTCTGTACTCTCCACCACCAGCAGATAGGACCATGCAGTTGGAGCTCCAGTCAGTAAACTTGTCCAACTTCTTCTTTATTTTTGGACAAATAGTCCCTGTCCATTTCTCAGGTTCTTTTTGCTTACTCTGGATCCTTTGCACTAATTTGTAAAAGATTGTCTCCAACATAGATAGCATTGGCATTTCTCTTGCCTCTAAGATATAACTGCAAGAAAGCAACTAAATTATAAATGCAGAACACCAACTACATAAACATACTAAAACACAACAACTAAAAATAAATGCAAAGTACCACAACAACTACAAATAAATGCACTGAAACACATCTAGTTAAAATAAATGCAGTAAAACAGTAGAACTAAAAATATGTACAAAACACAACAACTCAACATAAATGAACTATAACACAAGACCAAAAATATGTACAAAGCATTACCTGTTGAAAACTTCACAATGATTATTCAACAACATGTCACATTTAGGGAATTCGCTGAAAAAAGCCTTAATCCATGTGTTGGGTACAAGCTGTTCAACCCATTCAAAAGCAGCAACAATGTCATCTTTCAGTTTGTCCATATTTTGATTATACTTCACCATATTGGTTGATCTAGCTATGGCCCACATGTCATTCTTCAAGCCTTCACCTTTGTGGCCAGCCTTTTGGAAATTTTGATGCAAATGTCGCACACAAGCCTTCACCTTTGTGGTCATCCACGTGTCGTCATCTGATAGGCATTGGAGGTGTTTGCACCTGGGAGACAAGTTTAAGGCCCAGTGGACAACAAACTGAAAGTATTTGGAGGTGTTTGCACATACGAGACAAGTTCATGTAGGTCTGGTGTTATTAGCTCTATTTTCAAACAAAGCTTCCCTTCTTATATCAGATTGTCTATATATAGTTACTGGAGTATATGCAGCTTTCGAAGTAGAGATTTGCTTTTTTTCTATAACTGCTTACTTCAAGGTGCTGTTATAACTCCTTAGGAAACTTACTGATCACATCATTCGATCGTCTATGTTACAGCATCACTCCCTTTTTATTTATTCAGATGAAAGTGAAAAATATATTACTTTCAAGCTACATGCTTCTCCCGTGTATCATACATGCGTGGAGCAACAACCAAAGAAACAACAGATACTACTAACTCATCTATGCAATTATATTTCTATTTCTATGCATAACTACTTTCTTCATGTGCATTGCTTTCTATCCAGCATGCCAACGAGGCCTGACTCATATGTACTTCCACCAGCAAACTCATCGATAAACTGAAGCTAGCAAGATGTATACCAGGCGCTACAAAAACGCAGGACACTAAACAACCAATGCATCTAACTTTACAAGAAGGGTGAAAAGAAGGACCTTCAAGCGTGTACATAGCAAGCATACTCATATATGATCACACATTCTTCGTAAATACAACAAACATTGAAAAAATGTCATTGCTATCCTTTTTTATGACAAGAACACAAAGACATCAAATAGTTCTCAATGCAACAATCAAGTACTCAGATTATGTACTGAACGTAGTTACTTTCAAATTATTGAATAACCTGTTTTACATGAATGTTTTTAGATAACTTTATAAATTCCCATCCTATCCAACACTTAAAAAAATCCCGCTGCAACGCGCGGGGTATTATCTAGTTTGTCTAATGGCGAATCCACAATATGGCGGACATATAGTGTGCACGTGAAGCATTACTGACACCTAATTAGTATTGCTAAGACCGTAAAAGATTATAGTTTGTATCCTCAACATTGATACTAGATGTATTCGGTCCAAAATTTCTAAGCCAAAATCGATCCACACATTGTTAAACAGAAAAGAGAAATCATAGAAAGTTCAAACTTTGCTCCTAGTAGTTGTTTGGGCGTACTATTAGCAAGACTTATCTTCTTTATTTTTCAATGTATGAATCAAATTTAGATTTGGGTTTCTAACAAGGCAAATATGTGTTGTGTACAGTGCTAGTTCTTTTTTCTTTGTCCCAAAAAAACTGACATATAAATTCAATAAAAAATCAACGATTTGTAACTTAGATCTATATATATATATATGAATATAAGCAAATCAATATCCATAGATCCAGCTTAATGTATTTAATTAAATATTGTAGTTCTTGACATTTTTCTATATATATGGTCAAACTTAGAAATTAACGACTTTATGACTGAATTTTTATACACGACATATTTGGGTATAGAGGGGGTAGCTTTCTAGCGCACTTCGTAACCCAATGTCCCTAATTCACAAAACATGTTCCCTTTGTATGGCTACCCACTGGATCTTGACGTGATGTTTGCCCACAACATGTGTAGACGTGATATTTTGTCAACAACTCCTCCGTTTTTAAATATAATATGACATAAGTGTTACATATGCTGACTAGATTTAGACTAAAATGTGTGAATTATATTAGCACACTAAAAGATGTGTAGATACATGTGGATACATATGAATGTGCAAAAAGATTAAAACATCTTTTATTTAGAAATGGAGAGAGTATGTGGCTATTTGGAGATGGTATTGTTCAACTATCTATCTGACAGTATAGTTGAAATGCATGAATTGACACAAGTGAATGAGGAAGTTGCTTTTCTTTCAGACTCGATTATTAATTTGTAAGAACTATTGAGGTTTGGTAAACCACTAGTAGCCCCTAGCGCGGCGGCACGCCGCGCCCATGGGGTATTTTTGCTGTGCTATTTCATTCTTTATGTATTCAAAATAATTATGATTTTTGGTTGCTTATTTGATTTGTGCTATGAAATACGGTAGGGGGTTTGGTTTGAAATGAAAAGTTTACTGTTTGGGAAATACTTTTTTGTTTACAAATCTACTGGTACGAGGCAATGCTTGTTTTCTATCCAATCAGGGATAACACGACGTATGATAGTCTTATGTCTTGGGTAGATAACATGCAATACCTCATGGTTTATGGACATATAGTATATTACTAGAAGGAGAGGGTGCGCTTTGCTGCGCCCATTTTAAATGTCCGCGTTGAACCAAGTTCGTTCTTATAGGTGCTTGGGTACTTCATGACATCTTCGGCTGTGCTCTTCACGGCAGTGTACTGATCCGCGTCATCTCTCTAGAACGACAGATGCATGTGAACGGTGTGACCATGTCAGCTAGGACGGTCAGGTTAATTCAAGCCGTGAAGCCAAGGTTCTCACCTTTGGTGAATATATCGTCGATCATAATGCCTTTTGTTCAAAAGAAGATGGAGCCGACTTTTGCTTTGGGGCACGCGTGATCCTCTTCAAGATCATTTGACGTGGAACATAGATGCCCTCCACGTCATGCAGGTTGGGAGTCATGGCATTAGGAAAAAACATGAGAAGTTTCTGACGATGTTGCTAAATGCATTCTATTATCCGTCTGAAGTTCTATATCGGAAAGAAGAGGTAATGGACCATTCTAAAATTGCATAGGATCAAAACAGAGCGAAACACAATCTGAAGTTCTATTATCCGCCTGGAGTAATCATTTCTTTTTTCTTTAACCAAGTGAGAGCAGAACAGATTTGTTTTTTCAGGGTAGTGTAGCATATTTCTGGTTAATTGGGCTTGTTTTTTTGTTTGTATTGTTCACCAATATAAAACTCAGGGCTGCTGTCACAGATGATTCTAGCGTAGGATATTTTTTGTTGCAGCAGCTCTCTGTTCAGTGTGAAGTCTAATCAGTTTCAAAAATTTCGAAGTGGTGGGTTGTACATAGGAAAAAGGAGTGTGCATAAAGTTTTGTGGCTTGGAAAAAAGGATGCCATCATGCTGAAGGGATAGAGCTCAACTAATAAGGCATCGTCCAGAAATCACATTCCTGATTTGAGGAGAAACTACTATGAACTATCTTTTCATTTTGGTGAATCAGAAAGAAAACAAAATCTATTCATGGAGTATACTTTTTTGCCAAGAGAACGTGCAAACGACCCGTGGAAGTTTTTTTTGATACAAGGGTTCCCCCCGACTTCTATTAATAGAAACCACGTAGGGGTTCATACAATAAAGCAGTAAAAAGAAAACTAAAAGCGGAAAAGTAAGCCCCAGCAATCCTAATAGCTGGAAAGGTCGCTCAGCAGACTCACATCCGAGCTACTATCGACAAGTCAACACCAACAGCATAAAAAACCAACACACAATCCATGACACCAAACCCGCCCACACTAGGCAAAGCAAAGACGATCTTCAGCCTTTAACAACCGAGATTCTTTTGATTGTCGACCTCCACTCATGGCTTGCTTTGTACACCTCACTTGATAATTGCACGAATAATCTGACTCCCCAGTTGATGGCCATCTGCTCTGCCTCCTTTACCTGTAAGCATGCCCAAGTAGACATCCAATGTCCAATCACGTTAGTAACAGTACATGGGTTATCAGGTATAATAGAACGAAAGCAAGCATTATTTCTGGCCTTCCATAAGGTCCAAAGAATAGCCGCCACTCCCACCCTAATCATCCCCCGTTGCCCAACCGGAAAGCTCTTTATCCACCCTCCAAAGAGGTCTCACCGATTTTGGCTTGACCGTGAAATTGAAACCACAACACGCCACATTCCACACATATCTCGCCGCCGGACAACTGAAGAAGAGGTGATCAATTGTCTCCTCTCCCCCACAAAACAAACAATTTCTGTCATCTTTCTTCCACCCTCTGTGCCTAAGCACATCTTTCGTCAAGATGTTTTCCGGTTAACCAGCCACATAAAAACCTTAGTTTTCAGCGGGACCTTCATTTTCCACAAAACATTCTGAGTAAAACCAAGGTTAGTCCATTTCAACGCCTGATAACACGATTTCACCGAAAACCATTTAGCATCATTTCTCCAAAGCAATCCATCCTTCTCATCCGAAAGATGAATCCCCCGGCATATATGTTTTAGGTCTAACCACATTTGAAGAGTCACACCCACCAACGTTCTACGAAATTTCAACCAATCTAGACCATTTTCAAAAACCTCAGCCACAGTCACTCCTGTGGTAAGACAAATATCAAACAGTGGCTTAAATCTAATAGCCAAGCTGTCATTCATATTCCTTCGATCCTCCCAAAACCTGGTCCTCTTGCCATTACCAATTTTCCTTTGGCAAAGATCATAGAAATTATCCCAAAACCGTGGAAGATAGAAGGGATCAACATAATTACCCCGGGCACATTGACATAGAGATCGCCGTCACATAGATCTGAATGTGCGGCTTGTTCGTATCCAGCGTGTGCAGCAACGTGATCTAGCTCGTCATCGTGTCCGTCTGGTTGCTGGGCGCCCCATGCTCTTATCCGCTGACGGAAAGTGTAACATATGTCGAGAACCAAGCTCCTCAAGAAACAACCTGTCAGTGGAACCTACCGCATGAGACCGGAGTAAGTTGTGCTCCCTGGATCTACAGGCAACAGCGGGAGCAAGCTCAAACAGGCCAAACATACAGAAACGACATAAGCGAAGGCGAACCGAAACATAGACAAACTATACGGCCACAAACCCTATCATGATCGAACGAAACCAGGGGCCAAAAAAACAGGAGCAACATTCGTAAGGAGTAGCCTGGGGATGAGAAACACAGACACAGGGAGAACACAGGCAAAGGGGAAAACGAAGGAACAACACGGCCGTGGAAACGGCACAGCTGCAGCGCACCCTACCCATGGCGTCGGACAAATAACACATCTTTATGTGAATTTTTGACCTCTGGTGATGCAGTATGTATGTTTCAGTTAGATATCAAAATGAGCTAAATCATGAGCAAAATGTATATGCACAATCATCTGCAAAATCATTACATTTACCTCATTCACCAAATGTGATTTTTATATTTGGATGCTATTTATGTTGGGAACAGAAATGTTCAGCGAATTATTTTGATTGATGGCTTTCACCGGTATTTCTCATATATCGTTAGAAATGGTTAGAAACCATCTATAGGCTGCTACATGCATATTAGCTTATTAGCTATTATTAAGAAACATCGCATCAAAGAATTCACATATTTGAAAAGAAAATGCATACCTATGATTTTTTTTATCAGCTATCTTAGTAACTTCTAACACTAACCTGTTCCGTTGCCGTATTGGTTGTAATGGATTAGAGTGGAATTATTCTCCATGTTTCGTTCAAATTTGGGATTCTCCCCAAATAAAGCTCCCAGTGCAACTTTCTATAAATATTCCCCAAATCCATTAAATCACAATAATAGTAGCATAGATAGGAGTCTTGCTAAACCATGAACTCTAGTTAGCCATCTCCCGGTCCAAAAATAAATTATTTAATGCAACTATAAATGTAGTATTTCAATATTATAGAAGGACCACATAAGTACTAAAGTAAATGAAACCACTTAGATAGGTCTCCCAAACACGAATAGTGCTTACAAATGTCAACTAATGTTTTTTTTTAAACTGAAGAAACAAATACACATACACCAGATAGCTCCTGTCAGGCTATGACTCCACCACGAGGCAGTTACAGTAAATATTTCTTCATCGTAAGTTCGTATGTATCGTCCAAGCTAGTCGTAAATCCTGAATATTACCTGAAAAGATAATTCCAGGTATAAGAACTGATGTACAAAGAGCCGGCCCTCAGCTTGAGCAAAAGAGAATGCTAGCACCTGTTGTTGGGCAACATTACTGTACTATTGTTTGGAGCCAGCTCTTAGATGAACAATCTGATAGAAACACAACGAACATATAGAAGAACATTTACTTGTTGGGGGTCAATTGTTTAGTGTTTTGTTTCGCCCAGCTGGGCTCTGTTGGATGTATGTATGGGTGAGAAAATTGAGGGTCACTTGATGGAAATCATATACTTGGTTCCCTTTGTCTTCACCTACATTAAATTAAATTATGAAGTGTCCATCTACTCTTGATCTAGAAAGTTAGTCATAATTAATTTGAGATAATGATAAATTTATCCACCTGCACATCTTAAGGTGACCATCCTGTAATTCTTACTACGCCCCAAAATTTTGTCAATGAATGGTGGTTACTTATCGCAAAACAAAAAAAACACGAAGAAGACACACATCGCTGTGTAGTACTGCAAGCAAGCACATCATTCTTTAGAGCAATGTGTAAAGTAACCAATGTTTCAAGGACGATTTCCACCAAGGTTCCAAAAGAACTAAAACTGCAGGTCAGCAGCATTGTTCGTGAGGAGGAACTGAGGCAGAACGGATGACGTAAGTACCTTGATGGATAAGTAATGTGGAATTTCGGACTGGCTGGCGCCTGGCGGCACCGAATCCGGTGGTGTGGATCCTCGTCGTCTCGTTGGCGCCGGACAGAGAGGAACTCATACTCACCGGTCAAGACTCCCAGCCGGCCCCTGTGGCCGCCTCCATTCTAGCCGGCAGCCATGCCCGTCTCCCTCGCTTTCCTCCACACACAACACCAGATTGGCCTCAGCGGCGACCAGCCAAGAGGGCGGTGTGTTTCCCATCCAAATCTAGTTCCCGGGCGCGGTCCCAGTCGAGCACCTAGTAGAGATGGCCTGCTAGGGCGGCGTGGTCGAGACCCGCTGGGACGGCGTCATCCTAGGACTGTTCTCCGCCGGCCTCCATTTTTCGCATCCTCTTACTCCCTTTTGCTTGAAAAAAATTCTTTTATAATTCCTCACACAAGAACTCCGAAAATACCATCGCCTCAACCTGGTGCGGCCCTCACCGGCCAGCGACGCCGCAACGGGCTTGGACACAGCGGTGGTGGACGTGGATGAAGACGATGGCGACAGCGCCATGCCTGGATCAGATGCTGATTGTGGTGTCCACGACACAGGCGGGAGCAGGGGAGCGTAGGCGGCGGCATCCAGAATCGAAGCACGGATGCTATTTAGAAAGAAGGAAGGAGAGGCGGTGGGCTCGGGGATTGAAAGGAGAGGCGCCCCCGGCGGCGTGATGGGATTGCAGGAGGAGGATGCGTGGGGGTAGAGCGGCGAATAAGGATATCGATGGAAGAAACCGACCTACGGTTGACCGGACTGCCTGGAGCAAACCGACCTGGCATGTGGGGCAACGTACCACAGTCCATTCGACACGTGGGACGTTCCATAGGACGCTATTTCACGGGAGGTTAGGTCTTGAAAGAATTTTATATTAATTATACAAGCACTTGTATAAACTTTGATGTTCATAGAGATACCGGATACTGGGTATATGCATCATGTGCTATAAACAGGGTTGCATGACTCACTTGCTTTGTATGACCGTAGGATCACATGATCTACTTGGTAGGCTTCATCGGCAAAAAATATTTTTGTCTAATGCGGTAGCTAATAACTGTATTTCCGTGTGTATTGTATTCGCTTCTTTGTGTGCTTACTATTGGTGCTCGGCATGTCGAATTGTGGTGCGGCTTATGCATACGTTTGCAGCTGCTGCCTCATCTGAAATAAAAATAGGATTTCGATTAGTTAGCAGGATATGACTCAAGATAATAGGACGTATGGTTAGTTCTGTGTTAACTCTGCTTACCAGCGATGCTTGTTGCATACTAATGTGTGTCGTTGCTGGTGTGTATGCTTGAAGTTGCTGAAATGGATATTGCACATCACTGTAGATACCACCTCTATGGATTCAGCTAATACAACTTAGTCTGACGTGGAGATTGAATTGCTAAAGACCGCCTATCACACCTCTCGCGTCTTCTTTTTTTTCCTGACAAAAGAGTACATAGCTATTAGATGGATATATATAAGATTAGGACTAATAATTCGTTCACTAATCTTTTTTTACAGCAACTCCTTCACTAATATAACTAACGTCCGTCTACCTGTATACCACACACATGATTATTTTTAATAAAGCAAAGGTAATGAGGGCACCTAGAGGACATACAAAACAAAAGAAAGAGATCGGTTCTGAATTATAAAACGTTCCATATATGTCTGACAATGATAAAATATAGCGGTCTGGACAAAAATACCCCTGCGACTTGTCCGGAACAGCGATTCAATTGTTTAAATATTGAATTGATCGTCGGGATCATCACATCCTCCAAAACAGCTCGCCGACTGTCTCATCCCCTTGACAACACCGCCTTCTCGCCGACAGCACCATCTCATCTCCTTGGCAACACCGTATTCTGCCCGGCTTCTCCGGCTCAGCTCGCCGGCAACTATGTCTCATCTCCTGGGCAACGCCGCCATCTTACCGGCTCCGTCTCTGCTTGCCAGGAGCTCCACCTGCTCCCAAGGTCGTAGATGAATCACCGGAGTAGATGAGTAAATGGATGATCATTTATAATAAAAAAAATGCAATCCCTGCCTTCAAATTAACTTCCTGTACCACAGTGGTGGTATGAGTAGTTGCTCATTATTCTGACACAATCTGTTGTTTGCTTCGCTGCATTCCGTCATGCCACCCGCTTTGACTTCCCTAGCTCCACTTCTTCTCTCCCGACCTCATCCTCTGCTTCTTCGCTTGCGCCGCCTGACGGAACGCCGGCAGGCAGGAACGAGCGGCCGCCCGGCCCGTTTCCGCAGTCGCTGCTGATCCTCTCCCTCACCTCCTCTACACCTCCTCCCTCTATCTCCCTGTCGTGCCTTCGTGGAACGCTCGCCGGGGACAACTGGGTCGCGACAAAGGCCGCCCCCGAGGGGCTTCTCTCGCGTCCCACTCTCCCTCACACGGCGCCACCTGTGTCATCCCTTCCCCCACCTCGCTCCACGCCGCGGCCTCGCCAGCGGCGCTGTCCGGTTGCGCGCCGTTGTTGCCATCGCCGAGTCCGGCACGGTCACGACAAGGCCAGATGGCACCCGTCAAAGGATGGCATGTATGGGAAGGAGACGGATATTGCTACGCTCGGGAACCCTTGCGTCGACGTCGTGTTGAGCGTGCCCTGCCTCCCGCCGACGCAGTGATACGTCTCCAACATATCCATAATTTCTTGTGTTCCATGCTATGTTATATCATGTTATTACATGTTTTGTATGCATTTTATATAGTTTTATGCATTTTCTGGGACTAACCTATTAACACGATGCCATAGTGTCAGTTCCCTGTTTTCTGATGTTTTTGGTTTCAGAAAAGCTCTTAAGGAAATATCCGCCAAATTGGAAACGAGCTAACCATGAATTATTTTTGGAATATTTGCATCGCGAAGAACCGAAGACGAGACGAAGAGGGGCCCCGAGGGGCCCACATCGCCTGCTGGCGCGGCTCCCAATGCTGCCGCGCCGGGAGGTGGTGTGGCGCCCTCGGGCGCCCACCGACCTAGGTTTTTCGCCCATAAATACATCCCTGACCTAAAAAATCATGGGGGTTAATCACTTTTTCTCCACGGGTCCCGAGCCTCCGCCGTCACCACTTTCATAGAGATCAGAACTGCTCCCCGACACCCTGCCGGGACGGGGAATCGTCCCCGGAGGCCTCTACGTCGCCATGACCGCCTCCGGACTGATGCGTTAGTAGTCTACCTTGGACTACGGGTCCATAGCAGTAACTAGATGGTTGTCTTCTCCTCTTGTGCTATCATGTTTAGATCTTGTGAGCTGCCTATCATGATCAAGATCATCTTTATGTAATTCCTCATGTTGTGTTTGCTGGGATCCGATGAATATTGAGTACTAAACCTATTGCTTCATAATATATAATTGTGTGCTATTTAATGATCTTGCATGCTCTCCGGTACTTGTGTATGCTCTGGCCAAGTAGATGCTTGTAACTCCAAGAGGGGGTATTTATGCTCGATAGTAGGTTCATGTCTCTATTTAATCTGGGGCAGTGACAGAAAGCTCTAAGGTTGTAGATGTGCTGTTGCTACTAGCGATAAAACAATAGTACTTTATCTAAGGATGATGTTACTTATTTACTTTACACACAGTGCTTAAGGAGATAATCTGTTGCATGCAACTTAATACTGAAAGGGGCGCGGACGCTAACTGGAAGGTGGATTGTTAGTCATAGATGCGGTTGGAACGGTCTATGTATATTGTTATAATGCCCGAATGAATCTCACACTAGACAACATATCATTAGTATATGCATTGGGTTGCTTATCATTATTCTGTCACTTGCCTAGCTGTAATTTGTTTACCACGCATGGATGAATGTTATTATTATTTATGGAGTGACACCACTAGTGAACTGTGGAGCCCGGTCCTTCACATTAATCTGATAAAATCACAACTGCAAACGTATTACTTTCTGCAAACATACATCTTTCTTCCACACATATGTTTAATCCTTTGTTACAGAAGGCCGGTGGGATTGACACCCTCACCGTTAAGTTGGGGCAAAATACTTTGATTGTGTTATTTGCAGGCTCCACGTTCGTTGCTGACGCTGGTATTGCGCCTCGCCAACGTCGCCGCCAACAACCTCGAGTGAACATTCATCTCCTACTGGTTCGATAACCTTGGTTTCATAATGAGTGAAATTTGCTGCTGCCCTACTTCCTACCTTCCTCTTGGGGTCTCCCAACAACATACCCACCGTGTGCATCAAGCTCCTTTCTGGCGCCGTTGCCGGGGAGTTGAAGATTCACTACGAGGGGAGTTTTCGTACTTCCAATCTTTTTATTTTGTTATTTTCTTGCTTAGTTTATTTATATTATTGTCTTGGTTGCTTAATATCAAAAATATAAAAAATTAGTTACTTGCATTACTTTTCTTGTTTCGGTTTGCACTCTTATTTCGGTTTGTCATTATTTCCTTAATTTTGTTATTTCGGTTTTTAGTTTTACCTTTATTATAATGTTGCTTCCTAAGTACACTTTTGAGGATCTTTCAGTAGGTAGTGGTTCGATAATTGGAAAAGAAAATATTGGAGAGTTCTTTAATCATATTAGTAAGAATAGTGATCTTGAGGAGAAATCCATAGCCGAACTTGCTCCAAACTATGAAACCGCTGCAACTTCTTTAGTTCACATGCTAGAAACTAGATTTATTAACCTTCACCCCATAATACAACAAATGTTTCTTGATCTTCACAATGTTAAAAATGCTGAAAAGAAAGATTTTATCATGGAAACCGTGCTTAAAGAATTTGGTGATGTTGCCATAGAAGCTAGGAAAGTTTTTGATCAATTTAATATGCTTGACTCATGTGTAGATGTTATTAATGCACTTGAAATATTAAGGAAAACCGAACCCATAAAGGGGGAGGAAATGAATGTGCCAACACATTTTAAACTTGAAGCTATGCATGAAGCTTTGGAAGAAAATTTTGATTGGATTGTCACTCAAAACCCATTTGATGAAAGTAGTAAGCCTAAAAAAATGAAAGGGGAACCTCTGAACGTTATATAGATAATACAATGCATAGTTGAAAGGGTTTCTACTCTTGATCTAGATAATACTTGAGTTTCACTTTTTGTGCCTAGCTCAAAGGCGTTAAACAAAAGCGCTTATGGGAGACAACCCACTTTTATTTCATGTTATTTAATTTTTTTTGCTTGTGTCAAGAACTTTTCATACCTCTGTAGCAACTCCTTTATATCTTATTTTTATTGCAATGTTGTGTCAAGTTACGCCTCTAGTCGAAAGTTGATGTTAAAATTCAATTCATGTGCTGAAATAGATTTCTGCTGTCCACCGTTAAATTCATATCAATTCACTGGAATGTCAGATAATTCTGCCCTTTTTTGTGCATAATCCTCAGATGTATACGCAACTTTCATTATTTTTGAGTTATCTTATATGAGCAAGCTAAGTGCCTCGTACAAATTTGTCTTTACGGACTGTTATGTTTTTGACAGAATCTGCCATTTTCTTTTGCAATGGCTCTTTTGCTATTTTGATTGGATCTTTTTATACTTTTAAGTATCAGTGGCTGTAGCTAATCTCCAGTAGCAATGGTAGCAATTGTGTTCCTACAGAATATCATAATTTTTTATGCACTAACTCTCTAATGAAATTACTCTAAGTTTGGTGTGGAGGAAGTTTTCAAGGATCAAGAGAAGAGAATGATATAATGTGATCAAGAGGATATTAAAGCCAAAGCTTGGAGATGTTCCGGTGGTTCACCCCAATATAATTTAAGAAGACTCAAGCGTCAAATCTTGGGGATGCCCAAGGCATCCCCTTCTTCATCGACAAACTATCAGGTCCTCTCTAGTGAAACTATATTTTAGTTCTGACACATCTTATGTGCTTATCTTGAAGCGTCTGTTTGCTTTTATTTTTGTTTTTTTATTTTCATTCTCTGAATAAATATCTATCCTATCATTCTTTTGTGTGGGAGAGAGACACGCTCCGCTTTTTCATATGAATGCTCGTATTTTTCACTTATATTCGTTGAGTATTCGTCTTTTGTTATTGTTTGCTCTCTAGCTCTTGTTTTTCATGCATCTCTTGTAAGAGCTATTAGCTTTATTATATTATACTCTCATATCTCATTGTTTAATTACTTGGAGAGTTTATCTTTTAAATAAGTTGATTGGTGTTTGGTTGAGAACAGAAAATGCGAAATGTGTTAGATGGTATAATTAAATGATACATTAATCTTGTAGATCATTAAATTGTGTCACTTGAATCATTGATGTTGTTTTGAGATATTAATTTTCTTAATGGTAGACATGATGGTCTGGTAAAGTGGAATGATTAATTGGTTTGTCTAGACAAACTTGAAAACTGTGTCACACTTAAATTTCCAGTTGATCGCATAATGGTATATGACTTCTTTTTTGCCGAAGACAACCGTAATGACTTTATGTTATGCGCTACGGTCGGGGAAGCCAAGGGTGAATTTGTCATTCGCCATGATCCCTCTGGGAGTAATTTTCATTATGCCTTGTATGATCTTATTTTTATTTGGAATCTTTTTACTTGTGAGTTCTCAAAATGCGGTTTTCATGGCACTTCCACAACCATATTGCTAGCCTATTCGGTACTTTTCTTTGCCCTTTCTCACATTGAGAGTTGGTGCATTTTTCGCGGGTACATCCAAACTCGTGGGAGATATTCATCTTGTTCTCCTACACATAAGTCAAACATCTTCCTCAAAACAGCCACCATACCTACCTACTACAGCATTTTCATAGCTGTTCCGAGATATATTGCCATGCAACATCCATCTTACATTACATGATTGTTGTCATTCATTACTTGTTTATTTCTTTGTGTGTTTCTATAAAGCTGATGTGTGCTTTTACCCATGTTACGCTAGAGCACTGCATAACCTGCTACACTGGCAGAGGCACCGTTGTCATATGTATTCTTATGACACATTCATATTAGTTACTTTTATGTTGTTTTATCATCATTAGTGTGTTGTCATACATCATCTTTCATATTAGGATGCTTGCCCCTAAAAGTGAAAAGAGCCATGGAGGCCATCGAAAAGAGAAACAGAAAAACAAAAAAAATAGAAAAAGAAAAGAAAGAAATAAAAAAGGGGGCAGCATTACTATTCTTTATCACACACTTGTGCTTATGTTACAGCACCATATCATCTATATTCATCACTTGTGCTCATGTTATAGCACTATATCATTTGTGATCATCATTTATGCTCATGTTAAGCACCTTTACTCCATATGAGAGAGTTTTCATGTCTTAGTTGCATAACTATGTGGGGAACTTTACACTATAAAACTTGGCTTGTATATTCCAATGATGAGACTCCTCAAAAGTGCTCTAGATCTTCGTGAGCAAGCAAGTTGGATGCACCCCCACTAGTTCCATTGGAGAGCTTTCATATACTTATAGCTCATTGTGCATCCGTTGTATGGAAATCACTACTCCCTGCATAGCTTCGATTGTATGACTTTCTCTTGTCTAATGATCATCTACAGCTTTGTGAGCCTTTCTTCCGTTCGTCTTCCAAACCTCCGTTAACATTCTCTTAGCCATAACATCCTGGTACCAGGAACCAACATTGAACGCTTGCTTGTTTCTTTTGAACAAATAATATATTAATCTTCTACGTGCATATTGCTATTACTTGACTTGATCCTTTCATAAATTTTTCATGTTTGTTGGAAGCATTAGATGATTATATTGTTGTGCTTGAAGCTTAAATTATCTCTAATGTCTACTTTATACAGTTGATTGCTATCTAGTACTATATCATTGATTCACCTATTTGTTTGTCCATTACTCATTTGATATCAATATAAGCTACAACCCTTATTCATTTGATCTCAGTTTACATGCCTTACAATATTACATGATCAAGATTGTGTTTAAGCATGTCACTTAAAAAATTATTCTTCTTTTATCGTTCTTGCCTAGTTGGGACCAGTAGAACTAAGCTTGGGGATGTTGATACGTCTCCAACGTATCCATAATTTCTTGTGTTTCATGCTATGTCATACCATGTTATTACATGTTTTATATGCATTTTATATAGTTTTATGCATTTTCTGGGACTAACCTATTAACAAGATGCCACAGTGCCAGTTCACTGTTTTCTGCTGTTTTTGGTTTCAGAAAAGCCCTTAAGGAAATATCCACGAAATTGGAAACGAGCTAACCAGGAATTATTTTTGGAATATTTGCATCGCGAAGAACCAAAGACGAGACGAAGACCAGCCCCGAGGGGCCCACATCGCCTGCTGGCGCGGCTCCCAATGCCGCCGTTAATCACTGACCTAAAAATTCATGGGGGTTAATCACTTTTTCCTCCACGGGTCCCGAGCCGCCGCCGTCACCATCACCACTTCGGGAGAGATCAGAACTGCTCCCCAGCACCCTGCCGGGAGGGGGAATCGTCCCCGAAGGCCTCTACGTCGCCATGACCGCCTCCTGACTGATGGGTGAGTAGTCTACCTTGGACTATGGGTCCATAGCAGTAGATAGATGATTGTCTTCTCCTCTTGTGCTATCATGTTTATATCTTGTGAGCTGCATATCATGATCAAGATCATCTTTATGTAATTCTCCATGTTGTGTTTGCTGGGTTCCGATGAATATTGGGTACTAAAGTTATTGCTTCATAATATATCATTTGTGTGGTATTTAATGATCTTGCATGCTCTCCGTTACTTGTGTATGCTCTGGCCAAGTAGATGCTTGTAACTCCAAGAGGGGGTATTTAAGCTCGATAGTAGGTTCATGTCTCTATTTAATCTGGGGCAGTGACAGAAAACTCTAAGGTTGTAGATGTGTTGTTGCTACTAGGGATAAAACAGTAGTAATTTATCTAAGGATGATGTTACTTACTTACTTTACACACAGTGCTTAAGGCGATAATCTGTTGCATGCAACTTAATACTGAAAGGGGTGCGGACGCTATCCTTAAGGTGGACTATTAGTCATATATGCGGTTGGAACGGTCTATTTATATTGTTGTAATGCCCGAATGAATCTCACACTAGACACCATATCATTAGTATATGCATTGGGTTGCTTATCATTATTCTGTCAATTGCCTAGCTGTAATTTGTTTACCACGCATGGATGAATGTTATTGTTATTTATGGAGAGACACCACTAGTGAATTGTGGACCCCGGTCCTTCTCATTAATATGATAAAACCACAACTGTAAACCTGTTACTTTCTGCAAACATATATCTTTCTACCACACATACGTTTAATCGTTTGTTACAGCAAGCCGGTGGGATTGACACCCTCACCGTTAGGGTAAAATATTTTGATTGTGTTGTGTGCAGAATTCACGTTCGTTGCTGACGCTGGTGTTGCGTCGTGCCAACATCGCCGCCAATAACCTCGAGTGAACATTCATCTCCTACTGGTTCGATAAGCTTGGTTTCATACTGAGTGAAATTTGCTGCTGCACCACTTCATACGTTCCTCTTGGGGTCTCGCAACAACACACCCACCATATGCATCACGCAGCGGGACAAGTGCCAGGTCTACATGGAGGGCATGGCCGCCTCACCGTCTGACCAGGTTAGCTCCAGCCCCTTCGCTTGCTGTTCTGCAGGAACATTTGTTTTCTCGCCCAAATCGTTCAGTCATAGTTGATAATTTAGGAGTACGTGATGATGAGCCGTTATGATTTATCGTTGGAAATGATATTGGGTGAGAATTGCCAGGAGATCTTTTGTTATTTCGTTCTAGATGCTCATGTTGCCATTGCAAGATAAAAAAATTATAGTCTTTTTGGTTCATTATATCTGGCTGTAAATTGGATGGATGGAGTGGACTGCGAGTTCCGGTGATGAAAAACTGTACACATTCCAATTTCATGCCGATGTAGGTGTAGATTGTGCGGGAGGCCATGAACCAGATGACTGAGGCGTAGGGGGAGTTTCCTAGACATGGAGATCCTCCGACGTTAATTTGCTAAGTGTTTATTGCTATTTTTGTTTAGTACATCTATAACGTACTTGATTTTCCATACTTACACCTTGGACCAGTGTACTGTGCATATGAGATTGTAACATCCCAATATTTTGGAATGTTTAAAAATCACTTAAATTTAAAACTTTTGTTTTCATTAAAATAAAATATTAAATGCATAAGAAAAACAACTATAGAAGACTTCAAGCATCTTGAAAAAGTTTAATATCTCAAATAATCATTATTTTCAAAAGTTGTATCAAGATTATTTTATCCATAGTATTTCTTAAAAACTTAATATATTATTTCACAAATGATTTACCAACTCCAAACCATTTTCATGTAATAAAAGGTTTCTTTGTAAGTATTTGATTTCAACAACTTAGACATAGCTATTCATAAATTAAAATAATATTTACAAGTGTTTTTTTTAACTATTTAAAACATTATCTATTTGCCAAATGGTTTTCATTCTTTCACCTGAGTTCAAAACATAGTTTTGGAAATTACAAGTCTATAGTTTATAACTTTAAAACCTCATAGATTTTATAATTAATTAATTATCCAAATATACATTTCATTAACTCAACTTAATTTTCCAAATCATAATTTTTTTTCATGAATACATTCAATATAAGAAATGAAAAATAAATCAAGAATCATTTCCGAAAGTATTTTATGAAGTTTTCAAATGATTTCTCATAATAGAAAACTTAATGGTGCATAAAATATTTTAAATTTAAAATGAATTCATTATATTTCCCTTTTTCATTTCAAATAGTTGTGTTATGTTATTTAATATTATACTAAAGTCAAAATGATTGAATATTGAAAATGAGTTTAAGATAACTCAATATCAAACATATATAACTGTGGTAATTTCATAAATTTTATTTAACCGCAAATGAATTATTAAATCCCTAATTTCAAAGTTAACCTAAAATAGGCAAAATTGTATTTTTGTATAATTCAAAATATCATTTTTCAAAAACGTTCAAAACATTCCCACAACTGGTTTAACACAAATATAATGTTTTCACAAAATTTTACAAATTTATTTGACTTCATTTGGAGTCTTAAATCAAAAGATATGAATTAAATAAGAAAATAGAAATAAAAGAAAATACCTGCTGACGTCAGTGTCGACGTCACCTTCTTCAACCTCCGGCCGGATTTTCCTCCCAAAAAATGCTCTCCAATTCCGGCTCCAATCCGTGCGCAATTTGCGTGATTTCCTTAGACCGATCTGTCCTATAAGTAGCCCTCGCTCCCCTCCGTCTTTCCCCTCTATTTTCCCTCCCTACCGCGTCGTCGTTTTGGCGAATTTCATCGCCGGACTTCACCCGAGCCGCCGGCTCATCTCTCCTTTTTCCGGCGAGTGAAGACCTTCCCAGAGCCCGTGAGCCCTCCTACCTCTCCCTCGCATCCGTGCGCACCCACAGACTTCTTCTCCACTTCTCCCATGCCGCCAATCGGGTGAGGAACGCACGACCCGAAGGTCGCCGGTGCCCGAGCGTCTCCGGCCGCGCCTCCACACCCCTGCAGGACGCGAAGCTCGGCGTCTTCACGCCCATCGTCTTCGCGGCATCTTTCTGCGCGTCGTCGTCGCTACGCCGGTGCAAGAAGGCCACCGGAGCTTCGTCCCCGTCGACCACCGAGGCGCAACACCGCCGCGGCGGCATTCTCTGGCGAACCGCGCCGCCACGACCTGGTCAGAGCACGGTGAGCCGTTCGATCTCTTTTTAATGGCTGAGATTAGATCCATAACTGAATCGGTACGGGCCAGTAGAATCATGCCACGTCAATGCCTCGCCAGCGCACAGTCAGCGTCCAGTCAACGCTGACGTGCAAAATGATTTTTCTCGATTCAGTTAATTGGCAGTTTTGCAGAAAAGACCCTGTACATTAGGTTTATCATATATTTTTCTCTGTTTATCCAAATTAAAATATTTTTATATATTTGGAAAGCACTTGACATGTAGAATATTTTAGATCTGTTAGAATTCAAATTTGACTTAGTTTAAAATATTCAAATTTCAAATGGTGGATTTGAGTATATTTTTCATAACTTTAAATCTATAAATCCAAAAATTGCAAATAAAATTGTTTTAGAAACTTTGGAATATTTGTAATATGGTACCTCTGTTATAAAATATTTTTGAGTATTATTTTGATGATTTAATAGTTGTATGTTTAAATTGAATAGTTTGACTATTTTTGACATAAATTTTAATACAAACATGATTTTTGATTAAATCCAATTGCTATAAATTTAATTAAAAGCCCTCTGTCTATTGACCTCATTTATAAAATTTTGTTATAAAAATGTAATCATAGAAAACTTTAATCTTATATTATTCGTTTTATTATATTTTGCAAAAATAGAAATGTATTAAATTGCATTTATAGCCTAATGCATACTTTATAAATATCAAAATTTTGTATGATGTTTCTTATGATTAAAAAGTGCATTGCATGCATAACTTATTTTCACATATAGTTATACTTATCATAGGAAAACTTCTCACTTATTTTCTCTATGTTAGGATTATTTTCAAACTTAGTATTTTTGTAAAGTGCTATGCATATAGACACTTAGGATTTTCAACAAGGAGCTAGAAGGCCAATGAAGGATTTAGCCAAAACAAGAATTCCGAAGAATCTTCTAAGTTCATGAAGACCAACCAGCAATATCTTCTAAGTCAAACTTCGTCTCTTTCTTTTCTCCCTTCTCCTATGAGACTTCATGTAGACTAAGTTAAATTCAAGATCAGCCCCGATGATACAAGAATCATCAAGTCGGAAGATTTATCAAGTCTACCAAGAATTCAATAAGAGACATCACCAAGAAGAAAGTTACAAGACTGGAGATGAAGCCTGTAAGACCAACTACATCTTTCTTTCTATCTTTTCCCTCTTTCCTAATCCTGTCTTTTTAGACTTAAACAAATTTTGATCATGATGTTATCATCTTTGAAGTTTGTTGGATCCTAGCGGCATAGTGAGATGAAGCGGCCTGGAGACAAACCTTACATGTCCACGTACATGAGACCTGTTCCACAATTTAAGTGGCTGGCCGGGTGTCTGTCTCTCTCACTATAGTGAATAATCAATTTACAAAGAGTTGATAATAATTGTTGATCAACTTGAAGAATAGACTTAGTATGTTCTCTAAGTATTTTTGCACATCATGACTAAGCCATTAGAGTGCTTATTCAAGATGATATATGACAAAGTATTTTATCCAACTTATGACCTGAGTCCTTAGTCATTTTCGACCAACACATTTCCTTGCATTAACTTAAAAGATTTTCATGGCATGACATGCATCTCTATTCCTTAGAAATAATTTGCATATCATGCATGACATATTTTACTTAGAAGTTTTATAAAACTTGTTCGTTCATTTTGTATGCTTGTATGTGTTGTGTTGTTTTGTTTTATGATTGTTGTATTGTTGTTTGTTTATATTGTTTAGACTGCGTTGAAAAGAGTTTGTGAGCAAAGACATTATCCAAAGGCAAGTGGCACCCCTCATAAACCTCCTATTATTTTCTATATGCATTACTTAGTGTATTTTCAATAAGCATGTGTAGGATAGTTTTGCTATGCTAAACCTGTGTAGAAGTTCCTTATTCCTGTGTCTAGGTTCCTATGCAATACTTAGTAGAATTATTGATGCTATGCAAATGTTGTTCTGTGAAAATCTAAATTCTACTAAGTTAAGAAAGAACCTCCTGGGTGGATTGGTTGTATACGGAGGCGAAGTTGAGTGGCTACTCAGAACCATTTCTACTATACCTGAGTATATGCACTTGTGGATGGCCACCTAGGGAACAGAGGAATCTGAAGAACTCCGAGTGACGATTGCTTCCAGTGCAGCCATTGCCAATGGGCTCTGGCTTGATCAATTATGTTGCATGGACTCTCTCCGTCTTGACAAGCATATGTAGAGGGTGTTAGGTGGAACGGGTCAAGTCGGAGTGGGAGGGAAAATGCCTCTGAAAGATCTCGTCTCATTCTTCTCCTTTTCCTTATCACTACAAGTGTGTAAAGGATAGTTTGGGTTGAGTGGGTACAATGGTGAACGTGCACAACCTCTGCAGAGTGTAAAACTAAGTACTTAGCCGTGTCCACGGTACGGACAATTTGAGCAGCTGATCACGGACGTCAACGGAGGATTCCACCATTCCAACTTCAAAAATAAAACTTGATGGGTGAACAAGGGTAGAATGAGACAGTGGTTTTCATGCCACGAATGTCTCGAATAGAAGAAAAGTGTTTTCCAAAGAGTTAGGAAAAATTGGCTTTATGCAAAATAGCCTTGAACTCCACAAGCCAAATATGCATATAGGCTATAGAGTTATTCCAGTAAGTGTCCACCATAGTGTCACTTGCCAGACTCCATTTTTAATGGAATCTGACCCACGTTGTTGCAATATTTATCTTATTGCAGATTAATCAGTTGACGAGTGAGGTTCCGTTTAAAGGTTTTGAGTCTACAACCAACATGTTTTCGCCTGTGGCAACATGAAGTTGATGGAGACTCACTGCTATTGTATTTCCGCTGTTTACTCTTTCGAAGCTAGCTTTATGCTATGCAACTTATATTGAATATTTTGTAAGTCTGGATCATCGATGTAATAAAATTGATTCTTTTTTGTGATACTACATCGTAAACTGTGTGTGCAAACGAATCGATCCAGGGATTTGCACTATACACAGGTGTCTGCCTTATTTTAAGTGCAGGGTCGCTACAGATGGTATCAGAGCACTGTGTTGCCTGTAGGTTCGAAACCCTAGGTTTGGATAGAAATAGGATTTGGCGATAGGATTAAAAATTTATTTTATTCCGTTTGCTGAAAATAAAACTTTTCAAACATCATTCTTGTAACTATCTTAACTATTTCATTTCTAAGTTTCTTCTCTTGTTTTCTTTAGATGACCGCCCTCATTGAATCACTCAAGAAGGGACCAGTGATGACCATGACCTTGGAATGTGAGACTGAGTTTCCAAGAGCACTTAAGGGTAACATGAAGAGTTTGGGTTTTCAAGGAGAAGCAGTATACAAAGGTTTTCCTTTCATGGATGAAGGCCAAGAGTACTGGTGGGTACAAGTCCACCTATACAAGAGCAAAGAAGATGACCACAAGACTGAGGGTGACTGCATGTTCACCAACCCAATACTTCACACATCATTTTTTGATTCAGCAAGAAATGCAGCATGGAGAGCCATCGAGTACCTGGCAGAAAGACTTCATTTTGGACTTCACAACACCCAGAAGTATCTTGAAGAACTCTAGAAAGTTGAACAAGAACTTGAAGCACTCAAGAAAAAGATAGATTAGACCACCTACCCATGAGAATAACGAGATCCTTTGACGTATTGACCTATCAAATTGTGGTATGGCAGTATTGTCCCTTTGTCTTTCCATGACATTGGTGTGTTTTGTTCGATAAACGATTAGTTCGATTTCTCAAAATAAGTTTGAAAATTTCACTTATGTGTTTGTTTGTGTTGAACCTTGTTGCTTGATGTTTGTTAGATGTTGTAATTATTTTTCTTGTTCTTCTAGTATAAGTTAGAATGTTTGACTATCAACATAACTTTTCTTTTAAGGGTGGTAGCCACCTAGATAATTCAAACCCAGCTGCTTAAACCCAGAGATCCCAAACTATTTTTCTTACTAGCCTCCCGAATCAGCAAAATCATTCCCTACTAGTTTTCTAGTTTTCCTTTTCAGAAATTACATTTCTCAAAACCTCCCGAGCTATCAGAATCATTTCAAGCATTGCTTTTCTTTGTAGCCTCTCCGAGTATCAGGACGAGATTCCTTTTAAGGGTGGTAGTCTGTAACATCCCAATATTTTAGAATGTATAAAAATCACTAAAATTTAAAACTTTTGTTTTCATTAAAATAAAATATTAAATGCATAAGAAAACCAACTATAGAAGACTTCAAGCATCTTGAAAAAGTTTAATATCTCAAATAATCATTATTTTCAAAAGTTGTATCAAGATTATTTTATCCATAGTATCTCTTAAAAACTTAATATATTATTTGACAAATGATTTACCAACTCCAAACCATTTTCATGTAATAAAAGGTTTCTTTGTAAGTATTTGATTTCAACAACTACTTAGCCATAGCTATTCATAAATTAAAATAATATTTACAAGTGTTTTTTAACTATTTAAAACATGATCTATTTGCCAAATGGTTTTCATTCTTTCACCTTAATTCAAAACATAGTTTTGGAAAGCACAAGTATATAGTTTATAACTTTAAAACCTCATAGATTTTATAATTAATTAATTATTCAAATAGACATTTCATTAACTCAACTTAATTTCCCAAAACATAAAATGTTTTTTCATGAATACATTCAATATAAGAAATGAAATAAATCAAGAATCATTTCCGAAAGTATTTTATGAAGTTTTCAAATGATTTCTCATAATATAAAACTTAATGGTGCACAAAATATTTTAAATTAAAAATGAATTCATTATATTTCCCTTTTCATTTCAAATAGTTGTCTTATGTTATTTAATATTATACTAAAGTCAAAATGATTGAATATTGAAAATGAGTTTAAGATAACTCAATATCAAACATATATAACTGTGGTAATTTCATAAATTTTATTTAACCGCAAATGAATTATTAAATCCCTAATTTCAAAGTTAACCTAAAATAGGCAAATTTGTATTTTTGAATAATTCAAAATATCATTTTTTTTAAATGTTCAAAAGATACCCACAACTGGTTTAACACAAATATAATGTTTTCACAAAATTTTACAAATTTATTTGACTTCATTTGGAGTCTTAAATCAAAAGATATGAATTAAATAAGAAAACAGAAAAAAAAGAAAATACCTGCTGACGTCAGTGTTGACGTCACCTTCTTCAACCTCCGGGCGGATTTTCCTCCTGAAAAATGCTCTCCAATTCCGGCTCCAATCCGTGCGCAATTTGCGCAATTTCCTTAGGCCGATCTATCCTATAAGTAGCCCTCGCTCCCCTCCGTCTTTCCCCTCTATTTTCCCTCCCTACCGCGTCGTCGTTTTGGCGAATTTCATCGCCGGACTTCACCTGAGCCGCCGGCTCTTCTCTCCTTTTTCCGGCGAGTGAAGACCTTCCCAGAGCCCGTGAGACATCCTACCTCTCCCTCGCGTCCGTGTGCACCCATAGACTTCTTCTCCGCTTCTCCCATGCCGCCAATCGGGTGGGGAACGCACGACCCGAAGGTCGCCGGTGCCCGAGCGTCTCCGGCCACGCCTCCACGCCCCTCCAGGACGCGAAGCTCGGCGTCTTCACGCCCATCGTCTTCACGCCATCTTTCTGCGCGTCGTCGTCGCTCCGCCGGTGCAAGAAGGCCACCGGAGCTTCGTCCTTGTCGACCACCGAGGTGCAACACCGCCGCGGCGGCATTCTCCGGCGAACCGCGCCGCCACGACCTGGTCAGAGCATGGTGAGCCGTTCGATCCCTTTTTAACGACTGAGATTAGATCCATAACTGAATCGATACGGGCCAGTAGAATCATGCCACGTCAATGCCTCGTCAGCGCACAGTCAGCGTCTAGTCAGCGCTGACGTGGAAAATGATTTTTCTCGATTTAGTTAATTGGCAGTTTTGCAGAAAAGACCCGTAATATTAGGTTTATCATATATTTTTCTCTGTTTATCCAAATTCAAATATTTTTTTATATTTGGAAAGCCCTTGACATGTAGAATATTTTAGATCGGTTAGAATTCAAATTTGACTTAGTTTAAAATATTTCAAATTTCAAATGCTGGATTTGAGTATATTTGTCATAACTTTAAATCTATAAATCCATAATATGCAAATAAAATTGTTTTAGAAACTTTGGAATATTTTTAATATGGTACCTCTGTTATGAAATATTTTTGAGTATTATTTTGATGATTTAATAGTTGAATGTTTAAATTGAATAGTTTGACTATTTTTTACATAACTTTTAATTCAAACATTATTTTTGATTAAATCCAATTGCTATAAATTTAATTAAAAGCCCTCTGCCTATTAACCCCATTTATAAAATATTGTTATAAAAATGTAAGCATAGAAAATTTAATCTTATATTATTCCTTTTATTATATTTTGCAAAAATAGAAATTTATTAAATTGCATTTATAGCCTAATGCATACTTTATAAATATCACAAATTTTGTATGATGTTTCTTATGATTAAAAAGTGCATTGCATGCATAACTTATTTTCACATATAGTTATACTTCTCATAGGAAAACTTCTCACTTATTTTCTCTAAGTTAGGATTATTTTCAAACTTAGTATTTTGGTAAAGTGCTATGCACATAGACACTTAGGATTTTCAACAAGGAGCTAGAAGGCCAATGAAGGACTTAGCCAAAACAAGAATTCAGAAGAATCTTCAAGGAGTAGAAGCACTTAGAAGAAAATCAAGAAGAAGTTCATGAAGACCAACCATCAATATCTTCTAAGTCAAACTTCGTCTCTTTCTTTTCACCCTTCTCCTCTGAGACTTCATGAAGACTAAGTTAAATCCAAGATCAGCCCTGATGATACAAGAATCCTCAAGTCGTAAGATTTATCAAGTCTAACAAGAATTCAACCAAGACATCATTAAGAAGAAAGTTACAAGTATGGAAATGAAGCCTGGAAGACCAACTACATCTTTCTTTCTATCTTTTCCCTCTTTCCCAATCCTGTCTTTTTAGACTTAAACAAATTTTGATCATGATGTTATCATCTTTGAAGTTTGTTGGATCCTAGCGGCATGGTGAGATGAAGCGGCCTGGAGACAAATCTTACATGTCCACACACATGAGACCTGTTCCACAATTTTAGTGGCTGGTCGGGTGTCTGTCTCTCTCAATATAGTGAATATTCAATTTACAAAGAGTTGATAATAATTGTTGATCACCTTGAAGAATAGACTTAGTATTTTCTCTAAGTATTTTTGCACATCATGACTAAGCCATTAGAGTGCTTATTCAAGATGATATATGACAAAGTATTTTATCCAACTTATGACCTTAGTCCTTAGTCATTTTCGACCAACACATTTCCTTGCATTAACTTACAAGATTTTCATGGCATGCCATGCATCTCTAGTCCTTAGAAATAATTTCCATATCATGCATGACATATTTTACTTAGAAGTTTTATAAAACTTGTTCATTCATTTTGTATGCTTGTATGTGTTGTGTTGTTTTGTTTTATGATTGTTGTATTGTTGTTTGTTTATATTGTTTAGACTGTGTTGAAAAGAGTTTGTGAGCAAAGACATTATCCAAAGGCAAGTGGCACCCCTCATAAACCTCCTATTATTTTCTACATGCATTACTTAGTGTATTTTCAATAAGCATGTGTAGGATAGTATTCCTATGCTAAACCTGTGTAGAAATTCCTTAATCCTATGTCTAGGTTCCTATGCAATACTTAGTAGAATTATTGATGCTATGCAAATGTTGTTTTGTGAAAATCTAAATTCTACTAAGTTAAGAAAGAACCTCCTGGGTGGATTGGTTGTATACGGAGGCGAAGTTGAGTGGCTACTCAGGACCATTTCTATGGTGTATACCTGAGTATGTGCACTTGTGTATGGCCACCTAGGGAACAGAGGAATCTGAAGAACTCCGAGTGACGATTGCTTCCAGTGCAGCCATTGTCAATGGGCTCTGGCTTGATCAATTATGTTGCGTGGACTCTCTCCGGCTTGACAAGCAGTTGTAGAGTGTGTTAGGTGGAACAGGTCAAACCAGAGGGAGGGAAAATGCTTCTGAAAGATCTCGTCTCATTCTTCTCCTTTTCCTTATCACTACAAGTGTGTAAAGGATAGTTTGGGTTGAATGGGTACAATGGTCGTGTCCCCGATACGGACAATTTGAGCAGCTGATCACGGACGTCAATGGAGGATTCCACCATTCCAACTTCCAAAATAAAACTTGATGGGTGAACAAGGGTAGAATGAGATAGTGGTTTTCATGCCACGAATATCTCGAATAGAAGAAAAGTGTTTTCCAAAGAGTTAGGAAAAAATTGATTTATGCAAAATAGACTTGAACTCCACCAGCCAAATATGTATATAGGCTATAGAGTTATTCCATTAAGTGTCCACCATAGTGTCACTTGCGAAACTCCATTTTAATGGAATCTGACCCACGTTGTTGCAATATTTTTCTTATTGCAGATTGATCGGTTGACGAGTGAGGTTTTGTTTAAAGATTTCGAGTCTACAACTAACATGTTTTCGCCTGTGTCAACATGAAGTTGGTGGAGACTCACTGCTATTGTATTTTCGCTGTTTACTCTTTTGAAGCTAACTTTACTCTATACAACTTGTATTGAATATTTCTTAAGTCTGGATCATCGATGTAATAAAATTGATACTTTGTTGTGATATTACATCGTAAACTGTGTGTGAAAACGAATCGATCCAGTGATTTGCACTATACACAGGTATCTGCCTTATTTTAAATGCAGTTACGCTACAGAGATCATATGACCCGACATTGCGTTCATTACTCCCCGATCTATCCACAGATACATGCTCTCTTCCCTTTTGATTTATGTATCATATATCCAGATTCTGATTATTTGCAAGTTATTATACTATGTGTTTTGTTTAGTAAGCATTACGTGTTAATTATTATAGCATGGAGGTCTGCTGGATGTGCTTGGTGTGGAAAATGGCAGCATCACTTGGTTCTAAGCAGCATCAATCAAGTTCTGGTAATAAGCTGCGTACGTAATCGTTGATATTGGAATGAAAATAAGAAGAAAAAATGCTTTAGCTTCTCCCAAGTTCACTAATGTTTCCTGTCCATTGTTGTGTGTAGCTTTCAGTTTATTTATATCTTAGGAGTGCACTCTGAATCCAGAAGATTCGTATTCCAAGAAGTATTATTGATGCAGACATGCAGTGTTTTATATTGGAGGCTTTGCTCTCAGCTTCGTTCTTGGCAGGGATTCTCCTCACTCTATGAAACCTTTTAGGTACTTCTTGCTTTTTCTCTTTTCTTGGCCTAATTAGATTTCTTAACAATTCCTCTATTACACTAAGTTGTTTTGAGATAGCTGAAGTTTATGGTTTAATGGGGAAGTGCACTGTGTGAGTGCCTTGAAAGCAGATGACATGTTATGTGTCCTAATATATTCAATATTGGCTCCACGGTCATGTTTACCTCCACCGGAAATAACTGCTTTGTTCTATTTTTCTATAGGCAACAATGTTCGACTGGAATCTCAGCTCACAAAAATGGATTTGATAAAATGTGTATCATAGAAACTGGTCCAACTTTAACTGCCTATTCGGCTTCCGCAGTTGGCTAATGTTACCTCGATTTATATTATGTTTGGCATGATAACAAAGATTGTGGCGTGAACACAACTATATATATTCAATAGAGGTTATATATATTATCCTCTTTCCAGTTGACTCTTATGAATATGGGTTCTGGTACGTAATACGGTACATACAAGTAATTATGCCAATATCTAATCCATCTTTTATTAACCTTTGAATCTGGTCGCCATAATGAAGTAACGATGGGATTGTTATTGGAAGTTTAACTTATTGCTATATTTTGCTTCATCACTACCATTAGTGCTCGTTTTCGCAAGGTAAAAAATCAGTTGTCCCTGACATTTCAACGAAAAGATAGTTTCATACATTTTAGAAAATTAGATCAAAAAATTACATTACATATATTCACGAATATAGATATGACATATTATGTTAGTTTAATCCATGGGTATTCATGATTACGTGTGACGAATAATACACAAAATATTTGATGTTTTGATTTTGTTTGTCATCTTTATTTCTGTAGCCGCAAGTACTCCTTTCTTGCATGTTGCAATAGCTGTTCTCTACGGTCACAAGGGAAAGCTCATTCAAAAATAGTGTGCCTCTTTGGAAACAGGTCTGCTCCCCATCTCTTATACGTTCTTATTCATAATTTGGGTGGATGTTTGATTTCTCTCTAACCATTCTTATTTTCTATACCCTTTTCAGGATCTCACGGGGATCCAAATGAATTGTCCAGATTAGCGACATCAATTGTTCATTATAGAGGTTAGTTATGTCGAGTATCCGAAATAGTATAACCAACTAATACGGTGTAGATATAGTTTGCTCATGTAGCGCGGTGCCAAAGGCTAAGAACTGACCTAGAAACTGTTAGCGGTAATAAAACTATACTCTCCATGAAAGATTAAGAAGCCCACAATCTCAGAGTTAGACCAAGCGACCAACATCGAATGTAGCATCTTCAACGCCCTCAACATTGTTGGCCCTGACATCTAGCTGCTTCGTCACGTCTAGTAGTCCATCAATGCACATCAAAACGAAGTTCAGTTGACAGTACATTCATAGTACTACTTGCAAGATGGAGTACTCTGGCTAGATAATTGATACGTTCAAAACGTATCTACTTTCTCGAACACTTTTGCTATTGTTTCACCTCTAATTTGTGTGTTTTGGATGTAACTAAAACGGACTAACGTTGTTTGCAACAGAATTACCCTGGTGTCTTATTTTTGTGCAGAAATATCAACTACAGAGAAAAACCCCAAAATCCAAACAGAAGTTATTTTCCATCCGAGAGGGACTAGAAACCACGAAGACCAACCAGAGAGGAGGCACGAGGGCGCCACACCACCTGGTGGCGCGGCAGGATCCTGGGCGCGCCAGGAGGTGGTGTGATCGACTCGGTCACCCCCTCGCGAGCCCCTCACGGCTACTTAACCCTTCTGACCTAAAAACGTCGGGGGGGATAGACACTTTTCCAGAGAACACACCTGTGCGCCGCCGCCGTCGCGAACCCTAGTTCGGGGACCAGAAGTCTCTGTTCCAGCACCCTGTCGGGACGGCGAATCGAAGGGGATCATCGCCATCGTCATCTCCACCGCCTCTCCATCAACCGTCCATGTTTCCCCCGTCCATGAGTGATTAATTCACCGTTGTAGGCTTGAGGGGATGGTAGGGATTGGATGAGATCAATCATGTAATAGGTGTAAGATTGTTAGGGCATAGTGCCTAGTTTCCGTTATCGGTGTTTTACGTCATTGTTGCAACTTGTTATGCTTAATGCTTGACACTAGGTTCCGAGTGCGATGATTTCAGAACTGAACATGTTACTGAATTATGATGATAATTATTGTTTTGGATCATATCTATGAGTTGTATAAATACGTTATTGTTCGGAACCGATGACCCCAAAGTGACAGCAATTGGGATAACCGGAGTGAATGGCTATGATGTGAGGATCACATGTATTCACGGAGTGTTAATGCTTTGCTCCGGTACTTTATTAAAAGGAGTACCTTAATTTCTAGTAGTTTCCCTTGATGCCCCGCTGCAAACGGGCTGGCAGGACAAAAGATGATTTGCAAGTTTCTCATTGCGAGCACGCACAACTAAATTGGAATACATGCTTATGAATAGTTAATACTTGGATGCTTTATATTATTTATTTGCAAATGCCTATGATGTGTTATTACATGAATTATCTCATCCATGCAACGTCCGTACGTCCGTCCCTGTGCCTATAGTATTTTAATCCTGCTACTTCGATCACTATCGCTGTTTTAATTCTCATGCAAGTGTTATTTCACTACTGTCTCTGCTATAAGACTGTTGCTACTGATAATCTTCCTCGAGCAAGTCTATTCACAGGCTAAAGCTTACAAATATTCTTTGGCTCCCCTTGTGTCGAATCAATAAATTTGGTTTTACTTCCATCAAAGACTTTGCGATCCCCTGTACTTGTGGGTCATCAAGACTATTTTCTGGCGCCGTTGCCGGGGAGCATAGCTTTATTTGCAAGCCCACCTGAGAGTGATATCGTTCGCTGGAATTTATTCATCATGAGAAGAAATGCTGATAAGAAGTTTCCATTGTGCCATCCACTACAAGGAAAGGTAGAACTCTGAACTCTATTGCTGCGCTTGAATCTCCATCTGTGTTGAGTAAGCTTGTTACACCACCACAACCTGCACGTTCTATTACTACTGCTGAATCTGAAGTTACTTATGATGATGCTTCTACTGTACTTGATGAAACTGGTCCATTAGGTCCCTTTTTAGATGCTACTATTGCTAAATCTAAACAAATTGAAAATGCTGAAATTTCTAATGAAAATGTTGAAACACATGTTAATTCACCTGAATTTACATGTGCTACTGAGGATGAGTGTGATGATATGTATGTGAATCTTGATGATGCTCTTGTTCAAGAAATTAATACTATTAAACATGGTAGTGCCTTTGAAAAACTTGTTAAAAAACGTGTTGTTAAATATAATGTATCTCCTGATGCTAAATTCGCTACATCTCCTATAAACATAAAAGATAAAGATTATGATTTCTCTCTTGATTTGGCTCATATAGCTATTATTGAAAAAGAACCTTTCTGTGGAACTAAAAATGAAAGTGATGTAGAACATATGAATGAATTGTCTGATTTAAGTTAAATATTTGCTGAAGACATTAAAATCGCACTTACTTTGTTGCTAAAATATTTCCTTTCTCATTAAAAGGAGAAGGTAAAACTTGGTATAATAATTTGTCTCCTGGTTTCATCACTAGTCCAAAGGATTTGCTTGATGCTTTCTTTCGAAAATATTTCCCTGCTAGTTCTCAACATGATGCTTTGCTAGAAATCTATAATTTTAATCAAGAAGAGGGTGAGAAATTGCCCAAAGCTTGGACCCGCTTTTATTGCATCTTGAAGGGGGCAGCCGAACCATGATTTGGAGAAGAATGATCTACTAGATATATTTTATAGTGAACTAACTGCTGAATCTAGGACATAACTGGATAGTTTTGCTAGTTGTGTTTTTGTGACGCCCCAAAATCGGTACTATGTAGATTGAAGCGATCCCGCCGAAATCCGCATAATAACGATTTTAGGTCGCCCACCAGACATAATATGCACACCGAAATATACGCATTATGTGGGTGGAATTGTGATAGCATTACAACAGTTCTGATACATCCACAAATACAACAGAAGATATATAATATACAACAACGACTCGAACGAGTCAAGATACAAATGGTACAATACAAAGATACAAATGACAGCGGAAACAAATTAGTATCCGACTACGAATAATATTTAAATTGGACTAAGAGTTCTGAAGATAAGCAATGGCGCCATATCCCTGCCCAGCCAAGTCGGAGGGATTCCCAAGCTAACGTCATCAGACTTCAAACCTGTTAAGTGCACATAAAGCACATCCCAAAAGAGGGTCAGGGCACTCCCTGAGAAGCAAAACCGACTTGCCTACTTTCTACACCATCTCCCAAAATATAGGGGAGCTGGACTTAGCGACAGCAACACTAGCAACCTAGAGAGATGCTACAACTTCCATCCAACTTCCATCTAAGTAGATGAGGACTAGAAGGATTGGTGCGCTTTGCCACGCCCGAGGGAACTAATGCGATGATCAATAGTTGACACGCTGGTTTGAGGAGATACTTGCTGCTTTTTTATATAATTTATATAAATTTTATGTAACTTGTACAATTAACCGAATAAGGGGTAACACTACTCTTTTCCATGTCATACTCGTTACAAAATATGTTCACTCATTTCTGTTGGCTGTTGAGCTATACAACCATTGCTATGAAGGGGAAAAGCTAAGGCGTACATGCAAACCTAATATGCTAGACCTTGTCTTGCACAATAGGCGAAAAAAGTCTAGATTAAGGAATCAATATACCTCAAGCTCAACTTATAAGGGCACATGATAAATCCAACTCTAAAGTATACAAAAATCTAAGCACTCCAAGACTCTGATTGAAGATCTGGAATAAATGCTGCCCAAAGGTTGATGAGTTGATGAGATAACTGCAACATTTCAATACTTCTCTGCCTATAAAAACAACATCACAAAATGCTGCATCAAATCAAAATGTTTAATGTACATACAACTGAAGCTAGAAAATTGTATATCCATGAAATCATCTTACGAACCACAACAAAATATTGAATCACTGAGATATATACGTGACTCTAAATCCGGAAGGACTAATTTGATGATTACCTCCAGCCAGGAAACAAAGAGAATGGCTATGATCTTGACAATGATAGAATTACTATGATAATTTTCAGTTACAGGTAGTATCATTTTGGATAATTGATAATGCATAAATTATGTCAATATTTTCTAAAAGGTGATGAATATCTATTTCCTGTTCTCAAAGGTCCAAAGGCAAAGTTAATAAATTATATAGAGAGAACAATGGAAAGTATAACCTTTTCAAAAACAAATTTGTTGAGCCCTTTGGTAGATCCCTGCAACTGAGAAGTTAGATACAGTCTACACACTGACTACATAAAGAAAAAAGAAAAGGAGAAGGTTAAACTAAAGAAGCAAAAAATAGAATATGGGAAACCAAGTCAAAAAATAGTGAGAAATTAAAATATTCACTGAATGTATTGTAATTTTTGAAAAATGGGTTATGCAGGGAAAATATTTAAGCATTCAGTCAAACATGTACATGCCTTCTTTCTCCAATAGTAAAAAATAACAGATATCTTCGTTTACACACAAATTCAGCTTTTGGAATTTGTTGTACATATTTTCACGTCTTTTCATTACACAGAACTTCAATTTTGAAACATATAAACTAACACATATATGATCGGATATATATAGAAGAATTATGGATGGTTTAGAATCTCTTGGTGATTCTTCACAATCTACTTTATTTCTCACTTCTCTACCTTTGTTGTCCAAACTTTAAATGATGAAACGGAACACGTAAGTGCTATACTTTCTAAAGAAGAATTGAACACTAAAATTAATTGCTCGGTCAGTTCTCTGAATCATCTATGAGAAGTGCTCCTGTGCTTTCCTAGAAGTTTTTTTGCACGAATTTTAAAGCACATCAATGGTTGTGATTAATCTCCACCCCTAATCACAGCCATTGATGTGCTTTAAAATTCGTGCAAAAAAAACTTCCGGGAAAGCGCAGGAGCATTTCTCATCATCTATATTGCAATCATATATCGAAGTTCTCCCTTTTAAAATATCAAACAACAGAACTTAAAATCTGAAAATGCAAAATTTGAAATGAGCAAGGCGGTGCATTGGTGCACTTGATCTAACAAAGAGGGTTTCAATTTAACAAATACTGAATGCACAAATGAAAATATACATATTAACCTGATAGCATGTTCAGTGTAGACTCTGTCAGGTGGTCCCAAACTTTATGTATTTTTTTAAGCTTCAAACTTCATGTACTTCATGGTCAAGGACTTGTTGATCTGCTATAGATGCTCTGTATGGAACTACTGATTACTGAACAAACACCAAGATTTCAGAGAATAGAATTGAGATATAAAACCATCTACAATTGATTTAAGTTTTCTGTACAGAAAAACTCAGTAGTTCCAACTTATAGCGACCGAGAAAAAGAAAAAGATAAAATAATTAGGATATAATCGGCCAGGTTCCAGATTGCTACTGTAACTTTTTCGACAATCTCAAATAGAACTGAACACCATTTCTATACGGAACTGAACAACAAATGAGTGCTTCCAAACTGAACAAGCGACTGACTACTACTACTACTACAGGTCTACTGCTAGCTTTCGCAATCTTGGCTCGAACAAAACAATAAATTTGTTCTTCAAAATTAAAAAAACGGTTGATTATGAGCAAACTTAACAAGCATATTGCGCTAAAGGTGAGGGCGTCCTTGCCGCTGGTGCCCGCAGCGATCTTTGGCAGTCGCACTAAGAAGTGGCTGCTACTGCTAGCGAAGTGGTGCAACCCCATGATATGAGTATGATAGCTCCTCAACTCACCTAGTGCATGTGGGTGTGCTCAGATATAACTATCATCCTTACTATACTGTAAACTGACAAATATTAGGTAGAATCCATATGCACCACCCCTTCAAAAAATGCGAAATTTCGTGAGACCTTGAGATCTTAAACAATGGCAGCTATACCAGCTATACCATGGTCATATTTCAAACATGTAAAGTTTCCTATCATCCTATGCACTTGGAACAACAATGATGAACCCTAATATGCAACCACTGTAAATATTCAAGTAAAACTGCTCATTCTTGAGGGGTCAAACCATAGGTAGCAGAAAAGTATACAACAACCCAACTTATTAAGCAACCTGACAGCGTGATATATAATCTAATACTCTGTAGGATGGAAAATGGGAGTGTCTTCTACCTATACCATCTCCACAACATAGACCTTGGGTAGCAGAAGCATATCTGATATCAATCATAACAAGGACTGTCCTTATTAAGCTGAACGAACAATCTGGGCTATCTCTGGCTGGGACTGGGTCCGTGAAAAAAGAAAAATAACTTCACTCAATTGTTTGTTCACCTAATCGAGCCCTAAGCATGTGGTCGATCTAAGTTTTCACATGGAGCTGGGCAACTTTGAGTCGCGTTCGACTCAAAAACATGGACTAGTCGAGACTAGTCGATTGAGTCGCTCGACTCAACCGATGAGTCGAGTCGAGATGCCGAGTCGGACTTTGTATTGCGACTCATTGACTAGTCGTCGACTAGTCGAGCGACTCAAAAACAGAGCAAGGACATGATAACATAGTGAACGCCTGAACGGATTATTCATATCACACGGGTTCACAATAATTGCACTCACAATAATTGTACAAAATAGTTAGTTCTGTTGTCACCGTTAAGACACAACATTGCGCATGGATTTCGTAACTATATTATAGAAACTCAAATCAAATATAGGCAAGGCAAGTAACGTTGTCAGTATTAATTAGAATCCCCATGGCTATAGGGCAAGAAAAATGTTTACCTTATCTCAATAATGTGTGTTATCATATCTTGTTTTGGCTTAAGCCCATCCCATAAGAACTTCCCGATTGCTTCGTCCATGCTCCTTCCGAGTATAGGGAACTGTTGCAGCTCATTGCTAAGACAATGGTAACTCATCTAAAGCAAATAGAAGTTATTAGGATGAGCAAAATAGAAACAGTATATATAAAACTTAAATGTTAGTTAACCATGTACGAAAATTTAGCCAAATAGATGCTTGAATTTATGTTTCCAAGATAACCGCTGGGCTGAAATACCTTAATCAGTTCCTCATATATGAAATATGTTCTTCATATATGATATCTGCACACTGGAGACTCGGATAATCCGCTGATTTTTCTTCGTACACGAACTTCAAAGGGAACCTGAACAATTGTTAACATAAGGAAGAGTTTTCAGCTCAACTAACCAACTCGCAAGAATCTAGAAATTAACACAGTTCGCATCATACCTCAGGTGCAACAAACATTGTTTACAAAATCTGGAATAAACATACAGTATATAGAGACCCCAACTTCCAAAATCCCAAAGTAACTGCAGCATCACCTAAATCAAGCGTCCTCGTGCACAACTGCCGCCGGCTCACCCAGCAGCACATTAGGCCACCAGCCGTTACTTGGTGAATCAATGCCCCTCGTTCAAGATCGACCTCCGACTCGCTTCTACATCAACAGGGGCCCAAGCAACTAAGGGAAGAAGGGGATTAGCAAACACACACAAGCATGCCGGGCATATATATATATATAGAGAGAGAGAAATAGAGACGAAATTGTACTCCCACATCGGAGCACCGGAGCCAGAGGGGATCGGAAAATCTGTGGCGCCTCACCTCATGTTGACATCCTGCACCTGTCGCTCGTTGCGGCGGCGTCCCGTGCGCACCCGTCCCGTCGCAGCAGATGGCGCTCCACCCGGCGATGGATGTTGCATCGTCGCGTCAAAACATCGGCTCTCCCGTCGGCACCATGTGGAGAGATGAGCAGGAACGGAAACTGGGGGAGAAGAAATGCCAAGGAATTGGAAGAGAGAGCGCAGGGGATTGGAGGCTAGGTTTGGATGTTGTTGGATTCGTTTCTGGAATCTGGAGTTGAGAGAGAGGATTGGAGAAGGAAGAAGCGTGATCAAAGGCGGTATGCCCGGCCGTGGCGAGACGACACGAGTACACGCGCGCACATACGAGAAAACATCAAATCCATCTAACGCTGAGTCGCTGATAGAGGGACCCACGGTACAATCAAGCAGCCATATACGTTTTGCCACGTGGGAGGTTCCATTCCTCTCTATTTCACGGTTTGGGAATGATAAGAGAGCGATTAAGATAACCAACTACTAATAACACCAAACATAACCCATTCTCGGATTAACCCACTCAACCAAGTATGAGAAGCAATTTGGGAAAACTCACACATTGAACAGTTTTAGTTACCATTTATTGTGAAAGTAATTCTATATGACTAGTCAAATTAATTATCATTAATTAGATGCAAGTTGTCTAGATCTTGTTAGCCAGCATCATCACCAAGTCGTCCATAACCGTGGACACGGCTCATCGATAAGATTATACCCTGCAGGGGTGCACTACTGGACCCATACTCGCATGATCAACCCAGTTAAAAACATTAGAGCCTCTCAACCCAGCTCTTTTCCTTCACCGCAACAAGTCCGAGGAGCCACGGGAGCTATGCTGGTCCCGGCCAAAAGGGTGCGGATTCCCGCAGGACACACCCCTCCGCACCAACAGGCCGCGCCATATGCATGTAACAAGGCACACCGCCAAAGTAAAATACTACACTAGTATCGATCATATGAGACAAATGGAAAACCCGAACTAGGTGCGACAAGTTCAAGTTCCAGTCAAAGTCGAGGGGGGCTCCATAGGGCCTCCCACAAGTGGTTAGTGCGCTCAAAATTGGATCTGAGGATAAAATCTCAGTTCCTAGGTCGACACTTAGCAGAACAAAGAACCTCGCAAGGCCTTCCGCCGGTGCCTTATCTTTTAATTACAATATCCAACATATGGCAGCAATTTATTAAGATAGAACAATCTATCATGCTAAGCAGGTGAAATAAAAAACCAACAGACGACTCGCACAACCAACCCTAAGCATGCGCTACGACTCGCAAGGTCAACAGATAAACATGCAAAGATATTAGGATGTGGGGATAGAGCTAGATGGGCTTCAGGATAAACATGTGATGGGATCGCAGTTCAAGAAACGTAAACTAGGGTAGTAGAGATGAACGGCAGGAATGAAAGACAATTTATAGGTAAACAAGCAAAATTTGCTTGCCTGCAATCCCGCATGGAAGCAGATCTTGTCGTTGCTCACACATCTCAACGTCTTATCCGAGAAGAAGCAACAAATACTGGAAAACGTAAAAGATGCATCTTATAACTACGGCAAAAGATCCAGCATGATCATATGAGAATGATGCATGACATGGCAAGATGCAAAACAAATGCAATTAATCCAAATTAAACAGGAAAGCAACCCCGACAATTAATATTTAGGTGCAAGTTATTTATCTACTCAACAATATTAAATGTTCGTTAACATGGTAACACATGGCATGGGTGATCTGATTAAATTAAATGGCATAGGGCAATAAATAAATAAAGCCCAACACATTCCATATTTAATTATTTAGTTGCAATTAACAAATTACACTGAGAAATTAAAATAAAAGATGCAAAATGGCATATGAATGTCATATTAATGTTTATTGCATTTTTCTGATAATAAAACCTATACAGATTATTTTATTTGGAGTTATAGATTAAAAGTTATTAACATATTAAGTTTCTGGACTAAACTGCAAAAGGCAGGGACCTTTCGTGATGGAAACAGTGCTGGGGAGGGTTTTATCACGAAACCAAAGAACCCAGGGGCTCGGTGTAAATTCCTGCGTAGAGAATACCTCTCGGAACTTTTCTCACCGAGTGGGAAACCACCCGTGAGACTAACAGTGGCCCCCAGGCCACGCTGGCGCGCGCGGGGCTGTGTTGGCTTCCCAGGTCGCTGAACAGTAGGACCCACGCGTCATAGAACCAAAAAAACGAAAAAAGGGGGGCTTTTTCTGGTCAACGCGCCCGCGGGGGATCGAACTGGAGACGCGCGCGCAGACAGAACGATGTTGTTAACCAGTTGAGCTCGGTGTGTGTTGTTGAATGCTACCGCGACACACTGAATTTAACACGCCTCCAACGCGCTAAGACTAACGAAACTGAAGATCGGGGGAAGACAGAGCAACGGCGGACTGAAATCGTCCGCCGGCGTTGATCTGCACGGAGCGGCGCGGGACGCGGGGGCGTGCGTGCGTGTGCAGTTCGTGCATGTGTGTACTCCAAGGGCAGAAGAGGCACGGGGCGCAGCACCGGGTCCTAAGCAGCGACCTTGGAGCTCCTCGGCACGGCCATGGCGGAGACGGAACAAGTTGAGGACAGTCTCGTCGATTCCACCGGCAAGAAGAGAGGGGGAAGGCCGGGATGGAGAGAGGATCTCACGGGGAGGGTGGTCGGAGGAGTTGTTGGGTCGAGGAGGACCGAAACGCCGGAATCGCGCGGCGGAGGGTCGCCGGCCGCGGTGGAGACGGAGACGAGGGCGACGGACTCGGCGCTCCCGGCTCCAATTCTTGCGACTTGGACGTCGAGGACGGCGAGGCGGAGCTCCTAGACCTCCTTGCGGCCCCTCGACGGCGGCGGAGGTGCGGCACGACGGTGAGGTGGCCTCCGGTGAGATGGTGGCGGTGGAGGAAAAACAGGGAAGGAGAAAGAAGAAGAAGGGGGAGGCGGCGGCGCATGGAGGAAGGAGGGAGGAGAGGCTAGGGTTTGGAATTGGGGAGAGGTGTGCGGCTAAGGAGGAGAGGAGGGGAGTGGGTGGAGGGAGCACATGGAGGTGGGGCATGGCAGGGGAGGAGAGCACGACCACTTTTCTCCTATGTCACCGTACGGGAAGAAGGTGATAGGAGGGAGATGGCTGGGCTTTCAGAGATGGGCCGGGAGGGAAAATAGGCCGAGGCAAGGTTTTCTCCCTCTGTTTTTTATTTCTTTTATTTATTCTTTTCTGTTTTATGTTTTAAAAATAAAATAGAGAAGGAATTTGAATAAACAAATTTTATAAAATAGTTTTTGTTTCAAATAGGCAATTCAATGAACTAGTTTTTATAATATTTGCAAAAGATTTGAAATACACATTTTAATTAATTTGAAATGCATTTGAATTTAATTGTGTGAAAAGAATTTAAAAGGAGTTGAGTTGAAATGCAAAAATTGACAATTACAAATGATGCATGATGACCTCATGTTGATGCAAAAAAGAAAACAAACAAATAATTGGAGAAATTCCGGGGCGTTACAATCGACACCACTAACAAGGGATCGCGTCCCGCGATCCATGCCGAGACCACAAGAAGAGAGGGGTAACTACCGAGTCTTCCGGCTCCGTGATGAACTCCTCGACGCCACTAACAAGGGATTGTTGCTCCACCTCGAGATTCTCGACACCACTAACAAGAAGTTCTGACTCCACCTTGAACTTCTCGACACAACTAACAAAAAACGTTTCCCCGTCGATGCTTATTTCCGAAGATCGAACCTAATAGGATAAAAGGCAAGAAATCGTCCACCCACACGTAGGAACCTAAAACTTTGAAAGTTGGATAAGAGAAGAGACTCCAAAACAAGTAAGGTAAGAGGAGAAATAGGATATAGGTAAGGAATAAAAAGAATCCTAATGAGATCTTTTCAAAATAATTTTAGTCAAATAGTTTAGACACTCTATAAACAACGACCGTTAGCGAGGTTATCCTACAGGCTTTTGCGGACCCGCTGCTTCGATAACCAATCGTATCGAAACAACAAGGATATCGAAACCAAGGCTCTGATACCACTTTGTGACGCCCCAAAATCGGTACTATCTAGATTTAAGCGATCCCGCCGAAATCCGCATAATAACGATTTTAGGTCGCCCACAGACATAATGTGCACCCCGAAACATGCGCATTATGTGGGTGGAATTGTGATAGCATTACAACAGTTCTGATACATCCACAAATACAACAGAAGATATATAATATACAACAACGACTCGAACGAGTCAAGATACAAATGTTACAATACAAAGATACAAATGACAGCGGAAGCATAATAATATCCGACTACGGATAAGATACAAATTGGACTAAGAGTCCTGAAGATAAGCAATGTCGCCATATCCCTGCCCAGCCAAGCCGGAGGGATTCCCAAGCTAACGTCGTCAGACTTCAAACTTGTTAACTGCACATAAAGCACAACCCAAAAGAGGGTCAGGGCACTCCCTGGCAAGCAAAACCGACTTGCCTACTTTCTACACCATCTCCCAAAATATAGGGGAGGTGGACTTAGCGGCAGCAGCATTAGCAACTTAGAGAGAGACGCTATAACTTCCGTCTAAGTAGATGAGGATAAGAGAGCGCTTAAGATAACTAACTACTACCATCACCAAACATAACCCATTCTTGGATTAACCCCCTCAACCAAGTATGAGGAAGCAATTCGGGAAAACTCACACATTGACAGTTTAGTTACCATTTATTGTGAAAGTAATTATATATTACTAGGCAAATTAATTAACATTAATTAGGTGCAAGTTGTCTAGATCTTGTTAGCCAGCATCATCACCAAGTCATCCATAACCGTGGACACGACTCATCGATAAGATTATACCCTGCAGGGGTGCACTACTGGACCCATACTCGCATGATCAACCCAGTCAAAAACATTAGGGCCACTCAACCCAACTCTTTTCCTTCACCGCAACAAGTCCGAGGAGCCACGGGAGCTATGCTGGTCCCGGCCAAAAGGGTGCGGATTCCCGCAGGACACACCCCTCCGCACCAACAGGCCGCGCCCTATATGCATGTAACAAGGCACACCGCCAAAGTAAAATACTACATTAGTATCGATGCATAGGAGACAAATGGAAAACCCGAACTAGGTGCGGCTCCCGGACAAGTTGAAGTTCCAGTCAAAGTTGAGGGGGGCTCCATAGGGCCTCCCACAAGTGGTTAGTGCGCTCAAAATTGGATCCGAGAACAAAATCTCAGTTCCTAGGTCGATACTTAGCAGAACAAAGCACCTCGCAAGGCCTTCCACCGGTGCCTTATTTTTAATTATAATACCCAACATATGGAAGCATTTTATTAAGGTAGAACAATCTATCATGCTAAGCAGGTGAAATAAAAGACCAACAAACGACTCGCACAACCAACTCTAAGCATGCGCTACGACTCGCAAGGCCAACAGATAAACATGCAACGGTATTAGGATGTGGGGATAAAGATGTATGGGCTGCAGGATAAACATGTGATGGGATCGCAGTTCAAGAAACGTAAACTAGTGTAGCAGAGATCAACGGCAGGAATGAAAGACAATGTATAGGTAAACAAGCAAACTTTGTTTGCCTGGAATCCCGCATGGAAGCAGATCTTGTCGTTCCTCACACATCTCAACGTTTTATCCGCGAAGAAGCAACAAACACTGGAAAGCGTAAAAGAGGCATCTTATAACTACGGCAAAAGATCCAGCATGATCATATGAGAACGATGCATGACATGGCAAGATGCAAAACAAATGCAATTAATCCAAAATTAAGCGGGAAAGCAACCCCGACAATTCATATTTAGGTGCAAGTTATTTATCTACTCAACAATATTAAATGTTCGTTAACATGGTAACACATGGCATGGGTGATCTGATTAAATTAAATGGAATAGGGAAATAAATAAATAAAGCCCAACACATTCCATATTTAATTATTTAGTTGCAATTAACAAATTACACTAAGAAATTAAAATAAAAGATGCAAAATGGCATATGAATGTCATATTAATGTTTATTGCATTTTTCTAATAATAAAACCTATAAAGATTTTTTTTTTTGGAGTTATAGATTAAAAGTTTTTAACATATTAAGTTTCTAGACTAAACTGCAAAAGGCAGGGACTTGTTCGTGATGGAAACAGTGCTGGGGAGGGTTTAATCATGAAACCGTAGAACCTAGGGGGCTCGGTGTAAATTCCTGCGCAGAGAAAACCTCTCGGAACTTTTCTCACCGAGTGGGAAACCACGCGTGAGACTGACAGTGGCCCCCAGACCACGCTGGCGCGCGCGGGGCTGTGTTGGCTTCCCAAGTCACTGACCAGCAGGACCCACGCGTCATAGAACCGAAAAAACAAAAAAGGGGGGCTTTTCTGGTCAACGCGCCCGCGGGGGAGCGAACCAGAGACACGCGCGGACAGAACGACGTTGTTAACCAGTTGAGCTCGGTGTGTGTTTTTGAATGCTACCGCGACACACTGAATTTAACACGCCTCCAACGCGCTAAGGCTGGCGAAAATGAAGATCGGGGGAAGACAGAGCAACGGCGGACTGAAATCAACCGCCGACTTTGATCTGCACGGAGCGGCACGGGACGCGGGGGCGTGCGTGCGTGTGCAGTTTGTGCGTGTGTGTACTCCTAGGGCAGAGGACGCACGGGGCGCATCACCGGGTCCTAAGCAGGGACCTTGGAGCTCCTCGGCACGGCCATGGCGGAGACAGAACAAGTCGAGGACGGTCTCGTCGATTCCGCCAGCAAGAAGAGAGGGGGAAGGCGGGGATGGAGAGAGGATCTCACGGGGAGGGTGGTCGGAGGAGTTGTTCGGGTCGAGGAGGACCGAAACGCCGGAATCGCGTGGCGGAGGGTCGCAGGCCGCGGTGGAGACGGAGACGAGGGCAACAGACTCGGTGCTCCCGGCTCCAATTCTTGCGGCTTGGACGTCGAGGACGGTGAGGCGGAGCTCTTGGACCTCCTTGCGGCCCCACGACGGCGGCGGAGGTGTGGGGCGACGGTGAGGTGGCCTTCGGTGAGATGGTGGCGGTGGAGGAAAAACAGGGAAGGAGAAAGAAGAAGAACGAGGAGGCGGCGGCGCATGGAGGAAGGAGGTGAAGGAGATATGCCCTAGAGGCAAATAAATAAGTAGTATTTATTGCATTATCTCATAAGTTTATAATAGGTTTGTGTATTATGCTATAACTGTATTAATCGGAATTATTAATACACGTGTGATACATAGACAACCAGGTCCCTAGCAAGCCTCTATATGAGCTAGTCCATTGGGCAACAGTTGATCGAGATTCCCGATCAAGGACAATAACGTCGGTTGACAATAGGGTCATCTTGTTAGTAGAATAAGGTGGCGGACATACGCAAAGTATTGCAATAAGATCGTATTACGATGTTTGTGATTTGCAATAGATAAGAGTGTGATAGCTTATTCCTTAGACCGTGAGACCGTACTTATTGTTGCTTCGTAGGAGTACTTTGAGAGCATCAAACGTTGTGTCTTATATAGCATGACAATAACGGTGTCCATCTTGGGTATTCCGAAAGAGCATCAAGACGTAAGGATCAAGAGCGGGATTTGCTCATTCTTGTAATGGAAAGATACTCTGGGCCCACTCGGTGATATTGCATCTATATAGCTGCGCAGCTTGTGACTAGGTCATGGAGATGTAATATCGCAGACGAGTTAATAACCTTCGTCGGTAACAAGATACAGCAAAGGCATCGATGTGTCTACGATCATATCTCGGACAAGGTAGTATCGCAGAGACAAAGGGAATGAATATCATACTTATGGTTCAACAACGATATTCGTGGAATGCACAGGGGTCGTCATATATTTCCAGGTATCCCTGACGATCATTGGTGAGCGGAGTGTCTCGACCATGTCTAGAGTATTCTCGAACCGTAGCGTAACAAACTTAAGGTCTTAGCGACGCTAGGAGATAGGTTCTGGAATTTTATAGGTTTTTGTTGGAGAGAAAGAATTGATCCGGAAAGAGTTCCGGTGGTCCGGAAGGAGTTCCGGGGAGCTATGGAAAGGTTCCGGGAATGTCCGAAAGTTGTTCGGGTGGTTCCAAAATAGTTTCGGAGTCATGGGATATTGAATTATATATAAATATATTAATTATGAATTAATGGGATTTTTATATTAATTAAATAAAGGAAAAAGGGGGCTCCCACCTAAATGGGCCCTGAGAGGGCCCAAGAGGGGGAAACCGCACCCCACAAGGAAGGGAAGGCTTGGGCCTCCTAGTCCAACTCGGACTAGGAGTGGGAGAGCCCATGGGGGGTTTGGCCGAACCCCCCCTCCCCTCTCCTCCTTTTAGTCCCACATGGGGGAGCCAAGGGGGTTGGCACACCCCTTCCCCCTTTATATAGCAAGGCATATTAATTGATTTAATACATAGGAAATTCAATTAATTCCCAATTTCTCTCTCGATCTTGTGGTTCCCAAGTCGGAGCCGCGCCGAGCTGAGGAAAGGGGGATCTCTCCACCTAAGCCATACCGCAGAGCGCCGTTGCTCTGCGGGATTCCAGATAAGATCTACTCCTGCGATTTCAGCTGGATCTGAATGACCGGGAGTCGTCGCTAGGCTCCGTATGTTTGCGAGTGCTCGGAGGCTACTCTATTGAGGAGCTTGGGCGACGTCGTCTCGCCCCCTGCAGCCGCCGCGCCTCCCCCCCTCTGCTGCCGGCGCGCCAGCCCCGGTGCTGGCGCTCTGCCTTCTTCCGCCCGACGCCCGTCGACGCAGATCATCGTCGACACCCCGGCGTCATCGACTCCGACATCGCGGCAAGTTCTCCGCGACCTCGAGGTCGGCTACGTACGACTTCATCGTCAACGCTTGTGCGGGAGCGTAATCCCCGCTATCGGTCTACATGGAGGTAATGTAACTCGTTCCGCCACCGTTATCGCATGTACTAGATAGATAGATCCTGGCTAGTTAGGGTTTCGCTCGCTAGAAAATTATTGTTTTCTGCCCCGTAACCCCTTCAGTGGTATCAGAGCCGATCTATGCGTAGTACTGCTGGTACGGTTAGAACTCATGTTGAATGAGGGCGTCTTTCTTATATTTGCTACCCTCTAGCGTGCACTTGCGATGCCTTCGGTATTGAGTTGATGAAGCGGCCCGGACCGACTTTACGCGTACGCTTACGCGAGACTGGTTCCACTACTGACATACGGCTTGCACCGTATCTGTGGCTGGCGGGTGCCTGTTTCTCTCTCTCTAGTCGGCAAAGCATTTTCAATGGAGGGCCCGAAAGGGATGCTTAAACATGCAATTATACGATTGACGTTGTGGTACAAAGTTCGTAGGTAGGGAAGCGATTCTCTTACGAATAAGCCTATTTGCCACGTAAAACTTGCAAAACTAGATAAAGCTAGAGGCGTCTAACTTTGTTTTGCAGAGGCGTTATTTTATGTGACATGGTTACGGTAAGTTTTGATATTACTCGTACTGTCGGAGGCAATGGAGGGCTCTGTAGACTCGGAGCCATGCCGGGGCGCCGGGGCCAGGCACATGGCGCCATGAAGGTCCAGGCGCATCGACCATGTCACATCGCACTTCATTGCATCATTATTGTGTGCTGTTGTGTGTGCATCCTATTGATTGCTTATATGCTAGATTTACAACGGTAGCATCATAAATAGGATGATCCCTAACAAATACCAAAATTGTGTTCTCCCTCGTTGCGCACCACCAAGAAAGTTCTACGTTATGAGGCAGGCCGTGATGATCGGGTGTCACACATCTCGTCGTTCGCATACAGTGGGTGTAAGCCATGTTGCACGCGCAGGTCTTCGAGGTTTGATTGGCGAGCCTAGCATACTCAGAGGTATGGCCTCGGAACACGGGAAGATCGAAAGATCGAGCACGAGTCATAGAGTTTTGATCGACATTTTATGTCCACCTTTGAAGCTGTGCTGCCGGCCGTGATGATCGGGGGTGGTGTAGTGGATGGGGGTCGTGTCATCGCCGCTATTATTTTAGGGATAATAATATTGGTGTGGTGTGTTTTTGATAATGAGATTATAGGACTAAAACTCACCTACATATTATAAACTTAAACCTTACCTCTTTTGCGATCACATCTGTAGACTACGCAGCTATACTTCGGTTACTTCCTCAAGAGCCCGGATGCTACATTAGAAGCCGACGGGTCCAACTTCATCAGATGGTACAGGGGTTTTAGAAACATTCTCGAACACAACAACATTCTATATGTTCTCGATGAACCGTTAGGAGAAGGACCAGGAGATTCTGCAAGCGAGGAGGAGGAAGATGATTTCCGTAAGCGTCGAGACATATTCATTGAAGTGGAGATCACCATGACCGTATGCCTGGCACCCGAGTTGAAAGAGATGTTTCGACGCAAGGAGCCAAGCGTCATGATGGATGCGATAAAGACGCACTTCGGGGATGAATTAAAGCGTGAGCAGTTCAGGCAGCTTAGAATGTTCCAGACCATTCACATGGAGGAGCATACCTGTCTGAAGACACATTTGAAGAGATTCTATGACATCTACTTCCAGCTGACGATGGTCTTCGATTACTGGATGGCGGATTCTTGCGCCATTCGGACTGTCCTGATATCTCTACCTCCTAGCTATGAGAAGCATGTACGTAAGTACATTTTGAAAGCCGACGATATGAACTTCTACGTATTCATACGTGAGTTCCAGTCTCTGAAGGTTGATTCCATCGAAGGAGAGATCTTCGATGCTACAGGTATATATTTGATATATGCAGAATTATGAATTCGCCCATGGAATATGATGAAATTTTGATAATTGCTCTGTTTGTGAAACAGGTCCTGATTATCACGTATATGCGGCGCAGTTTGATGTGACCAGGCGCTGAAGCTGGTAATCAAGGAGTTGATGGCCTTTTGGTGTTCACGTCCTCAAGTTATCATAGTTATCATTAATAGTTTTTGATACGATCTTTTGTAACAGTGAGCGAGTGTGTGTGTCTTGATTGTTGCAAGACAAAGTTATTCATGTAATAAGACAAAGTCAGTTGTTTTATGTTATGGAACAAGTCAGTTGTTTTATCTTATGAATAAAGTTTCCACATCTCAGTTACATTGATTGTATGATAAGTATTCATAATTGTAGATATGATAAAATAGCTTGTCCCATGAACAAAGGTTCTATTGCTAGAATAAACACCGTTCGAGTTTAGTCATAAAAGCAATGAAAGAAGTAATGGATGTTTTTTTGTCCATTTAAGTATTTCGAGTGCTGAGTTGATTAAGCTTGAAATCAAGTATTGAAGTTGCAATACTAGCGGAAATTAATTGAGTATCATTTTTAAATGATTAATTAATGGTGTTTATTGGTTGATTCGAATTCCTCCATGACTTTGGCATATAGGAGTATTTGCCCGATGAATCGTGGAGTCTGAGATTAATTTGATAATAGATCGAATGGGGTTTTTCAGAAGAAACATTTGTGAACATTGTATTCACAGAATTCGATCAAAGGACAGTATTTTTGAATTACGTTTTCAACACAAGAGACTTGTGGTGATTTGCTTCACATAATTATAATGTCATGTATAGTGATATGTGGGGAATTATAATCATGCTCTATTTTTAATAAAGTGTGGCCTGTCAGAATCAGTCTTAGAATCTCCTAAATACGTTCGAAACATTATAGTTGATGTCCACTTTAGAAAATAGATATATATATTTCTCAACGAGAATTCGAAGGATCGACAGTAGTGTCAACATGTATATGATTATGCGATAATTCGAAATATACATGAGTAGTTCTTTGTAGATTGCTCGCATTGGATGAGGGTGTATTCCAAAACCAAGTAGAAACAAAGTTCAGTTTGTTGTCTGTGTAATTCCGAGAAAAGATGACTTTTCGAATTATGGTTTATGGATTGAAATTAGAAGTTTGGAATAAAGTGTCAGACTTATGTTGGAAGATGTTCCAAAGAGTATATGTCTACTAATGAAAGTTTAGTGATTAAGAGTGAGGGAGACTAGAAAATTGTTTTCTGCTTGCAATCCTCTTCATAAAGATCATAATATTTTCATGAAAGAAACTTCTAAATAAAGTGTTGTTATATTTAATATTGCTGTCAGGTCACATCACTGTATTAAGTATTTCAGATCTTGTTGACAGATCAAGGTGCACTTTATGAATACAAAGAAAGTTGAGAAAATATCGGAATACGAACAAAGGCGTTTTAAGCCTGGAAATCCAAAGTTACATTTGAAAGGATTAAGAGAGTAATTGTTGCTGCAATTCTTATTAGAGGAATAAGATTGTTTAATCGTCATATAAGGTGTTATGTGAGAAATGTGACTATAAGAAAGACGCGGTAGCATGTCTTGTCGAGAAATATGTCTTGGACAAGATCAAATCTGTTGACTACATTTATGTAGACATGCTTGAAGTCTGAGGGATTTGTATTAATGTAATACTGTAGTTTGTATTAAATTCGAATTGATAGTAGATCAATGATTTTGGTTTAACCAAGATGTCGACTTAAGTGGGAGTCAAAGTTAGTTTACTCAGGTGGAATATGTATGGAACATATTTTTGAGTATGAGCTCAGGAACTCAAATATGTGGATAACACGTTTTTGAGTGGGAGCGTGTGTTGTCAAATATGTGGAGACATAATTTGAGTGGGAGTCGAATTCATCTTGTGTAGTTAACACATTGTGAAACTGTACCAATAGAATAGGATGAGGTTGTAAAACTATTTAAAAGTTAGTGTCTATTTTGAAATAGAACAGGAAATTTAAATAGTTAGTCGAGTTATGTTGGATTATATCTGAGGAGTCAGAATAGAATCTAAAGGATGGTCCTTTGGAATCCAATTGGTCATTAAGAGTAATGATGCATGAAGGTAATGGTTGTATGACATGAGGGTCTATTATGTAATATTAGACATCATACAGAAACCATATTATATGCTCGATGAAATATAACCGATGTTCTTGGAATAAAGAACAGTTACGAAAGTAAATTTGGAATTTACTGGAAGTAGAAGTGCGTTAGTTAAAGGATTGACATTTGAATGTCAAGTTTTCTACGTTGGTGTGAAAGTATGTAGATATCGCGAGTTTGTAATTGTTACAGGGGGCTCTGTATGGCTGAGTGTGTTTTTCAGGGCAGTTATCTGGTTAGTATAATCAGAGTAAGCGCTGGGAAGCAGAAGTCTCACTTAGTTACGGTATTTGCATATATGTTGTTAGACAACATGGTGATATCAAGCGAGTTGATACCAAGTGAATCGCAAAAGCGTGCACAATCATGGATTGTGCAGTAACACTTTTCCAGAAGCAAGCATTATCAAATGATTCTTATTTGATAAGGGATTCTGATAAAGTAAAATGCAGCTGGTTTATTTGTACTCTAGTGCAAGTGGGAGACTGAAGGAGATATGCCCTAGAGGCAAATAAATAAGTAGTATTTATTGCATTATCTCAAAAGTTTATAATAGGTTTGTGTATTATGCTATAACTGTATTAATCGGAATTATTAATACACGTGTGATACATAGACAACCAGGTCCCTAGCAAGCCTCTATATGAGCTAGTCCATTGGGCAACAATTGATCGAGATTCCCGATCAAGGACAATGACGTCGGTTGACAATGGGGTCATCTTGTTAGTAGAATAAGGTAGCGGACATACGCAAAGTATTGCAATAAGATCGTATTACGATGTTTGTCATTTGCAATAGATAAGAGTGTGATAGCTTATTCCTTAGACCGTGAGACCGTACTTATTGTTGCTTCGTAGGAGTACTTTGAGAGCATCAAACGTTGTGTCTTATATAGCATGACAATAACGGTGTCCATCTTGGGTATTCCGAAAGAGCATCAAGACGTAAGGATCAAGAGCGGGATTTGTTCATTCTTGTAATGGAAAGATACTCTGGGCCCACTCGGTGATATTGCATCTATATAGCTGCGCAGCTTGTGACTAGGTCATGGAGATGTAATATCGCAGACGAGTTAATAACCTTCGTCGGTAACAAGATACAGCAAAGGCATCGATGTGTCTACGATCATATCTCGGACAAGGTGGTATCGCAGAGACAAAGGGAATGAATATCATACTTATGGTTCAACGACGATATTCGTGGAATGCACAGGGGTCGTCATATATTTCCAGGTATCCCTGACGATCATTGGTGAGCGGAGTGTCTCGACCATGTCTGGAGTATTCTCGAACCGTAGCGTAACAAACTTAAGGTCTTAGCGACGCTAGGAGATAGGTTCTGGAATTTTATAGGTTTTTGTTGGAGAGAAAGAATTGATCCGGAAAGAGTTCCGGTGGTCCGGAAGGAGTTCCGGAGAGCTATGGAAAGGTTCCGGGAATGTCCGAAAGTTGTTCGGGTGGTTCCGAAATAGTTTCGGAGTCATGGGATATTGAATTATATATAAATATATTAATTATGAATTAATGGGATTTTTATATTAATTAAATAAAGGAAAAAGGGGGCTCCCACCTAAATGGGCCCTGAGAGGGCCCAAGAGGGGGAAACCGCACCCCACAAGGAAGGGAAGGCTTGGGCCTCCTAGTCCAACTCGGACTAGGAGTGGGAGAGCCCATGGGGGGTTTGGCCGAACCCCCCCTCCCCTCTCCTCCTTTTAGTCCCACATGGGGGAGCCAAGGGGGTTGGCACACCCCTTCCCCCTTTATATAGCAAGGCATATTAATTGATTTAATACATAGGAAATTCAATTAATTCCCAATTTCTCTCTCGATCTTGTGGTTCCCAAGTCGGAGCCGCGCCGAGCTGAGGAAAGGGGGATCTCTCCACCTAAGCCATACCGCAGAGCGCCGTTGCTCTGCGGGATTCCAGATAAGATCTACTCCTGCGATTTCAGCTGGATCTGAATGACCGGGAGTCGTCGCTAGGCTCCGTATGTTTGCGAGTGCTCGGAGGCTACTCTATTGAGGAGCTTGGGCGACGTCGTCTCGCCCCCTGCAGCCGCCGCGCCTCCCCCCCTCTGCTGCCGGCGCGCCAGCCCCGGTGCTGGCGCTCTGCCTTCTTCCGCCCGACGCCCGTCGACGCAGATCATCGTCGACACCCCGGCGTCATCGACTCCGACATCGCGGCAAGTTCTCCGCGACCTCGAGGTCGGCTACGTACGACTTCATCGTCAACGCTTGTGCGGGAGCGTAATCCCCGCTATCGGTCTACATGGAGGTAATGTAACTCGTTCCGCCACCGTTATCGCATGTACTAGATAGATAGATCCTGGCTAGTTAGGGTTTCGCTCGCTAGAAAATTATTGTTTTCTGCCCCGTAACCCCTTCAGTGGTATCAGAGCCGATCTATGCGTAGTACTGCTGGTACGGTTAGAACTCATGTTGAATGAGGGCGTCTTTCTTATATTTGCTACCCTCTAGCGTGCACTTGCGATGCCTTCGGTATTGAGTTGATGAAGCGGCCCGGACCGACTTTACGCGTACGCTTACGCGAGACTGGTTCCACTACTGACATACGGCTTGCACCGTATCTGTGGCTGGCGGGTGCCTGTTTCTCTCTCTCTAGTCGGCAAAGCATTTTCAATGGAGGGCCCGAAAGGGATGCTTAAACATGCAATTATACGATTGACGTTGTGGTACAAAGTTCGTAGGTAGGGAAGCGATTCTCTTACGAATAAGCCTATTTGCCACGTAAAACTTGCAAAACTAGATAAAGCTAGAGGCGTCTAACTTTGTTTTGCAGAGGCGTTATTTTATGTGACATGGTTACGGTAAGTTTTGATATTACTCGTACTGTCGGAGGCAATGGAGGGCTCTGTAGACTCGGAGCCATGCCGGGGCGCCGGGGCCAGGCACATGGCGCCATGAAGGTCCAGGCGCATCGACCATGTCACATCGCACTTCATTGCATCATTATTGTGTGCTGTTGTGTGTGCATCCTATTGATTGCTTATATGCTAGATTTACAACGGTAGCATCATAAATAGGATGATCCCTAACAAATACCAAAATTGTGTTCTCCCTCGTTGCGCACCACCAAGAAAGTTCTACGTTATGAGGCAGGCCGTGATGATCGGGTGTCACACATCTCGTCGTTCGCATACAGTGGGTGTAAGCCATGTTGCACGCGCAGGTCTTCGAGGTTTAATTGGCGAGCCTAGCATACTCAGAGGTATGGCCTCGGAACACGGGAAGATCGAAAGATCGACCACGAGTCATAGAGTTATGATCGACATTTTATGTCCACCTTTGAAGCTGTGCTGCCGGCCGTGATGATCGGGGGTGGTGTAGTGGATGGGGGTCGTGTCATCGCCGCTATTATTTTAGGGATAATAATATTGGTGTGGTGTGTTTTTGATAATGAGATTATAGGACTAAAACTCACCTACATATTATAAACTTAAACCTTACCTCTTTTGCGATCACATCTGTAGACTACGCAAATATACTTCGGTTACTTCCTCAAGAGCCCGGATGCTACATTAGAAGCCGACGGGTCCAACTTCATCAGATGGTACAGGGGTTTTAGAAACATTCTCGAACACAACAACATTCTATATGTTCTCGATGAACCGTTAGGAGAAGGACCAGGAGATTCTGCAAGCGAGGAGGAGGAAGATGATTTCCGTAAGCGTCGAGACATATTCATTGAAGTGGAGATCACCATGACCGTATGCCTGGCACCCGAGTTGAAAGAGATGTTTCGACGCAAGGAGCCAAGCGTCATGATGGATGCGATAAAGACGCACTTCGGGGATGAATTAAAGCGTGAGCAGTTCAGGCAGCTTAGAATGTTCCAGACCATTCACATGGAGGAGCATACCTGTCTGAAGACACATTTGAAGAGATTGTATGACATCTACTTCCAGCTGACGATGGTCTTCGATTACTGGATGGCGGATTCTTGCGCCATTCGGACTGTCCTGATATCTCTACCTCCTAGCTATGAGAAGCATGTACGTAAGTACATTTTGAAAGCCGACGATATGAACTTCTACGTATTCATACGTGAGTTCCAGTCTCTGAAGGTTGATTCCATCGAAGGAGAGATCTTCGATGCTACAGGTATATATTTGATATATGCAGAATTATGAATTCGCCCATGGAATATGATGAAATTTTGATAATTGCTCTGTTTGTGAAACAGGTCCTGATTATCACGTATATGCGGCGCAGTTTGATGTGACCAGGCGCTGAAGCTGGTAATCAAGGAGTTGATGGCCTTTTGGTGTTCAAGTCCTCAAGTTATCATAGTTATCATTAATAGTTTTTGATACGATCTTTTGTAACAGTGAGCGAGTGTGTGTGTCTTGATTGTTGCAAGACAAAGTTATTCATGTAATAAGACAAAGTCAGTTGTTTTATGTTATGGAACAAGTCAGTTGTTTTATCTTATGAATAAAGTTTCCACATCTCAGTTACATTGATTGTATGATAAGTATTCATAATTGTAGATATGATAAAATAGCTTGTCCCATGAACAAAGGTTCTATTGCTAGAATAAACACCGTTCGAGTTTAGTCATAAAAGCAATGAAAGAAGTAATGGATGTTTTTTGTCCATTTAAGTATTTCGAGTGCTGAGTTGATTAAGCTTGAAATCAAGTATTGAAGTTGCAATACTAGCGGAAATTAATTGAGTATCATTTTTAAATGATTAATTAATGGTGTTTATTGGTTGATTCGAATTCCTCCATGACTTTGGCATATAGGAGTATTTGCCCGATGAATCGTGGAGTCTGAGATTAATTTGATAATAGATCAAATGGGGTTTTTCAGAAGAAACATTTGTGAACATTGTATTCACAGAATTCGATCAAAGGACAGTATTTTTGAATTATGTTTTCAACACAAGAGACTTGTGGTGATTTGCTTCACATAATTATAATGTCATGTATAGTGATATGTGGGGAATTATAATCATGCTCTATTTTTAATAAAGTGTGGCCTGTCAGAATCAGTCTTAGAATCTCCTAAATACGTTCAAAACATTATAGTTGATGTCCACTTTAGAAAATAGATATATATATTTCTCAACGAGAATTCGAAGGATCGACAGTAGTGTCGACATGTATATGATTATACGATAATTCGGAATATACATGAGTAGTTCTTTGTAGATTGCTCGCATTGGATGAGGGTGTATTCCAAAACCAAGTAGAAACAAAGTTCAGTTTGTTGTCTGTGTAATTCCGAGAAAAGATGACTTTTCGAATTATGGTTTATGGATTGAAATTAGAAGTTTGGAATAAAGTGTCAGACTTATGTTGGAAGATGTTCCAAAGAGTATATGTCTGCTAATGAAAGTTTAGTGATTAAGAGTGAGGGAGACTAGAAAATTGTTTTCTGCTTGCAATCCTCTTCATAAAGATCATAATATTTTCATGAAAGAAACTTCTAAATAAAGTGTTGTTATATTTAATATTGCTGTCAGGTCACAGCACTGTATTAAGTATTTCAGATCTTGTTGACAGATCAAGGTGCACTTTATGAATACAAAGAAAGTTGAGAAAATATCGGAATACGAACAAAGGCGTTTTAAGCCTGAAAATCCAAAGTTACATTTGAAAGGATTAAGAGAGTAATTGTTTCTGCAATTCTTATTAGAGGAATAAGATTGTTTAATCGTCATATAAGGTGTTATGTGAGAAATGTGACTATAAGAAAGACGCGGTAGCATGTCTTGTCGAGAAATATGTCTTGGACAAGATCAAATCTGTTGACTACATTTATGTAGACATGCTTGAAGTCTGAGGGATTTATATTAATGTAATACTGTAGTTTGTATTAAATTCGAATTGATAGTAGATCAATGATTTTGGTTTAACCAAGATGTCGACTTAAGTGGGAGTCAAAGTTAGTTTACTCAGGTGGAATATGTATGGAACATATTTTTGAGTATGAGCTCAGGAACTCAAATATGTGGATAACACGTTTTTGAGTGGGAGCGTGTGTTGTCAAATATGTGGAGACATAATTTGAGTGGGAGTCGAATTCATCTTGTGTAGTTAACACATTGTGAAACTGTACCAATAGAATAGGATGAGGTTGTAAAACTATTAAAAAGTTAGTGTCTATTTTGAAATAGAACAGGAAATTTAAATAGTTAGTCGAGTTATGTTGGATTATATCTGAGGAGTCAGAATAGAATCAAAAGGATGGTCCTTTGGAATCCAATTGGTCATTAAGAGTAATGATGCATGAAGGTAATGGTTGTATGACATGAGGGTCTATTATGTAATATTAGACATCATACAGAAACCATATTATATGCTCGATGAAATATAACCGATGTTCTTGGAATAAAGAACAGTTACGAAAGTAAATTTGGAATTTACTGGAAGTAGAAGTGCGTTAGTTAAAGGATTGACATTTGAATGTCAAGTTTTCTACGTTGGTGTGAAAGTATGTAGATATCGCGAGTTTGTAATTGTTATAGGGGGCTCTATATGGCTGAGTGTGTTTTTCAGGGCAGTTATCTGGTTAGTATAATCAGAGTAAGCGCTGGGAAGCAGAAGTCTCACTTAGTTACGGTATTTGCATATATGTTGTTAGACAACATGGTGATATCAAGCGAGTTGATACCAAGTGAATCGCAAAAGCGTGCACAATCATGGATTGTGCAGTAACACTTTTCCACAAGCAAGCATTATCAAATGATTCTTATTTGATAAGGGATTCTGATAAAGTAAAATGCAGCTGGTTTATTTGTACTCTAGTGCAAGTGGGAGACTGAAGGAGATATGCCCTAGAGGCAAATAAATAAGTAGTATTTATTGCATTATCTCATAAGTTTATAATAGGTTTGTGTATTATGCTATAACTGTATTAATCGGAATTATTAATACACGTGTGATACATAGACAACCAGGTCCCTAGCAAGCCTCTATATGAGCTAGTCCATTGGGCAACAGTTGATCGAGATTCCCGATCAAGGACAATGACGTCGGTTGACAATGGGGTCATCTTGTTAGTAGAATAAGGTAGCGGACATACGCAAAGTATTGCAATAAGATCGTATTACGATGTTTGTCATTTGCAATAGATAAGAGTGTGATAGCTTATTCCTTAGACCGTGAGACCGTACTTATTGTTGCTTCGTAGGAGTACTTTGAGAGCATCAAACGTTGTGTCTTATATAGCATGACAATAACGGTGTCCATCTTGGGTATTCCGAAAGAGCATCAAGACGTAAGGATCAAGAGCGGGATTTGTTCATTCTTGTAATGGAAAGATACTCTGGGCCCACTCGGTGATATTGCATCTATATAGCTGCGCAGCTTGTGACTAGGTCATGGAGATGTAATATCGCAGACGAGTTAATAACCTTCGTCGGTAACAAGATACAGCAAAGGCATCGATGTGTCTACGATCATATCTCGGACAAGGTAGTATCGCAGAGACAAAGGGAATGAATATCATACTTATGGTTCAACGACGATATTCGTGGAATGCACAGGGGTCGTCATATATTTCCAGGTATCCCTGACGATCATTGGTGAGCGGAGTGTCTCGACCATGTCTGGAGTATTCTCGAACCGTAGCGTAACAAACTTAAGGTCTTAGCGACGCTAGGAGATAGGTTCTGGAATTTTATAGGTTTTTGTTGGAGAGAAAGAATTGATCCGGAAAGAGTTCCGGTGGTCCGGAAGGAGTTCCGGAGAGCTATGGAAAGGTTCCGGGAATGTCCGAAAGTTGTTCGGGTGGTTCCGAAATAGTTTCGGAGTCATGGGATATTGAATTATATATAAATATATTAATTATGAATTAATGGGATTTTTATATTAATTTAATATTAATTAAATAAAGGAAAAAGGGGGCTCCCACCTAAATGGGCCCTGAGAGGGCCCAAGAGGGGGAAACCGCACCCCACAAGGAAGGGAAGGCTTGGGCCTCCTAGTCCAACTCGGACTAGGAGTGGGAGAGCCCATGGGGGGTTCGGCCGAACCCCCCCTCCCCTCTCCTCCTTTTAGTCCCACATGGGGGAGCCAAGGGGGTTGGCACACCCCTTCCCCCTTTATATAGCAAGGCATATTAATTGATTTAATACATAGGAAATTCAATTAATTCCCAATTTCTCTCTCGATCTCGTGGTTCCCAAGTCGGAGCCGCGCCGAGATGAGGAAAGGGGGATCTCTCCACCTAAGCCATACCGCAGAGCGCCGTTGCTCTGCGGGATTCCAGATAAGATCTACTCCTGCGATTTCAGCTGGATCTGAATGACCGGGAGTCGTGGCTAGGCTCCGTATGTTTGCGAGTGCTCGGAGGCTACTCTATTGAGGAGCTTGGGCGACGTCGTCTCGCCCCCTGCAGCCGCCGCGCCTCCCCCCTCTGCTGCCGGCGCGCCAGCCCCGGTGCTGGCGCTCTGCCTTCTTCCGCCCGACGCCCGTCGACGCAGATCATCGTCGACACCCCGGCGTCATCGACTCCGACATCGCGGCAAGTTCTCCGCGACCTCGAGGTCGGCTACGTACGACTTCATCGTCAACGCTTGTGCGGGAGCGTAATCCCCGCTATCGGTCTACATGGAGGTAATGTAACCCGTTCCGCCACCGTTATCGCATGTACTAGATAGATAGATCCTGGCTAGTTAGGGTTTCGCTCGCTAGAAAATTATTGTTTTCTGCCCCGTAACCCCTTCAGGAGGGAGGAGAGGCTAGGGTTTGGAATTGGGGAGAGGTGTGCGGCTAAGAAGGAGAGGAGGGGAGTGGGTGGAGGGAGCACATGGAGGTGGGGCATGGCAGGGGAGGAGAGCACGACCACTTTTCTCCTCTGTCACCGTACGGGAAGAAGGCGACATGAGGGAGATGGGCTGGGCTTTCAGAGATGGGCCAGGAGGGAAAATAGGCCCAGGTAAGGTTTTCTCCCTCTGTTTTTTATTTCTTTTATTTATTCTTTTCTGTTTTCTGTTTTAAAAATAAAATATAAAAGGATTTTGAATAAACAAATTTTTTAAAATATTTTTTGTTTCAAATAGGCAATTCAATGAACTAGTTTTTATAATATTTGCAAAAGATTTGAAATACATATTTTAATTAATTTGAAATCCATTTGAATTTAATTGTGTGAAAATAATTTAAAAGGAGTTGAATTTAAATGCAACAAATTGACAATTACAAATGATGCATGATGATGTCATGTTGATGCAAAAAAGAAAACAATCAATTAATTGGAGAAATTTCGGGGCGTTACAGTTTTAAGGAAAAGGACTCCCGAGGAAGCTGAAGAATTATTGGCTACTATATGCAAGAATAATGATGATCGGGATATTCCTGAACCTACTCCAACACCTCCACCAACACCGAAGAAGAGAGGTATGATTGAATTAAATGAAGAAACGATGAGGGAAGCTAAAAAATCTCTTCAAGAAAGTGGTATTAAATCTGAAGATGTGATGTATTTACCTCCTATTGAAGAATTATGTAAGCCCTTACTCTAAATCTCCTGCTCAATGCTTTGATGAATTTGATTATTTTATTGTTAAGCAATGCAATTTTAATACGAGAATAGAGAATCATATAATGAAAAATTCTCATGCTATTAGTGATTTACATGAAATCATTGATAGAACTGCTAATAATGTTAAAGTGCTAATTAAACACTTTCATATGGTTCAAACTCAAATAGATCAACTCACTAAAGTGCAAAAAGAATTGGTAGTAAACAACTCTATTGCTAAAGAAAAACTTGTTTGTGAAGTAACAACAAGAGGTGGTAAATCAACTCAGGATCCTCTGTATCCTGAAGGACATGATAAAATAATTGAAAAAGATTCTCAAAGAGTGAATGAACCTAGTATTCCTTCTAGGAAAAAGAAAAAGAAACATTAAACTGTTGTAGAATCCCCTAAACCTGTTAATGATCCTAATAGTATATCTGTTTATGATGCTGAAACTGAAAGTGGTAATGAACACAACAATGATAATGCTAATAACAATGATAAGAATAAAAATGTTAATTCGGATCAGGAAGAAATAGAAGATGAACCTGGAAAACATGCTAAAAATAAAAAAAGTACACTAAAGAAGATTTTATTGCTAAGAAACATGGTAATGAAAGAGAACCTTGGGTCAAAAAAAATGCCTTTTCCTGCTAAGAAACTTAAATCTAAAGAGGAAGATCATTATATTCGATTTTGTGATTGGATGAAACCATTGTTCTTGCAAATTCCTTTGACTGATGCTATTAAGTTGCCTCCTTATTCTAAATATATGAAAGATATTGTGACTAACAAAAGGAAAATTCCTAATGAGGAAATATCTACTATGCTTGCTAATTACTCTTTTAATGGTAAGGTTCCAAAGAAGCTTGGTGATCCAGGTATGCCAACTATTCCTTACTCTATCAAAAATAATTATGTTAAAATTGCTCTATGTGATTTGGGAGCTGGAGTTAGTGTTATGTCTTTCTCTCTTTACAAGAGACTTTATGTTGATAAGTTGATACATACTAATATATCTTTGCAAATGGCTGATAAATCTACTGTTGTTCCTGTTGGAATTTGTGAGGATGTTCCTGTCTGAATAACTACCAATTGCTTAATTATGACTGACTTTGTTGTTCTTGAAATGCCTGAAGATGATAATATGTCTATTATTCTTGGAAGACTTTTTCTAAACACTAAAGGAATAGTTACTTTTGATGTTCATGACAAGGAACATACTGTTTATTTTCCAAGAGAGTTGATACAATGCCTGGAGTTAATACAATTACCAATTTGAGGTCCATTAGAGTTGGAAGTATTGATTGCCCATATAAAGAAGAATTCAAAACTCTCATATGACTGGATCCATACCAATTCATTATAAGGTAACATGAGTGTCTCATATGGTTTAAAATCTTTCATGTCATGTAAAATTCATTTGGTGGCAAGACTTGATCAACCTTGTTAACAACTGCATTTTAAATGCATAAAGAGGCTAAACAATTTTATTTCTCTTATCCTTGTTATACCTACTGTAATATTACTTAGTTTGCAATGTTTAGTTGAATTTGTTATTAGAAAATAATTTTTCAGTATTGAATTTAATAATGCAAAATACCAGAAAATGAAAAAAATAAAGTTTCTCAGATTTTTTTAATGAAAAATCATATTTTTCGAGGAGGGTCCTGGAAGTGCCAAAGAGCCACCAGGGGGACCCCCAGGTCCACCACATCACCTGGTGGCGCGGCAGCCATGTGGCCACGCCAGCTGGTGGTCTGGGGCCCACAGCCCCCCCACTTGCTCTCTCTCTTTCCCCTGCCTTCCTTTTCCCCGAAAAATCACTTTTGGATAGCTCATTCTCGCGTTCTTGCTGCTCATCTCCCGTGATTTCGATCTCCACATTCAGCCAGTTTCTGTTGCTGAAATTTGGTGCATCTCCTCTCCGGTATGTGACTCCTCCGAATATCCAAGTGGAATTTTGTTTAATGGTGTATATATGAAGTATTTTTCTGTTGTAGATATCTTGTTTAGTGAGTTTGAATGCTTGTTCTAACTTGAAAAAACTAGTTTTGATGCATGCTTAAGCCTCTAGCAAGTCACTATAGTGGTTTCCCTTCATTTAGTTGGCTAAAAATCGATTTTTATGATGTTTATTGAAAATTTCAGAACATGGAAGGGAATTCATATGCACTAAATTCTCATGAGATAGTGTTGAAAGGGAAGTATAAAGTTCATAGAGAGTGTACCCTGCCGGCTACCTGTGCTCGCAATTCATGGAGTTTACAGGGATTACACAAGACTTCCACTCTCTCTTATCCAATGGAGGATTGGATCATTTTCTGGAAGATTTACCTTATCAATATGCTATTTTTTCTATGTCGATGGTGCACAATTTTCATTGCAAGTTGAACTCATCTAACCCCACCGTGCATTCCACAATTTACAACAAATATGTAGACTTGCCTTTTGGTGTTTTCTGTTTAGTGACGAGGGTCCTAAACAGAGGATCAGTGGAGAAGCCGAAGGCTAACCCAAGGCTATTGATGGATGTATATGAAGAAATTTGCAATGGGAGAAGTTTATCTAAGGGGGACGGTAAAATCAGGAGTATTTATCTCCGTTTCATTCGTTATTTTGCATACTTCATTGCTAAGTTTGTTCTAGCTAGGAGAACTGCTGGTAAATTAGGGTTGCCTGATTTAGCTTTTCTTGCTGCTGCATTGCGTCGTGATAGGACATATAACTTGGGTGCTCTGATTGCTCACCGTTTCGCGGCTAACCGCGAGAAGGGAGGAATTTATTGAGGACTAGTTGCTTCACGATTATTAGCTTTGCACTGTTTATACCCCCATCCTAATGATTTGCTATTACCTATGGAAAAACTTGACATTGATTCAATGAAGAGACATGACTTTATTGCTGGAAGTGTTAGCTTGCATTATCTCCCTTATACCATAACTTATTCTAGGAGGAAACACCTCAAAGTAACCACCATTGAGAGAATTATTATCTTGCATGCGCCTCTTCTTAACCTTGTTGGCAGGGGGAACTTGTCAGTCTCAGAGGCTGAGTTGGATACACTTGGGGAGCAGTCCGGCCCGGGTAGTAGGGGCCACGACGAGGAGCATGGGGGTGGTTTCATTCATCCCCCGGAGACACCCAGCTTCGTGTACCCAGATCCGGAGTATGCGGGACCTTCGAGATCTTCCTCCACCGCAGTTGATGCGGAGTACGACTACACCTGGCATAACCCACCGAGTTGGGGCGACTATTCGCCGTGGGATTGAGCTCCACTTGGGCCAAAAGCCTAAACTTGGGGGGAGGTACAACGACGCACACTCATCTATATATCATATCATTCGGTACTTTGTATATCCATGTTTCGTTTTAGTTTTCTTTGTTTCGTTCATTTGGTCATGCTTTGTTTGCTTTCCATAAACCAAAAAATTCCAAAAATATTTTTATTATTTCTCTTTCTGGTTTGTTTTAGTATCTATTATTAATATGCTTAGTATTTATTTCAGTTTAATATGCAACAACATAAAAATATTTTACTTTGTTGTGTGCTGTTTTGCGCAGAGACAAATTTCTACTGACCACCGTTAAATTCCTAACTTATTACAGGAATATCGGAATGACTTGAAATTTGGTGTGCATATTCCTGTGATGTGTACGCAACTTTCATTAGTTTTTAGTTTTATGATCTGGGCAGGTTAAGGCACTCGAACAAATTCGTCTTTGCTGGATGTTCTGTTTTTCCTTTCCAAATCCGAAAACCCAAAAATATTTGTTGTTTCTCTTTACTTTTGTATAGTTTGTTTCAGAGGTCATTATCTTCAATTACTCCATGAAGTTTGGTTATTATTTCATACCTTTCAAGCACACAAGTTATAAGGCAATTATGATGATCGATGACAATTTGGAGTTGGGTAAGAGGCTGGTAATGAACTCTATTTGTTTCTCATTTTTGTACATATACTCATTCATGTGAGCATGTTTAGATGGTTCGCCTAAGGTATATGTCGATTGGTGGATGCTTAGTAGTTCATGTTCTCGTATGATCGTTTCCAATTTACTTATGATGGATGTCATGTCTCTTTTGATATTTGTTTGGATTATTTTGCTCATAATAGAATATGGCATCGTGGTATCCTCCTCTGAATAATTCATTTGAATCGACTTGGCACATTCTTACACATGTTATGACTGAAAACAAAAAGTCAGTTAAGGCTTGATGACATATTTTGACTCAGAGTTCTTGTATCTTTGTTATGCCTCTGTTAATTCTATTTCGTCGCAAGCATGATTATGACGGTTATTGCTCTCTTGAATTGTCGCTTCCCATCTTTTGCTAGCCTCCACTTGTACTAAGCTGAGAAAATGCTTGTGCTTCCAAATCCCTAAAAACCAAGTTATTCCAAAGAGTCCACCATAAACACCTATACATGGCAATTTTAAACCATTCAAGTAAATTCGCATGTGCTACCTTTAAAACCTTCAAACACTTCTCAATTTGTGCCACTGTTTTGAGCTCAGGAGGAAGTATGTGGGGTTATGGATATCAACCTTGTCGTTTGCCATTGGACAGACTTTCGCCAACCAGACTAGTGGCATATACATCCGTTTATCTATTAATTTGCAAAAAGAGCTGGCAAATGGGGTGCCCAGCCCTAAATTAATTAAAACTTTAATTGTTGCATTCTCTTCACATTTTTTCCCTGGTCTAATCAGTCAAGCAATGACAATAGTATTTAACTACATGTGTAAACAAAAGAGAAATGTGGGATGATCTGCCCTTGGGTAGAAATAACGTCCTTCATGGGAGCCGTTCATAAGAAAGTTTGGTTGACAAGGGGGTAGAGTTCCCATTACCATTCGTTGACCTAACAGTCATCACTCAAAAACAATTTACCTCTGTTTTCAAAATGATAAGAAGCACTAGCACATGTTGAATCCCTACTTCCCTCAATGAAGGGCATATCTTTTACTTTACTGTTGAGTCTCCATCCTTCTTTGAGCACCTTCCCGAGAGCATAATTGTCATTCTTAGTATAATGTGCTTGTCCCTTAATATGTTAACCACGGTGTAATCTAGATGATTTTATCTTTGGTATCTTTATCTCTAGTCTTCCTTTGAAACTCAGAGGTGCCTAGGCATTTATGTTTGCCGTTACATTCGGGCTAGATAGATACCACATTATCATACTTTCTTATGATCTTTGCAATCATGTGAATTGATATGTTTCATGTTATTTATCATCGGTATAATTGGCATCTTTTCTTGGTTTACATAATTATTAGGTGACACCGTTTATATATTCCTTGTTATGAATAGTCTAAGCATTTGTCCTCCTAATGAGAATATTTACATCACATGAGCAAATGAGTTCGTGAAACTTCTTTTATCGCACTCAGTTGTTAACTGAATTGCTTGAGGACAAGCAATAAGCTAAGCTTGGGGGGAGGATATACGTCCAAAACGTATCTACTTTCCCGAACACTTTTGTTATTGTTTTACCTCTAATTTGTGTTTTGGATGCAACTAACGCGGACTAACGCTGTTTTCAGCAGAATTACCCTGGTGTCTTATTTTTGGGCAGAAATATCAACTTCGGAGAAAAACCCCAAAATCCAGACAAAAGTTATTTTCCATCCGAGAGGAGGGACCAGGAACCACGAAGACCAACCAGAGAGGAGGCACGAGGGCGCCACACCACCTGGTGGCGCTGCAGGCTCCTGGCCGCTCCAGGAGGTGGTGTGACCGTCTCGGTCACCCCCTCGCGACCCCCTCGCGGCTACTTAACCCTTCTGACCTAAAAACATCAAGGGGATAGACACTTTTCCAGATAACACACCTGTGCGCCGCCGCCATCGCGAACCCTAGTTCGGGGACCAGAAGTCTCTGTTCCAGCACCCTGCCGGGACGGGGAATTGAAGGGGATCATCGCCATCGTCATCTCCACCGCCTCTCCATCAACCATCCATTTCCCCCCCGTCCATGAGTGAGTAATTCGCCGTTGTAGGCTTGAGGGGATGGTAGGGATTGGATGAGATCAATCATGTAATAGATTTAAGATTGTTAGGGCATAATGCCTAGTATTAGTTATCGGTGTTTTATGTCATTGTTGCAACTTGTTATGCTTAAAGCTTGAGACTAGGTCCCGAGTGTCATGATTTCAGATCTGAACATGTTACTGAATTATGATGATAATTATTGTTTTGGATCATATCTCTGAGTTGTATACACATGTTATTGTCCGGAACCGATGGCCCCAAAGTGACAACAATTGGGATAACCGGAGTGAATGGCTATGATGTGAGAATCCCATGTATTGATGGAGTGTTAATGATTTGCTCCGGTACTTTATTAAAATGAGTACCTTAATTGCCATTAGTTTCCCTTGAGGCCCCGCTCCAAACGGGCTGGCAGGACAAAATATGATGTGCAAGTTTCTCATTGCGAGCACGCACAACTAAATTGAATACATGGTTATGATTAGTTAATACTTGGATGTTTTATATTATTTATCTCCAAATGCCAATGCTATGTTATTATATAAATTATCTCGTCCATGCAACGCCCGTACGTCCGTCCCTGTGCCTATAGTATTTTAATCCTGCTGTCTACTTCAATCACAATCCCTGTCTTAATTCTCCCGCTACTGTTATTTCACTATTGTCTCTGCTATAAAACTGTTGCTACTGATAATCTTCCTCGAGCAAGTCTATTCACAGGTGCAGCTGATCTGACAAATCATCTGTTAAAGCTTACAAATATATTTTTTCTCCCCTTGTGACGAATCAATAAATTTGGGTTTTAGTTCACTCCAAGACTGTTGCGATCCCCTATACTTGTGGGTCATCAATAATCTATAAGAATGAATTTATTTGACTGGCAGTTACATAAACATTCATCAGAGTACTAAAATTATGCACTACTACCACCATGTTCTAGTAATGAATAAAGATGTTCCGCTAATGTGAGTGTGGTAAAATAATAATAGAAAGATGAGTTCACTATGGATATTCCATTAATACATGTTCCTGTAATGAATATTTTGAGCTACTCCTAGTTCCAAGTTCATGCTAGAGCACAAGTATCTACTTCAGCACAAGCCAATTTCAGAATTTCTACACAAGCTAACTGCAGTTCAAATAATTCACAAGCAAAAATATGGAGTACTCCATCAAAAAATTCTTTCAATACTCCATCAAAGAAAATGGGAGTACTCCATCACATAAATATTGACACATGTTAATAATCTATGCAACCAGTACCGGGGACAGATACTGATTCAGCCTAGTAGCTAGTTTATGCTCGACGCGGTTTTTCCGCAAATAAGAGGACCCGCTCCAACGACTAGGACAGTCGATTTATCTCAAGATGCGTGCAAAACATTTTACAGTCAACACCCTAATTTTAAACATTTTTCTTCCTGGAACCCTCGTGGGAGTAATTTTTCGTTTACGCAACATAATTTTCCAATTAAAATGTATTAACATAATTTCCCGAAAAAACACAAACTCACGAATAAACAAATTTCTCCACATTAGGAATCATGTTTATTGCTTTCTGAAATTTCCCTAGATTTTTTCACATGAACATACATGAACAAAATAAATTCGGAAGAACATATATATGAAGAAAATGAGAAAATTCCGAAGAACCTGTATATACATGCACAGGAAATTCTTTCCATATGAACATTCATGAACAAAAAAAATACATAAGCGTGGGCCAAAATTCTTTACGCGTATGATTATTGCTTCCTTAAATTTAGGAAACAAATTTCTCCCTTTATTGCTTTCCAAAATTTCCCTGGATTTTTTTCACATGAACAAAAGATGTATATGAACATAAAAATCCGAAGAACATGTATATACATGAACATGAAATTCTTACCATCTGAACATTCATGAACAAAATTCCGAGGATCTGACATGAACATTCATGAACAAAATTACTTGCATCAACATACATATTCAGATCAAACATTTACCAAAGATCTGTATCAAAATCTGGATTAAAAAAATACATGCATGAAGTTTCGGATTTTCTTGAAGCATAAATAAACCAACACAAAATTTATTAGTAGAAAATCGGGTAGATATAGTTGCATTTCCGGGCTCATCCATTAAAAAAATTCTTTCATGATCCACTTACAGATCGGATCCATGCATCAACAAGAATGTTTCGGTAGAGATCACAGAAGAAACAAAAACGAATCTAAACAAACAAAAACGAATCCTAAACAAAATGAATCCAGATTACAGAACCTAAACAAAACGAATCATAGAGCATGAACAAGTCAGATCCAAACCGCCGCGCCGGTCAGATCGACGCCGCAACGCCGGTCAGATCCAAGCAGCCGCGCCGGACAGATCCAAACCACCGCGCGGATCTCAGGGAGGTCGTGGAGGAGGGCCGCGGGTGGAGGAGGGCACTGGAGGTCGTGGAGGAGGGCCTCGGGTGGAGGACGGTGGCCACCTCGAGGCTGGAGGATTTCTTCGGGGTGCCGGAGGAGATGAAGGTTGAAGGAGGTGGGGGGATATTTTGCGGGAGAGAGGATGCAGCCAGACGCGATGGGGAATGACCTGGATTAGGTGAATCCGGGCCGTGTTAGGGTCTTTATATAAGTGGCCTCAATTATAAAATATCATACTACGGGGCTGTTTTTGCAATATGTACAATGGGCCGTTGGATCTAAAAATGAATGGTGTAGATGGTTGGTGGACGTCCTCTTAGTTGTGGTATTACATTTTCGGTTTATGCTCCATAATTCAGTACAGATTTACAGAGAAATTTACGGTCATGGAAAGAAGGCAAGCGCTAATCAATGTAACAAACAGTGTAAAATGCCAAATGAGGAGATTGGGAATGGAATCCCAGCATGAAATCCAATGTCTCACAATGAAATCCAGTTAGCCGAGGACCTTGAGCACGTGCATGTGACCAATCTTGACTCTGTTGTGGACATAAATCATAGCCTTTGTCAGTGATATTTCCTCCTGAGACGCTGCAGCTGATGCTGGTGCTGTTGCATCCTTCTTCTCGTCACCCTTGGCATGCTCTTTCTCCATGCGTCACCCTCATAGTCATGTTCCTTACCATGCTCCGCATTCGCGACCCAGCCTCCTTCACCGGCCGCTGATGTCGATGGATCCAGCCCCACTACCGACAGATCGAGCACCATCAGCATCCATCCGTTGGAGCTGGTGTCGCACATCTTGGTGAAGATGGTCTAGGAGGCCAGCCCTGCAGGAGGCTGGACTATTAGCCACGACACGCTAACAATGCTGGAGCCATGCTGCTCACGAAGCTGGTGGCCGGGCTGCTCGCTGCGGACTGTGGTTGCGCTCGCCCTGCTGGAGGCCGGGACGGCGCTCACAAGGATGGAGGCCCGGCTGCACCGGCGACCTCGACGTCCTCGTCGCCTACTTCTTTGACGGATCAGCTGGGGTCCTCGTGCGCAGCGTGCGCTGGAGGTCGGGCTGCTCACCGCGGCTTGCGCTGGAGGTCGGGCTCACAAATCCGGTGGCCGGGGCGGAGCTCACAAGGATGGAGGCCGGGCTGCACCGGCGACCCCGTCCTCCTCGTCGCCTGACTTCTTCGACGGGTCATATGGTGTCCTCGTGCGCAGCGTGTGCTGGAGGTCGGGCTGCTCGCCGCGGCTTGCGCTGGAGGTCGGGCTCACAAAGCCGGTGGCCGGGGAGGAACTCACGAGGATGTAGGCCGGGCTGTACCGGCGACCCCGACGTCCTCGTCGCCTGACTACTTCGACGGGTGAGCTGGCGTCCTCGTGCGCGGCTTGCGTTGGTGGCACTGGAGCGAGCCAGACTGCTCACAAAGCTGGTGGCTGGGTTGCTTTTTGCGGCGGCTCTCACCCTGTGGAGGCGAGGCGTCTTGCCGCGGTGGCGGTCACGAGGCTACCTGGAGAAGAGACGGCCGCACCATTAGAACCTACAGAACACGTCACCATTGATCGTAAGACAAGAAGAACAAGAGAGATTGTCAAATGAGACGGCCAGGAACTCACCAAGACGGATACTATGACGAGAAGACGAAGAAACATCGTCGGGAGCAGAACACGGAGAGAATCCACAGACGCCGGCGAAGAAAGAGCAACCGAGACAAGAGAGCACGAGAGCAATGAAGGAGAAATAAAGAGAGGGCAAAAACAAAAGAAAATGAAGCAAAGAAACCAAACCCACCTGAAAAAAAGAAAAGTTTACGTGGACAACACAAAGCCAAAGAACAAACCTACCAAACTCATGGTTGAGAGCAAGAACACATACACCATGAAACGAAGTGGAGCAACCAAAACCCATGAATAAAAAGGAAAAGAGCAGCAAAGCCAAGAAACAAACCAAACAAACACATGGCTGGGAGAAAGGACACATACACTATAAAACAATGACCAGAACCAATGAAACCAGGAAAAAAAGGCAACATAAGTGTCAGACCCTGGATTCAGACGTCACAAAAAAGACGTACCGGTTGGGCCACACAACTAGGAGCATATTGGGGTTACCAATCCCAGGAAAAAGCAGGCCTGACTCGGAAGGGATCATCGGCCGACAGCTTCTAGCGATCCCAACGTCACGTATGTCTCACGATTGCGCACGCAAGAAATACAAAATCCTACCAACTCGTATACTTCAAACATACACACACTGTATACGAATCGGTTTGGAAACAGAATGGAAATCACAGGATAAACCTAAGATACAAAGAAAGGAAATAAGTATCCAAAACTCTCACTGAGCAAATATAGCGAATATCACCAAACAGAGGACACACGTCCCAACATTATATCATTCAACGGAAACATGCCGGTCTGAGTACAGACAAGAAGAAAATAGGCACAAGGCTGAAACAAAAAGAGAAGGCCCATCCACGCGGTCCACCAGGAAGAAGCCCAGGGGACTCTAACTACTCGTCGTAGATCTCGTCGTCGATCTCCACGTAGTAGCCACCCACATGGTCGTACGGAGTCTCCTTAACTGTAGAGAAAACCACAGCCCGCGAACGGGTCAATACGCCGGAGCGTATCAAACAAGGTAGAGCTAACAAGTTACAAAACTGAAAGACTCCCAAATTATGGGGTTAGGTGGACTTAGCGGCAGCATCACTAGCAACCTAATGGAGACACGCTATAACTTCCGTCTAATTAGATAGGGATAAGAGAGCGCATAAGTAACCGTCTACAACTAACACCAATCATAACCCATTCTCGGATTAACCCCCTCAACCAAGTATGAGGAAACAATTCGGGAAAACTCACACGTTGAACAGTTTTAATTACCATTTATTGTGAAAGTAATTCTATATTACTAATCATATAATTAACAATGATTAGGTGTAAGTTGTTTATGATCTTATTAGCCAGCATCATCACCAAGTCGTCCATAATCATGGACACGGCTCATCGATAAGATTATACCCTGCAGGAGTGCACTACTGTATCCATACTCGCATGATCAACACAGTCAAAAACATTAGGCCCTCTCAACACGACTCATTCCTTCACTACAACAAGTCCAAGTGCCACACATATGAGTTGTTACCCGTGTGAGGAGTCCGGCCGAATCTCAATTGCAGACTTATTAGTTTGTGTCCACGCGCCATGCGGCTCAAACCACAATAGGAATTGTCCGCATCGCGCGCACCACCCCTATATGACCCCCTGTATCATGTAACCTCTCATCAATCATCATCATCATGCACATGCATATGAGCAAATGGAAAAACCGAACTACTTGCGGCACATGGACAAGCTGAAGATCCGTTCAAAGTCGAGGGGGGCTCCATTGGACCACCGACAAGTGGTTAGTGCGCCAAAAAATGGTTCCGAGGACAAGAACTGAGTTCCTAGGACGACACTTAGCAGAACAAAGCACCTCGCAAGGGCTTCCGCCGGTGCCTTATCATTTAATTATAGGACCCCACATATGATAGCATTTTATTAAAGTAGAACAATCTATCATACTAAGCATGTGGAATAAAAGACATACGGAAGACTCACACAACCAACTCTAAGCATGCACTACGACTCGCAAAGGCCAACATATAAACATTCAAGGGGTTATAGGGTGTGGGGGTAAAGCTGTATAGGCTGCAGGATAAACATATGATGGGATCGCCATTCAAGAATCGAATAATAGGGTAGCAGAGATCAACGACAAGTATGAAAACCAAACAGTCTGTAACAGGTTAGCAATAGTTTGCCTGGCAGCTCGTGGCACGGCACAAAAGCTGGAACCTCAGGGATGAAACTACCGTCAGCAGACACGTCGTCGTCTAACCAGAGACGAGCAAAACATAGACAAATAGGAAACATAATCAATACATGTAAATGCGTAAACAATTGATGTGGCAATATGGTATGCGCTGATTAGGTCACATTAAAGCGGGGATGAAATCCCGGCAAAAGATTATGTTGCAAGTTATTTGTGTAACCAAAAAATTAAATGTTGCTTAACATATATAATATGGCATGGGTGATCTAATCAATTTAAGTGGAATAGGCAATAATTAAATATTTTCCCAACACATTCCATATTTAATATTTAGGTGCAAATATTAAATTAGACTAAACATTTAAAATAAATGATGCAAAATGGCATAAGAATGTCATATTTATGTTTATTGCATTTTTTGATAATTAAACATATAAAGATTATTTATTTTTGAGTTATAGATTAAAAGTTATTACTGCTTTAAGTCTGGGGGTGTTTCTACAATTATCAGGGATCTGTCTGTGATGGGAAAAGTTCCAGTGAGGGTTTAAACGCCAAAATAGAAAGTGCAGGGTCTTGGGTGTAAGTTTACAGCGCAGAGAAAATCTCTGACTTTTGTCACCGTGCGGTTACCCAGCCAGAGAGGCTGACCTGCGGGTCCAGGTGCCACGCGGGCGCGCGGGTGCTGCGCTGGCCTCTCCGGTCACTGACCGGTGGGGCCAGGTGGTCAGTGTGCATAGAAAAACGAAAAAGGCTGGCCTTTTATTCAACAGCCAGAGGATTCGAACTCGGCTACGTGGTGCGGAAAGAGTGCGGCTCTGCTAGCCACTTGGCCGATGTGTGTTGTTGTGAACTAAAGTGACGATTGGTTTTTAAAGACTTAGCGAAATCCTTATCTCTGACGAAACTGAAAACAAAACAGCGCACCGACGCAAGGCGGACGAATCGACGCCGACGACCTTTTCCTGGCGGCGCTGCTCGCGTGTTCGTGTGTGCATGGGTGTGCAGGGGTGCGGTGGATTCGTTTTCGATCTCGGACGCGAAGGAGAAGGAGCGGAGGCTCGCGTTCGTGTGCGTCGCTCTGTGCGCTTTGTCTGGCCGTGGCGGGTGCTTGCCGGCGCCGATGTAATACTACGAACCGGAGATGGGAAAGGAGGGGGAAAGACGAGGAGGAGGTGCAGCTCACCGAGGCGGAACTGGTGGCGCGAGGAGGGAGGCCGGGGGCGACGGAGGCGAGCGGTCGGTGTCGGGGACGGAGGCTTGGAGCTACGGACGCGTCGGGGAAGAAGAAGCTGCGGCGTCTCCCTCGCGTTCTGCTTGCGGCGAGGAAGGAGAGGACGTCGCCGGGGAAGCTCCTGGCGCGAGGAAGAGGAAGGAGGAGCACGGGGTCACGCCGGAGAAGAGCTCGAGGCTTCGGGATCCAAGGCGACGACGGATGCGAGGGAAGAGCATGTGGCGGCGGGGGCAGAGGGAATTAGGGTTAGGGTTGCGGTGCGGCGCGATGCTGGGGATAAGAAGGAGCGGAGGGCAATGGGGGCAGCAGTGGGGGCGCTCAGCAGCGACTCATCCATGGCTACGTGGAAAGGTGCTCGTCCTCCTTCGTCCGTAAGAGGAAAAAGAACAGGGCCAAGTAGGTACTGGGCCGGAGTTGGGCCACTTGGCCCACTTCGGCCAGGTGAGCTTTTTCCTTTTTTTTTCTTCTTTTCTTTTTATTCTTTTCTGGTTTGTATTTAAAAAAAAACAGAAAAGGAAAAGAGATAAAACTTTTGGCATATTTTTATAGTTTCAAAATAGACAAATTAAATTACTAGTTTGATTATTTGTAAAGATTTTGAAACTTCACTTTTGAATTTATTTGAAATTGCATTTGAATTTAAATGTGGAATTTGAATTTGAAAGCAACTTATTTAATTAAATGCAAAACAAATGAAATGATGACATGACGATAAACTTTATTGCACAACCAAGCATACATTTTAGGAAGGTTTACATTTGGGATGTTACAACACTCCCCCCCTCAAAGGAATCACGCCCCGAGATTCTTCATGGAGCAACGAAGAGGTCGGGATATTCGGCACGGAGGTGGTCTTCATGTTCCCATGTAGCTTCCTTGTCAGAATGATGAGACCATTGGACCTTGTAGAACTTGACACTGTTGTTACGGGTGCGACATTCAGCTTCATCAAGAATGCGAAAAGGTTGTTCCACATAAGAGAGCTCTTCTCGAAGTTCAATTGATCCATGATCAACTGCACATCCTGGATCTTGGAAGCACTTCTTGAGTTGTGACACGTGGAAGACATCGTGCACTTTGGAGAGGTTTGGATAAAGTTCCAGACGGTAAGCCAAATCACCACGCCTTGAAAGAACGTTGAAAGGCCCAACATAACATGGAGCGAGCTTGCCTTTGATGCCAAAGCGTTGCGTGCCTCTCAGAGGAGTGACACGAAGGTAAGCTTGATCACCAGGTGCATAGACCATGTCCCTCTGCTTGCTATCATAATAGCTTTTCTAACAAGACTAGGCAATCTTCAGATTATCACGAATGATGCGAACCTTTTCTTCAGCCTCCTGGATTATGTCAGGGCCAAAGAATTGACGTTCACCAGTTTGAGACCAATTCAGAAGAGTTATGCATTTGCGCCCATAGAGAGCTTCGAAGGGAGCCATGCCTAGACTTGCTTGGAAGTTGTTGTTGTAGGAGAACTCAGCATACGGAAGGCAATCCTCCCATTTCATGCCAAAGGAGATAACACAAGGTCTGAGCATATCCTCCAGAATTTGATTCACCCTTTCAACCTGTCCACTTGTCTGCGGATGGTAAGCGGTGCTGAACAGAAGTTTGGTACCCAAGGCTCTCTGAAAGCTATCCCAAAATCGAGAAGTGAAGATACTTCCACGATCCGAGCTAATTGCCGGAGGAACACCATGTGAAGGAACCAGTCTTGTCATATAGAGTTCTGCCAACTGACTAGCTGAGACTGTCTGATTGACTGGGAAGAAGTGAGCCACTTTGGAGAGACGATCAATGACAACAAAGATTGCATCGTTGCCCTTCTTGGACTTTGGAAACCAAGTAACGAAATCCATCTCGATCTTGTCCCATTTGCACTCCGGAATTTGTAGTGGTTGAAGAAGTCCAGGTGGTCTCTGATGAACTGCCTTGACACGACAACAAACATCACACTAAGACACATAGCGAGCAATTTCACGCTTCATCCTGGTCCACCAATAGATATGCACACAACCAACTCTAAGCATGTGGAATAAAAGACATACGGACGACTCACACAATCAACTCTAAGCATGCACTACGACTCGCAAAGGCCAACATATAAACATTCAAGGGGTTATAGATTGTGGGGGTAAAGTTGTATAGGCTGCAGGATAAACATGTGATGGGATCGCAATTCAAGAATCGAATACTAGGGTAGCAGAGATCAACGACAAGTATGAAAACCAAACAGTCTGTAACAGGTTAGCAATAGCTTGCCTGGCAGCTCGTGGCACGTCACAAAAGCTGGTACCTCAGGGACGAAACTACCGTCAGCAGACACGTCGTCGTCTACCCAGAGACGAGCAAAACATTGACAAATAGGAAACATAATCAATACATGGAAATGCGCAAACAATTGATGTGGCAATATGGTATGCGATGATTAGGTCACATTCAAGCGGGGATGAAATACCGACAAAAGATTATGTTGCAAGTTATTTGTGTAACCAACAAATTAAATGTTGCTTAACATACATCATGGCATGGGTGATCTAATCAATTTAAGTGGAATAGGCAATAATTAAATATTTGCCCAAGACATTCCATATTTATTATTTAGGTGCAAATATTAAAATGCACTAAACATTTAAAATAAATGATGCAAAATGGCATAAGAATGTCATATTAATGTTTATTGCATTTTTCTGATAATTCAACATATAAAGATTATTTATTTTGGAGTTATAGATTAAAAGTTATTACTACTTTAAGTCTAGGGGTGTTTCTGCAATTATCAGGGTCCTGTCTGTGATGGGAAAAGTTCTAGTGAGGGTTTAAAAACCAAAACAGAAAGTGCAGGGGCTTGGGTGTAAGTTTACAGCGCAGAGAAAATCTCTGACTTTTTTCACCGCGCGGTTGCCCAGCCAGAGAGGCTGACCTGCGGGTCCAGGTGCCACGCGGGCGCGCGGGTGCTGCGCTGGCCTCTCCGGTCACTGACCGGTAGGGTCAGGCGGTCAGTGTACGTAGAAAAACGAAAAAAGGCTGGCTTTTTATTCAACAGCCAGAGGATTTGAACTCGGCTACGTGGTGCGGAAAGAGTGCGGCTCTGCTAGCCACTTGGCCGATGTGTGTTGTTGTGAACTAAAGTGACGATTGGTTTTTAAACACTTAGCGAAATCCTTATCTCTGACGAAACTGAAAACGTAACAGCGCACCGACGCGCGGCGACCTTTTCCTGGCGGCGCTGCTCGCGTGTGCGTGTGTGCGAGGGTGTGCATGGGTGCGGTGGATTCGTTTTCGATCTCGGACGCAAAGGAGAAGGACCGGAGGCTCGCGTTCGTGTGCGTCGCTCCGTGCGCTTTGTCTGGCCGTGGCGGGTGCTCGCCGGCGCCGATGAAATACTACGAACCGGAAACGGGAAAGGAGGGGGAAAGATGAGGAGGAGGTGCAGCTCACCGAGACGGAGCTGGTGGTGCGAGGAGGGAGGCTGGGGGCGACGGAGGCGAGCGGTCGGTTTCGGGGACGGAGGCTCGGAGCTACGGACGCGTCGGGGAAGAAGAACCTGAGTCGTCTCCCTCGCGTTCTGCTTGCGCCGAGGAAGGAGAGGACGTCGCCGGGGAAACTCCTGGCGCGAGGAAGAGGAAGGAGGAGCACGGGGTCACGCCGGAGAAGAGCTCGAGGCTTCGGGATCCAAGGCGACGGCGGATGCGAGGGAAGAGCATGCGGCGGCGGGGGCAGAGAGAATTAGGGTTAGGGTTGCGATGCGGCGCGAGGCTGGGGATAAGAAGGTGCGGGGGGCAATGGGGGCAGCAATGGGGGCGCTCGGCAGCGACTCATCCATGGCTACGTGGAAAGGTGCTCGTCCTCCTTCGTCCGTAAGAGGAAAAAGAACAGGGCCAGGTAGGTACTGGGCCAGAGTTGGGCCACTTGGCCCACTTCGGCCAGGTGAGCTTTTTCCTGGCTTTTTTTCTTCTTTTCTTTTTATTATTTTCTGGTTTGTATTTTTTAAAACAAATAGAAAAGGAAAAGAGATAAAACTTTTGTCAAATTTTTATAGTTTCAAAATAGACAAATTAAATTACTGGTTTGCTTATTTGTAAAGATTTTGAAGCTTCACTTTTGAATTTATTTGAGATTGCATTTGAATTTAAATGTGGAATTTGAATTTGAAAGCAACTTATTTAATTAAATGCAAAACAAATGAAATGATGACATGACGATAAACTTTATTGCACAACCAAGCATACATTTTAGGAAGGTTTACATTTGGGATGTAACAACACTCCCCCCCACCCCCCTCAAAGGAATCACGCCCCGAGATTCTTCATGGAGCAACGAAGAGGTCGGGATATTCGGCACGGAGGTGGTCTTCACGTTCCCATGTAGCTTCCTTGTCAGAATGATGAGACCATTGGACCTTGTAGAACTTGACACTGTTGTTACGGGTGCGACGTTCAGCTTCATCAAGAATGCGAATAGGTTGTTCCACATAAGAGAGATCTTCTCGAATTTCAATTGATCCATGATCAACTGCACGTCCTGGATCTTGGAAGCACTTCTTGAGTTGTGACACGTGGAAGACATCGTGCACTTTGGAGAGGTTTGGAGGAAGTTCCAGACGGTAAGCTAAATCGTCACGCCTTGAAAGAACGTTGAAAGGTCCAACATAACGTGGAGCGAGTTTGCCTTTGATGCCAAAGTGTTGCGTGCCTCTCAGTGGAGTGACACGAAGGTAAGCTTGATCACCAGGTGCATAGACCATGTCCCTGTGCTTGCTATCATAATAGCTTTTCTGACGAGACTGGGCAATCTTCAGATTATCACGAATGATCCAAACCTTTTCTTCAGCTTCCTGGATTATGTCAGGGTCAAAGAATTGACGTTCACTAGCTTGAGACCAATTCAGAGGAGTTCTGCATTTGCGCCCATAGAGAGATTCGAAGGGAGCCATGCCTAGACTTGCTTGGAAGTTGTTTTTGTAGGAGAACTCAGCATATGGAAGGCAATCCTCCCATTTCAGGCCAAAGGAGATAAGACAAGCTCTGAGCATATCCTCCAGAATTTGATTCACCCTTTCAACCAGTCCACTTGTCTGCGGATGGTAAGCGGTGCTGAACAGAAGTTTGGTACCCAAGGCTCTCTGAAATCTATCCCAAAATCGAGAAGTGAAGATACTTCCACGATCCGAGCTTATTGCCAGAGGAACACCATGTAAAGGAACCAGTCTTGTCATATAGAGTTCTGCCAACTGACTAGCTGAGACTGTCTCTTTGACTAGGAAGAAGTGTGACACTTTTGAGAGACGATCAATGACAACAAAGATTGCATCGTTGCCCTTCTTGGACTTTGGAAACCAAGTAACAAAGTCCATCTCGATCTTGTCCATTTGCATTCAGGAATTTGCAGTGGTTGAAGAAGTCCAGGTGGTCTCTGATGAACTGCCTTGACACGACAGCAAACATCACACTAAGACACATAGCGAGCAATTTCACGCTTCATCCTGGTTCACCAATAGATTGATTTGAGATCCTGGTACATCTTTGTGCTGCCAGGGTGGATAGAAAGCGGAGTATCATGAGCCTCCTTGAGAATGAGCTCTCTTAAGCTGTCAAGTTTGGGCACTACAATGTGTCCTTCAAAGAGCAAGGTACCCTTGTAATGGAGAGAGAAACTCTTGTACTTATCCTTGCCGATGTTGGCTTTGATATTCTTGACACCAGAATCGCGCAACTGTGCGACACGAATTTTATCCTCAAGTGTAGGAGTGGCAACCAAGTTTGCTAGATAACCAGAAGGAACCACTTGAAGATTGAGCTTCTTGAATTCTTCGTGAAAAGGAGGTTGGATGTCCTCAACCATGAGGTTGTTGCAAAAGGACTTGCGACTAAGAGCATCATCCATCACATTATCTTTGCCTGGAGTGTAAGAGATGGTGAGATCGTAATCTGAGAGTTTATCAAGCCACCTTGTTTGCCTGAGGTTCAAATCTGGTTGAGTGAAGAGATATTTGAGACTCTTGTGGTCGGTGAAGATCTCACAGCTGTGCCCCAACAAATAAGGTCTCCAAGCCTTGAGGGCATACATGATTGCTGCAAGTTCAAGATAATGTGTAGGATAGTTGATCTCATGAGGCTGCAACTGACGAGATGCATAAGCCACAACTTTGCGTTCTTGCATGAGGACTGCGCCTAGTCCTTGAAGAGATGCATCACAGAAGATTTGGAAAGGTTTGGAAGTGTTTGGGCCAACTAGAATAGGAGTAGAAGTGAGTTTAGCTTTCAAGAGATTGAAGCTCTCATCACACTTTGGAGTCCAAACAAACTTTCTATCCTTCCTAGTAAGATCAGTGAGAGGCTTTGCGATTTTGGAGAAGTTCTCAACAAATCGACGGCAATAGGTAGCCATGCCAAGGAAGCTCTTGAATTGTTTCGCCGTAGTAGGAGGCAACAATTCAACAATGGCCTTCACGGATCAACAGAAATGCCTTCAGAAGAGATGACATGACCAAGGTAGGATACTTAAGGAAGCCATCATTCACACTTGGAGAACTTGGCGTAGAGACAATGTTCTCGGAGTTTCAACAAGATAAGGCGTAGATGTTCTCTGGGTTCTTCCTCGGATTTAGAATAGATAAGAATGTCATCGAGATAGACTACCACGAACTTGTCGAGGTATTCCACGAAAACAAAGTTCATGAGACGTGAGAAAGTCGTCGGAGCATTTGTGAGACCGAAGGACATGACAGTGTACTCATAGAGACCATACTGAGTGGTGAAAGCTGTCTTTGGAATGTCTTCTTTGCGGATCTTGATCTGGTGATAACCTGACCTCAAGTCCAACTTGGAGAAAATGTAACATTCCAACATTTTATAAATATTCAAAATTCACTAAAATTTAAAACTTTTGTTTTGAATTAAAATAAAGCATTTAATGCATAAGGAAACCAACTATAAAAGACTTCAAACATATTGAGAAGAGCTAATATTTCAAATATCTCAGTTTATCATTATTTTAAAAGTTGTTTCAAGTTAAACAAATTATTATCTATTGTTTCTCATAAAACCTCATTTTGTAATTGGACAAATGTTTTACAAAATTGCCAACCATTTCCTTGTAATAAAAAGGTTCTATATAATTATTTTATTTCAACCACTTAGCCATAGCTATTCATAAATTAAAATAATATATTCATGTGTTCTTTTAAACCCTTTATAACAAGTTCTGTCTGTAAAATGATTTTATTCCTTCACCTGAGTTCAAAACATAGTGTTGAAATTACAACCTATAGTTTATAAATTTAATAACTTAATATATTTTATAATAAATGGATTATCCAAATAAACATTTCATTAGCTTAAAATGATCTACATTTATTTTCAAAACATAAAATGATTTTCATGAATATATATTCTATATAAGAAAAGAATTAAATCTAAAAATCTATTCTTAAGTTATGTTATAAAGTTTTCAAATGATTTATCATTTTATGAAACTAAATGGTGCACAAAATAACTTGAATTAAAATGATCACATTATATTTTCTCCTTTCATTACAAATAGATGTAATATGTTATTTAATAATCTATTAAAAATTAAAATTTATTTAATATTGGAGTATGAGTTTAGATAACTTAATTTCAAACATATTTGAATATGGGTATTTTACAAATTTTATTTAGCCAAAAGAAAATTTAAATTGAGTTATAATTTCAAAATTGATATTAAGTATCAAATTGGTATTTAATGAATTTTTCAAAAATATTAATTTTAAAAAATGTTCAAAACATGTCCACAACTGTTTTAACACAAAGATAATAATTTTACAAATTTTTACAAATTTGTTTGACTTCATTTGGACATTTAAATCAAAAGATATGAATTAAATAAATAAAACAGAAAAAGAAATTACCTGGATGACGTCATCGCTGATGTCATCATCGTCTTCCTCCTGAGAAAATCACGGCCGAGAAATCCGCCGGCAAATCCTTTCAAAAATCCGGCGAAATCCTCGCGCAAATGGTTTCCCTCTTCGGCCCTATAAATACCCTAGGCCGTGCCGCATCTTTCCCCTCCAAAACCCTAGCCGGAGAGCCTCCAGGCTGCTCGGATTTGGAGCTGCGCCGCCGCCATTGCCGCCGCCGCTTTTCACCAAACTCCGGCGAGGTATCTGCACCCCCTCGCGCCCCGAGACCCCCTCCTTCCCCTCGCTTTCCACCCGCACCTCCTTGACCCCTTCCTCGTCTTCTTCTCGCAGTGGTTGAAGCGGGGCGAAGCTCGTCGGTGCGGAGGCGGCCCGGCCGTGCGCCCCAGCAGTTTCCGGGCGCGTACGACACCGCCACCTCGCCCATCGTCGCCGTCGCAGTCTTCCGCATCTCGCCTAGCCTTCCCGAGTCGAGGAGACCACCGGAGCGAGGTTTTCGTCTACGCCCGAGCGCCGCCGCCACCGTCATCCTCGACTCTAGCGAGTCGCGTCGCCAGCTGCTGACCAAAGCGAGGTGAGCCCTCCGATCTGCGATCTATGACTAGGATTAGATCCGTTAAATCGAATCGGTACGATTCGTTTCTGACCGTCAGATCTGGATCTAACGATCTAGATCGAATCACTTATCCAGCTCAGCGCCAGGTCAGCAGCCACGTCACTGCCCAGTCAGCGCTGGCGTGGAAAATGAATTTTCTCGATTTAGTTAAATGGCAGTTTTACAGAAAAGCCCCTGCCACTAAGAATTGTTATAACTTTTTATTCACACATCCAAATTTTATAAATTTTATATTGTTGGAAAGCCCTTGAAATGTAGATTATTTTAGATCTGTTGGATTTCAATTTTGACTTCGTTTAAAATATTAAAAGTTTCAAATGGTGAATTTGAGTAATTTTGTCATAACTTTAAATCTGTAAATTCAAAAATTGCAAATAAAATTGTTTTAGAGACTTTGGAATATTTGTAAAATGATGCCTCTGTTATAAAATAATTTTGAGTAGTATTTGAATGATGTGATAGTTATATATTTAATTTGAATTGTTTGACAATTTTTGACATAACTATTACTAGATTTTTTTTTTGATTAAATCAAATTGCTATAAATTTAATTAAAGGCCCTCTGTCTATTAACCCCATTTATAAAATTTTGTTATAAATAATATTTGATCAATTTAAAATGAATTTAAAGGTCAGAGACTTAATTTGATTTATTTTAGCACATTATAAGGTTTAATAAATTAAAATTTATTACTTTGCACCAAAGGCATAAATAATTGTCCTTGTCCGGAGAAAGCTCAAATCCCTGTTTATTAATATATTTCATAACATTAATAAGTAAGTTTTGTTTAAAACCTTTTAAATGATTTTAGTTCATTAGGTGTTACTAAAAATGTGATTTAAAACATTATAACATTTGAAATAACTAAGATATTATTATACTATAAACTTTGAAGTTGGGAATTAAAAAAAATGTGTAGATATGCGAAAATTAAGAAATTCTTGAATTAGAATTTGGTTAAATTTAATTTTAAACATAATCTTGGGTAAATGAAATTAAATGTTTACAGTTGTACTAAAGTGTTAAACCTTGCTTTTAAATTATGATTAAGCCTTCTTGATATCCCTTTGTGTAAACTTTTGAAGACCATTTCATTAGAAACTTGGAAACACCCTTACAACCTTTTCGAGTTGAAAATGTACAATTGACCCCAGACCATCCCTTAGCGAAACCCTAAACCCAAGCACATTAATTCGTATTGTATATTGAATTATGTGACACCTTTGACGAAACCCTCCCGAGAAGACTCGTTACGCTTGTATGTTTCAATTTGTTTTGTGTTTGTTGAATTGCTTGTTTATTGGATGCCCTTTTACTTTATAGTTTGAAAACGGGGAGCAACTATTGACTTGGACAAGAGTGTGAGAGAAACGACAACTTTTGTAAGGCAAGTGACTTCATAAAACACCTACTATTTTATTCTATTGCATACCTAGTGTTTTAAGCAGTATTTGCAAAAGTAGTATGCATGATAGGTTTTTGGGAGATTTGTAGTATGCTATGCAAACATGTTAGGTTACCCCTTAGAAATTCCAGTTAGACCCCTATTATAATTTAGTGGAAGTACCTGCTGCAAAAATGATTGTTTTATGGTTGATGTGATAAATGAAAATTTCCACTAAATTAATTTAACGCCTGGGTGGATTGGGTCGATCGAGGAGGTTTCAAGTTGAGTGGCTTCTCAGGGCCAAGTTTCATGGTTGTCTTCGCCCAAGACAGTTTTCACTTACTTGGGGCCATGTTATGCGGTGTTAACCTGAGTTGCTCACTTGTGGTAGGCCACCCAGGGCTATGAGATTTAAGTTTACGCTGAGTTTAGTTGCTTATCGTGCAACCATTGGTCAATATAGGCTCTGTCTTGATGGAGAAAGTTGATGTGGACCTGGGTCAAGAGATTGATGGTGGTAGAGTTGATAGGATGGTGGTAATCTCTTAGTATGATCATGCGAAAGCAACTTCTGAAAAGTCTCGTCTTGATCTTCTTCTTTTCCTTCTCACTAAATGAGTGTAGAGGATAGTTTGGGTTGATTGAGTCTAATGGTGAAAGTGCACACACTCTCGAGAGTTAAAATCTAAGATCTTAGCCATGTCCCCGGCATCGGACAAATTGAGTGACTACACAAGGTTGTCTTCTGAAAATCTCTTCATCCCAATTTCTTAATAAAACTTTGATGGGTAAACATGGGTAGGAGACATGGATTTGTCTCGAGATGTCTCTTAAAGAGAAGATATTGATTCAAAAGTTGTTTACCAAAAGTAGGAGAAAACTTGCTTTGAAAAAAAACGCAATAGCCTTGAGCTCCACCAGCCAAATAAGCATATATATATAGTTTAGTAGAATATTAGAAATTAGAGTCACTTGCCACCACAATTCAATTGTGCTGACCCTTTATAGCTGGGCTGCAACTAAACCTTGCAGATTGTTCGAATGAGGAGTAAGGGGGTCGTCTTCGAGCTACAACCAACATGATTTGCCAGTGGCTTCATGGAGATGATGTAGCTCCATGCTATCTTTAGATTTGCGTATGAACTCTGAAATAAAGTGTGAACTATTGATTCAGCTAGCGTTATAGCTATGCTAAGTTGTAAGGATTATTTGTTTTTGGATCATTCATCTCGAATTGTAATAAATTATGACATTGTACTGTGATATTACATCTTATTGGAAAATGCGAGACTTATGTGATCCAAGTCTTCTGCACTATTCATATGTGCCATTGCTTTCTTGAGAAAGGGCACTACAGAAAACCATAGCACCAGCGAGTTGATCGAATAGGTCATTGATGCGAGGAAGGGGATACTTGTTCTTGATGATTTTCTTGTTCAGAGGACGGTAGTCAACAACCAGTCGCTCAGTCGTGTCCCTCTTTTTGACAAACAGAGTAGGACAACCCCAAGGAGAAGTACTAGGTTGGATGTGACCTTTACTTTCCAACTCTTCTAGCTGTCGCTTAAGTTCAGCCAGTTCTTTGGGGCCCATATTGTAAGGACGTTTGGAGATAGGAGCAGTGCCTGGTTCTAGTTCAATAACGAACTCCACGGCTCTGTCATGTGGCATACCTGACAATTCTTCAGGAAAGACGTCAGGAAAGTCTCGGACCACCAGAATAGCTTCTATGGCAGGAAGAGGATCAACATTGAGAGCGAAAAGGTGGGATGAAGAGGTTTGGTTTGGAGAATAGACTATCTGTCCAGAAGGATAAGAAAGAGTTACAGTCTTTGTGGAACAGTCTATCTTAGCTTGATTGGCCTTCAACCAATCCATGCCTAGAATGACATCAATATCTGAATTGCCGAGAATTATTAGAGATGCCAAGAACATGTGGCCTCCAATTTGGATTTAATTGTCGTGGCTTATCTTGTAAGAGTACATCTGAACACCGGGGGAAGTGACGCTAAGACCATTGGACATAGACTCGAAAGAGAGATCATGAATTTGTGCAAAAGCTTGTGATGCAAAAGAATGTGATGCGCCCGTGTCAAATAACACCTTAGTAGGAATATGATTAACATGGAGTATACCAAGGACAACTTCTGGAGCTTCCTCTGCTTCATCCGCCCTGATGTGGTTCACCCTTGCAGCACGAGCCGGAGGCCTATTGTTGGGGACGAAAGGCCTAGTCGGGGCAGGTGCGCGAACCATCGCCGGAGTTGGAGCAGGGAGAGGTGGTGGTGGAGGAAGACGGTTCTCCAGGAAGTTGTTGGAGTAGTGGCCCGTTTGCCCGCACTTCTAGCAGGTCACATTGGGGCGAGCGTCCTTTAGCCTTGGCGGTCCTCCAAAACCCCTCGTAGCAAGAGTCGGATTCGATGGGCGAGGCGCGAGTCCTGGAGGTCCTGGCACGTAGGTAGTTCATGCGAAGGCGCTGTTGGGCACCCAGATCCGACGCTTCTAAGTAGGAGCGGCGGCGATTGAGGATGAAGAAGAGTTTCTCTCATGAGAGTGCTTGCGCGACTCCTCGAAGATCTTGCACCCATGATCCTCATTGAGCGCGATGTTGATGAGGTCCTCGAAATTATCAGACTTGACGAGGTTCAGCTTGTACTTGAGCGCGGGTTGAAACCCTTGTGGAACTTGGCTATCTTCTTGACCTCAATGTTCACCTCATCTCCAGCATAATGAGCAAGGCGATTGAACTCACCGTTGTACTCCATCACGTCCATCTTTCCTTGCGTCAGTGAGTTAAACTGCTCGCGCATCCTGTCCATGAGACCTTCTGTGATGTGGTGGCGCAGGAAGGCTGTCTTGAAATCACCCCAAGTGGTAACCACTCCGGGAGCTCTCATAGCTTGGAAGTTCTCCCACCATGAGGCAGACTTGCCCCTAAGCAGGTAGGACACGTAAGGCACCTTGTCTTGCTCAGCCACGTGGGCGATAGCAAGGGTCCTTTCCATCTCGCGAAGCCAATCATCAGCTTCCAGCGGCTCAGTGGGGGAAGAAAACTTCCTTGGTCCCAGACTGAGGAAGTCCTTGACGGTCACACGTGCATTGCCTTCATTGCGATGCCCCTGGTTGTTCTGGTGAGCTTGATGCTCAGCCATTTGAGCCAGGACGTGGTCTGGAGAAGTAGTGAGCAGAGGACCACGCTCTAGAGTGTGTCCGCCCACAGCAGACAGGCGATTCAGTGGTGCAAGTTGGAACCTCGGATACGTGTCCTGTGTGACGTTCCCCCTGTCGTACTGACCGAGGTGAGAGAGTGCCCGCTGAAGCTGCTCACGGACTGCTGCTAACTCCAAGCGTAGAGCTCTAGCAAATGAGTCTGAAGACTGGCCAAACTGAGCGGTCCTGTCGAGAGCGTCGTCCTCGTACTGAGAGTCTGTGTATAAGAAGTCTGGGACATAGTAGAACGGAGGGTAGTTGAAATAATAGTAGTCCCTACGCAGAGTCACAACTGCGTCATAAGATGCCAAGTGTACTGCCATGTACACACTGGAAGCTGTAGCCTCGTACTTGTGCACAGTACCACCATCATCTCCCCTGATCCAAACTATAGCTCTGTAGAATGTCTGTCCGAAATCTAATGGGATCTCAAACACCTGGTACTCTGGAAGCCAGCGGAACCCGAGATTGTCAACCATGGCTCTGAGAAGCCTCGGGAAACCGGTAGTGCGCTCGCACTGCGTCATACGTACCACCTGGTAGTGCGCCATCTACAAAGTAGTTGGAAGTAGAAGTTAGCCGCCGGAAACAAAAGGATTGATTGCACAGAATAGATTGTACAATGACAAACAGATGATTCAAGTGAAAGGTAGAACAACAACTGATTGATTCAAAAAAGAAACTGAACGTAGCCGAAGAGGTTGATAACTGCCAAAACGAAAAACAACCTTCAAACACCTGCAACTATGGTACTACGGAAACCCAGAACACGTGATGTCCTAATTTGAAAATTTTAGGTGAGAAAGGAAAAACATCGTAACACTTCCTTACCAGAAGAACAGGGAGGGTGGGTGGGGAAAGGAATAAAAGAACATAATTCCTACTCTCAAGTTTAAGATTTTCCTGATAACTACAAAATATTTTTCTAGACTCAAACAACGACTAGTAGAAGGGAACCTGAGAGCGTTTAGGCTCGGATACCAACTGTCAGACCCTGGATTTAGACGTCACAAAGAAGACTTACTGGTTGGGCCACACAACTAGGAGCATACTGGGGTTGCCAATCCCAGGAAAATGCAGTCCTGGCTCGGAATAGATCATCGGCCGACAGCTCCTAGCGATCCCAACGTCACGTACGTCTCACGATTGCGCACGCAAGAAATCCAAAATCCAACCAACTCGTATACTTCAAACATACATACACTGTATACGAATCGGTTAGGAAACAGAATGAAAATCACAGGATAAACCTAAGACACAAAGAAAGGAAATAAGTATCCAAAGCTCTCACTAAGAAAATATAGCGAATATCACCAAGCAGGACACATGTGCCAACATTATATCATTCAGCGAAAACATGCCGGTCTGAGTACAGACAAGAAGCAAATAGGCACAAGGCCGAAACGAAAAGAGAAGTCCCATCCACGCGGTCCACCAGGAAGAAGCCGAGGGGAACTCTAACTACTCGTCGTAGATCTCGTCGTCGAACTCCACGTAGTAGCCACCCACCTGGTCGTACGGAGTCTCCTCAAATGTAGAGAAAACCACAGCCCGCAAACGGCTCAATACACCGGAGCGTATCGAACAAGCTAGAGCTAACAAGGTACGAAACTGAAAGACTCCTAAAGTATGGGGTTAGGTGGACTTAGCGGCAGGAGCACTAGCAACCTAATGGAGACACGCTACAACTTCCGTCTAATTAGATAGGGAGAAGAGAGCGCATAAGTAACCGTCTACAACTAACACCAATCATAACCCATTCTCGGATTAACCCCCTCAACTAAGTATGAGGAAGCAATTCGGGAAAACTCACACGTTAAATAGTTTTAGTTACAATTTATTGTGAAAGTAATTCTATATTACTAGTCATGTAATTAACAATGATTAAGTGTAAATTGTCTATGATCTTATTAGCCAGCATCATCACCAAGTCGTCTATAACCGTGGACACGGCTCATTGATAAGATTATACCCTGCAGGGGTGCACTACTTTACCCATACTCGCATGATCAACCCAGTCAAAAACATTAGGGCCTCTCAGCACGACGCATTCCTTCACTACATCAAGTCCAAGTGCCACCCATATGAGTTGTTACCCACGTCAGGAGTCCGGCCGAATCTCAATTGCGGACTCATTAGTTTGTGTCCACGCGCCATCCGGCTCAAACCACAGTAGGAAATGTCCGCTTCGCACGCACCACCCCTATATGACCCCCCGTATCATGTAACCTCTCATCAATCATCATCATCATGCACATGCATATGAGCAAATGGAAAACCCGAACTACTTGCGGCACATGGACAAGCTGAAGATCCGTTCAAAGTCGAGGGGGGTTCCATTGGGCCACCCACAAGTGGTTAGTGCGCTCAAAATTGGTTCCGAGGACAAGAACTGAGTTCCTAGGACGACACTTAGCAGAACAAAGCACCACGCAAGGCCTTCCGCCGGTCCCTTATCATTGAATTATAGGACCCCACATATGATAGCATTTTATTGAAATAGAAGAATCTATCATACTAAGCATGTAGAATAAAAGACAGATAGACGACTCACACAACCAACTCTAAGCATGCGCTACGACTCGCAAAGGCCAACAGATAAACATGCAAGGGGTTATAGGTTGTGGCAGTAAAGTTGTATAGGCTGCAGGATAAACTTGTGATGGGATCGCAATTCAAGAATCGAATACTTGGGTAGCAGAGATCAACGACAAGTATGAAAACCAACCAGCCTGTAACAGGTTAGCAATAACTTGCCTGGAAGCTCATGGCCCAACACAAAAGCTGGAACCTCAGGGACGAAAATACCGTCAACAGACACGTCGTCGTCTACCCAGAGAAGAGCAAAACATAGACAAATAGGAAATATAACCAATACATGGAAATGCGCAAACAATTGATGTGGCAATATGGTATGCGATGATTAGGTCACATTAAAGCGGGAATGAAATCCCGGCAAAAGATTATGTTGCAAGTTATTTGTGTAACCAACAAATTAAATGTTGCTTAACATACATCATGGCATGGGTGATCTAATCAATTTAAATGGAATAGGCAATAATTAAATATTTGCCCAATACATTCCATATTTATTATTTAGGTGCAAATATTAAATTACTAAACATTTAAAATAAATGATTCAAAATGGCATAATAATGTCATATTAATGTTTATTGCGTTTTTCTGATAATTAAATATATAAAGATTATTTATTTTGGAGTTATAGATTAAAAGTTATTACTGTTTTAAGTCTAGGGGTTTTTTCTGCAATTATCAAGGACCTGTCTGTGATGGAAAAAGTTCCAGTGAGGGTTTAAACGCCAAAACAGAAAGTGCAGGGGCTCGGGTGAAAGTTTACAGCGCAGAGAAACTCTCTGACTTTTGTCACCGCGCGGTTGCCCAGCCAGAGAGGCTGACCTGCGGGTCCAGCTGCTACGCGGGCGCGCGGGTGCTGCGCTGGCCTCCACGGTCACTGACCGGTGGGGCCAGGCGGTCAGTGTGCGTAGGAAAACGAAAAAAGGTTAGCTTTTTATTCAACAGCCAGGGGATTCGAACTCGGCCACGCGGTGCGGAAAGAGTGCGGCTCTGCTAGCCACTAGGCCTGTGTGTGTTGTTGTGAACTAAAGTGAGGATTGATTTTTAAACACTTAGCGAAATCCTTATCTCTGACGAAACTGAAAACGTAACAGCGCACCGACGCACGGCGGAGGAATCGACGCCGGCGACCTTTTCCTGGCGGCGCTGCTCGTGTGTGCGTGTGTGCATGGGTGTGCATGGGTGCGGTGGATTCGTTTTTGATCTCGGACGCGAAGGAGAAGGAGCGGAGGCTCGCGTTCGTGTGCGTCGCTCTGTGCGCTTTGTCTGGCTGTGGCGGGTGCTCGCCGGCGCCGATGAAATACTACGAACCGGAGACGGGAAAGGAGGGGGAAAGACAAGGAGGAGGTGCAGCTCACCGAGGCGGAGCTGCTGGCGCGAGGAGGGAGGCCGGGGGCGACGGGGGCGAGCGGTCGGTGTCGGGGACGGAGGCTCGGATCTACGGACGCGTCGGGGAAGAAGAAGTTGCGGCGTCTCCCTCGCGTTCTGCTTGCGGCGAGGAAGGAGAGGACGTCGCCAGGAAGCTCCTGGCGCGAGGAAGAGGAAGGAGGAGCACGGGGTCACGCTGGAGAAGAGCTCGAGGCTTCGGGATCCATGGCGACGGTGGATGCGAGGGAAGAGCGTGCCGTAGCGGGGGCAGAGGGAATTAGGGTTAGGGTTACGGTGCGACGCTAGGCTGGGGATAAGAAGGAGCGGAGGGCAGTGGGGGCAGCAGTGGGGGCGCTCGGCAGCGACTCATCCATGGTGACGTGGCGCGTCCTCCTTCGTCCGTATGGGGAAGAAGAACTGGGCCGGAGTTGGGCCACTTGGCCCACTTCGACAAGGTGAGCTTTTTCTTGTTTTTTTTCTTCTTTTCTTTTTATTCTTGTCTGTTTTGTATTTTTAAAACAAAATAAAAAAGGAAAAGAGATAAAAAAAATTGGCAAATTTTTAATGTTTCAAAATAGACAAATTAATTACTGGTTTGATTATTTGTAAAAAAATTGAAACTTCACTTTTGAATTTATTTCAAATTGCATTTGAATTTAAATGTGGAATTTGAATTTGAAAACAACTTATTTAATTAAATGCAAAACAAATGGAATGATGACATGAGGATAATAAGGCCAAAACCGGGAGGAAGCCATTGAGAGACGAGAGTACCGGGAGCAGCCAATGAGCTCAATATAAAGCAAAACGCTGTGACCGGACGAAGCCATAAGAGAAGAAGCAAAGAGAAGAAGAAGGGAGCTTGCAGGCCACCGACTACCAAAGAGAAGGAACTAAAAAGATGAAAAATAACAAAAGTCTGACAGGTGGGCCATTTACCGAAACCAACGAGAGGATGCCACATCGTCTCCCAAAGGGCACGTGGCACATCGAGATAGGCCAGCGAGAAGCCAATAGCTACAATCGCAGGGAAGTCACGATCTTTAGGATAGTAGTGTATGAAATTTTCCGAATAACCACATCTTCTGCTCCTTTTTTTATAGGTGTGATATGATATTTATCATAGGGTTGGGCACGTTAGAACCAAAACCTTAACAAATTAGGCACGAGTATCTTCATAATCTAGTTCTTTTTCGTTTATTAATTTGCTTTTTTTTCTAAAATAAAATTTGCACACTAGCATGCGAAGAGACAGCTAGAAACCAAAACTAAAAGGTTCGAGAGTCTTTTCGACTCGTCTCCCACTAGTTTATGGCAAGACCCTCGATGTAAACATCTTACTTCATTTGTCACACGTGGCAAAGAGGATAAACAAGTTGTACACGTGTCTCCGGTGCTTGCCTATTCTCATGCTCATGCTCATGCTCATACAATCGGTAGAAGAGTCTCCCTGAATGTCCAACTCTTTACAAATTAACAACGTGGCATTAAAATTTGGTATCACCTCTTGACAAGCATGAATGGGCCAATCAGGACTTTTAAGTATATACAAATTATTGAAATAGAAAATAGGAAGGGCCAATTTAGTTAAAATTCCAGCAATGTGTTCCATTGTGACTTACCGAATTTGTGGATGATCTCGATAGAAATTTAGTTTTGGCGGGCTAATAGTATGGTAAGGGATTAAGAAGTGAAACTGAACCCAGGGACAGAGCATTGACAAAAGGACACGGCTACACAGTGCTCGGCCTCGTTTTAGCTAACAGCGAGCTCACCCCTGACAACCCCCACGTGCGCGCCAAAAAAGGGAAGTGAATCCCACGCGGGACCACCACGTGATCACAGACGCTCTAGCGTACCTGCACTTTTAATAAGGCAGATACATGTGTATAGTGCAAATCACTGGATATATTCGTTTGCACACACAGTTTACAATGTAATATCACAACAAAGTATCCATTTTATTACATCGATGATCCAGACTTACAAAATATTTAATACAAGTTGCATAGCATAAAGCTAGCTTCGAAAGAGTAAACAACGGAAATACAATAGCAATGGGTCTCCAACAACTCATGTTGCCACAGGCGAAAACATGTTGGTTGCAGACTCGAAACCCCTTAACGAAACCTCACTCGTCATTTGAATAACCTGTAACAAATAAAATTTTGCAATAGAGTGGGTCAGATTCCATTACAAATGGAGTCTGGCAAGTGACACTATGGTGGACACTTAATGGAATAACTCTAAAGCCTATATGCATATTTGGCTGGTGGAGTTCAAGGCTAATTTGCATAAAGCCAATTTTTCCTACTCTTTTGAAAAACACTTTTCTTGAAATCAAGACGAGTATGGCATGAACCATAAATCTCATCTTCCCTTGTTCACCCATCAAGTTTCCGTTGACGTCCGTGATCAGCTGCTCAAATTGTCCGTACCGGGGACACGGCTAAGTACTTAGTTTTACACTCTGCAGAGGTTGTGCACGTTCACCATTGTACCCATTCAACCCAAACTATCCTTTACACACCGTTTGTGAATAGGAAAGAAGAAGAATGAGACGAGATCTTTCAGAAGCATTTTCCCTCCCACTCTGGCTTGACCCGTTCCACCTAACATCCCCCTACATCTGCTTGTCAAGCGGGAGAGAGTCCACGCAACATAATTGATCAAGCCAGAGCCCATATGGCAATGGCTGCACTGGAAGCAATCGTCACTCAGAGTTCTTCAGATTCCTCGGTTCCTGGGTGGCCATTCACAAGTGTACATACTCCAGGAACCATAGACATGGACCTGAGTAGCCACTCAACATAAACCATACAACCACTTACCACCTAGGTGTTTCATTCTTAACTTAGTAGAATTTAGATTTTCACAAAACAACATTTGCATAACATCAATAATTTTACTAAGTATTGCATAGGAACCTAGACACAGGAATAAGGAATTCTACACATGTTTAGCATAGCAATACTATCCTACACATGCATATAAAAATATACTAAGTAATGCATATAGAAATAATAGGAAGTTTATGAGGTGTGCCACTTGCCTTTGAATGTTGTCGTTGTTCATTTCAACGATACTCGGGACTCTCCGTTCAATCTAACAGTATAGACAAGCAACAATACAACAATCAACAACAAGCACAACTCCACAATGCATACAAACACATACTAGATGAATAAATAAGTTTTATAAAACTTTCTAAGGAATATATGTTTATGCATGATGTGCAAAATATTCCTAAGGGCTAGAAATGCTTTTTCATGCCATGAAAATCTTTTAAGTTAAGCAAGGCAAATAGGTTGGTCCAAAAGGACTAAGGGCTAAGGTCATGAGTTGAATAAAATATTTTGTTTTATATCATCTTGAATAAACCCTCTAATGGCTTAGTCTTGATGTATAGAAATATTTAGAGTAAATACTAAGTCATTTGTTCAAGATGATCAACAATTATTATCAACTCTTTGTAAATTGGACATTCACTATAGTGAGAGAGACAGACACCCAGCCAGCCACTTAAGTTGTGGGACAGGTCTCATGTACGTGGACATGTAAGGTTTGTCTCCAGGCCGCTTCATTTCACTATGCCGTTAGGATCCAACAAACTTCAAAGATGATAACATCATGATCAAACTTTGTTTAAGTCTAAAAGACAAGATTAGGAAAGAGGGAAAAGATAGAAAGAAAGATGTAGTTGTCCTCCAGGCTTCATCTCCAGACTTGTAACTTTCTTCTGGATGATGTCTTGATTGAGCTCTTGGTAGTCTTGATGAATCTTCAGACTTGATGATTCTTGTATCCTCGAGGCTAGTCTTGGATTTACTTAGTCTTCATGAAGTCTCAGAGGAGAAGAAAGGACAGATAGAAAGACTTAGAGAATAAAAGGGGGTTGGCCTTCTTGAACTTCTTCTCACTTTTCTTCCAAGTGCTTGACATCTTTGGGATGCTTCCAGAGTCTTTTTTCTTCTAAGTCCTTCATGAACTTCTTCTAGATTTTCTTCTAAGTGCTTCTTCTCCTTAAAGATACTTCTGAAGTCTTGTTTTGGCTAAGTCCTTCAATGGCCTTCTAGCTCCATCTTGAAATTTACTAAGTGTCTAAGTGTGGCACTTCACAAAAATGCTAAGTTGAAATTATTTCTAACTTAGAGAAAATGGGGGAGGAGTTTTCTTATGGAAAATATAACTACAAAAATAAAATATGCTATGCATGAAATGCAATTTTAAACCACAAGAAACATAATACTAATTTTTGTGATATTTATAAAGTATGCATTTGGCTATAAATGCAATCTAATTAATTTCTATTTTGGAAAATATAATAAAAGGAATAATTATAATATTAAAGTTTTCTATGATTAATTTTTTTTATAATATAATTTTATAAATAATGTTAACAGACAGGGGGCATTTTAATTAAATTTATAGCAATTTACTTTAATCAAATTTAATATTTTTATTAATAGTTATATTAAAAATACTCAACTATTCAAATTAAATATATAACTATGATTTCATTCACATTTACTCAAAATTATTTTATAGCAGTGGCATTAATTTACAAATATTCTAAAGTTTCTAAAAAAAATTTATTTGCAATTTTTGAATTTACAGATTTAAAGTTATGACAAAAATACTCAAATTCACCATTTGAAATTTTGAATTTTTTAAACTAAGTCAAATTTGAATTTTGGCAGATCCAAAATATTCTACATGTCGAGGGCTTTCCAAAAATATAAAGTTTGTTAAATTTGGACAAGTGGTTAAAAAGTTATAGATTTTTTAATTACGGGGACTATTCTGCAAAACTTCCAATTAAATTTAAAATAGAAAAAGAATTACACGCTGGCGCTGACTGTGCACGCCACGTCAGTGCTGACTGGATCTGATGTGGATAAGTCAACAGATCTGGACCGTTGGATCCAGATCTGATGGTCCAGATCTAAACATACCGGTTCAAAAACAAGATCTAATCTCGGCCGTAGAAAACCAATCGGATGGCTTACAGCGATGGACACGAGCTGGCGGCGCGGTGGCTGCCGGCGACGAAGGAGACGGCGGCGCGGCCTCGGGCGTGGACCGATTCGTCGCTCCGGCGATCCCCCCGGCTCGGGAAAACGACGACGACGCACGGGGCGAGGTGGGGAACTCGATGGAGACGGTGGCGTGGTCGCGTTCGTCCTGGGGAGGGAGAGCTGCTCGGTCAAAGCCACGGCGACTCCGGCCACCTTCGGGGGTGCAAGAACTCCTCGCTGCGGTTGCAAAGAAAATCGGGGAAAAAGTCAAGAGGGTGCGGTTCCGCGAGGGGAGGAAGAGGGGGTCAGTCTCGGACTCGGGGGCGTTCTACCTTGGCCGAAAACGAAGGAATACGGCAGCGGCGCTGGGGCTTCTCCGGCGAGCTATGGGGACGGCCTGGGGGCACGATTCAATTAGGGTTTGAGGGGGAAAGTAGCGGCAGGAGTTGGGGGCTTTATAGGGCAGGAGGAGGGAACAGAACTTGCGCTCATCTCGCCGGATTTTGGAAAGGGATCGCGGCGGAAATCGCGGCCGGAGGTTGAAGAAGGTCGGCTGACGTCAGCATGACGTCACAGGTATTTTCTTTTTCTTTTCTGATTTTTCTATTTTATTTATATCTTTTGATTTATAACTCCAAATGATGTCAAATAAATTTCTAAAAATTTGTAATATTATTATCTTTGTGTTAAACCAGTTGTGGGCATGTTTTGAATATTTTTGAAAAATAATATTTTTAAATATTGATTAAATACAAATTTGACACTTAAAGTCAAATTTGAATTTATATCTTAATTAAATTTTCTTTTGGCTAAATAAAATTTGTAAAATACCCACATTCCAATATGTTTGAATTTAAGTTATTTAAACTTGTTTTGCTGAAATCATTCATCTTTATTTTGGCATAATATTTAAGAAACTAAATATTAATAATTTTTAGGAAATGTGAAATATAAGGTATTCCTTTTTAATTGAAAATAATTTGTGCACCATTATATTTTATATTATGATAATTCATTTGAAAACTTCATAACAACTTTGAAAAAGATTTTTGTTTTAAATTCTATTCTTATTTAGAATATATTAATCATTTCATGCTTTGAAAATAAATGAAATACATTTAAGCAAATGAAATGTTTATTTGGCTAATTCATTAATTTAAAATTTATGAAGTTTATAGTTATAAATTTTAGAATTGAAATTTTAACACCATGTTTTGAACTTAGTTGAGAGAATGAAAACCATTTGGCAACTAACACCATTTGTAAATAATTTGGGAATTTATGAATAGATATGGCTAAGTGGTTGAAATCAATTTCTTATAAGTAAACTATTTACTTAAAATAAAATGGATTGTAGTTTGTAAAATATTTGTCAAATTAATTTTTTGAGGTTTTTGAAATACAGTGGATAATAAAATGTTTAAACTGTGACGTTTGAAATATTAAACTCTTTCAATAAGTTTGAAGTCTTTCATAGTTGGTTTCCTTATGCATTTAATATTTTACTTTAATAAAAAGAAAAGTTTTAAATTTTAGTGATTTCTGAACATTTTAAAATGCTGGGATGTTACAGACGCGCGCGCGAGCCCTCCAGCCAAAAACCACCACGTGAGTTTCTTTACATCGCAGATTTTCTCCCCAGCATAGAGACCTCCAGCGTGACGCAAACTCCAGGCATACCTGCTCCTTCTTTCTTCCTCTTCAAGTCGATGGATCGATCTCCAGACACGAGAACCAGGACTTGAAAACTACATCCTCTTCCCCTTCGCCTCCCCACTTCTCCAACCACCATTACCCCCGGATCTGCTACTGGATATTACACCAAGCAGAGTGTTCATAAGTACAGGCTGCAAAAAGTTGAGGTCCATTCATACATGTAAGTTCCACACCCCCTCCTGCTCAGAAATCAGATCTGCTACGAATTCTGCAGACAAGAAATTCCTTTGCCCCTTGAACTCTTACATACCTGTTTGATGTAAAAAAAAATTGGTCCCCTGCCCTGATTCATGATTTAGAAGCTGCTATTGAAGTTATTTCGCCCCTGGTCAGGTCAGGCAAAGAACAGAACACAGCCAGAAAAATAGTAGTTCCCCTTACCCCCACACACCCCCTGTGTACTAATATGATGGACATCTGACATCTGATAGTGTATTATTTAGCAGAGAAAACAGATGTTGATAATGTTTTATCAGTAAAAAAAAGTGAGAGTAATATTTTCATGTTTTTCTGTGTCAAAAACGAAAAAATGACATGAGTAACATGTTGCACCATCTGAATGTATGTTCTTGCCATGTTTGCCATCTGAGTAATATTGGAAAGCATGGTACGTAGACAAGGACACACACAGTGGTAGCATTTTGCAGTTGCAGGTAAGTAATAAAGAACAGTGGTACCATTTACAGGAAGTAAAAACCACACACATTTGCAGGCAGTAGTAGTGGTAGCATAATAGCATCATATTGTGCATGAAGTGATAAAAGAGAACAGTGGTGGTAGCGTCTAGTATGTGGCAACCATATTCAGAGAGTAAAAAAGACCTCAACAACACAAAGTATAAAGGAGAACCACACATCGGTAGAATGTGCCACCCCATATTGGAACCATATTCAGGAAGTATTAGCATGTGCAGCTTGCATTTTGACTGTCGTAATTACATCCCCTGCCTTGGTTCTTCTTTGGCTTGTTTCTGCCACAATTGTTTTGGCTTCCTGATCCATTAATTTAATGAATAATAGATAAATTAGAATGTCATAAATTTGTATGTCATAAAAGAGCAAGAAAGAACAGGATCAAAAACATTACAGCAACCACTGACGAGGAAAAAAATCTATTGTATTTTGCAGATAACATGGATGTCAATTTTGAGAGTGGAGGAATTGATCTTAACATTCGACTTGAAGAAGAGGAAGAGGCTTTTGATGGTTTTCAAGATAGAGGCATCGATGCACATTTTGATAATGACACTCCGGCCCCTGAACCCCAAATGGGTGACTCTTCTGCTGGCCCAAGTGTCAATGTTGGTTCTGGTGCGCCTACTGGTGATACTCTACCAACTGAGGACAGTGGCAGTGATGACGAGGTACAGTCTACGCCAGAAGGATTTACACCCCGGACACCTTTCCTGGGTATGAAATTTGAGTCCATGGAAGAAGCAAAAGTGCATTACAACAGGTATGCGAAGCATATCGGTTTTTCGATGAAAGTAAGCACAACCAGAAGAAGTGTCCTGGATAAAGAGCTTGACAAGACTCTGTTCATCTGTAACAAAGCTGGAAAGAATGTAGAAAATGAAGTAGAACCATCTGCTGTGAAACTGAGGAACAGAAGCATCACGAAACGAACAGATTGCAAGGCTAAGATGCGGGTCAAAAGGATTGGTGCTAGGTGGGAGGTTACTCAATTTGTTGAGGAGCACACCCATGAGCTGATTGCTAAGTTTGCACTTAAGAAGTACCTGAGATCGCACAAGAAAATTCCAAAGGAGGAACGTCGGTTTATTGAACTGCTGCGTGAAGTAAACTTGTCGTCCGGCAGGATAATGCGTCTCATGGGTGAACTATATGGAGGTATCAAAAATGTTCCATTTGCCGCTAAGGCAGTCAGCAACTACGCCTCAACAATAGATGATGATCACAGATTTAGGGATGCACATGACCTGATCCTGCAGTTTCAAGAGATTCAGAAAGAAGACCCTAGTTTTTTCTTCAAATACAAACTTGATGCTCTATCAAGAGTGGAGAATTTATTCTGGGTTGATGGGCCAGCAAGGGAATGTTACAAGCTATATCATGATTATATTTCTTTTGAGAGCACCTACATGGTAAACAGGTATAAAATGCCTTGTGCGCCATTTATAAGCATCAATAGATATGGCAGTTCTATACAGTTGGGATGTGGCTTCCTAAGGCATGAGTCGATAGCTGGTTTCGTTTGGCTGTTTCAGACATTTCTGGAGTCCATGGGTGGTTTGCACCCGCTGAACATAATCACAGATCAAGATCAGGGGTTGAGGTCTGCCATTCTTGTGGTATTTGTTGGCATCTGGCATCGCTGCTGCAGATGGCATATAATGCAGAATGTTCAGGAAAAATTGGGACCATTGGCCTCGAAACATGAACAGTGGCGTCGTGAGTTCAATGAACTAATTCACTACAGTGTTACTGTCCTTGAGTTTGAGACAGATGGGTAGAAATGCTTGAGAAACATGGGCAAGCGGAGAACACGCATCTTATTGACCTATATGAACAGGGAGGCACGGCGCCCTCGAAGCGACCATCGCCGTCGCTGGTGCTCGCGCAGGAGTATCGCCGGCATCCCCGCTTGCGCAGGACCGAAACAGGTGACCACGCACCTCCCTGCACTGATTCACGTGTATTTTTTTGCAGCGGATCCCGCTGTTTGTCCTGCGGTTTTATTGTGCTGGAATTGGTTCGATGATAGGTCACTTGGGGTCGATTTGTGTGCTTTTGCGACCTTAGACGCACTTAGATTTCACATGCGGCAGTAGTGGGTTTGTGCCCCGACGATGAACTTACACAGTTGGAGGTCATTTTTGAGTTGTAAGAAATCCATCAACTAGCGATGTCATTTTTATTTTTCATTGATGTCAAGTACAGCAATCCTGTGTGGTGTAATTGTAGGTGGCCGATTTTTTTTGTATGTATGCTTGAGTGTGGCTATGCAATGTCAAATTTTCTGAATGCGTGAGTGAGCACTATATTTTTTTAGTAGCAGTTTTATACTTTTTTTCAGTTGATGTAATTACTCCTATGATGTCAAATGCTAGTCGGTGTACCTGATGTGTACTTGTGTACGATGTTTTGACATCGCCTTTTGCACACAGAGCTTGAACATGTAATTGCACGGATTTTCAAATGCTGGAATTTTTGCCATACGCTTAGTGTATACATTTTGTTTTGGCTGATGCAAAGTTACCTCCCATGATGTCAATTTTGTTAGTCGTCGTGCCTGATGGTGTTTTTTTTCCGCGCACCTCATTGTGCATGTCAAAAAATTCTGTCACTGATGTCAAAGCACAGCAAATGTTTGTGGTGTAATTTCAGTTTGATGTAATTCCCCCCGCATGATGTCAAGTGCCAGTCGTCGCACCTGATGGGTGCCCGTGTACGATTTTATGTAGATATAGAGACGTTCTGGAGATGTCAATTTTTTAGAATTGTGATGTCAACATACGATTCTGTCCAGATTCTAGAATTGTTGATGTGTATGTTGACCCATGTGTAATTTTCCAGAGATATCACCAAATCTAGGAGCAGTTCCAAATATAAGCAAGAAGTTTTGACATCGAAATTCCCTAGAAAGTACAGTTTGCTCAGGGAGAAATTAAAACTCAAGCAGAAAAGCCCTAGAGTTTCATCTGTTGGCGTGCAATGCCCTGAAAAGGACAACAAGGACAACACAGATGGATCTTCATCTGAGGTGACCATTTGGTTTTACTTGTCATATTTTTGCAGTTGTCATTTTATGGGGCCCTATTTTTTTTTTACATTATCTTTTATTTTTGTCCTAACAGATTGCAAGGGGGGTAGAATCAAAATTATGGCATAGGAGAACTGAAAATGGAGAAGCCGCTCCCCAAGTTGGTGGCAACTGTGATGAAGAAGCACCTGAACAAATGTGTAAGGTCGGTTTTATTAACATCCACCTGAGTAACTGTGATAAAGTATCTGCAGTCTATAACGATGCTTACATTATTTTTTGCATTTATAGATTCGAGAGAAAAAGTACCTACAAAGAGGCTCACCCATGAAATTGGTTAGATTGTATCCCAACATGACATCTAAGCAGATGGAAATTGTTACCAGGGCAGAATTCGGTGGAATGTTGGATATCAAGTGTACTAAGCTGCATCCCAAGTTATGCATTTTTTTGATGTAGAGTTTTAATCCTGTAACTTGTGAGCTTGAGTTCCCCGGACGAGGATCCATTCTAGTCGACGAAGAGTCTGTGTACACCACCCTGGGTGTACCATGAGGAAATATAGATGTAAAATATGAGATTTACGCAGAGGCAATAAGTTTCATGGCTAAGCAGTTTGGCCAGAATACCCCACCAACAATGACAAGCCTGGAAGAGAAACTGACTCAATTGGAGAATGCCGACAACAGTTATCTGAGACTTTGGTCAGTTTTTTGCATGTGCTTTGTTATTGCACCAAACTCAGGGATATATGTTAGTCCAAGGATATACCCTTCACTAGTGAACATAAAGGAAGTAAACAAGCTCAACGTGCCGAAGTTTGTGATCAAAATGCTTAAGAAGGGAGCAAAGTTGAGCCCAGAGAGGGGAGCAAAAATATGTTGCATGTTGTACTGTATGGTATGTCAAAAAACTAAAGCTATATTTTAATGTTTTGTTACATCTGTTCTTTACTTGTGCCTTTTTTGAGTTTTGAAGGTTTGCTGTCCCTATTATTTACTTTTCTGAATTCCAGGTCAGGTACCTTGATTCATTGGAGCTGAGCAACATGTCAGTGAGCAGCGAGGGGACACGAGTTGGTGTTTGGACGAGTGCTATGGTCATAGAGGCAATAAGGCAAGACACCAATGAGGATGGAACTTTCAGGACGGCACCGGTAATCATTTTTTTTCTGGAGGGCACCGCCTATACGTGTACTGTTTTTACCAATTCTTGACGCCAGTTATATATCACTAACAACAGTACTACTTTTTTGCATTTTCTCTTTGACACAGCTGAAAGCCGAGTTCAGATTTGATCAGCAATCGCCTGTAAGCAATGATTGTCAACTAGAGAGCCCAGTGTACTGCAACAATGTCAGAGACAACATGGCAGCAAGTGCATTTCAGGAAACAGCAAATCTATTTCGGGAAAATGACGAAGAAGTATCAAGGCAAGATGAGGCTCCAGTTACCGGCAGCACGCTATTCCCTGATGAACAAATTTTCGAGGCCTTCTTCAAAATGAACAGCCCAGCTCTTTGCACAGTGGATGTAAGGCCCAAAAACCTTTACACCAACTATATGGTTTTCCATCTATCTCAAAGCATATATCATAATTTTTGGATGCCACATATCTAATTTTTATGTAGATTTTGATGCATCTTCTTCTTAATGTCAATAAATATTGCCATAAAAAATATCTAGTTGTACAAATACGCACAATGTCACATAGCCAATGCATGTAAATAGTGCTAATGTCAATGTCACACACTGTTGTTTTCTGCAGGACAAACTTACAATCACCAAAGCTATCAGGGAATCATGCTTAAATTTTGAAGCAGGCCTATAAAAGATGATCAGAACAGTCACGCGCTATCATGGAATTGAAGTTGATAAGAAAGTAAGGAAAGAAAGGAACCCAATTACTAAGAAAGGGAGGAAACCCTGCACTAGTAAGCAAAAACATACATCAGCAGTTGATGATTACATTCCAGTTGAGGAGGAGTTGCCGAGAGATGACCACGTCACAAACGAGGATAACATATCTGTGGAAGACTTGTCATTTGTGCAGCAACAAACAAGCATCGTTAACAATAAGAAAAGGAAAAGGAAGGAAGAGAAGACTACTGCGAACCCACAACCAGTTACTGATAAACCAATGGCGGCAGGGGATGATCCACGTGATCACTTAAAAGTTCCCAAGAGAAGGTTAATGAGAGCTTCTGCAATGGACAGAAATGCCACAGACAGAGTTGGCGTAGAAGTTGAAGCTCACCAACTACACGTTCCATGTGAGCCAATGGTTACAACGAACACCGCACCGGTTGAAGCACAGACAGATGCACCAGCTGGAGCTCACCCAAACACCGCACCAGTCGAAGCACAAACAGATGAACCAGCTGAAGCTAACCCTAACACCGCAGAAGTTGAAGCACTAGCAGAAGCTCACCCAAACACCACAACAATTGAAGCTCAGGCAGCAGTAGAAGGAAACATAACAGACAATGCAGCAGAACAAGTAAAGATTACTGAATGTTCAACACCAACAACTACTGCACCGGCTAAAGCAAAGGTCATGGGGATGGTCATTGAGTCAACTAGACCCAAAGCTATTGGAGAGAAGGGAAGTGTGTCTACAGTTCAAGATCCAAATGTCAAGAACAGAGAACACGAGAATGCAGACACAAAGGATAGTATACAAGAGATATTGATGAATCTCAAACTAGGAGCTCAAGTTACATCTTCGACATTCAGAAAAGTTGAAAAAGGTGAAAACATTTTGCGCAATGGATCTGACAACGAAGGAGAAATACCCAAGCAGTACACATTGTTTGATCTAGTGTCTTACTCTCCTCCTAAAAAACTCAACATCCCACTGTTTGAGACTCCAGTTTTTCTCGATCTTGATCTTCAGTTGCGCAAATTCAAGACATGATACAGGAAATACCTGAAGGAAATGATGATGGTTTGGAAAGGTATAAGCCTGGAAGCCCGGACAACGAATTGAGGAAGATCCTCGCTGTACTTGACCCGAAATGTCATAAGGGCAAGAAGACTGTAACATTTGCAGACCATATGAAAGAGAACACTAGCCCTCTCAAGAAACAATGCATGAAAAATTCACCTAGGAGGTCACCTAGGTTGTCAGCCCTAAAAACTGCAAATAAAGAATGTGAAGCATCCGCGGTTAACATCACAAATCAGATGAGTACAAGGTCGAAAGCGACAATGCCATCCGACAGCACACGAGAGGTAAATGATGTTAACAACAAGACTCCACAGGGCCGACAACACATGTTGAATTCACCCAGCAAAGTTACACCTGACACTACTTTTAGGAAGCTTAGTTACAGCTCTGTTGACATTAGAAGAAAAGAAATGATGGACGCGGCACCTGACCCACCACCATTTGATCTCGGTCTTGATTTTGAGACTAATGATGAACATGCTGGAGTCAATGCACTAACTGAAGAAACAATCCACATGGGCTGTAACAAATACAGTGCTGAAGTACCAGGATCAGATACAAGCTCAGATACACTAGTCCGACATGAACATTTGAAGAGATTGACTAGGCCTAGCAAGTTTGAGAAGTCTCCATATGACAACACAAGTTTGTTCAATGTTAGCAAGCCTGCCAATGATCTGTACAACTGGGTTATCAGACATGGATGGGTGTAACGTACCTGCACTTTTAATAAGGCAGATGCCTGTGTATAGTGCAAATCCCTGGATCGATTCGTTTGCACACACAGTTTACGATGTAATATCACAACAAAGTATACATTTTATTACATCGATGATCCAGACTTACAAAATATTCAATACAAGTTGCATAGCATAAACCTAGCTTCGAAAGAGTAAACAGCGGAAATACAATAGTAGTGGGTCTCCAACAACTTCATGTTGCCACAGGCGAAAACATGTTGGTTGCAGACTCGAAATCCCTTAACGAAACCTCACTCGTCATTTGAATAACCTGTAACCAATAAAATTTTGCAACAGAGTGGGTCAGATTCCATTAAAAATGGAGTCTGGCAAGTGACACTATGGTGGACACTTAATGGAATAACTCTAAAGCCTATATGCATATTTGGCTGGTGGAGTTCAAGGCTATTTTGCATAAAGCCAATTTTTCCTATCTTTTTGTAAAACACTTTCTTCAAATCAAGACAAGTATGGCATGAAAACCATAAATCTCATCTTCCCTTGTTCACCCATCAAGTTTTATTTCTGAAGTTGGAATGATGGAATCCTCCGTTGACGTCCGTGATCAGCTGCTCAAATTGTCCGTACCGGGGACACGGCTAAATACTTAGTTTTACACTCTGCAGAGGTTGTGCACGTTCACCATTGTACCCATTCAACACAAATTATCCTTTACACACCATTTGTGATAAGGAAAGGAGAAGAATGAGACGAGATCTTTCAGAAGCATTTTCCCTCCCACTCTGCCTTGACCCGTTCCACCTAACATCCCCCTACATCAGCTTGTCAAGCCGGAGAGAGTACACGCAACATAATTGATCAAGCCAGAGCCCATATGGCAATAGCTACACTGGAAGCAATCGTCACTCGGAGTTCTTCAGATCCCATTGTTCCTGGGTGGCCATTCACAAGTGTACATACTCCAGGAACCATAGACATGGACCTGAGTAGCCACTCAACATAAACCATACAACCACTTACCACCAGGTGTTTCATTCTTAACTTAGTAGACTTTAGATTTTCACAAAACAACATTTGCATTGCATCAATAATTCTACTAAGTATTGCATAGGAGCCTAGACACAGGAATAAGGGATTTCTACACAGGTTTAGCATAGCAATACTATCCTACACATGCATATATAAAAATACACTTAGTAATGCATATAGAAAATAATAGGAAGTTTATGAGGTGTGCCACTTGCCTTTGAATGTTGTCGTTGTTCACAAACTCTTTTCAACAACGAACGTTTGCTCTCCGTTTAATCTAAACAATATAAGCAAACAACAATACAACAATCAACAAACAACAATCATCAAACATACATGCTCATATCTAGTGAACAAACAAGTTTTGTAAAACTTCTAAGGGAACTTGTCATGCATGATATGCAATTTCTTTCTAAGGACTAGAGATGCATGTCATGCCATGAAAATCTTTTAAGTCAATGCAATGCAATTAGGTTGGTCAAATGACTAAGGACTAAAGTCATAAGTTGAATAAAATATTTTGTTTTATATCATCTTGAATAAGCCCTCTAATGACTTAGTCTTGATGTGTAGAAATATTTAGAGAAAATACTAAGTCATTTCTTCAAGATGACCAACAATTATTATCAACTCTTTGTAAATTGGATATTCACTATAGTGAGAGAGAGAGACACCCGGCCAGCCACTTAAGTTGTGGGACAGGTCTCATGTACGTGGACATGTAAGGTTTGTCTCCAGGCCGCTTCATCTCACTATGCCGCTAGGATCCAACAACTTCAAGATAACATCATGATCAAAATTTGTTTAAGTCAAATGTGAAAGACAAGATTAGAAAAGAGGGAAAAGATAGAAAGAAAGATTTAGTTGTCCTCTAGGCTTCATCTCCAGACTTGTAACTTTCTTCTGGATGATGTCTTGATTGAGCTCTTGGTAGTCTTGATGAATCTTCAGACTTGATGATTCTTGTATCACCTAGGCTGGTCTTGGATTTAACTTAGTCTTCATGAAGTCTCAGAGGAGAAGAAAAGACAAAGAGAAAGACTTAGAGAATAAAAGGGGGTTGGCCTTCTTGAACTTCTTCTCACTTTTCTTCCAAGTGCTTGACATGTTTGGGATGCTTCCAGAGTCTGTTTTCTTCTAAGTCCTTCGTGAACTTCTTCTTGATTTTCTTGTAAGTGCTTCTTCTCCTTGAAGATACTTCTGAAGTCTTGTTTTTGGCTAAGCCCTTCATTGGTCTTCTAGCTCCATCTTGAAAATCCTAATGCTGTGTTTGGATGCAGTGAATTGAGCTCCGAATTGAATTGTCAATGGAAAACCAAATCAAGCAATTCAATGGAATACCACAAAGACTGTTTGGATGCGCGTGGTATTGAGCTATAGAATTTAGCTTTCAATGGAATACCAAATCCTGTTTGGATGTCACATGTGTGGAAATGAGAGTATTTTTGACTTTCAACAATACAACCTCTGTAATATGTATGAACATATACAATATATTTCAGATGTTTCTCAATAATAATATTTTTCACACAATAATATGTTAACAATCCAGAAAATATGAGACACATGACAAATAGCACAAAGTTGATACATTATGTCTCACAAATAGCACAAAGTGGATGCATTATGTCTCACAAATAGCACAAAGTTGATACATTATGTCTCACAAAAAACACAAAACAGATACATTATGTCTCACAAAGTGGATACATTGTGTCTCCAACAAGCCATAAACATGAAAGTAAATAATATTCATCAAGGCAAGGTCATCAGCCATGCCTTTCTCATTTCCATGGGTAGTGCCATGAGTGATTCGAAGGTGCGCTCGTTGGCGGTGACCTTCGCATAAGCTATCAACAAATCATTACCCACCAAATCTGGTATTTTCTTGAGTTCAACCAGGATTTCAGATGAAGGAGTAACCTTCGGTGCTGATGGTGGTGGTGGTGGTGGTAGTTGGACGGTTGAGCTCAAAGCCTCCTGAAACGTCATTCTCAGCTCTCCAACCATGCTCATGATAGCATCAGCAGTGCGTTGCTTCTTCTTAGGCAGCTCAGGAGTTTCTCCATCATCCTCCCCCACCTGAGGAACGGATGAGGATCCAACCTGAGCACACTCACCTCCTGTCCTTGCACCTGTACCTATGGCATGGTCTTTTGAATATATAGTGGAGATAGATTGCCAATTCTTCACTTCCTTGTGCCTATATGGAGCTGCATCCTTATTTGCCTACATAATATGCACATATATTAGAGACGATGTTCAAGTTGTAAAAGAATGCATAGTCAAGACGCAAAAGAAATAGTATGTTACATACCTCAACATATCTAGCCCACACTTCATCACTCTCAACACTAACCATGTTATTATCCCAATCCCAGCCACTTTGGGAAATCATCTTGTTGATGACTTCATAATGTTTGTCAAATGTCTTAATTCTTGCTACTATCTTCTCCTTGTTGACGACAATGTTACATGTCTCCTTCACATGCTTTATGCAAGCATTGTACACATGTGGCTTCCAACCATTTTGTGCATGGTCACCTCTGTTGTGATGATCAACAAGAACGGACAATAATGCAGTGTCCATCTCATTACTCCACGGAAGGTAAGCCCTAGTGCCCTTCTTGTTTTTTTCAGCGCATCTTCTACAAGTGACATATGTAATACAAGTAAGGAGAAAGAGCAATATGTAGATAGGTAAACCATATATATATATATTCAGCCAAAGGTTCCATGATAGAAAGATCACACAAATGGCAAAAGCATCATCTTCTAGCTAGCAAAAAATGGGTACGGTCAACTAGATTTATACTAGAACACTACTCCATTGCTAGTTCGCCATGTGCCACAAGGTAATCAGCAAACATCTCATCAGCTAAATCCTGCCTAAAATCGTTCCATGAGTCGCTTGCTTGGACACTTGTAATGAGTGGGACATCTACAGGTGCAGGGGCCGTAGCTGCTAGTTCAGCGTCGATCTCCTGCAGCAATAGATCATCCCTCACATGTTGTCTATCCCTTGCATAGTTGTGTAACACACAACAAGCATTAATAATTCGAATCTGCAAATATTTATGTCATAGTTAGCATTTGTTACCCAACAACCCAAAACAATCTACAATACATATCGACATTTGTTACCTAGTCTTCTATGGAAAAGAAAGAACAAGACCGCAGGATGGCCCATTTTTTCTTCAGCAGCCCAAAACATCTCTCCACTACATTTCTAGCACGAGAATGCCTCAAATTGTACAACTCCTTTTCAGTTTGGGGCCCTAGTAAACTAGCAGCCCACTCCTTCAAGTGGTACCTAGTGGATCGAAATGGAGATTGAAATCCTGCTCCATTTGTATAGCCCGCATCAACTAGGTAGTACTTTCCTATATGGCAAATGCATAAGTTATTGACGAATTAAACATGAGACAAAGAAAGCCAAGAGCAAAGAGAGGTACCCTCTGGTACAACAAATGCATCTTGGCGGTCAATTCTCATGGCATCTTTCAACACTTTTGAGTCCGATGCCGAGCCCTCCCAACCAGGTAGAACATAGAGAAACTTCATGTTCCAATCAACCACACCCAACATATTAGTGGTGATGTCTTGTTTTCTATTCCTGTACCTCCCTTTGTCAGCCAACTTAACAAACACATCAATATGACACCCGTCTAGAGCTCCAAGTGCATTGGGAAACCACTTCCATTTGTAATCATCGGGAGGGATGGTAGTAGGCTCAGGAAGCTTGATGAACTCCCCAGTTAGAGATAATATGGCAGTTAACACATTACCAAAGTGCCTACTGGTTGTTTCTAAAGACCGCTCATAGCCAATCATCCTCATTTTAGTTCCATGGCCAACTACTTGTAAGAACATAGCAACATTTTCTTCTACCGTGACATAGGTTGTATCTTTGAGACCACCCTTCTCTCGCAGCATAGCACAAAGATTATGGAAATTTCTTTTTGTTAAAAGCAGTTCATCATAGCATCGTGTCTCCGTTCCGTTGTATGTTCTTCTCAATACATACTTTCTATATGCAACCCTCTTCTCAAAGTCATCGAAGGCACCTAGGTCCCTCGGTGACCTCTGAGTACTAGCATATGCTAATGCAACCATAGACACCTCAAAATACAACTTTGTGAGAATTATCCTTTTTCTTTTTCTTCTTTTGTTCTCTTCACAAATGTAATGAACCAATTCTTGGTGAGACATGGAGATTCTACAATGCACAGACACATTACCTTGTAATTTAACCAATATGCATAGCCCAAATTCATATTAACAGGGAAGCACAAATAAATTTCGTGGAGCTAATATCAAATTGAAAAAAAAAATCGTGGAGCTGCTAGTACTCAGAGGAGAGGACCGCTGCACACCCTAGCCTCCCGCTGGAGCAGATGGAGGCGGGGCCGGAGCTGGAGCAGATGGAGGCGGGGCCGGAGCTGGAGCAGATGGAGGCGGGGCCGGAGCTGGAGCCTCCCGCCGCCACGCCTAGGTTAGGTTTCCGCGGCGCAGATGGGAGACGGGATGGGAGATGGGAGGAGGCCGGGGAAGAGAAGGGAGATGCGGGGAAGAGGTCGTACCTTGGGCCGCCGGCGAGGAGTGGCGCGAGGCGTGGCTATGTCGAACGGCGGCGGTGAGGCGACGGCAGCGACGGTGAGGAGCTCCCGTCGTCGCCCTTCTGTTCTTCGCGCGAGGAGAGGATAAGGTGGAGAAAACGTTTCCCTGCCGATTCAGAGGTCTGGAGCTCGGAAACGACCCCCGACTTATTTTCTGCCTACGTACCCCCGCGCGGAATTGGCTAGTAATTCCAGGGTCCAATTCAATGCACATCCAAACAGCAGAAATATGCCCTCAATTCTAGATTCTCCAATTCTAAACTCAATTCACTGCATCCAAACACAGCGTAAGTGTCTATGTGTATAACACTTTACCAAAATGCTAAGTTGAAAATAATCTTAACTTAGAGAAAATGGGGGAGGAGTTTTCTTATGGAAAATATAACTACAAAATAAAATATGCTATGCATGAAATGCAATTTTAAACCACAAGAAACATAATACTAATTTTTGTGATATTTATAAAGTACGCATTTGGCTATAAATGCAATCTAATTAATTTCTATTTTTGGAAAATATAATAAAAGGAATAATTATTATATTAAAGTTTTCTATAAATAAATTTTTATAGCAAAACTTTGTAATTAGTGTTAATAGACAGGGGGCATTTAATAAAATTTATAGCAATTTGATTTAATCAAAAATAATATTTCTATTAATTGTTATGTGGAAAAATACTCAAACTACTCAAATTAACTATATAACTATGAATTCATTCAAATATTACTCAAAAATATTTTATAGCAGTGTCATCACATTACAAATATTCCAAAGTCTCTAAAACAATTTTATTTACAATTTTTGAATTTACAGATTTAAAGTTATGGCAAAAATACTCAAATTTACCATTTGAAATTTGAATATTTTAAACTATGTCAATTTTGAATTTTGGCAGATCCAAAATAATCTACATGTTTTCCAAATATATAAAAATATTTGAATTGGATAAACAGAGAAAAAGATATGATAGTTTGAATAGACAAGGGCTTTTCTGCAAAACTGCCAAATTAAATAAATCGAGAAAAAAGATTTTACACGTCAGCGCTGACTGGATCTGACGAGGCGCTGACTGGGCATCGACGTGGCTACTTCCTATTTGCTGATACCGGTTCGGAGGGAGATCTAATAAGGGCCGGAGGATTTGAATCGGACGGTGGAGAGGCGTTGACCATACCTCGGCGGCGGGATCTCGCCGGAGTCGGGAGGGACGGCGGCGCTGCGCCGGTGGTCGACGGCGGCGGAGCTCCGGTGGTTCCCCGGGCGTGGGACGAGTGTCAGAAAGTTCCCCGCGGCTCGGCGAGTCGGATGGGGTGGTCGGCGTCGACTCGCGCGTCCTCTACTACGACTGGCCGTGGTCGGGGTACGGCGGGTCCGGCGAGCTCCGTTCACTCGACGATTTGCTGCGAAAGACATCGAGGGAAGGGTCAGGGAGGTGCGTGTCGTCACAGGGAAGAGGATGGAGGGTCTTTCGGACAAGGGGCTCGGCTCACCTCGTCGGAAACGGGAAGAACACGGCGGCGGAGATGGGTAACTCCGGCGAGCGTTTTCTCCGGCCTGGCGGCGTATTAGAGGCTAGGGTTTGGGGCAAATGGAAGAGGGGGTCGTGGGGTTTAAATAGAGGAAGAGGAGAGAAACAAATCGCGACGATCTCGCCCAGATTTTGGAAAGGAATCGCGGCGGAAATCTCGGCCGGAGGTTGAAGAAGGTCGGCTGACGTCAGCATGACGTCACAGGTATTTTCTTTTTCTGTTCTGATTTTTCTATTTTATTTATATCTTTTGATTTATAACTCCAAATGATGTCAAATAAATTTCTAAAAATTTGTAATATTATTATCTTTGTGTTAAACCAGTTGTGGGCATGTTTTTAATATTTTTGAAAAATAATATTTTGAAATATTGATTAAATACAAATTTGACACTTAAAGTCAAATTTGAATTTCTATCTTAATTAAATTTTCTTTTGGCTAAATAAAATTTGTAAAATACCCACATTCCAATATGTTTGAATTTAAGTTATTTAAACTTGTTATGCTGAAATCATTCATCTTTATTTTGGCATAATATTAAAGAACTAAATATAAATAATTTTTAGGAAATGTGAAATATAAGGTATTCATTTTTAATTGAAAATAATTTGTGCACCATTATATTTTATATTATGATAATTCATTTGAAAACTTCATAACAACTTTGAAAAAGATTTTTGTTTTAATTCTATTCTTATTTAGAATATATTAATCATTTCATGCTTTGAAAATAAATGAAATTCATTTAAGCAAATGAAATGTTTATTTGGCTAATTCATTAATTTGAAATTTATGAAGTTTATAGTTATAAATTACAGAATTGAAATTTTAACACCATGTATTGAACTTAGCTGAGAGAATGAAAACCCTTTGGCAACTAACACCATTTTTAAATAATTTATGAATTTATGAATAGATATGGCTAAGTGGTTGAAATCAATTACTTATAAGTAAACTATTTACTTAAAATAAAATGGATTGTAGTTTGTAAAATATTTGTAAAATTACATTTTAAGGTTTTTGAAATACGGTGGATAATAAAATGTTTAAACTGTGACATTTGAAATATTAAACTCTTTCAATAAGTTTGAAGTCTTTCATAGTTGGTTTCCTTATGCATTTAATATTTTATTTTAATATAAAGAAAAGTTTTAAATTTTAGTGATTTTTGAACATTATAAAATGTTGGGATGTTACAATGGGATACTGAATCAGAAATCAAAGGTGAACCCATTGTCGATGTAGAATCGTTCTGGATAGCGGTTGCGGACGTGGGTGACTCTGTTGCTCCGAGGCACCAGCTAATCAACAAAGCAGCTGAAATAGCCATTCACATCCTAAAAACAGATAACTCCAACAACAAGAAATACATAATGCCACTTCGCATTGCAGTAAGTAAACTATACAACAATCCTTTATCAGCCAGTTTTTTTGTTGTGTTCATTTTTGTTACATTCTTTTTTTTCCTTGCTTCACTCTTCTAAATTATACCACATTAATGTTTTTTCACACCAGGGGTACCTGATCGAATTCAGATTTGCTCTCAGAGAAGTAAAAAGGATATTCACCATGACCCAAGCTCATCGTTTAGACCACAAGGAACTTGTAAGTTTAAAATTATTTTTGACATCTAATCAGAGATGTAATGCCAGCTTTTGTATGATATGCACTTAACTCAATGTTTTCTTTTTTTCAACAACCAGATATATTTTCCAGTGCTTCAAAGCTTCGGACAATGCACGGTGAAACAAAGAAAAGATACAGGACACTACTTCCTTGTGAATCTTAACTTAGTAGCTGAAAGGTTTGAGGTCATGGATTCGATGTGTACAAACGGTGAACCTCTGATGGTTGATGCTGCCCATCTGCTTGTTGCCGCCATTAAAACTCTATGGAAGAGAGGGTACAGTGACTCGAAAGTTGACATATCAAATTACATAACAGAAATTATCCCTTGCCCACAGCAAAATAACTTGTAAGTTCTGTTATGTCGACAATTTTATGTCATTTTTATCTGACAGTTTGCGTCCTACAAATTTTTTATGTTTCTAAGTGAACCTAGTAGCTAAAACCTAAACACTCATTTTTGTGTTTGATTTAAAACATCAAATGTGTAGGTGGGATTGCGGATTCTTTATGCTAAAAATGCTTGAAGATTGGCAAGGTTGGAGAACAATTGACAGATTTGCACAGAAGGACATGCCAAACATAAGGAAACTATCTGCAGACAAATGGGTGCGCTGGAACGGAAACATAGCAAACTAGGCTGATCTTTTTTAGACAAATCATAATGGTAAGGAAATCAGCTTCTTTTTTTGTTTCATACAATTTTTCATATAATGCAATGTTAAGATAGTTCAAAATAGACATCATATTTCGTAGGACTTGCATGGTTTCCAGTCTTCGTGCTAAAATTACATCACTGGATCAAAAATATAACATTACTCCACTAAATTGTAAATAGAGCAAAATTACAATCACTGGAACAATGACATGATAGGGTATCTTTATGGATTGGCTAGTCTAATGGGGCAGTTACGTGCATCATGCGAAGGTTCAGCACAGAAGCTACATTTTGTCTTGCGCGTAGGCTGCAAATGTAGTGCTCCCTTCTTTCTTTTCTGCTCTGGCCTTCCCCTCCTAACGCTGATGGGAGGGTCACGGACAACATGCACACCATCAGGCCCAACATCATTAACAACAGGCTCTGTAACACTACCCCCTGCCTCACCCTCCATTGCTTCAGCCGCACGTTTGCCTTTCTTCTTCTTTAGCGAATCTGATGCTGCGTTCTTCATGTCAGCAAGTTCTTTTTCCAAATTCTTCATATGTTTCTCTGCAACCTCTGATGTCTTGTCTGAAGCTGCAGCACCAACAACTATATGGGAAAAATTACTACAGAGGTTCCCGTAGCGTAGCAGCCTCATATCTTTTCTTGACATCTTGGCACCAGTTGCAATTTGTGTCTCATTAGTCGCGGCAACAATATCAGGGGGGGGGGGGGGGGGGATGCACCACCTAGGTAAGATGTAATGTTCTGGCATTTGATAAACAACTCCTAGAAATGACATGAGCTTGATCACATGGCAACACAAAATGCCATCCCTGGTGAACTTGCAACACTGAGAGTTGTAAATTTATTTTCTACATCCACTCTAATAAAGTAGTTTATCCTTCCATAACCAAAGACAACCCCATGGATTGGTGATGCTTCATACAAACCTGGCTCAACTTCTCTGACATTGTAGGATGTAATCTTGCGCATCTCAATAACAAATTTTTTGTAGATGGGTAGAGTATACGTAGCTAACATCTGTGCTTCCATTGGGTAGTCACCCCATAGCCTAAGAGTCTTATCCTCACCCACAAACTCATTTGCATCTTCATGAACTTCAATTTTCTCCTCGACTTTCATGTAATTACTGAAGAATTTTATGAGACTGTCATGTGGGCTTGTATACTGTCGTGGTATCGGCATAATTGATAGGAGACGGGGGTCCTCTAGCCTACGTATGGATTGTGGGGAAGAAGGTTGGTGTCGTCAAGGACGGGATTGAACACGGCGAATTTACCCAGCTTCGGATCCCACAGCGGTGGCGAGATCCTACGTGCTGCTATAATTCACTATGAGGCAAATAGCCGTGAACAGGTTACAATGTGTATGATGCGTATTGAAGCGAGCCTCAACTTGGATGAGCTTGGTTGAGCCAGGTCCTAAAGGCCTCCCGGTGGCCGGCTTATATAGGCGGCCAGACCCCGGGTTACAAGGTAAGTACTTGGCCGGCAAGTAAACAGAGTCCTAGCTGTAGTCGGCTTTGGTTGCCGCCTTCCATCTTGGGCTTGGTGGCTTGATGGGCTTCAGTCTGCTGCCTTCCTTGGACCGTCCGCCTACTTCCTTGTACGTCAGCTATCTGGGCCGCCCGGCAAGCATCAGCCTTACCACCCTTGGGCCACCCTGGACTAGCCGGATTGATCCATGTTAGAGATACCCCTAGTTGGTATATCCCCAACATTTTTACCCCAGAAAGGTTGAAGTTCTCCACGCGGCGGCTTCTTCGTCTTCTAGATCTTTAGTCTTGAATGTTGGCGGCTACAGGGCTTGAACCATTCTGAATATAGGGGGTCGCGTGCCGGCTTGATCACCAGTGCGCGGCCGCCTTTAACCTACATGGGAAAGACGGCTGGCTTAACTTGTCGGATGACTTCTTGGAGAAGCCTTACCCTTACTGACAGGTCAAACTAATGTCTGATAGATGACGTCATTTGGTCCACGATAGTTTGAACTCAAATGTAACGAAACCATGCATTGTCGGCCATAGCAAGGAGGCGGCCTTTAGCCACGGAGGCAACCATGTCACTGACGACAATGGCGGTTGTGCCATGAAGGCGGTTATGTCGCTGACGACAAGATATTCATGCCACGGAGGCGACTGTGCCGCAAACGATAAGTCGGTCCTACCATGGAGGTGACCGTGTCGCTGACGACAAGACGGTCATGCCACCAATGCGGCCTTCTTGTTGACGATAGAGCTGCATGTCGTGCAGCCCCCAAGTATCGAACGAGGGCAAATAACGTTGTCGAGCCCCCGAGTGTCGGAGTTTTTCTTGATCCGCCTATCTCTAGCCCCCGAGCGTTGAGTCGATGTACCCGGAAGTCGTCTCGACGCTTGGAAGAACTTGTGGCGTTGTAAGTCGATGATTGCAGTCCCCGAGGCTTGTGCCGGTTTAACTGAAAGGCGACCTGAGACATGATGAAAATGCTGTGATTGCAGCCCCCAGGTGTTAAGTATCCTGCATAGTAAACATAGCTGCATTAAGATGTACTTTTAATGAAAGCTGAATAATTTTAAGGCCTGAGCCGGTAGATTTTAACAAGCACTTATGGATTGAAAATTTTATGTGGCCCGCCTTAATATTTATCTGGTTTATATGTTTAACTTTTCATATGTTAGCAGAACCGCAGCCGGAAACTTTAGCTGAGACAACCAGGGCTAGTACCAAATAGTTTAGAATCAGAGACAAATTAAAGCCGGCATGTTGGTGCTAATGACATACTACTCGGTAATCCGCACATAAACAATCAGATAACGGTATTAGGCGGTGCAAACTGATTGCTTAATTTGGCCCGGAGGCGACAAGTATCTAAAAGTTTGAACCATGCAGCGCAGAGCAAATATCAGGTAACTTAGATACTAAGAGGGATATGATCAAATGAAAAGACAAAAGATGGCATGATCTCAGAGCATAATGAGCAAACCACAGACTTTTATTTTATGACCATACATATAATTAAAGGTTAAGTGTATATAAACTTAGCTTGTCTGACGTTGATGTAGAGGAGGCAGGCGTGGCGGAAGACGCCAGCCCCAGGATGTAGGCGGCAGCCCCATGCTGACATTATCAGCCCCTAGGATTCCGAAGATCATCCCAGCAAAGCGGCGAGTAGGCTGCGGCAGCAATTAAGCCGGATGGCGGCGATGCGGCGATAGTATTGAATACGCTACAAAGCGTCATGCCGCGTTAGCCATTAATCCGGAACGCGACGACTAATACACCGATAAGACGTCTTGTTACGTTAGCAATTAAGCCGGAACGCGGAGGTTTGTTGTTTTGTATCGATCGATGTCTCGCCAAATTGATCAGGTTTGGGCGATCGAAAACAACTAATAATTTAGCGATGGAGTCGTCTAGACCGTATATGATGATGGCGGCGTCCCGCATAATATCACAAATACAATAAGACTAGTATTGATAACTTGGACAGTTGAGTGTGTATGACGCGGCAAAGCTGAACCGCATGGACCACCAGTGGCCAATCATACACGTACAATAGTACTTCTTGCTGGAAGATCCATCATGGTTTGATTGATGCTTGCATGCATGTCTCGTAACCAGTTCTCATGCGTAGGAGTAGCAGCACCTAGAAAATCAGATTGATTGTATCAACGAGTATTAGTAGCAATTTCCTTTCTTGTGCGTACGTGAATACGGGGAAAGCTAGCAATGAGCTAGCGCTTTCCTTGCGCGCATCACGAATCGTAACCAAAACAGATTTGATCGATGGCATCTTTCCTTAACCCAACCGATTTTCATGAATCTGAGTAAACGGGCGGATTGGAACTATAGATGCTACGATCGGTCTGCGGACAGACATTAACGCGACTTGGGCGTTGTGATCGCAGGCTGCCTTAGATGCGCCTCGACGCCCTCCGTGAACAAGTCGTCCAGATGCGATTTAGGCGTCCGACCAAGCGGATTAGCTGACTAGATCCATCTTGTAGACGAAGATGATGTTTGATTGAGCCGGCCCGCCAGGGCAGAGTACACGGCTAGACGCTTTACGGACGTTCGATCATGCTGGCCTGCCGGAGCAGAGTACACAACTAGATGCGATTTTGTCGCGGTAGACGAAGATGACGATCGGAATCGCCGGCTGCGGACAACCAATATTGTTCCCGCCTGGAACGTGACGTCAGGAACCTTATGCCCCACGGTGGGCGCCAACTGTCGTGGTATCGGCATAATTGATAGGAGACGGGGGTCCTCTAGCCTACGTATGGATTGTGGGGAAGAAGGTTGGTGTCATCAAGGACGGGATTGAACACGGCGAGTTTACCCAGCTTCGGATCCCACAGCGGTGGCGAGATCCTACGTGCTGCTATAATTCACTATGAGGCAAATAGCCGTGAACAGGTTACAATGTGTATGATGCGTATTGAAGCAGGCCTCAACTTGGATGAGCTTGGTTCAGCCGGGTCCTAAAGGCCTCCCGGTGGCCGGCTTATATAGGCGGCTAGACCCCGGGTTACAAGGTAAGTACTTGGCCGGCAAGTAAACAGAGTCCTAGCTGTAGTCGGCTTTGGTTGCCGCCTTCCATCTTGGGCTTGGTGGCTTGATGGGCTTCAGTCTGCTGCCTTCCTTGGACCGTCCGCCTACTTCTTTATACGTCAGCTATCTGGGCCGCCCGGCAGGCATCAGCCTTACCACCCTTGGGCCACCCTGGACTAGCCGGATTGATCCATGTTAGAGATACCCCTAGTTGGTATATCCCCAACATATACTGCTTCAAGACCGCATTAAAGCCTTCACTCCTTGATGTAGTCTGTAAGAAAGGGTAGAAACGCGGCATGGAGTACGCAGGAACAAAAAATGATCTAATATCATATAGGTCAATAAGATGCGTGTTCTCAGCTAGCCCATGTTTCTCAAGCATTTCTACCCATCCAGTCTCAAACTCAAGGACAGTAACACTGTAGTCAATCAGTTCATTGAACTCACGACGCCACTGTTCATGTTTCGAGGCTAATGGTCCCAATTTTTCCTGAACTTTCTGCATTATATGCCATCTGCAGCAGCGATGCCAGATGCCGACAAATACCACAAGAATGGCAGACCTCATCCCCTGATCTTGATCTGTGATTATGTTCAGCGGGTGCAAACCACCCATGGCCTCCAGAAATGTCTGAAACAGCCAAACGAAACCAGCTATCGACTCATGCCTTAGGAAGCCACATCCCAACTGTATAGAACTGCCATATCTATTTTTGATGCCTATAAATTGCGCACGAGGCATATTATACCTGTTTACCATGTAGGTGCTGTCAAAAGAAATACAGTCATGATATAGCTTGTAACATTCCCTTGCTGGCCCATCAACCCAGAATAAATTCTCCACTCTTGATAGAGCATCAAGTTTGTATTTGAAGAAAAAACTAGGGTCTTCTTTCTGAATCTCTTGAAACTGTAGGATCAGGTCATGTGCATCCCTAAATCTGTGATCATCATCTATTGTTGAGGCGTAGTTGCTGACTGCCTTAGCGTCAAATGGAACATTTTTTATACCTCCATATAGTTCACCCATGAGACGCATTATCCTGCCGGACGACAAGTTTACTTCACGCAGCAGTTCAATAAACTGACGTTCCTCCTTCGGAATTTTCTTGTGCGATCTCAGGTACTTCTTAAGTGCAAACTTAGCAATCAGCTCATGGGTGTGCTCCTCAACAAATTGAGTAACCTCCCACCTAGCACCAATCCTTTTGACCCGCATCTTAGCCTTGCAATCTGTTCGTTTCGTGATGCTTTTGTTCCTCAGTTTCACAGTAGATGGTTCTTCTTCATTTTCTACATTCTTTCTAGCTTTGTTACAGATGAACAGAGTCTTGTCACGATCTTTATCCAGGACACTTCTTCTGGAAGTGCTTACTTTCATCGAAAAACCGATATGCTTCGCATACCTGTTGTAATGCACTTTTGCTTCTTCCATGGACTCAAATTTCATACCCAGGAAAGGTGTCCGGGGTGTAAATCCTTCTGGCGTAGACTGTACCTCGTCATCACTGCCACTGTCCTCAGTTGGTAGAGTATCACCAGTAGGCGCACCAGAACCAACATTGACACTTGGGCCAGCAGAAGAGTCACCCATTTGGGGTTCAGGGGCCGGAGTGTCATTATCAAAATGTGCATCGATGCCTCCATCTTGAAAACCATCAAAAGCCTCTTCCTCTTCTTCAAGTCGAATGTTAAGATCAATTCCTCCACTCTCGAAAGTGACATCCATGTTATCTGCAAAATACAATAGATTTTTTTCCTCGTCAGTGGTTGCTGTAATGTTTTTTATCCTGTTCTTTCTTGCTCTTTTATGACATACAAATTTATGACATTCTAATTTATCTATTATTCATTAAATTAATGGATCAGGAAGCCAAAACAATTGTGGCAGAAACAAGCCAAAGAAGAACCAAGGCAGGGGATGTAATTATGACAGTCAAAATGCAAGCTGCACATGCTAATACTACCTGAATATGGTTCCAATATGGGGTGGCACATTCTACCGATGTGTGGTTCTCCTTTATACTTTGTGTTGTTGAGGTCTTTTTTACTCTCTGAATATGGTTGCCACATACTAGACGCTACCACCACTGTTCTCTTTTATTACTTCATGCACAATATGATGCTATTATGCTACCACTACTACTGCCTGCAAATGTGTGTGGTTTTTACTTCCTGCAAATGGTACCACTGTTCTTTATTACTTCCTGCAAATGCAAAATGCTACCACTGTGTGTGTCCTTGTCTACGTACCATGCTTTCCAATATTACTCAGATGGCAAACATGGCAAGAACTAACATTCAGATGGTGCAACATGTTACTCATGTCATTTTTTCGTTTTTGACACAGAAAAACATGACAATATTACTCTCACTCTTTTTTACTGATAAAACATTATCAGCATCTGTTTTCTCTGCTAAATAATACTCTATCAGATGTCAGATGTCCATCATATTAGTACACAGGGGGTGTGTGGGGGTAAGGGGAACTACTATTTTTCTGGCTGTGTTCTGTTCTTTGCCTGACCTGACCAGGGGTGAAATAACTTCAATAGCAGCTTCTAAATCATGAATCAGGGCAGGGGACCAATTTTATTTACATCAAACAGGTATGTAAGAGTTCAAGGGGCAAAGGAATTTCTTGTATGCAGAATTCGTAGCAGATCTGATTTCTGAGCAGGAGGGGGTGTGGAACTTACATGTATGAATGGACCTCAACTTTTTGCAGCCTGTACTTATGAACACTCTGCTTGGTGTAATATCCAGTAGCAGATCCGGGGGTAATGGTGGTTGGATAAGTGGGGAGGCGAAGGGGAAGAGGATGTAGTTTTCAAGTCCTAGTTGTCATGTCTGGAGATCGATCCATCGAATTGAAGAGGAAGAAATAAGGAGCAGGTATGCCTGGAGTTTGCGTCGCGCTGGAGGTCTCTATGATAGGGAGAAAATTTGCGATGTAAAGAAACTCACGTGGTGTTTTTTTGGCTGGAGGGCTCGCGCGCTCGTCTGCGATCACGTGGTGGTCCCGCGCGGGATTCACTTCCCTTTTTTGGCGCGCACGTGGGGGGTTGTCAGGGGTGAGCTCGCTGTTAGCCAAAACGAGGCCGAGCACTGTGTAGTCGTGTCCATTTCTGAATCATCATGAGAATGTAAGATCGGGTTAGGTGAGATGCGATTCCCCTTCCCTCCCGCGACTTCCTTCCTCCCCGAACCCTAACGCTAGCCGCCGCAGCGCCGCCGCTGGCCGCCCCGCCTCCTCCCTTCCTCCCCTCCGACAGCCCCCCGCGTCGCCGCCACGGGCGACGGGGGCACGCCTGAGCCGCCTCTCTCCTCTCCCTCTTCTTCTCCCCTCCCCCTCGTCGCCGCCGGGCGCGCCGCCGGGCTAAGCCCAGGCAGCGTCGGTGGCGGCGGGGCACCTGTTTCCCCCTTGCACGGCGGCAGCGGCGTGGAGCGTGGACGGTGTGTGGGGGCGCGGCCCTCGGCGTGGCGGTAAGCTTCGGCTTGCTGCGGTGTGGAGGCTGTGCGGTCTTGCACGATCGAGCAGCGTCAACGTTTCACAGCGGCGGTGCGAGCTCGAGCGGGGCTGCGGCCTCGTTCCGGCGGCCAGTCGCGAGGGCGGGCTGGCGCGCACGTGCTTCGGCCATGGCAGCGGTGGCTCAACGTGGGCGGGGGTAGGGATAACATGGGGATAGGGCAGGTCGAACTCGGTGCCATGGCTAGGGTTCCTGACCCTGATCTGGGCCAGGTAGGCCCGATCTGGATCTTAGGGCCTCGGCCGGTACACATGAATTTCTGCAGGGGCACAACTGCGATCTTGGTGCTGCAGCATAGCGACGGGATTGGTCGGGCCTGATCTGGCCAGGTGGCTGATCTGGGCTTGATCAGATCTGCTACTGCGTCCGGTCGGCAACCGCCTTAGACGGTGGAGGATGGGGTCTTCTCCCATGGATTGCGGTTGTCGCTCTCGTAGGCCTGGTTCTGTTGTCGGCCCTACTTGTTTTTCACAGTGACCTTGCAACTGGTGGGGGCTCTCGGCTTGAGGTTGCGGACGCACGGGCGGCGGCAATGGAAGGTGGACTGCACGGACGTCTCTGCTGCGAGCGACGTGGCAGTGGTGATGGTTTTCGTCTCGGCCCAAGTGGGTGGCGTGGAGTTGGCGGATGGTGTCCCTGGTGCTGGCTTCGGTTTGGTAATGGCGGCGCCCAGATCGCGTCCTGGTGGCCTGGCTCGAGACTCTTGGTGTTTCGTGGTGTTGATGTGGTAGAATGGTGCTTCAGAGTGAAAGCTCTGCGCTTTGGTGCCAACAGCGATGACGCTTGCGGGTGTCGTAACTGAAGGGGATCGGGTGCAGAAAACAAAAAAATTCCTAACAACGATATCCCTAAAACATGCCAAGATCTATTCTATGCAGATATAGTAGTACGAACGGAGATCGGAATACATACCCCTATAGACCGAAAGCGGGGATTATGTTCCCGCACAAACGTTGTCGATGAAGACCGATGAAGCCGACCTCAAGGTCGTGTAGAGGAAGCAGACCTCCGAGTACCGCTAGGGCAGCACCTCGCAGGGCGTTACACACGTACGGTGGAAACGACGACCTCCGAAACTCCAGTCCAGGACGAGCAGCGGAAGACTTGGACCGGAACACCAGCAGCGCGGCAGCGGGCTATGGTGGAAGAGATCCCCCTCTCAATCATCTTTGCACATTAATTACACTAATTAATATCAAACATATTATATATAATTTATTCTAGCTCCGAAAACTCTTTCGTCGCTGCCCGATCTCCATCGGACCTCTCCCGGGACGTTCCCGGTGATCTCTTTCCTTTCCGGTTGTCTTGTCGAAACCCCTTAAGTGTGTTACCCTAGCGGTTTGATATAATAACAGGTATGATCAAGACTCCTCTATGATCAACGACTAACTAGTAGGCCTGGACCCCATGAATTAATCCATGTGATATAACGAATGACTTTCATCTATCAAACCTGAACGCAAAGTCTTAAACCTTTTGCCATAGCGATACTTAGCGTGTCCGAGAGTCGTTCCATAGATATATCCATACCTAGCTTGACCTCGTAACCGATAACGCTATGTTCTACACGTCTATGATTTCATGTCTCCGTGACCTAGTCACATGTTTGCAAGCTCATTAGACATGATCTCACCGAGTGGGCCCTAGAGTATCTATCCTGCTATGCGGACTGGCAAATCCCGCTCTTGACCCCTCGTCTCAACTACTCCTTTCCGATACCCAAAAGTATCACCGTTATTGTCATACTAAATAAGATATGATGTTTGGTGTGATCAAAGTATCTTCCAGGAATAACAATAAGAGTTGATCTCACGGTCAAAGGCGTAACGAGTACGTCCTCCAAATCTGGGTATGTCCATCACATCGTTCTCCAACTATATGACTTCCATTGCCGACCGGCGCCATGCCCTATGATCGGGAAACTTCGATCATCAATCGCGCAACGAAACTAGTCTTAGTAGAGGCTACTAGGGACCTGGTTGTTTACGCATCACACCCGTATTAATGTTTCCGCTTAATACGGTTATAGTATGACACAAAAACCTATTATGAACAAACGAGATATGATAAAGAATACACTTTATTAATTGACTCTAGGGCATATTTCCTTCAGTCTCCCACTTGCACTAGAGTACAAATTAATCTAGATTACAACTTGGTAAAAGCTTAACATCCATAGCTAACTGGTGTTTTTCATGCTTGTTAAGCGGGAGAGGCTGCGTCAGCGGATCTGCCACATTCATATCCGTAGGCACTTTGCAAATCTTCACATCGCCTCCTTGTACGTATTGACGTATCACATGGAAGCGTCGGAGAATGTGTTTGGCGGTGGAGTGAGACCTTGGCTCCTTGGCGTTAGCAATGGCACCCGCATTGTTGCAGAAGAGGATCACGGGGTCTTGCACGCTCGGGAACACTCCAAGTTCAATGACGAACTTCCTCAGCCACACAGCTTCATTCGCGGCTTCGCAAGCAGCAATGTACTCCGACTCCATTGTAGATTGTGCGACAATGGGTTGCTTCCCACTTCTCCAGCACACGGCGCCCCCATTCACCTTGAACACATAACCTGTCTGTGACTTAGAGTCATCGGGGTATGAGCAGAAACTTGCATCCATGTAACCTGTTACGCCAAGTTCTTCATTGCAGCCACCATAGACAAGGAACATTTCCTTTGTCTTATTGAGATACTTAAGAATGCTCTTAAAAACGATCCAATGCGCCATTCCAGGATTACACTGGAACCGGCTCGTCAAACTTAGAGCTAATGCCACATCAGGTCTAGTACTCAACATTGCATACATAATCGATCCTATGGCTGAAGCATAAGGATGTTTAGTCATATCGGCCTTATCCAGTTCCGTTACCGGACAATGTGCCTTCCGCAATGTTTTATTCTTGATAACCGGCAGAGAACCCTTCTTTGCCTTCTCCATACCGAAACGCTTCAGTATTTTATTAAGATAAGTACTCTGACTCAACGCTAATAGGCGCCTTGATCTATCACGATAGATTTCCTAAGTCCTTCATGGAAAATTTACTGTTTAAATATTGTAAGTGCATTCTATGCACTCCCAGATTTTGGTGACTAATGACAACACAAAAGGTATTCTAATGTTTATGATGAAGCTTGTAGGTTCTTTTACAGGTCGTTTCATAAAGAGGAACACTTACTTGGCCTAAGTTTCATTTCTACTTCACTTGGTCTTTCTTCAGGATTTCAGTCAGGAGATTTCCGGGGTTCGGAGATTTCCGGTCCCCAGACCGGAGATCTCCGAGCCAATCAAGTTTTTTGCTAAGTCTCAAATCAGAATGCGTACTGACTCCAACTCAGGCTGAGCCGGAAATGCTCTCGGAGATTTCCGAGCCCCAATCCGGAGATCTCCGAGTGGCAGAGGAAATTCAACCAAGTCCAGAACTCAATTGCGTACTGACTCCAGCTCAAGCTGAGCCGGAAATGCTCCCGGAGATTTCCGGCGCTCGGAGATTTCCGAGCCCCAGTCCGGAGATCTCCGAGCGCCAGATATTTTTCGACCAAGTCAAGAAGCTAAATCAGTACTGATCCAGAGTCAAGTTCTACCGGAATTTCTACCGGAAATTTCCGGAGTCCGGAGATCTCCGGTCCTCAACCCGGAGATTTCTGGGCTGGCGGCTGTACAACGGGCAGATTTTGGGAGGGGTATAAATACCCCTCCACCTACCTCCAGCAGACCAAGCTTCCAGATTTTCTCTCTCCTCCATTGGTGTTGAAGCTCGTTTCTTCCGGATCTCCCAATCTAGCCACTCAAATCCTTTGATACTTGGGGATCTGAGGAAGAAGCCACCGATCTACAACTCCACCGAAGCGATTTGATTTCCCCCCTCTATTTCTTGAGGGGCAACGAATCTAGGTTTCCTTTGTGGATAGCTAGGTTCATCTTTGTGTGTTCTTGATCCTTTGTGGATTCCTTTGTGGATTTGACCTGTTGTAGTCGTTGTGGGAGCCCTCAATTCAGTTGTGGGTGTGTGCCTCACATGTTTGTACGGGATCTTCTCCGCCCTTAAAGGAGTCCTTAGTGGAAGAGTGTATTCGCACCTTTGTGGTCGAATTCAGAGGAGAATAGGGTGAGGCCTTTGTGGCGTTGAGCAAACCTTTGTGGTAGCTCACACCCCTCCAACGAGACGTACACCTTTGTGGTGGAACTCGGGATAAAATCGGTGTCTTCGAGTTCCTATGGTTGTCTTGCTCCACTCTCCTTTACTGCATTCCGTTCTTGTTTAGTTTCCTTGTTGTCTTTCACTTGTATCACCTAGTTGCACATTTAGACAACTTACTTTCCGCTAGCCTAAAAACTGAAAAACACATAAAAATTGGTCACCACCTATTCACCCCCCCCCCCCCCCCCTCTAGGTGGTCAACTGTCGTTCAATTGGTATCAGAGCTAGGTTGTCTTTTAAAAGCTTCACCGCTTGAGACCAACCTTGGACAATGCAAGTTGACCCAAAAGAGGGTTCCGAAGCGGACGCCGGGACTTTGGCGGCAATGCAAGAAAAAGGTGCCACTATGGCCGATATCAACTCTTTGGAAACAAAGTTGACATCGTCCATACAAACCGAGTTCAAGAACTTACATGATATGCTTGAGTCTCTCAAGACATCTAAGGAAACCTCTCTTGCTTTGCCCTCAAAGTCTCCGGTGCTTCCGGGCATTACTCAAGATGTGGACCCCGAATTGTTGAAGGGAAAGCAATTGCCGTTGGATGGGAAGGGTGCTGCTACTAGTTCCTCAAACCATCAAAACACTTCATCTTCCCAAGCTTAAGTGCCTAAAGGTTACAACGCCACTCCTCCCCCATCCCAATACCATACCCCCGATCCCATTATTCCTCATCCGCAAGTTTCTCATAGGTGTGATCCCCCATTGCTTAAAGATTATACATTCTCTCAATGGCAATATGTGATGAAGTCTCATGTGTGCAGCTCTTCAATCGAGTTGTGGCGCATCATTCAAGTTGGATACAAGCCGCATGATCCGACCAACTTAACAAGAAGAGAAGTGGTTGAGGCTCAACTTGATGCCACCGCTCTCTACATGATCCAAAAAGCGGTTGGGAACAAGGACATGTCTCTCTCCTACACCTCACCACCGCCAAGGATACATGGGATGCTCTATCCGAGTTTTTTGTTGGAAATGATAGCATGAGGAGGAACCGTTATGACTCCTTGAGCAATGAAGTCGAAGGCTTCTTCAAGCTTGATGGTGAAGATCATGAGATGATGTATAGAAGATTGGTGACTATAGCCACAAGCATTCGGAAAGTTGGTGCCTCTCATATTGATGATGCTTGGATCAAGAGTAAATATGTTAGTTCTATGATGGCATGTGAGCCAACCGATGTCAAGAGTCTTCAAGGAAGACACAACTACCATCTCATGACGTCTAATGAGGTTATGCAAGAGATGGACGCTTATAAGGTAGCCACTAAGAATGCTCAAGACGCAAGGGCAAGGTCTCTTGGAATGCAAAGAGGCACAACCAACCTTGCCTTGAAGGCTACCGTTGAGGAAGTCAACGATGATGATGATCTTGGAAGCTTTGCCGCCATGTCCGAGGAAGCACTCAAGATTGCTTACAATGATCATCTCGCTCTTGCGGCTCGCACATTTTGGAACAACCCCTCAAGAGGCAAGATGGGTTTTGACAAGAGTGCACCTCAAGCCGATAGGGTCTCACCCTCCAAGTCAAGGACATGCTACAATTGTCAAGACAAGTTCCATTTCGTTGACGAGTGCCCTTATGCGAAAAGAGAAGAGCATGGTGGATGTCTAGTGCTCAAGGACAAAACCAAGATGCCTCCCAAGAAGTCCTATGGAAAGAAGAGGCCTTTTAACAAGAAGCCTCGCATCATGTTGTTGACTCAAGAGGAGTATCCTACCGATGATGAAGAATCGGAGGAAGAAACGCCAAATGAAGTGGCGGCTCTTGCCACCACATCAACAACTACCGTTTCTCCATCAACAACAAGAACTCCTTCAACTACAACAAGCTCTTCATCATCACTATTCACATCGCCAAATGAGAACTCCATCACCAAGAGCTCAAGGTGTCTTATGGCAAAGGCATCGGAGGTACCTTCATCCTCTTCCTCTATCATGAATGAAATGAATGAACTTGATGATGCCTCTAGCCTCCAAATCAAGCAAGAGCTTGTGGAATTCGACTCTTTTATCACTAACTTGCAAGGTGATAGCAAAAAACATGTTGGTGCCCTCATGGCTTGAGCTAGAGCATCTCAATGAAGAGAAGGGTAAGATAGAAAGAGAAGACGCTATTTCTCTATCTTACTTGAAATCCTCTCTTGAGGAGGTTGAAGAGTCTCATGCTCGTCTTGAGGAGCAACTTGAAACTATTGAGGAAACTCATAATTCCTCACATGCTAAGCTCATTAAGGATCGTGATATGTACTTTGCTAAATTCAAGGTGGCTCAACAGGATAAAGCCGAATTTGCGGTTGGGCATGTTAGACTCATTGAGGACATGGAGAAGCTCGTCATAGCTCACAAGGCTTTGGAGAGTGAACATGCTCTTCTAAAGGAGTCGTATGCTTAACTCCAAACTCGGCTAACTAACCTTGATTCTCTTAGCATCTCTACCTCTAAGTGTTCGTGTGATAATGCTAATCTTGTGAAGGAGAATGCTAGGTTGAAGAGTGAGATGACTAAGGCCTCCACATCCAAGATCATCCTTCTCAAGGGTAAGCAAGTTGTTGAGACTCCCATCATGGAGCCTCACACTCGACAAGGAAAGGAAGGTCTTGGATATGTGCCTCCCATGAAGATGAATGCCAAGAAGGGTATTCCCAAGAGCGTCAACCCCATCCAAGCCAAGAAGGCCGACTCCATTCAATCCAAGGAAGGTCTTGCGAGTAGGAATGTCACAAGGGGCAAGCCTACTCGTAAAGATCACGCCGGGGACAACAACCCTAACTATGCTTTATATGTCGATTATTATGAGAATGTTTGTGCTCGTTACATTGGACCCTACTATGGTTTTATTTCATATGCTATTTGGGTTCCTAAGTCTCTTGTCGCTAACCATAAAGCGCCCATCGTGAAGCAATGGGTTGCTAAATGCAAGAAGTGATCTCTTGTAGGATCTTGCTCCCGGTGGTTCAAAATGGATAATTGATAGTGGATGTACAAGTCATATGACCGGGAGCAAAGAACTCATCACAGAGTTGAAATCTAATGAAGATCAAGTAACCGTGATGTTTGGTGACTTATCAAGGTCTAAGGTAACCGGGCTTGGCAAAGTGGTAGTTGCCCCCGACATTACTCTAGTCAATGTTATGCTTGTTGAATCTCTTGGCTATAATTTGTTATCGGTTCGTGCCTTAACAAAGATGGGGATCTCTCCCTTCTTTGATAAGGACATTGTGGTCCTCTTGTGGAGTAAGTCGCTAAGAGTGGCTTTCGTGGGATACTGGAGCATGAGCTCTATGTGGTAGACTTCTCCGGAGCCACCACTTCTCAAGCCATGTGTCTCTTCGGAAAAGCCGACGTGGGTTGGCTTTGGCATCGCCGACTAGCCCACGTAAACATGCGTACTTTGCAAAGTCTCCACAAGGGTGGCCACATCCTTGGACTAAAAGATCATGTTTTCTTTTCAAGGGATCGAATTTGTAGAGCTTATGTGGAAGGCAAGATGCATGATATCCTCATCCTAGCAAGACCATCATATCTTCTTCCCGGATTTTGGAGCTACTTCATGTTGATATATTTGGACCAATTCCAGAGATAAGTCTTGGTGGCAAGAAATATTGTCTCGTGATTGTTGATGACTACTCAAGGTATACATGGGTCTATCTCTTCAAGACCAAGGATGAAACTCAACAAGTATTCATCGACTTCTCAAAGGAAGTTCAACGCCAACATGACCTTCCCATATTGGTTGTTCGAAGTGACAATGGGTCGGAATTCAAGAACTACACTCTTAACGACTTTCTTAGTGAACAAGGCATTCGTCATCAATATTCCGCTGCTTACACTCCTCAACAAAATGGCGTTGCCGAAAGAAAGAACCGGACTCTCATTGATATGGCGAGATCTATGTTGGCGGAGTTCAAGTCTCCCATCAACTTTTGGGCGGAGGCTATTTCCACCGCTTGTCACTCATCAAATCGCCTCTACTTCCACAAGGGCTTGAAGAAGACTCCATATGAGATCCTTACCGGCAATAAACCCAACATTGGCTACTTCCGAGTGTTTGGATGTAAGTGCTATTATCTCGTCAAGGGTGTCCGGTTGGGTAAGTTCCACTCTAAATCTATTGAGAATTTTTTTGTCGGATATGGTAGCGAGTCCCACACTTATAGAGTCTTTGATAAATCCTCCCGGATTATCATAGAGTCTTGTAGTGTGGAATTCGATGAAAATAATGGCTCCCAAGTGGAGCAAGTTGGTGTTTGTGATGTAGGTGATGAACAACCTTTTGATGCCATTAAGAAGATGGGGGTGGGATTTCTTCGCCCCATTGAAGTCCATCAAGAAGTTGTTCAAGAAGACGCAAGTTCTCCCATCAAGGAGACCTCACCATCACAAGAACCACAAGGTGGCTCACCCATAGCAAATGATGAATCCCCTCAAGAACAATCTCAAGATCTTCCTCAACAAGAGCATACTATTTCTTCTCAAGTTGAAACTCAAGAGGATCATCAACAAGAACTTCATCAACAAAAAGATCATGTCTCTTCCACCAAGATTATTGAAGACAACTCCACTTCTCCAAGTTCTACTCTAGGGCAAGATCATCCTTCTCCACCACACGAAAAGACTTCTCATGATGATCAAGGCCCTCTAGAAGGTCAAGACCAGGATCGAAAGGATCAAGATGGTCAAGAAATTGTCCCCACAACAAGGGCGGAAATTGAAACTCGTCGTCAAGCTCGTTTTGCTAAGTCTTTGGAACTTAGGGCATTATCTCTCGACAAGGTCATTGGTGATATACGAGCAAAGGTCTCCACTCGAAGTCAATTAGCTCATTTTAGTGAGCATCAAGCACATATTTCCATGGTCGAGCCCAAGAAAGTTTTCGATGCTCTTGAAGATCCCGACTGGCTAGGGGCTATGCATGAAGAACTTAACAACTTCGAGCGCAACAAAGTGTGGCGCCTAGTTGAGAAGCCTAAAGATTTCCGCAACGTTATTGGCACTAAGTGGATTTTTAAGAACAAGCAAGATGAACATGGTATCGTTGTAAGGAACAAGGCACGGTTGGTGGCCCAAGGTTTTTCTCAAGTCGAAGGCATCGATTTTGGAGAAACTTTTGCACCGGTTGCAAGACTCGAATCGATACGCATTCTTATCGCTTATGCTTCTCACCATGGTTTCAAATTGCAGCAAATGGACGTAAAAAACGCCTTTCTTAATGGTCCCTTGCAAGAACTTGTGTATGTTAAACAACCCCTGGGTTTTGAAAACACCAACCATCCTCACCACGTCTATGTCTTGGACAAAGCTCTCTATGGCCTTAAACAAGCCCCCCGTGCATGGTACGAGCACTTGAGAGAGTTCTTGGTAGACCATGGATTTGAGGTTGGGGTAATCGATCCCACTCTTTTCACTAAAAAGGTTAATGGTGAACTCTTCATTTGTCAACTATATGTCGATGACATTATCTTTGGTTCTACTAACCGTGTGTTCAATGATGAGTTTTCCAAGTTAATGACCGACAAGTTAGAGATGTCCATGATGGGTGAACTCAAGTTCTTTCTTGGCTTTGAGATAAGGCAATTGAGGGAAGGGACCTTCATATGTCAAGCCAAGTACATTCAAGATATGATCAAGAAATTCAAATTGCTTGGACTTTATGGTGTGACTACTCCTATGCAAACCAAGTGCCACCTCCAATTCAACCCCGACGGTAAAGAGGTAGACCAAAAGGAGCATCATTCTATGATTGGGTCTCTTCTTTATTTGTGTCCGTCTAGGCCCGATATCTTTTTAAGCGTTGGAGTGTGTGCTCGTTATCAAGCCGCGCCTAAGGAAAGTCATTGATGGCCGTGAAGAGAATCTTCAGATATTTGGTTCATACCCCTTGCTTTGGGTTGTGGTATCCCAAAGATGGCACCTTGTCTCTTTGTGGATACACCGACTCCGATTGGGCGGGCGACATTGATGATAGGAAGTCCACATCCGGGACGTGTCAATTTCTTGGAAGATCTTTGGTGAGTTGGTCCTCGAAGAAACAAAATTGCATCTCATTATCCACGGCGGAGGCCGAGTAAGTCGCTGCCGCAAGCGGATGTACTCAACTTCTTTGGATGCGGCAAACTTTAAAGGATTACGGTGTCCTCTTGGACAAAGTGTCGCTTTTATGTGATAATGAGAGTGCCATCAAAATTGCATACAATCCGGTGCAACATTCAAGGACCAAGCACATTGAGATTCGTCATCACTTCATCCGCGATCACGTGGCACGAGGAGATATTGATCTATCATATGTTGGTACAAGGGATCAATTGGCGGATATCTTCACGAAGCCCCTTGATGAAGCCCGTTTTTGCTACTTGAGGAATGAGCCCAATATCATAGATTCTCGGGCCTTGGCTTGAACTCCGTACACTCACTCCAACGTTTAAGGCTTTATTAGACCTAGAGGTACACATGGACTTAGGGGGGGTGTTTTCCTAATACATTGGACTCTTCCTCCCCCTAATATGCATATAGTGACATATCATTGCGAAAACTTCAAATTAAATATAATTTGTGAGCTTCAATGTCGAGATGTAGTTATGGACCCAAGATATATCTTCGCGGTACCATGCTACAACTCATACACGGTGGCCTCGGCCACCAACACTCTTTTTCTTTGGACTCTATTTGGTTTTATTTTTTATTCTCACTTGCATTGTCTTTGGCTCTTTTGGGAAAACATACTCTTGGTTGGTCTTCTCTTGTGCTTTACGATTCTTGCAACTTGAGTGTGTCTTCTTTTTCAGTTTGAATGTCTATCCTAAGCCTTTCACTATCTTTAAACATGCTTTTCCCCACTCATGTCCCCTTTTGTTTCTTGTTCCTGGAGTTTTCGGGTTTGAACGGAAATCTCCGAGCCTTACTCGGAAATCTCCGGACCACCAGAGAATTTCGAGACTAAGTCCATTCAAAAATCAGCACTGACATGTGATGATTATTGACCCGAAATAGTCCCGGAAATTTCTGGGCTGAGATTCGGAAATCTCCGGCCCCTGCGATTTTTTTGGCACCTAAGTCCTTTTCAATTTCGGCACTGACCTCAGGCGAAGCTGAATCGGAATTAGAGCCGGAAATCTCCGGGGTCCGGAAATCTTCGGTCCGATGTCCGGAAATCTCCGAGCGTGCGAAAGTTTTCCAGAGCTAAGTCCGAATCCGGAAATAGCCCCGGAAATCTCCGGCACCCGGAGATCTCCTCAATCCGGAGATTTCCGGTTCAAATTTTTCTGCCTATATAAGGGCACGGGTGGACCGGCCGGTTCGGCCAGTTCATCCACCCCGTGCCCTATTCCTCTCTCTCCTCCGAAAATCTCCAAATCTTCCGTTCCTTGCCGCGGGTGGATCGTTCGAAGGTTTCTCGCGTGCTTCGGGGATCTTCTTCTCCTCCTCGAGGGCTTCGTATTCATCTGCACGCTTTCCGTGATGTCTTCCGGTAACTCCTCGTTTTTCAAATCTAGGATGAAACTAGTTTTCGTTTAACCTAGCCGATTTAGGAGGTTGTTGCTTGTTTCCTTTGGTAGAATTTCTCCCCTTGGCATGCTCTACACTCCACGTGCACAGATCTGTTTTCGTTCATAGTTTTTGTTGAGATCTGTCAAAATTTCGTGCAGACCCGGAAATCTCCGGCCTACTCAGAATCAAATCAGCTAAGGACAGAAACTGTGTTTGCAAAAACTTCTCTAGTACGTTCCATTTTCCTTCTCGGACATGAGTGCTTACCCCCATATGCTTTCCATCCTATCTTTGTTGTGTGTTTGTAGGTTCCAACCCTCGAGGACGTGTCAAGCAAATCTCTACTCGTGGAAAAGGCAAACCAGTTCATTCACGCCCTCCCAGTGGGTCCTCAAGTGAAGATAGCACACCTGCTAAGTATGCTGCTCTGCTCAGGAAACCCACTGGGCCTAGCAAGAAGAAGAGGCCCGAACTCCGTCTTGACGACTTCAACAAAGGCAGTTTTCACAAGTGGCGAAGTGAGCTATCCTACAATGTGGAGTCTGATGATCCTAAGTACTTTTGCACTGAGATGGCATGGCTCTACAGGGAAGTTTATCAGAAGTTCTCAATTGACAAGCCCATCTGCCCCATGAAGTGGATTGACTTTGACAAACTAATGAAGAAGGCTGATTATTTTGGTGGTGCTGTCAAGGTATGTGGACTTCTGGGTCTGGAGCACTTGATGAGGACTGAGTGCAACTACAGCGTATCTCTTATCCATCAGTTCTATGCTACTGTGGTGTTTGACTCCTCAGAGGATATTGGGATGACCTGGATGTCTGGCAGGCAGCGCTTGACTTCCTCTTTCCGAGAGTTTGCTCAGATTCTTGGCTGTCCCTTCAGTGGTTTGTCTGTTCCAGCTGGCGCCCGCATGCATGTCCAGGGCATTGCATACAACAAGCATGTCATGTCTGATCTTTATCAGCCTGGAGGAAGGATTGGCTCTCAGAGCACCCTTTGAAGCATGTGATTCCTTTCAAGGATTGGAATGCTGATGGACTCACTTTTGATTGGGATGATGCAGTGCCAGAGGACAGCGATCTCGAGTATGATGATGATGCTGAGGAGGACGAGGATGATGATGCCGAGCAGGATTCCGACTCTTGAGTCATGGGACGTTAGTGGAACCTCCTCGCTTTTTGGTATCTTGATGCCAAAGGGGGAGAAGTATCTCTAGGACTCTCGGGATTTGCATGGGTTGGGAGCACTTCCTTCTTTTCGTTTTTTTTTTAGGCGCAAAACAGTAGGGAAAATTCCCTACTGTTTAATTTTCTATTTTCACATTGACAGCTGTACACATTACAAGGAAAAGTTCATAAAGTGTCCACCCATTGGGTCATCCCTTCCTTTAAGGAAGGTTTAGCTCTATGCAAAATCAAACTAAAAGAACAGATAAAGTCCTGGAAACAAGCCTCAAGACAAATGGGCTGAGAGTCAAAAATACATCTGTTTCTATGGGTCCAAATACTCCAGCAACCAATAATGAGAATTGCCTTATAGCATATTAGCTTATAAGCTTTCTTGGCTTGAATCAACATGGAGAAGAGGTCCATATCCGTATCCCATTCAAGATAAAGTTTCCACCAAAAGTTTCTGCTGAAGTCACATTCAAAGAATAAGTGGATAAACTCTTCAGACATCCCCTGAGAGCATAGGACACAGTTATAGTCCTCAATCTGAAACTGCTTTCTGGCTAGGAGGTCTCTTGTGTTCAATCTGTCTTGCAATAGTAACCAAAAGAATATCTTATGTTTTGGGAGAACACAAGATTTCCAGATCCACTGGAAAGGGGATGGTGCTGGATTATTTGACATTAAGGTCTCATAAACCCTCTTACTCGAATAACTTTTATTGCTGGATGACATAACCCACCTATCAACAGTAGAAATATCCATGTGTCCTGTCAGCAAACTGTTGAACTGGGCAAATTGATGAACAGCAGGGACTGAAAGTGGGGTATGAAACAAATCCAATGACTCTTCATCAGAAAATACAGCAAGTGCCTGTTTAAGGGAGATGGATTGTGATTTCGCAAAGGAGCAAAGGTGAGGCAGTTGGTGCCTAAGGAGCTCATCAGACCACTTATCCATCCAAAGTCTTATAGTTCCACCATCACCTGGGACACAAGCAGCCAACTCCAGGAAGTTATCAAGTAACTTTAGACAATCCTTCCACCAAAAAGAACCAACAGGGCCAGTGTTTTGTGGTATTCTATCATTCCCATAATGTGCTTGCCATATAAGCTTAACCCATGGCAAATCATCCTTATTCATGAACTTAAAAATGTACTTCATGAGTAAGGCAATATTTTGGGTTCTGAGGTTTAGGATGCCCAATCCACCCAATCTCTTTGGCTTGCATACATTATCCCATTTGACCAAGCATTTACCTTTTTTATGAATATCTTTGCCTCTCCAAAAGAAACCCCTGGTAGATCCCTCAATATAGTCCAGGAAACCCAAAGGCAGTTTCAAAGTGCACATAGCAAAATTGGGAATAGCAGAAATGATGGATTTAATCACCACCAGTCGACCATCATAAGATAGTGTATCAGCAATGCCAACTAGTCTTCTGTCAATCCTATGAATAATTCCAATAAGGTCTTCCATCTTTGGTCTAGTAGTCCCCAGAGGCAAACCAAGGTAAGTAAAAGGTAGGACCTCAATTTTACACCCCAGGATCAGAGCCAGTTCAACACTTTTATCTTGGTCAACATTGATGGGCACCATAGAGGATTTACTGAAATTGATCTTTAATCCAGTAGATAATGAAAATTTGTCCAGGATAACTTTCAACCTTCTCAGCTGTTCAACACATGCTGGCATAATAAGAAAAGTATCATCTGCATATTGAATTATGGGATAATCTAACCCAAAGGAACAAGACAGGGGCAAATCAATCTCTCCAGATTGCCAAGCAGTGTTAATGACAAATTGAAGAAGCTCAGCAGTAGTCAAAAACAGCAAAGGAGACAAAGGATCACCTTGTCTAACTCCTCTTTTACACCAAATTTTTTTCCCAGGTATACCATTCAAAAGTACTGAGGTGGAAGCAGAATGCAGGATTTTAGATATCAATTTCAGCCAGAGGTCTCCAAACCCTAAATGTTTAAGCATGAGTAGAATTGCAGAATATTCAACCTTGTCAAAAGCTTTTTCAAAATCCAACTTCAAGATAATGATCTCTCTCTTAGACTTGTGACAGAGGTGAATGTATTCAAATGCCCAAGCAAGACAGTCCTGAATGGTTCTATTCTTGATGAATCCATACTGATTCTTGTGCAATGCTTGGATAATAACCTTCTGCATCCTATTAGCTAGCAACTTGGTCAACAGCTTTAAAGTGATACTGACCAGAGAGATAGGTCTATAATCATTAACATATTCTGGATCAGTTTTCTTAGGAATAAGAGTTATGAAGGCTGAATTGATACTGGAGATATCCAAATCACCTGCAAAGAAGCTAAAACACAACTGATAGAATTGCTCCTTAACTTGATCCCAACATTTTTTTAGGAAAGCTCCATTAAACCCATCAGGACCAGGTGATTTATCTGTTGGCATACACTTAACAATGTCATCAATTTCTTCCTTTGTGAAGGGTACCTCAAGGCTAGCAAAATCAATATTGTAGTTGGGAACAATAAGGTTATCTAGATCAAAAAGCATAATTGGATTATCAGAACAACCAACCCTCTGTTTGAAAGACTGCCAAATAATTGCTGCTTTATCTTCATGATCACAAACCAAACGACCATCCTCTGTGCTCAAAATGGCAATATAATTACATCTGAAGCTTTTGGTAGCATAGGTATGGAAAAACCTTGTGTTTTCACCTCCCAACTTAGCCCATCTAATTTTTGCCCTACTACGCCAATAAATCCTCTTGGCCTCCAGAAGATCGGTCAAATCAGTTTTAAGTACTCTTCTAAAATTGGATTCAATAATAGAGAGTAATCTTTGGTCCTCTAGGCCATCCAATAAAGCTAACACATAGTTGCATGACTGAATAGTCTTACATAACTGAGACAGATTTTTGCTCCATCGCTTCAATCCATATCTCAAAGATTTCAGTCTCGCTGTAATATCCTGTGCAACATTTTTAAAGGACCCCCGATGCTGCCAATTGTGAGATATAATCTGTGCAAAATCCTTCATCCCCAACCAAAATTCTTCAAATCGAAAAATCTGTGCTTTTGGAACATGAATACCAACCTGCACCTTTAGAGGGACATGATCTGATGATAATTTGGCTAGAGGACTAGCAAATGTATTAGGGAATAATGCAGTCCAGCTGGCAGAGGTAAACACCCAGTCTAACTTTTCAAGTAAGGGATCAGCTTGCATGTTACTCCAGGTAAAAGATCTACCCTTTAGAGGGATATCAATAAGATCATGATGGCTAATAAATCTGTTAAATGCAAGCATATTATTGATGTCTCCTCCAGGTCGGTTCCTATTATCTGGGCCCCTAATCAGATTAAAGTCACCAAGTATCAGCCACAAATGCATTGGATTCGTGTCGATATTCATCAGCCAATTAAGAAAGAGGGCTCTCTCAGCAGGAAGGGTCGGTCCATAGACATTTGTAAGGTACCAAACATGGCCAGTTATCTTACAGATCAGTTGAACAGTTACATGGAATTTAGAAAAGGAAATCTCAGTGCCATCAAAGAGGTTCCCATTCCATAAGGTTATTAGACCCCCAGAGCTTCCCATAGAAGGAGAAAACACAAATTTATTGAAACGTCTTGGGCAAAAGTTCCTGACATATTGGAGATCAAAGTGTTCTTTTTTAGTTTCCTGGAAACAAATGATATTGCAATTTTATTCATTAATGTTCTGCCTAATGTCATCCCATCTGGTTTGTGAGTTAATCCCTCTCAGATTCCAATCCAAAATATTCCATTGTCTACTCATTGAAAACCAAAAATGGGTTGTTAACGCTGAGCAATATTAAAAAGCCCAGGGACAAGCAGAAACAGTAGCTGGACACCATCCTCCATGGACATAAACAGAGCCAGCAGTCAACTGCCAGATACAGCCCAAATTGGATGAATAAAACAGTGGTTACATCCAGAAGGGGAACAGACTGTAAACATATCCCAGAATAAGCATACACAGACATCTGAGAGTAGTTGTCAATATCAGCTAGCACACAAAAGGCACTTTGACAGCAAAAGAGCATACAGCCAAGTTCACAAGTGGCCAAATACAGACCATACTAACAGGATAGAAGTTTAAACTGGTAGAATAGCATATTACAAACCATAATACAATAAAAGAAGCAAAAGTGGATGAAGCACAAGATCCTGCTGTCCCCCTCTTCGCATAGCTTATTCAATACTATCATTGGTACTGTCATAGTTCAAGCTATCCTCTGATACATCCTCAGGGTGCATCTGACAAGGTCCAGTAGCCAAAGCCTGGATAGTCTCTAGAGGCAGGAAAGGTGGAGCAGGAGCATTGACATCCCTTACAATAACAGATAGAGCTCCCCTGTCATGGTCTTCATCATCAACCTCATGGCCCTCAATGCTAGAATCAGCAGGTATATCCTTGTAGCCCTCCTTGAGCTTTGCAATTATGTTGCTTCTCCTGACCTATTCAACAGACATAATGGCTTTTCCTTTTCTCTTCCTTGAGGCAGCAAGAGAAACAGATGGGGCAGTAGAAGTACCAAGTTGTTGATCAGCATCTGAAATGTTACTAGCTGCAGCATTAAGATCAGTAGGGAGTTGAACTGCAACATTCTCAACTGCAACAGAAGTCTCAGATGAGATGTTACTTATGTTGCCTAAGGAGGGTACAGGTAGATTGCTAGCTGGGGGGAACACCTCCACAAAGATAGGCTGCACAGGGGGAAGAGCATCTTGGACAACTGGAGCAACAACTGGCTCAATAACTGGGGCTATCACAACATCTATCACAGGTGCATGATCAGGAACAGGTGCAACTGGTGCTGGTAAGACAATGTGAACATCAGGGACAGGACTCTGAGGTGGGGTGACTAAAACTGGCTCCTCGTTAACAGGAAGGACAGGCGGCACAACCTGAGCTTCTTCTTCATGCCACATAGCAAATCCATCAATCACAATAGGAACTGGGTGTGGGTTCTCACCCTCAGGTGGGAGAGGATCTTCATCACCAGCCCCTGCTCCCAGCATACGTCTATTGAGAATGATACAAGGACAGGACCAAGAACCACCATTGCCTTCCTCACTGAAATTCTGCACAACAACAATACTGCCAGGAATCCTATCAATGTCAAAAGTCCTTATTTTCACAAGAATCCGAGCCTTGTTGGTATCATATCTATTCCAAATCAAGAAACAACCGTATGGAGCAAAGGTGGAAATAATGGTGTTAAGACTCCAGCACTCAGGAGGAAAGTTCAGAAGCATAAGCCAGACATCATGAGTAAAAGTAGCAGCTCTGAAGTTTCTTCCTTTATCATGTTCAATGACACGCATCACAGAATCACCAATGAAGTAGGGGCTGTTTCTAATAGCACTGTCACGGTCAATAACCCCATCAAACCTAACCATCACAGCACCCATCGCACAATGACTAACTTGTCTAACATCATATCCTCTCTGCACCATCTGAGCAGTGATCAGGGCAGAAGTACCTTCAAATTGTTCCCAGGTAGGCTCTGGTTCGAGGAGGATGATCGCCCAATCATCGCATATCTCAGGAGTAGAACCGCCGATGACCACATAGCCCCGTTGCGGTCGGAGAGGGCTAAATGGTTAATAACCTGCTCCAGGAGGCAGGTGGGGCACAGGGTCGGCGGGGTAGTTCGCCATCGCTTCAATGCTAGCCGGAGCCGACGGCAGTTGGCAGGCGGAGTCGTCGGTGCAGGGGAAGCAGGGGAAAACAGGGGAGGGTGCCGAGACAGTTCTATCGATTGGTATTTCTTTATTCAGCAAAGAGACTTCCTTAGTAGTAACTCTACGAAAGATCCTCTTATGGTTATAACGATCAAAGCAATTGCGGGCAATGTGACCGTATCTTGAACAAATTCTGCAGCGAATCTGATTAGAGCAGTTAATCTTATTATGAAACGGACTGAGACATCTGGAGCAGCAGATGAACTCCTCTGTTGAAAGGGCCAGATTTGCATCATCAGAAACCAGCGGTTGTTGGGCCTCTGAGTGGGCCACCGAAGAAATATGAACTTGTTTCTGAATGGGCCTCCATTGCAATTTCAGATTTGGGCGAGAGGCTAAAATGGAAAGATCCCGCTTTTTCGCCGACGATATCGTGATCGGATGAACACTATGATTTTCCAAAATACCAGTAGTGTCTAAATCCGAAGTATGACGATCACCCAGTGGAATCGTGTTGGCGCCCGTGAGAACAGAAGAGCTAGGCACATTGGTCTCAAGATGCAACCGAAGACGTTGAAAAATTTGAGGAACAGCAGGTTGCCTAGGGTTTGCATGGGGACGTGATCGACGTGCACCCACCTGAGACCATTCTGCATCCATTTGATGATTCCAGATCTTTTCTTCTCTCATCCAGTTAGGTCCTCCATGACCCCAGAGATGAAAATAACATTTGAACAATTTGCAGTCAATAGATCTCAAATTACAGATTAAGAATCCCACCTGTTTTGAACTGACTGCAAATTTGAAAACTCTATCGGCAAGAACTGACGTACCAATCTCATCATAGGCCACTCCCAATACCGCCGAGAGGGCCAGACTAACATTCAGAACATCCAAACGGAAGGCAGCACGACCAAAGGAGACCACAAGATAGAAACGACTAGAGGAGGAGACAGGGCTAACTGAGGAGGCAAAGAGATGTCGAACCTTAGATCTGAACTGGTGACCAATGGAGAAGTCCAAGAGATGAGCAATGGAGGAGGGATCATTGAAAGGATCCATCCTCACTCCTCCAGCCGCCATGGAGAGACCTAGATGGGGTAGGCACCAAGATCGCCATGGGAGTCGCCAAGGGAGCCGCCAGAGCTCGGGGGGGGGGGGGGGGTGGGAGCCATTCTGTTTTAACAATTTATCGTAACAGTCCACCACAAATAACTAAAAGATTTTCGTGACTATTTATTTTCTTCATGTGTGTGAGACATGAGTACCGTTAAATTCTCTATTGTCTAAGTTTGTTGCTTCTTGTATGTATTGTGTATTTGTGTGTTTTGTAAAATCTAGGGGGAGTGTTGATCCTAAGGAACGTGCACTTTGTATTCCAAAAACATCCTAAAAATAGTGCACTCACTTAGAGTGAGCTCCGTCTATATTTTGCAAATCCGTTCTCCTTTCGTGTTGTCATCATTCGCCAAAAACGGGGAGATTGAAAGTGCATTCTATGCACTCCCAGATTTTGGTGACTAATGACAACACAAAAGGTATTCTAATGTTTGTGATGAAGCTTGCAGGTTCTTTTACAGGTCGTTTGATAAAGAGGAACACTTACTTGGCCTAAGTTTCATTTCTACTTCACTTGGTCTTTCTTCAGGATTTCAGTCAGGAGATTTCCGGGGTTCGGAGATTTCCGGTCTCCAGACCGGAGATCTCCGAGCCAATCAAGTTTTTCGCTAAGTCTCAAATCAGAATGCGTACTGACTCCAACTCAGGCTGAGCCGGAAATGCTCTCGGAGATTTCCGGCGCTCGGAGATTTCCGAGCCCCAGTCCGGAGATCTCCGAGTGGCAGAGGAAATTCAACCAAGTCCAGAACTCAATTACGTACTGACTCCAGCTCAAGCTGAGCCGGAAATGCTCCCGGAGATTTCCGGCGCTCGGAGATTTCCGAGCCCCAGTCCGGAGATCTCCGAGCGCCAGAGATTTTTCGACCAAGTCAAGAAGCTAAATCAGTTTGATCCAGAGTCAAGTTCTACCGGAATTTCTTCCGGAAATTTCCGGAGTCTGGAGATCTCCGGTCCTCAACCCGGAGATTTCCGGGCTGGCGGCTGTACAACGGGCAGATTTTGGGAGGGGAATAAATACCCCTCCACCTACCTCCAGCAGACCAAGCTTCCAGATTTTCTCTCTCCTCCATTGGTGCTGAAGCTTGTTTCTTCCGGATCTCCCAATCTAGCCACTCAAATCCTTTGATACTTGGGGATCTGAGGAAGAAGCCACCGATCTACAACTCCACCGAAGCGATTTGATTTCCCCCCTCTATTTCTTGAGGGGCAACAAATCTAGGGTTCCTTTGTGGATAGCTAGGTTCATCTTTGTGTGTTCTTGATCCTTTGTGGATTCCTTTGTGGATTTGACCTGTTGTGGTCGTTGTGGGAGCCCCCAATTCAGTTGTGGGTGTGTGCCTCACGTGTTTGTACGGGATCTTCTCCGCCCTTAAAGGAGTCCTTAGTGGAAGAGTGGATTCGCACCTTTGTGGTCGAATTCACAGGAGAATAGGGTGAGGCCTTTGTGGCGTTGAACAAACCTTTGTGGTAGCTCACACCCCTCCAACGAGACGTACACCTTTGTGGTGGAACTCGGGATAAAATCGGTGTCTTCGAGTTCCTATGGTTGTCTTGCTCCACTCTCCTTTACTGCATTCCGTTCTTGTTTAGTTTCCTTGTTTTCTTTCACTTGTATCACCTAGTTGCACATTTAGACAACTTACTTTCCGCTAGCCTAAAAACTGAAAAACACATAAAAATTGGTCACCACCTATTCACCCCCCCCCCCTCTAGGTAGTCAACTGCCGTTCAAATATTCCTTCACGCTATTCAGAAGTTCCACATCATTCCCAATCAACAATATGTCATCTACATATAGTGTTAAGAACACAACCGAGCTCCCACTCCTTTTCTTGTAAATGCAGGTCTCTTCCAAATTTTGGACAAATCCAAAACCTTTGATTACCTCATCAAAGCGAAGATTCCAGCTCCGAGATGCTTGCTTCAATCCATAGATGGACCGTTGAAGCTTGCATACCTTGTTAGCATTTCCTGGATCGACAAAACCTTCTGATTGTACCATGTACAACTCTTCCTCAATGTTTCCATATAGGAAGGCTGTTTTGACGTCCATCTGCCAGATTTCATAATCGTAATAGGCAGCAACTGCTAACAAAATCCACATAGACTTAAGCATCGCTACCGGTGAAAAAGTTTCATCGTAGTCAATCCCATGAACTTGTCGGAAACTTTTTGCGGCAAGCCGAGCTTTATAGACGGTCACATTACCGTCAGCATCTGTCTTCTTCTTAAAGATCCATTTATTCTTGACGGCCTTGCGCCCTTCGGGAATATCCATCAAAGTCCACACTTTGTTATCATACATGGATCCTGTTGGGGGGATCGTAACCCGGTAGGCCCACCGACATAGAAGATAAGCCGGCCTGGTAGAAGCCTGGGCCGGATCAAGCATAAAGACATGGGCCGGGTGATACGTAAGCCAGTGCGCAACGTATGCCTTGGCCCGCCAGAAAGAAGGATCCAGAAGGCTGGAGACCAAGTACAAGACGGAGTCCTGCTAAGGAAAGAAGAGCCTTAGAGGACTTAGAGTAGAGTCCGGGTATGATAGGAACCCGGACCCGGCTTTGTACCTCCAGCGAGACCCGCCGCCTATGTAAGGGGGTCTCCTGGCTCCTAGAGATCTAAGTTCCAAAGAGAGACACAATCGATAGCGGTAGTAGAGACACCTTTTAATCTCGAGACCCGGAAGCTAAGGCGCCGTGTCCCGAAACCCTAATCAGTAAAGCCGAAGCAGGAAGTAGATCTTTACCTCACGACGAGGGGCCGAACCTGGGTAAACACTTGTTTCCCCGCGCCACGTTAGACAAGCTCCTGATGTCGGAAGCCGCCTTGCCCCAAATCTCAAGTTACCTTTGGGTAACATCTGCCGTGACAATCCCACGACAGTTGGCGCGCACCGTGGGGCCAGCGGCCAAGAGCATCACTTTTTCAGGAGAAGCACGGCGAGGTATGGAAAACCTAGCTATCGGTCAGATCCACGCGCTCCCAGGAGGGGAGCGGATCGTGGACGACTCCGGCTGGACAGAAGAGGCGGATTTCTTGGAAACCGGATCTATGTTAATCTTTGGACAGATCGATGTCTTTGTAGGTGTGATCCAGTCTAATGGAGACGACACAGAGCAGTACGAGTCGGAGTTCGAGTCCGGGTCCACCACGATGGCCCAGACAGACGGAGAGGAATCAGTTGGATCACCAGAAGAGGGAGAATCGGTGAACCGGGTCATGGAGGACTCCATTGTCACCCCCGTTAATGTATCATATCTGGATACAGACACAGAATCAATCTTACCCTTGTTCGACGATTGTTTTGGAGATGGGTTTGTGGATGAAGATTACCCGGCGCCGTTGGGACCCGTGTGTCACATGACGGTTCACGTGGTAACCCGGGCACCCCCGGCTGACGGATGATCGGCTTCCGTAAGTGATGAGACAAGCGCGGAAGCGTTGGCGAGGCAGAACAGAGATAACTGGGATCAACATCAAGCTCCACCTACAGCAAACTATGCACCCCCCAATCCATTGGCTCATATACAGGCGCCAGCTGCGGGAATCCCCCTCGGAAACCCGATACTCGCGCCAGACCCGACTAACTTAGTCAGACCTCTGCCGCAGCAGCAGGCGCTCGCGGGAACTTCAGCAAGTCCGGCACAAGGGGAAGTAACAAACAATAGCACGACTATGATGAGAGAGCTAGAAGAACTAAGACAGGTGGTGGCAAGGGCGAGCCAAGAGCGTGCGGTGGAGAACCGGCGTATCCAAGAGAAGGAACAGCTTGTGATCGAGCAAGAGCAAAACCTGCTGGAAGAAAGAAACACCCTCCAGAGGAGAAGGGATGAGGTAACTGCTATCCAGAACAGAAGGCGCGGAAGCCGGCTTCACCTCCCAACCGGGACAAATACCATAGCACCTTTGGCCTTGGAGTTTCAGATACCAAATCCGGCGCTTGTGGCGGCACCGGTGGCGATAGTTCACCCGGCACCAGCGGTTGTCCTGCCAGGAGCACCAGCAAGAAATTTGCCAGAAACCAGAGCAGCAATCATCGAGCAACAACCACCACCACCCAGGTTTGATCCTCCCCCAGGTCATTACAATAACCCAGTTGACAATATTTTTGCAGCGACGCACGCCCTAGAGCGGATACCCTTCGACAACTCACCGGCCGGCTTAGAGGCAAGGAGAGCCGTGGACCTACTAAGGACGGCTGTAGTTCAACAAAACAACAACCCACGAGGCTCACAAGCTTTCAACTCAGAGCCGGCAAGGACCCGTACCAGAACTCGGCAGCCAGAGCCGGTGGCAGCAAGATCAGTTCAAAATAGGTTGGGACCGGTAAACCGGCCAGCCCCACAACCAGTCCAACAGCAACAGCAGGCGCTCGGGCCACGAAGGATGGCCGCACCCGCTGCCTCCGCTGCCCAATCCATAGTAGACAGTTCGAGAGCAAGACGTGCGGCGGCTGTGGTAGCCACACCTGAAGCCGGAGCGAGAGTCGGAGCCACGGTTCAACCCAGACCCGTCGTGAATTCACCCGCTCCGGGTCACGGAGGAGGCTCATCTGTAAACTTAACAGGACCCAAGTGTTTGTCGGACGCAATCAGATCAGAACCTTTTCCGGAAAAATTCAAAGAGCCGAGTAAGGTTGTTAACTATGAGCCGAACATGAACCCGGAAACATGGTTGAGTGGGTACAGTATGGCCATGGACATGAAGAACGCAACATCGAACCTGTGTGCAAGATACCTATATCTGATGATGGCAGAAGGTGCACCCAAAATTTGGCTGGACCGGCTTCCACCAAACAACATCCATTCATGGGAGGAACTCAAGATGGAAAAAATTTGTCGGGACATGCAAGAAGCAATATACTGAGGCCGATCTAGATCGATGTGTCATGAGGAAGACAGAGTCAGCAAGGCAATGGGTAGCACGAATCACAGAGATCCTGTAGTCATCAATCAATATTTCAGCTCACATGGCAATAACCACGATGGAGAAAAATGTGCCTTCAATTCTTTAACGCACAAGCTAGGACGTATGAGAGAAGACCCGGCTCGCCAAGACATCACCATTGGGGAGGTGGTCTCAATTGCTTACAAATATGCAGCGACAAACAAAAGAGTAGGCGAGACGAAAGAGCAACAGAAGAGCAACCGGGTCAACGCAACGCGTAACCCGGCACCAAGTCAGAACAACGGAAATCAAAACAATAAAAGACCCTATGAGGGAGGAAACTCAGAGTTTGTTGGAACCACCCAGGCCTCAGGCCATAGAGGACCAAGACCCGGCGGAAATTTCAGAGCCGGTCCCCCAAGAGGACCAAACATCAGTGAAATATATAACATGTCGTGCCCTAGGCATGCCAGGAACGGTAAACCAACCAGTCACACGTTAGCACAATGCGCTGACATGAGGGCCTGGAGAAAAAACGAGCAGTCTTTGGAGCAGAACCAAGGCAACTTCAATAGAAACAATGGGAACAGTGGTAATCACGGCAACAACGGTAACCCGGGCAATCAGGGTACCGGATTCGGGTCTCAAGCACCACCAAACAACAACGCCGGGTCAAGTCAACACCAAGGTGGAGGTTATCAACAAACACCGAAAGAGCTTCACAGTCAAGGCCAATATCATGTGTTTACCACCAAAAAATGTAGGAGAGAGCAAAAATTGAAAGACGGAGAGGTCAATGCAATAGCAACAGCCTTACCAAGATATCTGAAATGTTCAGAGCAACCAGTTACATGGAGTAGAGAAGATCACCCGGAAGGAATTGAACACCCGGGTCTCCTAGCCTTGGTAGTGGCGCCACAAGTAGACGGTTTTCGTCTGAACAAAGTCCTAATGGACGGAGGGAGCAACATCAACATCTTATATCTAGACACCTTCCAGAGGATGGGTTTGTCTGAAAGTCGACTAACGCCAACATCAACAATTTTTCATGGAATAGTACCAGGAAAGTCGGCTCACCCAATCGGCAAAATTAGACTGGAGGTAGCCTTTGGAGTAAACAAGACGCAATACAGGTCAGAATACCTGACATTCCAGGTGATAGACCTAAAGAGCCCGTACCACACTTTATTCGGAAGGCCGGCTTACGCCAAGTTCATGGCAAGACCATATTATGTTTACCTCAAGTTGAAGATACCGGGTCCCCAGGGGATCATCACCATTGATGGAAGCAAAGACATGGCAATCGAATGTGACCGGGGTGACGCCATCATGGCGGATCAGGCGTGCTCAGAAGAAGAGTTGAAATACTCTAAGTCTCAGGTAGACCCGGCTGACAAACGTGTGCTGGATAAGCCGGCCCACGAGGATGAAAAGAAAAATTCAATTCGGCCCAGGATACCAAGATGGTCGACTTTGTGGAAGGAGATTCCTCCAAGCAGTTCTCGATCGGGTCTCATATGGACCCAAAATAGGAAAGCGTGCTCGTCGAGTTCATCCATGAGCATCGTGACATCTTTGCATGGTCCCCCTTGGACATGCCGGGTGTCCCAAGTGAACGCGCCGAGCATAGTTTACATGTTGATCCAGCAGCAAAGCCAGTAAAGCAAGGCCTGTGTCGTTTCAATGCAGACAGGAAAAAAGTTATTGGAGAGGAGATAACCCGCCTTCTAGCAGCCGGCTTTATCATGGAAGTGTATCACCCGAAGTGTCTGGCTAACCCGGTCCTTGTGCTAAAAAAGAACGGAGAGTGGAGAATGTGCGTCGATTACACAAGTTTGAACAAAGTCTGTCCAAAAGATCCATTTGTGCTACCTCGGATAGACCAGATAATTGATGCCACAGCCGGCAGCGAGCTACTGTGCTTCCTGGATGCTTATTCCGGGTATCACTAGATCAAGCTCAAAGAAGAAGGCCAAGAGAAGACATCATTTATCACACCCTTCGAAGCCTTTTGCTACAAAACAATGTCCTTTGGCCTCAAGAACGCAGGGGCAACATACCAGAGGTGTATTCAGAAGTGCTTTGAAGATCAGATTGGCCGCAACGTCCATGCTTACGTTGATGATGTCGTGATCAAATCTCAGAAAGCTGGGTCACTCTTAGATGACCTAAAAGAGACCTTTACCAATCTCCGCAAGTATCAGATGAAGCTCAACCCGACCAAGTGTGTGTTCGGGGTTCCAGCAGGCATGTTACTCGGCTTCATAGTTTCAGAGAGAGGAATTGAGGCAAACCCGGCCAAAATCAAGGCGATCAAGAACCTTAAGAAGCCGGAGTGCGTAAACGACGTCCAGAAATTGACGGGTTGCATCACAGCCCTAAGCCGGTTCATAGCAAGGATGGGAGAGAAAGCACTTCCATTATACAAGCTACTGAAGAAATTAGACAAGTTCATATGGCACCAGGAAGCGGATGATGCCTTCGAAGATTTGAAGAGAACACTGTCCACAGCTCCAGTCTTAGCAGCTCCTACGAGTAAGGAGCCAATGTTGTTATATGTCTCCGCCAACTCACGAGCCGTCAGCGCCGTGGTCGTCGTGGAGAGGAAAGAGGAAGGCAAAGAATACCCGGTTCAGTGGCGAGTCAAAGCAGAGATACCCGCAATGGCAGAAGTTGGTCTTTGGAGTCTTCATGGCAAGCCGGAAAATGCCACACTACTTCCAGGAACACCCCATAACAGTGGTGAGCTCAGCTCCCTTAGTAGAAATAATCAGAAACAGGGAGGCGACTAGAAGAGTAGCAAAGTAGGCCATCGAGATGGGGCCTTATCACATAAACTATGAGCCAAGAACAACAATCAAATCTCAAGCCATAACCGACTTCATCAATGACTGGACCGAGTTTGATCCCCTGCCTTCAGAACCCGAACACCAAGCATTGGACCATGCACTTTGACGGGTCTAAGCTATTCGGAGGATCTGGATCCGGCGTGGTTCTAACTTCGCGAAAGGGAGACAAGCTGAGTTATGTCTTACAGATACACTTCGAGCCGTGCACGAATAACATTGCCGAGTATGAAGCTCTGTTACACGTCTTGAAAGTCGCCAAGGAGATGGGCATCAGGAGGATCATGTGCTATGGGGACTCGGACTTAGTGGCACAGCAAGTATCATGGACCTGGGATCGAACGGACGCCAATATGGCAGCATACAGACGAGGGGTTCACAGGATAGCCGGGTTCTTCTCCGGGTATCAAGTGGAACACATTGATAGAAGAAAGAATGAGGCGGCGGACGCTTTATCAAGAATCGTCTCCAGGAGAGACCCGATACCACCTAATGTATTCAAGGCCGAGTTATATAATCCATCCGTCAAGCTGCCAACTGAGGAAGAACTTGCAGTCCCTGACGACCCGGAGTCCCAGTTGGTTGCCGCCTTACACCAAACCCCCTCATGGACCGAGCCGGACCTAGCCTATCTACTCAGAGAGGAGCTACCACAAGATGAAGTTCTGGCGAGACAAATTGTACGCCGGGCTAAGGCGTACGTCATCATCAATGGTGAGTTACACAAGAAGAGCACTTCGTGAGTTTTTCTGTGATGGGTCTCACCAGAGGAAGCCGGCAAATCCTACAGGAGATCCACTCAGGAGATTGTGGTCACCACGCATCAACAATATCAATGGTAGCCAAGGCATTCAGACATGGTTTCTTCTGGCTAACGGCTTTGGCAGACGCGGAGAGCATAGCCCGGGTTTGCGATGCATGCCAGAGATATGCAAGGCAGATTCACGTACCGGCTCAGGACCTAAGGACAATACCAATCACATGGCCTTTTGCAGTAAGGGGTATGGACATGGTTGGACCTTTCCAGCCGTCACCCGGCAAGAAAACTCATCTCTTGGTAGCAGTGGACAAGTTCACAAAGTGGGTCGAGGTCCAAGCCGTCAACAGCTGCTCAGCAGCTACAGCAGTCAAATTTCTGAAGAAAATCATATTCAGATTCGGGTATCCCCACAGCATCATCACAGACAATGGGACAAACTTCTCACTTGGAAAGATGCAGAGGTTCTGCGGAGACAACGGGATCCGGCTTGACCTGGCTTCGGTTTCACATCCCCAGTCAAACGGCCAAGTTGAAAGAACAAACCAGGAGCTCTTCAGAGGGGTAAAATCAAGGCTACGGGTTCCGCTAGTCAGGGCAGCCGGAGCCTGGGAAGAAGAATTGCCATCAGTCGTCTGGAGCATCAACACAACCCCAAATAGATCCACAGACTTCACTCCTTTCTTCATGGTATACGGAGCAGAAGCCGTCTTACCCAGCGATATCCTACATGATTCTCCAAGAGTTGCAAATTACGTGGAGACCGAAAATGAGAAAGCCCGGCTCACGTCAGTGGAATTATTGGAAGAAGCAAGAGAGCTAGCCCTGGAAAGATCAGCTATATACCAGCAAGACTTAAGACGGTATCACAGCCGCCGGGTTAGATCCAGGACTTTCCAGGAGGGAGACTTGGTCCTCAGATTGGCTCAGAACAGAGCCGGCTTTCATAAGCTCACTCCCCCATGGGAAGGACCTTTCGTGATAAGCAGAAATCTACACAACGGATCCTACTATTTGGTGGATCTAAGGGAAGAAAACACAGTGACAGGACCAAACACAGACCACACAAGGTACCCAATGATAGAGAACGACAGGCCATGGCACATAGCAGAGCTTAGATCATACTACACATAGGCAAAGGGAAGCCCGGATGGATGGCTTCCACACCTTTTTTGTATCTTTTTACTGAGATAGCAGCAGGTTTCAGACGCGCTCTTTTCCTTACGAGGGTACCTAAGGGGACTGGAAGGTTTTTAATGAGGCGGCTTGCTAGCTATGTACTTATCTTGTGCTAAATAAAGAAACTTCTCTGAAGAAAAGAGTTTGTTGACAAAAGGCGCCTAGTCATTACATAATAAGGGGTCTTGGGGGCTTACTAACTAAAAGTTAGAAGTTGAAAACTCAAGACTCGGCAGAGACGCCACCAAGTTTATAGTTCTACTCCTTAAAGGGTCTTGGGGGCTTACTAACTAAAAGTTAGAAGTTGAAAACTCAAGACTCGGCAGAGACGCCACCAACTAATCATTCAAATTTCTTAAGGGGTCTTGGGGGCTTGCCAACTATCAGTTGCAAGTTGAAAACTCAAAACTCGGCATAGACGCCACAATGTCTTTGTTATACTTGCCTGCTAGCTCGATGTTATTCTAACCCGGCAAAGAAGCCATCGTGACCAGATGTTTCAAACCTGGCTTTCAATCTAACTATGATGCCCATGAGGACTTAGCAGACCCTGATCGACCTTGAGTTTCTAGCACAGGATGTCACAAGAAAGCCGGCTAGGCAGGAGAAAAGGAAACCGAAAGGGTCATCAATACCAAATACAAGCTTGCAAAACACGGTCGAGGCCGGGTATAAAACTAAAGCAAGAGTATCACGCGCACGAAGGCGCATCAGCACAGGTATAGCTTCATAAAGTTAAAGCTAACCTATTACAGGCTATACAAGCCAAAAGAATACGAGTTTCCGACAAAGTACAAAGGTGAAAAACATTACAAGCCGGTTTATTCTGTCGGGCCAGATTCAGTAGGCACAACTGGGGTCTCGGGGGCTAAGCCGGAGGAGTTAGAGGCGGCGGACTTCTTCTTCAACTTCCTCTTCGCCAAGCCCTCATCATCCTCCCAAGAAATCTCGAAAACGCTTGAAAAAGGGCCAGAGGCCGGGCGAGGAGGAGCCGGCACGTTGGATGTCCCGGACACAGGAGCCACCTCCGGCTGAGTCGGCAGAGGAGCGCGGTAGCTTGGATCAAGCCCTGTCAAGACCGGCTCTTTGGGAGCAAGTTTGGCTCCCTCAGCCGTATAACCCACCTGGAAAGTGCTAAGACTGAGGTTATCAGTCAGCACTGTCGCATGGTGCCGGGTCTTCACGTCTATGGCCTTGATGTCCTCCTTGGTGAAAGGAGTACCGTCACTCTTGCAGGGCCACCCCTTCGTGAGAAGCTCTGTGTCGACGTCCGGGTAATGCGCCTTGGTCAAGGCCAAGATGCACATTGACGCACGCCGTGCCGCAGACCTCCTCCAGTTATCAAGCCAAGCCGGCAAGACATGCAGTTGTTGGAGGAACTTGGCCTGCGTCGTGGGCGGCTTCTCCCAGCAATGACAAGCCATCAACGCTTTGCCAGCTCCATAATATAGCTGCTGCACAAGCGTATAGACGGCCTTGAGCTTCCCCTCCGGCTCAAGTTTGCAGATGGGGTTCCAAGACCCTGAAAAAAGAAAGCCAGAAGTGCAAGTCGGAAGAACAAGCTAAGATAAGTGACAGTCAAAAACAGAGCCGGCTTACCAAAGAGCGCGGTGGTCATCTCAGAAAGAAATGTGACAAGCTTCGTATACTTGGCGTTGGAGGCGTTCAAGTCCTCTTGCAGCTTGTCACGATGTTCCGTCCAGTTGGTCTCATGCTCCTCCATCTCTCGACGGAGGAGGGAGTTTTCTTCAGCAACTTCGCCGAGCTTCTTCTCAAGCTCGGCGATCTTATTTTCAAGGCCGGCACGGCGGCCGGCTTCCGACTCTAACTCCCCCTTGACAACGTCAAGGGCATGGTCCTGCTGGCGGGTCTGGTCCTGAAACAAGAAACACAAGCAAATGGTCAGGACGCGGCGAGTAAGAATAAGAAAGCCCAAATTGTTATAAGTCCCAGGTCGCGCAGGCTAAGACCCGGCACTTGGGGGCTACTCAATTGTGGGCTCAAAATCAAAGTTCAACAAGAAGACCCGGAGTATCGCAGGCTGATAACCCGACTCTTGGGGACTACTCAGTTGAAACCAAAGGCAAAAGAGCAAACGAAGACCCGGAACACTGCAAGCAGTCATTTCGACTCTTGGGGACTACTCAACAAGAACGTCATTTATCAAAGCAGGTCACATTGGAAGTCCCGAGTCATCGCAGGCTGATAACACGGCACTTGGGGACTAGGAGAGATATACACGCATACCTCAAATTTCTCTTGGAGTTCAGCCAATACGTTGTCCTCCGCCTGGCGCGACTCCCCGACACGCCTATGAAGTTCTCCGAAGAGAGCTGTCAAGTCCAAGTCTCTATAAGACTGGAAGCCGGATGCCTTGCCGGTTGAAGATTTTGAGGTGGCGGCACCCGGGGCGGCGGTCTTGGCGATGCGGGAGTCGATGGGCTTGTCACCCTTGGCAGAGCCGGTGATTTCCACATCCGGCAAGCCAGATGTCCGAGGTGAAGTCGGAGGCGTCACCGGCTTAGCGGCCCTCCTTCATTACGGAGGGGCGAGGTGACAACAGTTTCATCCACAGCCGGAGAAGGTGTGGGCATAGTGCGAGCTCTGCACAACGGGAAGAAGGTTACAACAAAGACAAATAAGCAAACATAAAAGGCGAGAGAAAGGCGGCATACCCCTTATTGACAGCAAAGTCGTCAAAAAGATCATCGCTCGAATCTGAAGACACTGAGAGAGACCGCCGCTCAGTCCCAGCTAAAGGATAAAGAACAGAAGGGCGTGTCTGCGGAGGCTTAACCCGGCGAGGAGTCGGGTTTTGGGAAATACCTTCAAAAAGTGGCTCGTCAGAGTCGGAGGATCGAAGCCGGCGCTTTTGGCGACGAGCTTCCCTTTCCTCCTGACAACACAAGACAAATTCAGTGAGAAGCCAGAGCAAGAATACACAAACAGGACAAGCCAAAGCACGGTGAAGTTACCTCGGCGGAGTCTGAGCAGAGCCTCCTCTTGGTAGCCGGTGGGGACGGGTCCACAGACGGAAGAACCGTATCTGATATATTGGCCTCATCAATAGAGGGAGACGGTTTTCCCGAAGGTCAGCATCCATTAATTCAAGGAAAAGTCGGGTGATGGAGTCTAACTCACCTTCTGCTTCTTCTTCCCCGCCGACTTCGGAGCCGACCTCTTCAACATCGTTACCCGACTCATTGGCAGAGTCGGGCGAGGAAGGTAGAGCGGCGGACCACCAAGTATCGTCCGCCTAAAGAGTTTGAGGTTATTGACTTAGAGAAAGCTTCAAAACATAAAGAAAAAGACAGAGGAAACAGAAAATACCGGCTTCAGGGGGTTGGTGGCGCAGAAAGGAGGAAGGCCAGCACTCGCCAGAGAATCCGGAGATTCATTGACGATCTTCCGGATGTCCCGGACCAACGCTTCCTCTAACTGTTGGCTCTGGTTGAAGCGCATCGGGTCGTCCAGAGACCCGGAATATTGGCAGATAAGGCCCGGCCGGATGCCGAGTGGCATGATGCGCCACCCAACCCAGCAGCGGACCAAATCTGCGCCCGTCGGACCATGGGAAAGAAGGGCGCAAACCCGGCCAACTAGTGGCATGATAGCCTCCCGGTCAGCCGGGGAGGCGAAGGAGTTCATGTTTTCGTGGAGGGTGAGCCTATCAGCTCGAAATCCAGGAAGGGCCGGCTCACCCTCAGCAATGAGTGACTGGCAGTAGAACCAAGTCTTCTGGCAGTCCTTCGGGTGTGAGTGGAGAACCACACCCGGAAAGATGATGTTGCGGCGGCGTTGGATCGTTACGCCACTGCAGGAGACAAGAGGCCCCGCCGGGTATTCCCGTTGGGGCTTGCAGTAATAGAATTCAAGGAAGAGAGGGAGACTGGGAGCGATGCCGAGATAGGCCTCGCAGAGGACGACGAAGTGAGTGATGTTTAACACCGAGTTTAGTGCTATGTCTTGTGGACGGATTTGGAAGTAATCGAGGATTTGGCGGAAGAAAAGAGAACCCGGGGGATGTGCTGGGCGAAGAGAACTACCTCGCCGGGTCCTGGCTGCGGCAGGGTCTCTTCTTCGTCCGGAGCCCGCCAGTGGGCCTCCGACTGAGGCGGAAGCATGCCGAGTTTCACCAGCTCTTGAAGCCGGCTATCACGGACGTTGGACTTGCCCCAGTTACACCCGGTTATGCGCTTCGCCTTCTCGGCGGCGACTGTGCCGGAAGACCTGGCGTCGGGTGTGCTCTTCACTTTTTTGGGAGCACGCTGAGCTGCGGACTTGACAGGCATGGTGACTGCTGGAAGCCGGAAAGCTGCAACAAGAAATAACGAAGTTGAAAGATCAGTTCGGATCTGTGATACAAAAAGAAATGGCAGGAAAAAGGGAGGTCAAACGACAGGGGTGCAGCTCATCGATCAAGAACAAATAAGCAATGAACAGGGCGAGTCAAACAGATCTACGTGACCCTGGAAAAACAAGAGAGCAGTGGGGCGGTGTATCCAGAATGGATCTGTGTGACCGCGGGAAAAATCTAGACTAAATGAAAGATATTGAAGAACACGAAGAACGTGCGGGTTCATCCGAGGAACTTGAAGAACATGGAGGGTGGGAATGCGAGATTGGGAGAGTAATGATGATGATGTTACCTGACGAACAAAGAGGGTGAAGATCGGGCCCGCACGAACTTGAGAGATCCGATGAGCGGCTCGGGGCGAGACGAACCACGAACGAGCTCTTGAGCTTGGGGAAGGTGAACAGTGCGAGTAGGCGAAGAGCTCGAGGCGCGTGTGCGAGGAAGAAGGAGGCGGAGAGCTCGGGGGAGAGTGAGCCGCTGCTAACCTGGTCCCCACCTATTTATAGAGCCCTGAGGTTGACCTAGGGGCAAAAAGGGAAGGATGGAAAGATAATGATCATCTCGAGAGACAAGATCTGTTAGGTGGGATATTCCCTAACAAGATCTTCGTTTCCCCGAGGTGGTTATTGTCTCCTCGATTCCCGCGCACGGATAGACATTAAATATGTCGTTGACCAAGAAGTTTAACCGAAAGACAAGAGAAAGAGAAAAGGTGAAAGTCAAAGGCATAGAAAGTGAAAGTCGGCAAGTGGTGGCCGGGTTACGAGCAGTTGACCAAGTATCAGGCAGGTTGAACGGATAACCCGGGAGCCTGCTTGCTTAATAAGTTGTTTATTGTTTTTCAGATAACCCGGACAAAAGGACTGACGGCTTCCCCCAGAAACATGCTTCAAAGCGCAAAGGTGAAGCAAGTCCAGTCTGATGTCCAAGTTATCCTGGGGGCTACTGTTGGGGGGATCGTAACCCGGTAGGCCCACCGACATAGAAGATAAGCCGGCCTGGCAGGAGCCTGGGCCGGATCAAGCATAAATACATGGGCCGGGTGATATGTAAGCCGGTGCGCAACGTATGCCTTGGTCCGCAAGCAAGAAGGATCCAGAAGGCTGGAGACCAAGTACAAGACGGAGTCCTGCTAAGGAAAGAAGAGGCTTAGAGGACTTAGAGTAGAGTCCGGGTATGATAGGAACCCGGACCCGGCTTTGTACCTCCAGCGAGACCCGCCGCCTATATAAGGGGGTCTCCTGGCTCCTAGAGATCTAAGTTCCACAGAGAGACACAACCGATAGCGGTAGTAGAGACACCTAGTAATCTCGAGACCCGGAAGCTAAGGCGCCGAGTCCCGAAACACTAATCAGTAAAGCCGAAACAGGAAGTAGGTCTTTACCTCACGACGAGGGGCCGAACCTGGGTAAACCCTTGTTTCCCAGCGCCACGTTAGACAAGCTCCTGATGTCGGAAGCCGCCATGCCCCACATCTCATGTTACCTCCGGGTAACATCTGCCGTGACAATCCGACGACAGATCCTATTTCGGATTTCATGGCTTCAAGCCATTTCTCGGACTCTAGACTCACCATTGCCTCCTTGTAGTTCGTAGGTTCGTCTTGTTTAATTAACATGACGGTGCAAACCATGTTGCCATACCATTCTGGTGCGATCCGAGATCTACCAGACCTACGAGGTAGAATACTTTCCTCGACAGTTTCTCACACTCCATCCACCGAGGACGTTTTCGGAATTGCTTCCGTTGCGCCACTCGGAATCTCGAGTTCAGGATCAACGATCTCCTTGAGGTCTACCTTCCTCCCGACAAAAGTTTAGGTCTACCTTCATCTCGTTGCGCCACTTATTCCTTTCGCGAGAAACTCCTTCTCTAGAAAGGTATCGGTCTTCCCGACAAAAGTTTTTCCCTCAGCTTGTTTGTAGAAGGTGTACCCAACGGTATCCCGCGGATATCCTACAAAGACGACTTTCTCCGACTTTGGTTCGAGTTTGTCGGGATGCAGCTTCTTAACATACGCCTCACAACCCCAAACCTTCAGAAATGATAACTTAGGCTTCTGGCCACACCATAATTCATACGGTGTCGTTTCAACGGATTTGGACGGAGCCCTATTTAAAATGAATGCGGTTGTTTCTAACGCATAACCCCAGAAGGACACGGGCAAATCGGTAAGAGACATCATAGATCGGACACTATCCAGTAGAGTACGATTACGTCGCTCGGACATGCCGTTACACTGCGGTGTTCCGGCTGGCGTAAGTGGAGGTACTAAGCCACAACTATTCAGATGTGTGCCAAACTCAAAACTCAAATACTCGCCACCACGATCGGATCGGAGGTGCTTGATTTTCTTGTTAAGCTGATTCTCAACTTCACTTTGAAATTCTTTGAACTTTTCAAAAGTTTCAGACTTGTGTTTCATCAAGTAGATATAACCGTATCTACTCAAGTCATCAGTGAATGTGAAGAAGTAACGATAACCATTGCGTGATGAAACGCTCATTGGTCCACACACATTTGTATGTATGATCCCCAATAAATCCGACGCCTGTTCAACGAAACCTTTGAACGGTGTCTTGGTCATTTTGCCCATAAGGCATAGTTTCCATGTATCGAGGGATACGAGATCCAACGAGTCCAAAAGTCCATCGGAGTGGAGTCTCTTCATGCGCTTTATACCAATATAACCAAGACGGCAATGCCACATATACATGGCGGTATCATCACTACACTTAATCTGTTTGGCTTCTATGTTATGGATGTGAGTACTACGATCGAGATTCAATAAGAATAAACCATTATTCTCAGGAGCATCAACATAAAAGATATCATTCATATAAATAGCACAACTGCTTGATACTGATTTAAATGAATAACTGTCTTGTAACAGGCAAGACCCACTTATAATGTTTACACTCAAGGATGGTACAAAATAACACTTATTTAAAACCAAAACTAATCCCGATGGTAGATGTAGAGGGAGCGTGCCGACAGCCACCACGTCGACTCTCGATCCGTTGCCGACGCGCATCGTCACCTCATCCTTAGCCAGCCGCCGTTTATTCCGTAACTCCTCCTGAGAGTTACATATATGAGCAACAGAACCAGTATCAAATACCCACGTGTTGCTCCGGGCGGATGTAAGGTACACATCTATAACATGTATATCAAATATACCTTGCTCTTTGTCGACACTCTTGCCAGACTTCCTATCCTCCAGGTACTTGGGGCAGTTGCGCTTAGGTGATCCGATGGTCACCACCATCTTCTCCCGCTTGATTTCTCATTCGGCCACTTCGAGCATCTTAAGGATTTCCGACAGTGGTTTTGACGTCCCTTTCATGTCGTAGTCCACGATGGCGTTCTTATAGCTTGGGGGCAGAGAAATCAGCACCCTATCAATAACCAGCTCTTCTGGGATCACACTTCCCAGATCATTCAGGAGCTAAACGCAGCCAAACAACTTGGCTAAGTGCTCACTAATATTGTCGTGCTCTTCCATCTGGGCTGAGAAGAAAAGCACGGATGCTTTGAACCTCTCAGCCTTGACTTGTCGTGCAAAAACAACCATGAGTTCAGTGATTATATCATAAGCACCCTTGTTCACGAAGTGGTTTTGCAGGTCAGCCTCCATGGCAAAGAGCATGCCACTTTGGACATAAGAAGAAATCTCCGCCTTAACCTCATGGACATTCCTTTCGATTTCCAAGGCGGTGTTTGGAAGATCACCTAAGAGGGCATCAAGGATGTTGGCCACCTTGTGGGTTTCAAGAATGGACTTCAGGTCGCGGAACCAGGCCATGAAGTTTGACCCATTGGTTTTAAGCTTTTCTTTCTCAAGGAACAGACCTAGGTTAAACGAGGGGTGAGACATCTACAATGGAATTTGCAACAACATAAGACTTTGTTCATAATAATTTTGAGTTATAGTATTTTTATAAAATAACTAACATAACTCCCACTCAAACGAACACCCCCCCTGGTCGTTTAAGCGATTACACGACCCCCATCCATTGCACCACCCCTCATCATCAGAGCCGGCGGCATAACTTCAAGAGTAACAACTGTCCGCCACACCAATTTTGTGACTCGTGCACGATCTTTTGGCCTCCTTGTTCCGAGGCCATATCTGCATATGCTAGGCTCGCCACTATAACCTCCACGCTGACGCTTGTGCAACATGGCTTACACCCATTGTATGCAAACGACGATATGTTTGACACCCGATCATCACGGCCTGCCTCATAACGTAGAAATTTCTTGGTGGTGCGCGTTGAAGGGAGAACACCAGTGGTATTTTGAAGGGATCATCTTATATAATTACCGCCGCGTAACTAATATATGCTATATATATAATCACACAATATAAGATGCACACAAAACATCAAATGTAATGCAATGTGATATAGTCCATTGCGACATGGTCTTCTTGGCGCCCGCAGTTTATAAACAATTTAATAAACCTACCTTGACCATATCACATAGCCCCTGCAAAATAAAGTTAGTCGCTTCTACTTTAACTTTTGCATATTTTACGTGGCTTGGGGCTTTCGTAAATAGAACCACTTCATACCTACAAACCTTATGACCACAATAACGATCCAATAATTGCATATTTAAGCATCCCTTTTGGGCCCTCCATTGAAAATGCGAAGACCAACTAAAGAGAGAGAAACTGACACCCGCCAGCCACAGATATGGTACAAGCCGTATGTCAGTAGTGGAACCAGTCTCGCGTAAGCGTACGTGTAAAGTCGGTCCGGGCCGCTTCATCAACTCGATGCCGCTGGAATCACAAGTGCACGCTAGATGGTAGCAAATAACAGGAACGGTGCCCCCGTGCAGAACACGAGTTCTAACAGCGTACAACTATATCTACGATAGATCGGCTCCGATACCACTGAAGGGGATCGGGTGTAGAAAACAAAAAAATTCCTAGCAACGATATCACTAAAATATGCCAAGATATATTCTATGCAGATATAGTAGTACGAACGGAGATCGGAATACATACCCCTATAGACCGAAAGCGGGGATTATGTTCCCGCACAAACGTTGTCGATGAAGACCGATGAAGCCGACCTCAAGGTCGTGTAGAGGAAGCAGACCTCCGAGTACCGCTAGCGCAGCACCTCGTAGGGCGTTACACACGTACGGTGGAAACGACGGCCTCCGAAGCTCCAGTCCAGGACGAGCAGCAGAAGACTTGGACCGGAACACCAGCAGCGCGGCAGCGGGCTATGGTGGAAGAGATCCCCCTCTCAACTCGGCGCAACTCCAACAAAGGGAATCACGAAATCGAGAGAGAATTGGGGAATTAATTGGTGAATTAAAAGGCCAGGGGTGCCCCTTCTTATATAGGCTCCCAGGGGGAGCCAACCTCCTCACCAGGCAATGTGGGACTATCCCCACATAGCCTGGTGCGGCTCCTTCGTGCGCTGGCCACCTGGTGGGCCCCTTGTGGCCCACCTTGGCCGGCCACCTTCGCCCCCACCGAATTCCCTAGGGAATTTTCCCCCTCTTGGGCCTTCTTTCGACCAGAAGGCCCATTTAGGGAAATCAGCCTAAATAAATTCGAAAATAAATATATAAAATCATATTTGCACATTAATTACACTAATTAATATCAAACATATTATATATAATTTATTCTAGCTCCGAAAACTCTTTCGTCGCTGCCCGATCTCCATCGGACCTCTCCCGGGACGTTCCCGGTGATCTCTTTCCTTTCCGGTTGTCTTGTCAAAACCCCTTAAGTGTGTTACCCTAGCGGTTCGATATAATAACAGGTATGATTAAGACTCCTCTATGATCAACAACTAACTCGTAGGACTGGACCCCATGAATTAATCCCTGTGATATAACGAATGACTTTCATCTATCAAACCTGAACGCGAAGTCTTAAACCTTTTGCCATAGCGATACTTAGCTTGTCCGAGAGTCGTTCCATAGATATCTCCATACCTAGCTTTGACCTCGTTACCGACAACACTATCTTCTACTCGTCTATGATTTCATGTCTCTGTGACCTAGTCACATGCTTGCAAGCTCATTAGACATGATCTCACCGAGTGGGTCCTAGAGTATCTATCCTGCTATGCGGACTGGCAAATCCCGCTCTTGACCCCTCGTCTCAACTACTCCTTTTCGATACCCAAAAGTATCACCGGTATTGTCATACTAAATAAGATACGACGTTTGGTGCAATCAAAGTATCTTTCAGGAATAACAATAAGAGTTGATCTCACGGTCAAAGGCGTAACGACTACGTCCTCCAAATCTGGGTATGTCCATCACATCGTTCTCCAACCATATGACTTCCATTGCCGACCGGCGCCATGCCCTATGATCGGGAAACCTCGATCATCAATCGCGCAACGAAACTAGTCTTAGTAGAGGCTACTAGGGACCTGGTTGTTTACGCATCACACCCGTATTAATGTTTCCGCTTAATACGGTTATAGCATGACACAAAAACCTATTATGAACAAACGAGATATGATAAAGAATACACTTTATTAATTGTCTCTATGGCATATCTCCTTCAGTAACCCTCTTGGGGGCGCTGTTATGGGTGTCTTCTCCGCACTTACTTGTAGAAAGGTGCTTCTGGGTGAAAGCTCTGCGCTTCGGTGCCAATAGCGACGACGCTTGCGGGTGTCATAACCCTCTTGGGGGCGCTGTTGTGGTTGCCCTTTATGCACTAGGGATCCGTGTGAAAACCTTGACCTCTTGGTCTAGACGACGGCGGCGCTTTGCGCCGTGACCCTGGTGGGGGCGTCGTTATGGAGTCTCGATACTTCTCGATTCTATGTCGGAGTCCTCGGTGGCAAGTCTGGTTTCCTGTTTTCTTTGTTTTTTCTTTGATCTGTCTTGTAAGAGGGGTTTCCTCATCACCTTGTACCGGTTCGGCCGTTGGGCTTTATTTATAAAGCAGGGCGAAAGTCTTTTTCGTGGAATTTAAGATCGGCTCCCTGGGAGAGAGAGTTATTTAAAATGCATTTTGAAATGTATATTTTTTTGCGAAAAAGTGTTCGTGCATAGATCATTATATCTATGTGTTCACAAATTCGTTTCGTGAAAAACCGACCAGTTTTAAGGCATGTGTAAATACACAAAATATGGTGCTAAAATTAGGCTTTTCACGGAAATTTAGTACACAAATACAAGGTATTCACGAAACACCTTTCTAAACACGTAGAATATGAAGATGCATATCAACGAAATATTGTTTATTTTCTTACTCAAAATTCCAAATTATATTTTAAATACAGGGTGTGATGAGGTGTGATTACATCAAATCCAATGGTAAGATACCATGTGTTCAGTCGGGAGGAAGAGGATATGGTCGTTGGTTACTTTGGACGGCTGACAAGAAAGGATTTACCAAAATTCAGTCCCTCGGAGGGTAACACACATACTTCCTGCTTGTCTGGTTTATTGATCTCTATGATACAAGGTGGCTACAATGGCGACCCGGCGAGTCGATAGCTCGCTAGGGTTTCTAGCTATCTGATTGCGTGAGTTCTATCGTCTCCCTTCTGTCCCTTATAAAGGAGGCATGTCTCAGGAGATCATATCCGAGTAGGATTACATGTATAGAAAGTTCTAAGTCGGTACGATTGCTTCTTTATTGAGTTGTACTCCTTCTACTTGGGCCGCCATACGCCTTCCTTGTAGTCTTGCTTATTGGACCACCAGGTGGGCCTTCCGTCACGTTATGCTTTTATTGTACGTGAGTGGGTATACCTGTTAAGTATAACCACGTCAGTAACACCCCAGTGCATATTCGACTTGAAGAGTCGGGTAGGGAATCCTTACACAATATCACTTCGAGTACTTCTTGCTATTTCTTGACCTGCTAAGGACATAATGCAAGATTCATGACTCGAAATGCTTAGTTAAATTTGTTTCTCTACTGTGGGATGGATGATGATACAACCGACGGGTCGGGGTCAAGTGAATTCACAACTCGGGCGAAATACCTTTCTAGCCTACGTAGATTAGAGTCCCTTAGGTCAAACCCGTAAACCCAACTCAATCCTGTCTAGACTTACTGAGTGGAACTCCGTCCTTTTACTTTACCTCGACACGTCCGTCGGGATTTTTCATCACACCTGCTGGCATAAAAGTTATCAGGTCCAGTGGCGGAACTACAGGGTATGCCGGGTGGGCCGTGGCATACCCTGCAGGCCGGCCCGTATACGTAGTACTAGTATTAGTTGTGTCTATCGTACGAGGCTGCTATGTCGCTAGGAGCAGTTAGCGCCGGTGTTTGCGGGAAACTTTTCTCGCTCGATCTGCAACCTGCACGACGCCCAGCAGCTGCGTACAAATCGCCACTGGTTAGCACCGGCTTGCGCAACGCAATGACGGCGACTTGCGTACAGATCTCCAGTTCGCCACGCGGCCGCAATCGACGATCCGCCGCAGTGACGCCGCCAGGTAATCTGCTCTCCGCTGAAGTCAGTAGGTACTGTTAGGTGGAGTACATATAATATTTGATTGCCCAGGTAGCTGAGTAGCTGATTGGCGATTGATTTGCAATTTGTTGTGTTGACAGTTTTTTACGCTGAGGCGCATAGCAAAGTGGCTGATTTTAGGAAATTAAACCTTTGCTGCCTCGCCGACAATCCTGAATTAACAAGTTTTTATTTTGCCAATCAGGTAATTGATGAATTTTGGTACATCCGCATGTGATTATTGATATATGAAAGGATAAATGTTATGCTCACCTTCATATTAGTTTTGTCGATGGCGACATCCAGTGTTGAAAGGGTGTTTCAGCAATGAATTTAGTGAAAATAAAATAAGATGACTGATGCTCTCTTGGATGATTGTCTAGTTACATACATCGAGCGGGATATTTTTTTGGACGTGGATGAACATATAATCGAGACTTTCATTGTCTTGTATACTATAAGTTTCCTTCATGCATATTTTATACCATTAATTATTAAGGGTTTTCAACTATTTGTATGGTAATTTATGCAACTTTTGTGCTTAATCTTTCGGTTACTATTGCTTTTTTATCATATTAGAATTAGAATGCAAATTTAAAAGTGTGACTCAAGTTAGCAAATTTATTTTATTAAAATAGCAAAAAAAAATTGCGGCAGTGAAAAAATCCTAGGTCCGCCACTGATCAGGTCCACGTAGCTTATAGAGGCTACCTGGCCTTTCTCAAGTCTTACCTTTGTAGTTCAGGTACAGCATCCGAGTACCCGACTCGGCAGGCGCATCCCGGGAATTACTAGTTGTTTATGAGATCATGATCCGGGAGGTACTCGGCCGGTTTTCGACTGCATATGTAAACTTTTAGCTCTTTATATTCTTCGAGTGGCTCCGATCCGTTGAGTGAGCTTATTCTTCAACTGAAGCTGGTCGTCGACTCGAATCATCGGGTGCACGACAGCGCTCCCGATGGGAGTAGCACCCTAGATTGAGTTTAATTGCTTGTAATTGAGATTAATCTGAAATAAACATTAGAAATAGATGGTAAAATTAAATTACGCTTCTGATGGGAGTGCACTTAGTGTAGTAATGTGCTGACCAAGAAAATATATCGACTGGTTATAATTGTCTGCTGACTGACTGTATGCCTTAGTCGCGAAGTTCTTGACTGCGAGTGCCGTTCTCGGCAGTATCTGCTTCTTCGATATGTTTGACGCCATTGATGACGCGTTCGAGAGATGCTCTGTCCGTGCCGCGGACAGGATGTGACCATAGTGGGCCCGCTTTGACAGGGATGACCTTTCTCGGCCGATTGGATTTTACCGCATGACGCGCATGGAAAACGGGGCGTGATGATGGCCTCCTCGTTTCTCGCGCGTAGTAGGCATGTACTGTACCGCTTGCGTTTCGTGGCTACGCACGAATGTGTATGGTCAATGGTGACTTTGGATGGCTGCCAAATTTACCTAGTTATCGGCCCCGGAGGGTAACACCCTACTTTCTGCTTGTCTAATTATTGATCTTTGTGTTATAAGGTGGCTACAATGGCGGTCTGACGAGTCGATATCTCGCTAGGGTATCTGGCTATCTGATTGCGTGAGTTCTATCGTCTCCCTCTTGGCCCTTATAAAGGAGGCCAGGTCTCAGGAGATTGTATCCGAGTAGGATTACAGGTATGGAAAGTTCTGAGTCGGTTCGATTGCTTCTTTCTTGAGCGTACTCCTTATCCTTGGGCCGCCATACGCCTTCTTTGTAATCTTGCTTATTAGGCCATCAGGTGGGCTTTCCGCCAGGTTATGCTTCATTATACCCGTTAGGTATAACGACGTCAGGGTGCATGCATGTACCTGGGAGGCAAAGGGGATTTCACCTTTTTGTGGTTACTAGCAAAATGCCCGTGCTTTGCTACGGGGCAATACATAATTTATTTTTCAAATGATTGATAAAATGAATGCATTGTTTGACCATACACAAATAGCTTATTTGTAGAAATCCATAAAAGTGATGAAAAATATACAAAGACCTTCATATCATATCCCACCATGCTGGTGCCATATAGCAAATATTAAAATATGTTTCTCTCAGAAACGCACATTACTAATGGGCACAAACAAGTTATATTCCAAATATAAGTGATCACTGAAATTTTTAGTGGAATATATCTAATACTCCCCGTTTCAAAATAGATGACTTGCATTTGGCAAGTCCAGATATATCCACTTTTAGCCAGATGCAAGTCATCTAATTTGGAACGGATGGAGTATGATGTAAGGATCTCTCTATAGACAATGTTCTCCGAGTACGTAGGTACCAACTGGATAATGGGAGCTCTTGTTTTTGCTGTAACAACTTGAACTCTTGTTTTGTGCATAACCTCAGGATACCACATCAGCACAACCAACACATAAAACCTTGCAAAAAACATGTGCAATGGTGATCACTTCAATGTAACATCAGCTCAAGATGATGCATGTACGTAATGGAAATTTGGTGCCACTTATACATATACCATGATGCTGCACATTGTTGCATCTTGTTTATCCCTACACATCCTAAGCCACATGTTTTCTTGATTTTACTCTAGTTTAACAATTGAGGGTTTTGTAAATGCCCATACCTCGTATATGACTTGCAACGTACAGAATTGGCTGGAGGCAACAAACCGAAGGACTTGTTCAGGGACATTGCAAACTTTGTAGTCCCAAAAGAAACAAATAAACTTTAACCTAAATGTCCTCACTAATTCCCCAACTTTAACACAAGAAAATCATGATGTGTAATGGTAGGCATGGTATGACAAATAATGTCATTAATGTTCCTTGTGATCATTTTTAATGTTCCATCGACTTAAATCTACATAAGAATTCTTAAATCTACATACGATTTTTGTGTTATATATAGAAGATAACCAGAGAAAGACCAACCATTCTAATAGGAAAAATTTACACAAATCAATATTACCAATATAATCATCCAAGCTAAAAAGGAAGACAATGACAAAACAACATGGTATACCTTACAGGTTACAGCAACCGAACATGATTTCAGGTAGGCAAAGATACAGAATGAAGAACCAAAGAATTCCACCCCCGTAATAGATGAGACGGATCAGAACGCGGATCAGAACTCAGAAGTAGTCACATCTTCCCAGCATCCAAATAGAACTCAGCTGTTAATATTGGTTCATCCATGTCCTATGTAGAACAAAAAACTACACACAGCTGATATTATCCAAAGTCTCGATTTCTTACAAGTGTTTCTGACAAGCCTTCTAGTCTAATTTCATATTGTATAGACCATTATAAAATTGTTTGCATCTGAATGATGCTTCTTACCCAACGATTAACAGGTGAAAAAGTTGAAATAAGCAAAAAATCCATGCGACTTAATTAGTCAGTGAGACCATTCCCATTCTAACCATGCACGACGCACGTGTAGGCTGCAGCAACCGGAAGAAGGACGAACTGGTCCAAGAAGAGCCCTCTCTTGGACCTCGACAGTTGAGCCGGCACCACGATCGCCGTCATTGCCGCGGCCGCTCTCCTTTGGCTTGGCCTCCTCCTCGTCCGTGCAAGCCATCCAGAGCCGCATCAACATGTTCCAGGCGTGCATGGCGTTGACCATGCACTGGAGCGCGGTCAACGCGACATCGAACCAGTCACCGAGGAAGACACACATCAGCGGGCCGTTGATGGAGACAGTGTACACGAACAACGGGTCAACCACGAGCTCGTCACGCATGCCAGGAGCTACGGCCGTTCCCACTCCTGCGCCCATCTTACCCGGGGTTCGATCGACGCCAACGAAGCCAGTCGGCGCCGACCGCGCTTGTCAAAGCCACAATAGCTCCACGCCGGCAAACTCGTCTCTTGCCAACAAAAGGCAGGGGATCTGGTGATGGTGAGGGATGAGGGAGCGTGCCGGATCACGGTAAGGTAGGAAGGGGAAGGCGGTGATGTAGCGCATGAGAGGGGCGGGCGACAGCTGTGCAAGCGGGAACCGTCGGTACGGAGGACCCCTCCACTCATGCCCGCATATCGGTGCCAGCAAGATTCGAAGAAGATGAGATGTGGTGCCCGTGCGCCAAGGCCGCTCGTTGTCTTCAAGGCGGGGTCTTCAAGGCCGACGCTGCTGGCGCCGAACATGGGGTGAAGGACGGCGACCCTGTCTTGAATGGGGCAGGGGACCATGGGGTGGATTTTGAAGCAGATCGGAGGAAGGCATGTAGGACGAAGCGTTTCTCTGCTGCTGATTGCTGCTGAAACGGAAAGCATTAATTATTCCTGATTTAACGCTGACTGAGGATGGGAAAGAAAAAACAAAGAGGTAATAAGCGTGGAAAAAAGGAAAAAAAGGAGCTCGGACAAAAGGTGGGAAGAAAGAGGAACACAACTTTCTTTTTAGATAGGAGAGATTCATAAATATTGCGGTGGCATGATTGGTTTTGTTTGTCCTTTTCTTTATAGGGTTGGTCTAGCGAACGCGTGCGCGTTGATTCGCTCATCCGAACGGTCGACTAAAAAGAAAAGTTATTGTCCGGATGCGACAAAAAGGGGACAACCCGACCTATAGCTCAAATTGCACTAACTCTGGCCACCGCGCCGTACCCGCGGCCGCATCGTGTTGCTCGCGCGAGTCGCGCTCGCCTGGGGAGGCTTACTGGGCTTCGCTTTCCTCACACCCCGACACTGCCGCACTAGAGCTTCCGCGCTACAGCTTGGATCTCCATGCACACACCGCCCTTCTATTCCATCTTCCGACTACGCCTTGGCCAGGAGCAGCAGCTCGTGGGAGCAGCACAGAGGCAGAGCGACCTCTGGCTGGTAGGGAACTGGGGAAACTCCAAGGTCCTGCGGGAGCTCCACGACCGTCGCATTTGGGTGCCCCGGTTAGCCTTTGGCTCAACATTGGCAACCAATCCGAGGGGTAAGAGCCCAGCGCGGTGGGATCCATATGACAGAGGAGAAGAGAGAAATTTTGGCTGATTGTTGCCTAACACCACATATTATATTGTTTGTGCATTTTGATATGACTGTAATTTTCTAATTTTGTCTGACTATTACCCAACACTACGTATTATCTGCTCAAATTGGGCTAGTTTGTTGCCTAATATCATATAGCTCAATTACGCCGGTTAATATTAGTTGCTCAAATATACGAGTTTATTACCTCCTGTCGTTGTCCAGTTTCTTACGGCGTTACAAAGTTGTCTACTGATATTGTAAAATTGCCTCGGATAGCAGCGGTAGTCAAATTTGATTTGCCAAGTGGACACATTTTAGATGGTGTCGGACAAATTATTGGGGTGTGGGTGAAGATGATGTAAGAAATATTGATATGCGATCTAAAATCACGAAAAGTAAATCCACAAACCCTAAAATTAGTTTTGGTAAAAGAAACTAATATACGCCATTACACAACAAATCAATAGTTAGGCATCGAATATATGAGTAAACTCATAAATGAATTGGTAAAATCGAGAAATTATTGAAATATTTTAGGCAACACATGGGTAAAGTTAAGCAAATTATATATGTATTTGGGCAACAAATTGATATAATTGAGAAACTTATATTTGAGCCAACAAATTGGTAGAATTAAACAAGTAATATATGAATATAGGCAAAAAATTAGTAGAATTAAGAAAGTGATATATGAAGATAGGCAACAAATTGATAGATTTGAGCAATGATGTTGTTTACATTTTTCTTAGTCAATTTTGTACTCGACTAAGAAAATTTGGTACTCAACGAGACAACTCTTGTGCGTGGCAAAAGAAATTTTTTGTACACAACAAAACTCAGGCAACAAATTAGTAAAACCAAGCAACTCATATTTATAATTAGGCAAAAAAATTATAGAATTAAGCAACTATTGCGTGTTTTTAAAAAAATTCCTATTATCCTCATTATTTTTCTCTTTCCCTCTTTCCTTCCTTTTTCACTCTCCCATCCCTTTCTTCCCCAACCTGCACGAGAGGCTACCGCCATCCCGTCCACCATGGGACTGCCCTCCACTCTAGATGTTCTCTGTGTGCAGCCTATGTTGACCATCTGCCGCAACCTCCCGCGCTGCACGTAGCCAGCGCTGCCCCGGAGCGCTTCACCTTTGTGGCCCTGTAAGCTGACCAGCCGGCCACACGCCGCCACGCTAGGAGCTCCAAACGATGGTGAGAAGTGCTGGTGTTGTTCGGCGACTCTCTTGCTGCTTGCGGCGTAGGTTGGGGACCCTCTAGCGGGCGGCAAGCGAGCTCGTGGGGACGGGATTGGAGGCAACATGAGAGCTCGTGGGGATGAAACTGGGCTCGACAGATGGGGTAGAGTAGCTCGGTCGAACGGTCGCAACATGTACTGTAACAACCTGCTCGTCCCATGTCCAATTCGGGGCCTCGGCCGCCACTGACTCTACCACAGGCCACCTCTACCTTGGGGGCACGCGGGGAGCTCGCCGGCGAGCAGAGAAGGGAGAGGTAGGATGGCCCCGCGCAGGAGCCCTCGACCGCGAGGAGGCAAAGATAGGGGCGGCGTGCGGGAGCCCCCACAACGACGGGGAAGGAGAGGTAGGGGCAGCACGCACTGGAGACCTCAACCGCGAGTAGGGAGATGCAGGGGCAGCACGCCCAAAGCGCGCGGCCCCGTACGGAGGAAGACGGCAAGGAAGGGAGCAGAGCGCCTCGGGGACCTCCGGGGCGGTGCAGCGAAGCAAGGGGCGGCGGTGGGATCTCACCGGTAGGGAGAAGCAGAGCGGGTGCGGACTGCGGACTGAGGAGGGGCCAACAATTTGTCGTTTAGCTTGAGTGTTAGGTTCAACGAAACAACAAAATGCGGGGTGGATGTAATGATGTGATCGGACGGACGCGCGGCCGTTCGCGTTAACCGCGCGACACGCACGCGAGAACAAGTCTCTGGGATTAATAAATTGATTAAATATTCTGCCATAACATTTTTTGTTCTCACAATATAGATTGTATGGTACCTTTTATGCTTTTATGAAGTAGCCTATAAGATGGCATTTCGTTTCCTCCTCAGAAAATACAACATTCATGCTTCCTAGCATCCGCACAGGCCAAAAAAAGCAATAAAGATGCCCCATTGCTTCCTAGCATCCTCAATGGGCACAGCTAGGAATCGGATGCCGATGTATGGCTTCCCATCGGACCAGGGCCAAGCCGTAGGATTTGAAGCATAATGGACGTCGATTTTCAACAGGCCCGTGCGACAAACTAGTCTCAAATAGAGTAGTATGCTTCCATAATTACTGATTGTAATTAATGCAATACGCAATTAACTGCTGCCCAATATAGCTATTACTCCAGATTTTCAACAGGCCCGTGGATTATTCCCTGCCCATTAATCCAGCTTTTCTAGATTTATAGGAAACGAAATCATGTCTTGAAGGAAACTAATAAATTTAGTAAATTTTCAGGCATGTAGTGCTTCGGTGGGAAGCAAACAAATCTTTTCAATCTTGTTGAGTTTTGCTTCTGTTGAAACGGAATTTTGCTTCCATTACAATCGAATTTTGCTTCAGTCTAGATTATTGCTTCCTGGTAAATGCACTAATTTTGGATGCTCACCGTTCATTAGTTTTCCCGAAGCTTCATTGATATGCAAAAACTTTGTTCACATGTGTAGGAAGTATACATGTATTATGAAACATGTAGCATTCCTTTCTGTGTGTGACAATAAAATGTTCATTCTAATAATTCGAGACAAGTTCAGTGTTTTATTATTTACTTATATTTCAGAGAACATATACATGTGCTTCCGTCAAGCCGCCAAAATACACAATTTCTTACTTTAATACTGTATAACGAATGTTAACAAACAATGAGTTACAAACACCATGGTGCTTTATCTCTTAATAAAGCACGATGTTAGCCGTGAGCTCCTTTGCTTGTTGGTCTTCCTCGTCGACCATACCCACCAACATTAAGGAGAAATTCATTGGCGACTTGGTTTGGATATGGAAACAAAGGCGCAGTTCAGACCCTGATCCTGTATAAATAATACTAACACCAAATCATGACAAAATGGAAAATACAATTATATAACTAGAAAAAAACATGCATGCTTTCAAAGCATCAATTTTATGCTATATCAACATAACTAGTACCATGTAGAAGCTTGAAAGACTGAAAATATAATTATTAGCAGGAGGACAATATTTAAATGACAATGTTGATGAAAATGGTAATAACAAAAATCAAGAAGAAGCATGATTATATGCTGTAAAGTATCTATACCAAAGAAAACATATAGTATACATATGAAGCATCAGATATTTTGAATCAAGTGATTATTTCAATATAAATCATTTGTATTGGAAGCACCGTAATCTGTAATTGGAAGCACTGATATTTCTTAGCAAGGAATTAGTTCTATCTCTACATCACAAATATGTACTGGAAGCATGGATATTCTGAGGCATATAACTAGTGACATCTCAATACAAAAATCATTTATGTTGGAAACATATAAATTTCACCTTGAACTGGGTTGCCGTTGATCCGATCAAAACAGTGGAAGCAACCTACAGCCCGCAGGCTGGAGGGGATCCTTGAAATTTTTGAAGCATAACAAATCAATGTAGAAACAAACAAATTCGAATAGTAGAATATCTCATTTCCCCACTAAATATATCCATACATGATCCAACTTCACCACCATCCAGTATGCATTGTGACAGACGAGAGGCACGCATGATATTACTCTCACCGAGCAAAACAATACATATATGGAAGCAGAGAATCTTCAAGCATGAATCGGCTAGGGAATGTTGAGAGAATAACTTGCCTCAACATCATCATTACTAGTATTGCGTACATAGAAAAACAAAAGAGATGCGAGATATGAAGATATATCTATTACTATATGAATCGGCTGCAATATTAGATCTAAAAAAGCGTGCAAGAAGTAGCCAGAAATTTGTACTTTGGCCGGTTGCTATTACCTTTCTAGTAATTGTTGAGGCCATGGAGACGGTGACTGCTAGGTATTGAAGAATCAAATCATGCCGAAGTGTTTCCTTGATGGCACGATTGCGCCTCCTCTAACACAAACAGAGGTGACGGCCGTGCCATTGCATCCCCGGCGGCGCCTACATGCGGTGTAGCAGAACGACAAGCAAGTTCAAGGAGGGTGCGGGCAGACCAGATAGGCGGCGAGCGGGTCGAGGGTGGAGGGCGAGCGGGTCGAGGGTTCACGGAGGCGAGCGCATCACGGGGGCGAGTGATTTGGGGGATTTTGTTCCACGGGCTTAATGACACAAAAAACGGGCAAATCAAGACCACTCGATAGGGGCGATATCGACGGCACCAGAGCAGTCCGAAAATCTCCTTTCCATCAGCCTCCGATAGTTAGTATTTACCTTCTTCAATGAACGCACGGGTTGCAAGCATTTGTCTGGTCTTGGTGCTGATGTTACTAGGAAATACTACAACATCAGCAGGTATGCTTTTTCTCAAGTTATTTATGTCGTCAGCACGTATGCTTTTTCTCAAGTTATTTATGTCGTCACAAAAAAGTAATGTGTTTATGATTTAAGAATAAACTTTTGTGTGAAATTGGTTCTTGTTTTTCTTAGAAATTCAAATGTTTGTTTGTTTTCATGAGTATATGTGTATTTTTCAAAAGTAATGTATATAAAATATCAACTTAATGATGAACAATACTTGGTTCATTTATGTCCGAAACACATAACACGTACTACCTCCATTCATAAAAGGATGTCTCCACTTTATCCAAATTTACATGGATCTACACACTTAAATATATCTAGATACGGTAAAGTTGAGACATCTTTTATGGGTGGAGGGAGTACAATTGATCCATGTAATATATCGAAATTAACATGAACCCATATGGGACGGGGTGACTATACCTGTATATTAATTTATAGATTTATAATTATGCAACGGCAGGTTATGTCATTCAAAGCTCAATTTTACACACTGCAACGAGATAGACCAAAAGATAGTTGCATACAGAGAAACTTAGTCCTATCTGCTTTGTTAATTTTAAGCAAGTTTTGCATATGCACCTAACCTACTAGCAATTATTATACATATGTATTTTACAGATTGCTGTGTAGAAGACGATGCAATTGGATTGATATTTTGCACCAAATTGCTTTGCAAGATTAGTTGCAACTCCATCGCAAAAGACCGGGGTGGCTACCTCAAGCAGTCCCAATATCGTGGCCACAATTGCAACTGCACTGTCTGCTTCGTTGAGTGAAATTATAGTGTAATGGCGTTTATTTTGTACCCCAAAATGGCATAGTGCCACTTACAAGGAATAAACAATTATTACTATTTTGTTCATCTTGTTTTTATTTGGTGCCTACCAGATTGTATCCTTCTAATTTATCATTCTAATGAGGTTGTTTATTTATATATTCCTTCCATATTTTTCTAAAAGCTTAAAACTGAACTTTTCCTAGTACCATTTATAAGGAAAACATATGGTCAGGGAATTTAACTTCGTAAAATTCATGTATATAGGAAAAAAAACAGAAGATAGTTTTCATAATTATTGAAATTTCTGAGTGGCTTTTACCAACATCTACATCCCAAAAAAGTAATCCGTGAATTGGTATGATATGACTTTGACATTAGATAATATCATACTACCTCCGGCCAAAAATAATTGACGTGGAAATACTACTACGATGGTATAAATGGATACTGAACTCACGACAATAATTAGCGATATGTACTCTTTTCCTTCGAGTTTACAAAATGGTTTCTCATAATAGATTTTAAATGCAATACAAATATGCCATATCGTTTTATCTTTATTTAATTATGTCACTTTTCTTACCGGGCTTCCAACCAATTGTTGTATAAATACCAAATGCATGATCAATTTTTCATTGTCACTTCGGTCAGACTTAAACACTCTTTGGCGGGACCCTTAAACACTTTTGGCAAAGAGACAACAGCCCAGCACGGCAGCACTATGACTTTATTAAGTTTTTTATTTCAAAAGTTTACACAGGATAGTCGATCTAAAAACTAGAGTCCAGAGGCGCCATCTGAAGCTTAAATTTCATATCAATGCATGGATCTATTTCCAGAGACGCATGTGAGAGTTAGTTCTAGACACCTCACTTCTGTGAGGTTGGCATGGAGAGTGAAATACGCTGCGGAGACGACTCTTTCCATTGCTGTGTTATTGTCTTGATCTGGGTGAAGAATTGCACGCCAGCCTTGCCTGCAATTCCATGTTTAACGTGTTAGCTAGTATCAGATGCAACAGCTCTAGTTAATTGCAACTGCTCGGGAAGGATCAGGTGAGCTTAACATCAGAGTGGGGCTTCATACCATAGAAATTCAAGTCTCCAGCGAAGGAGGCTTTGCTGCCAGTGAAGGAGAAGAATGGCAGGGGTACTGGAATCGGTACGTTGATGCCTACCTGCAAAGACAAAACCATGTGTTGGGAAATGGGAATAATACATGTTATGAAGATTAATTCATACCGTGCAGAAGATACACGCAACAATTCCCGCAGTTTCCGCTGATTTAAAAAATTAAGCTTTCGAATTCAAGTTGAAATGTCACGCTCTCAGTTATAGCTTTGTGGACCTCTACTAATTCATGTCTTTGAATTCGAAATAACAACCACCTTGAATTATTCCAATTTATAGTGTGAAAAGAGAGATCTACCTGGCCAGCTTCAATGTCTGTTTGGAATTTCCTTGCAGAGACACCAGATGTGGTAAATATGGAAGCCCCATTGCCGTACCTGCGACACACACAGACATGGAAGATGATTTATAAATCATTGAATTGCACTATATGCTCTGCTCAGGACTATGAGCTCACAGGCGACAAAAATTACTTGTTTCTGTTCACAATTTGTATGGCATCATCTAGACTTTCTGCCTGTAATTGAGAATAGAATTAGCAGAATAAAATTGTGATCACATAAAGTACAGGAAATAGTTTATAGTGTACCTTCATCAAGAGAAGAACTGGACCAAAAATTTCCTCCTGTTTCAAGTTTAGAAAGAATGCAAGATTCAGTCAAGTAGAACACACATGCAAATAATTAATCTATTCTGGAGGTCTCCTTGACTGACAAAACAGATGCAGTTATCCACATGAACACTGATGGTGCGTACATGTATTTGTGTTATATTTAATAAGCTGGTAAAGAACAGTAAATATTTGATGCTCAACCTCTATAATCTTTTCCAGATACAGAGCTTTACAAAAACAAACGTACTATTCATAAAGTATGCAACAAGCCAACAACTATTAGTCAGTCCAACTGTTTTCCAGGGACATGCAAATCAAACACCGCTACTCTGTATGAAGATATCATGGCCAGTATGGTCTAATTAAGAGGAAAGATAAGTTTGAAGTAGATATTGTCCAAAAACATGGATCCAAAAGGGAGCTTTACAAGTAGATGATTGGGTGGTAGCGAACTCCTTGGCTGCTTTTTAAAGAAAAACTTTAGGGGAGGCCCCGACAGAGATAATGCGTACTTCATGACATAACTTAAAAGTGCATACATCAACATGAAACCAGTATACCTATAATGTAATCCAAATTTTAGTTTGTAGATGATACAGAGAGCAAGATCCTATGAATTATCCCAACCTTGATCCTTATCACTCTTTGGTAAATAATATAAATATATAGCCAATTATGGTAGAACACATTCTCAAAATACCTTGTAACAGTCCATGTCACTTTTAACATCAGCCAAGACAGTTGGACCAACAAAGTTGCCATCCTCAAAGTGAGGAACCTGCATAGTATAGAGCTATCAGTTAGTCTATGTGATACACTGATACCAAAACCTAGTAGAACTGCACACAGGCAGATAAGAAACTGAATATGATAAATTACCACGATATCTCTCCCATCAAGCACAATACGAGCACCAGAGTCGACACCACTTTGGACTAACTTGCATATTCGGTCCTTGGCCTGTCGATTGCAAAGTGTTAAAGCACGAGATTCACCAAGAAAACAAAGGGCTCTAAGCAACAAAAAAGAAAACTGTGTGCAACTACAAAAAAAAATTGCAATGTTATATTTTTAGAACTCAACGGTGCAGCCTTAGTGGCTTAGACCCAGTAGAAACAATCAATTAACTGACAACTGTAGTAATACAGTGGTAATAGGGAGGGAGAAATACTGAAAGAGCGATTGCATTGATTATTAATGATAGATCCAATCTAATGAAACAGACAAACATCAGGAGCTAGTACGTTTCCATAGGTGATACCATAACTCAACAGTGCATCACTACGCAAAGCAGGTGTAGCATTTTTAATAAGATCATATTCCCTACTTTCGTCATATAAAGATCAGAGACTAAACTTTTCATGGTTAATTTGCTCGGAATAAAACTTACGGTACCCTTAGGTTAATATAAAGCACACACTACCTCTAACTTGATGGTTGATATTTACATGTACTCCAACAATGGTATTAGAGTAATAGCACCAAGTATCAGGGAGTACCATGACTTCAGGGGTAAAACACCAATCCAGAAAGATGGTTCATGTATTTACATCTAACATATGCCATCAGCTAATTACCTTTTAGTTTACGCCCCTTGCATTATTGGCTAATATCTTCGCTCCCTTTGTTTATCCTCTTAGACAATCAGTATGTGATTTTTCTTCAAAATTAACAATCAATCTAATGCCTTGCGAGCAGGTCCAACACAGCCTAACCAAGGGTGACACCATAGAGTTCCCTATGTGGCCTCCGGCGGAAAGCGGCTCCTGGTTGAGTGCGAAGAACCCCAGACCAGGTCCAGGGGCAGCCAAAGTAAAGGAGGCGGTGACAACGTCTGTGGGGTTCACAGGTGGCCAGAAACAAACTGCAGCCATGGCCCATGGTAGCAGAGGCGACGGCCACGACCCACGAGGGATTCAACTCTCGTTTTGCAACCCGTCAGATCTCACTCCCCTCTTTGCATTTTACTCCTCTCCATCTACTACACCCTCCTGCCTCTGCAGCGAGATCCTTTTTGTTGCTCATGAGGGGAAGAATATTCCTAATCTCTTAGCCCGTAAGTAATTAATTGTAAGAACCTAAATACCGTTTAGAATCAAGGTCAGATTAAAAATCGTACTCCAAGCTACCTAAAGTGAGTACAGTGTATCGTAAAATTTCTCAAATCTTTTCATGCTTATTAGTAGCTGATGTATCGTTGTCCAAGTTTTAAAATGGTAAATCAATCAGTCTGTTTGGAGATCTAAACTTCTTAACTGTTGAAAATCATCTGCATCTTTAAAAAAAAAACATCATCTGCATCAAAGAAAATGAAGATCCTACATAATTTCAATGAATATTTGAAGCATGCAAAAACTAGTACATTTTTAACATCAGAAGGGGGGAAAACAGTTATTTGAGAATTTGACTGCAGATAACAAGTTTATGTAAATATTCCAAAACTCCAAATGTCCAGTGTCTGAAAGCAAACCTGTCGGCTGATCACTGGACCAAGATCTGCATCGTTAGCAGTTCCTGAATTAATTACAAGGCTGCTTGCACGTTTCACTAGTTCATCCTCCCTAAAACAAAAAACAAGGTTGGCTGTGTGAACGCAAACTCTGAAAAAAGGCTTTAACTAAAAGAACTTTGCTTGGATAGAACTCTACCATGCTTCTGAACCACCAACAAAAACAGCAGTGCTCAATGCCATACACCTTTGCCCAGCTGCACCAAAACCAGCAGCAATAAGGGCATTCAGTGTGGCATCTCGATCAGCATCAGGAAGGATGATAGCATGATTCTTGGCACCCATGTTACACTGAAAAGAAATAGTTACCGTCATTTGGGATTATACTTTACAACCAAAAATGCAGAAAAAATACAGGTTACAGAAAAACTCACCTGAACCCGCTTCCCTTTTGCAGATGCTCTAGAATATATATGCATACCTGCCTGAGATGGGGGGAGAGAGATCACGAAATATCATTAATAGCAGAAACAAATGACTGTACTAGCTTTGAGCACATGAATTCAATAGCAGAATCAAATGAAAATATCATATGTGCTAAAAAATACAATGTTAATAATAAAAATAGAACTTATACTGCACGTGTGTAATACTTGAGAACACATGCTCATGCCATTAACAGGAAAAAAGCAAGAACACCTGTGTCAGGACAAATAACTCTTATGACATCTTGGCAAATTAAGAAAACGTCATTCAGGATCAAAAGTTCATTTGATTTTGATATATCATAATACACACAAGATTAAAAGGCATCTTCCAAATTTAGATGGGACCAAGCATGCATGGAATCCTAGTTTTCAGAGCAAGGGCTGGTCAATGACTGAAAAGCTGAAAATGATTATGTTGGTAGGTAATGCGGAGCAGAATACTCTCAGATGGCTGATGGGGGGAAAAGTATAGCAAACCAAGAACAGGAGAATCATAGGATCCACTTACTGTATTGGAGCCAACAAAAGATACTGCCTTAATAGCCTCATCATCACATATGTTATTGACGACATCCTGATAAGGTAAACCAGAATCAGAACACAAGCAACCTAACAAGACCCGGGACATCAGCACAATGCATGAATATTCATCTCAGAAATAGCATGATTGATTCTTTATCAATCATGAGCACATAATGCTATCGAGTGAAGCTTCAACGTGAGCTGCTCTGTCAGTGTTCTAACTTCTAAGGAGTGAAAAAGTATAGTTGTACCGCATTGCCCAAAAGTATATGATCTAACAGCATAACTTAGTGACCAGCTTAAAATTTTAAATTAAAGATGAAAAGTATCTAAGGGTACCATACATGGGTACCATGAACAATGTTCAATACTCCCTTTGGTAAACCAGCCTCCATCGCTAGCTCCGCAAGCATCATAGCAGCCCCTGAAATCTTAACAATTTGCATCAATTTTCCACATTGATCAATGTGCCTTCTTTTTTTAAGCAGCCTAGTATTTTGAAGGACTTGCGTCACTTACCATGATCCTAATTTAGAATGTATGAATGTATTACAAACAATATTAGTACCAGTTCACTGAGAGCTTCAATGGTATTTCCATGTCTAGAAAGATGTAATGCAATCAGTAATATCTTCAACCTCCATTCCAAAAATATAATGTTTTGGTAGGCTACTGTAGCCTACCAAAACATCTTATCTTATATATTGGAACAGAGGTAGTACCTTAGAACTCTCCTAAGAAGATGGTGAGCATTTCCCTGCTACTACTTCTAATGTTATAGAGAAAACAAAGGATATTTCCTACTGCTATCGTAACACTGGTGCAAATGTTTGATTTGCGTAAGATAAATATGCACAAAATAGCAATAAACTGCCATCCCTTTTGACACCAAAAGAAACATTCATCACAATAGCTACTGAAGTCTGAAGTACATATGAGCGCTATTAATCTGCACCCTTAGCTAAGCCCGCATAAATGTGTTTTTCCGATTTTAGTTTGAGATTAATAAGGCAATAACACATGTATTTTATAAATTGGATACCAATACGCTGATAAAGATAAACACCTGGATCCTTTTCTGAGGGCTTCAGAACAAAAGTGTTGCCACAGGTAACCGCTATGGGGAACATCTGCAGCCAAGGAAAAAGAAACAACCCAAATGAGGAAAGCTTCTCTCCTGGGTTTATTTGTATCATGGGGAACAACAGGAGTTGAAAAATGACAAAAATAAGGCCATAAAAATGTAGTACAGGACTACAGGTTCCTGCAAGCTAAATTAAGATGGATGAATAGTACAACTGATAACTGAAGGCTAGAGACCTAATAATAATAACAAAAATTTGATGTTAAACACAGTTATATCAGACATACCCATAGGGGAATCATAGCAGGGAAATTGAACGGGCATATGCCTGCACATACACCAAGTGGCTCCCTAATGCTGAAGGTGTCAATGCCGTGAGAAACATTAGATACATATTCACCCATTTGCAGCGAACCCATTCCACAAGCATGCTCCACCACCTCTGCAATACCAGAGTTTGAAATCAAATCCTTACAGCCAGGGTATCAGACATTCAATATAATCAAGACATCTCATGCAGAATACGTCATTTAAAAAAATAAGTGCAGCTGCTTTTGGACTACGACAGAAAAAATGCTAGTAACATTGACATGTTGTGTGATCCAGAGGATGTGGAGAATAACGAACCATGTCATATACTGCACATTCTAATTGTTTTGTAGATCTTCCAAGTAACATATAATCTTACACATTGTGCACAAAAACTAAGAGTAGCGAATTCAGTGACACGTGTCAATAACTCATGGATCAACAAATGACAGGATAGAAATGTCAAGACAATCACTAAGTAACAAAACAACAAGAAAATGGGTAAGATTGTGAAAACCAACCTAGGCCACGGAATACATCGCCCCAAGCATCTTTTAGTGTCTTCCCCTGCTCAGTTGTAATGTTCTCTGCCAGCTTATCCTAATATAACCACCATCGAAGCACATAATTGATATAACAGGAAGTAATCACACATGAATAGACAGCTGTAAAATTACCCAGCTGAAAGGAAATTCAAGTTATTATCTGTAACTGTATATTACCATGTTTGCCCGGATGAGCTCCTGGTATTTGAACATGATGCGCTGACGCGTCGTCACCGGCGTGCTTCGCCACCCGGGGTACGCAGTCTTGGCAGCGTCAACGGCGGCTTTGAACTCGTCGGCAGTGGTGAGCGGGATCCGAGACACCACATCCTGCGTTGCCTGTGAAACAACGGCACAGCAACATACAAAATACCCGCATATCACATTTACACGCTCCAAATGGACCAAGTCCACCTCAAAATCAACTGGCAGGTCGAGAGAGCGGGCTTACAGGGTTGGTGACATCGACATACTCTGTGGCCCGTGACTCGACGAACTCGCCGCCAATGAGGAGGCGAACCCTAGGCTGCGAGCGATGGGAAGTGACAGGTCAGTCGTAGGCACGCAAGCAAACCGCGAGCACTGACAAGACTTAAACACAGATCGGAATGGATATGTGGGGCTAGCTCGGAAGGGAACAGCGACAGACACGTACGTACCGGCGGGGAGGCGGCCTCGGAGAGCCAGCCGGCGGCGGCGGTGGAAAGCGGGGCGGCCATCGGCGACCGGCGGAGGCCAGAGGCTGCACGGGGAGGCGGACAAGGCAGGGTGGTCAGGAATTGGCGTCCGCGAGCGCGAGGACGGGGGAAACGGGGAGGAAGGTCTACCTGAGCGGGAGAGGACGGCGCGGATCATCGGGTCTGATCGGCCGGAGCTGGTGGTGATGCGGCAGGTGGTTGGATTTTGGATTAGGGGCAGTGGCGGCGAGTGGAGTCGTATTTGTATCGTACAGTATTGGCATTGTGGCTGTGTGGAGCCCAGCGACAGAGACAGAAGATGACGAGGATGACAGACTCTATTTTCTTTTCTCGAGGGCACGAGAATGACTGGATGAGCTCGGGTGTCCATGTCTATCAAAACTTCGAAGCTGACGAGGCCAGCGGCACGAACCGCAAACCTCAAATTATCGGATGAAGGCCACGTCATATATGAATTTTCTGGTTTGAGCCAGCTTGGTGTGTTCAACCCCTTTGTGCACGGAGTGCTGCCGAAACTAGATATTGACGGTGTGGAAATGGATAGCCTGCAAAAAAATTGGGGTTTGGGATTTGATGTGGGACCTGGTTTGCATGTTTTTTCGCGTCCAAAACCGCATATTAATAGTTATTATGCGGAAGGGGATATACTGTACTAGAGATGCTTTTAGAGCAACCAGCTGTTGTGAAAGTCAAATAAACTTCTCCCTCTGATGGCTATATTTCTATGTTTAAATTTCATGACAATTAATTTGGACATGAGGGAATAATATAGGGATGGGGTTCGACGTCTTGACGGACAACTGAATTCATTTTATATAGTGGTAATACAAAAGAGTTGGAAAAAATATACTAGTGCATATATTTTGCACAAGGCAGAAGTATTGATTAGACCAACGTGATGGACTGTCAATTGTAATGATAGCTATATTCGTCAAAGTGGTTGTATCAACACCGTCAATAGAGATCTTCGTATGGGAATAAAATATGCATATTAATATCACTGTAAATAGAGAGTGTAATACTGTGAAATAGATTGTGAAATGTGTTTTTAGTGTCTTTTGTTTTCTTATATGAAAACGTGTAAGCAAGGTTGATTGAGGTCGATTGATTAGTGCTGCCATTTGATTGCGGGAAACACGTACGGGTTAACTTGACCCAAAAAAACAGCAAACGACAACATACAGAAATAACAGTGTTTAATGACATGAAAGTCGGGAGGATAGATGAAAGAGACAAATTCTATTTTTAGTTAGTGAAGATAAAGATAGGAAAAGATTGTGTTTAAACAAACACCTACAGCCTAAATACCGTCATGTATAATGCAAGGTGATTAGATAGGTGATTAAAAAAATAAACTAAGCATTTTTATAAGCAACCAAGGCCTATCTTCTATATCTTAATAGCGAACACCCACTATAAGAATTTCTCTTAAACAAACACCTATAGCCTTTTGTTTTGGCTTCTCTCCTCCTCCCGGTGTAGCTAAGACACATTAGGCCTTTAATGCTAAATTGGAATTGTTCCTCTCTTTCTCGTAGTCATTTACTTCTAATCTCTTACCCTTCCTTTCTACTCTTTTACAATTCCCACTCTGTCACATCCTTCACACAATATAGTTCTTCTTCCCAACAAGGCAACCACCATGGGCAGTTGGGCGTGCCTTGGTTCTGAGCCCATCATCCACCGAGTGTTGATTCTTCTTTCCGAATGCAATATCTTAGCTGAAAGTGAAAGCAACTGGCTTTGATCACTTCATCAAAGGCGTGGGTTTGAAAGTGGAGAAGGAGATAGAGAGTATATGGATGTTTTCTTAATGGTGTTCTATCTCTAATCTCCTATGTTGTTATCTAATTGGATGATGATGAAGGTCCGCTTCGAAAATTAGTGACAACAAACTGCTTGGTGAATGAGCACTTGATACGTGACCCATCATCACCTTCATCGTTTCCCTTTACTGCTGGGGACTTAGGGTGTGTTTGTTTGGGCTGTCTGTGGCTGGTTGTGGTGTTATCTGTGGAAAGTTGTTGTGTAGGAAAAGTTATTGTTCTTGGTGTTAGTGTCTGGCAACTAGCTTGTTGTCTGGTTGTAATCTGTGGAATTGTCTGAAACACACTTAGAGTTCTGAAAACGGATATTGTTACCGATTTACCTGTAATAAAGTATATATCCATCGTAAATATGTATGAATCCAAAATACAATTTTGTCACATCATTTGAGAAAAATTAAGTAGTTTGAATTTCAATAGCAACTCATATAGTTCTAATATTGTCTTGCGTTGAATAACGCGTAAGCAATGTTGTCTCGTGTTTTGTTCATGCTCCTCGTGTGTAGTGCCCCCAGAACAACATCACCGGGCAAGATAATTGCTTCCCTTTGGACCTTAGGAATGTAATTCTCTTCTGAATCACATTGGTCAAACTGCTTTTCATGGGCAAGGTAATTTTCATCACTTCCATTATCACCACCACCATCCTTCTTAAATTTTTTGGGATAATTGGTTATGTGCCATGGTTCTCTGATTTCTATCTATTTGTGTCATATCCGCTTTGTTTCTCTCGTTCGTGCCCTGGCTGGCTCGTAAATCGGCCAAACGCTCGTTTCCCTCTGGTCAACCTTCACTTAGCCTAACTGGTGGGGTCGCACAGGCGCGGCTCGGTTGGAATTTCGTGGGGTCGGCTAGTGTGCGGCTTGGCTGGGATTTCCTGTGGTCAACGCGTGGGGCCGGGGCACTAGTCAGACTGGTGGGGCTGAGGCACTAATTTAACTGGTGGGGTGTTATTTTTTAGTCCCGCCTCGCTAGTTGGGTGTGTGCACGACCTCTTTATATATCACAATATTCCAAGGCTATCGTTAGCATTGAACGGACCGGGTTTAATCGCTTCTTTCAATGCTTTTTATATCCAGTGTTCAGATCTGCCCCTAAAATAGTAGATATTTTTGGTACAGATGATTAGTCATTTGTCCCAAAAAAATGTATGCAATTTTCTATTAGTAATAAGCGGTTGGTCCAAATGAGACGACTGGTTTATCATATAAGCGGTTGGTTACATAGAGGTTACATTGCATTAATTATGCTTACATCGCATTAATTAACTACGACTAACAATCAGCAGATAAACAAATCCTAGAGCAACTATACAGAGATAAAATCCTGCAACTATCAGATTAGCCTGCTTCTTCAGATCATTCATCTGCCTTAAGTGTTTGTTCAACGTTTTCAGTTCACCTCTCACTTCCGCTTCTGCAAGCCCCATCGGCGGAGCAACGATGCCCATCCGCGGAGCAGAGGGTGCAATCTCCACATCAGACGGTAGAGGAAGGTGAGCGGGAATCCGACACCTAGAGGAGGGTGAATAGGTGCTATTACAAATTTTAGTTCTTTTTCAATTTAAGCTTAACACAAAAGTAAATTCTCTAGATATGCAACTAAGGTGAATTTACCTATATGACAAGCTAAGCAATACACAAGATAGATAAGTGCGAAACAAGTAAGTAAGGGGTAAAGGAATTGGGAACCGAGTCAAAGCACTCGGAGATGAAGAGTTAATCTCGAGTTCCACCACAAGCGTGTACGTCTCGTTTGGAGAGTTGTGTGTGCCACCACAACAGGTTGGTCACAACGCCACTATTGATCCCCTTTTAGGGCAGAGATCGAATCCCTTACAAACACTTGAGGCACGCACCCATAACTAAATTGGGGACTCTCAAGATGACCACAATAGGTCAAGACCACAAAAGGTCAATCTTACACAAAGTAGCAACAATGCTGAGATCTAGGTTTTCCCAATGGAAACCCTATACTCGAAATCCCCAAGTGAATGGGGGAATAATACAAATCGCTTCGGTGAAGTAGTATATCGGGGCCTTCTGCTTCCCTCCTCCAAAAAGATCAACGGATTTGGGTGGAGGAGTCCGAAAATCTTCAAGATTTGAGCTTAAGCACTTTAACGAAGAGAGAGAATCTGAGAGCTGAAATGGATGGAGGTAGGTGGAGTGGTATTTATCGCCCCTCCACGAACTAGCCGTCTTTCCTGCGAGCAAGCCGGAACTTTTGGTCACTTAAGCCGAAACTTCTGGTCACCCGGAAAGTTCCGGGCAAAGTTTCGGCCAAAGCTCCGGCTTGGGCGCAGGCATTCCAGACTTAGCGAAATCCCTGGCTGTTCAGCACCGGAACTTCCGGTCGTCTGGCCGGAACTTCCAGCCATCCGGAAAGATCCGGCCAAACTTCCGGCTTTGCCTGTGCGCGAGCAGTTTCTGACTTAGCAGATTTCTCTGCTATTATGCACCGGAACTTTCAGTCACATGGCCGGAACTTCTGGTCACCGGAAAGATCCGGCCAAAGTTCCGGCTTTACCCGGGCGCGGGCAATTTCTGACTTAGCTGATTTTCACTTCGTCTGGGCCAGAACTTTCGGTGGTCGGCCAGAACTTTCCATGGTCCAGAAAGATCCGGCCAAACCTTCGGCCAAAGTTCCGCCTTTGCGAGGGCTGAAGTCCCAAAGGACTAGCCGTTTCTGGCCAACCCTAAAAGGTCCGGTTTCAGGACCGGAACTTCTGGCCAAACTAGACAAGAAAAACTGCCAGCCAATCCTTTCTTTTAACCAGCTGATCTTCATCATTTTTGTTCTTCAAGACAATGTATGTATCTGAAATACTTAGGCATGTCGTTAAACTTCCTTTTTGTGTTGTCATTACTATCCAAAACTTAGGAGACCGAAAATGCTCTTTCAATCTCCCCCTTTTTGGTTAGAGATGACAATACTATGGAACAAAGGATTTGCAAAAATAGACGGGCTCCCCCTAAATATGTGCACTATTAAAACTTGTATGTGTAACATCCCAAATGTAAAGTCTTCCTAGAATGTATGTTTGGTTGTGCAATAAAGAAAAACATCATGGCATCATTTCATTTGTCTTGCATTTAATTAAATGGTTGCGTTCAAATTCAAATTCCACATTTAAATTCATATGTAAATTCAAATAATTCAAATGTGAAGTTTCAAATTCTTTTCAATTATTCAATCCAGTTTATTAAATTGTCTATTTTGAAACTATAAAAATTTGCCAAAAGTTTTTATCTTGTTTCCTTTTCTATTTTGTTTTAAAAATATAAAACAGAAAAGAATAAAAACAAAGAAATAAAAAACAGAGAAGAAACCTCACCTCCTGACCGAAGTGGGCCGGCCCAGCTTGGCCCAGCCAGCCTCTCCCTGTCTTCATCTCTGTACGACCTTACCAGCGAGGCAGAGAAGGCCATGGCCGCAGTCGCTGCCTCCTCGCCCCCACCGGTGCCCCCACTGCTTACCTCCCCTCCTATAAACGCCGCAGCGCCCCCAAAACCCTAGCCCTAGGTTTCCCTCTCCTTCCCCGCCGCCGCACGCCCTTCTCGCTCCGTCGTCGCCATGGCCGAGAGAAACTCGAGTTGGTCTCCGGCGTGACCGTGACCGCACCCAGCTTCCTCTGTGCGCCACCAGCTATGCCTATTCTTCCTCGCCGACCCAGACGGACCCGGGAGCCGCGACACGAGCACGCCTTCCTCGACGCCGGCGCGGCTATGTTTTCTTCCCCGACACTGTTTGCTCGCCCTCGTCGTCCTCGGCCTCCCTCCTCTCACCAGCAAGTTCCCCTCGGTGAGCCGCATCGCCTCCTTTCCCTCTCCAATTTCTTCCCCCTCCGACCAAAATCCACCAGCGCTGGCGAACGCCCCGCACGGCCGTGGCGAGCACCGCACGAACGCCCACGGACCCGAGGAAAATGGAACCCTTTTTCCCTTCCGAGCACGCCCCCGGCTCCGCCACACCGTCCGTAACCACGCAAGGGCACACACGCCAGCCCGCGCTGCCCATTGAGGTCGCCGCCGGCGAGTTTCTACCGCCGTGCTCGCTGTAGCTGTTGTTTCGTCAGTTTCGTCAGAGGAAAAAAAAACATAGCCTTTACTGCTTAAAACTAAACCTAACCTATACCTAACAATAACACTAAACCGCCCCACTGGCTAGCCCGTCCGATCCGCACCGCGTGCGCTCCCGAGTTCAAACCCCGGCTATAGAATAAAAGCCAACCTTTTTTCGCTTTGCTCACTGACAGCCTGGGCCCACCAGTCAGCGACTGTGGGTGCCACCGTGGCTTTGGCCCGCATTTCAGTCTCACGCGTGGTTTGCTTTCGGTGAGAAAAGTCCAGAGCAGTATATGTGCTGCAGTTTTACACCGAGCACCCTCTCCTTTCGGGTTTAGTGCTTTAGCCCCTCATAGAAACTTTTCCATCACGAACAAGTCCCTGCCTTTTGCAGTTTGGTCCAGAAAACTTAAAACATTAATAACTTTAGTTTTCTAACTCCAAATTAAATCATCTTTGTATGTTTAATTATCAAAAAAATGCAATAAACATTAATATGACATTCTTATGGCATTTTGCATCATTTAATTTTATTGCTTAGTTTAAATTAACAAATGCAACTAAATAATTAAATATGGAATGTGTGGGATAATAAACATATAATGCCCTATTCCATTTAATTTGATTAAATCATCTATGCCATGTCTTGCCATGTTAATGAACATTTAATTTGATGTGTAGATAAATAACGTGAACCTAAATATTAATTGTCGGGATTGCATTCCCGCTTAATTTGGAATAAGTGCATCTCGTATTGCATCTTGCCATGTCATGCACCATCAATTGTTTGCGCATTTGCATATATTGATTATGTTTCCTATTGTCTATGTTTTGCTCTTCTCTGGGTAGACGACGACATGTCTGCTGTCGGTACTTTCGTCCCTGAGGTTCCAGCTTTTGTGCCGGGCCACGAGCTGCCAGGCAAGCTATTGCTAACCTGTTACAGGCTGTTTGGTTTTCATACTTGCCGTTGATCTCTGCTACCGTAGTATTCGAATCTTGTGTCACGATCCCATCACATGTTTATCCTGCAGCCTATACAGTTTTATCCCCACAACCTATCACCTCTTGTATGTTTATTTGTTGACCTTTGCGAGTCGTAGTGCATGCTTAGAGTTGGTTGTGCGAGTCGTCCGTCTATCTTTTATTCCACATGCTTAGTATGATAGATTGCTCTACTTTAATAAAATGCTATCTTATGTGGGGTATTATATTTAAATGATAAGGCACCAACGGAAGGCCTTGCGAGGTGCTTTGTTGTGCTAAGTGTCGTCCTAGGAACTCAGTTCTTGTCCTCGGATCCAATTTTGAGCGCACTAACCACTTGTGGGTGGCCCAATGGAGCCCCCTTCGACTTTAAAAGGATCTTCAACTTGTCCATGTGCCGCAAGTAGTTCGGGTTTTCCATTTGAACATCATGCATGTGCATGATGTTGATGGTTGATGAGATGTTACGTGATATGGGGGGTCATATAGGGGTGGTGCGTGCGAAGCGGACAGTTCCTACTATGATTTGAGCCGCATGGCGCGTGGACACAAACTAATGAGTCCGCAATTGAGATTCGGCCGGACTCCTGACGCGGGTAACAACTCATATGAGTGGCACTTGGACTTGTGGTAGTGAAGGAATTTGTCGTGTTGAGAGGCCCTAATGTTTTTGACTGGGTTGATCATGCGAGTATGGGTACAGTAGTGCACCCCTGCAGGGTATAATCTTATCGACGAGCCGTGTCCACGGTTATGGACGACTTGGTGATGATGTTGGCTAATAAGATCATAGACAACTTACACCTAATCATTGTTAATTAACTTGACAAGTAATATAGAATTACTTTCACAATAAATGGTAACTAAAACTGTTAACGTGTGAGTTTTCCCGAATTGCTTCCTCATGCTTGGTTGAGGGGGTTAATCTGAGAATGGGTTATGATTGGTGTTAGCTGTAGATGGTTTCTTATGCGCTCTCTTATCCCTCTCTAATTAGAAAGAAGTTGTAGCGTGTCTCTATTAGGTTGCTAGTGCTGCTGCCGCTAAGTCCACCTAACCCCATACTTTGGGAGTCTTTCAGTTTTATAACTTGTTAGCTCTAGCTTGTTTGATACGCTCCGGTGTATTGACCCGTTCGCGGGCTGTGGTTTTCTCTGCAGTTGAGGAGACTCCGTACGACCAGGTGGGTGGCTACTACATGGAGTTCGACGATGAGATCTACGACGAGTAGTTAGAGTTCCCCTGGGCTTCTTCCTGGTGGACCGCGTGGATGGGCCTTCTGTTTTCGTTTTGGCCTTGTGCCTATTTGCTTCTTGTCTATACTCAGACCGGCATGTTTCCGCTGAATGATGTAATGGTTGGACATGTGTCCTCTGCTTGGTGATATTCGCAATATTTGCTCAGTGAGAGCTTTGGATATTTATTTCCTTTCTTTGTGTCTTAGATTTATCCTGTGATTTCTATTTTGTTTCCAAACCTTTTTGTATACAGTGTATGTATGTTTGAAGTATACGAATTGGTAGGATTTTGGTTTTCTTTCGTACGCAATCGCGAGACGTACGTGACGTTGGGATTGCTAGGGGCTATAGGCCGATGATCCATTCCGAGCCTGCCTGGTTTTTCCTAGGATTGGTACCCCCAGTATGCTCCTAGTTGTGTGGCCTAACCGGTACGTCTTCTTTGTGACGTTTGAATCCAGGGTCTGACAGTATGTGAATACATGTGCACATCTATTTAGGATCACAACTCCCACTATCTTTTACAATCCTAACAAGTTCATCATATAGAAAATAGATAGCATAACTTGCTTAAATAAGGTAAGACAAGAACTTAAGTTATTACAACACATAGTTCACACAAATGTTCCACATGTCTTATCACATGCTAAAGGTAGAGTTCCAAATGACACACGACAACTAAAAGTTCAAGAAGCACAAGTAGAAACACAAATGAAGATAAATGTGTGTGCTTCCACCCTTGCAAATACCCGAGAAGTCCTAATAGATAAACTTCTCCCCCTTTGGCATCTTGCAATACCAAAAAGGGAGAAGATCGATGCTAACGCCCCAAGAGTCAGTCAGACGTGTGCTCCAAGCCATCCGCATCTTCCTCCATGTCATCATCATCTGTGAGATCTCCTAGCACATCAATGTTCGAGTCATTACCCATGTTGTTCCAGTTCTTGTAGGGCACGAGAGGAGGAGGAGCAGCGGGAGGGTTGGACATCTTCAAGTGAGTCATGATGGCGGACTGGTTGGTGAGGATGGAATGGTTCTTCTCATAGATCGCACAATCCTCTTTGTGCAGAGACGAGCCCATGTACATGATCTTCTCAAGAGCCCTCACAAACCACGAACGCTTCTTCTTGGATGCCTTCTTGACGTTGGGGTTGGTGGGAGCGCGGTTCTGTCTAGTAGTGGCTTCTTCATCATCATAAGTACCCATAGGTCCAGTATGGGTAGAGTAGTGCACCCCTGCAGGGTATAATCTTATCGACGAGCCGTGTCCACGGTTATGGACGACTTGGTGATGATGTTGCCTAATAAGATCATAGACAACTTACACCTAATCATTGTTAATTAACTTGACAAGTAATATAGAATTACTTTCACAATAAATGGTAACTAAAACTGTTAACGTGTGAGTTTTTCCGAATTGCTTCCTCATACTTGGTTGAGGGAGTTAATACGAGAATGGGTTATGATTGGTGTTAGCTGTAGATGATTTCTTATGCGCTCTCTTATCCCTCTCTAATTAGCCGGAAGTTGTAGCGTGTCTCTATTAGGTTGCTAGTGCTGCTGCCGCTAAGTCCACCTAACTCCATACTTTGAGAGTCTTTCAGTTTTGTAACTTGTTAGCTCTAGCTTGTTAGATACGCTCCAGTGTATTGACCCGTTCGCGGGCTGTGGTTTTCTCTGCAGTTGAGGAGACTTCGTACGACCAGGTGGGTGGCTACTACGTGGAGTTCGACGACGAGATCTACGACAAGTAGTTAGAGTACCATGGGCTTCTTCCTGGTGAACCGCGTGGATGGGCCTTCTCTTGTCGTTTCGGCCTTGTGCCTATTTGCTTCTTGCCTGTACTCAGACCGGCATGTTTCCGCTGAATGATGTAATGTTGGGACATGTGTCCTCTGCTTTGTGATATTCGCTATATTTGCTCAGTGAGAGCTTTGGATATTGGGTTAATTGGTTATGTGCCATACCTAGCTTAATTCTATCGGTCTGTGCCATACCCGCGCTGTTTCTCTTGTCTATGCCCTGGTTTGCTCGCATATCGGCCAAACGCTCGTTTCCCTCTGGTCAACCTCCTTTGACCCACACTTGGCCTGACTGGTGGGGTCGGGCTGGCGCGGCTCGGCTCGGGCTGACTGGAGTAGTACGTCATCCTCCTCCAAGTGGGACCACTCAAGTGGGGATAGGAAGGGACTAGTCTGACGCCCAGGTTGGGTATCTCCGCCCCAATTAACAACGAATTAACTGAGTTAACACTGAATTAACTAGATTAACATTAACGTAACTGATAATTTGTTGATTGGTACATCATTATTTAGTGAAACTGCTACTACTAATTGAAACTCGATTTATAATAGGATTCATAACTCAATTTGAAAACTGAAACTCGATTTATAACTTGAATTGAAACTTCTACTACTAATTTAAACTTGATTATATTAGGATTATATTAACAATTACAAAAGATTAGCAGTGCATGCATCACTGCTACTACGCCGGCGACGGCCTAATACTACTAATAATCAGTAGCAGTGCAACTAATGCACTGCTACTGCTACTACGACGATCGCCGGGCGCGGCTCCTACGCGCGCTGCCTCTTGGGCGGCGGTCCGTCGGAGGAGGAGGAGTCCTCCTCCTCCTCCTCTGCCTCCTCGACCTCATCCTCCTCCTCCTCCATGTCATGTTCCTCATCGTCGTCGTCGTCCTTGTTCAACTCCGGGTACGAGTCCTCCTCCTCGGACCCGTGGTGATCGTCGTCGTTGCTGGAGTCGGGGTCAGACCCCTCGCCGTCGCCGCCGCTCTAGTTGGCGTCAGACCCATCGCCGTCGTTGTCGGTGCCGGAGCCGCCGCCGTTCCCGTGGCCGTGGCCCTCCTCCCACGAGTCGATCAGGTTTCCCTCCCCGTCGGAGTCGCTCGGGATGGCTGGGTTCTGCCACCAAGGCTCGTCGTCCAACAACATTGTTGTTGGAGAGAAGTGGTGGTTGGGGTTTTTCACAGAGAAGAGCGAGTGAACGGCAATGCCAATGCGCATTGGGGTTTTTATTAGTTAAGGGATAACTTCTCGTGATGAATTCACTACCGCCGGCGTCTAAATCGATAACCGCGCTTGGGTACTAAACATGCGCATCTCTTGGTTTTCTTGACAACACAATGCATATTGGGATTTTGTTCGCAATGATGACATCGTGTGACCGCGCTTCACGTCTAGTCGAAGTGACTTGCCTGTAAATGTTTACCACGTCATCTGGTGCCCCTATACGTGTCGAGTACAACTGTCAAACAATTGATGCGCGTCGTCGTTCTGGTCAAATTTACTGCAATGGGAGACGAGATGTTGTGAGACATCTACACGTATCAGAAGCATTTGTTGCTAGAACTGACGCGATTAATTTTCTTTTTACGTGCAAATATCCGACACGAACTAGACACGTATCGGTGCATTCGTGTCAACACAACAAGCGCAATCTAGACACGAACTGGACGTGAACTTGCACCCACAGTGCGCGCTCTGTGTAGTTGCGCGATCTGAATGTGTGTAGACCTTGTTTATCAATTTGAATCGTTTGAATATTTGTTATTGTACTTCTGTCGAACACCTTAAGTGCGCACTACGAACGCGCTCAGAGCGTGCCCGGCGTGCTCTGGGCGCGAACAGGCGAACATTTGTGTAAAATTTGTGCGCAAACTGGGACTAGACCATTCTTAGTCACTCCTAAATGATACTTTCGTGAGTATTTTGAAATTATCATGTTGCAATTCTCATTTGCACATTTGAGGTATGCGATATCACATGAGATCCTCTCCCTTCTCATTTGAATGTATGTAGACCATGTTTTTTAACATGAGTCGTTAGTATATGACATATTAAGACTATGTGCGTCGGTTTTTCATTTTTTCGATAATTTTTAAATTTATTATGGTTATTTCAAATTCGGTCAAACCTAAGTTTGACTAACATTTAAACAAGTTTAAAACATGAAAATGAAAAACTAATCATGGGTCCTTCTTAGTCACTCCAAAATGAACCTTTTGTGAGTTTTTTGATAATTTCATGTTGCTATTCAAAAACCATGCTGCTTCCTTGCCCCTGCCCCTGCCCCTTGGACTTAGAGACTCCCTGTCCCATGCTGCTTCCCTCGCTCGCCACCTGCTCGAGATTGGAGGAGTACGCGCACGCCCACGCCCACTCCCCATGCCGCTTCCCACGCTCGCCTCAAGAAGCCAAGGATAGGGGACGTGGCGGCGGCGGCGGTTCGAGCTGGGAGTGGAGCTTCCATCACCACGAGCCATGGAGAGATAAGGGACAGGGTGCAGGTGTCTAGGAGAGGAAGAGGGGATTTGTGAGCGCAACGGGCAAGGAGATGGCTCCTTTTAATGCCATCTTGAAGGAGATATGCCCTAGAGGCAATTAATAAAGTGTATTCTTTATCATATCTCGTTTGTTCATAATAGGATTTTGTGTCATGCTAGAACCGTATTAAGCGGAAACATTAATACGGGTGTGATACGTAAACAACCAGGTCCCTAGTAGCCTCAACTAAGACTAGTTTCGTTGCGCGATTGATGATCGAGGTTTCCCGGTCATGGGGCATGGCGCCGGTCGGCAATGGGAGTCATATCGTTGGAGAACGATGTGATGGACATACCCAGATTTGGAGGATCGTTACACCTTTGACCGTGAGATCAACTCTTATTGTTATTCCTGGAAGATACTTTGATCGCACCAAACATCGTATCTTATATAGTATGACAATAACGGTGATACTTTTGGGTATCAGAAAGGAGTAGTTGAGACGAGGGGTCAAGAGCGGGATTTGCCAGTCCGCATAGCAGGATAGATACTCTCGGGCCCACTCGGTGAGATCATGTCTAATGAGCTTGCAAGCATGTGACTAGGTCACGGAGACATGAGATCATGGACGAGTAGAAGATAGCGTTGTCGGTAACGAGGTCAAGATTAGGTATGGAGATATCTATGGAACGACGCTCGGACATGCTAAGAATCGCCATGGCAAAAGGTTTAAGACTTTGCGTTCAGGTTTGATAGATGAAAGTCATTCGTTATATCACAGGGATTAATTCATGGGGTCCAGACCTACGAGTTAGTCGTTGATCATAGAGGAGTCTTGGTCATACCTGTTATTCTATCGAACCGCTAGGGTAACACACTTAAGGGGTTTCGACAAGACAACCGGAAAGGAAAGAGATCACCGGGAGCGTCCCGGGAGGGGTCCGATGGAGATCGGGCAGCGCCGAAAGAGTTTTCGGAGCTAGGAAAAATTATATATATTATGTTTGATATTAATTAGTGTAATTAATATGCAAATATGATTTTATATATTTATTTTCGAATTTATTTAGGCTGATTTCCCTAAATGTGCCTTCTGGTCAAAAGAAGGCCCAAGAGGGGGGGGGGGGAATCCCCTTGGCGATTCGGTGGGGGCCAGGAGGGGCCGACCCAAGTGGGCCAAGGGCCCACTAGGGGGTCGGCGCACCCTCCCATGCCGCACCAGGCATGTGGGGGTTAGTCCCACATTGCCTGGTTAGCAAGTTGGCTCCCCCCTAGGAGCCTATATAAGAAGGGGCACCCCTGGCCTTTTAATTCACCAATTAATTCCCAATTTATCTCTCGATCTCGTGATTCCCTTGTCGGAGTCGCGCCGAGCAGAGGAGGGGGATCTCTTCCACCATAGACCGCTACCGCTGCTGGTGTTCCGGTCCAAGTCTTCCGCTGCTCGTCCTGGACTTGAGCTTCGGAGGCCGTCGTCTCCACCGTACGTGTGTGACGCCCTGCGAGGTGCTGCGCTAGCGGTACTCGGAGGTCTGCTTCCTCTACACGACCTTGAGGTCGGCTTCGTCGGTCTTCATCGACAACATTTGTGCGGGAACGTAATCCCCGCTTTCGGTCTACAAGGGTACGTATTCCGATCTCCGTTCGTACTACTATATCTGCATAGAATAGATCTTGGCATGCTTTTAGGATATCGTTGGTAGGAAATTTTTTGTTTTCTGCACACGATCCCCTTCAATGGTATCAGAGCCGATCTATCGTAGATATAGCTGTACACTGTTAGAACCCGTGTTCTGCACGGGGGCACCGTTCCTGTTATTTGCTACCCTCTAGCGTGCACTTGTGTCTTCCAGCGCATTGAGTTGATGAAGCGGCCCGGACCGACTTTACGCGTACGCTTACACGAGACTGGTTCCACTACTGACATACGGCTTGTACCGTATATGTGGCTGGCGGGTGTCAGTTTCTCTCTCTTTAGTTGGTTTTCGCATTTTCAATGGAGGGCCCGAAAGGGATGCTTAAATATGCAATTATTGGATCGTTGTTGTGGTCATAAGGTTCGTAGGTATGAAGCGGTTCTATTTACGAAAGCCCCAGGCCACGTAAAATATGCAAAAGATAAAGTAGAAGCGTCTAACTTTATTTTACAGGGGCTATGTGATATGGTCAAGGTAGGTTTATTAAATTATTTATAAACTGCGGGCGCCAAGAAGACCATGGCGCAATGGACTATATCACATTGCATTACATTTGATGTTTTGTGTGCATATTATATTGTATGATTGTATATATAGTATATATTAGTTACACGGCGGTAGCTATATAAGGTGATCCCTTCAAAAAATACCACTAGTGTTCTCCCTCCAACGCGCACCACCAAGAAAGTTCTACGTTATGAGGCAGGCCGTGATGATCGGGTGTCAGACATCTCGTCGTTCGTATATAGTGGGTGTAAGCCATGTTGCACAAGCGTCAGCGTGGAGGACTTTGGTGGCGAGCCTAGCATATTCAGAAATATGGCCTCGGAACAGGAAGACCGAAAGGTCGAGCACGAGTCACAAAATTGGTGTGGAGGACTTTTGTATACTCTTGAAGTTGTGCCACCGGCTCTGATGATGAGGGGTGGTGCAATGGATGGGGGTCGTGTAATCGCTTAAACGACCAGGAGGGATGTTCGTTTGAGTGGGAGTTATGTTAGTTATTTTCTAAAAATACTATAACTCAAAATTATTATGAACAAAGTCTTATGTTGTTGCAAATTCCATTGTAGATGTCTCGCCCCTCGTTTAACCTAGGTCTGTTCCTTGAGAAAGAAAAGCTTAAGACCAATGGGTCAAACTTCATGGCCTGGTTCCACAACCTGAGGATCCTCCTCACTCCCCATAGGGTGGCCTACGTCATTGAGGCCGCCATAGGTGACCCTCCCACAGATGATGCCTCTGAGGATGAGAAGAAGGCCTTCCAGACCAGATCGGAGGACTCTGCCTTTGTCCAGAGTGGCATGCTCTACGCCATGGAAGCCGACCTGCAAATGTGCTTCGAGAAGATGAGCGCCTTCGAGATTATTTCTGATCTGAAGGCTGTCTTCGCGCCGCAGGCTAAGGCTGAGAGATATGAGGCTTCTGAGCTTTTCTTCTCAGCCAAGATGGAAGAGCATAGCAGTGTGAGCGAGCATGTAGTCAAGATGTCTGGCTACGTTCAACGCCTGAATGCTCTGGAATGCAAGATTTTCGATGAGCTGGCGATTGACAGGGTGTTGCAATCGTTGCCCCTAGCTATAAAGGCTTCGTCATGAACTACAACATGCAGGGCATGGCTAAGTCCCTGGGTGAAGTGTTCGTGATGCTCAAGACTGCTGAGGTAGAGATTAAGAAGGAGCACACGCTGTTGATGGTCAACAAGGCCGTTGATTTCAAGAAATCCGGTGGCAAGGGAAAGCAGAGCTGGAAGTCCAGGAGGGAAGGCAAGATGAGTGCCAAGCCCAAGACTAACAGATCTGGTCCCAGAACTAGCGTGGAGTGCTTCTACTGCAAGGGGAAGGGTCACTGGAAGCGCAACTGCCCCAAGTACCTAGAGGATAGGAAATCTGGCAAGGCGGTCGACAAAGAGCAAGGTATATTTGATATACATGTTATAGATGTGTACCTTACATCCGCCCGGAGCAACACGTGGGTATTTGATACTGGTTTTGTTACTCATATATATAACTCTCAGGAAGAGTTACAGAATAGACGGCGACTGGCGAAGGATGAGGTGACGATGCGCGTCGGCAACGGATCGAGAGTCGACGTGGTGGCTGTCGGCACGCTCCCTCTGCATCTACCATCGGGATTATTTTTGGTTTTAAATAAGTGTTATTTTGTGCCATCCTTGAGTGTAAACATTATAAGTGGGTCTTGCCTGTTACAAGACGGTTATTCATTTAAATCAGTGTCAAGCAATTGTGTTATTTATATGAATGATATCTTTTATGTTGATGCTCCCGAGAATAACGGTTTATTCTTGTTGAATCTCGATCGTAGTACTCACATCCATAACATAGAAGCCAAACAGATTAAGTGTAGTAATGATACCGCCATGTATATGTGGCATTGCCGTCTTGGTCATATTGGTGTAAAGCGCATGAAGCAACTCCACTCCGATGGACTTTTGGACTCGTTGGATTTCGGATCCCTCGATACATGCGAACCATGCCTTATGGGCAAAATGACCAAGACACCGTTCAAAGGTTTCGTTGAACGGGCGTCGGATTTATTGGGGATCATACATACAGATGTGTGTGGACCGATGAGCGTTTCGACACGCAATGGTTATCGTTACTTCGTCACCTTCACTGATGACTTGAGTAGATACGGTTATATCTATTTGATGAAACACAAGTCTGAAACTTTTGAAAAGTTCAAAGAATTCCAAAGTGAAGTTGAGAATCAGCTTAATAGGAAAATCAAGCACCTTCGATCCGATCTCGGTGGCGAGTACTTGAGTTTTGAGTTTGGCACACATCTGAAGAGTTGTGGCATAGTACCCCAACTTACGCCAGCCAGAACACCGCAGCGTAACGGCGTGTCCGAGCGACGTAATCGTACTCTAATGGATAGTGTTCGATCTATGATGTCTCTTACCGATTTGCCAGTATCCTTCTGGGGTTATGTGTTAGAAACAGCCGCATTCATTTTAATAGGGCTCCGTCCAAATCCGTTGAAACGACACCGTATGAATTATGGTGTGGCCAGAAGCCTAAGTTATCGGTTTTGAAGGTTTGGGGTTGTGAGGCGTATGTTAAGAAACTACATCCCGACAAACTCGAACCAAAGTCGGAGAAAGTCGTCTTTGTAGGATATCCGCGGGATACCGTTGGGTACACCTTCTACAACCAAGCTGAGGGCAAAACTTTTGTCGCGAAGACCGATACCTTTCTAGAGAAGGAGTTTCTCGCGAAAGGAGTAAGTGGGAGGAAGGTAGACCTCATTGAGATCGTTGATCCTGAACTCGAGATTCCGAGTGGCGCAACGGAAGCAATTCCGGAAACGTCCTCCGTGGAAGGAGTGGGAGAAACTGTCGAGGAAGGTATTCTACCCCGTAGGTCTGGTAGATCTTGGATTGCACCAGAATGGTATGGCAACATGGTTTGCACCGTCATGTTAGTTGAACAAGACGAACCTACGAACTACAAGGAGACGATGGCGAGTCTAGAGTCCGAGAAATGGCTTGAAGCCATGAAATCTGAAATAGGATCCATGTATGATAACAAAGTGTGGACTTTGATGGATATTCCCGAAGGGCGCAAGGTCGTCGAGAATAAATGGATCTTTAAGAAGAAGACTGATGATGATGGTAATGTCACCGTCTATAAAGCTCGGCTTGTCGCAAAGGGTTTCCGACAAGTTCATCGAATTGACTACGATGAAACCTTTTCACCGGTAGCGATGCTTAAGTCTATTCGGATTTTGTTAGCAGTAGCTGCCTATTATGATTATGAAATCTGGCAGATGGACGTCAAAACAGCCTTCCTAAATGGAAACATTGAGGAAGAGTTGTACATGGTACAACCGGAAGGTTTTGTCGATCCAGGAATGCTAACAAGATGTGCAAGCTTCAGCAATCCATCTATGGATTGAAGCAGGCATCTCGGAGCTGGAATCTTCGCTTTGATGAGGTAATCAAAGGTTTTGGATTTATCCAAAATTTGGAAGAGACCTGCATTTACAAGAAAATGGGTGGGAGCTCGGTTGTGTTCTTAGCATTGTATGTAGACGACATATTGCTGATTGGGAATGATGTGGAACTTCTGAATAGCGTGAAGGAATATTTAAACAGTAAATTTTCCAAGAAGGACTTAGGAGAAGCTGCTTATGTTTTAGGCATAAAAATCTATCGTGATACATCAAGGCGCCTATTAGCACTGAGTCAGAGTACTTATCTTGATAAAATACTGCAGCGTTTCGGTATGGAGAAGGCAAAGAAGGGTTCTCTGCCGGTTATCAAGAATAAGATATTGCGGAAGGCACAGTGTCCGGTAACGGAACTGGATAAGGCCGATATGACTAAACATCCTTATGCTTCAGCCATAGGATCGATCATGTATGCAATGTTGAGTACTAGACCGGATGTGGCATTAGCTCTAAGTTTGACAAGCCGGTTCCAGAGTAATCCTGGAATGCCGCATTGGATAGCTGTTAAGAGCATTCTTAAGTATCTCAATAAGACAAAGGAAATGTTCCTTGTGTATGGGGGCTGCGATGAAGAACTTGGCGTAACGGATTACGTAGATGCAAGTTTCTGCTCAGACCACGATGATTCTAAGTCACAGACAGGTTATGTGTTCAAGGTGAATGGAGGCCCCGTGTGCTGGAGAAGTGGGCAGCAACCCATAGTCGCACAACCTACAATGGAGTCGGAGTATATTGCTGCTTGCGAAGCCGCGAATGAAGCTGTGTGGCTGAGGAAGTTCGTCATCGAACTTGGAGTGTTCCCGAGCGTGCAAGACCCCGTGATCCTCTTCTGCGACAATACGGGTGCCATTGCGAACGCCAAGGAGCCAAGGTCTCACTCCACCGCCAAACACATTCTCCGACGCTTCCATGTGATACGTCAGTACGTACAAGGAGGCGATGTGAATATTTGCAAAGTGCATACGGATCTGAATGTGGCAGATGCGCTGACGAAGCCTCTCCCGCTTGATAAGCATGAAAAGCACCAGTTAGCTATGGGTGTTAGGATTTTACCAAGTTGTAATCTAGATTAATTTGTACTCTAGTGCAAGTGGGAGACTGAAGGAGATATGCCCTAGAGGCAATTAATAAAGTGTATTCTTTATCATACCTCGTTTGTTCATAATAGGTTTTTGTGTCACGCTAGAACCGTATTAAGCGGAAACATTAATACGGGTGTGATACGTAAACAACCAGGTCCCTAGTAGCCTCTACTAAGACGAGTTTCGTTGTGCGATTGATGATCGAGGTTTCCCGGTCATGGGGCATGGCGCCGGTCGGCAATGGGAGTCATATCGTTGGAGAACAATGTGATGGACATACCCAGATTTGGAGGATCGTTACACCTTTGACCGTGAGATCAACTCTTATTGTTATTTCTGGAAGATACTTTGATCGCACCAAACGTCGTATCTTATATAGTATGACAATAACGGTGATACTTTTGGGTATCGGAAAGGAGTAGTTGAGACGAGGGGTCAAGAGCGGGATTTGCCAGTCCGCATAGCAGGATAGATACTCTCGGGCCCACTCGGTGAGATCATGTCTAATGAGCTTGTAAGCATGTGACTAGGTCACGGAGACATGAGATCATGGACGAGTAGAAGATAGCGTTGTCGGTAACGAGGTCGAGATTAGGTATGGAGATATCTATGGAACGACGCTCGGACATGCTAAGTATCGCCATGGCAAAATGTTTAAGACTTTGTGTTCAGGTTTGATAGATGAAAGTCATTCGTTATATCACAGGGATTAATTCATGGGGTCCAGGCCTACGAGTTAGTCGTTGATCATAGAGGAGTCTTGGTCATACCTGTTATTATATCGAACCGCTAGGGTAACACACTTAAGGGGTTTCGACAAGACAACTGGAAAGGAAAGAGATCACCGGGAGCGTCCCGGGAGGGGTCCGGCGGAGATCGGGCAGCGCCGAAAGAGTTCTCGGAGCTAGGAAAAATTATATATATTATGTTTGATATTAATTAGTGTAATTAATATGCAAATATGATTTTATATATTTATGTTCGAATTTATTTAGGCTGATTTCCCTAAATGGGCCTTCTGGTCAAAAGAAGGCGGGGGGGGGGGGGGGGGGGGGGATCCCCTTGGGGATTCGGTGGGGGCCAGGAGGGGCCGACCCAAGTGGGCCAAGGGCCCACTAGGGGGGCGGCGCACCCTCCCATGCCGCACCCCCACATTGCCTGGTTAGCAAGTTGGCTCCCCCCTGGGAGCCTATATAAGAAGGGGCACCCCTGGCCTTTTAATTCATCAATTAATTCCCAATTTTTCTCTCGATCTCGTGATTCACTTGTCGGAGTCGCGCCGAGCAGAGGAGGGGGATCTCTTCCACCATAGCCCACTGCCGCGCTGCTGGTGTTCCGGTCCAAGTCTTCCGCTGCTCGTCCTGGACTGGAGCTTCGGAGGCCGTCGTCTCCACCGTACGTGTGTGACGCCCTGCGAGGTGCTGCGCTAGCGGTACTCGGAGGTATGCTTCCTCTACATGAACTTGAGGTCAGCTTCGTCGGTCTTCATCGACAATGTTTGTGCGGGAACGTAATGCCCGCTTTCGGTCTACAAGGGTACGTATTCCGATCTCCGTTCGTACTACTATATCTACATAGAATAGATCTTGGCATGCTTTTATGATATCGTTGGTAGGATTTTTTTTGTTTTATGCACACGATCCTCTTCACATCTGTGGTCTCTGGACGGCGTCGCGGTCTAGAAGGCAGTAATGGCGACCAGACATTAAGTCGGCTCCAGTCTGCTCAGCTTGGAGCAAGACAGAGTAGGAAAGAGAGACGTGAGGACGGCAGAGCAGATGCGCGTCCGGGCCGACAGTGTAGGCGGAGAGGTAGCTTTTTGCCGGCCAGGGGGCACGCCATTGAAGGCGCGGCGAGCACATGCATGGACACGCACGTATGGCTCCATGCATGCTCTCCGCCACCGCTGGCCCCACTTGCATGCATGCATGCTCTAAGGTCAAAGGCATGACCCCACTAGCCGACCCCACGAAATTCCGGCCAAGCCGTGCCAGGCCGACCCCACCGGTTAAAGTAGGTTGAACAGAGGGAACCGGGCATTTGGGCGATACGAGAGCAAACCAGGGCACATAACAGAGAAACAACGTGGGTATGGCAGAGACCGATAAAACTCATTGAACCATGGCACAAAACCAATTGACCCTTGGATATTTATTTCCTTTCTTTGTGTCTTAGGTTTATCCTGTGATTTCCATTCTGTTTCCAAACCGGTTTGTATATAGTGTATGTATGTTTGAAATATACGAATTGGTAGGATTTTGGATTTCTTTCGTGCGAGATCGCGAGACGTACGTGACGTTGGGATCGCTAGGAGCTGTAGGCCGATGATCCATTCCGAACCTGCCTGCTTTTTCCTGGATTGGTACACCCAGTATGCTCCTAGTTGTGTGGCCCAACCGGTACGTCTTCTTTGTGACGTCTGAATCCAGAGTCTGACAGTTGGTATCAGAGCCTAAACACCCTCAGTTCCCTTCTACTGGTCGTTGTTTGAGTCTAGAAAAATATTTTGTAGTTATCAGGAAAAATCTTAAACGTGAGAGTAGGAATTCTGTTCTTTTATTCCTTTCCCCACCCACCCTCCCTGTTCTTCTGGTAAGGAAGTGTTACGATGTTTTTCCCTTCTCATTTAAAATTTCAAATTAGGACATCACGTGTTCTGGGTTTCCGTAGTGCCATAGTTGCAGGTGTTTGAAGGTTGTTTTTCGTTTTGGCAGTTATCAACCTCTTCGGCTATGTTCAGTTTCATTCTTGAATCAATCAGTTGTTGTTCTACCTTTCACTTGAATCATCTCTTTGTCGTTGTACAATCTATTATGTGCAATCAATCCTTTTAGTTTCCGGCGGCTAACTTCTACTTCGAACTGCTATGTAGATGGCGCACTATCAGGTGGTACGTATGACGCAGTGCGAGCGGACTACCGGTTTCCCGAGGCTTCTCAGAGGCATGGTTGACTATCTCGGGTTCCGCTAGCTTCTTGAGTACCAGGTGTTTGAGATCCCGTTGGATTTTGGACAGACCTTCTACAGAGCTATAGTTCGCATCAGGGGAGATGATGGTGGTACTGTGCACAAGTACGAGGTTGCAGCTTCCAGTGGACATGGCAGTACACTTGGCAGCTTATGAGGCAGCTGTGACTCTGCGCAGGGAGTACTACTGTTTCAACTACCCTCCGTTCTGCTACGTTCAAGACTTCTTCTACACAGACTCTCAGTACGAGATCGACGCTCTCGACAGGACCGCTCAGTTTGGCCAGTCTTCGGACTCAGTTGCTAGAGCACTACGCTTGGAGCTAGCAGCAGTCCGTGAGCAGCTTCAGCGGGCACTCTCTCACCTCGGTCAGTACGACAGGGGGAATGTCACACAGGACGCGTACCCGAGGTTCCAGCTTCCACCACTGAGTCGCCTGTCTGCTGTGGGCGGACACACTCCAGAGCGTGGTCCACTGCTCACTACTTCTCCAGACCACGTTGGACCACTGCTATATGAGAGACAGACGCCAGATGCCTACTTCTGCGAGATACTTCCTGTTGTGCCAGAGTACCACGCGTACTTTGATCGCCGTTACACCCATCGCCACAACAGAAAGGGGTACATAGATTCGCCTTCCGAGGGAAGTGGGAGCTAGTCTTCACAATGTATATCTTCCTTTGTAATAGTAGTTGTCCTTGTTGTACTGAAACCGTGTTGGTTGTACTGATAGCTAACTAAGTGTCATGTTGTGATCCTTTTCTATGAGAAGCTTTTATCCTTGTTATCCTACAACTCGTAATTGTTTTCTGAGCAAGAATTCTACTTTCCAAGTTTTTCTTCCCCAGCTTTAAGTGTCTTGTTGTTGTTCTAATATCCAATGTCTCTAGGATGACGAACACCAGGAACAACCGCAATGCGGAAGGCAATGAGCCTCCACCGATCACCGTGTTGCTTGGGCAGATGACCCAAGTCCTGGCTCAAATGGCTGAGCATCAAGCTTACCAGAACAACTAGGGGCATCGCAATGAAGGCAATGCACGTGTGACCGTCAACGACTTCCTCAGTTTGGGCCCAAGGAGCTTTGCTTCCCCAACTGAGCCTCTGGAAGCTGATGATTGGCTTCGCGAGATGGAAAGGACCCTTGCTATCGCCCACGTGGCTGAGCAAGACAAGGTGCCTTACGTGTCCTACCTGCTTAGGGGCAAGTCTGCCTCATGGTGGGAGAACTTCCAGTCTATGAGAGCTCCCGGGGTGGTTACCACTTGGGGGGATTTCAAGACAGCCTTCCTGCGCCACCACATCCCATAAGGTCTCATGGACAGGATGCGCGCGCAGTTTAACTCGCTGACGCAAGGAAAGATGGACGTGATGGAGTACAACGGCGAGTTCAATCGCCTTGCTCGTTACGCTGGAGATGAGGTGAACTCTGAGGCCAAGAAGATGGCCAAGTTCCGCAAGGGTTTCAACCCCGCGCTCAAGTACAAGCTGAACCTCGTCAAGGCTCATAACTTCGAGTACCTCGTCAACATCGCGCTCAATGAGGAGCACGGGCGCAAGATCTTCGAGGAGTCGCGCAAGAACTCTCGTGAGAGCAACTCTTCTTCATCCTCAATCGCCGCCGCTCCTACTCAGCAGCGTCAGATCTGGGTGCCCAACAACGCCTTCGCACGAGCTACGTACGTGCCAGGACCTCCAGGACTCGCGCCTCGCCCACCGAACCTGGCTCTTGCTACGAGGGGTTTTAGAGGACCGCCAAGGCCAATGGGCGCTCGCCCCAACGTGACCTGCTGCAAGTGCGGGCAAACGGGCCACTACTCCAACAGGTGCCCGGAGAACCGTCTTCCTCCACGACCACCTCGCCCTGCTGCAACTCAGGCGATGGTTGGCGCACCTGCCCCGACTAGGCCTTTCGTCCCCCAACAACAGGCCTCCGGCTCATGTTGCACGGGTGAACCACATCAGGGCCGATGAAGCAGAGGAAGCTCCAGAAGTTGTTCTTGGTATACTCCCTGTTAATCATATTCCTGCTAAGGTGTTATTTGACACGGGCGCATCGCATTCTTTTGCATCACAAGCTTTTGCACAAATGCATGATCTCTCTTTCGAGTCTATGTCCAATGGTCTTAGCGTCACTTCCCTCGGTGTTCAGATGTACTCTTCCAAGATAAGCCACGACAATGAAATCCAAATTGGAGGCCACATGTTCTTGGCATCTCTAATAATTCTCAGCAATTCAGACATTGATGTCATTCTAGGCATGGATTGGTTGAAGGCCAATCAAGCTAAGATAGACTATTCCACAAAGACTTTAACCCTTTCTCATCCTTCTGGACAGATAGTCTATTCTCCAAACCAAACCTCTTCAGCTCAGCCTTTCGCTCTCAATGTTGATCCTCTTCTTGCCATAGAAGCTATTCCGGTGGTCCGAGACTTTCCTGACGTCTTTCCTGAAGAATTGCCAGGTATGCCACCTGACAGAGCCGTGGAATTCGTCATTGAACTAGAACCAGGCACTGCTCCTATCTCCAAACGTCCTTACAAGATGGGCCCTAAGGAACTGGCTGAACTTAAGAGACAACTCGAAGAGTTGGAAAGTAAAGGTCACATCCAACCTAGTACTTCTCCTTAAGGTTGTCCTACTCTGTTTGTTAAAAGAGGGACACGACTGAGCGACTGGTTGTTGACTACCGTCCTCTGAACAAGAAAACCATCAAGAACAAGTATCCCCTTCCTCGCATAAACAATCTATTCGATCAACTCGCTGGTGCTAAGGTTTCCTCCAAGTTGGACTTGAGGTAAGGTTATCACCAGATCAAGATCCGCAAAGAAGACATTCCAAAGACAACTTTCACCACTCGTTATGGTGTCTATGAATACACTGTCATGTCATTCAGCCTCACAAGTGCTCATGCGAATTTCTCACGTCTCATGAACTTCGTTTTCATGGAATACCTCGACAAGTTCGTGGTAGTCTATCTCGATGACATTCTGATCTATTCCAAATATGAGGAAGAACACAGAGAACATCTACGTCTTATCTTGTTGAAACTCCGAGAACATCGTCTCTATGCCAAGTTCTTTAAGTGTGAATTCTGGCTTCCTAAAGTATCCTACCTTGGTCATGTCATATCTTCTGAAGGCATTTCTGTGGATCCAGAAAAAGTGAAGTCCATTGTTGAATGGTTGCCTCCTACAACGGTGAAACAAGTCAAGAGCTTTCTTGGCATGGCTAGCTATTGTCGTCGATTTGTTGAGAACTTATCAAAAATCGCTAAGCCTCTCACCGATCTTACTAGGAAGGATGGAAAGTTTCTTTGGACTCCAAAGTGTGATGAGAGCTTCAATCTCTTGAAAGCTAAACTCACTTCTACTCCTATTCTAGTTGGCCCAGACACTTCCAAACCTTTCCAAATTTTCTGTGATGCATCCCTTCAAGGACTAGGCGCAGTCCTTATGCAAGAACGCAAAGTTGTGGCTTATGCATCTCGTCAGTTGCAGCCTCATGAGCTCAACTATCCTACACATGATCTTGAACTTGCAGCAATCATGTATGCCCTCAAGGCTTGGAGACCTTATTTGTTGGGGCACAGCTGTGAGATCTTCACCGATCACAAGAGTCTCAAATATCTCTTCACTCAACCCGATTTGAACCTCAGGCAAACCAGGTGGCTTGAGAAGCTCTCAGATTTCGATCTCAACATCTCTTACACTCCAGGCAAAGCTAAGGTGATGGCTAATGCTCTTAGTCGCAAGTCCTATTGCAACAACCTCATGGTTGAGGACACCCAACCTCCTCTTCTCGAAGAATTCAAGAAGCTCAATCTTCAAGTGGTTCCTTCTGGTTATCTTGCAAACTTGGTTGCCACTCCTACACTTGAGGATAAAATCCGTGCCGCACAGTTGCACGATTCTGGTGTCAAGAATATCAAAGACAACATCGGCAAGGATAAGTACAAGAGTTTCTCTCTCGATGACAAGGGTACCTTGCTCTTTGAAGGATGCATTGTAGTGCCCAAGCTTGACAACTTAAGAGAGTTGATTCTCAAGGAGGCTCATGATACTCCGCTTTCCATCCACCCTGGCAGCACAAAGATGTATCAGGATCTCAAGTCAATCTATTGGTGGACCAGGATGAAGCGTGAAATTGCTCGCTATGTGTCTCAGTGTGATGTTTGCTGTCGTGTCAAGGCAGTACATCAGAGACCACCTGGACTTCTTCAACCACTGCATCCTAAGTGGAAATGGGACAAGATCGAAATGGACTTCGTTACTGGGTTTCCAAAGTCCAAGAAAGGCAACTATGCAATCTTTGTTGTCATTGATCGTCTCTCCAAAGTGGCTCACTTCTTCCCAGTCAAAGAGACAGTCTCAGCTAGTAAGTTGGCATAACTCTATATGACAAGACTGGTTCCTTTACATGGTTTTCCTCTGGCAATAAGCTCAGATCGTGGAAGTATCTTCTCTTCTCCATTTTCGGATAGCTTTCAGAAAACCTTGGGTACCAAACTTCTGTTCAGCACCGCTTACCATCCGCAGACAAGTGGACATGTTGAAAGGGTGAATCGAATTCTGGAGGATATGCTCAGAGCTTGTGTTATCTCCATTGGCATGAAATGGGAGGATTGCCTTCCATATACTGAGTTCTCCTACAACAACATCTTCCAAGCAAGTCTAGGCATGACTCCCTTCGAAGCTCTCTATGGGCGCAAATGCAGAACTCCTCTGAATTGGTCTCAAGCTGGTGAACGTCAATTCTTTGGCTCTGACGTAATCCAGGAGGCTGAAGAAAAGGTTCGCATCATTCGTGACAATCTGAAGATTGCCCAATCTTGTCAGAAAAGCTATTATGATAGCAAGCACACGGACATGGTCTATGCTCCTGGTGATCAAGCTTACCTTCGTGTCACTTCTCTGAGAGGCACGCAACGCTTTGGCATCAAAGGAAAACTTGCTCCGCGTTATGTTGGGCCTTTCAACGTTCTTTCAAGGCGTGGTGAATTGGCTTACCGTTTGTAACTTCCTCCAAACCTCTCCAAAGTGCACGATGTCTTCCACGTGTCACAACTCAAGAAGTGCTTCGAAGATCCAGGACGTGCAGTCATGGATCAATTGAACTTCGAGAAGATCTATCTTATGTGGAACAACCTATTCGCATTCTTGATGAAGCTGAACGTCGCTCCCGTAACAACAGTGTCAAGTTCTACAAGGTCCAATGGTCTTTTCATTCTGACAAGGAAGCTACATGGGAACGCGAAGACCACCTCCGTGTCGAGTATCCCGACCTCTTCGTTGCTCCATGAAGAATCTCGGGGCGTGATTCATTTGAGGGGGGAGTGTTGTAACATCCCAAATGTAAAGCCTTCCTAGAATGTATGTTTTGTTGTGCAATAAAGGAAAACATCATGGCATCATTTCATTTGTCTTGCATTTAATTAAATGGTTGCATTCAAATTCAAATTGCACATTTAAATTCAAATGCAAATTCAAATAATTCAAATGTGAAGTTTCAAATTCTTTTCAATTATTCAAACCGGTATATTAAATTGTCTATTTTGAAACTATAAAAATTTGCCAAAAGTTTTTATCTTGTTTCCTTTTCTATTTTGTTTTAAAAATACAAAACAGAAAAGAAAAAAAAAAGAAAAAAAAAAGAAGAAACCTCACCTCCTAACCGAAGTGGGCCAGCCCAGCTCGGCCTAGCCATCCTCTCCCTGTCTTCTTCTCCATACGACCTTTCCAACGAGGCAGAGAAGGCCATGGCCACAGTCGCTGCCTCCTCGCCCCCCACCGGTTCCCTTAGTGCTTACCTCCCCTCCTATAAACACCGCAGCGCCCCCAAAACCCTAGCCCTAGGTTTCTCTCTCCTTCCCCGCGGCCGCACGCCCTTCTCGCTCCGCCGTCGCCATGGCCGAGAGAAACTCGAGTTGGTCTCCGGCGTGACCGTGACCGCGCCCTGCTTCCTCTGTGCGCCACCATCTACGCCTCTTCTTCCTCGCCGCGCAGACAAACCCGGGAGCCGCGACACGAGCACGCCTTCCTCGACGCCGCCGCGACTACGTTTTTTTCCCCGACACCGTTTTCTCGCCCTCGTCGTCCCCGACCTCCCTCCTCTCGCCAGCAAGTTCCCCTTGGTGAGCCGCGTCGCCTCGCCTCCTTTTCCCCTCCAATTTCTTCCCCGTCTGGCCTAAATCCACCGGCGCTGGCGAACGCCCCACACGGCCGTGGCGAGCACCGCACGAACGCGTACGGACCAGAGGAAAAAGGAACCCTTTTTCGCTTCCGAGCATGCCCCCGGCTCTGCCACATCGTCCGTAACCACTCACGCGCATGCACGCCAGCCCGCGCCGTCCGTTGAGGTCGCCGCTGGCGAGTTTCTACCGCCGTGCTCGCTGTAGCTGTTGTTTCGTCAGTTTCGTCAGAGGAAAAAAAACAGAGCCTTTACTGCTTAAAACTAAACCTAACCTATACCTAACAATAACACTAAACCGCCCCTCTGGCTAGCGTGTCCGATCCGCACCGCGCGCGCTCCCGAGTTTGAACCCCGACTGTGCAATAAAAGACAACCTTTTTTCACTTTGCTCACTGGCAGCCTGGGCCCACCAGTCAGCGACTGTGGGTGCCAGCGTGGCATTGGCCCGCATGTCAGTCTCACGGGTGGTTCGCTTTCGGTGAGAAAAGTCTAGAACAATATATGTGCTGCAATTTTATACCGGGCACCCTGTCCTTTCGGGTTTAGTGCTTTAGCCCCTCACATAATCTTTTCCATCATGAACAAGTCCCTGCCTTTTGCAGTTTGGTCTAGAAAACTTAAAACATTAATAACTTTAGTTTTCTAACTCCAAATTAAATAATCTTTATATGTTTAATTATCGGAAAAATGCAATAAACATTAATATGACATTCTTATGCCATTTTGCATCATTTAATTTTATTGCTTAGTTTAAATTAACAAACGCAACTAAATAATTAAATACGGAATGTGTGGGGTAATAAATGTATAGTGCCCTATTCCATTTAATTTGATTAAATCATCTATGCCATGTCTTGCCATGTTAATGAACATTTAATCTGATGTGTAGATAAATAACGTGAACCTAAATATTAATTGTCGGGATTGCATTCCCGCTTAATTTAGAATAAGTGCATCTCGTATTGCAGCTTGCCATATCATGCACCATCAATTGTTTGCGAATTCAGTTGTCCTCGGATCCAATTTTGAGCGCACTAACCACTTGTGGGTGGCCCAATGGAGCCCCCCTCGACTTTGAACGGATCTTCAGTTTGTCCATGTGCCGCAAGTAGTTCGGGTTTTCCATTTGCTCATATGCATGTGCATGGTGTTGATGATTTTATGAGAGGTTACGAGATATAGGGGGTCACATAGGGGTGATGCGCGCGAAGCGGACAGTTCCTACTGTGGTTTGAGCCGCATGGCGCATGGACACAAACTAATGAGTCCGCAATTGAGATTCGTCCGGACTCCTGGCACGGGTAGCAACTCATATGAGTGGCACTTGGACTTGTTGAAGTGAAGGAATTTGTCGTGTTGAGAGGCCCTACTATTTTTGACTGGGTTGATTATGCGAGTATGGGTACAGTAGTGCACCCCTGCAGGGTATAATCTTATCGACGAGCCGTGTCCACGGTTATGGACGACTTGGTGATGATGTTGGCTAATAAGATCATAGACAACTTACACCTAATCATTGTTAATTAACTTGACAAGTAATATAGAATTACTTTCACAATAAATGGTAACTAAAACTGTTAACGTGTGAGTTTTTCCGAATTGCTTCCTCATACTTGGTTGAGGGAGTTAATACGAGAATGGGTTATGATTGGTGTTAGCTGTAGATGGTTTCTTATGCGCTCTCTTATCCCTCTCTAATTAGACAGAAGTTGTAGCGTGTCTCTATTAGGTTGCTAGTGCTGCTGCCGCTAAGTCCACCTAACCCCATACTTTGGGAGTCTTTCAGTTTTGTAACTTGTTAGCTCTAGCTTGTTTGATACGCTCCGGTGTATTGACCCGTTCGCGGGCTGTGGTTTTCTCTGCAGTTGAGGAGACTCCGTACGACCAGGTGGGTGGCTACTACATGTAGTTCGACGATGAGATCTACGACGAGTAGTTAGAGTTCCCCTGGGCTTCTTCCTGGTGGACCGCGTGGATGGGCCTTCTGTTTTCGTTTTGGCCTTGTGCCTATTTGCTTCTTGTCTATACTCAGACCGGCATGTTTCCGCTGAATGATGTAATGGTTGGACATGTGTCCTCTGCTTGGTGATATTCGCAATATTTGCTCAGTGAGAGCTTTGGATATTTATTTCCTTTCTTTGTGTCTTAGGTTTATCCTGTGATTTCTATTTTTTTTCCAAACCGTTTTGTATAAAGTGTATGTATGTTTGAAGTATATGAATTGGTAGGATTTTGGTTTTCTTTCGTACGCAATCGCGAGACGTACGTGACGTTGGGATCGCTAGGGGCTATAGGCCGATGATCCATTCCGAGCCTGCCTGCTTTTTCCTGGGATTGGTACCCCCAGTATGCTCCTAGTTGTGTGGCCTAACCGGTACGTCTTCTTTGTGACGTTTGAATCCAGGGTCTGACAGTATGTGAATACATGTGCACATCTATTTAGGATCACAACTCCTACTATCTTTTACAATCCTAACAAGTTCATCATATAGAAAATAGATAGCATAACTTGCTTAAATAAGGTAAGACAAGAACTTAAGTTATTACAACACATAGTTCACACAAATGTTCCACATGTCTTATCACATGCTAAAGGTAGAGTTCCAAATGACACACGGCAACTAAAAGTTCAAGAAGCACAAGTAGAAACGCAAATGAAGATAAATGCGTGTGCTTCCACCCTTGCAAATACCCGAGAAGTCCTAATAGATAAACTTCTCCCCCTTTGGCATCTTGCAATACCAAAAAGGGAGAAGATCGATGCTAACGCCCCAAGAGTCAGTCGGACGTGTGCTCCAAGCCATCCGCATCTTCCTCCATGTCATCATCATCTGTGAGATCTCCTAGCACATCAATGTTCGAGTCATTACCCATGTTGTTCCAGTTCTTGTAGGGCACGAGAGGAGGAGGAGCAGCGGGAGGGTTGGACATCTTCAAGTGAGTCATGATGGCGGACTGGTTGGTGAGGATGGAATGGTTCTTCTCATAGATCGCACAATCCTCTTTGTACAGACACGAGCCCATGTACATGATATTCTCAAGAGCCCTCACAAACCACGGACGCTTCTTCTTGGATGCCTTCTTGACGTTGGGGTTGGTGGGAGCGCGGTTCTGTCTAGTAGTGGCTTCTTCATCATCATAAGTACCCATAGGTCCACTAGGAGCAGCAACATGGGATGACTTCATATGCATTTGAACATGCTTGCGGAGGGTGCACTCGAGAGCAGCGTCCACATCTTTATTTTCATCGGGGGTGAACGGGAACCGGTCCTTGATGAGCAACATGATGTTCGGTGCATAAGGGGGCACCTTCCTGTGGAAGATAGCATAGTGCGTCTCACGAAATATAAAGTCCCTGGCATCAAATGAGTGAGCGTTGGGCTCGGGCACGGAGTCGGAGAGGTAGGCTTGGGTGGCCAACACCATGAGATGGACAAGTCCTCGACGAATAGCATCATTGTTCCCACCACTTGGTGCAATGGAGTGGCGGAATATCCGAAGGACAATGTCATAAGCAGGCTTCAAACCTTTGGTGCTCCCTATTGAACCGCCTGTTTCATAGCATCTTCCAAATCATTCTTGTTGTAGTGGTCATTATCATTATGTACTCTCACCGCACCAGGGTCATCTAACCCGTTGAAAGGGTACCCAAGAAGAGCAGCAAAGTCCTTGAAAGAAGCTTGAAGTCTGAATTTGCCAGACATCCAAGTCATGCCAATATTGGGGGAGTCATCAAACACGACAGTGGAGTAGAACTGATGGATCAAAGGGATGTTGTAGTTGCACTGACGAGTCATGAGCGGACGAAGACCGATAGCATCCACGATAGTGATGGCACCACCATAATAGTTGCGCTTCCTCTCAAGATACGCAAAGTCAATAGGCTGCATGGGGCAAACACGCTTCTTATCAGAGAAACCGCAGTCGAGCTCATCATGAAGTTGTTTTCATCTCCATGTTGTGAAAGATCTGGTGCTCCATAGGATTGGCATAGTCAAATGAGCACCTCCAATTCTAGAAATCAGCGGCAAACATGCGAATGACAGAGAAAGCTGACCCCTTTTGCTTCTTGCTGGATGTTTCTACAGCAGACTGAGCCCAAGTAGGAGCTGGTTGATGTTCTTCTTCAGACAAGATCTCTCTTCTTCAGCATCCTCAGCACCACGACCCGCACGTCTATTAACGGTATGCTTGATACGACCACGACGACCCCCTGCAGGTAAACAACAAAGAAATAGGAGAAATCAAGGGGGATAAGCACTCATGTCCATGGAAGCAAGACCCAACAACGAATTGAAGTAGACTGGAATTTTTCAGATTTAGGCCGGAAGTTCCGGTTTCAGACTGAAAGTTCCGGACCATGAGGACGGAAGTTCCGGTCATCACGGCCGGAAGTTCTGGCGCACCGGAAACTTCCGGCAGTTCTTCCGTGCAAAGTTCCGGTTTCTCCAGGGAGTGGAGAATTCTGTACTTAGCCACTGGAGGAACTGCGGGAAATTTCCTGGCACCGGAACTTCCGGCCTGGGGGGCCGAAAGTTCCGGAGTTCAGGCTGAAACAGAAACTTCCATCTAATTCAAAAAAATTCTAACAAAATTCAAATCGCTGCTAGGGGATTGTAGGGCAAGCCTAGAGGAAGGTTTATACCAAAGGAATCGAAATAATATGCTGTAAATCAACTAGGTTAAACGAAGTGAGATTCGTCCTAGATTTAAAAAATAGAAGGCATTAACGGAGTCCATGGCGAAAACCAAGCGGAGAAAATGGATCCCCTCGACGAGGAGATGCAGATCCGGCTTTGAATCGAAGGAATCCGAGGTCGAAAGGCCTCAGAATGATTTGGGGAAGTATTATGGCTCGGGGGGAGGAGAGAGAAAGTCAGGGCAGCGCCGGCTGGAAGAACGGTTCGAAAAGAACCAGTTCACCCCGCGCGGCCCTATTTATAGACCGAGCCACTTAAGCCGGAAGTTCCGGTCCATCAGGGCCAGAAGTTCCGGTGCACCAGAAACTTCCCGCAGTTCTTCCGGGCAAAGTTCCGGATTTTCCAGGGAGTGGAGAATTCCGGACTTAGCGAGTGGAGGAACTGCGGGAAATTTCCTGGCACTGGAAGTTCTGGTTCGCTGGAAACTTCCAACACTTCTTCCGGCAAAGTTTCGGTTTCTTCAGGGAGTGAAGAAAACTGGACTTAGCCGCAGGATGAAGTGCTGGAGTTTCTTGAGCACCGGAAGTTCCGGTCTGGGACCCGAAATTTCCGGACTTAAGGAAAAACCATGCCAAATTTTCTGGAAATAAAAATCAAAATGGACATGAGCGATGGAATAGCAAGGTTATAGATAGGGTAGGCTTAGGTGAGAGATCCAAACTGGAAATGGTACTTCACACTCCAATTGCAAAAAGCAATGAACTCTCGAAGACCAACTTGAGTGTGTTTTCCATAAAACGAAGGGTATGCAAATGAAATCCAAGAATATGTCAATAAAACCAATTCTTCCTTTAGAGGGAAGGGGGCGGTGGCCGAGACCACCATGTTATAGTGTATGGCATGTCACCGCGAAGATATATCTTGGGTATATAACCACTACTCGTCATTTTAGCTCATTAGTCATAAGAATGAATATAGAGTTAAAATAGCACTTACTATCGACATAATAAGATGTGTTTACGTCCTAGGTGTGTGTGCAAGCGATCAAGCTAAGGACCTAGAATCAATGATATTGAGCTCATTCCTCAAAAAGCAAAACCGTCCTTACTCAAGGGGCTTCGTGAAGATATCCGCAAATTGATCCCTTGTGCCCACATATGATAAGTCAATGTCTCCTCGGGCCACATGATCCCTTATGAAATGATGACGGATCTCAATATGCTTGGTCCTTGAATGTTGCACCAGGTTGTCTGAAATTTTGATGGCACTTCCATTGTCACATAGAAGAGGCACTTTGTCGCACTCGACACCGTACTCCTTTAAAGTCTGCCTCATCCATAGCAATTGTGTGCAACAACTTGCGGCAACAACATATTCTGCTTCAGCTGTGGAGCGAGATATACAATTCTGCTTCTTGGAAGACCAACTTACCAATGACCTCTCAATAAAATGACAAGCCTCGGAGGTTGACTTCCTATAATCTTGATCTCCTGCCCAATCGGAATCCATGTACCCACATAATGAGAAATGTGCATCCTTGGGGTACCACAATCCATAGGTTGGGGTATAAGCCAAATATCTAAAGATTCTCTTGACAGCCTGATATGTTCAAAACATATCTACTTTCCCGAACACTTTTGCTCTTGTTTTACCTCTAATTTGTGTGTTTCGAATGCAACTAACACGGACTAACGCGGTTTTCAGTAGAATTACCCTGGTGTCTCTTTTTTGTGCAGAAATATCAACTTTAGGGAAAAAGCCCGAAAAACATCTGGAAGTCATTTTCTATCCGAGAGGGACCAGGAACCACGAAGACCAAACAGAGAGGAGGCACGAGGCCGCCACACCACCTCCTAGCGCGGGTGGGCCCTGGCCGCGCCAGCAGAGGGTTGGACCACATAGACCACCCCCTCGCGGCTATAAGTCCCTCCTGACCTAAAAACCCACGGGGGGTATCCACTTTTCCACGAAACATCTTCGTACGCTGCCGCCACCGCGAACCCTAGTTCAGGGAGCATAAGTCTCTGTTCCGGCACCCTGCCGGGATGGGGAATCAAAAGGGATCATTGCCATCGTCATCGCCAACACCTCTCCATCAACCATCCATGTTTCCTCCATCCATGTGTGAGTAATCCACCGATAGGCTAGAGGGGATGGTAGGGATTGGATCAGATCACTCATGTAATAGCTGTAATATCGTTAGGGCATGGTGCCTAGTATCCGTTATCGGTGTTTTACGTCATTGTTGCAACTTGTTATGCTTATTGCTTGAAACTAGGGCCCGAGTGCCATGATTTCAGATCTGAACTTGTTATTGTATCATGATGATAATTATTGTTTTGGATCATATCTATGAGTTGTATACACATATTATTGTCTGGAACCAATGACCCCAAAGTGACAGCAATTGCGATAACCGGAGGGAATGGCTATGATGTGAGGATCACATGTGTTCACGGAATGTTAATGCTTTGCTCCGGTACTTTATTAAAAGTAGTACCTTAATTGCCAGTAGTTTCCCTAGAGACCCCGTTGCAAACGGGCTGGCAGGACAAAAGATGTTGTGCAAGTTTCTCATTGCGAGCACGCACAACTAAATTGAAATACATGCTTATGATTAGTTAATACTTGGATGCTTTATATTATTTATCTGCAAATGTCTATGCTATGTTATTACATGAATTATCTTATCCATGCAACGCCCGTACATCCGTCCTTATGCCTATAGTATTTTAATCCTGCTGTCTATTGGAATCACAATCGCTGTCTTAATTCTACTGCTGCTGTTATTTCACTACTGTCTCTGCTATAAAACTTTTGCTACTGAAAATCTGTCTCGAGCAAGTCTATTCACAGGTGCAGCTGATCTGACAAATCATCTGTTAAAGCTTATAAATATTCTTTGGCTCCCCTTGTGTCGAATCAATAAATTTGGGTTTTACTTCCCTCGAAGATTGTTGCGATCCCCTATACTTGTGGGTCATCAAGACTATTTTCTAGCGCCTTTGCCGGGGAGCATAGCTTTATTTGTAAGCCCAACTGAGTATGATATTATTTGCTAGAATTTATTCATCATGGGAAGAAATACTGATAAGAAGTTTCCCATCGTGCCATCCACTACAAGGAAAGGTACAACTCTGAACTCCGCTGTTGCTCTTGATTCTCCGTCCGTGTTAAGTAAGCTTGTTACACCACCACAACCTGCACGTTCTGTTACTACTGCTGAATCTGAAATTACTTATGATGATGCTTCTACTGTTCTTGATGAAACTGGTTCATTAGGTCCCTTTTTAGATGCTACTATTGCTAAATCTAAACAAATTGAAATGCTGAAATTCCTAATGAAAATACTGAAACACCTGTTTATTCACCTGAATTTACTCGTGGTACTTATGATGAGCGTGACGATATGTATGTGAATCTTGATGATGCTCTTGTTAAAGAAATTAATGCTACTAAAGATGCTAGTGATATTAAGAAACTTGTTGAAAAACGTGTTGTTAGATATAATTTATCTCCTGATGCTAAATTTGCTACATATCCTATAAACATTAAAGATAAAGCTTATGATTTCTCTCTTGATTTGGCTCATATAGCTATTGTTGAAAGAGAACCTTTCTGTGGAACTGAAAATGAAAGTGTTGTCGAACACATGAATGTATTGTCTGATTTAAATGAAATATTTACTGAAGACATTAAAAGACGCATTTACTTGCTAAAATATTTCCTTTCTCATTAAAAGGAGAAGCTAAAACTTGGTATAATAATTTGTCTCTTGGTTCCATCACTAGTCCTAAGGGTTTTCTTTATGCTTTCTTTCAAAAATATTTCCTGCTGGTGCTCAGCATGATGCTTTGTTAAAAATCTATAATTTTAATCAATGAAGATGAGAAATTGCCTAAGGCTTGGACACGCTTTTGTTCCATTTTAAGAGGCCAGTCGAACCATGATTTGGAGAAAAATGGTCTACTTGATATATTTTATAGTGGACTAACTGCTGAATCTAGGACATACATGGATAGTTTTTCTAGTTGTGTTTTCAGGAAAAGGACTCCCGAAGAAGCTGAGGAATTATCGGCTATGATATGCAAAAATAATGATGATTGGGATATTCCTGAACCTACTCCAACGCCACCACCAACACCGAAGAAGAGAGGTATGATTGAATTAAATGAAGAAACGATGAAGGAAGCTAAATGATCTCTTAAGGAGAGTGGTATTAAATCTGAAGATGTGAAATATTTACCTCCTATTGAAGAATTGTGTAAGCCTATTCCTCCTTCAACCGTAATTGAGGTACACTCTCTCCAAAGGTTTGATGATAGAGATATTCCTTATCCTAAACCTCCTGCTCAATGTTTAGATGAATTTGATGATTTTATTACTAAGCAATGCAATTTTAATATGAGAATCATTTAATGGAAAATTCTCGTGCTATTAGTGATTTGCATGATATTGTTGACATAACTTCTAATAATGTTAAAGTGCTCAGTAAACACTTTCATATGGTTCAAACTCAAATAGATCAACTCACTAAAGTGCAAAAAGAATTGCAAGTAAATAACTCTATAGCTAAAGAAAAACTTGTTTGTGAAGTAACAACTAGAGGTGGTAAATCTACTCAAGACCCTTTGTATCCCGAAGGACATGATAAAAGAATTGAACAAGATTCTCAACGAGTTAATGAACCTAGTACTCCTTCTAGGAAAAAGAAAAAGAAACAAAAAACTGTTGTAGAATCGTCTAAATGTGTTAATGATCCTGATAGTATATCTGTTTCTGATGCTGAAACTAAAAGTGGTAATCAACACAACAATGATAATGCTAATAACAATGATAAAGATAAAAATGTTAATTCAGATCAGGAAGATATAGAAGAGGAACCTGAAAAGCATGCTAAAAATAAAAAGTACACTAAAGAAGATTTTATTGCTAAGAAACATGGTAATGAAAGAGAACCTTGGCTCCAAAAACCAATGCCTTTTTCTGCTAAGAAACTTAAATCTAATGAGGAAGATCATTATAATAGATTTTGTGATTGGATCAAACCATTGTTCTTGCAAATTCCTTTGACTGATGCTATTAAGTTGCCTCCTTATTCAAAATATATGAAAGATATCGTGACTAACAAAAGGAAACTTCCTAATGAGGAAATATCTACTATGCTTACTAATTACTCTTTCAATGGCAAGGTTCCAAAGAAGCTAGGTGATCCAGGTATACCAACTATTCCTTGATCTATCAAAAAAAATATGTTAAGACTGCTCTATGTGACTTGGGAGCTGGAGTAATTGTTATGCCTTTCTCTCTTTCCAAGAGACTTTACCTTGATAATCTGATACCTGATGCGCTACACGGGCGCAAAGTTCACAAGGGCAACGGCGCCAGAAAATCCTTTGATGAGCACGAGCGTGTGTTGTTGGGAGATCCCAAGAGGAAGGTGTGAAGTAGTGCAGCAGCAAGTTTTCACTCAGTTATGAAATCAAGGTTATCGAACCAGTAGGAGATGAACTTTTCCCCCGAGATTGTTAGCAGCGACGTTGGCACGGCGCCACACCAGTGTCAGCAACGAACGTGGAGCCTACACACAAACAATCAAACCATTTTGTCCCAACTCAACGGTGAGGGTGTCAATCCCACCGGCTTGTTGTAACAAAAGATTAAACGTATGCTTGGAAGAAAAGATGTTTGTTTGCAGATAGTAACAGGTTTGAAGTTGTGGTTTTATCAGATTAATGAGAAGGACCGGGGTCCACAGTTCACTAGTGGTGTCTCTCCATAAATAATAATAACCTTCATCCATGCGTGGTAAATAAATTACAACTAGGCAATTGACAGAATAATGATGAGCAACCCAATGCATATACTAACGTTATGATGTCTAGTGTGACATTCATTCGGGCATTCCAACAATATACATAGACCGTTCCAATTGCATCTATGACTAATAATCCACCTTCCTGTTAGCTTCCGCACCCCTTTCAGTATTAAGTTGCATGCAACAGATTATCGCCTTAAGCACTGTGTGTAAAGTAAGTAAGTAACATAATCCTTAGACAAAGTACTACTGTTTTATCCCTAGTAGCAACAGTACATCTACAACCTTAGAGCTTTCCGTCACTACCCCAGATTTAATAGAGACATGAACCCACTACCGAGCATAAATACCCGCTCTTGGAGTTACGAGCATCTACTTGGCAAAAGCACACACAAGTAACAAAGAGCATGCAAGATCATTAAATAGCACACACATGATATATTATGAAGCAATAACTTTAGTACTCAATATTCATCGGATCCCAGCAAACACAACATGGAGAATTACATAAAGATAATCTTGATCATGATAGGCAGCTCACAAGATCTAAACATGATAGCACAAGAGGGAAGACAACCATCTAGCTACTGCTATGGACCCGTAGTCCAAGGGTAGACTAATCACGCATCAGTCCGGAGGCGGTCATGGCGACGTAGAGGCCTCTGGGGACGATTCCCCCTCCCGGCATGGTGCCAGGGAGCAGTTCTGATATCCCCCGAAATGGTGTTGACGATGGCGGCGGCTCGGGACCCGTGGAGGAAAAGGTGAACATCGTCCGATCGTTTTTAGGTCAGGGGTTATTTATGGTGAAAGGGCGATGTCGGTGGAGGGCCGAGGGGCCCACACTACCTCCTGGCACGCCCAGGATGGGGCCCACGCCACGGGGTGGTGGCGGCGCCTCGTGGCTCCTCTCCGTCTCGTGTTCGGTGTTCTGGAACGTTCCTTTTTCAAAAATAATTCCAGTATGTTTTATTTCTAATTCCGAGAATATTTCTTCAAGTACTTTTCTGAAACCAAAAACAGTAGAAAACAGGGAACTTGCACTTTTGCATCTTGTTAATAGATTAGCCCCAGAAAATGCACAAAACTATATAAAATGCATATAAAACATGTAATAACATGATATAACATAGCATGGAACATAAGAAATTATTGATACGTTGGAGACGTATCAACATCCCCAAGCTTAGTTCTACTCGTCCCGAGTAGGCAAGAACGATAAAAGAAGAAGAATTTCTAAAGTGACATGCTTAAACACAATCTTGATCATACAATAATGTAAGGCATGTAAACTGAGATCAAATGAATAAGGGCTGTAGTTTATATTGATATCAAATGAGTAATAAATAAAAAAGTAGGTGAAGCAAGCAAAGCTTTCACTGATATAGTACTAGATAGCAATCGAATGTATAAAGTAGATATTAAAGATGATTTAAGCTTCAAGCACAACAATATAATCATCTAATGCTTCCAACAAACATGACAACTTATAGAAAGGATCAAGTCAAGCAATATCAATATGCACGTAGAAGATCTGTAACGGCCCTCCTTATTATAAGGTAGCGACCTCCTGTGTATAGTGCTAGTCCCTGGATCGACTTGCTAGCACACACAGTTTAAGATGAAATACCATAACATTGCATCAATATTCGTTACACGTTGATCCAGAAATAAAAGGGTTCAATACAAGGTGCATAGCTCATGGCTAGCTCAAACCGAAATAAACACACAGCGGAAAGCAAATGCATAAGTGAGTTCCATCTTCATCATGTGCCACAGGCAAGGCATGTTGGTTGGAGACTCGCGACCCTATCAATCCTTACTTCTCGTCAGAGGGTCCTGCAATGGTGAGTTGCAGCCCAAACTATATTGGGTCAGCACAATTGAATTGTGGTGGCAAGTGATACTAGTGGATTTTAATGGCATCCTATCATCTACATGCACATTTGGCTTGGTGGAGTTTGAGGGTGATTTGCATAAAGCCAGTTTTATCCTATATTTTTCAATAAATATTTTATCCTTCAATTTATATCATGTGGGTTACCTGTGCCATATTGGTTGGCATCACCACTTTATGTGCAACTATTCATTGGTGGATTTCCTGTGCAACCTTGTAGGTTAGTATCACCACTAATTATTTTAACTAACCGTTTGTGGGTTTCCTGTGCAACCTTATCGGTTAGCATCACCACTTAATATGATCTTGTGGGTTTCTTGTGCCACCATGTCGGTTGGCATCACCACAACTGTCATATTTTACCCTTGTTCAACCCATCAAATTTTATTTAGAAATTGGGATGATGAGATCCTCCGTCAGTTCCTTGTCCAGCTGCTCAGATTTTCCGTAACCGTGGACACGGCTAAGTACTTAGTTTTTGACTCTCGAGAGTTTGTGCACTTTCACCACAAGACCCAATCATTCCATCGTCCATGTCACCCAATTATGAAATGGAAAAGAGAAGACCGAGACGAGACCTTTCAGAAGTAATTCCCCAAAATCATACTGCGGACCCATCCCCACTTATCATCCCTACATCTGCGGGTCACGCGGATTTCGGGGTCTCACGACTTATATGGTCAAGACAGAGCCCATATGACATGTGGATGCACTGGAAGCAATCTAAACATGGAGTAACTTCGAATCTCTTTGATCCTGGGTGGCTTTCCACACTTGCAATCCATCCTCCCATCCTGGGGTTACCCCGGGGGATCACCGTTTCCAACTTTCCACCAACACCCAGGTAGTTCATTAAACTTAGTTGTTTTCCTTACTCAACTACTAAAAACATTTTTCATAGCATATCCAAGTATCAACTAAGTTCAGTGGCTCACTAAACCTAAAGGGGGTGTGAGTGGATGACTATTCTAAATAGGATTCCCATAGCATAGCATATTATACCAAATATGGTATGTAACATCCCAATATTTTGGAATGTTCAAAAATCACTAAAATTTAAAACTTTTGTTTTGATTAAAATAAAATATTAAAATGCATAAGAAAACTAACTATAAAAGACTTCAACCAATTTTGAAAAAGTCTATTATTTCAAAATTCCCAATGTGTCATTTTTTTCAAAAGTTATTTCCAATTAAACATTACATTATCCATTGTATTTCAAAAACCTTCATATGTAATTTGACAAAGGTTTTATAAAGTACAAACCATTTTATTTTAAGTAAATAGTTTACTTATAAGTATTTGATTTCAACCACTTAGCCTTAGCTATAAATAAATTAAAATAATAATTACAAGTGTTATTTTAAACTATTGAAAACATTGTCTATTTGCCAAAAGATTATTATTCATTTACCTGAGTTCAAAACATAGTTTGAATATTACAAGTCTATAGCATATAACTTTAAAACCTCATAGATTCTATAACTACTTAACAACCCAAATAAACATTTCATTAGCTTAAATGATTTTCATTTATTTTCAAAACATTAAATGACTTTCATGAATATATTTTCTATATAAGAAATGAATTAAATCAAAAATCTTTTCCAAAGTTGTTATAAGGTTTTCAAATGAATTATCATAATATAAAATATAATGGTGCACAAATTATTTTCAATTAAAAATACATTCATTATATTTTCTCTTTTCATTACAAAAACTTGTAATAGGATATTTAATAATCTATTAAAGATAAAATTTATTTTATTGTAATATGAGTTTAAATAACTTAATTTCAAACATATTGGAATGTGGGTATTTTACAAATTTTATTTAGTCAAAAACGAAATTATTTAAGCCATGTTTTCAAATTTGACATTAAGTGGGAAATTTGTAATTAATCAATAATGCAAAATTTTGATTTTTGAAAAGTGTTCAAAATATGCCCACAACTGGTTTAACACAAATATATTATTTTTACAAATTTTTAGAAATTTATTTGACTTGATTTGGAGTCTTAAATTAAAAGTTATGAAAGAAATAAGAAAAATCAGAAAAAGAAAAAGAAAAAAATGCTGACGTCATGATGACGTCAGCGTCGTCTTCAAGCTTCAGAACCACGAAACGCGAAATCAGCTCCCGTGCAAACTTCCCGAATTGATTTCCGTTGATTTAGAGCCCCAAATGATGCCCCGTTTGTTTCTAATTAAAGCCCTTGATCTCCTCTTTCATTCCCCCATAAAAACCCTCTCTTAAATGCCCTAAATTGCTCTAATTTTGTCCACCATTAAACATGGACGTTTTTGGTCGAAATTAATGTCCGATTGATTGCGGGCAAATTACTGCACCAAATCAAGCACCGTCGGACTCTATATAAAGCCCTCGACCTCCTCCTCCATTCTCCCCAAAAGCCCTCTCCAATACGCCACTAGGTCGACGAATTTGCTCGCCGGAGTTCTTCACATCCACAGACGATTTCATTGATTCCGGCGAGGTGAGGCGACCTCCGAGCACCGAGACCACCTCCATTCCGTCCGCCTTGCCCGTGCGCACCCCCTCGACCCATCCTCGCCTCTCCTCCATGACCAAAACGCTCGGGGCAAGCACGCCGAAGCTCGCCGACGCCCGACGCACTCCGGCCGCTCCTCCGCGCCGCACCGAGGCGCGCCGCTCAACGTCGAAGCCACCATCCTCTCCGTCGCGATGCGCCGCATACGGGGAACCCCTCTACACGTCCGGAGAACCACGGGAACTTCGTCTCCGACCTCCACCGACACCGGCGCCGCCGTCTCCCTCAACTCCGGTGAACCGCGCCGCCACCTCCAGACCATCTCGCTGTAAGCCCTTAGATCTTGATCCAGCGGTGTAGATTAGATCACTTGTTTGATACAATAGCATCGCGCCGCGCGACTGTTGTGTTAGCTATTTTCCATTTTCGTTTTTCTGACTAGACATAACTTTCAAAATTCATATTAAATTGACCCTAACTCCGTTTTTGATGTTTTTGTAGTCTATGGAATCGTATGAACATGTAGAAAATAGTGGTATAATAAAAACTTGTATTTTAGTCGTGCACTAACTTGATATTTACAGAAACATGTATTACATTATTTTAATTATAGTTTTAATTCTGTAAGGTCAAAATTTGTAAATAAAATATCTTTGAAAAGCCCATGACCTATAGATTGTGCTAGTTATGTTATTTTCCAACCTTGAGAAATTTAGATTTATTCAAATTTAAAATATGATATTTAGTAAATTTGACATAACTATTAATAGAAACTTTATTTTGACTAAATCCAATTGCTATAAATTTATTTAAAACCCTTCCATCTATTAACACCATTTATAAGGAAATTGTGCTATAAAAATTAGTTCACATAAAACTTTAATGTATATGTTTCCTTTAATTATATTTTCCAAAAATAGAAATTAATTAAATTGCATTTATAGCCTAATGCATGCTTTATAAATATCACAAATTTTGTATGATATTTCTTAGGATTTAAAAGTGCATTGCATGCATAACTTATTTTCACATATAGATATATTTTTCCCATAAGGAAACTCCTTCCCCATTTTCTCTAAGTTAGAAATATTTTCAACTTAGCATTTTGGTAAAGTGATACACTTAGACTCTTAGGATTTTCAACATGGAGCTAGAAGACCAATGAAGGACTTAGCCAAAACAAGACTTCAGAAGTATCTCCAAGGAGTAGAAGCACTTAGAAGAAAGATCAAGAAGAAGTTCATGAAGACCAACCAGAAATATTTCTAAGTCTTGTCCCTCTTTCTTTCTTTCTCCCTCCTTCTATGAGACTTCATGAAGACTAAGTAAATCCAAGACCAGCCTAGGTGATACAAAAATCATCAAGTCTGAAGATTCATCAAGACTACCAAGAGTTCAATCAAGACATCATCCAGAAGAAAGTTACAAGTCTGAAGATGAAGCCTAGAGGACAACTACATCTTTCTTTCTATCTTTTACCTCTTTCCTAATCTTATCTTTCACTTTAGACATAAACGATTTTTGATCATGTTATTACGATCTTGAAGTTTGTTGGATCCTAGCGGCATAGTGGGATGAAGCGGCCTGGAAAATAACCTTACATGTCCACGTACATGAGACCTGTTCCACAATTTAAGTGGCTGGCCGGGTGTCTGTCTCTCTCACTATAGTGAATATCCAATTTAACAAGAGTTGTTAATAATTGTTGATCACCTTGAAGAATAGAGTTAGTATTTTCTCTAAGTAGTTATGCACATCATGACTAAGTCATTGAGTGCTTATTCAAGATGATTTATAACAAAGTATTTTGTCCAACCTATGACTTTAGTTCTTAGTCATTTTGACCAACCTAATTGCCTTGCATTAACTTAAAAGAATTTCATGGCATGACATGCATCTCTAGTCCTTAGAAATAATTTGCATATCATGCATAACATGTTTTCCTTAGAAGTGTTATGAAACTTATTTGTTAACTACGTATGTGCATGTATGATTGATGATTGTTGTTTGTTGATTGTTGTATTGTTGTTTGCTTATATTGTTTAGATTGAACGGAGAGCAAACATTCGTTGTTGAATAGAGTTTGTGAACAACGACAACATTCAAAGGCAAGTGGCACACCTCATAAACTTCCTATTATTTTCTATACGCATTACTTAGTGCATTTTTATATGCATGAGTAGGATAGTATTGCTATGCAAAACCTGTGTAGAATTCCCTTACTCCTGTGTCTAGGTTCCTATATAATACTTAGTAGATGTATTGATGCTATGCAATTGATGAAAAGTTTTACAAAATGTTAAGTGACTACTCAGGGCTGTGCTCATGGTTGTCGTCGCCTAGGATGAATGTCTATTCTACTTAGGGCCGTGAGCATGGTGATTTTTACCTGAGAGTGCACATCCACTAAGTTAATGAAACTCCTGGGTGGATTGGTTGTATGGCGGCGAAGTTGAGTGGCTGCTCAGGTCCATGTCTATGGTTCCTGAAGTACGTGCACTTGTGGATAGCCACCCAGGGAACAGAGGAATCTGAAGAACTCCGAGTGACGATTGCTTCCAGTGCAGCCATTGCCATATGGGCTCTGGCTTGATCAATTATGTTGCGTGGACTCTCTCCGGCTTGACAAGCAGATGTAGTGGATGTTAGGTGGAACGGGTCAAGCCAGAGTGGGAGGGAAAATGCTTCTGAAAGATCTCGTCTCATTTTTCTCCTTTCCTTTTCACAAATGGCGTGTAAAGGATAAATTGGGTTGAATGGGTACAATGGTGAACGTCCACAACCTCTGCAGAGTGTAAAACTAAGTACTTAGCCGTGTCCCCGGTACGGACAATTTGAGCAGCTGATCGCGGACGTCAACGGAGGATTCCACCATTCCAACTTCAGAAATAAAACTTGATGGGTGAACAAGGGAAGATGAGATTTATGGTTTTCATGCCATACTTGTCTTGATTTGAAGAAAGAGTTTTCCAAAAAGATAGGAAAAATTGGTTTTATGCAAAATAGCCTTGAACTCCACCAGCCAAATATGCATATAGGCTATAGAGTTATTCCGTTAAGTGTCCACCATAGTGTCACTTGCCAGACTCCATTTTTAATGGAATCTTACCCACGTTGTTGCAATATTTTTCTTATTGCAGATTGTTCAGATGACGAGTGAGGTTTCGTTTATAGGTTTCGAGTCTACAACCAACATGTTTTCGCCTGTGGCAGCATGAAAGTGATAGAGACTCACTGCTATTGTATTTCCGCTGTGTACTATTTCAAAGCTAGCTTTATGCTATGCAACTTGTAATGAATATTTTGTAAGTCTGGATCATCGATGTAATAAAATTGATACTTTGTTGTGATATTACATTGTAAACTATGTGTGCAAACGAATCGATCCAGCGATTTGCACTATTCACAGGTATCTGCCTTATTTAAAGTGCAGGTACGCTACATGGTAGTAAGCCTATCATGCATACTACTGAAAACACTAAATGCAATAAAATAAAAATAGTAGGACATTTATGAGGGAGCATCACTTGCCTTGGTCACAGGGGGAACACGCGTAACTACCACAGCAACGGGAGCACTCCACACAATCTAGGTAAGCAATAGCACTAAATCAACATACACTCAAACACAGGTAGCATTCATGGAAAATGATATGCATGTTTAAATGCAACTACATATTTAAAATGTGCTAAAATAGCTTATTAGTTCTCTGGTTGTTAAAATAATGCATCATGACATGGGCGAGATTTAATGAAATTTATAATTTAAGAATATTTTTGAATCACTAGAGGGGTCTGGTTGAAAAATTATTATTATTATAGTTTATTATTCATAGAAATTAAGTTTTATGTTCTCTGGACAGAGTATGTAATTCAATACATTTAGCAAAATGATTCGCCTTAAAAATAATTTTAGAAAACAGGTTATGCATTAAATGGCTCAAATGCTTCTCTGTATATTTACTAATTTTAGTAGATGCACACAGGAAGACTAATGATACCAAATTAAACTACAGGACCAGACCTTTACAGGGACATAAAATTTGCTAAATTTGGAGTTGGGGTTTGAAAGTTATGAATTTTGGAAGTTTAGATCAATTTCTGTCTTTTCAAACAATTCTCAGAAAATCATTTAATTCTCAGCTGTCCGATCGTACTTAAACGGACGCCTGAGATTAAAACGTACCGGTTCGGAAAATAATTAAGCAGGAGCCGTTGGATAGAGATCGGACGCTCACCGTTCGTTGGCCAGCAGGTGGCGGCGCTCCGGTCGCCGGAAATGGTGCCGGCGGCGGCGCCGGTCTCGGGAGTGGATGGATACGGCGTTACGGTGGTTGATTGAGCTCCGGGAGGCGACGCCGAGGTTTCTCTCGTCACGGCGAAGACGATGGATGGCACGGCGTCGTCGTTCGCTTCTCTAGACGGCGTGGCGGCGTGGCCGGAGGCACTCGGTCGCCGGCAAACTCGAGTCGCGCACGAAACAGATGTTTGGCTGCGGGAAAGAAGCGGATAAGTGGGTGAGGAGATGCGCACGGTCGCGGCGAACTGCGTAGCACGGTATCGGGCTAGGTCGTTACTCACCTCGCCGCGATTCAAGGAATATGCGGTGGCGGGAGGGGCAACTCCGGCGAGCTTTCTTGGAGAAACGGGGACACGATTCGGAGAAATGGAAGAGGGGAAATGGAGAGGACCGCAAGGGGTTAAAGAGGAGGTCTCGGCTCGAGCGGGGGAGGCTGGGGGCGTGCGTAGTGGGGCGAGGTCGTGGCGTCGTGCTCCTGTCGTGGCAGCGGTTGGAGGAAGGAGACGAAGGCTTGGCGGGCCGCTGCTGGGCTCACTTTGCCCGCACGCGCAGCAGGTAAGCGCTGGGCTGGCTCGGCTGGCCCAGCTGAATCTTTTTTTTGTTTTCTTTTTGTTTTCGGTTTTCTTATTTATTTTATATCTTTTACTTTATTTATCCAAATGAGTTCAAATCAATTTCTATAGTTTTGTAAAAATCATATCTTTGATTTAAAACCATCATAATACATGTTTACATTACTTTTCAAAAATGTTTATTTGAAATATTGATTAGATATCAATTTGACACTTTTTGTGGAATTTAAAATAAAATTTTAAGAAAATATTTCATTCTTATGAAAATCATAAAATATACCACAATTAATAATATTGGATATGAACCATTTCAAACACCTTTCTAGTTCAAATTATTGTTTCAAATCCATATTTAAAATAGACATAATTTAAATAATACAAGCACTTTGTAAATATGGTTTCTGAGTTTAACAATATCTGAAAGATTTATTTTTGCTCGACCTTCAAGTATGAAAACAAAAGATTATTTGAAACATTTGACCTCAAAAAAACTTTTAGTTAATTTATAATAATTCTTTTCGATTCAACTTCTTGATAAATACGAATTTATTTAAAAGAATTAAGAGTTTAAAATTTTAGTGATTTTTTAAACATTCCAAAATTTTGGGATGTTACAGACTACCACCCTTAAAAGGAATCTCGTCCCGAGATTTGAAGAGGCTAGAAAGAAAGATGGGTTTGGATATCTAGGTTTGGGAGAGTTGGGTGGGCTACCACCCTTAATAGAATCTTTTGTTGGTTGTCCACGACTATTGTTTCCACCGTCAAGGTAACTCAGGTTAGATGGCTAGATCTTTAGTTTTTCAGTTGTGCTTCATCATCCTTGATTCCAGATATATACGATGTACTTGTATTTGAGAAATACTTGCGCTGAAAATAAACTGATTGAGGACTTACTGTTCACCACTTCACGCGCCTCGAACACTTCTTCCACATTGACATGATTCACATATCCTTTCTGGAATGGGTTGGGCTTGGCTGCTACAATGTCCTTCTTTTCAGGGCAACCACTAGAATAATGCCCCATGTTCTTACAGTTATAGCATTTTATATGACTGAGGTCCTTTTTTCCTTGTTGGCTATGTTGGCTATGCTGACCATTGCCATTCCCATTGCCATTGTGGTTACCATCCATGTGGTCACCATTGCTTCCCTTTTGGTCTTCATTATGGTTGTGACCATTTCCACCAATTTGATTGTTTCCTTGGTTGTGAAATTTGTTGCCACTGCTTCCCTCATAATGATTGTGCCTCTTGTGCGAAGTTTCAGAGTGGTACTTGCTTGAGATATGCTTCCTCTTTCTATTTTCGGCTTGTGTCTGTTTGTTCTCCAGGATAGTGGCCTTGTCGAGGAGTGACTGATAGTTAGGTGGGTAGACAACTGACAATTGAATGGCTAACTCATCATTCAGACCATCCAAGAATTTCTCCTTCCTCTTGGCATCTGTGTCAACATCGTCTGGCGCGTAGCGTGCTAGATTATTGAAATCTTCTATGTATCCAGCAACTGTGCGTTTTCCTTGACGCAGATTGCGGAATTCTCTTTTCTTCAAGCTCATGACACCAATTGATATGTGTGCAGTACGGAAACCATCTTGGAACATCTCCCAGGTGACATCCTCAATTGGGTGAGTGATCTGATAGTTGTCCCACCAGCTGGCTGCAGGTCCTTCTAGCAGATATGCCGCAAACCTGACCTTCTCTGCGTCTGTGCACCCAATGGTTACCAGATTCTTATTCACCGAGCGTAACCAGTCATCTGCTACAACTGGCTCTGAGGCGCTAGTGAATGTTGCTGGTCGCAACCTCAGAAATCGGGTGAGCATGTCCACTTGAGGGGGTGGTGGTGGCGGTGGATTGTTGTTGTTGTTTGCTAGGAACTGAGTCATCACTTGCATGAGTTGGGTCAACACTTGTTGCATCCCATTGTTGTCGTTACCATTGTTGTCTTCATTGTTGTTATTGTGGGTTTCTCGACGAGGAGGCATCTGTTGGTTTAGCATAGATAAGCAGAGATAGAGAGATCTAAGAGGAGAAAATCCTACCCTCACAAATAAACATGACAAAAGAACCACACAAACATTCATAAAACAACAACCTAATTATTTAACCAATCAACAAGATTCAACCACAAACAAGAAAATCAATCTAGTATCGACATACAACTTAAGTTGGTATGTACAATACACTAACACGAAATCGTTGTTGTAATGAAATGGTGGTCTCTGGTCTAACTCCTCGTTGAGTACTTCAGGTTTTTCCACCTATTAGATATCTTTGAAGTGTTTGCCGAATACTGATCCTCCAATGGTCTTCAATGTAGTGATTCGTATTGATATTGAGAATTTCACATGAATTATTGGACTCAGATTTCAAGAACATGGTCTTCTAGAATAAAAGGAGATATTTTCAGAAAGTTGAAAGTAGACGAGAGTATAAGAAGAAGGTAAATTGAAATAGATTTTTCTTTTAGAAATTTGAATAAAAATAGATTTTCAATCCTATGGTCAAAACCTATTTCTATACAAACCTAGGGTCACGAACCTACAGGCAACACAGTGCTCTGATACCATCTGTAACGGCCCTCCTTATTATAAGGTAGCGACCTCCTGTGTATAGTGCTAGTCCCTGGATCGACTTGCTAGCACACACAGTTTAAGATGAAATACCATAACATTGCATCAATATTCGTTACACGTTGATCCAGAAATAGAAGGGTTCAATACAAGGTGCATAGCTCATGGCTAGCTCAAACCGAAATAAACACACAGCGGAAAGCAAATGGATAAGTGAGTTCCATCTTCATCATGTGCCACAGGCAAGGCATGTTGGTTGGAGACTCGCGACCCTATCAATCCTTACTTCTCGTCAGAGGGTCCTGCAATGGTGAGTTCCAGGCCAAACTATATTGGGTCAGCACAATTGAATTGTGGTGGCAAGTGATACTAGTGGATTTTAATGGCATCCTATCATCTACATGCACATTTGGCTTGGTGGAGTTTGAGGCTGATTTGCATAAAGCCAGTTTTATCCTATATTTTTCAATAAATATTTTATCCTTCAATTTATATCATGTGGGTTACCTGTGCCATATTGGTTGGCATCACCACTTTATGTGCAACTATTCATTGGTGGATTTGCTGTGCAACCTTGTAGGTTAGCATCACCACTAATTATTTTAACTAACCGTTTGTGGGTTTCCTGTGCAACCTTATCGGTTAGCATCACCACTTAATATGATCTTGTGGGGTTCCTGTGCCACCTTGTCGGTTGGCATCACCACAACTGTCATATTTTACCCTTGTTCAACCCATCAAATTTTATTTAGAAATTGGGATGATGAGATCCTCCGTCAGTTCCTTGTCCAGCTGCTCAGATTGTCCGTAACCGGGGACACGGCTAAGTACTTAGTTTTTGACTCTCGAGAGTTTGTGCACTTTCACCACAAGACCCAATCATTCCATCGTCCATGTCACCCAATTATGAAATGGAAAAGAGAAGACCGAGACGAGACCTTTCAGAAGTAATTCCCCAAAATCATACTGCGGACCCTTCCCCACTTATCATCCCTACATCTGCGGGTCACGCGGATTTCGGGGTCTCACAACTTATATGGTCAAGACAGAGCCCATATGACATGTGGCTGCACTGGAAGCAATCTAAACATGGAGTAACTTCGAATCTCTTTGATCCTGGGTGGCTTTCCACACTTGCAATCCATCCTCCCATCCTGGGGTTACCCCGGGGGATCACCGTTTCCAACTTTCCACCAACACCCAGGTAGTTCATTAAACTTAGTTGTTTTCCTTACTCAACTACTAAAAACATTTTTCATAGCATATCCAAGTATCAACTAAGTTCAGTGGCTCACTAAACCTAAAGGGGGTGTGAGTGGATGACTATTCTAAATAGGATTCCCATAGCATAGCATATTATACCAAATATGGTAGTAATCCTATCATGCATACTACTGAAAACACTAAATGCAATAAAATAAAAATAGTAGGACATTTATGAGTGAGCATCACTTGCCTTGGTCACAGGGGGAACACGCGTAACTACCACAGCAACGGGAACACTCCACACAATCTAGGTAAGCAATAACACTAAATCAACATACACTCAAACACAGGTAGCATTCATGGAAAATGATATGCTTGTTTAAATGCAACTACATATTTAAAATGTGCTAAAATAGCTTATTAGTTCTCTGGTTGTTAAAATAATGCATCATGACATGGGCGAGATTTAATGAAATTTTATAATTTAAGAATATTTTTGAATCACTAGAGGGGTCTGGTTGAAAAATTATTATTATTATAGTTTATTATTCATAGAAATTAAGTTTTATGTTCTCTGGACAGAGTATGTAATTCAATACATTTAGCAAAATGATTCGCCTTAAAAATAATTTTAGAAAACAGGTTATGCATTAAATGGCTGAAATGCTTCTCTATATATTTACTAATTTTAGAAGATGCACACAGGAAGACTAATGATACCAAATTAAACTACAGGACCAGACCTTTACAGGGACATAAAATTTGCTAAATTTGGAGTTGGGATTTGAAAGTTATGAATTTTTGAAGTTTAGATCAATTTCTGTCTTTTCAAACAATTCTCAGAAAATCGTTTAATTCTCAGCTGTCCGGTCGTACTTAAACGGACGCCCGAGATTAAAACGTACCGGTTCGGAAAATAATTAAGCAGGAGCCGTTGGATAGAGATCGGACGCTCACCGTTCGTTGGCCAGCAGGTGGCGGCGCTCCGGTCGCCGGAAATGGTGCCAACGGCGGCGCCGGTCTCGGGAGTGGATGGATACGGCGTTACGGTGGTTGATTGAGCTCCGGGAGGCAGCGCCGAGGTTTCTCTCGTCATGGCGAAGACGATGGATGGCACGGCGTCGTCGTTCGCTTCTCTAGACGGCGTGGCGGCGTGGCCGGAGGCACTCGGTCGCCGGCAAACTCGGGTCGCACACGAAACATATGTTTGGCTGGGGGAAAGAAGCGGATAAGTGGGTGAGGAGATGCGCACGGTCGCGGCAAACTGCGGAGCATGGTATCGGGCTAGGTCGTTACTCACCTCGCCGGGATTCAAGGAATATGCGGCGGCGGGAGGGGCAACTCCGGCGAGCTTTCTTGGAGAAACGGGGACACGATTCGGAGAAATGGAAGAGGGGAAATGGAGAGGACCGCAAGGGGTTAAAGAGGAGGTCTCGACTCGAGCGGGGGAGGCTGGGGGCGTGCGTAGTGGGGCGAGGTCGTGGCGTCGTGCTCCTGTCGTGGCAGCGGTTGGAGGAAGGAGACGAAGGCTGGGCGGGCCGCTGCTGCGCTCACTTTGCCCGCACGCGCAGCAGGTAAGCGCTGGGCTGGCTCGGCTGGCCCAGCTGAATCTTTTTTTTTGTTTTCTTTTTGTTTTCGGTTTTCTTATTTATTTTATATCTTTTACTTTATTTATCCAAATGAGTTCAAATCAATTTCTATAGTTTTGTAAAAATCATATCTTTGATTTAAAACCATCATAATACATGTTTTCATTACTTTTCAAAAATGTTTATTTGAAATATTGATTAGATATCAATTTGACACTTTTTGTGGAATTTAAAATAAAATTTTAAGAAAATATTTCATTCTTATGAAAATCATAAAATATACCACAATTAATAATATTGGATATGAACCATTTCAAACACCTTTCTAGTTCAAATTATTGTTTCAAATCCATATTTAAAATAGACATACTTTAAATAATACAAGCACTTTGTAAATATGGTTTCAGAGTTTAACAATATCTGAAAGATTTATTTTTGCTCGACCTTCAAGTATGAAAACAAAAGATTATTTGAAACATTTGACCTCAAAAAAACTTTTAATTAATTTATAATAATTCTTTTCGATTCAACTTCTTGATAAATACGAATTTATTTAAAAGAATTAAAAGTTTAAAATTTTAGTGATTTTTTAAACATTCCAAAATTTTGGGATGTTACAAGATCATTACATTATTTGTTCAAAAGAAACAAGCAAGCGTTCAACGTTGGTTCCTGGCACCAGGATGTTATGGCTAAGAGAATGTTAATGGAGGTTTGGAGGGCCAACGGAAGAAAGGCTCACAAAGCTGTAAATGATCATGAGACAAGAGAAAGTCTTATAATCGAAGCTATGCAAGGAGTAGTGATTGCCATACAACGGATGCACATGGAGTTATAAGTATATGAAAGCTCTCCAATGGAACTAGTGGGGTTGCATCCAACTTGCTTGCTCATGAAGACCTAGAGCACTTTCGAGGAGACTCATCATTGGAATATACAAGCCAAGTTCTATAGTGTCTTTTCGATGGCCTCCGTGGCTCTTTTCACTTTTAGGGGCAAGCATCCTAATATGATATATGATATATGACAACACACTAATGATGATAAAAACAACATACTGATGATACAAGTAACTAATATGAATGTGCCATAAGAATGCATATATATGACAATGTGCCTCTGCCAGTGTAGCAGGTTATGCAATGATCTAGCATAACATGGGTAAAACCACACATCAACTTTATAGAATCACGCAAAGCAATAAATAAGTAATGAATGACAACAAGTCATGTAATGTAAGATGGATGTTGAATGACAATATATCTCGGAACAACTATGGAAATTCTGTAGTAGGTAGGTATGGTGGATGTTTTGAGGAAGATATTTGGCTTATGTGTAGGAGAACAAGATGAAGATCTCCCACGAGTTTGGATGTACCCACGAAAAATGCACCAACTCTCAATGTGAGAAAGGGCAAAGCAGAGTACCGAAGAGGCAAGCAATATGGTAGTGGAAGTGCCATGAAAACCGCAGTTTTAGAACTCACAAGTTAAAATATTCTAAATAAAAATATGATCATACAAGGCATAATGAAAATTACTCCTTGAGGGATCGTGGTGAATGAAAAAGTCACCGTTGGCTTCCCCGAACATAGCGCATATACCATTATGAAGAAGTCATATACCATTATGCAGTCAACTGGAAATTTAAGTGTGGCATAACTTCAAGTTTTTCTAGACCAACCATTAATCATTCCACTTTACTAGACCATCATGTTTACCATTAATAAAATTAATATCTCAAAACAACATCAATGATTCAAGTGACACAATTTAATGATCTACAAGATTATGAATCATTTAATTATATCATCTACCACATTTAACATTTTCTGTTCTCAACCAAATACCAATCAACTTATTTAAAATATAAACTCTCCAAGTAATTAAACAATGAGATATGAGAGTATGATATAACAAAGCTAACAACTCTAACAAGAGATGCATGAAAAACAAGAATATAAGTGAAGAATACGAGTATTCATAAGAAAAAGTGGAGCGTGTCTCTCTCCCACACAAAAGAATGCTAGGATCCATTTGATTCAGAGAATGAAAATAACAAAAACAAAAACAAACAAAAGCTTCAAGATAAGCACATAAGATGTGACGGAAATAAAATATAGTTTTTGTAGAAAGGACCTGATAGTTTGTTGATGAAGAAGGGGATGCCTTGGGCATCCCCAATCTTTGACGCTTGAGTCTTCTTGAATTATATTGGCGTGAACCACCGGGGCAACCCCAAGCTTTGGCGTTACTATCCTCTTGATCACATTATATCATCCTTCTCTCTTGATCCTTGAAAACTTCCTCCACACCAAACTTTAAAGTAACTTCATTAGAGGGTTAGTGCACAAAAATTATGATATTCTGTAGTAACACAATTGCTACCAATGCTACTGGACATTATCTGCAGCAACTTATACCTCATAGGATAAAAAGATCCAATCAAAATAGTAAAAGAGGCATTGCAAAATAAATGGCAGAATCTGTCAAAAAACAGAACAATCTGTAAAAACGAATTTTTTCGAGGGACTTAACTTGCTCAGATCAGAAAACTCAAAACTAATGAAAGTTGCGTATACATCTGAAGATTATGCACAAAAAATGGCAGATTTGTCTGACGTTCCAGTGAATTGATATGAATTTAAAGGTGAACAGAAGAAATTTGTTTATGCGCGGGAATTGAAATTTAGCATCAATTTTAACTAGAGGCTTAACTTGACACAACATTGCAATAAAATAAAGATGCAAAGGAATTGCTACAGATATAGGACAAGTCCTTGACAAAAGCAAAATAAATTAAGATAACATGAAATAAAAGTGGGTTGTCTCCCATAAGCGCTTTTGTTTAGCGCCTTTGAGCTAGGCACAAAGAGTGAAACTTAAGTATTATCAAGAGATGAAGCATCAACATCAATAATTTCCTCCAAAACATGGTTGGTTGTAATAGGTGTTTTTGGTATCCATGAGTGTTTCCTATCATGTAAACCATCACTTTTAGGCATATTGGGAGGTTAGGGTTTGGAAATATAAATGAACTTTTGCTCCCTTCCTACAAAAGTCTTTTCTCTCTTAGTTTAATAGAAGCAAATGTTGAACCTAAAGTTTCCATAACATCTTCTAATTCATCAATTCTATGATTATGAGTATCAAGGATGTTGCTAGTTTCTAAAGCAGTGATTCTTCCATTAATGGTATCTATTGATTCATTATCCTTGCTAGCGTTATCAAGAAAAGTTTTCTCCATAGAATCCAACCTTTTAATAATATCTTCCAAAGTGTCTCAGTTTTTATCTTCTTTAGTAAGGGGTGGTGATCCTACCAAACTTTCAATTAAATTGCAGTCTTCAAAAGCAGGTGTTCCAAGAAAGTCCCCCCCCCCCCCCCCCCCCCCCCCCGTAGGAGTGTCAAGAACATACCTATACAACCTAGAAATACCAACACAAAAATTCCTAAGGATGATTAAAGTGGAGTGTTTCTTAGTGCATTTTTTATGAGCATCATTTATCCTATACAAGGCATCTTTTAAACTTTATCCTCCTTGTTGTTTAAACGAACGAACTTCAACTTCACGACTACCCATTTTCAGCAATTTATAACCAAACCGAAATAACAAAACGAGGAAAATTAACACAAACCGAAATAAACAAAAGCAACAAAACTGAAAATATAATAGCAAAACTGACATAAAGAAAGTAATGCAAGTAACTAATTTTTTTGTATTTTTGATATTAAGCAAACAAAACAGTAATAAAAATAAACTAAGCAATACAATAACAAAATAAAAAGATTGGAAGTGCGAAAACTCCCCTCGTGAAGGAATGCTCAACTCCCCGCAACGGCGCCAGAAAATCTTGATGCACTACACGGGCGCAAAGTTGACAAGGGCAACGACGCCAGAAAATCCTTTGATGAGCACGAGTGTATGTTGTTGGAAGACCCCAAGAGGAAGGTGTGAAGTAGTATACCAGCAAGTTTTCCCTCAGTTATAAAACCAAGGTTATCAAACCAGTGTCAGCAACGAACATGGAGCCTGCACACAAACAATCAAAGTATTTTGTCCCAACTCAACGGTGAAGGTGTCAATCCCACCGGCTTGCTGTGATTAAACGTACGTGTGGAAGAAAAGATGTTTGTTTGCAGAAAGTACCAGGTTTGCAGTTGTGGTTTTATCAGATTAATCAGAACGACCGGGGTCCACAGTTCACTAGTGGTGTATCTCCATAAATAATAATAACATTCATCCATGCGTGGTAAAAAAATTACAGCTAGACAATTGATAGATTAATGGTAAGAACCCCAATGCATATACTAATGATATAGTGTCTAGTGTGAGATTCATTCGGGCATTACAACAATATACATAGACCGTTCCAACCGCATCTATGACTAATAATCCACCTTCCGGTTAGCGTCCGCACCCATTTCAGTATTAAGTTGCATGCAACCGATTATCGCCTTAAGCACTGTGTGTAAAGTAAGTAAGTAATATCATCCTTAGACAAATTACTACTATTTTATCCCTAGTAGCAACAGTACATCTACAACCTTTCAACTTTCTGTCACTAACCCAGATTTAATAGAGACATGAACCCACTATCGAGCATAAATACCCCCTCTTGGAGTTACGAGCATCTACTTGGCCAAAGAACACACAAGTAACGGAGAGTATGCAAGATCATTAAATAGCACACATATGATATATTATGAAGCAATAACTTTAGTACTCAATATTCATCGGATCCCAGCAAACACAACAAGGAGAATTACATAAAGATGATCTTGATCATGATAGGCAGCTCACAAGATCTAAACATGATAGCACAAGAGGGGAAGACAACCATCTAGCTACTGCTATGGACCCGTAGTCCAAGGGTAGACTACTCACGCATCATTCTAGAGGCGGTCATGGGACGTAGAGGCCTCCGGGGATGATTCCCCCTCCCGGCAGGGTGCCGGGGAGTAGTTCTGATCTCCCCCGAAGTTGTGTTGACGATGGCGGCGGCTCGTGACCTGTGGAGGAAAAGATAATATCGTCCAATCGTTTTGAGGTCTGGGGCTATTTATGGGCAAAAGGGCGATGTCTATGGAGGGCCGAGGGGCCCACACCACCTCCTGGTGCAACCAGGATGGGGCCCGCGCCACGGGGTGGTGGCGGCGCCTCGTGGCTTCTCTCCGTCTCGTCTTCGGTGTTCTGGAACGTTCCTTTTCCAAAAATAATTCCAAGATGTCTTATTTCCAATTCCGAGAATATTTCCTTAAGTACTTTTTTTGAAACCAAAAACAACAGAAAACAGGGAACTGGTACTTTGGCATCTTGTTAATAGGTTAGTCCCAGAAAATGCATAAAACTATATAAAATGCATATAAAACATGTAATAACATGATATAACATAGCATGGAACATAAGAAATTATGGATACGTTGGAGACGTATCAATACCTACTAATATATCTTTGCAAATGGCTGATAAATCTACTGCTGTTCCAGTTGGAATTTGTGAGGATGTTCCTGTCCAAATAACTACCAATTGTTTAATTATGACTGACTTTGTTGTTCTTAAAATGTCTGAAGATGATAATATGTCTATTATTCTTGAAAGACCTTTTCTAAATACTGCAGGGGCTGTTATTCATTGCAATAAAGGAAAAGTTACTTTTAATGTTTATGACATGGAGCACACTACTTATTTTCCCAAGAAAGTTGATAGAATGCCTGGAGTTAATACAATTACCAATATGAGGTCTATTAGAGTGGGGAGTATTGATTGCCCATATAAAGAAGAATACAAAACTCTCATGATTGGATCATTACCAATTCAATATAATGTAACATGAGTATATTATATGGTTTAAAATCTTTCATGACATATAAAATTCATTTGGTGGCAAGACTTGATCAACCTTGTTAACAAGTGCATTTCAAATGCATAAAGAGGATAAATAATTTTCTTTCCTTCATCCTTGTTTTACCTACTCTAATGTTATTTAGTTTGCAATGTTTAGCTGAATTTGTTGTTAAAAATAATTTTTCAATATTGAATTTAATAATGCAAAATACCAGAAAATGAAAAAAATAAAGTTTCTCAGAAAATTAAATTTTTTATATGAAAAATCATATTTTTCGAGAAGGCTCCTGAAAGTGCCAAAGAGCAACCAGGGGGACCCACAGGGCCACCCCACCACCTGGTGGGGCGGCTGGCCTTTGGCCGCGCCAACACATGGTGTGGGGCCCACATGCCTCCCCACTTGCTCTCTCTCCTTCCCCTGCCTTCCTCTTGCCCGAAAAATCACTCCTGGATATCTCAAACTCCTGTTCTTGTTGCTGAAATTTGGTGCATCTCCTCTCTGGTATGTGACTCTTCCGAATATCTAAGTAGAATTTTGTTTAGTGGTGTATATATGAAGTATTTTGCTGCCGTAGGTATCTTTTTTAGTGAGTTTGAATGCTTGTTCTAAGTTGAAATAACTAGTTTTGATGCATGCTTAAGACTCTAGCAAGTCACTGATACGTCCATTTTGCATCACTATTTTATATCATAATTTACTGCTATTCATTGATATATTTCGTATTTAGCGATGATACTTATGTTATTTCATCTATTTTGCATGATTGATGATCATTGGGGGATGGAACTCCAGAGTCTGAATTCTGCTGGAAAAAGCATCGTCAAGATACAATATTTGCGAAGACCAGAAGAAAAAAGTGGACATCTGGGATTTATTTCAGATTTATTTCATGAAGGAGGCCAAAAGCAGAGCCTGGGGTGGGGCCCACACCACCTCCCGGCGCGGTCAGGAAGCCAGCCGCACGAGCAGGTGGTGAGGCCACCCTGGCCCACCACTTGGCGCACCCCTTCGCGTACTTCTTCACCCCGAAGACCTAAAATTATTACATTGTCCAGAAACCATCTCTGCCGCCACCACGAGGCGGAGAAGACAGAGAGAGAAAAGCTCTCCGGCAGGCTGCGTTGCCGCCGGGAAATTCCCTCCCAGAGGGGGGAAATCGTCGCCATCGTCACCATCATCGAGCTGCATGATGCACTACACGGGCGTGTTGTTGGGAGACCCCAAGAGGAAGGTGTGAAGTAGTGCAGTGTAACATCCCAACATTTTATAATGTTCAAAAATCACTAAAATTTAAAACTTTTCTTTTTATTAAAATACAATATTAAATGTATGAGAAAACCAACTATAAAAGACTTCAAAGTTTAATATTTCCAATGTCACAGTGTAAAACATTTTATTATTCCATGTAATTCAAAACCTTAAAATATAATTTGACAAAAATGTTACAAACTACAATTCTTTTTATTTTAAGTAAATAGTTGTATTTGAATTAAATCACTTAGCCATATCCATTCATAAATATAAGATTATTCAAAATGGTATATAATTACTAAATGGGTTTCATTCCTTTAACTAAGTTCAAAATATAGTTTGGAAATTATAAGCCTATAGTGTATAACTTTACAACTTCATAGAATTTAAATTACTGAATTAGCCAAATAAACATTTCTTTTGCTTAAAGGAATTTCATCTATTTTCAAAGCATGAAAGGATTAATATATTCTAAATAAGAATAGAATTAAAACAAAAATCCTTTCCAAAGTTGTTATAAAGTTTTCAAATGAATTATCATAATTAAAATATAATGTTGCACAAATTATTTTCAATTAAAAATGAATAACCTATATTTCACATTTCCTAAAACATTGTTATATGTGTTCTTTAATATTATGCCAAAATAAAGATAAATGATTTCAGAAAAATAAGTTTAAATAACTTAAATTCAAACATATTGAAATGGGAGGTATTTTTACAAAGTTATTATAGCCAAAGGAAAATTTAAATAAGAAAGAAATCCAAATTTGACTTAAGTGTCAAATTTGTAATTAAGCAATATTTCAAAATATGAATTTTCAAAAATATTCAAAACATACCCACAACTGGTTTAACAGCAACATATTATTTTTACAAATTTTTAGAAATTAATTTGACATCATTTGGAGTTATAAATAAAAAGATATGAATAAAAGAAATAAAATCAGAAAAAGAAAATAGTCGCTGACGTCAGCAGTGACGTCAGCTGTTCATCTCCAACCTCTGTCCGATTAACACGCCGAAGAATGAAATCGAATCGGAGACGATTTCCTCTCCAATTCGTACGGGATTCGATCTCCTGCAGCCCCTATATAATCCCCGGACCCCGCCGCGTCTTTTCCCCCTCAAAACCCTAACTAAATCACGCCGCCAGGCCGCTGGAAAGCTCGCCGGAGTTCGTCTCCTCCGCCGCACGTTCCTCACTTTTCCGTCACGGTGAGACCTTCCCCGATGCCCCTGACTCGCTCCTCTTCAATGTCGTCCTCGTGCGCATCTCCTGAGTCACGCGTTCGGCGTTTCCTGCAGTGTTTCGAGCACATCGTCGTCGACTGGACCTCACCGGAGCCGCCGCCGCACTCGTCGTCGCCTCTCCGCTGTCCAAGGACGCCCGAGACAACCTCACCGCTCCCATCCAACTCGCCGTGCTGCGGGAAGCCGTTTGCCACTCGCCCCACGCCCGGGAGATCGCCGGAGCGACGGATCCGTCATCGACAGAGGCTGCGCCGTCGTCTTCCTCACCGCCGGCGAGCACTGCGCCGCCACCCTCAGGTCAGCGCCTCTCGACCGTCAGATCTTCGATCGACGCACGAGATTAGATCGTGGCGGACGAAGCGGTACGCTCCGATCTGGACCGTCAGATCCAGATCTGACGGCCCAGATCAGATGACTTATCCTCGTCAGCGTCCACGTCAGCGCCAGCGTGTATTTAAATTTTTCTATTTTATTTTTAATTGGAAAATTGCAGATTAGTCCCTGTAATGAAAACAATCATAACTTTTTAACCACAACTCCAAATTTAATAATTTTTATATATTTGGAAAGCTCTGGATGTGTATAATAATTTGGATCTGACAAAATTTAAATTTGACTTAGTATAAAATATTCCAATTTCAGATGGGGAATTTGAGTATATTTGCGATAACTTTAAATCTTTAAATCCAAAAATTGCAAATAAATGTGTTTTAGAAACTTTAGAATATATGTAAATTAATGCCACTGCTATAAAATATTTCTGAGTAATTTTTGAATGATTTCATAGTTGTGTGTTTAATTTGAATAGTTTGACTAATTTTGAAATAACTTTTAATAGAAACATTATTTTGGATTAAATCCAATTGCAATAGATTTAATTAAATACTCTCTGTCTAGTAACACTAATTATAAAATTTTGTTATAAAAATTTAATCATAGGAAACTTTAATCTCATAAGTATTTCTTTTATTATATTTTCCAAAACTAGAAATTTATTAAATTGCATTTATAAATTCATGCATAGTTATAAATAAAACACAAAAGTTATTTTGATATTTCTTGTGATTTCATTTCATAGCATATTTTATTCTCATAGGAAAACCCCTCTTCTTTAGTTTTCTCTAAATTAGGATTATTTTCAAACTTAGTATTTTGTGAAAAGTGCTATGCACTAGACACTTAGTAGTTTTCAAGATGGAGCTAGAAGACCATTGAAGGACTTAGCCAAAAACAAGACTTCAGAAGTATCTTCAAGGAGGAAACACTTAGAAGAAAATCAAGAAGAAGTTCATGAAGGACTTAGAAGAAAACAGACTCTGGAAGCATCCCCAAGATGTCAAGCACTTAGAAGAAAAGTGAGAAGAAGTTCAAGAAGGCCAACCCCCTTTCTATTCTCTAAGTCTTTCTCTCTGTCTTTCTTCTACTCTGAGATTTCATGAAGACTAAGTAAAACCAAGACCAGCCTCGAGGATACAAGAACCACCAAGTCTGAAGATCAAAACTTCAATCAAGACTTCATCAAGGAGAATATTACAAGTCTGGAGATGAAGCCTGGAGGACAACTACATCTTTCTTTCTATCTTTTCCCTCTTTCCTAATCTTGTCTTTTAGACTTAAACAAATTTTGATCATGATGTTATCATCTTGAAGTTGTTGGATCCTAGCAGCATAGTGGGATGAAGCGGCCTGGAAACAAACCTTACATGTCCACGTACATGAGACCTGTTCCACAATTTAAGTGGCTGGCTGGGTGTCTGTCTCTCTCACTATAGTGAATGTCCAACTTACAAAGAGTTGATAATAATTGTGATCATCTTGAACAAACGACTTAGTATTTTTCTCCAAGTATTTTGCACATCATGGCTAAGCCATTAGAGTGTTTGTTTCAAGAAGATATAAAACAAAATAAGTTTATCCAACTTAAGACCTTAGTCCTTAGTCATTCTTGAACCACTTAATTGCCTCACAATAACTTAAAAGATTTTCATGGCATGAAAAAGTATTTCTAGCCCTTAGGAATATTTTGCACATCATGCATAAACATATTTTCCTTAGAAAGTTTTATAAAACTTATCTATTCATCTAGAATGTGTTTGTATGCTTTGTGGATTTGTGCTTGCTGTTGATTGTTGTATTGTTACTTGCTTATATTGTTTAGATTAAACGGAGAGCAAACGTGCGTTGTTGAAAAGAGTTTGTGAACAACGACAACATTCAAAGGCAAGTGACACACCTCATAAACTTCCTATTTTTATGCATTACTTAGTGTATTTTTAAATGCATGTGTTGCTATGCTAAACCTGTGTAGAATCCCTTATACCTGTGTCTAGGTACCTATGCAATACTTAGTAGAATTATTGATGCTATGCAATTGATGAAAGGTTTCACAAAATGTTAAGTGACTACTCAGGACTGTGCTCATGGCTGTCTTCGCCTAGGATGAATTTCTATTCTACTTAGGGCTGTGAGCATGGTGATTTTTACCTGAGAGTGCACATCCACTAAGTTAATGAAACACCTGGGTGGTAAGTGGTCGGATGGTTTATGTTGAGTGGCTACTCGGTCCATTTCTATGGTTCCTATAGAGTATGTACACTTGAGAACGGCCACCCAGGAACAGAGGAATCTGAAGGAACTCCAAGTGACGATTGCTTCCAGTGCAGCCATTGCCATATGGGCTCTGGCTTGATCAATTATGTTGCGTGGACTCTCTCCGGCTTGACAAGCAGATGTAGGGGGATGTTAGGTGGAACGGGTCAAGCCAGTATGGGGAGGGAAAATGCTTCTGAAAGATCTCGTCTCATTCTCTCCTTTCCTTGTCACAAATGGTGTGTAAAGGATGCCTTGGGTTGAATGGGTACAATGGTGAAAGTGCACAACCTCTGCAGAGTGTAAAACTAAGTACTTAGCCGTGTCCCCGGTTACGGACAATTTTGAGCAGCTGATCAAGGACGTCAACGGAGGATTCCACCATTCCAACTTCAGAAGTAAAAACTTGATGGGTGAACAAGGGAAGATGAGATTTATGGTTTTCATGCCATACTCGTCGAGATTTCAAGAAAAGTGTTTTCAAAAGAGTAGGAAAAATTGGCTTTATGCAAATTAGCCTTGAGCTCCACCAGCCAAATATGCATATAGGCTTTAGAGTTATTCCATAAGTGTCCACCATAGTGTCACTTGCCAGACTCCATTTTTAATGGAATCTGACCCACGTTGTTGCAATATTTTTCTTATTGCAGATTTGATCAGATGAAGAGTGAGGTTTCGTTTAAAGGTTTCGAGTCTACAACCAACATGTTTTCGCCTGTGGCAGCATGAAAGTTATAGAGGCTCACTGCTATTGTATTTCCGCTGTGTACTTTTCAATGCTAGCTTTATGCTATGCAACTTGTATAAATATTTTGTAATTCTGGATCATCGATGTAATAAAATTGACCTTTGTTGTGATATTACATCGTAAACTGTGTGTGCAAATGAATCGATCCAGGGATTTGCACTATACACAGGTATCTGCCTTATTTAAAGTGGAGGTACGCTACATGCAGCAGCAAGTTTCCCTCAGTTATGAAACCAAGGTTATCGAACCAGTAGGAGATGACTGTTCACCCGAGGTTGTTGGCAGCGACGTTGACACGGCGCAATACCAGCGTCAACAGCGAACATGGAGCCTGCACACAAACAATCAAGATACTTTGCCCCAACTTAACAGTAAGGTTTTCAATCTCACCGGCTTGCTGTAACAAAGGATTAAACGTATGTGTGGAAGAAAGATGTATCTTTGCAGAAAGTAACAGGGTTGCAGTTGTGGTTTTATCAGATTAATGAGAAGGACCAGGGTCCACAGTTCATTAGTGGTGTCTCTCCATAAATAATAACATTCATCAATGTGTGGTAGACAAATTACAGCTAGGCAATTGACAGAATAATGATGAGCAATCCAATGCATATAATAACGTTATGATGTCTAGTGTGAGATTCATTCGGGCATTACAACAATATACATAGACCGTTCCAACCGCATCTATGACTAATAATCCACCTTCCAGTTAGCGTCCGCACCCCTTTCAGTATGAAGTTGCATGCAACAGATTATCGCCTTAAGCACTGTGTGTAAAGTAAGTAACATCATCCTTAGACAAAGTACTATTGTTTTATCCCTACTAGCAACAGTACATCGACAACCTTAGAGCTTTCTGTCACTGCCCTAGATTTAATAGAGACATGAACCCACCAGCGAGCATAAATACCCCCTATTGGAGTTACGAGCATCTACTTGGCAAAAGCACACACAAGTAACAGAGAGCATGCAAGATCATTAAATAGCACACACATGATATATTATGAAGCAATAACTTTTTTACTCACTATTCACTGGATCCCAACAAACACAACATGGAGAATTACATAAAGTTGATCTTTATCATGATAGGTAGCTCACAAGATCTAAACATGATAGCACAAGAGGAGAAGACAACCATCTAGCTACTACTATGGACCCGTATTCGAAGGTTAGACTACTCACGCATCAGTCCGGAGGCGGTCATGGCGACGTAGAGGCCTCCGGGGACGTTTCCCCCTCCCGGCAGGGTGCCGGGGAGCAGTTCTGATCTCCCCCGAATTGGTGTTGTTGACGGCGGCGGCTCGGGACCCGTGGAGGAAAAAGTGATTAACCGTATCGATTATTTAGGTAAGGGAGGTATTTATGAGCGAAAGACCTAGGTCGGTGGGCGCCCGAGGGCGCCACATCACCTCCTGGCGCGGCCAGGATGGTGCCCACGCTAGCAGGTGGTGTGGGCTCCTCTCGGCCCCTCTTCGGTTCCTCGTGACGCAAATATTCCAAAAATAATTTCAGGTTGATTTATTTCCAATTTGACGGATATTTCCTATAGTGATTTTCTGAAACAAAAAAAATAGCAGAAAACAGGGAACTGGAACTGTGGCATCTTGTTAATAGGTTAGTCCCAGAAAATGCATAAAACTATATAAAATGCATATAAAACATGATATAAGATGATATAACATAGCATGGAACATAAGAAATTATGGATACGTTGGAGACATATCACTGCACTCCATCACCATCGCCAACACCACCATCTCCACCACCGACACCGTGATCTCCATCCATCCACTTCCTTCCCGCTGTAACTTTTGGGGATAAACTTTGTGTATTTGATAGGGGAAACTCTCCTGGTGTTGATTGCTATTGTTATTGATGCTATTGAGTCAAACCGTTGAACTAGGGTTTATGTTCAGATTGTTATCCATCATTATATCACCTCTGATCATGTTCCATATGGTGTGTTGTGAGTAGTTTGTTGTGTTCTTGAGGACATGGGAGAAGTCTAGATGTTAGTAGGGAACTATGTTGAATAATATTTGATGTTTTGATATTTAAGTCGTGGTTCCATTCTTCTAGTGGTGTCATGTGAATGTCGACTACACGACACTTCACCTTTATGGGCCTAGGGGAATGCATCGTGTACTCGGCTATCATTTGTGGGGTTGCCGGAGTGATAGAAACCTAAACCCCCGTTGGTATTCCGATGCACGAGGGATCACATGATCTCAGAGTTTAAGGCTATGGTTAGATTTATCTTAATTACTTTCTTGTATTTGCGGATGCTTGCAAGGGGTATAATCATAAATATGTATTAGTCCTAGGAAGGGCGGTGCATTAGCATAGGTTCACCCACACGACACTTATCTAAACACTAAAGATTATTCATCAATATAAAGCGAAAGCACTAGACAGAAATCCCGTGTGTCCTCAAGAATGTTTGGTCATCATAAGTAAACAAACCGGCTTGTGCTTTGCTCAAAAGGATTGGGACACTCGCTGCAATTATAATTGCCGCGCTCTATTTAGTCGCACTTTATTTATCTGTTATATCAAAGTCTACTAACAACTTGTCTGCTAGTGTTTACAGTGAAATCCTCATCAAAACCACTTGTCAACACCTTCTGCTCCTCGTTGGGTTCGACAATCTTATTTATCAAAAGTGCTGCGATACACCCCCTATACTTGTGGGCCATCAGTCACTATAGTAGTTTCCCTTCATTTAGTTGGCTAAAAATCGATTTTTATGGTGTTTGTTAAAAATTTGAGAACATGGAGGGAAATGCATTAGCACTAGATCCTAGTGAGATAGTGGTGCAAGGGAAGTTCAAAGTTCATAGGGAAGGAGTATATCCAGCTATCTACCCATGCTCGCAATTCATGGAGGTTGCAGGGATTACACATTATTTCCATACTCTCTTGTCAAATGCAGGATTGGAACGTTTTCTTGAGGATCAACCTTTCCAATATGCTATTTTGTCTATGTCAGTGGTGCTGGACTTTGGTTGAAATTTGAACTCATCTAACCCCACCGTGCATTATAAAATTTACAACAAATCTGTGGACTTGTCTTTTGGTGTTTTCTGTTCAGTGATGAGAGTTCCACCTGGAGGATCATTGGAGAAGCTAAAGGGGAACCCAAGGCCATTGATGGATTTGTACGAAGATATTTGCTATGGGATGAGTTTATCTAAGGAGGACGGTAAAATCAGTAGTATTCATCTCCCTTCCATTCGTTATTTTGCATACTTCATTGCTAAATGTGTTCTAGCTAGAAGGACGCCTAGTAAATTAGGCTTGTCTGATTTAGCTTTTCTAGCTGCTGCTTTGCGTAGTGATAGAACTTATAACTTGGGTGCTCTGATTGCTCACCGCTTCGCTACTAACCGTGAAAGGGGAGGAATTTGTGGAGGACTAGTCGCTTCACGATTATTATCTTTGCATTGTTTGGAACCCCATCCTCATGATATTCAGCTACCTATGGAAAAACTTGATATTGATTCAATGAAGAAGCATGAATTTATTGCCGAGGATGGTATCTTGTACTTTCTCCCTTACATAATAACTTTCCCAAAGAAGAAATACTATACCGTATCTACCATTTACACCATAAGGGAGATAATGAACACAAAAATATTTTGTTTTGTTGTGTGCTGTTTCACACAGGCACAGATTTCTGCTGTCCACCGTTTAATTTATAACTTTTCACGGAAACGTCGGAATGACCTGAAATTTCGTGTGCATATTCCAGGGATGTGTACGTAACTTTCATTAGTTTTGAGTTTTCTGATCTGGGGACGATACGGTCCTAAAAAAAAATTCGTCTTTCCTGGCTGTTCTGTTTTTAGTTCCTAAATTCGAAAACCCAAAAATATTTGCTGTTTCTTTGTTGTTTTGTATAGTTTGTTTCAGAGGTCATTACCTTCAGTTACTCCATGGAGTTTGGTTCTTATTACATATCTTTCAAGCACACAAATGATAAAGCAATTATGATGATCTACGATAATTTTGAGTTGGGTAAGAGGTTGGTAATGAACTCTATTTGTTTCTCATTTTTGTACATATACTCATTCTTGTGAGCATGCTTAGATGGTTCGCATAAGGTATATGTCGATTGGTGGATGCTTAGTAGTTCGTGTTCTCTTATGATCGTTTCCAATTTATTTATGATGGATGTCATGTCTCTATGGATATTTGCTTGCATTGTTTTGCTCATAATAGAATATGACATTGTGGTATCATCCTCTGAATAATTCATTTGAATTGACTTGGCACATGCTTCCACATGTTATGACTGAAAACAAAAAGTCAATTAAGACTTGATGACATATTTTGCCTCAGAGTTCTTGTATCTTTATTATGCCTCCGTTAATTCTATTTATTCGCAAACATGATTATGACGGTTATAGCTCTCTTGAATTGTCACTTTCCCATCTTTTGCTAGCCTCCACTTGTACTAAGCTAAGAAAATGCTTGTGCTTCCAAATCCCTGAAAACCAAGTTATTCCAAAGAGCCCACCATAAATACCTATGCATGGCATTTCAAACCATTCAAGTAAATTCGCATGTGCTACCTTTAAAACCTTCAAACACTTCTCAATTTGTGCCACTGTTTTGAGCTCATGAGGAAGTGGTAGTTGGTCTTGTTATCCTCCATATTAATTAAGTAATTGACTTGCATGCTACAACTGGTCGTCACGAATTTTGCAAAGGGCTAGTTACACCATTGTAATATCAAAAAAAAAGATTTGAGAAAATAAAAATAGGCACTCCTCCATGGTTTGAGATTGTTTGGTGGGCACCCGAGAATTCGGTTAGCCATGGTTTGTTAGAAAGGTGGGGAGGAGTGTCAAGCTATCAAAATGAATGAATATAAAGATGCATATTATAAGTGCTTTGTTTTAAAAATAATCGGAACCGCTCTCAACTTGCTTAGTATGGAAGATAACAAGAACTCTACCATTCGTTGACCTAACAACCACCACTCAAAAACAATTTTACCTCTATTTTCAAAATGATAAGAAGCTCTAGCACATGTTGAATCCGTACTTCCCTCAATGAAGGGCATATCTCTTACTTTACTGTTGAGTCACCATCCTTCTTTGAGCACCTTCTTGAGAGCATAATTGTCATTCTTAGTGTAATGTGCTTGTCCCTTAATATGTTAACCGCGGTGTAATCTCGATGCTTTTATCTTTGATATCTTTATGTATAGTCTTCCCTTGAAACTCAGAGGTGCCTGGGCAGTTAGGTTTTGCTGTTCCATTCGGGCAAGCGAGATACAACTTTATCATACTTTCTTATGAGCCTTGCAATCATGTGAATTGATATGTTTCATGTTATTTATCATCGGTATAATTGGCATATTTTCATGGTTTACATAACTATTGGGTGACACCGTTTATATATGAATTATTATGAATAGTCTAAGCATTTGTCCTCATAATGAGAATATTTACATCACATGAGCAAATGAGTTCGTGAAAGTTCTTTTATCGCACTCAGCTGTTAACTGAATTGCTTGAGGACAAGCAATAACCTAAGTTGGGGGGAGTTGATACGTCCAAAACATATCTACTTTCCCGAACACTTTTGCTATTGTTTTACCTCTAATTTGTGTGTTTTCAATGCAACTAACACGAACTAACGCTGTTTTCAGCAGAATTACTCTGGTGTCTCCTTTTTGTGCAGAAATATCAACTTTAGGGAAAAAGCCCGAAAAACATCTGGAAGTCATTTTTCTATCCGAGAGGGACCAGGAACCACGAAGACCAAACAGAGAGGAGGCACGAGGCCGCCACACCACCTCCTGGCGCAGGTGAGCCCTTGCCGCGCTAGCAGGGGGTGGGACCACCTCGACCACCTCCTCACGACCCCCTTGCGGCTATAAGTCCCTCCTGACCTAAAAACCCACGGGGGTATCAAGTTTTCCACGAAACATCTCCGTACGCTGCCGCCACCGCGAACCCTAGTTCGGGGACCAGAAGTCTCTGTTCCTGTACCCTGCCGGGACAGGGAATCAAAGGGGATCATTGCCATCATAATCGCCAACGCCTCTACATCAACCATCCATGTTTCCCCCATCCATGTGTGATTAATCCACCGCTGTAGGCTTGAGGGGATGGTAGGGATTGGATGAGATCACTCATGTAATAGCTGTAATATCGTTAGGGTATGGTGCCTAGCATCCGTTATAGGTGTTTGTTATGCTTAATGCTTGACACTAGGGCCCGAGTGCTTTCAGATCTGAACTTGTTATTGTATCATGATAATAATTATTGTTTTGGATCATATCTATGAGTTTTATACACATAATATTGTCTGAACCGATGGCCCCAAAGTGACAGCAATTGGGATAACCGGAGGAATGGCTGTGATGTGAGGATCACATGTGTTCACGGAATGTTAATGCTTTGCTCCGGTACTTTATTAAAAGGAGTACCTTAATTGCCAGTAGTTTCCCTAGAGGCCCCGCTGCAAACGGGCTGGCAGGACAAAAGAGGTTGTGCAAGTTTCTCATTGCAAGCACGCACAACTAAATTGAAATACATGCTTATGATTAGTTAATACTTGGATGCTTTATATTATTTATCTGCAAATGTCTACGCTATGTTATTACATGAATTATCTTATCCATGCAACGCCCGTACATCCGTCCCTATGCATATAGTATTTTAATCCTGCTGTCTACTGCAATCACAATCGCTGTCTTAATTCTTTTGCTGCTGTTATTTCACTACTGTCTCTGCTATAAAACTTTTGCTAGTGAAAATCTGTCTCGAGCAAGTCTATTCACAGGTGCAGCTGATCTGACAAATCATCTGTTAAAGCTTATAAATATTATTTGGCTCCCCTTTTGTCGAATCAATAAATTTGGGTTTTACTTCCCTCGAAGACTGTTGCGATCCCCTATACTTGTGGGTGATCACAGCCATATCATGCATTCTTTAGGAGCCGCTTGATATCTTGTACATGAAGGAGATATGCCCTAGAGGCACTTAATAAAGATAGTTTATTCATCATATCTCAGTTGTTTATTATATGTTTTATACCATGCTATAACTGTATTACGCGGAAACATTAATACACATGTGGTAGATAAACAACCAGGTCCCTAGTAGCCTCTATCTAACTAGTTCCTTGGGAAATTGATGATCGAGGTTTCCCGATCATGTGACGTTGATGTCAGTTGACAATGGAGTCATGTCATTGGGAGAATGACGTGATGGACATACCTAATATTTGTAGGACGTAGTCATTATGCCTTTGAAAGTGAGATCAACTCCTATTGCTATTCCTGGAAGATACTTTGATTGCATCAAACGTCATGTCTTATATAGTATGACAAAGGTGTCCCTCTCATGTATCTGAAGGGAGTATGTTGAGACGAGGGATCAAGAGCGGGATTTGTCAGTCCGCATAGCAGGATAGATACTCTAGGGCCCACTCGATGACATTATGTGAAATGAGCTTGCAAGCATTTGACTAGGTCACCAGGACATAATATCACAGACGAGTAGAAGATAGTGTTGTCAGTAATGAGATCAAGCTAGATATGTCGATATCTATGAATGAGTCTCGGACACACTAAGTATCGCCATGGCAAAAGGTTTAAGACTCGACGTCCAGGTTCGAACGACTAAGTTATTCGTTATCTCGCAGGGATTAATTCTGGGGATCCAAGCCCACAAATTTGTCATTGGTCGGAGAGGTGTCTCGATCATGTCTATTGATATCTCGAACCGCTAGGATAACACACTTAAGGGGAGCCGACATATTTACCGGAAGAGAAATAAGGAAAGAGAGCACCGGGAGCGTCCCGGGAAAGATCTGATGGAGATCGGAGAGCGACGAAATAGTTTTCGGAGCCGGAAATAAATTATATAAAGTGTATTTAATATTAATTAATGTAATTAATAGTTAAATATATTTTATTTTATTCATTATTTTCGGATTTTTGAGGCAGCCCACCTTAAATGTCCTTCCCATAGGAGAGAAGGCCCAAGAGGGGGGGGATTGTCCCCTTGGTGCGCATGAAGGGAGGGGGCTGCCCTAGGTGGGCAAATGGGGCCCACTGTAGCACCCCCAAGAGCCAGGCTAGCCAAATCTGAGACCTTAATCTGAGATAAGCCTAACAAGTATCTCGAGAGCCAACAGTTAGAATCGGTAACACCACAGAAACCCTACAACACAAGAAGCAATATGTTAAGCTCTTAACATAGCGAAGAAGCAAATATCACCAAAATAAGGTCACTGACCTGTGAATCACCAATACAACGGAAGGCAAATTATGCTATTAGACATAGCAATATAGCAAAAGGCCTAAGAGGCCAAAGCATAACTGTGACGTCCCAATCCATAGATTCCAGGCTGCCGTCTGGGAATCCCAACCTACTCGTCGATGTCGATGCCCAGCAAAACACACCTGTCCAAATAATTGCGCAAGGCTGAGTACAAGAGGTACTCAACAAGACTTATTTAACCTATTATATATCTGCACGTTCAAAGAGTATTCATGAATGTCTTTTGCATAAAGCCATCTTTGGTTTCAAATCGAGGAAGAAGAGAATCTCGCATCAGTGGACTTTTAAAAAGGGATAAGAGAGTGAAACACTAGCTTCAACAACATCTTCAGTCTCCACAAGATCATTATGAGTCATAGCACCCACTAGAATCACCCCCTCACTCAACCCGAGGAAGCGATCCTCCCTTAGTTGGCAAGTTTTATAATTAGATTCATGTTATCTATGATCATCAGACATAAGGTACCAAGTCGTCCATAACCGTGGACACGGCTTTCCGAAAATATTAACCCTGCAGGGGGTGTAACTACCCACACACGCCAACCAACCAATACTTTTAGCACTCTTCCGGGGAGTGCCGGCAGGAGGGTTGGCCAAGACCTTTCCCAATCTTCGCCTATGTCCATGAGCCACAGTAGTAGGTCAGACCGCCATCTCACCGATCCCTAGTGCCGGTTGCCAGGGTCAAGATCAGAGCGTCACACTCTCCTGACCCGAGCCCTAATTTCCTCAACTCATTTTATCGCACACGCAAATGGAACACTCGAACTAGTGGCTTCATGTAGTTGGCTAGACAAGTTGGGGTCGAGGGGGTTTCCGAGCCCTATGTGGATGCAACACAATGGCATCGATGCAATGCACACAATGGCAAACAACATTCAACTATGGCATCGATGCAATGCACACAATGTATGCATGACAATTTAAAGTATTTAATATAAACCCTATAAATGGAAGAAATTTTTAAATAGAGCTGGAATGCCCGACTGGTGCCATTCAACAAACTCCATATTTAAAAGAGATGGTGTAATTTGTTCTTCTATTATAAAGATGATTCAAAGTGTCTTAAATATGCATGATTTGAAATAATTAGATAGATCTTATTTTTCTGAAAAAATTGATATTAAAATCATATTTTTCTGATTTAAAATGAATTAGTTATGAATTTCCGAAGATTAAACAAATTTAAATCAATTTAAAACATTTAAGAAATTAAATAATAGTTGGACCCACATGTCAGATATTTAATAATTACAGAAAACATTATTGAAAAATATTAAAAATCTGACAAGCTGGTCCCACCTGTCATATTTAAAGAACTACAAAAAAGGAATTGAATAATTCAGTAAAAGGAAAAGAAAATGAGGTGCTGACGTTAGCTGACGTCAGCAATGGAGGAATCCTCCCTGTCAATCACCAATCCTTCGATTGCGGCCGAGAGGAAGCAAGCCAGCGGGCGCGTTGGACGAGGCAGAGCGCGAGCGACCAAAAGGTGGCGGCGCGGCCAGGAAATGGTCGTCGGAGCTTGTCCGGCGACGAGCGCTCGTGGTGGCCTGAGACGGCGCACGGCGGCCAGACGGACGCGGGTGAGAGGGAGGAAAAGAGGGGGTCTGGGAGAACCAACAGCTCACGCTGAAGCTCGTGGCAGCGTCGAGGAAGCGCGGGGAGGTCAGAGGAGTCCGGAAACATCCTTGGCGGACGGCGGCCGGAGTTGGAAAAGACGGGCACGGGGTGGCCAAATTCGTCGGCTTCGGGGCATACCAGCAATATCTTCTCGTCGAGGAAGGATATAGGAGGACAGCGGAGCACCAGAGCTTTCCGCCGGACCTCGGAGTGGCCGGAATCGATGGAAATCGTCGCCGGACCCGGGAGCTAGGGTTTCGGCCATTTGGGGAAGAATGAGAGAGGAGAAAGAGGAACGAGCTTCTTCCCGGTGGCTGCAGAGGTACTTGTAGACGACACGACGTCGGCGGCGGGAATCTTAGCGCGGCGCGGGCACGTACGGCCGGGGAAGCGACACGGCGGCGACATCCTTCTGGCGGCGGAAGAAGAAAGAGAAAGAAAAGAATATTCTGCGAAAACCCCTGGGGATCTGGGGGAAGGAGATATGCCCTAGAGGCAAATAAATAGGTAGTATTTATTGCATTATCTCATAAGTTTATAATAGTTTTGTGTATTATGCTATAACTGTATTAATCGGAATTATTAATACACGTGTGATACATAGAGAACCAGGTCCCTAGCAAGCCTCTATATGAGCTAGTCCATTGGGCAACAGTTGATCGAGATTCCCGATCAAGGACAATGACGTCGGTTGACAATGGGGTCATCTTGTTAGTTGAATAAGGTGATGGACATACATAAAGTATTGCAATAAGATCGTATTACGATGTTTGTCATTTGCAATAGATAAGAATATGATAGCTTATTCCTTAGACCGTGAGACCGTACTTATTAATGCTTCGTAGGGATGCTTTGAGAGCATCAAACATTGTGTCTTATATAGCATGACAATAACGGTGTCCATCTTGGGTATTCCGAAAGAGCATCAAGACGTAAGGATCAAGAGCGGGATTTTTTCATTCTTGTAATGGAAAGATACTCTGGGCCCACTCGGTGATATTGCATCTATATAGCTGCACAGCTTATGACTAGGTCATGGAGATGTAATATCGCAGACGAGTTAATAACCTTCGTCGGTAACGAGATACAACAAAGACATCGGTGTGTCTACGATCATATCTCGGACAAGGTAGTATCGCAGAGACAAAGGGAATGAATGTCATATTTATGGTTCAACGACGACATTCGTAGAATGCACATGGGTCGTCATATACTTCCAGGTATCCCTGACGGTCATTGGTGAGCGGAGTGTCTCGACCATGTCTGGAGTGTTCTCGAACAGTAGCGTAACAAACTTAAGGTCTTAGCGACGCCAGGAGATAGGTTCTGGAATATTATAGGAATTTGTTGGAGAGAGAAAAATGATCCGGAAAGAGTTCCGGTGGTCCGGAAGGAGTTCCAGAGAGGTATGGAATGGTTCCGGGAATGTCCGAAAGTTGTTCGGGTGGTTCCGAAATAGTTTCGGAGTCATGGGATATTAATTAGTATTTAAATATATTAATGATTAATTAATTATATTTTATATTAATTAAATAAAGGAGAAAAAGGGGCTGCCACCCACATGGGCCCAAAGAGGGCCCATGAGGGGGTGGCGCACCAAGCAAGGGGGCCTCAAGCCCCCCTAGCCCGAATTGGACTAGAAGAGGGAGAGGCCCAAGGGGGTTCGACCGAACCCCCCCTCCCCTCTCTTCCTTTAGTCCCACATGGGGGAGCCAAGGGGTTTGCACGCCCTCTTCCCCCTTTATATACCAAGTCATATTAATTGATTTATATGATTGGAAAATACAATTAATTGTATGCAGGCCGGCCGAGCTGTTTCTCCGCCCGTTTTGCCCCCTCTCTCCACCTAAGCTATACCGCAGAGCGCCGTTGCTCTGCGGAATTCCAGATAAGATCTACCCCTGCGATTTCAGCTGGATCTGAATGACCGGGGGTTGTCGCTAAGCTCCGTATGTTTGTGAGTGCTCGGAGGTAACTCCTTTTGAGTAGCCTGGGCGACGTCGTCTCGCCCCTGCAGTCGCCGCGCTCCCCTCCCCTCTGCCGCCGGCGCACCAACCCTGGTGCTGGCGCTCTGCCTTCTTCCGCCCGACGCCCGTCGACGCAGATCATCGTCGACACCCCGGTGTCATCGTCATCGCGGCAAGTTCTCCGCGACCTCGAGGTCGGCTACATACGACTTCATCGTCAACGCTTGTGCGGGAGCGTAATCCCCGCTATCGGTCTACATGGAGGTAATGTAACCCGTTCCGCCACCGTTATCGCATGTACTAGATAGATAGATCCTGACTAGTTAGGGTTTCGTACGCTAGAAAAATTATTGTTTTCTGCACCGTAACCCCTTCAGTGGTATCAGAGCCGATCTATGCGGAGTACTGCTGGTACGGTTAGAACTCATGTTGAATGAGGGCGTCTTTCTTATATTTGCTACCCTCTAGCGTGCATTTGCGATGCCTTCGGTATTGAGTTGATGAAGCGGCCCGGACCGACTTTACGCGTACGCTTACGCGAGACTGGTTCCACTACTGACATACGACTTGCACCGTATCTGTGGCTGGCGGGTGTCTGTTTCTCTCTCTCTAGTCGGCAAAGCATTTTCAATGGAGGGCCCGAAAGGGATGCTTAAACATGCAATTATACGATCGACGTTGTGGTACAAAGTTCGTAGGTAGGGAAGCGATTCTCTTACGAATAAGCCTATTTGCAACGTAAAACTTGCAAAACTAAATAAAGCTAGAGGCGTCTAACTTTGTTTTGCAGAGGCGTTATTTTATGTGACATGGTTACGGTAAGTTTTGTTATTACTCGTACTGTCGGAGGCAATGGAGGGCTCTGTACACTCGGAGCCATGCCGGGCGCCGGGGGCCAGGCACATGGCGCCATGAAGGTCCAGGCGCATCGACCATGTCACATCGCACTTCATTGCATCATTATTGTGTGCTGTTGTGTGTGCATCCTATTGTTTGCTTATATGCTAGATATACAACGGTAGCATCATAAATAGGATGATCCCTAACAAATACCAAAATTGTGTTCTCCCTCGTTGCGCACCACCAAGAAAGTTCTACGTTATGAGGCAGGCCGTGATGATCGGGTGTCACACATCTCGTCGTTCGCATACAGTGGGTGTAAGCCATGTTGCACGCGCAGGGTCTTCGAGGTTTGATTGGCGAGCCTAGCATATCCAGAAATATGGCCTCGGAACAAGGGAAGATCGAAAGATCGAGCACGAGTCACAGAGTTGTTGTGATCGACATTTTATGTCCACCTTTGAAGCTATGCTGCCGGCCGTGATGATCGGGGGTGGTGTGGTGGATGGGGGTCGTGTTATCGCCATTATTATTTTTAGGGATAATAATCTTGGTGTGGTGTGTTTTAGATAATGAGATTATAAAACTAAAACTCACCTACATATTGTAAACTTAAACCTTACCTCTTTTGCGATCACATCTGTAGACTACGCAACTATACTTCGGTTACTTCCTCAAGAGGCTAGATGCTACATTAGAAGCGGACAGGTCCAACTTCATCAGATGGTACAGGGGTTTTAGAAACATTCTCGAACACAACAACATTCTATATATTCTCGATGAACCGTTAGGAGAAGGACCAAGAGATTCTGCTAGCGAGGAGGAGGAAGATGATTTCCGTAGGCGTCGAGACATATTCATTGAAGTGGAGATCACCATGACCGTATGCCTGGCACCCGAGTTGAAAGAGTTGTTTCGACGCAAGGAGCCAAGCGTCATGATTGATGCGATAAAGACACACTTCGGGGATGAATTAAAGCGTGAGCAATTCAGGCAGCTTAGAATGTTCCAGACCATTCACATGGAGGAGCATACCTGTCTGAAGACACATTTGAAGAGATTGTATGACATCTACTTCCAGCTGAATATGGTCTTCGATTACTGGATGGCAGATTCTTGTGCCATTCGGACTGTCCTGATATCTCTACCTCCTAGCTATGAGAAGCATGTACGCAAGTACATTTTGAAGGCCGATGATATGAACTTCTACAAGTTAGTGTCTGAATTCAAATCTCTGAAGGTTGATTCCATCGAAGGAGAGATCTTTGATGCTACAGGTATATATTTGATATATGCAGAATTATGAATTCGCCTCTTGGTATATGATGAAGTATTTGATACTTGTTCTGTTTGTAAAACAGGTCCTAATTATCACATATATGCGGCGCAGTTTGATGTGACCTGGCGCTGAAGCTGGTAATCAAGGAGTTGATGACCTTTTGGTGTTCACGTCCTCAAGTTATCATAGTTATCATTAATAGTTTTTGATAAGGTCTTTTGTAATAGTGAGCGAGTGTGTGTGTCTTGATTGTTGCAAGACAAAGTTATTCATGTAATAAGACAAGTTCAGTTGTTTTATGTTATGGAACAAGTCAGTTGTTTTATATTATGAATAAAGGTTCCACATCTCAGTTGCATTGATTGTATGATAAGTATTCATAATTATAGAAGTGATAAAATAGCGTGTCCTGTGAATAAGAGTTCTATTACTAGAACAAACACCATCAAGTTTAGTCATCAAAGCAATGAAAGAAGTAATGGATGTTTTTGGTACATTTAAGTATTTCGAGTGCAGAGTTGATTAAGCTTGAAATCAAGTATTGAAGTTGCAATACCAGAGGAAATTAATTGAGTGTCATTTTTAATGATTAATTAATGGTGTTTATTGCATGATCCGAATTCTCCTATGATTTTGGTAAATAGGAGTATTTGCCCGACAAATCATAAAGTCTGAAATTAATTTGATAATAGATCAAATGGGGTATTTCAGAAGAAAGATTAGTGAACATTGTATTCACAAGATTCGATCAAAGGACAATATTTTTTAATTATGCTTTCAACACAAAAAGACTTGTGGAAATTTGTTTCACAAAATTATAATGTCATATATAGTGATATGTGGGGAATTATAATCATGCTCTATTTTAAATAAAGTGTGGTCTGTCAGAATCAGTCTTAGAAACTCCTAATATGTTCGAAACATTATAGTCGATGTCCACTTTAGAAAATAGATATTTTTCTCAACGAGGATTCGTGAGATCGACAGTAGTGTCGACATGTATATGATTACACGATAATTTGGTATATACATGAATGGTTCTTTGTAGAATACTCGCATTGAATGGGAGTGTATTCCAAAATCAATTAGAAACAAAGTTCAGTTTGTTGTCTATGTAATTCCGAGAAAAAGATGATTTTTTGAATTATGGTTTATGGATTGGAATTAGAAGTTTGGAATAAAGTGTCAGACCTATGTTGGAAGGTGTTCCAAAGAGTATATGTCTGCTAATGAAAAATGGTGATTAAGAGTGAGGGAGACTAGAAAATTGTTTTCTGCTTGCAATCCTCTTCATAAAGATCATAATGCTTTCATGAAAGAAACTTCTAAATAAAGTGCTGTTATGTTTAATATTGCTGTCAGGTCACATCACTGTATTAAATGTTTCGGATCTTGTTGACAGATCAAGGTGCACTATACGAATACAAAGAAAGTTGAGAAAATATCGGAATACAAACAAAGATTTTTTTGAGTCTGGAAATCCAAAGTTACATTTGAAAGGATTAAGAGAGTAATTGTTGCTGCAATTCTTATTTGAGGAATAAGATTTTTTAATCATCATATAAAGTGTTATATGAGAAATGTGACTATAAGAAAGACGCGGTAGCATGTCTTGTCAAGAAATGTGTCTTGGACAAGACCAAATTTGTTGACTACATTTGTGTAGACATGCTTGAAGTCTGAGGGATTTGTATTAATGTAATACTGTAGTTTGTATTAAACTCGAATTGATAATAGATCAATGATTTTGGTTTGACCAAAACGTCAATTTAAGTGGGAGTCAATATTAGTTTACTCAGGTGGAATATGTAAAGAACATATTTTTGAGTGGGAGCTCAGGAACTCAAATATGTGGATGACACGTTTTTGAGTGGGAGCTCGTGTTATCAAATATGTGGAGACATAATTTGAGTGGGAGTCGAATTCATCTTGTGTAGTTAACACATTGTGAAACTGTACCAATAGAATAGGATGAAGTTGTGAAACTATTTGAAAGTTAGTGTCTATTTTGAAATAGAACGGGAATTTTAAATAGTTAGTCGAGTTGTTTTTGGATTATATCTGAGGAGTCAGAATAGAATAAAAAGGATGGTCCTTTGGAATCCAATTGATCATTAAGAGTAATGATGCATGAAAGTAATGGTTGTATGACATGTGGGTCTATTATGTAATATTAGACATCATACAGAAACCATATTATCTGCTCGATGAAGTATAACCGATGTTTTTGGAAGAAGAGCAGTTATGAAAGTAAATTTAGAATTTACTGGAAGAAGAGGTGTGTTAGTTGTTGGACTGACATTAGAATGTCAAGTTTTCTGCATTGGTGTGAAAGTTTGTAGATATCGCGAGTTTGTAATTGTTACAAGGGGCTCTGTATGGCTGAGTGTGTTTTTCAGGGCAGTTATCTGGTTAGAATAATCAGAGTAAGCGCTGGGAAACAGAAGTCTCGCTTAGTTACGGTATTTGCATATATGTTGTTAGACAACATGGTGATATCAAGCAAGTTGATGTCAGTGAATCGCAAAAGCATGTACAATCATGGATTGTGCAGTAACACTCTTCCACAAGCAAGCATTATCAAATGATTCTTATTTGATAAGGGATTCTGATAAAGTAAAATGCAGCTAGTTTATTTGTACTCTAGTGCAAGTGGGAGACTGAAGGAGATATGCCCTAGAGGCAAATAAATAAGTAGTATTTATTGCATTATCTCATAAGTTTATAATAGTTTTGTGTATTATGCTATAACTGTATTAATCGGAATTATTAATACACGTGTGATACATAGACAACCAGGTCCCTAGCAAGCCTCTATATGAGCTAGTCCATTGGGCAACAGTTGATCGAGATTCCCGATCGAGGACAATGACGTCGGTTGACAATGGGGTCATCTTGTTAGTTGAATAAGGTGATGGACATACGCAAAGTATTGCAATAAGATCGTATTACGATGTTTGTCATTTGCAATAGATAAGAATATGATAGCTTATTCCTTAGACCGTGAGACCGTACTTATTAATGCTTCGTAGGGGTGCTTTGAGAGCATCAAACGTTGTGTCTTATATAGCATGACAATAACGGTGTCCATCTTGGGTATTCCGAAAGAGCATCAAGACGTAAGGATCAAGAGCGGGATTTGTTCATTCTTGTAATGGAAAGATACTCTGGGCCCACTCGGTGATATTGCATCTATATAGCTGCGCAGCTTATGACTAGGTCATGGAGATGTAATATCGCAGACGAGTTAATAACCTTCGTCGGTAACGAGATACAACAAAGACATCGGTGTGTCTATGATCATATCTCGGACAAGGTAGTATCGCAGAGACAAAGGGAATGAATGTCATATTTATGGTTCAACGGCGATATTCGTAGAATGCACAGGGGTCGTCATATACTTCCAGGTATCCCTGACGGTCATTGGTGAGCGGAGTGTCTCGACCATGTCTGGAGTGTTCTCGAACCGTAGCGTAACAAACTTAAGGTCTTAGCGACGCCAGGAGATAGGTTCTGGAATATTATAGGAATTTGTTGGAGAGAGAAAAATGATCCGGAAAGAGTTCCGGTGGTCCGGAAGGAGTTCCGGAGAGGTATGGAATGGTTCCGGGAATGTCCGAAAGTTGTTCGGGTGGTTCCGAAATAGTTTCGGAGTCATGGGATATTAATTAGTATTTAAATATATTAATGATTAATTAATTATATTTTATATTAATTAAATAAAGGAGAAAAAGGGTCTGCCACCCACATGGGCCCAAAGAGGGCCCATGAGGGGGTGGCGCACCAAGCAAGGGGGCCTCAAGCCCCCCTAGCCCGAATTGGACTAGAAGAGGGAGAGGCCCAAGGGGGTTAGGCCGAACCCCCCCTCCCCTCTCTTCCTTTAGTCCCACATGGGGGAGCCAAGGGGTTTGCACTCCCTCTTCCCCCCTTTATATACCAAGGCATATTAATTGATTTAATTGATTGGAAAATACAATTAATTGTATGCAGGCCGGCCGAGCTGTTTCTCCGCCCGTTTTGCCCCCTCTCTCCACCTAAGCTATACCGCAGAGCGCCGTTGCTCTGCGGAATTCCAGTTAAGATCTACCCCTGCGATTTCAGCTGGATCTGAATGACCGGGGGTTGTCGCTAAGCTCCGTATGTTTGTGAGTGCTCGGAGGTAACTCCTTTTGAGTAGCCTGGGCGACGTCGTCTCGCCCCTGCAGCCGCTGCGCTCCCCTCCCCTCTGCCGCCGGCGCACCAACCCTGGTGCTGGCGCTCTGCCTTCTTCCGCCCGACGCCCGTCGACGCAGATCATCGTCGACACCCTGGTGTCATCGTCATCGCGGAAAGTTCTCCGCGACCTCGAGGTCGGCTACGTACGACTTCATCGTCAACGCTTGTGCGGGAGCGTAATCCCCGCTATCGGTCTACATAGAGGTAATGTAACCCGTTCCGCCACCGTTATCGCATGTACTAGATAGATAGATCCTGGCTAGTTAGGGTTTCGTACGCTAGATTTTTTTTTGTTTTCTGCACCGTAACCCCTTCACTGCGAAACCACAAACCCTTTGAAAACATGCCCTTGCTTTGGAAAATAAAGAGTTTGAGGGCCTTTTTGAAAATATAAAATTTATACAAAATACCTGGAGACTCGGAATTTCACAAGGAAGCCATTGGCGACCTTGGATTTTGAATTTTTTTAAACTCTTTTAATACATTTAAATAACAAGTGGTTTAGCCACTTAAGTGTTTTCTCTTCTATCTTAAAACTCAATTTTTGTGCAACTTTTAATTAGATGCAAATGATGCACATGATGCACACACAAATATAAATTACTAATTAGCATAATTTGGGGACGTTACAGATCTATCCCCCTTACAAGAATCTCGTCCCCGAGATTCCTTGGGTAGGAAAACTGTAACATCCTAGGATTTTTCAAATTCTGAAAAATCAGAAAAATTAAAAACTTTTTGAAAACTATTTGTATGTCGATTTGAAAACAAATTCATGCATACATTCATCATTTTCTTGCATTGTTTATATTTGAAATTACAATGGTTGAAATATTATTTCCACTTGAAAATCTATTTAAGAAAATATTAAAAACAAAATAACGATTATGCTATTTATCTTATTTTACTTTAATATTTTGACTGTAATTATTAGAAATAATTATTTTCATATGTTCACAATTGTGGTACCTAATTTTATTTAGCCATAAGTAAATTGACTAAATTTCTATCTTCAAATTTGACAAAAGTGTCAAATTTGCATTAAATCAAATATTTAAAATTAATATTTTTAAAAAGTGGTCAAATCATGTCCACAAATGTTTTAAAATAAAGATATGATTTTTAGAAATTTTTAGAAATTAATTTCACTTAATTCGGATTTCTAAAACAAAAGTTATGAAGGAAATAAGAAAAAAAAACGAATCGGGCCCAGCCGGCCGGTTCAAACTGGGCCGAACCGAGCGGAGTGATTGCATCGTATCCAACTCAAACTCTGAAAATTCGTTTTTCCAACCACCTTTCATTCAAACACGTTTATCTCGAGAAATATAACTCCAAATCCGGATCTGCTTGATCCTACGCGTTCACAACTCCGATCTCTATCTATTCCGCCATCTCTCCGCCTATATAAACCCCTGTAGCCGCCGGTATGTTTTACTCTTTTCGTTCCACCGAAACCCTAATCAGCGAAATAATATTTCATTCATTTGACGAACAAAACCATCTCCAATCGCGACGGGGCCTTAATCATTGTTGTAGATCTCGTCGATACCTTTCCATCCCAATAAGTCTCAGCTCTTTTTATCAAGCGTGGAAGAAGAATTTGGAATCGTCATCCATCAGATCTGAAGTCGTATTTCTCAGATCTCTTCGCGCTCGTTGCGTCAAATCGTAATTCCTCCAGTGAATTGGTAGATCTACTCTATATCTACAACTTTCCTGTTGACAACTGTTTATTTTAACGTACGTAATTTTCTGTATAACACAGATCGTGTTTGATGTTGTTCGAGTAACCAAACCATCTCAAAAGTTTGGGACGACAATACGAAAGTTGTTCCCCTGATCAAGACCTTTCTTTTTGCCCCAAGCCTCACCTCTTTTGGTTCAGCGAGACGAGAGATATTCGTGTTTGAAATTTCGGACCAGAAAGGTATTTTGAGATTTGTGACCAATCTATTCATCCACTTATGTTATAATTATGATAATTAGAAAGAGCAGGTAATTCTCTACAACTTTCGTTAAGAGTATTTTTCCATCCGAGCAACTTTATTTTTTGTCAAATTCGTAGTCAAATCTCAGTCAGCCTGCCACGTCAGCGGTCAAAGTCAACAGTCAACCGAAGACCGGCAGTTTTGCAGAAAAACCCTAAATTTTAAATCTATCACTACTTTTTATTGGTTTCGTCAAATTTTACAAATAAAATATTTTTAGAAAGTTTATGACACGTAGAAACTTTTGGCATCATTACTTTTATGTTTTGTCAAATTAAAATTTGTTGAAATTCAAAAGTGGCATTAATGGTAATTTGAACATTAACTTCAAATTTGAAATTTAAAATTTGTCAAACTCTTTTGCTATAAATTTGAATGTTTAATTTTTAGCAGTAGTATTTTTCTACTAATTTTTGTAGAATAATTTTCTATGATTTTATAATTAATATTGATTAAATACTTTTAAGTGTTTAATGATTAAAATTGATTAAAAATTTATTAAAATTTATTTTCATCATCTATTCGAATTATAAAGTACTTATTCATATTATGACCACTTTGGTATTAAAATGTACTTAGAAATATTTTGCCTCTTTAAACAAAATAAATTCTTCCTTAGTAAATATTTGATAACTCTTTTTTTCGACAACACTCTTCCTTAGAAAAATTTCAACATCTTAAAGATGCTAAATCTTTTCCTTAGAAAATTTTAGCATCTAGAAAACTTAGTTGTTTTATTTTGTTAAGTGTTGTCCTTAGAAATAAATTGCATTGCATGCATGGCATATTTATTGTATAGTTATTGTTTTTCTCTAAGTTACTATTTTTCAACATAGTGTTTTGGTAAAGTGCTATGCACTTAGACACTTGAGATTCATAACATGAAGACTAGAAGGCCAATCAAGACTTAGCCAAGAAAAACAAAACTCCGAAGGCATCTCCAAGAAGCAAAAAAAAACACTTAGAAGAAAATCAAGAGGAACTGCAAGAAGACCATCCCCCTTTATTTCTCTAAGTTTTTCTCTCTTTCCTTTTCTTCTCTCTTAGACCTCGTGGTGGCTAAGGTATATCCAAGACCAGCCCGGGTGATATAGAAATCATCAAGTCTGAAGAACCATCAAGTCTACATGATTCAATGAAGACATCGGAGAAAGTTACAAGTCTGGAGATGAAGCCTGGGAGATCAACTATATCTTTTCTTTATCTTTTTCCGCCATCCTATTCTTCTTTCACTTTGGGCATAAACCAAGTCCTTAGTGATTATGACCAAGTCCATAGTGATTATGACCAAGTCAGAATGCTAGTTGAAGATGAAGAAAATTACAAGGGAGTTGAAGATTTCAAGACCAAGCATGTGAAGACTTGCAGCAGCATTACAACTTATTCAAGTTGATTTATAGCCAAGTTATTCTGTCCAACCTTTGACCTTGGTACTTAGTAATTTTGACTAACACACTTGCCCCGCATTAACTTACAATAATTTCATGGCATGACATGCATCTCTAGTCCTTAAGAATATTTTTTTTCATATCATGCATGTCATATTTTTTCTAAGTGTGCATTTATGCTTGTACGTTTATTTGTGACTTGTTTGACTTGTTAGAAATTTCGGAGAGAAACGAAGGCTTTTGCAACTGATACTCCTGCTCTCCCTGTTGCCAAGGCAAGTGGCACACCCTCATAAATTTCCTAAGTATTTTTCTATGCATTACTTAGTGTATTTCTTATATGCATGTGTTGGATAGTATTGCTATGTTAAACTACTATATCCCTTACACTAGTTGTGTCTAGAATCCTATTGGTAACTTGGTAGAAATATTGATGCTATGCAAAAGTTGTTTTATGAAAAGTTAATTTCTACTAAGTTAAGAATGAAATCCTGGGTGGAATTGGTTGTATGTGGTTTTTGTTGAGTGTTGTCTCTTAGGGGTGACCTCTAAGAGATGGTCACTTGTGGATAGCCACCCAGGGAACAAAAGGATCTGAAGAACTCCAAGTGAAGATTGCTTCTAGTGCAACCATTAGTCAATGGGGCTCTGGCTAGATGGATTAAGTTGCGTGGACTCGCCCCGGCCTGACAGGTGGTGGTAGAGGTTTTGTAGGTGGAGCGCGTCAGGCCGTTATGGGGTGGGAAAATGCTTCTGAAAAGTCTCGTCTCAACTCTCTCCTTTTCCTTAGCACAATTTGAGTGCTTGAGGATAGTTTGGGTTTGCTGGGTCTAATGGTGAAAGTGCACAACCTCTGCAGAGTGTAAAACTAAGTACTTAGCCGTGTCCTCGGTTACGGACAATTTTGAGAAGCTGATCAAGGACGTCAACAGAGGATCCTATCATTCCAATTTCTAAGTTAAAAGTTGATGGGTGAACAAGGGAAGATGAGATTATGGTTTTCATTCCATACTCGTCTTGATTTCAAGAAAAGTGTTTTCAAAAGAGTAGGAAAAATTGGCTTTATGCAAATTAGCCTTGAACTCCACCAGCCAAATATGCATATAGGTTATAGAGTTATTTCATTAAGTGTCCACCATAGTGTCACTTGCCAAACTCCATTTTTAATGGAATCTGATCCACTCTGTTGCAAAAAAATTATTTGTTACAGGTTATTCAAATGACGAGTGAGGTTTCGTTAAGGGATTTCGAGTCTGCAACCAACATGTTTTTCGCCTGTGGCAACATGAAGATGGAGACTTACTGATATTGTATTTCCATTGTGTATTCTTTCCAATGCTAGCCTTATGTTATGCAAATTGTAATGAATATTTTTAAGTCTGGATCATCGATGTAATAAATTTGATACTTTGTTGTGATATTACATCGTAAACTGTGTGTGCAAATGAATCGATCCAGTGGTTTGCACTATACACAGGTACCTGCCATATTTTAAGTGCAGGTACGTTACAAAAATAGATACAGAGAGGAGGGCTAAGCCGGTCTTGGATGATCTTGTCGATCCCACGATGATCTTCTTTCTCGAAGAGGTTGTTCCTTGACCTCAGGAATGATTGAACACCCCATGTCTCGTCGGACTGTTCTTCAACTGCGGAAAGAGAAGAGGGAAATAACTCTAGAACAAGGATCTTCAAAAAGATCGAGTATCCCATGGTCAACTCAAGGGAGGAGTGTGCAAAACAACTCTTGGGCTAACGAGCATGAAACACATCCAGGTAGCAAACGGTAAGGAAGAAGTTTCAAGTTGGTAGAGAACTGTTCTGTGTAAGGATTAGAATATGAACTTTGCACAAGGCCAAGATGGATAGATAACTAGATCTTGATACAACAAAAGGAGGAACACTTTGCAGATTTGAACCATTTGGCTTACAAGATGTTTGCCACATGATTAAAAGTCCAAGGCCCTAAGATGACTGACAAATTCACACAATGTGTGAGTTGAAAAGAATTTCAAGTTCAAGCAAAAGGATGATAGGACGGATAATTGGAATGTGGAAGATCACCACGAAAAGAAACTTCAAATGATGGATATGTTGTCAAAAGATAAGGGAAGGATCTGAGGATCGATCGAGAGACATTCAGAATCTCCGAGATCATCGGAGGAGGGAACTTCTTATTGATCTTCTAGATACCCATTACCACCTCATGAAAAGCCTTTAATAGGTGAGGAGGTAAACGTCGGGCTTTCGAAAGAGAAATACCATAAGGGGCAACTTTTAGAATAAGCCGCACAACAATCCTCATGGGGAGTGGTTGTTCTTGAAGATTCCAGGAATTTCGACGATAGATCTTCCGACTAATTGTGTCAACCACCACAACAATCTTGCTGGATTTATAAAAAGACCTATGTCAAAATCCTTGGGGGACACCAACCATCGTTGCTGATTGAGATTCAGCTCTGGTTAGTTGTGGCGATAATCCTGACTTGGAATGTTCAAAAGGAAAGTTTACAAGGAATACCACAGAGGCAAGGTGGATTGATCCCCAAGATATGGACAACAATGTCAAGCTGGAAAAGATGAGTGATGCACACGGTGGGTGTGTTGTTGGGAAACCCCAAGAAGAAGGTGTGAAGTAGTACAGCAGCAAGTTTCCCTCAGTATGAAACCAAGGTTATCGAACCAGTAGGAGATGAATGATTCCTTCGAAGTTGTTGGTGGAGACGTTGGCACGGCGCAATACCAGCGTCAGCAACGAACGTGGAGCATGCACACAAACAATCAAGATACTTTGCCCCAACTTAACGGTGAGGTTGTCAATCTCAGGCTTGCTGTAACAAAAGATTAAACGTATGTGTGGAAGAAAGAGTGATGTTTGCAGAAAGTAACAGGTTTGTAGTTGTGGTTTTATCAGATTAATGAGAAGGACCGGGGTCCACAGTTCACTAGTGGTGTCTCTTCATAAATAATAATAACATTCATCCATGCATGGTAAACAAATTACAACTAGGCAATTGACAGAATAATGATCAACAACCCAATGCATATACTAATGATATGGTGTCTAGTGTGAGATTCATTCGGGCATTACAACAATATACATAGACCGTTCCAACCGTATCTATGACTAATAATCCACCTTCCGGTTAGCGTCCGCACCCCTTTCAGTATTAAGTTGCATGCAACATATTATCTTCTTAAGCACCATGTGTAAAGTAAGTAAGTAACATCATCCTTAGACAAAGTACTACTGTTTTATCCCTTGTAGCAACAGCACATCTACAGCCTTAGGGCTTTCTGTCACTGCACCAGATTAAATAGAGACATGAACCTACTATCGAGCATAAATACCCCCTCTTGAAGTTACACGCATCTACTTGGCCAGAGCATACACAAGTAACGGAGAGCATGCAAGATCATTAAATAGCACACACATCATATATTATGAAGCAATAACTTTAGTACTCAATATTCATCGGATCCCAGCAAACACAACGTGGAGAATTACATAAAGATGATCTTGATCATGATAGGAAGCTCACAAGATCTAAACATGATAACACAAGAGGAGAAGACAACCATCTAGCTGCTTCTATGAACCCGTAGTCCAAGGTAGACTACTGACGCATCAGTCCGGAGGCGGTCATGGCGACGTAGAAGCCTCCGGGGACGATTCCCCCTCCCGGCAGGGTGCTGAGGAGCAACTCTAATCTCTCCAGAAGTGGTGACGGAGACGGCGGCGGCTCGGGACCCGTGGAGGAAAAAGTGATTAACCGTCAAGCGTTTTTAGGTCAGGGGCATATTTATGGGCGAAAGACCTTGGTCGGTGGGCGCCCGAGGGCGCCACACCACCTCCCGGCGCGGTAGGCAAGTGACCCGCGCCACGAGGTGATGTGCGCCCATCTGGGACCGTTTCGTCTCGTCTTCGGTTCTTCTGGTCGCAAATATTCCAAAAATAAATACTAGTTGGCTCGTTTCCAATTTGGCGGATATTTCCTTAAGAGATTTTCTGAAACCAAAAACATGAAAAAACAGGGAACTGGCACTGTGGCATCTTGTTAATAGGTTAGTCACAGAAAATGCATAAAACTATATAAAATGCATATAAAACATGTTATAACATGATATAACATAGCATGGAACACAAGAAATTATGGATACGTTGGATATGTATCAACATCCCTAAGCTTAGTTCTACTCATCCCGAGTAGGCAAGAACGATAAAAGAAGAATAATTTCTGAAGTGACATGCTTAAACACAATCTTGATCATGTAATTCATTGTAAGGCATGTAAACTGAAATCAAATGAATAAGGGTTGTAGTTTATATTGATATCAAATGAGTAATGAACAAACAAGTAGGTGAAGCAAGCAAAGCTTTCCATGATATAGTACTAAATAGCAATCAACTGTGCAAAGTAGATATTAGAGATTATTTAAGCTTCAAGCACAACAATATAATAACCTAATGCTTCCAACAAACATGACAACTTTATGAAAGGATCAAGTCAAGTAATAACAATATGCACGTAGAAGATCAATATATTATTTGTTCAAAAGAAACAAGCAAGCGTTCAACGTTGGTTCCTGGCACCAGTGTCGGAGAGTAACTCCCACAGAACAGGGGTAGTCACACCCTGAAGAGTAGTTCGAAAGAGGGATTGAACACGGAGGTCAAGCAACCCTCGAGAGGCACGACGACGGTGCTCGCCGGGCCACAGAGGCTTGTGGAGAGATTTCCGTTGACTTCTCTCCAGGCGAAGATAGCCTGGGGAGTCTCTTGAAGCGCGCGGTCCTCTTCAGGCCCTGGCTTCCTCTACAGGCCCTCGAGGGGAGTTGCCTCTCGAGGTTCTCTCCAAGTGATGGCTTGGTCCTTAGTCGTTTCGTCTGATATGTCAGCGTGCGAGGCCTGGGGAGAGTGGGCTCTGCACACCCCAGTCCTCACTGGGCCGACAACCAGGATGTTATGGCTAAGAGAATGTTAACGGAGGTTTGGAAGGCCAACGGAAGAAAGGCTCACAAAGCTATAGATGATGGTTATACAAGAGAAAGTCATACAATCGAAGCTATGCAAGGAGTAGTGATTGCCATACAACGGATGCACAATGAGCTATAAGTATATGAAAGCTCTCCAATGGAACTTGTGGGGGTGCATCCAACTTGCTTGCTCACGAAGACCTAGAGCACTTTTGAGGAGGCTAATCATTTGAATATACAAGCCAAGTTCTATAGTGTAAAGTTCCCCACATAGTTATGCAACTAAGACATGAAAACTCTCTCATATGGAGTAAAGGTGCTAAACATGAGCACAAATGATGATCATAAATGATATGGTGCAATAACATGAGCACAAGTGATGACTATAAATGATATGGTGTTGTAACATAAGCACAAGTGTGTGATAAAGAATAGTAATGCTGCCCCCTTTTTTATTTCTTTCTTTCTTTCCTTTTCTTTTTTTTCTTTTTTTTTCTTTTTCTGTTTCTCTTTTCGATGGCCTCCATGGATCTTTTCACTTTTAGGGGTAAGCATCCTAATATGATACATGATGTATGACAACACACTAATGATGATAAAACAACATACTGATGATATAAGTAACTAATATGAATGTGCCATAAGAATACATATGACAAAGGTGCCTCTGCCAGTGTAGCAGGTTATGCAGTGCTCTAGCATATCATGGTTAAAACCACACATCAGCTTTATAGAAACACGCAAAGCAATAAAAAAGTAATGAATGACAACAAGTCATGTTTTGTAAGATGGACGTTGCATGACAATATATCTTAGAACAACTATGGAAATGTTGTAGTAGGTAGTTATGATGGATGTTTTGAGGAAGATGTTTGGCTTATGTGTAGGAGAACAAGATGAAGATCTCCCACGAGTTTGGATGTACCCGCGAAAAATGCACCAACTCTCAATGTGAGAAAGGGCAAAGCAAAGTACCGAAGAGGCTAGCAATATGGTGGTGGAAGTGCCATAAAAACCGCAGTTTTAGAACTCACAAGTAAAAAGATTCCAAATAAATATGATCATGCAAGTCATAATGAAAATTAATCCTAGGGGTGCTGTGGCAAATGAACAAGTTCACTGTTGGGGACCCGACCGTAGCGCATAACATAAAGCCATTACGGTTGCCTTAGGAAAAAAGAAGTCATATACTGCAATCAACTGGAAATTTAAGTGTGGCACAGTTTTGAAGTTTCTCTAGACCAACCATTTAATCATTCCACTTTACTAGACCATCATGTTTACCATTAAACAAATTAATATCTCAAAACAACATCAATGATTCAAGTGACACAATTTAATGATCTACAAGATTAATGTATCATTTAATTATACCATCTACCACATTTAGCATTTTCTGTTCTCAACCAAACACTAATCAACTTATTTAAAAGATAAGCTCTCCAAGTAATTAAGCAATGAGATATGAGAGTACAATATAAAAAAGCTAACCGCTCTACAAGAGATGCATGAAAAACAAGAGCTAGAGAGCAAACGATAACAAAAATGAATACTCAACGAATATAAGTGAAGAATACGAGTATTCATATGAAAAAGCGGAGCGTGTCTCTCTCCCACACAAAAGAATGCTAGGATCCATATTTATTCAGAGAATGAAAAAAAAACATACGCTTCAAGATAAGCACATAAGATGTGACGGAATGCGGTTCTCTTCTTTTTTTACTTCTTTTTCTTTCCTTCCTCCGACCGGATGCGGTTCTCTTCTTCCCGCGAGGCGCGACGGCCAGCCAACGGCTGCACGAGGGCACGGCCGCGACCAAGCGGGCGGCAAACTGGAGGGCCGGCCGGCCGGTGAGCATGGGCTGCGAGCAGCCGGAGCCGGGGAGGAAAGGCGCGGTCGATGGCGGGGGAATCGTACGGTGAGGAGTTGACGAAGGTACGGTGCGGGTCAGCCGGAAACGGCGAGGTCGACGCAATCAGCCAGACGGCCTCCGACGATCTGCCCAAGGGCGCGGTTGGATGGGAGGGCGAGGCGGTGGGGTCGACACGGGAGTCCGGGCGTGGAGGCGCATGGCAGAAGGAGGCGACGAGGGGAGCCGAGGCGAACGCGATTTGGGCAACCGCCGACGAGCAGAGCACGACAATGGGGCCGTGTGGGCTAGAGGCGATACTCGGCCGTGGTTGCAGGAGGAGAGCGGCGAAGCTAGGGGCGAGGCGGCGCAAGGAGTTGGTGTGGGGATTTGGCGCGTGCCTCTGCGGGGATCGGCATGGACGGCCAGCTGCGAATGCGAGGAGCTGGTTGTCTCCGCGCGCCGGCTGTAGGTCGAGGACGCGGGTGCGGCCGCGCGCGTCGACTCGAGCACGGTGGAGACGGAGGTCGCTGGGAACCCTTGGAGGCTTGCCCGCGGCTCGGCGTGGAGGGGCTGCAACAGGTTGAAGTAGATTCGCAGCCACGCGAGCCCGAGGCGACTGCGACGCACTGACGGGCAGTAGCCGGGCGCACGATGACGAAGTTGTTGCTGCTGACGGCGACGAGCCTTCGGAATGTGCGGGTGTTGACGGCGACGTCGAGTCTCCGCCGCGCTGATGAAGAAGGTCCCGTCCGAAATTAGTCCAGCAAGCATCACTGTCTGCCCCACGGTGGGCGCCAAATGTCGTGGTGGCTACACGGCATATGCCACGGGGTGGCTAATCTTGGGGGTCGATGGACGCTAGAGGATTCGGGGAGGGATAGCGCGAAGGGATCGCACACGAAGAACACATGAACACGGGGATTTACCCTGCTTCGGGGCTCTCGTGAGGAGATAAAACCCCTACTGTAGCATCTATCCTATTGGTGTATTCTCTCTCTGTGTATACGAGGTACAAATTGCTCCACGAGCTGGGCGAAGCATGCCTCTAGGAGAATTAGGGAGGAAATGAGCGGGGGGAACGAGCTAGCCCGCGCGTCTCTGGAGCCTTCCCCCTGGTGCTCCTTATATAGAGGGAGCCCAGGGGACAAGAGGTGGCCCACTGCGCACTATTCATGACATGACTACTGGGGTCTTGTCACACTATTCACTACGTCATGCAGTTGTACTCTTGTCACATCAGGGGATGGGCTTGACATGTCTTGTCTGTCTTTTGTCTTGTAGCGCTTGGCATGACATCCTCTCCGCGTAACCCGGCACGGGTATGCGGGTGCCTTGGCGACTCCTCTCCAGGGCAACCCGACACGGATATGCCGGAATCCACCTCTCTACCCGGCATGAGTATGCCGGATAACCTCCTTCTCCCGAGATCCGGTATGGTTATGCCGGATTACCCTTTCTAAACCATCCTTCCTGCATATGAGAGAAAACGAGAAGATACCGACATACACAAGTCGGGTAAAATATGTCGGTCAGTCGGAGCATGCCGGTTGGAGTATGTCGGTTGGGTCTTGGGCGTAGCTTTTACCACACCTATACCCTACCCTGGGGTAGCCCCCCCGACAAATATAGTTTCACTAGAAAGGACCTGATAGTTTGTCGATGAAGAAGGCGGTGCCTTGGGCATTCCCAAGCTTTGACGCTTGAGTCTTCTTGAATTATATTGGGGTGAACCACCGGGGCATCCCCAAGCTTTCGCGTTACTATCCTATTGATCACATTGTATCATCCTCTTCTCTTGATCCTTGAAAACTTCCTCCACACCAAACTTAGAGTAACTTCATTAGAGGGTTAGTGCACAAAAAATTATGATATTATGTAGGAACACAATTGCTACCATTGCTACTGGACATTAGCTACAGCCACTAGAGGCTTAACTTGACACAACATTGCAATAAAATAAAGATTCAAAGGAATTGCTACAGAGGTAGGACAAGTCCTTGACACAAGCAAAACAAATTAAAATTACAGGAAATAAAAGTGGGTTGTCTCCCATAAGCGCTTTTGTTTAACCCTTTGAGCTAGGCACAAAGTGAAACTCAAGTATTATCAAGAGATGAAACATCAACACCATAATTTGAACAAACAATGGAATCAAAAGGTAGCTTCATTCTTTTCCTAGGGAAGTGTTCCATACCTTTCTTGAGTGGGAATTGGTACTTGATGGTACCTTCTTTCATATCAATAATTGCACCCACAGTTCTCTGGAAGGTTCTTCCCAACACAATTGGACAAGATGGATTGCATTCAATGTCCAAGAAAATAAAATCAACGGGGACCAGGTTATTATTAACCATAATAAGGATATCATTGATCCTCCCCAAGGGTTTCTTCAAAGCATTATCAGCAAGAAAAACATCTAAATAACAATGTTCCAATGGTGGCAAATCAAACATATCATAGAGCTTTTTAGGCATAACAGAAATACTTGCACCAAGGTCACACAAAGCATTGCAATCAAATTTATCTACTTTCATCTTAATGATGGGCTCCCAACCATATTCTAACTTCCTAGGGATAGAGGCTTCAAGTTTTAATTTATCTTCCCTAGCTTTAATTAGAGCATTCGTAATACGAGCAGTAAAAACCAAATTAAGAGAGATAGCATTAGGACTTGTGGCCAATTTTTGCAAGAACCTAATAACTTCAGAGATATTAGAATTATAAAAATCAAAATTATTATCATCAAAGCAAACCGAACCACTTTCTCTCATGTTATTAAAAATTGCAGCACTTTTATCAACTCTAGTTTCAGCAGTTTTGGGCAATATTTAAAATTTTGGGTGAAGTAGAGGAGACATTTACAACACCAACTATGTTACCATGGATAGTAGGAGGCTTACTAACATGTGAAACACCATTATTTTCAGAGGTATTAATTGAAGGAGATATGCCCTAGAGGCAACTAATAAAGTGTATTCTTTATCATATCTCGTTTGTTCATAATAGGTTTTTGTGTCATGCTATAACCGTATTAAGAGGAAACATTAGTACGGGTGTGATGCGTAAACAACCATGTCCCTAGTAGCCTCTACTAAGACTAGTTTCGTTGCGCGATTGATGATCGAGTTTTCTCGATCATAGGGCATGGCGCTGGTCGGCAATGGAAGTCATATCGTTGGACGATGTGATGGACATACCCAGATTTGGAGGACGTAGTCGTTACGCCTTTGACCGTGAGATCAACTCTTATTGTTATTCCTGGAAGATACTTTGATCGCACCAAACATCGTATCTTATATAGTATGACAATAACAGTGATACTTTTGGGTATCGGAAAGGAGTAGTTGAGACGATGGATCAAGAGCGGGATTTGCCAGTCCGCATAGTAGGATAGATACTCTAGGGCCCACTCGGTGAGATCATGTCTAATGAGCTTGCAAGCATGTGACTAGGTCACGGACACATGAAATCATAGACGAGTAGAAGATAGCGTTGTCGGTAACGAGATCAATCTAGGTATGGAGATATCTATGGAACGACTCTCGGACACGCTAAGTATCGCTATGGCAAAAGGTTTAAGACTTTGCATTCAGGTTTGATAGATGAAAGTCATTCGTTATATCACAGGGATTAATTCATGGGGTCCAGGCCTACGAGTTAGTCGTTGATCATAGAGGAGTCTTGATCGTACCTGTTATTATATCGAACCGCTAGGGTAACACACTTAAGGGGTTTTGACAAGACAACCGGAAAGGGAAGAGATCACCGGGAATGTCCCGGGAGGGGTCCGACGGAGATCGGGCAGCGACGAAAGAGTTTTCAGAGCTAGAATAAATTATATATAATATGTTTGATATTAATTAGTGTTATTAATGTGGAAATATGATTTGATATATTTATTTTCGAATTAATTAGGCTGATTTCCCTAAATGGGCCTTCTGGTCGAATGAAGGTCCAAGAGGGGAAAAAATCCCTAGGGAATTCGGTGGGAGGCTTGGAGGCCGTCTTAGGTGGGCCAAATGGGGCCCACCAGGGTCGGCGCACCAGCCATGCCGCACCAGGCTATGTGGGGATAGTCCCACATTGCCTGGTGAGCAGGTTGGCTCCCCCCTGGGAGCCTATATAAGAAGGGGCACCCCTGGCCTTTTAATCCACCAATTAATTCCCCAATTCTCTCTCGATTTCGTGATTCCCTTTGTTGGAGTTGCGCCGAGTTGAGAGGGGGATCTCTTCCACCATAGCCCGCTGCCGCGCTGCTGGTGTTCCGGTCCAAGTCTTCCGCTGCTCGTCCTGGACTGGAGCTTCGGAGGCCGTCGTTTCCACCGTACGTTTGTAACGCCCTGCGAGGTGCCGCGCTAGCGGTACTCGGAGGTCTGCTTCCTCTACACGACCTTGAGGTCGGCTTCGTCGGTCTTTGTCGACAACGTTTGTGCGGGAATGATCTTGGCATGTGTTAGGGATATCGTTGCTAGGAAATTTTTTGTTTTCTGCACACGAACCCCTTCAGTGGTATCAGAGCCGATCTATTTAGATATAGATGTACGCTGTTATAACCCGTGTTCTGCACGGGGGCACCGTTCCTGTTATTTGCTACCCTCTAGCGTGCACTTGTGATTCCAGCGGCATCGAGTTGATGAAGCGGCCCGGACCGACTTTACGCGTACGCTTACGCGAGACTGGTTCCACTACTGACATACGGCTTGTACCGTATCTGTGGCTGGCGGGTGTCAGTTTCTCTCTCTTTAGTTGGTCTTCGCATTTTCAATGGAGGGCCCGAAAGGGATGCTTAAACATGCAATTATTGGATCGTTATTGTGGTCATAAGGTTCGTAGGTATGAAGCGGTTCTATTTATGAAAGCCCCAAGCCACGTAAAATATGCAAAAGATAAAGTAGAAGCGTCTAACTTTATTTTGCAGGGGCTATGTGATATGGTCAAGGTAGGTTTATTAAATTGTTTATAAACTGCGGGCGCCAAGAAGACCATGGCGCAATGGACTATATCACAATGCATTACATTTGATGTTTTGTGTGCATCTTATATTGTGTGATTATATATATAGTATATATTTGTTACGCGGCGGTAATTATATAAGATGCTCCCTTCAAAATACCACTAGTGTTCTCCCTCCAACGTGCACCACCAAGAAAGTTCTACGTTATGTGGCAGGCCGTGATGATCGGGTGTCAGACATATCGTCGTTCGCATACAGTGGGTGTAAGCCATGTTGCACAAGCGTCAGCGTGGAGGTTATGGTGGCGAGCCTAGCATATGCAGATATGGCCTCGGAACAAGGAGACCGAAAGGTCGAGCACGAGTCACAAAATTGGTGTGGCGGACTTTTGTCTACTCTTGAAGTTGTGCCGCCAGCTCTGATGATGAGGGGTGGTGCAATGGATAGGGGTCGTGTAATCGCTTAAACGACCAGGAGGGATGTTCGTTTGAGTGGGAATTATGTTAGTTATTTTCTAAAAAATACTATAACTCAAAATTATTATGAACAAAGTCTTATGTTGTTGCAAATTCCATTGTAGATGTCTCGCCCCTCGTTTAACCTAGGTCTGTTCCTTGAGAAAGAAAAGCTTAAGACCAATGGGTCAAACATCATGGCCTGGTTCCGCAACCTGAGAATCCTCCTCACTCCTCATAGGGTGGCCTACGTCATTGAGGCCGCCATAGGTGACCCTCCCGCAGATGAAGCCACTGAGGATGAGAAGAAGGTCTTCCAGACCAGATCAGAGGATTCTGCCTTTGCATGCTCTACGCCATGGAAGCCGACCTGCAGAAGCGCTTCGAGAAGATGAGCGCCTTTGAGATTAGTTCTGATCTCAAGGCTGTCTTCGCGCCTCAGGCTAAGGCTGAGAGATATGAAGCTTCTGAGCTTTTCTTCTCGGCCAAGATGGAGGAGCATAGCAGTGTGAGCGAGCATGTGGTCAAGATGTCTGGCTACGTTCAACGCCTGAATGCTCTGGAATTTAAGATTCCCGATGAGCTGGTGATTGAAAGGGTGTTGCAATCATTGCCCCCTAGCTATAAAGGCTTCGTCATGAACTACAACATGCAGGGCATGGCTAAGTCCCTAGGTGAAGTGTTTGTGATGCTCAAGACTGCTGAGGTGGAGATTAAGAAGGAGCACACGCTGTTGATGGTCAACAAGACCGGAAGGGAAAGGGAAAGCAGAGCTGGAAGTCCAGGAGGGAGGGCAAGATGATTGCCAAGCCCAAGACTAACATGTCTGGTCCCAGAGCTAGCGTGGAGTGCTTCTATTGCAAGGGAAAAGGTCACTGGGAGCGCAACTGCCCCAATTACCTGGAGGATAGGAAGTCTGGCAAGACAGTCGACAAAGAGCAAAGTATATTTGATATACATGTTATAGATGTGTAACTTACATCCGCCCGGAGCAACACGTGGGTATTTGATACTGGTTCTGTTGCTCATATATGTAACTCTCAGGAGGAGTTACGGAATAGACGGCGGCTGGCTAAGGATGAGGTGACGATGCGCGTCGGCAACAGATCGAGAGTCGACGTGGTGGCTGTCGGCACGCTCCCTCTACATCTACCATCGGGATTAGTTTTGGTTTTAAATAAGTGTTATTTTGTACCATCCTTGAGTGTAAACATTATAAGTGGGTCTTGCCTGTTACAAGACGGTTATTCATTTAAATCAGTATCAAGCAGGTGTGCAAATTATATGAATGATATCTTTTATGTTGATGCTCCCGAGAATAATGGTTTATTCTTGTTGAATCTCGATCGTAGTACTCACATCCATAACATAGAAGCCAAACGGATTAAGTGTAGTGATGATACCGCCATGTATATGTGGCAGTGCCGTCTCGGTCACATTGGTGTAAAGCGCATGAAGAAACTCCACTCCGATGGACTTTTGGACTCGTTGGATTTAGGATTCCTCGATACATGCGAACCATGCCTTATGGGCAAAATGACCAAGACACCGTTCAAAGGTTTCGTTGAACAAGCGTCGGATTTATTGGGGATCATACATACAGATGTGTGTGTACCAATGAGCGTTTCGACACGCAATGGTTATCGTTACTACGTCACCTTCACTGATGACTTGAGCAGATACGGTTATATCTACTTGATGAAACACAAGTCTGAAACTTTTGAAAAGTTCAAAGAATTCCAAAGTGAAGTTGAGAATCAGCTTAACAAGAAAATCAAGCACCTCCGATCCGATCGTGGTGGCGAGTATTTGAGTTTTGAGTTTGGCACAAATATGAAGAGTTGTGGCATTGTACCCCAACTTACGCCGGCCGGAACACCGCAGCGTAACGGCGTGTCTGAGCGATGTAATCAGACTCTACTGGATAGTGTTCGATCTATGATGTCTCTTACCGATTTGCCCGTATCCTTCTGGGGTTATGCGTTAGAAACAACCGCATTCATTTTAAATAGGGCTCCATCCAAATCCGTTGAAACGACACCGTATGAATTATGGTATGGCCAGAAGCCTAAGTTATCGTTTCTGAAGGTTTGGGGTTGTGAGGCGTATGTTAAGAAACTACAGCCCGACAAACTCGAACCAAAGTCGGAGAAAGTCGTCTTTGTAGGATATCGCGGGAAACCGTTGGATACACCTTCTAAATCAAGCTGAGGGCAAAACTTTTGTCGCGAAGACCGGTACCTTTCTAGAGAAGGAGTTTCTCGCGAAAGGAGTAAGTGGGAGGAAGGTAGATCTCGATGAGATCGTTGATCCTGAACTCGAGATTCCGAGTGGCGCAACGGAAGTAATTCCGGAAACGGACTCCGTGGATGGAGTGGGAGAAACTGTCTATAACACCCCAAATTTTGGAAGCAACAAAAACTTAATTAACAAAGACCCAAATTTCTGAGGGAACAAAAACTTTTTGAAATACATTACTTATGAATGTTTTTCACTCTTGCTTCATTTGTTTCTCTTGTTTTGTTTTGATTTGTGTTTGTGTTGATGACTTCTCTATCTATCAACCTCAAAACTCAAGTTATAATATGATTTCTGAAAATCCAGTATTATGACAAGTAAAACAATACATATATCTTCTCCTATCTTATTCTTAACAAACTATAGTCATCATGAGGTCTTGATTTTAACAATTACCCAAAGGCAGTTTAATTGAGAAAGTAAACGAGTTTCCAAAAAATTGTATGTTTGCAAAACTACAAAGGATTATGTAGGGGGCTATGATATATATTCACTTTAATGTGCTTCTAGTCTTAGCAATTCCCATTCCAAAAACTCCTAATTTAATATGTCTTTAGAAACTATTACTAGAAAGTGGTTTAGTATTCTTTCCATAAAAATCTTGTCATTATTGTATTGATCACCACCTCACTAATATAGTGGTTTAACTTAAAGTGGGAATGTTTATCTATTTTTATGAGTGGTTGACCTATATGTTATGAGTTTAAATTGTTTCCCATAAGTGTGTTATTTTATGTGTGTTCATGTGGTGTTGTATGTGACAACATTTGATTTATATAATTTAATTGGGATCCAAATGTTTGATTGTTCTCATATTGCATGAGTTTAATAGGTTGCTTGTTTTACCACCCTCTTTTCAAAAACTTCAACTTGATTAGTTTATGAAATTATTTCCCAAAGTGATGTTTAATTCTTTTTCTACCAAAAACCTTGCCTTGATTGTATTTGTCATTATATCACCTTATGCTTATTATATCCTAAATGCTTGACTTGTTTATTATGTTACTTTCTTCTGGAATTGTGTGATTTGTATTTGATTGTGCTTGTTCTGATATGTGTATTTTATGTGTCCATATTTAATGTTTATGGGTTAAATGGAAATATAGGTGTTTGATTTGCATGTCTTGGATGAGTGGAGTGTGTTACCTATTATAAGGATGTTTGGTGTTGACATTTCCTAAAAAGTCTATTTTTGAATGGTAGAAAATCTTTCTTCACTCATGTTAATTCCTAGCATTTCTAGAGCATGATGAGTGGAACTTATTTAATTCAATTTGGAAATGCTAATCATCTAATCTTATCCTTATCATCTCTACTTCTCATCAATAACATCAATTAAAGATTTCAAAATTGTTTGATCACTAGTCCATGTGAATTTTGTGTGCTTCATTTTAAGGTGACCACATGTAATCTTTTAGATAGCCTTTTCACATATTCTTATCTTGTGGTTGTTGATCCCTTTTTACCTAAGCTCTTAAAACAAATGTTGCACCTATACCCCCTCTAATCAACCCTCTTTGTATCTTATTCTTCTGGTCAAAGATTTGACTAATCTATGCTAGGAAAGTAGGCAACTCAAATCAGCCACAAAATCTTCTATATCTAAAACCTCCACTCCCCTCCTCCCAAACCCTGGTCTTAGTCGAGCATTGGATCCCCACACCCTCCCTGGACCTTTTGGCATCAACCCTATTTATCCCTAGCTTTTTCTCTCTCTTAGTCCTCTTGGAGACATTTCAGCAAACACCTGGCGGGCAGAAACATCATCACCATTGACTCACTCCCCTCCATCGACCAGTGTTGGGGATATATCAACTAGGAGTATAACCAACATGGATCAATCCGGCTAGTCCAGGGTGGCCCAAGGGTGGTAAGGCCGAAGCCTGCCGGGCGGCCCAGATAGCTGACGTACAAGGAAGTAGGCGGACGGTCCAAGGAAGGCGGAAGGCCGAAGCCCATCCAGCCACCAAGCCCAAGACGGAAGGCGACAACTAAGCCGGCTAGGTCTGGGACTCTGTTTACTTGCCGGACAAGTACTTACCTTGTACCCTGAGGTCTGGCCGCCTATATAAGCCGGCCACCAGGGAGCCTTTAGGGCAGACGCTTCAATAGGCATCATACACATTGTAACCTGTTCACGGCTATTGCCTCATTGTGAATTATAGCAGCACGTAGGATCTCGCCACCGCCGTGGGATCCGAAGCTGGGTAAACTCGCCGTGTTCAATCCCGTCCTCGACGACACCAACCTTCTTCCCCACAATCCATACATAGGCTAGAGGACCCCCGTCTCCTATCAATTATGCCGATACCACGACAGTTGGCGCCCACCGTGGGGCATAAGGTTCCTGGCGTCACGTTCCAGGCGGGAACACTTGGCGGCGTGGGCAAGCAGATCGCCGTCGGTCGTGTCACAAGGTATGGCGGCCATAGCTACGTCAACTCGGATGAATCCTGGCTCCCGGCGGACGACTACCTTATCGGATGCGCAATCGTACCGATCGGAGGGATCGACGTTTTCATCGGGTACACGCCAGAGGCGTATGGCCTACCGCGTTTCTACAACCCCACCCACCAACCCTTCGACCAAGCAGTCGACCGACAAGATGGATCTGAATCCGCCTTCTCCCAGGAGTCGGCCGAATCTGATTTCCACTTCGTCGGAGTTGTCGGACTGGGATCAGACTCCCAGCCGGAAAACAACGATCCTGAGTCAATCCTCCCTGCTCTACAGGAGGATGCGATGTCAGATGCCGGATCCAGATCTACCGTTCAAGTCAACGTAGATTCTGACTCTGATGATGATGCTAGTCTCTTCGAAGAGAAGATCAAAACCCGCTTTTCCAGTGGTAATCCGGCTCTTTCAGAGGGCACAGCGGATACTGACATCCCTGACAAGCTGGCTATGATGGTTGTTGTCGGTCACGAGACAACCCCAGTTACTTCGGAGCCGCAAAACAAGCCGGCGGAAGACGTCGGCGACACCACTGCCGGCCAACTCATTGAAAGTTCCGACAAGGTGCGCGCAAAGAAGAAAACCGGCCTCGAGAAAGGCGGCAGCAGCAAACCCACAGATTTGCTCTCCGTCATCAAAGAAGTTGACGAGATCATGAATACTCCGGTGAATAAAGACACCCCACTCGACGAAGTAGAAGAGCTTAGGCTTAACATGCTTAAGCACTCTGACTTCCTGCGAAAAAGAGAGGAGCATGTTGAGAGCCTTGCGAAGAAGATCGAGAAAGAACAGGAGAAGATGTCGGCCAAAACAAGCCGGCAACTCTTCGAGGAGAAAAGGTCATCAAAAAACCGCCGTGGAAAAGAGCCGCCTACGCAAGCGACGACAGCGGCTCAAGATCTAGGGTTCGACTGGCGTAGGGCACAACAGCGCGTGGACAGGAGGGGAGATGTTGTCTTCTGCACCCCTGTCCTCAACGCGGCCGCCGCGCTAGATACCCTGGACGACAACACTTACACGGCGGAAGAAAAGCTGGCCAACGCAAGACACTTCGTGAGCAAGGCCCTAGAACAACAAGCTCGCGCTGATTCCTACGGCCACATGGCGGATGCTCGCGGGGGAGACCTAGAGTCTAAGTCGGGAAAGTGCAAAGCTGCACCCGGTACCGACCCCGAAGGCCCGTCTGGCTCCAGTAGCCATGGCGACAAAAGGAAGGCAACGCCACCTCCAAAGAAGGCGCCACCGCCACAGCCAAGGCGGGACGAGAATTCAAGGACAGGAAGCAGAGGAGACCTGCCACCTCCATCCCAGCCAAGACGCGACAACGGCGGTAGCCGGAACAACAGGCCACCGCCTAGAAAAGATGTCGGCAACGACCCTCCCAGGAGAGGTCGAAGCCGGTCTCCGCAGCGTAGCACCGGCAGCAAGAAGAGAGAGGAGGTAGAAGGGCCCAGGCGCAGCATAAGCCGGGCAGCGCAGGACGAGCCGGACGCAAACAGAGGCGCACGGCAGCTCGATCCAAAAGACGCACGACACCGCCTACAAGACATAGCAAGAGGAAAGGAGCCGCTATACTCTGGACCAAAGTGCTTCGGTGATGCCATCCGCAGAGAGCCGTTCCCTAAGGACATGCTGTCAGTGTCAAAAAACTGTTCTAGGTACAACGGCCTCGTTAAGCCGGACTCATGGCTATCCGATTATGCCATGGCCATAGAAATTGCCGACGGGAGCAGCTATATTGCCGTCCGCTACCTACCTCTCATGTTGGAAGGCACGGCAAGAGCTTGGATCGACAACCTTCCTGAAAAGTCCATCCATAGCTGGTATGACATGGAAAAGGTTTTCTCCCAGCACTTCCAAGGAACATACAAGCGTCCAAATACCTACACGGATTTGCAACGCTGTATCCAAAAGCCGGACGAAACCATGACAGATTTTGTCAGCCGTTGGATATCCGAAAAAGCCAACTATCATGGTGTTTCGTACGCACAGGCTATCCACGCCTTCTACACGGGCCTACAGAAGAAGTCCTTGCTCCGTCATAGGCTCGTCCGCGAGCAAATCACGGACCTTGGTGACATGCTCAACCTGGCCGCCCAATACGCGGCGGCGGATGACGACGCCCGGGACGATGACCCAGCCGTCAACATCATACCAAAGCGGAACAACAAGCGCAAGCATGCGGCAGATGACAAAGCCGGACCTTCCAATGAGGTATCCGCAGCATTCCAAGGGAACGCCGGCAAAAAGAAGTGGAAGAATAAGAAAGATAGTCGCGAAGCCGGCTCAGGGCCTAAGGCGGCACGAATCACTTATGAACAGGCAAATCTTTTGCCATGTCCCATCCACGCCTCACTGGGCAAGGTCAACCATATGCTTGGCGAGTGCCGTTTCATGGACGACTTCAAAAAGGATCCCACAGTCGGCTGGAAGTCAAAGAAGTCAAAGAAGAACGACAAGAAAGACAACAAGGAGGATGAGGATGACGATGACATGTCTATCTCAAGCGAAGACGACGCAGCCGCCAAGAAAAAGAAGCCGCATCCGAAGGTCAGAGAATCTCTTGTGTGCTTTGTCGGCACGCCTTCGGCTAAGGCGGATAAGGCGGAAATGCGCGAACTCAACGCGACAATGCCGGACGTCCCTCAGTACTTGAACTGGTCGGAGGCAACGATCACTTGGGACCGGTCCGACCACCCTGATCACGTTCCTCACCCAGGCAAGTACGCCCTTGTCGTCGATCCCATTGTCGACAACTTCAGACTCACAAAGGTACTTATGGATGGCGGCAGCAGCCTCAACATCCTGTACTATGACACACTAAGCCGCATGAACCTATCAGAGGATCAGCTGGACCACAGCAACCTCACGTTTCATGGCATAGTGCCCGGCAGGCAAGCAAAGTCAATGGGGAGCATCAGGCTGAAGGTAACTTTCGGACCAAAAGAGAACTACCGCTCAGAGTTCCTCCGGTTCGAAGTTGTCCCCTTCAAAAGCGCGTATCACGCAATCTTCGGACGACCGGCTTTCGCCAAGTTCATGTCAAGGCCGTGCTACATATACAGCAAGCTTAAAATGCCGGGGGAAAACGGAACCATCACGATTTCCGGCAACTTCAAGAAAGCCAAGGAGTGCGAGCGTGGCATGGCCGCCTTCGCAGAAGCCGTCATCCACAAGGAAGAACTCGCGCTGCTCGGGGCGGATTCAGACAACTCCATGCCAAGGCCAAAGATTGATGTCAAGAAGACCTTCGAAGCTTCAGAAGACACCAAAAAGGCGGACCTCATCCCAGGCGACAAGTCTAAACAAGTTATCATCGGCTCCAACCTTGACAGCAAATAGGAAGGCGCACTCGTCGAGTTCCTCCGTGAGAATCGTGACATCTTTGCACGGTCGCCTTCCGACATGCCTGGTCTACCGAGGGAACTTGCCGAGCACTCGCTCAACGTCATAAAAGGATCCAAGCCGGTGAAGCAAGCAACAAGACGCTTTGGAGATGAGAGACGCAAGGCTATAGGAAAGGAGATAAATAGGCTGAAGGCCGCCAATTTCATAAAAGAAGTTGTACACACCGATTGGGTGGCAAATCCTGTACTTGTTCCAAAGAAGAATAAAGAGCTGAGGATGTGTATTGACTATACCGGTGTTAACAAGCGCTGCCCAAAGGATCCCTTTGCGCTGCCTAGAATTGACCAAGTCGTAGACTCCACAGCAGGCTCAAAGCTGCTTTGTTTTCTGGACGCCTACTCAGGATACCACCAAATCAAGATGAGAGAGTCAGATCAGCTGAAAACATCTTTCACCACTCCATACGGGACTTTCTGCTACATTACAATGCCTTTTGGCCTGAAGAATGCAGGGGCAACATACCAGCGCTGTATGCAAAATTGCCTGCACGAACAGATCGGCCGCAATGTTCACGTCTATGTAGACGACATCGCGGTAATGTCAAAAAAGAAGGCAGATCTCCTAGAGGATTTGGAAGAAACGTTTCAGAATCTCCGGAGGTATCAGATGAAACTCAATCCCGCCAAGTGCGTTTTCGGCGTTCCAGCCGGCAAACTGCTCGGGTTTATCGTCTCAGAACGAGTGATCGAGGTTAACCCGGAGAAGATCAAGGCCATCCAAAACATATCCAGACCTACTTGTCTGAAGGACGTGCAGCGCCTAGCCGAATCGGCGGCAGCCGTCAGTCGTTTCATAAGCCGCCTAGGGGAAAAGGCAATGCCTCTCTACCGGCTATTGAAGAAATCTGACAACTTCGAGTGGACAGCAGAGGCAGATGCCGCCTTAAAACAACTGAAGGAGGCCCTCACATTCGCTCCGATATTGGCAGCACCTCGATCACAGGAACCAATGCTGTTGTACATCGCGGCAACAGGAGCTGTTGTCAGCGTTGTCTTGGCTGTGGAAAGAAAGGAGAACGAAGCCGCGACGTGTGAGCAGCGACCGGTCTACTTCATCAGTGAAGTATTCTCCGCCTCCAAGCAGAGGTATCCGCATTACCAAAAGCTGGCTTATGGTGTATTCTTCGCCGCCATAAAGCTTAGGCATTACTTCCAGGAACACACAGTGACAGTAGTCAGCAAGGCACCGTTGGGAGACATAATCAACAATGCAGAGGCAACAGGTCGAGTTGCCAAATGGGGCATCGAACTTGCCGCCTTTGATATAGTCTATAAACCACGGACCGCCATTAAGTCTCAAGCGCTTGCAGACTTTGTCGCCGACTGGACAGAGGCCATGGAGGAAACGACACTCCCCGAATCAGAATATTGGGTCATGCACTTTGACGGATCAAAGATGCTCAAAGGCTCGGGGGCTGGAGTCGTTCTACGCACGCCTAAAGGTGACAAGCTTAGCTACGTGTTACAAATCCACTTCACAGCAACCAACAACGTTGCCGAGTACGAATCCTTGCTTCATGGGTTACACGTGGCAAACGACCTAGGCGTCAAAAGAATCCTCTGTTATGGCGACTCAGATTTGGTCGCGCAGCAAGTAAGCGGAACATGGGATGCGAAAAGCGCAACAATGGCGGCTTACAGAGCCAAAGTTGACGAATTCGCAAAAAACTTCGTGGGCTACGAAGTCCGGCATGTTCCAAGAGCTGAGAACGAGGCGGCGGACACACTTGCAAGACTAGGATCGGAACGCAAAAAGGTACCAAAAGATATTTTCTGGAACATTTGCACAAGCCATCCATTAAAGGCGCCGATTTGATGGATCCCGATGCAGAAGAACCGGTAGAAGCGGCAAGTCTCGCTGTCTACTTGACACAGCCGGATTGGACAGTCCCATATCTCGATTTTCTAATCGACAGAAAGTTGCCGGAGGACGATGAGGTGCTAAAAAGGTAGATCATAAGGCGAGCCAAGGCATTCACGATAATAAAAGGCGAGCTATATAAGCGAAGCACGTGCGGCATCTATCAGCGATGCATACAGCCGGAAGAAGGCCGGGAAATTCTGAAGGACATACATATTGGCACCTGCGGGCATCATGCTTCCGCCAGGTCCATTGTATCCAAAGCTTTCCGCCAAGGTTTCTACTGGCTCACCGCCAAAGAAGACGCCGAGAACATCGTAAAGACATGCAAAGGCTGCCAGTTGTACGCTCGTCAACTTCACTTGCCGGCACAGGAACTAAGGACGATCCCAATCACCTGGCCGTTCGCGGTCTGGGGCTTAGACATAGTGGGTCCCTTCAAAAAGGCGCGTGGTGGGTACACCCACCTATTGGTCGCTGTCGACAAGTTCACCAAATGGGTCGAGGCTAAACCGATCAGCAAACTTGACGCAAAAACAGCCACCAATTTTCTCTTGGGAATTATCTCTCGGTTTGGAGTTCCACACAACATTATCACCGATAATGGCAGCAACCTGTCTCAAGGCGACATAGAAGAATACTGCAGCGATCTGGGTATCCGGCTGGATTTGGCATCCGTGTCACACCCTCAATCCAATGGACAAGTAGAGCGTACAAACGGCCTAGTCTTATCAGGACTTAAGCCTCGTCTCGAATCTCCATTACACAGGGCAGCCGGCGCTTGGGCAGATGAGTTACAGTCGGTACTATGGAGTTTGCGCACAACGCCAAACAGGTCTACCGGCTACACTCCTTTCTTCTTAGTATATGGCGCTGAAGCAGTGCTACCTACCGACATGAAGTACGATTCCCCAAGAGTTCAAGCCTACATCGAGCAAGACGTAGAAGGTGCAAGACAGGATAGCCTAGACCTGCTAGACGAAGAAAGAGACGTCGCTCTCCATCGCTCTGCCTTGTACCAGCAACAACTTCGCCGCTATCATAGCCGGAGAGTGTGGAAGCGAAGCTTCAGAACAGGTGACCTGGTTCTCCGCCTAATTCAAGACAGAAAAGGCTTGCACAAGTTATCCCCGCCATGGGAAGGACCGTTTATAGTCACAAAGGCGCTGCTCAATGGTTCCTACTACCTGGCCGACATCCGCGACGAAGACGAAAAGAAAATGCGCAAGAAGGCGGCAGGAAAAAGGGGAACCAAGCGCAAAAAAGGCATTGACGATCCGTTCGAGCAAACAAGACGGACTTGGAATATTGAGCAGCTACGTCCTTTCTACACTTAGCAATTTATAATTGTAATAAGTTAAATATGATTATGAAATAAAAGTCTATGGTTCCTCATCTGTGTTGAGAAGCATGCCATCTTTTGTCCTTTCTTGCAATCATATTTCCCCTATGTATCTAAGTTACCTATTTTCTAGCTCCGTGCAAAGGTTCAAACTGGTAGATACTTGCAGCTTTCGAGCCAACCCAAAGCAAAAATAAACTTTTTTGCGCCGCCTAATTCCTTTACCTCTGATTACTTATATGTGGTTCGCCTAGTAGTATGTCTTTGACACCAACATGTTGGCTTTGGTCTCTGATTCTAAACGCATGGTTTAGCCCTGGTTGTTTCAGCTAAAGTTACCGGCTGAGGTTTCGTCAACATACAAAAAGTCAAACATATAAGTCAGGGTAAAATTAAGGCGGGCCATATAAATAAAGACAAAATAAAACTTGTCAGCTAGTTTCCGCCTAACAAAGCAGCAACAAAAGTATACACAAATATTACAAGTCAATGTTGCATTGTTTCAGGGGCCGACAAGTAAGGCTAATAGGAGGCAAGGACAGAAAAGATATGGCTCGGGGGAGCGTCTACATCAGGCTTGGGGGCTGACAACTTCAGCCCCGGAACTATCACTCCCCTCCGCCTCGGCCGCGCCGGCAGCTTCAGCTCCCTCTCCGCCAGGCACAGGATGGCGCCGATAGAAGATTGAAGTGTCGACCATATCGGCAACACGCGTGGCATAGCCGGCAACGCTGTACAGAACAGCGGCCGGCTCAACCTCGCTGCCGTCTTCATATGTTGACGGCATGCCTTCAGTGACGGCTTCTATCTCCGCCTCGGGGTAGTGCGCCATGAATAGCCCAAGTGCGGTCTTGGCACCACCCCGCGCCGCCGACTTCAGCGAGCTCTTGTGCAGTTTGGTCGCCTGCTCCAAGATAGCGGGCACGTCGCTGAACTCGGTCGTTTCCTGGCTGCCGGAGGAGGTGAAGAACTTGGCGGCAAACCGCTTGGACGCCGCCAAAGTCTCGGTGATCAGTTCGCCTAGACGCGCAAGGCGATCCAGGCGGGGGCTGACAACCTTGTCATCGCCTAGACCGGCGGGAACTGTATCAAAAAATGAAGCCATTAGTTTGGCTCAGGCTAAAGCAAAATGGCAGCATCAAATAAGGAGTAAGAAATTACCAAGGCCCGAGTTATGGAAAGCGGACAGCTCAATCATATGAGTTGCCAGCGCATCCTCAGCAGTTTGGGCGCGAGAAGTCTGCTTGGAGATTTCCTCGGCAGCCGTCTTCTCTGCCTCCGCCAACTTATTGCGCAGGCTTTCCAGCTCACCTGTGAGCTGGCTAGATTCCTGCGCAAATTTGAGTTGCTGGGCCTCCATCTCCTTCTGGTGAGCCTCCTTCAACTCCAAGTTGGCGGCCGCCAAATCAGAAGCTTCATTCATAAGAGCTTGCATATCAGTGGACGCCTTCAGAATATCCTGGGCGTGGTCTAGCAGTTCTACAAATATGGATTCGCTAACTAAATGATTGACGGCAACATAAGTCGAAAGTATAGCTGAAGGCGAAGAGGATTAACCCTACCTTCATCTTTTTTGCGGGCCGCCTCCAACTCGGCAATCCGCAGGTCCTTAGCCTCGCACTCCTTCTTCAGGTCACGGCAGCGCCGGTTTATCTCGACTCGGGAGGAGACAAGCTCGACGTTGGCGGACACAAGGCCCTGCAGGACAAAACAAAGGCATAAAACATATTGTCAAATAACCACTAAGCCGGCAGTCAAAATTTATTTTATTTTTGACTTGCCATCTAAGTGCTCGGGGGAAAGGCTATGTATATGCCGGAGTGGTAAAAACTTACAGATAGGTCGCCCTCCAAGTCGGCGATGGCCTGCGAGGCGAAGTTGGCGAAAGCCAAAGTTGACTCCTTGGCCTCCTTAAAGGTGGACCAAGGGTCCCTGACCTTGCCGCCTCCCACAGTCGGGGCTGCCCTCCGAGACCCGCCGGCAGTCGACTCCAACAACCCTTCATTGGCGGCGCGTGATTGAGCGGCTTCATCGGCCGTAGCCTCAGCCAGCAGTAGGGGGGTCTTGGGCGCGTGGTCGGTGGAAGAGGCCCTAGGCGGAGCGCCAGAAGCCGGAGCCGGGGGCTGACGACGAGCGTCGCCCATAAAGCTGCCGGCTTGGAGCTGAGGAGTTGGCGGCACGGTAGCCAGCGAGCTACCTTGTGGCCGCTTACCCTTGCCAAGAAGCCTGGTCGTCAACCGGGAAGTTGCGACCCTTTCCCTGTCATTAAAAAGCTAGCACAGTCAATTGGGTGCCAGTATTAAAGAGGTTTGTCGTCTATTAAAGACAAAATTGAGTACCTTCGGGGGATATTAATCCCCGCGTTCTCGCCAAGGTTGGCGAGAGCCGGCTCGGTAGCCGATGCGATCCGTTTCTTCCTCTCGGCATTCACCGTAGAGGAAGCGGCGCCGGATGCCTTGCGCTTCTTTGTTTTCCCGACTTCCGACTCGTAGAAGTCGGGAGCCAGGTCATCCTCCCCCAAGACGGAGAGCTGAAAAAGAAGACAAGTTTAATGGAGCTCAATTTTAGCCGGCAAAGCTATCAAACAAGGGGCAAGGAAGAAGATATTTACCTCGAGGGGAGGGTTGTCGTGGGTGTGCATGGGCACGCCCTCCACCGCCTTCACCAGCCCCGCCTTGACAAGGCTGCGGAGCTGGGACGCCAGGTCGGCAACCGGCAACATCTCTTCGCTCACGCGGAGAGAGGCCGTGTCAGTAGGCGAATACTGACACATCTTGTGCGGGCTGTACCGCAGGGGGAGGATCTGCCGGCCGAGCCAGCAGATGACGGTGTCGACCCCATCCAGCAGAGGGGGAGCCATCGTCCGCGTGAGGAATTCAATCCGCCTTTGAATAAGGCGGAGTTCCTCCGTCAGCTTCGGCACCGCCTCGTCCCAGCATGGCCGGGGCATAGGAGGCGCGTTGACGAATTCCGGGATGCCAACTTGGCGGCCCGGAGCTGCCATATCTTGGCAGTAGAAGAATGTGGAGGTCCAGCCCTTGACGGAATCAAGGTATGGTATCTTATGATACCATTGGCGGCCCTGGCGGCAGTTGAAGGTGACGCTGCCGCAGGTTGCCAGCCCGCCGTCCGGCACCGTCTGTCGCCGGCAACGGAAGCAATATCTGAAGAAGTCTAAACTAGGCCTAATACCTAGGTAGCCTTCGAACAGAGCTGTGAAGCCGGCTAGGACTAGTATGCTATTGGGTGCTATGTTGTGGGGCTGGAGCCTGTAGTGATCCAGAACCTCGCTAAAGAAGGCGGAAGGCGGAAGCGCCATTCCCCTAACTAAATGGGAGGTGAGGATTACCCGCTCCCCGCTCTCGGGGCCAGGATGACGTCTCCATAGGCGGCCCTCCACCGGCAATCTTCCCGAGTGGGGAGGTAGCCGACAGCCTCCAAATCTTGGAGGGCATCTTCGTCGACTATGGAAGGTAGCCAGTAGCGGGACCCGAGGTCCGCCGCTTCCTCTTCCTCGTCGACGGGGGTGCCCGCCGTCGTCATCGCCGTGGTGGTTGGTGGAGGAGCCGAAGGACCCGCCGCTGGCGCATGCGCGGTGGAAGTCCGGGGGGCGACGGTGGCGACATTGCCCGTCGCCGCCGTCGCGGGACGAGTTATGGCGCCGCCCATCGCCGTCGCGGGCGCGGTCTTGGTCGCCGGACCGCTCGACGCCGTGGAAGGAGTCTGGCCGGTGGACATCGCCGCGAGGAGAGGTCGTCGGAGGAGAGGAGTTCGCCGGAGCTCGCTCGGAAGCAAGAAGCGGAGAAGTGGAAAGGGCAAGAGGGCACGGAGAGCAAAAGCAGGGTGGTGAGAATGGACCGTTTGGCTACCTATTTATAGGGCCAGGCGTTGCTCCCTGTGCAACGGCGCTTTTAGTCGGACACGTGTCCAGCATCCGTTGCAGCACACGATTGCACGATCTCCACGCCTCCTCTTTTCCCGCAATTTGTGATCATGGCGAGATTCCCGCCTAGACAGTTTTCAAACTGTCGTGAGCTGGCTAGGTGGAAACCGTCAAGAAGAATGCTCGGCAAGATTGCCGAGTAGCCGTCTTTTCCCATGATGGATAAAGGCGGCCGCATGTCAATAGCAAGACACGCATGCCTTGTTGATTTTTAGAATGGTTCAAGTCCTGCAGCCGTCAACTTTGGCAGATGAAGAATCAAGAAGAAGTCGGCGCCTGGAGAACTTCAACCTTTCTGGGGGCTAATGTTGGGGATATATCAACTAGGAGTATAACCAACATGGATCTATCCGGCTAGTCTAGGGTGGCCCAAGGGTGGTAAGGCCGAAGCCTGCCGGGCGGCCCAGATAGCTGACGTACAAGGAAGTAGGCGGACGGTCCAAGGAAGGCGGAAGGCCGAAGCCCATCCAGCCACCAAGCCCAAGGCGGAAGGCGGCAACTAAGCCGGCTAGGTCTGGGACTCAGTTTACTTGCCGGACAAGTACTTACCTTGTACCCTCGGGTCTGGCCGCCTATATAAGCCGGCCACCAGGGAGCCTTTAGGGCAGACGCTTCAATAGGCATCATACACATTGTAACCTGTTCACGGCTATTGCCTCATAGTGAATTATAGCAGCACGTAGGATCTCGCCACCGCCGTGGGATCCGAAGCTGGGTAAACTCGCCGTGTTCAATCCCGTCCTCGACGACACCAACCTTCTTCCCCACAATCCATACGTAGGCTAGAGGACCCCCGTCTCCTATCAATTATGCCGATACCACGACAACCAGGAGACGTTGGCTAGCTTCCAAAACTCTCTGCAGCTCGTGCAGACGCTCCTCCACCGTCACCCTCACCCAATCGGCAACCAGCGCCCTCTCCCTCCCCTTCCCGAGCCCGTGAACACCAACACCGGCCACCCCCTGCTCTTTTTTGACCAAGGCCACCACAACCACTCCCACCTTGCCCATTCTCTTCCTCTCAATCCACTCTCCCACCCCACGCGAGCCCGCTCAAGCTCCCCTCCTCTCCTGCTCGAAAACGGCCGTGAACCACAGCTCGGCCCCGAGCCCTTTTGAGGATGAATGTCACCACGACCGTCCCTCTCTCTCTCATTCCTCTGCACTGCCTCGTTCACCTACCCGTGGGCTACCTCTGAGACAGCTTCTTTCCCTCGCAGGTTCAACGGAGACGCCTCGTCCACGCCGTGCCCGTCGCGGGCGCCTTCGACCTCACCGCTGCTCCGGGGCACGCCTTGGTGAGCGTAGACCATCCCTGGCTTCCCCGCAGCCTCCGCGTCCTCCTCGGTCCCTCCCCCTAGTCTTGCTGAGCCCCTAGGTGAGCATCTCGAGCATGCCCACTTCGCTAGGGTTCCTGCTCACCCCACTCCGTCGGGAGGAAGAAGAAGGTTGCGCGCCGTTGATATCTGCATCTACGGCTTTGTTTGAAGTCCTGCAGATCTAATCTTGTCCGTCCGCTTCTGATCCGGCGGTGGCGTATCCCTTCGCCAGCGCGCGCAGCGCAGCGGGTTGGCCCAGCTCGACGAGCTCGACCCGTTGCCAAATCCGGCCTGCCTGACCTTTTCTTTTCAAATATCGTTTCCCTGATTATTTCCAGAGAATTACTAGCTCAGCTTTAATTCATTTGTGGAAGAATGCTGCATGCAAAAATTTTGAAATAAATTTTGTTGGATTGTTGTGTGTTTTCTTGACCATTTACTTAATGACTTGAGTTTTATAGATCCAAAATTAGCAACCTTTAGTTATATGGAAAGCCTAGGACAATACCTACCTAGATCTATAAGCCTTGAATGCATGAGATGTGTCTAAATAAAGTTCTATAAAGTTTAAAAATGACATCAGTAGCTATTTGATGAATTTTAAATCTTTATTTAAAATTCTTTTTGGAGTAAATCCAATTGCATGTGGTAGATATTGGTATTAGCTATCATATACTAGCTTGGTAGAAGTTTTCATCTTATATTTTCCTCTTGGTAGATTATTTTCTAAAACAGTAGGTTATTACACTTTTAAATGGATATTCTTATTTTCTGTTATTTGCATGTATCTAGTTTTAATTGTTTATGCCTTGTATGTTTATACAAATGGTTTAGGAGTATTTTTGTGTAGCACCTATGTGTTTTGTTTATCATACCACACTGGTTTTGTCTCAAAAATATTTAAACTTTGTGTTGCACATTAAAGCAAGTAAAAAGTATGTTCTTCACTTAAAATGGAATATCTTGAGCTGGGAGTGTCCAAATGGGGTGAATCCTATTTCTGCAGAAAGCTTAAGGAAATACCTATCCATAGAAATTAACCTTGCATACAGGAGATTCCTAAAACTGAAACTATATTCATTATGGTTTTGAGACCAATAGCATTTGCATGATTTTTAGCCACTGCCTTGTAATAGCTTATTATGCAAATCCAGTTTTCACCACTTCATGTAGTTGCTAGGTGTACTGTGATAGAAGGATTCTACTTTATGAACATTATCTTATGAGTTATGATTTATCTACCATAACTGCCACATTTGGTTAATAGAAGTATTATCTTTTAATCATCTGTTCTTAGCAAATGTGAATTGTAGAAATATTACTAATCAACTTTTGAAGATCAGAACCTTAACTCAATAATAATGACTTGATTAAATCACTTTGATAATGTATGGTGCCTTGTTTACTTATGTTTAGCATTATTCACGGTGTACCCTAATAATAACATCAATTGTGTTTATTTGCTTTGCTTGTGTGTATGTTTGTGTGTTATGTTTCATCTCTTTAAACATCATCTTATTTATCCAATAAATGTAATAAGTTAATTCCCTGTCTTACTTGAATTGTTATGTGTTGATGTGCTTAGTAACTCATAAGTCCAGAAACTTAGGTTATCCTTTAAATATTTAATAAATTTCCTAAAAGTATTGTTAGCCCATTCACTTTTGAGTTTCACATAGTTCATCTTGCTTCCTAGGAGTTGCACTAGTTTCATTTATGTGTTATGCATGTGAATGATTGTTTGGTGTTAAATTTTATCCAGTAGTTCCTTGTGTTTTGTAATGCTTAATATATGAATTTCTTAGTTTAGATTGTTGTCAACACTGGTTGCCATGTGATTGTTTCTTTATTGGTTGAAGTGACCTTAATTGTGGTGTCCTGTAAAATAGGCCTAGTGCACTATTTTAGCTCTTAGTCATAAACTTGTTTGGACAGTGCTGTTACCATTGGTTGTCGCTTAGTTACTTGATAGTAGGTATTTCTTGAACTATTAGGATACTTTTGTCTGAAGTATTTCCTGAACTGCTAAGATACTTTTTTTCTGAAGTATTACCTGAAACTAATATAACAACTCTTGTTAAATGATCAAATCACCCTAAGAGACGAATTGCTTTAGTGTTATGTTTACACTACCTTTTTAGCAAATAAGGTTGATGTGTATATCTTCTTTGTATATGATGGTTGTCTTAGCTCTATGGACTTTGTTGTTTGTTTTTGTTTAGCTAAAGGAGTTGTTTGCTCTCGATTGTTAGCTTACTGTCTTGTGCAATGCTTGTTGTTTAGTATGTCCTTGTAGCTTTGTATTGTATTCTGAGTGTGCTTCATTTTCCTATATACGACGTTAGATACGATCGGGAAGGAACTAGAAATGAGGAATGAACCTGAGGAGCATCAAGATCAAGACCAAGGATATATTGCCGAGCCAGGCAAGCCACCTCACCACTATGATGAATCATATTATTTTGATCAAGCATGTTTTGTTTTCAAAATAAAATAATGCATGTTTTATTTCTTTTGTTGGACCTTGCCATACGAAAACTATTTTCGAAAATCTTGTTTGGCCAAAGTTATCTACTAGAATGTTATAGGTGTTACAAAAGGAGTTTAGTTGGCGAGCCTTGTTGTTGAAGGCTCCATCAAAAAGATTAAGTTTTCTAGGAGTGAACTCTTATTTCCTTACCTTAAAACTTTAGGATGGGAACCCATTTGATAAAACTGTTTTACGGAGGAAAACCCGAGTTGCTCGGAGCAATCGGCGAGCAAGTGTTTTATTAAAACCCGAGTTGCTGGGAGCAATCGGAGATGTTTGCGAAAACCCGAGCTGCTGGGAGTAGTCGGAGGAGAAAGTGTTTTGAAAAACAAAGTGTGACCCTAGCTGCCGCCCGAACAATTAACCCGTGCAGCCACACTACCTGACACGGGTAGGGCTTAGCCGGAAGCTTGTCTGTTTTAGTGTTGGGGCTCTCATACTTTCTATGGGGGTTGGGCCCTCGAAGCCGGGTTGTCGTCCGGAAGATACAATACACTGCTGCGGATCAGCAGCCGGACGATTACGGCAGGTCTCCTGACGTAGCGGTGTGGCGTCCCGAGGAAAGACCAAGAGGTCTAGTGGAGCACACGGTGCCGAGGAGAACAAACCTACCGGGAGGCCCCGATACTAGGGTGGTCATAGTGGAAAGCTTTGATCGTGTTATCCGGACCCCCGCATGCAGTCGTATGACGGGCCGTGGCAGACACGGCGGAAGGACCGATTGGTGTGGGTAAAGTGTGCAACCTCTGCAGAGTGTAAATCTATTCGAATAGCCGCGTCAGCGGTCATGGACGGTTGGAAAGGTCCCACTAGGCATGCTGGCTGTTTTATGGTTTGAAAAGAGAAATGTCTTCGAAGGAAAACAAGGAGGAAACAAAGTGGTACCTGGGAGGTACGGATATTGGGTAAGGATGATTGGTCTCGGGGAGACAATCAGTCCGATCTCAAGTCAGGAAAAAGGGTTACCCCTATCCTAGTTTTGGCAAAGTTTTACAAAAGAAAGTTTTGAACTTAGATATGTCATTGCTATATCTAAGAGAAGAGAATTCTATTTCTAAATGTTTTTCTTCAACAAAGATATAGAGATGTCGCATTCTCTATGTGTAAAATCATGGTATTCGAAAACTAAGCCCTATAGTCGTATATAGCAGCTATCCCACTTTTCGAAAAGTGTTTTCTTGCATTATCATGAAAACTTAAGCCTTAGAGTTGGTCTTGCGAGTACGTAAATGTACTCATATGACTGTGTCCCTGGATATTCAAACGTCCAGGTTGAAATGAAGGGATGTACGACAAGAAGGAGGAGTATTCCGACGACTACGCCAACTGAGTGTCCCGCTCAACTGCTCTGTGGGAATGCGTCAGGACGTGACGAGGGTCGACGCTAGCCGAATCTTCCGCCGAACCTTAGTAAATATTCGTCAAGTGTAACGATGTTTGCAGACTTGGTCATCAGACCATTATTTATGTAAGTCTTATACTATTCGAGTTGTATTATGTAACTTTGTATACCATGTTCGTTATGTGATCGCGATGCACTGATCATTGGGATCATGATCTGTTTACATAATGTGGGCATCTCTGACGGGTAGTGAGAGGGTCCTCACACTGTCGAGGAAAGTATTCTACCTCATAGGTCTGGTAGATCTCGGATCACACCATAATGGTATGGCAACATGGTTTGCACCGTCATATTAGTTGAACAAGACGAACCTACGAACTACAAAGAGACGATGGCGAGTCTAGAGTCCGAGAAATGGCTTGAAGCCATGAAATCCGAAATAGGATCCATGTATGAAAACAAAGTGTGGACTTTGATGGATATTCCCGAAGGGTGCAAGGCCGTCGAGAATAAATTGATCTTTAAGAAGAAGACTGATGCTGACGGTAATGTGACCGTCTATAAAGCTCGGCTTGTCGCAAAAGGTTTCCGACAAGTTCATGGGATTGACTACGATTAAACTTTTTCACCGGTAGCGATGCTTAAGTCTATTCGGATTTTGTTAGCAGTTGCTGCCTATTACGATTATGAAATCTGGCAGATGGACGTCAAAACAGCCTTCCTAAATGGAAACATTGAAGAAGAGAGACCAGCATTTACAAGAAAATGAGTGGGAGCTCGATTGTGTTCTTAGCACTATATGTAGATGACATATTGCTGATTAGGAATAATGTGGAACTTCTGAATAGCGTGATGGAATATTTAAACAGTAAATTTTCCATGAAGGACTTAGGAGAAGCTGCATACGTCTTAGGCATAAAAATCTATCGTGATAGATCAAGGCGCCTATTAGCGTTGAGTCAGAGTACTTGTCTTGATAAAATACTGAAGCGTTTCGGTATGGAGAAGGCAAAGAAGGGTTCTCTGCCGGTTATCAAGAATAAAACATTGCGGAAGGCATAGTGTCCGGTAACGGAACTGGATAAGGCCGATATGACTAAACATCCTTATGCTTCAGCCATAAGATCGATTATGTATGCAATGTTGACTACTAGACCTGATGTGGCATTAGCTCTAAGTTTGACAAGCCGGTTCCAGAGTAATCCTGGAATGGTGCATTGGATAGACGTTAAGAGCATTCTTAAGTATCTCAATAAGACAAAGGAAATAATCCTTGTCTATGGTGGCTGCGATGAAGAACTTGGCGTAACAGGTTACGTGGATGCAAGTTTCTGCTCAGACCCCGATGACTCTAAGTCACAGACATGTTATGTGTTTAAGGTGAATGGGGGCGCCGTGTGCTGGAGAAGTAGGAAGCAACGCATTGTCGCACAATCTACAATGGATTCGGAGTACATTGCTGCTTGCGAAGCCGCGAATGAAGCTGTGTGGCTAAGGAAGTTCGTCATCGAACTTGGAGTGTTCCCGAGCGTGCAAGACCCCGTGATCCTCTTCTGCGACAATACGGATGCCATTGCTAACGCCAAGGATCCGAGGTCTCACTCCACCGCCAAACACATTCTCCGACGCTTCCATGTGATACTTCAGTACGTACAAGGAGGCGATGTGATGATTTGCATAGTGCATACGGGTCTGAATGTGGCTGATCCGCTGACGAAGCCTCTCCCGCTTGACAAGCATGAAAAACACCAGTTAGCTATGGGTGTTAAGCTTTTTCCAAGTTGTAATCTAGATTAGTTTGTACTCTAGTGCAAGTGAGAGACTGAAGGAGATATGCCCTAGAGGCAATTAATAAAGTGTATTCTTTATCATATCTCGTTTGTTCATAATAGGTTTTTGTGTCATGCTATAACCGTATTAAGCGGAAACATTAATACGGGTGTTATGCGTAAACAACCAGCTCCCTAGTATCATCTACTAAGACTAGTTTCGTTGCGCGATTGATGATAGAGGTTTCCCGATCATAGGGCATGGCGCGGTCGGCAATGGAAGTCATATCGTTGGAGAACGATGTGATGGACATACACAGATTTGGAGGACGTAGTCGTTACGCCTTTGACCGTGAGATCAACTCTTATTGTTATTCATGGAAGATACTTTGATCGCACCAAACGTCGTATCTTATATAGTATGACAATAACGGTGATACTTTTGGGTATTGGAAAGGAGTAGTTGAGACGAGGGGTCAAGAGCGGGATTTGCTAGTCAGCATAGCAGGATAGATACTCTAGGGCCCACTCGGTGAGATCATGTCTAATGAGCTTGGAAGCATGTGACTAGGTCACGGAGACATGAAATCATAGACGAGTAGAAGATAGCGTTGTCGGTAACGAGGTCAAGCAAGGTATGGAGATATCTATGGAACGACTCTCGGACACGCTAAGTATCGCTATGGCAAAAGGTTTAAAACTTTGCGTTCAAGTTTGATAGATGAAAGTCATTCGTTATATCACAGGGATTAATTCATGGGGTCCAGGCCTACGAGTTAGTCGTTGATCATAGAGGAGTCTTGATCGTACCTGTTATTATATCGAACCGCTAGGGTAAAACACTTAAGGGGTTTCAACAAGACAACCGGAAAGGAAAGAGATCACTGGGAATGTCCCGGGAGGGGTCCGATGGAGATCGGGCAGCGACGAAAGAGTTTTCGGAGCTAGAATAAATTAAATATAATATGTTTGTTATTAATTAGTGTAATTAATGTGCAAATATGATTTTATATATTTATTTTCGAATTTATTTAGGCTGATTTCCCTAAATGGGCCTTCTGGTCGAAAGAAGGCCCAAGAGGGGAAAAATTCCCTAGGGAATTCGGTGGGAGGCTTGGAGGCCGGCCTAGGTGGGCCAAATGGGGCCCACCAGGGCCGGCGCACCAGACATTCCGCACCAGGCTATGTGGGGATAGTCCCACATTGCCTGGTGAGCAGGTTGGCTCCCCCCTGGGAGCCTATATAAGAAGGGGCACCCCTGGCCTTTTAATTTATCAATTAATTCCCCAATTCTCTCTCGATTTCGTGATTCCATTTGTTGGAGTTGCGTCGATTTGAGAGGGGGATCTCTTCCACTATAGCCCGCTGCCGCGCTACTGGTGTTCCGGTCCAAGTCTTCCGCTGCTCGTCCTGGACTGGAGCTTCGGAGGCCGTCTGTAACATCCCAACATTTTATAATGTTTAAAAATCACAAAAAATTAAAACTTTTCTTTTTATTAAAAATAAATATTAAAATGCCTAAGAAAACCAACTATAAAAGACTTCAAACATATTGAAAGGATTTAATATTTCAAATATCTCAAGTAAACATTATTTTCAAAGGTTAGTTCAAGTTAAACATTTTATTATCCCTTGTAATTCTGAAAACCTTAATATGTAATTTGACAAATGTTTTACAAACTTTCAAACCATCGCCTGGCAATAAAAAGTTTCTTTGTAAGTATTTTATTTCAACCACTTAGCCATAGCTAATCATAAATTAAAATAATATTACAAATATTTAAAACATGGTATAATTGCCACATAGTTTCACTCTTTCACCTGAGTTCAAAACATAGTTTTATAAATTATAAGCCTATAGTTTATAACTTTAAAACTCCATAAATTAAAATTAATGAATTATCCAAATAAAAATTTCATTTGCTTAAATGAATTTCATTTATTTACAGAGCATGAAATGATGAATATATCCTATATAAGAAATGAATTAAATCTAAAATCTTTTCCAAAGTTGTTTTATGAAATTTCATATGATTTATCCAAATATAAATATATTGGTGCACAAATTATTTTGAATTAAAATGAATACATTATTTTCATATAGTTTGTGATATGTTATTTAGTAATATACTAAAGCCTAAAATGAACTTAGTATTTGGAAATGAGTTTAAATGACTTAAGTTCAAACATATTGGAATGTGGGTATTTTAAAAAAAAAATATTTAGCCAAAAGAAAATTTAATTAAGATATAATCTCAAATTTGACTTTAAGTGTCAAATTTGTATTCAATCAATATTTCAAAATATTATTTTTCAAAAATGTTCAAAACATGCCCACAACTGGTTTAACATAAAGATAATAATTTTACAAATTTTTAGAAATTTGTTTGACATCATTTGGACAAATAAATCAAAAGATATGAATTAAATGGAAGAATCAGAAAAAGAAAAAGAAAAATGGATGACGTCATCGCTGACGTCATCATCTTCCTCTTCCGGCAAAAATCCCGCCCGAGAATCCCGCCCCCAATTCTTTCCGAAATCCGGCGAGATGATCGTGCAATCGGTTTCCCTCTCCTGCCCTATAAAACCCTCAACCTCTGCCGCGTATTTCCCCTCTCCTCCCTCTTCGTTTCACGCCCCCAGGCCGTTACACGAGCTCGCCGGAGTTCGTCTCCTCCGCCGACGTATTTCTTCCGTTCCCGGTGAAGTAAGCCACCCCCGAGACCGCGAACGACCCCCTCTTCCTCCCCTCGCGGAACCACACCTCCCTAACCCCTCCCGGTCTATCCTACGCAGCTAATTCGATCGGAGGGAGCTCGCCGGCGCCCGAGCACCTTTGGCCACGCCTCACGGAGCTCCGGAACGCCCGAGACGACCTCGTCCCCTTGTAGTGCCCATGCTTACGAAAGCAATGGCACATATGAATAATGCAAAGACTTGGATCACATAAGTCTCACATTCTCCAATTTGATGTAATATCAAAGTACAATGTCATAATTTATTACAGAACGAGACGAATGATCCAAAAACAAATATCCTTACAACTTAGCATAGCGGAAATGCTAGCTGAATAAATAGTTCACACTTTATTTCAGAGTTCAAACGCAATACTAAAGGTAGCATGGAGCTACATCTTCTCCATGAAGTCACTGGCAAATCATGTTGGTTGTAGCTCGAAGACGACCCCCTTACTCCTCATTCGGACATTCTGCAAGGTTTAGTTGCAGCCCAGCTATAAAGGGTCAGCACAATTGAATTGTGGTGGCAAGTGACTTTAATTCCTAATGTTCTATTAAGCTATAAATATATGCTTATTTTGGCTGGTGGAGCTCAAGGCTATTGCGCAAAGCAAATTTTCTCCTACTTTTGATAAACAATTTTCTTAAATCAATATCTTCTCCTTCAGAGACAATCTCGAGACAAGTCCATGTCTCCTACCCATGTTCACCCAACAAAGTTTTATTAAGAAATTTGAGATGAGGAGATTTTCAGAACACAGCCTTGTGTAGTTACTCAATTTGTCCGATGCCGGGGACACGGCTAAGATCTTAGGTTTTAACTCTCGAGAGGGTGTGCACTTTCACCATTAGACTTAATCAACCCAAACTATCCTCTACACTCCTTTAGTGAGAAGGAAAAGGAGAAGATCAAGACGAGACCTTTCAGAAGTTGCTTTCCCATGATCATACTAAGAGATTACCACCATCCTATCAACTCTACCACCATCAATCTCTTGACCCAAGTCCACATCAACTTACTCCATCAAGACAGAGCCCACATTGACCAATGGTTGCACGATAAGCAACTAGACTCAGTGTAACCTTAAATCTCATAGCCCTGGGTGGCCTACCACAAGTTAGCAACTCAGGTTAACACCGCATATCATGGCCCCAAGTAAGTGGAAACTATCTTGGGCGAAGACAACCATGAAACTTGGCCCTGAGAAGCCACTCAACTTGAAACCTCCTCGATCGACCCAATCCACCCAGGCGTTAAATTAATTTAGTGGAAATTTTCATTTATCACATCAACCATAAAACAATCATTTTTGCAGCAGGTACTTCCACTAAATTATAATGGGGGTCTAATCTGGAATTTCTAAGGGGAAACCTAAAAGGTTTGCATAGCATACTACAATCTCCCAAAAACCTATCATGCATACTACTTTTGCAAATACTGTTTGAAAACACTAGACATGCAATAGAATAAAATAGTAGGTGTTTTATGAAGTCACTTGCCTTGGCAGCAGGAGGGGCAGGCACAACAAGAATAGCAATCACAAGCAGGTCCTTCCTCTCCTTCACAATCTAGCACAATCAATACATACAAATAAATATCCACACAAAATCTCATACACCAAATAAAAGATGTATGCATGCATGATATGCCATGTGTAGAATTAGACACACTTATCCATAATTTATATTCTCTGGTATTAAATGCATGAGATGCAATTTCTAGGAATTTCTCAATTCACTTAACAATTTAATAATTGAAAACAATATAACCAAAACTTAGATTATACCATTACAACTTTTATTGTTCTAAGAAAGTTTTCAAATAAGACATATATTAATATTCCTGGGCAGAGGTTGTTAACCTAAACCTAAAACAATTGAGTTTATTTGTAAAACATTTTTATTATTTAAGTTATGGATTTAATAGCCAAATTACTCCTCGGATGATCTTATGAATTATTATTTATCAAAAGCAAAAACAAATGAGTTAGAATTAAACTACTCTATCAGAGCTATCCGTGGATATAAAATTCATTGAATTTGGACTTACAGAACATAGGTTATGAATTTTCTAAGTTTTGCATATTTTCTGTTTTATTTATAAAATTCCTGCGAAAAGGAAAAATAAAAGGCTACATGGCGCGATCCTATTGGACGAAAACGGTTCACGCGGATCGTGGACGAGAGCCGTCCGATTTAAATGAGATCGGACACGCGGGATCGTTTTGATCTAGATCCGTTGGATCTAGATCCAACAGCTTGTGACGTTCGGCCGAACCGAGCGGCGCGCGGGTCGCCGGAAGGCTCGCCGGCGGCGGCGCCCGCGGCGGCGGCGCGTCAGCCTCGATGTTTCCCGCGTGAAAACACAGCCCCAGGACGAACGGGTCTTACCAAAATGACGCGGAGGAGGAGGCGAGGTCGATGGCGCGGCGGCGGCGTCGAAACTCTTCTCCTTTCCTCGTCGGAGATGGCGGCCGGCGGCGGAGCACTTCGGTCGAGGTCGGTTTCGGCGTTCGGCTGCGAAAAAGAACAAGCGAGGGGGCTCAACGGATGCGCAAGAGGATGGGGAAGCGAGGGGGAGCCTCGGTGGCGCTCGAGGAGCTCGGTGCTTACCGCACTCGTGCAAAAGTCCGGCGGCAATGGCGGCGACGACGATCTCGATTCCGAGCAGCCCGGCGGCGGAGAGGTAGGGTAATGGGGGGGGGTTTCGGAGGCTGCCTCGAGGAGTATATATAGGACGGGGCAGGGGCGCTAGACGCGGCGGGAAACGGCTCGGACCCGGTCTCCATCTCCGGCGTGATCTCCGGACGGAGGTGGAAGACGGCTGACAGGTGGGGCCCACCTGTCAGCGAGAGAGGAGCGAGGCGCGCGCTGGGCGGGCCGATGGGCTGCTATCTAACGCGCGCGTGGAGGATAGCGTCTGGGCCGGCCCGGAAACAATTTTTTTAAAAATTAAATAAAAACTGTTTTTCAAATCTGATTTACTAAATGATTTTTAAACCTATTCAAAACATTTCACAAAAATTCATAAAAATATATTTTGGAAAGGTTATTTAAATTAGCAATTTTTAATAATAAACTTACCCATTATATAATTTGGTAAATTATATTTATTAAGTAAGTTTAAAGAAACACTTAATGGGATTAAACATTATTTAAACTCATAATTGAATTTTTATTTAGTATTTATGAGATTAAAAGTTAAGGCTATAAGATGAATGATGTATGAATGCAAAGTTTTAAATTTTAGCAAAATTGGGATGTTACAAACCTAACCCCCTTAAGATGAATCTCGTCCTCGATATTCCGTTTGGCCTTCAAAAAGATGTGGGTGTTCTTCCCGAAGATCATCCTCCCGTTCCCAAGTTGCTTCTTCTTCGGTATGGTGGTTCCACTGGACCTTACAAAATTTGATAGTCTTGGTTCGTGTGATCCTTTCTGCCATCTCCAAGATTTTGATTGGCTTCTCTTCATACGTCAGGTCACTTTCCAACTGAACTTCTTCTAATGGCATTGTATCCCGTAGTGGGGTGTCTGTCATCTCTGGGTGACACTTCTTCAATTGGCTCACGTGGAAGACATTGTGAACTGCTGACAGAACTTCCGGCAATTCTAGTTCATACGCCACTTCTCCCTTGTGGGAAAGAATCTTAAAGGGGCCGATGAATCGAGGTGCAAGTTTACCCTTGATCCCGAACCTCTTTACACCACGCATTGGTGACACTCTTAAATAAGCCCTGTCACCTATCTCATATGTGATTTCTCTCCTTTTGGAATCTGCATAGATTTTCTGTCTGGACTGCGCGATCTTCAATCTGTACTTGATTATAACCTTCTCTTCAGCTTCCTGGATTATATCAGGTCTAAATAAACTTCGCTCTCCCACACCGCTCCAAAGTAGTGGTGTGGTGCATTTCCTACCATAAAGTGCCTCAAACGGCGACATCTCTATGCTCGCTTGGTAGCTGTTGTTATAGGAAAATTCCGCGTACGGCAAATTATCATCCCAACTAGACTTGTAGTCCAAGGCACATGCCCTCAACATATCTTCTAGAATTTGGTTTACTCTTTCCGTCTGTCCATCCGTTTGGGGATGAAATGCTGTACTGAACTCTAATCTCGTACCCAACGATTTATGTAGTTGTTTCCAGAAATGCGAGGTAACTGGGTACCTCTGTCAGACACAATCCTCTGGGAAATACCATGCAAACATACTATCCTCCTCATGTAAATCTCTGCCAACTTAGCACTTGAGTAGGTAGTCTTTACTGGTACAAAATGGGCCACCTTTGTCAAACGATCCACTATTACCCAGATCGAATCATATCCCGATCTGGTAAGCGGTAACCCAGTAATGAAATCCATTCCTATCTGTTCCCATTTCCAATCCGGTATAGGTAAAGGTTGCAACAATCCTGCTGGCTTCTGATGTTCCGCCTTTACTCGGCTACATACATCGCACTTAGCTATATACTCCGCGATGTCTCTCTTCAGGTTATTCCACCAAAATCTTTCCTTTACATCCATGTACATCTTGGTGTTTCCCGGGTGTATGGAATAAGGCGAGTTATGTGCTTCTTGCAGAATCAATTTTCTAAGATCCTCATCTTGCGGCACGCAGATGCGTTTCTCAAACCACAAGGTGCCTTGTTCATCCTTCCGAAACCCCTTGGCCTTCCCTTCGCTCAGGTTGACCTTGATTTCATCCATTACTTTGTCTCCCTTCTGGCCTTCCCGAATCTTATCCATCAACAAAGGTTGTACGTCCAGTGTTGCGAGCAATCCTTCAGGTACTACCTCTAATCAGAGGTCCTTAAATGCTCTACTTAAATACTCGGGCAATTCTCCCGCTGTCAGTCCATTTACATGGACCTTACGGCTCAAAGCGTCTGCCACCACATTAGCTTTTCCTGGGTGATATTGCAAACTCATATCATAGTCCTTAATAAGTTCCATCCATTTTTTTGCCTCATATTCAATTCCTTCTGGGTGAAAATATATTTCAGGCTCTTGTGATCTGTGAATACTTCACAACGCTTTCCCAATAGATAGGGTCTCCACGTCTTTAGAGCATGCACTACTGATGCTAACTCCAGATCATGGGTGGGATAGTTGACCTCATGTTTCTTAAGCTATCTAGAAGCATATGAAACCACTTTCCCTTCTTGCATTAGGACACTTCCTAGTCCATGGTGCGAGGCATCACAATATACTTGGAATTCCTTCTCTATATCTGGCAAACATAAAACAGGTGCTGACACCAGCCGTTTCTTTAGTTCCTGGAAACTTATTTCACATTCTTCAGTCCACTTGAATTTGACTTCCTTCTTTAGTAGTGAAGTCAATGGTTTGGCAAGTTTGGAGAAGTTCTCAATAGATCTTCTATAATAACCTGCCAGTCCAAGGAAACTACAGATGTCCGCCACATTCTTGGGTACTTCCCATTTTGTCACAACTGACACCTTTTCTGGGTCTACTGCTATTCCATTTTTCGACACAACGTGTCCTAGAAAACCAACTTCTTCTAGCCAGAATTCACACTTGCTAAATTTGGCATACAACTTATGTTCTCTAAGTCTCTGTAATATCATGTGTAAGTGTTCTTCATGTTCCTCCTGACTTTTGGAGTAAATCAGGATGTCATCAATGAACACCACAACAAACTTATCCAGAAAGTCCATAAACACTTTGTTCATCATGTTCATGAAGTATGCCGGTGCATTGGTTAAACCAAACGGCATTACGGTGTACTCATATAATCCATATCTGGTAGTGAAGGCAGTTTTTGGTATATCTAGTTCTCTTACTTTCATTTGAAAGTATCCTGATCGCAAATAGATCTTAGAGAATACAGAAGCACCCTCTAGCTGGTCGAAAAGATCATTAATTTTCGGTAGCGGGTACTTGTTCTTGATCGTCACCTCGTTGATTGCTCGATAATCTGTGACTAGCCTTTGAGTACTATCCTTTTTCTCTACAAACAGAATGGGTGCTCCCCAAGGTGATGAACTTGGGCGGATGAATCCTTTCTACAGTTGCTCCTCTAACTGCTTCTTGAGTTCTTTCAATTCAGCTACGGCCATTGGATATGGTCTCTTGGCTATGGGTCCCGTTCCGGGAACCAAATCTAAAAGAAATTCAAAATCCCTATCTGGTGGCATTCCCGGTAGTTCTTCGGGGAAAACATCAGGGTAATCTCTTACCACACGAACGTCTCCCAGGCTAACCCCCTTAAGAGAATTTAGCTTAACTTTCTTAAATTCAAATTTGGATTTGTATCTGATCTTCTTCTTCTCGGGAGTGGTGAGTGTAATGGATCTATTCGCACAATCCAATACTCTTTCAAACTTGGCCAACCAATCCATACCGAGTATAACATCCAGACCCTGGGTTTCTAATATTATCAGGTTTACCGGAAAGGAGTGTTTACCAATTTCTAAACTCAAGTTTTGACAATCGGTTTGTGCAAGCATTTCCCCCCTGGGGAACTCACCCTAACCGGATTTAGCAGGCTTGTAGTAGTCAGTTCGTTCTTATTAACAAATGCTCTTGAGATGAATGAGTGGGATGCTCCAGTATCGAACAAGACTAATGCTGGAAAGGTATGTAGTAGGAACGTACCAATCACTGCATCTGGTTCATTCTGCACTTCTTCCACATCAAGATGATTCACCTGTGCCTTCTGGAAAGGATTAGGCTTTGATGCTTCCGGCGCCTTCTTCTTCTCTGGACAGTCTGTTGAGTAATGTCCCTTGTTCCCACACTTGTAGCAAGTCCCTTGACTAATATCTCGTTTAGGTTCATTGTTGTGGCGGTGTTGCTCTTTTCCACTATTGTTCCCATTGAACGGGTGGTTGTGTCCACTACCACCCTGTCCATTTCCTCTATATCCGGAATTTCCTACTTTATGGATATGACCATTATGATTGTGGCCACTTCCACTCTTGTGACTGTGGTGACTCCCACTGTTCTCTGGAACGTATGGTTTCTTCTGCATCAGATTAGTGTTGTACTTATTGGCGCTGAACTTCCTTTTTCTATTCTCCTCCTTCTTCATGTTGTTGTCCAGGGTAATGGCCTGATCAAGAAGATCCTGATAATTGGGAGCATAGGCCACAGACAATGGTATTTTCAGCTCACCATTGAGTCCATTTAGAAACTTATACTTCCTCTTTGCATCGGTGTCTACATCCTCTGGGGCATAGCGTGAGAGGGAATTGAAGTCCTCCATGTACTCCCTCAGAGCACGCCCAGTTGAGATGTGATCATTACGGAAACCTTCTTTAAAGATTTCCCAGGTAAGTCCTTCAAGTGGGTGAGTGGTCTGATATGTTTCCCACCACTGTGCCGCTGGCCCCTCCAGTAGATGGGAAGTGAACCTTATTTTCTCCAATTCCGTACACTCGCAAGTAACTAGATCCTTGTTCACAGAGCGTAGCCAATCATCGGCTATGATTGGTTCAGTAGCTGTGGAGAATTTGTTGGGTCTGAGCCTCAAGAACCTAGCAAGGCGGTCAACTTGGGGTGGGGGTGGTGGTGGCGGCGGTGGTGGGGGTGGTGGATTGTTTTGGTTTGCCATGAACTGAGCCATCATGGTCATCAACTGTGTCTGGGCTGCCATCATTTGTTGCATCATTTCGTTGGCATTGTTGTTGTCAGGATCACGACGTGGAGGCATCTGTATGGTGTGAGCATATGTAAGTAGAGATAGAAAGAGACTACAAAGGAAAATCTACCCATGCACATCAACACACTTCACAGAAACATATCAAACAACAAACAAATAGACACACCCGAAGTATTTTATAAATTCGATATTTTAGAGACTTGAATACCAAGCTAGGGCATGGTTTTCAAGGTACTGCCTCACCACAAATTGGTGGGTCATTACAACTTCGATGAGATAAGGAGAAATACTCGTAAGGTAAGGATAACTGGTGGTCTTTCTAATCAAATTTTGAAACTCCTTATATTTGCGGGTGTTCCCACACTTGCGCCTCTTGACACCTGTGGCTTCCTTGGGAGTGTCCTCATCGGGATAGGTTATCACTAGGGGCTCTGGGGCGTCTGGGGGGTGATTCTTCTCTGCCTGAAGTTCCATTTGGCTTAGTTGTTCACACAAATGAGCACACTGAGCCTGCAATGCCAAAATGTGGGCATCCTTCTGCGCAATCCTATCATCTTGCAGGTAAATCTTGTTTTCCAGCTCCTTGTTCTCCTTCGTTAGCAGCTGAACTTCTACACGAAGAATATCCTTCTCTTCTTCTAAGCTTTCCTTAACGTGACGGTGGACGCGCCTTAAATCTGCCCTGTAGAAGATCTCTTGTCCCAGAAGTATATCCAAGTTATGGCAATGAGCTCCAAGGTCTCCATGATGCTTCTCGTTCATACCCCTAAGTGAGGGTTGAACGGGTTGTCCAATGCTATCCCTCCTGGCAAAGTGTCGAAAGACGGAGTTGGGCTTGATCTCGTCATAGAACTGCTCAATGATGCGAGACAAGGTCTCCAGCATCGCCATCTCCACTCCATTCTTCCAGTTGGGGTATCTAGATCGGAAACGGATCAGCTGCGATCCAGGAGGATCAAGACGAGGGAGAACTTCTGCCTCGATCTTCCAGCGTCCTTCAGGGTAATCTTCTGACATAATTTCTTTGCCCCTGAAGACTGGCGGCGTCAACCTCAGGGGTTTGGAAATACTGAGGAGCTGGTCACTGAAGTAGTACTGGTCTCCTTTCTGCGGGGATAACTCTCGAGTGAAGTTCTTCATCTACAAGAATTTTGAAGGGATAAGAATTAAGGAGATGAAACAAAAATAAGAATGTAGAAGGTAAGGAACACATTATAAGAAAAGAAGTCTGGTATTTCGAATTTTATTAATTATAAATATTTATTTTAGGGTTTGTATCCAATCCTAGGGGTTTCGAGCCTACAGGCAACATTCGTGCTCTGATACCATCTGTAATGCCCATGCTTACGAAAGCAATGTCACATGTGAATAATGCAAAGACTTGGATCACATAAGTCTCACATTCTCCAATAAGATGTAATATCACAGTACAATGTCATAATTTATTACAGAACGAGACGAATGATCCAAAAAAATTATCCTTACAACTTAGCATAGCGGAAATGCTAGCTGAATAAATAGTTCACACTTTATTTCAGAGTTCAAACGCAATACTAAAGGTAGCATGGAGCTACATCTTCTCCACGAAGTCACTGGCAAATCATGTTAGTTGTAGCTCGTAGACGACCCCCTTACTCCTCATTCGGACATTCTGCAAGGTTTAGTTGCAGCCCAGCTATAAAGGGTCAGCACAATTGAATTGTGGTGGCAAGTGACTCTAATTCCTAATGTTCTATTAAGCTATAACTATATGCTTATTTTGGCTGGTGGAGCTCAAGGCTATTGCGCAAAGCAAATTTTCTCCTACTTTTGATAAACAATTTTCTTAAATCAATATCTTCTCCTTCAGAGACAATCTCGAGACAAGTCCATGTCTCCTACCCATGTTCACCCAACAAAGTTTTATTAAGAAATTTGAGATGAGGAGATTTTCATAACACAGCCTTGTGTAGTTACTCAATTTGTCCGATGCCGGGGACACGGCTAAGATCTTAGGTTTTAACTCTCGAGAGGGTGTGCACTTTCACCATTAGACTTAATCAACCCAAACTATCCTCTACACTCCTTTAGTGAGAAGGAAAAGGAGAAGATCAAGACGAGACTTTTCAGAAGTTGCTTTCCCATGATCATACTAAGAGATTACCACCATCCTATCAACTCTACCACCATCAATCTCTTGACCCAGGTCCACATCAACTTACTCCATCAAGACAGAGCCCATATTGACCAATGGTTGCACGATAAGCAACTAGACTCAGTGTAAACTTAAATCTCATAGACCTGGTTGGCCTACCACAAGTGAGCAAGTCAGGTTAACACCGCATATCATGGCCCCAAGTAAGTGGAAACTATCTTGGGCGAAGACAACCATGAAACTTGGCCCTGAGAAGCCACTCAACTTGAAACCTCCTCGATCGACCCAATCCACCCAGGCGTTAAATTAATTTAGTGGAAATTTTCATTTATCACATCAACCATAAAACAATCATTTTTGCAGCAGGTACTTCCACTAAATTATAATGGGGGTCTAATCTGGAATTTCTAAGGGGAAACCTAAAAGGTTTGCATAGCATACTACAATCTCCCAAAAACCTATCATGCATACTACTTTTGCAAATACTGTTTGAAAACACTAGACATGCAATAGAATAAAATAGTAGGTGTTTTATGAAGTCACTTGCCTTGGCAGCAGGAGGGGCAGGCACAACAAGAATAGCAATCACAAGCAGGTCCTTCCTCTCCTTCACAATCTAGCACAAGCAATACATACAAATAAATATCCACACAAAATCTCATACACCAAATAAAAGATGTATGCATGCATGATATGCCATGTGTAGAATTAGACACACTTATCCATAATTTATATTCTCTGGTATTAAATGCATGAGATGCAATTTCTAGGAATTTCTCAATTCACTTAACAATTTAATAATTGAAAACAATATAACCAAAACTTAGATTATACCATTACAACTTTTATTGTTCTAAGAAAGTTTTCAAATAAGACATATATTAATATTCCTGGGCAGAGGTTGTTAAACTAAACCTAAAACAATTGAGTTTATTTGTAAAACATTTTTATTATTTAAGTTATGGATTTAATAGCCGAATTACTCCTCGGATGATCTTATGAATTATTATTTATCAAAAGCAAAAACAAATGATGTAGAATTAAACTACTCTAGCAGGGCTATCCGTGGATATAAAATTCATTGAATTTGGACTTACAGAACATAAGTTATGAATTTTCTAAGTTTTGCATATTTTCTGTTTTATTTATAAAATTCTTGCGAAAAGGAAAAATAAAAGGCTACGTGGCGCTATCCTATTGGACGAAAACGGTTCGCGCGGATCGTGGACGAGAGCCATCCGATTTAAATGAGATCGGACGCGCGGGATCGTTTTGATCTAGATCCAACGTCTTGGGATGTTCGGCCGAACCGAGCGGCGCTCGAGGAGCTCGGTGCTTACCGCACTCGTGCAAAAGTCCGGCGGTAATGGCGGCGACGGCGATCTCGATTCCGTGCAGCCCGGCGGCGGAGATGTAGGGTTTGGGGGGGGGGGTTCTGAGGCGGCCTCGAGGAGTATATATAGGAGGGGGCAGGGGCGCCAGACGCGGCGGGAAACGGCTCGGATCCGGTCTCCATCTCCGGCGTGATCTCCGGACGGAGGTGGAAGACGGCTGACAGGATGGGCTGCTATGTAACGCGCGCGCGGCGGATAGCGTCTGGGCCGGCCCGGAAACAATTTTTTTTTAAAATTAAATAAAAACTGTTTTTCAAATCTGATTTACTAAATGATTTTTAAACCTATTCAAAACATTTCAGAAAAATTCATAAAAATATATTTTGGAAAGGTTATTTAAATTAGCAATTTTTAATAATAAACTTACCCATTATATAATTTGGTAAATTATATTTATTAAGTAAGTTTAAAGAAACACTTAATGGGATTAAACATTATTTAAACTCATAATTGAATTTTTATTTAGTATTTATGAGATTAAAAGTTAAGCCTATAAGATGAATGATGTATGAATGCAAAGTTTTATATTTTAGGAAAATTGGGATGTTACACCCCTCCATCTACTCGGGGGAATCTTCCGCGCGTCCGGGGAACCGCTGGGGCATCGTCCTCGTCCTCGACCGAGCCGAGCCGCCGTCTTTATCGTCTCCGGCGACCTCTGCACCGGCGAGGTAAGAACCTCGCGTTCTGGTTCGTTCGATCGTAAATCGACGACCAGGATTAGATCCCTGCACGAATCGGTACGAGTAGATCTCGATCGTCAGATCTGGATCCAACGATCCAGATCCAGTCACTTATCCACGTCAGCGCCAGCGTGCCCAGTCAGCGCACAGTCAGCGCCCAGTCAGCTGACGTGTAAAATCGTTTTCGCGATTTAATTAATTGGCAGTTTTGCATAAAATCCCCTGTCTATTCAAACTATCATATCTTTTTCTCTGTTTATCCAAATTCAAATATTTTTATATATTTGGAAAGCCCCTGACATGCAGAATATTTTGGATCTGCCAAAATTCAAATTTGACTTAGTTTAAAATATTCAAATTTCAAATGGAAGATTTGAGTATATTTGTCATAACTTTAAATCTATAATTCCAAAAATTGCAAATAAAATTGTTTTAGAAACTTTAGAATAATTGTAAATTTATGCGACTGCTATAAAATAATTTTAAGTAATATTTGAATGAATTCATAGTTATATATTTAATTTGAATAGTTTGAGTATTTTTAACATAACTATTAATAGAAATATTATTGATTAAATCAAATTGCTATAAATTTAATTAAATGCTCCCTGTCTATTAACACTAATTATAAAAAATTGTTATAAAATTTAGTTAAAGAAAACTTTAATCTTATAATTATTCCTTTTATTACATTTTCCAAGAAAAGAAATTAATTAAATTGCATTTATAGCCTAATGCATACTTTATAAATATCACAATTCTTGTATGATATTTCTTAGGATTTAAAAGTGCATTGCATGCGTAACTTATTTTCTCATATAGATATATTTCCCATAGGAATTCTCTTCATTATTTTCCTCTAAGTTAGGAATATTTACAAACTTAGTATTTTGGTAAAAGTGCTATGCACTAGACACTTAGTATTTTTAACATGGAGCTAGAAGGCCAATGAAGAACTTAACCAAACAAGACTTCACAAGAATCTTCAAGGAGTAGAAGCACTTGGAAGAAATTCAAGAAGAAGTTCATGAAGACTAACCAGCAAATATTTTCTAAGTCTTGCTTCCTCTTTCCTTCTTTTCTCCCTCCTTCTCTGAGACTTCATGAAGACTAAGTAAATCCAAGACCAGCCTAGGTGATACAAAAATCATCAAGTCCGAAGATTATTCAAGTCTACCAAGATTCAATCAAGACATCACCAAGGAGAATATTAAAAGTCTGGAAATGAAGCCTGGAGGACAACTACATCTTTCTTCTATCTTTTCCCTCTTTTCTAATCTTGTCTTTCACATTTGACCTAAACAATATTTGATCATATTATTACCATCTTGAAGTTTGTTGGATACTAGCGGCAGAGTGAGATGAAGCGGCCTGGAGACAAACCTTACATGTCCACGTACATGAGACCTATCCCACAACTTAACTGGCTGGCCGGGTGTCTGTCTCTCTCACTATAGTGAATATCCAATTTACAAAGAGTTGATAATAATTGATGATCACCTTGAAGAATAGACTTAGTATTTTCTCTAAATATTCTTACACATCAAGACTAAGCCATTAGAGGGCTTATTCAAGATGATATAAAACAAAATATTATATTCAACTTATGACTTTAGTCCTTAGTCATTTTGACCAACCTAATTGCATTGCATTAACTTAAAAGAATCTCATGGCATGACATGCATTTCTAGTCCTTAGAAATAATTTGCATATCATGCATGTCATGTTTTCCTTAGAAGTTTAAGAAACTTGTTTGTATGTGTTGTGTTGTTTTGTTTTATGATTGTTGTACTGTTGTTTGTTTATATTGTTTAGACTGAACGGAGAGAACCGAGTTCGTTGAAAAGAGTTTGTGAGTAAAGACTTCATTTCAAAGGCAAGTGGCAAACCTCATAAACTTCCTATTAATTTCTATATGCATTGCTTAGTGTATTTTTATATGCATGTGTAGGATAGTAGTGCTATGCTAAACCTGTGTAGAATTCCCTTACTCCTGTGTCTAGGTTCCTATATAATACTTAGTAGATATACTGATGCTATCCAATGATGAAAAGTTTTACAAAATGTAAGTGACTACTCAGGGCTGTGCTCATGGTTGTCGTCGCCTAGGATGAATGTCTATTCTACTTAGGGCCGTGAGCATGGTGATTTTCACCTGAGAGTGCACATCCACTAAGTTAATGAATCTCGTGGGTGGATTGGTTGTATGGTGGCGAAGTTGAGTGGCTACTCAGGTCCATGTCTATGGTTCCTGGAGTATGTGCACTTGTGGATGGCCACCCAGGGAACAGAGGAATCTGAAGAACTCCGAGTGACGATTGCTTCCAGTGCAGCCATTGACATATGGGATCTTGCTTGATCAATTATGTTGCGTGGACTCTCTCCGGCTGGACAAGCAGATGTAGGGGGATGTTAGGTGGAACGGGTCAAGCCAGAGTGGGAGGGAAAATGCTTCTGAATGATCTCGTCTCATTCTTCTCCTTTCCTTATCACAAATGGTGTGTAAAGGATAATTTGGGTTGAATGGGTACAATGGTGAACGTGCACAACCTCTGCAGAGTGTAAAACTAAGTACTTAGCCGTGTCCCCGGAAACGGACAATTGAGCAGCTGAACGAGGACGTCAACGGATGATTTCATCATTCCAACTTCAGAAATAAAACTTGATGGGTGAACAAGGGAAGATGAGATTTATGGTTTTCATGCCATACTTGTCTTAATTTGAAGAAAGTGTTTTCCAAAGAGATAGGAAAAATTGACTTTATGCAAAATAGCCTTGAACGCCACCAGCCAAATATGCATATAGGTTATAGAGTTATTCCATTAAGTGTCCACCATAGTGTCACTTGCCAGACTCCATTTTTAATGAAATCTGACCCACGTTGTTGCAATATTTTTCTTATTGCAGATTCTTCAGATGACGAGTGAGGTTTCGTTTATAGGTTTCGAGTCTACAACCAACATGTTTTCGCCTGTGTCAGCATGAAAGTGATAGAGACTCACTGCTATTGTATTTCCGCTGTGTACTTTTCAATGCTAGCTTTATGCTATGCAACTTGTATCGAATATTTTGTAATTCTGGATCATCGATGTAATAAAATTGACGCTTTGTTGTGATATTACATCGTAAACTGTGTGTGCAAATGAATCGATCCAGGGATTTGCACTACACACAGGTATCTGCCTTATTTAAGGTGCAGGTACGCTACACCGTCGTTTCCACCGTACGTGTGTAACCCCCTGCGAGGTGCGGCGCTAGCAGTACTCGGAGATCTGCTTCCTCTACACGACCTTGAGGTCGGCTTCGTCGGTCTTCATCGACAACGTTTGTGCGGGAACGTAATGCCCGCTTTCGGTCTACAAGGGTATGTATTCCGATCTCCGTTCGTACTACTATATCTGCATAGAATAGATCTTGGCATGTGTTAGGGATATCGTTGCTAGGAATTTTTTTGTTTTCTGCACACGAACCCCTTCATTAATAGTAAAAACTTTAACAATATTAGCCTCTTTCTCTAATTCTCTCTCTTTCCCATCTAGCACGTAATTGACCCATCAATCTAACATTTTCATTAATTTGAACTTGGATGGCATTGATTTTAGCAAATGGATTATTCTCTTTAGTTTCAGTAGGCATGATTTTAGATTTTAAAAGATCAACATCAAGGATAAGACTATCAACTTTAGACGCAAGAATATCAATTTTCCCAAACTTTTCCTCGACAGTTTTATTAAACAAAGTTTGTGTAGTGATAAAATCTTTTAGCATGGTTTCAAGTTCAGAGGTGGTAGTGCTATTGTTCTTATAAGAATTACCATACGAGTTGCCATCATTAGGAGGATAGGGCTTATAGTTGTTATTACGATAGTTGTTCCTATAGGCATTGTTGTTAAAATTGTTGCTTTTAATAAAGTTTACATCAATATGTTCTTCATGTGCAACTAAAGAAGCTAAAGGAACATTATTGGGATCAATATGGGATTTACCACTAGCAAGCATAGACATAATAATATCAATCTTTTCACTCAAAGAGGAGGTTTCTCCAACAGAATTTACCTTCTTACCTTGAGGTGTCCTCTCCGTATGCCATTTAGAATAATTCACCATCATATCATCCAAGAGTTTTGTTGCAGCCCCCAAAGTGATGGACATAAAGGTACCTCCCGCAGCTGAATCCAATAAGTTTCATGAAGAAAAATTCAGTCCTAGGTTTGTATGATCATCCAAGCAGTCGGTCCATGGGTTGGGCAATTCTTTATCATAGATTTCATTCTTTCCCAAGCTTAACCAACGTGTTCATTATCAAAATGTTTAAAATTCATGATGCTACTTCTTAGAGAAATAATCTTAGCACGAGGATAATATTTTCCAATGAAAGCATCTTTCCATTTAATCCATGTATCAATACTATTTCTAGACAATGAATGCAACCATTCTTTAGCTCTTCCTCTCAAGGAGAAAGGAAATAATTTCACTTTTATAATATCACCATCTATATCTTTATATTTTTGCGTTTCACATAATTCAACATAGTTATTTATATGGGCAACATCATCATCAGAACTAACACCAGAGAATTGCTCTCTCATAACAAGGTTCAGTAAAGCAGGTTTAATTTCAAAGAACTCAGCTTTAGATGCAGGTGGAGCAATAGGTGTGCATATAAAATCATTATTGTTGGTGTTTGTAAAGTCACACAACTTAGTGTTTTCAGCGGAACTCACTTTAGCAAATTACTAGACAAACCGAAATAACAATAATAGAGAAATATTTAACAAACCGAAATAAGAAAAGCAACAAAACTGAAAATAAAATATTAAAACCGAAATAAGAAAAGTAATGCAAGTAACTAATTTTTTTGTATTTTTGATATTAAGCAAACGAAACAGCAATAAAAATAAACTAAGCAAGACAATAACAAAATAAAAAGATTGGAAGTGCGAAAACTCCCCTCGTGAAGAATCTTTATATCCCCGACAACGGCGCCAGAAAAATGCTTGATGCACACGGTGGGTGTGTTGTTGGGAGACCCCAAGAGAAAGGTGTGAAGTAGTGCAGCAGCAAGTTTCCCTCAGTATGAAACCAAGGTTATCGAACCAGTAGGATATGAATGATTCCTTCGAAGTTGTTGGTGGAGACATTGGCACGGCGCAATACCAGCGTCAGCAACGAACGTGGATCCTGCACACAAACAATCAAGATACTTTGCCCCAACTTAACGGTGAGGTTGTCAATCTCACCGGCTTGCTGTAACAAAGGATTAAACGTATGTGTGGAAAAAAGAGTGATATTTGCAGAAAGTAACAGGTTTGCAGTTGTGGTTTTATCAGATTAATGAGAAGGACCGGGGTCCACAGTTCACTAGTGGTGTCTCTCCATAAATAATAATAACATTCATCCATGCGTGGTAAACAAGTTACAGCTAGGCAATTGACAGAATAATGATAATCAACCCAATGCATATACTAATGATATGGTGTCTAGTGTGAGATTCATTCGGGCATTACAACAATATACATAGACCGTTCCAACCGCATCTATTACTAATAATCCACCTTCCGGTTAGCGCCCGCACCCCTTTCAGTATTAAGTTGCATGCCACAGATTATCGCCTTAAGCACTGTGTGTAAAGTAAGAAACATCATCCTTAGACAAAGTACTATTGTTTTATCCCTAGTAGCAACAACACATCTACAACCTTAGAGGTTTCTGTCACTCCCCAGATTAAATAGAGACATGAACCTACTATCGAGCATAAATACCCCCTCTTGGAGTTACAAGCATCTACTTGGCCAGAGCATACACAAGTAACAGAGAGCATGTAAGATCATTAAATAGCACACACATGTTATATTATGAAGCAATAACTTTAGTACTCAATATTCATCGGATCCCAGCAAACACAACGTGGAGAATTACATAAAGATGATCTTGACCATGATAGGAAGGTCAAAAGATCTAAACATGATAGCATAAGAGGAGAAGACAACCATCTAGCTACTTATATGGACCCATAGTCCAAGGTAGATACTCACGCATCAGTCTGGAGGCGGTCATGGCCACGTAGAAGCATCCAGGGATGATTCCCTCTCCCGGCAGGGTTCCGGGGAGCAGTTCTGATCTCTCCTGAAGTGGTGACGGCGACGGCGGCGAGTCGGGACCCGTGGAGGAAAAAGTGATTAACCGTCAAGCATTTTTAGGTCAGGGGCATATTTATGGGCGAAAGACCTAGGTCGGTGGGCGCCCGAGGGCGCCACACCACCTCCCGGCGTGGCGGGCAAGTGACCTGCGCCACGAGGCGATGTGGGCCCCTCGGGGCCCATCTTCGTCTCGTCTTCGGTTCTTCTGGTTGTAAATATTCCAAAAATAAATATTGGTTGCCTCGTTTCCAATTTGGGAGATATTTCCTTAAGAGCTTTTCTGAAACCAAAAACGGCAGAAAACAAGGAACTGGCACTATGGCATCTTGTTAATAGGTTAGTCTCAGAAAATGCATAAAACTATATATAAAATATGTAATAACATGATATAACATAGCATGGAACACAAGAAATTATGGATAGTTGGAGAAAATATTCAAACTATTCAATTTAAATATATAACTATGAATTCATTCAAATATCACTCAAAAATATTTTATAACAGGGGCATCACACTAGAAATATTCTAAAGTTTCTAAAACAATTTTATTTGCAATTTTTGGAATTATAGATTTAAAGTTATGACAAATATACTCAAATCTTCCATTTGAAATTTGAATATTTTAAACTTAGTAAAATTTGAATTTTGGCGGATCTAAAATATTCTACATGTTGAGGGCTTTCCAAAAATATAAAGTTTGTTAAATTTAGATAAGTGGTTAAAAAGTTATGAAGGTTTGAATATGCAGGGGCTTTTCTGCAAAAGTGCCAGATCGGTTGACTGGGCGCTGACTGGATCTGACGTGGCTGCTGACTAAGCACGCTGAGTCAGCACTGACGTGGATAAGTGAGTAGATCTAGCCCGTCAGATCTGGATCTGGCGGTCGAGATCTAACCGTACCCTTTCGCGTTAAAGATCTAATCGCGTGCGTCGATTTCAGATCGGACGGCGCAGGAGGAGAGGCTCAACGGGCGGCGCGGGATGGTCGACGGAGACGTGGCCGGCGGCGGCGAGGTAGCGTTCTACGCGTCCTACGGTTTCCCAAGAAGAATGGATCTCACCAGGACGTGCTGGAGGTCGCGACGGAGGTGGTGGTGAGGGGGCGGTGCTCGGCGTGCCCCCTTTCTCTTGTAATCGCTCGCTGGAGTTGAAGACGGCGGTGGTTATCCTCGTGGGTGGACGCGTGCGTCGATAGGCTGCGAGAAAATGTGCGCCACTTTGTCAAAAACATGCGCACGGATTAAAGAAGAAGAAAGGGGGAGATGGAGGGCTCGGGGTTGCAGAGGCTCACCGGAAACAGAGGAGTTCGCCGGCGGAAATGGCGGACGGAGGCGGACGACTGCGGGCAGCCCGGTGGCAGGATTGCTAGGGTTTCGAGGGGAAAAGCACGAAGGGTTCGGGGGGGGGGGGGGTTTAAGTAGGGGCAGGAGAGGCGTTGAATTGATGCCTAAATCGCGCGGATTTGGAGAAGGAAACTCCGGCGATCTCGGGCGCGATTTGGGGCAGAGGTTGAAGAAGGGCGACCCCCTGACAGGTGGGTCCCGCATGTTAGGTATTTTTCTTTTTCTTTTCTATTTTATTTATTTCCTTTATAACTTTTGATTTATAACTCCAAATGAGGTCAAACAAATATCTAAAAATTTGTAAAATTATTATCTTTGTGTTAAACCAGTTGTGGGAATGTTTTGAACATTTTAAAAAATTATATTTTGAAATATTGTTTAAACACAAATTTGACACTTTATGTTGAATTTAAAACTAGGGTTTAATTAATTTTAGTTTTGGCTAAAAAAAATTCTATGAAATACTCATATTCAAAATGTTTGAATTTAAGTTATTTAAACTCATATTCCACTATTAAATAAATTTTAGCTTTAATAGATTATTAAATATCCTATTACAACTATTTGTAATGAAAAGAGAAAATGTAATATAATCATTTTTTTTAATCCAAATTATTTTGTGCACCATTATATTTTATATTAAGATAAATGATTTGAAAACTTCATAAACAACTTTGGACAAGATTTTAAATTTAAATCATTTCTTATATAGAATATATTTATGAAATTCATTTAAGTTAATGAAATTTGGATAATTCATTAATTATATAATCAATGAAGTTTTAAAGTTATGAATTATAAACTTATAATTTCCAAAACTATAACTTGAATTTAGTTAAAGGAATGAAAACCATTTGGCAAATATACCATTTTAATATTCCCGAATTTATGAATAGATATGGCTAAGTGGTTGGTATCATAGAGATGGCTCCCACCCCCCCGAGCTCTGGCGGCTACCATGGCGATTCCCTTGGCGATCTCGGTGCCTACCCCATCTAGATCTCCCCATTGCGGCTGGAAGAATGAGGATGGATCCCTTCAATGATCCCTCCTCCATTGCTCATCTCCTGGACTTCTCCATTGGTCACCAGTTCAGATCTAAGGTTCGACATCTCTTTGCCTCCTCAGTTAGCCCTGTCTCCTCTTCTAGTCGTTTCTATCTAGTGGTATCATTTGGTCGTGCTGCTTTCCGTTTGGATGATCTGAATGTTAGTCTGGCCCTCTCGGCGGTTTTGGGAGTGGCCTATGATGAGATTGGTACGTCAGTTCTTGCCGATAAAGTTTTCAAATTTGCTGTCAGCTCAAAACAGGTGGGATTCTTTATCTATAATCTGAGATCTATTGACTGCAAACTGTTCAAATGTTATTTTCATCTCTGGGGTCATGGAGGACCTAACTGGATGAGAGAAGAAAAGATCTGGAATTCTCAAATGGATGCAGAATGGTCTCAGGTGGGTGCACGTCGATCACGTCCCCATGCAAACCCTAGGCAGCCTGTGGTTTCTAATATTTTTCAACGTCTTCGGTTGCAACTTGAGATCAACGTGCCCAGCGTTTCTGTTCTCACGGGAGCCAACACAATTCCTCTGGGTGTTCGTCCTTCTTCAGATCTAGCCATTGCTGATACTGTGGAGAATCATAGTGTTCATCCGATCACGAATTCATCGGCGAAAAAGTGGGATCTTTCCTTTTTGGCCTCTCGATCAAATCTGAATTTGCAATGGAGGCCCATTCAGAATAATGCTCCTATTCCTTCTGTGGCCCATTCAGAGGCCCAATTACCGCTAGTATCTGAAGATGCAAATCTGGCCCATACTACAGAGGAGTTCATATGCTGCTCCAGATGTTTCAGTCCGTTTCATATTAAGATTAACTGCTCTAATCAGATTCGCTGCAGAATTTGTTCAAGATACGGTCACATTGCCCGCAACTGCTTTGATCGTGTTAACCATAAGAGGATCTTTCGTAGAGTTGCTACTAAGGAAGTCTCTTTGCTGAATAAAGAAATACCAAACGACAGTACTGTTTCGGCACCCTCCCCTGTTCTCCCCTGCTTCCCCTGCACCGGGGACTCCGCCTGCCTACCGCCGTCGACTCCGGCCAACATTGTAGCAATGGCGAACTACCCCGTCGACCCTGTGCCCCACCTGCCTCCTGGAGCAGGTTATGAGCCTTTTAGCCCTCTCCGACCGCAACGGGGCTATGTGGTCATCGGCGGTTCCACTCCCGAGATATGCGACGATTGGGCGATCATCCTCCTCGAACCAGAGCCGACCTGGGAGCAATTTGAAGGTACTTCTGCCCTGATCACTGCTCAGATGGTGCAGAGAGGTTATGAGGTTAGACAAGTCAGTCGTTGTGCGATGGGTGCCGCCATGGTTAGATTTGATGGGGTTATTGACCGTGACAGTGCTATTAGAAACAGCCCTTATTTCATTGGTGACTCTGTTATGCGTGTCATCGAACATGATAAAGGAAGGAACTTCAGAGCTGCTACTTTTACCCATGATGTCTGGCTTATGCTCCTGAATTTTCCTCCAGAGTGCTGGTCTCTTAACACAATTATTTCCACCTTTGCTCCTTATGGTCGCTTCTTGATTTGGAATAGAGATGATACCAACAAGGCTCGGATTCTTGTGAAGATAAGGACTTTTGACATTGATAAGATTCCTGGCAGTATTGTTGTGGTGCAGAATTTCAGTGAGGAAGGCAATGGTGGATCTTGGTCCTGTCCTTGCATCATTCTGAATAGACGTATGCTGGCAGCAGGTGCTGGGGATGAAGATCCTCTCCCACCTGAGGGTGAAAACCCACACCCAGTTCCTATTGTGATTGATGGATTTGCTATGTGGCATCATGAAGAAGAAGCTCAGGTTGTGCCACCGGCCCCTCCAGTTAACGAAGAACCTGCTTTAGTAACCCCACCTCAGAGTCCTGTACCTGATGTTCACATTGTTTTACCAGCACCAGTGGTACCTGTTCCCATTCATGCACCTGTGATAGATGATGTGATAGCCCCAGTTATTGAGCCTGTTGTTCATCCAGTTGTCCAAGATGCACCTCTTCCTGTGCAGCCTATTTTTGTGGAGGTGTTCCCACCAGAACGCAATCTACATGCTCACTCCTTAGGCAACATGAGCAACATTTCATCTGAGACTTCTGCTGCAGTTGAGAATGTTGCAGCTCAACACCCTACTGATCTTATTGCTGCAGTTAGTAACATTCCAGAGGCTGACCCGCAACCTGGTACCTCTGCTGCTCCATCTGTTTCTCTTGCTACCTCAAGGAAGAGAAAAGGAAAAGCCATTATGTCTGTTGAACAAGTCAGGAGAAGCAACAGAATTGCTAAGCTCAAGGAGGGCTACAAGGATATACCTGCTGATTCTGGCATTGAGGGCCAGGAGGATGATGATGAAGATCAGGACAAGGGTGCTCTATCTGTTGTTGTAAGGGATGCCAATGCGCCTGCTCCTCCTTATCTGCCACTTGAGACTATCCAGGCTTTGGCTACTGGACCTTGTCAGATGCACCCTGAGGATGTATCAGAGGATAGCTTGAACTATGATAGTACCAATGACAGTATTGAATAAATTATGTGAAGAGGGGGGCAGCTGGATCTTGTACTTCATTCACCTGGGCTTCTTTTATTGTATTTTGGCTTGTAATATGATATCCTATCAGCTTAAACTTATATCCTGTCAGTATGGTCTTTTGGCCACTTGTGAACTTGGCTGTATGCACTTTTGCAGTCAAAGTGCCTTTTGTGTGATAACTGGTGCTGATAACTACTCTCAGAAGTCTGTGTTTGCTTGTTCTGAGTTTTATTTACAGTCTGTTATCCTTCGGGAGGTATTATTTATCCAATTTGGGCTGTATCTGGAAATTATATGCTGGCTCACTTTAGGTCCTTGGAGGATGGTTTCTACCAACTTTTTCTGCATGTCCCTGGGCTTTTTAATATTGCTCAGCGTTAAACAACCCTTTTTTGGTTTCCAATGAGTAGACAATGGAATATTTTGGATTGGAATCTGAGAGGGATTAATTCACAATCCAGATGGGATGACATTAGGCAGAACATTAATGAGTCAAACTGTAATATCATCTGTTTCCAGGAAACCAAAAAAGATCACTTTGATCTTCAATATGTCAGGAACTTTTGCCCAAGACGTTTCAATAAATTTGTGTTCTCCCCTTCTGTGGGAAGCTCTGGGGGTTTAATAACCATATGGAATGGGAACCTTTTTGATGGCACTGAGATTTCCTTCTCTAAATTCCATGTGACTGTTCAACTGATCTGTAAGATAACTGGCCATGTTTGGTACCTTACAAATGTCTATGGACCGACCCTTCCTGCTGAGAGATCCCTATTTCTTAATTAGCTCATGAATATTGACACACATCCAATGCATTTGTGGATGATACTTGGTGACTTTAATCTGATAAGGGGCCCAGATAAAAGGAACCGACCTGGAGGAGACATCAACAATATGCTTGCTTTTAACAGATTTATTAGCCATCATGATCTTATTGATATTCCTCTAAAGGGTAGATCATTTACCTGGAGTAATATGCAAGCTGATCCTCTACTTGAAAAGTTAGATTGGGTCTTTACATCTGCCAGCTGGACTGCTTTATTCCCTAACACACTTGCTACCCCACTAGCCAAATTATCATCAGATCATGTCCCTATAAAGATACAGGTTGGTATTCATGTTCCAAAAGCACATATTTTTCGGTTTGAGGAGTTCTGGTTGGGGATGAAGGGTTTTGCACAGGTTATATCTCACAATTGGCAGCATTGGGGTACTTTTAAAAATATTGCTCAGGATATTACTGCGAGACTGAAATCTTTGAGATATGGATTGAAGCGATGGAGTAAAAATTTGTCTCAGTTATGTAAGACGATTCAATCATGCAACTTTGTGCTTGCTTTATTGGATGGTTTGGAGGACCAAAGATTACTCTCTATTATTGAAACCAATTTTAGAAGAGTACTTAAATCTCATTTGGCCAATCTTCTGGAGGCCAAGAGGATTTATTGGCGCAGTAGGGCAAAAATTAGATGGGCTAAATTGGGAGGTGAAAACACAAGGTTTTTCCATACCTATGCTACCAAAAGCTTCAGATGTAATTATATTGCTATTTTGAGCACAGAGGATGGTCGTTTGGTTTGTGATCATGAAGATAAAGCAGCAATTATTTGGCAGTCTTTCAAACAGAGGATTGGTTGTACTGATAACCCAATTATGCTTTTTGATCTTGATAACCTTGTTGTTCCCAACTATAATATTGACTTTGCTAGCCTTGAAGTACCATTCACGAAGGAAGAAATTGATGACATTGTAAAGTGTATGCCAACAGATAAATCACCAGGTCCTGATGGGTTTAATGGAGCTTTCCTAAAAAATTGTTGGGATCAAGTTAAGGAACAGTTTTATCAGTTGTGTTTTAGTTTCTATGCGGGTGATTTGGATATCTCCAGTATCAATTCAGCCTTCATAACCCTCATTCCTAAGAAAACTGACCCAGAATATGTAAATGATTATAGACCTATCTCTCTGGTCAGTATCACTTTAAAGTTATTGACCAAGCTGCTTGCCAATAGGATGCAGAGGGTTATTATCCAAGCTTTGCACAAGAATCAGTATGGATTCATCAAGAATAGAACCATTCAGGACTGTCTTGCTTGGGCTTTTGAATACATTCACCTCTGTCACAAGTCTAAGAGAGAGATCATTATCTTGAAGTTGGATTTTGAAAAAGCTTTTGACAAGGTTGAATATTCGGCTATTCTGCTCATGCTTAAACATTTAGGGTTCGGAGACCTTTGGCTGAGATGGATATCTAAAATCCTGCACTCTGCTTCCACCTCAGTACTCTTAAATGGTATACCTGGGAAAAAAAATTGGTGTAAAAGAGGAGTTAGACAAGGTGATCCTTTGTCACCCTTGCTATTTGTGACTGCTGCTGAGCTTCTTCAATTTGTCATTAACGCTGCTTGGCAATCAGGAGATATTGATTTGCCCCTGTCTTGTTCCTTTGGGTTAGATTATCCCATAATTCAATATGCAGATGATACTCTGCTTATTATGCCAGCTTGTGTTGAACAACTGAGAAGGTTGAAGGTGATCCTGGATAAATTTTCATTATCTACTGGATTAAAGATCAATTTCAATAAATCCTCTATGGTATCCATCAATGTTGACCATGATAAAAGTATTGAGCTGGCTATGGTCCTGGGGTGTAAAATTGAAGCCTTACCTTTTACTTACCTTGGTCTACCTCTGGGGACTACTAGACCAAAGATGGACCTTATTGGTATTATCCATAGGATTGATAGAAGGCTGGTTGGCATTGCTGATACACTATCCTATGATGGTCGACTGGTGGTGATTAAATCCATCATTTCTGCTATTCCCAATTTTGCTATGTGCACATTGAAACTGCCTTTGGGTTTTCTGGACTATATTGAGGGATCTACCAGGGGTTTCTTCTGGAGGGGCAAAGATATTCATAAAAAAGGTAAATGCTTGGTCAAATGGGAAAATGTATGCAAGCCAAAGAGATTGGGTGGATTGGGCATCCTAAACCTCAGAACCCAAAATATTGCCCTACTCATGAAGTACATCTTTAAGTTCATGAATAAGGACGATTTGCCATGGGTTAAGCTTATATGGAAAGCACATTATGAGAATGATAGATTACCACAAAACTCTAGACATGTAGGTTCTTTTTGGTGGAAGGATTGTCTAAAGTTATTTGATAGCTTCCTGGAATTGGCAGCATGTGTCCCAGGTGATGGTGGAACTGTAAGACTTTGGATGGATAAGTGGTCTGATGAGCTTCTTAGGCACAAACTACCTCACCTTTGCTCCTTTGCGAAGTCACAATCCATTTCCATTAAACAGGCACTTGCTGTTTTATCTGATGAGGAGTCACTGGAATTGTTTCACACCCCACTGTCAGTACCTGCTGTTCATCAATTTGCCCAGTTCAACAATTTGCTGACAGGACACATGGATATCTCTACTGCTGATAGGTGGATTATGTCATCCAGCAATAAAAGTTACTCGAGTAAGAGGGTTTATGATACCTTAATGACAAATACTCCTGCACCATCCCCCTTCCAGTGGATCTGGAAATCCAGAGTTCTACCAAAACATAAGATATTTTTTTGGTTGCTTTTGCAAGACAGATTGAACACAAGAGACCTCCTAGCCAGAAAGCAGTTTCAGATTGAGGACTATAACTGTGTTCTATGCTCACAGGGCATGTCTGAAGAGTTTATCCATTTATTTTTTGAATGTGATTTCAGCAGAAATTTTTGGTGGAAACTTTATCTTGAATGGGATACGGATCTGGACCTCTTCTCCATGTTGATTCAAGCCAAGAAAACTTATAAGCTAATCTTCTATAAGGAAATCCTTATTATTGGTTGCTGGAGTATTTGGACCCATAGAAACAGATGTATTTTTGATTCTCAGCCCATCTGTCTTGAGACTTGTTTCCAGGACTTTATCTGTTCTTTTAGTTTGATTCTGCATAGAGGTAAACCTTCCTTAAAGGAAGGGATGACCCAATGGTTGGATACTTTATGAACTTTTCCTTGTAATTTGTACATCAGTTAATGAGAAAATAGAAAATTAAACAGTAGGGATTTTTCCCTACTGTTTTGCGCCTCAAAAAAAAGTGGTTGGTATCAATTATTTATAAGTAAATTATTTTATTGGAATAAAATGGTTTGAAGTTTAATAAACCTTTGTCAAATTACATATTAAGGTATTTGAAATGCAATGGATAATAAAATGTTTAACCTGAAACAACTTTTGAAAAATGATGATAACTGAGATATTTGAAATATTAAATCCTTTAAATATGTTTGAAATCTCTTATAGTTGGTTTTCTGATGCATATAATGTTTTATTTTTAAATCAAAAACAAAAGTTTTAAATTTTAGTGATTTTCACACATTATAAAATGTTGGGATGTTACAAGGTACCATATGTTCGGATGTATTTCTTCTGAGTCGCCTTGCATATTCGGCAGCCAACTGCTCGAATTCGCGACAGTTATCGATGGTATGGCTGGATGTTAATTTCTAGTCGCTGGATCTTTGAATAAGTGCAGTCTGCACGTATTTTCTATTTTTGGATCTGAGTGTCTCTGTCAGTCTTGTCTTTTGTAACCTCCGCGCTGGTCACGATCCCTATTGTCATGACGGTCGACTGGCTGATTGTCTCGATAGTTGTTGCCTCGTGTTTCTCGACGGTCTTTGTATTGACTGTTCTGTTGATCGTCTTGCTTTTTATCATCCCGAGTGCTGTCATTTTGGGAGAACCCAGCTGCGACGAATCTGACTTGGTCTTTACTTCCGTAATCATAGTCATGCCTTCTTCGTTTGTTGTCCTTGTCTCGGCGATCTCGACTGTCTCGATGGTCGCGAATGTCTCGTCGGTCATGATGATGTTGTGTTGAGTGTGGGTTTTTGCTTTGAACTGCATCTTCGTTGTCTGCCCATTCAGTCGCCAACTCATAAGTTCTGCCATATTTTTTGGTTTTTGTCGACCAAGCTCCTCTTTTAAATCATTTTCCTAGACTCCCAATGTGAAGGCGTCCATGGCTCTGTCTTCTGATATTGTGCTTACCGAGTTCCGTATCGCGGTCCATCTTCTGATGTATGCTCTGAGTGTCTCTTCTGATTTTTGCTTGCATGCCCGTAGCTCTTCGAATGTCTTTGGCCGGTCGCAGAGAGGATCAAAATATTTTTTGAATTCTTCTTTGAAGTGGTCCCAGGAGTCGTAGGCTACCGCGGGTAACGATTTGAGCCACTCGCGAGCTATGCCTTCAAGCATCAGTTGTAAATATTGTAGTGTTATTGTGGTCGTTCCTCCCTGGCATATGGTTGCCAGCTTGTAGTCTTCGAGCCAGCCCGAGGGCTCTTGTGTGGAGTTAAATTTTGGCATCGTTGGTAGGCAAAACTTCTTAGATAGCTTGGCTTCTCGGATCCGTTGAGTGAAACATTATGCTCCGCATGGTCCTATACTCTGATTTCCTAGTGAATCTTGACTGATTGATCTTTAGGATCTACACCTCGAGCGGCTCCTTGATCGACGACGGCTGGAATTTTTCCTTGCACTACTTCGTGTAGGGCTACGACTGCGATGACCTCGTGAGTGGCTTTTGTTGCGCCCTAGTCTTCTGCCCTCTACTAGTTCTTTTGTCGCAATCTCTAGAGCTTTCATCCGTTGGAGGTACATCTCTTCAGCCGGTTTTCCTGTTGGTGGCTTTCCTGCTTGAAGGTATGCCCCTAGGGATATGAGCGTGTCATCGACTGTTGTAGGTAGGAGTATGCCTCCTGAGTCGAGAGTTGTGAATGAGGGATTTAGGTTTCGAGTGACCCTCGCTCTTTCATCCTCGGGGATCCTCTCGAATCTGGACCTGCAACTTCCTTATGTTGCTCCCATAGAGATTATGGACAACTGTCGTCTGCGAACAATTGATATGCTTGCATGCTTCCTTCTTCCTTCGAGTGCTGCTCTGTATTGCTTTAGGTGTTGTGTTTCCTGCCAGTTGAAGTAATTATAAGCCGTTAACTCATCTGGAGTTGCGTCTGCCAGCATCATTATTCCATCCTCGATGGCTTTTGTTACTTTTGCAGCCATCTCGAATGTGATAACTAAAGTAGTTGTGCCATCTGGTAGAGTGACTGTGCAAGGGTATTCGACTGGCCTCCGATTGGCTGTTGTTGCTGACGTTTCTGCGGTAATTGCAACACAAACCTATCAAGGTATGGGTGAAGGATATGAGTAAGCTGTGTGGGTATCGAGCGTTGCTTCAGTGTCGTCATCCCAGTCCATGTATGCATTTTTTTTGCTATTTTTAGCAGTATATGACCGCTCTGCAGGTTCATCGTAACCGATGAAACTGTCGAGTGGAGTTTCTATTCCTGGGTCGGCGAAGTCGATCAGACGTATGCTGTCTTCTGGAAGTTCGTCATGTTCAGAGAAGTGGAAGCTCTCTTCCGGATCATCGATCTGCATATGATCCTCGACTAGATCGGTCTGGAGCTTCGACTGTACTTCGTCTTGTAGCTGGTTTTGTGTTATGAATTCGTTGAATTCCCTTGTGGACATGGATTCTAACATGGATCCTGATAATGAGATCGGATCGATTTGTGATGAAGTGGCCCCCGCGTCTTCTGCAGATGCTACTGGTATGACCAGATCTTCGACTGGCTTATGTGGGGCAGCCGACTGAACTTTGTCTTCAGGAAATTCATCTTCCATGAATTTGTTGAATTCTGCCGATGACATCAAATCAGTGGGAGATTTGGGTGGACGGAGCGAGCTTTGATGAGGTGGCCTCCTTGTTTGCTGAAGATACGATCGCCATAGATCTCTCCTGGAGGGGTTCAGTTGCGATATGTTTGGCTAGATCCTACACACCAAACCTATCAACAAAAAAGTTATGTTCCCCGATGGTTAGATCAAATCCTATACTGACGTTGGAGTAGATCTCCCAAACTTTGGGTGAATATGGCCTGATCCTGTTTGGTGATGCTGGTTTTGGCGAGTGATCGCCTGTGGACTGGATGTGATCTGAAGTTGCAGATGTGCATCCCTTTGATGAAGTCGGCGAATACTCGTTTGCGATTAGGACCGAAAAATCCGTAGATCCAACACTACCTTTTCCCACAGACAGCGCCAATTGACGAGGGGTCTCCCCATCAATACCCATGGTTGCTAGCGTAGGGTGAGAGTTATGAGGTAGAGAACGTGTATTGTTGGTAGATTCGTCGGCTGACAAGCGGGGTTTACCCAGGTTCAGGGCCCTCGAGTGAGGTAACACCCTTACCTCCTGCCTGTCTGGTATTGATTGTGACTATGCGGCGAGTACAAGGGTCTTGCAAGACGTCGATCTTGCTAGGGTTTTGTGGTTCTAATTGGGCATGTCCTTGATCGACCACCCTCCTGTCCATTATATAGAGGTACAGGTCTCAGGTAGTAACCGACTAGGATTACAGATATGGAGAGTATAACTGACTATGCCTATCTTTGGTAGAAGTCTTTGACTTGGGCTTCGCTTGTTGGGCTTCTTCAGCCTATTGACAATTGGGATTTAGTCATTACGTGCACCAGGTACCACACGAAGGGGTACCCGTTTAGTATAACCTCGTCACCACTATAATATCAAAAAGATTTGAGAAAATAAAATAGACACTCCTCCATGGTTTGAGATTGATTGGTGGGTACCCAAAGATTCGGTTAGCCATGGTTTGTGAAAGCAAAGGTTGGGAGGAGTGTCAATTGATCAAAATAAATTAATATATGGATGCATATTATAAATGCTTGTTTTAAATAATTCTGACCGCTCTCAACTTGCTTACTATGGAAGATAACAAGAACTCTAATACCATTTGTTGACGGAGCAACCACCACTGTAAAACAATTTTACCTCTATTTTCGAAACCATGAAAAGCTCTGGCACATGTCAAATCCCTGCATCCCTCCTTGAAGGGTTTATCTTTTACTTACTGTTGAGTCACCATCCTTTCTTTGAGCACCTTCTTGAGAGCATAGCTTTCATTCTTAGTGTAATGTGCTTCTCCCAGAATACTGTTAACTGCGATATAACTTTGATGCTTTTCTCTTTGATATCATTATTTCTTGTCCTCTCTTGAAACTCAAAGGTGCCTGGACATTTATGTTTTGTTGTACAAATTCGGGCAAGCGAGATACCACTTTATCATACTTTATTTTGAGCCTTGCAATCCAGTGAATTGATATGTTTCATGTTATTTATTATTGGTATAATTGGCGTATCTTCATAGTTTACATAACTATTAGGTGACACAGTTGGCATATATCTTATTATGAATATCCTAAGCATTTGCCAGATAATGAGGATATTTACATCATAAGAAGCAAATGTGTTCGTGAAAGTTCTTTTATCGCACTCAGTTGTTAACTAAATTGATTGAGGGCAGGCAATAAGCTAAGCATGTGAGGAGATGATACGTCCAAAACGTATCTACTTTCCCTAACATTTTTGCAATTGTTTTGCCTCTAAATTGTGTGTTTTGAATGCAACTAACACAGACTAACGCTGTTTTCAGCAGAATTGCCATGGTGTCTTGTTTTTGTGCATAAATTCAACTTTAGGAAAAAATACCAAGAAAAATGCAAAAGTCCCTATTTTCCCAAGAAAGTCACGGAGCCAGAAGACCGGACAGAGGAGGGCCACGAGGCGCCCTCATCACGTGGCGGCGCACACCCCCTGGCTGCCCTGGGGTGTGGTGTTCCCCCCTCGGGCACCGCCTCGCGTCCCCCTCTCGGATATAAACTCCTCCAGACCTAAAAACAGATATCACGCGATCACTTTTCCCAGATACACACCCGAGCGCCGCCGCCTCCTCGAAACTCAATTCGGGGACCAGGAGTTCCTGTTTCGGCACTCCACCGGGACGAGGAATCGAAGGAGATCATCACCATCATCATCGCCACCACTTCTCCAACAGCCATTGTAGCATACCTGCACTTTAAATAAGGCAGATACCTGTGTATAGTGCAAATCCCTGGATCGATTCGTTTGCACACACAGTTTACGATGTAATATCACAACAAAGTATCAATTTTATTATATCGAGGATCCAGACTTACAAAATATTCGATACAAGTTGCATAGCATAAAGCTAGCTTTGAAAAAGTAAACAGCTGAAATACAATAGCAGCGAGTCTCCATCACATTCATGTTGCCACAGGCGAAAACATGTTGGTTGTAGACTCGAAACTCTTAAACGAAAACTCACTCGTCATCTGAACAATCTGCAATAAGAAAAATATTGCAACAATGTGGGTCAGATTCCATTAAAAATGGAGTCTGGCAAGTGACACTATGGTGGAGACTTAATAAAATAACTCTATAGCCTATATGCACATTTGGCTGGTGGAGTTCAAGACTATTTTGCATAAAGCCAATTTTTCCTATCTCTTTGGAAAACACTTTCTTCAAATCAAGACAAGTATGGCTTGAAAACTATAAATCTCATCTTCCCTTGTTCACCCATCAAGTTTTATTTCTGAAGTTGGAATGGTGGAATCCTTCGTTGACGTCCGTGATCAGCTGCTCAAATTATCCGTACCGGGGACACGGCTAAGTACTTAGTTTTACACTCTGCAGAGGTTGTGCACTTTCACCATTGTACCCATTCAACCCAAACTATGCTTTAGACACTTATAGTGATAAGGAAAGGAGAAGAATGAGACGAGATCTTTCAGAAGCATTTTCCCTCCCACTCTAGCTTGACCCGTTCCACCTAACACCCTCTACATCTGCTTGTCAAGCCGGAGAGAGTCCACGCAACATAGTTGATCAAGCCAGAGCCCATATGGCAATGGCTGCACTGGAAGCAATCGCCACTCGGAGTTGTTCAGATTCCTCTGTTCCTGGGTGGCCATTCACAAGTGTACATACTCCAGGAACCATAGACATGGACCTGAGTAGCCACTCAACATAAACCATACAACCACTTACCACCCAGGTGTTTCATTCTTAACTTAGTAGAATTTAGATTTCACAAAACATCATTTGCATAGCATCAATAATTCTACTAAGTATTGCATAGGAGCCTAGACACAGGAATAAGGAATTTTTACACAGGTTTAGCATAGCAATACTATCCTACACATGCTTATATAAAAATTCACTAAGTAATTCATATGGAAAATAATAGGAAGTTTATGTGGTGTGCCACTTGCCTTTGAATGATGTCTTTGCTCACAAACTCTTTTCAGCAACGAACGTTTGCTCTCCGTTCAATCTAAACAATATAAGCAAACAACAATACAACAATCAACAAACAACAATCATCAAACATACATGTACAAACATAGTGAACAAACAGGTTTCATAAAACTTCTAAGGAAAATATGTTTATGCATGAGGTGCAAAATATTCCTAAGGACTAGGGATGTATGTCATGCTATGAAAATCTCTTAAGTTAATGCAAGGAAAATATGTGGGTCAAGAATGACTAAGGACTAAGATCTTAAGTTGGATAAAAATACTTTGTTTTATATCATCTTGAAACAAGCACTCTAATGGCTTAGCCATGATGTGCAAAATACTAAGTCTATAAGGTGATCAACAATTTTTATCAACTCTTTGTAAATTGGATATTCTAGGATCCAACAAACCTCAAGGTGGTAATAATATGATAAAAAATGTTTAAGTCTTAAGTGAAATACAAGATTAGGAAAGAGGGAAAAGATAGAAAGACAGATGTAGTTGTCCTCCAGGCTTCATCTCCAGACTTGTAACTTTCTTCTTGATGATGTCTTGATTGAATTCTTGGTAGTCTTGATGAATCTTCAGACTTGATGATTCTTGTATCACAGAGGCTGGTCTTGGAATTAACTTAGTCTTCATGAAGTCTCAGATAGGAAGGGAGAAAAGAAAGAAAGAGGGAGCAAGTCTTAGAAGATATTTCTGGTTGGTCTTCATGAACTTCTTCTTGATTTTTCTTCTAAGTGCTTTTGCTCCTGGGAGGTACTTCTGAAGTCATGTTTGGCTAAGTCCTTCATTGGTCTTCTAGCTCCATGTTGAAAATACTAAGTGTCTAGTGCATAGTATTTTTTACCAAAGTACTAAGTTTGGAAATATTCCTAACTTAGAGAAAAATAATGAAGAGATTTCCTATGGGAAATATATCTATATATGAAAATAAGTTATGCATGAAATGCACTTTTAAATCCTAAGAAATATCATACAAAATTTGTGATATTTATAAAGTATGCATTTCGCAATAAATGCAATTTAATTAATTTCTATTTTTGGAAGATATAATAAAAGGGATTATTATAGGATTAAAGTTCTCTATGATTAAATTTTTATAACAAAATTTTATAAATAGAGTTAATAGACAGGGATCATTTAATAAATTATATAGCAATTTGATTTAATCAAAAATAATATTTCTATTAATAGTTATGTTGAAAATACCCAAATTATTCAAATTAAATATATAACTATGAATTCATTCAAATATTACTCAAAAATATTTCATAACAGAGGCATCACACTACAAATATTCTAAAGTTTCTAAAACAATTTTATTAGCAATTTTTGGAATTATAGATTTAAAGTTATGACAAATATACTCAAATCTTCCATTTGAAATTTGAATATTTTAAACTTAGTCAAATATGAATTTTGGCCAATCTAAAATATTATACATGTCAAGGGATTTCCAAATATATTAAAATATTTGAATTTGGATAAACCGAGAAAAAGATATGATAGTTTGAATAACCAGGGGCTTTTATGCAAAACTGCCATTTTAATTTTATTCGGAAAAATAAACAGGAAATTGTCTAGCTGACGTGGCTCTTAGGGAGTGGTTCAGATCTAGGGTTAACAGGGGCCGTACGATCTTAAGATGATTGGGCGATCCAGATCTGATCATACCTCTTAGGCCTGGATCTAATCTGGGCCGTTGGTGGGAGATCGAACGGCCTTGGCCGTGTCGACCAGGACGTGGCGGCGCTGGTCCGCCGGAGTGGAGGACGACGGCGGCGTGGGCTCAGGCGTGGACGGCGTCGGAGCTGTGGAGGCTCCCCGGACTCGAGGAGGCCACGGCGAAGTACGGCGCGGGGTGCTGGAGACGATGGCGTTGTTGGCCTCGAGCGGCGTATCTCGATGTGGCGTGGAGGAGCGGCTGAGATGGGTCGGGCGCCGGCGAGCTCCGGTCGGACGTGCCCCGCACGTTTTATTGCAAGGGGAGAGCGGGCAAGACGTCAGGAGGTGCGGGGGAGCAAGGGGAAGGCGATGGAGGAGAAAACGGGTGGGGGCAGAGGCTCACCTCGTCGGAATCGGTGGAGAAAGGCGGCGGCGGCAGTGCGGCTCCGGCGGCAAAATTCTCCGGCCTGGAGGCACGGATTGGAACGGGGAGAGGGGGGAAATGATGAGGGGGTCAAGGAATTTTTAAAGGGGCCGGAGGGGAGGAACGGTTCGCGGTGATTGCGCCGGAAATGGAGAGGAATCGGAGAAGCAATCGCCGGCGAAAATCTCAGCTAGAGGTTAGGGATAAAGCCCTGACAGGTGGGTCCCGCCTGTCAGGTTTTTCACTTTTTCCTTTTCTGATTTATTTATTTCTTTTATAACTTTCGATTTAAAACTCCAAATGATGTCAAACAAATTTCTAAAGATTTGTAAAATTATTATCTTTGTGTTAAACCAGTTGTGGGCATGTTTTGAACAATTTTAAAAATAATAATTTTGAAATATTGATTAATGCAAATTTTGACACTTTATGTTATGTTTGAAATTAGGCATTTAATTAATTCATTTGGGTTAAATAAAATTTAGGAAATTACCCACATTCAAATATGATTGAAAACAAGTTATTTAAACTCATTTTTCAATTACTAAATTCATTTTTGGCTTTAGTATAATATTAAATAGTATAACACAACTATATGTAAATAAAAAGGGAAAATAATTTATTCATTTTAATTCAAAACAATTTGTGCACCATTATATTTTATATTAAGATAAATCATTTGAAAACTTCATAACAACTTTGGAAAATATTTTAGATTTAATCCATTTCCTTATATAGAATATATATTCATGAAAATCCTTTTATGCTTTAAAATAAATGAAATCATTTAGCTAAGGAAATGTTTATTTGGATAATTCATTTATTATAAAATCTATGAAGTTATTAAAGTTATAAACTATAGACTTGAAATTTCCAAAACTATGTTTTGAAGTTAGGTAAAATAATGAAAACCATTTGACAAATAGATCATGTTTTAAATAGTTTCAAAGAACACTTGCAAATATTATTTTAATTTATTTATAGCTAAGGCTAAGTGGTTGAAATCAATTACTTATAAGTAAACTATTTACTTAAAATAAAATGGTTTGTACTTTATAAAACATTTGTCAAATTACATATTAAGGTTTTTGAAATACAATGGATAATAAAATGATTGAACTAGAGACAACTTTTGAAGGTAATGTTAAACTGAGATATTTGAAATATTAAACTCTTTAATATGTTTGAAGTATTTTATAGTTGGTTTTCTTATGCATTTAATGTTTTATTTTAATAAAAAACAAAAGTTTTAAATTTTAGTGATTTTTGAACATTATTAAATGTTGGGATGTTACAGCCATCCATGTTTCCCCCATCCATGTGTGAGTAATCCACCGTTGTATGCTTGAGGGGATGGTAGGGATTGGATGAGATCATTCATGTAATAGTTGTAATATCATTAGGGCATGGTGCCTAGTATCCGTTATCGGTGTTTTATGTCATTGTTGCAACTTGTTATACTTGTCACTAGGGCCTGTCGGAGTATCGGCATAATTGATAGGAGACAGGGGTCCTCTAGCCTATGGATAGATGTGGGGAAGAAGGCTGGTGTCGTCGAGGTCGGGATTGAACACGGCGAGGTTACTCAGTTTCAGATCTCGCAGCGGTGGCGAGACCCTACGTGCTGCTATAATTCACTATAAGGCAATAGTCGTGAACATGTTACAATGTGTATGTTGCGTATTGGAGCTTGCCATAAAGGCTTCCCAGTGGTCGGTTTATATAGGCGGCCAGACGCCCGGGTTACAAGTTAAGTACTTGCCCGACAAGTAAACAGACTCCTAGACCTTGCCGGCTTGGTTGCCGCCTTCCGTCTTGGGCTTGATGGCTTGATGGGCTTCAGCCTTCCGCCTTCCTTGGACCGTCCGTCTACTTCCTTGTACGTCAGCTATGTGGGCTGCTCGGCAGGCATCGGCCTTACCACCCTTGGGGCACCCTGGACTAGCGGGACTGATCCATGTCAGAGATACCCCTGGTTGGTATATCCCCAACATTAGCCCCCAGAAAGGTTGACGTTCTCCAGGTGTCGGCTTCTTCTTGATCTCCATTCTTCAATGTTGGCGGTTGTAGGACTTGAACCATTCTGAACATAATGGGGAACGTGTACCAGAAAGAACTCTGGGACACGGTCGCCTTTATCCGACATGGGAAAGACGACTTAGCTTAACTTGCCGGATAGCTTCCAACGAAAGCCCGATCCTAGGCGGCTAGTCAAACTTATAGTTGACAGCTGACGTCATTTGGTCCACGACAGTTTGAAACCAAACGGAACAAAATCGTTTCATGATTGCAAATTACGAGAAAAGAGGGGTCGTGGAGACCGTGTGATCGTGCGCTGCCTCGCGGTGGTTCGGGTGATCGCCACGTGTCCGGCTTTCGGACCGTTGCACAGATCGCAACGCCTAGCATATAAATAGGGAGGCGAGGCGCTCATCTTGTTCATCTACACTTCATTTTCTCTCACTCTCTCTTTCTTGCACTCCCGAGCTCTCCACCGCACAGAGAAAAATCCTCCGGCGACCACCCCAACTCCGCTGACTTAATCGCACGGTGATGGCCTCCGACCAAAAACCTCTTCGGTCGCGGCGGCGAGGGATACCGAGGCCGAGCTCGCCTCGACGACGGCGGCGATCGGCAGCGCGGTTTCTTGTCCTTCGGTGGGCCGTACGGGCGTAACGCTTCGTACATCTCTTCTTCTGCTCCTACTGCGCACGCTCGCGCGGCGGCGACCTCGGCGCCCTTTTCTGCGACCACGCCGGCGGCGGCCGGTGGCACATTCGTTGTACGAAGAGGAGGAGCCTGCGAACCTTGGGTCGCGCTACTGCCTTCCCTCCATGGTGGAGGACGAAGTCCTCAAGGAGTTGGAGGAGGCCGACTATCTGCCGACCCGGGAGAACCGCAGCTGGCGGTCCACCTTCGCGGACATCGTTTCGGTTCCGGAAGCCGGCGAACGGGTAATCCTCACCTCCCATCTAGTCAAGGAATGGCGCTACCGCCTTCCTCCTTTTTTAGCAAGGTGTTAGATCACTATGGGCTCCAGCCCCACAACATCGCACCCAACAGCATCTTGGTTTTAGCCGGCTTCACAACTCTATTTGAGGGCTATCTAGGTGGTAGGCCTAGTTTAGACTTCTTTAGATATTTCTTTCGTTGTCGGCGTCAAACGGTGTCAGATGGAGATCTGGCAACCTGAGGCAGTGTTACTTTCAACTGCCGCCAAGGATGTCAATGGTATCCCAAGATACCATACATTGAGTCCGTCAAAAGTTGGACCTCCACCTTCTTCTACTGCCAAGACATGGCTGCGCCTGGGCACGAGTTTTGCGTCCCTGCCTTTGTCAACGCGCCGCCTATGCCCAAGCCGTGCTGGGACGAGGCGGTCCTGAAGTTGACGGAGGAACTCCGCCTTATTCAAAGTCGGATCGAGTTCCTCACCAAGACGATGAAAGCTTCGTTGCTGGACAGGGTGGGGCTGAGCCGGCAAATACTGCCCCTGCGGTATAGCCCGCACAAGATGTGTCAGTATTCGCCTACTGCCACAGCTTCTCTTCACGTAAGCGAGGAGGAGTTACAAGCTGCCCAATTGGCAGCCCGACTTCGCAACCTTGTCAGAACAGGGTTTGTGAAGGCGGTGGAACGGGTGCCGATGCAGGCCCACAACAACCCTCCCCTTGAATTAAGCACTTTTATTTTTCCCTTCTTTGACAGCTATGTTAGCTTGTTTTTAGGCTTCCTTAACACTTGCATTCTGAAGGTCCAGTGCACAAAACAATAATTTTCTAGCGTAAGAATGCCTAACTAGCCAGGATCTATCTATCTAGTACATGCGATAACGGTGGCGGAACGGGTCACATTACCTCCATGTAGACCCATAGCAGGGATTACGCTCCTTCACAAACGTTGCCGATGAAGTCGTACATAGCCAACCTCAAGGTCGCGGAGAAATTGGAGCGATGAACTAGACGACGACGCGGCGATGTCGACGATGACCTGCGTCGACGGGCGTCGGGCGGAAGGTGGCGTGGCGCCGGCAGCTAGGGCAGCGGCAGGGCTGCTGGGTGGGCGAGACGACGTCGCCCAGGCTCCTCAAATGTGGCGCCTCCAAGCAATTGCAAGCATAGAGAGCTTAACACCAACCCTCGGTCACTCAGATCTAGCTGAGACCGCATGGGTAGAACTTTTCTGGAATCCCGCAGGGCAACGGCGCCCGGCGGTATAGCTTTGGTGGAGAGAGGAGGCAAAAGGGCGTAGAACAGCTCGGCCGGCCTGCTAAAATATTAATTGTATTTTTCTGTCATTAATCTAATTAATATGTCTTGCTATGTAAAGAGGGGAGGGGGTTTGCAAACACCTTGCCTCCCCCATCTGTGACTAAAGAAAAGGAGAGGGGGGAGGGGTTCGGCCAAACCCCAAGTCCGAATTGGACAAGGGGCCCAAGCCCGTCTCTCTCCTCCTTGGTGCGGATCCCCATTAGGCCCTACGAGGGCCCATTTAGGTGGGCTGCCACCTTTTTCTTTATTTAATTCATAATTAAATTAATATAAAATATAATTAATTCATAATTAATATATTTAAGAACTATTTAATATCCCGTGACTCCGAAACATTTTCCGAACCACCCAAACATATTTCGGACACTCCCGGAACCATTCCAGACCTTCTCATAACTCCTTCCGGACCACCGGAACTATCTCCGGATCATTTCTCTCTCTCCAACAAAATCCTATAATATCCTAGAACCTTCTCTAGGTGTCGTTAAGACCTTAAGCTTGTTACGCTACGGTCCGAGAACACTCCAGACATGGTCGAGACCCTTTGCTCGCCAATGACCACCAGGGATACCTGGATGCATATGACAGTCCCTATGCATTCTACGAATATCGTCGTTGAACCAAAAACATGATATTCATTCCCTTTGTTTTTATGATACTACCTTGTCCGAGATATAATTGGAGACATCAGATGCCCTAGTCATAACATGCGTACCTATATAGATGCAATCTCACCGAGTGGGCCCAGAGTATCTTTCCATTAAAAGAATGAACAAATCCCGCTCTTGATCCTTACGTCTCAACATACTCTTTCGGGATATCCAAGATGGAGACCGTTATTGTCATGCTATATAAGACACAACGTTTCATGCTCTCAAAGTACCCCTACGAAGTAGCAATACGTACGGACTCACGTTCTAAGGAATAAGCTATCATATTACTTATATATTGCAAATGACAAACATCGTAATACGATCTTATTGCAATACTTTGTGTATGTCCATCACCTTATTCTACTAATAAGATGACCCCATTGTCAACCGACGTCATTGTCATTGATCGGGAATCTCGATCAACTGTTGCCCAACGGACTAGTTTATATATAGGCTCACTAGGGACTCTGGTTGTCTATGTATCACACGTGTATTAATAATTCCGATTAATACAGTTATAGCATAATAAAAAAAAATATTATAAACTTAAGAGATAATGCGATAAATACTACTTATTTTTTGCCTCTAGGGCATATCTCCTTCAGTCTCCCACTTGCACTAGAGTACAAATAAACTAGCTGCATTTTACTTTATCAAATAAGCGTTATATGATAATGTGTCGGATAGTAACTCCCATGAGACAGGGGTAGTCACTCCCTGAAGAGTAGTTCGTGAAGGGGATTGAACTTGGAGGTCAAGACCCTGGAGAGGCACGACGACGGTGCTCGCCGGGCCTGGAGAGGAAACACCCACGACTAGACATCGGCCCGTACCCAGGTTCACGGCCCTCAGAAGGAGGTAAAACCGCTACTCCTGCTAGTCTGTATTGCACTGCAGAGGTTACAATACAATTGAGCTTGCCAAGGGCTCTCTTGAGGCGGTTCGTGCCTGGAGAGGGAAACAATTGTCTTCTTCCTCCTTTAGCCGAAGGCTATTCTACTAGCTGAGCTAGGGTTTACAAGTGTTTTCCTAGCAATTGGCCGACCCTTCGTACGGTGGAGCTCCTGCTCCTTTTATAGGCGCCACCGGCGTCTTCCTTGCACAGGGCGTCCAAGGTGGGTTCCCACATGGCAGTGGCGCGGAGGTGTTGGAGTCCACCGCGGCCGAATCCTTCATGGACGCGGTCCATCAGCGATAAAGTTGGGCGTGGTGACCGACATGTTGCAGACCGCGTAGAACGACTCACAGGGGTTGCAGAGATCGGGGTGGAGCCCACGATGACGATCTTCTTGGAGTGTCCAGCAGTCCAGCGCAGGCGGCGCAACTTAATTGACCCCTTTATCACCAAAACGGCAAAGGGAGTACCCGCTTCACTCTGTGGTTGCGGCAGAGGCCATGTGCGCCCTGCAGTACTTGCTTGGCCGCGAAGCTTCCCCGCAGGCCCGGGGCGGCCTCTGGAGGGATTTCTGTTGACTTCTCTCCAGGCGCACGGCGCCTAGGGAGAGTCTCTTCAAGCGCAGGTCCCCTTCAGGCCTTCGCTTCCTCTTCAGGCCTTCAAGAGGATTTTCCAATCGAGGGTCTCTCCAAGCGGTGGCTTGGTCCTTAGTCATTCCGTCTGATCTTCTCGTGCGTGAGGCCTGGGGAGAGTGGGCTCTTCATACCCAAGTCTTCACTGGGCCGACAGTAGACCCCGGGCCCACGATGGGCGCGATTGAGCCCATGGGCGTAGGCGGAGCGTCGTGGGCCCAAAATGCCCGGCCGGCCTGAGCCATGCGTCACTCATACGAGTAACGGTCGTGCACGATCTGGGGCGTGCATCGTGGGGGGTCCCACCATGCCCCGGTAACTGCTCCTTGAAGAGACATAAAGCCTGAGCGCCGGAGCAGGGAGCCGTTACTGTTTTCACTCCTTCTCGCAGAAGCCTCCGCCATTCTCGAGCTCTCCGCCTCCGCTCTCTTGCGCTTTCTGCTCCTCTCGCCTCCAGCGACACACCCAACTCCAGCGATGAGTCCTGCCAAGAACAAAGGCAAGGCGACCGCGGGATCCTCTTCCCGGGCAGAGCCTGCCAAGGTCGCGCATGGCGCGGCACTGCTCGGCGTGCGCGTCAACGACAAGGCGCTCGCCAAGGTCCGCTTCCTGGTGGCGGACCGGACCAAGAAGCATGGCGCCACTGCGCTCAAGCCTGCGGCGCACGGGAAACGCCCGCGAGGTTTTTTCCCGGTCTTCCAGCACTGCGTCTCCGCCGGGCTGGTGCCGCCGTTCTCTCCGTTCCTGGAGGCGGTGCTGGCATTCTACCAGATCCAGCTGCTGCATCTTCACACCAACTCCGTCCTCATCCTCACCGTGTTCGCCTACCTCTGCGAGGCGTACTTGGGCCTGGAGCCCACGGTGGGGCTCTTCCGGTGCTTCTACGCACTTCGGAACACGGCGAAGAACGAGCGCTCGGGGTGCGTCTCGTTCCGCATCGTGGACGGCATGGGGAGTGTCTACATCCCCATGTCGTGGAGCGACGGCAATGCCGTCACTTCGGTGACGAAGAAGGTGGACGACTTCCGCCAGCGGTGGTTCTTCGTCGGGGTGGAGCAGCCCTGCGCCTTCCTCGAGGTCCCCTACGCGCCGCCCGTGAAGAACTCCCACTGGGGCAAGGCGCCCTTCGACGGTGCGCAGAACGTGAGCTTGAAGGGCCGCCTGAGCTTCCTTCGCGAGGAGGGTCTCACGGGGCAGATCATCGTGGCAGACTTCGTGACGCGCCGCATCGCTCCCATTCAGGCGCACTCGGTGCCCATGTGGATGTATTCCGGGCCTCACGACAAGATGCGGCTGCACCCGCAGGACAACGACAAGGACGCCGTCGACAACGTCTTGTCTGCGCTCTTCATTAACCCGGTGGTGCTTGCCGCGGACCAGCTCCCTGTCACGCTCCAGCCCCTCCACCAATACAACATGACCGAGCGCTTGGCCATCTTGGAGGGGAAGGCCAGGCGGGGAAGGAGGTGCCTGTGCCAGTGGTGCAGGAGGCGGAGGGAGCAGACTCTCCCTCAGCCTCGGGAGCCAGGCGAGGCGAGGAGGATATTTGTGACATCTCGTTAGGTGATGATGACGCCTTCGTGGTGGCGCCCTCGTGCCTCGTGGAGGAGGAGGATGAGGAGAGGGAGGCCTCCGACGAGGAGGCCACTCCGGGGAGGCGTGAGCCCCGTACCAAGGTGTCCGTGGGCCGGTCTGGGGCGAGGCCGTTCGACTTCCCCTCCAAGAGGAAGGCCGTGGAGCCTCTGGAGGGGTCTGGCGCCAGGACCACGCCCTCCTGGCGTTTTCTAGGCCTGGCGTGGGTCGACACCGGCGCTCAACCGTCCGGGTAAGTGTCTCTGGCACTCGGTCGTTCAACTCTTGCTCTTTCTTTTCTTTATCCTCTCTTGAAGATGCTTCATTGGTTTTTGTCAGTGATCTTGTGCCTGCGAAGCGCCGTAAGCTTCGCAAGGCAGCAGATGTGAAGAGAGTCACGACTGAGGCCCTGGCTGAAGAGGACACGAGGCCTGTGGAGACGGCCTCCACAGGTCCTACTTAGGAGGTGCCTCAAGGGGAGGCGACTGCACCTCGGGCGGAGGCTTCCACGCCTCAGGCGGAGGCTGCCGCGCCTCTTCCAGAGGCCACTGCGCCGCCTCCCGAGCCAATGGTGGTGGAGGCTGCCCAGGAGGAGAAGGTCGCTACTCCTCGCACCCCTACTCCATCTCGCGTGGCCACGCCATGGCGCGAGCCAACCCTGCCGTGCGAGCCCACTCCGCCGCCTGAGCCAACTCCGCCGCGCGAGCCTACGCCTCCCGGGCAGCCAGAGGCCGCAGCGGGCCAGGCGCCACAAGGCGCGGACGAGTCCGCAGGAGGGGCTCCTTCTTCTCCGCCCCGTTCCGCTGCAGGGGGTGTGCACCAGGCTGGTGCGGGCGCCGAGGAGGCTTATGGCGCGGCCGGGGACGGAGTACAGCCTAGCCCCCGAGCGCGTTCCAAGGCTAGGCTCTCGGGCCTCGACACCGGGGCTGGGCCCTCAACAAGCCAAGACCTGGTCCTCCACGGCTGGGACTGGAGCGCTGGGCACCGCGAGGTCGCCTTTCGCCTCGTGAGGGAGTCCCTAGAGGGCTTGGAGGTGCACCTCGCCCTCGAGGACATACAGCTCGGCAAGCAGCGCGAGGAGCTGGCAAGGGCGTGGGCGTCCTTCAAAGCGGCCGTTGAGATCCGTGGCCAAGAGGACTTCGCGTTGCAGGCCGCGCGCGAGGAGTCCATCCGCTTCGCCAAGGAGATCTGCAAGGGTTGCCATCCTCGACGCCTCCGAACTTCTCGCGCACCTCCAGGAGGAGCGTGACGCCGCAGCCGAGCTCCTGTCCGCGGCGACGGCCGAGCGCGAAGCCATGGAGGGATCGCTGGCGCAAAAGCGCCGCGAGCTGGGCCATCTGGAGGCCCAGCTTCTCTCCGCCCACCGGGCCGCGCAGGAAACCCTGGAGGAGGACCGCAAGGGCCTTGCCGAGTGCGAGCGGCAGCTTGCCCTCGAGGAGAAGGAAGTGCGGCTGCGCGACGAGCAGCGGCTTCAGGTAGAGAGCGCGCTCGCCATCCAACGAGAAGAGCTCGAGGCGCATGAAGGGGACCTGGCCCAGGCGCTCCAGCACTACGACGAGAACGTCGCCGCCCAGAAGCGCGCTTTGGAGCGCTTCGAGCAGCGGTATGCTGAGAAGAAGAAGGAAGCGGACGAAGCCCTCCTGGAGCGCGAGAAGCAGTACAGGCTGACTAAAGCCCAGGAGTACCGCAACTTGGCCAAGAAGCAGGAGGACCGCTTCAAGGCCAGACGCGCTGCCGATGCCCAATGGATCGCCGAGCTCAAGAAGGCCAACTCCAAGCTCGAGGCCCGCCTCCAACGCGCCAAGGAAGGTCGACGCCTGGCAGAGGAGGCCCGCAGCGCGGCCATCCAGGACCTCAACACCCTCGCCAAGGACGTGGAGGAGCAGGTGGCTCCCGCGACGGAGGAGGCGACGGAGGCTGCGGACACCGCAAGGTGGCCCGTGCGCTCACGAGGCAGCGGGAGCGCATGTTCGAGGCGCTGGTCGCCCGGGGCAATGAGCTCGCCGCCCAGCTTGGCGTGGACTCTCCGCACGCCGAGGTCCGAGGCCGTGGCGATGCTGCCATGTACCTAGTCTACTTCGACCAGCTCTTCACGGCGCTCGAGGGCCCTGTCGCTGACCTCCGTGAGATGATCGAGGATGAGACCCGTCATCTCCTGGGGGTGGTCGTTGACCTCATCTTCACAAACCTCAGGATCCTCACACCGGGCTTCAACCTCTCCACCGTGACGGAGGCTCGTCAAGGCGAGGACGTGCGGCGGGTCTCCAACTCCCTCCGCGAGCAAGTCGATGCCTTCTGCAGCGTGCGGAGGTCACGAAGGAGGATAGCAAGAAGGGGGCCGCTTTTGCCGAGTCCAAGGAGCGCGCAGTGGAGGATGTGCAGGACGGCGCTGACTCCGCCTGATCTGTGATCATTGCGCCTCTGTGTGCTTGTATCTGAAACAATCTTATGTTTAGACATTATGCGACTTTTGGGCATGTAATATATTCTTGTTCGCAATTTGCTTCTAGCTTGCTTGCCCCTCGAGTGGTCCCTTTGGACTTATCTTCATGTCTATGAGTTCTCTGCATCGTTAGGACCCGTCTCTTCGTGCCATGACTCCACCACTTTGGTATGCTAGAGCAATGACTCAGCAAGGCCGGGGGGAGTTTAAGCCTAGGAGAGGTAAGAGCCCTGAGTCGCGATGCTCAAGTGCCCATCTTAGACGTACGAGTAGTCCATGAAGTATAAGGGAAAGCAAAGTCGCTTGGGGCAAACGTGCACTTGCGGAGGAAAAAAGGCTCTCGAGGCATGGGTGCGAGACTTAGCTTCTCGAGGCTTTTGCCCTGTAGAGGTTTTTGCCTGGCGAGGAGGTCCTCTCTAGGGGTTTTTCCCGGATGCCTCCTCAGGCTTGTGGGGACATTTCTTCCGTGTAAATGTTAGAGGAGCGAACCCAAATGCTATTGCACGGTACTGAGGACTCGTGCGCGCTTATATGTCCCCTCAGGCGTTCCTCATGAGGAGAGTAAGTACCAAGGTCCTTTGTAGAGATGGCGTGTTTGTGGGAGCTTGCCCTCCAGCCAGAGCTCGGATCCTTGGGTTTTGCAGTGCTGGTTGTTTGTCATTTGAGGCACTGGCACCGTACTTAGCCCCCGCTCATGAGGTGCGCATGTGGAGAGATATAAGCGCACATTTCAATGAAATAATGCGTAAATAAAACACACCACCAAATATTACATAGCAGCGCCGTAGCGCTAAGTTCACTTAGGAACGAAATTGTCTCACTATGCTTGGAGTTGCCAAGTTAATGTTTTGACCATGTCGAGGAATGGGGACCACCCATTAGAGGCAGAGACTCTCTACGGCCTGAGGTGGCTCGTTACATGGAGAGCTCGGAGGGTTGTCCCTCGAGAGAAGCCTTTGGAGCTTGGAGGTTTAAGCCGTGAGCTTTTGACCTCTAGAGACAAAAAATGCTTGGAGGTTGAGCCGTAAGCTGCCTCTTCCGCCAAATGTCTTGACGTGACAATGATCACGGGCGTGACAATGCTCACGTTTGCTTTTTTATCCTTCTGGAGACAAAAAATGCTTGGAGGTTGAGCCGTAAGCTACATCTTCCGCCAGATGTCTTGACGTGACAATGATCACGGGTAGAACTTGCGTAGGTGCATGATGTTCCATGGATTCTTGACGGGGATGCCGTCTTGAGTCTCGAGGCAAGCCGCGCCGGGCCTGGCGATGTGGGTGACCCTGTAGGGGCCTTCCCACATCGGTGACAGCTTGTGGAGGCCTTCCCTGGAGAGGATTCGCCTGAGGACGAGATCGCCTGTCTCCAGCGTGCGTGAGCGCACGTTGCGGCTGTGGTAGCATCGCAGGTCCTGCTGGTATTTTGCCGCCCGGAGGGAGGCACAGCGGCGTAGTCCCTCGAGAAGCAGCAGGTCGTCGTTGTGGAGATCCTCTTGCTCGTCCTCGTTAAAGGCAAGGACCCGTGGGGATCCATGCTTTATCTCTGTGGGGAGGACAGCTTCGGCTCCATAGACGAGGGCGGCCGGTGTTTCCCCTGTACACTTTGGTGGTGTTGTGCGGATGGACTAGAGCACCGAGGGGAGCTCGCTGATCCAGCCCTTGCCGTGGCCCTTGAGGATGTCGAAGGTCCTGGTCTTTAGGCCCTTGAGGACTTCTGCGTTTGCTCGCTTGGCCCGCCCATTGCTCTGTGGATGATCGATCGAGGCGAAGCAGAGCTTCATGCCCATCTTTTCGTAGTAAGCCCTGAAGATGCCACTGGTGAATTGCGAGCCATTGTCGGTGATGATGCGGTTAGGCACTCCGAAGCGGCAGACCAGGCCTCTGATGAATTTCACCGCCGCGCCTCTTGGGATTGTGCGCGTCGCCTCCACTTCGGGCCACTTGGTGAACTTGTCAATGGCCACAAAGAGGTAGCGATATCCCCCTTGCACTGTTGGGAATGGTCCCAGGATGTCCAGCCCCCAGACCAGAAATGGCCAGGAGAGCGGAATGGTCTGTAGTCCCAGCGCAGGTTGGTGGATTTGCTTGGCGTGAAAGTGGCAAGCTTCGCATGCTTGAACGATGTCAATTGCATCCTGAAGTGCTTGAGGCCAGTAGAAGCCGCTCCTGAAGACTTTGACTGCGAGGGTGTGGGCGCACGAGTGGTGGCCGCACTCCCCGCTGTGTATGTCCTTGATCAGCATTTTTCCTTCTTCAGCAGAGACGCATTTGAGCGCGATGTCGTTTGGTCGCTTGCGGTAGAGATTTCCTTCGAGGATGTGGTAGGATTTTGCCTGGCGGGCGATTCGCTCCGCTTAACAATATTCCTCAGGGAGGATCCCTTTGGCGAGGTAGTCTTTGATCTCCTCAATCCATCCTGTCTCTTGATGCACCGCTGTAAGCAACAGACGTTCTGTCAGACCTTGAATTCAGGCTAGACAAACAAAACGTATCGGTTCGGCCACACAACCAGAAGCATACAGGGTAATAACAACCGAGGAAACAGGCAGGCCTGGCTCGGAATGGATCGTCGGCCGACAACTCCTGGCGACCCCAACGTCACATACGTCTCAAGTTTGTGCACGCAAGAACCCAAAATCCTACAAACTCGTATACTTCAAATCATACACACATGGTATACGAGTCGGTTTTTAACAGAGTGGAAGATCACAGGATAAACCTAAGACACAAAGAAATGAAATAAATATCCAACGCTCTCACTGAGCAAATATATCGAATGTCACCAAACAGAGGACACATGTCCCAACAATACATCAGGCAGCGGAAAACAAGCCGGTCTGAGTACAGACAAGAAGCAAAGGGCACAAGGCCGAAACGAAAAGAGAAGGCCCATCCACGCGGTCCTCCAGGAAGAAGCCCAGGGGAACTCTAACTACTCACCGTAGATCTCATCGTCGAACTCCACGAAGTAGCCAGCCACCTGGTCGTACGGAGTCTCCTCAACTGCAGAAAACCACAACCCGCAAACGGGTCAATACACCGGAGCAAATCGAACAAGCTTAATCTAACAAGTTACAAAACTGAAAGACTCCCAAAGTATGGGTTAGGTAGACTTAGCGGCAGTAGCACTAGCAACCTAATAGAGACACGCTACAACTTCTGTCTATAAAGAGGGAGATAAGAGAGCGCATAAGTAGCCAACTACAACTAACACCAATCATAACCCATTCTCGAATTAACCCCCTCAACCAAGTATGAGGAAGCAATTCGTGAAACTCACACATTATCAGTTTTAGTTACCATTTATTGTGAAAGTAATTCTATATTAATAGTCAAGTTAATTAACAATGATTAGGTGTAAGTTGTCTAGATCTTGTTAGCCAGCATCATCACCAAGTCGTCCATAACCGTGGACACGGCTCATCGATAAGATTATACCCTGCAGGGGTGCACTACTGTACCCATATTCGCACGATCAACCCAGTCAAAAACATTAGGGCCTCTCAACACGACTCATTCCTTCACTACAGCAAGTCAAAGTGCCACCCATATGAGTTGTTACCCGCGTCAGGAGTCCGCCCGAATCTCAATTGCGGACTCATTAGTTTGTGTCCACGCGCCATGCGGCTCAAACCACAGTAGGAGTTGTCCGCATCGTGCGCACCACCCCTATATGACCGCCTGTATCAAGTAACCTCTCATCGAACATCATCATCATGCACATGCATATGAGAAAATGGAAAACCCGAACTACTTGCGACACATGGACTAGATGAGGATCCATTCAAAGTCGAGGGGGGCTCCATTGGGCAACCAACAAATGGTTAGTGCGCTCAAAATTGGATCCGAGGACAAAACTCAGTTCCTATGTAACATCCCAACATTTTGGAATGTTCAAAAATCACTAAAATTTAAAACTTTTGTTTTGATTAAACTAAAATATTAAAATGCATAAGAAAACTAATTATAAAAGACTTCAACCAATTTGAAAAAGTCTATTATTTCAAAATTCCCAATGTGTCATTATTTTCAAAAGTAATTTCCAATTAAACATTACATTATCCATTGTATTTCAAAAATCTTAATATGTAATTTGACAAATGTTTTATAAGGCACAAACCATTTTATTTTAAGTAATAAGTTTACTTATAAGTAATTGATTTCAACCACTTAGCCTTAGCAATAAATAAATTAAAATAATAATTACAAGTGTTATTTTAAACTATTGAAAACATTGTCTATTTGCCAAAAGATTATGATTCATTTACCCGAGTTCAAAATATAATTTGGAAATTATAAGCCTATAGTTTATAATTTTAATAACTTCATGTATTTCATAATTAATGGATTATCCAAATAAACATTTCATTAGATTCAATGATTTTCATTTATTTTCAAAACATAAAATGATTTCAGGAATATATTATTCAATATAAGAAATGAAATAAATCTAAAATCTTTTCCAAAGGTATTTTATAGAGTTTTAAAATGATTTATCATAATATTAAAATATAATGGTACACAAATTATTTTCAATTAAAAATGAATACCTTATATTTCCCATTTCCTTAAAATTATTTATATCTAGTTATTTTAATACTATGCCAAAAATGAAGATGAATGATTTCAGCAAAATAAGTTTAATAACTTAAATTCAAACATATTTGAATGTGGGTATTTCATAGAATTTATTTTAGCCAAAAATAAAATTATTTAACCCCAAGTTCAAATTTAACAATAAAGTGTCAAATTTGTATTTAATCAATATTTCAAAAATATTATTTTTTCAAAAAAGGTTCAAAACATGCCCACAACTCGTTTAACACAAAGATATTGATTTTACAAATTTTTAGAATCTAATTTGAGTCGAATTGGATTTATATTAAAAAAGTTGTTAGAAAAACAGAAATCAGAAAAGAAAACAATACAAAAAAAAAGAGGGAAAGATTCGAAGACCCAAATGGGCCGAGCCCAACAGCCTCCCTCGCGCGCGGGCGTTAGATAGCAGCCCAGAAGGCAGCCTGCGGCCCCTCTCTCCCCTCTCCCACTGCCAGCCGGTCCCCACCAGCCAGGTCGTTTTCAACCTCGCCCCAAATCCCGCCCTCGAGTCAAGAAACGTCCGACGATTACTCGCATCAATTCGGGCGATTATGAGGTGAAATCAACGCGGCCCCGAGCTCCTTTTAACCCCCTCCTTGTGACGCCCTAAAATCGGTACTATTTAGATTTAAGCGCTCCCGCCGAAACCCGCATAATAACGATTTTAGGTCGCCCACCAGACATAATGTGCACGCCGAAACATGCGCATTATGTGGGTGAAATTGTGATAACATTACAATAGTTCCGATACATCCACAAATACAACAAAGATAAATACAACAACGACTCGAACGAGTCAAGATACAAATGATACAATACAAAGATTCAAATGACAGCGGAAGCAAAATAGTATCCGTCTAAGGATAAGATGCAAATTGGACTAAGAGTCCTGAAGATAAGCGATGGCGCCATATCCCTGCCCAGCCAAGCCGGAGGGATTCCCAAGCTAACGTCGTCTTACTTCAAACCTGTTAACTGCACATAAAGCATAACCCAAAAGAGGGTCAGGGCACTCCCTGGCAAGAAAAACCGGCTTGCCTACTTTCTACACCATCTCCCAAAATATAGGGGAGATGGACTTAGCGGCAACAGCACTAGCAACCTAAAGAGACACGCTACAACTTCCGTCTAATTAGAGAGGGATAAGAGAGCGCATAAAGTAAACATCTACAACTAACACCAAAACATAACCCATTCTCGAATTAACCCCCTCAACCAAATATGAGGAAGCAATTCGGGAAACTCACGCATTGAACAGGTTTACTTATAATTTATTGTGAAAGTAATTCTATATTACTAGTCAAATTAATTAACATTAATTAGGTGCAAGTTGTCTAGATCTTGTTAGCCAGCATTTGATGGGATGTGGGGATAGAGCTGTATGGGCTGTGGGGATAGAGCTTGCCTGGAATAGAGCTTGCCTACATTTGCAAAAGATGTGATGGGATGTGGGGATAGAGCTGTATGGGCTGCAGGATAAACATGTGATGGGATCGCGATAAGAATCGAATACTAGGGTAGCAGAGATCAACGGCAGGAATGAAATACAATGTATAGGTAAACAAGCAAACTTTGCTTGCCTGGAATCCCGCATGGAAGCAGATCTTGTCGTTGCTCACACATCTCAACGTCGTATCCGCGAAGAAGCAACGAACACTGGAAAGCGTAAAAGATGCACTTTACCACTACGGCAAAAGATCCAGCATGATCATATGAGAATGATGCATGGCATGGCAAGATGCATTGCGAGATGCACTTAATCCAAATTAAGCGGAACCGGGATTCCGACAATTAATATTTAGGTGCAAGTTATTTATTTACCAGCAATATTAAATGTTGGTTAGCATGGCAACACATGGCATGCGTGATCTAATTAAATTTAATGGAATAGGGCATTATATATTTATTACCCCACACATTCCATATTGAATTATTTAGGTGATTTGCTACACCCCGAACCCAAGAGATGCAACACATGCAATTATGATGCGATATGCACAAGATAGATGACATTTAATAAAATAGGTATAGGGTTAGGGTTTGGGGTTCGCACGTTGGATCAGGTGAACTAGGGTTCGAAACCGACGTCTTCGGTCCGTAGAGGAAGTAGTCGACGTCGTGGAAGTAGTCGCCGCGGAACCGGGGCATCGTCGTTTGTCCGTGTCGTGGAAGTGGGCGGGGAAGTAGTCGTACTCGGTGATCCTCGTTGACGGGCGCGGGCACGTAGGAGCACGGCAACGGACACCGGAAGGAGAAACGCACGTGCGGGCACCGCGACACGGACACGGGTGGTCACGGCGACGCGACACCGGAAGAAGCACTCGCACGCGCATGTAGCAACACCTCGAAGGGTGGACAACTCGGACAAAAATTGCGACGTCGGGGTCTTGCGAACATTTCACCGAACACTTTGCGGGCTGCGGAAGCGGGACGCCACCGGACGGAGACAGAGTGCACGCGGCCGGAAGAGGAAGCGGGAAAGCGTGCATGCGTAAGGCGGCGGCGAGCGGCGACGCGGCTACGCGGCGCGAGAGGCGGAGGCGGCGAGCGGCAGCGGCACAGAGGGCGCGCGCGGGGCGGCCGGAGGAGGGGGAGCGCGGGCGGCGGTCGGGTAGGAGCACGGGTGCGACGGCCGTGCGGAGGTGCACGGGAGCTCGGGAGGAGCTCGGGGTGCGGCCGGCGGCGGCGAGGCGCGGCGGCCAGAGGAGGTGCGTGCGCGGGCGCCGGTGGCGGGCGGCGGCGGAGCACGGCATGCAGGCGGCGACAGCGCGCAGCTGGGGCCGACGGCGGCGAGCCGGAGCAGGGGGCGCGCGGCGCAGAGAGGCGCGGCAGCCCTGGGGGACGCGCGGGGCGCCGGCGGCGCGTCGTCTTCCGCGGGCGGCGCGGCGTCGGGCGCGCTGGCGGCGGCGTGCGCGAGCAGGGCGCGGGTCGGCCGGGGCCGGAGGCGGCCGGGGCGGTGGTGGCGTCGGGGAGGCGGCCGGGCGTGCGGGGCGGCGTGGCGAGCGCGGCGGGCGGCGCTAGGGCGTGCGGCGGCGGCGCGGCGTGGTGCTCGGGGATACGGCGGCGCGGACGGGCGGCGGGGAAGGGCGGTCGGAGCGACGGGGGCGGGGAGCTCGGGAGCTCTCTCCCGTGCGGGATGAGTCGGGAAGGAGAAGAAGAGGAAAAAGGAAAGAAAGAGGAGAAAAAAAGGAAAACAAAAGAAAAGGAGGGGGGAAAAATGGAAAAAGGAAAAAGAAGAGAATGGAGGGGGGCGGCTGCAAAATTTTCAGGGGGTGGGAAAAGTTTTCAGGGGACAAAACCTAGGGTTTGGGGTTAGATGGGCTTGGGCTTTTTTATTTCTCACCCGTTTATTATTTTCTGATTTATATTTTTAAAACCAAAACGAAGAGGAATTTGAATACAAAACCTTTACAAAATATTTTTAGTTTTGAATAGACAATTTAATAAACTAGTTTTTAACATTTTCAAAAGATTTGAAAACAACACATTTTTAATTAATTCAAAATGCATTTGAATTTAATTGTGGAAAATAAATTTAAATGCAATAAATTAAATTAATGAGATGCAATGCGATGCCATGTCGATGCAAAAAGAAAAACTCACAAATCAAAAGGGGATAAATCCCGGGGCGTTACACTCCTCCCCCACACCATTTCCCCTCTGCCTCCCCTCTCGATAGCGCCGCAAGGCTGCGAGAATATCTCGCCGGAGCTCCATGGCCACTGCCGCCTTCCCCCTCAAATCCTGCGAGGAGAGAATCCTTCCGCTCTCGTGAACTCCACCCGCTTGCTCGCCGTGCTCGTGCACACCCGTAGACGCCTTCCCGGCCTCTCCCCTTCTGCTATCCGTGCGGGGCAAACTCGACCGACGCCGTCGGAGCTATCCACGCCTCCGGCCACTCCTCCACGCCTTCCGTGGAAGCAAAGAGCGATGTCGTCACCTTCCTCGTCTTCGGCGTGTCTCCTCGAGCCCGGGAACCACCGGGGCGTCCTCTCTGTCGACCACCGACGCCAGCGCCGTCGTCACCTTCCTCTCCGGCGACCCCGCGCCGCCACCCCCGGGTCAAACCACGGTGAGCCCTCCGATCTGCAATCTACGGTGTAGATTAGAAGTTTTAATCCAAACGGTACGGACAGATCTGGACCGCTAGATCCAGATCTGATGGCCCAGATCTGTTCACTTATCCACGTTGGATCCCAGTCAGCAGCCCAGTCAGCGCACAGTCAGCGCCCAGTCAGCGCTGACGTGTAAAATCATTTTCACGATTTAATTAATTGGCAGGTTTGCAGAAAAGCCCATGTATATTCAAACTATCATATATTTTTCTCTGTTTATCCAAATTCAAATATTTGTATATATTTGGAAAGCCCTCGACATGTAGAATATTTTGGATCTGCCAAAATTCAAATTTGACTTAGTTTAAAATATTCAAATTTCAAATGGTGAATTTGAGTATATTTGTCATAACTTTAAATCTATAATTCAAAAAATTGCAAATAAAATTGTTTTAGTAACTTTAGAATATTTGTAAATTAATGCCACTGCTATAAAATAATTTTGATTAATATTTGAATGAAATCATAGTTATATATTTAATTTGAATAGTTTGAGTATTTTCAACATAACTATTAATAGAATTTTTTTTTTGATTAAATCAAATTGCTATAAATTTAATTAAATGCTCCCTGTGTATTAACACTAATTATAAAATTTTGTTATAAAATTTAGTTAAAGAAAACTTTAATCTTATAATTATTCCTTTTATTATATTTTTCAAAAATAGAAATTAATTAAATTGCATTTATAGCCTAATGCATACTTTATAAATATCACAAATTTCGTATGATATTTCTTAGGATTTAAAAGTGCATTGCATGCATAACTTATTTTCTCATATAGATATATTTCCCATAGGAAATCTCTTCATTATTTTGGTAAAAGTGTTATGCACTAGACACTTAGTATTTTTAACATGGAGCTAGAAGGCCAAGGAAGAACTTAGCCAAACAAGACTTCAGAAGAATCTTCAAGGAGTAGAAGCACTTAGAAGAAATTCAAGAAGAAGTTCATGAAGACTAACCGGCAAATATTTTCTAATTCTTGCTTCCTCTTTCCTTCTTTTCTCCCTCCTTCTCTGAGACTTCATGAAGACTAAGTAAATCCAAAACCAGCCTAGGTGATACAAAAATATCAAGTCCGAAGATTATTCAAGTCTACAAAAATTCATTCAAGACATCACCAAGGGGAAAGCTACAAGTCTGGAGGTGAAGCCTGGAAGACTAACTACATCTTTCTTTCTTCCTTTTCCCTCTTTCCTAATCTTGTCTTTTAGACTTAAACAAAGTTTTGATCATGATGTTATCATCTTTGAAGTTTGTTGGATCCTAGCGGCATAGTGAGATGAAGCGGCCTGGAGACAAACCTTACATCTCCATGTAGATGAGACCTGTTCCACAATTTAAGTGGCTGGCCGGGTGTCTGTCTCTCTCACTATAGTGAATGTCCAATTTACAAAGAGTTGATAATAATTGTTGATCATCTTGAAGAAATGACTTAGTATTTTCTCTAAATATTTCTACACATCAAGACTAAGCCATTAGAGGGCTTATTCAAGATGATATAAAACAAAATATTTTATTCAACTTATGACTTTAGTCCTTAGACATTTTGACCAACCTAATTGCATTGCATTAACTTAAAAGAATTTCATGGCATGAAAAGCATTCCTAGCTCTTAGGAATATTTTGCATATCATGCATGACATGTTTTCCTTAGAAGTTTATGAAACTTGTTTGTTCACTATGTATGTGCATGTATGTTTGATGATTGTTGTTTGTTGATTGTTGTATTGTTGTTGAAAAGAGTTTGTGAACGGAGAGCAAACGTTCGTTGTTAAAAAGAGTTTGTGAACAACGACAACATTCAAAGGCAAGTGTCACACCTCATAAACTTCCTATTATTTTCTTTATGCATTACTTAGTGTATTTTTATATGCATGAGTAGGATAGTATTGCTATGCTAAACCTGTGTAGAATTTCCTTACTCATGTGTCTAGGTTCCTATATAATACTTAGTAGATGTATTGATGCTATGCAATTGATGAAAAGTTTTACAAAATGTTAAGTGACTACTCAGGGTTGTGCTCATGGTTGTCGTCTCCTAGGATGAATGGCTATTCTACTTAGGGCCGTGAGCATGGTGATTTTTACCTGAGCGTGCACATCCACTAAGTTAATGAAACTCCTGGGTGGATTGGTTGTTAATGGTGGGGAAGTTGAGTGGCTACTCCGGTCCATGTCTATGGTTCCTCGAGTACGTGCACTTGTGGATGGCCACCCAGGAAACAGAGGAATCTGAAGAACTCCGAGTGACGATTCTTCTAGTGCAGCCATTGCATTATGGGCTCTGGCTTGATCAATTATGTTGCATGGACTCTCTCCGGCTTGACAAGAAGATGTAGGCGGATGTTAGGTGGAACGGGTCAAGCCAGAGTGGGAGGGAAAATGCTTCTGAAAGATCTCGTCTCATTCTTCTCCTTTCCTTATCACAAATGGTGTGTAAAGGATAAATTCGGTTGAATGGGTACAATGGTGAACATGCACAACCTCTGCAGAGTGTAAATCTAAGTACTTAGCCGTGTCCCCGGTACGGACAATTTGAGCAGCTGATCACGGACGTCAACGGAGGATTCCATCATTCCAACTTCAGAAATAAAACTTGATGGGTGAACAAGGGAAGATGAGATTTATGGTTTTCATGCCATACTTGTCTTAATTTGAAAAAAAGTGTTTTCCAAACAGGTAAGAAAAATTGGCTTTATGCAAAATAGCCTTGAACTCCACCAGCCAAATATGCATATAGGCTATAGAGTTATTCCATTAAGTGTCCACCATAGTGTCACTTGCCAGACTCCATTTTTAATGGAATCTGGCCCACGTTGTTGCAATATTTTTCTTATCGCATATTGTTCAGATGACGAGTGAGGTTTCGTTTATAGGTTTCGAGTCTACAACCAACATGTTCTCGCCTGTGGCAACATGAAGTTGTTGGAGACCCACTGCTATTGTATTTCCGCTGTGTACTTTTTCAATGCTAGCTTTATGCTATGCAACTTTTATCGAATGTTTTGTAATTCTGGATCATCGATGTAATAAAATTTACGCTTTGTTGTGATATTACATCGTAAACTGTGTGTGCAAATGAATCGATCCAGGGATTTGCACTATACACAGGTATCTGCCTTATTTAAAGTGCACGTACGCTACATCCTAGGTCGACACTGAGCAGAACAATGCACCTCGCAAGGCTTTTCGCCTGGTGCCTTATCTTTTAATTTTAATACCCCAACTTAAGACACCAGTTTATTAAAATAGAACAATCTATCATACGAAGCATATGAGATACAAGAACAGACGGACGACTCGCACAACCAACTCTAAGCAAGCACTACGACTCAGAAAGGCCAATAGATAAACATGCAAGGGGTTATAGGTTGTGTGGATAAAGCTGTATAGGCTGCAGGATAAACATGTGGTGGGATCGCAGTTTAAGAATCGATAACTAGGATAGCATAGATCAAAAGGCAAGGATGAAAACCAAACAATCATGTAACCGTTTAGCAGAAGCTTGCCTGGCAGCTCGTAGCCTGGCACGAAAGCTAGAACCTCAGTATCGGAGGTACTCGCAGCAGGCACGTCATCATCTACCCAGAGAAAAGACAAACATAGACAATTGGAAAACAATAATCAATACATGGAATGTGCAAACAATTGATGTGACAAAAGGCATGTGATGTTTAGGTCACATTAAAGCGGTGATGAACCCCCGGCAATTAATTATGGTACAAATTATTTATCTATGCATCAAATTAAATGTTTATTAGCATGGCAAGACATGGCATAAATGGTATGAGCAAATTAAATGGAATTAGGGCATTATATATTTATTACCCCACACATTCCATATGTAATTATTTAGTTGCATTTGTTAAGTTAAACTAAGCATTTGAAATAAAAGATGCAAAATGACATAAGAATGTTATAATAATGTTCATTGCATTTTCTGATATTAAAACATATAAAGATTATTTTATTTGGAGTTAGGGATTTAAAGTTATTGCATTTACAAGTCTAGGGGTGTTTCTAAATATACCAGGGACTTATCCGTGATAGAAACTTAGCAAGGGAGGTCCTCTGTGCAAACAGAGAACTCCATGGGGCTCGGTGGAAAATTACAGCGCCTCAGGCTTTTCTCACCGCATGCGAATCCACCCAGAGGCACTGACGTGCGGGCCCTAGGCCACGCCGGCGCGTGTGTGCGTGTTACGGGATGCTCGGTCACTAACCGGTGGCCCAACGTTGTCAGTGGGCGAATAAAAATAAAAAGGGGGCAATTAACCACTGCCTCCAGGATTCGAACGCGTGACGCGCGCTTCGCTCAGATCGGTGCTGATAGCCAGTGGGACGGGTTCGTGTTAGTGATAGGATTAGCGTACGTTTTCTTTTAAACAGCTAAACGTGCTCGGTTCCGTTTCTGATGAAACTGACGGGAGAAACTGCAGTGCGGGATGGCGGCAACAGTTCGACGCCGGCGACCCAAAACATGGAGGCGCGCGTGCGTACGGGGGTGTGTTGAGTTCCTGCGTGTCTGGTGACCTCATTTTCATCCACGGTTCAAAGAAAAAGGCGCGATTTTTTCGGCTCCGTGCTCAGCGTGCGCGGGTATGTCGCGTCCTTGCGGGGCAGACTCCGGCGCCGGCGGAATTAGCGGAACGAAGACGAATTGGAGGGGGAAAGCAAGTGGAGGGGACGAGGCTCACTTCAGGGGAGCTGTTGGCGAGCGTAGTGGAGTTGGGGAGGCCAGAGGACGACGGACTGTACTCGGCAAGGAGGGGATCCGCGGCGGTCGTCCAGGAAGAAGCTACGTTCGTTGCCCTTCTCGGTTCCGGAGTGCGTCGAGGAGGTAGAGGAGGCAGAGGCGAACTTCCTGGCGCGCGGAGGAGGGAGGAGGGTGCGGGATTCACGCCGGAGACGAACGGGGGCCTTCGGGTCCGATGGCGACGGCGTGAGCGAGTACGAGAGCAGCGGCGTCGGGGGAGAAGAGAGGATAGGGTTAGGATTTGGATGCGGCTCGATTAATAGAGGGAGGGGAGAGGAGAGAGGCGGTGGGGCAGAAGGGCAGTGGGGCAGCACCATGGCCACCTGGAAAGCGAGCTCCTCTCCTGCTCGTCCGTACGAGGAAGGAGACTGGTAGCAGGCTAGGCTGGCAACTGGGCTGAGGTGGGCCAGAAAATGGTCCAGCTCGGCCAGGGAGCCCTCTCCCTTATTTTTTTCCTTTCTTGTTTTTTTTGTTTTCTTTTTATTCTTTTCTGGTTTTTTTATTTTTAAAACAAATCAGAAAAGAAACATAATAAACACTTTTAAACAATTTTTAATAGTTTCAAATTAGTCATATTAATCACTGGTTTGATTATTTATAAATAATTTGAAACTTTAATTGTATTTATTTGAAGAGGCATTTGAATATATATTTGAAAATTAAATTTAGAAAAACTAATTGGAAGCAATATATTTAATTAAATGCAAACACACATGGGATGATGACATGAAGACAAGCTTTATTGCATAAGAAAACACACATTTTAGGAATGTGACAATTGGGATGTTACAACACTCCCCCCCTCAAAGGAATCACGCCCCGAGATTCTTCATAGAGCAACGAAGAGGTCGGAATACTCGACACAGAGGTGGTCTTCACGTTCCCATGTAGCTTCCTTGTCAGAATGATGAGACCATTAAACCTTGTAGAACTTGACACTGTTGTTACGGGTGCGACGTTCAGCTTCGTCAAGAATGCGAATCAGTTGTTCCACATAAGAGAGATCTTCTCGAAGTTCAGTTGATCCATGATCACCTGCACGTCCTGGATCTTGGAAGCACTTCTTGAGTTGTGACACGTGGAAGACATCGTGCACTTTGGAGAGGTTGGGAGGAATTTCCAGACGGTAAGCCAATTCACCACGCCTTGAAAGAACGTTGAAAGGCCCAACATAACGTGGAGCGAGCTTGCCTTTGATGCCAAAGCGTTGCGTGCCTCTCAGAGGAGTGACACGAAGGTAAGCTTGATCACCAGGAGCATAGACCATGTCCCTGTGCTTGCTATCATAATAGCTTTTCTACAGATACTGGGCAATCTTCAGATTGTCACGAATGATGTGAACCTTTTCTTCAGCCTCCTGGATAATGTCAGGGCCGAAGAATTGATGTTCACCAGCTTGAGACCAATTCAGAGGAGTTCTGCATTTGCGGCCATAGAGAGCTTCAAAGGAAGCCATGCCTAGACTTGCTTGGAAGCTGTTGTTATAGGAGAACTCAGCATACGGAAGGCAATCCTCCCATTTCATGCCAAAGGAGATAACACAAGGTCTGAGCATATCGTCCAGAATTTGATTCACTCTTTCAACCTGTCCACTTCTCTGTGGATGGTAAGTTGTGTTGAACAGAAGTTTGGTACCCAAGGCATTCTGAAAGCTATCCCAAAATCGAGAAGTGAAGATACTTCCACGATCTGAGCTTATTGCCAAAGGAACACCATGTAAAGGAACCAGTCTTGTCATATAGAGTTCTGCCAAGTGACTAGCTGGTACTGTCTCTTTTACTGGGAAGAAGTGAGCCACTTTGGAGAGACGATGAATGACAACAAAGATTGCATCGTTGCCTTTCTTGGACTTTGGAAACCCAGTAACGAAGTCCATCTCGATCTTGTCCCATTTCCACTCAGGAATTTGCAGTGGTTGAAGACGTCCATGTGGTCTCTGATGCATTGCCTTAACACGACAGCAAACATCACACTGAGACACATATCGAGCAATGTCACGCTTCATCCTGGTCCACCAATAGATTGACTTGAGATTCTGTTACATCTTTGTGCTGCCAGGGTGGATAGAAAGCGGAGTATCATGAGCCTCCTTGAGAATGAGTTCTCTTAAGCTGTCAAGCTTGGGCCCAACAATGCGTCCTTCAAAGAGCAATGTACCCTTGTCATTGAGAGAGAAACTCTTGTACTTATCCTTGCCGATGTTGGCTGTGATATTCTTGACACCAGAATCACGCAATTGTGTGGCACGGATCTTATCTTAAAGTGTAGGAGTGGCAACCAAACTTGCAAGATAACCAGAAGGAACCACTTGAAGATTGAGCTTCTTGAATTCTTCGTGAAGAGGAGGTTGGATGTCCTCAACCATAAGGTTGTTGCAATATGACTTGCGACTAAGAGTATCCGCCATTACATTAGCTTTGCCTGGAGTGTAAGAGATGGTTAGATCGTAATCTAAGAGCTTCTGAAGCCACCTTGTTTGCCTGAGGTTCAAATCTGGTTGAGTGAAGAGATATTTGAGACTCTTGTGATCGGTGAAGATCTCACAGCTGTGCCCCAACAAATAAGGTCTCAAAGCCTTGAGGGCATACATGATTCCTGCAAGTTCAAGATCATATGAAGGATAGATGAGCTCATGAGGCTGCAACTGACGAGATGCATAAGCCACAACTTTGTGTTGTTGCATGAGGACTGCGCCTAGTCCTTGAAGAGATGCATCGCATAAGATTTGGAAAGGTTTGGAAGTGTCTGGGCCAACTAGAATATGAGTAGAAGTGAGCTTAGCTTTCAAGAGATTGAAGCTCTCATCACACTTTGGAGTCCAAAGAAACTTTCTATCCTTCCTAGTAAGATTGGTTAGAGGCTTAGCGATTTTGGAGAAGTTCTCAACAAATCGGCGGCAATAGCTAGCCATGCCAAAAAAGCTCTTGACTTGTTTCACCGATGTAGGAGGCAACCATTCAACAATGGCTTTCACTTTTTCTGGATCAACAGAAATGCCTTCCGAAGAGATGACTTGACTAAGGTAGGATACTTTAGGAAGCCATAACTCACACTTGGAGAACTTGGCGTAGAGACGATGTTCTTGTAGTTTCAGCAAGATAGGACGTAGATGTTCTCCGTGTTCTTCCTTGGATTTGGAATAGATAATAATGTCATCGAGATAGACTACCACAAACTTATCGAGGTATGCCACGAAAAAGAAGTTCATGAGACGTGAGAAAGTCGCCGGAGCATTTGTGAGACCGAAGGACATGACAGTGTACTCATAGAGACCATAACGAGTGGTGAAAGCTGTCTTTGGAATGTCTTCTTTGCGGATCTTGATCTGGTGATAACCTGACCTCAGGTCCAACTTGGAGAAAACCTTAGCACTAGCGAGTTGATCAAACAGGTCATGATGTGAGGGAGAGGATACTTGTTCTTGATGGTTTTCTTGTTCAGAGGACGGTAGTCAACAACCAGTCGCTCAGTCATGTCCCTATTTTTGACAAACAGAGTAGGACAACCCCAAGGAGAAGTAATAGGTTGAATGTGACCTTTACTTTCCAACTCCTCTAGCTGTCTCTTAAGCTCAGCCAGTTCTTTGGGGCCCATCTTGTAAGGACGTTTGGAGATAGGAACAGTGCCTGGTTCTAGTTCAATAACGAACTCCACGGCTATGTCAGGTGGCATGCCTTGCAATTCTTCAGGAAAGACGTCAAGAAAATCTCGGACCACCGGAATAGCTTCTATGGAAGGAAGAGGATCAACATTGAGAGCGAAAAGCTGAGCTGAAGAGGTATGGTTTGGAGAATAGACTATCTGTCCAGAATGATGAGAAAGAGTTGCACTCTTTGTGAAACAGTCTATCTTGGCTTGATTGGCCTTCAACCAATCCATGCCCAGAATGACATCGATATCTGAATTGCCGAGAATTATTAGAGATGCCAAGAACATGTGGCCTCCAATTTGGATTTCATTGTCGTGGCTTATCTTGGAAGAGTACATCTGAACACTGGGGGAAGTGACGCTAAGACCATTGGACATAGACTCGAATGGTAGATCATGCATTTGTGCAAAAGCTTGTGATGCAAAAGAATGCGATGCGCCTGTGTAAAATAACACCTTAGCAGGAATATGATTAACATGGAGTATACCAAGGACAACTTCTGAAGCTTCCTCTGCTTCATCAGCCCTGATGTGGTTCACCCGCGCAACACGTGCTGGAGGCCTGTTGTTGACGAAAGGCCTAGTCGGGGCAGGTGCACGGACCATCGCCTGAGTTGGAGCAGGGCGAGGTGGTGGTGGAGGAAGGCGGGTCTCCGGGCAATTGTTGGAGTAGTGGCCCGGTTTTCCGCATTTTTAGCAGGTCACGTTGGGGCGAGCGCCCGTTGGCCTTGGCGGTCTTCCAAAACCCCTCATAGCAAGAGCCAGGTTTGATGGGCGAGGTGCGAGTCCTGGATGTCCTGGAACGTAGGTAGCTTGTGCGAAGGCGCTGTTAGGCACCCAGATCCGACGCTTCTGAGTACGAGCGGCGGCGATTGAGGATGAAGAAGAGTTGCACTCACGAGAGTGCTTGCGCGACTCCTCGAAGATCTTGCGCCCATGCTCCTCATTGAGCGCGATGTTGACGAGGTCATCGAAGTTATCAGCCTTGACGAGGTTCAGCTTGTACTTGAGCGCGGGGTTGAAACCCTAGCGGAACTTGGCCATTTTCTTGACCTCAGTGTTCACCTCATCTCCAGCGTAACGAGCAAGGCGATTGAACTCGCTATTGTACTCCATCACGTCCAACTTGCCTTGGGTCAGCGAGTTGAACTGCTCGCGCATCCTGTCCATGAGGCCTTCTGGGATGTGGTGGCGCAGGAAGGCTGTCTTGAAATCCCCCCAAGTGGTGACCACCCCGGGAGCTCTCATTGCCTGAAGTTCACCCCACCATGAGGCAGACTTGCCCCTCAGCACGTAGGACACGTAAGGAACCTTGTCTTGCTCAGCCACGTGGGCGATAGCAAGGGTCCTTTCCATCTCGCGAAGCCAATCATCAGCTTACAGCGGCTCAGTGGGGGAAGCAAAGTTCCTTGGGCCCAGACTGAGGAAGTCCTTGACGGTCACATGTACATTGCCTTCATTGCGATGCCCGTGGTTGTTCTTGTTGGCTTGACGCTCAGCCATTTGAGCCAAAACTTGGGTCATCTGCCCAAGCAACTCAGTGATCGGTGGCGGCTCATTGCCTTCCGCATTGCGGTTGTTCCTGGTGTTTGGCATCCTGGAGACATTGGATAATAGAACAACAACAAGATACGTAAAGCCAGGGGAAAAACTTGGAAAGTAGAGTTTTCGCTCAGAAAACAGTTGCAAACTGTAGGTTAACAAGGATAAGCTTCTCATAGCAAAGGTTCACAACAATACACTTAGTTAGCCATTAGTACAACCACCAACATTTCAGTACTACAAGGATAGCTACTAGTACAAAGTTAACCATCCGTACAACCAACACGGTTTCAGTACAAAGGATAGCTACTACAACAAAGGAAGAGATACAACTCGAAGACTAGCTCGCGCTTCCCTCGGAAGACGAAACTGTGCACCCCTCTCCGGTGATGCGATGGGTGTAACGGCGGTCAACGTACACGTGGTACTGCGGCACAACACGACGTATCTCGCAGAAATAGGCATCTGGCGTCTGTCTCCCGTACAGCAGTGGTCCAACATGGTCTGGAGAAGTAGTGATCTGGATGTGTGAGCTGGAACCTCGGGAAAGCGTCCGGTGTGACGTTCCCCCTGTCATACTGCCCAAGGTGAGAGAGTGCCCGCTGCAGCTGCTCGTGGACTGCTGCTAGCTCCAAGCGTAGAACTCCAGCAACTGAGTCTGAAGACTGGCTGAACTTAGCGGTCCTGTCAAGAACATCGGTCTCGTACGGAGAGTCCGTGTAGGGGAAGTATGGAATGTAGCAGAATGGAGGGTAGTTGAAACAGTAGTAATCCCTGCGCAGAGCTAGAGCTGCATCATAAGCTGCCAAGTGTACTGCCATGTCAACAGTGGAAGATGCAGCCTCGTGCTTGTGCACTGTAACACCATCATCTCACCTGATCCGAACTGTAGCACTGTAGGAGGTCTGTCAGAAATCTATGGGGATCTCGAACACCTGGTACTCCGGAAGATAGCGGAAACCGACATAGTCAGCCATGCCTCTGAGAAGCTTCGGGTAACCGGTAGTCCGCTCGCAGTAGGTCATACGCACCACCTGATAGTGCGCCATCTACATAGCAGTTTGAAGTAGAAGTTAGCCGCAGGAAACAAAAGGATTTATTGCACAGAACAGATTGTACAATGACAAAGAGATGATTCAAGTGAAAGGTAGAACAACAACTGATTGATTCAAGATTGAAACTGAACATAGCCGAACTCGTATACTTCAAATCATACACACATGGTATACGAGTCCGTTTTTAACAGAGTGGAAGATCACAGGATAAACCTAAGACATAAAAAAGGAAATAAATATCCAACGCTCTCACTGAGAAAATATATCGAATGTCACCAAGGAGAGGACACATGTCCCGACAATACATCAGCAGCGGAAAACAAGCCGGTCTGAGTACAGACAAGAAGCAAAGGGCACAAGGCCGAAACGAAAAGAGAAGGCGCATCCACGCGGTCCTCCAAGAAGAAGCCCATGGGAACTCTAACTACTCGTCGTAAATCTCGTCGTCGAACTCCACGAAGTAGCCACCCACCTGGTCGTACGAAGTCTCCTCAAAGGCAGAAAACCACAGCCCGCGAACGGGTCAATGCACCGGAGCGTATCGAACAACCTTAATCTAACAAGTTACAAAACTGAAAGACTCCCAAAGTATGGGTTAGGTGGACTTAGCGGCATCAGCACTAGCAACCTAATAGAGACACGCTACAACTTCCATATATATAGAGGGAGATAAGAGAGCGCATAAGTAGCCAACTACAACTAACACCAATCATAACCCATTCTCGAATTAACCCCCTCAACCAAGTATGAGGAAGCAATTCGGGAAACTCACACATTATCAATTTTAGTTACCATTTATTGTGAAAGTAATTCTATATTACTAGTCAAGTTAATTAACAATGATTAGGTGTAAGTTGTCTAGATCTTGTTTTTAGACCGATCTACCGTAGAGGAAAACCCCTACGGTTAATTTTAAAATAAAGGTGAGACAACAAACACAGAGATTTACATGGGGGTACACTAGGGAAGAAGATGGGCAAGGAGAGTCAAACAATAATGACTCATGCCCAAAGGGAAAAGAAGAAACAAGGGTATGACCGGTCTAAAAGCACAAGCACCAAAAGTGGTGACTAGGCGAAGAAAAGTTCCACCGCGTCCAGCAGGCCCTGAACAAGAGAGCTCTTGACACGAAATTGATGAAGCAGAAGATCACTTCTAGTGCGTCTTCTCCAGCTTAGCATAGAGGGTTCAATTCCATTGAAAATCCAGCCATTACGTTCTTTCCAGATGTTCCATGCCACACATGGCACAAACTCACTGAAATGCGGGTGTGAGAAGGCTGCATAAGTCTGAACTAGCCTCCTTCTAATATCTCGTGAATAATCCCAGGTGATACCAACTGTAGCCCAACACTCTTTGGCAAACTCACAGGAGAAAAAAAGATGTTCCACCGTTTCTAAGTGACTGTCCTGACAAAGGATGCAATTCAGCCCCCCCTCCACTTTCCAGTGCTTACGCCGCATAATTTCTTTGGTATTCAAACGATCATTGATCAGTAGCCAAGCAAAGACCTTTAGCTTCGGGATGCATTTAGATTTCCAAAAAGTTTGAAGCACCTTATCTTTGGGAACACTCTCAAACATGAACTGGTAGAATTTGGCTGAGGTGTAACCATCTTTGCCCCAAAGAAAAGTTCTCTTATCAGGCTCCACGGTAAGAGTGATACTCGAGCAGATCTGATGGAATGTTTGATATTCCTCAAAGGCTTCCACTGAAAGAGGAGTCAAGAACATGGAGTTGACGTTCTGAAAAGAAAGAACTTCCTTAATGGACAAATCTTCTTTTTCAAGGAAAGAGTATAGCCTTGGCAGGGAGTCTGCTAACATACCTTCCTTTCTCCAAAAATCCTTCCACATAAGAATGGAGGCACCTTCCCCAATACTACAGGTTGTGATACTCCTATAAATCTCCACCAGACTGAAAATATCCCGCCACCAGAAGGAGCCTTTGGAAGAACGAGCATGGGGAGCCCCCTCAGGATATAGAGACCAAACCAGTTTAACCCAAGGAATATCAGCTTTGGAATAAAACTTGTGTAGCTGTTTTAGGAGAAGAGCAATATTCTGTAATTCCAGATTAATAATACCAAGCCCCCCTTTAACTTTAGGTTTGCAACACATGTCCCATGCAGCCAATCCAGCAAAAGAGGTAGAATCATCTCTCTTATCCCAAAGACAGTGCCTTCTAGCACGATCGCACGTCTTAATGAAGGATTTATGAACCTTTAGAGTGCACAAAAGAAACATGGGCAGTGCCGAGAAGATTGAGTTAACCAGTTGTAATCTCCCCCCGTAGGGCAGGAAACGCGCACAGGCGTTCAACCGCCTTTCAATCTGATCACTAACAGGAGCAAGATCTTTGACCATTGGACGTGCAGTACCCAACGGCATGCCAAGATAAGTGAAGGGTAGGCTGCCCACTGTACATCCAAAACTAGTAGCAAGGTGCCCCATTCTTTCATCCGATACATTGATTGGGAGGATGCAGGACTTAGAGTAGTTAACTCGCAAACCTGTAGCCCTACCAAAGTCATGCAGCAAATTCCGCAAAATCTGTAACTGAGTAGGACAGGCTTTAAGGATAAGTAGCGTGTCATCCGCATATTGCACTAGTGGTAAATCTGTGTTGGGCAATGGAAGAGGTGGTTCCAGGTGCCCTTCCCTGAAGTAAAGATTAACCATTGACTGCAGCAAATCCGAACCAGCGACAAAAAGTGTCGGCGACAACGGATCCCCCTGTCGCACACCGCGCTTGCATGCAAATTTTTTCCCCGGTGTCCCATTCAGTAGGATAGAAGAAGTTCCACTGCTCATAATACAATCCATCCAGCCAATCCATCTGCTATCAAAACCAAAACATTTCAAAATTTCCAAGATTGCCGTATGATCAATTGTGTCAAAAGCTTTAGCAAAGTCAAGCTTCAAGATGATGCATTCCTTCTTGGACTGTTTGCATTGGTGTATGTATTCATAAGCCCAGGCAATACAATCTTGGATAGTTCTTGTTTTCAAAAAACCATATTGATTAACATGAATGAGCTTTAAAATTTTTGATTGCAGTCTATTAGGGAGGACTTTGGTGATAAATTTCAGAGAGGAGTTTAGCAAGGAAATTGGCCTGAAGTCGTTTGGACCCTCAGGAGATTGAACCTTAGGAATCAAGGTGATGAAGGAGTCATTGATACTTTGAAGGTTTAAGGATCCACTCCAAAAGTCTCGAAAGAGGTCAAAGAAGTCCCATTTAATTGTATTCCAACACTTTTTTAAGAAAAGGCCAGTGAAGCCATCAGGTCCTGGCGCTTTGGCATTGGGCATAGCCTTTAGCACATCCTCAATTTCCCTCATTGAAAAAGGATCTGACAGAGCACCCAGGCCGTCGTGCGGTACAATGTATCTTGCAAAGTCAAAAGAAGTATCAATGTCATTTGCAACCCCTAGCCGCTGCCTGTAAGTGTGCCAAAGAATTCCAGCTTTCTCCTCATGATCCACAGCTAAGGAGCCATCCTCTCTAGCAAGTGAGGCAATAGAATTGCGTCGAAAACTGATGGTCGCCATGGCATGAAAAAAAGACGTGTTTTCCTCACCTAGTTTGGCCCAACGGGCCGTGCATCGTTGTTTCCAGTAAGTAGTCTTGCATTTGAGCAGTTGATCTAACTTTCGCTTGACAATTATACGAAAATTCCATTCAGAAATGTGCAATCTTCGTTGGTCTTCAAGATCATCAAGCAAAAGTATTACCTCATTACAATTATCAATGATTAGATTTAGTTGGGAAATGTTCGCACACCATTTCTTGAGCCCTTTCCTTAGCAGCTTGAACTTGCTCGAGAGGCGTTTAGCACTATCACCCGGGCAGTGAATTTGCCAGATAGATTCCACCAAACTAGAGAAACCCGACAAGGAGATCCAATGGTTTTCAAACCTAAAGACATTTGCTTTGGGTATTGTCGTGCCAACAGAAACAACACAGGGAACATGATCCGACGTTGGTCGAGCTAGAGGTGTCACCAAAGTGTTGGGAAATTTGGGCGTCCACGAGACCGACGTGAAGAACCAATCCAATTGTACGAGAAGTGGATCGGCCTGCATATTGGACCAAGTAAAAGCTCTTCCTTTGATCGGAAGTTCCACTAGACCATGATAGCTGATGATTTCGTAAAAGTTTCAATATCACCAAGGTTTGCCCCATCTCTGTTTCGGTTCTGAGTCGATCGATAGAAATTAAAATCTCCCACGAGTAACCAGAGGGAGTTATCATCAATATCAAGGTGGAACAGCCACGCCACGAAATCATCTCTCGAGGGTCCAACACATGGGCCATATATATTAGCCAGAGAGAAAATATCTTGCGAGTGCAGAGATTTGAGCGATACCACTAGGCCGCAGTAGTCCTGAAAGAGCATAGTACCCTCGAAAACTTTGCTTGGCCATAACGTTAAAATCCCCCCAGACGCCCCATCAGAAGGAACAAAAGCGTACTTATCGAATCTCTTAGGAGCAAAACCTCTGATGAAGGCCAGGTCAATGAGCATTCGTTTTGTTTCCTGTAAGCAGATAATAACCGCCCCACTTTCCTAGATCTTACATCGAATATGTGGCCATTTATCAGGATCATTTAAACCACGAACATTCCAGCTCAAAACATTCCAAGATCTTGTCCTTAAGATAGATTGCATAGTTTAAGCAAAAGATGCCATTTCGGCCAACCAACCATAAGACAGTACAAGTCCCAAGTAAAATAAAAGCTAGATAAACGTAACAGGATGAGAAGGTAAACGAACATCTCGCACACTGAAGGATCAGTCCTTCCTGGCTTGGAGCAGTTTATCATCAGTTAACTCAGCAGGTGGAATGTTGCATTTCTCCACTCCAAGCTTGCGCATCTCTTCTAGACGCATCACCTCTGGCTTCTTAGCCTTTGAGGCAGTAGTCCGCCTGGGGCCAAGATAGGGGAGTGCTTCATGACGAAAGCCATCCTTGTTCCTTCTGGTTGAACGACGAGTAGCACAAGGCACCACTATGGGATCCTTTCCTTTAACCGAGCGACCAGAAGTGGCCTTTGAGGTTTGGGCCTCCTCATCCCTGGGTTGAGCTGAGTCTAACAGGCCAGCAGCCCAAAAAGCCCCCCCTGGGCCACCTCCCGGTCCAGTGGATCAAAGCTGTCAGTCAGTGGGTGATCTTCAGGTAGTTGCACTAACCATGGCTGTTTTGAACGAAAAGGCGCCAGAGCAGAGGTCAACAGCTCTGTATCCAAAGAGTTCAGGCTGGTTAACACCTGACAAGAGATGGCAGCCTGGGCAATATCCACTGTGGACCTAGAGTAGAACAACTGAGACAAGAGTCCAGCGAAGAAGCAATTCATCAACAGACTTTCCAGGTCATCACAAGAGTGAGGAGAAGCAGGTCCATTACACAGAGTCAAAAGGCTGTTCACATGATAGATTGACGTCATCAGAAACTGAACAAACCTGAGAAAGCCGAGTTTAGAAAGATAGAAGAGTCTCCCGTCCACAGAGATGCTGATCAGACTCTCCGAGAACACAGCTTGTGATAAACCCTGCGCTCCCACATTGAATTGCACTGGCTGGCCGCCCCCACGAAAAAACTGCCGTACACCTCCCACTGTACCATTCAGCAGATGATCAGCAGCTTCCACAACTTCAGCAAGTTCAGAGTTTTCCTCATCCGACAGAGCAAAAGCCCAGGTGTTTGGATCGTCAGTTAAATTGCTGTCGGGAGTGATACCATCCATCATGGAAGGGCCAATATATCCAGTCATAGCCCTCTAACTGAATCCCACATACGGCTCAGGCTGTGCATCATCCGGCCACTCACCCCAGCCATTGTTTTGATTCTGAATCTGCTGCGCCGCAGCTTGTTCCCAGGGATTTTCAGCATTCTGAAGGAGCCAGTCCTGTACCTGCAAGTGGTATTCTTGTGCGACCGTCGGATAAGGCAACTGACGAGGATGAGGCGAAGCATTAAGCGGAGGAGCTTGTTCTTCAGTAGAGGGTGGTGCGTTGACAGCGAACCTACTGTTCAGAACGAAAACTGGGAAAGACCAGGAACGAGTCACCGCCCCCAGGGTGTCACCCTCTCGAGTCATAACCACACTGTGCGGAACCAGCCTATCATCTTTGATTAGGACCTTAGCAAGCACTCTCACTTTATTAACTCCCGGGCTGTGCCAAATCAGCAGGGTACCAAACAATGAGATCACTTTGTTAACATAATAATCAGTTTGGTAATCTAGAGGAAAACTGACAAGGATGACCCAGACTTCTCTCGACAGCACAGGACTCCTCAAATTCAAGCCCTCATCATGAGGTATGACCGTGAAGGAGCCGCCATTTTCAAGATTACGCGGTCCAGAGGTGATAATCTGATCTCTGATAACTGCCGAACCAAAACTAACCAGACCAACACCTAACGGACAAACAGCTCGGTAAAACACAGGAGCTTCCTCAGCAGCTAAGATTTGGCAAACCTCATTGAGTACCGCCTGCTTGTTGAGCTCCGGAATGTCGTAGTCGACCAACACAATGCCATAATCCGCATGCATGAGCGGCGGCGGCCCGACGAAGATGTGGCATCTCTGCAACCTTCCTTCAGGTCCAGCCCGCACTCCCACCGGCCCAGGGAGGTAGAGGTCCGGATTGGCGGGGAAGTTCGCCATCTCCTCGACGGGGGGCACGGTCTCCTCCGGCGGCGCCGCCGGCGACGAAGAGGGCGAGGGAGAAGGTTGGTGTGGGGGGGAAAGGCAAAACGGCAGAGGTGACCACGGAGGCGGGGTTTTTGGCAGAGGTGAGCGCGAAGGCGGTGGAGGGAGCGGAGAAGGCGATGCAGGCTGGGAAGGGACAGGCGCGATTAAGTTTGTCGGGTTGACAGCCGGAGGCGAATCGTCAATCACAATTAAGTCTGCAGGCTTTCTCTTAGGAACCCAAATCTTTTTCTTAAGGCAGGTGACAACCGTGTGTCCAGGAATTCCGCACTTAGCCCAGCCCAAGCTTGTGGGTCTTTTAGGACAGGCCCGCTTAAGATGGCCCACGACATCGCAGTAACCGCATCTGGGCAAATTAGAGCAAAACTTTTTCTTGTGGCCCAATTGCCGGCAGTTGAAACAGAGCACAGAAGCACAAGAAGGGCAAGAACGGCCCAATTCATGGCAAGAGTTGCAGCGAATTCCGGGGCAGTCTCCGACCAGATGACCATTAATCCAGCAATTAGCGCATTTATTCAAAATTTCATAAATAGCATTTAAGGACGGAATTGCCGGTAATTCAAAAATATGGCTGATGTCATCATCCGAATAGTTTGCAAGCTTTGCATCCAAAATATTGAGCAACAAATCTCTGCTGAAGGATTTGAAATCCGGAGAAGCAGAAACACCACCTTTCAGATAAGAAACAGCCTCCTTCTGGCTAGAATCCACCTTAGCAACAACTGGAGCCAGAGCACTCAAAGGACAGAGAACTGAACCAATGGTGATCGAATTTGGTGCCTGATCAACATTCGAAAGAACCAACCCAGAACCTTTTGAACCAGCAAGTGGATTAACTACTGGGAAACCAGGAGAGAATGAACCAAACTTAAGATGTTCACTTGCCAATGTAGCTTTGGAAGAGGGAGTCGGTTTTAAGAAATCCAAATTTGTCTTGATCGCCAAGTTACCACGAGAGAAGTTTCGCTTCTCAAAATAGTGTTGGAACCAAGACCCAGCAGCTGTATTGACTGATTCAGAAGGGAAAGCCTTCGGATCTCCACGAAACAGGCGAAAGTGACAAGAGAAATCCGGCCAAACACGATCTCTAAGACCATAGATGAAATGTCCCACGAGATTTGAGGCAACCGAAAACCGGAACCGTTTGTCAACAAGTTTGAACACACGGAAATCCTGTGCTAAACCTCCCAAACAACATTGAAGCACCAGAGCGACTGATTCATCCGACAAGGGGAAGGAAGCGAAGGAGAAAACGACTACCAAGAAGAACTCCTTGGAAGTTGCCGGAGGGGAGAAGGAGACGGGAGAGCCAAAACGACGACGCGCCTGGGCCTCGACTGCCAAGCCGGGCGTGAAATCCCAATGGAGAAGCCCCTCCATTGTAGCTAGGAAGACGGGAAACCATGGCTAGCGCCGGTGGAGGGGAGGAGAGCTCCGAGGAGAGAGGTGGGAGGGGGAGCCATCTCGTTTGTCTAGATCTTGTTAGCCAGCATCATCACCAAGTCGTCCATAACCGTGGACACGGCTCATCGATAAGATTATACCCTGCAGGGATGCACTACTGTACCCATACTCGCATGATCAACCCAGTCAAAAACATTAGGGCCTCTCAACACGACTCATTCCTTCACTACAGCAAGTCCAAGTGCCACCCATATGAGTTGTTACTCGCGTCAGGAGTCCGGCCGAATCTCAATTGCAGACTCATTTGTTTGTGTCTACGCGCCATCCGACTGAAACCCTAGTAGGAAGCGCACCACCCCTATATGACCCCCCGTATCAAGTAACCTCTCATCGAACATCATCATCATGCACATGCATATGAGCAAATGGAAAACCTGAACTATTTGCGGCACATGGACTAGCTGAGGATCCGTTCAAAGTCGAGGGGGGATCCATTGGGCCATCCACAAGTGGTTAGTGCACTCAAAATTGGATCCGAGGACAAAATCTCAGTTCCTAGGTCGACATTGAACAGAACAAAGCACCTCGCAAGGCCTTCCGCCTGGTGCCTTATCTTTTAATTATAATACCCCAACATTAGACAACAGTTTATTAAAATAGAACAATCTATCATACTAAGCATATGAGATAAAAGAACAGACGGACGACTCGCACAACCAACTCTGAGCATGCACTACGACTCACAAAGGCCATCAGATAAACATGCAAGGGGTTATAGGTTGTGTGGATAAAGCTGTATAGGCTACAGGATAACATGTGGTGGGATCGCAGTTCAAGAATCGATAACTAGGATAGCATAGATAAAAAGGCAAGGATGAAAACCAAACAATCGTGTAACCGGTTAGCAGAAGCTTGCCTGGCAGGCGTGTTGCGGGTTGCTCGGTCACTCACCGGTGGCCCAACGCTGTCAGTGGGCGAATAAAAATAAAAAGGGGGCGATTAACCACTCCCTCCAGGATTCGAACGCGTGCGTGCGACCCAAAACGTGGCGGCGCGCGTGCGTACGGGGTGTGTTGCGTTCCTGCGTGTCTCGTGACCTCATTTTCATCCACGGTTCAAAGACAAAGACGCGATTTCGTCGGCTCCGTGCTCTGCGTGCGCGGGTGTGTCGCGTCCGTGCGGGGCGGACTCCGGCGCCGGCGGAATTAGCCGAACGGAGACAAATTGGAGGGGGAACGCAAGTGGAGGGGACGAGGCTCACTTCGGGGGAGCCGTTGGCGAGCGTAGGGGAGTTGGGGAGGCCGGAGGACGACGAACGGTGCTCGGCAAGGAGGGAATCCACGGCGGTCGTCGAGGAAGAAGCTTCCTACGTTGCCCTTCTCGGCTCCGGAGTGTGTCGAGGAGGTAGAGGAGGCAGAGCCGAACGTCCTGGCGCGCGGAGGAGGGAGGAGGGTGCGGGATTGACGCCGGAGACGAACGGGGGCCTACGGGTCCCATGGCGACGGCGTGAGCGAGTACGAGAGCAGCGGCGGCAGGGGAGAGGAGAGGATAGGGTTAGGGTTTGGATGCGGCTCCATTAATAGAGGGAGGGGAGAGGAGAGAGGCAGTGGGGCAGCAGTGGGGGCAGCAGGGCAATGGGGCAGCGCCATGGCCACCTGGAAAGCGAGCTCCTCTGTTGCTCCTCCGTACGAGGAAGGAGACTGGCAGCGGGCTGGGTTTGCAACTGGGCTGAGGTGGGCCATAAAATGGTCCAGCTCGGCCAGGGAGCCCTCTCCCTTATTTTTTTCTTTCTTTCTTATTTTTCTATTTTGTTTTTATTCTTTTCTGGTTTTTGTATTTTTAAAACAAATCAGAAAAGAAACACAATAAAAACTTTTCAACAATTTTTAATAGTTTCAAATTAGTCATATTAATCACTGGTTTGATTATTTATAAATAATTTGAAACTTTATTTGAATTTATTTGAAGAGGCATTTGAATTCAAATATGAAAAATAAATTTAGAAAAAGAATTGGAAGCAATATATTTAATTAAATGCAAACACACATGGGATGATGACATGAAGACAAGCTTTATTTCACACGAAAACACACATTTTAGGAATGTTACATTTGGGATGTTACACGTCCCCTGTAGGGGTGCCCGCAATCGGGAGCCCCAACTGTAGGTGGTGGCGGGAGCGCTTCGTTTGCGCTTGCAGGCATGGCTCTTGAGGCTGTTTTATGGATGACTTGACAAGTCTTTCTTCAAAGACGCTTGGCAGCTGAGCTTGCCTCTTTGACGCGCTTTTGGCGATGTCATCAGCCTCTTGATTTTCTTTCTTTGGGATGTGCATGAGCTCCATTCCCCTGAAGTGCTTCTCCAGCATGCGGACCTCTTCAAGGTATGCGGTCTTGTGGTCTTCCTTAGTTTTGTAGCTCTTGTTGGAGAAGTTGACTAGCAGCTAGGAGTCGCCCTTGATGAGTAGGTGCTTGATGCCCAAAGCGATTGCGGCACGTAGGCCAGCGAGCAGGCCTTCGTACTCAGCAATATTGTTGGAGATCTTGTCAATTCCGAAGCACAGCTGGACCGCGTAATAGAACTTGTCGCCCTTAGGTGAGGTCAAGACCACGCGTGCCCCACCGTGACGACAAGCGAAAGCTCCGTCGAACTTCATGGTCCAGTGGCTGGGCATTTTGTCTCCAGAGGGCTCTTGTTCTTCTCCTAAAGGCTCTTCAGGGGTTGTATCAGTCCATTCGGCGACGAAGTCTGCTAGCGCTCTTCCTTTGATTACCCTCGTGGTATCGAAGCGCAAGTTGAGTGGTTGTAGCTCTATGTTCTATCCCGCGACACGATCTGTGGCGTTAGGGTTGCGCAGGATTTTCTCCAGAGGGAATGAGGTAACCACCGTGATGGGGTGCCCCTGTAAGTAATGCCGCAACTTTCTTGAGGCGATGAGGAGCGCGGCGCAGGGAGCGGGTGAACGCCATGCAGCCTGTGGCGTACGTGGCGAACCCGTGTTGTAGCGTGCTGCAGTTCTGCTGGCCCGCCTTGCCGATTTCTTCCACGAGGAGGTTCTGACGGTTGTGCTGGAGCTCCATCCCCACGCGCGCGTTTGGCGCGGTGCGCTGCACGATCGAGGAGTCGTGAGCCGAGGACGCGTGGGAGGCTACCCTCTGCGTCGCAATCAGTGCATGCCCTGGTGGAGGCGGAGGCGCGTCAGGCGCAGCCATGCCCGCGAGTGAGGGGTACACGACGGACTGCTACGGAGCGGGGCGAGTCGTGGCTATGTCGACGAGATGGTTGAGGCGCTCCAGCCACTGCTCGTGTGCCTCACCGGTAGGCTGATAGCGGAGAAGTTCTTGCGCCATGAGCAGGGCGGGTTGCGACGACTGCGCGTCCTCCTCGAGCTCGGAGTTGTGCTCTGTAAGATCCCAAATGCAACTTTCCTAAAATGTATGCTTGTGGTGTAATAAAGTGGAACTTCATGGCATTTTTTCCATTTGTGATTGCTTTTCAATTAAATAAATTACTTTCAAATCTCAAATCCCATATTTAAATTCAAATGCTATTTCAAATCAGTTTAAAATTGAAGTGTCAATTTTGGTACAATTAATCTTTTCAATAGTTTAATCTGTTTATTTTAAAACTGTAAAAACTTGCCAAAAAGATTTTTATATCTTTGCCCTTTTCTATTTTGTTTTAAAATTACAAAACAGAAAAAGAATAAAAACTAAAGAAAAGAAAACAAAAAAAGAGGAGAGGGGACTCTCTCTGGCCGAAGTGGGCCAAGAGGCCCAACTCCGGCCCGCTTCCCTCATCCCCTTCCTCCGTATGCCTTTCCAGCTTGACAGAGCACTATAGCTCGTTGCGCCTTGCCCCCACCACGGCCGCTGCTCCTTTCCCCCATCTATCCTTAAGACGTGCCGCCCCCTAAACCCTAGCCGCCTCTCTCCTCTTTCTTTCCTCCCCTCACACCGTCGCTTCCTCTGTTCCTCCACCTGAATTCGCCGTAGCACCGCCGCCGGTTTTTCTTCGCCTCCGGTGTAACTCCGGTCGCCCCCTTCCTCCTTCCTCGCGCCAGCTGATGCGTCGCGACCTCCGCTTCTTCCTTGCCGACGCGGACGGGCCGGGGGCCACGAACGAGCACGCCTCCACGTCTTTTTCCACGACGCGCACCGCGGACCCGAGCGTCTTCCCCAGCACCGACGGCTCCTCCGTCGCCCCCCCCCCCCCCCCCCCGAGCTGCCTCGCCTCGCCATCCTCATCCCGGTGAGCCGCGCGGCCGATTCCCGGCTTTTTTCCACTTCTTTACTGCGTCGTTCGTCGGTAATTCGCCGGCGCCGGAGACGCATCGCGCTCGGCTGTGCCACAGCGAGCACCAACTCGAGGACCGTGCCTCCCCTCGCTTCGCCTAAACACAAGAACGAATCCACCGCACGTCCCGCGCTCTCCACGCAGCCCCACACGCCGCTGCACCGCCCGATTGTGGCCACCGCCGACGAAGTCTTCTCGCCGTCGTGCTCGAGTTTCTCGGTTTCGTCAGTAGCAAGGGCGATTCAGTTTCGTCAGTATCGCGTACTGGCTACGCCTTAAATCAAAACGAAAGCCTTTCCTTTCACTTGCACGCATCAGCCCGAGTGGCTAGCAGAGCCGCGCTCCCGTGGTGATATAAAATGGCACCCTTTTATCCTTTCGGGCACTGACAGCAGGGTCCCACCCGTTAGTGACTGAGATGCTGGGAAATTTACCCCAATCCCCCTGCATTCTCTGTCTTGCGGTTAAGCCGTTACCATAAACTTTTGCTATCATGGATGAGTCCCTGCACATTTACAGAAACAACCCTAGAACTATAAATGCAATAACATTTAATCCATAACTCCAAATTCAATAATCTTTATATGTTTTAATATCAGAAAAATGCAATGAACATTAATATAACATTCTTATGTCATTTTGCATCATTTAATTTAAATTCTTAGTTTAATTTAACAAATTCTACTAAATAATTAAATATGGAATGTGAGGGGTAATAAATATATAATGCCCTAATTCCATTTAGTCTGATCTTATCATCTACACCATGTCTTGCCATGATAATAACATTCAATTTGATGTGTAGATAAATAATTTGCACCTAAATATTACATATGGAATGTGTTGGGCAAATATTTAATTATTGCCTATTCCTTTTAAATTGATTAGATCACCATGCCATGTTATATATGTTAAACAACATTTAATTTGTAGGTTACACAAATAATTTGCACCATAATTAATTGCCGGGATTTCATCTCCGCTTTAAAGTGACCTAATCATCTCATACCAAAATGCACCATCAATTGTTTGCGCATTTCTTTGTATTGAATATGTTTCCTATTTTTGTCTGTGTTGCTCTTCTCTGGGTAGACGACGACGTGTCGGCTGACGATACTTTCATGCTTGAGGTTCCATCTTTTGTGCCGGGCCACGAGCTGCCAGGCAAGCTTCTGCTAACCGGCTACACGATTGTTTGGTTTTCATCCTTGCCTTTAGATCTATGCTATCCTAGTTACGATTCTTGAATTGCGAACCCATCATATGTTTATCCTGCAACCCATACAGCTTTATCCCCACATCCTATCACCTGTTGTATGTTTATCTATTAGCCTTGCGAGTCATAGTGCATGCTTAAGGTTGGTTCTGCGAGTCTGTCTGTCCTATGTCACTTGTACTTAGCATGATAGATTGTATACTTTAATAAAATGTTATCTTCTGTTGGGAATTATAATTAAAAGATAAGGCACCGGCGGAAGGCCTTGCGAGGTGCTTTGTTCTGCTAAGTGTCGACCTAGGAAGTCAGTTCTTGTCCTCGGATCAAATCTTGAGCGCAATAACCACTTGTGGGAGGCCCTATGGAGCCCCCCGCGGCTCCGATCTTATCCGCTTCTTATCCAGGGCGCCGCAAGTAGTTCAGGCTTTCCATTTGATGCATGCATATGGTTACATAACGATCTCATGATGATGGAGTAGTCGATTCTCATATAGGGTTGCACGTTCTTAGAGTGCTATGATGGTTGATCCCGCGGTCACTTGACCTGATTAGCCGTGCACTCAATCATGCGGTTTCCTGGATGGGTTGTAGAGAAGAGATTTGCCGTGTTGAGATGCCCTACATTCTGGCTTTGCTTTTGGGGTTGATCGAACGAGTACGGGTCCAGTAGTGCACCCCTGCAGGGTTTAATCTTATTGATGAGCCGTGTCCACGGTTATGGACGACTTGGTGATGATGCTTGCTAATAAGATCATAGACAACTTACACCTAATCATTGTTAATTAACCTGACTAGTAATATAGAATTACTTTCAGAATAACTGGTAACTAAAATTGTTCAATGTGTGAGTATTCTCGAATTGCTTCCTCATACTTGGTTGAGGGGGTTAATCTGAGAATGGGTTATGATTGGTGTTACTTGTAGATGGTTATCTTTTGCGCTCTCTTATCCTTATCTATATAGACGGAAGTTGTAGCGTGTCTCTATTAGGTTGCTAGTGCTGCTGCCGCTAAGTCCACCTAACCCCATACTTTGGGAGTCTTTCAGTTTTGTAACCTGTTAGCTTAAGCTTGTTCGATACAGTCCGGTGTATTGACCCATTCGTGGGCTGTGGTTTTTCTGTAGTTGAGGATTCTCCGTACGACCAGGTTGGTGGTTACTTCGTGGAGTTCGACGACGAGATCAACGACGAGTAGTTAGAGTTCCTCTGGGCTTCTTCCTGGTGGACCGCGTGGATGGGCTTTCTCTTTTCGTTTTGGCTTTGAGCCCTTTGCTTCTTGTCTGTACTGAGACCGGCTTGTTTTTTGCTGCATGATGTAATGTTGGGACATGTGTCCTCTGATTGGTGACATTCGATATATTTGCTCCGTGAGAGCATTGGATAATTATTTCTTTCTTTGTGTCTTAAGTTTATCATGTGATCTTCCACTCTGTTAAAACCGACCCGTATACCCTGTGTGTATGATTTGAAGTATACGAGTTGGTAGGATTTTGGGTTCTTACGTGCACAATCTTGAGACGTATGTGTCATTGGGGTCGCCAGGAGCTGTCGGCCGATGATCCATTCCGAGCCAGGCCTGCCTGTTTCCTGGGTTGGTATTACCCAGTATGCTCCTGGTTGTGTGGCCCAACCGATACGTTATATTTGTGTAGCCTGAATTCAGTGTCTGACAGTTGGTATCAGAGCCTAAACGCCCTCAGGTTCCCTTCTACTGGTTGTTGTTTGAGTCTAGAAAAATATTTTGTAGCTATCAGGAAAATCTTAAACGTGAGAGTAGGAATTTTGTCCTTTTACTTCTTTCCCAACCCACCCTCCCTTTCTTCTGGTAAGGAAGTGTTATGATGTTTTTCCTTCTCTTCTCTAATTTCAAATTAGGACATCACGTGTTCTGGGTTTTCCGTAGTACCATAGATGCAGGTGTCTTCAAGGTGGTGCTTTTCGCTTCAGCAGTTATCAACCTCTTCGGCTACGTTCAGTTTCATTCTTGAATCAATCGGTTGTTTCTCCTCTTTGGTGGAGTCACGTCAAGCTCATTTGATGTTATACTCGTTCTAAGTTCTAGTCTTCATTCTTACCTCTCTTTAAACCTCAATTGAAGTAAACAAAATGGCGTACCATGATGAATGGCCATGTCTCGTTCCTTGTTGTCTTTTCTAGCAATCTGAAGTAATCCTTTAAACACTTACATTGGATTTTGTTTATCCGATTATCGTGTTAACGTTGTGTCCTCCTCAGGATGGAGAGTGGCGAAGAAGATACTCAAATGCCATCCGAAATGAGGTAAGTGCTGACTCAGATGACGCAAGTTTTGAGTCACAATCATAAGAACCAAGACCAGGGCAATTGCCGTGTGACAATCGTAGAGTTTCTCCAGCTCAACCCACGCATGTTTGATGTTCCCTCTGAGCCACTCGATGCTGATGACTGGCTGCGTGAGATGAACAATGCTCTGGCTGTTTCTCATGTGTCCGATGAGGACCGTGTTCCTTTTGTGTCCTATCTTCTCTGCGGAAAATCCATGTCTTGGTGGGAGAACTTCCAACAGTCACGAGCACCAGGTGTTGTTACCACTTGGCATGAGTTCAAGGAGGCTTTCAAACGCCACCATATTCCTGATGGGGTCATGGAAAGAAAGCATGATGAATTCTATGACTTGACTCAGAGAAGCATGTATGTGCTGGACTATCAAGCTGAGTTCAACCGTCTGGCTCGCTATGCTCAAGATGAGGTATCAACTGATGCCCAGATGCAAGCCAAGTTTCGCAGAGGTCTATGCCCAAATCTGAAGTATGCACTCACCTTGTTCAAGTGCGTTAACTTTGAAGAGCTCGTGAACACAGCTCTCCGGGAGGAATTTGGTCGTGAGATGTTTGAAGAATCTCGAAAACATGCTCTTGAAGGTGCTTCTTCTTCAGCAAACACCATGCCTCCACAGAAGCGTAGGCTTTGGGTTCCACATGCATCTCCAACTCAACCCACCTATCTTCCAAGCCCTTTAGGGTTCACTACTCGTTATCCCTCTGTAATGTTTCCTACAAGAGGTTCTCAAGCTCAGAAAAGGCCAAGTGTTCAAATTCCGCCAAAGCCAATGACTTCAAAATCCCGCTTCAAGTGCGGTGATCCAGGCCATATCACTATCCATTGTCCCCAAAACAAGCTTCATAAGCAACAAACTCGTTCTTCTCCAACACAAGATTTAGTTTGTGCTTTCCCCAGCAATATGCCTGCAGCTAGGAGTGGAAGGGTGAACCACCTCAACGCCAAAGAGGCAGAGGAAGCTCCAGAAGTTGTAATGGGCAAACTTCTAGTTAAATCTTTTCCGGCTAAGTTATTTTTTGATACTGGAGCATCTCATTCTTGTGTGTCAGTAACCTTCGATGAAACAACGAAGCTGCCTCTAGATCCCTTATCTATTCCACTCATGATCCATTCTCCGGGAACGCAAATGCAGACTTCCAGGGTAAGCCTTGGAAACCAAATTCAAATTTGAGGTCATTTATTCCTAGCTTCCTTACTTCTTCTGGGTAACTCAAACATTGATGTCATTCTAGGCATGGATTGGTTGAAGGCCAACAAAGCTAAGATAGACCGTTCCACAAAGACTGTAACTATTTCTCATCCTTCTGGACAGATAGTCTATTCTCCAAACCAACCCTCTTAAGCTCAGCTTTCGCTCTCAATGTTCATCCCCTTCCTGCTATGGAAGATATACCGGTGGTCCGAGATTTTCCTGACGTCTTTCCTGAAGAATTGCCAGGTAGGCCACCTGACAGAGCCATGGAGTTCGTTATTGAACTAGAACCAGGCACATCTCCTATCTCCAAACGTCCTTACAAGATGGGCCCCAAAGAACTGGCTGAGCTTAAGAGACAGCTAGAGGAGTTGGAAAGTAAAGGTCACCTTCAACCTAGTACTTCTCCTTGGGGTTGTCCTACTCTGTTTGTCAAAAAGAGTGACACGACTGAGCGACTGGTTGTTGACTACCGTCCTCTGAACAAGAAAACCATCAAGAACAAGAATCCTCTTCCTCGCATCAATGACCTGTTTGATCAACTGGCAGGCGCCAAGGTTTTCTCCAAGTTAGAATTGAGGTCAGGTTATCACCAGATCAAGATCCGCAAAGAAGACATTCCAAAGACAGCTTTCACTACTCGTTATGGCCTCTACGAATACACTGTCATATCCTTCGGTCTCACAAATGCTCCGGCGACTTTCTCACGTCTCATGAACTTCGTTTTCATGGAATACCTCGATAAGTTCATGGTAGTCTATCTCGATGACATTCTTATCTATTACAAAACCGAGGAAGAACACGGAGAACATCTACGTCTTATCTCGTTGAAACTCCGAGAACATCATCTATACGCCAAGTTCTCCAAGTGTGAATTCTGGCTTCCTAGAGTATCCTACCTTGGTCATGTCATCTCTTCTGAAGGAATTTCTGGTGATCCAGAAAAAGTGAAGGCCATTGTTGAATGGTTGCCTCCTACAACAGTGAAACAAGTCAAGAGTTTCCTTGGCATGTCTAGCTATTGACGTCGATTTGTTGAAAACTTCTCCAAAATTGCTAAGCCTCTCACCGATCTTACTAGGAAGGATAGAAAGTTTCTTTGGACTCCAAAGTGTGATGAGAACTTCAATCTCTTGAAAGCTAAACTCACTTCTACTCATATTCTAGTTGGCCCAGATACTTCCAAACCTTTCCAAATCTTCTGTGATGCTTCTCTTCAAGGACTAGGCGCAGTCCACATGCAAGAACGCAAAGTTGTGGCTTGTGCATCTCGTGAGTTGCAACCTCATGAGCTCAACTATCCTACACATGATCTTGAACTTGCAGCAATCATGTATGCCCTCAAGGCTTTGAGACCTTATTTGTTGGGGCACACCTGTGAGATCTTCACCGATCACAAGAGTCTCAAATATCTCTTCACTCAACCAGATTTGAACCTCAGGCAAACAAGGTGGCTTCAGAAGCTCTTAGATTACGATCTCACCATCTCTTACACTCCAGGCAAAGCTAATTTAATGGCTGATGCTCTTAGTCGCAAGTCCTATTGCAACAACCTCATGGTCGAGGACATCCAACCTCCTCTTCATGAAGAATTCAAGATGCTCAATCTTCAAGTGGTTCCTTCTGGTTATCTTGCAAGCTTGGTTGCCACTCCTACACTTGAGGATAAAATCCGTGCCGCACAAATGCGTGATTCTGGTGTCAAGAATATTACAGCCAACATCGGCAAGGATAAGACAAGAGTTTCTCTCTCGATGACAAGGGTACCTTGCTCTTTGAAGGACGCATTGTAGTTCCCAAGCTTGACAGCTTAAGAGAGCTCATTCTCAAGGAGGCTCATGATACTCCGCTTTCTATCCATCCTGGTAGCACAAAGATGTACCAGGATATCAAGTCAATCTATTGGTGGACCAGGATGAAGCGTGAAATTGCTTGCTATGTGTCTCAGTGTGATGTTTGCTGTCGTGTCAAGGCAGTTCATGAGAGACCACCTGGACTTCTTCAACCACTGCAAATTCCTGAGTGGAAATGGGACAAGATCGAGATGGACTTCGTTACTGGGTTTCCAAAGTCCAAGAAAGGCAACGATGCAATCTTTGTTGTCATTGATCGTCTCTCCAAAGTGGCTCACTTCTTCCCAGTCAAAGAGACAGTATCAGCTAGTAAGTTGGCAGAACTCTATATGACAAGACTGGTTCCTCTACATGGTGTGCCGTTGGCAATAAGCTCAGATCGTGGAAGTATTTTCCATTCTCGATTTTGGGATAGCTTTCAGAAAGCCTTGGGTACCAAACTTCTGTTCAGCACAGCTTACCATCCGTAGACAAGTGGATAGGTTGAAAGAGTGAATCAAATTCTGGAGGATATGCTCAGAGCTTCTGTTATCTCCTTTGGCATGAAATTGGAGGATTGCCTTCCGTATGCTGAGTTCTCCTACAACAACAGCTTCCAAGCAAGTCTAGGCATGGCTCCCTTCGAAGCTCTCTATGGCCGCAAATGCAGAAAACCTCTGAATTGGTCTCAAGTTGGTGAATGTCAATTCTTTGGTCCTGACATCATCCAGGAGGCTGAAGAAAAGGTTCGCATCATTCGTGAAAATCTGAAGATTGCCCAGTCTCTTCAGAAAATCTATTCTGATAGCAAGCACATGGACATGGTCTATGCACCTGGTGATCAAGCTTACCTTCGTGTCAGTCCTCTGAGAGGTACGCAACGCTTTGGCATCAAAGGCAAGCTCGCTCCGTGTTATGTTGGGCCTTTCAACGTTCTTTCAAGGCGTGGTGAATTGGCTTACCGTCTGGAACTTCCTCCAAACCTCTCCAAAGTGCACAATGTCTTTCACGTGTCACAACTCAAGAAGTGCTTCCAAGATCCAGGACGTGCAGTTGATCATGGATCAACTGAATTTCGATAAGATCTCTCTTATGTGGAACAACCGATTAGCATTCTTGACAAAGCTGAATGTCGCACCCGTAACAACAGTGTCAAGTTCTACAAGGTTCAATGGTCTCATCATTCTGACAAGGAAGCTACATGGGAACATGAAGACCACCTCCGTGCCGAGTATCCCGACCTATTCGTTGCTCCATGAAGAATCTCGGGGCATGATTCCTTTGAGGGGGGGAGTGTTGTAACATCCCAAATGCAACTTTCCTAAAATGTATGCTTGTGGTGTAATAAAGTGGAACTTCATGGCATTTTTTCCATTTGTGATTGCTTTTCAATTAAATAAATTACTTTCAAATCTCAAATCCCATATTTAAACTCAAATGCTATTTCAAATCAGTTCAAAATTGAAGTGTCAATTTTGGTACAATTAATATTTTCAATAGTTTAATCTGTTTATTTTAAAACTATAAAAACTTGCCGAAAAGATTTTATATCTTTGCCCTTCTATTTTGTTTTAAACTTACAAAACAGAAAAAGAATAAAAACAAATGAAAAGAAAACAAAAAAAAGAGGAGAGCGGACTCTCTCTGGCCGAAGTGGGCCAAGAGGCCCAACTCCAGCCCGCTTCCCTCATCCCCTTCCTCCATACGCCTTTCCAGCTCGACAGAGCGCCATGTCTTGCTGTGCCTTGCCCCAACCGCGGCCGCTACTCCTTTCCCCCATCTCTCCTTAACACGTGCCGCCCCCGAAACCCTAGCCGCCTTTCTCCTCTTTCTTTCCTCCCCTCGCGCCGTCGCTTCCTCTGTTCGTCCACCTAAATTCGCCGTAGCACCGCCGCCGGTTTTTCCTCGCATCCGGCGTAACATCGGTCGCCCCCTTCCTCCTTCCCCGCGCCAGCTGATGCGCCGCGACCTCCGCTTCTTCCTCGCTGACGCAGACGGGCCGGGGGCCACGCACGATCATGCCCCCACGTCTTCTTCCACGTCCCGCAACGCGGACCCGAGCGTCTTCCCCAGCACCGACGGCTCCTCCTTCGCCCCCCCCCCCCCCCCCCGAGCTGCCTCACCTCGCCATCCTCATCCTGGTGAGCCGCCCAGCCGATTCCCGGCCTTTTTCCCCTTCTTTACTGCGTCGTTCGTCGGTAATTCACGAGCGCCGGAGACGCATCGCGCACGGCTGCGCCACGGCGAGCCCCAACTCGAGGACCGTGCCTCCCTTCGCTTCGCCTAAACACAAGAACGAATCCACCGCACGTCCCGCGCTCTCCACGCAACCCCACACACCGCTGCGCCGCTCGATTGTGGCCACCGCCGACAAAGTCTTCTCGCCGTCGTGCTCGAGTTCGTCAGTTTCGTCAGTAGCAAGGGCGATTCAGTTTCGTTAGTATCGTGCACTAGCTACGCCTTAAAGCAAAACGAAAGCCTTTCCTTTCACATGCACGCATCAGCCCGAGGGGCTAGCAGAGCCGCGCTCTTCCCGCACCTCGCCGACCCGATTTCGAACCCCTATGTGCCCGTGGTGATAAAAAATGGCACCCTTTTTTCCTTTCGGGCACTGATAGCGGGGTCCCACCCGTCAGTGACTAAGATGCTGGGAAATTTACCCCAAGCCCCCTGCATTCTCTGTCTTGCGGTTAAGCCCTCACCAGAAACTTTTGCTATTACGGATGAGTCCCTGCACATTTACAGAAACAACCCTAGAACTATAAATGCAATAACTTTTAATCCATAACTCCAAATTCAATAATCTTTATATGTTTTAATATAGAAAAATGCAATGAACATTAATATAACATTCTTAGTTTAATTTAAATGCTTAGTTTAATTTACCAAATTCTACTAAATAATTAAATATGGAATGTGAGGGGTAATAAATATATAATGCCCTAATTCCATTTAATATGATCTTATCATATACACCATGTCTTGCCATGCTAATAACATTTAATTTGATGTGTAGATAAATAATTTGCACCTAATATTAAATATGGAATGTGTTGGGCAAATATTTAATTATAGCCTATTCCATTTAAATTGATCACCATGCCATGCTATATATGTTAAACAACATTTAATTTGTCGGTTACACAAATAATTTGCACCGTAATTAATTGTTGGGATTTCATCTCCGCTTTAAAGTGACCTAATCATCTCATACTATAATGCACCATCAATTGTTTGGGCATTTCTTTGTATTGAATATGTTTCCTATTTTTTTATGTGTTGCTCTTCTCTGGGTAGACGAGGACGTGTCTGCTGACGATACTTTCATCCTTGAGGTTCCAGCTTTTGTGCCGGGCCATGAGATGCCAGGCAAGCTTCTCCTAACCGGTTACACGATTGTTTGGTTTTCATCCTTTCCTTTTGATCTATGCTATCCTAGTTACGATTCTTGAATTGCGAAAGCATCATATGTTTATCCTGCAGCCCATACAACTTTATCCCCACATCCTATCACCTGTTGTATGTTTATATGTTAGCCTTGCGATTCGTAGTACATGCTTAAGGTTGGTTCTGCGAGACTGTTTGTCCTATGTCACTTGTACTTAGCATGATAGATATTCTACTTTTTCTGTTGGTAATTATAATTAAAAGATAAGGCACCGGCGGAAGGCCTTGCGAGGTGCTTTGTTCTGCTAAGAGTCGACCTAGGAACCCAGTTCTTGTCCTCGGATCCAATTTTGAGCGCACTAACCGCTTGTGGGAGGTCCTATGCAGCCCCCCGCGGCTTCGATCTAATCCGCTTCTTATCCAGTGCGCCGCAAGTAGTTCCGGCTTTCCATTTGATGCATGCATATGATTACATAATGATCTCATGATGATGGAGTAGTCGATTCTCATATAGGGTGGCACGTTCTTAGAGTTCTATGAAGGTTGATCCCGCGGGCACTTGACCTGATTAGCCTTGCACACAATCATGTGGTTCCCTGGATGGGTTGTAGAGAAGAGATTTGTCGCGTTGAGATGCCCTACCTTCTGACTTTGCTTTTGGGGTTGATCAAACGAGTACGGATCCAATAGTGCACCCCTGCAGGGTTTAATCTTATCGATGGGTCGTGTCCACGGTTATGGACGACTTGGTGATGATGCTGGCTAATAAGATCATAGACAACTTACACCTAATCATTGTTAAATAACCTGACTAGTAATATAGAATTACTTTCACAATAACTGGTAACTAAAATTGTTCAATGTGTGAGTATTCCCGAATTATTTCGTCATACTTGGTTGAGGGGGTTAATCCGAGAATGGGTTATGATTGGTGTTAGTTGTAGATGGTTATCTTTTGCGCTCTCTTATCCTTATCTATATATTCGGAAGTTGTAGCGTGGCTCTATTAGGTTGCTAGTGCTGCTGCCGCTAAGTCCACCTAACACCATACTTTGGGAGTCTTTCATTTTTTGAACCTGTTAGCTTAAGCTTGTTCGATACGCTCCGGTGTATTGACCCGTTCGCGGGCTGTGGTTTTTCTGAAGTTGAGGATTCTCCGTACGACCAGGTTGGGGGTTACTTTGTGCAGTTCGACGACGAGATCTACGACGAGTAGTTAGAGTTCCCCTGGGTTTCTTCCCGGTGGACCGCGTGGATGGGCCTTCTCTTTTCGTTTCGGCTTTGAGCCCTTTGCTTCTTGTTGTACTCAGACCGACTTGTTTTCCGCAGCATGATGTAATGTTGGGACATGTGTCCTCTGATTGGTGACATTCGATATATTTGCTCAGTGAGAGCGTAGGATAATTATTTCTCTCTTTGTGTCTTAGGTTTATAATGTGATCTTCCACTCATTTTTAAACCGACTCGTATACAGTGTGTGTATGATTTGAAGTATACGAGTTGGTAGGATTTTGGGTTCTTGTGTGCACAATCATGAGACGTATGTGTCGTTGTGGTCGCCAAGAGCTGTCGGCCGATGATCCATTCCGAGCCAGGCCTGCCTTTTTCCTGGGTTGGTATTTACCCAGTATGCTCCTGGTTGTGTGGCGCAACCGATACGTTTTGTTTGTGTAGCCTGAATTCAGGGTCTGACATGCTCGGGCTCCTCCACATGAGGGCCTGAGTTGGCGCGCTCTTCACGGCGGGGTTGTCCCCGTCGTCCGCGTGTGGCCGTTGCGCCGAGCGCGGCGCGAGCTGCTTCAGGCGCGCGTCTGTTGGGGCGGGCAGCGCGAGTAGCGCGGGTGTTTGCCATGGCGCGGAGGCGGCTCGAAGGTTGTTGACGCGCCTCAATCCCTTACCTGGCGCGCCAAATGTCGGATAGTGACTCCCACGAGACAGGGGTAGTCACTCCCTGAAGAGAAGTTCGTGAAGGGGTTGAACACGGAGGTCATGACCCTCGAGAGGCACGACGACGGTGCTCGCCGGGCCTGGAGAGGAAAACACCCACGAAAGAGATGGACACCGGCCCGTACCCAGGTTCACGGCCCTCGGGAGGAGGTTAAACCGCTACTCCGGCTTGTCTGTATTGCACTGCAGAGGTTACAGTTCAATTGAGCTTGCCAAGGGCTCTCTTGAGGCAGTTTGTGCCTGGAGAGAGAAACAATGGTCTTCTTCCTCCTCCAGCCGAAGGCTATTCTACTAGCTGAGCTAGGGTTTACAAGTGTTCTCCCAGCAATTGGCCGACCCTTCTTACGGTGGAGCTCCTGCTCCTTTTATAGGCGCCACCGGCGTCTTCCTTGCGCAGGGCGTCCAAGGTGGGTTCCCACACGGCAGTGGCGCGGAGGTGTTGGAGTCCACCACGGCCGAATCCTTCATGGACGCGGTCCATCGGCGATAAAGTTGGGCGCGGTGGCCGACAGGTTGCAGACCGCGCAGAACGGCTCGTAGGGGTTGCAGAGATCGGGGTGGAGCCCACGATGACGATATTCTTGGAGTGTTGCACCGTCCAGCCGCTTTATCATCAGAGAGGAAAGTCCCAGCTGTCCTCGTGCAGGCGGCGCAACTTTATTGACCCCTTTATCACCAAAACGGCAAAGGGAGTGCCCGCGTCACTCTGTGGTTGCGACCTCCCTGCAGTACTTCCTTGGCTGCGAAGCTTCCCCGCAGGCCCGTGGCGGCATGTGGAGAGATTTTTGTTGACTTCTCTCCAGGCGCACGGCGCCTTGGGAGAGTCTCTTGAAGCGCCGGTCCCCTTCAGGCCTTCGCTTCCTCTTCAGGCCCTCAAGAGGATTTGCCTCTCGAGGGTCTCTCCAAGCGGTGGCTTGGTCCTAAGTTGTTTCGTCTGATCTTCTCGTGCGTGAGGCCTGGGGAGAGTGGACTCTTCATACCCCTGTCTTCACTGGGCCGACATAATGCTTCCATGTGGAAGAGTGTTACTCTGACAATCTGTACAATACACAATTGTTCCTTCTTTTGCGATTCATTGATATCGACTTGTTTGATATCACCATGTTATCCAATAACATATATTCAACTACCATAACTAAGTGAGACTTCTTTTTCCCAGCGATTACTCTGATTCCGTTAACCAGATAATTGCTTTGCAAACACACTCAGTCATAGAGAATTCTATGTAACATTTACAATCTCGCGATATCTATATATTTTCATACCTATGTAGAAGACTTGACACTCCAATGTCAATCTAATAACTAATACATGTCTACTTCCAGTAAATTCTATATTTACTTTCATAACTGTTCTTCTTCTAAGAATATGGGTCATATTTCATCGAGCAAATAATATGGTTCCTATATGATGTCTAGTATCATATAATAGATATTTAAAATTCCCTTTCTATTCCAAATAGACACTAACTTTTAAATAGTTGGTATCTGAGCCTAAACGCCCTCAGGTTCCCTTCTACTGGTTGTTGTTTGAGTCCAGAAAAATATTTTGTAGCTATCAGGAAAATCTTAAACGTGAGAGTAGGAATTCTGTCCTTTTACTTCTTTCCCCACCCACCCTCCCTTTCTTCTGGTAAGGAAGTGTTATGATGTTTTTCCTTCTCTTCTCTAATTTCAAATTAGGACATCACGTGTTCTGGGTTTTTCGTAGTACCATAGTTGCAGGTGTCTTCAAGGTGGTGCTTTTCGCTTCAGCAGTTATCAACCTCTTCGGCTACGTTCAGTTTCATTCTTGAATCAATCAGTTGTTTCTCCTCTTTGGTGGAGTCACGTCAAGCTCATTTGATGTTATACTCGTTCTAAGTGCTAGTCTTCATTCTTACCTCTCTTTAAACCTCAATGGAAGTAAACAAAATGGCGTACCATGATGAATGGCCATGTCTCGTTCCTTGTTGTCTTTTCTAGCAATCTGAAGTAATCCTTTAAACACTTACATTGGATTTTGTTTATCCGATTATCGTGTTAACGTTGTGTCCTCCTCAAGATGGAGAGTGGCGAAGAAGATACTCAAATGCCATCCGAAATGAGGTAAGTGCTGAATCAGATGACGCAAGTTTTGAGTCACAATCAGCAGAACCAAGACCAGGGCAATTGCCGTGTGACAATCGTAGAGTTTCTCCAGCTCAACCCACATGCTTGATGTTCCCTCTGAGCCACTGTAGCGCCCCATCTTTAAATAAAGATGGAACACCTGTGTTATGTGCTAGTCCCTGGATCACTGCTAGCACCACAGTACAAAATATATAGTATCATTGCATAAGTATCAAAATACTACATCGAGATCCAAAAATAGCCAAGTATAGCTTTATTACAAAGTGCATAGTCATGAAGACTAACGAAAATAAAAGCAATGGGCCTTCTCTTCTAGCATACGCCACGAGCAGACATGTTGGGTGTAGAATCGAGTCCAAACTTACTCCTCATCAGAATTACCTGCACATTTGAATATGCAGCCCCCGAAGGAGGTCAATACAATGAAGTATTGGCAAGTGACTATGGTGGATAAAATTATGGCAAGGCTAATTCTATATGCATATTTGGCTTAGTGGAGTTTGTAGGCTATTTTGCAGAAAGCCAGTTTTCTCCTATCTTTTGTAAAACACTTTTGTATCTCAAAACTTGGCACCAAGGGATGAAACCCAAGTGCACCAATAATTCATTCCTTAGTCAAATTTTACTTTACAAAAACCATGTTGAGATTCTTCTGTCCATCCTTGTCCAGTTGCTCGAAGTTGTCCATCACCGGGGACACGGCTGAGTACTCAGTTTGTCGACTCTGCAGAGGTTGTGCACTTTCACCTTAAGACTCAATTTGTCCGAGATATCCTATACACGCGGAGTGTATTATGGAAAGGAGAGAATTGAGACAAGAACTTTCAGAAGAAGAATGCAACCATACTAGCAAGACCCGTTCCACCTATCAACTCTACATCTGCTTGTCAAGCTGACAGGTTGCACTCTCACAACTTAGTCGTTCTAGACAGAGCCCATTGTCAAAAGGCTGCACGGGAAGCTTCTAAACTTGGAGGGACTTAGTAATCTCTTTGTTCCTGGGTGGCCGTCCACAAGTGTACTTCTGGGTGAAAACCACCATACTCATGGCCCTAAGTAGAATAGAAATTCATCCTAGGCGAAGACAACCACAAGCATAGTCCCAAAAGCCACTCAACATAAACCAAACAACCAATTCCACCCAGAAGTGTATTCAATGTTTTCAACACTTAGCAATAATTCCATAACAAGATAATAACTTCTTTATAGCATAGCTAAGCATCTAATAAAACTTTTGGTGGCTGCAATGAAAGGGATGGCTACACACTAATAGGATATTCTCAAAGTGTAGACTAACTTAGCATTCTAAGATAGTATCCAATTTTCCCTATCATGCATACTACTCCAAAATCTACTAATAATGCATATAGAAAACATAGGATAGATGATGAATGTCACTTGCCTTGGTAACAAAGGGAACAAGCACAACAGGAATAACAATCACAAGGACCTTCCTCCTCTTCACAATCTAAAGACAAAATAATAACACTCAATAAGCACACAAACATAACACTTAGAATATCAATACAAAAATATGTATGCATGCTTGATATGCAATGAATTTCACAAGACCAATTAATTACTATATTAAGTTCTCTGTTATTCATGCATAAAAATGAAATGATCAATATTTTAAATATTTTAATTAATCATTTATATAAATGAACATATTAGTAGTTTTTAAATTATAAAACCAATTTCTTTAAGTCTATTAGAAAAGTATCAAATAAATCTCATGTTGCACTCCCTGGACAGAGGGCATTAATATCTCTGCAAAACAATTGGATTTATTTGGAGAGAAAAATAATTAATTAAGTTATTGATTTAATATCCGAAAGTTAAACAATTTAATTTCACAATTTAATATGCTCTAACAGGATAAACTAATGATACCATATTAAACTACACGAGCAGAGCTACAAGTGGATATAAAATTCATCAAATTTGGATGAACAGATCAAAAGATATGATTTTTACAAGTTTGTGCTATTTTCTGTTTTTAAAACAATTCTCTGCCGAAAATAGAAAAAGAAATTGCCACGCGGCGGCCGCTGATTGGCTGGTACCGGTTCGCGCGGATCGCTCGCGAGGACCGTACGATCTAAGTCAGATCTAACGCACCAGATCTAATTGACGAAGCGGTAAGGGAAATCTAATCTCGATCGTCTGCTCTCGCACGGACGGCTCGGATCTCACGGGAGCAGCGCGGCCGGCCGGAGCACGCCGGAGTTCACGTGCCCGCGGCGGCGCCCTCGTCGGTAAACTTGATTTCGGCCATCTACGGGGTGCGAGCAAGAACGGGTCATACCGCAGCAAAGGGGAGGTCGCGGCGGAGCTGTTGGCGCGGCTAGGGTCCTCGACGTGCCTCCTTCCTCCTCCTAGAGCTCGCCGGAGATCGAATCGGCGGCGGCTTGCCTCGGTTGCGCACGTTCTCGATGATCTGGTGCAATAGGATGGCAAGGGAAGTGTCAGGGACGTGCGCGGGAGATCTGTGAATCGAAAGGAGTCCGCGGGAGGGTTTGAGGGGGTCGGTGCTCACCAGAGAACGAGAAAACTGGCGGCGGCAATGGCGGACGGCGGCGAGCTTTTCCCGAGCGGCCTGGGGGCTATTCCTTAGGGTTTTGGTGCTCGGGGAGGCGGTGGAAGGGGGGGGTTTATATGGGGGGCGGAGAGATCGATTCCTCGCGAATATCTCAACGAATTTGATCCGAAAATCGCTAGGGTTCGGTAAACTTTGAGTTCGTGTTCTACACGTCGTGGGGAGAGGGATGACAGGCGGGGCCCGGTCGTCAGCGTCTGCGGGGAAGGAGCTGGGCTGCTGTCGGGCTTCTGCACTGCGCGCGCGGCAGATAAGCAGTAGGCTTCGGCCCAAATAGCCTCTCTCTCCTTTTTTTTTTTTTTTAAACAAAACCCTTTTCTGATTTAAATCCTTTAATTCAATTTTGATTTTTAAAACTTATCAAAACATTTCAGAAAAATTCATAAAAATATGTTTTGAAAAGCTAATTAAATTTGTAACTTTTTGATATCATTTTTCTGAATAAATAAAATAATAAAATACTGATTTGTATAGAGCTCAATTAAATCTCTTAAATGAAAAGCAATTCTATTTAATATTATAAATACAATTCTGTTTACTCCTTATGTGATTTCAATGTCATACTTTTATGATGCATGATGCATGAATGCAAAGTTTTAAATTTTTGAGAAATTTGGGATGTTACAGACTAACCCCCTTAAGAAGAAGCTCGCCCTCGAGCTTCGGAAAGGTCAGCAAATAGGTGTGGGTGGTCTTCTCGGAGGTCATCCTCTCGTTCCCAAGTAGCTTCGTCTTCGGTGTGATGATTCCACTGGACTTTGCAAAACTTAATGGTTTTGGTACGGGTGACTCTTTCTGCTGTCTGTAATATCTTGATGGGCTTCTCTTCGTATGTCAGATCACTCTCCAATTGCACCTCCTCGAGGGGTACTGTATCCTTTAAGGAAACTCCCATCATCTCGGGATGACATTTCTTTAACTGACTGACATGGAACACATTATGAACAGCAGGCAGTACTTCAGGTAGTTCTAACTCATAGGCCACTTCACCTTTGCGAGAAAGAATTTTGAATGGTCCAATGAATCGAGGTGCTAACTTTCCTTTTATTCCAAATCTTTTCACACCCCGAAGTGGTGACACCCTTAGATAGGTTCTATCTCCCACTTCATAAGTGACTTCTCTACGCTTGGAATCTGCGTAGCTTTTCTGACGTGATTGTGCTATTTTCAATCTGTCCTTAATCAGCCTGACTTTCTCTTCAGCATCCTGTATTATATCAGGCCCAAAGAAACTCCGTTCTCCTACACCACTCCACAACAGTGGAGTTGTGCATTTCTTTCCATATAAGGCTTCAAACGGTGCCATCTCAATACTGGCTTGGTAACTATTGTTGTAGGAGAACTCAGCGTATGGCAAATTATCATCCCAACTAGATCCATAGTCGAGCGCACAAGCTCTTAACATATCTTCTAAAATCTGATTCACTCTTTCAGTCTGACCATCTGTTTGCGGGTGGAAAGCCGTACTGAATTCCAATCTGGTTCCCAAGGATTCGTGCAACTGCTTCCAAAAATGAGAAGTGAACTGGGTCCCTCTATCAGACACGATACTCTTAGGAACGCCGTGAAGGCACACAATTCTCTTCATGTAAATATCAGCTAGCTTAGCACTAGTATAAGTGGTCTTCACGGGTATGAAGTGAGCTATTTTGGTTAGGCGACAAACAATAACCCAAATAGAATCATAACCCGATCTGGTCCTGGGTAGTCCAGTGATGAAGTCCATCCCAATGGAGTCCCACTTCCAATCCGGTACTTTCAAAGGTTGTAAGAGTCCTGCTGGTTTCTGATGTTCTGCCTTTACTCGACTACATACATCACACTTAGCGATGTATTCTGCTATCTCCTTCTTCAGGTTATTCCACCAAAATCTCTCCTTCACATCCATATACATCTTGGTATTTCCCGGATGAATGGAATAAGGTGTTTCATGAGCTTCTTGCAGAATTAACTTCCTAATATCAGGGTCATTGGCCACACATACACGTTTTTCAAACCACAAAATTCCCTGCTCATCCTCATGAAATCCTTTAGCTTTTCCAGCTTCCAAATTGACTTTGATCTCTTCTATTTCCTTGTCTCCTTTTTGAGCTTCACGAATCTTGTCCATCAAAGTGGGTTGTACAACTAATGAGGTTACAAACCCTTCAGGTACTACTTCCAATCTGAGGTCCTTGAATGCCTTGCATAATTCCTCGGGTAATTCTCCCGCTGTAAGGCCATTCACATACACGTTACGACTCAGAGCATCTGCTACCACATTAGCTTTTCCCGGATGGTATTGAAGGCTCAGATCATAATCTTTAATAAGTTCCAGCCATCTTCTTTGTCTCATATTCAACTCCTTCTGTGTGAATATGTACTTCAAACTTTTGTGGTCCGTGAATACCTCGCATCTTTTTCCCATCAGGTAGGGTCTCCAAGTTTTCAGAGCATGCACTACTGATGCTAACTCGAGATCATGAGTTGGATAATTTGCTTCATGTTTCTTGAGTTGTCTAGAGGCATAAGATGCCACTCTGCCCTCCTGCATCAACACACTTCCCAAACCTTGGCGTGAAGCATCACAGTAAACTTGAAATTCCTTCTCCAAATCAGGTAAGCATAGAACTGGGGCTGAAACCAGACGTTTCTTCAACTCCTGAAAACTGGCTTCGCATGCCTCTGTCCACTCAAATTTCTTCTCCTTCTTTAATAATTCCGTCAAGGCCTTGGCAATCTTGGAGAAGTTTTCGATGAATCGTCGATAGTACCCGGCTAGACCCAGAAAACTTCGTAATTCACCAACATTCTTCGGCGGTTTCCAATTTGTTACAGCTGAAACCTTTTCAGGATCCACTGCTATACCTTCCTTGGACACCACATGGCCTAAAAATCCGACTTGTTCTAACCAAAACTCACACTTGCTGTACTTGGCATACAACTTATGTTCACGTAGTCTCTGTAATACCAGACTCAAGTGCTCTTCATGTTCTTTGTGACTCTTAGAGTAGATGAGAATATCATCTATGAACACTACCACAAACTTGTCCAGAAAATCCATGAACACTTTATTCATCATATTCATGAAATAGGCTGGTGCATTGGTTAATCCAAAGGGCATTACTGTGTACTCATAAGAGCCATATCTCGTAACAAATGCAGTTTTGGGTATGTCCATTTCTCTAACTTTCATTTGAAGGTACCCCGATCGAAGATCGATCTTTGAGAAAACACAAGCACCTTCCAGTTGATCAAATAGTTCATTTATCTTAGGTAACGGGTACTTGTTTTTGATAGTTTGCTCATTTATATCTCTGTAATCCGTGACTAGCCTCTGGGTTTGGTCCTTCTTCTTAACAAATAAGACTGGTGCTCCCCATGGCGATGAACTTGGACGAATGAATCCTTTCTGAATATGTTCTTCTAATTGCTTCTTGAGTTCTTTCAATTCATCGACAACCATAGGATAAGGTCTTTTAGCTATTGGCCCTGTTCCCGGCTTCAATTCGATGAGAAACTCTACATCTCTATCAGGTGGCATTCCCGGTAGTTCCTCCGGAAAAACATCTGGGTATTCCTTGACAATAAGCACATCACCAAGGCTAACCCCCTTAAGAGAATTTAGCCTAACCTTCTTAAGTTCGAAAGTTGATCGGAACTTAATCTTCCTTTTCTCTGGGGTGGTGAGGGTGATCGCTCTATTTGCACAATCTATGATTCCTTCAAAACGAGTCATCCAATCCATTCCGATGATAACATCCAATCCTTGGGTCTCTAGGACGACTAAGTCTGTCGGGAAGGTGTGTTTTCCAATAAGCAAGTCTAACTGCCTACAACCGGAATTTACTAGCATCTCTCCTGCCGGTGAACTTACCCTAATAGGTTTTCCTAGACTTTCCTCAGCTAACCCATGTTTGTTAACAAAAGCTCTTGATATGAATGAATGAGATGCTCCAGTATCAAATAAAACTAATGCTGGAAAGGAGTTGAGCAAGAACGTACCAATCACAGCATCAGGTTCATCATGAACTTCTTCCACATTGATGTGATTTACTTGTCCCTTCTGAAAAGGATTGGGCTTGGAATTTTCATCAGCCTTCCTCTCTGGGCATTCAGTTGCATAATGTCCTGTCTTCTTGCACTTGAAGCAGGTCACATTAGACAAGTCTTTCTTCCCTTCATGGTTAGGACGGTGATTTCCATTCCCATGATTATGGCCATGGTGATGGTTTCCCCTGGATCCACCATTATTTCCATTGTATCCTCCAGTGCTTCCTTTGTTCCCTCCATTATGGTTATGACCATGATGTTTTTGGCCACTACCAGTGTTGGAGTGATTCCAGGGTTTATGGCTACTGACTTCAGAGGTGTGTTTCTTATAAGTCCCTTCAGAATGAACTTTACTTGCACTGAACTTCCTCTTCCTGTTCTCTTCCTTTCTTATGTTGTTGTCCAAGGTGATAGCTTGATCCAGCAGAGCTTGGTAGTTTGGAGTATAAGCCACAGACAACGGTATCTTCAGTTCTCCCTTAAGTCCATTGAGAAATTTTTCCTTCCTTTTTGCATCAGTCTCGATGTCCTCTGGAGCATACCTTGATAACGTACAGAAGTCATCCATATACTCCTTCAGAGTTCTACCACCTTGCCTCAAGCTGCGAAATTCATCTTTCTTCAGATTCATTATTCCTGAGGAGATGTGAGCATTACGGAAGCCTTCCTTGAACGCATCCCAAGTCATGCCATCCAAAGGATGAGTCACTTGATAATTCTCCCACCACAATGCTGCGGGTCCTTCTAACAAGTGTGCAGTGAACCTCACTTTCTCTGCCTCAGAACATTCACAAGTTACTAAGTCCTTGTTGACTGAGCGGAGCCAATCATCTGCCACTATTGGTTCAGAAGCATAGGAGAACTTATTAGGCCTAAGCCTTAGGAATCTGGCAAGTCTGTCCACTGGGGGTGGTGGTGGAGGTGGCGGGTTGTTGTTGTTGTTGTTGTTGTTGGTTGCTGCAATGAACTGAGTCATCATATTCATCAACTGAGCTTGAGCAGCCATCAGTTGTTGCATGGCGTCGTCGTTGTTGGTATCACGACGAGGAGGCATCTGTAGGGGTTTTCAGCATAGATGAGTGAAAGATAGACAGAACTAAGAGAGGAAAAATCCTACCCATGCACAAAACAATCAAGTCAACACAAACCACACTCATAAGACAACTTAAAAGAAAAGTCTACTAAGCAAAACCAAACAAGCATTCTAAGTTGATCAATTAAAACACAAAGTCTGCAAACCAACATACTAACATTGTCACACCACAAGTTGGAGATCAATGTTTTTAAAAGAACGACGAACTAAACGAGAGAGAATATGGTGGTCCAACTACTAAGTCTAAACTTTGTCCATGACGTCCCCTTCATCTTCTTCGACTTCCTCGATGACGATGCCTTCCTTCGTAAGGATCTCCTTGTAGTCATTCACCTCCTTCTCCAAGGCCTCGTTCTTCTCTTGTAACTTTGTCGTCTCCCGGTGCAGAGTCTCGATTGCTTCCTTCTCTAGGGCTTCAATCTTCTCTTGTAGCATTCTCTTCTCACGGCGTAGAGTCTCGATCAAATCTCGATCAGCCTCGAACTCGACGTCGTTGCTCTGAATTTCATCCTTCAGGGTCCTGATCTCCTTGTTCTTGTCTCTAATTCTCTTTTCTTGGCTTTGGAACTTCTTCTCTTGAGCTCGGAACTTCTCCTCTTGAGCGTTGGCCACCTCTTCTTGGGCTTCAATCTTCTTTTGAGTCTCCTTGACTTGTGCCATTATTTCATCATTCTTCAACAGCTCATTGCGTCTATCTTCTTCTAGTTGCCAGAGATGAAGTTCTAAGTCTTGGAGATATGGGTACAAGGGTTCTGGTTTGTTTTTGTCTTCCTCACTAATACGGTAAGGAATCCCATGTTCGTCACGTTGGCCAAGGTGAGCAAAGTAGTGGTCTTTTAACTCTTCTTGGTATTGCAAGCAAAGACGTCCTATTAGCTCTTGCGTGACGAGATTCAGCCCTTTCTCCAGGGAGTCACTAATTGACTTGAACTGGATGTCTTCAGTCTTGGGTTCAATCTGGCGCCCTTGTTGGTAAAGGCGAATTCCCCATAAGTCTTCTCTTTTGAAGTGCTTCAGCTGGCTTGCCTTGATGATGGGTGTTGGAAGTGTCAACAGTTCTACCAACTCTAGAAGATATCTTCCAAAGCACATGTCCTTGAAGTCCTCCGCGGTTTGATAAGTGAAGAATGACATCCTTAAGTGGTAAAGGTAGAGTTTATTAGACAAGACAAAGGTAAGATAAACTAATTGTGGTGTACTTAGATACTTAGGGAAAAGAAGTTCTTTTCTAACAGGTGATCAACACTATTATCAACTCTTTTGTAAGTCGGATATTCACTATAGTGAGAGAGACAGACACCCGGCCAGCCACTTATAATTGTGGAACAGGTCTCATGTACGCGGACATGTAAGGTTAGTCCCGGGCCGCTTCATCCCACTATGCCGTTAGGATCCAACATACTTCAAAGAAGGTAATATTATGATCAAAAAGCAGGCTTAACCAATCCTAAGGGCTCGAACCTACAGGCAACACTTTGCTCTGATACCATTTTGTAGCGCCCCATCTTTAAATAAAGATGGAACACCTGTGTTATGTGCTAGTCCCTGGATCACTGCTAGCACCACAGTACAAAATATATAGTATCATTGCATAAGTATCAAAATACTACATCGAGATCCAAAAATAGCCAAGTATAGCTTTATTACAAAGTGCATAGTCATGAAGACTAGCTAAAATATTCAGAGTTCACAACGAAAATAAAAGCAATGGGCCTTCTCTTCTAGCATACGCCACGAGCAGACATGTTGGGTGTAGAATCGAGTCCAAACTTACTCCTCATCAGAATTACCTGCACATTTGAATATGCAGCCCCCGAAGGAGGTCAATACAATGAAGTATTGGCAAGTGACTATGGTGGATAAAATTATGGCAAGGCTAATTCTATATGCATATTTGGCTTAGTGGAGTTTGTAGGCTATTTTGCAGAAAGCCAGTTTTCTCCTATCTTTTGTAAAACACTTTTGTATCTCAAAACTTGGCACCAAGGGATGAAGCCCAAGTGCACCAATAATTCATTCCTTAGTCAAATTTTACTTTACAAAAACCATGTTGAGATTCTTCTGTCCATCCTTGTCCAGTTGCTCGAAGTTGTCCATCACCGGGGACACGGCTGACTACTCAGTTTGTCGACTCTGCAGAGGTTGTGCACTTTCACCTTAAGACTCAATTTGTCCGAGATATCCTATACACGCGGAGTGTATTATGGAAAGGAGAGAATTGAGACAAGAACTTTCAGAAGAAGAATGCAACCATACTAGCAAGACCCGTTCCACCTATCAACTCTACATCTGCTTGTCAAGCTGACAGGTTGCACTCTCACAACTTAGTCGTTCTAGACAGAGCCCATTGTCAAAAGGCTGCACGGGAAGCTTCTAAACTTGGAGGGACTTAGTAATCTCTTTGTTCCTGGGTGGCCGTCCACAAGTGTACTTCTGGGTGAAAACCACCATACTCATGGCCCTAAGTAGAATAGAAATTCATCCTAGGCGAAGACAACCACAAGCATAGTCCCAAAAGCCACTCAACATAAACCAAACAACCAATTCCACCCAGAAGTGTATTCAATGTTTTCAACACTTAGCAATAATTCCATAACAAGATAATAACTTCTTTATAGCATAGCTAAGCATCTAATAAAACTTTTGGTGGCTGCAAGGAAAGGGATGGCTACACACTAATAGGATATTCTCAAAGTGTAGACTAACTTAGCATTCTAAGATAGTATCCAATTTTCCCTATCATGCATACTACTCCAAAATCTACTAATAATGCATATAGAAAACATAGGATAGATGATGAATGTCACTTGCCTTGGTAACAAAGGGAACAAGCACAACATGAATAACAATCACAAGGACCTTCCTCCTCTTCACAATCTAAAGACAAAATAATAACACTCAATAAGCACACAAACATAACACTTAGAATATCAATACAAAAATATGTATGCATGCTTGATATGCAATGAATTTCACAAGACCAATTAATTACTATATTAAGTTCTCTGTTATTCATGCATAAAAATGAAATGATCAATATTTTAAATATTTTAATTAATCATTTATATAAATGAACATATTAGTAGTTTTTAAATTATAAAACCAATTTCTTTAAGTCTATTAGAAAAGTATCAAATAAATCTCATGTTGCACTCCCTGGACAGAGGGCATTAATATCTCTGCAAAACAATTGGATTTATTTGGAGAGAAAAATAATTAATTAAGTTATTGATTTAATATCCGAAAGTTAAACAATTTAATTTCACAATTTAATATGCTCTAACAGGATAAACTAATGATACCATATTAAACTACACGAGCAGAGCTACAAGTGGATATAAAATTCATCAAATTTGGATGAACAGATCAAAAGATATGATTTTTACAAGTTTGTGCTATTTTCTGTTTTTAAAACAATTCTCTGCCGAAAATAGAAAAAGAAATTGCCACGCGGCGGCCGCTGATTGGCTGGTACCGGTTCGCGCGGATCGCTCGCGAGGACCGTACGATCTAAGTCAGATCTAACGCACCAGATCTAATTGACGAAGCGGTAAGGGAAATCTAATCTCGATCGTCTGCTCTCGCACGGACGGCTCGGATCTCACGGGAGCAGCGCGGCCGGCCGGAGCACGCCGGAGTTCACGTGCCCGCGGCGGCGCCCTCGTCGGTAAACTTGATTTCGGCCATCTACGGGGTGCGAGCAAGAACGGGTCATACCGCAGCAAAGGGGAGGTCGCGGCGGAGCTGTTGGCGCGGCTAGGGTCCTCGACGTGCCTCCTTCCTCCTCCTAGAGCTCGCCGGAGATCGAATCGGCGGCGGCTTGCCTCGGTTGCGCACGTTCTCGATGATCTGGTGCAATAGGATGGCAAGGGAAGTGTCAGGGACGTGCGCGGGAGATCTGTGAATCGAAAGGAGTCCGCGGGAGGGTTTGAGGGGGTCGGTGCTCACCAGAGAACGAGAAAACTGGCGGCGGCAATGGCGGACGGCGGCGAGCTTTTCCCGAGCGGCCTGGGGGCTATTCCTTAGGGTTTTGGTGCTCGGGGAGGCGGTGGAAGGGGGGGGTTTATATGGGGGCGGAGAGATCGATTCCTCGCGAATATCTCAACGAATTTGATCCGAAAATCGCTAGGGTTCGGTAAACTTTGAGTTCGTGTTCTACACGTCGTGGGGAGAGGGATGACAGGCGGGGCCCGGTCGTCAGCGTCTGCGGGGAAGGAGCTGGGCTGCTGTCGGGCTTCTGCACTGCGCGCGCGGCAGATAAGCAGTGGGCTTCGGCCCAAATAGCCTCTCTCTCCTTTTTTTTTTTTTTAAACAAAACCCTTTTCTGATTTAAATCCTTTAATTCAATTTTGATTTTTAAAACTTATCAAAACATTTCAGAAAAATTCATAAAAATATGTTTTGAAAAGCTAATTAAATTTGTAACTTTTTGATATCATTTTTCTGAATAAATAAAATAATAAAATACTGATTTGTATAGAGCTCAATTAAATCTCTTAAATGAAAAGCAATTCTATTTAATATTATAAATACAATTCTGTTTACTCCTTATGTGATTTCAATGTCATACTTTTATGATGCATGATGCATGAATGCAAAGTTTTAAATTTTTGAGAAATTTGGGATGTTACAGCCACTCGATGCTGATGACTGGCTGCATGAGATGAACAATGCTCTGGCTGTTTCTCATGTGTCCGATGAGGACCGTGTTCCTTTTGTGTCCTATCTTCTCTGCGGAAATCCATGTCTTGGTGGGAGAACTTCCAACAGTCACGAGCACCAGGTGTTGTTACCACTTGGCATGAGTTCAAGGAGGCTTTCAAACGCCACCATATTCCTGATGGGGTCATGGAAAGAAAGCATGATGAATTCTATGACTTGACTCAGGGAAGCATGTATGTGCTGTACTATCAAGCTGAGTTCAACCGTCTGGCTCGCTATGCTCAAGATGAGGTATCAACTGATGCCCAGAAGCAAGCCAAGTTTCGCAGAGGTCTAAGCCCAAATCTGAAGTATGCACTCACCTTGTTCAAGTGCGTTAACTTTGAAGAGCTCGTGAACACAGCTCTCCGGGAGGAATTTGGTCGTGATATGTTTGAAGAATTCTTGAAAACATGCTCTTGAAGGTGCTTCTTCTTCAGCAAACACCATGCATCCACAGAAGCGTAGGCTTTGGGTTCCACATGCATCTCCAACTCAACCCACCTATCTTCCAAGCCCTTTAGGGTTCACTACTCGTTATCCCTCTGTAATGTTTCCTACAAGAGGTTCTCAAGCTCAGAAAAGGCCAAGTGTTCAAATTCCGCCAAAGCCAATGACTTCAAAATCCCGCTTCAAGTGCGGTGATCCAGGCCATATCACTATCCATTGTCCCCAAAACAAGCTTCATAAGCAACAAACTCGTTCTTCTCCAACACAAGCTTTAGTTTGTGCTTTCCCCAGCAATATGCCTGCAGCTAGGAGTGGAAGGGTGAACCACCTCAACGCCAAAGAGGCAGAGGAAGCTCCAGAAGTTGTAATGGGCAAACTTCTAGTTAAATCTTTTCCTGCTAAGTTTTTTTTCGATACTGGAGCATCTCATTCTTGTGTGTCAGTAACCTTCGATGAAACAACGAAGCTGCCTCTAGATCCCTTATCTATTCCACTCATGATCCATTCTCCGGGAACGCAAATGCAGACTTCCAGGGTAAGCCTTGGAAACCAAATTCAAATTTGAGGTCATTTATTCCTAGCTTCCTTAATTCTTCTGGGTAACTCAAACATTGATGTCATTCTAGGCATGGATTGGTTGAAGGCCAACAAAGCTAAGATAGACCGTTCCACAAAGACTGTAACTCTTTCTCATCCTTCTAGACAGATAGTCTATTCTCCAAACCAAACCTCTTAAGCTCAGGTTTCGCTCTCAATGTTCATCCCCTTCCTGTTATGGAAGATATACCGGTGGTCCGAGATTTTCCTGACGTCTTTCCTGAAGAATTGCCAGGTAGGCCACCTGACAGAGCCATGGAGTTCGTTATTGAACTAGAACCAGGCACAACTCCTATCTCCAAACGTCCTTACAAGATGGGCCCCAAAGAACTGGCTGAGCTTAAGAGACAGCTAGAGGAGTTGGAAAGTAAAGGTCACTTTCAACCTAGCACTTCTCCTTGGGGTTGTCCTACTATGTTTGTCAAAAAGAGTGACACGACTGAGCGACTGGTTGTTGACTACCGTCCTCTGAACAAGAAAACCATCAAGAACAAGAATCCTCTTCCTCGCATCAATGACCTGTTTGATCAACTGGCAGGCGCCAAGGTTTTCTCCAAGTTAGAATTGAGGTCAGGTTATCACCAGATCAAGATCCACAAAGAAGACATTCCAAAGACAGCTTTCACTACTCGTTATGGCCTCTACGAATACACTGTCATATCCTTCGGTCTCACAAATGCTCCGGCGACTTTCTCACGTCTCATGAACTTCGTTTTCATGGAATACCTTGATAAGTTCATGGTAGTCTATCTCGATGACATTCTTATCTATTACAAAACCGAGGAAGAACACGGAGAACATCTACGTCTTATCTCGTTGAAACTCCGAGAGTATCGTCTATACGCCAAGTTCTCCAAGTGTGAATTCTGCCTTCCTAGAGTATCCTACCTTGGTCATGTCATCTCTTCTGAAGGAATTTCTGGTGATCCAGAAAAAGTGAAGGCCATTGTTGAATGGTTGACTCCTACAACAGTGAAACAAGTCAAGAGTTTCCTTGGCATGTCTAGCTATTGACGTCGATTTGTTGAAAACTTCTCCAAAATTGCTAAGCCTCTCACCGATCTTACTAGGAAGGATAGAAAGTTTCTTTGGACTCCAAAGTGTGATGAGAACTTCAATCTCTTGAAAGCTAAACTCACTTCTACTCATATTCTAGTTGGCCCAGATACTTCCAAACCTTTCCAAATCTTCTGTGATGCTTCTCTTCAAGGACTAGGCGCAGTCCACATGCAAGAACGCAAAGTTGTGGCTTGTGCATCTCGTGAGTTGCAACCTCATGAGCTCAACTATCCTACACATGATCTTGAACTTGCAGCAATCATGTATGCCCTCAAGGCTTTGAGACCTTATTTGTTGGGGCACAGCTGTGAGATCTTCACCGATCACAAGAGTCTCAAATATCTCTTCACTCAACCAGATTTGAACCTCAGGCAAACAAGGTGGCTTCAGAAGCTCTTAGATTACGATCTCACCATCTCTTACACTCCAGGCAAAGCTAATTTAATGGCTGATGCTCTTAGTCGCAACTCCTATTGCAACAACCTCATGGTAGAGGACATCCAACCTCCTCTTCATGAAGAATTCAAGATGCTCAATCTTCAAGTGGTTCCTTCTGGTTATCTTGCAAGCTTGGTTGCCACTCCTACACTTGAGGATAAAATCCGTGCCGCACAAATGTGTGATTCTGGTGTCAAGAATATTACAGCCAACATCGGCAAGGATAAGTACAAGAGTTTCTCTCTCGATGACAAGGGTACCTTGCTCTTTGAAGGACGCATTGAAGTTCCCAAGCTTGACAGCTTAAGAGAGCTCATTCTCAAGGAGGCTCATGATACTCCGCTTTCTATCCACCCTGGTAGCACAAAGATGTACCAGGATCTCAAGTCAATCTATTGGTGGACCAGGATGAAGCGTGAAATTGCTCGCTATGTGTCTCGGTGTGATGTTTGCTGTCGTGTCAAGGCAGTCCATGAGAGACCACCTGGACTTCTTCAACCACTGCAAATTCCTGAGTGGAAATGGGACAAGATCGAGATGGACTTCGTTACTGGGTTTCCAAAGTCCAAGAAAGGCAACGATGCAATCTTTGTTGTCATTGATCGTCTCTCCAAAGTGGCTCACTTCTTCCCAGTAAAAGAGACAGTATCAGCTAGTCAGTTGGCAGAACTCTATATGACAAGACTGGTTCCTCTACATGGTGTGCCGTTGGCAATAAGCTCAGATCGTGGAAGTATTTTCCATTCTCGATTTTGGGATAGCTTTCAGAAAGCCTTGGGTACCAAACTTCTGTTCAGCACATCTTACCATCCACAGACAAGTGGATAGGTTGAAAGAGTGAATCAAATTCTGAAGGATATGCTCAGAGCTTGTGTTATCTCCTTTGGCATGAAATGGGAGGATTGCCTTCCGTATGCTGAGTTCTCCTACAACAACAGCTTCCAAGCAAGTCTAGGCATGGCTCCCTTCGAAGCTCTCTATGGTCGCAAATGCAGAAAACCTCTGAATTGGTCTCAAGTTAGTGAATGTCAATTCTTTGGTCCTGACATCATCCAGGAGGCTGAAGAAAAGGTTCGCATCATTCGTGAAAATCTGAAGATTGCCCAGTCTCGTCAGAAAAGCTATTATGATAGCAAGCACATGGACATGGTCTATGCACCTGGTGATCAAGCTTACCTTCGTGTCACTCCTCTGAGAGGCATGCAACGCTTTGGCATCAAAGGCAAGCTCGCTCCGCGTTATGTTGGGCCTTTCAACGTTCTTTCAAGGCGTGGTGAATTGTCTTACCGTCTGGAACTTCCTCCAAACCTCTCCAAAGTGCACAATGTCTTTCACGTGTCACAACTCAAGAAGTGCTTCCAAGATCCAGGACGTGCAGTTGATCATGGATCAATTGAACTTCGATAAGATCTCTCTTATGTGGAACAACCGATTAGCATTCTTAACAAAGCTGAATGTCGCACCCGTAACAACAGTGTCAAGTTCTACAAGGTTCAATGGTCTCATCATTCTGACAAGGAAGCTACATGGGAACATGAAGACCACCTCTGTGCCGAGTATCCCGACCTATTCGTTGCTCCATGAAGAATCTCGGGGCATGATTCCTTTGAGGGGGGGAGTGTTGTAACATCCCAAATGCAACTTTCCTAAAATGTATGCTTGTGGTGTAATAAAGTGGAACTTCATGGCATTTTTTCCATTTGTGATTGCTTTTCAATTAAATAAATTACTTTCAAATCTCAAATCCCATATTTAAACTCAAATGCTATTTCAAATCAGTTCAAAATTGAAGTGTCAATTTTGGTACAATTAATCTTTTCAATAGTTTAATCTGTTTATTTTAAAACTATATAAACTTGCCGAAAAGATTTTATATCTTTGCCCTTCTATTTTGTTTTAAACTTACAAAACAGAAAAAGAAAAAAAAAGAAAAGAAAAAAAAGAGGAGAGCGGACTCTCTTTGGCCGAAGTGGTCCAAGAGGCCCAACTCCAGCCCGCTTCCCTCATCCCCTTCCTCCATACGCCTTTCCAGCTCGACAGAGCGCCATGGCTCGCTGCGCCTTGCCCCCACCGCGGCCGCTGCTCCTTTCCCCCATCTCTCCTTAACACGTGCCGCCCCCGAAACCCTAGCCGCCTTTCTCCTCTTTCTTTCCTCCCCTCGCGCCGTCACTTCCTCTATTCGTCCACCTAAATTCGCCATAGCATCGCCGCCGGTTTTTCCTCGCATCCGGCGTAACATCGGTCGCCCCCTTCCTCCTTCCTCACGCCAGCTGATGCGCCGCGACCTCCGCTTCTTCCTCGCCGACGCAGACGGGCCGGGGGCCACGGACGATCATGCCCCCACGTCTTCTTCCACGACCCGCACCGCGGACCCGAGCGTCTTCCCCAGCACCGACGGCTCCTCCGTCGCCCCCCCCCTGCCTCACCTCGCCATCCTCATCCTGGTGAGCCACCCAGCCGATTCCCGACCTTTTTCCCCTTCTTTACTGCGTCGTTCGTCGGTAATTCGCCGGCGCCGGAGACGCATCGCGCACGGCTGCGCCACGGTGAGCACCAACTCGAGGACCGTGCCTCCCTTCGCTTCGCCAAAACACAAGAACGAATCCACCGCACGTCCCGCGCTCTCCACGCAACCCCACACGCCGCTGTGCCGCTCGATTGTGGCCACCGCCGAAAAAGTCTTCTCGCCGTCGTGCTCGAGTTCGTCAGTTTCGTCAGTAGCAAGGGCGATTCAGTTTCGTTAGTATCGTGCACTAGCTACGCCTTAAAGCAAAACGAAAGCCTTTCCTTTCACATGCACGCATCAGCCCGAGTGGCTAGCAGAGCCGCGCTCTTCCCGCACCTCGCCGACCCGATTTCGAACCCCTATGTGCCCGTGGTGATAAAAAATGGCACCCTTTTTTCCTTTCGGGCACTGATAGCGGGGTCCCACCCGTCAGTGACTAAGATGCTGGGAAATTTACCCCAAGCCCCCTGCATTCTCTGTCTTGCGGTTAAGCCCTCACCAGAAACATTTGCTATCACGGATGAGTCCCTGCACATTTACAGAAACAACCCTAGAACTATAAATGCAATAACTTTTAATCCATAACTCCAAATTCAATAATCTTTATATGTTTTAATATAGAAAAATGCAATGAACATTAATATAACATTCTTATGTCATATTGCATCATTTAATTTAAATGCTTAGTTTAATTTAACAAATTCTACTAAATAATTAAATATGAAATGTGAGGGGTAATAAATATATAATGCCCTAATTCCATTTAATATGATCTTATCATCTACACCATGTCTTGCCATGCTAATAACATTTAATTTGATGTGTAGATAAATAATTTGCACCTAATATTAAATATGGAATGTGTTGGGCAAATATTTAATTATAGCCTATTCCATTTAAATTGATCACCATGCCATGCTATATATGTTAAACAACAGTTAATTTTTAGGTTACACAAATAATTTGCACCATAATTAATTGTTGGGATTTCATCTCCGCTTTAAAGTGACCTAATCATCTCATACCATAATGCACCATCAATTGTTTGGGCATTTCTTTGTATTGATTATGTTTCCTATTTTTTCTGTGTTGCTCTTCTCTGTGTAGACGAGGACGTGTCTGCTGACGATACTTTCATCCTTGAGGTTCCAGCTTTTGTGCCGGGCCATGAGCTGCCAGGCAAGCTTCTCCTAAACGGTTACAAGATTGTTTGATTTTCATCCTTTCCTTTTGATCTATGATATCCTAGTTACGATTCTTGAATTGCGAAAGCATCATATGTTTATCCTGCAGCCCATACAACTTTATCCCCACATCCTATCACTTGTTGTATGTTTATATGTTAGCCTTGCGATTCGTAGTACATGCTTAAGGTTGGTTCTGCGAGACTGTTTGTCCTATGTCACTTGTACTTAGCATGATAGATATTCTACTTTTTCTGTTGGTAATTATAATTAAAAGATAAGGCACCGGCGGAAGGCCTTGCAAGGTGCTTTGTTCTGCTAAGTGTCGACCAAGGAACCCAGTTCTTGTCCTCGGATCCAATTTTGAGCGCACTAACCGCTTGTGGGAGGTCCTATGCAGCCCCCCGCGGCTTCGATCTAATCCGCTTCTTATCCAGTGCGCCGCAAGTAGTTCGGGCTTTCCATTTGATGCATGCATATGATTACATAACGATATCATGTGGCACGTTCTTAGAGTTCTATGAAGGCTGATCCCGCGGGCACTTGACCTGATTAGCCTTGCACACAATCATGTGGTTCCCTGGATGGGTTGTAGAGAAGAGATTTGTCGTGTTGAGATGCCCTACCTTCTGACTTTGCTTTTGGGGTTGATCAAACGAGTACGGGTCCAGTAGTGCACCCCTGCAGGGTTTAATCATATCGATGAGCCGTGTCCACGGTTATGGACGACTTGGTGATGATGTTGGCTAATAAGATCATAGACAAGTTACACCTAATCATTGTTAATTAACCTGACTAGTAATATAGAATTACTTTCACAATAACTGGTAACTAAAATTGTTCAATGTGTGAGTATTCCCGAATTATTTCGTCATACTTGGTTGAGGGGGTTAATCCGAGAATGGGTTATGATTAGTGTTATTTGTAGATGGTTATCTTTTGCGCTCTCTTATCCTTATCTATATAGACGGAAGTTGTAGCGTGTCTCTATTAGGTTGCTAGTGCTGCTGCCGCTAAGTCCACCTAACACCATACATTGGGAGTCTTCCATTTTTGTAACCTGTTAGCTTAAGCTTGTTCGATACGCTCCGGTGTATTGACCCGTTCGTGGGCTGTGGTTTTTCTGACGTTGAGGATTCTCCGTACGACCAGGTTGGTGGTTACTTCGTGCAGTTCGACGACGAGATCTACGACGAGTAGTTAGAGTTCCTCTGGGTTTCTTCCTGGTGGACCGCGTGGATGGGCCTTCTCTTTTCGTTTCGGCTTTGAGCCCTTTGCTTCTTGCTGTACTCAGACCGACTTGTTTTCCGCTGCATGATGTAATGTTGGGACATGTGTCCTCTGATTGGTGACATTCGATATATTTGCTCAGTGAGAGTGTAGGATAATTATTTCTTTCTTTGTGTCTTAGGTTTATAATGTGATCTGCCACTCTTTTTTAAACCGACTCGTATACAATGTGTGTATGATTTGAAGTATACGAGTTGGTAGGATTTTGGGTTCTTGCGTGCACAATCTTGAGACGTATGTGTCGTTGTGGTCGCCAAGAGCTGTCGGCCGATGATCCATTCCGAGCCAGGCCTGCCTTTTTCCTGGGTTGGTATTACCCAGTATGCTCCTGGTTGTGTGGCCCAACCGATACGTTTTGTTTGTGTAGCCTGAATTCAGGGTCTGACATGCTCGGGCTCCTCCACATGAGGGCCTGAGTTGGCGCGCTCTTCACGGCGGGGTTGTCCCCGTCGTCCGCGCGTGGCCGTTGCGCCGAGCGCGGCGCGAGCTCCTTCAGGCGCGCGTCTGTTGGGGCGGGCAGCGCGAGTAGCGCGGGTGTTTGCCATGGCGCGGAGGCGGCTTGAAGGTTGTTGACGCGCCTCAATCCCTTACCTGGCGCGCCAAATGTCGGATAGTGACTCCCACGAGACAGGGGTAGTCACTCCCTGAAGAGTAATTCGTGAAGGGGATTGAACACGGAGGTCATGACCCTCGAGAGGCACGACGACGGTGCTCGCCGGGCCTGGAGAGGAAAACACCCACGAAAGAGATGGACACCGGCCCGTACCCAGGTTCACGGCCCTCGGGAGGAGGTAAAACCGCTACTCCGACTTGTCAGTATTGCACTGCAGAGGTTACAGTTCAATTGAGCTTGCCAAGGGCTCTCTTGAGGCAGTTTGTGCCTGGAGAGAGAAACAATGGTCTTCTTCCTCCTCCAGCCGAAGGCTATTCTACTAGCTGAGCTAGGGTTTACAAGTGTTCTCCCAGCAATTGGCCGACCCTTCTTACGATGGAGATCCTCCTCCTTTTATAGGCCCCACCGGCGTCTTCCTTGCGCAGGGCGTCCAAGGTGGGTTCCCACACGGCAGTGGCGCGGAGGTGTTGGAGTCCACCACGGCCGAATCCTTCATGGACGCGGTCCATCGGCGATAAAGTTGGGCGCGGTGGCCGACAGGTTGCAGACCGCGCAGAACGGCTCGCAGGGGTTGCATAGATCGGGGTGGAGCCCACGATGACGATATTCTTGGAGTGTTGCACCGTCCAGCCGCTTTATCATCAGAGAGGAAAGTCCCAGCTGTCCTCGCGCAGGCGGCGCAACTTTATTGACCCCTTTATCACCAAAACGGCAAAGGGAGTGCCCGCGTCACTCTGTGGTTGCGACCTCCCTGCAGTACTTCCTTGGCCGCGAAGCTTCCCCGTGGGCCCGTGGCGGCATGTGGAGAGATTTTTGTTGACTTCTCTCCCGGCGCATGGCGCCTCGCGAGAGTCTCTTGAAGCGCAGGTCCCCTTCAGGCCTTCGCTTCCTCTTCAGGCCCTCAAGAGGATTTGCCTCTCGAGGGTCTCTCCAAGAGGTGGCTTGGTCCTAAGTTGTTTCGTCTGATCTTCTCGTGCGTGAAGCCTGGGGAGAGTGGACTCTTCATACCCCAGTCTTCACTGGGCCGACATAATGCTTCCTTGTGGAAGAGTGTTACTCTGACAATCTGTACAATACACAATTGTGCGTTCTTTTGCGATTCATTGATATCGACTTGTTTGATATCACCATGTTATCCAATAACATATATTCAACTACCATAACTAAGTGAGACTTCTTTTTCCCAGCGATTACTCTGATTCCGTTAACCAGATAATTGCTTTGCAAACACACTCAGTCATAGAGAATTCTATGTAACATTTACAATCTCGCGATATCTATATAATTTCATACCTATGTAGAAGACTTGACACTCCAATGTCAATCTAATAACTAATACATTTCTACTTCCAGTAAATTCTATATTTACTTTCATAACTGTTCTTCTTCTAAGAACATGGGTCATATTTCATCGAGCACATAATATGGTTCCTATATGATGTCTAGTATCATATAATAGATCAACATATCATACAACCATTATTATTGTGTATCATTACTCTTAATGATTAATTGGATTTCCAGGGACCATTCCTTTGGTTTTAATCTATACTGACTCTTCAGAACCAATTCAAAACAACTCAACTATCTATTTAAAATTCCCGTTCTATTCCAAATAGACACTAACTTTTAAATAGTTTCACAACTTGATCTTTCTAATTAATTTTACTGGTACAATTCACAATGTGTCATCTACACATAATGAATTCTACTTTCACTCAAATTATGTCCTCTACATATTTGAGAACGTGAGATCCCACTCAAAATATGTCATCTACACATACGAGGGTCTAAGCTCCCACTAAAAAATATGTCCTATGCATATTCTATTTGAGTAAACTAATTTTACTCCCACTTAAAATCACAATTTATTTTGACATTTTGGTCAAACCAAAATCATTGATCTTTCATCAATTCGAACTTAACACGAACTGTAGTATTCTATTAATACATATCCCATAGACTTCAAGCATGTCTACATTTATGTAGCCAACAAATTTGATTTTTTCCAAGATACATATCTTGACAAAATATGCTTCCATGTCTTTCTTATACATTTCTCATATAACACTTTATATGATGATTAAGAAATCTTATTCCTTCAAAAAGAATTATAGTAACATTTACTATTTTAATCCTTCTAAATATAACTTGGATTTTCACGCTCAAAAGCCTTTGTTCGTATTCTGATATTTTTTCAACTTTCTTTGTATTCATAAGGTGCACCTTAATCTGTCAACGAGATCTAAAATACTTAATATTAAGCTGTGGCCCGTCAGCAATATTAATATAACCGTACCTTATTTAGAATCTTTTTTCATGAAAATATTATGATCTTTTCGAAGAGAATTGCAAGCAGAAAATAATTTTCAAGTCTCCTTCACTCTTAATCATTGAATTTTCATTTGTAGACATATACCTTTTGGAACATGTTCCAATATTCTACTTTTATGAATATTGGTCTGACACCTTGTTTCAAGCTTCTATTTTTTCTCGGAATTACATAGACAACAACACAAGTTTTGTTTCCATTGTGTTTTGGAATACACTCCCATCCAATGTGAGTAATCTACAAAGAACTATTCGTGTATATTCTGAATTATCATATAATCATCTATATAACGACACTATTGTCGATCACACGAATTACCGTTGAAAAACATCTATTTTCTAAAGTTGATATCGACTATAATGTTTCGAACATATTAAGAGATTCTAAGACAGATTCTGAAAGACCACAGTTTATCTAAAATAGAGTATGATTATAATATTTCACATATCACTATGTCTGATATTATAATTTTGTGAAATGAATTTCCACAAGTCTTTTGTTTTGAAACCATAATTCAAAAATATTATCCTTTGATCAAATCTTGCGAATACAATATTCACTAATCTTTCCTCTGAAAAACCCCATTTTATCTTTTATCAAATTATTTTCAGACGCATGATTTATTATGCAAATATACTTATTTACTAATAATCATAGAAGAATTCGGATCAAGTAAATTTCACCAAATAATTATTTTAATAATCATCTGATATGACTCTTAATTAATTTCATTTCGTATTGACACTTCAATACTAATTTTAAATCAATTCGGCACAAGCAACTTTTAAATACATCAAAGTATCTATTATTTCTTACATTGCTTTATGATCAAAATCGATGGTGTTTGTTCTTCTAACAAAAACATTCAATCTTTGGACACCACTATTTTATCATTCATGCTAAAACTTTATCATACAAGTAATGTAATTGAGATGTGAAAACTTTATTCATAATATAAAACATCTTGCTTGTTCCATAACATAAAACAACTGAACTTGTCTTATTACATATATGAATAACTCTGTCTTGTAACAATCAAGACACTAAACACACTTACTCACCATTACGAAAAGGTCTTATCAAAAACTATTAATGATAACTAAGATAACTTGAGGACGTGAACACCACTGGCCATCAACTTCCTTGACCGCCATCTTTAGCGCCAGGTCACATCATTATTCGCCACAGATAAGTAATAATCAGGACCTGTTTCATAAACAGAACAAGTATCAAATACTTTATCACATATCAAGAGGTGAATACACTCATAATTCAGTATATCAAATATATACCTATAGCGTCGAAGATTTCTCCTTCGATGGAATCAACTTCCAATGATTTGAACTCGGAAACGAACTTGTAGAAGTTCATATTGTCTGCCTTCAAAACATATTCGCGCACATGCATCTCAGAGCTTGGAGGCAGAGATATCAGCACAGTCTGAATGGCACATGAATCCGCCATCCAGTAATCGTAGACATTTGTCAGCTTGAAGTAGATGTCATACAACCTCTTCAAATGAGTCTTCAGACAGGTATGCTCCTCCATGTGAATGGTCTGGAACTTTCTAAGCTGCCTGAATTGCTCACGCCTCAATTCATCTTTGAAGTGCGTTTTGTTCGCATCAATCATGACATATGGCTCCTTGTGTCGAAACAACTCTTTCAACTTAGGTGCTAGGCAGACGGTCATGGTGATCTCCACTTCTATGAATATGTCTCGACGCCTACGGAATTCATCTTCCTCCTCCTCGCTAGCAGAATCATCTGGTCTTTCTCCTAATGCTTCATCGAGGACATATAGAATGTTGTTGTGTTAGAGAATGTTTCTAAAACCATTGTACCAGCAGATGAAGTTGGACCCGTCGGATTCTAAGGTAGAATCCGGACTCTTAAGGAAGTAACCGAAGTATAGTTCCGTCTACAGATATGATCGCAAAAGAGGTAAGGTAAAGTTTATGACATATGTGAGTTTTAGTTTATAATCATATTATCAAACACACTCCACTAAAATTATTATCCCTAAAATAATAATAGCGATTACACGACCCCCATCCACTATACCACCCCCGATCGTCACGGCCGGCGGCACAGCTTCAAAGGTGGACATAAAATGTCGATCACAACAACTCTGTGACTCATGCTCGATCTTCCGATCTTCCCGTGTTCCGAGGCCATATTTGCATATGCTAGGCTCGCCATCAAACCACGAAGACCCTACGCGTGCAACATGGCTTACACCCACTGTATACGAACGACGATATGTCCGACACCCGATCGTCACGGCCTGCCTCATAACATGGAACTTTCTTGGTGGTGCGCAATGAGGGAGAACACACTTTTGGTATTTGTTAGGGATCAACCTATGTAATATGCTACCGTTGTATATCTAACATATAAGCAATCAACAGGATGCACACACAACAACACAATTTCAACATAAAGTAATGAAGTGCGATGTGACATGGTCGATGCGCATGGAGCTCCATGGCGCCATGTGCCTGGCCCCGGGCGCCCCGACATGGCTCTGAGTCTACGGTGCCCTCCATTGCCTCCGACAGTACGAGTAATATCAAACTTAACGTAACCATGTCACATAAAATAACGCCTCTGCAAAACAAAGTTAGATGCTTCTACCTTTATTTAGTTTTGCAAGTTTTACGTGGCATATAGGCTTATTCGTAAGAGAACCGTTTCCCTACCTACGAACTTTGTACCACAATGTCGATCATATAATTGCATGTTTAAGCATCCCTTTCGGGCCCTCCATTGAAAATGCTTTGCGGACTAAAGAGAGAGAAACAGACACTCGCCAGCAACAGATACGGTCCAAGACGTATGTCAGTAGTGGAACCAGTCTCGCGTAAGCGTACACGTAAAGTCGGTCTGGGCCGCTTCATCATCTCAAAAGCTATGGACCACAACGGTACCGGTAGAGATGCTCAGGAAGATGAATTGTTGAACATAATAGGGGACAGCCGACCAGAAGATGTAGAGAACTTTGAAGATGACGGCTCACAATATCTGAATGATGATGGGTATTGCTTGTTGGATGATTTGTTACAAGGAGACAACACGCAAACAAGTATTGATGTCGATATTAGCGTTGGGCCCTCAACCTGCAAGTCATCCGATGTAAATATTTAAGTCACCTCGACCATCGCGGCCAAAGGCTCCCTCACCTCCACGTCGATCATCGCCACCTAAGGCTCCCTCACCTCCATGTCGTTCATCGCCACCTAAGGCTCTCACCTTCACCTCGACCATCGCTGCCAACGGCTCCCTCACCTCCATGTCGATCATCGCCGCCTAAGGCTCCCTCACCTCCACCTCAACCATCGCCACCTCGATTAGCGTCTAAGGCTCCCTCACCTCTACCTCAACCATCGACGCCTAGATCTGCGTCTAAGGCTCCCTCACCTCAACCTCAACCATCGCCGCCTGGATCTGCGTCTAAGGCTCCCTCACCTCCACCTCAACCATCGCCGACTCGATCTGCGCCTAAGGCTCCCTCATCTACGCCTAAGGCTCCCTCATCTACGCGTAAGGCTCCATCATCTGCGACTAAGGCTTCCACATCTTCCACGCTGCATCTACGGACTCGATCTTCGGTGTCACCCACTCAGTACATTGGAGTAAAGCGTAAGTGGCCGACTCCACCTACTAAGGAGAAAGTGTCACCGCTCCCCAAGGGTCGTCCCACGGAGAATAAGAGGCAATAGAGAGCCGACGTTGCCCAGCTTGGACAACAGAGAAAACAATCGATCGTTCCATTGAAGGTGGCATCCCAAACTGGATTACCAGAAGGGTATGAACAAATTCCTGGTGTGACGATAAATGAAATGCTAGGCCTAGTTGCAACCGGCATGGCTTCCCTGGCAAGGCAATTTGTCATGGTGAAGGAACTGGTCACAGAGGCGGAGTTGGCACTGCTACCTCCAAGGATGCGAGAATTACATCGGTGGTACATGGAGCGCACAAAAGACGGACAAACAATGATGTCTCTTACATATAAAGAAGAACATTACTTCATCGGAGAACAGACAATCCATATTGATTTTGATGAATTATGGCAGTTATTCAATATGGATGCCCTCGACAAATGTATCATGAGCTGCTATTGTCTGTAAGTGATTAATTTATTTATATTCTTAATTAAGTCTCTAGCTAATTAAGTCTCACTACATACATTTGTTCATATGCTATTATGCAAAAAGAAGATTCTCGAATGTAAGGGGATGCCTAATTATCAAGTTGGGTTCGTTGACCCGGATCGAGTTCATGTACATAACCTAGAACAAAAACCGGAAGAAACGGAGAACAACTTGTTCAATGCATTGGAGCAACAAAATTATAAAGATATTATGTTGTTTCCTTGCAACTTCAGGTGAGAGTATTCTTAATTACTGTCTTGTACACATTAACTTTCACTCTGACTAAATGTTGATGAACGTGTACAGCTACCACTTGATTCTCTTCAACATTCCTAGAATCCCGTCTGTCTTCTGGATTTGGAGAAGTGCCGATTTTCAAGAACGAGAACTTCCACACACAGCTGAGGACCTCGTCCATCCCCGAGGTACCTACATTGACCGTGGCATAGTTGAGATCGAATCACAATAGCGCATACCTTGGAGTATTACACAAGCATTAGTGATATGCTCCAAAGGTAATTTCAATCGTTATTACACTATATCGGCCTCTTTATTTTCCTGTGTTCTAGTTATTAATATCTTTTTTATTTATTTTATTTGAAGGGTATGGAAGCGGTTCACAAGATCTGAGGGTGGTCATTTCAAATCGGAGTTGACCTTTCAACAAATCCCCGTAAGTATAGTGCTCATTTTAATTCAAGTTTTAATATCGGATTGTCCTGTTTCATTATTATTTGATTCAACTCTATTTTGGTAAAGTGCGAGAAACAGCCACCGGCGACTAATCTATGTGGATACTTTGTTTGCGAGTATGTGCGCACGTGTGTCAGTGCGCTGACTTCTCCACATGCAAGTTCACCATTAATATATATATATATTCAGAGTTTTACTTTGTTAAAGATAATTTATATATTCATATCGACCTTCTATTTGATACAGAATGTGGCTTCACGTTCGCAACTCCCAGCAAAGCAACGCAAAAGATAAATTCAAGAGGAAATTGTTGGTTTTTTGCTTGAAGAGGTTATAGCCCCAATGGGAGAATACCATGAAAAAGTCCCGTCAAAGTGATATAGGAGGTCATATCGACCTTCTATTTGATACAAAATGTAATTCTAGTGTTCGGAAGACACCCGTGTGTATATATGATCGAATAAATATATATGTTCGTACGACTCGTGTGTACATATGATCGAATGTATATATATATATATATATATATATATATATATATATATATATATATATATATGTGTGTGTGTGTGTGTGTGTGTGTGTGTGTGTGTGTGTGTGTGTGTGTTCGGAAGACACACGTTATATTATGTATGCTTATATGCTTACATCGATGTGTGTAATTGTACCGTACGAATAATAGCGTAAATCATAAATAAAACAGAAAACATAAAACAAAATAAAAAATAAAAAACTAAAATCTAAAACCTCTCGAACTTTTAGTCCCGGTTTGTAATAAAGACAGGGACAAAAGGTCCTCGCCTGAGAAGCTCGCATGCTAGCCCACCTGGATGCTATTTGTACCGGGTGCAGACGAGACCGCAACTAAAGGGGTTGGCCTTTAGTCCTGATTCCGCAGTCCCGGGACAAAAGGCCCTTACAAACCGGGACTGTTAGGTTGTTTTCTACTAGTGATCCCGTGCCGCGCTCCGGGGAAGATGTCAAAGTTGCCGCCACGGCATAGGCGGAGGGGAGCGATAGCTCTGGGGCTGGAGTTGCCAGCCCCCATGCCTGATGTTGGCAGCCCCCGAGCCAATGCCTTTTTTTTGTCGGCGCCATCCTTGAATGCTTCTTGGTGGCCAGCCTTCTCCTACCCCTGAAAAAACATTTGATCTCGACTTGTATTATCTGTAAATAAGTTTTGGGGATGTAATGCTAGGCGGAAGCCAGCTAACTTTATTTTGCTACTTAAGTAGTCTTTTTGTTTATGTGGCCCGCCTTAATTTTCTTTTGACTAATATGCTTGAATTTTTGTATGTTGGCAAACCTCAGCGGGGAACTTTACCTGACACAACCAGGGCTCATATGTTTAGAATCAGAAACCAAAGCCAACATGTTGATGCCAAAGACATACTACTAGGCGAACCACATATAAGTAATCAAAAGTAAAGGAATTAGGCGGTGCAAAAAGTTTATTTTTGCTTTGGTTTGGCTCGAAAGCTGCAAGTATCTACCAGTTTGAACCTTTGCACGGAGCTAGAAATTAGGTAACTTAGATATATAAGGGTATATGATTGCAAGAAAAGACAAAAGATGGCATGCTTCTCAACACATATGAGGAACCATAGACTTTTATTTCATAATCATATATAACTTATTACAATTAGAAATTGCTAAGTGTAGAAAGGACGTAGCTGCTCAATGTTCCAAGGCCGTCTTGTTTGCTCGAACGGGTCGTCAATGCCTTGTTTTCGCTTGATTCCTCACCTTCTTGTCTGCTCCTTGCGCCTTTTCTTGTCTTCTGCGTCTCGGATGTCGGACAGGTAGTAGGAACCATTGAGCAACACCTTTGTGACTATAAATGGTCCTTCCCATGGCGGGGATAACTTATGCAAACCTTTTCTGTCTTGAATTAGGCGGAGAACCAGGTCACCTTTTATGAATCTTCGCTTTCGCACTCTCCGGCTTTGATAGCGGCGAAGTTGTTGCTGATACAAGGCGGAGCGATGGAGAGCAACATCTCTTTCTTCATCCAACAAGTCTAGGTTATCCTGTCTTGCATCTTCTACGTCTTGCTCGATGTAGGCTTGAACTCGTTGGGAGTCGTATTTCATGTCGGTGGGTAGCACCGCCTCTGCGCAATAAACTAAGAAGAAAGTAGTGTAGCATGTAGATCTGTTTGGCGTTGTACACAAACTCCAGAGTACAGACTGTAACTCATCTTCCCAAGGGCCGGCTGCCCTGAGTAATGGAGTTTCGAGGCGAGGCTTAAGTCCTGAGAGGACAAGGCCGTTTGTACGCTCTACATGCCCGTTTGGCTGTGGGTGTGACACGAATGCCAAATCAAGCCGGATGCCTAGATCCTTGCAGTATTCTACAATGTAGCCTTCAGACAAGTTGCTTCCATTATCTGTGATAATGCTGTGTGGAACTCTGAACCGAGATATTATCCCCGAGAGGAAATTGGTGGTTGTGCGTGCATCAAGTTTGCTGATCGGCTTGGCTTCGACCCATTTAGTGAACTTGTCCACAACGACCAATAGGTGGGTGTATCCGCCTTTTTCTTTCTTGAAGGGACCAACCATGTCTAAGCCCCAGACCGCGAATGGCCAGGTGATTGGGATTGTCCTGAGTTCTTGTGCCGGCAAGTGAGGTTGGCGGGCGTACAATTGGAAGCATTTGCATGTGTTCAGGATATGCTCAGCGTCTTCTTTGGCGGTTAGCCATTAGCAACCTTGGCGGAAAGCTTTTGATACGATGGACCTGGCGGAGGCGTGATGCCCGCAGGTGCCAATATGTATGTCCTTCATAATTTCCCGACCTTCTTCCGGCAATATGCGCTGCTGATAGATACCGCACGTGCTTCGCTTGTATAGCTCGCCTTTGATGATTGTGAATGCTTTTGCTCACCTTATGATCTTCCTTTTCAACACCTCATCGTCTTCCGACAACTTCTGGTCGACTAAAAAGTCGAGATAGGGGACAATCCAATCTGGCAAAACCAGGTAGATGGCAAGACTTGCTACCTCCACCGGTTCTTCTGCATCGGGGTCCAACAAGTCGGTGCCCTTAATGGACGTCTTGTGCAAATGTTCCAGGAAAATGTCCTTTGGCACGCTTTTGTGTTCTGACCCGAGTCTGGCGAGGGTGTCTGCCGCCTCGTTTTTAGCTCTTGGAACATGCCAGACTTCGTAGCCCATGAAATTTTTGGCGAATTCGTCAACCTTGGCTTTGTACGCCACCATTGTCGTGTTTTTCGCAACCCATGTGCCGCTTACTTGTTGTGCGACCAAGTCAGAGTCACCATAACCGTGGATTGTTTTGACGTCGAGATCATTTGCCACATGTAGCCCATGAAGCAAAGCTACGTATTCTGGTACATTGTTGGTTGCTGTGAAATGAATCTGCAACACGTAGCTGAGCTTATCGCCTTTTGGCGTGAGCAAGACAACCCCAGCCCCCGAGCCTTTGAGCATCTTTGATCCGTCAAAGTGCATGACCCAATATTCTGACTCGGGGAGTATTGTTTCCTCCATGGCCTATGTCCAGTCGGCAACAAATTCAGAAAGTGCTTGAGTCTTGATGGCGGTCCGTGGTTTATGGACTATATCGAAGGCGGCAAGCTCGATGCCCCCCTTGGCGACACGGCCTGTTTCCTCTGCGTTGTTGATTATGTCTCCCAACGGTGCCCTGCTGACTATTGTCACTATGTGCTCCTGGAAATAGTGCCTAAGCTTTCTGGCGGCGAAGAATACGCCATAAGCCAGCTTCTGGTGATGTGGACACCTCTGCTTGGAGGCGGAGAAGACTTCACTGATGAAGTAGACCAGACGTTCCTCAGACGTCGCGGCTTCGCTTTCCTTTCGTTCCACAGCCAGGACAACGCTGACAACTGCGCCGCTTGTCGCGATGTGGAGCAGCATTGGTTCATGCGATCGAGGTGCTGCCAATATGAAAGCGGACATGAGTGCCTCCTTAAGTTGCTGTAAGGCGGCATCTGCTTCTTTTGTCCACTCAAAGTTGTCGGATTTCTTCAATAGCCGGTCGAGAGGCATTGCCTTTTCTCCAAGGCGGCTTATGAATTGACTGACGGTCGCTGCCGAGCCGGCTAAGCGTTGCACGTCCTTTAGACAAGTTGGTATGGATATGTTTTGGATAGACTTGATCTTCTCCAGATTGACTTCGATCCCTCGTTCAGACACGATAAAGCCAAGTAGCTTGCCGAATGGACTGTCGAAAACGCATTCGATGGGATTGAGCTTCATTTGGTACTTCCGGAGATTCTAAAAAGTTTCTTCCAAGTCCTCTAGGAGATCCGCCTTCTTTTTTGACATTACCGCAATGTCGTCAACGTAGACGTGAACATTGCGGCCGATCTGTTCATGCATGCAATTTTGCATACAGCGCTGGTATGTTGCCCCTGCATTCTTCAGGCCAAAAGGCATCATTATGTAGCAGAAAGTCCCGTAAGGAGTGGTGTAAGATGACTTTTGTCGGGGGGCTACCCACGGGTAGGGTAGAGATCCGGGCAAGTCGGCCCCACTTGCAGTCATATTGGCCCTTTGGCCAGATCCAAGAGTCATTTGGCCCTTCGGATGGTGATCAGTTGGCCCTTGGGGCCCTGCAGGCGGTGACCTTTGGGAAAGACTTGGAGCTGTCCTTTGGTAGAGCCAAGGGCAGACTGGTGCACTATAAATAGACCCCCAGCCCCTCATCTGCATTCAGGCAGAGGTAGGGAGTTCTGCTAAGAACCAGCTTCTCGAAGATGTCTTGGGGAGCAAACCTAAGACATCTTCGAGTAGCTGGGCCAAGGGTTACTCTTTTGGTTGATTCCAGAAACACATGAGAAGTATAATCAGGGAGACAGGTTCTCAGGGAAGTTAGGCTGACATCGCTTATGTCGGGAAACCGACATTCGTGCCAGGAAGAAGATTCGGACTACATCCCAAGTGATGTTCCGAGCTGTAAGCAAACCGACATACTATGGCCGACATTGCCATGTTGGCACCGTCTCTCTGTTTATTGTGTGCAGGTTGGCGACATCCTCGTAGCTAAGTCCGGGCTCGGAGGAGGTCCCCGGCAATACTGGCATGGCACAGCAGTGCCGGACTGCAGAGAGTGTTCCGACATACACCTGCCGGGTTAGACGAGATACTCCGACATACTTTATGCTGGGGAAGAACTTAAGGGCAAGGATAGTCATATCCCTAACACAGAATCTAAGTCACATCCCGGCTGACACGGAAGCAGAATAGATGGCGAAGTACCGCGCGGACGTGACTATTCCACTATAGTACGGACGTGCTGACAGGGGGTACGGTATGGGCAAGCCAAGTCTCGTCTCTGACACGAAGACCATCATCAACTAGCTCGGCGCTATGAAGACTAGGTCATGATGACCTGACAGAGGCTACTCGGGTAGCTCGGCGGCTAGGCCATGTAAGCATTTCCATTAACCCGGACTCACTGCTAAGTGGACCCGGGCAGCTTAGGGTTTCCGGTCAAGCCGGCCAGAACTCTATGAATACCACCATAACTCCTCCTGCGAGAGGGACGTCCACATTCTGTTGAGAGACTTATTGCTCTGAGTTCTGCTCTCTCCCACCCTCTAGCTCTTAGTGTTCTTGGGTTCTTGGAGGAAAACCAGCTCAAGGAGCACCTTTGTAGTTCTTGACATACACATATAAGAGAGACACAGAGGCAGGAGTAGGGGTTTTACCTCCTCACGAGGGCCCCGGACCTGGGTACATCGTGTTGTTCGTGTGGATTTGTGTGTGTTCTTCCGGTGTTGAGAGTTTGTTCTTTGTTCTTATGAGTTCTTGAGCTCACCCGCGCATGCCTCGCGACATGCTAGCCCTCCCAGGATCCCCCAGCGCACGTCCGGCCTCCAACTTTAGACACCCCGTGGCATATGCCGTGAAGCCACCACGACATTTGGCGTCCACCGTGGGGCTAGAAGCGCTGGCTGGGGTTTCTATCTGGACGGGTTCCGTCACCGACTCGGGGGAAAAGGTGCTGTGCGGCCTTGTCTGCAACATCGGCTCCTTCCACTTCATATCCAACAATGCCGGTTGCTTCGCCGGTAGGCCGTTCCCGATGAACAGTTGCCTCGTCATGTTCGGGAGCTTCGTCACCTACGTCGCCATAGAGCTGGTCTGCGAGTACCCGACGCAGGTGCTCGTGGCCACCGACCTGCCCGTGATTTCCGTAGCTCGCTGTTGGCGTAGCGCTTGCCCCGAGAGTTGCGGGGTCATGATGGCCGGATCAACCGAGATCCCGGCCGCGGAGGATTCTACTTCCCCTCCACCCGCCAGGAAGGGGAGGTTGGCCAAGCAGAGGCTGGAGCGTGAGATTCCCGAGACATCGCACAGGCCGGTAAGACCCGACCCTCTGAGCGACATAGTGCAGAATCTAGCAGTGCCAGTAGAAGAAGTGTCGGATGTGGCGCATGCCATAGCAGAACTAGAGACGCAGAGGCAGTTTTTGCTTAAGGAGGCCACTACTATGGTAGAGTTGAAGGCTCAGCTTTATAGGACACTCCGAGAGTATAACATTGCACATGGTTTCACCTTGCTGGTAGATCACAGAGCCTGGATAGATAACTTGCGCAAGAGAGGTAGAGCCCTCAATGCCGAGTTAGGAGGAGGAGAGAGAGATGGCATCACCAGTTCCAGTACTGAACCCACTGAAGTGTCGGCTGGTAAGCCGATATACAGTTCACCGGCAAAGACTCTTAGAGCGGTAGAGGCCGCAAGAGCAGAGTTGTCCGAGTTAACCGGAGATGTCCGGAAGAAGCAGCAAGACCGAGTCAATGAGCTAGTCGGCATGGTGACCCGGCAGAATGAAGCTTTGCGTAGGGCAAACCTAAATGCCGGCGGTTCGCAGGTAGTTCAATCGATAAGACAACATAGTGGCTCCAACAGGCAGACCTCTTCTCCGCATGTCGGAGGAGACAGGGCCCAGAGTGTGAACTCTGGCAGAAACAGGCATCTGCAGACTTATGACCCGGAGTAGGCCAACCGGCAGTTGGCAGGGCAAGCTGGGGCCGGCAGAGCAAGAAGCAACCCGGTGTCGTGTGACATGCAAGGGCGACGGGCAAACTCGGCGGGCCAGGGACAGAGGTACCCAGTGCACAACCCGGTGCACAGGCGGCCGGAGGTAGTTTATGTCCAGCAGCCACCAAACATTAAGCCGGTGGTGAACCGGTACGAGGACGGCAACTCGGCAATGGCGCAGGATGGTTATCAAGCTCAGAACAACCCGTTGGTTTCCCTCTTGGGGTCTCGGCAGCTTGTCCCGGCAGATGCACGACATCGCCTGGACAATATTTACTTGTCGGAAGCATTACAAGAGCAAGGCCCACCTGGTCCCAAGTGTTTCGGACCCCGGATCATGAATGAGCCGCCTGTCCGGCACTTCCAGTTGAACAGAGGCGCCAAGACTTATGATGGCAGCACAAAGCCGGAGGACTGGCTGACCGACTATCTGACGGCCGTGAACATTGCCGAAGGCAACGGGAGATGGGCGGTGAGGTATATCCCGCAAATGTTGGAGGGGCCATCTCGGATCTGGCTCAACAATCTGAGAGAAGGAAGTGTGGATTGCTAGCTAGTTTTTTAAGATGCTTTTGTCAGCAATTTTCCAATCACATACAAGAGACCGAATAGACCTCAGCAGCTTGCTATATGCAAGCAGAGAGATAATGAGACCGACCGAGACTACTTAACCCTATGGAGTACTGTCCGCAATTCATGTGAAGGAGTGGTGGAGTCGCAGGCCATTTCATGGTTTGCGCAAGGGTGCCGACATGGCTCCATGTTATGAGAGAAGTTGCAGAGAGAGATGCCAGAGACACTAGCTAAGATAATCTGCATTGCGGAAAGTTACACACTAGGAGACCCAATGCAGCCCTTGCTTAACTCGGGAGAGTCGAGTAGGAGGTACCAGTGCAACAACAGGACCGGGCCACCCCGGCGAGAGGAATTTTTTTTTGTCAAGAGAAGAGAGCCAGGCTATAGATTTGAAGCACATCATGTCGCAATAGTTGCGCCGACACAGCCGGAGGCTAGCCCGGCACAGCGCCAAAAGACGGATGGTCCGACATGGACTCAGAGGCAGCAAGTAAAGCCGACATGGGCAGGCCCGAGTAAGCCGACGACATTTGAAGCAATGCTGGATGGACCATGCAGCTTCCAAACCACCGACGTTCGCAAGCTAGCGAATCACTCCACCCGGAACTGCAGCTGGTATCAGCGTGCACAGAGGGAAGGAGCTGGATCGGGCGGATACTAGCCGAGAGGACCACCAAGACCACCAGCTCAGAGCCCACCGGTACATCTTACCGGGGCAAATGCAACTCGGATGCCGCCACCAACACCAAGAGCACCTCCCCCATGACCAGTGAACGTGGTGAATGTCCGAGGCAACCCTGCCGACACAAGACAGCAGGAGCAGTACCCTCAGTATGACTTCAAGGAGGCACATCCGTCCTACATCATATTTGTGTTGGAGCCAACAGACAAGAGAAGCTTGTACAAGCGCAACATGGAGGGAAACGCAGTAATGCCGGCAGTGCCAAAGTTCATGCACTGGTCTGAGCAAGAGATCACATGGAGTAGAAAGGACACTCCACGACTTGTGCCGAACCCAGGAGGATATGCTTTGGTCGTGGACCCGACATTGAACGTGAGGTTCAACATGGTGCTGATCGACAAAGGCAGTGCCATTAACATTATGTACCAGGACACGATGGTGAAGTTGGGGATCAGCCTGAACATGCTCCAGCAGAGTACCACAACCTTCGACGGCATTGTGCCGGGAGTGTCTTGTGCTCCAATGGGAAAAGTATGGGTGGATGTGTGATGGTGCTAAGCGTGTGGTTGGTGAATCCCCAAGAGGAGGGTGTGAAGTAGCAGAGCAGCAAGGTTTCCCTCAGTTATGAAACCAAGGTTATCAAACCAGTAGGAGATGAACGCTCCCCTCGAGGTGTCAACGGCGCTAGAAACTCTGGTTGTGGCGTCGGGGACATGGAATCTGCAAAAAACACAATCAAAGTATTTTGCCCCAACTCAACGGTGAGGGTGTCAATCCCACCGACTTGCTGTAACAAAAGATTAAACGTAAGTGTGGAAGAAAGATGTTTGTTTGCAGAAAGTAACATGTTTGCAGTTGTGGTTTTATCAAATTAATGAGAAGGACAAGGATCCACAATTCACTAGTGGTGTCTCTCCATAAATAATAACATTCATCCATGCGTGGTAAAAAAATTACAGCTAGGCAATTGACAGAATAATAATGAGGAACCCAATGCATATAGTAATGATATGGTGTCTAGTATGAGATTCATTCAGGCATAACAACAATATATATAGACCGTTCCAACCACATCTATGACTAATAATCCACCTTCCGGTTAGCGTCCGCACCCCTTTCAGTATTAAGTTGCATGCAACAGATTATTGCCTTAAGCACTGTGTGTAAAGTAAGTAAGTAAGTAACATCATCCTTAGACAAAGTACTACTGTTTTATCACTATTAGCAACATCACATCTACAATCTTAGATCTTTTTGTCAGTGCCCCAGATTAAATAGAGACATGAACCTACTATCGAGCAGAAATACCCCCTCTTGGAGTTACGAGCATCTACTTGGCCAGAGCACACACAAGTAACGGAGAGCATGCAAGATCATTAAATAGCACACATGATATATTATGAAGCAATAACTTTAGTACTCAATATTCATCAGATCCCAGCAAACACACCATGGAGAATTACATAAAGATGATCTTGATCATGATAGGCAGCTCACAAGATCTGAACATGATAGCACACGAGGAGAAGACAACCATCTAGCTACTGCTATGGACCCGTAGTCCAAGGTAGACTACTCACGCATCAGTCCGGAGGCGGTCATAGCGACGTAGAAGCCTCCGGGGACGATTCACCCTCCCTGCAGGGTGCCGGGGAGAAGTTCTAATCTCTCCCGAAGTGGTGGTGACGACGGCGGCGGCTCGGGACCCGTGGAAGAAAATGTGTTTAACCCTCCTCTGTTTTTAGGTCAGGTGGGTTTATATGGGCGAAAGACCTAGGTCGGTGGCCGCCCGAGGCGGTCTCCTCAGGCCCTGGCGCGGCCAGGCTGGGGCCCGCGCCCGCAGGTGGTGAGGGCTCCTCGTGGCCCTTCTTCGTCTCGTCTTCGGTTCTTCGCGACGCAAATATTCCAAAAATATTTCCTGGTTGATTGATTTCCAATTTGGCGGATATTTCTTTAAGTACTTTCTAAAACAAAAAATGGCAGAAAACAGGGAAATGGCACTCTGACATCTTCTTAATAGGTTAGTCCCAGAAAATGCATAAAACTATATAAAATGCATATAAAACATGTAATAATATGATATAACATAGCATGGAACATAAGAAGTTATGGAAACGTTCGAGACGTATCAACATCCCCAAGCTTAGTTCTACTCGTCCCGAGTAGGCAAGAACGATAAAAGAAGAATAATTCCTGAAGTGACATGCTTAAACACAATCTTGATCATGTAATAATGTAAGGCATGTAAACTGAGATCAAATGAATAAGGGATGAAGTTTATATTGATATCAAACGAGTAATGAATAAACAAGTAGGCGAAGCAAGAAAAGCTTTCAATGATATAGTACTAGATAGCAATCAACCGTGCAAAGTAGATATTCGAGATGGTTTAAGCTTCAAGCACAACAATATAATCATCTAATGCTTCAATCAAACGTGACAACTTTATGAAAGGATCAAGTCAAGTAATAGCATATGCACGTAGAAGATCAATATATTATTTGTTCAAAAGAAACAAGCAAGCGTTCAACGTTGATTCCTGGCACCGGGATGTTATGGCTAAGAGAATGTTAACGGAGGTTTGGAAGGCCAACGGAAGAAAGGCTCACAAAGCTATAAATGATCATTAGACAAGAGAAAGTCATACAATCTTAGCTATGCAAGGAGTAGTGATTCCCATAAAACGGATGAACAATGAGCTATAAGTATATGAAAGCTCTCCAATGGAACTAGTGGGGGTGCATCCAACTTGTTTGCTCAGGAAAACCTAGAGCACTTTTGAGGAGGCTCATAATTGGAATATACAAGTCAAGTTCTATAGTGTAAAGTTCCCCACATAGTTATGCAATTAAGACATGAAAACTCTCTCATATGGAGAAAAGGTGCTAAACATGAGCACAAATGATGATCATAAATGATATGGTGCTATAACATGAGTGATGACTATAAATGATATGGTGCTGTAACATAAACACAAGTGTGTGATAAAGAATAGTAATGCTGCCCCCTTTTTATTTCTTTTCTTTCTTTCTTTTTTTCTTTTATTTTCCTCTTTTTCTGTTTCTCTTTTCGATAGCCTCCATGGCCCTTTTCACTTTTAGGGGCAAGCATCCTAATACGATATATGATATATGACAACGCACTAATGATGATAAAACAACATATTCATGATATAAGTAACTAATATGAATGTGCCATAAGAATACATATGACAACGGTGCCTCTGCCAGTGTAGCAGGTTATGCAGTGCTCTAGCGTAACATGGGTAAAACCACACATCAGTTTTATAGAAACACACAAAGCAATAAATAAGTAATGAATGAAAACAAGTTTATAGAAACATGATGGATGTTGCATGGCAATATATGTCGGAACAGCTATGGAAATGCTGTAGTAGGTAGGTATGGTGACTGTTTTGAGGAAGATATTTCGCTTATGTGTAGGACAACAAGATGAAGATATCCCACGAGTTTGGATGTACCCGCGAAAAAATGCACCAACTCTCAATGTGAGAAATGGCAAAGCAAAATACCAAAGAGGCTAGCAATATGTTGGTGGAAGTGCCATGAAAACCGCAGTTTTAGAACTCAAAAGTAAAAAGATTCCAAATAAAAATATGATCATGCAAGGCATAATGAAAATTACTCCTCGGGGAACTGTGGAAAATGAACAATTCACTGTTGGGAACCCGACCGTAGCGCATAACATAAAGTCATTACGGTTGCCTTAGAAAAAAAGAAGTCATGTACCATTATGCAATCAACTGGAAATTTAAGGGTGGCAAAGTTTTCAAGTTTCTCTAGACCAACCATTTAATCATTCCACTTTACTAAACCATCATGTTTACCATTAAGCAAATTAATATCTCAAAACAACATCAAAGATTCAAGTGAAACAATTTATTGATCTACAAGATTAATGTATCATTTAATTATACCATCTACCACATTTAGCATTTTCTGTTCTCAACCAAACACCAATCAACTTATTTACAAGATAAACTCTCCAAGTAATTAAAAAATGAGATATGAGAGTATAATATAACAAAGCTAACAACTCTAACAAGAGATGCATGAAAAACATTAGCTAGAGAGCAAACGATAACAAAAGACGAATACTCAACGGATATAAGTGAAGAATACGAGTATTCATATGAAAAAGCGGAGCGTGTCTCTCTCCCACAGAAAAGAATGCTAGGATCCATTTTATTCAGATAAATAAAATAACAAAAACAAAAAAAAACAGACGCTTCAAGATAAGCACATAAGATGTGACGGAATTAAAATATAGTTTCACTAGAAAGGACCTGATAGTTTGTCGATGAAGAAGGGGATGCCTTGGGCATCCCCAAGCTTTGACGCTTGAGTCTTCTTAAATTATGTTGGGGTGAACCACCGGGTCATCCTCAAGTTTTGGCGTTACTAACCTCTTGATCACATTATATCATCCTTCTCTCTTGAACCTTGAAAACTTTCTCCACACCAAACTTAGAGTAACTTCATTAGAGGGTTAGTGCACAAAAAATTATGATATTCTGTAGGAACACAATTACTAACAATGCTACTTGACATTAGCTACAACCATTGATACTTAATAGGATAAAAAGATCCAATCAGAATAGCAAAAGAGGCATTGCAAAAGAAAATTGCAGAATTTGTCAAAAACATAACAGTCCGTAAATACGAATTTTGTCGAGGCACTTAACTTTCTCAGATCAGAAAACTCAAAACTAATGAAAGTTGCGTATACATCTGTAGATTGCGCACAAAAAATGGAAGATTTTTTCTGCTGTTCCGGTAGGGAGATATGAATTTTACGGTGGACAGCAGAAATCGGTTTCAGCACAGGAATTGAATTTTAGCATCAACTTTCAACTAGAGGCTTAACTTGACACAACATTGCAATAAAATAAAGATACAAAGGAAGTGATACAGAGGTAGGACAAGCCCTTGACACAAGCAAAGTAAATTAAAATGACAGAAAATAAAAGTGGGTTATCTCACATAAGCGCTTTTGTTTAACGCCTTTCAGCTAGGCACAAACTAAAACTCAAGTATTATCAAGAGATGAAGCATCAGCACCATAATTTGAACGAACAATAGAGTCAAAAGGTAGCTTCATTCTTTTCCTAGGGAAGTGTTCCATACCTTTCTTGAGTGGGAATTGGTACTTGATGGTACCTTCTTTCATATCAATAATATCACCCACAGTTCTCAGAAAGGGTCTTCCCAACACAATTGGACAAGATGGGTTGCATTCGATATCCAAGACAATAAAATCAACGGGGACCAGGTTATTATTAACCATTATAGGAATATCATTGATCCTCCCCAAAGGTTTCTTCAGAGCATTATCAGCAAGAAAAATATCCAAAAAGCAATGTTTCAATGGTGGCAAATCAAACACATCACAGAGCTTTTTAGGCATAACAGAAACACTTGCACCAATGTCACACAAAGCATTGCCATAAAATTTATCTACTTTCATCTTAATGATGGGCTCCCAACCATCTTCTAATTTCTTAGGGATAGAAGCTTCAAGTTTTAATTTATCTTCCCTAGCTTTTATGAGAGCATTTGTAATAGAGTAGTAAAACCCAAATTAAGAGAGCTACCATTAGGACTTGTGGCCAATTTTTGCAAGAACTTAGTAAATTCAGAGATATTACAATTATAAAATCAAAATTATTATCATCAAAGCAAACCGAACCACTTTGTCTCACGTTCTTAAAAATTTCAGCACTAACTCTAGTTTCAGCAGTTTTAGGCAATTTTAATTTTTTGGAGGAAGTAGAGGAGACATTTCCAACACCAACTATGTTACCATGGAAACTAGGAGGCTAACTAACATGTGAAACACCATTATTTTCAGAGGTAGTAATAGTAAAAATTTAACAATATTAGCCTGTTTCTCTAGTTTAATCTCTCTTTCCCATCTAGCACGTAATTGAGCCATTAATCTAACTTTTTCGTAAATTTGAACTTGGATGGCATTAGCAGTAGCAAAAGGATTATCATCTGTATTTTCAGGTTTAGCAGCAATTTTATTAATTAAAGAAGATTGTGCTGTAGACATAGAGGAAATACAAGTTTCAGCATTAGTCATTTTTCTTTGGAGGACTGAAATCGCCCTATTTAAATTTTCTATTTGATGACTAATGTTTCTTAGCATATTAGATTGTTCTTCCATGATTTTAGTGTATACTTTATTTTTCTCATATTGATTTTGCATAAAAACTTTAGTAGGTTTGTCAATTTCTAGAATCCTTTCCTCACCAGGCATTTTAGCATAAGAATTACCATAAGATTTGCCACAAGAATACCATTATTAGGAGGATAGGGCTTATAGTTGTTGTTACCATAGTTGTTCCTATATGCATTGTTGTTGAAATTGTTACTTTTAATGAAATTCACATCAACTAGCTCTTCTTGTGCAACTAAAGAAGCTAAAGGAACATTATTGGGATCAATATGGGATTTACCACTAGCAAGAATAGACATAATAATATCAATCTTTTCACTCAAAGAGGAGGTTTCTTCAACAGAATTTACCTTCTTACCTTGAGGTGTCCTCTCCGTATGCCATTTAGAATAATTTACCATCATATCATCCAAGAGTTTTGTTGCAGCCCCCAAAGTGATGGACATAAAGGTACCTCCCGCAACTGAATCCAATAAGTTTCTTGAAGAAAAATTAAGTCCTGCATAAAAGGTTTGGATGATCGTCCAAGCAGTCAGTCCATGGGTTGGGCAATTCTTTATCATAGATTTCATTCTTTCCCAAGCTTGAGCAACATGTTCATTATCAAGTTGTTTGAAATTCATGATGCTACATCTTAGAGAAATAATCTTAGCAGGAGGATAATATTTTCCAATGAAAGCATATTTGCATTTAATCCATGAATCAATACTATTCCTAGGCAATGAAAGCAACCATTCTTTAGCTCTTCCTCTAAAAGAGAAAGGAAATAATTTCAGTTTTATGATATCACCATCTATATCTTTATATTTTTGCATTTCACATAATTCAACAAAGTTATTTAGATGTGCAGCATCATCATCAGAACTAACACCAGAGAATTGCTCTCTCATAACAAGATTCAAAAAGCAGGTTTAATTTCAAAGAACTCATCTTTAGATGCACGTGGAGCAATAGGTGTGCATATAAAATCATTATTGTTGGTGCTTGTAAAGTCACACAACTTAGTATTTTCAGCGGAACTCATTTTAGCAATTCAAATAACAAACCGAAACAACAAAATTAAAGAAAATAATGACAAACCAAAATAAACAAAGCAACAAAACTGAAAATAAAAGTGCAAAACCGAAATAACAAAAGTAATGCAAGTAACTATTTTTTTTGTATTTTTGATATTAAGCAAACAAAACAGTAATAAAAATAAACTAAGCAACACAATAACAAAATAAAAAGATTGGAAGTGCGAAAACTCCCCTTGTGCAGAATGCACAAATCTCCACGGCAACGGCGCCAGAAAAATCCTTGACGGTGCTAAGCGTGTAGTTGGTTAATCCCCAAGAGGAGGGTGTGAAGTAGCAGAGCAACAAGGTTTCCGTCAGTTATGAAACCAAGGTTATCGAACCAGTAGGAGATGAACGTTCCCCTCGAGGTGTCAACGGCGCCAGAAACTCTTGGTGTGGCGTCGGGGACATGGAATCTGCACACAACACAATCAAAGTATTTTTCCCCAACTCAACGGTGAGGGTGTCAATCCCACCGGCTTGCTGTAACAAAAGATTAAACGTACGTGTGGAAGAAAGATATTTGTTTGCAGAAAGTAACAAGTTTGCAGTTGTGGTTTTGTCAGATTTATGAGATGGACCGGGGTCCACAGTTCACTAGTGGTGTCTCTCCATAAATAATAACATTCATCCACGCGTGGTAAACAAATTACACCTAGGGAATTGACAGAATAATGATAAGCAACCCAATGCATATACTAATGATATGGTGTCTAGTGTGAGATTCATTCGGACAATACAACAATATACATAGACCGTTCCAACCACATCTATGACTAATAATCCACCTTTCGGTTAGCGTCCGCTCCCCTTTCAGTATTAAGTTGCATGCAAAAGATTATTGCCTTAAGCACTGTGTGTAAAGTAAGTAAGTAACATCATACTTAGACAAAGTACTACTGTTTTATCCCTAGTAGCAATAGCACATCTACAACCTTAGAGCTTTCTGTCACTGCCCCAGATTAAATAGAGACATGAACCTACTATCGAGCATAAATACCCCCTCTTGGAGTTACGAGCATCTACTTGGCCAGAGCACACACAAGTAACGTAGAGCATGCAAGATCATTAAATAGCACACACATGATATATTATGAAGCAATAACTTTAGTACTCAATATTCATCAGATCCCAGCAAACACACCATGGAGAATTACATAAAGATGATCTTGATCATGATAGGCAGCTCACAAGATCTAAACATGATAGCACACGAGGAGAAGACAACCATCTAGCTACAGCTATGGACCCGTAGTCCAAGGTAGACTACTCACGCATCAGTCCGGAGGCGGTCATGGCGACGTAGAAGCCTCCGGGGACGATTCACCCTCCCTGGAGGGTGCCGGGGAGAAGTTCTAATCTCTCCGGAAGTGGTGGTGACGGCGGCGGCGGCTCGGGACCCGTGGAAGAAAATGTGTTTAACCCTCCTCTGTTTTTAGGTCAGGTGAGTTTATATGGGCGAAAGACCTAGGTCGGTGGCCGCCCGAGGCGGTCTCCTCAGGCCCTGGCGCGGCCAGGCTGGGGCCCGCGCCCGCAGGTGGTGAGGGCCCCTCGTGGCCCTTCTTCGTCTCGTCTTCGGTTCTTCGCGACGCAAATATTCCAAAAATATTTCCTGGTTGATTGATTTCCAATTTGGCGGATATTTCTTTAAGTACTTTCTAAAACAAAAAATGGCAGAAAACAGGGAAATGGCACTCTGACATCTTCTTAATAGGTTAGTCCCAGAAAATGCATAAAACTATATAAAATGCATATAAAACATGTAATAATATGATATAACATAGCATGGAACATAAGAAGTTATGGAAACGTTCGAGACGTATCAACATCCCCAAGCTTAGTTCTACTCGTCCCGAGTAGGCAAGAACGATAAAAGAAGAATAATTTCTGAAGTGACATGCTTAAACACAATCTTGATCATGTAATAATGTAAGGCATGTAAACTGAGATCAAATGAATAAGGGATGAAGTTTATATTGATATCAAACGAGTAATGAATAAACAAGTAGGCGAAGCAAGAAAAGCTTTCAATGATATAGTACTAGATAGCAATCAACCGTGCAAAGTAGATATTAGAGATGGTTTAAGCTTCAAGCACAACAATATAATCATCTAATGCTTCAATCAAACGTGACAACTTTATGAAAGGATCAAGTCAAGTAATAGCATATGCACGTAGAAGATAAATATATTATTTGTTCAAAAGAAACAAGCAAGCGTTCAACGTTGATTCCTGGCACCGGGATGTTATGGCTAAGAGAATGTTAACGGAGGTTTGGAAGGCCAACGGAAGAAAGGCTCACAAAGCTATAAATGATCATTAGACAAGAGAAAGTCATACAATCTAAGCTACGCAAGGAGTAGTGATTCCCATAAAACGGATGAACAATGAGCTATAAGTATATGAAAGCTCTCCAATGGAACTAGTGGGGGTGCATCCAACTTGTTTGCTCAGGAAGACCTAGAGAACTTTTGAGGAGGCTCATAATTGGAATATACAATTCAAGTTCTATAGTGTAAAGTTCCCCACATAGTTATGCAACTAAGACATGAAAATTCTCTCATATGGAGAAAAGGTGCTAAACATGAGCACAAATGATGATCATAAATGATATGGTGCTATAACATGAGCACAAGTGATGACTATAAATGATATGGTGCTGTAACATAAGCACAAGTGTGTGATAAAGAATAGTAATGCTGCCCCCTTTTTATTTCTTTTCTTTCTTTCTTTTTTTCTTTTATTTTCCTCTTTTTTCTGTTTCTCTTTTCGATAGCCTCCATGGCCCTTTTCACTCTTAGGGGCAAGCATCCTAATACGATATATGATATATGACAACACACTAATGATGATAAAACAAAATATTCATGATATAAGTACATAATATGAATGTGCCATAAGAATACATATGACAACGGTGCCTCTGCCAGTGTAGCAGGTTATGCAGTGCTCTAGCGTAACATGGGTAAAACCACACATCAGTTTTATAGAAACACGCAAAGCAATAAATAAGTAATGAATGACAACAAGTTTATAGAAACATGATGGATGTTGCATGGCAATATATGTCGGAACAGCTATGGAAATGCTGTAGTAGGTAGGTATGGTGACTGTTTTGAGGAAGATATTTCGCTTATGTGAAGGACAACAAGATGAAGATATCCCACGAGTTTGGATGTACCCGCGAAAAAATGCACCAACTCTCAATGTGAGAAAGGGCAAAGAAAAATATCAAAGAGGCTAGCAATATGGTGGTGGAAGTGCCATGAAAACCGCAGTTTTAGAACTCAAAAGTAAAAAGATTCCAAATAAAAATATGATCATGCAAGGCATAATGAAAATTACTCCTCGGGGAACTGTGGCAAATGAACAATTCACTGTTGGGAACCCGACCGTAGCGCATAACATAAAGTCATTACGGTTGCCTTAGAAAAAAAGAAGTCATGTACCATTATGCAATCAACTGGAAATTTAAGGGTGGCAAAGTTTTCAAGTTTCTCTAGACCAACCATTTAATCATTCCACTTTACTAAACCATCATGTTTACCATTAAGCAAATTAATATCTCAAAACAACATCAAACATTCAAGTGAAACAATTTATTGATCTACAAGATTAATGTATCATTTAATTATAGCATCTACCACATTTAGCATTTTCTGTTCTCAACCAAACACCAATCAACTTATTTAAAAGATAAACTCTCCAAGTAATTAAAAAATGAGATATGAGAGTATAATATAACAAAGCTAACAACTCTAACAAGAGATGCATGAAAAACAAGAGCTAGAGAGCAAACGATAACAAAAGACGAATACTCAACGGATATAAGTGAAGAATACGAGTATTCATATGAAAAAGCGGAGCGTGTCTCTCTCCCACAGAAAAGAATGCTAGGATCCATTTTATTCAGAGAAATAAAATAACAAAAACAAACAGAGGCTTCAAGATAAGCACATAAGATGTGACGGAATTAAAATATAGTTTCACTAGAAAGGACCTGATAGTTTGTCGATGAAGAAGGGGATGCCTTGGGCATCCCCAAGCTTTGACGCTTGAGTCTTCTTAAATTATGTTGGGGTGAACCACCGGGTCATCCTCAAGTTATGGCGTTACTAACTCTTGATCACATTATATCATCCTTCTCTCTTGAACCTTGAAAACTTTCTCCACACCAAAGTTAGAGTTACTTCATTAGAGGGTTAGTACACAAAAAATTATGATATTCTGTAGGAACACAATTGCTAACAGTGCTACTTGACATTAGCTACAACCATTGATACTTAATAGGATAAAAAGATCCAATCAGAATAGCAAAAGAGGCATTGCAAAAGAAAATTGCAGAATTTGTCAAAAACATAACAGTCCGTAAATACGAATTTTGTCGAGGCACTTAACTTGGTCAGATCAGAAAACTCAAAACTAATGAAAGTTGCGTATACATCTGTGGATTGCGCACAAAAAATGGAAGATTTTTTCTGCTGTTCCAGTAGGGAGATATGAATTTTACGGTGGACAGCAGAAATCTGTTTCAGCACATGAATTGAATTTTAGCATCAACTTTCAACTAGAGGCTTAACTTGACACAACATTGCAATAAAATAAAGATACAAAGGAAGTGATACAGAGGTAGGACAAGCCCTTGACACAAGAAAAGTAAATTAAAATGACAGAAAATAAAAGTGGGTTGTCTCACATAAGCGCTTTTGTTTAACGCCTTTCAGCTAGGCACAAACTAAAACTCAAGTATTATCAAGAGATGAAGCATCAGCACCATAATTTGAACGAACAATAGAGTCAAAAGGTAGCTTCATTCTTTTCCTAGGGAAGTGTTCCATACCTTTCTTGAGTGGGAATTGGTACTTGATGGTACCTTCTTTCATATCAATAATATCACCCACAGTTCTCAGAAAGGGTCTTCCCAACACAATTGGACAAGATGGGTTGCATTCGATATCCAAGACAATAAAATCAACGGGGACCAGGTTATTATTAACCATTATAGGAATATCATTGATCCTCCCCAAAGGTTTCTTCAGAGCATTATCAGCAAGAAAAATATCCAAAAAGCAATGTTTCAATGGTGGCAAATCAAACACATCACAGAGCTTTTTAGGCATAACAGAAACACTTGCACCAATGTCACACAAAGCATTGCCATAAAATTTATCTACTTTCATCTTAATGATGGGCTCCCAACCATCTTCTAATTTCTTAGGGATAGAAGCTTCAAGTTTTAATTTATCTTCCCTAGCTTTTATGAGAGCATTTGTAATAGAGTAGTAAAAGCCAAATTAAGAGAGCTACCATTAGGACTTGTGGCCAATTTTTGCAAGAACTTAGTAACTTCAGAGATATTACAATTATAAAATCAAAATTATTATCATCAAAGCAAACCGAACCACTTTGTCTCACGTTCTTAAAAATTTCAGCACTAACTCTAGTTTCAGCAGTTTTAGGCAATTTTAATTTTTTGGAGGAAGTAGAGGAGACATTTCCAACACCAACTATGTTACCATGGAAACTAGGAGGCTAACTAACATGTGAAACACCATTATTTTCATAGGTAGTAATAGTAAAAATTTAACAATATTAGCCTGTTTCTCTATTTCAATCTCTCTTTCCCATCTAGCACGTAATTGAGCCATTAATCTAACTTTTTCGTAAATTTGAACTTGGATGGCATTAGCAGTAGCAAAAGGATTATCATCTGTATTTTCAGGTTTAGCAGCAATTTTATTAATTAAAGAAGATTGTGCTGTAGACATAGAGGAAATACAAGTTTCAGCATTAGTCATTTTTCTTTGGAGGACTGAAATCTCCCTATTTAAATTTTCTATTTGATGACTAATGTTTCTTAGCATATTAGATTGTTCTTCCATGATTTTAGTGTATACTTTATTTTTCTCATATTGATTTTGCATAAAAACTTTAGTAGGTTTGTTAATTTCTAGAATCCTTTCCTCACCAGGCATTTTAGCATAAGAATTACCATAAGATTTGCCACAAGAATACCATTATTAGGAGGATAGGGCTTATAGTTGTTGTTACCATAGTTGTTCCTATATGCATTGTTGTTGAAATTGTTACTTTTAATGAAATTCACATCAACTAGCTCTTCTTGTGCAACTAAAGAAGCTAAAGGAACATTATTGGGATCAATATGGGATTTACCACTAGCAAGCATAGACATAATAATATCAATCTTTTCACTCAAAGAGGAGGTTTCTTCAACAGAATTTACCTTCTTACCTTGAGGTGTCCTCTCCGTATGCCATTTAGAATAATTTACCATCATATCATCCAAGAGTTTTGTTGCAGCCCCCAAAGTGATGGACATAAAGGTACCTCCCGCAACTCAATCCAATAAGTTTCTTGAAGAAAAATTCAGTCCTGCATAAAAGGTTTGGATGATCGTCCAAGCAGTCAGTCCATGGGTTGGGCAATTCTTTATCATAGATTTCATTCTTTCCCAAGCTTGAGCAACATGTTCATTATCAAGTTGTTTGAAATTCATGATGCTACATCTTAGAGAAATAATCTTAGCAGGAGGATAATATTTTCCAATGAAAGCATCTTTGCATTTAATCCATGAATCAATACTATTCCTAGGCAATGAAAGCAACCATTCTTTAACTCTTCCTCTAAAAGAGAAAGGAAATAATTTCAGTTTTATGATATCACCATCTATATCTTTATATTTTTGCATTTCACATAATTCAACAAAGTTATTTAGATGTGCACCATCATCATCAGAACTAACACCAGAGAATTGCTCTCTCATAACAAGATTCAAAAAGCAGGTTTAATTTCAAAGAACTCATCTTTAGATGCAGGTGGAGCAATAGGTGTGCATATAAAATCATTATTGTTGGTGCTTGTAAAGTCACACAACTTAGTATTTTCAGCGGAACTCATTTTAGCAATTCAAATAACAAACCGAAACAACAAAATTAAAGAAAATAATGACAAACCAAAATAAACAAAGCAAAAAAACTGAAAATAAAAGTGCAAAACCGAAATAACAAAAGTAATGCAAGTAACTAATTTTTTTGTATTTTTTATATTAAGCAAACAAAACAGTAATAAAAATAAACTAAGCAAGACAATAACAAAATAAAAAGATTGGAAGTGCGATGTAGCGTACCTGCACTTTAAATAAGGCAGATACCTGTGTATAGTGCAAATCCCTGGATCGATTCATTTGCACACAGTTTACGATGTAATATCACAACAAAGTATCAATTTTATTACATCGAGGATCCAGACTTACAAAATATTCGATACAAGTTGCATAGCATAAAGCTAGCATTGAAAAAAAATACACAGCGGAAATACAATAGCAGTGAGTCTCTATAACTTTCATGCTGCCACAGGCGAAAACATGTTGGTTGTAGACTCGAAACCTTTACGAAACCTCACTCGTCATCTGATCAAATCTGCAATAAGAAAAATATTGCAACAACGTGGGTCAGATTCCATTAAAAATGGAGTCTGGCAAGTGACACTATGGTGGACACTTATGGAATAACTCTAAAGCCTATATGCATATTTGGCTGGTGGAGCTCAAGGCTAATTTGCATAAAGCCAATTTTTCCTATCCTTTTGAAAACACTTTTCTTGAAATCTCGACGAGTATGGCATGAAAACCATAAATCTCATCTTCCCTTGTTCACCCATCAACTTTTAACTTAGAAATTGGAATGGTGGAATCCTCCGTTGACGTCCTTGATCAGCTGCTCAAAATTGTCCGTAACCGGGGACACGGCTAAGTACTTAGTTTTACACTCTGCAGAGGTTGTGCACGTTCACCATTGTACCCATTCAACCCAAGGTATCCTTTACACACCATTTGTGATAAGGAAAGGAGAGAATGAGACGAGATCTTTCAGAAGCATTTTCCCTCCCACCTGGCTTGACCCGTTCCACCTAACATCCCCCTACATCTGCTTGTCAAGCCGGAGAGAGTCCACGCAACATAATTGATCAAGCCAGAGCCCATATGGCAATGGCTGCACTGGAAGCAATCGTCACTCGGAGTTCTTCAGATTCCTCTGTTCCTGGGTGGCCATTCTCAAGTGTACATACTCTAGGAACCATAGAAATGGACCTGAGTAGCCACTCAACATAACCCATGCAACCAATTACCACCCAGGTGTTTTATTCTTAACTTAGTAGAATTTAGATTTTCACAAAACAACATTTGCATAGCAACAATAATTCTACTAAGTATTGCATAGGAACCTAGACACAGGAATAAGGGATTCTACACAGGTTTAGCATAGCAACACATGCATATAAAAATACACTAAGTAATGCATATAAAAATAGGAAGTTTATGAGGTGTGCCACTTGCCTTTGAATGTTGTCGTTGTTCACAACTCTTTTCAACAATGAACGTTTGCTCTCCGTTTAATCTAAACATTAATAGCAAACAACAATACAACAATCAACAAACAACAATCATCAACGTACATGCTCATATCAAATGAACAACAAGTTTTATAAAACTCCTAAGGAAAACATGTCATGTATGCAAATTATTTCTAAGGGCTAGAGATGCATATTATGCTATGAAAAATCTCTTAAGTTAATGCAAGGAAAATAGGTGGGTCAAGAATGACTAAGGACTAAGGTCTTAAGTTGGATAAAAATACTTTGTTTTATATCCTCTTTAAACAAGCACTCTAATGGCTTAGCCATGATGTGCAAAATACTTAGAGAAAAATACTAAGTCATTTGTTCAAGGTGATCAACGATTATTATCAACTCTTTGTAAATTGGACATTCACTATAGTGAGAGAGACAGACACCCGGCCAGCCACTTAAATTGTGGAACAGGTCTCATGTACGTGGACATGTAAGGTTTGTTTCCAGGACGCTTCATCCCACTATGCTGATAGGATCCAACAACTTCAAGATGATAACATCATGATCAAAATTTGTTTAAGTTTAAAAGACAAGATTAGGAAAGAGGGAAAAGAAGGAAATATGTAGTTGTCCTCCAGGCTTCATCTCCAGATTTGTAATATTCTCCTTGATGTCTTGATTGAATTCTTGGTAGACTTGAATAATCTTCAGACTTGATGATTCTTGTATCCTCGAGGCTGGTCTTGGATTTTGAGTTCTCAGAGAAAAGAAAAGGCAGAGAGAAAGACTTAGAGAATAAAAGGAAGGTTGGCCTTCTTGAACTTCTTCTCACTTTTCTTCTAAGTGCTTGACATCTTGAGGATGCTTCCAGAGTCTATTTTCTTCTAAGTCCTTCATGAAGTCTCAGAGAAAAGAAAGAGAGAGAGAGAGAGAGAGAGCAAGACTTGGAAAATATTTCTGGTTGGTCTTCATGAACTTCCTCTTGATTTTTCTTCTAAGTGCTTCTACTTCTTGGAGATACTTCTGAAGTCTTGTTTTGGCTAAGTCCTTCAATGGCCTTCTAGCTCCATCTTGGAAATCCTAAGTGTCTAAGTGCATAGCACTTTACCAAAGCACTAGGTTGAAAATAATCCTAACTTAGGGAAAATAAGGAAGGAGTTTTCCTATAAGGAGTATAACTATACAATAGATATGTCATGCATGCAATGCAATTTATTTCTAAGGACAACACTTAACAAAAAAAAACAACTAAGTTTTCTAGATGCTAAAATTTTCTAAGGAAAATATTTAGCATCTTTAAGATGTTGAAATTTTTCTAAGGAAGAGTGTTGTCGAAAAATATTTATCAATATTTTCTAACAAAGAATTTATTTTGTTTAAGGAGGCAAAATATTTCTAAGAACATTTTAATACCAAAGTGGTTATAATATGACTAAGTACATTATAATTCGAATATATGATGAAAATAAATTTTAATAAATTTTTAATCAATTTTAATCATTAAAACAACACTTAAAAGTATTTAATCAATATAAATTATAAAATCATAGAAAATTATTCTACAAAAATTAGTAGAAAAATACTACTGCCAATACTTAGACATTCAAATTTATATCAAAAGAGTTTGACAAGTTTTAAATTTCCAATTTGAAGTTATGTTCAATTTACCATTAATGCCACTTTTGAATTTCAACAAATTTTAATTTGACAAAACATAAAAGTAATGATGCCAAAAGTTTCTACGTGTCATAAGCTTTCCAAAAATATTTTATTTGTAAAATTTGACCAAACCAATAAAAAGTAGTGATAGATTTAAAATTTAAGATTTTTCTGCAAAACTGCCGGTCTTCGGTTGACTGTTGACTTTGACTGCTGACGTAGGAATTGACTTGCTGACGTGGCAGGCTGACTGGGATTTGACTACGAATTTGACCAAAAATAAAGTTGCTCGGATGGAAAAACACTCTTAACGAAAGTTGTAGAGAATTACGTGCTCTTTCTAATTATCAGAATTATAACATAAGTGGATGAATAGATTGGTAACAAATCGTAAAATACCTGTCTGATCCGAAACTTCAAACGCGAATATCTCTCAGCTCGCTGAACTAAAAGAGGTGAGGCTTGGGGAAAAAGAAAGGTCTATCAGGGGAACAACTTTCGTATTCTCGTCCCAAACTTTTAAGATGGTTTGGTTACTCGAACAACATCAAACACGATCTGTATTATACAGAAAATTTCGTACGTTAAAATAAAAAGTTGTCAACATGAAAGTTGTAGATATAGAGTAGATCTACCTTTTCACCGAAGGAATTTCGATTTGACGCAACAAGTGCGAGGAGATCTGAGAAATACGACTTCAGATCTGATGGATGACGATTCGAAATTCTTCCTCCACGCTTGATGAAAATAGTTGAGGCTTATTGGGATGGAAAGATATCGACGAGATCTACAACAATGATTAAGGCCCCGTCGTGATTGGAGATGATTTTGTTCGTCGAACGAACGAAATACTATTTCGCTGATTAGGGTTTCGGTGGAACGAAAAGAGTAAAAGAGATGCCGGCGGCTACAAGGGTTTATATAGGCGAAGGGATGGTGGAATAGATAGGGCTCAGAGTTGTGAACGCGTAGGATCAAGCGGATCCGGATTTGGAGTTATATTTCTTGAGATATACGTGTTTGAATGAAAGGTGGTTGGAAAAACGAATTTTCAGAGAGTTCGATACGATTTCGGTTCGCTTCGGTTCGGTGGGTTGTGGGCCGGCCGGCTGGCCCGTTTCCTTCTTTTTTTTTTCCTTAATTCCTTCATAACTTTTGTTTTAGAACTCCGAATTAAGTGAAATTAATTTCTAAAAATTTCTAAAAATCATATCTTTATTTTAAAACATTTATGGACATGTTTTAACCACTTTTTTAAAATATTAATTTTGAATATTTGATTTAATGCAAATTTGACACTTTTGTCAAATTTGGAAATAGAAATTTAATTAATTTATTTATGGCTAAATAAAATTTGGTACAATAATTGTGAACATATGAAAATAATTATTTCTAATAATTACAATCAAAATATTAAACTAAAATAAGATAAATAGCATAATCATTATTTTGTTTTTAATATTTTCTCGGATAGATTTTTCAAATGGAAATAGTATTTCAACCATTGTAATTTCAAATCTAAACAATGCAAGAAGATGATGAATGCATGCATGAATTTTGTTTTCAAATCGACATACAAATAGTTTTCAAAAAGTTTTTTATTTTTCTGATTTTTCAGAATTTGAAAAATCCTAGGATGTTACAGACTACCACCCTTAAAAGGAATCTCGTCCCCGAGATTCGGAGAGGCTAGAAAGAAAGCAAATGCTTGAATGATTCTGATAACTCGAGAGGTTTGAAAAATGTAATGTTTTGACACGGAAACTTGAGAATTGGCAGCGAATGATTTTTTATGATTAGGAGGGTAGAAAGAAAGATAGTTTGAGATCTCTGGGTTAAAGCGACTGGGTTTGAATTATTTAGGTGGCTACCACCCTTAAAAGAAATTTTTGTGGTCAGTATAGAAACTTTGTTTAATCTTGTTTATTTCTCTGATGTAGAGCGTACAAGTATTCAAAATACAATGGCATGTGGTGGATACAGAAAGTTTTAGCACTCACGTTTTCCGCTCGGTCCTTGGAGAGATTTATCCTTCTTCCTCTCAGGGCATCTGCGGCATGTCACGGGACTGATGATTTTCTTGTGCGGGCGGGTAAGGCATTTCTCCTTCATCTTTTCTGGGCACTTATCAGCATAATGTCCCTTGCCCTTACATTTGAAGCAAATTACGTCGGTTAAGTTCTTCTTCTTCTTCTTCTTAGGTGTTTCCAGGGCTAAAAGTTCTTCCAAATCTTGTTTGCCATATTCTATCTCAATTAAAGAAGTCCAGTCTCGTTTGATGTGACAACTTCGAGCCAGGTGATCTCCTTTACACTTATAGCAACACTTGGAGTTACTTTTGGATATCATCGGGTGTGACTTTACTCTCACTTCATTATCCATCTGAACAGGAGCTTCAATCGTCCTTGGACAATGATTTGGTTCAGTGTCCTCACCAATCTTCTCCTTTCTGCAGTTCGATGGACAATGTCCTTGTTCCTCCAGGGTCTTCATGAGGGACTGTTGCATTCCTTCCTTGGTTTGCTGGGTAGCTTGTTGCACCAAGGGATAAAGTTGACACTGGGTTGGGACATAGTTTGTTCCTTCACACAAGAAGCAAGTAACCTGACTTGTGAGGCATCCTTTAACTAGATGTCTGGTATGACCATGGGGCCACTCATCAGAACATTCTTTGGACGTATGTACTATTTCTCCACAAGTTTTGCATGCCTTTAGTTTGGTCATAAGGTTCTCTTCAAAATCACTATGGTTTTGATCAATCTTAGGCAGTTGCTCATTGATCATCTTCCACAGCTGATTCTGGTTCTCTAATAGTAGTCGCATAGTTGTATGCAAATCATTGGTGTTGGTATTGGGGTGAGACATCTGTTTAGTTTAGAAAGCAATGAGTTGAATTATTTGTACTTATGGGGGAATCCTAGTTCAATAAAACAAAACAAGGCAACCAATCTATAACATAATCAATCAACATCTAACAAACATCAAGCAACAAGGTTCACAACAAACAAACAATCTAGTATTGTCATATAGCCAAGTTGATATGATCAATACACTAACACGATATCGTCATTCTATTTTTGGTGGTGGTCAAATCTACCTCCTTCATGACTGCTTCAAGTTCTTGTTCAACTTTCTTGGATATCTTAGAAGTGTTGGTCGTATCCTGGTTCTTCAGTGGTCTTCCATGCATGCAGAACTTCATGATTAATCGTAGCTTTTCCATATGAGGCAGCAGAATCAGACTTAGACTATAAGAACATGGTCATCTAGAAAAAGATAAGAGGTTTTTAGAAGGTTGATAGTAGATGAGAGTATGAGGAAGATAAAATGAAAAGTTTTGTTTTTAGAAAAGTGAATAAATAGATTTTCAATCCTATGGTCAAATCCTATTTCTATCCAAACCTAGGGTTTCGAACCTACAGGCAACACAGTGCTCTGATACCATCTGTAGCGTACCTGCACTTTAAATAAGGCAGATACCTGTGTATAGTGCAAATCCCTGGATCGATTCATTTGCACACACAGTTTACGATGTAATATCACAACAAAGTATCAATTTTATTACATCGAGGATCCAGACTTACAAAATATTCGATACAAGTTGCATAGCATAAAGCTAGCATTGAAAAAAATACACAGCGGAAATACAATAGCAGTGAGTCTCTATAACTTTCATGCTGCCACAGGCGAAAACATGTTGGTTGTAGACTCGAAACCTTTACGAAACCTCACTCGTCATCTGATCAAATCTGCAATAAGAAAAATATTGCAACAACGTGGGTCAGATTCCATTAAAAATGGAGTCTGGCAAGTGACACTATGGTGGACACTTATGGAATAACTCTAAAGCCTATATGCATATTTGGCTGGTGGAGCTCAAGGCTAATTTGCATAAAGCCAATTTTTCCTATCCTTTTGAAAACACTTTTCTTGAAATCTCGACGAGTATGGCATGAAAACCATAAATCTCATCTTCCCTTGTTCACCCATCAACTTTTAACTTAGAAATTGGAATGGTGGAATCCTCCGTTGACGTCCTTGATCAGCTGCTCAAAATTGTCCGTAACCGGGGACACGGCTAAGTACTTAGTTTTACACTCTGCAGAGGTTGTGCACGTTCACCATTGTACCCATTCAACCCAAGGTATCCTTTACACACCATTTGTGATAAGGAAAGGAGAGAATGAGACGAGATCTTTCAGAAGCATTTTCCCTCCCACCTGGCTTGACCCGTTCCACCTAACATCCCCCTACATCTGCTTGTCAAGCCGGAGAGAGTCCACGCAACATAATTGATCAAGCCAGAGCCCATATGGCAATGGCTGCACTGGAAGCAATCGTCACTCGGAGTTCTTCAGATTCCTCTGTTCCTGGGTGGCCATTCTCAAGTGTACATACTCTAGGAACCATAGAAATGGACCTGAGTAGCCACTCAACATAACCCATGCAACCAATTACCACCCAGGTGTTTTATTCTTAACTTAGTAGAATTTAGATTTTCACAAAACAACATTTGCATAGCAACAATAATTCTACTAAGTATTGCATAGGAACCTAGACACAGGAATAAGGGATTCTACACAGGTTTAGCATAGCAACACATGCATATAAAAATACACTAAGTAATGCATATAAAAATAGGAAGTTTATGAGGTGTGCCACTTGCCTTTGAATGTTGTCGTTGTTCACAACTCTTTTCAACAATGAACGTTTGCTCTCCGTTTAATCTAAACATTAATAGCAAACAACAATACAACAATCAACAAACAACAATCATCAACGTACATGCTCATATCAAATGAACAACAAGTTTTATAAAACTCCTAAGGAAAACATGTCATGTATGCAAATTATTTCTAAGGGCTAGAGATGCATGTTATGCTATGAAAAATCTCTTAAGTTAATGCAAGGAAAATAGGTGGGTCAAGAATGACTAAGGACTAAGGTCTTAAGTTGGATAAAAATACTTTGTTTTATATCCTCTTTAAACAAGCACTCTAATGGCTTAGCCATGATGTGCAAAATACTTAGAGAAAAATACTAAGTCATTTGTTCAAGGTGATCAACGATTATTATCAACTCTTTGTAAATTGGACATTCACTATAGTGAGAGAGACAGACACCCGGCCAGCCACTTAAATTGTGGAACAGGTCTCATGTACGTGGACATGTAAGGTTTGTTTCCAGGACGCTTCATCCCACTATGCTGATAGGATCCAACAACTTCAAGATGATAACATCATGATCAAAATTTGTTTAAGTTTAAAAGACAAGATTAGGAAAGAGGGAAAAGAAGGAAATATGTAGTTGTCCTCCAGGCTTCATCTCCAGATTTGTAATATTCTCCTTGATGTCTTGATTGAATTCTTGGTAGACTTGAATAATCTTCAAACTTGATGATTCTTGTATCCTCGAGGCTGGTCTTGGATTTTGAGTTCTCAGAGAAAAGAAAAGGCAGAGAGAAAGACTTAGAGAATAAAAGGAAGGTTGGCCTTCTTGAACTTCTTCTCACTTTTCTTCTAAGTGCTTGACATCTTGAGGATGCTTCCAGAGTCTATTTTCTTCTAAGTCCTTCATGAAGTCTCAGAGAAAAGAAAGAGAGAGAGAGAGAGAGAGAGAGCAAGACTTGGAAAATATTTCTGGTTGGTCTTCATGAACTTCCTCTTGATTTTTCTTCTAAGTGCTTCTACTTCTTGGAGATACTTCTGAAGTCTTGTTTTGGCTAAGTCCTTCAATGGCCTTCTAGCTCCATCTTGGAAATCCTAAGTGTCTAAGTGCATAGCACTTTACCAAAGCACTAGGTTGAAAATAATCCTAACTTAGGGAAAATAAGGAAGGAGTTTTCCTATAAGGAGTATAACTATACAATAGATATGTCATGCATGCAATGCAATTTATTTCTAAGGACAACACTTAACAAAATAAAACAACTAAGTTTTCTAGATGCTAAAATTTTCTAAGGAAAAGATTTAGCATCTTTAAGATGTTGAAATTTTTCTAAGGAAGAGTGTTGTCGAAAAATATTTATCAATATTTTCTAACAAAGAATTTATTTTGTTTAAGGAGGCAAAATATTTCTAAGAACATTTTAATACCAAAGTGGTTATAATATGACTAAGTACATTATAATTCGAATAGATGATGAAAATAAATTTTAATAAATTTTTAATCAATTTTAATCATTAAAACAACACTTAAAAGTATTTAATCAATATAAATTATAAAATCATAGAAAATTATTCTACAAAAATTAGTAGAAAAATACTACTGCCAATACTTAGACATTCAAATTTATATCAAAAGAGTTTGACAAGTTTTAAATTTCCAATTTGAAGTTATGTTCAATTTACCATTAATGCCACTTTTGAATTTCAACAAATTTTAATTTGTCAAAACATAAAAGTAATGATGCCAAAAGTTTCTACGTGTCATAAGCTTTCCAAAAATATTTTATTTGTAAAATTTGACCAAACCAATAAAAAGTAGTGATAGATTTAAATTTAAGATTTTTCTGCAAAACTGCCGGTCTTCGGTTGACTGTTGACTTTGACTGCTGACGTAGGAATTGACTTGCTCACGTGGCAGGCTGACTGGGATTTGACTACGAATTTGACCAAAAATAAAGTTGCTCGGATGGAAAAACACTCTTAACGAAAGTTGTAGAGAATTACGTGCTCTTTCTAATTATCAGAATTATAACATAAGTGGATGAATAGATTGGTAACAAATCGCAAAATACCTGTCTGATCCGAAACTTCAAACGCGAATATCTCTCAGCTCGCTGAACTAAAAGAGGTGAGGCTTGGGGAAAAAGAAAGGTCTATCAGGGGAACAACTTTCGTATTCTCGTCCCAAACTTTTAAGATGGTTTGGTTACTCGAACAACATCAAACACGATCTGTATTATACAGAAAATTTCGTACGTTAAAATAAAAAGTTGTCAACATGAAAGTTGTAGATATAGAGTAGATCTACCTTTTCACCGAAGGAATTTCGATTTGACGCAACAAGTGCGAGGAGATCTGAGAAATACGACTTCAGATCTGATGGATGACGATTCGAAATTCTTCCTCCACGCTTGATGAAAATAGTTGAGGCTTATTGGGATGGAAAGATATCGACGAGATCTACAACAATGATTAAGGCCCCGTCGTGATTGGAGATGATTTTGTTCGTCGAACGAACGAAATACTATTTCGCTGATTAGGGTTTCGGTGGAACGAAAAGAGTAAAAGAGATGCCGGCGGCTACAAGGGTTTATATAGGCGAAGGGATGGTGGAATAGATAGGGCTCAGAGTTGTGAACGCGTAGGATCAAGCGGATCCGGATTTGGAGTTATATTTCTTGAGATATACGTGTTTGAATGAAAGGTGGTTGGAAAAACGAATTTTCAGAGAGTTCGATACGATTTCGGTTCGCTTCGGTTCGGTGGGTTGTGGGCCGGCCGGCTGGCCCGTTTCCTTCTTTTTTTTTTCCTTAATTCCTTCATAACTTTTGTTTTAGAACTCCGAATTAAGTGAAATTAATTTCTAAAAATTTCTAAAAATCATATCTTTATTTTAAAACATTTATGGACATGTTTTAACCACTTTTTTAAAATATTAATTTTGAATATTTGATTTAATGCAAATTTGACACTTTTGTCAAATTTGGAAATAGAAATTTAATTAATTTATTTATGGCTAAATAAAATTTGGTACAATAATTGTGAACATATGAAAATAATTATTTCTAATAATTACAATCAAAATATTAAACTAAAATAAGATAAATAGCATAATCATTATTTTGTTTTTAATATTTTCTCGGATAGATTTTTCAAATGGAAATAGTATTTCAACCATTGTAATTTCAAATCTAAACAATGCAAGAAGATGATGAATGCATGCATGAATTTTGTTTTCAAATCGACATACAAATAGTTTTCAAAAAGTTTTTAATTTTTCTGATTTTTCAGAATTTGAAAAATCCTAGGATGTTACATGCGAAAACTCCCCTTGTGCAGAATGCACAAATCTCCATAGCAACGGCGCCAGAAAAATCCTTGATGGTGCTAAGCGTGTAGTTGGTTAATCCCCAAGAGGAGGGTGTGAAGTAGCAGAGCAACAAGGTTTCCGTCAGTTATGAAACCAAGGTTATCGAACCAGTAGGAGATGAACGTTCCCCTCGAGGTGTCAACGGCGCCAGAAACTCTTGGTGTGGCGTCGAGGACATGGAATCTGCACACAACACAATCAAAGTATTTTTCCCCAACTCAACGGTGAGGGTGTCAATCCCACCGGCTTGCTGTAACAAAAGATTAAACGTACGTGTGGAAGAAAGATGTTTGTTTGCAGAAAGTAACAAGTTTGCAGTTGTGGTTTTGTCAGATTTATGAGATGGACCGGGGTCCACAGTTCACTAGTGGTGTCTCTCCATAAATAATAACATTCATCCATGCGTGGTAAACAAATTACACCTAGGGAATTGACAGAATAATGATAAGCAACCCAATGCATATACTAATGATATGGTGTCTAGTGTGAGATTCATTCGGACAATACAACAATATACATAGACCGTTCCAACCACATCCATGACTAATAATCCACCTTTCGGTTAGCGTCCGCTCCCCTTTCAGTATTAAGTTGCATGCAACAGATTATTGCCTTAAGCACTGTGTGTAAAGTAAGTAAGTAAGTAACCTCATACTTAGACAAAGTACTACTGTTTTATCCCTAGTAGCAATAGCACATCTACAACCTTAGAGCTTTCTGTCACTGCCCCAGATTAAATAGAGACATGAACCTGCTATCGAGCATAAATACCCCCTCTTGGAGTTACGAGCATCTACTTGGCCAGAGCACACACAAGTAACGTAGAGCATGCAAGATCATTAAATAGCACACACATGATATATTATGAAGCAATAACTTTAGTACTCAATATTCATCGGATCCCAGCAAACACAACATGGAGAATTACATAAAGATGATGTTGATCATGATAGGAAGCTCACAAGATCTTAACATGATAGCACAAGAGGAGAAGACAACCATCTTTCTACTGCTATGGACCCGTAGTCCAAGGTAGACTACTCACACATCAATCCGGAGGCGGTCATGGCGACGTAGAAGCCTCTGGGGACGATTCCCCCTCCCGCCAGGGTGCCAAGGAGAAGTTCTGACCTCTCCTGAAGTGGTGGTGACGACGGTGGCGTCTTGGGACCCGTGGAGGAAAAAATGTTCAACCCTCCTCTGTCTTTAGGTCAGGGGGGTTTATATGGGCAAAGACCTAGGTCGGTGGCCTCCCGAGGCGGCCTCCTCACCCCCTGGCGCGACCTGGCTGGGGCCCGCGCCAGCAGGTTGTGAGGGCCCCTCGCGGCCATTCTTCGTCTCGTCTTTGGTTCTTCGTGACGCAAATATTCCAAGAATATTTCCTGGTTGAGTTATTTCCAATTTGGCGGATATTTCTTTAAGTACTTTTCTGAAACCAAAAACAATAGAAAACAGGGAAATGGCACTATGGCATCTTGTTAATAGGTTAGTTCCAGAAAATGCATAAAACTATATAAAATGCATATAAAACATGTAATAATATGATATTACATAACATGGAACATAAGAAATTATGGATACGTTGGAGACGTATCAATGTGTTGATCGGTACAAAGGATAACTGCCGAACCGAAAGCATACAGTTCGAGGTGATGGACCTGGATAGTTCGTATCATGCTCTGATATGTCGACCGACTCTGGCCAAGTTCATGGTGTCAACTCATATAGCCTATCTGAAGATGAAAATGTCGGGACCCAATGGTGTTATCACTATCTCGGGTGACCACAAGTGCTCCATAGATTGCGCCTCGGCTGGTTCTTGCTTGGCGGAATCGTTGATCATTGCTGCTAAGAAGACGAAGATGCACCATGTGGTGGCCATGGCCCAAGCTACGCAACTCGGCATGTCGGGTATGACGAACCCGGAGCAGAACACGTCCTTCCAGCCACCAAGGGAGACCAAGAAGGTGAACATTGACCCGGACTGCCCGGAGCACAAGGCCATCGTCGGCACAGGGCTGACCGAGAAATAGCAAGGCGAGCTCACTCAATTCTTCCGTGAGAATCGAGAAGTCTTTGCATGGTCGAATCAGGACCTGCAAGGTGTCCCGGGGGAGTTGGCTGAGCACTCTTTGTTTGTCAGTCCGGATGCTAAGCCAGTGAAGCAACCGGCACGTCGACTGTCAGACGAGAGAAGGGTGGCAATACTTGATCATCTGGACGTACTGCTAACGGCCGGATTTATCATGGAAGTACGGCACCCGGACTGGTTATCTAACCCGGTCCTGGTAGAGAAGAAGAAGGATGAACTTGTGCTGGCCAAGGTGTGGTGGATGTGCATTGACTTCACCAACCTGAACAAGGCGTGCCCGAAGGACCTATTCCCGATACCTCGGATAGATGAAGTGATCAATTCCACTGCCGGATGTGAACTGTTGTCTTTTGTTGATGCTTATTCTGGTTTTCACCAGATCCCTCTGAACCCTGATGATCAATTGAAAACTGCCATTATTACCCCGTACGGGGCTTATTGCTATCGTGTCATGACTTTTGATTTGAGAAATGCCGGTGCAACTTATCAGAGATGTATGCAGAAATGCTTACACAATCATATAGGCAAACACGTAGAGGTGTATGTCGATGATATTGTGATGAAAAAGAAAGAAAAATCCACCCTCATTGATGACTTGCGAGAGACATTCACAAACCTGAGAAGATTCCAGATAAAACTTCATCCAGACTAATGAACCTTTGCTGTGCCGGCAGAAAGTTACTCGGTTTCCTTGTACCAAGCCGAGGTATCGAGGCCAATCCGACAAAAATCCGAGCAATAGAGAATATGAGACTACCAAGAACACTCAAATATGTGCAATAATTCACCAGGTGTTTGGCATCCTTAAGTCGGTTTGTGAGTCGGTTGGGAGAAAAGGCTTTGCCTCTGTACCAACTCATGAAAAAGAGCAACAAGTTTGTATGGACTCCGCAAGCGGACATAACTTTTGGCGACTTGAAGAAAATGTTGGCAACTGCTCCGATATTGGCCTCGTCCTTGCCAAAGGAACCAATGTTGTTATATATCGCGTCAACCAACCGAGTTGTCAACGTAGTCTTAGTGGTGGAAGGAGGCAAAACTGTGCAGAGACCAGTGTACTATCTAAGCAAGGTGATATGGACGTCCAAGTAGAACTACCCTCATTATCAGAAGATGTCGTATGGTGTATATCTGGCGGTCAAAAAACTGAAGCATTACTTTCAAGAGCACCCAATCACTGTAGTATGTGAAGCTCCCCTATCGGAGATCCTCGGTTGCAAAGATGCTAGCGGCCGGATAGCAAAGTGGGCCATCGAGTTATCACCTTATGCCCCAACTTACAAGAGAAGAGATGCCAGCAAGTCACAAGTCTTGCCGGATTTCCTTGTGGATTGGGCTGAAATGCAATACGAACCGCATGTGCCGGATTTCAACTACTGAAGGATGCATTTCGACGGGTCCAAGATAAAGATATGGCTGGGCGCCGGCATAGTACTTACATCACCAAAACAAGACCAATTAAATATGTGCTGTAGATACACATCACTGCATCCATCAACGTGGTCGAGTATGAGGCACTAGTGCATGGAATCAAGGTGGCCAAGCAAATCGGCATTCGACGGAAAGAGTGTTTTGGTGACTCGGACTTAGTCATACAGCAAGTCTCGGGAAATTGGGATGCACTGGATGCAAACATAGCGTCATATCGGTTTCATGTCCAGATGATCTCGGGATGCTTTGCGGGATGTGAGTTCAAGCACATACCTCGGGCGGAGAATGAAGCGGGCGACATTCTGTCCAAGCTCGGCTCGTATAGAGATCCAGTTCCGCCAGGCATAGCCTTAGAGCACTTGAGGAAACCGTCAATCAAACCTTCACATGAATCCGAGTCAATCTTCATACCAAAGATACCAGTATCAGAAGTCACACCAATGGAAGTAGATGTCGGGTGCGTGGCGGAGAGCTCGGCGACTACCTCATCTCGCCCGGGGACTATTTTGTACAACCCGGGGATTGCACAGTGGATTTCCGACATTGTAATTGAAGGGGATCGTGTGCAGAAAACAAAAAAATTCCTACCAACGATATCCTAAAAGCATGTCAAGATCTATTCTATGCAGATATAGTAGTACGAACGGAGATCGGAATACGTACCCTTGTAGACCGAAAGCGGGGATTACGTTCCCGCACAAACGTTGTCGATGAAGACCGACAAAGCCGACCTCAAGGTCGTGTAGAGGAAGCAGTCCTCCGAGTACCGCTAGCGCAGCACCTCGCAGGGCGTCACACACGTACGGTGGAGACGACGGCCTCCGAAGCTCCAGTCCAGAACGAGCAGCGGAAGACTTGGACCGGAACACCAGCAGCGCGGCAGCGGGCTATGGTGGAAGAGATCCCTCTCCTCAGCTCGGCGCGGCTCCGACTTGGGAACCACGAGATCGAGAGAGAAATCGGGAATTAATTGGTGAATTAAAAGGCCAGGGGTGCCCCTTCTTATATAGGCTCTCAGGGGGAGCCAACCTTGGCAGCCAGGCAATGTGGGACTAACCCCACATGCCTGGTGCGGCTAGGCTAGGTGCGTCGGCCCACTGGTGGACCCCTTGGCCCATCCAGGCCGGCCATCAAGTTTGACCCATTGGTCTTAAGCTTCTCTTTCTCAATGAACAGGTTTAGGTTAAAGCAGGGGTGAGACATCTACAATGGAATTTGCAACAACATATCACTTTGTTCATAATAATTTTGAGTTATAGTATTTTAGAAAATAACTAACATAACTCCCACTCAAACGAACATCCCTCCTGGTCGTTTAAGCGATTACATGACCCCCATCCATTGCACCACCCCTCATCATCAGAGCCGGCGGCACAACTTCAAGAGTAGACAAAATCGTCCGCCACACCAATTTTGTGACTCGTGCTCGACCTTTCGGTCTTCCTGTTCCGAGGCCATATTTCTGAATATGCTAGGCTCGCCACCAAAGACCTCCACGCTGACGCTTGTGCAACATGGCTTACACCCACTGTATGCGAACGACGAGATGTCTGACACCCGATCATCACGGCCTTCCTCATAACGTAGAACTTTCTTGGTGGTGCACGTTGGAGGGAGAACAGTAGTGGTATTTTGAAGGGATCGCCTTATACAGCTACCGCCGTGTAACTAATGTATACTATACACACAATCACACAATATAAGATGCACACAAAACATCAAATGTAATGCAATGTGATATAGTCCATTGCGCCATGGTCTGCTTGGCGCCCGCAGTTTATAAACAATTTAATAAACCTACCTTGACCATATCACATAGCCCCTGCAAAATAAAGTTAGACGCTTCTACTTTATCTTTTGCATATTTTACGTGGCTTGGGGCTTTCGTAAATAGAACCGCTTCATACCAAGTGCACGCTAGAGGGTAGCAAATAATAGGAACGGTGCCCCCGTGCAGAGCACGGGTTCTAACAGCATACAGTTATATCTGCGATAGATCGGCTCTGATACCACTGAAGGGGATCGTGTGCAGAAAACAAAAAATTTCCTACCAACGATATCCTAAAAGCATGCCAAGATCTATTCTATGCCGATATAGTAGTACGAACGGAGATCGGAATACGTACCCTTGTAGAACGAAAGCGGGGATTACGTTCCCGCACAAATGTTGTCGATGAAGACCGACGAAGCCGACCTCAAGGTCGTGTAGAGGAAGCAGACCTCAGAGTACCGCTAGCGCAGCACCTCGCAGGGCGTCACACACGTACGGTGGAGATGACGGCCTCCGAAGCTCCAGTCCAGGACGAGCAGCGGAAGACTTGGACCGGAACACCAGCAGCGCGGCAGCGGGCTATGGTGGAAGAGATCCCCCTCCTCAGCTCGTCGCGGCTCCGACTTGGGAACCACGAGATCGAGAGAAAAATAGAGAATTAATTGGTGAATTAAAAGGCCAGGGGTGCCCCTTCTTATATAGGCTCCCAGGGGGAGCCAACCTTGCCAGCCAGGCAATGTGGGACTAACCCCACATGCCTGGTGCGGCTAGGCTAGGTGCGTCGGCCCCCTGGTGGGCCCCTTGGCCCATCCAGGCCGGCCACCATGGCCCCCACCGAATCCCCTAGGGATTTTTCCCCTTCTTGGGCCTTCTTTCGACCAGAAGACCCATTTAGGAAAATCAGCCTAAATAAATTCGAAAATAAATATATAAAATCATATTTGCATATTATACACTAATTAATATCAAACATAATATATATAATTTTTCCTAGCTCCGAAAACTCTTTCGTCGCTGCCCGATCTCCATCGGACCCCTCCCGGGACGTTCCCGGCGATCTCTTTCCTTTCCGGTTGTCTTGTCGAAACCCCTTAAGTGTGTTACCCTAGCGGTTCGATATAATAACAGGTATGACCAAGACTCCTCTATGATCAACGACTAACTCGTAGGCCTGGACCCCATGAATTAATCCCTGTGATATAACGAATGACTTTCATCTATCAAACCTGAACGCAAAGCCTTAAACCTTTTGCCATAGCGATACTTAGCATGTCCGAGCGTCGTTCCATAGATATCTCCATACCTAATCCCGACCTCGTTACCGACGACGCTACCTTCTACTCGTTCATGATCTCATGTCTCCGTGACCTAGTCACATGCTTGCAAGCTCATTAGACATGATCTCACCGAGTGGGCCCGAGAGTATCTATCCTGCTATGCAGACTGGCAAATCCCGCTCTTGACCCCTCGTCTCAACTACTCCTTTCCGATATCCAAAAGTATCATCGTTATTGTCATACTAAATAAGATACGACGTTTGGTGCGATCAAAGTATCTTCCAGGAATAACAATAAGAGTTGATCTCACGGTCAAAGGCGTAACGACTACGTTCTCCAAATCCGGGTATGTCCATCACATCGTTCTCCAACGATATGACTCCCATTGCCGACCGGCGCCATGCCCCATGACCGGGAAACCTCGATCATCAATCGCGCAACGAAACTAGTCTTAGTAGAGGCTACTAGGGACCTGGTTGTTTACGTATCACATCCGTATTAATGTTTCCGCTTAATACGGTTCTAGCATGACACAAAACCCTATTATGAACAAACGAGATATGATAAAGAATACACTTTATTAATTGCCTCTAGGGCATATCTCCTTCAGTAATGTCGGTTCAACCAATGGAAATAGACGAACCATTGTTCCCTGCACGACCTGTGCTGGAGTGGGAACATCCAATCCTGACTTATTTATCGGAAAATACTTTACCCGATAATGAAGTAGAAGCCCGACAAGTGCTGCGAAGAGCCAAAGCATATAGTATAATCAACAAAGAGTTGTACAAAAGAAGTGTCACGGAGATATTACAACAATGTGTTGGGCCAGAGGAAGGTGGTGATATGCTACTGGAAATACACCAAGGCGAGTGTGGCCATCACGCTTCGTCAAGATCTCTGGTGGCAAAGGCATTTCGGCATGGATTCTATTGGCCCACGGCGTTCCAGCAAGCGGAGGACATAGTCAGAAAATGTGAAGGATGCCAGAGATTCGCTCACAGGATACATGTGCCAGCGTCGGCACTCAAGACTATTCCTATCACTTGGCCTTTTGCAGTATGGTACCTCGACATGGTAGGACAATTCAAGCCGGCACGAGGTAACATGACACACATATTGGTGATGGTGGACAAGTTTACAAAATGGATAGAGGTCAAACCAATTCGGAAGTGTGATGGACATACAGTTGTGGCTTTCCTGAAATATATCATCTTAAGATACGGCTACACGCATAGTATCATCACCGACAATGGAACCAACTTTGCTGTCGGAGAGTTTGCCGGATTTTGTGCAGAAAAAAGAATCTGACTTGATGTGGCCTCAGTGGCACACCCAGAGGCAAATGGGCAGGTGGAGAGAGCCAATGCATTGGTGTTGGCCGGCATCAAGGCTAGGTTGATTGAACCGTTAGTGAGAACACCAGGATGTTGTATAGAAAAACTACCGGCAGTGCTATGGGGCTTGAGAACAACACCAAACAGATCAACCGGGTATACACCCTTCTTTCTTGTATATGGAGCTGAGGCAGTGCTCCCAACCGACATACAGTATGACTCGCCCAGGCTGGCTGTGTATACTGAAACCGAGGCAAAAGAGGCAAGAGAAAATGATGTAGATTTACTTGAGTAGGCAAGAGAATTAGCACTATCCAGGTCGGCGATATATCAGCAAAATTTACGTCGATATCATAGTCGGAAAATCCACCCACGGGTGTTCAGAGGGGGAGACTTGGTCATGAGGTTGATACAAAGGACTGCCGGGATGCACAAATTGTCGCCTCCATGGGAGGGACCGTTTATCATAAGCAGGGCCTTGCACAACAATTCATACTACCTTCTAGACGCACAGGAAGCGAAGAAAGGAGTGCTGGACAGCTCAGGAGAAGAAACCAAAAGGCGATATAATGTAGCTCTCCTTCGCCCTTTTTACTCATAAAAGGCGCAGCGTATGTATCTAAGGTTGTAATGAATGAAATATCGGCACTCCGAGTTGAACTCGGGGACTGCTCTGTGTGCCTATCCTTATTTTACAGTATTTTATTTTATAACTTTTGTATGTCGGCACTCCGACTTAAAACTCGGGGACTGCCTTGTGTATTATGTATGGTTTTTTTATGCCATCCATATGCCGGATAAAATTTGACCTTGTTCCAAAAGAACAAGTATTATATGCCATATGATGTGATCGTGTGACTCGACTGACAAACACCTAAAAGTTAGTCAAGAGCAGAGACTGTGAAACATAGTGAACAAGAAAGCAAACTCGGGGACTCGGTCCAAACTTTATACGACATATCTTGTTTTTTCATTATTCCTGCTCGTCAGTTATTTTCTTTTGTGTCAGATGACTTTTAACCAAAAACCTAAAGATTTTACAAGTACTATATGATGTAAATGGCGATTTTGTGACTCGACTGTCAGACATCGAAATGGTAGACAAGAGCAGAAATCGCCAAGTATGGTAAACACGAAGTAAACTCAGGGACTTGGGGCAAAGAAGTTCAACACCAAAAGCTTGTTCGATAACTTAGCAAAATAAGCATGACTGTTTTGTAGCATCTGCTTAAAAGTATATTACATGTTGCACCCGGCATTCCGGGGATTTGATGAATTCGAGCTCAAAGTTTATGCAGTAGGCCCCGAGGCACCAACGTCGGCAGCAGGAGCCGAGGTAGCAGGAGTCTCGGTGGTTGAAGTAGGAGTCGAAGCAGCAGTGGCGGAAGTTGGAGCCGGCGGAATCTCGGAGGCGGCCGGGTGGGCCTAGGTGGTAGCTTCCGGGATTGTAGTGTAGGTCACGGCCGACATTCGGCTCGACGACGGCGCTGGATGCGGGAGTTGAAGTCTTGGCGGGCTCGATAGTGGGAGTGTCAGGGGCACTCGACATGGCGAGATCAGAAACTTGTTCAGCACCCGAAGTCGGAGCCTGGAGCACTGGGGTCTCCTCAACAGCCTCGGGGACTTTGTCGGAACTCTCGGGGACTTCGCCCTCCGCAATTGGATCGGCTGCCCCTTCCTCGTCAGACTCGGTTTCCTCGCCATCCGTGCCAGTCTCGTAATCCTCATCATCGGTATAGGTGTCGCCCTCGACAAATTGATGGGGCTGAGAATAGCGCGCCATATAATCGGCAAGATCTTGGCGCAGGACGATCTTGGTTGGGTCAGTGATCCATGGAGATCCTTCCCGTTTGTCCGCACTTGCTCCAAGTTAATACTTTCGTACCAAGACAACACAAAGGCCCGTGCTTGATCCGCGCCAGCACAGGCAGTAGAAGATCGCCATTCTCGGAGCCGGCTCTCAGCTTTCTTCAGTCGATCGGCCAAGTCGGCAACGTTACTCGGAGGGAAAGTGCCCGGCCATAGAACCTGGTACGTCTTTATGCCGGCATCCAGAACCTTGGTGCCGATGAGCGTGAGGGGAGTCACCCGGGCACTCAGAGCAATCAAGTGATCCTCGACATCCCACTCAGGGGAGATTGGACCGGTTTCCGCGCATTTGCCCCGAGTGTTCTCGACAGCCTTCAGAGCCGCAGCTTGGGAGTGCTCAAAATGTTCTGAGCGAAGAGCTGTAACAGAGTTAACTCACGTCCCGACATAAGAAGGTTGTGTCGGCAAAAAATTCAGAGATACAAAAAAGGTGACTTCGGAAACTTACTATCGATCTTGGCATTCAGTTTCTTCAACTCCACCAGCCAGGAATTGCACCGAGTTTTCAAGGTAGTCACACGGAGCTAAGCTGTCTTATCTTGCACCTCAACCTCTTCTATCAATTGGGTCTGGGTCTCCTCGGCAGTCGACAGTCGGGATTCTAGAGTGGCCCTCTCCGTTTGAGCTTTGCCGAGTTCTCGCTGAAGTCGGAGCACCTTATCCTTCTCCTCGGAGTAAGCAAGCTTTTCCTTGGCAAGCTCCTGCTCGAGCTTCTGGTGCTGTGCGAGGAGCTCTCGATGGGACTTCTTTAGGTGCGCAAAGTCGTGTGTCGCGCGCTTGAAAACTTCGCTGCGCGCGCGCATAACATCCTGCAAGAGGCAAAGAGGAAGATAAATGTCGGGCATCATACAATTGCAAAGCCCGGGCAAAGTAAGTTGGTAGGAAATGCAGTGATATTTTGGAAGATTTGTGTCAAATATCTTTCACTCAAAAGAGCTCGGACATTCACCACGAATCTCCGGGACTAGTGGAATGGAGAGGTTGGTGCATTACCTCAGTTGTTTGCGTAGCTTCAAGAACGGCGACATGCATCGCATGCATAGATTGCGCAGTTTTGCCGGGCCCGGCAGGATGCATGGTGGAGGAAAGCTCGGTCGACGCAGGCCCATTGACGGTATTGTTCTAGTCAACGATCAGTTGATCTACTTGACTGTAGGGGCGAGCGTCGTGGACGACCGGCACTCCGGGCTGGCCACTCCCACTGGCGACAACCTCCTTGCCTGCAGAACTTTTAACAATTTCAATGCAGCAGTTGGGGGAGGAGCTTGCAAAGAGTTGATGACTCTCCGTTTCTTGACCAGAGGAGCGGGAGTGGAGCTCTTGGCCAAAGTTGTAATCGTCCCTTTGCGTTGGGAAGTGGGCGTCTTCTGAGGTGTAACGCCCCGGGTTTTCCCAAATTAGTATTTGTTTGTTTTTTCTTTTTGCATCATCATGTGATTGCATTGTCAACATATTTATTTAATTTGTTGAATTTAAAATATTTCCCCACAATTAAATTCAAATGCAAATCAAATTAACTAAATGTTATTTTTTAAATCTTTTCCAAATATTATAAAAACTAGTTTATTAAATTGCCTATTTGAAACTAAAACTATTTTTGTAAAGTTTTCTTATTCAATTTCCTTTCCTATTTTTTTTTAAAAATATAAAACAGAAAATAATTAAAAGAAAAATAAAAGTCAGAGAGAAAAAAAATACCTCCTGGGCCGAAACCCCCACTATGGCCCAACTCCCCTTTTTTTCGCCCAGCCCTTCTCCTTCTTCCCCTTCGTCCGTACCAGAGAGACACGCAAGAAGAAAAGGAGCCATGGTGCCCCCACCATGTGCCCTCCTCCCACCTTTTTCCCCTCCTTTTAGCCGGCCCTCTCCCCCTCCCAAACCCTAGCCGCCTCCCCCTTTCTCCCTCAGCGCCGCCGCCCCCTTCTTGCTCGTTTCTCTTTTCTGTTTTCCTCTGTTCCTTCCCGAGAGAGAGAGAGAGAGAGCCAAGGTCGCCGTCACGACGGTCTTCCCCGAGCCAAGACAAAAACGCCAGGAGATGCGCCTTGTCGTCCACTTCGTACACGCAGGAGGAATCAAGCAGGGACACGCATGAACGAGCGCATCGTCTACTTCCTCTTCCTCTGGCCGCCGGCGCCTCCTCGCGGAATTCGTCGCATCCGACCATCTCCGGCAAGAACTGCTCCTCCAGGACCCTCCCGGTGAGCTATTGATTCAATCCCCACTGTTTCCCATCTAGATTGTATGCTGTAGGCGTCGATCCCGTCGGAGTTCCTCGTTTCATGTCGCTGGTGCTCCTGTCGCTCCCTCCTGTTCCCAACACCTTCCAGGACCCCACAACGCTTCCCGCTCCCCAGCGCCTCACCTTCACATCACCCTGCCCGCTTCCGCCCATCGTGACGTGTGCAGCTCGCTTCTCGTCGCCTCCGTTTTCGTTCGTTCCCTGGAGTCTGCATCTTGCAGTTTTTTTGTTTTCAGTTAAGCGTCTTGAGTTGCTTCATGTACAATCAGTGTCCTATACCAACACTAGACGAGCAGCGGCCCAGTAGATGCGCTTACTCTGCCCGACATGCAGATCACGAGTTCAAATCCTTGTGGAGGCCTAATAACATCCTTTTTGCTATGTTTTATTTCAGTTAACCCCGGAGTCATAGCTGTTATTCAGACAAGTTACTGTACAATCACCAAACTGAGTCGTAGCCTAGTGGCTGTGCCTCTGTCTCCACCTCAACATGCCAAGTTATTTTTTTTGCGAAAACGCAAAGAGCATTGCGTTTCAGTTCATTGATAGAAAGGAGAATTAATTACAAGCCTACAAGGAGGCCACCCAACACCGTACAACTCCACCCAAGCCTCTAAGAAAGAACTAGGGTGAAACCCCGGGCCCCTGCGCTCAGCCACAAACGCGCCTCCGTCTTGATGGTTTCCATCAAAGCGCCAACAGAGGACGTGTGTTGTCGAAAACGATCGCGTTCCGTTGTTTCCAGATCCACCACGCGGAGAGCACGATCACCGAAGAGGTGCCTTTGCGTAACACACGAGGGGTGTCCTTGAGAACCAACGCCTACCAAGCCGCAAATTCATCCTCAGCAACGGGCGGTCTTGAGGTCGATCGAATCCAAGATAGGACTTCATGCCATATCGTGTGGGAGAAAGAACAACCCGTGTGGATGTGTCCTATCGACTCCGCCACCTGGTCACACAACGGGCAGGCTGCCGGATCCTTTTTGCTATGTTTTATTTCAGTTAACCCCGGAGTCATAGCTGTTATTCAGACAAGTTACTGTACAATCACCAAACTGAGTCGTAGCCTAGTGGCTGTGCCTCTGTCTCCACCTCAACATGCCAAGTTATTTTTTTTGCGAAAACGCAAAGAGCATTGCGTTTCAGTTCATTGATAGAAAGGAGAATTAATTACAAGCCTACAAGGAGGCCACCCAACACCGTACAACTCCACCCAAGCCTCTAAGAAAGAACTAGGGTGAAACCCCGGGCCCCTGCGCTCAGCCACAAACGCGCCTCCGTCTTGATGGTTTCCATCAAAGCGCCAACAGAGGACGTGTGTTGTCGAAAACGATCGCGTTCCGTTGTTTCCAGATCCACCACGCGGAGAGCACGATCACCGAAGAGGTGCCTTTGCGTAACACACGAGGGGTGTCCTTGAGAACCAACGCCTACCAAGCCGCAAATTCATCCTCAGCAACGGGCGGTCTTGAGGTCGATCGAATCCAAGATAGGACTTCATGCCATATCGTGTGGGAGAAAGAACAACCCGTGTGGATGTGTCCTATCGACTCCGCCACCTGGTCACACAACGGGCAGGCTGCCGGATGTGGCAGGCCCCGTCTTGCCAACCTCTCCCTCGTCCAGCAGCGATCCAAGCACGCGAGCCAGACGAAGAATTTCACTCTTGGGGGAGCCCAGGTCTTCCAGTTCAACTTCCAAGAGCTTGAAACCGCCGCACTGCTGAACTATGCGTCGTAACAAGACTTGGAAGAGTATTGTCCGTCCGCGGACAGGCCAAGTTCGAATCCCCTGCCCTACTAATTCCCCCTTTTCTCCTTTTTCTTTTTCTGTTATTTTGTTTTTTCTACAAATCTGGTATATATCATATCTTGTGTTTTTCGTAAATCCAAATAGTATAAAGTTTATGTCTATTTTAATCAGAAAAATACAAGTAACATTAATATGTCATCATTTTACCATGTTGCATCTTTTATTTCAATTGCTTAGTGTAATTTATTATTTGCCCCTAAATAATTAAATATGGAATGTGTGGGGCAAATTAATATATGTAATTGCCCTATTTCATTTAATTTGACTACAACACCTATGTCATGTCTTGCCATGTTAACCAACATTTAAATTGTTGAGTAGATAAATAACTTGCACCTAAATATTAATTGTCGGGATTGCTTTCCCGCTTAATTTGGATTAATTGCATTTGTAATGCATCTTGCCATGTCATGCATCTTGCCATGTCATGCATCATTCTCACATGATCACGCATGATCTTTTGCCGTAGTTATAAGATGCATCTTTTACGCTTTCCAGTGTTTGTTGCTTGTTCGCGGATACGGCGTTGAGATGTGTGAGCAACGACAAGACCTACTTCCATGCGGGATTCCAGACAAGCAAATTTTGCTTGTTTACCTATACATTGTCTTTCATTCTTGCCGTTGATCTCTGCTACCCTAGTATTCGATTCTTATCGTGATCCCATCACATGTTTATCCTGCAGCCCATACAGCTTTATCCCCACATCCCATCACCTGTTGTTTGTTTATCTATTGGCCTTGCAAGTCGTAACGCATGCTTAGAGTTGGTTGTGCGAGTCGTCTGTTGGTCTTATATTTCATCTGCTTAGTATGATAGATTATTCTACCTTAATAAAATGTTGTTTTATATTGGGGTATTATAATTAAATGATAAGGCGCTAGCGGAAGGCCTAGCGAGGTGCTTTGTTCTGCTAAGTGTCGACCTAGTGAGATTTTGTCCTCGGATCCAATTTTGAGCGCACTAACCACTTGTGAGAGGCCCTATGGATCCCCCTCGACTTTGAACGGATCTACAGCTTGTCCATGTGCCGCAACTAGTTCGTGTTTTCCATTTGCTCATATCCATGTGCATGATGATGATGATTGATGAGAGGTTACATGATACGGGGGTCATATAGGGGTCGTGTGCGTGAAGCGGACACTTCCTACTGTGGTTTGAGCCGCATGGCGCATGGACACAAACTAATGAGCCGGAATTGAGATTCGGCCGGACTCCTGATGCGGGTAACAACTCATATGGGTGGCAGTTGGACTTGCTGTAGTGAAGGAATGAGTCGAGTTGAGAGGCCCTGATGCTTGCTTGGGTTGATCATACGAGTATGGGTACAGTAGTGCACCCCTGCAGGGTATAATCTTATCGATGAGCCGTGTCCACGGTTATGGACGACTTGGTGATGATGCTAGCTAACAAGATCTAGACAACTTACACCTAATCATTATTAATTAATTTGACTAGTAATATAGAATTACTTTCACAGCAAATGGTAACTAAAACTGTTCAACGTGTGAGTTTCCCGAATTGCTTCCTCATACTTGGCTGAGGGGGTTAATCCGAGAATGGGTTATGATTGGTGTTAGTTGAAATTGTTTTACTTATGCGCTCTCTTATCCCTCTCTGATTAGACGGAAGTTGTAGCGTGTCTCTTTAGGTTGCTAGTGCTGCTGCCGCTAAGTCCACCTACCCCATATTTTGGGAGATGGTGTAGAAAGTAGGCAAGTCGGTTTTGCTTGCCAGGGAGTGCCCTGACCCTCTTTTGGGCTGTGCTTTATGTGCAGTTAACAGGTTTGAAGTCTGACGACGTTAGCTTGGGAATCCCTCCGGCTTGGCTGGGCAGGGATATGGCGCCATCTCTTATCTTCAGGACTCTTAGTCCAATTTGCATCTTTTTCGTAGTCGGATACTATTTTGCTTCCGCTGTCTTTTGAATCTTTGTATTGTAACATTTGTATCTTGACTCGTTAGAGTCATTGTTGTGATTATTTATCTTTTGCTGTATTTGTGGATGTATCGGAACTGTTGTAATGTTATCACAATTCCACCCACATAATGCGCATGTTTCGGCGTGCACATTATGTCTGGTGGGCGAGCTAAAATCGTTATTGTGCGGATTTCGGCGGGATTGCTTACATTTACATTGTACCGATTTTCGGGCGTCACACGAGGCACCGACTTCTGAGTCGGTGGAGGCACGACCGAGGTGGACGGTGGTGTCGGAGTCTTCGCCGGTTGAAGTACTGGCGAGGGGACAGACTTCTCCCCTTGTGTCTGAGAACCGTCGCAGGAGTCTCGGCAGACACTGTGGCGGGGTCAGAGGTCGGAGCAGCAGCTGCACCCGACTTGGTCGGGACCAGTGGAGTCCGCGGCAAGTCGACCGCATGAGTAGAGCGCGCGGGCGAGTCGGGCACCAAGATTGGAGTCGAGCGCCCCGCGGTGCCAGAGTCGACAGCTGCATGCTTAGGCGCTCCCCGGTCAAGCTCGAGAGCAGCGCTGCAAATAAAATTTGGTACAAGGAAGTTAACTCGGAGAAAAGAGGTGTCGGACAAGTACACAAAGGAGTCAAGACAAAGATAGAACAAATATGCATACCCAGTGGAGGTCGGGGGTTCTTCTTCATAGGCCTTTTGGTCGTGGCCTTGGCTTTCTTGGCCGGAGGAGCGGCACTCTCCGGGTTGGTCGAGGTGGAAGTGCCGATGGCAGCGCGTTTGCGCGTGGCTCCTGCGGCAGTCGACGTAGCTGGTGTCGAAGAGGTCAGGTAAGCAAAGGCCAGAGGAGTGGCAGCAGTAATCTCTAGGATCACACAGTCGTTATCATCCGACCAATCTTGTAAGACGGAACGGGTTGGAGGCTTACCCGCGACAGCGGCGCGGGGCGCCGGGATGTACATGTAATCCTCGTCATCCGGATCTTCCGCCGGAGGAGTTTCCGGCACAGGGAGGCCGGCCTGCCAATGGCCCTCATCATATTGGGCTGCTCCGTCCTTCTGACGATCGAACCGCTAAGGAAAGAGCAGGAGTCATCAACAAGCAGGTGTAAAATAGAAAACCGACGTGAAAATTATCCTACATAAAGGATATGTCGGAAGAGAAACATAGGAAGTTACTTGTGGCGGAGGAGTGGCGAGGCTAGGAGGGGCCATGCCCCACTCCCATTCATCGCCCATCTCGTTTTGGGCAACAACTTGGACGCGACGATGGACGAAGGCCTTGTCCAGCTCAATTGTACTGACTAGAGTCGGGTCGTACTAGCCACTCATGTGACAGATCTTATGTGCCCGAGATTGGAGAGGACAAACTCGGTGGACAATGAAGGTCCGCAGGAGGTCATCGGCAGTAAGGGCCCCCTTGAGGGAGAGAAGGTGCTTGTGGATCAGGTTGATCTCTGTCAGACCCTGGATTCAGACGTCACAAACAAGACGTACCGGTTGGGCCACACAACGAGGAGCATACTGGGGATTACCAATCCCAAGAAACAGGCAGGCCTGGCTCGGAATGGATCATCGGCCGACACTTCCTAGTGATCCCAACGGCACGTACGTCTCACGATTGCGCACGCAAGAAATCCAAAATCCTACCAACTCGTAAACTTGAAACATACATGCACTGTAAACGACTCGGTTTGGAAACAGAATGGAAATCACAGGATAAACCTAAGACACAAAGAAAGGATTAATAAGTATCCAACACTCTCACTGAGAAAATATAGCGAATATCACCAGGCAGAGGACACATGTCCCAACATTACATCATGCAGCGGAAACATGCGGGTCTTGTATAGACAAGAAGCAAAGGGCACAAGCCCGAAACGAAAAGAGAAGGTCCATCCACGCGGTCCACCAGGAAAAAGCCCAGTGGAACTCTAACTACTCGTCGTAGATCTCGTCGTCGAACTCCACGTAGTAGCCACCCACCTGGTCGAACGGAGAATCCTCAACTGCAGAGAAAACCACAGCCCGCGAACGGGTCAATACACCGGAGCGAATCGAACAAGATAGAGCTAACAAGTTAAAAAACTGAAAGACTCCCAAACTATGGGGTTAGGTGGACTTAGCGGCAGCAGCACTAGCAACCTTATAGAGACACGCTGCAACTTCTGTCTAATTAGAGAGGGATAAGAGAGCGCATGAGTAACCATCTACAACTAACACCAATCATAACCCATTCTTGGATTAACCCCATCAACCAAGTATGAGGAAGCAATTCGGGAAAACTCACACGTTAACAGTTTTAGTTACCAGTTATTGTGAAAGTAACTCTATATTACTAGTCAAGTTAATTAACAATAATTAGGTGTAAGTTGTCTATGATCTTATTAGCCAGCATCATCACCAGTTCGTCCATAACCGTGGACACGGCTCATCGATAAGATTATACACAGCAGGGGTGCACTACTGTACCCATACTCGCATGATCAATCCAGTAAAAAACACTAGAGCCTCTCAACACGACTCATTCCTTCACTACAGCAAGTCCAACTCCACCCATATGAGTTGTTACCCGCGTCAGGAGTCCGGCCGAATCTCGAACGCGGACTCATTAGTTTGCAACTACGCCGCCATGCTGCTCAAACCACAGTAGGAACTGTCCGCTTCGCGTCGTACCGCCCCTGTATGACCCCCCATATCATGTATCCTCTCGTCAATCATCATCATCATCATGCACATGCGTATGAGCAAATGAAAAACCCGAACTACTTGCGGCACATGGACAAGTTGAAGATCCATTCAAAGTCGAAGGGGGCTCCATTGGGCCATCCACAAGTGGTTAGTGCACTCAAAATTGGTTCTGAGGAGAAGAACTGAGTTCCTAGGACGACACTTAGTAGAACAAAGCACCTCGCAAGGCCTTCCGCCGTTGCCTTATCATATAATTATAATACCCTACATAAGATAGCATTTTATTAAAGTAGAACAATGTATCATACTAAGCATGTGGAATAAAAGACAGACAAACGACTCGCACAACCAACTCTAAGCATGCACTACGACTCGCAAAGGCCAACAGATAAACATGCAAGGGGTTATAGGTTGTGGGGATAGATGTATAGGCTGCAGGATAAACATGTGATGGGATCAAAATTCAAGAACCGAATACTAGGGTAGCAGAGATCAAAAGGCAAGGATGAAAACCAAACAGTCGTGTAACAGCAGAAGCTTGCCTGACAGCTTGTGGCCCGTCACAAAAGCTGGAACCTCAGGGACGAAAGTACTGGCAGCAGACACGTCCTCGTCTACCCAGAGAAGAGCAAAACACAAACAATAGGAAACATAATCAATACACGGAAATGCGCAAACAATTGATGTGGCAATATTGTATGCGATGGTTAGGTCACATTAAAGCGGGGATGAAATCCCGGCAAAATATTATGTTGCAAGTTATTTATGTATCCAGCTATTTGAATGTTGTTTAACATATATAACATGGCATGGGTGATCTAATCAATTTAAATGGAATAGGCAATAATTAAATATTTTCCCCCACATATTCCATAATAATTATTTAGGTGCAATTATTAAGATACACTAAGCATTTAAAATAAATGATGCAAAATGACATAAGAATGTTATATTAATGTCCATTGCACTTTTCTGACATTAAAACATATAAGATTATTTTATTTGGAGTTAAAGATTAAAAGTTATTGCATTTTTAGTGTTAGGGGCGTTTCTGTAATTGTCCAGGGACTTAGCCGTGATGGAAAACGTATTTGGAAGGGTCCCTGTGTAAAACCAGAGAGCCAGGGGGCTCTGTGTAAATGCGCAGCGCATCTGGACTTTTCTCACCGCACAGGAACCCAGTCAGAGGGGCTGTCCTACGGGCCCTGGCGCCAGCGTGGTGCTGACTGGGTGCGGGGCTCTGTGCGGGCGCGCACTGTCGATGATAGGTGGTGCCGGACTGTCAGCGTGCACAAAATCAACAAAAAGCTGGCTTTTCTCCACAGTCAGGAATCGAACTCGCGATCTCGCGGGCGAGCGAGCGAGCGAGCTGCTAGCCTATCGGACGGGGTGCGTGTTAGTGATACGTTTATATTAGGATTTGTTTTAAACAGGAAAAGCTCTGTCTTTACTCCTATGATGAAACTAAACCCAAACTCGACAGTGAGCTTTGGCGGAAAAACCTCGCCGGCGATGACCCTAATCGGGCGGCGCGGGAGGCGTGCGAGGGTGCGGACGCGTGCTAGAGTGTGGGGCTACCCATTCCCGTGCTCGGAAGCGAAGGGGGAGTGCGGCGTGCTCGCGTCCGTGGTCGTGTGCGTGTCCGTGGTGGTCGTCTCCGGCGCCGGCGGGGAATCCGTCAAACCGAGACAAATTAGAGGGGGAAAAGCGAGGGGGTCGCAGCGGCTCACCGAGGGGGAGTCGTTGTCGAAGTGGGTAGGCTCGAGGAGGCGTGGACGGAGAGGACTATCTCGGGGGAGCGGAGGCGGAGCTCTGCCGGCGACGAGGAAAGGAGGCTAGCGGTTGCTCCCGGTCTCCTGCTGTTGGCGTCGAGGACGAAGGATTCGTAGTCGGTTCTTCTGGCGCGAGGAGGACGGAGAGGAGGACCGGTCTCACGCGGGGGCGAGCTCGCATCAACCTGTCATGGCGACGGCGTGAGCGTGCGGAGAGAGCGAGCGGCGGCGGGGCAGAGAGAGAGGGTGGCTAGGATTTAGGGTTGCGGCGTAGGGTGCTAAAATGGAGAGGAGAGGAGTGCGGGCGCTCGGTAGGGGTGAGCTGCAGCGTCTCCACCATGGCTGCCTCTATGAGGTGGACAAAGCGTACGGAGAAGACGACAACAGTGCGGGAGAGGCTTGGGCTCTAGTTGGGCTGAGGTGGCTCTAGTTGGGCTGAGGTGGGCAAGGTAAGCTCCTCTTCTCCGTTTTGATAAAAACTTTTGGGAAATTTTAATAGTTTCAAAATAGACAAGTTAAATTACTGGTTGCATTATTTGTAAAGATTTTGGAACTTCATTCTGAATTCATTTGAAATTGTATTTGAATTTAAATATGGAATTTGAATTTGAAAGCGACTTAGTTAATTAAATGCAAACACAAATGGAATGATGTCATGATGATAAGCTTTATTACACAACAAGCACAACATTTTTTGGAAGGTCTGCGTTTGGGATGTTACAACACTCCCCCCCCCCCTCAAAGGAATCACGCCTCGAGATTCTTCATGGAGCAACGAAGAGGCCGGGATACTCGGCACGGAGGTGGTCTTCACGTTCCCATGTAGCTTCCTTGTCAGAATGATGAGACCATTGGACCTTGTAGAACTTGATAGTGTTGTTGCGTGTGTGACGTTCAGCTTCATCAAGAATGCGAATAGGTTGTTCCACATAAGAGAGATCTTCTCGAAGTTCAATTGATCCATGATCAACTACACGTCCTGGATCTTGGAAGCACTTCTTGAGTTGTGACACGTGGAAGACATCGTGCACTTTGGAGAGGTTTGGAGGAAGTTCCAGACGGTAGGCCAAATCACCACGCCTTGAAAGAACGTTGAAAGGCCCAACATAACGTGGAACGAGCTTGCCTTTGATGCCAAAGCGTTGCGTGCCTCTCAGATGAGTGTCACGAAGGTAACCTTGATCACCAGGTGCATAGACCATGTCCCTGTGCTTGCTATCATAATAGGTTTTCTGACGAGACTGGGCAATCTTCAGATTGTCACGAATGATGCGAACCATTTCTTCTGCCTCCTGGATAATGTCAGGGCCAAAGAATTAACGTTCACCAGCTTGAGACCAATTCAGAGGAGTTCTGCATTTGCGGCCATAGAGAGCTTCGAAGGGAGCCATGCCTAGACTTGCTTGGAAGTTGTTGTTGTAGGAGAACTCAGCATACGGAAGGCAATCCTCCCATTTCATGCCAAAGGAGATAACACAAGCTTTTAGCATATCCTCCAGAATTTGATTCACCCTTTCAACCTGTCCACTTGTCTGCGGATGGTAAGCGGTGCTGAACAGAAGTTTGGTACCCAAGGCTTTCTGAAAGCTGTCCCAAAATCGAGAAGTGAAGATACATCCACGATCTGAGCTTATTGGCAGAGGAACACCATGTAAAGGAACCAGTCTTGTCATATTGAGTTCAACCAACTAACTAGCTCAGACTGTCTCTTTGAATGGGAAGAAGTGAGCCACTTTGGAGAGACGATCAATGACAACAAAGATTGCATCGTTGCCTTTCTTGGACTTTGGAAACCTAGTAACGAAGTCCATCTCGATCTTATCCCATTTCCACTCAGGAATTTGCAGTGGTTGAAGAAGTCTAGGTGGTCTCTGATGAACTGCCTTGACACGACAGCAAACATCACACTGAGACCATAGCAAGCTATTTCACGCTTCATCCTGGTCCACCAATAGATTGACTTGAGATCCCGGTACATCTTTGTGCTGCGAGGTGGATAGAAAGCGGAGTATCATGAGCCTCTGTGAAAATGAGCTCTCTTAAGCTGTCAAGCTTGGGCACTACAATGCGTCTTTCAAAGAGTAAGGTACCCTTGTCATCGAGAGAGAAACTCTTGTACTTATCCTTGCCGATGTTGGCGCAACTATGCGGCACAGATTTTATCCTCAAGTGTAGGAGTGGCAATCAAGTTTGCAAGATAACCAGAAGGAACCACTTGAAGATTGAGCTTCTTGAATTCTTCGTGAAGAGGAGGTTGGATGTCCTCAACCATGAGGTTGTTGCAATAGGACTTGCGACTAAGGGTATCATCCATTACATTAGCTTTGCCTGGAGTGTAAGAGATTGTGAGATCGTAATCTCAGAGTTTCTCAAGCCACCTTGTTTGCCTGAGGTTCAAATCTGGTTGAGTGACGAGATATTTGAGACGCCTGTGGTCGGTGAAGATCTCACAGCTGTACCCCTGCAAATAATGTCTCCAAGCCTTGAGGGCATACATGATTGCTGCAAGTTCAAGATCATGTGTAGGATAGTTGAGTTCATGAGGCTGCAACTGACGAGATGCATAAGCCATAGCTTTGCGTTCTTGCATGAGGGCTGCGCCTAGTCCTTAAGGAGATGCATCGCAGAAGATTTGGAAAGGTTTGGAAGTATCTGGGCCAACTAGAATAGGAGTTGAAGTGAGTTTAGCTTTCAAGAGATTGAAACTCTCATCACACTTTGGAGTCCAAAGAAACTTTCTATCCTTCCTAGTAAGATCGGTGAGAGGCTTAGCGATTTTGGAGAAGTTCTCAACAAATCGAGGGCAGTAGCTAGCCATGCCAAGAAAGTTCTTGGCTTGTTTCATCGTCGTGGGAGGCAACCATTCAACAATGGCCTTCACTTTTTCTGGATCAACAGAAATACCTTCAGAAGAGATGACGTTACCAAGGTAGGATACTTTAGGAAGCCATAATTCACACTTGGAGAACTTGGCGTAGAGACGATGTTCTCGGAGTTTCAACAAGATAAGACGTAGATATTCTCCGTGTTCTTCCTCGGATTTGGAATAGCTAAGAATGTCATCGAGATAGACTACCACGAACTTGTCGAGGTATTCCATGAAAACGAAGTTCATGAGACGTGAGAAAGTCGTCGGAGCATTTGTGAGACCGAAGGACATGACAGTGTACTCTTAGAGACCATAAAGAGTGGTGAAAGCTGTCTTTGGAATGCCTTCTTTGCGGATCTTGATCTGGTGATAACTTGACCTCAAGTCCAACTTGGAGAAAACCTTTGCACCAGCGAGTTGATCGAAAAGATCGTTGATGCGAGGAAGGGGATACTTGTTCTTGATGGTTTTCTTGTTCAGGGGACGGTAGTCAACAACCAGTCACTCAGTCGTGTCCCTCTTTTTGACAAACAGAGTAGGACAACCCCAACGGGAAGTACTAGGTTGGATGTGACCTTTACTTTCCAACTCTTCTAGCTGTCTCTTAAGTTCAGGCAGTTCTTTGGGGCCCATCTTGTAAGGACGTTTGGAGATAGGAGCAGTGTCTGGTTCTAGTTCAATAACGAACTCCACGACTCTGTCAGGTGGCATACCTGGCAATTCTTGAGGAAAGACGTCAGGAAAGTCTCGGACCACCGGAATAGCTTCTATGGAAGGAAGAGGATCAACATTGAGAGCGAAAAGTTGAGCTGAAAAGGTTTGGTTTGGGGAATAGACTATCTGTCCAGAAGGATGAGAAAGAGTTACGGTCTTTGTGGAACAGTCTATATTAGCTTGATTGGCCTTCAACCAATCCATACCTTGAATGACATCAATATATGAATTGCCAATAATTATTAGAGATGCCAAAAACATGTGGCCTCCAATTTGGATTTCATTGGTGTGGCTTATCTTGGAAGAGTCATCTGAACGCCGGGGGAAGTGACAGTGAGATTGCTCAAAAGGGGTTCGTGAGGTAAACTATGAGTTACAGCAAACTTAGTTGAATCGAAAGAATGAGATGCTCCTGTATCGAACAACACCCTAGAAGAGACAGAGTTAACGGGTAGTGTACCAAGAACAACTTCTGGAGCTTCTTCTGCTTCCTCAGCCCTGATGTGGTTCACCCGCGCAGCACGTGCCGGAGGCCTGTTGTTGGGGACGAAAGGCCTAGTCGGGGCAGGTGCGCGGACCATCGCCTGAGTTGTAGCAGTGTGAGGTGGTGGTGGAGGAAGATGTGTCTCCGGGCATTGTTGGAGTAGTGGCCCGGTTGCCCGCACTTGTAGCAGGTCACGTTGGGGCGAGCGCCCGCTGGCCTTGGCGGTCCTCGGAAACCCCTCGTAGCAAGAGCCGGGTTCGGTGCGCGAGGCGCGAGTCCTGGAGGTCCTGGCACGTAGGTAGCTCGTGCGAAGGCGCTGTTAGGCGCCCAGATCCGACGCTTCTGAGTAGGAGCGTGAAGGGGATCGTGTGCAGAAAACAAAATTTTTCCTACCAACGATATCCTAAAAGCATGCCAAGATCTATTCTATGCAGATATAGTAGTACGAACGGAGATCGGAATACGTACCCTTGTAGACCGAAAGCGGGGATTACGTTCCCGCACAAACGTTGTCGATGAAGACCGACGAAGCCGACCTCAAGGTCGTGTAGAGGAAGCAGATCTCCGAGTACCGCTAGCGCAACACCTCGCAGGGCGTCACACACGTACGGTGGAGACGACGGCCTCCGGAGCTCCAGTCCAGGACGAGCAGCGGAAGACTTGGACCGGAACACCAGCAGCGCGGCAGCAGGATATGGTGGAAGAGATCCCCTCCTCTTCTCGGCGGGACTCCGACAAGGGAATCACGAGATTGAGAGCGAAATTGTGAATTAATTGGTGAATTAAAAGGCCAGGGGTGCCCCTTCTTATATTGGCTCCCAGGGGGGAGCCAACTTGCTAACCAGGCAATGTGGGACTAACCCCCACATGCCTGGTGCGCCATAGGAGGGTGCGCCGGCCCCCTTAGTGGGCCCTTGGCCCACTTGGGTCGGCCCCTTAAGGTCCCCACCGAATCCCCAAGGTGATTCCCCCCTCTTGGGCCTTCTTTCGACCAGAAGGCCCATTTAGAGAAATCAGCCTAAATAAATTCGAAAATAAATATATAAATCATATTTGCATATTAGTTACACTAATTAATATCAAACATAATACATATAATTTTTCCTAGCTCAGAAAACTCTTTCGACGCTGCCCGATCTCCATCGGACCCCTCCCGGGACGCTCCCGGTGATCTCTTTCCTTTCCGGTTGTCTTATCGAAACCCCTTAAGTGTGTTACCCTAGCGGTTCGATATAATAACAGGTATGACCAAGACTCCTCTATGATCAACGACTAACTCTTACGCCTGGACCCCATGAATTAATCCATGTGATATAACGAATGACTTTCATCTATCAAACCTGAACGCAAAGTCTTAAACCTTTTGCCATAGCGATACTTAGCATGTCCGAGCGTCGTTCCATAGATATCTCCATACCTAATCTCAACCTCGTTACCGACAACGCTATATTCTACTCGTCCATGATCTCATGCCTCCGTGACCCAGTCACATGCTTGCAAGCTCATTAGACATGATATCACCGAGTGGGCCCAAGAGTATCTATCCTGCTATGCGGACTAGCAAATCCCGCTCTTGACCCCTCGTCTCAAGTACTCCTTTCCGATACCCAAAAGTATCACCGTTATTGTCATAATATATAAGATACGACGTTTGGTGCGATCAAAGTATCTTCCAGGAATAACAATAAGAGTTGATCTCACGGTCAAAGGTGTAACGACTACGTCCTCCAAATCTGGGTATGTCCATCACATCGTTCTCCAACGATATGACTCCCATTGCCGACCGGCGCCATGCCCCATGACCAGGAAACCTCGATCATCAATCGCGCAACGAAACTAGTCTTAGTAGAGGCTACTAGGGACCTGATTGTTTACATATCACACCCGTATTAATGTTTCCGCTTAATACGGTTCTAGCATGACACAAAAACCTATTATGAACAACCGAGATATGATAAAGAATACACTTTATTAATTGCATCTAGGGCATATCTCCTTCAGTCTCCCATTTGCACTAGAGTACAAATTAATCTAGATTACAACTTGGTAAAAGCCTAACACCCATAGCTAACTGGTGCTTTTCGTGCTTATCAAGCGGGAGAGGCTTCGTCAGCGGATCTGCCACATTCAGATCCGTATGCACTTTGCAAATGTTCACATCGCCTCCTTGTACGTACTGACGTATCACATGGAAGCGTCGGAGAATGTGTTTGGCGGTGGAGTGAGACCTTGGCTCCTTGGCGTTCGCAATGGCACCCGTATTGTCGCAGAAGAGGATCACGGGGTCTTGCACGCTCGGGAACACTCCAAGTTCGATGACGAACTTCCTCAGCCACACAGCTTCATTCGCGGCTTCGCAAGCAGCAATATACTCCGACTCCATTGTAGATTGTGCGACAATAGGTTGCTTCCCACTTCTCCAGCACACGACGCCTCCATTCACCTTGAACACATAACCTGTCTGTGACTTAGAGTCATCGGGGTCTGAGCAGAAACTTGCATCTACGTAACCCGTTACGCCAAGTTCTTCATCGCAGCCACCATACACAAGGAACATTTCCTTTGTCTTATTTAGATACCTAAGAATGCTCTTAACAGCTATCCAATGCGGCATTCCAGGATTACTCTGGAACCGGCTTGTCAAACTTAGAGCTCATGCCACATCCAGTCTAGTACTCAACATTGCATACATGATCGATCCTATGGCTGAAGCATAAGGATGTTTAGTCATATCGGCCTTATCCAGTTCCGTTACCGGACACTGTGCCTTCCGCAATATCTTATTTTTGATAACCGGCAGAGAACCCTTCTTTGCCACCTCCATACCGAAACGTTTCAGTATTTTATCAAGATAAGTACTCTGACTCAGTGCTAATAGGCGCCTTGATCTATCACGATTGATTTTTATGCCTAAAACATATGCAGCTTCTCCTAAGTCCTTCATGGAAAATTTACTGTTTAAATATTCCTTCACGCTATTCAGAAGTTCCACATCATTCCCAATCAGCAATATGTCGTCTACATACAGTGCTAAGAACACAACCGAGCTCCCACTCATTTTCTTGTAAATGCAGGTCTCTTCCAAATTTTGTATAAATCCAAAACCTTTGATTACCTCATCAAAGCGAAGATTCCAGCTCCGAGATGCCTGCTTCAATCCATAGATGGATCGCTGAAGCTTGCACACCTTGTTAGCATTCCCTGGATCGACAAAACCTTCCGGTTGTACCATGTACAACTCTTCCTCAATATTTCCATTTAGGAAGGCTGTTTCGATGTCCATCTGCCAGATTTCATAATCATAATAGGCAGTTACTGCTAACAAAATCCGAATAGACTTAAGCATCGTTACCGGTGAAAAGGTTTCATCGTAGTCAATTCCATGAACTTGTCGGAAACCCTTTGCGACAAGCCGAGCTTTATAGACGGTCACATTACCATCAGCATCAGTCTTCTTCTTAAAGATCCATTTATTCTCGACGGCCTTGCGCCCTTCGGGAATATCCATCAAAGTCCACACTTTGTTATCATACATGGATCCTATTTCGGATTTCATGGCTTCAAGCTATTTCTCGGACTCTAGACTCGCCATCGCCTCCTTGTAGTTCGTAGGTTCATCTTGTTCAACTAACATGACGGTGCAAACTATGTTGCCATACCATTCTGGTGCGATCCGAGATCTACCAGACCTACGGGGTAGAATACCTTCCTCGACAGTTTCTCCCACTCCTTCCACGGAGGACGTTCCCGGAATTGCTTCTGTTGCGCCACTCGGAATCTCGAGTTCAGGATCAATGATCTCATCGAGGTCTACCTTCCTCCCACTTACTCCTTTCGCGAGAAACTCCTTCTCTAGAAAGGTACCGGTCTTCGCGACAAAAGTTTTGCGCTCAGCTTGGTTGTAGAAGGTGTACCCAACGGTTTCCCGTGCATATCCTACAAAGACGACTTTCTCCGACTTCGGTTCGAGTTTGTCGGGCTGTAGTTTCTTACCGGACGCCTCACAACCCCAAACCTTCAGAAACGATAACTTAGGTTTTTGGCCATATAATAATTCATACGGTGTCGTTTCAACGGATTTGGACGGAGCCCTATTTAAAATGAATGCGGCTGTTTCTAACACATAACCCCAGAAGGACACTGGCAAATCGGTAAGAGACATCATAGATCGAAAACTATCCAGTACAGTACGATTACGTCGCTCGGACACGCCGTTACGCTGTGGTGTTCCGGCTGGCGTAAGTTGGGGTACTATGCCACAACTCTTCAGATGTGTACCAAACTCAAAACTCAAGTACTCTCCACCGCGATCGGATCGGAGGTGCTTGATTTTCCTATTAAGCTGATTCTCAACTTCAGTTTGGAATTCTTTGAACTTTTCAAAAGTTTCAGACTTGTGTTTCATCAAATAGATATAACCGTATCTACTCAAGTCATCAGTGAAGGTGACGAAGTAACGATAACCATTGCGTGTCGAAACGCTCATCGGTCCACACACATCTGTATGTATGATCCCCAACAAATCCGACGCCCGTTGTCGGACCAGTGGGAACTGGGGTATCAAGAGCCCATTCCCCCCGGGCCTAGGCGACTCCGCCTGACGGGACCCCCGAGAGGCAACTCCCCTCGAGGGCCTGAAGAGGGAGTGAAGGCCTCAAGGGACCCTTCGCCTCAGGGGTCCTCTCCGCCAAGGAACCAACCCACCTGAGGCAAGTCCGGCAGGAATCTCCCCTCAGGCCTGAAGGGAAAAGTCGTCGCCAAGGAACCCCGACAGAGCGCACGTGATCTCTGCCACGCTCGTACAGAGGCGCTCACACCCCCGTCGCTGTCCCCGGCGATAAAGCAGTCAACAAAGCTGCTCCGCCTGCTGGACAGCTGTGAGGACCTTCTACTCTGACGGTAAAGCAGGTGGACGGCGCAACCCTCCAACGGAGATCGTCATCGTGGGCTCCACCCCAGAGACTGCCCGCTCTGTGGGCGGTACAAGCGTGGTCGGCCGCCTGTCGGCCACGGCGCCACCTTTATCAACAATGGACCGAGTCCATGGACGAAGGGAGCGCGGTGGACTCGTGCTCCACCCCGCCACTGGCGAGTGGGAGCCACCTTGAAGGCCAAGCCGAAGAAGAAGACCGGGGGCGCCTATGAAAGAGAGAAGACATCCATCGTAGCAAGGGTCAGCTCCTTGCGTGCAAAACACCCTTGTAAACCCTAGCAGCTCTAGTTAGGTTAGCCTCTGGCTGGAGGAGGAAGAAGATCATTGCTTCCCTCCCCAGGCAAGAACTGCTTCAAGGGGGCTTCCGGCAAGCTCAATTGTACTGTAACCTCCCACATATAATACAGACAGGCAGGAGTAGCGGTCTTACCTCCTCACGAGGGCCGTGAACCTGGGTAAAGGACGGTGTTTTCCTTGGTCGGGTGTGCGTCTTCTTCGGGTCCGGCGAGCAACGTCGCGGAGCCACTTGAGGGTTTAGACCTCCGCGTTCAATCCCCTCTCAAACTACCCTTCAGGAAGTGACTACCCCCGATTCCTGGGAGTCATAACCCGACATTTGGCGCGCCAGGTAGGGGATTGAGGCGCGTCAACAACCTTCGAGTTCGTCTCCGCGCCATGGTGAATACGCGCACCACTCGCACCGCTCGAGTCAGCCGACGCGCGCCCGCGGGAGCACGCGCGCCCCCAGGCGTCGCGACCACCCGCGCGACCACCCGCGCAAGGCGGGGCCGACCCCGCCAAGAGGAGCATGTCCCCCCTGGCCATCACACGAAGGAGCCAGAGCATGGCGCCGAGCACCAGGAGGACACGCAGTCGTCGCACCCGTCGCAGCGCCCAAGCGGCTCGGGCCCGGGGAGAACCGACCCTGCGCCCCACACCGCGCTGCTCATGGCGCAGGAGCTGCTCCGCTACCAGCCCACCGCTGAGGCCCACGAGCAGTGGCTTCAACGCCTCAGCCACCTTGTCGGCATCGCCACTACGCGCCCCGCTCCGTCGCAGTCCAACGCGCACCCCTCTCTCGCGGGCACGGTCGCAACAAATGTGCCTCCGCCACCCCCGGGACCTGCGCCGGCTGCGGCACAGAGGGCTGCTTCGCACGCGACCTCGCCGCGCGATTGCATGATCGTGCAGCGCACCGCGCCCGATGCCCGTGTGGGGAGCGAGACCGCCAGAACAGGCTCGTGTAGGAGCCCGGCCAGGCGGGGCAGCAGAACCGCGACGCGCTTCAGCACGGGGTCGCTACGTACACCTCGGGCTGCATGGCATCCACCCGCTCCCTGCGCCGCGTGGTCTGGCCGCAGAAGTTCAGGCCGGCTCTTCCCAAGGGCTACGACGGCTCCAGCAACCCCGTTGAGTTCCTGCAGCTCTACACCACCTCCATCCAAGCTGCGGGAGGAGACGGCAAGGTCATGGCCAACTGGTTCTCCCACGCGCTGCACGACTCTGCGCTGTCGTGGCTCTTGAACCTCCCGGAGTACTCTGTGAACTCCTGGGAGGAGCTCTACAAGCAGTTCGTCTCCAACTTCAAGGGGACGTACGAGCGCGCCCTCACCCACAACGATCTGTGCGCTGTGGTGCAGAGGAAGGACGAAACGCTCCGCAAGTACATCCAGCGCTTCAGCCAAGTGCGCAACAAGATCCCGAACATCCCCGACACTCAAGTCATCGCCGCCTTCCGCGAGGGCGTCACAAACAGCAGGATGCTTGAGAAACTTGGCATCCACGACAAGCTCACCTCTGTGGTCAAGCTTTTCGACATGGCGGACAAGTGCGCCAAGGCTGAAGAGGGACTCCTCTTCGTGAAAATGTCCTCGAGAGGGGATGATCACGCTGAGGGGTCCAAGAGCCAGAAGAAGAAGGAGGAGCCCAAGCGCAAGGCCACCACCGTTCTCGCGGCAGAACCAGACACAAAAGGCACCCGCAGGGACTTCCCCGAGGCTGGAGAAAGAAAAGATGATCACCGCCCCTTCTGCATCTACCACAACAGGCGCCGCCACTCTACGGAGTCCTGCTACGACCTCAAAAGGTTGAGCAAGGAGCGCGAGCAAGCAAAGGACGGTTGCGGCCGCGGTCGAGGCCGTGGCTACCGCGGAGGCGGGCGCAAGGGCGGCTACCAGAAACCATCTGAAAATCGAGCCAACGCTGCAGAAAAGAACGGCAACCTCCCGGACAAGGAAGATGGCGGCTACCAAGCCCCGAGGGGCGCCATCGCCTGCATCCTAGGGGGGGCGCAGGCGCCAAAGTCGAACAACCAGTTCAAGCAGTTCGCCCGCGAGCTCAACGCCGCCCTCCCAAGCACGGAAACCTCCAGGCCCCTCAAGTGGTCGCAGTACACCATCGCCTTCGACGCTCAGGACCACCCCAAGTCCACCAAGACTGTTGGAACCCTCCCGCTAATCTGCACCCCCACCATCGACAATGTGGCTGTCTCCAATACGCTCATCGACGGTGGAGCAGGCCTGAACGTCATCTCCATAGATACGTTCAAAGCGCTTCAAGTGCCCTACGAGAGGCTTATGCCCTCGAGGCCCTTCACGGGGGTCACCAGCGGCTCAATCGAGCCTCTATGCCAGGTCAGGCTTGCCGTCACCTTCGGGAGCGAGGAAAATTACCGCACCGAGCACATCGATTTCGATGTTGCGCACATCAGCCTTCCATACAACGCCATCCTCGGCTACCCCGCGCTAGCGAAGTTCATGGCCGTCACGCACCATGCGTACAACATGGTCAGGATCCCCGGCAGCGCCGGCACGATCACCATACGTAGGCACGTCATGGACGCTACGCGCGCTGTGGAGACGACCTACAAGATCGCCGCCATGGCCTTCCCCGTAGACGAGGACCAAGAGATCCTCGAGAGGCCCAAGAAGAAGAAGCAGTTGTTCTCCCAGGAGGCAGCTGCTACAAAGAAGATTTCTCTGAGCTCAGGAAGCTCGGGGGCTGAAGGCTCGGGGGCTAGCGTCACCATTGGTGCCGCGCTGCCGCCCAAATAGGAAAGCGCGCTCGTCGCCTTCCTCCAGGCAAACTCTGACATGTTCGCGTGGACGCCGTCAGATATGTCTGGTGTACCGAGGGAGGTGATCGAGCACCACTTGGCCGTGTGCCCAAACGCGCGCCCCGTCAAGCAAAAAGCAAGAAAACAAGCCCCCGAGAAGCAAGCATTCATCGTCAAGGAGGTCGAGAAGCTCAAAACGGCAAATGTAGTCCGCGAAGTAGCGCACCCCACTTGGCTATCCAACGGCGTGGTGGTACCAAAACCTACCGGCGGAGGCCGCCTCTGCATCGACTACACCGACGTAAACAAGGCCTGCCCCAAGGACCCTTACCCCATGCCCATAATCGACCAGATCGTGGACTCCACGGCAGGATGCGACCTCCTGTGTTTCCTCGATGCCTTCTCTGGTTATTACCAGATTAAGATGGCTAAAGAGGACGAGGAGAAGACGGCTTTCCTCACCCCATGTGGTGTGTATTGCTACGTCTGCATGCCCTTCGGCCTAAAAAATGCCGGAGCCACCTTCCAGAGGTTAATGAGGATAGCCCTTGGCGGGCAAATGGGGCGAAACGCTGAAGTGTATGTCGATGACATCGTCGTAAAGTCACGAGAAGGAAATACTCTGCTCGGCGACCTGGAAGAAACCTTCGCCAGCCTGCGCAAGGTGAACATCAAGCTAAACCCCGCCAAGTGCGTCTTCGGAGTACCTTCGGGCAAATTGCTGGGCTTCCTCGTGTCTCATCGGGGCATAGAGGCAAACCCAGACAAAATCAAGGCCATAGAAGGCATGCAACCTCCACGCAGGCTCAAGGACATGCAACACCTGGCGGGCTGCATGGCCAGCTTGGGTCGATTCATCTCCAAGTTCGGCGAAAGAGCCCTACCATTTTTCAAGATCATGAAAAGGACGGGCACCTTCAAGTGGACACCTGAAGCTGAAAAAGCAATTGAGGACTTGAAGAAGTACTTGGCCAGCCCACCTGTAATGGTCGCCCCAAGACCGGGCGAGCACCTGAAGCTGTACTTGTCAGCCACCCCATAAACATCCATTGCTGTCCTTGTGGTGGAAAGAGAGGAGCCTGTACTTCACAAGAAGAGTGCAACCACTCCAAAGGAAAAGGCTCCTGATAAAGAGCTCGAAGAAGGGGATCATAAGACCCACGCAGGGCCAAAGCCTCAAGAGGAGACCGCCGCGAGTCAACTGATGAAAGAGGCTAACACACTCGAGGCCCAGGAGGAACGCTGCGAGGCAACGCCCCTCGAGGCCAAGTACCTCGAGGCCACGCCCCTCGAGGCCAAGTCCCGTGAGGCCACGTCCTTTGAGGCCAAGTCCCTTGAGGACACGCCCCCCGAGGCCAAGTCCCTCGAGGACAAGACCCTCGAGGCCAAGTCACTCGAGGTCACTTCCCTCGAGGCCCAGGACAAGCCCCTTGAAGCCAACCCCATCGAGGATCAGGCTGGGCCGCCTCAGGCGAAAGACGCCAAGGAAACAGGAACTACCCTCGTCGAGCACCCAGTCTACTTCGTCAGCACAGTACTGCGTGATGCTCGCGAGCGGTACCCGATGCAGCAAAAGCTTCTCCTCGCCCTCCTGATCGCCTCAAGAAAGCTGCGGCACTACTTCCAGGGGCACCCCATCACGGTGGTAACGTCTTTCCCCCTGGAGCAAATTCTGCGCAACCCAAATGCAACAGACCGTGTCGCAGGATGGAACATCGAGCTACAGCCATTCAATTTACGCTTCGATACCACAAGGGTGATCAAAGGAAGAGCGCTGGCAGACTTCGTCGCCGAATGGACTGATCCAACCCCTGAAGAGCCCTGGGAAGAAGAGCACGAGTCTTCTGGAGCAGCCATGCCCAGCTACTGGACCATGAAGTTCGATGGAGCTTTCGCTTGTCGCCACGGTGGGACAGGCGGTGTGCTGACCTCGCCAAAAGGCGACAAGTTGTATTATGCAGTCCAGCTGTGCTTCGAAATCGACAAGATATCCAACAACATCGCCGAGTATGAAGGGTTGCTTGCTGGCCTACGCGCAGCAATCGCCCTAGGCATCAAGCACATACTCTTCAAGGGCGACTCCCAGCTGCTCGTCAACTTCTCCAACAAAAGCTACAAGGCCAAGGACGACCACATGGCCGCATACCTTGAAGAGGTCCGTAGGCTGGAGAAGAACTTCAGGGGAATAGAACTCATGCACATCCCAAGAAAAGAAAACCAAGAGGCTGATGACATCGCAAAGCGCGCATCAAAGAGGCAAGCCCAGCTGCCAGGTGTCTTTGAGTAAAGGCTCGTCAAGGCATCCATAAAGCAGCCCCTCGAGGCCTCGCCCATGAGCACAAACGAAGCACTCCCACCACCACATGCAAGCGGAGCCCCAGGCTGCGGGCCCCCAACAGGGGAGTGTCTGTTGCTCACAGCGGTGCACCAAGAGGCAGGATGGATCGACGAGATCAAAGACTACCTACAAAAAGGGATCCTTCCCGAGGAAGATGTTGAAGCGGAGCGAATTGCCCGCCAAGAAAAATCATACAAAATCCTCGAAGGAAATCTCTACCGCAAGCGCCCAAACGGCATCGCGCTCAAGTGCGTCCCTCCTGAAGAAGGAAAACTGCTGATTAAGGACATCCACAGTGGGGAATGCGGCCACCATTCGTGCGCCCGCACCCTCGCAGGGAAAGTCTTCAGGAGCGGCTTCTACTGGCCTCAAACGCTTCAAGATGCAACGGACATCATCCAAGCTTGTGAAGCCTGCCAATTCCACGCCAAGCAAATCCACCAACCAACACTGGGCCTGCAAGCCATTCCGCTCTCGTGGCCGTTTGCGGTCTGGGGGCTGGACATCCTGGGACATTTCCCAACGGCGCAAGGTGGATATCTCTACCTCTTCGTGGCCATCGACAAGTTCACAAAATGGCCTGAAGTGGAGGCGACGCGTACAATCACAGCAGGTGCGGCGGTGAAATTCATCAGAGGCCTGGTCTGCCGCTTCGGAGTGCCTAACCGCATCATCACCAACAATGGCTCGCAATTCACAAGCGGCATCTTCAGAGCCTACTGCCAGAAAATGGGCATCAAGCTCTGCTTCGCCTCAGTTGCCCATCCGCAAAGCGATGGGCAGGCTGAGCGCGCAAACGCAGAGGTCCTCAAAGGCTTAAAGACCAGGACCTTCGATGTCCTCAAGGGCCATGGCAAGGGCTGGATCAATGAGTTACCCTCGGTGCTCTGGTCCATCCGTACCACGCCACCCAAGCCCACCGCGGAAACGCCGTTCGCACTCGTCTATGGAGCTGAAGCAGTCCTCCCCGCAGAGATAAAGCATGGATCCCCGCGGGTCCTGGCCTTTAATGAGGACCAACAAGAGGACCTCCACAGCGACGACCTGCTGCTCCTTGAAGGGCTAAGACGCCGCGCCACTATACGGGCGGCCAAGTACCAGCAGTCCCTGAGGCGCTACCACTGCCGCAATGTGCGCTCGCGCACCCTGGAGGCAGGCGATCTCGTCCTCAGGCGAAACCTCTCCAGGGAAGGCCTCCACAAGCTGTCCCTGATGTGGGAAGGTCCCTACAGGGTCGGCCACATCGCCAGGCCTGGCGCGGTTCGCCTCGAGACGGAAGACGGCGTCCCTGTCAAGAATCCATGGAACATCATGCATCTACGCAAGTTCTACCCGTGATCATCATCACGTTAGGTCATTTAGCGAAAGAGGCAGCCCATGGCTCAACCTCCAAGCACCTTTTTGTCCTACGCAAGTTCTACCCGTGATCATCATCACGTTAGGTCATTTAGCGAAAGAGGCAGCCCATGGCTCAACCTCCAAGCACCTTTTTGTCCCTCAAGGTTAAAAGCTCAAGGCTTAAACCTCTCAAACCTTTGTATCTGCCAGGAACAAATAAAAAAAGTGATTATTGTCACACCCGTGATCATTGTCACGACAAGACGTCAAAGCGAACGAGGCAGCCTACGGCTCAACCTATAAGCATTTTTCGTCTCTAGAGGTTAAAACGCCGAAAGGCTTAAACCTCCAAAAACAAAGCTTTGTCTCCTAAAGGAACAAATGCCAAAGTGGTAATTGCCACACCCGTGATCATTGTCACGTCGAGAAAACAAAGCGGAAGAGGCACCTTACGGCTCAACCTCCAAGCAATGTCGACTCTAGAGGTTAAAACGCCAAAAGGCTTAAACCTCAAACAAATGCTTTGTCTCCTAAGGGAACAAACGCAATCGTGGTCATTGCCACGCACGTGATCATTTTCACGTCGAGACTACTAGCGGACGAGGCAGCTTACGGCTCAACCTCCAAGTATCCTTGTCTCCGGAGGTTAAAACGCCAACGGCTTAAACCTCCAAAGCCCCAAAGGCTTCGCTCGAGGGAAAAACCCTCCGAGCTTTCAATTAAAACGAGCAACCTCAGGACGCTGAGAGTCTCAGCCACCAACAGGTGGTCCCCATGCCTCGACATGGTCAGAGCATTACCTTGGCAACACCAAGCATAATGACTCAATCTCGTTCCTAAGTGAACTTAGCGCTTCGGCGCCGCTTAAAAAACGTTTTTGGGGGGTTTTTATATTTACGCATTACTATTGTTGAAGTGTGCGCTTATATCTCTCCACATGCGTACCTCGCGAGCGGGGGCTGAGTACGGTGCCAGTGCCTCAGATGACACGCCAGCAGCACGGCAAAACCCAAGAGTCCGAGCTCTGGCTGGAGGGCAATTCCCCACAAACGAGCCATCTCAACAGAGGACCTTGGTACTTACTCTCCTCACAAGGAACTCCTAAGGGGACCTATAAGCGCGCACGGTCCCTTGATAGGTGTTCTAGCGTTTGGGTTCACCCTCTAATACCTGCAGGGATGATCTTCCCCCCGCAAGCCTGCAGGGACATCCGTAAGCGACCCCTCAAGCGGGCAACCTCGCTAGGCAAAATGCCCCCCCACAGAGCGACCCCTCAAGCGGGCAACCTCGCTAGGCAAAATGCCTCCCCAGTAGCGACCCCTCAAGCGGGCAACCTCGCCAGGCAAAATGCCACCCTAGGAGCGACCCCTCAAGCGGGCAACCTCGCCAGGCAAAATGCCTCCCCAGGAGCGACCCCTCAAGCGGGCAACCTCGCCAGGCAAAAGGCCTCCGCAGGAGCGACCCCTCAAGCGGGCAACCTCGCCAGGCGAACAACCTTTGCAGAGCGAAAACCTCGAAGCTAAGTCCCGCACTCACGCTTTAAGAGCGTTTTTTCTCTCCTTGGCGCGCGTCTCTGCCCCTCGAGCGATTTCCCTTTCCCTTACACTTCATGGATTACTCGCACGTCTAAGGGGGGCACTTGAGCATCGCGACTCAAGGCTCTTACCTCTCCTGCGCCTAAACTCCCCCTTGTCCTTGCAGAGCCATTGCTCCCGCGGGCCGAGGTGGCGAAGTCATGGCACGAAGAGATGGGACCTAACGACGCAGAGAACAAATAGACATGAAGATGAGTCCAAAGAGACCACAACAGGGGCAGATGAGATCGAATTCAAACAACAATTAAAGTATTTTACAGGCCAAAAGGTCTTAAGGTGTTTAAAAAGCACACAACTGGTGCAGATACAAACGCTCGCAGGCGCAATAGAGGATGGTTCAGTGAGAAGCAGCGCCATCTCGGACCTCTTCAGCGGCGGCCTCGTCGGCTTCAGCGGAGCAGGCCTCCTCCTCGCTGTCCTCCAGCGCAGCCTCCGCGCGCCTGAAGCGGTTGCAGAAGGTGTCCACCTGTTCGCGGAGGGAGCCTGAGACACGCTGAGCATCCTCGCCCTGGGCGTCCTCGGTCACGGAACCCTGGTCGAAGTCCAGCATGAGGAGCTTGAGGTTGGTGAAGATGCGGTCCACCACCACCCCCAAGAGCTGCCGGCTCTCGTCCTCGATCATCTCCCGAAGCTCGGCGACGGGACCCTCGAGCGCTGCGAAGAGCTGCTCGAAGTAGACCAAGTACATGGCCATGTCACCGCGGCCCCGGACGATGGTGTGCGGCGCATCTGCTCCTAGCTGCGAAGCCAGCTCGTTGCCACGAGTGACCAGCGCCTCGAACATGCGCTCGCGCTGCTTCGTGAGTGCCTGAGCCACGCTGGCGGAATCCGAGGCCTCCACCGCCCGCTGCATCACCGGGGCCACCTGCTCCTCCACGTCCTTGGCAAGGGAGTTGAGGTTGTGGACAACCTCGGTGCGAGCCTCCTCCGCCCGGCGGCGGCCGTCCTTAGCGCGAGTAAGACAAGCCTCCAGTTTGGAGTTGGCCTTCTCAAGCTCGGCGATCTTCCGAGCGTCCGCGGCATGCTTGGCCTTGAAGCGGTCCTTCTGCGCCTGGGCCATGTCGCGATACTTCTGAGAAGTGGACTTGCAGAACTGCTTCTCGTGCTCCACGAGGGCGTCCTCGGCCTCCTTTTTCTTCTCAGCGTAGCGCCGCTCGAAGCGCTCGTAAGCCACCTTCTGGGCAGCAACGTTGTCCTCGTACTTCCGAGTCGCCTGGGCCAGCTCGTTCTCTCGCTCCTCGAGGGCCTCGCGCTGAGCGGCCAGGTCCTTCTCCGCCTGGAGGCGCTGCTCCTCGCGTTGCTGCAGCTCCTCCTCCTTGGAGACCAGCTGCCGCTCGCGCTTGGCAAAGGCCTTGTGGTCCTCCTCCAGAGCAGCCGCTGCGATCTGGTGCGTGGAGAGCAGCTGGGCCTCCAGCTGGCCCAGCTCACGGCGCTTCTGCACCAACGAGCCCTCCATCGTCTCGCGCTCTGCCCCGACCTCGCGCAGGAGCTTCGCCGCAGCGTCGCGTTCTGCCTGAAGGGGGAGGAGCAGCTCCGCAGCGTCGCGGGAAGCCGCTTCACGGGTCTCCTTGGCGAAGTTGACGGCTTCCTCGCGGGCGGCCTGCAGCGCCAAGTCCTCTAGCCGGCGCGCCTCGACCGCCGCGCGGAAGGACTCCCACGACCTCGCCAACTCCTTCTGCCGCTGAGCGAACCATATGTTCCCAAGGGCGAGGTGCGCCTCCAAGCCCTCCAGGGACTCCCTCACGAGGCCAAAGGCGGCCTCACGGCGCCTCGCGCTCCAGTCCCAGCCGCGGAGCACCAGGGCTCGGCTCGAAGAAGGGCCAGCCTTGGTGTCGAGTCCCGTAGGTCCGGCCGCGGGAAGGTCAAGGGGGCTGGCTTGAGCCCCGCCGGAGCCCATGCCCGCGCCCCCTTCAGGCCCTGGAGCCGTGAGGCGCTCCTCGCCTTCAGCCTGGCGCGGAGAAGAGGAGGAACCGTCCCCGGCAGACGCGCCCGCTCCCGCCGGTGCCTCGGAGGCCTCCGCCACGGGCTGCGCAGTGGCAGTGGGCGCTGACGGTGCAGTAGGAGTAGCCGGAGGAGTCGACACGCGCGGCGGCGTCGGCTCGCGTAGGGAGTGACCTCGCGCGGAGGCGTAGCCGCGTGAGGCGGAGTAGCGGCACAAGGAGGCGCAAAACTCCTCGCCTGCGAGCCCTCCACCAGCGGAGACTCGCGCGGTGCTGCGGGAGCGTCCGGGCCTACGGCGCTCTCCCTTTCAGGTGGACCGGCCACCCCCGTGAGGGGCGCTGTCGCTTCTACTTGAGGCGCCTCCTCAAGGGGAACCGTTGGGGCCGCCCCCTCAGGCCTCGAGGCCTCGTCAGTCGCGGCCCCTGCCGGGGCGGTCTTCACCTCGGACGCCTTGCGGAGCCGACGGCGCTTGGTAGGCACGGGTCCACTGTCAAGGGTGCAAGCAAAAACTTCAGCAAAAGAGGAGGAGGAATTAGAGACCAAAAGGGCAAACAACCCTGCAACATATAAACTCACCTTGGAGGGGGAGCGCCAGCATCGACCCACGCGAGGCCTGACGAGCGCCAGGAAGGAAAAGGCTTGGCAGCAGGCCTTGCGGGGGGCGCCTCCGCTTTCCTCTTTGAAGGGACGTTAGAGGGCCTCGCCCCTGCGTGATCCACGGCGGCCTTGGTGCGAAGGCCGCGCCTCCCCGGAGAGTCCTCCGCACCTGAGGCCTCCCCTTCCTCAGCTTCCTCCTCCACGGGGCACGAGGGAACCACCACGAAGGCGTCTTCGTCGCCTGACGAGATATCGCGAGCCTCGTCAGCACAAGGCCCAGCCCTAGAAGAGGAGACCTCCCCGGCTGCGGCTTCCTCCTCGCCTAGACCAGCTCCGTAGGCCGAGGGAGGACCGGCCCCCAACGGCACGTCAGAGTCCGCCGAGCCGGTCGGGGAGAACGAAGGCATCTCCTCCAGGCGGGCCATGCACTCCGTCAGGTTGTACTGGTGAAGAGGCCGGAGCGCCACGTGGACCTCGTTTGCAGGGAGCGCGGAGGGGTTGACGAAGAGCGCGGAGAGGATGTTGTCGACGACGTCCTTGTCGTTGTCCTCAACGTGGAGCCGCATCTTGTCATTTGGTCCCGAGTACATCCACATGGGGACCGAGTGAGCTTGGAGGGGCACCATGCGGCGGGTCACAAAATCCGCCACTTCCATCTGCCCTGTGAGGCCCTCCTCACGAAGGAAGCTCAGGCGCCCCATCAGGCTCGTGTTCTTGCCGCCGTCAAAGATAGCCTTGCCCCAGTGGGAATTCTTCACCGGAGGCTCGTCCGGGACCTCGAGGAAGGCGCAGGGACGCTCCACCCCGACAAAGAACCACTTCTGGCGGAAGTCGTCCACCTTCTTCGTCACGGACGTGATGGCCCTGCCCTCGTGCCAGGACATGGGGATGTAGACGCCCCCCCATGACGTCGACGATACGGAACGAGACGCACCCGGAGCGCTCGTTCTTCGCCGTGTTCCGGAGCACGTAGAAGCCCCGGAACAGCCCCACCGTGGGCTTCAGGCCCAAGTACGCCTCGCAATGGTAGGCGAAGATGGCTAGGATGAGGATGGAGTTGGGGTGCAGATGCAGCAGCTGCACCTGGTAGAACGCTAGCACCGCCTCCAGGAACGGAGAGAAAGGCGGCACCAGTCCCGCAGCCAGGCAGTGCTGGAAGACTGGGAAGAACCCCCGTGGACGCTTCCCGTGCGCCGCGGGCTTCAGCGCGGTGGCGCCATGCTCGTTCGTCCGGTCTGCCACCAAGTAGCGGACCTTGGAGAGCGCTTTCTCGTTGACGTGCACGCCGAGCAGCGCCGCGCCCATCATGGGCTCCGTGGCTTCCGCTTGGGAAGAAGACCCCACGGCGGCCTTGCCCTTGCTCTTGGCGGGACTCATCGTCACGGGCGCGGAGGCTGGAAGGAGTTGGAAACGGTAACGGCTCCCTGTCGCAGCGCTCGGGCTTTATGTCCCCTCCAAAGAGCAGTTACCGGGACATGGTGGGACCCCCCACGACTCACGCCCTGGATCATGCAGAGCCGTTAGCCGTCCAAGTGCCGCGTGGCTCGGGCCGGCTGGGCACTAAGGGCCCAGGACGCTTCGCCTAAGCCATGGGCTCAGTCGTGCCCATCATGGGCCCGGGGGCTACTGTCGGCCCAGTGGGAACTGGGGTATCAAGAGCCCATTCCCCCCGGGCCTCGCTCGCGGGCCAGACGGACAAAACGGCTAAGGCCTAGGCGACTCCGCCTGACGGGACCCCCGAGAGGCAACTCCTCTCGAGGGCCTGAAGAGGGAGTGAAGGCCTCAAGGGACCCTTCGCCTCAGGGGGTCCTCCCCGCCAAGGAACCAACCCGCCTGAGGCAAGTCCGGAAGGAATCTCCCCTCAGGCTTGAAGGGAAACGTCGTCTCCAAGGAACCCCGATAGAGCGCACGTGATCTCTGCCACGCTCGTACAGAGGCGCTCACACCCCCGTCGCTGTCCCCGGCGATAAAGCAGTCAACAAAGCTGCTCCGCCTGCTGGACAGCTGTGAGGACCTTCTACTCTGACGGTAAAGCAAGTGGACGGCGCAACCCTCCAGCGTAGATCGTCATCGTGGGATCCACCCCAGAGACTGCCCGCTCTGCGGGCGGTACAAGCGCGGTCGGCCACGGCGCCACCTTTATCAACAATGGAGTGAGTCCATGGACGAAGGGAGCGTGGTGGACTCGTGCTCCACCCCGCCACTGGCGAGTGGGAGCCACCTTGAAGGCCAAGCCGAAGAAGAAGACCGGGGGCGCCTATAAAAGAGAGAAGAAATCCATCGTAGCAAGGGTCGGCTCCCTGCGTGCAAAACACCCTTGTAAACCCTAGCAGCTCTAGTTAGGTTAGCCTCTGGCTGGAGGAGGAAGAAGATCATTGCTTCCCTCCCCAGGCAAGAACTGCTTCAAGGGGGCTTCCGGCAAGCTCAATTGTATTGTAACCTCCCACATATAATATGTAACGCGCTGGGATTTTTCCCAATTAGAAAATTGTTTGTTTTTCTTTTTGCATCAACATGAGATCATCATGCATCATTTGCATTTGCCAATCTTAATTTAAATTATTGCATTTAAATTCAAACTCCACTTAAATTCTTTTCTCACAATTAAATTTAAATGCTTTTGAAATTAATTAAAATGTGTATTTTAAATCTTTTGCAAATATTATAAAAACTAGTTTATTAAGTTGCCTATTTTAAACTAATACTATTTTGTAAAATCTCCTAATTCATTTCCTTTTCTATTTTGTTTTAAAAATAGAAAAACAGAAAAGAATTAAAAGAAAAATAAAATTCAGAAAAGAATAACACTTTCTGGGTCGCAATCCACTCACCTTGGCCCATCTCTCCCTCCAGGCCCAAAAGCCCATCTCCCATCGCTTTCCCCTTCCTCCGTACGGAGACAGAGGAGAAAGCGAGCGAGCCCCCACCATGGCCACTGCCCGCTGCCCCCACTACCCTCACCTTTCCCCTCCTACTTAGCCCTCTCCTCTCGAAACCCTAACTCCTTCCCTCCACTCTCCCATCGCGCCGCCGCCTCCTCCCCTCTTCTCCTCCCTTCTATTTCATCTCTGCTTTCCCTCCACCATAGAAAAAAATCACCGGAGCCTCCGCCGCCGCGGCGCCACTCCTCCGACCATCCCCTTTCGTCCTCCTCACGCCATCAACTCCGCCCCGACGTGCTCCGTCCTCGACGCCAGGAGACGAGCCACGCGCGCCTCCGACGGACACTCTTCCCGATGCCAAACGCCACGGACCAAGCGTCTTCTCCGGCACCGATCAGTCGATTCTGTCGCCCTCGAGTCTCCCCGCCTCGCCATCAGCACCCCCTCGGTGAGCTGCTTCACCTCCGGCTTCTTCCCTCTCTTTTACTTGCCCCTGTTGGTCCAATTTGCCGGCGCCGGAGTTCTCCCCGCCACGGCAATGGCGTGCCCGCATGAACTCGAGGTCCAACACGAACACCCCGCACTCCCCCGTCCCTTCCTGGAATAAAAACTGAACCCCACGCAGCTCCGCAACCCACACAGCACATCGCATGCGAACCGCGCAGCCCGTGGTCGCCGCCGGCGTCCGATTTCAGTCCGCCGAGCGCACTATCCCCGTTTTGGGGTTCAGTTTCGTCAGGTTGCGAGAACTCAGGCTCTGTACAAAAAGGTTTCGAAGCCTAGTTTATCAACATCCCGCACACCCAATCGCCTGGCTAGCAGCGCGTCGCTCTTCCATGCGCTCCGCGTCGCGAGTTCGATTCCTGTGGTGCGCTGATAAAACAAAGGCCACCTTTTTTCTTTTTTACGTCCCAATGACAGCAATGACCCACCTGTCAGCGGCCGCGCACCGCGCCCACGCCAGCGTGGCGCTGGGTCCCGCTGGGCAGCCTCTTGGGCTCGTTTCGGCTCGGTGAGAAAAACTCACTGGCGCCAGGAATCTTACACAGAGCCCCATGCTGTCTGGTTTTCCACCTAAGCCCCCAGAATTTCTGTTTCCATCACGAAGAGGTCCTGTATTTTACAGAAAACCCCCTAGACTTAATATGTTAATAACTTTTATTCTATAACTCCAAATTTAATTATCTTTATATGTTTTTGTATCAGAAAAATGCAAGGAATATTAATATGCCATTTGAATGTCATTTTGCGTATGTTATTTTAATTGCATTACTATAATTGTTAATTGCAACTAAATAATTAAATATGGAATGTTCGGGGTAATAAATATATAATGCCCTATCCCATTTAATTTAATTAGACCACCTATGCCATGTGTTACCAAGTTAATCAACATTTAATATTGTTGAGAAAATAAATAACTTGCACCTAAATATTAATTGGCGGGGTTGCTTTCCCGCTTAATTTGGATTACCTGCATTGTATTGCATCTTGCCATGCCATGCATCATTTCTCATATGATCCTGCTGGATCTTTTGCCGTAGTTATAAAATCCATATTTTACGCTTTCTAGTGTTTGTTGCCTCTTCGCGGATAAGACGTTGAGATGTGTGAGCAACGACAAGATCTACTTCCATGCGGGATTCCAGGTAAGCAAAGTTTGCTTGTTTACCTATACATTGTCTTTCATTCCTGCCGTTGATCTCTGCTACCCTAGTATACGATCCTTTATTGCGATCCCATCACATGTTTATCCTGCAGCCTATACAGCTTTATCCCCACATCCCATCACATGTTGAATGTTTACCTGTTGGCCTTGCGAGTCGTAGCGCATGCTTAGAGTTGGTTGTGCGAGTCCTCTATTGGTCGTTTATTTCATATGCTTAGTATGATAGATTATTCTAGTTAATAAAATAGTGTCTTATATTGGGGTATTATAATTAAAAGATAAGGCACCAGGCGGAAGGCCTTGCGAGGTGCTTTGTTCTGCTAAGTGTCGACCTAGGAACTGAGATTTTGTCCTCGGATCCAATTTTGAGCGCACTAACCACTTGTGGGAGGCCCTATGGAGCCCCCCTCGACTTTGACTGGAACTTCGACTTGTCCGGGAGCCGCACCTAGTTCGGGTTTTCCATTTGTCTCATATGCATCGAAACTAGTGTAGTATTTTACTTTGGCGGTGTGCCTTGTTACATGCATATAGGGCGTTGCCTGTTGGTGCCGAGGGGTGTGTCCTGCGGGAGTCCGCACCCTTTTGGCCGGGACCAGCATAGCTCCCGTGGTTCCTGGACTTGTTGCGGTGAAGGAAAAGAGTTGGGTTGAAAGGCCCTAATGTTTTTGACTGGGTTGATCATGCGAGTATGGGTCCAGTAGTGCACCCCTGCAGGGTATAATCTTATCGATGAGCCGTGTCCACGGTTATGGACATTTTGGTGATGATGCTGGCTAACAAGATCTAGACAACTTACACCTAATTATTGTTAATTAATTTGACTAGTAATATAGAATTACTTTCACAATAAATGGTAATTAAAACTGTTCAACGGGTGAGTTTCCCGAATTGCTTCCTCATACTTGGTTGAGGGGGGTTAATTCGAGAATGGGTTATGTTTGGTGTTAGTAGTAGATGGTTTCTTATGCGCTCTCTTATCCCTCTCTAATTAGACGGAAGTTGTAGCGTGTCTCTTTAGGTTGCTAGTGCTGCTGCCGCTAAGTCCACCTCCCCTATATTTTGGGAGATGGTGTAGAAAGTAGGCAAGTCGGTTTTGCTTGCCAGGGAGTGCCCTAACCCTCTTTTGGGTTATGCTTTATGTGCAGTCAACAGGTTTGAAGTCTGACGACGTTAGCTTGGGAATCCCTCCGGCTTGGCTGGGCAGGGATATGGCGCCATCGCTTATCTTCAGGACTCTTAGACCAATATGCATCTTATCCGTAGTCGGATACTATTTTTCTTCCGCTGTCATTTGAATCTTTGTATTGTATTATTTGTATCTTGACTCGCTCGAGTCGTTGTTGTAATTATATCTTCTGTTGTATTTGTGGATGTATCGGAACTGTTGTAATGTTATCACAATTCCACCCACATAATGCGCATGTTTCGGCGTGCACATTATGTCTGGTGGGCGACCTAAAATCGTTATTATGCGGATTTCGGCGGGATCGCTTACATAGTACCGATTTTCGGGCGTCACATAATACAGACATGCAGGAGTAGCGGTCTTACCTCCTCACGAGGGCCGTGAACCTGGGTAAAGGACGGTGTTTTCCTTGGTCGGGTGTGCGTCTTCTTCGGGTCCGGCGAGCAACGTCGCGGAGCCACTTGATGGTTTAGACCTCCGCGTTCAATCCCCTCTCGAACTACCCTTCAGGAAGTGACTACCCCCGATTCCTGGGAGTCATAACCCGACACCCGTTCAACGAAACCTTTGAATGGTGTCTTGGTCATTTTTCCCATAAGGCATGGTTCGCATGTATCGAGGGATCCGAAATCTAACGAGTCCAAAAGTCCATCGGAGTGGAGTTGCTTCATGCGCTTTACACCAATATGACCAAGACGGCAATGCCACATATACATGGCGGTATCATCACTACACTTAATCCGTTTGGCTTCTATGTTATGGATGTGAGTACTACGATCGAGATTCAACAAGAATAAACCGTTATTCTCGGGAGCATCAACATAAAATATATCATTCATATAAATAGCACAATTTCTTGACACTGATTTAAATGAACAACCATCTTGTAACAGCCAAGGATGGCACAAAATAACACTTATTTAAAACCAAAACTAATCCCGATGGTAGATGCAGATGGAGCGTGCCGACAGCCACCACGTCGACTCTCGATCCGTTGCCGACGCGCATGATCACCTCATCCTTCGCCAGCCGCCTTCTATTCCGTAACTCCTCCTGAGAGTTACATAGATGAGCAACAGAACCAGTATCAAATACCCACGTGTTGCTCCGGGCGGATGTAAGGTACACATCTATAACATGTCTATCAAATATACCTTGCTCTTTGTCGACCGGCTTGCCAGACTTCCTATCCTCCAGGTACTTGGGGTAGTTGCGCTTCCAGTGACCCTTCCCCTTGCAGTAGAAGCACTCCACGCTAGCTCTGGGACCAGATCTGTTAGTCTTGGGCTTGGCACTCATCTTGCCTTCCCTCCTGGACTTCCAGCTCTGCTTTCCCTTGCCACCGGATTTCTTGAAATCAACGACCTTGTTGACCATCAACAACGTGTGCTCCTTCTTAATCTCTACCTCAGCAGTCTTGAGCATCACGAACACTTCACCCAGGGACTTAGCCATGCCCTGCATGTTGTAGTTCATGACGAAGCCTTTCTAGCTTGGCGGCAACGATTGCAACACCCTGTCAATCGCCAGCTCATCGGGAATCTTGCATTCCAGAGCATTCAGGCGTTGAACGTAGCCAGACATCTTGACTACATGCTCGCTCACACTGCTATGCTCTTCAATCTTGGCGTAGAAGAAAAGCTCAGAAGTCTCATATCTCTCAGCCTTAGCCTGCGGCACGAAGACAGCCTTCAGATCAGAAATAATCTCGAAGGCGCTCATCTTCTCGAAGCGCTTCTGCAGGTCGGCTTCCATTGCGTAGAGCATGCCACTTTGGACAAAGGCAGAATCCTCCGATCTGGTCTGGAAGACCTTCTTCTCATCCTCAGAGGCATCATCTGCGGGAGGGTCACCTATGGCGGCCTCAATGACGTAGGCCACCCTATGGGGAGTGAGGAGGATCCTCAGGTTGCGGAACCAGGCCATGAAGTTTGACCCATTGGTCTTAAGCTTTTCTTTCTCAAGGAACAGACCTAGGTAAAACGAGGGGCGAGACATCTATAATGGAATTTGCAACAACATAAGACTTTGTTCATAATAATTTTGAGTTATAGTATTTTAGAAAATAACTAACAAAACTCCCACTCAAACAAACATCCATCCTGGTCGTTTAAGCGATTACACGACCCCCATCCATTGCACCACCCCTCATCATCAGGGTCGGCAACACAAATTCAAGAGTAGACAAAAAGTCCGCCACACCAATTTTGTGACTCGTGCTCGACCTTTCGGTCTTCCTGTTCCGAGGCCATATTTCTGAATATGCTAGGCTCGCCACCAAAGACCTCCACGCTGACGCTTGTGCAACATGGCTTACACCCACTGTATGCGAACGACGAGATGTCTGACACCCGATCATCACGGCCTGCCTCATAATGTAGAACTTTCTTGGTGGTGCGCGTTGGAGGGAGAACACTAGTGGTATTTTTGAAGGGATCACCGTATATAGCTACCGCCGTGTAACTAATATATACTATATATACAATCACACAATATAAGATGCACACAAAACATCAAATATAATGCAATGTGATATAGTCCATTGCGCCATGGTCTTCTTGGCGCCCGCAGTTTATAAACAATTTAATAAACCTACCCTGACCATATCACATAGCCCCTGCAAAATAAAGTTAGACGCTTCTACTTTATCTTTTGCATATTTTACGTGGCCTGGGGCTTTCGTAAATAGAACCGCTTCATACCTACGAACCTTATGACCACAACAACGATCCAATAATTGCATATTTAAGCATCCCTTTCGGGCCCTCCATTGAAAATGCGAAGACCAACTAAAGAGAGAGAAACTGACACCCGCCAGCCACATATACGGTACAAGCCGTATGTCAGTAGTGGAACCAGTCTCGCGTAAGCGTACGCGTAAAGTAGGTCCGGGCCGCTTCATCAACTCAATGCCGCTGGAAGACACAAGTGCACGCTAGGAGGTAGCAAATAACAGGAACGGTGCCCCCCTGCAGAACACGGGTTCTAACAGCGTACAGCTATATCTACGATAGATCGGCTCTGATACCACTAAAGAGGATCGTGTGCAGAAAACAAAAAATTTCCTACCAACGATATCCTAAAAGCATGCCAAGATCTATTCTATGCAGATATAGTAGTACGAACGAAGATCGGAATACGTACCCTTGTAGACTGAAAGCGGGGATTACGTTCCCGCACAAACGTTGTCGATGAAGACCGACGAAGCCGACCTCAAGGTCGTGTAGAGGAAGAAGACCTCCGAGTACCGCTAGCGCAGCACCTCGCAGGGCGTCACACACGTACGGTGGAGACGACGGCCTCCGAAGCTCCAGTCCAGGACGAGCAGCGGAAGACTTGGACCAGAACACCAGCAGCGCGACAGCGGGCTATGGTGGAAGAGATCCCCCTCCTCTGCTCGGCGCGACTCCGACAAGGGAATCACGAGATCAAGAGAGAAATTGGGAATTAATTGGTGAATTAAAAGGCCAGGGGTGCCCCTTCTTATATAGGCTCCCAGGGGGGAGCCAACTTGCTAACCAGGCAATGTGGGACTAACCCCCACATGCCTGGTGCGGCATGGGAGGGTGCGCCGGCCCCCTTAGTGGGCCCTTGTCCCACTTGGGTCGGCCCCTCCTGGCCCCCACCGAATCCCCAAGGGGATTCCCCCCCTCTTGGGCCTTCTTTCGACCCGAAGGCCCATTTAGTGAAATCAGCATAAATAAATTCGAAAATAAATATGTAAAATCATATTTGCATATTAATTACACTAATTAATATCAAACATAATATATATATTTTTTCCTAGCTCCGAAAACTCTTTCGGCGCTGCACGATCTCCATCGGACCCCTCCCGGGACGCTCCCGGTGATCTCTTTCCTTTCCGGTTGTCTTGTCGAAACCCCTTAAGTGTGTTACCCTAGCCGTTCAATATAATAACAGGTATGACCAAGACTCCTCTATGATCAACGACTAACTCGTAGGCCTGGACCCCATGAATTAATCTCTGTGATATAACGAATGACTTTCATCTATCAAACCTGAACGCAAAGTCTTAAACCTTTTGCCATAGCGATACTTAGCATGTCCGAGCCTCGTTCCATAGATATCTCCATACCTATTCTCGACCTCGTTACCGACAACGCTATCTTCTACTCGTCCATGATCTCATGTCTCCGTGACCCACTCACATGCTTGCAAGCTCATTAGACATGATCTCACCGAGTGGGCCCGAGAGTATCTATCCTGCTATGCGGACTGGCAAATCCCGCTCTTGACCCCTCGTCTCAACTACTCCTTTCCGATACCCAAAAGTATCACCGTTATTGTAATACTATATAAGATACGACGTTTGGTGCGAAAGTATCTTCCAGGAATAACAATAAGAGTTGATCTCACGGTCAAAGGTGTAACGACTACGTCCTCCAAATCTGGGTATGTCCATCACATCGTTCTCCAACGATATGACTCCCATTGCCGACCGGCGCCATGCCCCATGACCGGGAAACCTCGATCATCAATCGCGCAACAAAACTAGTCTTAGTAGAGGCTACTAGGGACCTGGTTGTTTACGTATCACACCCGTATTAATGTTTCGCTTAATACGGTTCTAACATGACACAAAAACCTATTATGAACAAACGAGATATGATAAAGAATACACTTTATTAATTGCCTCTTGGGCATATCTCCTTCAGAGCGGCGACGATTGAGGATGAAGAAGAATTGATGTTACGAAAGTGCTTGCGCGACTCCTCGAAGATCTTGCGCCCATGCTCCTCATTGAGCGTGATGTTGACGAGGTCCTCGAAGTTATCAGCCTTGGCGACGTTCAGCTTGTACTTGAGCGCGGGGTTGAAACCCTTGCGGAACTTGGCCATCTTCTTGACCTTAGTGTTCACCTCATCTCAAGTGTAACGAGCAAGGCGATTGAACTCGCCGTTGTACTCCATCACGTCCATCTTTCCTTGCGTCAGTGAGTTAAACTGCTCGCGCATCCTGTCCATGAGACTTTCTGGGATGTGGTGGCGGAGAAAGGCTGTCTTGAAATCCCCCCAAGTGGTGGCCACCCCGGGAGCTCTCATAGCCTGAAAGTTCTCCCACCATGAGGCAGACTTGCCCCTAAATAGGTAGGACACGTAAGGCACCTTGTCTTGCTCAGCCACGTGGGCGATAACAAGGGTCCTTTCGATCTCGTGAAGCCAATCATCATCTTCCAGCGGCTCAGTGGGGGAAGCAAAGTTCCTTGGGCCCAGACTGAGGAAGTCCTTGACTGTCACACGTGCATTGCCTTCATTGCGATGGCCCTGGTTGTTTTGGTAAGCTTGATGTTCAGCCATTTGAGCCAGAACTTGGGTCATCTGCCCAAGCAACTTAGTGATCAGTGGCGGCTCATTGCCTTCCGCATTGCGGTTGTTCCTGGTGTTCGTCATCCTGGAGACATTGGATATTAGAACACCAACAAGATACGTAACGCCATGGAAGAAAAACTTGGAAAGTAGAATTCTTGCTCAGAAAACAGCTACAAACTGTAGGATAACAAGGATAAGCTTCTCATAGAAAAGGATCACAACATTACACTTAGTTAGCTATCAGTACAACCACCAAGGTTTCATCACATCAAGGATAACTACTAGTACAAAGGAAGAGATACATCGTGAAGACTAGCTTACACTTCACTCGGAAGCCGAACCTCTGTGGTGACGGTGGGTGTAACGGCGATCAAAGTACGCGTGGTACTCCGGCACAACAGGAAGTATCTCGCAGAAGTAGGCATCTGGTGTCTGTCTCCCGTACAGCAGTGGTCCGACGTGGTATGGAGAAGTAGTGAGCAGTGTACCACGCTCTAGAGTGTGTCCGCCCATAGCAGACAGGCGACTCAGTGGTGGAAGCTGGAACCTCGGGTGCGCGTCCTGTGTGACGTTCCCCCTATCGGACTGACCGAGGTGTGAGAGTGCCCGCTGAAGCTGCTCACGAACTGCTGCTAGCTCCAAGTGTAGAGCTCTAGCAACTGAGTCCGAAGACTGGCCAAACTGAGCGTTCCTGTCAAGAGCATCAGTATCGTACTGAGAGTCTGTGTAGGTGAAGTATGGAACGTAGCAGAACGGAGGGTAGTTGAAACAGTAGTAGTCAACAGGATATCAAACAACTGCGTCATAAGCTGCCAAGTGTAGTAGAGTCACAGCTGCGTCATAAGCTGCCTAGTGTACTGCCATGTCCACACTGGAAGCTGCAGCCTCGTACTTGTGCACAGTACCACCATCATCCCCCTGATCCGAACGATAGCTCTGTAGAAGGTATGTCCGAAATCCAACGCGATATCAAACACCTGGTACTCTGGCAGCCAGCGGAACCCGAGTTAGTAAACCATGCCTCTGAGAAGCCTCGGGAAACCGGTTGTCCGCTCGCACTGCGTCATACGTAGTACCTGATAGTGCGCCATCTACATAGCAGTTTGAAGTAGAAGTTAGCCGCCGGAAACCAAAAGGATTGATTGCACAGAAAATATTGTGCAATGACAAAGAGATGATTCAAGTGAAAGGTAGAACAACAACTAATTGATTCAAGATTGAAACTGAACATAGCCGAAGAGGTTGATAACTGCCAAAACGAAAAAACAACCTTCAAACACCTGCAACTATGGTACTACGGAAACCCAGAACACGTGATGTCCTAATATGAAATTAGAGATGAGAAGGGAAAAACATCGTAACACTTCCTTACCAGAAGAACAGGGAGGGTGGGTGGGGAAAGAAGTAAAAGAACATAATTCTTACTCTCACGTTTAAGATTTTTCCTGATAACTACAAAATATTTTTCTAGACTCAAACAACAACCAGTATAAGGTAACTTGAGGGCGTTTAGGCTCTGATAACAACTGTCAGACCCTAGACTCAGACGTCACAAACAAGACATACCGGTTGGGCCACACAACTAGCAGCATACTGGGGATTACCAATCCCAGGAAACAGACAGACCTGGCTCAGAATGGATCATCGGCCGACAGCTCCTAGCGATCCCAACGTCACGTACGTCTCACGATTGCGCATGCAAGAAATCCAAAATCCTACCAACTCGTATACTTCAAACATACATGCACTGCATACGACTCGGTTTGGAAACAGAATGGAAATCACAAGATAAACCTAAGACACAAAGAAAGGAAAATAAGTATCCAACGCTCTCACTGAGCAAATATAGCGAATATCACCAGGCAGGTCCCAACATTACATCATGCAGCGGAAAACATGCCGGTCTGACTACAGACAAGAAGCAAAAGGCACAAGGCCGAAACGAAAAGAGAAGACCCATCCACGCGGTCCACCAGGAAAAAGCCTAGGTGAAATCTAACTACTCGTCGTAGATCTCGTCGTCGAACTCCACGTAGTAGCCACCCACCTGGTCGTACGGAGAATCCTCAACTGCAGAGAAAACCACATCCCACGAAAGGGTCAATACACCGGAGCGTATCGAACAAGCTAGAGCTAACAAGTTACAAAACTGAAAGACTCTCGAACTATGGGGTTAGGTGGACTTAGCGGCAGCAGCACTAGCAACCTAATAGAAACACGCTACAACTTCCGTCTAATTAGAGAGGGATAAGATAGCGCATGAGTAACCATCTACAACTAACACCAATCTTAACCCATTCTCGGATTAACCCCCTCAACCAAGTATGAGGAAGCAATTCGGGAAAACTCACACGTTAACAGTTTTAGTTACCTGTTATTGTCAAAGTAACTCTATATTACTAGTCAAGTTAATTAACAATGATTAGGTGTAAATTGTCTATGATCTTATTAGCCAGCATCATCACCAATTCGTCCATAACCGTGGACACAGCTCATCGATAAGATTATACCCTGGAGGGGTGCACTACTGTACCCATACTCGCATGATCAACCCAGTCAAAAACATTAGGGCCTCTCAACACGACTCATTCCTTCACTACAACAAGTCCAAGTGCCACCCATATGAGTTGTTACCCGCGTCAGGAGTCCGGCCGAATCTCAATCGTGGACTCATTAGTTTGCGACTACGCCGCCATGCGGCTCAAACAACAATAGGAATTGTCCGCTCAAACGTCACGTACGTCTCACCGCCCCTGTATGACCCCCCATATGATGTAACCTCTCATCAATCATCATCATCATGCACATACATATGAGCAAATGGAAAACCCGAACTACTTGCGCCACATGGACAAGCTGAAGGTCCGTTCAAAGTCGAGGGGGGGCTCCATTGGGCCACGCACAAGTGGTTAGTGCCCTCAAAATTGGTTCTGAGGAGAAGAACTGAGTTCCTAGGACGACACTTAGCAGAACAAGCACCTCGCAAGGCCTTCCGCCGGTGCCTTATCATATAATTATAATACCCAGATAGCATTTTATTTAAGTAGAACAATGTATCATACTAAGCATGTGGAATAAAAGACAGACGAACGACTCGCACAACCAACTCTAAGCATGCACTACGACTCGCAAAGACCAACAGATAAATATGCAAGGGGTTATAGGTTGTGGGGATAAAGCTGTATAGGCTGCAGGATAAACATGTGATGGGATCGCAATTCAAGAATCGAATACTAGGGTACAGAGATCAAAAGGCAAGGATGAAAACCAAACAACTGTGTACCATGTTAGCAGAAGCTTGTCTGGCAGCTCGTGGCCCGACACAAAAGCTGGAACCTCAGGGACGAAAATACCGGCAGCAGACACGTCGTCGTCTACCCAGAGAAGAGCAAAACACAAACAATAGGAAACATAATCAATACATGAAAATGCGCAAACAATTGATGTGGCAATATGGTATGCGATGGTTAGGTCACATTAAAGCGGTGATGAAATCCCGGCAAAAGATTATGTTGCAAGTTATTTATGTATCCAGCAATTTAAATGTTATTTAACATATATAACATGGCATGTGTGATCTAATGAATTTAAATGGAATAGGCAATAATTAAATATTTGCCCCACAGATTCCATATTAATTATTTAGGTGAAATTATTAAGTTACACTAAGCATTTCAAATAAATGATGCAAAATTACATAAGAATTTTATATTAATGTTCATTGCATTTTTCTGATATTAAAACATATAACGATTATTTTATTTAGAGTTATAGATTAAAAGTTATTGCATTTTTAGTGTTAGGGGATGTTTCTGTAATTGTCCAGGGACTTAACCATGATGGAAAACGTAACTGGAAGGGTCCCTGTGTAAAACCAGAGAGCCAGGGGGCTCTGTGTAAATGTGCAGTGCATCTGGACTTTTCTCACCGCACAGGAACCCAGCCAGAGGGGCTGTCCTACGGGCCCTGGCGCCAGTGGCTGTGCGCGGGCGCCCACTGTCGATGACAGGTGGGGCCGGACTACAGCGTGAACAAAATCAACAAAAAGCTGGCTTTTTCTCCACTGCCTGGAATCGAACTCGCGATGTCGCGGGCGAGCGAGCGAGCGAGTTGCTAGCCAGTCGGGCGGGGTAAGTGTTAGTGATAGGTTTAGATTAGGATTTATTTTAAACAGGAAACACTCTGTCTTTATCCTCTGACGAAACTGAACCCAAACTCGACAGTGAGCTTCGGCGGAAAAACCTCGCTGGCGATGACACTAATCGGGCGGCGAGGAGGCGTGCGAGGGTGCGGACGCGTGCTGGAGTGTGGGGCTACCCATTCCCGTGCTCGAAAGCGAAGGGGGAGTTCGGCGTGCTCGTGTCCGTGGTAGACACCATGCGGGTGTGCGTATCCGTGGTGGTCGTCTCCGGCGTCGGCGGGGAATCCGTTGAACCGAGACGTATTGGAGGGGGAAAACTGAGGGGATCACGACGGCTCACCGAGGGGGAGTCGTTGGCGAAGTGGGAAGGCTCGGGAAGGCGTGGACAGAGAGGACTGTCTCGGGGGAGCGGAGGTGGAGCTTGGTCGGGGATGAGGAAAGGAGGCTAGCGGTTGCTCCCGGGCTGCTGCTCTTGGCGTCGAGGACGAAGGAGTCGTAGCCGATTCTTCTGGCGCGAGGAGGACAGAGAGGAGGACCGGTCTCACGCGGGAGCGAGCTTGCATCTCCATGTCATGGCGACGGCGTGGGCGTGGGGAGAGAGCGAGCGGCAGCGGGGGCAGAGGGAGAGGATGGCTAGGGTTTAGGGTTGCGGCGTGGGGTGCTAAAAAGGAGAGGAGAGGAGTGGGGGCGCTCGGTGGGGGCGAGCTGCAGCGTCTCCACCATGGCTGCCTCGCTGAGGTGGACAGAGCGTACGGAGAAGACGACAACAATGCGGGAGAGGCTTGGGCTCCAGTTGGGCTGAGGTGGGTCGAGTTGGGCCCAGCTCGGCCAGGTAAGCTCCTCTTCTCCGTTTTTTCCTCTTTTTTTCTTTTTCTTTTGTTTTATTATTTTCTGTTTTTGTAGGTTTAAAACAAAATAGGAAAGAAACATGATAAAAACTTTTGGGCAATTTTAATAGTTTCAAAATAAACAAGTTCAATTACTGGTTGGATTATTTGTAAAGATTTCAAAACTTAATTTTGAATTCATTTGAAATTGTATTTGAATTTAAAAATGGAATTTGAATTTGAAAGCGACTTAGTTAATTAAATGCAAACACAAATGGAATGATGTCATGATGATAAGCTTTAACAAGCACAACATTTTAGGAAGGTCTACATTTGAGATGTTACAATCTCCCCGACATTGTCATTCGGGTCGAGCAACCAGTTGAGCTGAGCGGTGGGGGGCTCAAGCTTAAACTCGAGCAAGTTGATGTAGTCAATTGCGGTAGCCCCTTCCTTGGACGCCAGGTTGCGCACGTAATAGAAGCTCCTCTGCCACTTCTGGCAGGATTCTAACCTGGTGATCTTGGAGAAGTTGACAAACTTCCGAACGGTGACGGTAGCCGCACTGCAGGCAGTCATCTCCTTCTCCTTGTCAACCGGATTCGGGATGCTCTGTTTCCGGAGTTGGAAATATTTGGCCCACAGATTCACCACGGGCTAGAGTCCGAGACAAGTCTCGGAAAAAGAAACAAAGGCTAAGAGGGCCGTGATGGGGTTGGCAGGGAGGTGATGGGGTTGGAGGCCAAAGGTGTCAAGAAAGGAGCGAAAGAAACAGCTGGCCGGAAGGCCAAAGCCGCGCTCAAAGTGGACGACAAAAACAACCCGTTCCCCCTCTCGGGCTCAGGTTCATTCTCCTCCTTCGGCTGCCGACATATAACCCACTCTGGGATACGGCGTGACCGACTTAGCCAGGCAATATCCTTCTTACTAGTGTCGGACCCTTCCAAGCCATCCCGAATTCCCTCGACGGCCATGTCGGTGTGCTCTGACTGTTGATTTGAGGACATTCCGGGGAGAACCTGTGAAGACAGAATTCCGAGTTAAAAATACCTACCGTGGGAGTGTCGGAGCAAGTCGACATAAGTGCTAAAGCGGGTAAGTCGGGGACAAACAGCCCACTGTCGGGCAAACTAGAGAAAGAAGATCTAAGAAGCAGTAACAAATCACGGTAAATATGCAGATAAAGGACTAAGGGGGAGACGAACCGAACCCTAGAAGAGCCAATCTCCTCTCATGTACATAGTTTAGATCCACTACTCAAATCCAAGGCAAACTCTGGGCCAAATAATAGGGATCCCGTTATCATTTCACGGGGCGAGAAACCTAAATCGATCCTAAACGTCAAGATTTGAGGAGGAACGCCGGCGGCGGTGATGAACTAGCACGGATGGACGTCGAGAACCTAAGATATTGCGAGTGAGAACTTACCGGAGGCGAGATGGGCGCGACGGAATCACGCGGCGGAGGATGCAGTGAGGATCCGCAGCCTCCAATCAAAAGAACGAAAGAGCTCGTCGACGGCCACGGGCGCAAGTTCGTCCGGCAGCGCGGCGACGAGGAAGGTAAGAGGGCAAGAAGATGAGAGTGGAGAATGAGGAAGAAGAGGAGATACCCGTGCCATATTTAAGAGGGAAGGGGAACGACGGTTTCCGATTTTCCCACCGTGTGCAGTTTTGAACACATTGTGGGATCGTGTGTGGCAAATAAGGCGGTTGAGATTCGTGCGATACGCACGATCGGCCACATATCGGGCCATAGAAGCCCAACGGCTAGGCGGCGTGATCCGGTGTGCCGAATCACCCAGGAACCGAGGCGTTGCCTTTAAGTTAAGCACACTTGAGTGCCTGAGGGATTTTACACCTGGTGGGTCCCGCGGAAGCTTGTGCGGGATGGTTTGTCAGAAGAATAAACAAAGAAACACGGGAAGCGATGAGCTCGCGATGAAAGGTGGCACGGGAAGGTTTACCAAAAAATTTGGGTGTGTCGGAAGAAATGTGGCAAGCAGGGAATGTCAGGAAAAGTGCGAGTAACTTGGCCAAGTAGTGTCAGACGAAATTTATGATGGACATCTAGGATAAGTCTGGATTATCCGACAGGGCAGTGTCGGAGCTTGGCGAGTAAGGAAATGCATATTTAAATCTGGTCCAGCCCACCATCCGAGGATATCTGACTACGCCAGCTTCGGGGACTAGTGTCGGGGAGGCTACCCCCGGGTAGGGTAGAGAACCGGGCAAGTCGGCCCCACTGGCAGTCAGATTGGCCTTTTGGCCAGCACCAAGAGTCATTTGGCTTTTAGGATAGTGATGAATGGGCCCTGGGGCAGTGCAGGCGGTGACCTTTGGGAAAGACTTGGAGTTGTCCTTTGGTAGAGCCAAGGGGTAGACTGGTGCACTATAAATAGACCCCCAACCCCTCATCTGCATTCAGGCAGAGGCAGGGAGTTCTCCTAAGAACCAGCTTCTCGAAGATGTCTTCGGGAGCAAGCCTAAGACATCTCCGAGTAGCTAGGCCTAGGGTTACTCTCTTGGTTGATTCCAAGCACACTTGAGAAGTATAATAAGGGAGACAGGTTCTCTGGGAAGTTAGGCCGACATAAGCTTATGTCGCGAAACCGACATTCATCCCAGGAAGAAGATTAGGACTACATCCCAAGTGATGTTTCGAGCTGTAAGCAAACCGACATACTAAGGCCGACATTGCCATATCGGCACCGTCTCTCTTTTTATTGTGTGCAGGTTGGCGACATCCCCATAACTAAGTCCGAGCTCGGAGGAGGTCCCCGGCAATACTGGCCAGGCACAGCAGTGCCGGGCTACAGAGAGTGATCCGGCATACACCTGCCGGGTTAGACGAGCTATTCTGACATACTTTATGCTGGGGAAGAAGTCATGGGCAAGGACAGTCATATCCCTGACACAGAAGCTAAGTCACATCCCGGCTGACGCGGAATAGAAAGCGAAGTACCGCACGGACGTGACTATTCCACTATAGCACGGACATGCTGACAAGGGGTACGGTATGGGCAAGTCAAGTCTCGTCTCTGACACGAAGACCATCATCAACTAGCTCGGCGCTATCAGGACTAGGTCATGACGACCTGACAGAGGCTACTCGGGTAGCTCGGCGGCTAGGTCGGCTAGGCCACGTCGGCATTTCTGTTAACCCGGACTAACTGCCAAGTGGACCTGGGCAGCTTAGGGTTTCCGGTCAACCCGGCCATAACTCTATAAATACCACCATAACTCCTCCTGCGAGAGGACGCCCACATTCCGTTGAGAGACTTAATTCTCTGAGTTCTACTCTCTCCCACCCTCTAGCTCTTAGTGTTCTTGGGTTCTTGGAGGAAAACAGCTCAAGGAGCACCTTTGTAGTTCTTGAGATACACATATAAGAGAGAGACAAAGGCAGGAGTAGGGGTTTTACCTCCTCACGAGGGCCCCAAACCAGGGTACATCGTGTTGTTTGTGTGGATTTGTGTGTGTTCTTCCGGTGTGGAGAGTTTGTTCTTCGTTCTTATGAGTTCTTGAGCTCACCCGCGCATGCCTCGCGACATGCAAGCCCTCCCCGGATCCCCCAGCGCACGTCCGGCCCAAACTTTACCCCCTTGTGTCATATTCCGTGAAGCCACCACGACATATTTAGTTGATATGACTCTCTCATCTTGATTTGGTGGTATCCTGAGAAGGCGTCCAGAAAAACAAAGTAGCTCGGAGCCTTCTGTGGATTCTACGACTTGGTCGATTCTAGGCAGCACAAAGGGATCCTTTGGGCAGCACTTGTTAACACCGGTATAGTCGATACACATCCTCAGCTCTTTATTCTTCTTTGGAACAAGTATACTATTTGCCACCCAGTCAGTGTGTACAACTTCTTTAATGAAATTAGTGTCCCTCATCCTATTTATCTCCTTCCCTAAAGCCTTGCGTCTCTCATCACCAAAGCGCCTTGTTGCTTGCTTCACCGGCTTGGATCCTTTGATTATATTGAGCGAGTGCTCGGCAAGTTCCCTCGGTACACCAGGCATGTCGGATGGCGACCATGCAAAGTGTCAGGATTCTCAAGAAGGAACTCGACGAGCACGCCTCCCTACTTGCTGTCCAAGTTGGACCCGATGATAACTTGCTTAGACTTGTCGCCTGGTGTGAGGTCCGCCTTTTTGGTATCTTCCGAAGCTTAAAAGGTCTTCTTGACGTCAACTTTTGGCTTGGGCATGTAGTTGTCTGGGTCCGCTTAAGTTGTGCGAGCTCTTCTTTGTGGATTATGGCTTCTGAAAAGGCGGCCATACCACGCTCACACTCCTTAGCTTTCTGGAAGTTGCTGGAAAATGTAATGGTTCCGTGTTCCCGCGACATCTTTAGCTTGCTGTAGATATAGCACGGCCTTGCCATGAATTTGGCGAAAGCCGGTCGTCTGAAGATAGCATGATAGGCACTTTTGAAGAGGACAACTTCAAACCGGATAAACTCTGAGCGATAGTTGTCCTTTGGTCGGAAAGTTATCTTCAGCCTAATGCTTCCCGTTGACTTTGCTTGTCTGCCGGTCACAATGGCATGAAAAGTGAGGTGCTATGGTCAAGCTGATCCTCAGACAAGTTCATGCGGCAAAGTGTGTCATAGTACAGGATGATGAAGCTGTTGCCGCCATCCATGAGTATTTTTGTGAGCTTGAAGTTGTCGACAATGGGGTCGACAACAAGGGCGTATTTGCCTGGGTGGGTGATACGTCTCCAACGTATCTATAACTTCTTATGTTCCATGCTATATTATACCATGTTATTACATGTTTTACATACATTTTATATAGTTTTATGTATTTTCTGGGACTAACCTATTAACAAGATGCCCTAGTGCTAGTTCCATGTTTTCTGTTGTTTTTTGTTTCAGAAATGTACTTAAGGAAATATTCTCGGAATTGGACAAAAAACAACCTAGAATTATTTCTGCATCGGGAACGTTCCAGAAGACCGAAGACAAAACAAAGCGGGGTGCCGAGGCGCCGCCACCTGGTGTTGGCGCGGCCAGAAGTGGGGTCGCGCGAGCACGTGGTGGCGGACCCTCATCCCTCCACCGCCTTCGCCCTTTCGCCTACAAGTACCCCCCCAAAACATAAAAATCATATGGTGTTCGATATTTCCTCCACGAGTCCAGAGCGCCGCCGCCATCGAAGTCAAGATTCAGGGGACATAAGTCTCTGTTCGGGCACCCTGCCGGACGGGGAGTTGCCCTCGGAGCCATCTCCATCGACTCCACCGCCATCTCCATCGCCGTTGCTGACTCCTATGATGAGGAGTGAGTAGTTCTCCCCCGGGGCTGCGGGATCTACGGTAGCCATGTGGTTTATCTCTCTCTCTCATGTGATCTTTGTGTGATCATGAGCTTTGTAATGTTGTTGAATATATGATGCTACTTTTTATTTATTATGCACTCTAGAGGTTACTTTAACATGAACTCTGGGGTTATTCACGGTTGTAATGGTGACAGTGTGTGTACCGTGTGTGATTCCTTTATGAAGTTGTTGGTGTTAGTTTACTCTGACTTTGAGGGTGCTCTTGTAGCCCTACACAATGAATGGTGTTTGTTATCCAAGATGAGAGTGTTTGAGAGTAGTGTTTATTTATTTAAATTTTATGTCATTGTTGAGACTGTCCACTGGTGAAAGTAGGATCCCTAGGCCTTGTTTCTAGGCATTAAAACACCATTTCCAACAAGTTATGCTACATGTTTGCTTGCTGCCATTTTTATTACAGATTGCAATTACTACTTATAATCATCAATATTACTTATATTTCACTATATCTTCGCATAACTAGTGCACCAATACATCTGACAAGTGTATTGGGTGTGTTGGGGACACAAGAGACTTCTTGTATCTTAATTGCAGTGTTGCTTGAGAGGAATATTTTTGACCTCAACCTACCTGATTTCGATATACCTTGGATGATTCACTTAAGGGAAACTTGTTGTTGTTCTATAAACCTCTGCTCTTGGAGGCCCAACACTGTCTACGAGAATAGAAGTGTGCGTAACATAGCGCTATTTTCTGGCGCTGTTGCCGGGGAGGTGAGCGCTTGAAGGTATCTCCTTTAGATTCTGTAGTTATTACTTTTTGTTTCTAGTTTTTATTTTCACTAGTTAGGCTAATGGAAAACAACAACAAAATTATGCATCTCTATGAAATTTATATTGCATTAGGACATGATACTTTTGAAGAGAAAATTAAAAAACCTATGGAAGTTTGTTTACATAATAGTGGTAGTAATGTTATTAGTATAAGTTCTTTGGACACTATTATTGCTAAGGCTGTGGAAAAACCTAAGCTTGGGGGAGCTCGTTTAAATGAAAATAATATGTTTTGCTCCTTAGCGTTGGAGGAATTATTTTGTCTTGATAATGCTTTGCCTCCAATATGCGATAATTTTAATGATGCTTGTGATATTCTAAAACCACCTAACGAAATAGTGTCATTTAAAATACCTATAAAAAATGTTGATCGTGTTATGGATAACCGCTGTGTAAGGGATGGAACTGTCCATCCTGGTGATCATTTGCAATTTTTACATGAATTATGTGAGTTGTTCAAGTGTGCAGGTGTTTCAATGGACAAAGTTAAGAAAAAAATATTTTCTATATCACTTGGTGCAAGAGCTACGCATTGGTATACATTGTTGAAGAATAGGCACTCTCTTGAATGGGAGAAGGTTGTATCTCTCTTTTATCCTTCAAGTGAGATTCACCAAGATCGTAATTCTATATATAATTTCTGGCCTCTTGAAGGAGAAAGCATTGCTCAAGCCTGGGGAAGGCTGAAAACATTAATACTCAAATGTCCTAACCATGAGCTTAATTGTTAATAATTTTTATGCAAGACTTTCGGGACATTGCAAGGATTATCTAGATGCATGTTCGGAGGGCTCTTTCACAAGTAAGAAGGTTGAAGCTAAATGGATCTCCTTGAAACAATTCGAAACAATTTTGAAGATTGGGAGAACGACAAAGGTAAAGAATCAGGTATAAACTATGAATATGATTGCATTAAGTCTTATGTTGAAACTGCTAGTTTTCAAGAGATTAGTGCTAAATATGGTCTTGATTCTCATATTATTGTTGATTATTTTAGAACCTTTGCTTCTCATATTAATGTACCTAAAGAAAATTGGGACGTGTATCATGAACCGTTCAAAGACACTTGCATGGAAAATGAAATTGTTGTTAATAATTGTGATAAACATGCTCAAACTTCTGATAATACTATTTCTTATAAGCATGTTAATTTTTGTGGAATGCATAGACCTTTTGGAATTAATCATATTGAAGATGAATATTGTATGGGTTAATTGGTTCTGTGCCATACCGAGCTGAGTTTTATCGGTATGTGCCCTACCCGCGTTGTTTCTCTTTTCTGTGCCCTAGTTTGCTTGCATATCGCTCAAACGCTCGTTGCCCTCTGGTCAACCTACTTTGACCCGCACTTGGCCTGACTGGTGGGGTCTGCCTGGCGTGGCTCGGCTCGATTGTCGGCTCGGTTGGGATTTTCCTGGGGGCGGCGCGTGGGGTCGGGCACTAGTGTGACTGGTGGGGCTGTGGCACTAGTGTGACTGGTGGGGCTATGGCACTAGTGTGACTGGTGGGGCTATGGCACTAGTCTGACTGGTGGGGCTGTGGCACTAGTCTGACTGGTGGGGACGGCACGTGGGGTGCACGTGGGGTCAGTGTGGCACTGCACCTCCGCTTGGAAGACGCATCCATGGCGGCAGATCCAGGCCTCGTCGTTCCGCCCGTTCCGCTGGTCAATTGTGGATAGTTTCATCCTACTGCAGGATTCAGGTGGTTCGGAAACGAATTTAACATGTCGAACACATTGCGGCCCACATGAACCGCCTCTGATGAACAATATTGAGGTGGTTCGGAAACAAATTCAACATCAATGCATACTGTCGAACACCTTGCGGGGACACGAACCGCCGATGATGAACAACATAAACGGTGAACACAAATTGATTCAAACATTTAAACGAGATTTTACAAACTTACAGTTACAAATCTAAACAAGATTAAACAAACTAAAACCTAAACAAAGGGTTTAGGGTTTAGGGTTTAGGGTTTAGGATGAGAGAGAGGCCTATGCATGCCCATCCCTCAACACCACCGCCGGCGAAGAGATACCGCTCCATCCTAATGAGAGGGAGAACATGCGAACCAAGTCAGCCTTCACCTGGTCCGTAGCCACCGCCGTGGTGGCTGAGGCTTCTGGCTTCGCCGGCGTCGTTTTCGATTCACCGCCATGACATGCGGGGGGGGGGGGGCATTTTAAGATAAGCCTCTTCGTCTTGCAACGCCGCTTTCTTCGGTGAAAGCGGCACTGCTGACCAAGATGCAGACGCTTGTAGAGGCAGATTGAGCAGCTCCGGGTCGTCATCGTCATCTCTGGCGTCGCCGTCCTCACCGTCACAGTCGTCGTCCGTTGAGGACAACTCCGGCGTCGGCTTGCGTCGATCGGCAAGAATGTAGCGTACCTGCACTTTAAATGAGGCAGATACCTGTGTATAGTGCAAATCCCTGGATCGATTCATTTGCACACACAGTTTACGATGTAATATCACAACAAAGCGTCAACTTTATTACATCGATGATCCAGAATTACAAAATATTTGATACAAGTTGCATAGCATAAAGCTAGCATTGAAAAAGTACACAGCGGAAAACAATAGCAGTGAGCCTCTATAACTTTCATGCTGCCACAGGCGAAAACATGTTGGTTGTAGACTCGAAACCTTTACGAAACCTCACTCGTCATCTGATCAAATCTGCAATAAGAAAAATATTGCAACAACGTGGGTCAGATTCCATTAAAAATGGAGTCTGGCAAGTGACACTATGGTGGACACTTAAGGCAGTAACTCTAAAGCCTATATGAATATTTGGCTGGTGGAGCTCAAGGCTAATTTGCATAAAGCCAATTTTTCCTACTCTTTTGAAAACACTTTTCTTGAAATCGACGAGTATGGCATGAAAACCATAAATCTCATCTTCCCTTGTTCACCCATCAACTTTTAACTTAGAAATTGGAATGGTGGAATCCTCCGTTGACGTCCTTGATCAGCTGCTCAAAATTGTCCGTAACCGGGGACACGGCTAAGTACTTAGTTTTACACTCTGCAGAGGTTGTGCACTTTCACCATTGTACCCATTCAACCCAAGGTATCCTTTACACACCATTTGTGATAAGGAAAGGAGAGAATGAGACGAGATCTTTCAGAAGCATTTTCCCTCCCCATACTGGCTTGACCCGTTCCACCTAACATCCCCCTACATCTGCTTGTCAAGCCGGAGAGAGTCCACGCAACATAATTGATCAAGCCAGAGCCCATATGGCAATGGCTGCACTGGAAGCAATCGTCACTTGGAGTTCCTTCAGATTCCTCTGTTCCTGGGTGGCCGTTCTCAAGTGTACATACTCTATAGGAACCATAGAAATGGACCGAGTAGCCACTCAACATAAACCATCCGACCAATTACCACCCAGGTGTTTCATTCTTAACTTAGTAGAATTTAGATTTTCACAAAACAACATTTGCATAGCATCAATAATTCTACTAAGTATTGCATAGGTACCTAGACACAGGTATAAGGGATTCTACACAGGTTTAGCATAGCAATACATGCATTTAAAAATACACTAAGTAATGCATAAAAATAGGAAGTTTATGAGGTGTGCCACTTGCCTTTGAATGTTGTCGTTGTTCACAAACTCTTTTCAACAACGAACGTTTGCTCTCCGTTTAATCTAAACAATATAAGCAAACAACAATACAACAATCAACAGCAAGCCAAACTCACCATGCATACAAACACATACTAGATGAATAAATAAGTTTTATAAAACTTTCTAAGGAAAATATGTTTATGCATGATGTGCAAAATATTCCTAAGGCTAGAAATGCTTGTTCATGCCATGGAATTTTTTTTAAGTTAATGTAAGGCAAATGTGTTGGTCAAAAAGGACTAAGGACTAAAGTCTTAAGTTGGATATACATACTTTGTTTTATATCTCCTTGAAACAAGCACTCTAATGGCTTAGCCATGATGTGCAAAATACTTAGAGAAAAATACTAAGTCATTTGTTCAAGATGCTCACAATTATTATCAACTCTTTGTAAGTTGGACATTCACTATAGTGAGAGAGACAGACACCCGGCCAGCCACTTAAATTGTGGAACAGGTCTCATGTACGTGGACATGTAAGGTTTGTTTCCAGGCCGCTTCATCCCACTATGCTGCTAGGATCCAACAACTTCAAGATGATAACATCATGATCAAAATTTGTTCAAGTCTAAAAGACAAGATTAGGAAAGAGGGAAAAGATAGAAAGAAAGATGTAGTTGTCCTCCAGGCTTCATCTCCAGACTTGTAACTTTCTTCTGGATGGGGTCTTGATTGAGTTCTTGGTAGTCTTGATGAATCTTCAGACTTGATGGTTCTTGTATCCTCGAGGCTGGTCTTGGTTTTACTTAGTCTTCATGAAATCTCAGGGGAGAAGAAAAGACAGAGAGAGAGACTTAGAGAATAAAAGGGGTTGGCCTTCTTGAACTTCTTCTCACTTTTCTTCTAAGTGCTTGACATTTTGAGGATGCTTCCAGAGTCTGTTTTCTTCTAAGTCCTTCATGAAGTTTCAGAGAAAAGAAAGAGAGAGAGAGAAGACTTGGAAAATATTTCTAGTTGGTCTTCATGACTTCTTCTTGATTTTCTTCTAAGTGTTTCTTCTCCTTGAAGATACTTCTGAAGTCTTGTTTGGCTAAGTCCTTCCTTGGTCTTCCAGTTCCATGTTGAATTTTACTAAGTGTCTAAGTGTAGCACTTCACAAACATGCTAGGTGAAATTATTTCTAACTTAGAGAAAACTAATGAAGAGGAGTTTTTCTATGAGAATAAATATGCTATGAATGAAATGAAATTTTAATTCACAAGAAACATCAAAATAACTTTTGTGATTTCTTTATAAATATGCCTGAATTTATAAATGCAACTTAATTAATTTCTAATTTTGGAAAATATAATAAAAGGAATATTTATAAGATTAAAGTTTCCTATGACTAAATTTTCATAACCAAATTTTATACTTAGTGTTTAATAGACAGAGAGCATTTAATTAAATCTATTGCAATTGGATTTAATCAAAAATAATATTTCTATTAAAAGTTATTTAAACAAAATAGTCAAACCTATTCAAATTGAACACACAACTATGAAATCATTCAAAAATTACTCAAAAATATTTTATAGCAGTGGCACTAATTTACAAATACTCTAAAGTTTCTAAAACATATTTATTTGCAATTTTTGGATTTATAGATTTAAAGTTATTACAAATACACTCAAATTTACCATTTGAAATTTTAATATTTTATACTAAGTCAATTTTGAATTTTGTCAGATCCAAAATATTCTACATGTCGAGAGCTTTCCAAATATATAAAAATTATTAAATTTGGAGTTGTGGTTAAAAAGTTGTGAGAGATCTAAGTGACAGGGGTGTTTCTGTAAAATTGCCAATTAAATTTAATTAGGGAAATTGTTTTCCACGTGGCAGCTGACTGGGCAGTGACGTGGCTGCCACGCGGCGCTGACGTGGTTAAGTTAAAGATCTGGGCCGTCAGATCTGGATCTGACGGTCCAGATCAAATCGTACCCCTTCGTTTTAAAAGATCCAATCATGTGCGTTGGTTGCAGATCGAACCGCTAGGAGAGGGTTGACCTGAGTGCGGCGGCGCTGCGGTCGCCGGCGGTGAGGAAGACGGCGGCGCAGCCTCTGTCGATGACGGATCCGTCGCTCCGTCGATCTCCCGGGCGTGGGGCGAGTGTCAAAAGCTTCCCCGCGGCACGACGAGGTGGATGGTGACGGTGAGGTTGTCTCGGGCGTCCTTGGACAGCGGAGAGGCGAGGACGAGTGCGGCGGCGGCTCCGGTGAGGTCCGGTCGACGACGATGCGCTCGAAACACTGCAGGAAACACCGAACGCGTGACTTAGGAGATGCGCACGAACACTAGGGAGGGTTAGGAGGGCATCACGGCAACGGGGACGGCTCACCTCGCCGGGGAACAGAGAAAATGGCGGCGGCGCTGGATGTACTCCGGCGAGAGATTGGAACGGCCTGGCGGCGCACAACGAGAGGGAAAAAGAGGGCAAAGGAAGGCCGTGGTGCAGGGGTTTTATAGGGGGGGGGGGATAGGAGATCAAATCCCGCAACGAACGCCGCGAAATCGAGCTCGGATCGGTGGAGGATTCGGAGGCGAGATTTTCGGCTGGAGGTTGACGATGATGACGTCAGCGATGACGTCATCCAGGTAATTCTTTTTCTGTTTTTATTTATTTAATTCATATCTTTTGATTTAAATGTCCAAATGATGTCAAATTAATTTCTAAAGATTTGTAAAATTATTACCTTTCTGTTAAACCAATTGTGGGTATGTTTTGAACACTTTTCAAAAATAATAATTTGGAAATATTGATTAAATGTGAAATTGACACTTTATGTTTAATTTAAAACTAGGGTTTAATTAATTTTAATTTTGGCTAAATAAATTATATGAAATTCCCATATTCAATTATGTTTGAATTTAGGTTATTTACTCATTTTCAAATTCTAAATTCATTTTTGGCTTTGGTATAATTATTCATGATATAACACAACTATATGGAAATGGAAAAGAGAAGATATAATGTATTCATTTTTAATTGAAAATAATTTGTGCAACATTATATTTTATAATATGATAATGCATTTGATACATCATAACAACTTTGGACAAGACCTTTGTATTAATTTTATTCTTCTTTAGAATATATTAATCATTTCATGTTTTGAAAATAGATGAAATTCATTTAAGCAAATGAAATGTTTATTTGGCTAATTCATTAATTTAAATTCTATGAAGTTTTAAAGTTATACACTATAGGCTTTAATTTCCAAACTATATTTTGAACATAGTTAAAGGAATGAAAACCATTTAGTAATTAAATAATCTTTTGAAAATCTTGTAATTAAGTGTTTTAATTCAAATAATTATAAAGAACTAATTTATTTAAAATAAAATGAATTGTAGTTTGTAAAATATTTATCAAATTATATTTTAAGGTTTTTGAAACACAGTGGATAATAAAATGTTTAAACTGTGACATTTGAAATATTAAACTCAAATTTGAAGTCTTTCATAGTTGGTTTCCTTATACTTTTAATATTTTATTTTAATAAAAGAAAAGTTTTAAATTTTAGTGATTTTTGAACATTATAAAATGTTGGGATGTTACACTCGTACTCCTTGTCCACCACGGCGTGCCAATAGGGCGCCGAGATGGAGTACTTGGGGTCGAGCCTTTGCTCGCACGGCGTCTCCGCCCACTTGCCCTTGATGAACTCGACGCTGGCCTGCCCGCTGAGCCGCGGCGCCACCGGAATGTACACGACGCTCCTCACCCACCTATCCGGAAGGATGGCATCGTCGTCCACCGGCAACTGGTGGCGGCTACTCAGCCTCGCGGTCTCCAGCGAGAGCACGTAGGGACGAGAGGTCTTGGCCTCCTCGCCCCACATGACTCGCTCGAACGCTTTGGCCATCTCCGCGTCCTCGTTGCGACGCCGGAGTTCCTCCAGCTGCAAGTGGCGTTGCTGCCCGCCAGAGCTGCCCGCCATGGTGGCCTATGTTTCCGTTTCCATGGGGAGAAGAAGAGAGAGGAGGAAGTGTTGGTGTGGGAAGAGGAGGGTTGCGTTGCGTCGGGTTTTAAAGGCGGCCGGAGGAGCGGGGTTGGGTTGCGCATTGATGCCGACGCGACCAGACGCTGCGACTGCCAGCACGCGTTGCTTCCGTCTGCGCCATTGGAAGCGGCGTGGTGTTATTGCGACTCCAGCCGCTGCGACTCGAGCACGCTTGCTTCCGTCTACAGGGCGCCGACTGCAGCACCCGTCGCTTCGGTCTGCGCCCGCTAGAGGAACGGGACGCGTGATGCCACGGAAAAGACAAGTAAGAAGGGTAAAACTAAAGACCACTTGCGCATACGAAAGCGAGGCGTGCTGGAGTCGTTTTTCAACATGAGCATCACCAGCAATTTCTGTTATTGTACTTTTGTCGAACACCTTAAGTGCGCACTCTGGACGCGCTAAGAGCGTGCCCGGCTTGCTCTGGGCGCGCACATGCGCACATTTGTGTAAAATTTCGGCGCGAACTAAGCCTAGACCATTCTTGGTCACTCCTAAATGATACTTTCGTGAGTATTTTGAAATTATCATGTTGCAATTCTCATTTGCACATTTGAGTTATGCGATATCACATGAGATCCATGCCCTTCTCATTTGAATGTATGTAGACCATGTTTTTCAACTTGAGTCGTTAGTATATGACATAAGAAGACTATGTGCGTCGGTTTTTCAATTTTTCGATAATTTTTGAATTTTTATGGTTATTTCAAAATCAGTCAAACCTAAGTTTGACCAACATTTAAACAAGTTTAAAACATGAAAATGAAAAACTAAGCATGGATCCTTCTTAGTCACTCCAAAATGAAGCTTTAGTGAGGTTTTTGAAAATTTCATGTTGCAATTCTGAAACCACTTCTCTCCAACCTTAGACCTCATAGTTTGAGTTATGCGATATCACCTGAGATCCATGCCATTCTCCTTTTGAATGTATGTACACCATGTTTTTCCACTTGAGTCGTTAGTATATGAGATAAGACGACTATGTGCGTAGGATTTTTCATTTTTTCGATATTTTTTGAATATTTGAAGCCGATTTCCTATACAAGGAATCTGCGGCCGTCGGATTTCCTCAATAAGGAATCTGCAGGCAGACTTGGGGCGATCCGCGAGAAACTCATTCTGCGATTTTATTGGACGTGCGTGTAGGAAAAGAGTTGTACACCCGCTGACGAGTGGACCGTGGCATGCCCAACGGGTATTTTGGCTCGCCCACCCCCATTTGCCTCAGTGACACAAAATGGGTATTTTGGCACACCAAATGCGGATAGCCATGACCTTTCTCAAATCTAGCTTGGACTCGCTAAAAAATGTGTTTCGAACGAGCTCAAAAGGTAGGGTAAACGGCCTCATTTCTAAGCAAAAAAGGTGGACTCGCTGAAAAATGTGTTTGAAATGAGATCCAAAGGTAGGGTGGTGGACTCGCTTAAAAATGTGTTTCAAATGAGCTCGAAAGGTAGGATACACGGCCTCAGCAAAAATTGTGGACTCGCCCAAAAATGTGTTTCAAATGAGCTCCAAAGGTAGGGTAGTGGACTCGCTAAAAAATGTGTTTCAAATGAGCTCGAAAGGTAGGGTAAACGGGCTCATTTCTAAGCAAAAATGGTGTACTCGCCCAAAAATGTGTTTCAAATGAGCTCCAAAGGTAGGGTGCTGGACTCGCTAAAAAATGTGTTTCAAATGAGCTCGAAAGGTAGGGTAAACGGCCTCATTTCTAAGCAAAAATGGTGGACACGCCGAAAAATGTGTTTAAAATGAGTTCGAAAGGTAGGATGGTGGACTCGCTCAAAAATGTGTTTCAAATGAGCTCGAAAGGTAGGGTAAACGGCCTCTTTTCTAAGCAAAAATGGTGGACTCGCCGAAAAATGTGTTTCAAATGAGCTCGAAAGGCAGGGTGGTGGACTCGCTTAAAAATGTGTTTCAAATGAGCTCGAAAGGTAGGGTAAACAACCTCATTTCTAAGCAAAAATGGTGGACTCGCCGAAAAATATGTTTCAAATGAGCTTGAAAGGTAGGGTGGTGGACTCGCTTAAAAATGTGTTTAAATGAGCTCGAAAGGTAGGGTAAACGGCCTCATTTCTAAGCAAATCAATTTTTACGAGTCGTACGATGAGAGTATGAGACACATTTGTATGAGAGCCTTCCAGTTCGTGCGCATTCAATACGTGCGTGGCATGCCGTAATCCACCAAGCCGTCTATGTAGCGTGCACGGATAGGCATGGCCGTTGAAACGAAAGCTTTTGTTATTAGATGGTTCTACTTCGCTAGCCACCCCTCGCGCTCCTCTGGCTTCATCTACTGCATGTCGTGCATATTTCCTCAGGCGAGTAGAGCTCCGAGTCCGGCATCGGAGATGGCGTGCTCCACCACATTTTCGAGGGAGGGAGAGGAGAGAGAGGTAGAGAAAATGGAGTTTCTACGGCGAGGGTGGACCCCTTTTATTAGCCGCGACGGGGAGGGCGGGCAAACCCTAACCAACCCACGCGCCAACCCCACGCCGACCCCACGCGCACCCCACGTGCCGTCTCCACCGGTCAGACTAGTGCCACAGCCCCATCAGTTAGACTAGTGCTCGGCCCCACGCGCCGCCCCCAGGAAATCCATACTGAGCCGACAAATGAGCCGAGCCACGCCAGGCCGACCCCACCAGTCAGGCCATATGCGGGTAGGAGGTTGACCAGAGGGAGACGAGCGTTTGGGCGATATGCGAGCAAACCAGGTCACAGACTAGAGAAACAACGCGGGTATGGCACAGACCGATAAAACTCAGAGAACCATGGCACATAACCAATTGACCCATATTGTATCCATCATAGGAATGAAAATACTAGAGTTTGGTATAAAGTATTAAGAGATCTTGGTAACACAATTTGTGCCACCAATCCTTTTATTTGTCAACTTTGCTATGAAAAAGGACATTTCGAATTTCAATGCTCAGGTTCTCATAAAGATATTGCAGGAGAATTTTGTGATAACATGATCACCCCTAACCAATATGATGAACTTACATGATTTTTGGGGTGTGAAGAGATATCAAGAAAAACTTCTTTGTTAAATATGAAGGATGTTGATATGAGTGAATTGTTGCATGGATGTTCTCTCTACTGTGTTAATGATTGCCATGCTAACACATACATACAAAATATTATAAAGGATGGGACTTTACCAAAGTATGATAGGACTAATATGTGTTTTCATCTTATTAATAAAAGAGAGGAATTCTCCCAAGTTTCTTCCATTGTTTCTAATACTAAACCAGATTATGTGGAGTAGCTTCCTTTAAAGCCTCTCCCTCCTAAAGAGGAAAAGAAGAATAAAAAGGGAAAGAGGAAGAAGAAGAGGAGTAAAAGGAGAGGGGAAACGGTATTTTCTCCCAAACTTGTTGCTCCTGTTACAATTTATACTTATAATTCTGAATTTGATGATTCAGAACTTGATAATGTACCTATGCATGTTTTTTATATTAGAGATCATGATTGGGAAAATCACACTTCTTTTGATATTGAACGATAATAATTCTGAAAATGATGATGTTAATAGTTGATGCACTATTAATACTATCCATGTTCCTTCCCATGATGATATAGAGAGCTCTGAGCTCGGGGATGAGGTGTTTGAAAATCCTTTTGCTACTAATGATTATGTAGTTGATACATCTCCTTCTAGTAAAAATGATTACATGTTTGCAAATGAACACACTTTAGAGGATAATTATTATATTGCTTATGATGATACTATGCCTCTGGTCTTTGATAATTATAATGAATACTATGACATGCGTTATAATTACAATTATCCTGTTGAAACTTTTCATAATTATAGAGGCATCACTCAAACTAATCCTTTTAATGTACAACTTGTCTATCATGTTCAAGTTCTTTATGATGATCCTACTCCCTTTGTTGTTAATGAGAAGAACTTTTCTTATGAGGGAGATAATGATAATTTTATGCATATGGATCATGATAAGAATGTTTTATGTGATGGTTATATTGTGGATTTTATTAATGATTCTACTGAAAGTTCCTATGAGAGAGGAAAATACGGTTGTAAAGGATTTCAAGTTACTAAAACACCTCTCTTTATGTTGAAAGTTTTGAAGTTGCATTTGTTTCATGTTGCTATGATAGTTGCTTTATGTTTCAATAATTTATTCTATCACAAGACTCCTTTTCATAGGAAGTCGGTTAGACTTAAATGTGTTTTGTTTTCCTCTTGATGCTCTACTACGTTTTTTAACTCTCATTTTTATGAGAGCATCATACAAATCTCCTTTCCTAGCTAAAAGGCTTTAAAGAAAAGCGCTTATGTGAGACAACCCACTATTTTATTACGTGTTATTGTATTTTTTTGAGTCAAGGACTTGTCCTACCTCTGTAGCAATTCCTGTGTATCTTTATTTTATTGCAATGTTGTGTCAAGTTAAGCCTCTAGTTGAAAGTTGATGCTAAATTTTGATTCCTGCGTAGAAACAGTTTTCTACTGTCCACCGTTTAATTGGTAACTATTCACAGAAAAATCAAAAACATCTACGCTTTCTTCTATGTGATCCTCCGATATATATGCAACTTTCATTAGTTTTTGAGTTTTCTAATCTGATCAAGTTAAGTGCCTCGAAAAAATTCGTCTTTACGGACTGCTCTGTATTTGACAGATTCTGCCATTTATTTTGCAATGCCTGTTTCGCTATTTTGATTGGATCTTTTTTATCCTATTAAGTATCAGTGGTTGTAGCTAATGTCCAGTAGCATTGGTAGCAATTGTTTTCATACATAATATCATAACTTTTTCTGCACTAACCCTCTAATGAAGTTTACTCGAAGTTTGGTGTGGAGGAAGTTTTCAAGGATCAAGAGGGAAGGATGATATAATGTGATCAAGAGGATTGTCGGGTTGTGACTCCCAAAAAACAGGGGTGGTCACTCCCTGAAGAGTAGTTCGGGAAGGAGATTGAACACGGAGTCAAGACCCTCGAGAGGCACGACGACGGTGCTCGCCGGGCCAAGAGAGGAACACCCACGACAGAGATGGACACTTGCCCATACCCGGGTTCACGGCCCTCAGGAGGAGGTAAAACCGCTACTCCTGCTTGTCTGTATTGCACTGTGGAGGTTACAGTACAACTGAGCTTGCCGAGGGCTCTCTTGAGGCAGTTCGTGCCTGGGGAGGGAAGCATTGGTCTTCTTCCTCTTCCGGTCGAAGGCTATTTTACAAGCTGAGCTAGGGTTTACAAGAGTTCTCCAAGCAATTGGCCGACCCCTTTCTACGGTGGAGGTCTTGTTCCTTTTATAGGTGCCGCAGGCGTCTTCCTTGCGCTTGGCGTCCAAGGTGGGCTCCCACACGGTAGTGGCGTGAAGGAGTTGGAGTCCACCGCGGCGGAATCCTCCATGGACGCGGTCCACCGGCGATAAACTTGGGCGCGGTGGCCAACAGGCTGCAGACCGCGCAGAACGGCTCGCAGGGGTTGCAGTCTTTGAGGTGGAGCCCACGATGATGATCTTCTAGGAGGGTTGCGCCGTCCAGCTGCTTTATCACTAGAGAGGAAGGTCCTGGCTGTCCTGGGACAGGCGGCACAACTTTATTGACTCCTTTATCACCAAAATGGCAAAGGGAGGGCCTGCGTCACTCTGCGGATACGGCAGAGGCCATGTGCGCCTAGCCGTACTTCCATGGCCACGAAGCTTCCCCACAGGCCCGGGGGGGGGGGGGGGGGCTGTGTAGGGATTTCTGTTGACTTCCCGACAGACGCATATCGCCTCGGGAGGGTCTCTTGAAGCGCAGGTCCTCTTCAGGCCTTCGCTTCCTCTTAAAGACCTCAAGAGGATTTGCCTCTCGAGGGTCTCTCCAAGCGGTGGCTTGGTCCTTAGTCATTTCGTCTGATCAGCCCGCGAGCGAGGCCTGGGGAGAGTGGGCTCTTCATACCCCAGTCTCCACTAGGCCAACAGTAGCCCTCGGGCCCACGATGGGTGCGATTTAGCCCATGGGCGCAGGCGGAGCGTCGTGGGCCCAAAGTGCCCGGCCGGCCCAAGCCATGCGCACTCAGACGAGTAACGATCGCGCATGATATGGGGCGTGCGTCGTGGGGGTCCAACCTCGCCCCGGTAACTGCTCCTTGAGGGGATATAAAACCCGAGCGTCGGAGTAGGGAGCCGTACTGTTTTCCATTCTTCTCGCAGAAGCCTCCACCATTCTCAAGCTCTTCGCCTTCGCTTTCTAGCGCCGTCTGCTCCTTTTGCTTCCAGCGACACCCTGAACCCCGGCGATGAGTTCCGCCAAGAACAAGGGCAAGGCCGCTGCGGGGTCCTCTTCCCAGCCGGAGGCCGCTGAGGTCACGCATGGCGCGGCACTGCTTGGTGTGCGCGTCAACGACAAAGCACTCGCCAAGGTCCGCTTCCTGGTGGCGGAGCGGATGAACGAGCACGGCGCCACCGCGCTCAAGCCCGGTGCGCACGGGAAACGCCCGCGAGGATATTTCCCGATATTCCAGCACTGCCTTGCCGCTGGGCTGGTGCCGCCATTCTCGCCCCAACTCCTTTCTCATCCAGGTCCAGTTGCTGCATCTCCACCCCAACTCCTTTCTCATCCTCGCCGTCTTTGCATAGCTCTGCGAGGCGTACTTGGGCTTGGAGCCCACGGTGGGGCTCTTCCGGTGCTTCTGCGCACTCCGGGACACGGCGAAGAACGAGCGCTCGGGGTGCGTCTCCTTCTGCATCGTGGAAGGCATGGGGAGCGTCTACATCCCCATGTCGTGGAGTGACGGCAAGGCCGTCACCTCGGTGACGAAGAAGGTGGACGACTTCCACCAAAAGTGGTTCTTCGTCGGGGTGGAGCATCCCTGCGCCTTCCTCGAGGTCCCCGATGTGTTGCCCTTGAAGAACTCCCACTGGGGCAAGGCGTCCTTTGACGGCGCGAAGAACGCGAGGCTGATGGGACGCCTGAGCTTCCTCCGTGAGGAGGGCCTCACGGGGCAGACCATTGTGGAGGGACTTCGTGACGCGCCGCATCGCTCCCCTCCAGGCACATTCGGTGCCCATGTGGATGTACTCATGGCCGAACGACAAGATGCGGCTTCACCACGAGTACAATGACAAGGACGCCGTCGACAACGTCCTGTCTGCGCTCTTCATCAACCCGGTGGTGCCTGCCGCGGATAAGCTCCCCGTAACGCTGCGGCCTCTCCATCAATACAACATGACTGAGCGCAGGGCCATTTTGGAGGGGATGCCTCCGTTCACCCCGACAGGCCAGGCGGGGATGGAGGTGCCAATGCCGGCGGCGTGGGGCTCGGAGGAAGCGGATTCTCCCTCGGCCTCGGGACCGGGCTAGGTGAGGAGGAGGCCGCAGCAGGGGAGGTGTCCTCTTCGAGGGCAGGGCCATTTACCGACGAGATTTGCGACATCTCGTCAGGCGATGATGACGCCTTCGTGGTGGCGCCCTCGCGCCTCGTGGAGGAGGAGGATGAGGCGAGGGAGGCCTCCGACGTGGAGGCAATTCCGAGGAGGCGCGAGCCGCGCTCCAAGGCAGCCGTGGCCCGGTCAGGAGCGAGGCCGTCCGACGTCCCCTCCAAGAGGAAAGTTATGGTGCCTCCGGAGGGGCTGGCGCCAGGACCACGCCCTCCTGGCGCTCGCTAGGCCTGGCGTGGGTCGACACCGATGCTCCACCGTCCGGGTAAGTGTTTCTGGCACTCGGTCGTTTGACTCTGGCTCTTTTTCGCTTTATCCTCTCTTGAAGGTCTTTCCTTGGTTCTTGCCAGTGATCTTGTGCCTGCGAAGCGCCGTAGGCTTCGCAAGGCAGCAGATGTGAAGAGAGCCACGACTGAGGCCGTGGCTGAAGAAGCCACGAGGCCTGTGGAGACGGCCTCCACAGGCCCTACTGAGGAGGTGCCTCAAGGGGAGGTGGCTGCGCCTCGGGCGGAGGTTGCAGCGCCTCAGGCGGAGGAGGTCGCGCCTCGCCCAGAGGCCTCTACGCTGCCTCCTGAGCCAATGTGGTGGAGGCTCTGGAGGAGAGGACTTCCACTCCTCCTCGCTCTCCTACTCCTCCTCGCACGGTCACGCCCCCGCGCGAGCGAACTCCACCGCGCGAGCCAACTTCGGCTCGTGTGTCCATGCCTCCCGAGAAGCCAGAGGTTGAGGCGGGCCAGGTGCCGCCAGGTGTGGGCGAGCCTGCAGGAGGGGCTCATTCTTCTCCTCCTCATCCCGCGGCAGGGGGTGAGGCCCAAGCTGGTGCAGGCGTCGAGGGGGCTGCTGGCACGGCCGGGGACGGAGTGGAGTCTAGCCCCCAAACGCGCTCAGGGGCCAGACTCTCGGGCCTCGACTCAGGGACTGGGCCCTCGACAAGCCGAGAGCTGGTCCTCCCTGGCTGGGACTGGAGCGCGGGGCACCGCGAGGTCGCCTTTCGCCTCGTGAGGGAGTCCATGGAGGGCTTGGAGGCGCAACTCGCCCTCGAGCACATACAGCTCGCTCAGCATCGCGAGGAGCTGGCGAGGGCGTGGGCGTCCTTCAACACGGCCGTCGAGGCTCGCCGTACAGAGGACCTGGCACTGCCGGACGCACACGAGGAGTCCATCCGCTTCGCCAAGGAGATCCGCGAGGGGGCCATCCGCGACGCCTCCGAGCTTCTCGCGCCGCTCCATGAGGAGCGTGACGCCGGTGCCGAGCTCTAGTCCACGGCGACGGCCGAGCGCGAAGCCATGGAGGGCTCGCTGGCGCAAAAACGCCGCGAGCTGGGCCAGCTGGAGACCCAGCTACTCTCCGCCCATCGGGCCACGCAGGAGACCCTGGAGGAGGACGGCAAGGGCCTCGCCGAGCGCGAGCGGCAGCTGGCCCTCAAAGAGAAAGAGGTGCGGCTGCGCGATGAGCAGCGGCTTCTGGCGGAGAGCGCGCTCGCCACTCAGCGCGAAGAACTCGAAGCGCGTGAGGGGGACTTGGCCCAGGCGCTTCACCAATACGACGAGAACGTCGCCGCCCAGAAGCGTGCCCTGGAGCGGTTCGAGCAGCGGTACGCCGAGAAGAAGAAAGAGGCGGATGACGCCCTCCTGGAGCGCGAGAAGCAGTATCGGCTGATGAAATCCCAGGAGTACCGCGACTTGGCCCAGAAGCAGGAGGACCGCTTCAAGGCCAGGCACGCCGCCGATGCTCAACTTATTCCTGCGCTTGAGAAGGCCAACTCCAAGCTGGAGACCCGCCTTATGCACGCCAAGGACGGTCGACGCCGGGCGGAGGAGGCCCGCAGCGAGGCCATCCATGACCTCAACACCCTGGCCAAGGACGTGGAGAAGCAGGTGGCTCCCGCGATGGAGCATGCGATGGAGGCTGCGGATACTGCCGCGGCGGCCCGTGCGCTCACGAGGCAGTTGGAGCGCATGTTCGAAGCGCTGGTCGCCCGGAGTAACGAGCTTGCCGCCCAGCTTGGCGCGGATGTGCCGCACGCCGAGGTTCGAGGCCGTGGCGATACTGCCATGTACCTGGTCTACTTCGACCAGCTCTTCACGGCGCTCGAGGTCCCTGCCGCTGACCTGTGCTAGGTGATAGAGGACGAGAGCCGGAAGCTCCTGGGAGTGGTCGTCGACCGCATCTTCACCAACCTCAAGATCCTCACGCCAGGCTTCGACCTCTCCATAGTGATGGAGGCTCGTCAAGGAGAGGACGTGCGACGGGTCTCCAACTCCCTCCGCGAGCAAGTCGACGTCTTCTGCAACCGCTTCAGGCGTGCGGAGGTCGTTGCGGGGGACAGCGAGGAGGAGGTCGCCTCTGCCGAGACCGAGGAAGGCGCGGTGGAGGAGGTTCAGGATGATGATGATTCTGCCTGAGCTATTTGTCATTGCGCCTGTGTGCGCTTGTATCTGAAAAAAAATGTTTAGACATGGTACAACTTTTGGGCATGTAATATACTTTCGTTTGCAATTTTTTTCTAGCTTGCTTGCCCCTCGAGAGGTCCCTTTGGACTTATCTTCATGTCTATTTGTTTTCTGCGTTGTTAGGACCCATCTCTTCGCGGCATGACTCTGCCACTTCGGTATTCTAGAGCAATGACTCTGCAAGGCCGGGGGGAGTTTAGGCCTAGGAGAGGAAGGAGCCCTGAGTCGCGAAGCTCAAGTGCCCCCCTTAGACGTACGAGTAGTCCATGAAGTATAAGGGAAAGCGAAGTCACTTGAGGGGCAAATGCGCGCTTGCGGGGAAAAAACTCTCGAGGCACGGGTGCGAAACTTAGCTTCTCGAGGCTTTTGCCCTGTAGAGGTTTTTCGCCTGGCGAGGAGGTCCTCTTGAGGGATTATTCCCGGATGCCTCCTTAGGCTTGCGGGGGCATTTCTTCCCTGTAGATGTTAAAGAGGCGAACCCAAACGCTGGTGCACGCTACAGAGGACTCGTGCACGCGTATGGGTCCCCTCAGGCGTTCCTCGCGGGGAGAGTAAGTACCAAGGTCCTTTATAAAGATGGCGTGTTTGTGGAAGCTTGCCCTCCAGCCAGAGCTTGGATCCTTGGACTTTGCAGTGCTGCTGGTGTGTCATTTGAGGCACTGGCACCGTACTCAGCCCCCGCTCGTGAGGTGCGTATGTGGAGAGATATAAGCGCACATTTCAAATGAAGTAATGCGTAAATAAGACTCACCACCAAATATAACATAAAAGCGCCGTAGCGCTAAGTTCACTTAGGAACGAAATTGTCTCATTATGCTTGGAGTTGCCAAGTTAATGTTTTGACCATGTCGAGGCATGGGGACCACCCATTAGTGGCAGAGACTCTCAACGTCCTGAGGTGGCTCGTTACATGGAGAGCTCGGAGGGTTGACCCTCGAGAGAAGCCTTTGGAGCTTGGAGGTTTAAGCCGTGAGCTTTTAACCTCTAGAGACAAAAAATGCTTGGAGGTTGAGCCGTAAGCTGCCTCTTCCGCTAGATGTCTTGACGTGACAATGATCACGGGCGTGACAATGATCACGTTTGCCTTTGTTCCTTCTGGATACAAAAAATGCTTGGAGGTTTAAGCCGTGAGCTTTTAACCTCTAGAGACAAAAAATGGTTGGAGGTTGAGCCGTAAGCTGCCTCTTCCGCCAGATGTCTTGACGTGACAATGATCACTGGCGTGACGATGATCACGGGTAGAACTTGCGTAGGTGCATGATGTTCCACTGGTTTTTGACGGGGATGCCGTCTTGAGTCTAGAGACGAGCCGCGCCAGGCCTGGCGATGTGGGTGACCTGTAGGGACCTTCCCACATCGGTGACAGTTTGTGGAGGCCTTCCTTGGAGAGGATTCGCCTGAGGACGAGATCGCCTGCCTACAAGGTGCGTGAGCGTACATTGCGTCTATGGTAGCGTCGCAGGTCCTGCTGGTATTTGGCCGCCGGAAGGCGGCACAGCGGCGTAAGCCCTCGAGAAGCAGCAGGTCGTCGTTGTGGAGATCCTCTTGCTCGTCCTCGTTAAAGGCAAGGACCCGTGGGGATCCATGCTTTATTTCTGTTGGGAGGACTGCTTCGGCTCCATAGACGAGGGCGAACGGTGTTTCTGAAGGGGATCGTGTGCAGAAAATAAAAAATTTCCTAGCAACGGTATCCTTAAACTAGCCAAGATCTACACTATGCAGATATAGAAGTACGGCGGAGATCGGAATACATACCCTCGTAGACCGAATAGCGGGGATTACGCTCCCGCACAAGCGTTGACGACGAAGACGACGTAGCCGACCTCTAGGTCGCGGAGAACTTGGCGCGACGAAGATGACGAAGATGACCCCGAGGTCGGGTGGAGGAAGTAGGCCTCCAAGTACCGCTAGCGCGGCACCTCGCAGGGCGTCACACACATGCGGTGGAGACGACGGCCTCCAAAGCTCTAGTCCAGGACGAGCAGCGGAAGACTTGGACCGGAACACCAGCAGCGCGGCAGCGGGCTATGGTGGAAGAGATCCCCCTCCTCTACTCGGCGCGGCTACGACAAGGGAACCACGAGATCGAGAGAGAAAATTGGGGAGTTAATTGGTGAATTAAAAGGCCAGGGGTGCCCCTTCTATTATAGGCTCCCAGGGGGAGCCAACCTTGCCAGCCAGGCAATGTGGGACTATCCCACATGCCTGGTTCGGCCAAGGCTGATGCACCGGCCCTAGGTGGGCCCCATTTGGCCCACCTAGGCCGGCCAAGCCCCCCCACCGAATTCCCTTGAGGGTCCCCCCCCCATGGGCCTTCTTTCGACCAGAAGGCCCATTTAGGGAAATCAGCCTAAATAAATTCGAAAATAAATATATAAAATCATATTTGCATATTAATTACACTAATTAATATCAAACATAATATATATAATTTATCCTTGCTCCGAAAACTCTTTCGGCGCTGCCCGATCTCCATCGGACCCCTCCCGGGACGCTCCCGGTGATCTCTTTCCTTTCCGGTTGTCTTGTCGAAACCCCTTAAGTGTGTTACCCTAGCGGTTCGATATAATAACAGGTATGATCAAGACTCCTCTATGATCAACGACTAACTCGTAGGCCTGGACCCCATGAATTAATCCCTGTGATATAACGAATGACTTTCATCTATCAAACCTAGACGTATAGTCTTAAACCCTTTGTCATGGCGATACTTAGCGTGTCCGAGCATCATTCTCAGATATCTCCATACCTAGCATGATCTCGTTACCGACATCGCTATCTTCTACTCTTCTATGATATTATGTCAGCTGGTGACCTAGTCACATGTTTGCAAACTCATTTGACATAATCTCACCGAGTGGGCCCTAGAGTATCTATCCGGCTATGCGGACTGACAAATCCCGCTGTTGACCCCTCGTCTCAACTACTCCTTTCCGATACCCAAAAGTATCACCGTTATTGTCATACTAAATAAGATACGACGTTTGGTGCGATCAAAGTATCTTCCAGGAATAACAATAAGAGTTGGTCTCACGGTCTTAAGGTGTAATGACTATGTCCTATAAATACTGGGTACGTCCATCACATCGTTACTCCTAACGATATGACTTCCATTGCCGACCGGCGCCATGCCCTATGATCGGAAAACCTCGATCATCAATCGCGCAACGAAACTAGTCTTAGTAGAGGCTACTAGGGACCTGGTTGTTTATCTACCACACCTGTATTAATGTTTTCGTTTAATACAGTTATAGCATGGTGTAAAACATATAATGAACGATTGGGATATTGCCAATAAACTATGTTTATTAAGTGCCTCTAGGGCATATTCCCTTCAGTCTCCCACTTGCACTAGAGTAACACTTAATCTAGTTTACAACCTGGTAAAAGCTCAACACCCATAGCATCTTGGTGCCTGCTCGCCTCGTGGAAGAGGAATACAGTCAACAGATCTCACACATTGAGACCTATATGTGCTTTGCAACACTTCTATGTCACCTAGTTTGACATCATCCCGTATCTTACGATGACGGTGAAATATATCCCAGTAGATGGAGTGAGACTCGAGCATTCGCGTAGCATGCGCCTTAAAAGTCTGAAAGATCTATTAAGGGACCATCTACGCTCGGAAAACTGCTCAGTCCAATCACACTTGCTACTTCTAAAGTCGCGATATATTTATATACCTATGTAGATTATGCGACAATGCATTCGTATGCGACTTCACAATTAACCATGTCTTTCTTCAAAATATAGGACATCTCCTATATGAGATTTCTAGTCGTATGGGTCAGTGTAATAACTTGCATCATCGTAACCGCTTTACGGCAAGTTGCCATTCCACTCTTACCCGTTACTAGAAAACCTATCTTCAGTTCTCATAGACACTAAAGAATAAACTTAACGTTTGTTCACTGATCCACACAAGGATCACTCTAGAACCTGTTCTTCAACCAAGAACTTGGGTCACACTAAGTCGAGCTTTCAATCTGATAGCATCTATGACTGATACATAGATAATGTCGAACATCATTTGCTATAACTGAAAATGCCAAGATAAACTTAATATTTTACCTAGTCTTACAAGCAAGAACCTTTTTCTTTGCTTGTCCTATTCTGAAACACTTCAGAATCTTGACTTAGGAAATATTCCGACCTAATGTTATTAAGCCCCTTCTGATCTATACAATTATAAATCGGATGCCTAATACTCCTAACTTCATTTCATAGAAAATTTAATCACTTAAATAATCCTTTACACTCTACTAGAGGATCTGTGTCATTCAATATGTTGTTACATACCAAATCACGGAGGACACCTAGCTCCCACTCAAATATGCCTTCCGCATATAAGATCAAGGAAAAGCTACTTAGCTCCCACTCAAATATGCCTTCCGCATATAAGATCAAGGAAAGCTACTTTGCTCCCACTCACTTCTTTGCAAATGTAGGTTTCTTCAACTATTTTGGACAACTCCAAAATCCTTTGATCACATTATAAAAGTGAAGATTCCAGCTCTGATATGCTTGATTCTGCCCATGAATGGACAACCGAAGTTTGCACACATGTTCAGCATCCTCAGGATTACAAACCATTCTTAATTACACTATTAAGAACCATGATTTTCTCATCCATCTATCAATTTCTCATTCGAAATTATAGTAATTGCTAAACGACCCAGAATAGATTTAGACTTCGCCACTTGAGACAAAGTCTCATGTGGTCTGTCGGAACTGTTTCACGACAAATCGAATCTTCTCAATATCTACTCTCTCATAAAACTCCATATACTATCAACATCCTAGATGCCATCAAGAAGATCTCCCAAGTCATTACCTGGTAATCGTATATGGATTTTATTTCGGATCATAAATGACTCACAGCCATTTCTCGGACTTAGGTTCACCATCTCTTCTTCGTAGTTCGTAGGTCTATCATATTCCATTAATATGACCTTCATAGCAAGATTGTCGTAACACACAGTGTGGAACACAACCTCGTATGCCTACGCTCTTAGTATGAGCTCAGAACATCATGATCTTGAATCATCAGCTTTTTCAAGCTGTGGAGCCTGACACCAAACACACTTTCGGTTGCGCCACTCTGATGTCTGGAGAAGAAGTTCACCAACTTCGTCTTGCTCTACTTTCTTTCTCACTTATACCCTCGGATAAGAAACTATTTCTTTCGCAAGGTATATCCCGGCAAAGATTTTGCCTATGTCGTGAGACATGTACCCAACTAACTCTTTAGGTAGGGTATACTACAAAGATTAATCCATTTTAGGTTCGATTACATCGAAACACTAAATTGCTGAAAGACAATCCAGGCTAAAAGCCACACCATTACTCATATGGTATTGTCTCCATGGATTCAAATGGTTTACCTATTTGCTAACGTGAGTGTTTACGTTTCTACCATATGACTCTAATGGTCACAATAATTCGGTAAGAGATTTATTTACCACACACTATCCGATAGGGTGCCATTACGACGTCCTAACACACCATAACACTATGGTGTTCCATGCGACGTAATTTGTGGAACTCTTCTCACAAGTCTTCCAATGATGTGCCAACTAACTCAAATCTTTATTCCTCGATATGCATCGCGGGAATTTGATTTTCTTGTTAAGTTTATTTCCTACTTCATTCTGGACGTGTTTGATTGAATCAAAATTTCCAGGCCAGCATTCCCCGAGTGGATATCCATATATCTATTCGAATGTTCATGAAGTCTATGAAATAAATACTTCCACTACACGTTAAAGTACTTCATTGATTCACATACACCCATATGCATGATTCTCAACAAGCTATACTCAAAACGTTCAGTGAAGTTCACAAAATAAAGGTCTCCACTACCCGTCAATTACTTTATTGAACCACATACATCTCCATGTATGACTATCAATAAGTTATATGCCCGTTTTCCGAAAACGGTGTCACAGTTATTTTGCAAGTGTCAAAAGATCAAATCTTAGGACTTGTAGGTCCATCCAGTGTGGAGCTAATGCATATAACATTGACATGACTAAACGGTAGTGCCACACATATGTGGTGTCTTTATTAAGTTTGTATCCTTTGGCATTAATATTATGAATGTGGGAGCTTCTACCATCTAAATTCAAACCGGCATCTGATCATTACTTCATAAATACAGGACACCAATTTGTCACTATCATGTATGAACAAGTGTCTCGCTAGAGGAGACACACTTGTAACGATCATACCAACACCCGATCATAAAGAATTTATTCAAATGGTAGATCTAGAGGGAGAGTGTCTATGGCCGTCACAACAACTTGACTGCCATTATAAACACGCAATGTCGCCTCATCCTTTCAAGCTACTCAAGCAGTAAACCTGGTTTTTCACAAAACATGACTAGTTCAAGACTTAGTCACTACTGCGAGCACTTGCTTAGCTAAAACATTCATAACATGTATATCATATATACACCATCATCATTGATGACTTCCGGCGATCTGTTTCATCTTCTTGATACTTCCACCGTAATCAAGAACCATGAAGGTGAACGATTCCCCTTGCATGACATAGTCTATGACAGAGGATTTTCACTTGGCAACGATGTCTGTCATCTAGTAATTGAGCTGAGCAAGGCGTCTCAGTGTTCATTAATCATGAACATATGTCATTAAGTATGACCGCCACGTGCTCCCTCAATGTGTGTATTCTCTTCCATCTTGGTTGAGAAGACAATCAGTCAATGTACTGATAAACTTCATCAACCCAACGTTTGGGGTACCCCGAGTTTAGCGACCATATCATATGTTCGCGATCTAAAAACTCGTACCCACCGTTGGTTCTTTATGGCAGAGATCATAGCATACACTGGACTATGATGATATCATCCGCACAAAATCCGATAATCCAAATTATCTTTTGTCAGCGGAATCTTCGGGGTTATCTCCTAGCGGGTATTGTAACACAAAGAGCTAACGGTTTAAACAAGGAGTATCCTCAAGCTAAAGTATAAAACTATGAAGTTTGGACCCAACCTTTTAAGTTTCTCAATCGCAGGAATGCGCCTAATTTGAACAGATGCTATCACAATGGTTAATATCTACAAAAGTTTGCAAAACAGACTCTGTTCATTATATTCTGAGTTCTAGTATTTTAGAAAATAATTATCCGAACTCCCACTCAAACGAACATCCCTCCTGGTCGTTTAAGCGATTACACGACCCCCATCCATTGCACCACCCCTCATCATCAGAGCCGGCGGCACACCTTCAAGAGTAGACAAATGTCCTCCACACCAATTTTGTGACTCGTGCTCGACCTTTCGGTCTTCCTGTTCCGAGGCAATATTTCTGAATATGCTAGGCTCGCCACCAAAAACCTCCGCGCTGACGCTTGTGCAACATTGCTTACACCCACTGTATGCGAACGACGAGATGTCTGACACCCGATCATCACAGCCTGCCTCATAACGTAGAACGTTCTTGGTGGTGCGCGTTAGAGGGAGAACACTAGTGGTATTTTGAAAGGATCATCTTGTATAGCTACCGCCGTGTAACTAATGTATACTATACACACAATCACACAATATAAGATGCACACAAAACATCAAATGTAATGCAATGTGATATAGTCCATTGCGCCATGGTCTTCTTGGCGCCCGCAGTTTATAAACAATTTAATAAACCTACCTTGACCATATCACATAGCCCCTGCAAAATAAAGTTAGACGCTTCTACTTTATCTTTTGCATATTTTACGTGGCTTGGGGCTTTCGTAAATAGAACCGCTTCATACCTATGAACCTTATGACCACAACAACGATCCAATAATTGCATGTTTAAGCATCCCTTTCGGGCCCTCCATTGAAAATGCAAAGCCAACTAAAGAGAGAGAAACAGGCACCCGCCAGCCACAGATACGGTACAAGCCATATGTTAGTAGTGGAACCAGTCTCGCGTAAGCGTACGCGTAAAGTCGGTCCGGGCCGCTTCATCAACTCGATGCTGCTGGAATCACAAGTGCACGCTAGAGGGTAGCAAATAACAGGAACAGTGCCCCCATGCAGAACACGGGTTCTAACATCGTACAGTTATATCTACAATAGATCGGCTCTGATACCACTGAAGGGGATCGTGTGCAGAAAACAAAAAATTTCCTAGCAACGATATCCTTAAACTAGCCAAGATCTACACTATGCAGATATAGAAGTACGGCGGAGATCAGAATACATACCCTCGTAGACCGAATAGCGGGGATTACGCTCCCGCACAAGCGTTGACGACGAACACGACGTTGCCGACCTCTAGGTCACGGAGAACTTGGCGCGACGAAGATGACGAAGATGACCCCGAGGTCGGGTGGAGGAAGTAGGCCTCCGAGTACCGCTAGCGCAGCACCTCGCAGGGCGTCACACACATGCGGTGGAGACGACGGCCTCCGAAGCTCCAGTCCAGGACGAGCAGCGGAAGACTTGGACCGGAGCACCAGCAGCGCGGCAGCGGGCTATGGTGGAAGAGATCCCCCTCCTCTACTCGGCGCGGCTCCGACAAGGGAACCACGAGATCGAGAGAGAAAATTGGGGAATTAATTGGTGAATTAAAAGGCCAGGGGTGCCCCTTCTTATATAGACTCCCAGGGGGAGCCAACCTTGCCAGCCAGGCAATGTGGGACTATCCCACATGTCTGGTTCGGCCAAGGCTGATGCGGCGGCCCTAGGTGGGTCCCATTTGGCCCACCTAGGCCCGCCAAGCCCCCCCCCCCACCGAATTCCCTTGAGGGTTTCCCACCCCCCCCCCCCCATGGGCCTTCTTTCGACCAGAAGGCCCATTTAGGGAAATCAGACTAAATAAATTCGAAAATAAATATATAAAATCATATTTGCATATTAATTACACTAATTAATATCAAACATAATATATATAATTTATCCTTGCTCCGAAAACTCTTTCGGCGCTGCCCGATCTCCATCGGACCCCTCCCGGGACGCTCCCGGTGATCTCTTTCCTTTCCGGTTGTCTTGTCGAAACCCCTTAAGTGTGTCACCCTAGCAGTTCGATATAATAACAGGTATGATCAATACTCCTCTATGATCAACGACTAACTCGTAGGCCTGGACCCCATGAATTAATCCCTGTGCTATAACGAATGACTTTCATCTATCAAACGGACGTATAGTCTTAAACCCTTTGTCATGGCGATACTTAGCGTGCCCGAGCATCATTCTCAGATATCTCCATACCTAGCATGATCTCGTTACCGACATCGCTATCTTCTACTCTTCTATGATATTATGTCAGCTGGTGACCTAGTCACATGTTTGCAAACTCATTTGACATAATCTCACCGAGTGGGCCCTAGAGTATCTATCCGGCTATGCGGACTGACAAATCCCGTTGTTGACCCCTCGTCTCAACTACTCCTTTCCGATACCCAAAAGTATCACCGTTATTGTCATACTAAATAAGATACGACGTTTGGTGCGATCAAAGTATCTTCCAGGAATAACAATAAGAGTTGGTCTCACGGTCTTAAGGCGTAATGACTATGTCCTATAAATACTGGGTACGTCCATCACATCGTTACTCCTAACGATATGACTTTCATTGCCGACCGGCGCCATGCCCTATGATCGGAAAATCTCGATCACCAATCGTGCAACGAAACTAGTCTTAGTAGAGGCTACTAGGGACCTGGTTGTTTATCTACCACACCTATATTAATGTTTTCGTTTAATACAGTTATAGCATGGTGTAAAACATATGATGAACGATTGGGATATTGCCAATAAACTATGTTTATTAAGTGCCTCTAGGGCATATTCCCTTCAGTTTCCCCTGTAGGCTTTGGTGTCGTTGTGCGGATGGACCAGAGCACCGAAGGGAGCTCACTGATCCAGCCCTTGCTGTGGCCCTTGAGGACGTCAAAGGTCCTGGTCTTTAGGCCCTTTAGGACTTCTGCGTTTGCTCGCTCGGCCTACCCATTGCTCTGTTGACGAGCGACTTAGGCGAAGCAGAGCTTGATGCCCATCTTTTCGCAGTAAGCCCTGAAGATGCCACTGGTGAATTGCGAGCCATTGTCGGTGATGATGCGGTTAGGCACTCCGAAGCGGCAGACGACACCTCTGATGAATTTTGCTGCCGCGCCTGCTGGAATTGTGCGCATCGCCTCCACTTCGGGCCACTTAGTGAACTTGTCGATGGCCACGAAGAGGTAGCGATAGCCCTCTTGCGCTGTTGGGAATGGTCCCAAGATGTCCAGCCCCCAGACCGCGAACGGCCAGGAGAGCGGAATGGTCTGTAGCCCCAGTGCAGGTTGGTGGATTTGCTTGGCGTGGAATTGGCAAGCTTCACGTGCTTGAACTATGTCAACTGCATCCTGAAGTGCTTGAGGCCAGTAGAAGCCGCTCCTGAAGATTTTGCCTGCGAGGGTGCGGGCGCACGAGTGGTGGCCGCACTCTCCGCCGTGGATGTCTTTGATAAGCATTTTGCCTTCTTCAGGAGGGACACATTTGAGCGCGATGTCGTTCGGGCGCTTGCGGTAGAGGTTTCCTTTGAGGACGTGGTAAGATTTTGCCTGGCGGGCAATTCGCTCCACTTCAACATCTTCCTTAGGAAGGATCCCTTTGGCGAGGTATTCTTTGATCTCGTCAATCCATCCTGTTTCTTGATGCGCCGCTGTGAGCAACAGACGTTCCCCTGTGGGGGGGGGGGGCGCAATCGGGAGCCCCGACTGTAGGTGGTGGCGGGAGTGCTTCGTCTGTGCTTGCGGGCATGGCCTCTTGAGGCTGTTTTATGGATGCCTTGACGAGTCTTTCTTTAAAGACGCCTGGCAGCTGAGCTTGCCTCTTTGACGCGCGTTTGGCGATGTCATCAGCCTCTTGATTTTTCTTTTCTTGGGATGTGCATGAGCTCCATTCCCCTGAATTACTTCTCAAGCCTGCGGACCTCCTAAAGGTATGCCGCCATGTGGTCGTCTTTAGGCTTGTAGATTTTGTTGGAGAAGTTGACGAGCAACTAGGACTTGCCCTTGATGAGCAGGTGCTTGATGCATAGGGCGATCACGGCACGTAGGCCAGCGAGCAGACCTTCGTACTCAGCAATATTGTTGGCGAACTTGTCAATTCCAAAGCACAGCTGGACCGCGTAATAGAGCTTGTCGCCCTTTGGTGAGGTCAAGACCACACCGGCCCCACCGTGGCGACAAGCGAAAGCTCCATCGAACTTCATGGTCCAGTGGCTGGGCATTTTGTCTCCAGAGGGCTCTTGCTCTTTTTTTTGAGGCGCAAAACAGTAGGGAAAAATCCCTACTGTTTAATTTTCTATTTTCTCATTGACAGCTGTACAATTACAAGGAAAAGTTCATAAAGTGTCCACCCATTGGGTCATCCCTTCCTTTAAGGAAGGTTTAGCTCTATGCATAATCAATCTAAAAGAACAAATAAAGTCCTGGAAACAAGCCTCAAGACAAATAGGCTGAGAGTCAAAAATACATCTGTTCCTATGGGTCCAAATACTCCAGCAACCAATAATGAGAATTTCCTTATAGCAGATCAGCCTGTAAGTTTTCTTAGCTTGAATCAACATGGAGAAGAGGTCCAGATCCGTATCCCATTCAAGATATAATTTCCACCAAAAGTTCCTGCTAAAGTCGCATTCAAAGAATAAGTGGATAAACTCTTCAGTCATCCCCTGAGAGCATAGGACACAATTATAGTCCTCAATCTGAAACTGCTTTCTGGCTAGGAGGTCTCTTGTGTTCAATCTGTCTTGCAATAGTAACCAAATGAAGATCTTATGTTTTGGGAGAACAGAGGATTTCCAGATCCAATGGAAAGGGGATGGTGCAGGAATATTTGACATTAAGGTCTCATAAACCCTCTTACTCGAATAACTTTTGTTGCTGGATGACAGAACCCACCTATCAGCAGAAGAAATATCCATTTGTCCTGTCAGCAAATTATTGAACTGGGCAAATTGATGTACAGCAGGGGCTGAAAGTGGGGTGTGAAACAAATCCAATGACTCTTCATCAGAAAATACAGCAAGTGCCTGTTTAAGGGAAATGGATTGTGACTTCGCAAAGGAGCAAAGGTGAGGCAGTTTGTGCCGAAGAAGCTCATCAGACCACTTATCCATCCAAAGTCTTACAGTTCCACCTTCACCTGGGACACAAGCAGCCAACTCCAGGAAGTTATCAAGTAACTTTAGACAATCTTTCCACCAGAAAGAACCTACAGGGCCAGTGTTTTGTGGTATTCTATCATTCCCATAATGTGCTTGGCATATAAGCTTGACCGAGGGCAAATCATCCTTATTCATGAACTGAAAAATGTACTTCATGAGTAAGGCAATATTTTGGGTTCTGAGATTTAGGATGCCCAATCCACCCACGCTCTTGCTCTTCTCCTAGAGGCTCTTCAGGTGTTGGGTCAGTCCATTCAGCGACGAAGTCCGCCAACGCTCTTCCTTTGATTACCCTTGTGGTATCGAAGCACAAATTGAATGGCTCTATCTCTATATTCCATTCTCCGACACGATCTGTGGCGTTAGGGTTGCGCAGGATCTGCTCTAGGGGAAAAGAGGTGACCACCGTGATGGGGTGCACATGGAAATACTGTCGCAGGTTTCTTGAGGCGATGAGGAGCGCGATGTAGCGCCCCATTATTTATATAAAGATGGAACACCTGTGTTAAGTGCTAGTCCCTGGATCACTGCCAGCACCACAGTACAAAATATAAAGTATCATTGCAGAAGTATCATAATACTACAACGAGATCCAAAAATAGGTAAGTATAGCTTTATAACAAAGTGCATAGTCATGAAGAATAGCTAAAATATTCAGAGTTCACAACAAAAGCAAAAAGCAATGAGCCTCATCTTCAAGCATGCGCCACAGGCAGACATGTTGGGTGTAGGCTCGAGTCCAAACTTATTCCTCATCTGAAGTACCTGCACATTTGAATATGCAGCCCCCGAAGGAGGTCAATACAATGAAGTATTGGCAAGTGACTATGGTGGATAATTTACGACAAGTCTAATTCTTTATGCATATTTGGCTTGGTGGAGTTGTAGGCTATTTTGCAGAAAGCAAGTTTTCTCCTATCTTTTGTAAAACACTTTTGTTTCTCAAAGACTTGGCACCAAGGGATGAAGCCCAAGTGCACCAACAATTCTTTCCTTAGTCAAATTTTACTTCATGAAAACGATGTTGAGATTCTTCCGTCCACCCTTGTCCAGCTGCTCAAAGTAGTCCATCACCGGGGACACGGCTAAGTTCTCATATTGTCGACTCTGCAGAGGTTGTGCATTTCACCTTTAGACTCAATTAACCCAAACATCCTATACACGCGGAGTGCATTAAGGAAAGGAGAGAACTGAGACAAGAACTTTCAGAAGAAGAATGTAACCATACTAGCAAGACCCGTTCCACCTACCAACTCTACATCTGCTAGTCAAGGGGACAGGTTGCACTCTCACAACTTAATTATTCTAGACAGAGCCCATTGTCAAAAGGCTGCACATGAAACATTTAAACTTGGAGGGACTTAGTAATCTCTTTGTTCATGGGTGGCCGTCCACAAGTGCACTTTTGGGTGACAACCACCATGCTCATGGCTCTAAGTAGAATATACATTAATCCTAGGCGACGACAACCACACGCATAGTCCCAAATAGCCACTCAACATAAACCATACCAACCAATCCACCCAGGTGTGCATTTTAAATTTAACACTTAGAAATATATCCATAGCATAGTATGTAAACAATTTATTGCATAGCTAAGCATCTAATAACAGTTTTAATGGTTGCATGGTAAAGGGTGGCTACACACTACTAGGAATTTTGCAAGGTGTAAAACTAACTTAACATAATGAAATTGTCCAAAACTCCTATCATGCATACTACTCAAAATATACCACTAATGCATATAGAAAATATTGGGTAGTTTATGAATGTCACTTGCCTTGGTAACAGGAGGAGCAAGCACAACAAGAATAAGAGTCACAAACAAGTCCTTCCTCTTCACAATCTAGCACAAGCAACACATAAAATAAATAAACACACACACAACACTTAATACACCAAAACATAAACATGTATGCATGCATGATATGCTATGAGTATAACAAGACACACTTATTAATATTTTATACTTTCTGGTATTGAATGTATGAAATGCAATTTTCAGGAATTTTATATTTTCTTATCAATTAAATAATTGGAAACAATATAGCAAATATTAGAATTCTACTACTATACCTTTTATTTTTTTAAGGAAGTTTCAAATAAACACATGTTTGATATTTCTGGACAGAGGACAATAATACCACTCTAAAACAATTAAATTTATAAGGTAAGCATTTTTATTATTTATCTAATGAATTTAATAGCCGAAATACTCCTCAGATAATTACACGAAATATAATTTATCAAAAGGAAAAACAAATGATGTAGAAATAAACTACACTAGCAGGGCTATCCGTGGATATATAATTTATCAAATTTGGACTTACATATCACAAGTTATGAATTTTCTAAGTTTTGCATATTTTCTGTATTATTTATAAAATTCCAGCGAAAATGAATAAAGGGAGGGCCACGTGGCGCGATCCTATTGGACGGTACCGTTTCGACGCGGATCGGCAGTGCGAGCCGTCTGATCTCACTAACAGCGGACGCACCAGATCGTTCTGATCTAGATCCGTTGGATCTAGATCCAACGGTCTACGAACAGGGCCAGGCGCGGGCGGCGCGGGTCGCCGGAGATCATCCGACCGCGGCGGCGCCACGGCCGGCGTCGCGTACGCTTGCGTTCTAGAGGGCTACAGGACGAACGAGTCTTACCGACGTGTAGAGGGCGTCGAGGCGGAGTTGTTGCCGAGGCGTTGGTCCTCGGGGCTTCGCCGTTCACCGGGAAAAGCTCGCCGGAGATGGAGACGGTGGCGGTGTCCTTCGGCTGCGGACGGAGGTGGCGTTCGGCTGCAGTAACAAGACTAAGACGATGTCACGGAGGTGCGCATGATTGAAAGAAGGAGAACTACAGGGAAGGGGGGGGGGGCTCGGGGAGAGTGGATGTCGCCGGAGTCGATGAATTTTTACCGTCGGCGATGGCGGCGGTGGAACTCGGAGCTCGAGCGGCCTGGGGGCGAATAAACTAGGGTTTTTGGCGCGGGGAGTGGCGGCGGGGGTGGAGGTTTATATGGGGTGCAAAAAGGAAAGAAACCCAGCGATTTTTGGAGCTGATTTCACTCCGGATCAGAGAGGATCCGTGCGGGATTCGCGTCCGGAGGTGGAAGACCCACCTGACAGGTGGGTCCCACCCGTCAGCGAGAGAGGACAGGGGGAGCAGGCTACTGGGCTGTTGCTGGGCCATTTCCTAGCGCGCGCGGTAGATAGGGGGTTGGTCGGCCCGATTCTTCTTTTTCCTATTTTCTTTTTATCTAATTAATTTCTGTTTTCAAAATTGAATTCAAAAATGATTTTAAAACTTAAACAAAACATTTCAGAAAAAATCATAAAAATATATTTTGGAAATTTTAATAAAATTAGAACTTTTTATCATTATACCTGCCCATTAAATAATTTAGAAAGATAAATTTATTAAAGAAGTTTAAATAAACAACCTTATGGAATTATAAAATTATTTAAACTTGTAATTGCATTTTTATTTGGTACTTATGTGAAGTAATGTTATGCCTACATGATGAATGATGTATGAATGCAAAGTTTAAGATGTTACAGACTAACCCCCTTAAGAGGAAGCTCGCCCTCGAGCTTCGGAAAGGTCAGCAAATAGGTGAGGAGGGTCTTCTCGGAGGTCATCTTCTCGTTCCCAAGTGGCTTCTTCCGCGGTGTGATGATTCACTGAACTTTGCGAAACTTGATGGTTTTGGTACGGGTGACTCTTTCTGTTGTATGCAATATCTTGATGGGCTTCTCTTCGTAGGTCAGGTCACTCTCCAATTGTACTTCCTCGAGATGTACAGTATCCTTTAAAGGAACTCCCATCATCTCGAGATGACATTTCTTCAGCTGACTGACATGGAACACATTATGGACAGAGACAGAACTTCTGCCAGTTCTAACTCATATGCCACTTCACCTTTGCGAGAAAGGATTTTGAATGGTCCAATGAATCGAGGTGCTAACTTTCCTTTGATTCCGAACCTTTTTACACCCCGGAGTGGTGACACTCTGAGATAGGTTCTATCACCCACCTCGTAGGTGACCTCTCTACGCTTGGAATCGGCGTAGCTTTTCTGGCGTGACTGAGCTATGCTGTCCAAGGGCTTCCCTTGGCATTGCAAGATGGCCTCTATCGTCTTTTCGAGAACCCCCCGTTGTTCAATCTATCCTTAATCAGTCTGACCTTCTCTTCAGCATCCTAGATTATATCCGGTCCAAAGAAATTCCGTTCTCCTACACCACTCCACAACAATGGGGTTGTGCATTTCTTCCCATATAAGGCTTCAAACGGTGCCATCTCAATGCTGGCTTGGTAACTGTTATTGTAGGAGAACTCAGCGTAAGGTAGATTATCGTCCCAGCTAGATCCATAATCGAGCGCACAAGATCTTAACATATCCTCTAAAATCTGATTTACTCTTTCAGTCTGACCATATGTTTGCGGGTGGAAAGCCGCACTGAATTCCAATCTGGTTCCCAGTGATTCATGCAACTGCTTCCAGAAATGAGAAGTGAACTGGGTCCCTCTGTCAGACACGATACTCTTAGGAATGCCAAGAAGTCACACAATTCTCTTCGTGTAAATATCAGCTAACGTTGCACTTGTATAAGTGGTCTTCACGGGTATAAAGTGAGCTTTTTTTTATACGGCAAACAATAACCCAAATAGAATCATAACCCGATTTAGTCCTTGGTAAGCCGGTGATGAAGTCCATCCCAATAGAATCCCACTTCCAGTCGGGCACTTTTAAAGGTTGTAAAGTCCTGCGGGTTTCTGATGTTCTGCCTTTACTCGACTACACACATCACACTTAGCGATATATTCTGCTCTTTCTCTCTTCAGGTTATTCCACCAAAATCTCTCCTTCACATCCGTATACATCTTGGTATTTCCTGGATGAATGGAATAAGGTGTCTCATGGGCTTCTTGTAGAATTAACCTCCTAAGATCAGGGTCATTGGCCACACATACACGTTTTTCAAACCACAAAATTCCTTGTTCATCTTCATGAAATCCTTTAGCTTTTCCTGCTCTCAGATTGACTTGGATTTCTTCTATTTCCTTGTGTCCCTTCTGAGCTTCGCATATCTTGTCCATCAAGGTTGGTTGTACTACTAATGAGGCTACAAGACCTTCTGGTACTACTTCCAATCCGAGGTCCTTGAATGCCTTGCATAAATCCTCGGGTATTTCTCCTGCTGTGAGGCCATTCACATACACTTTACGACTCAGGGCGTCTGCTACTACATTAGCCTTTCCCGGGTGATATTGGAGACTTAGATCATTATCTTTGATAAGTTCCAACCATCTTCTCTGTCTCATGTTCAATTCCTTCTGAGTGAAAATATACTTCAAACTCTTGTGATCAGTGAATACTTCACATCTTTTTCCCATCAGATAGGGTCTCAAGTCTTCAGGGCATGTACCATTGAGGCTAACTCGAGATCATGACTAGGATAGTTTGCTTCATGTTTCTTGAGCTGTCTAGAGGCATAAGATGCCACTCTGCCTTTCTGCATCAATACACTCCCCAGGCCTTGGTGTGAAGCATCACAATACACTTGGAATTCCTTCTCTAAATCAGGTAAACACATAACTGGGGGTGAAACTAGACGTTTCTTTAATTCTTGAAAACTGGCTTCACATGCCTCAGTCCACTCAAACTTCTTCTCCTTCTTTAATAATTTCGTCAAAGCCTTGGCGATCTTCGAGAAGTTTTCAATGAATCTTCGGTAGTATCCTGCTAGACCAAGAAAACTACATAATTCTCCAACATTCTTCGGCGGCTCCCAATTAGTTACATCTGAAACTTTTTCAGGATCCACCGCTATACCTTCCTTGGACACAACATGGCCTAGAAATCCAACTTGTTCTAACCAGAACTCACACTTGTTATATTTGGCATGAGCCTTATGTTCCCGTAGTCTCTGCAATACTAGACGCAAATGCTATGCATGTTCTTTGTGACTCTTGGAGTAGATTAAAATGTCATCTATGAACACTACCACAAACTTATCCAGAAAATCCATGAACACTTTATTCATCATATTCATGAAATAGGCTGGAGCATTGGTTAATCCAAAAGGCATTACGGTGTACTCGTAAGAGCCATATCTCGTAACAAATGCAGTCTTGGGTATATCCATTTCTCTAACTTTCATTTGTAGGTACCCTGATCGAAGATCAATCTTTGAGAAAACACAAGCACCTTCCAGTTGATCAAATAATTCATTTATCTTGGGTAACGGGTACTTGTTTTTGATAGTTTGCTCATTTATATCCCTGTAGTCCGTGACTAGTCTCTGGGTTTGATCCTTCTTTTTAACAAATAAGACTGGTGCTCCCCAAGGCGATGAACTTGGACGAATAAATCCCTTCTGGAGGTGTTCCTCCAATTGCTTCTTGAGCTCTTTCAGTTCATCAACGGCCATAGGATATGGTCTTTTAGCTATTGGTCCAGTACCCGGTTTCAGTTCGATGAGAAACTCTACATCTCTATCGGGTGGCATTCCCGGTAGTTCTTCCGGAAAAACATCTGGGTATTCCTTGACAATAAGCACATCACCAAGGCTAACCCCCTTAAGCGAATTTAGCCTAACCTTTTTAAGTTCGAAAGTTGATCTGAACTTAATCTTCCTTTTCTCTGGGGTGGTGAGGGTGATTGCTCTATTTGCACAGTCTATGATTCCTTCAAAACGTGTCATCCAATCTATTCCGATAATAACATCCAAACCTTGGGTTTCTAGGATGACTAAGTCTGTTGGAAAGGTGTGCTTACCAGTCTTCAAGTCTAACTGTCTACACCCGGAATTTACTATCAACTCCCCTCCAGGTGAACTTACCCTAATAGGTTTTCCTAGACTTTCCTCAGCTAGCCCATGTTTGTTTACAAAATCTCTCGATATGAATGAATGCGATGCTCCAGTATCGAATAAGACTAATGCTGGAAAAGAATTGAGCAAAAACGTACCAATCACACCATCAGGTTCATCATGAACTTCTTCCACATTGATGTGGTTTACTTGTCCCTTCTGGAAAGGATTGGGCTTGGAATTTTCGTCCGCCTTTCTCTCTGGCAGTCAGTTGCATAATGCCCCGTCTTCTTGCACTTTAAGCAAGTCACATCAGATAAGTCTTTCTTCCCTTCATAGTTAGGACGGTGATGACCATTTCCATGATCATGGCCATGGTGATGGTTTCCCCTGAATCCACCATTATTTCCTTTGTATCCTCCATTACTTCCTTTGTATCCTCCATTGCTTCCTTTGTATCCTCCATTGTGGTTATGACCATGATGTTTTTGGCCACTACCATTGTTAGAGTGATTCCAGGGTTTATGGCCACTGACTTCAGAGGTGTGTTGTCTCTTGTGTGTCCCTTCATAATGTACCTTACTTGCACTGAATTTCCTCTTCCTGTTCTCTTCCTTTCTTATGTTGTTGTCCAAAGTGATTGCTTGATCCAGCAGAGCTTGGTAGTTAGGAGCATAGGCCACAGACAAGCGTATCTTCAGTTCCCCTTTAAGTCCATTGAGGAATTTTTCCTTCCTCATAGCATCAGTGTCAATGTCTTCTGGTGCATACCTTGATAGCATACAGAAGTCATCCATATACTCCTTCAGAGTTCTACCTCCCTGCCTCAGGCTGCGAAATTCCTCTTACTTCAGATTCATTATGCCAGAGGAAATGTGAGCATTGCGAAAACCCTCCTTGAAAGCATCCCATGTCATGCCATCTAGAGGATGAATCACTTGATATGTCTCCCACCACAATGCAGCAGGTCCTTCCAACAGGTGTGCATTGAACCTCACCTTCTCTGCCTCAGAACACTCACAAGTTACTAAGTCCTTGTTGACTGAGCGAAGCCAGTCATCGGCCACTATTGGTTCAGTAGCATAGAAAAATTTATTAGGCCTAAGCCTTAGGAATCTAGCAAGTCTGTCCACTGGAGGTGGGGGTGGTGGAGGTGGCGGGTTGTTGTTGTTTTTTTTGTTGGTTGCTGCAATGAACTGAGTCATCATAGTCATCAGCTGAGCCTAAGCGGCCATCAGTTGTTGCATGGCATCATTGTTATCGGAATCACGACGAGGAGGCATATGTGGGGTTTTTCAGCATGGATGACTAAAGATAGATAGAACTAAAAGATGGAAAATCCTACCCATGCACAAAACAACCAAGTCATGTAAACAACAAACAAAAATACAACTTAAAAATTCTTCATCCTTAGTAATTCGATAAAAGACAATCTAGATTGATTAAATAAAACGACAGAGTATGCAAACCAAAACATCCTAACATTGTCATACCGTTTGGAGATCAATGTTTCAAAAACGACGAGCTAAACGAGGAATAACATGGCAAAGGGAGCGCCTGCGTCACTCTGCGGATACGGCAGAGGCCATGTGCGCCATGCCGTACTTCCTTGGCCGCGAAGCTTTCCCGCAGGCCCGGGGGGGGCCTGTGGAGGGATTTCTGTTGACTTCCCGATAGGCGCATATCGCCTCGGGAGGGTCTCTTGAAGCACAGGTCCTCTTCGGGTCTTCGCTTCCTCTTCAGGCCCTCAAGAGGATTTGCCTCTCGAGGGTCTCTCCAAGCGGTGGCTTCGTCCTTAGTCGTTTCGTCTGATCAGCCCGCGAGCGAGGCCTGGGGAGAGTGGGCTCTTCATACCCCAGTCTCCACTGGGCTGACAAGGATAGTAAAGCCAAAGCTTGGGGATGCCCCGGTGGTTCACCCCCAATATATTTCAAGAACACTCAAGCGTCAAAGCTTGGGGATGCCCAAGGCATCCCCTTCTTCATCAACAAACTATCGGGTCCTTTCTAGTGACACTATATTTTAATTTTGTTGCATCTTATGTGCTTTTCTTGAAGCGTATGTTTGTTTTTATTATTTTCATTCTCTAAATTAAATGGATCCTAGCATTCATTTGTGTGGGAGAGAGACATGCTCCGCTTTTTCTTATGAATACTGGTATTCTTCACTTATATTCGTTGAGTATTCTTTACATGTTATTGTTTGCTTCCTACCTCTTGTTTTTTATGCATCTCTTGCTAGATCTGTTAGCTTTATTATATCTTACTCTCATATGTCATTGTTTAATTACTTGGAGAGTCTATCTTTTAAATAAGTTGATTGGTGTTTGGTTTGGAATAGAAAATGCTAAATGTGGTAGATGGTTTAACTAAATGATACATAATCTTGTAGATCATTAAATTGTATCACTTGAATCATTGATGTTATTTTGAGATATTAATTTTCTTAATCGTAAACATGATGGTTTAGTAAAGTGGAATGATTAATGGTTGGTCTAGGAAAACTTGAAAACTGTGCCACACTGAAATTTCTAGTTGATTGCATAATGATATATGACTTCTATATGTCTAAGGCAACCGTTATGACTTTGTGTTATGAGCTACGGTCGGGTCCCCAACAGTGACTTGTTCATTTGCCACAGTTCCTCTAGGAGTGATTTTCATTATGCCTTGTAAGATCATATTTTTATTTGGAATTTTTTTACTTGTGAGTTCTAAAACTGCGGTTTTCATGACACTTCCACCACCATATTGCTAGCCTCTTCGGTACTTTGCATTGCCCTTCCTCACATTGAGAGTTGGTGCATTTTTCGCGGGTACACCCCAAACTCGTGGGAGATCTTCATCTTATTCTCCTACACATAAGCCAAATATCTTTCTCAAAACATCCACCATACCTACGTACTACAACATTTCCATAGTTGTTCCGAGATATATTGCCATGCAACATCCATCTTACATTATGACTTGTTGTCATTCATTACTTATATATTGCTTAGCATGATTCTATAAGGCTGGTATGTGGTTTTACCCATGTTACGCTAGATCGTTGCATAACCTGCTATACTGGCAGAGGCACCGTTGTCATATACATATTATGTCTTATTCATATTAGTTACTTGTATCATCAGTATTTTGTCGTATCATCATTAGTGTGTTGTCATATATCATATATCATATTAGGATGCTTGCCCCTAAAAGTGAAAACAGCCATGGAGGCCATCGAAAAGAGAAACAGAAAAAGAAAAAATTGAAAAAAAAAAGAAAAAGAAAAAAGTTAAAAAAGGGGGCAACATTATTATTCTTTATCACACACGTGTGCTCATGTTATAGCAACATATCATTTATAGTCATCACTTGTGCTCATGTTATAGCACCACATCATTTGTGTTTATATTCCAATTGTTCATTGTATGTTTTATTATTTTATATTCCAATTGTTCATTGTATGTTTTATACCATGCTATAACTGTATTAAGAGGAAACATTAATACAGGTGTGGCAGATAAACAACCAAGTCGCTAGTAGTAGCCTCTGCTATTACTAGTTTCATTGCGCGATTGATGATCGAGGTTTCCCAATCATGAGACATGGTGTCTGTTGGCAATGGAGTCATATCGTTAGGTGGAACGATGTGATGGACTTACCCATATTTATAGGACGTAGTCATTACGCCTTAAGACCGTGAGATCAACTCTTATTGTTATCCCTGGAAGATACTTTGATCGCACCAAACGTCGTATCTTATATAGTGTGACAATGATAGGTGATACTTTTGGGTATCGGAAGGGGGTAGTTGAGACGAGGGGTCCACAACGGGATTTGTCAGTTCGTATAGCCGGATAGATACTCCAGGGCCCACTCGGTGAGATTATGTCAAATGAGTTTGCAAACATGTGACTAGGTCACCAGCTGACATAATATCATAGACGAGTAGAAGATAGCAATGTCGGTAACGAGGTCAGCTAGATATGGAGATATCTAAGAACGACGCTCGGACACGCTAATGATCGCCATGACAAAGGGTTTAAGACTTAACGTTCAGGTTTGATAGATGAAAGTCATTCGTTATATCACAGGGGTTAACTCATGGGGTCTAGGCCTACGAGTTAATCATTGATCGGAGAGGAGTCTCGATCATGTCTGTTATTATATCGAACCGCTAGGGTAAGACATTTAAGGGGTTTCGATGTCGTGGTATCGGCATAATTGATAGGAGAAGGGGGTCCTCTAGCCTACGTATGGATTGTGGGGAAGAAGGTTGGAGTCGTCGAGGACGGGATTGAACACGGCGAGATTACCCAGCTTCAGATCCCGCAGAGGTGGCGAGATCCTACGTGCTGCTATAATTCACTATGAGGCAAATAGCCGTGAACAGGTTACAATGGGTATGATGCATATTGAGCGTGCCCTAAAGGCTTCCTGTTGGCCGGCTTATATAGGCGGCCAGACCACAGGATACAAGGCAAGTAGTTGTCCGGCAAGTAAATAGAGTCCTAGACCTAGTCGGCTTAGTTGTCGGCTTCCGTCTTGGGCTTGGTGGCTTGATGGGCTTCGACCTTCCGCCTTCCTTGGACCGTCCGCCTCCTTGAACATCAGCTATCTGGGCCGCCCGGCAGGATTCAGCCTTACCACCCTTGGGCCACCCTGGACTAGCCGGATTGATCCATGTTAGAGATACCCCTAGTTGTTATATCCCCAACATTATCCCCCAGAAAGGTTGAAGTTCTCCAGGCGCTGACTTCTTCTTGATTCTTCATTCTTCAATGTTGGCGGCTGCAGGACTTGAACCATTCTGAAAATAATGGGGAACGTGTAGCTCAATGTTGACACACGGCCGCCTTTATCCAACATGGGAAAGACGGCTTAATGAAACTTGTCGGATAGCTTCACAAGAAAGCCTGATCCTTGGCGGCAAGTCAAACATATCTTTGACGGATGATGCCAGTTGGTTCACGACAGTTTACAACCAAATGGAGCGAAAATCACGCCATGATTGCAAATCGCGAGAAAAGAGGAGTCATAAAGATCGTGCGAGCGCGCAATGCTCTGCGGTAGTGGATGGCCGACACGTGTCCGGCTAACTGAGTCGTTGCACATAGAGCAAAGCCCGGGCTTATAAATAGGGAGCCGAGCGGTTCATTCTTCTCCTTCACTCTTGCTCTCCTTCGTCCTTTGCTCTCCCGCGCGCTTGCTCTTCCAAACTTTCTTGCCTCCACCGAGCGAATTCTGGCGAGCACCTCTCCTCCGGCGACCTCCACGTGCGGTGATGTCCACCGAACAAAACACCACGTCGGCGGCGTCCGGCGAACTTGCGACTGAGACCACCGCAGCTGCGATGATGGGTGGCGCGGTGTCGCGCTCCATGGAGGCGCATGCGGGTATTCCCGCCGCCGCCCCATCTTCAACTTCGGCCGCGCACGCTTGCGCGGTGGCGGCCTCGGCGCCCTCGTCTTCCACCACGCCGGCGACGGCTGGCGGCGCGCCCGTCGATGAGGAGGAGGAGCCAGCTGACCTCAGGTCGGGCTACTGGCTCCCTCTATTTTCGACGAAGACGTACTCAAGGACATGGAGGCAGCCGGCTACATTCCGACTCGGGAGGATTGTAGCTGGCGGCCCGCCTTCGGGGATGTCGTCCCGGCTCCGAAAGCCGGCGAGCGGGTAATCCTTACCTCCCACCTAGTTAGGGGAATGGCCCTGCCGCCTTCCGCCTTCTATAGCGAGGTGCTGGATCATTACGTGCTCCAGCTCCACAACATAGCGCCCAATAGCATATTAGTCTTAGTCGGCTTCACAGCTCCATTTGAGTGCTATCTAGGTATTAGGCCTAGCTTAGATTTCTTCAGATACTGCTTCCGTTGCTGGCGCCAGACTGTGCCGGACGGCGGGCTGGCAACCTGCGGCAGTATTACTTTCAACTGCCGCCAAGGACGCCAATGGTATCCCAAGATACCATATATCGTGTCCCTCAAGGGCTGGACGTCCACCTTCTTCTACTGCCAAGACATGGCAGCACCGGGGCGCCAATTTGGCGTCCCGGACTTTGTCAACGCGTCGCCAATGCCCAGGCCATGCTGGGACGAGGCGGTCCCCAAGTTGACAGAGGAGCTCCGCCTAATCCAGAGGCGGATCGAGTTCCTCACCCGGACGATGGCTCCCCCTTGTTGGACGGGGTAGACACCGTCATCTGCTGGCTTGGCCGGCAAATACTTATGCTGTGGTATAGCCCGCATAAGATGTGTCAGTATTCGCCTACTGCCACGGCTTCTCTTCGCGTAAGCGAAGAGGGGTTACCAGCTGCCGAATTGGCGACCCAACTTCGCAGCCTTGTCAAATCAGGTGAAGGCGGTGGAGGGTGTGCCCATGCACACCCACGACAACCCTCCCCTCAAGGTAGATATTTACTTTTTGCCCTTCTTTAACGGTTCTGCCGGCTTAATGGGGACCTGTTAACAATTGCTTTTTCTCGGTTGACAGCTCTCCGCTCTGGGGGAGAACGACCTGGCTGCCGACTTTTACGAGCCGGAAGCCGGGAAAACCAAGAAGAAAAAGGCGTCCTGCGCTGCTTCCTCTACGGCTAATGCCGAGAGGAAGAAACGGACCGTAACGGCTACTGAGCCGGTGCTCGTCAACCTTGACGAGAACGCGGGGATTAACATCCCCCGAAGGTACCCATTTCCGCCTTAATCAGTTGTCGGCCTTCTTTATTACTGGTGTTCATCTGGCTGACTTCGCTTTGTCGGCAGGGAGCGGGTGGCAACTCCCAAGTTGCCGTCCAAGTCCCTTTTGTCGAGGGGAAAGTGGCCCTAGGGCAACTCACCAGCTACCGTGCCGCCAACTCCTCAGCCCCGGGCCAGCGGCTTCATGAACGACACCCACCGCCAGCCCCAGGCTCCGGCTTCTAGCCCGCCGCCAAGGACCTCCTCTGCTGGCCGCGCAACCAAAACTTCCTTTCCATCGGCTGAGGCTATGGCCAATGAAGCCGTCCGATCGCGCGCCGCCAAGGAGGAATTGCTTGAGGAGGTTGCCGGTGGGCCGCGAAGGGCAGCACCGGGTTCTGGAGGCGGACGAGTTGGGGATCCCTGGGCAACCTTTAAGGAGGCCAAGGAATCCACACTGGCTTTTGCCGACTTTGCAGGCGAGACTTTTGCCGACTTGGAGGGCGATATTGCTGTAAGTTGTCTTTTTGGAACTTGGTGGCATATTCATAGTCTTCACCCCGAGCACTTAGATGGCAGATCAATGATATTGGTTGCCCGCTTAGTGGTTTTTTGACAATATGTTATATGCCTTTGTCTTTGTCCGCAGGGTGTCCTGTCCGCCAACGTTTATCTCCTCCAGGTCGGAGATAAACAAGCGGTGTCGCGATCTGAAAAAAGATTGCGATGCCAAGGATGCGCGGATTGCCGAATTGGAAGCGGCCTGCAAGAAGATCACTAAGTTTTTTGCCTTCATCCATGTTTTTGTGTTTGCTGCCGCCAATCATTTAGCTAGCATATCCATATTGTAGAATTGCTAGATCACACCCACGATATACTGAAGGCGTCTACTGATATGCAAGCTATTATGAATGAAGCTTCTGATCTGGCGGCCTCCAATTTGGCGATGAAGGAGGAGCATCGGAAGGAGATGGAGGCCCAGCAGATGAAGTTTGCGCAGGAGTCTAGCCAGCTTACCGGAGAGCTGGATAGCCTGCGCAAAAAATTGGCGTAGGCGGAGAAGGCGGCTGCTGAGGAGATATCCAAGCAGACTTTTCGTGCCCAGACTGTGGAGGATGCGGTGGCAACTCACATGATTGAGCTGTCCGCCTTCCATAACTCGGTCCTAGGTAAGCTTTTCCTCACTCTTCATCTTTGTCGTCAATTTGTTAGCCTGAGCCAAACTGACGCTTTTAATTTTTGATACAGTTGCTGCCGGCTTAGGCGATGACAAGGTTGTCAGCCCCCGCCTAGATCACCTTGCGCGTCTGGGTGTGCTGATCACCGAGACTTTGGCGGCGTCCAAGCGGTTTGTCGCCAAGTTCTTCATCTCCTCCGGCAGCCAGGAGCCAGCCGAGTTCAGCGATGTGCCCAGCATGCTGGAGCAAGTCACGAAGCTACACAAGAGCTCGCTGAAGTCGGCAGCGCGGGGTGGTGCCAAGACTGCGCTAGGATTATTCATGGCGCACTACCCCGAGGCGGAGATAGAAGTCGTCATCGAGGGCATGCCATCTACCTATGAAGACGGCAGCAAGGTCCAGCCGGCTGCTGTACTGGATAGTGTTGCCGGCTACACCACGCGGGTTGCCGACATGGTAGACACGACGGTCTTCTATCGGCGCCATCTTGTGCCGGCTGATGGAGAAGCTGCAGCTGCCCATACGGCCGAGGAGGAGGGGATCTGGGGCTGAAGTTGTCAGCCCCCAAGCCTAATATAGGCGGCCCCCGAGCCAAAGTCGTTGTTGCCGGCTCTTTTTTGTTTTATCATGACGGCCAACCTCCTCCTGCCCCTAAAACAATTATATCTCAACTTGCAATATTTGTAAATACTTTTGGGAGATGTACTGCTAGGCGGGAAGCCAGCAAACTTGTTTTATTTTGCTACATAAGTAGGCTTTTGCCTTGCTTTATTTGGCCCGCCTTAATTTTAATTTGACTTATGTGCTTGACCGTTTGTATGTTGGCAAAACCTCAGCCGGAAACTTTAGCTGAAACAATCAGGGTTAGTAGCATGAGTTTAGAATCAGGAACCAAAGCCAACATGTTGGCGCCAAAGACATACTACTAGGCGAACCACACATAAGTAGTCAAAGTAAAGGAATTAGGCGGCGCAAAAAGTTGATTTCTGCTTTGGTTTGGCTCGAAAGCTGCAAGTATCTACCAGTTTCAACCTTTGCACGGAGCTAGAAAATAGTTAACTTAGATACATAGGGGATATACGATTGTAAGAAAATACAAAAGATGGCATGCTTCTCAACACAGATGAGGAACCACAGACTTTTATCTCATAATCATATATAACTTATTAACATTATAAATTGCTAAGTATAGAAAGGACGTAGTTGCTCAATGTTCCAAGGCCATCTTGTTTGTTCAAACGGGTCGTCAATGCCTCTTTGCGCTTGGTTCCTCTCCTTCGTGCCGCCTTCTTGCGCCTTTTCTTTTCTTCTTCGTCGTGGATGTCGGCTAGGTAGTAGGAACCATTGAGCAACGCCTTTGTGACTATAAACGGTCCTTCCCATGGCGAGGATAGCTTGTGCAAGTCTTTTCTGTCTTGAATTAGGCGGAGAACCAGGTCACCTGTTCTGAAGCCTCGCTTCCGCACTCTCCGGCTATGATAGCGGAGGAGTTGTTGTTGGTACAAGGCGGAGCGATGTAGAGCGACGTCTCTTTCTTCATCTAACATGTCTAGACTATCCTGTCTTGCACCTTCTACGTCTTGCTTGATGTAGGCTTGAACTCTTGGGGAATCGTATTTCATGTCGGTGGGTAGCACCGCCTCTACGCAAAATACTAAGAAGAAAGGAGTGTAGCCGGTAGATCTGTTTGGCGTTGTGCGCAAACTCCAGAGTACGGGCTATAGCTCTTCTGCCCAAGCGCCGGCTGCCGTATGTAACGGAGCTTCGAGACGGGGCTTAAGTCCTGAGAGGACTAAACCGTTTGTACGCTCTACTTGTCCATTTGATTGAAGGTGTGACACAGATGCCAAATCAAGGCGGATGCCTAGATCACTGCAGTATTCTTCTATGTCGCCTTGAGATAGGTTGCTGCCATTATTAGTGATATTGTTGTGTGGAACTCCGAACCGAGAGATAATTCCCCAAAGGAAATTGGTGGATGTTCGTGCGTCAAATTTGCTGATCGGCTTGGCCTCGACCCATTTAGTGAACTTGTCGACAATGACCAACAGGTGAGTATACCCACCACGTGCCTTCTTGAAGGGACCAACCATGTCTAAGCACCAGACCGCGAACGGCCAAGTGATTGGAATTGTCTTGAGCTCTTGTGTCAGCATGTGAGGTTGGTGGGCGTACAACTGGCAGCCTTTGCATGTTTTCGCGATGTGCTCGGCGTCTTCTTTGGCGGTTAGCCAGTAGAAACCTTGGCGGAAAGCTTTGGACACAATGGACCTGGCAGAGGCGTGATGCCCGCAAGTGCCGATATGTATGTCCTTCAGAATTTCCCGGCCTTCTTCTGGCAGTATGCACTGCTGATAGATACCGCTCGTGCTTCGCTTGTACAGCTCGCCTTTGATTATTGTGAATGCTTTGGCTCGCCTTATGATCTACCTTTTCAACACCTCATCGTCCTCCGGCAACTTCTGGTCGATTAAGAAATCGAGGTATGGGACAGTCCAATCCGGATGTACCAAGTAGACGGCAAGACTTGCCACTTCTACTGGTTCTTCTACATCGGGGTACAACAAGTCGGCGCCCTTAATGGACGGCTTATGCAAATGTTACAGGAAAATGTCCTTTGGCACTTTTTTGCGTTCTGACCCAAGTCTAGCGAGGGTGTCTGCCGCCTCGTTCTCAGCTCTTGGAACATGCCGGTATTCATAGCACATGAAATTTTTGGCGAAATCGTCAACTTTGGCCCTGTAAGCCGCCATTGGTGTACTCTTCGCGTCCCTTGTGCCGCTTACTTGCTGCGCGACTAAATCGGAGTCGCCATAACAGAGTATTCTCTTGACGCCAAGGTCGTTTGGCACATGTAGCCCGTGAAGTAGAGCTTCATATTCTGCGATGTTATTGGTTGCTGTAAAATGAATCAGCAACACATAGCTGAGCTTATCCCCCTTGGGTGTGCGCAAAACCACTCCAGCCCCTGAGCATTTGAGCATTTTTTATCCGTCAAAGTGCATGACCCAATATTCTGACTCGGGGAGTACTGTTTCCTCTATGGCTTTTGTCCAATCAGCAACAAAGTCTGCAAGTGATTGAGACTTAATGGCGGTCCGTGGTTTGTAGACTATATCGAAGGCGGCAAGCTTGATGCCCCATTTGGCAACTTGGCATGTTTCCTCTACGTTGTTGATTATTTCTCCCAACGGTGCCCTGCTGATTACTGTCACTGTGTGCTCCTGGAAGTAATGCCTAAGCTTTCTGGCGGCAAAGAATACACCATAAGCTAGCTTTTGGTAATGTGGATGCCTCTGCTTGGAGGCGGAGAAGACTTCACAGAGGAAGTAAACCGGACGTTGCTCAGATGTCGCGGCTTCGCTTTCCTTTCTTTACACAGCCAAGACAACGCTGACAACTGCTCCAGTTGCCGTGATGTACAACAGCATTGGTTCCTGCGATCGAGGTGCTGCCAATATTGGAGCGGATACGAGAGCTTCCTTAAGTTGGTGCAAAGCGGCGTCTGCTTCTACTGTCCACTCAAAGTTGTCGGATTTCTTCAATAGCCGGTAGAGGGGCATTGCCTTTTCTCCGAGGCGGCTTATGAAACGACTGACGACTGCCGCCGATCCGGCTAAGCGTTGCACGTCCTTCAGACAAGTAGGTCTGGATATGTTTTGGATAGCCTTGATCTTCTCTGGATTAACTTCGATCCCTCGTTCTGAGACGATAAATCCAAGTAGTTTACCGGCTGGAACGCCGAAAACACACTTGGCGGGATTGAGTTTCATTTGGTATTTTTGGAGATTCTGAAAAGTTTCTTCCAAATCCTCTAGGAGATCCGTCTTTTTTTTCGACATCACCGCAATGTCGTTTATGTAGACGTGAACATTGCGGCCGATTTGTGGTCGTGCATGCAATTTTGCATACAGCGCTGGTATGTTGCCCCTGCATTCTTCAGGACAAAAGGCATCGTGATGTAGCAGAAAGTCCCGTATTTAGTGGTGAAAGATGTTTTCAGCTGATCCGACTCCCTCATCTTGATTTGGTGGTACCCTGAGTAGGCGTCCATAAAACAAAGTAGCTCGGAGCCTGCTGTGGAGTCTACGACCTGGTCAACTCTAGGCAGCGCAAAGGGATCCTTTGGGCAACACTTGTTAACACCGGTATAGTCGATACACATCCTCAGCTCTTTATTCTTCTTTGGGACAAGTACAGGATTTGCCAGCCAATCGGTGTGTACAACTTCTTTTATAAAATTGGCGGCCTTCAGCCTATTTATCTCCTTTCCTATAGCCTTGCGTCTCTCATCACCAAAGCGTCTTGTTGCTTACTTCACCGGCTTGGATCCCTTTATGACGTTGAGTGAGTGCTCGGCAAGTTCCCTCGGTACACCGGGCATGTTGGATGGCAACCATGCAAAGATGTCACGATTCTCACGGAGCAACTCGACAAGCGCGCCTTCCTATTTGCTGTCAAGGTTGGAGCCTATGACAACTTGCTTAGACTTGTCGCCTGGGGTCAGGTCCGCCTTTTTGGTGTCTTCTGAAGCTTCAAAGGTCTTCTTGACATCAATCTTTGGCTTGGGCATGGAGTTGTTTGGGTCCGCCTTAAGTAGCGCGAGTTCTTCCTAGTGGATGACGGCTTCTGCGAAGGCGGCCATGCCACGCTCGCACTCCTTATATTTCTTGAAGTTGTCGGAAACCGTGATGGTTCCATGTTCCCCCATCATCTTAAGCTTGTTGTATATGTAGAATGGCCTTGCCATGAATTTGGCAAAAGCCGGTCATCCGAAAATTGCTTGGTAGGCGCTTTTGAAGGGGACAACTTCAAACCGGAGGAACTCTGAGCGGTAGTTCTCGTTTGGTCCAAAAGTTACCTTCGGCCTAATGCTCCCCATTTGTCGGGTTATGACTCCCTAGAAACGGGGATAGTCACTTCCTGAAGTATAGTTCGTGAAGGGGGTTGAACGCGGAGGTCAAGACCCTCGAGGGGCACGACGACGTTGCTCGCCGGACCTGAAGACGAAACACCCACGACAGAGATGGACACCGGCCCGTACCCAGGTTCACGACCCTCGGGAGGAGGTAAGACCGCTACTCCTGCTTGTCTGTATTGAACTTTGGTGATTACGGTACAACAGAGCTTGCCGAGGCTCCCCTTGAGGCAGTTTTTGCCTGGGGAAGGAAGCGATGATGTTCTTCCTCCTCCAGCCAGAGGCTATCCTACTCGGTGTTGCTAGGGTTTAGAAGTGTTGTAGCAAGCAATTGGCCGACCTCTTCTACAATGGTCATCTTGCCCCTTTTATAGACGCCATAGGAGCTCTTCTTCTGCTCGGCCTTCGTGGTGGCTCCCACACGGCAGTGGCATGGAGGAGCATGAATCCACCGTGGCCCGCCCATCCATGGATGCGGTCCATCACTGATAAAGGTGGGTGCGGTGGCCGACAGGCGGCCGACCGCGCTGTACTGCCCGCAGGGGAGGCAGTCTCTGAGGTGGAGCCCGCGATGACGTTCTCTTTGGAGGGTTGCGCCGTCCACCTGCTTTATCACCAGAGTGGAAGGTCTTGGCGGTCCTGCAGAAGGCGGCGCAACTTTATTGACTCCTTTATCACTAAAACGGCAACAGGAGTGCCTACATCACCACATGGGCGTGGCAGAGGCCATGTACATCCAGCCGTACTTCCTTGGCCGTGACGTTTCCCATCAGGCCTGGGAAGGCCTGGGGAGTGATTCCTGTTGACTTCCCTCTAGGCGCGCTGGCGCCTCGGGAGGGTCCCCTGAAGCGAGGGTCCGCGTGAGGCCCTCGCTTCCCCTTCGGGCCCTCGAGGGGAATTGCCTCTCGAGGGTCCCGTCAGGTGGCGAGGCTTGGTCCTTAGTCGTTTTGTCTGATCAGCCCGCGTGCGAGGCCTGGGGGGAGTGGGCTCTCCATACCCCAGTTCCCACTGGGCCGACAGTAGCCCCCGGGCCAGCGATGGGCGTGATTTGAGCCCATGGGCTCAGGCGAAGCGTCGTGGGCCCTTAGTGCCCGGCCGGCCCGAGCCACGCGTCACTCAGACGAGTAACAGTTGTGCACGGTCTGGGGCGTGCGTCGTGTGGGGTCCCACCACGTCCCGATAACTGCTCCTCGAGGTGACATAAAGCCCGAGCGCCGCAGCACGGAGACATTACTGTTTCCAATCCCTCTCACAGATGCCTCCGCCGTCTCGAGCTTTCCGCCTCCGCTCTCTCCTGCGATTTCTCTTCCTTCCGTCTTCCTAGGCACGCCGAGCCCGCGACGATGAGTCCCCTCAAGAGCAAGGGCAAGGCTGCTGCAGGGTCTTCCTCCCAGGCGGAGGCCTTCGAGGTCGTGCTAGGGGCGGCACTCATGGGGGCGCACACCGATTCTCCGGCCTTGGAGAGAATCCGCCACCTGGTTGCGGGGCGGACCAACGAGCACGGCGCCAGTGCGCTTCGTTCCGCTCGGTTCGGCGGGTTCCCTCAAGGGTTCTATCCCATTTTTCTCCACACCATCACCGCCGGGCTGGTGCCCCTGTACTCGCCGTTCCTGGAGGTGGTATTGGAGTTCTACCAAATCCAGCTCCTTCATCTTCATCCAAATGCTGTCCTCATCCTCTCCATTTTTGCTTACCTCTGGAGGCATATTTGGGCGTGCGCCCCTTCGTGGCACTCTTCAGGAATTTTTATTCGCTGCGGTGTGCGGCTGCCGGCGAGCGAACCGGGTGTGTCTCTTTCCGTATTGCGGATGGCATGGGGAGTGTGTACATCCCTATGTCGTGGAGTGGGGACAAACCCGTCATGGCCGTGCTCAAGAAAGTGGATGACTTCAGTCATATGTGGCTCCCCATCGGTGTAAGTTGCCCTGCGCGTTCCTAGACGTCCCGGAGGCGCCGCCCGTGAAGAACTCTCATTGGGGCAAGGCTGCCCTTCGCGGAGCCGACAATGCGCACCTGGTGGGGCGCTTGGAATACCTCCGGGAGGAGGGTCTCACGGTGTAACATCCCAACATTTTATAATGTTCAAAAATCACTAAAATTTAAAACTTTTCTTTTTATTAAAATAAAATATTAAAATGCATAAGAAAACCAACTATAAAAGACTTCAAGCATATTGAAACAGTTTAATAGTTCAAATATCTCAAATAAACATTATTTTCAAAAAGTTGTTTCAAATTTATTATCCATTGTAATTCTTAAAACCTCAATATCTAATTTGCCAAATGGTTTTCACTCTTTTACAGGAGTTCAAAACATAGTTTTGGGAATTATAAGCCTATAGTTTATAACTTTAATAACTTGATATATTTTATCCTTAATGAATTATCCAAATAAACAATTCATTAGCTTAAATGATTTTCATTTATTTTCAAAACATAAAATGATTTTCATGAATATATTTTCTATATAAGAAATGAATTAAATCTAGAACACCTTCGAAAGATATGTTATAAAGTTTTCAAACGATTTATCTTAATGGTGCACAAAATAATTTGAAATAAAAATGAATACTCTATAATTTCCATTTCCTTAAAATTATCTATATTTAGTTATTCTACTATTAAACCAAAATAAAGATGAATGGTTAAGCAAATGAGTTTAAATAACTTAAATTCAAAATATTTGAATATGGGTATTTTACAAATTTTATTTAGCCAAAAGAAAATTTAATTAAGCTATAATTTCAAATTTGACATTAAGTGTCAAATTTGTATTAAACCAATATTTCAAAATTATTAATTTTAAAAAGTTTTCAAAACATACCCACTAATGTTTTAAAGCATAGATATGAATTTTACAAATTTACAGAAATTAATTTGACATCATTTGGACATTTAAATCAAAAGATATGAATTAAATAAATAAAAACAGAAAAGGAAATTACCTGGATGACGTCATCGTCGTCGTCCTCCTGCCGGAAATCACGCCGGCGATCTCCTTCCAAATTCGAGCGAAATCAACGTGATTCGGTTCCCTCTCTGCCTCCATATAAATCCCCACGACATTCTCTGCTGTTCCCCTTTTAAACCATAGCTCTAGGTGCCCCCAGGCTGCCGCGCGAGCTCGCCGGAGCTCATCCGCCCCGCCGCCGTTTTTCTCTGTTTTCCCGACGAGGTGAGCACGAACGCGACCGAGACCTCTTCCCTCTACTCACCCTTGATCGTGCGCATCTTCTAAAGGTCGTGGACGTTTGTTTCAGGCAGTAAATTGAGCACCCCGTGCTCGACTGGACCTCACCGGAGAAGTCGTTGCCCCCTCCTTCCGTCCTCGCCGCTCCGGGACGAACGGGGAGACGTCGTCGCCACCATCGCCCTCCCCGCGCCACGTCGCGCCCGGAGTTGCCCTCCATTCATCCGGGGAGCCACCGGAGCCCCGAAACGGTCCACGCCCGAGCGTGCGCCGCCGTCGCCTCCGTCTCCGGCGACCTAGCGCCGCCACGGTATGGCCCTCGCCCCCAGTACCGTCCGATCTGAAATCAACGCCCCAGATTAGAAGTCTTATGAGAATCGGTATGGGCCGTTTAGATCCGTCCGATCCAGATCCAACGGCCTAGATCCATTGACTTAACCACGTCAGTGTCGATGTGGCGTCCAGTCAGCGCCCAGTCAGATCCCAGTCAGCAGCCACGTCAGAAATTGTTTTCTATTTAAATTAAATTTGGCTGTTTTGCAGAAACACCCCTGTCACTTAGAATTGTTATAACTTTTTACTAACATATCCAAATTCAAATATTTTTATATATTTGGAAAGCTCTTGACATGTAGATTATTTTAGATCTGTTAGAATTCAAATTTGAGTTAGTTTAAAATATTCAAATTTCAAATAGAGGATTTGAGTATATTTATCATAACTTTAAATCTATAAATCCAAAAATTGCAAATAAAATTGTTTTAGAAACTTTGGAATATTTGTAATATGATGCCTCTGTTATAAAAAAAAATTGAGTATTATTTTCGTGATTTAATAATTGTATGTTTAATTTGAATAGTTTGACTATTTTTGACATAACTATTAATAGAAACATTATTTTTGAGTAAATTCAATTACAATAAATTTAATTAAATCACCTCTATCTATTAACACCATTTATAAAAATTGTGTTATAAAAATTAAATTACAAAAAACTTTAATCTATATGTTTTCCTTTTATTATTTTTTGCAAAATTAGAAACTAATTAAATTGCAATTATAACCTTATGCATACTTTATAAATATCACAAAAATTAGTAAGATGTTTCTTATGATTAAAAAGTGCATTGCATGCATAACATATTTTATTTTATAGTTATACTCTTTATAGGAAAACTCCTCCCTATTTTCTCTAAGTTAGGATTATTTTCAAACTTAGCATTTTGGTAAAAGTGCTATGCACTAGACACTTAGGATTTTCAACATGGAGCTAGAAGGCCAATGAAGGACTTAGCCAAAACAAGACTTCAGAAGTATCTTCAAGGAGTAGAAGCACTTAGAAGAAAGTCAAGAAGAAGTTCATGAAGACCAACCAGCAATATTTTCTAAGCCTTGCTTCTTCTCTCTCTCTTTTCTCCTTTCTTCTCTTAGCCCTTATGATGACTAAGTTATATTCAAGACCAACCTGAAGGCTATCAACACCATCAATTCTACAAAGCCATCAAGTCTACAAAGCCATCAAGTCTACAAAATTGCAATGAAGTCATCATATCAAGAAGAAAAGGAAGCAAGGAGAAGATGCTACATCTTTCTTTCTATCTTTTCCCTCTTTTCTAATCTTGTCTTTCACTTTAGACATAAACAATTTTGATCATATTATTACCATCTTGAAGTTTGTTGGATCCTAGCGGCATACTGAGATGAAGCGGCCTGGAGACAAACCTTACATGTCCACGTACATGAGACATGTTCCACAACTTAAGTGGCTGGTTGGGTGTCTGTCTCTCTCACTATAGTGAATATCTAATTTACAAAGAGTTGATAATAATTGTTGATCACCTTATAGACTTAGTATTTGTCTCCAAGTATTTATGCACATCATGGCTAAGCCATTTGAGTGCTTATTCAAGATAATTTATAACAAAGTTATTTTGTCCAACTTCAGATCTTAGTCCTTAGTCATTTTTGACAAACACATTTCCTTGCATTGACTAAAAGATTTTCATGGCATGACATGCATCTCTAGTCCTTTGAAATAATTTGCATAACATGCATGACATGTTCTCCTTAGAAGTTTATGAAACTTGTTTGTTCATTATATATGCTTGTATGTGTTGTGTTGTTTTGTTTTATGATTATTGTATTGTTATTTGCCTATATTGTTAGATTGAACGAAGAGCTCTGAATAACGTTGAAAAGAGTTTGTGAGCAAAGACATCATTCAAAGGCAAGTGGCACACCTCATAAACTTCCTACTATTTTCTATATGCATTACTTAGTGTATTTTTATATAAGCATGTGTAGGATAGTAATGCTATGCTAAACCTGTGTAGAATCCCTTATTCCCGTGTCTAGGTTCCTATGCAATACTTAGTAGAATTATTGATGCTATGCAAATGTTGTTTTGTGAAAATCTAAATTCTACTAAGTTAAGAAAGAAACTCCTGGGTGGATTGGTTGTATACGGAGGCGAAGTTGAGTGGCTACTCAGGACCATTTCTATGGTGTATACCTGAGTATGTGCACTTGTGGATGGCCACCCAGGGAACAAAGGAATTTGAAGAACTCCGAGTGACGATTGGTTCCAGTGCAGCCATTGCCAATGGGCTCTGGCTTGATCAACTATGTTGTGTGGACTCTCTCCGGCTTGACAAGCAGATGTAGAGGGTGTAAGGTTGAACGGGTCAAGCCAGAGTGGGAGGGAAAATGCTTCTGAAAGATCTCGTCTCATTCTTCTCCTTTTCCTTACCACTATAAGTGTGTAAAGGATAGTTTGGGTTGAATGGGTACAATGGTGAAAGTGCACAACCTCTGCAGAGTGTAAAACTAAGTACTTAGCCGTGTCCCCGGTACCGACAATTTGAGCAGCCGATCACGGATGTCAACAGAGGATTCCACCATTCCAACTTCAAAATTAAAGATTGATGGGTGAACAAGGGTAGAATGAGACAGTGGTTTTCATGCCACGAATGTCTCGAATAGAAGAAAAGTGTTTTCCAAAGAGTTAGGAAAAATTGGCTTTATGCAAACTAGCCTTGAACTCCACCAGCCAAATATGCATATAGGTTATTAGAGTTATTCCACTAAGTGTCCACCATAGTGTCACTTGCCAGACTCCATTTTTAATGGAATCTGACCCACGTTGTTGCAATATTTTTCTTATTGCAAATTGTTCAGATGACGAGTGAGGATTCGTTTAAACGTTTCGAGTCTACAACCAACATGTTTTCGCCTGTGGCAACATGAATGAGATGGAGACTCACTGCTATTGTATTTCTACTGTTTACTCTTTCAAAGTTAGCTTTATCCTATGCAACTTGTATTGAATATTTTGTAAGTCTGGATCATCGATGTAATAAAATTGATACTTTGTTGTGATATTACATCGTCAACTGTGTGTGCAAACGAATCGATCCAGTGATTTGCACTATACACAGGTATCTCCCTTATTTAAAGTGCAGGTACGCTACAGATGGTATCAGAGCACTGTGTTGCCTGTTGGTTCGAAACCCTAGGTTTGGATAGAAATAGGATTTTGGCCATAGGATTAAAAATCTATTTCATTCAGTTTGCTGAAAATAACAACTTTTCAAACATCATTCTTGTAACTATCTTAACTATTTCATTTCTAAGTTTCTTCTCTTGTTTCTTTAGATGGCCGCCCTCATTGAATCACTCAAGAAGGGACCAGTGATGACTATGACCTTGGAATGTGAGACAGATTTCCAAGAGCACTTAACAATAACATGAAGAGCTTAGGTTTTGACGGAGAAGCAGTGTACAAAGGTTTTCCTTTCATGGACGAAGGCCAAGAGTACTGGTGGGTACAGATCCACCTATACAAGAACAAAGAAGATGACCACAAGACTGAGGGTGACTGCATGTTCACCAACCCAATACTTGATACATTATTCTTTGATTCAGCAAGAAATGCAGCATGGAGTGCCATCGAGTACCTTGCAGAAAGACTTTGTTTTAGACTTCTCAACACCCAGAAGTATCTTGAAGAACTCAAGGAAGTGGAGGAAGAACTCGAAGCACTCAAGAAAAAGATAAATTAGACCACCTATCCCCTTAGAATAACGAGATCCGATGATGTATTGACCTATCAAATTGTGGTATGGCAGTACTATCAATTTTGTCTTTCCATGACATGGATGTGTTTCTTCGATAAACGGTTAGTTTGGTTTTTCAAAAGAAGTTTGCAGTTTTGATATGTTTGTGTTTGCTTGTGTTTGAACCATGTTGAGTGATCGTTAGAAATTGGTTGCCTTGTTCTGATTTATTGAATTAGGATTTCTCCATAGTACATATAACTCAACACATTTATTCTCTAAACCAAACAGATGTCTCACCTCAATGCCAACACCAAGGATTTGCACACAACTATGCGACTACTATTAGAGAACCAGAGTCAGTTGTGGAATTTGATCAATGACAACCAGCCTAAGATTGATCAAAACCATAGTGATTTTGAAGAGGTCCTTATGACCAAACCAAAGGCATGCAAAACTTGTGGAGAGATAGTACATACGTCCAAAGAATGTTCTGATGAGTGGCCCCATGGTGATACCAGACATCTAGTTAGGGAATGCCCCACAAGTCAAGTTACTTGCTTTTTGTGTGAAGGAACAAATCATGTCCCCATACAGTGTCAACTTTATCCCTTGGTGTAAGAAGTTATCCCGCAAACCAAGGAAGGAATGCAACAGTCTCTCATAAAGACCCTGGAGGAACAAGAACAAAAGGTTAAACCCAAGAAAGATCTTAGCCACATCAATTGCTACAAGTGCAAAGAACAAGGACATTATTCATCGAACAACATACAGAAGAAGATTGGTAAGGACACTGAACCAAATCATTGTCCAAGGACGATTGAAGCTCCTACCAAGATGGAAAATGAAGTGAGAATAAAGTCACACCCGAAGATATCCAAAAGTACCTCCAAGTATTGCTATAAGTGTAAAGGAGATCACCTAGCTCGAAATTGTCACATCAAACGAGACTGGACTTCTTTAAGTGGGTCGACGCCGGCGCCGCTCCATCGGGGTGAGTGCTCATGACGCCTGGTCGTTTTGGTTCTTGTTTTTCTCTTCGTTTTGCCCTCTCTTGAAGGTTTTTTCTTGGGTTTTTCCCAGCGATCTTGTTCCTGCGAAGCGCCGTAGGCTTCGCAAGGTTGCTGATGTGAAGAGAGCCACGGCCAGCCGTGGCTGACGAGGCCACGAGGCCTCAGGAGACGGCCTCCACAGGCCCCCTTGAGGGGGAGCCTCAAGGGGAGGCGGTTGCGCCTCAGGCGGGGGCGGCAGGCGGAGGAGGAAGCGCCTCGCCCGGAGGCACTTACACCGCCCCCCGAGCCAATGGTGGTGGAAACCACGGAGGAGAGGGCCTCTACACCACCTCGTGCTCCTACTCCCCCTCGCGCGGTTACGCCTCCGCGCGAGGCAACTCCGCCGCGCGAGCCAACGCCGCCGCGCGTGTCGACGCCACCGCGTACGCTCACTCCGTCGTCTGTGCCCATGGCTCCCGTGCAGCCTGCGACGGAAGCGTGCGAGACGCCAGCGGGCGCGGGCACGTTCGCAGGGGGAGATTCTTCCTCGCCTCCTCGTCCAGCTGGAGGTGACGAGCGCCCTGCTACCGCGGGCCCCGAAAACAACGCTGGCGCGGGCATGGGCGGAGCCCAGGCTAGACCCCGAGCTCTCCCCGAGGTCAGGCCTCAGGGCTCGACGCTGGAGCCGGGCCCTCTTCAAGCCAGGAGTTGGTCCTTCGAGGCTGGGACTGGAGCGTGGGGCGTCACGAGGTCGCCTTCGGCCTCGTGAGGGAGTCCCTGTTGGGCTTGGAGGCGCACCTCGCTCTCGGGGACATACAGCTCGCCCAGCAGCGGGAGGAGCTCGCGAGGTCGTGGGCGTCCTTCAACGCGGCCGTTGAGGCGCGCCGGCTGGAGGACTTGGCGCTGCAGGCCGCACGCGAGGAGGCCACCCGCTTCGCCAAGGAGATCCACGAGGAGGCCATTCGCGATGCTGCAGAACTTCTCGCGCCCCTCCAAGAGGAACGGGATGCCGCTGCCGAGCTCCTGCGCGAAGCCACGGCCGAGCGCCAGGCGATAGAGGGCGCGGTGGCGCAGAAGCGCCGCGACCTGCGCCAACTGGAGGCTCAGCTGCTCGCTGCCCACCAGGCTGTGCAGGTTACCCTGGAGAGGGACCGCAAGGGCCTTGCCGAGCGCGAACAGCGGCTGACCCTCAAGGAGAAGGAATTGTTGCAGCGTGACGAGCAACGCCTTCAGGTGGAGAAGGACCTGGTCGCCCAGCGCGAGGCCCTCGATGCGCGCGAAGGAGACCTGGCCCAGGCGATCTCGAAGAACGACGAGAACGTCGCCGCCCAGAAGCTTTCTTATGAACGCTTCGAGCGGCGGTTCACCGAGAAGAAGAAGGAGGCGGAGGATGCCCTCGTGGAGCGCGAGAAGCAGTTCGGCCAGTCCCACTCTCAGAAGTACCGTGACCTGGCCCAGAAGCAGGAGGACCGCTTCAAGGCCAGGCATGCCGCAGACGCTCAGCGGATCGCTGAGCTCGAGAAGGCCAACTCCAAGCTAGAGGCCCGCCTGAAGCGCGCCAAGGATGGTCGACGCCCAGCTGAGGAGGACCGCGATGAGGCAGTTCACGGCCTCAACTCCTTGGCCAAGGACGTGGAGGAGCAGTTGGCTCTTGCGATGGAGCGGGCGGCGGAGGCGACGGACTCTGCCCAGGCGGCTCGCACGCTCACGAAGCAGCGTGAGCGCATGTTCGAGGCGTTGGTCGCCCGGGGCAACGAGCTCGCTGTGCAGCTCGGCACGGATGCACCGCACACCGAGGTCCGAGGCCGTGGCGATGCTGCCATGTACCTGGTCTACTTTGACCAGCTCTTCGCGGCCCTCGAGGGCCCTGTCGCCGAGCTTCGCGAGATGATCGAGGACGAGAGCCGGCAGCTCCTAGGGGTGGTTGTCGATCGTATCTTCACCAACCTCAGGCTCCTCACGCCAGGCTTCGACCTCTCCACCGTGACGGAGGCTTCCCAAGGCGAGGATGCGCACAGGGTCTCCAACTCCCTCCGCGAGCAAGTTGACGCTTTCTGCAACCGCTTCAGGCGTGCGGAGGCTGCGGCGGAGGACAGCGAGGAGGAGGCCGCCCCGGCCGAGACCGAGGAGGGCGCCGTGGAGGAGGTCCAAGACGATGACGACACCTCCGCCTGAGCCACACCTTATTGCGCATGCGTGCGCTTTTATCTGAAACAATCTTGTGTTTAGACATTTATGACCTTTTGGCCTGTAATATACTCTTATTTGCCAATTGCTTTTAGCTTGCTTGCCCCTCGAGAGGTCACTTTGGACTCATCTTCATGTCTATTTGTTCTCTGCGTCGGTAGGACCCGTCTCTTCGTGCCATGACTCTGCCACTTCGGTATGCAGGAGCAATGACTCTGCAAGGCCGGGGGGAGTTTAGGCCTAGGAGAGGTAAGAGCCATGAGTCGCGATGCTCAAGTGCCCCCCTTAGACGTGCGAGTAGTCCATGAAGCGTAAGCGAAAGAGAAGTCGCTTGAGGGGCAAACGTGCGCTAGAGGGGGAGAAAACGCTCTTAAGGCGTGAGTGCGAGACTTAGCTTCTCGAGGTTTTCGCCCTGTAGAGGATTTTTGCCTGGCGAGGAGGTCCTCTTGAGGGATGTTTCCCGGATGCCTCCTCAGGCTTGCGGGGGAGGCATTTCTTCCCTATAGATGTTAGAGGGACGAACCCAAACGCTAGAACACGGTACAGGGGACTCGTGCGCGCTTATAGGTCCCCTCAGGCGTTCCTCACGAGGAGAGCAAGTACCAAGGTCCTCTATAGAGATGACGTGTTTGTGGGATCTTGCCCTCCAGCCAGAGCTCGGATCCTTGGATTTTGCAGTGCTGCTGGTGTGTCATTTGAGACACTGGCACCGTACTCAGCCCCCGCTCGTGAGGTACGCATGTGGAGAGATATGAGCGCACATTTCAACCTCCGAAGACAAAAATGCTTGGAGGTTGAGCCGTAAGCTGCCTCTTCCGCTAGATGTCTTGACGTGACAATGATCACGGGTGTGACAATGATCACGTTCTGCGTTTGTTCCTTCTGGAGACAAAAAATGCTTGAGAGGTTTAAGCCATGAGCTTTTAACCTCTAGAGACAAAAAGTGTTGGAGGTTGAGCCGTAAGCTGCCTCTTCGCCAGATGTCTTGACGTGACAATGATCACGGGCGTGACGATGATCACGTTCTGTGTTTGTTCCTTCTGGAGACAAAAAAATTATGTGAGGTTTAAGCCGTGAGCTTTTAACCCATAGAGACAAAAAGTGCTTGGAGGTTGAGCCGTAAGCTGCCTCTTCCGCCAGATGTCTTGACGTGACAATGATCACGGGCGTGACGATGATCACGGGTAGAACTTGCGGAGGTGCATGATGTTCCATGGATTCTTGACGGGGATGCCGTCTTGAGTCTCGAGGCGAGCCGCGCCGGGCCTGGCGATGTGGGTGACCCTATAGGGGCCTTCCCACATCGGGGACAGCTTGTGGATGCCTTCCCTGGAGAGGATTCACCTGAGGACAAGATCACCTGCCTCCAGGGTACGCGAGTGCACGTTGCGGCCGTGGTAGCGTCTCAGGTCCTGCTGGTATTTGTCCACCGTAGGGCAGCGCGGCGTCGAATTTCCTCGAGAAGCAGCAGGTCGTCGTTATGGAGGTCCTCTTGCTGGTCCTTGTCAGACCCTGAATTCAAGCTACACAAACGAAACGTATCGGTTGGGCCACACAACCAAGAACATACTGGGGTTACCATCCCAGGAAGCAAGTAGGCCAGGCTCGGAATGGATCATCGGCCGACAGCTCTTGGCGACCCCAACGTCACATACGTTTCCAGATTGTGCACGCAAGAACCCAAAAAGTCTTCCAACTCGTATACTTCAAACATACACACATGGTATACGAGTCGGATTTTTAACAAGTTGAAACCACAGAATAAACCTAAGACACAAAGAAAGGAAATAATATCCAAAAGCTCTCACTGAGCAAAATATAGCGAAAGGCACCAATCAGAGGACACATGTCCCAACATTACATCATGCAGCGGAAAACAAACCGGTCTGAGTACAGACAAGAAGCAAAGGGCTCAAAGGCCGAAACGGAAAAGAAGGTCCATCCACGCGGTCCACCAGGAAGAAGCCCAGGGAAACTCTAACTACTCGTCGTAGATCTCGTCGTCGAACTCCACGTAGTATCCACCCACCTGGTCGAGCGAAGTATCCTCAACTGCAGAAAAACCACAGCCCGCAAACGGGTCAATACACCGAAGCGTATCGAACAAGCTTAAGCTAACAGGTTACAAAACTGTAAGATTCCCAAAGTATGGGGTAGGTGTACTTAGCGGCAGCAGCACTAGCAACCTAAAGAGACGCGCTAAAACTTCCGTCTAATTAGAGAGAGATAAGAGAGCGTTTGAGTAGCCATCTACAACTAACACCAGTCATAACCCATTCTCGATTTAACCCCCTCAACCAAGTATGAGGAAGCAATCCGGGAATACTCACACGTTAACAATTTTAATTACCATGTATGGTGTAAGTAATTCTATATTAGTAGTCACATTAATTAACAATGATTAGGTGTAAGTTGTCTAGATCTTGTTAGCCAGCATCATCACCAAAGTCGTCCATAACCGTGGGCACGGCTCATCGATAAGATTATACCCTGCAGGGGTCCACTACTGGACCCATACTCGCATGATCAACCCAGTCAAAAACATTAGGGCCTTTCAACCCAACTCGTTTCCTTCACCGCAACAAGTCCAGGATCCACGGGAGCTATGCTGGTCCCGGCCAAAAGGGTGCGGACTCCCGCAGGACACACCCCTCCGCACCAACAGGCCGCGCCCTATATGCATGTAACAAGGCACACCGCCAAAAGTAAAATACTACACTAGTATCGATGCATATGAGACAAATGGAAAACCCGAACTAGGTGCAGCTCCCGGACAAGTTGAAGTTCCAGTCAAAGTCGAGGGGGGCTCCATTGGGCCACCGACAAGTGGTTAGTGCGCTCAAAATTGGATCCGAGGACAAAATCTCAGTTCCTAGGTCGACACTGAGCAGAACAAAGCACCTCGCAAGGCCTTCCGCCTGGTGCCTTAACTTTTAATTATTGAACCCAAAATAAGACAGCAGTTTATTATAGGAGAACAATATATCATACTAAGCATATGAGATAAAGACAAAGGAACGACTCGCTCAACCAATCCTAAGCATGCACTACAACTCGCAAAGGCCAACAGATAAACATGCAAGGGGTTATGGGTTGTGGGGGTATAGCTGTATAGGCTGCAGGATAAACATGTGATGGGATTGCAGTTCAAGAATCGATAACTAGGATAGCATAGATCAAAAGGCAAGAATGAAAATCAAACAATCGTGTAACCGGTTAGCAGAAGCTTGCCTAGCAGCTCGTGGCCCGGCACAAAAGCTGGAATCTCAAGGATGAAAGTATCGACAGCAGACACGTCGGCGTCTACCCAGAGAAAGCCAAACACAGACAATAGGAAACAATATCAGTAAAGTGAAATGCGCAAACAATTGATGTTGCAATATGGTATGAGATGATTAGGTCATATTAAAGCGGGGATGAAATCCCGGCAGTTAATTATGGTGCAAGTTATTTGTGTAACCAACAAATTAAATGTTGTTTAACATATGTAGCATGGCAGTGTGATTTGATCAATTTAAATGGAGTAGGCAATAATTAAATATTTGCCCAACACATTCCATATTTATTAGTTAAGTGCAGAATATTTATCTACGCAACAGATTAATGTTATTAGCATGACAAGACATGATACAGATGATAAGAGCAACTTAAATGGAATTAGGGCATTATATATTTATTACCCCACATATTCCATATTTAATTATTTAAGTGCATTTAGTAAATTAAGCTAAGCATTTAAAATAAATGATGCTAAATGACATAACAATGTTATATTAATGTTTATTGTATTTTTCTGATATAAAAACATATAGAGTTTATTTAATTTGGAGTTGTAGAAATAAAGTTATTGCATTTTTAAACCAAGGGTGTTTTTCTGAAATTGCCAGGGACTTATCCGTGACAGAGTCTTAGCAGAGGAGGTCCTCTGTGCAAAAACCGAGAGGCAGGGGCTCCGGTGTAAAATTTACAGTGCTCCAGCACTTTTCTCACCTAACTGTGCTCTAGCCACTGCGGGTGACTAGTGCGTCCAGGTGCCAGCGTGGCGCTGGAAAAAAAATGGCCTTTTATTCCACTAAGCCAGGGAGGGGACTCGAACTCCGGCGCGCTGCCGATCGATCGGTGCTGGTAGCCAGCGGGGCGGGGGAGTGGTAGTGTTAGGCTTAGCTCGTTTTGGTTTTTACCAGGAAACTGGGGATGCGGACTCTGACGAAACTGACGACACCCGTGGCGCGGCGGCGGAAAGAGGCTCCGCCGAGCACGAAACGGGCGGCGCGGGGGTGTGTTTTGGAGCGGGGTCGACTGCAGGGATGCGGACGATCTCGTTTTAGTGCTTGGACGCGGGGAACGGGGGCTGGAGCATCGTGCTCGTGCTCGACACCGTGCGGGGCGAGCCCGTGGTGGCCGCCTCCGGCGCCGGCGCTTCGGGCCACCCGAGGAGGAACTGGAGGAGTGGCAGGAGAGGGGGGACGCCGAGGCTCAACGGGCGTTCGTCGGGGTGGAGTACTCGGTGCAGGGAGAAGCGGATGAAGAACTGCGGCGACGGGCGGCCGCTCCGGTGGTTTCGGCGATTTTTGGTGGAGAGGCAAAATTAGGGGAAAACAGAGAGGGGCGGCGCGAGGGGTGGTTAGGGTTTGGGGAAGAGGCCCAGGCGGCGTGCTGTGGATAAGAAGGAGAGGGAGAGGGCAGTGGGGGCAGCGCGTGGGGCGCAGCGGGCAGAGAGCCATGGCGCTCTGCCTCGCTGGAAAGGAGGTTGTACGGAGGTTGGGGGTGAGGGAAAACGTGCCGGGTTGGGGTGTTGGGCCAAAGTTGGCCCAGTTCGGCCAGGAGGGCTCCACCTCCTTTTTTTTTGTTAAAGTTTTTCTGGTTTTGTATTATTAAAACAAAACAGAAATTAAACATGATAAAAATCTTTTGGATATTTTTATTAGTTTCAAAATAGTAAAACTAATTTACTAGTTTGATTCTTTAATAATATTTTGAAACTTCATTTGAAATTGATTTGACAAAGCATTTGAAATTAAATATGGGATTTGAAATTTGAAAGTAATTTATTTAATTGCAATGCCAAACAAACGAAAATATGCATGATGTCACACTATATTACAACACATGCATACAATTTTGGAAAGTACAATTGTGGGATGTTACAGTCCTCGTTAAAGGCAAGGACCCTTGGGGACCCATGCTTTATCTCTGTGGGGAGGACTGCTTCGGCTCCATAGACGAGGGCGGTGTTTCCCCCGTAGGCTTGGGTGGCGTTGTGCGGATGGACCAAAGCACCGAAGGGAGCTCGTTGATCCAGCCCTTGCCGTGGCCTTTGAGGACGTCGAAGGTCTTGGTCTTTAGACCCTTGAGGACTTCTGCGTTTGCTCGCTCAGCCTGTCAGTTGCTCTGTGGATGCGCGACTGAGGTGAAGGAGAGCTTGATGCCCATTCTTTCGCAGTAGGCTCTGAAGATGCCACGTGTGAATTGCGAGCCATTGTCGGTGATGATGCGGTTAGGCACTCCGAAGCGGCAGACCAGGCCTCTGATGAATTTCACCGCCGCGCATGTTGTGATTGTGCGCGTCGCCTCCACTTCGGGCCACTTAGTGAACTTGTCGATGGCCACGAAGAGGTAGCGAAATCCTCCTTGCGCTGTTGGGAAATGTCCCAGGATGTCCAGCCCCCAGACCGCGAATGGCCAGGAGAGCGGAATGGTCTGTAGCCGCAGCGCAGGCTGGTGGATTTGCTTGGCGTGGAATTGGCAGGCTTCACATGCTTGGACGATGTCCACTACATCCTGAAGTGCTTGAGGCCAGTAGAAGCTGCTCCTGAAGATTTTGCCTTCGAGGGTGCGGGCGCACTAATGGTGGCCGCATTCCCTGTTGTGGATGTCCTTGATCAGCATTTTGCCTTCTTCAGGAGGAACGCATTTGAGTGCGGTGTCGTTTGGGCGCTTGCGGTAGAGATTCCCTTCAAGGATTTTGTAAGATTTTGCTTGGCGGGCGATTCGCTCCGCTTCAACATCTTCCTCGGGAAGGATCCCTTTGTCGAGGTAGCCTTTGATCTCGTCAATCCATCGTGCTTCTTGATGCACCGCTGTGAGCAACAGACGCTCCCCTGTAGGGGGCCCACAATCTGGAGCCCCGCTTGCAGGCGGTGGCGGGAACGCTTCGTCTGTGCTGGCGGGCATGGCCTCTTGAGGCTGTTTTATGGATGCCTTGACGAGTCTTTCTTCAAAGACGCCTGGCGGCTGAGCTTGCCTTTTTGATGCGCGCTTGGCGATGTCATCAGCCTCTTGGTTCTCCTTTCTTGGGATGTGCATGAGCTCCATTCCCCTGAAGTGCTTCTCCAGCCTACGGACTTCTTTAAGGTATGCGGCCATGTGGTCGTCCTTAGGCTTATAGCTTTTGTTGGAGAAGTTGACGAGCAGTTGGGAGTCGCCCTTGATGCCTAGGGCGATTGTGGCACATAGGCCAGCAAGCAGGCCTTCCTACTCAGCGATATTGTTGGAGATCTTGTCGATTCCGAAGCACAGCTGGACCGCGTAATATAGCTTGTCGCCTTTTGGTGAGATAAGGACCACGCCAGCCCCACCGTGGCGACAAGCAAAAGCTCCGTCAAACTTCATGGTCCAGTGGCTGGGCATTTTGTCTCCAGAGGGCTCTTGTTCTTCTCCAAAAGGCTCTTCAGGGGTTGGACCAGTCCATTCGGTGATGAAGTCTGCCAGCGCTCTTCCTTTGATTACTCTTGTGGTATTGAAGCGCAAATTGAATGGCTGTAGCTCTATATTCCATCCTGCGACACGATCTGTGGCATTTGGGTTGGGCAGGATTTGCTCAAGGGGAAAAGAGGTGACCACCGTGATGGGGTGCCCCTGGAAGTAGTGTCGCAGCTTTCTTGAGGCGATGATGAGTGCAAGGAGGAGCTTCTGCTTCGTTGTATACCGCTCGCGAGCATCGCGCAGTACTGTCCTGACGAAGTAGACTGGATGCACGACAAGGGTAGTCTGCGTAGCCTTGGTGTCTTCTGCCTGAAGGGGCTCCGCTAGGCCCTCAAGGGGGTTGGCCTCTAGAAGCTTGTCCTGTCCCTCGAGGGAGCTGGCCTGTGGGGGATTTTTGAGGTCCTCGAGGGGGTTGGCTTGCGGGGGCTCCTCAGGCTCCCTGGCGGGATCATTTTGCAGCGGTTGACTTGGGGCGGGCCTCTTTTGAGGCTCTGGGCCTGGCGGTGGGTTTGTGAGGCTTGTCCTTTCGTCGAGCTCTTGATCAGGAGGTTTTGGCTTTGGAGTGGTTGCACTCTTCTTATGGAGTACGGGCTCTTCCCTTTCTACCACAAGGACGGCACTTGCGGTCTGTGGAGTGGCTGATAGATACAGCTTCAGGTGCTCGCCTGTCCTTGGGGCGACCATTACTGGTGGGCTGGCCAGGTACTTCTTCAAGTCCTCAAACGCTTTTTCAGCTTCAGGGGTCCACTTGAAAGTGACTGTTCTTTTCATGATCTTGAAGAACGGCAGGGCCCTTTCGCCGAACTTGGAGATGAATCTACACAAGCTGGCCATGCAGCCTGCTAGGCGTTGCATGTACTTTCGCCTGCGTGGAGGTTGCATGTCTTCTATGGCCTTGATTTTGTCAGGGTTTGTCTCTATGCCCCGATAGGTGTAATGTACCTGCACTTAAAATATGGCAGATACCTGTGTATAGTGCGAATCCCTGGATCGATTCGTTTACACACACAGTTTACGATGTAATATCACAACAAAGTATCAATTTTATTACATCGATGATCCAGACTTACAAAATATTCGATACAAGTTGCATAGCATAAAGCTAGCATTGAAAAAGTACACAGCGGAAATACAATAGCAGTGGGTCTCCAACAACTTCATGTTGCCACAGGCGAAAACATGTTGGTTGTAGACTTGAAATCCCTTAACGAAACCTCACTCGTCATTTGAATAACCTGTAACAAATAAAATTTTGCAACAGAGTGGGTCATATTCCATTAAAAATGGAATCTGGCAAGTGACACTATGGTGGACACTTAATGGAATAACTCTAAAGCCTATATGCATATTTGGCTGGTGGAGTTCAAGGCTATTTTGCATAAAGCCAATTTTTCCTATCTCTTTGGAAAACACTTTCTTCAATTGAAGACAAGTATGGCATGAAAACCATAAATCTCATCTTCCCTTGTTCACCCATCAAGTTTTATTTCTAAAGTTGGAATGGTGGAATCCTCCGTTGACGTCCGTGATCAGCTGCTCAAATTGTCCGTACCGAGGACACGGCTAAGTGCTTAGTTTTACACTCTGCAGAGGTTGTGCACGTTCACCATTGTACCCATTCAACCCAAACTATCCTTTACACGCTTATAGTGATAAGGAAAGGAGAAGAATGAGACGAGATCTTTCAGAAGCATTTTCCCTCCCACTCTGGCCTGACGCGCTCCACCTACAAACCACTACCTCCACCTGTCAGGCCGGGGCGAGTCCATGCAGCTTAGTTGATCAAGCCAGAGCCCATATTGGCAATGGCTGCACGAGAAGCAATATTCACTCGGAGTTCTTCAGATTCCTCTGTTCCTGGGTGGCCATCCACAAGTGAATATCCCACAGGTAAATCCCCTGGGGACAACACTCAACTCATACAGCCAAGCAACCAATTCCACCCAGGTGTTCGATTATAACTTAGTAGAATTTAACATTTCAACAAAAATAGTTTTGCATAGCATCACAATTCTACTAAGTATTTTCATAGGAACCTAGACACAGGAATAAGGAAGTCTAAACATGGCTTGCATAGCAATACTATCCTACACATGCTTATAGAAAAATAATCTACTCATGCATAGAAAAATAATAGGACTTTTATGGGGGTGTGCCACTTTCCTTTGAGTGTTGTCGTTGTTCACAAACTCTTTTCAACAACGATGCTCTCCGTTCAATCTAAACAATATAAGCAGACAACAATACAACAATCAACAAACAGCAACCATCACATTCATGCACATACGAAGTGAACAAACAGGTTTCATAAAAATTCTAAGAAATACATGTCATGCATGATATGCAAAATATTGCTAATGACTGAATGCATGTTATGCCATGAAAATCTTTTAAGTTAATGTCAGGAGATGTGTTGGTCAGAAATGACTAAGGACTAATGTCAGAAGTTGGACAAAATAACTTTGTTATAAATTATCTTAAATAAGCACTCAAATGGCTTAGCCATGATGTGCACAAATACTTGGAGAAAATACCAACTTTATAAGGTGATCAACAATTACTATCAACTCTTTGTAAATTGGATATTCACTAAAGTGAGATAGACAGACACCCGGCCAGCCACTTTAAATTGTGGAACAGGTCTCATGTACGTGGACATGTAAGGTTTGTTTCTAGGCCGCTTCATCTCACTATGCCGCTAGGATCCAACAAACTTTAAGATGATAATATCATGATCAAAATTGTTTAAGTCAAATGTGAAAGTCAAGATTAGGAAAGAGGGAAAAGTTAGAAAGAAGGTTGTAGTTGGTCTTCTAGGAATCTTCTCCATACTTGTAACTTTCTCATGGCCTTTCATTGGTCTTCTAGATCCATGTTGGAAATCCTAAGTGTCTATGTTATAAAACTTTTACCAAAATACTAAGTTTTGCAAAAAAAAATCTGACTTAGAGAAAATTAATGAAGAGATTTCCTATGGGAAATATATCTATATGAGAAATAAGTTATGCATGCAATGCACTTTTAAATCCTAAGAAATATCATACAAAATTTGTGATATTTATAAAGTATGCATTAGGCTATAAATGCAATTTAATTAATTTCTATTTTTGGAAAATATAATAAAAGGAATAATTATAAGATTAAAGTTTTCTATAACTAAATTTATAACAAAATTTTATAATTAGTGTTAATAGATAGGGCGTATTTAATTAAATTTATAGCAATTTGATTTAATCAAAAATAAGATTTCTATTAATAGTTATGTTGAAAATACTCAAACTATTCAATTTAAATATATAACTATGAATTCATTTCAAATATTACTCAAAATTATTTTATAGCAGTGGCATCAATTTATAACTATTATAAAGTTTCAAAAACAATTTTATTTGTAATTTTTGGATTTTAGATTAAAATTTATTAAAAATATACTCAAATCATCCATTTGAGATTTGAATAATTTATACTAAGTCAAATTTGAATTTTAACAGTTCCAAAATAATCTACATGTCAAGGGCTTTCCAAATATATAAAAATATTTGAATTTGGATATGTGAGTAAAAAGTTATAACAATTCTAAGTTGCAGGGTCTTTTCTGTAAAACTGTTAAATTAAATAAATCAAGAAAAATTATTTTACACGTCAGCGGCTGACTGGGCGCTGACTGTGCGCTGACTGGGATTGCTGACTGGATTAAGTCAACAGATCTAGGCCGTTGGATCTGGATCGGACGGATCTAATCGGCATACCGGTTCGTTTTTTAAACGATCTAATCGTGGGCGTTGATAACAGATCGGACGGTTCTGGGGCTATGACCAGAGAGTGGCGGCGCTAGGTCACCGGATGAACTCGCCGGAGAAGCGCGCGCGGCGGCGACACACACGGCATCGCGCGTTCCCAATGAAGCAAGGCCTACGGAGACGAACGGGATATACCTTTAGGTCGGGGAGATCGAGGCGAAGGCGTTGGCGAAGTGGTGGGGGTCGCAGCTTCTCCTGCCTCCTCCGGTTGCTCGTCGGAGTTGCTGCGGGCGGCGGCTTGCTCCGGTCGCAGACGTGGTCCTCGATTTGCTACGGAAAGGAAGTGAGCGAAGACGTCACAAGGAGGCGCACGGCTACGGGGAACCGAGAGAGAGACTAGGGATGACCTGAGGAGCTCGGGACTCACCGGAATTCAAGAATTTGGCCGGCGGCAGTGGTGGCGGTGGCGGCTCAAATCGAGCAGCCCGGTGGCGAGGTTTCTAGGGTTTTCGAGGGGGAAAAGGGAGAGGAGCTCGCGGGCTACTTATAGGGTAGAGGAGGGAACGCTCGCGTTGATCACGGTGCGGATTTGAGCTCCGGCGATCTCGGGCGGGATTTCTGGAGGTTGAAGACGCCTCCCCTGACAGGTGGGTCCCACTCTCACGGATTTTTCTTTTTCCTTTTCTGATTTTCTATTTTCTTAATAACTTTTGATTTATAACTCCAAATGAAGTAAAATCAATTCCTAAAAATTTGTAAAAACCATATCTTTGTGTTAAACCAGTTGTGGGCATGTTTTGAAAACTTTTTAAATTTTATAATTTTGAAATATTGATTAAATACAAATTTGACACTTTATGTTAAATTTAAAACTAGGGTTTAATTAATTTTATTTTTGGCTAAAAATAAATTCTATGAAATAGGCACATTCAATTATGTTTGAATTTAAGTTATTTAAATTTGTTTTGCTGAAATCATTCATCTTTATTTTGGCATAATATTAAAGAACTAAATATAAATAATTTTAAGGAAATGTGAAATATATAAGGTATTCATTTTTTAATTGAAAATAATTTGTGCACCATTATATTTTATATTATGATAATTCATTTGAAAACTTCATAACAACTTTGGAAAAGATTTTTGTTTTAATTCATTTCTTATTTAGAATATATTAATCATTTCATGCTTTGAAAATAAATGAAATTCATTTAAGCAATGACATGTTTATATGGCTAATTCATTAATTTAAAATCTATGAAATTTTAAAGTTGTGAATTATAAAGTTATAGTTTCCAAAACTATAATTTGAATTTAGTTACAATAATGAAAACTTACTAGGCAATTAGACCATGTTTCAATTTGTTATAAATCTTATTTTAATTTATGATTAGCTATGGCTATGTGGTTTAAATCAAATAATTACAAAGAACTTTTTATTACAGGGAAAAGGTTTGAAAGTTTGTATAACATTTATCAAATTAGATATTGAGGTTTTAAGAATTACAATGGATAATAAAATGTTTAACCTGAAACAACTTTTGAAATGATGATAAACTGAGATATTTGAAATATTAAATCCTTTAAATATGTTTGAAATCTTTTATAGTTGGTTTTCTTATGCATATAATGTTTTTATTTTTAATCAAAACAGAAAGTTTTAAATTTTATTGATTTTCAAACATTAAAAAATGTTGGGATGTTACAATAGGACAAGAGGAACCCAAGCAATTTGCCTAAAGGCACTCCAAAGACACACTTGGCGGGGTTGAGCTTGATGTTCACCTTGCGCAGGCTGGCAAAAGTCTCTTCGAGGTCCCTGAGGAGAGTGTTTTCCTCTCAGGATTTTACAACAATGTCATCGACATATGCCTCGGCGTTTCTCCCCATCTGCTCGCCTAGCACTATCCTCATTAGCCTCTGGATAGTGGCTCCGGCATTTTTTAGGCCGAAGGGCATGCAGACATAGCAATACACACCGCAAGGGGTGAGGAAAGCCGTCTTCTCATCTTCCTTAGCCATTTTTAGCTGATGATAACCAGAGAAAGCATCGAGGAAACAGAGGAGGTCACAGCCTGCCGTGGAGTCCACGATCTGGTCAATTCTTGGCATGGGATAAGGGTCCTTGGGGCAGGCCTTGTTTATATCAGTGTAGTCGATGCAGAGGCGGCCTCCTCCGGCGGGTTTTGGGACTACCACGCCGTTGGAGAGCCAAGTAGGGTGCGCGACTTCGCGGACGACCTTTGCCGCTTTGAGCTTCTCGACCTCTTTGACGATGAATGCTTGCTTCTCGGGGGCTTGTTTTCTTTCTTTTTGCTTGATGGGGCGCGCGTTTGGACACACGGCTAAGTGGTGCTCGATCACCTCCCTCGGTACACCAGACATATCTGATGGTGTCCATGCGAACATGTCGGAGATTGCCTGGAGGAAGGCGACGAGCACGCTTTCCTATTTGGGAGGTAGCGCGGCGCCAATGGTGATGCTAGCCCTCGAGCCCTCAGCCCCTGAGCTGCTGGAGCTTAGAGAGACTTTCTTTGTAGCGGCTGGCTCCTGGGAGAACAGCTGCTTCTTCTTCTTGGGTCTCTCGAGAGGCTCCAGGTCCTCGTATGCGGGGAATGCCATGGCCGCGGCCTTGTAGGCCGTCTCGACAGCGGGTAGCATCTAGGACATGTCCATGGATGGTGATTGTGCCAGCGCTGCCGGGGTCTTGACCATGTTGTAAGCATGATGCGTGACGGCCACGAATTTCGCAAGCGCGGGGTAGCCAAGGATGGCATTGTACGGCAGGCCGATGTGCACAACATCGAAGTCGATGTGCTCGGTGCAGTAATTTTCCTCGCTTCCGAAGGTGACGGCAAGCCTGACCTGGCCCAGAGACTCGATCAAGCCGATGGTGACTCCCGTGAAGGGCCTAGAGGGCATGAGCCGCTCGTAGGGCACTTGAAGCGCTTCGAACGTATCTGTGGAGATAACATTCAGGCCTGCTCCACCATCAATGAGTGTCTTGGAGACAGCGACGTTGTCGATGGTGGGGCTGCAGACCAGCGGGAGGGTTCCAACAGCCTTGGTGGACTTGGGGTGGTCCTGAGCGTCGAAGGCGATGGTGTACTCTAACCACTTGAGGGGTCGGGAGATCTCGGTGCTAGGGAGGGCAGCATTGAGTTCGCGGGTGAATTGCTTGAACTGATTGTTCGACTTCGGCGCCTGCGCCCCACCGAGGATGCAGGCGATGGCAGCTCATGGGGCTTGGTAGGCACCGTCCTCCTCGTCGGGGAGATTGCCATTTTTCTCCGCAGCATTGGCCTGGGTGCCAGATGGCCTCTGGTAGCCGCTCTTGCGCCCGCTCCCACGCTAGCCAAGGCCGCGACCGCGACCGCCACTGCCTTCTGCTTGCTCGCGCTCTTTGCTCAACCTCTTGAGGTCGAACAAAATCTCGGTAGAGTGGCCGCGCCTGTTGTGGTAGATGTAGAAAGGGCGGTGGTCATCTTTCCTCTCTCCAGGCTCGGGGGAGTCCCTGCGTGTGCCCTTCGCGTTAGGCTCTGCGGCAAGAACCGCGGTGGCCTTGCGCTTGGTCTCCTCCTTCTTCTTCTTCTGGCTCCTAGACCCCTCAGCATGCTCGTCTCCTCTCGAGGACATTTTGACGAAGAGGAGTCCCTCTTCAGCCTTGGCGCACTTGTCCGCCAGGTCGAACAACTTCACCACAGAGGTGAGCTTGTTGTGGATGCCCAGCTTCTCGAGCATCCTACTGTTTGTGACGCCCTCGCGGAAGGCGGCGATGACCTGGGTGTCAGGGATGTTCGGGATCTTGTTGTGCACTTGGCTGAAGCGCTGGATGTACTTGCGGAGAGTCTCATCCTTCTTCTGCACCACAGCGCGCCGTTCGTTGTGGGTGAGGGTGCGCTCGTACGTCCCCGTAAAGTTGGAGACGAACTGCTTGCAGAGCTCCTCCCAAGAGTTCACAGATTCCTCGGGGAGGTTCAGGAGCCACGACAGCACGGAGTCGCGAAGCGCGTGGGAGAACCAGTTGGCCATGACCTTGTCGTCACCACCTGCAGCTTGGATGGAGGTGGTGTAGAGCTGTAGGAACTCGATGGGGTTGCTGGAGCCATCGTAGCCCTTAGGGAGAGCCGGCCTGAACTTCGGGGGCCAGACCACGCGCCGCAGGGAGCGGGTGAACGCCATGCAGCCGGTGGCGTACGTGGCGACACCGTGGTGCAGCGCGCTGCGGTTCTGCTGGCCCGCCTGGCCGATCTCTTCCACGAGCCTGTTCTGGCGGTTCGGCTGGAGCTCCATCCCCACGCGAGCGTCGGGCGCGGTGCGCTGCACGATCAAGCAATCGTGCGGCGAGGACGTGTGCGAGGCAGCCCTCTGCGTCGCAGCCGGTGCAGGTCCTGACGGAGGCGGAGGCGCGTTTGTTGCGACCGTGCCCGCGAGAGGGCGGTGCACGTTGGACTGCGACGGAGCGGGGCGCGTTGTGGCGATGCCGACGAGTTGGTTGAGGCGCTCCAGCACTTGTTCGTGGGCCTTAGCGGTGGGCTGGTAGCTGACAAGCTCCTGCGCCATGAGCAGAGCGGTGTGGGGCGCGGGGTCCGTCCTGCCAGGGCCGGAACCGCTCGGGCGCCGCGTTGGGTGTGACGACTGCGCGTCCTCCTGGTCGTCGGAGTCGCGTTCGGGCTCCTCCACATGAGGGCCCGAGGGGGCGCGTTCTTCATGGCGGGGTCGGCCCCGTCGTGCGCGAGTGGTCCTGTCGCCTAGCGGGGCGCGCGCTCCTTCAGGCGCGCGTCGGCTGACGCAGGCGGCGCGGGTGTTCGCCATGGCACGGAGACGGCTCGAAAGTCGTTGACGCGCTTCAACCCCCTACCTGGCGCGCGAAATGTCAGGTTATGACTCCCTAGAAACGGGGATAGTCACTTCCTGAAGTATAGTTCGTGAAGGGGTTTGAACGCGGAGGTCAAGACCCTCGAGGGGCACAACGACGTTGCTCGCCGGACCTGAAGACAAAACACGACAGAGATGGACACCGGCCCGTACGCAGGTTCACGGCCCTCGGGAGGAGGTAAGACCGCTACTCCTGCTTGTCTGTATTGAACTATAGTGATTACGGTATAGCAGAGCTTGCCGAGGCTCCCCTTGAGGCAGTTTTTGCCTGGGGAGGGAAGCAATGATGTTCTTCCTCCTCCAGCCAGAGGCTATCCTACTCGGTGTTGCTAGGGTTTACAAGTGTTTTAGCAAGCAATTGGCCGACCTCTTCTACAATGGTCATCTTGCCCCTTTTATAGACGCCGTAGGCGCTCTTCTTCTGCTCGGCCTTTGTGGTGGCTCCCACACGGCAGTGGCGTGGAGGAGAATGAGTCCACCGCGGCCCGCCCGTCCATGGACGCGGTCCATCACTGATAAAGGTGGGCGCGGTGGCCGACCGCGCTGTACTGCCCGCAGGGGAGGCAGTCTCTGAGGTGGAGCCCGCGATGACGTTCTCTTTGGAGGGTTGCGACGTCCACCTGCTTTATCACCAGAGTGGAAGGTCTTGGCAGTCCTGCAGCAGGCGGCGCAACTTTATTGACTCCTTTATGACCAAAACGGCAACGGGAGTGCCTGCGTCACCACATGGGCGTGGCAGAGGCCATGTGCGTCCAACCGTCCTTCCTTGGCCGCAACGTTTCCCTCAGAGGCCTGGGAAGGCCTGGGTAGTGATTCCTGTTGACTTCCCTCCAGGCGCGCTGGCGCCTCAGGAGGGTCCGCGTGAGGCCCTCGCTTCCTCTTCAGGCCCTCGAGGGGAATTGCCTCTCGAGGGTCCCGTCAGGTGGCGAGGCTTGGTCCTTAGTCGTTTTGTCTAATCAGCCCGCGTGCGAGGCCTGGGGGAGTGGGCTCTCCATACCCCAGTTCCCACTGGGCGGACACCATTGACTTTGCTTGTCTGCCGGGCACTATGCCATGAAAAGTGAGGTTGCTATGATCAAGCTGATTCTCAGACAAGTTCATGCGGCTTAGTGTATCATAGTACAGGATGTTGAGGCTGCTGCCGCCATCCATGAGTACTTTTGTGAGCCTGAAGTTGTCGACAATGGGGTCGACGACAAGGGCGTATTTGCCTGGGTGAGGGACATGATCAAGGTGGTCGGACCGGTCCCAAGTGATTGCCGCCTCGGACCTGTTCAAATACTGAGGGACGTCCGGCATTGTCGCGTTCAGTTCGCGCATCTCCGCCTTGTCTGCCTTAGCCGAAGGCGTGCCGACAAAGCACACGAATGATTCTTTGACCTTCGGGTATGGCTTCTTTTTCTTGGCGGCAACGTCGTCATCGCTTGAGATTGACATGTCGTCGTCATCCTCGTCATCCTTGTTGTCTTTCTTGTCGTACTTCTTTGACTTTTTTGACTTCCAGCCAACTTTGGGGTCCTTTTTGAAGTCGTCCATGAAACGGCACTCGCTGAGCATATGGTTGACCTTGCTCGAGTGAGGCGTGGATGGGGCATGGCAAAAGTTTTGCCTGCTCGTAAGTGATACGTGTTGCCTTAGGGCCTGAGCCAGCGTCACGGTTATCTTTCTTGTTCTTCCACTTCTTTTTGCCGGCATTCCCTTGGAATGCAACGGCTACCTCATTAGAAGGTATGGGTTTGTCTTCCATTGCTTGCTTGCGTTTGTTGTTTCTCCTTGGCGCGGTGCTGACGTCTGGATCATCTGCTACCGCGTATTGGGCGGCTAGGTTGAGCATCTCGCCAAGGTCCGTGACTTGCTCACGGACGAGCCGGTGACGGAGCAGGGAATTTTTCTGTAGGCCCGTGTAGAAAGCATGGATAGCATGTGCGTTCGAAACACCATGACAGTTGGCCTTTTCGGAGATCCAACGGCTGACAAAAACTGTCATGGTTTCGTCCGGCTTCTGAATACAGGGTTGCAAATCTGTGTAGGTATTTGGACGCTTGTATGTTCCTTGGAAGTGCTGGGAGAAACCCTTTTCAATGTCGTACCAGCTATAGATAGACTTTTCGGGAAGGTTGTCAATCCAAGCCCTTGCCGTGCCTTCTAACATGAGAGGTAGGTAGCGGACGGCAATGTGATTTCTTCCGCCGGCAATTTCTATGGCCATGGCATAATCGGCTAGCCACGAATCCGGCTTAACGAGGCCGTTGAACCTAGGACAATTTTTAGACACTGATGTCATGTCCTTCGGGAACGGCTCTCTGCGGATGGCGTCGCCGAAGCACTGTGGGCCATAGTATAGCAGCTCCCTTCCTCTTGCTATGTCTTGTAGGCGATGTCGTGCGTCATTTGGATCGAGTTGTTTTCCGCCTCTGTTGGCGTTTGGCTCGTCCTGCGCTGCCCGGCTTACGCTGTGCCTGGGCCCATCTGCTGCCTCCTTCCTTTTGCTGCCGGTGCTGCGCTGCGGAGACCGGCTTCGACCTCCCCTGGGAGGATCGTTGCCGGCATCTTTTTTAGGCGGCTGGCCGTTGTCCCGGCTACCGTCATTACCGCGCCTTGGCTGGGCTAGAGGTGGCAGGTCTCCTCTGCTTCCTGTCCGCGAGTTCTCGTCCCGCCTTGGTTTTGGCGGTGGCGTCTTCTTTGGAGGTGGCGTTTCTTTCCTTTTGTCGCCATGGCTACTGGAGCCGTACGGGCCTTCGGGGTCAGCGCCAGGTGCGGCTTTGCACTTTCCTAACTTGGATTCTAGATCTCCCCCACGGGCATCCGCCATGTGGCCATAGGAGTCAGCGCGAGCTTTCTGTTCTAGGGCCTTGCTCATGAAGTGTCTTGCGTTGGCCACCTTTTCCTCCGTTGTGTAAGTCTTGTCGTCTAGGGTGTCTAGCGCAGCGGCAGCGTTAAGGATGGGGGTGCAGAAGACAACATCCCCCCTTCTGTCCACACGTTGTGGTACCGTGCGCCAGTCAAAACGTAGGTCTTGAGCTGCTGTTATTGCACGAATTGGCGGCTCCTTATGACGGTGGTTTTTTTATGACCTTTTTTCCTCGAAGAGCTGCCTGCTCGGCTTTGCCGACATCTTTTCCTGCTCCTTCTCGATCTTCTTCGCAAGGCTCTCAACATGCTCCTCTCTTCTGCGCAGGAAGTCAGAGTGCTTAAGCATATTAAGCCTAAGTTCTTCCACTTCGCCGAGTGGGGTATCCTTGTTCACCGAAGTGTTCATGATTTCGTCCACTTCTTTGATGGCGGAGAGCAAATCCGTGGGTTTGCTGCTGCCGCCTTTTTCGAGACCAGTTTTCTTCTTTGCGCGCACCTTGTCGGAACCGTCAATGAGTTGACCGGTAACGGTGTTGCCGGCATCTTCTGTCGGTTTATCTTGCGTTTTAGAAGCGACTGGGGTTGACTCGTTACCGATGACAACCATCATAGCCAGCTTATCAGGCAAATCTGTATCCGCTGTGTTCTCTGAAGGAACCAGATTATCACTGGAAATGTGGTTTTTGATCCTCTCTTCGAAGAGACTAGCATCATCATCAGAATCAGAGTCTATGTTGACTTGAACGGTAGATCTGGATCCGGCATCTGACATCGCATCCTCCTGAATAGCAGAAAGAATTGACTCAGGATCGTTGTTTTCCGGCTGGGAGTCGGATCCCAGTCCGACAACTCCGACAAAGTGGAAGTCAGATCCGGCCGACTCCTGGGAGAAGGCGGATTCAGACCCATCTTGCTGGTCGACTGCTTGGTCGAAGGGTTGGTGGGTGGGGTCGTAGAAACGCGGCAGGCCGTACGCCTCTGGTGTGTACCCGATAAAGACGTCAATCCCTCTGATCGGTATGATTGCGCACCCGATGAGGTAGTCATCCGCCGGGAGCCAGGACTCATCTGAGTTGAGGTAGTTGTGGCCGCCATACCTTGTGACGCGGCCGACGGCGATCTGCTTGTCGATCCCGCCTGGAACGTGACGCCAGGAACCTTATGCCCCACGGTGGGCGCCAACTGTCGCGGTATCAGCATATTTGATAGGAGACGGGGGTCCTCTAGCCTAAGTATGGATTGTGGGGAAGAAGGTTGGAGTCGTCGAGGACGGGATTGAACACGGCGAGTTTACCCAGCTTCAAATCCCGCAGCGGTGGCGAGATCCTATGTGCTGCTATAATTCACTATGAGGCAAATAGCCGTGAACAGGTTACAATGGGTATGATGCGTATTGAGCGTGCCCTAAAGGCTTCCTGGTGGTCGGCTTATATAGGCAGCTAGACCTCGGGATATAAGGCAAGTACTTGTCCGGCAAGTAAATAGAGTCCTAGACCTAGTCGGCTTAGTTGCCGCCTTCCATCTTGGGCTTGGTGGCTTGATGGGCTTCAGCCTTCCGCTTTCCTTGGACCGTACGCCTACTTCCTTGTACGTCGGCTATCTGGGCCGCCCGGCAGGCTTCAGCCTTATCACCCTTGGGCCACCCTGGACTAGCCGGATTGATCCACGTTAGAGATACCACTAGTTGGTATATCCCCAACATTCGACAAGACAACCGGAAAGGAAAGAGATCACCGGGAACGTCCCGGGAATGGTCCGATGGAGATCGGGTACCGACGAAATAGTTTTCGGATTTAGAATAAATTTTATATAATATGTTTGATATTAATTAGTGTAACTAATTTTTAAATATTATTTTATATATTTATTTTCGAATTTATTTAGACTGATTTCCCTAAATGGGCCTTCTGGTCGAAAGAAGGCCCATAGGTGGAAAATTCCTCAAGGGAATTCGGTGGGGGCTTGATGGTCGGCCTAGGTGGGCCAAATGGGGCCCACCTAGGGCCGGCGCACGAGCTTGAGCCGCACCAGGCATGTGGGAATAGTCCCACATTGCCTGGCTGGCGAGTTGGCTCCCCCCGGGGAGCCTATATAAGAAGGGGCACCCATGGCCCATTAATTCACCAATAAATTCCCTAATTCTCTCTCGATTTCGTGATTCTCTTTTTTGGAGTTGCGCCGAGTAGAGAAGGCGATCTCTCCACCATAGCCCGTTGCCGCGCTGCTGGTGTTCCGGTCCAAGTCTTCCAGTGCTCGTCCTGGACTGGAGCTTCGGAGGTCGTCGTCTCCACCATATGTGTGTAACGCCCTGCGAGTTGCTGCGCTAGCGGTGCTTGGAGGCCTACTTCCTCCACCCGACCTCGAGGTCATCTTCGTCGTCTTCGTCGCGTCAAGTTTTTCGCGACCTAGAGGTCGGCTACGTCGTCTTCGTCGTCAATGCTTGTGCGGGAGCGTAATCCCCGATATTCGGTCTACAAGGGTATGTATTCCGATCTCCGCCGTACTTCTATATCTGCATAGTATAGATCTTGGCTAGTTTGAGGATATCGTTGCTAGGAAATTTTTTGTTTTCTTCCTGCGATCCCCTTCAGTGGTATCAGAGCCGATCTATCGTAGATATAGTTGTACGCTGTTAGAACCCGTGTTCTGCACGGGGGCACCGTTCCCGTTATTTGCTACCCTCTAGCGTGCACTTGTGATTCCGACAATATTGAGTTGATGAAGCGGCCCGGACCGACTTTACGCGTACTCTTACGCGAGACTGGTTCCACTACTGACGTACGGCTTGTACCGTATCTGTGCTGGCGGGTGTCTGTCTCTCTCTCTTTAGCTGGCGTTGCATTTTCAATGAAGGGACCGAAAGGGATGCTTAAACATGCAATTATTGGATCGTTGTTGTGGTCATAAGGTTCGTAGGTATGTAGCGGTTCTATTTACGACAACCCTAAGCCATGTAAAATATGCAAAAGATAAAGTAGAAGCGTCTAACTTTATTTTGCAGGGGCAATGTGATATGGTCAAGGTAGGTTTAATAAATTGTTTATGAACTGCGGGCGCAAAGAAGACCATGGCTCAATGGACTATATCACATCGCATTACATTTGATGTTATTGTGTGCATCTTATATTGTGTGATTATATATATTAGTATATATTAGTTACGTGGCGGTAGTTATATATAAGAAGATCCCTTCAAAATACCACTAGTGTTCTTCCTCCAACGAGCACCACCAAGAAAGTTCTACGTTATGAGGCAGGCCGTGACGATCGGGTGTCAGACATATCGTCGTTTGCATACTGTGGGTGTAAGCCATGTTGCACAAGCGTTTTGTGTAGGTTATCGTGGCGAGCCTAGCATATGAAGATATGGCCTCGGAACACGGAGGCCGAAAGGTCGAGCATGAGTCACAGAGTTGTTGTGATTGACAATTGTCTACCCTTGAAGTTGTGTTGCCGGCTCTGACGATGAGGGGTTGTGCAATGGATGGGGGTCGTGTAATCGCTTAAACGACCAGGAGGGATGTTCGTTTGAGTGGGAGTTCTGATAGTTATTTTCTAAAATACTAGAACTCAAAATATAATGAACAAAGTCTGTTTTGCAAAATATAATAACGAATGTAATAGCATCTTTTAAAATTAGGCACATTCCTACGATTGAGAAACTTAAAAGGTTGGGTCCAAACTTCATAGTTTTATACTTTAGCTTGAGGATACTCCTTGTTTGAACCGTTAGCTTTTTGCGATACAATACCCGCTAGGAGATAAAACCCGGAGATTCCGCTAACAAAAGGATAATTTGGATTATCAAGTTTTGTGCGGATGATATCATCATAGTCCAGTGTATGCTATGATCTCAGCCATAGAGAATGAACGGTGGGTACGAGTTATTAGATCGCAAACATATGAGATGATCGCTAAACTCGGGATACCCCTAAAGTTGGGTTGATGAAGTTTATCAGTACGCTTGATGACATTGGTCATACTTGATGACATATGGTCATACTGGATGACATTGAGATGCCTCGCTCAGCTCGATCATTGGATGACAGACGACGTTGCTAGATGCAAATGCTTTGTCATAGACTATGTCATGCAAGGGGAATCGTTCACCTTCGTGGTTCTTGATTACGTTGAATCAAGAAGATGAAACAGATTGGCGGAAGTCATCAATGATGATGGTGTATATATGATATACATGTTATGAATGTTTTACCTAAGCAAGTACTCGCAGTAGTGACTAAGTTTTTTATACTAGTCATGTTTTATGAAAACCAGGTTTACTGCTTGAGTAGCTTAAAGGATGAGGCGACATTGCGTGTTGATAATGGCAGACAAATTGTTGTGATGGCCATAGACACTCTCCCTCTAAATCTACCATTTGAATAAATTCTTTATGATCGCCTGTTAGTAGGATCGTTATAAGTGTGTCTCCTCTAGTGAGACAATTGTTCATATATGTTAGTGACAAATTCATTGTCCTATATTTATGAAATAATGATCATATGCCGATTTGAATTTAGATGGTAGAAGCTCTCACATTCATAATATTAATGCCAAATGATACAAACTTAATAAAGACACCACATATGTGTGGCGCTGCCGTTTAATTCATGTCAATGTTGTAGTCAATGAATTAGCTCCATAACGGATGGATCTACAAGTCCTTAGATTTGTTACTTTGACACTTGCAAAATAACTAAGACACCATTTTCGGAAAACGGGCATATAACTTATTGATAGTCATGCATATAGATGTATGTGGATCAGTAAAGTAATTGACGGGTAGTGGAGACCTTTATTTCGTGAACTTCACTGAACGTTTTTAGTATAACTTGTTGAGAATCGTGCATATGGGTGTATGTGAATCAATGAAGTACTTTAACGTGTAGTGGAAGTCTTAATTTCATAGACTTCATGAATATTCCGAGTAGATATATGGATATCCACTCAGGGAATGTTAGCCTGGAAATTTTGATTCGATCAAACAAGTTTTGAATGAAGTAAGAAATAAATTTAACAAGAAAATTAAATTCCTGCGATACAGATCGAGTAAATAAAGATTTGAGTTATAATGTTGGCACATCATTGGAAGACTTGTGAGAAGAGTTCTACAAATTACGTCGCATGGAACACCATAGTGTTATGGTATGTTAGGACGTCGTAATCGCACCCTATCGGATAGTGTGTGCTAAATAAATCTCTTATCGAATTATTGTGATCATTAGAGTCATATGGTAGAAACGCAACATTCATGTTAGATCATAGGGAAACCATTTAAATCCATGGAGACAATAACATATTAGTAGTGGCATGGCTTTTAGCCTGGATTGTCGTTTCAGCAATTTAGTGTTTCGATGTGATCAAACCTAAAATGGATTAATCTTTGTATTGTACCGTACCTAAAGGGTTAGTTGGGTACATGTCTCACGACATAGGCAAAATCGTTGCCGGAATATGCCTTGCGAAAGAAATAGTTTCTTGTCCAAGGGTATAAGTTGGAAAGAAAGTAGAGCAAGACGAAGTTGATGAACTTCCTCTCCAGACATCAGAGTGGCGCAACGGAAAGTGTTTTCCGGTGTCATGCTCCACAGCTGGAAAGAAGCTGATGATACAACATCATGTTGCTCTGAGCTCATACTAAGAACGTAGGCATACGAGGTTTTGTTCCACACTATGTGTTACGACAATCTTGTTATGAAGGTCATGTTAATGGAATATGATAGACCTACGAACTACGAAGAAGAGATGGTAGACCTAAGTCCGAAAAATGACTATGAGTCATATATGATCCGAGATTGTAGCACCCCAACTTTTAATAAAGTTGGAACACCTGTGTTATGTGCTAGTCCCTGGATCACTGCCAGCACCACAGTACAAAATATAAAGTACCATTGCATAAGTATTAAAATTGCTACAACGAGATCCAAAAATAATAGCCAAATATGGCTTTATTACAATTTGCATAGCCATGAAGGCTAGCTAAAGTTCAAAGTTCACAGCGAAAGCGAAATAACATTGAGCCTCATCTTCAAGCATGCGCCACAGGCAGTCATGTTGGGTGTAGACTCGAGCCAAAATCATTCAGCATCAGAATTACCTGCACATTTGAATATGCAGCCCCCGAAGGAGGTTAATACAATGATGTATTGGCAAGTGACTATGGTGGATATATACTGGCAAGTCTAACATCTATATGCATATTTGGCTTGGTGGGGTTGAAGGCTATTTGCAGAAAGCAAGTTTTCTCCTATCATTTTGTAAAACACTTTTATTTCTCGAAGACTTGGCACCGAGGGATAAAGCCCAAGTGCACCAACAATTCTTTCCTTAGTCAAATTTTACTTTATGAAAACAGTGTTGAGATTCTTCTGCCCATCCTTGTCCAGTTGCTCGAAGTAGTCCATTTCCGGGGACACGGCTGAGAACTCAGATTGTCGACTCTGCAGAGGTTGTGCACTTTCACCTTTAGACTCAATTTGTCCGAGAAATCCTATACACGCGGAGTGTATTATGGAAAGGAGAGAATTTAGACAAGAACTTTCAGAAGAAGAATGCAACCATACTAGCAAGACCCATTCCACCTATCATCTCTACATCTTCTTGTCAAGCTGACAGGTTGCACTCCCACAACTTAATCATTCTAGACAGAGCCCATTGTCAAAAGGTTGCACGGGAAGCTTCTAAACTTGGAGGGACTTAGTAATCTCTTTGTTCCTGGGTGGCCATCCACAAGTGTACTTCTGGGTAACAACCACCATACTCGTGGCGCTAAGTAGAATAGACATTCATCCTAGGCGATGACAACCACAAGCATAGTCCCAAAAGCCACTCAACATAAACCATAACAACCAATTCCACCCAGATGTATATTTTAGATTTTAACACTTAGAAACATTCCCATAACATGGTAAACATTTTTTTAGCATGGCTAAGCAACTAATAAAATCTTTTCATGGCTGCTTAGGAAAGGGGTGGCTACACACTACTAGGATATTTGTAAAATACAAATTAACTTAACATTATAAAATAAATCAAAAATCCCTATCATGCACACTACTCAAAATATACTACTTATGCATATAGAAAATATGGGATATTGTATGAATGTCACTTGCCTTGGTAACAGGAGGAACAAGCACAGCAAGAATAACAATCACAAGCAATTCCTTCCTCTTCTTCACAATCTAGCACAAACAATGAATAAAATAAATACCAACACAATACCATCAAAACACTAAACATAATCATGTATGCATGAATGATATGCTATGATAATAGGACACACTTATTAATACTTCTTATTTTCTGTCATTAATAAATGAAATATAATTTTTAGTTATTTCTTGTTTTATTTATCAATTAAATAATTTTAAAATAATATAGTAAAACTTTGATTTCTATAATTACAACTTTTATTGTTTTTATGACATCTTCAATTTGGACATTTATTAATATTCCTGGACAGAGGGAAATAATACAATCCTAAAACAATTACATTTATTTCTAAATAATTTTTTATTATTTAAGTTATTATTTTAATGGCCGAAATACTCCTCTGATAATTATACAAATTATAATTTGTCAAAGGGAAAAACAAATGATGTAGAAATAAACTACATGAGCAGAGCTTTCCAATGACATAAAGTTTATCAATTTTGGACTTACAGATCAAAAGTTATAAATTTTGCAAGTTTTAATAGTTTTCTGTTTTAATTTCTAAATTTTATTCGTAATATAAAAAGAATCGGCCACGCGGCGCGATCTGATTCGCCCGTACCGGTTCGACGCGGATCGCGATCGAGAGCCGTTAGATCTAAATGAAATCGGACGCGCCAGATTAATCACAGAAGCGAAAAATAAAACAGATCCGTTGGATCTAAATCCAACGGTCCAGGACGCGTTGACCTAACGCGGGCGGCGCGAGTCGCCGGAGACGCGCGGGGCGCGGCGGAGCCATGGCCGGCGTTTGCGCCCGAGGCGTTCTACGGTGCTAGGACATAAACGGAGCTCACCAGGGGGTGCGTCAAATCGAGATGGAGACGATGGCGAGGCGGCGATGAGCGGAGCGTCCTCGTTCCCTCGGGAGAGCTCGCCGGAGTTGTGCGTGGCGGCGGATCTCCTCGGTCGTGGACGAACTCGACAAAGCGCTGCACCAAAAAGCCTGTAACCGTGTCAAAAGGTGTCGCGTGAGTGCAAGGGTGCGAGGGGAAACTACGAGAGGGCTCGGCATTGCTTTAGCTCACCGGAAGTCGAAGTTTTTGCCGGCGGCCACCGCGGAACTCCAGAGACGAATGCGTGCGGCCTGGTGGCTCTCGGGTCGATTGGTTTGGGGCAAACGGAAGAGAACGGAGAGGGGTATTAGTAGGGGGAGGAGGCGAGGTAAGGGGAGTAGTAAATCGCTCGTAACCGTGCGAATCAATCCGCCGTTTCCTGTCGGGGTCGGCAGCGTGATTTGGGGACGAACGTTTCCGCGGGGGTGATGACAGGTGGGTCCCACCTGTCAGCGACTGCGAGCGAGAGCGCGGGGCGCTGGGCCGCTGGCGGGCTGGTAGGCTACGCGTGCGCGGCAGATAGCCAACGGGTCGGCCCGATTTCCTTTTCTTTTTAAAAGAATTATTTCCTGTTTTTAAACACTGATTTCAAATATGATTTTTAAACCTATTCAAAACATTTCAGAAAAATTCATAAAAATATGTTTTGGAAAGTTTATTAAAAATGGGACTTTTTGACATTATACTTACCCATAAATAAATTGATAATATTTTATTTCTTTAAGGAGTTTTAAGTGAACACTTTATGGAATTAGAGTTTATTCAAATTTATAATTTGAAGTTTTATTTAATATTTTTGTGATGTAGTTTTATGCCTAATGATGAATGATGCTTGAATGCAAAGTTTTAAATTTTTGCAAAATTTGGGATGTTACAGAGATAAAATCCATGTACGATTACCAGGTAATGACTTGGGAGATCTTCTTGATGGAATCTAGGCTGTTAACAGAATATGGAATTTTAGGAGAGAGTAGATACTGATAAGGATCGATTTGTTGCGAAACAGTTCCGACAGATTCAAAAGTTGACCACAATGAGATTTTGTCTCAAGTGGCGAAGCCTAAATCTATTCTGGGTCATTTAGCAATTACTATAATTTCAAATGAGAAACTGATAGATGGATAAGGAAACCATATTTCTTAATAGTGTCATTAAGAAAGAGTTGTAATCAGTACAATAATGGTTTGGTGATCCTAAGGATGCTAAGCATATATGTAAACTTCAGTTGTCCATTCATGGGCAGAAGCAAGCATATCGGAGCTGGAATCTTCACTTTGATAATGTGATCAAAGGATTTTGTAGTTGTCAAAAATAGTTGAAGAAAGCTACATTTGCAAAAAAGTGAGTGGGAGCAAAGTAGCTTTTCTTGATCATATATGCGGAAGGCATATTTGAGTGGGAGCTAAGTAGTTTTCCTTGATCTTATATGCGAAAGGCATATTTGAGTGGGAGCTAGGTGCCATTCGTGATTTTGTATGTAACGACATACTGAATGACACAGATCCTCTAGTAGAGTGCAAAGGATTATTTAAGTGATTACATTTTCTATGAATGAAGTTAGGAGTATTAGGCATCCAATCTATAATTGTATAGATCGTTAGGGGCTTAATAACATTAAGTCAAAATATTTCCTAAATTAAGATTCTGAAGTGTTTCAGAATAGAACAATCGAAGAAGATTGTTCTTGCTTGTATGACTAGGTAAAATATTAAGTTTATCTTGGCATTTCCAATGATAGAAAATGATGTTCGACATTCTCTATGTATCAGACATAGATTCTATCAGACTTAAAGCTCGACTTGGTGTGACCCAAGTTCTTGGTTGAAGAACGGGTTCTAGAGTTATCCTTGTGTGGATCAATGAACAAACGTTAAGTATATTTTTCAGTGTCTATGAGAACTGAAGATATGTTTTCTAGTAAAAGGGTAAGAGTGTGTAAGACAACTTGTCGTAAAATGGTTATGATGATGCAAGTTGTGACACTGACCCATACAACTAGAAATCTCATATAGGAGATGTCCTTTATTTTGAAGAAAGACATGGGTAGCTTGCAAAGTCGCATATGAATGCATTGTTGCATAATCTACATAGGTATAGAAATATATGGCGACTTCAGAAGTACCAAGTGTGATTGGACTGAGCAGTTTTCCGAGCGTATGTGGTCCCCTCAATAGATCTCTTAGACTTTTAAGGCCCATGCTACGTGAATGTTCGAGTCTCACTCCATCCACTAGAATATATTTCACCGTCATCGTAAGATACGGGATGATGTCAAACTAGGTGACACAGAATTGTTCCAAAGCACATATAGGTCTCAATATGTGCAATCTGTTGACTGTATTCCTCTTCCACGAGACAAGCATTCACCAAGATGCTATGGGTGTTGAGCTTTTACCAAGTTGTAAACTAAATTAAGTGTTACTCTAGTGCAAGTGGGAGACTTAAGGGAATATGCCCTAGAGGCACTTAATAAAGATAGTTTATTAGGTTATATTCCAATTGTTAATTGTATGTTTTATACCATGATATAACTGTATTAAGCGGAAACATTAATACAGGTGTGGTAGATAAACAACCAGGTCCCTAGTAGTTGCCTCTGTTATTACTAGTTTCATTGCGCGATTGATGATCGAGTTTTCCCGATCATGACACATGGCGTCTGTTGGCAATGGAGTCATGTCGTTAGGTGGAACGATGTGATGGACTTACCCATATTTATAGGACGTAGGCATTACGCCTTAAGACCGTGAGATCAACTCTTATTGTTATCCCTGGAAGCTACTTTGATCGCACCAAACGTCATATCTTATATAGTGTCACAATGATAGGTGATACTTTTGGGTATCGGAAGGGGGTAGTTGAGACGAGGGGTCAACAGCGGGATTTGTCAGTCCGTATAGCCGGATAGATACTCTAGGGCCCACTCGGTGAGATTATGTCAAATGAGCTTGCAAACATGTGACTAGGTCACCAGCTGACATAATATCATAGACGAGTAGAAGATAGCGATGTCGGTAACGAGGTCAACTAGATATGGAGATATCTAAGAACGACGATCGGACACGCTAAGTATCGCCATGACAAAGGGTTTAAGACTTAACGTTCAGGTTTGATAGATGAAAGTCATTCGTTATATCACAGGGGTTAATTCATGGGGTCCAGGCATACGAGTTAATCATTGATCGGAGAGGAGTCTCGATCATGTCTGTTATTATATCGAACCGCTAGGGTAACACACTTAAGGGGTTTCGACAAGACAACTGGAAAGGAAAGAGATCACCGGGAACATCCCGGGAATGGTCCGATGGAGATCGGGTAGCGACGAAATAGTTTTCGGAGATAGAATAAATTATATATAATATGTTTGATATTAATTAGTGTAATTAATGTTTAAATATGATTTTATATATTTATTTTCGAATTTATTTAGACTGATTTCCCTAAATGGGCCTTCTGGTCGAAAGAAGATCCATAGGGGGAAAATTCCTCAAGGGAATTCGGTGGGGGCTTGATGGCCGGCCTAGGTGGGACAAATAGGGCCCACCTAGGGGCGGCGCACCAGCTTGAGCCGCACCAGGCATGTGGGAATAGTCCCACATTGCCTGGCTGCCGAGTTGGCTCCCCCCGGGGAGCCTATATAAGAAGGGGCACCCCTAGCCTTTTAATTCTCCAATTAATTCCCTAATTCTCTCTCGATTTCGTGATTCCCTTTGTGGGAATTGCGCTGAGTAGAGAAGGGGGATCTCTCCACCATAGCTCGCTGTCGCGCTGCTGGTGTTTCGGTCCAAGTCTTCCGCTGCTCGTCCTGGACTGGAGCTTCGGAGGTCGTCGTTTCCACTGTATGTGTGTAACGCCCTGCGAGGTGCTGCGCTAGCGGTGCTCGGAGGCCTACTTCCTCCACCCGACCTCGAGGTCATCTTCGTCGTCTTCGTCGCATCAAGTTCTCCGCGACCTAGAGGTCGGCTACGTCGTCTTCGTCGTCAACGCTTGTGCGGGAGCGTAATCCCTGCTATTCGGTCTACAAGCGTATGTATTCCGATCTCCGCGGTACTTCTATTTCTGTATAGTATAGACCTTGGCTAGTTTGAGGATATCGTTGCTAGGAATTTTTTTGTTTTCTGCCTGCGATCCCCTTCATTGTGCTCATGTTTAGCACCTTTACTCCATATGAGAGAGTTTTCATGTCTTAGTTGCATAACTATGTGGGGAACTTTACACTATAGAACTTGGCTTGTATATTCCAATGATGAGCCTCCTCAAAAGTTCTCTAGGTCTTCGTGAGCAAGCAAGTTGGATGCACCCCCACTAGTTCCATTGGAGAGCTTTCATATACTTATAGCTCTATGTGCATCCGTTGTGCCTTGCATAGCTTCGATTGTAAGACTTCCTCTTGTCTAATGATCACTTGCAGCTTTGTGAGCCTTTCTTCCGTTGGCCTTCCAAACCTCCGTTAACATTTTCTTAGCCAAAACATCATGGTGCCAGGAACCAACGTTGAACTCTTGCTTGTTTCATTTGAACAAATAAAGGAGTTGATCTTCTACGTGCATATTGATATTGCTTGACTTGATCCTTTCACAAAGTTGTCATGTTTGTTGGAAGCATTAGATGATTATATTGTTGTGCTTGAAGCTTAAATCATCTTTAATATCTACTTTGCACAGTCGATTGCTATCTAGTACTATATCATTGAAAGCTTTTCTTGCTTTACCTACTTGTTTATTTATTACTCGCTTGATATCAATATAAACTACAACACTTATTCATTTGATCTCAGTTTACATGTCTTACATTATTACGTGATCAAGATTGTGTTGAAGCATGTCATTTCAGAAATTATTCTTCGTTTATCGTTCTTGCCTACTCGGGACGAGTAGAACTAAGCTTGGGGATGTTGATACGTCTCCAACGTATCTATAATTTCTTTTGTTCCATGTTATATTATACCATGTTATTATATGTTTTATATACATTTTATATAGTTTTATGCATTTTCTGGGACTAACCTATTAACAAGATGCCACAGTGCTAGTTCCCTGTTTTCTGCTGTTTTTTGTTTCAGAAAAGTACTTAAGGAAATATTCTCGGAATTGGACAAAAAAATCCTGGAATTATTTTTGCATCGGGAACGTTCTAGAAGACCGAAGATGACACGAAGTGGGGCACCGAGGCGCCACCACATGGTGTTGGCGCGGACAGAAGTGGGGTCGCGCGAGCACATGGTGGCGGCCCTCGACCCTCCACCTCCTTCGCCCTTCCGCCTACAAGTACCCCGCCAAAACCTAAAAATCATACGGTATTCGATATTTCCTCCACGGGTCCAGAGCGCCGCCGCCATCAAAGACAAGATTCGGGGGACAGAAGTCTCTGTTCCGGCACCCTGCCGGGACGGGGAATTGCCCCCGGAGCCATCTCCGTCGACTCCACCGCCATCTCCATCGCCGTTGCTGACTCCTACGATGAGGAGTGAGTAGTTCTCCCCCGGGGCTGCGGGATCTACGGTAGCCATGTGGTCTATCTCCCTCTCCCATGTGATCTTTATGTGATCATGAACTTTGTAATCTAGTTGAATATGTGATGCTACTCTTTATTTATTATGCACTCTAGAGGTTACTTTAATATGAACTCCGGTGTTATTCACGGTTGTAATGGTGACAGTGTGTGCACTGTGTGTGATTCCTTTATGAAGTTGTTGGTGTTAGTTTACTCTGACTTTGAGGGTGCTCTTGTAGCCCTACATGATGAATGGTGTTTGTTATCCAACATGAGAGTGTTTGAGAGTAGTGTTTATTTATTTAACTTTGATTTCTTTGTTGAGAATGTCCACTGGTGAAAGTAGGATCCCTAGACCTTGTTTCTTAGCATTAAAACACCCTTTCAACCAAGTTCTGCTATATGTTTGCTTGCTGCCATTTTTATTACAGATTGCAATTACTACTTATAATCATACATATTACTTGTATTTCACTATCTCTTCACATAACTAGTGCACCTATATATCTGACAAGTGTATTGGGTGTGTCGGGGACACACGAGACTTCTTGTATCTTAATTGCAGGGTAGCATGAGAGGAATATCTTTGACCTCTACCTCCCTGAGTTCGATATACGTTGGGTGATTCACTTAAGGGAAACTTGCTTCTGTTCTACAAACCTCTTCTCTTGGAGGCCCAACAAGTTCATGAGAATAGAAGTGTGCGTAGACATCAGTGGGGGACATAATCAGGGTGGTCGGACTGATCCCAACTGATTGCCGCCTCAGACCAGTTCAAATACTGAGGGACGTCTGGCATTGTCGCATTGAGTTCGGGCATCTCCGCCTTGTCTGCCTTGGCCGAAGGTGTGCGGACAAAGCACACGAGTGACTCTTTGACCTTCGGGTAAGGCTTCTTTTTCTTTGCGGAGGCGTCGTCCTCGCTTGAGATTGACATTGAGTTGTCATCCTCGTCGTCCTTGTTGTCTTTCTTGTCGTACTTCTTTGACTTCCAGCCAACAGTAGTGTTCTTTTTGAAGTCGTCCATGAAGCGGCACTCGCTAAGCATATGGTTGACCTTGCCAAGTTTTTCGTGTATGGGGCATGGCAGAATTTTTGCCTGCTCGTAAGTGATGCGTGTCGCCGCCTTAGGGACTGAGCCGGCGGCACGGTTCTTGTTTTTCCACTTCTTTTTGCCGGCGTTTCCAGGGAACGTGACGGCAACCTCGTTGGATGGCCTGGCTTTGTCTTCCGTTGCTTGCTTGCGCTTGTTTCCCCGCCTTGGCACGATGTTGACATCCGGATCATCGTCACGGGCGTCATTATCTGCTGCTGCATACTGGGCAGCAACGTTGAGCATTATGCCAAGGTTCGTAACATGCTCGCGGACGAGTCTATGACGGAGTAAGCATGGATAGCCTGAGCGTCTGAAACACCATGGCAGTTGGCTTTCTCTGAGATCCATCGGCTCACAAAGTTTGTCATGGTTTCGTGCGTCTTCTGAACACAGCGTTGCAAATCCGTATAGGTGTTTGGACGCTTGTATGTTCGTTGGAAGTGTTGGGAGCACACCTTTTCCATGTCATACCAACTATGGATAGACTTCTCTGAAAGGTTGTAAATCCAAGCTCTTGTTGTGCCTTCCAACATGAGAGGTAGGTAGCGGACGGCAATGTGATTGTTTCCGTCGGCAATCTCTATGGCCATGGCATAGTCGGCTAGCCAGGAGTCCGGCTTAACGAGGACGATGTACCTAGGACCACCGATGTCATATCCTTGGGAAACGGCTCTCTGCGGATAGCGTCGCCAAAGAACTTTGGACCATAGTATAACGGCTCCTTTCTTCTTGCTATGTCTTGTAGGCGGTGTCGTGCGTCTTCTGGAGAGAGATGTTGTCCGCCTCTGTTGGCGTTCGGCTCGTCCTGTGCTACCCGACTTCTGCTGCGCCTGGCCTCGTATGCCGTCTCCCTTCTCTTGTTGTCGGTGCTGCGTGGTGGAGACCAGCTTCGACCTCTCCTAGGAGGGTCGTTACCATCATATTTTCTAGGCGGCTGACAATTGTTCTGGCTACCGCCATCGTCGCGCCTGGGCTGAGCTGGAGGTGGCAGTTCGCCTCTACATCCTGTCCGCGAGTGTTCGTCCCGCCTTGGTTTTGGCGGGGGCGTCTTCTTTGGAGGTGGTGTCGCCTTCCTTTTGTCGCCATGGCTGTGGAGCCGGACGGGCCTTCAGGGTCAGCACCGGGTGCTGCTCTGCATTTTTCCGACTTGGATTCCAGAGCTCCTCCGCGGGCATCCGCCATACGGCCATAGGAGTCGGCGTGAGCTTGTTGTTCTAGATACTTGTTCATGAAGTGTCTTGCATTGGCCACCTTTTCATCCGCTATGTAAGCCTTGTCGTCAAGGGTATCGAGCGCAGCAGCAATGTTAAGGATCAGGGTGCAGAAAACAACATCACCCCTTATGTCTGTGCGCTGCGGTGTTGTGCACCAGTCGAAACCCAAATGCTGAGCTGCTGTGGTCGCATAGATTGGCGGCTCTTTGTCACGGCGGTTTTTTGTTGACCTTTTCTTTTCTTCAAAGAGCTTCTTGTTCGGCTTTACCAACATCTTTTCCTGCTCCGTCTCGATCTTCTTTGCAAGACTCTCAACATTCTCCTCCCTTTTGCGTAGGAAATCAGAGTGCAAAAGCATGTTTTGCCTAAGCTCCTCCACTTCGTCGAGTGGGGTATCTTTAGTCACCGGAGTGTTCATGATTTCGTCAACTTCCTTGATAACGGAGAGCAATCCGTAGGTTTGCTACTGCCTCTTTTTTTTAGACCAGTCTTCTTTTTCACGTGCACCTTGTCAGAACCGTCAACGATTTGACCGATAGTGATGTTGCCGGCTATCTCCTCCGGCTTGTCCTACGGATCATAAGCGACTGGGGTTGTCTCGTTGCCGATAACAACCATCATAGCCAGCTTGTCAGGCATGTTTGTATCCATTATGTTCTCTGAAGGAACTGGATTAGCACTTGAAAAGCAGCTTCTGACTCTCTCTTCGAAGAGACTAGCATCATCATCAAAGTCAGAATCCGCGTTGACTTGAACGGTAGATCTGGATTCGGCATCTAATACTGCATCCTCCTGAAGAGTAGGAAGGATCGATTCATGATCGTTGTTTTCCGGCAGGGAGTCGGATCCCAGTCCGACAACTCCGACAAAGTTGAAGTCAGATCCAGCCGACTCCTGAGAGAAGGCGGATTCAGATCCATCTTGCTGGTCGACCGCTTGGTCGAAGGGTTGGTGGGTGGGGTTGTACAAACACGGTAAGCCGTATGCCTCCGGCATGTACCCGATGAAGACGTCGATTCCTCCGATCGGCACGATTGCGCACCCGATGAGGTAGTCGTCCGTCGGGAGACAGGACTCATCTGAGTTGACGTAGCTGCAACCACCATATCTTTTGACGCGGCCGATGGGGATCTCCTTACCCATGCCGCCAAGTGTTCCCGCCTGGAACGTGACGCCAGGATCCTTATGCCCCAGGATGGGGGCTAGCTGTCGGAGTATCGACATAATTGATAGGAGACGGGGGTCCTCTAGCCTATGGATGGATGTGGGGAACAAGGCTGGAGTCGTCGAGGTCGGGATTGAACACGGTGAGGTTACCCAGCTTCAGTTCTCGCAGCGGTGGCGAGACCCTACGTGCTGCTATAATTCACTATAAGGCCAAAGACGTGAACAGGTTACAATTTGTATGTTGCGTATTGGAGCGTCCCCTAAAGGCTTCCCGGTGGCCGGCTTTTATAGGCGGCCGGACCCCGGGTTACAAGGTAAGTACTTGTCCGGCAAGTAAATAGAGTCCTAGACCTAGCCGGCTTGGTTACCGGCTTCCGTCTTGGGCTTGATGGCTTGATGGGCTTCGACCTTCCGTCTTACTTGGACCGACCGCCTACTTCCTTGTACGTCAGCTACCTGGGCCACCCGGAAGGCATCAGCCTTACCACCCTTGGGACACCCTGGACTAGCCGGATTGATCCATGTCAGAGATAACCCTAGTTGGTATATCCCCAACAGGGCCCGAGTGCTCTGATTTCAGATTTGAACATATTATTGTATCATGAGGATAATCATATTTTTAACATCATATCTACAAGTTGTATGCAAATATCATTGTCTGGAACACGAGGTCCCAAAGTGACAAAAATTGGGGCAGCCGAGGGGAGTGGTTGTGATGTGAGGATCACATGTGTTCATGGAGTGTTAATGCTTTGTTCCGGTACTTTATTAAAAAGAGTACCTTAATTACCAGTAGATTCCCAAGAAGCCCCGCTGCAAACGGGCTGATACAACAAAAGATGATGTGCAAGTTTCTCATTGTGAGCACGCACAACTAAATTAGAACACATGCCTATGGTTAATTAATACTTGGATGCTTTATCTTATTTATCTGCAAATGCCTATGTCTTGATATTTTATGAGTTATCTTAACCATGCAACGACCGTATATTCGTCGCTATGCCTACAATATTTTAATCTTGGTGTCTACTATAATTACCACTGTTGTCTTTATTTCACTGCTGCTATTATTTCACTACTATCACTGCTATAAAACTGTTGCTACTAATAATCTGTCTTGAGCAAGTATATTCACAGGTGCAGCTGAACTGACAGGCTTATAAATATCATTTGACTCCCCTTGTGTCGAATCAATAAATTGGGGTTTGCTTCCCTCGAAAACTGTTGCGATCCCCTATACTTGTGGGTTAGCACCCGACCGATTATTTGTTGGGCGCAGTTATTCCAGGCGGCTGGAGGCAATTTCTTGTATTGTGCATTAATTGCCGACGATGCAAATTGTGGTTTTTGCTGGATAGGATGCGTCGTTGGCGGCCGAGGCAATGACCGAGATCATCGACGATGGTACCACCTACGCCGCCAGTGCCTACGCCAAGACAGATCAGTTTGGCTAGGACGACGAAGGGGATGCCACCCAGGGCCAGGAAGGGGAGGTCGATGAAGAGGATGGCGTTGGGGCGTCATCTCGTCTCTCACTACCAAATTTCACCAATGCCATGAGCAAATCTTCATGAGAGACGAGAGTGGCAAGAACGATGCCAACAAGGTTAGCCGATCATCTTAACTTGTTACCCATCATGTTTACATGCATACATAACTTGGCCTTTGTTTGTGTAGCTCAAAGATGCCAAGTACTTCTACCTTGACTTAGTCGGATGACAAGAAGTCATACAAATTCATGCATGTTTGGGAGGTGGTTAAAGGATGCCCGAAGTGGAAGAGACATGTAAAAGACCAAAGCACCGCCGAGGGAGATGAAAGAAACTTGCCGACTGCTACCGCCGATCGCCCCGAGATGGGAGTGAAGGCGTGCAAGGTGGCCGCTAGGGCTGGCAAGAAGTTAGGGGCCTCAGGCGCCACAGGCAGTATCCAAGAGTCGGCGAAGCTATACGTTGCTGAGGTGGCCGCCGCGACCGCCGAAGAAGAAGCTGCAAGCCATGTCCGACGAGAAGTGGAAGCTCTACTTGAAGATACAGAAGGCCAAGCTCAAGAACCAATAGAAGAAGGAGGAGCATCTTGTCATGACCACGAATACGTCCTGCTTGGTTACAAGGTAAGTACTTGTCCGGCAAGTAAACATAGTCCTAGACCTAGCCGGCTTGGTTACCGGCTTCCATCTTGGGCTTGATGGCTTGATGGGCTTCGGCCTTCCGTCTTACTTGGACCGACCGCCTACTTCCTTGTACGTCAGCTACCTGGGCCGCCCGGAAGGCATCAGCCTTACCACCCTTGGGACACCCTGAACTAGCCGGATTGATCCATGTCAGAGATAACCCTAGTTGGTATATCCCCAACAGGGACCGAGTGCTCTGATTTCAGATTTGAGCATGTTAATGTATCATGAGGATAATCATATTTTTAACATCATATCTACAAGTTGTATGCACATATCATTGTCTGGAACACGAGGTCCCAAAGTGACAAAAATTGGGGCAGCCGAGGGGAGTGGTTGTGATGTGAGGATCACATGTGTTCATGGAGTTTTAATGCTTTGTTCCGGTACTTTATTAAAAAGAGTACCTTAATTACCAGTAGATTCCCAAGAAGCCCCGGTGCAAACGGGCTGGCACAACTAAATTAGAACACATGCCTATGGTTAATTAATACTTGGATGCTTTATCTTATTTTTCTGCAAATGCCTATGTCTTGATATTTTATGAGCTATCTTATCCATGCAACGACCGTATATTCGTCGCTATGCCTACAATATTTTAATCTTGGTGTCTACTATAATTACCACTGTTGTCTTTATTTCACTGCTGCTATTATTTCACTACTATCACTGCTATAAAACTGTTGCTACTAATAATCTGTCTTGAGCAAGTATATTCACAGGTGCAGCTGAACTGACAGGCTTATAAATATCATTTGACTCCCCTGTGTCGAATCAATAAATTGGGGTTTACTTCACTCGAAAACTGTTGCGATCCCCTATACTTGTGGGTTAGCACCCGACCGATTGTTGGGCGCAGTTATTCCAGGCGGCCGGAGGCAATTTCTTGTATTGTGCATTAATTGCCGACGATGCAAATTGTGGTTTTTGGTGGATAGGATGCGTCGTTGGCGGCCGAGGCAATGACCGAGATCATCGACGACGGTACCACCTACGCCGCCAGTGCCTACGCCGAGACAGATCAGTTTGGCTAGGACGACGAAGGGGATGCCACCCAGGGCCAGGAAGGGGAGGTCGATGAAGAGGATGGCGACGAAGAGGATGTCGTCCGGAGGGCTGGAAACAGAGGCAAGACTCGGTGCGTTAGCGAGGACGTCTTGTTGGCCCAGTCGTGGCTGAACGTGAGCATGGACGGTGAGAAGGGCGCCAACCAAAGGAAGAATGACTACTGTACACACATTCACAAGGACTAAACCGAAAGAACGGCGTATCCTCCAAATCAAGACTTGCCTTACCGCAATGCCAAATCGGTTGAGAGCCGTTGGGGCGTCATCTCGTCTCTCACTACCAAATTTCACCAATGCCATGAGAAAATCTTCATGAGAGACGAGAGTGGCAAGAACGATGCCAACAAGGTTAGCCGATCATCTTAACTTGTTACCCATCATATTTACATGCATACATAACTTGGCCTTTGTTTGTGTAGCTCAAAGATGCCAAGTACTTCTACCTTGACTTAGTCGGATGACAAGAAGTCATACAAATTCATGCATGTTTGGGAGGTGGTTAAAGGATGCCCGAAGTGGAAGAGACATGTAAAAGACCAAAGCACCGCCGAGGGAGATGAAAGAAACTTGCCGGCTGCTACCGCCGATCGTCCCGAGATGGGAGTGAAGGCGTGCAAGGCGGCCGCCAGGGCTGGCAAGAAGTTAGGGGCCTCAGGCGCCACATGCAGTATCCAAGAGTCGGCGAAGCTATACGTTGCTGAGGTGGCCGCCGCGACCGCCGAAAAGAAGAAGCTGCAAGCCATGTCAGACGAGAAGTGGAAGCTCTACTTGAAGATACAGAAGGCCAAGCTCAAGAACCAATAGAAGAAGGAGGAGCGTCTTGTCATGACCACGAATACGTCCGGCATGAGCCCCAACCAGAAGGCCTACTTCGTGGCCGAACGGAGGCGCATCCTGGCTGAGAAGGTGCAGCCCGAAGGGGCGGAGGACGACCAGGAGGAAGTCCAGGACAAGGCCGACACGTGATCGGCATGAACAGTTGCGCCAGGGAGGCGCCCTTTTGATGGTCGGCCTGGAGATTTGTTCTCCGGCACGGTCGATCCTTTTTTGATGGCCCGCGTTAGAGATTGTTCTCCGGCACAGTCGAAACTATGTCAAGTCTCTGACTTGCTCTCCGGCGCGGGAAAACTGTTTGATTGTCGGCATCATTTATATTAATGCATGCACCGCCGTCTTGTTCCTCATTTGTCTTCAATGTTTGTGTTGTTGATCAGCGGTGGTTCGTGCGCCCGTGAGGTGTTCGATAGTGTGCTCGTGATTGGTGGGTGGGCCTTTGAGGATTGCCGCTGTGAGCGGCGTCTAAATTTTGAACGGACACATGTCCGGCACCCCCCAAAGGAGTCCCAATTGGGGGTGGGGGGTGGAGATGCTCTTATAGCATTGATATTGAATGTTTTCTTCACTTTCTTGTCTTTGTGCTCTTACCTTATTTCGATTCTACACACTAACTATAGCAGCATGTGTTCTTGCAACATGTACATAACCGTTGTTGAATTGGACGAAGTAACGAAATGAAAAATATGCAAATCTTCCATTCGATTGTTGAACAACCAATACTTAATGCACAGGTATAATCATTTCTTTCTTTGCCATGATTTCTAAATATTCTAGTGCCATCATATTCGGAGGTTATATCAAACTTTGTGTTGGCCAGTCGAGTCATGTTTGTCGTATGTTTTGAGAAAACCATTGTATGCAGCAAAATAATCAAAGACTTTCCATATTTATGTTCGGTGTGGGACTGTTAGTTTTAGGAGAAACTCTATGCCTTTGTCTGAAATTCAATGTTTGAGTATAGTTTTCCTACCCAATATTGACCATTTATTTTGTACTCAGAGAGTAATCATAACCAATAACTCTTAAAACAAAGCCTAGCAACCTTTCAGTGCCAAATGTCTTAAAAAATTCCTAGCAACCTTTCATCCTCATGTAAGTTATTTCAAAACTTTACCACTTTGGAAAAAGTTAAAATTCAAAGATATTTTTATCCACTACCAATCTATTTACCTAAATGACGGGAGCGGCCATGCACACCTACATGAGCTAGTTCCCTTAATGGCAAAGATTTATGGCCGATTTGTATTGCCCTAAGAACACTTATCATGTCCTGAGCTGTTGGATACGAATACGAGGTATGCGTTCATTGATTTTCTTTTTCTTATGCATATGCTTATGCTTTAATGGTTTGATCTCTAATGCTTGGGAAAAGATATATGGTTGATACTCATGTGGCAACAAGTGTAACCATGTATTGGGGTGATACATAATTAACTTTTTAAGCGTATGCCTAGAAATGTTCGATGGAGTGTTGACATCGTCCATAGAACAATATAGAAGGTATTCCTTCTCATGTGATCTTTGTGACGAAAGTAAGAACATGTGTTCACGCCAAAAAGTGGCACGAGAATGAGGTAGGATGGGGCACAAAAGATGTTGTGTTTAATTGAATAGAATTAAGAATTAAATTACACCCTAACCCTCTCCTAAAAGATTTAAATAAACTAGAAATGTACCCCGGGCGTTGTGGCTATCTTTTTAAAAACTATGTTATGAGAATAAATTAGAAAATTCATGAAATATGAGTTTGTTTACACAAAATAGATGAGGCACAAAAGATCTTGTGAGTTTAATTGAATCAAATTAAGAATTAAATTACAACTGTCGGATAACCCTCTCTTGAAAGATTAAGATAAACTAAAAAAACGTACCCGTGTGTTACAGCGGCAATCTTTAAAAAAAAAATTATGTAAATAAATTAGAAAATTCATGAAATATGAGTTTGTTCACACAAAATATGTAACATATAACAGTCGAAAGGCTAAATTTAATTGACATGATAATTTTGTATGAAGATTAAAAACAGATGATGTGAATAATTGTATGGATGAAACGTAAATGGCATGGATAGGTTGCATGTAAAATATTGTTATTAGCAGGATGACATGGATAATTGATTCGCTATGTTATTGGATGATGTGTATAGCTTGTATGTTGAGATAGAAAACAATAAATGAACTTAGTAGGTTTTGCTTTATAAGAAATATAGATGTATATATGAATTGATAGATATGAAGATAACTTATACCGAGTGTGGAGTTACGACAAAATTCAGAGAATCTTGCATTGACAACAAGTGTTCACTTGCACCAAACCGCTCTCAAAATTGTCGCAAATGGAAGCGTGGCAAAACAAAAATTATTTATCTTTTCAAGACGAGTAAAATTAATTTTTTTAATCAACTCTAAAGTATTAAAAGAAAATGTTAGTTACATGGCCCCGTGCGACCATGCCCCAGCATAGCGCGTCTTAAAAAACATGACTACATGTACATTTGACGGAGCTTGTTTGATTCATAGAATTGTAAAGGCATAGGAATAAGAAATATGTAGGATTGGCATGTCATGTTTATTTGATTTCTATGAGAAGCGCATTGTGGTGAAGGAATTTTTTATGACATTAGAGCTCATGTTATTTTTCTATGGGATTTACACTACAAGATTTCTATGTGAATATTTCCTATATAAGATATGATCCTATAAATTAAATGGTTATCAAAAGAAAATTTCCTATAAAATCAAATGCTTCAAAAATGCTACAGTATGTCATTCCTTTGAATCAAATAGGCCAGGCGTGATACTGTCTACCATAGCCAATTTATTTTCGGATTTAAAATTTGGCTCCGAACGAAGTCACTCACTCGCTCCCATGAACCGTAGTAACGTAAACACAAAGTGCGGTCGGCACATTGCCCGACCTTTGTGCCTCTTTTGAAGTGGCCTGGTCAGTTAAGGTTGGAAATTCAGAGGCCACGAATGTGAAGTCATCCAACTCAAAGAAAATATCCTCAGCAAATCAATGGAGCTCTCTTCCCTCCTGCCCTCCCTGTCCCCGCGCCGCGCCCACCCCCTCTCCCTCTCCCCCGCGGCCAAGACAGTTCGGCGGCCAGCCGCCTTCCACTGCCGCTGCAGCCACTCGGAGGCCTTGGCCCCGCAAGGGACAACCACCCGGCGATGGTTCGCTTCGCTAGCCGCCGCCACCGCAGGTTCTCGATACGCTCTTCGTTATTCGACAATTCCTTCCGGGTTCGGTTTTAATTAGTACGTGTGGTCTTGATGGTTTCATGGCACAGCCGTGGGGATTGGGGCCGCCGGAGGAGGTGAAGCCGGCGCCGTGTCGACCAGCAGGAGAGTCGTAAGAATCCCTGTGCTCGAGCCTGTCCTACTTCAGTTGTTCAGGTTTCAACATTTTGGGCTGAGATCCTCGGCTGTTTGCTTGGTTCATTTGGCAGTTTAGGAGCTCCAAGATTCCGGAGAGCGACTACACCACTCTGTCTAATGGAATCAAGTACGCTTCACTGTCTACTGTTTTAGCTTTTTTTACAAGTACTGTTTAGCTATTGCTCGTGTACCCAGGTGCTCTTCAGCTCTTGTGCTGTTAATGTGTACTAGAAGGAAAAGGAAAAGACGCGCGTTACAAAAATACTTTGAGCGAAACATACTTATAAAATAATATTAATGATGAAAAAATCATGGAAGTAGAGAAGTGATATAATTATTTAGTTGTGATGCCATGAAATTTAAATTGTGTACATGGTTCTATAATGATTTGATCAAATTTCTGACAATCTAGAGACATTGTATGATGAACATTGCAAACTCAAAGAGCTAGATTAGGCATCAAGGTCATACAGTGATTGTCATTGATTTTAATATAATGAAATTAAGTATATTTTCTAACATAAATTATCTAAAAATCAATAATAGTTGACATAATTATGTCCTAACATATTTAAATAGCATTGAATACGATCGATACTATATAAAAACATAGGAACATTTCACCAATAAATACTAAATAATTCACAAAAATATAGAGCAAACTAAGAGATTAAACTGTTTATATGCAATATTAAGATGTGCATTAGTTTTAGATTGTATAAATAAATTATAAAAATTAAATGGTATGAATACCACCAACCTTTATGAACTGCAGAAATACACTTCTTTTGACATATAGTTTGAGCGCACGTAGCATGCAAGTTACCTATGGACTTGAGGGGCGTCATTAGGATTGGAGAGTCGGCCACTACTAATAGCAACGGTGATAGCGGTGGCCGGTGTAGGAGGCGACATGGGTGTTCGCATGCAACTACTGTGAGGATCGTAGAAGTCAACTCAATGTAATGCGACTCGAGAGAGGCGGAGGGAGAGAAATGGTGTCACGTGGCATCAGAGATGATGTGCCATGTAGTTCCAAGTGCTTGACGAAGCCACAGGTGTGTGGGTGGAGAGAAAGCAAACTTTGCGTAGGGACGGTTGTTTTCGGTACAATACAACTTGAGGGAGGCGGAGGAAGAGAAACGGTGCCGTGTGGCATAAGCGGCATGGCGCTATGGTGGACGCTAGGCAGAGATAAGAGAGAGGGTTATCGAATAGCTCTCTGGTACCTTCGAACTCACCACATGTCGTTTTAAAAAAATCGAACGACATGTTTAGCTTTCAATTTTTTAAAATGGAACATATCACTACGTGCCCATATTCTACAAACTCTAGATATTTTTTGTATTTTTATCTACACAAAAAAAGAGTAATTTTCAGGGGAAGTGAAGCTATTTTTTTTTATTTTTTTAAGATAGGTGTCCCTTCTTATTTCACAAAAAATAGTACTATATCCAATAGAATATTTTTTAAACTAAATTTAAAATTGTAAACTATAAATAAATATAAAAAGTAAAATATAAGTGGGGTCCACCATGACGTGGACATGTGGGAGAAGGAGAGGCCTCTATTCCTATGGAGCTTAGTATTCTTAGAGATGAAGCGGGTAATTTGGACCGGCAATTAATAAGCTGCATAGAATGTACTAGAATGGCCAGTGCGTCAGACCAAGTACATGGCGTTTTGGTGGAAGTGTAGCTCCTAGCCTGATACAGTCATACTGTCCTACATAAGGCGTAATGGATACAGTCAATTCTACTGATCTGCTTGGCGAACTGATCTTACAAATTAGATTGAATCTTTAGTTTTGTGAAATCTGAAGCATGCTTTGCTAATTAATTGCCATCACCTGAATTATGCCGTAACTTATCATAGTATTGAGCAGGTACTATGACATCAAGGTAGGAGGTGGTGCTAAAGCTGTTAAGGGATCCCGCGTTGCGGTATGTATCACCACCTGTCATGTGGGGCCAGTACTTTAGGCGCAGGAACAAGAAGAGTCCAGAATCAGTTTAGAGATAAGCATTATCTTTAGTTTTCTTGCATATCAAGTTAGTTAGTTATTTCCTTAGTTACGATTGGATCTGTACCTGTTGGCCCTATATGTAAAGGGACCTCTCAGCTTGTACGTGCTATCAGAAATCAATAAAGAAGAAAAGAGGAGGCTCGCCTCCAGTTATCCCCCAACCCTAATCTCTCTGCGCCCACGGCGCACAAGGATCTGCACGCCTACGCTCTCCGGAGCCTAGGTCGTGACAGGTTGGTATCAGAGCAGTCGTTCTTGGTTACCAGGCCACGCTCGCGCAAGATGGGATCTCCATTGTCCCAGGATGATGTGGAGGGCATTGTCAGCATCAAGATCGCCGGCCTCGTCGACCAGGTTGCTTCCTTGTCTATCAAGCAATCTAGAGCTCAAGGCCGATCTCCGCAAGCTGACCGAAGCGGTGACCAAGTTGTGCCAAACCCAAGGAGGGACGAGCATGGCGAAGATCAGCGACCTGCTGGCCGAAGACGGCAAACGGGACGCTGGTACCGGCGATGCTTGGCAAGGCACCCCCAAGTTCCAGAAGCTGGAATTTCCGACCTTCGATGGGTTGGAAGATGCACTCCCATGGTTAACCGTGTGGAGCAATTTTTTGAAGGGCAGGGCACACCTGAGCAGGGCAAGGTGTGGCTGGCCTCCTATCTTTTGACGGAAAAGGCAGTCGAGCCTGCTTTTCATTCCATTAGAAGAGTGTACAAGAGTACAGGGTAAACATAAACAAAAGGAAAGAAAAGAACTAAACTAGGTCTACAGCAAGTCGCCTGTAGGCTGCAAAAAATAAAAGAGCAGCTAGCTAATCAGGTTCCCTTGGTCTAAGGATCAAGTCAGCTGCGTTGGATTTCCCGGCATCTCTCCAGCATCTTGCTTCTTCCAGAATACCCAAAAGAATCCGATTAAGAGGTTCAGCCTTATTGTTGAATATCCTGGCATTCCGTTCTTTCCAAATAGACCACCAGGTTAGATGTACTACAGCAGTCCAATTCTTCTTCATTGTATTGGGCAGTCTTTGACGAGAATGAAGAAGCCAATCCTGTAAGCTGGTAATGTTGGCAGTAGGCACCAGGTGATAGGGGAGGGCAGCTTTGTGGATGATTTTCTGCCAAAGTCTTATAACAACGGGGCAAGAGGCTAGTAGGTGGAGTGCAGTTTCCGGCTCGCTGAGGCAGAATACACAGGCTGCATTGTGAGGCCAGCCTTTCTTCTGTAGACAATCAGCGGTGTGGCACTTGCCTCGGATCGCCAGCCAGCTGAAGACACGACACTTCAGAGGTGCCCCACTTGTCCAAATAGTGTCCATGAAGCCGAATCGGATGGAACCCTCAAACTGCATATTATATGCCGAAGTGGCTGTATACTTGCCATTAGCGGTCCATAGCCACGAGACAGTGTCCGGTGTATCATGTCGTAGCTGCACATCAGTTAAAACCTCACAAACTTGCAGGAATTGTTGTAGAGCAGCAGAGGAGAGGTTCTGTTTGAAATGCCTCATCCATTTGTTGTTGGTGATGGCCTGAGCAACTGTGAGGTTACGTTTGGTGCAACATTTGATCAGGTCCGGCGCAACAGCTGCGAGGCTGTTGTGGTTAGCAGTCCAAGGATCATGCCAAAAACTAATCCTTTGCCCATCTCCCAAATTGAATCTGACGGCAGCATTGAACAGTTTTCTAGCACCTGGCCTCCTATCACCTGGCGGGCCGTGCAGCCTTGTGGTATCGACGCTACAAAATTTCTGACGGCGCCCCCTCCTGGCAGGTGTTCGCTGAACGCCTTGGCCGCCGTTTTGGACCCAAAATCCGAAACACCCAGCTCGGCACACTCAAGAACCTGCAACAGACGGGCACGGTGGATGAGTATGAAGACCAATTTCTCACCCTTGTGTGTCGATGCGAAGGACTCGCTGAGCAGCACCAAGTGGAGTTGTTTGTGGCTGGCCTCCGCAAGCCTCTCCGGACAGACGTGTGGCTGAAATACCCAACCACTTTGGAGGACGCCATGGACTATGCCCGCGCGTATGAGGAGCGGGAGAGTCCAGACGAGAGTGATGCTTCCTCTCAGCAGACCAAGAACAAGGGGTTCTCGGGTCGGCCCTCGATGCCGGCACTCGCTGCATCTCCGCGACCATCACCAACACCGGCACACAAGGTGGGCGGCCTAGCCCCGGGAAAAAGGCCGTTTAAACGGCTGACCCCGACAGATATGGATGACCGGCGAACTAAAGGACTTTGCTACAATTGCGATGAAAAATTCGTCCCAGGCCACCGTTGCAAAAATTTGTTTTCACTGGTCGTTGATAGGTCCGATGAATACGAGGACGAAGCTGAGACTGATGAGAACGTAGAAGTGTCCCTCCATACTCTTGCAGGCATCAAGTCCAACAACACGATGCAAGTGCCAGTGCTGGTCCATGGAACACGCTTCCTTGCCCTTGTGGATTCTGGCTCCACACACAATTTTATCTCGGAAGAGGCAGCGATTCGTGGAGAGCAGACATGACCGTGTCTGTCGCCAATGGGGACCGAGTCGTCAGCCGCGGGGTGTGCTGCCGTCTGCGCATGGTGACAGGGGAAGAGCCCTTCGTCATGGACTGCTACACCCTTGCTTTAGGCGGGTTTGACATGGTTCTTGGCGTCCAATGGCTCCAGACATTGGGACCAATCTGCTGGGACTTCACTAAGCTTGCCATGTCGTTCTGGCGTGTCGACCACCTTGTCACTTTGCACGGCGAGGACGCTCCTGGTGCTCGTCTTGTTGCGTTCAATGGCTCTGATCTCCTGGCAGCACTACTAGCTGAGCATGCTGCTGTCTTCGCGGAACCGCGCGGTCTTCCCCCAGCTCGTCCCTGCGACCACCGCATCCACTTGCAGCCTGGTAGTGGCCCGGTCGTTGTCCGCCCATACCGCTACCCCGCCATCCAAAAGGACGAGATAGAGCGTCAGTGCATGGACATGCTGAGCCGTGGACTGATCCGCCGCAGCCACTCGGGGTTCTCTTCACCGGTGCTTTTGGTACGGAAACAGGACAAATCCATGCGCTTCTGCATTGACTTCCGTGCCGTCAATGAACGTACCGTCAAAAATAAGTTTCCTATCCCGGTCGTGGACGAGCTGTTGGACGAGCTCCGTGGTGCCAAGTTCTTCAGCAAGCTAGATCTCCGCTCAGGCTACCACCAGGTCCGCATGCACCCAGATGATATTCACAAGACTGCATTTCGCACTCATCAAGGCCTGTTTGAGTTCCTGGTCATGCCTTTTGGCTTGACCAACGCACCGGCGACATTCCAAGCTCTCAATGAATGATGTTTTACAGCCCTTCCTACGCAACTTTGTGCTTGTTCTTTTTGATGATATCCTGATATATAGTCCTTCTTGGGCTGATCATTTACGACATGTTCGCGCAGTGCTGCAACTTTTACAGGACCACAAGCTATTTCTGAAGGAGTCAAAGTGCACATTCGGTGTGACCTCGGTGGCATATTTGGGTCACGTCATCTCAGCCGGCAACGTCGCCATGGACTGTAGCAAGGTGCAAGCAGTAGTAGACTGGCCGACACCCAAGTCTGTGCGGGCACTACGTGGCTTCCTTGGCCTAGCAGGGTACTACCGGAAATTCATGCGGGATTTTGGCACTATTGCAGCACCCCTCACAAAGCTTCTCAAGAAGGAAGGTTACCGCTGGTCTGAGGAGGCCAACACCGCCTTTCAAGCACTCAAGACAGCATTATCTACGGCACCAGTGCTACACATGCCAGACTTCAGCCAGGACTTCATTGTCGACGTCGACGCATCAGGCTCTGGATTCGGGGCGGTGCTGCACCAAGGCGATGGTGCGGTGGCTTTCTACAGCCGGTCTATTGCTCCCACCCACGCCAAGCTAGCTGCCTACGAGCGGGAGTTGATTGGCCTTGTTCAGGCCGTACGCCACTGGCGACCGTACCTATGGGGGCGTGTTTTTCGTGTTCGCACAGACCACTACAGCTTGAAGTACCTGCTGGACCAACGCTTATCCACCATTCCGCAGCACCATTGGGTCAGCAAGCTCCTTGGCTACGACTTCACTGTCGAGTTCCGTCCAGGCAAACTCAACACGGTGGCTGACGCGCTTTCACGACGCTCGGAAGAGGATGCAGCTGTTCGAGCACTTTCCGCCCCATTGTTTGATCTATTTGACACGCTCCGTGCAGACATGGCTCGAGATCCATCTTTGGTGGAATTAAGCCAACAATATCAAGATGGGGTTTTGGACCAGGCTTGGGGTATGGTGGATGGACTTCTTACTTACAACAGTCGCGTCTATGTTCCACCTGCATCACTGTCTCTCCCTGCCATACTCGCTGCTGTACATGAGGACAGACACGAGGGTGTTCAGAAGACGCTGCATCGTCTGCGCCGTGATTTTTATGTCCCTCGGGCACGGCAAGTGGTGGAAGAGTACGTACGGGCTTGTGCCGTATGCCAACGCAATAAATCTGAGCACCTTCAGCCAGCTGGTCTGCTACAACCCCTTCAGGTCCCGACGCAGGTGTGGGCTGATATATCTATGGATTTTATTGAGGGCTTACCCAAGGTTCATGGCAAATCAGTAATCTTGTCAGTGATCGATCGGTTCTCAAAGGCAGCACACTTCATAGCTTTGGCGCATCCCTACTCGGCAGCCTCTGTGGCACAAGCTTTCTTCAACGACATTGTTCGCCTTCACGGGATGCCGGAGTCCATAGTTTCTGACTGTGATCCAGTGTTTACCAGTAAGTTCTGGTCAGAGCTCTTTCGCTTGGCGGGTGTCCAGCTTCACATGAGCTCAGCATTTCACCCGCAGTCTGATGGCCAGACGGAGTCCGTCAACCACATCATTGGCATGTACCTCGGTGTCTCACCGGTGATCGCCCACGTAATTGGCTTCAGTGGCTTCCTTGGGCTGAGTTTTGCTACAATACGTCTTACCAAACAGCTTTAAAAGAAACGCCATTCAAGGTGGTCTATGGTCGTGACCCTCCTTCCTTGCGTTCATATGATCCTGGCTCTGCGCAAGTCCAGGCAGTGGATGCTCTAGCCCAATCCCGTGATGAGTTCTTGGCAGAGGTGCGTGAGAGGCTGCTGCAAGCTCAACAACGTGACAAGCGCTTCTATGATGGCAAGCATCGGGAGGTTAATTTTGGTGTTAACCAATGGGTCTGGCTTCGTCTTCACCATCGACCCGCAGCTTCCCTCCCAGGTGTTACCCGTGGTAAGCTCGCTCCTCGCTTCTATGGACCTTACAAGATTCTGGAGCGCATTGGTGATGTTGCCTACCGCCTCCAGCTCCCACCAAAGGCTCGACTCAATGATGTGTTCCATGTCAGCCAATTGAAGATCTTCCATGGTGAACTACCTACTACGCCGCCAAGCTTACCAGCAGTGCATCACGGTCGAGTTATCCCCACTCCACATCAAGTTCTGAAGGGTCGTCTATGCCGTGGCAAACGTCAGCTCTTGGTGCATTGGACAGGGGCTGCTGCTTCTGATGCTTCATGGGTGGATGTCACTGATTTCCAAGCTCGCTACCCAGAATTCCAGCTCGAGGACGAGCTGCTCGTGGAGGGGGGAGTGATGTCATGTGGGGCCAGTACTTTAGGCGCAGGAACAAGAAGAGTCCAGAATCAGTTTAGAGATAAGCATTATCTTTAGTTTTCTTGCATATCAAGTTAGTTAGTTATTTCCTTAGTTACGATTGGATCTGTACCTGTTGGCCCTATATGTGAAGGGACCTCTCAGCTTGTACGTGCTATCAGAAATCAATAAAGAAGAAAAGAGGAGGCTCGCCTCCAGTTATCCCCCAACCCTAATCTCTCTGCGCCCACGGCGCACAAGGATCTGCACGCCTACGCTCTCCGGAGCCTAGGTCGTGACACCACCACTATTTGTACTTGGTTTAACTTCTTACCATTTCCAGAATAATCCTATGACAGAAGAAATTCCGTCATTTGCACTTGCACTCACTGACGAGACTGAATAAATGGATCTCAACTAACGAGTAGAATTGACGATGCCGAGGTCCCCTCACATGAGAAATCTGAATTGTGCCACTGTCCATTTACCTTCTTGAAACTATATAGTTTAGTCTGTCTCTAATTTTGTACTCTCAATTATCATGTAAAAGGTCGTCCTATAATTATATCAAAAAAAAAAGCATGCGTAGCACTGTCCTTTTGTTTTGATTTGTTAGTTTTTGTAGAGCTGTTGTAGTTTTGGTTCAATCTTGTAAGTTTGGAGTCTTGTAGGCGTTTTCTTATTATACATGTCCGAGACAAATATATTTTGATAATCATGTGGATCACTGGGATATGTGTAGCCATAATAGACAACAAGGTAATTACCTCTGCTGAAAAATAACATAACCGAGAGTGCTCCATCCCAGTGATGTCATGTGTTGACAGTGAGCATCCACTTATACACGAACAAGATGGATGTTCAGAAGTTGCAATTTATTTTTAGCTTCATTCTTTCAAGTATGATGACCAATGCATATATTAGTGTAGGTACATTATGTGGCCAAGTGGAAGGGCATAACATTCATGACAAGCAGGCAGGGTCTCGGTGTCACTGGTGGATCGGTATTGCCCTAATGATTTCTGCTTCTTTCTATGATGAGTTGGACTTGTGTGTTTTATAAGTTCCTTTCACCTTTTCCTCGTTCCAAACTAAGATCTTGTTATCAAGCATAGTTCTAAACTCATACATGTAGAAGCTTCTTGGTTGTTACCTGATTTGGTATTTGAAGAGTGGTCGTAGGTTCAAATATAGTTCTTCTGAATTAACTGTCTGTTACTTGTCCAAATCATTTGTAGCCGTATGGGTTTGATGTTGGCAATTCTGAAAGAGGCAATGTTTTAAAAGGACTGGATCTAGGGGTCGAGGGAATGAAAGTTGGCGGTCAGGTGAATAACTGTCATGGTTTTTTTTTTTGTTCTGCTCTACCATCTTTCATTTCAAATGAATAATTCTCTGACTTCGTAGAGAGCTAACATAAGATGATACTGTTACATCATGTATATGTGGATTACCCACCTTCTTTCCATGAGTTCAAACTTTTGGGTCTAATTGTTGTTGCATGAAACTTAACAAATATCAATTTAAAAACATGATACTCTGTCACAGATAAATAATTTATCCATCACTCACCTCTTCACAAACAAACAGTATTGACGACTGTGTTAGATATTGTTTCTTTAATTCATGATCATGAAATATTCTAAGTCACCCTGTATCATATCTAGAAGCATATATTCATTGGACCTTGACATCAGTAAAGATCACATAACAATCATTTGTCAGTTCTGACCATAACTCTGTCATTAGTGGTAACTTTATACACGTGAGAGCATTTTGAGACATGAACGCACATAACATTTCTGCTCCTGTCATGATTTCTTGTATGTGGAAAACATTGTCGCTCTGGAATCTGACGATAATGAAAATTTCAGAGGTTGATCATAGTCCCCCCTGAGCTCGCTTATGGGAAAAAAGGCGTTCAAGAAATTCCTCCTAATGCAACTATTGAGGTAAACTGTAGTTTATTTACATCCCATTTCCACCAATAGTTATTCCATTATGCTTCATCTTTTTGTCAGTGTTCAACTTGTTTTTTTTTCTGTATCTCATTCTCATCACTAAATGTTTCCCTGTTGTCAACAGTTGGATGTTGAACTACTATCAATCAAACAGAGTCCATTTGGGTAGGTGTAGCTCTTTAATATGCACAGTAAACTGTTTGTCTTGGCATCACTAACGAAAACCAATCTGCTCTACAGGAGTCCCGTGAAGATCGTTGAAGGATGAATTCTGTAATTGTCTTTTAGATTCCAGTATGAGATTTTATGCGTTCACCTTCTTTAAGAATGTATATACATATTTATCCAAATTAATTATAGTAATCAACATAAATGTAAAGGGAAAGAAAACAAGGGGGCCTAAAAGGAGTACATATTCATCTTTAAAAGGAGATGATGTATTGACTCCTGTAACAAAGCTTTGCTTGTACATGATGAGTTGATCTATGTTTTGGGATACCCTTTTCTATTCACATAGTTTACTATTATTTCTTACATAAAATAATCTACATTATATTATTTCAAGGACAGGTAACCAAAGTGGTTACTGTCTTTGCATTAAGATTGGAAAGAGAGTTGTTACAGATTACATCCAGCCCACACCAAGCACACTGACTACTCCTCCCGGCTACCTACTCTTCTCCTAGCTAGTTTCCACGTGGCAAGCTACCACCACATGTGGTAACGCACACCTACCTTCAAAGACCCTGGAGTTTCTCTCCAGCCAAATTCTTCTCATACCCACGATCATGAATGTAGCTAGATCCTTTCGTTTTTTCTTCGATTTCCTCTGCAGCGAACTGCACCACCACCGCCGAATGTTTATAGCGTCCACTTGCGCCAGGTTCGAGTGCCCCTCCTTGAGCCCAACTTGAACCAGAATTCCTTCGCGTATGGATAGTTGATTAGGATGTGGACCAGGGTTTCGTCCTCTTGGTCGCACAGAGTGCACGCTGCAGGATGCGGCAACCCTCTCTTCTCGAGCCTATCAGCCGTCCAGCACCTGTTTCTCAGCGCAAGCCAAGCGAACATCTTTTCCTTCAACGGTGCTTTGCAACTCCACAGCGCCTCGGCATAGTCTGCCTCTGTACTGCCGAAGAAGAAAGCCTGATACGCAGACTTAGCCGAAGTGATACGCAGACTTAGCCGAATATTTCCCATTAGTTGTTAACCTCCAGCGGCACTGATCCTCCACATCGGCGAGCGGCGGCAGGTCCTGAATCCTCAGCCAAAGCTCGATAAATTGGGCGATCACCCTCGTGGGGAGTTGGCCTCTAATGTACTGCACCCATCTCTCATCATGCATTGCCTCTTGCACGCTTCTTTTCTTCGCCCCTCTGGCTCTGATGAAGGGGAGAAGATCTGGAGCGATTTGAGCAGGGCTTGCCCCTTGCAGCCAAGCGTCGTACCAGAAACTGAAGCTTCACCCCTTCCCAATATGCACAGGTTTGCCGATCTGAACATCTGCTCAGCCTCGCTTGAGAGCTTGAATTGCAGGCCTATCCACGCCCTGATTGGGCCAACCTTTTCCAACCACCTCCAGTGCATCCGGAAAGCGTCGTTGAGTAGCTTCAGATTGTGGATCCCGAGCCCTCCGAGCTGCTTGGGCCTGTAGACCTGCGTCCAAGCTACGAGGCAGTTCCCACCCTTTGCATCCTTCGCTCCATGCAACAGAAAAACACGACATATCTTGTTTATCTTCTTGTTCACCAATGCAGGCAAATCCAAAGATATCATGTGATAGACAACAATTGCAGACATCACTGTTTTTATTAGGATTAGCCGCCCACTTTGTGTTAGCATGTGTGTTTTCCATGTTGCCAGCTTGTTTGCAATGGCGTCAATGAGCACTTGCAAGTCATTCTTCTTCAGTCTGGTTAGGGAAAGTGGAAGCCCAAGATAGTTTCAGGGGAAGGCCACTACCTGGCAGGGGAAACTCTGTACCACATCAGGGATGTCCAACTTGTCACAGACAATTGGTGCAATGGCACATTTGTTTAGGTTGCAGACCAATCCTAGCATTACCAAAAAGATCCAGCAGTGCCATTGTTGCCTTCAATTCTCCTTTGTCCGGTCTGATGAACATTGCGACATCATCAGCAAACAATGAAAGGCGATGCCTGATCCCCCATCTGGTGAGGCTTTGGAACAACCCTTTGTCCTCGGCCAGTCTGAACACTCGTTTGAGCACATCCATGATCGAGATGAACAAAATCGGGGATGCAGGGTCTCCCTGCCGCAGTCCTCTGGCATGCCAAATCTTCTCCCTGGCGTACCATTGATTAGCACTTTTGTGTTAGCCGTGCACAGCAACACCTGTACCCATGCCAAGCAACGAGGCCCAAGGCCTTGCTTCTTCTAAACATGCATCAGAAAAGGCCAGGAAACACTATCGAAAGCTCTGGCAATATCAAGTTTTAGGAACAGTGCCGGCACCTTCCCACGATGAAAGGTTTTAGTTGATTGATTCACCAGCATGAAGTTGTCTTGTATGGACCGTCCTTTGATGAAGGCACTTTGATTGACGTCAATGAGCGAGTCCATTTTTGGTGCTAGTCTGTTGGCCAGTGCCTTGGAGAAGATTTTTGCGACACCATGAACAAGGCTAATTGGTCGAAAGTCTTTAATGTCTGAGGCTCCATCCTTTCTGGGCAACAGAGTAATAAAAGCCTGGTTTAGCCAATGGAAACTCCGGCTGTCACTGCAGGTAATGTGCGTGATTACTGCCATGATCTCTGCTTTAATCAGGGGCCAGCACACTTGGTAGAGACGTGCAGAGAAACCATCCGGCCCCGGGGCTTTGTCTGCCTGCAGCCCCTTGATAACTCCCCGGATCTCATCCACCTCCAGGTCCCTTAGATCAGTCGACGGCAGTTGTATGGCATCCAGATTCAGTGTCTCCAACGCAGCCTGCGGCGTTCCAATGTTGTCCACAAAAAACTCAGTTGCGAGGTCATTCATGTCTTCCTGCTTAGTTGCCTCCACGTTGCCACGTTACAGTTTGAACATATGGTTCTTTCTTCTTCTTTTACTTGCAAACGTGTGGAAGAAGGATATGTTCACATCCCCTTCTCTGATCCAGGTAAGCCTAGAGCGCTGACAGGCAATAGTGCACTGCAGCGAAGCCATGCCGAGTATCTTCTTCTTGAGCTCTCTACGCAACCACTGTTCATCATCCGACAACGGCCGCCTATCCTGAGCCGCATCGAATTGTCGCACCAGCTCTTGGGCCATAAGTAGTTGCTCCTTAATATTGCCAATCTTCCGTTGTCCCCGTCTTGTGAGCGCCCGAGAAGTCGCTCGAAGTTTGAGGTGGAGTGCCAGCACGGGATCAGATGCATCCACAGGGGCATTCCATGCCGAGGCCACCACGTCATGAAACCCTGGCGTTTGAGGCCAGAAGGATTCAAAGTGGAAGCGTCTTTACTGCTGGAAATTCACATTGGTGGACATTTGAATCGCGAAGTGATTCGAGAGTGATGAGGATAGTGAAAGAATATGTCCGAGAGGCAATAATGTAGTGGTTATTATCTTATTCCATGTTTATTATAAATGTTTATGTCTCATGCTAGAATTGTATTAATCCGGAAACATTAATACATGTGTGACTAATGAACAAATTAGAGTTCCTAGTAACGCCTCTCGTTCAACTAGCTCGTTGATTAACTGATGATCAAGGTTTCCTGATCATGAACATTGGATGTTGTTAATAACGGGATCACGTCATTCGAGAATGATATGATGAACACACCCAAATTAAGTATAGCAATACGATCAAGTCATTAAGTTTATATTGTTGTACTGAGCATACGAAGTAACCCTAATCCTTAGACCATGAGATCATGTCAATCACTAACACCGGAAGAATGCTTTATCACATCAAACGTCATACCGTAACAGAGTGACTATAAAGGTGGCGTTGGGTATTCCAAAAGTATTAGTTGAGTCTCATGGATCAAAAAGTGGGATTTGTCCATCCAGATGACGGAGAGATATACTCTGGGCCCTCTCGGTGATATCACATCGACACCGCTTGCAAGCACGTGACTAGGTCACAAGGATGTTATATCACAGAACGAGTAAAGAGTACTTGTCGGGAACGAGATCGAACAAGGTATAGATGATACCAATGATAGGATCTCGGACAAGTAAAATATCGCGAGACAAAAGGAATTGGTTATGACGTTTTTGGTTCACACGATCACAAGATTCATCGTCGAATATGTAGGAGTCATTACGGATCTCCAGATCCCGCTGTTGACTATTGATCGGATAGGTGTCTCGATCATGTCTACATTATTCACGAACCGTAGGGTGACACACTTAAGGTTTGTCGACGCTTTTGGGTAGACACGGAATTTCGGAGAAAAGTTTGGACAGCATTGAAATTGTTTCGAGTAATATTGAAATATTTCAAGGGGTTAATTGTCAATGGTTGACAATGGTTGTTAATAGAATTAACAGATGAACCAAGGGGGTAAGTGTTAATGTTTGTTAATAGAATTAACAAATATTAATAAGAAATGAAATTGTTTTATTTAATAAAGAAAAACCCTTGGGATTTTTGAGTGGAATTAAAAGAGAATGAGTGGGCATTAGTGGATGCTCCACTCACATCAAGAGGGAAGAGGTGGAGTCACCCCTAGGGGCAACGACCCAACCTCACCCCTCTCCTATATATGGAGGGGTGGGAGCTCCCTTTTGAGCACACACTTGATCCTCTCTCCCTCCTCCCGCTGCTCCACCTCTGGCCATCCGCTTGGCGAAGCCATGGCCGTTTAGTTCTCCACCACACCATGCCATCGTGCTGTTGCAGTTCCTTGGTGGTTCTACTACTTCCGCTGCCCCGCTGGATCGAGAGAACGGAGGTCGTCATCAAGCCGTACGTGTGACCGAGTATGGAGGCGCTGCCCGTTGCAGCGCACATCTTCACGATCTTGAGATCGGCAAGTGAACGACTACATCATCCACGAGAATTATTCTCGAAACGCTTACGGTCTTCGAAGGTGAGTTTCTCTTGGAATATGTTCCACTCGTTACGAGCATCTTCTAGAGTAGATCTTGACTTGTTGGTTTGTTCTCACCGTAGAAATTTTTTGTTTCCTATGCTACGAACCCATCAGTGGTATCAGAGCCGTGTCTATGCATAGATGCTTTGTACGGGTAGAACACATATGTGTATGTGGGTGTTGATGATCATGTTATTGCTTCCTTTGTATATTTTGTATCTTAGTGGCATAGTAGGATGAAGCGGCCCGGACTAACCTTACATGTCCACGCACATGAGACTTGTTACACGACTGACATGCAACTTATTTTGCATAACTGGCTTTGCGGGTGTATGCCTCTCCTACTATAGTTAAGATATAAAATAGAACAGGTTGCTAATAATATTTTTGTCACCGTTGTGGTTTCATGTTCGTAGGTAAGAACGGTTCTATCTTCGAAAGCCCTAAGCCACGTAAAATATGCAAAAATAAATTAGAGGACGTCTAACTTGTTTTTGCAGGGCATGTGATGTGATATGGTCAAAGTTACAAATTTGATGTATGAGATGACACCTTTTGTAAATTATGACAAACCGACATGAGCCAAATGGTTGTCTTCTTTTAATTTATGGCATGCATGCTAAATATCATATCTAGATGATATGTTGTAAATTTGGAGGACAATCAAGAAGGAGGCGCCATGGACCTTGGTGCCACGCCGGTGGAATGATGGAGATCATGCCAAGATGCACAAGATGGAGATCAAGTGCAAGAAGGACCATATCATATCACATTATCCATGCATGTGATGTTAATCCTTTTATGCATCTTATTTTGCTTAGATCTTTGCTTAGATCGCGACGGTAGCATTATAAGATGAACCCTCTCACAGTTAATATCAAGATAATAATGTGTTCTTCCTTAGTATGCACCGTTAAGAAAGTTCGTCGTTTCGAATCACCACGTGATGATCGGGTGTGATAGACTCAACGTTCGCATACAACAGGTGTAAGAAAGATTTACACACGCAAAAACTATGGTTTTACTTGTCGAGTCTAGCACGTTCAGACATATAGTTGATATGATGAATATGTCGATGTTCGCCTTTGCAGCTGCACCATCTCTCGTGATGATCGGTTATTGGTGTAGTGATTTTGGTTTGTGTAATCACTAAAACGACTAGAGGGATGTTGTTTTTGAGTGGGAGTTCACGTAATAATTTTGAATTAACTTGAATTTAATTTATCATAATCTTAGTCCAAATAGTCTTTGCAAATATGTTGTAGATCATGGCACCACCTGCTTTCAATTTCAATATGTTCATGCAGAAAGAGAATCTAGGAAACAATGGAAGCAACTTCACCAATTGGGCACTTAACCTGAGGATTCTCCTCACAGCTTGTCAAAAGCTCTATGTGTTTGATGCACCGAAAGGTGCCCCGCCCACCGATGACGCTCCCGATGATGTGAAAAATGTTTTCCTGACTCAGAAGGAGGACCCAAGTGTAGTTCATGCTGTGAAAATGTTTCGAGAACAGCACCGCTTTTGATACAATGGGAGAATTGAAAATGATTTTTGATACCCATGCTGCCGTAGAGAGTTATGATGCTTCAGAAAAGTTCTTTAGCTGCATGATGGAAGAGAACAGCTCCGTTAGCGAGCACGTACTCAAAATGTCTGGGTACGCCGATAAGCTCATAGTCCTTGGTATATCGATCCCCAATGAGCTAGGAATTCATCGTGTTCTCCAATCACTCCCACCAAGTTAAAAGAACTTTGTGATGAACTACAATATGCAAGGCATGAAGAAGACTCTCCCCGAGCTTCTGTCAATGCTCAAAACTGCTGAAGTGGAGATCAAAAAGGAGCATCAAGTGTTGATGATCAATAAAACCACTAGTTTAAATAAAGGCAAGAAAGGCAAGCCAAAGAGTAATTTGAAGAAGGGCGACAAAACTGTTGCCGCACCTGAGAAAAAGACCAAGGTTGGCCCTAAGCCTGACACTGAGTGCTTTTACTGCAAGGGCACTGGGCACTAGAAGCGTAATTGCCCCAAATTTGGCGGATAAGAAGGCCGGCAAAGTGAACAAAGGTATATGTGATATACATGTTATTGATGTGTACCTTACTAGTACTCACAGTAGCGCCTAGGTATTTGATACTGGTTTGGTTGCTAACATATGTAACTCGAAAAAGGAACTACAGAACTAGCAAAGGATGACGTGACGATGCGCGTCGGCAATGGATCAAAGGTTGATGTGATCGCTGTCGGGACGCTACCTCTTCGTCTACCATCAGGATTAGTGATGAACCTAAGTAATTGTTATTTGGTACCTGCGTTGAGCATGAACATTATTTCTGGATCTTGTTTAATGCAAAACGGTTATTCATTTAAGTCTGAGAACAATGGATGTTCGATTCATATGAATGATATCTTTTATGGTCATGCACCTATGAAGAATGGTTTATTTCTTTTGAATCTTGATAGTAATGATACACACATTCATAATGTGAGTGCCAAAAGAATCAAGTTGAATGATGATATTGCTGCATACATGTGGCATTGCCGCTTAGGTCATATTAGTGTTAAGCGCATGAAGAAGCTCCATTATGATGGGCTCCTAGAATCACTTGATTATGAATCATTTGAGACATGTGAACCATGCCTTATGGGCAAGATGACTAGACCCCCGTTTTCCGGCACGATGGAACGGGCGACGGATTTATTGGAAATCATACATACCGATGTGTGTTGTCCAATGAGTGTGTCGGCGCGCGGTGGATATCGTTATTTTGTTACCTTCACTGATGATTTAAGTAGATATGAGTATATTTACTTAATGAAACACAAGTCTGAGACGTTCGAAAAGTTCAAAGAATTTCAGAGTGAAGTGGAAAACCATCGTAACAGAAAAATTAAATTTCTGCGATCCGATCGTGGAGGTGAATGTAACATCCCAATATTTTGGAATGTTTAAAAATCACTAAAATTTAAAACTTTTGTTTTTAATAAAATAAAATATTAAAATGCATAAGAAAACCAACTATAAAAGACTTCAAGCATATTGAAACAGTTTATTAATTCAAATATCTCAAGTAATCACTACTTTTCAAAACTTGTTTCAAGTTAAACATTTTATTATTCCATTGTATTTTCTTAAAACCTCAATATATAAATTGAAAAATGTTTTACAAACTTCAAACCATTTTATTGTAATAAAATAGTTTCTTTATAAGTATTTGATTTCAACCTCATAGCCATAGCTATTCATAAATTAAAATAATATTTACAAGTGTTCATTGAAACTATTTAAAACATGATCTATTTGCCAAATGGTTTTCATTCTTTTAAGTCAGTTCAAAACATAGTTTTGGAAATTACAAGTCTATAGTTTATAACTTTAAAACTTCATGGATTTAAATTAATGAATTATCCAAATAGGCATTTCATTAACTTAAATTAATTTCATTAATTTTCAAAACATAAAATGATGAATACATTCTATATAAGAATTGAATTAAATCTAAAATCTTTTCCAAGGTTGTTTTATGAATTTTTCAAATGAATTATCTTAATATAAAACTTATGGTGCACAAAATATTTTGAATTAAAAATAATTACTTTACATTTTCTCTTTTCATTTCCAATAGTTGTAATATGTTATTTAATGTTTTACTAAAGCTAAAAATGAATTAATAGTGGAATATGAGTTTAAATAACTTAAATTCAAACATATTTGAATGTGGGTATTTCATAGAATTTATTTTAGCCAAAAATAAAATTTATTAAACCGTAGTTTCAAATTTTACATAAAGTGTCAAATTTGATCAATATTTCAAAATTATTAATTTTGAAAATTCTTCAAAACATGCCCACAACTGGTTTAACACAAAGGTATTAATTTTACAAATTTTTAGAAATTTATTTGACTTCATTTGGAATATTATATCAAAAGTTATTAAGAAAATAGAAAATCAGAAAAGGGAAAAAGAAAAATCCCTGACAGCGGGACCCACCTATCAGAGGACTTCATCCCTAACCTCTAGCCAAAAATTACGCCCCCGAATCCTCCTCCGATCCTTGCTCAAATTCGGGCGCTTCTCACGGAGATGGTTCCCTCCTCTGCCTCCATTTAAACCCCCCCCCGACACCGCCTCTTCTCTCCCCCAGAAACCCTAGCTCAAACGCCCCCAGGCTGCTCGGGTTCGCGCCGCCATTGCCGCCGGCAAACACCTTCGACTCCGGTGAATCTCGGAAACCCCGAGCTCTCTCTCTTTCCCCATCTTCTTCCTTACGTCTGTGCGCATCCTTGTGATATTTTCGTGTGATTTTTAACGCGCCAGATTGACGAGCACATGGTCGACCAAAGCCCTCCGCCGCCCCGTGAACTCCGCCGAAGGATCCCGGCTGAACCAGACCCCTACCCTCTGTCCTGAGGCCCCCAACGTCCTCGCCTCGACCCCACGGTTCTCTAGGTACGCTCTGTGCACCCCCTCGCCTCCTCTTCCGTCGCGGACGTCCACGCGCCGCCACGGGTTAGGCTCGCCGGAGTAACACTGGCCGGCCGCGCCGCCAGTTTTTGGTCAACACTTCAGGACCGTCCGATCTACTTTGTGCGGCTAAGATTAGATGACTTATATCGAACCGGTACGATCCGATCTGGACCGTCAGATCCAGATCTGACGATCCAGATGAGATCCAGTCAGCACTGACGTGGCATGCACAGTCAGCACCACGTCAGCTGCCACGTCAGAAAATGATTTTCTTATTTAAATTTATTTGGCAGATTTGCAAAAAATCCCCTGCTACTTAGATTTGTTATAACTTTCTAATCACATATCCAAATTTGACAAATTTATATTTTTGGAAAGCCCTTGACATGTAGAATATTGTAGGTCTGGTAAAATTCAATTTTGACTTAGTTTAAATTATTCAAATTTCAAATGGAGGATTTGAGTATATTTGTCATAACTGTAAATCTATAAATTCAAAAATTGCAAATAAAATTGTTTTAGAAACTTTGGAATATTTTTAATTTGATGCCACTGCTATAAAATATTTTTGAGTAGTATTTGAATGATTTGATAGTTATATATTTAATTTGAATAGTTTGACTATTTTTGACATAACTATTAATAGAAACAATATTTTTGATTAAATCCAATTGCAATAAATTTAATTAAATCACCTCTGTCTATTAACACCATTTATAAAAATTGTGGTATAAAAAGTAAATCACATACAACTTTAATCTATTTGTTTTCCTTTTATTATATTTTGCAAAAATAGAAATTAATTAAATTGCATTTATAGCCTAATGCATATTTTATAAATATCACAAATTTTGTATGATGTTTCTTATGATTAAGAAGTGCATTGCATGCATAAGTTATTTTCACATATAGATATATTTCCCATAGGAAATCTATTCATTATTTTCACTAAGTTAGGATTATTTTTAACTTAGTATTCTGGTAAAGTACTATGCACTTAGACACTTAGCATTTTAACATGGAGCTAGAAGACCAATGAAGGACATAGCCAAAACAAGACTTTAAGTATCTCCAAGGAGCAGAAGCACTTAGAAGTAAATCAAGAAGAAGCTCAAGAATACCAACCAACTTTATTCTCTAAGTCTTTGTGTAACACCCCAAATTTTGGAAGCAACAAAACCTTAATTAATAAAGACCCAAATTTCTGAGGGAACATAAATTTTTTGAAATGTCTTGTTAATGGATGTGCTTTCCCTTGTATGCTCTGTTTGTCGAGTTGTGTTTTGGTGTTTGTGTTGATGACTTCTAAATAACAACCTATTAAAACTCAAATCAAAGTATGACTTCTGAAATCCAGGATCATAGCAAGTAAAACAATGCATATATCTTCTTCTATCTTATTCTTAAAAAAACTATAGTCATCATGACGTCTTGATTTTAACAATTACCCAAAGGCAGTTTAATTGAGAAAATAAAAGTATTTCCAAAACTACATGTTTGCAAAAATATATAGGACCATATAATAAGTCTTAAATTAAATTGGATGTTAATATGTTGCAAGCATTACCAACTCTCTTTTCCAAAACACCAATTTAATTAGCCTCTGGAAATCAATGCCCACTTGTTGGAGTAATTCTATTTATACCAAGATCAATGTCTGGATCATTATGATCACCACCTCACCTTATTCTGGTTTAATTATATTCCTACCAAAAATACCCTGTTTTGATTCTGTTGATCACCTCCTCACAAATATTTTTGATCTATATTAAAAGTGTGGCTATTGATCCAATTGTGTGGGTGTTTATCTATTTTTATGTGTGGTTGACCTATATGTTATGTGTTTAAATTGTTTCCCATGACTGTGTTATTTTATGTGTGTTCATGTGGTGGTGTATGATACAACATCTTATTTATATAATTTAATTGAGACCATTCATGCTTTAAATGTTGTGCCATATGATAAAGGTGTGTTTAACTCTTTATTATAATGTGTGATTTTAGGAGTAACTCAAATATTTTCCTTTTTCAAATATGAAATAACCATCCTCTTTTCCCTAATTTCTAGTCTTTCTAGAACATGACCATTAGAGTTTATTTTATTCAATTTGGAAATGCAACTCACCTAACCTCATCCTTATAATCTCTATTATCCCCACATAACCTTATTTAAAATATTCAAAAATGTTTGATCATAAATTCATGCTTGTTTTTAGTGCTTCATATTAATGTGACCACATGTGATGTTAATAGATAGCATCTTGTCATTTTTGCATCTAGTGATGTTGATCCCTTTTTACCTAAGCTCTTTCAACAAATGCTTCACCTATGCCCCCTCTAATCAACCCTCCTTGTATCTAATTTTTCTGGTCAAAGATTTGACTAATCTATGCTAGGAAAGTGGGCTACTCTAATCAGCCACAAATCCTCTATACCTTAAACTCACACCACTCTCACCCATCCTCTGGTTTCTGGTGTATAATGTACCCCCACACCCTTGTTGTACCCATAGCTCGACCATCCCAAAACCCTAGCACAGAAATCCTTTTGTCCTTTTCTCTGTGGCATTATGTCGAGCAGGTGATGGGCAGCAGAGAACTAACTCCATCCCCATAAGCTTCCATCAACTCCAGACCATGTGCTACTGTCCAAAACGGTGCACAACGCCCTTGCATCATTGCCCACCGCCCAGCTTAGCCAACCCCTGCCCGAGCCTCCTCTCTCTCCCTTTTGCCCATGCCCGAGGTGTTGAAGATGAGCACCGGCGTGGATATCTTTCCCCATCCTCTCTAGAGCCCTCCCACCTTGCCATTTGCATCCCCCTCACTCTCCTCCACCTCCCTGTGCACTCCCGAGCGAGCTCTCTCCCTCTGTTGCTCAAGATCCTCGAAGAACTCGAGCTCGGACCCGAGAGCATGTCTTCGACAATGCCGTCTCCCCCGACCACCTTTGCCCTCCATTCTTTTTCTCGCCAGTTCCCCTCCTCTCTGGCCACCTTGTTGACATCCTCGTGTCGTTGTAGGGACACCGAGGCCACCTCGGCCGCGCCGTGCCCGTCGAGGGTGCCCTCGACCCCGCCGTCGTTTGCAAGCTCGCCGGCGGGATCTTCGACCGTCCCTCGGCCGAAAACTTGCTTTCTGCAAATAGCCTCCAACCCCACCAAGCCAAATATACATATAGATTTTAGACTTGTCATTATATATCCACCATAGTCACTTGCCAATACATCATTGTATTGACCTCCTTCGGGGGCTGCATATTCAAATGTGCAGGTAATTCCGATGCTGAATGAGTTTGGACTCGAGTCTACACCCAACATGTCTGCCTGTGGCGCATGCTTGAAGATGAGGCTCCATGTTATTTCGCTTTCGTTGTGAACTCTGAACTTTAGCTAGCCTTCATGGCTATGCAACTTGTAATAAAGCCATACTTGGCTATTATTTTTGGATCTCGTTGTAGCAATTTTAATACTTATGCATTGGTACCTTATATTTTGTACTGTGGTGCTGGCAGTGATCCAGGGACTAGCTCATAACACAGGTGTTCCAACTTTAATAAAAGTTGGGTTGCTACAAAAATGGTATCAGAGCAAAGTGTTGCCTGTAGGTTCGAGCCTCTAGGTTTGGTAAAGCCCCCTTTGGGTCATAATGTTACCATCTTTGAAGTATGTTGGATTCTAGCGGCATAGTGGGATGAAGCGGCTCGGGACAAACCTTACATGTTCGCGTACATGAGACCTGTTCCACAATATAAGTGGCTGGCCGGATGTCTGTCTCTCTCACTATAGTGAAAAATCCAATTTACGAAGAGTTGTTAATATCTGTTGATCACCTTAAGAATTTGACTTAGTATCCTTCTAAATTAATAATACACACCATGACTAGTACTCCCTTATCTTATGCAATTCTTGTTTTAATTCCTTTCTTTCTACCTAAAGGATGACGAGCTTCCACTTCACCACCGCGGAGGACTTCGAGAACACCCGTTTTGGCTGTTACCTTCTCGACATCGGTGAGAAGATAGGGTTACCACTATCCCAAGTAAAGGGCTTCATCCTGAAGAAGTTTAACAAAGAGGGTTGCTGGGGAATAAAAGCAACTCAGCCAGGACGTGGAGAAGAGCCCCCACTGGAGATCAAAATGGTTAGCGACTCCAAAGATAAATGACTCAATCTAGTCATGCAAGATTAGATTGGGCGCCTCTGCGGACGCTACAGCACATAGTTGAGGGGCCACTACTCCATTTTCTTTGGAAGGAGAAACGAGGATGGAGAACCTTACCTGTATGATGTCAGACAAAGAGGCAAGGCAAAACCCCTTAGTCTTTATTTCTAGGAGCTGGAAATACTTGTCACTGAACTGTATGAAGTTCGACGCACCGAGCTCCTGAAGAACGATGAGCTATGTGCCTTACTTAAAGAGAACGAAGAGAAGGTGAAGGCTCAAGAGGAAGTGACTAAGGAACAAGAAGAGAGGTTCGCTGCACAAGATGAGAAGTACAGGAGGCAGGAGAAAAGAGTTCAAGAGTAGAACAAGACTATCAGGGAACAAAAGGCAGAACTCGAGAGCAATGAAGTCGAGTTCGAGGCTGATAGTGACTTGATCAAAAGGCTTCGTACTGAGAAGAGGGAGCTGCAAGAAAAGAACTCTGCCCTGGGGAAAGAAGTAAAGGAACTCAAGGATGTACTCGCCAATGAAGGGATCGAGATTCAGGAAATTGAAGAGGAAGAAGATGTCATGGTCGAGTAGTTAGTTAGTGAGACCACCATTTATCATACACCTCATCATTATCTTAGCTTCGTATTGACCTACCAACATGTGGTAAGGCAGTATTTTCCCTTGTATCCTCGGAACCTCGTGAGTTTATTTTCCAAACTTTTATATCGCTTTCCTTAAGCAAAAGGTTTTGATTTGTTTGTTGATTGTTTTATAAGTGGTGTGTTGTTGATGGTGTGCTTGACTTGATTGTTTTGTGCATGGGTAGGATTCCTCCTTATAGTTCTATCTATCTTTTACTCATCCATGCTAAAAACCCCACAGATGCCTCCGCGTCGTGATACCGACAACAACGAAGCTATGCAACAGCTGATGGCAGCTCAAGCCCAACTGATGACTATGATGACCTAGTTCATTGCAGCAACCAACAACAACAACAACAATAACAACCACCCACCACCACCACCACCTCCAGTGGATAGACTTGCAAGATTTCTCAGGCTTAGACCTAATAAGTTCTCCTCTGCTACTGAACCAATAGTGGCGGATGACTGGCTCCGTTCAGTCAACAAGGACTTAGTAACCTGTGAGTGTTCTGAGGCAGAAAAGGTGAGGTTCACTGCACACCTATTGGAAGGACCTGCTGCCAATGTGGTGGGAGACCTATCAAGTGACCCATCCCTTGGATGGCATGACTTGGGATGCGTTCAAGGATGGTTTCCGCAATGCTCACATCTCCTCTGGCATAATGAATCTGAAGAAGGAGGAATTTCGCAGCTTGAGACAGGGAGGTAGAACTCTGAAGGAGTATATGGATGACTTCTGTATGTTATCAAGGTATGCACCAGAAGACATCGACACAGATGCTAAGAGAAAGGAAAAATTCCTTAATGGACTTAGGGGAGAACTGAAGATACCCCTATCTGTGGCATATGCTCCAAATTATCAAGTTCTGCTGGATCAAGCAATCACTCTGGACAATAACATAAGAAAGGAAGAAAATAGGAAGAGGAAGTTCGGTGCAAGTAAGGGTAACTCTGAAGGGACACACAAGAAACCACACACCTCTGAAGTCAGTGGCCATAAACCCTGGAACTACTCCAACAGTGGTAGTGGCCAAAAGCATCATGGTCATAACCACAATGGAGGATACAAAGGAAACAATGGAGGGTACAAAGGAAATAATGGTGGGTTCAAGGGAAACCATCACCATGGCCAAAATCACGGGAATGGTAATCCCCTTCCTAACTATGAAGGGAAGAAAGACTTGTCTAGTGTGACTTTCTTCAAGTGCAAGAAGACAGGACACTATGCATTTGAATGCCCAGAGAGGAAGGCTGATGAAAATTCCAAGCCCAATCCTTTCCAGAAGGGGCAAGTAAATCACATCAATGTGGAAGAAGTTCATGGTGAACCTGATGTTGTGATTGGTAAGTTCCTGCTCAATTCCTTTCCAGCATTAGTCTTATTTGATACTGGAGCATCGCATTCATTCATATCAAGAGCTTTTGTAAACAAACATGGGCTAGCCGAGGAAAGCTTAGAAAAACCTATTAGAGTGAGTTCACCTGGGGGTGAGATGATAGTAAATTCGGGCTGTAGACAGTTAGATTTAAGGATTGGAAAATATCTTTTCCTAGCAGACTTAGTCATCCTAGAAACCCAAGGTTTGGATATTATCATCAGGATGGATTGGATGACCCGTTTTGAAGCGATCATAGACTGTGCAAATAGAGCTATCACCCTCACCACCCTAGAAAAACAAAAGATTAAATTCATATCAACTTTCGAACTTAAGAAAGTTAGGCTAAATTCTCTTAAGGGGGTTAGCCTTGGTGATGTGCTGATTGTCCAAGAGTACCCAGATGTATTCCCAGAAGAATTACCGGGAATGCCACCCGATAGAGATGTGGAATTTCTCATTGAACTGAAACCGGGTACCAGACCAATAGCTAAGAGACCTCACCCTATGGCCGTCGATGAACTGAAAGAACTCAAGAAGCAACTGGAAGAACACCTTCTGAAAGGATTTATCCGTCCCAGTTCTTCGCCCTGGGGAGCGCCAGTTCTGATTGTCAAAAAGAAAGATCAAACCCAGAGACTAGTCACGGACTACAGGGATATAAATGAACACGCCATCAAGAACAAGTATCCGATACCCAAGATAAATGAATTATTTGATCAACTGAAAGGTGCATGTATCTTCTCCAAGATTGATCTTCGATCAAGTTATCTCCAAATGAAGGTTAGAGAAATGGATATACCAAAGACAGCGTTTGTTACAAGATATGGCTCTTATGAGTACACAGTAATGCCATTTGGATTAACCAATGCTGCAGCTTATTTCATGAATATGATGAATAAAGTGTTCATGGATTTTTTTGGACAAGTTTGTGGTAGTATTCATAGATGACATTCTGATCTACTCCGAGGGTCACAAAGAACATGAAGAGCATTTGCGCCTAGTATTGCAGAGACTACGTGAACATAAATTATATGCCAAATTCAGCAAGTGTGAATTCTGGTTGGAACAAGTCGCATTCCTAGGACACATAGTATCCAAGAAGGGTATAGCAGTGGATCCTGAAAAGGTTTCAGCTGTAACCAATTGGGAGCCACCAAAGAATGTTGGAGAATTACAAAGTTTTCTTGGTCTAGCAGGATACTACCGAAGATTTATAGAAAACTTTTCCAAAATCGCCAAGGCACTGACGGAATTATTAAAGAAGGAGAAGAAATTTGAGTGGACTGACGCATGCGAAGCCAGTTTTCAGGAGTTGAAGAAACGTCTAGTTTCAGCCCCAATTCTATGCTTACCTGATTTAGAGAAAGAATTCCAAGTATACTGTGATGCTTCACGCCAAGGCCTGGGAAGTGTGCTGATGCAAGAAGGCAGAGTGGCATCTTATGCCTCTAGAAAGCTCAAGAAACATGAAACAAATTATCCCACTCATGATCTCGAGTTAGCCTCAGTGGTACATGCCCTGAAAACTTGGAGACCCTACCTAATGGGAAAAAGATGTGAAGTGTTCACTGACCACAAAAGTTTGAAGTATATTTTCACTCAGAAAGAATTGAACATGAGGCAGAGAAGATGGTTAGAACTTATCAAGGATTATGATCTAAGTCTTCAATACCATCCTGGAAAGGCTAATGTAGTAGCTGATGCCCTAAGCCGTAAGGTTTATGTGAATGGCCTCTCGGCAGGAGAAATACCTGAGGATTTATGCAAGGCATTCAAGGACCTCTTATTGGAAGTGGTACCAGATGGTTTTGTAGCCTCGTTAGTAGTACAACCAAATTTGATGGATAAGATACGTGAAGCTCAGAAGGGAGACAAAGATATTGAAGAAATCAAAGTCAATCTGAGAGCAGGAAAAGCCAAGGGATTTCATGAAGATGAGCAAGGAACCATGTGGTTTCAAAAACGAGTATGTGTGGCAAATGATCCTGATCTTAGGAAGTTAATTCTGCAAGAAGCCCATGAAACACCTTATTCCATTCATCCAAGAAATACCAAAATGTATATGGATGTGAAGGAGAGATTTTGGTGGAACAATCTGAAAAGAGAAATAGCAGAATATATCGCTAAGTCCGATGTATGCAGTCGAGTAAAGGCTGAGCATCAGAAACCCGCATGACTTTTGCAACCTTTGAAGGTACCGGATTGGAAGTGGGATTCTATTGGGATGGATTTCATCACCGGGTTACCAAGGACCAGATCAGGGTATGATTCTATTTGGGTTATTGTTTGTCGTTTAACCAAAATAGCTCACTTTATACCCGTGAAGACCACCTATACCAGCGCAAAGCTAGCTGATATTTACATGAAGAGAATTGTGTGCCTACACGGCGTCCCCAAGAGTATCGTGTCCGATAGAGGGACCCAGTTCACATCCCATTTTTGGAAGCAGTTGCATGAATCACTGGGAACTAGATTGGAATTCAGTACGGCATTTCACCCGCAAACGGATGGTCAGACTGAAAGAGTAAATCAGGTTTTAGAAGATATGTTAAGAGCTTGTGCGCTTGATTATGGGTCTAGTTGGGATGACAATCTACCTTATGCTGAATTCTCCTACAATAACAGTTACCAAGCTAGCATTGAGATGGCACCCTTTAAGGCTTTATATGGGAAGAAATGCAGAACCCCATTGTTGTGGAGTGGTGTAGGAGAAAGAAGTTTGTTTGGACCTGATATAATCCAAGAAGCTGAAGAGAAGGTCAGATTAATTAAAGATAGATTGAAGATAGCACTGTCACGCCAGAAAAGCTACGCGGATTCTAAACGTAGAGAAGTCGCCTACGAGGTGGGTGATAGAACCTATCTCAGAGTGTCACCACTCAGGGGTGTAAAGAGGTTTGGAATTAAAGGAAAATTAGCACCTCGATTTATTGGACCATTTAAAATTCTGTCTCGCAAGGTGAGGTGGCATATGAGTAAGAACTACCAGAAGCTCTGTCTGCGGTTCATAATGTGTTCCATGTCAGTCAGTTGAAGAAATGTCACCCCGAGATGATTGGAGTTCCTTTAAAGGATACAGTACCTCTCGAAGAAGTACAATTGGAAAGTGACCTGACCTACGAAGAGAAACCCATAAAGATATTGCAGACCGCAGAAAGAGTCACCTGTACCAAAACCATCAAGTTTTGCAAAGTCCAGTGGAATCATCACACCGAGGAAGAAGCCACCTGGGAACGAGAGGATGACCTCCGAGAAGACCATCCACACCTATTTGCTGACCTTTCCGAAGCTCGAGGGCGAGCTTCCTCTTAAGGGGGGTAGTCTGTAACATCCCAAAATTTGCAAAAATTTAAAACTTTGCATCCATTCATCATTCATCATTAGGCATAAAACTACATCACAAAATTATTAAATAAAACTTCAAATTATAAATTTAAATAATCTTTAATTCCATAAAGTGTTTATTTAAACTCCTTTAATAAATAAAATTTGATCAATTCATTTATGGGCAAGTATAATGTCAAAAAGTCCCATTTTTGATAACCTTTCCAAAACATATTTTTATGAATTTTTCTGAAATGTTTTGGATAGGTTTAAAAATCATTTTTGAAATCAGTATTTAAAAACATATATTAATTTCATTTAAAAGGAAAAGGAAATCGGGCCGGCCCGTTTAGCTAACTGCCGCGCGCGCGAGACGCAACGGCTTGCCAGCGGCCCAACGCCCCTCTCTCTCGCTCGCAGTCGGTGACAGGTGGGACCCACCTGTCATCTCCCCTGCGGAGCAGTTCTTCCCCAAATCACGCCCTCGCCTCCGACCGAAAACGGCCGATTTGATTTCGTTTCAATACAGCGATTTACTAATCCATTTACCCCGCATCCTCCCCCTACTAATAGCCCCCTTCGCTCTCGTCCGATTGCCCCAAACCATTCCTCCCGAGAGCCCCTAGGCTGCCCGCTCGAGCTCTCGTGAATCCGCCGTCGCCGTCGTTAAGAACTCCGCCACCCGAGCAACTCCGACCACCTCGGACCTTCTCTCCACCCCCTTTCGATTCCTTTTAACCGTGCACATCGATTTGACACGGTGGAGCATGTGTTTTCGCAGCGAATCCCCGCCTCCGTCCACGACCGAGAAGAACCGCCGCCGTGCGCAACTCCGGCGAGCTCTTCCGGGAAGACGAGGACGCTCTGGTCAGCGCCACTGCGCCATCGCCTCCCTCTCGACGTCGCGCATCCCCGGGTGAGCTCCGTTTCCCTCCTAGCACCGTAGAACGCCTCGGGCGAAGAACGCCGGCCATGGCTCCGCCGCGCCCCGCGCGTCTCCGGCGAGTCGCGCCACCCGCGTTAGGTCAACGCATCCTGGACCGTTGGATCTAGATCCAACGGATCCGTTTTATTTTTATTTTTCGTCTCTGCGATTAATCTGACGCGTCCGATTTCATTTAGATCTAACGGCTCCCGAGCGCGATCCGCGTCGAAGCGGTACGGAGGAATCAGGTCGCGCCGCGTGGCCGATTCTTTTTCTAATTCGAATAGAATTTAGAAATTAAAACAAAAAACTATTAAAACTTGCAAAATTCATAACTTTCAATCTGTAAGTTCAAATTTTATAAACTTTATATCATTGGAAAGCCCTGCCCATATAGTTTATTACTACATCATTAGTGTGACATTTTAGTGTCTTAAAAATTGTGAAATTTACAGATTGGCATTTCGGCCATTTAAATTCATAATTTAAATATTAAAAATGATTTTCATCTAAATCCAATTGTTGTGGAATAATAATTTTGCTCTCTGTCCAGAAAATGCAACATGAGTTTTTATTGAAAGTTTTGTACTTAAATTGACTATAATTGTTCTTTATATTTTAATTGTTAAAATAGAAAATAAAATATTGTTCATTGCATTGCATGCATTAAATAAACAGAGAAAATAAAAATTGATAATAAGTTGTTTTGGTTATGTTTATAACATATCATGCATGCATACATATTTATGCTTTGTTGTTTTAAGTGTTGTATGTTGTGTTTATTTATTTTTGTATTGCTTGTTGTTAGATTGTGAAGAGGAGGAAGGACTTGCTTGTGATTGTTACTCTTGCTGTGCTTGTGCCTCCTGTTACCAAGGCAAGTGACATTCATACTATATCCCATATTTTCTATATGCATAAGTAGTATATTTTGAGTAGTGTGCATGATAGGATTTTGGATTTATTCTATAATGCTAAGATAGTTTGTATTTTACAAATATCCTAGTAGTGTGTAGCCACCCCTTCTCCTATGCAGCCATGAAAAGTTTTATTAGTTGCTTAGCTATGCTATAAAAATGTTTACCCTGTTTTGGAAATGTTTCTAAGTGTTAAAAATTTAAATACACATCTGGGTGGAATTGGTTGTTTGGTTTATGTTAGGTGGCTTTTGGGACTATGCTTGTGGTTGTCGTCGTCTAGGATGAATGTCTATTCTACTTAGGGCCATGAGTATGGTGTTTGTTACCCAGAAGTGCACTTGTGGACGGCCACCCAGGAACGAAGAGATTACCAAGTCCGTCCAAGTTTAGAAGCTTCCCGTGCAGCCTTTTGACAATGGGCTCTGTCTAGAATAATTAAGTTGTGAGGGTGCAACCTGTCAGCTTGACAAGCAGATGTAGAGATGGTAGGTGGAACGGGTCTTGCTAGTATGGTTGCATCCTTCTTCAGAAAGTTCTTGTCTCAATTCTCTCCTTTCCTCAATACACTCCGTGTGTATAGGATTTTTGGGCTAATTGAGTCTAAAGGTGAAAGTGCACAACCTCTGCAGAGTCGACAATCTGAGTACTCAGTCGTGTCCCCGGAAATGGACTACTTCGAGCAACTGGACAAGGATGGCCGGAAGAATCTCAACACTGTTTTCATAAAGTAAAATTTGACTAAGGAAAGAATTGTTGGTGCACTCGGGCTTTATCCCTTGGTGCCAAGTCTTGAAAAATAAAAGTGTTTTACAAAATGATTGGAGAAAACTTGCTTTCTTCAAATAGCCTCCAACTCCACCAAGCCAAATATACATATAGATTTCAGACTTGTCATTATATATCCACCATAGTCACTTGCCAATTCATCATTGTATTGACCTCCTTCGGGGGCTGCATATTCGAATGTGCAGGTAATTCTGATGCTGAATGAGTTTGGACTCGAGGCTACACCCAACATGTCTGCCTGTGGCGCATGCTTGAAGATGAGGCTCCATGTTATTTCGCTTTCGTTGTGAACTCTGAACTTTAGCTAGACTTCATGGCTATGCAACTTGTAATAAAGCCATACTTGGCTATTATTTTTGGATCTCGTTGTAGCAATTTTAATACTTATGCATTGGTAACTTATATTTTGTACTGTGGTGCTGGCAGTGATCCAGGGACTAGCACATAACAAAGGTGTTCCAACATTAATAAAAGTTGGGGCGCTACAACCTTCAAGTAAACACTTTCAGCAAGGACCCAAGTTTTCCAGAAGATACCAGACGTCTCATCAACAAGGAAACCTCATTCAGGAATCAACAACCTCGGAAGATGAAGAATCATTGGACCCTCTTTTTCTTTCACTCTCTTAAATACACACTTAGGAATCTCGGGACGAGATTCTGTTAACGGGGGAAGGTCTGTAACACCCCAAATTTTGGAAGCAACAAAAACTTAATGAATAAAGACCCAAATTTCTGAGGGAACAAAAACTTTTTGAAATGTCTTGTTAATGGATGTGCTTTCCCTTGTATGCTCTGTTTGTCGAGTTGTGTTTTGGTGTTTGTGTTGATGACTTCTAAATACCAACCTATTAAAACTCAAATTAAAGTATGACTTCTGAAATCCAGGATTATGGCAAGTAAAACAATGCATATATCTTCTTCTATCTTATTCTTAAAATAACTATAGTCATCATGAGGTCTTGATTTTAATAATTACCCAAAGGCAGTTTAATTGAGAAAATAAAAGTATTTCCAAAACTACATGTTTGTAAAACTATATAGGACCATATAATAAGTCTTAAATTATATTGGATCTTAATATGTTGCAAGCATTACCAACTCTCTTTTCCAAAACACCAATTTAATTAGCCTCTGGAAATCAATGCTCAGCTTGTTGGAGTAATTCTATTTATACCAAGATCCATGTCTGGATCATTATGATCACCACCTCACCTTATTCTGGTTTAATTATATTCCTACCAGAAATACCCTATTTTGATTCTGTTGATCACCTCCTCACAAATATTTTTGATCTATATTAAAACTGTGGCTATTGATCCAATTGTGTGGGTGTTTATCTATTTTTATGTGTGGTTGACCTATATGTTATATGTTTAAATTGTTTCCCATGAGTGTGTTATTTTATGTGTGTTCATGTGGTGGTGTATGATACAACATCTTATTTATATAATTTAATTGAGACCATTCATGCTTTAAATGTTGTGCCATATGATAAAGGTGTGTTTAACTCTTTATTATAATGTGTGATTTTAGGAGTAACTCAAATATTTTCCTTTTTCAAATATGAAATAACCATCCTCTTTTCCGTAATTTCTAGTCTTTCTAGAACATGACCATTAGAGTTTATTTTATTCAATTTGGAAATGCAACTCACCTAACCTCATCCTTATCATCTCTACTATCCACACATAATCTTATTTAAAATATTCAAAAATGTTTGATCATAAATTAATGCTTGTTTTTAGTGCTTCATATTAGTGTGACCACATGTGATGTTAATAGATAGCATCTTGTCATTTTTGCATCTAGTGATGTTGATCCCTTTTTACCTAAGCTCTTTCAACAAATGCTGCACCTATGCCCCCTCTAATCAACCCTCCTTGTATCTGGTTTTTCTGATCAAAGATTTGACTAATCTATGCTAGGAAAGTGGGCTACTCTAATCAGCCACAAATCCTCTATACCTTAAACTCACACCACTCTCACCCATCCTCTGGATTCTGGTGTATAATGTACCCCACACCCTTGTTGTACCCATAGCTCGACCATCCCAAAACCCTAGCACAGAAATCCTTTTGTCCTTTTCTCTGTGACATTATGTCGAGCAGGTGATGCGCAACAGAGAACTCACTCCATCCCCATAAGCTTCCATCAACTCCAGACCATGTGCTACTGTCCAAAATGGTGCACAACGCCCTTGCATCATTGCCCACCGCCCAACTTAGCCAACCCCTGCCCGAGCCTCCTCTCTCTCCCTTTTGCCCTTGCCCGAGGTGTTGAAGATGAGCACCAGCGTGGATATCTTTCCCCATCCTCTCTATCAACCTCCCACCTTGCCATTTGCATGCCCCTCACTCTCCTCCACCTCCCTGTGCACTCCCGAGCGAGCTCTCTCCCTCTGTTGCTCAAGATCCTCGAAGAAGTCGAGCTCGGACCCGAGAGCATGTCTTGGACAATGCTGTCTCCCCCGACTACCTTTGCCCTCCATTCTTTTTCTCGCGAGTTCCCCTCCTCTCTGGCCACCTTGTTGACATCCTCGTGTCGTTGTAGGGACACCGAAGCCACCTCGGCCGCGCCGTGCCCGTCGCGGGTGCCCTCGACCCCGCCGTCGTTTGCAAGCTCGCCGGCCGACCGTCCCTCGGCCGCCCCGACCCTCCGCATCCACCTCCGCCCTCCTTCGTCGACCGGGGACGCCCGAGGTGAGCTGCGTGTCCTCGTCCTTTTTCCCTAGGGTTCTGGCTCTTGCCCTTGAGTCTGGAGGTAGGAGATGAACCTGATCCGTCGATCTCCGGATCAACGGCCGTTTTTGAATCGTCTCTGATCTAATCCTGGCCGTAGGTTTTTGATCCTACGACTACTTAATCCCTGCCTTGCGCGCGCAGCGCATGGGCCGGCCTGCCATCGTGCGGCCCAAACCCGGGCAGATCTGGCCCGGTTCTGATTTTCCTTTTATTTCATCTTTTCCTGCTGATTTTCCAGAAAATATAGTGGTCTAGCTTTAATTCGTTTCTGGGAGATTTACGTATCCAAATTGGTTGTTTCAAATTGTTTTGAGTAGCTATGAGTTTTTCCACCATGTGGCACTGGCCCTGCTCAAAAATATATTTATATGTGTGTGCTATGTTCAATCTTGTAAAAAGTTGAATTTTCACCATTTCCTTAATAACTTGAGTTTTATACATTCAAAATTAGCAAACTTTAGTTCTATGGAAAACCCAGGAAAATACCTACCTAGATCTAGAAGCCTTGCATGCAGGAGATGTGTCTAAATAAAGTTCTATAAAGTTTAAGCAAGACATCAGTAGCAATTTGTAATTTTAAATCTTTATTTAAAATTATTTTTGGAGTAAATCCAATTGCATGTAGTATATATTGGTATTAGCTATCATATCCTAGCTTGGTAGAATATTTCATCTTATATTTTGATCTTGGTAGATTATTTTCTAAAACAGTAGGTTATTACACTTTTAAATGGATATTCTTATTTTCTATTATTTACGTGTATCTAGTTTTAATTGTTTGTGCTTCATATGTTTATTCTAATGGTGTAGGAGTATTTTTGTGTGGTAGTTATGCATTTTTTTTACCAACCAAAGTTGGATTTGTCTAAAAATAAATCATATCTTGTGCTGCACACTATTAATGGTAAAATGTGTGTGTTCCACTAAAACTGAAATATATGGAGATAGGAGTGTCCAAATTGAGTGAATCCAATTTCTAAAGAAAGCTTAAGGAAATACCTATCCATAGAATTTAACCTTTCATACAGGAGTTTCCTAAAACTAAAGCTACAATCTTTTTGGTTTTGAGACCAGTAGCATTTACATGATTTTTAGGTACTATTTGGTAATAGCTTATTTTGCAAATCAATTTTCACCACTTCATATGGTTGCTAGGTGTACTGTTGTAGAAGGATTCTACTTTATGAAAATTATCTTAGGAGTTATGATCTATCTCCCAAAACAGCACCGTATTACCTACTGAAAGTGTTATTTTAATTCTCTGTTTTTAGTTAGCAGAATGGTATAAATATTATTAATCACCTCTTGAAGATCAGAACCTTAACTCAATCATAATGACTTGGTTAAATCATTTTGGTAATGTTGGTGTATTATTTACTTATGTTTAGCACTATTCACTTTGTACCCTAATAATGACATCAGATGTGTTTATATGCTTTGTTTGTAGGTATGTTTGTGTGCTATGTTTTATCTCTTAAATATCATCTTACTTATCTAATAAATGTAATAAGTTAATTCCTTGTTGTACCTGAATTGTTATGTGTTGATGTGCTAAGTATCTCATAAGTCCTGAAATTTAAGTTATCCTTTAATAACCTTAATGAATTTCCTAAAAGTATTGTTAGCCCTTTTACTTTTGAGTTTCACATAGTTCATCTTGTTTCCTAGGAGTTGCACTGATTTCATTTTTGTGTTATGCATGGGAATGGGTGTTTGGTGCTAAAATTTATCCAGTAGTTCCTTGTGTTTGCAATGCTTAATGTATGACTTACTTATTTTAGATTGTTGTCAACACTTGGTTACCATGTGACTATTAGTTTATTGGTTGAAGTGGTATTAATTGCAGTGTCTTATTAAATAGTCTAGTGCACCATTTTAGCTCCTAGTCATAAACTGGTTTGGATAGAGGTGTTACCATTGTTTGACGCCTAGTTACTAGATAGTAGGTGTTTCTTGAGCTATTAACATATTTGCCTATGAGTGTGCTCAATGCTAGTGTTAATGTTAATACTTGCTTGTGTATTAAGATACTTTTGTCTGAAGTATTTCCGGAACTATTAAGATACTTCTGTCTGAAGTATTTCCCGAACTACTAAGATACTTTTGTCTGAAGTATTTCCTGAAGCCATTACGACAACTCTTATTAAATGATATAATAACCCTAAGTTAGGTGTTGTTATAGTGCTCTGAAGAACTACCTTTTTAATACCCAGAGTTGTTGTGTATATTTTCTTAGGAGAATGTGTTGTTGTCTTAGCTCTATGGACTTTGTTGATTGTTGTTGTATAGCTAAAGGAGTTGTTTGCTGCTGTTTGTATCTCAGTATCTTGTACAATGCTTGCTGTTTGTCCTTGTGGCTTTGTCTTGTATTCTGAGCGTGGTTCATTTTCCTGTTTACGACGTTAGATACGATCGGGAAGGAACGGGAAGTGAGGAATGAACCTGAGGAACATAAGAATCAAGACCAAGTACATATTACCGAGTCAGGCAAGCCACCTCACCACTATAATGAATCCTATTATTTTGATCAAGCATGTTTTGTTTTCAAAATAAAATAATGCATGTTTATTTTCTTTTTTGGTACCTTGCCACCCGAAAACTATTTTACAAAATATTGTTTGGCCAAAGTTATCTACTAGAATATTATAGGTGTTACAAAAGGAGTTTAGTTGGTGAGCCTTATTGTTTAAGGCTCCATCAAAAAGATTAAGTTTTCTAGTAGTTAACTCTTATTTCCTTACCTCAAAACTTTAGGATGGGAACCCATTTGATAAAACTGTTTTACGGAGGAAAACCCGAGTTGCTGGGAGCAATCGGCGAGCAAGTGTTTTATTAAAACCCGAGTTGCTGGGAGCAATCGGAGATGTTTGCGAAAACCAGAACTGCTGGGAGTAGTCGGAGGAGAAAGTGTTTTGAAAAACAAAGTGTGACCCTAGCTGCCGCCCGAACAATTAACCCGTGCAGCCACACTAGCTGACATGGGTAGGGCTTAGCCGGAAGCTTGTCTGTTTTAGTGTTGGGGCTCTCATACTTTCTATGGGAGCTGGGCCCTCGAAGCCGGGTTGTCGTCCGGAAGAGACAATACACTGCTGCGGATCAGCAGCCGGACGATTACGGCAGGTCTCCTGACGTGGCGGTGTGGCGTCACGAGGAAAGACCAAGAGGTCTAGTGGAGCACACGGTGCCGAGGAGAACAAACCTACCGGAGGCCTCGATACTAGTGTGGTCATAGTGGAAAGCTTTGATCGTGTTATCCGGACCCCCGCATGCTGTGGTATGACGGGCCGTGGTAGACACGGCGGAAGGACCGATTGGTGTGGGTAAAGTGTGCAACCTCTGCAGAGTGTAAATCTATTTGAATAGCCGCGTCCGCGTTCATGGACGGCTGGAAAGGTCCCACTAGGCATACTGTTTGTTTTATGGTTCCAAAAGAGAAATGTTTTCAAAGGAAAACAAGGAGGCAACAAAGTGGTACCTCGGAGGTACGGAATTTGGGAGAAGATGGTTGGTCTCGGGGAGACAAGCAGTCCGATCTCAAGTCAGGAAAAAGGGGTATCCCCATCCTAGTGCTTTTAATGGTTTTACAAAAGAAGGTTTTGAACTTGGATATGTCCGTGCTATATCTAAGAGAAGAGAATTCTATCTCTAAATGTTTTCTTCAACAAAGATATCGAGATGTCGTATTCTCTATCTCTATAATCATGGTATTCGAAAACTAAGCCCTATAGTCGTATATAACAGCTATCCCAGTTTTCGAAAAGTATTTTATTGCATTATCATGAAAACTTAAGCCTTAGAGCTGGTCTTGCGAGTACGTAAATGTACTCATATGGCTATGTCCCTGGATATTCAAACGTCCAGGTTTTCAATGAGGAGAGATACGACAAGAAGGAGGAGTACGCCGACGACTGCGCCAACTGAGTGTCCCACTGAACTGCTCTATGGGAATGCGTCAGGACGTGACGAGGGCCAACGCTAGCCGAAACTTCCACTGATCCTTAGTTAATATTCGTCTAGTGCGACGATTTTTGCAGGCTTGGTCATGTGACCAGTATTTATGTAAGTCTTATGCTATTCGAGTTGTATGATGTAACTTTGTATACCATGTTGGTTATGTGACCGCGATGCACTGATCATTGGGATCGTGATCTGTTTACATAACATGGGCATCTCTGGCTGGTAGTCAGAGGGGTCCTTACAGACTTGGTATCAGAGCCATCGTTGACCTTAGGAGACCTTAGTTAGCATGGTCGTAAGCTTAGAAAGGAAATGTTTCGATAAAACCTATTTTTACAGAAATCTATTTTCGTCTACGTAAGCCTAGTATGGTTTCTACTCTTCACCTATTCTCACAAATATCTTGATCTTATCTCTCTAATTTCAGTTATTTCAAAATAGTTTCCTCCATTATCTTGCCCTATTCAAAACTTGTTTAGACTTGACGATGAACCCAAATGAGACCTAAGTAGCTAGTACCGAGAAGGCGAAGTTCTGTCTCAATACTTCAACCTACGACATCAAGGTGGTCGTCAAGTGAAGAAGCAAGCTACAAAGCAACCATGTCTTGCCGAAGCAGTCTCACTATCAAGACTCGAACCCATACAATGGTACACCAGTTGCAACCTCGACAGTCTCAAGTTTTCCAGCAGAAGCCCCATCTGAAGAAATGTAGGCTCCAGCAAGTAGGAATGACCAAGACCCATAAGACTTCTAGGATATAACCCTTGGTTGGATTCTCCGACTAACGTGATTGATGAGTGTCATTTTTGATCTATAGGTGTCTTGTGTGCTCATTTGCTGGTATATTTGTTGCTTGTGTGTGCCTTGTTTGTTTGCTTGTTGTTGATATGTTGTTGTCTTGTATCTTTCACAAGCACGCCTTGAAGGCAATACATATTAGGCACATACTTTAAACTTGTTTTAAACATCTTGATTTCTCCACACACAGACTTTTCTTACCTTTTGCCACAAATGTACCCTAATGCACTTATAAACTTGTGCTCAAAATCCTCTTAAAATGTGCTCCTTCTAATCTAAACTTTAACATGTGAGAGTTATAAACTACACATGATACCGAAGCACCAAAGAAAGCCTCTCCCCATAATGTGACTCACCTTGTGTAGTTCAATTAATTTTTGTATTACAAGTATACCATCACAAACTGAACGTATCTAACCTTTAAGCAACATCTAACATCAATGACTTGTTACTAACCAACCACTTAAAGCCCTACAAACCAAGATCAGAAGAGAAGGGTCTACGAAAGTCTCTCTTGCAGATGGCAGCACGGAGGACTCAGATAACGCCAAGACCGTCTACCTTTTGAAGATTTAATGAAAACCTTAACCTGTGACGTGCAAAGACGTTCGACGTCAGCAACAACGACAGCAACCAGCACGGAAGATCGCCTACATGAAGATGTGCCATGAAGCTAGTGTCATTTGTGCCTTCTGAGCGTCAACTAAATTAAACTCATCAGACCCTGACTTGAGTTTTATAGAAAGAAATGCCAATTAGGCTAACTAAGATCCGACTGACCGCTGAAGACTTTTGCGAAGCATCATGAAGCCCAATAACCAACAAAGTCTTCATCAACACTCCTCGTTGGCTAAGCTAAAAGGATGGACTCAATAGAAGACATCATATCCCGCAAGACGCCAAGAACGCCGAGAAGATCGAAGACTGATGATGTTGACGAACTCAATCCAAGCTAGTTCTGACGAGATTAGTGACTTATAATACCCTTTGTCTTGTTATGAAAAACAAAAGCGAGTCAAGTCAACCGACCCGACGCTCTGTGAAGCTTGAAGAACTGTTTGTATATGTCTAACTGCAAACCCCTGAAGACGGTAATATCAAGACAAGTATCTTCATCAACCCCCAAGTACCGAGGAGCTACGGCCAAGATGAAGATCATTATGATGCTCAAGACCAACAACACCCTGAAGTCGGTGACAACTTTAAGCATCAACTTTAACCCTTCATGTGTGCCCCCTTTTAAGGGGGGAAGACACATGCTAGTTTTATTGGATAGTTGTGACAAAGTTGTTCCTTGCGCCCCAATCCCTGAAGTTTTTGAAGTCAGCTCAACAAGAACCCATGAATCCTCATCGACCTTTGTAACATCCCAAAATTCGCAAAAATTTAAAACTTTGCATCCATGCATCATTCATCATTAGGCATAAAACTACATCACAAAATTATTAAATAAAACTTCAAATTATAAATTTAAATAATCTATAATTCCATAAAGTGTTTATTTAAACTCCTTTAATAAATAAAATTTGATCAATTCATTTATGCGCAAGTATAATGTCAAAAAGTCCCATTTTTAATAACCTTTCCAAAACATATTTTTATGAATTTTTCTGAAATGTTTTGGATAGGTTTAAAAATCATTTTTGAAATCAGTATTTAAAAACAGATATTAATTTCATATAAAAGGAAAAGGAAATCGGGCCGGCCCGTTTAGCTAACGGCCGCGCGCGTGAGACGCAACGGCCTGCCAGCGGCCCAACGCCCCTCTCTCTCGCTCGTAGTCGCTGACAGGTGGGACCCACCTGTCATCTCCCCCGCGGAGTAGTTCTTCCCCAAATCACGCCCTCGCCTCCGACCGAAAACGGCCGATTTGATTTGTTTCAATACGGCGATTTACTACTCCATTTACCCCGCATCCTCCCCCTACTAATAGCCCCCTTCGCTCTCGTCCGATTGACCCAAACCATTCCCCCCGAGAGCCCCTAGGCTGCCCGCTCGAGCTCTCACGAATCCGCCGTCGCCGTCGGTAAGAACTCCGCCGCCCGAGCAACTCCGACCACCTCGGACCTTCTCTCCACCCCCTTTCGATTCCTTTTAACCGTGCGCATCGATTTGACACGGTGGAGCATGTGTTTTCGCAGCGAATCCCCGCCTCCGTCCACGACCGAGAAGAACCGCCGCCGCGCGCAACTCCGGCGAGCTCTTCCGGGAAGACGAGGATGCTCCGGTCATCGCCACTGCACCATCGCCTCCCTCTCGACGTCGCGCATCCCCGGGTAAGCTCCGTTTCCCTCCTAGCACCGTAGAACGCCTCGGGCGAAGAACGCCGGCCATGGTTCCGCCGCGCCCTGCGCGTCTCCGGCGAGTCGCGCCGCCCGCGTTAGGTCAACGCATCCTGGACCGTTGGATCTAGATCCAACGGATCCGTTTTATTTTTATTTTTCGTCTCTGCGATTAATCTGGCGCGTCCGATTTCATTTAGATCTAACGGCTCCCGAGCGTGATCCGCGTCGAAGCAGTACGGACGAATCAGGTCGCGCCGTGTGGCCGATTCTTTTTCTAATTCGAATAGAATTTAGAAATTAAAACATAAAACTATTAAAACTTGCAAAATTCATAACTTTCAATCTGTAAGTCCAAATTTGATTAACTTTATATCATTGGAAAACCCTGCCCATGTAGTTTATTCCTATATCATTAGTTTGACATTTTAGTGTCTTAAAAATTGTGAAATTTACAGATTGGCATTTCGGCCATTTAAATTCATAATTTAAATATTAAAAATGTTTTCCATCTAAATCCAATTGTTGTGGAATAATAATTTTTCTCTCTGTCCAGAAAATGCAACATGAGTTTTATTGAAAGTTTTGTACTTAAATTGACTATAATTGTTCTTTATATTTTAATTGTTAAAATATAAAATAAAATATTTTTCATTGCATTGCATGCATTAAATAAACAGAGAAAATAAAAATTGATAATAAGTTGTTTTGGTTATGTTTATAACATATCATGCATGCATACATATTTATGCTTTGTTGTTTTAAGTGTTGTATGTTATGTTTATTTATTTTTGTATTGCTTGTTGTTAGATTGTGAAGAGGAGGAAGGACTTGCTTGTGATTGTTACTCTTGCTGTGCTTGTGCCTCCTGTTACCAAGGCAAGTGACATTCATACTATATCCCATATTTTCTATATGCATAAGTAGTATATTTTGAGTAGTGTGCATGATAGGATTTTGGATTTATTCTATAATGCTAAGTTAGTTTGTATTTTACAAATATCCTAGTAGTGTGTAGCCACCCCTTCTCCTATGCAGCCATGAAAAGTTTTATTAGTTGCTTAGCTATGCTATAAAAATGTTTACCCTGTTTTGGAAATGTTTCTAATTGTTAAAAATTTAAATACACATCTGGGTGGAATTGGTTGTTTGGTTTATGTTAGGTGGCTTTTGGGACTATGCTTGTGGTTGTCGTCGTCTAGGATGAATGTCTATTCTACTTAGGGCCATGAGTATGGTGTTTGTTACCCAGAAGTGCACTTGTGGACGGCCACCCAGGAACGAAGAGATTACCAAGTCCCTCCAATTTTAGAATCTTCCCGTGCAGCCTTTTTGGGCTAATTGAGTCCTTTCCTCAATACACTCCGTGTGTATAGGATTTTTGGGCTAATTGAGTCTAAAGATGAAAGTGCACAACCTCTGCAGAGTCGACAATCTGAGTACTCAGCCGTGTCCTCGGAAATGGACTACTTCGAGCAACTGGACAAGGATGGCCGGAAGAATCTCAACACTGTTTTCATAAAGTAAAATTTGACTAAGGAAAGAATTGTTGGTGCACTTGGACTTTATCCCTTGGTGCCAAGTCTTGAAAAATAAAAGTGTTTTACAAAATGATTGGAGAAAACTTGCTTTCTTCAAATAGCCTCCAACTCCACCAAGCAAAATATACATATAGATTTCAGACTTGTCATTATATATCCACCATAGTCACTTGCAAATACATCATTGTATTGACCTCCTTCGGGGGATGCATATTCAAATGTGTAGGTAATTCTGATGCTCAATGAGTTTGGACTCGAGTCTACACCCAACATGTCTGCCTGTGGCGCATGCTTGAAGATGAGGCTCCATGTTATTTCTCTTTCGTTGTGAACTCTGAACTTTAGCTAGACTTCATGGCTATGCAACTTGTAATAAAGCCATGCTTGGCTATTATTTTTGGATCTCGTTGTAGCAATTTTAATACTTATGCATTGGTACCTTATATTTTGTACTGTGGTGCTGGCAGTGATCCAGGGACTAGCACATAACACAGGTGTTCCAACTTTAATAAAAGTTGGGGCGCTACAACCTTCAAGTAAACACTTTCAGCAAGGACCCAAGTTTTCCAGAAGATACCAGACGTCTCATCAACAAGGAAACCTCATTCAGGAATCAACAACCTCGGAAGATGAAGAATCATTGGACCCTCTTTTCCTTTCACTCTCTTAAATACACACTTAGGAATCTCGGGACGAGATTCTGTTAACGGGGGAAGGTCTGTGACACCCCAAATTTTGGAAGCAACAAAAACTTAATTAATAAAGACCCAAATTTCTGAGGGAACAAAAACTTTTTGAAATGTCTTGTTAATGGATGTGCTTTCCCTTGTATGCTCTGTTTGTCGAGTTGTGTTTTGGTGTTTGTGTTGATGACTTCTAAATAACAACCTATTAAAACTCAAATTAAAGTATGACTTCTGAAATCCAGGATTATGGCAAGTAAAACAATGCATATATCTTCTTCTATCTTATTCTTAAAAAAACTATAGTCATCATGAGGTCTTGATTTTAACAATTACCCAAAGGCAGTTTAATTGAGAAAATAAAAGTATTTCCAAAACTACATGTTTGCAAAGCTATATAGGACCATATAATAAGTCTTAAATTATATTGGATCTTAATATGTTGCAAGCATTACCAACTCTCTTTTCCAAAACACCAATTTAATTAGCCTCTGGAAATCAATGCTCAGCTTGTTGGAGTAATTCTATTTATACCAAGATCCATGTCTGGATCATTATGATCACCACCTCACCTTATTCTGGTTTAATTATATTCCTACTAGAAATACCCTATTTTGATTCTGTTGATCACCTCCTCACAAATATTTTTGATCTATATTAAAACTGTGGCTATTGATCCAATTGTGTGGGTGTTTATCTATTTTTATGTGTGGTTGACCTATATGTTATGTGTTTAAATTGTTTCCCATGGGTGTGTTATTTTATGTGTGTTCATGTGGTGGTGTATGATACAACATCTTATTTATATAATTTAATTGAGACCATTCATGCTTTAAATGTTGTGCCATATGATAAAGGTGTGTTTAACTCTTTATTATAATGTGTGATTTTAGGAGTAACTCAAATATTTTCCTTTTTCAATTATGAAATAACCATCCTCTTTTCCCTAATTTCTAGTCTTTCTAGAACATGACCATTAGAGTTTATTTTATTCAATTTGGAAATGCAACTCACCTAACCTCATCCTTATCATCTCTACTATCCACAAATAATCTTATTTAAAATATTCAAAAATGTTTGATCATAAATTCATGCTTGTTTTTAGTGCTTCATATTAATGTGACCACATGTGATGTTAATAGATAGCATCTTGTCATTTTTGCATCTAGTGATGTTGATCCCTTTTTACCTAAGCTCTTTCAACAAATGCTGCACCTATGCCCCCTCTAATCAACCCTCCTTGTATCTGGTTTTTCTGGTCAAAGATTTGACTAATCTATGCTAGGAAAGTGGGCTACTCTAATCAGCCACAAATCCTCTATACCTTAAACTCACACCACTCTCACCCATCCTCTGGATTCTGGTGTATGATGTACCCCCACACCCTTGTTGTACCCATATCTCGACCATCCCAAAACCCTAGCACAGAAATCCTTTTGTCCTTTTCTCTGTGACATTATGTCGAGCAGGTGATGCGCAGCAGAGAACTCACTCCATCCCCATAAGCTTCCATCAACTCCAGACCATGTGCTACTGTCCAAAATGGTGCACAACGCCCTTGCATCATTGCCCACCGCCCAGCTTAGCCAACCCCTGCCCGAGCCTCCTCTCTCTCCCGTTTGCCCTTGCCCGAGGTGTTGAAGACGAGCACCGGCGTGGATATCTTTCCCCATCCTCTCTAGCACCCTCCCACCTTGCCATTTGCATGCCCCTCACTCTCCTCCACCTCCCTGTGCACTCCCGAGCGAGCTCTCTCCCTCTGTTGCTCAAGATCCTCGAAGAACTCGAGCTCAGACCCGAGAGCATGTCTTGGACAATGCTGTCTCCCCCGACTACCTTTGCCCTCCATTCTTTTTCTCGCGAGTTCCCCTCCTCTCTGGCCACCTTGTTGACATCCTCGTGTCGTTGTAGGGACACTGAGGCCACCTCGGCCGCGCCGTGCCCGTCGCGGGTGCCCTCGACCCCGCCGTCGTTTGCAAGCTCGCCGGCGGGATCTTCGACCGTCCCTCGGCCGCCCCGACCCTCCGCATCCACCTCCGCCCTCCTTCATCGACCGGGGACGCCCGAGGTGAGCTGCGCGTCCTCGTCCTTTTTCCCTAGGGTTCTGGCTCGTGCCCTTGAGTCTGGAGGTAGGAGATGAACCTGATCCGTCGATCTCCGGATCAACGGCCGTTTTTGAATCGTCTCTGATCTAATCCTGGCCGTAGGTTTTTGATCCGGCGGCTACTTAATCCCTGCCTTGCACGCGCAGCGCATGGGCCGGCCTGCCATCGTGCGGCCCAAACCCGGGCAGATCTGGCCCGGTTCTGATTTTCCTTTTATTTCATCTTTTCCTGCTGATTTTCCAGTAAATATAGTGGTCTAGCTTTAATTCGTTTCTGGGAGATTTACGTATCCAAATTGGTTGATTCAAATTGTTTTGAGTAGCTATGAGTTTTTCCACCATGTGGCACAGGCCCTGCTCAAAAATATATTTATATGTGTGTAGCTATGAATTTTCACCGTTTCCTTAATAACTTTAGTTTTATACATCCAAAATTAGCAAAATTTAGTTCTATGGAAAACCCAGGAAAATACCTACCTAGATCTAGAAGCCTTGCATGCAGGAGATGTGTCTAAATAAAGTTCTATAAAGTTTAAGAAAGACATCAGTAGCAATTTGTTGAATTTTAAATCTTTATTTAAAATTCTTTTTGGAGTAAATCCAATTGCATGTGGTATATATTGGTATTAGCTATCATATCCTAGCTTGGTAGAATATTTGATCTTATATTTTGATCTTGGTAGATTATTTTCTAAAACAGTAGGTTATTACACTTTTAAATGGATATTCTTATTTTCTATTATTTACGTGTATCTAGTTTTAATTGTTTGTGCTTTATATGTTTATTCTAATGGTGTAGGAGTATTTTTGTGTGGTAGTTATGCATTTTTTTTACCATCCAAAGTTGGATTTGTCTAAAAATAAATCATATCTTGTGTTGCACACTATTAATGGTAAAATGTGTGTGTTCCACTAAAACTGAAATATATGGAGATAGGAGTGTCCAAATTGAGTGAATCCAATTTCTAAAGAAAGCTTAAGGAAATACCTATCCATAGAATTTAACCTTTCATACAGGAGTTTCCTAAAACTAAAGCTACAATCTTTTTGGTTTTGAGACCAGTAGCATTTACATGATTTTTAGCTACTATTTGGTAATAGCTTATTTTGCAAATCAATTTTTACCACTTCATATGGTTGCTAGGTGTACTGTTGTAGAAGGATTCTAATTTATGAAAATTATCTTAGGAGTTATGATCTATCTCCCAAAACAGCACCGTATTACCTACTAAAAGTGTTATTTTAATTCTCTGTTTTTAGTTAGCAGAATGGTATAAATATTATTAATCACCTCTTGAAGATCAGAACCTTAACTCAATCATAATGAATTGGTTAAATCATTTTGGTAATGTTGGTGTATTATTTACTTATGTTTAGCACTATTCACTGTGTACCCTAATAATGACATCATATGTGTTTATATGCTTTGTTTGTAGGTATGTTTGTGTGCTATGTTTTATCTCTTAAAACATCATCTTACTTATCTAATAAATGTAATAAGTTAATTCCTTGTTGTACCTGAATTGTTATGTGTTGATGTGCTAAGTATCTCATAAGTCCTGAAATTTAAGTTATCCTTTAATAACCTTAATGAATTTCCTAAAAGTATTGTTAGCCCTTTCACTTTTGAGTTTCACATAGTTCATCTTGTTTCCTAGGAGTTGCACTGATTTCATTTTTGTGTTATGCATGGGAATGGGTGTTTGGTGCTAAAATTTATCCAGTAGTTCCTTGTGTTTGCAATGCTTAATGTATGACTTACTTATTTTAGATTGTTGTCAACACTTGGTTACCATGTGACTATTAGTTTATTGGTTGAAGTGGTATTAATTGCAGTGTCTTATTAAATAGTCTAGTGCACCATTTTAGCTCCTAGTCATAAACTGGTTTGGATAGAGGTGTTACCATTGTTTGACGCCTAGTTACTAGATAGTAGGTGTTTCTTGAGCTATTAACATATTTGCCTATGAGTGTGCTCAATGCTAGTGTTAATGTTAATACTTGCTTGTGTATTAAGATACTTTTGTCTGAAGTATTTCCGGAACTATTAAGATACTTCTGTCTGAAGTATTTCCCGAACTACTAAGATACTTTTGTCTGAAGTATTTCCTGAAGCCATTACGACAACTCTTATTAAATGATATAATAACCCTAAGTTAGGTGTTGTTATAGTGCTCTGAAGAACTACCTTTTTAATACCCAGAGTTGTTGTGTATATTTTCTTAGGAGAATGTGTTGTTGTCTTAGCTCTATGGACTTTGTTGATTGTTGTTGTATAGCTAAAGGAGTTGTTTGCTGCTGTTTGTATCTCAGTATCTTGTACAATGCTTGCTGTTTGTCCTTGTGGCTTTGTCTTGTATTCTGAGCGTGGTTCATTTTCCTGTTTACGACGTTAGATACGATCGGGAAGGAACGGGAAGTGAGAATGAACCTGAGGAACATCAAGATCAAGACCAAGTACATATTACTGAGCCAGGCAAGCCACCTCACCACTATAATGAATCCTATTATTTTGATCAAGCATGTTCTGTTTTCAAAATAAAATAATGCATGTTTATTTTCTTTTGTGGTACCTTGCCACCCGAAAACTATTTTACAAAATATTGTTTGGCCAAAGTTATCTACTAGAATATTATAGGTGTTACAAAAGGAGTTTAGTTGGTGAGCCTTATTGTTTAAGGCTCCATCAAAAAGATTAAGTTTTCTAGTAGTTAACTCTTATTTCCTTACCTCAAAACTTTAGGATGGGAACCCATTTGATAAAACTATTTTACGGAGGAAAACCCGAGTTGCTGGGAGCAATCGGCGAGCAAGTGTTTTATTAAAACCCGAGTTGCTGGGAGCAATCGGAGATGTTTGCGAAAACCCGAACTGCTGGGAGTAGTCGGAGGAGAAAGTGTTTTGAAAAACAAAGTGTGACCCTAGCTGCCGCCCGAACAATTAACCCGTGCAGCCACACTAGCTGACATGGGTAGGGCTTAGCCGGAAGCTTGTCTGTTTTAGTGTTGGGTCTCTCATACTTTCTATGGGGGCTGGGCCCTCGAAGCCGGGTTGTCGTCCGGAAGAGACAATACACTGCTGCGGATCAGCAGCCGGACAATTACGGCAGGTCTCCTAACGTGGCGGTGTGGCGTCACGAGGAAATACCAAGAGGTCTAGTGGAGCACACGGTGCCGAGGAGAACAAACCTACCAGTAGGCCCCGATACTAGGGTGGTCATAGTGGAAAGCTTTGATCGTGTTATCCAGACCCCCGCATGCTGTCGTATGACGGGCCGTGGCAGACACGGCGGAAGGACCGATTGGTGTGGGTAAAGTGTGCAACCTCTGCAGAGTGTAAATCTATTCGAATAGCCGCGTCCGCGGTCATGGACGGTTGGAAAGGTCCCACTAGGCATACTGGTTGTTTTATGGTTTCAAAGAGAAATATTTTCAAAGGAAAACAAGGAGGCAACAAAGTGGTACCTGGGAGGTACGGAATTTGGGAGAAGATGGTTGGTCTCTGGGAGACAAGCAGTCCGATCTCAAGTCAGGAAAAAAGGGTATCCCCATCCTAGTGCTTTTAATGGTTTTACAAAAGAAGGTTCTCTCTAATACTTCATGATGACCAAGTTAAACCCAAGATCAACCTCGATGATACAAGAATCAATCAAGTTTGAAGATTCATCAATCTTACCAAAAATTCAAGCAAGAAATCACCAAGGAGAAAGTCACAAGTCTGGAGATGAAACCTGGAAGATCAACTACATCTTTCTCTCTTCTTTTCCCCCTTTCCTAATCTTGTCTTTCATTTTAGACATAAACAATTTTTGATCATGTTATTACCATCTTGAATTTGTTGGATCCTAGCGGCATAGTGAGATGAAGCGGCCTGGAGACTAACCTTACATGTCCACGTACATGAGACCTGTTCCACAACTTAAGGGGCTGGTCGGGTGTCTGTCTCTCTCACTATAGTGAATATCCAATTTACAAAGAGTTGTTCATAATTGTTGATCATCTTGGAAAAAAAACTTAGTATTTTCTCTGAGTATTTATGCACATCATGGCTAAGCCATTAGAGTGCTTATTCAAGATGAATTATAACAAAGTTATTTTATCCAAATTATGACCTTAGTCCTTAGTCATTTTTGACCAACCTAATTGCCTTGCATTAACTTAAAAGATTTTCATGGCATGACATGCATCTCTAGTCCTTAGAAATAATTTGCATATCATGCATGACCTGTTTCATTAGAAGTTTATGAAACTTGTTTGTTCATTATGTATGCTTGTATGTGTTGTGTTGTTTTGTTTTATGATTGTTGTATTGTTGTTTGTTTATATTGATTAGACTGAACGGAGAGTCCCGAGTAACGTTAAAAAGAGTTTGTGAGCAAAGACATCATTCAAAGGCAAGTGGCACACCTCATAAACTTTCTACTATTTTGTATATGCATTACTTAGTGTATTTTTATATAAGCATGTGTAGGATAGTATTGCTATGCTAGACCTGTGTAGAAATTCCTTACTCCTGTGTCTAGGTTCCTATACAATACTTAGTAGAAATATTGATGCTATGCAATTGATGAAAAGTTTTACAAAATGTTAAGTGACTACTCAGGGTTGTGCTCATGGTTGTCGTCGCCTAGGATGAATTTCTATTCCACTTAGGGCCGTAAGCATGGTAGTTGTCAACCTGGGAGTAAAGATCCACTAAGTTAATGAAACACCTGGGTGGATTGGTTGAATGGTTTATGTTGAGTGGCTACTCAGGACTGTGCTTGTGGTTGTCTTCGCCTAAGGTAGTTTCTACTATACTTGGTGCCATGAGCATGGGGGTTGTCAACCTGAGAGTACACTTGTGGATGGCCACCCAGGAACAGAGGAATCTAAAGAACTCCGAGTGACGATTGCTTCCAGTGCAGCCATTGCCATATGGTCTCTGTCTTGATCAACTATGTTGCGTGGACTCTCTCCGGCTTGACAAGCAGATGTAGAGGGTGTTAGGTGGAACGGGTCAAGCCAGAGTGGGAGGGAAAATGCTTCTGAAAGATCTCGTCTCATACTTCTCCTTTTCCTTATCACTATAAGTGTGTAAAGGATAGTTTGGGTTGAATGGGTACAATGGTGAAAGTGCACAACCTCTGCAGAGTGTAAAACTAAGTACTTAGCCGTGTCCCCGGTACAGACAATTTGAGCAGCTGATCACGGACGTCAGCGGAGGATTCCACCATTCCAGTTTCTAAGATAAAACTTGATGGGTGAACAAGGGTAGAATGAGACAGTGGTTTTCATGCAACGAATGTCTCGAATAGAAGAAAAGTGTTTTCCAAAGAGTTAGGAAAAATTGGCTTTATGCAAAATAGCCTTGAAGTCCACCAGCCAAATAAGCATATAGGTTATTAGAGTTATTCCACCAAGTGTCCACCATTGTGTCACTTGCCAGACTCCATTTTTAATGGAATCTGACCCACGTTGTTGCAATATTTTTCTTATTGCAGATTGATCAGATGACGAGTGAGGTTTCGTTTAAAGGTTTCGAGTCTGCAACCAACATGTTTTCGCCTGTGACAACATGAATGTGATGGAGACTCACTGCTATTGTATTTCCGCTGTTTACTCATTCAAAGCTAGCTTTATGCTAGGCAACTTGTATTGAATATTTTGTAAGTCTGGATCATCGATGTAATAAAATTGATACTTGGTTGTGATATTACATCGTCAACTGTGTGTGCAAACGAATCGATCCAGGGATTTGCACAATACACAGGTATCTGCCTTATTTTAAGTTCAGGTACGCTACAGATGGTATCAGAGCACTGTGTTGCCTGTAGGTTCGAAACCCTAGGTTTGGATAGAAATTGGATTTGGCCATAGGATTAAAAATCTATTTCATTCAGTTTGTTGAAAATAACAACTTTTCAAACATAATTCTTGTAACTATCTTAACTATTTCCTTTCTAAGTATCTTATCTTGTTTTTCTTAGATGACCACCCTCATTGAATCACTCAAGAAGGGACGAGTGATGACCATGACCTTGGAATGTGAGACAGAGTTTCCAAGAGCACTTAAGGATAACATGACGAGTTTGGGTTTTGAAGGAGAAGCAGTATACAAAGGTTTTCCTTTCATGGATGAAGGCCAAGAGTACTGGTGGGTGCAAGTCCATCTATATAGGAGTAAAGAAGATGACCACAAGACTGAGGGTGACTGCATGTTCACCTACCATATACTTCACACATCATTCTTTGATTCAGCAAGAAATCCAGCATGGAGATCTGTCGAGTACCTTGCAGAAAGACTTCATTTTAGACTTCCAAACACCCAGAAGTATCTTGAAGAACTCAAGGAAGTTGAGGAAGAACTCGAGGCTGTCAGACCCTGAATTCAAGCTACACAAAAGAAACGTATCGGTTGGGCCACACAACCAAGCAACATACTGGGGTTACCAATCCCAGGAAAATCAGGCCTGGCTCGGAATGGATCGTCGGCCGACAGTTCTTGGCGACCCCAACGACACATACGTTTCCAGATTGTGCACGCAGGAACCCAAAGTCTACCAACTCGTATACTTCAACCATACACACATGGTATACGAGTCGGATTGTTAACAAGAAGGAACCACAGAATAAACCTAAGACACAAAGAAAGGAAATAATTATCCAAAGCTCTCACTGAGCAAAATATAGCGAATGACACCAATCAGAGGACACATGTCCCAACATTACATCATGCAGCGGAAAAAAAACCGGTCTGAGTACAAACAAGAAGCAAAGGGCTCAAGGCCGAAACGGAAAAAGAAGGCCCATCCACGCGGTCCACCAGGAAGAAGCGTAGGGGAACTCTAACTACTCGTCGTAGATCTCGTCGTCGAACTCCACGAAGTATCCACCAACCTGGTCATGCGGAGAAACCTCAACTGCAGAAAAAACCACAGCCCGCGAACGGGTCAATACACCGAAACGTATCGAACAATCTTAAGCTAACAGGTTACAAAACTGTAAGACTCCCAAAATATGGGGTTAAGTGGACTTAGCGGCAGCAGCACTAGCAACCTAATAGAGACATGCTACAACTTCCGTCTAAATTAGAGAGGGATAAGAGAGGGCATAAGTTAACCATCTACAACTAACACCAATCATAACCCATTCTCGGATTAACCCCCTCAACCAAATATGAGGAAGCAATTCGGGAATACTCACACATTGAACTATTTTAGTTACCACTTATTGTGAAAGTAATTCTATATTACTAGTCAGGTTAATTAACAATGATTAGGTGTAAGTTGTCTATGATCTTATTCAGCATCATCACCAAGTCGTCCATAACCGTGGACACGGCTCATCGATAAAATCATACACTGCTGGGGTGCACTACTGGACCCGTACTCGTTCGATCAACCCCAAAAGCAAAGCCAGAAGGTAGGGCATCTCAACACGGCAAATCTCTTCTCTACAACCCATCCAGGGAACCGCATGATTGTGTGCACGGCTAATCAGGTCCAGTGCCCGCGGAATCGACCTTCATAGCACTCTAAGAACGTGCCACCCTATATGAGAATCGACTACTCCATCATCATGAGATCGTTAGGTAACCATATGCATGCATCAAATGGAAAGACCGAACTACTTGCGGCGCCCTCGATAAGAGGCGGATTAGATCGAAGCCGTGGTGGGCTCCATAGGGCCTCCCACAAGCGGTTAGTGCGCTCAAAATTGGATCCGAGGAGAAGAACTGAGTTCCTAGGTCGACACTTAGCAGAACAAAGCACCTCGCAAGGCCTTCCGCTGGTGCCTTATCTTTTATTTATAATTCCCAACAGAAGATAACAGTTTATTAAAGTATACATTCTATCATGCTAAGTATAAATGACATAGGACAAACAGACTCGCAGAACCAACCTTAAGCATGCACTACGACTCGCAAGGTTAACAGATAAACATACAACAGGTGATAGGATGTGGGGATAAAGCTGTATGGGCTGCAGGATAAACATATGATGGGATCGCAATTCAAGAATCGTAACTAGGATAGCATAGATCAAAAGGCAAGGATGAAAATCAAACAATCGTGTAACCGGTTAGCAGAAGCTTGCCTGGCAGCTCGTGGCCCGGCACAAAAGCTGGAATCTCAAGGATGAAAGTATCGGCAGCAGACACGTCGTCGTCTACCCAAAGAAGAGCAAAACCCAAACAATAGTAAACATAATCAATAAAGTGAAATGTACAAACAATTGATGGAGCATTATGGTATGAGGTGATTAGGTCATATTAAAGCGGGGATGAAATCCCGGCAATTAATTATGGTGCAAGTTATTTGTGTAACCAACAAATTAAATGTTGTTTAACATATATAGCATGGCAAGGTGATTTGATCCATTTAAATGGAGTAGGAAATATTAAAATATTTGCCCAACACATTCCATATTTATTAGTTAGATGCAATTTTATTTATCTACACACCAGATTAAATGTTTTATTAGCATAGCAAGGAATGGAATAAAAGATATGAGAAAATTAAATGGAAGTAGGGCATTATATATTTATTACCCCACACATTCCATATTTAATTATTTAGTTGCATTTGTTAAATTAAACTAAGCATTTAAAATAAATGATGCAAAATGACATAAGAATGTGATATTAATGTTTATTGCATTTTTCTGATATGAAAACATATAAAGTTTATTTTAGTTGGAGTTGTAGAAATAAAGTTATTGCAATTATAAATCTAGGGTTGTTTCTATAATTGTGCAGGGACTTATCCGTGATAGCAAAAGTATTTGTGAGGCTTAAAAAGAAAGAACCAGAGAGCAGGGGGGTCTGGGTAAATTTCCAGCGCCTCTGTCTATGACATGTGGGGCCCACTGTCAGTGAGAGGGGAGAAATAAAAGGGGTGGACTTTTATTCCACTGGCCGGGGTTCGAACCCACGAGCTCACGCGGGTGAGCACGGAGCGCACGGCTCTGCTAGCCAGGTGGTTCGGTGTAGTGTTCATGTTTAGGAAAACATGTTTAGGGTTTTTGTACAGAAACCGCAAGGTAAACTCTGACGAAACAGAAACTTCTGAAAACAATAGGAGCAACGACGGCGGGGCAAAAGTTTGTCGCCAGCGACCACACAGGGGCGGCGCCGCTGCGTGCGTGTGTGTGTGCGGTTGCGGTACGTGCGGGCATCCCATTCCGGTGCTCGTTTGGAGAGGGGAGGCGCGGGAAGGATCGTGTTGGTGCTCGACGGGGCTCGGCCGTGCGGGAGCCTCTCTGGCATCGTTCAAAACGGCGAACTCGAGCGGGGTAAATGGAGGGGAAGAGGAGACGGAGAGGACGGAGCACACCGCGGTGTCGTCGGTGGAGTGCTCGGTGCGGGGGAGGTCCGGAGGGATAGCTGACGGCGGAGGTGCTCCGGTGAGTTTCTGTGGAGGTAGAAACCGAGGCGGAAGAGGGAGAGGAGAGGAAAGATGGGTGGTGGCGGCGCTGAGAGGAGGGTTAGGTTTAGGGTTCTCCGGGGCGCTGCGCGATTAATAGAGGGAGGAGAGTGGGGCAGCAGGTGTGGGCGAGGAGGCAGTGGGGGGAGGCGCCATGCCCTGCTGTAAAGGAGCTCGCCCTCCTCGTGCTCCTATACAGAGGAAAGGGATGACCCGAGCAGGCTTCGGGCTGGGGGGTGCTGGGCTGAGTTGGGCCAAGAATTGGTCCAGCTTGGCCAGGTTTTTTTTTGTGTACTGTTTTTCTTTTTCTTCTTTTCTGTTTTTTTTTTGTCTTTTAACAAAATAAAAGAAAGAAAACATGACAAAAACTTTTAAACAATTTTTAACAGTTTAGAAAATAGTCATATTAATACATGGTTTGATTATTTACAAATAATTTGAAACTTCATTTGAATTTCTTTGAAACACATTTGAATTTAAATATGAAACTTAAATTTGGAAAAAGAAATTTGAAACCATATATTTAAATAAAAGCAACCACACATGGAATGATGACATGAAGCTCCATTATATTGCACACAAATTTGGAAAGTTACAAACGGGCTGTTACAACACTCCCCACTCAAAGGAATCACGCCCCGAGATTCTTCATGGAGAAACGAAGAGGTCGGGATACTCGGCACGGAGGTGGTCTTCACGTTCCCATGTAGCTTTCTTGGACTTTGGAAACCCAGTAACGAAGTCCATCTCAATCTTGTCCCATTTCCACTCAGGAATTTGCAGTGGTTGAAGAAGTTCAGGTGGTCTCTGATGAACTACCTTGACACGACAACAAACATCACACTGAGACACATAGCGAGCAATTTCACGCTTCATCCTGGTCCACCAATAGATTGACTTGAGATCCTGGTACATCTTTGTGCTGCCAGGGTGGATAGAAAGCGGAGTATCATGAGCCTCCTTGAGAATGATCTCTCTTAAGCTGACAAGCTTGGGCACTACAATCCGTTCTTCAAACAGCAAGGTACCCTTGTCATCGAGAGAGAAACTCTTGTACTTATCCTTGCCAATGTTGTCTTTGATATTCTTGACACCAGAATCACGCAACTGTGCGGCACGGATCTTATCCTGAAGTGTAGGAGTGGCAATCAAGTTTGCAAGATAACCAGAGGGAACCACTTGAAGATTGAGCTTCTTGAATTCTTCGTGAAGAGGAGGTTGGATGTCCTCAACCATGAGGTTGTTGCAATAGGACTTGGGACTGAGAGCATCAACCATTAAATTAGCTTTGCCTGGAGTGTAAGAGATGGTAAGATCGTAATCTTAGAGTTTCTCAAGCCACCTTGTTTTCCTGAGGTTCAAATCTGGTGTAGTGAATAGATATTTGAGACTATTGTGATCAGTGAAGATCTCACAGCTGTGCCCCAACAAATAAGGTCTCCAAGCCTTGAGGGCATAGATGATTCCTGCAAGTTCAAGATCATGTGTAGGATAGTTGAGCACATGAGGCTGCAACTGACGAGATGCATAAGCCACAACTTTGCGTTCTTGCATGAGTACTGCGCCTAGTCCTTGAAGAGATGCATCGCAGAATATTTGGAAAGGTTTGGAAGTATCTGGGCCAACTAAAATAGGAGTAGAAGTGAGTTTAGCTTTCAAGAGATTGAAGCTCTCATCACACTTTGGAGTCCAAAGAAACTTTCTATCCTTCCTAGTAAGATCGGTGAGAGGCTTAGCGATTTTGGAGAAGTTCTCAACAAATCGACGGCAATAGCTTGCCATGCCAAGGAAACTCCTGACTTGTTTCACCGATGTAGGAGGGAACCATTCAACAATGGCTTTCACTTTTTCTGGATCCACAGAAATGCCTTCAGAAGAGATGACATGACCAAGGTAGGATACTTTAGGAAGCCAGAATTCACACTTGGAGAACTTGGCGTAGAGACGGTGTTCTCGGAGTTTCAACAAGATAAGACCTAGATGTTCTCCGTGTTCTTCCTCGGTTTTGGAATAGATAAGAATGTCATCGAGATAGACTACCACGAACTTATCGAGGTATGCCATGAAAACGAAGTTCATGAGACGTGAGAAAGTCGCCGGAGCATTTGTGAGACCGAAAGACATGACAGTGTATTCATAGAGGCCATAACGAGTGGTGAAAGCTTTCTTTCGGATGTCTTCTTTGCGGATCTTGATCTGGTGATAACCTGACCTCAAGTCCAACTTGGAGAAAACCTTAGCACCCGTGAGTTGATCAAACAGGTCATTGATGCGAGGAAGGGGATACTTGTTCTTGATGGTTTTCTTGTTCAGAGGACGGTAGTCAACAACCAGTCGCTCAGTCGTGTCCCTCTTTTTGACAAACAGAGTAGGACAACCCCAAGGAGAAGTACTAGGTTGGATATGACCATTACTTTCCAACTCCTCTAGCTGTCTCTTAAGCTCAGCCAGTTCTTTGGGGCCCATCTTGTAAGGACGTTTGGAGATAGGAGCAGTGCCTGGTTCTAGTTCAATAACGAACTCCACGACTCTGTCAGGCGGCATGCCTGGTAATTCTTCAGGAAAGACGTCAGGAAAATCTCGGACCACCGGTATATCTTCCATAGCAGGGAGAGGATGAACATTGAGAGCGAAAAGCTGAGCTGAAGAGGTTTGATTTGGAGAATAGACTATCTGTCCAGAAGGATGAGAAAGAGTTACAGTCTTTGTGGAACAGTCTATCTTAGCTTTGTTGGCCTTCAACCAATCCATGCCGAGAATGACATCAATGTCTGAGTTACCCAGAAGAATTAAGGAAGCAAGGAACAAATGACCTCCAATTTGAATTTGGTTTCCATGGCTTACTCTGGAAGTCTTCATTTGCGTTCTCGGAGAATGGATCACGAGTGGAATACATAAGGGATCTAGAGGCAGCTTCGTTGTTTCAGCGAAGGTAACTGACACACAAGAATGAGATGCTCCAGTATCGAAAAATACCTTAGCACGAAAAGAGTTAACTAGGAGTTTGCCCATTACAACTTCTGAAGCTTCCTCTGCCTCTTTGGCGTTGAGGTGGTTCACCCTTCCACTTCTAGCTGTAGGCAAATTGCTGGGGAAAACACAAACTAAAGCTTGTGTTGGAGAAGAACGAGCTTGTTGCTTATGAAGCTTGTTCTGTGGACAATGGATAGAGATATGGCCTGGATCACCGCACTTGAAGCAGGTTTTTGAAGTCACTGGCTTTGGCGGAATTTCAACACTTGGCCTTTTGTGAGATTGAAAGCCTCTTGTAGGAAACATTACGGAGGGAGGACGAGGAGTGAACCCTAAAGGGCTTGGAAGATATGTGTGTTGAGTTGGAGATGCATATGGAACCCAAAGCCTACGCTTCTGTGGAGGCATTGTGTTTGCTGAAGAAGAAGCACCTTCAAGAGCATGTTTTCGAGATTCTTCAAACATCTCACGACCAAATACCTCCCGGAGAGCTGTGTTCAAGAGCTCTTCAAAGTTAACGCACTTGAACAAGGCGAGTGCATACTTCAGATTTGGGCTTACACCTCTGCGAAATTTGGCTTGCTTCTGGGCATCAGTTGATACCTCATCTTGAGCATAGCGAGCCAGATGGTTGAACTCAGCTTGATAGTCCAGCACAGACATGCTTCCCTGAGTCAAGTCATAGAATTCATCACGCTTTCTTTCCATGACCCCATCGGGAATATGGTGGCGTTTGAAAGCCTCCTTGAACTCATCCCAATTGATAACAACACCTGGTACTCGTAATTGTTGGAAGTTCTCCCACCAAGACATGGATTTTCCGCGGAGAAGATAGGACACAAACGGAACACGGTCCTCATCGGACACATGACAAACAGCCAGAGCCTTGTTCATCTCACGTAGCCAGTCGTCAGCATCCAGTGGCTCAGAGGGAACATCAAACGTGCGTGGGTTGAGATGGAGGAACTCTACAATTATCACACGACAGTTGCCCTGGTTTTGGTTTTGCTGAATGTGACCCAAAACTTGCGTCATCTGAGACAACACTTGCCTCATTTCGGATGGCATTTGAGTATCTTCTTCGCCACTCTCCATCCTGAGGAGGATACAACGTTAACACAAAATCGGATAGACAAAATCCAATGTAAGCGCTTAAAGGAAAAAACTCTAGATTGCTTAGAAAAGATAACAAGGAACAAGACATGGCCATCCATCATGGTACGCCACTTTGTTTACATCCAGAAAGGTTTAAAGAGAGGTAAGAACGAAGACTAGCACTAGAACGAGGAAACCCAATTGAGCTTGACGTAACTCCACCAAAGAGGAGAAACAACTGATTGATTCAAGAATGAAACTGAACGTAGCCGAAGAGGTTGATAACTGCTAAAACGAAGAGCTCCACCTTGAAGACACCTGTAACTATTGTACTACAGAAACCCAGAACACGTGATGTCCTAATTTTTTAAAATTTAAGTGAGAAGGGAAATATCGTAACACTTCCTTACTAGAAGAACAGGGAGGGTGGGCGGGGAAAGAAGTAAAAGAACATAATTCCTACTCTCACGTTTAAGAATTTCCTGATAGCTACAAAATATTTTTCTAGACTCAAACAACGACCAGTAGAAGGGAACCTGAGGGCGTTTAAGCTATGATACCAACTATCAGACCCAAAATTCAAGCTACACAAACGAAACGTATTGGTTGGGCCACACAACCAAGCAACATACTGGGGTTAACAATCCCAGGAAAATCAGGTCTGGCTCGGAGTGGATCGTCGGCGGACAGTTCTTGGCGACCGCAACGACACATACGTTTCCAGATTGTGCACGCAGGAACCCAAAAAGTCTACCAACTCGTTTAATTCAACCAAACACACATGGTATACGAGTCGGATTGTTAACAAGAAGGAACCACAGAATAAACCTAAGACACAAAGAAAGGAAATGATTATCCAAAGCTATCACTGAGCAAAATATAGCGAATGACACCAATCAGAGGACACATGTCCCAACATTACATCATGCAGCGGAAAACAAACCGGTCTGAGTACAAACAAGAAGCAAAGGGCTCAAGGACGAAACGGAAAAAGAAGCCCCATCCACGCGGTCCACCAGGAAGAAGCCCAGGGGAACTCTAACTACTCGTCGTAGATCTCGTCGTCGAACTCCACGAAGTATCCACCAACCTCGTCGTGCGGAGAAACCTCAACTGCAGAAAAAAACCATAGCCCGCGAACGGGTCAATACACCGAAGCGTATCAAACAAGATTAAACTAACAGGTTACAAAACTGTAAGACTCCCAAAATATGGTGTTAAGTGGACTTAGCGGCAGCAGCACTAGCAACCTAATAGAGACACGCTACAACTTCCGTCTAAATTAGAGACGGATAAGAGAGCGCATAAGTTAACCATCTACAACTAACACCAATCATAACCCATTCTCGAATTAACCCACTCAACCAAATATGAGGAAGCAATTCGGAAATACTCACACATTAAACTATTTTAGTTACCAGTTATTGTGTAAGTAATTCTATATTACTAGTCGGGTTAATTAACAATGATTAGGTGTAAGTTGTCTATGATCTTATTAGCCAACATCATCACCAAGTCGTCCATAACCGTGGACACGGCTCATCGATAAGATTATACCCTGCATGGGTGCACTACTGGACCCGTACTCGTTCGATCAACCCCAAAAGCAAAGCCAGAAGGTAGGGCATCTCAACACGGAAAATCTATTCTCTACAACCCATCCACGGAACCGCATGATTGTGTGCACGGCTAATCAGGTCCAGTGCCCGCGGAATCGACCTTCATAGCACTCTAAGAACGTGCCACCCTATATGAGAATCGACTACTCCATCATCATGAGATCGTTAGGTAACCATATGCATGCATCAAATGGAAAGCCCGAACTACTTGCGGCGCCCTGGATAAGAGGCGGATTAGATCGAAGCCGTGGTGGGCTCCATAGGGGCTCCCACAAGCGGTTAGTGCGCTCAAAATTGGATCCGAGGACAAGAACTGAGTTCCTAGGTCGACACTTAGCAGAACAAAGCACCTCGCAAGGCCTTCCGCCGGTGCCTTATCTTTTATTTATAATTCCCAACAGAAGATAACATTTTATTAAAGTAGACAATCTATCATGCTAAGTATAAATGACATAGGACAAACAGACTCGCAGAACCAACCTTAAGCATGCACTACGACTCGCAAGGTTAACAGATAAACATACAACAGGTGATAGGATGTGGGGATAAAGCTGTATGGGCTGCAGGATAAACATATGATGGGATCGCAATTCAAGAATCGTAACTAGGATAGCATAGATCAAAAGGCAAGGATGAAAATCAAACAATCGTGTAACCGGTTAGCAGAAGCTTGCCTGGCAGCTCGTGGCCCGGCACAAAAGCTGGAATCTCAAGGATGAAAGTATCGGCAGCAGACACGTCGTCGTCTACCCAAAGAAGAGCAAAACCCAAACAATAGTAAACATAATCAATAAAGTGAAATGTACAAACAATTGATGGAGCATTATGGTATGAGGTGATTAGGTCATATTAAAGCGGGGATGAAATCCCGGCAATTAATTATGGTGCAAGTTATTTTTGTAACCAACAAATTAAATGTTGTTTAACATATATAGCATGGCAGGGTGATTTGGTCCATTTAAATGGAGTAGGCAATAATTAAATATTTGCCCAACACATTCCATATTTATTAGTTAGATGCAATTTTATTTATCTACGCAACAGATTAAATGTTTTATTAGCATAGCAAGGAATGGTATAAAAGATATGAGCAAATTAAATGGTATTAGGGCATTATATATTTATTACCCCACATTCCATATTTAATTATTTAGTTGCATTTGGTAAATTAAAATAGGCATTTAAAATAATGCAAAATGACATAAGAATGTGATATTAATGTTTATTGCATTTTTCTGATATGAAAACATATAAAGTTAATTTTATTTGGAGTTGTAGAAATAAAGTTATTGCAATTATTAATCTAGGGTTGTTTCTGTAATTGTGCAGGGACTTATCCGTGATAGCAAAAGTATTTGTGAGGCTTAAAAAGAAAGAATCAGAGAGCAGGGGGTCTGGGTAAATTTCCAGCGCCTCTGTCTATGACATGTGGGGCCCACTGTCAGTGAGAGGGGAGAAATAAAAGGGGTGGACTTTTATTCCACTGGCCGGGGTTCAAACCCACGAGCTCACGCGGCCGAGCACGGAGCGCACGGCTCTGCTAGCCAGGTGGTTCGGTGTAGTGTTCATGTTTAGGGTTTTTGTACAGAAACCGCAAGGTAAACTCTGACGAAACTGAAACTTCTGAAAACAATAGGAGCAGGGACGGCGGGGCAAAAGTTTGTCGCCAGCGACCACACAGGGGCAGCGCCGCTGCATGCGTGTGTGGTTGCGGTTGCGGTACGTGCGGGCATCCCATTCCGGTGCTCGGTTGGAGAGGGGAGGAGCGGGAAGGATCGTGTTGGTGCTCGACGGGGCTCGGCCGTGCGGGAGCCTCTCCGGCATCGTTCAAAACGGCAAACTCGAGCGGGGTAAACGGAGGGGAAGAGGAGAAGGAGAGGACGGAGCTCACCGCGGTGTCGTCGGGGGAGTGCTCGGTGCGGGGGAGGTCCGGAGGGATAGCTGATGGCGGAGGCGCTCCGGTGAGTTTCTGTGGAGGTAGAAACCGAGGCGGAGAGGGAGAGGAGAGGAAAGATGGGTGGTGGCGGCGCTGAGAGGAGAGTTAGGTTTAGGGTTCTCCGGGGCGCTGCGCGATTAATAGAGGGAGGAGAGTGGGGCAGCAGGTGGGGGCGAGGAGGCAGTGGGGGGAGGCGCCATGCCCTTCTGTAAAGGAGCTCGCCCTCCTCGTGCTCCTGTACGGAGGAAAGGGATGACCCGAGCGGGCTTCGGGCTGGGGGGTGCTGGGCTGAGTTGGGCCAAGAATTGGCCCAGCTCGGCCAGGGTTTTTTTTTGTGTACTGTTTTTCTTTTTCTTCTTTTCTATTTTTTTGTCTTTTAACAAAATAAAAGAAAGAAAACATGACAAAAACTTTTAAACAATTTTTAACAGTTTAAAAAATAGTCATATTAATACATGGTTTGATTATTTACAAATAATTTGAAACTTCCTTTCAATTTCTTTGAAACACATTTGAATTTAAATATGAAACTTAAATTTGGAAAAAGAAATTTGAAACCATATATTTAAATAAAAGCAACCACACATGGAATGATGACATGAAGCTCCATTATATTGCACACAAATTTGGAAAGTTACAAACGGGCTGTTACAGAGGCACTCAAGAAAAAGATAAATTAGACCACCTATCCATTAGAATAACGAGATCCGATGATGTGTTGACCTATCAAATTGTGGTATGGCAGTACTGTCACTTTTGTATTTCCATGACGTCGGTGTATTTCGTTCGATAAACGATTAGTACGGTTTCTAAAAAGAAGTTTGAAAAATTTCACGAATGTGTTTGCTTGTGTTTGAACCATGTTGCTTGATGTTTGTTAGATGTTGTTTGTAATGAATTGCCTTGATTTTCTGTTGTGCATTAGAATGTTTAGTTATCAACAAAATTTTCATTTAAGGGTGGTAGCCACCTAGATAATTCAAACCTAGTTGCCTGAACCCGGAGATCCAAGCCTATCTTTCTTTCTATTTTCCCCAATCAGAAAAATCATCCCCTGCTAGTTTTCAAGTTTCCATTTCATTTCTCAAAACATCTCGAGTTATCAGAATCATTCCAAGCTTTTGCTTTTCTGTCTAGCCTCTCCGAATCTCGGGGACGAGATTCCTTTTAAGAGTGGTAGTCGGTAACATCCCAATATTTTGGAATGTTTAAAAATCACTAAAATTTAAAACTTTTGTTTTTAATAAAATAAAATATTAAAATGCATAAGAAAACCAACTAAAAAAGACTTCAAGCATATTGAAAAAGTTTATTAATTCAAATATCTCAAGTAATCACTACTTTTCAAAACTTGTTTCAAGTTAAACATTTTATTATTCCATTGTATTTTATTAAAACCTCAATATATAAATTGACAAATGTTTTACAAACTTCAAACCATTTTATTGTAATAAAATAGTTTCTTTATAAGTATTTGATTTCAACCTCATAGCCATAGCTATTCATAAATTAAAATAATATTTAAGTGTTCTTTGAAACCATTTAAAACATGATCTATTTGCCAAATGGTTTTCATTCTTTTAACTAAGTTCAAAACATAGTTTTGGAAATTACAAGTCTATAGTTTATAACTTTAAAACTTCATGGATTTAAATTAACGAATTATCCAAATAGGCATTTCATTAACTTAAATTAATTTCATTAATTTTCAAAACATAAAATGATGAATACATTCTATATAAGAAATGAATTAAATCTAAAATCTTTTCCAAGGTTGCTTTATGAATTTTTCAAATGAATTATCTTAATATAAAACTTATGGTGCACAAAATATTTTGAATTAAAAATAATTACATTACATTTTCTCTTTTCATTTCCAATAGTTGTAATATGTTATTTAATGTTTTACTAAAGCTAAAAATGAATTAATAGTGGAATATGAGTTTAAATAACTTAAATTTAAACATATTTGCTTGATCCGGCTCTTCTCCGTCTATAACTCAAAGTCCATCTGTCTCTCGTGGAAGCGCTTTAGAGTGCCTAGAAGATCCAGCAAACGGGGGTGCCTCTTTGAATAAACAGAAAGTGACGAATAACACTATTTCATAGAATTTATTTTAGCCAAAAATAAAATTTATTAAACCCTAGTTTCAAATTTTACATAAAGTGTCAAATTTGTATCTAATCAATATTTCAAAATTATTAATTTTGAAAATTCTTCAAAACATGCCCACAACTGGTTTAACACAAAGATATTAATTTTACAAATTTTTAGAAATTTATTTGACTTCATTTGGAATATTATATCAAAAGTTATTAAGAAAATAGAAAATCAGAAAAGGGAAAAAGAAAAATCCCTGACAGCGGGACCCACCTGCCAGGGGACTTCATCCCTAACCTCTAGCCAAAAATTACGCCCCCGAATCCTCCTCCGATCCATGCTCAAATTCGGGCGCTTCTCACGTTGATGGTTCCCTCCTCTGCCTCCATTTAACCCCCCCCCCCCGACACCGCCTCTTCTCTCCACCAGAAACCCTAGCTCAAACGCCCCCAGGCTGCTCCGGTTCGTGCCGCCATTGCCGCCGGCAAAAACCTTCGACTCCGGTGAATCTCGGAAACCCCGAGCTCTCTCTCTTGACCCATCTTCTTCCTTACGTCCGTGCGCATCCTTGTGATATTTTCGTGTGATTTTTAACGCGCCAGATTGACGAGCCCGTGGGCGACCGAAGCCCGCCGCTGCCCCGTGAACTCCGGCGAAGGATCCCGGCTGAACCAGACCCCTCCCCTCCGTCCTGAGGCCCCCAACGTCCTCGCCTCGACCGCACGGTTCTCTAGGTACGCTCTGTGCACCCCCTCCCCTCCTCTTCCGTCGCGGACGTCCACGCGCCGCCACGGGTTAGGCTCGCCGGAGTAACACCGGCCAGCCGCGCCGCCAGTTTTTGGTCAACACTCCAGGACCTTCCGATCTACTTTGTGCGGCTAAGATTAGATGACTTATATCGAACCGGTACGATCCGATCTGGACCGTCAGATCCAGATCAGATCCAGTCAGACTGACGTGGCGTGCACAGTCAGCGCCACGTCAGAAAATGATTTTCTTATTTAAATTTATTTGGCAGATTTGCAGAAAAGCCCCTGCTACTTAAATTTGTTATAACTTTTTAACCACATATCCAAATTTGACAAATTTTATATTTTTGGAAAGCCCTTGACATGTAGAATATTCTAGGTCTGTAAAAATTCAATTTGACTTAGTTTAAAGTATTCAAATTTCAAATGGAGGATTTGAGTATATTTGTCATAACTGTAAATCTATAAATTCAAAAATTGCAAATAAAATTGTTTTAGAAACTTTGGAATATTTGTAATTTGATGCCACTGCTATAAAATATTTTTTAGTAGTATTTGAATGATTTCATAGTTATATACTTAATTTGAATAGTTTGACTATTTTTGACATAACTATTAATAGAAATATTATTTTTTGTTAAATCCAATTGCAATAAATTTAATTAAATCACCTCTGTCTATTAACACCATTTATAAAAATTGTGTTATAAAAAGTAAATCACATAAAACTTTAATCTATATGTTTTCCTTTTATTATATTTTGCAAAAATAGAAATTAATTAAATTGCATTTATAGCCTAATGCATATTTTATAAATATCACAAATTTTGTATGATGTTTCTTATGATTAAAAAGTGCATTGCATGCATAACTTATTTTCACATATAGATATATTTCCCATAGGAAATCTCTTCATTATTTTCTCTAAGTTAGGATTATTTCCAACTTAGTATTCTGGTAAAGTACTATGCACTTAGGCACTTAGGATTTTTAACAAGGAGCTAGAAGACCAATGAAGGACTTAGCCAAAACAAGACTTCAGAAGTATCTCCAAGGAGCAGAAGCACTTAGAAGAAAATCAAGAAGAAGTTCAAGAAGACCAACCTCCTTTATTCTCTAAGTCTTTCTTTCTCTCTTTCTTGCTTCTCTCTAAGACTTCATGATGACCAAGTTAAACCCAAGACCAACCTCGATGATACAAGAATCAATCAAGTCTGAAGATTCATCAAGTCTACCAAAAATTCAAGCAAGACATCACCAAGGAGAAATTTACAAGTCTGGAGATGAAACCTGAAAGATCAACTACATCTTTCTCTCTTCTTTTCCCCCTTTCCTAATCTTGTCTTTCACATTAGACATAAACAAATTTTGATCATGTTATTACCATTTTGAAGTTTGTTCGATCCTAGCGGCATAGTGAGATGAAGCGGCCTGGAGACTAACCTTACATGTCCACATACATGAGACTTGTTTCACAACTTAAGTGGCTGGCCGGGTGTTTGTCTCTCTCACTATAGTGAATATCCAATTTACAAAGAGTTGTTAATAATTGTTGATCATCTTGAAAAAAAGACTTAGTATTTTCTCTAAGTATTTATGCACAGCATGGCTAAGCCATTTGAGTGCTTATTCAAGATGAATTATAACAAAGTTATTTTATCCAACTTATGACCTTAGTCTTAGTCATTTTTGACCAACCTAATAGCCTTGCATTAACTTAAAAGATTTTCATGGCATGACATGCATCTCTAGTCCTTAGAAATAATTTGCATATCATGCATGACATGTTTTCATTGGAAGTTTATGAAACTTGTTTGTTCATTATGTATGCTTGTATGTGTTGTGTTGTTTTGTTTTATGATTGTTGTATTGTTGTTTGTTTATATTGTTTAGAATGAACGGAGAGTCCCGAGTAACGTTGAAAAGAGTTTGTGAGCAAAGACATCATTCAAAGGCAAGTGGCACACCTCATAAAGTTTCTACTATTTTCTATATGCATTACGTAGTGTATTTTTATATAAGCATGTGTAGGATAGTATTGCTATGCTAGACTTGTGTAGAAATTCCTTACTCCCGTGTCTAGGTTCCTTTACAATACTAAGTAGAAATATTGATGCTATGCAATTGATGAAAAGTTTTAAAAAATGTTAAGTGACTACTTAGGGCTGTGCTCATGGTTGTCGTCGCCTAGGATGAATTTCTATTCTACTTAGGGCCGTGAGCATGGTGGTTGTCAACCTGGGAGTACACATCCACTAAGTACCTGGGTAGATTGGTTGAATGGTTTATGTTGAGTGGCTACTCAGGACTGTGCTTGTGGTTGTATTCGCCTAAGGTAGTTTCTACTATACTTGGGGCCATGAGCATGGGGGTTGTCAATCTGAGAGTGCACTTGTGGATGGCCACCCAGGAACAGAGGAATCTGAAGAACTCCGAGTGACGATTGCTTCCAGTGCAGCCATTGCCATATGGGCTCTGGCTTGATCAACTATGTTGCGTGGACTCTCTCCGACTTGACAAGCAAATGTAGAGGGTGTTAGGTGGAACGGGTCAAGCCAGAGTGGGAGGGAAAATGCATCTGAAAGATCTCGTCTCATTCTTCTCCTTTTCCTTATCACTATAAGTGTGTAAATGATAGTTTGGGTTGAATGGGTACAATGGTGAAAGTGCACAACCTCTGTAGAGTGTAAAACTAAGTACTTAGCCGTGTCCCCGGTACGGACAATTTGAGCAGCTGATCACGAACGTCAACGGAGGATTCCACCATTCCAATTTCTAAGATAAAACTTGATGGGTGAACAAGGGTAGAATGAGACAGTGGTTTTCATGCCACGAATGTCTCGAATAGAAGAAAAGTGTTTTCCAAAGAGTTAGTTAAAATTGGCTTTATGCAAAATAGCCTTGAACTCCACCAGCCAAATAAGCATATAGGTTATTAGAGTTATTCCACCAAGTGTCCACCATAGTGTCACTTGCCAGACTCCATTTTTAATGGAATCTGACCCACGTTGTTGGAATATTTTTCTTATTGCAGATTGATCAGATACGAGTGAGGTTTCGTTTAAAGGTTTCGAGTCTGCAACCAACATGTTTTCGCCTGTGGCAACATGAATGTGATGGAGACTCACTGCTATTGTATTTCCGTTGTTTACTCATTCAAAGCTAGGTTTATGCTATGCAACTTGTATTGAATATTTTGTAAGTCTGGATCATCGATGTAATAAAATTGATACTTTGTTGTGATATTATATCGTAAACTGTGTGTGCAAACAAATCGATCCAGGGATTTGCACTATACACAGGTATCTGCCTTATTTTAAGTGCAGGTACGCTACCGAGAATATTTGAGTTACGAGTTTGGCACACATATGAAAGAATGTGGAATAGTTTCACAACTAACTCCTGCCGGAACACCACAGCGTAATGGTGTATCCGAACGTCGTAATCGTACTTTATTGGATATGGTTTGGTCTATGATGTCTCTGACAGATTTGCCACTATCATTTTGGGGTCATGCACAAGAGACAGTTATATTCACTTTAAATCGGGCTCCATCTAAATCCGTTGAAACGACACCGTATGAACTATGGTTTGGAAACAAACCTAAGCTATCGTTTCTAAAAGTTTGGGGATGCGATGTTTATGTGAAGAAGCTTCAGCCTGATAAAATCGAACCCAAAGCGGAAAAATGCATCTTCATAGGATACCCTAAAGAAACAATTGGGTTCACCTTCTATCACAGATCCGAAGGCAAAGTTTTCGTTGCCAAGAATGGATCCTTTTTGGAGGAGTTTCTCTCAAAAGGTGTGAGTAGTAGGAAGGTAGAACTCGATGAGGTTATTGAACCTTCTCTTCTTGGAATGGCGAGTAGCGCATCGCCGGAAATTGTTCCGGAGTTGACTTCACCAGATGAAGAGGGAACTAATGAAAATCAAGATCATGAATCTCCGAAAGAGGATACTACCGTACTTCGCAGGTCAACAAGGACGCGTACAGCTCCTAAACTATACGGCAACCCCGTCATGAACGTCATGGTAGTTGATAATGATGACCCTGCGACGTATGATGAAGCGATGATGGGCTCAGATTCGAACAAATGGCTAGAAGTCATGAAATCCGAAATGGAATCCATTTACGAAAACCAAGTATGAACTTTGGTGGACTTACCCAATGACCGCAGGGCCGTTGAGAACAAATGGATTTTTAAGAAGAAAACTGACGCTGATGGTAATGTGACCGTCTATAAGGCTCGACTTGTCTCAAAAGGTTTTCGACAAGTTCAAGGAACTGACTACGAGGAGACGTTCTCTCCTGTAGCGATGTTGAAGTCTTTTAGGATTATGGTAGCAATTGCTGCATTTTTCGATTACGAAATCTGGCAAATGGATGTCAAAACTGCGTTCCTTAAAGGTCACATTGAGTCAGAGTTGTACATGGTGCAACCCAAAGGTTTTGTCGATCCTAAGGATGCTGGCAAGGTATGCAAACTTCAGCGATCCATTTATGGACTGAAGCAAGCATCCCAGAGTTGGAACCTCCGCTTTGATGAGGTGATCAAAGGGTTTGGATTTGTCCAAACTTATGGAGAAGCTTGTATCTACAAGAAAGTGAGTGGGAGCTCTATAACATTTCTAGTACTATATGTGGATGACATATTGTTGATTGGAAATGATATAGAATTTTTGAATAGTATAAAAGGTTATTTTGAACAATAGTTTTTCGATGAAGGACCTCTGTGAAGCATCGTATATATTAGGCATCAAAATCTATAGAGATAGATCAAGACGCTTAATTGGGCTTTCGCAAAGTACATACCTTGACAAGATTCTGAAGAAGTTCAGAATGGACGAAAGTAAGAAAGGGCTCTTACCTATGTCACAAGGAAAGACATTGAGTCAGACTCAAAGTCCAGCTACATCGGAATATAGAGAATTGATGAATAAGATCCCCTATGCCTCAAGCATAGGGGCTATCATGTATGCTATGTTATGTACAAGATCGTATGTGGCACATGCTATTAGCTTGACTAGCAGGTACCAATCTGATCCAGGTTTGGAACACTTGATGGCGGTAAAGAATATCCTCAAGTACTTAAGAAGGACTAAGGATATGTTTCTCGTGTATGGGGGTGAAGAAGAGTTCGTCGCAAGATGTTACGTCGATGCTAGCTTCGACACCGATCCGGATGACTAAGTCACAATCTGGGTACATATTTCTTATGAATGGAGGAGCAGTAAGCTGGAGGAGTTCCAAGCAACCCATGGTGGCGGGATCATCAACAGAAGCGGAATATGTTGCTGCCTCGGAGGCAGCGCAGGAAGGAGTTTGGATGAAGGAGTTCATATCCGAACTAGGCATGGTTCCAAGTGTGTTGGATCCGATAGTTATCTATTGTGACAAGAATGGTGCCATAGCCAATACTAAAGAACCAAGGTCTCACAAGAATTCCAAGCATTTCAAGCGCCGTTTTCACTCCATCCTTGAGCATGTCAAGGATGGTGATATAAAGATTTGCAAAGTACATACGGATCTGAATGTGGCAGACCCTTTGACTAAAGAACTCCCAAGGGCAAAACATGATCAACACCGGAACTCCATGGGTGTTAGGGTCATTACAATGTAATACAGATTATTGCCCCTAGTGCAAGTGGGAGACTGAAAGGAATATGCTCGAGAGGCAATAATAAAGTGGTTATTATCTTATTCCATGTTTATGATAAATGTTTATTTATCATAGTAGAATTGTATTAATCGGAAACATTAATACATTTGTGACTAATGAACAAATTAGAGTTCCTAGTAACGCCTCTCGTTCAACTAGCTCGTCGATTAACTGATGATCAAGATTTCCTGATCATGAACATTGGATGTTGTTAATAACGGGATCACGTCATTAGGAGAATGATATGATGAACACACCCAAATTAAGTATACCAATACGATCAAGTCATTAAGTTTATATTGTTGTACCGAGCATACAAAGTAACCCTAATCCTTAGACCATAAGATCATGTCAATCACTAACACCGGAAGAATGCTTTGATGACATCAAACGTCACACCGTAAAAGGGTGACTATAAAGGTGGCGTTGGGTATTCCGAAAGTATTAGTTGAGGCTCATGGATCAAGAAGTGGGATTTGTCCATCCAGATGACGGAGAGATATACTCTGGGCCCTCTCCGTGATATCACATCGACACCGCTTGCAAGCACGTGACTAGGTCACAAGGATGTTATATCACAGAACGAGTAAAGAGTACTTGTCGGGAACGAGATCGAACAAGGTATAGATGATACCAATGATCGGATCTCAGACAAGTAAACTATCGCGAGACAAAAGGTATTGGTTATGACGTTTTTGGTTCACACGATCACAAGATTCATCGTCGAATATGTAGGAGTCATTAAGGATCTCCAGATCTCGCTGTTGACTATTGATCGGAGAGGTGTATCGATCATGTCTACATTATTCACGAACCGTAGGGTGACACACTTAAGCTTTGTCGACGCTTTTGTGTAGACACGGAATTTCGGAGAAAAGTTTGGACATCACCGAAATTGTTTCGAGTAATATTGAAATAGTTCAAGGGGTTAATTTTCAATAGTTGACAACGGTTGTTAATAGAATTAACAGATGAACCAAGGGGGTAAGTGTTAATGTTTGTTAATTGAATTAACAAATATTAAAAAGAAATGAAATTGTTTTATTTAATAAAGAACCTTGGGATTTTTTAGTGGAGATTAAAAGAGTGTGAGTGGGCATGAGTGGATGCTCCACTCACATCAAGAGGGAAGAGGTGGATTCACCCCTAGGGGCAACTACCCAACCTCACCCCTCTCCTATATATGGAGGGGTGGGAGCTCCCTTTTGAGTACACACTTGATCCTCTCTCCCTCCTCCTACTGCTCCACCGCTGGCCATCCGCTTGGCGAAGCCATGGCTGTTTAGTTCTCCACCACACCACGCCATCGTGCTGTTGGAGTTCCTTGGTGGTTCTACTACTTCTGTTGCCCCGCTGGATCGAGGGAACGGAGGTCGTCATCAAGCCGTACGTGTGACCGAGTACGGAGGCGCTGCCCGTTGCAGCGCACATCTTCACGATCTTGAGATCGGCAAGTGAACGACTAAATCATCCACGAGAATTATTCTCGAAACGCTTACGGTATTCTAGGGTGAGTTTCTCTTGGAATATGTTCCACTTGTTACGAGCATCTTATAGAGTAGATCTTGGCTTGTTGGTTTGTTCTCACCGTAGGAATTTTTTTGTTTCCTATGCTACGAACCCATCAGATAGTGCTTGGAGCAGGGCATTGGGGTGCGCTTCATCCCAGTCTGGGGAACAGAACAAGCGATCTAATCTTGCAAGAGTAGGGTTATCCCGCTCGTTCGACCAGGTGTACTTGCGCCTTGTGAGAGGAGCTTCTACCAGCTCGAGCTCGTTAACCAAGCGTCTGAATCTGCCCATCATATGTCGATTCAGTCTGTTGTTATTCTTCTCAGCTGCGTCTAGGATGAGGTTGAAGTCTCCAGTAACTGCCCATAATCCTGGGCAGGCTCCCCGCACCGTCCTGAGCTCATCAAGAAAGACTTGTTTGTTCACATCGTCAAAAGGTCCGTAGACAGTAGTATGCCACCACTTGTTACCATTTGCAAAATCAAACCATGCAGTGACACTGAACTTGTCCATCCGAGGTTGCGACACCATCACCAGGTTTGTCTGCGAAGCCTCTAAAATACCCCCCGCGGTGCCATTTGTGGGAAAGAACATGAACCCATCATACCTCGGACCTAACAGTTTATTGAGAGCGAAAGGTGTTACATTCTCCAGTTTCGACTCAACCAGACACACCCCAGCCGCATTTGCATCCTCAGCCAAGGTTCTAACATATGTTCCACGCCCACAATAGTTCAGGCCACGGACATTCCACACAATGATGCTAAAGTTCAAAAGATCGATGTACTCCATTAAAACAACCTACTAGGGACTACACCACCAGCAATCAGAAGCAGATTGACTACTCTGACTCCTCCGGGATCAACAACGCAAAGAGAGCTGCCAATGCTTGTACTTGTTGCCACGACATGGTGGTGTCAAAGTATTTGGCGTACTGATCCAGGTGATCCACTTCGATCTTGACACTTGGGGTGCAGATTCCCATCTTCAGCATAAGCACTTGCTGCGAGCGCTTGATCATTGAGGCGGGCTTGTGTGTTGCTTTGAGTGCTAAGTGCCCGCTCCTTCTTGGGTTGCTGTTGATAAGCATGTTCTTCTTCCTTCTACGGACAGCTTGGATGTCCGGCAGTCCCAACAATGGCGAACGTGTTTTGGCTCTGATCTCAACGAGGATTTCATTCAGGAGCGTAGTGTCTTTGTCTTACGGCACTGGGGTGAAGTAGCACTGGTTGCCAGCACTCATGACAGGAGAGAGGGAGACTTGAACGGAGAAGCGAACCGGCGTCCCGAAGGATGGCACACACTGATCGGAGGCCGGAGAAGCAAATTCAAGTGGGCTCACCAAGGGCGCGAAACTCTGCGAGTGGCTGAAAATTGGGCTCACCTCCCTATCTGAAATCTGGCAGTTGCTCAAAGCGTCATCATCCCCTCCAACGAGCTGCACCAACGGCTCAAAAGAGCCAAAGAGGAATGCTTGCGTGTCCTGCCTTCACTCGTACAGCCATGTAGGCTCCACGTAGTTTCCGTATCCACCTCGGGATCCCCTTGCCACAACAGGTTCTGTCTCAGACCTCCCACAACACACCTTGTCGGGTACAGCTTCTAGTAGATGCCAACTATTCAGCAGTACTGGGGTGGACGCGTGGCCTAACCACAGAGGCAGCCGAAAGGGTGCCAATTTGAACAAAAGCAGTCCGGTCTTCCTGCACTGATAGAGGCGGCGCAGCGGCCAGCCTGCTGGGGTTGTCGCTTCTGCGCTTTTTGGTACAGCTTCTACTGGCGATCTGCCCGTTGGACGTACCAACGGGATCTTGGGCCCCGTCACAGAGGCGACCGACGACGGCGCCACCGCCACCACCGCGTCCGCCGCTGGCTCCTGAGCCGCCACCGCGTCTTGCGCCCCTTTGCGAGCCTCGTCGGCAAAGAGCTCCGGCCGCTGCCTTAGCACGTAGTAAGGGCCTCTGCCTTTGCCATTTCCATGCCCAGCGCCGTTTAAACGCCGCCGGACCGCGCCGCCCTGCTGCATGCCGCGGTACTCCCGGACCATCGAAGCTGGACGAAGGTGTCCAGCTGTCCCTTCCCCATCACTGCCCGAGGAAGATGAGCCAGCAGGGGGGGTGTGACGACCGGAAATCGGTACTATGTAGATTTAAGCGATCCCACCGAAATCCGCATAATAACGATTTTAGGTCGCCCACCAGACATAATGTGCACGCCGAAACATGCGCATTATGTGGGTGGAATTGTCATAACATTACAACAGTTGCGATACATCCACAAATACAACAGAAGATATAATACAACAACGACTCGGACGAGTCAAGATAGAAATGATACAATACAAAGATACAAATGACAACGGAAGCAAGAAAGTATCCGGCTACGGATAAGATGCAAATTGGACTAAGAGTCCTGAAGATAAGCAATGGCGCCATATCCCTACCCAGCCAAGCCGGAGGGATTCCCAAGCTAACGTCGTCGAACTTCAAACCTGTTGACTGCACATAAAGCATAACCCAAAAGAGGGCCAGGGCACTCCCTGGCAAGCAAAACCGACTTGCCTACTTTCTACACCATCTCCCAAAATATGGGGTAGGTGGACTTAGCGGCAGCAACACTAGCAACCTAAAGAGACACGCTACGACTTCCGTCTAATCAGAGAGGGATAAGAGAGCGCATAAGATAAACATCTACAACTAACACCAAACATAACACATTCTCGAATTAACCCCCTCAACCAAGTATGAGGAAGCAATTTGGGAAAACTCACACATTGAACAATTTTAGTTACAAGTTATTGTGAAAGTAATTCTATATTACTAGTCAGATTAATTAACAATGGTTAGATGTAAGTTGTCTATGATCTTATTAGTCAGCATCATCACCAAGTCGTCCATAACCGTGGACACGGCTCATCGATAAGATTATACCCTGCATGGGTGCACTACTGGACCCGTACTCGTTCGATCAACCCCAAAAGCAAAGCCAGAAGGTAGGGCATCTCAACACGGCAAATCTCTTCTCTACAACCCATTCAGGGAACCGCATGATTGTGTGCACGGCTAATCAGGTCCAGTGCCCGCGGGATCGACCTTCATGGCACTCTAAGAACGTGCCACCCTATATGAGAATCGACTACTTCATCATCATGAGATCGTTAGGTAATCATATGCATGCATCAAATGGAAAGCCCGAACTACTTGCGGCGCCCTGGATAAGAAGCGGATTAGATCGAAGCCGCGGGGGGCTCCATAGGGCCTCCCACAAGCGGTTAGTGCGCTCAAAATTGGATCCGAGGACAAGAACTGAGTTCCTAGGTCGACAGTTAGCAGAACAAAGCACCTCGCAAGGCCTTCCGCCGGTGCCTTATCTTTTAATTATAATACCCCAATATAAGAAAACATTTTATTAAGGTAGAATAACCTATCATGCTAAGCAGGTGAAATTTAAATAAGACATACAGACGACTCGCACAAACAACTCTAAGCATACGCTATGACTTGCAAGGCTAACAGATAAACATACAACAGGTTATGAGATGTGGGGGTGAAGCTGTATCGGCTGTAGGATAAACATATGATGGGATCTCAATTCAAGAATCGTAACTAGGATAGCATAGATCAAAAGGCAAGGATGAAAGACAATGTATAGGTAAACAAGCAAACTTTGCTTGCCTGGAATTCTGCATGGAAGCAGATCTTGTCGTTGCTCACACATCTCAACGTCTTATCCGCGAAGAAGCAACAAACACTGGAAAGCGTAAAAGATGCATTTTACAACTACGGCAAAAGATTCAGCATGATCATACGAGAATGATGCATGGCATGGCAAGATGCAATACAATGCAGGTAATCCAAATTAAGCGGGAAAGCAACCCCGGCAATTAATATTTAGGTGCAAGTTATTTATTTACCAGCAATATTAAATGTTGGTTAACATGGCAACACAATGCATGGGTGATCTAATTAAATTAAATGGACTAGGGCATTATATATTTATTACCCCTAACATTCCATAATTAATTATTTAGTTGCAATTAACAAATTACACTAAGCAATTAAAATAATAGATGCAAAATGACATACAAATGGCATATTAATATTTATTGCATTTTTCTGATAAATAAACATATAAAGATTATTTTAATTGGAGTTATAGAATTAAAGTTATTAACAAATTAATATTAGGGGTGTTTCTGTAAAGGTCAGGGACTTGTTCGTGATAGAAAACTTGTCAGTGGGGCTAAGGCACTAAAATGGAGAAGACAGGGGGCTCTACGCAAATTAGCACACAGATCTGGATCTGGAACTTTTTCACCGGATGGGGGCTAGCCACAGACACTGACGCGCGGGCCAGGGTGCCACGCAGATGGGTGTGTGCAGTGCGGGCTCCCGCGGTCACTGCCCAGCGGGACCCGCATGTCAGTGTGCGCTAGAAAATGGAAAAAAGGGGCCTTTTTATTCCTCTGCCCAGGGTTCGAACTCGCGCGCGCGACGCACGGGATGGATCGGTGCTGGTAACCGGGGGGTATGTGAGTGTTTGTTGTCAGGTTAAGCGAAGCACTACTTTTCAACATGTCTAACAACCACCAAAACCTGGCGAACTGAACGACACCGGAGACAGACGCGCGCGGCGGACTGAAACCGGACGCCGGCGGCGACCACGGGTTGCGCGCTATGCGTGTGAGGGTGCGGGGGTGCGCGGAAAGGTATGGCAGACTCATTTTTGTGCCCAGGAGCGAAGAACAAAGACCAACGGCCTGGTGTTCATGCTCGGCTCGATCATGGCGGAAGTGATGGAAGGCAGACGCAGCCGTGGATGGGTTTTCGACCAAACAAGTCACAGAACCGAGAAAAGAAGGGGGAGTTGGAGGAGGAGCTCACAGGGAGGGGAACGGTGTAGGTGTTGGGCGCGGGGAAGGTCTCGGGCCGCGAATTTCGTCGGAAAACGGAGGCGGGTGGTCCGCCGGTGCTGAGGGGGACGGGGACGAGCTCGACGGCTACGGTGTCCCAGGGATCGATTGTCTCGGGGAGGAGGGCCACGACGGAGAGGCGCTGCTCTGGGGCTGCTCTGCTGGTCCTCGTCGGCGCCGGAGCTGCGGGGGACGGCGCGGTTCTCTCGGTGGTTGCTACGGTGGGCTTTTCGGTGGAGAAACGAAGAGGAGAAAGAACGAGGGGAGGCGGCGACGGTGCAGGAGGAATAGGGAAGGGGGAGTTAGGGTTCGAGGGAGCGGGGGGGAGGCTATAAGGTGGGGGAAAGGGAGGGAGCGGTGCACATGGTGGGGGAGGCTCGCTTTTTCTCCTCTGCTGGAAGTCCGTACGAAGAAGAAGATGCCAAGGAGGGGAAGGTGGGCTGGGGGTGGGCTTCTGTTGGGCCAAGGTGGGGGTTCAACCCTGATGTAAGTGTTTTTCTCCCTCTGTTTTATTTTTTTCATTTCATTTCTTTTTATTCTTTACTGTTTCTGTGTTTTGTAAGCAAAATAAAAAAAGAAGAGAGATAGAAACATTTAGCAATATTAAATAATTTCAAAATATATAATTTTAATATATTAGTTTGAATATTTGAAAAGAATTTAAATATCATATTTAAATTAATTTGGTTTGCATTTAGATTTAAAAGTGGAATTTGAATTTGAAGAGCGTGATTTAAATTTTAATACAATAAAATAAAAGAAGTGAGAGAGGCATGATGATGTGATGTCATGATGATGAAAAAAAAGAAAAACAACCAAAATCTAATTTAGGATAAATCTCGGGATGTTACAGGGGCCGCTTCTGCTCCACTGGGAACGTCGCGCACGACGAACCGAACCTTGTACCTCAGCGTGCGCTTGCTGTTTCCACCGCGCCCTGGAGCGTGGACGTGCAGGCACCGGCCGCCGTCCGACTCAACGATATCAAGAAACCGCGCCGGAGGGATGCGTCGAGGGTTGCTTGTCCAGACGGCGACACCGAAGCGGGACATGTCGTTGCGGTTGCACCGTCCACCTCTTCCACCCAACCGATCTTGTCAAGGAGGGCCTTGGCTGTGTTGATGCTCCATGCGTGCGCCGGGATGCCGTGCATGTCCAACCTCACCATGAAAGGGGCAGCCACCTGTTCTGCCTAAAGTTGTCTGAGCCAAGGCCGGAAGGAGAGGGCAAACTGCTGACACTCCAAGGTGCGGGCGAGGACGATGGAGTCCCACACCGCCATAGTGTTGCACAGGATGAGGAAGTCCTCAGGCTCGAACGCGCGGATGGAGAAGTCAGTGGTGTTGAGGTTGAGGCGCGCATGGATGAGCTCCGCCGCCTCCGACAGGTCGACTTGGGGCCGGTGCCCCGTGATGGTGACGGGCACCGCCCGACGCAGCTCGTCCTCCATGGCCACCTTCTCATGCGATGGGGAGATGACACAGATGTGGGCTCTTCAGCTTCAGTTGTATCCGCCGCGTCACGCGCCGCCGGGTCGATGGGGGTGGTGAACGAAGCTGCAGACGAGATAGGGGAGCATCCACGCACGACGTCTCGCCATGGGCGACCACCGCTAGTGGCACCAAGATGTCCAGCTCGCGTCGCACCCTTCCATGCATTAGCAGGCTGCCCACGAGTCGCCTTGCCTCCCGCGGCCGCGGCCACCGCCGGCGCCACAGGGCGCGGTCACGGCTCGCCCTGCAGATAGCTGGAAGAACGGGGCCCTTCAAGTCCACAGAAGTAGCACTTGGTCTTGTTCTTGCAGAAGGCGGAGATGTGGTCCGGCTCGAGGCAGTTGTAGCAGAGCCCACACATGGCCGGAGAAAGCCAGCGCACCCCCAGATGCGGCAGGTGGGGAGGGGCTGGGTTGCCACCGCGCCCGGCCTCGGCGCCTTCCGTGGTCCGACGAACGTCCAGCCGTCGGCGACCTCCTTAGCCGCAGCCGCCGCTGCAGCGCACGGGCGGGGGCGGGTAGGGGCGGCGTCCTTACCAAGGAGCCAGAGGACAGGGGCGAGCAGGATCCGGAGAGATCGACGCGGCTGGCCATGGCGGCAGTGGGGGTGTCCACCGGGCCCGGAGTGGACTTTTGGTGTGGGGCTGGGTGGCTGTCGGTGGCAGCCGGCGCTGGGATGCGGCGGCTCTAGGAGGAGAGCCTTGCGGCGCTAGGGCTTAGAGCGTTCTGCCATTTACATTAGGGCAGCTCAGTCGACTTAGAACTCACGACGTAAGCATGACATATGTATGAGTTTTGACTAAAAAATATTCAAACTCAAAAATTATTCCAAAAAAATTCAGTTGCAACCCACTTGCAACCGAAAAATCCAGTTACAACCCACTTGTAACTAAAAAAAAATCAGTTTCGACCAACTTGCAACTGGAAAAAATTCAGTTACAAACCACTTGTAACTAGAAAAAACGTGAAAAAGAAAAGGAAAAAGAAAAACGCACGCATCTTGACGTATGATCAAATGGTGGTGGACGCGACTTAGAACTCGTGAGTTCTCAGGCGACTTAGAATTAGCAAAACCGTTTACATTACATTATGGCAAGCTTCATGCACTAACCAACTATTTTAAAAGACCGATCTAATGAAAAGGGCTAGGCAATCCACTTATACACATCAACGCATTAAACCGTATCAAAAGATATCTCATTTGTTATTGATTGTCTACAGCTAGGTAATTGGTGGCAATCTTAGTTTTCCATCGTCCATAGCTAACTCCTTTTTGCCTACTAGGAAAGGTTTCCTAATGTTGTCCAAACGTTCACACAACCTGAGGAGCCTTGGCATCTTGTATATGCTAAGGCTCTGCTTTCTTATCTTAAGCAAGAAACGGAACAATACTAATCTTGCATCAAAAGGCAAAGATGAATTCCAACTGGTTGCAAACTTAAGCTGTTAATCTGTTAAACAATATCAAATTACATGGAAGAGGCAAACGTTTGTGTGCCTTGACCAACGATGTTAGCAAAACAACTGTTGATGGGTTTTAGACCTGAAGAAACTTAGCATAGTTTAGCCCTCAAGGCAAAGCAAGTCAGAAGTCATGGGGTGGGGTACTAGATATAGTACTGAAGATCTTTGTATCACGGAGACTGAAGGAACGATGTCTTCTAAATGGGAAGTGAGAAACCAGAGGACATCAAGAATCTCTTTTTGAAGATAATAATCCCCTTGGCTTTTCCCCTAGCTGGTTCTTTCATCTGTGGCCTCATAACAGATAGAACAAACAGATACAGTGACCTAGACTCGCCTGATAGGTCAATCCAATTGGATCAATCATCATCATCATACGGTTCGAGTTCAATTCACGGAGAAGAGGAAGGAGCAGAAATGGAGTCCCTGAATCGCGCGTCATGGAAGCTGGTGCAAGCAGAGATCCCCTGCAGCACCAACAGGCTTCTCAGCAGTGGACATACACGGCATGCTTCTCTTACTGAAGAAATCATGGTGGCACAGGCCACCGAGAGTTCATCAGAAGTTTCAGTGAACAACCAGAAGCTCCTGGATGATCAAGGAACGGCCGCCGAAGAGGTCGATAGCCTGAAGCGTGCCGTCTCAGCCCTCGAAGAGCGAGCGGCCAGTATTGAGTCGAGGTTCCACGACTACTGCGACATGAAGGAGCAGGAGTCGACATACCAGAAGATGCAGATCATGTGCTTGGGAATGAAGCTCGAGCTGATAGAGTCCCAGAACCAGCGGCTTGAAGCAGCCACCGTGGAGATCCGTGCAGCCGCTGAAGAGTTTGCTGTGATGCGGGCGAGTATCGATACACTGCAGAACAAATTCAGGAAGATCACGAAGAAGAGCAAGGAAGAATTCGAAGCGATCGATGGAAGGATCCTGGCTCTGGATGCCCGGGAAGCAAAGATGGCGAGGAGGTGCCAAGGATTTGAGCAACTCATGGAGGAGATGAAGCAGCTGGTTTTGCAGCTGCAGAAGGACAAAGGAACAAACAGCGAGGTACTAATTGACTAGCAGCAAATCATTTTCTTCTTTGTTTCATCGATTTTTCATTCCATTTCGGTGTGATGAAATCTTTTGTGTGCACGGAGCAGAACGTGGAGGTCATCGTGGAGAGGAGCATGCGGAAACTGTCGAGCAGCAAAGACCTCGTGGACGGTCTGGAGGTGCTCCGGGACCGGTGGGCTGCGGACATGGAGGAGTTGATCTACCTCGGCTGGATCACGGCGTGGCTGCAGCACGACCTCCTGGTGAGCGACGATGGGGAGCGCGGCGGCAAGGGCACGGCGGTGATCGGTGACCACGATGGCGACGAAGCAACGGCGGCGGCGCAGCTCAAGAAGGGGAAGAAGGTGGTGGTGGCTGCTGCGCCGAGCAACGAGGTCGAGCTCTGCAAGACTTCTTCCAACGCGTCCTCGTGCGGTGCGGCGGAGGAGCCGTGCATGGCGTTGACGGGCTGCACGACGAGGATCGGACGGCCAAGATTGCTCCACAAGCTCCGTGGTTGGGCCAGCGGGAAGGGCCCGAGCAAGGGCAGAGGCCGTTCAGGATCGAAGGGCCGGGCAGTCAGATGTGATAATAATCGAAATACATAATTCGTCCCTCTAAAAAAATCTATAATTCGTTCGTGCTGATTAGTTTGCTTATGAACGCGTGAGAATATAATCACGTAAATATTTGAGTCGAAGTGTGACACTGAGGAAAGTAAAAAAAAATGTTAGTATGAAATGTTGGGGCCGGCGTCGGCGATAATCTTGTTCACAGTCACATGACTCTTCATCCTCCAGTGTGCCACCTCTGTGTAAACTAGAGATAGAACTCACGACTGTATTTACACTAGAGATAGAACTCACGATTGTATTGCTAGAGGCCGGATTACATTGTTTATATAGTACATGAAGGAACCGACTTTGGCTAGCCTAACTTGGAGTACAAGTCTGATTGGAGATTGTATAGAGTACGACTCATATAATCTAACATCCCCGCAGTCACAACGTGTGGTTCAACAACGTTGAGACTGAAACGTATGTCGTTGAAAGGAGCAGTAGCGAGACCCTTGGTGAATATATCTGCAAATTGAGCTGTAGTAGGCACATGAAGAACTCGAACCTCTCCCAATACAACCTTCTCACGAACAAAATGAATATCAATCTCGATGTGCTTGGTCCTCCTGTGCTGCACTGGGTTACTCGACATGTAGACTGCATAAATATTATCACAGTAAACAATGGTGGCTTGCTTTATGGGACGGTGCAACTCCGTTAACAACTGTCGTAGCCAAACCGTTTCAGCAACTGCATGAGCTACAGCTCGGTACTCAGCCTCGGCAGACGAACGAGAAACAGTGACCTGCCGTTTTGAAGACCATGAAATTAAATTGTTACCAAGAAAAACACAGTATCCGGACGTGGATCTACGAGTATCTGGTCAGCCAGCCCAGTCTGCATCCGAATAAGCTGTCAAAGTAGTAGGGGAGGAGGAGTTGATATGAAGGCCATGATCAAGTGTGCCTTTGAGATAGCGAAGAATGCGTTTGACATGATTATAGTGAGGAAGACGGGGATCGTACATATAGAGACATGCTTGTTGGACAGAGTAGGAGATTTCGGGGCGAGTAATTGTAAGATATTGAAGAGCACCTGTGAGACTATGATAGAGGGTTGAATCGGAATTGGGTTCACCGCCAGAGGAAAGTTTAATGGCGGTGTCAGCAGGTGTACGAGAAGATTGACAGTCAAGCATATTGGCTCGAGAGAGAAGATCAAGTATATATTGACGTTGAGAAAGGAACAGACCACTAGAATCACGTTTAACAGCAATGCCGAGGAAGTTATGAAGAGAGCCTAGATCAGTCATGGAAAATTCGGTGCTAAGTGAAGAAATAATTTATGTAAGAAAATATTGCAAGGAGGCGGTGAGAATAATGTCATCTACATAGAGAAGTAAGTAAGCAACATGAGAATTTTTTTGATAAACAAAGGGAGAAGAATCAGAAAGAGATGGGATGAAAACTATTGTTTGGATGAAAGTAGAAAAACGTTGAAACCATGCACAAGGTGCTTATTTAAAACCGTAAAGAGATTTTTTGAGAAGGCAAACATGATTGGGATTGGAGGAATCGGTGAAACCTAGAGGTTGCTCACAATAGACCGTTTCGTGAAGAGTACGTTTAGAAAAGCATTTTTGACGTCTAGTTGATGAATAGGCCAGGAGGAAGATATGGCAATGCTAAGAACAATACGAATAGTTGTAGGTTTAACGACGGGAGAGAATGTTTCATCAAAGTCTATGCCATGTTGTTGAGAATACCCACGACACATCCAACGAGCTTTGTAACGAACGTGAGTGCCATCGGAGTGGAATTTCTGACGAAAAACCCATTTACCAGAGACAACATTGGCACCGGAGGGTTTAGGGACTAGTTGCCATGTATTGTTTTGGAGTAAGGCGTGAAACTCTTCTTTCATAGCAGCATACCAATGTGCATCTAAGAGAGCGGCTTTGTAGGTTTTAGGAAGAGGAGAGAGGGTTGCATCAACATGAAGATTTAGGCGATCGATGGGTTTGCGAAAACCTGTTTTTGCACGGGTGCGCATGGTGTGATCATTGATCGGTGGAACCGTGGGAATAGCCCGAGCTTGTAGATTTGGGACTGGAGGTGTGTCCGGCGCAACGGATGAAGCGGACACAGGAGTGGATGGTGAGGGTGGAGGAGAGGCATGTGGCTCGGTATATGGTTCCAGGGTGTCTGGATAGTCTAGAGGTGCGGCTGTGGTAGGAGCTGATGTTGATTGGGAAGGAGTAGGTTGTGGAGGAGCTGGCGACGAGTCTACAAGGACAGGTGCTGTAGGGAAAAACTGATACATGGGTGTTTGGACGAGGGAAGGGTTTTTGGGTGGGGTAGTAGGAGGTGCAATATTGGCTGGAGTTGTGCGGCTAGCAAACGGAAAAACATGCTCGACAAAGGTGACATTGCGAGAGATGTGAACACGACCAGAAATTAAATCAAGGCATCGATAACCTTTATGTTCATCGGAATAACCGAGGAAAACACAAGGAAGAGATCGTGGAGATAATTTATCCGAAGAGGTAGCAGAGGTGTTACGAAAACAGAGACAACCAAAAACCCTAAGTTCAGTGTAATTGGGATGACTAAGAAATAAAGAGTAGTAGGGAGTCGTTTTTGGGTTAACTTGAGAAGGGCGAATATTTAGGAGATATGTTGCAGTGCGTAAGGCTTCGGCCCAATATTTGGATGGCATTGAGGAGTGAATTGAGAGGGTTCGGATGATGTTGTTTATGGTGCTAAGAGATCGTTCGGCTTTACCGTTTTGAGGAGGGTATAAGGGCAAGAAAAACGAAGAAGAAGGCCATGTTGAAGAAAGAAATTACGATTTTGAAAGTTGTCAAATTCACGGCCATTATCACATTGTATAAAGCGTATGGGAAGAAGAAAATGAGCAGGTACATAACGTTGAAAGTTGAGAAAGATTGTGTGGACATCTGATTTATTACGTAGAGGAAACGTCCAGATGTAGTGAGTATAATCATCTAGGATGACAAGATAGTATTTAAAACCGGATACACTAGCGTGAGGAGAAGTCCATAAATAACAGTGTAATAATTCAAAAGGAAAGGTACTATAAGAATTTGAAGAAGTAAAGGGTAAACGAACATGTTTTCCTGTTTGACAAGCTTCGCAGACTAATGTATTATGGCTATTGCGATTACAAGGTAAAATAAATTCACTAAGAATAGAAGATAAACTAGCAGCATGAGGATGTCCTAGTCGATGATGCCAAAGATCAGCGGAGGCCAGCATGGATGAAGGTGGGACGACGGCATGAGCACCATGAATTGAGTAGAGATCTCCGGAGCTATCGAAACGAGCAATTTCCGCCTTAGTCAGGAAGTCCTTCACAGATAAACTGAAGGGGTCAAACTCAATGGAAGCATGATTATCAATGGTAAATTTACGAACAGAGATTAAATTTTGAGTGCGGGTGCAACTAAGACATCACGAAGAAGATTTTTAGTTGGGGTAGTGAGGTGAGTGTGGCCAACACATTGAATAGGGATAGAGGAACCATCCCCAAGAGTAATGGAAGAAAACGGAGAAGAAGAATGAGAAGACATCAAATTATTCGTAGCAGACATATGACTAGAAGCACCAGAGTCAAAGATCCAGTCCATACCTGAGGTTCCCTGGGCAGCAAAATTGTTCATGGCCTGCACAAAGGCGGCTTGATCCCAGTTTGGCGTCGCCGTTGGAGGCGGAGCAGGAGCTGATGGCGGCATGAGTGCAGGAACATGCATGGGGTACGCAAAGTTGGAGATGCAGCCGTATCCTTCAGTTGGAGCACCATACGGGTAGTGTGTCGGAGCGGCGACGTAGGCTGCAGCAGGCGGACGCGATCCAAGGAGACCCGAGCACCGATGTGGGGTCGCATCCCCGGCGACCAGGAACCGGAGTAAGCGGGTGGCGCGCCGATTGGTGATGGAGATGCCCACGGCATGGGCCAGGCCTGCACCATGCCCGTCCAGGGATCATGTGTCGGATGCCAGCCAGGAGATGCAGTGGGAGCCATGGGTGGAGGTGGTGCAGCACTTGGACAAGCGGCGAAGGCGCGGGGCGCGTCGGCCGGTAGATGGGGTTTTTACCCTTGTAGTGCGGACTGGGGCGCCATCCGGGAGGGGGTTGCACCGACACTCGAGGTTGCACGGTAGCAGGTGCAGGCGGAGGCGGCGGTGGCGGTCTCGGTGCAGCAGCAAATGCCTGGGGCCGCGCATCCTTGCGGGTCTGCGTGAGATCAGCCCACTGGAGCAGGGATCGACCGCTGGACGCGCCCCTCCCCGTTGACGCCGTGTCTTCGTCAACATCGCCATGTCAACGTCTACTTCGTCGCACCGAGTTCTTCGTGACCTATAGGTCGGCTTCGTCGTCTTCGTCGGCAACGCTTGTGCGGGAGCGTAATCCCCGCTATTCGGTCTACAAGAGGTATGTGACCAGTTCCGCCACCGTTACCGCATTACTAGATAGATAGATCCTGGCTAGTTTTGGTATTCGTTAGTTAGAAAAATTATTGTTTTCTGCTACGGAACCCTTCAGTGGTATCAGAGCCGATTTATGCGTAGTTTTGCTGGTACGGTTAGAACTCATGTTGAAAATGAGGACGTCTTTCTTATATTCGCTACCCTCTAGAGTGCACTTGCTTTGCCTTTAGCATTGAGTTGATGAAGAGGCCTGGACCGACTTTACGCATACGCTAACACGAGACCAGTTCCACACCTGACATATGGCTTGCACCGTATTTGTGTCTGGCGGGTGTCTGTCTCTCTCTCTTTAGTTGGCTTTGCATTTTCAATGGAGGGCCCGAAAGGGATACTTAAACATCCAATTGTTTGATCGACGTTGTGGTACAAAAGTTCGTAGGTAGGGAACGGTTCTCTCGTGAAAAGCCTAGAACCCACGTAAAACTTGCAAAACTAGATAAAGATAGAAGCGTCTAACTTTTTTTGCAGAGGCGTTTATATATGACATGGTTACGGTAAGTTTAGTATTACTCGTACTGCCGAAGGCAATGGAGGCACCATAGACTCGAAGCAATGTTGGGGCGCCCGGTCCAGGCACATGGCGTTATGGAGGTCCAGGCGCACGACCATATATCATATCGCACTTCATTACATTATTTGATATTGAGTTGTTGTGTGTGCATCCTATTGATATGTTATATACTAGATATACAACGGTAGCTATAATAGGATGATCCCTAACAAATACCAAAATTGTGTTCTCTCTCGTTGTACACCACCAAGATAGTTCTACGTTATGAGGCAGGCCGTGACGATCGGGTGTCATACATTTTGTCGTTCGCATACAGTGGGTGTAAGCCATGTTGCACGTGCAAAACCACTGAGGTTTAATTGGCGAGCCTAGTATGTACACACGTAGTCTCAGAACACGGGAAGATCGAAAGATCGAGCATGAGTCACATAATTGTTGTGATCGATATTCAATGTCCACCTTTGAAACTGTGCCGCCGGCCATGAGGATCGGGGGTGGTACAGTGAATTAGGGTCGTGTAATCGATGAAATTATTGTAGATAATATTAGTGGAGTATGTTTAAATAATTTGATTATAAAATGAGCTCACATAATTATAAACTTAGCCTTACCTTCTTTGCGATCATATCTGTAGATGGTGCTATACTTCGGACACTTCCTTAGAAGTGCGCCCCTGTTAGCTGATGGGTACAACTTCATCTATTGGTACAAGAAACTTAGAGAAACTCTCAAACACAACGATATACTATATGTCATAGAAGAAGGATTACGAGAAACCAAAAGATTCTGCTAGCGAAGAAGAAGATGAGGAATTTCGTCAGCGTCGTGACATTGTCATAGAAGTGCAGTCCATCAGGTCATAAACATGGTACCAGAGTTGAAAGAGCAGTTTCAACAAATGGAACCTTATGATATGATTGATTCGATCAAGGAGAACTTTATAGATGAAATTAAGTATGAGCAATACAGACAGCTGAGAAAGTTCCATTCATTCCATATGGAGTAACATGAAGGAGATATGCCTTAGAGGCAACTAATAAAGTGTTTTATTTATCATATCTCGTTTGTTCATAATACGTTTTTGTGTCATGCTATAAATGTATTAAGCGGAAACATTAATACACATGTGATACGTAAACAACCAGGTCACTAGTAGCCTCTACTAAGAATAGTTCATTGTGCGATTGATGATTGAGATTTCCCGATCATGTGACATGGCGTCAGTTGGCAATGAAGTCATATCGTTGGTAGAACGATGTGATGGACATACCCATATTTTGTAGGACGTAGTCATTACGCCTTCGACCGTGAGATCAACTCTTATTGTAATTCTTGATAGATACTTTGATTGCATCAAACGCCATATCTTATATAGTGTGACAATAAAGGTGACACTCTCGGGTATCGGAAGGGATTAGTTGAGACGAGGGGTCAAGAGCAGGATTTGTCAGTCCGTATAGCTAGATAGATACTCTAGGGCCCACTCAATGAGATTATGTTCAGTGAGCTTGCAAGCATGTGACTAGGTCACTCGGACATAAGATCATGGACGAGTAGAAGATAGTGTTGTCGGTAACGAGATCAAGGTAGGTATGGAGATATCTATGAACGAGTCTCGGACACGCTAAGTATAGCTATGTCAAAAGGTTTAAGACTCGACGTCTAGGTTTGATTGACAAAAGTCATTCGTTATATCATAGGGGTTAATTCATGGGGTCCAGGCCAATGGATTAATCATTGATTGTAGAGGGGTCTCGATCATGTCTGTTATTATATCGAAGTGCTAGGGAAACACACTTAAGGGGTTTCGACAAGACAACCGGAAAGGAAAGAGAACACCGGTAACGTCTCGGGAATGGTCTGATGGAGATCGGGCAGCTGCGAAATAGTTTTCAGAGTCGGAATAAATTATATAATATGTGTTTAGTATTAATTAGTGTAATTAATAGTTAAATACATTTTTATTTATTTATTTTCAAATTTTTAAAGGAAAATTTCCCTAAATGGCCCTTCTAGTGGAAAGAAGGACCATGAGGGGGGGGGGGGGGAGTCCCCCTCAGGGTTCGGATTGGGTGGGAGCCGGCCTAGCTGGGCCAAATGGTGCCCACCTAGGGCCGGCGGCTCCTTTGGCTGGCGGGTGGAGGTGTGGGGTTTAGTCCCACACCTCCCGGCTGGCAAGGTTGGCACCCATCATTCCCCTTTATATAGAGGGGCACCCCTGGCCTTTTAATTCACCCAATTAATTCTCTTTTTCTCCTCGATTACGTGATTCCCTTTGTCGGAGTTGCACCGAGGAGAGAAGGGGTCTCTCCACCATAGCCCGATGTCGGGGATGTGATCCCCGGGTACCCAAAGGTTGCGGGTATAATCATGGAGAATAATCTAAGAGTTGTTCATATTGCCCCTGGGTTATTGAAAGGAATAACAACAAGCTAATTGAGAATGTATAAAAGAGAAAGGAATAGAGGAACAGGGTATCCTGGACAAGATTCGGGATTGATGGGCCGAGGCCTTTTATACTCCGGTGGGCCGGTATCCCCCGTAGCCGGTCAAACCGGCACGATCGCCTCTCGGTAGATCGAGATGCACCCCGTCTCCCCCAATCTCCTCCGACCGCGACTCCCCCAACCTCCTCCGAGCCCCGCCTCCTCCCCAACTCCCCCGCCGGCCTCCTCCGCCTCGCCGCGCCCCGGCATCTCCTCCACCTCGCCCATGGTGTCCCCGGGTTCCCTTGACTCCGGGCGAGCATCCGCCCTCGCCAGCTCCTCCGCCCGCTTCTGCTGCCCCGGCACCGCGCCGTCTGCGTCTTCGTCGACCTCGGGAGCACCCTCGCCTCCAACGCACCAGCTCGGTCCGGCCGCGACCTTGGAGCAGCGGTCGCCCACGGGAGCCCCGCCGCCTAACCTCGACGACACCGACAACCTCAATCATCAAACAACTCCGGCGGGACCCTGACCTCGGCGCGCTCCCGATTCCACCTCCGGTACCTGGCATCGGGGACCCAGGGAACGCCGAAGACCCTCTCCGACGCGACGTCGCCACCTGCGCCCAGCTCGTCCAACCTCAGACGCGGCCAGGGACCCTCTGGCGTCCGGCGCATCCCGTGCGCCCGCCCGGCGCCTCTGACTACGCCGCCGACACGCCCAGCGCTGCTCCCGAGCTCGTCCCACCGACCGGCACCTCCTCATCTCGGTGGACCGTTACCTCCTCATCTCGGTGGCCGGGTTGACCAAATCCGGATGGGCCGGATACACCACCGAGACATGGGCCAAGATAGATGGTTCGGAGGCCTACTCGGTGGACCTAGGCACGGGTCACTTCGCGGAGGGAGGATAAGAACAGAACGTGATGTGGAAGACAGGCGCTAGAAGACGGGATCCACATGTACAGCAGGGCTACAGTACCCGTAATGTGACTATAGTACACCGCGCATGACGCAGGAACAGTGTCGATTAGACCCCAGTAGTCATCTCAGCTACAGTGCGCGGTGAATAGTGTTTCCTGTCCCCTTGTCCCCCGCTTGTCCCCTGGGCTCTCCTATATAAAGGGCACCAGGGGGAGGGGGAGAAGAGACCACCACCCCCACCACTTCATTTCCCCCCTTTCCATTTGCTCTCAAGACTTCGTGGAGGCATGCCTAGCAGCTCACGGAGCATGTTGTAGCCCGGATAATAAGAGGAGAAATACACAGAGTAGGCTAGATGCTGCAGTAGGGGTTTTATCTCCTCACGAGAGCCCCGAAGCAGGGTAAATCCTTGTGTCACCGTGTCGATTGAGTTTACCTTCGCGCGAGTTCATCGCGCAATCCCTCCCCGAGATCCCCTAGCGCCCATCGGCCCCACACTTTAGCCATCTATGGCATCTGCCGTGACCACACAACGACAGTTGGCGCCCACCATGGGCAGAGTGGCGCTTGCGGGAACAATTTTGGACGGGACCCAACATCCCAAACCGGCATCCCCAAAACCGGGATCCTAAAACCGGGATCCCTGCGCCGCGGGCAGTGGTCACTGACATCCTGTGCCGCGGGTAACGGTCACCAGGATCCTAAAACCGGGATCCCTACGCTGCTGGCAGTGGTCACTGACATCCTGCGCCGCGGGAGCGGTCGCCGGCATCGCAGAAACCGGGATCCTAAAACCGGGATCCCTACGCCGCGGGCAGTGGTCACTGACATCCTGTGCCGCGGGTAGCGGTCGCCGGCATCTCCAAACCGGGATCCCTACGCTGCGGGCAGTGGTCGCTGACATCCTGCGCCGCGGGTAGCGGTCGCCGGCATCTCCAAACCGGGATCCCTACGCTGCGGGCAGTGGTCACTGACATCCTGTGCCGCGGGTAGCGGTCGCCGGCATCTCCAAACCGGGATCCCTACGCTGCGGGCAGTGGTCGCTGACATCCCGCGCCGCGGTTAGCGGTCGCCGGCATCTCCAAACCGGGAACCTTACGCTGCGGGCAGTGGTCACTGACATCCTGGGCCGCGGGTAGCGGTCGCCGGCATCCCAGAAACCGGGATCCTAAAACCGAGATCCCTACGCCGCGGGCAGTGGTCACTGAATCCTGTGCCGCGGGTAGCGTTCGCCGGCATCCCAGAAACCGGGATCCTAAAACCGGGATCCCTACACCGTGGGCAGTGGTCATTGACATCCTGTGCCACGGGTAGCGGTCGTCGGCATCTCCAAACCGGGATCCCTACGCTGCGGGCAGTGGTCGCTGACATCCTGCGCCGCGGGTAGCGGTCTCCGGCATTTCCAAACAGGGATCCCTACGTTGCGGGCAGTGGTCACTGACATCCTGCGCCGCGGGTAGCGGTCGCCGGCATCCCAGAAACCGGGATCCTAAAACCGGGATCCCTACGCCGCGGGCAGTGGTCACTGACATCCTGCGCCGCGGGTAGCGGTCACTGGCATCCCAGAAACCGGGATCTTAAAACCGGGATCCCTACGCCGCGGGCAGTGGTCACTGACATCCTGCGCCGCGGGTAGCGGTCACCGGCATCCCTGAAACCGGGATCCTAAAACCGGGATCCCTGCGCCGCGGGCAGTGGTCGCTGACACCCTGCGCCGCGGGTTGAGGTCGCCGACATCCCTGCGCCGCGGGTTGAGGTCGCCGACATCCCTGCGCCGCGGGTAGAGGTCGCCGACATCCCTACGCCGCGGGTAGAGGTCGCCGACATCCCTGCATCGCGGATACCGGTCGTAGACATCCCAAAACCGGCATCCCTGCATCGCGGGCACCAGCAACCGGCGTCTGCCCCGACACTCATCATCAACGAACCCCTGGCAGTTGCACACCAGTTACCCGGGTTATGTCGCCTCCAACATCCCAAACCGTTCCCGTACTCTGTGAGTATCGTCATCTGTACCATGCAATTATGTTATTTTTAGATTTGTTTGGGAAATGCCCCTGCATGCATAGTTTAATTGTTTACTCGGGAACGAGATATCGTAACCCGGGAACTGCCCTGTTTCACCTGTTTGTCATCTATGTGTTTTTTCCAGGAGCAAGATGTCTTGACCCGGGGACTGGCTTACTGTTTAGTTCTACCTGGCATGCTTACTCGGTAGAGTAACTTGGTTTATATTTACTTATATGCTTGTTGTATCTCGCTTCTTGCTGTGTCTTTTGTGAGCCGGCATCTCGAAACTAGACTCGGGGACTGCCGTGTTCCTTCGTCTACCTGCTGTATCTGTAAATTTACCTGGGGACTCGGTGAAACCGGTATCCCCGTGCCTGCCTCGGCGGCTAGTTGTATTCTTGTGTCTCGTGTTGAATTCTCTTGGGCATGTCGTTTAAATTTTTCACTCCCGTCAAATATTTGTTATACATACCTGTCTGCACTAACACTATAAAGGGATATCGGTTTTACCCGAGATGGTACCCATCTTGGTTTTACCGAGATGATACCCACGTTGGATAATAGCATTACCGAGAGGATATTCATGTCAAAGATTCTGGGGATATCGGTCAGTATATTGGTTATCTTGGATCCATCTAATATTTTCTCAAGATATATTGCGTATGGTCTGTGATATCAGTTTGCTCATGTATCATGGCATCATACCATATCTCCAGATCCCCGTTTATTTCGGTTCGCCAATGTATCATGGCATCCGGCAATATCTCCAGATCGCCGCCTGTCTCGGCTCGCCAGTATATCACGGCATCATGTCATATCTCCAGATCCCCGTTTATTTCGGTTCGTCAATGTATCATGGCATCGGGTAATATTTCCAAATCGTCATTTATTTCGGTGTGTCAAAGTTCGCCGAAGGCAACACCCGAGATACCGAAACACCTGCGATATGCCCAGAGTGGCCGAGATACCGAAACATGTGTGATATGCCTAGAGTGGCCGACATACCGACATACCGAGATACCGAGAGACCCGAGATACCTGTGTGACATTGTGTGTTTGGTTGGAGGCGTCTGTGTTGGTATACGCCCAGAGTGGCTAAACGCCGGCACATGAGACTCTGTGTCGGTATACTCCCAGAGTGGCTAAAGGCCGACACATGAGGCGTCCGTGTCGGTATACGCCCAGAGTGGCTAAACGCCGGCATGTGTTGTGTGCTTAGGTCAAACCGGCAGTGGCCAAAGACATCTGTGTCGGTAAAACGACCAGAGTGGCTAAGGAACCGACATATGATTGTATTTTTGCAGGTACATGATGGAATAAGTGAAGAAGGTGGCGTTTCTATTTTTTCTAAGTCTGCACGCGACTCTGCGAGTCCCCCGCAGCCTCGGGGACAAGGGTCGGGGATGTGATCCCCGGGTACGCAAAGGTCGCGGGTATAATCATGGAGAATAATCTAAGAGTTGTTGATATTGCCCCTGGGTTGTTGAAAGGAATAACAACAAGCTAGTTGAGAATGTATAAAAGAGAAAGGAATAGAGGAACAGGGTATCCTGGACAAGATTCGGGAGTGATGGGTTGAGGCCTTTATACTCCGGTGGGCCGGTATCCCCCGTAGCCGGTCAAACCGGCACGATCGCCTCTCGGTAGATCGAGATGCGCCCCGTCTCCCCCAACCTCCTCCGACCGCGACTCCCCCAACCTCCTCCGAGCCCCGCCTCGTCCCCAACTCCCCCGCCGGCCTCCTCCGCCTCGCCGCGCCCCGGCATCTCCTCCACCTCGCCCATGGTGTCCCCGGGTTCCCTCGAGTCCGGGCGAGCATCCGCCCCGGCTTCCCCGCCTCGGACATGGCCGACCTCGTCGCGACCTCAGCGCAGCGGCCGCCCTCGCCAGCTCCTCCGCCCGCTTCTTCTGTCCCGGCACCGCGCCGTCTCTGTCTTCGTCGACTTCGGGAGCACCCTCGCATCCAACGCACCAGCTCGGTCCGGCCGCGACCTCGGAGCAGCGGCCGCCCACGGCAGCCCAACCGCCTAACCTCGACGACGCCGACAACCTCAATCATCAAACAACTCCGGCGGGACCCCGACCTCGGCGCGCTCCCGATTCCACCTCCGGTACCTGGCATCGGGGACCCCGGGAACGCCGAAGACCCACTCCGACGCGACGTCGCCACCTGCGCCCAGCTCGTCCAACCTCAGACGTGGCCAGGGACCCTCCGGCGTCCGGCGCATCCCGCGCGCCCGCCCGGCGTCTCTGACTACGCCGCCGACACGCCCAGCACTGCTCCCGAGCTCGTCCCACCGACCGGCACCTCCTCATCTCGGTGGCCGGGTTGACCCAATCCGGATGGGCCGGATATAGCACCGAGACATGGGCCAGGATAGATGGTTCCGAGGCCTACTCGGTGGACCTAGGCACGGGTCACTTCGCGGAGGGAGGATAAGAAGAGAACGTGATGTGGAAGACAGGCGCTAGAAGACGGAATCCGGTACATGTACAGCAGAGCTACAGTACCCGTAATGTGACTATAGTACACTGCGCATGACGCAGGAACAATGTCGATTAGACCCCAGTAGTCATCTCAGCTACAGTGCGCGGTGAATAGTGTTTCTTGTCCCCTTGTCCCCCGCTTGTCCCCTGGGCTCTCCTATATAAAGGGCACTAGGGGGAGGGGGAGAAGAGACCACCACCCCCACCACTTCATTTCCCCCCTTTCGATTTGCTCTGAAGACTTCGTGGAGGCATGCCTAGCAGCTCACGGAGCATGTTGTAGCCCGGATAATAAGAGGAGAAATACACAGAGTAGGCTAGATGCTACAGTAGGGGTTTTGTCTCCTCACGAGAGCACCGAAGCAGGGTAAATCCTTGTGTCACCGTGTCGATTGAGTTTACCTGCGCGCGAGTTCATCGCGCAATCCCTCCCCGAGATCCCCCTAGCGCCCATCGGCCCCACACTTTAGCCATCCTATGGCATCTGCCGTGACCACACCACGACACCCGATGTTGTGCTGCTGGTGTTCCGGTCCAAGTCTTCTGCTTCTCGTCCTGGACTGGAGCTTCGGGAGTCGTCTTCTCTACCGTACGTGTAACGCCCTGCGAGGTGCTGCGCTAGCGGGGCTGGGAGGTCTACTTCCTCTTCACGACCTTGAGGTCGGCTTCCTCGTCTTCATCGTCAACGTTCGTGCGGAACGTAATCCTCGCTTTCGGTCTACAAGGGTATGTATTCCGATCTCTTTCGTAGTACTGTATCTGCATCGTATAGATTCTGGCTAGTTTAAGGATATCGTTGCTAGGAAAATTATTGTTTTCTGCATGCTATCCCCTTCAGTGGTATCAGAGCCGATCTATGCGTAGATATAGCTGTGCACTTTTAGAGCCCGTGATTCTTCACGGGGGCATCGTTCTATTATTTTTTACCCTCTAGAGTGCACTTGTGATTTCGGCAGTATTGAGTTGATGAAGCGGCCCGGACCGACTTTACGCGTACGCTTACGTGAGACTGGTTCCACTACTGACATACGGCTTGTACCGTATCTGTGGCTGGCGGGTGTCTATCTCTCTCTCTTTAAATGGCTTTGCATTTACAATGGAGGGACCGAAAGGGATGCTTAAACATGCTTTTATTAGATCGTTGTTGTGGTCATAAGTTTGTAGGTAAGAAGCAGTTATTTTTACGACAGCCCCAAGCCACGTAAAATATGCTTAGAACGCGTGTAACTTTATTTTGCAGGGGCAATGTGATATGGTCAAGGTAGGTTTAATAAGTTGTTTATAAAACTATGGAGGTCAAGAAGACCATGGCGCATGGACCATATCACATCGCATTACATTTGATGTTTTTGAGTGCATCTTATATTGTGTGATTGCTTAGTAGTTACACGGCGGTAGTAAAATAAGATAATCCCTCCAAAATACCATTAGTGTTCTTCCTTCAACGTGCACCACCAAGAATGTTCTACGTTATGAGGCATGCCGTGACGATCGGGTGTCAGACATATCTTTGTTCTCATACAGTGGGTGTAAGACAGTTTTACACAAGCGTTTACGTTGGAGGTTGATGCACACGGTGGGTGTGTTTTTGGGAGACCCCAAGAGGAAGGTGTGAAGTAGTGCAGCAGCAAATTTCCCTCAGTTATGAAACCAAGGTTATCGAACCAGTAGGAAATAAGAATTCCCCAAGGTATCAACGGCGCCAGAAAAGTGCTTGGCGTGTAGTTGACGTGGAGCCTACACACAAACAATCAAGATACTTTGCCCCAACTTAACAGTGAGGTTGTCAATCTCACTGGCATGATGTAACAAAGGATTAAATGTATGTGTGGAAGAAAGATGTATGTTTGCAGAAAGTAACAGGTTTGCAGTTGTGGTTTTATCATATTAAAGAGAAGGACCGGGGTCCACAGTTCACTAGTGGTGTCTCTCCATAAATAATAATAAAATTCATTCATGCCTAGTAAACAAATTACAACTGGGATATTGATAGGATAATGATGAGCAAATCAACGCATATACTAACGTGATGATGTCTAGTGTGAGATTCATTCGGGCATTACAACAATATACATAGACCTTTTCAACCGCATCTATGACTAATAATCCACCTTATGGTTAGCGGCTGCACCCCTTTCAGTATTAAGTTGCATGCAACAGGTTATCGCCTTAAGCTGTGTGTAAAGTAAGTAAGTAACATCATCCTTAGCCAAAGTACTTCTATTTTATCCCTAGTAGCAACGGTACATCTACAATCTTAGAGCTTTCTGTCACTGCCCCATATTTAATAGAGACAAGAACCTACTACCGAGCATAAATACCCCCTCATGTAGTTAAAAGCATCTACTTGGCCGAAGCACACACAAGTAACGGAGAGCATGCAAGATCATTAAATAGCACACACACGATATATTATGACGCAATAACTTTAGTAGTCAATATTCATCGGATCTCAGCAAACACAACATGGAGAATTACATAAAGATGATCTTCATCATGATAGGCAGCTCACAAGATCTAAACATGATAACACAAGAGGAGAAGACAACCATCTAGATACTGCTATGGACCCGTAGTTCAAGGGTAGACTACTCACGCATCAGTTCGGAGGCGGTCATGGCGACGTAGAGGCCTCCGGGGACGATTCCCCCTCCCGGCAGGGTGCCGGGGAGCAGTTCTGATCTCTCACGAATTGGTGTTGACGACGGCGGCGGCTCGGGACCCGTGGAGGAAATAATGAACACCGTGCGATTTTTAGGTTTTTTGGGGTACTTATAGGCGGAAGGGCAAAGGCGGTGGAGGTCCAATGCCGCGTCACAACATGCTCGCGCGGACCCAGGCTTGGCCGCGAGCAACAGGTGAGGCCGCCTCGGTGCCCCACTTCGTCACGTCTTCGGCTTTCTGGAACGCAAATAATCCAAAATAATTCCAGGATGTTTCTTTTCCAATTCCGAGAATATTTCCTTAAGTACTTTTCTGAAACCAAAAACAGCAGAAAACAATTAACAGTACTTTTCTTGTTAATAGGTTAGTCCCAGAAAATGTATTAAACTATATAAAATGTAAATAAGACATGTAATATCATGGTATAATATAGCATGGAACATAAGAAATTATAGATACGTTGGAGACATATCAACATCCCCAAGCATAGTTCTACTCGTCCCGAGTAGGCAAGAACGATAAAAGAAGAATAATTTCTGAAATTGCATGCTTCAACACAATCTTGATCACGTAATAATGTAAGGCATATAAACTGAGATCAAATGAATAAGGGTTGTAGTTTATATTGATATCAAACGAGTAATAAATAAACAAGTAGGTAAAGCAAGCAAAACTTTAATGATATAGTACTAGATAGAAATCAACTGTGCAAAGTAGATTTTAAAAACAATTTAAGCTTCAAGCACAACAATATAATCATCTAATTCTTCCAAAAAACATGACAACTTTGTGAAACGATCAAGTCAAGCGATATTAATATGCACGTAGAAGATCAAAACTTTATTTGTTCAAAAGAAACAAGCAAGCGTTCAACTTTGGTTCCTGGCACTAGGATGTTATGACTACGAGAATGTTAACGGAGGTTTGGAAGGCCAACGTAAGAAAGGCTCACAAAGCTGCAAGTGATCATTAGACAAGAGAAAGTCTTACAGTCAAATCTATGCAAGGAGTAGTGATTGCCACACAACGGATGCACATGGAGCTATAAGTATATGAAAGCTCTCCAATGGAACTAGTGGGGGTGCATCAAACTTGCTTGCTCATGAAGACCTAGAGCACTTTTGAGGAGGCTCATCATTGGAATATACAAGCCAAGTTCTATAGTGTAAAGTTCCCCACATAGTTATGCAACTAAGATATGAAAACTCTCTCATATGGAGTAAATGTGCTAAACATGAGCACAAATGATGATCACAAATGATATGGTCTATAACATGAGCACAAGTGATGACTATAAATGATATGGTGCTATAACATGAGCACACGTGTGTGATAAAGAATAGTAATGATGCCCACTTTTTTATTTCTTTCTTTTTTTCTTTTTTCTTTTTTCTTTTTCTTTTTTTTTTCTTTTTCTGTTTCTCTTTTCGATGGCCTCAATGGCTCTTTTCACTTTTAGGGGCAAGCATACTAATATGATATATGACAACACATAAGACAACATACTGTTGATATAAGTAACTAATATGAATGTTACATAAAATGCATATGACAACGGTGCATCTGCCAGTGTAGCAGGTTATGCAATGATCTAGCGTAACATGGGTAAAACTACACATCATGACTCCAAGGTCCGAGGCCAAGGCGATGCTGCCATGTACCTGGTCTATTTTGACCAGCTCTTCGGGGCCCTCGAGGGCCCAGTCACCGAGCTCCGCGAGATGATCGAGGAAGAGAGCCGGCAGCTCCTGGGGGTGGTTGTTGATCGTATCTTCACCAACCTCCGGCTCCTCACGCCAGGCTTCGACCTCTACACCATGAAGGAGGCCACCCGAGGCGAGGATGCGCACAGGGTCTCCAACTCCCTCCGCGAGCAGGTTGATGCCTTCTGCAACCGCTTTAGGCGGGCGGAGGCTGCAGCGGAGGACAGCGAGGAGGAGGCCGCCTCTGCCGAGACGGAGGAGGGCGCCGTAGAGGAGGCAGAAGACGACGATACCTCCGCCTGAGCTGCATGCTGTTGCGCTTGCGTGCGCTTGTATCTAAAAAAATCTTGTGTTTAGATATTTAAGACCTTTTGGCATGTAATATATTTTCCTTTGCCATTTGCTTTTAGCTTGCTTGCCCCTTGAGAGGTCTCTTTGGACTCATCTTCATGTCTATTTGTTCTCTGCGTCGGTAGGACCCATCTCTTCACACCATGACTCCGCCACTTCGGTATGCAGGAGCAATGACTCCGCAAGGTCGGGGGGAGTTTAGGCCTAGGAGAGGTAAGAGCCCTGAGTCGCGATGCTCAAGTGCCCCCCTTATACGTGCGAGTAGTCCATGAAGCGTAAGGGAAAGCAAAGTCGCTTGAGGGGCAAACGTGCGCTAGAGGGGGAGAAAAGGCTCTTAAGGTGTGGGTGCGAGACTTAGCTTCTCAAGGTTTTTGCCCCGTAGAGCCTTTTTGCCAGGCGAGGAGGTCCTCTTGAGGGATATTTCCCGGATGCCTCCTTAGGCTTGCGGGGGCATTTCTTCCCTGTAGATGTTAGAGGGGCGAACCCAAACGCTGGAACACGGTACAGGGGACTCGTGCGCGCTTATAGGTCCCCTCAGGCGTTCCTCACGAGGAGAGTAAGTACCAAGGTCCTCTTTAGAGATGGCGTGTTTGTGGGATCTTGCGCTCCAACCAGAGCTCAGATCCTTGGGTTTTGCAGTGCTCACTAGTCCTTGTGTCATTTGAGGCACTGGCACCGTACTGAGCCCCCGCTCGTGAGGTATGCATGTGGAGAGAAATAAGCGCACATTTCAATAAAGTAATGCTTAAATAAACTCACCACCATATATTACATTGCAGCGCCGAGGCGCTAAGTTCACTTGGGAACGAAATTGTCTCATTATGCTTGGGTTGCCAAGTTAATGTTTTTACCATGTCGAGGCATGGAGACCACCCATTAGTGGCAGAGACTCTCAACGGCCTGAGGTGGCTCGTTACAAGGAGAGCTCGGAGGGTTGACCCTCGAGGGAAGCCTTTGGGGCTTGGAGGTTTAAGCCGTGAGCTTTTAACCTCTTGAGACAAAAAGTGCTTGGAGGTTGAGCCGTAAGCTGCCTCTTCCGCCAGATGTCTTGACGTGACAATGATCACGGGCGTGACGATGACCACGTTATGCGTTTGTTCCTTCTGGATACAAAAAATTATGTGAGGTTTAAGCCGTGAGCTTTTAACCTCTGGAGATAAAAATGCTTGGAGGTTGAGCCGTAAGCTGCCTCTTCCGCTAGATGTCCTGACGTGACAATGATCACGGGCGTGACGATGATCATGGGTAGAACTTGCGTAGGTGCATGATGTTCCATGGGTTCTTGACGGGGATGCCGTCTTGAGTCTCGAGGCGGGCCACGCCAGGCCTGGCGATGTGGGTGACCCTGTAGGGGCCTTCCCACATCGGGGACAACTTGTGGAGGCCTTCCCTGGAGAGGATCCACCTGAGGACGAGACCGCCTGCCTCCAGGGTGCGCGAGCGCACGTTGCGGCTGTGGTAGCGTCTGAGGTCCTGCTGGTATTTGGCCGCTCGTAGGGCAGCGCGGCGTCACAGTCCCTCGAGAAGAAACAAGTCGTCGTTGTGGAGGTCCTCTTGCTGGTCCTCGTTAAAGGCAAGGACCCGTGGGGATCCATGCTTTATCTCTGTAGGACGGGCTGCTTCGGCTCCATAGACGAGGGCGAACGGTGTTTCCCCCATAGCCTTGGGTGGCGTTGTGCGGATGGACCAGAGCACCGAAGGGAGCTCGTTGACCCAGCCCTTGCCGTGGCCTTTGAGGATGTCGAAAGTCCTGGTTTTCAGGCCCTTTAAGACTTCTGCATTTGTGCGCTCAGCCTGTCTGTTGCTTTGCGGATGAGCGACTGAGGCGAGGCAGAGCTTGATGCCCATTCTTTCGCAGTAGGCTCTGAAGATGCCACTGGTGAATTCCGAACCATTGTCGGTGATGATGCGGTTAGGCACTCTGAAGCGGCAGACTAGGCCTCTGATGAACTTCACCGCCGCGCCTGTTGTGATTGTGCGCGTCGCCTCCACTTCGGGCCACTTAGTGAATTTGTCGATGGCCACAAAGAGGTAGCGATATCCGCCTTGCGCTGTTGGGAAATATCCCAGGATGTCCAGCCCCCAGACCGCGAACGGCCAGGAGAGTGAATCTGTAGCCCTAGCGTAGGTTGGTGGATTTGCTTAGCGTGGAATTGGCAAGCTTCACATGCTTGGACGATGTCCACTGCATCCTGAAGTGCTTGAGGCCAGTAGAAGCCGCTCCTGAAGACTTTGCCTGCGAGGGTGCGGGCGCATGAATGGTGGCCGCATTCCCCGCTGTGGATGTCCTGGATCAGCAATTTGCCTTCTTCAGGAGGAACGCATTTGAGCGCGATGCAGTTTGTGCGCTTGCGGTAGAGATGTCCTTCGAGGATTTGGTAAGATTTTGCTTGGCGGGCGATTCGCTCCGCTTCAACATCCTCCTGGGGAAGGATCCCTTTGTCGAGGTAGTCTTTGATCTCGTCGATCCATCCTGCTTCTTGATGCACCGCTGTGAGCAACAGACGCTCCCCTATGGGGGGCCCACAATCTGGAGCCCCGTATGCGGGTGGTGGCGGGAGCGCTTCGTCTGTGCTTGCGGGCATGGCCTCCCGAGGCTGCTTTATGGATGCCTTGACGAGCCTTTCTTCAAAGACGCCTGGCAGCTGAGCTTGCCTCTTTGATGCGCGCTTGGCGATGTCAGCAGCCTCTTGGTTCTCCTTTCTTTGGATGTGCATGAGCTCCATTCCCCTGAAGTGCTTCTCAAGCCTACGGACCTCTTCAAGGTATGCAGCCATGTGGTCGTCCTTGGGCTTGTAGCTTTTGTTACAGAAGTTGACGAGCAGCTGGGAGTGGCCCTTGATGAGTAGATGCTTGATGCCTAGGGCGATTGCGGCGCGTAGGCCAGCAAGCAGACCTTCGTACTCAACGATATTGTTGGAGATCTTGTCGATTCCTAAGAACAGCTGGACCATGTAATACAGCCAATCGCCTTTTGGTGAGATCAGGACCACGCCAGCCCCACCGTGGCGACAAGCGAAAGCTCCGTCGAACTTCATGGTCCAGTGGCTGGGCATTTTATCTCCAAGGGGCTCTTGTTCTTCTCCCAATAGTTCTTCAGGGGTTGGGTCAGTCCATTAAGCGACGAAGTCTACCAGCGCTCTTCCTTTGATTACCATCGTGGTATCGAAGCGCAATTGAATGGCTGTAGCTCTATGTTCCATCCCGCGACACAATCTGTGGCGTTTGGTTTGCACAGGATTTGCTCCAGGGGGAAAGAGGTGTCCAGCGTGATGGGGTGCCCCTGGAAGTAGTGTCGCCGCTTTCTTGAGGCGATGAGGAGTGCGAGGAGGAGCTTCTGCTTCACTGTATACGGCTCGCGAGCATCACGCAGTACTGTGTTGACGAAGTAGACTGGATGCTCGACGAGGACGGTTTGTGTAGCTTTGGCGTATATTTCCTGGAGGGGCTCAGCTAGGCCCTCAAGGAGGCTGGCCTCAGGGGGATTGTCATGGGCCTCGAGGGGGTTGGCCTCAGGGGGCTTATCATTGGCCTCGAGGGGGTTGGCCTCAGGGGGCTTGTCCCTCGAGGGGGTTGGCCTCCTGGGGCTTCTTAGGCTCCCTGGCGGGATCATCTTGCAGCGGTTGACTTGGGGCGGGCCTCTCTTGGAGCTTTGGGCCTGGCGGTGGTTTTGTGAGGGCAGCCCTTTCGTCGAGCTCCTGATCCGGAGGTTTTGGCTTTGGAGTGGTTGCACTCTTCTTGTGGAGTACTGGCTCTTCCCTTTCTACCATAAGGACGACACTGGCTGTCTGTAGAGTGGCTGATAGGTACAGCTTCAGGTGCTCGCCTGACCTTGGGGCGACCATTACTGGTGGGCTGGCCAGGTACTTCTTCAAGTCCTCAAACGCTTTTTCAGCTTCAGGGGTCCACTTGAAAGTGCCCGTTCTTTTCATGATCTTGAAGAACTACAGGGCTCTTTTGCCAAACTTGGAGATGAATCTACCCAAGCTGGCCATGCAGCCTGCTAGGCGTTGCATGTCCTTTAGCCTGCGTGGAGGTTGCATGCCCTCTATGGCCTTGATTTTGTCTGGGTTTGCCTCTATGCCCCAATGGGACACGAGGAGTCCAAGCAATTTGCCTTAAGGTACTCCAAAGACGCACTTGGCGGGGTTGAGCTTCATGTTCACCTTGCGCAGGTTGGCGAAAGTCTCTTCAAGGTCCCCGAGGAGAGTGTTTCCCTCTCGGGATTTTACGACGATGTCATCGACATATGCCTCGGCGTTTCTCTCCATTTGCTCGCCAAGTACCATCCTCATTAGCCTATGGAAAGTGGCTCCGGCAATTTTTAGGCTGAAGGGCATGCAGACGTAGCAATACACACCGCAAGGGGTGAGGAAAGCCGTCTTCTCCTCATCTTCCTTAGCCATTTTTATCTGGTGATAACCAGAGAAAGCATCGAGGAAACAGAGGAGGTCGCAGCCTGCCGTGTAGTCCACGATCTGGTCAATTCTTGGCATGGGATAAGGGTCCTTGGGGGCAGGCCTTGTTTACTATATATATGTATGTACATCTTGGGCTCAAATGAATGTGATATGTCTGTTCTAATTTATGTAATGGTTGAATAGATATTATATTTGTCAACTTATAATATATATGTATAAATCCTGTATATATACCAATATTTGTACAACAGGAAAAAAATTCCAGAATTCATGTTATTTTTTCTGTGGCGCATGGTTTATTATTTTGTGGCGCACTTACACTCCATGCGCCACTGAAATATTTTTGTGGCGCAGAAGGAAGATGCACCACAGAATGCTGAAAATTTCTATGGCGCACCGAGGGGATGCGCCATAGAAATATATTTAATTGGCGAGATAACAGTGGCGTACCCCTCATTTTCCTGGGTGCGCCACAGAAAGGCTAAATGGTGCGCCACAGGTAGCCAATTTTCCACTAGTGACGAAGCTATACCCCCGTGCGTCCTTGCCCTGCGGGATTCCAGAAAAGATCTACTCCTCCGATCTTGGCTAGATCTGAGTGACCCGGGGTTGTTGTTAAGCTCCATATACTTGTGAGTACTCGGAGGCGCCATATTTGAGGTGTCAGGGCGACAACGCCTCGCCACCTGCCGCTGCCCTGCCGCCGCTGGCGCCGCCCCACCTGCCGCTGAACGCGCCCCTCCCCATTGATTTCGTGTCTTCGTCAACATTGTCGGGTCATTGTCTACTTCATCGCGCCGAGTTCTTCACGACCTAGAGGTCGGCTACCTCATCTTTGTAGGAAACGCTTGTGCGGGAGCATAATCCCCGCTATTCGGTCTACAAGAGGTATGTGACCAGTTCCGCCACTGTTACCGCATTACTAGATATATAGATCCTGGCTAGTTTCGGAATTCGTTAGTTAGAAAAATTATTGTTTTCTGCTACAGAACCCTTCAGTTTTCTTTGTAATACAATGTCTAGGGCCGTCGTTCGACGCCTTTGTGTATCTGCCCGCAGAGGAAACTAGGGGGAATCCTTCTCTCCTGGGATTCCACGATGGTGACCATCACTAACCTCAGTTTGGATACCTATGTGATCACGGGGGAGGTTACTACCAGGGATAATAAAAAGTTGTGGCTCACAACTATGTATGCACCACAATCTACGGAGGACAAAATCGCTTTCATCACGGAGTTGAACGAGAGAAGATCTCTGTGCACTGGCCCGTGGCTCCTGTTAGGAGATTTCAACATGAACCTCAACACTTGGGAAAAGAACAACACGAACATTGATCGCCCCATGATGGCTCGGTTTAGAAGGTTTGTGCAAGAGCAGGAACTTAAGGATCTATACATGCATGGGAGAAAGTATACGTGGAGTAATGGGAGGGCGGAGCCGACTATGTCGCACATTGATCGTGCACTGGTGTCCCAGACGCAGTCATGCAGACAATCTTCTCCTCGATCTCGGATCACGCGCCATTACATATTGAGCTATCTGCGGCTGCGTCGCCAAAGAGGAGATTCAATTTGAAACTTTCTGGTTAAAACTCGAGGGATTTCAGGAGGCGGTGAAGGAGGCCTGGGTGTGTGACCCACGGATCGCTGATCCATTTAGAAGGCTGGATGCACTATTTCGTAATGTTGCGGAATATGTGCAGGCTTGGGGTCAAAGGAAGGTGGGGAACGTAAAGATTAAGATCGCCATTGCAAACTCGTTAATCTTCCGGTTGGATGTGGCACAGGAGAGAAGATTGTTGTCGCCAGGAGAGTTATGGCTAAGACGTGAGCTTATGTTGTCTGTCCTGGGTCTCGCCTCGCTGGAAAGAACAATCGTGAGGGAGAGGTCTCGAATTAGGTGGATCGAGGAGGGAGATGCCAACACGAGGCTATTCCACGCGGTTGCAAATGGCAGACATGTAAAAAACTTCATTCTGGCGATCCGTGTTGGCGAGGAAACTGTGACGTGCCCGGAGAGGAAAGTCCAGGTTTTTACGGAAGCATATGAGAATTTACTGGGAAAAATTCAGAATAGAGAGTTCGGACTTGATATCGATGGGCAGGGTGTGCCCAACTTAGAGCTGGATGGGCTCGATGCTTTATTGACCGAAGAAGAGGTGTGGGCGGTGGTTAGAGAGATGCCCACGGATCGCGCACTTGGACCTTATGGTTTCACAGGAGGATTTTATCAAGCGGCTTGGGGAACAATAAAACCTGACATTATGCATGGGCTCCTGAAGCTTGCTGTGGGAGATGGGAGAGGATTTAGCCGCCTCAATCGAGCGTTCATCACGCTGACCCCCAAAAAAGCGGAGGCTGGTGAGATAGGCGACTTCAGGCCAATTAGCTTGGTACACGGCTTCTCAAAGTTGTTCTCCAAAATCATTGCAAGCAGGTTGAGACCAAGAATGGGTGAACTCATTCGTGCAAATCAATCGGCCTTCATAAAAGGGAGGAATTTACATGACAATTTCATGCTGGTAAGGCAGGTCGTCCGAAAGATACACCTCAGGAAAATCAAAGGAGTGCTGCTGAAATTGGATATCTCCCGAGCTTTTGACGCCATGTCCTGGAGCTTTCTAATTGAGGTGTTAGGGAGAATGGTATTCAGTGAGCTGTTCTTGAAATGGGTCATGATCATGCTCTCGACGGCAAACACGAAAGTGATCGTGAATGGCATGCTCGGGGCGCGAATCAGGCATGCGCGGGGACTCAGGCAAGGAGATCCAACATCACCGCCTATTGTTTGTCATGGGCATGGAAGTGCTGACCACCATCATTCTTTAGGCGGTGGAGGAACAGCCATTGCAGAACCTGGCTGGCATCTCGCCTTTGCAGCGTGCATCATTATATGCGGATGATGTCATGATCTTCCTCATGTTAGGGAGGAGAGTTAACTGTTATCAAACAAATACTGGAGGTGTTTGGAGAGGCCTCGGTCCTGAAAGTCAACTACAATAAGAATACATCGACGGTGATTCGAGCAGACGTGGGCGATGAGGATCTGGTTCGTGAGGCTCTGGGGTGCCAAACTGCTCGGTTCCCAATAAAATAACTGGGATTGCTGCTTGCCCTGCGGCCGCTGACTAGAGATGAACGACAACCATTGATCGACAAGATCATTGAATTCGTGCCAGGTTGGCAGCGAGGGCTAATTCAGAGAGTTGGGCGGCTAGAGTTAATCAAGTCTATAATCTCTGCGAAACCCATACACCAAATGTTGGTGGTTGATGCCGGAGTGGGCTTTGGAGGCGATTGAAAAATGATGGTTACGCGCTTTCTTCTGGGCAGGGAAAAAAGAGATCAACGGAGGGCATGGCCTGGTCGCCTGGGAAGCGATTTGTAGGCCACGGGAATTTGGAGGCCCTGGGAGTGAAAGATCTTCACCTACAAGGGCTGGCCCTTCGTACACGGTGGGAGTGGCTCAGAAGGACAGACCCAAATATACCATGGCAAGGGCTCTCAAAGATGAGGGACACAGAGGTTGTGGCGGTGTTTGATAGCATGGTGAAAATCGTCGTGGGACGCGGAAGCGAGGTCCTTTTCTGGATGGGTAGGTGGATTGATGGCATTGCAGCGAAGGAAATTGCGCCGCCGGTGGTAGCGGCGGTCCTGACACGGCGCAGAAACACGAGAACGATTCAGCATGCCCTAGATGGCCAGAACTGGGCATTAGATGTCACGGAGGAGCTCGATGAACAGGGGTACAGGCAGTTGGTCATGCTCTGGACTGCAATCAGCGCGGTGGAGTGAGATGCACAGGAGGCTGACATATTCATTTGGATGCCAGCGTCGACAGGAGTCTATTCAACAAAATCTACCTATGCTAGGCTGCAACAGGGGAGAGTCTGAAAGAGCATTTTCCCTCATGTGTGGTTTTGGTAATTATATGTGTAGTTTACCTGCACCTAAAATATGGCAGATACCTGTGTATAGTGCAAATCCCTGGATCGATTCGTTTGCACACACAGTTACGATGTAATATCACAACAAAGTATCAATTTATTACAACGCTGATCCAGACTTAGAAAATATTCATTACAAATTTGCATAGCATAAAGCTAGCAGTGAACAGAGTAAACAGCGGAAAATTATTCTTCATGGAGTCCCCAATCATCATCATGTGCCACAGGCGAGCATGTTGGTTGAAGACTCGAAAACCCTTAGTAAAAACTTTCACTCATCATCAGGACAGTCTGCAATAAGATATATATTGCAACAACGTGGGTCAGAACCATTAAAATGGAACTGGCAAGTGACACTATGGTGGACACTTAGAGGAATAACTCTATGACCTATATGCTTATTTGGCTGGTGGAGCTCAAGGCTATTTTGCAGAAAGCAAGTTTTTCCCTAACTTTTTGGAAACACGTTTCTTCTATTCGAGACATCCGTGGCATGAAATCCACTGTCTCATTCTACCCTTGTTCAGCCATCAAGTTTTTAATTTAGAAGTTGGAATGGTGGAATCCTCCGTTGACATCCTCGTTCAGCTGCTCAATTGTCCGTTTCCGGGGACACGGCTAAGTACTTAGATTTTAACTCTGCAGAGGTTGTGCACGTTCACCATTGTACCTATTCAACCCGGGTTATCCTTTACACACCATTTGTGATAAGGAAAGGAAAGAATAAGACGAGATCTTTCAGAAGCATTTCCCCTCCCACTCTGGCCTGACGCGCTCCACCTACAAATCCTCTACCACCACCTGTCAGGCCGGGGAGAGTCCACACAGCTTAGTTGATCAAGCCAGAGCCCATATTGGCAATGGCTGCACGAGAAGCAATCTTCACTTGGAGTTCTTCAGATTCCTTTGCTCCTGGGTGGCCTTCCACAAGTGAATATTCCACAGGTAAAACCCCTGGGAACAACACTCAACTCATACAGCCAAGCAACCAATTTCCACCCAGGTGTTTGATTAAAACTTAGTAGACTTATCTTTTCATCAAAATAGTTTTTGCATAGCATCACTATTCTACTAAGTAATTTCATAGGAACCTAGACACAGGAATAAAGAGATCTATCATGGCTTGCATAGCAATGCTATCCTACACATGCTTATAGAAAATACTCTACTCATGCATAGAAATAATAGGACTTTTATGGGGGTGTGCCACTTGCCTTTGAATGTTGTCGTTGTTCACAAACTCTTTTCAACAACGAACATTTGCTCTCCGTTTAATCTAAACAATATAAGCAAACAACAATACAACAATCAACAAACAACAATCATCAAACCTACATGCTCATATCTAGTGAACAAACAAGTTTTGTAAACTTATAAGGAAAACATGTCATGCATGAAAATCTTTTAAGTTAATGCAAGGGAATGTGATGGTCAAAAATGACTAAGGACTAAGGTCATGAATTGGTCAAAATTACTTTGTTATAAATCTATCTTGAATGAGCACTTTAATAACTTAGTCTTGAAGTCCATAACTACTTAGAGAAAATACTAGGTCTATTCTTCAAGGTGATCAATAATTGTTATCAACTCTTTGTAAATTGGATATTCACTATAGTGAGAGAGACAGACACCCGGCCAGCCACTTAAATTGTGGAACATGTCTCATGTGCATGGACATGTAAGGTTTGTTTCCAGGCTGCTTCATCCCACTATGCCGCTAGGATCCAACAACTTCAAGATGATAATATCATGATCAAAGATTGTTTAAGTCAAATGTGAAAGACAAGATTAGGAAAGAGGGAAAATATAGAAAGAAAGATGTAGTTGTCCTCCAGGCTTCATCTCCAGACTTGTAACTTTCTTCTGGATGATGTCTTGATGAATCTTCAGACTTGATGATTATTGTGCCCTGGAGGCTGGTATTGGATTTAACTTAGTCTTCATGAAGTCTCAGGGAAGAAGAAAAGACAGAGAGAAAGACTTAGAGAATAAAAAGGGGTTGGCCTTCTTGAACTTCTTCTCATTTTTCTTCTAAGTGCTTGACATCTTGGAATTCTTCTGGAGTCTTGTTTTTGGCCAAGTTCTTCTTTTGGTCTTCTATTTCCATATTGAAAAACCTAAGTATCTAACTGCATAACACTTTTGCCAAAATGCTGAGTTTGAAAATAATCCTATCTTAGAAAAAAATGGGGGAGGAGTTTTCTTATGGGAAATATAACTACAAAGTAAAATATGCTATGCATGAAATGCAATTTCAAATTGCAAGAAACATAATACTAATTTTTGTGATATTTATAAATAAGCATGAATTTATAAATGCAATCTAATTAATTGTTATTTTTGGAAAATATAATAAAAGGAATAATTATAAGATTAAAGTTTTCAATGATTATATTTTTATAACAAAATTTTATAAATAGTGTTAATAGACAGAGGGCATTTAATTAATTTTTTTTGCAATTGGATTTAATCAAAATTAATGTTTCTATTAGTGGTTATGTTGAAAATACTCAAACTATTCAATTTAAATATATAACTATGATTTCATTCAATTATTACTCAAAATTATTTTATAGCAGTGGCATCAATTTACAAATATTCTAAAGTTTCTAAAACAATTTTATTTGCAATTTTTGGACTTATAGATTTAAAGTTATTACAAATATACTCAATTCACCATTTGAAATTTGAATATTTGATACTAAGTCAAATTTGAATTTTGGCCGATCTAAAATATTCTACATGTCGAGGGCTTTCCAAATATATAAACATATTTGAATTTGGATATGTGAGTAAAAAGTTATAACAATTCTAAGTCACAGGGGCTTTTCTGCAAAACTGCCAATTAAATAAATCGAGAAAAATCATTTTACACGTCAGCGCTGACTGGGCGCTGACTGTGTTGTTGACGTGGCGAGCTCTGATTGGCTCGGATCTAGGGTTAACCTGGGCCGTAGGATCTTAAGGGGATTGGACGGATCAGATCGGGGAATACCTCTTCGGGGCCGATCTAATCTCGGCCGTAGGAAGCAGATCTGACGGTCCTGGGCGAGTTGACCAGAACGGGGCGGCGCACCTCGCCGGACTTGAAGAGACGGCGGCGCACGCTCCGGCGGGGACCGAGTCGGGGCTCCGGTGGCCCCTCGGTCTCGGAAAAGCGACGAGCGGGCGCGGCGCGGCACAGCGAGGGAGATGGCGGTAGCGTCAACCACGCGCGTGTCCTGGAGCGGACGCAACGCACGGGCAGAGGCGCGGTATTCCGGAGAGCTTCGGTTCGAGCTCGGTTTCGATGCTTTTGCTGTGGATAAAATCAGAGAAGGAGTCAGGGAGATGGGGGAGGTCATCGTAGAGCGCGGGGACCGAGATTGAGCGGCGGATACTCACTGTTTTGGCCGGAAAAGAAGAAAACGTGCCGGCGGTATCGGAGCAACTCCGACGAGCTTTTCCAGCAGCCCGGGGGCACGATTCGCACGGGAAAGAGAGGGGAAAATGAGAGGAGAAGGTGGGCGTTTTATAGGAACAAACGGCTCCGTAATTGGTGCTGTGAAACGTCCGAATTGAAGAGGAGAACGCCGGCCGTTTCTACGAGGTCGTGGGCGTGGTCTCCGGCCGTTGAAGACGAAGCTGACGTGTGGGCCCCACACGTCAGCGGGAGAGGGAGAGAGAGCCGGGCTGGCTGCGCGCTGGGCTGCTGCTGGCTGCGCGCGCGCACGTTAGGCGCTGGGCTCGGCCCATTTGGTTCTCTTCTCTTTTTTTTTTACCGTTTTTCTTTTCTGTTTTCTGGATTTTAAATAACTTTTAAAGTATGAATCCAAATAACCTCAAATTAGTTTCTATAATTTTGTAAAAATCATATCTTTGCTTTAAAACATTTGGGGGTATGTTTTGAATACTTTTCAAAAATATTATTTTTGAAATATGACTATTTGTAAAATGGACACCTCATGTCCAAATTAAATTTAGAGTTTTAAAATATTTATTTGTGGCTAATTTAAATTTATGACAATAACACAATCATATATGGTTGATATTAAGTTTATTTGAATCTCATTTTTAATAACCATCATTCTTTGTTTTGGTATAATAGTAAAATAACTAAATATAAATATTTGTAAGGAAATGGGAAATATAGTAAATTCCATTTTTAATTCTAAATGTTTTGTACACCATTATATTTTATATTATGCTTATTCATTTGAAAATTTTCATATCAACTTTGGAAAATATTTTAGTTTTACTTCATTTCTTATATAGAAAATATATTCATGAAAGTCATTTTATGTTTTGAAAATAAATGAAAATCATTTAATCTAATGAAATGTTTATTTGGATATTCCATTAAAATATGAAGTTATTAGGGTTATAAACCATAGACTTGTAATATCCAAACTATATTTTGAACTCAGGTAAATGAATAATAATCTTTTGGCAATTAGACAATGTTTTCAATAGTTTAAAAATAACACTTGTAATTATATTTTAATTTTATGAATTGCTATTGCTAAGTGGTTGAATTCAAATACTTATAAAGAAACCTTTTATTTCATGAATATGGTTTCAAGGTTTGTGAAACATTTTTCATATTAGATATTGAGGTTTTTAATAATTACAATGGATAATAAATTGTTTAACTTGAAACAACTTTTGAAAAGTGAGATATTTGAATTATTAAACTATTTCAATAAGTTTGAAATCTTTCTTAGTTGGTTTTCTTATGCATTTAAATGTTTTATTTTAATAAAAAACAAACGTTTAAAATTTTAGTGATTTTAAACATTATAAAATGTTGGGATGTTACAGACTACCACCCTTAAAAGGAATCTCGTCCCCGAGATTCGGAGAGGCTAGGAAGACAAAGCAAATGGTTGAATGATTCTGATAACTCGGGATGTTTTGAGAACTGAAATTTCTGACATGGAAACTGGAAACTAGCAGGGGATGAATTTTCTGATTTGGGGAGGCCAGAAGAACGACGGTTTGGGATCTCCGGATTGAGGTAACGGGGTTTAAATCAATCTGGGTGGCTACCACCCTTAAAAAAAAGTTTTGTTGATAGTCAATATTCTAACTTATACAAGAAGATCAAGACAAATAATTACAAACAATATCTAACAAACATCAAGCACAAGGTTCAAACACAAGCAACACATACGTAAAAAAAAAATTCAAACTTATTTTGAGAAAATCGAACTAATCGTTTTATCGAACGAAACACACCAATGTCATGGAAAGAAAAAATTGATAGTACTGCCATACCACAATTTGATAGGTCAATACATCAACGGATCTCGTTATTCTAATGGGTAGGTGTTCTAATCTGTCTTTTTCTTGAGTGCCTCGAGTTCTTCCTCAACTTCCTTGAGTTCTTCAAGATGCTTCTGGGTGTTGTGAAGTCTAAAATAAAGTCTTTTTGCAAGATAGTCAATGGCTCTCCATGCTGCATTTCTTGCTGAATCAAAGGATGATGTGTGAAGTATTGGGTTCGTGAACATGCAGTCACCCTCAATCTTGTGGTCAGCTTCCTTGCTCCTGCAGAGATGGACTTGCACCCACCAATACTCTTGGCCTTCATCCATGAAAGGAAAACCTTTGTATACTACTTGTCCTTCAAATCCCAAGCTCTTCATGTTATCCTTAAGTGCTCTTGGAAACTCTCTCTCACATTCCAAGGTCATGGTCATCACTGGTCCTTTCTTGAGTGATTCAATGAGGGCGGTCATCTAAAGAAACAAGAGAAGAAACTTTAGAAAGGAAATAGATAAGATAGTTACAAGAATAATGTTTGAAAAGTTCTTATTTTCAGCAAAATGAATGAAATAGATTTTCAATCCTATGGCCAAATCCTATTTCTATCCAAACCTAGGGTTTCGAACCTACAGGCAACACAGTGCTCTGATACCATCTGTAGTGTACCTGCACCTAAAATATGGAGATACCTGTGTATAGTGCAAATCCCTGGATCGATTCGTTTGCACACACAGTTACGATGTAATATCACAACAAAGTATCAATTTATTACAACGCTGATCCAGACTTAGAAAATATTCATTACAAATTTGCATAGCATAAAGCTAGCAGTGAACAGAGTAAACATCGGAAAATTATTCTTGATGGAGTCCCCAATCATCATCATGTGCCACAGGCGAGCATGTTGGTTGAAGACTCGAAAACCCTTAGTAAAAACTTTCACTCATCATCAGGACAGTCTGCAATAAGATATATATTGCAACAACGTGGGTCAGAACCATTAAAATGGAACTGGCAAGTGACACTATGGTGGACTCTTAGAGGAATAACTCTATGACCTATATGCTTATTTGGCTGGTGGAGCTCAAGGCTATTTTGCAGAAAGCAAGTTTTTCCCTAACTTTTTGGAAACACGTTTCTTCTATTCGAGACATCCGTGGCATGAAATCCACTGTCTCAGTCTACCCTTGTTCACCCATCAAGTTTTTAATTTATAAGTTGGAATGGTGGAATCCTCCGTTGACATCCTCGTTCAGCTGCTCAATTGTCCGTTTCCGGGGACACGGCTAAGTACTTAGATTTTAACTCTGTAGAGGTTGTGCACGTTCACCATTGTACCTATTCAACCCAGGTTATCCTTTACACACCATTTATGATAAGGAAAGGAAAGAATAAGACGAGATCTTTCAGAAGCATTTCCCCTCCCACTCTGGCCTGACGCGCTCCACCTACAAATCCTCTACCACCACCTGTCAGGCCGGGGAGAGTCCACGCAGCTTAGTTGATCAAGCCAGAGCCCATATTGTCAATGGCTGCACGAGAAGCAATCTTCACTTGGAGTTCTTCAGATTCCTTTGCTCCTGGGTGGCCTTCCACAAGTGAATATTCCACAGGTAAAACCCCTGGGAACAACACTCAACTCATACAGCCAAGCAACCAATTTCCACCCAGGTGTTTGATTAAAACTTAGTAGACTTATCTTTTCATCAAAATAGTTTTTGCATAGCATCACTATTCTACTAAGTAATTTTATAGGAACCTAGACACATGAATAAAGAGATCTATCATGGCTTGCATAGCAATGCTATCCTACACATGCTTATAGAAAATACTCTACTCATGCATAGAAATAATAGGACTTTTATGGGGGTGTGCCACTTGCCTTTGAATGTTGTCGTTGTTCACAAACTCTTTTCAACAACGAACGTTTGCTCTCCGTTTAATCTAAACAATATAAGCAAACAACAATACAACAATCAACAAACATCAATCATCAAACCTACATGCTCATATCTAGTGAACAAACAAGTTTTGTAAACTTATAAGGAAAACATGTCATGCATGAAAATCTTTTAAGTTAATGCAAGGGAATGTGATGGTCAAAAATGACTAAGGACTAAGGTCATGAATTGGTCAAAATTACTTTGTTATAAATCTATCTTGAATGAGCACTTTAATAACTTAGTCTTGAAGTGCATAACTACTTAGAGAAAATACTAGGTCTATTCTTCAAGGTGATCAATAATTGTTATCAACTCTTTGTAAATTGGATATTCACTAAAGTGAGAGAGACAGACACCCGGCCAGCCACTTAAATTGTGGAACAGGTCTCATGTGCATGGACATGTAAGTTTTGTTTCCAGGCCGCTTCATCCCACTATGCCGCTAGGATCCAACAACTTCAAGATGATAATATCATGATCAAAGATTGTTTAAGTCAAATGTGAAAGACAAGATTAGGAAAGAGGGAAAAGATAGAAAGAAAGATGTAGTTGTCCTCCAGGCTTCATCTCCAGACTTGTAACTTTCTTCTGGATGATGTCTTGATGACTCTTCAGACTTGATGATTATTGTGCCCTCGAGGCTGGTCTTGGATTTAACTTAGTCTTCATGAAGTCTCAGGGAAGAAGAAAAGACAGAGAGAAAGACTTAGAGAATAAAAAGGGGTTGGCCTTCTTGAACTTCTTCTCATTTTTCTTCTAAGTGCTTGACATCTTGGAATTCTTCTAGAGTCTTGTTTTTGGCTAAGTTCTTCTTTTGGTCTTCTATTTCCATATTGAAAATCCTAAGTATCTAACTGCATAACACTTTTGCCAAAATGCTGAGTTTGAAAATAATCCTATCTTAGAAAAAAAATGGGGGAGGAGTTTTCTTATGGGAAATATAACTACAAAGTAAAATATGCTATGCATGAAATGCAATTTCAAATTGCAAGAAACATAATACTAATTTTTGTGATATTTATAAATAAGCATGAATTTATAAATGCAATCTAATTAATTGTTATTTTTGGAAAATATAATAAAAGGAATAATTATAAGATTAAAGTTTTCAATGATTATATTTTTATAACAAAATTTATAAATAGTGTTAATAGACAGAGGGCATTTAATTAATTTTTTTTGCAATTGGATTTAATCAAAATTAATGTTTCTATTAGTGGTTATGTTGAAAATACTCAAACTATTCAATTTAAATATATAACTATGATTTCATTCAATTATTAGTCAAAATTATTTTATAGCAGTTGCATCAATTTACAAATATTCTAAAGTTTCTAAAACAATTTTATTTGCAATTTTTGGACTTATAGATTTAAAGTTATTACAAATATACTCAATTCACGTCAAAACTGCCAATTAAATAAATCGAGAAAAATCATTTTACACGTCAGCGCTGACTGGGCGCTGACTGTGTTGTTGACGTGGCGAGCTCTGATTGGCTCGGATCTAGGGTTAACCTGGGTCGTAGGATCTTAAGGGGATTGGACGGATCAGATCGGGGAATACCTCTTCGGGGCCGATCTAATCTCGGCCGTAGGAAGCAGATCTGACGGTCCTGGGCGAGTTGACCAGAACGGGGCGGCGCACCTCGCCGGACTTGAAGAGACGGCGGCGAACGCTCCGGCGGGGACCGAGTCGGGGCTCCGGTGGACCCTCGGTCTCGGAAAAGCGACGAGCGGGCGCGGCGCGGCACATCGAGGGAGATGGCGGCAGCGTCGACCACGCGCGTGTCCTGGAGCGGACGCAACGGACGGGTAGAGGCGCGGTATTCCGGCGAGCTTCGGTTCGAGCTCGGTTTCGATGCTTTTGCTGTGGATAAAATCAGAGAAGGAGTCAGGGAGATGGGTGTAACATCCCAACATTTTGGAATGTTCAAAAATCACTAAAATTTAAAAAAATTCTTTTATTAAAATAAAATATTAAATGTATAAGGAAACCAACTATGAAAGACTTCAACTTGAGTTTAATATTTCAAATGCCACAGTTTAAACATTTTATTATCCAGTGTGTTTCAAAAACCTTAAAATATAATTTGACAAATATTTTACAAACTACAATTCATTTTAATTTAAATAAATTAGTTCTTTATAAGTATTTGAATTAAACCACTTAGCCATATCTATTCATAAATACAAGATTATTCAAAAGATTATATAATTACTAAATGGTTTTCATTCCTTTAACTATGTTCAAAATATAGTTTGGAAATTATAAGCCTATAGTGTATAACTTTAAAACTTCATAGAATTTAAATTACTGAATTAGCCAAATAAACATTTCATTTGCTTAAATGAATTTCATCTATTTTCAAAGCATGAAATGATTAATATATTCTAAATAAGAATAAAATTTAAAACAAAGGTCTTGTCCAAAGTCGTTATGAAGTTTCAAATGCATTATCATATTATAAAATATAAAGTTGCACAAATTATTTTCAATTAAAAATGAATACCTTATACTCCACATTTTCTAAACATTATTTATATTTAGTTCCTTAATATCGTGCCAAAATAAAGAAGAATGATATCAGCAAAACAAGTTTAATAACTTAAATCCAAACATAATTGAATATGGGTATTTCATATAATTTATTTAGCCAAAATTAAAATTAATTAAAACCTAGTTTAAATTAAACATAAAGTGTCTATTTTTACATTTAAGCAATAGTTTGAAATTATTATTTTTTGAAAAATGTTCAAAACACTCCCAAAATTGGTTTAACAGAGAGATAATGATTTTACAAATTTTTAGAATTTGATTTGAGTTGAATTGGAGTTATATTTTAAAAGTTATTTTAAATACAGAAAACAGAAAGGATTTGTCAAAAAAAAAAATGAGAAGAACAACCCGAGCCACCGGGCCGAAGCCCATCTCCTGTCTGCCGCGCGCGCAGCCGCCCGAAGCCCAGCAGCGGCCCATCTTCTTCCTCCTCCCACTGACGCGCGGGACCCACGCGTCATCCCTCTCCTTCCATATCTCAACGAACAGAACACGAACCGGAGGAGTTCGATCCGATCACGGTGGAAATCGGGCGCCGATTCTTGCGCGATAAGTCTCCCCGTGTGCCCCATATATACCCCAGATCCCGCCGCCTGTTTCCCCTCTCAAACCCTAAACAAACTCGCCACCGGGCTGCCCTAAAATCGAGCCGCCGTCGCCGCCACTGCCGCCGGCGAAATTCTTCGTCTCCGGTGAGCCCTTGCAACCCCGAGTGCTCCCTACCCCTCTCTTCGCGTTCTCCTTTTCTTGCGCATCTCGGTGACACCTCCGTTGTGTTTTTCCCGCACTTGGACGAGTGATTCATCCACGCCCGGAGCTCCCCGCCGCCGTACGCAACTCCGGTGAGCACCAGGAGGAGGAACAGAGCACGCCGAGGATCCGTGACGCGCCACCAACATCGCCTCGACCTACCGAATCCCACGGTACAATCTGTTCATCCTCGTAGGTCGTGGATAGGCAGGAACGCGTTTTCCGATCGTGTCGCCGCCGTGCGCTCCGTCTCCGGCGACCAGAGCGCCGCCCGGCGAGCACCATCCCCCCTCTGCCGTCCGATGTACATCCCGCGGCCAGGATTAGATCGATTAAAACGAAAAGCTACGGTTGATTTCCGACCGTTAGATCTAGATCGTACGGATCAGATCTGATCACTTAAACCACGTCAGCATCCGCGTCAGCTGCCACGTGGAAAATGATTTCTTAATTAAATTTAATTGGTAGTTTTACAGAAACACCCCTGCCACTTAGATTTGTTATAACTTTTTAACCTTAATTCCAAATTTAATAATGTTTATATATTTGGAAAGCTCTTGACATGTAGATTATCTTAGATCGGCCAAAATTCAAATTTGACTTAGTATAAAATATTCAAATTTCAAATGGTGAATTTGAGTATATTTGTAATAACTTTAAATCTATAAATCCAAAAATTGCAAATAAATATGTTTTAGAAACTTTAGAATATTTGTAAATTAATGCTACTGCTATAAAATATTTTTGAGTAATTTTTAAATGATTTCATAGTTGTGTGTTTAATTTTAATAGTTTGACTAATTTTGAAATAACTTTTAATAGAAACATTATTTTTGATTAAACCCAATTGCAATAGATTTAATTAAATGCTCTATGTCTATTAACACTAATTATAAAATTTTGTTATAAAAATTTAGTCATAGGAAACTTTAATCTTATAATTATTCCTTGTATTATATTTTCCAAAACCAGAAATTAATTAAATTGCATTTATAAATTCATGCATATTTATAAAGAAACCACAAAAGTTATTTTTGTGTTTCTTGTGATTTAAAATTTCATTTCATTCATAGCATATTTTATTCTCATAAGAAAACCCTCTTCATTAGTTTTCTCTAAGTTAGGATTATTGCCAAACTTAGTATTTTGGGAAAAGTGCTATGCACTAGACACTTAGGATTTTCAACATGTAGCTGGAAGACCAATGAAGGACTTAGCCAAAAACAAGACTTCAGAAGTATCCTCAAGGAGAAGAAGCACTTAGAAGAAAATCAAGAAGAAGTTCATGAAGGACTTAGAAGAAAACAGACTCTGGAAGCATCCTCAAGATGTCAAGCACTTAGAAGAAAAGTGTGAAGAAGTTCAAGAAGGCCAACCCCTTTTATTTTCTAAGTCTCTCTCTCTGTCCTTTCTTCTCCTCTGAGACTTCATGAAGACTAAGTAAATCCAAGACCAGCCTCTAGGATACAAGAACCATCAAGTCTGAAGATTCAGCAAGACTACCAAGAACTCAATCAAGACATCATCCAGAAGAAAGTTACAAGTCTGGATATGAAGCCTGGAGGACAATTACATCTTTCTTTCTATCCTTTCCCTCTTTCCTAATCTTGTCTTTTAGACTTAAACAAATTTTGATCATGATGTTATCATCTTGAAGTTGTTGGATCCTAGCAGCATAGTGGGATGAAGCGGCCTGGAAACAAACCATACATGTCCACGTACATGAGACCTGTTCCACAATTTAAGTGGCTGGCCGGGTGTCTGTCTCTCTCACTATAGTGAATGTCCAATTTACAAAGAGTTGATAATAATTGTTGATCATCTTGAACAAATGACTTAGTAGTTTTCTCTAAGTATTTTGCACATCATGGCTAAGCCATTAGAGTGCTTGTTTCAAGGAGATATAAAACAAAGTATGTTTATCCAACTTAAGACCTTAGTCCTTAGTCATTCTTGACCCACCTATTTGCCTTGAATTAACTTAAAAGATTTTCATGGCATGAAAAAGTATTTCTAGTCCTTAGGAATATTTTGCACATCATGCATAAACATATTTTCCTTAGAAAGTTTTATAACACTTATTTATTCATCTAGTAGGTGTTTGTATGCATTGTGGAGTTGTGCTTGCTGTTGATTGTTGTATTGTTGCTTGTCTATACTGTTAGATTAAACGGAGAGTCCCGAGTATCGTTGAAAAGAGTTGTGAACAACGACAACATTCAAAGGAAAGTGGCACACCTCATAAACTTCCTATTTTTATATGCATTACTTAGTGTATTTATATGCATGTGTAGGATAGTATTGCTATGCTAAACCTTTGTAGAATTCCTTATTCCTGTGTCTAGGTTCCTATGCAATACTTAGTAGAATTATTGATGCTATGCAAATGTTGTTTTGTGAAAATATAAATTTTACTAAGTTAAGAATGAAACACCTGGGTGGTAAGTGGTTGTATGGTTTATGTTGAGTGGCTACTCAGGTCCATGTCTATGGTTTCCTGGAGTATGTACACTTGTGAATGGCCACCCAGGAACCGAGGAATCTGAAGCACTCCGAGTGACGATTGCTTCCACTGCAGCCATTGCCATATGGGCTTTGGCTTGATCAATTATGTTGCGTGGACTCTCTCCGGCTTGACAAGCAGATGTAGGGGGATGTTAGGTGGAACGGGTCAAGCCAGAGTGGGAGGGAAAATGCTTCTGAAAGATCTCGTCTCATTCTTCTCCTTTTCTTATCACAAATGGTGTGTAAAGGATAAATTGGGTTGAATGGGTACAATGGTGAACATGCACAACCTCTGCAGAGTGTAAAACTAAGTACTTAGCCGTGTCCCCGGTACGGACAATTTGAGCAGCTGATCACGGACGTCAACGGAGGATTCCATCATTCCAACTTCAAAAGTAAAACTTGATGGGTGAACAAGGGAAGATGAGATTTATGGTTTTCATGCCATACTCGTCTTGATTTCAAGAAAAGTGTTTTCCAAAAAGATAGGAAAAATTGGCTTTATGCAAATTAGCCTTGAACTCCACCAGCCAAATATGCATATAGGCTTTAGAGTTATTCCATAAGTGTCCACCATAGTGTCACTTGCCAGACTCCATTTTTAATGGAATCTGACCCACGTTGTTGCAATATTTTTCTTATTTCAGATTTGAGCAGATGACGAGTGAGGTTTCGTTTAAAGGTTTCGAGTCTACAACCTACATGTTTTCGCCTGTGGCCGCATGAAAGTTATAGAGGCTCACTGCTATTGTATTTCCGCTGTGTACTTTTCAAAGCTAGCTTTATGCTATGCAATTTGTAAAGAATATTTTGTAATTCTGGATCATCGATATAATAAAATTGACGCTTTGTTGTGATATTACATCGTAACTGTGTGTGCAAATGAATCGATCCAGGGATTTGCACTATACACAGGTATCTGCCTTATTTAAAGTGCAGGTACGCTACAGATGGTATCAGAGCACTGTGTTGCCTGTAGGTTCGAAACCCCTAGGATTGGACTAAGACCCAAAGGTTAAATAGTTAACTAAACAAGGTTTCCAAAACATGAGTAAATTTTGAACTTTCCTTTAATATTGTTTTACATTATTTATCTTGTCTTGCATCTTTCCCTTTTCTTTTAAATTCTAATACTCTTACCTGTTCAAAATTTTAGATGGGAGAGTACACTGAGACTGCGTATGCTGGAGTTTTGTCGGGTTTCATCTTTGGGAGGCAGCTGTCTAGATTGACAAGTGTATTGAAGCTACCACCACCCTATTTCCGAGGAAGGAAGGAGGAGACCGACATACCCCATGGGATACGTTGGGAAATACGCACTATCATGACCCCGGATCCTACAATGCCAGACTTCGAGCCCGTGGGCTATGTCACCTACTACCCAGAGTGGATTGAGGGAGTGAACATAGCTATGGTGGACTTAATGGCTCGTTTGTGTTACAAGTATCGATTCAAGCTAGCACCAGGATCGCCCTTCCGTGCCTTTGGGAAGAGGAATGCACATGGTCTCTCGATGGCACACACGGGAAATCGCCTGGACCTGCCCCTCGTTATTAAGACGTTTGAAGACTTGGATTATCTCATCAACTGTCTGACCAGGAGAGTCCAACAGGCTTATGACGTCGCGGATCATGCACAAGCCGTCATACACGCAAAAACCCAAGAACTCCAGGCTTCTGAAAATCGTATTGGTCAGTTGGAGGAACTCATCCATGACCTACATTTGGAGAACCTTGGCAAGGATGAGCAAATTGCCATGCTTGAGGCGCAACTCATTCCACCTCCACCACCGCCAGTAGCTGAAGAAGGAGGTGACCAAGGCACTGGAAATGTGACTGTATCTGCAGCTACGAAGGAGGAAGAACCAGAGGAAGAAGACCCCGAAGAGGTGCTGTTTGAAGAGTCAACTGAGGAAGAAGTCACGACTGTGGCAAATAACCCGCAATAAAACGCAAGCGTAATATTTAGGAGGGATAAGTGTAGCAATCAAAACCATGTTAGAGGGACCACCAGTTATCTTATTTAGCGTATAGTATCGATTTAGTGTATTGACCTAACAAATTGTGGTATGGCAGTACTGTTACTTTCGTATTCCCACGACTTTGGTGTGTTTCATTTGATAAACGAATTGTTCGATTTCTCAAAATAAGTTTGAAATTTTCATGTATGCAATTGCTTGTGTTTGAACCTTGTTGCTTGATGTTTGTTAGATGATGTTTGTAATGGATTACCTTGATTGTCGGTTGTGCATTAGAATGTTTAATTACCAACAATTTTTTTTTTAAAGGGTGGTAGCCACCTAGAATATTCAAACCCAACTTATTAAACCCAAAGATCCCAAACAATCTTCTAGCCTCCCCAATTAGAAAATCTATTCCCTACAAGTTTACAAGTTTCCATGTCAGAAATTTCATTCCCCAAAACATCTCGAGTTATCAGAATCAATCAAACAATTGCTTTGTCTTTCTAGCTTCTCCGAATCTCGGGGACGAGATTCCTTTTAAGGGTGGTAGTCTGTAACATCCCAACATTTTGGAATGTTCAAAAATCACTAAAATTTAAAACTTTTCTTTTATTAAAATAAAATTTTAAATGTATAAGGAAACCAACTATGAAAGACTTCAACTTGAGTTTAATATTTCAAATGTCACAGTTTAAACATTTTATTATCCAGTGTGTTTCAAAAACCTTAAAATATAATTTGACAAATATTTTACAAACTACAATTCATTTTAATTTAAATAAATTAGTTCTTTATAAGTATTTGAATTAAACCACTTAGCCATATCTATTCATAAATACAAGATTATTCAAAAGATTATATAATTACTAAATGGTTTTCATTCCTTTAACTATGTTCAAAATATAGTTTGGAAATTATAAGCCTATAGTGTATAACTTTAAAACTTCATAGAATTTAAATTACTGAATTAGCCAAATAAACATTTCATTTGCTTAAATGAATTTCATCTATTTTCAAAGCATGAAATGATTAATATATTCTAAATAAGAATAAAATTTAAAACAAAGGTCTTGTCCAAAGTTGTTATGAAGTTTCAAATGCATTATCATATTATAAAATATAATGTTGCACAAATTATTTTCAATTAAAAATGAATACCTTATACTCCACATTTTCTAAACATTATTTATATTTAGTTCCTTAATATCATGCCAAAATAAAGAAGAATGATATCAGCAAAACAAGTTTAAATAACTTAAATCCAAACATAATTGAATATGGGTATTTCATATAATTTATTTAGCCAAAATTAAAATTAATTAAAACCTAGTTTAAATTAAACATAAAGTGTCTATTTTTACATTTAAGCAATAGTTTGAAATTATTATTTTTTGAAAAATGTTCAAAACACTCCCACAATTGGTTTAACACAGAGATAATGATTTTACAAATTTTTAGAATTTGAGTTGAATTGGAGTTATATTTTAAAAGTTATTTTAAATATAGAAAACAGAAAAGGATTTGTCAAAAAAAAAAGAAAAAGAAATGAGAAGAACAGCCCGAGCCACCGAGCCGAAGCCCATCTCCTGTCTGCCGCGCGTGCAGCCGCCCGAAGCCCAGCAGCGGCCCATCTTCTTCCTCCTCCCACTGACGCGCGGGACCCACGCGTCATCCCTCTCCTTCCATATCTCAACGAACAGAACACGAACCGGAGGAGTTCGATCCGAACACGGTGGAAATCGGGCGCCGATTCTTGCGCGATAAGTCTCCCCGTGTGCCCCATATATACCCCAGATCCCGCCGCCTGTTTCCCCTCTCAAACCCTAAACAAACTCGCCACCGAGCTGCCCTAAAATCGAGCAGCCGTCGCCGCCACTGCCGCCGGCGAAATTCTTCGTCTCCGGTGAGCCCTTGCAACCCCGAGTGCTCCCTACCCCTCTCTTCGCGTTCTCCTTTTCTTGCGCATCTCGGTGACTGCTCCGTTGTGTTTTTCCCGCACTAGGACGAGTGATTCATCCACGCCCGGAGCTCCCCGCCGCCGTACGCAACTCCGGTGAGCACCAGGAGGAGGAACAGAGCACGCCGAGGATCCGTGACGCGCCACCAACCTCGCCTCGACCTACCGAATCCCACGGTACAATCTGTTCATCCTCGTAGGTCGTGGATAGGCAGGAACGCGTTTTCTGATCGTGTCGCCGCCGTACGCTCCGTCTCCGGCGACCAGAGCGCCGCCCGGCGAGCACTATCCCCCCTCTGTCGTTCGATGTACATCCCGCGGCCAGGATTAGATCGATTAAAACGAAACGGTACGGTTGATTTCCGACCGTTAGATCTAGATCGTACGGATCAGATCTGATCACTTAAACCACGTCAGCATCCGCGTCAGCATCCGCATCAGCTGCCACGTGGAAAATGATTTCTTAATTAAATTTAATTGGTAGTTTTACAGAAACACCCCTGCCACTTAGATTTGTTATAACTTTTTAACCACAATTCCAAATTTAATAATTTTTATATATTTGGAAAGCTCTTGACATGTAGATTATTTTAGATCGGCCAAAATTCAAATTTGACTTAGTATAAAATATTCAAATTTCAAATGGTGAATTTGAGTATATTTGTAATAACTTTAAATCTATAAATCCAAAAATTGCAAATAAATATGTTTTAGAAACTTTAGAATATTTGTAAATTAATGCTACTGCTATAAAATATTTTTGAGTAATTTTTAAATGATTTCATAGTTGTGTGTTTAATTTTAATAGTTTGACTAATTTTGAAATAACTTTTAATAGAAAATTATTTTTGATTAAACCCAATTGCAATAGATTTAATTAAATGCTCTATGTCTATTAACACTAATTATAAAAATTTGTTATAAAAATTTAGTCATAGGAAACTTTAATCTTATAATTATTCCTTGTATTATATTTTCCAAAACCAGAAATTAATTAAATTGCATTTATAAATTCATGCATATTTATAAAGAAATCACAAAAGTTATTTTTGTGTTTCTTGTGATTTAAAATTTCATTTCATTCATAGCATATTTTATTCTCATAAGAAAACGCTCTTCATTAGTTTTCTCTAAGTTAGGATTATTGCCAAACTTAGTATTTTGGGAAAAGTGCTATGCACTAGACACTTAGGATTTTCAACATGGAGCTGGAAGACCAATGAAGGACTTAGCCAAAAACAAGACTTCAGAAGTATCCTCAAGGAGAAGAAGCACTTAGAAGAAAATCAAGAAGAAGTTCATGAACGACTTAGAAGAAAACAGACTCTGGAAGCATCCTCAAGATGTCAAGCACTTAGAAGAAAAGTGTGAAGAAGTTCAAGAAGGCCAACCCCTTTTATTTTCTAAGTATCTCTCTCTGTCCTTTCTTCTCCTCTGAGACTTCATGAAGACTAAGTAAATCCAAAACCAGCCTCTAGGATACAAGAACCATCAAGTCTGAAGATTCAGCAAGACTACCAAGAACTCAATCAAGACATCATCCAGAAGAAAGTTACAAGTCTGGAGATGAAGCCCGGAGGACAATTACATCTTTCTTTCTATCCTTTCCCTCTTTCCTAATCTTGTCTTTTAGACTTAAACAAATTTTGATCATGATGTTATCATCTTGAAGTTGTTGGATCCTAGCAGCATAGTGGGATGAAGCGGCCTGGAAACAAACCTTACATGTCCACGTACATGAGACCTGTTCCACAATTTAAGTGGCTGGCCGGGTGTCTGTCTCTCTCACTATAGTGAATGTCCAATTTACAAAGAGTTGATAATAATTGTTGATCATCTTGAACAAATGACTTAGTAGTTTTCTCTAAGTATTTTGCACATCATGGCTAAGCCATTAGAGTGCTTGTTTCAAGGAGATATAAAACAAAGTATGTTTATCCAACTTAAGACCTTAGTCCTTAGTCATTCTTGACCCACCTATTTGCCTTGCATTAACTTAAAAGGTTTTCATGGCATGAAAAAGTATTTCTAGTCCTTAGAAATATTTTGCACATCATGCATAAACATATTTTCCTTAGAAAGTTTTATAACACTTATTTATTCATCTAGTAGGTGTTTGTATGCATTGTGGAGTTGTGCTTGCTGTTGATTGTTGTATTGTTGCTTGTCTATACTGTTAGATTAAACGGAGAGTCCCGAGTATCGTTGAAAAGAGTTGTGAACAACGACAACATTCAAAGGAAAGTGGCACACCTCATAAACTTCCTATTTTTATATGCATTACTTAGTGTATTTATATGCATGTGTAGGATAGTATTGCTATGCTAAACCTTTGTAGAATTCCTTATTCCTGTGTCTAGGTTCCTATGCAATACTTAGTAGAATTATTGATGCTATGCAAATGTTGTTTTGTGAAAATCTAAATTTTACTAAGTTAAGAATGAAACACCTGGGTGGTAAGTGGTTGTATGGTTTATGTTGAGTGGCTACTCAGGTCCATGTCTATGGTTTCCTGGAGTATGTACACTTGTGAATGGCCACCCAGGAACCGAGGAATCTGAAGCACTCCGAGTGACGATTGCTTCCACTGCAGCCATTGCCATATGGGCTCTGGCTTGATCAATTATGTTGCGTGGACTCTCTCCGGCTTGACAAGCAGATGTAGGGGGATGTTAGGTGGAACGGGTCAAGCCAGAGTGGGAGGGAAAATGCTTCTGAAAGATCTCGTCTCATTCTTCTCCTTTTCTTATCACAAATGGTGTGTAAAGGATAAATTGGGTTGAATGGGTACAATGGTGAACATGCACAACCTCTGCAGAGTGTAAAACTAAGTACTTAGCCGTGTCCCCGGTACGGACAATTTGAGCAGCTGATCACGGACGTCAACGGAGGATTCCATCATTCCAACTTCAAAAGTAAAACTTGATGGGTGAACAAGGGAAGATGAGATTTATGGTTTTCATGCCATACTCGTCTTGATTTCAAGAAAAGTGTTTTCCAAAAAGATAGGAAAAATTGGCTTTATGCAAATTAGCCTTGAACTCCACCAGCCAAATATGCATATAGGCTTTAGAGTTATTCCATAAGTGTCCACTATAGTGTCACTTGCCAGACTCCATTTTTAATGGAATCTGACCCACGTTGTTGCAATATTTTTCTTATTTCAGATTTGAGCAGATGACGAGTGAGGTTTCGTTTAAAGGTTTCGAATCTACAACCAACATGTTTTCGCCTGTGGCAGCATGAAAGTTATAGAGGCTCACTGCTATTGTATTTCCGCTGTGTACTTTTCAAAGCTAGCTTTATGCTATGCAATTTGTAAAGAATATTTTGTAATTCTGGATCATCGATATAATAAAATTGACGCTTTGTTGTGATATTACATCGTAACTGTGTGTGCAAATGAATCGATCCAGGGATTTGCACTATACACAGGTATCTGCCTTATTTAAAGTGCAGGTACGCTACAGATGGTATCAGAGCACTGTGTTGCCTGTAGGTTCGAAACCCCTAGGATTGGACTAAGACCCAAAGGTTAAATAGTTAACTAAACAAGGTTTCCAAAACATGAGTAAATTTTGAACTTTCCTTTAATATTGTTTTACATTATTTATCTTGTCTTGCATCTTTCCCTTTTCTTATAAATTCTAATACTCTTACCTGTTCAAAATTTTAGATGGGAGAGTACACTGAGACTGCGTATGCTGGAGTTTTGTCGGGTTTCATCTTTGGGAGGCAGCTGTCTAGATTGACAAGTGTATTGAATCTACCACCACCCTATTTCCGAGGAAGGGAGGAGGAGACCGACATACCCCATGGGATACGTTGGGAAATACGCACTATCATGACCCCGGATCCTACGATGCCAGACTTCGAGCCCGTGGACTATGTCACCTACTACCCAGAGTGGATTGAGGGAGTGAACATAGCTATGGTGGACTTAATGGCTCGTTTGTGTTACAAGTATCGATTCAAGCTAGCACCAGGATCGCCCTTCCGTGCCTTTGGGAAGAGGAATGCACATGGTCTCTCGATGGCACACACGGGAAATCGCCTGGACCTGCCCCTCGTTATTAAGACGTTTGAAGACTTGGATTATCTCATCAACTGTCTGACCAGGAGAGTCCAACAGGCTTATGACGTCGCGGATCATGCACAAGCCGTCATACACGCAAAAACCCAAGAACTCCAGGCTTCTGAAAATCGTATTGGTCAGTTGGAGGAACTCATCCATGACCTACATTTGGAGAACCTTGGCAAGGATGAGCAAATTGCCATGCTTGAGGCGCAACTCATTCCACCTCCACCACCGCCAGTAGCTGAAGAAGGAGGTGACCAAGGCACTGGAAATGTGACTGTATCTGCAGCTACGAAGGAGGAAGGACCAGAGGAAGAAGACCCCGAAGAGGTGCTGTTTGAAGAGTCAACTGAGGAAGAAGTCCCGACTGTGGCAAATAACCACGCAATAAAACACAAGCGTAATATTTAGGAGGGATAAGTGTAGCAATCAAAACCATGTTAGAGGGACCACCAGTTATCTTATTTAGCGTATAGTATCGATTTAGTGTATTGACCTATCAAATTGTGGTATGGCAGTACTTTTACTTTCGTATTCCCACGACTTTGGTGTGTTTCATTTGATAAACGAATTGTTCGATTTCTCAAAATAAGTTTGAAATTTTCATGTATGCAATTGCTTGTGTTTGAACCTTGTTCCTTGATGTTTGTTAGATGATGTTTGTAATGGATTACCTTGATTGTCGGTTGTGCATTAGAATGTTTAATTACCAACAATTTTTTTTAAAGGGTGGTAGCCACCTAGAATATTCAAACCCAACTTATTAAACCCAAAGATCCCAAACAATCTTCTAGCCTCCCCAATTAGAAAATCTATTCGCTACAAGTTTTCAAGTTTCCATGTCAGAAATTTCATTCCCCAAAACATCTCGAGTTATCAGAATCAATCAAACAATTGCTTTGTCTTTCTAGCTTCTCCGAATCTCGGGGACGAGATTCCTTTTAAGGGTGGTAGTCTGTAATATCCCAACATTTTGGAATGTTCAAAAATCACTAAAATTTAAAACTTTTCTTTTATTAAAATAAAATATTAAATGTATAAGGAAACCAACTATGAAAGACTTCAACTTGAGTTTAATATTTCAAATGTCACAGTTTAAACATTTTATTATCCAGTGTGTTTCAAAAACCTTAAAATATAATTTGACAAATATTTTACAAACTACAATTCATTTTAATTTAAATAAATTAGTTCTTTATAAGTATTTGAATTAAACCACTTAGCCATATCTATTCATAAATACAAGATTATTCAAAAGATTATATAATAACTAAATGGTTTTCATTCCTTTAACTATGTTCAAAATATAGTTTGGAAATTATAAGCCTATAGTGTATAACTTTAAAACTTCATAGAATTTAAATTACTGAATTAGCCAAATAAACATTTCATTTGCTTAAATGAATTTCATCTATTTTCAAAGCATGAAATGATTAATATATTCTAAATAAGAATAAAATTTAAAACAAAGGTCTTGTCCAAAGTTGTTATGAAGTTTCAAATACATTATCATATTATAAAATATAATGTTGCACAAATTATTTTCAATTAAAAATGAATACCTTATACTCCACATTTTCTAAACATTATTTATATTTAGTTCCTTAATATCATGCCAAAATAAAGAAGAATGATATCAGCAAAACAAGTTTAAATAACTTAAATCCAAACATAATTGAATATGGGTATTTCATATAATTTATTCAGCCAAAATTAAAATTAATTAAAACCTAGTTTAAATTAAACATAAAGTGTCTATTTTTACATTTAAGCAATAGTTTGAAATTATTATTTTTTGAAAAATGTTCAAAACACTCCCACAATTGGTTTAACAGAGAGATAATGATTTTACAAATTTTTAGAATTTGATTTGAGTTGAATTGGAGTTATATTTTAAAAGTTATTTTAAATATAGAAAACAGAAAAGGATTTGTCAAAAAAAAAAAAATGAGAAGAACAGCCCGAGCCACCGGGCCGAAACCCATCTCCTGTCTGCCGCACGCGCAGCCGCCCGAAGCCCAGCAGCGGCCCATCTTCTTCCTCCTCCCACTGAGGCGCGGGACCCACGCATCATCCCTCTCCTTCCATATCTCAACGAACAGAACACGAACCGGAGGAGTTCGATCCGAACACGGTGGAAATCGGGCGCCGATTCTTGCGCGATAAGTCTCCCCGTGTGCCCCATATATACCCCAGATCCCGCCGCCTGTTTCCCCTCTCAAACCCTAAACAAACTCGCCACCGGGCTGCCCTAAAATCGAGCCGCCGTCGCCGCCACTGCCGCCGGCGAAATTCTTCGTCTCCGGTGAGCCCTTGCAACCCCGAGTGCTCCCTACCCCTCTCTTCGCGTTCTCCTTTTCTTGCGCATCTCGGTGACACCTCCGTTGTGTTTTTCCCGCACTAGGACGAGTGATTCATCCACGCCCGGAGCTCCCCGCCGCCGTACGCAACTCCGGTGAGCACCAGGAGGAGGAACAGAGCACGCCGAGGATCCGTGACGCGCCACCAACCTCGCCTCGACCTACCGAATCCCACGGTACAATCTGTTCATCCTCGTAGGTCGTGGATAGGCAGGAACGCGTTTTCTGATCGTGTCGCCGCCGTACGCTCCGTCTCCGGCGACCAGAGCGCCGCCCGGCGAGCACCATCCCCCCTCTGCCGTCCGATGTACATCCCGCGGCCAGGATTAGATCGATTAAAACGAAACGGTACGGTTGATTTCCGACCATTAGATCTAGATCGTACGGATCAGATCTGATCACTTAATCCACCTCAGCATCCGCGTCAGCTGCCACGTGGAAAATGATTTCTTAATTAAATTTAATTGGTAGTTTTACAGAAACACCCCTACCACTTAGATTTGTTATAACTTTTTAACCACAATTCCAAATTTAATAATTTTTATATATTTGGAAAGCTCTTGACATGTAGATTATTTTAGATCGGCCAAAATTCAAATTTGACTTAGTATAAAATATTCAAATTTCAAATGGTGAATTTGAGTATATTTGTAATAACTTTAAATCTATAAATCCAAAAATTGCAAATAAATATGTTTTAGAAACTTTAGAATATTTGTAAATTAATGCTACTGCTATAAAATATTTTTGAGTAATTTTTAAATGATTTCATAGTTGTGTGTTTAATTTTAATAGTTTGACTAATTTTGAAATAACTTTTAATAGAAACATTATTTTTGGTTAAACCCAATTGCAATAGATTTAATTAAATGCTCTATGTCTATTAACACTAATTATAAAATTTTGTTATAAAAATTTAGTCATAGGAAACTTTAATCTTATAATTATTCCTTGTATTATATTTTCCAAAACCAGAAATTAATTAAATTGCATTTATAAATTCATGCATATTTATAAAGAAACCACAAAAGTTATTTTTGTGTTTCTTGTGATTTAAAATTTCATTTCATTCATAGCATATTTTATTCTCATAAGAAAACCCTCTTCATTAGTTTTCTCTAAGTTAGGATTATTGCCAAACTTAGTATTTTGGGAAAAGTGCTATGCACTAGACACTTAGGATTTTCAACATGGAGCTGGAAGACCAATGAAGGACTTAGCCAAAAACAAGACTTCAGAAGTATCCTCAAGGAGAAGAAGCACTTAGAAGAAAATCAAGAAGAAGTTCATGAAGGACTTAGAAGAAAACAGACTCTGGAAGCATCCTCAAGATGTCAAGCACTTAGAAGAAAAGTGTGAAGAAGTTCAAGAAGGCCAACCCCTTTTATTTTCTAAGTATCTCTCTCTGTCCTTTCTTCTCCTCTGAGACTTCATGAAGACTAAGTAAATCCAAGACCAGCCTCTAGGATACAAGAACCATCAAGTCTGAAGATTCAGCAAGACTACCAAGAACTCAATCAAGACATCATCCAGAAGAAATTTACAAGTATGGAGATGAAGCCTGGAGGACAATTACATCTTTCTTTCTATCCTTTCCCTCTTTCCTAATCTTGTCTTTTAGACTTAAACAAATTTTGATCATGATGTTATCATCTTGAAGTTGTTGGATCCTAGCAGCATAGTGGGATGAAGCGGCCTGGAAACAAACCATACATGTCCACGTACATGAGACATGTTCCACAATTTAAGTGGCTGGCCGGGTGTCTGTCTCTCTCACTATAGTGAATGTCCAATTCACAAAGAGTTGATAATAATTGTTGATCATCTTGAACAAATGACTTAGTAGTTTTCTCTAAGTATTTTGCACATCATGGCTAAGCCATTAGAGTGCTTGTTTCAAGGAGATATAAAACAAAGTATGTTTATCCAACTTAAGACCTTAGTCCTTAGTCATTCTTGACCCACCTATTTGCCTTGAATTAACTTAAAAGGTTTTCATGGCATGAAAAAGTATTTCTAGTCCTTAGGAATATTTTGCACATCATGCATAAACATATTTTCCTTAGAAAGTTTTATAACACTTATTTATTCATCTAGTAGGTGTTTGTATGCATTGTGGAGTTGTGCTTGCTGTTGATTGTTGTATTGTTGCTTGTCTATACTGTTAGATTAAACGGAGAGTCCCGAGTATCGTTGAAAAGAGTTGTGAACAACGACAACATTCAAAGGAAAGTGGCACACCTCATAAACTTCCTATTTTTATATGCATTACTTAGTGTATTTATATGCATGTGTAGGATAGTATTGCTATGCTAAACCTTTGTAGAATTCCTTATTCCTGTGTCTAGGTTCCTATGCAATACTTAGTAGAATTATTGATGCTATGCAAATGTTGTTTTGTGAAAATATAAATTTTACTAAGTTAAGAATGAAACACCTGGGTGGTAAGTGGTTGTATGGTTTATGTTGAGTGGCTACTCAGGTCCATGTCTATGGTTTCCTGGAGTATGTACACTTGTGAATGGCCACCCAGGAACCGAGGAATCTGAAGCACTCCGAGTGACGATTGCTTCCACTGCAGCCATTGCCATATGGGCTCTGGCTTGATCAATTATGTTGCGTGGACTCTCTCCGGCTTGACAAGCAGATGTAGGGGGATGTTAGGTGGAACGGGTCAAGCCAGAGTGGGAGGGAAAATGCTTCTGAAAGATCTCGTCTCATTCTTCTCCTTTTCTTATCACAAATGGTGTGTAAAGGATAAATTGGGTTGAATGGGTACAATGGTGAACATGCACAACCTCTGCAGAGTGTAAAACTAAGTACTTAGCCGTGTCCCCGGTACGGACAATTTGAGCAGCTGATCACGGACGTCAACGGAGGATTCCATCATTCCAACTTCAAAAGTAAAACTTGATGGGTGAACAAGGGAAGATGAGATTTATGGTTTTCATGCCATACTCGTCTTGATTTCAAGAAAAGTGTTTTCCAAAAAGATAGGAAAAATTGGCTTTATGCAAATTAGCCTTGAACTCCACCAGCCAAATATGCATATAGGCTTTAGAGTTATTCCATAAGTGTCCACCATAGTGTCACTTGCCAGACTCCATTTTTAATGGAATCTGACCCACATTGTTGCAATATTTTTCTTATTTCAGATTTGAGCAGATGACGAGTGAGGTTTCGTTTAAAGGTTTCGAGTCTACAACCAACATGTTTTCGCCTGTGGCAGCATGAAAGTTATAGAGGCTCACTGCTATTGTATTTCCGCTATGTACTTTTCAAAGCTAGCTTTATGCTATGCAATTTGTAAAGAATATTTTGTAATTCTGGATCATCGATGTAATAAAATTGACGCTTTGTTGTGATATTACATTGTAACTGTGTGTGCAAATGAATCGATCCAGGGATTTGCACTATACACAGGTATCTGCCTTATTTAAAGTGCAGGTACGCTACAATGGGGGAGGTCATCGTAGAGTGCGGGGACCGAGATTGAGCGGCGGATACTCACTGTTTTGGCCGGAAAAGAAGAAAACGTGGCGGCGGTATCGGAGCAACTCCGGCGAGCTTTTCCAGCATCCCGGGGGCACGATTCGCACGGGAAAGAGAGGGGAAAATGAGAGGAGAAGGTGGGCGTTTTGTAGGAACCAACGGCTCCGTAATTGGTGCTGTGAAACGTCCGAATTGAAGAGGAGAACGCCGGCCGTTTCTGCGAGGTCGTGGGCGTGGTCTCCGGCCGTTGAAGACGAAGCTGACGTGTGGGCCCCACACGTCAGCGGGAGAGGGAGAGAGAGTGTAACATCCCAACATTTTATAATGTTCAAAAATCACAAAAATTTAAAACTTTTCTTTTTATTAAAATAAAATATTAAATGCATAAGGAAACCAACTATAAAAGACTTCAAAGTTTAATATTTCAAATGTCACAGTTTAAAACATTTTATTATCCACTGTGTTTCAAAAATCTTAAAATATAATTTGAGAAATATTCTACAAACTACAATCCATTTTATTTTAAATAAATTAGTTTCTTTATAAGTATTTGAATTAAACCACTTATCCATATCTATTCATAAATAAAAGATTATTCAAAAGGATATACAATTACTAAATGGTTTTCATTCCTTTAACTAAGTTCAAATTATAGTTTGGAAATTATAAGCATATAGTGTATAACTTTAAAACTTCATAGAATTTAAATCAATGAATTAGCCAAATAAACATTTCAATTGCTTAAAGGAATTTCATCTATTTTTCAAAGCATGAAATGATTAATAGATTCTAAATAAAGAATAAAATTAAAATAAAAATCTTCTCCAAAGTTGTTTATGAAGTTCAAATGATTATCTTAAAATAAAACTTAATATTACTTTTGAAAGAGGACTCAAGCATGGCACTCATGCATTAATGCATAAAACACCATTTCATCTTGTGGCTTAAATTAAATAAGAGTTTGAAATTTAATGTTTAATGATATATTGTTTTGGAAATTATTCCATAAAACTTGTTAAATAGTATCCTTCAAAATATTCCAATTTATTTATTTTTAGTGTGGGCAAGAATACTACCAAAAAGTTCTAAATTAAATTAGCATTCCAAAACATATTTTTATGAATTTTTCTGAAAAGGTTTGGTTAAGTTTAAAAATCAATTTTGAATTAAAAGTTTAAAAACAGAAAATGATTAGACAAAAAAAAAGAAGAAGAGAAACGGCCGAATCCCATTTCTTCTCTACCGCGCGCGCGCGCTGCTTCGGCCCAACAGCGGCCCATCTCCTCTCCTCTCTCGCTGACGACCGGGCCCCACTTGTCATCATCTCCCCCAACTCGTGTAGAACACGAACTCAAATCCTACCGAACCCTAGCATCGTTCGGATCAAAATCGGTTGAGAAAATCGCGAGGAGATCGTTCCCTACGCCCCCATATAAACCCCCCCCCTTCTACCGCCTCTCCCGAACGCCAGAACCCTAGGGAATAGCCCCCAGGCCGCTCAGAAAAAGCTCGCCGCCGTCCGCCATTACCGCCGCCTTTTTTTTCGATCTCCGGTGAGTACCGAGCCCCTCAAACCCTCCCGCGACTTCCTTTCGACTCACAGTGATCACGCGCACGTCCCTGACACTTTCCTTGCTATCCTATTGCACCAGTTCATCGGGTACGCGCTCAACCGAAGCAAGCCGCCGCCGTTTCCATCTCCGGCGAGCTCTAGGAGGAGAAGGGAGGCACGTCGAGGACCCCAGCCGCGCCAACAGCTCCGCCTTGACCTCCTCTTCCCAACGGTATGAGTTGTTCTTGCTCGCACGAAGTAGATCGCCGGAAACGTGTTTACCGACGAGGGCGCCGCCGCGGGCACGGGATCTCCGGCGTACTCCGGCCGGCCGCGCTACGCCCTTTTGATCCGAGCGGTTAGATCGAGATCGGACGGGCGAGATTAAATCACCCTTACCGCTTCGTCCATCAGATCTGGTGCGTTAGATTTAAATTAGATCGTACGGCCCACGCACGCGATCCGCGCGAAACGATACCGGCCAATCAGCGAGCGCCAGCGTGTATTTAGATTTTCTATTTTTAATTGGAAAATTGCAGATTAGTCCCTGTAATGAAAACAATCATAACTTTTTAACCACAACTCCAAATTAAATAATTTTTATATATTTGGAAATCTCTGGAGGTGTAGAATAATTTGGATCAGACAAAATTCAAATTTGACTTAGTATAAAATATTCAAATTTCAAATGGTGAATTTGAGTATATTTGTAATAACTTTAAATCTATAAATCCAAAAATTGCAAATAAATATGTTTTAGAAACTTTGGAATATTTGTAAATTAATGCTACTGCTATAAAATAATTTTGAGTAAATTTGATTGATTTCATAGTTGTGTGTTTAATTTGAATAGTTTGACTAATTTTGAAATAACTTTTAATAGAAACATTATTTTTGATTAAATCCAATTACAATAGATTTAATTAAATGCTCTCCGTCTATTAACACTAATTATAAAAAAAAATTATAAAAGTTTAATCATAGGAAAATTAATCTTATAATTATTCCTTTTATTATATTTTTCAAAACTAGAAATTAATTAAATTACATTTATAAAATTTATGCATATTTATAAATAAATCACAAAAGATATTTTGATGTTTCTTGTGATTTAAAATTGCATTTCATTCATTGCATATTTTATATTGTAGATATAATTCTCAAAGGAAAACCCCTCTTCAATAGTTTTCTCTAAGTTAGGATTATTTTCGAACTTAGTATTTTGTGAAAAGTGCTATGCACTAGACATTTAGTAGTTTCAAGATGGAGCTAGAAGACCATTGAAGGACTTAGCCAAAAACAAGACTTCAGAAGTATCTTCAAGGAGAAGAAACACTTAGAAGAAAATCAAGAAGAAGATCATGAAGACCAACCAGAAATATTTTCCAAGTCTTGCTCTCTCTCTCTTTCTTTTCTCTGAGACATCATGAAGGACTTAGAAGAAAACAGACTCTGGAAGCATCCCCAAGATGTCAAGCACTTAGAAGAAAAGTGAGAAGAAGTTCAAGAAGGCCAACCCCCTTTCTATTCTCTAAGTCTTTCTCCCTGTCCTTTCTTCTCCCCTGAGATTTCATGAAGACTAAGTAAATCCAAGACCAGCTTCGAGGATATAAGAATCATCAAGTCTGAAGATTCATCAGGACTACCCAGAACTTCAATCAAGACATCATCAAGGAGAATATTACAAGTCTGGAGATGAAGCCTGGAGTACAACTACATCTTTCTTTCTATCTTTTCCCTCTTTCCTAATCTTGACTTTTAGACTTAAACAAATTTTGATCATGATGTTATCATCTTGAAGTTGTTGGATCCTAGCAGCATAGTGGGATGAAGCGGCCTGGAAACAAACCTTACATGTCCACGTACATGAGACCTGTTCCACAATTTAAGTGGCTGGCCGGGTGTCTGTCTCTCTCACTATAGTGAATGTCCAATTTACAAAGAGTTGATAATAATTGTTGATCATCTTGAACAAATGACTTAGTATTTTTCTCTAAGTATTCTGCACATCATGGCTAAGCCATTTGAGTGCTTGTTTCAAGAAGTTATAAAACAAAGTATGTGTATCCAACTTAAGACTTTAGTCCTTAGTCCTTTTGGACCAACACATTGCCTTGCATAAACTTAAAAGATTTCCATAGCATGATAAAGCATTTCTAGCCTTAGAAATAATTTGCATACCATACATGACATGTTTCCCTTAGGAGTTTTCCAAAACTTGTTGTTCATTTGATGTGAGCATGTATGTTTGATGATTGTTGTTTGTTGATTGTTGTATTGTTGTTTGCTATTATTGTTTAGATTAAACGGAGAGCAAACGTTCGTTGTTGAAAAGAGTTGTGTACAACGACAACATTCAAAGGCAAGTGGCACACCTCATAAACTTCCTATTTTTATGCATTACTTAGTGTATTTTTATATGCATGTGTTGCTATGCTAAACCTGTAGAATCCCTTATTCCTGTGTCTAGGTTCCTATGCAATACTTAGTAGAATTATTGTTGCTATGCAAATGTTGTTTTGTGAAAATCTAAATTCTACTAAGTTAAGAATGAAACACCTGGGTGGTAATTGGTCGGATGGTTTATGTTGAGTGGCTACTCAGGTCCATTTCTATGGCGAGTATGTACACTTGAGAACGGCCACCCAGGAACAGAGGAATCTGAAGAACTCCAAGTGACGATTGCTTCCAGTGCAGCCATTGCCATATGGGCTCTGGCTTGATCAATTATGTTGCGAGGACTCTCTCCGGCTTGACAAGCAGATGTAGGGGATGTTAGGTGGAACGGGTCAAGCCAGTATGGGGAGGGAAAATGCTTCTGAAAGATCTCGTCTCATTCTCTCCTTTCCTTATCACAAATGGTGTGTAAAGGATACCTTGGGTTGAATGGGTACAATGGTGAAAGTGCACAACCTCTGCAGAGTGTAAAACTAAGTACTTAGCCGTGTCCTCGGTTACGGACAATTTTGAGCAGCTGATCAAGGACGTCAACGGAGGATTCCATCATTCCAACTTCAAAAGTAAAACTTGATGGGTGAACAAGGGAAGATGAGATTTATGGTTTTCATGCCATACTCGTCGAGATTTCAAGAAAAGTGTTTTCAAAAGAATAGGAAAATTGGCTTTATGCAAATTAGCCTTGAGCTCCACCATAGTGTTATTCCTTAAGTGTCCACCATAGTGTCACCATATAGGCTTTAGAGTTATTCCTTAAGTGTCCACCATAGTGTCACTTGCCATACTCCATTTTTAATGGAATCTGACCCACGTTGTTGCAATATTTTTCTTATTGCAGATTTGATCAGATGACGAGTGAGGTTTCGTAAAGGTTTCGAGTTTACAACCAACATGTTTTCGCCTGTGGCAGCATGAAAGTTATAGAGACTCACTGCTATTGTATTTCCGCTGTATACTTTTCAAAGCTAGCTTTATGCTATGCAATTTGTAAAGAATATTTTGTAATTCTGGATCATCGATGTAATAAAATTGATCTTTGTTGTGATATTACATCGTAAACTGTGTGTGCAAATGAATCGATCCAGGGATTTGCACTATACACAGGTATCTGCCTTATTTAAAGTGCAGGTACGCTACAGAGAGCCGGGCCGGCTGCGCGCTGGGCTGCTGCTGGCTGCGCGCGCGCACGTTAGGCGCTGGGCTCGGCCCATTTGGTTCTCTTCTCTTTTTTCTTTTTTTTTACCCTTTTTCTTTTCTGTTTTCTGGATTTTAAATAACTTTTAAAGTATGAATCCAAATAACCTCAAATTAGTTTCTATAATTTTGTAAAAATCATATCTTTGCTTTAAAACATTTGGGGGTATGTTTTGAATACTTTTCAAAAATATTATTTTTGAAATATGACTATTTGTAAAATGGACACCTCATGTCCAAATTAAATTTAGAGTTTTAAAATATTTATTTGTGGCTAATTTAAATTTATGACAATAACACAATCATATATGGTTGATATTAAGTTTATTTGAATCTCATTTTTAATAACCATCATTCTTTGTTTTGGTATAATAGTAAAATAACTAAATATAAATATTTTTAAGGAAATGGGAAATATAATAAATTCCATTTTTTAGTTCTAAATGTTTTGTACACCATTATATTTTATATTATGCTTATTCATTTGAAAATTTTCATATCAACTTTGGAAAAGATTTTAGTTTTACTTCATTTCTTATATAGAAAATATATTCATGAAAGTCATTTTATGTTTTGAAAATAAATGAAAATCATTTAATCTAATGAAATGTTTATTTGGATATTCCATTAAAATATGAAGTTATTAAAGTTATAAACCATAGACTTGTAATATCCAAACTATATTTTGAACTCAGGTAAATGAATAATAATCTTTTGGCAATTAGACAATGTTTTCAATAGTTTAAAAATAACACTTGTAATTATATTTTAATTTTATGAATTGCTATTGCTAAGTGGTTGAATTCAAATACTTATACAGAAACCTTTTATTTCTGAATATGGTTTGAAGGTTTGTGAAACATTTTTCATATTAGATATTGAGGTTTTTAATAATTACAATGGATAATAAATTGTTTAACTTGAAACAACTTTTGAAAAGTGAGATATTTGAATTATTAAACTCTTTCAATAAGTTTGAAATCTTTCTTAGTTGGTTTTCTTATGCATTTAAATGTTTTATTTTAATCAAAAACAAAAGTTTAAAATTTTAGTGATTTTAAACATTATAAATGTTGGGATGTTACAATATGACAATCTCTATGGACTAATATTTGCATTGATATATCCTTATAGATCTTGTCCATGGGATTAGTGGAGCTCTTGTGTTGAGTTTAGCTTATTGCAAGTATGTGTTGGTCATGTCCAAGGATTCAAGACATCATATTAGTAAAGAAATGTTGGAAGATACAAGGTTGATCAAGATGTTGATAAACACATAAAGCCACAAGATGTACCAAGAGCGATCATGTATCTCTTGGGATGGTAAACACTTGTCTGTACACCTTTGTGAACGAACCCATGATATATGTGTGTGTGGTATCATTACATGAGGTTAGATATCTTCCCATGGGCTTGCATCAAATGAAGATTTCATATAGCTCATGGAGGATGACATCATGTGGTGATCGTCATCAAGGTGAGATGTGCAAAACCAAGAGAAGCTTCTTGAAGAGATCCTATGCTTGGAGCTTGCTATTGATACATGAAGACGAAGATTAGCGAGACTCTCCCATTGTGAGCATGGGGGAGTTTTTGGAGAAGTCTTCAACAAGCATGTGCTTGGACGCACAATCAAGAAAGATGAACCACTTGAAGAGATCAAGATAGTCATCATCTAACTCAAGTGGAATGCTCAAGACAAAGGTATGATCTTAATAGGGCTATAGGATAGATAAGCGTACTATCAAGAGGGGCTCTCAAGTGAGTAACTTGATCGCATCATTGTGGAGAGCTCAAACCATTGCATACTTGGCATATCATATTTCTTGGTTCTTATTTAGCTTTTATGGTGGTGAGGAACTAGAGATTGGTTCATCTCCATGTCAAGCTCTTGTTCATCGAAAACGGTCTTACTTTGGAAAACTTGCTGATTCATCCATGTGAGGATTTAGAGCTTGGTTTATCTCCATAATAAGGTCTAGTTCATCAAAAACGGATTTCGTATGAATATCTTGTTACGTTTTTGATATTTGAGGTTTTTTCGGTTTACATGTTTTAGGAAAGTTAAACCTTTCCCTATTTGGTTTTATCCTCACATGATGTACTATGAAGTTTCTATGTACATTCTTAGAGAGCTCGTTGTAACGATTACAACGAGCCAAAAATCATCGAAAACGGAGTCCGGATGAAAAAGTTACTGCAGTTTTCGTTTCGTTGTTTCTGTCAGTTTTCGGGGACGCAGAAATTCCGAAAAAGTGAAATTTCCGATCACAATTTCCGGTTCAAGTCAGTACCGAAATTTCCGACTGGAGCAAATTTCCGGTCTAAATTTCCGACCGGAATATCCGGTTTTCTCTGTGTCCAACGGTTAGAATTTCTGGGGGGGTATAAAAACTCCCCCTCTTCTTCTTCCTTGGCCCATCCAAGGGAGCACGAATTTCCTCTCTCTCCTACTCCATTGTTGACCTTGGAAATCTTGATTTCTCTCAATCCCTCTATTGATTCTTTCATATTCTTTAGGGAAAGTGGAGAGGAGATCTAGATCTACAATCCTACCAATCAATCTCTCGTCTAAGTGAGGGGAACTTAGTGGATTTGGTTCTTGGAGTTCCTTTGTGGTTCTTATCCTTTGTTCTTCCTCTCTTCTCCCCCCATAAGCATTAGTTTCTTTTGGTGGGATTTGGGAGTGAAGGATTTGACTCCTTTGTGGTTTTGTTTGTTCTTCCTCTCTTATTCCCCCATAAGCATTTGTTGCTTTGTTGGAGTTTGAGAGTGAAGCACTTGAGCACTTCGTGTGCTCTTGCCATTGCATCTTGCATCGGTTTGTGCTCTCCACGAGATTTTGTGGAAGTGAAATATTGTGAGCTTGTTACTCTTGGGTCTTTGGATCCTAGAAGCCTTTTGTGACCGGCCTTTTGTGGCCAAGACCTTTTATGGTCAAGACCTTTTGTGGTAATCTTGAGAGCCCCCAATTAAGTTGTGGGCGTGTGCCTCAATACTTGGGAGCCCTCAATTAAGTTGTGGGTGTGTGCCTCAAGAGTGTTGTACGGGATTCGATCTCCGCCCTAAAAGGGGATCAATAGTGGAAGGTGAACTCGCAACCTTTTGTGGTTGAGTTCATCTGGAGAAGAAGGTGAGCCTTTGTGTCATTGCGGCTAACCTGTTGTGGTTGCGTACACCTCTTCAAACAAGACGTACACCCTTGGGTGGAACTCGGGAATACATCCTCGTCTCCGCGTGCCTCGGTTATTTCTATATCCGAGCTCTTTACTTATGCACTTTACATTGTGATAGCCTTCGTGCTCGAAGTCATCTATCTTGCTAGCTATCACCTTGTTACTTGTATTGCTTAGCATAAGTTGATAGTGCACATAGGTGAGCCTAGTATATTTATCTAGGTTGTATGCTTGGTAAAGTAAACCTCTAGTTTTATTCCGCCTTTATCAAGTATACCGGAATTTCCGGGTCATTTGTGGACCGGATATTCCGGCTCCACGAAAAAGTTTAAATCGCCTATTCACCCCTCCTGTAGGCGACGTCTATCCGTTCAATTGGTATCAGAGCCAGGTTATCTCATTATTTGGACTAACCACCTAGAGATAAAAAGAGATCTAGTGCACAATCCCACTTATAGATTCGATGGCACAGATTATGATGTTTGGAAAATTTGCATGCTTAATCTTTTTATAGACATGGGTTCAAATTTAGAGAGTATTGTAGATATGGGTTTTTCTCCTCCAAAGGATTCACAAGAATTATCTTTAGAGGATGAGAAAAACTCTTATCTCGATACTCTAGCATCTAATGGTCTTATATGTGCTTTGAGCGATGTAGTCCTTGCGTCAATCATGCATTTTCGGAGCGCTCATGAATTATGGACAAAACTTCAAGATATATATGAGGTGTCCAACATTTCCAATGATGATTGTCCACCTTCCACACCCGGTCGTGATGAGCTCACGTCTTCTTCCACTTCACCGACATGTGGTTTGACACAAGGTTGATATGGTGAGTGGTGATAGAAATTGCATTTTTGATGGTGAATCTACTATTGACTATACTTCACACTCATCTTATTGCAATGCTCTATCTTTGGACTTAAACACCTCTAGCACTCCAAATGTCATACATGCTAGTGTTGATATCCCTTGCATATCATGTAGTAGTTTCTTAACTAAATCTCATGATGATATGCTTTGCTTGTCTTGTTGCCATGATCAAAATGGTTCTACTTCCTCTAGTACTTGTTTGGCTAACAATGTAGAGGAATCCCAACAATTGTTGGAACAAGACATGGACCCCATTGGTGTTTCAAGTAACTCTTCATCGTCTTCATCCACTACTCACCTTTGCCTTATGGCTAAGGAGTTTAAAGTATCTCCTACCGTGCACTCCAATATATCTCATGGTGATGATGATGATGATACTAGTCTTGAAATCAAACAAGAAATTATTGCTTTTGATCATTTCATGACTAACTTGCAAGGAGTTTCCAATAAACACTTTGGCTCTCTTATGAGCCGTATAGGTGAGCTTGAGGATGTTCTTGAGCTAAAAGGTGAGATTGAGAGAGAAGATGCCTATGAAAAGGTATCTCTTCAATCTTCTCTAGAAGATGAACAAGAAACTAATGCTCACCTTCAAGAGCAACTTGAAACTATCATGGAGTCTCATAACTCCAAAATTGCTAAGCTAACTAAGGAGCGTGATCTTCATTTTTCTAAATGTAAAACTGTGCAAAATGAAAAGACCGAATTTGTAGCTGCTCATGCTAGACTTGTTGAAGACCTTGAGTCACTTGACAATGCTCACAAGGCATTGACAAGTGAACATGATCTTCTTATCAAGTCTCACGATCAACTTCAAACTCAGTTATCAACCTTGAGAATTGTAGCACCTCCACTACTTTACATGACCTTGCTATTGCTAAATGTAATGTGCTTAATAAGGAAAATGCTAAGTTAAATAATGAGCTTGTCATGTTGTCTCCTTCCATTTCTAATATTAATTATGCTTGTGCTACTAACTCCACTTTGTGTGAAGCATCTATTTTGAAGGAGAATATTGAGCTAAGGGCTCAACTTGATTTGCTAACTTGCAAGTATGGGATATTAGAAGAAAATCATGAAAAGCTTTCAAGCTCTAATGAGGATCTTCTAGCATCCCATGCTAGGCTAAAGTTAGTTCATGAGGCGGTCACTACGAAGGTAAAATATTGTGAGCCTCTTGTGGTCACTAGCACAAACTCTACTTCTAATGCATTATTGCCATGTGCTAGTTCTAGTAATTATCCACTCATAAAATTGCTACATCTTGTAATGAATTACTTTCCTTGCCTTGTTGCTCTAACATTGTAGCATCTACTTCCTCTAGTATTTGTGTTGAAACTAACCATGTAGAGGAACTCAAAGAGCTCAAGGCACAAGTCACTTCTTTGAATAAAGACTTGAAGAAGTGTCATGAAGGGAAGTCCACCCTCGACAACATGTTGAGAGTGCAACAACTTCCTCATGACAAGAGTGGACTTGGATTCAATTCGAATAACAAGAACAAGTCCAATGTCAAGAAGAAGCACAAGTTCGTTAAGAAGAAGGGCCAAGAACAAGCTATTGATTCGGCCAAGATTGTGTGATTCAAGTGCAAGGTTGAAGGGCACCATGTTAGATCTTGCCCGTTGAGAAGAAGCCTCTTAGTGAGAAGCAACAAGGGAAGCAACCTCAAGTCCAAACTCAAGCTTCCCAAGTTGAAGAACCTTCCCTTCCCAATAAGAAAGGTAAAAGCCGACTTTGTTACAAATGTCGTGGAAAGGATCACTTTGCTTCTTCATGCACTCATGGTAACTTATCCAACCCCCCTATAATTGACAATGTCTATTCTCTTCGAAAGGATAAGATTGGCAATGAGTTTGCCAAAGTTATTAGTACTCAAAGTGGTGTCAAGAAAAGAACCATTTGGGTTGCCAAGCCTATTGTGACTAACCTCTTAGGACCCAACTTTGTTGGGGACCAACAAGCTAAAACTTGATCAATAGGAAAACGGAGGACATTGGAGACTTGACTACATCTTGAAGAATTAAGGGATCTTCATCATTCATATTCTCTCAAGTCAAGTCAATTGGATTATATTGTCTTAGCATATATCTAATGAACCTCCTTGCGGTAACTTGTATTTAATTCATATGTATACATTGAAAGTTACTTGCACCCTTGCATGTGTTTGGTTTTGTACCTTACTAGTGTTTTATATGTGTTGTGCACTCTACTTACTTTTTATTGAGTAATCAAGCTTGTGTATGTTGATTTGCACACCATGTATGTTTTGAGCCTCTTGTGTATTTGCTTTCATCTTAATTGACTCTTTTAGGGATTTTAATGGATTATCCCATTTTGGGGGAGTGATGTGCTTTTTGGTAACTCACCACCCTAAAATGTGTATTCACGAGGAATACCACTTAGTGGTGATATTTCAATATTATCTACTCTCTTTGTGGTATGTCTTACTCATGAGAAATTCAAATCTAATGTCCATTAATTATCTCTTGTTGAATTTCTCTTGCATCTTGTTAAAAAAGAATGGATTATCACATTATGGGGGAGTAATAAGCTATGTGCATATTACAAGCCTAGAAAATGTGAACATGAGAGGTAGTGTCACCTAGAGTTTATATTGTTGATTATCTTGTTCCTAGGTGGCATGGTACTCAAACAAGTTCCATATTTGCTTAAATGCATTTTGTTCCCCATCTTTTGGTATCTTGTTTGTGAGAGAGTTTCTTGATGCTTAAGTATGAGCATTGAATATGTGAAGTCATCAAGAATCTCTATATAAGCATGTTTTTCAATTCTTATCTTTTGCCACATGCTTATGTTTTGTGAACATGATCTTGAATATATATATGTCATGTACCACCGAGAAATATCTCTCTACAATCATTGTCTTTGACACGTGATAAATATATTTGTGGTAAATATTTTGATCATATTCACATTGGCTATTGTTCTTAAATTGTCTTATTCTCTCGCCAAGTTTGTTTTGGTCTAACCACCCTTTTGTCATCCTTGCTTCATTTGGATCTTTTTGTTGCTCTACTCATAATTTGTGTTGTGCTTTTTTGAGTTAGGAAAAGTAAGGATCCCATTGTTGTGCATTTACATTCGAAGACTTAATTCTAAGTAATACACCATCCTTGGGGAGCTATCTTACATTGAGTAGAACATCTTCCTTTTAATTGTTATCGGGTCTTATTGCTTTTCTTGAACCTTGTGCTCAAAAGGATATATGGAGGGTAATGATCCCACTTGTGTGCATTTTGTATTTACATACAAGATCTCAAATAATGCACTAATCATGGGTAAGCTACTTTATACTCTTTAGAACACTATTATTTAAATTGGTTTGGTATCTTATTGCTCTTCTTGAACATGACTAATGTTTTAACAATGTATATGGAGAGTAATGATCTCATTTGTGAGCATTTTGTATTCAAATACAAGATCATAAGTAATGCACTAATCTTGGGGGAGCAACCCTATATGTTATTGAACAGTAGTAGTCTTCAATTGGTTTTTGATCCCGATGACATGTCTCATTGAAAGACAAACATTTTTCGTCTTGGTACTTGGTTCCATCATGAAAAGTGTAGAGGGCTTGGTTTATTTGTTGAAACCTTACTCTTCTTTGTGGATTTAGCTATCTCATCCCATGGTTCCTAGTCTACCTTCTTGGATGAGATAAACCTTAGAGCATATTTGTTTGATTTATTTCTTATGTTTATTGGTTTAGCCTTCACCGTGTTTTCATTTGATATCTTTTCAAATTGGTTTCTCCAATCATGGGTTGGTTTGAGTCTTTGATACAATGAGGACAAATCTTTCTCTTGCCACACTTTTGTGTAGCTTCTTGATTTAATTGGTGTTTTGTCTAAATTGTATCTCGTTTGGTTCTTGAAAGTTTTGTGCATTCATATTTACTATATGTATATCTTATGGCATGCTTAATTTCGTTGATCCAATATATAGGATAAACTCCATAAAATCCTACATGGCTAAGATGTGCATGAAATTCAATTTCATATCAATATGCACATATTAAAGTGGAGTTTGTCCTATGTATTGTAGTTGGTCTAACTACTTTGGACCCAATTATTTTGGGTGCCATAGTGTACTTGATTTGTTTTAGGTACATGGGAGATGCAATGGAAGCTTGCCTCTTTTTAAAGAAGATGTACTCACCATGTGCTTCTTGGAGCCAAGCTTGGATGATTATTAACTCTCATCTTCTACACCGTCAATGCTATCTCGGTAACAAGTATCTAACTCATGCATATACTTCTAGCTCTCAACCTTGTATAGGTTGTTCTTTGGCATGAGTTTCTCTAAGTTGCATTTGATATGGTGTTTGCAAAGTTTCTTTCAAAATATCTTCATTGCAAATGTGAGTTAGCCGGGATGATTACACATCAAGGGGATTTATATAATCATCTTCATGATTCACCGATCCCTAATATGTTAATCTAGCAAATTCATTTCAAAGTCTCTCATGTGCAATATTGATAAATTCTCATAAATCATTTGCCTTATGTGATATTTGCATTTGATATTCGAAGTATCCCAACTATCACTTATCCTAAGTGGGTATTTGTTATGCTTTGAGAACTTGGTGTTGGAAGTTCATCTATACCCTCTAAGAATAATTTGAGCTATGTGCTTTGCTTTTAAGCAAAAATCTTATCGGTGTATTTATGACTTCCTCTTGGATACCATGTGCTTTACCTTGTACCTACATTGTGTGTGCATGTTTCTTTGTGGACTTAGTGTCCACTTAGAAACTTATACACATGAGGGTAGTTACATATTTAATTGGTATTCAAAATCTTTAGTGATCACCTTTTATTATTTTCTTGATTCTTTGGTGATCTCTAAAAGGCACAAGTTTTGTTTTTCTATTGGTATCACATTGCCTCTTGATAAGCTTGTGATCCTATTTGATGTATCCTCTTTGGTGTGCTTGTATGCGAAATACATGATATGCACTATGTGCCTCATAATTTGAAAGACTATGATGTTTCTTAGGCTCATCCTTGTTTAGTCTCCTAAATTGTATTTCCATGTCACACCCATCCTTTCCCGGTTGAGCAAGCCTTTATTCAATCTTGCACCTTTTTGTGTTCAAAATTATCTAGGAGGGAGTGAGGATTCCATGTTGTGCACACTACAATGAAATGCAAATCCTTCATTGTGCACGTACCTTGGGGAGTTCCCTCTTGATTTTTAGAACACTTGGTTGATCTTATCATAATATCTTATTTTTCTCAATTGCCTTTGGATATCTTGATTGCTTGCTTCTTGGTGAATGATTTCTTCTTTTGCAATTGATATCCTTCTAGTGGATTTTAATTGGTATCTTTCTTGTGCAATTGTTGGATACTCAATATAGTTTAATCCCCTACATCTATTCGTCATTGGATAAGTGCATTTGATTTCACTCATATAATGAGAAATGCATAAATCTTGGAGGAGATCTTATTATGTTACCTTTCTAAAGCCTTTCGCTCATTTCGCAATCGTTGCCAATGGGGGAGAGGTTTTGGAGGGTTGTATGGAATTGGCTTTGTACTTTGGTATATTCTTAAGTATTTGCCTTCCTTGCCTTTGCATTCGTTGCTTGGTTTTATATAGTGGAAACTCCACCATCGATAATGGTTCAGAATATATGCAATGAATTCATGTTCATACACACGTGCATAAATTATGGGGGAATTTGCTTTATATATGTGGATGGACTGACATCACATACCTTTGTAGTATTTGATGTTAGTGCAACCATTCTTGTTCGTTAAATTCCATATTTTAATCCTCTCAGAAGAGATTGTCATCAATTACCAAAATAGGGAGATTGAAAGAGCATTTTCCGTCATGTGTGGTTTTGGTAATTATATGACAATCTCTATGGACTAATGTTTGCATTGAGATATCCTTAGATATCTTGTCCATGGGATTAGTGGAGCCCTTGTGTTGAGTTTAGCTTATTGCAAGTATGTCTTGAAGGATTCAAGACATCATATTAGTAAAGAAATGTTGGAAGATACAAGGTTGATCAAGATGTTGATAAACACATAAAGCTACAAGATGTACAAAGAGCGATCATGTATCTCTTGGGATGGTAAACACTTGTCTGTATAGCTTTGTGAACTAACCCATGATATATGTGTGTGTGGTATCATTACATGAGGTTAGGTATCTTCCCATGGGTTTGCATCAAATGAAAATTTCATATAGCTCATGGAGGATGACATCATGTGGTGATCGTCCTCAAGGTGAGATGTGCAAGACCAAGAGAAGCTTCTTGAAGAGATCCTATGCTTGGAGCTTGCTATGGATACATGAAGACGAAGCTTAGCGAGACTCTCCCATTGTGAGCATGGGGGAGTATTTGGAGAAGTCTTCATCAAGCATGTGCTTGGACGCACAATCAAGAAATATGAACCACTTGAAGAGATCAAGATAGTCATCATCTAACTCAAATGGAATGCTCAAGGCAAAGGTATGATCTTAATAGGGCTATAGGATAGATAAGCGTACTATCAAGAGGGGCTCTCAAGTGAGTAACTTGATCGCATCACTGTGGAGAGCTCAAACCATTGCATACTTGTCATATCATATTTCTTGGTTCTTATTTGGCTTTAATGGTGGGGAACTAGAGATTGGTTCATCGCCATGTCAAGCTCTTCTTCATAAAATTCGGTCTTACTTTGTAAAACTTGTTGGCTTTCATCCATGTAAGGATTTAGAGATTGGTTTATCTACATACTAAGCTCTAGTTCATAAAAAATGGATTTCGTATGAATATCTTGTTACGTTTTTGATATTTGAGGTTTTACCGGTTTACATGTTTTAGGAAAGTTAAACCTTTCCCCTGTTATTTTATCCTCACATGATGGACTATGATGTTTCTACGCACATTCTTGTAGAGCTCGTTGTAACGATTACAACGAGCCGAAAATCATTGAAAACGGAGTCCGAATGAAAAAGTTACTGCAGTTTTCGTTTCGCTGTTTCTGTCAGTTTTCGGGGACTCGGAAATTCCGAAAAAGTGAAATTTCCGATCACAATTTCCGGTTCAAGTCAGTACCAGTACCAAAATTTCCGACTTGAGCAAATTTCCGGTCTAAATTTCCGACCAGAATTTCCGGTTTTCTCTTGGACCAACGGTTAGAATTTCTGGGGGGGGGGGGGGGGGTATAAAAATTCCCCCTCTTCTTCTTCCTTGGCCCATCCAAGGGAGCACGAATTTCCTCTCTCTCCTAGTCCATTGTTGAGTTTGGAAAGCTTGATTCCTCAATCCCTCCATTGATTCTTTCATATTCTTTAGGGAAAGTGGAGAGGAGATCTAGATATACAATCCTACCAATCAATCTCTCGTCTAAGTGAGGGGAACTTAGTGGATTTAGTTCTTGGAGTTCCTTTGTGGTTCTTATCCTTTTTTCTTCCTCTCTTCTCCCCCCATAAGCATTAGTTGCTTTTGGTGGGATTTGGGAGTGAAGGATTTGATTCCTTTGTGGTTTTGTTTGTTCTTCCTCTCTTATTCCCCCATAAGCATTTGTTACTTTTGGAGTTTGAGAGTGAAGCACTTGAGCACTTCGTGTGCTCTTGCATCGGTTTGTGCTCTGCACGAGATTCGTGGAAGTGAAAGATTGTGAGCTTGTTACTCTTGGGTCTTTGGACCCTAAACGCCTTTTGTGACTGGCCTTTTGTGGCCAAGACCTTTTATTGTCAAGACCTTTTGTGGTCATCTTGAGAGCCCCCAATTAAGTTGTGGGCGTGTGCCTCAAGACTTGGGAGCCCCCAATTAAGTTGTGGGTGTGTGTGTCTCAAGAGTGTTGTACGGGATTCGATCTCCGCCCTAAAAGGGGATCAATAGTGGAAGGTGAACTCGCAACCTTTTGTGGTTGAGTTCATCAGGAGAAGAAGGTGAGCCTTTGTGGCGTTGCGGTTAACCTGTTGTGGTTGCGCACACATCTCCAAACGAGACGTACACCCTTGGGTGGAACTCGGGAATACATCCTCGTCTCCGCGTGCCTCGGTTATTTCTATACCCGAGCTCTTTACTTATGCACTTTACATTGTGATAGCCTTCGTGCTTGAAGTCATCTATCTTGCTAGCTATCACCTTGTTACTTGTATTGCTTAGCATAAGTTGATAGTGCACATAGGTGTGCCTAGTATATTTATCTAGGTTGTATGCTTGGTAAAGTAAACCTCTAGTTTATTCCGCCTTTATCAAGCATACCGGAATTTCCGGGTCATCTGTGGACCGGATATTCCAGCTCCTCGAAAAAGTTTAAATGGCCTATTCACCCCCCTCCCCTCTAGGCGACGTCTATCCGTTCAGGGTCCGCGACGGCATGGCGACATGTATCTGGAGATTATTCGCGACTCCGAAGTGCAAAATCTTCTGCTGGCTTGCACTACGCCGGAGGCTGTGGACTTCTGACAGATGCACCAGACATGGGCTGCAAGACGAAACAGATCCGTGTTTCACATGTCTCCAGGAGGAAGATACGGTGGACCATATACTGGTACAATGCCCTTATGCGAAAGAGGTTTGGTGGGGAGGTTTACAGGACGTTGGCATTACACTTGCCGAACCACAGGACACAACGTCCTTTCATAACTGGTGGGAGGAGGCTCGGAAACAAGTGGATAGAAGAGATAGACGTCGATTTGACACTCTTATCATTCTCATCGCATGGATGCTCTGGAAGCAAAAGAACGCGCGTGTGTTCGGCAACATTAGAGATGAGGTGTCCCTGGGATCCTAGTAGGGCAGATCAAAGAGGAATTCCAGCTTTTGGAGGGAGTGAGAGTAGGCGTTGGTGTAGGTTTCGCGATAGAGTAGGGTTTGCTCGGAGTTTTCGTGTTGGAGTGTGGTGTCGCTGAACTAGTTGTTTGCAACTGGATTCAGCATCTTGTAAATGGTTGTTCTCTCTATAAAGATAAGATATGCCTTTGGCATACTCTTTAAAAAAATAAACATGATGATTACTACAGGTGTATAGTCCAGAAGTCCATACTAATTTAAATTCTACAACATACCATCCAATAAAACAATCATGTAAATTATTTTCCTATTAATAAACATTAGCTTTCTTAAGCCATAATCGCTGCATATACATGATGTAATTATTACCAAAATCTACTTTTCTGGCCATGCAATGAGATAGATCAGAGCAGGTAAGTAGTGCCAAAGGGGGAAAACTTCTTTGGACGTAAGACGACTTAAAATTACTTATTGATTCATGTTTTCATGACATAACCATATAGAAGGCAAGGAGAATTAAGATTTCATCAAGAATTATATACAGTGTATGGAAACCAGAATAAACTGTAAATGTTCAAATGAAGCTTAACAAATACTAGGATTGATGGTGTACATGTTTCTGACAATAACTTTAGGCAAATTTCATGCTACCGTGTGATAGTCACTTTTGAGCATGGTCGAACTATGGAAATATTATGGTGTACATAAAAAATTACAGACGAAATAGTCTTGTATGAAAACCACCATTTTCCAAGTAAGGAAGCAGTCTTGCCATGGTTGCCATACCATTGACAGTGAGTTAGCCGATCTTGGTGAGATCACGAGCTATACCTTAATAAAATCAATGCCTAACTAGCTAACTCCTCCTAGGTTTCACGTTTTTGTAATGGTTTGGTGCCCACCAACATAAATAAAGTGGTAACCTGTATGGAAACTGGAACAATATCAGCATGACAAACTAAAGATGCACGCAAAATAAAATGTACATCAAAGTGCTTGTTTAAGTTTGATTACCTGAAACAGAAGGAGTTTGGCAAGACCAAAATGTTCTTACCATTTTTTTTTGCTTGCGTTGCATCCAACTTCATATCATCACCTGATATTTTCTCTGTCAACCTACGGAGTTCTCTAGATTAACCTGTATGGAAATGGGAACAATATCAGCATGACAAACTAAAGATGCACCGAAACTAAAAATGTACATCAAAGTGCTTGTTTAAGTTAGATTACCTAAAACAGAAAGAGTTTGGCAAGACCATTTGGTCTGACGTCAAATGTTCTTACCTTTTTTTGGTTGCACTGCATCCAGCTTCATGTCATCACCTGATATTTTCTCGGTTTCAAACAGCGGAGTTCTCTAGATAACCTCCTTGAAAACTCAACATGAGCTTCTTGTACACCGCTAAACCGACAATGCATAGTGAAAGTATTTCTTAAGTGGAGATCATCATTTAAATGGTCACTATATGTAATAAGTACTCACGAAAACCTCAAAAGAAAAACTCAATACGTTCTTTACCATTAGTCATGTTCTGACAAAATAAACTGAAGCTGGTTTTCATCCAACAACTACAACCATCATGCAATGCAGCCGGCTATCTATATTCCATCAGTAACAAATCTCAAAATAAATCAGGAAAAACATATAATATGCTCATGTCTCAAGAACACTTAATTACCAATCGTAGCTATGGCATACTCAAGAACTGTTGGAGCAACCTGAACCAAGAAAGGAACTTATATATTACTTCACTGAACTATTTTATTATCTAAGCAATGTACATGACTGATTCTTATCTCCTACGCTACGAATATGGTCACTTCCTACAGGCTGAAAGCACCATACTCCAACCTCAAACACAACATCACAAAGCACCGAAGGCCCTGTCATTCCAATAATTCCTCATAAAGAGAAAATCATATGGACAAACCACACACCAGACAGGACCATGTCCTGATCGCTATCCTCTGACCCACACTAACCAACACAGTTAAGGGATGGGCTTGTTAGCCGTGCATCACAAGATCTAACAAAGATTTGGAAAATCTGAACAGACGTTTGTCCATGTTGGCAGCTCCATCGATCACATGATCACCTAGGCCGGCAGCCTCTCCGCAAGATGAAAACGCATGAGGAAAAATCAACTTTGGGAGGAAACAGAACACGAATCGAGCGAAATCCTTACCTCTTCCGGTGGTGTTTGTTTGGGGTGTGGCTGTCTGGCTGTGGCTGGGTGTACTGCTGTCCAGAGAAAGCTGCTGTATAGGGAAATAGGAACATGTATGTATTGAGTAATTGGCTAGCTGACTGTCTAGCTGTGTGTTGAGTAATTGTCTAAAATAGGAACATGTATGTATTGAATGATTGAGTTATGTAATCTTATCCGGTAAGACATAGATTTGTATGTATCCATATCATTACACAAAAAATTATCCATAATAAATATTGAACGCATCGAACTAAGAAAAATACATAAGGAATACATCTTGATGATGCAGTCACATATGCTATTTTTAGGTGTACTCAAGTAGTAGTGAATAAACTAGTGCTAGTATTGCCGGCTCTGAGGGCCGTCGCGGCGTCAAACGGCGCTAATCTGAAATTTGAGAGGCACTTTTTCCAGTAGTTCTCCCAGCCCAAGATTTGGCCTATAAAATTCAAAAAAACGGCGGGCAAACAAACAACTAAAATGGCAACGGCAATTTCATTAGATTTGGGCGGAAAACTTGCCGATACATAGCAATTCATTTTATACACCGACGATCTTGTAAAATTCCAGAATTTAGGGTCCAGAAATAGAGTGGACACATTAGTGTGCATTGCATTCATATATCAGAAAATCCGAATAATTTTTGCGCATTTAATTTTCAAAACACTAAGTGCTTAAAATTTCACTTGAGTTGGTGGAATTGAGTTAGATCATCAACTTGAGGGCTATTAACTTTTACAAGATCTTGGCTTAAATTTGGGTAGAGAGATATACGATAAGTAGCTAAACCAAAATGAAATAAAACTTGCTACACCAAAACATTAATTAGGAGTTAATGATCAACCCAACTTTTTTAGCTATCCTCTGAGCATCTATCCTCATCAATGGTGCTAGACATACTTCTAGCACATGGAATTCATGACAGTCTCGAAGACCAAGTGAATTCACCTAAATCTTAAACTAGATCTTCTTCCCTGATCTCAACATCTTATCTTCTTATCTCCCGATCTGCTCAAAGGCATCCACAAGACAAGATGACCAGAAAGGAGGAAATGCAGCAAGAAGACTTAGAGAAGCATTCCTTAGATGGGCATAGAAGTGTTATGCCAATCTACCATGAAGAATTGGAAACTCTCATGTCATTACTCATCTTTATTACCGTCCCGAGAAACAGTGTGAAATTCAGATGTTTGTGTTACATAGAAGTAGTGCGAGAACAAGCTTCGAAACCTTGTTAACAACTCACTTTTGTAAACACAAAACAATTGAGTGTCATATACAAATTAACTAAAGGCCAGATAATTCAGTACATCAAATACCTCATACACTTGCGTATAAGTAGTAGTTTGGAGATAAGATTGATTACCTTGTTTACAAATTCTTCTTATATTGAGGAGGTAATGTGAGGACTTAAAACACATTAACATTGCACTTATCATATCACCATAAGACCTAACTTTAGGCAGGTTATATATACCTTGTGTTTCCATAGACATATAACCATGCTTTCGCACGACTTAATTGTGGGGTATCACAAGTCATAGCCTCAATGGAAATATTCCATGGTTAACAGGAATTTCCATTCCTTCGATGTGTATACTCTTTATAGGCATCAAAATAAATAAGTGCATTATTAATGGAAAACAACTTGTTGTGCCTAGAAATTCCTAAAGCACCAAAACATTTGTCTGAATAAATACATCCATCCGTATCTTAGTGAAATCCATCGGTTCAATTTCAGAATGCAGGAATAACAGACTATCACAAACAAATAAAGGACTATCAAATATATATACAAATAAACTAATATCAACATGTTTTCATGTTGCTCACATGCACATCAAAATAGAAAATTGCAAAGCCACACCTTTTTGTTAAGGGAATAAATTTAAATATGTACAAATCCAATATAGAAATGAAAAGTACTCAAAATATACAAAATTATTTAAGTGCAAAGTTGTAGTGCCCTTGCTTGAGAAAGCAATGGCACATATGAATAGTGCGGAGGACTTGGATCACATAAGTCTCGCAATTTCCAATAAGATGTAATATCACAGTACAATGTCATAATCTATTACAAATCGAGACGAATGATCCAAAAACAAATAATCCTTACAACTTAGCATAGCTAACGCTAGTTGAATAAATAGTTCACACTTTATTTCAGAGTTCAAACGCAAATCTAAGGATAGCATGGAGCTACATCATCTCCATGAAGCCACTGGCAAATCATGTTGGTTGTATCTCGAAGACGACCCCCTTACTCCTCATTCGAACATTCTGCAAGGTTTAGTTGCAGCCCAGCTATAAAGGGTCAGCACAATTGAATTGTGGTGGCAAGTGACTTTAATTTCTAATATTATACTAAGCTATATCTATATGCTTATTTGGCTGGTGGAGCTCAAGGCTATTGCGTAAAGCAAGTTTTCTCCTACTTTTGATAAACAATTTTCTTAAATCAATATCTTCTCTTTCAGAGACATCTCGAGACAAGTACATGTCTCCTACCCATGTTCACCCAACAAAGTTTTATTAAGAAATTGGGATGAAGAGATTTTCAGAACACAGCCTTGTGTAGTTACTCAAATTGTCTGTTGCCGGGGACACGACTAAGATCTTAGGTTTTAACTCTCGAGAGTGTGTGCACTTTCACCATTAGACTCAATCAACCCAAACTATCCTCTACACTCATTTAGTGAGAAGGAAAAGGAGAAGATCAAGACGAGACTTTTCAGAAGTTGCTTTCCCTTGATCATACTAAGAGATTACCACCGTCCTATCAACTCTACCACCATCAATCTCTTGACCCAGGTCCACATCAACTTACTCCATCAAGACAGAGCCCATATTGACCAATGGTTGCACGATAAGCAACTAAACTCAGTGTAAACTTAAATCTCATAGCCCTGGGTGGCCTACCACAAGTGAGCAACTCAGGTTAACACCGCATATCATGGCCCCAAGTAAGTGGAAACTATCTTGGGCGAAGACAACCATGAAACTTGGCCCTGAGAAGCCACTCAACTTGAAACCTCCTCGATCGACCCAATCCACCCAGGCGTTTAATTAATTTAGTGGAAATTTTCATTTATCACATCAACCATAAAACAATCATTTTTGCAGCAGGTACTTCCACTAAATTGTAATAGGAGTCTAACTGGAATTTCTAAGGGGTAACCTAACAGGTTTGCATAGCATACTACAAATCTCCCAGAAACCTATCATGCATACTACTTTTGCAAATACTGCTTAAAACACTAGGTATGCAATAGAATAAAATAGTAGGTGTTTTATGAAGTCACTTGCCTGAAGAAGTTGTCGTTTCTCACACACTCTTGTCCAAGTCAAAAGTTGCTCCCCGTTTCAAACTATATAGTAAAAGGGGCATCCAATAAACAAGCAATTCAACAAACCCAAAACAAATTGAAGCATACAAGCGTAAAGAGTCTTCTCGGGAGGGTTTGGGTCAAAGACGTCACATAATTCAATATACAAAAAAAAAGTTAATGTGATTGGGTTTAGGGTTTCGCCAGGGAATTGTCTGGGGTCAAATAAACAATTTCAACTCGAAATGTTGTATGGGTGTTTCCAAGGTTTCTAATGGAATGGTCTTCAAAAGTTTACACAAAGGGCCGTCAAGAAGGCTTAAACACAATTTAAAAGCAAGGTTTAAAACTCTAATACCACTATAATTATTTAATTACATTTACCCAAGGTTATGTTTAAAATTAACTTTAACCAAATTCATATTCAAGAATTTCTGAATTTTCTCATATCTAAACATTTTTAATCCCCAACTTAAAAGTTTATATTGTTAATAATAACTTAGTTATTTAAATGATATAATGTTATAAATCACATTTTTAGTAACCCTAAATTAACCAATAACATTTATAAACACCTGTAAATGAACTAAAATCATTTAAAAGGTTTTTAAACAAACTTTCTTATTAAGGTTATGAATTATATTAATAAACATGAATTTGAGCTTTCTCTGGACAAGGAAAATTATTTATGTCTTTGGTGCAAGTAACAAATTTTAAGTTAATAAACCTTATAATGTGCTAGAATAAATCAACTAAAGTCTCATGATCTTTAAATTCATTTTAAATTATTCAAACATTATTTATAACAAAATTTTCTAAATGGGGTTAATAGACAGAAGGCTTTTAATTAAATGTATAGCAATTGGATTTATTCAAAATAATGTTTGTATGAAAAGTTAGGTCAAATATAGGTCAAACTATTCAAATTAAACATACAACTATTTAATCATCCAAATAATTCTCAAAATTATTTTATAACAGATGCAACATATTACAAATTTTATAAAGTTTCTAAAACAATTTTATTTGGAATTTTTGAATTTACAGATTTAAAGTTATGACAAAAATACTCAAATTCACCATTTGAAATTTGAATATTTTAAACTAAGTCAAAAATGAATTTTGGCAGATCCAAAATATTCTACATGTAAAGGGCTTTCCAAATATGTAAAAATATTTGAATTTGGAAAAGTGGTTAAAAAGTTATGACAGATCTAAGTGGCAGGGGCTTTTCTGCAAAATATACAATTAAATTCTATTCGGAAATAAAACAGAAAAAGATTTGCCACGTGGCATACTACGATAGGCTGGTTTCTAGGGTTAATAGGGGCCGCAGGATTTAAAGAAGATCGGGCGGTCCAGATCTTTTCGTACCTCTTCGGACTAGATCTAATCTGGGCCGTTGATGGATGATCGAACGGACGGGGGAGGGTGGTGCTCACCGGACGGCGCGGGGTGGCCGGAGCAGAGGAAGGCGCGGCGGCGCTGCGCTCGGCCTCGACGAGGGAGGCGTTCCGGTGGATCCCGGGCCCGGGGAAGGCCACTTCCAGATGCAGCGCGGCACGGCGGGTCGGATGGGGGTGGTGGCCTTGAGTAGTTCGTCCTGGTGCGGCCGGGAAACGAGGTTGGAGGCGGCTCGGCGCCGGCGAGCTCGTTTCAAGCACGAGTAGCTCAAACCACTGCACGAAACAAACGATACCAGGTCTTATGGGAAGCGCACGAGAGCGGGAGAGGCAGAGGACGAGGAACGGGCGGCGGAATCGTACCGTGTCGCCGGAAAATCGAGAAACACGGCGGCGGCACCATGTCTACTCCGGCGAGCTTTTCCGACGGCCTGGCGGCGTGTTTTCGAGGGGAAGGAGAGGGGAAAGATGCGGCGGGGGGGTGGAGGGTTTATAGCGTGCACCCGGGGAACAAATCACGCAAACATCGCACCGAATTTTGTAAGGGAATCGGAGATGATTTTCGGGAGAGAAATCCGGCTGGAGGTTAGGGACGATGACCTCATCAATGACGTCATCCCGATATTTATTTTCTTTTCTGATTTTTCCATTTTATTCATATCTTTTGATTTAAATGTCCAAATGAAGTCAAACAAAATTCTAAAAATTTGTAAAATTATTATCTTTGTATTAAACCAGTCGTGGGCATGTTTTGAACATTTTGAAAAATAATATTTTGAAATATTCATTAAAAACCAATTTGATACTTAAAATGAATTTTGAAATTATGACTAAATTAAACTTTCTTTTGGCTCAATAATTTTTTTTAAAATACCCAAATTCAATTATGTTTGGAAATAAGTTATTTAAACTCATATTCCATTATTACATAAAATTTAGCTTTAATAGTTTATTAAATCACATATTATACCTATTTGAATTAAGCAGAGAAAATGTAATGTAATCATTTTTAATTTAAAGTATTTTGGGCACCATTTTATTTTATAATAAGATAACTCAATTGAAAACTTCATAACCACTTTGGAAAAGGTTTTAGATTTAAAATCACAAAAATATACTCCTGAAAATCATTTTATGTTTTGAAAATAAATGAAGATCATTTTAAGCTAATGAAATGTATTTGGATAATCCATTTATTATAAAACATATGAAGTTATTAAAGTTATAAACTATAGGTTGTAATTTCAACACTATGTTTTTGTACTTAGTGGAACTAATGAAAAACCATTTGGCAAATGGATCATGTTTTAAATTATTTAAAATAACACTTGTAAATACTATTTTAATTTATGAATAGCTATGGCTAAGTGGTGGAAACAAATACTTATAAGGAAACTTTTTATTATAATGAAATGGTTTGAAATTTTTGTAAAACATTTGTCAAATTACATATTGAGGTTTAATAACTACAATGGATAATAAATTGTTTAACTTGGATCAACTTTTGGAAGTAATGATCTTTCCAAGATAATTTGAAATATTAAATCTCTTCAAGATGCTTGAAGTCTTTTATAATTGGTTATCTTATGCATTTTAATATTTTATTTTAATCAAAACAAATTTTTTAAATTTTTGTGATTTTAAACATTCCAAAATATTGGGATGTTACAAAAGTTTAAATAAACATTCAAATGCAATTCTAAACCTTCTAGGATGTCCCTGCACATTTTTCCACTTCAAAACAAGTCCAAAGATAGGAAATAAGGGTCTATGTACACTGTGTAAGTAATTTCCTAGAAACCTGGGGGGTTTCTGCAAAATGCTTTATTTCCTCTTTCTTCTTCCTCTGGCAAGAAGGCAGGGGAGAGCCGTGTCCTCGCACCCGAGCTTCCGTGCCGTCTCCTCTCGCCTCCCGCGCGGATAAGGAACGAAACGGAGTCCCATCCTCCTCACTATCTCACTCGCGCCCTCTCTCTGTCTTTCTTCCTCTAAACCTAACCCTAGTTCATCTCGGCCGCCGCCGTGTGCCGGCAATACCCGGCATCGCCCATATATTCCAGTGCCTAGAAGCAGGGAAGCACCTCTCTGGCGTACCCTTCCTCCTCTTTCATCCGTGCAAGCGGAGGAGCGCGGGAGGAGGCGTATTTCTTGATCTTCTCCAAGTCCGGCCGCCGGCGTCCGCAGAAGCTCTCGTCGCCGCCTGAACTCGCCGGACTTTACCAAGCCTTCCACCGTGATCACGGTGAGCTTGCGCTCCTCCCCACACTCTCCAAACTCCTCAACTCCTCTCGTGATTATGAGATCATCAGGAGCCGAGCGCCGCCGCCGCAATATAGCTCACCGCCGGCGACTCCGGTGACCATATGGTCAACCGAGCCACTAGTCATCAACCATTCCCGTTCATCCACGGCACACCCCTCTCTCCAATTCGTGCGGAATCGAGCAAATTGAGCTCGATCCGAGACGAATTTCCATCATAATGTCACCCTGACATCAGCCTCGATTTATTTATTTTTTCTGGTATTCAGTTAGAAATATCTATGTTGTTAATTCATATCTATGTTGTAAATTCATAACTAATTCATTTTAAATCAGAAAAATATAATCTTCATACGAAATTGCTCAGAAAAATGAAATCTATATTTTTTTATCATTCTTATTTGTGTTTGAGTAAAATTAAAACATAATAAAGTTTGAAATACAAACCACATAATCTTTTAAATATGAAGTTATTTGAAATGCTATTTTGGATGCATTTCAAACTTCATTTAAATTGTCTCAAATGCATAACTTTAACTTCAGTAATGTGTTTTTAGTATAACATGAACTATTTGTATTCAATCTATTTTAAAATGATATTCTATTTTAATAATTTTGAAAATGAAATTATAAGCTTATACAAGTTGTTCTATTAATATTTAATTATCATTTCAAATAATTATGTTATAACAACACTTTGAACTACTAAGTTCCTTTTAATTAAATGCTCCACATATATAGTTTGTTACATAACTCCCTTTCATTTATATTATGTGTAAGTAAAATTAGTAGGAACAATCTAAACATCATAACACCAAGATAGTAATGCAATTTATTATATTCTAAACACAAAACATTCATTCATAAGAAACAATGCATAGTTAAGAAGTAAGTGCCTGATTGAATTAAAAGATGTTCATAATGCAAAGTCTTGGGTAAAACACACAAAGAAGAATAATCATATAACTTTTCTCTTAACTACTTCATATGATACCAATAATTGTTTACATTTTTTCTGTTCTTCAAAATATATCCTTTTTGCCATCATGTAATATAACACTAGCTCTTTACTTAATTAAAGTTAATACATGTTTTCTACCAACAAAAGATGAGCAGAACCTAAAAACAATCATTGAATGTTATATGTTGCTTTACTATACTTTTATGCTTAATATGCCATGAACGTTAATGTTAAATAACTCATCTTTATTGTGAAGTAAACTTGAAGACAAAAGAACTGCAAAAGAAAACACCCAACTCAAACACCACACAATCTCCGAGAGTGAGATACGGGGTACTTTGCGACGCATCTCATACTTATGCATTAATCATGCTTCTTCTTTAAACACTAGTCCTTACCGGACCAATGATGTTGTTTTCAGACTTCTCGGAGTTTATATATTAAATCGAAGACCTTGGTTGCATAATCTTGCAGTCAAAAAGGCAAGTTCAACCCTTTTATTCATGTCCTCTTGAAGTATTTGTTAAGAAACTATTTTTATAAGGTTATCATTGCATATCACACAAAAAGGGCAGAAAACTTATTTTATAATAATATGACTATGGTTATCCACCAGCGAGGTGGTAATCTCATATGGTTGGCAGATGGGACCACAGTAAGAATGATGTGGTGGAGGTCCCATTTGCACGGGAAAGTATCATCTAGGACTTAAAAACAAATGTCTTGCGCCGTATAATACGCGCTACCAAAGACTTGGAATGGGATGGGAAAGTCATCTGTGATCTTCTTCCGTTCGCATGTCAACAGGCAGCCAAGACCGTACGCTATACGTTCTTGCGAGACTACATGCACATGGGTGAGATCCCTTAATTCCCGCGGGCTCTGGTGTCTATGATGGGCTGCAAGGGGAGCCTAGATAGTCTTGCCTTATGATAGTGGCGGATATCAGGAGTAAACTATGATAGTTCTACCTTGCGGGGTAGAATATCGCCTGAGAAGTTCTATCTTGCGGGATAGAGTGTCAGGGGTGTACCTGCTTGCAGTAATGGGTGGGCATGCGGGGAGGTGGAGAAGCATTGTGAATTGCTTGGATCAATTGACTGGGCCCCACAACATAGGAAGTGTGGACGGGAAAGATTTCGCCCGGTTGTGCAACAAGGCTTTGATCTCTTATGGGTAAAGCAGCGCAACTCTACAGAGTGAAGAAATGTGACATGTTACTCCACGTTCCAGGATAGGACGACGAACGCAGCAGGAAAGGAGGCTCCTCAAAGCCCTAGCCCTGTGACTCCTGACGAACTTAGTCTTCGGAATAAAAGCAACTTTTTGAAGAAATGATTTCTAAAACTTGCAATAGCCTACGACAATCCATTGTCTGTGGCTGTATTTATGCATCAAACTTCCCACCTTGCATACTGAATTTGCTGGGTAACGATGTTACTCACCTTTGCCTCCTAAACCCCTGCTTGACATGAAGAACCACAAGAAGGCAACACTTTAGGCAATGAAGACTCCCATGGTGGATAAACATAGGATACCAGAGAAGTCAACTACAACGAGTGGAAGCAATCCAGAGAAGATGGAGGACAAGTGAAGTCATAGTATGTTAGAGGATAGATTTCCAGGCATAGAACCTATCTCTGTAGGCGTGTTGCTATAGCGCAAATGCAAACCTAGCCGAATTAGCCGTAGGTCTAGTCTAGCTTATTCTCCGAGGTTTTCCATTTGATGTTCTTTTATTATGGCCTTGCCTCATTGTTTCGAGGAGGTTCTAAAGATCTGTTGTTTTGGATTTTCTGTTTGTAGTCTTTAGTCATGCCTTGGACCTGCGATGTTTCTGTTGTACCACTCTGATGATGTATTGGTGCTATGTCAACGACTATAGCATACTACACCATGCAGTGGTATGCTGGGTCACCACAGCTGGTATCAAAGCAAACGTTTTGGCCCTAGGATTAAAACCCTCTAAAGGAGACCTGTAGGTTGGGTAGTGACTATAGGTAGTCATCTTATCTAAACCAAACTTCTAAAGGACTTGTGGTGGATATTCACTTGGGAATAACCTCGTCACAAGAGAGTAAAATCTTCTTTCATACCTTCTTGGAAGAAGTATTTCCTATTTGTTCTTAGATAAAGTTATGTATCTATTCTTTAACGAATATGTACATATCTCATCCTTAGAAGGTATGACCTAGTAAAGATTATCCTATAACCGCCAGAATTTACCAAAGTGAAGTAAGACCATGTTAGTGTTATCTTATGAGATATTGATGGTTGTATCTTTTAAAGAGAAGCCATCTGAGGTAGTGTAACCACAACTACTAAACACGTGAGTTTCACTTCTGCTTCTTTGAGTGATGGTGTAGCATCCTTGAGCCAATACTAGAATTTCATAAGATAAGGAGTATGATGATAGCTTAATAAAAGAAAGTCTCATGGTGAGCCTAGCTCCTAAACCATGATAGGAACGTTAATTGTGACAATTTGCTAAGGAAATAACGTTGAATAAAAGTGTGTAGGATCAACATATGCGAGATAGAGATAACTTAGGTAGGATAATGAGAAGGTATTATAGGCTAATAACAACTTGTGTAGCAATTGTGAGAGATTATGTGAGGTTAGTACTTAGTTGAAACACAATTGGTAGCAAGCATAGTAAGGGAGTTATATCACATTTAGTGCTAGATAGCTACTACTTTAGATCACTTTGGTGCCGTTTTATCCTGTTGCAAGTGGTCAACTGGGGTAATCAGTGAGATGTAGAGTAGTATCAACCTTATACCTTACCATACAACGGTAGAGACCTATATACTACTAAATGTGTGCATCATATTATAATCTATATAAGCCGTAGTACGAGAGATGTTATACTCGAAGTGCTATGTTATAGGCTTTACTTATGCATGTATGCATATCATCTGGATTTCTTAGATTTTATTGGTTCTTTGAGTGACTAGATCTAGTCAGGAAGCTTCGCTTGATGTGCAAATGCATGTTGCATCACCAAGTTATGGCTTAATGTTAAAGATCTAGATAGACTAGGAATTCGTGTAAGGAAGAGACGAGTTCCAAAGGCCAAGGAAGAAGACCTGCATGAAGATGAAGACTTGCATGAAGATGAAGGGTTATGGTTCTTGGGATCTTTGTTATGCAGTTTTGGCTATGCCCGTGTTATGGCGCAACTGAGGGTTTGTGTGCCGATGATCCATTCTGAGCACGCCTACCGATGAGCATCGGTCTGTGATTGGTAAACCCAGGGACCCTTGGTTACGTAGCATGACCAGTGACACATAGCCACTAGTAGAAAACAGGCTAAAGGACCAAACTCGAAAACCCCATTTGTCCCGGTCGTACTGCAAACCGGGACAGATGGGGCATAAAACGCGCCGAGCGCTCCAGGCGACACCCATTGGTCCCGGTTCCAGCCACGAACCGGGACAAATGAGGTAGCACCCGCCGAGCGCTTCAGGCGACACTCATTTGTCCCGGTTCCAGTCACGAACCAGGACAAATGTCATGGTTTCAGTTACGCGCGCCTGCGGAAGCCGAGCCATCGCCGCGTTTTTTCGACGCGCACGGAAGACGAGCGGAAATACGGCGCCGCCGGCGATTCCTCTGCCCTCCGGCGATTAATTCCTCAGCTCTCCGCCGGCGATTCATCTTCCTCTCCGGCGCTATAAAATGCACTGTACAGTACGACTCCTCCACACACCATTTCTCCGGCCATCTCTCCTCTCTTTTCTCCGTCCCTATGGAGCCACTCGTGCCTCGGTCCGATGAGTTTTACGACTACGAGAAGGAAGGCATGCGGTTCAAGGTGTGGGTCACCCTTCGTGCATGGCGCGTGGAGAAGTGGATCCGCGACGTGAAGAACTACTTCCTCGACGCCGCTCCGATCAAAGCCGTTGGACTCGATTGCGAGTTCACCGACCCTCGACGGAAGGATACTCCGCAGTGCGCCACCGTCCTTCAACTCTCGGTGGCGACCGAGACTCTTATCTTCCAAATTTGCAAAGCTGATCGGGTGCCACAGGTCCTCGTGGATTTCTTAGGTGATGAGACAATCAAATTCTACGGCGTGGCAATCCATAATGACATGAAGATGCTAGCCTACTACGGAATTATTATTCGGTCCGCGGTCGACCTGCAGAGGGATCGCCGAAACCCTACCGGCAATTTTACTCCTAGTCTATATGCTCTCTCTAATGCGGTCATTGGGACAAATCTTGAGAAGAAGAAGAAATACAAGAAGAAGAAGAACACGGACGACGACAAGGAAGACACGTTACAAAAAGACCTAATTTTCGGCTGGGGCAACGTTCCATTGAGCTACAATCAAGTCGTATATGCTGCTTTAGACGCTCGCCTTGGCTTCGAGATTGCACGGAAGTGGGATAGTCTACGCGGCTATAATACGTACAATGATCATCTTAATGTCGTTGATGAGTAGACTATCTATGTATTCCGTTACGCAAAAATTCTGTGTGCGCGTGTTCTCTTGTATTGACCGAAATATATCTAAAGTTTGCAAAAGTGTTTTCAAATTCCAAAGTTTGCAAAAGTTATTTAAAACAGAGAACAGAAAATGGTTTTGTATTAGTTAGTCAAATTCAAACATTTTTCATATTCATAGTTTTTCCAAAATCCAAAGTTTGCAAAAGTTATTTAAAACAGAAAACAGAAAAAGAAAATAAAAAAAATGAAAAAACCTCCATCTGTCCCGGTTTCAGTCACAAACCGGGACAAATGGCCTCCTTGTTGTCCCGGTTTGTGACTGAAACCGGGACAAATGGGGGGGTGCTTATATATACTGACCAGCAGCCCCCTCCCAAAACCATTGGAGGCATTTTTTTTTGAAATGGAAGGAGGGGGTGTGTGCTAGTGTTTTTTTTTGTATGCATGCAAGGTGTTTGATGAAATGCCCGAGAGAGTTCAGGAAATGATCTGATGTACACTTAAAGAAGTTTATTCTTCTTTTCGATCAAGGTTAATTTTTCTCTCATTTCATTTGTAATTAATTGATACCGTGCATGTTCAGTGTTTATTTGTCGATGTTATGTAATGGTTATTGATGTAGTTCATTATATAATGCAGATGGACCGACAATGGATGTATGGTGACCGACGCACTGCCGAGTACATGACAGGTTTGAGGAAATTTCTAGAGAAAGCCCAGGCCCACAGTACCAATGGTTTCATGTGTTGTCCATGTGTCAACTGTCAGAATTAGACAGATCACCCAAACGTGAGAACCCTTCAAAGTCATCTTATTCGGCATGGTTTCATGCCCAGCTATAATTGTTGGACGAAGCACGGAGAAAAAGGTGTTATGATGGAAGACAATGAAGAAGAGGAAGATGATGACAACTATCCTATGTTCCCGGAGTACGGAGATTCTGCAACGGGGGAAGCTGAAGCTGAAGAGGCACCAGATGAGCCCACTGACGATCTTGGTAGGGCCATTGCTGATGCAAAGAGAGAGTGCGGAACTGAAAAGGAGAGGTTGAAGTTCGACCAGATGTTAGAGGATCACAAGAAATTGTTGTATCCAAGTTGCGAAGATGGTCAGAAAAAGCTGGGTACCACACTGGAATTACTGCAGTGGAAGGCAGAGTGTGGTGTGACTGACAAGGGATTTGGAAAGTTGCTGCATATAATTAGGAAGATGCTTCCAAAGATCAACGAGTTGCCCGACAGCACGTACGAAGCAAAGAAGGTTGTGTGCCCTCTAGGATTAGACGTGCATAAGATACATGCCTGCCCTAATGACTGCATCCTCTACCGCGGTGAGTATGAGAATTTGGATGCATGTCCAGTATGCACTGCATTGCGGTATAAGATCAGACGAGATGACCCTGGTGAAGTTGAGGGTGAGCGTCCCCGGAAGAGGGTTCCTGCCAAGGTGATGTGGTATGCTCCTATAATACCACGGTTGAAACGCCTGTTCGCGAATAAAGAGCATGCCAAGTTGTTGCGATGGCACAAAGAGGACCGTAAGAAAGACGCGATGTGTAGACACCCCGCTGATGGGTCGCAGTGGAGAAAAATTGAGAGAGAGTTCCCGGAATTTGAAGATGACGCAAGGAACTTAAGGTTTGGTCTAAGTACAGACGGTTTCAATCCGTTTGGGGAGCAGAGCAGCAGTCATAGCACATGGCATGTGACTCTATGAATTTATAACCTTCCTCCTTGGTTGTGCATGAAGCGAAGGTTCATTATGATGCCATTGCTCATCCAAGGCCCGAAGCAACCCGGCGACGACCTTGATGTGTACCTCAGGCCATTATTTGAAGAACTTTTACAGTTGTGGCGCGAAGAAGGTGTACGGGTGTGGGATGAGCACAAACATGAGGAATTTGACCTACGAGCTCTGCTTTTTGTAACAATTAACGATTGGCCTGCTCTTGCTAACCTCTCAGGGCAGTCGACCAAGGGGTACAATGCATGCACACACTGTTTGGGTGAGACTGAATGTTTATATTTTGATAAATGTAAGAAGTGTGTGTATCTGGGGCATCGTCGATTTCTTCCGATCAGGCATACCGCAAGGAAGAAAGGCAAGCATTTTAAAGGTGAGGCTGATCACAGTAGGAGGCCTGTCAACCGTACTGGTGAAGAAATATTTGATATGGTCAAGGATCTAAAAGTAATCTTTGGAAAGGGTCCTGGAGGACAACAGGTTCCGAAAGACGCTAACGGGCACGCACCCATGTGGAAGAAAAAATCTATATTTTGGGAGCTACCATATTGGAAGGTCCTAGAGGTTAAATCTGCTATCGACGTGATGCACGTGACGAAGAATGTTTGCGTGAACCTGCTAGGCTACTTGGGCGTGTACGGGAAGAAAAAAGATACAGAGGAAGCACGGGAGGACCAGAAACGTGTGAAAGAACGAGACGGCCTAAGTCCCGAACACTACGAAGGTTCTGCCAGCTACGCTCTTACCAAACAAGAGAAAGTAATATTCTTTGAATGCCTGAGCAGTATCAAGGTCACGGCTGGGTTCTCGTCGAATATAAAGAGGATAGTAAATGTGAGACTCCAAAAATTTCAGAACCTAAAGTCTCATGATTGCCACGTGATTATGACGCAATTGCTTCCGATTGCACTGAGGGGGCTACTACCGGAAAATGTTCGAGTACCCATTGTGAAGCTTTGTGCATTCCTCAATGCAATATCTCAAAAGGTAATCGATCCGGCGATTCTACCAGGGTTGCAAAATGATGTGGTCCAGTGTCTTGTCAGTTTTGAGTTGGTGTTCCCTCCATCCTTCTTCGATGTTATGACGCATCTCCTGGTTCACCTAGTCGAAGAGATTCAAGTTCTCGGTCCTGTATTTCTGCACAATATGTTCCCATTTGAGAGGTTCATGGCAGTCTTAAAGAAATATGTGCATAACCGTGCTAGGCCAGAAGGAAGCATCTCCAACGGCTACGGTAACGAGGAGGTCATTGAGTTCTGTGTTGACTTTATTCATGACCTTAAGCCGATAGGTGTTCCACAATCACGACATGAGGGTAGACTTAGTGGAAAAGGCACACTAGGAAAGAAAACAAAAATTTGTATGGATGGACATTCTTTCACTGAAGCACACTATACAGTTCTACAAAGTTCTACCTTGGTGGCCCCGTATATCGATGAACACAAGAATTTTGTACGCTCTCTACACGCGGGGAAGTCTGACAACTGGATTGTACGTACACACATGGCCACGTTCGGCGGTTGGTTGCGAGCACATCTTGAAAATAAAGACAAGGTTGATGAAGAGTTACACTTGTTGGCCAGGGCACCATCTACAACTATATGTACTTTCCAAGGGTACGAGATAAATGGAAATACATTTTACACGAGTGTCCAAGATAAAAAGAGCACGAACCAAAACAGTGGTGTTCGCATTGATGCAACAAACAACAATGGGCAGAAGAACACATATTATGGTTGCATAGAGGAGATATGGGAACTTGACTATTGACCTTCTTTTAAGATCCCTTTGTTTCGGTGCAAATGGGTCAATCTGAAAGGCGGGGTTGAGGTAGACAAGATGTACGGAATGACAACAGTGGATCTAAACAATCTTGCGTACAGAGACGAACCATTCGTGCTAGCCAATGATGTGGCTCAGATTTTCTATGTGAAAGACATATCTAGCAGACCCAAAAAAAGAAACATCCTGGGAGTGGAGGAGTCGAGGCGTCACATAGTTCTTTCAGGAAAAAGAAACATCGTGGGAGTGGAGGACAAGACAGACATGTCAGATGATTATAATAATTTTGATGAAATTCCGCCTTTCGTAGTGAACATTGACCCAATCATCAAGTTGATTGAAGAAGATGCTCCATGGTTCCGACGTAGAAGAACTGGCGGTGTTGTGTGATGGAGATGTTGGTGCGATATGTAATAATTAATATATTAAACTTTTGATATGAAGAAGATGCTCCATTTTTACCTGCATATCAAATGGATCCGTCGGCGTTGATAGAACAAAACACACGATTTCACCTGCATACAGCCCCACGGTGGCTCTTGATGAGTGCCTGCATATCAAATGCACCGTGGGGCGTATGCAGGGAATCCGAGTAATTTGTATATATTCCTCAGTAGATGAATTGAACTATTCTTTTGATAGAACAAAACACACGATTTCACCTGCATACAGCCCCACGGTGGCTCCTGAGTGCCTGCATATCAAATGCACCGTGGGGCGTATGCAGGGAATCCGAGTGATTTGTATACCACACACCACCCGGCTAGGCACTAGAAGGAGGAAACACTGAGTGCTCGCCTCGTCCAAGAGGGGGCTATATATAGGGTCACGGGCTCAACCAGTGGTACTGATAGTGTTGATCCAACAGCTCTCAAGTGCTCAAAAGAAGCACACCCCTGATCCAACGGCTAACAAGTGTTTCAAAGAAACACACGATCCGTGTGCTTCTTTAGTCCCGGTTTGAAACTGAAAGCGTTAATCGAACAGCTCAGAAGCAATCAAAAGAAACACACACCTGATCAAACGGCTTACAAGTGCTTGAAAGAAACACACGATCCGTGTTCTTCTTTAGTCCCGGTTTGGAAGTTAAAGTGTTGATCGAACAGCTCAGAATTCCAAAGTTTGCAAAAGTTATACAAATTCACATTCAAAATAGTTTTAAACTAATTAAAATAATGGTTATAGAAAAGAGAAAATGTTTTTGTATTAGTTAGTAAAATTCAAACACTTTTCATATTGAAAGTTTTTTCAAATACCAAAGTTTGCAAAAGTTATACAAATTCACATTCAAAATAGTTTTAAACTAATTAAAATAATGGTTATAGAAAAGAGAAAATGTTTTTGTATTAGTTAGTAAAATTCAAACACTTTTCATATTGAAAGTTTTTTCAAATTCCAAAGTTTGCAAAAGTTATACAAATTCACATTCAAAATAGTTTTAAACTAATTAAAATAATGGTTATAGAAAAGAGAAAATGTTTTTGTATTAGTTAGTCAAATTCAAACACTTTTCATATTGAAAGTTTTTTCAAATTCCAAAGTTATTTAAAACTGAAAACAGAAAACAGAAAACAGAAAAAGAAAAGAAAAGAAAAGAAAAAGAAAAAGAAAAAGAAAAAGGAAAAACCCCATCTATCCCGGGTGGTGGCACAGCCCGGGACAGATGGGGTGCTATCTGTCCCGGGTGCAGCAACGGCCCGGGACAGATGAGTGCTATTTGTCCCGGGCTGAGCCACCACCCGGGACAGATAGAGTGTTGCTATATAAGCAACACTTAGCCACGGGTGGTGGCTCAACCCGGAGCAAAATCACTACGACGCCGTCAGGCTGCCGAAATTCCCCTCGAGCGCCGTCGTCTCCTTCCTCGACTCCGGCCGGGCCTCGCTGCATCCTCGAGCGCCGCCACCTTCCTCCTCGACTCCGGCGACTAGGTGAGCCTCTCCCCTCTCTCTGCGCTTGCCTCTTCCCTCTCTCTGCGCGTGCCCCAAACCCTAGCCGTCGCGCCGCCGTTGCCGTAGCACCGCCGTGCGAGGAGATGGAGCAGCACCGTGCCGTCACGCCGCCGTTGCCGCAGCTCGCCGCCGCACGGCCTCGTCCCCGCGTGCCTCCAATCGCGCCCGCTCTGCGCGTGCCCCAAACCCTAGCCGTCGCGCCGCCGTTGCCGCAGCACCGCCGTGCGAGGAGATGGAGCAGCACCGTGCCGTCACGCCGCCGTTGCCGCAGCTCGCCGCCGCACGGCCTCGTCCCCGCGTGCCTCCAATCGCGCCCGCTCTGCGCCCCGCGCACGTACGTACGCCGCCGACCGCCGCGAGCTCGCCAGCGCCCGCTGACGTCAGCGTTGTCTGGATGACGTCAGGGATTTTTTAATTACAGGAAACGTCTAAATAAAAAAAATGGAGGAATCTCATGTCCAGTTCAGAAAAATGCAAAGAAACTACCAAAAATTTCAGAAAAAATATCTTTCCATCCAACACATTGGAAATTAGTATGCGAAATTCCCCTCGAGCGCCGCCGCCTCCTTCCTCGACTCCGGTCGGGCCCCAAACCCTAGCCTCGCGTTGCCTTGTCCGTCGCCGGCCTCCGCTTCGACGAGAAATCCACCGTATCGTGCACACACTCGCACGACCCTTCACGCTCGAATTCCAAGGAATTGTGCTCGGCAGTGAGGATTTCTCCATTGATGACTCCACGATGACGTCATCATCACATTTTCCTTTTTTTTTCCTAAATGTATATCACTGATGTGTTTAGTATACATGTTTTACGGATGTAATTGTTACCTAATCACTTTACATGTTTTAACTAGGTCATTAGTCAAATGAGTGTGTACTTTGACATGTCAAATGAGTTTTGTCTTAGAACCAAGGATGCCAAAATTGTTAGAAGTTTTGTAGTTTAAACCATGTATCAATGTTTGCAACATTGAAGCAAATTGTTAGAAGGTAGTGGAGCCACGGCCCGGGACAGATGAGTGTTGCTATATAAGCAACACTTAGCCACGGGTGGTGGCTCAACCCGGAGCCATTCCCCACTCCTCGCGAAGCGCTGCCCAAATTTCCCGTGAACCACCCTAGCCGCCGCCGCCTCCTTCTTCGACTCCGGCTGGGCCTCGCCGCCACCTTCCTCGCATCCTTCTTCGACTAGGTGAGCCTCGCGCGTGCCCTGAACCCTAGCTCGTGCTCCCTTTCTCTCTCTGCGCGCGCGTGCCACGAACCCTAGCCTCATATCGCCATCTTCGGCTCCGCGGCCGAGCGACTCCGGCGAGCGGCAACAGCGGCCTGGCGGCGCTCCGTTAGAGACATTTGACTGGCCAGACCGGCTTAAGGCTTGGTTCTATGGGCATGGTGGAAAGTTAGACCCTGAAACAGGTGACTGTCTTTTTACCAAGGAGCAAAGACCTGACCCTATTGAAGCTCTCAGAGAGGTATGGAAGGAGGTCATGGAAGGCAGGTTCCACCCTAACAGAGAGAAGGACGAGCTATCGCGAGCCCTTAAGAATCCTGAACACAGTGGACGAACAAGAGGAACCGTCGGCTCTGTACCGTGGATACTTGGGTTTCCCAAAGATTTTGGCACTTACAGATGCCGATCGAGAAAGAAGAAAGAGATTGCCGACCGGGCCCAGTGGATGGAAAATAAATTAATACAGCATGAGAACGAGATAGCAGAGCTGAAGGCAGCGCAGACTCGACGGATGCCCTGCGAATCTGAGACGCCCGAAGATCCTTCTCCTGATCCAAAATCAATGCGGAGAAGCAGCGTAGCTTCGACGGAGCTCGATCGCCACAATGATATGCCGGGTCCTCGTCACCCCGTGGATAATATCATGCAGCGGGAACTTTGCGACCTACATGTGCCATGCGTGAACATAACCGTGAAGGTGGCGCACGGCTTTGCCCTACCGCCTAGACCAAATGGAACTTACCATTGTCGCCCTATTCCAGATGGCTATGCTGTTGTCGGGGTTGATGAGGTTATCAAGACATATGAGGGAATTAAGCTGGACTTCCCTACGGGTGAAGACGAGGTTGAGTTGAGATTGCCCTCAAGAGTACCTGCTTATGGAAAAAAGAATACATCGTGTTCCCACACATGCAGCAAAATCGCCCTCCCAGTCCACAAGCCAGTCCACATAACTACAACAACGACAACCAATGCGCTAGTCCAGACACCCCCCACAACGACAACCAAGGCGCTAGTCCATCTCCGCCGCCGCGTGAGCGTACTCCGCCGCGTGAGCGTACTCCGCCGCGTCAACGGACTCCATCGCCTCCGCAAAAGAAGCGGAAGTGCACCGATGCGTCGACTAGTACTCAGAAAAGCGAAACGGGGAAGTCTCGCTTTGTGAACTCTAGCAAAGATGTCGATACATGGGTCGAGGAGATCCAGGCTTCCCAGAGAAAGAAGGCAAAAAAGATGTCTTTGCTTGTTCCGGTTTATTCTTCGGATGCGATTCGGTGGGCCATAGAATTTCTTACGCATCCGTCGCAATATGAACTAAATATGGACGATGACTACACACGCGTTCTGGTGCGTACATCTAGGAGAGTGCGGGAAGAACAAAAATCTGCTGCCACCCAGAAGAGAGATGTTCCACAGCTCGGAATGCAGGCGGGACAATCGGCCCCTCCACTCATATTGGCGCCTTACAACCGGAACCCGGTCGATGATGTACTTTCGCAGCAAGCTAGAGATATGGGTATAACTCTGGCAGAGCTTAAGGCATTGCAATCTGGCGAGAGTGTCACCATACATGAGGTGGTGCGGACATATGTGAGAGGAGAAGATCTTGTCGACCCTGCAATGGTGCGCACTCTACCAGCTAGGTTGCACCAACTAAATGCATGGTACTTGCGTACCACGAAAAGTCAAGACGGAGACTGGCTCTATGGGAAAATTCCAAAGGATTTTTTTGGCCCAGGTGATGATGAGGTTCAAATCGAGTATTGCGAATTATGGCAGTTATTCAATTTTGACGCGCTCGACAAATCTATCATCAGTGCCTTTTGCATGTAAGTAATTAAATTATGTATATATGTCAGTAATTCTCTAGCTCTACTTATTTTTCATTGCTTGTAATTATCCTTATCACTATATTACTTTTGTACTCTATTATGCAGGCTGAAAATTATACAATCTCGAAAGCTGGGACTCAATCACAAGATTGAATTCATTGACCCTAATTGAGTTCATCATCATGGTTTGTTACATTACCCAGATCAAACTGAGGAGCTTTTGCTTACTTATTTGATGGCGCAACATTACAAAAGCAGCATAATTTTCCCGTTCAATTTCGAGTGAGTTGTTTACTTTCTTATACATACTCGATGTTAATTAAGTATATGTAATTGATGATTTAGTTATTAACAAATATAAACATATGGCAGATTTCACTGGGTATTATTTGAGATTGATGTTGAAAAGGCAATCGTTGATGTCTTGGACCCATTATAGAAACCTGAAGAAAAGTTCGACGACACGAAACAGATGCTCCAGAGGTAATTTCGTTCATTATCACAATCGACCTCGTCTTTTCTAATAATATATAGTAATTAGTTAACTTCTTTACTAATTTTTCATACCGTAAACTTCAGGGTTTGGGACAAGTTCACCGGTTTCCACAAGGATGTCGGTATAGCTAAGAACCTCACTTTTAAATGGCGAGAGGTAAGACGTACTAGCTAGGTTCCACATACGCATATTCTTAATTTCAGTCTCACAATACCATTTTTTCAATATTTTTGATTATTTTTTATTGATTTCTTATCTTATTCTATCATAAAGTGCGTGAAGCAGCAACAAGGCACCAATTTGTGTGGATTCTATGTCTGCGAGTTCATCCGAATTCACTTCAATGAGGGTGTAGACTGGAATAGGGTACGTTAACAATTCATTCAAACTTGTTCACTTTTCAAATTGAATTATTTTCATAATGGTTGATATATTGGTGTTGATCTCTCCTTTTTAGTTTTAGACGATCCGGAACAGGCTTGATGCAAAAGACCGCCTACTACCAATCGCGGAGGAAATTGCGGGTTTTCTGCTTGACTATGTCATAAAGCCAGGCGTAGAATGCAGTATAATCCGGCCGCCAAAAAAGACCATCCCGAGGAAAAAATAGGGTCTAATGCTTCTCTGTCATGTAATGATCTCTGTTTGTAAATATTTAGACATGATCTTCCGGTTGTAAATATTTGTTTGGGAGAACTCGTGTACTAGTAGTATTCATGACTATATCCCGAGGAAAAAATCGTGTATTCATGATATATATTACATAGTAACGTATAATATGCAACTAGATCTTGTTTGAAATGAAACATAAATGAAAAAACACAAACACAAAAGAATCAGTAACATAAATAGAAAACAGAAACAAAAATAGAAAACAGGAAACAAAACAAAAGAAACAAAAAAAGAAGAAAAAATCATATATACTGTCCCGGTTCGTATTACGAACCGGGACAAATGAGTGGGAGCCAGAGGCTGTCTGGTTTGGCCACGTGACCCCCCTACTGGTCCCGGGCCGTGGCGTGCCCGGGACAAATAGGGGAGGCTATTTGTCCCGAACACGCTGTCTCGGGCGCGTGACCGGGACAAAAAGCCCTCCCGGCCCGGGACCAGTGGCCTGTTTTACTCTAGTGAGCATTTCTGTATAGTTTAGAGGTCGAGTCCGACAGTAACACGATTCTAGGATTCCTTGTTATGCATTCTTGGTTATGATTAGCGTGGTAGTCTTCCGAGGGGTTTGTGTGACCGGTGTTCCCGGCACGCCTGCAGTGCAATTCTGCCTGGTAGTGGTACCCCAGTAACTCTCGGCTAACATGTCTAAGAGCACATATCAGTTGTGTATAACTCTAAATTCCAGGATTAGCCAGAAGTATTGGCATCAGAAGAGACGAATGACATTCTAGCGTGAAGATTGTTTGGAGAGTTTACCTCGGATATCCACAATTGTGTGGGTACACCGCAAATTTCCTTGTGAGATCATATATAGGTAAATGTAAGGTAGACACAGACCATGATCCCAACCCTAAGAACCATGTTGGTACACCCAAAGTGTAGAAACCATTACAACAATCTAAGGAGGGGAGTGATTAATGGAATAGAAGAGTTGAAATATAACAAAGAGAAGTATTGAAACATGATCAGTTGAAGTAAAAGATGAAAAGGAACCCTAGATTTGGAGCAGTTGGGCCTTATTTTCACAAGGTTTGATGTAATTCAGACAAAGATAGAACCCTTATGGTAATCTCAATTCAGAAGTTGAGATTCCTACTGAAATGAAGTAATGGTTATACTTTAAGTGGAGATTGACAAAACCAAGTTGTTGAACTACTTCTGTCAATAAAAGGGTCTTTCTTGGTTCGAACCCATAGAATGACAGGAGAAGTGGGTAGGAGAAATCACCTAGTAAACCATATCAAAAGATCACTTTGCATCACTATGATGAGTGTATTATGAAGATTCCAGATGAAACGAGAAAAAGGAAACCCGATTTAGTAAGCCACTGGAAGTAAATCTTCCCGACCATTCATATTTTGGTGGATTAGGTAGAGTGCCATTACAAAGGTTGGTTGAAGAATAAGTCAAGGTGTGCCCTGGTAAGACTTCCTAAACCCTAAGTACCTTCCAAATAATAGGTCAGGTATTAAGTGTAGGAGTATAGTTAGAGGTACTAAAAGGACTAACGAGGATTAGATGAAGCTCTGATTGAAGGAGTTTTCAAGAAGATAGAAACAGGTGTAAAATATTTCCCAAAGGAATCACAGAATCAAAGGAATTGCCAGTTAGATAATTGCTAAGTCAAAAGAGGATTCAAGGAAAATATAGATTTGGGGATACACCAATTATCTCCACTGAGGATCAATACAAAGTTCGAGAATTTCCATCTTATACAAGACGGATCCACAATCCGAAACGTAAGAGAGTACGAACTTTGGGGACGAAGTTTAGTTTAAGGAGGGGAGACTATAACATCTCAAGACTTAGGGTCCAGAAATAGAGTGCACACATGAGTGTGCATTGCATTCATGCATCAGAAAATCCGAATAAGTTTTCCGCATTTAATTTTCAAAACACTAAGTGATTAAAGTTTCACTTGAGTTGGTGGAATTGAAGAAGATCATCAACTTGAGCGCTATAAACTTTGGCATGATCTTGGCTTAAACTTTATTTTGGGTTGAGTGATATACGATAAGTAGCTAAACCAAAATGAAATAAAACTTGCTACACCAAAACATTAATTAGGAGTTAATGATCAACCCAACTATTTTAGCTATCCTCTGAGCATCTATCCTCATCAATGGTGCTAGACATACTTCTAGCACATGGAATTCATGACAGTCTCGAAGACCAAGTGGATTCACCTAAATCTTAAACTAGATCTTCTTCCCTCATCTCGACATCTTATCTTTTTATCTCCCAATCTGCTCAAAGGCATCCACAAGACAAGATGACCAGAAAGGAGGAAATGCAGCAAGAAGACTTAGAGAAGCATTCCCTAGATGGGCATATAAGTGTTATGCCAATCTACCATGAAGAATTGGAAACTCTCATGTCATTACTCATCTTTATTAACGTCCCGAGAAACAGTGTGAAATTCATATGTTTGTGTTACATAGAAGTAGTGCGAGAACAAGCTTCGAAACCTTGTTAACAACTCACTTTTGTAAACATAAAACAATTGGGTGTCATATACAAATTAACTAAAGGCTAGATAATTCAGTACATCAAATACCTCATACACTTGAGTATAAGTAGTAGTTTGGACACAAGACTAATTACCTTGTTTACAAATTATTCTTATATTCATGAGGTAATGTGAGGACTTAAAACACATTAACATTGCACTTATCATATCACCATACGACCTAACTTTAGGCAGGTTATATATACCTTGTGTTTCCATAGACATCTAACCATGCTTTCGCATGATTTAGTTGTGGGGTATCACAAGTCATAGCCTCAATGGAAATATTCCATGGTTAATAGGAATTTCCATTCCTTCGATTTGTATACTCTTTATAGGCATCAAAATGAACAAGTGCAATTATTAATGGAAAACAACTTGTTGTGCCTAGAAATTCCTAAAGCACCAAAACATTTGTGTGAATAAATACATCCATCCGTATCTTCGTGAAATCCATCTATTCAATTTCAGAATGCATAAATAACAGACTATCACATTCAAATAAAGGACTATCAAATATATACAAATAAAGAAATATCAACATGTTTTCATGTTGCTCACATGCACATCAAAATAGAAAATTGCAAAGCCACACCTTTTGTTAAGGGAATAAATATAAATATGTACAAATCTAATATAGAAATGAAAATTACTCAAAATATACAAAATTATTTAAGTGCAAAATTTAAATAAACATTGAAATGCAATTCTAAACCTTCTAGGATGTCCCTGCACATTTTTCCACTTCAAAAAAAGTCCAAAGACAGGAAATAAGGGTCTATGTACAATGTGTCTATAATTTCCTTGAAACCCAGGGGGTTTTCTGCAAAATGATTTATTTCCTCTTTCTTCTTCCTCCGGCCAGAAGGCAGGGGAGAGTCGTGTCCTCACCCCCAAGCTTCCGTGCCCTCTCCTCTCGCCTCCCGCGCGGATAAGGAATGAGACGCAATCCCCATCCTCCTCGCTATCTCACTCGCGCCCTCTCTCTGTCTTTCTTCCTCTAAACCTAACCCTAGTTCATCTCGGCCGCCGCCGTGCGCAAGCGATACCCGGCGATTTCGGTCATATATTCTAGTTCCTAGAAGCGGGGAAGCACCTCTCTGGGGTACCCTTCCTCCTCTTTCATCCGTGCAAGCGGAGGAGCGCGGGAGGAGGCGTATTTCTTGATCTCCTCCAAGTCCGGCCGCCGGCGTCCGCAGAAGCTCTCGTCGCCGCCTGAACTCGACGTACTTTACCGAGCCTTCCACCGTGATCACGGTGAGCTTGCGCACCTCTCCACACTCTCCAAACTCCTCAACTTCTCTCGGGATTATGAGATCATCGGGAGCCGAGCACCGCCGCCGCAATATAGCTCACCGCCGGCGACTCCGGTGACCATATGGTCAACCGAGCCGCCCAATCGAGTCATCACACCGTTCCCGTTCATCCACGCCACACCCCGCTCTCCAATTCGTGCGGAATCGAGCAAATTGAGCTCAATCCGAGACAAATTTCCATCATGGTGTCACCCTGACATCAGCCTCCATTTATTTTATTTCTGGAAATTCAGTTCGGAATATCTATGTGCATGACATATGGGACCCCTCTGACAGACTTTTATTCATTTAGGAAAACTCTGTAAATATTAAAACCATGACATGTGGGCCCAACTTAATTTAATAACTTTAGAAATTGATTTAAACTGAATAAACTTTGTAAATTCATACCTAATTCATTTTAAATCAGAAAAATATGATCTATATTCCAAAATGATCAGAAAAATATAATCTATATTGTTCTATCATTCTTATTTGTAATTGAATAAAATTGAACATAATAAAATTTGAAATACAAACCACATAATCTTTGAAATATGAAGTTATTTGAAATGCTATTTTGGATGCATTTCAACTTCATTAAAACTGTCTCACTTGCATAACTTTAACTTTAGTAATGTGTTTTTTGTATAACATGAAGTATTTTTATGCAATCTATTTTAAAATGAAAAACACTAAGAATTATTTTCATATTTTTGAAAATGAAATTATAAGCTTATACAAGTTGTTCTTTTACTATTTAATTATCATTTCAAATAAATATGTTATAACAACACTTTGAATTACTAAGTTCATTTTAAATAAATGTTCCACATACATCCTTTGTTACCTAACTCCCTTTCATTTATATTGTGTGTAAGAAAAATAAATAGGAACAATCTAAAATTCATAACACCGAGATAGTAATGCAATTTGTTATATTCTAAGCACAAAGCATTCATTCATAAGAAACAATTCATAGTTAAGAAGTAAGTGCCTAATTGAAGTAAAAGATGTTCATAATGCAAAGTCTTAAAAAAACACAAAGAAGAATAATCATATAACTTTTCTATTAACTACTTCATATGATACCAACAATTGTTTACATTATTTCTGTTCTTCAAAATATATCCTTTTTGCCATCATGTAATATAACACTAGCTATTTATTTAATTAAAGTTAATACATGTTTTCTACCAACAAAAGATGAGCACAACCTAAAAACAATCATTGAATGTTATATGTTGCTTTACTTTACTTTTATGCTTAATATTCCATGAACATTAATGTTAAAGAACTCATATTTGTTGTGAAGTAAACTTGAAGACAAAACAACTGCAAAAGAAAACACCCAACTCAAACAACACACAATATCCGAGAGTGAGATACGGGGTACTTTACGACGCATCTCATACTTATGCATTATATCAAAGACCAAAGATGTTGTTTTCAGACTTCTCGGAGTTTATATATTATATCGAAGACCTTGGATGCATAATCTTGCAGTCAAAAAGGCAAGTTCATCCCTTTTATTCATGTCCTCTTGAAGTATTTGTTAATAAACTATTTTTAAAAGGTTATCATTGCATATCACACAAAAAGGGCAGAAAACTTATTTTATAATAATATGACTATGGTTATCCACCAGTGAGGTGGTAATCTCATATGGTTGGCAGATGGAACCACGGTAAGAATGATGTGGTGGAGGTCCCATTTGCACGGGAAAGTATCATCTAGGACTTAACAACAAATGTCGCCAGTGATTCTTGCGCCGTATAATACGCGCTACCATAAGACTTGGAATGGGATGGGAAAGTCATATGCTATCTTCTTTTGTTCGCATGTCAATGGGCAGCCAAGACCGTACGCTGTATCTTCTTGCGAGACTACATGCACATAGGTGGTATCCCTTAATTCCCGCGGGCTCTAGTGTCTATAATGAGTTGCAAGGGAAGCCTAGATAGTCTTGCCTTATGATAGTGGCGGATATCAGGGGTAAACCATGATAGTTCTACCTTGCGGGGTAGAATATCGCCTAACAAGTTCTATCTCGCGGGATAGAGTGTCAGGGGTGTACCTGCTTGCAGTAATGGGTGGGCATGCAAGGAGGTGGAGAAGCACGGTGAATGGCTTGGATCAATTGACTGGGCCCCACACCATAGGAAGTCTGGATGGGAAAGATTTCGCCCGGTTGTGCCATAAGGCTTTGATTTCTTATGTGTAAAGTAGAACACCTCTGCACAGTGTATAAATGTGACATGTTACTCCACGTTCCAGGATGGGACGACGAACGCAGCAGGAAAGGAGACTCCTCAAAGCCCTAGCCATGTGACTCCTGACGAGCATAGTCTTCGGAATAAAAGCCACCTTTTGAAGATATGATTTCTAAAACTAGCAATAGCCTACGACAATCCAATGTCTGTGGCTGTATTTATGCATCAAAATTCCCACCTTGCATAATGAACTTGTTGCATAACGCTGTTACTCACCCTTGCCTCCTAAACCCCTGCTAGACATGAAGAACCACAAGAAGGCAACACTTTAGGCTATGAAGACTCCCATGGCGGATAAACTTAGGATACCAGAGAAGTCAACTACAACGAGTGGAAGCAATCCAGAGAAGATAGAGGACAAGTGAAGGCGTAGTATGTTAGAGGATAGATTCCTAGTCATAGAACCTATCTCTGTAGGCGTGTTGCTATAGCGCAAACGCAAACCTAGCGGAATTAGCCGTAGGTCTAGTCTAGCTTATTCTCCGAGGTTTTCCATTTGATGTTCTTTTATTAGGGCCTTATCTCATTGTTTCTAGGAGGTTCTAAAGATCTGTTGTTTTGGATTTTCTGTTTGTAGTCTATATTCATGCCTTGGACCTGCGATGTTTCTGTTGTACCACTATGATGATGTAACACTGGTGGACGGTGATCCATTGGTGCTATATCAACGACTATAGCATACTACACATGCAGTGGTATGCTGGGTCACCACAGATCTGCTCTAGGCCTAGGCTATTGCGGATTATCTGGCTGTAGTCCCCTCCGTTGTCGCTGTCCGAGCCGTCATCGCGGTCGGGCGCCTTGCTGGTGCTTGCTTCGCCATCATTGCGGCCGGGAGCGCCCTGCTTTTTGAGGAGCAGAGTCCGCCTGAGCGCGTCGTCGTCCTCCTCGTCGGTGTCGTCGAGTATAGTACTCGATTTCCCACGCCACAGGAGGAGGGGGAACACGGCGGCGGCCCGCATTGGTGGCGGCTTGCTGGCGCTCCTCCGCGCGCTTACGCTCTGCCTCAACGAGTAGCTGGCGCTGGAGTTCAAGCTTCATCGAGGTGAATTCGTCGAGGCTCCATTCCTCGGCGAACTCCTTCGGCGCCGGTTCCACCGTGTTGAAGGAGGCGTCCTCTGCCTCCTTCAGACCGGGACATTCGTCTTTGACCTCTTACTCTTCCGCCGGTTCCTGCTTCGGCTCCGTCCTCGGCTTGACGTTGCGCCGGAACATCGGAGGGGTCGCAGCTCGCCGTGGCGCGCCGATTCGCAGGACGGCGCTCCGCATTGGGAGAGCTCGCCCCAAATTGAAGGTGGGAGTCGTAAAGGAGGGAGGAGCACTGGGTGTACCTTGAGACGCCGCCCCGCACGCGCCGGAGGAGGTCGACGAGTGGGCGGGGGCTGAGGCTGTGGATGATGGTCCGCGGGTGGGCCGCAGCGGCTTTGTTAGCCAGGGCTCGTCGCCGGCGGCAATGTAGTCCAGCACCCATTGTAGGGTGCCGTTCTCGCTGCCCCACCAGCGCATGCGCCCCAGCGAGTTCCACCGGCCCTCCACCGGGCCGTTGCTGCCACGGTCGTTGACGTCCTCGTCGTGGCGGTGCTGGAAGTAGGCAGTGTAACATCCCAACTTTAGACATTCCAAAAATGGTGTGTTTGTGTTGTAATAAAAATGATCTGCATGATATCTTTTCCTTTTGTCTCCACAATTAATTAAATTGTTGCATTTAAATTAAATCACACTATTAAATACAAAAGCAAATCCAAATATTTTTTTCAAATAGGATGTTACAAAGCTTTTGCAAATTTTCAAACTTAGTAAATTAAATTATCTATTTATAAATATAAAAGTTTGTCAAAAGGTTTCATCTCATATTTCTTTCCATTTTTTTAAATGCAAAAACCAGAAAAGAAATAAAAAGAAAAGTAAACAGAAAAAAAAACTGGCCTGGTCTGGGCCGAACCAGCCCAGCCCACCTCGCTGGAGTCGTCTCCCACCTCTGCCCGTACAGGACCTCGCTTTACAGCGAGGCATGGAGGCACTGCGCCTCGCCCCCACTGCCCTGCTCCTTTCCCCCTCTCTCTTCTTAACCGCAGCGCCCCCCAAACCCTAGGTCCCCTCTACCCCTTCCTCTCGCTACGTTGCCACCTCCCTCTCGGTCTTCCCCTGCTCCTCTACACCGCAAAAATCACCCGAGTTCCTCGCCGCCGCGCCGTACCTCCAGTCGTCCCCTCTCTTCCTCCTTGCGCCAACGGTTTCTGCCCCGTACCCTCCGTCCTCGGCGGCCAGCAACCGGGCCCGCAAGCCATGCACGCAGCCGTGTGAGCTCGACGTCCCCGACGCCGGCCACGGCCACGCCCGCCGTCCGCGACACCGTCCGGTAGCCCCCGACCTTCCTCCGCTCGCCATCGAGTTCCTCACGATGAGCCGCGACCCATCCGCCTCCCTTCCCCTCTGTTTCTTCTCTCGGTCGCCGGAACTTGACGAAGCCGTTGCCGGTGTAGCCACGGACACGACGTCGTCCGCCCAAACGGACTCGAACCCTAGGTCCAAGCCTCCCTTTTTGAACCTGAGCACGCCCACGCGAGCTCATGGTTATCCCGCGTCCACGCACGCGCCCGCACTCTGCTGCGCCGCCCGGGTTCCGTCGCCGGCGCGCCTCTATCTCTCCGCCGTGCCCACTGTTCCCGTATTTTTTCAGTTTTGTCAGTTTCCATTAGCACGCGTTACTGATAAAAATCAAACCTAAACAAGTTCTTACACCAGCACTTACCTAGCCCAGTGGCTACTCCCCGTTTGCATCACCCTGAGGTCCCGAGTTCGAACCCTGGCTTAGGCGATTAAAACCCAAACCTTTTTCTCTGTTTGGTTCCCTGACATGTGGGTCCCAGTCGTCAGAGACAAAGGCGCTGGAAAAATTACCCCGAGCCCCCTGATCTCTGTGTTTCACACTTAAGCCCTCCCCGATATTTTCTCCCATCACGGATGAGTCCCTGCACAATTTCAGAAACAACCCTAGAACTAAAAATGCAATAACTTTATTTCTACAACTCCAAATAAGAGAATCTTTATATGTTTTAATATCAGAAAAATGCAATGAACAACATTATGCCATTCTTATGTCATTTTACATCCTTTAATTTTATGGCTTAGTTTAAATTAACAAATGCAACTAAATAATTAAATATGGAATGTGTGGGGTAATAATTATATAATGCCCTAATTCCATTTAATTTGATCATATCATCTGCACCATGTCTTGCCATGCTAATAGAATTTCATTTGATGTGTAGCTAAATAATTTGCACCTAAATACTAAATACGGAATGTGTTGGGCAAATATTTAATTCTTGCCTATTCCATTTAAATTGATTAGATCACTAACCATGCTGTATATGTTAAGCAACATTTAATTTGTTGGTTACATAAATAACTTGCACCCTAATCTTTTGCCGGGATTTATCACCGCTTTAATATGACCTAATCATCTCATACCATAATGCACCATCGATTGTTTGCGCATTTCTTTGTATTGATTATGTTTTCTTTTTGTCTGTGTTTTTGCTCTTCTCTGGGTAGACGACGACGTGTCTGCTGTCGATACTTTCATCCTTCAGATTCCAGCTTTTTTGCCGGGCCACGAGCTGCCAGACAAGCTTCTGCTAACCGGTTACACGACTGTTTGGTTTGCATCCTTGCCTTTTGATCTATGCTATCCTAGTTTATGATTCTTGAATTGCGATCCCATCATATGTTTATCCTGCAGCCCATACAGCTTTACCCCACATCCCATCACCTGTTGTATGTTTACCTGTTAGCCTTGCGAGTCGTAGTGCATGCTTAGAGTTGGTTGTGCGAGTCTTTTGTCGGTCTTATATTTCATATGCTTAGCATGATATTTTATTCTACCTTGATAAAATGTTGTCTTGTGATGGGGTACTATAATTAAAAGATAATGCACCGGCGGAAGGCCTTGCGAGGTGCTTTTTTCTGCTAAGTGTCGGCCTAGGAACTGAGATCTTGCTCCCCTAATCCAAGATTGAGCGCACTAACCTCTTGTGGGTGGCCCTATGGAGCCCCCCTCGACTTTGACTGGAACTTCAACTTGTCCGGGAGCCATACCTAGTTTGGATTTTCCATTTCTCTCATATGCATCGATACTAGTGTAGTATTTTACTTTGGCGGTGTGCCTTGTTACATGCATATAGGGCGCGGCCTGTTGGTGCGGAGGGGTGTGTCCTGCGGGAGTCCGCACCCTTTTGGCCGGGACCAGCATAGCTCCCGTGCCTCCTCGGACTTGTTGCGGTGAAGGAAAGAATTGTGTTGAGAGGCCCTAATGTTGTTGACTGGGTTGACCATGCGAGTATGGGTCCAGTAGTGCACCCTTGCAGGGTATAATCTTATCGATGATCCGTGTCCGCGGTTATGGACAACTTGGTGCGTTGCCGACTAATGAGATCTAGAAAACTTACACCTAATCATTGTTAATTAATTTGACTAGTAATACAGAATTACTTTCACAATAACTGGTAACGAAAACTGTTAACGTGTGAGTTTTCCCAAATTGCTTCCTCATACTTGGTTGAGGGGGTTAATCCGAGAATGGGTTATGATTGGTGTTAGTTGTAGTTGGCTACTTAAGCGCTCTCTTATCCCTCTCTAAATAGACGGAAGTTTTAGCGTGTCTCTTTAGGTTGCTAGTGTTGCTGCCGCTAAGCCCACCTAACCCCATACTTTGGGAATCTTACTGTTTTGTAACCTGTTATCTTAAGCTTGTTCGATACGCTTCTGTGTATTGACCCGTTCGCGGGTTGTGGTTTTTCTGAAGTTGAGATTTCTTCATACGACCAGGTGGGTGGATACTACGTGGAGTTCGACAACGAGATCTACACCGAGTAGTTAGAGTTCCCCTGGGCTACTTCCTGGTGGACCGCGTGGATGGGCCTTCTCTTTTCCGTTTTGGCCTTGAGCCCTTTGCTTCTTGTCTGTACTCAGACCGGCTTGTTTTCCGCTGCATGATGTAATGTTGGGACATGTGTCCTCTGTTTGGTGCTACTCGATATATTTCGCTCAGTGAGAGCTTTGGATAAATTATTATTTTTCTTTGTGTCTTAGGTTTATCCGGTGATCTTCCACTCTGTTAAAAACCGACTCGTATACCATGTGTGTATGATTTGAAGTATACGAGTTGGTAGGATTTTGGGTTCTTGCGTGCACAATCTTGATACGTATGTGTCGTTGGGGTCACCAGGAGCTGTCGGTCGGTGATTCATTCCGAGCCAGGCCCGCTTGTTTCCTGGGTTGGTATTACCCAGTATGCTCCTGGTTGTGTGCCCCAACCGATACGTTTTGTTTCTATAGCCTGAATTCAGGGTCTGAAAGTTGGTAGCCTAAACGCCCTCAGGTTCCCTTCTACTGGTCGTTGTTTGAGTCTAGAGAAATATTTTGTAGTTATCAGGAAATTCTTAAACGTGAGAGTAGGAATTATGTTCTTTTACGTATTTCTCCACCCACCCTCCCTGTTCTTTTGGTAAGGAAGTGTTACGATATTTTCCCTTCTCAACTAATTTTTTAAAAAATAGGACATCACGTGTTCTGGGTTTCCGTAGTACCATAGTTGCAGGTGTCTTCAAGGTGGTTGTAACGCCCCGGGATTTATCCCAATTTAGTTTTTTTTGTTTGTTTTTCTTTTGCATCATCATATCATCATATCATCATGCAATTGTCTTTTCATTTGTGTAATTGCATTTAAATTTAATTCAACACCTTTGAAATTCAAATTCCACTTCTAAATCTAAATGCAAATCAATTTAATTTAAATGTGATATTTTAAATCTTTTTCAAATATTCAAATTTATATATTAATTGTGTACTTTTGAAACTATAAATATTGTTCAAAAATCTATTCATCTTTCCTTTTTCTATTTTGTTTTAAAATACTAAAACATAAAAGAATGAACAAAAGAAATAAAAATAAAACCAGTAGAAAAACTCCCTGGGCCACTTCTCCCCTACTGGCCCACCTTCTTCTTTTTTCTGGCCGGAGCCCACTTGGCCCATCTCCCCTCAGGCCCGAGCCCCTCCAGCTGTTTGTCGTCTCCCTCCTCTGTACGGGAGAGAGAGAGAGAGAGCTTTACAGCGTGGAGGCATGGCTGCCCCACTCCAACCACTCCCTCCCCCTCTTCTTAGCCGGCCCCTGCTCACTTCCCCGAACCCTAACTCCCCCTCCTCTCCCTCGCAGACGCGCCGCCACTTCCCTCTCTTCTTCTCCCCTCTTTTCCTTCTCTGTTTTCTTCCCACCAGAAAAGTCACCGGAGCACCTCACCGTGGCGCCGATGCTCGGGCGACGTCGAAGGGCCTAGGGAAGGACCAGGAGCTGCGCGGCGTCGTCGGCCACCTCTCCGCGCAAGCAATCGTGCCGGGAGTCCCCGCACTCGACGCCCTCGTCCCGTCTTCCTCACGGCCGGCGGAGAGCCCCGCCGAAATTCTCCATCCCCGGACCTCCCCCGCGCCAACAAACTACTCCGAAGACCCCCGGTGTGCCAACGGTCCCTTTTCCCCCTCTCCCCAGCTCGTTTTTCCTTCCCCATCGACTCGCCCGTCCTCGCCTTCTCCGACTCGCCATGGGCGATCTCAAAGCTCAGGGCTTTGGGCCTTCCCCTTCCTTCTCGGCACGATCTGCCCGTCCCCGTACCCACACGCACCGCAAGCACCCCCCACGCACTCAGGCACGCCCGCACGAACAGCCCGAGCGATGCCGCCCGATTTCTTCGTCGCCGTCGTTGCCTCTATTCTCTGAATCTGATGAGATTCAGTTTCGTCAGAGAACTGTGTTCCGTCTTCGTGTTAAAAAGAAAATGTTGCTTAGTGTCTCGACATCACCCGATCCGGTCCCTTGGCTAGCGCAGCGATCTCTCCTCCAGCGCGAGGTCGCGGGTTCGAATCCGTCCGAGCTCGTTGGAATAAAATTGCCCACCTTTTTTCCTTTTCGGTCACTGACAGGGCGGCCCCACCTGTCAGCGACAGTGGGTGCCCGCAGCGCCTAGTCAGTGCCTAGTCAGCCCTGGGTCCCACAGGTCAGTCAGTGGGGCGTGTTTCCCCTCGGTGACAAAAATCCCAGAGACAGAGAAGCTGGTAGAATTACCACGAGCCCCCTGTAGTTGTTGTTTTCTACACAGAGCACCTCCCCATCACCGTTTCCTCACCAACAGGTCCCTGTAATTACAGAAACACCCCTAAACTTAATATGTTAATAACTTTAATTCTATAACTCCAAATTAAATAATCTTTATATGTATTATTATCAGAAAAATGCAAGGAATATTAATATGCCATTTGTATGCCATTTTGCATCTGTTATTTTAATTGCTTAGTGTAATTTGTTAATTGCAACTAAATAATTAAATATGGAATGTTAGGGGTAATAAATATATACTGCCCTATTTCATTTAATTTAATTAGATCACCCCTGCCATGTGTTGCCATGTTAACCAACATTTAATATAGTTGGTAAATAAATAACTTGCACCTAAATATTATTTGTCGGGGTTGCTTTCCCGCTTAATTTGGATTCATTGCATTGTTTTGCATCTTGCCATGTCATGCATCTTTCTCACATGATCATGCTGGATCTTTTGCCGTAGTTGTAAAATGCATCTTTTACGTTTTCCAGTGTTTGTTGCTTCTTCGCGGATAAGACGTTGAGATGTGTGAGCAACGACAAGATCTACTTCCATGCGGGATTCCAGGCAAGCAAAGTTTGCTTGTTTACCTATACATTGTCTTTCATTCCTGTCGTTGATCTCTGCTACCCTAGTATTCGATTCTTTATCGCGAACCAATCACATGTTATCCTACAGCCGATACAGCTTTATCCCCACATCCCATCACTTGTTGTATGTTTATTTGTTAGCCTTGCGAGTCGTAGTGCATGCTTAGAATTGGTTGTGCGAGTCGTCAGTTGGTCTTTTATTTCATATGCTTAGCTTGATAGATTATTCTACCTTAATAAAATGTATATATTATATTGGGGTAATATAATTAAAAGATAAGGCACCGACGGAAGGCCTTGCGAGGTGCTTTGTTCTGCTAAGTGTCGACCTAGGAACTGAGATCTTGCTCCCCTAATCCAAGACTGAGCGCACTAACCACTTGTGGGAGGCCCTATGGAGCCCCCCTCGACTTTGACTGGAACTTCAACTTGTCCGGGAGCCGCACCTAGTTCGGGTTTTCCATTTGTCTCATATGCATTGATGATACTAGTGTAGTATTTTACTTTGGCGGTGTGCCTTGTTACATGCATATAGGGCGCGGCCTGTTGGTGCGGAGGGGTGTGTCCTGCGGGAGTCCGCACCCTTTTGGCCGGAACCAGCATAGCTCCCGTGGCTCCTAGACTTGTTGCAGTGAAGGAAAAGAGTTGGGTTGAAAGGCCCTAATGTTTTTGACTGGGTTGATCATGCGAGTATGGGTCCAGTAGTGCACCCCTGCAGGGTATAATCTTATCGATGAGCCGCGTCCGCGATTATGGACAACTTGGTGCGTTGCCGACTAATGAGATCTAGACAACTTACACCTAATCATTGTTAATTATTTTGACTAGTAACATAGAATTATTTTCACAATAAATGGTAACTAAAACTGTTCAACGTGTGAGTTTCCCGAATTGCTTCCTCATACTTGGTTGAGGGGGTTAATCCGAGAATGGGTTATGTTTGGTGTTAGTAGTAGTTGGTTATCTTATGCGCTCTCTTATCCCTCTCTGATTAGACGGAAGTTGTAGCGTGTCTCTTTAGGTTGCTAGTGCTGCTGCCGCTAAGTCCACCTCCCCTATATTTTGGGAGATGGTGTAGAAAGTAGGCAAGTCGGTTTTGCTTGCCAGGGAGTGCCCTGACCCTCTTTTGGGTTATGCTTTATGTGCAGTCAACTGGTTTGAAGTCAGACGACGTTAGCTTGGGAATCCCTCCGGCTTGGCTGGGCAGGGATATGGTGCCATTGCTTATCTTCAGGACTCTTAGTCCAATTTGCTTCTTATCCGTAGTCGGATACTATTTTGCTTCCGCTGTCATTTGTATCTTTGTATTGTAACATTTGTATCTTGACTCGTTCGAGTCATTGTTGTAATTATATCTTCTGTTGTATTTGTGAATGTATCGGAACTGTTGTAATGCTATCACAATTCCACCCACATAATGCGCATGTTTCGGCATGCACATTATGTCTGGTGGGCGACCAAAAATCGTTATTATGCGGATTTTTGGCGAGATCGCTTAAATCTACATAGTACCGATTTTCGGGCGTCACAAAGTGGTATCAGAGCCTTGGTTTCGATCTTCTTGTTGTTTCGATACGAATGGTTATCGAAGCAGCGGGTCCGCAAAAGCCTGTAGGATAACCTCGCTAACGGTCGTTGTTTCTAGAGTGTCGAAACTATTTGACTTCAATTATTTTTGAAAAATATCTCAATAGGTTTCTTTTTATTCCTTACCTCTATTCTATTTCTCCTCTTACCTTATTTGATTTGGAGCCTCTTCTCTTATCTAACTTTCAAAGTTTAGGATCCTACGTGTGGGTGGACGTTCTCTTGCCTTTTATCCAATTAGGGTTCGACCTTCGTGAATCTTCATCGACAGGACGGACTTCTCTTGTTAGTGGTGTCGAGAACTTCCAGGTGGAGCAACAATCACTTGTTAGGGGTGTCGAAAAGTTCATCACGGAGCCTGAAGACTCGATAGTTACCCCTCTCTTCCTGTGGTCTCGGCGTGGATCGCGGGACGCGATCCCTTGTTAGTGGTGTCGATTGTAACGCCCCGGGATTTATCCCAATTTAGTTTTTTTTGTTTGTTTTTCTTTTGCATCATCATGTCATCATATCATCATGCAATTGTCTTTTCATTTGTTTAATTGCATTTAAATTTAATTCAACACCTTTGAAATTCAAATTCCACTTTTAAATCTAAATGCAAATCAATTTAATTTAAATGTGATATTTTAAATCTTTTTCAAATATTCAAATTTATATATTAATTGTGTACTTTTGAAACAACAAATATTGTTCAAAAATTTATTCATCTTTCCTTTTTCTATTTTGTTTTAAAATACTAAAACATAAAAGAATGAACAAAAGAAATAAAAATAAAACCAGTAGAAAAACTCCCTGGGCCACTTCTCCCCTACTGGCCCACCTTCTTTTTTTTTCTGGCCGGAGCCCACTTGGCCCATCTCCCCTCAGGCCCGAGCCCCTCCAGCTGTTTGTCGTCTCCCTCCTATGTACGGGAGAGAGAGAGAGAGAGAGCTTTACAGCGTGGAGGCATGGCTGCCCCACTCCAACCACTCCCTCCCCCTCTTCTTAGCCGGCCCCTGCTCACTTCCCCGAACCCTAACTCCCCCTCCTCTCCCTCGCAGACGCGCCACCACTTCCCTCTCTTCTTCTCCCCTCTTTTCCTTCTCTGTTTTCTTCCCACCAGAAAAGTCACCGGAGCACCTCACTGTGGCGCCGATGCTCGGGCGCCGTCGAAGGGCCTAGGGAAGGACCAGGAGCTGCGCGGCGTCGTCGGCCACCTCTCCGCGCAAGAAATCGTGCCGGGAGTCCCCGCACTCGACGCCCTCGTCCCGTCTTCCTCGCGGCCGGCGGAGAGCCCCGCCGAAATTCTCCATCCCCGGACCTCCCCCGCGCCAACAAACTACTCCGAAGACCCCCGGTGAGCCAACGGTCCCTTTTCCCCCTCTCCCCAGCTCGTTTTTCCTTCCCCATCGACTCGCCCGTCCTCGCCTTCTCCGACTCGCCATGGGCGATCTCAAAGCTCAGGGCTTTTGGCCTTCCCCTTCCTTCTCGGCACGATCTGCCCGTCCCCGTACCCACACGCACCGCAAGCACCCCCCACGAACTCAGGCACGCCCGCACGAACAGCCCGAGCGATGCCGCCCGATTTCTTCGTCGCCGTCGTTGCCTCTGTTCTCTGAATCTGATGAGATTCAGTTTCGTCAGAGAACTGTGTTCCGTCTTCGTGTTAAAAAGAAATTGTTGCTTAGTGTCTCGACACCACCCGATCCGGTCCCTTGGCTAGCGCAGCGATCTCTCCTCCAGCGCGAGGTCGCGGGTGCGAATCCGTCCGAGCTCGTTGGAATAAAATTGCCCACCTTTTTTCCTTTTCGGTCACTGACAGGGCGGCCCCACCTGTCAGCGACAGTGGGTGCCCGCAGCGCCTAGTCAGTGCCTAGTCAGCCCTGGGTCCCAGAGGTCAGTCAGTGGGGCGTGTTTCCCCTCGGTGACAAAAATCCCAGAGACAGAGAAGCTGGTAGAATTACCCCGAGCCCCCTGTAGTTGTTGTTTTCTACATAGAGCACCTCCCCATCACCGTTTCCTCACCAACAGGTCCCTGTAATTACAGAAACACCCCTAAACTTAATATGTTAATAACTTTAATTCTATAACTCCAAATTAAATAATCTTTATATATATTATTATCAGAAAAATGCAAGGAATATTAATATGCCATTTGTATGCCATTTTGCATCTGTTATTTTAATTGCTTAGTGTAATTTGTTAATTGTAACTAAATAATTAAATATGGAATGTTAGGGGTATAAATATATACGGCCCTATTTCATTTAATTTAATTAGATCACCCCTGCCATGTGTTGCCATGTTAACCAACATTTAATATTGTTGGTAAATAAATAACTTGCACCTAAATATTATTTGTCGGGGTTGCTTTCCCGCTTAATTTGGATTCATCGCATTGTTTTGCATCTTGCCATGTCATGCATCTTTCTCACATGATCATGCTGGATCTTTTGCCGTAGTTGTAAAATGCATCTTTTACGTTTTCCAGTGTTTGTTGCTTCTTCGCGGATAAGACGTTGAGATGTGTGAGCAACGACAAGATCTACTTCCATGCGGGATTCCAGGCAAGCAAAGTTTGCTTGTTTACCTATACATTGTCTTTCATTCCTGTCGTTGATCTCTGCTACCCTAGTATTCGATTCTTTATCGCGAACCAATCACATGTTATCCTACAGCCGATACAGCTTTATCCCCACATCCCATCACTTGTTGTATGTTTATTTGTTAGCCTTGCGAGTCGTAGTGCATGCTTAGAATTGGTTGTGCGAGTCGTCAGTTGGTCCTTCCTTTGCTTCAACTTGTCCGGGAGCCACACCTAGTTCGGGTTTTCCATTTGTCTCATATGCATCGATACTAGTGTAGTATTTTACTTTGGAGGTGTGCCTTGTTACATGCATATAGGGCGCGGCCTGTTGGTGCAGAGGGATGTGTCCTGCGGGAGTCCGCACCCTTTTGGCCGGGACCAGCATAGCTCCCGTGGCTCCTAGACTTGTTGCGGTGAAGGAAAAGAGTTGGGTTGAAAGGCCCTAATGTTTTTGACTGGGTTGATCATGCGAGTATGGGTCCAGTAGTGCACCCCTGCAGGGTATAATCTTATCGATGAGCCGCGTCCGCGGTTATGGACAACTTGGTGCGTTGCCGACTAATGAGATCTAGACAACTTACACCTAATCATTGTTAATTATTTTGACTAGTAACATAGAATTACTTTCACAATAAATGGTAACTAAAACTGTTCAACGTGTGAGTTTCCCGAATTGCTTCCTCATACTTGGTTGAGGGGGTTAATCCGAGAATGGGTTATGTTTGGTGTTAGTAGTAGTTGGTTATCTTATGCGCTCTCTTATCCCTCTCTGATTAGACGGAAGTTGTAGCGTGTCTCTTTAGGTTGCTAGTGCTGCTGCCGCTAAGTCCACCTCCCCTATATTTTGGGAGATGGTGTAGAAAGTAGGCAAGTCGGTTTTGCTTGCCAGGGAGTGCCCTGACCCTCTTTTGGGTTATGCTTTATGTGCAGTCAACAGGTTTGAAGTCAGACGACGTTAGCTTGGGAATCCCTCCGGCTTGGCTGGGCAGGGATATGGCGCCATTGCTTATCTTCAGGACTCTTAGTCCAATTTGCTTCTTATCCGTAGTCGGATACTATTTTTCTTCCGCTGTCATTTGTATCTTTGTATTGTAACATTTGTATCTTGACTCGTTCGAGTCGTTGTTGTAATTATATCTTCTGTTGTATTTGTGGATGTATCGGAACTGTTGTAATGCTATCACAATTCCACCCACATAATGTGCATGTTTCGGCATGCACATTATGTCTGGTGGGCGACCAAAAATCGTTATTATGCGGATTTTTGGCGAGATCGCTTAAATCTACATAGTATCGATTTTCGGGCACCACAGTGGTGCTCTTTGTTTTAGCAGTTCTCAACCTCTTCGGCTACGTTCAGTTTCATTCTTGAATCAATCAGTTGTTTCTCCTCTTTGGCGGAGTTACGTCAAGCTCAATTGGTTTTCCTTGTTCTAGTGCTAGTCTTCATTCTTACCTCTCTTTAAACCTTTCTAGAAGTGAACAAAATGGCGTACCATGATGGATGGGCATGTCTTGTTATGTGTTATCTTTCTAAGCAATCTGAAGTTTCCTTTAAGCACTTACATTGGATTTTGTTTATCCGACTATGGTGTTTACGTGGTGTCCTCCTCTGGATGGAGAGTGGCGAAGAAGATACTCCAATGCCTTCCCAAATGGGGCAAGTTTTGTCTCAGATGAGACAAGTTTTGGGTCAAATTCAGCAAAACCAGAACCAGAGCAACAACTGTGTGTCTATCGTGCAGTTTCTCCAGCTCAATACCCGCACGTTTGATGTTCCCTCTGAGCCACTCGATGCTGATGACTGTCTGCGTGAGATGAACAATTGTATGGCTGTTTCTCATGTGTCTGATGAGGCCCGTGTTCCTTATGTGACCTACCTACTCCGCGGTGAATCCATATCTTGGTGGGAGAACTTCCGAGAGTTACGAGCACCAGGTGTTGTGACTACTTGGGATGAGTTCAAGGAGGCTTTCAAATGCCACCATATTCCCGATGGGTCATGGAAAGAAAGCGGGAAGAATTCTATTAGTTGACTCAGGAAAGCAGGTCCGTGCTGGACTATCAAGCTGAGTTCAATCGTTTGGCCCGCTATGCTCAGGATGAGGTATCAACTGGTGCCAAAAAGCAAGCCAAATTCCGCAGAGGTCTAAACCCAGATCTTAAGTACGCACTCACTCTTATCAAGTGTGATACCTTTGAAGACCTTGTCAACACAGCTCTCCGAGAGGAATTTGGACATGAGAAGTTCGAAGAATCTCGTAAACACTCTCTTGAAACAGCTTCTTCTCAATCAGAACATACACCTCCACAGAAACGTAGGGTTTGGGTACCCTATGCAGCTCAAACTCAACTCATCCACAGTCCAATCTCTCCGAGGTTTTCTTCCGGTCTAACCAACCCAGCTTCAGCTACAAGGAGTTTCGTCGAGCAGACAACGCCTATAGTCCCAAACTCTTCGGTCACCTGTTTCAAGTGCGGTGAGCCGGGTCACTACTCTTACAAGTGTCCGCAAAACCAACTTCCTTCTCCACCTTGTCGCCCTAAGAGATGTGTTGTTACTCCTCAGGCCCCAAACATTGACAAAAGGTCTGTTGGTAGACGCGCAAGGGTGAATCATGTTACAGCAAAGGAAGCAGAGGAAGCTACTGATGTGGTTCTTGGAAATCTATTCGTGAACTCTGTCCTCGCTAAAGTGTTGTTTGATTCTTGTGCGTCCCATTCTTTCATTTCGAAAAACTTTGCTTCCAGCAATGATGTTCCTTTCGAAAAGATGGACAACCCTGTCTTAGTGCAGCAACCATTATCCAAATGGCTTACAAAGGAAGTTAGCCTGAACAACGAGATCTTAATCGGAAATCTTCCATTCCAAGCGTCACTTATTGCTCTTCGTTATTCAGACATTGATCTCATCCTAGGGATGGATTGGCTTGTGGCTAATAAAGCGGTCATTGACTGTAGTGCTAAATCTGTTAAGCTTACCCATTCTTCTGGCCAGATAGTCTACTTCTATTCAAAAACTCCATCTGTTCAGCAGTATTCTCTCAATGTTCATCCTCTTCCTGCTATGGAAGATATATCGGTGGTCCGAGACTTTCCTGACGTCTTTCCTGAAGAATTGCCAGGTATGCCACCTGACAGAGCCGTGGAGTTTGTTATTGAACTAGAACCAGGCACTGCTCCTATCTCGAAACGTCCTTACAAGATGGGCCCCAACGAACTGGCTGAACTTAAGAGACAACTAGAAGAGTTGGAAAGTAAAGGTCATATCCAACCTCGTACTTCTCCTTGGGGTTGTCCTACTCTGTTTGTCAAAAAGAGGGACACGATTGAGCGACTGGTTGTTGACTACCGTCCTCTGAACAAGAAAACCATCAAGAACAAGTATCCCCTTCCTCGCATCAACGATTTGTTCGATCAACGTGTTGGCGCTAAGGTTTCTCCAAGTTGTACTTGAGATCAGGTTATCACCATATCAAGATCCGCAAAGAAGACATTCCAAAGACAACTTTCACCACTTGTTATGGTCTCTATGAATACACTATCATGTCCTTCGGTCTCACAAATGCTCCGGTGACTTTCTCACGTCTCATGAACTTCGTTTTCATGGAATACCTCGATAAGTTCGTGGTAGTCTATCTCGATGACATTCTTATCTATTCCAAAACCGAGGAAGAACACGGAGAACATCTACGTCTTATCTTGTTGAAACTTCAAGAACATCGTCTCTACGCCAAGTTCTCCAAGTGTGAATTCTGGCTTCCTAAAGTATCCTACCTTGGTCATGTCATCTCTTCTGAAGGCATTTCTGTTGATCCAGAAAAAGTGAAGGCCATTGTTGAATGGTTGCCTCCAACAACGGTGAAACAAGTCAGGAGTTTCCTTGGCATGGCTAGCTATTGTCGTCGATTTGTTGAGAAGTTCTCCAAAATCGGTAAGTCTCTCACCGATCTTACTAGGAAGGATAGAAAGTTTCTTTGGACCCCAAAGTGTGATGAGAGCTTCAATCTCTTGAAAGCTAAACTCACTTCTACTCCTGTTCTAGTTGGCCCAGACACTTCCAAACCTTTCCAAATCTTCTGTGATGCATCTCTTGAAGGACTAGGCGCAGTCCTCATGCAAGAACGCAAAGTTGTGGCTTATGCATCTCATCAGTTGCAGCCTCATGAGCTCAACTATCCTACACATGATCTTTAAATAGAAGCAACCATGTATGCCCTAAAGGTTTGGAGACCTTATTTGTTGGGGCACAGCTGTGAGATCTTCACCGACCACAAGAGTCTCAAATATCTCTTCACTCAACCATATTTGAACCTCAGGCAAACAAGGTGGCTTGAGAAACTCTCAGATTTCGATCTCACCATCTCTTACACTCCAGGCAAAGCTAATGTGATGGCTGATGCTCTCAGTCGCAAGTCCTATTGCAACAACCTCATGGTTGAGGACATCCAACCTCCTCTTCACGAAGAATTCAAGAAGCTCAATCTTCAAGTGGTTCCTTCTGGTCATCTTGCAAACTTGATTGCCACTCCTACACTTGAGGATAAAATCCGTGCCGCATAGTTGCGTGATTCTGGTGTCAAGAATATCAAAGACAACATTGGCAAGGATAAGTACAAGAGTTTCTCTCTCGATGACAAGGGTACCTTGCTGTTTGAAGGACGCATTGTAGTGCCAAAGCTTGACAGCTTAAGAGAGCTGATTCTCAAGGAGGCTCATGATACTCCGCTTTCTATCCACCCTGGCAGCATAAAGATGTACCAGGATCTCAAGTCAATCTATTGGTGGACAAGGATGAAGCGTGAAATTGCTCGCTATGTGTCTCAGTGTGATGTTTGTTGTCGTGTCAAGGCAGTTCATCAGAGACCACCTGAACTTCTTCAACCACTACAAATTCCTGAGTGGAAATGGCACAAGATCGAGATGGACTTCGTTACTGGGTTTCCAAAGTCCAAGAAAGGCAAAGATGCAATCTTTGTTGTCATTGATCGTCTCTCCAAAGTGGCTCACTTCTTCCCTGTCAAAGAGATGATCAAAGCTGATCAGTTGGCAGAACTCTATATGACAAGACTGGTTCCTTTGCATGGTGTTCCTTTGGCAATAAGCTCAGATCGTGGAAGTATCTTCACTTCTTGATTTTGGGATAGCTTTCAGAAAGCCTTGGGTACCAAACTTCTGTTCAGCACCGCTTAGCATCCGCAGACAAGTGGACAGGTTGAAAGGGTAAATCAAATTCTGGAGGATATGCTCAGAGCTTGTGTTATCTCCTTTGGCATGAAATGGGAGTATTGCCATCCGTATGCTGAGTTCTTCTACAACAACAGCTTCCAAGCAAGTCTAGGCATGGCTCCATTCGAAGCTCTCTATGGCCGCAAATACAGAACTCCTCTGAATTGGTCTCAAGCTGGTGAATGTCAATTCTTTGGCCCTGACATTATCCAGGAGGCTGAAGAAGAGGTTCGCATCATTCGTGACAATCTGAAGATTGCCCAGTCTCGGCAAAAAAGTTATTATGATAGCAAGCACAGAGACATGGTTTATGAACCTGGTGATCAAGGTTACCTTCGTGTCACTCCTCTGAGAGGCACGCAACGCTTTGGCATCAAAGGCAAGCTCGCTCCGCGTTATGTTGGGCCTTTCAACGTTCTTTCAAGGCGTGGTGATTTGGCTTACCGTCTGGAAATTCCTCCAAACCTCTCCAAAGTGCACGATGTCTTCCACGTGTCACTACTCAAGAAGTTCTTCCAAGATCTAGGACGTGCAGTTGATCATGGATCAATTGAACTTCGAGAAGATCTCTCTTATGTGGAACAACCGATTCACATTCTTGACGAAGCTGAACATCGCACCCGTAACAACAGTGTCAAGTTCTACAAGGTTCAATGGTCTCATCATTCTGACAAGGAAGCTAGAGAACATGAAGACCACCTCCGTGCCGAGTATCCCGACCTCTTCGTTGCTCCATGAAGAATCTCGGGGCGTGATTCCTTTGAGAGGGGGAGTGTTGTAACATCCCAAATTTAGACATTCCAAAAATGTTGTGTTTGTGTTGTAATAAAAATGATCTGCATGATATCTTTTCCTTTTGTCTCCACACTTAATTAAATTGTTGCATTTAAATTAAATCACACTATTAAATTCAAAAGAAAATCCAAATATTTTTTTCAAATATGATGTTACAAAGCTTTTGCAAATTTTCAAACTTAGTAAATTAAATTATCTATTTGTAAATATAAAAGTTTGTCAAAAGGTTTCATCTCATATTTCTTTCCATTTTGTTTTAAATGCAAAAACCAGAAAAGAATAAAAAGAAAAGAAAACAGAAAAAAATAAGAACCTGTCCTGGTCTCGGCCGAACCAGCCCAGCCCACCTCGCTAGAGTCGTCTCCAACCTCTGTCCGTACAGGACCTCGCTTTACAGTGAGGCATGGAGGCGCTGCGCCTCGCCCCCACTGCCCTGCTCCTTTCCCCCTCTCTCTTCTTAACCGCAGCACCCCCCAAACCCTAGGTCCCCTCTACCCCTTCCTCTCGCAGCGCCGCCACCTCCCTCTCGGTCTTCCCCTGCTCCTCTACACCGCAAAAATCACCCGAGCTCCTCGCCGCCGCGCCGTACCTCCGGTCGTCCCCTCTCTTCCTCCTCGCGCCAACGGTTTCTGCCACGTCCCCTCCGTCCTCGGCGACCAGCAACCGGGCCCGCAAGCCACGCACGCAGCCACGCGAGCTCGACGTCCCCGACGCCTGCCGCGGCCACGCCCGCCGTCCGCGACACCGTCCGGTCGCCCCCGTCGCCCCTGACCTTCCTCCGCTCGCCATCGAGTTCCTCACGGTGAGCCGTGACCCATCCGCCTCTCTTCCCCATCGTTTCTTCTCTCGGTCGCCAGAATTTGACGAAGCCGTTGCCGGCGTAGCCACGGACGCGACGTCGTCTGCACAAACGGACTCGAACCTTAGGTCCAAGCCTCCCCTTTTCGAACCTGAGCATGCCCATGTGAGCACACGGTTATCCCGCGTCCACGCATGCGCCCGCACTCCGCTGCGCCGCCCGGGTTCCGTCGCTTGCGCGACTCTGTCTCTCCGTCGTGCCCACTGTTCCCGTATTTTTTCAGTTTCGTCAGTTTTCATTAGCACGCGTGACTGATAAAAATCAAACATAACCTAGTTCTAACATCAGCACTTACCTAGCCCAGTGGCTACGCCCCGTTCACATCACCCTGAGGTCCCGAGTTCGAACCCCGGCTTAGGCGATTAAAACCCAAACCTTTTTCTCTGTTTGGTTCCCTGACATGTGGGTCCCAGTCGTCAAAGACAGAGGCGCTGGAAAAATTACCCTGAGCCCCCTGCTCTCTGTATTTCACACTTAAGCCCTCCCCGATATTTTCTCCCATCACGGATGAGTCCCTGCACAATTTCAGAAACAACCCTAGAACTAAAAATGCAATAACTTTATTTCTACAACTCCATATAAGATAATCTTTATATGTTTTAATATCAGAAAAATGCAATGAACAACATTATGCCATTCTTATGTCATTTTACAACATTTAATTTTATTTCTTAGTTTAATTTAACAAATACAACTAAATAATTAAATATGGAATGTGGGTAATACTTATATAATGCCCTAATTCCATTTAATTTGATCCTATCATCTGCAGCATGTCTTGCCATGCTAATAGCATTTGATTTGATGTGTAGCTAAATAATTTGCACCTAAATACTAAATATGGAATGTGTTGGGCAAATATTTAATTCTAGCCTATTCCATTTAAATTGATTAGGTCATCATGCTATGCTATATATGTTAAGCAACATTTAATTTGTTGGTTACATAAATAACTTGCACCCTCATATTTTGTCGGGATTTATCCCCGCCTTAATATGACCTAATCATCTCATACCATAATGCACCATCGATTGTTTGCCCATTTCTTTGTATTGATTATGTTTTCCTATTGTCTGTGTTTTTGCTCTTCTCTAGGTAGACGACGACGTGTCTGTTGTCGATACTTTCATCCTTGACATTACAGCTTTTGTGCCGGGCCACGAGCTGCCAGGCAAGGTTCTGCTAACCGGTTACACGACTGTTTGGTTTTCATCCTTGCCTTTTTATCTATGCTATCTTAGTTTACGATTCTTGAATTACGATATCATCATATGTTTATCCTGCAACCCATACAGCTTTACCTCACATCCCATCACCTGTTGTATGTTTACCTGTTAGCCTTGCGAGTCGTAGTGCATGCTTAGAGTTGGTTGTGTGAGTCTTTTGTCGGTCTTATATTTCATATGCTTAGCATGATATTTTATTCTACCTTGATAAAATATTGTCTTGTGATGGGGTACTATAATTAAAAGATAAGGCACCGGCGGAAGGCCTTGCGAGGTGTTTTGTTCTGCTAAGTGTCGACCTAGGAACTGAGATGTTTCTCCCCTAATCCAAGACTGAGCGCACAAACCTCTTGTGGGTGGCCCTATGGAGCCCCCCTCGACTTTGAGTGGAACTTCAACTTGTCCGGGAGCCACACCTAGTTCGGGTTTTCCATTTGTCTCATATGCATCGATACTAGTGTAGTATTTTACTTTGGAGGTGTGCCTTGTTACATTCATATAGGGCGCGGCCTGTTGGTGCAGAGGGATGTGTCCTGCGGGAGTCCGCACCCTTTTGGCCGGGACCAGCATAGCTCCCGTGGCTCCTCGGACTTGTTGCGGTGAAGGAAAGAGTTGTGTTGAGAGGCCCTAATGTTTTTGACTGGGTTGATCATGCGAGTATGGGTCCAGTAGTGCACCCCTGCAAGGTATAATCTTATCGATGAGCCGCGTCCGCGGTTATGGACAACTTGGTGCGTTGCCGACTAATGAGATCTAGACAACTTACACCTACTCATTGTTAATTAATTTGACTAGCAATATAGAATTACTTTCACAATAATTGGTAACTAAAACTGTTAACGTGTGAGTTTTCCCAAATTGCTTCCTCATACTTGGTTGAGGGGGTTAATCCGAGAATGGGTTATGATTGGTGTTTGTTATAGTTGGCTACTTAAGCGTTCTCTTATCCCTCTCTAAATAGACGGAAGTTTTAGCGTGTCTCTTTAGGTTGCTAGTGCTGCTGCCACTAAGTCCACCTAACCCCATACTTTGGAAATCTTATTGTTTTGTAACCTGTTAGCTTAACCTTGTTCGATACGATTCGGTGTATTGACCCGTTCGTGCGCTGTGGATTTTCTGCAGTTGAGGTTTCTTCGTACAACCAGGTGGGTGGATACTACGTGGAGTTCGACGACGAGATCTACGACGAGTAGTTAGAGTTCCCCTGGGCTACTTCCTGGTGGACCGCGTGGATGGGCCTTCTCTTTTCCATTTTGGCCTTGAGCCCTTTGCTTCTTGTATGTACTCAGACCGGCTTGTTTTCCGCTGCATGATGTAATGTTGGGACATGTGTCCTCTGTTTGGTGCTATTCGATATATTTCGCTCAGTGAGAGCTTTGGATAAATTATTTCTTTCTTTTGTGTCTTAGGTTTATCCTGCGATCTTCCACTATGTTAAAAAACGACTCGTATACCATGTGTGTATGATTTGAAGTATACGAGTTGGTAGGATTTTGGGTTCTTGCGTGCACAATCTTGAGACGTATGTGTCGTTGGGGTCGCTAGGAGCTGTCGGCCGATGATTCATTCCGAGCCAGGCCTGCCTGTTTCCTGTGTTGGTATTACCCAGTATGCTCCTGGTTGTGTGGTCCAACCGATACGTTTTGTTTGTGTAGCCTGAATTCAGGGTCTGACAGGCAGCCCAGAAGGCGTCATTCCCTTCCGCCCTCCAGTGCGGTTGCGCGGCCTGCTCCGGTGTCAGCCCGTCGTGTACCTCAGCGATGGCGTGGCTGAGCTCGACGCCGGCGGGGACATGAGGTATGGGGACGCCGGTAACGCTAAGCTGCCACGCCCCCTAGGTGCTTGCAGCGTCGGGGACGCGCATGTCCAGCGGGCACAGGTAGCCCGCCTAGTACAGCGCCCATGCCTCTTGCTTCCGGAGGTAGCGGCGGACCCATCCGTTGGCGGAGGCGGTGGTGTCGTAGGCCATCGGTGCTTGCGGGGAGAGGAGAGGCGAGAGAGAGGAGAGAGGCGTCTATGTTGAGACGGCGAGGGAGCCGAGCTTTATATAGCGTCGAGGCCAGGTGAAGGGGCGGGGGCGGTGGTGGCAGGCCATTACTGCGGCGGAGTCCAGCGGCAACGCCATTACTCCGGCGCGGGAGCCGAGAGCATGCGGTCGCGGGAGCCGAGAGCATGCGGCCGCGACCGCTCAGGGCGGTTCTGTTTCGCGGCAATTTCTCCCGCGTCGCTGACAGCGCTGGCCCGCGTAGCGTTTAGCGCCATTTCGCACCCCCCCTCCCCCAGGAAGAACCCAGTGGGCTGGGTTTTGCCTGGGTGCGCCGACACGAAATAACGCCAAAACGGCGCTAACTGGGCTTGTGGAGGGCGACTGGTAGGAAACGGCGCTTTTAACTTGCGCCGGTGTTAAAAAGGCCTCCTAGGGGCACTAGGGGGCGACTGGAGATGCCTTCAGCATGACGAGGCATGGATTAATTCGTTCCGAAAAGACAGACTCACGTGTGGTGTGCGGTGGCATATTTTTTGTAAATAGAGAATAGGAAAAGGGCAAAGCGATACAATGTTTGAGCTTCAAGTGGCAAAGTTGCGGGAAGCACCTGCCGAGGTGCTTCGCGCGTTGTGTATTTTGGTCGCTCGGCTTTGGTAGAGCCCAAAGCCACCCTGTTTGGCTCGTGTACCCTGCTTTTTCCATTGGAAAGCTCTGAAAAGCCCAAACAAACACCCCCTCAATCATGTAGATTCTCAGGTCCACATCCAAAAGCGAAAATCCATATCCACTGCTGCCCAGCGCTCCACCACGCCTGCCCACGGATTTTTATTAAAATCACAGCTTTCACCTGGACACGCCGGCAAGTGGGAGAGGGAGGGCATGGAGGTGCTAGAGACCTAGGCGTGGGAGGGATAGGGAGAGCACGAAGCGCGTCGGCGAGAACGAGCGGCGGGCGTGTGGCCTTCTCCTCCTGCACTGGCGCAGGTACCCGGATGCGTGGGCAGAAGCTCGGCTAGGCGACGCTTCTCCTCTTCCAGCGCAGAGACCCGGCATGCGCACAACATTCTCCTCCTCCAGCACGACCCATCGGTGTGGGCAAGGGCTCGGGCAGGCGCGAGCTGGACGACATGGGCCGGCGCTGACGCGGCATGGAGGGAGTGATGACCCACAAGAATAGGCGATCGCAACAGTCTTCGAGGGAAATAAAACCCAAATTTATTGATTCGACACAAGGGGAGCCAAAGAATATTTATAAGATTTAACATATAATTTGTCAGATCAGCTGCACCTGTGAGTAGACTTGCTCAAGACAGATTATCATTGCAACAGTTTTATAGCAGAGACAGTAGTGAAATAAAAGCAGTAGTAGAAGTAAGACAGCGATTGTGATTATACTAGACAGCGGGGTTAAAATACTGAAGGCATAGAGACGGATGTACGGGCGTTACATGGATAAGATAATTCATGAAATATCCACGTATAGGCATTTGCAGATAAATAATACTCCCTCCATTCCTGAATGTAAGAGCTATAGTTTTTTGAGAAAAAATCCAAAATATATTGTCTATAACGATTTTTGGATGAATTTACCGATGAAAAAGTGAGTTGCATTCTTGAACAGAGTGAATTTATGGATTGTTTTCATTTGTTATCTATTAGGGAGTCCTCTCTTCTAAATTTTGTCTAAAACAAGTGAGTCCATACTATGTCAAATACTCATGTCTTAATATCCGTGCAGAAAACTATAGCTCTTACATTCAGGAACAGAGGGAGTATAAAGTATCCAAGTATTAACTAATTATAAGCATGTATTCCAATTTAGTTATGCGTGCTCGAAATAAGAAACTTGCACAACATCTTTTGTCCTCTCAGCCCGTTTGCAGCGGGGCCTCTAGGAAAACTACTGTCAATTAAGTTACTCCTTTTAATAAAGTACTGGAGCAAAGCATAACATTCCGTGAACACATGTAATCCTCACATCATAGCCATTCCCTCCGGTTATGTCAATTGTTGTCACATTGGGGCCATCGGTTCCGGACAATAATATGTGTATAAAACAATAATTATTCTCATGATACAATAACATGTTCAGATATGAAATCATGGCACTCGGGCCCTAGTGTCAAACATTAAGCATAACAAGTTGCAACAATGATGTAAAACATCTATAACGGATACTAGGCACCATGCCCTAATGATATTACAGCTATTACTTGAATGATCTCATCCAATCCCTACCATCCCCTCAAGCCTACAGCGGTGCATTACTCACACCTGGATGGGGGAAACATGGTTGATTGATGGAGAGGTGTTGGCGATGACGATGGGGAAGATCCCCTTCGATTCCCCGTCCCGGCAGGGTGCCGGAACAGAGACTTCTGGTCCCCAAACTAGGGTTCGCGATGGTGGCGGCGTACGGAGATGTTTCTTGCGAAAGTGGATACCCCCATTCGTTTTTAGGTCAAGAGGGTTAAGTAGCCGCGAGGGGGTGACCGAGGCGACCCCACCTGGTCCTCGCGCGCCCAGGCCCCACCCGCGCGAGCACATGGTGTGGGCGCTTGGACTCTTCTTGTGAGAAAAATTACTTCTAGGTGTTTTTCGGGGTTTTTTCCATAAAGTTGATATTTTTGCACAAAAACGAGACACTAGGGTAATTCTGTTGAAAACAGCGATAGTCCGTGTTAGTTGCATTCAAAACACACAAATTAGAGGTAAAACAATAGCAAAAGTGTTCAGGAAAGGAGATACATTTTGGACGTATCTGCTCCCCCCAAGCTTAGCTTATTGCTTGTCCTCAAGCCATTCAGTTAACAACTGAGTGCGATAAATTAACTTTCACGAACTCATTTGCTCATGTGATGTAAATATTCTCATTATGAGGACAAATTTTTAGACTATTCATAATAAGACATATGTGAACGGTGTCACCCAATAGTTATGTAAACCATGAAAAGATGCCAATTATACCAATGATAAATATCATGGAACATATCAATTCACAAGATTGCAAGGCTCATAAGAAAGTATGATTAGGTGGTATCTCACTTGCCCGAATGGAACAGCAAAACCTAAATGCCCAGGCACCTCTGAGCTTCAAGGGGAGACTAGAAATAAAGATATCAAAGATAAAAGCATCAAGATTACACCGCTGTTAACCGTATTCTGGGACAAGCACATTACACTAAGAATGAAAAATATGCTCTCAAGAAGGTGCTCAAAGAAGGATGGTGACTCAACAGTAAAGTAAAAGATATGCCCTTTCATTGAGGGAAGTAGGAATTCAACATGTGCTAGAGCTTTTCATTTTGAAAACAGAGGTAAAATTGTTTTTGAGTGGTGGTTGTTTGGTCAACGAAGGGCAATAGACTTCTTGTTATCTTCCGTACTAAGCAAGTTGAGAGGGGTTCCGAATTATTTTTAAAACAAAGCCCTTATAATATGCATCTTTATATTCATTCATTTTGATAGCTTGACACTCCTCCCAACCTGGCTAACAAACCATGGCTAACTGAATCCTCAGGTGTCTACCAAACAATCTCAAACCATGAGGAGTGTCCATTTTTATTTCTCAAATCTTTTTGATATTATAATGGTCTAACCAGCCCTTTGCAAAATTAATGACGAGCAGATGTAGCATGCAAGTCAATTACTTAATTAGTATGGAAGATAACAAGCCCAACTACTACTTCCTCATGAGCTCAAAACAGTGGCACAAATTGAGAAGTGTTTGGAAGTTTTGAAGGTAGCACATGCGAATTTACTTGAATGGTTAGAAATGCCATGCATAGATATTTAAGGGGCACTCTTTGGAATACTGGTTTTCAGGGATTTGGAAGCACAAGCATTTTTAGCAGTGTACAAGTGGAGGCTAGCAAAAGATGGGAAAGCGACAATTCAAGAGAGCAATAACCGACATAATCATGCTTGCGAAAAATTAAAATTAATGGAGGCATAAAAATGATACTAGAACTCTGAGGCAAAATATGTCATCAAGGCTTAATTGATTTTTTATTTTCAATCATAACATGTGTAAACAAATATCCATATGTCATATTCTATTATGAGCAAAACAATGCAAGCAAATATCCATAGAAACATGGCATCCATCATAAATAAATTGCAAACGATCATAAGAGAACACGAACAACTAAGCATCCACCAATAGACATATAACTTATGCGAACCATCTAAGCATGCTCACATGAATGAGTATATGAACAAAAATGAAAAAAAACAAATAGAGTTCATTACCAGCCTCTTACCCAACTCGAATTGTCATAGATCATCATAATTGCCTTATCACTTGTGTGCTTGAAATATATGAAATAATAACCAATCTCTATGGAGTAACTGAAGGTAATGACTTCTGAAACAAACTATACAAAACCAAAGAGAAACAGCATATATTTTTGGGTTTTCGGATTTAGGAACTAAAAACATAACAGCCAGCAAAGACGATTTTTTTTAGGACCTTAACATGCCCAGATCAGAAAACTCAAAACTAATGAAAGTTGCGTACACATCGGAGGAACACTCACACAAAATGTCAGGTAAATCCGATGTTTCTTTCAAGATTTATGAATTAAAAGATGGACAGCAGAAATCTGTCCCTGCGCAAAACAGCACACAACAGAGTAAAATATTTTTATGTTTTCAGATATTGAACTGCAATAAATACTAAGCATATTAATACTAAATACAAAAACAAACCAGCAAGAGAAATAACAAAAATCTTTTTGGTGTTTTGAGTTTATGGAAAGCAAACAAAGCATGAACAAATGAAAGAAAGAAAACTAAAACGAAACATGGATATACAAAGTACCGAATGATAATTATATGCAGATGAGTGTGCTATAGGTATACCTCCCCCCAAGATTAGGCTTTTGGCCTAAGTGGAGATCAGCCCCGAGGTGAATAATGGATCCAACTCGGTGGGTTAGGCCCCGTGTAGTCATACTCCGCATCGGCTGCTGTGGAGGAAGATCCCGAAGGTCCTGCATACCCTAGATCCGGGTACACGAAACCAGATGTCTTCGGGGCTTGAATGAAACCACCCTCATACTCCTCATCATTGCCCCTACTATTCGGGCTGGGCTGCTCCTCAAGTGTGTCAAGTTCAGCCTCTGAGACTGACAAGTTCTCCCTGCCAACAAAGTTAAGCAGAGGTGCAGGCAAGATAAAAATTATATCAATGGTAGATACTGTAAAATGTTTCCTCCTCGGAAAAGTTATAGTAAAAGGGAGAAATTCAAATTACCATCCTCAGAAATAAATTCATGTTTCTTCATTGAATAAATATCTAGTTTTTCTATGGACAGCTGAAAATCAAGAGGATGGGACTCCAAACAATGCAAAGCTAGTAATCGTGAAGCGACTAGTCCTCCACAAATTCCTCCCCTCTCGTGGTTAGTAGCAAGACGGTGAGCAATCAGAGCACCCAAATTATAAGTTCTATCACGACGCAAAGCAGCAGCTAGGAAAGCTAAACCAGAAAAGCCTAATTTACCGGTTGTCATTCTAGCAAGAACACATTCAATAATGAAGTAATCGAAATAGAGAACGGAAGGAAGATGAATACTCCGGATTTTACCGTCCACTTGAGAGAAACTCCTCCCATAACAAATCTCCTCATACAAATCCATCAATGGCCTTGGTTTCCCTTTCAGCTTCTCTAAAGACCCTCCATGTGGAACTCTCATCGGTCAACAGAAAACACCAAAAGGCAATTCCGCAGATTTATTTTAAATCTTATAATGCACAGTGGGGTTAGATGAGGTAATATTGCAGCGGAAATCCTGCACCACGGACATAGACAACATAGCATATTGGAAAGGTTGATCCTCAACAAAACGCTCTAATCCTGCATTGGACAAGAAAGTATGGAAATCATGTGCAATCCCTGCAACCTCCATGAACTGTGAGCACGTGTAGATAGCAGGGAATACTACTTCTTCCCTATGAACTTTTATTTTCCCTTGCACCACTATCTCACTTGGATCTAGTGCATATGAATTCCACTCCATGTTCTAAAAAAATTTACAATCATCATCAAAATCGATTTTAAGCCAACTAAATGAAGGGAAACTACTATAGCGACTTGCTAGAGGCTTAAGCATGCATCAAAACTAGTTATTTCAACTTACAACAAGCATTCAAACTCACTAAACAAGATATCTACAGTAGAAAAATACTTCAGATTTGCACCACTAAACAAAATTCTATTTGGATATTCGGAGGAGTCACATACCGGAGAAGAGATGCACCAAATTTCAGCAACAAATATTGGTTGAATGTGGAGATCGAAATTCCAGGAGATGAGCAACAAGAACACGAGTTTGAGCTATCCAAAAGTGATTTTTCGGACAAGAGGAAGGAAGTGGAAGGAGAGAGAGCAAGTGGGGGGGCCTGTGGGCCCCACACCATGTGCTGGCGCGACCACTTGGCTGCCGTGCCACCATGTGGTGTGGTGGCCCTGTGGCCCACCCTGGTTTCTCTCTGGCACTTCCAGATCCCTCCTCGAAAAATATGATTTTTGATATAAAATTTATTTTTCTGAGAAACTTTATTTTTCACCATTTCTGGTATTTTGCATTATTAAATTCAATATCAAAAAATTATTTTCTAACACCAAATGCAACTAAACATTGCAAACTAAATAAAATTACAGTAGGTAAAACAAGAACGAGAAAAAGAAAATTGTTTAGCCTCTTTGTGAATTTAAAATGCACTTGTTAACAAGTTTGATAAAGTCTTGCCACCAAATGAAATTTATATGACATAAAAAGATTTAAACCATATGAGACACTCATGTTACCTTATATTGAATTGGTATGGATCCAATCATGAGAGTTTTGTATTCTTCTTTATATGGGCAATCAATACTTCCCACTCTAATAGACCTCAAATTGGTAATTGTATTAACTCCAGGTATTTTATCAACTTTCTTGGGAAAATAGACAGTATGCTCCTTGTCATGAACATTAAAAGTAACTTTTCCTTTATTGCAATCGATAACAGCCCCTGCAGTATTTAGAAAAGGTCTTCCAAGAATAATGGACATATTATCATCTTTAGGCATTTCAAGAACAACAAAGTCAGTCATAATTAAACAATTGGTAGTTATTTGAACAGGAACATCCTCACAAATTCCAACAGGAACAGTAGTAGATTTATCAGCCATTTGCAAAGATATATCAGTAGGTATCAATTTATCTAGGTAAAGTCTCTTGTAAAGAGAGAAAGGCATAACACTTACTCCAACTCCCAAGTCACATAGAGAAGTTTTAATATAATTATTTTTGATAGAGCAAGGAATAGTTGGTATACCTGGATCACCCAACTTCTTTGGAACCTTGCCATTAAAAGAGTAATTAGCAAGCATAGTAGATATTTCCTCATTAGGAATTTTCCTTTTGTTAGTCACAATATCTTTCATATATTTAAAATAAGGAGGCAACTTAATAGCATCAGTCAAAGGAATTTGCAAGAACATGTTAAGTTTCTTAGCAAGAAAAGGCATTGGTTTTTGGACCCAAGGTTCTCTTTCATTACCATGTTTCTTAGCAATAAAATCTTCTTTAGTGTACTTTTTATTTTTAGTATGTTTTTTAGGTTCTTCTTCTGTTTCTTTCTTATCAGAATTAACATTTTTATCATTATCATTAGCATTAGCATTATCATTGTTAAGTTCATTACCACTTTCAGTTTCAGCATCAGAAACAGATATACTATTAGGATTATTAACAGGTTCAGAGGATTCTACAACAGTTTTATGTTCTTGTTCTTTTTCCTATAAGGAGTACTAGGTTCATTAACTCGTTGAGAATCTTGTTAAATTATTTTATAATGTCCCTCAGGATATAAAGGGTCTTGAGTAGATTTACCACCTCTAGTTGTTACTTCACAAACAAGTTTTTCTTTAGCTATAAATGTATTTACTAGCAATTATTTCTTCACTTTAGTAAGTAGATCTATTTGAGTTTGAACCATATGAAAGTGTTTAATGAGTACTTTAACATCATTAGAAGTTCTATCAACGATAAAAAATATCATGCAAATCACTAATAGCACGAGAATTTTCCATTAAATAATTCTCTATTCTCATATTAAAATTGCATTGCTTAGTAATAAAAGTATCAAATTCATCTAAACATTGAGCTTGAGGTTTAGAGTAAGGGATATCTCTATCATCAAAACTTTGGAGAGAGTGTACCTCAATTACGGTTGAAGGAGGAATTGGCTTACATAATTCTTCAATAGGAGGTAAATACTTCACATATTCAGATTTAATACCACTCTCCTTAAGAGATCTCTTAGCTTCCTTCATCGTTTTTTCATTTAATTCAATCATACCCCTCTTCTTCGGTGTTGGTGGTGCTGTTGGAGTAGGTTCAGGAAGATCCCAATCATAATTATTCTTGCATATCATGGCTAATAATTCTATAGCTTCTTCGGGAGTCCTTTTCCTGAAAACACAACTAGCAAAACTATCCAGGAATCTCCTAGATTCAGCAGTTAGTCCACTAAAATATATCAAGTAGATCATTTTTCTCCAAATCATGATTCGGCTGGCATCTTAAAATGGAACAAAAGCGTGTCCAAGACTTAGGCAATTTCTCATCTTCATCTTGATTAAAATTATAGATTCTTAACAAAGCGTCATGTTGAGCACTAGCAGGAAAATATTTCTGAAATAAAGCATCAAGCAAACCCTTGGGACTAGTGATGGAACCAGGAGACAAATTATTATACCAGGTTTTAGCTTTTCCTTTTCATGAGAAAGGAAATATTTTAGCAACAAAGTAAGTACGTCTTTTAATGTCCTCAGCAAATATTCCACTTAAATCAGACAATACATTCATGTATTCTACAACACTTTCATTTTCAATTCCACAAAAAGGTTCTCTTTCAACAATAGCTATATGAGCCTAATCAAGAGAGAAATCATAAGCTTTATCTTTAATGTTTATAGGAGATGTAGCAAATTTAGCATCAGAAGATAATTTATATCTACCAGCGTGTTTTTCAACAAGAGTTTAAATAGCACCATCATATTTAATAGCATTAATTTCTTCAACAAGAGCATCATTAAGATCCACATACATATCATCACGCTCATCATAAGTATCACGTGTAAATTTAGATGAATTAACAGGTGTTTCAGCATCATCAGGAATTTCAGCATTTTCAATTTGTTTAGAATTAGCAATAGTAGCATCTAAAAAGGGACGTAATGAACCAGTTTCATCAAGAACAATAGAAGCATCATCATAAGTAATTTCAGATTCAGCAGTAGTAACAGAACATGCAGGTTGTGGTGGTGTAACAAGTTTACTCAACAAAGACGGAGAATCAAGAGCAGCATCGGAGTTCAGAGTTGTACCTTTCCTTATAGTGGATGGCATGATGGGAAACTTCTTATGGGTATTTCTTCCCATGATGAATAGATTCCAGCAAAAAATATCACACTCAGGTGGGCTGACAAAAAAAGCTATGCTCCCCGGCAACGGCGCCAGAAAATAGTCTTGATGACCCACAAGTATAGGGGATCGCAACAGTCTTCGAGAGAAGTAAAACCCAAATTTATTGATTCGACACAAGGGGAGCCAAAGAATATTTATAAACTTTAACATATGATTTATCATATTAGCTGCACCTGTGTATAGACTTGCTTGAGACAGATTATCAGTAGCAACAGTTTTATAGCAGATACAGTAGTGAAATAACAGCAGCAGTAGAAGTAAGACATCGATCGTGATTACAGTAGATAGCAGGATTAAAATACTGTAGGCATAGGGACGGATGTACGGGCGTTGCATGGATAAGATAATTCATGTAATATCCAAGCATAGGCATTTGTAGATAAATAATATAAAGCATCCAAGTATTAACTAATCATAAGCATGTATTCCAATTTAGTTGTGCGTGCTCGCAATGAAAAACTTGCACAACATCTTTTGTCCTGCCAGCCGTTTGCAGCGGGGTCTCTAGGGAAACTACTAGCAATTAAGGTACTCATTTAATAAAGTACCAGAGCAAAGCATTAACATTCCGTGAACACATATGGTCCTCACATCATAGCCATTCCCTCTGGTTATCCCAATTGCTGTCACTTTGGGGCCATCGGTTCCGGACAATAATATGTGTATACAACTCATAAATATGATCTAAAAGAATAATTATTCTCATGATACAATAACATGTTCAGATCTGAAATCATGGCACTCGGTCCCTAGTGTTAATCATTAAGCATAACAAGTTACAACAATGACGTAAAACACCGATAATGATGGTTGATGGAGAGGCGTTGGCGATGATGATGATGGCGATGATCCCCTTCGATTCCCCTCCCGGCAGGGTGTCGGAACAGATACTTCTGTTCCCCGAACTAGGGTTTGCGGTGGCGGCAGCGTACGGAGATGTTCTGGCAAAAGTGGATACCCCCATGCGTTTTTATGTCAGGAGGGTTAAGTAGCCGCGAGGGGGTCGGGAGGGGGTGACCGAGGTGACCCCACCTGGTCCTCGCGCAGCCAGGCCCACCCGCGCAAGCACGTTGTGTGGGCGCCTGTTTTGGTCTTCTGGCTCATGTACTCTTCGGGTGAGAAAATGACTTCTAGGTGTTGTTCGGGGTTTTTCCATAAAGTTGATATTTCTGCACAAAAATGAGATACCAGACTAATTCTGCTGATACCAGCGTTAGTCCGTGTTAGCTGCATACAAAACACACAAATTAGAGGTAAAACAATAACAAAAGTGTTCGGGAAAGTAGATACGTTTCGGACGTATCAGAGAGCAGACGGGATGGGGGTGGCGAAGGAAGAAGAGCGGCAGGGGTGGTGCGTGTGCCGGCTGGGGAGGGAAATGGAGAGGATTAGGGTTGCGGGTTGGTCTTTTATATAACAAGGATCGATTCATAAAATATGGGAAACACAGGGACTTTTATGCAAAACTCACGAGGACCGTTGGATCAACAAGCGACAACGTGGGATGAGTTTTGTTACTGTAGATACTGTAGATGAACAGTAAGCGGTGGGGCCAGGACGTGAAAGTGCTTGACTATCATATAAACTAGTTGAATTTTGACGCGTCGGCACGGCGTGCCCTTTTTGTTTTTTTTGTGCAATGTTTTTTTTGTTAATCAAAATATTGGCTAAATTGGTATGTTCAAACATTTGTTTGTTTCGTTACGAATAGGTAGCATTTTTTGCGTGCATTTGTGATATGTTGTATATTTATTTTATTTTTTGTAGACCATAAAAAAAATTGTTTATATGAAATATAAACATATCTTATATTCCATCATTTAGTAGATCCCGTCCAGAACGTTGTGATCTGAAATGTTTGAATTCTTCGTAAATGTAAATTGTTGTTCGGAGTAATTTCATTTTTTGTAGAAAATTTGAATGTTCAAGTGGATTTTATAGTGTGACGTAGATATTTAATTAATCTACTTAATCAGGAGAGATATACTGCATAAGTATTTTGTGAATTCAAATCCATTTATTTATATGGAATGCATTTAGGATTTGTCTAAATTTTGCCAAGTTGGAATGTTGGAAAATGTTTGTATATTGTAAAAATGGAAAAATCTGAAGGGCACTCAAAATTTTGAATTTTTTTAATTTGAATGAGGACATAAATAATAAGCATTTTTTTTGTGGCGTGCACTCTGATATATTTGTTGAATTTTCATTAAAAATAGAAAAAAAAGGAAGCATGACGTGTGGGACCACCGTGACGTAATAGTGGCGTCACAGTGGCCACAACTGGACGGCCTCCCGTGGTGCTGTTTGGGCTCGCCGGCGGCGCGCCGCCACGCTCCCTGACACGCGCGTGGGTCGCTAGATGCGCCCGGAGCAGGGCGACCCGCGCGTGGCGGCGCCCCTCCTGCAGGGTCGCCGGAGCGGCAGTGGCGGCATCCGGACGCGACCGAGGACGGCGAACGCGACCGCGGCGGTGCTTCCGGCGAGGTGGCAGCGTCTAGGACGCGAAACTCGGCGAGGATGGCAAGGCGGCGACGGTGGAGCCCTCCATGGGCATCGATCTGGCGGAGAGGTGGGGAACGGCGGCGGCGGCAGCAGCGGCGCCGCACGGGGAGGGCGATAGGGTTTGCGGAAATGCTTTTGCAAAAGAACACTGCAGTTTATGATAATTGCATTTAGTTCCTCGGCTGGCGGGTAATTGCAAAAGTGTGTGTGTCACTGTTCATACACGAATTGGGCGATATGGGCCGTCCGATCTCGATCGAACGGCCGAATTTTAAAGCAAGGAGGGAGCGTCAAAATCTTCCCCCTTAATATATAGGGTACATAGGTGGAAGTGTGATGCACTTGTCCCATTTATTCAACGCCGATGACACAATTCTTTTCATGGAGCATGACATTGAAAAGGCTTGAAACCTGAAATTAATTTTAGTAACTTTCGAGCAGCTTTCAGGTCTGAAAATTAATTTCCATAAGAGTGAGTTGTTTTGTTTTGGCGAGACCGCAGACGAGGTCGATCTCTATGCCGAGCTCTTCAGTTGTGGGAAAGGTCCATTTCCTATTCGATATTTAGGCATTACGATTCATTATCGGAGTCTCACTATAGCCGAATGGAAATATGTCGAAGAAAGGCTACAAAAGCGTTTAAGTAGTTGGAAAGGAAAATTGCAGTCCCTTGGCGGAAGACTGATACTCATTAATTCGGTGCTCACCAATATGGCACTATATATGTTATCATTCTTCCTCCTGCCAAAAGGTGTCCTTCAAAGACTTGATTATTATCGGTCTAGATTCTTTTGGCAAGGGCATAGCGAGAAGAAAAAATATCAACCGGTTAAATGGAGTGTCGTTTGTACACCTAAAGACCAAGGAGGGTTGGGAATTCATTACCTTGAGGTCAGGAACACGGCTCTTCTAGGTAAATGGTTGTTCAATCTACTGACCGAACACTACTGAATCGGAAATATGTAGGATCAAAACCGTTATCACAAGTTTACTGAAAACAGGGTGATTTGCATTTTTGGGTCGGTCTGATGGCTGCAAAATCACAGTTCTTCGGACTTGGACATTTTTCGATTAAGGATGGATCTCAGATAAGGTTCTGGGAGGACTATTGGCTTGGCAATGCCCCGCTCCGAGTACAATATACAACATTATATAATATTATCCGTTACAAAAGTAGTACCATTAAGAAAGTAATCGCAACCTCACCTCCAGATGTAACGTTCAGGAGAAATTTGATTGGCACGCGGCTGGTTGCATGGCAAAACCTCTTACAGCGGTTAGCCAATATACAACTGTCAGACGCGCCAGACGAATTTAGATGGAATTTACATAAGAATGGTAAATTCTCTATAAACTCCATGTATAATGCTCGATCTCATTCTCATGTACCGGTTGATAGCTGCAAGTTGCTTTGGAAGATGAAGATACCATTGAAAACCAAGGTGTTTGAATGGTATCTTCGCCGTGGAGTAATTCTAACCAAAGACAACCTTGCCAAGCGAAACTGGCAGTGAAGTAAGAGTTGTGTTTTCTGTTATCAAGATGAAACAATAAAACATCTCTTTTTTAATGTCGGTTCGCAAGGTCTATATGGTCAATCATCCAAGTAGCATCCAACCTTTATCCCCACGCAATGTGACCAATATCTTTGGGAATTGGTTAAACGGTATCGATAATCGGTTTAAGAAGCTTATTAGGGTGGGAGCGCTTGCCATTATTTGGTCGCTATGGCTATGTAGAAATGATAAAGTGTTTAATGATAATTGTCTTCATCCTTGCACGTAATCTACCGGTACACTCCGTTCATGGTCGACTCTTCAGCGGGTGGAGCACCGCAACCTATTTATGGAGGTCTGTGCACGGTTAAAGGCCACGGCGAGGGATACTTTTTCCCGTCATGGGTGGCAGCATAATCTACGGATCGAGCTACTACCACTTTAGCTGTAGTTACATTTGCTCTTTATCATAACATATGTAATACGCTTTTTTTCCGCTTCAGATTTGATACTGTGGGACAGCTTGTGCATCTTGGTTATGTAGAGACTGGGTGTAAACGATTAAACTTATTAAGTAATAAAACGGTCCTTTATCTAAAAAAAATATTCAATATTTATATATGTCTAATACAAAATTTTGTACAAATGAGACAAGTAGGTGCCTTTTCCCTTTGTATCGCGTTGCACTACAGCTGCATGCTCTTGCCTTCACTGATCATTCAGCACCTTCACTGAGACTCCGGGCTTGCCACGCCATATCGATCGAGGTGGGAGGTGGCCTGGCGGGCGCGGCAGCATGCGTCCATGCAAAAGCCATTCATCGCTGGCGTGGCCTCGTAAATAGCAGCCGAGACCGAGACAGCGCAAGGCCTAGTACAACTCTAACATTAACCACGAGGTGGCCGCTCATCCGCGTGGCGCCGGCACAGCCGCCACGCGACCCGCCCCGCCGGAGTCACCGCTCAACACCAGCCAGCTGGGCGCCGACCTGGGCGCCGACCGACATATCGGTTATCACTTCCGTTGTGTTAGAATTTAATTAATCTGTAATCAGGATAATAATAACCGACGGGCCGATGCCTTCCCAAGCAACCACCGCGGCTGTTCTCCCCCGCTTCTGAACGGACACGTCCTTCTCTCACTCCCTTCTCCTTGTATATATACTGTGAATCAATGGAATAGTAGAGTTGAATTCATTCTCAATTTGACTCGCAACACGTTATCAACGCTTCGCTTTGCCAAGAGAGCGAACGGGCCGAACTCGCCTCGCCGGCAAACACGCCGGAACAAAGAACAGAAAGAGGTAAGCGCAATGCCAAGAGATTTTTAGGATTTTTCCTTCGCTTACTTCGGGGAGAAGATCGATGTAGCCAGTAGATTGCGCGTCGTCGGTGTGGTTTCCACTGTTTCGGAGGACGTCGTCGTGGTTTCCGCCACGGACTTGGTGGCCACCATGGCGCTGGACCATCAGACGTCCAGGCCGAACCTGTAGGTTTTAGAGCTAGAGACGTGAAGCTAGCTTAGCTTGGATCGATCGGATCCTCTCCGTACATGGCGAACTAGCGATAGACAGAAGCGAAAGAAGAATCGATTTGGTCGCCAAAGGCACGTCTCGTGCCTTGTGCTTTTCTGTATTGCTATGCTTTTTTGTGGTGATTACAAGAGGAGCTCTGCCTGTGTATTTATACAGGGCCAGGGACTAGCAAACCTAACTCTACTAGCACTCATACTCATAGTCCTAGTCGTACTCGGTTACAATCAGATTAACATCTACATTCACCTCCTTAAGCTGATTGTATTTCTTCAACTCTTGTACTCCGACGTTCTTTCTCATCTCGATGAACTTCTGTCTGCCGAGGGACTTGGTAAGAATGTCAGCAAGCTGGTCATTCGTGTTCACATGTTGAACTTCAATCATCCCCTCCTCAACGCACTCCCGGATGTAGTGGAATCGGGTATCTATGTGTTTGCTTCTCTCATGATGAACCGGATTCTTGCACAATGAGATTGCAGCTTGGTTGTCGATCTTGAGTGACACCTTCTGCACCTCCCTCTTCATAAGATCAGCTAGAAGTCTTCTCAAGAAGTCTTCTCAGCCACACACCTTGACAAGCTGCCGTGCTCGCCGCAATGTACTCTGCCTCGCATGAAGAGAGTGCCACCACCTTTTGCTTCTGAGAATTCCAGCTGATCGGATTCGGACCTAGATAGAATATCATGCCCGTTGTGCTTTTCCGATCATCAACATCACCTGCCATGTCGCTATCTGAATAGCCGCGAAGGATCAATCCTTCTTTTCCCTTTCTATACGTGCAGCCAAGATGGATAGTGCCTTTCACATAGCGCAATATTTGCTTGACGGCGCTCATGTGCTCAGTCGTGGGTTTCTCCATGAAACGACTCACGATACCGACTGAATAAGCCAACTCAGGTCGGGTATGCACCAAATATCTTAGGCTGCCCACAATGCTTCGATAGGTTGTGGCGTCCACCGGCGGATTTGAGCTGATCTTGCTCAACTTGTGACGTTGGTCCATTGGAACTTGTACTGCATTGCAATCTGCCATGCTGCACTTATCCAACAATCTCTCCGCGTAAACCGATTGACATAGGGAAATTTCTCCGGAGCTTTGCTTCACTTCGATGCCTAAGTAATAGCTTAGTAATCCAAGATCACTCATGCTAAACTTCTTCATCATTTGTGCCTTGAAATCTCTGATTTCTTGCAAGCTATCTCCGGTTATGATCAGATCGTCGACATAAACTCCGACTAGCAGGTTTGAACCTTTGTAGTGCTTCGTATAGACTGCGTGCTCGAGGGGACATCTAGTGAATCCGAGAGAGACCAAACTTCGGTCCAACTTTGAGTTCCAAGATCTTGGCGCTTGCTTCAGCCCATATAGTGCCTTCTTGAGCTTGTAAACCTTTCCTTCTTCGTCTTTCTTCTCATAGCCGAGGGGTTGTTCCACGTATACTTCTTCTGTGAGATCACCGTTGAGCAATGCGGACTTAACATCCATGTGATGAACCTCCCAATCCTCTTGTGCTACCAAAGCTAGCAGCAGCCTCACGGTTTCGAGTCGAGCAACCGTTGCAAACACCTCCTCATAGTCAACTCCTTGACGTTGTACGTAGCCCTTTGCAACGAGTCTTGCCTTGTACTTCACAACGACACCCTTCGTGTCCTTCTTCAACTTGTAAACCCACTTTAAACCAATAGGCTTATGGTTCGGAGGTTGGTTTATCAAGGTCCAAGTGTCGTTGCTCTCAATCGCCTTCATCTCCTCGTCCATGGCGTGCTTCCAACTTGGATCATTGCTCGCCTCTACAAAATTCGCCGGCTCATCAACTCCAAGCAAACACAATCCGGAGTACTCGAGCGTAACTGGCTTGGCGTATTTGTAGACATTCTTGAGGGTTTTGTAGCGATGTGGACCGGAGGAGTCCGTTGTCGCCTGTGAAGGAGGAGACACAAATTGTGTCGGCGTCGATGTGCTTGAGGAAGGTGGTACGCTTGGCGCCGGGTCTTCGACATATGTGTCGTCGGCGTAGTCGTCGTGACCGTGACCATCGTCGTGGTGGTCGTTGTCACTTTGCGCCTCGTCACCATGTGCCGCCTCATCTACAACGTCGTTGCCAAGACCTTCACTCAAGTCATCGCTGTCGTCGGTGTCCGCATCGTGGTGATTGTGATCACCTCGGTCACCATGGTTGCGCATGCCGCCGGTCATCTTGTCGTCCTTGTCTACATCATCATCTGCTGGGAATTCAACAGTGAATTTGTTATCGTTTGAAGCTTCGTCGGCTGCGGCGCTCCAACTCCATGCTAGTTTTCTTCAAACACGACATCCCGTGAAACTCGCAGACGCTTAGTATGTGGGTCGTAGAAACGGTATGCCTTGGTACCGGAATTCCTCTCGTATCCAATGAACACCATCTTGGTGCTGCGATCGGCAAGCTTTGAGAGGTGAGGTTCCGCCGTCTTCACATGAGCCACACACCCAAACGTCCGTAGATGGGACACACTTGGCTTACGTCCGTAGATAGCTTCGTACGGAGTCTTGCCGATCACTGCCTTCGTTGGAGCCCGGTTGAGAAGATAGACTGCCGTCGTGACAGCTTCTCCCCAGAAGGACCCCGGCATGTTCTTGCTCTTGAGTAAGCTCCTTGCCATGTCCACGACGGTTCGATTGCGTCTTTCAACGACCCCGTTCTGCTGTGGCGTATAAGGTGCTGTGAGGAACCTCTTTATGCCAATCTTCTCGCAGTAGTCATTGAACTCGTTTGACGTAAACTCTCCGCCGCGGTCTGTCCGTAGAGCTCGCACCTTGAGCTTGAGTTCCATCTCCGTTGCTGCCTTTAGCTTCTTGAACACCTCGAACGCCTCGTCTTTAGATCGTAGGAGAACGACCCACATGTATCTCGAGTAGTCATCTACCACAAGGAAAAAATACTTCTTTCCCCCGTGAGTTGCTGGGGTGATAGGGCCACATAGATCACCATGGAGCAACTCAAGTGCTATACTCGCACGATAGGTAGATGTAGCAGGGAACGGAATGCGGTGCTGTTTTCCAACCATGCACCCATCACATACTCGATCAACATGGTCGATAACTGGCATCCCCGATACCATCTCCATCTTCGACATCTTCTTCAAGGCGTGGAAGTTGACGTGTCCAAATCGAGCATGCCATAACCACGAATCATCATCACTCTTGGCGAGCCAACACTCCGGTTGAGATTGATCAACGTTGAGGATATAAAGCCTGTTTCGTGTGCGATTTGTACGCACAAACACGTTTCGGAGTCTATCATAGATCGTCATTACTCCGTCCTCGACGTTCACCTTGCACCCGTTCTCATCAAGTCGCCCAATAGAGATGATGTTGCTGCGCAGCCGTAGGATGTAGTAAACGCCGGTGAGTATACGGTGTTCTCCTGTGAGGCACTCAAATAGGATAGAACCTATCCCACAGACCTCCACGGTTGAACCATCACCGAATTTTACCGAGCCTTCAATATTAAGCTCTAGCTCGAGGAATTTCTCCTTACATCCCGTCATGTGATTACTGGCGCCCGTGTCAAGATACCATGACATGTTCTGGTTACCGGATAGCTTTGGTGTGACTTTCTTCTCGTCAAGTCGCACCTTCCGGTTTGGCTTTGCAACCATGAGATCGCAAACTTTGGCCATCAGAAGAGTTGGATTGTCGTCTTCTTGCGTTGCCAAATTTGCCCTCAAATCCCGTTTGTTTGGCTCTGGACATTGCTTCGCAAAGTGACCCATCTTATTGCAGTTATAGCACTTGATCTTGGAGATATCCAAGTTCCGTGGCTTCCGCTCGTCAGATTGATCGCCTTTGTCACGCCCTTGTGGCTTGCCTTTTCCTTTGCCTTTTTCGTTTTTCTCGCCGTGCTTCGGGTTACTTGATCCTTCGCCATCACGCTTTCCTTTGCTGTTTGGGGCTTCCCAGTCAGCGCGTGAGTAAAGGAGTTGATCACCGCCTCCGCCCTTGCCTTTCCGACAACCTCGAGAGTTCTCTTCCCACGTCCGCAAGCGTCCAATTGCCTCCGTTATGGTCATGTCCTCGATGTCGGTGATCTTCTCGAGGGTGCCGATGATATACGTGAATTTATCAGTAACTGAGCTGAAAAACTTTTCCACGACTTCCTCTTCAGCAAGCTTTGCACCAAGTGCACGAATCTCCCCGACCAACATGGTGAGACGCATAGCGTAGTCGTTCACTAATTCTGTTTCCTCCATCTGCAACTTGTGAAATTGGCGCTTCAGCACTTGTGCCCGAGCCTTCGTGACGCGATCTTCTCCAATCCTCATCTCCTTGAGTGCGTCCCACACCTCTCTTGCCGTTTCGAATTCCGCCAATGTCATCAGCACGGAGTCCGGTACAGACTGGGCTATGGCGGCCATGGCACCTTCGTCACACTCATCGTCGACGTCATCGTTGGTGATTGCCTGCCACACTCGGAGTGATCGAAGAATAATCTTCATCTTCAACGCCCAAACACCGTAGTTGGTGTCGGTCAGCATCGGGTACTGGACTGGGATATTACGAGGCGCCATTACGTTGGCCGCGCTCATCCCGGTGGTTGATTTCTTCCCGCCCTTTTTCACGATCTTGTCGCCAATCTTGCTCGCCTTGGAGTCGATGCTCTTGCTCTCGGACTTGACAGACTCAGCGTCGCTGTTGTCGCTCATCATCTTGTCATTGAGGCTCTGATACCAAATGTAATGTAGGTTTTAGAGCTAGAGACGTGAAGCTAGCTTAGCTTGGATCGATCGGATCCTCTCCGTACGTGGCGAACTAGCGATAGACAGAAGCGAAAGGCACGTCTCGTGCCTTGTGCTTTTCTGTATTGCTATGCTTTTTTGTGGTGATTACAAAAGGAGCTCTGCCTGTGTATTTATACAGGGCCAGGGAGGGACTAGCAAACCTAACTCTACTAACACTCATACTCATAGTCCTAGTAACACTCATACTCATAGTCCTAGTCGTACTCGGTTACAATCAGATTAACATCTACAGAACCAGCGGCACTTCTGGTGATGCCGGAAGCGATTCTTGGCGCCGAGGAGGTGGAGCCAACAGATGACGAGATGGATTTCGCCGTCGTTAGCGTCGAACCGGCGCTAGCGGTTCCTCTTCCACCAGAACGGGTGGACGCCGGGGCTGCTTCGTTGGGCGTTGGCCTTGGGCTGCACCTGCCCTCGTCGACCGGCCACCGACTTGGAGAGTAGAGGCTGGCGAGCCTCAGGCTCGCGAATGGCCACTCCAATGGCGTCGCGCCCGGGACGATCCGTATCGGTGGATCTTCTTCAGAGGAGAAGGACGAGGCGTCGTACCCGTCCGTTCCTCTTTGATGAATAGCCGGCGGCGGCAGAGGGTGGTGACGCACTAGCGCTCCGGAACGTCCGCCACCGCACAAGGGGATTAGGGAAACAGAGCGATGGGAACGAAACCGTCCCTTTTTCCCTTATCCAATCTAAGGAAATTAATGCTCTGTACGAGCAAGAAAAAGAAAAACGAAACGAAAAAAAAGGCTGGCGTGAACCACGGCAGTGGACTAGTTGCCTGCCTGGTTCTGGCCTATTGCCATTTAATTTTCGTATTTTTTCTGATTAGCTTCAAGCTCTTTCAGTTTTTGTATACAAATGATTGTTAGTACTTTCTAACATGTAAATACGTAATGTCTAAAAATTTATATCAACATTTGTATGAGTGCAGTGTTAATTGCTATATGTTAAGGTTGCCTGAAAATAATATGACTTCTTTCAATTTTGTTATAACTTTGTACACAACTAAAGATCTACATCATAATATGGTGATTATCTATATTGTGTTTTACCCAACACAAGGTTGTGCAAAGTAACATGAGGAAAGGTCTACACTACCAAGTAGTGATTACCTCCATGTGTTCAGAGCAAAAAGTGAAAGAACACGGATTATGGCATAAATATAGCCATAGGGGTGAGGTGTATGCCATTTGTTGGCAATTACCTCGATCGTGTTCTACAAAATGAAGATCTACGTCATGTTATGGTGATTATCTTTTTTTAGAAAGTCATATTTAGGGTCATTTAGGTTTCTCAGACCTTTGTATTTGAATCAAGCATGTTATTACATACAATTAATTTACTATCAAGGTAAATTACATGCATGATTTTCATGCAGGATATGAGTGACATATTAAAGAAATATGCATTGTGTGTTGTAATATTATAATACCATGGGACATATGATATTGTAATAATTATGTGAAAATGAAGACACGTAATTCATGACATAGTGTCATAGGAACATTTTTTTTTTGTTCGGAACTATGATACCTACACCATTGGAGTGGAATCCAAGACATTGGTGGTAAATGAATGCATGAATATTTTATGCAAAATTTGGCTACCCTTTTTGAAAGGAATTGTGATGTAATGAAAAGAGGTGGGAGTAAATTTTGCACATGGGTCATGGACATTACTAATTCCGTTGACTAGTGACATTGTTACTACATTAACTTCACCTTCATAGAATGTCATGGATATTTATGCAGATTTGCATTTATATGTATCATCGCAATGACTCGGTTCTGAGTATTTAACGGATTATGAAAAATCGTTTTCCTTTTGAGACTCCATGCAGGATAGATATTTTGTCATAAGCATCATACAAATGGTTATTCATTCATATACAGAATTTTAAGTCAGTTGAGGCTTATAATTTTGGTGTCCACAAACTAACTCCTAGTTAATGGTGTGTGGTAAGGCAGTCTCAGATCTTTATCTGATTGTAGGACCTTACTGCACTTTATGTTCTCCTATGATGGTAAAACAAATATCATCTTCCTGTCAACATGAAAATATGATGAACTTCTTATGAAGAATCATCGAGTAAGCCAACGGGTGCTATACCATTATTTGAAATTCATGTTGGTGCTTATAGGTATAAGCAAGTTAGTGGTTAAAGAACCATGAGGATTTGAACATAAAGTGAATGGGATATGACATAATAAATAGAGTATACATCTCAACAGGGAATGGATCATATAAGATCATTATACTACTGAATGTAGTATAATTTAGAACATCTTTTCCATGGGACATGATAGTTGAAAGAAAAAAATTGAGTGTATGAATCAATTCATACTCAATATTGTTACGTACACAATAATATTTCCTCATTTACCAATCCGGTATAGGATGATTGAAAAATTATTGTTTCTGTTGGCCAGAATATTCCCGACAACCATTAGATTTTATGTACACTACACGTGACATAGGGGTATTAATTTTAAGGCACTCTCACCTTAAAATTTTAAATTAACCAGTCATTATTATTGAACCCATTGAATAATGGGGAAGATTTAATCATTGTATGGGGTTTTGTTGGTATTTCATGGTATTCATAGACACATATAGAAAATGGTCTTAGGTGTGGATCCTCCACCAAAAACCATGTGTTTACTGAATTAATTGCTCAGATTGACGAATTTGGAGCAAATTATCCTAAATATGGGATAGTTCCATTGGAATGGAAATGTTGTTGAATTTTATTCGCGAACATTCAATGGTCATATTCAGTATGTTGTTGTACCTTCCCAAAATGGTGTGACTGAATCTCTTACGAAAGAGAGTAAAATTGAATGGCCATCATTACAGAATTGTGATTAGCCAACATTCGTTGGTAGTAACATGCGGTCTCACACGCCGCATTTTTGCTCTTAATGAGATCAAATGCATCTTATACTGCATCCCCTTGCAGTTTGTATGTGGAAATCAATGAAGTATTTCCCATCTGCGGTAATTCGGTTGCATACCGATATCACCACCCCGACGTACTTAAGGGCCTTCACATATATTTGGGATCTATGTGAGGATTGACTGTGGTATGATTATTAATCCGTCAAATACCTTAACCCTAGTAAGGGAGTCATTTGCAGCCCGTGCGTTGATTGCTTTTGCAATAAAGACATTTTCTGGCATTAGGGGGAGAAATGAGAAATGTACCACATAGAATGCCAGGAAATTAATAAGAAATGACCTAAACATTTTATCCACGTACTTAAAAATCTGAACCGCAGTTTCAGGTCATGAGAAATTTGCAATGTTTTGCAAATAATCTGCCATATACATTTATTGATGACAAAGGTGTCATTGAAATGAAGTATCAGAACAACTGGAGGTACCTAATAAACCACTTGTGTCCCCAAATGAGAGCATGAGGGGGAGAATTCTGGACGCATGGGATTAAGTTCTCATGGGAGGAGATGTTCTCCTCAATCGAGAAATGTAGTTAGACCTCGGGTTGAAAGACACCTAAAGGACGTGCGTCATCCAGAACCCATCACAGATGTGTAAATAATTTAAGTGTTGGGACATCGAAACACCTTGACTCTGTTGTTCTGGGAAATCACAAGGAGTTAAGAGGCGTAATGGGAATTCCACAAAAGATTTTGATTCATGAGAATCGTATATGAAAAGTCTACATATGTCGACATAAGTTTCTTCTTGAGAATTGTTGATATCCTTTTGGGCCCTGAACCAAAATCCATGGAGAGTGTTGTTTGCACTTATGTTGGTTCAAATAAAAGGAAGCAATTAAAGAAGAGTATCACTCACTCATCAAAAGAGAGGTGTTTACAATAGTAAAACCTGCTCCTCATAAGTATCTTCGGTAGGGAAGAGAAGTGACTTTTTCATTCAGAAACGAAAATAGATGAGGTGGTGAAAAGGTGAGGCTTGTAGCACAAGGGTTTCCGCAGAGACCCAACATTGAATACGATGTAACATACCTTTTTGGTATGAGTGGAATTATGTTTCGATACTGAATTGGCAATACGGATCCATGCGGTTGATGTATGTAGTGGCTATATACTCACATGGATCACTAAGTTCAGATGTAGAAGTCACTGAAAGGGCTTAATATTCTGAATTCAATGGTTAATCCTAACATGCGTGTGTGAAGTTTCAGAGGTCATTCTATGACTTTGAAGATGTCGGAGAGTTGTGTGATACAACCGACTAAGTGAGTTACTCCTTGATAAGGATTACTCTAATAATGTTGATTATTGATGTGTATTCTCATGAAGATATCCTGAATTGGATTTGCATCATCTTAGTGATGTCCATGATCTTATCATCAATGTCTATATAGGACATATGAGATACACAAAATCATTTTTAGACGGATATTTGGGTCAAACCAAATTAAGCTAAGTTTATAACTTGAGCTATTCCCTTGGGAATAAATGTATATCAGTCTTCATATATCCATAAATATTGGAGATATTCAATATAGATATATCTTATCAAACACACATAGTCATATTATACATGACATGGGATACAATCCCATTCAGACCTAAGGGAGATGGTGATGTGATAGTGGACCTGAAGTTCCATATCTGAATACCATCAGAACACTCATATATCTTGCCGGAATACGTCAAGCCTGACATTATATTTGTTGGTAATTTATATGAGTACAATCCCTAAAGAAAGGTATAATATTTGTGTAAGGAATATTCACAGATATCTCCAAAGCACAAAAGGTTTTGATTAGTTCCATCCAGAAAATCAAGGCTGGACCATGTTGTGAAATCTCGATAGTGACTAATTATGTGATCCCAACAATGTCATATCAAAGACTGGATTTGATGGAAGAATATTCTGAGGAGAGCCTTCAGAATAGACTCTAAATGGGTCCTCTAGGTGACCATTCTGCAGTAATAAAGCATCACAAGATGTGTATGGCTTCACGTGGAATGATTGGCCACATGTGAGATCACGTGGAGATTCGATAGAATCATCGAGATAATGTCATTTGTATTGGTTACAGGTTATATTTATCCTCGTGAGTTACAGAAATGTAAGAGGATAATTTGCAACGAACTATTGTGATATTCACAATGTCTCTACCCACATTGATATTCCGGAATTATATCCGTGGAATTTGTGGGAGACTACCTTGAGGTTTGCAATGTTCAGGGGGAGTAAAATCCCAAATTATACCCCGTTTATGATTTTTAGATCATTAGTATTGTACTCTTTGTCCCTTTTATGAGTTTTCCAGGATGGTTTCTCATATAAGGTTTTTAACGAGACAATATATATACAAGTGCTCTTCCAATGGCATTTAACATCACAAGAATGTGTATGAAAATGAACTTTGTCCAGAGTTCAAGTAGGATCGGTTCATTGGAATCTCCCACCATTATCTACGAGGATAATGCTGCTTGTATTGTACAAATGCGGACAAGTTATATTAAGAGTAATATTACAAAGCATATTGCTCCTAAGCTATTTTATCCACATGAATTACAAAAGAGTGGGGAAATAAGTATTTTGCAAATGAAGTCATGCGATAATCTCGCTGATTTGTTTACCAAGTCCTTACCAAGTTTTTTGTTCAACAAATATGTGAACGGAATTGGTATGAGGGACTTAGTGAATTGCAAAATCCAGGGGGAGAAATCTCCTAGTTTATGACTTGTTGAAAATCATGAGATTTTCAGTATTGCACTGTTTTCCTTTGTGAGTTTTCCTGATGGTTTCTCATGTAAGGTCTTTGATGAGGCAATAGTAGTACAAGCATTGACGATATATGTCGATTTCTCCTTATTTTCCCACAGGGTTTTTAGAAGGAGTTTTTCAGGACATATTGCATTGTTCTCCTCAATTTTTCCCACAAGGGTTTTTGGAGGAGACGATTCCAAAGGATGACCATTCGCAAGGACAAACAAGGATTAGGGGAGTGTTAGGATTTAATTAATCTGTAATTAGGGATAATCCTCTGTTGTAATAACCGACGTGCGGATGCCTTCTCAAGCAATCGCCGTGGCGGTTCTCCCTCGCTCCCGAACGGACGCGTCCTTCTCCCGCGTCCCTTCTCCTTGTATATATACTGCGAATCATCAATGGATTAGTAGAGTTGGAGCATTCTCAATTTGACTCGCAACACGTTGTACTTTCGCAGTATGGGCTTATGTTCTGTATCTCCTCGGCTGCTCGTAGCGCGCGCGTGGACACGGAGTCTTCTCCAGGTCTCCAGGTCCATGATCTCGGTTCGGGATCGATGCGTCGTGTATTTCACGTTGCGCCCCCTCGTTTACCACCCGTTGGCAGTTTTGGACTCCATCCTTCAAGGCGCATGGAGAATTGGAGACTCTCGGACTCGTATTATTCTCTCCGTACTACGCAGCCGAGCTCGACACTCAGGTACTACTCGTGTCAAATTGTCTTCTTAGGGCGTGTTCGGCAACAGCCCAACTTCCAGCTTCTCATCGGAGCACCTCGGAGCAGCACCGAACACGTCAACTCCACGGAGTCAGATCCACGAACTGCTCTCTCCCTTTTAAAATATTTAAATAATAATAAAAAATTATGATTTTTAAAATGAATTGATAAAATTTGGGAGTGAAACCTAAATTGTGTAGCAAGATTTAGGGTTTAAGAAAGAAAGTCAAACAGGAAACAAATAATGTACTAGCCCTACGTTACAAGGGATGGTTTACGATTTCCCCTCCTATCTTTGTCGGCAACAGAGGTTTTATCTATTGTTTGGATGACGTTTGCCCCTCTTTCAATTAATGGATAGCATATCTTATGTAGATATGTTTAGGGCACAAACCCAAGAGTCATGCGAAAGATTGGAGGCGAAATGGCAATATGCCCCTTGACACGTCAGCCCTTTTAGTATGCGTCGATGGGGGCAATATGGCCCCTCATGGCTCGTCTAGCTTATATCGTCGTGTCAAATTATTCATCTTTCTAAAATAATAATGTGCAAAAATCTTTGACCGTTTGAAGTTCATAAAGTTTCTTAAAGACTAAAACACGCCCAAAAAAACATGTTATACTCCTTTACACAACTATAACAAAAATAAGGGGATTTTGTGAGAAATCCCATAAAACATTAAAACAATCTCACGCAAATATATGATCTAATAAAATACTAAACTACAAACTCCCTACATACATTATCTACATATCGATCCTACAAACTGACTTTTCATACAGAGGAAGTTTTTAGACCCTTGTATCATATATAATTGTGTTAATGATGTTGGATCAACAATATTTGTATACTGCTCTAGGGATATTATTCGTGGAATACTGTTTCATACAATATAAATGTCTAATCAGTAACTAACACACTACACCATGGCCAACAGACTGACTGTTCAAGAGTTAACAAAGGGACAATAATGATGATCGGTTTTCACGGCTCTACCCCGGGTCAGCGCTCATGAGCGATTAAACGGACATCATCCGAGATGAGATAGCTTGCGGGACATTGTCGAACTACACGGGAACCGGTGGAGCATACCAAAGCGAGTCGATGGCGTCGTGGCAACTGAGCTCTCTCGCCTGGATTAAAAGGAGCAGCTAGGGTGGCAGGGGATGGCGTTGGGGGACCACTGGGTGGGCGAATGACACGGAGCAGGTCAAAACAGGCTGATGTTTGCAAACGGCGCCGCGACATCTGAGCTCTCTTTCCTGAATAAAAAGGAAGAATGAAGATGTCGCAGTATGACGTTTAGGGACCGGTAGTACGGCGGACGACGTTAGGATGGGGCGGAGCAGGTCAGAATGGGTTGATGGCGGTAGTGACGCGCCGTCGTCCGAGAATGTGACACCGTGAAATTTTCTCCGAGAGAAATATAAAGCGCCCTTAAATTTCGTTGATTGATGAGTTACAAGTTTAATTATAATTTTATTTATAGTATGTCCATAAAGTTATATGGAATGAAACAGTCTTACAAGACAAATCTAACAATACAATTTAATATATTCTCAATTTAGGAGTATAATTAAGTATATATTAGGGACACATTCGTCCGTCAAAACCAGCATAATTGAGACTGAGGGAGTAATATATGGCAGTGCGTAGATTAGTGGAATTCAATACTATTCGAAAAAATTAGCCACTTTTATTATGGCAATATGAGTATCTGCTATTGATATCATACCATATATCGACGCCGTGCTTTTACAATCTCCTTAGCTTGAGTAAATACTTCCACATATACATGAAGCGTAAATCGTTTTGACGTTTAAGGACTGCCATATACAGTAGAAGTATGCAAAATAGGAGAATCAAAGGAACCTAACTCTAAAATCCACACATTGACCGGGCTAAGCGGGACTGCGGGAGTACAATATACTTTTTGATAAAAGGAGTTTTATTACTTACAGAGTCTTATGCATTACACCCCGGATTCTGCATAACCAAGATGCACACAGTCATAACATTTGAAGTTCAATGTAAATAAAAGGTACGCTAGACGCTAGACGTATTACAAAGCAAGATGCAAAAGTGTAAGGACGCCTAAAGTGTAGGAGGGTCGATCTGCTGCCATCCATGTTGGGATAAAAAGTCTTTCGCCGTATCCTCCAGTCTTGTACACATCTTCATAAATAAGTCTCGATGCTTCACACGTTGCAACGGAGACCACAAACGGAGTGTAGCAGTAGTCCGGTAGATAACCTGCATAAGAGAAGAATTTTTATCATCAAAAACCTTGTCATTTCTACAAAGTCATAGCGACCATATTACGGGCAGTGCTGCCACTCTAACAAGTTGTTTGAACCTATCGTCCACACCATTAAGCTATACATCAAAAATATTGGTGACGCTTATTGGTGGGTATAAGGTACCTATCTGGATGATTGACCATATAGAACTAGCAAATTTACACTCGAAAAATAAATGCTTAATTGTCTCATCTTTGTGACAATACACACACTTTTTACTTTCATGCCAATTACGTTTTTCAAGGTTATCTTTTGTTAATATCACCACTCGACGTAAATACCATGCAAAGACCTTGTTTTTTAGTGGTATCTTCAGCTTTCAGAGTCTTTTATTATTCTCCACTGGTATATCCGGTTGGATTAGAGCTTTATACATAGAGTCCACTGTGAATTTATCAGATTTGTGTAAATTCCATCGAAACTCGTCAGACCCCTGTGTGCCGTGGGGCCCACGCGTCTTATAGTTCCAATCGGTCTAGTTCTTTCCTTCGTCAGCGAAGGCAAACTCTCACACACATCCCTTTCTTCCTCTCCATGGCAAGCATCAAAAGAAGGTCCTAGCTTTCCATCATCTCCACTAATATTAAAAGACCCAGACTGCCAGATCCAGAGGATCTGACCCGTCCAACAGCCCAAATCTAACGTCTTATATTTGTCTAATGTTGTATGTTGTACATTCCACAAAAAACGAAAAAAAAATGTAAGGAGACAGCCACCGCTACTGTACACAACCGCCGCCCACTCCCACGTCGCTCCTGCACAACTGCCACCCGCCCGCCCACGCACCGTCGCCGCTGGCGCCCACCCACGCGCCGTCGCTGCTGCCGCCCTCCGCAGCCCGCCCGCTCACCCACGCGCCGCTCCGCCGCCAGCCCAGCAAAGCACTGTTGCGACTCTAAACTCTTCGCCGGCTGCGACACCTCCGCATCCTCATTCCCTCTCCGCCCCGCTGGAACACGCCTATGCGACGCCCGCCGCGCACTGCCGGGGACATCCTACGTCATGTGAACACGCTCGCCCTGCTACGCCGCCGGCGCAAGTCCTCCCGCCGCCCAGCCGTCCCCTACCCACACCTTGCCGCTCCAGGGCCGCTTGTCCCTCCCTTCCCAGGGGCCCGCACTTTCTCCATCTCGCTCCTTCAACGCACCCTGCTCGCCCTCTCCTTCCTCGCCGGAGACATGAACGACGGCAAATGTCCAGGTACAACTCTGAGCCGCACGTCACCTGTGCGACAGAATGTCAGCGAGAAATTTGATCATGATAAGGACACATCGTACTGCTCCTGGATCCCTCTCACTGACTGTAGCTCCTTCCATAGTCATGTTCTAACGCAAATTGTCTAAATTAATTCTCCATCTTGTGTTCATGCAGATTTTACCATTTGTTATATGTAGCTAATTGTTTGTTACTGAAATGAGCATGGGATTGTACTGCGGTCAATCTGTTCTTACTTGTTGTGGGTGGTCAAAGTGTATATATTTGCTCACGGATATTTCGCAGTACATCTACTCTGCTTGGTTGATCTGACTAAAACTACTCTGCTTGTTCAGGTATTGTCAATCTACTAAGACCTTCGTTTCATGTCATAGAGGATGTAGGAGAATCTGGGCATCTGGCCCTCTACTTTACTTTTAGAATGCTCTATAAGGTCAGCATGTTGGTTTTGTCATTTCAAATTTGAATCTGGGGCTCACCAGAATTCTTCCAAACTTAGACTATTTCGTTCTTGGCAAATCTAAACTAGGCTATTTCGTTGAACGGGTAGCTAAATTCCACTGTTGTTATAAATTTATCCATCTTAGAAGGTCGCGAAGAGAGACATAATCGGTCTAGGGCCTTCATGTTTTGGAAATCTCGGCCCTATCCTTTTTGGGAACGACCTAAGTGTATAGTTGAAGAACCATGTTGCCCTGTGCCCCTACCTGTAGTTTTCAAGCCTGTTAGAATTTACAAGTTGCCATGGCTTGTGTTGTTCGATTGTTTGTGTGCTGTCCTGAATCAGCTAGATGAGATTTTTTCTTTTCTTTTATATCTGATGAACAGAAATGAAATTTTGATATACAGATACTGTTCATTTACTCACTTCGGATGGTAGCTGGTTAAAATCAGGAGCTAGCTTTGCTTTGCTGCTCCTGGACCTCTGGGAGTCTAGGGTGGCCATCAGTCTGTTAGAATTCTCAGCTACGGTCTTGTGCCTTGAGGCCATCAGTTTTTTTATCTTTCATCCGGCATTTGTCCAAACGATGCTTAATTTGTTATAAAACGATGAATGCAATCTGGAGTACCGGTTGGTGATAAAATAGTGAATGTAAAGTGATCATTTTGAGTTTTCTCAATATTTTGGTTTTTTACTTTTTTAAGATGATGACAAGAATATGCTGATAATGAATCGCTTCCGGATATTATGTTTAAATTTAAAAAAAGGAAAGTACGAAAGTGTTCCAGTAAAATGGAGTCAATTCTTTCCAAAGTCGGCAACCTCTAGATGAGGAATTAATGTTTGGTCGATTTAGTCTGAGGCGCTATAAGAATTCTCATAGCCTTTTTTATGTTACTCCAGAAAGTGCATGTGAGGATGCGATTTGTTTGTACTTTGTAGGCAGTAGAAGCCAGAATGCGCAGTTCACTCATATATGAATTGCTGCTATGATAAGGCTACAGTTTAATAATAAGCTGTTAAGTCATCAAGTATGTTGTTCCGCTCTTGTTGGTTCTTCACTAATTTGTATTCTAGAAAATTTCTTGGGTTGTTTCATTAATCTAGAGTACTTTAACATCTTAAGTATGCTGGTTGTGCACCCTTCAGCTCTTCTCATACGTACTTTGCAGGTAAAACAACCCATTATCTTCCTGAACCTACACCTTGCGCCAGAGGTGGTTTTATGTGATTTCACTAAAATTCCTGAATCAATGATTTTCTTTATCAATTTGATCAAAATTCGAGGCCAGCAATTGCTAGGTCAAAAGAGTACCAAGTAAATAAGTTTGAGGAATCATATACATTGTTGTGCCATGCGAGGACATCCTTCGTTACCGCGCTGAAACAACAACAATTCCTGAAAAAAAATATGCTTTCCTATCAAGTAACGCCTTCTCCACTTGACTCCACTGGTCAAGAACTCTGGAGCTTCATCCGATATCCTTCCCAAGCCGAAGACAGCCTTGTAGGAGGCCAAGCTGCAAAGAGCGCTCGAGGAGACCAGCTAATCACTCGTGCGAGTAAGTCAGGTTGGAGGTTCTAGCGTTTAAATAGTTTCCTCTTCCGCTTCTTCCGTATCTGTTTATGCTTGCCTTCCTTATCCATTTTGCCAACCAAAAGTATAGTGAACTGCCTGGAAGGTTTGCAACAAATTTGGATAATTGCTGAAGTTAGACGGGAAGGGAATTTTTTCAAACTTCAAAGCATGGGGAATAATTTCACGTGCTTTTCAGTTTTCATACATAGCATTGTTTTTCATATCAGCAAACTAAGAAAGCTTTCTATGACAATGAACAGGTTTGGTTTATCTCTTCCGACATGTCATAGAAGTTACCGCTACAGCTTGGATCAAGAGGAAGGTAATATTTCCTCTTGCCAGTGCATCTAGGGATTGAATCGTATATCTATTGATGTACAACAGTGGCATCTTGTTTCCACGAGCACGGCCGGGCGGCGCTGATTCAATCCTTGCTTTCCCAGTTCATGTGCACATGGTTAATGTCTTACGCTGCTGCGAGCAAGATGATGGTGTTGTGTCTGGAACGTCGGTGTTGTCCAGCTGATTTCTCCACATGCAGGAGCAAGCCATCCCGTTTCCATGGCAGAGGATAATGGCCAAGGGCGCAATCTGATTCAATCTGCTACGCTAATATGGTGTAGTAATAGGCAATCAATTCCCATATCTGTCCTTATAGGATTTTTTGCTCCCTGTACATTGTAGATAACAGTTATGTCAGTTTGATGTTTTGTTCATCTACACTAATCAACGTCCTTTCTGAATGTTCCCAGGGGGCAGGACATGTGTTTTCTCTATGAGGACATCTTGATGTGCTGTGTACCAGTTGGCGCTTGGGTTGTGCATCAATCTGACATGGATTTACTTCTACCGGGTTAAATACAAATGCCAACCTGTATTTTGCTTTCGTGAATTCTATAAGTGATGTGTCATATTCTGCAAATTATTCCAAACACTGTCGATTCTAGATTGTTACAGGTAAATTCTCTCTACCTCTACTTATAGCATGTCTGCCAGTGGCACCCGCTTCATCCGCTTCCGGGTTTTTTTCGTGGCATGCAGAATCCTAATACACAAGACTTACGGAAGTTGAATATGTTTGACATTGTCTCCAAGAACACTAGAACAGTTTGACATGCATCTACTAACATGCCCATTGTTTACTATCGTTGTAAGTTGTAACTTCATCCAAATCTATGAATGTAGGTGATTCTTTCGAAAGATTTGTGATTATATTTTTTCCTCTTACCCATTTATTCTGAACCTATACAGATTCCATCAATGCTTCAGATCTTACACCCCTGGCCTGGCCGCATGGTGCTTCTGCTTTTGTAGTTTTGATTTTCTGAAATATGCAGGCTAATGTAAGTTTGTGTTGCATTCATGAGAAGGGATGTAGATCTAGAGGAAGAGGTTGCAAAACTGCACGCGTAATTGTTGATAAGTTTTCTTTTCTACGCCAAAAATTGTTGATCAGTTGTAAAGACAATGTTGATTAGGTTAGTCTACAAATGTGTTAATAGTTTTAGGATTAATTTCTTATTTATTTCCTTTCCATGTGATGTTGTATTTCTTGGTATTCTAATAAAGCTGAAAAGATTTGCTCGACCATTTTTATGCGATATGGCATTGATACTATACTAGAAACACTTTAACATGCAAATTGGTACTTCCTGACATCTGCTAAATCCCTTTCATTTGGAATGATCCAATTTGTCCACCTCCCACAAGCTTTGGTCCGTTCTAATTCCTACTTTTGCGTACACACCTTATATTTCTTTCCAATCTTGCATGGATCAATCTCATGAAATTTTGTACATTACACTGATGGTGGTTCTGGTATATTAGCATGGATAATTAAATTATTTATTATCCATTTGGCTTATACATTCACCATGTTTTGCCACAAATACCGCCACAACACGGGGGTACCATTACCATTATGTTATTGACGAAAGGTTGTTGAATTCTTTAAGGGGTAAGTCTCAAAGGATCCAATTTTATGTACAGTGTAAGCTTGATTATCATGTATGTGAATCTTTGATAGAAATTTTAATATGATTGATATAAATATTATATCTAGCAAATTTATATGAGTCAATAGAACGTGCATATGCACGTGCACGATTACTAGTATCTGTTAGGATTGTGTACGTGTACAATATTCATCCAGGATTGTGAGAGGACCACACAAGTAGGGACTTGGAGCCCTGGCCATACTCTGTTTCTTGCACAAGCTTGAAACAAAATGAATTTGCGTGCCAAATTCCTTCACAACATTTGTGTCGCACCTATTGGATAAAACATTGTTGAATAATCTGCACACAAGAATACATGTTTTGTATAATCTGTGCATAAGAATGATCGGTGTTACTTGAACAATCGATCACATGTGCGATCTAATCCTAGGAAGGCATGACTCGTCTATCAAAATTCAGACGGTTGTCACTGGTGCTACATATAAGAGTCCAAGATCCATATCGGATACAGTGGCTAACTGAATCTATTAGGAGAAAACAATTGTCACGTTTGTTCAGTATGTATGTCAGTTCTGTTTATGCATGACTTAGAACTGGAGATAGGTATCGAGTCTTGAAAAAGTAAAGTTCACATTGCTTTTGTTTGTTTGTTTGGAGGCTGAGTTAACTGAATCTACTATTCTACTGACATTACATACTGTTTTGAACCGCACATCTATGCATTGTATTATGATTTACTTAGATGTAATTTTGTGTATGGTAGGAAAGTGGATTTCAGGATGCTGCGGTAATCGGATGGCACAATCGAAGTATTGCCACTAATGCAGAGGAGGAGGGATGTAAAATTGGAGAGATTAGAAATCGGTCTTGTGAAAGCTCGTTCGGTGATAAGTGAAGCCATTCGAACCAAGGGCAAGAGGCCTCCACTAAACGACAGAGACTATGTGCCGGTTGGACCGGTGTATAGGAATGCCTATGCATTTAACAGGTACCCTAGCCAATTCCTTTTGCCCCTCCAAAACATTTTAGTATCAGGGATCGAATTGGCTGAGGAATAGTATTGAGATGGCCTTATGACTAGATAGGAACAGGATTGCAGCGTCACTGAATCTGATGTGTGTTTGCTCAATTTGGTAGGAGCTACTTGGAGATGGAAAAGCTTTTCAAGATCTATGTCTACGAAGAAGGCGAGCCACCGGTGTTCCATGATGGGCCGTGCCGCAGCATATACTCGACAGAGGGCAGATTCATATACGCCATGGAGATGGAAAACCGGATGCGCACAGGGAATCCTGAGCTTGCCCATGTTTTCTTTCTTCCATTTAGTGTCGTCAAGATGGTGAAGATGATCTACGAGCCGAACTCGCATGACATGAACCCGCTGCGAAGAACCATCTCAGACTACATTGACGTGCTGTCGACCAAGTACCCGTACTGGAATCGGAGCCTCGGAGCCGATCACTTCACGCTCTCCTGCCACGACTGGGTAAGCAAACATTATAGTAGCATTTCTAGTTTTTTTAAAAGAAAACCGCGGGACAAGTTAAGCCGTTCTTGCTATTCTCAACTCTGTTAATAGTTGATTATCAGAAAATAAACTCTGTTAATTGCAAATCGGTTACTGACAATTGAATGGATTAGTTCAACATAAGCTTTATTTAGTAAAAATGGACTGTAATGGACCGGATGATTGTGTGAAAGGGTCCGTATGTCTCCTTGGCGGACGGCCATCTCTTCTCCAACTCCATTCGGGTGTTGTGTAACCCCAACACTTCAGAAGGCTTCCACCCTTCCAAGGATGTCTCGCTGCCGGAGATCAACCTCCGGAGCGACATCGTTGACACGCAGGTAGGTGGGCCATCGGCATCACACCGCCCTATCCTGGCCTTCTTTGCGGGCAGCGTCCACGGTCCCGTCCGGCCACTTCTCCTTGAGCACTGGAAGGGCAAGGACGCCGACGTGCAGGTGAGTGAGTACCTACCTCAAGGCGTGTCCTACATCGACATGATGCGACGGAGCAAGTTCTGCCTGTGCCCAAGCGGGTACGAGGTAGCGAGCCCGAGGGTGATGGAGGCCATCTACCTGGAATGCGTGCCGGTGGTGATCGGCGACGACTACGTGCTGCCGTTCAGCGACGTGCTCAACTGGCCGACGTTCTCGGTGTGGGTGGCCGTGCTGGACATACCGGACCTGAAGAGAATCCTGGCCGCCGTTTCACCGCGGCAGTACATACGGATGCAGAGACGGGTGAGGATGGTGCGCCGGCATTTCATGGTGAACGGCCCGCCGCGGCGGTTCGACGTGTTCCACATGATCCTGCACTCCATCTGGCTCAGTAGGCTCAACGTCAGGCTACATGGAGAGGGCTGAAATTAATTCTGAAATATGTCCTCATATATAGGAGATTTTTTCTCTCTCTTGAAACAGGATGAGGAATTAAGTCGGTAGATTCATAGGCGGGTGGCATTAGGAAACTGCATGCTGCACGCGACGTAGAGTTTGTTTCAGTGCCTTGTGTGTACAGAGCATGTGCAATTTTTGTGTTTGTGGGAAGACGTTCAACATATATAACGTATCAGGAAATCAGGATTCCATGATGTCCCGAATTATTCTGTTTTCTTAGAACTTAATGATACAACCGACGGGAAGTGGTTTATGCACCTGAGCTCCAGACTCCAGTGCTCCTGGTACTTAAAAAGATTTTTTTAAACAAATCTGAAAAAAATCATGCATGTTTTTAATGATGTACTGTATATTATAATACATGCGTGCAAAATCTCAATGCATAATCCTTTATCTTATAGTTTACACGGTTAAAATGAATTTTACATTGTGATTTTACATGTCCATAGCCTATAGGGTACATCATAGACTAATGAGGTCTTTAGATCTGTAAACTAAGGGTGCATAACTATTTATTACTTGCTTTGCATCTGCAAGAAACACTAGTAGAAAACGAGCCTTTGGTTCACCCCTTTAGTCTCGGTTCATTTTTTGAACCCAGACTAAAGGGGTGAGAGCCACACCGCTGGATTTGTGAGGGACCTTTAGTCCCGGTTCGTGTTACGAACCGGGACTAAAGGTTCAGCGCACGCGGCAGCAGAGGCGGGCCCAGCGCCAGATACCTTTAGTCCCGGTTCGTAACACAAACCGAGACTAAAGGTCCTCACATTATCAGCTTCTTCCAGCCCGAGCCAACTCCATTTTTCCCACCGAACCCGAGCTCAAAATCATTTCCTCTCCATTTCTTCTCCATTTCCTCTCCCCAATACTAGATAATCCATAATATTTTACACCATTTGGAGAGATTGAAACCACCCCACGGTTAGCCTCTTCATCCTCTTTCCGGCATTGCTTATTTAGCTCATTTTGCTCATTTCAATTTTTTTGTGCAAGCAAGGTGTTCGATGTAATGCCTAAGTTATGATCTCATTTGTGTATATGTGCAATTTGTTCTCAAACTAAAATAATGATTTATGTGTTTTAGTGTGGTGAGGAGCCTTATCGACGTCGATCGCCCGCGCCGTCCCGTCACCACCTCGGTGAGCCTCTATATTTTATTTTATTTTATTTTAAAAACATAGCTTTTTTGATTTAGATGCATAGTTACTACTTATATAATTTTCTAACTTGTATTATATGTATAGTGTCATGGTTTTGATATCCGTCCCCGTCGGTCCTCGTCCGGTCTATGATTCGGATGTGGTATATTTTCAAAACTATTTATTTCATTCTATGTTTCTGACAATTATAGCGACCAACTTGACATAGAATTATTTTTATCTAGGAGGTAGTTGAACCAGAAATTGAACCTGACCCTATTGTCGAGTTTTTGGATAAAGAAAACAATGATTTGAAAGCAAAATTGAAAAGAAGTGAAGCTCTTTATCTTCAATGCTTAGAAGATAAGATGAAATTAGAGCTCAAACTTGCCGACGTGGTCGATGGTAACGAGATCAAGATGGATGCAATGCGCTTGAAGATAAAAAGGATTAGAAAATATGCCATTAATCGGGAGGCTTGGTATCATTATGCTGTGGGTTCAGTATTTACCTTAGTTGCGATTTTGATCGCATTTGTTGTTGGATTTAAATTCTTTAGATAATTTTTATATTTGTTTCAGTTAATGTATGTTTTGTTCAACCTATGTATTACCGCTTGTCAATACTCTACTCTTATTTTAATGGATGACATTGTATTAATTAATTTGCTCTTACATATTATTTATGACACAGTAGTGTAATAATGGGGTTCGATATACTTTTATGTAATACAGATGAACCGACAATGGATGTACGGTGACCGATGTTGTCCTGAGTTCATTGATGGCATGCATAATTTTCTCCATATGGCTGAGGCAAACAAGCCGAAGAACGGTTTTATTCGTTGTCCATGTAGTGCCTGCAAGAATATGAGTGATCACTCTACCTCAAAAGTCATTCACTCACACCTCTTGCATAATGGTTTTATGCCTGGTTATTATTGTTGGACCAAGCACGGAGAAACATGGGTTATCATGGAAGAAAATGAAGAAGAGGAGGATAATGACAAGTATCCTTGGTTCAGTGATACTACAATGGGAGAAGACGAAACTGAAGAAGATCCCATTATTGATGAGCCCGACGATGATCTTCGTCGGGCCATTCGTGATGCACAAATGGACTGTGGAAGTGAAAACGAAAGGTTGAAGTTGGAGCGTATGTTAGCTGATCACGCCAAATTGTTGTACCCAACTTGTCAAAATGACCAGAAAAAGCTAGGTACCACACTTGAATTGTTGCAATGGAAGGCAGAGAATGGTACTTCTGACAAGGGATTTGAAAATTTGTTAAAAATAGTTAAGAAGATGCTTCCAAAGGATAACGAATTGCCGTCTAGTACGTATGAAGCAAAGAAGGTGGTATGCCCTCTAGGATTAGAGGTGCATAAGATACACGCTTGCATTAATGACTGCATCCTCTACCGCGGTGAGCACGAAAAATTGAATGCATGTCCTGTATGCGGTGCTTTGCGGTATAAGATCGGGCGAGATGACCCTGGTGATGTTGAGGGCGAGCCGCGCCCCAGGAAGAGGATTCCTGCAAAGGTGATGTGGTATGCTCCTATAATACCACGGTTGAAACGTTTGTTCAGCAATAGAGAGCATGCCAAGTTGTTGCGTTGGCACAAAGAAGATCGTAAAAAAGACTTGATGTTGAGACACCCCGCGGATGGGTCCCAGTGGAGAAAAATTGACAGAGAGTTCCCGACATTTTCAGATGACGCAAGGAACTTAAGATTTGGCCTAAGTACAGATGGCTTTAATCCTTTTGGAGAGCAGAGCTCCAGTCACAGCACTTGGCCCGTGACTCTATGTATCTATAACCTTCCTCCTTGGCTGTGCATGAAGCGGAAGTACATTATGATGCCCGTGCTCATTCAAGGCCCGAAGCAACCTGGCAACAACATTGATGTGTACCTCAGGCCATTAGTTGAAGAACTTTTGCAGTTGTGGTGTGAGGAAGGTGTACGTGTGTGGGATGAGCACAAACTGGAGGAATTTGATCTACGAGCTTTGCTTTTTGTAACCATCAATGATTGGCCTGCTCTAGGCAACATTTCAGGACAGTCAAACAAGGGATACAATGCATGCACGCACTGTTTAGCTGAGACTGATAGTATACATTTAGGTAACAAGAATGTGTACCTAGGTCATCGTCGGTTTCTTGTACCCAAGCATCCGTTAAGGAAGAAAGGCAAGCATTACAAATGTGAGGCAGATCATCGGCCGAGGCCTACCCGCCCTTCTAGTTCTGCTATACATGATATGGTCAAGGATTTAAATGTAATCTTTGGAAAGGGTCCTGGCGGTCTCACTGTTCCGAATGTCGCAAACAACCACGTACCCATGTGGAAGAAGAAATCTATATTTTGGGAGCTGCCATATTGGATAATGCTAGAGATTCACTCTGCAATCGACGTGATGCACGTGACAAAGAACATTTGTTGCAATTTGCTAAACTTCTTAGGCGTGTATGGGAAGTCAAAAGATGGGAAGTCAAAAAAAGGTACACCGAAAGGAAGGCAGACCCATCAACGTATGAGCGAAGAGATGCATCGAGACGATACTCATTCAGAGAATCAGCCAGGTCCTGCAAGCTACGCTCTTACTAAAGAAGAGAAGAAAATATTTTTTGAGTGCCTTCGCAGTATGAAGGTTCCATCTGGCTTCTCATCAAATATAAAAGGAATAATAAACATGGCAGAGCAAAAATTTCAGAATCTAAAGTCTCATGACTGTCACGTGATTATGACACAATTACTTCCGGTTGCATTGAGAGGGCTTCTACCGGAAAATGTTCGAGAACCCATTGTGAAGCTATGTGCATTTCTCAATGCAATTTCTCAGAAGGTCATCAATCCACTAACTCTAAAAAATTTAGAGAAGGATGTGGTCCAATGTCTTGTCAGCTTCGAGTTGGTGTTCCCACCAACCTTCTTCAATATTATGACGCACCTTGTAGTCCACCTAGTCGAAGAGATTTCTGTTCTCGGTCCTGTATTTTTACACAACATGTTCCCCTTTGAGAGGTTCATGGGAGTCTTAAAAAAATATGTGCATAACCGGGCTAGGCCAGAAGGAAGCATCGTCAAGGGTTATGGAACAGAGGAGGTCATTGAGTTTTGTGTAGATTTTATTCCTGATCTGAAGCCGATCGGTGTTCCTGAATCACGTCATGAGGGGAGACTGCATGGAAAAGGCACCCTTGGAAAGAAAGCAACAATATGTCAAGACGGGGATTCTTTCACTCAAGCACACGACACCGTTCTACATAATTCCAGTTTGGTGGGTCCGTATGTCGAGGAACACAAGAATGTTTTACGCTCCAAGTACCCGGAGAAATCTGAAGATTGTATTGATGGAGAACACATGAAGACTTTCAGCAGTTGGTTAAAAAGACGTCTCATTAATGACACCAATGTTGAAGAACAGCTATACTTGTTGGCCACATCACCAGCTTCAACTATATTGACTTTTCAAGGGTACGAGATAAATGGAAATATATTTTACACAGCCAAACAAGATAAAAAGAGCACCAACCAAAACAGTGGAGTACGCTTTGATGCAACAAACTGCAACGGGACAAAGGACACATATTATGGTTACATAGAGGAGATATGTGAAGGAGATATGCCCTAGAGGCAAATAAATAAGTAGTATTTATTGCATTATCTCATAAGTTTATAATAGGTTTGTGTATTATGCTATAACTGTATTAATCGGAATTATTAATACACGTGTGATACATAGACAACCAGGTCCCTAGCAAGCCTCTATATGAGCTAGTCCATTGGGCAACAGTTGATCGAGATTCCCGATCAAGGACAATGACGTCGGTTGACAATGGGGTCATCTTGTTAGTAGAATAAGGTGGCGGACATACGCAAAGTATTGCAATAAGATCGTATTACGATGTTTGTCATTTGCAATAGATAAGAGTGTGATAGCTTATTCCTTAGACCGTGAGACCGTACTTATTGTTGCTTCGTAGGAGTACTTTGAGAGCATCAAACGTTGTGTCTTATATAGCATGACAATAACGGTGTCCATCTTGGGTATTCCGAAAGAGCATCAAGACGTAAGGATCAAGAGCGGGATTTGTTCATTCTTGTAATGGAAAGATACTCTGGGCCCACTCGGTGATATTGCATCTATATAGCTGCGCAGCTTGTGACTAGGTCATGGAGATGTAATATCGCAGACGAGTTAATAACCTTCGTCGGTAACGAGATACAGCAAAGGCATCGATGTGTCTACGATCATATCTCGGACAAGGTAGTATCGCAGAGACAAAGGGAATGAATATCATACTTATGGTTCAACGACGATATTCGTGGAATGCACAGGGGTCGTCATATATTTCCAGGTATCCCTGACGATCATTGGTGAGCGGAGTGTCTCGACCATGTCTGGAGTATTCTCGAACCGTAGCGTAACAAACTTAAGGTCTTAGCGACGCTAGGAGATAGGTTCTGGAATTTTATAGGTTTTTGTTGGAGAGAAAGAATTGATCCGGAAAGAGTTCCGGTGGTCCGGAAGGAGTTCCGGAGAGCTATGGAAAGGTTCCGGGAATGTCCGAAAGTTATTCGGGTGGTTCCGAAATAGTTTCGGAGTCATGGGATATTGAATTATATATAAATATATTAATTATGAATTAATGGGATTTTTATATTAATTTAATATTAATTAAATAAAGGAAAAAGGGGGCTCCCACCTAAATGGGCCCTGAGAGGGCCCAAGAGGGGGAAACCGCACCCCACAAGGAAGGGAAGGCTTGGGCCTCCTAGTCCAACTCGGACTAGGAGTGGGAGAGCCCATGGGGGGTTCGGCCGAACCCCCCCTCCCCTCTCCTCCTTTTAGTCCCACATGGGGGAGCCAAGGGGGTTGGCACACCCCTTCCCCCTTTATATAGCAAGGCATATTAATTGATTTAATACATAGGAAATTCAATTAATTCCCAATTTCTCTCTCGATCTCGTGGTTCCCAAGTCGGAGCCGCGCCGAGCTGAGGAAAGGGGGATCTCTCCACCTAAGCCATACCGCAGAGCGCCGTTGCTCTGCGGGATTCCAGATAAGATCTACTCCTGCGATTTCAGCTGGATCTGAATGACCGGGAGTCGTCGCTAGGCTCCGTATGTTTGCGAGTGCTCGGAGGCTACTCTATTGAGGAGCTTGGGCGACGTCGTCTCGCCCCCTGCAGCCGCCGCGCCTCCCCCCCTCTGCTGCCGGCGCGCCAGCCCCGGTGCCGGCGCTCTGCCTTCTTCCGCCCGACGCCTGTCGACGCAGATCATCGTCGACACCCCGGCGTCATCGACTCCGACATCGCGGCAAGTTCTCCGCGACCTTGAGGTCGGCTACGTACGACTTCATCGTCAACGCTTGTGCGGGAGCGTAATCCCCACTATCGGTCTACATGGAGGTAATGTAACCCGTTCCGCCACCGTTATCGCATGTACTAGATAGATAGATCCTGGCTAGTTAGGGTTTCGCTCGCTAGAAAATTATTGTTTTCTGCCCCGTAACCCCTTCAATATGGGAACTTGACTATGGACCTACTTTTAAGGTCCCTTTGTTCAAGTGCAAATGGTTCAACCTACGAGGCGGGGTAGAGGTAGACCCACGATACGGAATGACTACAGTGGATCTCAACAATCTTTCGTACGAGAATGAACCATTCGTCCTAGCCAGTGAAGTTGCTCAGGTTTTCTATGTGAAAGACATGTCTACCCTACCAAAAAAAAGAAAAGATAAGCAAGCGAATACATCATACGATGAGCCAATGCGCCACATAGTTCTTTTAGGGAAAAGAGTCATTGTGGGAGTGGAGGACAAGACAGACATGTCAGAAGATTACGATAAGTTTCATGACATTCCGCCCTTTAAAGTCAACACTGATCAAAGTATCAAGTTAAATGAAGAAGATTGTCCGTGGTTACGGCGCAATCGGAAGAACAAGTAAACACTAGAGAGGGATATTATTGTTGATGTGTAATATCCGAATGTTTTGTATCAGAAGAACAAGTGAACTGAGTGTAGATGCATGGAACAAAACACACGATTTCACCTGCATACAGCCCAACGGTGGCTCGTGAGTGCCTGCATATGAAATGCACCGTTGGACGTATGCAGGGAATCCGAATGCTTTGTATTCTGTCGATGAAGTAGAATGAGGAGACAATGACTGCCGAACATGTTCAAGAGGGGGCTATATATAGGGTCATGTGGGTCACGAAGTGGTCATGATAGTGCCCATCCAACAGCTCAGAATCTCTCAAAAGAAACACATCTCTTCATCCAACGGCTCACAAGTGCTTAAAAGAAACACACGATCCATGTGCTTCTTTAGTCCCGGTTGGTGTTACCAACCGAGACTAAAGAAGCACATGGATCGTGTGTTTCTTTCTAGTGCTTGTGAGACGTTAGATCTGAGGTGTGTTTCTTTTGAGAGATTCTGAGCTGTTGGATCAGCAGTATCACGACCACTTCGTGACCCACATGACTCGGTTGTTGTTACCAACCGGGACTAAAGAAGCACACGTACCTTATATATATCCCCCCTCCCGGACATGTTCAACACTCAGTGTCTACTCATTGTAGTTCATTTTGGCAGCACACGGGTAGCAGAGAGCACTCAGTGAAGGCTGAAGGTGAACCCTCCCCTCGGCAGAGGCATCTCTGGGCAACCAGCGGCAAGACGTCTCTGATGATCTGCGACCGTTTCAAACGGTTGCAGATCATCAGAGATGTCTTGTCGGACGGTTGTAGATCATCATCGGACGGTCATTTGGCTTGGCTTGAAATGACCATAACTTGGTCATTTGGCTTGAAACTTCTAGATGTTCAAGGATTTGATTTTTTGAGGTGTTTATCATTTTTCCTAGCAACTAGTACACATATAAGGAGCCCATGCCAAAGGATTTGATTTTTTGAGGTGTTTATCACTTTATTACATTTTTTCTTAAAAACGATCAAAACGGTCGCTACGACTAATCATCGGAAGAGGTGATATTTTCTAGAACTATCAATGTTTCTGTGATATAACCACTAGTTGTGTACCTTAAAATGATTTTTCCAAAAGTTTCAGACCAAACTATCAAATAGTTGTAGTTCAAATTTGAATTACTTTCGATAAATCAACATAAACTCAATTAACTAGGGGAAATTAGTTAGAATTGTAAGAAAAAACTCATACTTGGGGATCATCCATCATATGTGCACCACTCTTAGTGAAAAATAGTTGGTTGCCATTTGGAATCATATTTTATGTACTCACTTCACAAAAAACCTCATTTTTTGCACTCAAAAAAAGGAAAATGATATTTATGAAAATAATTTAAAGAATCCCTTTGGCATGGTTGTTTAATATACCAATATGCACCTATGTGTGGAGTATGAGATCTTTATCACAAACTATGTCGTCGAAATGACCATAACTTGGTCATTTGACTTGAAACTTCTAGATGTTCATACATGATAGACCTTTTTGTGAAGACTTTTTTTGCAAATGTAGGCAAAAATCAACTTTATCATTTTTCCTAGCAACTAGTACACATATAAGGAGCCCATGCCAAAGGATTTGATTTTTTGAGGTGTTTATCACTTTATTACATTTTTTCTTAAAAACGATCAAAACGGTCGCTACGACTAATCATCGGAAGAGGTGATATTTTCTAGAACTATCAATGTTTCTGTGATATAACCACTAGTTGTGTACCTTAAAATAATTTTTCCAAAAGTTTCAGAACAAACTATCAAATAGTTGTGGTTCAAATTTGAATTACTTTCGATAAATCAACGTAAACTCAATTAACTAGGGAAAATTAGCTATAATTTAAAGAAAAAACTCAAACTTGGGGATCATCCATCGTATGTGCACCACTCTCAGTGAAAAATAGTTGGGTGCCATTTGGAATCATATTTTCTGTACTCACTTCACAAAAAACCTCATTTTTTGCACTCAAAAAAAGGAAAATGATATTTATGAAAATAATTTGAAGAATCCCTTAGGAATGGTTGTTTAATATACCAATATGCACCTATGTGTGGAGTATGAGGTCTTTATCACAAACTATGTCGTCGAAATGACCATAACTTGGTCATTTGGCTTGAAACTTCTAGATGTTCATACATGATAGACCTTTTTGTGAAGACTTTTTTTGCAAATGTAGGCAAAAATCAAGTTTATCATTTTTCCTAGCAACTAGTACACATATAAGGAGCCCATGCAAAAGGATTTGATTTTTTGAGGTGTTTATCACTTTATTACATTTTTTCTTAAAAACGATCAAAACGGTCGCTACGACTAATCATCGGAAGAGGTGATATTTTCTAGAACTATCAATGTTTCTGTGATATAACCACTAGTTGTGTACCTTAAAATGATTTTTCCAAAAGTTTCAGACCAAACTATCAAATAGTTGTAGTTCAAATTTGAATTACTTTCGATAAATCAACATAAACTCAATTAACTAGGGGAAATTAGTTAGAATTGTAAGAAAAAACTCATACTTGGGGATCATCCATCATATGTGCACCACTCTTAGTGAAAAATAGTTGGGTGCCATTTGGAATCATATTTTATGTACTCACTTCACAAAAAACCTCATTTTTTGAACTCAAAAAAAGGAAAATGATATTTATGAAAATAATTTGAAGAATCCCTTTGGAATGGTTGTTTAATATACCAATATGCACCTATGTGTGGAGTATGAGATCTTTATCACAAACTATGTCGTCGAAATGACCATAACTTGGTCATTTGGCTTGAAACTTCTAGATGTTCATACATGATAGACCTTTTTGTGAAGACTTTTTTTGCAAATGTAGGCAAAAATCAAGTTTATCATTTTTCCTAGCAACTAGTATACATATAAGGAGTCCATGCAAAAGGATTTGATTTTTTGAGGTGTTTATCACTTTATTACATTTTTTCTTAAAAACGATCAAAACGGTCGCTACGACTAATCATCGGAAGAGGTGATATTTTCTAGAACTATCAATGTTTCTGTGATATAACCACTAGTTGTGTACCTTAAAATGATTTTTCCAAAAGTTTCATAACAAACTATCAAATAGTTGTGGTTCAAATTTGAATTACTTTCGATAAATCAACGTAAACTCAATTAACTAGGGAAAATTAGCTATAATTTAAAGAAAATACTCAAACTTGGGGATCATCCATCATATGTGCACCACTCTCAGTGAAAAATAGTTGGGTGCCATTTGGAATCATATTTTATGTACTTACTTCACAAAAAACCTTAAAACATAGAAAATGATATTTATGATATAATTTGAAGAAATCACCTTGGCATCTTAAAATGTTAGAAAATTTAAAACAAAATAAAAAAATAAACTAGAAACCAAAACAATTCAAAAAATAAGTAAACCAAAATAAGAAACAGAAAAGTAAACAATGCAAACAATTTAAAAGAAAACAAAAACAAAAATCAGTAAAAAGAAACAAGGAAAAAAAAGGTATTTGTCTCGGTTGGTAACACCAACCGAGACTAAAGGGGCCACTGGCGGCCCAGTCAGACATTTAGTCCCGGTTCGTGTTACCAACCGCGACTAAAGACCCTTTAGTCTCGGTTCGTAACACGAACCGGGACTAAAGGCCCTTTCCGCGCCGTTTAGGTTTCGCGCGGCCGAAAAATTGTCAATCTTCCCCCAAATTCCCCTCTCCACGGCGAAGCCCTGCTCCGCTCTCCGCTCCGGCCTCCACTGCCGCCTCCAACGCCCCCGACTCCCCACGCGGCGCCACTACGCCTCGCCATCGCCGTCTGCCGCTGCCGCTCTGTGCCCCTGCGCCGCCATCCCCTGCCGACGAGGAGGCCGCTCGCCGCGCCGTCCCCGTCCTCGATCCGCACCGTCGAGGAGGTCGCGCTCCGCCTCCGCGCCACCCCTTCCTCTCCGCACAGACGAGGAGGCCTCCCCACCCACGGCCCCGCCACCTGCTCAACTCCGGTGAGCATCTCCTCCCCTCCGATCCCTCCCTCTCGGCCTCCTCTTTAGCTAGGGTTAACAGGCAGAGAATTGATCATGAAGTTTGCCACTGTTTGACGGTGGAGAAAGAAAGCAATAGAGTAACATGCTGCACGATGTGATACAAGTATTTCTTTTGTATTCTTTTTAAATGGAATCGTCGAAGACTGTTTCGTAAAATGTATGGAACCTCTCTGTCTGAAATAGTTTTTGACAAGCAGATCATTAGTCAAAGAGTTGATGTGTGCGATGAATGAATGAACAGATTCATAAGGAGAAATAAGGTCTTGTCATAGCACCATCTCTTTTGTTAAGAACAATGCTATTCAGATTAACATTACCTCTTGTTTATCAGCTGCAATTTTTTTATAGCATGTACCATGTTGATTGTTCAGTATGGTCCTATGTTTACTCTAACCCTTGTTTTGCATCATCAAAATCACTGAGAGCGGTTTTATTTACGGATTATGCAAACAGTAAGAATTACCTACAGATAGTGGAGTACACTACTGAACATATCACATAACAAAATGTAAATCGACTAAGAGATCCCATCCATGTACCCTTGAGTGTGAGTGCATAAAACAAGAAGAGTAAATGTGCTCAACATACCATGATCAATACCAAGTTCTCCAAGTTGCTAAATCTTTGTTTATATGTAGTATTTCTTTCACTTGGTATCTCATTATTAAGCTTTGGAAGAAATTTCCAACCCTCCAAATAATCTGCCATATCCTGAAAATGAAAGGCAGACAGGTTCAACTAACTAAAGTTATTCATACACATAAACCAGAATAGCTCCAATTTTACTTTCATTTAGGATCACAGAACAGAACTGTAAAAGTAAATAGGTGAATTCAGTGCCTATAGCGCATTGCAACCTTATAGACCCACAAGAGTTTTGACATATTATGTCTTTATTTTGCATTACTCTCATTACTTGTGTTTTGTGTGGTTCTTTTGATCAAGGAGCAATACACAACCTTAGTAACAATAGCTAATGTTTAGAATCAACTCATGATATGTCTATGCTGTACTTACTGTTTGTGTATGTATCAGATGAGGCTTTTTATGAACTTCGGTCGACTCATGCGTTTATTTGCTAACTTGTTGTGTTTGACTCTTATATCTCTCTGTGACTCAATGCTAATTTGATTAATATACAATTCATTATACAACTTGCAGGAGGTCTGCTGCTCGGGTCCTTGTGTCCATGGCTTTTCAGGAGGTCTTGCTCCTTGCCGAGGCTGTGCCGCTCCTCCTCGTCGTTGCCTCGATTTCAGGTGTAAAAGACATGCCTATATGATCCAGTAGTAAAGAAAATCCGAACTATTTGTATATAAAGCTGATGGAATTCTAGATTCCTCGATATGTCTACAACATGTATATAAAGCTGATGGAATTTAAAGTTGTTGGAGAACTTGAGGTCTGAAGATGAGATATTGCCTTCATTATGTGTATGGAATTTGGGTTGCAGATATTTGTTTGAACTGTGATGTGAGTTAGCCGAGGTCTGAAATTAAATCTTAGACCTTTTGTGTGTTAGATATGCAAATTGAGATGATTGTAATATATATAATATATATGACCCAGTTGTATCAGCTGCTTCCTCCCAGTTTTATTTATGAGAATTACACTTGGGTGCATTAGTTTGACATGCTTGAGTAGTAAACAGGTACATTGTAATTTATAGAATATTTTAAACAATCATTCAACCCAATATTCATATTCTTGTAATTTATAGGATTGCATACTTGTATCTTTTTTAGAATAAATCTAAACTTGATTGATTGCAGGTACATTTGAGCTATGGAGCACTTGCGAGACGAGCAGATAGAAGAAGCACAATTTCAACGAGACGAAGAGATGGAAGACCAAATGGAACAACTTATTTTTAATGATGCCCGAGCTGGAGGAGATGTAGATGATTATGATTTCGACCAATTTTTGAACGACTTTGGAATCGAGTCACAAGACTTTGATGTGGTGCTAGCAAACTCCGGCGGAGAGGTGTATATGTGTTTATAATAAATATGGCGATATGTTGTTGTTAACTACATGCATTTATTAACGACTTATTTTTCTTTTAGCCATCCGGATCGAGCCAATCTGCAAAAAAGCAGCCACCATGTGCTCCTCGAGGCAAGGCAAAAAGAATGACGAGCGAGGATCCAAAGTTACCGATTGAGGAAATTGCTGATTCCGGCGAACCGCTCGAACCAAAACAGAACCGCAACAAATTTATAAGTCAAGCTGGAGTTATTGTTAGGGACATGATCCCAATCAGCATACGCGAATGGAATAAGCCGGCGGTCGCAGATGTGGACGACCCATGTTATGTCCACCAAGTTCTTAAGGATTTGGTCTATAACACGCTGTTGTCACATTTCACCCTCCCGCCAGGTCTCTCTAAAGTGAAGAAGGACAACCTCAAGAGGTGGACTCTTATTAAGATGGCGGAACAATTCCGGAACTGGAAGAAAAAGTTATGGAATCAATATGTAGAAACAAAAGAAGTGCCAGATTTCAGTGGAGCACAAGGGAAGAAGTTAGAATCTGAATGGGCGGCGTTTAAGGCGTATAGGGAATCACCTATGGCTGTGTCCCGATCGAAGATAAATAAATTGAATGCTAAGCTGAAGGAACACCACCATACATTGGGAACAGGTGGCTACAAGAGCGCCATTCCTAAGTGGTTAGCCTATGAAGAAAAACTGCTTCAATCGGGGGTCCGTCCACAGACACTTGACTGGCCCGAGAGGTCGAAATTCTGGTTGTTCACGCATGGGGCAATGTTGGACCCTAAAACCGGAGAGATTGTTGGAAGGGGAAAATGGAAGGTTCTCGTGGAGCGTATAAAAAAGAAGCTTGAAGAAGCAATTAATGATGTTCGCAATGGTGTGTTCAAACCCGATAGAGAGGATGACGAGCTGACACGGGCACTGGGGAATCCTGAACATGTTGGACGAGCTCGAGGCTTTCCTGGCGGTGCTACGTTTAAGACTGCGTGGCCGGAATCCGCTCACACTTATAGAAGCCGTAGCAGAGGTAAGAAGAAGGAGGCCGACCGGATATTACAATTGGAACGTGAAATGAAGGAGCAACGGGCGGAAATAAAAGCATTGAAGGAGCAAAGAACGGAACCTCAGGAGCGGCACCAATTAGACCATGAAGCGCATGCCGCCCCATCTCAGCGTAGAAGCAGCGTTGGTTCCACGCGTCAGGGCGACGTTGGTGCCTACCCAGTGGATGACATCACAGAGCCTACAGGTTGTGAGCTACATATAGCAATGCGAAACATAACTTTGAAGGTGGCGGTGGGGCAAGCTTTAGTAATTCAACCTGGAGAACTCTACCATTGTGGTCAAATTCCAGATGGCTACGCTCATGTTGGGGTGGACGAAATTATGCCGGGATTTGAATCCTTGGAACTTGAGTTACCTGGAGGTGACGAGGAGAAAACGTTGGCAGACGTCAAGCATGCCTTCGCCCTATGGCCCAAGAAATACATCGTCCTTCCAGAACAAGCAAAGTCCACTCCTCGTTCTAGGAGTCCAGCTCACCAGCCAAGTCCACTCTTCCTCGAGAGGGATCAAAGACGGAGTCCATCTCCACCCCATCAGCAAAGCCCACACCTCCCCGATAGGGACCCCAGCCCGAGTCCATCTCCAGCTCAACAGCAAAGCCAACCGCCCCCCGAGAGGGTTCCTAGCGTGAGGCCATCACAGTCTGTGCCAGTCCGCCAGAATGTTAAGTCGCTCTCGAGTAGGCGCCAGTCTGGTTCTCCTGTTAGGAAGAAACCTAGAAAGCAGAAAACACCGCCGCCTACTCCAAAGTTACCTTGGGAGAGAACCGTCGAGGAAAACGATATCGCATGCAAAGAACATACGGATGCCTGGCTTGCTGGCGTGAAACAGAAAGTGTTAGCGAAACAATTGCCTCCTGCAAAATTTACTGCCGGAATTCCTCAGGAAAAAATTGACCGTTGCATCGATGCCCTATACAACCCCCCACCATCGCCGCAAACAGACTATGATCGCAACATTGGTAAGTCATATGACGAAGAGATGGATGATCGATCGAAAAAAGGGAAACAAGTTGCCCAACTCGGAGAACAAGACGCACAGTCGGCCCCCCCGCTCAAGGTGCTTGATGACAGAGTTCTCAAAAACATCAATGTGCGGGAGCTGGTATATTCGGGAGATGATATCCCCTTCGCGGATGTTGTTCGTACTTATGTTCACGGGGAGAATTTTGTTGACGGCGACTTACCCACAAGAATGCGTCAATTTCAAGCCTGGTACAAGGATACCGTAAAGGAGACGGATAAAGTCGCTCTCCAAATGGCAGTTAAGGAAGAGCATTATTTCCAAGAATACTCCGTTGTCCTTTACTTCGCCGAAATCTTTCAGTTATACAATCTCCGGGCCCTCGACAAAAACATCATAAGTTCATATTGTCTGTAAGTCATCTATTCCTGTAATTTAATGTTTTAATTAGCTCTACTCGTTCATTGTCTGTGATAATCCTCTCTATAATATTTTTTGTGCTTTATTACGCAGAATGAAGATGCTCGAATGCAAGAAGAAGAAAATCAACCACATTGGGTTCATTGACCCCTCTATAATGCATGAAGATAACATAATTGATCCACTACTTAACAAGGATACACCGGGGAATTTGCTAATGTTTTTCAAGCGACAAGCTTTCAAAAAATATATATTATGGCCTTACAACTTCAAGTGAGTGTTACTGCTTATTACACATTTTATTTTTCTCACCCGATGTTAAGTTTAATTGATTAGTTATGCATGACTATTTATAAACGTGCGCAGCTACCACTACATTCTTATCGTTATTGACTTGCGGAAAGGAGAAATTGTTGTCCTTGACTCGTTAAGAAGATGCTCTAAACAATACAAGACCTGTTTTGATTTGGTGGCAAGGTACTTTCTTTTCTTATCGCCTCTTTCGTTCATTTCCTAATATCAAGGAATTTATGACTCATTCATTCAGTTTCTTGTCATGCAGCGTTTGGAAAATGTTCCTCGCGGAACATCCGAACAGTGGATGGCCAGAGAAACTGCGCTGGCGTACTAACGATGTAAGTAGTACTATAACTAGGCCCATGCACCATTATCATACTTTATTATTATTTGATTAAATTTTATTCTTCTATAGACTTGTCTTAAACAGCCAACCGGTACTGATCTATGTGGATTCTTTGTTTGCGAGTACATGCACACTGTGGTCAACGAGAGTTTGAAGAGCAAAAGAAGTATCGAAGTACGTAAAGCTCTAGTCACAACATTATTTTTGTATCATCAATCGTGATGAGTTTTATTCATTTCATATCTCATGTATTCATTGTGATATCATTTTTTTACAGTTGGCAAGAAAGCGCAACGAGCTACCAATAAAGACCCGCTTCAGGGCAATTGCAGAGGAGTTGACGGGATTTTACCTCACCGAAGTCATACCGGAGACCGGAGAGTACCACTATGTTGACTAGTGCGGACATGTAATATATAGTGATCTCCATGTAACAAAATATTTCTAAGTCTCTGGAACCGGGAAACGTGATATTCATGTACCACGCGTACTTAAATGTATATGTGTTATGAACACATGATCTTCATGTAATTGTATATATGCATGATGCAACTTCATCTAGGTTTGTATAATAATTTATACGTGTTTTTCGCCCATCGAAGCTGTAGCATCCGAAACCCCTACCCCCGACGCATCGACATGGTACCATCCGAAACCCCCTACCATCACACATCGACTATAGTATCGACGTGGTACCATCCGAAACCCCCTACCGTCACGCATCGACGTGGTACCATCCGAAACCCCTACCCAGAAAACCGGTAGAAATAAAAACAGTAAACCCTGAAATGAAAAAAGAAAAACCCTGAAATTTTAAAAAAAATAAAAACCCTAGTCCCGGTTCGTATTACGAACCGGGACTAAAGGGTTCGACCCCCGCACGCCCTGCCGCGGCCACGTGCGCTGCGCTCATTGGGGGGGGGGGGGGGCTCCGGTCCCGGTTCGTGTTAAACCGAGACCAAAGGGTCCGGGGGCTCTAGTCCCGGCCTGACAGTCCCGGTTGCTACACCGGGACTACAGGCCCTCTGGAACCGGGACTAGAGCCCCGATTTCCACTAGTGAAAGCTCAAGAGTTAACAGAAATTATATCTGTTCACCAGTACATGAAAAGCTTGTAACCCTACTCAAGTTGCATCCTTGGTTGAAGGCTCGACGGGCAACACAAACAAATTGACAATTAGATAGACCACTGTCAGACCCTTAATTTAGACTACACAAACAAGACGTACTGGTTGGGCCAACACAACTAGAAACATATTGGGTAATACCAACCAAGGAAACAGGCAGACCTGGCTCGGAATGAATCATCGGCCGACAGCTCCTAGCGATCCCAACGTCACGTACGTCTCACGATTGCGCACACAAGAATACCAAAATCCTACCAACTCGTATACTTCAAACATACACGTACGGTATACGAACTGGTTTGGAAACAAGATGGAATCACAAGATAAACCTAGGGAACAAAGAAGGGAAATAATTATCCAATGCTCTCACTGAGCAAATATATCGAATATCACCAAGCAGAGGACATATGTCCCAACATTACATCATGTAGCGGAAAACAAGCCGGTCTGAGAACAAACAAGAAGCAAAGGGAACAAGGCCGAAACGGAAAGAGAAGGCCCATCCACGCGGTCCACTAGGAAGAAGCCCAGGGGAAATTTAACTACTCGTCGTAGATCTCGTCGTCGAACTCCACGTAGTAGCCACCCACCTGGTCGTACGGAGAATCCTCAACTGCAGAGAAAACCACAGCCTGCGAACGGGTCAATACACCGGAGCGTATCGAACAAGCTAAATCTAACAAGTTACAAAACTGAAAAACTCCCAAAGTATGGGGTTAAGTGGACTTAGCGGCAGCAGCACTACCAACCTAATAGAGACACGATATAACTTCCGTCTAAATTAAAAAGGGATGAGAGAGTGCATAAGTAAACAACTACAACTAACACCAATCATACTCATTCTCGGATTAACCCCCTCAACCAAGTATGAGGAAGCAATTCGGGAAAACTCACACATTGAACAGTTTTAGTTACTAGTTATTGTGAAAGTAATTCTATATTACTAGTCAAGTTAATTAACAATGATTAGGTGTAAGTCCTCTATGATATTATTAGCCATCATCATCACCAAGTCGTCCATAACCATGGACACGGCTCATCGATAAGATTAAACCCTGCAGGGGTGCACTACTGGAACCGTACTCGTTCGATCAACCCCAAAAACAAAGACAGAAGGTAGAGCATCTCAACAAGACAATTCTCTTCTCTACAACCCATCCAGGGAACCGCACGATTGTGCGCACGGTTGCTCAGCCCCATACCCGGAACTTCGCAACACTCTAAGAACGTGCCACCCTATATGAGAATCGACTACTCCATCACCATGAGATCGTTATGTTACCATATGCATGCATCAAATGGAAAGCCCGAACTACTTGCGGCGCCCTGGATAAGAAGCGGATTAGATCGAAGCCGCGGGGGGCTCCATAGGGCCTCACACAAGCGGTTAGTGCGCTCAAAATTGCATCCGAGGACAAGAACTGAGTTCCTACGTTGACACTTAGCAGAACAAAGCATATCGCAAGGCCTTCCGCCGGTGCCTTATCTTTTAATTATTATTCCCAACACAAGATAACATTTTATTAAAGTAGACAATCTATCATGCTAAGTATAAGTGACATTGGACAAACAGACTCGCAGAACCAACCTTAAACATGCACTACGACTCGCAAGGCTAACAGATAAACATACAACAGGTTGTGGGATGTGGGGATAAAGCTGTATGGGCTGCAGGATAAGCATGTGATGGGATCGCAATTCAAGAATCATAAACTAGGCTAGCATAGATCAAAAGACAAGGATGAAAACCAAACAGCCCTGTAACATGTTAGGAGAAGCTTGCCTGGCAGCTCGTAGCCTGGCACGAAAGCTGGAACCTCGGTATCGTAGGTACCGTCAGCAGGCACGTCGTCGTCTACCCAGAGAAGGGCAAAACACAGAAAAATAGGAAAACATAATCAATACAAGGAAATGCGCAAACAATTGAGGTGGCAATATGGTATGCGATGATTAGGTCACATTAAAGCGGGGATGAAATCCCGGCAAATAATTATGGTGCAAATTATTTATCTACACATCAACTTAAATGTTCATTAACATGGCAAGACATGGCATAGATGATAAGATCAAATTAGATGGAATTAGGGCATTATATATTTATTACCCCACACATTTCATATGTAATTATTTAGTTGCATTTGTTAAATTAAACTAAGCATTTAAAATACATGATGCAAAATGGTATAAGAATGTCATATTAATGTTATTGCATTTTTCTGATATTAAAACATGTAAAGATTATTTTATTTGGAGTTATAGTTTAAAAGTTATTGTATTTTTAGTTGTAAGGGTGTTCCTGCAAAAAGGCAGGAACTTATCCGTGATAGAAATGTAACAGGGAAGGTCCTCTGTGCAAACAGGAAAATCCAGGGGGCTTGGAGTAAAACTTCTTGTGCTTTTGGCTTTTCTCACTGCACGCGAACCTACCCAGAGGGACTGATGCGCGGGCCCTAGGCCACGCTGGTGCTGCGCTGGCTCCATGGTCGCTGACCGGTGGGGCCAGGCTGTCAGTGGCGCACAAATCGCAAAAAGGGGCGATTTTAATCCCACGCGCCCGGGGTTCGAACTCGGGAGCGCGCGCTACGCACTGATCGACGCTGCTAGCCAGTGGGGCGGGTGAGTATTGGTGTTATCTATAGGTTAGATTAGGATTTAAGCAGTTAAATGATAAGTGTTTCGTTTTCTGACGAAACTAACGACGAACGAGCGACAGTGAGCGCATCAGCAGAACCTCGCCGGCGGCGACCTTTTTCTAGCAGCGCCGCGCGTGCGTGCGTTTGGCGTGGGTGCGGGAAGTGTGGTGCAGCTAGTTCCCGTGCTCGGCTCGAAGGAAGGAAGCACCTTTCTCTCGAATTCGTGCTCGACCGTGCGGAAGACGCGGCCGTGGCGGAGCTTGTCCGGCGCCGGTCCAATTACGACGAACGGTGGCGCCAAGGAAGGGGAAAAAGAGGGGAATCGGTGGCGCAACGGCGAGTGGAGGCGGCGCGGGGAGGCCGGAGGACGAGCATACGGTGCTAAGGCAACGGTGCTCGCGGTGTTCGTCGGGGAAGAAGGGCTCGGCTGCTGCATCGGGGAAGTTCCTGGCATCCGGGGCTTGGAGGGAGAAGAGGTCGGTGCGGCGCGGCTGCTGGTGCGCCGGGGACGGAGGAGATGGACGGCTCACGCGGGGGCGAGCTCGAATCCTCCGGACATGGCGACGATAGTGCTTGGGGAGAGAGCAAGCGACAGCGGGGGAGGAGAAACGGGCTAGGGTTAGGGTTTTGGGTGTAGATTAATAGGAGGAGAGGGGAGTGGGGGCAGCTCGGCAGGGGCTCATGGCCATGGCGACGACGTGGAAAGCGTCTTCGTCCGTACGGGGAAGCAGAGCAGAGTGGGCCGGTGTGTGCTGGGCTGGGCCGAGGTGGCCCAGCTCGGCTAGGTGAGTTGCATCTTTTGTTTTTTCTCTTCCTTTTCTTTTTCTTTTGTATTTATTCTTTTCTGTTTTTGTATTTTTAAAACAAAATAGAAAAGAAAACATGATAAAAACTTTTGGACAATTTTAATAGTTTCAAAATAGTCAAGTTAAATTACTTGTTTGATTAATTGTAAAGATTTTGAAACTTCATTTGAATTTATTTAAATTTGCCTTTGAATTTAAATATGGAATTTGAATTTTCAAAGCAACATATTTATTTGAAATGCAATTCAAAAGGAACGATGCCATGATGTTACACTTTATTACACAATAAGCATACATTTTTGGAAGGTCTACATTTGGGATGTTACAAAACTCCCCCCTAAAGGAATCACGCCCCGAGATTCTTCATGGAGCAACGAAGAGGTCGAGATACTCGGCACGGAGGTGGTCTTCAGGTTCCCATGAAGCTTCCTTGTCAGAATGATGAGACCATTGAACCTTGTAGAACTTGACAGTGTTGTTACGGGTGCGACGTTCAGCTTCGTCAAGAATGCGAATCGGTTGTTCCACATAAGAGAGATCTTCTCGAAGTTCAGTTGATCCATGATCAACTACACGTCCTCGATCTTGGAAGCACTTCTTGAGTTGTGACACTTGGAAGACATCGTGCACTTTGGAGAGGTTTGGAGGAAGTTCCAGATGGTAGGCCAAATCATCACGCCTTGAAAGAACGTTGAAAGGCCCAACATAACGTGGAGCGAGCTTGCCTTTGATGCCAAAGCGCTGCGTGCCTCTCAGAGGAGTGACACGAAGGTAAGCTTGATCACCAGGTGCATAGACCATGTCCCTGTGCTTGCTATTATAATAGCTTTTGTGACGAGACAAGGCAATCTTCAGATTGTCACGAATGATGCGAACCTTTTCTTCAGCCTCCTGGATAATGTCAAGGCCAAAGAATTGACGTCCATCATATTGAGACCAATTCAGAGAAGTTCTGCATTTGCGCCCATAGAGAGCTTCGAAGGGAGCCATGCCTAGACTTGCTTGGAAGCTGTTGTTGTAGGAGAACTCGGCATACGGAAGGCAATCTTCCCATTTCATGCCAAAGGAGATAACACAAGCTCTGAGCATATCCTCCAGAATTTGATTCACCCTTTCAACCTGTCCACTTGTCTGCGGATGGTAAGCGGTGCTGAATAGAAGTTTGGTACCCAAGGCTTTCTGAAAGTTATCCCAAAATCGAGAAGTGAAGATACTTCCACGATCTAAGCTTATTGCCAAAGGAACACCATGTAAAGGAACCAGCCTTGTCATATAGATTTCTGCCAACTGACTAGCTGAGACTGTCTCTTTGACTAGGAAGAAGTGAGCCACTTTGGAGAGACGATCAATGACAACAAAGATTGCATCATTGCCCTTCTTGGACTTTGGAAACCCAGTAACGAAGTCCTTTTCGATCTTGTCCCATTTCCACTCAGGAATTTGCAGTGGTTGAAGAAGTCCAGATGGTCTCTGATGAACTGCCTTGACACGACAACAAACATCACACTGAGAGACATAGCGAGCAATTTCACGCTTCATCCTGGTCCACCAATAGATGGAACAACCCGTTTGTAACTTTCCAAAATTGTGTGCAATATAATGGACCTTCATGTCATCATTCCATGTGTGGTTGCTTTTATTTAAATATATGGTTTCAAATTTCTTTTTCCAAATTTAAGTTTCATATTTAAATTCAAATGTGTTTCAAAGAAATTCAAATGAAGTTTCAAATTATTTGTAAATAACCAAACCACGTATTAATATGACTATTTTTGAAACTACTAAAAAATGTTTAAAAGTTTTTGTCATGTTTTCTTTCTTTTATTTTGTTAAAAGACAAAAAAACCAGAAAAGAAGAAAAAGAAAAACAGTACACAAAAAAAAACCTAGCCGAGCTTGGCCAATTCTTGGCCCAACTCAGCCCAGCACCCCCCAGCCCGAAGCCCGCTCGGGTCATCCCTTTCCTCCGTACAGGAGCACGAGGAGGGCGAGCTCCTTTACAGCAGGGCATGGCGCCTCCCCCCACTGCCTCCTCGCCCCCACCTGCTGCCCCACTCTCCTCCCTCTATTAATCGCGCAGCGCCCCGGAGAACCCTAAACCTAACCCTCCTCTCAGCGCCGCCACCACCCATCTTTCCTCTCCTCTCCCTCTTCCGCCTCGGTTTCTACCTCCACAGAAACTCACCGGAGCGCCTCCGCCGTCAGCTATCCCTCCGGACCTCCCCCGCACCGAGCACTCCCCCGACGACCACCGTGGTGAGCTCCGTCCTCTCCGTCTCCTCTTCCCCTCCGTTTACCCCGCTCGAGTTCGCCGTTTTGAACGATGCCGGAGAGGCTCCCGCACGGCCGAGCCCCGTCGAGCACCAACACGATCCTTCCCGCACCTCCCCTCTCCAACCGAGCACCGGAATGGGATGCCCGCACGTACCGCAACCGCACACACACACGCACGCAGCGGCACCGCCCCTGTGTGGTCGCCGGCGACGAACTTTTGCCCCGCCGTCGCTGCTCCTGTTGTTTTCAGAAGATTCAGTTTCGTCAGAGTTTACCTTGCGGTTTCTGTACAAAAACCCTAAACATGTTTTCCTAAACATGAACACTACACTGAACCACCTGGCTAGCAGAGCCGTGCGCTCTGTGCTCGCCCGCGTGAGCTCGCGGGTTCGAACCCCGGCCACGGTCAATAAAAGGCCTCCTTTTTTTTAATTTCTTGAAGCTCGCTGACGAGTGGGTCCTACTCGTTAGAGATACTAGCGTTGGAAACTTACCCCAAGCCCCCTGCACTCTCTGTCTTGCGGTTAAGCCCTCACCAGAAACTATTGCTATCACGAATAGGTCGCTGCACTTTTTCAGAAACAACCTTGGAATTAAAATTGCAATAACTTTATTTCTACAACTCCAAATAAAACAATTTTTATATGTTTTTATATCAGAAAAATGCAATGAACAACATTATAACATTCTTATGTCATTTTGCATAACTCATTTTAAATGCTAAGTTTAATTTAACAAACGCACTTAAATAATTAAACATGGAATGTGTGGGGTAATAAATATATAGTGCCCTAATTCCATTTAATTTGATCTTGTCATAATTGCCATGTCTTACCATGTTAATAAACTTTTAAATTGATGTGTAGATAAATAGTTTGCACTTAAATAATAAATATGAAATGTGTTGGGCAAATATTTAATTATTGCCTACCCCATTTAAATTGGTCAAATCACCATGCCATATATGTTACACAACATTTAATTTGTTGGTTACACAAATAACTTGCACCATAATTAATTGCCGGGATTTCATCACCGCATTAATATGTCCTAAGCATCTCATACCATATTGCAACATCAATTGTTTGCGCATTTCATTTTATTGATTTTGTTCCTATTGTCTGTGTTTTGCTCTTCTCTGGGTAGACGACGACGAGTCTGCTGTCGATACTTTCATCCTTGAGATTTCAGCTTTTGTGCCGGGCCACGAGCTAACAGGAAAGCTTCTTCTAACCGGTTACACGATTGTTTGATTTTCATCCTTGCCTTTTGATCTATGCTATCCTAGTTACGATTCTTGAATTGCGATCGCATCATATGTTTATCCTGCAGCCCATACAGCTTTATCCCCACATCCTATCACCTGTTGTATGTTTATCTGTTAGCCTTGCGAGTCGTAGTGCATGCTTAAGGTTGGTTCTACGAGTCTGTTTGTCCTATGTCATTTATACTTAGCATGATAGATTGTCTACTTTAATAAAATGCTATCTTCTGTTGGGGTATTATAATTAAAAGATAAGGCACCGGCGGAAGGCCTTGCGAGGTGCTTTGTTCTGCTAAGTGTCGACCTAGGAACTCAGTTCTTGTCCTCGGATCCAATTTTGAGCGCACTAACCGCTTGTGGGAGGTCCTATGGAGCCCCCCGCGGCTTCGATCTAATCCGCTTCTTATCCAGGGCGCCGCAAGTAGTTCGGGTTTTCCATTTGATGCATGCATATGTTACCTAACGATCTCATGATGATGGAGTAGTCGATTCTCATATAGGGTTGCACGTTCTTAGAGTGATATGAAGGTCGATCCCACGGGCACTGGACCTGATTAGCCGTCCACACAATCATGCGGTTCCCTAGATGGGTTGTAGAGAAGAGATTTGCCGTGTTGAGATGCCTTACCTTCTGGCTTTGCTTTTGGGGTTGATCGAACGAGTACGGGTCCAGTAGTGCACCCCTGCAGGGTATAATCTTATTGATGAGCCGTGTCCACGGTTATGGACGACTTGGTGATGATGCTGGCTAATAAGATCATAGACAACTTACACCTAATCATTGCTAATTAACCTGACTACTAATATAGAATTACTTTCACAATAACTGGTAACTAAAATTGTTCAATGTGTGAGCATTTCCCGAATTGCTTCCTCATACTTGGTTGAGGGGGTTAATCCGAGAATGGGTTATGATTGGTGTTAGTTGTAGATGGTTAATTTTATGCGCTCTATTATCCCTCTCTGACTTAGACGGCAGTTGTAGCGTGTCTCTATTAGGTTGCTAGTGCTGCTGCCGCTAAGTCCACTTAACCCCATATTTTGGGAGTCTTACAGTTTTGTAACCTGTTAGGTTAAGCTTGTTCGATACGCTTCGGTGTATTGACCCGTTCGCGGGCTGTAGTTTTTCTGCAGTTGAGGATTCTCCGCACGACCAGGTTGGTGGATAATACGTGGAGTTCGACGACGAGATCTACGACGAGTAGTTAGAGTTCCCCTGGGCTTCTTCCTGGTGGACCGCGTGGATGGGCCTTCTTTTCCGTTTCGGCCTTGAGCCCTTTGCTTCTTGTCTGTACTCAGACCGGCTTGTTTTCTGCTGCATGATGTAATGTTGGGACATGTGTCCTCTTACTGGTGCCATTCGCTATATTTTTCTCAGTGAGAGCTTTTGGATAATTATTTCCTTTCTTTGTGTCTTAGGTTTATTCTGTGGTTTCAACTTGTTAAAAATCTGACTCGTATACCATGTGTGTATGGTTGAAGTATACGAGTTGGAAGACTTTTTGGGTTCTTGAGTGCATAATCTTGAAACGTATGTGACGTTGGGGTCGCCAAGAGCTGTTGGCCGATGATCCATTCCGAGCCTGGCCTGCATGTTCCTGGGATTGGTAACCCAGTATGTTCTTGGTTGTGTGGCCCAACCGATACGTTTTGTTTGTGTAGCCTGAATTCAGGGTCTGACAGTTGGTATCAGAGCTTAAACGCCCTCAGGTTCCCTTCTACTGGTCGTTGTTTGAGTCTAGAAAAATATTTTGTAGCTATCAAGAAATTCTTAAACGTGAGAGTAGGAATTATGTTCTTTTACTTCTTTCCCTTCCCACCCTCCCTATTCTTCTGGTAAAGAAGTGTTACGATATTTCCCTTCTAACCTTAAATTGCAAATTAGGACATCACGTGTTCTGGGTTTCTGTAGTACCATAGTTGCAGGTGTCTTCAAGGTGGTGCTCTTCGTTTTAGCAGTTATTGTCAGACCCTGAATTCAGGCTACACAGACGAAACGTATCGGTTGGGCCACACAACCAAGGCTATTTTTTTTTAAATAATACTTTTTTTTAGAAATTCGGAAAATATTGCGCAGTTTTAGGAAATTTTAAAAATATACGGCCTCGGCCCGGAGGAGGCCGTCTGGAGCTCGTCGGCCCGGAGCAGGCCGACTGGGGCTCGTCGGCCCAGAGCTGGCCGACCAGGTCTCGTCGGCCGCATCTGCGCGCCTGCAGGACCTGGCATGGACCTGGTCGGCTGGGAGGTGGCCGACCAGCCCTGTCGGCCCAGGGTAAGCCGATCGTTGCATGCAGCAACTTCTCCTCCACCTATTTCTCCTTAGCGCACAATTAGCGCGCGTTTCTCTCGCCAGACGTTCCCGCCTTTTCCTCCCGCCACCGTTTCCCGCCCGTTTCTCCCGCCAACCGTTCCCGCCTATTCCTCCCGCCACCGTTTCCCGCCCGTTTCTCCCGCCACCGTTTCCCGCATGTTCCTCCCGCCACCATTGTCCTATAAAAACCACTCTAGGCTAAGCGGGGTACTCTCACAGAGCGCCAGCATGGTGTGTATTGTACCTTGTGAGAAGTGTGTGTCCGGCTTTCATATAGCCGCATCCGAGCATCTAGCTAAGATTATCACCTATTTGAAGGTAGATGGTAGGGAAATTCCACTTGAAGAAATTGTTGGTAGTGAGAGACATCTCGCTTTGCTAGGGGCGAGGCTATGCCGAGATGGGTTTCCGTATAGGACCACAGAACAAATCCGTGCTGAAGTCTTGAGTCTTGCGGATAAGTTCGATTGGCATGTTACTAATGAGCCGATTCATCGAACTCAAGACATACATGAGAGGTACGGTCGTTCATTTCTCTGGGTATACTCCAGCGATGATGACGACGATTTCATGCCGTCGTCAAAGGAAAAGGGGGCTGAAACAGTGCGTAAGGGCAAGGAGAAGAAGGCAGAAACATCGAGCAAGGGTGCGGGTAAGAAGCCTGAATCATCGTCAGAGGGCAAGGGTGCTAAATCTGCGGATGGTGCATGCTGCATTGATGGGAGATAGGTAGAATCTTAATTTGAGTTATGTTGTATCTTTCTTTGAGTATCGATTAATTAGTAGTTGTACCTGCATTTCCTATTGTTGTGTGGTGTGATCGGTATGTAATCGAGGTTTGTTGTATCTTATCTTACGTACCAATGTCTACCGGTTACGGACATATCAAATATTGCCACATAGATCGTACTAATAAGTCTAGTACATAACGATACATAATATCTTCTCTGGCCACCGTTGTGCGCCTCGAGGGAAAGGAGTAGCATACATATGTCTCATACATAGGTCTGACGGTACATGGAAAATAGCGAACATATGTCTCTGATACATAAGTAGAGTCTCAGTCATCGCCTTTGCCACGACGTGGCAGATGTGGCTGAGGAGTGCTCCATACAAACCGATGGGGTGGGCGGGTGACTCGTGGAGGAACCAAGGACCCGTCATCTGCCTGCTGTGTATCCTGTGTGGGTTGTGGAGGAGGAGTGTTGTACATGTTGAGCCACTGGGTGTCCGCATCCGCACTGGGAAACACGTCCGGCTGACTCTCCCAACCAGAAGCACCCGAGTAATGCTCGGAGATAATAGGCCCCAAGTCAAAGTCGAATTGTGCTAGAATCGAGAAATTTTATGTAACATGTTATTTTGTAAATAGTTTGAATACATGATAATGTAGTAGTACGAATCGACATACCGTGTGGTGCACGAGGCTGGAAGCCGGTCCAGGGGCTCTGCTGGTACTCCGAAGAGGGTCTCTGCTGGTAGCCCCCAGTGGGGCTTTGCTGGTAGGCCCCCTGCTGGTAACCCCAGCGGGGCTCTGCTGATAGCCCCCCTGGTGGTAACTCTGCTGCTGCCAGCCCGAACCTCCTGGCTGGTCAGGTGGAGGTGGTGCGACACGTGGACGCGGGTGCTGTCAGTGTGCCTCCGGAGGTGGCGGCACGTTACGCCGTGCCCGCCGTTGAGGCAGCTGCGTGGACGGATGCGGTGGCTGTCGTGCAGCATGTGGGAGAACGTCAGACGAGCGGACACACGTGATAGCCTCGTAGATCTGTCGCACTCTCTAGGCAGCGGACTGCAACCAAGACCGATGCTCTTCGCGTGTAAGCAAAGGCCCGGTCGAAAGTGAACGGTCTAACTGGTCTATATCATTCCCAAGATCCCACGTCAACTCAGCCTGAAAGTGGTACAGACAGTTAGGAAATGAAGGATAATATAAATAAGGGTAAATGATTGTAGATAAGTTAATTATTTGTACCGCGTGTTGCCGTGAGCCGGACATAGACTGGCTGGGGTACATATCCCACGTAGCAGGGGCCGGCATCACATCCGGTTGGGCGTGATGAACGAGAGAAACCCTTGTGGAACTGACGTACCACTGTAGGTACTCGTCGTACTCCGCCTGATCGAAGGGTTGCGCCTCGACCCAGAGACGAGTCAGCGCATCAACCCACTCGGCCACGTAAGGTTGCACTCTTTGCAACCATTGTGTCGCAGTCCTGTTAGTTCCCTTCCTGCTCCATCTGCAAGACAAGAAACATTAGCATAATTGTGGATGACAAGTGTTAAAAAAATGTGTGGTTAAGAAATGGAGGTACCGGTGGACGATGTCTGGTAGAGGCGCATCAATAGGCGGGGGGACCGAGATCTGACGCAGACAGAACTGCCTCATAACACGCTGCTGGGCCATCTCCTCAACGCTGACGTCGAAGATAATCTTCGACTTCGTCATCCAGTATGCTTCATCTCGCGTGCACATGATAGAAATTCCTCCAGGGAATTTCGACGCGATCGCGTCAGGCGAGTATGGCTCCCAAATAACTGAAGCCCCGGAGAGAACGTCGAACTGCTCGTTGAATGCCGGGTAGCAGTTCCGAACCTGATCTCGAGCGAATCGTCTCTGCAAAACAAAGACGTAAATTTTATAAGTAAACAGGAAGATACTCGTTGCAAAGCATAATTAGTAAACTATTATTGAACATACCTTGCGATGTGTCCAAAGTGTGCCAAAAGTAGGGTCGTCTATGTGCTCCGGGTCGAAATAATGGTTGAGCGGCCACGGGTCGGCAGCCGAAATGTCGGGTCGTCCAATGGGCAACCTCTCCCACGACCACAGCTGCAACAGCATAGGGCATCCAAGAATTGCTGACTTTGTCGCCGTAAGAAAGCACGCGTTGCACATACCTCGGTACGTGGCCGCTAAGACTGCAGAACCCCAGCTACGAACAGTGATGTGGTACGGCTGTGTCACACTTGCAATCTCTAATGCGATGGGGATGTATCGCACACTGATAGTGGTGACATGGTTCTCCGTGAACATCACTTTTCCTAGCAGCCACATAAGGTACGCCTCGAGGCTCCTAGTAATCTGGGCCTCAGACATCTGGATCGTGCCAAAATTCTGTATCTGCACCGAAAACAATAATTGTACAAGTTAGGTAAAGGTTAGCTGAAGTGATGGATGAAACAAGACAATGACGTAGTACTAACCTGGAACTTAAGCAACCAATCAAGCTTGGGTCCGTGATCCTCATGCAGAAACACAGTTGCGTTGGGATTTATATGTTGGAATCGGTCTGCCATATCCTCAGACCACATATCAGGGGCCTGCAACGGACCTATGGGCTCACCAGCTATAGGAAGGCCCAGTAGGTAGGACACATCCTGTAGAGTAGGAGCCATCTCGCCCCAGCGAAAGTGAAACGTGTGCGTCTCCGGTCTCCATCGGCATAGCCTCGTCGGCTGGGAGTAGGCCGACGGGCCAATCGGCCGTGACGTGGCCGAAGCCTGGCCGCTCGGTGCCGATCAGGCAATCGGCCGGCCCGTGATCCTCTCTCCCCCCTGGTCGGCCAGCTCTGGGCCGACGAGCCCCAGTCGGCCACCTCCGGGCCGACCAGCCCTAGTCGGCCTCCTCCAGGCCGAGGCCGTATTATTTTTGAAATATCCTAAATCTGCGCAATATTTCCCGAAATTTCATTAAAAAAAGTATTATTTAAAAAAAATCAGCCACAACCAAGAACATTCTGGGGTTACCAATCCCAGGGAACAAGCAGGCCAGGCTCGGAATGGATCATCGGCCGACAGCTCTTGGCGACCCCAACGTCACATACGTTTCAAGATTGTGCACGCAAGAACCCAAAAAGTCTTCCAACTCGTATACTTCAACCGTACACACATGGTATACGAGTCGGATTTTTAAAAATTTGAAACCACAGAATAAACCTAAGACACAAAGAAAGGAAATAATATCCAAAAGCTCTCACTGAGCAAAATATAGCGAATGGCACCAATCAGAGGACACATGTCCCAACAATACATCATGCATCCGAAACAAACCGGTCTGAGTACAGACAAGAAGCAAAGGGCTCAAAGCCGAAACGGAAAAGAAGGCCCATCCACGCAGTCCACCAGGAAGTAGCCCAGGGGAACTCTAACTACTCGTCATAGATCTCGTCGTCGAACTCCACGTAGTATCAACCCACCTGGTCGTACGGAGAATCCTCAACTGCAGAAAAACCACAACCCGCGAACGGGTCAATACACCGAAGCGTATCGAACAAGCTTAAGCTAACAGATTACAAAACTGTAAGATTCACAAAGTATGGGGGTAAGTGTACTTAGCGGCAGCAGCACTAGCAACCTAAAGAGACGCGCTAAAAACTTCCGTCTAATTAGAGGGGGATAAGAGAGCGTTTAAGTAGCCATCTACAACTAACACCAGTCATAACCCATTCTCGAATTAACCCCCTCAGCCAAGTATGAGGAAGCAATCCGGGAATACTCACACGTTAACAATTTTAGTTACCATTTATGGTGTAAGTAATTCTATTACTAGTCACATTAATTAACAATGATTAGGTGTAAGTTGTCTAGATATTGTTAGCCAGCATCATCACGAAAGTCGTCCATAACCGTGGACACGGCTCATCGATAAGATTATACCCTGCAGGGGTGCACTAAAGTACCCATACTCGCATGATCAACCCAATCAAAAACATTAGGGCCTCTCAACACGACTCATTCCTTCACTACAGCAAGTCCAAGTGCCACCCATATGAGTTGTTACCCGCGTCAGGAGTCCGGCCGAATCTCAATTGCGGACTCATTAGTTTGTGTCCACGCGCCATGCGGCTCAAACCACAGTAGGAACTGTCCGCTTCGCGCGCACCACCCCTATATGACCCCCCGTATCAAGTAACCTCTCATCGAACATCATCATCATGCACATGCATATGAGCGAATGGAAAACCCGAACTACTTGCGGCACATGGACGAGCTGAGGATCCGTTCAAAGTCGAGGGGGGCTCAACTGGGCCACCCACAAGTGGTTAGTGCGCTCAAAATTGGATCCGAGGACAAAATCTCAGTTCCTAGGTCGACACTGAGCAGAACAAAGCACCTCGCAAGGCCTTCCGCCTAGGCCTTATCTTTTAATTATAGAACCCCAATATAATACAGCAGTTTATTATAGTAGAACAATATATCATACTAAGCATATGAGATAAAAGACAAAGGAACGACTCACTCAATCAATTCTAAGCATGCACTACGACTCGCAAAGGCCAATAGATAAAACATGCAAGGGTGTCGGCCCAGTGGGAACTGGGGTATGGAGAGCCCATTCCCCCAGGCCTCGCACGCGGGCTAGTCGGACGAAACGACTAAGGACCAGGCGTCACCGCCTGGCGGGACCCTCGAGAGGCAATTCCCCTCTAGGGCCTGAAGAGGAAACGAAGGCCTCAAGGGATCCTTCGCCTCAGGGGACCCTCCCTAGGCGACAACCCCCCTCGAGGGGGTCCAACAGGAATCTCCCCTTAGGTCCCCTCAGGCCTGAAGGAAACGTCGCGGCCAAGGAAGTACGACAAGACGCACATGGCATCTGCCACGCCCACTTGGTGACGCAAGCACCCCCGTTGCCATTTTGGTGATAAAGGGGTCAATAAAGCGGCTCCACCTGCTGTGCAGCTGCCAGGACCTTCTATTCTGACGATAAGACGAGTGGACGACGCAACCCTCCAACGGAGAACGTCATCGTGGGCTCCACCTCAGAGACTTCCCCCTCTGCGGGCCGAACAGCGCGGTCGGCCGCCGGTCAGCCACCGTTCCCACCTTTATCAACAATGGACCGAGTCCATGGACGAATGGAGAGCGGTGGACTCATGCTCCACCCTGCCCCTGGCATGTGGGAGCCACCTCGAAGGCCAAGCCGAAGGAGAAGGCTAGAGGCGCCTATAAAAGGGAGAGGACATCCATCGTAGCACGGGTCGGCCCTTTGCGTGCTACAAGCCCTTGTAAACCCTAGCAACACCTGTTAGGATAGCCTCTGGCCGGAGGAGGAAGAAGACCATCGCTTCCCACCCCGGGCAAGAACTGCCTCAAGGGGGCCTCCGCCAAGCCCCACTGTACTGTAACCTTCCACATCTAATAAAGACAAGCAGGAGTAGCGGTTTTACCTCCCCACGAGGGCCGTGAACCTGGGTAAAGGCCGGTGTTTTCCTCTGTCGTGTGTGTCTTCTTCGGGCCTGGCGAGCAACGTCGCGGAGCCACTTGAGGGTTTAGACCTCCGCGTTCAATCCCCTTTCCGAACTACACTTCAGGAAGTGACTACCCCCGATTCTTGGGAGTCATAACCCGACATTTGGCGCGCCAGGTAGGGGATTGAGGCGCGTCAACAACCTTCAAGCTCGTCTCCGCGCCATGGTGAACACCCGTGCTACCCGCGTCGCCCGCGTCACCCGACATGCACCTGGAGGAGCACGTGCGCCGCCCGGCACCGCGACCACCCACGCGCAGCGGGGCCGACCCCTCCGTGGAGAGCGCGTCCCTTCTGGCCCTCATGCAGAAGCGCCGGAGCACAACTGCGAGCACCAGGAGGACGCGCAGTCGTCGCACGCGACGCAGCGCCCGAGCGGCTCCGTCCCTGGGAGGACGGACCCGCCGCCTCACACCGCGCTGCTCATGGCGCAGGAGCTCCTCCGCTATCAGCCCACCGCAGAGGCCCACGAGCAGCGGCTCCAACGCCTCAACCACCTCGTGGGCATCGCCACGACGCGCCCCGCTCTGTCGCAGTCCAACATGCACCCCTCTCTCACGGGCACGGTCGCAAAAAATGCCCCTCTGCCACCTCCGGGGCCTGCACCGGCTGCGGCGCAGAGGGCTGCTTCGCACGCGACCTCGCCGCATGATTGCTTGATCGTGTAGCGCACCGCGCCCGACGCTCGTGTGGGGATGGAGCTCCAGCGAGATCGCCATAACATACTCGTGGAGGAGCTTGGCCAGAGGGGCAAGCAGAACCGCGGCGCGTTGCAGCACGGGGTCGCTACGTACACTCGGGCTGCATGGCGTTCACTCGCTCTCTGCGACGCGTGGTCTAGCCGCAGAAGTTCAGGCCGGCTCTCCCCAAGGGCTACGACGGCTCCAGCAACCCCATCGAATTCCTGCAGCTCTACACCACCTCCATCCAAGCTGCGAGGGGAGACGCCAAGGTCAAGGCTTCGCGACTCTGCGCTGTCGTGGCTCCTGAACCTCCCTGAGGGCTCCGTGAACTCGTGGGAGGAGCTCTGCAAGCAGTTCGTCTCCAACTTCAAGGGGACTTACGAGCGCGCCCTCACCCACAACGATTTGCGCGCTGTGGTGCAGAGGAAGGATGAAACGCTCAGCAAGTACATCAACCACTTCAGCCAAGTGCGCAACAAGATCCCGAACATCCCTGACACTCAAGTCATCGCCGCCTTCCGCGAAGGCGTCACAAACAGCAGGATGCTCGAGATGCTGGGTATTCACGACAAGCTCACCTATGTGGTGAAGCTTTTCGACCTCGCGGATAAGTGCGCCAAGTCTGAAGAGGGACTCCTCTTCGTCAAGATGTACTCGAGAGGGGACGACCATGCCGAGGGGTCCCGGAGCCAGAAAAAGAAGGAGGAGCCCAAGCGCAAGGCCACCGCAGTTCTCGCGGCAGAGCCTGACACGAAGGGCACCCGCACGGACTCCCCCGAGCCTGGAGAGAGGAAAGATGACCACCGCCCTTTCTGCGTCTACCACAACAGGCGCGGACACTCTACAGAGTCCTGCTTCGACCTCAAAAGGTTAAGCAAGGAGCGCGAGCAAGCAGAGGGCAGTGGCAGCCGCGGTCGAGGGCGTGGCTACCGCGGAAGCGGACGCAAGGGCGGCTACCAGAAACCATCTGGAAACCAGGCCAACGCCACGGAAAAGAAAGGCAACCTCCCTGACGAGGAAGATGGCGGCTACCAAGCCCCGAGGGGCGCCATTGCCTGCATCCTTGGGGGGAGGGGGGGGGGGGGGCGCAGGCGCCAAAATCGAACAACCAGTTCAAGCAGTTCGCTCGCGAGCTCAACGCCGCCCTCCCAAGCACGGAAACCTCCAGGCCCCTCAAGTGGTCGCAATACACCATCGCCTTCAACGCTCAGGACCACCCCAAGTCCACCAAGACTGTTGGAACCCTCCCGCTGGTCTGCAGCCCCACCATCGACAATGTGGCTGTCTCCAAGACTCTCATCGGCGGTGGGGCAGGCCTGAACGTCATCTCCATAAGTACGTTCGAAGCGCTTCAAGTGCCCTACGAGCGGCTCACGCCCTCGAGGCCCTTCACGGGGGTCACCAGCAGCTCGATCGAGCCTCTAGGCCAGGTCAGGCTTGCCGTCACCTTCGGGAGCAAGGGGAATTACCGCACCGAGCACATCGACTTCGATGTCGCACAGATCGGGCTGCCATACAATGCCATCGTCGGCTACCCCGCGCTCGCGAAGTTCATGGCCGTCACGCACCATGCCTACAACATGGTCAAGATCCCCGGCAGCGCCGGCACGATCACCATCCGTGGGCATGTCCTGGACGCTACACGCGCCGTTGAGACGGCCTACGAGACTACCACCATGTCATTTCCCGCACACGAGGAGCTGGAGCCTCTCGATAGGCCCAAGAAGAAGAAGCAGTTGTTCTCCCGGGAGGTATGCTACAAAGAAGCTCTCTTTGAGCTCCAGCAGTTCGGGGGCTGAAGGCTCAGGGGCTAGCGTCACCATTGGCGCCGCGCTACCTCCCAAATAGGAAAGCGCGCTCGTCGCCTTCCTCCAGGCAAACTCTGACATGTTCGCATGGACACCGTCAGATATGTCTGGTGTACCGAGGGAGGTGATCGAGCACCACTTGGCTGTGTGCCCAAACGCGCGCCCCGTTAAGCAAAAAGAAAGAAAACAAGCCCCCGAGAACCAAGCATTCATCGTCAAGGAGGTCGAAAAGCTCAAGGCGGCAAAAGTCGTTCGCGAAGTCGCACACCCCACTTGGCTCTCCAATGGTGTGGTAGTCCCAAAGCCCACCCGAAGAGGCCGTCTCTGCATCGACTACACTGATGTAAACAAGGCCTGCCCCAAAGACCCTTATCCCATGCCCAGAATTGACCAGATTGTGGACTCCACGGCAGGCTGCGACCTCCTCTGTTTCCTCGATGCCTTCTCTAGCTATCACTAGATAAAAATGGCTAAGGAGGACGAGGAGAAGACAGCTTTCCTCACGCCGTGCGGTGTGTATTGCTACGTCTGCATGCCTTTCGGCCTGAAAAATGCCGGAGCCACTTTCCAGAGGTTGATGAGGATAGCACTTGGCGGGCAAATGGGGCGAAACGCCGAAGCATATGTCGATGACATTGTTGTAAAATCACGAGAGGCAAATACTCTCCTAGGAGACGTTGAAGAAACCTTCGCCAGCCTGCGCAAGGTGAACATCAAGCTCAACCCCGCCAAGTGCGTCTTTGGAGTACCTTCGGGCAAATTGTTTGGGTTCCTCGTGTCCCATCGGGGCATAGAGGCAAACCCAGACAAAATCAAGGCCATAGAAGACATGCAACCTCCGCGAAGGCTAAAGGAAATGCAACGCCTAGCAGGCTGCATTGCCAGCTTGGGTCGATTCATCTCCAAGTTCGGCGAAAGAGCCCTGTCGTTCTTCAAGATCATGAAAAGAACAGGCACTTTCAAGTGGACCCCTGAAGCTGAAAAAGCATTTGAGGACTTGAAGAAGTATCTGGCCAGCCCACCAGTAATGGTAGCCCCAAGGCATGGCGAGCACCTGAAGCTGTACTTGTCAGCTACTCCGCAAACAGCTAGTGTCGTCCTTGTGGTGGAAAGAGAAGAGCCAATACTTCACAAGAAGAGTGCGGCCACTCCAAAGAAAAAGCCCCCAGATAAGGAGCTCGTAGAAAAGGCCGCCTCAGGTCCACCGCTGCAAGGAACTCGTGCCGAGGAGCCTGAGGAGCCCCTTGAGGCCAACCCCCTCGAGGCACAGGGCAAGCCCCTTGAGGCCAACCCCCTCGATGCACAAGGCAAACCGCTTGAAGCCAACCCCCTCGAGGCACAGGGCGAGCCCCTTGAGGCCAACCCCCTCGAGGCACAGGGCAAGCCCCATGAAGCCAACCCCCTCGAGGGTCAAGCTGGGCCACCTCAGGCAAAAGACGCCGGGGCTACAGGAACTACCATCGTCGAGCATCCAGTCTACTTCGTCAGCACAGTACCACGTGATGCTCGCGAGCGGTATACAATGCAGCAGAAGCTTCTCCTCGCACTCCTCATCGCCTCAAGAAAGCTGCGACACCACTTCCAGGGGCATCCCATCACAGTGGTCACTTCTTTTCCCATGGAGCAAATACTGGGCAACCCAAACGCAACAGATCGTGTCGCGGGGTGGAACATTGAGCTACAGCCATTCAATTTGCGCTTCGATACCACAAGGGTGATCAAAGGAAGACGGCTGGCTGATTTCGTCGCCGAATGGACTGACCCAACCCCTGAAGAGCCTTTGGGAGAAGAGCAAGGGCCCTCTGGAGCCGCAATGCACAACCTATGGACCATGAAGTTCGACGGAGCTTTCGCTTGTCGCCGCGGAGGGGCAGGCGTAGTCCTGATCTCCCCCAAAGGCGACAAGTTGTATTCCGCAGTCCAGCTGTGCTTCGGAATCGACAAGATATCCAACAACATCGCCGATTATGAAAGTTTGCTTGCCGGCCTACGCGCCGCAATCGTCCTAGGCGTCAAGCATCTACTCATCAAGGGCGACTCCCAGCTGCTCGTTAACTTCTCAAACAAAAGCTACAAGCCTAAGGACGACCACATGGCCGCATACCTTGAAGAAGTCCGTAGGCTTGAGAACAACTTCAGGGGAATGGAGCTCATGCACATCCCAAAGAAAGGAAAAACAAGAGGCCGATGACATCGCCAAGCGCCCATCAAAGAGGCAAGCTCAGCCGCCAGGTGTCTTTGAAGAAATGCTCGTCAAGGCATCCATAAAGCAGCCCCAAGAGGCCATCACCGCAAGCACAGACGAACCACTCCCGCCACCACCTACAAGCGGGGCTCCTGACTGCGGGCCCCCTACAGGGGAGCGTCTGTTGCTCACTGCGGTGCACCAAGAAACAGGATGGATCGACGAGATCAAAGATTACCTCGGCAAAGGAGTCCTTCCCGAGGAAGATGTTGAAGCGGATCGAATTGCCCGCCAAGCAAAATCGTACCAAATCCTCGAAGGAATTCTCTACCGCAAGCGCCCAAACGGCATTGCGCTCAAATGTATCCCTCCTGAAGAAGGCAAAATGCTGATCAAAGACATCCACAGCGGGGGCCACCATTCGTGCGCCCGCACCCTCGTAGGCAAAGTCTTCAGGAGCGGTTTCTACTGGCCTCAAGCACTTCAGGATGCAATGGACATCATCCAAACATGTGAAGCCTGCCAATTCCACGCCAAGCAAATCCACCAACCAGCGCTAGGGCTTCAAACCATTCCGCTCTCGTGGCCGTTCACGGTCTGGGGGCTGGACATCCTAGGACATTTCCCAACGGCGCAAGGTGGATATCGCTACCTCTTCGTGGCCATTGACAAGTTCACAAAATGGCCTGAAGTGGAGGCGACGCGCACAATCACAGATGGCGCGGCGGTGAAATTCATTAGAGGCCTGGTCTGCCGTTTCGGAGTGCCTAACCGCATCATCACCGACAATGGCTCCCAATTCATCAGTGGCATCTTCAGAGCTTACTGTGAAAGAATGGGCATCAAGCTCTGCTTCGCCTCAGTCGCCCATCCGCAAAGCAACGGACATGCCGAGCGCGCAAACGCAGAGGTCCTCAAAGGCCTAAAGACCAGGACCTTCGATGTCCTCAAGGGCCACGGCAAGGGCTGGATCAACAAGCTCCCCTCGGTTGTAACATCCCAAGTTTGCTAAATAGAAATAAAAGGTGTGTTTTAAGCATTGCATGCATCTCATTTAATTTGGACAAGAATTTGCATTTAAAATTTAAATGTTTGGTTTCAAAAGAAAGGGGCAAACTCTTGTTAGTTTTGGTGAACTCAAAATATTCAAAATTTTCAAAATCCAAGACTGCCAATGGCTTCCTTGTGAAATTTTGAATCTCCTAGTACTTTTCAGCAAAATTTTCTTTTCACAAAAAGGCCCTCCAAAGATATATTTTCCAAAACAGGGGCCTGTTTTAAATGATCTTGTGGTTCTCCAAAAATCCAGGGGGTTTTCTGGAAAAGCATATGTCGTCTTCAACCTTCCGACCGAAGGGAAGCGCTGTAGCGCGCAAGGTCGTCTGCCGCTGCTCCGTGCGCCAAGATCCTCGCCGCCGACGCCGCGCCTCCTACTTAACCCTCCGCCACCGCCGGAGAAACCCTAGGCGCCCCTTATCTCTTTCCGTTTGCCCGTCTTGCCGAACCCTAGCTCCGGCCTTCCCTCAAATCCTCGTCGATTCGAGCCACTCCGAGGTCCGGCGAGACACTCTGGAGTTGCGCCGTGTTCCTCTCTCCCTCCTCCTCCATCTATTCGTGCAGGGAAGCCGGGAAGACGAGGATTTCTTCCATCTTCTTCAACCTCGGGCAGCCGCCGTCGAGCTCGTTTCCGGCCGCCTTCGGCCTCGCCTCGCTCCTCTGACCCTCCCACGAGCTGCAAGGTGAGCTTAGGGTTCTCATGGTGCCCTCCTTTGGCCCCCTCGTGCTCGGATTTCTCAGGCCGCCGTGCTCCTCTTCCGGCCGCCGCGCCAGCTCGTCGCCGGAGCAACTCCGGTGACAAATTTCGGGCGGCGCCGCCACCTTCTGGTCCGCCTGGATCCCCTCTGTCGATTGCCGCAAGGCAATTATCCCAACTCGCTCCAAATCGAGCGATTGGTGCTCAGCAGCGCAGCTCAGCCATTGATGACGTCAACTGACGTCATCATCTCTTTTTTTAATTTCTGAAAATCATTTGCATCCTTTTCTGTAATTATTTAATCTATGACATGTGGGGCTATGATGTCAGGGTTTTAATCTTTTTCCATTGCTATTTGCTGAAATAATTAAAAGTATGACATGTGGGGCCAGTTTATTTAAATAAATTTAAAATTTGAATTAATTTGTTTAAACTTTGAAAACTCATAACTAATTCATTTTAAATCAGAAAAATATGATTTTTATATCAAAATATTCAGAAAAATAAAATCTATTCAATTATAACTTAATCATACATATTCCATATAAAGAAAATAATGTTATTAGTCTCACATTAATAAACCCTAAATTTAATTATGGGTATGTTTTATTCACCCATTTAATTTGATGCTTGCATCAAGGGTATCCTAAGTGACATATCATTCATGTGATTGTGCATTGCATCAATAATGTATTGATTGTATCATTCCTTTCCGGTATCTGGTTCTTCGTGGTAGGATTCGAGCCCGAGAGTGTTTGCAACGCCTCCGAAGATCAATATCCAGCTACTGAAGAGCAAGGCAAGCATAACCTCTTATCTGCACATATAAGATTTCCAAAGTATTTGATTCTTGAGTTATGCATACGGTTCAAAGATGTTTTGGTCAAGGTATAGAGTGTCACTTGCGTTGCATCGCCGCTTAGACTTGCTTAGTTGTTTCTTTCTCTACCCAGTCGAGAAGATTGAGGTGGAAAGGGGAATGCATGATTTATTTATTGCTAAAGACTTGGACGAGAGGCCACATTGGGATTGTGGTGGGTTGTCCCGTTCTCGTCGACAATAGGAACTGAGTTCCTGGGTTCTGAACCAAGACTATCCGTGCATCCACACGGGGTATTCATTTCCCCCTCAACTCCAACTTGCCTAGCCTACTACGTGAAGCCACTAGTTCGAGTGTTCCATTTGCGTGTGCGGTAAAATGGTTTGAGGAGAAAATTAGGCCTTGGGTCAGGAGAGTGTGACGCTCTGATCTTGACCCTGGCAACCCGCACTAGGGATCGCTGAGATGGCGGTCTGACCTACTGCTGTGGCTCATGGACATAGGCGAAGCTTGGGAAAGGTCGTGGCCAACTCTCCAGGCGGCACTCCGAGGTAGAGTGCTAATGTCTGGCGTATCGGTTGGTTGGCGCGTGTGGGTAGTTACACCCCCTGCAGGGTAAATCTTTTCAAAAAGCCGTGTCCACGGTTATGGACGACTTGGTACCTTATTTCGGTGATCATAGACAACTTAAAAGTAATCATAAAGCTGTCAACTAAGGGCGGTTAGGATTGCTTCCTCGGGTTGAGCGAGGGGGTGATTCTTGTGGGTGGTGCAAACGATGACATCTCGGTGGCTACAGAAGATGGAGGATGGAGTCAGAGGAGTCACCTACTTACCCCATTTTAAAATTCTACTGACGCGAGATTCCCTCCTCCCTCTATTTGAAAGTAAAGATGGCTTTACGCAAAGAGCATCATTCTTACTCTATGAACGGGCGGATATATGACAGGTTATATAAGTCTTGTTGAGTACCTCTTGTACTCAGCCTTGCACACTTTTTGGACAGGTGAAGGTTCCTACTCCACTGCTGGTTTCTACATGGACATCGACGAGTAGATCGGGATTCCCAGGCAGCAACCTGGAATCGTTGGGCGGGACGTCGCTTATGTTATGGCCTCTTAGGCCTTTTTCGCTCTTGTTATGTAGCATAACATAATTTGCTTTCGTTGTTCGATGTACTGTTGGGTCAGTGACCTCTGCTTGTAATATTGCTTTGAGTCGTAGAGTCACTGTTGTGTTACCGAATGTTCCACTGTTGACTCTCGAGATCGAGGTTAGGCTTATCTCAGATGGATATATGGGATTTGTCTAGCCTGGCTCTCGGGGGTGCTACAGGTTTTGGTATCAGAGCAGGACTGCCTGTAGGAAACCCTTTTTGTTGGTCGATGTTGAGTTTAGTGTTTGTATAAACTATTTGAAAGCTAAAATTATTTACAAAAATCTTGATAGGATGCTTTTTCTCCTTATCCATGAATCTATTCCCGGAGCCTCTTTCCTTGATTTGATTTCTAAAGGTTTAGTATCTTATCTAATATTTCAAAATCTTAGGATCTCGAAGTTTGGGTAGTGTTCTTTCGTTCCTATTTTTGGTTGCAATGCTCAGAGTGTTCTATATGCTTCAATTCCGCTGAAGCATGTATCATTCTTCTTCCAAACTTGAATTCTAACTGCTTGTCCATCTCTTATCATTGATATCCTGTTACTTTTCCACGTCTTCTCATCTATCCTGTTTACCGGTGGATCTAACCTTCATGGTCTCTGTTCTAATCTATCAGGATGTCAAGTGGTACTCGTGGCCAGGGCCGTGGTGGTCATCACCATGGTGATGATGAACTGCCGCCACCTCCCACAATGGCGCAGGTTCTTCAGAACATCGAGAATAACCGTGTGAATACTGAACGCCTCCTTGAGCGTGTGGCCCAGAACACAGAACGTCGTCCCAATGTATGTGCTACACTTGGAGATTTCCTTAAAGCTCAGCCTCCTACCTTTGGTGAATACAAAGAGTCCCTTGAAGCTGATGACTGGATCCGTACAATTGAGCGTAAGTTTGCTGCTCTCCATGTTCAAGCCAATGACCGTGTGAACTTCGCCACCTACCAGCTAGAGGGTGCGGCTGGCGCTTGGTGGGAAGGTTTCTTGGCGTTGCAGGCGCCGAGCCATGAGGTCACTTGGGAAGAATTCCGTACTGCTTTCCGTGCTGCCTATATCCGCAAAGCAGTGATGGACATAAAAAGGAAGGAGTTCCTGGAACTGTCCCAAGGAAGGCTGAATATCGAGGCTTACGGGTGTGAGTTCACTCGTCTCGCTCGTTATGCCCCTCGAGATGTTACTGATGATGCGGATAAACAAGAGCTATTCCGCAAGGGCCTGAACCCAGCACTTCGGTATGAGTTGTTACCCTTTAAGTTCCAGACCTTCCAGGATCTGTACAACCAGGCTATCACCCTTGAGAATGGAAGGAAGGAAATGGATTCTGCTATGAAGTCTGCCTCCGGGGATCCTCGTACATCTGGCTCTGGCTTCAAGAAGCGTCGTGTGTTCATTCCATATAGCGTTGTTCCAAGAGCCCCATATGCACCCAAGCCTGCTGGTTATGCTCCTCGCCCAACTGCACCCCATGCTACTTCGACCTATGGTGGCGGGCAAGGTTATCGTCCCTCAGGTGCTGCTCCAGCTGGACTTATCTGCTACACTTGTGGTCAGCCCGGACACTATGCCTGGGGATGTCCTCAAAGGAACCTTGGTGGTGGAATACCTCCGCCAAAGAAGGATGCTAAACCGTCTGGTGCTGGACGTGGTCGTCTGACCCATGTCACTGCTGAGGCTACTGAAGAAGATCCAAGCGTCATTCTTGGTACGCTTCACCTCAACTCAATTCCAGCTACAGTTTTGTCTGATTCTGGAGCATCGCATTAATTCATATCGCAAGGGTTTGCTCAAAAGCATGGTATCCTTCTAGAGGAAATGTCTATCTCTATGGAGATTAATACCCCGTGATCTCGTTGGCGGGCAATCTGGACTGCCCCTGAGCCCAACATTGTTATAGGCTCTTTATCTTATCCCATTTCCCTCATTGCCCTCAAGTCAACTGACCTTGATGTCATCTTGGGCATGGATTGTCTGGTACGGTACAAGGCCATTATTGACTGTGCAGCCAGATCTGTGGATATGACCCATCCTTCCAGTGAAACTGTTCGGTACTGGTCTCCTTCCTCGGCAACCTCTTTTCCAAGCTCAGAGTTGTGTGCCATGGACGCCTCACCTACCCTTGAAATTCAAGATGTTCAGGTCGTTTGTGATTTTCCCGATGTTTTTCCCGAGGAGTTTCCTGGTATGCCACCTGATCGAAGTGTGGAGTTTGTTATTGAGTTGGTTCCTGGAACTGCTCCAGTTTCCAAAAGACCTTACCGCATGCCTAAGGAAGAGTTGGTGGAGTTAAAAAGACAACTAGAGGAGATGGAAGGAAAGGGATTTATCCAACCTAGCACCTCTTCTTGGGGATGCCCTGCACTCTTTGTTAAGAAGCGGGACTCCAACATTCCTCGACTGGTGGTTGATTATCGACCGTTGAATGCCGTGACAATCAAGAACATGTACCCTCTTCCTCGGATCAATGATCTATTTGACCAACTAGCTGGTGCTACTGTCTTCTCCAAGATGGATCTGAGGTCCGGTTATCATCAAATCAAAATTTGGGAGGAAGACATTCCAAAGACGGCATTTCAGACTCGTTATGGTCTCTATGAGTATACTGTGATGTCCTTTGGTCTTACCAATGCTCCAGCCACTTTTATGTGGCTGATGAACTCAATATTCATGGAGTACCTTGACAAGTTCGTCGTGATCTACATCGATGATATCCTAATCTATTCCAAAACCAAAGAAGAACACGCAGATCATCTGCGTTTGGTGTTGACTAAGCTTCGTGAGCATCGTCTCTACGCCAAGTTCTCTAAGTGTGAATTCTGGTTGAAAGAGCTTATCTTTGTTGTGTCAGCCGACTGTGTTACCGTCATTCCGGAGAAAGTTCAAGATGTTCTGGATTGGGGGACACCTAAATCAGCTAAAGAGATTCGGAGTTTTCTCGGATTTGCTGGTTATTATCGTCGCTTTATTGAGAACTTCTCCAAGATTGCAAAGCCCCTGACTGATCTTCTCAATAAAGGAAAGAAGTTTGAATGGTCAGAAAAGGCAGAAGAAAGCTTTCAGGTATTGAAAACCAAGTTGACTACTGCTCCAGTTCTTGTTCTTCCTGATACGAGCAAGGACTTTGTTGTTTTCTGTGATGCTTCTCTTCAAGGGCTTGGATGTGTGTTGATGCAGGATGGTCATGTGGTGGCCTATGCCTCTCCGCAGTTGAAACCACATGAGCTAAACTATCCAACCCATGATCTTGAGCTGTCTGCTGTGATACATGCTCTAAAGCAATGGCATCATTATCTCTTTGGTAATCGCTGTGAGATCTATTCGGATAATCAAAGCCTAAAGTATCTTTTCACCCAACCGGATCTGAATCTCAGACAGAGAAGATGGTTGGAACTCATCAAGGACTTTGATTTGGGTCTCAATTACCAACCTGGCAAAGCGAATGTTGTGGCTGACGCGCTAAGTCGGAAGTCTTACTGCAACAATCTGATGCTTAATAAAGCTCTACCCTCCCTCCATGCGGAATTTGCAAGAATCAACCTTGAAATTGTTCCTAGTGGATTTCTCGCAAATCTAGAGGTGAAACCCTCTCTTGAGGACAAGGTCAGGGCTGCTCAGAAGCTAGACTCTGAAGTTATCCAGATAAAAGAGAACATTGTTAGCGGAGTGGATAAATGTTTCTCCCTTGATGATAAAGGTACCGTCTACTTTGGTGACCGTCTTGTTGTGCCGAACCATCAGAATTTGAAAGCACTAATCCTTCGGGAAGCTCATGAATCACCTCTTTCTATCCATCCTGGTGGCACTAAGATGTATAGGGATCTTCGTCAAAGATTCTGGTGGTCCCGGATGAAACGAGAAATTCCTAAGTTTGTGGCAGAATGTGACGTTTGTCGTCGCGTTAAAGCTGAACATCAAAGACTAGCTGGTACCCTTCAACCCCTTTCTATTCCTGTCTGGAAGTGGGATGAAGTTGGTATGGATTTCATCCCTGATCTTCCAAAGACTCAGAAGGGAAACAATGTTATCTGGGTAGTCGTGGACCACCTCTCTAAGGTTGCTCACTTCCTCCCCATCCGAGAAGATGTTACCGCTATTCAACTTGCAGATCTGTATGTCTCCCGGATAGTTGTTCTTCATGGTATTCCGAAGAAGATCATCTCTGACCGTGGAAGTCTGTTTACCTCCAAGTTCTGGTCTAGTTTCCAACAAGCTATGGGAACACATCTTTCCTTTAGCACTGCTTATCATCCTCAAACCGGTGGCCAGACAGAACGGGTCAATCAGATTCTTGAGGACATGTTAAGAGCCTGTGTCATATCCTTCGGAAAGACTTGGGAGAAGTGTCTTCCATTCGCTGAATTCAGTTACAACAACAACTTCCAATCTAGTATTGGAATGGCACCCTTTGAAGCTTTGTATGGCAGGAGATGTCGTACTCCTTTGAATTGGTCCGAAACCGGTGAAAGACCACTCTTTGGGCCAGATATCATCAAAGAAGCAGAAGATCAAGTCAATATCATCCGTGAACGTCTCAAAACAGCTCAGTCTCGTCAGAAGAGCTACTATGACAGCCATCATCAAGAGGTTCGCTATGAAGTTGGCGAGTATGCCTATCTCAGGGTCACTCCTCTTCGGGGTGTCCGTCGTTTCGGTATCGAAGGCAAACTGGCTCCTCGCTATGTTGGTCCCTTTTGCATTCTTGCTAAGCGGAGAGAGCTTGCCTACCAGTTGGAACTACCCTCAAAGTTTCCAGACGTCCATGACGTCTTCCATATTTCCCAACTCAAGTGTTGCTTAAAAAATCCCATTCGTGGTGTTGATCATGAGACTCTTGACCTTCAAGAGGATCTAACTTATCGTGAATATCCTATCCGTATCCTTGATGAAGCCGAGCATAAAACTCGACGTCAGTGCATCAAGTTCCTCAAAGTTCAATGGTCCCATCACTCTGAGGAGGAAGCAACCTAGGAACGCGAAGATTGTCTCCGATCTGAGTATCCCGACTTCTTTTCTAAAACCTAGGAATCTCGGGGCGAGATTCTTGTAAGGAGGGTAGATCTGTAACATCCCAAGTTTGCTAAATAGAAATAAAAGGTGTGTTTTAAGCATTGCATGCATCTCATTTAATTTGGACAAGAATTTGCATTTAAAATTTAAATGTTTGGTTTCAAAAGAAAGGGGTAAACTCTTGTTAGTTTTGGTGAACTCAAAATATACCAAATTTTCAAAATCCAAGACTGCCAATGGCTTCCTTGTGAAATTTTGAATCTCCTAGTACTTTTCAGCAAATTTTTCTGTTCACAAAAAGGCCCTCCAAAGATATATTTTCCAAAACAGGGGCCTGTTTTAAATGATCTTGTGGTTCTCAAAAAATCCAGGGGGTTTTCTGGAAAAGCATCTGTCGTCTTCAACCTTCCAACCGGAGGGAAGCGCTGTCGCGCGCAAGGCCGTCCGCCGCTGCTCCGTGCACCAAGATCCTCGCCGCCGATGCCGCGCCTCCTACTTAACCCTCCGCCGTCGCCGGAGAAACCCTAGGCGCCCCTTATCTCTTTCCGTTTGCCCGTCTTGACGAACCCTAGCTCCGGCCTTCCCTCAAATCCCCGTCGATTCGAGCCACTCCAACGTCCGGCGAGACGCTCTGGAGTTGCGCCGTGTTCCTCTCTCCCTCCTCCTCCTTCTATTCGTGCAGGGAAGCCGGGAAGACGAGGATTTCTTCCATCTTCTTCAACCTCGGGCCGCCGCCGTCGAGCTCGTTTCCGGCCGCCTCCGGCCTCGCCTCGCTCCTCCGACCCTCCCACGAGCTGCAGGGTGAGCTTAGGGTTCTCTTGGTGCCCTCCTTTGGCCCCCTCGTGCTCGGATTGCTCGGGCCGCCGTGCTTCTCTTCCGGCCGCCGCGCCCGCTCGTCGCCAGAGCAACTCCGGTGACAAATTTCGGGCGGCGCCGCCACCTTCTGGTCTGCCTCGATCCCCTCTGTCGATTGCCGCAAGGCAATTATCCCAACTCGCTCCAAATCGAGCGATTGGTGCTCGGCAGCGTAGCTCAGCCATTGATGACGTCAACTGACGTCATCATCTCTTTTTTTAATTTCTGAAAATCATTTAAATCCTTTTCTGTAATTATTTAATCTATGGCATGTGGGGCTATGATGTCAGGGTTTTAATCTTTTTCCATTGCTATTTTCTGAAATAATTAAAAGTATGACATGTGGGGCCAATTTATTTTAATAAATTTAAAATTTGAATTAATTTGTTTAAACTTTGAAAACTCATAACTAATTCATTTTAAATCAGAAAAATATGATTTTTATATCAAAATATTCAGAAAAATAAAATCTATTCAATTATAACTTAAGCATACATATTCCATATAAAGAAAATAATGTTATTAGTCTCATATTAATAAACCCTAAATTTAATTATGGGTATGTTTTATTCACCCATTTAATTTGATGCTTGCATCTAGGGTATCCTAAGTGACATATCATTCATGTGATTGTGCATTGCATCAATAATGTATTGATTGTATAATTCCTTTCCGGTATCTGGTTCTTCGCGGTAGGATTCGAGCCCGAGAGTGTTTGCAACGCCTCCGAAGATCAATATCCAGCTACTGAAGAGCAAGGCAAGCATAACCTCTTATCTGCACATATAAGATTTCCAAAGTATTTGATTCTTGAGTTATGCATACGGTTCAAAGATGTTTTGGTCAAAGTATAGAGTGTCACTTGCGTTGCATCGCCGCCTAGACTTGCTTAGTTGTTTCTTTCTCTACCCAGTCGAGAAGATTGAGGTGGAAAGGGGAATGCATGATTTATTTATTGCTAAAGACTTGGACGAGAGGCAACATTGGGATTGTGGTGGGTTGTCCCATTCTCGTCGACAATAGGAACTGAGTTCCTGGGTTCGGAACCAAGACTATCCGTGCATTCACACGGGGTATTCATTTCCCCCTCGACTCCAACTTGCCTAGCCTACTACGTGAAGCCACTAGTTCGAGTGTTCCATTTGCGTGTGCGTTAAAATTGTTTGAGGAGAAAATTAGGGCTCGGGTCAGGAGAGTGTGACGCTCTGATCTTGACCCTGGCAACCCGCACTAGGGATCGCTGAGATGGAGGTCTGACCTACTGCTGTGGCTCATGGACATAGGCGAAGCTTGGGAAAGGTCGTGGCCAACTCTCCAGCCGGCACTCCCATGAAGAGTGCTAATGTCTGGCGTATCGGTTGGTTGGCGCGTGTGGGTAGTTACACCCCCTGCAGGGTAAATCTTTTCGAAAAGCCGTTTCCACGGTTATGGACGACTTGGTACCTTATTTCGGTGATCATAGACAACTTAAAACTAATCATAAAACTGTCAACTAAGGGCGGTTAGGATTGCTTCCTCGGGTTGAGCGAGGGGGTGATTCTTGTGGGTGGTGCAAACGATGACATCTCGGTGGCTACAGAAGATGGAGGATGGAGTCAGATGAGTCACCTACTTACCCCATTTTAAAATTCTACTGATGCGAGATTCCCTCCTCCCTCTATTTGAAATTAAAGATGGCTTTACGCAAAGAGCATCATTCTTACTCTATGAACGGGCGGATATATGACAGGTTAAATAAGTCTTGTTGAGTACCTCTTGTACTCAGCCTTGCGCACTTTTTGGACAGGTGAAGGTTCCTACTCCACTGCTGGTTTCTACATGGACATCGACGAGTAGATCGGGATTCCCAGGCAGCAGCCTGGAATCGATGGGCGGGACGTCGCTTAAGTTATGGCCTCTTAGTCCTTTTTGGCTCTTGTTATGTAGCATAACATAATTTGCTTTCGTTGTTCGATGTACTGTTGGGTCAGTGACCTCTGCTTGTAATATTGCTTTGAGTCGTAGAGTCACTGTTGTGTTACCGAATGTTCCACTGTTAACTCTCGAGATCGAGGTTAGGCTTATATCAGATGGATATCTGGGATTTGTCTAGCTTGGCTCTCGGGGGTGCTATATCGGTGCTCTGGTCCATCCGTACCACGCCACCCAAGCCCACCAGGGAAACCCCGTTCGCCCTCGTCTATGGAGCCGAAGCAGTCCTAACCACTGAGATAAAGCATGGATCCCCACGGGTACTTTCCTTTAACGAGGACCAGCAAGAGGACCTCCACAACGACGACCTGCTGCTCCTTGAAGGGTTTCGACGCCGCGCCGCCCTCCGGGCGGCCAAATACCAGCAGGACCTGAGGCGCTACCATAGCCACAACGTGCGCTCGCGCACCCTGGAGGCAGGCGATCTCGTCCTTAGGCGAATCCTCTCCAGGGAAGGCCTCCACAAGCTGTCCACGATGTGGGAAGGCCCCCACAGGGTCACCCAGATCGCCAGGCCTGGTGCGGCTCGCCTCGAGACTCAAGACGACGTCCCCGTCAAGAATCCTTGGAACATCATGCACCTACGCAAGTTCTACCCGTGATCATAGTCACGTCAAGGCATTTAGCGAAAGAGGCAGCCCACGGCTCAACCTCCAAGCACTTTTTGTCTCCAAAGGGTAAAAGCTTGTCGTGGTGGTGTCACGGCAGATGCCATAGGATGGCTAATGTGTGGGGCCGATGGACGTTGGTGGATCCGGGGAGGGATAGCGAGCTGAAGAGCTCACACGGGGAGGATCCCAGTGTAACCGAGATCTCCCAAGAACGAGAAACAAGATAAAAGCGCGAGGGAGAAGATCTAATAAACAAGAACAAATGCACGAAGGCACACAACACACACACGATATACCCAGGTTCAGGGCTACAACTAGCTCTTAGAGCTCCTGAAGTGAAGAACACAAGGAACTAGATGAACTCAAGGTAAGAAGAAGTAAATGCTCTAGGAGTAAATGCGACTATAGCTTTGGCTCCCAAGTTGGTCTCTCTTCACAGAAGCAGTTATGGCGCCTTTTATAGAGTTCCAGCCAGGAGGGCCGGAAACCCTAAACCGGCTTGGCCCCACCGGACATGCCTAACCGGTATGTCGTCACCGGCTAGTGCGACCTACTCGCCGCGCTATCCGCCGTAGCCCCTTCGTCATCATCCCGGCAAGGACAGCAGGCGCCGTCCTGGAACATCACTGTCCCCCTGTCAGAGACAAGATATGTCTTTGCCCATCCCGGATAGCCTTTTCCGGATTGCCGGGCTAGGCACGTCGTGTCTTGTCGTACCGTTGTCGTACCGGCTGACGCGCTCCCGTGTCAGGCGGGAGGTGACCATGCTTCCGTGTCAGGCGGGAGGTGACCATGCCTCCGTGTCAGACGGAACGGTACCTCCCCCCGCATCAGGCGGGAAAGCCTGCTACAGACCGTCGGCGGCCTACCGGGATCCCTCATGCCGGTTATCTTCTTGCTCGACCTTGCGAGTCCTTCCTGCACAAGTCCAGGACCGAGATAAATGTTCCGGTTAGCACTTACCCGGATTGCCTATCCGGTAAGACCGAGTACTTCTCCTTCCGGGAGTCTCCTCGGCGCCCAAGATCCGAGATCCTTTCCGGATGCATCCGAGTTCGTCTCAGGATGAGTATCTCTAGGCCTAGCCTCCCGAAGATGTCTTAGCCTACTAGCAAAGACATCTTCGAGAAGCTAGTTCTTAGAGGAACCACCCGCTGATGCTTGTGCTGCTATTGTGAGGGATCGGGGTGTCTATTTATAGCCGCCAGAGCTGACCTTTGCGCCTGCCAGGAGGAACCTTGCACTCTACCAGCACTCAAGGGTCAAGTTGCCCCTTCAGCACACTAGGGGGTGGCCCTTGCTCTCGCCAAAGGTCAAGCACTGTTGGCACACTGCTGAACTACTCCGGGATCTGCCCTACCCGGGGGGCAGCCCCCCGACACTAGTCCCCGAAGCTGGTGCTGCGCAGCGACCACGGATGATGTGCGGGATCAGCTTTAATAACAACCATCTTCCCATAAAATATGAGACTATCCTCCGACTTGACGCCGAGACTAGTTTTTGCCGAGATCCTCATACCGAGATCGTTTCGACCGGAAGGCCATGCTCGTAACCGGATAGTGCCACCTGAGTGAATCTTGATCGTTGGCTCCGCATTAAATTCCAGATCCTGGGTTGGGTCCCACCCGAGGTCCTGTCGAATCAGAAGTGCACTCGAGTGCCTCTGATCGACCACGCCGCCGCTCGGTTTCGCGCGCCGGGAGCCACAGCCGATCCGAAGTCCAACCGTTGGGGCTGTGTGGCCCTCGGTGTGGCCGGATCGGGCGCTCCGGTGGACGCCACGTGCCACGCTGCACAAAATGGATCCCACCCACGATCGGAGAGATCGTGGGCGGGAAATTCGGAAACCGCTCCGGAACCCCCCCCATAAATAGGGGACCGGAACGGTCATCTCTTCTTCTTCCTCAACTTCACACTTCCGCCACCATCGTATTGAGCATGCCGCCGTAGCCGTGCCCGGAGCTCGAACGCCACCGCTCTCGTTGGTCGCCGGAGCCCTTCGCTTCCACCATCGGTTCGCGCCCTTCTTGCCCATCACCGGCCTCGCTTTCTCCGGTGAGTTCTTCTCTTCGCCCCGATGAACTTTTTTACGGGAACGATACCTCGCGCTCGGTCGTGCACTAACGCACGCGAGGCTGCGCCGCCGCCGGCGAGCACGATTCACGCGGCGCGACGAGGCGCGCGGCGGGGATGAAGACGCGATATACATCTTAGCCTCTTGCCTGCACTAGGCCATATTTGTGTTTAGCCCGAGCGTATTTTCATCGATTAAGTTTCGATTTACTAGCGCGCGGTAGATCTTACTTGCCAGGAACTCGGTTGTCTTTAGGAGTTTGTGATCCGGTATCTTAGCTCCCGGTAGACTAATTCCGACTAACTGCCGCTGCGCCTGCAGAGTAGCCCGGATACATCTGCGGATTTCTCCGACATGGCTGAAGAAAGTGTTCGGGGGTGCTGGGATGGATCCGAGATCATGCAGGAGGACCTCGACTGGCTGTACCGGACTCACCGGATTCCGCCAGAAGTTGAGAGTCGTCTCCCGGAGGGCGAGGTTCAACCGGAACCCCAACCCAGGGAATACGTTGTATTCCTCACGCAAGCGCGGGTTTGGGCTTCCGGCTAGCCCCATCTTCCGCAACTTCCTCGACACCTACAGCCTCCAACCCCATCATCTCCCAGCTAACGCCATCATGATGCTTTCGGTCTTCACCCCCTACTCGGAAGATACCTCGGCGTGTGTCCATTCTTGGACCTCTGGGCCAAGTACTTCATCCTCCACCGCCAAGTCATCCCCAATCCGGATCAGAAAGTAAAAGTCTTGGTCGACTGCGGAGCGGCCACCATCATTCCCCGCGCTGACTCCGGATTTCCTATTGTCAAGGGACTAGAATCCTGCCGGAAGTGGCAGCGCAGTTTCTTCTATGTGAAGAATCGGGAGACTTCGGGAGATGGTCCGGGATCCTCGAACCCGGATTTTATAAATTTGCCGGAGTTCGCCATTGGACCTCCCCGCAAATTCAACCTCTGGAACCGGCTTCCAGATACCGAGGAGGTCAGATGTATGCACGACGTCCTCGGCGTGTTGACTGACAAGATGACTTGCGACGATCTCCTGCGCTGCTTCATTATTCGTCGCGTCTGCCCCCTACAAACCCGAGTGCACAAGATGTGCCATATGGACGGGAACCTAGATCCCACCAGGACCAGCATCTTTGTGTTGGACCGTCCCGCGGTCGTCCGGCGCGTTCGAGCTATCGCTCGAACGAAGATGCCGGATGACTATGTTTGGGGTGTCATCTGGGGATCCCGGAAAAAACCACTACAACAGGTGCTCCTGTCTGTCTTTCGCAAACTTGCATTTGCACCCGGGTTCTGCTAGAGACCGACATGGTTGTCATGCAATGATTTATTCGTGCAGTTATTCGAGCGGCAAACTGAGGAGGACGCGATCCACGCCAATGGGAATTTCGCGCCGAACATCCCGGCACCGGCTAAGATGCCGAGAGAGGATCCCGACGGCGAGGACCATCTTGCCGTTCCTCTAGTCCGTGCTGCCGCCCCGGGTAATCCTTCAACCTCAGAGGCTATTTCCGTTTCTTCAGATGACGAGGATGAGATTGACTGTCAAATACTCGTTGTGATTGACGCTCTTCCCCTCAACTGGGCTTCAGCAGTGGTTCCGAAACCCACGGCCGTGACAAAACGCGCCGAGACCCGGAAGCGTGCGGCTCCCGATACCAACGCTGCCGATGTTTCCGGTAACCCCACCAAGAAGAGCAAGCCGAACAAACAAACGACCGAGAAGCCTCCACGCCGAAGGAGGGTTCCTCCCACCGTTGATTCCGGGTAAATCTTCTTTGCTTCATGTTACATGATCTTGTCTTCTCCTGAAGTCTTTACCGATATATTTCTTTCAGCGATGCACTCGACGTCCCGGCCTCCTTTGCCTCCCGACCTCCGGGATCCCGGACTCCCAGCCCGCCTCGGGCTGCTTCTTCTCCATCTCGTCCTTCCGCCCGAGGAAGCGAGCCTCCTGCTTCTGGTGCCGCACTGACTGCCGCTGCGACTCCGGATACTCGTCCCGTGGTCGACGAGATTCCGGTCCAGGCCACGACCGCATCAGAAGACATCCTTCTTCCGGAGAGCCCGTGCAGGGTGCCTGGGCTTGAGACGGAGATCATGAGTCCTCTTCGGCAGGTCGTGCCAAGCGGCCCCTCCCGGCAAGCCGCGAGCAAGACAACCCCGGTAAAACAACCTCTGCCAAACCTCTTCTCGGCAACCTGAGCACCCTGTCGGGAAAGCGCGCACCAAGGTCGACGGGCAGAAAACAACCTCTGCCAAACCTACTGCTGCCCCGACGTCCTCGGCCCAAGACTTGACCCTAAGCACGGGTAAGTTTTCACCGTTACCGCCACCTCCTGCCGAGATCCCAACTGCTGCCCCGCGGACGCTGCGAGCAACCGTAAGCTTCTTTATGCCTTCAGGATCCCGGGAGGCTGTTGCTGCTCGCGCGCCTGGCGGCTCCGGCATACGCGTTGTTGAAGAATACAACCAAGCCTGGATTGCCGATGATGCCTCCGAGATCGTGGAGGACTTGCACGCTGCCGGCCCTAGCCGCAGCGCCCAAGCTCTGCACGCTCTCCAGGTGGCCGCGCTGGACGTTACTCGGGTGACCGAGGTAAGTTTGTTCCCTTGACCTTCTCCAATAATTACTTGTTCCTTCCCCACTAGTCCCCGAGATTGGTGCTTAGTGCTCTAGATTCCACCGAATAGCAGACCACTAGGCTCCAATCTTAGAGAAAATCTCAGGACTCGGAAGCCGAGTCCCCAAGTTCCTTTCCACCGAGTAACTTTTTTTAAAAATTGGTCCATCTCCACTAGTCCCCGAGATTGGTGCTTAGTGCTCTAGATTCCACCGAATAGCAGACCACTGGGCTCCAATCTTAGAGAAAATCTTAGGACTCGGAAGCCGAGTCCCCGAGTTCCTTTCCACCGAGTAACTTTTAATTGTTAATGATCACGGAATTTCCCGAGTCCCCGGGATCTTTCCCTAGATTGACCTATCTTTCTTTGTCTTGAATTCAGGAGTGCGGCAAGAAACGTGGCAGCATCTTCAACCGGGTTCTTGCTGATCTCGGTCAGTCCAAGAAGTGCGAGGGGCGCCTCCGGGAGGAGCGGACTGCCGCGCGCAAAATCTCGGTGGAGCAGAAGGCTGCACTTGCTACCACGCAGGCCGAGATCGCGCGGCTAAGTGCGGAGCTTGAAAAGGCCAAATTTGCCGCGACCGACATGAAGGCGCGCTTCGTGGAGGCGACGAAGAAGCAGAGGGAGACCTTGGACCAATCCGAGGCGCGCGCGCATCTCGCCGAGAATGGGCTGGCGCTTCTCCGGTCACAGGCCGATACCTGGCTCTCTGAGCTAACCGGATTGAAGCGGGATCTTAACAGTGAGTTGACCGACATCCCTTTCTTTATTGCTCTATTTCTTTATTGTTACCATCCTTATGACCTAGCCGCTTGACAACTCTTCTTTTTAAAGGGGAATTCGAGCACTCCCGCGACGCTGCCACTCTTGCGGTTGCTGCCGCCCGGGAGAAGCTTGCCGGAAAGGGCCCTGTCTCGGACACTTGGGACATTGAGGATCACCTCACTGCCCTGAAGGCCCGGATAGTGCCTCTCCGGTCGATCGGGACGGAGTTGCTCAGCGCCGCGATTCACGTTCACGGTGCGCTATGGCCGGGCGTCAGCACAACACTCTCGGTCAGCGAACTGGCGAGTGCACTCCGAAGTGCCGGGAAGCGTGTCCACGCTTGGAAGCGCTCCGGTGCGTGGGCTGGTGCCGATCAGGTCTTGAGCCACGTACTGAGTTGGTACGAGGGTCTCGACCTTGACGTGGTCCAGCGCCTACGCACCATCTCGCCGTTGTGTAGCGATCCGGCTAAGGTCCAGCGGCGACAAGAAGCGGCGCATCGCATCGCCTCCTGGTCCAACATTCGCGTCTTCACCACCAGCCTCGTCACTTCTGACTCCGAGTCAGATTACGAGGATGACGACGAAACCGGTGCAACCGATGACGTGGACGCTGAGATCCCGGAGGAGGACGACGCTGCTTCTGGTGCCGCCACTGAGACCGTGGTTTCCCGGGATGCTTCAACTCCTCCGCCACCCGAGGCCTCTCAGGCCGAGGCGCGCCCAGATGCCCTGAGTACCGCTGCCGGTGCTGAGGATACTGTCACCGCCGCTACTGCTACTGCTGCCACCGAGAAGCCGGCTTCCCCTACTCCTTAGAAATACTCAAGAGTAGAACTGTTAAATCCCTGGGATGCCAGGTGCAAGATGTAATATATACTTTTAAGATTTATGTTTCATACCAAGTTACTTATTAGAACGAGCTATGTCGGTTTACTCTGTCACGAGTCCCCGAGTTCCTTTTCATGTTTACCGTACTTAGGCAATTTCTGCTCTTGTCTACAGTTTCGGCGTTCGACAGTCGAGTCACAAAACTCCATACACGACATACATTACTTAAGAATATTCGAGTTCTAGCTAACCGAATTCCCGACATAGAAAATAACTGGGTTAGTAAAAACTGGTATGCCGGATAAGTTCCTGCTCCGAGTCCCCGAGACCATTTTCGTGTTCCCCATATTTGATTCTCTTTGCTCTTGAATACCATTTCGGCGTTCGTCAGTCGAGTCACAAGATGATTTCACATGACATACATTACTCTGACTTTGAGAATCGAATTCGGAATTTACCCGGCATACATATAACATAAAAAAAAATAGGTACTAGGCAGTCCCCGGGTTCCTTCCCGGGATGCCGGTATGAAATAACAAACAAACTGGACAAAGTAAATGGGCACACAATGAGGCAGTCCCCGGGTTCCTCCCGGGGTGCCTTACTTTCATTAATACATAAAAATTGAAATACATCATACAATGAGCCCTTTACGTGTAAAAGGGTCGAAGTAGGGCTACATTCCATGGACGCTTGGTTTCCTCTCCGGATATGTCCATTACACCTTTCCTAGCCTCCTGTGCATCTACAAGGTAAAAAGAATCATTGTGCAATGCCCTGCTTATCACAAAAGGTCCCTCCCATGGAGGTGACAGCTTATGCATTCCGGCCGTGCGTTGGATGAGCCTAAGCACAAGATCTCCTTGTCGGAACACTCTCGGGTGCACCTTCCGGCTATGATAGCGACGGAGGTTTTGCTGGTAAATTGCAGACCGAGACAGTGCCAATTCTCTTGCCTCTTCCAGTAAATCAACATCATTTTCTCGGGCCTCCTTTGCCTCAGTCTCGGTGAACATTGTCACTCTCGGGTCAGGATTACTGCCTCGGCACCATACACCATGAAGAATGGCGTATACCCGGTAGATCTATTCGGTGTAGTCCGGAGACCCCATAATACTGCCGGTAACTCCTCTATCCAGCATCCTGGAAGTGGTTCGATCAAGCGAGCTTTGATGCCGGCCAAGACCAAAGCATTTGCTCTTTCAACTTGTCCGTTTGCTTCCGGGTGTGCCACTGATGCTACATCCAACCGGATTCCCTTCTCAGCACAAAATCGAGCGAATTCCCCCACAACAAAATTGGTGCCATTATCCGTGATGATGCTGTGTGGGTACCCGTATCTCAAGATGATGTCTTTCAGGAACTGCACTGCGGTGTGTCCGTCACACTTCCGGATTGGCTTGACCTCTATCCACTTGGTGAATTTATCTACCATGACCAGTATGTGTGTCATATTGCCCCGTGCCGGTTTGAACTGCCCGACCATGTCCAAACACCATACCGCGAATGGCCAAGTGATAGGGATTGTCTTCAGTGCTGATGCCGGCATATGTATTCGGTGAGCAAATCTCTGGCATCCTCCACATTTCCGGACAATGTCTTCTGCTTGCTGTAACGCAGTGGGCCAGTAGAACCCATGCCGGAACACTTTCGCCACCAGGGCCCGGGATGATGCATGATGTCCACATTCCCCCTGATGTATTTCCAGCAGCATCTCTTGTCCTTCTTCTGGTTCCACACACCTCTGGAGTACCTCGGTGACACTCCTCTTATATAGCTCTTGATTGATGACGGTGTATGCTTTTGACCTCCGCACTATCTGCCGGGCTTCCACTTCACTCTCCGGGAGGGTTCCTTCCATGATGTAAGCCATAATGGGCTGTGCCCATCCCGGGATAGGTCGAACTGGGAACACGGGAGCGTCTATGTCCATTGGCTCTGCCGACATCACCTCCATCATCATCTTTCTTTGCCTCTTTGAGCATAGTGGTGCAGTCCCCGGGTTCGATGTGATGCTCCCGATATCTACTTCCATGGGTACGGCATACGAACCAGGCTCCTTGGGGATGAAGATAGAATCCGACTCGGGTGAGGGCTGAATAGATGGCTTCCTCAAATGCTCAAGAGCGATCCCGGGTGGGATGGCATCCCGAGATGATCCTAGCTTGGACAACACATCTGCCGCCTCGTTTTCTCCTCTGGGTATGTGCTTGAACTCGCATCCTTCGAAAAATCCGGATATTTTCTGCACATGAAATCGATACAAGGCCATGTTGGCATCCAGCGCATCCCAGTTCCCCAACACCTGCTGCACCACGAGGTCGGAATCACCGAAACACTCTATCCGGCGGATGCCGATCTCCTTGGCGACATTCAGTCCATGTACCAAGGCCTCGTACTCAGCGACATTGTTAGATGCCCGGAAATGAATTTGCAGGAAATACTTCAGCACATCTTGTTTTGGTGAAGTGAGGACCACTCCGGCACCCAACCCGATCTTAGCCTTGGAGCCATCGAAATGCATCCTCCAGAAATTGTAATCCGGCATCGGAGGTTCATATTGCATCTCGGCCCAGTCTACCAAAAAGTCCGGCAGCGCCTGCGACTTGATGGCATCTCGTCTCTCGTATGCCGGAGCGTACGGAGACAACTGGATGGCCCATTTGGCGACCCGGCCGCTAGCATCCTTGCAACCGATGATCTCGGCCAGAGGAGCCTCGCATACCACTGTGATTGGGTGCTCTTGAAAGTAGTGCTTGAGCTTGGTCACTGCCATGTACACTCCATACGCCATCTTCTGGTAGTGCGGGTAGTTCTGCTTGGATTCCGAGATCACCTCACTGAGGTAATACACCGGTCTTTGTATCAGTTTGCCCCCTTCTTCCCTCTCTACCACAATTGCTACGCTGACTACTCGGTTGGTGGCAGCAATATACAGCAGCATAGGCTCCTTGGGTAACGGGGATGCCAACACGGGTGTCGTTGAAAGCATTCTCTTCAAATTGTTGAACGCCGCGTCGGCCTGCGGGGTCCAAACAAATGTTTTGCTCTTCTTCATCAACTGGTATAGGGGCAAGGCCTTCTCTCCAAGTCGGCTCACAAACCGACTTAGGGATGCAAGACAACCAGTGAACTTCTGCACATCTTTGAGACGCACGGGCAATTTCATGCTCTCGATAGCACGTATCTTACCCGGGTTGACTTCAATCCCCCGGCTTGAGATGAGGAAACCGAGTAACTTTCCTGCCGGAACACCGAATGTGCACTTATCCGGGTTCAACTTCATCCGGAATCTTCTTAAGTTCTTAAATGTTTCCCTCAGATCATCGATCAATGAGGCTTTTTCTTTCGTTTTTATGACTATGTCATCGACATAGACTTCGGCATTCCGGCCTATCTGGTCGTGCAAACACTTTTGCATGCACCTTTGGTATGTAGCACCAGCATTTCTCAAACCGAAAGTCATGACACGATAGCAATAAGCCCCATAAGGGGTAATAAAATCAGTTTTCAATTGATCATCCGGATTCAACGGTATCTGGTGAAAACTAGAATAGGCATCTAAAAAAGTTAAAAGCTCACTCCCGGCAGTGGAATGTATCACTTGATCTATCCGGGGCAGTGGAAAGGGGTCCTTCGGACATGCTTTGTTGAGGTTGGTGAAGTCGATGCACATGCGCCACACCTTAAGCAGGAGGGGATCATCCTTCTTCTTCTCTACTAGGACCGGATTTGATATCCAATCCGGGTGCAGCACTTCCATTATGAATCCGGCGGCCAGCAGTATAGCAAGATGCTCCATGACGGCAGCTCTTCTTTCATCCGAGAGGCGCCTAGTCGGTTGCTTCACCGGCTTCGCATCCGGCCTAACAAACAGAGAGTGCTTAGCCAACTCCCTCGGAACACCTTGCAGATCGTCACTCGACCACGCAAAAGCATCCCGATTCTCACGGAGGAAGTCGACGAGCTCGCCTTCCTATTTGCTGTCCAGGTTGCTGCCAATGATAACTTGGCGCTCCGGGTTGCTGGGGTCCACACCCACCTTCTTTGTCTCCTTAGGGGGCTGGAATGATGCACCCTGTTCCGGGTTCACCATCCCGGGCTTTCCGAGTTGGGAGGTCTTGGCCATCGCCACCACCTGCTGGATCCTCTTCTTTTCTTCCGCGATCACCAGGGACTCAGCTTAGCACGAGCCGGCCGAGGCACACTCCAAGGAGCGCTTGTGGTCTCCCGAGATGGTGATTACGCCGTTAGGTCCCGGCATCTTCATCTTCAGGTAGCCCATGTGAGTTGAGATCATGAACTTGGACAGGGCCGGCCTGCCGATCAGTGCGTGATACGGGCTTTCGAGGTCCACGACCTCGAATTCCAAGCTCTCAGTTCGGCAGTGCTCTTGCTCTTGCTTCTACTCGGATGCGGGGAGGAGGCCTCTCCGCCCGATCTTTGGCTATCGGCCCTTGCTGAATGCACTTGGGATCCCGCTTAGGGGTTCTTCTTCTTGAAGGCCTGGTTCTGCCGGTTGGCCTCGACGACCAGCTCATTCACCCGCTCCTGCTGCTTGCGCAGAGCCTCACCGGATAGCCCTGCTAGCTCTGCCATGGCGGCTTCGGCTGCCCTGAGAGTTTTCGCCGGCGAACTGTATACCGGTCTCCCAGCCGAGATCAGGCTACCCGTGTGACTGGTTGCGGCTCCACCCGCCAACTCATCATTCACCATTCTACCCTTTTTGCGCAGTTCCGCAATACGCTTGTCCCGGGAGTCTATCTTAAGGAATCCGTGAGCTGCATTGTACTCCCGGAGGCTAGCATTGAGCTCACGCCGGATCTCGGCGATCTCCTGCGCTTCGGCGAGTAGCAACCTACGCTGTTCCTCCAAGTCAGCCGAAGTGGCCTGTGTGTCCGCTTCAGCAGTTACAGGGACAGCCAACTTGGCCAGCAGACCCGAGAGGGGATCCGGGCCACGACGTGGCTGGGACGGCTGCGGATCGCCGTCTCGGGCCGCATCTCTTTCCTGAGGAGGTTTGGCCAAACGAACGTGGCCGCTTCCGGCATCGCCGTCAGCGTCCTGGTAATCCTCCTCGGTTGCCCCGACCATCATTACCGCGACGGAACTCGGGGAGCGACCGGCACGCAGACCCCGAGTAGCGCAGAGCATGGGAGGATCCTCAGCTTCCAGGACCACGTCCGGATAGCTGCAGATAACTTCGGTGGCGACGTAGGTGGTGAAGCCACCAAAGTCAATGAGGCATCCGTTCACCGGAAAGGATCTGTTCCGGAAGCACCCTGCGTTGTCGCTGACGAAGTCCATCTCACCCAGCCTTACGACAAGGCCAGAGAGAACCCGAATGTCGAAGTGAATGAGGGAGCCCGTCCGGATGTGTACACTAGCCAACGCCTCTGTCTGCCCCACGGTGGGCGCCAACTGTTGTGGTGGTGTCACGGCAGATGCCATAGGATGGCTAATGTGTGGGGCCGATGTACGTTGGTGGATCCGGGGAGGGATAGCGAGCTGAAGAGCTCAAACGGGGAGGATCCCGGTGTAACCGAGATCTCCCAAGAACGAGAAACAAGATCAAAGCGCGAGGGAGAAGATCTAATAAACAAGAACAAATGCACGAAGGCACACAACACACACACGATATACCCAGGTTCAGGGCCCTCGTGAGGAGGTAACACCCCTACTCCTGCCTTTCCTCTCTATATAAGTGTGGTACAAGGACTACAACTAGCTCTTAGAGCTCCTGAAGTGAAGAACACAAGGAACTAGATGAACTCAAGGTAAGAAGAAGTAAATGCTCTAGGAGTAAATGCGACTATAGCTTTGGCTCCCAAGTTGGTCTCTCTCCACAGAAGCAGTTATGGCGCCTTTTATAGAGTTCCAGCCAGGAGGGCCGGAAACCCTAAACCGTCTTGGCCCCACCGGACAGGCCTAACCGGTATGTCATCACCGGCTAGTGCGACCTACTCGCCGCGCTATCCACCGTAGCCCCTTCGTCATCATCCCGGCAAGGACAACAGGCGCCGTCCTGGAACATCATTGTCCCCCTGTCAGAGACAAGACATGTCTTTGCCCATCCCGGATAGCCTTTTCCGGATTGCCGGGCTAGGCACGTCGTGTCTTGTCGTACCGTTGTCGTACCGTCTGACGCGCTCCCGTGTCAGGCGGGAGGTGACCATGCTTCCGTGTCAGGCGGGAGGTGACCATGCCTCCGTGTCAGACGGAACGGTACCTCCCCCCGCATCAGGCGGGAAAGCCTGCTACAGACCGTTGGCGGCCTACCGGGATCCCTCATGCCGGTTATCTTCTTGCTCGACCTTGCGAGTCCTTCCTGCACAAGTCCAGGACCGAAATAAATGTTCCGGTTAGCACTTACCCGGATTGCCTATCCGGTAAGACCGAGTACTTCTCCTTCGGGTGTCTCCTCGGCGCCCAAGATCCGAGATCCTGTCCGGATGCATCCGAGTTCGTCTCAGGATGAGTATCTCTAGGCCTAGCCTCCCGAAGATGTCTTAGCCTACTAGCAAAGACATCTTCGAGAAGCTAGTTCTTAGAGGAACCACCCGCTGATGCTTGTGCTGCTATTGTGAGGGATCGGGGTGTCTATTTATAGCCGCCAGAGCTGACCTTTGCGCCTGCCAGGAGGCACCTTGCACTCTACCAACACTCAAGGGTCAAGTTGCCCCTTCAGCACACTAGGGGGTGGCCCTTGCTCTCGCCAAAGGTCAAGCACTGTTGGCACACTGCTGAACTACTCCGGGATCTGCCCTACCCGGGGGGCAGCCCCCCGACAAAGCTCAAGGCTTAAACCTCACAAATCTTTATATCCACAAGGAACAAAATTAAAAAAGTGATCATCGTCACACCCGTGATCATTGTCATGTCGAGACTTCAAGCGGAAGAGGCAGCCTGCGGCTCAACCTCCAAGCATTTTCGTCTCTAGAGGTTAAAATGCTCACGGCTTAAACCTCCAAAAACGTGCTTTGTCTCCTAAAGGAACAAATGCAACCGTGGTCACTGCCACGCCCGTGATCATTGTCACGTCGAGACTTCAAGCGGAAGAGGCAGCCTACGGCTCAACCTCCAAGCATTTTCGTCTCTAGAGGTTAAAATGCTCGCGACTTAAACCTCAAAAAACGTACTTTGTCTCCTAAAGGAACAAATGCAACCGTGGTCATTGCCACGCCCGTGATCATTGTCATGTCGAGAATTCAAGCGGAAGAGGCAGCCTGCGGTTCAACCTCCAAGCATTTTCGTCTCTAGAGGCTAAAATGCTCACGACTTAAACCTCCAAAAACATCTTTGTCTCCTAAAGGAACAAATGCAACCGTGGTCATTGCCACGCCCATGATCATTGTCACGTCGAGACTCCTAGCAGACGAGGCAGCCTACGGCTCAACCTCCAAGCATCATAGTCTCTCGAGGTTAAAAGCTCACGGCTTAAACCTCCCCAAAACTTTTGTCTCCTAAAGGAACAAAACGTAAACGTGATCATTGTCACGCCCGTGATCATTGTCACGTCGAGACCACGAGCGGAAGAGGCAGCCTACGGCTAAAACCTCCAAGCATCCATGTCTTTAGGGTATAAAAGCCAACGGCTTAAACCTCCAAGCTCCAAAGGCTTCACTCGAGGGAAAACCCTCCGAGCTCTCAATTAAAACGAGCCACCTCAGGCCGTCGAGAGTCTCCGCCACTAATAGGTGGTCCCCATGCCTCGACATGGTCGAAATATTAGCTTGGCAACACCAAGTTTAGTGGCTCAATCTCGTTCCTAAGTGAACTTAGCGCCTCGGCGCCGCTTTAAAATATATTTAGTGAGTTTTATTATCGCATTACTCGGTGGAGTGTGCGCTTATATCTCTCCATAGGCGTACCTCGCGAGCGGGGGCTGAGTACGGTGCCAGTGCCTCAAACGACACATCAACAGCACTGCAAAATCCAAGAGTCCGAGCTCTGACTGGAGGGCAAGATCCCACAAACACGCCATCTCTACAGAGGACCTTGGTACTTACTCTCCTCGCAAGGAACGCCTGAGGGGGCCTATAAGCGCGCACGAGCCCCTTGAGCCGTGTTCCAGCATTTGGGTTCGCCCCTCTAACATCTACAGGAAAAAATCCCCCACAAGCCTGAAGAGGCACCCAGGAGCGACCCCTCAAGTCCCCAACCTCGCCAGGTGAAAAGCCTCCCCAGGAGCGACCCCTCAAGTGGGCAACCTCGCCAGGTGAAAAGCCTCCCGAGGAGCGACCCCTCAAGTGGGCAACCCCGCCAGGAGAAAAGCCTTCGCAGGGCGAAAACCTCAAGAAGCTAAGTCTCCCACCCACGCTTTAAGAGCGTTTTTCTTTCCCTAGCGCAAGTTTGCCCCTCAAGCGACTTCGCTTTCCTTTAAGATTCATGGACTACTCGCGCGTCTAAGGGGGGCACTTGAGCATCGCGACTCAGGGCTCTTACCTCTCCTAGGCCTAAACTCCCCCCGGCCTTGTGGAGTCATTGCTCCTGCATACCGAAGTGGCGGAGTCATGGCACGAAGAGATGGGACCTACCGACGCAGAGAACAAATAGACATGAAGTTGAGTCCAAAGAGACCTAACGGGGGGCAAACAAGCTCGAATTAAAAAACGATAAAGAGTATATTACATGCCAAAGGTCTTAAGAAGTCTAAACACACAACTGTTTCAGATACATACGCTCGCAGGCGCAATAAGGAAAGGCTCAGCTGGAAGCAGCGCCACCTGGGGCCTCCTCTGTGGCACCCTCTTCAGCCTCGGCAGAGCAGGCCTCCTCCTCGCTATCTTCAGCCGCGGCCTCCGCGCGCCTGAAGCGGTTGCAGAAGGTGTCGACTTGCTCACGAAGGGAGCTGGAGACCCGTTGCGCGTCCTCGCCCTGAGCAGCTTCTGTGACAGAGGAGAGGTCGAAGCCTGGCGTGAGGAGCTTGAGGTTGGTGAAGATGCAATCAACAACCACCCCCAGGAGCTGCCGACTCTCGTCTTCGATCATCTCGCGAAGCTCGGCGACGGGACCCTCGAGCGCCTCGAAGAGCTGGTCAAAATAGACCAGGTACATGGCAGCATCGCCGCGGCCCTGGACGTCGGTGTGCGGTGCGTCGGCGCCCAGCTGCGCGGCGAGCTCGTTGCCACGAGCGACCAACGCCTCGAACATGCGTTCGCGCTGCTTCGAGAGCGCGCGAGCCGCATTGGCAGAGTCCTAGGCCTCCGCCGCCCGCTCCATCGCCGGGGCCACCTGCTCCTCCACATCCTTGGCCAAGGAGTTGCGGTTGTGGACTGCCTCAGTGTGAGCCTCATCCGCTCGGTGACGGCAATCCTTCGCGCGTGAGAGGTGAGCCTCCAGCTTGGAGTTGGCCTTCTCGAGCTCGGTGATCCACCGAGCATCCGTGGCGTGCTTGACCTTGAAGCGGTCCTCCTGCGTCTGGGCCAGGTCGCGGTACTTCTGAGAAGTGGACTTGTGGAACTGCTTCTCGCGCTCTGCGAGGGCGTCCTCGGCCTCTTTCTTCTTCTCGGCGAAACGCCGCTCGAAGCGCTCGTAAGCTATCTTCTGGGCAGCGACGTTTTCTTCGTACTTCACGGTCGCCTTGGCAGTTCTCCTTCGCGCTCCTCAAGGGCCTCGCGTTGGGCGGCCAGGTCCTTCTCCGCCTGAAGGCGCAGCTCCTCGCGCTGTTGCAGCTCCTTCTCCTTGAGGGCTAGCTGCCGCTCACGTTCGGGAAAACCCTTGCGGTCGTCCTCCAGAGCGACCCGCGCGGCTTGACGGGCGGAGAGCAGCTGGGTCTCCAGCTTGCCCAGCTCGCGGCGTTTCTACGCCAGCGACCCCTCCATCGCCTCGCGCTCCGCCCTGGCCTCGCGCAAGAGCTCCGCCGCAGCATCGCGTTCCGCCTGGAGAGGGTTAAGGAGCTCCGCAACGTCACGAATAGCCCCCTCGCGGACCTCCTTGGCGAAGCGGGTGGCCTCTTCACGCGCGGCTTGCAGCGCCGCATCCTCCAGCCGGCGCGCCTCGACCGCCGCATGGAAGGACGCCCATGACTTCGCCAACTCCTCCTGCTGCCGAGCGAGCCATATGTCTCCAAGGGAAAGGTGTGCTTCCAAGCCCTCCAAGGACTCCCTTACGAGGCCGAAGGCGACCTCGCGGCGCCCCGCACTCCAGTTCCAGCCGCGGAGGACCAGCTCCTGGCTCGTGGAGGGCCCGGCCCCAGCATCGAGTCGCGCAGGCCCGGCCTCGGGGGAAGCTCGGGGGCTAGCCTGGGCGAGCCATCGCCCGCGCCGGCGTCCACTTCCGGCCTTGCAGCTGCAGGGCGATCCTCGGGCATGGCTTGACGTAGAGGCGAGGAAGCATCTTCCCCGGCAGAGCCGCCTGTGCTTGCAAAGGTCATCGCAAAAGTTGTCTCCTCCGAGCCTTCCACCACCAGAGGCTCGGGAGGCGGTGCAGGTGCCTCTGGGCGAGCCGTGCCCTCCTCCACCTGAGGCCCTGCCGCCTCCGCCTGGGGCACAGCAGCCTCCGCTTGAGACGCCTCCTCAAGGGGCCTCGTGGGGGCCGCCTCCGAGGGCCTCGCGGCCTCGTGATGAGGGCGCCACCACGAAGGCGTCGTCATCGCCTGACGAGATATCGCAAATCTCGTTAATAAATGGCCCAGGCCTCGAAGAGAAAACCTCCCCTGCCGTGGTCTCCTCCTCACCTAGGCCAGCTCCTGAAGCCGAGGGAGAATTGTTGGGGATATATCAACTAGGGGTGTAACCAACATGGATTAATCCGGCTAGTCCAGGGTGGCCCAAAGGTGGTAAGGCTGAAGCCTGCCGGGCAGCCCAGATAGCTGACGTGCAAGGAAGTAGGCGGACGGTCCAAGGAAGGCCGAAGCCCATCAAGCCACCAAGCCCAAGACGGAAGGCGGCGTCTGAGCCGGCTAGGTCTAGGACTCTGTTTACTTGCCGGACAAGTACTTGCCTTGTACCCTGGGGTCTGGCCGCCTATATAAGCCGGCCACCAGGGAGCCTTTAGGGCAGACGCTTCAATACGCATCGTACACATTGTAACATGTTCAAGGCTATTGCCTCATAGTGAATTATAGCAGCACGTAGGATCTCGCCACCGCTCTGGGATCCGAAGCTAGGCAAACTCGCCGTGTTCAATCCCGTCCTCGACGACACCAACCTTCTTCCCCACAATCCATACGTAGGCTAGAGGACCCCCGTCTCCTATCAATTATGCCGATACCACGACAGTTGGCGCCCACCGTGGGGCATAAGGTTCCTGGCGTCACGTTCGCCGTCGGTCGCGTCACAAGATATGGCGGCCACAGCTACGTCAACTCGGATGAGTCCTGGCTCCCGGCGGACGACTACCTTATTGGATGCGCAATCGTACCGATCGGAGGGATCGACGTCTTCATCGGGTATACGCCAGAGGCGTACGGCCTACCGCGTTTCTACAACCCCACCCACCAACCCTTCGACCAAGCAGTCGACCGACAAGATGGATCTGAGTCCGCCTTCTCCCAGGAGTCGGCCGAATCTGATTTCCACTTCGTCGGAGTTGTCGGACTGGGATCAGACTCCCAGCCAGAAAAGAACGATCCTGAGTCAATCCTCCCTGCTCTCTAGGAGGATGCGATGTCAGATGCCGGATCCAGATCTACTGCTCAAGTCAACGTAGACTCTGACTCTGATGATGATGCTAGTCTCTTCGAAGAGAAGATCAAAACCCGCTTTTCCAGTGGTAATCCGGCTCCTTCAGAGGGCACAGCGGATACTGACATGCGTGACAAGCTGGCTACGATGGCTGTTGTCGGTCACGAGACAACCCCAGTTGCTTCGGAAGCGCAAAACAAGCCGGCGGAAGATGCCGGCGACACCACTGTCGGTCAACTCATTGAAAGTTCCGACAAGGTGCGCGCAAAGAAGAAAACTGGCCTCGAGAAAGGCGGCAGCAGCAAACCCACGGATTTGCTCTCCGTCATCAAAGAAGTAGACGAGATCATGAATACTCCGGTGAATAAAGACACCCCACTTGACGAAGTGGAAGAGCTTAGGCTTAACATGCTTAAGCACTCTGACTTATTGCGAAAAAGAGAGGAGCACGTTGAGAGCCTTGCGAAGAAGATCGAGAAAGAACAAGAGAAGATGTCGGCCAAAACAAGCCGGCAACTCTTTGAGGAGAAAAGGTCATCAAAAAACCGCCGTGGCAAGGAGCCGCCAACACAAGCAAAGACATCGGCTCAAGATCTCGGGTTCGACTGGCGTACGACACCACAGCGCATGGACAGAAGGGGAGATGTTGTCTTCTGCACCCCCGTCCTCAACGCGACCGCCGTGCTAGATACCCTGGACGACAACACTTACACGGCGGAAGAAAAGCTGGCCAATGCAAGACACTTCGTAAGCAAGGCCTTAGAACAACAAGCTCGCGCTGATTCCTACGGCCACATGGCGGATGCTCGCGGGGGAGACCTAGAGTCTAAGTCAGGAAAGTGCAAAGCTGCACCTGGCGGCGACCCCGAATGCCCGTCTGGCTCCAGTAGCCATGGCGACAAAAGGAAGGCAACGCCACCTCCAAAGAAGGCGCCACCACCAAAGCCAAGGCGGGGCGAAAATTCAAGGACAGGAAGCAGAGGAGACCTGCCACCTCCATCCCAGCCAAGACGCGACAACGGCGGTAGCCAGAACAATAGGCCGCCGCCTAGGAAAGATGTCGGCAACGACCCCCCCAGGAGAGGTCGAAGCCGGTCTCCGCAGCGTAGCACCGGCAGCAAGAAGAAAGAGGAGGCAGAAGGACCCAGGCACAGCATAAGCCGGGCAGCGCAGGACGAGCCAGACGCAAACAGAGGCGCGCGGCAGCTCGATCCAAGAGACGAACGACACCGCCTACAAGACATAGCAAGAGGAAAGGAGCCGCTATACTCTGGACCAAAGTGCTTCGCTGACGCCATCCGCAAAGAGCCGTTCCCCAAGGACATGACATCAGTGTCAAAAAACAGTTCTAGGTACAACGGCCTCGTTAAGCCGGATTCATGGCTAGCCGACTATGCCATGGCCATAGAAATTGCCGGCGGGAGCAGCTTCATTGCCGTCCGTTACCTACCTCTCATGTTGGAGCGCACGGCAAGGGCTTGGATCGACAACCTTCCTGAAAAGTCTATCCATAGCTGGTACGACATGGAAAAGGTTTTCTCCCATCACTTCCAAGGAACATACAAGCGTCCAAATACCTACACGGATTTGCAACGCTGTATCCAAAATCCGGACGAAACCATGACAGATTTTGTCAGCCGTTGGATATCCGAAAAAGCCAACTGTCATGGTGTTTCGGACGCACAGGCTATCCACGCCTTCTACACGGGCCTGCAGAAGAAGTCCTTGCTCCGTCATAGGCTCGTCCGCGAGAAAATCACGGACCTTGGTGAGATGCTCAACCTAGCCGCCCAATACGCGGCGGCGGATGACGACGCCCGGGACGATGACCCAGACGTTAACATCATACCAAAGCGGAACAACAAGCGCAAGCAGGCGGCAGATGACAAAGCCGGACCTTCCAACGAGGTAGCCGTAGCATTCCAAGGGAATGCCGGCAAAAAGAAGTGGAAGAATAAGAAAGATGGTCGCGACGCCGGCTCAGGGCCTAAGGCGGTGCGAATCACTTATGAACAAGCAAAACTTTTGCCATGTCCCATCCACGCCTCACTGGGCAAGGTCAACCATATGCTTGGCGAGTGTCGTTTCATGGACGACTTCAAAAAGGACCCCACAGTCGGCTGGAAGTCAAAGAAGTCAAAGAAGAACGACAAGAAAGACAACAAGGAGGATGACGACGACGACGTCATGTCTATCTCAAGCGAGGATGACGCGGCCGCCAAGAAAAAGAAACCATATCCGAAGGTCAAAGAATATCTTGTGTGCTTTGTCGGCACGCCTTCGGCTAAGGCGGATAAGGCGGAAATGCGCGAACTCAACGCGACAATGCCGGACGTCCCTCAGTATTTGAACTGGTCGGAAGCAACGATCACTTGGGGCCGGTCCGACCACCCTGATCACGTTCCTCACCCAGGCAAGTACGCCCTTGTCGTCGATCCAATTGTTGACAACTTCAGACTCACAAAGGTACTCATGGATGGCGGCAGCAGCCTCAACATCCTGTACTATGACACACTAAGCCGCATAAACCTATCAGAGGATCAGCTGGACCACAACAACCTCACTTTTCATGGCATAGTGCCCGGCAGGCAAGCAAAGTCAATGGGGAGCATTAGGCCGAAGGTAACTTTCGGACCAAAAGAGAACTACCGCTCAGAGTTCCTCCGGTTCGAAGTTGTCCCCTTCAAAAGCGCCTATCATGCAATCTTCGGACGACCGGCTTTCGCCAAATTCATGGCAAGGCCGTGCTACATATACGACAAGCTTAAAATGCCGGGGGAGAACGGAACCATCACGATTTCCGGCAACTTCAAGAAAGCCAAGAAGTGCGAGCGTGGCATGGCCGCCTTCGCAGAAGCCGTCATCCACAAGGAGGAACTCGCGCTGCTCGGGGCGGATTCAGACAACTCCATGCCAAAGCCAAAGATTGATGTCAAGAAGACCTTCGAAGCTTCGGAAGACACCAAAAAGGCGGACCTCATCCCAGGTGACAAGTCTAAGCAAGTTGTCATCGGCTCCAACCTTGACAGTAAGTAGGAAGGCGCGCTCGTCGAGTTCCTCCGTGAGAATCGTGACATCTTTGCATGGTCGCCTTCCGACATGCCTTGTGTACCGAGTGAACTTGCCGAGCACTCACTCAATGTCATAAAAGGATCCAAGCCGGTGAAGCAAGCAACAAGACGCTTTGGAGATGAGAGACGCAAGGCTATAGGAAAGGAGATAAATAGGTTGAAGGCCGCCAATTTCATAAAAGAAGTTGTACACACAGATTGGGTGGCAAATCCTATACTTGTTCCAAAGAAGAATAAAGAGCTGAGGATGTGTATTGACTATACCGGTGTTAACAAGTGCTGCCCAAAGGATCCCTTTGCGCTGCCTAGAATTGACCAAGTCATAGACTCCACAACAGGCTCCGAGCTGCTTTGTTTTTTGGACGCCTACTCAGGATACCACCAAATCAAGATGAGAGAGTCAGATCAGCTGAAAACATCTTTCACAGCTCCATACGGAACTTTCTGCTTCATTACGATGCCTTTTGGCCTGAAGAATGCAGGGGCAACATACCAGCGCTGTATGCAAAATTGCCTGCACGAACAGATCGGCCGCAATGTTCACGTCTACGTAGACGACATCGCGGTAATGTCAAAAAAGAAGGCAGATCTCCTAGAGGATTTGGAAGAAACGTTTCAGAATCTCCGGAGGTATCAGATGAAACTCAATCCCGCCAAGTGCGTTTTCGGCGTTCCAGCCGGCAAACTGCTCGGGTTTATCGTCTCAGAACGAGGGATCGAGGTTAATCCGGAGAAGATCAAGGCCATCCAAAACATATCCAGACCTACTTGTCTGAAGGACGTGCAACATTTAGCCGGATCGGCGGCAGCCGTCAGTCGTTTCATAAGCCGCCTAGGGGAAAAGGCAATGCCTCTCTACCGGCTATTGAAGAAATCTGACAACTTTGAGTGGACAACAGAGGCAGACGCCGCCTTAAACAACTTAAGGAGGCCCTCGTATCCGCTCCGATATTGGCAGCACCTCGATCACAGGAACCAATGCTGCTGTACATCGCGGCAACAGGAGCTGTTGTCAGCGTTGTCTTGGCTGTGGAAAGAAAGGAGAACGAAGCCGCGACGTGTGAGCAACGACCGGTCTACTTCATCAGTGAAGTATTCTCCGCCTCCAAGCAGAGGTATCCGCATTACCAAAAGCTGGCTTATGGTGTATTCTTCGCCGCCAGAAAGCTTAGGCATTACTTCCAGGAACACACAGTGACAGTGGTCAGCAAGGCACCGTTGGGAGACATAATCAACAATGCAGAGGCAACAGGTCGAGTTGCCAAATGGGGCATCAAACTTGCCGCCTTTGATATAGTCTATAAACCACGGACCGCCATTAAGTCTCAAGCGCTTGCAAATTTTGTCGCCGACTGGACAGAAGCCATGGAGGAAACGACACTCCCCGAATTAGAATATTGGGTCATGCACTTTGACGGATCAAAGATGCTCAAAGGCTCGGGGGCTGGAGTCGTGCTACGCACGCCTAAGGGTGACAAGCTTAGCTACGTGTTGCAAATCCACTTCACAGCAACCAACAACGTTGCCGAGTACGAAGCTTTGCTTCATGGGTTACACGTCGCAAACGACCTAGGTGTCAAAAGAATCCTCTGTTATGGCGACTCAGATTTGGTCGCGCAGCAAGTAAGCGGAACATGGGATGCGAAAAGCGCAACAATGGCGGCATACAGAGCCAAAGTTGACGAATTCGCAAAAAACTTCACGGGCTACAAAGTCCGGCATGTTCCAAGAGGTGAGAACGAGGCGGAAGACACACTTGCAAGACAAGGATCGGAACGCAAAAAGGTACCTAAAGATATTTTCCTGGAACATTTGCACAAGCCATCCATTAAAGGCGCCGATTTGATGGACCCCGATGCAGAAGAACCGGTAGAAGTGGCAAGTCTAGCCGTCTACTTGACACAGCCGGATTGGACAGTCCCATATCTCGATTTTCTAATCGACAGAAAGTTGTCGGAGGAAGATGAGGTGCTAAAAAGGCAGATCATAAGGCGAGCCAAGGCATTCACGATAATAAAAGGCGAGCTATATAAGCGAAGCACGTGCGGCATCTATCAGCGGTGCATACAGCCGGAAGAAGGCCGGGAAATTTTGAAGGACATACATATTGGCACCTGCGGGCATCATGCTTCCGCTAGGTCCATTGTATCCAAAGCTTTCAGCCAAGGTTTCTACTGGCTTACCGCCAAAGAAGAGTCGAGAACATCGTAAAGACATGCAAAGGCTGCCAGTTGTACGCCCGTCAACCTCACTTGCCGGCACAGGAACTGAGGACGATTCCAATCACCTGGCCGTTCGCGGTCTGGGGCTTAGACATGGTGGGTCCCTTCAAGAAGGCGCGTGGTGGGTACACCCACCTATTGGTCGCTGTCGACAAGTTCACCAAATGGGTCGAGGCTAAACCGATCAGCAAACTTGACGCACGAACATCCACCAATTTCCTCTGGGGAATTATCTCTCGGTTTGGAGTTCCACACAGCATTATCACTGATAATGGCAGCAACCTATCTCAAGGCGACATAGAAGAATACTGCAGTGATCTGGGTATCCGGCTTGATTTGGCATCCGTGTCACACCCTCAATCCAATTGACAAGTAGAGCGTACAAACGGCCTAATCTTATCAGGACTTAAGCCTCGTCTCGAAGCTCCATTGCACAGGGCAGCCGGCGCTTGGGCAGATGAGTTGCAGTCGGTACTATGGAGTTTGCGCACAACGCCAAACAGATCTACCAGCTATACTCCTTTCTTCTTAGTATATGGCGCCGAGGCGGTGCTACCTACCGACATGAAATATGATTCCCCAAGAGTTCAAGCCTACATCGAGCAATACGTAGAAGGTGCAAGACATGATAGCCTAGACCTGCTAGACGAAGAAAGAGACGTCGCTCTCCATCGCTCCGCTTTGTACCAGCAACAACTCCGCCGCTATCATAGCCGGAGAGTGCGGAAGCGAAGCTTCCGAACAGGTGACCTGGTTCTCCGCCTAATTCAAGACAATAAAGGCTTGCACAAATTATCCCCGCCATGGGAAGGACCATTTATAGTCACAAAGGCGCTGCTCAATGGTTCCTACTACCTGGCCGACATCCGCGACGAAGACGAAAAGAAGAAGCGCAAGAAGGCGGCAGGAAAAAGGGGAACCAAGCGCAAAAGAGGCATTGACGATCCGTTCGAACAAACAAGACGGCCTTGGAATATTGAGCAGCTACGTCCTTTCTACACTTAGCAATTTATAATTGTAATAAGTTAAATATGATTATGAAATAAAAGTCTATGGTTCCTCATCTGTGTTGAGAAGCATGCCATCTTTTGTCTTTTCTTGCAATCATATTTCCCCTATGTATCTAAGTTACCTATTTTTCTAGCTCCGTGCAAAGGTTCAAACTGGTAGATACTTGCAGCTTTCGAGCCAACCTAAAGCAAAAATAAACTTTTTGCGCCGCCTAATTCCTTTATCTCTGATTACTTATATGTGGTTCGCCTAGTAGTATGTCTTTGACACCAACATGTTGGCTTTGGTCTCTGATTCTAAACGCATGGTTTAGCCCTGGTTGTTTTAGCTAAAGTTACCGGCTGAGGTTTCGTCAACATACAAAAAGTCAAACATATAGGTCAGGGTAAAATTAAGGCGGGCCATATAAATAAGGCAAAATAAAATTTGTCAGCTAGTTTCCGCTTAGCAGAGCAACAACAAAAGTATATACAAATATTACAAGTCAAAGTTGCATTGTTTCAGGGGCTGGCAAATCATGCTAGAAGGAGGCAAGGAAAGAAAGCTATGGCTCGGGGGAGCGTCTACATCAGGCTTGGGGGCTGACAACTTCAGCTCCGGAACTGTCACTCCCCTCCGCCTCGGCCGTGCCGGCAGCTCCAGCTTCCTCTCCGGCAGGCACATGATGGCGCCGGTAGAAGATTGAAGTATCCACCATATCGGCAACAAGCGTGGCGTAGCCGGCAACGCTGTCCAGAACAGCGGCCGGCTCGACCTCGCTGCCGTCTTCATATGTAGACGGCATGCCTTCGGTGACGGCTTCTATCTCCGCCTTGGGGTAGTGCGCCATGAATAACCCAAGTGCAGTCTTGGCACCACCCCGCGCCGCCGACTTCAGCGAGCTCTTGTGCAGTTTGGTCACCTGATCGAAGATAGCGGGCACGTCGCTGAATTCGGTCGGTTCCTGGATGCCGGAGGAGATGAAGAACTTGGCGGCAAACCGCTTGGACGCTGCCAAAGTCTCGGTGATCAGTTCGCCTAGACGCGCAAGGCGATCCAGGCGGGGGCTGACAACCTTGTCGTCGCCTAAACCGGCGGGAACGGTATCAAAAATGAAACCATCAGTTTGGTTCAGGCTAAGCAAAATGGCAAAGTCAAATAAGGAGTGAGAAATTACCAAGGGCCGAGTTATGGAAAGCGGACAGCTCAATCATATGAGCCGCCAACGCGTCCTCAGCAATTTGGGCGCGAGAAGTCTGCTTGGAGATTTCCTCGGCAGCCGTCTTCTCCGCCTCCGCCAACTTCTTGCGCAGGCTATCCAGCTCACCGGTAAGCTGGCTAGATTCCTGCGCAAATTTCAGCTGCTGGGCCTCCATCTCCTTCTGGTGATCCTCCTTCATCGCCATGTTGGCGGCCGCCAAATCGGAAGCTTCATTCATAAGAGCTTGCATATCAGTGGACGCCTTCAGTATATCCTGGGCGTGGTCTACAAATATGGATTCGCTAACTAAATGATTGACGGCAACATAAGTCGAAAATATAGCTGAAGGCAAAGAGGATCAACCCTACCTTCATCTTTTTTGCGGGCCGCCTCCAACTCGGCAATCCGCAGGTCCTTAGCCTCGCTCTCCTTCTTCAGGTCGCGGCAGCGCCGGTTTATCTCGACTCGGGAGGAGACAAGCTCAACTTTGGCGGACACAAGGCCCTGCAGGACAAAACAAAGGCATAAAACATATTGTCGAATAACCACTAAGCCGGCAGTCAATTTTTTTTTTTGACCTGCCATCTAAGTGCTCGGGGGAAAGACTATGTATATGCCGGAGTGGTAAAAACTTACAGACAGGTCGCCCTCCAAGTCGGCAAAGGCCTGGGAGGTGAAGTTGGCAAAAGCCAAGGCTGACTCCTTGGCCTCCTTAAAGGTGGACCAAGGGTCCCTGACTTTGCCGCCTCCCGCAGTCGGGGCTGCCCTCTGGGACCCGCCGGCAGTCGCCTCCAGCAATCCTTCCTTGGCGGCGCGCGATTGAGCGGCTTCATCGGCCGTAGCCTCAGCCAAAAGTAGGGGAGTCTTGGGTGCGCGGTCAGCGGAGGAGGTCCTTGGCGGCGCGCCAGAAGCCGGAGCCGGGGGCTGACGACGAGCGTCACCCATAAAGTTGCCGGCCCGGGGCTGAGGAGTTGGCGACACGGTAGGCGAGCTGCCTTGAGGCCGCTTACCCATGGTAAGAAGCCTGGTCGTCAACCGGGAAGTTGCGACCCTTTCAATGTCAATAAATAGCAAGCACTGTCAATTGGGTGCCAGTATTGAAGAAGTTTGTCGTCTATTAAAGGCAGAATTGAGTACCTTCGGGGGATGTTAATCCCCGTGTTCTCGTCAAGATTGGCGAGAGCCGGCTCGGCAGCCGGTGCGATCCGTTTCTTCCTCTCGGCAATCACCGTAGAGGAAGCGGCGCCGGATGCTTTGCGCTTCTTCGTCTTCCCGGCTTCCGACTCGTAGAAGTCGGGAGCCAGGTCATCCTCCCCCAAGTCGGAGAGCTGTAAAAGAAGACAAGTGCTAATGGAGCTCAAGATTAGCCGGCGAAGCTATCAAAAAAGGGGCAAGGAGCAAGATATCTACCTCGAGGGGAGGGTTGTCGTGGGTGTGCATGGGCACACCCTCCACCGCCTTCACCAGCCCCGCCTTGACGAGGCTGCGGAGCCGGAACGCCAGGTCGGCAACCGGCAACCTCTCTTCGCTTACGCGGAGAGAGGCCGTGGCAGTAGGCGAATACTGACACATTTTGTGCGGGCTGTACCGCAGGGGGAGGATCTGCCGGCCGAGCCAGCAGATGACGGTGTCGACCCCATCCAGCAGAGGGGGAGCCATCGTCCGTGTGAGGAATTCAATCCGCCTTTGAAAAAGGCGGAGTTCATCCGTCAGCTTGGGCACCGCCTCGTCCCAGCATGGCCGGGGCATAGGCGGCGCGTTGACGAATTCCGGGATGCCAAATTGGCGGCCCGGAGCTGCCATATCTTGGCAGTAAAAGAATGTGGAGGTCCAGCCCTTGGCGGATTCAAGGTATGGTATCTTAGGATACCATTGGCGGCCCTGGCGGCAGTTGAAAGTGACACTGCCGCAGGTTGCCAGCCCGCCGTCCGGCACAGTCTGACACCGGCAATGGAAACAGTATCTGAAGAAGTCTAGACTAGGCCTAATACCTAGGTAGCCTTCGAACAGAGCTGTGAAGCCGGCTAAGACTAAGATGCTATTGGGTGCTATGTTGTGGGGCTGGAGCCCATAGTGATCTAAAACCTCGCTAAAGAATGCGGAAGGCGGCATCGCCATTCCCCTAACTAAGTGGGAGGTGAGGATTACCCGCTCCCCGGCTCTCGGAGCCGGGATGACGTCTCCGAAGGCGGCCCTCCATTGGCAGTCTTCCCGAGTGGGGAGATAGCCGACGGCCTCCAAATCCCGAAGGGCGTCTTCGTCGACTATGGAGGGAAGCCAGTAGCGGGACCCGAGGTCCTCCGCTTCCTTTTCCTCGTCGACGGGAGCGCCTCTCGCCGTCGTCGCCGCGGTGGACGATAGAGGAGCCGAGGAGACCGCCGCCGACGCGCGCGCGGTAGGAATCCGAGGGGCGACGGTGGCGACATTGCCCGCCGCCGCCGTCGCGGGACGAGATACCGTGCCGCCCATCGCTGCCGCGAGCGCGGTTTCGGACGCCGGATCGCTGGACGCCGTGGAAGGAAGGTCTTGGCCGGTGGACATCGCCGCGCGCGGAGGTCGTCGGAGGAGATGTGCTCGCCGGAGTTCGCTCGGAAGCAAGAAACGGAGAAGTGGAAGGGCAAGAGGTCGGGGAGAGCAAAGGCAGGGCGGCGAAAATGAGCCGTTCGGTTCCCTATTTATAGGGCCAGGCGTTGCTCCCTGTGGAACGGCGCTTTTAGTCGGACACGTGTCCAGCGTCCGCTGCAACGCATGATCGCATGATCTCCACGCCTCCTCTTTTCCCGCGATTTGTGATCATGGCGAGATTCCCGCCTAGGCCGTTTTCAAACTGTCGTGAGCCGGCTAAGTGGAATCCGTCAAGAAGAATGCTCGGCGAAATTGCAGAGTAGCCGTCTTTTCCCGTGTTGGATAAAGGCGGCCGCGCGTCAGTATCACGACGCGCGTGCCTCGTTGATTTTCAGAATGGTTCAAGTCCTGCAGCCGCCAACATTGGCAGATGAAGAATCAAGAAGACCCCGGGCGCCTAGAGAACTTCAACCTTTCTGGGGGCTAATGTTGGGGATATATCAACTAGGGGTGTAACCAACATGGATTAATCCGGCTAGTCTAGGGTGGCCCAAGGGTGGTAAGGCTGAAGCCTGCCGGGCGGCCCAGATAGCTGACGTGCAAGGAAGTAGGCGGACGGTCCAAGGAAGGCGGAAGGCCGAAGCCCATCAAGCCACCAAGCCCAAGACGGAAGGCGGCGTCTAAGCCGGCTAGGTCTAGGACTCTGTTTACTTGCCGGACAAGTACTTGCCTTGTACCCTGGGGTCTGGCCGCCTATATAAGCCGGCCACCAGGGAGCCTTTAGGGCAGACGCTTCAATACGCATCGTGCACATTGTAACCTGTTCACGGCTATTGCCTCATAGTGAATTATAGAAGCACGTAGGATCTCGCCACCGCTGTGGGATCCGAAGCTGGGTAAACTCGCCGTGTTCAATCCCGTCCTCGACGACACCAACCTTCTTCCCCACAATCCATACGTAGGCTAGAGGACACCCGTCTCTTATCAATTATGCCGATACCACGACAAGAATCAGCCCCGCCCCCCGCGCTGCCGACATCGGCACCTCGAGGTCCGCCTGGCCTGTCGGGGTGAACGGAGGCGTCCACTCCAGGAGGTCCATGCGCTCCATCAGATTGTATTGGTGAAGGGGCTGGAGCGCCATCCACGGGAAGCACCGATGGATTGACGAAGAGCGCGGAGAGGATGTTGTCGACGACGTCCTTGTCGCTGTCCTTGGCGTAAAGCCGCATCTTGTCCTTCGGCCCCGAGTACATCCACATGGGGACCGAATGTGCCTGGAGGGGCGCAATGCGGCACGTCACGAAGTCCGCAACGATCATCTGCCCCGTGAGGCCCTCCTCGCGGAGGAAGATCAAGCGTCCCATCAAGCTCACGTTCCTGGCGCCGTCGAAGATGGCCTTGCCCCAATGGGAGTTCTTCACCGGGGGCTCGTCTGGGACGTCGAGGAAGACGCAGGGGCGCTCTACCCCAACAAAGAACCACTTCTGGTGGAAGTCGTCCACCTTCTTTGTCACCAAGGTGATGGCCTTGCCCTCGCTCCAGGACATGGGGATGTAGACGCTCCCGATGTCGTCGACGATGCGGAACGAGACGCACCCCGAGCGCTCGTTCTTCGCCGTGTTCCGGAGCGCACAGAAGCACCGGAACAGCCCCAGCGTGGGCTCCAGGCCCAGGTACGCCTCGCAAAGGTAGGCGAAGACGGCGAGGATGGGGACGGAGTTGGGGTGCAAGTGCAGCAGCTGCACCTGGTAGAACGCCAGCACCGCCTCCAGGAACGGCGAGAAGGGCGGCACCAGTCCTGCAGCCAGGCAATGCTGGAAGATCGGAAAGAACCCGCGCGGCCGCTTCCCGTGCGCCGCGGGCTTCAGGGCAGTGGCGCCGTGCTCGTTCATCCGGTCCGCCACCAGGTACCGGACCTTGGCGAGCGCCTTCTCGTTGACACGCACGCCCAGCAGCGCCGCGCCCATGACGGTCTCGGGACCTCTTACTGGGAGGAAGACCCCGCGGCGGCCTTGCCCTTGCTCTTGAGTGGGCTCATCGTCGAGGGCGCGGATGGTTGAAGGAGACGGAGAAGAGAGACTCGCAGGAGAGAGAGAGCGGAGGCGGAGAGCTCTAGGAAGCGGAAATTTCTGCGAGAAGAATTGGAAACGGTAACGGCTCCCTGCCGCTGCGCTCGGGCTTTATGTCCCCTCGAGGAGCAGTTACCGGGGCGTGGTGGGACCCCCCACGACCTGCGCCCCGGATCGTGCGAGACCGTTATTCGTCCAAGTGCCGCGTGGCTCGGGCCGGCTGGGCACTAAGGGCCCACGACGCTTCGCCTAAGCCCATGGGCTCAGTCGTGCCCATCATGGGCCCGGGGGCTACTGTCGGCCCAGTGGGAACTGGGGTATGGAGAGCCCATTCCCCCCAGACCTCGCACGCGGGCCAGTCGGACGAAACGACTAAGGACCAGGCGTCACCGCCTGGAGGGACCCTCGAGACGCAACTCCCCTCGAGGACCTGGAGAGGAAACGAAGGCCTCCAGGGATCCTTCGCCTCAGGGACCCTCCCTAGGCGACAACCCCCTCGAGGGGGCCCAACAGGAATCTCCCCTCAGGTCCTCTCAGGCCTGAAGGGAAACGTCGCGGCCAAGGAAGTACGGCAAGATGCACATGGTATCTCGATGACAAGGGTACCTTGCTGTTTGAAGAATGCATTGTAGTTCCCAAGCTTGACAGCTTAAGAGAACTCATTCTCAAGGAGGCTCATGATACTCCGCTTTCTATCCACCCTGGCAGCACAAAGATGTACCAGGATCTCAAGTCAATCTATTGGTGGCCAGGATGAAGCGTGAAATTGCTCGCTATGTGTCTCATTGTGATGTTTGCTGTCGTGTCAAGGCAGTTCATCCGAGACCACCTAGACTTCTTCAACCACTGCAAATTCCTGAGTGGAAATGGGACAAGATCGAGATGGACTTCGTTATTGGGTTTCCAAAGTCCAAGAAAGGCAACGATGCAATATTTGTTGTCATTGATCGTCTCTCCTAAGTGGCTCACTTCCTCCCAGTCAAAGAGACAGTATCAGCTAGTCAGTTGGCAGAACTCTATATGACAAGACTAGCTCCTTTACATGGTGTTCCTTTGGCAATAAGCTCAGATCGTGGAAGTATCTTCACTTCTCGATTTTGGGATAGCTTTCAGAAAGCCTTGGGTACCAAACATCTGTTCTGCACAGCTTACCATCCGCATACAAGTGGACAGGTTGAAAGAGTGAACCAAATTCTGGAGGATATGCTCAGAGCTTGTGTTATCTCCTTTGGCATGAAATGGGAGGCATGGCTTCCTACAACAACAGCTTCCAAGAAAGTCTAGGCATGGCACCCTTTGAAGCTCTCTATGGACGCAAATGCAGAACTCCCCTCAATTGGTCTCAAGCTGGTGAACGTCAATTCTTTGGCCCTGTTATTATCGAGGAGGCTGAGGAAAAGGTTCGCATCATTCGTGACAATCTGAAGATTGCCCAGTCTCGGCAGAAAAGCTATTATGATAGCAAGCACAGAGACATGGTCTATGCACCTGGGGATCAAGCTTACCTTCGCGTCACTCCTCTGAGAGGCACGCAACGCTTTGGCATCAAAGGCAAGCTTGCTCCGCGTTATGTTGGGCCTTTCAACGTTCTTTCAAGGCGTGGTGAATTGGCTTACCGTCTGGAACTTCCTCCAAACCTCTCCAAAGTGCACGATGTCTTCCACGTGTCACAACTCAAGAAGTGCTTCCAAGATCCAGGACGGGCAGGTGATCAGGGATTAATTGAACTTCGAGAAGATCTCTCTTATGTGGAACATCCGATTCACATTCTTGACGAAGCTGAAAGTCGCACCCGTAACAACACTGTCAAGTTTTACAAGGTTCAATGGTCTCATCATTCTGACAAGGAAGCTACATGGGAACGTGAAGACCACCTCCGTGCCGAGTATCCCGACCTCTTCGTTGCTCCATGAAGAATCTCGGGGCGTGATTCCTTTGAGGGGGGGAGTGTTGTAACAGCCCGTTTGTAACTTTCCAAATTGTTGTGCAATAAAATGTTAAATCATTTTATCATTCCATATGTGGTTGCATTTAATTAATTATGCTCCTTCAAATTCAAATTCCAAATTTAAATTCCTATTTTTAAATTCAAATGCTTTTCAAATAATTTCAAATGAAGTTTCAAATTATTTGTAAATAATCAAACCATGTATTAATATAACTATTTTGAAACTATTAAGAATTGTTTAAAAGTTTTTATTATAATTCTTTTCTTTTTATGTTTAAATTGCAAAACCAGAAAGGGAATAAAAATAAAATCAGAAAACAAGGGAAAAAATGGAGGGAGAGAGAGACTGGCCGAACTGGGCCAGTCCCTGGCCCAGCAACCACCTAAGCCAGCCCGAGGCCCATCTCCATATTCTCCTTCCCCGTACGGACGCTTAGCATGACCTCGCTTTCCAGCTCGGCTATGGAGTTCCCCCCACTGCCATGTCGCCCCCACTGCCTCTCTTCTCTCCTCTCCCTTCTATTTAATTGGACCGCACCCCGGAGAAACCCTAACCCTAGCCTCGGTCGCAAGGGGCGCCTCCGCGCTCCTTTTTCCTCGAGCACCGAGAAAACCACCGGAGCGCCGCCGCCGCATTGTCGCAGTTCGTCCTCACCCTCCGTCGCCCTCCGGACCGCCCCGCCTCGCCATCGCGCCCCTCTCGGTGAGCCTCACCGGTTCCCCCTCTATCCCCTCCGATTAACCCCCTCTACCGCCGGAATTGGGACGCCGCCAGAGCCGTCCGCCCGAGCGAGTTTGTCGCGCACCAACACGAGCACCCACGGCCTCCCCTTCGATGCTGAGAACGGGAATGAGATGCCCGCACTTCCCGCACTTCCCGCCCTGGATGGTCGCCGCCGTCGCCTTTTTGCTCCGCCGTCGCGCCGTGTTTTCCTGTGCGTCTTCAGTTTCGTCAGAACACGGACGTTTTCAGTTCGTCAGTAAATATAGAACTTGTTTCGGTATAAAATGAAACCTATGCTAAACCTCACACTAAACCGCACCTAACCTACTGGCTAAACGAGCCGAACGATCCGCTCACCCGCGCGCACCGGAGTTTGAATCCCACCCCCGGCTGTGGAAAAAGCCACCTTTTTGGTGCGCCCGCTGACAGCGCGGCCACCCCTGTCAGCGAGAGTGGGAGCCCGCGCAGCGATCCCCTGCCCGGTCAGCGCCACCGTGGCAATGGACCCACTCGCCAGCCGCTCTGGCTAGGGCACGACTTGGTGAGAAAAGTTCCACGCGCGGAAGTTTTGCACCGGAGCCCCCTGGTTCCCAGTTTTGCATAGAAGCCCTTCCCAGCACTGTTTCTATCACCGATAAGTCCTGGAAATTTCAGAAAACACCCTAGGTTTATAAATGCAATAACTTTTAATTTATAAATCCAAATTAAATAAACTTTATATGTTTTTATATCAGAAAAATGCAATGAACATTATTATAACATTCTTATGTCATTTTACAGCATTTATTTTAAATGCTTAGTTTAATTTAACAAATGCAATTAATTAATTAAATATGGAATGTGTGGGGTAATAAATATATAATGCCCTAATTCCATTTAATATGCTCATATCTTTTATACCATGTCTTGCCATGCTAATAAATATTTAATTTGAGTTGAAGATAAATAATTTGCAATTAAATACCAAATATGGAATGTGTTGAGCAATTAATTAATTATTGCCTATTCCATTTAAATTAATTAGATCACCACATCTTCTATATATTAAGTAACATTTAAATGGCTGGCTACACAAATAACTTGCACCCTAATCTTTTGCCGGGATTTCATCCCCGCTTTAAATATGACCTAATCATCTCATACCATATTGCACCATCATTTGTTTGCGCATATCTCTGTATTGATTACTGTTTCCTATTGTCTGTGTTTGGCTCACTTTGGGTAGACGACGACGTGTCTGCTGCGAGTACCTACGATACTGAGGTTCCAGCTTTCGTGCCAGGCCACGAGCTGCCAGACAAGTTTCTGCTAACCGGTTACACGATTGTTTGGTTTTCATTCCTGCCTTTTGATCTATGCTATCCTAGTTATCGATTCTTGAACTGCGATCCAATCACATGTTTATCCCGCAGCCTATACAACTTTATCCCACAACCCATAACCCCTTGCATTTTTTATCTGTTGGCCTTTGCGAGTCGTAGTGCATGCTTAGAATTGGTTAAGCGAGTCGTTCCTTTGTCTTTTATCTCATATGCTTAGTATGATATATTGTTCTACTATAATAAACTGCTGTATTATATTGGGGTTCTATAATTATAAGATAAGGCACCAGGCGGAAGGCCTTGCGAGGTGCTTTGTTCTGCTCAGTGTCGACCGAGGAACTGAGATTTTGTCCTCAGATCCAATTTTGAGCACACTAACCACTTGTGGGTGGCCCAATGGAGCCCCCCTCGACTTTGACCGGATCCTCAGCTCGTCCATGTGCCGCAAGTAGTTCAGGTTTTCCATTCGCTCATATGCATGTGCATGATGATGATGTTCGATGAGAGGTTACTTGATACGGGGGGTCGTATAGGGGTGGTGCGCGCGAAGCGGACAGTTCCAACTGTGGTTTGAGCCGCATGGCGCGTGGACACAAACTAATGAGTCCTCAATTGAGATTCGGCCGGACTCCTGATGCGGGTAACAACTCATATGGGTGGCACTTGGGCTTGCTGTAGTGAAGGAATGAGTCATGTTGAGAGGCCCTAATGTTTTTGATTGGGTTGATCATGCGAGTATGGGTACTGTAGTGCACCCCTGCAGGGTATAATCTTATCGATTTGCCGTGTCCACGGTTATGGATGACTTTCGTGATGATGGTGGCTAACAAGATCTAGACAACTTACACCTAATCATTGTTAATTAATGGGACTAGTAATATAGAATTACTTACACCATAAATGGTAACTAAAATTGTTAACGTGTGAGTATTCCCGGATTGCTTCCTCATACTTGGTTGAGGGGGTTAATTCGAGAATGGGTTATGACTGGTGTTAGTTGTAGATGGCTACTTAAACGCTCACTTATTCCCCTCTAATTAGACGGAAGTTTTTAGCGCGTCTCTTTAGGTTGCTAGTGGTGCTGCCGCTAAGTACACTTACCCCATACTTTTTGAATCTTACAGTTTTGTAACCTATTAGCTTAAGCTTGTTCGATACGCTTCGATGTATTGACCCGTTCACGGGCTGTGTTTTTTCTGCAGTTGAGGATTCTCCGTACGACCAGGTGGGTGGATACTATGTGGATTTCGACGACGAGATCTACGACGAGTAGTTAGAGTTCCCCTGGGCTACTTCCTGGTGGACTGCGTGGATGGGCCTTCTTTTCCGTTTCGGCTTTGAGCCCTTTGCTTCTTGTCTGTACTCAGACCGGTTTGTTTCCGCTACATGATGTATTGTTGGGACATGTGTCCTCTGATTGGTGCCATTCACTATATTTTGCTCAGTGAGAGCTTTTGGATATTATTTCCTTTCTTTGTGTCTTAGGTTTATTCTGTGGTTTCAACTTGTTAAAAATCTGACGCGTATACCATGTGTGTATGGTTGAAGTATACGAGTTGGAAGACTTTTTGGGTTCTTGCGTGCACAATCTTGAAACGTATGTGACGTTGGGGTCGCCAAGAGCTGTTGGCCGATGATCCATTCCGAGCCTGGCCTGCTTGTTCCCTGGGATTGGTAACCCCAGTATGTTCTTGGTTGTGTGGCCCAACCGATACGTTTCGTCTGTGTAGCCTGAATTCAGGGTCTGACAGTTATCAACCTCTTCGGCTACGTTTAGTTTCATTCTTGAATCAATCAGTTGTTTCTCCTCTTTGGTGGAGTTACGTCAAGCTCAATTGGGTTTCCTTGTTCTAGTGCTAGTCTTCGTTCTTACCTCTCTTTAAACCTTTATCGAAGTAAACAAAGTGGCGTACCATGATGGATAGCCATGTCTTGTTCCTTGTTATCTTTTCTAAGAAATCTGGAGTTTTTTCCTTTAAGCGCTTACATTGGATTTTGTCTATCCGATTATGGTGTTAACGTTGTATCCTCCTTAGGATGGAGAGTGGCGAATAAGATACTCAAATGCCATCCGAAATGAGGCAAGTGGTGTCTCAGATGACGCAAGTTTTGGGTCACATTCAGCAAAACCAAAACCAGGGCAACTGCCGTGTGACAATTGTAGAGTTCCTCCAGCTCAACCCACACACGTTTGATGTTCCCTCTGAGCCACTTGATGCTGATGACTGGCTGCGTGAGATGAACAATGCTCTGGTTGTTTCTCATGTGTCTGATGAGGACCGTGTTCTGTTTGTGTCATATCTTCTCCGCGGAAAATCCATGTCTTGGTGGGAGAACTTCCAACAGTTATGAGCACCAGGTGTTGTTATCACTTGGGATGAGTTCAAGGAGGCTTTCAAACGCCACCATATTCCCGATGGGGTCATGGAAAGAAAGCGTGATGAATTCTATGACTTGACTCAGGGAAGCATGTCTGTGCTGGACTATCAAGCTGAGTTCAACCGTCTGGCTCGCTATGCTCAAGATGAGGTATCAACTGATGCCCAGAAGCAAGCCAAATTTCGCAGAGGTCTAAGCCCAAATCTGAAGTATGCACTCACCTTGTTCAAGTGCGTTAACTTTGAAGAGCTTGTGAACACAGCCCTCCGGGAGGAATTTGGTCGTGAGATGTTTGAAGAATCTCGAAAACATGCTCTTGAAGGTGCTTCTTCTTCAGCAAACACCATGCCTCCACAGAAGCGTAGGCTTTGGGTTCCATATGCATCTCCAACTCAACACACCTCTCTTCCAAGCCCTTTAGGGTTCACTCCTCGTCCTCCCTCCATAACGTTTCCTACAAGAGGTTCTCAAGCTCAGAAAAGGCCAAATGTTCAAATTCCGCCAAAGCCAGTGACTTCAAAAACCTGCTTCAAGTGCGGTGATCCAGGCCATATGTCTATCCATTGTCCACAAAACAAGCTTCATAAGCAACAAGCTCGTTCTTCTCCATCAAAAGCATTAGTTTGTGCTTTCCCCAGCAATTTGCCTACAGCTAGGAGTGGAAGGGTGAACCACCTCAACGCCAAAGAGGCAGAGGAAGCTCCATCTTTTCCTGCTAAGGTGTTGTTCGATACTGGAGCATCTCATTCTTGTGTGTCAGTAACATTCGCTGAAACAACGAAGCTGCCTCTAGATCCCTTATCTATTCCACTCGTGATCCATTCTCCGGGAACGCAAATGCAGACTTCCAGGGTAAGCCATGGAAACCAAATTCAAATTGGAGGTCATTTGTTCCTTGCTTCCTTAATTCTTCTGGGTAACTCAGACATTGATGTCATTCTAGGCATGGATTGGTTGAAGGCCACCAAAGCTAAGATAGACTGTTCCACAAAGACTGTAACTCTTTCTCATCCTTCTAGACAGATAGTCTATTCTCCAAATCAAACCTCTTCAGCTCAGCTTTTCGCTCTCAATGTTCATCCTCTTCCTGCTATGGAAGATATACCGATGGTCCGAGACTTTCCTGAAGAATTGCCAGGCATGCCGCCTGACAGAGCCGTGGAGTTCGTTATTGAACTAGAACCAAGCACTTCTCCTATCTCCAAACGTCCTTACAAGATGTGCCCCAAAGAACTGGCTGAACTTAAGAGACAGCTAGAAGAGTTGGAAAGTAAAGTTCACATCCAACCTAGTACTTCTCCTTGGGGTTGTCCTACTCTGTTTGTCAAAAAGAGGGACACGACTGAGCGACTAGTTGTTGACTACCGTCCTCTGAACAAGAAAACCATCAAAAACAAGTATCCCCTTCCTTGCATCAATGACCTGTTTGATCAACTCGCTGGTGCTAAGGTTTTCTCCAAGTTGGACTTGAGGTCAGGTTATCACCAGATCAAGATCCAAAAACAAGACATCCCAAAGACAGCTTTCACCACTCGTTATGGTCTCTATGAATACACTGTCATGTCTTTCGGTCTCACAAATGCTCCGGCGACTTTCTAACGCCTCATTAACTTCGTTTTCATGGAAGACCTCGATAAGTTCGTGGTAGTCTATCTCGATGACATTCTTATCTATTCCAAAACCGAAGAAGAACACGGAGAACATCTACGTCTTATCTTGTTGAAACTCCGAGAACACCGTCTCTACGCCAAGTTCTCCAAGTGTGAATTCTGGCTTCCTAAAGTATCATACCTTGGTCATGTCTTCTCTTCTGAAGGCATTACTGTTGATCCAGAAAAAGTGAAGGCCATTGTTGAATGGTTGCCTCCTACATCGGTGAAACAAGTCAGGAGTTTCCTTGGCATGGCTAGCTATTGCCATCGATTTGTTGAGAACTTCTCCAAAATCGCTAAGCCTCTCACCGATCTTACTAGGAAGGATAGAAAGTTCCTTTGGACTCCAAAGTGTGATGAGAGCTTCAATCTCTTGAAAGCTAAACTCACTTCTACTCCTATTCTAGTTGGCCCAGATACTTCCAAACCTTTCCAAATATTTTGTGATGCATCTCTTCAAGGACTAGGCGCAATCCTCATGCAAGAACGCAAAGTTGTGGCTTATGCATCTCGCCAGTTGCAGCCTCATGAGCTCAACTATCCTACACATGATCTTGAACTTGCAGCAATCATGTATGCCCTCAAGGTTTGGAGACCTTATTTGTTGGGGCACAGCTGTGAGATCTTCACTGATCACAAGAGTCTCAAATATCTCTTCACTCAACCAGATTTGAACCTCAGGCAAACAAGGTGGCTTCAGAAACTCTCAGATTACGATCTTACCATCTCTTACACTCCAGGCAAAGCTAATGTAATGGCTGATGCTCTCAGTCGCAAGTCCTATTGCAACAACCTCATGGTGGAGGACATCCAACCTCCTCTTCACGAAGAATTCAAGAAGCTCAATCTTCAAGTGGTTCCTTCTGGTTATCTTGCAAACTTGATTGCCACTCCTACACTTGAGGATAAAATCTGTGCCGCACAATTGCGTGATTCTGGTGTCAAGAATATCAAAGACAACATTGGCAAGGATAAGTACAAGAGTTTCTCTCTCGATGACAAGGGTACCTTGCTATTTGAAGAACGCATTGTAGTGCCCAAGCTTGACAGCTTAAGAGAGCTCATTCTCAAGGAGGCTCATGATACTCCGCTTTCTATCCACCCTGGAAGCACAAAGATGTACCAGGATCTCAAGTCAATCTATTGGTGGACCAGGATGAAGCGTGAAATTGCTCGTTACGTGTCTCAGTGTGATGTTTGCTGTCGTGTCAAGGCCGTTCATCAGAGACGACCTGGACTTCTTCAACCACTGCAAATTCCTGAGTGGAAATGGCACAAGATCGAGATGGACTTTGTTACTGGGTTTCCAAAGTCCAAGAAAGGCAACGATGCAAACTTTGTTGTCATTGATCGTCTCTCCAAAGTAGCTCACTTCTTCCCAGTCAAAGAGACAGTATCAGCTAGTCAGTTGGCAGAACTCTATATGACAAGACTGGTTCCGTTGCATGGTGTTCCTTTGGCAATAAGCTTGGATCGTGGAAGTATCTTCACTTCTCGATTTTTTGATCGCTTTCAGAAAGCCTTGGGTACCAAACTTATGTTCAGCACAGCTTACCATCCGAAGACAAGTGGACATGTTGAAAGAGTGAATCAAATTCTGGAGGATATGCTCAGAGCTTGTGTTATCTCCTTTGGCATGAAATGGGAGGATTGCCTTCCGTATGCTGAGTTCTCCTACAACAACAGCTTCCAAGCAAGTCTAGGCATGGCTCCCTTTGAAGCTCTCTATGGCCGCAAATGCAGAACTCCTCTGAATTGGTCTCAAGCTGGTGAACGTCAATTCTTTGGTCCTGACATTATCCAGGAGGCTGAAGAAAAAGTTCACATCATTCGTGACAATTTGAAGATTGCCCAGTCTCGGCAGAAAAGCTATTATGATAGCAAGCACAGGGATATGGTCTATGCACCTGGTGATCAAGCTTACCTTCGTGTCACTCCTCTGAGAGGCACGCAACGTTTTGGCATCAAAGGCAAGCTCGCTCCACGTTATGTTGGGCCTTTCAATGTTCTTTCAAGGCGTGGTGAATTGGCTTACCGTCTGGAACTTCCTCCAAACCTCTCCAAAGTGCACGATGTCTTCCACGTGTCACAACTCAAGAAGTGCTTCCAAGATCCAGGACGTGCAGTTGATCATGGATCAATTGAACTTCGAGAAGATCTCTCTTATGTGGAACATTCGATTCGCATTCTTGACGAAGCTGAACGTCGCACCCGTAACAACACTGTCAAGTTCTACAAGGTTCAATGGTCTCATCATTCGGACAAGGAAGCTACATGGGAATGTGAAGACCACCTCCGTGCCGAGTATCCCGACCTCTTCGTTGCTCCATCAAGAGGGGGGGGGAGTGTTGTGACAGCCCGTTTGTAACTTTCCAAATTTGTGTGCAATATAATGGAGCTTCATGTCATCATTCCATGTGTGGTTGCTTTTATTTAAATATATGGTTTCAAATTTCTTTTTCCAAATTTAAGTTTCATATTTAAATTCAAATGTGTTACAAAGAAATTCAAATGAAGTTTCAAATTCTTTGTAAATAATCAAACCACGTATTAATATGACTATTTTTGAAACTATTAAAAATCGTTTAAAAGTTTTTATCATGTTTTCTTTCTTTTATTTTGTTAAAAGACAAAAAAAACCAGAAAAGAAGAAAAAGAAAAACAGTACACAAAAAAAAAACCTGGCCGAGTTGGGCCAATTCTTGGCCCAACTCAGCCTAGCACCCCCTAGCCCGAAGCCCGCTCGGGTCATCCCTTTCCTCCGTACAGGAGCATGAGGAGGGCGAGCTCCTTTACAGCAGGGCATGGCGCCTCCCCCCACTGCCTCCTCGCCCCCACCTGCTGCCCCACTCTCCTCCCTCTATTGATCGCGCAGCGCCCCGGAGAACCCTAAACCTAACCCTCCTCTCAGCGCCGCCACCACCCATCTTTCCTCTCCTCTCCCTGTTCCGCCTCGGTTTCTACCTCCAAAGAAACTCACCGGAGCGCCTCCGCCGTCAGCTATCCCTCCGGACCTCCCCCGCACCGAGCACTCCCCTGAGGACCACCGCGGTGAGCTCCGTCCTCTCCGTCTCCTCTTCCCCTCTGTTTACCCCGCTCGAGTTCGCCGTTTTGAACGATGCCGGAGAGGCTCCCGCACGGCCGAGCCCCGTCGAGCACCAACACGATCCTTCCCGCGCCTCCCCTCTCCAACCGAGCACCGGAATGGGATGCCCGCGCGTACCGCAACCGCACACACACACGCACGCAGCGGCGCCGCCCCTGTGTGGTCGCCGGCGACGAACTTTTGCCCCGCCGTCGCTGCTCCTGTTGTTTTAAGAAGATTCAGTTTCTCAGAGTTTACCTTGCGGTTTCTGTACAAAAACCCTAAACATGTTTTCCTAAACAAGAACACTACACCGAACCACCTGGCTAGCAGAGCCGTGCGCTCCGTGCTCGCCCGCGTGAGCTCGCGGGTTCGAACCCCGGCCGCGGTCAATAAAAGGCCTCCTTTTTTTAATTTCTTGAAGCTCGCTGACGAGTGGGTCCTACTCGTCAGAGACACTAGGGCTGGAAACTTACCCCAAGCCCCCTGCACTCTCTGTCTTGCGGTTAAGCCCTCACCAGAAACTATTGCTATCACGAATAGGTCCCTGCACTTTTTCAGAAACAACCCTGGAATTAAAATTGCAATAACTTTATTTCTACAACTCCAAATAAAATAATCTTTATATGTTTTTATATCAGAAAAATGCAATGAACAACATTATAACATTCTTATGTCATTTTGCATCATTCATTTTAAATGCTTAGTTTAATTTAACAAATGCACTTAAATAATTAAATATGGAATGTGTGGGGTAATAAATATATAGTGCCCTAATTCCATTTAATTTGATCTTGTCATCAATGTCATGTCTTACCATGTTAATAAACTTTTAAATTGATGTGTAGATAAATAGTTTGCACTTAAATAATAAATATGAAATGTGTTGGGCAAATATTTAATTATTGCCTACCCCATTTAAATTGGTCAAATCACCATGCCATGCCATATATGTTACACAACATTTAATTTGTTGGTTACACAAATAACTTGCACCTTAATTAATTGTCGGGATTTCATCCCCGCATTAATATGACCTAAGCATCTCATACCATATTGCAACATCAATTGGTTGCGCATTTCATTTTATTGATTTTGTTTCGTATTGTCTGTGTTTTGCTCTTCTCTGGGTAGACGACGACGCGTCTGCTGTCGATACTTTCATCCTTGAGATTTCAACTTTTGTGCCGGGCCACGAGCTGCCAGGCAAGCTTCTGCTAACCGGTTACACGATTGTTTGATTTTCATCCTTGCCTTTTTATCTATGCAATCCTAGTTACGATTCTTGAATTGCGATCCCATCATATGTTTATCCTGCAGCCCATACAGCTTTATCCCCACATCCTATCACATGTTGTATGTTTATCTGTTAGCCTTGCGAGTCGTAGTGCATGCTTAAGGTTGGTTCTGCGAGTCTGTTTGTCCTATGTCATTTAGACTTAGCATGATTGATTGTGTACTTTAATAAAATGCTATCTTCTGTTGGGGTATTATATTTAAAAGATAAGTCACCGGCGGAAGGCCTTGCGAGGTGCTTTGTTCTGCTAAGTGTTGACCTAGGAACTCAGTTCTTATCCTCGGATCCAATTTTGAGCGCACTAACCGCTTGTGGGAGGCCCTATGGAGCCCCCCGCGGCTTCGATCTAATCCGCTTCTTATCCAGGGCGCCGCAAGTAGTTCGGGTTTTCCATTTGATGCATGCATATGTTACCTAACAATCTCATCATGATGGAGTTGGCTTTTCTCATATAGGGTGGCACAGTCTTAGAGTGCTATGAAGGTCGATCCCGCGGGCACTGGACCTGATTAGCCGTGCACACAATCATGCGGTTCCCTGGATGGGTTGTAGAGAAGAGATTTGCCGTGTTGAGATGCCCTACCTTCTGGCTTTGCTTTTGGGGTTGATCGAACGAGTACGGGTCCAGTAGTGCACCCCTGTAGGGTATAATCTTATCGATGAGCCGTGTCCACGGTTATGGACGACTTGGTGATGATGCTGGCTAATAAGATCATAGACAACTTACACCTAATCATTGTTAATTAACCTGACTAGTAATATAGAATTACTTTCACAATAACTGGTAACTAAAATTGTTCAATGTGTGAGTATTTCCCGAATTTCTTCCTCATACTTGGTTGAGGGGGTTAATCCGAGAATGAGTTATGATTGGTGTTAGTTGTAGATGGTTAATTTTATGCGCTCTCTTATTCCTCTCTAACTTAGATGGAAGTTGTAGGGTGTCTCTATTAGGTTGCTAGTGCTGCTGCCGCTAAGTCCACTTAACCCCATATTTTGGGAGTCTTACAGTTTTGTAACTGTTAGCTTAAGCTTGTTCGATACGCTTCGGTGTATTGACCCATTCGCGGGCTGTGGTTTTTCTGCAGTTGAGGATTCTCCGCACGACCAGTTTGGTGCATTCTACGTGGAGTTCGACGACGAGATCTACGACGAGTAGTTAGAGTTCCCCTGGGCTTCTTCCCTGGTGGACCGCGTGGATGGGCCTTCTTTTCCGTTTCGGCCTTGAGCCCTTTGCTTCTTGTTTGTACTCAGACCGGCTTGTTTTCTGCTGCATGATGTAATGTTGGAACATGTGTCCTCTGATTGGTGCCATTCGCTATATTTTGCTCAGTGAGAGCTTTTGGATAATTATTTCCTTTCTCCGTGTCTTAGGTTTATTCTGTGGTTTCAACTTGTTAAAAATCCGACTCGTATACCATGTGTGTATGGTTGAAGTATAAGAGATGGAAGACTTTTTGGGTTCTTGAGTGCACAATCTTGAAACGTATGTGACGTTGGGGTCGCCAAGAGCTGTCGGCCGATGATCCATTCGGAGCCTGGCCTGCATGTTCCTGGGATTGGTAACCCCAGTATGTTCTTGGTTGTGTGGCCCAACCGATACGTTTGTTTGTGTAGCCTGAATTCAGGGTCTGACAATAGATATGCTTGAGATCCTGGTACATCTTTGTGCTGCCAGGGTGGATAGAAAGCGGAGTATCATGAGTCTGCTTCAGAATGAGCTCTCTTAAGATGTCAATCTTGGGCAACTAAATGCGTTCTTCAAAGAGCAAGGTACCCTTGTCATCGAGAGAGAAACTCTTGTACTTATCCTTCCCAATGTTGACCATGATGTTCTTGACACCAAAATCACGCAACTGAGCGGCACGAATTTTATCCTCAAGTGTAGGAGTGGCAATCAAGTTTGCAAGATAACCAGAAGGAACCACTTGAAGATTGAGCTTCTTGAATTCTTCGTGAAGTGGAGGTTGGATGTCCTCAACCATGAGGTTGTTGCAATAGGACTTGCGACTAAGAGCATCAGCCATCACATTAGCTTTGTCTGGAGTGTAAGAGATGGTGAGATCGAAATCTGAGAGCTTCTCAAGCCACCTTGTTTGCCTGAGGTTCAAATCTGATTGAGTGAAGAGATATTTGAGACTCTTGTGGTCGGTGAAGATCTCACAACTGTGTCCCAACAAATAAGGTCTCCAAACCTTGAGGGCATACATGATTGCTGCAAGTTCAAGGTCATGTGTAGGATAGTTGAGCTCATGAGGCTGCAACTGACGAGAAGCATAAGCCACAACTTTGCGGTTTTGCATGAGGACTGCGCCTAGTACCTTTAAGGGATGCATCACAGAAGATTTGGAAAGTTTTGGAAGTGTCTGGGCCAACTAGAACAGGAGTGGAAGTGAGTTTAGTTTTCAAGAGATTGAAACTCTCATCACACTTTGGAGTCCAAAGGAACTTATTTTCTATCCTTCCTAGTATGATGGTGAGAGGCTTAGCGATTTTGGAGAAGTTCTCAACAAATCGGCGACAATAGCTAGCCATGCCAAGGAAGCTCTTGACCTGTTTCACCGTTGTAGGAGGCAACCATTCAACAATGGCCTTCACTTTTTCTGGATCAACAGAAATGCCTTCCGAAGAGATGACATGACCAAGATAGAATACTTTAGGAAGCCATAATTCACACTTGGAGAACTTGGCGTAGAGACGATGTTCTCGGAGTTCCAACAAGATAAGATGTAGATGTTCTCCGTGTTCTTCCTCGGTTTTGGAATAGATAAGAATGTCATCGAGATAGACTACCACGAACTTGTCGAGGTATTCCATGAAAACGAAGTTCATGAGACGAGAGAAAGTCGCCGGAGCATTTGTGAGACCGTAGGACATGACAGTGTATTCATATAGACCATAACGAGTGGTGAAAGCTGTCTTTGGAATGTCTTCTTTGCGGATCTTGATCTGGTGATAACCTGACCTCAAGTCCAACTTGGAGAAAACCTTAGCACTAGCGAGTTGATCAAACAGGTCATTGATGCGAGGAAGTGGATACTTGTTCTTGATGGTTTTCTTGTTCAGAGGACGGTAGTCAACAATCAGTCGCTCAGTCGTGTTCCTCTTTTTGACAAATAGAGTAGGACAACCCCAAGGAGAAGTACTAGGTTGGATGTGACCTTTACTTTCCAACTCTTCTAGCTATCTCTTAAGTTCAGCCAGTTCTTTGGGGCCCATCTTGTAAGGATGTTTGGAGATAGGAGCAGTGCCTGGTTCTAGTTCAATAACGAACTCCATGGCTCTGTCAGGTAGTACACCTGGCAATTCTTCAGGAAAGACGTCAGGAAAGTCTCGGACCACCGGTATATCTTCCATAGCATGAAGAGGATGAACATTGAGAGCAAAAAGCTGAGCTGAAGAGGTTTGGTTTGGAGAATAGACTATCTGTCCAGAAGGATGAGAAAGAGTTACAGTCTTTGTGGAACAGTCTATCTTAGCTTGATTGACTTTCAACCAATCCATGCCTAGAATGACATCGATGTCCGAGTTACCCAGTAGGATTAGAGAAGCAGGGAACAAGTGACCTCCAATTTCGATTTGGTTTCCATGGCTCACCCTGGAAGTCTGCATCTGAGTTCCCGTAGAATGGATCACGGGTGGAATAGACAAGGGATCTAGAGGCAGCTTTGTTGCTTCAACAAAGGTTCTTGACACACATGAATGAGATGCTCCAGTATCAAATAACACCTTAGCAGAAAAAGAGTTAACTAAGAGTGTACACATCACAACTTCTGGAGCTTCTTCTGCTTCATGGGCGTTGAGGTGGTTCACCCTTCCACTCCTAGCTACAGGTCTATTGTTGGGGAAGACAGGCCTAGCTGGAGCAGGTGCACGAACCATCACCTGAGTTGGAGTAGCGCGAGGTGGTGGTGGAGGAAGTCGGGTATCAGGGCACTTGTTGGAGTATTGGCCCATTTGCCCGCACTTGTAGCAGATCACGTGGGGGCGAACGCTCGGTGGCCTTGGCGGTCCTCCGAAATCCCTCATAGCTAGAGCCGGGTTTAGTGGGCGAGGCGCGAGTCCTGGAGCTCCTAGCATGTAGGTAGCTCGTGCGAGTGCATTGTTGGGCACCCAGATGCGACGCTTCTGAGCAGGAGCGGCAACGTTTGAGGAGGAAGAAAAGTTTCTCTCACGAGAGTGCTTGCGCGACTCCTCGAAGATCTTGCGCCCATGCTCCTCATTGGGCGCGATGTTGACGAGGTCCTCGAAGTTATCAGCCTTGACGAGGTTCAGCTTGTACGTGAGCGCGAGGTTGAAACCCTTGTGGAACTTGGCCATCTTCTTGACCTCAGTGTTCACCACATCTCCAGCGTAACTAACAAGGCGATTGAACTCGCCATTGTACTCCATCACGTCCATCTTTCCTTGCGTCAGCGAGTTAAACTGCTCGTGCATCCTGTCCATGAGGCCTTCTGGGATGTGGTGGCGCAGGAAGGCTGTCTTGAAATCCCCCCAAGTGGTAACCACCCCGGGAGCTCTCATTGCCTGGAAGTTCTCCCACCATGAGGCAGACTTGCCCCTCAGCAGGTAGGATACGTAAGGAACCTTGTCTTGCTCAGCCACGTGGGCGATAACAAGGGTCCTTTCCATCTCGCGAAGCCAATCATCAACTTCCAGCGGCTCAGTGGGGGAAGCAAAGTTCCATGGGCCCAGACCGAGGAAGTCCTTGACGGTCACACGTGCATTGCCTTCATTGCGATGTCGTGGTTGTTCTGGTAGGCTTGGTGCTCAGCTATTTGAGCCAGAACTTGGGTCATCTGCCCAAGCAACTCAATGATCGGTGGCGGTTCATTTCCTTCCGCATTGCGGATGTTCCTGGTGTTCGCCATACTGGATACATTGGATATTAGAACATCAACAAGATACAGAAAGTCAGGGAAAAACTTGGAAAGTAGGGAAAAACAAGATACAATCAGTGGACCATGCTCTGGAGTGTGTCCGCCCACATCAGACAGGCGACTTAGTGGTGGAAGCTGGAACCTCGGGTACGCGTCTAGTGTGACGTTCCCCCTGTCGTACTGACCGAGGTGAGAGAGTGCCCGCTGCAGCTGTTCACAGACTGCTGCTAGCTCCAAGTGTAGAGCTCCAGCAACTGAGTCTGAAGACTGGCCAAACTGAGCGGTCCTGTCAAGAGCATCAGTCTCGTACTGAGAGTCTGTGTAGGTGAGGTATGGAACGTAACAGAACGGAGGGTAGTTGAAACAGTAGTAGTCCCTGCGCAGAGCCACAACTGCATCATAAGCTGCCAAGTGTACTGCCATGTCCACACATGAAGTTGCAGCCTCGTACTTGTGTGCAGTACCACCATCATCTCCCCTGATCCGAACTATATGTTGGGGATATACCAACTAGGGTTATCTCCAACATGGATCAATCCGGCTAGTCCAAGGTGGCCCAAGGATAGTAAGGCTGAAGCCTGGCGGGTGACACAGATAGCTGACGTACAAGGAATTAGGTAGACGGTCCAAGGAAGGCAGAAGGCCGAAGCCCATCAAGCCACCAAGCCCAAGACGGACGTGAAAGGAAAGACGTCGCCTAGAGGGGGGGGGGGGGGTGAATAGGCGAGGAACATTTTTTACAGTTTAGTCTTGATAAATGCGGAATAAAACTTAGTGTTTAACTTATCCATGACACAACCTAAATATACTAGGTTCACCTATGTCCACCAACAACTTATGCTACGCAAGACAAACAACAAAGTGATAGTAAGGTAAAAGACTTCAAGCACGATGGCTATCACAAAGTAAAGTGCATAAGTAAGAGCTCGGGTATTAGAATAACCGAGGCACGCGGAGACGAGGATGTATTCCCGAGTTGCACCACAAGAGTTGTACGTCTCGTTGGAGAGGTGTGAGCAACCACAACAGGTTTGCTCAACGCCACAAAGGCCTCACCTTCTTCTCCGATGAACTCGACCACAAAGGTCCGAGTCCACCTTCCACTATGAACTCGTTTGGGGCGGAGAACAATCCCGTACAATGTACCTTGGGGCACACACCCACAACCGAATTGGGGGCTCCCAAATGACCACAAGAGGTCTTGACCACAAAGGTCCCAACTAGCCACAAAGGCCTTGACCACAAAAGGTCCTATGCCACAAAGGCGGCCACTAAGGCGTCTAGGGTCCAAGACCCAAGAGTAACAAGCTCACGAATTTCACCACCACGAATCCTCGTGGAGGGCTCAAACCGATGCAAGATGCAATGACAAGAACACACAAAGTGCTCAAGACCTTCACTCTCAAATTCCAACAAAGCAACAAATGCTAATGGGGGAATAAGATAGGAAGAGCAAAGAAACCACAAAGGAGTCAAATCCTTCACTCCCAAATCCCACCAAAAGAAACCAATGCTTATGGGGGGAGAAGAGAGGAAGAACAAAGGAGGAGAACCACAAAGGAACTCTAAGATCTAAATCCACTAGATTCCTCTAATTTAGAGAGGATATGGATTGGTGGAATTGTAGATCTAGATCTCCTCTCTCTTTTCCCTCAACGATATGCAAGAATCATGGGAGGGATTGAGAGATAGGCAAGCTCAAGAAGGTCAACAATGGAGGGGATTTTCGTGCTCTGGAGCTTGGGGTCAATGGGGAAGAAGACCCCCTTAAATAGGACCCCCAAAAATTGACCGATATGTGAAAATCGCGACCCCTCAGCGGTACTACCGCCCCAGTAGCGGTACTACCGCACCGGGTGATTCTGGACGCCCAAAACGCGCTAGTTCCTGGTGTCCTAGCGGTACCGGGGCGGTACTACCGCTGGACAAAAAAACTGCAGGAACACCCAAACGAAAACAATGATAACATGACCATCCGAACTTTGTTTTTGATGATTTTTGGCTCGTTGGAATCACAACAAAGAGCTCTATAAGATCATGCAGAGAAACATCATAGTCCATCATGTGAGCATAAAACCAAATGGGGAAAGGTTGAACTTTCATATAACATGTAAACTGGTAAAACCTCCAATATAAAAAACGTAACAAGATATTCATATGAAATCCGTTTTTGATGAATTAGAGCTTAATATGAATATGAACTAAGCTCTAAATTATCACATGGATAAAGCACAACAAGTTTTCCAAAGTAAAACATTTTCGAAGCACTTGTGCTTGTGAAGAAGACCGCGAGACAAGCACCAAATTCCAACAAGGATAAAAGCCAAATAAGAACCAAGAAAGATGATATGCCAAGCATGCAAAGGTTTGAGCTCTCCACAAAGGTGCGATCAAGTTAGTCACTCGAGAGCCCCTCTTTATAGTACGCCTATCTATCCTATAACCCTATTAAGATCATACCTTTGCCTTGAGCAATCCACTTGAGATAGATGATGACGATCATGGTCTCTTCAAGTGGACCACCTTTTTTGATTGTGCTTGCTATCACATGCTTGATGAAGACTCCTCCAAATGTTCCCCTATACTCCATTATGGGAGAGCCTCGCTTAGCTTCGTCTTCATGTCTCAATTTCTTACTCCAAGCATAAGATATCTCCGACAAGCTTCTCTTGGTCTTGCACTTTTCAACCTTGATGACGATCACGACATGACGTCATCCTCCATGAGCTATATGAATTGATCTTCTTGTTGCAAGCCCATGGGAAGATACCTAACCCCACATATAGATACCACACACACACTTGGGTTAGTTCACAAAGCTATATGGGCAAGAGCTTACCAACCCAAGAGATACATGATCCACTTGGTACATCTTGTAACTTTGTGTGTTGATCAACATATTGATCAATATCGTATCATCCCATCTACCTTCATATGGGTGATGTCTTGACATCTTCAAGACATACTTGCAATATGCTCAACACAAACATTAGTCCATAGGGTTTGTCATTAATTACCAAAACAATACATGAGGGCACATGCCCTTTCAATCTCCCCCATTTTGGTAATTTATGACAATCCCTTTTACGGGGGTTTATATAAGGAATTAAACAACCGTGCAACACACTCAAAAAAGCAAGTTGGCAAGAGAACCAAAATTCCCTTAAAACCCTCTAAATCTCTCCCCCATTGGCATCCATTGTCGAAATGGGCAAAAAATCTAGAAGGCCAATATAATAAGAGCTCCCCCATAAATTATGCATTTCTCATGATATGAGTGAAATCAAATGCATATATCGAATGATGAAAAGATGGAGGGGATAAAATTATATTGAGGATCCAAAGAAAGCAAAAGAAAGAGACCAATCGAAATCAAATAGAAAGATACCAATTGCAAAACAAAAGATGCATTCACAAACTAAGCAAGCAATCAAAGGATCCAGAAAAAATGGACACGAGAAGATGTTACGATAAGATCAATCAAGTGTTCAAATGAATCAAGATGGAACTCCCCCAAGGTACATGCACAATGAACGATTTGTATTTCAATATAAGGTGCACAACATGGAATCCTCATTCCTTCCTAGATTAATTTGAACAACCAAGTGCAAGAGTGCATAGATGGAAAAGAATCAACGTGTAACATCCCAACATTTTATAATGTTTGAAAATCACTAATATTTTAAAACTTTTTGTTTTTATTAAAAATAAAAACATTATATGCATAAGAAATACAACTATAAAAGATTTCAAACACATTTAAAGGATTTAATATTTCAAATATCTCAGTTTATCATCATTTTCAAAAGTTGTTTCAGGTTAAACATTTTATTATCCATTGTAATTATTAAAACCTCAATATCTAATTTGATAAATGTTATACAAACTTTCAAACCATTTCCCTGTAATAAAAAGTTCTTTGTAAGTATTTGATTTAAACCACATAGCCATAGCTAATCATAAATTAAAATAATATTTATAACAAATTGAAACATGGTCTAATTGCCTAGTAAGTTTTCATTATTGTAACTAAATTCAAATTATAGTTTTGGAAACTATAACTTTATAATTCTCAACTTTAAAACTTCATAGATTTTAAATTAATTAATTAGCCAAATAAACATGTCATTGCTTAAATGAATTTCATTTATTTTCAAAGCATGAAATGATCAATATATTCTAAATAAGAAATGAATTAAAACAAAAATCTTTTCCAAAGTTGTTATGAAGTTTTCAAATGAATTATCATAATATAAAATATAATGGTGCACAAATTATTTTCAATTAAAAATGAATACCTTATATATTTCACATTTCCTTAAAATTATTTATATTTAGTTCTTTAATATTATGCCAAAATAAAGATAAATGATTTCAGCAAAACAAATTTAAATAACTTAAATTCAAACATAATTGAATGTGGCTATTTCATAGAATTTATTTTTAGCCAAAAAATAAAATTAATTAAACCCTAGTTTTGACTCTAACATAAAGTGTCAAATTTGTATTTAATCAATATTTCAAAATTATAAATTCAAAAAGTTTTCAAAACATGCCCACAACTGGTTTAACACAAAGATATGGTTTTTACAAATTTTTAGGAATTGATTTGACTTCATTTGGAGTTATAAATCAAAAGTTACTAAGAAAATAAAAAAATCAGAAAAGGAAAAAGAAAAATCCCTGACAGTGGGACCCACCTGTCAGGGGAGGCGTCTTCAACCTCCAGAAATCCCGCCCGAGATCGCCAGAGCTCAATTCCGCGCCGTGATCAACGCGAGCGTTCCCTCCTCTGCCCTATAAGTAGCCCGCGCGCTCCTCTCTCTTTCCCCCTCAAACCCTAACAAACTGTGCTCCCAGGCCGGAGAATTTTGCCGCCGGAGCCGCACACCGCCGCCGCCGTGTTTCTTCTATCCCGGCGAAAAGAAGCCACCTCCCACCCCGAGACCACGTTCATCCTACTCCCCACCACATTACGCACCACCCCAGCGCCCCCTCGGAGTTTTTCTGCGACGAAATCATCGATCCCGTGCACGACCCGATAGTCACCGCCGCCACCGCCACTTCGTCCACGCCTCCGTGCCACTCCGGGAACGCATCGACGCCGATACGACGCCCATCGCCTCCGCCTCGTCCCGGCGCACCTCGTCGTAACCTCCCCGGAGCGAGGCGAGCACCGTAACGACCGGAGCGTCCTCGCCCGAGCCCAGCACCGCCGTCTCCTCCAACTCTGGCGACCGTCCGCGCCGCCCGGTGAGCTCCTCTTCTCCCTACCGTCCGATTCCAATCCTACGGCCCAGATTAGATTCCGTCAGCGAATCGGTACGGCCAGATCTAGACCGTCAGATCTAGATCTGACGATCCAGATCTGTTAACTTATCCACGTCGGATCCCAGTCAGCGCACAGTCAGCGCCCAGTCAGCGCTGACGTGTAAAATCATTTTTCTCGATTTATTTAATTTGGTAGTTTTACAGAAAAAGACCATGTAACTTAGATCTGTCAAAACTTTTTAACCACTTATCCTAATTCAAATATTTTTACATATTTGGAAAGCCCTTGACATGTAGAATATTTTAGATCTGCCAAAATTCAAATTTGACTTAGTTTAAAATATTCAAATGTCAAATGGTGAATTTGACTATTTTTGTCATAACTTTAAATCTGTAAATTCAATAATTGCAAATAAAATTGTTTTAGAGACCTTGAAATATTTGTAAATTGATGCCACTGCTATAAAATATTTTGAGTAATATATTAATGAATTCATAGTTATATATTTAATTTGAATAGTTTGAGTATTTTCAACATAACTATTAATAGAAATATTATTTTTGATTAAATCAAATTGCTATAAATCTAATTAAATGCCCCCTGTCTATTAACACTACTTATAAAATTTTGTTATAAAAATGTAATCATAGAAAACTTTAATCTTATAATTATTCCTTTTATTTTCCAAAAATAGAAATTAATTAAATTGCATTTATAAATTCATGCATATTTATGTAAATATAACAAAAATAAGTATTATGTTTCTTGTGATTTAAAATTGCATTTCATGCATAGCATATTTTATTTTGTAGTTACATTTCCCATAAGAAAACTCCTCCCCCATTTTCTCTAAGTTAGAAATATTTTCAAACTTAGTATTTTGGTAAAAGTTTTATAACATAGACACTTACGATTTTCAACATGGAGCTAGAAGACCAATGAAGGGCTTAGCCAAAACAAGACTCCAAAAGAATCACCAAGAAGTAGAAGCACTTAGAAGAAAAGTCAAGAAGAAGTTCATGAGAAAGTTACAAGTATGGAGAAGATTCCTAGAAGACCAACCACAACCTTCTTTCTACCTTTTCCCTCTTTCCTAATCTTGTCTTTCACATTTGACTTAAACAATTTTGATCATGATATTATCATCTTAAAGTTTGTTGGATCCTAGCGGCATAATGAGATGAAGCGGCCTGGAAACAAACCTTACATGTCCACGTACATGAGACCTGTTCCACAGTTTAAGTGGCTGGCCGGGTGTCTGTCTCTCTCACTTTAGTGAATATCCAATTTACAAAGAGTTGATAGTAATTGTTGATCACCTTATAAAATTAGTATTTTCTCCAAGTATTTTTGCACATCATGGCTAAGCCATTTGAGTGCTTATTCTAGATAATTTATAACAAAGTTATCTTGTCCAACTTCTAACCTTAATCCTTAGTCATTTTGACCAACCTACTTGCCTTGCATTAACTTAAAAGATTTTTCATGGCATGACATGCCTTTCTAGTCCTTAGAATTAAATTGCATATCATACATGACATGTTTTCCTTAGAAGTTTTATGAAACTTATTTGTTCAATATGTATGTGCATGTAAGTTTGATGATTGTTGTTTGTTGATTGTTGTATTGTTGTTTGCTTATATTGTTAAGATTGAACGGAGAGCAAACGTTCGTTGTTGAAAAGAGTTTGTGAAGAACGACAACATTCAAAGGCAAGTGGCACACCCCCCATAAAAGTCATGTGTAGGATAGTAGATTATTTTCTATGCATGAGTAGATTATTTTCTATGCATGAGTAGATTATTTTTCTATGCATGAGTAGATTATTTTCTATAAGCATGTGTAGGATAGTATTGCTATGCAAGCCATGTTTATACTTCCTTATTCCTGTGTCTAGGTTCCTATGAAAATACTTAGTAGAATTATGATGCTATGCAAAAACTATTTTGATGAAATGTTAAATTCTACTAAGATATAATCAAACACCTGGGTGGAATTGGCTGCTTGGCTGTATGAGTTGAGTGTTGTCCCCAGGGGATTTACCTGTGGGATATTCACTTGTGGATGGCCACCCAGGAACAGAGGAATCTGAAGAACTCCGAGTGAAGATTGCTTCTCGTGCAGCCACTGCCATTATGGGCTCTGGCTTGATCAACTAAGCTGCGTGGACTCGCCCCGGCCTGACCGGTGGAGGTAGTGGTTTGTAGGTGGAGCGCGTCAGGCCAGAGTGGGAGGGAAAATGCTTCTGAAAGATCTCGTCTCATTCTTCTCCTTTCCCTTATCACAGATGGTGTGTAAAGGATAATTTGGGTTGAATGGGTACAATGGTGAACGTGCACAACCTCTGCAGAGTTAAAATCTAAGTACTTAGCCGTGTCCCCGGAAACGGACAATTGAGCAGCTGAACGAGGACGTCAACGGAGGATTCCACCATTCCAAGTTCAGAAATAAAACTTGATGGGTGAACAAGGGAAGATGAGATTATGGTTTTCATGCCATACTTGTCTTGATTTTAAGAAAGTGTTTTCCAAAGAGATAGGAAAAATTGGCTTTATGCAAAATAGCCTTGAACTCCACCAGCCAAATATGCATATAGGCTATTAGAGTTATTCCAATAAGCGTCCATAGTGTCACTTGCCAGACTCCATTTTTAATGGAATCTGAACCATGTTGTTGCAATATTTTTCTTATTGCAGATTTGATCAGATGACGAGTGAGGTTTCGTTTAAAGGTTTCGAGTCTACAACCAACATGTTTTCGCCTGTGGCAACATGAAGTCGATGGAGACTCACTGCCATTGTATTTCCGCCGTTTACTCTTTCGAAGCTAGCTTTATGCTATGCAACTTGTATTGAATTTTTTTGTAAGTCTGGATCATCGATGTAACAAAATTGATACTTTGTTGTGATATTACATCGTAAACTGTGTGCGCAAACGAATCGATCCAGGGATTTGCACTATACACAGGTATCTGCCTTATTTAAGGAGCATGTACGCTACAGATGGTATCAGAGCACTGTGTTGCCTGTAGGTTCGAAAACTAGGTATGGATAGAAATAGGATTTGACCATAGGATTGAAAATCTATTTTATTCACTTTTCTAAAAACAAAACTTTTCATTTTATCTTCCTCATACTCTCATCTACTATCAACCTTCTGAAAATACCTTATGTTTTTCTAGATGACCTTTTCTTGTAGTCTAAGTCTGATTCTACTGCTTCATATAGAAAGTTTCAATTCAACATGAAGTTCTACATGAATGGAAGACCACTGAAGAAACAGGATTCGGCCAACACTTCTAAGATATCCAATAAAGTTGAACAAGAACTTGAAGCACTCACGAAGGAGGTAGATTTGACCACCACCTAAATAGAATGACGATATCGTGTTAGTGTATTGATCATATCAACTTGGCTATATGACAATACTAGATTGTTTGTTTGTTGTGAACCTTGTTGCTTGATGTTTGTTAGATGTTGATTGATTATGTTATAGATTGGTTGCCTTGTTTTGTTTTATTGAACTAGGATTCCTCCATAGTACAAATAATTCAACTCATTGCTTTCTAAACCAAACAGATGTCTCACCCCAATACCAACACCAATGATTTGCATACAACTATGAGACTACTATTAGAGAACCAGAGTCAGTTGTGGAAGTTGATCAATGACCAACTGCCTAAGATTGATCAAAACCATAGTGATTTTGAAGAGAACCTTATGACCAAACTAAAGGCATGCAAAACTTGTGGAGAGATAGGACATACGTCCAAAGGATGTCCTGATGAGTGTCCCCAAGGTCATACCCGACATCCAGGTAAAGGATGCCTCACAAGTCAGGTTACTTGCTTCCTGTGTGAAGGAACAAACCATGTCCCAATTCAGTGTCAACTTTATCCGTTGGTGCAACAAGCTATCCAGCAAACCAAGGAAGGAATGCAACAGTCTCTCATAAAGATCCTGGAAGAACAAGAACAAAAGGTTAAATCCAAGAAAGATCTTAGCCACATAAGATGCTACAAGTGCAAAGATACGGGACACTATGCCAGTGCCTGCCCTGAGTGGAAGAAGGATAAATCTCTTCAAGGACCGAGTGGAAAACGTGAGTGCTAAAACTTTCTGTATCCACCACATGCCATTGTATTTTGAATACTTGTAAGCCTTACATCAGAGAACTAAACGAGAATAAACAGAGTTTCTAGACTGACCACAAATATTTCTTTCAAGGGTGGTAGCCACCTAGTTAAAGTAAACCCCGTTGCTTAAACCCACATATCCCAAACTATCTTTCTTTCTTTCGAGTCTCCCCAATCAGAAAAATCATCCCCTACCAGCTTTCAAGTTTCCATGTCAAAACCTTCATCTCTGTAACATCCCAACATTTTATAATGTTCAAAAATCACTAAAATTTAAAACTTTTGTTTTGATTAAAAATAAAACATTAAAATGTATAAGAAAACCAATTATGAAAGACTTCAAACATATTGAAAGAGTTTAATATTTCAAATATCTCAGTTATTATTATTTTCAAAACTTGTTTCAAGTTAAAAAATTTATTATTCCATTGTATTTTCTAAAAAAACTCAATATATAATTTGATAAATATTTTACAAACTTCAAACCATTGTATTCTAATAAAATAGTTTACTTATAAGCAATTGATTTTCAACCACTTAGCCATATCTATTCATAAATTCAAGACTATTTAAAATGGTATATTTGCCCAATGGTTTTCATTCATGTAACTAAATTCAAATTATAGTTCTGGAAATTATAATTTCATAATTCATAACTTTAAAACTTCACATGTTTTATAATTAATGAATTAAACAAATAAGCATTTCATTTACTTAAATTACTTTCATTAATTTTCAAAACATGAAATGATTAATACTCTATATAAGAAATTATTTGAATATAAAATCTTTTCCAAAGTTGTTTTATGAAGTTTTCAAATGATTTATCATATTATGAAACTTAATGGTGCACAAAATAATTTGAATTAAAAATGATTACATTACATTTTCACTTTTCATTACAAATAGTTGTAATATGTTATTTAATAATCTATTAAAGCTAAAATTTATTTAATATTGGAATATGAGTTTAAATAACTTAAATTCAAACACATTTGAATGTGGGTATTTCATAGAATTTATTTTAGCCAAAAATAAAATTAATTAAACCCTAGTTTTAAATTGAACATAAAGTGTCAAATTTGCATTAAACCAATATTTCAAATTTATTAATTTTAAAAAGTTTTCAAAACATACCCACAACTGGTTTAACACAAAGATATTATTTTTACAAATTTTTAGAATTTTATTTGACATCATTTGGACATTTAAATCAAAAGTTATGAATTAATTGGAAAAATCAGAAAAAGAAAAATCGCTGACGTCAGCGATGACGGCAGCTGCATCTTCAACCTCCAGCGAAAATCTCGGCCGAAACTCCTCTCCCAATCCCGGATCAAATCGAGGACGAAATCAGCGGGATTTGTTTCCTTTGAGTGTTCCTATAAAATCCCCTCCTTCTCCTCTCTCTTTCCCCTCAAAATCACGCCCCCAGGCCGTCGCGAAAGCTCACCGGAGTTCGCAACTTCCGCCGCCGTATTTCTCTGTTTTCCGGCGACACGGTACGACCCCGCCGCCCATTCCTCGTTCTCTGCCCCTCCCGCACTCGCGCGCATCTCCTAAGACCCCGGTTCGATTGTTTCGTGCAGAGTATTGGGCACCCCGTGCACGACCCGAGCTCGCCGGCGTTCGAGCCAACTCCGACCGCATCTCGTCGTTCCAGGACGAACGGCTCGAGGCCACCACCCCCATCCGACCCGCCGTGCCGCGCTGCTTCTCGAGGTGGTCTTCCCCGAGCCCGGGAAGCACCGGAGCTGCCGCGCCGTCCACGCCCGAGCGGAGCGCCGCCGTCTTCTCCAAGTCCGGTGAACCTCCGCCGCCGGTTTTTGGTCAAAGCGCTGTGAGCACTCCGATCTCCTTCCAACGGCTGAGATTAGAAGTTTAAATTGAATCGGTACCTTTAGATCTGGACCGTAGATCTAGATCAGGACGGCCCAGATCTGTTCACTTATCCACGTCGGATCGCAGTCAGCAGCCCAGTCAGCGCACAGTCAGCGGCCAGTCAGCGCTGACGTGCAAAATCATTTTCGCGATTTAATTAATTGGCAGTTTTGCAGAATAGCCCTGTCTATTCAAACTATCATATCTTTTTCTCTGTTTATCCAAATTCAAATGTTTTTATATTTTTGGAAAGCCCTCGACATGTAGAATATTTTAGATCTGCCAAATTCAAATTTGACTAAGATTAGTATATTCAAATTTCAAATGGAAGATTTGAATATATTTGTCATAACTTTAAATCTGTAATTCCAAAAATTACAAATAAAATTGTCTTTAGAAACTTTGGAATATTTGTAAATTGATGCCACTGCTATAAAATATTTTTGAGTAATAATTGAATGAATTCATAGCTATATATTTAATTTGAATAGTTTGAGTATTTTCAACATAACTATTAATAAAAATATAATTTTTGATTAAATCAAATTGCTATAAATTTAATTAAATGCCCCCTGTCTAATAACACTATTTATAAAATTATGTTATAAAAAATTAATCATAGAAAAATTTAATCTTATAATTATTCCTTTTATTATATTTTCCAAAAATAGAAATTAATTAAATTGCATTTATAAATTCATGCATATTTATAAAGAAATCACAAAAGTTATTTTGATACTTTCTTGTGATTAAAAGTGCATTTCATGCATAAATTATTTTTTTATATAGTTATACTCCCCATAGGAAAACTCCTCCATTATTTTCTCTAAGTTATGATTATTTTCAAACTTACCATTTTGGTAAAGTGCTACACTCAGACACTTAGTAATTTTCAACATGAAGCTAGAAGACCAATGAAGGACTTAGCCAAAACAAGACTTCAGAAGTATCTCCAAGGAGTAGAAGCACTTAGAAGATAGATCAAGAAGAACTTCATGAAGACCAACCAGAAATATTTTCTAAGTCTTGCTCCCTCTTTCTTTCTTTTCTCCCTCCTTCTTCCGTTAGAGTTCATGATGACTAAGTTAAATCCAAGACCAGCCTCGAGGATACAAGAACCACCAAGTCTAAAGATTTATCAAGTCTATTAAAACTTCAATCAAGACATCACAAAGGAGAATGTTACAAGTCTGGAGATGAAGCCTGGAAGACCAACTACATCATTCTTACTATCTTTTCCCTCTTTCCTAATCTTATCTTTCTCTTTAGACATAAACGATTTTTGATCATGTTATTACCATATTGAAGTTTGTTGGATCCTAGCGAAATCGTGAGATGAAGCGGCCTGGAAACTAACCTTACATGTCCACGTACATGAGACCTGTTCCACAATTTAAGTGGCTGGCCGGGTGTCTATCTCTCTCACTATAGTGAATATCCAATTTACCAAGAGTTGTTAATAATTGTTGATCACCTTGAAGAATAGAGTTAGTATATTCTCTAAGTAGTTATGCACATCATGACTAAGTCATTGAGTGCTTATTCAAGATGATTTATAACAACGTATTTTGACCAACATAATTGCCTTGCATTAGATTAAAAGAATTTCATGGCATGACATGCATCTCTATTCCTTAGAAATAATTTGCATATCATGCATGACATGTTTTTCTTAGAAGTTGAAGAAACTTGTTGGTATGTGTTGTGTTGTTTTGATTGTTGTATTGTTGTTTGTTTGTATTGTTTAGACTGAACGGAGAGACCCGAGTTCGTTGAAAAGAGTTTGTGAGCAAAGACATCATTCAAAGGCAAGTGGCACACCACCCATAAAAGTCCTATTATTTTTCTATGCATGAGTAGATTATTTTCTATAAGCATGTGTAGGATAGTATTGCTATGCAAGCCATGTTTAGACTTCCTTATTCCTGTGTCTAGGTACCTATGAAAATACTTAGTAGAATTGTGATGCTATGCAAAAACTATTTTGATGAAATGTTAAATTCTACTAAGATATAATCAAACACCTGGGTGGAATTGGTTGCTTGGCTGTATGAGTTGAGTGTTGTCCCCAGGGGATTTACCTGTGGGATATTCACTTGTGGATGGCCACCCAGGAACAGAGGAATCTGAAGAACTCCGAGTGAAGATTGCTTCTCGTGCAGCCATTGCCATTATGGGCTCTGGTTTGATCAACTAAGCTGCGTGGACTCGCCCCGGCCTGACAGGTGGAGGTAGTGGTTTGTAGGTGGAGCGCGTCAGGGCAGAGTGGGAGGGAAAATGCTTCTGAAAGATCTCGTCTCATTCTTCTCCTTTCCCTTATCACAGATGGTATGTAAAGGATAGTTTGGGTTGAATGGGTACAATGGTGAACGTGCACAACCTCTGCAGAGTTAAAATCTAAGTACTTAGCCGTGTCCCCGGAAACGGACAATGGAGCAGCTCAACGAGGACGTCAACGGAGGATTCCACCATTCCAACTTCAGAAATAAAACATGATGGGTGAACAAGGGAAGATGAGATTATGGTTTTCATGCCATACTTGTCTTGATTTGAAGAAAGTGTTTTCCAAAGAGATAGGAAAAATTGGCTTTATGCAAAATAGCCTTGAACTCCACCAGCCAAATATGCATATAGGCTATTATGCTCTGTTTGGATGTTTGTATTGAGAGGGTAGATATTATATTGGTCTGAATATCCAATATCGTGGATATTGATATTGAGACTGAATGTCAATATTTTCTGTTTGGATGTATTAGATATTCAGAAATAGACAAGATATTGAGGTTGAATGTCAAATGTTGTTTGGATGGTACAAAAGTGATGAATTGCAGTTTTTGAGACATTGAGCATTATGTATTTATATTCATGTCAAAATTGTACAGAACAACACGGTCTTGTTCTCGAACACATATGAACAAGGTTGCATATGTCAACCGAACACTACAAAACTAACACAAGATTTAGTAATGGACAAAACACGTCACCACACAACACAGCTTCACACGAAATCAAGAGAGAACAAGAAAGAGAGAGTAATCAATTTGAATCAATTCAGGTGGTGCTTCAGCTTGGTGAAGAGTAGGTCGGTTGTACTGAAGTTGGTGGAGAGCAGCAGTAAGAGGCGCAAGAAACAAGAGCTTCAGGTCGTCGTTTTGGGGAAGATCAGCAGCAGAACTTGGGGTCAAGGAAGAGCATCAATAGCAACATCCGGAGCAGGCCGTCATTGTCGCTGGAAAGTTGGTGAAGATGTGTACCCAACGTCGCAGGTCAGGTGATCGATCTGTACCTCTCCAGAGAAGCTGCAACTCCATGCTGGCCGCAGGTCAGGGAATCGATCTATTTCTCCGTCCTTGCAAATGAATAAGAGGGGGATGAGACATGATGGAGAGACGACGGGAGATAGGATTCGCGAAGCGTTACGCGGTGCGGGGCGAATATCTCCACAATGTCGAGCTGTTGACCTCGACATTCGCTGGCTTCCTTTTCCCTGTTCCAAGCTCTCGCTCGATATCGTGTTTCAATACACATATAGAATATCTAATGCATCCAAACGACCTTATTTCGGATATTCGGGACTGGAGACACCCGAATGTCTAATATCTTGCCTCAATATAAACATCCAAACGTACCGTTAGAGTTATTCCAATAAGTGTCCATAGTGTCACTTGCCAGACTCCATTTTTAATGGAATCTGAACCACGTAGTTGCAATATTTTTCTTATTGCAGATTTGATCAGATGACGAGTGAGGTTTCGTTTAAAGGTTTCGAGTCTACAACCAACATGTTTTCGCCTGTGGCAACATGAAGTTGATGGAGACTCACTGCCATTGTATTTCCGCCGTTTACTCTTTCAAAGCTAGCTTTATGCTATGCAACTTGTATTGAATTTTTTTGTAAGTCTGGATCATCGATGTAATAAAATTGATACTTTGTTGTGATATTACATCGTAAACTGTGTGTGCAAACGAATCGATCCAGGGATTTGCACTATACACAGGTATCTGCCTTATTTAAAGAGCAGGTACGCTACACAACTCAACTTGCAACAAACAAATGTTGAGCAAAAGGAAAGAAACGTGACAGTTAAAGACTTGCTCAAGCGAGAAAAGATGGATATGATATGGGAATACATTTTAAGAGACTAAGAAGGGTGAGCCAAGGCATCACCATAGTCTTTCAAGGTAAGAAGCACATAATGTATATCATGTATTTCGCATACAAACACACCAAAGAATACACGACAAATAGGTTTACAAGCTTATAAAGAGGCAAAGAGAATACCAAATCAAATACAAAGCTTGTGCCTTTCAGAGATCACCAAAGGACCAAGAAGGAAATAAAGGTGATCACTAAAGATTTTGAATACCAAAGAAGGATGTACCTAATTTCATGTATACGAGTTTCTAAGTAGGCACTAAGTTCACCTAGAAACATGCACACACAAAATAGGCACTAGGAAAAGAACATGATATCCATTAGGAAGTCATAAAATATCAATGAGAATTTTGCCTAAACCCATAGCACAAAGCTATAATTTTAGGAAAAGAAAAACTTCCAACACACACTCTTCAAAGTATCTCAAATACCCACAAATGATAAGTGATAGTTGAGATGCTTCGAGAATGGTAAAAACTCTCTCAAACGGCAAATGATTTTGAAAATTCATCCATATTGCATATGAAACAATTTAACAAGAATTGCTAGATTAACATAGTTGGAATTGATGAATCATGAACATGATCAAATATGTTCCCTTTACTATGTAATCATCCCGGCTTGCTCAAATTTGTAATAAAGACGATTCGAAAGGAACTTTGCAAAAACCATATCAAATGCAACTCGAGAGACTCATGCCAAGATACAACCAACACAAGGTTGAGGGATAGAAAAGTATGCATGAGATAGATACTTGTTACCGAGATAGCATTGATGAAGTAGGAGGTAGGTGCTCATGATCATCCAAGCTTGGCTCAAAAAGGCACATGATGAGGACTCTCTCCTTGTAATCGAGACAAGCTTCCAATGCATCTCCAATGTACCTAAAACAAATTTAAGTACAAAGTGGTACCCAAACTCATTGGGTCCTAAGTAGTTAGAGCAACTACAATACATAGGACAAACTCCACATAAATATGTGCCTATTGATATGAAATTGAATTTCAAGCACATCTTAGCCATTTAGGATTTGGTGGAGTTTATACTATATATTGGAACAAGGAAAGTAAGCATGGCACAAGATATACATATAGTAAATATGCATGCACAAAACTTTCAAGAACCGAAAGAGATACAATTTTCGACAAAGTACCAATTAAATCATGAAGTTACACAACAGTGTGGCAAGAAAAAGAATTGTCCACATTATATCCCAATACTCGAACCAACACATGATTGGAGAAGCCAAAATGAAAAGATATCAAAAGAAAATAAGGTCAAGGCCAAAAACATTGAGCATATGAAATACATCAAATAAACATGCTCAAAAGTTTATCTCGTTCAAGAAGGTAGACTACAAGACAAGGAATGAGATAGCCAACTCCACATAGGAGAAAATGGTTTCATAGAACACTAAGACCCTCTACACTTATCGTGATGGCACAAAAGTACCAAGACGAACAATGTTTGTCTTCCAACGAGACACGTCATCGGGATCCAACACCAATAAGAAAGACCAAATGTCAATGGAAGACAACTAATGTTCAAAAGTATATAGGATTGCTCCCCCACAATTTGTGCATCATATGATCTTGTATAAGAATACAAAATGCACATAAATGGAGTCATTGCTCTCCATGTATATTGTTAAACACTAGTCATGTTCAAAGAAGGGAATACGATACAATATTAATTTAAAGAAAGTTGTTCTTAAGAATATAAAGTAGCTTCCCCGTGATTAGTGCATAGTTTTTGATCTTGCATGTAAACACAAAAGGCACTCAAGCGGGATCATCACCCTCCATACATCTTTTTGAACACAAGTTTAAGGAAAAACAATAAGATCCACAAACAAAACAAAAGAAGGTGTTCTACTCAATGTAGGATAGCTCCCCCAAGAATAGTGCATTGCCAAGAAGTAAGACCTCGAAAGTAAATGCACAACAATTGAATCCTTGCTTTTCTTAACTCTAGAAAGCATAAACCACATTTTGAGTAGAGCAAAAATGATCCAAAGCATACAAGGAAGACATAGGAAATAATTTCAAAACAAGCCTTGCCAACAAATAAGGCGATTGATGAGCAAAGACCAAAGTAGATATGATAAATAAATATACCACAAATAAAATTATCACTTGTCAAAGACAAGGAATGTATGGAGATATTTCTCGGTGGTAAGTATATATTCAAGATCATAATCACAAAACATAAGCATGTGGCAAAAGATGGGAATTGAAAAACATGCTTACATAGAGATTTTTGATGGCTTAAAATAATCAATAATTATGCTAAGCATCAAGAAACTCTCTCACAAACAAGATACCAAAAGATGAGAAACATAAAGAATTTGAGCAAGAGAGGAACTTGTTTGAGCAACATGTCACCTAGGAACAAGACAATTAAGAATATCAATTCTAGATGACACTACCTCACATGTTCACATTTTCTAGGCTTGTAATATGCACATAGTTTATTACTCCCCCATAATGTGACAATCCATTCATATCCCAACAAGAGCCAATTAAGATAAACAAGTTGAAACTAAGATCAAGACATACTCTCAAGATTAGTAAGTAGAGAGCACAACACTTACAAGCAAGCAAGGTACAAAACCAAACACATGCAAGAGTGCAAGCAACTTTCAATGTATATAAAATTTAAACACAAGTTACCGCAAGGAGGGACATTGGATATAAGATGAGACAATATAATCCAATTGAATTGGCTTCAGAGAATATGGTTGATGAAGATCCCTTAACTCTTCATGATGTAGCCAAGTCTCCAATGTCCTCCGACTCCACCTATTGATCAAGTTTTAGCTTGTTGGTCCCCAACCAAGTTGGGTCCTAAGAGGTTAGTCACAATAGGCTTGGCAACCCAAATGGTTCTTTTCTTGACACCACTTTGAGTACGAACATACTTGGCAAACAAATTGCCAACCTTATCCTTCCGAAGCAAATAAGCATGCTCAAGTATAGTGGGGTTGGATAAGTTACCATGAGTTCATGAAGAGGCTAAGTGATTCTTCCCACGACATGTGTAGCACACTCGGCCTTTTCTTTTATTCTTGGGGAGTGAAGATCCTTCAACTTGGGAATCTTGAGTTTGAACTTGAGGTTGCTTCACTTGTTGCTTCTCACTAAGAGGCTTCTTCTTCAGGCTTCTTCTTCTTCAAGGGGCAAGATCTAACATGGTGCCCTTCGACCTTGCACTTGAAGCACACAATCTTGGTCGAATCAATAGCTTGATTTTGGCCCTTCTTCTTGATGAACTTGTGCTTCATATTATCAATGGACTTGTTCTTGATATTGGAGTTGAATCCAAGTCCACTCTTGTCATGAGGAAGTCTCCGCGCTCTCAACATCTTGTCAAGGGTGGACTTCCCTTCATGACCCTTGATCAAGTCTTTCTTCAAAGAAGTGACTTGTGCCTTGAGCTCTTTGATTTCCTCTACATGGTTAGTATCAACACAAATACTAGAGGAAGTAGATGCTAGATTGTTAGAGCAACAAGGCATGGAGAGTAATTCATCACAAGATGTAACAATGTTGTGAGTGGATGAATTGCTAGAACTAGCACATGGCAATAAAGTATATTCACTAGAAATTGTGCTAGTGATCACAAGAGGTTCACAAGATTTTACCTTTGTAGAGATTGCCTCAAGAGCAACCTCTAGCCTAGCATGGGATGCTAGAAGATCATCATTAGAGCTCGAAAGCTTTTCATGATTTTCCTCCAACTTCCCATACTTGCTAGATAGCAACTCAAGTTGAGCCCTTAGCTCAAAATTCTCCTTCAAAATAGATGCTTCACAAGAAATAGAGTTAGTAGCACAAGCATCATTATCATTGGGAATAGAAGAGGACAATTTAACAAGCTCATTATACTTTCTTTTGAAGTTGATGGCTTCCTCAAGAGCTCTATCACGAGTTTCTTTTACTTTAGATAATTCTAAAGTAAGAGTCTCCTCAAGAGATTTGGATTTGCCCATTTTTAGTTTGGCAAGCGCATGGTCACATTTTTTAGTGAGTTTAGCTATCATTTCATTATTTAACTCCTCTCTAGCTTCTCCTCAAGAGAAACTCGAGTTTCTTGCTCTTCTTTAAGAGCAATCTCAAGATTGTGGATCTCACCCACGGAATCACGAGCAAGACCCCATCCTTCATCACAACGAGTCTCCAAGGCCTCAATCGTCTCCTTGCGCTCAATAAAAATGGTCATGATTTCTAAGAAGCTATCATGGGCATGTTTTTTCTTTAAAAGAGCATGAGAGACAATATCAAAGTTCTTTTTAATGGAGGCATCATTATCACTTTCATCATTAATATCATCAAAATTAGATATATTGGAATTCAAGGTAGGAGATACCTTAGACTCCTTAGCCATAAGGCAAAAGTGAGTAATGGATGAGGAAGATGAAGAATGACTTGAAGCACCATTGAGGTCCATGTCTTGTTCCAACAATTGTTTGGATTCCTCTACATTGTTAGTCAAACAAGTACTAGAGGAAATAGAAATATTTTTATCATGGCAACAAGACAAGGAAAGCATATCATCATGTGATTTAGTTAAGCAACTATTACATGATATGCAAGTACTATAAACACTAGCATGTAAGGCATTTATGCTGCTAGAGGAGTTTAAGTACAAAGATAGAGTATTGCAATAAGATGGGTGAGAAATATGATCATTAGTAGATTCACCATCAAGAATGCAATCTCTATCACCACTCACCATATCATTACCTTGTGTCAAGCCACATGTTGGCGAAGTGGAAGAAGACGTGATCTCATCACGGTTGGAGGTGGAAGGAGGACAATCATCCTTGGTAGTGTTGGACACATCATATATATCTTCAAGCTTTGTCCATAATTCATGAGCGTTCCGAAAAGGCATGATTGACGCAAGAACTACATCGCTCAAAACATAGATAAGACCATTACATGCTAGAGTATCGAGATAAGAGTTTTTTCTCATCCTCTAAAGATAATTCTTGGGAATCCTTTGGAGGAGAAAAACCCATATCTACAATTCTCTCTAAATTTGGATCCATGTCCCTAACGGTATTAAGCATGCGAATTTTCGAAACATCATAATTAGTGCCATCAAATATATAAGTGGGATTGTGCACTAATTCTCTAAGCGACATCTTTATCTCTAGGCGGTAAAGCCTAATTATGAGATAACTTGGCTCTGATACCAATTGAAAGAAAAGACGTCGCCTAGAGGGGGGGTGTGAATAGGTGAGGAACACTTTTTTACAATTTAGTCTTGATAAATGCGAAATAAACTTAGTGTTTAACTTATCAATGACACAACCTAAATATACTAGGTTCACCTATGTGCACCAACAAACTATGCTACGCAAGACAAATAACAAAGTGATAGCAAAGTAAAAGACTTCAAGCACGATGGCTATCACAAAGTAAAGTGCATAAGTAAAGAGCTCGGTATAGGAATAACCGAGGCATGCGGAGACGAGGATGTATTCCCGAGTTCCACCACAAGAGGTGTACGTCTCGTTGGAGAGGTGTGAGCAACCACAACAGGTTTGCTCAACGCCACAAAGGCCTCACCTTCTTCTTCGATGAACTCGACCACAAAGGTCCAAGTCCACCTTCCACTATGAACTCCTTTGGGGCGGAGAACAATCCCGTACAATGTACCTTGGGGAACAAACCCACTACCGAATTGGGGGCTCCCAAATGACCACAAGAGGTCTTGACCACAAAGGTCACAACTAGCCACAAAGGCCTTGACCACAAAAGGTCATATGCCACAAAGGCGGCCACTAAGGCGTCTAGGGTCCAAGACCCAAGAGTAACAAGCTCACGAATTTCACCACCACGAATCCTCGTGGAGGGCTCAAACCGATGCAAGATGCAATGACAAGAACACACAAAGTGCTCAAGACCTTCACTCTCAAATTCCAACAAAGCAACAAATGTTAATGGGGGAATAAGATAGGAAGAGCAAAGAAACCACAAAGGAGTCAAATCCTTCACTCCCAAATCCCACCAAAAACAACCAATGCTTATGGGGGGAGAAGAGAGGAAGAACAAAGGAGGAGAACCACAAAGGAACTCTAAGATCTAAATCCACTAGGTTCCCCTCATTTAGAGAGGATATGGATTGGTGGAATTGTAGATCTAGATCTCCTCTCTCTTTTCCCTCAAAGATATGCAAGAATCATGGGAGGGATTGAGAGATAGGCAAGCTCAAGAAGGTCAACAATGGAGGGGATTTTCGTGCTCTAGAGCTTGGGGTCAATGGGGAAGAAGACCCCCTTAAATAGGACCCCAAAAAACTGACCGTTATGTGAAAATCGCGACCCCTCAGCGGTACTACCGCCCTGGTAGTGGTACTACCGCCCCGGGTGATTCTGGACGCCCAAAACGCGCTAGTTTCTGGTGTCCTAGCGGTACCAGGCGGTACCGGAGCGGTACTACCGCTGGACAAAAAAACTGCAGGAACACCCAAACGAAAACGATGATAACTTGACCATCCGAACTCCGTTTTTGATGATTTTTGGCTCGTTGGAAAAACACCAAAGAGCTCTATAAGATCATGCAGAGAAACATCATAGTCCATCATGTGAGCATAAAAAAAAATGGGGAAAGGTTGAATTTTCATATAACATGTAAGCTAGTAAAACCTCCAATACCAAAAACGTAACAAGATATTCATATGAAATCCGTTTTGGATGAATTAGAGCTTAATATGAATATGAACTAAGCTCTAAATTGTCACATGGATAAAGCACAACAAGTTTTCCAAAGTAAAACATTTTCGAAGTACTTGTGCTTGTCAAGAAAACTATGAGACAAGCACCAAATTCCAACAAGGAGAAAAGCCAAATAAGAACCAAGAAAGATGATATGCCAAGCATGCGAAGGTTTGAGCTCTCCACAAAGGTGCGATCAAGTTAGTCACTCGAGAGCCCCTCTTGTTAGTACGCCTATCTATCCTATAACCCTATTAAGATCATAACTTTGCCTTGAGCAATCCACTTGAGCTAGATGATGACGATCTTGATCTCTTCAAGTGGACCACCTTTTTTGATTGTGCTTGCTAGCACATGCTTGATGAAGACTCCTCCAAATGCTCCCCTATACTCCATTATGGGAGAGACTCTCTTAGTTTCGTCTTCATGTCTCCATTTCTTACTCCAAGCATAATATATCTCCGACAAGCTTCTCTTGGTCTTGTAGTTGTCAACCTTGATGACGATCACGACATGACGTCATCCTCCATGAGATATATGAATTGATCTTCTTGTTGAAAGCCCATGGGAAGATACCTAACCCCACATATAGATACCACACACACACTTGGGTTAGTTCACAAAGCTATATGGGCAAGAGCTTACCATCCCAAGAGATACATGATCCACTTGGTACATCTTGTAACTTTGTGTGTTGATCAACATCTTGATCAATCTCGTATCATCCCATCTATCTTCATATAGGTGATGTCTTGACATCTTCAAGATATACTTGCAATATGCTCAACACAAACATTAGTCCATAGGGTTTGTCATTAATTACCAAAACCATACATGAGGGCACATGCCCTTTCAGGAAGGCGGCAACTAAGCCGGCTAGGTCTAGGACTCTGTTTACTTGCCGGACAAGTACTTGCCTTGTATCCTGGGGTCTGGCCGCCTATATAAACCAGCCACCAGGAAGCCTTCAGGGCACGCTTCAATACGCATCGTACCCATTGTAACCTGTTCACGGCTATTCACCTTATAGTGATTTATAGCAGCACGTAGGATCTCGCCACCGCTGCGGGATCCGAAGCTGGGTAAACTCGCCGTGTTCAATCCCGTCCTCGACGACTCCAACCTTCTTCCCCACAATCCATACATAGGCTTGAGGACCCCCGTCTCCTATCAATTATGTTGATACCACGACAGTTGGCGCCCACCGTGGGGCATAAGGTTCCTGACGTCACGTTCCAGGCAGGAACACTTGGCGGCGTGGGCAAGCAGATCGCCGTCGGCTGCGTCACAAGGTATGGCGGCCACAGCTACGTCAACTCAGATGAGTCCTGGCTCCCGGCGGACGACTACCTTATCGGGTGCGCAATCGTACCGATCGGAGGGATTGACGTCTTCATCGGGTACACGCCAGAGGCGTACGACCTACCACGCTTCTACGACCCCACCCACCAACCCTTCGACCAAGCAGTCAACCGACAAGATGGATCTTAATCCGCTTTCTCCCAGGAGTCGGGCGGATCTGACTTCCACTTCGTCGGAGTTGTCGGACTGGGATCCGACTTCCTGCCAGAAAACAACGATCCTGAGTCAATCCTTCCTGCTCTCCAGGAGGATGCGATGTCAGATGCTGGATCCAGATCTACCGTTCAAGTCAACGTAGATTCTGATTCTGATAATGATGCTAGTCTCTTCGAAGAGAAAATCAAAAGATGTTTTTCCAATGATAATCCGGTTCCTTCAGAGAACACAGCGGATACAAACATGCTTGATAAGCTGGCTATGATGGTTGTCATCGGTCACGAGTCAACCCAGTCGCTTCTGAAATGCAATATAAATCGATAGAAGATGCCGGCAACACTGTTACCGGTCAACTCATTGACGGTTCCGACAAGGTGCGCGCAAAGAAGAAAACTGGTCTCGAAAAAGGCGGCAGCAGCAAACCCACGGATTTGCTCTCCGCCATCAAAGAAGTGGACGAAATCATGAACACTCTGTTGAACAAGGATACCCCACTCGACGAAGTGGAAGAACTTAGGCTTAATATGCTTAAGCACTCTGACTTCCTGCGCAGAAGAGAGGACCATGTTGACAGCTTTGCAAAGAATATCGAGAAGGAGCAAGAAAAGATGTCGGCCAAACCGAGCCGGCAGCTCTTCGAGGAAAAAAGTTCATCAAAAAACCGCCGTGATAAGGAGCTGCCAATTCGTGCGACAACAGCAGCTCAAGGTCTTGGGTTTGACAGGCGCACAACACCACAGCGTGTGGACAAAAGGGGGGATGTTGTCTTCTGCACCCCCATCCTTAACGCTGCTGCTGCGCTAGACACCCTAGACGACAAGACTTACACAGCCGAGGAAAAGGTGGCCAACGCAAGACACTTCATGAGAAAGGCCCTAGAACAGCAAGCTCGCGCTGACTCCTATGGCCACATGGCGGTGCCCGCGGGGGAGATCTAGAATCCAAGTCAGGAAAGTGCAAAGCCGCACCTGGCGCTGACCCCGAAGGCCCGTCTGGCTCCAGTAGCCATGGCGACAAAAGGAAAGCAACGCCACCTCCAAAGAAGACGCCACCGCCAAAACCAAGGCGGGACAAGAACTCGCGGACTGGAAGAAGAGGAGACCTGCCACCTCCAACCCAGCCAATGCGCGGTAATGGCGGTAGCTGGGACAACGGCCAGCCGCCTAAAAAAGATGCCGGTAACGATCCTCCCAGGAGAGGTCGAAGCCGGTCTCCGCGGCGCAGCACCGGCAGAAAAAGGAAGGAGGCGGCAGAAGGGCCCATGCACAACGTAAGCCGGGCAGCGCAGGACGAGCCAAACGCCAACAGAGGCAGACAGCAACTCGATCCAAAAGACGCACGACATCGCCTACAAGACATAGCAAGAGGAAGGGACCCGCTATACTCTGGCCCTAAGTGCTTTGGCGACACCATCCGCGGAGAGATATTCCCCAAGGACATGACATCAGTGTCTAAAAATTATCCTAGGTACAACGGCCTCGTTAAGCTGGATTCGTGGCTAGCCGATTATGCCATGGCCATAGAAATTGCCAGCGGAAGCAATCACATTGCCGTCCGCTACCTACATCTCATGTTAGAAGGCACGGCAAGGGGATCGACAACCTTCCCGAAAAGTCTATCCATAGCTGGTACGACATGGAAAAGGTTTTCTCCCAGCACTTCCAAGGAACATACAAGCGTCCAAATACCTACACGGATGTGCAACTCTGTATTCAGAAGCCGGACGAAACCATGACAAATTTTGTCAGCCGTTGGATCTCCAAAAAGACCAACTGTCATGGTGTTTCGGACGCACAGGATATCCATGCCTTGTACACAGGCCTACAGAAAAAGTCCCTTCTCCGTCACCGGCTCGTCCGCGAGCAAATCCCGGACCTTGGCGAGATGCTCAATTTAGCCGCCCAATACGCGGCAGCAGACCACGTGACGATGATCCAGACGTCAGCACCGCGCAAAGGCGGAACAACAAACGCAAGCAAGCAATGGAAGACAAAGACGGACCTTCTAACGAGGTAGCCGTCGCGTTCCAAGGAAATGCCGGCAAAAAGAAGTGGAAGAACAAGAAATATAACCGTGACGCTGGCTCAGGCCCTAAGGCGGCACGTATCACTTACGAGCAGGCAAAACTTTTGCCATGCCCCATCCACGCCTCACTCGGCAAGGTCAACCATATGCTCAGCGAGTGCCGTTTCATGGACGACTTCAAAAAGGATCCCACAGTTGGCTGGAAGTCAAAAAAAGTCAAAGAAGTACGACAAGAAAGACAACAAGGATGACAAGGATGACGACGACATGTCAATCTCAAGTGATGACGACGTCGCCGCCAAGAAAAAGAAGACATACCCGAAGGTCAAAGAATCACTCGTGTGCTTTGTCGGCACGCCCTCGGCTAAGGCAGACAAGGCGGAGATGCGCGAACTCAACGCGACAATGTCGGACGTCCCTCAGTATCTAAACTGGTTCGAGGCGATAATCACTTGGGACGGTTCCGACCACCCTGATCATGTCCCTCACCCAGGCAAATATGCCCTTGTCGTCGACCCCATTGTCGACAACTTCAGGCTCACAAAAGTACGGATGGATGGCGGCAGCAGCCTCAACATCCTGTACTATGATACGCTAAGCCTCATGAACTTGCTGAGGATCAGCTTGATCATAGCAACCTCACTTTTCATGGCATATTGCCCAACATACAAGCAAAGTCAATGGAGAGCATTAGGCTGAAGGTAACTTTTGGACCAAAGGAGAACTACCGCTCAGAGTTCCTCCGGTTTGAAGTTGTCCCATTCAAAAGCGCCTACCATGCAATCTTCGGACGACCGGCTTTTTCCAAATTCATGGACAGGCCGTGCTACATATACAGCAAGCTTAAGATGCCAGGGGAAAATGGAACCATCACGGTTTCCGGCAACTTCAAGAAAGCTAAGGAGTGCGAGAGTGGCACGGACGCCTTCGCAGAAGCCGTCATCCACAAGGAAGAGCTCGTGCTACTTAAGGCGGACCCAGACAACTCCATGCCCAAGACAAAGATTGATGTCAAGAAGACCTTTGAAGGTTCAGAAGACACCAAAAAGGCGGACCTCATCCCAGGCGACAAGTCTAAGCAAGTTGTCATCGGCTCCAACCTTGACAGCAAATAGGAAGGCGCACTCGTCGAGTTCCTCCGTGAGAATCGTGACATCTTTGCATGGTCGTCATCCGACATGCCTGGTGTACCGAGAGAACTTGCCGAGCACTCACTCAACGTCATATAAGGATCCAAGCCGGTGAAGCAAGCAACAAGACGCTTTGGTGATGAGAGACGCAAGGCTATAGGAAAGGAGATAAATAGGCTGAAGGCCGCCAATTTTATAAAAGAAGTTGTACACACCGATTGGGTGGCAAATCCTGTACTTGTCCCAAAGAAGAATAAAGATCTGAGGATGTGTATCGACTATACCGGTGTTAACAAGTGTTGCCCAAAGGATCCCTTTGCGCTGCCTAGAATTGACCAGGTCGTAGACTCCACAGCAGGCTCCGAGTTACTTTGTTTTTTGACGCCTACTCAGGGTACCACCAAATCAAGATGAGGGAGTCGGATCAACTGAAAAAATCTTTCACCACTCCATATGGGACTTTCTGCTACATCACGATGCCTTTTGGCCTAAAGAATATAGGGGCAACATACCAGCGTTGTATGCAAAATTGCCTGCACGAACAGATCGGCCGCAATGTTCACGTCTACGTAGACGACATTGCGGTGATGTTGAAAAAGAAGGCGGATCTCCTCGAGGAAATACCAGATGAAACTCAATCCCGCCAAGTGTGTTTTCTGCGTTCTAGCCGGCAAACTACTCGGATTTATCGTCTCAGAACGAGGGATCGAAGTTAATCCGAAGAAGATCAAGGCTATCTAAAACATATCCAGACCTACTTGTCTGAAGGACGTGCAGCGCTTAGCCGGATCGGCGGCAGCCGTCAGTCGTTTCATAAGCCGCCTCGGGGAAAAGTCAATGCCCCTCTACCGGCTATTCAAGAAATCTGACAACTTTGAGTGGACAGCAGAAGCAGATGCCGCCTTGCAGCAACTTAAGGAGGCTCTCGCATCCGCTCCAATATTGGCAGCACCTCGACGCAGGAACCAATACTGCTCTACATCACGGCAACTGGAGCAGCTGTCATCGTTGTCTTGGCTGTGGAAAGAAAGGAAAGCCAAGCCGCGATGTCTGAGCAACATCCGGTTTACTTCATCAGTGAAGTCTTCTCCGCCTCCAAGCAGAGGTATCCACATTACCAAAAGCTGGCTTATGGTGTATTCTTCGCCGCCAGAAAACTTAGGCATTACTTCCAGGAGCACACAGTGACAGTAGTCAGCAAGGCATCGTTGGGAGACATAATCAACAACGCAGAGGCAACAGGCCGAGTTGCCAAATGGGGCATCGAGCTTGCTGCCTTCGATATATTCTATAAACCACGGACCGCCATTAAGACTCAAGCACTTGCAGACTTTGTAGCCGATTGGACAGAAGCCATGGAGGAAACAGTACTCCCCGAGTCAGAATATTGGGTCATGCACTTTGACGGATCAAAGATGCTCAAAGGCTCGGGGGCTGGAGTTGTTTTGCGCACACCCAAAGGTGACAAGCTCAGCTACGTATTGCAGATTCATTTCACATCAACCAATAACGTCGCAGAGTATGAAGCTTTGCTTCACGGGTTACACGTGGCAAACGACCTTGGCGTCAAGAGAATCCTCTGTTATGGCGACTCCGATTTAGTCCCGCAGCAAGTAAGCGGCACATGGGACGCGAAGAGTACAACAATGGCGGCTTACAGGGCCAAAGTTGACGAATTCACCAAAAATTTCATGGGCTACGAAGTCCGTCATGTTCCAAGAGCTGAGAACGAGGCGGCAGACACCCTCGCCAGACTCGGGTCAGAATGCAAAAAAGTGCCAAAGGACATTTTTCTGGAACATTTGCATAAGCCGTCTATTAAGGGTGCCGACTTGTTGGACCCCGATGCTGAAGGACCAGTAGAAGTGGCAAGTCTTGCCGTCTACTTGGTACAGCCGGATTGGACTGTCCCATACCTCGATTTCTTAATCGACCAAAAGTTGCCGGAGGACGATGAGGTGTTGAAAAGGCAGATCATAAGGCGAGCCAAAGCATTCACAATAATCAAAGGCGAGCTGTACAAGAGAAGCACGTGTGATATTTATCAGCGGTGCATACTGACAGAAGAAGGTCGGGAAATTCTGAAGGACATACATTTCGGCACTTGCGGGCATCACGCCTTTGCCAGGTCCATTGTGTCCAAAGCTTTCTGCCAAGGTTTCTACTGGCTAACCGCCAAAGAAGACGCCGAACACATCGTGAAAACATGCAAAGGCTGCCAGTTGTACGTCCGCAAACCTCACATGCCGGCACAAGAGCTCAGGACAATTCCAATCACTTGGCCGTTCGCGGTCTGGGGCTTAGACATAGTTGGTTCCTTCAGGAAGGCACGTGCTGGGTATACTTGAAGGAGATATGCCCTAGAGGCAATTAATAAAGTGTATTCTTTATCATATCTCGTTTGTTCATAATAGGTTTTTGTGTCATGCTAGAACCGTATTAAGCGGAAACATTAATGCGGGTGTGATACGTAAACAACCAGGTCCCTAGTAGCCTCTACTAAGACTAGTTTCGTTGCGCGATTGATGATCGAGGTTTCCCGGTCATGGGGCATGGCGCCGGTCGGCAATGAGAGTCATATCGCTGGAGAGTGATGTGATGGACATACCCAGATTTGGAGAACATAGTCGTTACACCTTTGACCGTGAGATCAACTCTTATCGATATTCCCCGAAGATACTTTGATTGCACCAAACGTCGTATCTTATTTAGTATGACAATAACGGTGATACTTTTGGGTATTGGAAAGGAGTATTGAGACGAGGGGTCAAGAGCGGGATTTGCCAGTCCGCGTAGCAGGATAGATACTCTCGGGCCCACTCGGTGAGATCATGTCTAATGAGCTTGCAAGCATGTGACTAGGTCACGGAGACATGAGATCATGAACGAGTAGAAGATAGCATCGTCGGTAACGAGGTCGGGATTAGGTATGGAGATATCTATGGAGCGACACTGGGACGTGCTAAGTATCGCTATGGCAAAAGGTCTAAGACTTCACGTTCAGGTTTGATAGATGAAAGTCATTCGTTATATCTCAGGGATTAATTCAGGGGGTCCAGGCCTACGAGTTAGTCGTTGATCATTGAGGAGTCTTGATCATACCTGATATTATATCGAACCGCTAGGGTAACACACTTAAGGGGTTTCGACAAGACAACCGGAAAGGAAGGAGATCACCGGGACAGTCCCGAGAGAGGTCCGATGGAGATCGGGCAGCGCCGAAAGAGTTTTCAGAGCTAGGAAATATTTTATATATTATGTTTGATATTAATTAGTGTTATTAATATGCAAATATGATTTTATATATTTATTTTTGAATTTATTAAGGCAGATTTCCCTAAATGGGCCTTCCGGACGAAAGAAGGCCCAAGAGGGGGGAAACCCCCTTGGGGAATTCGGTGGGAGCCTAGGGGCCGGCCTAGGTGGGCCACAAGGGGCCCACCAGGGGGCCGGCGCCCCCCCCCCTTGGCCAAACCAGCCATGTGGGAATAGTCCCACATGGCCTGGCTGGCAAGGTTGGCTCCCCTTGGGAGCCTATATAAGAAGGGGCAACCCTAGCCTTTTAATTCACCAATTAATTCCTGATTTCTCTCTCGATCTCGTGGTTCCCAAGTTGGAGCCGCGCCGAGCAAGAGGAGTCGGGGATCTCCTCCACCATAGCCCGCTGCCGCGCTGCTGGTGTTCCGGTCCAAGTCTTCCGCTGCTCGTCCTGGACTGGAGCTTCGGAGGCGTCGTCTCCACCGTACGTGTGCGACTCCCTGCGAGGTGCTGCGCTAGCGGTACTCGGAGGCCTGCTTCCTCTACACGACCTTGAGGTCGGCTACGTCGGTCTTCATCGACAACGTTTGTGCGGGAACGTAATCCCCGCTTTCGGTCTACAAGGGTATGTATTCCGATCTCCGTTCGTACTACTGTATCTGCATAGAATAGATCTTGGCTAGTTTAAGGATATCGTCGGTAGGAAAATTATTGTTTTCTGCACACGATCCCCTTCAGTGGTATCAGAGCCGATCTATCGTAAGATATAGTTGTACGTTGTTAGAACCCGTGCTCTGCTCGGGGGCACCGTTCCTGTTATTTGCTACCCTCTAGCGTGCACTTGTGTATTCCAGCAGCATTGAGTTGATGAAGCGGCCCGGACCGACTTTACGCGTACGCTTACGCGAGACTGGTTCCACTACTGACATACGGCTTGTACCGTATCTGTGGCTGGCGGGTGACAGTTTCTCTCTCTCTAGTTGGTCTTCGCATTTTCAATGGAGGGCCCGAAAGGGATGCTTAAACATGCAATTATTGGATCGTTGTTGTGGTCATAAGATTCGTAGGTATGAAGCGGTTCTATTTACGAAAGCCCCAAGCCACGTAAAATATGCAAAAGATAAAGTAGAAGCGTCTAACTTTATTTTGCAGGGGCTATGTGATATGGTCAAGGTAGGTTTATTAAATTGTTTATAAACTGCGGGCGCCAAGAAGACAATGGCGCGGTGGACTATATCACATTGCATTACATTTGATGTTTTGTGTGCATCTTATTTTGTGTGTGATTGTGTGTTACACGGCGGTAGTTGAATAAGATGATCCCTTCAAAATACCACTAGTGTTCTCCCTCCAACGCGCACCACCAATAAAGTTCTACGTTATGAGGCAGGCCGTGATGATCGGGTGTCAGACATATCTTCGTTCGCATACGGTGGGTGTAAGCCATGTTGCACAAGCGTCAGCGTGGAGGTATTTGGTGGCGAGCCTAGCATACTCAGAAGTATGGCCTCGGAACAGGAAGGCCGAAAGGCCGAGCACGAGTCACAAAATTGGTGTGGCGGACGATTTTGTCTACTCCTGAAGTTGTGCCGCCGGCTTTGATGATGAGGGGTGGTGCAATGGATGGGGGTCGTGTAATCGCTTAAACGACCAGGAGGGATGTTCGTTTGAGTGGGAGTTATGTCAGTTATTTTCTAAAATACTATAACTCAAAATTATTATGAACAAAGTCTTATGTTGTTGCATATTCCATTGTAGATGTCTCGCCCCTCGTTTAACCTAGGTCTGTTCCTTGAGAAAGAAAAGCTTAAGACCAATGGGTCAAACTTCATGGCCTGGTTCCGCAACCTGAGGATCCTCCTCACTCCCCATAGGGTGGCCTACGTCATTGAGGCCACCATAGGTGACCCTCCTGCAGATGATGCCTCTGAGGATGAGAAGAAGGTCTTCCAGACCCGATCGGAGGATTCTGCCTTTGTCCAGAGTGGCATGCTCTACGCCATGGAAGCCGACCTGCAGAAGCGTTTTGAGAAGATGAGCGCCTTTGAGATCATTTCGGATCTTAAGGCTGTCTTTGCGCCGCAGGCTAAGGCTGAGAGATATGAGGCTTCTGAGCTTTTCTTCTCAGCCAAGATGGAAGAGCATAGCAGTGTGAGCGAGCATGTAGTCAAGATGTCTGGCTACGTTCAACGCCTGAATGCTCTGGAGTGTAAGATTCCCGATGAGCTGGCGATTGACAGGGTGTTGCAATCATTGCCACCGAGCTACAAAGGCTTCGTCATGAACTACAACATGCAGGGCATGGCTAAGTCCCTGGGTGAAGTGTTCGTGATGCTCAAGACTGCTGAGGTAGAAATTAAGAAGGAGCACACGCTGTTGATGGTCAACAAGACCGTTGATTTCAAGAAGTCCGGTGGAAAGAGAAAGCAGGGCTGGAAGTCCCGGAGGGAGGCAAAGTTGACTGCCAAGTCCAGGACTAACAAATCTGGTCCCAGAGCTGGCGTGGAGTGTTTCTACTGCAAGGGGAAGGGTCACTGGAAGCGCAACTGCCCCAAGTATCTGGAGGATAGGAAGTCTGGCAAGACGGTCGACAAAGAGAAAGGTATATTTGATATACATGTTATAGATGTGTACCTTACATCCGCCCGGAGCAACACGTGGGTATTTGATACTGGTTCTGTTGCTCATATATGTAACTCTCAGGAGGAGTTACGGAATAGAAGGCGGCTGGCAAAGGATGAGGTGACGATGCGCGTTGGCAACGGATCGAGAGTCGACGTGGTGGCTGTCGGCACGCTCCCTCTGCATCTACCATCGGGATTAGTTTTGGTTTTAAATAAATGTTATTTTGTGCCATCCTTAAGTGTAAACATTATAAGTGGGTCTTGCCTGTTACAAGACGGTTATTCATTTAAATCAGTGTCAAGCAATTGTGCTATTTATATGAATGATATCTTTTATGTTGATGCTCCCGAGAATAACGGCTTATTCTTGTTGAATCTCGATCGTAGTACTCACATCCATAACATAGAGGCCAAACGAATTAAGTGTAGTGACGATACCGCCATGTTTTTGTGGCATTGCCGTCTTGCTCATATTGGTATAAAGCGCATGAAGCGACTCCACTCCGATGGACTCTTGGACTCGTTGGATTTCGGATCCCTCGATACATGTGAACCATGCCTCATGGGCAAAATGACCAGGACACCGTTCAAAGGTTTCGTTGAACGGGCGTCGGATTTGTTGGGGATCATACATACAGACGTATGTGGACCAATGAGCGTTTCGACACGCAATGGTTATCGTTACTTCGTCACCTTCACTGATGACTTGAGTAGATACGGTTATATCTACTTGATGAAACACAAGTCTGAAACGTTTGAAAAGTTCAAAGAATTCCAGAGTGAAGTTGAGAATCAGCTTAATAGGAAAATCAAGCATCTCCGGTCCGATCGCGGTGGAGAGTACTTGAGTTTTGAGTTTGGCACACATCTGAAGAGTTGTGGCATAGTGCCCCAACTTACGCCCGCCGGAACTCCGCAGCGTAACGGTGTGTCCGAGCGACGTAATCGTACTCTACTGGATAGTGTCCGATCTATGATGTCTCTTACCGATCTGCCAGTGTCCTTCTGGGGTTATGCGTTAGAAACAGCCGCATTCATTTTAAATAGGGCTCCGTCCAAGTCCGTTGAAACGACGCCGTATGAATTATGGTATGGCCATAAGCCTAAGTTATCGTTTCTGAAGGTTTGGGGTTGTGAGGCGTACGTTAAGAAACTACAGCCCGACAAACTCGAACCGAAGTCGGAGAAAGTCGTCTTTGTAGGATATCCGCGGGAAACCGTTGGGTACACCTTCTACAACCAAGTTGAGGGCAAAACTTTTGTCGCGAAGACCGGTGCCTTTCTAGAGAAGGAATTTCTCGTGAAAGGAGTAAGTGGGAGGAAGGTAGACCTCGATGAAATCGTTGATCCTGAACTCGAGATTCCGAGTGGCGCAACGGAAGCAATTCCGGAAACGTCCTCCGTGGAAGGAGTGGGAGAAACTGTCGAGGAAGATGGTCTACCTCGTAGGTCTGGTAGATCTCGGATCGCACCAGAATGGTATGGCAATATGGTTTGCACCGTCATGCTAGTCGAGCAAGACGAACCTACGAACTACAAGGAGGCGATGGAGAGTCTAGAGTCCGAGAAATGGCTTGAAGCCATGAAATCCGAAATAGGATCCATGTATGATAACCAAGTGTGGACCTTGGTGGATATTCCCGAAGGGCGCAAGGCCGTCGAGAATAAGTGGATCTTTAAGAAGAAGACTGATGCTGATGGTAATGTGACCGTCTATAAAGCTCGGCTTGTCACAAAGGGTTTCCGACAAGTTCATGGAATTGACTACGATGAAACTTTTTCACCGGTAGCGATGCTTAAGTCTATTCGGATTTTGTTAGCGGTAGCTGCCTATTATGATTATGAAATCTGGCAGATGGACGTCAAAACGGCCTTCCTGAATGGAAACATTGAGGAAGAGTTGTACATGGTACAGCCGGAAGGTTTTTTCGATCCAGGAAGTGCTAACAAGGTGTGCAAGCTTCAGCGATCCATCTATGGATTGAAGGAGGCATCTCGGAGCTGGAATCTTCGCTTTGATGAGGTAATCAAAGGTTTTGGATTTATCCAGAATGTGGAAGAGACCTGTATTTACAAGAAAATGAGTGGGAGCTCGGTTGTATTCTTAGCACTGTATGTTGACGACATATTGCTAATAGGGAATGATGTGGAACTTCTGAATAGCGTGAAGGAATATTTAAACAGTAAGTTTTCCATGAAGGACTTAGGAGAAGCTGCGTATGTTTTAGGCATAAAGATCTACCGTGATAGATCAAGGCGCCTATTAGCACTAAGTCAGAGTACTTATCTTGATAAAATATTGAAGCGTTTTCATATGGAGAAGGCAAAGAAGGGTTCTCTGCCGGTTATCAAGAATAAGGTATTGCGTAAGGCGCAGTGTCCGGTAACGGAACTGGGTAAGGCCGAAATGACGAAACATCCTTATGCTTCAGCCATAGGATCGATCATGTATGCAATGTTGAGTACTAGACCAGATGTGGCATTAGCTCTAAGTTTGACAAGCCGGTTCCAGAGTAATCCTGGAATGCCGCATTGGATAGCTGTTAAGAGCATTCTTAAGTATCTCAATAAGACAAAGGAAATGTTCCTTGTGTATGGTGGCTGCGATGAGGAACTTGGCGTAACGGGTTACGTAGATGCAAGTTTCTGCTCAGACCCCGATGACTGTAAGTCACAGACAGGTTACGTGTTCAAGGTGAATGGAGGCGCCGTGTGCTGGAGAAGTGGGAAGCAACCCATAGTCGCACAATCTACAATGGAGTCGGAGTACATTGCTGCCTGCGAGGCCGCGAATGAAGCTGTGTGGCTGAGGAAGTTCGTCATCGAACTTGGAGTGTTCCCGAGCGTGCAAGACCCCGTGGTCCTCTTCTGCGACAATACGGGTGCCATTGCGAACGCCAAGGAGCCAAGGACTCACTCCACCGCCAAACACATTCTCCGACGCTTCCACGTGATACGTCAATACGTACAGGAAGGCGATGTAAAGATTTGCAAAGTGCATACGGATCTGAATGTGGCAGATCCGCTGACGAAGCCTCTTCCGCTTGATAAGCATGAACAACACCAGTTAGCTATGGGTGTTAGGCTTTTACCAAGTTGTAATCTAGATTAATTTGTACTCTAGTGCAAGTGGGAGACTGAAAGAGATATGCCCTAGAGGCAATTAATAAAGTGTATTCTTTATCATATCTCGTTTGTTCATAATAGGTTTTTGTGTCATGCTAGAACCGTATTAAGCGGAAACATTAATGCGGGTGTGATACGTAAACAACCAGGTCCCTAGTAGCCTCTACTAAGACTAGTTTCGTTGCGCGATTGATGATCGAGGTTTCCCAGTCATGGGGCATGGCGCCGGTCGGCAATGAGAGTCATATCGCTGGAGAGTGATGTGATGGACATACCCAGATTTGGAGAACATAGTCGTTACACCTTTGACCGTGAGATCAACTCTTATCGATATTCCCCGAAGATACTTTGATTGCACCAAACGTCGTATCTTATTTAGTATGACAATAACGGTGATACTTTTGGGTATTGGAAAGGAGTATTGAGACGAGGGGTCAAGAGCGGGATTTGCCAGTCCGCGTAGCAGGATAGATACTCTCGGGCCCACTCGGTGAGATCATGTCTAATGAGCTTGCAAGCATGTGACTAGGTCACGGAGACATGAGATCATGAACGAGTAGAAGATAGCATCGTCGGTAACGAGGTCGGGATTAGGTATGGAGATATCTATGGAGCGACACTCGGACGTGCTAAGTATCGCTATGGCAAAAGGTCTAAGACTTCACGTTCAGGTTTGATAGATGAAAGTCATTCGTTATATCTCAGGGATTAATTCAGGGGGTCCAGGCCTACGAGTTAGTCGTTGATCATTAAGGAGTCTTGATCATACCTGATATTATATCGAACCGCTAGGGTAACACACTTAAGGGGTTTCGACAAGACAACCGGAAAGGAAGGAGATCACCGGGACAGTCCCGAGAGAGGTCCGATGGAGATCGGGCAGCGCCGAAAGAGTTTTCAGAGCTAGGAAATATTTTATATATTATGTTTGATATTAATTAGTGTTATTAATATGCAAATATGATTTTATATATTTATTTTTGAATTTATTAAGGCAGATTTCCCTAAATGGGCCTTCCGGACGAAAGAAGGCCCAAGAGGGGGGAAACCCCCTTGGGGAATTCGGTGGGAGCCTAGGGGCCGGCCTAGGTGGGCCACAAGGGGCCCACCAGGGGGCCGGCGCCCCCCCCTTGGCCGAACCAGCCATGTGGGAATAGTCCCACATGGCCTGGCTGGCAAGGTTGGCTCCCCTTGGGAGCCTATATAAGAAGGGGCAACCCTAGCCTTTTAATTCACCAATTAATTCCTGATTTCTCTCTCGATCTCGTGGTTCCCAAGTTGGATCCGCGACGAGCAAGAGGAGTCGGGGATCTCCTCCACCATAGCCCGCTGCCGCGCTGCTGGTGTTCCGGTCCAAGTCTTCCGCTGCTCGTCCTGGACTGGAGCTTCGGAGGCGTCGTCTCCACCGTACGTGTGCGACTCCCTGCGAGGTGCTGCGCTAGCGGTACTCGGAGGCCTGCTTCCTCTACACGACCTTGAGGTCGGCTACGTCGGTCTTCATCGACAACGTTTGTGCGGGAACGTAATCCCCGCTTTCGGTCTACAAGGGTATGTATTCCGATCTCCGTTCGTACTACTGTATCTGCATAGAATAGATCTTGGCTAGTTTAAGGATATCGTCGGTAGGAAAATTATTGTTTTCTGCACACGATCCCCTTCAATACTCACCTGTTGGTCGATGTCGACAAGTTCACTAAATGGGTTGAGGCCAAGCCGATCAGCAAACTTGACCCACGAACAGCCACCAATTTCCTCTGGGGAATTATCTCTCGGTTCGGAGTTCCACACAGCATTATCACTGATAATGGCAGCAACCTATCTCAAGTCGACATAGAAGAATACTGCAGTAATCTAGGCATCCGGCTTGATTTGGCATCTGTGTCACACCTTCAATCAAATGGACAAGTAGAGCGTACAAACGGCTTAGTCCTCTCAGGACTTAAGCCCCGTCTCGAAGCTCCGTTACATAGGGCAGCCGGTGCTTGGGCAGAAGAGCTACAGTCCGTACTCTGGAGTTTGCGCACAACGCCAAACAGATCTACCGGCTACACTCCTTTCTTCTTAGTATATGGCGCAGAGGCGGTGCTACCCACCGACATGAAATACGATTCCCCAAGAGTTCAAGCCTACATCGAGCAAGACGTAGAAGGTGTAAGACATGATAGCCTAGACTTATTAGATGAAGAAAGAGACCTCGCTCTACATCGCTCCGCCTTGTACCAGCAACAACTCCGCCGCTATCATAGCCGGAGAGTGTGGAAGCGAGGCTTCAAAACAGGTGACCTGGTTCTCCGCCTAATTCAAGATAGAAAAGGCTTGCACAAGCTATCCCCGCCATGGGAAGGACCGTTTATAGTCACAAAGGCGCTGCTCAATGGTTCCTACTACCTAGCCGACATCCGCGACGAAGAAGAAAGGAAAAGGCGCAAGAAGGCGGCAGGAAGAAGAGGAACCAAGCGCAAAAGAGGCATTGACGACCCGTTTGAACAAACAAGACGGCCTTGGAACATTGAGCAGCTACGTCCTTTCTACACTTAGCAATTCATAATTATAATAAGCTATATATGATTATGAAATAAAAGTCTGTGGTTCCTCATCTGTTTTGAGAAGCATGCCATCTTTTGTCTTTTCTTACAATCATATATCCCATATGTGTCTAAGTTACCCATTTTCTAGCTCTGTGCAAAGGTTCAAACTGGTAGATACTTGCAGCTTTCGAGCCAAACCAAAGCAAAATCAACTTTTTGCACCGCCTAATTCCTTTACATCTGCTTACTTATATGTGGTTCGCCTAGTCGTATGTCTTTGGCGCCAACATGTTGGCTTTGGTTCCTGATTCTAAACTTATGGTACTAGCCCTGGTTGTTTCAGCTAAAGTTCCCGGTTGAGTTTGTGCCAACATACAAACGGTCAAGCATATAAGTCAAAATAAAATTAAGGCGGGCCCAATAAAGCAAGGCAAAAGCCTACTTAAGTAGCAAAATAAAACAAGTTCGCTGGCTTCCCGCCTAGCAGTACATCTCCCAAAAGTATTTACAATTATTACAAGTTGAGATATAATTGTTTCAGGGGCAGGAGGAGGCTGACCGTCAAGATAAAACAAAAAGAGCCGGCAACAACGACTTTGGCTCGGGGGCCGCCTATATTATTCTTGGGGGCTGACAACTTCAGCCCCAGAGCTATCGCTCCCTTCCGCCTCGGTCGTATGGGCAGCTCCAGCTTCTCCAACGGCCGGCACATGATGGCGCCGATAGAAGACCGTTGTCTCCACCATGTCGGCAACCCGCGTGGCATAGCCGGCAACACTGTTAAGCACAGCATCCGGCTGGACCTCGCTGCCGTCTTCCTAAGTAGACGACATGCCCTCGGTGACGACTCCTATCTCCGCCTCGGGGTAGTGCGCCATGAATTAGCCCAGTCTTGGCACCACCCCACGCCGCTGACTTCAGCGAGCTCTTGTGTAGCTTCGTGGCTTGCTCCATCATGCTGGGCACATCGCTGAACTCGGGTGGCTGCTGGCTATCGGAAGAGATGAAGAACTTGGCGGGAAACCGTTTGGACGCCGCCAAAGTCTCCGTGATCAACTCACCCAGACGTGCAAGGCAATCTAGGTGGGGGCTGACAACCTTGTCATCGCCTAAGCCGGCAGCAACTATATCAAAAAATAAAAGCGTCAGTTTGGCTCAGGCTAACAAACTGACGGCAAAAGATGAACAGTGAGGAACAGCTTACCAAGGACCAAGTTATGGAAGGCGGACAGCTCAATCATGTGAGCTACCACCGCATCCTCCGCAGTCTGGGCGCGAGAAGACTGCTTGGATATCTCCTCAGCAGCCGCCTTCTCTGCCTCCGCTAATTTTTTGCGCAGGCTATCCAGCTCTCCGGTACGCTGGCTAGACTCGTGTGCAAACTTCATCTGCTGGGCCTCCATCTCCTTCCGATGCTTCTCTTTCATCGCCAAGTTGGCGGCCGCCAAATCAGAGGCTTCATTCATAATATCTTGCATATCAGTATACGCCTTCAGTATATCCTGGGCGTGATCTAGCAGTTCTACAATATGGATTTACTAGCTAAATGATTGGCGGCAGCAAACAGAAAACATGCCGGAAGGCAAAAAATACTCAGTGATTTTACCTTCATCCTTCTTGTGGGTCGCTTCCGAGTCGGCAATACGCGCATCCTTGGCATCGCAATCTTTTTTCAGATCGCGATACCGCTTGTTTATATCTGACCTGGAAGAGATAAAATCCACGTTGGCGGACAGGATGCCCTACGGACAAAGACAAAGGCATATAACATATTGTCAAAAACCACTAAGCCGGCAACCAATATCATTGATTTGCCATCTAAGTGCTCAGGGGGGGAGAGGGGACTATGTATATGCTTCCAAGCCCAAAATAAGACAACTTACATCAATGTCGCCCTCCAAGTCGGCAAAAGTCTGGGCGGCGAACTCAGCAAAAGCCAAGGTGGATTCCTTGGCCTCCTTAAAGGTTGCCCAGGGATCCCTAACTCGGCCGCCTCCGGAACCCGGGGCTACCCTTCGCGGCCCACCGGCAACCTCCTCAAGAAATTCCTCCTTGGCGGCGCGCGATCGGACGACTTCCTTGGCCGTAGCCTCAGCCAATGGAAAGGAAGTGCTGGTTGCACGGCCAGCAGAGGAGGTCCTTGGCGGCGGGCTAGAAGCCGGAGCCTGGGGCTGGCGGCGGGCGTCGCTCATAAAGCCGCCGGCCCGGGGCTGAGGAGTTGGTGGCACAGTCGCCGGTGAGTTGCCCTGGGGCCGCTTTCCCCTGGACAAAAGGGACTTGGACGGCAACTTGGAAGTTGCCACCCGCTCCCTGGCGACAAAGCAAAGTCAGCCAGATGAACACCAGTAATAAAGAAGGCCGACAACTGACTAAGGCGGAAATGGGTATCTTCGAGGGATGTTAATCCCCGTGTTCTCGTCAAGGTCGATGAGCACCGGCTCAGTAGCCGTTGCGGTCCGTTTCTTCCTCTCGGCATTAGCCGTAGAGGAAGCAGCGTCGGACGCCTTGCGCTTCTTGGTTTTCCCCGCTTCCGACTCGTAAAAGTCGGCAGCCAGGTCGTTCTCCCCCAGAGCTGAGAGCTGTTGATCAAACAAGAGTAAGTGTTAAGAAGACTCAAGTAAGCCGGCAGAGCCGCCAAAGAAAGGCAAAAAAGAGAAATGTCTACCTCGAGGGGAGGGTTGTCCTGGGTGTGCATGGGCACGCCCTCCACCGCCTTCACCAGCCCTGATTTGACAAGGCTACGAAGTCGGGCCGCCAAGTCGACAGCTGGTAACCCCTCTTCGCTTACACGAAGAGAAGCTGTGGCAGTAGGCGAATACTGACACATCTTATGCGGGCTATACCGCAGAGGCAGTATTTGCCGGCTAAGCCAGCAGATGACGGTGTCCACCCCATCCAGCAAGGGGGGAACCATCGTCCGAGTGAGGAACTCGATCCGCCTTTGAATAAGGCGGAGCTCCACCATCAACTTGGGGACCGCCTCGTCCCAGCATGGCCTTGGCATAGGCGGCGCGTTGACAAAGTTCGGGACGCCAAATTGGCGCCCCGACGCTACCATGTCTTGGCAGTAGAAGAAGGTAGACGTCCAGCCCTTCACGGACTCGATGTATGGAATCTTGGGATACCATTGGCGTCCTTGGCGGCAGTTGAAAGTAATACTGCCGTAGGTTGTCAGTCCGCCGTCCGGCACAGTCTGACGCCGGCAACGGAAGCACTATCTGAAGAAATCTAAACTAGGCCTAATACCTAGATAGCCCTCAAATAAAGCTGTGAAGCCGGCTAAGACTAGTATGCTATTGGGCGCTATGTTGTGGGGCTGGAGCCCATAATGATCTAACACCTCGCTAAAGAAGGCGGAAGGCGGCAAGGCCATTCCCCTGACTAGGTGGTAGGTGAGGATTACCCGCTCGCCGGCTTTCGGAGCCGGGATGACATCCCTGAAGGGGGGCCGCCAGCTGCAGTCCTCCCGAGTTGGAAGGTAGCCGGCTGCCTCCAGGTCCTTGAGTACGTCTTCGTCGACAATGGAGGGGAGCCAGTAGCGCGACACGAGGTCGGCTGGCTCCTCCTCCTCATCGACGGATGCGCGGCCAGCTGCCGCGGCACGGTGGAAGACGAGGGCGCCGAGGCCGTTGCCGCACGAGCGTGCGCGAACGGAGTTGAAGATGGGGCGGTGGCGGGAATGTCCGCATGCGCCGCCGCGGAGCGCGATACTGCGCCGCCCATCGTCACGACAGCGGCGGTCTAGTTCGCGAGTTCGCCGGATGCCGCCGATGTGGTGTTGTGTTCGGTGGTCATCTCCGCGCGTGGAGGTCACCGGGGAAGAGGTGCTCACCGGAGTTCGCTCGGTGGAGGCAAGGAAGCTCGGAAGAGCAAGTGCGCGGGAGAGCAAAGGACGGAGGAGAGCAAGAGTGGAGGAAGAAAATGAACTCCTCGGCTCCCTATTTATAAACCCAGGCGTTGCTCTCTGTGCAACAGCTCAATTAGCCGGACACGTGTCGGCCATCCACTACCGCAGAGCCATGCGCGCTCGCACGATCTTCACGACTCCTCTTTTCCCGCGATTTGCAATCATGCCGTGATTTTCGCTTCGTTTGGTTTCAAACTGTCGTGAACCAACTGGCATCATCTGTCAAAGATATGTTTGACTTGCCGCCAAGGATCAGGTTTTCTTGTGAAGCTATCCGGCAAGTTTCATTAAGCCATCTTTCCCATGTTGGATAAAGGCGGTCGTGTGCCAACGTTGAGGTACACGTTCCCCATTATTTTCACAATGGTTCAAGCCCTGTAGCCGCCAACATTGAAGAATGAAGAATCAAGAAGAAGCCGGCGCCTTGAGAACTTCAACCTTTCAAGGGGCTAATGTTGGGGATATACCAACTAGGGGTATCTCCAACATGGATAAATCCGGCTAGTCAAGGGTGGCCCAATGGTGGTAAGGCTCAAGCCTTCCGGGCGGCCCAGATAGCTGACGTACAAGGAAGTAGGCGGACGGTCCAAGGAAGGCAGAAGGCCGAAGCTCATCAAGCCACCAAGACCAAGACGAAAGGCGGCAACTAAGCCGGCTAGGTCTAGGACTCTGTTTACTTGCCGGACAAGTACTTGCCTTGTATCATGGGGTCTGGCCGCCTATATAAGCCGGCCACCAGGAAGCCTTTAGGGCACGCTTCAATACGCATCATACCCATTGTAACCTGTTCACGGCTATTTGCCTCATAGTGAATTATAGCAGCACGTAGGATCTCGCCACCGCTGCGGGATCCGAAGCTGGGTAAACTCGCCGTGTTCAATCCCGTCCTCGACGACTCCAACCTTCTTCCCCACAATCCATACATAGGCTAGAAGACCCCCATCTCCTATCAATTATGTCGATACCACGACATATAGCTCTGTAGGAGGTCTGTCCGAAATCTCTCGGGATCTCGAACACCTGGTACTTCGAAAGAGAGCGGAAACCGACATAGTCAACCATGCCTCTGAGAAGCTTCGGGTAACCGACATAGTCTGCTGTCTGGGTCATACGCACCACCTGATAGTGCGCCATCTACATAGCAGTTTGAAGTAGAAATTAGCCGCCGGAAACAAAAGGATTCATTGCATAGAACAGATTGTACAATGACAAAGAGATGATTCAAGTGAAAGGTAGAACAACAACTGATTGAAACCGAACATAGCCGAAGAGTTTGATAACTGCCAAAACGAAAAAACAACCTTGAAACACCTGCAACTAAGGTACTACGAAAACCCAGAACACGTGATGTACTAATTTTATATTAGATATGAGAAGGGAAAAACATCGTAACACTTCCTTACCAGAAGAACAGGGAGGGTGGGTGGGGAAAGAAGTAAAAGAACATAATTCCTACTCTCACGTTTAAGATTTTTCCTAATAACTACAAAATATTTTTCTAGACTCAAACAACGACCAGTAGAGGGGAACCTGAGGGCGTTTAGGCTCTGATACCAACTGTCAGACCCTGGATTCAGGCTACACAAACAAGATATACCGGTTGGGCCACACAACTAGGAGCATACTAGGTAATACCAACCCAGGAAACAGGCAGGCCTGGCTCGGAATGGATCATTGGCCGACAGCTCCAAGCGATCCCAACGTCACTTACGTCTCATGATTGCGCACGCAAGAATGCCAAAATCCTACCAACTCGTATACTTCAAACATAGACGCACGGTATACAAATTGGTTTGGAAACAAGATGAAATCACATGATAAACCTAGGACACAAAGATCGGAAATAATTATCCAACGCTCTCACTGAGCAAATATATCGGATATCACGAAGCAGAGGACACATGTCCCAACATTACATCATGCAGCGGAAAACAAGCCGGTCTGAGTACAGAAAAGAAGCATAGAGCATAAGGCCGAAACGAAAAGAGAAGGCCCATCCATGCGGTCCACTAGGAAGAAGCCCAGGGGAACTCTAACTACTGGTCGTAGATCTTGTCGTCGAACTCAACGTAGTAGCCACCCACCTGGTCGTACGGAGAATCGTCAATTTCAGAGAAAACCACAACCCGCGAACGGGTCAATACACCAGACCGTATCGAACAAGCTAAAGCTAACAAGTTACAAGACTGAAAGACTCCCAAAGTATGGGGTTAAGTGGACTTAGCGGCAGCAACACTTACAACCTAATAGAGACACGTTGTAACTTCCGTCTAAATTAGAAAGGGATGAGAGAGCGCATAAGCAAACAACTACAACTAACACCAATCATAACCCATTCTCGGATTAACCCCCTCAACCAAGTATGAGGAAGCAATTCGGGAAAACTCACACATTGAACAGTTTTAGTTACCAGTTATTGTGAAAGTAATATTATATTACTAGTCAAGTTAATTAACAATAATTAGGTGTAAGTCGTCTATGATCTTATTAGCCAGCATCATCACCAAGTCGTCCATAACCGTGGACACGGCTCATCGATAAGATTAAACCTTGCAGGGGTGCACTACTGGAACCGTACTCGTTCGATCAACCTCAAAAAGCAAAACCAGAAGGTAGGGCATCTCAACACGACAAATCTCTTCTGTACAACCCATCCAGGGAACCGCATGATTGTGCGCACGGTTGCTCAGCCCCATACCCGGAACTTTGCAACATTCTAAGAACGTGCCACCCTATATGAGAGACGACTACTCCATCAACATGAGATCGTTATGTAACCATATGCATGCATCAAATGGAAAGCCCGAACTCGGAACTTCACAACACTCTAAGAACGTGCCACCCTATATGAGAATCGACTACTCCATCAACATGAGATCGTTAGGTAACCATATGCATGCGTAAAATGGAAAGCCCGAACTACCTGCATAGATCAAAGCCCTGGATAATAAGTGGATTAGATCGAAGCCGCGGGGGGCTCCATAGGGCCTCCCACAAGCGGTTAGTGCGCTCAAAATTGGATCCGAGGACAAAAACTGAGTTCCTACATCGACACTTAGCAGAACAAAGCACATCGCAAGGCCTTCCGCCGGTGCCTTATCTTTTAATTATTATTCCCAACAGAAGATAACATTTTATTAAAATAGACAATCTATCATGCTAAGTAAAAGTGACATAGGACAAACAGACTCGCAGAACCAACCTTAAACATGCACTACGACTCGCAAGGCTAACAGATAAACTTAAATGTTCATTAACATGGCAAGACATGGCATAGATGATAAGATCAAATTAGATGGAATTAGGGCATTATATATTTATTACCCCACAGATTCCATATTTAATTATTTTGGTGCATTTGTTCAATTAAACTAAGTATTTAAAATAAATGATGCAAAATGTTATAAGAATGTCATATAAATGTTCATTGCATTTTTCTGATATTAAAACATGTAAAGATTATTTATTTGGAGTTATAGTTTAAAAGTTATTGTATTTTTAGTTGTAGGGGTGTTCCTGCAAAAAGGCAGGGACTTATCTGTGATAGAAACGTAACAGGGAAGGTCCTCTGTGCAAACAGGAAAATCCAAGGGGCTCGGAGTAAAACTTCTTGCGCCTCTGGCTTTTCTCACCGCACGCGAACCTATCCAGAGGGACTGACGCGCGGGCCCTAGGCCATGCTGGCGCTGCGTTGGCTCCACGGTCGCTGACCGGTGGGGCCAGGCTGTCAGTGTGGCACAAATCGCAAAAAGGGGCGATTTTAATCCCACGCGCCCGGGTTTCGAACTCGGGAGCGCTCGCTACGCACGGATCGACGCTGCTAGCCAGTGGGGCGGGTGAGTATTGGTGTTGGCTATAGGTTAGATTAGGTTTTAAGTAGTTAAACGATAAGTGTTCGTTTTCTGACGAAACTGACGATGAACGAGCGACAGTGAGCGCATCGGAAGAACCTCGCCGGCGGCGACCTTTTTCTAGCGGCGCCGCGCATGCGTGCGTTTGGCGTGGGTGCGGGAAGTGTGGTGCAGATAGTTCCCGTGCTCGGCTCGAAGGAAGCACCTTTTTCTCGAAATCGTGCTCGACCGTGCGGAAGACGCGGCCGTGGCGGAACTCGTCCGGCGCCGGTCCAATTACGACGAACGGTGGCGCCAAGGAAGGGGAAAAAGCGGGGAATCGACGGCGCAGCTCACCAGGAGGCGGATGGCGAGCGGATGCGGCGCGGGGAGGCCGGAGGACGAGCGTACGGTGCTCGGGAAGGCGACGGTGCTCACGGCGTTCGTCGGGGAAGAAGGGCTCGGCTGCTTCGTCGGGGAAGTTCCTGGCGTCCGGGGCTTGGAGGGAGAAGAGGACGGAGCGGCGCGGCTGCTGGTGCGCCGGGGACAGAGGAGATGGACGGCTCACCCGGGGGCAAGCTCGAATCCTCCGGACATGGCGACGGCGCTGCTTGGTGTAGCACCCCAACTTTTATTAAAGTTGGAACACCTGTGTTATGTGCTAGTCCCTGGATCACTGCTAGCACCACAGTACAAAATATAGGATATCATTGCATAAGTATTAAATTGGTACAACGAGATCCAAAAATATTAGCCAAGTATAGCTTTATTACAAGTTTGCATAGCCATGAAGGCTAGCTAAAATTCAGAGTTCACAACGAAACCAAATAACAATGAGCCTCAGCTGCAAGCATGCGCCACAGGCAGACATGTTGGGTGTAGACTCGAGTCCAAATCTTATTCCTCATCAGAATTACCTGCACATTTGAATATGCAGCCCCCGAAGGAGGTCAATACAATGATGTGATGGCAAGTGACTATGATAGATATAAACGACAAGTCTATAGTCTATATGCATATCTGGCTTGGTGGAGTTGGAGGCTATTTTGCAGAAAGCAAGTTTTCTCCTATCTTTTGTAAAACATTTTATTCATCAAGACTTGGCACCAAGGGACAAAGCCCAAGTGCACCAACAATTCTTTCCTTAGTCAATTTTACTTTACGAAAACAGTGTTGAGATTCTTCCGCCCATCCTTGTCCAGCTGCTCGAAGTAGTCCATTACCGGGGACACGGCTAAGTACTTAGTTTTAACTCTGCAGAGGTTGTGCACTTTCACCTTTAGACTCAATTTGTCCGAGAAATCCTATACACGCGGAGTGTATTATGGAAAGGAGAGAATTGAGACAAGAACTTTCAGAAGAAGAATGCAACCATACTAGCAAGACCCGTTCCACCTATCATCTCTACATCTGCTTGTCAAGCTGACAGGTTGCACTCCCACAACTTAATCATTCTAGACAGAGCCCATTGTCAAAAGGCTGCACGGGAAGCTTCTAAACTTGGAGGGACTTGGTAATCTCTTCGTTCCTGGGTGGCCGTCCACAAGTGTACTTCTGGGTAACAAGCACCATACTCATGGCCCTAAGTAGAATAGACATTCATCCTAGGCGATGACAACCACAAGCATAGTCCCAAAAGCCACTCAACATAAACCATAACAACCAATTCCACCCAGATGTGTATTTTAGATTTTAACACTTAGAAACATTTCCATAACATGGTAAACATTTTTATAGCATGGCTAAGCAACTAATAAAATATTTTCATGGCTGCTTAGGAAAAGGGTGGCTACACACTACTAGGATATTTGTAAAATACAAACTAACTTAGCATTATAAAATAAATAAAAAATCCCTATCATACACACTACTCAAAATATACTACTTATGCATATAGAAAATATGGGATATTGTATAAATGTCACTTGCCTTGGTAACAGGAGGAGCAAGCACAACAAGAATAACAATCACAAGCAAGCCCTTCCTCTTCTTCACAATCTAGCACAAGCAATAAATAAAATAAATACCAACACAATATCATCTCAACACCAAACATAAATATATATGCATGAATGATATGCTAGGAAAATAGGACACACTTATTACTAATTTTTATCCTCTGTTATTAAATGTATGAAATATAATTTCTAGGAATTTCTTATTTTGTTTATTAATTAAATAATTGAAAACAATATAGCAAAACTTGATTTCTATAATTATAATTTTTATTGTTTTATGAAAATTTGCATTTAAGACATTTATTAATATTGTTGGACAGAGGGAATTAATATAACCCTAAAACAATTAAGTTTATTTCTAAATCATTTTTATTATTTAAGTTATTATTTTAATAGCCGAAATGCTCCTCTACTAATTTAAATAAATTACAATATGTCAAAAGGAAAAACAAATGATGCAGGAATAAACTTCGTGAGCAGGGCTATCCGAGGATATAAAATTTATCAAATTTGAACTTGTGGATCAAAAGTTATGAATTTTCTAAGTTTGGCATATTTTCTGTTTTATTTATAAAAATTCCTGCAAAAAGAATTTAACAGGGGCTACGTGGCGCGATCTCATTGGTTGGTACCGCTTCGACGCGGATCGGCTGCGAGAGCCGTCCGATCTGATTTAAAATGAATGCGCGAGATCTAATCGATCTAGATCCATTGGATCTAGATCTAACGGCCCACGATCCGTTGACCAAAAACGGGCGGCGCCGTCGCCGGAGTTCGCCCGACCGCGGCGGCGCCACGGCCGGCGTTGCACGTTCTCGCGTCCTAGGAGGCTACGGGACGAACGGGGCTTACCGAGGCGTAGCGGACGTCGGGGTGGAGTCGATGGCGCGGTGGTGGTCGTCGGCGTGGTCTTCTTCTCCTCGTGCAGCTCACCGGAGTTGCTTGCGGCGGCGGTCTCCTTCGGGCGTGGATGAATACGTCGTTCGGCTGCAAATTAAACCGCGGGACGAAGTCAAAAACGTGCGCAACGAGGAGGGGGATCGAGGGGGGGCAATACGAGCTCGGGGGGTGGTCGGAGTACCCCGTACGGCGTGCTTGACGGCGGCGGAGATCCGAGCTCGCTTGCGAGCTGCCCGGCGGCGGAGAAATTAGGGTTTGGGGTGCGGAGGGTTGCGGCGGAGGTGGGGGTTTAAATAGGGTGGCGCGGGGAGCAACCTCGCGCTGAATACGCTCGGGAATCACGGCCGGTTTCCGATTTCGTCTCGGGCGCGATCTCCGGCTGGAGGAAGACGAAGCTGACAGGTGGGTCCCACCTGTCAGCGAGAGGAGGAAGGAGATGGGCTGCGTGGGCTGGCTTGGGCCGTGTTCGTACACGCGCGCGGTAAATAGCCACAGGCCGGCCCGATTCCTTTTCCTTTTTAATAAAATTTATATCTCTTTTTAAATACTGATTTCAAAAATGATTTTTAAACCTATTCAAAATATATCAGAAAAATTCATAAAAATATGTTTTGGAAAGGTTATCAAAATTAGAACTTTTTAATATTATACTTGCCCATAAATAAATTGCTAAAATAATATTTTCTTAAAGATGTTTAAATAAACATTTTCTGGAATTATAGATTATTAAATCTTATAATTGATGTTTTATTTTATATCTTTGTGCTGAAATTTTATGTCTATGGATGAATGATGCATGAATGCAAAGTTTTAAATTTTTGCAAAATTTGGGATGTTACAGACTAACCCCCTTAAGAGGAAGCTCGCCCTCGAGCTTCGGGAAGATCAGCAAATAGGTGTGGATGGTCTTCTCGAAGATCATCCTCTCGTTCCCAGGTGGCTTCTTCCTCGGAATGATGATTCCATTGGACTTTGCAAAATTTGATGGTTTTGGTACGGGTGACTCTTTCTGCGGTCTGCAGTATCTTGATGGGTTTCTCTTCGTAGGTCAAGTCACTCTCCAAATGTACTTCTTCGAGGGGTACAGTATCCTTTAAAGGAACTCCCATCATCTCAGGGTGATATTTCTTCAACTGACTGACATGGAACACATTATGAACCGCAGACAGAGCTTCTGGTAGTTCTAACTCATATGCTACTTCACCTTTGCGAGAAAGAATTTTGAAGGGTCCAATGAATCGAGGTGCTAACTTTACTTTAATTCCAAACCTCTTTACACCTCGGAGTGGTGATACTCTAAGATAGGTTCTATCACCCACCTCGTAGGTGACCTCTCTACGTTTAGAGTCTGCGTAGCTTTTCTGGCGTGATTGTGCTATCTTTAATCTATCCTTAATCAGCCTGACCCAGCCTCTTGGATTATATCAGGTCCAAAGAAACTTCGTTCTCCTACACCACTCCACAACAATGGGGTTGTGCATTTCTTCCCATATAATGCCTCAAATGGTGCCATCTCAATGCTAGCTTGGTAACTGTTATTGTAGGAGAACTCAGCATAGGGTAGATTGTCATCCCAACTAGATCCATAATCGAGCGCACAAGCTCTTAACATATCTTCTAAAATCTGATTTACTCTTTCAGTCTGGCCATCCGTTTGCGGGTGAAAGGCCATACTGAATTCAAATCTGGTTCCCAAAGATTCGTGCAACTGCTTCCAGAAATGAGATGTGAACTGGGTCCCCCTATCGGACACGATACTCTTGGGAACGCCATGTAGGCACACAATTCTCTTCATGTAAATATCAGCTAACTTTGCGCTGGTATAGGTGGTTTGCACGGGTACAAAGTGAGCTATTTTGGTTAAACGACAAACAATAACCCAAACATAATCATACCCTGATCTGGTCCTTGGTAACCCGGTGATGAAATCCATCCCAATAGAATCCCACTTCCAATCAGGTACCCTTAAAGGTTGCAGAAGTCCTGCTGGTTTCTGATGTTCTGCCTTTACTCGACTGCATACATCGCACTTAGCGATATATTCTGCTATTTCTCTTTTCAGATTGTTCCACCAAAACCTCTCCTTCACATCCATATACATCTTGGTATTTCCCGGATGAATAGAATAAGGTGTCTCATGAGCTTCTTGCAGAATTAACCTTCTAATATCAGGATCATTGGCCACACATATACGTTTTTCAAACCACAAGGTTCCTTGCTCATCTTCATAAAATCCTTTAGCTTTTCCTGCTTCCAAATTGACTCTGATTTCTTCTATTTCCTTGTCTCCTTTCTGTGCTTCACGTATCTTGTCCATTAAAGTAGGTTGTACTACTAATGAAGCTATAAAACCTTCTGGTACTACTTCCAATCTGAGGTCCTTGAATGCCTTACATAAATCTTCGGGTAATTCTTCTGCTGTGAGGCCATTTACATATGTTTTACGACTCAGGGCGTCTGCTACTACATTTGCCTTTCCTGGGTGATACTGGAGACTTAGATCATAATCCTTGATAAGCTCCAACCACCTCCTCTGTCTCATGTTCAAATCCTTCTGAGTAAAAATGTACTTCAAACTTTTGTGGTCCGTGAATACGTCACATCTTTTCCCCATCAGGTAGGGTCTCCAAGTTTTTAGGGCATGCACTACTGATGCTAACTCGAGGTCATGAGTTGGATAATTTGCTTCATGCTTCTTGAGTTGTCTAGAGGCATAAGATGCCACCCTGCCTTCTTGCATCAACACACTTCCCAGACCTTGGTGTGAAGCATCACAATATACTTGAAATTCTTTCTCCAAATCAGGTAAGCATAGAACTGGGGCTGAAACTAGATGTTTCTTCAATTCCTGAAAACTGGCTTCGCATGCCTCAGTCCACTCAAATTTCTTCTCTTTCTTTAATAATTCCGTCAGTGCCTTGGCGATTTTGGAAAAGTTTTCTATAAATCTTCGGTAGTATCCTGCTAGGCCTAGGAAACTCCGTAATTCTCCAACATTCTTTGGTGACTCCCAATTGGTTACAGCTGAAACCTTTTCAGGATCCACTGCTATACCCTCTTTAGATACTATGTGACCTAGGAATGCGACTTGTTCCAACCAAAATTCACACTTGCTGAATTTGGCATATAACTTATGTTCACGTAGTCTCTGCAATACTAGGCGTAGATGCTCTTCATGTTCTTCGTGACTCTTGGAGTAGACTAGAATGTCGTCTATGAACACTACCACAAACTTGTCCAGGAAATCCATGAACACTTTATTCATCATATTCATGAAATAGGCGGGAGCATTTGTTAACCCAAATGGCATTACTGTGTACTCATATGAGCCATATCTTGTAACAAATGTTGTCTTTGGTATATCCATCTCTCTAACCTTCATTTGGAGGTATCCTGATCAAAGATCAATCTTGGAGAAGACACAAGCACCTTTTAATTGATCAAATAGCTCATTTATCTTGGGTAACGGATACTTGTTCTTGATGGTGTGTTCATTTATATCCCCGTAGTCCGTGACGAGTCTCTGGGTTTGATCTTTATTTTTGACAAATAGAACTGGCGCTCCCCAGGGCGAAGAACTTGGGCGGATAAATCCCTTCAGAAGGTGTTCTTCCAATTGCTTCTTGAGTTCTTTTAGTTCATCGACGGCCATAGGGTAAGGTCTCTTAGCTATTGGTCCGGTACCCGGTTTCAGTTCAATGAGAAACTCCACATCCCTATCGGGTGGCATTCCCGGTAATTCCTCTGGAAAAACATCTGGGTACTCCTGGACAATCAGCACATCCCCAAGGCTAACCCCCTTAAGAGAATTTAGCCTAACTTTCTTAAGTTCAAAAGTTGATCTGAATTTAATCTTCTGTTTCTCTGGGGTGGTGAGGGTGATAGCTCTGTTTGCACAGTCTATTATTCCTTCAAAACGGGTCATCCAATCCATTCCAATGATAACATCCAGACCTTGGGTCTCTAGGATGACTAAGTCTGTTGGGAAAAAATATTTTCCAATTTTTAACTCTAGTTGCCTACATCCAGAATTTACTATCATCTCACCCCCAGGAGAGCTCACTCTTATGGGTTTTCCTAAGCTTTCCTCGGCTAGTCCATGTTTGTTTACAAAAGCTCTTGATATGAATGAATGCGATGCTCCGGTATCAAATAATACTAATGCTGGAAAAGAATTGAGCAGGAACTTACCAATCACAGCATCAGGTTCATCATGAACTTCTTCCACATTGATGTGGTTTACTTGTCCCTTCTGGAAAGGATTGGGCTTGGAATTTTCATCGGCCTTTCTCTCTGGGCAATCAGTAGCATAGTGTCCTGTCTTCTTGCACTTGAAGCAAGTCACATTAGACAAGTCTTTCTTCCCTTCAGTGTTAGGACGGGGATTACCATTTCCATGATTATGGCCATGGTGATGGTTTCCCTTGAACCCCCCATTATTTCCTTTGTATCCTCCATTGTGGTTATGACCATGGTGCTTTTGGCCACTACCACTGTTGGAGTAGTTCCAGGGTTTATGGCCACTGACTTCAGAGGTGTGTGGTTTCTTGTGTGTCCCTTCAGAGTTACTCTTACTCGCACCAAACTTCCTCTTCCTATTCTCTTCCTTTCTGATGTTATTGTCCAGTGTGATTGCTTGATCCAGCATAATTTGATAGTTAGGAGCATATGCCACAGACAAGGGTATCTTTAGTTCTCCCCTAAGTCCATTAAGGAATTTGTCCTTACTCTTAGCATCAGTGTCGATGTCCTCCGGTGCATACCTTGAGAGCATACAGAAGTCATCCATATACTCCTTAAGAGTTCTACCTCCCTGCCTCAAGCTATGAAATTCCTCCTTCTTCAGATTCATTATGCCAGAGGAGATGTGAGCATTGCGGAAACCATCCTTGAACGCATCCCAAGTCATGCCATCCAAGGGATGGGTCACTTCATAGGTCTCCCACCACATGGCAGCAGGTCCTTCCAATAGGTGAGCAGTGAACCTCACCTTTTCTGCCTCAGAGCACTCACAGGTTACTAAGTCCTTGTTGACTGAACGGAGCCAGTCATCCGCCACTATGGGTTCAGTAGCAGAGGAGAACTTATTAGGTCTAAGCCTGAGAAATCTTGCAAGTCTGTCCACAGGAGGTGGGGGTGGTGGTGGATGGTTGTTATTGTTGTTGTTGTTGTTGTTGGTTGCTGCAATGAACTAGGTCATCATAGTCATCAGTTGGGCTTGAGCTGCCATCAGCTGTTGCATAGCTTCGCTGTTGTCGGTATCACGACGTGGAGGCATCTGTGGGGTTTTTGCAGGGATGAGTAAAAGATAGATAGAACTATAAGGAGGAATCCTACCCATGCACAAAACAATCCAGTCAAGCACACCATCAACAACACACCACTTATAAAAACAATCAGCAAACAATTCAAAACCTTTGGTTTAAGGAAAGCGATATAAAAGTTTGGAAAATAAACACGCGAGGTTCCGAGGATACAAGGAAATGTACTGCCTTACCACAAGTTGGTAGGTCAATACAAGACCAAGATAATGAGGTGTATGATAAATGGTAGTCTCACTAACTAACTACTCGACCATGTCCTCTTCCTCCTCTTCAATTTCCTGAATCTCGATTCCTTCATTGGCGAGTACATCCTTGAGTTCCTTTACTTATTTCTCCAGGGCAAGGTTCTTCTCTTGCAGCTCTCTCTTCTCAGTACGAAGCCTTTTGATCAAGTCACTATCAGCCTCGAACTCGACTTCATTGCTCTCGAGTTCTGCCTTTTGTTCCCTGATAGTCTTGTTCTTCTCTTGAACTCTTTTCTCTTGTCTCCTGTACTTCTCCTCTTGTGCAGCGAACCTCTCTTCTTGTGCCTTAGTCACTTCCTCTTGAACCTTCACCTTCTCTTCATTCTCCTTAAGTAGGGCACATAACTCATCGTTCTTCAGGAGCTCGGTGCGTCGATCTTCATACAGTTCAGTGACAAGGATTTCCAGCTCCTGGAAATAAAGACTAAGGGGTTTTGCCTTGCCTCTTTCTCCGACATCAAACAGGTAAGGTTCTCCATCCTCATTTCTCCTTCCAAAGAAAATGGAGTAGTGGCCCCTCAACTCTGTGCTGTAGCGTCCGCAGAGGCGCCCAATCAAATCTTGCATGACTAGATTGAGTCCTTTGTCTTTGGAGTCGCTAACCATTTTGATCTCCAGTGGGGGTTCCTCTCCACGTCCTGGCTGAGTTGCTTTTATTCCCCAGCAACCCTCTTTGTTAAATTTCTTCAGGATGAAGCCCTTGACTTGGGCTAGTGGTAACCCTATCTTCTCGCCGATGTCGAGAAGGTAACAGCCAAAACGGGTGTTCTCGAAGTCCTCCGCAGTGGTGAAGTGAAAACTCGTCATCCTTTAGGTAGAAAGAGACGAATTAAAACCAGAATTGCAAAGATAAGGAAGTGTGTATTATTAATTTAGAAGAATACTAAGTCAAAATCCTAAGGTGATCAACATATATTAACAACTCTTCGTAAATTGGATTTTTCACTATAGTGAGAGAGACAGACACCCTGCCAGCCACTTATATTGTGGAACAGGTCTCATGTACGCGGACATGTAAAGTTTGTCCCGGGCCGCTTCATCCCACTATGCTGTTAGAATCCAACATACTTCAAAGATGGTAACATTATGACCAAAAAGGGGCTTAACCAATCCTAGGGCTCGAACCTACAGGCAACACTTTGCTCTGATACCATTTTGTAGCACCCCAACTTTTATTAAAGTTGGAACACCTGTGTTATGTGCTAGTTCCTGGATCACTGCTAGCACCACAGTACAAACTATAGGATATCATTGCATAAGTATTAAATTGCTACAACGAGATCCAAAAATATTAGCCAAGTATAGCTTTATTACAAGTTTGCATAGCCATGAAGTCTAGCTAAAATTCAGAGTTCACAACGAAAGCAAATAACAATGAGCCTCAGCTTCAAGCATACGCCACAGGCAGACATGTTGGGTGAAGACTCGAGTCCAAATCTTATTCCTCATCAGAATTACCTGCACATTTGAATATGCAGCCCCCGAAGGAGGTCAATACAATTATGTATTGGCAAGTGACTATGATAGATATAAACGACAAGTCTATAGTCTATATGCATATTTGGCTTGGTGGAGTTGGAGGCTATTTTGCAGAAAGCAAGTTTTCTCCTATCTTTTGTAAAACATTTTATTCATCAAGACTTGGCACCAAGGGACAAAGCCCAAGTGCACCAACAATTCTTTCCTTAGTCAATTTTACTTTACGAAAACAGTGTTGAGATTCTTCCGCCCATCCTTGTCCAGCTGCTCGAAGTAGTCCATTACCGGGGACACGGCTAAGTACTTAGTTTTAACTCTGCAGAGGTTGTGCACTTTCACCTTTAGACTCAATTTGTCCGAGAAATCCTATACACGCGGAGTGTATTATGGAAAGGAGAGAATTGAGACAAGAACTTTCAGAAGAAGAATGCAACCATACTAGCAAGACCCGTTCCACCTATCATCTCTACCTCTGCTTGTCAAGCTGACAGGTTGCACTCCCACAACTTAATCATTCTAGACAGAGCCCATTGTCAAAAGGCTGCACGGGAAGCTTCTAAACTTGGAGGGATTTGGTAATCTCTTCGTTCCTGGGTGGCCGTCCACAAGTGTACTTCTGGGTAACAACCACCATACTCATGGCCCTAAGTAGAATAGACATTCATCCTAGGCAATGACAACCACAAGCATAGTCCTAAAAGCCACTCAACATAAACCATAACAACCAATTCCACCCAGATGTGTATTTTAGATTTTAACACTTAGAAAAATTTCCATAACATGGTAAACATTTTTATAGCATGGCTAAGCAACTAATAAAATCTTTTCATGGCTGCTTAGGAAAAGGGTGGCTACACACTACTAGGATATTTGTAAAATACAAACTAACTTAGCATTATAAAATAAATAAAAAATCCCTATCATGCACACTACTCAAAATATACTACTTATGCATATAGAAAATATGGGATATTGTATGAATGTCACTTGCCTTGGTAACAGGAGGAGCAAGCACAACAAGAATAACAATCACAAGCAAGCCCTTCCTCTTCTTCACAATCTAGCACAAGCAATAAATAAAATAAATACCAACACAATATCATCTCAACACCAAACATAAATATGTATGCATGAATGATATGCTAGGAAAATAGGACACACTTATTACTAATTTTTATCCTCTGTTATTAAATGTATGAAATATAATTTCTAGGAATTTCTTATTTTGTTTATTAATTAAATAATTGAAAACAGTATAGCAAAACTTGATTTCTATAATTATAATTTTTATTGTTTTATGAAAATTTGCATTTAAGACATTTATTAATATTGTTGGACAGAGGGAATTAATATAACCCTAAAACAATTAAGTTTATTTCTAAATCATTTTTATTATTTAAGTTATTATTTTAATAGCCGAAATGCTCCTCTGCTAATTTAAATAAATTATAATATGTCAAAAGGAAAAACAAATGATGCAGGAATGAACTTCATGAGCAGGGCTATCCGTGGATATAAAATTTATCAAATTTGAACTTATGGATCAAAAGTTATGAATTTTCTAAGTTTGGCATATTTTTTGTTTTATTTATAAAAATTCCTGCAAAAAGAATTTAACAGGGGCTACGTGGCGCGATCTCATTGGTTGGTACCGCTTCGACGCGGATCGGCTGCGAGAGCCGTCCGATCTGATTTAAAATGAACGCGCGAGATCTAAACGATCTAGATCCATTGGATCTAGATCTAACGGTCCACGATCCGTTGACCAAAAACGGGCGGCGCCGTCGCCGGGGTTCGCCCGACCGCGGCGGCGCCACGGCCGGCGTTGCACGTTCTCGCGTCCTAGGAGGCTACGGGACGAACGGGGCTTACATAGGCGTAGCGGACGTCGGGGCAGAGTCGATGGCACGGTGGTGGTCGTCGGCGTGGTCTTCTCCTCCTCGTGCAGCTCACCGGAGTTGCTTTCGGCGGCGGTCTCCTTCGGGCGTGGATGAATACGTCGTTCGGCTGCAAATTAAACCGCGGGACGAAGTCAAAAACGTGCGCAACGAGGAGGGGGGGCAATACGAGCTCGGGGGTGGTCGGAGTACCCCGTACGGCGTGCTTGACGGCGGCGGAGATCCGAGCTCGCTTGCGAGCTGCCCGGCGGCGGAGAAATTAGGGTTTGGGGTGCGGAGGGTTGCGGCGGAGGTGGGGGTTTAAATAGGGTGGCGCGGGGAGCAACCTCGCGCTGAATACGCTCGGGAATCACGGCCGGTTTCTGATTTCGTCTCGGGCGCGATCTCCGGCTGGAGGAAGACGAAGCTGACAGGTGGGTCCCACCTGTCAGCGAGAGGAGGAAGGAGATGGGCTGCGTGGGCTGTCTTGGGCCGTGTTCATACGCGCGCGCGGTAAATAGCCACAGGCCGGCCCGATTCCTTTTCCTTTTTAATAAAATTAATATCTGTTTTTAAATACTGATTTCAAAAATGATTTTTAAACCTATTCAAAATATATCAGAAAAATTCATAAAAATATGTTTTGGAAAGGTTATCAAAATTCGAACTTTTTAATATTATACTTGCCCATAAATAAATTGCTAAAATAATATTTTCTTAAAGGGGTTTAAATAAACATTTTCTGGAATTATAGATTATTAAATCTTATAATTTGATGTTTTATTTTATATCTTTGTGCTGAAATTTTATGTCTATGGATGAATGATGCATGAATGCAAAGTTTTAAATTTTTGCAAAATTTGGGATGTTACACTTGGGGAGAGAGCGAGCGGCGGCGGGGGAGGAGAAATGGGCTAGGGTTATGGTTTTGGGTGCGGCGTAGATTAATAGGAGGAGAGGGGAGTAGGGGCAACTCGGCAGGGGCTCATGGCCATGGTGACGACGTGGAAAGCGTCTTCGTCTGTACGGGGAAGAAGAGCAGAGCTGGCCGGTGTGTGCTGGGCTGGGCCGAGGTGGCCCAGCTCGGCCAGGTGAGTTTTTTTTTTCTCTTCTTTTTCTTTTTCTTTTATTTTATTCTTTTCTGTTTTTGTATTTTTAAAACAAAATAGAAAAGAAAACATGATAAAAACTTTTGGACAATTTTAATAGTTTCAAAATAGTCAAGTTAAATTACTGGTTTGATTAATTGTAAAGATTTTGAAACTTCATTTAAATTTATTTAAATTTCCTTTGAATTTAAATATGGAATTGGAATTTTCAACAACATATTTATTTGAAATGCAATTCAAAAGGAACGATGCCATGATGTTACACTTTATTACACAACAAGCATACATTTTTGGAAAGTCTACATTTGTTATGTTACAACCACTACAACATATTTGCAATATCAATACTCAACCGTACTCATGGTCATTTTGCTTGATTAACAAAAGAACATCAACAAAGTACTCTGCCACCAAGGAGAAACCATATGATCTACAAACAAGCATTGGTATAGTTATCTGGAGTTATATTGACATAATTGGGTTACACCCGTGCATACTTGTTTATTGATTGATATCCATCTTTCAAGACAAAATATATATGTAATAAAATTGATATTTTTTCATCGGTACATGAAAAACATGTAACCCAACTCAATCTGCATCTTTCACCGACGCCTTAACAGACAAACCCAAGCCTGTGGATAAGACGAGATAAACAACTTCAACATATCTTCAATCTCTATAAACATACTAATACAACTGTCAACAAGAAGAAACCATATAATCTACAAACAAGCATTAGTATGATTACCTGGAGCTATATTGAGATAATTGGACAATGCAGAAGGGTGTGCTGCTTTGAAATATCCTTGGAGAGAAAATTGTGCCGATTCGACCAATAACTTCTTTTTCAGGTCAACACTGATCAGCCATGACTTTTTGGTGCCAGATTTTGTTTCACACAACATGTAAACAATATCATCAGAATCTCAAGTCAAGCTCAGGACAGGGAAAGATGCTAGTAGGTTCTTCAATGTCAACTCTCCTGCGGCATTACTGTCCATCGGCCGCTCAGGTAATAACATAGAATGTGTTGGGCAGTCAACTGGCTCAGGTAACATCATAGAATGTGTTTGGCAGTCAACTGAGATTTCCTTGTCATAAGCCATGCACCCTTTGCGCCAATGGTCAGAAGAAATCATCCTATACCATGTCATGGTCCTCCATCCAATTACTTTGGGCTTGGGCAGGCAGTCAGAGTCGTAGAGTGTATCCATGTCATCTAAGGACCTCTGATCAGCATCATGTTTCTCCACCTCGACAAATTTGATGAGACCATTGCTGCAGGAGACGTTCCGAATGTGCCAGAGTGACTTGGAGCCCTCCATGTGGCCAGGCATCATCTGGGGCAACGGGATGAAGCGCAGCAGAGGCGTTTCGTCTAGCACATTGCAGACCACAATCCCAGTGCGGAGGTCAACCCATCCGACCGTGCCTCCACCGAAGTGAATCACCTTGGAAGCTATAATGGTAGACACCCCAGTCCTGACATCAGACGATACCTCAGCGTGCACCACCTTAGTGCTCCAAGCCCAAGTTGTGGATGAGAATATATGGAGGTCGTAGACCCAAGCCTGCCATGTGAAGCGCAGGACGGCCAGGACGAAGTGCACGCCGTCGTCGCGGGGAAGGAGGGCAATATCGGAACCGCTGAGGACGCGCGGGAAGGGACCTGGGAGCAGGTGGAGGGCTGGGCGCCCGGGGCCGCCGGCCTTGTAGATGAAGTACTCCTTGAAGCCCTGCTTGGCGTAGGGGCCGAAGATGAAGACGACGGAGAGCAGGAGGAGGTCCTTCTCGGAGCAGATGACGGAGGGCTGGCAGCTGTAGTCGGTGTCCTTGAGGCCGGGGCAGTTGACGCAGACGTAGGAGACGCCGAGCGGGTCGGTGAGGCAGACGGTGACCTGGACGGTGTGGCCCGTGCTCGAGGAGGCCTCCGCGGTGGTGGCGTTGGTGTGGTCGGCGACGTACGCCAGCGGTTCGAGAAGGACCCAGGCGGGGGCGGGAGCGGCGGAGGCGTCGGGGCTCGCCGGGAGCGGCGGGGGGCGGCAGGAGGCGGAGAAGATCTTGTCGATGGCATCTGTATCAAAATCGACCATCGTGCTCGGCGGCGGCGGTAGAGTGATCGGGAGTCCGGGACTGATCGGGGTTTGACTAAGCCTAGCGTCGATTGATTTGAGATGGCTTGGTCAAGCTTCTGTTGATCTCCACTACTTTAAAACAAGCAAACATGAACTTTCCTAAGTGCACCCCGCAACTGTACACAGCACAACCACAAGAAAATCTAACCACAGCCCAGTTAGTTAAATCCGGCGGTCAACATCTCTCTAGCCCCACCAAGTAGTACGTCTAGCAAATACATGAGGCAGACGAAAACTCTGCCATCGGACGAAGCCTACCATCCTCACACACACATAAGGAAATATGCAGCAATCAGCTAATCAATACAGCAAAATAATAAATGCCTAAATTAGAGGGAAATGAGCTTCATCTGGCCCATCGTCCATTCGTCCTAGCTCCTTGGATGTCTAGACGTGACCTTCCGTGAAACGTCGCCGCACAACCTGCCATGCGCCATCGCCGCCCCGCGCTGCCGAAGACGTCTACATCGACAAGGTCCTTGTTCTCTTTGCTGCCAACGCCTAGGCAGTACTGCGCCATCGCTGCATGGAGAGCCGAAGACAGCGCTGGCGACCTCCTCGGTAACTCAGGTACCTGCACCTAAAGAATTCGCTAAAGTAGATCGTTTTGTATAATCAAGAACATCCATTGGTTAATTCGACATGGAGAAATCTAATCTTAACCAATTCTACTGGTTATAGAAGAAACCATGTTGTTGCCCACCTGTGGACACAGGCATTGAAAGGTGAACCACCCTGCAGCAATCGGACATACATTGGTTATTCTTCAAATCGCAGTGCATTGGAACTGAACTAATCGTAATCAGGGCATTTCTGGGAACATGCTATCCCGGCAGAATATCATTGTCATCTCTGCAACAATCAAGGAACATGTTAGGGGCACACAGACCAATTGTATCTTCTGCCAACTGTACCACTATAGCATGGAAAAGGTGAACCAATTGTGTGATCTAAAAAGGGAGCACACCAAAGAAAATGACAGAGTTTTCTAAATTATGAATAGCATCAGGACGTGAAATTAGCTGATGCAGGGTTTAGCAACCCTTTTTCACTTAAACATATCACAGTGCATTTGTAAGTGAAATTATTAATACCCATCAGGAAGTGAAATTGTATCCTATGCCCCGACGCATCATTCTGCATGTATTTTTTCACCTGAGCATACCACATTGCATTTCAAAGAGAATTTATTAATACCCATTAGCAATGGATAATATACCTTCTAATTACAATAAATCTGTTTCATAAATCATACTGTAACATTATTTTCATTCACAGGACTGAAGCAACTTTATGGACCCTAATAATCCTAACGGTCCGCGCACACCGTTCAAGGATATAAGCAACACCAACTCCAAGGGTCATGGTCATAACCCAATCACTCAAATTTTCTATTGTTGCTCAACTGCTGAATTGCATCATGTATTGCAGACCATAGGGAAATAAAAAGGCAGAGGGAAAGAGATCGGTATTCACAAAAGAGGGATGAGATAAATAAGAAACGTCGTGAAGCCTACGAACAGAAAAAATTTGATGCTGCAGATATCAACGGCCATGACGAAGTCCCAGACGAGCCACTGGTCGTAGCTAATAGTAAAGATGAACAACTTTGGCATACATGGCTCACTTCTATTGTTACATAACGATTTATTTTTCATGTATTGAGGCCCTAATGACAAAAAGAATCAAAGGGAACGGGAGCGGTATGCACAGAATAGAGAAGACATATTATATCGAAAACGACAAATCCGTCAACAAAATAAAAATAGTACACTCCTTCATGCTACTAACACTGTGTCACATACGCCAGCTACGGGACAATCTGCTGTCACCCAACTGCATAACATGATAATTGGTTCACCCGAAGTAGTACCAATTCCGGTGCATGTGCACAGAGTTGGCCTCGGCAACAAGGAGAATATGGCAGATGATGATGAGTCCGATTGGTTGCGCAGGAATGATTCGTACCAACTGCAACGTGGTCCAAGACGAATGGCACTGACACAAATGTCAGGGGTTCAGAGCCTGCATCTAAGTACAATCGCCAGCCTACGTACCCCATATCGCACTCTCCAAAACTAGGGTTAGTTCATCTGATCTGATAATTTAAATTGCTAAAATATCAAGGGTGTAATTTTGACGGTGATTTTCCATGCTATATTGTTCATTCAGGTGCAGGGTTAGTAGTATCGCCAGACTACATAACTCCGCTAACCAAGCAATATGACACCGGTCATTCAATGGAACTGTCAACAGATGCGGGTCAAACCACTCAAAATCTAATTAGTACTATTGTCAATCCTAGGTCCACTTCACATGGAAAAGAACCAATACATAAAGATATTGGTATCTACTCTCACATCAATGTTTTCTTTGATTATTTATTGATCAGCTACCTCCACTTTGTCATAACATCAATTTATCCCATCTACTTACTAATTGGAGAAAAAATGGTATCCGGAAACGACCACGGGGAAGACCACGGGGAAGATGCGTATGGAATACTGGAGCCTGATGTCAACCAAGTAAACAATGATGGTAAGCACTCAAAGTTTACACTCATCCACAAATACATATTGTGTCCTAATTCACAGGAGCTCATGTATATTGTAATGTATTGGCTACTAGACGACTTGGGAGACGATCACCTTGGAGACGAAGACGGTAACCATGATGAAGAAGCTATGATGTTTGCCCCACAAGGTAGATCAAAAATGGCAATGTTACCAATGCAATATCCTTGGACTATGTGGTTTGTGCACAAAATCTAATTATCTCAAATGTCATTTCTATTTCAGACGTTGAATTTGAAACCTACCGAGTGGGATGACAACATATAAACAGAACCGCCACTGCTGATACTCATGACAGGGTTTACAAGAACCTGCCAAAAAAGCACCATGTCCTTAGAAAAGTTAGCGACTGTTGTCACTGTGGAGCATTGCGGTTTCAGTACGAGGGGCCCGCATTTTGTTGCAGAAAGGGTAAAGTGGATTTATTTACTCCAGAGGTTCCTGAAGAGTTGAAACGGTAGTTTACAAGTCAAGTTGACGAGGATGCCAAATATTATAGAGATAATATACGGTATTTCAACTCCCACTTCTCATTCACAAGTCTTGGAGTTACCCTTGACCGTCGAGTCAGCACTGCGGCAGGAACCGGTGTATATACATTTCGTGCGTGTGGGGGTTTGTACCATGCGCTTGATGATCTTGTGTCTTCTGATAATGGCCCTCGACATTTGCAACTATATATTTATGATACAGATGAAAACTTGTTTCACAGAATGAAGAGGTCTCCAAATCTTAGGCTTGATCTCATACGGCGGATTCTGACAATACTAGACCAAAACCCTTATGCTCAAGTTTTTAAAAGCCTTGGTGATGTTCCAAATCTAGATGAATATAAGATCTTACTGAATACAGATATCAACCTTGATCAAAGAAGGTACAATGCCCCAACTATTTCTCAGGTGGCAACAATATGGGTTGAAGGGAGTGACCCACAAAATTGCTTTGAAAGAAGTGTTATTGTGTATGGAAAAGGAGACCGTCCCCTTTATATTAGAGCATACTATGGGTGCTACGACCCATTGTCATATCCACTATTCTTCCCATGTGGGGAGACCGGTTGGAATCGTTGGATGCCATATATTCGGGCCCCTGATGACACGACCCACAGTTCAGAAGCTAATTCTGCACGACAAGGACACAAAGCCTCTGATTTGCCAATAGGTATGATGTTCAGTGATGATTTATGTACTTATTAGTCAATTAAAAACTGAGGCATCCATCCGTCTTTCAGATGATAACATTATTAGAGAAGAACAAGGAGTTCACACCATGCAACAAGAGGACCAGACCACTGATTTACATGCATGTATTGATCCTCATCGCTATTGTTAATATTCTTATGCTTAAATCGAACCCATATGTTATCAATCAATTTTTGTAGATGACAACGAGGAGAACCCAGATGAGGATTTTGGCGATAATGAGATGACTCCAACACAAGCCAGGAAATTTGTTAGCGCGAGGGAGTACTATTGCTTCAAACTGCAGGTCCGGAAGAAGCTTTTTAACATCATCTTGTTTGGGGGGCATCCTTTTGAACAGTGGGTTGTTGACATGTATATTAAAATTGAGACAATGAGGCTAGACTGGTACTCTAAGCCAGAAAATCAGAAGGTTATACGCGCTGACCTCTACCAAGTAATGTGATGTGTTTTTTGTCAACTACAATTGCATTTTAGATGCGACACTCTCTACTTAACCCAAGGAATAATTGGCGTGAATTATTGTTTTATTAATATAGGGTCTTGTTGACACCGTCGTTGCCGGTGAGTCACGCGGTGATCGAATTGCCAAGAGAATCGTGCTTCCACGTACATTTCCTGGTGTTGACCGTGACATGCAGCGGAGTTTCCTGGATGCGATGACAATAGTACAGCGATGGGGTAAACCAGATTATTTTATCACCATGACATGCGACCCCTACTGGGAAGAGATAACTCAGGAGTTGTTGCCTGGACAGCTGCCACAAGACCGTCCAGACCTTGTGGCAAGAGTATACAGAGCTAAGCAAAGAAATATGATGGACTTACTTACTAAGGGTAAGCATTTCGGAGAAGTCGCGGCCTATGTACATGTCACGGAGTTTCAGAAACGAGGTCTGCCACATGAGCATATACTTCTGATCATGAAAGCAAAATGCAAGTTAAGGACTCCAGATGACTATGATCGGGTGATATCTGCAGAGTTACCCGACAAAGAAAAATATCCAGTTCTCCATACTCTGGTAGTCAAACACATGTTACACGGACCATGTGGTGCGCTCAAGAGAAGTTGCCCTTGCATGATAGATGGAAAATGTCGGTTAAATTACCCCCGAGAATTTTGTGATGCTACATTACAAGGTAAAGACTCATATCCCATCTATAGGAGGGAAGATGGGGTCCGAGTTAAGATCAGAGGAGGGGATTTGGACAATAGATGGGTGGTCCCTTACAACCCCTTTCTTCTTATGCTATACAACTGTCACATTAATGTTGAAGCATGCTCGAGCATCAAGGCAGTTAAGTACTTATTCAAGTACATCTACAAAGGCCATGATAAGGCATCATTTGCATTCGAGCAAGATATCATAAATGATGGTGGAATAATCAATGAAATTCGACAATATAGAGATGCACGTTTTATATCTCCTCCAGAGGCTCTTTACAGGATTTTCGGGTTTAAAATGTTTGGTGTTAGTCCATCTGTGTTGCAACTCCAACTTCATTTGCCAAATATGCATACAGTTGCATTTAAGGCTTATGAAAATCTAGAAGATGTTGTCGCTCGACCATCTTCTTCCAAATCCATGCTTACCGAGTACTTTGAGATGAACCGGAAGTTTCCTCAGGCAAGAAAATGGTTGTACAGAGAGTTTCCAGAACACTATAGATGGATATCAGGAAATAAAAAGTGGCAGAACAGAAAAAACGAGAGATCATTGATTGGAAGACTTGTGTATGCACACCCTACTGAAGGAGAGAGGTATTATTTGCGGGTGCTCCTAAGTCATGTCCGAGGTGCCACTTCTTTTGATGATCTAAAAACAGTAAATGGCACGCCATGTAGTTCCTTTAGGGAGGCATGTGAGCACTTGGGCCTCATTGAGCACGACAAGACCCTTTATGATTGCATGACTGAGGCGGCCACATTTCAGATGCCTTCTGCCCTAAAGGATGCCTTGTTCCATGCGAACTAAATTTTTATTCCACTTAGTGCAAAATTATATTACAAAAAGTTGCAACATTTTGTTCCTCGTGTATTAATTTTTTCTCTCCTCAGTCCAAAATGTTGTTCCCCTTTATGGTTCGTTCCACGGGTTTAAATTTTCCTTCCATGTTGGGTAAAAATTTGTTCCAAAAGTCATGACCTTTGGTTCCCAATGTATTGAAATTTTATTATCCTCAGTCTAAAATGTTGTTACCCTTTATGACGTGGTTTGTTTCACAAGACTAAATTTTGTTCCTCGGTCTATAGAGTTCTTTTTCCATTTAATAGAGTAATGTTCCTCTCTCTTAGATTTTTTGTTCCCCTATAGTTTTTTTATTCTAATACTATGTATCCATAACTATTATTCCTAAATTCCTTGGAGTGTTGTTCCTCCAAAGAGAAGGTTTTGTTCCATTTAATAATGGTATGTTCCTCTCTCCTGTAGTTTTGTTCCTGGAAAGTGTGCAACACACATACCATAAACAATTTTTAGAGTCCCTAAAACCAATGGCGATGTGTTCACTTTTTTGAGTTTTGTTCCTTTATCTAGGAGTTTTGTTCTTGTTTATGGAGTTTTTTCCATTACTAGAGTTATGTTCCTCTATAGAGTTTGATTCTTCTCTCAAGTGTTTTTGTTCCATTTAATAGAGTAACATTCCTCTCTCTTAGAGTTTTGTTCGCCTATAGCTTATTTTTCCTAAGTCCATGAATCCATATCTATTGTTCCTAATTCCATGGAGTTTTATTCTATAAATAGGAGTTTTGTTTCTCCTAATAGGAGTTACGTTCCTCTTTATAGAGTTTTTTCTTTCATTTAATAGAGGTATGTGCCTCACTCAAAGAGTTTTTTGTCCCCCCTATATAGTTTGGTTCTTGTATTAGTTTTTTTGGTTCCATTTACTACATTATTGTTCCTTTTTCTAGAGTTTGTTTCTCTATAGACATTTTTATTCCTAATCCATCAATCCATATATATTGTTCCTAAATCTGTGGATATTAGTTCCTCTATCTAGATTAGAGTTTTGTATGTTCCACTCTCTTAGAGGTTTGTCCTGTTTTTAGTGTTGTGTTCCCCTAAATAGGTGTTTTGTTTCCATCAATGGAGTTGTGTTCCTCTATATATAGTTTTGTTCCTCTCTATAGAGTTTTTGTTCTATTTAATAAAGGTATGTTCCTCTCTCTTGTAGTGGATTGGTCAGAGGTAGGTTTCATCTAATAGAGGTATGTGAAGGGGATCGTGTGCAGAAAACAAAAATTTCTTAGCAACGATAACCTTAAACTAGCCAAGATCTAGACTATGCAGATATAGAATTAGGAACGGAGATCGGAATACATACCCGTTTAGACCGAAAGCGGGATTACGTTCCCGCACGAATGTTCACGATGAAGACCGACGAAGCTGACCTCAAGGTCGTGTAGCGGAAGTAGACCTCCCAGCACCGCTAGCGCGGTACCTCGCAGGATGTCACACATGTACGGTGGAGATGACGGCCTCCGAAGCTCCAGTCCAGGACGAGCAGCGGAAGACTTGGACCGGAACACCATAGTGCGGCAGGGGGCTATGGTGGAGAGATCTCCCTCTCAACCCGGCGCAACTCCGACAAAGGGAATCGCGAAATCGAGAGAGAATTAGGCAATTAATTTGTGTATTAAAAGGCCAGGGGTGCCCCTTCTTATATAGCCTCCCGGGGGGAGCCAACTTGCAAGCCAGGCAATGTGGGACTATCCCCCATTCCCTGGTGCGGCTCCCTTGGTGCGTCAGCCACCTAGTGGGCCCCTTTTGGACCACCTAGGCCGACCACCTTGACCCCCACCGAATTCCCTTGGGGATTTTTCCCCTCTTGGGTCTTCTTTTGACCAGAAGGCCCATTTAGAGAAATCAGCCTAAATAAATTCGAAAATAAATATATAAAATCATATTTAAATATTAATTACATTAATTCAAACATAATATATATAATTTATTTCAGCTTCAAAAACTATTTCGTCGCTGCCCGATCTCCATCGGACCCTTCCCGGGACGTTCCCCATGATCTCTTTCCTTTCCGGTTGTCTTGTCGAAACCCCTATAGAGTGTTACCCTAGTGGTTCGATATAATAATTGGTATGATCGAGACTACTCCTTGATCAACGACTAACTCGTAGGCCTGGACCCCATGAATTAATCCCTGTGATATAACGAATTACTCTCATCTATCAAATCTGAACGTTAAGTCTCAAACCCTTTGTCATGGTGATACTTAGCGTGTCCGAGCGTCGTTCTTAGATATATCCATATCTAGCTGACCTCGTTACCGACATCGCTGTCTTCTACTCGTCTATGATTTTATGTCTCCGTGATCTAGTCACATGCTTGCAACCTCATTAGACATAATCTCACCGAGTGGGTCCTAGAGTATCTATCCGGCTATATAGACTGAAAAATCCCGCTATTAACACCTCGTCTCAACTACCCCTTTCCGATACCCAAAAGTATCACCTATCATTGTCACACTATATAAGATATGACATTTGTGCACCAAAGTATCTTACATGGATAACAATAAGAGTTGATCTCACGGTTTTAAGGCGTAATGACTATGTCCTATAAATATGGGTATGTCCATCACATCGTTCAACCAACGACATGACTTCTATTGCCGGTCGGCGCCATGCCCTATGATCGGAAAACCTCGATCATGAATGGCGCAACGAAACTAGTCTTAGTAAAGCCTACTAGGGACCTGGTTATTTATGTGTCACACCTGTATTAATGTTTTCGCTTAATACAGTTAAAGCATGACACAAAAAACAAGATATGATAAAGAAATACACTTTATTAATTACCTCTATGGCATATCTCCTTCAGTATGTTCAAACCGGTGTGGATTTGTCAGATGAGAAGCGTAAACGTGTTCGGACGATAGAGATCATCCTAATCGTCTGTCTTGACGTACCTACGTATGTCCAACTCCCATTTAATAGTGAAGATAAAGATACCTAACAATAAAGGCATTAAAGATTCTGTCAAATTTTTCCATCTGTCTCATAGATACCCACGATTTTGAAAGAGAACAAACTAGAACGAGTAGGAGAGGCACCTCCGCTAAAAAAATAGTAAAAGATGCACATTGTTGTTGGCCTGGTAGAATTACACACCTCTCAACGTGTTTGTCCAAATGTCACCCATATTTCAAACAAGTAGCTCGTACTTAGTCTTATATGATACTATCTCCGTTACTTGATATAAGGTGTATAGTTTTCTGAAAAAATCCGTAATATGAGGTGTATTTGCTATTTATGGTCAATTGACCCGTAAAAAATGAGACTTAGTCTCAAAAGAGGGATTTAACGGATGGTATTCATTTTGTGCCCACTAAGAACTCATTTTTTGTCATTTTTTCAAAAAATTGAGCCCATCATGTATAAAAATATGATGTCTTAATATTCGTGCAGAAAATTCGCTATATTTAGAAACGAAGAGAGTTTAAGGACATGTACAATGCAAGGTGCTTATGGGAGGTGTTTAGAAAATAAACCTATTTAAGCACCGGTACTTAATTGTACTAGAAAAATACCTAATTAGGCACCCCTCCTATATACACTAGAGGATACCCCACGCGTTGCTGCAGGAATAATAATAAAAAAATGAATAAAAACTATAGTTTAAATTCGGAAGGCACACAAGTTCTCGATATAAACCAAAATCAAGATGTAGATAAGAAGTGCGTGAGAGGAGTCAACCTATCGAAACAAAATATTTGGCCATTCGGCCAGGCTAACACAATAATGATGATAGGGCTTATTACATCATAGTTTTTTTTTTAAATGTTATTATATCATAGTTAAGGGAACATTAGTCATACTAAAAAAAAAAGAATAATTCTAACTTGCTTGATATGGCCATACGGTCAAATTTAGCTGAGTAGAAATTTTCGCAAAATCACGAGTCCCATCCATGCTTAGCGAAGTAGCTCACATAGAAATGAGAAGTGGGCGCCGCATCAGATTCAGAAATGGAATTGTATACGTATACCACTACATCATTGAGTTTATGGAGGAAACCACTTTATTTGCAGGGTACCAAGAAAATCTCTTGAAATGCACCACACATAAGTAGGATCTGCTTCCATTTACCAAAAGTTTCTAACAGAAAAGGATCAAACTAATCATATAGAGCTGGATGGAATAATAGTTCTTGGAATAACGGAAATTTATCAAGTTGATGCTTACAAATTGCGATCAAGAATGTTATAAAGATCAAGCCTTGTGGTTGATGAACGATCTGAAAATTTCAGAAATGACATATACCCTTCGGACTTAAATCTTCAGCTTATTTAGAAAGGTAATACAATAGAACTCCTCTTACGAAATACACAGTATGATGCTAGACCAAAATAAATTGACTGAACATAAAAAATATGAATATATATAATCAGGAAAGATAACGGAATTTCCAGTAACAAACCTGTAAGAAGAAATCTGGAACTGAAATTTGGCTGTACACAACTGTACGTGTTTATATACTCATATATCACTTGTGCTGCTGCTCCTCGTTGAGTATAGTCTAAATCAAAAATCAACCACACAACAGAATAATGTACAACGTTGGTCAAGGAGTGGAGCATCAAAAGAGTAAATTCCAAAGATAGCTAGCTGTGATAGCATCAAAAGAGTAAGGGTGTGTTTGTTTGGGTTTCTGCAGTCTTTTTAGAAAACAACACATCCGACGAAACAAACGGGGTGAGTTACGCGTTAGGCTTTTATGAAAGCACCTCCAATTGCTTCACACTTGAAAAAGCACCTCCACAAGGTGCTTCCTGAGCCTGTAACTATTGCCACCGAGACCCCACACCCGAAAAGAAAAAACAATTCCTGAGCTCCTCTCGTACAAAAAGAGAAAGAAAAAACGTCCGTCTCGTACTATTCCTCTTCCTCAAAATGTCTCCTCGGATCGAAGGAAAGCGGAGACAACGACTGCTAGAGTCGTCCAAGCGCCGTCACGGGCCGTCCGCAACCTCCAGAGGCTGTCCCCGACCGCCACCGCTGTCCCTCCTCGACCGCCGCTATAGATCTCCTCCGCCAGTCGACGTCCTTCTCCGACGTTGATGACCCACAAGTATAGGGGATCGCAACAGTTTACGAGGAAAATAAAAACCAAATTTATTGATTTGACACAAGAGGAGTCAAAAAATATTTATAAGGCTTAACAGATGAATTGTCAGTTCCGCTGCACCTGTGAATAGAGTTGCTCGAGACAGATTATCAGTAGCAATAGTTTTATAGCATTAACAGTAGTAAAATAATAGCAGGAGTAGAAATAAGACAACAATGGTGATTATAGTACACATCAGGATTAAAATACTGTATGCATAGGGACGGATGTACGGGTGTTGCATGGATAAGATAATTCATGTAATATCAAACCATAGTCATTTGCAGATAAATAAGATAAATCATGCAAGTATTTATTAATCATAAGCAAGTGTTCCAATGTAGTTGTGTGTGCTCGCAATGAGAAACTTGCACATCATCTTTTGTCCTGCCAGCCCGTTTGCAGCGGGGCCTATAGGGAAACTACTGACAATTAAGATACTCCTTTTAATAAAGTAACGGAGCAAAGCATTAACTCTCCGTGTACCCATGTGATCCTCACATCACATCCATTCCCTCCGGCTGTCCCAATTATTGTCACTTTGGGGCCTTCGATTCCGGACAATAATATGTGTATACAACTCATACATGTAATAAAAAACAATAATTATCTTCATGATACAATAATATGTTCAGATCAGAAATCATAGCACTCGAGCATAGTGTCAAACATTAAGCATAACAAGTTGCAACAATGACGTAACACACCGATAACGGATACTAGGCACCATGCCCTAATGATATTTAATCTATTACTTGAATGATCTCATCCAATCCCTACCATCCCCTCAAGCCTACAACGGTGGATTACTCACACATGGATGGGGGAAACATGGATGGTTGACGGAGAGGTGTTGGTGATGACGATGGCGATGATCCCATTCGATTCCCCGTCCCGGCAGGGTGCCAAAACAGAGACTTCTGGTCCCCGAATTGAGTTTCTAGGTGGCGGCGGTGTACGGAGATGTTTATGTGAAAAGTGGACAGGGGGTCGTCGTTTTTAGGTCACGAGGACCTTATATCCGATAGGGGGTCACGAGGGGGTGACCGAGGCGGCCTAACCATGTGCTGGCGCGACTAGATGCTTGCCGCGCCAGCACCTGATGAGGTGGCCTCGTGGCCCCTCTCCGTCTGGCCTTCTGGCTCTGTGATTCTTCGGGCAAAATAGGGACTTTCTCATAAATTCTGGTATTTTCCATAAAGTTGATTTTCTGCACAAAAACAAGACATCAAGGAAATTCTGCTAAAAAAGCGTCAGTCTGTGTTAGGTGCATTCAAAATACACATATAGAGGTAAAACAATAAAATAAGTGTTCGGGAAAGTAGATACGTTTTGGACGTATCAACTCCCCCAAGCTGAACTTATTTCTTGTCCTCAAGCAATTCAGTTAACAACTAAGTGCGATAAAAGAACTTTCACGAACTCATTTGCTCATGTGATGCAGATATTCTCATTATGTGGACAAATGTTTAGACTATTCATAACAAGATATATGTAAAACGTGTCACCCTGTAGTTATGTAAACCATGGAAATATGCCAATTATACCAATGATAAATAACATGAAACATATCAATTCACAAGATTGCAAGGCTCATAAGAAAGTATGATAAAGTGGTATCTCGTTTCGAATCGTACAACAAAATATAAATGCCCAGGCACCTCTGTGTTTTAAGGGAAGACTAGAAATAAAGATATCAAAGATAAAAGCATCAAGATTACATCGCAGTTAACCGTATTCTGGGACAAGCACATTACACTAAGAATGACAATTATGCTCTCAAGAAGGTGCTCAAAGAAGGATGGTGACTCATATGTAAAGTAAAAGATATGCCCTTCATTGAGTGAAGTAGGGATTTAACATGTGCTAGAGCTTTCATCATTTTGAAAACAGAGGTAAAATTTTTTTTGAGTGGTGATTTTTCTGTCAACGAATGGCAATAGAGTTCTTGTTATCTTCCATACTAAGCAAGTTGAGAGCGGTTCCGAATTATTTTCAAAACAAGCATTTATAATATGCATATTTATAATCATTTATTTTGGTAGCTCGACACTCCTCCCAACCTTTGCTTACACAACCATGTCTAACCGAATCCTCGGGTGCCCACCAAACAATCTCAAACCATGAGGAGTGCCCATTTTTATTTTCTCAAATCTTTTTGATATTATAATGGTCTAACCAGCCCTTTGCAAAATTAAGACGAGCAAATGTAGCATGCAAGTCAGTTACTTAATTAGTATGGAAGATAACAAGCCCAACTACTACTTCCTCATGAGCTCAAAACAATGGCACACATTGGGAAGTGTTTGAATAGATTTAAAGATTGCGCATATAAATTTACTTTAATGGTTTGATAGCTATTTATGGTGGACTCTTTGGAATAACTTAGTTTTCAGGGATTTGGAAGCACAAGCATTTTCAGCTTAGTACAAGTGGAGGCTAGCAAAAAATAGGGAAGCGTCAATTCAAGAGAGCAATAAACCGTCATAATCATGCTTGTGACAAAATAAAATTAACTGAGGCGTAAAAACGATACTAGAACTCTGAGGCAAAATAAATCATCAATGCTTAATTGACCTTTTCTTTTCAGTCATAACATGTGTAAGCATGTGCCAAGTTGTAGCGTACCTGCACTTTAAATAAGGCAGATACATGTGTATAGTGCAAATCACTGGATCGATTCGTTTGCACACACACTTTACGATGTAATATCACAACAAAGTATCAATTTTATTACATCGATGATCCAGACTTACAAAATATTCATTACAAATTGCATAGCATAAAGCTAGCTTTGAAATAGTACACAGCGGAAATACAATAGCAGTGAGTCTCTATCACTTTCATGCTGCCACAGGCGAAAACATGTTGGTTGTAGACTCGAAACCTATAAACGAAACCTCACTCGTCATCTGAACAATCTACAATAAGAAAAATATTGCAACAACGTGGGTCAGATTCCATTAAAAATGGAGTCTGGCAAGTGACACTATGGTGGACACTTAATGGAATAACTCTATAGCCTATATGCCTATTTGGCTGGTGGAGTTCAAGGCTATTTTGCATAAAGCCAATTTTTCCTATCTTTTTGGAAAACACTTTCTTCAAATCAAGACAAGTATGGCATGAAAAGCATAAATCTCATCTTCCCTTGTTCACCCATCAAGTTTTATTTCTGAAGTTGGAATGGTGGAATCCTCCGTTGACGTCCGTGATCAGCTGCTCAAATTGTCCGTACCGGGGACACGGCTAAGTACTTAGTTTTACACTCTGCAGAGGTTTTGCACTTTCACCTTTAGACTCAATTTGTCCGAGAAATCCTATACACGCGGAGTGTATTATGGAAAGGAGAGAATTGAGACAAGAACTTTCAGAAGAAGAATGCAACCATACTAGCAAGACCCGTTCCACCTATCATCCCCCTACATCTGCTTGTCAAGCTGACAGGTTGCACCCTCACAACTTAATTATTCTAGACAGAGCCCATTGTCAAAAGGATGCACGGGAAGCAATCGTCACTCGGAGTTCTTCAGATTCCTCGGTCCCTGGGTGGCCATCCACAAGTGCACATACTCCAGGAACCATAGACATGGACCCAAGTAGCCACTCAACTTCGCCACCATACAACCAATCCACCCAGGAGGTTTATTCATTTAGTGGATGTGCACTCTCAGGTGAAAATCACCATGCTCACGGCCCTAAGTAGAATATACATTCATCCTAGGCGACGACAACCATGAGCATAGTCCTGAGTAGTCACTTATCGTTTTGTAAAACTTTTCATCAATTGCATAGCATCAATATATCTACCAAGTATGATATAGGAACCTAGACACATGAGTAAGGGAATTCTACACACGTTTAGCATAGCAATACTATCCTACACATGCATATAAAAATACACTAAGTAATGCATATAGAAATAATAGGAAGTTTATGAGGTGTGCCACTTGCCTTTGAATGTTGTTGTTGTTCACAAACTCTTTTCAACGAACTCGGTCTCTCCGTTCAGTCTAAACAATATAAACAAACAAAATTACACAATCATAAAACAAAACCACACAACACATACAAACAAGTTTCATAATATGCAAATTATTTCTAAGGACTAGAAATGCATGTCATGCCATGAAAAATCCTTTAAGTTAATGCAAGGCAAGTAGGTTGGTCAAATGACTAAGGATTAAGGTTAGAAGTTGGACAAGATAACTTTGTTATAAATTATCTAGAATAAGCACTCAAATGGCTTAGCCATGATGTGCAAAATACTTGGAGAAATACTAAGTTTATAAGGTGATCAACCATTGTTATCAACTCTTCGTAAATTGGATATTCACTAAAGTGAGAGAGACAGACACCCGGCCAGCCACTTAAATTGTGGAACAGGTCTCATGTACGTGGACATGTAAGGTTAGTTTCCAGGCCGCTTCATCTCACTATGCCGCTAGGATCCAACAAACTTCAAGATGATAATATCATGATCAAAAATTGTTTAAGTCAAATGTGAAAGACAAGATTAGGAAAGAGGGAAAGGATAGAAAGAAAGAAGTAGTTGTCTTCCAGGTTTCATCTCCATACTTGATGATTCTTGTATCACCTAGCCTGGTCTTGGATTTACTTAGTCTTCATGAAGTCTCAGGGAAGAAGAAAGGACAGAGAGAAAGACTTAGGGAATAGAAGGGAGGTTGGCCTTCTTGAACTTCTTCTCACTTTTCTTCTAAGTGCTTGACAACTTTGGGATGCTTCCAGAGTCTGTTTTCTTCTAAGTCCTTCATTGGTCTTCTAGCTCCATGTTGAAAATCCTAAGTGTCTATGTGTATAACACTTTTACCAAAATGCTAAGTTAAAAAAAATCCTTAACTTAGAGAAAATGGGGGAGGAGTTTTCTTATGTAAAATATAACTACAAAATAAAATATGCTATGCATGAAATGCAATTTTAAATCACAAGAAACATAATACTAATTTTTTTGATATTTATAAAGTATGCATAAAGTTATAATTTGCAATTTAATTAGTTCTTAATTTTGCCAAACATAATAAAAGGAAACGTATAGATTAAAGTTTTTATGTGATTTATATTTTATAACAGAATTTTTATAAATGGTGTTCATGGCCAGAGGTGATTTTAATTAAATTTATTGCCATTTGATTTAATCAAAAATAACATTTCTACTAATAGTTATGTTGAAAATACTCAAACTATTCAAAAAATATATAAAATTAGGAACTCCTTCAATTATTACTCAAAAGTATTTTATATCAGAGGCATAAATTTACAAATATTCTAAAGTTTCTAAAACAATTTTATTTGCAATTTTTGAATTTACAGATTTAAAGTTATGACAAAAATACTCAAATTCACCATTTGAAATTTGAATATTTTAAACTAAGTCAAATTTGAATTTTGGCAGATCCAAAATATTCTACATGTCAAGGGCTTTCCAAATATGTAAAAATATTTGAATTTGGATAAGTGGTTAAAATGTTATGACAGATCTAAGTGACAGGGGCTTTTCTGCAAAACTGCGATTTAAACAATTAAAAGAAAACAAATTCCACGTCAGCGCTGACTGGGCAGTGACGTGGCCGTTGACGTGGCGCTGACTGGATTAAGTCAACAAATCTAGGCCATTGGATCTGGATCGGACGGATCTAAACGGCCCGTACCGATTCGTTTTAAACTTCTAATCCACGCCGTACGTTGAAGATCGGAGGGCTCCGAGAAGGTGCTCACCGGCGGCGCGGGGTGGCCGGAGGCGAAGACGACGGCGGCGCGGCTCGGCGATGGACGAACTCGAGGATCCGGTGGTCTCCTAGGCTCGCGGAGATGACGTCTGGTGCGGCGCGTCGTGTCGAAGAAGATGGAGGTGACAGCGTCGTCTCGGGCGCTCCCGAGCTCCGTGGAGGCGTGGCCGAAGGGGCTCGGGCGCCGGCGAGCTTCGGTTGTCCGTGCCCTGCACGATTGGTAGCAGAGGAGACACGGGGAAAGCGTCCGCGGGTGCGCACGAGCGAGGGGAGGAGAGTGGAGGGGGTCTCAGGGGTGGGGGCTTGCTTCCTCGCCGGAGTTCGAAGGAAAAAGGCCGGCGGCTCAATGAAGTCCGACGAGCAAATTGGAGAGCCTCGGGGCACGAAATGGAGGGGGAGTAGAGGGGAAAGTGAGCCGGGCTCGTCGGCTCTCTATAGAATCAAACGGATGAAGAAACCATGGTCTTAATCGCGCGCAATCAAGGGATTAAAATCGGCCGTTTTCGGCTCGGTCGTGGGCGTGGTTCCCGGCCGGAGCTTGAAGAAGCCTTTTCTTTTTCTCTTTTTCTTTTCTGTTTTATTTATTTCTTTTATAACTTTTGATTTATAACTCCAAATGAGGTCAAACAAATTTCTAAAAATTTGTAAAATTATTATCTTTGTGTTAAACCAGTTGTAGGAATGTTTTGAACATTTTTGAAAAAATAATATTTTGAAATATTGTTTAAATCCAAATTTGACACTTTATGTTAAATTTAAAACTAGGGTTTAATTAATTTTATTTTTGGCTAAAATACATTCTATGAAATACCCATATTCAAAATGTTTGAATTTAAGTTATTTAAACTCATATTCCAATATTAAATAAATTTTAACTTTAATATATTTTTAAATATCACATTACAACTAATTGTAAAGAAAAGAGAAAATGTAATGTACTCATTTTTAATTCAAATTATTTTGTGCACCATTATATTTTATATTTAAGATAAATCATTTGAAAACTTCATAAACAACTTTGGACAATAATGATAAAGTGAGATATTTGAAATATTAAACTTTTTCCAATAAGTTTGAAGTCTTTCATAGTTGGTTTTCTTATGCATTTAATATTTTATTTTAATAAAAGGAAAAGTTTTAAATTTTAGTGATTTTTGAACATTATAAAATGCTGGGATGTTACACAAGTCAATTCAAATGAATAATTTAGAGGAGGATACCACAATGTCATATTCTTTTTATGAACAAAACAATGCAAACAAATATCTATAGAAACATGTCATCCATCATTAATAAACTGGGAACGATCATAAGAGAACACGAACTACTAAGCATCCACCAATGGACATATACCTTATGTGAACCATCTAAGAATGTGTCGGCCCAGTGAAGACCAGAGTGTGCAGAGCCCACTCTCCACAACCCTCGTACGCGACAGCATCAAATAAACGACTAAGGACCAAGCCACCGCTTGCAGAGACCCTCGAGAGGCATATCCTCTCGAGGGCCTGAAGATGAAGCGAGAGCCTGAAGAGGCTACTCCCGCTTCTTCTACTCTACAAGACTCCTCTCGCCTGGAGAGGAGTCAACGCAAATCTGTCCACAAGGCCACCGAGGCCCTGTGGAGATACTTCGCTACAAAGCAACTGCTGCAGAGCGCACATGGCCTCTGCAACGGCCGCAGAGTGACGTCCGCGTCTGCGGACGGTGACTCGGGCGCCGCAGTTGCCATTCTGTTGATTAAAGGAGTCAACAAAGCTGCGCCGCTTGAGCCGGACTATGAAACTTTTCTCTTTGGTGATAAAGCTGCTGAACGGCACAATGCTTCAACAACAACGTCACCGTGGGCTCCGCCACGACCTCTGCGGCGCCTACTGGCCGCCCTGCGCGGACGGTGGATAGCCGGACACTACGGCTGGCTTTTGGACGGATGGACCGAGTCCATGGACAATTATGCTGCGGTGCACCATACTCCTTTGAGGTACTGCCATGTCGGAACCCATCCTCTACCAACAGTGCAAGGATGAGGCCCGGGGCGCCTATAAAAGGAGTAGGAGCACCTTCGTAGGAAAGGATCGATCATTTGAGCCCTTGAACCCTAGTCAAGAGCATAGGATATACAACTAGCTTGAGGAGGAAGAAGGTCATAACTTCTCCCTTCGAGCTCCACACTGCTAAAAGAGAGCCCTCGGCAAGCTCATTGTACTATAATCGTCAGCAGTGCAATACAGACAAGCAGGAATAGCGGTGTTACCTCCTCTTGAGGGCCGTGAACCTGGGTATGAGCTGGTGTCCTTCTCTGTCGTGTTGCTCCTCTCCAGGCTCGACAAGCACCGTCGTCGTGCCTCTCGAGGGTTGCTTGACCTCCGCGTTCAGTCCCCCTTCGAACACTCTCTTTAAGCCGTGCTGGGACGAGGCGGTCCCGAAGTTGACGGAGGAGCTCCGCCTTATTCAAAGGCGGATCGAGTTCCTCACCAAGACGCTGGAAGCCCCATTGCTGGACGGGGTGGATACCGTCATCTGCTGGCTTAGCCGGCAAATACTGCCTCTGCGGTATAGCCCGCATAAGATGTGTCAGTATTCGCCTACTGCCACAGCTTCTCTTCGCGTAAGCGAGGAGGGGTTACCAGCTGCCGAATTGGCGGCCCGACTTTGCAGCCTTGTCAAAACAGGGCTTGTGAAGGCGGTGGAGGGTGTGCCAATGCACGCCCATGACAACCCTCCCCTTGAGGTAAGCATTTCTAATTTTGCCCTTCTTTGACGGCTTTGCTGGCTCATTCGAGTTTCCCTTACTACTTGCCTTTTTTGGTTTATGCAGCTCTCCGCTTTGGGGGAGAATGACCTGGATCCCGCCTTTTATGAACCGGGAGAAGGGAAAACCAAGAAGAGCAAGGCGTCCGGTGCTTCTTCCTCTACGGTCAATGCCGAGAGGAGAAAATGGACCACATCGACAACTGAGCCGGTGCTCGTCGACGACGACAAAAATGTGGGGATTAACATCCCCTGAAGGTAAATATTTCTGCCTTATTTTCTTGTCATCATCTGGCTAACTTTATTTTGTTGCCAGGGAGCGGGTGGCGACCTCCAAGTTGCCGGCCAAGTCCCTGCTGGTCAGGGGAAAACGGCCCCTTGGCACTTCTCCTGCAACCATGCCGCCAACTCCACAGTCATAGGTCGGCGGGTTCATGAGCGATGCTCGTAGGCGGACCGAGCCCTAGGCTCCAGCTTCAAGTCCTCCGCCAAGGACCTCCTCAACTGGCCATGCTGCGAACGCCCCTTCTCGTTCGGCTGAGGCTACGACCAATGATGCCGGTCAATCGCGCGTCACCAAGGAGGAGCTTATGGAGGTGGTTGCCGGTGGTCCGCCAACGGCAGCCCCAACATCCGAGGGCGGAAAGGTTAGGGACCGCTGGGCGTCTCTGCAGGACGCCAAGGAGGCATCCTTGTCCTTTGCCGACTTCGCCGCCAAGACCTTTGCCGACTTGGAGGGCAATATTGCGGTAAGTTGTTGTTTTGGCATTTGGTAGCACATACATAGTCATTTCCCCCCGAGCACTTAGATGGCAATGCGAGAAATTATTGCCGGCTGAGTGGTTTTGACAATATGCCATGTGGTACTGGCTACTTTTGCAGGGTGTCCTTACCGCGAACGTCGAACTCATCTCTTCTAGAGGTGATATTAACAGGCGATACCGTCTTTTGAAAAAAGACAGTGACGCCAAGGACGTGTGGATTGCAGAGTTGGAGGCGGCCCGCCAAAAAGATGAAGGTAGGAAACACTGAGTTTTTTCCCTATGTCGTGTTGTTTTTTGCTGCTACCAATTATTTAACCGTTTTATTTCATAATGTAGAACTGTTAGATCACGCCCAAGATATCTTGAAGGCGTCTACTGTCGGGTTATGACTCCCAAGAATCGGGGGTAGTCACTTCCTGAAGTGTAGTTCGGAAAGGGGATTGAACGTGGAGGTCTAAACCCTCAAGTGGCTCCGCGACGTTGCTCGCCGGACCCGAAGAAGATACACACGACAGGGGAAAACACCGGCCTTTACAGAGGTTCACGGCCCTCGTGGGGAGGAAAACCGCTACTCCTGCTTGTCTGTATTAGATGTGGAAGGTTACAGTACAATGGAGCTTGCCGGAGGCCCCCTTGAGGCAGTTTTTGCCTGGGGAGGGAAGCGATGGTATTCTTCCTCCTCCGGCCAGAGGCTATCCTAACAGGTGTTGCTAGGGTTTACAATGGGCTTGTAGCACGCAAAGGGCCGACCTGTGCTACGATGGATGTTGTCTCTCTTTTATAGGCGCCTATGGCCTTCCCCTTCGGCTTGGCCTTCAAGGTGGCTCCCACATGCCAGGGGCAGGGTGGAGCACGAGTCCACCGCTCTCTCCTCGTCCATGGACTCGGTCCATTGTTGATAAAGGTGAGCACGGTGGCCGACCGCGCTGTACTGCCCGCAGAGGGGGCAGTCTCTGAGGTGGAGCCCACGATGACGTTCTCCGTTGGAGGGTTGCGCCGTCCACCCTCTTTATTGCCAGAGAAGAAGGTCCTGGCAGCTGCGCAGCAGGCAGAGCTCCTTTATTGTCCCCCTTATCACCAAAACGGCAACGGGGGTGCTTGCGTCACCACGTGGGAGTGGCAGAGGCCATGTGCGTCTCGCCGTACTTCCTTGGCCGCAACGTTTCCCTTCAGGCGCGGGGAGGCCTGAGGGGAGATTCCTACGGGACTACCTCGAGGCGAGCTGGTGCCTCAGGAGGGTCCACTGAGGCCTTTGTTTCTTCTTCAGGCCCTAGAGGGGAGTTGCCTCTCGAGGGTCCCGCCAGGCGGGGACGCCTGGTCCTTAGTCAATTCGTCCGTCTGGCCCTCGTGCGAGGCCTGGGGGGAATGGGCTCTCCATACCCCAATTCCCACTGGGCCGACAGTATCCCCCGGGCCCATGATGGGCACGACTGAGCCCATGGGCTTAGGCGAAGCGTCGTGGGCCCTTTGTGCCCAGCCGGCCCGAGCCACGCGGCACTTGGACGAATAACGGTCTCGCACGATCCGGGGCGTAGGTCGTGGGGGGTCCCACCACGTCCCGGTAACTGCTCCTCGCGGTGACATAAAGCCCGAGCGAGGCGGCAGGGAGCCGTTACCGCTTCCAAATATTCTCGCAGAAATTTCCGCTCTACAGAACTCTCTGCCTCCGCTCTCTCCTGCGAATCTCCGTTCTCCAACTCCTCCAAGCTTCCACGACGATGAGCCCTCTCAAGAGCAAGGGCAAGGCCGACGCGGGATCTTCCTCCCGGGCCGAGGCCCCTGAAACCGTCGTGGGCACGGTGCTGCTGGGTGTGCACGTCAACGAGAAGGCGCTCGCCAAGGTCCGATGTCTGGTGGCGGACAGGACGAACGAGCACGGCGCCACTGCTCTGAAGCCCGCGGCGCACAGGAAGCGCCCGCGTGGGTTCTTCCCGATCTTCCAGCATTGCCTGGCTACAGGACTGGTGCCGCCCTTCTCGCCGTTCTTGGAGGCGGTGCTGGCGTTCTACCAGGTGCAGCTGCTGCACCTGCACCCCAACTCCGTCCTCATCCTCTCCGTCTTCGCCTACCTTTGTGAGGCGTACCTGGGCCTGGAGCCCACGGTGGGGCTGTTCCGGTGCTTCTACACGCTCCGGAACACGGCGAAGAACGAGCGCTCGTGGTGCGTCTCGTTCCGCATCGTCGACGGCATGGGGAGCGTCTACATCCCCATGTCCTGGAGCGAGGGGAAGGCCATCACCTCGGTGACGAAGAAAGTGGACGACTTCCGCCAGAAGTGGTTCTTCGTGGGGGTCGAGCGTCCCTGCGTCTTCCTCGAGGTCCCCGACGAGCCCCCGGTGAAGAACTCCCATTGGGGCAAGGCCACCTTCGACGGCGCCAGGAACGTGAGCTTGATGGGGCGCCTGAGCTTCCTCCGCGAGGAGGGCCTCACGGGGCAGACAATCGTCGCGGACTTCGTGACGCGCCGCATTGCGCCTCTCCAGGCGCACTCGGTCCCCATGTGGATGTACTCGGGGCCGAATGACAAGATGCGGCTTCACGTCGAAGACAACGACAGGGACACCATCGACAACATCCTTTTCGTGCTCTTCGTCAACCCATTAGCGCTTCCCGTTGATGAGCTCCCCGCGTCGCTCCGGCCTCTTCACCAATACAATTTGACGGAGCGCATGGACCTCCTGGAGGGGATGCCTCCGTTCACCCCGACAGGCCAGGCGGACCTCGAGGTGCCGATGTCGGCCGTGCGGGGGGCGGAGGGGGCCGATTCTTCCTCGGCTTCAGCAGCTGGCCTAGGTGAGGAGGAGACCACGGCAGGGGAGGTTTCCTCTTCGAGGGCTGGGCCATTTACTAACGAGATTTGCGATATCTCGTCAGGCGATGACGACGCCTTCGTGGTGGCGCCCTCGCGCCTCATGGAGGAAGAGGCTGAGGAAAAGGAGGCCTCAGCTGCGGAGGCCTCTCCGGGAAGGCGTGGGCCTCGCACCAAAGCTGTCGTGGACGGCTCGGGGGCGAGGCCGTCTGACCTCCCCCCCAAGAGGAAAGCTGAGGCGCCGCCTGCAAGGCCTGCTTCCAAGCCCTTCCCTTCATGGCGCTCGTCAGGCCTGGCGTGGGTCGACGCTGGCGCCCCCCCTTCACGGTTAGTGCTCAGAATCTTGTACCCTTCGTCTTTTAGCTTTCCTTCTCTTTTCTTTTTCCTGAAGTATTTTCTCGGGCTCCTTGCCAGTGACCTTGTACCTGCGAAGCGCCGCCGGCTTTGCAAGGTATCTGAGGTGAAGAGCGCCGCGGTAGGGGCCGCGATTGACGAGGCCGCGAGGCCCTCGGAGGCGGCCCCCACGAGGCCCCTTGAGTGGGCGCCTCAAGCGGAGGCTGCTGTGCCCCAGGCGGAGGCAGCGGGGCCTCAGGTGGAGGAGGGAACGGCTCGCCCAGAGGCACTTGCACCGCCTCCCGAGCCTCTGGTGGTGGGAGGCTCGGAGGAGACAACTTTTGCGCCGCCTCGCGCTGCTACTCCTCCTCGCGCGGCTACGCCTCCGCGCGAGGCCACTCCACCGCGCGAAGCAACGCCGCCGCGTGCGTTGACACCTCCGCGCGCGCCTCCCCGCCACCTGTGGCCACCACTCCCGTGCAACCTGCGAGGGCGGCGCGCGAGGCAGCAGCAAGCACAGGCGGCTCTGCCGGGGGAGATGCTTCCTCGCCTCTACGTCAAGCCATGCCCGAGGATCGCCCTGCAGCTGCAGGCCCGGAAGTGGACGCCAGCGCGGGTGCAGGCGCAGCCCAGGCTAGCCCCCGAGCTTCCCCCGAGGCCGGGCCTGCGCGACTCGACGCTGGGGCTGGGCCCTCCACGAGCCAGGAGCTGGTCCTCCGCGGCTGGGACTGGAGCGCGGGGCGCCGCGAGGTCGCCTTCGGCCTCGTAAGGGAGTCCTTGGAGGGCTTGGAAGCGCACCTTGCCCTTGGAGACATATGGCTCGCTTGGCAGAAGGAGGAGTTGGCGAAGTCATGGGTGTCCCTCCACGCGGCGGTCGAGGAGCGCCAGCTGGAGGATGCGGCGCTGCAAGCCGCGCGTGAAGAGGCCACCCGCTTCGCCAAGGAGGTCCACGAGGGGGCCATTCGTGACGCTGCGGAGCTCCTTAACCCTCTCCAGGTGGTACGCGATGCTGCGGTGGAGCTCTTGGGCGAGGCCAGGGCGGAGCGCGATGCGATGGAGGGGTCGCTAGCGCAGAAACGCCGCGAGCTGGGCCAGCTGGAGACCCAGCTGCTCTCCGCCCATCATGCCGCGTGGGTCGCTTTGGAGGACGTTCGTAAGGGTTTTGCCGAACGTGAGTGGTAGCTAGCCCTCAAGGAGAAGGAGCTGCAACAGCGCGAGGAGCTGCGCCTTCAGGCGGAGAAGGACCTTGCCGCCCAACGCGAGGCCCTTGAGGAGCACGAAGGAGAACTGGCCAAGGCGACCGTGAAGTACGACGAAATGTCGCTGCCCAGAAGATAGCTTATAAGCGCTTCGAGCGGCGTTTCGCCGAGAAGAAGAAAGAGGTCGAGGATGCCCTCGCGGAGCGCGAGAAACAGTTCCGCAAGTCCACTTCTCAGAAGTACCACGACCTGGCCCAGACGCAGGAGGACCGCTTCAAGGCCAAGCACGCCACGGATGCTCGGCGGATCACCGAGCTCGAGAAGGCCAATTCCAAGCTGGAGGCTCGCCTCTCGCACGCGAAGGATGGCCGTCGCCGAGCGGAGGAGGCTCGCACTGAGGTAGTCCACAACCTCAACTCCTTGGCCAAGGATGTGGAGGAGCTGGTGGCCCCGGCGATGGAGCGGGCAGCGGAGGCCTCGGACTCTGCCAATGGTTCGCGCGCTCTCGAAACAGCGCGAACGCATGTTCGAGGCGTTGGTCGCTCGTGGCAACGATCTCGCCATGCAGCTGGGCGCCGACACGCCGCACAGCGACATCCGAGGCCGCGGCGATGCTGCCATGTACCTGGTCTATTTTGACCAGCTCTTCGAGGCGCTCGAGGGTCCCGTCGCCGAGCTTCGCGAGATGATCGAAGACGAGAGCCGGCAGCTCCTGGGGGTGGTTGTTGATCGCATCTTCACCAACCTCAAGCTCCTCACGCCAGGCTTCGACCTCTCCTCTGTCACAGAAGCTGCTCAGGGCAAGGACGCGCAGCGGGTCTCCAGCTCCCTTCGTGAGCAAGTCGACGCCTTCTGCAACCGCTTCAGGCGCGCGGAGGCCGCGGCTGAAGATAGCGAGGAGGAGGCCTACTCTGCCGAGGCTGAAGAGGGTGCCAAAGAGGAGGCCCCAGGTGGCGCTGCTTCCAGCTGAGCCTTTCCTTATTGCGCCTGCGAGCGTCTGTATCTGAAACAGTTGTGTGTTTATACTTCTTAAGACCTTTATCCTGTAATATACTCTTGTTCGCTGTTTAATTCGAGCTTGTTTGCCCCCCGTGAGGTCTCATTTTGACTCAACTTCATGTCTATTTGTTCTCTGCGTCGGTAGGTCCCATCTCTTCGTGCCATGACTCCGCCACTTCGGTATGCAGGAGCAATGACTCCGCAAGGCCGGGGGGAGTTTAGGCCTAGGAGAGGTAAGAGCCCTGAGTCGCGATGCTCAGGTGCCCCCCTTAGACGCGCGAGTAGTCCATGAAGCTTAAGGGAAAGCGAAGTCGCTTGAGGGGCAAACGTGCGCTAGGGAAAGAAAAACGCTCCTAAAGTGTGGGTGCGAGACTTAGCTTCTTGAGGTTTTCGCCCTGCGAAGGCTTTTCGCCTGGCGGGGTTGCCCACTTGAGGGGTCGCTCCTGGGGAGTCTTTTCACCTGGCAAGGTTGCCCATTTGAGGGGTCGCTCCTGGGGAGGCTTTTCACCTGGCGAGGTTGCCCTCTTGAGGGGTCGCTTCTGGGTGCCTCTTCAGGCTTGTGGGGGATTTTTTCCTGCAGATTTTAGAGGGGCGAACACAAACGCTGGAACACGGCTCAAGGGGCTCGTGCGCGCTTATAGGTACCCTCAGGCAATCCTTGCGAGGAGAGTAAGTACCAAGGTCCTCTGTAGAGATGGCGTGTTTGTGGGATCTTGCCCTCCAGCCAGAGCTTGGACTATTGGATTTTGCAGTGCTGCTGGTGTGTCGTTTGAGGCACTGGCACCGTACTCAGCCCCCGCTCGCGAGGTACGCCTATGGAGAGATATAAGCGCACACTCCACCGAGTAATGCGATAATCTCACTAAATATATTTTAAAGCGGCGCCAAGGCGCCAAGTTCACTTAGGAACGAGATTGAGGCACTAAACCGTGTGTTGCCAAGCTAATGTTTCGACCATGTCGAGGCATGGGGACCACCTATTAGTGGCTGAGACTCTCGACGACCTAAGGTGGCTCGTTTTTAATTGAGAGCTCGGAGGGTTTTCCCTCGAGTGAAGCCTTTGGGGCTTGGAGGGTTAAGCCGTTGGCATTTTAACCTCTAGAGACTATGTCGCTTGGAGGTTGAGCCGTAGGCTGCCTCGTCTGCTAGGAGCCTCGACGTGACAATGGTCACGGGCGTGGCAATGACCACGTTTGCATTTGTTCCTTTTAGGAGACAAAGCACATTTTTGGAGGTTTAAGCCGTGAGCATTTTAACCTCTAGAGACTATGACGCTTGGAGGTTGAGCCGTAGGCTTCCTCGTCTGCTAGGAGTCTCGTAGTGACAATGATCACGGGCGTGGCAATGACCACTTTTGCATTTGTTCCTTTAGGAGACAATGCACGTTTTTGGAGGTTTAAGCCGTGAGCATTTTAACCTCTAGAGACGAAAATGCTTGGAGGTTGAGCCGTAGGCTGCCTCTTCCGCTTGAAGTCTCGACGTGACAATGATCACGGGCGTGGCAATGACCACGGTTGCATTTGTTCCTTTAGGAGACAAAGCACGTTTTTGGAGGTTTAAGCCGTGAGCATTTTAACCTCTAGAGACGAAAATTCTTGGAGGTTGAGCCGTAGGCTGCCTCTTCTGCTTGAAGTATCGACATGACAATGATCACGGGTGTTACGATGATCACTTTTTAATTTTGTTCCTTGTGGATACAATGATTTGTGAGGTTTAAGCCTTGAGCTTTTAACCTTTGGAGACAAAAAGTGCTTGGAGGTTGAGCCGTGGGCTGCCTCTTTCGCTAAATGCCTTGACCTGACTATGATCACGGGTAGAACTTGCGTAGGTGCATAATGTTCCATGGATTCTTGACGGGGACGCCGTCTTGAGTCTCGAGGCGAGCCGCGCCAGGCCTGGCGATGTGGGTGACCTTGTAGGGGCCTTCCCACATCGGGGACAACTTGTGGAGGCCTTCCCTGGAGAGGATTCACCTGAGGACAAGATCGCCTGCCTCCAGGGTGCGCGAGCGCACGTTGCGGATGTGGAAGCGCCTCAGGTCCTGCTGGTATTTGGCCGCCCGGAGGGTGGCGCGGCGTCGAAGCCCTTCAAGGAGCAGTAGGTCGTCGTTGTGGAGGTCCTCTTGCTGGTCCTCGTTAAAGGCAATTACCCGTGTGGATCCATGCTTTATCTCAGTGGGGAGGACTGCTTCGGCTCCATAGACGAGGGCGAACGGGGTTTCCCTGGTGGGCTTGGGTGGCGTGGCACGGATGGACCAGAGCACCGAGGGGAGCTCGCTGATCCAGCCCTTGCCGTGGCCCTTGAGGACATCGAAGGTCCTGGTCTTTAGGCCTTTGAAGAGGTAACGATATCCACCTTCCGCCGTTGGGAAATGTCCAAGGATGTGCAGCCCCCAGACCGCAAACGGCCACGAGAGCGGAATGGTTTGAAGCCCCAGCGCTGGTTGGTGGATTTGCTTGGCGTGGAATTGGCAGGCTTCACATGCTTGGATGATGTCCATTGCATCCTGAAGTGCTTGAGGCCAGTAGAAAACGCTCCTGAAGACTTTGCCTGCGAGGGTGCGGGCGCACGAATGGTGGCTGCATTCCCCACTGTGGATGTCTTTGATCAGCATTTTGCCTTCTTCAGGAGGGACGCATTTGAGCACGATACCGTTTGGGCGCTTGCGGTAGAGAATTCCTTTGAGGATTTGGTACGATTTTGCTTGGCGGGCAATTCGGTCCGCTTCAACATCTTGCTCAGGAAGGACTCCTTTGCCGAGGTAATCTTTGATCTCGTCGATCCATCATGTTTCTTGGTGCACCACAGTGAGCAACAGACGCTCCACTGTAGGGGGCCCGCAGTCAGGAGCCCCGCTTGTAGGTGGTGGCGGGAGTGCTCCGTCTGTGCTTGCGGTGATGGCCTCTTGGGGCTGCTTTATGGATGCCTTGACGAGCCTTTCTTCAAAGACACCTGGCGGCTGAGCTTGCCTCTTTGATGCGCGCTTGACGATGTCATCGGCCTCTTGGTTTTCCTTTTTTGGGATGTGCATGAGCTCCATTCCCCTGAAGTTCTTCTCAAGCCTACAGACCTCTTCAAGGTATGCGGCCATGTGGTCGTCCTTAGGCTTGTAGCTTTTGTTTGAGAAGTTAACGAGCAGCTGGGAGTCGCCCTTGATGAGTAGATGCTTGACGCCTAGGGCGATTGCGGCGCGTAGGCCGGCAAGCAAACCTTCATACTCGGCGATGTTGTTGGATATCTTGTCGATTCCGAAGCACAGCTGGACTGCGTAATACAACTTGTCGCCTTTGGGGGATATTAGGACTACGCCTGCCCCTCCGCGGCGACAAGCGAAAGCTCCGTCGAACTTCATGGTCCAGAGGTTGTGCATTGCGGCTCCAGAGGGCCCTTGCTCTTCTCTCAAAGGCTCTTCAGGGGTTGGGTCAGTCCATTCGGTGACGAAGTCAGCCAGCGCTCTTCCTTTGATCACCCTTGTGGTATCGAAGCGCAAATTGAATGGCTGTAGCTCAATGTTCCACCCTGCGACACGATCTGTTGCGTTTGGGTTGCGTAGTATTTGCTCCAGGGGAAAAGAAGTGACCACTGTGATGGGATGCCCCTGGAAGTAGTGTCGCAGCTTTCTTGAGGCGATGAGGAGTGCGAGGAGAAGCTTCTGCTGCATTGTATACCGCTAGCGAGCATCACGCAGTACTGTGTTGACGAAGTAGATTGGATGCTCGACGATGGTAGTTCATGTAGCCTCGGCGTTTTTTGCCTGAGGTGGCCCAGCTTGACCCTCGAGGGGGTTGGCTTCATGGGGCTTGGCCTGTGCCTCGAGGGGGTTGGCCTCAAGGGGCTCGCCTTGTGCCTTGAGGGGGTTGGCTTCAAGCGGCTTGCCTTGTGCCTCGAGGGGATTCGCCTCGAGGGGCTTGCCCTCCGCCTCGAGGGGGTTGGCCTCAAGCTCCCCGGCACGAGTTCCTTGCGGCGGTGCACCTGAGGCGGCCTTTTCTACGAGCTCCTTATCTGGGGGCTTTTTCTTTGGAGTGGCCGCGCTCTTCTTGTGAAGTATCAGCTCTTCTCTTTCCACCACAAGGACAGCACTGGCTGTTTGCCGAGTAGCTGACAAGTACAACTTCAGGTGCTCGCCATGCCTTGGGTCTACCATTACAGGTGGGCTGGCCAGATACTTCTTCAAGTCCTCAAATGCTTTTTCAGCTTCAGGGGTCCACTTGAAAGTGCCTGTTCTTTTCATGATCTTGAAGAACGGCAAGGCTCTTTCGCCGAACTTGGAGATGAATCGACCCAAGCAGGCCATGCAGCCTGCTAGGCGTTCCACGTCCTTTAGCCTTCGCGGAGGTTGCATGTTTTCTATGGCCTTGATTTTGTCTGGGTTTGCCTCTATGCCCCGATGGGATACGAGGAACCAAAGAAATTTGCCTGAAGGTACTCCAAAGACTCACTTGGCGGGGTTGAGCTTGATGTTCACCTTGCGCAGGCTGGCGACGGTTTCTTCAAGGTCTCCTAGGAGAGTATTTGCTTCTCGTGACTTCACAACAATGTCATCGACATATGCTTCGGCGTTTCGCCCCATTTGCCCGCCAAGTGCTATCCTCATCAACCTCTGGAAAGTGGCTCCGACATTTTTCAGGCCGAAAGGCATGCAAACGTAGCAATACACACCGAACGACGTGAGGAAAGCTGTCTTCTCCTCGTCCTCCTTAGCCATTTTTATCTGGTGATAGCCAGAGAAGGCATCGAGGAAACAGAGGAGGTCGTAGCCTGCCGTGGAGTCCACAATCTGGTCAATTATGGGCATGGGATAAGGGTCTTTGGGGCAGGCCTTGTTTACATCAGTGTAGTCGATGCAGAGACGGCCTCCTCCGGCGGGCTTTGGGACTACCACACCATTGGAGACCCAAGTGGGGTGCGCGACTTCGCGAACAACTTTTGCCGCTTTGAGCTTCTCAACCTCCTAGACGATGAATGCTTGCTTCTCGGGGGCTTGACGGGGCGCGCGTTTGGGCACACGGCCAAGTGGTGCTCGATCACCTCCCTCGGTACACCAGACATATCTGACGGTGTCCCTCAGAGTTTGCCTGGAGGAAGGCGACGAGCGCGCTTTCCTATTTGGGAGGTAGCGCGGCGCCAATGGTGACGCTAGCCCCTGAGCCTTCAGCCCCCGAGCTGCTGGAGCTCAAAGAGACCTTCTTTGTAGCAGCTGCCTCCTAGGAGAACAACTGCTTCTTCTTCTTGGGCCTCTCGAGAGGCTCCATGTCCTCGTCTGCGGGAAATGCCATGGCGACAGTCTTGTAGGCCGTCTCAACGGCGCGCGTAGCGTCCAGGAAATGCCCTCGGATAGTGATCGTGTCGGCGCTGCCAGGGATCTTGACCATGTTGTAGGCATGGTGCGTGACGGCCATGAACTTCGCGAGCGCGGGGTAGCTGAGGATGGCATTGTATGGCAGCCCGATGTGTGCGACATCGAAATCGATGTGCTCGTTGCGGTAATTTTCCTTGCTCCCGAAGGTGACGGCAAGCCTGACCTGGCCTAGAGGCTCGATCGAGCCGCTGGTGACCCCCGTGAAGGGCCTCGAGGGCGTGAGCCGCTCGTAGGGCACTTGAAGCGCTTCGAACGTATCTATGGAGATGACGTTCATGCCTGCCCCGCCGTCGATGAGAGTCTTGGAGACAGCCACGTTGTTGATGGTGGGGCTGCAGACCAGCGGGAGGGTTCCAACAGTCTTGGTGGACTTGGGGTGGTCCTGAGCGTCGAAGGCGATGGTGTATTGCGACCACTTGAGGGGCCTGGAGGTTTCCGTGTTTGGGAGGGCGGCGTTGAGCTCGCGGGCGAACTGCTTGAACTGGTTGTTCGATTTTGGCGCCTGCGCCCCCCCAAGGATGCAGTCAATGGCTCCCCTCGGGGATTGGTAGCCGCCATCTTCCTCGTCAGGGAGGTTGCTGTTCTTTTCCGCGGCGTTGGCCTGGTTTCCAGATGGTTTCTGGTAGCCACCCTTGCGTCCGCTTCCGCGGTAGCCACGACCTCGACCACGGCTGCCACTGCCCTCTGGTTGCTCACGCTCCTTGCTTAACCTTTTGAGGTCGAAGCAGGACTCTGTAGAGTGGCCTCGCCTGTTGTGGTAGCCGCAGAAAGGGTGGTGGCTATCTTTCCTCTCTCCAGGCTGGGGGGAGTCCCTGCGGGTGCGCTCTGCCGCGAGAACTGCGGTGGCCTTGCGATTGGGCTCCTCCTTCTTTTTCTGTCTCCGGGACCCCTCGGCATGGTCGTCCCCTCTCGAGGACATCTTGACGAAGAGGAGTCCCTCTTCAACCTTGGCGCACTTGTCCGCCAGGTCGAAAAGCTTCACCACAGAGGTGAGCTTGTCGTGAATACCTAGCTTCTCGAGCATCTTGTTGTTCGTGACGCCCTCATGGAAGGCGGCGATGACTTGAGTGTCAGGGATGTTCGGGATCTTGTTGCGCACTTGGCCGAAGCGCTGGATGTACTTGCGGAGCGTTTCATCCTTCCTCTGCACCACAGCGCGTAGATCGTTGTGGGTGAGGGCGCGCTCGTAAGTCCCCTTGAAGTTGGAGACGAACTGCTTGCAGAGCTCCTCCCACGAGTTCACGGAGCCCTCAGAGAGGTTCAGGAGTCCAACAGCGCAGAGTCGCGAAGTGCGTGGGAGAACCAATTGGCCATGACCTTGTCGTCTCCCCCCACAGCTTGGATGGAGGTGGTGTAGAGCTGCAGGAATTCGATGCGGTTGCTGGAGCCGTCGTAGCCCTTGGGGAGAGCCGGCCTGAACTTTTGCGGCCAGACCACGCGTCGCAGAGAGCGAGTGAACGCCATGCAGCCCGAGGTGTACGTAGCGACCCTGTGCTGCAACGCGCCGCGGTTCTGCTGGCCCGCCTGGCCGAGCTCCTCCACGAGTCTGTTCTGGCGATCTCGCTGGAGCTCCATCCCCACACGAGCGTCGGGCGCGGTGCGCTGCACGATCAAGCAATTGTGCGGCGAGGTCGCGTGCGAAGCACCCCTCTGCGCCGCAGCCAGTGCAGGCCCCGGAGGTGGCGGAGGCACATTGGTTGCGACCGTGCCCACGAGAGAGGGGTGCATGTTGGACTGCGACGGAGCAGGGCGCGTCGTGGCGATGACGACGAGGTGGTTGAGGCGTTGGAGCCACTGCTCGTGTGCCTCTGCGGTGGGCTGATAGCGGAGGAGCTCCTGCGCGATGAGCTGCGCGGTGTGAGGCGCCGGGTCCGTCCTCCCAGGGCCGGAGCCGCTCGGGCGCTGCGTCGCGTGCGACTACAGCGCGTCCTCCTGGTGCTCGGAGTTGTGCTCCGGCGCTTCTGCATGAGGGCCAGAAGGGACGCGCTCTCCACGGCGGGGTCGGCCCCGCTGTGCGCGGGTGCTCGCGGTTCCGGGCGGCGCGCGTGCTCCTCCCGGTGCACGTCGGGCGACGCGGGTAGCGCGGGTGTTCACCATGGCGCGGAGACGAGCTTGAAGGTTGTTGACGTGCCTCAATCCCCTACCTGGCGCGCCAAATGTCGGGTTATGACTCCCAAGAATCGGGGGTAGTCACTTCCTGAAGTGTAGTTCGGAAAGGGGATGGAACACGGAGGTCTAAACCCTCAAGTGGCTCCGCGACGTTGCTCGTCGGACCCGAAGAAGACACACACGACAGGGGAAAACACCGGCCTTTACAGAGGTTCACGACCCTCGTGGGGAGGTAAAACCGCTACTCCTGCTTGTCTGTATTAGATGTGGAAGGTGAAGGGGATCGTGTGCAGAAAACAAAATTTTTCCTACCGACGATATCCTAGAAGCATGCCAATATCTATTCTATGGAGATATAGTAGTACGAACGGAGATCGGAATACGTACCCTTGTAGACCGAAAGCGGGGATTACGTTCCCGCACAAACGTTGTCGATGCAGACCGACGAAGCCGACCTCAAGGTCGTGTAGAGGAAGCAGGCCTCCGAGTACCGCTAGCGCAGCACCTCGCAGGGAGTCGCACACGTACGGTGGAGACGACGCCTCCGAAGCTCCAGTCCAGGACGAGCAGCGGAAGACTTGGACCGGAACACCAGCAGCGCGGCAGCGGGCTATGGTGGAGGAGATCCCCTCTTCCTCAGCTCGGCGCGGCTCCGACTTGGGAACCACGAGATCGAGAGAGAAATCGGGAATTAATTGGTAAATTAAAAGGCTGGGGGTGCCCCTTCTTATATAGGCTCCCAGGGGGAGCCTACCTTGACAGCCAGGCAATGTGGGACTATCCCCACCTAGCCTGGTGCGGCTAGGGAGGTGCGCCGGCCCCCTTGGTGGGCCCTTGGCCCACTTGGGGCAGCCCCTCCTGGCCCCCACCGAATTCCCCTTGGGAATTTTCCCCTCTTGGGCCTTCTTTCGTCCGGAAGGCCCATTTAAGGAAATCTGCCTTAATAAATTCGAAAATAAATATATAAAATCATATTTGCATATTAATAACACTAATTAATATCAAACATAATATATATAAATTTTCCTAGCTCCGAAAACTCTTTCGGCGCTGCCCGATCTCCATCGGACCTCTCCCGGGACGCTCCCGGTGATCTCCTTCCTTTCCGGTTGTCTTGTCGAAACCCCTTAAGTGTGTTACCCTAGCGGTTCGATATAATATCAGGTATGATCAAGACTCCTCAATGATCAACGACTAAATCGTAGGCCTGGACCCCATGAATTAATCCCTGAGATATAACGAATGACTTTCATCTATCAAACCTGAACGTGAAGTCTTAGACCTTTTGCCATAGCGATACTTAGCACGTCCGAGCGTCGTTCCATAGATATCTCCATACCTAATCCCGACCTCGTTACTGACGACGCTATCTTCTACTCGTTCATGATCTCATGTCTTCGTGACCTAGTCACATGCTTGCAAGCTCATTAGACATGATCTCACCGAGTGGGCCCGAGAGTATCTATCCTGCTATGCGGACTGGCAAATCCCGCTCTTGACCCCTCGTCTCAACTACTCCTTTCCGATACCCAAAAGTATCACCGTTATTATCATACTAAATAAGATACGACGTTTGGTGCAATCAAAGTATCTTCCGGGAATATCAATAAGAGTTGATCTCACGGTCAAAGGCGTAACGACTACGTTCTCCAAATCTGGGTATGTCCATCACATCGCTCTGTAGCGATATGACTCTCATTGCCGACCGGTGCCATGCCCCATGACCGGGAAACCTCGATCATCAATCGCGCAACGAAACTAGTCTTAGTAGAGGCTACTAGGGACCTGGTTGTTTACGTATCACACCCGCATTAATGTTTCCGCTTAATACAGTTCTAGCATGACACAAAAACCTATTATGAACAAACGAGATATGATAAAGAATACACTTTATTAATTGCCTCTAGGGCATATCTCCTTCAGTCTCCCACTTGCACTAGAGTACAACTTAATCTAGATTACAACTTGGTAAAAGCTTAACACCCATAGCTAACTGGTGCTGTTCATGCTTATCAAGCGGGAGAGGCTTTGTCAGCGGATCTGCCACATTCAGATCCGTATGCACTTTGCAAATCTTCACATCGCCTCCTTGTACGTACTGACGTATCACGTGGAAGCGTCCGAGAATGTGTTTGGCGGTGGAGTGAGACCTTGGCTCCTTGGCGTTCGAGATGGCACCCGTATTGTCGCAGAAGAGGATCACGGGGTCTTGCACGCTCGGGAACACTCCACTCCAAGTTCGATGACGAACTTCCTCAGCCACACAGCTTCATTTGCGGCCTCGCAGGCAGCAATGTACTCCGACTCCATTGTAGATTGTGCGACTATGGGTTGCTTCCCACTTCTCCAACACACGGCGCCTCCATTCACCCTGAACACGTAACCTGTCTGTGACTTACAGTCATCGGGTTCTGAGCAAAAACTTGCATCTACGTAACCTGTTACGCCAAGTTCTTCATCGCAGCCACCATACACAAGGAACATTTCCTTTGTCTTATTGAGATACTTAAGAATGCTCTTAACAGCTACCCAATGCGGCATTCCAGGATTACTCTGGAACCGGCTTGTCAAACTTAGAGCTAATGCCACATCCGGTCTAGTACTCAACATTGCATACATGATCGATCCTATGGCTGAAGCATAAGGATGTTTCATCATTTCGGTCTTACCCAGTTCCGTCACCGGACACTGCGCCTTACGCAATATGTTATTCTTGATAACCGACAGAGAACCCTTCTTTGCCTTCTCCATATGAAAACGCTTCAGTATTTTATCAAGATAAGTACTCTGACTTAGTGCTAATAGACGCCTTGATCTATCACTATAGATTTTTATGCCTAAAACATACGCAGCTTCTCCTAAGTCCTTCATGGAAAACTTACTGTTTAAATATTCCTTCACGCTATTCAGAAGTTCCACATCATTCCCTTTTAGCAATATGTCGTCAACATACAGTGCTAAGAACACAACCGAGCTCCCACTCATTTTCTTGTAAATACAGGTCTCTTCCACATTCTGGATAAATCCAAAACCTTTGATTACCTCATCAAAGCGAAGATTCCAGCTCCGAGATGCCTGCTTCAATCCATAGATGGATCGCTGAAGCTTGCACACCTTGTTAGCATTTCCTGAATCGACAAAACCTTCCGGCTGTACCATGTATAACTCTTCCTCAATGTTTCCATTCAGGAAGGCCGTTTTGACGTCCATCTGCCAGATTTCATAATCATAGTAGGCAGCTACCGCTAACAAAATCCGAATAGACTTAAGCATCGCTACCGGTGAAAAAGTTTCATCGTAGTCAATTCCATGAACTTGTCGGAAACCCTTTGCGACAAGCCGAGCTTTATAGACGGTCACATTACCATCAGCATCAGTCTTCTTCTTAAAGATCCACTTATTCTCGACGGCCTTGCGCCCTTCGGGAATATCCACCAAAGTCCACACTTTGTTATCATACATGGATCCTATTTCGGATTTCATGGCTTGAAGCCATTTCTCGGACTCTAGACTCTCCATCGCCTCCTTGTAGTTCGTAGGTTCGTCTTGCTCGACTAGCATGACGGTGCAAACCATGTTGCCATACCATTCTGGTGTGATCCGAGATCTACCAGACCTACGAGGTAGAACATCTTCCTCGACAGTTTCTCCCACTCCTTCCACGGAGGACGTTTCCGGAATTGCTTCCGTTGCGCCACTCGGAATCTCGAGTTCAGGATCAACGATTTCATCGAGGTCTACCTTCCTCCCACTTACTCCTTTCGCGAGAAACTCCTTCTCTAGAAAGGTACCGGTCTTCGCGACAAAAGTTTTGCCCTCAGCTTGGTTGTAGAAGGTGTACCCAACGGTTTCCCGCTGATATCCTACAAAGACGACTTTCTCCGACTTTGGTTCGAGTTTGTCGGGCTGTAGTTTCTTAACATACGCCTCACAACCCCAAACCTTCAGAAACGATAACTTGGGCTTTTGGCCATACCATAATTCATACGGCGTCGTTTCAACGGACTTGGACGGAGCCCTATTTAAAATGAATGCGGCTGTTTCTAACGCATAACCCAAGAAGGACACTGGCAGATCGGTAAGAGACATCATAGATCGGACACTATCCAGTAGAGTACGATTACGTCGCTCGGACACACCGTTACGCTGCGGCGTTCCGGCGGGCGTAAGTTGGGGCACTATGCCACAACTCTTCAGATGTGTGCCAAACTCAAAACTCAAGTACTCTCCACCGCGATCGGACCGGAGATGCTTGATTTTCCTATTAAGCTGATTCTCAACTTCACTCTGGAATTCTTTGAACTTTTCAAACGTTTCAGACTTGTGTTTCATCAAATAGATATTACCGTATCTACTCAAGTCATCAGTGAAGGTGACGAAGTAACGATAACCATTGCGTGTCGAACGCTCATCGGTCCACACACATCTGTATGTATGATCCCCAACAAATCCGACGCCCGTTCAACGAAACCTTTGAACGGTGTCCTGGTCATTTTACCCATGAGGCATGGTTCGCATGTATCGAGGGATCCGAAATCCAACGAGTCCAAGAGTCCATCGGAGTGGAGTCGCTTCATGCGCTTTATACCAATATGACCAAGACGGCAATGCCACAAAAACATGGCGGTATCGTCACTACACTTAATTCCTTTGGCTTCTATGTTATGGATGTGAGTACTACGATCGAGATTCAACAAGAATAAACCGTTATTCTCGGGAGCATCAACATAAAAGATATCATTCATATAAATAGCACAATTGCTTGACACTGATTTAAATGAATAACCGTCTTGTAACAGGCAAGACCCACTTATAATGTTTACACTCAAGGATGGCACAAAATAACATTTATTTAAAACCAAAACTAATCCCGATGGTAGATGCAGAGGGAGCGTGCCGACAGCCACCACGTCGACTCTCGATCCGTTGCCGACGCGCATCGTCACCTCATCCTTCGCCAGCCGCCTTCTATTCCATAACTCCTCATGAGAGTTACATATATGAGCAACAGAACCAGTATCAAATACCCACGTATTGCTCCGGGCGGATGTAAGGTACACATCTATAACATGTATATCAAATATACCTTGCTCTTTGTCGACCGTCTTGCCAGACTTCTTATCCTCCAGATACTTGGGGCAGTTGCGCTCAGGTGATCCGATGGTCACCACCATCTTGTTCAGCTTGATTTCTAATTCGGCCACTTCGAGCATCTTCAGGATTTCCGACAGGGGTTTTGACGTCCCTTTCATGCCGTAGTCCACGATGGCGTTCTTATAGCTAGGGGGCAGAAAAATCAGCGCCCTATCAATAACCATCTCCTCTGGGATCACACTTCCCAGATCACTCAGAAGTCGAGCGCAGCCAAACAATTTGACCAAGTGCTCACTGATATTGCCGTGCTCTTCCATCTGGGCTGAGAAGAAAAGCAAAGTTGCCTCGTACGTCTCAGCATTGACTTGTCGTGCAAAAACAACCATGAGTTCAGTGATTATATCATAAACACCCTTGTTCATGAAGCGGTTTTGCAGGTCAGCCTCCATGGCAAAGAGCATGCCACTCTGGACATAAGAAGAAATCTCCGCCTTGAACCCATGGACAATCCTTTCGATTTCCGGGGCGGTGCTTGGAAGATCACCTAAGGGGGCATCAAGGATGTAGGCCACCTTGTGGGTTTCAAGGATGGACTTCAGATCGCGGAACCAGGACACGAAGTTAGACCCATCGGTCTTGAGCTTCTCTTTCTCAATGAACAGGTTTAGGTTAAATGAGGGGTGAGACATCTACAATGGAATTTGCAACAACATAAGACTTTGTTCATAATAATTTTGAGTTATAGTATTTAGAAAATAACTAACATAACTCCCACTCAAACGAACATACCTCCTGGTCGTTTAAGCGATTACACGACCCCCATCCATTGCACCACCCCTCATCATCAAAGCCGGTGGCACAACTTCAAGAGTAGCCAAAATCGTCCGCCACACCAATTTTGTGACTCGTGCTCGACCTTTCGGTCTTCCTGTTCCGAGGCCATACCTCTGAGTATGCTAGGCTCGCCACCAAAGACCTCCACGCTGACGCTTGTGCAACATGGCTTACACCCACTGTATGCAAACGACGAGATGTGTGACACCCGATCATCACGGCCTGCCTCATAACGTAGAACTTTCTTGGTGGTGCGCGTTGGAGGGAGAACACTAGTGGTATTTTGAAGGGATCATCTTATTCAGCTACCGCCGTGTAACACACAATCACACAAAAATAAGATGCACACAAAACATCAAATGTAATGCAATGTGATATAGTCCATCCCGCCATGGTCTTCTTGGCGCCCGCAGTTTATAAACAATTTAATAAACCTACCTTGACCATATCACATAGCCCCTGCAAAATAAAGTTAGACGCTTCTACTTTATCTTTTGCATATTTTACGTGGCTTGGGGCTTTCGTAAATAGAACCGCTTCATACCTACGAATCTTATGACCACAACAACGATCCAATAATTGCATGTTTAAGCATCCCTTTCGGGCCCTCCATTGAAAATGCGAAGACCAACTAAAGAGAGAGAAACAGGGACCCGCCAGCCACAGATACGGTACAAGCCGTATGTCAGTAGTGGAACCAGTCTCGCGTAAGCGTACGCGTAAAGTCGGTCCGGGCCGCTTCATCAACTCAATGCCGCTGGAATACACAAGTGCACGCTAGAGGGTAGCAAATAACATGAACGGTGCCCCCGTGCAGAGCACGGGTTCTAACAGCGTACAGCTATATCTACGATAGATCGGCTCTGATACCACTAAAGGGGATCGTGTGCAGAAAACAAAAAATTTCCTACCGACGATATCCTAGAAGCATGCCAAGATCTATTCTATGCAGATATAGTAGTACGAACGGAGATCGGAATACGTACCCTTGTAGACCGAAAGCGGGGATTACGTTCCCGCCCAAACGTTGTCGATGCAGACCGACGAAGCCGACCTCAAGGTCGTGTAGAGGAAGCAGGCCTCCGAGTACCGCTAGCGCAACACCTCGCAGGGAGTCGCACACGTACGGTGGAGACGACGCCTCCGAAGCTCCAGTCCAGGACGAGCAGCGGAAGACTTGGACCGGAACACCAGCAGCGCGGCAGCGGGCTATGGTGGAGGAGATCCCCTCTTCCTCAGCTCGGCGCGGCTCCGACTTGGGAACCACGAGATCGGGAGAGAAATCGGAAATTAATTGCTAAATTAAAAGGCTGGGGGTGCCCCTTCTTATATAGGCTCCCAGGGGGAGCCTACCTTGCCAGCCAGGCAATGTGGGACTATCCCCACATAGCCTGGTGCGGCTAGGGAGGTGCGCCGGCCCCCTTGGTGGGCCCTTGGCCCACTTGGGGCAGCCCCTCCTGGCCCCCACCGAATTCCCCTTGGGAATTTTCCCCTCTTGGGCCTTCTTTCGTCCGGAAGGCCCATTTAAGGAAATCTGCCTTAATAAATTCGAAAATAAATATATAAAATCATATTTGCATATTAATAACACTAATTAATATCAAACATAATATATATAATTTTTCCTAGCTCCGAAAACTCTTTCGGCGCTGCCCGATCTCCATCGGACCTCTCCCGGGACGCTCCCGGTGATCTCCTTCCTTTCCGGTTGTCTTGTCGAAACCCCTTAAGTGTGTTACCCTAGCGGTTCGATATAATATCAGGTATGATCAAGACTCCTCAATGATCAACGACTAACTCGTAGGCCTGGAACCTATGAATTAATCCCTGAGATATAACGAATGACTTTCATCTATCAAACCTGAACGTGAAGTCTTAGACCTTTTGCCATAGCGATACTTAGCACGTCCGAGCGTCGTTCCATAGATATCTCCATACCTAATCCCGACCTCGTTACTGACGACGCTATATTCTACTCGTTCATGATCTCATGTCTCCGTGAGCTAGTCACATGCTTGCAAGCTCATTAGACATGATCTCACCGAGTGGGCCCGAGAGTATCTATCCTGCTATGCGGACTGGCAAATCCCGCTCTTGACCCCTCGTCTCAACTACTCCTTTCCGATACCCAAAAGTATCACCGTTATTGTCATACTAAATAAGATACGACGTTTGGTGCAATCAAAGTATCTTCCGGGAATATCAATAAGAGTTGATCTCACGGTCAAAGGCGTAACGACTACGTTCTCCAAATCTGGGTATGTCCATCACATCGCTCTCTAGCGATATGACTCTCATTGCCGACCGGCGCCATGCCCCATGACCGGGAAACCTCGATCATCAATCGCGCAACGAAACTAGTCTTAGTAGAGGCTACTAGGGACCTGGTTGTTTACGTATCACACCCGCATTAATGTTTCCGCTTAATACGGTTCTAGCATGACACAAAAACCTATTATGAACAAACGAGATATGATAAATAATACACTTTATTAATTGCCTCTAGGGCATATCTCCTTCAGAAGGTTACAGTACAATGGAGCTTGCCGGAGGCCCCCTTGAGGCAGTTCTTGCCTGGGGAGGGAAGCGATGGTCTTCTTCCTCCTCCGGCCAGAGGCTATCCTAACAGGTGTTGCTAGGGTTTACAAGGGCTTGTAGCACGCAAAGGGCCGACCTGTGCTATGATGGATGTTGTCTCTCTTTTATAGGCACCTCTGGCCTTCCCCTTCGGCTTGGCCTTCAAGGTGGCTCCCACATGCCAGGGGCAGGGTGGAGCACGAGTCCACCGCTCTCTCCTCGTCCATGGACTCGGTCCATTGTTGATAAAGGTGAGCACGGTGGCCGACCACGCTGTACTGCCCGCAGAGCGGGCAGTCTCTGAGGTGGAGCCCACGATGACGTTCTCCGTTGGAGGGTTGCGCCGTCCACCCGCTTTATTGCCAGAGAAGAAGGTCCTCGCAGCTGCGCAGCAGGCGGAGCTGCTTTATTGTCCCCCTTATCACCAAAACGGCAACGGGGGTGCTTGCATCACCACGTGGGAGTTCCAGAGGCCATGTGCGTCTCGTCGTACTTCCTTGGCCGCAACGTTTCCCTTCAGGCGCGGGGAGGCCTGAGGGAAGATTCCTGCGGGACGCCCTCGAGGTGAGCTGGTGCCTCAGGAGGGTCCCCTGAGGCGAGGGATCCCGTGAGGCCTTCGTTTCCTCTTCATGCCCTCGAGGGGAGTTGCCTCTCGAGGATCCCGCCAGGCGGGGATGCCAGGTCCTTAGTCGATTCATCCGTCTGGCCCGCGTGCGAGGCCTGGAGGGAATGGGCTCTCCATACCCCAGTTCCCACTGGGCCGACATCTTCTGACATGCAAGCTATTATGAATGAAGCCTCCGATTTGGCGGCCGCCAACTTGGCGTTGAAGGTGGAGCACCAGAATGCCATGGAGGCCCAACAACTCGAGTTTGCGTAGGAGACTAGCCAACTGACTGGTGAGCTGGATAACCTGCGCAAGAAGTTGACGGATGTCGAGAAGGCGGCTGCTGAGGAGATATCTAAGCAGACTTCTCGTGTCGAAACTGATGAGGGCGCGGTGGCAGCTCATATGATCGAGCTGTCCGCCTTCCATAACTCGGTCCTTGGTAAGTCTTCCTCAACCTTCACCTTGTCGTCAAGAGAAACATTATACTTTTGGCTAACTATGACGTCTTATTTTTCATGTAGTTGCTGTCGGCTTAGACGATGACAAGGTTGTCAGCCCCCGCCTAGATCGCCTTGCGTGTCTGGGTGAGCTGATCACCGAAACAATGGCGGCGTCCAAGCAGTTTGCTGCCTAGTTCTTCATTTCCTCGGACAGCCAGGAGCCCACCAACTTCAGCGACGTGCCCAGCATGCTGGAGCAAGCAACAAAGCTACACAAAATCTCGTTGAAGTCGGCGGCGCGGGGTGGTGCCAAGACTGCACTTGGCTTATTCATGGCCCATTACCCCGAGGCGGAGATCCACGTCGTCACCGAGGGCATGCCGTCTACATATGAAGACGGCAGCGAGGTCCGCCGGTAGCTGTGCTGAACAACATTGCCGTCTATGCCACGCTGGTTGCCGACATGGTGGACACGACGGTCTTCTACAAGCGCCATCCTGTGCCGCATGAAAGAGAAGATGTCGAAGTTGCCGCCACGGCAGAGGAAGAGGGGAGTGATAGCTCTGGGCTGGAGTTTCCAGCCCCCATGCCTGATCTTGGCGTCCCCCGAGCCAATGCTTTAGTTGTCGGCGCCTTCTTTTTTGTGCTTCTTGGCGGCCAGCCTCCTCCTGCCCCTCAAACAATTTATCTCAACTTGTATTATCTGTAAATAACTTTTGGAGACGTAATGCTAGGCGGGAGCCAACTAACTTTATGTTGCTACTTAAGTAGACTTGTTGTTTATTTGGCCCGCCTTAATTTTCTTTTGACTTATATGCTTAACTTTTTGTATGTTGGTAAACCTCAGCCAGAAACTTGAGCTGAAACAACTAGGGCTAGTAACATGTGTTTAGAATCAGAAACCAAAACCAACATGTTGGCGCCAAAGACACACTACTAGGCTAACCACATATAAGTAATCCAAAGTAAAGGAATTAGGCGGCACAAAAATTTGATTTTTGCTTTGGGTTGGCTCGAAAGCTGCAAGTATCTACCAGTTTGAACCTTTGCACGGAGCTAGAAATTAGGTAACTTAGATACATAGGGGTATATGATTGCAAGAAAAGACAAAAGATGGCATGCTTCTCAACACAGACGAGGAACCTTAGACTTTTATTTCATAATCATATATAACTTATTACAATTAAAAATTGCTAAGTGTAGAAAGGACATAGCTGCTCAATGTTCCAAGGCCGTCTTGTTTGTTTGAACGGGTCATTAATGCCTCGCTTGCGCTTGGTTCCTCTCCTTCCTGTCTGCTTCTTGCGCCTTTCTTTTCTTCTGCGTCTCGGATGTCGGACAGGTAGTAGGAACCATTGAACAGCGCCTTTGTGACTATAAACGGTCCTTCCCATGGCAGGGATAACTTATGCAAGCCTTTTTTGTCTTGAATTAGGCGGGGAACCAGGTCACCTGTTATGATAACGACGGAGTTGTTGCTGATACAAGGCGGAGCGATGGAGAGCAACGTCTCTTTCTTCATCCAACAATTCTAGGCTATCCTGTCTTGCATCTTCTACGTCTTGCTCGATGTAGGCTTGAACTCTTGGGGAATCGTATTTCATGTCAGTGGGTAGCACCGCCTCTACGCCATATACTAAGAAGAAAGGAGTGTAGCCAGTAGATCTGTTTGGCGTTGTACGCAAACTCCAGAGCACGGACTGTAACTCATTTGCCCAAGCGTCGGCTGCCCTGTGTGTGACGGAGCTTCGAGACGAGGCTTAAGTCCCGAGAGGACGAGGCCGTTTGTACGCTCTACTTGCCCGTTTGATTGAGGGTGTGAATGATACGTCCAAAACGTACCTACTTTCCCGAACACTTTTGCTATTGTTTTACCTCTAATTTGTGTGTTTTGGATGCAACTAACGCTGTTTTCAGCAGAATTACACTGGTGTCTTATTTTTGTGCAGAAATATCAACTTCGGAGAAAAACCACAAAATCAAAACAGAAGTTATTTTCCATCCGAGAGGGACCAGGAACCACGAAGACCAACCAGAGAGGAGGCACGAGGGCGCCACACCACCTGGTGGCGCGGCAGGCTCCTGGTCGCGCCAGGAGGTGGTGTGACCGACTCGGTCACCCCCTCGCGGCTACTTAACCCTTCTAACCTAAAAACGTCGCGGGGATAGACATTTTTCCAGAGAACACACCCGTGCGCCGCCGCCATCCCAAACCCTAGTTCGGGACCAGAAGTCTCTGTTCCGGCACCCTGCCGGGACGGGGAATCGAAGGGGATCATCGCCATCGTCATCTCCACCGCCTCTCCATCAACCATCCATGTTTCCCCCATCCATGAGTGAGTAATTCACCGATGTAGGCTTGAGGGGATGGTAGGGATTGGATGAGATCAATCATGTAATAGTTGTAAGATTGTTAGGGCATAGTGCCTAGTATCCGTTATCGGTGTTTTACGTCATTGTTGCAACTTGTTATGCTTAATGCTTGACACTAGGGCCCGAGTGACATGATTTCAGATCTGAACATGTTATTGAATTATGATGATAATTAATGTTTTGGATCATATCTATGAGTTGGATACACACGTTATTGTCCGGAACCGATGGCCCCAAAGTGACATCAATTGGGATAACCAGAGGGAATGGCTATGATGTGAGGAGCACATATTCACTGAGTGTTAATGCTTTGCTCCGGTACTTTATTAAAAGGAGTACCTTAATTGCCAGTAGTTTCCCTTGAGGCCCCGCTGCAAACGGGCTGGCAGGACAAAAGATGATGTGCAAGTTTCTCATTGCGAGCACGCACAACTAAATTGGAATACATGCTTATGATTAGTTAATATTTGGATGCTTTATATTATTTATCTGCAATTGCCTATGCTATGTTATTACATGAATTATCTCGTCCATGCAGCGCCTGTACGTCCGTCCCTGTGCCTACAGTATTTTAATCCTGCTGTCTATTTCAATCACAATCGCTGTCTTAATTCTCCTGCTACTGTTATTTCACTACTGTCTCTGCTATAAAACTGTTGCTACTGATAATCTTCCTCGAGCAAGTCTATTCACAGGTGCAGCTGGTCTGACAAATCATCTGTTAAAGCTTACAAATATTCTATGGCTCCCCTTGTGTCGAATAAATAAATTTGGGTTTTACTTCCCTCGAAGACTGTTGCGATCACCTATACTTGTGGGTTATCAAGACTATTTTCTGGCGCCGTTGTCGGGGAGCATATTATTTGCAAGCCCACTTGAGTGTGGTATTGTTCGCTGGAATTTATTCATCATGGGAAGAAATGCTGATAAGAAGTTTTCCATCGTATCATCCACTACAAGGAAAGGTACAACTCTAAACTCTGCTGCTGCGCTTGACTCTCCATCTGTGTTGAGTAAGCTTGTTACACCACCATAAGCTGCACGTTCTATTACTACTGCTGAATCTAAAGTTACTTATGATGATGCTTCTACTGTTCTTGACGAAACTGGTTCATTAGGTCCCTTTTTATATGCTACTATTGATAAATCTAAACAAATTGAAAATGCTGAAATTCCTAATGAAAATGCTGAAACACCTGTTAATTCACCTGAATTTACATGTGATACTGATGATGAGTGTGATGATATGTATGTGAATCTTGATGATGCTCTTGTTCAGAAATTAATACTATGAAAGATGGTAATGCCTTTGAAAAACATGTTGTTAAATATAGTTTATCTCATGATGCTAAATTTGCTACATCTCCTGTAAACATAAAAGATAAAGATTATGATTTCTCTCTTGTTTTGGCTCATATAGATATTGTTGAAAGAGAACCTTTCTGTGGAACTGAAAATGAAAGTGCTGAAGAACATATGAATGAATTGTTTGATTTAAGTGGAATATTTGCTGAAGACATTAAAATGCGCACTTACTTTGTTGCTAAAATATTTCCTTTCTCATTAAAAGAGAAGCTAAAACTTGGTATAATAATATGTCTCCTGGTTCCATCACTAGTCCTAAGGGTTTGCTTGATTCTTTCTTTCGAAAATATTTCCCTGCTAGTGCCCAACATGATGCTTTGCTAAAAATCTATAATTTTGATCAAGAAGAGGGTGAGAAATTGCCAAAAGCTTGGACACACTTTTGTTGCATCTTGAGGGGGCAGCCGAACCATGATTTGGAGAAAAATGATCTACTTGATATATTTTATAGTGGACTAACTGCTGAATCTAGGACATACCTGGATAGTTTTGCTAGTTGTGTTTTCAGGAAAAGGACTCTAGAGGAAGCTGAAGAATTATTGGCTACTATATGCAAGAATAATGATGATTGGGATATTCCTGAACCTACTCCAACACCTCCACCAACACCAAAGAAGAGAGGTATGATTGAATTAAATGAAGAAACGATGATGGAAGCTAAAAGATCTCTTCAAGAAAGTGGTATTAAATCTGAAGATGTGAAATATTTACCTCCTATTGAAGAATTATGTAAGCCTTTTCCTCCTCCAACCGTTATTGAGGTATACTCTCTCCAAAGGTTCGATGATAGAGATATCCCTTACTCTAAATCTCCTGCTCAATGCTTTGATGAATTTGATGATTTTATTGTTAAGCAATGCAATTTTAATAGGAGAATAGAGAATCCTTTAATGAAAAATTCTCATGCTATTAGTGGTTTACATGATATCGTTGATAGAATTGCTAATGATGTTAAAGTGGTAATTAAACACTTTCATATGGTTCAAACTCAAATAGATCAACACACTAAAGTGCAAAAAGAATTGCTAGTAAACAACTTTATTGCTAAAGAAAAACTTGTTTGTGAAGTAACAACTAGAGGTGGTAAATCAACTCAGGATCCTTTGTATCCTGAAGGACATGATAAAATAATTGAACACAGTTCTCAACAAGTAAATGAACCTAGTATTCCTTCTACGAAAAAGAAAAAGTAACATAAAACTGTTGTAGAATCCTCTGAACCTGTTAATGATCCTAATAGTATATCTGTTTCTGATGCTGAAACTGAAAGTGGTAATGAACAACAATGATCATGCTAATAACAATGATAATGATAAAAATGTTAATTCGGATCAGGAAGCAATAGAAGAAGAACCTTAAAAACATGCTAAAAATAAAAAGTACACTAAAGAAGATTTTATTGCTAAGAAACATGGTAATGAAAGAGAACCTTGGGTCCAAAAACCAATGCCTTCTCCTGCTAAGAAACTTAAATCTAAAGAGGAAGATCATTATAATAGATTTTGTGATTGGATGAAACCATTGTTCTTGAAAATTCCTTTGACTGATGCTATTAAGTTGCCTCCTTATTCTAAATATATGAAAGATATTGTGACTAACAAAAGGAAAATTCCTAATGAGGAAATACCTACTATGCTTGCTAATAACTCTTTTAATGGCAAGGTTCCAAAGAAGCTTGGTGATCTAGGTATACCAACTATTCCTTGCTCTATCAAAAATAATTATGTTACAACTTCTCTATGTGATATGGGAGCTGGAGTTAGTGTTATGCCTTTCTCTGTTTACAAGAGACTTTATCTTGATAAGTTGATACCTACTGATATATCTTTGCAAATGGCTGATAAATCTACTGATGTTCCTGTTGGAATTTGTGAGGATATTTCTGTCCAAATAACTACCAATTGCTTAATTCTGACCGACTTTGTTGTTCTTGAAATGCCTGAAGATGATAATATGTCTATTATTCTTGGAAGACCTTTTCTAAACACCGCAGGGGCTATTATTGATTGCAAAATGTTCATGACAAGGAGCATACTGTTTATTTTTCCAAAAGAGTTGATAGAATGCCTGGAGTTAATACAATTACCAATTTGAGGTCCATTAGAGTGGGCAACATTGATTGCCCATATAAAGAAGAATTCAAAACTCTCATGATTGGATCCATACCAATTCATTATAAGGTAACATGAGTGTCTCATATGGTTTAAAATCCTTCATGTCATGTAAAATTCATTTGGTGGCAAGACTTGATCAACCTTGTTAACAAGTGCATTTTAAATGCATAAAGAGGCTAAACAATTTTATTTCTCTCATCCTTGTTATACCTACTGTAATATTACTTAGTTTGCAATGTTAAATTGAATTTGTTATTGGAAATTAAATTTTCAGTATTGAATTTAATAATGCAAAATACCAGAAAATGAAAAAAATAAAGTTTCTCTGGAAAAAATAAATTTTTTATATGAAAAATCATATTTTCCGAGGAGGGTCCTGGAAGTGCCAGAGAGCCACCAGGGGGACCCCCATGTCCACCACATCACCTGGTGGCGCGACAGCCATGTGGCCACGCCAGCTAGTGGTGTGAGGCCCACAAGCCCCCCCACTTGCTCTCTCTCCTTCCCCTGCCTTCCTCTTCCCCGAAAAATCACTCTTGGATAGCTCATTCTCGCGTTCTTGCTGCTCATCTCCTGTGATTTCGATCTCCACATTCAGTCAATTTCTTGTGCTGAAATTTGGTGCATCTCCTCTCACCGACGATCAGAGATGAGGGGGATGCGGGAGAACCACACGTCGCATCTTACCCTTGTTATGCTTTCCTTCGTGTTGCAGGTTTACTTGAGGACTTCCAAACTCTCGTTGAGAGAGTGGTTTTGACCACCTACATGAGGGATGAGAGGCTACAATACTATTGGCTTACCAAGACTTTCTCATAATCCTTCACCTTCAACACCAAGTCTTATGCAAAGGCCATTTTTTCAAGATATATGTTATGCCTTGTAGCCTAACCTTGCAGGTGTTTTGTGGGATAGTTGGTACAGCGAACAGGGGGACAACGGTGAGGATTGTCGCGAATCCACCGGAGTTGGCCCAAACCTACCAAGAGGTGACCGACAATGACACCCGCTCCGCACATCGCGGCAAGATAAGGAACATTCAATTCCCTGCCATCAAGTATTTTGTTTACTATCTTACTACTAGTGTGCTTGTAGGGAAAACACTACCAATGTTTCTAACTTGCAACTTACATTTCTTACGGGCGTCCTTAAGGGTGAATTCCCGTATAACCTTGGCTCTTTGATTTCTCGTCGTTTAGCGGCTGGAGGCCCCATCTTTGGAGGCATCATTGCTCTTCGTATTGCTGAATTTTTGGGGCTGCCCATTAGTCCTAATGATGTACCACTTGAACCATGCTATCTTGGCCTTGCTGCATTGAAAGGCCACAAATTTGTTACTAACAACTCCACTTTGGAGAATATTGTGTTTAGTGTCGTTTGTGCTGACGATCGTGAAAAGGAAGTCTACTTGCCACAACCTTCTTTGTTCAGTCTTGACAGGAGACCGTGTTCTTACTTGCTGGTAGAGCTAGAGGAGTAGCTGCGCGTGCTTGGTTTTCACCAAACGCATCACAGGCAGGAGCCACTGCCGGAGGATTACAGTGGACACCACACCGGCGCATCCTCGAGCTCATATTACGGGGAAAGCTCTTCGATATACCACCGCGACTTTGACGGATGGGCACGTTGGCCTTGAGCTCCACTTGGGACAAAAGCCTAAGCTTGGGGGGAGGTATACCGACGCACACTCATCTATATATCATATCATTCGGTACTTTGTATATCCATGTTTCGTTTTAGTTTTCTTTCTTTTGTTCATTTGTTCACGCTTTGTTTGCTTTCCTTAAACCCAAAAATACCAAAAAGATTTTTTCTATTTCTCTTGCTGGTTTATTTTAGTATCTAGTATTAATATGCTTAGTATTTATTTCAGTTCAGTATGTAAAACCATAAAAATATTTTGCTTTGTTGTGTGCTGTTTTGCGCAGCGATAGATTTCTCCTGTCCACCGTTAAATTCATAACTTAATACATGAATGTCGGAATAACTTGAAATTTGATGTGCATATTTCTGAGATGTGTACACAACTTTCATTAGTTTTGAGTTTTCTGATCTGGGCATGTTAAGGCCCTCGAAAAAAATCGTTTTTGCTGGCTGTTCTGTTTTTAGTTCCAAATCTGAAAACCCAAAAATATTTGTTGTTTCTGTTTGATTTTGTATAGTTTGTTTCAGAGGTCATTATCTTCAATTACTCCATGGAGCTTGGTTATTATTTCATATATTTGAAGCACACAAGTGATAAGTCAATTATGACGATCGATGACAATTTCGAGTTGGGTAAGAGGCTGGTAATGAACTCTCTTTGTTTCTCATTTTTGTACATATACTCATTCCTGTGAGCATTCTTAGATGGTTCACATAAGGTATATGTCAATTGGTGGATGCTTAGTAGTTAGTGTTCTCTTATGATCGTTTCCAATTTACTTATGATGGATGTCATGTCTCTTTGGATATTTGCTTGCATTGTTTTGCTCATAATAGAATATGACACTATGGTATCCTCCTCTGAATAATTCATTTGAATTGACTTGGCACATGCTTACACATGTTATGACAGAAAACAAAAAGTCAATTAAGCCTTGATGACATATTTTGACTCAGAATTCTTATATCTTTATTATGCCTCCGTTAATTATGTTTCGTTGCAAGCATGATTATGACGGTTATTGCTCTCTTGAATTGTCGCTTTCCCATATTTTGCTAGCCTCCACTTGTACTAAGCTGAGAAAATGCTTGTGCTTCCAAATCCCTGCAAACCAAGTTATTCCAAAGAATCCACCATAAATACCTATACATGGCAATTTCAAATCATTAAAGTAAATTCGCATGTTGTACCTTTAAAACCTTCAAACACTTCACAATTTGTGCCACTGTTTTGAGCTCATCAGGAAGTATGTGGGGTTACGGATATCAACCTTGTCATTTGCCTATGGACAGACTTTCGCCAAGCAGACTAGTGGCATATACATCCGCTTATCTATTAATTTGCAAAAAAAGAGATGGCAAATGGGTGCCCAGCCCCAAATTAATTACAACTTTAATTGTTGCATTCTCTTAACATTTTTTACCCGATCCAATCAGTCAAGGAATGACAATAGTTTTTAACTACATGTGTAAACCAAAGAGAAATGTGGGATGATCTGCCCTTGGGTATAAATAACGTCCTTCATGGGAGCCGTTCTTAAGAAAGTCTGGTTGACAAGGGGGATAGAGTACCCATTACCATTCGTTGACCTAACAACCACCACTCAATAAAAAATTTACCTATGTTTTCAAAATGATAAGAAGCTCAAACACATGTTGAATCCCTACTTCCCTCAATGAAGGGCATATCTTTTACTTTACTGTTGAGTCTCCATCCTTCTTCGAGCACCTTCTCGAGAGCATAATTGTCATTCTTAGTATAATGTGCTTGTGTCGGGTTATGACTCCCTAGAAGTGGGGGTAGTCACTTCCTGAAGTGTAGTTCGTGAAGGGGATTGAACGCGGAGGTCAAGACCTTCGAGGGACCCGACGACGTTGCTCGCCATACCTGAAGACGAACCACCCACTGCAGAGAAAGGCACCGGCCCGTACCCAGGATCACGGCCCTCGTGAGGAGGTAAGACCGCTACTCCTGCTTGTCTGTATTGAGTTATGAAGTTTACAGTACAACCGGCCTTGCCGAAAGCCCCCTTGAGGCAGTTCTTGCCCGGGGGGGGAGGGGTGATGAACTTCTTCCTCCTCCAGGCAGAGGCTATCCTACTTGGGATTGCTAGGGTTTACAAGCGTTGTGGAATCAGAAAGGCCGACCTCCCCTACGATGGAAGTCTTGTCCCTTTTATAGGCGCCTCCGACGCTCTCCTTCTACTTGGCCTTCGAGGTGGTTCCCACATGGCAGAGGCATGACGGAGCAGGAGTCCACCGCGGCCCGTTCGTCCAAGGACGCGGTCCATTGCTGATAAAGGTAGGCGCGGTGGCCGACCAGCAGCCGACCGCGCAGTTCTGCTGCAGGGGAGGTAGTCTTTGAGGTGGAGCCCACGATGACGTTCTCCGTTGGAGGGTTGCGCCGTCCACCTGCTTTATCGCCAGGGTAGAAGGTCCTGCAAGTTCCGCAGCAGGCGGCGCGGCTTTATTGACCCCTTTATCGCCTGAAACGGCAACGAGGGTGCTTGCGTCACCACGTGGGCGTGGCAGGGGCCATGTGCGTCTTGTCGTACTTCCTTGGCCGCGACGTTTCCCTTCATGCCTGAGAAGGCCTGAGGGGTGTTCCTGTTGGATTTCCTCGAGGCGCGCTGGAGCCTCGGGAGGGTCCCTTGAAGCGAGGGATCCCCTGAGGCACTCGTTTCCTCTTCAGGCCCTCGAGGGGAATTGCCTCCCGAGGGTCCCGCCAGGCAGTGATGCCTGGTCCTTAGTCGTTTCGTCTGACTGGCCAGCGTGCGAAGCCTGGGGGGAGTGGGCTCTCCATACCCCAGTTCCCACTGGGCCGATAGTAGTCCCCGGGCCCGCGATGGGCACGATTGAGCCCATGGGCTCAGGCGACGCGTCGTGGGCCCTTATGGCCCAGCCGGCACGAGCCACGCGTCACTCAAAAGAGTAACGGTCTCACACGATCCGGGGCGTGAGTCGTGGGGGATCACACCACGCCCCAGTAACTACTCCTTGAGGGGTTATAAAGCCCGAGCGCAGCGGCAGGGAGCCGTTACCGTTTCCAAACGTTCTCGAAGAAGTTTTCGCCTCCTAGAGCTCTCCGCCTTCGCTCTCTCTCCTGCGATTCTCCTTTCTCCGTCTCCTTCAATCCTCCGAGCCCGCGATGATGAGCCCCCTCAAGAACAAGGGCAAGGCCGCCGCAGGGTCTTCCTCCCAGGCGGAGGTCCCTGAGGTCGTGCAGGTCGTGGCGCTGCTGGGCGTTCGCGTCAACGAGAAGGCGCTTGCCAAGGTCCGATTCCTGGTTGCGGACCGGACGAACGAGCATGGCGCCACCTCCCTGAAGCCCACGGCGCACGGCAAGCGCCCGCCAGGGTACTTCCCGATCTTCCAGCATTGCCTCGCCGCAGGACTGGTGCCGCCCTTCTCGCTGTCCTGGAGGCGGTGCTGGCGTTCTATCAGGTGCAGTTATTGCACCTGCATCCCAACTCCATCCTCATCCTCGCCGTCTTCGCCACCTCTGCGAGGCGTACCTGGGCCTGGAGCCCACGGTGGGGCTGTTCCGGTGCTTCTACGCGCTCCAGATCACGGCGAAGAATGAGCGCTCAGGGTGCGTCTCGTTCCGCATCGTCGATGGCATGGGGAGCGTCTATATCCCCATGTCCTGGAGCGTCTATATCCCCATGTACTGGAGCGGAAGGGGCATATTCTCCCTTGGCCTCAGGAGCCGGCCTAGGTGAGGAGGAGGCCACGGCCGGGGAGGTGTCCTCTTCACGGGCCGTGCCATTCACTGACGAGGTTTGCGACATCTCGTCAAGTGACGATGACACCTTCGTGGTGGGTCCCTCGCGCCCCGTGGAGGAGGAGGCTGAGGAAGAGGAGGCCTCTGACGTGGAGGCCTCTCCAGGGAGGCACGGGCCCCACACCAAAGCCGTCGTGGACCGCTTGGGGGCGAGATCGTCTGACGTCCCCTCGAAAAGGAAAGCGGTGACGCCCCCGCGACACTCGCCAGGCTTGACGTGGGTCGATGCTGGCGCCCCCCCCCCTCCAGGGTAAGTGTTCGTGACACCTGGTCACTTGCGTTTTGTTTTCTCTCTTTTTTACTTCGCCATTTATTGAAGATCTTTTCTTGGGCTTTTCCCAGTGATATTGCGCCTGCGAAGCGCCGTAGGCTTCGCAAGGTAGCTGAGGTGAAGAGAGCCACGGCAGAGATCGTGGCTGACGAGGCCACGAGGCCTGTGGAGACGGCCTCCGCAGACCCTCCTGAGGGGGTGCCTCAATCGAAGGCGACTGCACCTCAGGTGGGGGCGATAGAGCCTCAGGCGGCTGTGCCTCAGGCGGGGGCGATGGAGCCTCAGGCGGAGGGGGGAACACCGTGCCCAGAGGCACCTACACCGCCCCCCGAGCCGATGGTGGTGGAAACCACGGCGGAGAGGGCTTCCGCGCCGCCGCGCGCTCCTACTCCTTCTCACGCGGTTACGCCTCCGCGTGAGGCAACTCCGCTGCGCGAAGCAACGCCGGCACGTGCGTCGACGCCACCACGCGTGCCTACCCCACCGTTTGCACCCACTGCTCCCGTGGCGCCTGCGACGAAAACGCGCGAGGCACCAGCTGGCGCGGGCGTGTCCACTGAGGGAGATTCTTCCTCGCCTCCTCGTCAAGCTGGAACCGAGGAGCGCTCTGCTGCCGCGGGGCCCGAAGAGGATGCCGGCGCGGGTATAGGCGGAGCCCAGGGTAGCCCCCGAGCTCAGCCCGAGACCGGGCCCTCGGGACTCGACGACGGAGCGGGGCCCTGCATGAGCCGGGCCCTCCACGAGTCGGGAACTGGTCCTTCGAGGCTGGGACTGGAGCGTGGGGCACCGCGAGGTCGCCTTCGGCCTCGTGAGAGAATCCTTTGAGGGCTTGGAGGCGCACCTCGCCCTCGGGGACATATGGCTCGCTCGGCAGCAGGAGGAGCTGGCGAGGTCGTGGGCATCATTCCATACGGCGGTCGAGGCGCGCCGGCTGTAGGACTTGGCGCTGCAGGCCGCGCGCGAGGAGGCCACCCGCTTCGCCAAGGAGATCCGCGAGGGGGCCATCCGCGACGCCGTAGAGCTCCTCAAGCCCCTCCAAGCGAAACGTGACGCCGCAGCAGAGCTCCTGCGCGAGGCCAAGGCGGAGCGCGAGGCGATGGAGGGCTCGCTGGCGCAGAAGCGCCGCGAGCTGGACCAGCTGGAGTCCCAGCTGCTCTCCGCCCATCAGGCTGCGCAGGCCGCTCTGTAGGAATACCGCAAGGGCTTTGCCGAGCGCGAGCGACAGCTGGCCCTCAAGGAGAAAGAGCTACGGCAGCGTGAGGAGCAACGCCTTCAGGCGAAGAAAGACTTAGCCGCCCTGTGCGAAGCCCTCGAGGAGCGCGAAGGAGACCTGGCCAAGGCGATCTTGAAGTACGACGAGAACGTCGCTGCCCAGAAGCTCGCTTATGAGCGCTTCGGGCGGCGTTTCACTGAGTAGAAGAAGGAGCTGAGGACGCCCTCGCGGAGCGCTTGAAGCTATTCCGCAAGTCCACCTCTCAGAAGTATCGCGACCTGGCCCAGACGCAGGAGGACCACTTCAAGCCCAAGCACGCCGCAGATGCTCAGCGGATCGCCGAGCTCGAGAGGGCCAACTCCATGCTGGAGGCTCGCCTCAAGCGCGCCAAGGACGGTCGTTGCTGAGTGGAGGAGGCCCACACCGAGGCAGTCCACAACCTCAATTCCTTGGCCATGGATGTGGAGGAGCAGGTGGCCCCTACGATGGAGCGGGTAGCGGAGGCGTCAGACTCAGCCCAGGCGTCTCGCGTGCTCAAGAAGCAGCGTGAGCGCATGTTCGAGGCCTTGGTTGCTCGTGGCAACGAGCTTGATGCGCAGCTCGGTGCGAATACGCCGCACACCAACGTCCGAGGCCGCGGCGATGCTGCCATGTACCTGGTCTACTTTGACCAGCTCTTCACGACACTCGAGGGCCCCGTCGCCGAGCTTCGCGAGATGATCGAGGACGAGAGCCGGCAGCTCCTGGGGGTGGTTGTTGATCGCATCTTCACCAACCTCATGTGACGCCCAAAAATCGGTACTATGTAGATTTAAGCGATCCCGCCGAAATCCGAATAACAACGATTTTAGGTCGCCCACCAGACATAGTGTGCACGCCGAAACATGCGCATTATGTGGGTGGAATTGTGATAACATTACAACAGTTCCGATACATCCACAAATACAACAGAAGATAAATTACAACAACGACTCGAACGAGTCAAGATACAAATGAGACAATACAAAGATTCAAATGACATCGGAAGCAAAATAGTATCCGACTACGGATAAGATGCAAATTGGACTAAGAGTCCTGAAGATAAGCGATGGCGCCATATCCCTGCCCAGCCAAGCCGGAGGGATTCCCAAGCTAACGTCGTCAGACTTCAAACCTGTTGACTGCACATAAAGCATATCCCAAAAGAGGGTCAGGGCACTCCCTGGCAAGCAAAACCGACTTGCCTACTTTCTGCACCATCTCCCAAAATATAGGGGAGGTGGACTTAGCGGCAGCAGCACTAGCAACCTAAAGAGACACGCTACAACTTCTGTCTAATCAGAGAGGGATAAGAGAGCGCATAAGGTAAACATCTACAACTAACACCAAACATAACCCATTCTCGAATTAACCCCCTCAACCAGATATGAGGAAGCAATTCGGGAAACTCACACATTGAACAGTTTTATTTATAATTCATTGTGAAAAATAATTCTATATTACTAACCAAATTAAGTAATATTAATTAGGTGCAAGTTGTCTAGATCTTGTTAGCCAGCATCATCACCAAAGTCGTCCATAACCGTGGACACGGCTCATCGATAAGATTATACCCTGCAGGGGTGCACTACTGTACCCATACTCGCATGATCAACCCAAGCAAGCATCAGGGCTTCTCAACACTACTTATTCCTTCACTACAGCAAGTCCAAGTGCCACCCATATGAGTTGTTACCCGCGTCAGGAGTCCGGCCGAATCTCAATTGCGGACTCATTAGTTTGTGTCCACGCGCCATGCGGCTCAAACCACAGTAGGAACTGTCCGCTTCGCGCGCACCACACCTATATGACCCCCCCGTATCACATACCCTCTCGTCATCATCATCATCATCATGCACATGCATATGAGGAAATGGAAAACCCGAACTAGTTGCGGCACATGGACAAGTTGTAGATCCGTTCAAAGTCGAGGGGGCTCCATTGGGCCTCCCACAAGTGGTTAGTGCGCTCAAAATTGGATCCGAGGACAAAATGTCAGTTCCTAGGTCGACACTGAGCAGAACAAAGCACCTCGCAAGGCCTTCCGCCTGGTGCCTTATCTTTTAATTATAATACCCCAATATAAGACAACATTTTATTAAGGTAGAATAATCTATCAAACTAAGCAGATGAAACATAAGACCAACAGACGACTCGCACAAACAACTCTAAGCATGCGCTACGACTCGCAAGGCCAACAGGTAAACAAACAACAGGTGATAGGATGTGGGGATAAAGCTGTATGGGCTGCAGGATAAACATGTGATGGGATCGCGATAAGAATCGAATACTAGGGTAGCAGAGATCAACGGCAAGAATGAAAGACAATGTATTGGTAAACAAGCAAACTTTGCTTGCCTGGAATCCCGCATGGAAGCAGATCTTGTCGTTGCTCACACATCTCAACGTTGTATCCGCGAAGAAGCAACAAACACTGGAAAGCGTAAAAGATGCACTTTACAACTACGGCCAAAAGATCCAGCATGATCATATGAGAATGATGCATGGCATGGCGAGATGCGATTTGAGATGCACTTCATCCGAATTAAGCGGAACCGGGATTCCGACAATTAATATTTATGTTCAAGTTATTTATCTACTCAACAATATTAAATGTTGGTTAACATGGCAAGACATGGCATGGATGATCTAGTCAATTTAAATGGAATCGGGCAATATATATATTTATTTGCCCCACACATTCCATATTTATTAATTAGGTGATTTGCTACACCCGCAAACCCAAGAGATGCAACAAATGCAATTATGATGCGAAATGCACAAGATAGATGACATTTAATAAAATAGGTTTTTGGGTTAGGGTTTGGGTCCGTACGTCGGATCGGGTGAACTAGGGTTCGAAACCGACGTCTTCGGTCCGTAGATGAAGTAGTCGCCGTCGGGGAAGTAGTTGTCGCGGAACTGGGGCATCGTCGTTTGTCGGTGTCATGGAAGTGGTCGGGGAAGCGCGGGCACGTAGAACACGGCAAACGGACACCAGAAGGAGGATCGCGCACGGGCGGCACCGCGACACGGACACGGACAGTGAAGGCGACGCGACACCGGATGGAGCACACGCACGCGCACGGGCAGCACCTCGAAGGGTGGACAACTCGGACACAAAAAAAGGGACGCCGGGGTCTTGCGGGCATTTCGCCGAACACCTTGCGGGCGCCGGACACGGGGACGCCACCGGACGGAGAAAACCGTTGGAGCGGAGCGGATGCGCTCGGCGAAGGCGACCGGCGTGGTTGGCCGCGGCGGCGCGGACGCGCGTGGCGGAAGTGAAGCACGCGCGCGACGGCGGGGAGAGGCGGCGCGGGGCGCGCACGGTGACGTGGGGGCGCAGCGGCGCGCTGCGGGCCGGAGCAGGGGAGCAGGGTGCGCGGCACGGAGGTGGATCGCGGCGGCGCGGCGGGTGCAGCGGCGCGGCGAGGGCGGCCGGCGGCGCGCGGTGGCGCGGGCGTCGGACGGCGGCAGGGCCGGAGCACGGCGGCGTGCGGGGCGGCGGCGACAGGAGGAGCAGGGGCGGCCGGGCGCGGCGCTGGGTGGCCGGAGGGCGCGGGACGAGCAGCGCGGGGCGGCGGCTGCGGGCAGCCGAGGGCGCGCGAGCGGGAGGCGGCGGCCGGCGCGGCGGATGCGGAGGTGGCGCTGGTGGCGTGAGGGAGGCGCAGGCGCAGGCGCAGGGGCCGGCGTGCGGGACGGTGACGAGGGCGCAGCGACGACGCGGGCGGCGGCCGGCGGGCGCACGGCGGCGCGGCCGTGGGGGCGGCGGCGCGGCGCGAGCAGGGGCGTGAAAGCAGGGCGTCGGGCGGCGATCCGGAGGCGGGCGACGGCGCGCGCGGCGAAGCAGGGCGCCGGCGGGTCGGGGGAAGAGGCGACGGGGCGCAGTGGCTCGGGAGCTCGGTGCGGGAAGGCTCGGGATTTCTCTCCCGTGCGGAAGGAGGAAGAAAGAGAAAAATAAAAGAAAGGAGGAAAAGAAAAAGGAAAGAAGGAAAAGAAAAGAGAAGGAGGGGGAAAAAGAGAAAAGAAGAGGTGGGAGGACTTTTGCAAAAATCACAGAAAAAGAAGGAGGGTGGCTGCAAAAAGTCAGGGGGTGGGAAAGAAGTTTCCAGGGGGAAACCCTAGGGTTTGGGGTTAGATGGGCTTGGGCTTTATTTTTCTCCTTTTATTCTTTTCTGTTTTCTATTTTTAAAACAAAAACAAAAAGGAATTTGAATACAAAACTCATACAAAATATTTTTAGTTTTGAAATGACAATTTAATAAACTAATTTTTAACATTTTTAAAAGATTTGAAAATAACACATTTTTAATTAAATTGAAATGCATTTGAATTTAATTATGGAAATTTAATTTAAATGCAACAAATTAAATTAATGCGATGCCATGTCGATGCACAAAGAAAAACTCACAAAACAAAAAGGGGATAAATCCCGGGGCGTTACAATCGACACCACTAACAAGGGATCGCGTCCCGAGATCCACGCCGAGACCACAAGAAGAGAGGGGTAACTATCGAGTCTTCACGCTCCGGGATGAACTTCTCGACACCACTAACAAGGGATTGTTGCTCCACCTTGAAAGTCTCGACACCACTAACAAGGGGTTGTTTCTCACGACGAAGACGACTCCGAAAGATCGAACCTAATAGTAAAAGGCAAGAAATCGTCCACCCACACGTAGGATCCTACAACTTTGAAAGTTGGATAAGAGAAGAGACTCCAAATCAAATAAGGTAAGAGGAGAAGTAGAATAGAGGTAAGGAGTAAAAAGAAACATATTGAGATCTTTTCAAAATAATTTTAGTCAAATAGTTTAGACACTCTACAAACATCGACCGTTAGCGAGGTTATCCTACAGGCTTTTGCGGACCCGCTGCTTCGATAACCATTCGTATCGAAACAACAAGGAGATCGAAACCAAGGCTCTGATACCACTTTGTGATGCCCAAAAATCGGTACTATGTAGATTTAAGCGATCCCGCCGAAATCCGCATAACAACGATTTTAGGTAGCCCACCAGACATAATGTGCACGCCGAAACATGCGCATTATGTCGGTGGAATTGTGATAACATTACAACAGTTCCGATACATCCACAAATACAACAGAAGATAAATTACAACAACGACTCGAACGAGTCAAGATACAAATGAGACAATACAAAGATTCAAATGACAACGGAAGCAAAATAGTATCCGACTACGGATAAGATGCAAATTGGACTAAGAGTCCTGAAGATAAGCGATGGCGCCATATCCCTGCCCAGCCAAGCCGGAGGGATTCCCAAGCTAACGTCATCAGACTTCAAACCTGTTGAATGCACATAAAGCATATCCCAAAAGAGGGTCAGAGCACTCCCTGGCAAGCAAAACCGACTTGCCTACTTTCTACACCATCTCCCAAAATATAGGGGAGGTGGACTTAGCGGCAGCAGCACTAGCAACCTAAAGAGACACGCTACAACTTCCGTCTAATCAGAGAGGGATAAGAGAGCGCATAAGGTAAACATCTACAGCTAACACCAAACATAACCCATTCTCGAATTAACACCCTCAACCAGATATGAGGAAGCAATTCGGGAAACTCACACATTGAACAGTTTTATTTATAATTTATTGTGAAAAATAATTCTATATTACTAACCAAATTAAGTAATATTAATTAGGTGCAAGTTGTCTAGATCTTGTTAGCCAGCATCATCACCAAAGTCGTCCATAACCGTGGACACGGCTCATCGATAAGATTATACCCTGCAGGGGTGCACTACTGTACCCATACTCGCATGATCAACCCAAGAAAGCATCAGGGCTTCTCAACACGACTTATTCCTTCACTACAGCAAGTCCAAGTGCCACCCATATGAGTTGTTACCCGCGTCAGGAGTCCGGCCGAATCTCAATTGCGGACTCATTAGTTTGTGTCCACGCGCCATGCGGCTCAAACCACAATAGGAACTGTCCGCTTCGCGCGCACCACACCTATATGACCCCCCCCCCCCCCGTATCACATACCCTCTCGTCATCATCATCATCATCATGCACATGCATATGAGCAAATGAAAAACCCGAACTAGTTGCGGCACATGGACAAGCTGTAGATCCGTTCAAAGTCGAGGGGGGCTCCATTGGGCCTCCCACAAGTGGTTAGTGCGCTCAAAATTGGATCCGAGGACAAAATCTCAGTTCCTAGGTCGACACTGAGCAGAACAAAGCACCTCGCAAGGCCTTCCGCCTGGTGCCTTATCTTTTAATTATAATACCCCAATATAAGACAACATTTTATTAAGGTAGAATAATCTATCAAACTAAGCAGATGAAACATAAGACCAACAGACGACTCGCACAAACAACTCTAAGCATGCGCTACGACTCGCAAGGCCAACAGGTAAACAAACAACAGGTGATAGGATGTGGGGATAAAGCTGTATGGGCTGCAGGATAAACATGTGATGGGATCGCGATAAGAATCGAATACTAGGGTAGCAGAGATCAACGGCAAGAATGAAAGACAATGTATTGGTAAACAAGCAAACTTTGCTTGCCTGGAATCCCGCATGGAAGCAGATCTTGTCGTTGCTCACACATCTCAACGTTGTATCCGCGAAGAAGCAACAAACACTGGAAAGCGTAAAAGATGCACTTTACAACTACGGCCAAAAGATCCAGCATGATCATATGAGAATGATGCATGGCATGGCGAGATGCGATTTGAGATGCACTTCATCCGAATTAAGCGGAACCGGGATTCCGACAATTAATATTTATGTTCAAGTTATTTATCTACTCAACAATATTAAATGTTGGTTAACATGGCAAGACATGGCATGGATGATCTAGTCAATTTAAATGGAATCGGGCAATATATATATTGATTTGCCCCACACATTCCATATTTATTAATTAGGTGATTTGCTACACCCGCAAACCCAAGAGATGCAACAAATGCAATTATGATGCGAAATGCACAAGATAGATGACATTTAATAAAATAGGTTTTTGGGTTAGGGTTTGGGTCCGTACGTCGGATCGGGTGAACTAGGGTTCGAAACCGACGTCTTCGGTCCGTAGATGAAGTAGTCGCCGTCGGGGAAGTAGTTGTCGCGGAACTGGGGCATCGTCGTTTGTCGGTGTCATGGAAGTGGTCGGGGAAGCGCGGGCACGTAGAACACGGCAAACGGACACCAGAAGGAGGATCGCGCACGGGCGGCACCGCGACACGGACACGGACAGTGAAGGCGACGCGACACCGGATGGAGCACACGCACGCGCACGGGCAGCACCTCGAAGGGTGGACAACTCGGACACAAAAAAAGGGACGCCGGGGTCTTGCGGGCATTTCGCCGAACACCTTGCGGGCGCCGGACACGGGGACGCCACCGGACGGAGAAAACCGTTGGAGCGGAGCGGATGCGCTCGGCGAAGGCGACCGGCGTGGTTGGCCGCGGCGGCGCGGACGCGCGTGGCGGAAGTGAAGCACGCGCGCGACGGCGGGGAGAGGCGGCGCGGGGCGCGCACGGTGACGTGGGGGCGCAGCGGCGCGCTGCGGGCCGGAGCAGGGGAGCAGGGTGCGCGGCACGGAGGTGGATCGCGGCGGCGCGGCGGGTGCAGCGGCGCGGCGAGGGCGGCCGGCGGCGCGCGGTGGCGCGGGCGTCGGACGGCGGCAGGGCCGGAGCACGGCGGCGTGCGGGGCGGCGGCGACAGGAGGAGCAGGGGCGGCCGGGCGCGGCGCTGGGTGGCCGGAGGGCGCGGGACGAGCAGCGCGGGGCGGCGGCTGCGGGCAGCCGAGGGCGCGCGAGCGGGAGGCGGCGGCCGGCGCGGCGGATGCGGAGGTGGCGCTGGTGGCGTGAGGGAGGCGCAGGCGCAGGCGCAGGGGCCGGCGTGCGGGACGGTGACGAGGGCGCAGCGACGACGCGGGCGGCGGCCGGCGGGCGCACGGCGGCGCGGCCGTGGGGGCGGCGGCGCGGCGCGAGCAGGGGCGTGAAAGCAGGGCGTCGGGCGGCGATCCGGAGGCGGGCGACGGCGCGCGCGGCGAAGCAGGGCGCCGGCGGGTCGGGGGAAGAGGCGACGGGGCGCAGTGGCTCGGGAGCTCGGTGCGGGAAGGCTCGGGATTTCTCTCCCGTGCGGAAGGAGGAAGAAAGAGAAAAATAAAAGAAAGGAGGAAAAGAAAAAGGAAAGAAGGAAAAGAAAAGAGAAGGAGGGGGAAAAAGAGAAAAGAAGAGGTGGGAGGACTTTTGCAAAAATCACAGAAAAAGAAGGAGGGTGGCTGCAAAAAGTCAGGGGGTGGGAAAGAAGTTTCCAGGGGGAAACCCTAGGGTTTGGGGTTAGATGGGCTTGGGCTTTATTTTTCTCCTTTTATTCTTTTCTGTTTTCTATTTTTAAAACAAAAACAAAAAGGAATTTGAATACAAAACTCATACAAAATATTTTTAGTTTTGAAATGACAATTTAATAAACTAATTTTTAACATTTTTAAAAGATTTGAAAATAACACATTTTTAATTAAATTGAAATGCATTTGAATTTAATTATGGAAATTTAATTTAAATGCAACAAATTAAATTAATGCGATGCCATGTCGATGCACAAAGAAAAACTCACAAAACAAAAAGGGGATAAATCCCGGGGCGTTACAATCGACACCACTAACAAGGGATCGCGTCCCGAGATCCACGCCGAGACCACAAGAAGAGAGGGGTAACTATCGAGTCTTCACGCTCCGGGATGAACTTCTCGACACCACTAACAAGGGATTGTTGCTCCACCTTGAAAGTCTCGACACCACTAACAAGGGGTTGTTTCTCACGACGAAGACGACTCCGAAAGATCGAACCTAATAGTAAAAGGCAAGAAATCGTCCACCCACACGTAGGATCCTAAAACTTTGAAAGTTGGATAAGAGAAGAGACTCCAAATCAAATAAGGTAAGAGGAGAAGTAGAATAGAGGTAAGGAGTAAAAAGAAACATATTGAGATCTTTTCAAAATAATTTTAGTCAAATAGTTTAGACACTCTACAAACATCGACCGTTAGCGAGGTTATCCTACAGGCTTTTGCGGACCCGCTGCTTCGATAACCATTCGTATCGAAACAACAAGGAGATCGAAACCAAGGCTCTGATACCACTTTGTGATGCCCAAAAATCGGTACTATGTAGATTTAAGCGATCCCGCCGAAATCCGCATAACAACGATTTTAGGTAGCCCACCAGACATAATGTGCACGCCGAAACATGCGCATTATGTCGGTGGAATTGTGATAACATTACAACAGTTCCGATACATCCACAAATACAACAGAAGATAAATTACAACAACGACTCGAACGAGTCAAGATACAAATGAGACAATACAAAGATTCAAATGACAACGGAAGCAAAATAGTATCCGACTACGGATAAGATGCAAATTGGACTAAGAGTCCTGAAGATAAGCGATGGCGCCATATCCCTGCCCAGCCAAGCCGGAGGGATTCCCAAGCTAACGTCATCAGACTTCAAACCTGTTGAATGCACATAAAGCATATCCCAAAAGAGGGTCAGAGCACTCCCTGGCAAGCAAAACCGACTTGCCTACTTTCTACACCATCTCCCAAAATATAGGGGAGGTGGACTTAGCGGCAGCAGCACTAGCAACCTAAAGAGACACGCTACAACTTCCGTCTAATCAGAGAGGGATAAGAGAGCGCATAAGGTAAACATCTACAGCTAACACCAAACATAACCCATTCTCGAATTAACACCCTCAACCAGATATGAGGAAGCAATTCGGGAAACTCACACATTGAACAGTTTTATTTATAATTTATTGTGAAAAATAATTCTATATTACTAACCAAATTAAGTAATATTAATTAGGTGCAAGTTGTCTAGATCTTGTTAGCCAGCATCATCACCAAAGTCGTCCATAACCGTGGACACGGCTCATCGATAAGATTATACCCTGCAGGGGTGCACTACTGTACCCATACTCGCATGATCAACCCAAGAAAGCATCAGGGCTTCTCAACACGACTTATTCCTTCACTACAGCAAGTCCAAGTGCCACCCATATGAGTTGTTACCCGCGTCAGGAGTCCGGCCGAATCTCAATTGCGGACTCATTAGTTTGTGTCCACGCGCCATGCGGCTCAAACCACAATAGGAACTGTCCGCTTCGCGCGCACCACACCTATATGACCCCCCCCCCCCCCCCCGTATCACATACCCTCTCGTCATCATCATCATCATCATGCACATGCATATGAGCAAATGAAAAACCCGAACTAGTTGCGGCACATGGACAAGCTGTAGATCCGTTCAAAGTCGAGGGGGGCTCCATTGGGCCTCCCACAAGTGGTTAGTGCGCTCAAAATTGGATCCGAGGACAAAATCTCAGTTCCTAGGTCGACACTGAGCAGAACAAAGCACCTCGCAAGGCCTTCCGCCTGGTGCCTTATCTTTTAATTATAATACCCCAATATAAGACAACATTTTATTAAGGTAGAATAATCTATCAAACTAAGCAGATGAAACATAAGACCAACAGACGACTCACACAAACAACTCTAAGCATGCGCTACGACTCGCAAGGCCAACAGATAAACAAACAACAGGTGATAGGATGTGGGGATAAAGTTGTATGGGCTGCAGGATAAACATGTGATGGGATCGCGATAAGAATCGAATACTAGGGTAGCAGAGATCAACGGCAAGAATGAAAGACAATGTATAGGTAAACAAGCAAACTTTGCTTGCCTGGAATCCCGCATGGAAGCAGATCTTGTCGTTGCTCACACATCTCAACGTTCTATCCGCGAAGAAGCAACAAACACTGGAAAGCGTAAAAGATGCACTTTAAAACTACGGCCAAAAGATCCAGCATGATCATATGAGAATGATGCATGACATGGCGAGATGCGATTTGAGATGCACTTCATCCGAATTAAGCGGAACCGGGATTCCGACAATTAATATTTATGTTCAAGTTATTTATCTACTCAACAATATTAAATGTTGGTTAACATGGCAAGACATGGCATGGATGATCTAGTCAATTTAAATGGAATCGGGCAATATATATATTGATTTGCCCCACACATTCCATATTTATTAATTAGGTGATTTGCTACACCCGCAAACCCAAGAGATGCAACAAATGCAATTATGATGCGAAATGCACAAGATAGATGACATTTAATAAAATAGGGTTTTTGGGTTAGGGTTTGGGTCCGTACGTCGGATCGGGTGAACTAGGGTTCGAAACCGACGTCTTCGGTCCGTAGATGAAGTAGTCGCCGTCGGGGAAGTAGTCGTCGCGGAACCGGGGCATCGTCGTTTGTCGGTGTCGTGGAAGTGGTCGGGGAAGCGCGGGCACGTAGAACACGGCAAACGGACACCAGAAGGACGATCGCGCACGGGCGGCACCGCGACACGGACACGGACAGTGAAGGCGACGTGACACCGGAGGGAGCACACGCACGCGCACGGGCAGCACCTCGAAGGGTGGACAACTCGGACACAAAAAAGGGACGCTGGGGTCTTGCGGGCATTTCGCCGAACACCTTGCGGGCGCCGGACACGGGGACGCCACCGGACGGAGAAAACCGTTGGAGCGGAGCGGATGCGCTCGGCGACGGCGACCGGCGTGGTTGGCCGCGGTGGCGCGGACGCGCGTGACGGATGTGAAGCACGCGCGCGACGGCGGGGAGAGGCGGCGCGGGGCGCGCACGGTGACGTGGGGGCGCAGCGGCGCGCTGCGGGCCGGAGCAGGGGAGCAGGGTGCGCGGCACGGAGGTGGAGCGTGGCGGCGCGGCGGGTGCAGCGGCGCGGCGAGGGCGGCCGGCGGCGCGCGGCGGCGCGGGGTCGGACTGCGGCAGGGCCGGAGCACGGCGGCGTGCGGGGCGGCGGCGACAGGAGGAGCAGGGGCGGCCGGGCGCGCCGCTGGGTGGCCGGAGGGCGCGGGACGAGCAGCGCGGGGCGGCGGCTGCGGGCGGCCGAGGGCGCGCGAGCGGGAGGCGGCGGCCGGCGCGGCGGATGCGGAGGTGGCGCTGGTGGCGTGAGGGAGGCGCAGTCGCAGGCGCAGGGGCCGGCGTGCGGGACGGTGACGAGGGCGCAGCGACGACGCGGGCGGCGGCCGGCGGGCGCGCGGCGGCGCGGCCGTGGGGGCGGCGGCGCGGCGCGAGCAAGGGCGTGAAAGCAGGGCGTCGGGCGGCGATCCGGAGGCGGGCGACGGCGCGCGCGGCGAAGCAGGGCGCCGGCGGGTCGGGGGAAGAGGCGACGGGGCGCAGTGGCTCGGGAGCTCGGTGCGGGAAGGCTCGGGATTTCTCTCCCGTGCGGAAGGAGGAAGAAAGAGAAAAATAAAAGAAAGGAGGAAAAGAAAAAGGAAAGAAGGAAAAGAAAAGAGAAGGAGGGGGAAAAAGAGAAAAGAAGAGGTGGGAGGACTTTTGCAAAAATCACAGAAAAAGAAAGAGGGTGGCTGCAAAAAGTCAGGGGGTGGGAAAGAAGTTTCCAGGGAGAAACCCTAGGGTTTGGGGTTAGATGGGCTTGGGCTTTATTTTTCTCCTTTTATTCTTTTCTGTTTTCTATTTTTAAAACAAAAACAAAAAGGAATTTGAATACAAAACTCATACAAAATATTTTTAGTTTTGAAATGACAATTTAATAAACTAATTTTTAACATTTTTAAAAGATTTGAAAATAACACATTTTTAATTAAATTGAAATGCATTTGAATTTAATTATGGAAATTTAATTTAAATGCAACAAATTAAATTAATGCGATGCAATGCGATGCCATGTCGATGCACAAAGAAAAACTCACAAAACAAAAAGGGGATAAATCCCGGGGCGTTACACCTCAGGCTCCTCACGCCAGGCTTCGACCTCTCCACCGTTATCGAGGCTGCTCAAGGTGAGGACGCGCAGCGGGTCTCCAGTTCCCTCCGCTAGCAAGTTGACGCCTTCTGCAACCGCTAAACGCGTGGGGAGGCTGCGGCGGAGGACAGCGAGGAGGAGGCCCGCTCTGCCGAGATCGAGGAGGGTGCAGCGGAGGAGGTCCAAGGCGACGCTGCTTCCCCCTGAGCCACACCTTATTGCGCCTGCGTGCGCGTGTATCTGAAACAATCTTGTTTTTAGATATTTAAGACCTTTTGGCCTGTAATATACTCTTTATTGCTATTTGTAATTAGCTTGATTGCCCCTCGAGAGGTCTCTCTAGACTCATTTTCATGTCTATTTGCTCTCTGCGTCGGTAGGACCCATCTCTTTGTGCCATGACTCCGTCGCTTCGGTATGCAGGAGCAATGACTCCGCAAGGCCCGGGGGAGTTTAGGCCTAGGAGAGGTAAGAGCCCTGAGTCGCGATGCTCAAGTGCCCCCCTTAGACGTGCGAGTAGTCCATGAAGCATAAGGGCAAGCGAAGTCTCTTGAGGACTAAACGTGCGCTAGAGGGTGAGAAAACGCCCTTAAGGCGTGGGTGCGAGACTTAGCTTCTCGGGGTTTTCGCCCCGGGTGAGGAGGCTCTCTTGAGGGATCAGCCCCGGGTGTCTCCTCAGGCTTGTGGGGGCTTAGGTTCCCTGTAGATGTTAGAGGGCGAACCCAAACGCTGGAACATGGTACAAGGGACTCGTGCGCGCTTATAGGTCCCCTCAGGCGTTCCTCACGAGGAGAGTAAGTACCAAGGTCCTCTGTAGAGATGGTGTGTTTGTGGGATCTTGCCCTCCAACCAGAGCTCAGATCCTTGGGTTTTGCAGTGCTGCTGGTGTGTCATTTGAGGCACTGGCACCGTACTCAGCCCCCGCTCGTAAGGTACGCATGTGAAGAGATATAAGCGCACATTTCAATAAAGTAATACGTAAATAAAACTCACCACCATATATTAGATAACGGCGTCGAGGCGCTAAGTTCACTTGGGAACGAAATTGTCTCATTATGCTTGGGGTTGCCAAGTTAATGTTTTGACCATGTCGAGGCATGGGGACCACCCATTAGTGGCAGAGACTCTCAACGGCCTAAGGTGGCTCGTTACATGGAGAGCTCGGAGGGTTGACCCTCGAGAGAAGCCTTTGGAGCTTGGAGGTTTAAGCCGTGAGCTTTTAACCTCTAGAGACAAAAAGTGCTTGGAGGTTGAGCCGTAAGCTGCCTCTTCCGCCAGATGTCTTGACGTGACAATGATCACGGGCGTGACGATGATCACGTTCTGAGTTTGTTCCTTCTGGAGACAAAAAGTTGTGTGAGGTTTAAGCCATGAGCTTTTAACCTCTGGAGACAAAAAATGCTTGGAGGTTGAGCCGTAAGCTGCCTCTTCCGCTAGATGTCTTGACGTGACAATGATCACGGGCGTGACGATGATCACGGGTAGAACTTGCGTAGGTGCATGATGTTCCATGGATTCTTTACGGAGACGCCGTCTTGAGTCTCGAGGCCAACCGCGCCAGGCCTGGCGATGTGGGTGACCCTGTAGGGGCTTTCCCACATCGGGGACAGCTTGTGGAGACCTTCCCTGGAGAGGATTCGCCTGAGGACGAGATCGTCTGCAGGGTACGTGAGCGCACGTTGCGGCTGTGGTAGCGCCTCAGGTCCTGCTGGTATTTGGCCGCCCGTAGGGCGGCGCGGCGTCGTAGTCCTTCGAGGAGCAGCAGGTCGTCGTTGTGGAGGTCCTCTTGCTGGTCCTCGTTAAAGGCGAGGACCAACGGGGATCCATGCTTTATCTCTGTGGGAGGACTGCTTCGGCTCCATAGACGAGGGCGAACGGCGTTTCTCCCGTAGGCTTGGGTGGCGTTATACGGATGGACCAGAGCACCGAAGGTAGCTCGTTGATCCTTCCCTTCCCGTGGCCTTTGAGGATATCAAAGGTCCTGGTCTTTAGGACTTTGAGGACTTCTTTGTTTGCTCGCTCAGCCTGTCCGTTGCTTTGCGGATGGGCGACTGAGGCGAAGCAGAGCTTGATGCCCATTCTTTCGCTGTAGGCTCTGAAGATGCCGCTGGTGAATTGTGAGCCATTGTCGGTGATGATACGGTTAGGCACTCCGAAGCGGCAGACAAGGCCCCTGATGAACTTCACCACCGCGCCTGCTGTGATTGTGTACGTCGCCTCCACTTCAGGCCACTTAGTGAACTTGTCGATGGCCACGAAGATGAAGCGATATCCGCCCTGCGCTGTTGGGAAAGGCCAGGATAGCGGAATGGTCTGTAACCCCAGCGCAGGTTGGTGGATTTTCTTGGAGTGGAATTTGCAGGCTTCACATGCTTCGACGATGTCCTCTGCAGCCTGAAGTGCTTGAGGCCAGTAGAATCTGCTCCTGAAGACTTTGCCCGCGAGGGTGCGGGCGCACGAACGGTGTCCGCATTCCCCGCTGAGGATGTCTTTGATCAGTAGTTTGCCTTCTTCAGGAGGGACGCATTTGAGCGCGGTGCCGTTTGGGCGCTTGCGGTAGAGATTTCCTTCGAGGATTTTGTAAGATTTTGCTTGGCAGGCGATTCGCTGCGCTTCGACATCTTCCTCGGGAAGGATCCCTCTGTCGAGGTAGTCTTTGATCTCGTCTATCCATCCTTCTTCTTGATGCACCGCTGTGAGCAACAGACGCTCCCCTATTGAGGGCCCACAGTTTGGCGCCCCGTTTGCAGGTGGTGGTGGGAGCGCTTCGTCTGTGCTTGCGGGCCTGGCCTCTTGAGGCTGCTCTATGGATGCTTTGACGAGCCTTTCTTCAAAGACGCCCGGCGGCTGAGATTGCCTCTTTGATGCGCGCTTGGCGATGTCATCAGCCTCTTGGTTCTCCCTTCTTGGGATGTGCATGAGCTCCATTCCCCTGAAGTGCTTCTCCAGCCTACGGACCTCTTCAAGGTATGCGGCCATGTGGTCGTCCTTAGGCTTATAGCTTTTGTTGGAGAAGTTGACAAGCAGCTGGGAGTCGCCCTTGATTAGTAAGTGCTTGATGCCTAGGGCGATTGCGGCGTGCAGGCCAGCAAGTAGGCCTTCGTACTCACCGGTATTGTTGGAGATCTTGTCGATTCCGAAGCACAGCTGGACCGCGTAATATAGCTTTTCGCCTTTGGTGAGATAAGGACCACGCCAGCCCCACCATGTCGACAAGCAAAAGCTCCGTCGAACTTCATGGTCCAGTGGCTGGTCATACTCTCTCCACAGGGCTCTTGTTCTTCTCCCAAAGGCTCTTCAGGGGTTGGGTCAGTTCCTTCGGCGACAAAGTCTGCCAGCGCTCTTCCTTTGATTACCCTTGTGGTATCGAAGCACAAATTGAATGGCTGTAGCTCAATATTCCATCCTGCGACACGATCTGTGGCATTTGGGTTGCGCAGGATTTGCTCCAGGGGGGAAGAGGTGACCACCGTGATGGGGTGTCCCTGGAAGTAGTGTCGCAGCTTTCTTGAGGCGATGAGCAGTGCGAGGAGGAGCTTCTGCTGCATCGTATATCGCTCGCGAGCATCGCGCAGTACTGTGCTGACGAAGTAGACTGGATGTTCGACAAGAGTAGTCTGTGTAGCCTTGGTGTGCTCTGCCTGAAGGAGTTCCGCTAGGCCCTCAAGGGGGTTGGCCTCTGGGGGCATGACCTGGCCCTCGAGGGAGTTTGCCTCAAGGGGTTTGTCATGGGCCTCGGGAGGGTTGGCCTCAAGGGACTTGACAGGCTCCCTGGCGGGATCTTCATGCAGCAGTCGACTTGGAGCAGGCCTCTCGTCGAGTTCCAGATCGGGAGGCTTTTCCTTTGGAGTGGTTGCACTCTTCGTCTGGCGCACTGGCTCTTCCCTTTCTACACCCAAGGACGGCACTGGCTGTCTGTGGAGTAGCTGACAGGTACAACTTCAGGTGCTCGCCTGACCTTGGGGCGACCATTACTGGTTGGCTGGCCAGGTACTTCTTCAAGTCCTCAAATGCTTTTTCAGCTTCGGAGGTCCACTTGAAAGTGCCCGTTCTTTTCATGATCTTAAAGAAGGGCAGGGCTTTTTCGTCGAACTTGGAGATGAATCTACCCAAGTTGGCCATGCATCCTGCTAGGCGTTGCATGTCCTTGAGCCTGCGTGGAGGTTGCATGTCCTCTATTGCCTTGATTTTGTCAGGGTTTGCCTCTATGCTTCTGTGCGACACGAGGAAACCAAGAAGTTTGCCTGAATGCACTCTGAAGACGCACTTGGCGGGGTTGAGCTTGATGTTCACCTTGCGCAGGCTTGCGAAGGTCTCTTCAAGTTCCCCGAGGAGAGTGTCTCCTTCTCGGGATTTTACGACGATGTCATCGACATATGCCTCGGTGTTTCTCCCCATTTGCTCGCCAAGTGCTATCCTCATCAGCCTCTGGAAGGTGGCTCCGGCATTTTTTAGGCCGAAGGGCATGCAGACGTAGCTAACACACCGCAAGGGGTGAGGAAAGCCGTCTTCTCCTCGTCCTCCTTAGCCATTTTTATCTGATGATAACCAGAGAACGCATCAAGCAAGCAGAGGAGGTCGTAGCCTGCCGTGGAGTCCACGATCTGGTCGAGTCTTGGCATGGGGTAAGGGTCCTTGGGGCAGGCCTTGTTTACGTCGGTGTAGTCGTTGCATAGGCGGACTCCTCCGGTGTGCTTTAGGACTACCATACCGTTGGAGAGCCACGTGGGGTGCGCGACTTCACGGACGACCTTTGCCGCTTTGAGCTTCTCGACCTCCTTGATGATGAATGCTTGCTTCTCGGTGGCTTGTTTTCTTGCTTTTTGCTTGACGGGGCGCGTGTTTGGACACACGGCCAAGTGGTGCTCGATCACCTCCCTCGGTACACCAGACATATCTGACGGAGTCCATGCGAACAAGTCAGAGTTTGCCTGGAGGAAGGCGACGAGCGCGCTTTCCTATTTGGGAGGCAGAGCAGCGCCAATGGTGACGCTAGCCCCCGAGCCTTCAGCCCCCGAGCTGTTGGAGCTTAGAGAGACTTTCTTTGTGGCGGCTGGCTCTTGGGAGAACAGATGCTTCTTCTTCTTGGGCCTCTCGAGAGGCTCTAGGTCCTCTTCCACGGGGAAATCCATGGCTGCAGCCTTGTAGGCCGTCTCGACAGCGCAGGTGGCATCCAGGACATTTCCACGGATGGTGATTGTGCCAGCGCTGCCGGGAATCTTGACCATCTTGTAAGTATGATGCGTGATGGCCATGAATTTTGCGAGCGAGGGGTAACCGAGGATGGCATTGTATGGCAGGCCGATGTGTGCAACATTGAAGTCGATGTGCTCGGTGCGGTAATTCTCCTTGCTTCCGAAGGTGACGACAAGCCTGACCTGGCCTAGAGGCTCGATCGAGCCGCTAGTGACCCCGTGAAGGGCCTGGAGGGCATGAGCCCTCGTAAGGCACTTGAAGCGCTTCAAATGTATTTGTGGAGACGACATTCAGGCCTGCTCCACCATCAATGAGTGTCTTGGAGACAGCGACTGTAGTGTACCTGCACTTTAAATATGGCAGATACCTGTGTATAGTGCAAATCCCTGGATCGATTCGTTTGCACACACAGTTACGATGTAATATCACAACAAAGTATCAATTTATTACAACGCTGATCCAGACTTAGAAAATATTCATTTCAAATTTGCATAGCATACAGCTAGCAGTACACAGAGTAAACAACGGAAAATTTATTCTTCATGGAGTCCCCAGTTATCATCATGTGCCACAGGCGAGCATGTTGGTTGAAGACTCGAAACCCTTAGTAAAACTTTCACTCATCATCAGGACAGTCTGCAATAAGATATATATTGCAACAACGTGGGTCAGAACCATTAAAATGGAACTGGCACGTGACACTATGGTGGACACTTAGAGGAATAACTCTATGACCTATATGCTTATTTGGCTGGTGGAGCTCAAGGCTATTTTGCAGAAAGCAAGTTTTTCCCTAACCTTTTTGAAAACACTTTGTTCTATTCGAGACATCCGTGGCATGAAATCCACTGTCTCATTCTACCCTTGTTCACCCATCAAGTTTTTAATTTATAAGTTGGAATGGTGGAATCCTCCGTTGACATCCTCGTTCAGCTGCTCAATTGCCCGTTTCCGGGGACACGGCTAAGTACTTAGATTTTCACTCTGCAGAGGTTGTGCACGTTCACCATTGTACCTATTCAACCCAGGTTATCCTTTACACACCATTTGTGATAAGGAAAGGAAAGAATAAGACGAGATCTTTCAGAAGCATTTCCCCTCCCACTCTGGCCTGACGCGCTCCAGCTACAAATCCTCTACCACCACCTGTCAGGCCGGGGAGAGTCCACGCAACTTAGTTGATCAAGCCAGAGCCCATATTGGCAATGGCTGCACGAGAAGCAATCTTCACTTGGAGTTCTTCAGATTCCTTTGCTCCTGGGTGGCCTTCCACAAGTGAATATTCCACAGGTAAAACCCCTGGGAACAACACTCAACTCATACAGCCAAGCAACCAATTTCCACCCAGGTGTTTGATTAAAACTTAGTAGACTTATCTTTTCATCAAAATAGTTTTGGCATAGCATCACTATTCTACTAAGTAATTTCATAGGAACCTAGACACAGGAATAAAGAGATCTATCATGGCTTGCATAGCAATGCTATCCTACACATGCTTATAGAAAATACTCTACTCATGCATAGAAATAATAGGACTTTTATGGGGGTGTGCCACTTGCCTTTGAATGTTGTCGTTGTTCACAACTCTATTCAACAACGATCGTTTGCTCTCCGTTCAATCTAAACAACATAAGCAAACAACCAAAACAACAATCAACAAACAAACATGCACATTCATAGTGAACAAACAAGCTTTGTAAAACTTCTAAGGAAAGCATGTCATGTATGATATGCAATTTATTTCTAAGGACTAGAAATGCATGTCATGCCATGAAAATTCTTTAAGTTAATGCAAGGAAATGGGTTGGTCAAAATGACTAAGGACTAAATTCATAAGTTGAATAAAATATCTTGGTTTATATCATCTTGAATAAGTACTCTAATGGCTTAGTTTCGAATGTGGAAAAATTACTTAGAGAAAATACTAACTCAATTCTTCGAGGTGATCAACAATTATTATCAACTCTTTGTAAATTGGATATTCACTATAGTGAGAGAGACAGACACCCGGTCAGCCACTTAAATTGTGGAACAAGTCTCATGTACGTGGACATGTAAGGTTTGTTCCCAGGTCGCTTCATCTCACTATGCCGCTAGGACCCAACAAACTTCAAGATGGTAATAACATGATCAAAATCGTTTATGTCTAAAGCGAAGGATGAGATTAAGAAAGAGGGGAAAGATAGAAAGAAAGATGTAGTAGGTTTTCTAGAAATCTTCTCCATACTTGTAACTTTCTCATGAACTTCTTCCTGATTTTTCTTCTAAGTGCTTCTACTACTTGGAGATTCTTCTGGAGTCTTGTTTTGGTTAAGCCCTTCATTTGTCTTTTACTCCATGTTGAAATTACTAAGCTTTGAAAATATTTCTAACTTGGAGAGAATGAGGGAGGAGTCTTATTTTGGAAATTATAACTACATGTGAAGATAAGTCATGCATGCAATGCATTTTTAAATCCTAAGAATATCATACAAACATTGTGATATTTTATAAGGTATGCATTTAGCTATAATTGCAATTTAATTAAATTTCGATCCTTGGAGAAAATAACAAAAGGTTAAGATTAAAGTTTTCTATGATTAATATTTTTATAACTTAATTTTATTAATAGTGTTAATAGACAGGGAGTATTTAATCAAATATATTGCAATTTGATTTAATCAAGAATAGTATTTCCATTTATAGTTATGTTGAAAATACTCAAACTATTCAAATTAAATATATATTACTATGAATTTATTCAAACATTAATCAAAATATTTTATAGCAGTGTCATCAATTTACAATTATTCTAGAGTTTCTAAAACAATTTTATTTGCAATTTTTGAACTTACAGATTTAAAGTTATGATAAAAACACTCAAATTTACCATTCGAAATTTGAATATTTTAAACTAAGTCAAATTTGAATTTTGGCAGATCCAAAATATTCTACATGTCGAGGGCTTTCCAAATATATAAAAATATTTGAATTTGGATAAACAGAGAAAAAGATATGATAGTTTGAATAGACAGGGGCTTTTCTGCAAAACTGCCATTTTAATTTAATTAGAGAAAGAAAATCCACGCTGGCGATGACTAGGACGCTGACTGGGCTGCTGACTGGGCTGCTGACGTGGTTAAGTCATTGGATCTGGGCCGTCAGATCTGGATCGTGCGGTCCAGATCTGTTTGTACCGTTTCGATTAAAACTTCTAATCTGGGTCGCACAGGGTAGATCGGACCGTCCAGGGGCGTTGACCCAAAAACTAGCGGCGCGGCCGGCCGGAGTTACTCCGGTGACCTCCATCCGCGGCGGCGACGCATCGGCAACAGCCGTTCCCGGTGTTCTACTGTGTTCCGAGACGAGCGGGTCATACCTACGGGTAGAGGGCGTCGTGGCGAAGTCGTTGGAGCGGTGATGAGCTCCGGTGTACCCCCCTTCTCCTCCTTTTGCTCGCCGGGGTCGCGGGTGGCGGCGACGTGCTTCGGTTGCGCACGGTATCGTCGACCTGGCGCATGAAAGGGCACACGACCATGTCAGACGGACGCGCACGGTCAAGGGAAGGAGTAGAAGGCACGAGGGGGAGCTCGGGGTCGATCGTGCTCACCGAAATCCGAAGAAACGGCGGCGGAAATGGCGGCGGTGGTGGCTCCAGTTCGAGCAGCCCGGTGGCGAGGTTTCTAGGGTTTTCGAGGGGGAAAAGGGGGAGGAGGATTTGGGTATTTGTAGGGGGCAGAGGGGAAACGCTCGCGTTGATCACGGCTCGAAAATGGAAGGGGATCACCGGAGGATTTCTTGGGCGCGATTTGAGCAGAGGTTGAAGACGACCCTGGGCTGACAGGTTGGTCCCGCTGTCAGGTTATTTTCTTTTTCTTTTCTGTTTTATTTATTTTCTTTATAACTTTTGATTTATAAACCCAAATGAGGTCAAACAAATTTCTAAAAACTTGTAAAATTATTATCTTTGTGTTAAACCAGCTGTGGGAATGTTTTGAACATTTTTGAAAAATAATATTTTGAAATATTGATTAAATACAAATTTGACACTTAAAGTCAAATTTGAAAATATATTTTAATAAATCTTCTTTTGGCTAAATAAAATTTGTAAAATACCCACATTATAATATTGTTTGAATTTAAGTTATTTAGACTCACATTCCATTATCAAATAGATTTTAGCTTTAATAGATTATTAAATATCATATTACAAGTATTTGTAATGAAAGGAGGAAATGTAATGTAATCATTTTTAATTCAAATTATTTTGTGCACCATTATATTTTAATTCATGATAAGTCAATTGAAACTTCATAGCAACTTTGGAAAGGCTTTTAGTTTTTAATTCATTTCTTATTTAGAATATATTTAATCATTTCAAGCTTTGAAAAATAATGAAAATCATTTAAGCAAATGAAATGCTTATTTGGATAATTCATTAATTTTAATTTATGGAGTTTTTTTTAAGTTATAACTATAGGCTTATAGTTTCCAAACTAAATTTTGTGCTTAGTTGAAGAATGAAAACCATTTGGCAACATAGATTATATTTAAATAGTTTAAAGGAATACTTCTCAATATTATTTTCAATTTATGAATAGCTATGGTTAGGTTATTTAAATCCAATACTTATATCGAAACTTTTTATTACCAAGCAATGGTTTGAAGTTTTGTAAAACATTTGTCAAATTAGATATTGAGGTTTTACAGAAAAACAATGGATAATAAATTTTTTAACTTGAAACAACTTTTGAAAGTAATGTTTGAAAAATTAAACTCTTTCATAGTTGGTTTTCTTATGCATTTAATATTTTATTTTAATGAAAAGAAAAGTTTTAAATTTTTGTGATTTTTGAACATTATATAATGTTGGGATGTTACAGACTACCACCCTTAAAAGGAATCTCGTCCCCGAGATTCGGAGAGGCTAGGAAGGCAAGCAATGCTTGAATGATTCTGATAACTCGGGATTGTTTTGAGACATGAAATTTTTTTTGACAGGGAAACTGGAAATTAGCAGGGGATAAATTTTTCTGATTTGGGGAGGCTAGAAGAACGACGGTTTGGGATCTCCGGATTGAGGTAACGGGGTTTAAATCAATCTGGGTGGCTACCACCCTTAAAGAAAAGTTTTTTTGATAGTCAACATTCTAACTTATACAAGAAGATCTAGACAAATAATTACAAACAATATCTAACAAACATCAAGCAAACAAACACATTCACATCTCAAGTTTCAAAACCATTCCAATTTAAAAATCCTGAACTTGAAGTGTTTAAGTCTCAAATCTGATAGCGATTTAAGTTCCCAAAACAAAACACACTCGTACTGCCATATCACATTTTCATAGGTCAATACACTAAAACGATACGATAAGTTAAGATAAATGGTTGTCTCTCTAACGCTGCTTGAATTGCTTCGCTTATTCTTCCTTGATCACACGCTTGCGCTTCATTGCATGGTTATTCACAACAGGTGTGGCTTCTTCCCCACTTGTCCCTACAGACAGCACCTCTTCGGGGTCTTCTTCCTCCTGTCCTTCCCCCTTCACAGCTGTAGGTACAGTCACGTCTCCAGTGCCTTGTTCACCTCCTTCTTCAGCTACCGGCGGTGGTGGAGGTGGAATGAGTTGCGCCTCAAGTGTGGCAATCTGCTCATCCTTGCCAAGCGTCTGCAAATGTAGGTCATGGATGAGTTCCTCCAAATGACCAACAAGATTTTCAGAAGCCTGGAGTTCTTGGTTTTTTGCGTGTATGACGGCTTGTGCATGATCCGCGACGTCATAAGCCTGTTGAACCTTCCTGGTCAGACAATTGATGATAAAATCCAAGTCTTCAAACATCTTGTTAATGATGGGCAGGTCCAGGCGATTTCCCGTGTGAGCCATCGAGAGACCATGTGCATCCCTGTTCCCAAAGGCACGGAAGGGCGATCCTGGTGCTAGCTTGTTGCGATACTTGTAACACAAACGAGCCATTAAGTCCATCATAGCTATGTTCACTCCCTCAATCCACTCTGGGTAGTAGGTGGCATAGTCCACGGGCTCGAAGTCTGGCATCGTGGGATCTGGGGTCATAATTGTGCGGATTTGCCAACGCGTCACATTAGGTATGTCGGTCTCCTCTTTCCTTCCTTGGAAATAGGGCGGTGGTAGCTTCAATATACTTGTCAACCTAGACAGCTGCCTCCCAAAGATGAAACCCGACAAAACTCCAGCATACGCGGTCTCAGTGTACTCTCCCATCTAAAATTTTGAAAAGGAAAGAGAATTAGAATTAAAAGGAAGCAGAAAAATTCATATAATAAAATGAAAAGTTTTTATTTTATTTTTAAAATAGATTTTTCAATCCTATGGTCAAATCCTATTTCTATCCAAACCTAGGGTTTCGAACCTACAGGCAACACAGTGCTCTGATACCATCTGTAGTGTACCTGCACTTTAAATATGGCAGATACCTGTGTATAGTGCAAATCCCTGGATCGATTCGTTTGCACACACAGTTACGATGTAATATCACAACAAAGTATCAATTTATTACAACGCTGATCCGGACTTAGAAAATATTCATTTCAAATTTGCATAGCATACAGCTAGCAGTACACAGAGTAAACAACGGAAAATTTATTATTCATGGAGTCCCCAATTATCATCATGTGCCACAGGCGAGCATGTTGGTTGAAGACTCGAAACCCTTAGTAAAACTTTCACTCATCATCAGGACAGTCTGCAATAAGATATATATTGCAACAACGTGGGTCAGAACCATTAAAATGGAACTTGCAAGTGACACTATGGTGGACACTTAGAGGAATAACTCTATGACCTATATGCTTATTTGGCTGGTGGAGCTCAAGGCTATTTTGCAGAAAGCAAGTTTTTCCCTAACCTTTTTGAAAACACTTTTCTTCTATTCGAGACATCCGTGGCATGAAATCCACTTTCTCATTCTACCCTTGTTCACCCATCAAGTTTTTGATTTATAAGTTGGAATGGTGGAATCCTCCGTTGACATCCTCGTTCAGCTGCTCAATTGTCCGTTTCCGGGGACACGGCTAAGTACTTAGATTTTCACTCTGCAGAGGTTGTGCACGTTCACCATTGTACCTATTCAACCCAGGTTATCCTTTACACACCATTTGTGATAAGGAAAGGAAAGAATAAGACGAGATCTTTCAGAAGCATTTCCCCTCCCACTCTGGCCTGACGCGCTCCACCTACAAATCCTCTACCACCACCTGTCAGGCCGGGGAGAGTCCACGCAGCTTAGTTGATCAAGCCAGAGCCCATATTGGCAATGGCTGCACGAGAAGCAATCTTCACTTGGAGTTCTTCAGATTCCTTTGCTCCTGGGTGGCCTTCCACAAGTGAATATTCCACAGGTAAAACCCCTGGGAACAACACTCAACTCATACAGCCAAGCAACCAATTTCCACCCAGGTGTTTGATTAAAACTTAGTAGACTTATCTTTTCATCAAAATAGTTTTGGCATAGCATCACTATTCTACTAAGTAATTTCATAGGAACCTAGACACAGGAATAAAGAGATCTATCATGGCTTGCATAGCAATGCTATCCTACACATGCTTATAGAAAATACTCTACTCATGCATAGAAATAATAGGACTTTTATGGGGGTGTGCCACTTGCCTTTGAATGTTGTCGTTGTTCACAACTCTAGTCAACAACGATCGTTTGCTCTCCGTTCAATCTAAACAACATAAGCAAACAACCAAAACAACAATCAACAAACAAACATGCACATTCATAGTGAACAAACAAGCTTTGTAAAACTTCTAAGGAAAGCATGTCATGTATGATATGCAATTTATTTCTAAGGACTAGAAATGCATGTCATGCCATGAAAATTCTTTAAGTTAATGCAAGGAAATGGGTTGGTCAAAATGACTAAGGACTAAAGTCATAAGTTGAATAAAATATCTTGTTTTATATCATCTTGAATAAGTACTCTAATGGCTTAGTTTCTAATGTGGAAAAATTACTTAGAGAAAATACTAACTCAATTCTTCGAGGTGATCAACTATTATTATCAACTCTTTGTAAATTGGATATTCACTATAGTGAGAGAGACAGACACCCGGCTTAAATTGTGGAACAGGTCTCATGTACGTGGACATGTAAGGTTTGTTACCAGGCCGCTTCATCTCACTATGCCGCTAGGACCCAACAAACTTCAAGATGGTAATAACATGATCAAAATCGTTTATGTCTAAAGCGAAGGATGAGATTAAGAAAGAGGGGAGAGATAGAAAGAAAGATGTAGTAGGTTTTCTAGAAATCTTCTCCATACTTGTAACTTTCTCATGAACTTCTTCCTGATTTTTCTTCTAAGTGCTTCTACTACTTGGAGATTCTTCTGGAGTCTTGTTTTGGTTAAGCCCTTCATTGGTCTTTTGCTCCATGTTGAAATTACTAAGCTTTGAAAATATTTCTGACTTGGAGAGAATGAGGGAGGAGTCTTATTTTGGAAATTATAACTACATGTGAAGATAAGTCATGCATGCAATGCATTTTTAAATCCTAAGAATATCATACAAACATTGTGATATTTTATAAGGTATGCATTTAGCTATAATTGCAATTTAATTAAATTTCGATCCTTGGAGAAAATAACAAAAGGTTAAGATTAAAGTTTTCTATGATTAATATTTTTATAACTTAATTTTATTAATAGTGTTAATAGACAGGGAGTATTGAATCAAATATATAGCAATTTGATTTAATCAAGAATAGTATTTCCATTAATAGTTATGTTGAAAATACTCAAACTATTCAAATTAAATATATATTACTATTAATTTATTCAAACATTAATCAAAATATTTTATAGCAGTGTCATCAATTTAAAATTATTCTAGAGTTTCTAAAACAATTTATTTGCAATTTTTGAACTTACAGATTTAAAGTTATGATAAAAACACTCAAAATTACCATTTGAATTTTGAATATTTTAAACTAAGTCAATTTTGAATTTTGGCAGATCCAAAATATTCTACATGTCGAGGGCTTTCCAAATATATAAAAATATTTGAATTTGGATAAACAGAGAAAAATATATGATAGTTTCAATAGACAGGGGCTTTTCTGCAAAACTGCCATTTTAATTTAATTAGAAAAAGAAAATCCCCCCTTCTCCTCCTTTTGCTCGCCGGGGTCGCGGGTGGCGGCGACGTGCTTCGGTTGCGCACGGTATCGTCGACCTGGCGCATGAAAGGGCACACGACCATGTCAGACGGACGCGCACGGTCAAGGGAAGGAGTAGAAGGCACGAGGGGGAGCTCGGGGTCGATCGTGCTCACCGAAATCCGAAGAAACGGCGGCGGAAATGGCGGCGGTGGTGGCTCCAGTTCGAGCAGCCCGGTGGCGAGGTTTCTAGGGTTTTCAAGGGGGAAAAGGGGGAGGAGGATTTGGGTATTTGTAGGGGGCAGAGGGGAAACGCTCGCGTTGATCACGGCTCGAAAATGGAAGGGGATCACCGGAGGATTTCTTGGGCGCGATTTGAGCAGAGGTTGAAGACGACCCTGGGCTGACAGGTTGGTCCCGCTGTCAGGTTATTTTCTTTTTCTTTTCTGTTTTATTTATTTTCTTTATAACTTTTGATTTATAAACCCAAATGAGGTCAAACAAATTTCTAAAAACTTGTAAAATTATTATCTTTGTGTTAAACCAGCTGTGGGAATGTTTTGAACATTTTTGAAAAATAATATTTTGAAATATTGATTAAATACAAATTTGACACTTAAAGTCAAATTTGAAAATATATTTTAATAAATCTTCTTTTGGCTAAATAAAATTTGTAAAATACCCACATTATAATATTGTTTGAATTTAAGTTATTTAGACTCACATTCCATTATCAAATAGATTTTAGCTTTAATAGATTATTAAATATCATATTACAAGTATTTGTAATGAAAGGAGGAAATGTAATGTAATCATTTTTAATTCAAATTATTTTGTGCACCATTATATTTTAATTCATGATAAGTCAATTGAAACTTCATAGCAACTTTGGAAAGGCTTTTAGTTTTTAATTCATTTCTTATTTAGAATATATTTAATCATTTCAAGCTTTGAAAAATAATGAAAATCATTTAAGCAAATGAAATGCTTATTTGGATAATTCATTAATTTTAATTTATGGAGTTTTTTTTAAGTTATAACTATAGGCTTATAGTTTCCAAACTAAATTTTGTGCTTAGTTGAAGAATGAAAACCATTTGGCAACATAGATTATATTTAAATAGTTTAAAGGAATACTTCTCAATATTATTTTCAATTTATGAATAGCTATGGTTAGGTTATTTAAATCCAATACTTATATCGAAACTTTTTATTACCAAGCAATGGTTTGAAGTTTTGTAAAACATTTGTCAAATTAGATATTGAGGTTTTACAGAAAAACAATGGATAATAAATTTTTTAACTTGAAACAACTTTTGAAAGTAATGTTTGAAAAATTAAACTCTTTCATAGTTGGTTTTCTTATGCATTTAATATTTTATTTTAATGAAAAGAAAAGTTTTAAATTTTTGTGATTTTTGAACATTATATAATGTTGGGATGTTACAGACTACCACCCTTAAAAGGAATCTCGTCCCCGAGATTCGGAGAGGCTAGGAAGGCAAGCAATGCTTGAATGATTCTGATAACTCGGGATTGTTTTGAGACATGAAATTTTTTTTGACAGGGAAACTGGAAATTAGCAGGGGATAAATTTTTCTGATTTGGGGAGGCTAGAAGAACGACGGTTTGGGATCTCCGGATTGAGGTAACGGGGTTTAAATCAATCTGGGTGGCTACCACCCTTAAAGAAAAGTTTTTTTGATAGTCAACATTCTAACTTATACAAGAAGATCTAGACAAATAATTACAAACAATATCTAACAAACATCAAGCAAACAAACACATTCACATCTCAAGTTTCAAAACCATTCCAATTTAAAAATCCTGAACTTGAAGTGTTTAAGTCTCAAATCTGATAGCGATTTAAGTTCCCAAAACAAAACACACTCGTACTGCCATATCACATTTTCATAGGTCAATACACTAAAACGATACGATAAGTTAAGATAAATGGTTGTCTCTCTAACGCTGCTTGAATTGCTTCGCTTATTCTTCCTTGATCACACGCTTGCGCTTCATTGCATGGTTATTCACAACAGGTGTGGCTTCTTCCCCACTTGTCCCTACAGACAGCACCTCTTCGGGGTCTTCTTCCTCCTGTCCTTCCCCCTTCACAGCTGTAGGTACAGTCACGTCTCCAGTGCCTTGTTCACCTCCTTCTTCAGCTACCGGCGGTGGTGGAGGTGGAATGAGTTGCGCCTCAAGTGTGGCAATCTGCTCATCCTTGCCAAGCGTCTGCAAATGTAGGTCATGGATGAGTTCCTCCAAATGACCAACAAGATTTTCAGAAGCCTGGAGTTCTTGGTTTTTTGCGTGTATGACGGCTTGTGCATGATCCGCGACGTCATAAGCCTGTTGAACCTTCCTGGTCAGACAATTGATGATAAAATCCAAGTCTTCAAACATCTTGTTAATGATGGGCAGGTCCAGGCGATTTCCCGTGTGAGCCATCGAGAGACCATGTGCATCCCTGTTCCCAAAGGCACGGAAGGGCGATCCTGGTGCTAGCTTGTTGCGATACTTGTAACACAAACGAGCCATTAAGTCCATCATAGCTATGTTCACTCCCTCAATCCACTCTGGGTAGTAGGTGGCATAGTCCACGGGCTCGAAGTCTGGCATCGTGGGATCTGGGGTCATAATTGTGCGGATTTGCCAACGCGTCACATTAGGTATGTCGGTCTCCTCTTTCCTTCCTTGGAAATAGGGCGGTGGTAGCTTCAATATACTTGTCAACCTAGACAGCTGCCTCCCAAAGATGAAACCCGACAAAACTCCAGCATACGCGGTCTCAGTGTACTCTCCCATCTAAAATTTTGAAAAGGAAAGAGAATTAGAATTAAAAGGAAGCAGAAAAATTCATATAATAAAATGAAAAGTTTTTATTTTATTTTTAAAATAGATTTTTCAATCCTATGGTCAAATCCTATTTCTATCCAAACCTAGGGTTTCGAACCTACAGGCAACACAGTGCTCTGATACCATCTGTAGTGTACCTGCACTTTAAATATGGCAGATACCTGTGTATAGTGCAAATCCCTGGATCGATTCGTTTGCACACACAGTTACGATGTAATATCACAACAAAGTATCAATTTATTACAACGCTGATCCGGACTTAGAAAATATTCATTTCAAATTTGCATAGCATACAGCTAGCAGTACACAGAGTAAACAACGGAAAATTTATTATTCATGGAGTCCCCAATTATCATCATGTGCCACAGGCGAGCATGTTGGTTGAAGACTCGAAACCCTTAGTAAAACTTTCACTCATCATCAGGACAGTCTGCAATAAGATATATATTGCAACAACGTGGGTCAGAACCATTAAAATGGAACTTGCAAGTGACACTATGGTGGACACTTAGAGGAATAACTCTATGACCTATATGCTTATTTGGCTGGTGGAGCTCAAGGCTATTTTGCAGAAAGCAAGTTTTTCCCTAACCTTTTTGAAAACACTTTTCTTCTATTCGAGACATCCGTGGCATGAAATCCACTTTCTCATTCTACCCTTGTTCACCCATCAAGTTTTTGATTTATAAGTTGGAATGGTGGAATCCTCCGTTGACATCCTCGTTCAGCTGCTCAATTGTCCGTTTCCGGGGACACGGCTAAGTACTTAGATTTTCACTCTGCAGAGGTTGTGCACGTTCACCATTGTACCTATTCAACCCAGGTTATCCTTTACACACCATTTGTGATAAGGAAAGGAAAGAATAAGACGAGATCTTTCAGAAGCATTTCCCCTCCCACTCTGGCCTGACGCGCTCCACCTACAAATCCTCTACCACCACCTGTCAGGCCGGGGAGAGTCCACGCAGCTTAGTTGATCAAGCCAGAGCCCATATTGGCAATGGCTGCACGAGAAGCAATCTTCACTTGGAGTTCTTCAGATTCCTTTGCTCCTGGGTGGCCTTCCACAAGTGAATATTCCACAGGTAAAACCCCTGGGAACAACACTCAACTCATACAGCCAAGCAACCAATTTCCACCCAGGTGTTTGATTAAAACTTAGTAGACTTATCTTTTCATCAAAATAGTTTTGGCATAGCATCACTATTCTACTAAGTAATTTCATAGGAACCTAGACACAGGAATAAAGAGATCTATCATGGCTTGCATAGCAATGCTATCCTACACATGCTTATAGAAAATACTCTACTCATGCATAGAAATAATAGGACTTTTATGGGGGTGTGCCACTTGCCTTTGAATGTTGTCGTTGTTCACAACTCTAGTCAACAACGATCGTTTGCTCTCCGTTCAATCTAAACAACATAAGCAAACAACCAAAACAACAATCAACAAACAAACATGCACATTCATAGTGAACAAACAAGCTTTGTAAAACTTCTAAGGAAAGCATGTCATGTATGATATGCAATTTATTTCTAAGGACTAGAAATGCATGTCATGCCATGAAAATTCTTTAAGTTAATGCAAGGAAATGGGTTGGTCAAAATGACTAAGGACTAAAGTCATAAGTTGAATAAAATATCTTGTTTTATATCATCTTGAATAAGTACTCTAATGGCTTAGTTTCTAATGTGGAAAAATTACTTAGAGAAAATACTAACTCAATTCTTCGAGGTGATCAACTATTATTATCAACTCTTTGTAAATTGGATATTCACTATAGTGAGAGAGACAGACACCCGGCTTAAATTGTGGAACAGGTCTCATGTACGTGGACATGTAAGGTTTGTTACCAGGCCGCTTCATCTCACTATGCCGCTAGGACCCAACAAACTTCAAGATGGTAATAACATGATCAAAATCGTTTATGTCTAAAGCGAAGGATGAGATTAAGAAAGAGGGGAGAGATAGAAAGAAAGATGTAGTAGGTTTTCTAGAAATCTTCTCCATACTTGTAACTTTCTCATGAACTTCTTCCTGATTTTTCTTCTAAGTGCTTCTACTACTTGGAGATTCTTCTGGAGTCTTGTTTTGGTTAAGCCCTTCATTGGTCTTTTGCTCCATGTTGAAATTACTAAGCTTTGAAAATATTTCTGACTTGGAGAGAATGAGGGAGGAGTCTTATTTTGGAAATTATAACTACATGTGAAGATAAGTCATGCATGCAATGCATTTTTAAATCCTAAGAATATCATACAAACATTGTGATATTTTATAAGGTATGCATTTAGCTATAATTGCAATTTAATTAAATTTCGATCCTTGGAGAAAATAACAAAAGGTTAAGATTAAAGTTTTCTATGATTAATATTTTTATAACTTAATTTTATTAATAGTGTTAATAGACAGGGAGTATTGAATCAAATATATAGCAATTTGATTTAATCAAGAATAGTATTTCCATTAATAGTTATGTTGAAAATACTCAAACTATTCAAATTAAATATATATTACTATTAATTTATTCAAACATTAATCAAAATATTTTATAGCAGTGTCATCAATTTAAAATTATTCTAGAGTTTCTAAAACAATTTATTTGCAATTTTTGAACTTACAGATTTAAAGTTATGATAAAAACACTCAAAATTACCATTTGAATTTTGAATATTTTAAACTAAGTCAATTTTGAATTTTGGCAGATCCAAAATATTCTACATGTCGAGGGCTTTCCAAATATATAAAAATATTTGAATTTGGATAAACAGAGAAAAATATATGATAGTTTCAATAGACAGGGGCTTTTCTGCAAAACTGCCATTTTAATTTAATTAGAAAAAGAAAATCCACGCTGGCGCTGACTAGGACGCTGACTGGGCTGCTGACTGGGCTGCTGACGTGGTTAAGTCATTGGATCTGGGCCGTCAGATCTGGATCTGGCGGTCCAGATCTGTTCGTACCGTTTCGATTAAAACTTCTAATCTGGGTCGCAGAGGGTAGATCGGACGGTGCAGGGGCGTTGACCCAAGAACTAGCGGCGCGGCCGGCCGGAGTTACTCCGGTGACCTCCATCCGCGGCGGCGACGCATCGGCAACAGCCGTTCCCGGTGTTCTACTATGTTCCGAGACGAGCGGGTCATACCTACGGGTAGAGGGCGTCGAGGCGAAGTCGTTGGCGCGGTGATGAGCTCCGGTGTACCCCCCTTCTCCTCCTTTTGCTCGCCGGGGTCGCGGGTGGCGGCGACGTGCTTCGGTTGCGCACGGTATCGTCGACCTGGCGCATGAAAGGGCACACGACCATGTCAGACGGACGCGCACGGTCAAGGGAAGGAGTAGAAGGCACGAGGGGGAGCTCTGGGTCGATCGTGCTCACCGAAATCCAAAGAAACGGCGGCGGAAATGGCGGCGGTGGTGGCTCCAGTTCGAGCAGCCCGGTGGCGAGGTTTCTAGGGTTTTCGAGGGGGAAAAGGGGGAGGAGGATTTGGGTATTTGTAGGGGGCAGAGGGGAAACGCTCGCGTTGATCACGGCTCGAAAATGGAAGGGGATCGCCGGTGGATTTCTCGGGCGCGATTTGAGCAGAGGTTGAAGACGACCCTGGGCTGATAGGTGGGTCCCGCTGTCAGGTTATTTTCTTTTTCTTTTCTGTTTTATATATTTTCTTTATAACTTTTGATTTATAAACCCAAATGAGGACAAACAAATTTCTAAAAACTTGTAAAATTATTATCTTTGTGTTAAACCAGTTGTGGGAATGTTTTGAACATTTTTGAAAAATAATATTTTGAAATATTGATTAAATACAAATTTGACACTTAAAGTCAAATTTGAAAATATATTTTAATAAATCTTCTTTTGGCTAAATAAAATTTGTAAAATACCCACATTCTAATATTGTTTGAATTTAAGTTATTTAGACTCATATTCCATTATCAAATAGATTTTAGCTTTAATAGATTATTAAATATCATATTACAAGTATTTGTAATGAAAGGAGGAAATGTAATGTAATCATTTTTAATTCAAATTATTTTGTGCACCATTATATTTTAATTTATGATAAGTCAATTGAAACTTCATAGCAACTTTGGAAAGGCTTTTAGTTTTTAATTCATTTCTTATTTAGAATATATTTAATCATTTCAAGCTTTGAAAAATAATGAAAATCATTTAAGCAAATGAAATGCTTATTTGGATAATTCATTAATTTTAATTTATGGAGTTTTTTTTAAAGTTATAACTATAGGCTTATAGTTTCCAAACTAAATTTTGTGCTTAGTTGAAGAATGAAAACCATTTGGAAACATAGATTATATTTAAATAGTTTAAAGGAATACTTCTCAATATTATTTTCAATTTATGAATAGCTATGGTTAGGTTATTTAAATCCAATACTTATATCGAAACTTTTTATTACCAGGCAATGGTTTGAAGTTTTGTAAAACATTTGTCAAATTAGATATTGAGGTTTTACAGAAAAACAATGGATAATAAATGTTTTAACTTGAAACAACTTTTGAAAGTAATGTTTGAAAAATTAAACTCTTTCATAGTTGGTTTTCTTATGCATTTAATATTTTATTTTAATGAAAAGAAAAGTTTTAAATTTTTGTGATTTTTTAACATTATATAATGTTGGGATGTTACAGCGACGTTGTCGATGGTGGGGCTGCAGACCAGCGGGAGGGTTCCAACAGCCTTGGTGGACTTGGGGTGGTCCTGAGCGTCGAAGGTATCGCGACAATTGAGGGGTCTGGAGATCTCAGTGCTCGGGAGGGCGGCATTGAGCTCGCGGGCGAACTGCTTGAATTAATTGTTCGATTTTGGCGCCTGTGCCCCCCCCCCCCCCCCCCCCCCCCCCCCCCGAGGATGCAGGCAATGGCGCCTCTTGGGGCTTGGTAGCCACCGTCCTCCTCGTCAGGGAGGTTGCCGTTTTTCTCCGCAACATTGGTCGGGTTGCCCGATGGCTTCTCGTAGCCGCCCTTGCGTCTGCACCCGCAGTAGCCGCGGCCTCGGCCGTGCCCGCCACTGCCTTCTGCTTGCTCGCGCTCCTTGCTCAACCTTTTGAGGTCGAAACAGGATTCGGTACAGTGATCGCGCCTGTTGTGGTAGATGCAGAATGGGCGGTGGTCATCTTTCCTCTCTCCGGGCTCAGGGGAGTACCTGCGGGTGCTCTTCGCGTCAGGCTCTGCCGCGAGAACCGCGGTGGTCTTGCGCTTGGGCTCCTCCTTCTTCTTCTGGCTCCTGGACCCCTCAGCGTGCTCGTCCCCTCTCGAGGACATCTTGACGAAGAGGAGTCCCTCTTCAGCCTTGGCGCACTTGTCCGCCAGGTCGAACAACTTCACCACAGAGGTGAGCTTGTCGTGGATGCCCAGCTTCTCGAGCATCCTGCTGGTCGTGACGCCCTCGCGGAATGCGGCGACGACCTGGGTATCAGGGATGTTCGGGATCTTGTTACACACTTGGCTGAAGAGCTGGATGTACTTGCGAAGCGTCTCATCCTTTTTCTGCACCACAGCGCGCAGGTCGTTGTGGGTGAGGGCGCGCTCGTACGTTCCCTTGAAGTTGGAGACGAACTGCTTGCAGAGCTCCTCCAAAGAGTTCACGGAGTCCTCCGGGAGGTTCAGGAGCCACGACACCGCAGAACCGCGAAGCGCGTGAGAGAACCAGTTGGCCATGACCTTGTCGTCTTCTCCTGCAGCTTGGATGGAGGTGGTGTAGAGCTGCAGAAACTCGATGGGGTTGCTGGAGCCGTCGTAGCCCTTAGGGAGATCCGGCCTAAACTTCGGGGGCCAAACCACGCGACGCAGGGAGCGGGTGAACGCCATGCAGCCCGTAGCGTACGTGGCGACCCCGTTTTGCAGTGTGCCGCGGTTCTGCTGGCCCGCCTGGCGGATCTCCTCCACGAGCCTGTTCTGGCTGTTGCGCTGGAGCTCCTCCCCACGCGAGCGTTGGGCGCGGTGCGCTGCACGATCAGGCAATCGTGCGGCGAGGACGCGTGCGAGGCAGCCCTCTGCGTTGCAGCCGGTGCAGGCCCTGGCGGGGACGGAGGCGCATTTGTTGTGACCGTGCCCGCGAGAGAGGGGTGCACGTAGGACTGCGACGGAGCGGGGCGCGTCGTGGCGATGCCGACAAGGTGGTTGAGGCGCTCCAGCCACTGCTCGTGGGACTCAGCAGTGGGCTGGTAGCGAAGAAGCTCCTGCGCCATCAGCTGCGCGGTGTGGGGCGCGGGGTCCGTCCTGCCTGGGCCAGAACCGCTCGAGCGCCGCGTCGGGTGCGACGACTGCGCGTCCTCCTGGTGCTCGGAGTTGCGCTCGGGCTCCTCCGCATGAGGGCCCGAGGGGGCGCGCTCTTCATGGCGGGGTCGGCCCCGGCGAGCACGAGTGGTCGTGGCGCCTGGCGGGGCGCGCGCTCCTCCAGGAGTGCGTCGGGTAACGCGAGCGGCGCGGGTGTTCGCCATGGCACGGTGGCGGCTCGAAGGTCGTTGACACGCCTCAATCCCCTACCTGGCACGCCAAATGTCGGGTTATTACTCCCAAGAAGTGGGCGTAGTCACTTCCTGAAGTGTAGTTCGTGAAGGGGATTGAACGCGGAGGTCAAGACCCTCGAGGGACCCGACGACGTTGCTCGCCGGACCTGAAGACGAAGCACCCACTGCAGAGAAAGACACCGGCCCGTACTCAGGTTCTCGGCCCTCGTGAGGAGGTAAGACCGCTACTCCTGCTTGTCTGTATTGAGTTATGGATTTTATAGTACAACCGGCTTTGCCGAAAGCCCCCTTGAGGCAGTTCTTGTCTGGGGAGGGGGGATGATGACCTTCCTCCTCGAGGAATAGGCTATCCTACTTGGGATTGCTAGGGTTTACAAGCGTTGTGGAATCAGAAAGGCCGACCTCCCCTACGATGGAAGTCTTGTCCCTTTTATAGGCGCCTCCGGCGCTCTCCTTCTACTTGGCCTTCGAGGTGGTTCCCACATGGCAGAGGCATGACGGAGCAGGAGTCCACCACGGCTCGTTCGTCCATGGACGCGGTCCATTGCTGATAAAGGTGGGCGCGTTGGCCGACCAGCAGCCGACCGTGCAGTTCTACTGCAGGGGAGGTAGTATCTGAGGTGGAGCCCACGATGATGTTCTCCGTTGGAGGGTTGCGCCGTCCACCTGCTTTATCGCCAGGGTAGAAAGTCCTGGCAGTTCCGCAGCAAGCGGCGCGGCTTTATTGACCCCTTTATCGCCTAAAACGGCAATGGGGGTGCTTGCGTCACCACGTGGGCGTGGCAGGGGCCATGTGCGTCTTGCCGTACTTCCTTGGCCGCGACGTTTCCCTTCAGGCCTGAGGAGGCCTGAGGGGGGGTTCCTGTTGGATTCCCTCGAGGCGCGCTGGCGCCTCAGGAGGGTCCCTTGAAGCGAGGGATCCCCTGAGGCCCTCGTTTCCTCTTCAGGCCCTCGAGGGGAATTGCCTCTCGAGGGTCCCGCCAGGCAGTGATGCCTGGTCCTTAGTCGTTTCGTCTGACTGGCCAGCGTGCGAGGCCTGGGGGGAGTGCTCTCCATACCCCAGTTCCCACTGGGCCGACAGCTTGTCCCTTAATATGTTAACCGCGGTGTAATCTAGATGCTTTTATCTTTGATATTTTTATCTCTAGTCTTCCTTTGAAACTCGGAGGTTCCTGGGCATTTATGTTTTGCTGTTACATTCGGGCTAGCGAGATACCACTTTATCATACTTTCTTATGATCTTTGCAATCATGTGAATTTATATATTTCATGTTATTTATCATCGGTATAATTGGCATCTTTTCATGGTTTACATAACTATTGGGTGACACCGTCTTTATATGTCTTGTTATGAATAGTATAAGCATTTGTCCTCATAATGAGAACATTTACATCACATGAGCAAATGAGTTCGTGAAAGTTCTTTTGTCGCACTCAGTTGTTAACTGAATTGCCTGAGGACAAACAATAAGCTAAGCTTTGGGGGAGTTGATACGTCCAAAACGTATCTACTTTCGTGAACACTTTTGCTATTGTTTTACCTCTAATTTGTGTGTTTTGGATGCAACTAACACGGACTAACGCTGTTTTCAGCAGCGTTACCCTGGTGTCTTATTTTTGTGCAGGAATATCAACTTCGGAGAAAAACCCCAAAATCCAAACGGAAGTTATTTTTGAAGGGGTTCTGGTGTAGAAAACAATAATTTTTCTAGCGTATGAACACCCTAACTAGCCAGGATCTATCTATCTAATACATGTGATAACGGTGGCGGAACGGGTTACATTACCTCCATGTAGACCGATAGCGGGGATTACGCTCCCGCACAAGCGTTGACGATGAAGTCGTACGTAGCCGACCTCGAGGTCGCGGAGAACTTGCCGCGACGATGTAGACGATGACGCCGGGGTGTCGACGATGACCTGCGTCGACGGGCGTCGGGCGGAAGATGGCGAGGCGCCGGCAACCGTGGGGGGGGGGGGGCAGGGCAGCTGCAGGGCTGTTGGATGGGCGAGACGATGTCGCCTAGGCTCCTCAAATGTGGTGCCTCCGAGCACTTGCAAATATACGGAGCTTAACAACAACCCCCGGTCATTCAGATCCAGCTGAAATCGTAGGGGTAGAACTTTTCTGGAATCCTACAGGGCGGTATACCTTTGGTGGAGAGGGAGGGAAAATCGGGCGGAGAAGCAACTCGGCCGGCCTGCTATACAATTAATTGTATTTTTCTGTAATTAATCCAATTAATATGCCTTGCTATATACAGGGGGGAGGGGGTGTGCAAACACCTTGCCTCCCCCATGTGGGACTAAAGAAAAGGAGGTGGGAGGGGGGTTCAGCCGAACCAAGTCCGAATTGGACTTGGGCTTGGCCCCCTCCCCCAAGTTTGGTGCGGCTCCCCCTCTTGGGCCCTATCAGGGCCCATATAGGTGGTCTACCCCCTTTTTCTATATTATTTAATAATTAAATTAATATAAATATAATTAATTCATAATTAATATATTTAAATACTATTTAATATTCCGTGACTCTGAAACATTTTCCGAACCACCCGAACAACTTTCGGACATCCCTGGAACCAATCCAGACCTTCCCGGAACTCCTTCCGGACCACCAAAACTCTTTCCGGATGATTTCTCTCTCTCCAATAAAATCCTATATTATTCTAGAACCTTTCTCACGGTGTCGTTAAGACCTTAAGTTTGTAACGCTACGGTTCGAGAACACTCCAGACATGGTCGAGACACTCCGCTCACCAATGACCGCCAGGGATACCTGGATGCATATGACGGCCCCCTGTGCATTCTACGAATATCGTCGTTGAACCATAAACATGATATTCATTCCCTTTGTTTCTGCGATACTACCTTGTCCGAGATATGATCGTAGACATCCGATGTCTTTGTTGTATCTCGTTACCGACAAAGGTTATTAACTCGTCTGTGATATTACATCTCCATGACCTAGTCATAAGCTGTGCAGCTATATAGATGCAATTTCACCGAGTGGGCCCAGAGTATCTTTCCATTGCAAGAATGAAAAAAATCCCGCTCTTGATCTTTACGTCTCAACACTCTTTCGGGATACCCAAGATGGACACCGTTATTTTCATGCTAAATAAGACACAACGTTTGATGCTCTCAAAGTACCCCTACGAAGTATCAATAAATACGGTCTCACGGTCTAAGGAATAAGCTATCACATTCATATCTATTGCAAATGACAAACATCGTAATACGATCTTCTTGCAATAAATTGCGTATGTCCATCACCTTATTCAACTAATAAGATGACCCCATTGTCAACCGACGTCATTGTTCTTGATCGGGAATCTCGATCAATTGTTGCCCCATGGGCTAGTTTATATAGAGGCTCACTAGGGACTCTGGTTGTCTATATATCACACGTGTATTAATAATTCCGATTAATACAATTATAGCATAATACACAAACCTATTATAAACTTATGAGATAATGCAATAAATACTACTTATTTATTTGCCTCTAAGGCATATCTCCTTCAATTTTCCATCCGAGAGGGACCAGGAACCACGAAGACCAACCAGAGAGGAGGCCCGAGGGAGCCACACCACCTGGTGGCGCGGCAGGCTCCTGGCCGCGCCAGGAGGTGGTGTGACCGACTCGGTCAACCCCTTGCGACCCCCTCGCGGCTACTTACCCCTTCTGACCTAAAAACGTCGGGGGGATTGACACTTTTATAGAGAACACACCCGTGCGCCGCCTGTAATGCCCCAATCCATAAATTATACAGTGATGCTATGTGTCGGTGGTCATGCTACATAATCGAAGGTTACTGGGGTTACCACTCCCAGGCCGAGTAAACATCGGCATGCGTGCTCGGCATGGATCATCGGCCACACAAACCCTTCGATCATGCCATATCCAAAGCCTAGCCCTGAAAGTATAATAAAGAGATTAAGACACCGGAACACCTGGCACACGACATACCCTACGACTCAAGATAATATAGTTCAACTCTTAGTAGAGAAAGATAGCAAATATTACAATCAGAGGTCACTGACCCAACATTACAACAAGTGGAAGCAAATTAAGTTGTTCTAAACAACAAGATCCAAATATGGCCTAAGAGGCCTACAGATAAACAGTTCCGTGCCAGCTGGTTCCGAGTTGCCCCAGGCTGCCACCCGGGAACCCCAGACTACTCATCGATGTCAATAAAGAACCCACCTTCGAGACCGGTAAAGTCCTCCTCTGAAACAAAAATAAACAAGGTTGAGTTTGACGAACTCAGCAAGATTAGGAGCTATATATGCTCAATGATTGGCTTTCAAGGTTTTAAGGCTGTTTTGCGTAAAGCTGATTTTGTTCATTAAAACACGTCTCCAAGGCATCGACTATCAGAATATTTTAAAAGAGGGGTAAGAAGTAACTCTTTCTCTTTTGATTCACTTTCTCATCCTCATCCACTGTTCCTGTTCTTCTAAGGCACCTCCCCGAATCACCCTCGAGGAAGTCAACCTTACACTAGTGAGTGGTACCTCTAGTACCCAGTTTTTAGCCATTCCGTTAAAGTTATTCTATGATCTCTGAATCTGTCACCAAGTCGTCCTTAACCGTGGACACGGCTTTTCGAAAAGATTTATCCCTGCAGAGGGTGTACAATATGAAAGTCGCCAGGTTCCCGAGGGACCTCCCAGCTACTTATCCATGCGTACTGTCAGACCCATTGCCTGTACATTTCGCTCTCTTCCGGGGAAAGCCGGCTGGGTGGGAGCGGCTACGACCTTTACCTCGCTTAGGACTAACCCAGGATCATCAGTGGCGGTAGGACAGGTTCAGTGCCTCCAACACCCTGCCCCGCGGCCACTCATTTTCCTAAACACCACCATCCTCATCTCAGTCTTGGCCACCATCTCAACACACGCGAAAATGGAAAGCCAAACTAGAGGACCCTCGGCTAGCCCGCCACAAGTTAGTCGGTCGATGAGGTTCCATATTCCCACGCATGGTTGCACGCTCAACTTGGCTCGAAGGGGAGAACTCGCACTGAGGCGGCGAGAACGAGACAACCCACCACATCCCATGTGGCCTCTCATCCCCACCTTTTAGCATTTTATTATTTGTTCCCACCATTTCTCCACCACCATCCGAGAACTCCACAACTGATCCCAACATGAATATCCATCGGACCAATAAACATTTAATTAAGCATGGCTAAGCAACAACATAGCATAGTTAAGTATTTCAGGCTATCAATACAAACCTATGGATAATAGGACGGAAAACAGGTAATGGCATCGGAAACTTAATGCAACTATAGGATACTCTAATCCAATAAAATTGACATTTGGAACCGCATGCAATATTATGGTGGAGAAAATAATTTGCGGAAAGTAGGATAAGATATGCTCAGAGGGTGGGGATCACGCTTGCCTTGCTCAGCAGGCGGGTAATACTGGTTGTCGGGGTAATCGGGTGAGACCCCGAGTCCCGGATCTAACGATGCATCAAAACACCGGAAAGAACACAATCAATATAAGCAGATCATATGCAATGCGCAAGCACATGATGGCATGACATTTTAATGCACTGAATTACTATAACAAGTATAGCACTTTTAGTTAAGGTGCCAGGAATAATTATTCTACGAGAGAGGAAATATAGCTTCATATTTTTTTTTATGTTCTCCTATGCTTTTAATTTAGGTAACATGCCTAAAATGACTTTGAATGTGTAGCACTTGTGCTTATGAGCATTTTTACTTAAAGGGCGCAATTTTAGCAATTCTGGAAAATTATAATGAATTTGAGCTACACATTTTAATTATACCCCTTTCTTTTAATTTAGCAAAACAGAAAAATACACTAGCAGTATTGGAGATGTGAATCATCCTAATAGATTGCATTTATTTTTCTGAGAATTTTGGTATATTATTTGCAAAGTTTGGACAAATATTTTGAAAGATATGAATTTCAGAAGTTTTATTCAATTTCTGTTTATTTATCTAATTCGCAGAAAATCATCCGGGCGTTTTTCACCGAGGGCAGGGCTAGCCCGAGCCACTGACGCGCGGGGCCAGTGGCCAGGGCGGCGCTGACGCGGCACGGGCGGGCGCTGGGCCACTGGCGCGTGGGACCGGGCGGTCAGCACCACGCCGGAGCGCGTGGCCGTGGTGGTCGCCGGCGGAGAGGCGCACGGACACGGGATTCTACGGCGCCAGGGGGCACGCAAATGGGCGCGTTCGACGCACACTAGAGCGGGGATCCCCTGGGCGGAGCTACGGACCAAGAGGTCGCCGGGAAATGCTCCGGCGACCCGCTGCGGCGGCGGCGAGCTACGGCTACGGCGGAGCGTCGCGTGCACGGCGAGCTAGAGAGAGAGGGAGAGCGAGGGGAGGTCCAGGACGCGCGCTAGCTCACCCTCGTCGCGTGTGCGTGCTCGTAGCGGAGGGAGGAGGGCTGTGGCGGTGGCGAGCGTGCTCGGAGTCCGGCGGCCGAGCGGAAGAAGACGAGGACAACGGCGGTGATTTCGGGCGCCCCGGTTCGATCCCGTGGGTGGAGAGGGAGCATGCGTCGCGGCGGAGCTCGTGGGGGTCGTGGCTGGGCTCGGGGTGGCCTCAATCGACGGCGATGCGGCGGCGGAGCTCGGTGGCCATGGTGCTAGGGTTCGGGGAAGAAACAGGGGAAAATATCGGGGGGGGGGGGGGGGGAGAGCAGAGCGGCGTCGGTGGCGTCCTTATCCTTCACGCAGGGTAGCAGAGGAGGGGGGGTCCGGGCGCGGTGAAGGAGGGCGCGGCACGGCGATGGGGTGCGACGGGGACGAGCTCCCCGGTCGATACAGAGAAGAAGAAGGAGATTTTCTGAAAACCCCCCCTGCCAATTTTATTTCTCCCTCACAAATAGGTCCTTGTCCATTATAGAGAGGTCCTTTTCTATTTCTTTTTAAAACCAGTAATACTTCTCTGATTTAATTGGGGCAGTTAAACACTTTAGAAAAAATTGAGAAAGTTCTTGTAGCTTCCCCATACTGTGTAGAAGCACCTCAAAAATTGGCATCTCAAAATAAAATGTTTTGAACCACATTTATTCAGATGGGTTAAGTAGGGCATTTTGCTCAAATTTCCATGTGTTGCTACTTTTATTAAATTGGAGCAGTGCAAACATGATATTTTGAATTCTTAGAACTTCCTTGACAAATATGCAAGATCCAAAGTTATTTTTTTTTATCAAGTGCAAACATATTCTTTGAACTCTTGGAACTTCCATGACAAATATGCAAGATTTCAATTGTGGGTTGCAATGAACAGAATAGTAGCAATTTGATATGGATGCCATGATGCAATGAACACAAAAGTGGAAAAATTACACAGGTTTTCAGGTTCTCAACCTTGGGCTGTTACAATTCTACCCCCCTTACAGGAATCTCGTCCCGAGATTCTAAGGTTGCGGAAGAAAGTCGGGATACTCCTCACGAAGACTAGACTCTCTTTCCCAGGTAGCTTCTTCTTCGGAATGGTGAGACCACTGAACTTTGAAGAACTTGGTAGTCTTATTCCGAGTCTTCCTTTCTGCTTCATCTAGGATACGTATGGGACGCTCGCGATAGGTGAGATCCGCATGGATATCCAGCTCCTCATGATTGACTCCACGGATGGGATCCTTGAAACAACGGCGGAGTTGGGATACATGGAACACATCATGCACATCCAGGAAGTTGGTTGGGAGTTCTAGCTGGTAGGATAGATCTCCTCGTTTGGCCTGAATGGTGAAAGGGCCAACATAACGAGGGGCCAACTTTCCCTTGATCCCAAAGCGACGAACACCACGAAGTGGAGAGACGCGGAGATAGGCCTTGTCACCAATTTCATAATGGACCTCCTGATGGTGCTTGTCATAGTATCTCTTCTGCCTAGACTGGGCAATCTTCAGATTCTCTCGTATGATTTTCACCTTTTCCTCCGCTTCATTGATCACCTCTGGACCCAAGAGTTGCCTCTCTCCGGTCTCGGACCAATTTAGCGGAGTTCGGCATTTTCTTCCATACAGAACCTCGAACGGGGCCATACCCAGACTCGCTTGATAGCTATTGTTGTAGGAGAACTCGACGAAGGGAAGGTATTTTTCACACCCCTTTCCAAAAGAGATTACACAAGCTCGAAGCATGTCCTCTAGAACTTGATTCACCCTTTCGGTCTGACCATCAGTCTGGGGATGGAAAGCGGTGCTGAAGTTGAGGCGGGTTCCCATGGCTTGTTGGAAACTCGTCCAGAACCTGGAGATGAACAAGCTGCCACGATCAGAAATTATCTTCTTGGGAACACCGTGAAGTACGATGATCCGGGAAGCATAAAGGTCAGCCAGCTTAGCAGCTGTGATGTCGACTCGCACCGGGAGGAAGTGAGCCACTTTGGATAGTCGGTCAATGATTACCCAGATGGCATCGGTTCCCTTGGGAGACTTCGGCAGACCCGTAATAAAGTCCATACCAATCTCATCCCATTTCCATTCTGGAATCGCAATAGGGCGAAGAGTGCCAGCAGGCCTTTGATGTTCAGCCTTTACACGACGACATGTGTCGCATTCAGCAACATGCTTGGCGATTTCTCTTTTCATCCGAGTCCACCAGAATAGTGGTCGAAGGTCTAAGTACATTTTGGTACTACCGGGATGAATAGAGAGAGGGGAATCATGCGCTTCTTTGAGGATCAACTCCTTCAGATTCTGTTCCTTTGGCACCACCAGACGGTCACCAAAGTACTCGATTCTCGCTTCATTCACCAAGAAGCATTTGGCCTTTCCACTAGCAATGTTCTTCTTGATATTAAGAATGCCATTATCTAGTTTCTGCGCCTCCTTTATCTGGTCTACCAGAGTAGATTTGATTTCCAGATTTGCGAGGTAGCCAGAAGGGACAATTTCCAGGTTCAAACGGGCGAACTCTTCATGGAGAGCAGGTTGAGCCTTCTCAATCATCAGGTTGTTCCTATAAGCTTTTCGACTTAGCGCGTCAGCCACGACGTTCGCCTTGCCGGGTTGGTAGTTCAGACTCACATTATAGTCTTTGATTAACTCCAACCAACGTCTTTGTCTGAGATTTAGATCCGGCTGAGTGAAAAGGTATTTCAGGCTCTTGTGATCTGAGTAAATCTCCCAACGGTTAACAAACATGTATGGTCTCCATTGCTTCAGAGCATAAACCACAGCGGCAAGCTCTAAATCATGAGTTGGGTAATTTTGCTCATGTGGCTTCAATTGGCGAGAGGCATATGCCACTACATGGCCATCTTGCATTAGCACACAGCCCAAGCGTTGCAGAGAGGCGTCACAGAAGACTACGAAATCCTTGCTTGCGCCCGGCAGGGCAAGCACAGTAGCAGAAGTGAGTTTGGCTTTCAGGGTTTTGAAGCTCTCTCAAGCCTTGTCCGTCCATATGAACTTTGTATCCTTCTTGAGAAGTTCAGTCAGAGGCTTGGCTATCTTGGAGAACCCTTCGATGAATCGACGGTAGTAACCTGCCAATCCGAGAAAGCTTCGGATGTCCTTGACAGACATGAGAGTTACCCAATCCATAATAGATTGAATCTTGTCGGGAACGACAGCCACTCCACTTGCGGATATCACATGTCCAAGGAAGACAAGATTATCCAACCAGAACTCACACTTGGAGAACTTGGCATATAGGCGGTGTTCTCGAAGGCGTGTCAGGACCAAGCGAAGATGCTCGGCATGCTCTTCATCGGTTTTGGAATAGACGAGAATTTCATCGATGTAAATGACGACGAACTTGTCGAGATAATCCATGAAGACTGAGTTCATGATCCTCATGAACGTCGCAGGAGCATTTGTGAGACCAAAGGACATAACTGTATACTCATAGGAGCCATAGCGAGTAACAAATGCCGTCTTTGGGATATCCTGCTTTCGGATCTTGATCTGATGGTACCCTGACCTCAGGTCCATCTTGGAGAATACCGTTGCACCAGCTAGTTGATCCAATAGATCATTGATGCGAGGAATAGGGTACTTGTTTTTAATCGTCACCGCATTTAACGGCCTGTAGTCAGAGACTGGACGAGGCACGGTAGAATCCCTCTTCTTGACAAAGAGTACGGGACAACCCCAAGGTGAACTGCTCGGCTGAATGAACTCCTTCGCTAACAATTCATCAATTTGCTCCTTTAACAGCGCCAACTCCTCCACCGGCATTCGTTAGGGCTTCTTGGCAATCGGCGCAGTACCGGGAAGCAACTCTATGACAAACTCCATACTTCGATCAGGTGGCATGCCAGGCAATTCCTCCGGGAACACATCCAGGAAGTCGCACACAACATGGATGTCTTGGATTTCAGGAGGGAATAAGCCTTCCATAAAGCAAAGGAAGAGCTCTGGTGAGTTGGGCATGGATGAAGATGGAGGTCTTGACTGTGCAGACCAATACTCCACAATGTCGCCGGAAGATGTGGTCACGGTGATGGTTCTGGCAGCACAGTCGAGGTTAGCCTTGTATTTCCCTAGCCAGTTCATGCCCAATATCGCATCAAAGCCGGTTGACTTGAAGGCTATCAGAGGAAATGGGAAGGGGAATGAGCCTATCTTAATTTGGACTTCGGGGGTCACCCTTTTGGTTTGCCAACGAGTGCCCGGGCTGGTGACCAGTAACGGTGTTTCCAACTCTTCAAACGGTATATTGTTTTGTTGTGCAAATGCTACCGAAATGAATGAATGTGATGCTCCAGAATCAAACAGTACTGTAGCTAGAGCTGTATTAATTCGAAGCGTACACATGAGGACACTGGGGTCCTCCTCAACGTCTTCAACACTGACGTGGTTCAGGCGACCACGGCTAGCTGTACTCGTCTTGGCTACGGGCGTGGCAGAGGCTGGTGGTGGCGCCTTCCGAGGGCATTCTCCGGAGTAGTGGTCGGGCTGGCCACAGCTGTAGCATGTGCTTGTCGGTGGTGCAGGGAGTTGACGACGATAACCACTTCCGCCCGGGCCCATTTTGGAGTAAGAGGGCAGGGCAGAGGTGGCCTGTACCCCGAGGTCCTTGGCACAAACGGAGGACGGGGCACGGAGCTATAGGGAACAAAGACCCTACGCTTCTTGCTGTCGGAAGCCGAGGAGCTCTGATGATCCCCTTGAAGTGGCCTCCAGTTCCTTCCTTCCCTGTTCCAGGGTGAGAGCCTGGTTGTACAGTTCCTGGTAGCTCGGGAACTTGAATGGCAGAAGCTCGTAACGAAGCCTTGGATTTAGCCCCTTGCGGAATAACTCCTGCTTATCCGCATCATTGGTCACATCCCGAGGGGCGTAACGGGAGAGACGGCTGAATTCATGACCATAGACTGGAATGTCCATCCGACCCTGATGGTAGTACGCCATGACATCCTCATCAAGTGGCGCCGGGGGAGTGTGGAAACGGCGCGCACTGGCCGGCTGGTTGCCATACAACGACTCGAGTGCAGTAAGCCTCGGGTCTCGGTGAGGACCGGTAGGCGGGGTTACGCCACCAACTCCCGGACTGCAAACGTCGGGAGGCAGCTCCTCCAACGGGGGTGGGCGAAGTAGTGAGAGAGGAAGCGTCCCATCCATGACATACGGGCGCACACTCATCAGTGTATGACGGTGGCTTGCGTGCGCCGAAACAGCGTAGAGGTACCACTGCCGGGCTCGACGGTCCAACGCTCGGACTAGCTCAATCAGTGCCCGGTGCCTGCTGTCCGACTCAATCTCGCCGCTGCTGTATACAGCTCGGTAGACACCTGACGTACTGTCGTCGGTAGCTGGGAAGTGGCAGAAATCCGACGCCTGGTTAGCGAGGTACGAACAATAGCTGCGGTAAATAGAGAGGCCGTTATACGCGGCCTCCATAACCGCCTGTTCCACGGTCATACCCATGCCTCCAGCTACGTTCTCAACGCGATTCCCCTCGTCGTTGAGCACGCGCACCTTACAGAAGAACTGCGCTTGGCTGTACGGTGCATACTCCTCATTCATCGTGTACTCCGGGTACCACCTACAACCCTGGCTGGCCAAAACTGCGGCAAACAAGGCGGGGAACCCTCGGACGCCCTCACATCGAGTGAGGCGAACAACCAAGCCCGAACCAGTCATCTGTAGCACGAATAATTCAAATGTCAGGTACGGAGACTCTAGAGTCAGGAATGAAAGTAGAACTCGGGTAGAGACTAGGCACAGCAAGGAGAATGATCCTGAAAGCAAACAGAGGGACGGGAGCCCCAAAAGCTGGTCGCCCCGCGCCCTAAAACCCAAAGCGAGTAAGAGTAATCCACATGTATGACAAGTCATGCGCGGCGGAAGCGACACGTGATAAGGCTCAAAACAAATAGAGGTAAGATTGCTCCGAGATTAGAGGGTAACCAGATAAGGAGTAAAAAGAATCCTAAGATGGTTTTCACAACTCATTTTTAGGTTAAAAATATTTTTCCAAACACTAGACTCAACGTCGACCAGTAGTAGGGTTTCCTACAGGCGGTACTGCTCTGATACCAAGTTGTAATGCCCCAATCTATAAATTATACAGTGATGCTATGTGTCGGTGGTCATGCTACATAATCGAAGGTTACTGGGGTTACCACTCCCAGGCCGAGTAAACATCGGCAGGCGTGCTCGGCATGGATCATCGGCCACACAACCCTTCGATCATGCCATATCCAAAGCATAGCCCTCAAACTATAATAAAGAGATTAAGACACCGGAACACCTGGCACATGAGAGACCCTACGACTCAAGATAATATAGTTAAACTCTTAGTAGAGAAAGATAGCAAATATTACAATCAGAGGTCACTGACCCAACATTACGACAAGCGGAAGCAAATTAAGTTGTTCTAAACAACAAGATCCAAATATGGCCTAAGAGGCCTACAGATAAACAGTTCCGTGCCAGCTGGTTCCGAGTTGCCCCAGGCTGCCACCCGGGAACCCCAGACTACTCGTCGATGTTAATAAAGAACCCACCTTCGAGACCGGTAAAGTCCTCCTCTGAAACAAAAATAAACAAGGTTGAGTTCGACGAACTCAGCAAGATTAGGAGCTATATATGCTCAATGATTGGCTTTCAAGGTTTTATGGCTGTTTTGTGTAAAGCTGATTTTGTTCATTAAAACACGTCTCCAAGGCATCGACTATCAGAATATTTTAAAAGAGGGGTAAGAAGTAACTCTTTCTCTTTTGATTCACTTTCTCATCCTCATCCACTGTACCTGTTCTTCTAAGGCACCTCCCCGAATCACCCTCGAGGAAGTCAACCTTACACTAGTCAGTGGTACCTCTAGTACCCAGTTTTTAGTGATTCCGTTAAAGTTATTGTATGATCTCTGAATCCGTCACCAAGTCGTCCTTAACCGTGGACACGGCTTTTCGAAAAGATTTATCCCTGCAGGGGGTGTACAATGCGAAAGTCGCCAGGTTCCCGCGGACCTCCCAGCTACTTATCCATGCGTACCGTCCGACCCATTGCCTGTACATTTAGCTCTCTTCCGGGGAAAGCCGGCTGGGTGGGAGCGGCTACGACCTTTACCTCGCTTAGGACTAACCCAGGATCATCAGTGGCGGTAGGACAGGTTCAGTGCCTCCAACACCCTACCCCGCGGCCACTCATTTTGCTAAACACCACCATCCTCATCTCAGTCTTGGCCACCATCTCAACACACGCGAAAATGGAAAGCCAAACTAGAGGACCCTCGGCTAGCCCGCCACAAGTTAGTCGGTCGATGAGGTTCCATATTCCCACGCATGGTTGCAAGCTCAACTTGGCTCGAAGGGGAGAACTCGCACTGAGGCGGCGAGAACGAGACAACCCACCACATCCCATGTGGCCTCTCATCCCCACCTTTTAGCATTTTATTATTTGTTCCCACCATTTCTCCACCACCATCCGAGAACTCCACAACTGATCCCAACATGAATATCCATCGGACCAATAAACATTTAATTAAGCATGGCTAAGCAACAACATAGCATAGTTAAGTATTTCAGGCTATCAATACAAACCTATGGATAATAGGACGGAAAACAGGTAATGGCATCGGAAACTTAATGCAACTATAGGATACTCTAATCCAATAAAATTGACATTTGGAACCGCATGCAATATTATGGTGGAGAAAATAATTTGCGGAAAGAAGGATAAGATATGCTCAGAGGGTGGGGATCACGCTTGCCTTGCTCAGCAGGCGGGTAATACTGGTTGTCGGGGTAATGTGGTGAGACCCCGAGTCCTGGATCTAACGATGCATCAAAACACCGGAAATAACACAATCAGTATAAGCAGATCATATGCAATGCGCAAGCACATGATGGCATGACATTTTAATGCACTGAATTACTATAATAAGTATAGCACTTTTAGTTGGGGTGCCAGGAATAATTATTCTACGAGAGAGGAAATATAGCTTCATATTTGTTTTTATGTTCTCCTATGCTTTTAATTTAGGTAACATGCTTAAAATGATTTTGAATGTGTAGCACTTGTGCTTATGAGCATTTTGACTTAAAGGGCACAATTTTAGCAATTCTGGAAAATTATAATGAATTTGAGCTACACATTTTAATTATACCCCTTTCTTTTAATTTAGCAAAACAGCAAAATACACTAGCAGTATTGGAGATGTGAATCATCCTAATAGATTGCATTTATTTTTCTGAGAATTTTGGTATATTATTTGCAAAGTTTGGACAAATATTTTGAATGATATGAATTTCAGAAGTTTTATTCAATTTCTGTTCATTTATCTAATTCGCAGAAAATCGTCCGAGCGTTTTTCACCGAGGGCAGGGCTAGCCCGAGCCACTGACGCGCGGGGCCAGTGTCCAGGGAGGCGCTGACGCGGCGCGGGCGGGCGCTGGGCCTCTGGCGCGTGGGACCGGGCGGTCAGCACCACGCCGGAGCGCGTGGCGGTGGTGGTCGCCGGCGGCGAGGCGCACGGACACGGGATTCTACGGCGCCAGGGGGCACGCAAATGGGCGCGTTCGACGCGCACTAGAGCGGGGATCCCCGGGGCGGAGCTACGGACCAAGAGGTCGCCGGGAAATGATCCGGCGACCCGCTGCGGCGGCGGCGAGCTACGGCTACGGCGGAGCGTCGCGTGCACGGCGAGCTAGAGAGAGAGGGAGAGCGAGGGGAGGTACAGGACGCGCGCTAGCTCACCCTCGTCGCGTGTGCGTGCTCGGAGCGGAGGGAGGAGGGCTGTGGCGGTGGCGAGCGTGCTCGGAGTCCGGCGGCCGGAGCGGAAGAAGACGAGGACAGCGGCGGTGATTTCGGGCGCCCCGGTTCGATCCCGTGGGTGGAGAGGGAGCAGGCGTCGCGGCAGAGCTCGTGGGGGTCGTGGCTGGGCTCGGGGTGGCCTCAATCGACGGCGATGCGGCGGCGGAGCTCGGTGGCCATGGCGCTAGGGTTCGGGGAAGAAACAGGGAAAATATCGGGGCAGAGAGAGCAGAGCGGCGTCAGTGGCATCCTTATCCTTCACGCAGGGTAGCAGAGGAGGGGGGGTCCGGGCGCGGTGAAGGAGGGCGCGGCACGGCGATGGGGTGCGACGGGGACGAGCTCCCCGGTCGCTACAGAGAAGAAGAAGGAGATTTTCTGAAACCCCCCCCCTGCCAATTTTATTTCTCCCTCACAAACAGGTCCTTGTCCATTATAGAGAGGTCCTTTTCTATTTCTTTTTAAAACCAGTAATACTTCTCTGATTTAATTGGGGCAGTTAAACTCTTTAGAAAAATTTGAGAAAGTTCTTGTAGCTTCCCCATACTGTGTAGAAGCACCCCAAAAATTGGCATCTCAAAATAAAATGTTTTGAACAACATTTATTCAGAGGGGTTAAGTAGGGCATTTTGCTCAAATTTCCATGTGTTGCAACTTTTATTAAATTGGAGCAGTGCAAACATGATATTTTGAATTCTTAGAACTTCCTTGAAAAATATGCAAGATCCAAAGTAATTTGGTTTTTATCAAGTGCAAACATATTCTTTGAACTCTTGGAACTTCCTTGACAAAAATGCAAGATTTCAATTGTGGGTTGCAATGAACATAATAGTAGCAATTTGATATGGATGCCATGATGCAATGAACACAAAAGTGGAAAAATTACACAGGTTTTCAGGTTCTCAACCTTGGGCTGTTACAATTCTACCCCCCCTACAGGAATCTCGTCCCGAGATTCTAAGGTTGCGGAAGAAAGTCGGGATACTCCTCACGAAGACTAGACTCTCTTTCCCAGGTAGCTTCTTCTTCGGAATGGTGAGACCACTGAACTTTGAAGAACTTGGTAGTCTTATTCCGAGTCTTCCTTTCTGCTTCATCTAGGATACGTATGGGATGCTCGCGATAGGTGAGATCCGCATGGATATCCAGCTCCTCATGATTGACTCCACGGATGGGATCCTTGAAACAACGGCGGAGTTGGGATACATGGAACACATCATGCACATCCAGGAAGTTGGTTGGGAGTTCTAGCTGGTAGGATAGATCTCCTCGTTTGGCCTGAATGGTGAAAGGGCCAACATAACGAGGGGCCAACTTTCCCTTGATCCCAAAGCGACGAACACCACGAAGTGGAGAGACGCGGAGATAGGCCTTGTCACCAATTTCATAATGGACCTCCTGATGGTGCTTGTCATAGTATCTCTTCTGCCTAGACTGGGCAATCTTCAGATTCTCTCGTATGATTTTCACCTTTTCCTCCGCTTCATTGATCACCTCTGGACCCAAGAGTTGCCTCTCTCCGGTCTCGGACCAATTTAGCGGAGTTCGGCATTTTCTTCCATACAGAACCTCGAACGGGGCCATACCCAGACTCGCTTGATAGCTATTGTTGTAGGAGAACTCGACGAAGGGAAGGTATTTTTCACACCCCTTTCCAAAAGACATTACACAAGCTCGAAGCATGTCCTCTAGAACTTGATTCACCCTTTCGGTCTGACCATCAGTCTGGGGATGGAAAGCGGTGCTGAAGTTGAGGCGGGTTCCCATGGCTTGTTGGAAACTCGTCCAGAACCTGGAGATGAACAAGCTGCCACGATCAGAAATTATCTTCTTGGGAACACCGTGAAGTACGATGATCCGGGAAGCATAAAGGTCAGCCAGCTTAGCAGCTGTGATGTCGACTCGCACCGGGAGGAAGTGAGCCACTTTGGATAGTCGGTCAATGATTACCCAGATGGCATCGGTTCCCTTGGGAGACTTCGGCAGACCCGTAATAAAGTCCATACCAATCTCATCCCATTTCCATTCTGGAATCGCAATAGGGCGAAGAGTGCCAGCAGGCCTTTGATGTTCAGCCTTTACACGATGACATGTGTCGCATTCAGCAACATGCTTGGCGATTTCTCTTTTCATCCGAGTCCACCAGAATAGTGGTCGAAGGTCTAAGTACATTTTGGTACTACCGGGATGAATAGAGAGAGGGGAATCATGCGCTTCTTTGAGGATCAACTCCTTCAGATTCTGTTCCTTTGGCACCACCAGACGGTCACCAAAGTACTCGATTCTCGCTTCATTCACCAAGAAGCATTTGGCCTTTCCACTAGCAATGTTCTTCTTGATATTAAGAATGCCATTATCTAGTTTCTGCGCCTCCTTTATCTGGTCTACCAGAGTAGATTTGATTTCCAGATTTGCGAGGTAGCCAGAAGGGACAATTTCCAGGTTCAAACGGGCGAACTCTTCATGGAGAGCAGGTTGAGCCTTCTCAATCATCAGGTTGTTCCTATAAGCTTTTCGACTTAGCGCGTCAGCCACGACGTTCGCCTTGCCGGGTTGGTAGTTCAGACTCACATTATAGTCTTTGATTAACTCCAACCAACGTCTTTGCCTGAGATTTAGATCCGGCTGAGTGAAAAGGTATTTCAGGCTCTTGTGATCTGAGTAAATCTCCCAACGGTTAACAAACATGTATGGTCTCCATTGCTTCAGAGCATAAACCACAGCGGCAAGCTCTAAATCATGAGTTGGGTAATTTTGCTCATGTGGCTTCAATTGGCGAGAGGCATATGCCACTACATGGCCATCTTGCATTAGCACACAGCCCAAGCGTTGCAGAGAGGCGTCACAGAAGACTACGAAATCCTTGCTTGCGCCCGGCAGGGCAAGCACAGTAGCAGAAGTGAGTTTGGCTTTTAGGGTTTTGAAGCTCTCTCAAGCCTTGTCCGTCCATATGAACTTTGTATCCTTCTTGAGAAGTTCAGTCAGAGGCTTGGCTATCTTGGAGAACCCTTCGATGAATCGACGGTAGTAACGTGCCAATCCGAGAAAGCTTCGGATGTCCTTGACAGACATGAGAGTTACCCAATCCATAATAGATTGAATCTTGTCGGGAACGACAGCCACTCCACTTGCGGATATCACATGTCCAAGGAAGACAAGATTATCCAACCAGAACTCACACTTGGAGAACTTGGCATATAGGCGGTGTTCTCGAAGGCGTGTCAGGACCAAGCGAAGATGCTCGGCATGCTCTTCATCGGTTTTGGAATAGACGAGAATTTCATCGATGTAAATGACGACGAACTTGTCGAGATAATCCATGAAGACTGAGTTCATGATCCTCATGAACGTCGCAGGAGCATTTGTGAGACCAAAGGACATAACTGTATACTCATAGGAGCCATAGCGAGTAACAAATGCCGTCTTTGGGATATCCTGCTTTCGGATCTTGATCTGATGGTACCCTGACCTCAGGTCCATCTTGGAGAATACCGTTGCACCAGCTAGTTGATCCAATAGATCATTGATGCGAGGAATAGGGTACTTGTTTTTAATCGTCACCGCATTTAACGGCCTGTAGTCAGAGACTGGACGAGGCACGGTAGAATCCCTCTTCTTGACAAAGAGTACGGGACAACCCCAAGGTGAACTGCTCGGCTGAATGAACTCCTTCGCTAACAATTCATCAATTTGCTCCTTTAACAGCGCCAACTCCTCCACCGGCATTCGTTAGGGCTTCTTGGCAATCGGCGCAGTACCGGGAAGCAACTCTATGACAAACTCCATACTTCGATCAGGTGGCATACCAGGCAATTCCTCCGGGAACACATCCAGGAAGTCGCACACAACATGGATGTCTTGGATTTCAGGAGGGGATAAGCCTTCCATAAAGCAAAGGAAGAGCTCTGGTGAGTTGGGCATGGATGAAGATGGAGGTCTTGACTGTGCAGACCAATACTCCACAATGTCGCCGGAAGATGTGGTCACGGTGATGGTTCTGGCAGCACAGTCGAGGTTAGCCTTGTATTTCCCTAGCCAGTTCATGCCCAATATGGCATCAAAGCCGGTTGACTTGAAGGCTATCAGAGGAAATGGGAAGGGGAATGAGCCTATCTTAATTTGGACTTCGGGGGTCACCCTTTTGGTTTGCCAACGAGTGCCCGGGCTGGTGACCAGTAACGGTGTTTCCAACTCTTCAAACGGTATATTGTTTTGTTGTGCAAATGCTACCGAAATGAATGGATGTGATGCTCCAGAATCAAACAATATTGTAGCTAGAGCTGTATTAATTCGAAGCGTACCCATCAGGACACTGGGGTCCTCCTCAATGTCTTCAACAGTGACGTGGTTCAGGCGACCACGGCTAGCCGTACCCGTCTTGGCTACGGGCGTGGCAGAGGCTGGTGGTGGCGCCTTCCGAGGGCATTCTATGGAGTAGTGGCCGGGCTGGCCACAACTGTAGCACGTGCTTGTCGGTGGTGCAGGGAGTTGAGGACGATAACCACTTCCGCCCGGGCCCATTTTTGGAGTAGGAGAGCGCGGCAGAGGTGGCCTGTACCCCGAGGTCCTTGGCACAAACGGAGGACGGGGCACGCAGCTATAGGGAACAAAGACCCTTCGCTTCTTGCCGTCGGAAGCCGAGGAGCTCTGATGATCCCCTTGAAGTGGCCTCTTAGTGGCCTCCAGTTCCTTCCTTCCCTGTTCCAGGGTGAGAGCCTGGTTGTACAGTTCCTGGTAGCTCGGGAACTTGAATGGCAGAAGCTCGTAACGAAGCCTTGGATTTAGCTGAACGGGAGAGACGGCTGAATTCATGACCATAGACTGGAATGTCCTCCGACCCTGATGGTAGTACGCCATGACATCCTCATCAAGTGGCGCCGGAGGAGTGTGGAAACGGTGCGCACTGGCCGGCTGGTTGCCATACGGCGACTCGAGTGCAGTAAGCCTCGGGTCTCGGTGAGGTCCGGTAGGCGGGGTTACGCCACCAACTCCCGGACTGCAAACGTCGGGAGGCAGCTCCTCCAACGGGGGTGGGCGAAGTAGTGAGAGAGGAAGCGTCCCATCCATGACATACGGGCGCACACTCATCAGTGTATGACGGTGGCTTGCGCGCGCCGAAACAGCGTAGAGGTACCACTGCCGGGCTCGACGGTCCAACGCTCGGACTAGCTCAATTAGTGCCCGGTGCCTGCTGTCCGACTCAATCTCGCCGCTGCTGTATACAGCTCGGTAGACACCTGACGTACTGTCGTCGGCAGCTGGGAAGTGGCAGAAATCCGACGCCTGGTTAGCGAGGTACGGACAATAGCTGCGGTAAATAGAGAGGCCGTTATACGCGGCCTCCTGAAACGCCTGTTCCACGGTCATACCCATGCCTCTAGCTACGTTCTCAACGCGATTCCCCTCGTCGTTGAGCACGCGCACCTTACAGAAGAACTGCGCTTGGCTGTACGGTGCATACTCCTCATACACCGCGTACTCCGGGTACCACCTACAACCATGGCTGGCCAAAGCTGCGGCAAACAAGGCGTGGAACCCTCGGTTGCCCTCACATCGAGTGAGGCAAACATCCAAGCCCGAACCAGTCATCTGTAGCAAGAATAATTCAAATGTCAGGTACGGAGACTCTAGATTCAGGAATGAAAGTAGAACTCGGGTAGAGACTAGGCACTGAAAGGAGAATGATCCTGAAAGCAAACATAGGGACTGGAGCCCCTAAAGCTGGTCGCCCCGCGCCCTAAAACCCAAAGCGAGTAAGCGTAATCCACTTGTATGACAAGTCATGCGCGGCGGAAGCGACACGGGGTATTCATTTCCCCCTCGACTCCAACTTGCCTAGCCTACTACGTGAAGCCACTAGTTCGAGTGTTCCATTTGCGTGTGCGGTAAAATGGTTTGAGGAGAAAATTAGGGCTCGGGTCAGGAGAGTGTGACGCTCTGATCTTGACCCTGGCAACCTGCACTAGGGATCGCTGAGATGGCGGTCTGACCTACTGCTGTGGCTCATGGACATAGGCGAAGCTTGGGAAAGGTCGTGGCCAACCCTCCAGCCGGCACTCCCAGGTAGAGTGCTAATGTCTAGCGTATCGGTTGGTTGGCGCGTGTGGGTAGTTACACCCCATGCAGGGTAAATCTTTTCGGAAAGCCGTGTCCACGATTATGGACGACTTGGTACCTTATTTCGGTGATCATAGACAACTTAAAACTCATCATAAAACTGTCGACTAAGGGTGGTTAGGGTTACTTCCTCGGGTTGAGCGAGGGGGTGATTCTTGAGGGTGGTGCAAGCGATGACATCTCAGTGGCTACAGAAGCTGGAGGATGAAGTTAGAGGTGTTGTTTCCTTATCCCATTTTAAAAGTCTACTGATGCGAGATTCTCTCCTCCCTCGATTTGAAAACAAAGATGGCTTTATGCAAAGACATTCATGATTACTCTCTGAACGGGCAGATATATAATAGGCTAAATAAGTCTTGTTGAGTACCTCCTGTACTCAGCCTTGCGCACTTTTTGGATAGGTGAAGGTTGCAACTCCACTGCTGGTTTCTACATGGACATCGACGAGTAGATCGTGGTTCCCGGGCAGCAGCCTGGAATCGATGGGCGGGACGTCGCTTATGTTATGGCCTCTTAGGTCTTTTGGTTCTTGTTATGCAGCATTACATAATTTGTTTTCGTTGTTTGATGTACTGTTCTCTGCTTGTAATATTTGCTATCTTCACTCTGCTAAGAGTTTGAGTACTATTGCTTTGAGTCGTAGAGTCACTGTTGTGTTACCGAATGTTCAACTGTTGGCTCTCGAGATCGAGGTTAGGCTTATATCAGATGGATATCTGGGATTTGTCTAGCCTAGCTCTCGGGGGTGCTACATCCCCGCGCCATACAACTCCTCCGTCGAACTCCCTGTGAGCTCCTCTCCCGATTCCTTCCGTCCCCCCTCTCGATTTCTTCACGTATCGTCGAATTCGTGCCTGATTTCTTGATGTCCGCAATTGCCGCGCAAGGAGCTCCGCTCGAGCTGCTCCTGTGCTGCGCCCGCTGCGGCTCTTGCCTCCGGCCCGCACCCACACACCCACAGAAGTACAACACACACACCAGCTCCCCGCAACCAATCGCCACTGCCAAAACTGCTTCCCCGTTGCCGGTCCTCTAAATATCGTGTGTCGCTACTGAAGTCTGAATTGTTTTTGTGTCATGTTCATTTAACATCGCCTGATGCCATCTTGTCCCGTCGGGCTGCTATTCAATCACATCCACCCGAGCCAGTCCAGTGGTTGCGTTCCATCTGAGCCATCCGTAGATCCCGAGTTCGAACCTCGGGGCGCATTGGATAAAAAGCGCCCTTTTCGTTTCCCTCACTGAAAGCATGGACCCACCGGTCAGTGACCGAGTGCCCCACACATGCGCGCCCACGCCAGCGTGGCACTGGGTCCCGCACGTTAGCCTCTCAGGCTAGATCCATGCGCGGTGACAAAATGCCCAAAGAGACCTCTACGCTGCAACTTGCACCGTGCCCCCTGCATTTTCTGGTTTTCACCATGGAACCCTCACCAACATAGTTTCATCACCAACAAGTCCCTGCCTTTTTGCAGGAACAACCCTAACACTAAATTGCTAAAAACTTTTATTCTATAACTCCAAATTAAATAATATTTATATGTTTATTTATCATAAAAATGCAATGAACATTAATATGTCATCCTTATGCCATGTTGCATGTTTTTTTACTACTTAGTGTCGTTTGTTAGTTGCACCTAAATAATTAAATATGGAATGTGTGGGGGTAATTAATATATATATATATATTGCCCCATTCCATTTAATTTGACTAGATCACCTATGCCATGTCTTGACATGCTAATCAAAATTTAATTTAATGGTTAGATAATTAACTCGAATCTAAATATTAATCGTTGGAATCCCAGTTTCGCTCAATTTGGATTAAGTGCATCTCATAATGCATCTTGCCATGTAATGTGTAATTCTCATGATCATGCTGGATCTTTGACCGTACTCGTAAAATGCATCTTTTGCGCTTTCCAGTGTTTTCCAGTGCTTCTTCACGGATAAGACGTTGCGATGTGTGAGCAACGACAAGTTCTTCTTCCATGCGGGATTCCAGGCAAGCGTTTCCCCTTTGATCACCTATGCATGCCTTTTGCCTCTATTGCTAGCCTTGTGATACGATGCTTGTGTCTTGATCCTCTGCCATGTTTACCTTGCAGCCATGATATAGCCCCCACCTTCATATCCTATTAACTGTTGTTTGTTTACTTGTTGGCTGCGAGTCGTAGCGCATGCTTAGAGTTGGTTGTGCAAGTCGTCTGTCTGTCTTATATTTCACACGCTTAGTATGTTAGAATGTTGTACTTCAATAAAATGATATCTTGTGTTGGGTATTATAACTAAATGACAGGGCACCAGCGGAAGGCCTTGCGAGGTGCTTTGTTCTGCTAAGTGTCGACCTAGGAACTGAGATTTTGTCCTCGAATCCATGTCGCAGCGCACTAACCACTTGTGGGAGGCCCTACTGAGCCCCCCTCGACTTTGACCGGATCTTCATCTAGTCCATGTGCCGCAAGTAGTTCGGGCTTTCAATTTTCTCATATGCATGTGCATGATGATGATGATTTATGAGAGGTTATGTGATATGGGGGGTCATCTAGGGGCGGTGCGCGCGAAGCGGACAGTTCCTACTGTGGTTTGAGCCGCATGGTGCGTAGGCGCAAACTAATGAGTCCGCAATTGAGGTATTGGCCGGACTCTTCACGCGGGTAACAACTCATATGGGTGGCACTTGGACTTGCTGTAGTGAAGGAACGAGTCGTGTTGAGAGGCCCTAATGTTTTTTATTGGGTTGATCGAACGAGTATGGGTAAAGTAGTGCACCCCTGCAGGGTATAATCTTAGGGTCAATGGGTTATGTGCCATGGTTCGCTGAGTTTTATCGGTCTGAGCCCTACCCACGCTGTTTCTCTAGTTTGTGCCCTGGTTTGCTCTCATATCGCCCAAACGCTCGTTTCCCTCTGTTCAACCTACTTTAACCAGTGGGGTCAGCCTGGCGCGGCTCGGCCTGGCGTGGCTCGGCCGGAATTTCGTGGGGTCGTGCCTTTGACCTTAGAGCATGCATGCATGCAAGTGGGGCCAGCAACGGCGGAGAGCATGCATGGAGCCGTACGTGCGCGTCTATGCCTGTGCTCGACGCGCCTTCAATGGCGTGCCCCCCTTGGCCGACAAATAGCTACCTCTCCGCCTATACTTCCGGCCCGGACGCGCATCTGCTCCGCAGTCCTCGCGTCTCTCTTGCCTACTCTGTCCTGCTCCAAGTTGAGCAGTCTGGAGCCGACTTAATGTCCCGTCGCCATTACTGCCTTCTAGACCGCGACGCCGTCCAGAGACCATAGATGGCATTAAAAGGAGCCACCTCCTTGCCTGTTGCACTCACAAATCCCCTCTTCCTCTCCTAGACAGCTTCACCCAGTCCCTTATCTCTCGATGGCTCGTGGTGATGGAAGCTCCACTCCCAGCTCGAACCGCCACCGCCGCCACGTCCCATATCCTTGGTTTCTGGAGGCGAGCGAGGGAAGTGGCATGGGGAGTGAGCGTGGGCGTGGGTGTGCGCGTACTCCTCCAAGCTCGAGCAGGTGGCGAGCGAGGGAAGCAGCATAGGACGGGGAGTCTCCAAGTCCAAGGGGCAGGGGTAGGGCCATTGTGCCCGATCCCATTCCCTTCATCGATCTGTCGGACGAGGACGACAAGGACGACTAGGGTATCCACTGGACCATGGCCTGGAATGAGGAGGTCATAGAGGTGCTGCACTCCGGTTTGGCCTGGGCCATGGCCGACCAGAAAGCCATGGACCTTGCCAAACATTCCGCCGCCGAGCAGCAACGGCTCAAGATATACTCGGAGAGCCAGGGGAAGAAGCAGGACATGTGGTCGGCGTCGAACAACAACGTCTCAGAAGAAGTGGATGCCATGGGCAAGGGCAAGGGCAAGAGCAAGGCTGAGACGGTGGAGGTTTCCCATGACGAGGACGAGTGGTAGTCCATTTTAGTTATTAGTTTCTTTATTAAAGGCAATGGCCTTGTGCTTGCTGTTTCCAATTGTGTGTGTAAATTCACTTCAGTTTGACAATTTTCAGCCAGTCCACTGTTTTTGGCTTAGAAATGAGGCTGTTTACCCTACCTTTGGAGCTCATTTGAATCTCATTTTTCAGCGAGTCCACCATTTTTGCTTAGAAATGAGGCCGTTTACCCTACCTTTGGAGCTCATTTGAAACACATATTTGAGGCGTCTCCACCTTTTTTTGCTTATAAATGGATTTATTTGGTCTCACTTGGTTACGACGGGTAACAGCCAAAATCCGCATTTGGTGCGCCAAAATAAGGGTGTGCGGGCCAAAAATCCCCGTTGGGTCCACTCGTCAGCGAGTGTACAGCCCTTGTCCAATCAGATTGCAGATTGAGCTTCTCGCGGATCGCCTACAGATTCCCTCTGGAGGAAATCGGACGGCTGCATATTCCTTCTAGAGGAAATCGGACGGCTACAATTTGATCGACATTTGAAATGAGATTCAAATATTCAAACAAATGTCAAAAAAAAGGAAAATCTTGCGCATATAGTCGTATTATTTCATATACTAACGACTCAAGTTAGAAAACATGGTCTACATACATTTAAAAGGAGAATGGCATGGAGATCATGTGATATTGCATAAATCAAACAATGAGGTCTAAGGTTGCAGAGAAGTGGTTTTTGAATTGCACCATGAAATTTTTAAAAACCTCACAAAAGCTTTGTTTTGGAGTGACTAAGAAGGACCCATGCTTAATTTTTCATTTGCATGTTTTAAACTTGTTTAAATGTTGGTCAAACTTAGGTTTGACCGAATTTGAAATAACCAAAATAAATTTAAAAATTATCGAAAAAATGAAAAATCGACGCACATAGTCTTAATATGTCATATACTAACAACTCATGTTGAAAAACATGGTCTACATACATTCAAATGAGAAGGGAGAGGATCTCATATGATATCGCATATCTCAAATGTGCAAATGAGAATTGCAACATGATAATCTTAAAATACTCACGAAAGTATCATTTAGGAGTGACTAAGAATGGTCTAGGCCAAGTTTGCGCACAAATTTTACACAAATGTTCGCCTGTTCGCGCCCAGAGCACGCCGGGCACGCTCTGAGCGCGTCCAGAGTGCGCACTTAACGTGTTCGACAAAAGTACAATAACAAATATTCAAACGATTCAAGTTGATAAACAAGGTCTACACACGTTAGATCGTGTAACTACATAGAGCGCACATTGTCGGTGCAAGTTCACGTCTAGTTTGTGTCTACATTGCGCTTGCTGTGTTGGCACGGATGCACCGATACGTGTCTAGTTCGTGCAACAAATGCTTCTGATACGTGTAGATGTCTCACAACGTCTCGTCTCCAACTGCAGTAAATTTGACCAGAACGACGACGCGCATCAACTGTTCGACAATTGTACTCGACACATATAGGGGCACCAGATGACGTGGTAAACATTTACATGCATGTCACTTCAACTAGACGTGAAGCACGGTCACATGATGTCATCATTGCGAATAAAATCCCAATGTGCATTGTGTTGTCATGTTTACACTGCCGTTGGCAAGAAAACCATGAGACGCGCCTGTTCAGTGCCCAAGCGCATTTATTGATTTACACGCCGGCGATAGTGAATTCATCAGGAGCAGTTATCCCTTCACTAATAAAAACCCCAATGCGCATTGGCATTGCCGTTCACTCGCTCTTCTCTCTTCTATGTGAAAAACCCTAACCACCACTTCTCTCCAACAACAATGTCGTCGGAAAACGAGCCTTGGTGGCAGAACCCAGCCATCCCGAGTAACTCCGACGGGGAGGGCAACCCGATCGAGTGGTGGTAGGAGGGCCACGGACACGGGAATGGCGGCGGCGGCTCCGGCACCGACAACGACGGCGAGGGGTTCGACGCCGACCAGAGCGGCAGCGACGGTGAGGGGTCTGACCCCGACCCCAGCGACGACGACGACGATCCCCATGGGTCCGAGGGGGAGGACTCGGACCCGGAGTTGAATAAGGGCGACGAGGAGGAGAAGGACGACGACGAGGACAAGGACATGGAGGAGGATGAGGTCGAGGAGGAAGCAGAGTAGGAGGACGACTCCTCCTCCGACGACGGACTGCCGCCCAAGAGGCAGCGCGCGTAGGAGCCGCACCCGGCGATCGTCGTCGTAGCAGTAGCAGTGCATTAGTTGCACTGCTACTGATTAGTAGTAGTATTAGGCCGCCGCCGGCGTAGTAGCAGTGCTGCATGTACTGCTAATCTTTTGTAATTGTTAATATAATCCTAATATAATCGAGTTTAAATTAGTAGTAGTTGTTTCAGTTCGAGTTATAAATCGATTTTCAGCTTTCAAATCGAGTTATGAATCCTATTATAAATCGAGTTTCAATTAGTAGTAGCAGTTTCACTAAACAATAACGTACCAATCAACAAATTATCAGTTACGTTAATGTTAATCCAGTTAATTCAGTGTTAATTCAGGGTTAATTCAGTGTTAACTCAGTGTTATTTCAGTGTTAATTCAGTTAATTCGGTGTTAATTGGGGGCGGTGATACCCAACCTGGGCGTCAGACTCGTTCCTTCCTGTCCCCACTTGAGCGGTCCCACTTGGAGGAGGATGACGTACTACTCCAGTCAGCCCGAGCCGAGGCAAGCCACGCCAAGCCGACCCCACCAGTCAGCCCAAGTGCGGGTCAAAGGAGGTTGACCAGAGGGAAACGAGCGTTCGGCCGATATGCGAGCAAACTAGGGCACATAATAGAGAAATAACGCAGGTATGGCACAGACCGATAGAACTCTGCTCGGTATGGCACATAACCAATTAACCCATAATCTTATCGATGAGCCGTGTCCGCGGTTATGGACAACTTGGTGCAGATGCTGGCTAACAAGATATAGAGAATTTGCACCTAATATATGTTAATAAACTTGACTAGTAATATAGATCTTCTTTCACAATAAATGGTAACTAAAACTATTCATTGTGTGAATTCCACGAATTGCTTCCTCATACTTGGTTGAGGGGGTTAATCCGAGAATGGGTTATGATTGGTGTTAGTTGTAGTTGGTTACGTATGCGCTCTCTCATCCCTCTCAAATAGACGAATGTTGTAGTGTGTCTCTAAAGTTGTCTAGAGCTTGCACGCTGCTGCTAAACCGTCCTAAGGAGATGCGCTCACCTGTTCGGGCTACATATTACGCATTCGTTAGAACTCTCCTTAATGCTTGCCTTTCCATCATTACCGATAGTATTGACCCATGTATATGGGATGTATTTATGTGCAGTCAACAGGTTTGAAGTACGACGACGTTAGCTTAGGAATCCCTCCGGCTTGGGCTGGGCAGGGATATGGCGCCATCGCTCATCTTCAGGACTCTTAGTCCAATTTGGATCTTATCCGTAGTCGGATACTATTTTGCTTCCGCTCTGCTTTGTATCTTTGTATTGTATCATTTGTATCTTGACTCATTCGAATTGTTGTTGTATTTATTATATCTTCTGTTGTTGTGGGTCTTTTGGGATCGTTGTAATGTTATCACAATTCCAACCAGATAATGCGCATGTTTGGGCGTGCACATTATGTCTCGGTGGCGACCAAAAATTGTTAGATGTGAATTTCGGCGGGATCGCTTAAATCTACATAGTACCGATTTTGGAGCGTCACAAAGTGGTATCAGAGCCAGTGTTTCGATCTCCTTGTTGTTTCAATATGATTGGTTATTGAAGCAGCGGGTCCACAAAGCCTGTAGGATAACCTCGCTAACGGTCGTTGTTTCAAGAGTGTCTAAGCTATTTGACTACATTAATTTTAAAAGATCTCAATAGGATTCTTGTTTACTCCTTATCTCTATTCTCTTTCTCCTCTTATCTTATTTGTTTTGGAATCTCTTCTCTTATCCAACTATCAAAGTTTAGGATTCTACGTGGGTGGACAATCTCTTGCCTTTTATCCTATTTGATTCGATCTGCGGGAATCATCATCGACATGATCGACTCTTCTTGTTAGTGGTGTCGACAACTTGAAGATGGAGTTAGAACTTCTTGTTAGTGGTGTCAAGAAGTTTATCTTGGAGCACGAAGACTCGGTAGTTACCCCTCTCTTCTTGTGGTCTCGGCGTGGATCGCGGGACGCGATCACTTGTTAGTGGTGTCCATAGTAACGCCCCGGTTTTTCCCCAATTAGTTTTTTTTTTGTTTTTCTTTTTGCATCATCATATCATCATACATGTTGTCACCTTGCATGTTTTTTATTAAATCACATAAAAATATTATTGTTTGCAAATCAAAAATTTGGAAATATTTGCAATTATAATTTTGTCTATAAAAATATTTGCAAAAGTCTATTCCCTCTATTATTTTCCTTTTCTTTTTTGGTTTTGCAATTCTAGAGAAAAAACATTTCTAGGCCGAGTCTTTCTTTTGGCCCAACTCCTTTTTATTTTTGGGCCCAGCCCACCTGCTCCTCCGGTCTCTTTCCTCCGTACAGAGGCACGCAGGAGGCGTGGCACCCCCCTCCTCCACCGTGGCCATGTGCCCACCTCCCAACCACTCCCCTTTCCCCTTCCCCTTATAGCCTGGCCCCCTCATCCAAAACCCTATCCGCCTCCATCCCCTCTCCCTCCTCAGCGTCGCCGCCTCTCCCTTCTTCCTTCTCCTGTTCTTCTCCACCAACGAGACCTCCACCACCAACTCGTCGTTGCGCCACCGCTCCAGTTACGTCGAAGGTCTGTAGAACAGCCCTGGAGCAGCGCCTCGTCGTCTTCAACCTCTGGCCCGGAGAAATTGGACCGGGAGCCTCTGCGGCCGTCGCCTTCGTCCGCGTCTTCCTCACGGCCGACGACCCTCCGCCGTCGGAATTTGACGCCATGGTTCATCCCCGCAACATAAAACTCCTCCGACGAACTCCCTGTCAGCTCCTCTCCCGATTCCTTCCGTCCCCCCTCTCGATTTCTTCACGTATCATCAAATTCGTCCCCGATTTCTTGCTGTCTGCCATTGCCACGCAAGGAGCTCCGCTCGAGCTGCTCCTATGTTGCGCCCGCTGCGGCTCTCGCCTCTGGTCCGCACCCACACACCCACAGCAGTACCACACGCACACCCAGCTCCCCACAACCAATCGCCACTGCCAAAACTGCTTCCCCGTCGCTGGTCCTCTGAAGATCGTGTGTCTCTACTGAAGTCTGAACATTTTTTTGTGTCATGTTCAGTTAACATCGCCTGATGCCATCTTGTCATGTCGGGCTGCTATTCGATCACATCCACCCGAGCTAGTCCAGTGGCTGCATTCCATCTGAGCCATCCGGAGATCCCGAGTTCGTACCTCGGGGCGGGTTGGATAAAAATCCCTCTTTTTTGTTCCGCTCACTGAAATCATGGACCCACCGGTCAGTGACCGAGTGCGCCACACACGCGCGCCCACGCCAGCGAGGCATTGGGTCCCGCGCGTCAGCCTCTCAGGCTAGATCCCTGCACGGTGACAAAATGCTTGAAGAGACCTCTACGCTACAACTTGCACCGTGCCCCCTGCGTTTTCTGGTTTTCACCACGGAACCCTCACCGACACAGTTTCATCACCAACAAGTCCCTACCTTTTTGCAGGAACTACCCTAATACTATATTGCTAATAACTTTTATTCTATAACTCCAAATTAAATAATCTTTATATGTTTATTTATCAGAAAAATGCAATGAACATTAATATGTCATCCTTATGCCATGTTGCATCTTTTTTTACTACTTAGAATCATTTGTTAGTTGCACCTAAATAATTAAATATGGAATGTGTGGGGTAAATAATATATATATTGCCCCATTCCATTTAATTTGACTAGATCACCTATGCCATGTCTTTGACATGCTAATCAACATTTAATTTGATGGTTAGATAAATAACTCCAATCTAAATATTAATTCTCGGAACCCCGGTTCCGCTTAATTTGGATTAAGTGCATCTCGTAATGCATCTTGCCATGTCATGCATAATTCTCATGATCATGCTGGATCATTCACCGTAGTCGTAAGATGCATATTTTGCGCTTTTTAGTGTTTGTTGCTTCTTCGTGGATAAAACGTTGAGATATGTCAGCAATGACAAGTTCTTCTTCCATGCGGGATTCCAGGCAAGCGTTTCCCCTTTGATCACCTATGCATTCCTTTTGCCTCTATTGCTAGCCTTGTGATACGATGCTTATGTCTCGATCCTATTCCATGTTTACCTTGCAGCCATGATATAGCCCCCACCTCCACATCCTATTAATTGTTGTTTGTTTACTTGTTGGCCTGCAAGTCGTATCGCATGCTTAGATTTGGTTGTGCGAGTCGTATGTCTGTCTTATATTTCACATGCTTAGTATGTTAGAATATTCTACTTTAATAAAATGATATCTTGTGTTGGGTATTATAACTAAATGATAAGGCACCGGCGGAAGGCTTTGCGAGGTGCTTTTTTCTGCTAAGTGTCGACCTAGGAACTGAGATTTTGTCCTCGAATCCAAGTCCGAGCGCACTAACCACTTGTGGGAGGCCCTATGGAGCCCACCTCGACTTTGAACGGTTCTTCAGCTTGTCCATGTGCCGCAAGTAGTTCGGGCTTTCCATTCGCTCATATGCATGTGCATGATGATGATGATTGATGAGAGGTTATGTGATATGGGGGGTCATATAGGAAGGTGCGCGCGAAGCTGACATTTCCTACTGTGGTTTGAGCCGCATGGCGCGTAGGCGCAAACTAATGAGTCCGCAATTGAGGTATCGGCTGGACTCTTGACGCGGGAATCAACTCATATGGGTGGAACTTGGACTTGCTGTAGCGAAGGAACGAGTCGTGTTTATAGGCCCTAATGTTTTTGATTGGGTTGACCGAACGAGTATGGGTACAGTAGTGCACTGATGCTCACGGTGGTGTGTTGTTGGGAAACCACAAGAGGAAGGTGTGACGTAGTGCATCAGCAGGATTTCCTCAGTTATGAAACCAAGGTTTATCGATCCAGTAGGAAATGAGAATTCATTCGAGGTTGTTGGCAGCTGACTTTGGCACGGCGCCACACCGGTGTCAGCAACGAACATGGAACCTGCACACAAACAATCGAGATACTTTGCCCCAACTTAACAATGAGGTTGTCAATCTCACCGGCTGGCTGTAACAAAGGATTAAACGTATGTGTGGAAGAAAGATGTTTGTTTGCAGAAAGTAACAGGTTTGTAGTTTGTGGTTTATCATATTAAAGAGAAGGACCGGGCTCCACAGTTCACTAGTGATGTCTCTCCATACATAATAATAACATTCATGCGGGTAAACAAAGAACAACTGGGCAATTTATGGAATAATGATGAGCAAACCAATGCATATACTAACGTTATAATGCCTTGTGTGAGATTTATTCGGGCATTACAACAATATACATAAACCGTTCCAACAGCATCTATGACTAATAATCCACCTTCCGGTTAGCGTCCGCACCCCTTTCAATATTAAGTTGCATGCAACAGATTATCGCCTTAAGCACTGTGTGTAAAGTAAGTAAGTAACATCATCCTTGAACAAAGTACTACTGTTTTATCCCTAGTAGCAACAGTACATCTACAACATTAGAGCTAGTTGTCACCACCCCAGATTAAATAGAGACATGAACCTACTATCGAGCACAAATACCCCCTCTTGGAGTCACAAGCATCTACTTGGCCAGAGCATACACAAGTAACGGAGAGCATGCAAGATCATTAAATAGCACACACATGATATATTATGAAGCAATAACTATAGTACTCAATATTCATCGGATCGCAGCAAACACAACATGAAGAATTACATAATGGTGATCTTGATCATGATAGGCAGCTCACAAGATCTAAACATGATAGCACAAGAGGAGAAGACAACAAACTTGCTATTGCTATGGACCCGTATTCCAAGGGTAGACTACTCACGCATCAGTCTGAAGGCGGTCATGGCGACGTAGAGGCCTCCGGGGACGATTCCCTCTCCCGGTAGGGTGCCGGGGAGAAGTTCTGATCTCTCTTGAATTGGTGTTGACGACGGCGGCGGCTCGGGACCCGTGGAGGAAATAATAAACACCATGCTAGGGTTTTTGGCCGAAGGTGTATTTGTAGCCAAAAGGGCGAAGGCGGTGGAGGGCCGAGGGCCCCACACCTGGTCCTCGCGTGGCACAGGGTGGACGCGCGTGAGCACGGAGTGGCGCCACCTCGGTGCCCCACTTCGTCTCGTTCTCGACTTTCTCGAACGTTCCCGATGAAAAACTGACTTCAGAAAAGAAATCGTTCGATTCCGAGAATATTTCCTTAAATAATTTTCTGAAACCAAAAATAGAAGAAAAAAGGGAACTGGCACTGTGGTATCTTGTTAATATGGTAGTCCCAGAAAATGCATAAAACTATATAAAATGTATATAAAACATGTAATAACATGGTATAATATAACATGGAACATAAGAAATTATAGATACGTTGGAGACGTAACAAGATCCCCTAGCTTAATTCTACTAGTCCTGAGTAGGCAAAGACGATAAAAGAAGAATAGTTTCTGAAGTGAAATGCTTTAACACAGTCTTGATCACGTAATAATGTAAGGCATGTAAACTGAGATCAAATGAATAAGGGTTGTAGTTTATATCGATATCAAATGAGTAATAAATAAAGAAGTAGCTAAAGCAGGCGAAGCTTTCAATGATATAGTACTAGATAGCAATCAATTGTGCAAAGTAGATATTAGAGATGATTTAAGCATTAAGCACAACAATATAATCATTTAATGCTTCCGACAAACATGACAACGTTGTGAAAGGATCAAGTCAAACAATATCAATATGCACGTAGAAGATCAACTCCTTATTTATTCAAAAAAACAAGCAAGCGTTCAACGTTGGTTCCTGGCACCAGGATGTTTTGGCTAAGAGAACGTTAACGGAAGTTTGGAAGGCCAACGGAAGAAAGGCTCACAAGGCTGCAAGTGATCATTAGTGTAACATCCCAATTTTTAGAAAAATTTAAAACTTTGCATCCATGCATCATCATCATTAAACTTGTCACTTAAATCACATAGTATTTAAATTAAATTATTTATATATGTTTTAGTTGATTTTATGTCCATTAAATTGTTAATTGAATTTATAATAATATTCTTTTTTATTCTATTTTTACCTTGGAAAAAATTGATATCAAAAGGATCTATATTTAATAAGCTTTTCCAATTATATTTTTATGAATTTTTCCGAGAAGTTTTGATATAGTTTTGAAATTGTTTTATACTCAAAAGATTTAAAAACAGAAAATGAATTATAAAAAGAAAAATCGAGCCGGGCCAGCAAGTGGGCCGAAGCCCACAAGCTATCTACCGCGCGCGCAGCGCCACAGCCCGCCAGCAGCCCATCCCCGCCCGCGCGCACCTCTCTCTCTCTCTGACAGGTGGGCCCCACCTGTCATCCCCGTCGCGGCGACCCCTACTTCCCAAAATCAAGCCCACGACCTAGCCGAGAAACGGCCGAATCAATTGGTTGATTCCCGGCGATTTACTCCCCCAATTAACTCGTCGTTGCCCCTAAAAGAACCCCCTCGACCCCCTGTCTCTTTTTCCCCAAGCCCCATACCCCGAGAGACACCAGGCCGCCCACTAGCATCCCCGGAGCTCCGCCGTTGCCGACGGCAAGTTCGACAAACTCCGGTGAGCAGCGTCCCCCTCGAGACCACTCTTCACTCCCACTTGTTTCTCTTTGTCATTGCGCACCTTAGTGACAAGGTCTCGTGTTTTCTTACGCAGCCGAACTCCGTGTCCGTGCTCACCGACGAGAACCTCCGCCGTGCGCATCTCTGGCGAGCGAATTCGAGAAGAGGAGGACGCTCGGCTCTTCTCCACCGCACCACGAACCTCGCCGTGAGCTCCTCTTCGTCAGGGTATGCCTCGCTATCCTCATAGAGCAGTAGAACGTAGGGAGCGCGAACGCCGGTGATGGCGCCGCCGTGCGCTTCGGTCACCGGAGCTCCTCCGGCCGGCCGCGCCGCTCGGTTTCGGTCATTTAGACCTAGATCGTTAGATCTAAATCGGACGGCTAGGATTAGTTCACTTAAAAACCCGAACCGGTATGCCGCGTCAGTGCCGCGTCAGCGCCGCGTCAGATATTATTTTCTGATTTTATTTCTTAAATCAATTAATTGGCAGTTTTGCAGAAAACACCCTGCTTACTATTTTTATCATTACTTTTTATCTGTTTATCCAAATTTAAATATTTTTATATATTTGGAATCCTTAGAACCAGTAGAATATTTGGCCTCATTAGTTTTCTGTTTTGACACATTCAAAATTTTCAAATATTTTTTAGAGTAGTTTAAGTGTTTTTGACATAACTTTATTTAGAAAAATTATTTTTGAGTAAATCAAATTGCTAAAAACTTGTTTAGATGCCCTCTGCCCAAATGTCATTTCTACAAACTTTGATTATGAAATTTTATTTAAGGAAACTAAAACTCTTGATGTTACCCTTTATTCATGTCTAAATAAATGAAAACAAATTAAAAATTTATTCATGCATACATCACAAACATTCAAAGAGATACATATAATTGTTTCTTGAAATTAAAATAAATTATTGCATCTCATGCATAGTATATATTTTTCTTTGTATGAACATATGGCTTGTGTGTTTATGTGTGGCTCTTTATTTCTTTTGTTAGACTATTCGGAGGGAAACGAAAATCCTTGCAACTGTAACTGCTGCACTCCCGGTTGCCAAGGCAAGTGGCACACCCCCATAAAAGTCCTATTATTTTCTATGCATGAGTAGATAATTTTTCTATAAGCATGTGTAGGATAGTATTGCTATGCAAGCCATGTTTAGACTTCCGTATTCCTGTGTCTAGGTTCCTATGAAAATACTTAGTTGAATTGTGATGCTATGCAAAACTATTTGATGAAAAGTTAAATTCTACTAAGTTATAATCAAACACCTGGATGGAATTGGTTGCTTGGTTGTATGAGTTGAGTGTTGTCCCCAGGGGATATACCTGTGGGATATTCACTTGTGGATGGCCACCAAGGAACAGAGGAATCTGAAGAACTCCGAGTGAGGATTGCTTCTCGTGCAGCCATTGCCAATATGGGCTCTGTCTTGATCAACTAAGCTGCATGGACTCGCCCCGGCCTGACAGGTGGAGGTAGTGGTTTTTAGGTGGAGCGCGTCAGGACAGAGTGGGAGGGAAAATGCTTCTGAAAGATCTCGTCTCATTCTTCTCCTTTCCCTTATCACAGATGGTGTGTAAAGGATAGTTTGGGTTGAATGGGTACAATGGTGAACGTGCACAACCTCTGCAGAGTTAAAATCTAAGTACTTAGCCGTGTCCCCGGAAACGGACAATTGAGCAGCTGAACGAGGATGTCAACGGAGGATTCCACCATTCCAATTTATAAATGAAAACTTGGTGGGTGAACAAGGGTAGAATGAGACTATGGCTTTCATACCATATTTGTCTCAACGAGGTAAAGTTGTTTTAAAGAGTTAAGGAAAAACTTTCTTTCTGCAAAATAGCCTTGAGCTCCACCAGCCAAAAAAGCATATAAATTATAGAGTTATTCCTCTAAGTTTCAACCATAGTGTCACTTGCCAGTTCCATTTTTAATGGTTCTGACCCACGTTGTTGCAATATATATCTTATTGCAGACTGTTCTGATGATGAGTGAGATTTTGCTAAGGGTGTCGAGTCTTCAACCAACATGCTCGCCTGTGGCACATGATGATGATTGGGGACTCCATGAAGAATAATTTTCCGCTATTTACTTTGTTCACTGCTAGCTTTATGCTATGCGAATTGTAATGAATATTTTCGAAGTCTGGATCAGCGTTAAAATAATTTGATACTTTGTTGTGATATTACATTGTAACTGTGTGTGCAAACGAATCGATCCAGGTATTTGCACTATACACAGGTACCTGCCATATTTTAAGTGCAGGTACACTACATACGGTATCAGAGCACTATGTTGCATGTAGGTTTGAGCCCTTAGGATTGGAAAACCTTTTGATCATAGTATTATCTACTTAAGTATTTTTGATCCTAGCGGCATAGTGAGATGAAGCGGCCTGGAGACAAACCTTACATGTTCCACAATTAAGTGGCTGGTCGGGTGTCTGTCTCTCTCACTATAGTGAATATCCAATTTGCAAAGAGTTGTTAATATTTGTTGATCAAATTGAGATTTGACTTAGTATTTTTCTAAATTAATAATGCACATATGACTAGTACTTCTTTACCTTATGCATTTCTTTTTTTAATTCTTTTCTTTCTACCCAAAAGGATGACGAGCTTCCACTTCACCACTGCGGAGTACTTCGAGGACACCCGTTTCGGCTGCTACCTTCTCGACATCGGCGAGAAGATAGGTTTACCGCTACCTCAAGTTAAGGGCTTCATTCTGAAGAAGTTTAACAAAGAGGGTTGTTGGGGAATAAAAGCAACTCAGTCAGGACGTGGAGAAGAGCCCCATTGGAAATCAAAATTGTTAGTGACTCCAAAGATAAAGGACTCAATCTAGTCATGCAAGACCTGATTGGGCGTCTCTATGGACGCTACAGCACAGAGTTGAGGGGCCACTACTCCATTTTGTTTGGAAAGAGAAACGAGGATGGAGAACCTTACTTATTTGATGTCGGAGATAGAGGCAGAGCAAAGCCCCTTAGTCTTTATTTCCAGGAGCTGGAGATCCTCGTCACAGAACTTTATGAGGATAGGCGCACTGAGCTCCTGAAGAACGATGAGCTATGTGCCTTACTCAAGGAGAACGAGGAAAAGATAAAGGATCAGGAGGAAGTGACTAAGGCCCAAGAAGAGATATTTGCTGCACAAGAGGAGAAGTACAAGAGACAGGAGAAAAGGGTTCAAGAGAAGAACAAGACTATCAGAGAACAGAAGGCAGAATTCGAGAGCAATGAAGTCGAGTTTGAGGCTGATAGTGACTTGATCAAGCGGCTTCGAACTGAGAAGAGGGAGCTGCAAGAGAAGAACCTTGCCGTGGAGAAAGAAGTGAAGGAATTAAAGGAAGTACTCGACAATGAAGGAATCGAGATTCAGGAGATTGAAGAAGAAGAAGATGACATGGTCGAGTAGTTAGTTAGTGATACTACCATTTACTTTACACCCCATCGTTATCTTAGTCTTGTATTGACCTACCAACTTGTGGTAAGGCAGTACTTTCCCTTGTATCCCCAGAACCTCGCGAGTTATATTTTCCAAAAAAATTCATGTCTTTTTAATCCAAAGGTTAAGTTGTGTGATTGTTGTTCTTATAAGCTGTTTGTTTGTTGGGGTATTTTCTCTTTAGACCTTTCCGTCTAAAAAAAACTCATCTATGCAAAAACCGCAGATGCCTCCCCGCCGTGTGCCCGATAACAACAACAACAACAACGACCACAACAACAACGATGCTATACAACATTTGATGGTCGCTCAAACTCAGCTAATGACTATGATGACCTAGTTCATTGCGGCGACAACCAACAATAACAACAACCATAACCACAACCCACCACCGCCACCACCCCCCCCAAGTGGATAGACTTACCAGATTTCTGAGACTCCGGCCTAACAAGTTCTCCACTGCAACTGAGCCAATTGTGGCAGATGACTGGCTGCGTTCCGTGGACAGAGATCTAGTGACTTGTGAATGTACCGACGCTGAGAAGGTGAGGTTCACTACTCATCTATTGGAAGGACCAGAAATTCTGTGGTGGGAAACTTATCAAATCACTCACCCAACTAGAAACCTTGACTTGGGAAAACTTCAAGGAAGGTTTTCGTAATGCTCATATCTCCTCGGGCATTATGAACTTGAAGCAAGATGAATTCAGAAACCTGAGACAAGGAAACAGGAGCCTTAACTAGTACATGGCTGATTTCCATGCCCTTTCTCAATATGCCTCTGAGGACATCAACACTGAGGCTAAGAGGAAGGCAAAATTCCTAAATGGGCTGAGTGACGAGCTGAAGATTCCTTTAACAGTAGCATATGCCCCAAATTATCAAACCCTCCTAGAGCAGGCTATCATACTGGAGGATAACATCAAGAAGGCTGAAAACAGGAAGAGAAAGTTGAATGTTCACAAACACCATTATGAAACTTCTTTCAAAAGGCCTTTCCCTCAGGATACAAACAAGGGTCATAAAACCGGGCACTATCCTAGTGGAGGAAGCAACCACAAACATCATGGTCACAACCATAGTGGTGGTTTCAAGGGAAACAATGGGAATCACAAAGGAAATGGAAATGCTGGCCACAACAATGGACATCATCGCCCAAATCCTGAATATAAGAAAGATATCAGCCAAGTTTTATGCTTCAAGTGCAATAACAAGGGCCACTACGCCACAGACTGCCCCGAAAAGAAGAATGCAGAAACTGCCAAGCCTAATCCCTTCCAGAAAGGACATGTGAACCACATCAATGTGGAAGAAGTATATGATGAACCAGATGCTGTCATTGGTACGTTCTTGCTCAATTCATGTCCAGCATTAGTTTTATTTGATACTGGTGCATAGCATTCATTCATTTCAAGAGCTTTTGTAAACAAACATGGGTTAAATGTGGAAAATATAGGAAGCCCTGTTAGAGTAAGCTCTCCGGGAGGAGAAATGCTAGTAACCTCTAGGTGTAGGCAGTTGAATCTGAAGATTGGAAAGCATCAGTTTCCTACGGACTTGATCATTCTGGAAACACAAGCCCTGGATGTTATCATAGGGATGGATTAGATGTCCCATTATGCAGGAATCATAGACTGCGCAGATAGAACCATCACTCTCACCACACCAGAAGGCTTGAAAATCAACTTTAGATCGAAGTTCGAACTAAAGAAGGTTAGGCTTAATTCTCTTAAGGGGGTTAGTCTCGGTGAGGTCCTTATAGTCAAGGAATACACTGATGTGTTTCCGGAAGAACTACCGGGAATGCCACCCGATAGAAATGTAGAGTTCCTCATTGAACTAAAGCCGGGTACAGGACCAATAGCTAAAAGGCCCTACCCAATGGCAACTGATGAACTGAAAGAACTCAAGAAGGAATTGGAAGAGTTTATGCAGAAAGGCTTTATCCGTCCAAGTTCATCACCCTGGGTAGCCCCAATCCTTTTCGTCAAGAAGAAGGATAGTACCCAGAGATTAGTCACCGATTACCGTGACATAAATGAGCATACAATCAAGAACAAGTATCCGCTACCCAAAATCAATGAGCTTTTCGATCAACTAGAAGGGACTGTCGTGTTCTCCAAGATTGATCTCAGATCAGGGTACTTTCAGATGAAAGTTAGAGAGATGGATATACCCAAGACTGCCTTTGTTACAAGATATGGTTCGTATGAGTACACAGTAATGCCTTTTGGGTTAACCAATGCTCCAGCCTATTTCATGAATATGATGAATAAGGTATTTATGGATTTTCTGGACAAGTTTGTTGTTGTCTTCATCGATGACATCCTAGTCTACTCCAAAAGTCACAAAGAACGTGAAGAACATTTATGTCTGGTGTTGCAAAGACTCCGAGAGCATAAGTGATATGCTAAGTTCAACAAGTGTGAATTTTGGTTAAAACAAGTAGGATTTGTAGGACACCTGGTGTCTAAAGATGGGATAGCAGTGGATCCTGAAAAAGTTGCTGCTGTAACGAATTGGGAATCACCCAAAAATGTGGGAGAAATCCGCAGTTTTCTAGGACTGGCAGGATACTACCGGAGATTAATTGAAAATTTCTCCAAGATTGCCAAAGCCTTGACTGAACTACTGAAGAAGGGAAAGAAGTTTGAGTGGACAGAACCTTGTGAGACCAGTTTTCAAGAATTAAAGAAATGCTTAGTGTCTGCACCAGTATTATGCTTACCAGATCGAGAGAAAGATTTCCAAGTTTATTGCGACGCTTCATATCGTGGCCTAGGAAGCGTATTGATGCAAGAAGGCAAAGTAGTGTCTTACGCCTCAGGACAACTCAAAAATCATGAAGTAAACTACCCCACTCATGATATAGAGTTAGCCTCTGTGGTACATGCGCTAAAGATATGGATACCATATTTATGTGGAAAGCGATGTGAAGTATTTACAGATCATAAAAGCCTCAAGTACTTCTTTACTCAGAAGGAATTAAACATGCGACAAAGGAGATGGTTAGAATTCATCAAAGACTATGATTTAAGTCTACAGTAGCACCCAGGGAAAGCCAACGTAGTGGCTGATGCCTTGACCCGTAAGACTTATGTAAACGGACTCACGACAGGAGAATTGCCTGAAGATCTATGTAAAGGATTTAAGGACCTTCGATTGGAAGTGGTACCTGAAGGATTCATAGCATCCTTAGAAATTCAACCTCTTCTATTTAACAAAATCAAGGCAGCTCAGTTAGAGGATAAAGCAGTAAAGGAAATCAAGAAGAACCTAAGTGAAGGCAAAGCAAGGGACTTTAGGGAAGATGAAGAAGGAACCGTATGGTATAAGGAACCCATATGTGTCCCTGACGATGTTGATCTTAGGAAGTTAATACTTCAAGAAGCTCATGACTCACCTTATTCCATACATCCGGGTAACACCAAGATGTATATGGATGTAAAGGAGAGGTATTGGTGGATTAATTTGAAGCGAGATATTGCTGAATACATTGCAAAGTGCGACGTCTGCACTCGTGTCAAAGCAGAACACCAAAAACCAGCAGGTTTACTGCAACCCTTACCAATACCAGATTGGAAATGGGAACATATTGGTATTGATTTCATCACTGGTCTGCCCAGGACTAAATCAGGGTACGATTCTATATGGGTTATAGTCGATCGTCTGACGAAAGTATCTCACTCTATACCCGTAAAGACTACTTACACTAGTGCCAAGCTAGCTGACATCTATATGAAGAGGATTGTGTGTCTACATGGGGTTCCCAAGAAAATTGTGTCGGATAGGGGTACTCAGTTTACTTCTCATTTCTAGAATCAATTACATGAGTCTCTGGGAACCAGATTAGAGTTCAGCACAGCGTTCCATCCGCAGACGGATGGACAGACAGAAAGAGTAAACCAAATCCTAGAAGATATGCTAAGAGCATGCGCTCTAGATTATAAGTCAAGCTGGGATGATAATCTCCCATATGCCGAGTTCTCTTACAACAACAACTATCAAGCGAGCATAGAGATGTCGCCATTTGAAGCACTACCCCACTACTAGGGAGTGGCGTAGGAGAACGTAGTATGTTTGGACCAGACATAATCAAGGAGGCTGAGGAAAAAGTCAGACTGATTAAAGACCGTTTAAAGATAGCACAATCCAGACAGAAGAGTTATGCGGACTCCAAAAGGAGGGAAGTCACGTATGAAGTAGGCGATCGAGCCTATCTAAGAGTTTCACCTATGCGGGGAGTTAAGAGATTTGGAATCAATGGAAAATTGGCACCTAGATTTATTGGACCTTTCAAGGTATTATCCCGCAAAGGAGAGGTTGCCTATGAATTGGAACTCCCGGAAGCACTTTCCGTAGTTCACAGTGTGTTTCATGTCAGCCAGCTGAAGAAATTCACCCAGAAATGGCAGAAACGCTGCTAAGAGATACGGTGCCACTAGAGGAAGTACAACTAGAAAGTGATCTCACTTATGAAGAAAAACCCATAAAGATTTTGGAGACAGCAGAACGTGTCACCCGAACCAAGACCATAAAATTCTGTAAAGTACAGTGGAATCACCATTCAGAAGAGGAAGCAACTTGGGAAAGAGAAGATGACCTGAAAGAAGACCACCCTCACCTATTTGCTAGCCAATCCGAATCTCGAGGGCGAGATTCATCTTAAGGAGGTTAGGTTTGTAACATCCCAATTTTTAGAAAAATTTAAAACTTTGCATCCATGCATAATCATCATTAAACTTGTCACTTAAATCACATAGTATTTAAATTAAATTATTTATATAAGTTTTAATTGATTTTATGTCCATTAAATTGTTAATTGAATTTATAATAATATTCCTTTTTATTCTATTTTTACCTTAAACAAAATTAATATCAAAAGGATCTATTTTTAATAAGCTTTTCAAATTATATTTTTATGAATTTTTCCGAGAAGTTTTGATATAATTTTGAAATTGTTTTATACTCAAAAGATTTAAAAAGAGAAAATGAATTATAAAAAGAAAAATCGAGCCGGGCCAGCAAGTGGGCCGAAGCCCACAAGCTATCTACCGCGCGCGCAGCGCCACAGCCCGCCAGCAGCCCATCCCCGCCCGCGCGCGCCCTCTCTCTCTCTGATAGGTGGGCCGAGAAACGGCCGAATCAATTCGTTGATTCCCGGCGATTTACTCCCCCAATTAACTCGCCGTTGCCCCTATTAGAACCCCCTCGACCCCCTCTCTCTTTCGCCCCAAGCCCCGTACCCCGAGAGCCACCAGGCCGCCCACGAGCATCCCCGGAGCTCCGCCGTTGTCGGCGGCAAGTTCGACGAACTCCGGTGAGGAGCGCCCCCCTCGAGCCATCTCTTCACTCCCACTCGTTTCACTTTGTCATTGCGCACCTTAGTGACAAGGTCTCGCGTTTTCTTACGCAGCCGAACTCCGTGTCCGTGCTCACCGACGAGAACCTCCGCCGTGCGCATCTCCGGCGAGCGAATTCAAGAAGAGGAGGACGCTCGGCCCTTCTCCACCGTGCCACGAACCTCGCCGCGAGCTCCTTTTTGTCAAGGTATGCCTCGCTATCCTCGTAGAGCAGTAGAACGTAGGGAGCGCGAACGCAGGTGATGGCGCCGCCGTGCGCTTTGGTCACCGGAGCTCCTCCGGCCGGCCGCGCCGCTCGGTTTCGGTCATTTAGACCTAGATCGTTAGATCTAAATCGGACGGCCAGGATTAGTTCACTTAAAAAACCGAACCGGTACGCCGCGTCAGCGCCGCGTCAGATATTATTTTCTGATTTTTTTTTCTTAAATCAATTAATTGGCAGTTTTGCAGAAAACACCATGCTTGCTGTTTTTATCATTACTTTTTATCTGTTTATCCAAATTTAAATATTTTTATATATTTGGAATCCTTAGAACCAGTAGAATGTTTTGGCTTCATTAGTTTTATGCTTTGACACATTCAAAATGTTCAAATATTTTTGAGAGTTTAAGTGTTTTTGACTTAACTTTATTTAGAAAAATTATTTTTGAGTAAATCAAATTGCTAAAAACTTGTTTAGAGGCCCTCTGCCCAAATGTCATTTCTACAAAATTTGATTATCAAATTTTATTTAAGAAAACTAAAACTCTTGATGTTAACCTTTATTCATGTCTAAATAAATGAAAACAAATTAAAAATTTATTCATGCATACATCACAAACATTCAAAGAGATACATATAATTGTTTCTTGACATAAAATAAATTATTGCATCTCATGCATAGCATATATTTTTCTTTGTATGAACATATGGCTTGTGTGTTTATGTGTGGCTCTTTGCTTCTTTTTTTAGACTATTCGGAGGGAAACAAAAATCCTTGCAACTGTAACTGCTGCACTCCCGGTTGCCAAGGCAAGTGGCACACCCCCATAAAAGTCCTATTATTTTCTATGCGTGAGTAGATTATTTTTCTATAAGCATGTGTAGGATAGTATTGCTATGCAAGCCATGTTTTGACTTCCTTATTCCTGTGTCTAGGTTCCTATGAAAATACTTAGTAGAATTGTGATGCTATGCAAAACTATTTGATGAAAAGTTAAATTCTACTAAGTTATAATCAAACACCTGGGTGGAATTGGTTTCTTGGTTGTATGAGTTGAGTGTTGTCCCCAGGGGATATACCTGTGGGATATTCACTTGTGGATGGCCACCAAGGAATAGAGGAATCTGAAGAACTCCAAGTGAAGATTGCTTCTCGTGCAGCCATTCCCAATATGGGCTCTGTCTTGATCAACTAAGCTGCGTGGACTCGCCCCGGCCTGACAGGTGGAGGTAGTGGTTTGTAGGTGGAGCGCGTCAGGCCAGAGTGGGAGGGAAAATACTTCTGAAAGATCTCGTCTCATTCTTCTCCTTTACCTTAAGACAAATGGTGTGTAAAGGATAGTTTGGGTTGAATGGGTACAATGGTGAACGTGCACAACCTCTACAGAGTTAAAATCTAAGTACTTAGCCGTGTCCCCGGAAACGGACAATTGAGCAGCTGAACGAGGACGTCAACGGAGGATTCCACCATTCCAATTAATAAATTAAAACTTGATGGATGAACAAGGGTAGAATGAGACTATGGCTTTCATACCATATTTGTCTCAACGAGGTAAAGTTGTTTCAAAGAGTTAAGGAAAAACTTGCTTTCTGCAAAATAGCCTTGAGCTCCACCAGCCAAATAAGCATATAGATTATAGAGTAATTCCTCTAAGTGTCCACCATTGTGTCCACCATATATCTTATTGCAGATTGTTCTGATGATGAGTGAGATTTTGCTAAGGGTTTCGAGTCTTCAACCAACATGCTCTCCTGTGGCACATGATGATGATTGGGGACTCCATGAAGAATAATTTTCCTCTATTTACTCTGGTCACTGCTAGCTTTATGCTATGCAAATTGTAATGAATATTTTCTAAGTCTGGATCAGCGTTGTAATAAATTGATACTTTGTTGTGATATTACATCGTAACTGTGTGTGCAAACGAATCGATCCAGTGATTTGCACTATACACAGGTACCTGCCATATTTTAAGTGCAGGTACACTACAATTAGACAAGAGGAAGTCTTACAATCGAAGCTATGCAAGGAGTAGTGATTGCCACACAACGGATGTCGGAGTATCGACATAATTGATGGGAGATGGGGGTCTTCTAGCCTATGGATGGATGTGGGGAAGAAGGCTGGAGTCGTCGAGGTCGGGATTGAAGACGACGAGGTTACCCAGCTTCAGATCTCGCAGCGGTGGCGAGACCCTATGTGCTGCTATAATTCACTATGACGCAATAGCCGTGAACAGGTTACAATGTGTATGTTGCGTATTGGAGCGTCTATCAGCTTAGCCCTAAAGGCCTCCCGGTGGCCGGCTTACATAGTCGGTCAAGCCCCGGGATACAAGGCAAGTACTTGTCCGCCAAGTAAACAGAGTCCTAGACTTAGCCAGCTTAGTTGTCGCCTTCCGTCTTGGGCTTGGTGGCTTGATGGGCTTCGGCCTTCCGCCTTCCCTGGACCGTCCGCCTACTTCTTTGTACGTGAGCTATCTGGGCCGCCCGACAGGCATCAACCTTACCACCCTTGGGCCACCCTGGACTAGCCGGATTAATCCATGTCAGAGATAATACTAGTTGGTATATCCCCAACATTAGCCCCCATCAAGGTTGACGTTCTCTAGGTGCCGACTTCTTTCTTGATCTTCATTCTTCAATGTTGGCGGCTGCAGGACTTGAACCATTCTGAAAATAATGGGAAACGTGTACCAGAAAGTACTCTGGCACACGGCCGCCTTTATCCGACATGGAAAAGAGGGCTTAGCTTAACTTGTCAGATAGCTTCTTATGAAAGCCTGATCCTTGACGGCTAGTCAAACTTATAGTTGACAGATGACGTCATTTAGTCCACGACAGTTTGAAACCAAACGGAACGAAATCGTATCATGATTGCAAATTGCAGGAAAAGAAGAGTCGTGGAGATCGTGTGATCGTGCGCCGTCTTGCGGTGGTTCGGATGATCGCCACGTGTGCGGCTTGCGGACCGATGCACAGATCGCAACGCCCGACCTATAAATAGGGAGGCGAGGCGTTCATCTTCTTCCTCTGCACTCACTCTCTCTCTCTCGCTCTTGCCTCTTGTTCTCTCTCGAGCACTTCACCACCTCCGAGCCAAACTCTGACGACCACCTCAACTCCGGCGACCTTGCGCACGGCGATGGCCTCCGACCCGAAGATGACTACGGCGGCGACGGCGAGCGGACCCGAGACGGAGCCTATCGCAACGGCAGCGATGGGCGGTGCTATCCTGCATTCCACGATGGTGCGCGCGGGCACCTCTTCTTCCACACCATCTTCATCTACTCCGGCCACGCCCAGCCGTGCGGCGGCGACCACCGCGCCCTCCTCATCAACCACATCGGCGGCGGCCGGCGGCGCGGCCGTCGACAACGAGGAGGAACCCGCGGACCTATGATCTTTCTATTGGCTCCCCTCCGCGGTGGACGATGAAGTCCTCAAAGAGCTGGAGGAGGCCGGCTACCAGCCAACCCAGGACGACTGTGGTTGGCGGTCCGCCTTTGGCGACATTGTCTCGGCTCCGAGCGGGTAATCCTCACCTCCCATCATGTTAGGGGAATGGCTTTGCCGCCCTCCACCTTTTTTAGTGAGGTGCTAGATAACTATGGCCTTCAGCCCCACAACATAGCGCCCAATAGCATACTAGTTCTAGCCGACTTCACAACTCTATTTGAGGGCTATCTAGGTATTAAGCCTAGTTTAGACTTCTTTAGATTCTGTTTTGTTGCCGGTGCCAAACTGTGCCGGATGGAGGTCTGGCAACCTGCGGCGGTGTTACTTTCAACTGACGCCAAGGACGTCAATGGTATCCCAAGATACCTTATATCGAGTTCATCAAAGTTTGGACCTCCACCTTCTTCTGTTTGCAGGATATGGCGGCTGCCGTCCGCCAGTACGGCATCCCGGAGTTTGTCAACGCAGCGCCAACACCCAGGCCATGCTGGGACGAGGCGGTTCCCATGTTGACAGAGGAGCGCCGCCTTGTGCAAAGGCGGATCGAGTTCCTCACCAAGACGATGGATGCCTCGTTGTTGGACGGGGTAGATACGGTGCTTTGCTGGCTGTCCTGGCAGATTCTGCCTCTACGGTACAGCTTGTACAAGATGTGTCAGTATTCTTCTACTGACACATATCCTCTTCACGTGAGCGAGAAAGAGTTACCAGCTGCTGAATTGGCGGCCCGACTTCGTAGCCTTGTCAAAGCAGGGTTTGCGAAGGCGGTGGAGGGTGTACCTATGCACACCCACAACAACCCTCCCCTCGAGGTAAGCATTTTTCCTTTGGCTCACTTTGACAGCTTTACTGGACTTGGTTTATGCCTTCTTAACACTTGTACCCTTTGGTTTATGCAGCTCTCCGCTCTGGGGAGAGAACGACCTGGCTCCCTCCTTTTATGAACCGGGAGCCGGGAAAACCAAGAAGCGCAAGGCGTCCGGCGCTCCTTCCTCCACGGCCAATGCCGAGAGAAAGAAACGGACCGCACCGGCAACTGGGCCGGTGCTCGTCGACGACGACGAGAACGTGGGGATTAGGATCCCCCGAAGGTAAATATCTCCACCTTATTTGCTTGTCGGTCCTTTCTCGTTGTTGATGTTCATCTGGCCAACTTTATCTTGGTCTCCAGGGATCGGATCGCAACATCCAAGTTGCTGGCCAAGTCCATGCTGGCCAGGGGAAAGCGGCCCCTTGGCTCTTCTCCTGCTACCGTGCCGCCAACTCCGTAGCACCATGTCGGCGGGTTTATGAGCGATGCTCGTAGGCGGCCCGAACCCCGGGCTCCGGCTTCAAGCCCTCCACCAAGAACCTCCTCGACTGGCCGTGCTGCCAGCTTCCCTTCCCGCTCGGCTGAGGCTGCGGCCAATGATGCCGGCCAATCGCGCGTCACCAAGGAGGAATTGATGGAGGAGGTTGCTGGTGGGCCGCCAAAGGCAGCCCCGGCTTCCGAGGGCGGGAAGTGATCATCATCATCATTTCTATGCATTATTCACAACCCCAAAACCTTAAAACCTCACCTTTTTATATAGTCATAACTACAAATATTTGCATGTCACATGGCTTTCCACTCACTTTAAAGATCAGTGTGCAAAGGCGCACAATCTTCATAAGATCCGTTATAGAAGTGAAGCAAGATGGAACATTCAACCTATTCCAATACAACAGAGAAGATTCCCAAGATCAACAATTCAAATAAGGGCAAAAACCTGAAGTTCAATGCTGTTGTATGAAAACGAACAATAACTGACAGAAAGTCTAACAGCTAAACTCAAGGCCATCTTCTGAATCTCCAAGCAATGCTAAAGACAAGAAGATAAGAGGGAATTCAAATGAGTTTGAATCATAAAGGAGGAAGAGAGTTCAACTTGGATATCAAGGAAACCACAAAAGGCATAAAGTCAAAAAGGTGCAAAAGTGCGGACATGCCATGTGAACTGTGAGCTGTGGAAAGGAAGGAAGCTTCCTCCTCTACCAACTCGCACCTCACCTCCACCACATTTGGAAAAAAAGTGTATGAAGCCACCACAAGCTCCTCCATCCCGATGATCATCCATTCCATCACCTTTTCCACCCACTCCACTTTTCCACCAACCACCATCCCATCAGCCTACCAAGAATAAGACACATAACAAGAACAATAAAAAAGAACAATATGAACATGGAGAACAGAAGGAGAAACACAAGGCCTTGGTGAACTGAAGATCAAGATCTGCAACTCTTCCTTATCTACTATGCTTCCTCTGCTTTGACTAGATTTCAGTGAGCTAAAGCCAAGGATCTCTCTCCACCTCTTTTGTAATCTTGAATGAACCTTGTAGATCATCCATCTGCAAGTAGGGCTTGTAATACTTTGTTATTACAGTGATTTGAGTGACACAATTATCTGTCTTAACTAAAGATTTGCATGTTTTAGTTGTTGCGTGTTTTGATCAGTGTGTGTAAGGCTAGTCCCTGCATACTTGTGTTGCAACATCTGTCCCTAACCTCCCTTTGTTTGTTAACTCATTGCGATCTGGCTTGACAACCCAGAAAGTTGTGATCTTTGTGTTCTGAATTTTCTTCCACCTTAACCTGCTAAAAATCCTTGCTGGCATGACTAGTCTCTGCAAGAGGACGAACTAATTCTTGTTCCCTGTCTAAATCCTTCTTAGATCCTTGCTAGTCTTTGGACCGACAACCCAGAGGCTGCAAGTTAAATTCTGAATCTTTCTCAGCTAAATTTCTTTACTTTCTTGTTTAAAACCTGAAACCTCCAAGATTTGGTTTAGCTTCTGCCAACCCTTAGCAACATCATAAACTTGTTGATCCCTGTGGAGACGGTAACACAAAACCCCCTATATCTACATCATTGATCAAATTGGTGTTGTTGCCGGGGATTGACTTATGATTGTTTCTTTGAAAGAGCAGTAGACTAAACTGGTGAAACTTGTGGAATTATCTGCAAACTTGCATGATCTTGATATGAATGAAGCTTTTTGGCAATGAAATCTGAGAACTAGAACTGTTATTTGGTGTTTTAGTACACTCACCCTTGATAAAAGTTCTTGTTTGTGACTGTGTGCAGAGAAAATGATCTCTTTCATGCAGTGTTTGGACTCTGTTGATGCAGTTATCTGAAGACTCACCTCTTGCTCCTTTAACCCAGAACCTGAAAGATCTTTTCTTGCAAGAAGAAGAGCTGCTTCTGAAGCTTTAGTGGAAGATTTAAGTTCTGAGAATTCAGTCAGGAGCTTGGGTGACAATAACTTAAGAGATTTGTCGATCACTAAAGATAAGATATCCAATGCAGATGTCATTATGCCTGCCATGCAGGCAAATAACTGGGAGATCAAACCTGCCTTTATCAATATGGTACAACATAATCCATTCAAAGGAAGTGCTTTGGAAAGCCCTCATGAACATATGAGGAGTTTCTTGGAATATTGCAATACACTCAAGCAGAAATGGTGTGCCCCCTGAGGCAATAAGGATGCATCTCTTCCCTTTTTCTCTATCTGGTGCAGCAAAGATAAGGTATCATGCTCAGCCAATTCATTGCAGAGAAACTTGAGAACATTTGGTGCAAGCTTTCTTTGAAAGATATTTTCCACCCACCAAAGCAGCTGAGTGCAGAGATAAGATCACTAAATTTGTGCAGTACAATGGTGAGAGTCTTTATGATACTTGGCAAGGATACCAGGGACTCATCAGAATGTGTCCTAATCATGGAGCCATGCTTGATTTTGCAGACATTCTATAAGGGTCTGACAGAACAGACAAGAGCTTTTGTTGATTCAACTGCTGGAGGGGGAATCATGAACAAGACCTTGGATGAAGCTACAAAGCTAATTGAGAGTATGGGTGATCATAACTTTTCGTGGACTAATGAAAGGACAGTTCATCCACGTGGCCAGAGTGCTTTGGAAGCAAAGCTTGACAGCTTAACCAACCAGATATCTCACTTGATTCAAGAGAAGAATGGTAAATTAATAGTGCCGGTAAATCAAGTTTCTACCACTCCCATCTGTTCAAGTAGTAGCCAAGTAGTACCGAAGGAGTATCTCCGAGTTAAGGAGTACCGAAGGGTTTGTGGCAATGAAGGGCATATATCTCAAGATTGTACCTTGTTTGCAACCTCTGACAATCAACTGGTAGAAGTGAATTATACTCAGAATCAAGATCCTTTTTCTCAGAGCTACAACCCTGCTTGGAGGAATCATCCCAATTTATCTTATAAGAATGCAGCTTAGCAGAATTACCCTCAAGCAAACCAACATAATTATCATCAAGCACCTCAACCACAGTATACTCAGCCAGCTCAGCAAAATCTCAGACCTCAAGGAAACATGCAATATCAACAACCACAACAACAACAGTTACAACAAAGTCAAGCAAATCAGCAGAATGCTTCCTCTAGTAACATCAAGTCTGAAATTAATGAGATGATGAGGTTACAAAAGGAGATGTCAAGTGGTATGCAAGAGACAATGAAAATGCAGTCCGAAATATTACAAAGCAATGCAGCAAGTCACTGCTCGTATCTCTAACACCCAAGGAAACCCAGCAGCAAGCAAATTGCCAGCTCAGGCACAAAAAAATCCAAAACAATGTGAAACCATCTCCACCACTGAAAGTATAGATGCAGTTACAACCCGAAGTGGAGTGAACACTGAATCAGTGTTGGGAACACCTCCATCTACCACATATGTAACACCACAAAAAAGGGCCCCTGCGCAGCAAACTGTAAGGAAAGAGACTATACCAGAGGAGAAGATAGCAGAGTCAGAAAAGACATAACAACATGATGTTGAATCTGACAACACTGTAGCAAAACTTGCAACAGCGAAGCCCATTATTCAGAAAATTCCATTTCCTGAAAGATTAGAGAAAATAAAGGATGAAAAGCTATATGGTAAGTTCCTAGAGACTATGAAGGAAGTCCAAATCACAATACGTATCCTAGATGCAGTGTTGCACATACCTTTATATACAAAAAAAAATTTAAAGACCTGATCACAAAGAAAATATGCTTGGAAGATTCTGAAATCGTTGCTCTGACAGAGGACTGTAGTGCTGTCATAATGAATTATATGCCCAAGAAGCTTGGTGACCCAGGAAGTTTTAGCATCCCTTGAGTTGTAGGAAAGAGAACATTCACATCATTATGTGATTTAGATTCATCATTCAATGTCTTACCCTTGGCTGTCAGTCAAATTCTACAGTTAGCAGTTTTGAAACCTACATCAATGACTCTGCAGCTAGCTGACAGAAGACTGAGAAAACCAGCTGGGATTCTAGAAGATGTTCCAGTACAAGTTGGAAACTTTGCATGTCCAGTAGATTTTGTGGTATTGGAAATGGAAGACAACTCTTAATCCATGATACTAGGTAGACCATTCTTGGCAACAGCTGGGGCAATAATTGATGTAAAAGGTGGAACCTTGAAGTTGCAATTTGGCTCTGAACAGGCTGAGTTCAGCATGAAGCATGCTTCTCACCTGCCAAACATACTTGAACAATGCTAGTCCATTGATGCGATAAACCAAAGTGTGTTGGAAACACAACATGAAACACCATTAGAAGAAGCTGAAGCACAAGTTTTTGTGACAGCAGATAGTTTAAATCATCAAGAGCTATGTGGAATATCGCTGAGTGATAAAGATGCAGACACTATAGAAAGTGAAAATCATAAATCAGCCCACAATTCAATAGGTGAGTTAAAAGAGCTACCATCTCATCTCAAGTACATGTTCTTAGAGAAGGAAAGGATACATCCAGTTATAATCAGTTCAGCCCTCATAGTGAGCAAGAAGAGAGCTTGTTGGCAGTCCTAAGGTTGTACAAGAATGTGATTGGATATTCCATTGATGATATAAGAGGAATAAATGAAAAGGTTTTCTCTCACAAGATACACTTAGAAGAAGGCAGTAAACAAACAAGAGAGGGACAGAGAAGACTGAACCCTGCAATGCAAGAAGTGGTTAAGAAGGAAATTCTGAAACTACTTAAGACAGAAATGATTTACCCCATATCTGACAGTGAATGGGTAAGTCCTATTCACATTGTGCCTAAGAAAGGAGGCTACACAGTGGTAGACAATGAGGAAGGAAGATTGATGACCACTACACCTGTCACTGGTTGGAGAGTGGTCAATGACTTCAGAAAACTGAACAATGCAACTAGGAAAGATCACTTCCCTTTGCCATTTATAGATCAAATGTTAGAAAGGTTGGTGGGACATAAATTCTATTGCTACCTTGATGGATATTAAGGATTTCTTCAAATACCCATTCATCAAGATGACCAAGACAAGACTACATTCACATGTCCATATGCAACATTTTCTTATAAGACATTACCATTTGGGTTATCCAATGCTCCTGGAACCTTTCAGAGATGTATGATGTAACATCCAAGGATTATTCAGTTTTAGAAAATTTAGAAAAATCAAAAACTTTTTGAAACTATATAGAATTTGGTTGGAATCCAAAAATAGACCCTAGCATTCATACATCATACTCATATAGACACGATATTTAAAATCGCATAAGGTTTATATTAAAATACATTTATATATTTAAATTGATTTTATTTCAATAAAGTTGTTATATTGATTATAATAATATTCCAATTTATTTAATTTTTATTTTAGATAAAATACTACCCAAAAGTTCTATTTTTAATAAGTATTTTTACGAATTTTTCTGAGAAGTTTTGATAAAGTTTTGAATTTATTTCATAAGTTTTAAAATAGAAAATCATTTCAACAAAAAAAAATAAACGAGGCCAACCCCCGAGCTTTTTGGCTGAAGCCCACTAGCTATTCACCGCGCGGGCAACGTCTTCCAGCCCGCTAGCGGCCCAGCGCACGCGCTCTCTCCTACAGTCGTTGACAGGTGGGGTCCACCTGTCGTCCCTCCCGCAGCAACGGCTCGATCCTTTACTCGCCTGCGTTATGAACCAAGAAAACGCCCAAATTCATTTCCCTTCAATCCATCGATTTACTCGGTCGTTTTGATCCTCGCTTCTTCCTACTAATTGCCCTCTCCATCCTCTCGCTTTTGCCCCAAACACCACTGCAAGGGAGCCCCCAGGCTGCTCGTAAGCATCCACGAAGCACCGCCACGGTCGTCGGCCTTTTTCTTCAACTCCGGTCGATTGCGGCGACCCCAAGCCCCCCCCTGTCCCCCCTTTCTTCTTATTTCATCCTTACGCACTTGTTTGGCAAGGTTTCGTAATTTTTTCCGCAGCCAATCCGCGGAGGAGAAGAGCACCCCGACGCCGTCCACTTCGCCACAACCTCTGCCATGACCTCCCGCGCGTAGTGGTATGACCCATCTATCCCCGTAGGCATTAAAACATCGGGAACTTGCGTTACCAGTGATGTCGCCGCCGCGGACACGCCTCTGGTTAGGTTTCCGGTGGAAGCGCCACCCGTCTCGGACACTTTTGATCTGAGCCGTTGGATCTCGTTCGTACGGCCGCGATTAGATATGTTTAAACCGAATCGGTACGCTGACACAACTTGCTGCGTCAGCTCCGCGTGGCGCACAGTCAGCGCCACGTCGGATCCACGTAGGCAGAAACTTTTTCTGCGATTTTCTTAAATTTAATTAAATGGCAGTTTTACAGAAAACCCCTTGCATATTGTTTTTATTATTACTTTTTATCTGTTTAGCCAAATTCAAATATTTTTATATTTTTGGAAAGCACTTGACTTGTAGAATATTTTAGACCGGTTAGTTTTAAATTTAATATAGTTCAAAATATTCAAATTTCAAATGTAAGATTTGAGTATTTTTTAAATATCTTTAATTCTATAAATCCAATTTTTGCAAATAAAATAATTTCAGAAAACCTTATAATATGTGTAAATTGAATCCTCTGCTATAAAATGTTTTTGAGTATTATTCTTATTATTTAAAAATCAGGGGCTCAAATTGAGTATTGGTATTATAGTTTAGAAACTAGAAAAGATTTTATTATGTTTTCTTTTGAGGAATATCCTAAATAATGACTTTTGACTAGAGAGACTAAATGCCATGGTTATCAATGTAATTTAAAACTTAACTAATCAAGTTTGCATTAAAATCCTGTTAAATTTTACCTTATAAATCGTTAGTTTAAATTGTGTTAAAAACCTTATAATGCTTTAAATACAATTAATGCTATTTTATGACTCTTGGAACTTTTTAACAATATGTTAAGTACAACTTTTTCTTTAACCAAAACTTTTTGTGTAAACCTTGTATGTGCAAATTGCATCTCATGCATATCATATTTTAGTTGTTGTGTGTTGATTTGTGGCTTGTTTCATGTGTTAGAATTTCCAGAGAGAAACAAAGACTTTTGCAACTGCTACTCCTGCTCTTCTTGTTGCCAAGGCAAGTGGCACACTTTATAAACTCATAAGTATTTTCTATATGCATGAGTACTTTTTTTCTTAAGCATGGGAAGGACTTAGTAATATTGCTATGCAAGACATGTTTAGAATTTCCTTATACCTATGTGTCTAGGTACCTATGAAATACTTAGTAGAAATATTGATGCTATGCAATTGATTAAAAGTTTTACAAATTGTTAAGTGTCTACTCAGGACCATGTGTATGAGGGTTTTCACCTAAGATAGTTTAAATATACTTAGGATCATAGTATGTGGGGGTTTTCGCCTGAGAGTACACATCACTAAGTTAATGAATCACCTGGGTGGAATGGTTGTTTTGTTTATGTTGAGTGGCTACTCAGGACCATGTCCACGAGGGTTTTTACCTAAGGTAGTTTCCACTATACTTAGAATCATGTACGTGGGGGTTTTCACTTGAGAGCACACTTGAGGATGGCCATGCAGGAACAAAGGGAATGGAAGGAAGCGAAGAACTCAAAGTGAAGAACTCCAAGAGAAGATTTTAACTAATCAAAGACACCAGCGGAGGAATCCGAACATTCTAATTTCTTAAATAAAATTTTGATAGGTGAACATTAGTGAACTACTCAGGACCATGTTCAACGGGGTTTTCACCTAAGATAGTTTCTACTATACTTAGGACCATGCTATGTGGGGGTTTTTACCTGAGAGTTCACTTAGATGGGTGAGCTGCTCAGGACTATGTCTATGGGGGTTTTTCACCTAAGATAGTTTTCACTACACTTAGGACCATAGTACGTGGGGCTTTTTACCTGAGGGTGCACTCAGGGATGGGCCATCTTTTGGTTCACTGGAACTTACCTGTGTTGCTAATTATGATGTTGAAACAGTTTTATAAAGTGATAGGATAAAACTGGATTTACGCAAAATAGCCTTGGAACTCCACCGGCCAAATATGCATATAGGTTATTAGAGTTTTTCCTCTAAGTGTCCACTATAGTGTCACTTGCAAGTTCCATTTTCAAAATGGTTCTGACCCACATTGTTGCAATATTTTTCTTATTGCAGACCGTTCAGAAGACGAGTGAGCTTTCGTTTAAGGGTTTCGAGTCTACAGCCAACATGTTTTCGCCTGTGGCAACATGAAGATGATGGAGACCCACTGCAATGTTATTTCCGCTGTTTACTCTTTCCAATGCTAGCTTTATGCTATGCAAGTTGTATCGAATATTTTCTAAGTCTGGATCATCGATGTAATAAAATTGATACTTTGTTGTGATATTACATCGTAAGCTGTGTGTGCAAACGAATCGATCCAGGGATTTGCACTATACACATGTACTTGCCATTTTCTAAGTGGAGGTCCGCTACAGATGGTATCAGAGCACTGTGTTGCCTGTAGGTTCGAAACCCTAAGTCTAGATAGAAATAGGTTTGGCCATAGGATTGAAAATCTATTTTTATTCAGGTTGCTACTAAGAAAACTTTTAAAGATCATTCTTGTAACGATCTTAACTATTTCCTTTCTAAGTATTCTTCTCTGGTTTTTAGATGAACAACCTCATTGAATCCATCAAGAAGGAACCATTGATGACTATGACCTTGGAATGTGAGACAGAGTTTCCAAGAGCACTTTAGGATAACATGAAGAGCTTGGGATATGAAGGAGAAGCAATATACAAAGGATTTCCTTTTATGGGTGAAGGTCAAGAGTACTGGTGGGTGCAACTCCATTTATACAAAAGCAAAGAAGATGACCACAAGACCAAAGGTTGATGCATATTCACCAACGCAATAGTACACACATCATTCTTTGATTCGGCAAGAAGTGCAGCTTGGGAGGCCATCAAACATCTTGGAGTAAGACTTCGATTTAGACTTCACAACACCCAAAAATACCTTGATGAACTCAAGGAAATAGAGGAGGAACTCGATGCACTCAGGAAGGAGATAGATTAGACCACCCTTTTTTATTAGAATAACGAGATCTTAAGTGATGTATTGACCTATAAAATTTTGATATGGCAGTATTATCGTATTTGTTTTCCATAATCTCGGTGTACTTCGTTCAAAAACAAATTGTTCGGTTTCTCAAAAACATGTTTAGAATTTTGATGGTTGTGGTTGATTGTGTTAATTGCTGGTATGGGTAGGAATATTTTCCCCTAGATCTATCTATCTTTTACTCATCTATGCTAAACCACATATGCCTCCCCGTCGTGCTCCCGAGAACAACAAAAACAATGATGCTATGCAGCAACTGATGACCGCCCAAGCCCAGTTGATGACCATGATGACTCAGTTTATTGCAGCAAGCAACAACAACAATAACAACAACAACAACAACAATCCAGCACCGCCACCACCTCCTCCCCAAGTAGACATACTTACAAGACTCCTGAGACTCAGGCCTAACAAATTCTCCTATGCAAGTGAGTCAATTGTGGCAGATGACTAGTTACGCTCAGTGGACAAATATCTGGTAACTTTTGAGTGTACCGACCCTGAAAAGATAAGGTTTACCGCCCATCTGTTGGAGGGACCAGCAGCTCAATGGTGGAAAACTTACCAAATTACCCACCCGCTTGACACCTTGACCTGGGAAACTTTTAAAGAAGGTTTTTGTAATGCTCATATCTCTACGTGTATTATGAACTTGAAACAAGAAGAGTTCAGAAGCCTGAGACAGGGGAACAGGACACTGAAAGAGTATATGGATGACTTCCATGCATTGTCTCGTTATGCTCCAGAAGATATTGACACTAATGGTAAGAGGAAAGCAAACTTCCTCAATGGGCTGATTGACGAGCTGAAGTTTCCTCTGACAGTAGCTTACACCCCGAACTATCAGTCCCTCCTGGATCAAGCTATCATACTGGAGGATAGCATCAAGAAGGCTGAAAACATGAAGAGGAAACTGGGTATGAACAAACATCATGCTGAACCTGCATTCAAGAAGCACTTTTCTCATGAGGTAAACCATGGATATAAACCAGGGAACCACCATAGTGGAGGAAGCAACCATCAGCATCATGATCGTAACCATAATGGCTGATTCAAGGAAAGCAACGAAGAACAAAAAGGAAATGGACATGTTGGCCACAACCATGGACATCACCGCCCAAATCCCGAGCGACAGAAGGATATCAGCCACGTGCTCTGCTATACAAGTGCAAGAACAGGGGCCATTACGCAAGTGAGTGCCCAGCAAAGAAAGCCGAAGAAACTGCCAAGCCAAATCCCTTTTATAAGGGATATGTGAACCATGTCCACATGGGAAGAAACTTCAATGAGCCTAGTATGGTGAATGGTACGTTCGTAATGAAGTATCTAGTTTAAAGTTTGACTACTAGCAAAATCTTCTTTTAAGGATGGTAGCCTACCCAGATATCCTAGTCATAACCATTTGCTAGCCTTTCTGAATCTCGAGGACGAGATTCCTTTTAAGGGTGGTAGTCTGTAACATCCAAGGATTTTTCAGTTTTTGAAAATTTAGAAAAATCAAAAACTTTTTGAAACTATATAGAATTTGTTTCGAAACCAAAAATCAACCCTTGCATTCATACATCATAATCATATAGACATGATATTTAAAATCACATAAGGTCTAGATTAAAATACATTTATATGTTTAAATTGATTTTATTTCAATAAAGTTGTTATATTGATTTTATAATAATCTTCCATTTTATTTAATTTTTATTTTAGATAAAATACTACCCAAAAGTTCTATTTTTAATAAGTTTTGATAAAGTTCTGAATTTATTTCAATTCAAAAGTTTTAAAACAGAAAATCATTTGAACAAAAAATAAATAAATAAGGCCAACCCCCGAGCTTTTGGGCCGAAGCCCACTGGCTATTCACCGCGCAGGCAACGTCTTCCAGCCCGCCAGCGGCCCAGCGCGCGCGCTCTCCCGTGGTCGCTGATAGGTGGGGTTCACCTGTCATCCCTCCCGCAGCAACGACTCGATCCTTTACTCGCCTGCGTTATGAACCGAGAAAACACCCAAATTAATTTCCCTTCAATCCGTCGATTTACTCGGCCATTTTGATCCTCACTTCATCCTACTAATAGCCCACTCCATCCTCTCGCTTTTGCCCAACCTCCACTGCAAGGGAGCCCCCAGGCTTCTTGTAAGCATCCACGAAGCGCCGCCACGGCCGTCGGCCTTTTTCTTCAACTCCGGTTGATTCCGGCAACCCCAAGCCTCCCCTTGTCCCCCCTTTCTTCCTATTTCATACTTGCGCAGGGTTTTGACAAGGTTTCATAAATTTTCCCGGAGCCAATCGACGCGTTCTTCCACACCCGAAGCTCGCCGCCGCCTCGGTCAACTCCGGCGAGCATTCTGCGGTGGAGAAGAGCACCCCGACGCCGTCCACTTCGCCACAGGCTCAGCCACGACCTCCCGCGCGTAGTGGTATGACCCATCCATCCCCGTAGGCATTAAAACGCCAGGTAACGCGCGTCGCCTGCGATGTCGTCGCCGCGGACACGCCTCCGGCAAGGTTTCCGGTGGAAGCGCCGTCCGTCTCCGACACTTTCGATCTAAGCCGTTGGATCTCGTTCGTACGGCCGCGATTAGGTCTGTTTTAACTGAATCGGTACGCTGGCTCAGCTTGCCGCGTCAGCGCCGCGTGGCGCACAGTCAGCGCCACGTCGGATCCACGTAGGCAGAAGGTTTTTCTGCTATTTTCTTAAATTGATTTAAATGGCAGTTTTACAGAAAACCCCCTGCGTATTGTTTTTATCATTACTTTCTCTCTGTTTAGCCAAATTCAAATATTTTTATATTTTTGGAAAGCCCTTGACTTGTAGAATATTTTAGAACGGTTAGTTTTCAATTTTTGGAAACCCATACCAGCAATTAACACAATCAACCACAACCATCAAAATATTTTTATACCAAGGCAAGTGGCACACTTCATAAACTCCTAAGTATTTTCTATACGCATGAGTAGTTTATTTTCTTAGTAATACTGCTATGCAAGACATGTTTAGAATTTCCTTATACCTATGTGTCTAGGTACCTATGAAATACTTAGTAGAAATATTGATGCTATGCAATTGATTAAAAGTTTTACAAATTGTTAAGTGTCTACTCAGGACCATGTGTATAAGGGTTTTCACCTAAGATACTTTTACTATACTTAGGATCATAGTATGTGGGGGTTTTCACCTGAGAGTACACATCACTAAGTTAATGAATCACCTGGGTGGAATGGTTGTTTGGTTTATGTTGAGTGGCTACTAAGGACCATGTCCATGAGGGTTTTTACCTAAGATAGTTTCCACTATACTTAGGATCATGTACGTCGGGGTTTTCACTTGAGAGCACACTTGAGGATGGCCACCCAGGAACAAAGGGAATGGAAGGAAGCGAAGAACTCAAAGAGAAGAACTCCAAGTGAAGATTTCAACTGATCAAAGACACCAATGGAGGAATCCCAACATTCTAATTTCTTAAATAAAATTTTGATAGGTGAACATTAATGAACTACTAGGGACCATGTTCATGGGGCACCTAAGATAGTTTCTACTATACTTAGTACCATGTTATGTGGGGGTTTTTACCTAAGGGTACACTTAGATGGGTGAGCTGCTCAGGACTATGTCTTTGGGGGTATTTTCACCCAAGATAGTTTTCACTATACTCAGGACCATAGTACGTGGGGGTTTTTACCTGAGGGTGCACTCAGGGATGGGCCATCTTTTGGTCACAAGAGCTTACCTGTGTTGCCAATTATGATGTTGAAATAGTTTTATAAAGTGATAGGATAAAACTGGCTTTACGCAAAATAGCCTTGGAACTCCACCAGCCAAATATGCATATAGGTTATTAGAGTTTTTCCTCTAAGTTTCCACTATAGTGTCACTTGCCAGTTGCATTTTCAAAATGGTTCTGACCCACATTGTTGCACTATTTTTCTTATTGCAGAATGTTCAGAAGACGAGTGAGGTTTCGTTTAAGGGTTTTGAGTCTGCAACCAACATGTTTTCACATGTGGCAACATGAAGATGATGGAGACTCACTGCAATGTTATTTCCGCTGTTTACTCTTTCCAATGCTAGCTTTATGCTATGCAAGTTGTATCAAATATTTTCTAAGTCTGGATCATCGATGTAATAAAATTGATACTTTGTTGTGATATTACATCGTAAACTGTGTGTGCAAACGAATCGATCTAGGGATTTGCACTATACACAGGGACTTGCCATTTTCTAAGTGCCGGTCCGCTACATATGATGTCTATATTCTCTGAGCACATTGAAAAGATAATGGAGGTATACATGGATGACTTAAAAGTTTATGGAAAAGACTTCAACACTTGCTTGGAAAATCTGACAACAGTGTTGCACAGATGCTCTGAACATAATTTGATTCTAAACTGGGAGAAGTGCCATTTCTTGGTAACTGAAGGAAATGTGCTAGGTCATTTGGTATCTGTCAGAGGAATAGAAGGTAATAGAGCAAAGGTTGATGTAATTGCTAAATTACCCCCTTGAAAACGTGAAGGGAATACAGAGTTTTCTAGGACATGCTGTTTTTTACAGAGGATTCATCAAAGATTTCTCTCACATTGCAAAGCCTCTCACACACCTACTGAATCACAATGTAATATTTTCTTTTGATGAAGCATGTATGCAAGCCTTCAAAAAACTAAAAATAAGCTTTGATTACAACCCCAATAGTGCAGCCACCTGATTGGACAGTGCCATTTGAGCTGATGTGTGATGCATGTGATTTTGCAGTAGGAGCAGTACTTGGTCAGAGAATAGAAAAAGCTATCCATGTGATATACTATGCAAGCAGAACACTAGATGATGCTCAGGTTAGAGGATTCATCAAAGATGTCTCTCACACTGCAAAGCCTCTCACACACCTACTGAATCACAATGTAATATTTTCTTTTGATGAAGCATGTATGCAAGACTTCAAAAAACTAAAATATGCTTTGATTAGAGCCCCAATAGTGCAGCCACCTGATTGGACAGTGCCATTTGAGCTGATGTGTGATGCAAGTGATTTTCCAGTAGGAGCAGTACTTGGTCAGGGAATAGAATAAGTTGTCCATGTGATATACTATGCAAGCAGAACACTAGACAATCACTGAGAAGGAATTACTAGAAGAAGTGTTTGCATTTGATAAGTTCAGACCTTATCTAGTTGGACACAAATGTGTTGTTTACACGGATCATGCCGCAATAAGATACCTGGTAAGTAAGAAGGATGCAAAGCCAGGGCTCATCAGATGGATCCTCCTGCTGCAGGAATTTAATATTGAAATAAAGGACAAAAGGGATCTGAGAACTCAGTAGCAGATCACTTATCAAGAATCATCTACATTGAAGGTAGAGAGATACAACACATAATGCCTGGTGAGCAGTTGATGGAAATACTTGCCAGTTCTCCTTGGTATGCAGATACTGTGAACTATCTGGTGTGTGGAATCATACCAACTAACATTTCTTACCAGCAGAAGAAGAAGTTCATGCATGATATCATGAACTATTATTGGGATGAACCATTCTAGTACAAGCATGGTGCAGATGGTATTATGAGAAGATGTGTGCCAGCTGAAGAAATTAGTGATGTTATGTACCGGTGCCATGCAGACATGTATGTAGGCCATGCTGGAATAATAAAGACCCAGGCTAAAATTTTGCAAGCTGGATTCTATTAGCCTAATATTTTCAGAGATGTGCATGACTACATCCAAAAGTGTGACCCTTGTCAGAGATCTGGAAAATTTTCAAGAAGGAATGAAATGCCTCGGAAAGGAATTCTTGAGGTTGAATTATTTGATGTATGGGGGTAGATTTTGTTGGTCCTTTACCATCATCAAAGGGATTCAAGTATATACTTGTTGAAGTGGACTATGTGTCAAAATGGGTAGAAGCAATGCCCACTGTTAATGCTGATTCCAAGGCTGGATGCAAATTCTTCAGAACAGTCATATTCCCAAGATTTGGTGTGCCAAGAGTAGTAATCAGTGATGGTGGAGCTCATTTCTACAATGATCAGTTTGAGAAGCTCTTGAACAAGTTTGGTGTGATAAATCATAGAGTAACTACACCTTATCACCCTCAAGCAAATGGACAAGTTGAGCTGTCAAACAGAGAAGTGAAACAAATTCTGGAGAAAGTTGTTTCTAGGTCCAAGGGGGATTGGTCAATGAAATTGCCAGATAGCTTATGGGCTTACAGAACAGGATATAAGACACCTATTGGTATGTCACCATTCAGGCTTGTCTATGGAAAAGCATGTCATTTACCTGTTGAGTTAGAACATAGAGCACAGTGGGCAATAAGGAAGCTTAACATGGATTTAGGAAAAGCCGGAACTGCAAGAAAGCTACAGATGTGTGAGCTAGAAGAACTGAGAAATGATGCTTATGAAAGCTCAAAGATTTACAAGGACAAGACTAAGAAATAGCATGCCAAGCACAGTGTTGGTTTATGACTCCAAATTGCATCTTTTCTCTGGGAAATATAAGTCCATATGGTTTGGCCCTTGTGTCATCAAGAGAAACCTTGGACATGGTACTTTTGAAGTACAGAGTGCTACAGAAGGTACTTTCAAAGTAAATGGTCAGAGATTGAAACACTACAGAGCTGGAGAGCATTCAAATACTGAAGCAAGCGAAGAAACTAATGATGATGAACTTGAGGATGATCTCAATTCATCCTCTTCAACTAAGGACCTGTGAAGAAGCTAAAGTCAGGCTCATGACTATAAATAAGTGTAACATCCCAACATTTTGTAATGTATGAAAATCACTAAAATTTAAAACTTTTGTTTTTGATTAAAATAAAACATTAAATGTATAAGAAAATCAACTATGAAAGACTTCAAATATAATGAAAGAGTTTAATATTTAAAATATCTCAGTTATCATTATTTTCAAAAGTTGTTTCAAGTTTAACATTTTATTATCCATTGTATTTCTTAAACCTTAATATATAATTTTACAAATGAATTACAAACTTTCAAACCATGTTCATGAAATAAATAGTTTCCTTATAAGTAATTGATTTCAACCACTTAGCCATATCTATTCATAAATTCAAAACTATTTAAAACATGATCTATTTGCCAAATGGTTTCCATTCTTTTAACTAAGTTCAAAATATAGTTTTGGAAATTACAAGTCTATAGTTTATAACTTTAAAACTTCGTAGATTTAAATTAATGAAGTAATCAAATAGGCATTTCATTAAATTAAAATACTTTCATTAATTCTCAAACATAAAATTGATCTTCATGAATATATATCCAATATAAGAAATGAACTAAATTTAAAATCTTTTCCAAAGTTGTTTTATGAAGTTTTCAAATGATTTATCTTAATATAAAATATAATGGTGCACACAATAAAATTGAATTAAAAATTGAATCCATTATATTTCCTGTTACTTTAAAAATATTTATATTCTATTATTTTACTATTATACCAAAAATAAGAATGAATGGTTAAAGCAAATGAGTTTAAATAACTTAAATTCAAACATATTTGAATATGGGTATTTTACAAATTTAATTTAGCCAAATGAAAATTTAATTAAGCTATAATTTCAAATTTGACATTAAGTGTCCAATTTGTATTAAACCAATATTTCAAAATTATTAATTTTAAAAAGTTTTCAAAACATGCCCACTAATGGTTTAAAGCATATATATGAATTTTACGAATTTAGTGAATTTTATTTGACATCATTTGGAGTCTTAAATCAAATGATATGAATTAAATAGAAAAACAGAAAAAGAAAAGAAAAATAAATTACCTGGATGACGTCATCGCTGACGTCACTGCGTCTTCCTCCTCCGTCCGAAATTTCCGCCCCCGATTCCTTTCCAAATCCGAGCGCAATTAGCGCGATTTTTTTCTCCGTTTCGTCCCTATATAAGCCCAGTCTGCCGCCGTCCTTTTGCACCCCAAACCCTAGCAACATTGCCACTGGACTGCTTGAGATTGTTCACGGAGCGCCGCCATAGCCACCGCCACCTTTCTCCAGATTCCGGCGAGGTGAGCTACTCCCTAGGGTCGAGCCCCTTCTCCTTCTTCTTCCCTATCCATTGCGCACCTCCGTGACCCTTGGTCGTTTTATTCCCGCAGTCGTTGGAGAGGAACGAGGTCATCCAACCTCGCCGGCGTTTGAGGAACTCCGGCCGCGTCTCGCGGCTGCCCGAGGACGCGTGATTCGACGCCGTCACCACCATCGAGTCCGCCACGCCTCTCCGCACTTCGTCGTCGCCACCGGAGGCTCGGGGAAGCACCAGAGCCACTTCGCCGTCCACGCCCGAAGTAGCGCCGCCGTTCCTCTCCATCTCCGGCCACCCCGCGCCGCCAGCTTTAGGCCAACCGAGGTGAGCCGTCCGATCTGATCTCAGCGGCCTAGATTAGATCCCCCATCCGAATCGGTACCAGCCAATAGGTTCTTGCCACGTCAGGTCCGCATCAGCAGCACAGTCAGCGCCACGTCAGATCCAGTCAGATCCCAGTCAGTAGCCCAGTAGTGGAAAATGAATTTTTCGATTTAGTTAATTGACAGTTTTGCGGAAAAGACCATGCACACCAGTTTTATCATATCTCGTTCTCTGTTTATCAAAATTCAAACATTTTTATATATTTGAAAATCACTTGACATGTAGAATATTTTAGATCTGTTGGAATTCAAATTTGAATTAGTTTAAAATATTCAAATTTCAAATGGATGATTTGAGTATATTTGGCATAACTTTACATCTATAAATCCAAAAATTGCAAATAAAATTGTTTAGAAACTTTGGAATATTTGTAAAATGATGCCTCTTTTATAAAATATTTTTAGTAGTAATGATTTCATAGTTATATATTTAATTTGAATAGTTTGAATAATTTTGACATAACTCTTAATAGAAAAATCGTTTTTGAATAAATCCAATTGATATAAATTTAATTAAATCCTCTCTGTCTATTTACACTAATTATAAAATTTTATTATAAAAATTAATCATAGAAAACTTTAATCTTATATTTATTCATTTTATTATAATGTGCAAAAATAGAAACTTATTAAATTGCATTTATAGCCTCATGCATATTTTATAAATATCACAAAAATTAGTATATTGTTTCTTATGATTAAAAAGTGCATTTCACGCATGACTTATTTTATTATATAGTTATACTCCTTATAGGAAAACTCTTTCCTCATTTTCTCTATGTTAGGATTATTTTCAACTTAGTATTTTGGTAAAGTGCTATGCACTTAGATACTTAGGATTTTCAACATGGAGCTAGAAGGCCAATGAAGGACTTAGCCAAAACAAGACTTCAGAAGTATCTTCAAGAAGTAGAAGCACTTAGAAGAAAATCAAGAAGAAGTTCATGAAGACCAACCAAAAATATATTCTAAGTCTTGCTTCCCTCTCTCTATTCTCCCTTCTTCTCTTAGACCCCTGGATGACTAAGTTACATTCATGACCAACCTGGAGGCTATCAACACCATCAAATCTTCAAAGCCATGAAGTCTACAAAATTGCAATGAAGTCATCACATCAAGATGAAAAGGAAGCAAGGAGAAGATTCTACATTCTTCTTTCTATCTCTTTCTCTCTTTACTAATCTTGTCTTTCACTCTAGACATAATTTTGTTTTGATCATGTTATTACCATCTTGAAGTTTGTTGGATCCTAGAGGCATAGTTAGATGAAGCGACCTGGAAACTAACCTTACATGTCCACGTACATGAGACTTGTTCCACAGTTTAAGTGGCTGGCCGGGTGTCTGTCTCTCTCACTATAGTGAATATCCAATTAACAAAGAGTTGTTCATAATCGCGATCACCTTGAAGAATAGACTAAGTATTTTTGCACATCATGACTAAGCCATTAGAGTGCTTATTTCAAGACGATATAAAACAAAGTATTTCATCCAACCTATGACCTTAGGCCTTAGTCATTTTTGACCAACCTAATTGCCTTGCATTAACTTAAAAGATTTTCATGGCATGACATGCATCTCTAGTCCTTAGGAATATTTTGCACATCACGCATGAACATATTTTCCTTAGAACTTTATAAAACTTGTTTGTTCATTATGAAAGTGTTTGTATGCGATGTGATGTTGTGTTTTGTGTTGATTGTTGTATTGTTGTTTGTCTATACTGTTAGATTGAACGGAGAGCTCCGAGTTACGTTGAAAAGAGTTTGTGAGCAAAGACATCATTCAAAGGCAAGTGGCAAACCTCATAAACCTCCCCCTATTTTCTATATGCATTACTTAGTGTATTTTTATATAAGCATGTGTAGGATAGTATTGCTATGCTAAACCTGTGTAGAAATTCCTTATTCTTGTGTCTAGGCTCCTATGCAATACTTAGTAGAATTATTGATGCTATGCAAATGTTGTTTTGTCAAAATCTAAATTCTACTAAGTTAAGAATGAAACACCTGGGTGGTAAGTGGTTGTATGGTTTATGTTGAGTGGCTACTCAGGCCCATGTATAAGGTTCCTGGAGTACGTGCACTTGTGAATGGCCACCCAGGAACAGAGGAATCTGAAGAACTCCGAGTGATGATTGCTTCCTGTGCAGCCATTGCCAATGGACTTTGTCTTTATAAACTATCTTGCGTGGACTCTCTCCGGCTTGACAAGAAGATGTAGAAGGTGTTAGGTGGAACGGGTCAAGCCAGGTGGGAGGCAAAATGCTTCTGAAAGATCTCGTCTCATTCTTCTCCTTTTCCTTATCAGTATAAGTGTGTAAAGGATAGTTTGGGTTGAATGGGTACAATGGTGAACGTGCACAACCTGTACAAAGTGTAAAACAAAGTACTTAGCCGTGTCCCCGGTACGGACAATTTGAGCAGCTGATCACGGACGTCAACGGAGGATTCCACCATTCCAATTTCTAAGATAAAACTTGATGGGTGAATAAGGGTATAATGAGACAGTGGTTGTCATACCCCGAATGTCTCAAATAGAACAAAAGTGTTTTCCAAAGAGTTAGGAAAAATTGGCTTTATGCAAAATAGCCTTGAACTCCATCAGCCAAATAAGCATATAGGTTATTAGAGGTATTCCACTAAGTGTCCACCATAGTGTCACTTGCCAGACTCCATTTTTAATGGAATCTGACCCACGTTGTTGCAATATTTTTCTTATTGCAGATTGATTAGACGACGAATAAGGTTTAGTTTAAAGGTTTCGACTCTACAACCTACATGTTTTGGCCTATGGCAACATGAATGTGATGGAGACTCACTGCTATTGTATTTCTGCTGTTTACTCTTCCATAGCTAGCTTTATGCTATGCAACTTGTATTGAATATTTTGTAAGTCTGGATCATCGATGTAATAAAATTGATACTTTGTTGTGATATTACATCGTAAACTGTGTGTGCAAACGAATCGATCCAGGGATATGCACTATACACAGGTACCTTGCCATATTCTAAGTGCAGGTACGCTACAACAAGCGCTCATCAGGAGGCAGCCTGGTACCTGTGTACATTATTTGCATGTTCCTTTCATTTTTCTATTAATTTTTGTTTGTGTTGTCTCTTTGTGTTTCTCTCTTAGATTTCAAATAAAAAGAAGGAGAGAGAGAGCTTCAGCTGGGATATCATGGAGAAGGAGGCAGAAGTAAACATCAGGTGAATACTTCCCAATCTTTGCATTAAGCAACACTATCATTTTGCTATTATCACATTCTTGGAAGAAGATTAAATTGGCAAGTTGTGCTGTTAGCAGAAAATTAAAATTATTGATGCTAGCTTTATTCTGATTAATTAGCTTTACATCCTTCTTGTGAATCATGTAATGTATCTACTTATTATTTTACAAAGGCTATACTCAGAACCCTTTATCGAAAACAGAATCCCATTATTTCTCTCTTGAAGAACTCTGGAATATCTACATAATGCAATTTGCTTTGAAACTGAGTAAAATGATCCCTAGTAGAGCCATTTATCCTTCTTTGCATTTTTTGCAATTTTTTTGCATTAGCAATCATTGTCTTTGTACCGTGATTTGTGAAGCACTAACATCCATACTGACCTTAACATTAAATATAATCAAAGAATTTTGCAACAACAAGTACCTTTTTGCATTAGCAACCATTAACTTGGGATGTTGGTCTGTGAAGCACTAACTTGAAGGCTTATCCAAAAAAATAATGATTCAATGTATGCATTAGCAACTATGATCCTAGGATTGTAGCTTGTGAAGCACTAACCCAAGTGTCTTGGTAGTAAAATAACCAAACTAACTAAAAACTTGCATTTGCGTTAACTTACTATGTTCCCTGGAACTGTAGTAGGTGAAGCACTGACCTTGCATCCATTTGGCATTCATTACTGCATTATGACTCTCCTTTGGATCATTTATATTCAGTTCCCTTGCAAATGTCTTATATAGTAAATCCATTGGCACTTGAGCTTAGAAATGATTGCATCCTTCTATTTGAAACTTGTTTCCAAGATGTCGGGTTATGACTCCCTAGAATCAGGGGTGGTCACTTCCTGAAGTGTAGTTCGTGAAGGGGATTGAACACGGAGGTCAAGACCCTCGAGGGACACGGCGACGATGCTCGCCGGACCTGAAGACGAAAAGCCCACGACAGAGATAGACACCGGCCCGTACCCAGGTTTACGGCCCTCGTGAGCAGGTAAGACCGCTACTCCTGCTTGTCTGTATTGGATTATGGCTGTTACAGTACAGCAGAGCTTGCCGAGGGCCCCCTTGAGGCAGTTCTTGCCTGGGGAGGGAAGCGATGATCTTCTTTCGCCCCGCCGTACTTCCTTGCCTGCGACGTTTCCCCACAAGCCTGGGGAGGCCTGTGGAGGGATTCCTGTTGACTTCCCTCCAGGCGTGTTGGCGCCTCGGGAGGGTCTCCTGAAGCGAGGGACCCCTTGAGGCCCTCGTTTCCTCTTCAGGCCCTCGAGGAGAATTGCCTCTCGAGGGTCCCGCCAGGCGGCGAGGCCTGGTCCTTAGTCATTTTGTCAGACTAGCCAGCGTGCAAGGCCTAGGGGGAGTGGGCTCTTCATACCCCAGTCCCCACTGGGCCGACAGTAGCCCCTGGGCCCGCGATGGGCACGATTGAGCCCATGGGCTCAGGCAAAGCGTCGTGGGCCCTTAGTGCCCGGAGGCCCGAGCCACGCGGCACTCAGACGAGTAACGGTCTCGCACGATCCGGGCCGTGAGTCACGGGGGTTCCCGCCACGCCCCGGTAACTGCTCCGTGAGGGGACATAAAACACGAGCGTCGCAGCAGGGAGCCGTTACCGTTTCCAATCTTTCTCGCAGAAGTTTCCGCCTCCTAGAGCTCTCCGCCCCCGCTCTCTCCTGCGATTCTCCTCCTTCCGTCTCGCTCAGCCATCCAAGCCCTCAACGATGAGCCCTCTCAAGAGCAAAGGCAAGGCCGCTGCGGGGTCTTCCTCCCAAGCGGAGGCCCCTGAGGTCGTACAAGGCGCGGCGCTGCTGGGCGTGCGCGTCAACGAGAAGGCGCTTGCCAAGGTCCGGTTCCTGGTGGCGGACCGGACGAACGAGCACGGCGCCACCGCCCAGAAGCCCGCGGCGCACGGGAAGCGCCCGCGAGGGTACTTCCCGATATTCCAGCACTGCCTTGCCGCCGGGCTGGTGCCGCCCTTCTCGCCGTTTCTGGAGGCGGTCCTGGCGTTCTACCAGGTGCAGCTGCTGCATCTACACCCCAACTCCATCCTCATTCTTGCCGTCTTCGCGTACCTCTGCGAGGCGTACCTGGGCTTGGAGCCCACGGTGGGGTTGTTCCGGTGCTTCTACGCGCTCCGGAGCACAGCGAAGAATAAGCGCTCCAGGTGCGTCTCATTCCCCATAGTCGACGGCATGGGGAATGTCTACATCCCCATGTCATGGAGCGAAACAAGGCCATCACCTCGGTGACGAAGAAGGTGGACGACTTCCGCCCGAAGTGGTTCTTTGTCGGGGTGGAGCATCCCTGCACTTTCCTCGAGGTCCGCGATGAGCCACCGCTGAAGAACTCCCATTGGGACAAGGCGACCTTCGACGGAGCGAGGAACAGGAGCTTGATGGGCCACCTGAGTTTCCTTCGCGAGGAGGGTCTCACGGGGAAGATCATCGTGGCGGACTTTGTGACACGCTGCAACGCTCCCCTCCAGGCCCATTCAGTGCCCATGTGGATGTACTCGGGTCCGAACAACAAGATGCGGCTCCATAATGAAGACAACGATCAGGACACCGTCGACAATGTCCTTTCCGCACTCTTCGTCAGCTCGGCGGTGCCTGCCGTGGATCTGCTCCCTGCGACGCTCCGGCATCTCCATCAGTACGACTTGACGGAGCGCATGGCCATCCTTGAGGGGATGCCTCCGTTCACCCCGACAGGCCAGGAGGACTTGGAGGTGCCAACGCCAGCCATGCGGGGAGCGGAAGGGGCAGATTCTCCCTCGGCCTCAGGAGTTGGCCTAGGTGAGGAGGAGGCCACGGCAGGGGAGGTGTCTTCTTCCAGGGTCGGGCCATTCACTGACGAGGTCTGCGACATCTCGTCAGGTGATGAATATGCCTTCGTGGTGGCTCCCTCGTGCCCCGTGGAGGAGGAGGCTGAGGAAGGGGAGGCCTCTGACGCGGAGGCCTCTCCAAGAAGGCGTGGGCCCCGCACCAAGGCCGCCGTGGACCACTCGGGGGCGAGGCCATCTGACGTCCCCTCAAAAAGGAAAGCGGTGACGCCCCTTGTGGGGCATGGTGCCAAAACCATCCCCTCGTGGCGCTCGCAGGCTTTGCGTGGGTCGATGCCGGCGCCCCCCCCCCCCCCTTGAGGGTGAGTGTTCATGTGTAACATCCTGGAAATTTTCAAATTTGGAAAAATCAGAAAAATTTAAAAACTTTTGAAAACCTATTAAGTATTTTACTTTGAAAAGAAAACTCAAGCATTGCAAGCATTGCACTCATGCATTCATGCATAAACATCATTTCATCTTGTGGCTTAAATTAAATAAGAGTTTGAAATTTAATATTTATTGATATGTTTGTTTTGGAAATTATTCCATAAACATGTTAAATTGTATCTTTCAAAATATTCCAATTTATTAATTTTTATTTTGGGCAAGAATACTACCAAAAAGTTCTAAATTAAATTAGCTTTCCAAAACATATTTTTATGAATTTTTCTGAAAAGGTTTGGTTAAGTTTAAAAATCAATTTTGAATTAAAAGTTTGAAAACAGAAAATGATTTGTCAAAAAAAAAAAGAGAAGAACAGCCCGAGCCAACTGGGCCGAAGCCCATCCGCTTTCTCCCGCGCAGCGCAGTAGCCCAGCAGCGGCCCATCTTCTTCCTCCTCTCACTGACGTGCGGGACACACACGTCATCTCCCTCCTCCCGTATCTCAACGAAACAGCTCATGAACCGGAAGAGACCGATCTGGAAACGATCGATACACCACGATTCTTGCGGGATAAGTTCTCCTGACGCCCCCTATTTAAACCCCACCTCCACCGCCCTCTCCCGCACCCGAAAACCCTAGCTCATCGCCTCCAGGCTGCCCACAATCATCTCCGCCGTGTCGCCATTGCCGTCGGCGTCTTCTACAATTTCCGGTGAGCTTCGATCGATCTAGCCCCTCTCATCCACCCCCCTAGCTTCACCTTGATCTTATGCACCTCCCTGACTTGGCGCGGTAGCTTATTGCGCAGCAGGACGAGCAATCCGTCCGTAAACGAAGCTCCCCGCCGCCGTGCGCAACTCCGACGAGGTATTGCCGAAGAACGAGGAAGCGCCGAGGACCACGAGCACACCATCGACCTCGCCTAGACCTCCTCTTCATCACGGTACGCTCCGCTAGTCCTTTTAGGTTGTAGATCATCGGAAACGCGCGTCACCGGCGTGTCGCCGCCGCAGGATTTAGGTCACCGGAGTTATTCCGGCGAACCGCGCCGCCCAGACTTAGTAGAATAGATCTACACCGTTAGATCGAGATCCAACGGCTGCCAATTGATCACTTATCCGAACCGGTACCTACGAATCAGAGGATGCCATGTGGATGCCCCGTCAGCGCCTCGTCAGCATCCGCGTCAGCGCCTCGTCAGCATCCGCGTCAGCGCCAGCGTGTAAATCATTTTCTATTTTAATTTTAATTGGAAGTTTTGCAGATTAGTCCCTGTAATTAAAAACATCTATAACTTTTTAACCACAACTCCAAATTTAATAATTTTTATATATTTGGAAAGCTCTTGACATGTAAATTATTTTAGATCGGCCAAAATTCAAATTTGACTTAGTATAAAATATTCAAATTTCAAATGGTGAATTGGAGTATATTTGTAATAACTTTAAATCTATAAATCCAAAAATTGCAAATAAAATTGTTTTAGAAACTTTAGAATATTTTTAAATTAATGCCACTGCTATAAAATATTTTTGAGTAATTTTTGAATGAATTCGTAGTTATATATTTAATTTGAATGGTTTGACTATTTTCAACATAACTATTAATATTATTGATTAAAGTAAATTTCTATAAATTTAATTAAAATACCCCTGTCTATTAACACTATTTATTAAATTATATTATAAAAATTTAATCATAGAAAACTTTTATCTTATAATTATTCCTTTTCTTATATTTTCCCAAAATTAGAAATTAATTAAAATGCATTTATAAATTCATGTTTATTTATAAAGAAATCACAAAAGTTATTTTTATGTTTCTTGTGATTTAAAATTTCATTTCATTCATAGCATATTTTATTCTCATAGGAAAACCCCTCTTCATTAGTTTTCTCTAAGTTAGAAATAACTTCAACTTAGCATTTTTGTGAAGTGCTACACTTAGACACTTAGTAATTTTCAACATGGAGCTGGAAGACCAATGAAGGACTTAGCCAAACGAGACTCTAGAAGAATCTCCAAGGAGTGGAAGCACTTAGAAGAAGATCACGAAGAAGTGCATGAAGACCAACCAGAAATATTTTCTAAGTCTTTCTCCCTCTTTCTTCTTTCTCCCTCCTTCTTCTGTTAGACTTCATGATGACTAAGTAAATCCAAGACCAGCCTCGAGGATACAAGAACCACCAAGTCTGAAGATCTATCAAGTCTATTAAAACTTCAATCAAGACATCATCAAGGAGAATATTACAAGTCTGGAGATGAAGCCTGGAGGACAACTACATCTTTCTTTCTATCTTTTCCCTCTTTTCTAATATTGTCTTTCACATTTGACTTAAACAAATTTTGATCATGATGTTATCATCTTGAAGTTGTTGGATCCTAGCGGCATAGTGGGATGAAGCGGCCTGGAAACAAACCTTACATGTCCACGTACATGAGACCTGTTCCACAATTTAAGTGGCTGGCCGGGTGTCTGTCTCTCTCACTATAGTGAATGTCCAATTTACAAAGAGTTGATAATAATTGTTGATCATCTTGAACAAAAGGCTTAGTATTTACTCTAAATATTTCTACACATCAAGACTAAGCCATTAGAGGGCTTATTCAAGTTGATATAAAACAAAATATTTTACTCAACTTATGACCTTAGCCCATAGTCCTTTTGGACCACCCTAATTGCCTTGCATTAACTTAAAAGATTTTCATGGCATGAAAAAGCATTTCTAGCCCTTGGGAATATTTTGCACATCATGCATAAACATATTTTCCTTAGAAAGTTTTATAAAACCTATTTATTCATCTAGTATGTGTTTGTATGCATTGTGGAGTTGTGCTTGTTGTTGATTGTTGTATTGTTGCTTGTCTATACTGTTAGATTGAGCGGAGAGTCCCGAGTATCGTTGAAAAGAGTTGTGAACAACGACAACATTCAAAGGCAAGTGGCACACCTCATAAACTTCCTATTATTTTCTATAAGCATTACTTAGTGTATTTTTATATGCATGTGTAAGATAGTATTGCTATGCTAAACCCGTGTAGAATTCCCTTACTCCTGTGTCTAGGATCCTATATCATACTTAGCAGAAATATTGATGCTATGCAATGGATGAAAGGTTTTTACAAAATGTTAAGTGACTACTCAGGACTGTGCTCATGGTTGCCGTCGCCTAGGATGAATTTCTATTCTACTTAGGGCCGTGAGCATGGTGATTTTTACCTGAGAGTGCACATCCACTAAGTTAATGAAACTCCTGGGTGGATTGGTTGTATGGCGGCGAAGTTGAGTGGCTGCTCAGGTCCATGTCTATGGTTCCTGGAGTACGTGCACTTGTGGAAAGCCACCCAGGGAACAGAGGAATCTGAAGAACTCCGAGTGACGAATGCTTCCAGTGCAGCCATTGCCATATGGGCTCTGGCTTGATCCATTATGTTGCGTGGACTCTCTCCGGCTTGACAAGCAGATGTAGGGGGATGTTAGGTGGAACGGGTCAAGCCAGAGTGGGAGGGAAAATGCTTCTGAAAGATCTCGTCTCATTCTCTCATTTCCTTATCACAAATGGTGTGTAAAGGATACCTTGGGTTGAATGGGTACAATGGTGAACGTGCACAACCTCTGCAAAGTGTAAAACTAAGTACTTAGCCGTGTCCCGGGTACGGACAATTTGAGCAGCTGATCACGGACGTCAACGGAGGATTCCACCATTCCAACTTCAGAAATAAAACTTGATGGGTGAACAAGGGAAGATGAGATTTATGGTTTTCATGCCATACTCGTCTTGATTTCAAGAAAAGTGTTTTCAAAAGAGTAGGAAAATTTGGCTTTATGCAAATTAGCCTTGAACTCCACCAGCCAAATATGCATATAGGCTTTAGAGTTATTCCCTTAAGTGTCCACCATAGTGTCACTTGACAGACTCCATTTTTAATGGAATCTGACCCACTCTGTTGCAAAATTTTATTTGTTACAGGTTATTCAAATGACGAGTGAGGTTTCGTTAAGGGATTTCGAGTCTGCAACCAACATGTTTTCGCCTGTGGCAACATGAAAGTTATAGAGACTCACTGCTATTGTATTTCCGCTGTGTACTTTTTCAATGCTAGCTTTATGCTATGCAACTTGTATTAAATATTTTGTAATTCTGGATCATCGATGTAATAAAATTGACGCTTTGTTGTGATATTACATCGTAAACTGTGTGTGCAAATGAATCGATCCAGGGATTTGCACTATACACAGGTATCTGCCTTATTTAAAGTGCAGGTACGCTACATCATGACGCTTGGTCGCTTGCTTTTTGTTCTCTTTTCATTTTTCCCTTTACTGAAGATCTTTCCTTGGGTTTTTCGTCAGTGATCTTGTGCCTGCGAAGCGCCGTAGGATTCGCAAGGCAGCTGATGTGAAGAGAGCTACGGCTGAGGCCGTGGCTGACGAGGCCACGAGGCCTATGGAGACGGCCTCCACAGGCCCCACTGAGGGGACGCCACAACTGTGGAGGCGGCTGCGCCTCAGGCAGGGGCGGCAGAGCCTCAGGCGTAGGAGGAAGTGCCACGCCCAGAGGCACCTACACCGCCCCCCGAGCCAATGGTGGTGGAAACCACGGAGGATAGGGCTTTCACGCCACCTCGTGCTCCTACACCCCCTCGCGCGTTTACGCCTCTACGCGAGGCAACTCCGCCGCGCGAACCAACGACGCCGCGCGTGTCGACGCTACCGCGTGCGCCCTCTCCGCCGTCTGCGCCCACTGCTCCCGTGCAGCCTGCGACGGAAGCGTGTGAGGCGCCAGCAGGCGCGGTCGCGTCCGCAGGGGGAGATTCTACCTCGCTTCCTCGCCCAGCTGGAAGCGATGAGCGCCCTGCTGCCTCGGGCCCCGAAGAGGACGCTGGGGCGGGCACGTGCGGAGCCCAGGCTAGCCCCCGAGCTCTCCCCGAGGTCGGGCTCTCGGGGCTCGATGCTGGAGTCGGGCCATCCACAAGCCAGGAGCTGGTCCTCCAAGGCTGGGACTGGAGCGCGGGGCGCCGCGAGGTCGCCTTCGGCGTCGTGAGGGAGTCACTGGAGGGCTTGGAGGCGCACCTCGCCCTCGGGGACATTCAGCTCACTCAGCAGCGGGAGGAGCTCGCGAGGTCGTGGGCGTCCTTCAATGCGGCCTTCAAGGCGCGCCGGCTGGAGGACTTGGCGCTGCAGGCCGCACGCAAGGAGGCCACCCGCTTCGCCAAGGAGGTCCGCGAGGGGGCCATTCGCAACGCTGCAGAGCTTCTCGCGCCCCTCCAAGAGGAACGGGACGCCGCTGCCGAGCTCCAGCGCGAAGCCACAGCCGAGCGCGAGGCGATGGAGGGCTCGCTGGCGCAGAAACGCCGCGAGCTGGGCCAATTGGAGACTCAGCTGCTTGCTGCCCACCAGGCTGCGCAGGCTACCCTGGAGGGGGACCGCAAGGGCCTTGCCGTGCGCGAACAGCGGCTGGCCCTCAAGGAGAAAGAATTGCGGCATCGCGAGGAGCAATGCCTTCAGGCGGAGAAGGACCTGGTCACCCAGCACGAGGCCCTCGAGGCGCACGAAGGAGACCTAGCACAGGCGATCTCGAAGTACGACGAGAACATTGCCGCCCAGAAGCTTGCTTACTGTCGTGGTGGTGTCACGGCAGATGCCATAGGATGGCTAAAGTGTGGGGCCGATGGACGCTGGTGGATCCGGGGAGGGCTAGCGAGCTAAAGAGCTCACACGAAGGAGGACGCCGGAATAACCGGGATCTCCGAAGAACACCAAACAGAACCGAAGGGAATGGGAGAAGATCTAGTAAATACGAACAACTGCACGAAGGCAGGGAACACACACACACGATGTACCAAGGTTCGGGGCCCTTGTGGGGAGGTAACACCCCTACTCCTGCCTTTCCTCTCAATATAAGTGTGGAACAAGATCTACAACATGCTCTTGGAGCTCTTTCGGTGAAGAACACATTGAACAAGATGAACTAGAGAGAGGAGGGAGTAAGTACGCAAGGAGTAAATGAGACTATGGTTTTGGCCTCCAAGTTGGTCTCTCTCCCACAAGGGAAGTTATGGCGCCTTCTATAGAGTTCCGGCCGGGAGGTCCGGAAACCCTAATCCGGGATGGCCCCACCGGACAGGCCTAACGGTTATGTCCAGACTGGCTAGTGCGAACTAGCCGCCGAGCTATCCGGCATAGCCCTGCCGCCATCATTCCGGCAAGGACAGCAGGCGCCATCCTGGAACATCATTGTCCCTCTGTCAGAGACAAGATATGTCTTTGCCCATCCCGAGTAGCCTTTTCCGGATTGCCGGGCTAGGCATGTCCGATCTTGTCGTACCGTTATCGTACCGGCTGACACGCTCCTGTGTCAGGCGGGAGGTGACCATGCTTGCGTGTCAGGGGGATTGGGACTTCCCCCCGTGCCAGGCGGGAAAGCCTGCTCCGGACCGTTGACGTCCCACCGGCATCTCCCGTGCCGGCTACCTCCTTGCTCCATCCCGTAAGTCTTCCCTGCACACATTGAACAACCTGCCAGGACCGAGATCTACATGTCGGTTAGCCTGCACCCGGGGAGCGAGCTTGGACCCTTCTCACCTACCCGGGGAGTCAATCCGGTTCATCCGGGATCTTCTCCACCGGGGAGTTTACTCGAAGCCTGCGATCGACCGTGAGATCTGAGATCCTTCCCGGACGTACCCGAGTAGCACTTAGGATGTGTGGCTCTAGGCCTAGCCTCCCGAAGATGTCTTTGGCTGCTACCAAAGACATCTTCGAGAAGCTAGTTCTTAGAGGAACTATCCTCTTGGGCTTATGCCGCTCTGAGGGCCTGGGGGGGCTATTTATAGTCTCCAGGGATGACCATTGCGTCCGCCAAGAGACACCTTGGACTTAACCAGCTCCGAAAAGGTCAAGTTGTCCCTTCAGTGCACCAAAGGATGGCCCTTGCACTCTCCAAAGGTCAAACACTGTTGCCATATTGCAGAATTGTGTCGGGATCTGCCCTACCCGGGGGGCAGCCCCTCGACACTAGTCCCCGAAGCTGGTGCTGTGCAGCGACCCAAGACGATGCGCGGGATCAACTTTAAGAACAGGAATCATCTAAGGAAGCAAGGGACAATCTTCCGCTTCGATACCGAGATGACTTCTACCGAGATCCCTACCCCGAGATCTTTCCAACCGGGAGGCCCTGCTCGTGCAACTAGATAGCCTTTTAGGGCCTCAACCGGGTATGGTCATGCCGGTACATTTCATTATTCGTGCCGGACAAGATTCCTTTCCAAGGGGGGTCCCACCCGAGGTCTTGTCGAGCCAGATAAGCACTCGAGTGTTTTTGACTTCGCGCACCTCTGCTCGGGTTCGCGCGTCGGGGTCCGCATTCGATCCAAATTCAAACCGTTGGGGTCTTGTGGCCCGCGGTGTGGCCGGATTGGACGCTCCGGGTGCCGCCACGTGTCGCTCGGCATGATCTGATCCCACCCACGATTTGGGAGATCGTGGGCGGGAAACCCTAGAACCGCTCCGGATCTCCCCATAAATAGGAGAACGAAACAGTCAGTTCCTCTTCTTCCCCAAAGCTCCAACCTCTCCCGCGACTACCCCGAGCGTTCCGCCGTCGTTGCGCCCGAAGCTTGAGCACCGCCGCCACCGGAGCCGTTCGTCTCCATCATCGGGCATCGCCATTCCCGCGCCTCGGTGGTGCTCTCCCCTTCGGTGAGTTTCTTCGTTCCCTCCGACGAACTTCCTCGCGGTAGCGGTCTACCGTACCATCCGTGATTCCGCGCCTCCATGAACCACGCCGCCGCCGGCGAGCGCGCTCGGCGCGGCGTCGATGGTGGCGCGCCCCATGCCTTAGTTTCCACTCGCACTAACCCACCTTCATACCTTGCTCGGGAATTATCGTGTCGATTAATTTTATTTGTTCGAGCACGCTAGAACCGTTTGCCATGAACCCGGTCGATGTTAGAAGTTTGCACTCCGGGGTCTTAGTTACTGATAGACTAACTCGACTAACTGCCACTCCGCGTGCAGAGTAGCTCGGTTATGTCCTCTGGACCTTCCGAGACGGGTGACGAGAGTATCTGGGGGGTGCTGGGATGGATCCGAGACCACCGAAGAGGATCTTGAATGGTTATACCAGACACACCGGATCCCGCCGCAGGTCGAGAGTCGACTTCCGAGTGGCGAGGTCCAGCCGGAACCCCAACCCGGTGAACATGTAGTGTTCCTCACGCATTTCGAGCGGGGGTTTGGGCTTCTGGCTAGCCCCTTCTTTCGCGACTTCCTCGACACCTACAACCTCCAACCTCATCACCTTCCAGCCAACGCAATCATGATGCTCTCTGTCTTCGCCACGTACACGGAAGGGTATCTCGGTATTTGGCCCTTCGTGCATCTCTGGGCCAAGTACTTCATCCTCCGCCGGCAAGTCATCCCAAACCCGGAGAAGAAGGTCAAAGACCTCGTTGACTGCGGGGCGGCAACGATCATCCCTCGCGCCGATTCCGGATTCCCCAAGGTCCAGGGGCTGGAATCATGCTGGAAGTGGCAACGGAGCTTCTTCTACGTGAAGAACCGTGAGGCCTCGGGAGACTCTCCGGGATCCTCCACCCCGGATTTCATCATTTGCCCGAGTTCGTCATGGGTCCTCCCCGCGAGTTCGATCTCTGGAATAGGCTCCCGGACTCTGAGGAGGTCACGTGTATGCACGACGTCCTAAGCGTCCTTACAGATAGCCTGACCTCGGATGACCCCCTGCGCTGCTTTATTATCCGCCGCATCTGCCCTCTACAGACCCGATTGCATAAGCTGTGCCACATGAGTGGGGTATATGACCCCACGAGAACCAGCATCTTTCCACTGGACAAAGCTGCAGTCCGGCGGCGCGTTCGAGCTATCGCTTGAACGCAGATGCCGGCGGATTATGTGTGGGGTCAGGTTGCCGGTTCCCGCAAAAAACCACTGAAGCAGGTGCTTGTGTCTGCCTTCCGCCAAATTCCATTTGCACCCGGGTTCTGCTGGAAATCGACATGGTTGTCATGTAGTGACTTATTCCTGTAGTTGTTCGAGCGTCAGACAGAGGAGGACGCGATGCATGCCGGTGGCAATTTCGCGGAGGACTTCCCGACACCGAAGGAGATGCCTGCGGAGGATCCCGACGGTGAGGATCACCTCGCAATTCCTCTAGCCCGCGCTGCTGCCCCGGGTAAGCCCTCAACTCCAGAGGCTATCCACATTGCATATGACGATGATGATGACGACGATTGTCAAATACTCGATGTGATTGATGCTCTTCCCCTCAACTGCGCTCCGCCAGTAGTTCCGAGATCAGCGGCCGTGACGAAGCGCGCCGAGACCTGCAAACGTGCGGGCTCCGACACCACCCATGCCGGTGGTTCTGGTGGCGCCACCAAAAAGAGCAAGCAAAGCAAACAGCCGGGCGAGAAGCCTCCTCGGCGACGGAGAGGTCCCCCCACTTTAGACTCCCGGTATGACCTTCTTGCTTTGAGTTATCTGACTTTGGTTTCTTCCTAGGTCTTTTCTGACATGTTCATTATAGAGCGGCTCTTGACGTCCTGGCTTCTGTGGGTTCCCGTCCTCCGGGATCCCGCACTCCTAGCCCCTCCCGGGCTGCCCCTTCTCCACTTCGGCATCCAGCGCAAGACAGCGAGCACCTTGCGCCTGGTCCTGTGCTACCCGAGGTCGCGGCTCCGGAGGTCCATCCCGGGGAGACCGAGGTTCTGGTACCGCCTAGCTCTGCGGCCGAGGATACCATCCTTCTGGATAGCCCGCGGGTGTCCCATCTTGAGGCGGAGACGCCGAGTCCTCCGCGGCAAGTCGTGTTGCGCGCCTCTTCCCGGTTGGCTTCACACAAGACCCCGCCGCCAAAGTCGTCTACCGCTTCCTCCCGGCAACCTGATCTTCCTGGCGGGAACTCGCGCAACCACCTCCTGCCGAGATCCCCACTGCCACCCTGCAGGCGCTGCGAGCAACCGTAAGCTGCTTTGTGTCTCAAGGATCCCGGGAGATCGTTGTCGCGAGCGCGCCTGGCCTGCGTGTTATTGAAGAATACAACAAGGCCTGGCTCGCCGCTGATGCCTCCGAGATTGTGGGGGACTTGCATGCTGCCGGTCCGAGCCGCAGCGCCCAAGCCCTTCACGCTCTCCAGATGGCTGCACTGGATGTCACCCGTGTGATTGATGTAAGTTTCCTCCTTTTACTTTCTCCAAAGTTTAATTCTTCCATCCCCACTAGTCCCCGAGATTGGTGCTTAGTGCTCTAGACTCCACCGAGTAGCAGACCACTAGGCTCCAATCTTAGAAAAGAAATAACAAGTTGAGTTGTTTAGCAAGTGTGGATCCCGGATAACCCCGAGGCCCCGGGATCCTTCCCGAGTTCTGATATCGGACAACCTTTTGACACAGGACTGCGGCAATAAACGCAGCAGCATCTTCCACCGGCTTCTTGCTGAATTTGGTCAGTCCAAGAAGTTAGAGGAGCGACTGCGGGAGGAGCGGAACGTCGCGCGAAAGGTTTCGGTAGAACAAAAATCTGCCTTATCGGAGGCTCAGTCCTAGATCCTGCGGCTAAACGCCGAGCTGGAGAATTCCAAGTACGCCCCTGCTGATCTGAAGGTGCATTTTTTGGACGCCACCAAGAAGCAGAAGGAATCCTTGGACCAATCCAAGGCGCGCGCGCACCTCGCCGAGACCGAGTTGGCCCTTCTCCGGTCGAAGGCGGATGGCTGGCCTACTGAGCTCACCGGTTTAAACCGAGACCTGAATAGTAAGTTCACCGAGATCTTTTTCTTTTGCTTTCTTTCTTTGTTGCTATCACTCTCATGTGCTGGACGCTTGACAACTCTTCTTTTTAAAGGACATTTTGAGCACTCCCGAGAAGCCGCCAACTTTGCAGTTACTGTCGCCCGTGAGAAGCAAGCCGGGAAGGGTCCTATCTCGGATGCGTGGGACATAGACGACCATCTCACTGCCCTGAAGGCCCGGATGGTGCCTCTCCGGTCGATCGGGACCGAGCTCCTCAGCGCGGCTGTCCATGCCCATGGTGCCCTATGGCCTGGTGTCACCGAGACCCTCTCGGTCAGTGAACTGGCGACTACGCTCCAGGATGCCGGCAAGCGACTTCATGCTTGGAAGCGCTCCGGTGCGCGGGCTGGCGCTGACCAAGTCCTGACCCATGTGCTTAGCTGGTACGAGGGGCTCGACCTCAACGTGATCCAGCGTCTTTGCACCATCTCGGCGTGGTACACCGACCCGGCCAAGATCCGGCAACGCCAAGAGGTTGCCCATCACCTCGCCTTCTGGGCCGACACCGGCATCTTTACCCCGAGCCTCATTGCTTCTGACTCCGAGTCAGATTATGAAGATGACGGTGAGACGGGTGAAACCGGTGATGTGGAGGCCGAGATCCCGGAGGGCGATGATGCTGCTACTGGCGCTGCTACCGCGACCGTGGCCTCCCGGGAAGCTGCTGCTCCTTCGCCACCCGAGACCTCTGACGCCGAGGCGCACCCGGAGGCTCCGGGTACCATTGCTTGCGTGGAGGAAACCATCGTCACTGCTCCCTCTGCCGATGCACCTGAGAAAGGCTTCCCCCACTGCCTAAAACACTAAGTGTAGAAACGTTAGATCCCCGGGATGCCGGGTGCAATTGTAATATATACATTTTAATTCGTACTATGCTCCTTCTTATGCAACCAAGTTATGCCGGTATATTTTGCAACGAGTCCCCGAGTTCGTTTTCATATTTACCGTAGTTAGGTAATTTCTGCTCTTGTCTACCATTTCGGTGTTCGATAGTCGAGTCACAAAATTCTATTTACAGTATACATTACTCATGAATATCCGAGTTCCAGTTTGCTAAATTTCCTACATAACAAAATAAACAACAGGAAACGCAAAGGGCATATGCCGGAGAAGTTCCTATTCCGAGTCCCCGAGTTCGTTTTCGTGTTTCCCACATTTGATGCTCTATGCTCTTGACTACCATTTCGGTGTTCGTCAGTCGAGTCACAAGATTATTTTACATGACATACATTACTCCGACTAGAAAATCGATCTCGGAACTTGCCCGACATATACTAAACCAAAAATAGATACAAGGAAGTCCCCGGGTTCCTCCCTGGGTTGCCGACACGCATAAAATGATAATAGAAAAAACAGAGGCATAAAACGAGGCAGTCCCCGGGTTCCTCCCAAGGGTACCGACATGCAAGTTAAGATAAAGGACAATTCTGGGCAGGCAGTCCCCGAGTAACACCTCGGGGTGCCCAAATTTCATTGATAGAGAAACCGAGATACATACATTGCACCCTATAAGTGTAAAAGGGACGAAGCAAGGCTACATTCCATAGCCGCTTGGTTTCCTCACCGGCTTTGTCCATTACACCTTTTCTAGCTTCATGTGCATCTACAAGGTAATAAGAATCATTGTGCAATGCCTTGCTTACAACAAAAGGACCCTCGCATGGAGGCGAGAGTTTATGCATCCCGGCTGTGCGTTGGATAAGCCTTAGCACAAGATCCCCTTCTCGGAATACTCTGGGATGCACTTTCCGGCTATGATAGCGACGGAGGTTCTGCTGATAAATTGCCGACCGAGATAGTGCCAATTCCCTTGCTTCCTCGAGCAAGTCCACATCATCCTCCCGGGCTTCCTTTGCCTCGGTCTCGGTAAAAATTGTAACCCTTGGTGAATCATATTGGATGTCGGTTGGAAGCACGGCTTCGGCACCGTACACCATGAAGAATGGCGTGTACCCGGTGGATCTATTCGGTGTGGTCCGGAGACCCCACAACACTGCCGGTATCTCCTCTATCCAACACCCTGGAGTTCTCAACAGTGGCTCGATCAAGCGGGCTTTGATGCCGGCCAAGATCAAGGCATTTGCTCTCTCGACTTGTCCGTTGGCTTCTGGGTGGGCCACCGATGCCACATCCAACCGGATTCTCTTCTCAGCAAAAAATCGAGCGAATTCCCCCACGACAAAATTGGTGCCATTATCCGTGATGATATTGTGCGGGTACCCGTACCTCAAGATGATGTCTTTCAAGAATTGAACCGAGGTGTGCCCGTCACACTTCCGGATTGGTTTGACTTCTATCCACTTTGTAAACTTGTCCACCATGACCAGCATGTGTGTCATATTGCCCCTTGCCGGCTTGAATTGCCCGACCATATCCAAGCACCATACTGCGAATGGCCAAGTGATAGGGATTGTTTTCAGTGCTGATGCCGGCATATGTATCCGGTGGGCAAACCTCTGGCACCGTCCACACTTACAGACAATGTCATCTGCCAGCTGCAAGGCAGTAAGCCAGTAGAACCCATGCCGGAACACTTTTGCCACCAGTGCCCGAGATGATGCATGGTGTCCACACTCCCCTTGGTGTATTTCCAATAGCATCTCTTGGCCTTCCTCGGGTTCCACACACCTTTGGAGCACCTCGGTGACACTTCTCTTGTACAGCTCTTGATTGATGACGGTGTATGCCTTGGATCTCCTCAATATTTGCCGGGCTTCTACTTCGTTCTCCGGGAGGGTTCCGTCTGATATGTACGCCATGATAGGTTGTGCCCATCCCGAGATGGGTCGAACCGGGAACATGGGGCATCTATGTCCATTAGTTCTGCCGACGTTACCTCCATCATCATGCTATTTGCTCTCTCCGAGCCCTGTGATGCACAATGTCCCGACTTCCACCTCCATAGGTATAGCTTCTGAACCATGTTCCTTGGGGATGAAGATAGAATCCGACTCGGGCGAAGGCTGGATAGACGGCTTCCTCAGATGTTTGAGAGCGATCCCGGGTGGGATGGCCTCCCGAGATGACCCTAGCTTGGACAACACATCTGTTGCTTCGTTTTCCCCTCTAGGTATGTGCTTGAACTCGCAGCCTTCAAAAAATCAGGATATTTTCTGCACATGGAATCGATACAAGGCCATGTTGGCGTCAATCGCATCCCAGTTCCCCGACACCTGCTGTACCACGAGGTCGGAATCACCGAAACATTCTATCCGGCGGATGCCGATTTCCTTGGCGACGTTCAGTCCATGAACCAAGGCTTCATAATGGGCGACATTATTGGATGCCCGGAAATGAATTTGCATTACATACTTGAGCACATCTTGCTTCGGTGAGGTGAGGACCACTCCGGCACCCAACCCGATCTTGGCCTTGGAGCCATCGAAATGCATTCTCCAGAAATTGTAATCTGGTATTGGAGGTTCATATTGCATCTCGGCGCAGTCCACCAAGAAGTCCGGCAGCGCCTGCGACTTAATGGCGTCACGTCTTGCGTATGTCGGAGCGTACGGAGACAACTGGATGGCCCATTTGGCAACTCGGCCGCTAGCATCCTTACAGCCGATGATTTCGGCGAGGGGAGCTTCGCAAACCACCGTGATCGGGTGTTCTTGGAAATAATGCTTGAGCTTGGTGACTGCCAGGTATACCCCATATGCCATCTTCTGATAATGCGGGTAGTTTTGCTTGGATTCTAAGATCACCTCGCTCAAGTAATATACTGGCCTCTGTATCAGCTTGTCCCCTTCTTCTCTTTCCACGACAATGGCTAACCTTACTACCCGGTTAGTGGCAGCAATGTACAGCAACATAGGCTCCTTGGGCAATGGGGATGCCAACACTGGTGCTGATGAGAGCATTCTTTTCAAGTCATTGAACGCCATATCAGCCTGCGGGGTCCACACAAAGTGTTTACTCTTTTTCATCAGCTGATACAAGGGTAAGGCCTTCTCCCCTAGTCGGCTCACAAACCGACTTAGTGATGCCAAGCAACCAGTAAACTTCTGCACGTCTTTGAGACGTGTCGGCAGTTTCATGCTCTCGATTGCCCGTATCTTACCCGGGTTGACCTCAATTCCCCGGCTTGAAATGAGGAAACCGAGTAGTTTTCCGGCCTGAATGCCGAATGTGCATTTATCCGGATTCAACTTCATCCGGAATCTTCTTAAGTTTCTAAATGTTTCCCTCAGATCATCGATCAGAGAGGACCTTTCTTTTGTTTTTATGACTATGTCATCGACATAGACTTCGGCATTCCGGCCTATCTGGTCATGTAAACAGTTTTGCATGCACCTCTGGTATGTGGCACCAGCATTTCTCAGACCAAAAGTCATGACACGATAGCAATAAGCCACATACGGGGTGATAAAAGCAGTTTTCAATTGATCATCCGTATTCAAAGGTATCTGGTGAAAACCGGAATAGGCATCTAGAAAAGTCAAAAGTTCACTCCCGGCAGTGGAATCGATCACTTGATCTATCCGGGAAAGTGGAAAAGGATCTTTCGGGCAAGCCTTGTTGAGGTTGGTGAAGTCGATGCACATGCGTCACACCTTAAGCAGGAGGGGATCATCTTTCTTCTTCTCTACCAGGACCGGATTTGATATCCAATCCGGGTGCAGCACTTCCATCAAGAATCTGGCGGCGAGCAGCACCGCGAGATGCTCCATGATAGCAGCTCTTCTCTCATCCGAGAGCCGCCTAGTCGGTTGCTTCACCGGCTTCGCATCCGGTCTAACAAACAGTGAGTGCTCAGCCAACTCCCTCGGAACGCCTTGCAGATCGTCACTCGACCACGTAAAGGCATCCAGATTCTCACGGAGGAAGTCGACGAGCTCGCTTTCCTATTTGCTGTCCAGGCTGCTGCTAATGATAACCTAACGCTCTGGGTTGCTGGGGTCAACTCCCACCTTCTTGGTCTCCTTCGGTGGCTGGAATGACGCGCTTTGCTCCGGGTTCGCCATCCCGGGCATTACGAGTTGGGATGTCTTGGCCAGCGTCACCACTTGCTGGATCCTCTTCTTCTCCTCAGCTATGACCAAGGACTCAGCTAAACTCGAGCCGGCAGATGCACACTCCATGGAGCGCTTGTAATCCCCCGAGATGGTGATCACACCGTTAGGGCCCGGCATGTTCATCTTCAGGTATCCCATGTGAGTGGAGATCATGAACTTGGCCAAGGTTGGCCTACCGATCAGTGCATGATACGGACTCTCGAGATCTACTACCTCGAACTCCAGGCTCTCGGTCCGGCAGTTTTCCCGGGTTCCGAACAGTACCTCGACCCAAATCTTTCCCATGGGCGAGCAAGAGACTCCGGGCACAATGCCATGGAAGGTCGTCTCGGTTGGGAGCAAGGTGTTCAGGGACACCCCCAGCTTTAGCATGGTATCCTTGTACATAATGTTAATGGCGCTGCCATTGTCAATTAGTACCCTGCTGAAGCGGACGTTGAGGCTTGGTCCGACAAATGTCGGGTCCACCACCAGAGCATAGCCACCAGGCTTAGGCATAACCCAGGGGTGATCCTTCCGACTCCAAGTGATCTCCATCTCGGACCAGTGCAGGAACTTGGGCACCGCCGGGATCACAGCATTTACCTCCAGAGCACGTTGTCGCACACTCTTCCGGTCAGTGGGCTCGGTCACGAAGACCACATAGCTCTGATGTGCCTCCCGGTAGTTTCCCTGTTGGTGTCCGGGTTGGTTACTCGGACCCGCGCCATTATCATTCCGGGTGTGCACCATGTTCACCGGTCTGGGAGGGGGTCCCTGGTTTGGTGGATTAATCCGGACTGCATTGGCACCGGATAGCGGTGTAGGGGATCTCGGGATATTCGGTCGTGACGCCGGAGCGTTTGGCCGAGTAGCCCCCGCGCCGCCCTCTTGCAATGTGCACTGATACCAGCTGCACTGCCGGGTAGAGTGGTTTGCAGGCTTGTTGGCCTCCAACGTATGGTAGCAGCATGGCTTGTTCAGCATCTCTTCATACGTCAGGGGCTTCTTTTGGTCCACCCAAGTTTTCTGCACCTCTTGGCTCTGACCCCAAGTCGGGCCAGTTGTTTTCTGCCGCTGATTGCTGCCGGCATCTCCCTGATCTCGGCCAACCGCTGCAACGTGCTGCGAGGCATAGTGGAACTCGGGCTGGCTCCTTTTCGGGCCGAAATCGTTGCGATCATGGCTTCTGCTCGGCCCTGAACGCTGAGTTCCCGCATTCCTCCTGTTGGAGTCTCCGACATCCACTAGGGGTTGCATGGGATCTCCAAGCGTGTAGGTGTCGGCGATGCGCATGGTCTCTGCCAAGGTTGTCGGCATCTTCCTTTGCAGCTTTTGCCAAAGCATAGAGCCAGGCCGGCATTCTTGGGCAAACCACGAGATGGCCTGTGCCTCAACAACCCCTTTGCAAGAATTGTGAATTTTGCTCCACCGAGTAAGGTACTCCCGGTCTGTTTTGTTGCTCCTTTGCCGGCAGATGGCGAACTGCTGAGGTCGGTTGGGTCCCTTGTACGTGATGGTGAAATTGCTGATGAAGGCCTCCTCGAAATCCAACCAACAATCTATGCTGCCAGTCCTCAAGTTGTTCAGCCAGATTTTGGCGGGTCCTTCCAACATGTAGCGCCCCATCTTTAAATAAAGATGGAACCCCTATGTTATGTGCTAGTCCCTGGATCAATGCTAGCACCACAGTACAAAATATATAGTATCATTGCATAAGTATCAAAATACTACATCGAGATCCAAAAATAGCCAAGTATAGCTTTATTACAAAGTGCATAGTCATGAAGACTAGCTAAAATATTCAGAGTTCACAACGAAAGTAAAAGCAATGGGCCTTCTCTTCTAGCGTAAGCCACGAGCAGACATGTTGGGTGTAGAATCGAGTCCAAACTTACTCCTCATCAGAATTACCTGCACATTTGAATATGCTGCCCCCGAAGGAGGTCAATACAATGAAGTATTGGCAAGTGACTATGGTGGATAAAATTATGGCAAGTCTAATTCTATATGCATATTTGGCTTAGTGGAGTTTGTAGGCTATTTTGCAGAAAGCCAGTTTTCTCCTATCTTTTGTAAAACACTTTTGTATCTCAAAGACTTGGCACCAAGGGATGAAGCCCAAGTGCACCAATAATTCTTTCCTTAGTCAAATTTTACTTTACGAAAACCATGTTGAGATCCTTCCGTCCATCCTTGTCCAGTTGCTCGAAGTTGTCCATCACCGGGGACACGGCTGAGTACTCAGTTTGTCGACTCTGCAGAGGTTGTGCACTTTCACCTTAAGACTCAATTTGTCCGAGAAATCCTATACACACGGAGTGTATTATGGAAAGGAGAGAATTGAGACAAGAACTTTCAGAAGAAGAATGCAGCCATACTAGCAAGACCCGTTCCACCTATCAACTCTACATCTGCTTGTCAAGCTGACAGGTTGCACTCTCACAACTTAGTAGTTCTAGACAGAGCCCATTGTCAGAAGGCTGCACGGAAAGCTTCTAAACTTGGAGGGACTTAGTAATCTCTTTGTTCCTGGGTGGCCGTCCACAAGTGTACTTCTGGGTGAAAACCACCATACTAATTCATCCTAGGCGAAGACAACCACAAGCATGGTCCCAAAAGCCACTCAACATAAACCAAACAACCAATTCCACCCAGAAGTGCATTCAAAGTTTTAACACTTAGCAATAATTCTATAACATGATAAGTAAACTCCTTTATAGCATAGCTAAGCATCTAATAAAACTTTTGGTGGCTGCATGGGGAGGGGTGGCTACACACTAATAGGATATTTTCAAAGTGTAAACTAACTTAACATTATAAGATAGTATCCAAAATTTCCCTATCATGCATACTACTCAAAAATCTACTAATAATGCATATAGAAAACATAGGATAGATTATGAATGTCACTTGCCTTGGTAACAAAGGGAACAAGCACAGCAAGAATAACAATCACAAGGACCTTCCTCCTCTTCACAATCTAGAGACAAATAATAACACTCAATAAACACACAAAACATAACACTTAAGATATCAATACAAAAATTATGTATGCATGCTTAATATGCAATGAACTTAACAAGACCAATTAATTACTCTGTTAAGTTCTCTGTTATTCATGCATAAAAATGCAATGATCAATATTTTAATATTTTAAATAATCATTTAATAATGAGCATATTAGTGGTTTTAAATTATAAAACCAATTTCTTTAAGTCTATTAGAAGAAATTTCAAATAAAACTCATATTACACTTCTCCAGAGGGCATTAATATAACTCCAAAACAATTGGATTTATTTGGAGAGAAAATTTATTAATTAAGTTATAGATTTAATATCCGAAAGTTAAACAATTTAATTTCGCAATTTAATATGCACTAAAAGGATAAACTAAGGAAACCATATTAAACTACACGAGCAGAGCTTCACGTGGATATAAAATTCATCAAATTTGGATGAACAGATCGAAAGTTATGATTTTTGTAAGTTTGTGTTATTTTCTGTTTTTAAAACAAAATCTCTGCCGAAATAGAAAATAAAAGCGCCACGCGGCGTGCTGTGATTGGGCGATACCGGTTCGCGCGGATCGCGTGTGTGGACCGTACGATCTATTTTAAATCTAACGCGCCAGATACACCCGATCTAGATCCATTGGATCTAGATCCGATGGCCAGGATCTAAAGGGGGGGTCGGGCGGCGCGGTTCGCCGGCGATCCCGTGCCCGCGGCGGCGCCATCATCGGCAACGATGGACCTCGTGTTCTACGGCTAAGGGGAGGGCGAAACTCGTACCACTGGACGCGGATGGTCGTGGCGAACTCGATGGCGTGACGGACGCGGTCGAGATGGCTCTTCTCCTCCTTTGCGAGCTCGTCGGAGAAGCGCGGCGGACGGCGGCGTCGGTCGTCGAAGGATTTGCCGCCCTGGTGCACAAGAGAACGCCGGAGCAAGTCCATTAGACGCGTACGGTGACGGGGAGGCGCAGAGGGGGTGTGGGTATGAAGCTCGGGTGTTGAACTCACCGGAAAGATGCAAATTGCGGCGGCGGCAAAGTCGGCGATAATCTCGCGATTTTGGCGAGTTTCTGTTAGGGTTTTGGACGCGGGAGACGGAGGCGGAGGGGGGGGGGGGTTTATATGGGGACGTAGGGGACCAATTAATCCGCGATTTAGCAACGGATTTGATCCGATTCGATTTAGGGGTTCGGTAGTTCGTGTTCTACACGATGAAGGAGATGACGTGCGGGCCCTGGCTGGCAGTCAGAGAAGGGGGTGGTGGGCTGCTGTTGGGCCGAGGCAGCGCGCGCGCGCGGTAGAGAAGAGGTAACGCAGTGGGTTTCGGCCCAGTTGGGTCGTCTCCCCCTTTTTTTTTTAATAAAACAATTTTCTGATTTCATACCTTTAATTCAAATTTGATTTTTAAAACTTATCAAAACATTTCAGAAAAATTCATAAAAATATGTTTTGAAAAGTTAATTTAATTTATGACTTTTTGATATCATTTTGTTAAATAAATAAAATAATAAAATACAGATTTGTATGAGGAGCTCAAATAAACCTCTTTAATGAGAACAATTATATTTAACATTATAATTAAAATTCAATCTACTCCTTATGTGATTTCACTGCCATACTTTTTATGATGCATGATGCATGGATGCAAAGTTTTAAATTTTTGAGAAATTTGGGATGTTACACAACATCTGTGGTACATACCGTACCGCCCAGCGTCTGTTTCCACCGGCTATGCTTACTGCAGTTACATAGTCGGTTAGCCAGTCCTCCGGCTTTGAGCTGCCGTCATAGGTCTTGGCACCCCGGTTGAGCTGGAAGTTTCGCACAGCCGGTTCTCTCATGATCCGAGGTCCAAAGCAAGCAGGTCCCGGAGGGCCTTGCTCTTCAACCAACTCGGATTGGTGAATCCGGTCGAGCCTGATCCGGGCTTCAGCGGGATCTAGCTGCCGAGTTCCTATTCGAGATCCCAAGGGATTCTCATTAGGCTGGTATCCGAGTTGCTGCAACCTCGAGTTGCCATCATCATGCCTGTTAACCACAGGAACTATGGCTTGCTGCGGGACAGAAGTGGCCTCTCTCTGCCGGTTTCCCTGACTTTGTGGCGGATACCGGGGTGGATTGCCACGACTTGCCGGGACATTGTTTCCTGCACCCTGGTTACCACCACCATGGCTACCCTGAGCTTGGCCGGGATTGTTTCATCCGGCTTGCTGAACTCCGGCAAAGGCCGGGTCATATAAAAGCCTGCAATTGCTTGTTTTTCCCGGAACCCCTGCTCCGGCTCCGGCTCTTGCTCTTGCTCTTGCTTCTACTCGGATGCGGAGAGGAAGCCTCTCCGCCCGATCTGTTGCTATCGGCCCTAGCCGAATAGACCTGGGATCCAGCTCCCGGGTTCTTCTTCTTGAAGGCCTTGTTCTGCCGGTTAGCCTCTATGACTAACTCATTGACCCGCTCCTGCTGCTTGCGCAGGGCTTCTCCGGATAGCCCGGCCAACTCAGCCATGGCTGCCTCGGCAGCCCTAAGAGTCTTGGCAGGTGAGCTGTATACCGGTTTCTCTGCCGAGACCATGCTACCCGACCTGCTATGACTAGGCGCTGCGCTACCCGCCAACTCATCATTCACCATTTTGCCCTTCTTGCGCAGGTCAGCAATGCGCTTGTCCCGAGAGTCTATCTTGGGGAACCCGTGATCTGCATTGTACTCCCGGAGGCTGGCACTAAGTTCACGCCGGATCTCGGCGATCTCTTGTGCCTCCGCGAGCAGCAACTTGCGTTGTTCGTCCAAATAAGCCGAGGTGACTTGTGTATCCACATCTACTGCCACAGGGACAGCCAGTTTGGCCACCAGACCCGAGAGGGGATCCGGGCGGCGACGAGGGTGAGATGGCTGAGGACCACCGTCTCGGGCAACACCTCTCTCCTGCGGAGGTTTTGCTAACCGAACCCGGTTAGTGCCGGCATCGCCATCGGGGGCATCCTGGAACACCTCCTCGGTCACCCCGACCATCATAACCGTGACGTAGCCCGCGGGGCGATCGACACGCGGACCCCGGGCGGCGCGGAGCATGGGGGGATCTTCAGCCTCAAGGACATCGTCCGGGTAGCTGCAGACGATCTCGGTGGCGACGTAGGTGGTGAAGACGCCGAAGTCGATGGGGCATCCGTTGACCGGGAATGGCTTGTTCCGGAAGCAACCGGCATTGTCGCTGACGAAATTCATCTCGCCCAGCCTGACAACCAGGCCGGAGAGAACTCGAATGCCGGAGCGAACGGAGGAACCCGTCCGGATGTGTACACCAGCCAGCGCCTCTGTCTGCCCCACGGTGGGCGCCAACTATCGTGGTGGTGTCACGGCAGATGCCATAGGATGGCTAAAGTGTGGGGCCGATGGATGCTGGTGGATCCAGGGAGGGCTAGCGAGCTAAAGAGCTCACACGAAGGAGGACGCCGGAATAACCCGGATCTCCAAAGAACACCAAACACAACCGAAGGGAATGGGAGAAGATCTAGTAAATACGAATAACTGCACGAAGGCAGGGAACACACACACACGATGTACCCAGGTTCGGGGCCCTCGTGGGGAGGTAACACCCCTACTCCTGCCTTTCCTCTCAATATAAGTGTGGAACAAGATCTACAACATGCTCTTGGAGCTCTTTCGGTGAAGAACACGATGAACAAGATGAACTAGAGAGAGGAGGGAGTAAATAAACAAGGAGTAAATGAGACTATGGTTTCGGCCTCCAAGTTGGTCTCTCTCCCACAAGGGCAGTTATGGCGCCTTTTATAGAGTTCCGGACGGGAGGGCCGGAAACCCTAATCCGGGATGGCCCCACCGGACAGGCCTAACGGTTATGTCGACACTGGCTAGTGCGACCTAGCCGCCGAGCTATCCGGCATAGCCCTTCCGTCATCATTCTGGCAAGGACAGCAGGCGCCATCCTGGAACATCATTGTCCCTCTGTCAGAGACAAGACATGCCTTTGCCCATCCCGAGTAGCCTTTTCCGGATTGTCGGGCTAGGCATGTCCGATCTTGTCGTACCGTTATCGTACCGGCTGACACGCTCCCGTGTTAGGCGGGAGGTGACCATGCTTCCGTGTCAGGGGAAATGGGACTTCCCCCCGTGCAAGGCGGGAAAGCCTGCTCAGGACCGTTGACGTCCCACTGGCATCTCCCGTGCCGGCTACCTCCTTGCTCCATCCTGTAAGTCTTCCCTGCACACATTGAACAACCTGCCAGGACCGAGATCTACATGTCGGTTAGCCTGCACCCGGGGAGCGAGCTTGGACCCTTCTCACCTACCCGGGGAGTCTATCCGGTTCATCCAGGATCTTCTCCACCGGGGAGTTTACCCGGAGCCTGCGATCGACCGTGAGATCTGAGATCCTTCCCGGACGTACCCGAGTAGCACTTAGGATGTGTGGATCTAGGCCTAGCCTCCCGAAGATGTCTTGGGCTGCTACCAAAGACATCTTTGAGAAGCTAGTTCTTAGAGGAACCACCCGCTTGGGCTTATGCCGCTCTGAGGGCATGTGGGGCTATTTATAGTCTCCAGGGATGACCATTGCGTCCCCAAAGAGACACCTTGGGCTTAACCAGCTCCGAAAGGTCAAGTTGTCCCTTCAGTGCACCAAAGGATGGCCCTTGCACTCTCCAAAGGTCAAACACTGTTGCCATCTTGCAGAATTGTGCCGGGATCTGCCCTACCCGGGGGCAGCCCCCCGACACTTACGAATGCTTCGAGCGGCGGTTCGCCGAAAAGAAGAAGGAGGCGGAGGATGCCCTGGCCGAGCGCGAGAAGCGGTTCCGACTGACCAAGTCTCTGGAGCAGGAGGACCGCTTCAAGGCCAGGCACGCCACAGACGCTCAGCGGATCGCTGAGCTCGAGAAGGCCCACTCCAAGCTGGAGGCCCGCCTGAAGCGTGCCAAGGATGGCCGACGCCGAGCGGAGGAGGCCCGCGACGAGGCGGTTTACAACCTCAACTCCTTGGCCAATGACGTGGAGGAGCAGGTGGCTCCTGTGATGGAGCGGGCGGCGGAGGCGACAGACTCATCCCAAGCGGCTAGCATGCTCACGAAGCAGCGTGAGCGTATGTTTGAGGTGTTGGTCGCCCGGGGCAATGAGCTTGCTGTGGAGCTCGGCGCGGACGCGCCGCACAACAAGGTCCGAGGCTATGGCGATACTGCCATGTACCTGGTCTATTTTGACCTGCTCTTCACGGCCCTCGAGGGCCCCGTCGCCGAGCTTCGCGAGATGATCGAGGACGAGAGCCGGCAGCTCCTAGGGATGGTTGTTGATCGCATCTTCACCAACCTCAGGCTCGTCACGCCGGGCTTCGACCTCTTGAAAGTGCATTCTATGCACTCCCAGATTTTGGTGACTAATGACAACACAAAAAGTATTCTAATGTTTGTGATGAAGCATGCAGGGTCTTTTACAGGTAGACTGATAAAGAGGAACACTTATTTTGCCTAAGTTTCAATTCAACTACACTTGGTCTTTCTTCAGAAATTCAGTCAGGAGATTTTCGCGGTTCGGAGATTTCCGGTCTCCAGACCGGAGATCTCCGAGCCATCCAAGTTTTTCACTAAGTCTAAATTGAAATGCGTACTGACTCCAACTCAAGCTGAGCCGGAAATCCTCTCGGAGATTTCCGGCGCTTGGAGATTTCCGAGCCCAAGTCCGGAAATCTCCGAGTGACAGAGGAATTTCGACCAAGTCCAGAGCTCAAAATGCGTACTGACTCCAAAACAGTTTTAGCCGGAAATGCTCCCGGAGATTTCCGGCGCTCGGAGATTTCCGGGCCCCAATCCGGAGATCTCCGAGTGACAGAGGATTTTCGACTAAGTCAAGAAGCTCAACCAGTACTGATCCAAATTCAAGCACAACCGGAAATTGCTCCGGAAATTTCCGGGGTCCGGAGATCTCCGGTTCTCAACCCGGAGATTTCCGGGCTGGCGGCTGTACAACGGATTAAGCTTCCAGATTTTCTCTCTCCTCCATTGGTGCTGAAGCTCGTTTCTTCCGGATCTCCCAATCTAGCAACTCAAATCCGTTGATACTTGGGGATCTGAGGGAGAAGCCACCGATCTACATCTCCACCGAAGCGATTTGATTTCCCCCTCTATTTCTTGAGGGGCAACGAATCTAGGGTTCCTTTGTGGATAGCTAGGTTCAACCTTGTGTGTTTTGATCCTTTGTGGATTCCTTTGTGGAAGTGACCTGTTGTGGTCTTTGTGGGAGCCCCCAATTCAGTTGTGGGTGTGTGCCTCACGAATTTGTACGGGACCTTCTCCGCCCTTAAAGGAGTCCTTAGTGGAAGCGTGGATTCGCACCTTTGTGGTCGAATTCACAGGAGAATAGGGTGAGGCCTTTGTGGCGTTGAGCAAATCTTTGTGGTAGCTCACACCTCTCCAACGAGACGTACACCTATGTGGTGGAACTCGGGATAAAATCTTGGTCTTCGAGTTCCTACGGTTGTTTCGTTCCACTCTCCTTTACCGCATCTTTAATTCCTGTACTTGCTTAGTTTCCTTGGTGTTTATCACTTGTATCACCTAGTTGCAGTTTTAGACAACTTACTTTCCGCTAGCCTAAAACTGAAAAAGACATAAAAATTGGTCACCACCTATTCACCCCCCCTCTAGGTGGTCAACTGCCGTTCAATTGGTATCAGAGCCAGGTTGTCTCTTAAAAGCTTCACCGCTTGAGACCAACCTTGGACAATGCAAGTTGACCCAAAAGAGGGTTCCGAAACGGACGCCGCGACTTTGGCGGCAATGCAAGAGAAAGGTGCCACTATGGCCGATATCAACTCTTTGGAAACAAAGTTGACATCGTCCATACAAACCGAGTTCAAGAAGTTTCATGATATGCTTGAGTCTCTCATGACATCTAAGGAAACCTCTCTTGCATTGCCCTCAAAGACTCCGGTGCTTCCGGGCATTACTCTTGATGTGGACCCCGAATTGATAAAGGGAAAGAAATTGCCTTTGGATGGGAAGGGTGATGCTAGTAGTTCTTCAAACCATCAAAACACTCCATCATCTAATGATGAAGTGCCTAAAGGCTACAACGCCACTCCTCCCCCATCCCAATACCATACCCCCGATCCCATTATTCCTCACCCGCAAGTTTCTCATAGGGGTGATCCCCCGTTGCTTAAAGATTATACTTTTTCTCAATGGCAATATATGATGAAGTCTCATGTGTGCAGCTCTTCAATCGAGTTATGGCGCATCATTCAAGTTGGATACAAGCCGCATGATCCGACCAACCTAACAAGAAGAGAAGTGGTGGAGGCTCAACTTCATGCCACCGCTCTCTACATGATCCAAAAGGCGGTTGGGAACAAGGACATGTCTCGCATCCAACATCTCACCACCGCCAAGGAGACATGGGATGGTCTATCCGAGTTGTTCGTTGGAAATGATAGCATGAGAAGGAACCGCTATGGCTCTTTGAGCAATGAAGCCGAGGGCTTTTTCAAGCTTGATGGTGAAGACCATGAGATGATGTATCGAAGATTGGTGACCATAGCCACAAGCTTTCGAGAAGTGGGTGCCTCTCATATTGATGATGCTTGGATCAAGAGGAAGTATGTTAGCTCTATGATGGCATGTGAGCCTACCGATGTCAAGAGATGGCCGCATACAAGGTGGCCACTAAGAATGCTCAAGATGCAAGGGCAATGGCTCTTGGAATGCAAAGAGGCACAACCAACCTCGCTTTGAAGGCTACCGTTGAGGAAGCCAACGATGATGATGATCTTGGAAGCTTTGCCGCTATGTCCGAGGAAGCACTCAAGATTGCTTACAATGATCATCTCGCTCTTGCGGCTCGCACCCTTTGGAACCATCCCTCAAGAGGCAAGATGCATTTTGACAAGAATGCACCTCAAGCCGATAGGGTCTCACCCTCCAAGTCAAGGACATGTTACAATTGTCAAGACAAGTTCCATGTCGTTGCCGAGTGGCCTTATTAGAAAAGAGAAGAGCATGGTGGACGTCTAGTGCTCAAGGACAAAACCAAGATGCCTCCCAAGAAGGCCTATGGAAAGAAGAGGCCTTTTAACAAGAAGCCTCGCATCATGTTGTTGACTCAAGAGTAGTATCCCACCGATGATGAAGAGTCGGAGGAAGAAACGCCAAATGAAGTGGCGGCCCTTGCCACCACCTCGACAACTACCGTCTCTCCATCAACGACAAGAACTCCTTCAACTACGACAAGCTCTTCATCGTCTCTATTCACATCGCCTAATGAGAACTCCATCACCAAGAGCTCAAAGTGTCTTATGGCAAAGGCATCGGAGGTAACTTCATCCTATTCCTCTCTCATGAATGAAATGAGTGAGCTTGATGATGCCTCTAGCTTTCAAATCAAGAAAGAGCTTGTGGCGTTCGACTCCTTTCTCACTAACTTTCAAGGTGATAGCAAGAAACATGTTGGTGCCCTCATGGTTCGAATTGGTGAGCTAGAGCATCTCAATGAAGAGAAGGGTAAGATAGAAAGAGAAGACGCTATTTCTCTATCTTATTTGAAGTCCTCTCTTGAGGAGATTGAAGAGTCTCATGCTCGTCTTGAGGAGCAACTTGAAACTATTGAGGAAACTCATAACTCCTCACATGCTAAGCTTATTAAGGATCTTGATATGTACTTTGCTAAATTCAAGGTGGCTCAACAAGATAAAGCCGAATTTGCGGTTGGGCATGTTCGACTCATTGAGGACATGGAGAAGCTCGTCATATCTCACAAGGCTTTGGAGAGTGAACATGCTCTTCTAAAAGAGTCGTATGCCCAACTCCAAACTCGGCTAACTAACCTTGATTCTCTTAGCATCTCTACCTCTAAGTGTTCTTGTGATAATGCTAATCTTGTGAAGGAGAATGCTAGGTTGAAGAGTGAGATGACTAAGGCCTCCACATCCAAGATCATCCTTCTCAAGGGTAAACATGTTGTTGAGACTCCCATCGTAGAGCCTCACACTCGACAAGGAAAGGAAGGTCTTGGATATGTGCCTCCCATTAAGATGAATGCCAAGAAGGGCCCTCCCAAGAGCATCAACCCCATCCAAGCCAAGAAGGCCGACTCCATTCAATCCAAGGAAGGTCTTGCGAGTAGGAATGTCACAAGGGGCAAGCCTACTCGCAAAGATCACGTCGGGGACAACAACCCTAACTATGCTTTATATGTCGATTATTATGGGAATGTTTGTGCTCGTTACATTGGACCCTACTATGGTTTTATTTCATATGCTATTTGGGTTCCTAAATCTCTTGTCGCTAACCATAAAGCACCCATTGTGAAGCAATGGGTTGCTAAATGCAAGAATTGATATCGTGTAGGACCTTGCTCCCGGTGGTTCAAAATGGATAATTGATAGTAGATGTACAAGTCATATGACCGGGATCAAAGAACTCGTTACGGAGTTGAAACCTAATGAAGATCAAGTAACCGTAACTTTTGGTGACTTATCAAGGTCTAAGGTAACCGGGTTTGGCAAAGTGGTAGTTGCCCCCGACATTTCTCTAGTCAATGTAATGCTTGTTGAATCTCTTGGCTATAATTTGTTATCGGTTCGTTCCTTAACAAAGATGGGGATCTCTCCCTTCTTTGATAAGGACATTGTGGTCCTCTTGTGGAGCAAGTCGCTAAGAGTGGCTTTCGTGGGACATGTGGAGCATGAGCTCTATGTGGTGGACTTCTCCGGAGCCACCACTTCTCAAGCCATGTGTCTCTTCGGAAAAGCCGACGTGGGTTGGCTTTGGCATTGCCGACTAGCTCACGTAAACATGCGTACTTTGAAAAGTCTCCACAAGGGTGGCCACATCCTTGGACTAAAAGACATGTTTCCTTTTCAAGGGATCGAATTTGTAGAGCTTGTGTGGAAGGCAAGATGCATGATATTCCTCATCCAAGCAAGACCATCATATCGTCGTCCCGGATTTTGGAGCTCCTTCATGTTGATATATTTGGACCAATTCCGGAGATAAGTCTTGGTGGCAAGAAATATTGCCTCGTGATTGTTGATGACTATTCAAGGTATACTTGGGTCTATTTCTTCAAGACCAAGGATGAAACTCAACAAGTCTTCATCGACTTCTCAAAGGAAGTTCAACGCCAACATGACCTTCCCATTTTGGTTGTTCGAAGTGACAATGGGTCGGAATTCAAGAACTACACTCTTAACGACTTTCTTAGTGAAGAAGGCATTCTTCATCAATATTCCGCTGCTTACACTCCTCAACAAAATGGCGTTGCCGAATGGAAGAACCGGACTCTTATCGACATGGCGAGATCTATGTTGGCGGAGTTCAAGTCTCCCATCAACTTTTGGGCAGAGGCTATTTCCACCGCATGTCACTCATCAAATCGCCTCTACTTCCGAGAGGGATTCAAGAAGACTCCATATGAGATCCTCACCAGCAATAAACCCAACATTGGCTACTTTCGAGTGTTTGGATGTAAGTGCTATTATCTCGTCAAGGGTGTCCGGTTGGGTAAGTTCCACTCTAAATCTCTTAAGGGGATTTTTGTCGGATATGGTAGCGAGTCCCACACTTATACAATCTTTGATAAATCCTCCCGGATTATCATGGAGTCTTGTAGTGTGGAATTCGATGAAAATGATGGCTCCCAAGTGGAGCAAGTTGGTGTTTGTGATGTAGGTGATGAACAACCTTTTGATGCCATTAAGAAGATGGGGGTGGGCTTTCTACGCCCCATTGAAGTCCATCAAGAAGTTGTTCAAGATGATTCAAGTTCTCCCATCAAGGAGACCTCACCATCACAAGAACCACAAGGTGGCTCACCCATAGAAAATGATGATTCCCTTGAAGAACAATCTCAAGATCCTCCTCAACAAGGGCATGCTATTTATTCTCAAGATGAAGCTCATGATGAATCTCAACAAGATCTTCATCAACAAAAAGATCATTCCTCCTCCACCAAGATTATCGAAGCCAACTCCACTTCTCCAAGTTCTACTCAAGGGCAAGATCATCCTTCTCCACCTCATGAAGAGACTTCTCATGATGATCAAGGCCCTCATGAAGGTCAGACGAGGATCCAAAGGATCAAGATGGTCAAGAAATTGTCCCCACCACAAGGGCGGAAATTTAAACTCGTCGTCAAGCTTGCTTTGCAAAGTCTTTGGAACTTAGAGCATTATCTCTCGACAAGGTCATTGGTGATATTCGAGCAAGGGTCTCCACACGAAGTCAATTAGCTCACTTTAGTGAGCATCAAGCACACATTTCCATGGTCGAACCCAAGAAAGTCTTTGATGCTCTTGAAGATCCCGATTGGCTAGGGGCTATGCATGAAGAACTTAACAACTTAGAGCGCAACAAAGTGTGGCGTCTAGTTGAGAAGTCTAAAGATTGCCGCAACGTTATTGGCACTAAGTGGATCTTCAAGAACAATCAAGATGAACATGGTATCGTTGTGAGGAACAAGGCGCGGTTGGTGGCTCAAGGTTTTTCTCAAGTCGAAGGCATCGATTTTGGAGAAACTTTCTCGCCGGTCGCAAGACTCGAATCGATACGTATTCTCATCGCTTTTGCTTCTCCCCATGGTTTCAAATTGCAACAAATGGATGTAAAATCTGCTTTTCTAAATGGTCCATTGCAAGAACTTGTTTATGTTAAACAACCCCCGGGTTTTGAAAACCCCAACCATCCTCACCACGTCTATGTCTTGGACAAAGCTCTCTATGGTCTTAAACAAGCCCCCCCGTGCATGGTACGAGCACTTGAGTGAGTTCTTGGTAGACCGTGGATTTGAGGTTGGGGTAATCGATCCCACTCTTTTCACTAAAAAGATTAATGGTGAACTCTTCATTTGTCAATTATATGTCGATGACATTAGCTTCGGTTCTACTAACCGTGTGTTCAATGATGAGTTTTCCAAGCTAATGACCGACAAGTTCGAGATGTCCATGATGGGTGAACTCAAGTTCTTTCTTGGCTTTGAGATAAAGCAATTGAGGGAAGAGACTTTCATTTTTCAAGCCAAGTACATTCAAGATATGATCAAGAAATTCAAATTGCTTGGACTTAACGGTGTGACGACTCATATGCAAACCAAGTACCACCTCCAACTCAACCCCGACGGTAAAGAGGTAGACCAAAAGGAGTATCGTTCTATGATTGGGTCTCTTCTTTATTTGGGTGCTTCTAGGCCCGATATCGTTTTAAGCGTTGGAGTGTGTGCCCGTTATCAAGCCGCGCCTAAGGAAAGTCATTTGATGGCCGTGAAGAGAATCTTCAGATATTTGGTTCATACCCATTGCTTTGGGTTGTGGTATCCCAAAGATGGCACCATGTCTCTTTGTGGATACACCGACTCCGATTGGCGGGCGACATTGATGATAGGAAGTCCACATCCGGTACTTGTCAATTTCTTGGAAGATCTTTGGTGAGTTGGTCCTCGAAGAAATAAAATTACATCTCATTATCCACGGCGGAGGCCGAGTACGTCGCCGCAGCAAGCGGGTGTACCCAACTTCTTTGGATGCGGCAAACTTTAATGGATTTTGGTGTCCTCTTGGACAAAGTGCCGCTTTTATGTGATAATGAGAGTGCCATCAAAATTGCTTACAATCCGGTGCAACATTCAAGGACCAAGCACATTGAGATTCGTCATCACTTCATCCGCGATCACGTGGGACGAGGAGATATTGATCTATCATATGTTGGTACAAGGGATCAATTGGCGGATATCTTCACGAAGCCCCTTGATGAAGCCCACTTTTGCTACTTGAGGAATGAGCTCAATATCATAGATTCTCGGGCCTTGGCTTGAACTTCGTACACACACTCCAACGTTTAAGGCCTTATAAGACCTAGAGGTACACATGGACTTAGGGGGAGAGTTTTCCTAATACATTGGACTCTTCCTCCCCCTATTATGCATATAGTGACATATCATTGCTAAAACTTCAAATTAAATCTAATTTGTGAGCTTCAATGTTGAGATGTAGTTATGGACCCAAGATATATCTTCGCGGTACCATGATACAACTCACACACAGTGGCCTCGGCCACCAACACTCTTTTTCTTTGGATTCTATTTGGTTTTATTTTTGATTCTCACTTGCATTGTCTTTAGTTCTTTTGGGAAAACACACTCTTGTTAGTCTTCTCTTGTGTTGTATGGTTCTTGCAACTTGAGTGTATCTTCTTTATTCAGTTTGAGTGTCTATCCTAAGCCTTTCACTATCCTTTAACATGCTTTTCCCCACTCATGTCCCCTTTTGGTTTCTTGTTCCTGGAGTTTTTGGGTTTGAACGGAAATCTTCGAGCCTTACTCGGAAATCTCCGGGCCACCAGAGAATTTTGAGACTAAGTCCATTCAAAAATCAGCACTGACCTGTGATGATTATTGACCGGAAATAGTCCCGGAAATTTCCGGTGTCCGGACATTTCCGGGCCTAGACTCAGAAATCTCCGGCCCCTGCGATTTTCAGCACCTAAGTCCTTTTTCAATTTCGGCACTGACCTCAGGCAAAGCTGAATCGGAATTAGAGCCGGAAATCTCCGGGGTCCGGAAATCTCCGGTCCGATGTCCGGAAATCTCCGAGCGTGCCAGGGCTAAGTCCTATCCTGAAATAGCCCCGGAAATCTCCGGCACCCGGAGATCTCCGGGCCTCAGTCCGGAAATTTCCGGTTCAAATTTTTCCTGCCTATATAAGGGCACGGGTGGACTGGCCGGTTCGGCCAGTTCTTCCACCCCGTGCCCTAATCCTCTCTCTCCTCCGAAAATCTCCATATCTTCCATTCCTTGCTGTGGGTGGATCGTTCGAGGGTTTCTTGCATGCTTCGGGGATCTGCTTCTCCTCGTCAAGGGCTTCGTTTCCATCCGCATGCTTTTCGCAATGTCTTTCGGTAACTCCTGTTATTTCAAATTTAGGACGAAACTTGTTTTCGTTTAACCTAGCCGATTTAGGAGGTTGTCGTTTGTTTCCTTTGGTAGAATTGCTCCCCTAGGCATGTTCTACCTTCCACATGCACAGATCTGTTTTTCATCCATAGATTTTGTTCAAATCTGTCAAAATTTCGCGCAGACCGGAAATCTCCGAGTCAGACCCGGAAATCTCCGAACCCCGGAGATCTCCGAGTCAGACCCGGAAATCTCCGGCCTGCTCAGAATCAAAACAGCTAAGTCCAGAAACTGTGTTTGTCAAAACTTTTCTAGTATGTTTCATTTTCAATCTCGGACATGAGTGCTTACCCCATATGCTTTCCATCCTCTCTATGATGTGTATTTGCAGGTTCCAACCTTCGTGGCAGAAGAGCCAAACCAGTTCATTCACGCCCTCCCAGTGGGTCCTCAAGTGAAGACAACTCACAAACTGAGACCTCAGCCATCCTCAGGAAACCTATTGGTGCTAACAAGAAGAAGAGGACCGAGCTCCGTCTTGAAGACTTCAACAAAGGCAGTTTTCGCAAGTGGCGAAGTGACCTCTCCTATAATGTGGAGTCTGATGATCCCACATACTTTTGCACTGAGATGGCATGGATCTACAGGGAAGTCTATCAGAAGTTCTCTATTGACAAGCCAATCTGCCCCATGAAGTGGATTGACTTTGACAAATTAATGAAGAAGGCCGATTATTTTGGTGGTGCTGTGAAGTTTTGTGGACTTCTCGGTTTGGAGCAATTGATGAGAAGTGAGTGCAACTACAGCGTCTCTCTTATCCATCAGTTCTATGCCACTATGGTGTTTGACTCCTCAGAGAATATTGGGATGACCTGGATGTCTGGCAGGCAGCGCTTGACTTCTTCTTTCAGAGAGTTTGCTCAGATTCTTGGTTGTCCTTTCCATGGTCTTTCTACTGCAGCTGGCGCCCGCATGCATGTCCATGGCGTGTCTTACAACAAACACGTCATGACTGATCTTTACCAGCCTGGAGGGAAGATTGGCTCTCAGAATGGCCTCCTCCCCACTTATGATATTCTCCTTCGCATGTTCCGTTGGACCATTGCTCCCATTGCCGGCAATGCAGATAATATTGCCTGGGCTCTAGTAAACTTGATGGCCAAGGCTCATGATGCCTATCTTGGGGAGTATGCGGTTGAGCAGGAGGCCTATAAGGTGGATGTCATGGACTTTATTTTCCAGGAGATGTCACTAGCAGTTTTTGAGAGGAAAGTTCCTCCATATGCTCCTTATATAATGTTGCTCATCAAGAGGCTCTACAAGCTTTCTGAGCAAGACGATGATGACTTTGATGTAGCCTTTGCTACTCAGCCTCACAAGCCAGCTCTGCTTGTCCAGAAATCTGCTCACTTGGTCCAACAACAAGCCACCATGCATGAGATCAACGAGGATGACATTTTTGGTGGTCCATCTCGTGTTCCCTCCAATCCCAACATCAAGAAAGCTGCCAAGAAGATTCGCCCCTGGGTAGTGCGAGCAATTGAGAAAATCATGAACATGAATTGTTGCATTCACAATGAGAACTACTCCATCTACTCTCAGAACCATCGCATTATGCAGCGCCAAGAAGCGATGATGTCTCACATGAAGATTCCTGCTCCGAAGCACCCTTTGAAGCCTCGGGTTCCTTTCAAGGATTGGAATGCAGATGGTCTCACATTTGATTGGGATGATGCTGTGCCAGAGGACAGCGATCTTGAGAATGCTGATACTGAGGAGGAGGAGGATGATGATCAGGACGAGGGTTCCGACTCTTGAGTCATGGGACGTTAGTGGAACCTCCTCCCTTTTTGGTATCTTGATGCCAAAGGGGGAGAAGTATCTCTAGGACTCTCGGGATTTGCATGGGCTAGGAGCACTTCTTTCTTTTCGTTTTGTTTCTTTCAGTGCTCCCTTTTTCGTGACTGTTTTTGTTCGTCATGTGTGTGAGACATGAGTACTGTTAAATTCTCTATTGTAATAACTATTTATCTAAGTTTGTTGCTTCTATTGTGTATTTGTGTGTTTTGTAAAATCTAGGGGGAGTGTTGATCCTAAGGAATGTGCACTTTGTATTCCAAAGGCATTCTTAAATAGTGCACTCACTTAGGGGGAGCTCCGTCTATATTTTGCAAATCCGTTCTCTTTTTTGTGTTGTCATCATTCGCCAAAAAGGGGGAGATTGAAAGTGCATTCTATGCACTCATAGATTTTGGTGACTAATGACAACACAAAAAGTATTCTAATGTTTATGATGAAGCATGCAGGGTCTTTTACAGGTAGACTGATAAATAGGAACACTTATTTTGCCTAAGTTTCAATTCAACTACACTTGGTCTTTCTTCAGAAATTCAGTCAGGAGATTTCCGGGGTTCGGAGATTTCCGGTCCCCAGACCGGAGATCTCCGAGCCATCCAAGTTTTTCACTAAGTCTGAATTGAAATGCGTACTGACTCCAACTCAAGCTGAGCCGGAAATCCTCTCGGAGATTTCCGGCGCTCGGAGATTTCCGAGCCCCAGTCCGGAAATCTCCGAGTGACAGAGGAATTTTGACCAAGTCCAGAACTCAAAATGCGTACTGACTCCAAAACAGTTTTAGCCGGAAATGCTCCCGGAGATTTCTGGCGCTCGGAGATTTCGGGGCCCCAATCCGGAGATCTCCGAGTGACAGAGGATTTTCAACTAAGTCAAGAAGCCCAACCAGTACTGATCCAGATTCAAGCACAGCCGGAAATTGCTCCGGAAATTTCCGGGGTCCGGAGATCTCCGGTCCTCAACCCGGAGATTTCCGGGCTGGCGGCTGTACAACGGACAGATTTTGTAGAGGGGTATAAATACCCCTCCACCTACCTCCAGAAGATTAAGCTTCCAGATTTTCTCTCTCCTCCATTGGTGATGAAGCTCGTTTCTTCCGGATCTCCCAATCTAGCCACTCAAATCCGTTGATACTTGGGATCTGAGGGAGAGGCCACCGATCTACATCTCCACCGAAGCGATTTGATTTCCCCCCTCTATTTCTTGAGGGGCAACGAATCTAGGGTTCCTTTGTGGATAGCTAGGTTCAACCTTGTGTGTTTTGATCCTTTTTGGATTCCTTTGTGGAAGTGACCTGTTGTGGTCTTTGTGGGAGCCCCCAATTCAGTTGTGGGTGTGTGCCTCACGAATTTGTACGGGACCTTCTCCGCCCTTAAAGGAGTCCTTAGTGGAAGCGTGGATTCGCACCTTTGTGGTCGAATTCACAGGAGAATAGGGTGAGGCCTTTGTGGCGTTGAGCAAACCTTTGTGGTAGCTCACACCTCTCCAACAAGACGTACACCTATGTGGTGGAACACGGGATAAAATCTTGGTCTTCGAGTTCCTACGGTTGTTTCGTTCCACTCTCCTTTACCGCATCTTTAATTCCAGTACTTGCTTAGTTTCCTTGGTGTTTATCACTTGTATCACCTAGTTGCACTTTTAGACAACTAACTTTTCGCTAGCCTAAAACTGAAAAAGACATAAAAATTGGTCACCACCTATTCACCCCCCCCCCCCTCTCTAGGTGGTCAACTGTCGTTCACCTCTCTACCGTGACAGAGGCCGCCCAAGGCGAGGATATGCACCGAGTCTCCAATTCCCTCCGCGAGCAAGTTGACGCCTTCTGCAACCGCTTCAGGCGTGCGGAGGCTGTGGAGGAGGACAGCGAGGTGGAGGCCGCCTCTGCCGAGACCGAGGAGGGCGCCGTGGAGGAGGTAGAAGACGACGGCACCTCTGCCTGAGCTGCATGCTGTTGCGCCTGCCTGTGCTTGTATCTGAAACAATCTTGTGTTTAGATATTTAAGACCTTTTGGCCTGTAATATACTCTTAATTGCTATTTTCTTTTAGCTTGCTTGCCCCTCGAGAGGTATCTTTGGACTCATCTTCATGTCCATTTGTTCTCTGCATCGGTAGGTGCCATCTCTTCGTGCCATGACTCTCGCCACTTCGGTATGCAGGAGCAATCACTCCGCAAGGTCGGGGGGAGTTTAGGCCTAGGAGAGGTAAGAGCCCTGAGTCGCGATGCTCAAGTGCCCCCCATAGACGTACGAGTAGTCCATGAAGCTTAAGGTAAAGAGAAGTCGCTTGAGGGCTAAACGCGAGCTTAGGGAAGAAAACGCTCTCAAGGCGTGGGTGCGAGACTTAGCTTCTCGAGGTTTTCGCTCTGTAGAGGATTTTTGCCTGGCGAGGAGGTCCTCTTGAGGGTTATATCCCGGATGCCTCCTCAGTATTGCGGGGGCGTTTCTTCCCTGTAGATGTTAGAGGGGCGAACCCAAACGCTGGAACATGGTATAGGGGACTCGTGCGCGCTTATAGGTCCCCTCAGGCATTCCTCATGAGGAGAGTAAGTACCAAGGTCCTCTGTAGAGATGGCGTGTTTGTGGGATCTTGCCCTCCAGCCAGAGCTCGGATCCTTGGGTTTTGCAGTGCTGCTGGTGTGTCATTTGAGGCACTGACACCGTACTCAGTCCCCGCTCGTGAGGTACGCATGTGAAGAGATATAAGCGCACATTTCAATAGAGTAATGCGTAAATAAAACTCACCACCATATATTACATAGCGGCGCCGAGGCGCTAAGTTCACTTGGGAACGAAATTGTCTTATTATGCTTGGGGTTGCCAAATTAATGTTTTGACCATGTCGAGGCATGGGGACCACCCATTAGTGGCAGAGACTCTCAACGGCCTGAAGTGGCTCGTTACAAGGAGAGCTCGGAGGGTTGACCCTTGAGGGAAGCCTTTGGAGCTTGCAGGTTTAAGCCGTGAGCTTTTAACCTCTAGAGACAAAAAGTGCTTGGAGGTTGAGCCGTAAGCTGCCTCTTCCGCCAGATGTCTTGACGTGACAATGATCACGGGCGTGACGATGATCACGTTCTGCGTTTGTTCCTTCTAGATACAAAAAATTCTGTGAGTTTTAAGCCGTGAGCTTTTAACCTCTGGAGACAAAAATGCTTGGAGGTTGAGCCGTAAGCTGCCTCTTCCGCTAGATGTCTTGACGTGACAATGATCACGGGCGTGACAATGATCACGTTCTGCGTTTGTTCCTTCTGGAGACAAAAATGCTTGGAGGTTTAGCCGTAAGCTGCCTCTTTCGCCAGATGTCTTGACGTGACAATGATCACGGGCGAGACAATGATCACGGGTAGAACTTGCGTAGGTGCATGATGTTCCATGGATTCTTGACGGGGATGTCGTCTTGAGTCTCGAGGCGGGCCGCGCCAGGCCTGGCGACGTGGGTGACCCTGTAGGGGCCTTCCCACATCGGGGACAGCTTGTGGAGGCCTTCCCTAGAGAGGATCCGCCTGAGGACGAGATCGCCTTCCTGCAGGGTACATGAGCGCATGTTGCGGCTGTGGTAGCGTCTCATGTCCTGCTGGTATTTGGCCGCTCGTAGGGCAGCGCGGCGTCGCAGTCCCTCGAGAAGCAGCATGTCATCGTTGTGGAGGTCCTCTTGCTGGTCCTCGTTAAAGGCAAGGACCCGTGGGGATCCATGCTTAATCTCTGTGGGGGGGACTACTTCGGTGAAGGGGATCGTGTGCAGAAAACAAAAAATTTCCTAGCAACGATATCCTTAAACTAGCCAAGATCTACACTATGCAGATATAGTAGTACGGCGGAGATCGGAATACATCCCCTCGTAGACCGAATAGCGGGGATTACACTCCCGCACAAGCGTTGACGACGAAGACGACGTAGCCGACCTCTAGGTCGCGGAGAACTTGGCGCGACGAAGATGACCCCGAGGTCGGGTGGAGGAAGTAGGCCTCCGAGTACCGCTAGCGCAGCACCTCGCAGGGCGTCACACACATATGGTGGAGAAGACGGCCTCCGAAGCTCCAGTCCAGGACGAGCAGCGAAAGACATGGACCGGAACACCAGCAGCGCGGCAGCGGGCTATGGTGGAAGAGATCCCCCTCTTCTACTCGGCGCGGCTCCGACAAGGGAACCACGAGATCGAGAGAGAAATTGGGAATTAATTGGTGAATTAAAAGGCCAGGGGTGCCCCTTCTTATATAGGCTCCGGGGGGGAGCTAACCTCCCTAGCCAGGCAATGTGGGACTATCCCACAGCCATGGTGCGTCTAGGGATGGTGCGCCGGCCCTAGGTGGGCCCCATTTGGCCCACCTAGGCCGGCCAAGCCTCCCCCACAAAATTCCCTTGAGGGTTCCCCCCCCCCCATGGGCCTTCTTTCGACCAGAAGGCCCATTTAGGGAAATCAGCCTAAATAAATTCTAAAATAAATATATAAAATCATATTTGCATATTAATTACACTAATTAATATCAAACATAATATATATAATTTTTCCTAGCTCCGAAAACTCTTTCGGCGCTGCCCGATCTCCATCGGACCCCTCCCGGGACGTTCCCGGTGATCTCTTTCCTTTCCAGTTGTCTTGTCGAAACCCCTTAAGTGTGTTACCCTAGGGGTTCGATATAATAACAGTTACGATCAAGACTCCTCTATGATCGACGACTAACTCGTAGGCCTGGACCCCATGAATTAATCCCTGTGATATAACGAATGACTTTCGTCTATCAAACCTGGACGTATAGTCTTAAACCCTTTGTCATGGCGATACTTAGCGTGTCCGAGCATCATTCTCAGATATCTCCATACCTAGCATGATCTCGTTACCGACATCGCTATCTTCTACTCGTCTATGATATTATGCCAGCTAGTGACCTAGTCACATGTTTGCAAACTCATTTGACATAATCTCACCGAGTGGGCCCTAGAGTATCTATCCGGCTATGCGGACTGACAAATCCTGCTGTTGACCCCTCGTCTCAACTACCCCTTTCCGATACCCAAAGGTATCACCGTTATTGTCACACTAGATAAGATATGACGTTTGGTGCGATCAAAGTATCTTCCAGGGATAACAATAAGAGTTGATCTCACGGTCTTAAGGCGTAATGACTATGTCCTACAAATACTGGGTATGTCCATCACATCGTTACTCCTAACGATATGACTTCCATTGCCGACCGGCGCCATGCCCTATGATCGGAAAACCTCGATCATCAATCGCGCAACGAAACTAGTCTTAGTAGAGGCTACTAGGGACCTGGTTGTTTATCTACCACACCTGTATTAATGTTTTCGCTAATACAGTTATAGCATGGTATAAAACATATAATGAACGATTGGGATATTGCCAATAAACTATGTTTATTAAGTGCCTCTAGGGCATATTCCCTTCAGTCTCCCACTTGCACTAGAGTAACAATTAATCTAATTTACAACCTGGTAAAAGCCCAACACCCATAGCATCTTGGTGCCTGCTCGCCTCGTGGAAGAGGAATACAGTCAATAGAACTCACACATTGAGATCTATATGTGCTTTGCAACACTTCTATGTCACCTAGTTTGACATCAACCCGTATCTTACGATGATGGTGAAATATATCCCAGTGGATGGAGTGAGACTCGAGCATTCGCGTAGCATGCGCCTTAAAAGTCTAAGAGATCTATTAAGGAGACCACCTACGCTCGGAAAACTGCTCAGTCCAATCACACTTGCTACTTCTAAAGTCGCGATATATTTCTATACCTATGTAAATTGTGCGACAGTGCATTTCATATGCGACTTCGCAAACTAACCATGTCTATCTTCAAAATAAAGGACATCTCCTATATGAGATTTCTAGTCGTATGGGCCAGTGTAATAACTTGCATCATCGTAACCACTTTACGGCAGGTTGCCATTCCACTCTTACCCGTTACTAGAAAACCTATCTTCAGTTCTCTTAGACACTGAAGAATAAACTTAACGTTAGTTCATTGATCCACAAAAGGATCACTCTAGAACATGTTCTTCAACCAAGAACTTGGTCACACTAAGTCGAGCTTTCAATCTGATAGCATCTATGACTGATACATAGATAATGTCGAACATCATTTGCTATAACTGAAAATGCCAAGATACATACAAGCAAGAAACTCTTTCTTCACTTGTCCTATTCTGAAACACTTCAGAATCTTCACTTAGGAAATATTCCGACCTAATGTTATTAAGCTCCTTCTGATCTATACAATTATAAATCGGATGCCTAATACTCCTAAATTCATTTCATAGAAAATTTAATCACTTAAATAATCCTATACACTCTTCTAGAGGATCTGTGTCATTCAATGTCGTTACATACAAAATCACAAATGACACCTAGCTCCCACTCAAATATGCCTTCCGCATATAAGATCAAGGAAAAGCTACTTAGCTCCCACTCAAATATGCCTTCCGCATATAAGATCAAGGAAAGCTACTTTGCTCCCACTCACTTCTTTGCAAATGTAGGTTTCTTCAACTATTTTGGACAACTCCAAAATCCTTTGATCACATTATCAAAGTGAAGATTCCAGCTCCGATATGCTTGCTTCAGCCCATGAACGGACCACCAAAGTTTGCATACATGTTTAGCATCCTCAGGATCACCAACTCTTTCTTAATGACACTATTAAGAAACATGGTTTCCTTATCCATCTAGCAATTTCTCATTCGAAATTATAGTGATTGCTAAACGACCCAGAATAAACTTAGGCTTTGCCACTTGAGACAAACTCTCATGTGGTATGTCGGAACTGTTTCACGACAAATCAAATCTGCTCAATGTCTACTCTCTCATAAAATTCCATATACTATTAACATCCTAGATGCCATCAAGAAGATCTCCCAAGTCAATACCTGGTAATCGTATATGGCTTTTATTTCGGATCACAAATGACTCATAGCCATTTCTCGGACTTAGGTCCACCATCTCTTCTTCGTAGTTCGTAGGTCTATCATATTCCATTAATATGACCTTCATAACAAGATTGTCGTAACACACAGTGTGGAACACAACCTCGTATGCCTACGCTCTTAGTATGAGCTCAGAACATCATGATCTTGAATCATCAGCTTTTTCAAGCTGTGGAGCCTGACACCTAAAACACTTTCGATTGCGCCACTCTGATGTCTAGAGAGGAAGTTCACCAACTTCGTCTTGCTCTACTTTCTTTCTCACTTATACCTTCGGACAAGAAACTATTTCTTTCGCAAGGTATATCACGGCAAAGATTTTGTCTATGTCGTGAGACATGTACCCAACTAACTCTTTAGGTAGGGTATACTACAAAGATTAATCCATTTTAGGTTCGATTACATCGAAACACTAAATTGCTGAAACGACAATCCAGGCTCAAAAGCCATGCCATCACTCGTATGGTATTGTCTCCATGGATTCAAATGGTTTCCCTATTTGCTAACGTGAGTGTTTACGTTTCTACCATATGACTCTAATGATCACAATAATTCGGTAAGAGATTTATTTACCACACACTATCCGATAGGGTGTAATGACGACGTCCTAACACACCATGACACTATGGTGTTCCATGCGACGTAATTTGTGGAACTCTTCTCACAAGTCTTTCAATGATGTGCCAACATTATAACTCAAATCTTCATTTCCTCGACCTGCATCGCGGGAATTTGATTTTCTTGTTAAGTTTATTTCCTACTTCATTCTGAACTTGATTGATCGAATCAAAAATTCAGACTAACATTCCCCGGAGTGGATATCCATATATCTACTCGGAATATTCATGAAGTCTATGAAATAAAGACTTCCACTACACGTTAAAGTACTTCATTGATTCACATACACCCATATGCACGATTCTCAACAAGCTATACTCAAAACGTTCAGTGAAGTTCACGAAATAAAGGTCTCCACTAGCCGTCTATTACTTCATTGAACCACATACATCTCTATGTATGACTATCAATAAGTTATATGCCCGCTTTCCGAAAACGGTGTCACAGTTATTTTGCAAGTGTCAAAAGATCAAATCTTAGGACTTATAGGTCCATCCAGTGTGGAGCTAATGCATATAACATTGACATGACTAAACGGTAGTGCCACACGTATGTGGTGTCTTTATTAAGTTTGTATCCTTTGGCATTAATATTATGAATGTGGGAGCTTCTACCATCTAAATTCAAATCGGCATATGATCATTACTTCATAAACATAGGACACCAATTTGTCACTATCATGTATGAACAAGTGTCTCGCTAGAGGAGACACACTTGTAACGATCATACTAACAGGCGATCATAAAGAATTTACCCAAATGGTAGATCTAGAGGGAGAGTGTCTATAGCCATCACAACAACTTGATTGCCATTATCAACACGCAATGTCGCCTCATCCTTTCAAGCTACTCAAGCAGTAAACCTGGTTTTCACAAAACATGACTAGTTCAAAACTTAGTCACTACTGCGAGTACTTGCTCAGCTAAAACATTCATAACATGTATATCACATATACACCATCATCATTGATGACTTCCGGCGTTCTGTTTCATTTTCTTCATACTTCCACCGTAATCAAGAACCATGAAGGTGAACGATTCCCCTTGCATGACATAATCTATGACAGAGGATTTGCACTTGGCAACGATGTCTGCCATCCAGTAATTGAGCTGAGCGAGGCGTCTCAATGTTCATTAATCATGAACATATGTCATTAAGTATGACCGCCACGTGCTCCCTCAATGTGTGTATTCTCTTCCATCTTGGTTGAGAAGACAATCAGTCAACGTACTGATAAACTTCATCAACCCAACGTTTGGTGTACCCCGAGTTTAGCGACCATATCATATGTTTGCGATCTAAAAACTCGTACCCACCGTTGGTTCTTTATGGCAGAGATCGTAGCATACACTGGACTATGATGATATCATCCACACAAAATCCGATAATCAAAATTATCTTTTGTTAGCGGAATCTCCGGGTTTATCTCCTAGCGGGTATTGTAACACAAAGAGCTAACGGTTTAAACAAGGAGTATCCTCAAGCTAAAGCATAAAACTATGTAGTTTGGACCCAACCTTTTAAGTTTCTCAAACGCAGGAATGCGCCTAATTTTGAAAAGATGCTATCACAATGGTTAATATCTACAAAGGTTTGCAAAACAGACTCTGTTCATTATATTCTGAGTTCTAGTATTTTAGAAAATAACTATCTGAACTCCCACTCAAACGAACCTCCCTCCTGGTCGTTTAAGCGATTACACGACCCCCATCCATTGCACCACCCCTCATCATCAGAGCCGGCGGTACAACTTCAAGAGTAGACAAAAGTCCGCCACACCAATTTTGTGACTCGTGCTCGACCTTTCGGTCTCCCTGTTCCGAGGCCATATTTCTGAATATGCTAGGCTCGCCACCAAAAACCTCCACGCTGACGCTTGTGCAACATGGCTTACACCCACTGTATGCAAACGACGAGATGTCTGACACCCGATCATCACGGCCTGCCTCATAACGTAGAACTTTCTTGGTGGTGCGCGTTGGAGGGAGAACACTAGTGGTATTTTGAAGGGATCATCTTATATAGCTACCGCCGTGTAACTAATGTATACTATGCACACAATCACACAATATAAGATGCACACAAAACATAAAATGTAATGCAATGTGATATAGTCCATTGCGCCATGGTCTTCTTGGCGCCCGCAGTTTATAAACAATTTAATAAACCTACCTTGACCATATCACATAGGCCCTGCAAAATAAAGTTAGACGCTTCTACTTTATATTTTGCATATTTTACGTGGCTCGGGGCTTTCGTAAATAGAACCGCTTCATACTACGAACCTTATGACCACAACAATGATCCAATAATTGCATGTTTTAGCATCCCTTTCGGGCCCTCCATTGAAAATGCAAAGCCAACTAAAGAGAGAGAAACAGGCACCCGCCAGCCACAAATACGGTACAAGCCATATGTCAGTAGTGGAACCAGTCTCGCGTAAGCGTACGCGTAAAGTCGGTCCGGGCCGCTTCATCAACTCGATGCCGCTGGAATCACAAGTGCACGCTAGAGGGTAGCAAATAAATGGAACGGTGCCCCCGTGCAGAACACGGGTTCTAACAGCGTACAGCTATATCTACGATAGATCGGTTCTGATACCACGGAAGGGGATCGTGTGCAGAAAACAAAAAATTTCCTAGCAACGATATCCTTAAACTAGCCAAGATCTACACTATGCAGATATAGTAGTATGGCGGAGATCGGAATACATACCCTCGTAGACAGAATAGCGGGGATTACGCTCCCGCACAAGCGTTGACGACGAAGACGACGTAGCCGACCTCTAGGTCGCGGAGAACTTGGCGCGACGAAGATGACCCCGAGGTCGGGTGGAGGAAGTAGGCCTCCGAGTACCGCTAGCGCAGCACCTCGCAGGGCGTCACACACATACGGTGGAGACGACGGCCTCCGAAGCTCCAGTCCAGGACGAGCAGCGGAAGACTTGGACCGGAACACCAGCAGCGCGGCAGCGGGTTATGGTGGAAGAGATCCCCCTCCTCTACTCGGCGCGGCTCCGACAAGGGAACCACGAGATCGAGAGAGAATTGGGGATTAATTGGTGAATTAAAAGGCCAGGGGTGCCCCTTCTTATATAGGCTCCGGGGGGGAGCTAACCTCCCTAGCCAGGCAATGTGGGACTATCCCACAGCCATGGTGCGGCTAGGGATGGTGCGCCGGCCCTAGGTGGGCCCCATTTGGCCCACCTAGGCCGGCCAAGACTCCCCCACAAAATTCCCTTGAGGGTTTTCCCCCACATGGGCCTTCTTTCGACCAGAAGGCCCATTTAGGGAAATCAGCCTCAATAAATTCTAAAATAAATACATAAAATCATATTTGCATATTAATTACACTAATTAATATCAAACATAATATATATAATTTTTCCTAGCTCCGAAAACTCTTTCGGCGCTGCCCAATCTCCATCGGACCCCTCCCGGGACGTTCCCGGTGATCTCTTTCCTTTCCGGTTGTCTTGTCGAAACCCCTTATGTGTGTTACCCTAGCGGTTCAATATAATAACAGGTACGATCAAGACTCCTCTATGATCGACGACTAACTCGTAGGCCTGGACCCCATGAATTAATCCCTGTGATATAACGAATGACTTTCATCTATCAAACCTGGACGTATAGTCTTAAACCCTTTGTCATGGCGATACTTAGCGTGTCCGCGCATCATTCTCAGATATCTCCATACCTAGCATGATCTCGTTACCGACATCGCTATCTTCTACTCGTCTATGATATTATGCCAGCTGGTGACCTAGTCACATGTTTGCAAACTCATTTGACATAATCTCACCGAGTGGGCCCTAGAGTATCTATCCGGCTATGCGGACTGACAAATCCCGCTGTTGACCCCTCGTCTCAACTACCCCTTTCTGATACCCAAAAGTATCACCGTTATTGTCACACTAGATAAGATATGACGTTTGGTGCGATCAAAGTATCTTCCAGGGATAACAATAAGAGTTGATCTCACGGTCTTAAGGCGTAATGACTATGTCCTACAAATACTGGGTATGTCCATCACATCGTTACTCCTAACGATATGACTTCCATTGCCGACCGGCGCCATGCCCTATGATCGGAAAACCTAGATCATCAATCGCGCAACGAACTAGTCTTAGTAGAGGCTACTAGGGACCTGGTTATTTATCTACCACACCTGTATTAATGTTTTCGCTTAATACAGTTATAGCATGGTATAAAACATATAATGAATGATTGGGATATTGCCAATAAACTATGTTTATTTAGTGCCTCTAGGGCATATTCCCTTCATTCGGCTCCATAGACGAGGGCGAACGGTGTTTCCCCCGTAGGCTTTGGTGGCGTTGTGCGGATGGACCAGAGCACCGAAGGGAGTTCATTGATCCAACCCTTGACGTGGCCTTTGAGGATGTCGAAGGTCCTGGTCTTTAGGCCCTTTAAGACTTCTGCATTTGCGCGCTCAGCCTGTCCGTTGCTTTGCGAATGAGCGACTGAGGCGAAGCAGAGCTTGATGCCCATTCTTTCGCAGTAGGCTCTGAAGATGACACTGGTGAATTGCGAGCCATTGTCGGTGATGATGCGGTTAGGCACTCCGAAGCGGCAGACCAGGCCTCTGATGAACTTCACCGCCGCGCCTGCTGTGATTGTGCGCGTCGCCTCCACTTCGGGCCACTTAGTGAATTTGTCGATGGCCACAAAGAGGTAGCGATATCCGCCTTGCGCTATTGGGAAATTTCCCAGGATGTCCAGCCCCCAGACCGCGAACGACCAGGAGAGCGGAATGGTCTACAGTCCCAGCGCAGGTTGGTGGATTTGCTTGGCGTGGAATTGGTAGGCTTCACATGCTTGGACGATGTCCATTGCATCCTGAAGTGCTTGAGGCCAGTAGAAGCCGCTCCTGAATACTTTGCCTGCCAGGTCGCGGGCGCACGAATGTTGGCCGCATTCCCCGCTGTGGATGTCCTTGATCAGCATTTTGCCTTCTTCAGGAGGAACACATTTGAGCGCGGTTCCGTTTGGGCGCTTGCGGTAGAGATTCCCTTCGAGGATTTTGTTTGATTTTGCTTGGCGGGCGAGTCGCTCCGCTTCAACATCTTCCTCAGGAAGGATCCCTTTGCCGAGGTAGTCTTTGATCTCGTCGATCCATCTTGCTTCTTGATGCACCGCTATGAGCAACAGACGCTCCCCTGCAGGGGGCCCACAGTCTGGAGCCTCGGTTGCAGGTGGTGGCGGGAGCGCTTCATCTGTGCTTGCAGGCATGGCCTCCTGAGGCTGCTTTATGGATGCCTTCACGAGCCTTTCTTCAAAGACGCCTGACGGCTGAGCTTGCCTCTTTGATGCACGCTTGGCAATGTCATCAGCCTCTTGGTTCTCCTTTCTTGGGATGTGCATGAGCTCCATTCCCCTTAAGTGCTTCTCAAGCCTACGGACCTCTTCAAGGTATGCTGCCATGTGGTCGTCCTTGGGCTTGTCGCTTTTGTTAGAGAAGTTGACGAGCAACTGTGAGTCGCCCTTAATGAGTAGATGCTTGATGCCTAGGGCGATTGCGGCGCGGCAGTGCGAGGAGGAGCTTCTGCTGCATTGTATACCGCTCGCGAGCATCACGCAGTACTGTGCTGACGAAGTAGACTGGATGCTCGACGAGGATAGTTTGTGTAGCCTTGGCGTCTTTTGCCTGGAGGGGCTCAGCTAGGCCCTCAATGAGGTTGGCCTCAAGGGGATTGTCATGGGCCCCAAGGGGTTGGCCTCAGGGGGCTTATCATTGGCCTCGAGGGGGTTAGCCTCAGGGGGATTGTCATTGGCCTCGAGGGGGTTGACCTCCTGGGGCTTCTCAGGCTCCCTGGCGGGATCTTCTTGCAGCGGTTGACTTGGGGCGGGCCTCTCTTGGGGCCTTGGGTCTGGCGTTGTTTTTGTGAGGGCTTCCCTTTCGTCGAGCTCCTGATCAGGAGGCTTTGGCTTTTGAGTGGTTGCACTCTTTTTGTGGAGTACTGGCTCTTCCCTTTCTACCACAAGGACGGCACTGGCTATCTGTGGAGTGGATGATAGGTACAGCTTCAGGTGCTCGCCTGACCTTGGGGCGACCATTACTGGTGGGCGGGCCAGGTACTTCTTCAAGTCCTCAAACGCTTTTTCAGTTTCAGGGGTCCACCCTAAAGTGCCCGTTCTTTTCATGATCTTGAATAACGGCAGGGATCTTTCGCCGAACTTGGAGATGAATCTACCCAAGCTGGCCATGCAGCCTGCTAGGCGTTGCATGTCTTGGAGCCTGCGTGGAGGTTGCATGCCCTCTATGGCCTTGATTTTTTCTGGGTTTTCCTCTATGCCCCGATGGGACACGAGGAACCCAAGCAATTTGCCTGAAGGTACTCCAAAGATGCACTTGGCGGGGATGAGCTTGATGTTCACCTTGCGCAGGTTGGCGAAAGTCTCTTCAAAGTCCCTGAGGAGAGTGTTTCCCTCTCGGGATTTTACGACGATGTCATCGACATATGCCTCGGCGTTTCTACCCATTTGCTCGCCAAGTGCCATCTTCATTAGCCTCTGGAAAGTGGCCCTGGCATTTTTTTAGGCCGAAGGGCATGCAGACATAGCAATACACACCGCAAGGGGTGAGGAAAGCCGTCTTCTCCTCATCTTCCTTAGCCATTTTTATCTGATGATAACCGGAGAAAGCATCGACGAAACAGAGGAGGTCACAGCCTGCCATGGAGTCCACGATCTGGTCAATTCTTGGCATGGGATAAGGGTCTTTGGGGCAGGCCTTGTTTACATCAGTGTAGTCGATGCAGAGGCGGCCTGCTCCGGCGGGTTTCGGGACTACCACGTCGATGGAGAGCCAAGTGGGGTGCACGACTTCGCGGACGACCTTTGCCTCTTTGAGCTTCTCGACCTCTTTGACGATGAATATTTGCTTCTCGTGGGCTTGTTTTCTCGCTTTTTGCTTGACGGGGTGCGCGTTTGGGCACACAGCTAAGTGGTGCTCGATCACCTCCCTCCGTACACCAGACATATCTGATGGTGTCCATGCGAACATGTCAGAGTTTTCCTGGAGGAAGGCGACGAGCGCGCTTTCCTATTTGGGAGGCAGCGCGTCGCCAATGGTGACGCTAGCCCCCGAGCCTTCAGCCCTTGAGCTTCCGGAGCTCAGAGAAATTTTCTTCGTAGCGGCTGTCGCATGTGAGAACAACAAATTCTTCTTCTTGGGTCTCTCGAGAGGCTCGATGTCCTCGTCTGCGGGGAATGCCATGGCGGCGGCCTTGTAAGCCGTCTCGACGGCGCGCGTAGCATCCAGGACATGTCCACGGATGGTGATCGTGCCAGCGCTGCCGGGGATCTTGATCATATTGTAGGCATGATGCGTGACGGCCATGAATTTTGCGAGCGCGGGGTAGACGAGGATGGCATTGTACGGCAGGCCGATGTGCGCGACATCGAAGTCGATGTGCTTGGTGCAGTAATTTTCCTTGCTTCCGAAGGTGACGGCAAGCCTGACCTGGCCCAGAGGCTCGATCGAGCCACTGGTGACTCCCATGAAAGGCCTAGAGGGCATGAGCCGCTCGTAGGGCTCTTGAAGCGCTTCGAACGTATCTGTGGAGATAACATTCAGGCCTGCTCCACCATCGATGAGAGTCTTGGAGACAACAATGTTGTCGATGGTGGGGCTGCAGACTAGCGGGAGGGTTCCAACAGTGTTGGTGGACTCGGGGTGGTCCTGAGCGTCGAAGGCGATGGTGTACTGCGACCACTTGAGGGGCCTGGAGGTCTCAGTGCTTAGGAGGGCGGCGTTGAGCTCGCGGGCGAACTGCTTGAACCGATTGTTCGACTTTGGCGCCTGCGTCCCACCAAGGATGCAGGCAATGGCGCCTCTTGGGGCTTGGTAGCCACCATCTTCCTCGTCAGGGAGATTTCTGTTCTTTTCCGCGGCATTGGCCTGATTGCCAGATGGCTTCTGGTAGCAGCTCTTGCGTCCGCTCCTGCGGTAGCCACAGCCGCGGCCGCGGCCGCCGCTGCCTTCTGTTTGCTCGCGCTCCTTGCTCAACCTCTTGAGGTCGAAGCAAGATTCTGTAGAGTAACCGCGCCTGTTGTGGGAGATGCAGAATGGGCGGTGGTCGTCTTTCCTCTCTCCAGGCTCAGGGGAGTCCCTGCGGGTGGACCTTCGCGTTAGGCTCTACCACGAGAACCGCGGTGGCCTTGCGTTTGGGCTCCTCCTTATTTTTCTGACTCCTGGACCACTCAGCGTGCTCGTCCCCTCTCGAGGACATCTTGACGAAGAGGAGTCCCTCTTCAGCCTTGGCGCACTTGTCCGCCAGGTCGAACAGCTTCACCACAGAAGTGGGCTTGGAGTGGATGCCCAGCTTCTCGAGCATATAGTTGTTTGTGACGCCCTCGCGGAAGGCGGCGATGACTTGGGTGTCAGGGATGTTCGGGATCTTGTTGCGCACTTGGCTAAAGCGCTGGATGTATTTGCGAAGCGTCTCATCCTTCTTCTGGAGCACCGTGCGCAGGTCGTTGTGGGTGAGGGCGCCCTCATACGTCCCCTTGAAGTTGGAGACGAACTGCTTGCAGAGCTCTTCCTAGGAGTTCACAGAGTCCTCAGGGAGGTTCAGGAGCCACGACAGCGCAGAATCGCGAAGCGCGTGTTAGAACCAGTTGGCCATGACCTTGTCGTCTCCACCTGCAGCTTGGATGGAGGTGGTGTAGAGTTGCATGAACTCGATGGGGTTGCTGGAGCCGTCGTAGCCCTTAGGGAGAGCCAGCCTGAACTTCAAGGGCAAGACCACGCGACGCAGGGAGCGGGTGAACGCCATGCAGCCTGTGGCGTACGTGGCAACCCCGTGCTGCAGCGCGCTGCGGTGCTGCTGGCCCGCCTGGCCGATCTCCTCCACGAGCCTGTTCTGGCGGTTGCGCTCGAGCTCCATCCCCACGCGAGCGTCGGGCGCGGTGCGCTGCACGATCAGGCAATCGTGCGGCGAGGACTCGTGCGAGGCAGCCCTCTGCGTCGCAGCCGGTGCATGACCTGGCGGGGGCGGAGGCGCGTTTGTTGCGACCGTGCCCGCGAGAGAAGGGTGCATGTTGGACTGCGACGGTGCCGGGCGCGTCGTGGCGATGCCGACAAGGTGGTTGAGGCGCTGGATCCACTGCTCATGGGCCTCAGCGGTGGGCTGGTAGCGGAGAAGCTCCTGCGCCATGAGCTGCGCGGTGTGAGGCGCAGGGTCCGTCCTGCCAGGACCGGAGCCGCTCGGGCGCTGCGTTGGGTGCGACGACTGTGTATCTACCTGGTGCTCGGAGTTGCGTTCTGGCTCCTCTGCATGAGGGCATGAGGGGGCGCACTCTTCATGGCGGGGTCGGCCCCGTCATGCGCGGGTGGCCGTGACGCCTGGCAGGGCGCGCGCTCCTTCAGGCCCGCGTCGGTTGACGCGGGCGGCGCGGGTAGCGCGGGTGTTCGCCATGGCGCGAAGGCGGCTTGAAGGTGGTTGACGCGCTTAAATCCCCTACCTGGCGCGCCAAATGTCGGGTTATGACTCCCTAGAATCGGGGGTAGTCACTTCCTGAAGTGTAGTTCGTGAAGGGGATTTAACGCGGAGGTCAAGACCCTCGAGGGACACGGCGACGATGCTCGCCGGACGTGAAGACGAAACACCCACGACAGAGATAGACACATGCCCGTACCCAGGTTCACGGCCCTCGTGAGGAGGTAAGACCGCTACTCCTGCTTGTCTGTATTGGATTATGGCGGTTACAGTACATCAGAGAGCTTGCCGAGGGCCCCCTTGAGGCGGTTCTTGCCTCGGGAGGGAAGCGATGATCTTCTTTCTCCTCCAGCCAGAGGCTATCCTACTTGGTATTGCTAGGGTTTACAAGCGTGGTTGCAAGCAATTGGCCGACCCCCTCCTACGATGGAGGTCTTGGTGCTTTTATAGGCGCCTCCGGCGCTCTCCTTCGTCTTGGCCTTCAAGGTGGTTCCCACACGGTAGTGGCGTGGAGGTGCAGGAGTCCACCGCGGCCCATTCGTCCATGGACGCGGTCCATCACTGTTAAAGGTGGGTGCGGTGGCCGACAGGCGGCCGACCGCGCAGTACTGCTCGCAGGGGAGGTAGTCTCTGAGGTGGAGCCCGTGATGATGTCCTCCTTGGAGGGTTGCGCCGTCCACTGCTTTATCACCAGAGCGGAAGGTCCTGGCAGTTCTGCAGCAGGCGGCGCAACTTTATTGACTCATTTATCACCGAAACGGCAACGGGGATGCTTGCGTCACCACGTGGGCGTGGCAGAGGCCATGTGCGCCCCGCCGTACTTCCTTTGCCGCGACATTTCCCCACAGGCCTGGGGAGGCCTGTGGAGGGATTCCTTTTGACTTCCCTCCAGGCGTGCTGGCGCCTCGGGAGGGTCTCCTGAAGCGAGGCTTGAGGCCCTCGTTTCCTCTTCAGTCCCTCGAGGGGAATTGCCTCTCGAGGGTCCCGCCAAGCGGCGAGGCCTGGTCCTTAGGGCCTGTTTGTTTGGGCTGCAGCTGAACGAAAAGCAGCTGGAGCTGTTAGGATCCCAGAAGCGGCTGGAGCTGGACAGCTGGTGAAATGTAAAAATGCTGTTTGGCAAACTACTTTTAGGTCGGCTGATGAATCTGTAGCTGGTGGCAGAAGTCTAGACTACCCCTTTACACGGAAGATAATGCTTAACTCCTTATTTAATATATTGTGTGTGATTATATACCACATAGTTGTATAGCTGATTAGTAGCTAGAGTAATATGTTTAACACATAAATTATAATCATTTTTTTATTATGATAAAATGTTAATTAATGAAATCTTATTTTTATTAAATGATTTTAGAAGGACCGTGAACTGGAGTTTACATACCTACAACATAGCACCAGGCTCCGGTATATATTTCGTCGTACTTGCACGTCAGGCAAACAAATGCGCTGCCAGGAAAGAGGTTCGTACCCAACTACTCGGTGGCAATCCTCCGTAAATACTCTAAACGGCAGTGGCAAAGCTATATACCTTTTCGCTTTCAAGTTAAGAAGCAGCGGGAAGCTGCGGGGAGTACCTCTCGAGGTGCTTGTTGCTTCCCAGTACAAAACGTACAAGCGCTTGTGGAAGCACATGCCTAAAAATTAGGTGTTTGGATCAGCTGGTGCTTTTAGAGACTCAAAAGCCGTATAAGCTGAAGCACCAGCCAGAACAAACAGGCACTTAGTCGTTTTGTCTGACTAGCCAGCGTGCGAGGCCTGGGGGGAGTGGGCTCTTCATACCCCAGTCCCCATTGGACCGACACAAGATAGCACTTGTTCTAATAGTAGACAAAACTACATTGAGTCCAATTTGAATGAACTGCTAAGTATTCAGAACTTTACACTATTCATTATCGGCTTGTTGTCATTATCCTCGAATTTCTTTACTTGAGGACAAGCAAAGGTTTAAGTCTGGGGGTTTGATCATCATCATTTATATGCATTATTCTCAACCCTAAACCCTTTAAACCTCACCTTTTTATATAGTCAGAACTACAAATATTTGCATGCCACATTGCTTTTCACTCATTTTACAGATCAGTGCGCAAAGGCACACAATCTTCATAAGATCCATTATAGAAGTGAATCAAGATGAAACATTCAACCTATACCAATACAACAGAGAGGATGCCCAAGATCAACAATTCAAATCCAATCAAAAACTTGAAGTTCACTGCTGTTGTCTGAAAGTGAACAGTAACTGACAGAAAGTCTGACAGCCAAACTCAAGGCCATCTTCTGAATCTCCAAGCAATGCTAAAGGCAAGAGGATAAGAGGGAATTCAAATGAGTTTGAATCATAAAGGAGGAAGATAGTTCAACTTGGATATCAAGGAAACCACAAAAGGCATAAAGGCATAAAGGTGCAAAAGAGGGGACATGCCATGTGCACTGTGAGATGTGGAAAGGAAGGAAGCTTCCTTCTATTCCAATTCACACCTCACCTCCACCATATTTGGAAAAAAGTGTATCAAGCCACCACAGGCTCATCCATCCCGATGATCATCCATCACCTCTTCCACCCACTCCACTTTTCCACCTTCCCACCTACCACTATCTCATCAGCCCACCAAGAACAACACCAAGAACAAGACCAAGAACAAGAACAAGAAAGAAGAACAATATGAACATGGAGAACAGAAGGAGAAACACAAGGCCTTGGTGAACTGAAGATCAAGATCTGCAACTCTTCCTTATCTACTCTGCTTCCTCTGCTTCGACTAGATTTCAGTGAGCTAAAGCCAAGGATCTCTCTCCACCTCTTGTGTAATCTTGAATGCACCTTGTAGATCATCCATCTACAAGTAAGTCTTATAATACTTTGTTATTGTAGTGATTTGAGTGACACGATTCTTTGTCTTAACTGAAGATTTGCATGTTTTGTTTGTTGCGTGTTTTGATCAGTGTGTGTAAGGCTAGTCCCTGCATACTTGTGTTGCAACATCTGTCCCTAACCTCCCTTTGCTTGTTAACTCATTGCTATCTGGCTTGACAACCCAGAATGCTGTGATCTTTGTGTTTTGAATTTTCTTCCACCTTAACCTACTATAATTCATTGCTTGGATGACTAGTCTCCGCAAGAGTACGAAGTAATTCTTGTTCCCTGTCTAAATCCTACTTAGACCCTTGCTAGTCTTTGGATCGACAACCTAGAGGCTGCAAGTTAAATTCTGAATCTTTCTCAACTAAATTTCTTTACTTTCTTGTTTAAAACCTGAAACCTCAAAGATTTTGTTTAGCTTCTGCCAACCCTTAGCAACATCATAAACTTGTTGATCCATGTTGAGACGATAACACAAAACCCCCCTATATTTACATCATTGATCAAATTGGCGCCGTTGACGGGGACCCCTGGGCGTCTCTGAAGGACGCCAAGGAGGCATCTCTGTCCTTTGCCGATTTTGCCGCCCAGATCTTTGCCGATTTGGAGGGCGATATTGCGGTAAGTTATTTTTTTAGCAATGCTAGCATATACAGTCATTCCCCCCCGAGCACTTAGATGGCAATGAAATTATTGCCGGCTGAGTGGTTTTGACCTTTTGTATACTGCTGGCTGTTTCGCAAGGCGTCCTCACCGCCAACGTCGAGCTCATCTCCTCCAGGGTGGAGATGAACAAACGGTATCATCTCTTGAAGAAATACAACGATGCCAAGGACGTGCAAATTGCCGAGTTGGAGGCGGCCCGCCAAAAATATGAAGGTAAAAAGCACTGAGTTTTTCCCTTTGCCGTGTTGTGTTTGCTGCCGCCAATGATTTAGTCGTCTTATTCATATTGTAGAATTGCCAGATCACGCCCAAGATATTTTGAAGGCGTCTACTGACATGTAAGCTATTATGAATGAAGCCTCTGATTTGTCGGCCGCCAACTTGGCGATGAAGGAGGAGCACCGGAAGGCCATGGAGTCCCAGCAGCTCAAGTTTGCGCAGGAGACTAGGCAGCTAACTGGTGAGCTGGATAGCCTGCGCAAGATGTTGGCGGAGGTGGAGAAGGCGGCTGCTAAGGAGATATCCAAGTAGACTTCTCGCGTCCAAACCGCTCAGGACGCGCTGTCAACTCATGTTTTGGAGTTGTCGGCTTTCCATGACTCGGTCCTTGGTAAGCTTTTCTCAGTCTTCATGTTGTCGTCACAAAGCCTTTGTAATTTTTGGCTAATTGTAACAGGTTTTTTCGATGTAGTTGCTGTCGGCTTAGGCGATGATAAGATTGTCGGCCCCCACCAAGATCTCCTTGCGCGTCTGGGTAAGCTGATCACCGAGTCATTGGCGGTGTCCAAGCGGTTTGCCGCTAAGTTCTTCATCTCCTCGCACAGCCAGGAGCCCACCGACTTCAGCGACGTGCTCAACATGCTAGATCAAGCAAATAAGCTAGAGAAGAGCTCAGTCGGCGACGCGGGGTGGTGCAAAGACTGCACTTGGCTTATTCATGGCACACTACCCCAAGGCGGAGATCGACGTCGTCACCGAGGGCATGCCGTCTACTCAAGCGCCATCATGTGCCGCGCTCCGGGGAAGATGTTAAAGTTGCTGCCACGACAGAGGCGGAGGGGAGCGGTAGCTCTTGGGCTGAAGTCGCCAGCCCCCGTGCATAATGTTGGCAGCCCCCGAGCCAATGCCTTAGGTTGTCGGCGTCGCTTTTGAGTGCTCCTTGGCGGCCAGCCTTCTCCTGGCCCTGAAAACATTTGATCTCAACTTGTATTATTTGTAAATAACTTTTGAAGATGTAAAACTAGGCGGGAGCCAGCTAACTTTATTTTGCTACTTAAGTAGCCATGTTGTTTCTAAGGCCCGCCTTCATTTTGTTTTAACTTATATGCTTGACTTTTTGTATGTTGGAAAATCTCAGCCGGGAACTTTAGCTGAAACAACCAGGGCTAGTACCATATGTTTAGAATCAGAAACCAAAGCCAACATGTTGGCGCCAAAGACATACTACTAGGCGAACCACATATAAGTAATCAAAAGTAAAGGAATTAGGCGGCGCAAAAAGTTGATTTTTGCTTTGGTTTGGCTCGAAAGCTCCAAGTATATATCTACCAGTTTGAACCTTTACATGGAGCTAGAAATTAGGTAACCTAGACAAATAAGGGTAGATGATTGCAAGAAAATATAAAAGATAGCATGCTTCTCAACATAGATGAGGAACCATAGACTTTTATTTCATAATCATATATAACTTATTTCAATCAGAAATTGCTAAGTGTAGAAAGGACGTAGCTGCTCAATGTTCCAAGGCCGTCTTGTTTGCTCGAACGGGTCGTCAATGCCGCGCTTTCGCTTGGTTCCTCTCCTTCCTGTCTGCTTCTTGCGCCTTTTCTTGTCTTCTGCGTCTCGGATGTCAGACAGGTAGTAGGAACCATTGAGCAACGCCTTTGTGACTATAAACGGTCCATCCCATGGCTGGGATAGCTTATGCAAGCCTTTTTTGTCTTGAAATAGGCGGAGAACTAGGTCACGAATTTTGAAGCTCCGTTTCCGCACTCTCCGGCTGTGATTGCGGCTAAGTTGTTGCTGATACAAGGCAGAGCGATGGAGAGCAACGTCTCTTTCTTCATCTAACAAGTCTAGGTTGTCCTGTCTTGCATCTTCTACGTCTTGCTCGATGTAGGCTTGAACTCGTGGGGAATCGTATTTCATGTCGGTGGGTAGCACCGCCTCTGCGCCATAAACTAAGAAGAAAGGAGTGTAGCATGTAGATCTGTTTGGCGTTGTACGCAAACTCCAGAGTATGGACTGTAACTCATATGCCCAAGCGCCGGGTGCCCTGAGCAATGGAGTTCGAGGCGAGGCTTAAGTCCTGAGAGGACAAGGCCGTTTGTACGCTCTACTTGTCCGTTTGACTGAGGTTGTGTAACATCCCAACATTTTATAATGTTTAAAATCACAAAAATTTAAAACTTTTCTTTTTATTAAAAATAAATATTAAAATGCCTAAGAAAACCAACTATAAAAGACTTCAAACATATTCAAAGGATTTAATATTTCAAATATCTCAAGTAAACATTATTTTCAAAGGTTAGATCAAGTTAAACATTTTATTATCCCTTGTAATTCTGAAAACCTTAATATGTAATTTGACAAATGTTTTTCAAACTTTCAAACCATCGCCTGGTAATAAAAAGTTTCTTTGTAAGTATTTGATTTCAACCACTTAGCCATAGCTAATCATAAATTAAAATAATATTACAACTATTTAAAACATGGTATAATTGCCACATAGTTTCACTCTTTCACCTGAGTTCAAAACATAGTTTTATAAATTATAAGCCTATAGTTTATAACTTTAAAACTCTATATATTAAAATTAATGAATTATCCAAATAAACATTTCATTTGCTTAAATGAATTTCATTTATTTACAGAGCATGAAATGATGAATATATCCTATATAAGAAATGAATTAAATCTAAAATCTTTTCCAAAGTTGTTTTATGAAATTTCATATGATTTATCCAAATATAAATATATTGGTCCACAATTATTTTGAATTTAAATGAATATATTATTTTCATATAGTTTGTGATATGTTATTTAGTAATATACTAAAGCCTAAAATGAACTTAGTATTTGGAAATGAGTTTAAATGACTTAAATTCAAACATATTGGAATGTGGGTATTTTACAAATTTTATTTAGCCAAAAGAAAATTTAATTAAGATATAATCTCAAATTTGACTTTAAGTGTCAAATTTGTATTCAATCAATATTTCAAAATATTAGTTTTCAAAAATGTTCAAAACATGCCCACAACTGGTTTAACACAAAGATAATAATTTTAGAAATTTGTTTGACATCATTTGGACAAATAAATCAAAAGATATGAATTAAATGGAAAAATCAGAAAAATAAAAATGGATGACGTCATCGCTGACGTCATCATTTTCCTCCTCCGGCAAAAATCACGCCCGAGAATCCCGCCCCCGATTCTTTCCAAAATCCGGCGAGATGATCGCGCAATCGGTTTCCCTCTCCTGCCTTATAAAACCCCCAACCTCTGCCGCGTATTTCCCCTCTCCTCCCTCTTCGTTTCACGCCCCCAGGCCGTTACACGAGCTCCCCGGAGTTCGTCTCCTCCGCCGCCGTATTTCTTCCGTTCCCGGTGAAGTAAGCCACCCCCGAGCCCGAGACCGACCCCCTCTTCCTCCCCTCGCGGAACCACACCTCCCTAACCCCTCTCGGTCTCTCCTTCGTAGCTAATTCGATCGGAGGGAGCTCTCCGGAGCTCGCCGGCGCCCGAGCACCTTCGGCCACGCCTCACGGAGCTCCGGAACGCCCGAGACGACCTCGTCCCCTCCATCTACTCTGCCGCGACACGCCGCACTCGGGGGAATCTTCCGCGCGTCCGGGGAACCGCCGGGGCATCGTCCTCGTCCTTGACCGAGCCGCGCCGCCGTCTTCATCGTCTCCGGCGACCTCTGCACCGGCGAGGTAAGAACCTCGCGTTCTGGTTCGTTCGATCGTAAATCGAAGACTAGGATTAGATCCCTGCACGAATCAGTACGAGTAGATCTCGATCGTCAGATCTGGATCCAACGATCCAGATCCAGTCACTTATCCACGTCAGCGCCAGCGTGTCAGCCCAGTCAGCGCACAGTCAGCGCTGACGTTTAAAATCATTTTCGCGATTTAATTAATTGGCAGTTTTGCATAAAAGCCCCTGTCTATTCAAACTATCATATCTTTTTCTCTGTTTATCCAAATTTAAATATTTTTATATATTTGGAAAGCCCTCGACATGTAGAATATTTTGGATATGCCAAAATTCAAAGTTGACTTTGTTTAAAATATTCAAATTTCAAATGGAAGATTTGAGTATATTTGTCATAACTTTAAATCTATAATTCCAAAAATTGCAAATAAAATTGTTTTAGAAACTTTAGAATATTTTTAAATTGATGCCACTACTATAAAATAATTTTGAGTAATATTTGAATGAATTCATAGTTATACATTTAATTTGAATAGTTTGAGTATTTTCAACATAACTATTAATAGAAATATTATTGATTAAATCAAATTGCTCTAAATTTAATTAAATGCTCCCTGTCTATTAACACTAATTATAAAATTTTGTTATAAAATTTAGTTAAAGAAAACTTTAATCTTATAATTATTCCTTTTATTACATTTTCCAAAAATAGAAATTAATTAAATTGCATTTATAGCCTAATGCATACTTTATAAATATCACAATTCTTGTATGATATTTCTTAGGATTTAAAAGTGCATTGCATGCATAACTTATTTTCTCATATAGATATATTTCCCATAGGAAATCTCTTCATTATTTTCCTCTAAGTTAGGAATATTTCCAAACTTAGTATTTTGGTAAAAGTGCTATGCACTAGACACTTAGTATTTTTAACATGGAGCTAGAAGGCCAATGAAGAACTTAGCCAAACAAGACTTCAGAAGAATCTTCAAGGAATAGAAGCACTTAGAAGAAATTCAAGAAGAAGATCATGAAGACTAACCGGCAAATATTTTCTAAGTCTTGCTTCCTCTTTCCTTCTTTTCTCCCTCCTTCTCTGAGACTTCATGAAGACTAAGTAAATCCAAGACCAGCCTAGGTGATACAAAAACCATCAAGTCTGAAGATTATTCAAGTCTACCAAGATTTCAATCAAGACATCACCAAGGAGAATATTAAAATTCTGGAGATGAAGCCTCGAGGACAACTACATCTTTCTTCTATCTTTTCCCTCTTTTCTAATCCTGTCTTTCACATTTGACCTAAACAATTTTTGATCATATTATTACCATCTTGAAGTTTGTTGGATCCTAGCGGCAGAGTGTGATGAAGAGGTCTAGAGACAAACCTTACATGTCCACGTACATGAGACCTGTCCCACAACTTAAGTGGCTGGCCGGGTGTCTGTCTCTCTCACTATAGTGAATATCCAATTTACAAAGAGTTGATAATAATTGCTGATAACCTTGAAGAATAGACTTAGTATTTTCTCTAAATATTCTTACACATCAAGACTAAGCCATTAGAGGGATTATTCAAGATGATATAAAACAAAATATTATATTCAACTTATGACTTTAGTCCTTAGTCAGTTTGACCAACCTAATTGCATTGCATTAACTTAAAAGAATCTCATGGCATGACATGCATTTCTAGTCCTTAGAAATAATTTTCATATCATGCATGTCATGTTTTCCTTAGAAGTTTAAGAAACTTGTTTGTATGTGTTGTGTTGTTTTGTTTTATGATTGTTGTACTGTTGTTTGTTTATATTGTTTAGACTGAACGGAGAGAACCGAGTTCGTTGAAAAGAGTTTGTGAGTAAAGACTTCATTTCAAAGGCAAGTGGCACACCTCATAAACTTCCTATTATTTTCTATATGCATTACTTAGTGTATTTTTATATGCATGTGTAGGATAGTAGTGCTATGCTAAACCTGTGTAGAATTCCCTTCCTCCTGTGTCTAGGTTCCTATATAATACTTAGTACATATACTGATGCTATGGAATGATGAAAAGTTTTACAAAATGTAAGTGACTACTCAAGGATGTGCTCATGGTTGTCGTAGCCTAGGACGAATGTATATTCTACTTAGGGCCGTGAGCATGGTGATTTTCACCTTAGAGTGCACATCCACTAAGTTAATGAATCTCCTGGGTGGATTGGTTGTATGGTGGCGAAGTTGAGTGGCTACTCAGGTCCATGTCTATGGTTCCTGGAGTATGTGCACTTATAGATGGCCACCCAGGGAACAGAGGAATCTGAAGAACTCCGAGTGACGATTGCTTCCAGTGCAGCCATTGCCATATGGGCTCTGGCTTGATCAATTATGTTGCGTGGACTCTCTCTGGCTGGACAAGCAGATGTAGGGGGATGTTAGGTGGAACGGGTCAAGCCAGAGTGGGAGGGAAAATGCTTCTGAAAGATCTCGTCTCATTCTTCTCCTTTCCTTATCACAAATGGTGTGTAAAGGATAATTTGGGTTGAATGGGTACAATGGTGAACGTGCACAACCTCTGCAGAGTGTAAGACTAAGTACTTAGCCGTGTCCCCGGAAACGGACAATTGAGCAGCTGAACGAGGACGTCAACGGAGGATTCCATCATTCCAACTTCAGAAATAAAACTTGATGGGTGAACAAGGGAAGATGAGATTTATGGTTTTCATGCCATACTTGTCTTAATTTGAAGAAAGTGTTTTCCAAAGAGATAGGAAAAATTGGCTTTATGCAAAATAGCCTTAAACTCCACCAGCCAAATATGCATATAGTCTATAGAGTTATTCCATTAAGTGTCCACCATAGTGTCACTTGCCAGACTCCATTTTTAATGGAATCTGACCCACGTTGTTGCAATATTTTTCTTATTGCAGATTGTTCAGATGACGAGTCAGGTTTCGTTTATAGGTTTCGAGTCTACAACCAACATGATTTCGCCTGTGGCAGCATGAAAGTGATAGAGACTCACTGCTATTGTATTTCCGCTGTGTACTTTTCAATGCTAGCTTTATGCTATGCAACTTGTATCGAATATTTTGTAATTTTGGATCATCGATGTAATAAATTTGACGCTTTGTTGTGATATTACATCGTAAACTGTGTGTGCAAATGAATCGATCCAGGGATTTGCACTATACACAGGTATCTGCCTTATTTAAGGTGCAGGTACGCTACAGGCTGTGACACGGATGCCAAATCAAACCGGATGCCTAGATTGTTGCAGTATTCTTGTAACATCCCAACATTTTATAATGTTCAAAAATCACTAAAATTTAAAACTTTTCTTTTATTAAAATAAGATATTAAATGCATAAGAAAACCAACTATAAAAGACTTCAAAGTTTAATATTTCAAATGTCACAGTTTAAACATTTTATTACTCATTGTATTTCAAAAACCTAAAAATGTAGTTGACAAATATTTTACAAACTACAATCAATTTTATTTTAAGTAAATAGTTACATATAAGAAATTGATTCCAATCACATAGCCATATCTATTCATGAATTAAAATAATACTTATAAGTGATCCTTTTTAAAATATTTAAAACATGGATTATCCAAATCAACATTTCATTAACTTAAAATGAATTCCATTTATTTTCAACACTTAAAATGATTTTCATGAATATGTATTCTATATAAGAAAAGAATTGAATGAAAATTTCTTTCCAAAGTTGTTATGAAGTTTCAAATGCATAAAATATAATGTTGCACAAATTATTTTCAATTAAAAATGAATACCCTGTATTTCACATTTTCTAAACATTTTTCATATTTTAGTTCTTTAATATTATGCCAAAATAAAGATAAATGATTTCAGCAAAATAAGTTTAAATAACTGAAATTCAAACATATTGAAATGTGGGTATTTTACAAATTTATTTTAGCCAAAGGAAAATTTAAATGAGATGGAAATTCAAATTTGACTTTAAGTGTCAAATTTGTAATTAAGCAATATTTCAAAATATTAAATTTCAAAAATATTCAAAACATACCCACAACTGGTTTAACAGCAAGTTATTATTTTTACAAAATTTTAGAAATTAATTTGACATCATTTGGATATTTAAATCAAAAGATATGAATTAAACCAATAAAAACAGAAAAAGAATTATTGGATGACGTCATCGCTGACGTCATCGTCTCTAACCTCCGTCCGGGAAAATCTCCCGAAATCATCTTCTTCGATTCGATCCCAAATCCGGGCGATATGTGCGGGATTTGTTGCCGTAGTTGCCCCCTATATAAACCCCACGCCCCCGCCGTCCTTTTCCCCGCAAACCCTAATTAAATCGCGCCCCCAGGCCGCCGGAGGAGCTCGCCGGAGTCCGCACTCACCGCCGCCGTATTTCTTCCTTTTCCGGCGAAGTAAACCCTCCCCGTCTCCGAGACCACGCCTACCTGCCTCGCCGCGTCCGTGCGCATCTTCTCAGTCTCCCTTTTCTTCGTTTTTCGCAGCGGCTCGTCGAGGAGGGATCGACCGAAGGTCGCCGGCGAACCGTGCCTCCCTCCACTCCTCCACGGCATTCCAAGAAGCAAGGCTCACCACCGACCTCCCCATCGCCTCCGCCTTGCCCAGCCGCACCTCTACGCCACCTCCGCGCATCCGGGGAAGTACGGGAGCGACCGGAGCATCCACGCCGGAGCCCGCGCCGCCGTAATCCCCCATCTCCGGTGAGAAGCGCCGCCAGCTTCTGGACGAGCACGGTGAGCCCTTGGATCTGCTGTTAACGGTCACGATTAGAAGTCGAGGACGAAGCGGTACGCTCCGATCTGGACCGTCAGATCCAGATCTGACGGCCCAGATCTATAACTTATCCACGTCAGACCCAGTCAGCGCTGACGTGGCCTGCACAGTCAGCGCCAGCGTGTAAGTTCATTTTCTATTTTAAATTTAATTGGAAAATTTGCAGATTAGTCCCTATAATTAAAACATCTATAACTTTTTAACCACAACTCCAAATTTAATAATTTTTATATTTTTGGAAAACTCTTGACATGTAGAATATTTTGGATCTGACAAAATTCAATTTTGACTTAGTATAAAATATTCAAATTTCAAATGGAGAATTTGAGTATATTTGCAATAACTTTAAATCTATAAATCCAAAAATTGCAAATAAATATGTTTTAGAAACTTTGGAATATATGTAAATTAATGCCACTTCTATAAAATATTGTTGAGTAATTTTTGAATGATTTCATAGTTGTGTGTCTAGTTTGAATAGTTTGACTAATTTTGAAATAACTTTTAATAGAAACATTATTTTTGATTAAATCCAATTGCAATAGATTTAATTAAATGCTCTCTGTCTATTAATACAAATTATAAAATGTTGTTATAGAAATTTAATCATAGGAAAACTTTAATATTATAATTATTCCTTTTATTTTATTTTCCAAAACTGGGAATTTATTTAAATTGCATCTATAAATTCATGCATATATTTAAAGAAATCACAAAAGTTATTTTTATGTTTCTTGTGATTTAAAATTTCATTTCATTCATAGCATATTTTATTCTCATAGGAAAACCCCTCTTCATTAGTTTTCCCTAAGCTAGAATTATTTTCAAACTTAGTATTTTGGGAAAAGTGCTATACACTTAGACACTTAGTAGTTTTTCAACATGGAGCTGGAAGACCAGTGAAGGACTTAGCCAAAAACAAGACTTCAGAAGTATCTTCAAGGAGAAGGAACACTTAGAAGAAAATCAAGAAGAAGATCATGAAGACCAACCAGAAATATTTTCCAAGTCTTGTTCTCTCTCTCTCTTTCTTTTCTCTGAGACTTCATGAAGGACTTAGAAGAAAAGAGACTCTGGAAGCATTCACAAAGATGTCAAGTACTTAGAAGAAAAGTGAGAAGAAGTTCAAGAAGGCCAACCCCCTTTCTATTCTCTAAGTCTTTCTTTCTGTCTTTTCTCCTCATCTGAGATTTCATGAAGACTAAGTAAATCCAAGACCAGCCTCAAGGATACAAGAATCATCAAGTCTGAAGATTCATCAAGACTACCAAGATCTCAATCAAGACATCATCCAGCAGAAAGTTACAAGTCTGGAGATGAAGCCTGGAGGACAACTACATCTTTCTTTCTATCTTTTTCCCCCTTCCTAATCTTGTCTCTAGACTTAAACAAAATTTGATCATGATATTATCATCTTGATGTTGTTGGATCCTAGCAGCATAGTGGGATGAAGCGGCCTGGAAACAAACCTTACATGTCCACGTACATGAGACCTGTTCCACAATTTAAGTGGCTGGCCGGGTGTCTGTCTCTCTCACTATAGTGAATGTCCAACTTACAAAGAGTTGATAATAATTGTGATCATCTGGAATAAATGACTTAGTATTTTTCTCTAAGTATTTTGCACAGCATGGCTTTGCCATTAGAGTGCTTGTTTCAAGAAGATATAAAACAAAGTATGTTTATCCAACTTAAGACTTTAGCCCTTAGTCCTTTTGGACCAACCAAATTGCCTTACATTAACTTAAAAGATTTTCCCTGGCATGAACAAGCATTTCTAGCCTTAGGAATATTTTGCACATCATGCATAAACATATTTTCCTTAGAAAGTTTTATAAAACTTATTTATTCATCTAGTATGTGTTTGTATGCATGGTGAGTTTGGCTTGCTGTTGATTGTTGTATTGTTGTTTGCTTATATTGTTTAGATTAAACGGAGAGCAAACGTTCGTTGTTGAAAAGAGTTTGTGAACAACGACAACATTCAAAGGCAAGTGGCACACCTCATAAACTTCCTATTTTTATGCATTACTTAGTGTATTTTTATATGCATGTGTTACTATGCTAAACCTGTAGAATCCCTTATTCCTGTGTCTAGGTTCCTATGCAATACTTAGTAGAATTATTGTTGCTATGCAAATGTTGTTTTGTGAAAATCTAAATTCTACTAAGTTAAGAATGAAACACCTGGGTGGTAATTGGTCGGATGGTTTATGTTGAGTGGCTACTCAGGTCCATTTCTATGGCGAGTATGTACACTTGAGAACGGCCACCCAGGAACAGAGGAATCTGAAGGAACTCCAAGTGGCGATTGCTTCCAGTGCAGCCTTTTGACAATGGGCTCTGTCTAGAATAATTAAGTTGTGAGGGTGCAACCTGTCAGCTTGACAAGCAGATGTAGAGGGATGATAGGTGGAACGGGTCTTGCTAGTATGGTTGCATTCTTCTTCTGAAAGTTCTTGTCTCAATTCTCTCCTTTCCTTAATACACTCCGCGTGTATAGGATTTCTCGGACAAATTGAGTCTAAAGGTGAAAGTGCACAACCTCTGCAGAGTGTAAAACTAAGTACTTAGCCGTGTCCCCGGTTACGGACAATTTTGAGCAGCTGATCAAGGACGTCAACGGAGGATTCCACCATTCCAATTTCTAAGTTAAAAGTTGATGGGTGAACAAGGGAAGATGAGATTTATGGTTTTCATGCCATACTCGTCGAGATTTCAAGAAAAGTGTTTTCCAAAGAGTTAGGAAAAATTGGCTTTATGCAAATTAGCCTTGAGCTCCACCAGCCAAATATTCATATAGGCTTTAGAGTTATTCCATAAGTGTCCACCATAGTGTCACTTGCCAGACTCCATTTTTAATGGAATCTGACCCACGTTGTTGCAATATTTTTCTTATTGCAGATTTGATCAGATGACGAGTGAGGTTTCGTAAAGGTTTCGAGTCTACAACCAACATGTTTTCGCCTGTGGCAGCATGAAAGTTATAGAGGCTCACTGCTATTGTATTTCCACTGTGTACTTTTCAAAGCTAGCTTTATGCTATGCAATTTGTAAAGAATATTTTGTAATTCTGGATCATCGATGTAATAAAATTGACGCTTTGTTGTGATATTACATCGTAACTGTGTGTGCAAATGAATCGATCCAGGGATTTGCACTATACACAGGTATCTGCCTTATTTAAAGTGCAGGTATGCTACAGATGGTATCAGAGCACTGTGTTGCCTGTAGGTTCGAGACCCTAGGTTTGGATAGAAAGAGGTTTGACCATAGGATTGAAAATCTATTTTTCTTCACATTTCTAAAAACAAATCTTTTCACCAAGTCTTTTCGTATTCTCATTTACTATCAACCTTCTGAAAACCTCTTATCTTTTTCTAGATGACCATGTTCTTGTAGTCTAAGTCTGATTCTTCTGCTTCATATGGAAAAGCTATGATTCAACATGAAGTTCTACATGCATGGAAGACCACTGAAGAACCAAGATTCGACCAACACTTTGAAGATATCCATAAAAGGTTAACAAGAACTGGAAGCAATTGCGAAGGAAATAGATTTGACCACCACTTAAATAGAACGATGATATCGTGTTAGTGTATTGATCATATCAACTTAGCTATATGACAATACTAGATTGTTTGATTGTTGTGAACCTTGTTGCTTGATGTTTGTTAGATGTTGATTGATTATGTTATAGATTGGTTGCCTTGTTTTGTTTTATTGAACTAGGATTCCTCCATAAGTACAAATAATTCAACTCATTGTTTTCTAAACCAAACAGATGTCTCACCCCAATGCCAACATCAATGATTTGCATACAACTATGCGACTATTATTAGAGAACCAGAGTCAGCTGTTGAAGATGATCAATGACCAACTGCCTAAGATTGATCAAAACCATAGGGATTTTGAAGAGAACCTTATGACCAAACCAAAGGCATGCAAAACTTGTGGAGAGATAGGACATACGTCCCAAGGATGCACTGATGAGTGGCCCCATGGCCATACCGAACATCTAGTCAGGGAATGCCCCACAAGTCAGATGTCTTGCTGTTTTTGTGAAGCAACAAATCACGTTCCAACTCAACATCAACTCTACCCCGTGGTGCAAGGAGTCAGTCAGCAAGCCAAAAAGGGGATACAACAAAATCTCATGAAGCATGTGGAAGTACAAGAAAACAAGGAGGAGCACAAAAGAGATACTAGCCATATAACATGTTTTACATGTGGAGAACTAGGACATTATTCATGGGGCTGCAAAGAGAAGAGGACTGGTCAGGATACTGAACCAAATCTTCATCAAAATGAGATAAGAGTAAGGTCACTTCCGAAGAAATCCAAGAGTACCTCCAAGTGTTGCTATAAATGTGAAGGAGATCACCTAGCTCGAAATTGTCCCATCAAACGAGACAGGACTTCTTTAATTGAGATAGAATATAGCAAACAAGATTTGGAAGAACTTTTAGCCCTGGAAACATCTAAGAAGAAGAAGAGGAACTTAAGTGACGTAACTTGCTACAAATGTAAAGACAAAGGACATTATGCTGATAAGTGCCCAGTGAAGATGAAGGAGAAATGCCTTACCCGCTCACACAAAAAAATCATCAGTCCCGTGACATGTCGCAGATGCGGAGCAACAGGACACTATGTCAGTGGCTGCCCAGAGCGGAAGAAGGATAAATCTCTCCAAGGACCGAGTGGAAAGCGTGAGTGCTAAAAGTTTTCCGTATCCACCACATGCCATTGTATTTTGAACACTTGTACGCTCTACATCAGAGGAATAAACAAGATTACACAAAGTTTCTAGACTGACCACAAAAATTTCTTTTAAGGGTGGTAGCCACCTAGAGAATTCAAACCCAGTCGCTTAAACACAGAGATCTCAAACTATCTTCTCATCCTCCTAATCAGAAAAACCATTCACTGTCAAGTTTTCAAGCTTCCATGTCGGAAATCTCATTTCCCAAAACATCTCGAGTATCAGAATCATTCAAGCCTTGCTTTCTTTTTCGCTTATCCGAATCTCGGGGACGAGATTCCTTTTAAGGGTGGTAGTCTGTAACATCCCAACATTTTATAATGTTCAAAAAGCACTAAAATTTAAAACTTTTCTTTTATTAAAATAAGATATTAAATGCATAAGAAAACCAACTATAAAAGACTTCAAAGTTTAATATTTCAAATGTCACAGTTTAAACATTTTATTACTCACTGTATTTCAAAAACCTAAAAATGTAGTTGACAAATATTTTACAAACTACAATCAATTTTATTTTAAGTAAATAGTTACATATAAGAAATTGATTCCAATCACATAGCCATAGCTATTCATGAATTAAAATAATACTTATAAGTGATCCTTTTTAAAATATTTAAAACATGGATTATCCAAATCAACATTTCATTAACTTAAAATGAATTCCATTTATTTTCAACACTTAAAATGATTTTCATGAATATGTATTCTATATAAGAAAAGAATTGAATGAAAATTTCTTTCCAAAGTTGTTATGAAGTTTCAAATGCATAAAATATAATGTTGCACAAATTATTTTCAATTAAAAATGAATACCCTGTATTTCACATTTTCTAAACATTTTTGATATTTTAGTTCTTTAATATTATGCCAAAATAAAGATAAATGATTTCAGAAAAATAAGTTTAAATAACTGAAATTCAAACATATTGAAATGTGGGTATTTTACAAATTTATTTTAGCCAAAGGAAAATTTAAATGAGATAGAAATTCAAATTTGACTTTAAGTGTCAAATTTGTAATTAAGCAATATTTCAAAATATTAAATTTCAAAAATATTCAAAACATACCCACAACTGGTTTAACAGCAAGTTATTATTTTTACAAAATTTTAGAAATTAATTTGACATCATTTGGATATTTAAATCAAAAGATATGAATTAAACCAATAAAAACAGAAAAAGAATTATTGGATGACGTCATCGCTGACGTCATCGTCTCTAACCTCCGTCCGGGAAAATCTCCCGAAATCATCTTCTTCGATTCGATCCCAAATCCGGGCGATATGTGCGGGATTTGTTGCCGTAGTTGCCCCCTATATAAACCCCACGCCCCCGCCGTCCTTTTCCCCGCAAACCCTAATTAAATCGCGCCCCCAGGCCGCCGGAGGAGCTCGCCGGAGTCCGCACTCACCGCCGCCGTATTTCTTCCTTTTCCGGCGAAGTAAACCCTCCCCGTCTCCGAGACCACGCCTACCTGCCTCGCCGCGTCCGTGCGCATCTTCTCAGTCTCCCTTTTCTTCGTTTTTCGCAGCGGCTCGTCGAGGAGGGATCGACCGAAGGTCGCCGGCGAACCGTGCCTCCCTCCACTCCTCCACGGCATTCCAAGAAGCAAGGCTCACCACCGACCTCCCCATCGCCTCCGCCTTGCCCAGCCGCACCTCTACGCCACCTCCGCGCATCCGGGGAAGTACGGGAGCGACCGGAGCATCCACGCCGGAGCCCGCGCCGCCGTAATCCCCCATCTCCGGTGAGAAGCGCCGCCAGCTTCTGGACGAGCACGGTGAGCCCTTGGATCTGCTGTTAACGGTCACGATTAGAAGTCGAGGACGAAGCGGTACGCTCCGATCTGGACCGTCAGATCCAGATCTGACGGCCCAGATCTATAACTTATCCACGTCAGACCCAGTCAGCGCTGACGTGGCCTGCACAGTCAGCGCCAGCGTGTAAGTTCATTTTCTATTTTAAATTTAATTGGAAAATTTGCAGATTAGTCCCTATAATTAAAACATCTATAACTTTTTAACCACAACTCCAAATTTAATAATTTTTATATTTTTGGAAAGCTCTTGACATGTAGAATATTTTGGATCTGACAAAATTCAATTTTGACTTAGTATAAAATATTCAAATTTCAAATGGAGAATTTGAGTATATTTGCAATAACTTTAAATCTATAAATACAAAAATTGCAAATAAATATGTTTTAGAAACTTTGGAATATATGTAAATTAATGCCACTGCTATAAAATATTGTTGAGTAATTTTTGAATGATTTCATAGTTGTGTGTCTAGTTTGAATAGTTTGACTAATTTTGAAATAACTTTTAATAGAAACATTATTTTTGATTAAATCCAATTACAATAGATTTAATTAAATGCTCTCTGTCTATTAATACAAATTATAAAATGTTGTTATAGAAATTTAATCATAGGAAAACTTTAATATTATAATTATTCCTTTTATTTTATTTTCCAAAACTGGGAATTTATTTAAATTGCATCTATAAATTCATGCATATATTTAAAGAAATCACAAAAGTTATTTTTATGTTTCTTGTGATTTAAAATTTCATTTCATTCATAGCATATTTTATTCTCATAGGAAAACCCCTCTTCATTAGTTTTCCCTAAGCTAGAATTATTTTCAAACTTAGTATTTTGGGAAAAGTGCTATACACTTAGACACTTAGTAGTTTTTTAACATGGAGCTGGAAGACCAGTGAAGGACTTAGCCAAAAACAAGACTTCAGAAGTATCTTCAAGGAGAAGGAACACTTAGAAGAAAATCAAGAAGAAGATCATGAAGACCAACCAGAAATATTTTCCAAGTCTTGTTCTCTCTCTCTCTTTCTTTTCTCTGAGACTTCATGAAGGACTTAGAAGAAAAGAGACTCTGGAAGCATTCACAAAGATGTCAAGTACTTAGAAGAAAAGTGAGAAGAAGTTCAAGAAGGCCAACCCCCTTTCTATTCTCTAAGTCTTTCTTTCTGTCTTTTCTCCTCATCTGAGATTTCATGAAGACTAAGTAAATCCAAGACCAGCCTCAAGGATACAAGAATCATCAAGTCTGAAGATTCATCAAGACTACCAAGATCTCAATCAAGACATCATCCAGCAGAAAGTTACAAGTCTGGAGATGAAGCCTGGAGGACAACTACATCTTTCTTTCTATCTTTTTCCCCCTTCCTAATCTTGTCTCTAGACTTAAACAAAATTTGATCATGATATTATCATCTTGATGTTGTTGGATCCTAGCAGCATAGTGGGATGAAGCGGCCTGGAAACAAACCTTACATGTCCACGTACATGAGACCTGTTCCACAATTTAAGTGGCTGGCCGGGTGTCTGTCTCTCTCACTATAGTGAATGTCCAACTTACAAAGAGTTGATAATAATTGTGATCATCTGGAATAAATGACTTAGTATTTTTCTCTAAGTATTTTGCACAGCATGGCTTTGCCATTAGAGTGCTTGTTTCAAGAAGATATAAAACAAAGTATGTTTATCCAACTTAAGACTTTAGCCCTTAGTCCTTTTGGACCAACCAAATTGCCTTACATTAACTTAAAAGATTTTCCCTGGCATGAACAAGCATTTCTAGCCTTAGGAATATTTTGCACATCATGCATAAACATATTTTCCTTAGAAAGTTTTATAAAACTTATTTATTCATCTAGTATGTGTTTGTATGCATGGTGAGTTTGGCTTGCTGTTGATTGTTGTATTGTTGTTTGCTTATATTGTTTAGATTAAACGGAGAGCAAACGTTCGTTGTTGAAAAGAGTTTGTGAACAACGACAACATTCAAAGGCAAGTGGCACACCTCATAAACTTCCTATTTTTATGCATTACTTAGTGTATTTTTATATGCATGTGTTACTATGCTAAACCTGTAGAATCCCTTATTCCTGTGTCTAGGTTCCTATGCAATACTTAGTAGAATTATTGTTGCTATGCAAATGTTGTTTTGTGAAAATCTAAATTCTACTAAGTTAAGAATGAAACACCTGGGTGGTAATTGGTCGGATGGTTTATGTTGAGTGGCTACTCAGGTCCATTTCTATGGCGAGTATGTACACTTGAGAACGGCCACCCAGGAACAGAGGAATCTGAAGGAACTCCAAGTGACGATTGCTTCCAGTGCAGCCTTTTGACAATGGGCTCTGTCTAGAATAATTAAGTTGTGAGGGTGCAACCTGTCAGCTTGACAAGCAGATGTAGAGGGATGATAGGTGGAACGGGTCTTGCTAGTATGGTTGCATTCTTCTTCTGAAAGTTCTTGTCTCAATTCTCTCCTTTCCTTAATACACTCCGCGTGTATAGGATTTCTCGGACAAATTGAGTCTAAAGGTGAAAGTGCACAACCTCTGCAGAGTGTAAAACTAAGTACTTAGCCGTGTCCCCGGTTACGGACAATTTTGAGCAGCTGATCAAGGACGTCAACGGAGGATTCCACCATTCCAATTTCTAAGTTAAAAGTTGATGGGTGAACAAGGGAAGATGAGATTTATGGTTTTCATGCCATACTCGTCGAGATTTCAAGAAAAGTGTTTTCCAAAGAGTTAGGAAAAATTGGCTTTATGCAAATTAGCCTTGAGCTCCACCAGCCAAATATTCATATAGGCTTTAGAGTTATTCCATAAGTGTCCATCATAGTGTCACTTGCCAGACTCCATTTTTAATGGAATCTGACCCACGTTGTTGCAATATTTTTCTTATTGCAGATTTGATCAGATGACGAGTGAGGTTTCGTAAAGGTTTCGAGTCTACAACCAACATGTTTTCGCCTGTGGCAGCATGAAAGTTATAGAGGCTCACTGCTATTGTATTTCCGCTGTGTACTTTTCAAAGCTAGCTTTATGCTATGCAATTTGTAAAGAATATTTTGTAATTCTGGATCATCGATGTAATAAAATTGACGCTTTGTTGTGATATTACATCGTAACTGTGTGTGCAAATGAATCGATCCAGGGATTTGCACTATACATAGGTATCTGCCTTATTTAAAGTGCAGGTACGCTACAATTCTTCGATGTCTTCTTGAGACAAGTTAGTTCCATTATCTGTGATAATGTTGTGTGGAACTCCAAACTGAGAGATTATTCCCCAGAGAAAATTGGTGGATGTGCGTGCATCAAGTTTGCTGATCGGCTTGGCTTCGACCCATTTAGTGAACTTGTCCACATCGACAAATAGGTGTGTGTATCCACCTTTTGCCTTCTTGAAGGGACTAACCATGTCTAAGCCCCAGACCGCGAACGGCCAGGTGATTGGGATTGTCATGAGTTCTTGTGCCGGCAAGTGAGGTTGGCGGGCATACAATTGGCAGGCTTTGCATGTTTTCACGATGTGCTCAGCGTCTTCTTTGGCGGTTAGCCAGTAGAAACCTTGGCGGAAAGCTTTGGATACGATGGACCTGGCGGAGGCGTGATGCCCGCAAGTGCCAATATGTATGTCCTTCAGAATTTCCCGGCCTTCTTCCGGCAATATGCACCGCTGATAGATACCACATGTGCTTTGCTTGTATAGCTCTCCTTTGATGATTGTGAATGATTTTGCTCGCCTTATGATCTGCCTTTTCAACACCTCATCATCTTCCGGCAACTTCTGTTCGACTAAAAAGTCGAGATAGGGGATAGTGCAATCTGGCTAAACCAGGTAGACGGCAAGACTTGCTACCTCCACCAGTTCTTCTGCATCAGGGTCCAACAAGTCGGCGCCCTTAATGGACGGCTTGTGCAACTGCTCCAGGAAAATGTCCTTTGGCACCTTTTTGCGTTCTGACCCGAGTCTGGCGAGGGTGTCTGCCACCTCATTTTTAGCTCTTGGAACATGCCGGACTTCGTAGCCCATGAAATTGTTCACGAATTCGTCAACCTTGGCTCTGTACACCGCCATTGTTGCGCTTTTCGCATCCCATGTTCCGCTTACTTGTTGTGCAACTAAGTCGGAGTCACCATAACAGAGAATTCTTTTGACGCCGAGGTCGTTTGCCACAGGTAGCCCATGAAGCAAAGCTTTGTATTCTGCTACATTCTTGGTTGCTATGAAATGACTGTGCAATACGTACCTGAGCTTATCACCTTTTGGCATGCGCAACAGAACCCCAGCCCCCGAGCCTTTGAACATCTTTGATCCGTCAAAGTGCATGACCCAATACTGTGACTCGGGGAGTACTGTTTCATCCATGGCCTCTGTCCAGTCGGCAACAAACTCAGCAAGTTCTTGAGTCTTGATAGCGGTATGTGGTTTATAGACTATATCAAAGGCGTCAAGCTCGATGCCCCACTTGGCGACACGACCTGTTGCCTCTGCGTTATTGATTATATCTCCCAACAGTGCCCTGCTGACTACTGTCACTGTCTGCTCCTGGAAATTGTGCCTAAGCTTTCTGGCGGCCAAAAATACGTCAGCTTCTGGCAATGTGGATACATCTTCTTGGAGGCGGAGAAGACTTCACTGATGAAGTAGAGCAGACATTGCTCAGACGTCGCGGCTTCGCTTTCCTTTCTTTGCACAGCTAGGACAACGCTGACAACTGCGCCAGTTGCCGCGATGTAGATCGAGGTGCTGCTAATATGGGAGCGGACATGAGTGCCTCCTTAAGTTGTTGTAAGGCGGCATCTGCTTCTGTTGTCCACTCAAAGTTGCCGGATTTTTTCAATAGCCGGTAGAGATGTATTGCCTTTTGTCCAAGGAGGCTTATGAAACGACTGACGGCCGCGGCCGAGACGGCTAAGTGTTGCACGTCCTTCAGATAAGTTGGTCTGGATATGTTTTGGATAGCCTTGATTTTCTCTGGACTGACTTTGATCCCTCGTTCAGAGATGATAAAGCCAAGTAGCTTGCGGGCTGGAACGCCAAAAACGCATTTGGCGGGATTGAGCTTCATTTGGTACTTCCGGAGATTCTGAAAAGTTTCTTCCAAGTGCTCTAGGAGATCCGCCTTCTTTTTTGACATCACCGCAATGTCGTCAACGTAGATGTGAACATTGCGGCCGATCTGTTCATGCAGGCAATTTTGCATACAGTGCTGGTATGTTACCCCTGCATTCTTCAGGCCAAAAGTCATCCTTATGTAGCAGAAAGTCCCGTAAGGAGTGGTGAAAGATGTTTTCAGTTGATGCGACTCTCTCATCTTGATGTGGTGGTATCCTGAGTAGGCATCCAGAAAACAAAGTAGCTCGGAGCCTGCTGTGGAGTCTACGACTTGGTCGATTCTAGGCAGCGCAAAGGGATCCATTGGGCAGCACTTGTTAACATTGGTATAGTCGATACACATCCTCTGCTCTTTATTCTTTATTTGGATCAAGTACCGGATTTGCCACCCAGTCGGTGTGTACAACTTCTTTAATGAAATTAGCAGCCCTCAGCCTATTTATCTCCTTCCCTATTTATCCCTCGGCCTTGCCATGAATTTGGCGAAAGCCGGTCGTACAAAGATAGCATGGTAGGCACTTTTGAAGGGGACAAATTCAAACCGGATAAACTCTGAGCGATAGTTATCCTCTGGTCCGAAAGTTACCTTCTACCTAATGCTTCCCATTGACTTTGCTTGTCTGCCGGGTACTATGCCATGAAAACTAAGGTTGCTATGGTCAAGTTGATCCTCAGACAAATTGATGCGGCAAAGTGTGTCATAGTACAGGATGTTGAGGCTGCTGCCGCCATCCATGAGTACTTTTGTGAGCCTGAAGTTGTCGACAATGGGATCGACAACAAGGGCGTATTTTCCTGGGTGGGGAACATAATCAGGGTGGTCGGACCGATCCCAAGTGATGGCCGCCACCGACCAGTTCAAATACTGAGGGACGTCAGGCATTGTTGCGTTGAATTCGCGCATCTCCACCTTGTCAGCCTTGGACGTAGGCGTGCCGACAAAGCACACGAGTGACTCTTTGACCTTCGGGTAAGGCTTCTTTTTATTTGCGGAGGCGTCTTCATCGCTTGAGATTGACACTGAGTCGTCATCCTCGTCCTCCTTGCTGTCTTTCTTGTCGTACTTCTTTGACTTCCAGCCAACAGTAGGGTCCTTTTTGAAGTCGTCCATGAAGCGGCACTCGCTAAACATATGGTTGACCTTGCCAATTTTTTCGTGGATGGGGCATGGCAGAATTTTTGCCTGCTCGTAAGTGATGCGTGCCGTCTTAGGGACTGAGCCGGCGTCACGGTTTTCTTTCTTGTTTTTCCACTTCTTTTTGCCGGTGTTTCCTGGGAACGCGAAGACAACCTCGTTAGATGGCCTGGTTTTGTCTTCCGTTGCTTGCTTGCGCTTGTTGCTCCGCCTTGGCATGATGTTGACGTTCGGATCATCGTCACGGGCGTCTTCATCTGCTGCTGCATACTGGGCAGCAAGGTTGAGCATTTTGCTAAGGTCCATGACTTGCTCGCGGACGAGACTATGACGGAGTAAAGACTTCTTCTGTTGGCCCGTGTAGACGGCGTGGATAGACTGAGCGTCCGAAACACCATGGCAGTTGGCCTTCTCTGAGATCCATCGGCTGACAAAGTCTGTCATGATTTTGCCAGGCTTCTAAACACAGCGTTGCAAATCCATATAGGTGTTTGGTCTCTTGTATGTCCCTAGAAGTGTTGGGAGAACACCTTTTCCATGTCATACCAACTATGGATAGACTTCTCTGGAAGGTTGTCGATCCAAGCTCCTGCCGTGCCTTCCATCATGAGAGGTAGGTAAAGGACGGCAATGTGATTGCTTTCGCCGGCAATCTGTATGGCCATGGCATAGTCGGCTAGCCATGAGTCCGGCACATCGAGGCTGTTATACCTAGGAAAAAATTTAGACACAGATGTCATGCCCTTGGGAAACGGCTCTCTGCGGATGGCATCGCCAAAGCACTTTAGACAAGAGTATAGCGGGTCCTTTCCTCTTGCTATGTCTTGTAGGCGGTGTTGTGCGTCTTCTGGAGCGAGCTGTTGTCCACCTTTGTTGGCGTTTGACTCGTCCTACGCTGCCCGGCTTCTGCTGCGCCTGGGCTCGTCTGTCGCCTCCCTTCTCTTGTTGCCGGTTCTGCGTTGTGGAGATCGGCTTCGACCTCTCCTGGGAGGGTCGTTACCGTCATCTTTTCTAGGCAGCTGGCCATTGTTTCGGCTACCGCCATCGCCGCGCCTGGGCTGAGTTGGAGGTGGCAGGTCGCCTCTGCTTCCTGTCCGTGAATGTTGTTCCCGCCTAGGTTTTGGCGGCGGCTTCTTCTTTGGAGGTGGCATCGCTTTTCTTTTGTCGCCATGGCTACTGGAGCCGGACGGGCCTTCGGGGTCAGCACCGGGTTGGATTCCAGAGCTCCCGCGGGCATCCGCCATATGGCCATAGGTGTCGGCGCGAGCTTGTTGTTCTAGGTCCTTGTTCATGAAGTGTCTTGCATTGGCCACCTTTTCTTCCGATGTGTAAGCCTTGTCATCAAGGGTATCGAGCGCAGCAGCAGCGTTAACGATAGGGGTGCAAAAAACAACATACCCCCTTCCGTCCGTACGTTGTGGTGATGTGCGCCAGTCGAAACCCAGATGTTGAGCTGTTGTGGTCGCATAGATTCGTGGCTCTTTGTCATGGCGGTTTTTTGTGGACTTTTTCTTTTCTTCAAAGAGCTTCTTGTTCATCTTTGCCGACGTCTTTTCCTGCTCCTTCTCGATCTTCTTCGCAAGACTCTCAACATGCTCATCCCTTTTGCGTAGGAAATCAAAGTGCAAAAGCATGTTACGCATGACCTCTTCCACTTCGTCGAGTGGGGTATCTTTAGTCACCGGAGTGTTCATGATTTCATCAACTTCCTTGATGACAGAGAGCAGATCTGTAGGCTTGCTGCTGCCGCCTTTTTTGAGACCAGCTTTTTTTTGCGTGCACCTTGTCGGAAACGTCAACGATTTGACCGACATTGGTGTTGCCGGCTATCTCCTCCCGCTTGTCCTGCGGATCAGAAGCATCTAGGGTTGCCTCGTTGCCGATAACAACCATCATAGCTAGCATGTCAGGCATTACATTGTCTTCTCTGGAGGAACTGGATTAGTACTCGAAAAGCAGGTTCTGACTCTCTCTTCGAAGAGACTAGCATCATCATCAGAGTCGGAATCCATGTTGACTTGAACGGTAGATCTGGATCCAGCATCTGATACCTGATAGTCTCCAACGTATCTATAATTTCTTATGTTCCATGCTATATTATACCATGTTATTACATGTTTTATATACATTTTATATAGTTTTATGCATTTTCTGGGACTAACCTATTAACAATATGCCACAGTGCCGGTTCCCCGTTTTCTGTTGTTTTTTGTTTCAGAAAAGTACTTAAGGAAATATTCTCGGAATTGGACGAAAAACATCCTGGAATTATTTTTGATTTATAAACGTTCCAGAAGACCGAAGATCACACGAAGTGGGCGACCGAGGCGCCGTCGCCTGGTCCTCGCGCGGCTGGATTCCCAGCCGCGCGAGCACGTGGTGAGGAGCCCTCGGGCCTCCGCCGACCTTGCCCTTCCGCCTATAAGTACCCCCCCCCCCCCAAACCTTAAAATCACAGGATGTTCATTATTTCCTCCATGGGCTCCGAGCACCGCCGCCATCGAAGACAAGATTCAGGGGAGAGAAGTCTCTGTTCCGGCACCCTGCCGGGACGGGTAATTGCCCCCGGAGCCATTTACATCGACTCCACCACCATCTCCATCGCCGTTGCTGACTCCTATGACGAGGAGTGAGTAGTTCTCCCCCGGGGTCGCGGGGTCTACGGTAGCCATGTTGTTTATCTCTCTCTCCCATGTGATCTTTATGTGATCATGAGCTTTGTAATCAAGTTTAATATGTGATGCTACTCTTTATCTATTATGCACTCTAGAGGTTACTTTAATATGAACTTCGGGGCTATTCACGGTTGTAATGGTGATACTGTGTGCACCGTGTGTGATTCCTTTATGAAGTTGTTGGTGTTAGTTTTCTCTGACTTTGAGGGTGCTCTTGTAGCCCTACACAATGAATGGTGTTTGTTATCCAACATGAGAGTGTTTGAGAGAAGTGTTTACTTATTTAACTTTGATGTCATTGTTGAGAATGTCCCTAGGATCCCTAGGCCTTGTTTCTAATCATCGAAACACCGTTTCCAACAAATTCTGCTACATGTTTGCTTGCTGCCATTTTTATTACAGATTGCAATTACTACTTATAATCATCCATATTACTTGTATTTCAGCAACTATTCGCATAACTAGTGCACCTATACATCTGACAAGTGTATTGGGTGTGTTGGGGACACAAGAGACTTCTCGCATCTTAATTGCAGGGTTGTTCGAGAGGGTTATCTTTGACCTCTACCTCTCTAAGTTCGATATACCTTGGCTGATCGACTTAAGGAAAACTTTCTGCTGTCTACAACCTCTGCTCTTGAAGGCCCAACACTGTCTACGAGAATAGAAGCGTGCGTAGACATCAAGTCATTTTCTGGCGCCATTGCCGGGGAGGTGAGCGCTTGACGGTATCTCCTTTAGATTCTACAGTTATTACTTTTTGTTTCTTGTTTTTTTATTTTCACTAGTTAGGCTAAAATGGAAAACAACAACAATATTAGAGAGCTTTATAGTATTTATCTTGAGCTAGGACATGAAGTGTTTGAAGAGAATATTTAAAAACCTATCGAACTTTATTTGCATGCTAGTAGCAATGTTATTAGTATGAATTCTTTGAACACCAGTATTGCTAAGGCTGTGGAATAGTCTAAGCTTGGGAAGTTGGTTTTGATGAGCATGATATTTTTAGTTCCCCCGGCAAGGAGGAGAAAATTTTCTTTGATGATACCTTGCCTCCAATATATGATAATTATAATCATTGTGATATTTTCGGTCCACCTACTGTTGAGGATATATTTTATGTTGATTATGATATGCCTCCTATATTAGATGATTATGGTGATGAAAATAATAATGATAGCTTTTTTTTGAATTTGCTCCCACTACAATTAATAAGATGACTATGCTTATGTGGAGAGTATTAATTCTTTTATGCATATGGCTCATCATAAGAATGTTTTATGTGATAATTATGTTATAATTTTATTCATGATGCTACAAGTGAGCTTATTGATGATAATGATGAGTATTGCTAAAATATGCTATATGATAATGCTTTAGATGATGGTCTTGTTCTTATTGATAATCCTCAATGTTTAAAAGCTGAGGATAAAAATGATATAATTGTTGCTTGTGATGGTACTCTTACTCATGAGAGTCCTACTTTGTTCTTGCATTCTCCTAATTACACCATGGAGGAGAAATTTGCTTATGCTGAGAAATATTTATGTGGTTTGCAATTGTCTCTAGTTTCAAATCTTTGTTGCACCCATGCTCTTAAACTGGATATTGATCTTAGTAACTATTTTGAAAGAAGGAAGCATTCTAATGTATTCCAAAATAAATTTAATGATCCACTTTATATGCCTATGTTCTCTAAGTTGAATTATTCTTGTGGTTATATGTTTGAATTTATTTCTACTACTTGCAACTACTATGAGAGAGGAGAATATGGTTGCAGAAGTTTTCATGGTATTAAAACACCTCTCTTTATGTTGAAAATTTAAAGTTGCACTTGTTTTTCTCTCCTATGTTTGTTTCTTTGTGTTTTCATGACTTGTTTCTTTACAAGATTCCTTTGCTTTTTGATGTTCTCTTTTGGTTCAACTTTTATTTCTAACGTGAGAATCTTTTAGAATCACTATGCCTATCTTAATGGCTATAAAGAAAGAGCTTTTGGGAGACAACCCACTATTTTATTTCCTGTTATTTTATTTTGTTGAGTCAAGGACTTGTCCTACCTCTGTAGCAATTCCTTTGTATCTTTATTTTTTTTTGCATCGTTGTGTCAAGTTAAGCCTCTAGTTAAAATTTGATGCTAAATGTGAATTTCTGCGCAGAAACAGTTTTCTTCTGTCCACTGTTTAATTCGTAACTCTTCACAGAAAAATCACAAACATATGCCCTTTTTTTTGCGTGAACCTCAGATATATATGCAACTTTCATTAGTTTGGAGTTTTCTGATCGGAGCAAGTTAAGTGCCTCGACAAAATTCGCCTTTACGGACTGTTCTGTTTTTGACAGATTCTGCGATTTATTTTGCAATGCCTATTTTGCTATTTTGATTGGATATTTTTACCCTATTAACTATCAGTGGCTGTAGCTAATGTCCAGTAGCATTGGTAGCAATTGTGTTCCTCCAGAATATTATAATATTTTGTGCACTAACCCTCTAATGAAGTTACTCTAAGTTAGGAGTGGAGAAAGTTTATAAGGGTCAAGAGAGAAGGATGATATGATGTGATCAAGAGGATAGTAAAGCCAAAGTTTGGGGATGCCCCGATGGTTCACCCCAATATATTTCATGAAGACCCAAGCGTCAAACCTTGGGGATGCCCAAGGCATCCCCTGTCGGGTTATGACTCCCTAGAATCGGGGGTAGTCACTTCCTGAAGTGTAGTTCGTGAAGGGGATTGAACGCGGAGGTCAAGACCCTCGAGAGGCACGGCGACGTTGCTCGCCGGACCTGGAGATGAAACACCCATGAAAGAGTTGGACACCAGCCCGTGCCGAGGTTCACGGCCCTCCAGAGGAGGTAAGACCGTTACTCCTGCTTGTCTGTATTATACTATGGTGGTTCCAGTACAGCAGAGCTTGCCGAGGGCCCCCTTGAGGCAGGTCTTGCCTGGGGAGGGAAGCTGTGATCTTCCTCCTCCTCCAACCAGAGGCTATCCTACTCAGCAGCGCTAGGGTTTACAAGTGTTGTAGCAAGCAATTGGCTGACCACTCCTACGATGGAGGTCTTGCCCCTTTTATAGGTGCCTCAGGCGCTCTTCTTCTGCTCGGCGTCCGGGGTGGCTCGCACACGGCAGTGGCGTGGAGGAGCAGGAGTCCACCACTGTCGGATCATCCATGGACGCGGTCCATCATCGATAAAGTTGGGCGCCGTGGCCGACAGGCGGCCGACCGCGCAGTACTGCCCGCCGGGACGGCAGTCTCTGTGGTGGAGCCCGGGATGACGTTCTCTTTGGAGGGTTGCGCCGTCCATCTGCTTTATCGTCAGAGTAGAAGGTCTTGGCAGTCCTGGAGCAGACGGCGCAACTTTATTGACTCCTTTATCATCGAAACGGCAACGGGAGTGCCTGCGTCACCATGTGGGCGTGGCTGGGGCCATGTGCGTCCCGCCGTACTTCCTTGGCCGTGAAGTTTCCCCACGGGCCTGGGGAGGCCTGTGGAGGAATTCCTGTTGACTTCCCTCCAGACGCGCTGGCGCCTCGGGAGGGTCTCCTGAAGCGAGGGTCCCCGCGAGGCCCTCGCTTCCTCTTCAGGCCCTCGAGGGGAATTGCCTCCCGAGGGTCCCGCCAGGCGGCGAGGCTTGGTCCTTAGTCGTTTTGTCTGATTATCCCGCGTGGGAGGCCTGGGGGAGTGGGCTCTTCATACCCCAGTCTCCACTGGGCCGACAGTAGCCCCCGGGCCCGCGATGGGCGCGATTGAGCCCATGGGCTCAAGCGGAGCATCGTGGGCCCCTAGTGCCTGGCCGGCCCGAGCCACGTGGCACTCAGACGAGTAACGGTTGCGCACGATCTGGGGCGTGCGTCGTGGGGGGTCCCACCACGCCCCGGTAACTGCTCCTCGAGGTGACATAAAGCCCTAGCATCGCAGCAGGGAGCCGTTACTGTTTCCAATTCTGCTCGCAGAAGCCTCCACCGTCTTGAGCTTTCCGCCTCCGCTCTCTCCTGCGATTTCTCCTCCTTCCGTCTTCCTCGGCACACCGAGCCCGCGACGATGAGTCCCTCAAGGGCAAGGGCAAGGCCGCTGCAGGGTCCTCTTCCCAGGCGGAGGCCTTAAAGGTAGTGTAGGGCGCGGCTCTCGTGGGGGCGCGCACCGACCCCCAGGCCTTAGAGAGAATCCGCCACCTGGTTGCGGGGCAGACCAATGAGCACGACGCCAGTGCGTTTCGTTCTGCCCGGTTCGGAGGGTTCCCTCAAGGGTTCCATCCCATTTTTCTCCACACCATCACCGCCGGGCCTTGTTCAGCGACGGGGCCTTGATCATTATTGTAGATCTCGTCGATATCTTTCCATCCCAATAAGTCTCAACTCTTTTCATCAAGCGTGGAGGAAGAATTTCGAATCGTCATCCATCAGATCTGAAGTCGTATTTCTCAGATCTCTTCGCGCTCGTTGCGTCAAATCGAAATTCCTTCGGTGAAAAGGTAGATCTACTCTATATCTACAACTTTCCTGTTGACAACTTTTTATTTTAACGTACGTAATTTTCTGTATAATACAGATCGTGTTTGATGTTATTCGAGTAACCAAACCATCTCAAAAGTTTAGGACGACAATACGAAAGTTGTTCCTCTGATCAAGACCTTTCTTTTGCCCAAGCCTCACCTCTTTTGGTTCAGCGAGCTGAGAGATATTCACGTTTGAAATTTCGGACCAGAAAGGTATTTTGAGATTTGTGACCAATCTATTCATCCACTTATGTTATAATTGTGCTAATTAGAAAGAGCACGTAATTCTCTACAACTTTTGTTAAGAGTATTTTTTCCATCCGAGCAACTTTAGTTTTGGTCAAATTCGAAGTCAAATCCCAGTCAACCTGCCACGTCAGCAAGTCAATTCCCACGTCAGCAGTCAAAGTCAACAGTCAACCGAAGACCGGCAGTTTTGCAGAAAAATCCTAAATTTTAAATCTATCACTACTTTTTATTGGTTTGGTCAAATTTTACAAATAAAATATTTTTGGAAAGCTTATGACACGTAGAAACTTTTGGCATCATTACTTTTATGTTTTGTCAAATTAAAATTTATTGAAATTCAAAAGTGGCATTAATGGTAATTTGAACATAACTTCAAATTTGAAATTTAAAATTTATCAAACTATTTTGCTATAAATTTTAATGTCTAAGTATTGGTAGTAGTATTTTTCTACTAATTTGTAGAATAATTTTTCTATGATTTTGTAAATAATATTGATTTAATACTTTTAAATGATATTTTAATGAATAAAAAAATTAATTAAAAATATATTAAAATTAATTTCATCATCTATTCGAATTATAAAATACTTAGTCATTTTATGACCACTTAATCGTATTAAAAGGTACTTAGAAATATTTTGCCTCTTTAAACAAAATAAATTCTTCCTTAGAAAATATTTGATAACTATTTTTCGACAACACTCTTCCTTAGAAAAATTTCAACATCTTAAAGATGCTAACTCTTTTCCTTAGAAAATTTTAGCATCTAGAAAACTGAGTTGTTTTATTTTGTTAAGTGTTGTCCTTAGAAATAAATTGCATTGCATGCATGACATATCTATTGTATAGTTATACTCCTTATAGGAAAACTCCTTCCTTATTTTCCCTAAGTTAGGATTATTTTCAACCTAGTGTTTTGGTAAAGTGCTATGCACTTAGACACTTAGTATTTCCAAGATGGAGCTAGAAGGCCATTGAAGGACTTAGCCAAAACAAGACTTCAGAAGTATCTCCAAGAAGTAGAAGCACTTAGAAGAAAAATCAAGAGGAAGTTCATGAAGACCAACCAGAAATATTTTCTAAGTCTTGCTCCCTCTCTCTTTCATTTCTCCTTTCTTCTCCTCTGGGACTTCTTGAAGACTAAGTAAATCCAAGACCAGCCTCGAGGAATACAAGAATCATCAAGTCTGAAGATCAAAACTTCAATCAAGACATCATCCAGAAGAAAGTTACAAGTCTGGAGATGAAGCCTGGAGGACAACTACAACTTTCTTTCTATCTTTTCCCTCTTTCCTAATCTTGTCTTTAGACTTAAACAAATTTTGATCATAATGTTATCATCTTGAAGTTGTTGGATCCTAGCAGCATAGTGGGATGAAGCGGCCTGGAAACAAACCTTACATGTCCACGTACATGAGACCTGTTCCGCAATTTAAGTGGCTGGCCGGGTGTCTGTCTCTCTCACTATAGTGAATGTCCAATTTACAAAGAGTTGATAATAATTGTTGATCATCTTGAACAAATGACTTAGTATTTTTCTCTAAGTATTTTGCATATCATGGCTAAGCCATTAGAGTGCTTATTTCAAGAAGAGATAAAATAAAGTATGTTTATCCAACTTAAGACCTTAGTCCTTAGTCATTCTTTAATCACCTATTTGCCTTTCAATAACTTAAAAGATTTCCATGGCATGAAAAAGCATTTCTAGCCTTAGGAATATTTTGCACATCATGCATAAACATATTTTTCTTAGAAAGTTTTATAAAACTTATTTATTCATCTAGTATGTGTTTGTATGCGTTGTGAGTTTGCTTGCTGTTGATTGTTGTATTGTTGCTTGTCTCTACTGTTAGATTGAACGGAGAGTCCCGAGTATCGTTGAAAAGAGTTGTGAACAACGACAACATTCAAAGGCAAGTGGCACACCCTCATAAACTTCCTAAGTATTTTCTATGCATTACTGAGTATGTTTATTATATGCATGTGTTGGATAGTATTGCTATGCTGAAACTACTATATCCCTTACACTAGTTGTGTCTAGAATCCTATGGGTAACTTGGTAGAAATATTGATGCTATGCAAAAGTTGTTTTGTGAAAAGTTATTTTCTACTAAGTTAAAGATACTTCTGGGTGGATGTGGCAAGAGGATGGAGGTTAGAGTTGAGTGGCTGCTTAGGCTCATTTAGGTGGGTGCACCTGGCTAAGACCCAGGCTCATTTAGATGAGTGAACCTGAGTACGTACACTTGAGGATGGCCACCCAGGAACAAAGGGACCAACGTTTTCTCCAAGTGAAGATGCTTCCAGTGCAACCACGTGGTATAATGGCTCTGCCTTGACTTTTCCCCAAAGGTCTCGTCTCAGGCTTCTCCTTTCCTTTTCACTACATGAGGGTCAAGGACAGAAGGGTTGTTTGAGTCTCGTGGTGAAAGTGCACAACCTCTGCAGAGTTAAAACTAAGTACTTAGCCGTGTCCTCGGTTACGGACAATTTTGAGCAGCTGATCAAGGATTCAACGGAGGCTCCCAACATTCCAATTTCTAAGTTAAAAGTTGATGGGTGAACAAGGGAAGATGAGATTATGGTTTTCATGCCATACTTGTCCTGATTTCAAGAAAAGTGTTTTCAAAAGAGTAGGAAAAATTGGCTTTATGCAAATTAGCCTTGAACTCCACCAGCCAAATATGCATGTAGGCTATAGAGTTATTCCATTAAGTGTCCACCATAGTGTCACTTGCCAGACTCCATTTTTAATGGAATCTGACCCACTCTGTTGCAAAATTTTATTTGATACAGGTTGTTCAGATGACGAGTGAGGTTTTCGTTAAGGGATTTCGAGTCTGCACCAACATGTTTTCGCCTGTGGCGTATCATGAAGTTGGAGGCTCATAGAAGATTTATTTCCGTTGCTTTATTGTTTTGAGCTAGCTTTAAGCTATGCAAAGATGTATCGAACTATTTATTTTTGTAAGTCTGGATCATCGATGTAATAAAATTGATACTTTGTTGTGATATTACATCGTAAACTGTGTGTGCAAACGAATCGATCCAGGGGTTTGCACTATACACAGGTATCTGCCTTATTTTAAGTGCAGGTACGTTACAGATGGTATCAGAGCACTGTGTTGCCTGTAGGTTCGAAACCCCTAAGTTTGGATAGAAATAGGATTTGGCCATAGGATTGAATCTATTTTTATTCAGTTATCTAAAAACAAAACTTTTCACTTTAGCCTCTCTTATACTCTCGTCTAATATCAAAATTCTGAAAATATCTTATCTTTTTCTAGTTGACCATGTTCGTAATGACTAAGTTCGATACTTCATATGCAATTCCACAAGTCAACATGAAGAACTACCTGCATGGAAGGACGCTGAAGAACCCAGATTCATAGCTCAAACACTTAGAAGATTTTGAAGAAAGAAGAACTTGAGCACTCAACAAGGAGATAGACAAGAGACCACCATTTAATTAGAACAACGACACCGTGATAGTGTATTGATCATGCCAACTCAGTGTGGTATGACAATACTAGATTGCTTGTTTGTGTTGAAACTTGTTGCTCGATGTTTGTTAGATATTGTTTGTAAGATGATTTGCCTCGGTTTGTTGAGTTTGGGGTAGAAATTTTTCCCTAGTATCCTTATATCTTTTACTCATCTATGCTAAACCCAAACAGATGTCTCGCCCAAGCACCAACGATGAGATGACAGTTGCAATTCAACTATTAGAAGCTCAGGGTCAGTTGATGCAACTCATGGTACATAATCAAGTCCACAATCACAACAGAGAGTTACCTCAGGGAATGCAACAACTGTTGGATAACCAGACCCACATTGTGCAGATGATGCTGAACAAAATCATTATCAAAATGAGATTGTGGATCAAACTAAGGTGAAAAATGGAATAAGAGTAAGGTCACTCCCGAAGACATCCAAACGTAACTCCAAGTGCTGCTATAAATGTGAGGGACATCACTTAGCTCGAAATTGCCCCATCAAGCGAGACAGGACTTCGTCCATTGGGATAAAATATGATGAATAAGATTTAGAACGATTTTTAGCCTTGGAAGCACCAAAGAAGAAGCGGAGCTTAAACGAGATCATTTGCTACAATTGCAAGAGCAATGGCCACTACGCCAACGAGTGCCGAGCAAAGAAGAAGGCCGAAGAAGCTGCCAAGTCAAATCCTTTTGATAAAGGATATGGGAACCATATCACTGTGGAAGAAGTGAACATTACTTTCTAAATCAAGTTGTTATATTGAAGTTTCACTACCAACAAAGATTCCTTTTAAGGGTGGTAGCCCACCCAGATATCCAGTCACAACCTTTTGCTAGCCTTCTCGAATCTCGAGGACGAGATTCCTTTTAAGGGTGGTAGTCTGTAACATCCTAGGATTTTTCAAATTTTGAAAAATCAAAAAAATTAAAAACTTTTTGAAAACTATTTGTATGTCGATTTGAAAACAAAATTCATGCATGCATTCATCATTTTCTTGCATTAGTTATATTTGAAATTACAATGGTTGAAATATTAATTCCACTTGAAAACCTATTTGGGAAAATATTAAAAATGAAATAAGGATTATGCTATTTATCTTATTTTACTGTAATATTTTGATTGTAATTATTAGAAATAATTATTTTCATATGTTCACAAATGTGGTACCAAATTTTATTTAGCCATAAATAAATTAATTAAATTTCTATTTCCAAATTTTACAAAAGTGTCAAATTTGCATTAAATCAAATATTCAAAATTAATATTTTTAAAAAGTGGTCAAAATATGTCCATAAATATTTTAAAATAAAGATATGATTTTTAGAAATTTTTAGAAATTAATTTCACTTAATTCGGAGTTCTAAAACAAAAGTTACGAATAAATTAAGAAAAAAAAAAAAAAAAAACGAATCGGCCGGCCCAGGAACGAACGAACCGACCGTACCAACCGTATCAAACTCAAACTCAAACTCTGAAAATTCGTTTTTCCAACCACCTTTCATTCAAACACGTATATCTCAAGAAATATAACTCCAAATTCGGATCCGCTTGATCCTACGCGTTCACAACTTCGAGCCCTATCTATTCCACCATCCCTCCGCCTATACAAACCCCTGTAGCCGCCGGCATATATTCTACTCTTTTCGTTCCACCGAAACCCTAATCAGCGAAATAGTATTTTGTTCGTTCGACGAACAAAACCATCTCCAATCGCGACGGGGCCTTGATCATTATTGTAGATCTCGTCGATATCTTTCCATCCCAATAAGTCTCAACTCTTTTCATCAAGCGTGGAGGAAGAATTTCGAATCGTCATCCATCAGATCTGAAGTCGTATTTCTCAGATCTCTTCGCGCTCGTTGCGTCAAATCGAAATTCCTTCGGTGAAAAGGTAGATCTACTCTATATCTACAACTTTCCTGTTGACAACTTTTTATTTTAACGTACGTAATTTTCTGTATAATACAGATCGTGTTTGATGTTATTCGAGTAACCAAACCATCTCAAAAGTTTAGGACGACAATACGAAAGTTGTTCCTCTGATCAAGACCTTTCTTTTGCCCAAGCCTCACCTCTTTTGGTTCAGCGAGCTGAGAGATATTCACGTTTGAAATTTCGGACCAGAAAGGTATTTTGAGATTTGTGACCAATCTATTCATCCACTTATGTTATAATTGTGCTAATTAGAAAGAGCACGTAATTCTCTACAACTTTTGTTAAGAGTATTTTTTCCATCCGAGCAACTTTAGTTTTGGTCAAATTCGAAGTCAAATCCCAGTCAACCTGCCACGTCAGCAAGTCAATTCCCACGTCAGCAGTCAAAGTCAACAGTCAACCGAAGACCGGCAGTTTTGCAGAAAAATCCTAAATTTTAAATCTATCACTACTTTTTATTGGTTTGGTCAAATTTTACAAATAAAATATTTTTGGAAAGCTTATGACACGTAGAAACTTTTGGCATCATTACTTTTATGTTTTGTCAAATTAAAATTTATTGAAATTCAAAAGTGGCATTAATGGTAATTTGAACATAACTTCAAATTTGAAATTTAAAATTTATCAAACTATTTTGCTATAAATTTTAATGTCTAAGTATTGGTAGTAGTATTTTTCTACTAATTTGTAGAATAATTTTTCTATGATTTTGTAAATAATATTGATTTAATACTTTTAAATGATATTTTAATGAATAAAAAAATTAATTAAAAATATATTAAAATTAATTTCATCATCTATTCGAATTATAAAATACTTAGTCATTTTATGACCACTTAATCGTATTAAAAGGTACTTAGAAATATTTTGCCTCTTTAAACAAAATAAATTCTTCCTTAGAAAATATTTGATAACTATTTTTCGACAACACTCTTCCTTAGAAAAATTTCAACATCTTAAAGATGCTAACTCTTTTCCTTAGAAAATTTTAGCATCTAGAAAACTGAGTTGTTTTATTTTGTTAAGTGTTGTCCTTAGAAATAAATTGCATTGCATGCATGACATATCTATTGTATAGTTATACTCCTTATAGGAAAACTCCTTCCTTATTTTCCCTAAGTTAGGATTATTTTCAACCTAGTGTTTTGGTAAAGTGCTATGCACTTAGACACTTAGTATTTCCAAGATGGAGCTAGAAGGCCATTGAAGGACTTAGCCAAAACAAGACTTCAGAAGTATCTCCAAGAAGTAGAAGCACTTAGAAGAAAAATCAAGAGGAAGTTCATGAAGACCAACCAGAAATATTTTCTAAGTCTTGCTCCCTCTCTCTTTCATTTCTCCTTTCTTCTCCTCTGGGACTTCTTGAAGACTAAGTAAATCCAAGACCAGCCTCGAGGAATACAAGAATCATCAAGTCTGAAGATCAAAACTTCAATCAAGACATCATCCAGAAGAAAGTTACAAGTCTGGAGATGAAGCCTGGAGGACAACTACAACTTTCTTTCTATCTTTTCCCTCTTTCCTAATCTTGTCTTTAGACTTAAACAAATTTTGATCATAATGTTATCATCTTGAAGTTGTTGGATCCTAGCAGCATAGTGGGATGAAGCGGCCTGGAAACAAACCTTACATGTCCACGTACATGAGACCTGTTCCGCAATTTAAGTGGCTGGCCGGGTGTCTGTCTCTCTCACTATAGTGAATGTCCAATTTACAAAGAGTTGATAATAATTGTTGATCATCTTGAACAAATGACTTAGTATTTTTCTCTAAGTATTTTGCATATCATGGCTAAGCCATTAGAGTGCTTATTTCAAGAAGAGATAAAATAAAGTATGTTTATCCAACTTAAGACCTTAGTCCTTAGTCATTCTTTAATCACCTATTTGCCTTTCAATAACTTAAAAGATTTCCATGGCATGAAAAAGCATTTCTAGCCTTAGGAATATTTTGCACATCATGCATAAACATATTTTTCTTAGAAAGTTTTATAAAACTTATTTATTCATCTAGTATGTGTTTGTATGCGTTGTGAGTTTGCTTGCTGTTGATTGTTGTATTGTTGCTTGTCTCTACTGTTAGATTGAACGGAGAGTCCCGAGTATCGTTGAAAAGAGTTGTGAACAACGACAACATTCAAAGGCAAGTGGCACACCCTCATAAACTTCCTAAGTATTTTCTATGCATTACTGAGTATGTTTATTATATGCATGTGTTGGATAGTATTGCTATGCTGAAACTACTATATCCCTTACACTAGTTGTGTCTAGAATCCTATGGGTAACTTGGTAGAAATATTGATGCTATGCAAAAGTTGTTTTGTGAAAAGTTATTTTCTACTAAGTTAAAGATACTTCTGGGTGGATGTGGCAAGAGGATGGAGTTAGAGTTGAGTGGCTGCTTAGGCTCATTTAGGTGGGTGCACCTGGCTAAGACCCAGGCTCATTTAGATGAGTGAACCTGAGTACGTACACTTGAGGATGGCCACCCAGGAACAAAGGGACCAACGTTTTCTCCAAGTGAAGATGCTTCCAGTGCAACCACGTGGTATAATGGCTCTGCCTTGACTTTTCCCCAAAGGTCTCGTCTCAGGCTTCTCCTTTCCTTTTCACTACATGAGGGTCAAGGACAGAAGGGTTGTTTGAGTCTCGTGGTGAAAGTGCACAACCTCTGCAGAGTTAAAACTAAGTACTTAGCCGTGTCCTCGGTTACGGACAATTTTGAGCAGCTGATCAAGGATTCAACGGAGGCTCCCAACATTCCAATTTCTAAGTTAAAAGTTGATGGGTGAACAAGGGAAGATGAGATTATGGTTTTCATGCCATACTTGTCCTGATTTCAAGAAAAGTGTTTTCAAAAGAGTAGGAAAAATTGGCTTTATGCAAATTAGCCTTGAACTCCACCAGCCAAATATGCATGTAGGCTATAGAGTTATTCCATTAAGTGTCCACCATAGTGTCACTTGCCAGACTCCATTTTTAATGGAATCTGACCCACTCTGTTGCAAAATTTTATTTGATACAGGTTGTTCAGATGACGAGTGAGGTTTTCGTTAAGGGATTTCGAGTCTGCACCAACATGTTTTCGCCTGTGGCGTATCATGAAGTTGGAGGCTCATAGAAGATTTATTTCCGTTGCTTTATTGTTTTGAGCTAGCTTTAAGCTATGCAAAGATGTATCGAACTATTTATTTTTGTAAGTATGGATCATCGATGTAATAAAATTGATACTTTGTTGTGATATTACATCGTAAACTGTGTGTGCAAACGAATCGATCCAGGGGTTTGCACTATACACAGGTATCTGCCTTATTTTAAGTGCAGGTACGTTACATAGACATAGAGAATACGACATCTCTATATCTTTGTTGAAGAAAACATTTAGAGATAGAATTCTCTTCTCTTAGATATAACAATGACATATCTAAGTTCAAAACTTTCTTTTGTAAAAGTTTATCAAAACACTAGGATAGGGGTAACCCTTTTTCCTGACTTGAGATCGGACTGGTTGTCTCCCCGAGATCAACCATCTTCACCAAAATTCCGTACCTCCCAGGTACCAACTTATGCCTGCTTGTATCCCCCGGAAAAACCTTCCTTTCCTCTTTTCAAGACCCAAAATGCCCATACGCCTAGATCAGTGGCCTTTCCAACCGTCCATGACCGCGGACGTGGCTATTCGAATAGATTTACACTCTGCAGAGGTTGCACACTTTACCCACACCTATCGGTTATTCCGCCGTGTCTGCCACGGCCCGTCATACGACAGCATGCGGGGGTCCGGATAACACGATCAAAACTTTCCACTATGACCACCCTAGTATCGGGGCCTCCCGGTAGGTTTGTTCTCCTCGGCACCGTGTGCTCCACTAGACCTCTTGGTCTTTCCTCGAGACGCCACACCGCCAAGTCAGGAGACCCACCGTAATCGTCCGGCTGTTGGTCCTCAACAGTGTATTGTCTCTTCCGGACGACAACCCGGCTTCGATGGCCCAGCCCTTATAGAAAGTATGAGAGCCCCAACACTAAAACAGACAAGCTTCCGGCTAAGCCCTACCCATGTCAGGTAGTGTGGTTGCACGGGTTAATTGTTCGAGCGACTGCTAGGGCAGTACTTTGTTTTTCTCAAAAACAACCTCCAATCCTCCGACTACTCCCAGCAGCTCGGGTTTTCGCAAACATCTCCGATTGCTCCCAGCAACTCGGGTTTTAATAAAACACTTGCTCTCCGATTGCTCCCAGCAACTCGGGTTTTCCTCCGTAAAACAGTTTTATCAAATAGGTCCCCATCCTATAGTTTTGAGATAAGTAGATGAAAGTAGTCTACTAGAAATCTTAATCTTTTTGATGGAGCCTTCAACAACAAGGCTCATCAGGTAAACTCTGTTTGTAATACCTACAGTATTCTAGCAGATAACTTTGGCCAAACAATATTTTGTAAAATAGTTTTTGGGTGGCAAGGTACCACAAAAGAAGTGAAACATGCATCATTTTATTTTGAAAACAAAACAATGCTTGATAAAATAGTAGGATTCATTATAGTGGTGAGGTGGCTTGCCTGGCTCAGCAATATGTCCTTGGTCTTGGTCTTGACGTTCTTCAGGTTCATTCCTCACTTCCCGTTCCTTCCCGATCGTATCTAACGTCATAAACAGGAAAATGAACCACACTGATAATACAAGACAAAGTCCAAGAGACATAGCAAACAACAAGCAATGTACAAGACACTGAGATACAAACATAAGGAAACAACTCCTTTAGCTATACAATAACAATCAGCAAAGTCCGTAGAGTTAAGACAACAACAGATTCTCCTAAGAAAATATACACCACAACTCTGATTATTAATAAGGTAGTTCTTCAGAACATTATAACAACACATTACTTAGGGTTATCATATCATTTAATAAGAGTTGTTATATTACTTTCAGGAAATACTTCAGACAAAAAGTATCTTAGTAGTTTAGGAAATACTTCAGACAAAAGTATCTTAACACACAAGTAAGTATTAATATTAACTCTAGCATTGAGCACACTCACATGCAAAGATGTTACTAGCTCAAGAAACACCTACTGTCAAGTAACTAAGCGACATACACTGGTAACACCACTATCCAAACTAGTTTATGACTAAGAGCTAAAATGGTGCATTAGGCTTAATTAATAGGACACTACAATTAAGGTCACTTTTACCAGTAAACAAACAATCACATGGCAACCAAGTGTTGACAACAATCTAAAATAAGAAAGCCATATATTAAGCATTACAAAACACAAGGAACTACTGGATAAAAGTTAACACCAAACAATCATTCACGTGCCTAACACACAAATGAAACTAGTGCAACTCCTAGGAAACAAGATGAATTATGTGAAACTCAAAAGTGAAGGGACTAGCAATATTTTCAGGAAATTTATTAAGGCTATTAAAGGATAACCTAATCTTTTGGACTTATGAGTTACTAAGCACATCAACACATAACAATTCAAGTAAAACAGGGATTAACCTATTACATTTATTGGATAAATAAGATGATGTTTAAAGAGATAAAACATAACACGCCAACATACCCACAAGCAAAGCATATAAACACAATTGATGTTATTATTAGAGTACAAAGTGAATAATGCTAAACATAAGTAAACAAGGCACCACACATTATCAAAGTGGTTTAATCAAGTCATTATTATTGAGCTAAGGTTCTGATCTTCAAAAGTTGATTAGTAATATTTATACAATTCACATTTGTTAGGAATGGATGATTAAAATCTAAGACTCCTATTAGCCAAATGTTGCTGCTTTGGGAGATAAGTTATAAATCCAATAACATTGTTCAGAAGAATGAGTTCTTCTACCACAGTACTCCTAGTAGCTATAGGAAGCTAGGGATATTGGATTTGCATCAAAAGTTATTACAGAACATGAGTTAAAAATCATACAAATGCTACTGGTCTCAAAACCATAATGAATATAGCTTCAGATTTAGGAATCTCCTACATGCAAGGTTAATTGCTATGGATAGGTATTGACTTAAGCCTTTTGTAGAAACTGGATTCACTTAATTTGGACACTCATAGCTCCATATATTTCAGTTTTAGTGGAACCCACACATTACCAATAATAGTGTGCAGCACAAGATATGATTTATTTTTCGACAAATCCAACTTTGCATGATAAAGAAAATGCATAGGTACCACAAAAAAATAATCTTACACCATTTGCATAAACATATAAAGCACAAACAAGTCAAACTAGATACATGCAAATAGCATAAAATAATGATATCCAACTTAAAGTGTAATAACCTACTGTTTTAGAAACTAATCCACCAAGAGCAAAATATGAGAGGTAAAATGCTACCAAGCTAGGATATGATAGCTACTATTCATATCTAACACATGCAATTGGATTTGCTCAAAAATGTATTTTTAATAATGAACTAAAAATCCCCAAAGCAGTACTGGTGTCAAACTTAAACATGATATAACTTTATTTACAAACATCTCCTGCATGCAAGGCTTATAGATCTAGGTAGGTATTCTCCTAAGCTTTTCAGAGAACTAAAGTGTGCAGGATTTGGATATATAAAACTCAAGTTATTAAGTAAATGGTGCAAAAATTAATTCTCTGGAAATTTTTGCATGCACAGATCTCCCACAAATGTATTAAAGCTGAGCTATCGATTCTCTGGAATTTAAACAGAGAATAAAATGGTTTAAAAGGAAAAGATTAGAAAAGGCCGGATCTGGGACCGGGCCGAGCTCAAGCAGCTGGGCCGGCCCAGTGCGCTCGCGCGCGCGGCGAAGGGATGAGCTGCCGCCAGATCTAGAGTGGATGGCCACGATTAGAAGGAAAAGGATTCAAACAAAGCCGTAGATCACGAATCCAACGGCCACCAGTCGTCTTCTACCGCGCGACTACCGGAGCGGAGAAGGAAACCTAAAAATGGCGCTGGGCACCAGATGCTCACCCAGGGGGTCTGAGAGGTGACGAGGAGGGGCGGAGGTTGGTGCGGAGAGGCAAGGCAGCTGAGGGGAGGTTGCAGGGCGAGCAGGGAAGCGTCCGTACGTCCGCGCGGTCGAGGATGCTCGCGACGGGTACGGCGAGGCCGCGGTTGCTCCGGTGCTCCTGCAGGCAAAAGAAGATGTCAAGGAGGTAGCCCTCGGTGAGGGAAACGAGATGTAGCAAAGAAGGAGAGCAGAGGAGGATGGAGTCGCTCGAGATCGTGCTCGCACGAGCTCGGCTGTGAACGCTGGTTTCGGCCTCTCCTGGCTAAGTTCGATCGAGAGCTTGCAGGGGCTCTCGCTGGATGGTGGCTAGGAGAGGGAGGAAACAGAATGACATAGAGAGAGGGGCAGAGAGGCTCTCGGTGATCTTATCCGAGAGGGGTGGCTGGCTTGAGTATTTTTGGACAGGGAGAGAGAGAGAGAGGGCGCCGAGCAGGGATTGGCGAGGGAGGGCGGTGCGCAATGATGCCACGCTCTGCACCACCTCGTTGGACAGTAGCCTCTGTCCTGGAGTTGTTGGAGAGGATGGAATAATGGAGAGGCTGAATCTGCCCGCCAGGTGTTTGATTATATGCCCGAAAGAAAAAAAGAAAAGGGGAAGCAGGGCTAGGGTTTAGAGGTGGTCGTGCTATGGGTACACCAGGGGTGTGGGGATCCAATGCACACCAAAACTAGAGGATGGGGTGAGAGGGGTGAGAGTTTTAGATATAGGTCATTTTTGGCCGATTGGAGTAGGCCACTAAACATGGATGGATTAGTCAATCACCTGACAATAAAATTAAGATACAAGATGATTTGATTAGAAGGGGCCTAGGTGAAGGTTTTGGCTTAGAAGGTGAGGTCAAATGGGTTCAACAACACTTGCTACAAAAATGACAAATTGCTAAGTTATAAACAAGATGTGGTCACCTTATAATGTAGCACTTAAAACAAGCACGAATTTATGATCAAACATTTTTGAATATTTTAAATAAGGTTATGTGTGGATAATAGAGGTGATAAGGATGAGGTTAGATGAGTTACATTTCCAAATTGAATAAAATAAACTCTAATTATCATGTTCAAGAAAGACTAGAAATTAAGGGAAATGAAGATGGTTATTTCTTATTTGAAAAAGGGAAATATTTGAGTTACTCCTAAAATCAAATATTATAATAAAGTGTTAAGCACACCTTTATCATATGGCACAACATTTAAAGCATGAATGGTCTAAATTAAATTATATAAATAAGATGTTGTCTCATACACCACCACATGAACACACATAAAATAACACACTTATGGAAAACAATTGGAGCACATACCATCTAGGTCAACCACACATTCGAATAGATAAACACCCACACAATTGGATCAATAGCCATACTTTTAATATAGATCAAAAATATTTGTGAGGAGGTGATCAACATAATCAAAACAGGGTATTTTTGGTAGGAATAGAACTAACCAGTATAAGGTGAGGTGGTGATCATAATGATCCAGACATGGCTCTTGGTATAAATAAAATTACTCCAACACGTTGAGCATTGGTTTCCAGAGACTAATTAATATGGTGTTTTGGAAAAGAGAGTTGATAATGCTTGCAACAAGTTAAAATCCAATATAATTTAAAACTTATTGTATGGTCCTATATAGTTGTGCAAACATGTAGTTTTGAGGAATACTCTTAGTTTCTCAAATGATATATATTTTTTTGGTGGTTGCTAAAATCAAAACATTAGGGCAAAAAAAGAGTTTATTAAAAAGGGAATGGGAGAAGATATGTGGACTACTTCACTTGTTAAAACATTGACCTCAGAGGTCATATTATAACTTGTTTGAGTTTTAGCTGGTTGTTATTAAGAAGTCATCAACACAAACACAAAACACAACATGACCAATAGAGCAATCAGAGGATAAACACATCCATTAACAAGACATTCCAAAAAAGTTTTTGTTGCCTCAGAATTTTGGATCCTTTATAGTTAAGTTTTTGTTGCTTCCAAAATTTGGGGCGTTACAGCTGTTTTATGGAAGCCTTGACGAGTCTTTCTTCAAAGACGCCTAGCGGCTGAGCTTGCCTCTTTGATGCGCGCTTGGCGATGTCATCAGCTTCTTGGTTCTCCTTTCTTGGGATGTCCATTCCCCTGAAGTGCTTCTCAAGCCTGCGGACCTCTTCAAGGTATGCGGCCATGTGGTCGTCCTTAGCCTTATAGATTTTGTTGGAGAAGTTGACGAGCAGCTGGGAGTCGCCCTTGATGAGTAGATGCTTGATGCCTAGGGCGATTGCGGTGCGTAGGCCAGCAAGCAGGCCTTCGTACTCAGCGATATAGTTGGAGATCTTGTCGATTCCGAAGCACAGCTGGACCGTGTAATATAGCTTGTCGCCTTTGGTGAGATAAGGACCACACCAGCCCCACCGTGGTGACAAGCGAAAGCTCCGTCGAACTTCATGGTCCAGTGGCTAGGCATTTTATCCCAAAGGCTCTTGTTCTTCTCCCAAAGGCTCTTCAGGGGTTGGGTCAGTCCATTCAGCGACGAAGTCTGCCAGCGCTCTTCCTTTGATTACCCTTGTGGTATCGAAGCGCAAATTGAATGGTTGTAGCTCTATATTCCATCCTGCGACACGATCTGTGGCATTTGGGTTGCGCAGGATTTGCTCTAGGGGAAAAGAGGTAACCACCGTGATGGGGTGACCCTGGAAGTAGTGTCGCAGCTTTCTTGAGGCGATGAGGAGTGCGAGGAGGAGCTTCTGCTGCATCGTATACCGCTCGCGAGCATCGCGCAGTACTGTGCTGACGAAGTAGACTGGATGCTCGACAAGGGTAGTCTGCGTAGCCTAGGTGTCTTTTGCCTGAAGGGGCTCCGCTAGGCCCTCAAGGGGGTTGGCCTCTGGAGGCTTGTCCTGGCCCTCGAGGGAGGTGGCCTGTGGAGGCTTTTTGGGGTCCTCGAGGGGGTTGTCATGTGGGGGCTCTTCAGGCTCCCTGGCGGGATCATTTTGCAGCGGTTGACTTGGGGCAGGTCTCTCCTGTGGCTTTGGGCCTGGCGGTGGGTTTGTGAGTCCTGGCCTTTCGTCGAGTTCTTCCTCAAGAGGTTTTCACTTTGGAGTGGTTGCACTCTTCTTGTGGGGTACTGGCTCTTCCCTTTCTACCACAAGGACGGCACTGGGAGTCTGTGGAGTTGCTGATAGATACAACTTCAGGTGCTCGCCTATCCTTGGGGCGACCATTACTGGTGGGCTTTCTAGGTACCTCTTCAAGTCCTCAAATGCTTTTTCTGCTTCACGTGTCCACTTGAAAGTGCCCGTTCTTTTCATGATCTTGAAGAACGGAAGGGCTCTTTCGCCGAATTGGGAGATGAATCTACCCAAGCTTGCCATGCAGCCTGCTTGGCGTTGCATGTCCTTGAGCATGCGTGGAGGTTGCATGTGCTCTATGGCCTTGATTTTGTCAGGGTTTGCCTCTATGCCCCGATGGGACACGAGGAACCCAAGCAATTTGCCTGAAGGCACTCCATAGACGCACTTGGCTGGGTTGAGATTGATGTTCACCTTGCGCAGGCTGGCGAAAGTCTCTTCGAGGTCCCTAAGGAGAGTGTTTCCCTCTCGGGATTTTACGACAATGTCATCGACATATGCCTCGGCGTTTATCCCCATTTGCTCGCCAAGCGCTATCCTAATTAGCCTCTGGAAACTGGCTCCGTCATTTTTTAGGCCGAAGGGCATGCAGACATAGCAATACACACCGCAAGGGGTGAGGAAAGCCGTCTTCTCCTCATCTTCCTTAGCCATTTTATCTGATGATAACCAGAGAAAGCGTCGAGGAAGCAGAGAAGGTCGCAGCCTGCCGTGGAGTCCATGATCTGGTCAATTCTTGGCATGGGATAAGGGTCCTTGGGGCAGGCCTTGTTTACATCAGTGTAGTCGATGCAGAGGCGGCCTCCTCCGGCGGGTTTTGGGACTACCACGCCGTTGGAGAGCCAAGTAGGGTGCGCGAATTCGTGGACGACCTTTGCCGCTTTGAGCTTCTCGACCTCTTTGACGATGAATGCTTGCTTCTCGGGGGCTTGTTTTCTTCCTTTTTTCTTGATGGGACACGCGTTTGGACACACGGCTAAGTGGTGCTCGATCACCTCCCTCGGTACACCAGACATATCTGACGGTGTCCATGCGAACATGTCAGAGTTTGCCCGGAGGAATGCGACGAGTGCGCTTTCCTTTTTGGGAGGCAGCGCGGCGCCAATGGTGATGTTATCCCCCGAGCCCTCAGCGCCCGAGCTGATGGAGCTTAGAGAGACTTTCTTTGTAGCGGCTTGCTCCTGGGAGAACAGTTGCTTCTTCTTCTTGGGTCTCTCGAGAGGCTCAATGTCCTCGTCTGCGGGGAATGCCATGGCGGCGGCCTTGTAGGCCGTCCGGACAGCGCGCGTAGCATCCAGGACATGTCCACGGATGGTGATTGTGCCAGCGCAGCCGGCAATCTTGACCATGTTGTAGGAATGATGCGTGATGGCCATGAATTTCGCAAGCGCGTGGTAGCCGAGGATGGCATTGTACGGCATGCCGATGTGCGCAACATCAAACTCGATGTGCACGGTGCGGTAATTTTCCTCGCTTCCGAAGGTGACGGCGAGCCTGACCTGGCCCAGAGGTTCGATCGAGCCGCTGGTGACTCCCGTGAAGGGCCTAGAGGGCATGAGCCGCTCGTAGGGCACTTGAAGTGCTTCGAACGTATCTGTGGAGATAACATTCAGGCCTGCTCCACCATCAATGAGTGTCTTGGAGACAGCGACGTTGTCGATGGTGGGGCTGCAGACCAGCGGGAGGGTTCCAACAGCCTTGGTGGATGTTGGGGGGTCGTAACCCGGTAGGCCCACCGACATAGAAGATAAGCCGGCCTGGCGGGAGGCTGGGCCGGATCAAGCCTAAATACATGGGCCGGGTGATACGTAAGCCGGTGCGCGACGTATGCCTTTCCCCGCAAGCGAGAAAGATCCAGAAGGCTGGAGACCAAGTACAAGACGGAGTCCTGCTAAGGAAAGAAGAGGCTTAGAGGACTTAGAGTAGAGTCCGGGTATGATAGGAACCCGGACCCGGCCTTGTACCTCCAGCGAGACCCGCCACCTATATAAGGGGGTCTCCTGGATTCTAGAGAGACAGGTTCAATCGACACAAGTCATAGGAGAGACACATTGTAATCTCGAGACCCGGAAGCTAAGGCGCCGAGTCCCGAAACCCTAATCAGAAAAGCCGAAGCAGGAAGTAGGTCTTTACCTCAAGACGAGGGGCCGAACCTGGGTAAACCCTTGTTTCCCCACGCTACGCTAGACAAGCTCCTGATGTCGGAAGCCGCCATGCCCCACATCTCAAGTTACCTCCGGGTAACATCTGCCGTGACAATCCCACGACAGTTGGCGCCCACCGTGGGGCATGCGGGCAAGAGCATCATTTTTTAAGGAGAAGCGCTCCGAGGTATGGAAAACCTAGCTATCGGCCAGATCCACACGCTCCCAGGAGGGGAGCGGATCGTGGACGACTCCGGCTGGACAGAAGAGACGGATTTCTTGGAGACTGGATCTATGTTCATCTTTGGACAGATCGATGTTTTCGTAGGCGTGATTCGGTCCGAGGGAGACGACACGGAGCAGTATGGGCCGGAGTTCGAGTCCGAGTCCGGGTCAGCCACCATGACCCAGACAGACGGAGAAGAATCAGTCGGATCACCAGAAGAAGGAGAATCGATGAGCCGGGTCAGCGAGGATCCCGTACAGGATCCGGGTCTCAGGCACCGCCAAATAACAACGCCGGGTCAGGTCAGCACCAAGGCGGAGGTTATCAACAAACACCAAAAGAACTACACAATCAAGGCCAATATCATGTGTTTACCACCAACACATGCAGGAGAGAGCAAAAGTTGAAAGACAGAGAGGTCAATACAGTAGCAACAGCTTTGCCAAAGTACCTGAAGTGGTCAGAACAACAAGTAACTTGGAGTAGAGAAGATCACCCGGATAGAGTCGAACACCCGGGCCTCCTAGCATTGGTGGTAGCACCACAAGTGGACAGTTTTCGTCTGAACAAGGTCCTAATGGAATGAGGGAGCAGCATCAACATCTTATATCTGGACACTTTTCAAAGGATGGGTTTGTCTGAAAGCCAGCTAACGCCAACATCAACAATCTTCCATGGAATAGTACCTGGAAAGTCGGCTCACCCAATCGGCAAGATTAGACTGGAGGTAGCTTTCGGAGTAAGCAAGATGCAGTACAGGGCAGAATACTTGACATTCGAGGTGGTTGACCTTAAGAGCCCATACCACGCCTTATTCGGAAGGCCGGCTTATGCCAAGTTCATGGCGAGACCATGTTATGTTTATCTCAACTTGAAGATACCGGGTCCCCAGGGGATCATCACCATTGAGGGAAGCAAAGAAATGACAATTGAGTGTGACCGAGGTGACGCCATCATGGCAGATCAGGCCTGCTCGGAAGGAGAATTGAAGTACTACAAGTCTCAGGTAGACCCGGATGAGAAGCGTGTGCTGGATAAACCAGTAAAGCAAGGTCCGCGTCGCTTCAATGCAGACAGGAAAAAATTCATTGGAGAAGAGATAGCCCGCCTTCTAGCGGTCGGCTTTATCATGGAGGTGTAGCACCCGAAGTGGCTGGCTAACCCGGTCCTAGTGCTAAAGAAGAACGGAGAGTGGAGAATGTGTGTCGATTACACAAGCTTGAACAAAGTCTGTCCAAAGGATCCTTTTGCGCTACCTCGGATAGACCAGATAATTGACGCCACAGCCGGCAGTCAACTACTGTGTGTTCTGGATGCCTACTCCGGGTATCACCAGATCAAGCTCAAAGAAGAAGACCAAGAGAAGACATCATTTATCACACCCTTTAGAGCTTTTTGCTACAAAACAATGTCCTTTGGCCTCAAGAACGCAGGGGCAACGTACCAGAGATGTATCCAGAAGTGCTTTGAAGATCAGATTGGACGCAACGTCCATGCTTATGCTGATGATGTCGTGATCAAGTCCTAGAAAGCCGGGTCACTACTCGATGACCTAAAAGAGACCTTTACCAACCTCCGCAAGTATTAGATGAAGCTTAACCCGACCAAGTGCGTATTCGGGGTTCCTGCAGGCATGTTACTCGGCTTCATAGTTTCAGAAAGAGGAATTTTTTAACCCGGCAAAAATAAAGGCAATCATGAACCTCAAGAAGCTAGAGTGCGTAAATGATGTCCAAAAGTTGACGTGCTGCATCACAGACCTAAGCCGGTTAATAGCAAGGATGGGAGAGAAAGCACTCCCATTGTACAAGTTATTGAAGAAATCAGACAAGTTCATATGGGACCAAGAAGCAGATGATGCCTTTGAAGATTTGAAGAAAACACTGTCCACAGCACCGGTATTGGCAGCTCCTACAAGTAAGGAGCCAATGTTGTTACACGTCTCCGCCAACTCACGAGCCGTCAGCGCCGTGGTTGTCGTAGAGAGGAAAGAAGAAGGTAAAGAATACCCGGTTCAGCGACCAGTCTACTACGTCAGTGAGGCCCTAACCGAGTCAAAACAGAGATACCCACAATGGCAGAAGCTGGTCTTTGGAGTCTTCATGGCAAAACGGAAAATGCCACACTACTTCCAGGAACACCCCATAACAGTGGTAAGCTCAGCTCCCCTAGCAGAAATAATCAGAAACAGGGAGGCGACAGGAAGAGTAGCAAAGTGGGCCATCGAGATGGGTCCCTATCACATAAACTATGAGCCAAGTACAGCAATCAAATCTCAAGCCTTAGCCGACTTCATCAATGACTGGACCGAGTTTGACCCCCTGCCTCTAGCACCGAGTGTCAAACATTGGGTCATGCACTTTGACGGGTCTAAGCTATTCGGAGGATCTGGAGCCGGCGTGGTCTTAACCTCACCAAAAGGAGACAAGCTGAGTTATGTCTTACAGATACACTTCGAGCCCTGCACGAACAACATTGCCGAGTACGAAGCTCGGAAACACGGCCTGAAAGTCGCCAAGGAGATGGGCATAAAGAGGATCATGTGCTATGGGGACTCAGATTTAGTGGCGCAGCAAGTATCAGGGACTTAGGATCGAAAGGACGCCAATATGGCAGCCTACAGAAGAGAGGTTGACAGGGCAGCCGAGTTCTTTTCCGGGTATCAAGTGGAACACATTGACAGGAGAAAGAATGAGGCGGTAGACGCTCTATCAAGAATCGGCTCCTGGAGAGACCCGATACCGCCCAATGTATTCAAGGCCGAGTTATATAACCCATCCGTCAAGCTGACGACTGAGGAAGAACTTGCAATTCCTGATGACCCGGAGTCCCAGCTAGTTGCCGCCTTACATCAAACACCGTCATGGACAGAGCCGTACCTAGCTTATCTACTCAGAGAGGAGTTATCACAGAATGAAGTTCTCGCAAGACAAATTGTACGCCGAGCTAAGGCCTACGTCATCATCAACGGCGAGTTACACAAGAAGAGCACGTCAGGAGTTTTTCTGCGATGTGTCTCACCAGAGGAAGGCCGGAAAATCCTACAGGAGATCCACACAGGAGATTGTGGACACCACACATCAACAAGATCAATGGTAGCCAAGGCATTTAGACATGGATTCTTTTGGCTGACGGCTCTAGCTGACGCAGAGAGCATAGCCCGGGTTTGCGATGAATGCCAAAGATATGCAAGGCAGATTCACGTACCGGCTCAGGACCTGAGGACAATACCAATCACATGGCCTTTTGCAGTTTGGGGTATGGACATGGTTGGACCTTTCCAGCCATCATCCGGCAAGAAAACTCACCTCCTAGTAGCAGTGGATAAATTCACAAAGTGGGTCGAGGTACAAGCCGTCAGCAGTTGCTCAGCGACTACATCAGTCAAATTTCTGAAGAGAATCATATTCAGATTCGGGTATCCCCATAACATCATCACAGACAATGGGACAAACTTCTCACTCGGAGAGATGCAGAAATTCTGTGGAGACAATGGAATCCGGCTCGACCTGGCTTCGGTGTCACATCCTCAGTCAAACGGCCAAGTAGAAAGAACAAACCAGGAGCTACTAAGGGGGATAAAACCAAGGCTCCGAGTTCCACTGATCAAAGCAGCCGGAGCCTGGGAAAAAGAACTGCCATCAGCCGTCTGGAGCATCAATACAACCCCAAATAGATCCACATATTTCACTTCTTTCTTCATGGTATATGGAGCAGAAGCGGTCCTGCCCAGTGATATCATCCATGACTCGCCAAGGGTTGCAAATTACGTGGAGACCGAAAATGAGAAAGCCCGGCTCACATCAGTAGATTTACTGGAAGAGGCAAGAGAGCTAGCCCTGGAAAGATCAGCTAAATATCAGCAAGACTTGAGACGGTATCACAGCCGCCGGGTTAGATCACGGACTTTCCAGGAAGGAGATTTGGTCCTCAGATTGGCTCAGAACAGAGCCGACTTTCATAAGCTTACTCCCCCATGGGAAGGACCTTTCGTGATAAGCGGAAATCTACACAATTGATCCTACTATCTGGTGGACCTGAGGGAAGAAAACACAGCAACAGGACCAAACACAGATCACACAAGATACCCAATGACAGAGAACGACAGGCTATGGAGCATAGCAGAGCTTAGACCATACTACGCATAGGCAGAGGAAACCCGGCAAGTCCGGTTTCCTACAGTTTTTATTACTGAGAAAGCAGCAGGTTTCATACACGCTCTTTTCCTTACCAGGGTACCTAAGGGGACTGGAAGGATTTTAATGAGGCGGCTTGCTAGATATGTACATATCTTGTGCTAAATAAAGAGAACTTCTCTGAAGAAAAGAGTTTGTTGACAAAAGGGCCCAGATATCACACAATTAAGGGTCTTGGGGGCTTGCTAACTAAAGGTTAGAAGTTGAAAACTCAAGACTCGGCAGAGACGCCACCAAGTTTACATTTTCACTACTTTAAAGGGTCTTGGGGGCTTACTAACTACAAGTTAGAAGTTGAAAACTCAAGACTCGGCAGAGACGCCACAAAGCTTATACTCTTACTCCTTTCAAGGGTCTTGGGGGCTTACTAACTACAAGTTAGAAGTTGAAAACTCAAGACTCGGCATAGACGCCAGATTTTCTCAAACGGGTCTTGGGGGCTTGCCAACTATCAGTTGCAAGTTGAAAACCCAAAACCCGGCATAGACGCCACAATTTCTTGGTTATACTTGCCTGCTAGCTCGATGCTAATCTAACCCGGCAAAGAAGCCACAGCGACCAGATGTTGCAAACCGGGCTTTCAATCTGACTATGATGCCTCTGGGGACTTAGCAGACCCTGATCGACCTCGAGTTTCTAACACAAGAAGTCAAAAAGAAAGCCGGCTATGCAGATGCAAAGGAAACCAAAAGGGTCATCAACACTAAACATATGCTTGCAAAGTGCGGCTGAGGCCGAGTATAAAAATTAAAGTAAGTGTATCAGGCGCACGAAGGCGCATCAGCACATGCATAGCCTCAGAGTTAAAACTAACCTATTACAGGTTATACAGGCCAAAAGAATACGAGTTCCCAAAGTACAAAGACAGATAAAAATTACAAGCCGGTTCATGCTGCCGGGCCTGATTCAGTAGGAACGGCTGGGGTCTCGGGAGCTAAGCCGGAAGAGCCAGAGGCGGTAGACTTTTCTTGGACTTCCTCTTCGCCAAGCCCTCAGCATCCTCCCAGGAAATCTCAAAAATGCTCGAGAAGGGGCCAGAGGCCGGGCGAGGAGGAGCCGGCACGTCGGATGACCCGGACGCAGGAGCCACTTCCGGCTGAGTCGGCAGAGGAGCGCGGTAGCTCGGATCAAGACCCGGCAAGGCCGGCTCTTTGGGAGAAAGCTTGGCTCCCTCAGCTGAGTACCCCACCTGGAAAGTGCTAAGACTGAGGTTATCAGTCAGCACTGTCGCATGGTGTCGGGTCTTCACATCTATGGCCTTGATTTCCTCCTTGGTGAGAGGGGTACCGTCACTCTTGCAGGGCCACCCCTTGGTGAGAAGCTCCGAGGCAACATCCGGGTAATGCGCCTTGGTCAAGGCCAAGATGCGCATCGAGGCACGCCGGGCTGCAGACCTCCTCCAGTTATCCAGCCAAGCCGGCAGAACATTGAGTTGTTGGAGGAATTTGGCCTGTGTCGTGGGCGGCTTCTCCCATCCATGACAGGCCATCAACGCCTTGCCAGCTCCATAGTAGAGCTGCTGCACAAGCGTGTAGACGGCCTTGAGCTTTCAGATAGGGTTCCAAGACCCTGGAAAGAGAAAGCAAGAAGTGTCAGGCGGCAGTACAAGCCAAGATGCATGACAGTCAAAATTAGAGCCGGCTTACCAAAGAGTGTGGCGGTCATCTCAGCAAGAAACGCAACAAGCTTTGCATATTTAGCATTAGAGGCATTCATGTCCTCTTGAAGCTTGTCACGTTGCTCCGTCCAGTTGGTCTCATGCTCCTCCATCTCTCGACGGAGGAGGGAGTTCTCTTCAGCAGCCTCGCCGAGCTTCTTCTCAAGCTCGGCAATCTTATTTTCAAGACCGGCACGGAGGCCGACTTCCGTCTTCAACTCCCCCTTGACAACGTCAAGGGCATGGTCCTGCTGGCGGGTATGGTCCTGAAACAAAAACACATGGTCAGGATGCGGCGAACAAAAGTAAAGCCCAAATTGTTATAAGTCCCAGGTAGCGCAGGCTGAAACCCGGCACTTGGGGGCTACTCAATTGCGGGCTCAAGATCAAAGAGTAAGCGAAGACTCGGAACACTTCAAGCAGTCATTCCGACTCTTGGGGACTACTCAGTTGAAACCAAAAGACAAACAGAGCAAGTAAAGACCCGGAACACTGCAAACAGTTATTCCGACCCTAGGGACTACTCAACAAAGAACATAATAGACCAAAACAAGACAAATTGGAAGTCCCGGGTCATCGTAGGCTGATAACTCGGCACTTGGGGACTAGGAGAGATATAGATGCATACCTCAAATTTTTCCTGGAGCTCAGCCAAGACGCTGTCCTCCGCCTGGCGCGACTCCCCAACACGCCTATGAAGCTCCCCGAAGAGAGCTTTCAAGTCCAAGACCTTATAGGACTGGAAGCCGGGGGCCTTGCCGGTTGAAGATTTGGAGGTGGTGGAACCCGGCGCGGCGGTCTTGGTGACGCGGGAGTCGAGAGGCTTGTCACCCTTGGCAGAGCCGGTGATCTCCACATCCGGCAAGCCAGATTTCTGAGGAGAAGCCGGGTGCAGCGGCGACTTATCGGCCTCTCCCTCAGCACGGAGGGGCGAAGTAACAGCAGCATCATCCACAGCCGGAGAAGGCGTGGGCATAGTGCGAGCTCTGTGCAAAAGAAAGAGGGTTACAATAAAGACAGAGAAGTAAAAGAAAAGGGTGAGAAAATGGCGGCATACCCCTCATTGACAGCAAAGCCGCCAAAGAGATCGTCCCTCGAATCTGAAGACACTGAGAGAGACCGCCGCTCAGTCCCGGCTAAAGGATAAAGAACGGAAGGGCGTGTCTGCAGAGGCCTGACCCGACGAGGAGTCGGGTTACGGGAAATACCTTCAAAAAGTGGCTCGTCAGAGTCGGAGGATTGAAGTCGGCGCTTTTGGCGACGAGGTTCCTTTTCCTCCTGAAACAAGACAAGTCCAGTAAAGCCAAAGTAAGAATAAGCAAAGCAAGATAAGCCCAGGCACGTCGAAGTTACCTCGGCGGAGTCTGAACGAAGCCTCCTTTTGGAAGCCGGCGGGGCCGGGTCTGAAGACGGAAGAACCGTATTTGACATATTGGCCTCATCAATAGAAGGAGACCGGGTTTCCCGAATGTTGGCATCCATTAATTCAAGGAAAAGTCGGGTGATGGAGTTTAACTCACCTGCTTCTTCCTCCACGCCGGCCTCGGAGCCGGCCTCTTCAGCGTCGTTACCCGACTCATCGGCAGAGTCGGGCGAAGAAGGTAGTGCGGCGGACCACCAGGTATCGTCCGCCTAAAGAATTAAAGATTAGCAACTTGGAGAAAGTTCTGAAACATGAAGAAAAAGACAAAGGAAACAGAAAGTACCGGCTTCAGCAGATTGGCGGCGCAGAAGGGAGGAAGGCCGGCGCTCGCCAGTGAATCCGGTGATTCATTGACAATTTTCCGGATAACCCGGACCAGCGCCTCCTCCGATTGACCGCTCCGGTTGAAGCGCATCGGGTCGTCCGGAGACCCGGAATATTGGCAGGTGAGGCCCGGCCGAATGCCGAGTGGCATAATGCGCCACCCAACCCAGCAACGGACCAAGTCCGCGCCAGTCAGGCCATGGGCCAGCAGGGCGCAAACCCGGCCAACCAGTGGCTTGATAGCCTCCCGATCAGCCGGGGAGGCAAAGGAGTTCATATTCTCGTGGAGGGTGAGCCTATCAGCTCAAAAGCCGGGAAGGGCCGGCTCACCCTCAAGAGTGAGTGACTGGCAGTAGAACCAAGTCTTCTGCCAGTCCTTCGGGTGTGAGTGGAGAACCACACCCGGAAAGATGATGTTGCGGCGGCGCTGGATGGTAACGCCACCGCAGGAGACAAGAAGCCCCCCCGGGTGTTCCCGTTGGGGCTTGGAGTAATAGAACTCGAGGAAGAGAGGAAGACTGGGAGCGATGCCAAGGTAGGCCTCGCAGAGAACGACAAAGTGGGAGATGTTGAGCACCGAGTTAGGTGCTATATCTTGTGGACGGATTTGGAAGTAATCCAGGATCTGGCGGAAGAAAAGAGATCCCGGGGGCTTGAAACCCCGGGGAATATGGTCGGCGAAGAGAACTACCTCGCCGGCTCCTGGCTGCGGCAGGGTCTCTTCTTCATCCGGAGCGTGTCAGAGGGCCTCCGACTGAGGCGGCAGCATTCCTAGCTTCGCCAGCTCTTGGAGCCGGCTATCACGGATGTTGGATTTGCCCCAGTTGCATCCGGCCCGGCGCTTGGATTTCTCTGCGGCGACTGTGCCGAAAGACCCGGCGCCGGATGTGCCCTTGACCTTCTTGGGGCCGCGTTGAGTAGCCGACTTAACCGACATCTTGATGATTGAAAGCCGGAGATCTACAAACAAGAAATGGCAGAAATAAAGAGTCCAGAGAGATCTACGGGATCAAGAGAAATAGCAAGATAAGGAAGATAAAGAGACAGAGCAGTTCATCAGCAAGAACAAACAGAAAAAGGAGGAACAAGTGAGCTCGAAGCAGATCTGCGTAACCACGGGAAAGCAACTTTTAGAGGAAAAGTGTTCGAGAAAGAGTAAGCAGAGCACATTGAGAGGGATGTAAAAAGCCTCGGGACATCAAGAACGGTGAAGAACGTGTTTAAACACACGAAGAGCATGAAGTTCATCCGAGAGGAATAACAGGAACAAAGAAGATGGACACGTAAAGATGCTTACCAGATGTAGAAACGAGATGAGAAAACAGTGGAGCGCAGATCGAGCTCCTATGTGAGGATCTGGGTGCGCGCGAGGAAGATCAGAACGGAGGAACCAGCGCACGGAGAAAACTGTGGGCGAGAAGCTCGAGGGGTGCGCGCGAGGAAGAAGAAGGAGGCGGAGAGCTCGGGGCAGAGTGAGCTCTGAGCTCATCCCGGCTCCCCTATTTATAACCTCCTGGAGTTGACCTAGGGGCAGAAATGGAAAGACAAAAGGATAATGATTATCCCGGGGGACAAGATCTGGTAGGTGAGAGATATTCTCTGACAAGACCTTTGTTTCCCCGAGGTGGTTATTGCCTCCTCGATTCCCGCGCCTAGATAGACATTAAAAATGTCGTTGACTCGGAAGTTTCACCGAAAGGCAAGAGAAAGACCAAAGAAAGGAGAAAGTCAAGGGCAAAGAGAGTGAAAGCCGGCAAGTGGTGGCCGGGTTACGAGCCGTTAACCAAGCATTGGGCCGGCTGAGTAAGTAACCCGAGAGCATGCTTGCTTAATGAGTTGTTTATTGTTTTTCAGATAACCCGGACAAAAGGACTGACGGCTTCCCCCAGAAACATGCCCCAAAGCGCAAAGGTGAAGCCAGTCGAGTCTGATGTCCAAGTTATCCTGGGGGCTACTGTTGGGGGGATCGTAACCCGGTAGGCCCACCGACATAGAAGATAAGCCGGCCTGGCGGGAGGCTGGGCCGGATCAAGCCTAAATACATGGGCCGGGTGATACGTAAGCCGGTGCGCGACGTATGCCTTGGCCCGCAAGCGAGAAGGATCCAGAAGGCTGGAGACCAAGTACAAGACGGAGTCCTGCTAAGGAAAGAAGAGGCTTAGAGGTCTTAGAGTAGAGTCCGGGTATGATAGGAACCCGGACCCGGCCTTGTACCTCCAGCGAGACCCGCCACCTCTATAAGGGGGTTTCCTGGTTCCTAGAGAGACAGGTTCAATCGACACAAGTCATAGGAGAGACACATTGTAATCTCGAGACCCGGAAGCTAAGGCGCCGAGTCCCGAAACCCTAATCAGAAAAGCCGAAGCAGGAAGTAGGTCTTTACCTCAAGAAGAGGGGCCGAACCAGGGTAAACCCTTGTTTCCCCACGCTACGCTAGACAAGCTCCTGATGTCGGAAGCCACCATGCCCCACATCTTAAGTTACCTCCGGGTAACATCTGTCGTGACAATCCCACGACAGTGGACTTGGGGTGGTCCTGAGCGTCGAAGGCGATGGTGTACTGCGACCACTTGAGGGGCCTGGAGGTCTCGGTGCTAGGGAGGGCAGCATTGAGTTCGCGGGCGAACTGTTTGAACTGATTGTTCGACTTTGGCGACGCGCCCCACCGAGGATGCAGGTGATGGCAGCTCTTGGGGCTTGGTAGCCACCGTCCTCCTCGTCAGGGAGATTGCCATTGTTCTCCGCAGCATTGGCCTGGTTGGCAGATGGCTTCTAGTAGCCGCTCTTGCGCCCGCTCCCGCGGTAACCACGGCCGCGACCGCGACCACCATTGCCTTCTGCTTGCTCGCGCTCTTTGCTTAACCTCTTGAGGTCAAAGCAAGTCTTGGTAGAGTGACCGCGCCTGTTGTGGTAGATGCAGAATGGGCGGTGGTCATCTTTCCTCTCTCTAGACTCGGGAGAGTCCCTGCGGGTGCCCTTCGCGTCAGGCTCTGCCGCGAGAACCGCGGTGGCCTTGCGCTTGGGCTCCTCCTTCTTCTTCTGGCTCCTGGACCCCTCAGCGTGCTCATCCCCTCTCGAGGACATTTTGACGAAAAGGAGTCCCTCCTCAGCCTTGGCGCACTTATCCGCCAAGTCGTACAGATTCACCACAGAGGTGATATTGTCGTGGATACGCAGCTTCTCGAGCATCCTGCTATTTGTGACGCCCTCGCGTAAGGCGGGGATGACTTGGGTATCAGGGATGTTCGGGATCTTGTTGCGCACTTGGCTGAAGCGCTGGATGTACTTGCGGAGAGCCTCATCCTTCTACTGGACCACAGCGCGCATGTCGTTGTGGGTGAGGGCGCGCTCGTACATCCCCTTGAAGTTGGAGACGAACTGCTTGCAGAGCTCCTCCCAAGAGGTCACAAAGTCCTCAGAGAGGTTCAGGAGCCACGACAGCGCAGAGTCGCGAAGCGCGTGGGAGAATCAGTTGGCCATGACCTTGTCGTCTCCACCTGCAGCTTGGATGGAGGTGGTGTAGAGCTGCAGGAGCTCGATGGGGTTGCTGGAGCCATCGTAGCCCTTGGGGAGAGCCGGCCTGAACTTCGGGGGCCATACCACGCGATGCAGGGAGCGGGTGAATGCCATGCAGCCGGTGGTGTACGTGGCGACTCCGTGATGCAGCGCGCTGCGGTTCTGCTGGCCCGCCTGGCCGATATCTTCCACAAGCTTGTTCTGGCGGTTGCGCTGGAGCTCCATCCCCACGCGAACGTCGGGCGCGGTGCGTTGCACGATCAAGCAATCGTGCGGCGAGGACGCGTGCGAGGTAGCCCTCTGCGTCGCAGCCGGTGCAGGTCCTGGCGGAGGCAGAGGCGCGTTTGTTGCGACCGTGCCCGCGAGAGAGGGGTGCACGTTGGACAGCGAGGGTCGGCCCCGTCGTGCGTGAGTGGCCGTGGCGCCTGGTGGGGCGCGCGCTCCTTCAGGCGCACGTCGGTTAACGTGGGCGGCGCGGGTAGCGCGGGCGGCTAGAAGGTCGTTGACGCGCCTCAATCCCCTGCCTGGCGCGCCAAATGTCGGGTTATGACTCCCTATAATCGGGGGTAATCACTTCCTGAACTGTAGTTCGTGAAGGGGATTGAACGCGGAGGTCAAGACCCTCGAGGGGAACGGCGACTTTGCTCGCCGGACCTAGAGACGAAACACTCACGACAGAGTTGGACACCAGCCCGTACCCAGGTTCACGGCCCTCAAGAGGAGGTAAGACCGCTACTCCTGCTTGTCTGTATTATACTATGGTGGTTCCAGTACAGCAGAGCTTGCCGAGGGCCCCCTTGAGGCAGTTCTTGTCTGGGGAGGGAAGCGGTGATCTTCCTCCTCCTCCAACCAGAGGCTATCCTACTCAGCAGCGCTAGGGTTTACAAGTGTTGTAGCAAGCAATTGTCCGACCTCTCCTACGACGGAGGTCTTGCCCCTTTTATAGGCGCCTCAGGCGCTCTTCTTCTGCTCGGCATTTGGGGTGGCACCCACACGGCAGTGGCGTGGAGGAGCTAAAGTCCACCACTGCCGGACCGTCCATGGACGCGGTCCATCATCGATAAAGTTGGGCGCCGTGGCCGACAGGCGGCCGACCGCGCAGTACTCCCCGCAGGGACGACAGTCTCTGTGGTGGAGCCCGCGATGACGTTCTCCTTGGAGGGTTGCACCGTCCATCTGCTTTATCGTCAGAGTAGAAGGTCTTGGCAGTCCTGGAGCAGGCGGCGCAAATTTATTGACTCCTTTATCATCAAAAAGGCAACGGGAGTGCCTGCGTCACCATGTGGGCGTGGCAGGGGCCATGTGTGTCCCGCCGTACTTCCTTGGCCGCGACGTTTCCCCATAGGCCTGGCGAGGCCTGTGGAGGGATTCCTGTTGATTTCCCTCCAGGCGCGCTGGCGCCTCGGGAGGGTCTCCTGAAGCGAGGGTCACCACGAGGCCCTCGCTTCCTCTTCAGGCCCTCGAGGGGAATTGCCTCTCGAGGGTCCCGCCAGGCGGCGAGGCTTGGTCCTTAGTCGTTTTGTATGATTAGCCCGCGTGTGAGGCCTGGGGGGAGTGGGCTCTTCATACCCCAGTCTCCACTGGGCCGACATCCCCTTCTTCATCAACAAACTATCAGGTCCTTTCTAGTGAAGCTATATTTTCATTCCGTCTCATCTTATGTGCTTGCTTGAAGCGTCTGATTGTTTATATTTTTTATTTTCATTCTCTGAATAAAATGGATCCTAGCATTCCTTTGTGTGGGAGAGAGACATGCTCCTCTTTTTCTTATGAATACTCGTATTTTTCACTTATATTTGTTGAGTATTCTTCTTCAACTATTGTTTGCTTTCTAACTCTTGTTTCTCATGCATTTCTTGCTAGAGCTGTTAGCTTTATTATATCATACTCTCATATCTCATTGTTTAATTACTTTTAGAGGTTATTTTTTAAATAAGTTGATTGGTGTTTGGTTGAGAACAGAAAATGCTAAATTGTCGTGGTGGCGAACAGACAGATGCCTACGGATAGGCTAATTTGTGGGGCCGACAGACGCTAGGGGATCTCGGGGAGGGATTGCGCAATGAACTCGCGAAAAGATAAACTTAACCGACATGGGTACCAACCCGGATTTACCCTGCTTCGGGTCTCTCATGAGGAGATAAAACCCCTACTGCAGCATCTAGCCTAGTTGATATATTTCTCACGGATATTTCGACTTCCGATGATACAAATGCTCCACGAGCTGCTAGACATGCCTCTGAGAGGTCTTGGAGAGCAAATGGAAAGGGGGGAAATGAGTTGTGGGGGTGGTGGTCTCTCCTCTCCCCCTCCCCCTGGTGCCCTTTATATAGGAGAGCCCAGGGAACAAGCCGGAGACAAGGGGACAAGCAACACTGTTCACCATACACTGTAGCTGAGGTGACTATTCGGTCTAAACGACACTGTTCAATCTGTCACGCGCAATGTACTGTTGTCCCATCCGTGCCACTGTAGCAACGACTACCCATGCCCTGTATCATGACCATGATATGTCTTGCCCTTGGCTTTGTCCTGTAGTGTTTGGCTTGGTATCTTCTCTGCTCAACCCGGCATGGGTATGCCGGGTATCTCTACGACTTCTCGTCTGCGTAATCCGACATGGGTATGTCGGATAGCAATCTTCTCCCGAAAACCGACATGGGTATGCCGGATAACAGTCTTCTCCTGAAATCCGACATGGGTATGCCGGATAGCAGTCTTCTCCCGAAATCTAACATGGGTATGTCGGATAGCAGTCTTCTCCCGAAATCCGACATGGGTATGCCGGATAGCAGTCTTCTCCCGAAATCCGACATGGGTATGTCGGATAGCATTTTTCTCCCGAAATCCGACATAGGTATGTCGGATAGCAGTCTTCTTCCGAAATCCGACATGGGTATACCGGATAGCGGTCTTCTCCGACTGCATTCCCTGCACATAAGAAGAAAACAGTGCATACTGATATGGCATATGCTTACCATACCCGGGGTAGCCCCCGACACTAGTCACTAAAGCTCTTGCGGTCCTACAGCCTCGGATGAGGGGCCGCACCAGATTTAAACAACAAAAAAAATTTTGCCCAAGAGGCTGTCGGTCCACTAAACTTTCAACCATTGCCAAAATTTGCCTTATGTCGGTTTATGGAAAATCTCCCGGATCTCCTCAGTGACTCTCCCAGAAATCTCCTTCGCTCCCCATCCGACATAAATCCCATGCTGGAACGCCCCACCATAGCTGTTATTTTCTGCAGACATGACAATATATCGGGCCCTCTTATTTTCTGTTCTATTCGGTCGACCTCCCCTGTCAATAAACTTGCTAGCCTGCCGAATTGCACGGGAACTTGGCACGCTTAGGGAACTTGGCACGGGCCATATGGGCCTTTTACTCTGTTTTCTAGCGTAACTAACAAGGGCGGGCTGCAGTTTCCGGGGCGTCGTCGGATGCTCGACGAACGGACGACAAGAATCTACGTCCCTCTGCAGTAGTTCGCTTTACGTCAGACGATCTCGTTCCTAGTTCACGGGATAAGTCAATCCAGCCACAGTGGAAGAGACCTTGACCGGAGTTGTTTGTCCTTTTCTTTGTTCTTTCTCCCTTGTTTCTTTTTCTACCCGACTGCTTGGTTCTCTCGCTCTTCCCGCATTCAACCGAGCAGAGAAGCAGGCGAGCCTCCCAGCAATAACCGGCACAAGGCGAGCAGGATCGGAGCTGCTGAGCCGGACGGGGCGCGGCAGGGCCTGACGAGTTAGCAGTCGCGGGGCACAGCCAGTAGGCGGCCGTTCGGTTGGCGGCGTGCTGGAGCAGTCTGGCGAGCGAACGCCGCGGGTCGCGCGGGCGTGTAGGCGCCAAGCGCAGCGTGAAATCGACGCAGCTGGAGGCGGGGCAGCCGGGTCGCAGGCGGCGCGGGAGTGCCGGCCTTGTCCGAGGTCGGGTGCAAGGTCGAGGCGGTACCGGCCGAAGTCGGGGGCGAGGCCACGGAAATGCAGTCGGCCGGGCTCAGCGGTGTCGGGGGCGAGTCGCGGAGCCGGGGACGAGCTCGGGGGATGTTGGGCATGCCGGAGCCTTGCGCAGCTACGTCGGGGTCGAGTTGGTGACGGCGATATGGCGGCGCGGGAGCAGAGTTGTTCCGGGCGGCCGAGGTCGAGACCGCTCCATGCCGACCATGCCCGAGGTCGAGGATGTCTCGTGATGTCGGGATAGGGCTGGTGACGGCGCGGTGATATCAGACTGCCGAGCTTGGAAGTGAAGTCGGGGCGCCGAGTTGAGGATAAACTCGGGCGGGAGCACGCCAAGTTGTGGATACGACGATGTCAAGGCGCGGCTGGAGCGAGCACGCCCGAGGCGAGGTCGGGATCGGGGCGAGTACCTCCGAGGCGAGTTGTGAGCGAGCTCGGGCGAGGTGGCGGAAGGCGAACCCGGGCGTGGGATGTCGGAGATGTCCGAGGATGCATGTGACGGCAACTCCGAGATCGGGGGCGCGAAATGAGGTCGAAGGAGTCACGGGCAAGTCAGAGGGACGCTGGTGGCTGCCGAGCTAGGGGACGACCTTGACGGCCGGGCCCTCGAGGTGTCGATGTCGGCCAAGGCTGGGGGCGGCGTGTGCGGAGAGGTTGTGGACGCCGGAGGTCGCAGAAGCCTGGACTGCGGGCGGGCTCGGGCGCAGGAGTCCGAGCATCCGAAGCCGGGGGCGGACGAGGGCGGCCGAGACAGAGGTCGGGTGAAGCGCCAGAGATGCCGAACTGCCGGGGCGAGGAGGCGGGCGATGTCGGCCATGCCCGCGGCGGGGAAGACGTTGGAGAGGAGCTCGGGTAGCGGCTGAGGGCGCTAAAGTCGGATCGGCGCGGGGCGGGGTACGGGCGGCCGAGATGTCGGGGTCGTGCGACGATGATGAGATCGTGGAGCCAAGGATGCGACCGAGAAGTTGGAGAGGACATGAGAAGGGCCCACAGGCAATAGTTTGAGCCCTTCCGAATTAGCCAACCAGGTACCATCATCATCTCGGCCTGGCTGTGATTACGTCGGTCTGGGTACTGCCTTTTTCTCTTTTTCCTTCCCATTATCGTTTGATGTTTCTTTTTATAACTCAAACAAGACATTAACCTGGGATATCCGGGGTTATATCCTGACACGAGTCCCCGAGGGGATTCGTAGAATCGCGCAGACTTAAAAAACCAAATATCTGCCCAAACTTTTCATTCCAATCGCCCAGCTTTTGGAGGTCCCGGGGATTACATCCCGACATTAGTTTCCGAGCCTGTGGGGGACTCGCAGAGTCGCGCGGAGACTTAGAAAAAATACCAATACCACCGGCTTTGCTTACTCCACCATGTTCCTGCAAAAATACATTCATATGCCGGTTTCTTAGCCACTCTGGGCGTTTTACCGACATAGATGTCTTCGGCCACAGCCGGCTTTTAGCCACTCTGGGCGCATACTGACACGGACGCCTCATGTGCCGGCTTTTAGCCACTCTGGGCGTATACCAACACAGAGTCTAATGTGCCGGCGTTTAGCCACTCTTGGCGTATACCGACACAGACGCCTCCAAACACAATGTCACAAAGGTGTCTCGGGTGTCTCGGTATCTCGGCCATTCCGGGCATATCACACATGTTTCGGTATCTCGGCCACTCTGGACGTATCATAGATGTCTCGGTATCTTGGCCACTCTGGGTACTTACACATGTTTCGATATCTCGGCCACTCTGGGCGTGGATGTGTAGGTATCTCGGGTATTGCCTTTGGCGTACTTGGCCAAACCGAAATGAATGACGATTTGGAAATATTGCCCGATGCCATGATACATTGGGGAACCGAAATAAACAGGGATCTGGAGATATGGTATGATGCCGCGATATATTGGCGAACTGACATAAACGGTGATCTAGAGATATTGCATGATGCCATGATATGTTGGCGAACCGACATAAACGGCGATCTGGAGATATTGCATGATGTCGCGATATATGGGGAACCGACATAGTTAATAACCGAGATGAGATATGCCATTTAGAACTCGGCAAACCGACATGGGTACCAATCCGGTATGATATGCCATCACAACCCGGCAAGCCGATACCACAAACCATATGCAATATATCCTGAGGCAGCAATAAAATATAAGATGGATCCAAGATAACCAATATAATGACCGACATAACTGAGATCTTTGACATGAATATCCTTTTGATAAGTAGATTATCCGAAATGGGTAGAAACTCGGGTAAAACCAACATGGGTACCAAGTCGGGTAAAACCAACATGGGTACCAACTCGGTAAAACCAACATCCCCTTTCAATGTTAGTGCAGGCAGGCATGTACAATAGATATATAACGGGAGCAACAACTTTAATTAACAGGTCACAACAAATTTAAAGTAAGACAGAAAATACGACTACTTGCCCAGCTAGGCACAGGAACATAGAATCGGTTTCATCGAGTCCCCAGGTAAATTTACAGACATAGCAGGCAGACGCAGGAACACGACAGTCCCCGAGTCCAGTCTCGGGATGCCGGCACACAGACGACACAGCAGGAACCAAGATACGACAAGCATATAAATAAATATAAACGAGTTACTCTACCAACTTAGCATGCAAGGTTCAACCGACCGGTAAGCCAGTCCCCGGGTTACGACATCTCGTTCCTGGGTAAACAACAAACATATGACAAAACATGCATAACAGGGCAAGCCCCGGGTAAACAATTAAACTATGCACGCAGGGGTAGTTCCCAATTAAATTCTAAGATAACATAACTGCACGGTACAGATGATGATACTCAAGGAGCACAGCAGCGGTTTGGGATGTCGGTACCGACATAACCCGGGAAATTGGCGTGCAAATGCCCGGGATCCGTTGATGATGAGTGTTCGGATAGATGCCGGCGACCGCTACCTAGGGCGCAGGGATTCCTGTTTGGGGATGCCGGCGACCGCTACCCGAGGCGCAGGGATGCCGGTTTGGGGATACCGGCGACCGCTGCCCGCGGCGCAGGGATGCCGGCGACCGCTACCCGCGGCGTAGGGATGCCGGTTTGGGGATCCCGGCGACCGCTACCCGAGGCGCAGGGATGCCGGTTTGGGGATGCCGGCTGCCCGCGGCGTAGTGATGCCGGCGACCGCTACCCGCGGCAGAGGGATGTCGGCGACTGCTACGCGCGGCGCAGGGATGTCGGTTTGGGGATGCCGGCGTCCACAGCCCGCGGCACAAGGATGTCGGCGACCGCTGCCCGCGGCGCAGGGATGCCGGCGACCGCTACCCGAGGCACAGGGATGCCGGTTTGGGGATGCCGGCGACCGTTGCCTGCGGTGCAGGGATGTCGGCGACCGCTGCCAGCGGCGCAGGGATGACGGTTTGGGGACACCGGCGACCGCTACCCGCGGCGCAGGGATGCCGGTTTGGGATGCCGGCGACCGCAACCGGCGGCGCAGGGATGCCGGTTCGGGGATGCCGGCGACCGCTGCCCGCGACACAGGGATGTCGGCGATCGCTGCCCTCGGCGCAGGGATGCCGGTTTGGGATACCAGCGACCGCTACCCGCGGCGCAGGGATGCCGGATTGGGATGCCGGCGACCGCTACCCGCGGCACAGGGATGCTGGTTTGGGGATGCCAGAGCCCCGAGTTGATGAAGAGGGTCCCGTGCGAAATTGTTCCCGCAAGCGCCACTCCGCCCCACGGTGGGCGCCAACTGACGTGGTGGCGAACAGACAAATGCCTACGGGTAGGCTAATTTGTGGGGCCGACAGACGCTAGGGGATCTCGGGGAGGGATTGCGCAATGAACTCGCGCACAGATAAACTCAACCGACATGGGTACCTGCCCGGATTTACCCTGCTTCGGGGATCTCATGAGGAGATAAAACCCCTCTTGCAGCATCTAACCTAGTTGATATATTTCTCACGGATATTCCGACTTCCGATGATACAAATGCTCCACGAGCTGCTAGACATGCCTCTAGGAGGTCTTAGAGAGCAAATGGAAAGGGGTGAAATGAGTTGTGGGGGGTGGTGGTCTCTCCTCTCCCCCTCCCCCTGGTGCCCTTTATATAGGAGAGCCCAGGGAACAAGCCGGAGACAAGGGGACAAGCAACACTGTTCACCATACACTGTAGCTGAGGTGACTACTGGGTCGAATCGGCACTGTTCACTGTGGCACGCGCAATGTACTGTTGTCCCATCCGTGCCACTGTAGCAACGGCTGCCCATGCCCTGTATCATGACCATGACATGTCTTGCCCATGGCATTGTCCTGTAGTGTTTGGCTTGGTATCTTCTCTGCTCAACCCGGATGGGTATGCCGGGTATCTCTACGACTTCTCATGTGCGTAATCCGACATGGGTATGTCGGATCGCACTCTTCTTCCAAAAATCAACATGGGTATGCCGGATAGTAGTCTTCTCCTGAAATCCGACATGGGTGTGCCGGATAGCAGTCTTCTCCCGAAATCCGACATGGGTATGTCGGATAGCAGTCTTTTCCCGAAATCCGACATGGGTATGCCGGATAGCAGTCTTCTCCCGAAATCCGACATGGGTATGTCGGATAGCAGTCTTCTCCCGAAATCCGACATGGGTATGCCGGATAGCAGTCTTCTCCGACTGCATTCCCTGCACATAAGAAGAAAACAGTGCATAATGACATGCTATATCCTTACCCTACCCGGGGGTAGCCCCCCGACATAAATGTGGTAGATGGTATAACTATATGATACATAATCTTTTAGATCATTAAATTGTGCCACTTGAATCAATGATGTTGTTTTGAGATATTAATTTGCTTAATGGTAAACATGATGGTTTAGTAAAGTGGAATGATTAAATGGTTGGTCTAGAAAAACTTGAAAACTGTGCCACACTTAAATTTCCAGTTGATTGCATAATGGTATATGACTTCTTTATGTCTAAGGCAGCCGTAATGACTTTATGTTATGCGCTACGGTCGGGGAAACCAACGGTGACTTTCTTATTCGCCACGATCCCTCTTGGAGTGATTTTCATTATGCCTTCTAAGATCATATTTTTATTTGGAATATTTTTACTTGTGAGTTCTAAAACTGTGGTTTTCATGGCACGTCCACCACCATATTGCTAGCCTCTTCGGTACTTTGCATTGCCCTTTCTCACATTGAGAGTTGGTGCATTTTTCGCGGGTACATCCAAACTCGTGGGAGATCTTCATCTTGTTATCCTACACATAAGCCAAATATCTTCCTCAAAACATCCACCATACCTACCTACTACAGCATTTTCATAGTTGTTCGGAGATATATTGCCATGCAACATCCATCTTACATTGCATGACTTGTTGTCATTTATTACTTATATATTGCTTTGCGTGTTTCTATAAAGCTGATGTGTGGTTTTACCCATGTTACGCTAGATCATTGCATAACCTGCTACACTGGCAGAGGCACCGTTGACATATGCATTTTATGTATCATTCATATTAGTTAGTTATATCATCAGTATGTTGTTGTATCATCATTAGTGTGGTGTCATATATCATATATCATATGAGGATGCTTGGCCCTAAAAGTGAAAACAGCCATGGAGGCCATCGAAAAGAGAAACAAAAATAGAAAAAATAGAAAAAAAGAAAGAAATAAAAAAGGGGGCAGCATTACTATTCTTTATCACACACATGTGCTTATGTTATAGTAGCATATCATTTATAGTCATCAATTGTGCTCATGTTATAGCACCGTATCGTTTATGATCATTATTGGTGCTCATATTTAGCACCTTTTCTCCATATGAGAGAGTTTTCATGTCTTAGTTGCATAACTATGTGGGGAACTTTACATTATAGAACTTGGCTTGTATACTCCAATGATGAGCCTCCTCAAAAGTGCTCTAGGTCTTCGTGAGCAAGCAAGTTGGATGCACCCCCACTAGTTCCATTGGAGAGCTTTCATATACTTATAGCTCCATGTGCATCCGTTGTGTGGCAATCACTACTCCTTGCAAAGCTTCAATTGTAAGACTTTCTCTTGTCTAATGATCACTTGCAGCTTTGTGAGCCTTTCTTCCGCTGGCTTTCCAAACCTCCGTTAACATTTTCTTAGCCATAACCTCCTGGTGCCAGGAACCAACGTTGAACGCTTGCTTGTTTCTTTTGAACAAATAAAGTATTGATCTTCTACGTGCATATTGATATTGCTTCACTTGATCCTTTCACAAAGTTGTCATGTTTGTTGGAAGCATTAGATGATTATATTGTTGTGATTGAAGCTTAAATCATCTTTAATATCTACTTTGCATAGTTGATTGCTATCTAGTACTATATCATTGAAAGCTTTGCTTGCTTCACCTACTTGTTTATTTATTACTCATTTGATATCAATATAAACTACAGCCCTTATACATTTGATCTCAGTTTACATGCCATGCATTATTACGTGATCAAGATTGTGTTGAAGCATGTCACTTCAGAAATTATTCTTCTTTTATCGTTCTTGCCTACTCGGGAAGAGTAGAACTAAGCTTGTGGATGTTGATACGTCTCAAACGTATCTATAATTTTTTATGTTCCATGCTATAATATAGCATGTTATTACATGTTTTATATACATTTCATATAGTTTTATGCATTTTCTGGGACTAACCTATTAACAATATGCCAGAGTGGCAGTTCCCTGTTTTCTGCTGTTTTTTGTTTCAGAAAAGTACTTAAGGAAATATTCTCGGAATTGGACGAAAAACATCCTAGGATTATTTTTGATTTATGACCGTTCCAGAAGACCGATGATCACACAAAGTGGGGGACCGAGGCGCTGTCACCTGGTCCTCACACAGTTGGCTTCTGAGCCGCGCGAGCACGTGGTGAGGAGCCCTCGGGCCTCCACCGACCTTGCCCTTCCGCCTATAAGTAGCCCCCAAAAACCTAAAAATCACACGATGTTCATTATTTCCTCCACGGGTACCGAGCGCCGCCGCCATCGAAGACAAGATTCGGGGGACAGAAGTCTCTGTGTCGGCACCCTGCCCGGATGGGGAATTGCCCCCGGAGCCATCTCCATCGACTCCACCACCATCTCCATCGCCGTTGCTGACTCCTATGATGAGGAGTGAGTAGTTCTCCCCCGAGGCTGCGGGATCTAAGGTAGCCATGTGGTTTATCTCTCTCTCCCATGTGATCTCTATGTAATTATGAGCTTTGTAATCTAGTTAAATATGTGATGCTACTCTTTATCTATTATGCACACTAGAGGTTACTTTAATATGAACTCCGGGGCTTTTCACAGTTATAATGGTGACAGTGTGTGCACCGTGTGTGATTCCTTTATGAAGTTGTTGGTGTTAGTTTACTCTGACTTTGAGGGTGCTCTTGTAGCCCTACACAATGAATGGTGTTTGTTATCCAACATGAAAGTGTTTGAGAGTAGTGTTTATTTATTTAACTTTGATGTCATTGTTGAGAATGGCCACTGGTGAAAGTAGGATCCCTAGCCCTTGTTTCTAAGCATCGAAACACCGTTTCCAACAAGTTCTGCTACATGTTTGCTTGCTGCCATTTTTATTACACATTGCAATTACTACTTATAATCATCCATATTACTTGTATTTCACCATCTCTTCGCATAACTAGTGCACCTATACATCTGACAAGTGTATTGGGTGTGATGGGGACACAAGAGACTTCTCGTATCTTAATTGCAGGGTTGTTCGTGAGGGTTATCTTTGACCTCTACCTCCCTGATTTTGATATACCTTGGGTGATACACTTAAGGGAAACTTGCTGTTGTTCTACAAACCTCTGCTCTTGGAGGCCCAACACTGTCTACGAGAATAGAAGCGTGCGTAGACATCAATACCGCATCCTCCTGAAGAGCAGGAAGGATCGATTCAGGATTGTTGTTTTCCGGTTGGGAGTCGGATCCCAGTCCGACAACTCCGACGAAGTGGAAGTCAGATCCAGCCGACTCCTGGGAGAAGGTGGATTCAGATCCATCTTGCCGATCGACTTCTTGGTTGAAGGGTTGGTTGGTGGGGTTGTAGAAACGCGGTAAGCCGTATGCCTCCGGCGTGTACACAATGAAGATGTCGATTCCTCCGATCGGCACGATTGCGCACCTGATGAGGTAGTCGTCCGCCGGGAGCCAGGACTCATCTGAGTTGACGTAGTTGTGGCCGCCATATCTTGTGACGCGGCCGATTATGATCTCCTTGCCCACGCCGCCAAGTGTTCCCTCCTGGAACGTGACGCCAGAAACCTTATGTCCCACGGTGGGTGGCAACTGTCGGAGTATCGTCATAATTGACAGGAGACGGGGGTCCTCTAGTCTATGGATGGATGTCGGGAAGAAGGCTGGAGTCATCGAGGTCGGGATTGACCACGACGAGGTTACCCAGCTTCAGATCTCGCAGCGATGGCGAGACCCTACGTGTTGTTATAATTCACTATGAGGCAATAGCCGTGAACATGTTACAATGTGTATGTTGCGTATTGGAGCGTCTATCAGCTTGGCCCTAAAGGCCTCCAGGTTGCAGCTTATATAGGCGGCCAAGTGAAAGTGCATTCTGTGCACTCCCATATTTTGGTGACTAATGACACACAAAAGGTGTTCTAATGTTTGTGATGAAGAATGCAGGTTCTAGTACAGGTCGGTTGACAAAGAGTGAACACTTATATTGCCTAATTTTCAGTACTGCTTCACTTGGTCTTTCATCACGATTTCAGTCAAGAGATTTCCGGAACTCGGAGATTTCCGGTCCCCAGACCGGAGATCTCCGAGCTAATCAAGATTTCCTCTAAGTCAAAAACTCAGATGCGTACTGACTCCAACTCAAGCTTAGCCGAAAATGCTCTAGGAGATTTTCGGCGCTCGGAGATTTCCGAGCCCCAGTCCGGAGATCTCCGAGTGGCAGAAGAATTTTACCAAGTCCAGAACTCAGTTGCGTACTGACTCCAACTCAAGCTTAGCCGGAAATGCTCTAGGAGATTTCCGGCGCTTGGAGATATCCGAGCCCCAGTCCGGAGATCTCCGAGTGACAGAGGATTTTCTACTAAGTCAGGAAGTCCAACCAGCACTGACTCCGAGCCCCGCTCAACCGGATTTCCTACCGGAGATATCCGGGGTCCGGAGATATCCGGGGTCCGGAGATCTCCGGATCTCAACCCGGAGATTTCCAAGCTGACGGCTGTACAATGGGCAGAATTTGGGGAGGGGTATAAATACCCCTCCACCTACATGCAGCAGATTAAGCTTCAAGTTTTCTCTCTCCTTTGTGGTCGAATTCACAGGAGAATAGGGTGAGGCATTAGTGGCGTTGAGCAAACCTTTGTGGTAGCTCACACTCCTCCAACAAGACGTACACCTATGTGGTGGAACTCGGGATAAAATCGCTGTCTTCGAGTTCCTACGGTTGTCTTGTTCCACTCCCCTTTACCGCATCTTAAATTCCTGTACTTGCTTTGTTTCTTTGTTGTCTGTCAGTTGTATCACCTAGTTGCACATATAGACAACTTACTTTCCGCTAGCCTAAAACTGAAAAAGACATAAAAAAATTTCACCACTTAAAAGCTTCACCGCCTGAGACCAAACTTGGACAATGCAAGTTGACCCGAAAGAGGTTACCGAAACTTGGACAATTTCAGGAAGCCTCGCATCATGTTGTTGACTCAAGAGGAGTACCCGACCGATGATGAAGAGTCGGAGGAAGAAACGCCAAATGAAGTGGCGGCTCTTGCCACCACATCAACACCTACCGTTCCTTCATCAACAACAAGAACTCACTCATCAACGACAATACCTCCTTCAACTACGACAAGCTCTTCATCATCTCTATTCACGTCGCCAAATGAGAACTCCATCACCAAGAGCTCAAGATGTCTTATGGCCAAGGCATCGTAGGTACCTTCATCCTCTTCCTCTCTCATGAATGAATTGAATGAGCTTGATGATGCCTCTTGCCTTCAAATCAAGAAAGATCTTGTGGCCTTCGACTCTTTTATCACTAACTTGCAAGGTGATAGCAAGAAACATGTTGGTGCCCTCATGGCTCGTATTGGTGAGCTAGAGCATCTCAATGTAGAGAAGGGTAAGATAGAAAGAGAAGACGCTATTTCTCTATCTTATTTGAAGTCCTCTCTTGAGGAGGTTGAAGAGTCTCATGCACGTCTTGTCGGGTTATGCCTCCCAAGAACCGGGGGTAGTCACTTCCTGAAGTGTAGTTCGTGAAGGGGATTGAACACGGAGGTCTAGACCCTCGAGTGGCTCCACGACGTTGCTCGCCAGACCCGAAGAAGACACACTCACACGAAGGGAGACACCAGCCTTTACCCAGGTTCACGGCCCTCGTGAGGAGGTAAAACCGCTACTCCTGCTTGTCTGTATTAGATGTGGAAGGTTACAGTACAATGGAGCTTGCCGAAAGCTCCCTTGAGGCAGTTCTTGCCTTGGGAGGGAAGCGATCGTATTCTTCCTCCTCGGGGCAGAGGCTTTTCTAACAAGTGTAGCTAGGGTTTACAAGCTTTACAGTGCGCAAAGAGCCGACCCCCGCTATGATGGACGTCCTACCCCTTTTATTGGCGCCTCTGGCCTTCCTCTTCGGTTTGGCCTTCCAGGTGGTTCCCACACGCCAGTGGCAGGGTGGTGTAGGAGTCCACTGTGCTCCATTCGTCCATGGACTCGGTCCATTACTGGTAAAGGTGGGCGCGGTGGCCAACCGGCGGCCGACCGCGCTGTACTGCCCGCAGGGAGGGCAGTCTCTGAGGTGGAGCCCGCGATGACGTCTTCCTTTGGAGGGTTGTGCTGTCCACCCGCTTTATCGTCAGTGTAGAAGGTCCTGGCAGCTGCGCAGCAGGTAGAGCTGCTTTGTTGACCACTTTATCGCCAAGGACAGCGAAGGGAGTGCGTGCGACACTGCATGTGCGTGGCAGAGGCCACGTGCATCTTGTCGTGCTTCCTTGGCCACTACGTTTCCCCTCAGTCGCAGGGAGGCCTGAGGGGATTCCTGTGGGACTCCCTTGAGGCGAGCTGGCGCCTCGGGAGGGTCTCCTGAGGCGAGAGGTCCCTTGAGGCCCTCGTTTCCTCTTCAGGCCCTCGAGGGGAATTGCCTCTCGAGGGTCCCGCCAGGCGGTGATGCCTGGTCCTTAGTCATTTCGTGCGACTGGCCCGTGTTCGAGGCCTGGGGGGAATGGGCTCTCCATACCCCCGTTCCCACTGGGCTGGCAGTAGCCCCCGGGCCCATGATGGGCGCGATTGAGCCCATGGGCTCAGGCGAAGCGTCGTGGGCCCTTAGTGCCCAGCCGGCCCGAGCCACGCGGCACTTGGACGAATAACGGTCTCGCACGATCCGGGGCGCGAGTCGTGGGGGGTCCCCCCACGTCCCGGTAACTGCTCCTCGAGGTGACATAAAGCCCGAGGGAGGCGGCAGGGAGCCGTTACCGTTTCCAAACCTTCTCGCAGGAATTTCCGCTCTACATAGCTCTCCGCCTCCAATCTCTCCTGCGAATCTTCGTCCTCCAACTCCTCCAGGCTTCCGCCCCCGCAACAATGAGCCCACTCAAGAGCAAGGGCATGGCCGCTGCGGGGTCTTCCTCCCAGACAGAGGTCACTGAGACCGTGGTAGGCGCGGCACTGCTGGGCGTGCGCGTCAACGAGAAGGCGCTCGCCAAGGTCCGACACGTGGTGGCGGACCGGACGAACGAGCACGGCGCCACCGCCCTGAAGCCCGCGGCGCACGGGAAGCGCCCGCGAGGGTTATTTGTTTTTCAAGATAAACAATGTCCGTTAGGCACCTAATCTTTATGTCATAATAGATCCGAACACTTGCCTCGGATTGACTTCAATATATAATTGCTCCAGTCTTCCCGGTCTTCCAGCACTGCCTGGCTGCGGGCCTGGTGCCGCCCTTCTCGCCGTTCTTGGAGGCGGTGTTGGCGTTCTACCAGGTGCAGCTGCTGCACCTGCACCCCAATTCCGTCCTGATCCTCGCCGTCTTCGCCTACCTCTGCGAGGCCTACCTGGGCCTGGAGCCCACGGTGGGGCTGTTCCGGTGCTTCTACGCACTCCGGAACACGGCGAAGAACGAGCGCTCTGGGTGCGTCTTGTTCCGCATCGTCGATGGCATGGGGAGCGTCTACATCCCCATGTCTTGGAACGAGGGCAAGGCCATCACTTCGGTGACGAAGAAGGTGGGCGACTTCCGCCAGAAGTGGTTCTATGTTGGGGTGGAGCGTCCCTGCGCTTTCCTCGAGGTCCCCGACGAGCCCCCGGTGAAGAACTCCCATTGGGGCAAGGCCACCTTCGACGACGCCACGAACGTGAGCCTGATGGGGCGTCTGAGTTCCCTCCGCGAGGAGGGCCTCACGGGGCAGATGGTCGTCGCGGACTTCGTGACGCGCCGCATCACGCCCCTTCAGGCGCATTCGGTCCCCATGTGGATGTACTCGGGGCCGAAGGACAAGATGCGGCTTCACGCCGAGGACAACGACAGGACGCCGTCGACGACGTCCTCTCCGCGCTCTTCGTCAACCCATCGGTGCTTCCCGTGGATGAGCTCCCCGCAGCGCTCCGTCCCCTTCATCAATATAATCTGACGGAGCGCATGCACCTCCTGGAAGGGATGCCTCCGTTAACCCCGATAGGCCAGGCGGACCTCGAGGCGCCAATGCCGGTCGCGCGGGGAGCAGAGGGGGCCGACTCTCCCACGGCCTCAGGAGCTGGCCTAGGTGAGGAGGAGACCGCGACTGGGGAGGTTTCCTCTTCGAGAGCTGGGCCATTTACTGATGAGATTTGCGATATCTCGTCAGGCGATGGAGACGCCTTCGTGGTGGCGCCCTCGCGCCCCGTGGAGGAGGAGGCTGAGGAAGGGGAGGACTCGGGCGCGGAGGCCTCTCCAGCAAGGCGCAGGGCTTGCACAAAAGCCGCCGTGGACAACCCAGGGGCGAGGCCGTCTGACGTCCCTTCCAAGAGGAAGGCAGAGGCGCCCCCGGCAAAGCCTGCTTCCAAGCCCTTTCCCTCGTGGCGCTCGCCAGGCCTGGCGTGGGTCGATGCTGACGCCCCCCCTTCAGTGTTAGTGCTCACAACTTTGGATCATTCGTCTTTTAGTTTTCTCCCTTGCACTTCTTTTTCCTGAAGTCTCTTCTTGGGCTCCTGTCAGTGCCTTTGCGCCCGCGAAGCGCCGCCGGCTCTGCAAGGCATCCAAGGTGAAGAGCGCCACGGCAGGGGCCGTGGCTGACGAGGCCGCGAGGCCTGTGGAGGCAGCCCCCACGAGCCTCCTTGAGGGGGCGCCTCAAGCGGAGGCTGATGCGTCCCTGGCAGAGGCAGCAGGGCCTCAGGTGGAGGTGGGTATGGCTCGCCCAGAGGCACCTGCTCCGCCTCCCGAGCCTCTGGTGGTGGAAGGCTTGGAGGAGACTACCTCCGCGCCGCCTCGCGCTCCTACTCCTCCTCGCGCCGCTACGCCTCCGCGCGAGGCCACTCCACCGCGCGAAGCAACGCCGCCGCACGCGTTGACGCCTCCGCGCGCGCCTACCCCGCCGCCTGCGGCCACTACTCCCGCGCAGCCTGCGATGGAGGCGCGCGAGGCAGCAACATGCACAGGCGGCTCTACCGGGGGAGATGCTTCCTCGCCTCTTCGCCAAGCCATGCCCGAGGATCGCCCGGCAGCTGCAGGCCGGAAGTGGACGCCGGCTCGGGCGCGGGCGCAGCCCAGGCTAGCCCCCGAGCTTCCCCCGAGGCCGGGCCTGCGCGAGCCAGGAGCTGGTCCTCCGCAGCTGGGACTGGAGCGCGGTGCGCCGTGAGGTCGCCTTCGGCCTCGTAAGGGAGTCCTTGGAGGGCCTGGAAGCGCACCTTGCCCTTGGAGACATATGGCTCGCTCGGCAGCGAGAGGAGTTGGCAAAGTCATGGGCGTCGCTCCACGCGGCAGTCGAGGCGCGCCGGCTGGAGGATGCGGCGCTGCAAACTGCGCGCGAAGAGGCCACCCGCTTCGCCAAGGAGATCCGCGAGGGGGCTATTCGCGACGCTGCGGAGCTCCTTAACCCTCTCCAGGCTGAGCGCGATGCCGCGGCGGAGCTCTTGCGCGAGGCCAGGGCGGAGCGCGAGGCGATGGAGGGGTCGCTGGCGCAGAAACGCCGCGAGCTGGGACAGCTGGAGACCCAGCTGCTCTCCGCCCATAAGGCCGCGCAGGTCGCTCTGGAGGAAGAGCGCAAAGATTTTGCCGAGCGTGAGCGTCAGCTGGCCCTCAAGGGGAAGGAGCTGCAACAGCGCGAGGAGCAGCGCCTCCAGGCGGAGAAGGACCTGGTTGCCCAACGCGAGGCCCTTGAGGAGCGCGAAGGAGACCTGGCCCAGGCGACCGCGAAGTACGACGAAAACGTCGCTGCCCAGAAGATAGCTTACGAGCGCTTCAAGCGGCGTTTCACCGAGAAGAAGAAGGAGGCCGAGGACGCCCTCACGGAGCGCGAGAAGCAATTCCACAAGTCCACTTCTCAGAAATACCGCGATTTGGCCCTGGCACAGGAGGATCGCTTCAAGGTCAAGCACGCCGTGGATGCTCGGCGTATCGCCGAGCTCGAGAGGGCCAACTCCATGCTGGAGGAACGCCTTAAGCGCGCCAAGGATGCCCATCGCCGAGCAGAGGAGGCTCGCACCGAAGTTGTCTATGAGCTCAACACCTTGGCCAAGGACGTGGAGGAGCAGGTGGCCCCGGTGATGCAGCGGGCGGCGGAGGCCTCAGACTCCGCTATTGCAGCTCGCACGCTCTCGAAGCAGCGCGAACGCATGTTTGAGGCGTTGGTCGCTCGTGGCAACGAGCTCGCCGCACGGCTTGGTGCAGATGCGCCGCACACCGACGCTCGGGGCTGCGGCGATGCTGCCATGTACCTGGTCTACTTCGACCAGCTCTTCGAGGCGCTCGAGGGTCCCATCGCCGATATTCGCGAGCTGATTGAAGAAGAGAGCCAGCAGCTCCTGGGGGTGGTTGTGGATCACATCTTCACCAACCTCAAGCTCCTCACGCCAGGCTTCGACATCTCCTCCGTCACAGAGGCTGCTCAAGGCGAGGACGCGCGGCGCGTCTCCGGTTCGCTCCGTGAGCAGGTTGACGCCTTCTGCAACCACTTCAGGCGCGCGGAGGCTACAGCTGAAGACAGCGAGGAGGAGGCCTGCCACGCCGAGGATGACGAGGGTTCTGCAGAGGAGGCCCAAGGCGGCGATGCTTCCCCATGAGCCGTTCTTTACTGCGCCTGCGCGTGCTCGTATCTGCAACGGCTGTGTGCTTAGACATTTTTAAGACCTTTGGCCTATAATATACTCTTTAACTGATGTTTAATTCGAGTTTGTTTGCCCCCCGTGAGGTCTCTTTGGACTCATCTTCATGCCTATTTGTTCTCTGCGTCGGTAGGTCCCATCTCTTCGTGCCATGACTCCGCCACTTTGGTATGCAGGAGCGATGACTCCGCAAGGCCGGGGGGAGTTTAGGCATAGCAGAGGTAAGAGCCCTGAGTCGCGATGCTCAAGTGACCCCCTTAGACGTGCGAGTAGTCCATGAAGCTTAAGTGAAAGCGAAGTCGCTTGAGTGGCAAACGCGCGCTAGGGAAAGGAAAACACTCTTAAAGCGTGGGTGCGAGACTTAGCTTCTTGAGGTTTTCGCCCTGCGAAGGCCTTTTGCCTGGCGAGGTTGCCCGCTTGAGGTGTCGCTCCTGAGGAGACTTTTCGCCTGGCGAGGTTGCCCGCTTGAGGGGTCGCTCCTGAGGAGGCTTTTCGCCTGGCGAGGTTGCCCACTCGAGGGGTCGCTCCTAGACGCCCCTTCAGGCTTATGGCGGGATTTCCCTGCATATGTTAGAGGGGCGAACCCAAACGCTGGAACACGGCTCAAAGGGCTCGTGCGCTGTGACGCCCGAAAATCGGTACTATGTAGATTTAAGAGATTCCGCCGAAATCCGCATAATAACGATTTTTGGTCGCCCACCAGACATAATGTGCACGCCGAAACATGCGCATTATGTGGGTGGAATTGTGATAACATTACAACAGTTCCGATACATCCACGAATACAACAGAAGATATAAATACAACAACGACTCGAACGAGTCAAGATACAAATGATACAATACAAAGAGTCAAATGACAGCGGAAGCAAAATGGTATCCGACTACAGATAAGATGCAAATTGGACTAAGAGTCCTGAAGATAAGCGATGGCTCCATATCCCTGCTGTCAGACCCTGAATTCAAGCTACACAAACGAAATGTATTGGTTGGGCCACACAACCAAGAACATACTGGGGTTACCAATCCCAGGACACAAGAAGGCCAGGCTCGGAATGGATCATCGGCCGACAGCTCTTGGCGACCCCAACGTCACATACGTTTCCAGATTGTGCACGCAAGAACCCAAAAAGTCTTCCAACTCGTATACTTCAAACATACACACATGGTATACGAGTCGGATTTTTAACAAGTTGAAACCACAGAATAAACCTAAGACACAAAGAAAGGAAATAATATCCAAAAGGTCTCACGGAGCAAAATATAGCGAATGGCACCAATCAGAGGACACATGTCCCAACATTACATCATGCAGCGGAAAACAAACCGGTCTGAGTACAGACAAGAAGCAAAGGGCTCAAAGGCCGAAACGGAAAAGAAGGCCCATCCACGCGGTCCACCAGGAAGAAGCCTAGGGGAACTCTAACTACTCGTCGTAGATCTCATTGTCAAACTCCACGTAGTATCCACCAACCTGGTCGTGCGAAGAATCCTCAACTGCAGAAAAACCACAGCCCGCGAACGGGTCAATACACCGAAGCGTATCGAACAAGCTTAAGCTAACAGGTTACAAAACTGTAAGATTCTCAAAGTATGGGGGTAAGTGTACTTAGCGGCAACAACACTAGCAACCTAAAGAGACGCACTAAAACTTCCGTCTAATCAGAGAGGGATAAGAGAGCGTTTTAGTAGCCATCTACAACTAACACCAGTCATAACCCATTCTCGAATTAACCCCCTCAACCAGATATGAGGAAGCAATTCGGGAATACTCACACGTTAACAATTTAGTTACCAGTTCTTGTGAAAGTAATTCTATATTACTAGTCCAATTATTAAACAATGATTACGTGTAAGTTGTCTAGATCTCATTAGTCGGCAACGCACCAAGTTGTCCATAACCGCGGACGCGGCTCATCGATAAGATTATACCCTGCAGGGGTGCACTACTGGACCCATACTCGCATGATCAACCCAGTCAAAAACATTAGGGCCTTTCAACCCAACTCTTTTCCTTCACCGCAACAAGTCCAGGAGCCACGGGAGCTATGCTGGTCCCGGCCAAAAGGGTGTGGACTCTCGCAGGACACACCCCTCCGCACCAACAGGCCGCGCCCTATATGCATGTAACAAGGCACACCGCCAAAGTAAAATACTACACAGGTATCGATGCATATGAGACAAATGGAAAACACGAACTAGGTGCAGCTCCCGGAGAAGTTGAAGTTCCAGTCAAAGTCGAGGGGGGCTCCATAGGGCCTCCCACAAGTGGTTAGTGCGCTCAGTCTTGGATTAGGGGAGCAAGATCTCAGTTCCTAGGTCGACACTTAGCAGAACAAAACACCTCGTCAGGCCTTCCGCCGGTGCCTTATCTTTTAATTATAGAACCCCAAAATAAGTCATCAGTTTATTAAAAATAGAATAATCTATCATACTAAGCATATGAGATGAAGACAAAGGAACGACTCGCTCAACCAATTGTAAGCATGCACTATGACTCGCAAAGGCCAACAGATAAAGTGCAAGGGGTTATGGGTTGTGGCGATAGAGCTGTATAGGCTGCAGGATAAACATGTGATGGGATCGCAGTTCAAGAATCGATAACTAGGATAGCATAAATCTCAAGGCAGGAATGAAAACCAAACAATCGTGTAACCGGTTAGCAGAAGCTTGCCTAGCAGCTCGTGGCCTGGCAAAAAAACTGGAACCTCAGTATCGTAGGTACTCGCAGCAGACGCGTCGTCGTCTACCCAAAGAAAGCCAAACACAGACAATAGGAGACAATGCGCAAACAAATGATGATGTAATATGGTATGAGATGATTAGGTCATATTAATGCGGGGAAGAAATCCCGGCAGAAAGATTAGGTTGCAAGTTATTTATGTAATCTACAAATTAAATATTGTTTAACTGATATAACAGGTATGGTAATCTAATTAATTTAAATGGAATAGACATTAATTAATTATTTGCCCAACACATTACATATTTAGTAATTAATTGCAATTATTTACCTACAACTCCGATTAAATGTTTATTAGAATGGCAAGGAAAAGGGGTATAAAAGATATGGGCAATTTAAATGGAATTAGGGCATTATATATTTGTTACCCCACATATTCCATATTTAATTATTTAAGTGCATTTGTTAAATTAAACTAAGCATTTAAAATAAATGATGCAAAATGACATAAGAATGTGATAATCATGTTCATTGCATTTTTCTGATATAAAAACATATAAAGTTTATTTTATTTGGAGTTATAGAAATAAGGTTATTGCACTTTTTGTTCTAGGGTGGTTTCTGAAAATTAGCCAGGGACCTGTTCGTGAAAGCAAAAATTATTTGTAAGGCTTCGAAAAGAAAGACCCAGATAGCAGGGGGCTCTGGGTAAAATCCCAGAGCCTCTCTCTATGACTGGTGGAGCCCACTGTCAGTGAGAGGAGAGAAAATAAAAGGAGTGGAATTTTATTCCCTCCGGCCGGGGATCGAACCCATGCCCACGCGCGCGCTGGAGTTTTTCGCTGCTAGCCACTGCGCCTCGATCGAGTTGTTGACACACTACCTAATGTACTGATTTTGTACTGAAAACCAAGAGTACAACCTGACGATTTGAAGTTCCTGAAGAACATCAGGAGCAGCGACGGCGGAAGAAACGGGCGCCGGTGACCTCATCCCGGGCGGCGCCGCTGTGTTCGGTGCGTGCACGGGTTGCTCGAGATCGGACGGGGCGATTTTTGGGCTCGGGGGCACAGGGAATGCACAGGAGGCTCGAGTTGGTGCTGACGGCGTTGGTGTGCCGTGGCGGACTCCGGCGCCGGTGAACTAAGACGAAGCGGAGACGATCTGGAGGGGGAAAGGACGGGGACGAGGTGCAGCTCACCTAGGTGCACACCATGGCGAGAGGAGAAGGCGCGGGGTGGCCGAGCTCGTCCGATCGGTGCCGGAGACGAAGCGGAGGTGCGCGGCCGGCGTCGGAGATGAGAGGAGGAAGCGGCGCGTCCCGGGCCCGGGCCTCTGCCGACGAAGAACAAGAATGGCGTGGCGCAGCCGCTGGCGCGAAGTGGAGGAGGGGCGAGCGGGGTTGCGCCGGAGACGGGAAAAACCGGCGGCGGCGCTCCGGCGAGTTTTAGGTGGAAAACAGGGGAAAGGAGAGGGCGGCGGCGGGCAGAGGGGCTAGGGTTTTCCTCCGGGGCTGCGCGATTTATAGAGAAGGGGGAAAGGAGATGGCCGTGGGGGCTAGGAGGCAGTGAGGAGAGCTCCATGGCCAGCGTGTAAAGCAAGGTCGACTCGCTGTCCGTACGAAGAAGGAGAAGATGGGAGTGGGCCGGGCTGGTGTGCTGGCTGAGTTGGGCCGTGGTGGCCCAGCTCGGCCAGGCTTTTTTTTTGTACTGATTTTTCTTTTTCTTCTTTTCTGGTTTTTGTCTTTTAACAAAAATGAGAGAAAGAAAACATGACAAAACTTTTAAACAATTTTTAATAGTTTCAAAAATAGTGATATTAAGACATGGTTTGATTATTTACAAAATTTTGAGACTTCATTTGAACTTCTTTAAAACACATTTGAATTTAAATAAGAATTTAAATGGGGAAAAAGAATTTGGAAACAACATAATTAATTAAAAAATGCAACCACAAATGCAATGATGACATGAAGCTCCATTAAAGTGCACACAACTTTGGAAAGTTACAAACGGGCTGTTACAACACTCCCCCCTCAAAGGAATCACGCCCCGAGATTCTTCATGGAGCAACGAAGAGGTCGGGATACTCAGCACGGAGGTGGTCTTCACGTTCCCATGTAGCTTCCTTGTCAGAATGATGAGACCATTGAACCTTGTAGAACTTGACAGTGTTGTTTCGGGTGCGACGTTCAGCTTCGTCAAGAATGCGAATCGGTTGTTCCACATAGGAGAGATCTTCTCGAAGTTCAATTGATCCATGATCAACTGCATGTCCTGGATCTTGGAAGCACTTCTTGAGTTGTGACACGTGGAAGACATCGTGCACTTTGGAGAGGTTTGGAGGAAGTTCCAGACGGTAAGCCAATTCACCACGCCTTGAAAGAACGTTGAAAGGTCCAACATAACGCGGAGCGAGCTTTCCTTTGATGCGAAAGCGTTGCGTGCCTCTCAGAGGAGTGACACGAAGGTAAGCTTGATCACCAGGTGCATAGACCATGTCTCTGTAATTGCTATCATAATAGCTTTTCTGCCGAGACTGGGCAATCTTCAGATTGTCACGAATGATGCGAACCTTTTCTTCAGCCTCCTGGATAATATCCGGACCAAAGAATTGACGTTCACCAGCTTGGGATCAATTCAGAGGAGTTCTGCATTTGCGGCCATAGAGAGCTTCAAAGGGAGCCATGCCTAGACTTGCTTGGAAGCTGTTGTTGTAGGAGAACTCAGCATACGGAAGGCAATCCTCCCATTTCATGCCAAAGGAGATAACACAAGCTCTTAGCATATCCTCCAGAATTTGGTTCACTCTTTCAACATGTCCACTTGTTTGCGGATGGTACGCTGTGCTGAACAGAAGTTTTATACCCAAGGCTTTCTGAAAGCTATCCCAAAATCGAGAAGTGAAGATACTTGCACGATCTGAGCTTATTGCCAAAGGAACACCATGCAACTGAACCAGTCTTGTCATATAGAGTTCTGCCAACTGATCAGCTTTGATCATCTCTTTGACAGGGAAGAAGTGAGCCACTTTGGAGAGACGATCAATGACCACAAAGATTGCATCGTTGCCTTTCTTGGACTTTGGAAACCCAGTAATGAAGTCCATTTTGATCTTGTCCCATTTCTACTCAGGAATTTGCAGTGGTTGAAGAAGTCCAGGTGGTCTCTGATGAACTGCCTTGACACGACAGCAAACATCACAATGAGACACATAACGAGCAATTTCACGCTTCATCCTGGTCCACGAATAGATAGTCTTGAGATCCTGATACATCTTTGTGCTGCCAGGGTGGATAGAAAGCGGAGTATCATGAGCCTCCTTAAGAATTAGCTCTCTTAAGCTGTCAAGCTTGGGCACTACAATGCGTTCTTCAAATAGCAAGGTACCCTTGTCATCGAGAGAGAAATTCTTGTACTTATCCTTGCCGATGTTTGCTTTGATATTCTTGACACCAGAATCACGCAACTGTGCGGCACGGATCTTATCCTCAAGTGTAGGAGTGGCAATCAAGTTTGCAAGATAACCAGAAGGAACCACTTGAAGATTGAGCTTCTTGAATTCTTCTTGAAGAGGAGGTTGGATGTCCTCAACCCTGAGATTGTTGCAATAGGACTTGCGACTGAGAGCATCAGCCATTACATTAGCTTTGCCTGGAGTGTAAGAGATGGTATGTAGCGCCCCATCTTTTAAATAAAGATGGAACACCTGTGTTATGTGCTAGTCCCTGGATCACTGCCAGCACCACAGTACAAAATATATAGTATCATTGCATAAGTATCAAAATACTACATCGAGATCCAAAAATAGCCAAGTATAGCTTTATTACAAAGTGCATAGTCATGAAGACTAGCTAAAATATTCAGAGTTCACAACGAAAATAAAAGCAATGGGCCTTCTCTTCTAGCATACGCCACAAGCAGACAGGTTGGGTGTAGAATCGAGTCCAAACTTACTCCTCATCAGAATTACCTGCACATTTGAATATGCAGCCCCCGTAGGAGGTCAATACAATGAAGTATTGGCAAGTGACTATGGTGGATAAATTATGACAAGTCTAACTCTATATGCATATTTGGCTTGGTGGAGTTTGTAGGCTATTTTGCAGAAAGCCAGTTTTCTCCTATCTTTTGTAAAACACTTTTGTATCTCAAAGACTTGGCACCAAGGGATGAAGCCCAAGTGCACCAATAATTCTTTCCTTAGTCAAATTTTACTTTACGAAAACCATGTTGAGATTCTTCCGTCCATCCTTGTCCAGTTGCTCGAAGTTGTCCATCACCGGGGACACGGTTGAGTACTCAGTTTGTCGACTCTGTAGAGGTTGTGCACTTTCACCTTAAGACTCAATTAACCCAGACATCCTATACACGCGGAGTGCATTAAGGAAAGGAGAGAATTGAGACAAGAACTTTCAGAAGAAGGATACAACCATACTAGCAAGACCCGTTCCACCTATCAACTCTACATCTGCTTGTCAAGCTGACAGGTTGCAATCTCACAACTTAGTAGTTCTAGACAGAGCCCATTGTCAGAGGGCTGCACGTAAAGCTTCTTAACTTGGAGGGACTTAGAAATCTCTTTGTTCCTGGGTGGCCATCCACAAGTGCGCTTCTGGGTGACAACCACCATACTCATGGCCCTAAGTAGAATAGAAATTCATCCTAGGCAAAGACAACCACAAGCATGGTCCCAAAAGCCACTCAACATAAACCAAACAACCAATTCCACCCAGAAGTGCATTCAAGGTTTTAACACTTAGCAATAATTCTATAACATGATAAGTAAACTCCTTTATAGCATAACTAAGCATCTAATAAAACTTTTGGTGGCTGCATGGGGAGGGATGGCTACTCACTACTAGGATATTTTCAAAGTGTAAACCAACTTAGCATTATAAGATAGTTCAAAATTTCCCTATCATGCATACTACTCAAAATCTACTAATAAAACATATAGAAAACATAGGATAGATTATGAATGTCACTTGCCTTGGTAACAAGAGGAACAAGCACATCAAGAATAACAATCACAAGGACCTTCCTCTTCTTCACAATCTAGAGACAAACAATAAAACTAAATAAACACACAAGCATAGCACTTAAAATATCAAGACAAAATATGTATGCATGCTTAATATGCAATTCACTTAACAAGACCAAATGATTACCATTTTAATTTCTCTGTTATTAAGGCATAAAATGCAATGATCAATATTTTAATATTTTATTTAATCATTTAAAATATTGACCATATTAGTAGTTTTAAGTTCTAAAACCAATTTCTTTAAGTCTATTATGAGAAGTTTCAAATAAAACTCATGTTACACTCTCTGGACAGAGGGCATTAATAAATCTCTAAAACAATTGGATTTATTTGGAAAGAAATTTTATTAATTAAATTATAGATTTAATCATCCGAAGGCTAAACAATTAAATTCCGCAATTTAATATACACTAAAAGGATAAACTAATGAAACCATACTAAACTACACGAGCAGAGCTTCACGTGGATATAAAATTCATCAAATTTGGATGAACAGAACAAAAGTTATGAATTTTGTAAGTTTGTGTTGTTTTCTGTTTTTAAAACAATTTCTCAGCGAAAATAGAAAAATAAATATGCCACGCGGCGCTCTCTGATTGGCCGATACCGGTTCGGCGCGGATCGCGAACCGTCTGATCTACTTTAAAATGAACGCTCCAGATCCACCCGATCTAGATCCATTGGATCTAGATCCGACGGCCAGGATCAAAAGGGGGCGGACGGGCGGCGCGGTTCGCCGGCGAACTCGTGTCCGCGGCGGCGCCATCGTCGGCATAATCGTTTCCGGCGATCTACGACGTGCAGGCAAGAACGGCACGTACCGCTACGAAGAGGAGGTCGAGGCGGAGATGTTGGCGCGTCAGGGGTCTTCGGCGTGCTTCCCTTCTCCTCCTAAAGCTCGCCGGAGATGGAGTCGGCGGCGGTTTGCTTCGGTTGATCACGGACGCGATGATCTGGAGCAGAAGAACAACAGGGAAGATGTCAAGGACGTGCGCGCGCTAACTAGGAGTCGGAAGAGAGGCGCGGGAGGACTCGAGGAGCTCTGCACTCACCGGAGATTGAAGATTTTGGCGGCGGCAATGGCGGACGGCGGCGGGCAGTTTCTGAGCGGCCTGGAGGCTATCTTCTAGGGTTTTGGGGTTCGGGAGGAGGCGGCAGAGGGGGGGGGGGTTTATATGGGGACGTAGGGGAGCGATTAAATCGCGATTTGCCACCGGATTTTGATCCGTAACAGACTAGGTTTCGTTGAGTTTATGTTCTTCGCGACTTGGGGAAGATGACGAGTGGGGCCGGGCTGTCAGCGACTGCGAAGGAGGGAGGTGGGCTGCTGTTGGGCCTCTGCGCTTCGCCTGCGCTGCGCGCACGGGAGGGAACGAAGTGGGCTTCGGCCCAGATTGGGTCGGGCCGTTCTTCTCTCCCCTTTTTTTTAACAAAACATTTTCTGATTTAAAAAATTTCATTCAATTTTGATTTTAAAACTTAGTCAAAACTTTTCAGAAAAATTCATAAAAATATGTTTTGAAAAGCTAATTTAATTTATAACTTTTTGATATCATTTTGCTAAATAAATAAAATAATAAAATACATATTTGTATAAGGTGCTCAAATAGACCTCTTTAATGAAAACAATTTTATTTAACCTTATAATTAAAATTCAGTTTACTCCTTATGTGATTTCAATGCCATACTTTTATGATGCATGATGCTTGAATGCAAAGTTTTAAATTTTTGAGAAATTTGGGATGTTACAGACTAACCCCCTTAAGAAGAAGCTCGCCCTCGAGCTTCGGAAAGGTCAGCAAAAAGGTGTGGGTGGTCTTCTCGGAGGTCATCCTCTCGTTCCCAGGTGGCTTCGTCTTCGGTGTGATGATTCCACTGGACCTTGCAAAACCTGATGGTTTTAGTACGGGTGACTCTTTCTGCTGTCTATAATATCTTGATGGGCTTCTCTTCGTATGTCAGGTCACTCTCCAATTGTACCTCCTCGAGGGGTACAGTATCCTTTAAGGGAACTCCCATCATCTCGGGTTGACATTTCTTCAACTGACTGACATGGAACACATTATGAACAGCAGACAGTACTTCAGGTAGTTCTAACTCATATGCCACTTCACCTTTGCGAGACAGAATTTTGAATGGTCCAATGAATCGAGGTGCTAACTTTCCTTTGATTCCAAACCTTTTCACGCCCCGAAGTGGTGACACCCTTAAATAGGTTCTATCTCCCACTTCATAGGTGACTTCTCTACGCTTGGAATCTGCATAGCTTTTCTGGCGTGACTGTGCTATTTTCAACCTGTCTTTAATCAGCCTGACTTTCTCCTCCGCATCCTATATTATATCAGGTCCAAAGACACTCCATTCTCCTACACCACTCCACAACAGTGGGGTTGTGCATTTCTTTCCATATAATGCTTCGAACGGTGCCATCTCAATGCTGACTTGGTAACTATTGTTGTAGGAGAACTCCGCGTATGGCAAATTATCATCCCAACTAGATCCATAGTCGAGCGCACAAGCTCTTAACATATCTTCTAAAATCTGATTCACTCTTTCAGTCTGACCATCTGTTTGCGGATGGAAAGCCGTACTGAATTCCAATCTGGTTCCCAAAGATTCGTGCAACTGCTTCCAAAAATGAGAAGTGAACTGGGTCCCCCTATCAGACACGATACTCTTAGGAACGCCGTGAAGGCACACAATTCTCTTCATGTAAATATCGGCTAACTTTGCACTAGTATAAGTGGTCTTCACGGGTATGAAGTGAGCTATTTTGGTTAGGCGACAAACAATAACCCAAATAGAATCATAACCCGATCTGGTCCTTGGTAATCCAGTGATGAAGTCCATCCCAATGGAATCCCACTTCCAATCCGGTACTTTCAAAGGTTGTAAGAGTCCTGCTGGTTTCTGATGTTCTGCCTTTACTCGACTACATACATCACACTTAGCGATGTATTCTGCTATTTCTCTCTTCAGATTATTCCACCAAAATATCTCTTTCACATCCATATACATCTTGGTATTTCCCGGATGAATTGAATAAGGTGTTTCATGAGCTTCTTGCAGAATTAACTTCCTAATATCAGGGTCATTGGCCACACATACACGTTTTTCACACAAAATCCCCTGCTCATCCTCATGAAATCCTTTAGCTTTTCCAGATCTTAAATTGACTTTGATCTCTTCTATTTCCTTGTCTCCTTTATGAGCTTCACGTATCTTGTCCATCAAAGTGGGCTGTATAACTAATGAGGTTACAAACCCTTCAGGTACTACTTCCAACCTGAGGTCCTTAAATGCCTTACATAAATCCTCGGGTAATTCTCCTGCTGTAAGGCCATTCACATACACTTTTCGGCTCAGAGCATCTGCTACCACATTAGCTTTTCCCGGATGGTATTGAAGACTTAGATCATAATCTTTAATAAGTTCCAGCCATCTTCTTTGTCTCATATTCAATTCCTTCTGTGTAAATATGTACTTGAAACTTTTTTGGTCCGTGAATACCTCACATCTTTTTCCCATCAGGTAGGGTCTCCAAGTTTTCAGGGCATGCACTACTGATGCTAACTCGAGATCATGAGTTGGATAATTTGTTTCATGTTTCTTGAGTTGTCTGGAGGCATAAGATGCCACTCTGCCTTCCTGCATCAACACACTTCCCAAGCCTTGGCGTGAAGCATCACAATATACTTGGAATTCCTTCTCCAAATCAGGTAAGCATAGAACTGGGGCTGAAACCAGACGTTTCTTCAACTCCTGAAAACTGGCTTCGCATGCCTCTGTCCACTCAAATTTCTTCTCCTTCTTTAATAATTCCGTCAAGGCCTTGGCAATCTTGGAGAAGTTTTCAATGAATCGTCGGTAGTATCCTGCTAGGCCCAGAAAACTTAGTAATTCACCAACATTTTTCGACGGTTCCCAATTAGTTACAGCTGAAACCTTTTCAGGATCCACTGCTATACCTTCCTTGGACACCACATGGCCTAAAAATCCGACTTGTTCTAACCAAAACTCACACTTGCTGTACTTGGCATACAAATTATGTTCACGTAGTCTCTGCAATACCAGATGCAAGTGCTCTTCATGTTCTTTGTGACTCTTGGAGTAGATTAGAATATCATCTATGAACACTACCACAAACTTATCCAGAAAATCCATGAACACTTTATTCATCATATTCATGAAATAGGCTGGTGCAATGGTTAATCCAAAAGGCATTACTGTGTACTCATAAGAGCCATATCTCGTAACAAATGCAGTTTTGGGTATATCCATTTCTCTAACTTTCATTTGGAGGTACCCCGATCGAAGATCGAATTTTGAGAAAACACAAGCACCTTCTAGTTGATCAAATAGTTCATTTATCTTGGGTAACGGGTACTTGTTTTTGATAGTTTGCTCGTTTATATCTCTGTAATCCGTGACTAGCCTCTGGGTTTGATCCTTCTTTTTAACAAATAAGACTGGTGCTCCCCATGGCGATGAACTTGGACGAATGAATCCTTTCTGGATATGTTCCTCTAATTGCTTCTTGAGCTCTTTCAATTCATCGACGGCCATAGGATAATGTCTTTTAGCTATTGGCCCTGTTCCCGGCTTCAGTTCGATGAGAAACTCTACATCTCTATCGGGTGGCATCCCAGGTAGTTCCTCAGGAAAAACATCCGGGTATTCCTTGACAATAAGCACATCACCAAGGCTAACCCCCTTAAGAGAATTCAGCCTAACCTTCTTAAGTTCGAAAGTTGATCTGAACTTAATCTTCCTTTTCTCTGGGGTGGTGAGGGTGATTGCTCTATTTGCACAATCTATGATTCCTTCAAAACGAGTCATCCAATCCATTCCGATGATAACATCCAATCCTTGGGTTTCTAGGATGACTAAGTCTGTTGGGAAGGGGTGTTTTCCGATTTGCAAGTCTAACTGCCTACACCAGGAATTTACTAGCATCTCTCCTCCAGGTGAACTTACCCTAATAGGTTTTCCTAGACTTTCCTCAGCTAACCCATGTTTGTTAACAAAAGCTCTTGATATGAATGAATGAGATGCTCCAGTATCAAATAAACTAATGCTGGAAAGGAGTTGAGCAAGAACGTACCAATCACAGCATCAGGTTCATCATGAACTTCTTCCACATTGATGTGGTTCACTTGTCCCTTCTGGAAAGGATTGGGCTTGGAGTTTTCATCAGCTTTCTTCTCTGGGCATTCAGTTGCATAATGTCCTGTCTTCTTGCACCTGAAGCAGGTCACATTAGACAAGTCTTTCTTCCCTTCATAGTTAGGACGGTGATTACCATTCCCATGATTATGGCCATGATGATGGTTTCCCCTGGATCCACCATTATTTCCATTGTATCCTCCATTGCTTCCTTTGTTTCCTCCATTGTGGTTATGACCATGATGTTTTTGGCCACTACCAGTGTTGGAGTGATTCCAGGGTTTATGGCTACTGACTTCAGAGGTGTGTTTCTTGTATGTCCCTTCAGAATGAACCTTACTTGCACTGAACTTCCTCTTCCCATTCTCTTCCTTTCTTATGTTGTTGTCCAAGGTGATAGCTTGATCCAGCAGAGCTTGATAGTTTGGAGTATATGCCACATACAAAGGTATCTTCAGTTCTCCCTTAAGTCCATTGAGGAACTTTTCCTTCCTCTTTGCATCAGTATCAATGTCCTCTGGTGCATACCTTGATAGCATACAGAAGTCATCCATATACTCCTTCAGAGTTCTACCTCCTTGCCTCAAGCTGCAAAATTCGTCTTTCTTCAGGTTCATTATACCTGAGGAGATGTGAGCATTCCGGAAGCCTTCCTTGAACGCATCCCAAGTCATGCCATCCAAAGGATGAGTCACTTGATAATTCTCCCACCACAATGCTGCGGGTCCTTCCAACAGGTGTGCAGTGAACCTCACTTTTTCTGCCTCAGAACATTCACAAGTTACTAAGTCCTTGTTGACTGAACGGAGCCAATCATCCGCCACTATTGGTTCAGTCGCAGAGGAGAACTTATTAGGCCTAAGCCTTAGGAATCTAGCAAGTCTGTCCACTGGGGGTGGTGGTGGAGGTGGCGGGTTGTTGTTGTTGTGGTTGTTGTTGTTGTTGTTGGTTGCTGCAATGAACTGAGTCATCATATTCATTAACTGAGCTTGAGCGGCCATCAGTTGTTGCATGACGTCGTCGTTGTGGGTATCACGGCGAGGAGGCATCTGTAGGGTTTTTCAGCATAGATGAGTGAAAGATAGACAGAACTAAGAGAAGAAAAAAAATCCTACCCATGCACAAAGCAACCAAGTCAACACAATCAACACTCATAAGACAACTTAAAAAGAAAAGGTCTACTTAGCAAAACAAAGCAAGTATTCTAAGTTGATTTAATAAAACAATAGAGTCTGCAAACCAAACATTCTATCATTGTCACACCACAAGTTGGAGATCAATGTTTTAAAAAGAACGACGAACTAAACGAGGGAGAATATGGTGGTCCAACTACTAAGTCTAAACTTCGTCCATGACGTCTCCTTCATCTTCTTCGACTTCCTCGATGGTGATGCCTTCCTTCGTAAGGATCTCCTTGTAGTCATTCACCTCCTTCTCCAAGGCCTCATTCTTCTCCTGTAACATTGTCGTCTCCCGGTGCAGAGTCTCGATTGCTTCCTTCTCCAGGACTTCAATCTTCTCTTGTAACATTCTCTTCTCACGGCGTAGAGTCTCGATCAAATCTCGATCAGCTTCGAACTCGACGTCGTTGCTCAGAATTTCATCCTTCAAGGTCTTGATCTCCTTGTTCTTGTCTCTAATTCTCTTTTCTTGATTTTGGAACTTCTTCTCTTGAGCTCGGAACTTCTCCTCTTGAGCGTTGGCCACCACTTCTTTGGCTTCAATCTTCTTTTGAGTCTCCTTGACTTGTGCCATTATTTCATCATTCTTCAACAGCTCATTGCGTCTATCCTCTTCTAGTTGCCAGAGGTGAAGTTCTAAGTCTTGGAGATATGGGTACTAAGGTTCTGGTTTGTTTTTGTCTTCCTCGCTAACACAGTAAGGAATCCCATGTTCGTCACGTTGGCCAAGATGAGCAAAGTAGTGGTCTTTTAACCCCTCTTGGAATTGCAAGAAAAGACGTCCTATTAGCTCTTGCGTGACGAGATTCAGCCCTTTCTCCAAGGAGTCACTAATCGACTTGTACTGGATGTCTTCGGTCTTGGGTTCAGTCTGGCGCCCTTGTTGATAAAGGCGAATTCCCCATAAGTCTTCTTTGTTGAAGTGCTTGAGCTGGCTTGCCTTGATGATGGGTATTGGAAGTGCCAACAATTCTACTAACTCTAGAAGATATCTTCCAAAGCGCATGTCCTTGAAGTCCTCCGCGGTTTGATACATGAAGAAAGACATCCTTAAGTGATAAAGATAGAGTTTATTAACACAAGACAAGGGTAAGATATACTAATTGTGGTGTACTTAAGTACTTAGAGAAGAAGAAGTTCTTTTCTAACAGGTATCAACACTATTATCAACTCTTTTGTAAGTCGGATATTCACTATAGTGAGAGAGACAGACACCCGGCCAGCCACTTATAATTGTGGAACAAGTCTCATGTACGCGGACATGTAAGGTTAGTCCCGGGCCGCTTCATCCCACTATGCCGCTAGGATCCAACATACTTCAAAGATGGTAATATTATGATCAAAAAGGGGCTTAACCAATCCTAAGGGCTCGAACCTACAGGCAACACTTTTGCTCTGATACCATTTTGTAGCGCCCCATCTTTTAAATAAAGATGGAACACCTGTGTTATGTGCTAGTCCCTGGATCACTGCCAGCACCACAGTACAAAATATATAGTATCATTGCATAAGTATCAAAATACTACATCGAGATCCAAAAATAGCCAAGTATAGCTTTATTACAAAGTGCATAGTCATGAAGACTAGCTAAAATATTCAGAGTTCACAATGAAAATAAAAGCAATGGGCCTTCTCTTCTAGCATACGCCACAAGCAGACAGGTTGGGTGTAGAATCGAGTCCAAACTTACTCCTCATCAGAATTACCTGCACATTTGAATATGCAGCCCCGTAGGAGGTCAATACAATGAAGTATTGGCAAGTGACTATGGTGGATAAATTATGACAAGTCTAACTCTATATGCATATTTGGCTTGGTGGAGTTTGTAGGCTATTTTGCAGAAAGCCAGTTTTCTCCTATCTTTTGTAAAACACTTTTGTATCTCAAAGACTTGGCACCAAGGGATGAAGCCCAAGTGCACCAATAATTCTTTCCTTAGTCAAATTTTACTTTACGAAAACCATGTTGAGATTCTTCCGTCCATCCTTGTCCAGTTGCTCGAAGTTGTCCATCACCGGGGACACGGCTGAGTACTCAGTTTGTCGACTCTGCAGAGGTTGTGCACTTTCACCTTAAGACTCAATTAACCCAGACATCCTATACACGCGGAGTGCATTAAGGAAAGGAGAGAATTGAGACAAGAACTTTCAGAAGAAGGATACAACCATACTAGCAAGACCCGTTTCACCTACCAACTCTACATCTGCTTGTCAAGCTGACAGGTTGCACTCTCACAACTTAGTAGTTCTAGACAGAGCCCATTGTCAGAAGGCTGCACGGAAAGCTTCTAAACTTGGAGGGACTTAGAAATCTCTTTGTTCCTGGGTGGCCATCCACAAGTGCGCTTCTGGGTGACAACCACCATACTCATGGCCCTAAGTAGAATAGAAATTCATCCTAGGCAAAGACAACCACAAGCATGGTCCCAAAAGCCACTCAACATAAACCAAACAACCAATTCCACCCAGAAGTGCATTCAAGGTTTTAACACTTAGCAATAATTCTATAACATGATAAGTAAACTCCTTTATAGCATAACTAAGCATCTAATAAAACTTTTGGTGGCTGTATGGGGAGGGATGGCTACTCACTACTAGGATATTTTCAAAGTGTAAACTAACTTAGCATTATAAGATAGTTCAAAATTTCCCTATCATGCATACTACTCAAAATCTACTAATAATGCATATAGAAAACATAGGATAGATTATGAATGTCACTTGCCTTGGTAACAAGAGGAACAAGCACAGCAAGAATAACAATCACAAGGACCTTCCTCCTCTTCACAATCTAGAGACAAACAATAAAACTAAATAAACACACAAGCATAGCACTTAAAATATCAAGACAAAATATGTATGCATGCTTAATATGCAATGCACTTAACAAGACCAAATGATTACCATTTTAATTTCTCTGTTATTAAGGCATAAAATGCAATGATCAATATTTTAATATTTTATTTAATCATTTAAAATATTGAGCATATTAGAAGTTTTAAGTTCTAAAACCAATTTCTTTAAGTCTATTATGAGAAGTTTCAAATAAAACTCATGTTACACTCTCTGAACAGAGGGCATTAATAAATCTCTAAAACAATTGGATTTATTTGGAAAGAAATTTTATTAATTAAATTATAGATTTAATCATCCGAAAGCTAAACAATTAAATTCCGCAATTTAATATACACTAAAAGGATAAACTAATGAAACCATACTAAACTACACGAGCAGAGCTTCACGTGGATATAAAATTCATCAAATTTGGATGAACAGAACAAAAGTTATGAATTTTGTAAGTTTGTGTTGTTTTCTGTTTTTAAAACAATTTCTCAGCGAAAATAGAAAAATAAATATGCCACGCGGCGCTCTCTGATTGGCCGATACCGGTTCGGCGCGGATCGCGAACACGAACCGTCCGATCTACTTTAAAATGAACGCTCCAGATCCACCCGATCTAGATCCACCCGATCTAGATCCATTGGATCTAGATCCGACGGCCAGGATCAAAAGGGGGCGGACGGGCGGCGCGGTTCGCCGGCGAACTCGTGTCCGCGGCGGCGCCATCGTCGGCATAATCGTTTCCGGCGATCTACGACGTGCGGGCAAGAACGGCACGTACCGCTACGAAGAGGAGGTCGAGGCGGAGATGTTGGCGCGTCAGGGGTCTTCGGCGTGCTTCCCTTCTCCTCCTAAAGCTCGCCGGAGATGGAGACGGCGGCGGTTTGCTTCGGTTGATCACGGACGCGATGATCTGGAGCAGTAGAACAACAGGGAAGATGTCAAGGACGTGCGCGCGCTAACTAGGAGTCGGAAGAGAGGCGCGGGAGGACTCGAGGAGCTCTGCACTCACCGGAGATTGAAGATTTTGGCGGCGGCAATGGCGGACGGCGGCGGGCAGTTTCTGAGCGGCCTGGAGGCTATCTTCTAGGGTTTTGGGGTTCGGGAGGAGGCGGCAGAGGGGGGGGGGTTTATATGGGGACGTAGGGGAGCGATTAAATCGCGATTTGCCACCGGATTTTGATCCGTAACAGACTAGGTTTCGTTGAGTTTATGTTCTTCGCGACTTGGGGAAGATGACGAGTGGGGCCGGGCTGTCAGCGACTGCGAAGGAGGGAGGTGGGCTGCTGTTGGGCCTCTGCGCTTCGCCTGCGCTGCGCGCACGGGAGGGAACGAAGTGGGCTTCGGCCCAGATTGGGTCGGGCCGTTCTTCTCTCCCCTTTTTTTTAACAAAACATTTTCTGATTTCAAAAATTTCATTCAATTTTGATTTTAAAACTTAGTCATAACTTTTCAGAAAAATTCATAAAAATATGTTTTGAAAAGCTAATTTAATTTATAACTTTTTGATATCATTTTGCTAAATAAATAAAATAATGAAATACAGATATGTATAAGGAGCTCAAATAGACCTCTTTAATGAAAACAATTTTATTTAACCTTATAATTAAAATTCAATTTACTCCTTATGTGATTTCAATGCCATACTTTTATGATGCATGATGCTTGAATGCGAAGTTTTAAATTTTTGAGAAATTTGGGATGTTACATGGTAAGATCGTAATCTGAGAGCTTCTCAAGCCACCTTGTTTGCCTGAGGTTCAAGTCTGGTTGAGTGAAGAGATATTTGAGACTCTTGTGGTCGGTGAAGATCTCACAGCTGTGCCCCAACAAATAAGGTCTCCAAGCGTTGAGGGCATACATGATTGCTGCAAGTTCCAGATCATGTGTAGGATAGTTGAGCTCATGAGGCTGCAACTGGCGAGATGCATAAGCCACAACTTTGCGTTCTTGCATGAGGACTGCGCCTAGTCCTTGAAGGGATGCATCGAAGAATATTTGGAAAGGTTTGGAAGTGTCTAGGCCAACTAGAACAGGAGTAGAAGTGAGTTTAGCTTTCAAGAGATTGAAGCTCTCATCACACTTTGGAGTCCAAAGAAACTTTCTATCCTTCCTAGTAAGATCGGTGAGAGGCTTAGCAATTTTGGAGAAGTTCTCAACAAATCGATGGCAATAACTAGCCATGCCAAGGAAACTCTTGACTTGTTTCACCGATGTAGGAGGCAACCATTCAACAATGGCCTTCACTTTTTCTGGATCAACAAAAATGCCTTCAAAAGAGATGACATGACCAAGGTAGGATACTTTAGGAAGCCATAATTCACACTTGGAGAACTTGGCGTAGAGACGATGTTCTCGGAGTTCCAACAAGATAAGACGTAGATGTTCTCCGTGTTCTTCCTTGGTTTTGGAATAGATAAGAATGTCATCGAGATAGACTACCACGAACTTATCGAGGTATTCCATGAAAACGAAGTTCATGAGACGTGAGAAAGTCGCCGGAGCATTTGTGAGACCGAAAGACATGACAGTGTATTCGTAGAGACCATAACGAGTGGTGAAAGTTGTCTTTGGAATGTCTTCTTTGCGGATCTTGATCTGGTGATAACCTGACCTCAAGTCCAACTTGGAGAAAACCTTAGCACCAGCGAGTTGATCGAACAGATCGTTGATGCGAGGGAGAGGATACTTGTTCTTGATGGTTTTCTTGTTCAGAGGACGGTAGTCAACAACCAGTCGCTCAGTCGTGTCCCTCTTTTTGACAAACAGAGTAGGACAACCCCAAGGAGAAGTACTAGGTTGAATATGACCTTTACTTTCCAACTCCTCTAGCTGTCTCTTAAGTTCAGCCAGTTCTTTGGGGCCCATCTTGTAAGGACGTTTGGAGATAGGAGCAGTGCCTGGTTCTTGTTCAATAACGAACTCCACGGCTCTGTCAGGCGGCATGCCTGGCAATTCTTCAGGAAAGACGTCAGGAAAGTCCTGGACCACCGGTATATCTTCCATAGCAGGTAGAGGATGAACATTGAGGGCATATAGCTGAACAGATGGAGATTTTGAATAGAAGTAGACTATCTGGCCAGAAGAATGGGTAAGGTTAACAGATTTAGAAGTACAATCAATGACCGCTTTATTAGCCACAAGCCAATCCATCCCTAGGATGACATCAATGTCTGAAGAACGAAGAGCAATAAGAGACGCTTGGAATGGAAGATTTCCGATTAATATCTCGTTGTTCAGGCTAACTTCCTTTGTAAGCCATTTGGATCCTGGTTGCTGCACTAAGACAGGGCTGTCCATCTTTTCAAAAGTAACACCATTGCTGGAAGCAAAACTTTGCGAGATGAATGAATGTGACGCACCAGAATCCAACAACGCTTTAGCGAGGACGGAGTTCACGAATAGACTTCCAAGAACCACATCGGTAGCTTCCTCTGCTTCTTTTGTGGTAACATGATTCACCCTTGCGCGTCTACCAACACACCTTTTGTCGATGTTGGGAGCCTGAGGAGTAACATCACAACTCTTAGGGCGACAAGGTGGAGAAGGAAATGTGTTTTGCGGACACTTGTAAGAGAAGTGGCCCGGCTCACCGCACTTGAAATAGGTGACTGAAGAGTTTGGAACTATAGGCGTTGTCTGCTCGACGAAACTCCTTGTAGCTGAAGCTGGGTTGGTTAGACCGGAAGAAAACCTCGGAGAGATTGTACTGTGTGACGAGGTGTTAACTCGACAAGTCCCAGGGTTGTGCACCCCGGGTTGATTGATGGGGAGAGAGATGAGTGCGAGGTGGTCACGACGGCTGACAAGCAAGGATTTACCTAGGTTCAGGCTCCTGGAGGATAACACCCTACTCCTGCTTGTCTGATTATTGATGCGAGTTGTGGTTACAATGGCGAGATTGCGATCTCGCTAGGGTTTGTGCTGTAGCTATGAGCGTGTCCTCTTGGACGGGCAACCCTCCTGGCTTTATAGGCAGCCAGGTCTCGGGTGGTTGGTGCCGATCGCAACTACAGATATGGCAGGTTATGCTTCCTAACCGACTTGGACTAGGTTACATGGTACCCCGCGTGGGCCTCCTGTGGGCCTTTCCATCCTTGGCGCGGCCCAGGTAGCCTTATCGTGGGCTACCCGCAAGGCAGCCCCACTTCAGTAGCCCCCGAGTGCTGGGTCGAAGCGCAGAGTCGAACAAAGGACTCCTTCCTCCTGGACGCGCCATTGGATTGCCTGATCTTGAGCTTGAACTCGATTTCTTCAGTCGAACCGGCCACTCCCGATGGGAGTAGACTTTGCAGTCGAATTACTTTGCCTTCATATTCTTGTGAAGCCTGCTTCTACTCAGCCTGTCTGGCTTACTTGTGGATGGATTCGGCTGCTCGAGCTTACTATGTTGCCACCCGAATGGTTTCTTCGGGTTCTCAGATCATTGGCTGATCCTACCTTGTTGGTTTCAGCTATGAAGCTTACTACTCGAATCACTCTGTCGAGTTGCTTGAGTTGATTTTGGAGCTGTTGGCTTGATGACGTCACTGGTGACGATCTGTTGCACGCCTCTGCGCCCGATGGGACGTGACGTGGCGGGCCCCGCTGTCAGAGCTGACCGCGGTCAACAGTTGTCACGTCTCCGAAGTGGGCGCGAAATTTGCGCGGCACGATGACGACGCCTCGGTTTTTGTGCGTAGTGGACGAAGTGGGCGGTGACGGTTGGTTTCTCCGTGCGACACGTGGACGGCCGGATGTGCCTGCTCGGAGCCCTTGTTCGGTGGACGGTTGAGATGCTGATTTTCGAGGCATAAGTACTGTGTCTTGACGCTTGGGATTTCATCTTCTCCAATCGCTCTGTGCTTCCTTTCCTCTGCGCTCTACCATTCCCGCCGCCATCCAGAGCTCCGGGCAATCTGTCCGTACACCTCGCAAACTGACCATGGGCAAGCCGAAGAGCGCCGCTGGCTCCTCCGCCGCCGCCGACGAAGCCGAGGTGATGAAGAAACCCGACGGCGACTGGCAGAGGTCGTCGGTGAAGAAGGCCGAGGTGGAGCTTTTCCGCGCGCAAGGTCTGCTGCCACCTGCCGACCAAGTCCAGGTACGCGTCCCCGGCAAGGAGGTCTTCCCCACTCCCCGCGACGGGGAACGCGTTTTCTTCGCGGATTTCCTTCCGCGGGGCTTCGGGTTCCCCATGCACGATTTCGTGCGCGGTCTCTTGTATGCCTATGGGGTTCAGATCCACGATCTGACCCCCAATGGCGTCTTGAGCATCGCGGGCTTCATCGTGCTCTGCGAATGCTTCTCGGGTGTCGCGCCCCATTGGGCGTTGTGGAAGTCGCTCTTCCTCGTTCGCAAGAACGTGGGGAAGAGCGGGTTGACCTTCCCCGTGGGCGGCTTCGGAATCCAGGTGCGCGGTGACACCGCGTACTTCCAGATGAAGAAGTCCGACTCCGTCCAAGGATGGCGCCGGAGGTGGTTCTACGTCCAGTCGAACCAGGACGGCCTGGACGCGTTCGACAGCGGGCGTGGACTGCGGAAGACCGGCGCCTGGGCGCACCCGCTGTCCGCCGTGGAGAAGGAGGCCGTGCGGCCCTTGTTGGGCCTGCTGCGTGGTCTGACCAAGACCCTTGGGCGCGAGGCGGGTGGCGTCTTCCTGATGGCCACCTTCTTCCATCTTCGGGTGCAGCCGCTCAGCGCTCGGCCTCACCCGATGTGGGCCGCCGAAGGCGTCAGCGCCCAGCCGCTTGATGATGAGGAGGTGGAAGCCAACGTCAGATCCATCACCAACCTCCGAGCCGCGGACACGTGCAACGTCAAGTGCCCGATTTCTCCTTACGGGGCCTCGAACCCCGTACCTGAGGTAAGTCTTGTCTTGTTTTCCTTTTGTCCTTGTTCGACTTGAGTCTACCTTTCTTTTTGATTCGACTTGTGTCTACTTGCTTCAGGGTCGAGCTCTGTTCATCAGCCTTCCTCCTCTTCCTGAGAACGGACCCGACGATGAGTCGAAGTTTGTCGAGGAGGAAGACGAAGACGAAGAGATTCCCTCCGCACACTCTCCCCGTGACGATGTGGAGGAGGAGGATGAAGTGGAGGAACCCGCGCGGAAGAAACGGAAGCTTCCGAGTCGTGGCGATTCTGCCACTGCGTCGTCTCCTGCCAAGGATGTCGACGTTACTGTGGATGAAGTCGTCGCAACATCGCCGGGTGCGCAGTCCTCGGGTGGCTGGGACGAACCCCTGAACGTTCCTCCAGTCAGCTCCGCGGCTCCTCGTTCTTTCGCGCGGATGCCTTCGCCTTCCCTGGAGAGCTACGACGACGCCGACACCCCCAGGTGAGCTTCTTTAAGATGCGCGTCCTTCGAGTTGTATTTTGCAGTTGCGACGTTTAGGTTGACAGGTGTGCTTGGTTTTGATGCAGCCACCGTTCTGGCAATGTTAGCTCCCCCCTTCGGGACGTGGAGCATACATCTGCCCCTTCGACTGGACTGGGGACCCAGGCGGTAGTGGAGAAGGCGCTTGCTGAGCCTACCGGCGTTGCATCATCTAGCCGCGTTCCTCCTTCGACTGCAGAGGATCTTGAACTCCTGGACCACGTAAGTCTTTTATGCTTGTTCTTGCATTCTTGATTTTTCATCGGGTGCGCGATCAGCGCTCCCGATGGGAGTAGCCCCCGAAGGTGTGGGTGACTAGTATAGTCGCCCGCAACTTTATTAACATCTTGCTTTTGCTTCAGCCGTACTACCGTCAACAGCTCGATGCAGCCGCGGCTTACGTTCGCCTGGAGAAAGAGAGGGACCAACTGCGTGCCTCTCTGGACCAGGCTACTGGGCGGGTTGATGAGCTTGAGAAGGCTCTTCACGAGTCTCGAGAGCGGGAGTTGGCGCGGGTCGCCCAGGAGAAGACTCAAGTCGGTCGTCTCCTTTCACTCGCCGGTGTTCTTGGGGGTAAGTTTCGGCTTGATGCCTACTGCGTCTTTGATCTTTTTCTTTGCTTGACCTTGAATTTTTGCGCAGAGACTTGCGGTGGAGCTCCTCCGGAAGATGCGTCGAGTGACACGGTTGACCTGGCGACCGCTGTAGGCTTCCTCGACCGGGTCTGTGCCTATGCCTCAGACGCGCTGAAGAAGTCCGCAGCCGCGTTGCAGAAATCGACTGGAGCCCTCATCGTGGTGCATTAGAGTATCTTCCCGGGCGACCAGCCGCCGGCTGCCGTGGACGCCCTTGCTGCGCCGTTTGAGGACGCGACCACCATCGCCGACTTCACACGGTCGCAGACGGTACGCGGCTCCGAGCTCACCTTCCAGCTCCTATTAGGCCGTCAGGTTCCAGGTTACTTCGAGAAGGTCGTCAGTGGTTTTCCTCGCAAACCCGATGGCCGAACCGCGTCGCTGAGTGGCGTGAAGGAGCGTGCCTCGCAGCTGGCCGTGCAGCTTGTGGCACTCTTCGAGAGGGCCCTTGCTAAGGCGACCGAGGCGGCTGCCTCTCGGAAGGGCCGTTCCAGGTCGCAGTCCGCAGCCTTAGAGTAGGCGTAGTTTTAGAAGTTCGGCAGTCGCCGCGGTCTGTATTTTGAACTTCTTGCTTTGTAATGAATATTACCCTGTCGGGTCTTTTGGTCTTCAATATTGATTTTGCTGATTTTCTTTCTTCTGAGTTGATCTGCGCTTGGCAGTCGCATGATTGTATTGACTCTGCGTATCCCTGGCAGAATGCTTTGCGCGATGATGCTCCACCTTCTCCTGTGTCCGAGCCGAGTGGCGCGGCTTCTTCTTCGGGTGCTCGCCGTCGTCGGGCGGCGCCGGCTCCTCCACGCAGTGTAAATGATCAGCGGATAATCACATACCTGAAGAACAAGGTGGTGGAGCTTGAGGCGACCCTGAAGAATGCGGAGCGGCTGCTGCACCGTTCCCAGTCGCATCCTACGGCGGAGTTTTCAGGACGTGAGGATTTTTTGCTTGGGGAGATCGACCTGATCAGTCGGCAGTTGCAAGGTTTGTATCCCTTTGGCGGCTGCCGTCTTTGTTGGCTTTCCTTCTCGTTCTGACTTGCATTTTATGCTTGCAGATGTTAATCCTGATTGGGAGGCCGAGCGGGCTCGCGTTGAGGAGCGAGTCACCCGAGAGGCGTCCGGCGACTCCTACGAAGCTCGACAGTTCTGGGTGAACCGGTCGAGGGGGCGCGTCCTTGCCACCATGCTTGATCGTACGTGGCGCGCTGCTTTTCTTCTGGAGAACTGCCGGAAGACACTCTGGCACATCAATCGTGTGTACTTCCCGCATAATGCGCAGCCGAACGGGCTGTCCGCCTTGCTGGAGAGGTTTCGCGACGGTGAAGGGCTGAAGGAGGTTGTCGACGCCCAACTTGTGGCGGGTGCGAACGCGGCGCTGACATACGTCCGGATGCACCGGCCACATCTTCCGCTTGAGAGGGTGCTTGAAGGCCTGCCGGGTGACGATGACTTTGACGAGACCTTAGCGGCTGCGCGCCGGATTATCCGGCAGGTTCAGGACATGAGCGAGCGCCTTGTAGGGCCCCTTGACGCGCCGAAGGCCGAACCTGCAGTTTAGAGTAGCTGTCGTCTGATGTACAGGGTTAGCTATAGAGGGAAAATGTGCCTGTGTAAGCATGATGTAACAGATTGAAGTATTTTCGAGTTATGCGAATTGATTTGCTTGCTCGAAAGTAACAGTGCCTGTATTGATTTGCAACCTGTTTGGCGCAGTCGCCTAGTACGCTGGGCAACGGCCTAGGTTTTTTCAAGTGTGACCTGTATGCCGCAGTCTCTGATTTTAACAGGTGGCGACTTAGGATTTTTGTAACTTGACCTGTATGGCGCAGCCCCCGAGTTGCTCGAGTGGTGGCCTAGGATTTTGGTTAAGACCTGTGTGGCGCAGCCCCTGAGTAGGTCGAGTGGCGGCCTAGGATTACAAGTGTTACCTGTTTGGCGCAGCCCCCGAGTGTGTCGGGTGGCGACCTAGGATTTTGAACTTGACCTGTACAGCGCAGCCCCCGAGTGGGTTCGAGTGGCGGCTGAGGATTTTTCTGAGAAGGCTTGTTTGGCGTAGCCCCCGAGTAAGTCGAGTGGTAGCCTAGGGTTACAAGTGTTACCTGTGTGGCGCAGCCCCCGTGTTTGTCGGGTGGCGACCTAGGATTTTGAACTTGACCTGTATGGCGCAGCCCCCGAGTAGGTCGGGTGACGGCCTAGGATTTTTTTTGATTTTATGCTTGTATGGCGCAGCCCCCGAGTAAGTTGGGTAGCGGCCTAAGCTTTTGTTTCAACCTGTATGGTGCAGCCCCCGAGTGGTTCGGGTGGCGACCTAGGATTTTGGATATACTTGTATGGCGCAGCCCCCGAGTGGTTCGGGTAGCGGCCTAAGCTTTTATTTCAACCTGTGTGGCGCAGCCCCCGAGTGGTTCGAGTGGCGGCCTAGGATTTTGAACTTCCTCTGAGTGATAGGTGAAGGAGACAGATTTTCTTCAAATCACTTTATTGATTCTTGCGAACAGGCCGCCTCATTAAAACCCTTCCAGTCCCCTCAGGTACCCTGGTAAGGGAAAGAGTGCGTCTGAAACCTGCCGCGCTGATTTTCTTGTACAATGATTGTTTTGAACTAGGCGTAGAACAGGCGGAGTTGTGCTACGTTCCACGGGTTGCTGCAGTCCGCTCCTGTCTTCGAGTCCTTTAGGCGGGAAGCTCCGTTGCCTATTTCTTCTGTTACGATGTACGGGCCCTCCCATGGGGAAGCGAGCTTGTGCACCTTCTTTTGCTTGAGTCGAAGAGCCAGGTCGCCTGCAACGAACGCTCTTGGTCGCAGCCTCCGAGTGTGATAGTTGCGCAGGTCCTGCTGATACACGGATGATCGTGACAGGGCGATGTCGCGCGCTTCATCCAGGGTGTATCTGCTGTCTTCGAGTGCCTCCTCTGCATCCGACTCGTCGTAGGCGACTACTCTCGGTGCGTCGAACTTGATGTCGCAGGGGAGGACCGCTTCTGCACCGTACACCATGAAGAATGGAGTGTACTGGGTGGATCTGTTCGGTGTTGTTCGCAGACTCCAGAGGACCGATGGCAGTTCTTCCACCCATGCGCCCGATGCGCGTTTTAGGGGCACGCGCAGTCGTTTCTTGATGCCGTTGCAGACGAGGCCGTTAGCTTTCTCCACTTGCCCATTGGATTGCGGGTGCGAGACAGACGCGTAGCTGAGCTTGATCCCCTGCTCTGAGCAGAAGTCCTTGAATTCTTCGGCTGTGAAGTTCGAGCCGTTGTCGGTGATGATCCCGTTCGGTACTCCAAATCTGAAGATGATTGACCTGATGAAGTTGACCGCTGTGGATGGAGTCGAACTTGTGATGGGCACGGCTTCGATCCACTTTGTGAACTTATCGACTGCAACCAGTAGGTGAGTGTGACCTCCAGGTGAGGATTTCTTCAGCGGGCCCACCATGTCCAGACCCCATTGGGCAAAGGGCCAGGCTAATGGTATTGTTTTGAGTTCTGATGCTGAAGCGTGTGGCTTGTTGGCAAACTCCTGGCACCCTGTGCATTTCTTCACCAGCTCCTCGGCGTCCTGCATGGCTGTCAGCCAGTAGAACCCGGCTCGTAGCGCCTTGGCCACCAGTGCCCGACTGCTGGCGTGATGCCCGCAGATACCCGCGTGGATGTCGAGTAAGATGGCTTGGCCGTCGACTGGATCTATGCACCTTTGCAGGATTCCTGAGATGCTTCTTTTGTAGAGTTCTCTGTTGATGACGGTGAAACTTTTGGAGCGTCTGATGATGCGCTTTGCTTCGACTGGGTTGGCTGGCAGCTTCTGATGCAGTATGTAGTGGCTTCGACTAGCATGACCTCCATGGGGACCTTGTCTTGGCTTGGCGGGTTGGTATCGCCTTTTGTTGTTGTTGCAGTGCTTGTTGTATTCTGAGTCTTGATGGATCTCTGCGTGATGCACTCGAGGAAGACGCCGGGTGGGACTGGCACCCTGTCTGAGCCCATGTTGGCGAGTACGTCGGCTTCCTCGTTGCTTTCACGGCCAATGTGGCGCAGCTCGCAGCCGTCGAAGTTGCCTTCCAACTGATTGTAGAGGTCTCTGTAGGCGATCATGTTGTCAGCGATGGCGTCGCAGGACTTCATGGTTTGCTGTACCACCAGGTAGGAGTCGCCGTAGATCATGAGGTGCGTGGCGCCGCAGTTCTTGGCCATCCGCATGCCATGGATCAGGGCCTCGTACTCGGCTTTGTTGTTGGACGGCGTCGGAAAGTCCATCTGTAGGACATACTTGAGCTTGTCGCCTTTGGGGGAGATGAGCACGACTCCTGCCCCGGCTGACGTGAATTTCTTGGAGCCATCAAAGTACATTGTCCATGCGTTGGACAAGTCGGGGACATTTGGTAGCTGGGCTTCTATCCACTCGGTGGTGAATTCCGGGAGGACTTGGGCCTTGATGGACTTCGGGTGAGCATACTTCAGCCCCCATGGTCCTAGTTCGACAACCCACTTGGCGACTCGTCCTGTCGCGCGCTGGTTTGTGAGAATGTCTGCTAGTCCAGAGGAGCTTACCACCGTGATCGGGTGCTCAGAGAAGTAGTGGACGACCTTTCTGGAGGTCATGAAGACTCCGTACGCCAGCTTCTGGTAATGAGGGTAGTTCTGCTTGGACAAGGTGAGTACTTCGCTAAGGTAGTAGACGGGCCTCTGCACCGGGTGACTGTGCCCTTCTTCCTCGCGTTCGACTACGAGCACCGTGCTTACCACCCTGTTCGTTGCTGAGACGTATAGGTATAGCGGCTCATTTTCCAGCGGTGCCACGAGGACTGGAGAGGTTGTCAGTGTTTTCTTGAGATGGTCGAATGCGTCCTGCGCCTCTTGTGTCCACTCGAACTTGTCTGCCTTCTTCATCAGTTGGTAGAAAGGTAAGGCTTTCTCTCCCAACTTACTAATGAACCGGCTGAGAGCTGCGACTCAGCCAGCTAATCGTTGCACCTCCCTGAGCTTGGTTGGTGCTGGCATTGTGAGTATGTTCTGCACCTTCTCGGGGTTTGCTTCGATTCCTCTTGCGGATACAAGGTACCCTAGTAATTCTCCGGCTGGTACGCCGAACACGCACTTCTCTGGGTTGAGCTTGATCTGATACACGTCGAGTGCGGCGAAGACCTTGCGGAGGTCGTCGACTAGAGTATCCTCCTTTCGGGTAGTGACGACGATGTCGTCGACGTAGACTTGAACGATCTGCCCGATTAGCCCCTTGAGGCATGCTTGCATTGTCCGCTGGTACGTGGCGCCTGCGTTCTTTAACCCGAACGGCATCGTCTGGTAGCAAAAAACGCCGTCGGGTGTGATGAAGGCTATCTTATCTTCGTCCTCGACTTTCAGCCTGATCTGCTGGTAACCTGAGTAGGCATCCAGAAAGGACAGGCGTTCGCAACCTGCCGTCGAGTCGATGATCTGGTCTATCCGCGGGAGCGGGAAGTGGTCCTTGGGGCAGCATTTGTTGACTGCGGTGAAGTCAACGCACATGCGTAGTTTCTTCGTCTTCTTTTTCTCAACTAGGACCGGGTTGGCGACCCAGTCCGAATCCTTGATCTCTGGGATGAACTTGGCGTGCAGTAATCTGTCGACTTCCATGGTGATCGCGTCTCGTTTGGGTCCTGAGAAGCGTCGCATGGATTGCTTGACCGGTCTTGCGTCCTTGTGGACTTTCAGAGAGTGCTCGGCGAGTTCCCTGGGTTTCCCTGGCATGTCAGAAGGTTGCCATGCAAAGATTTTCCAGTTCTCACGTAGGAACTCGACGAGCGCGCCTTCCTATGCGGGGGTCAGACTCGATGAGACCTTGACCGTCTTTCTGCTGTCAGTCGGATGGACCTGATGGGTGACGGTGTCGTCATTCGTGTTGAACGCTGCGTCTTTGGCAGGCTTCTTGCGAGCCGGGAAGAAGGTCTTGTCGTTGTCGGCTGATATGGCCTTGAAGTGCTCTTCGACGCCGAAGAACTCGGAGATCTTGGCGAACTCGCGGTCGCAGCTGTTGGAGAGTCCGAAGTCGCCGCGGATGGTGATCACTCCTTTCGGCCCGGGCAACTTCATCATCAGGTAGGCGTAGTGGGGTACTGCCATGAACCTGGCAAAGGTCGCGCGTCCGAGGATGGCGTGGTATTGTGACTTCCAGTCGAGGACCTCAAAGTCTATCGACTCCTTCCTGAAGTGCTCGGGTGTACCGAGGATGACGTCGAGTGTGATTGTTCCCATGGGCGTTATTGCTTGCCCTGGTACTATGCCGTGGAAGGTGGTCTCCGATTCCGGCAATTTCTCTGTCGACCTGTTCATTCGTCTGAGGGTGTCGGCGAACATGATGTTGATGCCGCTGCCTCCGTCCAGGAATACCTTCTTCAGGCTGTAGTCGCCGATCAAGGCCTCAATCACGAGTGCGGCGTGCCCGGGTCGGATTACCTCCGATGGGTGATCTGCCCTAGAGAATGTGATTGGTGTCTCCGACCCGCGCAGGTAGTCTGGTACCGCGCGCGGGCTGTTGATGGCTTGAAGTACTTGGCATGTGATGATTTTCTGCCGCCTGTTCGACGGGGGTCCCTTTTGGATCATGTTCAGCTGTCCCCGTGCGGCTGGGTACGTGTCGGCTGCTGCCGACTGACCTTGTTGCTGCTGCTGCGGCTGGGGGAACGCTCCTGCCGCCTGCACTTGGTTGTTGTTTGCGGGTGCTGCCTGGATGGCTAGCTGCGGTGCCGCTTGTACGGCCTGCACCGGGGCGATGATTTGCTGCATGGCATGGTAGATCTTTCTTGCTTTGCGGCAATCCTTCAACAGCTGGTTTGAACTCCATTTGCCTGTTTCCGGGTTGCGGAACGAGTGATGCTTACAGGGTTGCATCAGCTCCTCTGCTGGGGTCAACGGGCGCTTCCACTCGCGTTTCTGACTTCCATCATTGTGGCCGACGCTGCTGCTGCCACGGTTGTACTGACTCGAGCTGGGCTGCCGACTTTGCTCGTACTGTCGGCTGCCGTCACGCTTGTCCTCACGGGGGGTTTCATAACCCGCCACTACTAATTCGATTGAATCGTGGGTGTAACGCGGCTTCTTCTTTTGACGTGCCTCGCGCCAGTTGCTTGTTTCGCCCTCTTTTTTGGGAGAAGTTTCGCGGACGTAGTCCTCTACTTCGGCCCATTGGTTGGCTGTCTTCATGAGTTCTATTGTGGTTTTCGGCTGGAGCCTACCGAATTCCTACCGGAGGTCGCGGCGAGCGACGCCATGCATGAAGGCGTCCATCACTCGATCTTCTGATACGGGTTCCATGGTGTTGCGGAGGAGTGTCCACCTCTGGATGTAAGAGCGGAGCGACTCATCCTTCCCTTGCTTGCAGGCCTGCAACTCGATGTAGGTCGTCGGCCTGGCGAATGTTCCCGAGAAACTCTTGATGAAATTATCCTGGAATTCTTCCCATGTTCGGAAAGAGTCTTTGGGTTGGCTTGTGAGCCACCCGCGTGTCGAGTCTGTCAGCATGAGCTGGATGTACTGCATTGCCGTAGTCGACGTTCCGCCTTGGCAGGTGCAAGCGATGAGGTAGTCTTCGAGCCACAGCTTTGGGTCTTGCTTCCCGTCGTACTTTGGTGTGCCAACCGTCAACTTGAAGCCTTTAGGCATGCGGGTGTCGCGGATGTTGAAGCTAAAGCATGCCGCGCCACACGGCTCGAAGTCGCGGTCAGCGTGGTCGTCCGCGTTTACCGCACTAGCCGATCGCTCCTTGCGGTTGCGGTCCACCGTCTTCTGTGTCAGGACGTCGCGAAGGTCCTTTACTGGCTGTCGCTGCGCCGCTGGGATGCCCGATGTCGTTGGTTCGTGCGCTCAGTTACTTGGCCCCTTGGCCGCCAGAGCTTCCTCGATTGCCCTTATGGAGGCAATTTGTTGCTTGTGGAGAAGGGAGCGTGCGTCCCCCTCCGGTGGCTGCGTGAGTCGGAGGTATGTCTTTGGGACGGGTATCCCGTTTTCGTCTTCGGTGACGAAGGACGAGTCGAGGTTGCGGGTGAGCCTTGTTCGATCAGCTTCTGCCCTGTGGGGACACGGGCTCTGGTTCTCCGTGCTCCTTGGTTGACCTCTGTGGAGGATGTGAAGGAGAGGGCGGCTCGCCTGGCACTCGATGCATCCGCGTCCCTTTTGCGCCTGAGCAGGTCGGCTTTCTCGGCGCGAATTCGTTCGCCTTCCTTGCGTAGCAAGTACTGGACCGCCAGGTGGTCTTCTCGAGGTGCGTTGGGTGGGGGGAACGTGCCCTCGTCCACATGCTTCATGGCTTGGATCGCCATGTCCCGCGTGATGACAATCTTAGTCTGGTCCGGCATGTCCACCTCTAGCGGATATGCGGGTTCTTCTTCGTCGTCATGCGGTGCTGTACCGGCCATGAAGACTTGCTTGGGGTAGACTTGAGTCGGGGAGTTGGTGCTGCCGCTGCTGCTTCTGTCGCCCGCTTCTTGCTCGGGGTCAAAAATTGTTGCAACGTGGCGCGCGGCGCACCCGCTGTCGCGTCTTTTCGCGATTGTCCATGTGCTAACACTCGCCGGGGCGAGTGCGATTGGCTTGGGGTAGACCTGTGATTTCCACGAAGACGAGGGCGCACGCGACATGGCTGTCGGACGCGGGCCCCTGGTCGCCCGTGCGGGTGCGACGGTCGAGGTGGATCTTGACTTGATCGACCGCACGACCGAGGTTGGGGTAGTAGACTCGATTCGCGCGGCCGTTGCCGAGATTGTCGATGTAGATGTCCTCTTCGCGGGTGCAGCTGGCGCGGCCCCTACGGGTGCGGCAGATACGATCTTCGCGGGTTCGACGGTCGCGATCTCCGCGGGTGCGGCAGATGCGATCTCAGCGGGTTCAGCGGTCGCGATCTCCGCGGGTGCGGCAGATGCGATCTCAGCGAGTTCAGCGGTCGCGATCTCCGCGTGTGCGGCAGATGTGATCTCAGCGGGTTCGGCGGTCGCAATCTCCGCGGGTGCGGTAGATGCGATCTCAGCGGGTTCGGCGGACGCGATGGTTGGCGATTTTGGTGACGCCGTCGCGCGTAGCGCAGTAGTCGTAGACCTGAGTATACCACGACTATCGATGCAGCAGAATATGGAGCCGAAGGTGATGTGTATACCTTTGTCCATATCGGCGTACACCGATTGATGAGCTGGCGAGTGGATGACGTACTCGAAGGAGCCGAATCGGATCGACTCCCTGACGGCGGACGCGCCGATCTTCATTGCGGATGGAGCCGGAGCGACCATGATCCTAGCACTTGTTTGCTTTCCCACAGACGGCGCCAATTGACGAGGTGTTAACTCGACAAGTCCCAGGGTTGTGCACCCCGGGTTGATTGATGGGGAGAGAGATGAGTGCGAGGTGGTCACGACGGCTGACAAGCAAGGATTTACCCAGGTTCAGGCTCCCGGAGGATAACACCATACTCCTGCTTGTCTGATTATTGATGCGAGTTGTGGTTACAATGGCGAGATTGCGATCTCGCTAGGGTTTGTGCTGTAGCTATGAGTGTGTCCTCTGGGACGGGCAACCCTCCTGGCTTTATAGGCAGCCAGGTCTCGGGTGGTTGGTGCCGATGGCAACTACAGATATGGCAGGTTATGCTTCCTAACCGACTTGGACTAGGTTACATGGTACCCCGCGTGGGCCTCCTGTGGGCCTTTCCATCCTTGGCGCGGCCCAGGTAGCCTTATCGTGGGCTACCCGCAAGGCAGCCCCACGTCACCGTGGATGAGTTGAGTTTGAGTTGCATAGGGTATCCAAACCCTACGTTTCTGCGGAGGTGTAGAATCTGATGGAGAAGAAGTTGTTTCAAGAGAGTGTTTACGAGATTCTTCGAACTTCTCACGTCCAAATTCCTCTCGAAGAGCTGTGTTGACGAGGTCTTCAAAGGTATCGCACTTGATAAGAGTGAGTGCGTACTTAAGATCTGGGTTTAGACCTCTGCGGAATTTGGCTTGCTTTTTGGCATCAGTTGATACCTCATCCTGAGCATAGTGGGCCAAACGATTGAACTCAACTTGATAGTCCAGCACTGACATGCTTTCCTGAGTCAAGTCATAGAATTCTCCCCGCTTTCTTTCCATGATCCCTTCTGGAATATGGTGGCATTTGAAAGCCTCCTTGAACTCATCCCAAGTAGTCACCACACCTGGTGCTCGTAACTCTAGGAAGTTCTCCCAACAAGACATGGATTCACCGCGGAGCAGGTAGGTGACATAAGGAACACGGTTCTCATCGGACACATGAGAAACAGCCAGAGCATTGTTCATCTCACGCAGCCAGTCATCAGCGTCGAGCGGCTCAGAGGGAACATCAAACGTGCGGGGATTGAGCTGGAGAAACTGCACGATAGACACACAATTGTTGCTCTGATTCTGGTTTTGCTGAATTTGACTCAAAACTTGCGTCATCTGAGACAAAACTTGCCCCATTTGGGAAGGCATTGGAGTATCTTCTTCCCCACTCTCCATCCTGAGGAGGATACAACGTTAACACCATAATCGGATAAACAAAATCCCATGTAAGTGCTTAAAGGAAAAACTCCAGATTGCTTAGAAAAGACAACAAGGAACGAGACATGGCCATCCATCATGGTACGCCACTTTGTTTACTTCCAGAAAGGTTTAAAGAGAGGTAAGAACGAAGACTAGCACTAGAACTAGGAAACACCAATTGAGCTTGACGTAACGTCACCAAAAGAGGAGAAACAACTGATTCATTCAAGAATGAAACTGACCGTAGCCGAAGAGGTTGAAACTGCTGAAACGAAGAGCACCACCTTGAAGACACCTGCAACTATGGTACTACAGAAAACCCAGAACACATGATGTCCTAATTTTTTAAAATTTAGGTGAGAAGGAAAATATCGTAACACTTCCTTACCAGAAGAACAGGGAGGGTGGGTGGGGAAAGAAGTAAAAGAACAGAATTCCTACTCTCACGTTTAAGAATTTCCTGATAACTACAAAATATTTTTCTAGACTCAAACAACGACCAGTAGAAGGGAACCTGAGGGCGTTTAAGCTCTGATACCAACTGTCAGACCCTGAATTAAAGCTACATAAACGAAACGTATCGGTTGGGCCACACAACCAAGAACATACTGGGGTTACCAATCCCAGGAAACAAGCAGGCCAGGCTCGGAATGGATCATCGGCCGACAGCTCTTGGCGACCCCAACGTCACATACGTTTCCAGATTGTGCACGCAAGAACCCAAGAAGTCATCCAACTCATATACTTCAAACATACACACATGGTATACGAGTCGGATTTTTAACAAGTTGAAACCACAGAATAAACCTAAGACATAAAGAAAGGAAATAATATCCAAAAGCTCTCACAGAGCAAAATATAGCGAATGGCACCAATCAGAGGACACATGTCCCAACATTACATCATGCAGCGGAAAACAAACCGGTCTGAGTACAGACAAGAAGCAAAGGGCTCAAAGGCCGAAACGGAAAAGAAGGCCCATCCACGCGGTCCACCGGGAAGAAGCCCAGGGGAACTCTAACTACTCGTCGTAGATCTCGTCGTCGAACTCCACGTAGTATCCACCAACCTGGTCGTGCGAAGAATCCTCAACTGCAGAAAAACCATAGCCCGCGAACGGGTCAATACACCGAAGCGTATCGAACAAGCTTAAGCTAACAGGTTACAAAACTGTAAGATTGTCAAAGTATGGGGGTAAGTGTACTTAGCGGCAGCAGCACTAGCAACCTAAAGAGACGCGCTAAAACTTCCGTCTAATCAGAGAGGGATAAGAGAGCGTTTTAGTAGCCATCTACAACTAACACCAGTCATAACCCATTCTCGAATTAACCCTCTCAACCAGATATGAGGAAGCAATTCGGGAATACTCACACGTTAACAATTTAGTTACCAGTTCTTGGGAAAGTAATTCTATATTACTATTCCAATTATTTAACAATGATTAGGTGTAAGTTGTCTAGATCTCATTAGTCGGCAATGCACCAAGTTGTCCATAACCGCGGACGCGGCTCATCGATAAGATTATACCCTGCAAGGGTGCACTACTGGACCCATACTCGCATGATCAACCCAGTCAAAAACATTAGGGCCTTTCAACCCAACTCTTTTCCTTCACCGCAACAAGTCCAGGAGCCACGGGAGCTATGCTGGTCCCGGCCAAAAGGGTGCGGACTCCCGCCGGACACACCCCTCCGCACCAACAGGTCGCGCCATATATGCATGTAACAAGGTACACCGCCAAAGTAAAATACTACACAGGTATCGATGCATATGAGACAAATGGAAAACACGAACTAGGTGTAGCTCCCGGACAAGTTGAAGTTCCAGTCAAAGTCGAGGGGGGCTCCATAGGGCCTCCCACAAGTGGTTAGTGCGCTCAGTCTTGGATTAGGGGAGCAAGATCTCAGTTCCTAGGTCGACACTTAGCAGAACAAAACACCTCGCAAGGCTTTCCGCCGGTGCCTTATCTTTTAATTATAGAACCCCAAAATAAGACATCAGTTTATTAAAAATAGAATAATCTATCATACTAAACATATGAGATGAAGACAAAGGAACGACTCGCTCAACCAATTCTAAGCATGCACTACGACTCGCAAAGGCCAACAGATAAACATGCAAGGGGTTATGGGTTGTGGCGATAGAGTTGTATAGGCTGCAGGATAAACATGTGATGGGATCGCAGTTCAAGAATCGATAACTAGGATAGTGAAGCACCCCAACTTTTATTAAAGTTGGAACACCTGTGTTATGTGCTAGTCCCTGGATCACTGCCAGCACCACAGTACAAAATATAAAGTATCATTGCATAAGTATTAAATTGCTACAACGAGATCCAAAAATAATAGCCAATATGGCTTTATTACAAATTGCATAGCCATGAAGGCTAGCTAAAGTTCAAAGTTCACACCGAAAGAAAAAAAACATTGAGCCTCATCTTCAAGCATGCGCCACAGGCAGTCATGTTGGGTGTAGACTCAAGCCAGTCATTCAGCATCAGAATTTCCTGCACATTGGAATATGAAGCCCCCGAAGGAGGTCAATACAATGATGTATTGGCAAGTGACTATGGTGGATAAATATACTGGCAAGTCTAACATCTATATGCATATTTGGCTTGGTGGGGTTGAAGGCTATTTGCAGAAAGCAAGTTTTCTCCTATCATTTTGTAAACACTTTTATTTCTTGAAAACTTGGCACCGAGGGATAAAGCCCTAGTGCACCAACAATTCATTCCTCAGTCAATTTTATTTTATTTTATGAAAACAGTGTTGAGAATTTTCTGCCCATCCTTGTCCAGTTGCTCGAAGTAGTCCATTTCCGGGGACACGGCTGAGATCTCAGATTGTCGACTCTGCAGAGGTTGTGCACTTTCACCTTTAGACTCAATTTGTCCGAGAAATCCTATACACGCGGAGTGTATTATGGAAAGGAGAGAATTGAGACAAGAACTTTCAGAAGAAGAATGCAACCATACTAGCAAGACCCGTTCCACCTATCATCTCTACATCTGCTTGTCAAGCTGACAGGTTGCACTCTCACAACTTAATCGTTCTAGACAGAGCCCATTGTCAAAAGGCTGCACGGGAAGCTTCTAAACTTGGAGGGACTTGGTAATCTCTTCGTTCCTGGGTGGCCATCCACAAGTGTACTCTGGGTAACAACCACCATACTCATGTCCCTAAGTAGAATAGACATTCATCCTAGGCGAAGACAACCACAAGCATAGTCCCAAAAGCCACTCAACATAAACCATATCAACCAATTTCACCTAGATGTGTATTTTAGGATTTTAACACTTAGAAACATTTCCATAACATGGCAACATTTTTATAGCATGGCTAAGCAACTAATAGAATCTTTTCATGGCTGCTTAGGGAAAAGGGTGGCTACACACTACTAGGATATTTGTAAAATACCAACTAACTTAGCATTATAAAATAAATCACAATCCCTATCATGCACACTACTCAAAACATACTACTTATGCATATAGAAAATATGGGATATTGTATGAATGTCACTTGCCTTGGTAACAGGAGGAACAAGCACAACAAGAATAACAAGCACAAGCAAGTCCTTCCTCTTCTTCACAATCTAGCACAAACAATGAATACAATAAATACCAACACAATACCATCACAACACTAAACATAATCAAGTATGCATGAATGATATGTTATGATGATAAGACACACTTATTAATAATTCTTATTTTCTTTCATTAATAAATGAAGTATAATTTTCAGGTATTTCTTATTTTATTTGTCAATTAAATAATTTTAAAATCATATAGTAAAACTTTGATTTCTATAATTACAACTTTGATTGTTTTTATGACATCTTCAATTTGGACATTTATTAATATTGCTGGACAGAGGGAAATTATACAATCTTAAAACCATTACATTTATTTTTAAATCATTTTTATTAATTAAGTTATTATTTTAATGGCCGAAATACTCCTCTGATAATTATATAAATTATAATTTGTCAAAGGGAAAAACAAATGATCTAGTAATAAACTACATGAGCAGAGCTTTCCAATGACATAAAGTTTATAAATTTTGGACTTACAAATCAAAAGTTATGAATTTTGCAAGTTTTAATAGTTTTCTGTTTTAATTTCTAAATTTTATTCGAAATAGAAAAAGAATCGGCCACGCGGCGCGATCTGATTCGCCCGTACCGGTTTGACGCGGATCGTGATCTAAAGCCGTTAGATCTAAATGAAATCGGACGCGCCAGATTAATCACAGAAGCGAAAAATAAAAATAAAACAGATCCGTTGGATCTAAATCCAACGGTCCAGGACGCGTTGACCTAACACGGGCGGCGCGAGTCGCCGGAGACGCGCGGGGCGCGGCGGAGCCATGGCCGGCGTTTGCGCCCGAGGCGTTCTACGGTGCTAGGAGATAAACGGAGCTCACCATAGGGTTCGTGGCGTCGAGATGGAGACGATGGCGAGGTGGCGATGAGCGGAGCGTCCTCGTTCCCTCGGGAGAGCTCGCCGGAGTTGTGTGTGGCGGCGGATCTCCTCGGTCGTGGACAAAATCGACTAAGCGCTGCACCAAAAAGCCCGTAACCGTGTCAAAAAGTGTCGCGTGAGTGCAAGGATGCGAGGGGAAAGTACGAGAGGGCTCGGCATTGCTTTAGCTCACCGGAAGTCGAAGTTTTTCCGGCGGCCACCGCGGAACTCCGGAGACGAATGCGTGCGGCCTGGTGGCTCTTTGATCGATTGGTTTGGGGCAAACGGAAGAGAACGGAGAGGGGTATTAGTAGGGGGAGGAGGCGAGGTAAGGGGAGCAGTAAATCGCTCGTAATCGTGCGAATCAATCCGCCGTTTCCTGTCGGGGTCGGGGGCGTGATTTGGGGACGAACGTTTCCGCGGAGGTGATGACAGGTGGGTCCCACCTGTCAGCGACTGCGAGCGAGCGCGCGGGGTGCTGGGCCGCTGGCGGGCTGCTCGGCTACGCGCGCGCGGCAGATAGCTACGGGCCACGGCCCACTCGACTCAGAAATTCGATTATTTTTATTTAAATCCTTTTCTGTTTTTAAATACTGATTTCAAATATGATTTTTAAACCTATTCAAAACATTTCAGAAAAATTCATAAAAATATGTTTTGGAAAGGTTATTAAAAATGGAACTTTTTAACATTATTCTTGCCCATATATAAATTGGTAAAGTTTTATTTATTAAAGGAGTGTTAAATAAACATTTTATGAAATTTATAGACTTTTTATATTTATAAATTGAAGTTTTATTTAATATTATTGTGATGTATTCTTATGCTCAATGTTGCATGAATCTTGAATGCAAAGTTTTAAATTTTTGCAAAATTTGGGATGTTACAGACTAACCCCCTTAAGAGGAAGCTCGCCCTCGAGCTTCGGAAAGATCAGCAAATAGGTGTGGATGGTCTTCTCGGAGGTCATCCTCTCGTTCCCAGGTGGCTTCTTCCTCGGTGTGATGGTTCCATTGGACTTTACAAAACTTGATGGTTTTGGTACGGGTGACTCTTTTTGCGGTCTGCAATATCTTGATGGGTTTCTCTTCGTAGGTCAGGTCACTCTCCAATTGTACTTCTTCAAGGGGTACAATATCCTTTAAAGGAACTCCCGTCATTTCAGGGTGACATTTCTTCAGCTGACTGACATGGAACACATTATGAACCGCAGACAGAGCTTCGGGTAATTCTAACTCATATGCCACCTCACCCTTACGGGACAGGATTTTAAAAGGTCCAATAAACCGAGGTGCTAATTTTGCTTTAATTCCAAACCTCTTTACACCCCTGAGTGGCGACACTCTAAGATAGGTTCTATCGCCCACCTCGTAGGCGATTTCTCTACGTTTGGAATCCGCGTAGCTTTTCTGGCGTAACTGTGCTATCTTCAATATATCTTTAATTAATCTGACCTTCTCTTCAGCTTCTTGGATTATATCAGGTCCATAGAAACTTCGTTCTCCTACACCACTCCACAATAATGGGGTTGTGCATTTCTTCCCATATAAAGCCTCAAATGGTGCCATCTCAATGCTAGCTTGATAACTGTTATTGTAGGAGAACCCGGCATAGGGTAGATTGTCATCCCAACTAGACCCATAATCAAGCGCACACGCTCTTAACATATCTTCTAGAATCTGGTTTACTCTTTCGGTCTGACCATCCGTTTGCGGGTGAAATGCCGTACTGAACTCCAATCTAGTTCCCAGTGACTCATGCAACTGCTTCCAAAAATGGGAAGTGAACTGGGTCCCTCTATCGGACACGATACTCTTGGGGACGCCGTGTAAGCACACAATCCTCTTCATGTAAATATATGCTAGCTTTGCGCTGGTATAGGTGGTCTTCACGGGTATAAAGTGAGCTATTTTGGTTAAGCGACAAACAATAACCCAAATAGAATCATACCCTGATCTGGTCCTTGGTAACCCGGTGATGAAATCCATCCCAATAGAATCCCACTTCCAGTCCGGTACCTTCAAAGGTTGCAAAAGTCCTGCTGGTTTCTGATGCTCAGCCTTTACTTGACTGCATACATCGCATTTAGCTATATATTCTGCTATTTCTCTTTTCAGATTGTTCCACCAAAATCTCTCCTTCACATCCATATACATTTTGGTATTTCCTGGATGAATGGAGTAAGGTGTTTCATGGGCTTCTTGCAGAATTAACTTCCTAAGATCAGGATCATTTGCCACACATACACGTTTTTCAAACCACAAGGTTCCTTGCTCATCTTCATGAAATCCCTTGGCTTTTCCTGCTCTCAAATTGGCTTTGATTTCTTCAATATCCTTGTCTCCCTTCTGAGCTTCACGTATATTGTCCATCAAATTTGGTTGTACTACCAACGAAGCTACAAAACCATCTGGTACCACTTCCAATCGGAGGTCCTTGAATGCCTTGCATAAATCCTCAGGTATTTCTCCTGCCGTGAGGCCATTCAAGTAAACCTTACGACTCAGGGCATCAGCTACTACATTAGCCTTTCCAGGATGATATTGAAGACTTAGGTCATAATCCTTGATAAGTTCTAACCATCTTCTCTGCCTCATGTTCAATTCTTTATGTGTGAAAATATACTTCAAACTTTTGTGGTCAGTGAACACTTCACATCTTTTTCCCATTAGGTAGGGTCTCCAAGTTTTTAGGGCATGTACTACTGAGGCTAACTCGAGATCATGAGTGGGATAATTTGTTTCATGCTTCTTGAGCTGTCTAGAGGCATAAGATGCCACTCTGCCTTCTTGCATCAGCACACTTCCCAGGCCTTGGCGTGAAGCATCACAGTATACTTGGAATTCTTTCTCTAAATCAGGTAAACACAGAACTGGGGCTGAAACTAGTCGTTTCTTTAATTCCTGAAAACTGGCTTCGCACGCGTCAGTCCATTCAAATTTCTTCTCCTTCTTTAATAATTCTGTCAGTGCCTTGGCGATTTGGATAAGTTTTCTATAAACCTTTGGTAGTATCCTGCTAGACCAAGAAAACTTCGTAATTCTCCAAAATTCTTTGGTGGTTCCCAATTGGTTACAGCTGAGACCTTTTCAGGGTCCACTGCTATACCCTCCTTGGATACTATGTGTCCTAGAAATGCGACTTGTTCCAACCAAAATTCACACTTGCTGAATTTGGCATATAACTTATGTTCACGTAGTCTCTGCAATACAAGGCGCAAGTGCTCTTCATGATCTTTGTGACTCTCGGAGTAGATTAGAATGTCATCTATGAACACTACCACAAACTTGTCCAGAAAATCCATGAACACTTTATTCATCATATTCATGAAATAAGCTGGAGCATTGGTTAAACCAAATGGCATTACGGTATACTCATAAGAGCCATATCTTGTAACAAACGCTGTTTTTGGTATATCCATCTCTCTAACTTTCATTTGGAGATATCCCGATCGAAGATCAATCTTGGAGAACACACATGCACCTTTCAATTGATCAAATAATTCATTTATCTTGGGTAACGGATACTTGTTCTTGATGGTGTGTTCATTTATGTCTCTGTAGTCCGTGACTAATCTCTGGGTTTGATCTTTCTTTTTGACAAAAAGGACTGGCGCTCCCCAGGGCGAAGAACTTGGACGGATAAATCCTTTCAGAAGGTGTTCCTCCAGTTGCTTCTTGAGTTCTTTCAGTTCATCGACGGCCATTGGGTAAGGTCTCTTGGCTATTGGTCCGGTACCCGGTTTTAGTTCAATGAGAAATTCCACATCTCTATCAGGTGGCATTCCCGGTAATTCTTCTGGGAATACATCTGGGTACTCTTGGACAATCAGCACATCACCAAGGCTAACCCCCTTAAGAGAATTTAGCCTAACTTTCTTAAGTTCGAAAGTTGATCTGAATTTAATCTTTTGTTTTTCGGGGGTGGTGAGGGTGATAGTTCTGTTTGCACAGTCTATGATTCCTTCAAAACGGGTCATCCAATCCATTCCGATAATAACATCCAAACCTTGGGTTTCTAGGATGACTAAGTCTGCTGGAAAAAGGTATTTTCCAATCCTTAATTCTAACTGTCTACAGCCTGAATTTACTATCATCTCTCCCCCAGGTGAACTCACTCTAATAGGTTTTCCTAAGCTTTCCTCGGCTAGCCCATGTTTGTTTACAAAAGCTCTTGATATGAATGAATGCGATGCTCCAGTATCAAATAAGACCAATGCTGGAAAAGAATTTAGCAGGAACTTACCAATCACAGCGTCATGTTCATCATGAACTTCTTCCACGTTGAGGTGATTTACTTGTCCCTTCTGGAAAGGATTGGGCTTGGAATTTTCATCGGCCTTTCTCTCTGCGCAATCAGTAGCATAGTGTCCCGTCTTCTTGCACTTGAAGCAAGTCACATTAGACAGGTCTTTCTTCCCTTCAGTGTTAAGACGAGGATTACCATTTCCATGATTATGGCCATGGTGATGGTTTCCCTTGAACCCACCATTATTTCCTTTATACCCTCCATAGTGGTTATGACCATGATGCTTTTGGCCACTACCATTGTTGGAGTAGTTCCAGGGTTTATGGCCACTGACTTCTGAAGTGTGTGGTTTCTTGTGAGCCACTTCAGTGTTACCTTTACTTGCACAAAACTTCCTCTTCCTATTCTCTTCCTTTCTGATGTTATTGTCCAGGGTGATTGCCTGATCTAGCAGAATCTGATAGTTAGGAGCATATGCCAGAGACAAAGGTATCTTTAGTTCTCCCCGAAGTCCATTTAGGAATTTGTCCTTCCTTTTTGCATCAGTGTCGATGTCTTCTGGTGCGTACCTTGATAGCGTACAAAAGTCATCTATATACTCCTTCAGAGTTCTACCTCCCTGTCTCAAGCTACGAAACTCCTCCTTCTTCAGATTCATTATGCCAGAGGAGATGTGAGCATTGCGGAAACCATCCTTGAACGCATCCCAAGTCATGCCATCCAAGGGATGGGTCACTTGATAGGTCTCCCACCACATGGCAGCAGGTCCTTCCAATAGGTGTGCAGTGAACCTCACCTTTTCTGCCTCAGAACACTCACAGGTTACTAAGTCCTTGTTGACTGAACGGAGCCAGTCATCCGCCACTATGGGTTCAGTAGCAGAGGAGAACTTATTAGGTCTAAGCCTGAGAAATCTTGCAAGTCTGTCCACCGGAGGTGGGGGTGGTGGTGGATGGTTGTTATTGTTGTTGTTGTTGTTGTTGTTGTTGTTGTTGTTGTTGTTGTTGTTGTTGTTGTTGTTGTTGTTGTTGTTGTTGTTGTTGTTGTTGTTGTTGTTGTTGTTGTTGTTGTTGTTGTTGGTTGCTGCAATGAACTGGGTCATCATAGTCATCAATTGGGCTTGAGCTGCCATCAGCTGTTGCATAGCTTCGCTATTGTCGGGATCACGGCGTGGAGGCATCTGTGGGTTTTTTGCATGGATGAGTAAAAGATAGATAGATCTATAAGGAGGAAACTTACCCATGCACAAAACAATCCAGTCAAGCATACCATCAATCAACACACCACTCATAAAACAATCAGCAAACAATTCAAAACCTTTGGTTTAAGGAAAACGATATAAAAGTTTGGAAAATAAACTCGCGAGGTTCCGAGGATACAAGGGAAGTTACTCCCTTACCACAAGTTGGTAGGTCAATACAAGCTCAAGACAATGTGGTGTATGATAAATGGTAGTCTCACTAACTAACTACTCGACCATATCCTCTTCCTCCTCTTCAATTTCCTGTATCTCAATTCCTTCATTGGCGAGTACATCCTTGAGTTCCTTTACTTCTTTCTCCAGGGCAAGATTCTTTTCTTGCAGCTCTCTCTTCTCAGTGCGAAGCCTTTTGATCAAGTCACTATCAGCCTCGAACTCGACTTCATTGCTCTCGAGTTCTGCCTTTTGTTCCCTGATGATCTTGTTCTTCTCTTGAACTCCTTTCTCTTGTCTCCTGTACTTCTCCTCATGTGCAGCGAATCTCTCTTCCTGTGCCTTAGTCACTTCCTCCTGAACCTTCACATTCTCTTCGTCCTCCTTAAGTAAGGCACATAACTCATCGTTCTTCAGGAGCTCGGTGCGTCGATCTTCATATAGTTCGGTGACAAGGATTTCCAGCTCCTGGAAATAAAGGCTAAGGGGTTTTGCCTTGCCTCTTTCTCCGACATCATACAGGTAAGGTTCTCCATCTTCGTTTCTTCTTCCAAAGAAAATGGAGTAGTGGCCCCTCAACTCTATACTGTAGCGTCCGCAGAGGCGACCAATCAAATCTTGCATGACTAGATTGAGCCCTTTGTCTTTGGAGTCACTAACCATCTTGATCTCCAGTGGGGGCTCCTCTCCACGTCCTGGTTGTGTTGCTTTTATTCCCCAGCAACCCTCTTTGTTAAACTTCTTCAGAATGAACCCCTTTACTTGGGGTAGTGGTAACCCTATCTTCTCACCGATGTCGAGGAGGTAGCAGCCAAAACGGGTGTTCTCGAAGACCTCCGCAGTGGTGAAGTGAAAGCTCGTCATCCTTTAGGTAGGAAGAAAGGAAATTAAAACACGAATTGTATAAGATAAGGAAGTATTAGTTATGGAGTGTATTATTAAATTAGGGGGAATACTAAGTCAAAATTCTAAGGTGATCAACAGATATTAACAACTCTTCGTAAATTGGATTGTTCACTATAGTGAGAGAGACAGACACCCGGCCAGCCACTTATATTGTGGAACAGGTCTCATGTACGTGGACATGTAAAGTTTGTCCCGGGCCGCTTCATCCCACCATGCCGTTAGAATCCAACATACTTCAAAGATGGTAACATTATGACCAAAAAGGGCTTAACCGCTCCTAGGGGCTCGAACCTACAGGCAACACTTTGCTCTGATACCATTTTGTAGCACCCCAACTTTTATTAAAGTTGTTGGAACACCTGTGTTATGTGCTAGTCCCTGGATCACTGCCAGCACCACAGTACAAAATATAAAGTATCATTGCATAAGTATTAAATTGCTACAACGAGATCCAAAAATAATAGCCAATATGGCTTTATTACAAATTGCATAGCCATGAAGGCTAGCTAAAGTTCAAAGTTCACAGCGAAAGCAAAATAACATTGAGCCTCATCTTCAAGCATGCGCCACAGGCAGTCATGTTGGGTGTAGACTCGAGCCAATCATTCAGCATCAGAATTTCCTGCACATTGGAATATGCATCCCCCGACGGAGGTCAATACAATGATGTATTGGCAAGTGACTATGGTGGATAAATATACTGGCAAGTCTAACATCTATATGCATATTTGGCTTGGTGGGGTTGAAGGCTATTTGCAGAAAGCAAGTTTTCTCCTATCATTTTGTAAACACTTTTATTTCTCGAAAACTTGGCACCGAGGGATAAAGCCCTAGTGCACCAACAATTCATTCCTCAGTCAATTTTATTTTATTTTATGAAAACAATGTTGAGATTCTTCTGCCCATCCTTGTCCAGTTGCTCGAAGTAGTCCATTTCCGGGGACACGGCTGAGATCTCAGATTGCCGACTCTACAGAGGTTGTGCACTTTCACCTTTAGACTCAATTTGTCCGAGAAATCCTATACACGCGGAGTGTATTATGGAAAGGAGAGAATTGAGACAAGAACTTTCAGAAGAAGAATGCAACCATACTAGCAAGACCCGTTCCACCTATCATCTCTACATCTGCTTGTCAAGCTGACAGGTTGCACTCTCACAACTTAATCGTTCTAGACAGAGCCCATTGTCAAAAGGCTGCACGGGAAGCTTCTAAACTTGGAGGGACTTGGTAATCTCTTCGTTCCTGGGTGGCCATCCACAAGTGTACTTCTGGGTAACAACCACCATACTCATGGCACTAAGTAGAATAAACATTCATCCTAGGCGAAGACAACCACAAGCATAGTCCCAAAAGCCACTCAACATAAACCATATCAACCAATTCCACCCTGATGTGTATTTTAGGATTTTAACACTTAGAAACATTTCCATAACATGGCAACATTTTTATAGCATGGCTAAGCAACTAAGAGAATCTTTTCATGGCTGCTTAGGGAAAAGGATGGCTACACACTACTAGGATATTTGTAAAATACCAACTAACTTAGCATTATAAAATAAATCACAATCCCTATCATGCACACTACTCAAAACATACTACTTATGCATATAGAAAATATGGGATATTGTATGAATGTCACTTGCCTTGGTAACAGGAGGAACAAGCACAACAAGAATAACAATCACAAGCAAGTCCTTCCTCTTCTTCACAATCTAGCACAAACAATGAATACAATAAATACCAACACAATACCATCACAACACTAAACATAATCAAGTATGCATGAATGATATGTTATGATGATAAGACACACTTATTAATAATTCTTATTTTCTGTCATTAATAAATGAAGTATAATTTTCAGGTATTTCTTATTTTATTTGTCAATTAAATAATTTTAAAATCATATAGTAAAACTTTGATTTCTATAATTACAACTTTTATTGTTTTTATGACATCTTCAATTTGGACATTTATTAATATTGCTGGATAGAGGGAAATTATACAATCTTAAAACCATTACATTTATTTTTAAATCATTTTTATTAATTAAGTTATTATTTTAATGGCCGAAATACTCCTCTGATAATTATACAAATTATAGTTTGTCAAAGGGAAAAACAAAGGATCTAGAAATAAACTACATGAGCAGAGCTTTCCAATGACATAAAGTTTATAAATTTTGGACTTACAAATCAAAAGTTATGAATTTTGCAAGTTTTAATAGTTTTCTGTTTTAATTTCTAAATTTTATTCGAAATAGAAAAAGAATCGGCCACGCGGCGCGATCTGATTCGCCCGTACTGGTTTGACGCGGATCGCGATCTAGAGCCGTTAGATCTAAATGAAATCGGACGCGCCAGATTAATCACAGAAGCGAAAAATAAAAATAAAACAGATCCGTTGGATCTAAATCCAACGGTCCAGGACGCGTTGACCTAACGAGGGTGGCGCGAGTCGCCGGAGACGCGCGGGGCGCGGCGGAGCCATGGCCGGCGTTTGCGCCCGAGGCGTTCTACGGTGCTAGGAGATAAACGGAGCTCACCAGAGGGTGCGTGGCGTCGAGATGGCGAGGTGGCGATAAGCGGAGCGTCCTCGTTCCCTCGGGAGAGCTCGCCGGAGTTGTGTGTGGCGGCGGATCTCCTCGGTCGTGGACGAACTCGACTAAGCGCTGCACCAAAAAGCCCGTAACCGTGTCAAAAAGTGTCGCGTGAGTGCAAGGATGCGAGGGGAAACTACGAGAGGGCTCGGCATTGCTTTAGCTCACCGGAAGTCGAAGTTTTTGCCGGCGGCCACCGCGGAACTCCGGAGACGAATGCGTGCGGCCTGGTGGCTCTTGGATCGATTGGTTTGGGGCAAACGGAAGAGAACGGAGAGGGGTATTAGTAGGGGGAGGAGGCGAGGTAAGGGGAGCAGTAAATCGCTCGTAATCGTGCGAATCAATCCGCCGTTTCCTGTCGGGGTCGGGGGCGTGATTTGGGGACAAACGTTTCCGTGGAGGTGATGACAGGTGGGTCCCACCTGTCAGCGACTGCGAGCGAGCGCGCGGGGTGCTGGGCCGCTGGCGGGCTGCTCGGCTACGCGCGCGCGGTAGATAGCTACGGGCCACGGCCCACTCGACTCAGAAATTCGATTATTTTTATTTAAATCCTTTTCTGTTTTTAAATACAGATTTCAAATATGATTTTTAAACCTATTCAAAACATTTCGGAAAAAATCATAAAAATATGTTTTGGAAAGGTTATTGAAAATGGAACTTTTTAACATTATTCTTGCCCATATATAAATTGGTAAAGTTTTATTTATTAAAGGAGTGTTAAATAAACATTTTATGAAATTTATAGACTATTTATATTTATAAATTGAAGTTTTATTTAATATTTTGTGATGTATTCTTATGCTCAATGTTGCATGAAGCTTGAATGCAAAGTTTTAAATTTTTGCAAAATTTGGGATGTTACAGATAGCATAGATCAAAAGGCAGGAATGAAAACCAAACAATCGTGTAACCGGTTAGCAGAAGCTTGCCTGGCAGCTCGTGGCCTGGCACAAAAACTGGAAGCTCAGTATCGTAGGTACTCGCAGCAGACGCGTCGTCGTCTACCCAAAGAAAGCCAAACACAGACAATAGGAGACAATCATCAATACACAGAAATGCGCAAACAAATGATGATGTAATATGGTATGAGATGATTAGGTCATATTAATGCGGGGATGAAATCCCGGCAGAAAGATTAGGTTGCAAGTTATTTATGTAATCTACAAATTAAATATTGTTTAACTGATATAACAGGTATAGTAATCTAATTAATTTAAATGGAATAGACATTAATTAATTATTTTCCCAACACATTACATATTTAGTAATTAATTGCAATTATTTACCTACAACTCCGATTAAATGTTTATTAGCATTGCAAGGAAAAGGGGTATAAAAGATATGGGCAATTTAAATGGAATTAGGGCATTATATATTTATTACCCCACATATTCCATATTCAATTATTTAAGTGCATTTGTTAAATTAAACTAAGAATTTAAAATAAATGATGCAAAATGACATAAGAATGTGATAATCATGTTCATTGCATTTTTCTGATATAAAAACATATAAAGTTTATTTTATTTGGAGTTATAGAAATAAGGTTATTGCATTTTTAGTTCTAGGGTGGTTTCTGAAAATTAGCCAGGGACCTGTTCGTGAAAGCAAAAATTATTTGTAAGGCTTCAAAAAGAAAGACCCAGATAGCAGGGGGCTCTGGGTAAAATCCCAGTGCCTCTCTGTATGACTGGTGGAGCCCACTGTCAGTGAGAGGAGAGAAAATTAAAGGTGTGGAATTTTATTTCCTCCGGCCGGGGATCGAACCCATGCCCACGCGTGCGCTGGAGTTTCTCGCTGCTAGCCACTGCGCCTCAATCGAGTTGTTGACACACTACCTAATGTACTGATTTTGTACTGAAAACCAAGAGTACAACCTGACGAACTGAAGTTCCTGAAGAACATCAGGAGCAGCGACGGCGGAAGAAACGGGCGCCGGTGACCTCATCCCGGGCGGCGCCGCTGTGTTAGGTGCGTGCACGGGTTGCTCGAGATCGGACGGGGCGATTTTTGGGTTCGGGGGCACAGGGAATGCACAGGAGTCTCGAGTTGGTGCTCGCGGCGTCGGTGTGCCGTGGCGGACTCCGGCGCCGGTGAACTAAGACGAAGCGGAGACGATCTGGAGGGGGAAAGGACGGGGACGAGATGCACCTCACCTAGGAGCACACCATGGTGAGAGGAGAAGGCGCGGGGTGGCCGAGCTCGTCCGATCGGTGCCGAAGACGAAGCGAAGGTGCGCGGCCTGCGTCGGAGATGAGAGGAGGAAGCGGCGCGTCCCGGGCTCGGGCCTCTGCCGACGAAGAAGAAGAATGGCGTGGCGCAGCCGTTGGCGCGAAGTGGAGGAGGGGCAAGCGGAGTTGCGCCGGAGACGGGAAAAACCGGCGGCGGCGCTCCAGCGAGTTTTAGGTGGAAAACAGGGGAAAGGAGAGGGCGGCGGCGGGCAGAGGGGCTAGGGTTAGGGTTTTCCTCCGGGGCTGCACGATTTATAGAGAAGGGGGAAAGGAGATGGCCGTGGGGGCTAGGAGGCAGTGAGGAGAGCTCCATGGCCAGCCTGTAAAGCAAGGTCGACTCGCTGTCCGTACGAAGAAGGAGAAGATGGGAGTGGGCCGGGCTGGTGTGCTGGCTGAGTTGGGCCGTGGTGGCCCAGCTCGGCCAGGCTTTTTTTTTGTACTGGTTTTTTTTTTCTTCTTTTCTGGTTTTTGTCTTTTAACAAAAATGAGAGAAAGAAAAAATGACAAAACTTTTAAATAATTTTTAATAGTTTCAAAAATAGTCATATTAAGACATGGTTTGATTATTTACAAAATTTTGAGACTTCATTTGAACTTCTTTAAAACACATTTGAATTTAAATAAGAATTTAAATGGGGAAAATGAATTTGGAAACAACATAATTAATTAAAAAATGCAACCACAAATGCAATGATGACATGAAGCTCCATTAAAGTGCACACAACTTTGGAAAGTTACAAACGGGCTGTTACACCTGCCCAGCCAAGCCGGAGGGATTCCCAAGCTAACGTCATTAGACTTCAAACCTGTTAACTGCACATAAAGCATAACCCAAAAGAGGGTCAGGGCACTCCCTGGCAAGCAAAACCGACTTGCCTACTTTCTACACCATCTCCCAAAATATAGGGGAGGTGCACTTAGCGGCAGCAGCACTAGCAACCTAGAGAGACACGCTATAACTTCCGTCTAATCAAAGAGGGATAAGAGAGCGCATAAGGTAACCAACTACTACTAACACCAAACATAACCCATTCTCGAATTAACCACCTCAACCAAGTATGAGGAAGCAATTCGGGAAACTCACACGTTGAACAGTTTTAGTTACCATTTATTGTGAAAGTAATTATATATTAATAGTCAGGTTAATTAACAATTATTAGGTGTAAGTTGTCTAGATCTTGTTAGCCAACATCATCACCAAGTCGTCCATAACCGTGGACACGACTCATCGATAAGATTATACCCTGCAGGGGTGCACTACTGGACCCATACTCGCATGATCAACCCAGTCAAAAACATTAGGGCCTTTCAACCCAACTCTTTTCCATCACCACAACAAGTCCAGGAGCCACGGGAGCTATGCTGGTCCCGGCCAAAAGGGTGCGGACTCCCGCAGGACACACCCCTCCACACCAACAGGCCACACCCTATATGCATGTAACAAGGCACACCGCCAAAGTAAAATACTACACTAGTATCGATGCATATGAGACAAATGGAAAACCCGAACTAGGTGCGGCTCCCGGACAAGTCGAAGTTCCAGTCAAAGTCGAGGGGGGCTCCATAAGGCCTCCCACAAGTGGTTAGTGCACTCAAAATTGGATCCGAGGACAAAATCTCAGTTCCTAGGTCGACACTTAGCAGAACAAAACACCTCGCAAGGCCTTCCGCCGGTGCCTTATCTTTTAATTATAATATCCAATATGATACGACATTTTATTAAGGTAGAATAATCTATCAAGCTAAGCATATGAAATAAAAGAACAACAGACGACTCGCACAACCAACTCTAAGTATGCGCTATGACTCGCAAGGCTAACTGATAAACATACAACAGGTGATGGGATGTGGGGATAAAGCTGTATGGGCTGCAGGATAAACATGTGATGGGATCGCAATAGAGAATCGAATACTAGGGTAGCAGAGATCAACGGCAGGGATGAAAGACAATGTATAGGTAAACAAGCAAACTTTGCTTGCCTGGAATCCCGCATGGAAGCAGATCTTGTCGTTGCTCACACATCTCAACGTCGTATCCGCGAAGAAGAAACAAACACTGGAAAGCATAAAAGATGCACTTTACCACTACGGCAAAAGATCCAACATGATCATATGAGAATGATGCATGGCATGGCAAGATGCAGTATGAGATGCACTTAATCCAAATTAAGCGGAACCGGATTCCGACAATTAATATTTAGGCGCAAGTTATTTATCTACACATCAAATTAAATGTTCATTAACATGGCAAGACATGGCAAAGATGATCTAGTCAAATTAAATGGAATGGGGTAATACATATATTGATTTGCCCCACACATTCCATATTTATTATTTAGGTGATTCGCTACACCACCAAACCCGAGAGATGCAACACATGCAAGTATGACGCGATATGCACAAGATAGATGAAATTTAATAAAATAGGTTTTAGGGTTAGGGTTTGGGTCTGTACGTCGGTTCGGGTGAACTAGGGTTCGAAACCGACGTCTTCGGCCCGTAGAGGAAGTAGTCGTCGTCGGGGAAGTAGTCGTCGCGGAACCGGGGCATCGTCGTTTGTCGATGTCGTGGAAGTGGTCGGGGTAGTTGTACTCGGTCATCACCGTTGACGGGCGCGGGCACGTAGGAGCACGGCAACGGACACCGGAGGGAAAACGCACGGGCGGGCAGCACCTCGAAGGGTGGACAAACGCGGACAACAAAAGACGCCAGGGTCTTGCGGCCATTGGGTCAAACACTCGGCGTGCGGCGGACGCGGGGAGGCCACCGGACGGAGACGGTGGATGGAGCGGAGGCGCGGAGTGGAACGCACGGCGGCGGCGAGCGCACGGGGACGCGGGGCGTCGGGTGGAGGTGGGCGAGCGGAGGCGCGCGGGGTGGCCGGAGGCGACTCGCGCAGGCGAGCGCGCAGGCACGGGCGGACGCGGCGGCGACACGGGACGACGCGGCGTGGGCACGGCGTGGGGCGAGCAGGGAAGCAGCGGTGTAGGGGCAAGGTGGAGGCGCAGCGAGGTGCGCGGCCGGGGATACAGCGTGGAGGCGCGCGTGGGCGGCGCTCGGCCGGAGGCGGCGCTGGCGGCGCGGGGCGCGTTGGCTGGCGCGGAGGAGCGGGCCGAAGCAGGGGGCGGCAACGACAGGGCCGGAGCACGCCGCCGGAAGATGCACGCGGGGCGCGCGCGCGGCGGCGGCGTGGCCGTGCGGGGGTGGCGGCGCGCGGGGAGCTCGGGTGGAGAAGGGAGGCCGGCGGAGCGGTGGCGCAGGCGCTGGCCGGAGGTGGCGCGCTGCGGGCGGCGGGGCGCGCGGCGGCGCTCGGGCCGGAGCAGGGGGCACACGGCGTGGGGCGGCGACGGCAGCTCGGCGAGGAGGAGCACGGGAGGATCGATGCGGGAGCGGGAGGAAGAGGGCGGCGCGGGCGGCGGAGTAGGGCGCGGCCCGGAGGCGTCGGGAGCACGGCGCGTGGTGTCCGGGGGCGCTGCGGGAATCGAGCTCGGGCCGGGAGGATTTCTCCCGTGCGTGCAGGAGGAAAGAGAGAAGGAGAAGAGAAAAGGAAGGAAAAAAAAAGGAAAAGTAAGAAAAGAAAGGAAAGTGAAAAGGAAGGAAAAAAGGAAGGGGAAAAAAGAAAAAAGAAGAGGTGGGAGGACTCTTTTGCAAAAGCAGGAAAGAAGAGGAGGGTGGCTGCAATAAGGCAGGGGGTGGGAAAGAATTATTCCAGGGAAACCCTAGGGTTTTGGCTTAGATGGGCTTGGGCTTTATTTCTTCCCCGTTTAATATTTTCGATTTATATTTTTAAAACCAAAACGAAGAGGAATTTGAATACGAAAACTATACAAAATATTTTTAGTTTTAACTAGGGAATTTAGTAAACTAGTTTTTAACATTTTTAAAAGATTTGAAAATAACACATTTTTAATTAATTTGAAAAGCATTTGAATTTAATTGTGGGGAAATTTAATTTAAATGCAACAAATTAAATTAATGAGATGCAATGCCATGCCATGTCGATGCAAAAAAAAGAAAACTCACAAAACAAAAAGGGGATAAATCCCGGGGCGTTACATGCGCGCTTATAGGTCCCCTCAGGTGTTCCTTGCGAGGAGAGTAAGTACCAAGGTCCTCTGTAGAGATGGCGTGTTTGTGGGATCTTGCCCTCCAGCCAGAGCTCGGACTCTTGGATTTTGCAGTGCTGCTGGTGTGTCATTTGAGGCGCTGGCACCGTACCCTGCCCCCGCTCGCGAGTTACGCATGAGGAGAGATATAAGCGCACACTTTAACAAAGTAATGCGGAAATAAAGCCCCCCAAACGAAATTTTTAAAACGGCGCCGAGGCGCAAAGTTCACTTGGGAACTAAATTTGGTCATTATGCTTGCGGTTGCCAAGTTCATGCTTTGACCATGTCGAGGCATGGGGCCACTTATTAGTGGGAGAGACTCTCGACGCCCTGCGGTGGCTCGTTTAATGGAGAGCTCAGAGGGTTTCCCCTTGAGAGAAGCCTTTGGAGCTTGGAGGTTTAAGCCGTGAGCGTTTTAACCTCTAGAGACGCGGGTGCTTGGAGGTTCAGCCGCTGGCTGCCTCTTCCGCTCGTGGTCTCGACGTGACAATGATCACGGGCGTGGAAATGACCACGGTTGCATTTGTTCCTTTAGGAGACAAAGCATGTTTTTGGAGGTTTAAGTCGTGAGCATTTTAACCCCTAGAGACGAAAATGCTTGGAGGTTGAGCCGTTGGCTGCCTCGTCCACTTGAAGTCTCGACGTGACAATGATCACGGGTGTGGCAATGACCACGATTGCGTTTGTTCCTTTTTGGGAGACAAAGCATGTTTTTGGAGGTTTAAGCCGTGAGCATTTTAACCTCTAGAGACGAAAATGCTTGGAGGTTGAGCCGTAGGCTGCCTCGTCCGCTTGAAGTCTCGACGTGACAATGATCACGGGCGTGGCAATGACAACGGTTGCATTTGTTCCTTTTTGGGAGACACAGCATATTTTTGGAGGTTTAAGCCGTGAGCATTTTAACCTCTAGAGACGACCATGCTTGGAGGTTGAGCTGTAGCCTGCCTCGTTCGCTTGAAGTCTCGATGTGACAATGATCACGGGTGTGGCAATGACCACTGTTTTGCGTTAATTGTTCCCTAAGGGTGCAAAAAATGTTTTGGAGGTTTAAGCCGTTGGCATTTTAATCTCTAGAGACAACAATGCTTGGAGGTTGAGCCGTAGGCTGCCTCGTTCGCTTGAAGTCTCGACGTGACAATGATCACGTGCGTGACGATAATCACGTTTTTAACTTGTTCCTTGAGGATACAAAGGTTTGAGAGGTTTAAGACTTGAGCTTTTAACCTTGAAGGACAAAAAGTGCTTGGAGGTTGAGCCGTGGGCTGCCTCTTTCACTACATGCCCTGACGTGACAATGATCACGGGTACAACTTGCGCAGGTGCATGATGTTCCATGGATTCTTGACGGGGATGCCATCTTGCGTCTCGAGGCGAGCCACGCCAGGCCTGGCGATGTGGGTGACCATGTAGGGACCTTCCCACATCGGGGACAACTTGTGGAGGCCTTCCCCGGAGAGGATTCGCCTGAGGACAAGGTCGCCTGCATCCAGGGTGCGCGAGTGCACGTTGCGGCTGTGGTAGCGCCTCAGGTACTGCTGGTATTTGGCCGCCCGGAGGGCCGCGTGGCGTCGTAGCCCTTCAAGGAGCAGCAGGTCGTCGTTGTGGAGGTCCTCTTGCTGGTCCTCGCTAAAGGCAAGGACCCTTGGGGATTCGTGCTTTATCTCTGTGGGGAGGACTGCTTCGGCTTCATAGACGAGGGTGAACGGTGTTTCCCCGGTGGGCTTGGGTGGCATGGTACGGATGGACCAGAGCACCGAGGGTAGCTCGTTGGTCCAGCCCTTGCCGTGGCCCTTGAGGATATCGAAGGTCCTATTCTTTAGGCCTTTGAGGACCTCTGTGTTTGCGCGCTCGGCCTGTCCGTTGCTTTGCGGATGGGCGACTGAGGCGAAGCGGAGCTTGATGCCCATCTTTTCACAATAGGCTCTGAAGATGCCACTGGTGAACTGTGAGCCATTGTCGGTGATGATGCGGTTAGGCACTCCAAAGCGGCAGACCAGGCCTCTGATGCATTTCACCGCCGCGCCTGCTGTAATTGTGCGCATCGCCTCCACTTCAGGCCATTTTGTGAACTTGTCAATGGATAGGAGGTAGCGATATCCACCTTGCGCCGTTTTGAAGTGTCCCAGGATGTCTAGCCCCCAGACCGCAAACGGCCACGAGAGCGGAATGGTCTGTAGCCCCAGCGCTGGTTCGTGGATTTGCTTGGCTTGGAATTGGCAGGCTTCACAAGCTTGAACGATGTCCGCTGCATCTTGAAGCGCTTGAGGCCAGTAGAATCCACTCCTGAAGACTTTGCCTGCGAGGGTGCGGGCGCACGAATGGTAGCCGCATTCCCTGCTGTGGATGTCCTTAATCAGCAGTTTTCGTTCTTCCGGGGGGACACATTTGAGTGCGATGCCGTTTGGGCGCTTGCGATAAAGGACTCCTTCGAGGATTTGGTATGATTTTGCTTGGCGGGCAATTCGCTCCGCTTCAACATCTTCCTCAGGAAGGATCCGTTTGCAGAGGTAGTCCTTGATCTCGTCAATCCATCCTGTTTCTTGGTGCACCGCTGTGAGCAACAGACGCTCCCCTGTGGGAAGACCGCAGGCTGGGGCTCCGCTTGCAGGGGGTGGCGGGAGCGCTTCGTCTGTGCTTGCGGGCAGGGCCTCTAGGGGCTGCTTTATGGATGCCTTGACGAGCCTTTCTTCAAAGACGCCTGGCAGCTGAGCTTGTCTCTTTGAGGCGCGCTTGGCGATGTCGTCAACTTCTTGATTTTCCTTTCTTGGGATGTGCATGAGCTCCATTCCCCTGAAGTTCTTCTCAAGCCTACGGACCTCCTCAAGGTATGCGGCCATGTGGTCGTCCTTAGGCTTGTAGCTTTTGTTGGAGAAGTTGACGAGCAGCTGAGAGTCGCCCTTGATGAGTATATGCTTGACGCCTAGGGCGATCGCGGCCCGTAGGCCAGCAAGCAACCCTTCATACTCGACGATGTTGTTGGATATCTTGTCGATTCCGAAGCACAGCTGGACTGCGTAATACTTGTCTCCCTTGGGTGAGATCAGGACTATGCCTGCCCCACCGTGGCGACAAGCGAAAGCTCCGTCGAACTTCATGGTCTAGTGGCTGTGCATAGCGGCTCCAGAGGGCTCGTGCTCTTCTCCCAAGGGCTCTTCAGGGGTTGGGTCAGTCCATTCGGCGACGAAGTCAGCCAGCGCTCTTCCTTTGATTACCCTTGTGGTATCGAAGCGCAAATTGAATGGCTGTAGCTCGATGTTCCATCCCGCGACACGATCTGTTGCGTTTGGGTTGCGCGGGATTTGCTCCAGGGGAACGAGGTGACCACCGTGATGGGGTGCCCCTAGAAGTAGTGTCGCAGCTTTCTTGAGGCGACGAGGAGCTCGAGGAGAAGCTTCTGCTGCATCGTATACCGCTCGCGGGCATCACGCAACACCGTGCTGACGAAGTAAACTGGATGCTCAACGAGGGTAGTTCCTGTTGCCTTGGCGTCTTTCGCCTGAGGTGGCCCAGCTTGGCCGTCGAGGGGGTTTGCCTCAGGGGGCTTGCCCTGTGCCTCGAGGGGGTTTGCCTCAAGTGGATTGACTTGTGCCTCGAGGGGGTTGGCCTCAAGGGGATTGACTTGTGCCTTGAGGGGGTTGGCCTCAAGGGGCTTTGGGCCTGGCGTTTGGTTTGTGAGGGTTGCCTCTTCTTCAAGCTCCTTATCAGGAGGCTTTTTCTTTGGAGTGGTTGCACTCTTCTTGTGGATTACTGGCTCTTCTCTTTCCACTACAAGGACAGCACTGGCTGTTTGTAGAGTAGCTGATAAGTACAGCTTCATGTGCTCGCCAGGCCTTGGGGCGACCATTACTGGTGGGCTGGCCAGATACTTCTTCTAGTCCTCAAATGCTTTTCCAGCTTCATGTGTCAACTTGAAAGTGCCCGTTCTTTTCATTATCTTGAAGAATGGCAGCGCTCTTTCACCGAACTTGGAGATGAATCGGCCCAAGCTGGGCATGCAGGCTGCCAGGCGCTGCATGTCCTTGAGCCTGCGTGGAGGTTGCATGTCTTCTATGGCCTTGATTTTGTCTGGGTTTGCCTCTATACCCTGATGAGACACGAGGAACCCAGGCAATTTGCCTGAAGGGACTCCAAATACGCACTTGGCGGGGTTGAGCTTGATGTTCACCTTGCGCAGGTTGGCGAAGGTTTCTTCAAGTTCTTTGAGGAGTGTATTTCCTTCTCGGGACTTTACGACGATGTCATCGACATATGCCTCAGCGTTTCGCCCCATTTGCCCGCCAAGGGCTATCCTCATCAACCTCTGGAAAGTGGTTCCGGCATTTTTTAGGCCAAAGGGCATGCAGACATAGCAATACACACCGCATGGGGTGAGGAAAGCCGTATTCTCTTCGTCCTCCTTAGCCATTTTTATCTGGTGATAACCAGAGAAGGCGTCAAGGAAACAGAGGAGGTCGCAGGCTGCCGTGGAGTCCACAATCTGGTCAATTCTGGGCATGGGATAAGGTTCTTTGGGGCAGGCCTTGTTTACATCAGTGTAGTCGATGCAGAGACGGCCTCCTCCGGCGGGCTTTGGGACTACCACGCCGTTGGAGAGCCAAGTGGGATGCGCGACTTCGCGAACGAATTTTGTCGCTTTGAGCTTCTCGACCTCCTAGACGATGAATGCTTGCTTCTCGGGGGCTTGCTTTCTTGTTTTTTGCTTGACGGGGCGCGCGTTTGGGCACACGGCCAAGTGGTGCTCGATCACCTCCCTCGGTACACCAGACATATCTGACGGTGTCCATGCGAACATGTCAGAGTTTGCCTGGAGGAAGGCGACGAGCGCGCTTTCCTATTTGGGAGGCAGCGCGGCGCCAATTGTGACGCTAGCCCCCGAGCCTTCAGCCCCCGAGCTACCTAAGCCCAGAGAGATCTTCTTGGTAGCAGTTGCCTCCTGGGAGAACAACTGCTTCTTCTTCTTGGGCCTCTCGAGGGGCTCTTGGTCCTCTTCTGCGGGGAAGGCCATGGCGGCGGTTTTGTAGGCCGTCTCAACAACGCGCGTAGCGTCCAGGACATGCCTGAAGGGGTTACGGTGCAGAAAACAATAATTTTTCTAGCGAACGGAACCCTAACTAGCCAGGATCTATCTATCTAGTACATGCGATAACGGTGGCGGAACGGGTTACATTACCTCCATGTAGACCAATAGCGGGGATTACGCTCCCGCACAAGCGTTGACGATGAAGTCGTACGTAGCCGACCTCGAGGTCGCGGAGAACTTGCCGCGATGTCGAAGCCGATGACGTCGGGGTGTCGATGATGATCTGCGTCGACGGGCGTCGGGCGGAAGAAGGCAGAGCGCCAGCACCAGGGCTGGTGCGCCGGCAGCAGAGGGGGGGAGGCGCGGCGGCTGCAGGGGGCGAGACGACGTCGCCCAAGCTCCTCAAAAGAGATGCCTCCGAGCACTCACAAACATACAGAGCTTAGCGACAACTCCCGGTCATTCAGATCCAGCTGAAATCGCAGGAGTAGATCTTATCTGGAATCCCGCAGAGCAACGACGCTCTGCGGTATGGCTTAGGTGGAGAGAGACCCCTTTCCTCAGCTCGGCGCAGCTCCAAATTGGGAACCACGAGATCGAGAGAGAAATTGGGAATTAATTGGATTTTCCTATGAATTAAATCAATTAATATGCCTTGGTATATAAAGGGGGAAGGGGGTGTGCCAACCCCCTTGGCTCCCCCATGTGGGACTAAAGGAGGAGAGGGGAGGGGGGGTTCGGCCGAACCCCCCTTGGGCGCTCCCACTCCTAGTCCAACTCGGACTAGGAGGCCCAAGCCTCCCTTTCCTTGTGGGGTGCGGTTTCCCCTTCTTGGGCCCTCTTAGGGCCCATGTAGGTGGGAGCCCCCTTTTTCCTTTATTTAATTAATATTAAATTAATATAAAATCCCATTAATTCATAATTAATATATTTATATATAATTCAATATCCCGTAACACCGAAACTATTTCGGAACCACCCGAACAACTTTCGGACATTTCCGGAACCATTCCATACCTCCCCGGAACTCCTTCCGGACCACCAGAACTCTTTCCGGATCATTTCTCTCTCTCCAACAAACTCCTATAAAATTCCAGAACCTATCTCCTAGCGTCGCTAAGACCTTAAGTTTGTTAAGCTACGGTTCGGGAACACTCCAGACATGGTCGAGACACTCCGCTCACCAATGATCGTCAGGGATACCTGGAAATATATGACGACCCCTGTGCATTCCACGAATATCGTCGTTGAACCATAAATATGACATTCATTCCCTTTGTCTCTGCGATACTACCTTGTCCGAGATATGATCGTAGACACACCGATGTCTTTGTTGTATCTCGTTACCGACGAAGGTTATTAACTCGTCTGCGATATTACATCTCCATGACCTAGTCATAAGCTGCGTAGCTATATAGATGTAACATCACCGAGTGGGCCCAGAGTATCTTTCCATTACAAGAATGAACAAATCCCGCTCTTGATCCTTACGTCTTGATGCTCTTTCGGAATATCCAAGACGGACACTGTTATTGTCATGCTATATAAGACACAACGTTTGATGCTCTCAAAGTACCCCTACGAAGCATTAATAAGTACGGTCTCACGGTCTAAGGAATAAGCTATCATATTCTTATCTATTGCAAATGACAAACATCGTAATACGATCTTATTGCAATACTTTGCGTATGTCCATCACCTTATTCAACTAACAAGATGACCCCATTGTCAACCGACGTCATTGTCCTTGATCGGGAATCTCGATCAACTGTTGCCCAATGGACTAGCTCATATAGAGGCTTGCTAGGGACCTGGTTGTCTATGTATCACACGTGTATTAATAATTCCGATTAATACAGTTATAGCATAATACACAAACCTATTATAAACTTATGAGATAATGCAATAAATACTACTTATTTATTTGCCTCTAGGGCATATCTCCTTCAGTCTCCCACTTGCACTAGAGTACAAATAAATTAGCTGCATTTTACTTTATCAGAATCCCTTATCAAATAAGAATCATTTGATAATGCTTGCCCATGGAAAAGTGTTACTGCATAATCCATGATTGTGCATGCTTTTGCGATTCACTGACATCAACTTGCTTGATATCATCATGTTGTCTAACAACACATATGAAAATACCGTAACTAAGTGAGACTTCTGTTTCCCAGCGCTTACTCTGATTATACTAACCAGATAACTGCCCTGAAAAACACACTCAGCCATACAGATCCCCTTGTAACAATTACAAACTCGCGATATCTATATACTTTCACACCAATGTAGAAAACTTGACATTCAAATGTCAATCCCTTAACTAACGCACATCTACTTCCAGTAAATTCCAAATTTACTTTCATAACTGCTCTTATTCCAAGAACATCGGTTATGTTTCATCGAGCTGGTAATATGGTTTCTGTATGATGTCTAATATATACATAATAGACCCACATGTCATACAACCATTACCTTCATGCATCATTACTCTTAATGATCAATTGGATTCCAAAGGACCATCCTTTTGATTCTATTCTGACTCCTCAGATATAATCCAACACGACTCGACTAACTATTTAAAATTCCCGTTCTATTTCAAAATAGACACTAACTTTTAAATAGTTTCACAACTTCATACTATTCTATTGGTACAGTTTCACAATGTGTTAACTACATAAGATGAATTCGACTCCCACTCAAATTATGTCTCTACATATTTGACAACACGAGCTCCCACTCAAAAACGTGTCATCCACATATTTGAGTTCCTGAGCTCCCACTCAAAAATATGTTCTTTACATATTCCACCTGAGTAAACTAACTATGACTCCCACTTAAATTGATATTTTTGGTCTAACCAAAATCATTGATCTATTATCAATTGAATTCAATACAAACTCCAGTATTACATTAATACAAATCCCTCAGACTTCAAGCATGTCTACATAAATGCAGTCAACAAATTTGATCTTGTGCAAGACACATTTCTTGACAAGACATGCTCCCGCGTCTTTCTTATAGTCACATTTCCATATAACACTTTATATGACGATTAAACAATCTTATTCCTCTAATAAGAATTGCAGCAAAAATTACTCTCTTAATCCTTTAAAATGTAACTTGGATTTCCAGGCTGAAGAGCCTTTGTTCGTATTCCGATACTTTCTCAACTTTCTTTGTATTCATAAAGTGCACCTTGATCTGTCAACAAGATCTGTAATACTTAATACAGTGATGTGACCCGACAGCAATATTAAATATAACAACACTTTATTTAGAAGTTTCTTTCATGAAAATATTATGATCTTTATGAAGAGGATTGCAAGCAGAAAACAATTTTCTAGTCTCCCTCACTCTTAATCACTTAACTTTCATTAGCAGACATATACTCTTTGGAACACTTTCCAACATAGGTCTGACACTTTATTCCAAACTTTCTAATTCCAATCCATAAACCATAATTCGAAAAATCATATTTTCCTCGGAATTATATAGACAACAAACTAAGTTTTATTTATATTTGGTTTTGGAATACACTCTCATCCAATGCGAGCAATCTACAAAGAACCACTCATGTATATTCCGAATTATCGCATAATCATATACATGTCGACACTACTGTCGATCCTACGAATTCTTGTTGAGAAAAATATCTATTTTCTAAAGTGGACATCGACTATAATGTTTCGAACATATTAGGAGATTCTAAGACTGATTCTGACAGACCACACTTTATTTAAAATAGAGCATGATTATAATTCCCCACATATCACTATATATGACATTATAATTTTGTGAAGCGAATTTCCACAAGCCTCTTGCGCTGAAAACATAATTCAAAAATACTGTCCTTTGATCAAATTTTGTGAACACAATGTTCACTAATCTTTCTTCTGAAAAACCCCATTTGATCTATTATCAAATTAATCTCAGGCTCCATAATTTATCGGGCAAATACTCCTATTTACCAAAGTCATGGAGGAATTCGGATCAAGTAGATCATTAATTAATCATTAAAAATGACACTCAATTAATTTCCGCCTGTATTGCAACTTCAATACTTGATTTCAAACTTAATCAACTAAGCACTTGAAATACTTAAATGGACCAAGACATCCATCACGTCTTTCATTGCTTTTATGACTAAACTCGACGGTGTTTGTTCTAGTAATAAAACTCTTATTCATCGGACACACTATTTTATCATTCCTACAATTATGAATACTTATCATACAATTAATGTAACTGAGATGTGGAATCTTTATTCATAAGATAAAACAACTGACTTGTTCCATAACATAAAACAACTGAACCTGTCTTATTACATGAATAACTTTGTCTTGCAACAATCAAGACACACACACTCGCTCACTATTACAAAAGATCGTATCAAAAACTATTAATGATAACTATGATAACTTGAGGATGTGAACACCAAAAGGCCATCAACTCCTTGATTACCAGCTTCAGCGCCAGGTCACATCAAACTGCGCCGCATATATGTGATAATCAGGACCTGTTTCACAAACAGAACAAGTATCAAATACTTCATCATATACCAAGGGCGAATTCATAATTATGCATATATCAAATATATACCTGTAGCATCGAAGATCTCTCCTTCGATGGAATCAACCTTCAGAGACTGGAACTCACGTACGAACTTGTAGAAGTTCATATCGTCGGCTTTCAAAATGTACTTGCGCACATGCTTCTCATAGCTAGGAGGTAGAGATATCAGGACAGTCCGAATGGCACAAGAATCTGCCATCCAGTAATCGAAGACCATCGTCAGCTGGAAGTAGATGTCATACAATCTCTTCAAATGTGTCTTCAGACAGGTATGCTCCTCCATGTGAATGGTCTGGAACATTCTAAGCTGCCTCAATTGCTCACGCTTTAATTCATCTCCGAAGTGAGTTTTTATCGCATCCATCATGACGCTTGGCTCCTTGCGTCGAAACATCTCTTTCAACTCGGGTGCCAGGCATACGGTCATGGTGATCTCCACTTCAATGAATATGTCTCGACGCCTACGGAAATCATCTTCCTCCTCCTCGCTTGCAGAATCTCCTGGTCCTCCTCCTAACGGTTCATCGAGAACATATAGAATGTTGTTGTGTTCGAGAATGTTTCTAAAACCCCTGTACCATCTGATGAAGTTGGACCCGTCGGCTTCTAATGTAGCATCCGGGCTCTTGAGGAAGTAACCGAAGTATAGTTGCGTAGTCTACAGATGTTATCGCAAAAGAGGTAAGGTTAAGTTTATAATATGTAGGTGAGTTTTAGTTCTATAATCTCATTATCAAAAACACACCACACCAAGATTATTATCCCTAAAAATAATAATGGCGATGACACGACCCCCATCCACTACACCACCCCCGATCATCACGGCCGGCAGCACAGCTTCAAAGGTGGACATAAAATGTCGATCATAACAACTCTATGACTCGTGCTCGATCTTTCGATCTTCCCGTGTTCCGAGGCCATACCTCTGAGTATGCTAGGCTCGCCAATCAAACCTCGAAGACCCTGCGCGTGCAACATGGCTTACACCCACTGTATGCGAACGACGAGATGTGTGACACCCGATCATCACGGCCTGCCTCATAACGTAGAACTTTCTTGGTGGTGCGCAACGAGTGAGAACACATTTTGGTATTTGTTAGGGATCATCCTATTTATGACGCTACCGTTGTATATCTAGCATATAAGCAATCAATAGTATGCACACACAACAGCACATAATAATGATGCAATGAAGTGCGATGTGACATGGTCGATGCGCCTGGACCTTCATGGCGCCATGTGCCTGGCCCCCGGCGCCCCGGCATGGCTCCGAGTCTACAGAGCCCTCCATTGCCTCCGACAGTACGAGTAATATCAAAACTTACCGTAACCATGTCACATAAAATAACGTCTCTGCAAAACAAAGTTAGACGCCTCTAGCTTTATTTAGTTTTGCAAGTTTTACGTGGCATATAGGCTTATTCGTAAGAGAATCGCTTCCCTACCTACGAACTTTGTACCACACCGTCGATCGTATAATTGCATGTTTAAGCATCCCTTTCGGGCCCTCCATTGAAAATGCTTTGCCGACTAGAGAGAGAGAAACAGACACCCGCCAGCCACAGATACGGTGCAAGCCGTATGTCAGTAGTGGAACCAGTCTCGCGTAAGCGTACGCGTAAAGTCGGTCCGGGCCGCTTCATCAACTCAATACCGAAGGCATCGCAAGTGCACGCTAGAGGGTAGCAAATATAAGAAAGACGCCCTCATTCAACATGAGTTCTAACCGTACCAGCAGTACTACGCATAGATCGGCTCTGATACCACTGAAGGGGTTACGGTGCAGAAAACAATAATTTTTCTAGCGAACGGAACCCTAACTAGCCAGGATCTATCTATCTAGTACATGCGATAACGGTGGCGGAACGGGTTACATTACCTCCATGTAGACCGATAGCGGGGATTACGCTCCCGCACAAGCGTTGACGATGAAGTCGTACGTAGCCGACCTCGAGGTCGCGGAGAACTTGCCGCGATGTCGAAGCCGATGACGCCGGGGTGTCGATGATGATCTGCGTCGACGGGCGTCGGGCGGAAGAAGGCAGAGCGCCAGCACCAGGGCTGGTGCGCCGGCAGCAGAGGGGGGGAGGCGCGGCGGCTGCAGGGGGCGAGACGACGTCGCCCAAGCTCCTCAAAAGAGATGCCTCCGAGCACTCACAAACATACGGAGCTTAGCGACAACTCCCGGTCATTCAGATCCAACTGAAATCGCAGGAGTAGATCTTATCTGGAATCCCGCAGAGCAACGACGCTCTGCGGTATGGCTTAGGTGGAGAGAGACCCCTTTCCTCAGCTCGGCGCGGCTCCAAATTGGGAACCACGAGATCGAGAGAGAAATTGGGAATTAATTGGATTTTCCTATGAATTAAATCAATTAATATGCCTTGGTATATAAAGGGGGAAGGGGGTGTGCCAACCCCCTTGGCTCCCCCATGTGGGACTAAAGGAGGAGAGGGGAGGGGGGGTTCGGCTGAACCCCCCTTGGGCTTTCCCACTCCTAGTCCAAATCAGACTAGGAGGCCCAAGCCTCCCTTTCCTTGTGGGGTGCGGTTTCCCCTTCTTGGGCCCTCTTAGGGCCCATGTAGGTGGGAGCCCCCTTTTTCCTTTATTTAATTAATATTAAATTAATATAAAAATCTCATTAATTCATAATTAATATATTTATATATAATTCAATATCCCATGACTCCGAAACTATTTCGGAACCACCCGAACAACTTTCGGACATTCCTGGAACCATTCCATACCTCCCCGGACCTCCTTCCGGACCACCGGAACTCTTTCCGGATCATTTCTCTCTCTCCAACAAACTCCTATAAAATTCCAGAACCTATCTCCTAGCGTCGCTAAGACCTTAAGTTTGTTACGCTACGGTTCGGGAACACTCCAGACATGGTCGAGACACTCCGCTCACCAATGATCGTCAGGGATACCTGGAAATATATGACGACCCCTGTGCATTCCACGAATATCGTCGTTGAACCATAAATATGACATTCATTCCCTTTATCTCTGCGATACTACCTTGTCCGAGATATGATCGTAGACACACCGATGTCTTTGTTGTATCTCGTTACCGACGAAGGTTATTAACTCGTCTGCGATATTACATCTCCATGACCTAGTCATAAGCTGCGCAGCTATATAGATGTAACATCACCGAGTGGGCCCAGAGTATCTTTCCATTACAAGAATGAACAAATCCCGCTCTTGATCCTTACGTCTTGATGCTCTTTCGGAATACCCAAGATGGACACCGTTATTGTCATGCTATATAAGACACAACGTTTGATGCTCTCAAAGTACCCCTACGAAGCATTAATAAGTACGGTCTCACGGTCTAAGGAATAAGCTATCATATTCTTATCTATTGCAAATGACAAACATCGTAATACGATCTTATTGCAATACTTTGCGTATGTCCATCACCTTATTCAACTAACAAGATGACCCCATTGTCAACCGACGTCATTGTCCTTGATCGGGAATCTCGATCAACTGTTGCCCAATGGACTAGCTCATATAGAGGCTTGCTAGGGACCTGGTTGTCTATGTATCACACGTGTATTAATAATGCCGATTAATGCAATACACAAACCTATTATAAACTTATGAGATAATGCAATAAATACTACTTATTTATTTGCCTCTAGGGCATATCTCCTTCAATGCCCACGTATGGTGATCGTGACGGCGCTGCCGGGGATCTTGACCATGTTGTACGCATGGTGCGTGACAGCCATGAACTTCGCAAGCGTAGGGTAGCCAAGGATGGCGTTGTACGGCAGGCCGATGTGCGCGATATCGAAGTCGATGTGCTCGGTGCGGTAATTTTCCTCGCTCCCGAATGTGACGGCAAGCCTGACCTGGCCTAGAGGCTCGATCGAGCCGCTGGTGACCCCCGTGACGGGCCTCGAGGGCATAAGACGCTCGTAGGGCACTTGAAACGCTTCGAACGTATCTATGGAGATAACGTTCAGGCCTGCTCCGCCATCGACGATCGTTTTGGAGACAGCCACATTGTCGATGGTGGGGGTGCGGACCAGCGGGAGGGTTCCAACAGTCTTGGTGGACTTCGGGTGGTCCTGAGTATCGAAGGCGATGGTGTACTGCGACCACTTGAGTGTCCTGGAGGTTTCCGTGCTTGGGAGGGCGGCGTTGAGCTCGCGGGCGAACTGCTTGAATTGGTTGTTCGACTTCGGCGCCTGCCCCCCCCCCCCCCGAGGATGCAAGCAATGGCGGCCCTTGGGGCTTGGTAGCTGCCGTCTTCCTCGTCAGGGAGGTTGCCGTTCTTTGGCGCGGCGTTGGCCTGATTTCCAGACGGTTTCTGGTAGCCGCCCGTGCGTCCGCTCCCGCGGTAACCACGGCCTCGGCCACGGCTACCACTTCCTTCTACTTGCTCGCGCTCCTTGCTCAACCTTTTGAGGTCAAAGCAAGACTCCGTGGAGTGGTCGCGCCTGTTGTGGTAGATGTAGAACGGGCGATGATCATCTCTTCTTTCTCCAGGCTCAGGGGAGTCCCTGCGGGTGCCCTTTGCGTCAGGCTCTGCCGCGAGAACTGCGGTAGCCTTGCGCTTGGGCTCCTCCTTGGACTCTTTCTTCTTCTGGCTCCTGGACCCCTGAGCATGATGGTCCCCTCTCGAGGACATCTTCACAAAGAGGAGTCCTTCTTCAGCCTTGGCGCACTTGTCCGCCAAGTCGAACAGCTTGACCACAGAGGTGAGCTTGTCGTGGATGCCCAGCTTCTCGAGCATCCTGCTGTTCGTGACGCCGTCGCGGAAGGCGGCGATGACTTCAGTGTCAGGGATGTTCGGGATCTTGTTGCGCACTTGGCTGAAGCGCTGGATGTACTTGCGAAGCGTCTCATCCTTCCTCTGCACCATAGCGCGCAAGTCATTGTGGGTGAGGGCACACTCGTACGTCCCATTGAAGTTGGAGACGAACTGCTTGCAGAGCTCCTCCCAGGAGTTCACAGAGTCCTCAGGGAGATTTAGGAGCCACGACAGCGCTGAGTCGCGAAGCGCGTGGGAGAACCAGTTAGCCATGACCTTGTCATCTCGATGGAGGTGGTGTAGAGCTGCAGGAACTCGATGGGGTTGCTGGAGCCGTTGTAGGCCTTGGGGAGAGCAGGCCGGAACTTTGGGGGCCAGACCACGCGGCGCAGAGAATGGGTGAACGCCATGCAGCCTGAGGCTCACGTGGCGACCCCGTGGGTAAGTGCGCCGCGGTTCTGCTGGCCCGCCTGGCCAATCTCCTCCACGAGCCTGTTCTGGCGGTCTCGCTGGAGCTCCATTCCCACGCGGGCGTCGGGCGCAGTGCGCTGGACGATTAAGCAATCGTGCGGCGAGGACGCGTGCGAAGCAGCCTTCTGAGTCGCAGCCGGTGCAGGCCCCGGAGGTGGCGGAGGCGCGTTTGTCGCGATCGTTCCCGCGAGAGAGGGGCGCAGGTTGGACTACGACGGAGCGGGACGCGTCGTGGCGATGCCGACGAGGTGGTTGAGGCGTTGGAGCCACTGCACGTGGGCCTCAGCGGTGGGCTGGTAGCGTAGAAGCTCCTGCGCCATGAGCAGCGCGGTGTGGGGTGCTGGGTCCGTCCTTCCCAGGCCCGAGCCGCTCGGGTGTCGCGTCGGGTGGGGCGACTGCGCGTCCTCTTGGTGCTCGGCGTCGCGCTCCGGCGCCTCCGCGTGAGGGCTAGAAGGGACATGCTCTTCGTGGCGGGGTAGGCCCCGTCGTGCGCGGGTGGTCGCGGCACCTGGCGGCGCGCGTGCTCCTGCCGGGGCACGTCGGTTTGCGCGGGCGGCGCGGGTGGCGTGGGTATTCACCATGGCGCGGAGACGAACTCGGAGGTTGTAGACGCGCCTCAACCTCCTACCTGTCGCGCCAAATGTCGGGTTATGACTCCCAAGAACCGAGGGTAGTCACTTCCTGAAGTCTAGTTCGTGAAGGGGATTGAACACGGAGGTCTAGACCCTCGAGTGGCTCCGCGACGTTGCTCGCCGGACCCGAAGAAGACACACTCACACGAAGGGAGACACCAGCCTTTACCCAGGTTCACGGCCCTCGTGGGGAGGTAAAACCGCTATTCCTACTTGTCTGTATTAGATGTGGAAGGTTACAGTACAATGGAGCTTGCCGAAATCTCCCTTGAGGTAGTTCTTGCCTCGGGAGGGAAGCGATCGTCTTCTTCCTCCTCGGGGCAGAGGCTTTTCTAACAAGTGTAGCTAGGGTTTACAAGGTTTACAGTGCGCAAAGAGCCGACCCCCGCTACGATGGACGTCCCGCCCCTTTTATAGGCGCCTCTGGCCTTCCTCTTCGGCTTGGCCTTCAAGGTGGTTCCCACACGCCAGTGGCAGGGTGGTGTAGGAGTCCACCGTGCTCCATTCGTCCATGGACTCGGTCCATTGCTGGTAAAGGTGGGCGCGGTGGCCGACCGGCGGCCGACCGCGCTGTACTGCCCGCAGGGAGGGCAGTCTCTGAGGTGGAGCCCACGATGACATCCTCCTTTGGAGGGTTGTGCTGTCCACCCGCTTTATCGTCAGTGTGGAAGGACCTGGCAGCTTCGCAGCAGGCAGAGCTGCTTTGTTGACCACTTTATCGCCAAGGACAGCGACGGGGGTGCGTGCGACACTGCATGTGCGTGGCAGTGTAGCGTACCTGCACTTTAAATAAGGCAGATACCTATGTATAGTGCAAATCCCTGGATCGATTCGTTTGCACACACAGTTTACGATGTAATATCACAACAAAGTATCAATTTTATTACATCGATGATCCAGACTTACAAAATATTCGATACATGTTGCATAGCATAAAGCTAGCATTGAAAAAGTACACATTGGAAATACAATAGCAGTGGGTCTCCAACAACTTCATGTTGCCACAGGCGAAAACATGTTGGTTGTAGACTCGAAATCCCTTAACGAAACCTCACCCGTCATTTGAATAACCTGTAACAAATAATTTTTTTGCAACAGATTGGGTCAGATTCCATTAAAAATGGAGTCTGGCAAGTGACACTATGGTGGACACTTAATGGAATAACTCTATAGCCTATATGCATATTTGGCTGATGGAGTTCAAGGCTATTTTGCATAAAGCCAATTTTTCCTATCTCTTTGGAAAACACTTTCTTCAAATCAAGACAAGTATGGCATGAAAATCATAATCTCATCTTCCCTTGTTCACCCATCAAGTTTTATTTCTGAAGTTGGAATGGTGGAATCCTCCGTTGACGTCCTCGTTCAGCTGCTCAATTGTCCGTTTCCGGGGACACGGCTAAGAACTTAGATTTTAACTCTGCAGAGGTTGTGCACGTTCACCATTGTACCCATTCAACCCAAACTATCCTATACACGCTTATAGTGATAAGGAAAGGAGAAGAATGAGACGAGATCTTTTAGAAGCATTTTCCCTCCCACTCTGGTCTGACACGCTCCACCTACAAACCACTACCTCCACCTATCAGGCCGGCGCGAGTCCATGCAGCTTAGTTGATCAAGCCAGAGCCCATATTGGCAATGGCTGCACGAGAAGCAATCTTCATTCAGAGTTCTTCAGATTCCTCTGTTCCTGGGTGGCCATCCACAAGTGAATATCCCACAGGTAAATCCCCTGGGGACAACACTCAACTCATACATCCAAGCAACCAATTCCACCCAGGTGTTTGATTATAACTTAGTAGAATTTAACATTTAATCAAAAATAGTTTTGCATAGCATCACAATTCTACTAAGTATTTTCATAGGATCCTAGACACAGGAATAAGGAAGTCTAAACATGGCTTGCATAGCAATACTATCCTACACATGCTTATAGAAAATAATCTACTCATGCATAGAAAAATAATAGGACTTTTATGGGGGTGTGCCACTTGCCTTTGAATGTTGTCGTTGTTCACAAACTCTTTTGAACAATGAACATTTGCTCTCCGTTCAATCTAAACAATATAAGCAAACAACAATACAACAATCAACAAACACCAATCATCAAACATACATGCTCATATCTAGTGAACAAACAAGTTTCATAAAACTTCTAAGGAAAACATGTCATGCATGATATGCAATTTATTTCTAAGGACTAGAGATGCATGTCATGCCATGAAAATCTCTTAAGTCTTAAGTGAAAGACAAGATTAGGAAACAGGGAAAAGGTAGAAGAAAGATGTAGTTGGTCTTCCAGGCTTCATCTCCAGACTTGTAATATTCTCCTTGGTGATGTCTTGATTGAATTCTTGGTAGACTTGAATAATCTCCAGACTTGATGATTTTTGTATCACCTAGGCTGGTCTTGGATTTAACTTAGTCTTCAAGAGGTCTAAGAGAAGAACGGAGAAATGAAAGAGAGAGGGAGCAAGACTTAGAAAATGTTTCTGGTTGGTCTTCATGAACTTCCTCTTGATTTTTCTTCTAAGTGCTTCTACTTCTTGGAGATTCTTCTGGAGTCTTGTTTTGGCTAAGTCCTTCATTGGTCTTCTAGCTCCATGTTGAAAATCCGAAGTGTCTAAGTGTATCACTTTACCAAAAATACTAAGTTTGAAAATAATCCTTACTTAGAGAAAATGGGGAAGGAGTTTTCTTATGGGAAATATAACTACAAAATAAAATATGATATGCATGAAATGCAATTTTTAATCACATGAACAATTATGCTAATGCAATTTAATTCATTTCTATTTTCACGAAATATAATAAAGGAATAAATATAAGATTAAAGCTTTATGTGGTTTAATTTTTTATAACAAAATTTTATAATTAGTATTAATAGACGAGGGGATTAAAATAAATTTATAGCAATTCGATTTACTAAAAAATAATGTTTATATCAAAAGTTATGTCAAATTTACTCAAACATCATATTTTGAATTTGAATAAATCTAAATTTCTCAAGATTGGAAAACAACACAACTAGTACAATCTATAGTTCATGCGCTTTTTAAAGATATTTTATTTACAAATTTAGACCTTACAGAGTTAAAACTATAATTAAAATAATGTTTTTTATGTTTCTGTAAATACCAAGTTAGTGCACGACTAAAATACATGTTTTTATTATACCACTATTTTCTACACGTTCATACGATTCTGTAGACTACAAAAAAATCAAAAACGGAGTTACGGTTGATTTAATATGAATTTTGGAAGTTATATCTAGGCAGAAAAACGAAAATATTGAATAGGTGACCTACGACGTTTTTCTAAGCTGCTACCCTTCGTCAAGTGATATGTACGTAACAAGATAGAAGGAAGCACAACAGCACCTCACCGGCGTGAGAAGATGACGGCGGCGGTGGGTCGGCCGGGCGATCGTAGGCGGACACGGACGGTCGGCGTGATGTGGTCGTCGGCGACGGGTGTGGACGACGACGACGTGTCGGAAGCTCCCGGACGTGAGGGAGAAAACGGCGACGCGCGTATGGACACGGCGGAGCGGAAGACGGTGTCGGAGTTGAGCGGCGATTCCCGGAGATGCGTGGAGAGGCGGACAGAGTGGCGATGGCGACGATGACCTTCAGGTCGAGCTCGGCCTCCACGATTTGGCTGTGAAAATGAAGCAGGAAGGGTGTTTAAAGGAGCGCACGGACGTGGGAAGGAGTAAGGACCAAGAATCGGCGGCGGGGACTCACTCTGCTCGCCGGAATCAAAAAAATACGGTGGCGGTGGAGCAAAATTCCGGCGAAGAAATTCGTCGGCCTTGGGGCGAATTGGAGAGGGCTTTTAGGGGGGAATGGAGGAGGAGGTCGAGGGCTATCTATAGGAACCAACCGTGCTTGATTTGGTGCACTAATTTGCCCGCAATCAATCGGACATTAAATTCGACCAAAAACGCTCATGTTTAATGGCGGACGAAATTAGAGCAATTTAGTGTATTTAAGAGAGGGCTTTTATGGGGGAATGAAAGGGGAGATCAAGGGCTTTAATTAGAAACAAATGGTGCGTCATTTGGGGATCTAAATCAACGGGAATCAATTCGGGAAGGAGGCACGGTGAGCAGTTTTCGCGTGCGTGCGTGCTAGAGCTTGAAGACGACGCTGACGTCATCATGACGTCAACATTTTTTTCTTTTTCTTTTTCTTATTTTTCTTATTTCTTTCATAACTTTTGATTTAAGACTCCAAATCAAGTCAAATAAATTTCTAAAAAATTGTAAAAATAATATCTTTGTGTTAAACCAGTTTTGGTCATGTTTTTAACACTTTTCAAAATTCATAATTTTGAATTATTTATTAATTACAAATTTGCCACTTAATGTCAAATTTGAAAACATGGCTTAAATAATTTCATTTTTGGCTAAATAAAATTTACAACACTTATATAAGTTCAAAATTAAGTTATTTAAACTCATTTTCCAATATTAAATATTTTTTGGCTTTATTACAATATTAAATAACATCACACATTTATTTGAAATGAAAAGGGAAATATAATGTATTCATTTTTTTAATTCAAAATATTTTGTGCACCATTAAGTTTTATATTAAGATAACTCAATTGAAACTTCATAACAACTTTGGAAAATATTTTAGTTTTACTTAATTTCTTATATAGAAAATATATTCATGAAAGTCATTTTATGTTTTGAAAATAAATGAAAATCATTTAAACTAATGAAATATTTATTTGGGTTGTTAAGTAATTATAAAATCTATGAGGTTTTAAGTTATAAACTATAGACTTGTAATATCCAAATTATGTTTTGAACTCAGGTAAATGAATAATAATCTTTTGGCAAATAGACAATGTTTTCAATAGTTTAAAATAATACTTGTAATTATTATTTTAATTTATTTATAGCTAAGGCTATGTGGTTGAAATCAATTACTTATAAGTAAACTATTTACTTAAAATAAAATGGTTTGTTCTTTATAAAACATTTGTTAGATTACATATTAAGGTTTTTGAAATACAATGGATACTTTAATGTTTAATTGGAAATTACTTTTGAAAATAATGACACAATGGAAATTTTGAAATAATAGACTTTTTCAAATTGGTTGAAGTCTTTTATAGTTGGTTTCCTTAAGCATTTAAAGTTTTATTTTAATAAAAAAAGTTTTAAATTTTTAGTGATTTTTAAACATTCCAAAGTATTGGGATGTTACAAGCAGAGGCCACGTGCATCTTGCCGTGCTTCCTTGGCAGCTACGTTTCCCCTCAGTCGCAGGGAGGCCTGAGGGGAGATTCATGTGGGACTCCCGTGAGGCGAGCTGGCGCCTCGGGAGGGTCTCCTGAGGCGAGAGGTCCCTTGAGTCCCTCGTTTCCTCTTCAGGCCCTCGAGGGGAATTGCCTCTCCAGGGTCCCGCCAGGCGGTGATGTCTGGTCCTTAGTCGTTTCGTCCGACTGGCCCGCGTGCTAGGCCTAGGGGGAATGGGCTCTCCATATCGCAGTTCCCACTGGGCTGACATGTCTTGATGAGCAACTTTAAACTATTGAGGAAACTCATAATTCCTCACATGGTATGCTCATTAAGGATCGTGATATGTACTTTGCTAAGTTCAAGGTGGCTCAACAAGATAAAGCCGAATTTGCGGTTGGGCATGTTAGACTCATTGAGGACATGGAGAAGCTCGTCATAGCTCACAAGGCTTTGGAGAGTGAACATGCTCTTCTAAAAGAGTCTTATGCTCAACTCCAAACTCGGCTAACTAACATTGATTCTCTTAGCATCCCTACCTCTAAGTGTTTGTGTGATAATGCTAATCTTGTGAAGGAGAATGCTAGGTTGAAGAGTGAGATGGATAAGGCCTCCACATCCAAAATCATCCTTCTCAAGGGTAAGCAAGTTGTTGAGACTCCCATCATGGAGCCTCACACTCGCAAGGGAAGGAAGGCCTTGGATATGTGCCTCCCATGAAGAAGAATGCCAAGAAGAGTATTCCCAAGAGCGTCAACCCCATCCAAGCCAAGAAGGCCGACTCCATTCAATCCAAGGACGTCTCGCGAGTAGGAATGCCTCAAGGGGCAAGCCTACTCGTAAAGATCACGCCGGGGACAACAACCCTAACTATGCTTTATATGTCGATTATTATGGGAATGTTTCTGCTCGTTACATTGGACCCTACTATGGTTTTATTTCATATGCTATTTGGGTTCCTAAGTCTCTTGTCGCTAACCACAAAGCACCCATTGTAAAGCAATGGGTTGCTAAATGCAATAATTGATCTCTTGTAGGACCTTGCTCCCGGTGGTTCAAAATGGATAATTGATAGTGGATGTACAAGTCATATGACCGGGAACAAAGAACTCGTCACGGAGTTGAAACCTAATGTAGATCAAGTAACCGTGACGTTTGGTGACTTATCAAGGTCTAAGTTAACCGGGCTTGGCAAAGTGGTAGTTGCCCCCGACATTACTCTTGTCAATGTTATGCTTGTTGAATCTCTTGGCTATAATTTGTTATCGGTTCGTGCCTTAACAAAGTTGGGGATCACTCCCTTATTTGATAAGACATTGTGGTCCTCTTGTGGAGCAAGTCACTAAGAGTGGCTTTCGTGGGATACGTGGAGCATGATCTTTATGTGGTGGACTTCTCCGGAGCCACCACTACTCAAGCCATGTGTCTCTTTGGAATAGCCGCCGTGGGTTGGCTTTGGCATCGCCGACTAGCCCACGTAAACATGCGCACTTTGCAAAGTCTCCACAAGGGTGGCCATATCCTTGGACTAAAAGATCATGTTTTCTTTTCAAGGGATCGAATTTGTAGAGCTTGTGTGGAAGGCAAGATGCATGATATTCCTCACCCAAGCAAGACCATCATATCTTCGTCCCGGATTTTGGAGCTCCTTCATGTTAAAAATATTTGGACAATTTCTGGAGATAAGTTATGGGGGCAAGAAATATTGCCTCGTGATTGTTGATGACTATTCAAGGTATCCATGGGTCTATTTCTTCAAGACCAAGGATGAAACTCAACAAGTCTTCATCGACTTCTCAAAGGAGATTCAACGCCAACATGACCTCCCCATATTGGTTGTTCGAAGTTACAATGGGTCGGAATTCAAGAATTACACTCTTAATGACTTTCTTAGTGAAGAAGGCATTCGTCACCAATATTCCGCTGCATACACTCCTCAACAAAATGCCGTTGCCGAAAGGATGAACCGGACTCTCATCGACATGGCAAGATCTATGTTGGCGGAGTTCAAGTCTCCCATCAACTTTTGGGCGGAGGCCATTTCCACCGCGTGTCACTCATCAAACCGCTCTACTTTCGCAAGGGCTTGAAGAAGACTCTGTAACACCCCAAATTTTGGAAGCAACAAAAACTTAATTAATAAAGACCAAAAATTCTGAGGGAACAAAAACTTTTTGAAATGTCTTGTTAATGGGTGTGCTTTCCCTTGTGTGCTCTGTTTGTCGAGTTGTGTTTTGGTGTTTGTGTTGATGACTTCTAAATAACAACCTATTAAAACTCAAATTAAAGTATGACTTCTGAAATCCAGGATTATGGCAAGTAAAACAATGCATATATCTTCTTCTATCTTATTCTTAAAAAAACAATAGTCATCATGAGGTCTTGATTTTAACAATTACCCAAAGGCAGTTTAATTGAGAAAATAAAAGTATTTCCAAAACTATATGTTTGCAAGCATATATAATAAGTCTTAAATTATATTGGATGTTAATATGTTGCAAGCATTACCAACTCTCTTTTCCAAAACACCAATTTAATTAGCCTCTGGAAATCAATGCTCAGCTTGTTGGAGTAATTCTATTTATACCAAGATCCATGTCTGGATCATTATGATCACCACCTCACCTTATTCTGGTTTAATTATATTCCTACCAAAAATACCCTGTTTTGATTCTGTTGATCAACTCCTCACAAATATTTTTGATCTATATTAAAAGTGTGGCTATTGATCCAATTGTGTGGGTGTTTATCTATTTTTATGTGTGGTTGACCTATATGTTATGTGTTTAAATTGTTTCCCATGAATGTGTTATTTTATGTGTGTTCATGTGGTGGTGTATGATACAAAATCTTATTTATAAAATTTAATTGAGACCATTCATGCTTTAAATTTTGTGCCATATGATAAAGGTGTGTTTAACTCTTTATTATAATGTGTGATTTTAGGAGTAACTCAAATATTTTCCTTTTTCAAATATGAAATAACCATCCTCTTTTCCCTAATTTCTAGTCTTTCTAGAACATGACCATTAGATTTTATTTTATTCAATTTGGAACACCTAACCTCATCCTTATCTTATCTACTATCCACACATAACCTTATTTAAAATATTCAAAAATGCTTGATCATAAATTCATGCTTGTTTTTAGTGCTTCATATTTATGTGACCACATGTGATGTTAATAGATAGCATCTTGTCATTTTTGCATCTAGTGATGTTGATCCCTTTTTACCTAAGCTCTTTCAACAAATGCTGCACCTATGCCCCCTCTAATCAACCCTCCTTGTATCTAATTTTTCTTGTCAAAGATTTGACTAATCTATGCTAGGAAAGTGGGCTACTCTAATCAGCCACAAATCCTCTATACCTTAAACTCACACCACTCTAACCCATCCTCTGGTTTCTGGTGTATAATGTACCCCCACACCCTTGTTGTACCCATAGCTCGACCATCCCAAAACCCTAGCACAAAAATCCTTTTGTCATTTTCTCTGTGACATTATGTCGAGCAGGTGATGGGCAGCAGAGAACTCACTCCATCCCCATAAGCTTCCATCAACTCCAGACCATGTGCTACTGTCCAAAACGGTGCAAAGCGCCCTTGCATCATTGCCCAGCGCCCAGCTTAGCCAACCCCTGCCCGAGCCTCCTCTCTCTCCCTTTTGCCCATGCCCGAGGTGTTGAAGATGAGCACCGGCGTGGATATCTTTCCCCATCCTCTCTAGCGCCCTCCCACCTTGCCATTTGCATCCCCCTCACTCTCCTGCACCTCCCTGTGCACTCCCGAGCGAGCTCTCTCCCTCTATTGCTCAAGATCCTCGAAGAACTCGAGCTCGGACCCGAGAGCATGTCTTGGACAATGCCGTCTCCCCCGACCACCTTTGCCCTCCATTATTTTTCTCGCGAGTTCCCCTCCTCTCTGGCCACCTTGTTGACATCCTCGTGTCGTTGTAGGGACACCGAGGCCACCTCGGCCGTGCCGTGCCCGTCGCGGGTTCCCTCGACCCCACCGTCGTTTGCAAGCTCACCGGGGGGGGGGGGGGGGGGTCTTCGACCGTCCCTCGGCCGCCCCGACCCTCCACATCCACCTCCGCCCTCCTTCGTCGACCGGGGACGCCCGAGGTGAGCTGCGCGTCCTCGTCCTTTTTTCCTAGGGTTCTTGCTCGTGCCCTTGAGTCTGGAGGTAGGAGATGAACCTGATCCGTCGATCTCCGGATCAACGGCCGTTTTTGAATCGTCTCTGATCTGATCCTGGCCGTAGGTTTTTGATCCGCCGGCTACTTAATCCCTGCCTTGCGCGCGCAGCGCATGGGCCGGCGTGCCATCGTGCGGCCAAAACCCGGGCAGATCTGGCCCGGTTCTGATTTTCCTTTTATTTCATCTTTTCGTGCTGATTTTCTGGAAACTCTAGTGGTCTAGCTTTAATTCGTTTCTGGGAGATTTACGTATCCAAATTGGTTGATTCAAATTGTTTTGAGTATCTATGAGTTTTCTCCACCATTTGGCACTGGCCCAGCTCAAAAATATATTTATATGTGTGTGCTATGTTCAATCTTGTTAAAAGTAGAATTTTCACCATTTCCTTAATAACTTGAGTTTTATAGATCCAAAATTAGCGAACTTTAGATCTATGGAAAGCCCAGGAAAATACCTACCTAGATCTAGAAGCCTTGCATGCAGGAGATGTGTCTAAATAAAGTTCTATAAAGTTTAAGAAAGACATCAGTAGCAATTTGTTGAATTTTAAATCTTTATTTGAAATTGTTTTTGGAGTAAATCTAATTGCATGTGGTAGATATTGGTATTAGCTATCATATCCTAGCTTGGTAGAATTTTTCATCTTATATTTCGCTCTTGGTAGATTATTTTCTAAAACAGTAGGTTATTACACTTTTAAATGGATATTCTTATTTTCTATTATTTGCGTGTATCTAGTTTTAATTTTTTGTTCTCTATATGTTTATTCTAATGGTGCAGGAGTATTTTTGTGTGGTATTTATGCATTTTTTTACCATGCAAAGTTGGATTTGTCTAATAATAAATCATATCTTGTGTTGCACACTATTAATGGTAAAATGTGTGTGTTCCACTAAAACTGAAATATATGGAGCTAGGAGTGTCCAAATTGAGTGAATCCAATTTCTAAAGAAAGCTTAAGGAAATACCTATCCATAGAATTTAACCTTTCATACAGGAGATTCCTAAAACTAAAACTACAATCTTTTTGGTTTTGAGACCAGTACCATTTACATGATATTTAGCTACTATTTGGTAATAGCTTATTTTGCAAATCAATTTTCACCACTTCATATGGTTGCTAGGTGTACTGTGGTAGAAGGATTCTACTTTATGAAAATTATCTTAGGAGTTATGATCTATCTCCCAAAACAGCACCGTATTACCTACTAAAAGTGTTATTTTAATTCTCTGTTTTTAGTTAGCAGAATGGTATAAATATTATTAATCACCTCTTGAAGATCAGAACCTTAACTCAACCATAATGACTTTTTTTTTGAGGCACAAAACAGTTTACTTATTGATTGCAAGAGGCTCCCAATCATAATGACTTGGTTAAATCATTTTGGTAATGTTGGTGTATTATTTACTTATGTTTAGCACTATTCACTTTGTACCCTAATAATGACATCAGATGTGTTTATATGCTTTGTTTGTAGGTATGTTTGTGTGCTATGTTTTATCTCTTAAAACATCATCTTACTTATCTAATAAATGTAATAAGTTAATTCCTAGTTGTACCTGAATTGTTATGTGTTGATGTGCTTAGTATCTCATAAGTCCTGAAACTTAAGTTATCCTTTAATAACCTTATGAATTTCCTAAAAGTATTGTTAGCCCTTTCACTTTTGAGTTTCACATAGTTCATCTTGTTTCCTAGGAGTTGCACTGATTTCATTTGTGTCTTATGCATGGGAATGGGTGTTTGGTGCTAAAATTTATCCAGTAGTTCCTTGTGTTTGCAATGCTTAATGTATGACTTACTTATTTTAGATTGTTGTCAACACTTGGTTACCATGTGATTATTTGTTTATTAGTTGAAGTGGTATTAATTGTTGTGTCTTATTAAATACTCTAGTGCACCATTTTAGCTCCTAGTCATAAACTGGTTTGGATAGAGGTGTTACCATTGTTTGACGCATAGTTACTAGATAGTAGGTGTTTCTTGAGCTAGTAACATATTTTCCTATGAGTGTGCTCAATGCTAGTGTTAATGTTAATACTTGCTTGTGTATTAAGATACTTTTGTATGAAGTATTTCAGGAACTATTAAGATACTTTTGTCTGAAGTATTTCCCGAACTACTAAGATACTTTTGTCTGAAGTATTTCCTGAAGCCATTACGACAACTCTTATTAAATGTTATAATAACCCTAAGTTAGGTGTTGTTATAGTGTTCTGAAGAACTACCTTTTTAATACCCAGAGTTGTTGTGTATATTTTCTTAGGAGAATCTGTTGTTGTCTTAGCTCTATGGACTTTTTTGATTGTTTTTGTATAGCTAAAGGAGTTGTTTGCTGCTGTTTGTATCTCAGTATCTTGAACAATGCTTGCTGTTTGTCCTTGTGGCTTTGTCTTGTATTCTGAGCGTAGTTCATTTTCCAGTTTACGACGTTAGATACGATCGGGAAGGAACGGAAAGTGAGGAATGAACCTGAGGAACATCAAGATCAAGACCAAGTAGATATTGCTGAGCCTGGCAAGCCACCTCACCACTATAATGAATCCTATTATTTTGATCAAGCATGTTTTGTTTTCAAAATAAAATAATGCATGTTTATTTTCTTTTGTGGTACCTTCCCACCCGAAAACTATTTTACAAAATATTGTTTGTCCAAAGTTATCTACTAGAATATTATAGGTGTTACAAAAGCTGTTTAGTTGGTGAGCCTTATTGTTGAAGGCTCCATCAAAAAGATTAAGTTTTCTAGTAGTGAACTCTTATTTCCTTACCTCAAAACTTTAGGATGGGAACCCATTTGATAAAACGGTTTTACGGAGGAAAACCCGAGTTGCTGGGAGCAATCGGCGAGCAAGTGTTTTATTAAAACCCGAGTTGCTGGGAGCAATCGGAGATGTTTGCGAAAATCCGAACTGCTGGGAGTAGTCGGGGAGAAAGTGTTTTGAAAAACAAAGTGTGACCCTAGTTGCCGCCCGAACAATTAACCCGTGCATCCACACTACCTGACATAGGTAGGGCTTAGCCGGAAGCTTGTCTTTTTTAGTGTTGGGGCTCTCATACTTTCTATGGGGGCTGGGCCCTCGAAGCCGGGCTGTCGTCCGGAAGAGACAATTCACTGCTGCGGATCAGCAGCCGGACGATTACGGCAGGTCTCCTGACGTGGCGGTGTGGCGTCCCGAGGAAAGACCAAGAGGTCTAGTGGAGCACACGGTGCCAAGGAGAACAAACCTACCGGGAGGCCCCGATACTAGGGTGGTCATAGTGGAAATCTTTGATCGTGTTATCCGGACCCCCGCATGCTGTCGTATGACGGGCCGTGGCAGACACGGCGGAAGGACCGATTGGTGTGGGTAAAGTGTGCAACCTCTGCAGAGTGTAAATCTATTCGAATAGCCGCGTCCGCGGTGAATGGACAGTTGGAAAGGTCCCACTAGGCATACTGGTTGTTTTATGGTTTCAAAAGAGAAATGTTTTTAAAGGAAAACAAGGAGGCAAGAAAGTGGTACCTGGGAGGTACGGAATTCGGGAGAAGATGGTAGGTCTCGGGGAGACAAGCAGTCCGATCTCAAGTCAGGAAAAAGGGGTATCCCCATCCTAGTGCTTTTAATGGTTTTACTAAAAAAGGTTTTGAACTTGGATATGTCCTTGCTATATCTAAGAGAAGAGAATTCTATCTCTAAATGTTTTCTTCAACTAAGATATAGAGATGTCGTATTCTCTATGTCTATAATCATGGTATTAGAAAACTAAGCCCTATAGTCGTATATAGCAGCTAGCCCAGTTTTCGAAAAGTATTTTATTGCATTATCATGAAAACTTAAGCCTTACAGGTGGTCTTGCGAGTACGTAAATGTACTCATATGGCTATGTCCCTGGATATTCAAACGTCCAGGTTTTCAATGAGGAGAGATACGACAAGAAGGAGGAGTACGCCGACGACTGGGCCAACTGAGTGTCCCGCTCAACTGCTCTGTGGGAATGCGTCAGGACCTGACGAGGGCCAACGCTAGCCGAAACTTCCGCTGATCCTTAGTTAATATTCCTCCAGTGCGACGATTTTTGCAGGCTTGGTCATGTGACCAGTATTTATGTAAGTCTTATGCTATTCGAGTTGTATGATGTAACTTTGTATACCATGTTGGTTATGTGATTGCGATGTACTGATCATTGGGACCATGATCTGTTTACATAACGTGGGCATCTCTGGCTGGTAGTCAGAGGGGTCCTTACAGACTTGGTATAAGAGCCATCGTTGACCTTAGGAGACCTTAGTTAGCATGGTCGTTAGCTTAGAAAGGAAATGTTTCGATAAAACCTATTTTTACAGAAATCTATTTTCTTCTACGTAAGCCTAATATGGTTTCTACTCTTCACCTATTCTCACAAATATCTTGATCTTATCTCTCTAATTTCAGTTATTTCAAAATAGTTTCCTCCATTATCTTGCCCTATTCAAAACTTGTTTAGACTTGACGATGAACCCAAATGAGACCTAAGTAGCTAGTACCGAGAAGGCGAAGTTCTGTCTCAATACTTCAACCTACGACATCAAGGTGGTCGTCAAGTGAAGAAGCAAGCTACAAAGAACCCTGTCTTGCCGAAGCAGTCTCACTATCAAGACTCCAACCCCAACAATGGTACACCAGTTGGAACCTCGACAGTCTCAAGTTTTCCAGCAGAAGCCCCATCTGAAGAAATGTAGGCTCCAGCAAGTAGGAATGACCAAGACCCATAAGACTTCTAGGATATAACCCTTGGTTGGATTCTCCGACAAACATGATTGATGAGTGTCATTTTTGCTCTATAGGTGTCTTGTGTGCTCATTTGCTGGTATATTTGTTGCTTGTGTGTGCCTTGTTCGTTTGCTTGTTGTTGATATGTTGTTGTCTTGTATCTTTCACAAGCACGCCTTGAAGGCAATACATATTAGGCACACACTTTAAACTTGTTTTAAACATCTTGATTTCTCCACACACAGACTTTTCTTACCTTTTGCCACAAATGTACCCTAATGAACTTATAAACTTGTGCTCAAAATCCTCTTAAAATGTGCTCCTTCTAATCTAAACTTTAACATGTGAGAGTTATAAACTACACATGATACCGAAGCACCAAAGAAAGCCCCTCCCCATAATGTGACTGACCTTGTGTAGTTCAATTAATTTTTGTATTACAAGTATACCATCACAAACTGAACGTATCTAACCTTTAAGCAACATCTAACATCAATGACTTGTTACTAACCAACCACTTAAAGCCCTACAAACCAAGATCAGAAGAGAAGGGTCTACGAAAGTCTCTCTTGCAGATGGCAACACGGAGGACTCAGATAACGCCAAGACCCTCTACTTTTTGAAGATTTTATGAAAACCTCAACCTATGGCGTGCAAAGACGTTCGACGTCAGCAACAACGACAGCAACCAGCACAGAAGATTGTCTACATGAAGATGTGCCATGAAGCTAGTATCATTTGTGCCTTCTGCGCGTCAACAAAATTAAACTCAACAGACCCTGACTTGAGTTATATAGAAAGAAATGCCAATTAGGCTTAATAAGATCCGACTGACCGCTGAAGACTTTTGCGAAGCATCATGAAGCCCAATAACCAAGAAAGTCTTCATCAACACTCCTCGTCGGCTAAGCTAAAAGGATGGACTCAATAGAAGACATCATATCCCGCAAGACGCCAAGAACGCCGAGAAGATCGAAGACTGATGATGTTGACGAACTCAATCCAAGCTAGTTCTGACGAGATTAGTGACTTATAATACCCTTTGTCTTGTTATGAAAAACAAAAGCGAGTCAAGTCAACCGACCCGACGCTCTGTGAAGCTTGAAGAACTGTTTGTATATGTCTAACTGCAAACCCCTCAAGGCGGTAATATCAAGACAAGTATCTTCATCAACCCCCATGTACCGAGGAGCTACGGCCAAGATGAAGATCATCATGATGCTAAAGACAACAACACCCTGAAGTCGGCGACAACTTTAACAATCAACTTTTACCCTTCATGTGTGCCCCTTTATAAGGGGGGAAGACACATGCTAGTTTTATTGGATAGTTGTGACAAAGTTGTTCCTTACGCCCCAATCCCTGAAGTTTTTGAAGTCAGCTCAACAAGAACCCATGTATCCTCATCGACCTTCAAGTAAACACTTTCAGAAAGGACCCAAGTTTTCCAGAAGATACAAGACGTCTCATCAACAAGGAAACCTCATTCAGGAATCAACAACCTCGGAAGATGAAGAATCATTGGACACTCTTTTCCTTTCACTCTCTTAAATACACACTTGGGAATCTCGGGACGAGATTCTGTTAAGGGGGGAAGGTCTGTAACACCCCAAATTTTGGAAGCAACAAAAACTTAATTAATAAAGACCCAAATTTTTGAGGGAACAGAAACTTTTTGAAATGTCTTGTTAATGGATGTGCTTTCCCTTGTATGCTCTATTTGTCGAGTTGTGTTTTGGTGTTTGTGTTGATGACTTCTAAATAACAACCTATTAAAACTCAAATTAAAGTATGACTTCTGAAATCCAGGATTATGGCAAGTAAAACAATGCATATATCTTCTTCTAAAAAAAACTATAGTCATCATGAGGTCTTGATTTTAACAATTACCCAAAGGCAGTTTAATTGAGAAAATAAAAGTATTTCCAAAACTACATGTTTGCAAAACTATATAGGACCATATAATAAGTCTTAAATTATATTGGATGTTAATATGTTGCAAGCATTACCAACTCTCTTTTCCAAAATACCAATTTAATTAGCCTCTGGAAATCAATGCTCAGCTTGTTGGAGTATGTAACATCCCAAATTTCTCAAAAATTAAAATTTTTGCATTCATGCATCATGCATCATAAAAGTATGGCATTGAAATCACATAAGGAGTAAATTGAATTTTATGTATAATGTTAAATAGAATTGTTTTCATTAAAGAGGTTTATTTGAGCTCCTTTTACAAATCAGTATTTTATTATTTTATTTATTCAGAAAAATGATATCAAAAATTTATAAATTTAATTAGCTTTACAAAACATATTTTTATGAATTTTTCTGAAATGTTTTGAATAGTTTTAAAAATCAATTTTGATTAAATGTTTTAAATCAGAAAAGGCTTTGTTTAAAAAAAAAGGGAGAGACGACCTAATTTGGGCCGAAGCCCACTTCGATTCCTCGTTATCCGCCGCGCGCGCAGCGCAGAGGCCCACGCCGCGGCCCAGCTCCCTCCTCGCAGTCGCTGACGGCCTGGCCCCACTTGTCATCTCCTTCATCGTGTAGAACACGAACTCCTACCGAACTCGAAATCGAATCGGATCAAATCCGTTGTTTAATCGCGGATTAATCGGTCCCCTTCGTCCCTATATAAACCCCCCCTCCGCCTCCGTCTCCCGCGTCCAAAAACCCTAACAGAAACTCGCCAAATCGCGAGATCATCGCCGACGTTGCCGCCGCCGCAATTTGCATCTTTCCGGTGAGTTCAACACCCGAGCTTCATCCCCACACCCCCTCTGCGCCTCCCCTTCACCATACGCGTCTAACGGACTTGCTCCGGCGTGGTTTTGTGCACCAGGGCGGCTGATCCATCGAAGACCGACGCCGCCGTCCGCCGCGCTTCTCCGACGAACTCGCCGAGGAAGAGAAGACCCACCTCGACCACGTCCGTCACGCCATCGAGTCCGCCGCCGTCTCCCGCGTCCAGTGGTATGAGTTTCACCCCTCCCCTAGCCGTGAACACGAGGTTCATCGTTTCCGATGATGGCGCCGCCGCGGGCACGGGATCGCCGGCGAAACGCGCCGCCCGACCCCCCCTTTAGATCCTAGCCATCGGATCTAGATCCAATGGATCTAGATCGGGTGGATCTGGCACGTTGGATTTAAATTAGATCGTACGGTCCACGTACGCGATCCGCGCGAATCGGTATCGCCCCATCACAGCACGCCGTGTGGCGCTTTTAATTTCTATTTCGGCAGAGATTTTGTTTTAAAAACAGAAAATAACACAAACTTACAAAAATCATAACTTTTGATCTGTTCATCCAAATTTGATGAATTTTATATCCACGTGAAGCTCTGCTTGTGTAGTTTAATATGGTTTCATTAGTTTATCCTTCTAGTACATATTAAATTGTGAAATTAAATTGTTTAACTTTCGGATATTAAATCTATAACTTAATTAATAAATTTTCTCTCCAAATAAATCCAATTGTTTTAGAGAGATATTAATGCCCTCTGTCCAGAGAGTGCAACATGAGTTATATTTGAAGCTTCTTCTAATAGACTTAAAGAAATTGGTTTTATAATTTAAAACTACTAAAATGCTCATTATTTAAATGATTAATTAAAATATTAAAATATTGATCATTGCATCTTTATGCATGAATAATAGAGAACTTAATATAGTAATTAAGTGGTCTTGTGAAGTTCATTGCATATTAAGCATGCATACATATTTTTGTATTGATATTCTAAGTGTTATGCTTGTGTGTTTATTGAGTGTTATTATTTGTCTCTAGATTGTGAAGAGGAGGAAGGTCCTTGTGATTGTTATTCTTGCTGTGTTTGTTCCCTTTGTTACCAAGGCAAGTGACATTCATCATCTATCCTATGTTTTCTATATGCATTATCAGTTGATTTTGAGTAGTATGCATGATAGGGAAATTGTGATACTATCTTATAATGCTAAGTTAGTCTACACTTTGAAAATATCCTAGTAGAGTGTAGCCATCCCTTCCCTTGCAACCACCAAAAGTTTTATTAGATGCTTAGCTATGCTATAAAGAAGTTTATCCATCAGCTTATAGAATTATTGCTAAGTGTTAAAAACCTTGAATGCACTTCTGGGTGGAATTGGTTGCTTGGTTTATGTTGAGTGGCTTCTGGGACTATGCTTGTGGTTGTCTTCGCCTAGGATGAATTTCTATTCTACTTAGGGCCATGAGTATGGTGGTTGTCACCCAGAAGCGCACTTGTGGACGGCCACCCAGGAACAAAGAGATTACTAAGTCCCTCCAAGTTTAGAAGCTTCCCGTGCAGCCTTTTGACAATGGGCTCTGTCTAGAACTACTAAGTTGTGAGAGTGCAATCTGTCATCTTGACAAGCAGATGTAGAGTTGATAGGTGGAACGGGTCTTGCTAGTATGGTTGCATTCTTCTTCTGAAAGTTTTTGTCTCAATTCTCTCCTTTCCATAATACACTCCGCGTGTATAGGATTTCTCGGACAAATTGAGTCTTAAGGTGAAAGTGCACAACCTCTGCAGAGTCGACAAACTGAGTACTCAGCCGTGTCCCCGGTGATGGACAACTTCGAGCAACTGGACAAGGATGGACGGAAGAATCTCAACATGGTTTTCATAAAGTAAAATTTGACTAAGGAAAGAATTATTGGTGCACTTGGGCTTCATCCCTTGGTGCCAAGTCTTTGATATACAAAAGTGTTTTACAAAAGATAGGAGAAAACTGGCTTTCTGCAAAATAGCCTACAAACTCCACTAAGCCAAATATGCATATAGAATTAGACTTGCCATAATTTTATCCACCATAGTCACTTGCCAATACTTCATTGTATTGACCTCCTTCGGGGGCTGCATATTCAAATGTGCAGGTAATTCTGATGAGGAGTAAGTTTGGACTCGATTCTACACCCAACATGTCTGCTCGTGGCGTATGCTAGAAGAGAAGGCCCATTGCTTTTATTTTCGTTGTGAACTCTGAATATTTTAGCTAGTCTTCATGACTATGCACTTTGTAATAAAGCTATACTTGGCTAGTTTTGGATCTCGATGTAGTATTTTGATACTTATGCAATGATACTATATATTTTGTACTGTGGTGCTAGCAGTGATCCAGGGACTAGCACATAACACAGGTGTTCCATCTTTATTTAAAGATGGGCGCTACAAAATGGTATCAGAGCTAAAGTGTTGCCTGTAGGTTCGAGCCCTTAGGATTGGTTAAGCCTCCTTTTTTATCATAATATTACCATCTTTGAAGTATGTTGGATCCTAACGGCATAGTGGGATGAAGCGGCCCGGGACTAACCTTACATGTCCGCGTACATGAGACCTGTTCCACAATTATAAGTGGCTGGCCGGGTGTCTGTCTCTCTCACTATAGTGAATATCCGACGTACAAAAGAGTTGATAATAGTATTGATCACCTGTTAGAAAAGAACTTCTTTTTCTCTAAGTACTTAAGTACTCCACGATTAGTTTATATTACCTTTGTCTGGTTTAATAAACTTTACCTTATCACTTAAGGATGTCATTCTTCATGTATCAAACCGCGGAGGACTTCAAGGACATGCGCTTTGGAAGATATCTTCTAGAGTTGGTAGAACTGTTGGCACTTCCAACACCCATCATCAAGGCAAGCCAGCTGAAGCACTTCAACAAAGAAGGCGTATGGGGAATTCGCCTTTACCAACAAGGGCGCCAGACTGAACCCAAGACCGAAGACATCCAGTACAAGTCGATTAGTGACTCCTTGGAGAAAGGGCTGAATCTCGTCACGCAGAAGCTAATAGGGCGTCTTTGCTTGCAATACCAAGAAGAGTTAAAAGACCACTACTTTGCTCACCTTGGCCAACGTGACGAACATGGGATTCCTTACTGTATTAGCGAGGAAGACAAAAACAAACCAGAAGCTTTGTACCCATATCTCTAAGACTTAGAACTTCACCTCTGGCAACTAGAAGAAGATAGACGCAATGAGCTATTGAAGAATGATGAAATAATGGCACAAGTCAAGGAGACTCAAAAGAAGATTGAAGCCCAAGAAGAGGTGGCCAACGCTCAAGAGGAGAAGTTCCGAGCTCAAGAGAAGAAGTTTCAAAGCCAAGAAAAGAGAATTAGAGACAAGAACAAGGAGATCAGGACCTTGAAGGATGAAATCCAGAGCAACGACGTCGAGTTCGAAGCTGATCGAGATTTGATCGAGACTCTACGCCGTGAGAAGAGAATTCTACAAGAAAAGATTGAAGTCCTGGAGAAGGAAGCAATCGAGACTCTGCACCGTGAGACGACAATGTTACAGGAGAAGAATGAGGCCTTGGAGAAGGAGGTGAATGACTACAAGGAGATCCTTACGAAGGAAGGCATCACCATCGAGGAAGTGGAGGAAGATGAAGGAGACGTCATGGACGAAGTTTAGACTTAGTAGTTGGACCACCATATTCTCCCTCGTTTAGTTCGTCGTTCTTTTTAAAACATTGATCTCCAACTTGTAGTGTGACAATGATAGAATGTTTGGGGTTGCAGACTCTGTGTTTTATTAAATCAACTTAGAATACTTGTTTGGTTTTGCTAAGTAGACTTTTTCCTTTTAAGTTGTCTTATGAGTGTGATTGTGTTGACTTGGTTGCTTTGTGCATGGGTAGGATTTTTCTTCTCTTAGTTCTGTCTATCTTTCACTCATCTATGCTGAAAAACCCTACAGATGCCTCCTCGTCGTGATACCAACAACGACGACGTCATGCAACAACTGATGGCCGCTCAAGCTCAGTTAATGAATATGATGACTCAGTTCATTGCAGCAACCAACAACAACAACAACAACAACCACAACAACAACCCGCCACCTCCACCACCACCCCGAGTGGACAGACTTGCTAGATTCCTAAGGCTTAGGCCTAATAAGTTCTCCTCTGCTACTGAACCAATAGTGGCGGATGATTGGCTCCGTTCAGTCAACAAGGACTTAGTAACTTGTGAATGTTCTGAGGCAGAAAAAGTGAGGTTCACTGCACACCTGTTGGAAGGACCCGCAACACTGTGGTGGGAAAATTATCAAGTGACTCATCCTTTGGATGGCATGACTTGGGATGCGTTCAAGGAAGGCTTCCGGAATGCTCACATCTCCTCAGGTATAATGAACCTGAAGAAAGACGAATTTCGCAGTTTGAGGCAAGGAGGTAGAACACTGAAGGAGTATATGGATGACTTCTGTATGCTATCAAGGTATGCACCAGAGGACATTGATACTGATGCAAAGAGGAAGGAAAAGTTCCTCAATGGACTTAAGGGAGAACTGAAGATACCTTTGTCTGTGGCATATACTCCAAACTATCAAGCTCTGCTGGATCAAGCCATCACCTTGGACAACAACATAAGAAAGGAAGAGAATAGGAAGAGGAAGTTCAGTGCAAGTAATGTTCATTCTGAAGGGACATATAAGAAACACACCTCTGAAGTCAGTAGCCATAAACCCTGGAATCACTCCAACACTGGTAGTGGCCAAAAACATCATGGCCATAACCACAATGGAGGGAACAAAGGTAGCAATGGAGGATACAATGGAAATAATGGTGGATCCAGGGGAAACCATCATCATGGCCATAATCATGGGAATGGGAATCACCGTCCTAACCATGAAGGGAAGAAAGACTTGTCTCATGTGACCTGCTACAAGTGCAAGAAGACAGGACATTATGCAACTGATTGCCCAGAGAAGAAAGCTGATGAAAATTCCAAGCCCAATCCTTTCCAGAAGGGACAAGTGAACCACATCAATGTGGAAGAAGTTCATGATGAACCTGATGCTGTGATTGGTACGTTCTTTCTCAACTCCTTTCCAACATTAGTTTTATTTGATACTGGAGCATCTCATTCATTCATATCAAGAGCTTTTGTTAACAAACATGGGTTAGCTGAGGAAAGTCTAGGAAAACCTATTAGGGTAAGTTCACCTGGAGGAGAGATGCTAGTAAATTCCGGGTGTAGGCAGTTAGACTTGCAAATTGGAAAACACACCTTCCCAACAGACTTAGTCATCCTAGAGACCCAAGGATTGGATGTTATCATCGGAATGGATTGGATGACTCGTTTTGAAGGAATCATAGATTGTGCAAATAGAGCAATCACTCTCACCACCCCGGAGAAAAGGAAGATTAAGTTCCGATCAACTTTCGAACTTAAGAAGGTTAGGCTAAATTCTCTTAAGGGGGTTAGCCTTGGAGATGTGCTTATCGTCAAGGAATACCCAGATGTTTTTCCGGAGGAACTACCGGGAATGCCACCCGATAGGGATGTAGAGTTTCTCATCGAACTGAAGCCGGGAACAGGGCCAATAGCTAAAAGACCTTATCCTATGGCCGTCGATGAATTGAAAGAGCTCAAGAAGCAATTAGAAGAACATATCCAGAAAGGATTCATTCTTCCAAGTTCATCGCCATGGGGAGCACCAGTCTTATTTGTTAAGAAGAAGGATCAAACCCAGAGGCTAGTCACGGATTACAGAGATATAAACGAGCAAACTATCAAAAACAAGTACCCGTTACCCAAGATAAATGAACTATTTGATCAACTGGAAGGTGCTTGTGTTTTCTCAAAGATCGATCTTCGATCGGGGTACCTCCAAATGAAAGTTAGAGAAATGGATATACCCAAAACTGCATTTGTTACGAGATATGGCTCTTATGAGTACACAGTAATGCCTTTTGGATTAACCAATGCACCAGCTTATTTCATGAATATGATGAATAAAGTGTTCATGGATTTTCTGGATAAGTTTGTGGTCGTGTTCATAGATGATATTCTAATCTACTCTAAGAGTCACAAAGAACATGAAGAGCACTTGCGTCTGGTATTGTAGAGACTGCGTGAACATAAGTTGTATGCCAAGTACAGCAAGTGTGAGTTTTGGTTAGAACAAGTCGGATTTTTAGGCCATGTGGTGTCCAAGGAAGGTATAGCAGTGGATCCTGAAAAGGTTTCAGCTGTAACTAATTGGGAACCGCCGAAGAATGTTGGTGAATTACGAAGTTTTCTGGGTTTAGCAGGATACTACCGACGATTCATTGAAAACTTCTCCAAGATTGCCAAGGCCTTGACGGAATTATTAAAGAAGGAGAAGAAATTTGAGTGGACAGAGGCATGCGAAGCCAGTTTTCAGGAGTTGAAGAAACGTCTGGTTTCAGCCCCAGTTCTATGCTTACCTGATTTGGAGAAGGAATTCCAAGTATACTGTGATGCTTCACGTCAAGGTTTAGGAAGTGTACTGATGCAGGAAGGCAGAGTGGCATCTTATGCCTCTAGACAACTCAAGAAACATGAAGCGAATTATCCAACTCATGATCTCGAGTTAGCATCAGTAGTGCATGCTCTGAAAACTTGGAGACCCTACCTGATGGGAAAAAGATGTGAGGTATTCACGGACCACAAAAGTTTGAAGTACATATTCACACAGAAGGAATTGAATATGAGACAAAGAAGATGGCTGGAACTTATTAAAGATTATGATCTGAGCCTTCAATACCATCCGGGAAAAGCTAATGTGGTAGCAGATGCTCTGAGTCGTAAGGTGTATGTGAATGGCTTTACAGCAGGAGAATTACCCGAGGATTTATGCAAGGCATTCAAGGACCTCAGATTGGAAGTAGTACCTGAAGGGTTTGTAACCTCATTAGTTGTACAGCCCACTTTGATGGACAAGATACGTGAAGCTCAGAAAGGAGACAAGGAAATAGAAGAGATCAAAGTCAATTTAAGAGCTGGAAAAGCTAAAGGATTTCATGAGGATGAGCAGGGGATTTTGTGGTTTGAAAAACGTGTATGTGTGGCCAATGACCCTGATATTAGGAAGTTGATTCTGCAAGAAGCTCATGAAACACCTTATTCAATTCATCCGGGAAATACCAAGATGTATATGGATGTGAAAGAGAGATTTTGGTGGAATAATCTGAAGAGAGAAATAGCAGAATACATCGCTAAGTGTGATGTATGTAGTCGAGTAAAGGCAGAACATCAGAAACCAGCAGGATTATTACAACCCTTGAGAGTACCGGATTGGAAGTGGGATTCCATTGGGATGGACTTCATCACTGGATTACCAAGGACTAGATCGGGTTATGATTCTATTTGGGTTATTGTTTGTCGCCTAACCAAAATAGCTCACTTCATACCCGTGAAGACCACTTATACTAGTGCTAAGCTAGCTGATATTTACATGAAGAGAATTGTGTGCCTTCACGGTGTTCCTAAGAGTATCGTGTCTGATAGAGGGACCCAGTTCACTTCTCATTTTTGGAAGCAATTGCACGAATCTTTGGGAACCAGATTGGAATTCAGTACGGCTTTCCACCCGCAAACAGATGGTCAGACTGAAAGAGTGAATCAGATTTTAGAAGATATGTTAAGAGCTTGTGCGCTCGACTATGGGTCTAGTTGGGATGATAATTTGCCATACGCTGAGTTCTCCTACAACAATAGTTACCAAGCCAGCATTGAGATGGCACCGTTTGAAGCCTTATATGGAAAGAAATGTACAACCCCACTGTTGTGGAGTGGTGTAGGAGAACGAAGTTTCTTTGGGCCTGATATAATACAGGATGCTGAAGAAAAAGTCAGGCTGATTAAGGACAGATTGAAAATAGCACAATCACGCTAGAAAAGCTACGCAGATTCCAAGCGTAGAGAAGTCACCTATGAAGTGGGAGATAGAACCTATCTAAGGGTGTCACCACTTCCGGGTGTGAAAAGATTTGGAATCAAAGGAAAGTTAGCACCTCGATTCATTGGACCATTCAAAATTCATTCTCGCAAAGGTGAAGTGGCCTATGAGTTAGAACTACCTGAAGTACTGTCTGCTGTTCATAATGTGTTCCATGTCAGTCAGTTGAAGAAATGTCATCCCGAGATGATGGGAGTCCCCTTAAAGGATACAGTACCCCTCGAGGAGGTACAATTGGAGAGTGATCTGACATACGAAGAGAAGCCCATCAGGATATTACAGACAACAGAAAGAGTCACCCGTACCAAAACCATCAAGTTTTGCAAGGTCCAGTGGAATCATCACACATAGGACGAAGCCACCTGGGAACGAGAGGATGATCTCCGAGAAGACCACCCGCACCTATTTGCTGACCTTTCCGAAGCTCGAGGGCGAGCTTCTTCTTAAGGGGGTTAGTCTGTAACATCCCAAATTTCTCAAAAATTTAAAACTTTGCATTCATGCATCATGCATCATAAAAGTATGGCACTGAAATCACATAAGGAGTAAATTGAATTTTATGTATAATGTTAAATAGAATTGTTTTCATTAAAGAGGTTTATTTGAGCTCCTTTTACAAATCGGTATTTTATTATTTTATTTATTCAGAAAAATGATATCAAAAATTTATAAATTTAATTAGCTTTACAAAACATATTTTTATGAATTTTTCTGAAAAGTTTTGAATAGTTTTAAAAATCAATTTTGATTAAATGTTTTAAATCAGAAAAGGCTTTGTTTAAAAAAAAAGGGAGAGACGACCTAATTTGGGCCGAAGCCCACTTTGATTCCTCGCTATCCGCCGTGCGCGCAGCGCAGAGGCCCACGCCACGGCCCAGCTCCCTCCTCGCAGTCGCTGACGGCCTGGCCCCACTTGTCATCTCCTTCATCCTGTAGAACACGAACTCCTACCGAACTCGAAATCGAATCGGATCAAATCCGTTGTTTAATCGCGGATTAATCGGTCCCCTTCGTCCCTATATAAACCCCCCCTCCGCCTCCGTCTCCCGCGTCCAAAAACCCTAACAGAAACTCGCCAAATCGCGAGATCATCGCCGACGTTGCCGCCGCCGCAATTTGCATCTTTCCGGTGAGTTCAACACCCGAGCTTCATCCCCACACCCCCTCTGCGCCTCCCCTTCACCATACGCGTCTAACGGACTTGCTCCGGCGTGGTTTTGTGCACCAGGGCGGCTGATCCATCGAAGACCGACGCCGCCGTCCGCCGCGCTTCTCCGACGAACTCGCAGAGGAAGAGAAGAGCCACCTCGACCACGTCCGTCACGCCATCGAGTCCGCCGCCGTCTCCCGCGTCCAGTGGTATGAGTTTCACCCCTCCCCTAGCCGTAGAACACGAGGTTCATCGTTTCCGATGATGGAGCCGCCGCGGGCACGGGATCGCCGGCGAAACGCGCCGCCCGACCCCCCCTTTAGATCCTAGCCATCGGATCTAGATCCAATGGATCTAGATCGGGTGGAGCTGGCACGTTGGATTTAAATTAGATCGTACGTTCCACGTACGTGATCCGCGCGAATCGGTATCGCCCAATCACAGCATGCCGCGTGGCGCTTTTAATTTCTATTTCGGCAGAGATTTGTTTTAAAAACAGAAAATAACACAAACTTATAAAAATCATAACTTTTGATCTGTTCATCCAAATTTGATGAATTTTATATCCACGTGAAGCTCTGCTTGTGTAGTTTAATATGGTTTCATTAGTTTATCCTTCTAGTACATATTAAATTGCGAAATTAAATTGTTTAACTTTCGGATATTAAATCTATAACTTAATTAATAAATTTTCTCTCCAAATAAATCCAATTGTTTTAGAGAGATATTAATGCCCTCTGTCCAGAGAGTGCAACATGAGTTTTATTTGAAGCTTCTTCTAATAGACTTAAAGAAATTGGTTTTATAATTTAAAACTACTAAAATGCTCATTATTTAAATGATTAATTAAAATATTAAAATATTGATCATTGCATCTTTATGCATGAATAACAGAGAACTTAATATAGTAATTAAGTGGTCTTGTGAAGTTCATTGCATATTAAGCATGCATACATATTTTTGTATTGATATTCTAAGTGTTATGCTTGTGTGTTTATTGAGTGTTATTATTTGTCTCTAGATTGTGAAGAGGAGGAAGGTCCTTGTGATTGTTATTCTTGCTGTGCTTGTTCCCTTTGTTACCAAGGCAAGTGACATTCATCATCTATCCTATGTTTTCTATATGCATTATCAGTAGATTTTGAGTAGTATGCATGATAGGGAAATTGTGATACTATCTTATAATGCTAAGTTAGTCTACACTTTGAAAATATCCTAGTAGAGTGTAGCCATCCCTTCCCTTGCAACCACCAAAAGTTTTATTAGATGCTTAGCTATGCTATAAAGAAGTTTATCTATCAGCTTATAGAATTATTGCTAAGTGTTAAAAACCTTGAATGCACTTCTGGGTGGAATTGGTTGTTTGGTTTATGTTGGGTGGCTTCTAGGACTATGCTTGTGGTTGTCTTCGCCTAGGATGAATTTCTATTCTACTTAGTGCCATGAGTATGGTGGTTGTCACCCAGAAGCGCACTTGTGGACGGCCACCCAGGAACAAAGAGATTACTAAGTCCCTACAAGTTTAGAAGCTTCCCGTGCAGCCTTTTGACAATGGGCTCTGTCTAGAACTACTAAGTTGTGAGAGTGCAATCTGTCAGCTTGACAAGCAGATGTAGAGTTGATAGGTGGAACGGGTCTTGCTAGTATGGTTGCATTCTTCTTCTGAAAGTTCTTGTCTCAATTCTCTCCTTTCCATAATACACTCCGCGTGTATAGGATTTCTCGGACAAATTGAGTCTTAAGGTGAAAGTGCACAACCTCTGCAGAGTCGACAAACTGAGTACTCAGCCGTGTCCCCGGTGATGGACAACTTCGAGCAACTGGACAAGGATGGACGGAAGAATCTCAACATGGTTTTCATAAAGTAAAATTTGACTAAGGAAAGAATTATTGGTGCACTTGGGCTTCATCCCTTGGTGCCAAGTCTTTGATATACAAAAGTGTTTTACAAAAGATAGGAGAAAACTGGCTTTCTGCAAAATAGCCTACAAACTCCACTAAGCCAAATATGCATATAGAATTAGACTTGCCATAATTTTATCCACCATAGTCACTTGCCAATACTTCATTGTATTGACCTCCTTCGGGGGCTGCATATTCAAATGTGCAGGTAATTCTGATGAGGAGTAAGTTTGGACTCGATTCTACACCCAACATGTCTGCTCGTGGCGTATGCTAGAAGAGAAGGCCCATTGCCTTTATTTTCGTTGTGAACTCTGAATATTTTAGCTAGTCTTCATGACTATGCACTTTGTAATAAAGCTATACTTGGCTATTTTTGGATCTCGATGTAGTATTTTGATACTTATGCAATGATACTATATATTTTGTATTGTGGTGCTAGCAGTGATCCAGGGACTAGCACATAACACAGGTGTTCCATCTTTATTTAAAGATGGGGCGCTACAGAGTAATTCTACTTATACCAAGATCCATGGCTGGATCATTATGATCACCACCTCACCTTATTCTGGTTTAATTATATTCCTACCAAAAATACCCTGTTTTGATTCTGTTGATCACCTCCTCACAAATATTTTTGATCTATATTAAAAGTGTGGCTATTGATCCAATTGTGTGGGTGTTTATCTATTTTTATGTGTGGTTGACCTATATGTTATGTGTTTAAATTGTTCCCATGAGTGTGTTATTTTATGTGTGTTCATGTGGTGGTGTATGATACAACATCTTATTTATATAATTTAATTGAGACCATTCATGCTTTAAATGTTGTTCCATATGATAAAGGTGTGTTTAACTCTTTATTATAATGTGTGATTTTAGGAGTAACTCAAATATTTTCCTTTTTTCAAATATGAAATAACCATCCTCTTTTCCCTAATTTCTAGTCTTTCTAGAACATGACCATTAGAGTTTATTTTATTCAATTTGGAAATGCAACTCACGTAACCTCATCCTTATCATCTCTACTATCCACACATAACCTTATTTAAAATATTCAAAAAATGTTTGATCATAAATTCATGCTTGTTTTTAGTGCTTCATATTAATGTGACCACATGTGATGTTAATAGATAGCATCTTGTCATTTTTTCATCTAGTGATGTTGATCCCTTTTTACCTAAGCTCTTTCAACAAATGATGCACCGATGCCCCATCTAATAAACACTCATTGTATCTAATTTTTCTGGTCAAAGATTTGACTAATCTATGCTAGGAAAGTGGGCTACTCTAATCAGCCACAAATCCTCTATACCTTAAAGTCACACCACTCTCACCCATCCTCTGGTTTCTGGTGTATAATGTACCCCCACACCCTTGTTGTACCCATAGCTCGAACATCCCAAAAACCTAGCACAGAAATCCTTTTGTCCTTTTCTGTGTGACATTATGTCGAGCAGGTGATGGGCAGAAGAGAACTTACTCCATCCCCATAAGCTTCCATCAACTCCAGACCATGTGCTACTGTCCAAAACGGTGCACAGCGCCCTTGCATCATTGCCCACCGCCCAGCTTAGCCAACCCCTGCCCGAGCATCCTCTCTCTCCCTTTTGCCCATGCCCGAGGTGTTCAAGATGAGTACCGGCGTGGATATCTTTCCCCATCCTCTCTAGCGCCCTCCCACCTTGCCATTTGCATCCCCCTCACTCTCCTCCACCTCCCTGTGCACTCCCGAGCGAGCTCTCTCCCTCTGTTGCTCAAGATCCTCTTAGAACTCGAGCTCGGACCCGAGAGCATGTCTTGGACAATGCCGTCTCCCCCGACCACCTTTGCCCTCCATTCTTTTTCTCGCGAGTTCCCCTCCTCTCTGGCCACCTTGTTGACATCCTCGTGTCGTTGTACGGACACCGAGGCCACCTCGGCCGCGCCGTGCCCGTCGCGGGTGCCCTCGAACCTGTCGTCGTTTGCAAGCTCGCCGGCTGGATCTTCCACCGTCCCTCGGCTGCCCCGACCCTCCGCATGCACCTCCGTCTTCCTTCGTCGATCGGGGACGCCCGAGGTGAGCTGCACGTCCTCGTCCTTTTTCCCTAGGGTTCTGGCTCGTGCCCTTGAGTCTGGAGGTAGGAGATGAACCTGATCCGTCGATCTCCGGATCAACGGCTGTTTTTGAATCGTCTCTGATCTAATCCTGGCCGTAGGTTTTTGATCCGGCGGCCACTTAATCCCTGCCTTGCGCGTGCAGCGCATGGGCCTGCGTGCCATCGTGCGGCCCAAACCTAGGCAGATCTGGCCCGGTTCTAATTTTCGTTTTATTTCATCTTTTCCTGCTGATTTTCCAGAAAATCTAGTGGTCTAGATTTAATTTGTTTCTGGGAGATTTACGTATTCAAATTGGTTGATTCAAATTGTTTTGAGTATCTATGAGTTTTCTCCACCATGTGGCACTGGCCCAGCTCAAAAATATATTTATATGTGTGTGCTATGTTCAATCTTGCTAAAAGTGGAATTTTCACCATTTCCTTAATAACTTGAGTTTTATTGATCCAAAATTAGAAAACTTTAGTTCTATGGAAAGCCCAGGAAAATACCTACCTAGATATAGAAGCCTTGCATGCAGGAGATGTGTCTAAATAAAGTTCTATAAAGTTTATGAAAGACATCAGTAGAAATTTGTTGAATTTTAAATCTTTATTTAAAATTGCTTTTGGAGTAAATCAAATTGCATGTGGTATATATTGATATTACCTATCATATACTAGCTTGTTAGAATTTTTCATATTATATTTTGCTCTTGGTTGATTATTTTCTAAAACAGTAGGTTATTACACTTTTAAATGGATATTCTTATTTTCTATTATTTGCGTGTATCTAGTTTTAATTGTTTGTGCTTTATATGTTTATTCTAATGGTGTAGGAGTATTTTTGTGTGGTAGTTATGCATTTTTTTTACCATGCAAAGTTGGATTTGTCTAAAAATAAATCATATCTTATGCTGCACACTATTAATGGTAAAATGTGTGTGTTCCACTAAAAGTGAAATATGTGGAGCTAGGAGTGTCGAAATTGAGTGAATCCAATTTCTAAACAAAGTTTAAGGAAATACCTATCCATAGAATTTAACCTTTCATACAGGAGATTCCTAATAAAGCTACAATATTTTTCGTTCTGAGACCAGTAGCATTTACATGATTTTTAGCTACTATTTGGTAATAGCCTATTTTGCAAATCAATTTTCACCACTTCATATGGTTGCTAGGTGTACTGTGGTAGAAGGATTCTACTTTATGAAAATTATCTTAGGAGTTATGATCTATCTCCCAAAACAGCATCGTATTACCTACTAAAAGTGTTATTTTAATTCTCTGTTTTTAGTTAGCATAATGGTATAAATATTATTAATCACACCTTGAAGATCAGAACCTTAACTCAATCATAATGACTTGGTTAAATCATTTTGGTAATGTTGGTGTATTATTTACTTATGTTTAGCACTATTCACTTTGTACCCTAATAATGACATTAGATGTGTTTATATGCTTTGTTTGTAGGTATGTGTGTGTGCTATGTTTTATCTCTTAAAACATCATCTTACTTATCTAATAAATGTAATAAGTTAATTCCTTGTTGTACCTGAATTGTGATGTGTTGATGTGGTTAGTATCTCATAAGTCCTGAAACTTAAGTTATCCTTTAATAACCTTAATGAATTTCCTAAAAGTATTGTTAGCCCTTTCACTTTTGAGTTTCACATAGTTCATCTTGTTTCCTAGGAGTTGCACTGATTTCATTTGTCTGTTATGCATGGGAATGGGTGTTTGGTGCTAAAATTTATCCAGTAGTTCCTTGTGTTTGCAATGATTAATGTATGACTTACTTATTTTAGATTGTTGTCAACACTTGGTTACCATGTGATTATTTGTTTATTGGTTGAAGTGGTATTAATTGCAGTGTCTTATTAAATAGTCTAGTGCACCATTTTAGCTCCTAGTCATAAAATGGTTTGGATAGAGGTGTTACCATTGTTTAACGCCTAGTTACTAGATAGTAGGTGTTTCTTGAGCTAGTAACATATTTTCCTATGAGTGTGCTCAATGCTAGTGTTAATGTTAATACTTGCTTGTGTATTAAGATACTTTTGTCTTAAGTATTTCCGGAACTATTAAGATACTTTTGTCTGAAGTATTTCCCGAACTACTAAGATACTTTTGTCTGAAGTATTTCCTGAAGCCATTACGACAACTCTTATTAAATGATATAATAACCCTAAGTTAGGTGTTGTTATAGTGCTCTGAAGAACTATCTTTTTAATACCCAGAGTTGTTGTGTATATTTTCTTAGGAGAATCTGTTGTTGTCTTAGCTCTATGGACTTTGCTGATTGTTGTTGTATAGCTAAAGGAGTTGTTTGCTGCTGTTTGTATCTCAGTATCTTGTACAATGCTTGTTGTTTGTCCTTTTGGCTTTGTCTTGTATTCTGAGCGTGGTTCATTTTCCTGTTTACGACGTTTGATACGATCGGGAAGGAACGGGAAGTGAGGAATGAACCTGAGGAATATCAAGATCAAGACCAAGTACATATTGCTGAGCCAGGCAAGCCACCTCACCACTATAATGAATCCTATTATTTTGATCAAGCATGTTTTGTTTTCAAAATAAAATAATGCATGTTTATTTTCTTTTGTGGTACCTTGCCACCCGAAAACTATTTTACAAAATATTGTTTGCCCAAAGTTATCTACAAGAATATTATAGGTGTTACAAAAGGAGTTTAGTTGGTGAGCCTTATTGTTGAAGGCTCCATAAAAAAGATTAAGTTTTCTAGTAGTGAACTATTATTTCCTTACCTCAAAACTTTAGGATGGGAACCCATTTGATAAAACTGTTTTCCGGAGGAAAACCCGAGTTGCTGGGAGCAATCGGCGAGCAAGTGTTTTATTAAAACCCGAGTTGCTGGGAGCAATCGGAGATGTTTGCGAAAACCCGAACTGTTGGGAGTAGTCGGAGGAGAAAGTGTTTTAAAAAACAAAGTGTGACCCTAGCTGCCGCTCGAACAATTAACCCGTGCAGCCACACTACCTGACATGGGTAGGGCTTAGCCGGAAGCTTTTATGTTTTAGTGTTGGGGCTCTCATACTTTCTATGGGCGCTGGGCCCTCGAAGCCGGGTTGTCGTCCGGAAGAGACAATACACTGCTGCGGATCAGCAGCCGGACGATTACGGCAGGTCTCCTGACGTGGCGGTGTGGCGTCCCGAGGAAAGACCAAGAGGTCTAGTGGAGCACACGGTGCCGAGGAGAACAAACCGACCGGGAGGCCTCGATACTAGGGTGGTCATAGTGGAAAGCTTTGATCGTGTTCTCCGGACCCCCGCATGCTGTCGTATGACGGGCCGTGGCAGACACGGCGGAAGGACCGATTGGTGTGGTTAAAGTGTGCAACCTCTGCAGAGTGTAAATCTATTCGAATAGCCGCGTCCGCGGTCATGGACAGTTGGAAAGGTCCCACTAGGCATACTGGTTGTTTTATGGTTTCAAAAGAGAAATGTTTTCAAAGGAAAACAAGGAGGCAACAAAGTGGTACCTGGGAGGTACGGAATTTGGGAGAAGATGGTTGGTCTCGGGGAGACAAGCAGTCCGATCTCAAGTCAGGAAAAAGGGGTATCCCCATCCTAGTGCTTTTAATGGTTTTACAAAAGAAGGTTTTGAACTTGGATATGTCCTTGCTATATCTAAGAGAAGAGAATTCTATCTCTAAATGTTTTCTTCAACTAAGATATAGAGATGTCGTATTCTCTATGTCTATAATCATGGTATTCGAAAACTAAGCCCTATAGTCGTATATAGCAGCTATCCCAGTTTTCGAAAAGTATTTTATTGCATTATCATGAAAACTTAAGCCTTAGAGGTGGTCTTGCGAGTACGTAAATGTACTCATATGGCTATGTCCCTGGATATTCAAACGTCCAGGTTTTCAATGAGGAGAGATACGACAAGAAGGAGGAGTACGCCGACGACTGCGCCAACTGAGTGTCCCGCTCAACTGCTCTGTGGGAATGCGTCTGGACGTGACGAGGGCCAACGCTAGCCGAAACTTCCGCTGATCCTTAGTTAATATTCGTCCAGTGCGACGATTTTTGCAGGCTTGGTCATGTGACCAGTATTTATGTAAGTCTTATGCTATTCGAGTTGTATGATGTAACTTTGTATACCATGTTGGTCATGTGATCGCGATGCACTGATCATTGGAATCGTGATCTGTTTACATAACGTGGGCATCTCTGGCTGGTAGTCATAGGGGTCCTTACATACTCCATATGAGATCCTTACCGGCAACAAACCCAACATTGGTTACTTCCGAGTGTTTGGATGTAAGTGCTATTTATCTTGTCAAGGGTGTCCGGTTGGTGTAGCAAGTTGGTGTTTGTGATGTAGGTGATGAACAACATTTTTATGCCATTAAGAAGATGGGAGTGGGTTTTCTTCGCCCAATTGAAGTTCATCAAGAATTTGTTCAAGAAAGCTCAAACTCTTCTATCAAGGAGACCTCACCTTCACAAGAGCCACAAGATGACTCACCCATAGCAAATGATGAATCCCCTCAAGAACAAGCTACCTCTTCTCAAAATGAAGCCCATGATGAGCATCTACAAGATCTTCATCAACAAGTAGATCATGCCTCCCCCACAAGGATTATCGAAGATTACTCCATTTCTCCAAGTTCTACTCAAGGGCAACATCTTTCTCCCCCACCACTTGAAGAAGTTTCTCATGATGATCAAGGCCCTCAAGAAGGACAAGACGAGGATCCAAAGGACCAAGATGGTCAAGAGATTGTCCCCACAACAAGGTCGGCAATTGAAACTCGTCGTCAAGCTCGCTTTGCAAAGTCCTTGGAACTAAGAGCTTTATCTGTCGACAAGTTCATCGGTGATATACGAGCAAAGGTCTCTACATGAAGTCAATTGGCTCACTTTAGTGAGCATCAAGCACACATTTCCATGATCAAGCCCAAGAAAGTATTCGATGCTCTTGAAGATCCCGATTGGCTAGGGGATGCATGAAGAACTTAACAACTTCGAGCGGAACAAAGTGTGGCGCCTAGTTGAGAAGCCCAAAGATTGTCGCAACGTTATTGGCACTAAGTAGATCTTCAAGAACAAGCAAGATGAACAGGGTATCGTTGTAAGGAACAAGGCGCGATTGGTGGCTCAAGGTTTTTCTCAAGTCGAAGGCATCGACTTTGGAGAAACTTTCACGCCGGTCGCAAGACTCGAATCGATACGTATTCTCATCGCTTATGCATCTCATCATGGTTTCAAATTGCAACAACTGGACGTAAAAAGTGCTTTTCTTAATGGTCCCTTGCCAGAACTTGTGTATGTTAAACAACCCCCGGGTTTTGAGAACCCCAATCATCCTCACCACGTCTATGTCTTGGACAAAGATCTCTATGGCCTTAAACAAGCCCCCCGTGCATGGTACGAGCACTTGAGAGAGTTCTTGGTAGACCGTGGATTTGAGGTTGGGGTAATCGATCCCACTCTTTTTACTAAAAAGGTTAATGGTGAACTCTTCATTTGTCAATTATATGTCGATGACATTATCTTCGATTCTACTAACCGTGTGTTGAATGATGAGTTTTCAAAGCTAATGACCGACAAGTTCGAGATGTCCATGATGGGTGAACTCAAGTTCTTTCTTGGTTTTGAGATCAAGCAAATGAGGGAAGGGAATTTTATTTGTCAAGCCAAGTACATTCAAGATATGATCAAGAAGTTTAAGTTGCTTGGCCTAAATGGTGTGCCTACTCCTATGCAAAACAAGTGCCACCTACAACTGAACCCCGACGGTAAAGAGGTAGACCAAAAGGAGTATCGTTCTATGATTGGGTCTCTCCTTTATTTATGTGTGTCTAGGCCCGATATCGTTTTAAACGTTGGAGTGTGTGCTCGTTATAAAGCCGCGCCTAAGGAAAGTCATTTGATAGCCGTGAAGAGAATCTTCAGATATTTGGTTCATACCCCTTGCTTTGGGTTGTGGTATCCCAAAGATGGCACCTTGTCTCTTTGTGGATACACCGACTCCGATTGGGCGGGCGACATTGATGATAGGAAGTCCACATCCGGGACGTGTCAATTTCTTGGAAGATCTTTGGTGAGTTGGTCCTCGAAGAAACAAAATTGCATCTCATTATCCACGGCGGAAGCCGAGTACGTCGCCGCCGCAAGCGGGTGTACTCAACTTCTTTGGATGCGGCAAACTTTAAAGGATTACGGTGTCCTCTTGGACAAAGTGCGGCTATTATGCGATAATGAAAGTGCCATCAAAATTGCATACAATCCGGTGCAACATTCAAGGACCAAGCACATTGAGATTCGCCATCATTTCATCCGCGATCACGTTGCATGAGGAGATATTGATCTATCATATGTTGGTACAAGGGATCAACTGGCGGATATCTTCACAAAGCCCCTTGATGAAGCTCGTTTTTTCTACTTGAGGAATGAGCTCAATATCATAGATTCTCGGGCCTTGGCTTGACTTCCGTGCACACTCTCCAACGTTTAAGGCTTTTTTTTGAACTAGAGGTACGCATGGACTTAGGGGGAGTGTTTTCCTAATACATTGGACTCTTCCTCCCCCTATTATGCGTATAGTGATGTATCATTGCTAAAACCTCAAATTAAATCTAATTTGTGAGCTTCAATGTTGAGATGTAGTTATGGACCCAAGATATATCTTCGCGGTGCCATCCTACAACTCATACACGGTGGTTTCAGCCACCAACACTCTTCTTGAAGTTTTTGGATACTAGTTGGTTTTACTTTTGATCTTCACTTGCATTGTCTTTGGTTCTTTTGGGAAAAAACACTCTTGTTGGTCTTCTCTTTTGATTTATGGTTCTTGCAACTTGAGTGTGTCTTCTTTATTCAGTTTGAGTATCTATCCTAAGCCTTTCACTATCTTTAAACATGCTTTTCCCCACTCATGTCCTCTCATTGATTTCTTGTTCCTGGAGTTTTTGGAGTTGAACGGAAATCTCGAGCCACACTCGGAAATCTCCGGTCTACAAGAGAATTTCGATACTAAGTCTGTTCAAAAATTAGCACCGACCTGTGATGATTATTGACCGGAAATAGTCCCGGAAATTCCCGGTGTCCGAAAATTTCCGGCTGAGACTCGGAAATCTCCGACCCCTGCGATTTCTCAGCACCTAAGTCTTTTTTCAACTTCGGCACTGACCTCAGGCGAAGCTGAACCGGAATTAGAGCCGGAAATTTCCAGGGTCCAGGCATCTCCGGTCCGATGTCCGGAGATCTCCGAGCGTGCCAAAATTTCCGTTGCTATGTCCAAATCTGATTCGACACTGACCTCATGCAAATCTGATTCAGAAATAGCACCGGAAATTTCCGGCACCCGGAGATCTCCGAGCCTCAGTCCGGAAATCTCTGGTTCAAATTTCCCTGTCTATATAAGGGCACGGGTGGACTGGCCGGTTCGGCCAGTTCATCCACCCCGTGCCCTAATCCTCTCTCTCCTCCGAAATTTTACTCCTTCTTGGGATACTTGCTGCGGGTGGTTCGTCTAAGGGATTATCGCGTGCTTCTCGGATCTGCTTCTCCTCGTCGAGGGCTTCGTTTCCATCCGCACACCTTTTGCAATGTCTTCCGGTGACTCCTCGAATTTCAAATCTAGGACGAAACTTGTTTTCGTTTAACCTAGACGATGTAGGAGGTTGTTGATTGTTTCCTTTGGTAGAATTGCTCCCCTAGGCATGGTCTACCTTCCACGTGCACATATCTGTTTTTCATTCATAGATTTTGTTCAAATCTGTCAAAATTCGTGCGTACCGGATATCTCCGAGTCAGACCCGGAAATCTCCGGCCTACTCATAATGAAATCAGCTAAGGACAGAAACTTTGATTGCTTAAACTTCTCTAGTACGTTCCATTTTCCTTTCTCGGACATGAGTGCTTACCCCATATGCTTTCCATCCTCTCTATGTTGTGTGTTTGCAGGTTCCAACCCTCGTGGTTGTGTCAAGCAAATAGCTCAACGAGGGAGGGCCAAACCAGTTCATTCTCGCCCTCCCAGCGGGTCCTCAAGTGAAGATAGCACTCCCACTGAGTCTGCAGCTCTGCTCAAGAGAGCCCCAGGGCCAACCAAGAAGAAGAGGCCCGAGCTCCGCCTTGAGGATTTCAACAAAGGCAGTTTTCGCAAGTGGCGCAGTGAGCTATCTTACAACATGGAATCTGATGATCCCAAGTTTTTCTGCACCGAGATGGCATGGCTCTATAGGGAAGTTTATCAGAAGTTCTCCATTGATAATCCTATTTGTCCCATGAAGTGGATGAAGGCTGATTATTTTGGGGCAGCAGTCCAGGTCTGCCGTGTTCTGGGTTTGCAGCATTTTATGAGGACCGAGGGAAGCTACAATGTATCTCTCATCCATCAGTTTTATGCTACTGTGGTGTTTGACTCTTCTGAGGATATTGGGATGACTTGGATGTCTGGCAGGCAACGCTTGACCTCCACTTTTCGTGAATTTGCTCGGATTCTTTGTTGTCCCTTCAGTGGTCTCTCTGTTCCAGCTGGTGCCCGCATGCACGTCCATGGCATGTCCTACAACAAGCATGTCATGACTGATATATACCAGCCTGGAGGTAGGATTGGCTCTCAGCATGGTATCCTCCCTACTTATGATATCTTGCTTCGCATGTTCCGCTGGACCATTGCTCCCATTGCCGGCAATGCAGACAATATTGCCGGGGCCCTAGTTAACTTGATGGCCAAGGCTCATGCGGCCTATCTTGGGGAGTATGAGGTTGAGCAGGATGCCTACAAGGTGGATGCCATGGACTTTATTTTCCAGGAGATGACACTAGCAGTTTTTGAGAGGAAAGTTCCTCTATATGCTCCCTATGTGATGTTGCTCATCAAGAGGCTCTACAAGCTCTCCGAGCAAGATGGTGATGACTTTGATGCAGCTATTGGTTGTCAGCCCCACAAGGCAGCCTTGCTTATCCAGAAATCTGCTCATGTTGTTGAACAACAAGCCACCATGCAAGATATCAATGAGGATGAGATTTTTGGTGGTCCATCTCGGGTTCCTACCAATCCCAACATCAAGAAAGCTGCCAAGAAGAGTCCCCCATGGGTTGTTCGAGCAACTGAGAAGATCATGAATATGAACTGTTGCATTCACAGTGTGAACTACTCCATCTACTCTCAGAACCATCGCATTATGAAGCGTCAAGAAGAGATTATGTCTCATTTGAAGATGCCTGCTCCAAAGCACCCTTGGAAGCCTGTGATTCCATTCAAGGATTGGAATGCCGATGGTCTCACCTTTGATTGGGATGATGCAGTGCCAGAGGACAGTGACCTTGAGTATGATGATGATGATGAGAAGGAGGAGGATGATGATGCCGAGTAGGGTTCCGACTCTTGAGTCATGGGCCGTTAGTGGAAACTCCTCCATTTTTGGTATCTTGATGCCAAAGGGGGAGAAGTATCTCTTTAGGACTCTCGGGGATTTGCATGGGTTTGGAGCACTTCGTGTTGTTTTTCCTTTCGTTTTGTTTTAATTGCTCCCTCTTATTGGTTTGTTCTATCGTCATGTGTGTGCGACATGAGTACCTTTAAACCTCTATTGTTATATCTTTGTCGCTCTAGTTATTCGTTACTATTGTGTATTGTCATATTTGTATGCTTGCGTGGTTTGTAAAATCGTGGGGGAGTGTTGATCCTAAGGAATGTGAACTTTGTATTCCAAAACATCTTAAAATAGTGCAAATACTTAGGTGGAGCTCCGTTTATATTTTGCAAATCCGTTCTCCTTTCGTGTTGTCATCATTCGCCAAAAAGGGGGAGATTGAAAGTGCATTCTGTGCACTCTCATATTTTTGTGACTAATGACAACACAAAAGGTGTTCTAATGTTTGTGATGAAGAATGCAGGTTCTAGTACAGGTCGGTTGATAAAGAGTGAACACTTATATTGCCTAATTTTCAGTACTGCTTCACTTGGTCTTTCATCAGGATTTCAGTCAGGAGATTTCCGAAACTCGGAGATTTCCGGTCCCCAGACCGGAGATCTCCGAACTAATCAAGATTTCCTCTAAGTCACAAACTCTGATGCGTACAGACTCCAACTCAAGCTTAGCCGGAAATGCTCTAGGAGATTTCCGGCGCTTGGAGATTTCCGAGCCCCAGTCCGGAGTTCTCCGAGTGGCAGGAGAATTTTACCAAGTCCAGAACTCAGTTGCGTACTGACTCCAACTCAAGCTTAGCCGGAAATGCTCTAGGAGATTTCCGGCGCTCAGAGATTTCCGAGCCCCAGTCCGGAGATCTACGAGTGACAGAGGATTTTGTACTCCGAGCCCCGCTCAACCGGATTTCCTACCGGAGATATCCGGGGTCCGGAGATCTCCGGATCTCAACCCGGAGATTTCCGAGCTGACGGCTGTACAACGGGCAGAATTTGGGGAGGGGTATAAATACCTCTCCACCTACCTCCAGCAGATTAAGCTTCAAGTTTTCTCTCTCCTCCATTGGTGCTGAACCTCGTTTCTTTCGGATCTCCCATCTAGCCACTCAAATCTTTTGATACTTGGGGATCTGAGGGAGAAGCCACCGATCTACAACTCCACCGAAGCGTTTTGATTTCCCCCCTCTAAATCTTGAGGGGCAACAAATCTAGGGTTCCTTTGTGGATAGCTAGGTTCAATCTTGTGTGTTTTGATCCTTTGTGGATTCCTTTGTGGAAGTGACCTGTTGTGGTCATTGTGAGAGCCCCCAATTCAGTTGTGGGTGTGTGCCTCAAGAATTTTTATGGGACCTTCTCCGCCCTTAAAGGAGTCCTTAGTGGAAACGTGGATTCACACCTTTGTGGTCGAATTCACAGGAGAATAGGGTGAGGCCTTTGTGGCGTTGAGAAAACCTTTGTAGTAGCTCACACCCCTCCAACGAGACGTACACCTCTATGGTGGAACTCAGGATAAAATCGCCGTCTTGGAGTTCCTACGGTTGTCTTGTTCCACTCTCCTTTACCGCATCTTAAATTCCTGTACTTGCTTAGTTTCTTTGTTGTCTATCACTTGTATCACCTAGTTGCACATATAGACAACTTACTTTCCGCTAGCCTAAAACTGAAAAAGACATAAAAATTGGTCACCACCTATTCACCCCCCCCTCTAGGTGGTCAACTGACGTTCACCAAGCCCCGGGATACAAGGGAAGTACTTGTCCGGCAAGAAATCAAAGTCCTAGACCTAGCCGGCTTAGTTGTCGCCTTCCGTCTTGGGCTTGGTGGCTTGACGGGCTTTGGCCTTCCGCCTTCCTTGGACCGTCCGCCAACTTCCTTGTACGTCAGCTATCTGGACCGCCCGGCAGGCATCAGCCTTACCACCCTTGGGCCACCCTAGACTAGCCGGATTTATCCATGTCAGAGACACCCCTAGTTGGTATATCCCCAACAATGGATGCACATAGAGCTATAAGTATATAAAAGCTCTCCAATGGAACTAGTGGGGGTGCATACAACTTGCTTGCTCACGAAGACCTAGATCACTTTTGAGGAGGCTCATCATTGGAATATCCAAGCCAAGTTCTATAGTGTAAAGTTCCCCACATAGTTATGCAACTAATACATGAAAACTCTCTCATATGGAGTAAAGGAACTAAACATGAGCACAAATGATATGGTGCTATAACATGAGCACAAGTGATGACTATAAATGATATGGTGCTATAACATGAGCATAAGTGTGTGATAAAGAATAGTAATGCTGCCCCTTTTTATTTTTTTATTTCTTTCCTTTTTTCCTTTTTTCTTTTTTTCTTTTTTTTCTTTTTTCTATTTTTTTCTTTTTCTGTTTCTCTTTTCGATGGCAACCATGGCTCTTTTCACTTTTAGGGGCAGGCATCCTAATATGATATATGATACATGACAACACACTAATGATGATATGAAAACATACTGATGATACAAGTAACTAATATGAATAAGGCATAATATGTATATGACAACGGTGCCTCTGCCAGTATAGCAGGTTATGCAATGATCTAGCGTAACATGGGTAAAACTACACATCAGCTTTATGGAATCACGCAAAGCTTATATAAGTAATGAATGACAACAAGTCATGTAATGTAAGATGGATGTTGCATGACAATATATCTCGGAACAGCTATGGAAATGTTGTAGTAGGTAGGTATGGTGGATGTTTTGAGGAAGATATTTGGCTTATGTGTAGGAGAACAAGATGAAATTCTCCCTCGAGTTTGGAATTACCCGCAAAATATGCACCAACTCTCAACGTGAGAAAGGGAAATGCAAAGTACCGAAGAGACTAGCAATATGGTGGTGGAAGTGCCATGAAAACCGTAGTTTTAGAACTCACAAGTAAAAAGATTCCAAATAAAAAATATGATCTTACAAGGCATAATGAAAATTACTACTAGAGAAACTGTTGCAAATGAAAAAGTCACTGTTGGGGACCCGACCATAGCGCATAACACAAAGTCATTATGGTTGCCTTAGGCAAATAGAAGTCATATACCATTATGCAATCAACTGGAAATTTAAGGATGACAGAACTTCAAGTTTTTCTAGACCAACCATTAATCATTCCAGTTTACTAAACCATCATGTTTACCATTAAGAAAATTAATATCTCAAAACAACATCAATGATTAAAGTGACACAGTTTAATGATCTACAAAATTATGTATCATTTAGTTATACCCTCTACCACATTTAGCATTTTCTGTTCTCAACCAAACACCAATCAACTTATTTAAAAGGTAAACTCTCCAAGTAATTAAACAATGAGATATGAGAGTATGATATAATAAATCTAACATCTCTAGCAAGAGATGCATGAAAAACAAGAGCTAGAAAGCAAACAATAACATGAGAAGAATACTCAACAAATATAAGTTAAGAATACGAGTACTCATAAGAAAAAGCGGAGCGTGTCTCTCTCCCACACAAAGGAATGCTAGGATCCATTTTATTCTGAGAATGAAAATAACAAAAACAAACAGACGCTTCAAGAAAAGCATATAAGATGTGACGGAATTATAATATAGTTTCACTAGAAAGGACCTTATAGTTTGTTGATGAAGAAGGGGATGCCTTGGGCATCCCGAAGTTTTGACGCTTAAGTCTTCTTGAAATATGTTGGGGGTGAACCACCGGGGCATCCCCAAGCTTTTGCGTTACTATCCTCTTGATCACATTATATCATCCTTCTCTCTTGATCCTTGAAAACTTCCTCCACACCAAACTTAGAGTAAACCTCATTGGAGGGTTAGTGCATGAAAATTTATGATATTCTGTAGGAACATAATTGCTACCAATGCTATTGGACATTAGCTACAGCCACTGATACTTCATAGGATAAATAGATCCAATAAAAATTGCAAAAGATGCATTGCAAAATAAATGGCATAATCTGTCAAAAGCAGAACACTATGTAAAGACGAATTTTTTCGAGGCACTTAACTTGCTGAGATCAGAAAACTCAAAACTAATGAAAGTTGCATAAATATATCTGCAGATCACGCAAAAAAATTGGCAGTTTTTTTTGTTTTTTTGTGAAGAGTTACGAATTAAACGGTGGACAGCAGAAAACTATTTCTGCGCATGAATCCAAATTTAGCATCAACTTTCAACTAGAGGCTTAATTTGACACAACAATGCAATAAAATAAAGATATAAAGGAATTGCTACAAAGGTAGGACATGTTGTTTACACAAACAAAATAAAATTGGGCTGAAAATGTTAGCCGGTTCAACTTGATCGCCGACCTCCGGAGGCATTTCTTGAGATAAACCATGGAAGTTTAGGCGCTGCGGGCATGAAGTGGGAGGAATAGGCATACTGAGGGGGCCGCGGAATTGTTCTTCATCCAATGGAGGCATGCACGAACCATGGAAGGCGCTAGTGTTGAGGAAGCCAGAGACGTCCTCGTCATTCATATCATCATGATGATCATCGTTGATGTCTTCAAGTTGAGGAGCAACGCCTTTTTATTTGGCTTGTTGTTGCAGTGCAGACGCTCCCAAGAGTATTTGGTGCCGGCTTGTCGTGGCGACAACCGCCGGAGCTTCCTCTTGGGTCCTGGCAATGGGTGCTTGTGGCGTCGGCTTGTTCATAACAGGTATATGTGGCCGCCTCACCGAAGGCCGAGCGATAGAGCGCCTAACCTTTTGTGTGGGCTTCGAGGTGGCGCCGGAGGTGCGTCTGAGCCCCCCCAAGACGAATTTGGCTCTTCGGCCATTCCATGAGCCACTGAGGCAGGCTCCAAGGACCATGTGCTCATCATCGTCGGCTCCCACAGGTTGCATTGGGGGATTGATGTGTTGAAACTGAGGCAATACCTAATCCAACTTGATTCTCAGCACGGCCGGGTTCATGTGTTTGTTGTGCAGTAGCGTACCCGTTGGTTGTATGATCGTGCCAGTAGCAACATCCACCAACTCGCCGCCGGCCCCCACCGTATGCAGGAGTGTACAAATCGTGTCCTGAGAGTCAACACATATGCATGTTGGTGGCCATCATGAGATGGCAGTCATCAAAGGAATAGTTAATTATAGAAGATGTCGTGGACTAACTAGTTAGTTACCTTGTCGATTGCGTTGAGCTCCTCTAATGTTGATACAATGGCGCCGGCGGCTGGCGTCTCATTGTCTGGCGCCGGAGTTTGCATGGGGGGCTCATGTGCCTCGGTAGGGGGCGCCTGTGGCATAGTATGAAGCGGCAGCTCGAAAGCGGTGTTGGCCGGCGGGGTCACCAGCTGGTCAGGAGGGGTCGCCATATGGCTGGAGTTGCTGGCGCGTAGCTGGGCACGTGTATCGGCCCGTGTCGACCTGCCGCATTCCAAGCAACTATCCCCTCCATCAACCCATGGGGGAAGAGCTCATCGATCCTCTCCTTCACCATCTGGTTCACCGTGGTGGAGTCCACTTTCTCATGCTCCAATGTCTCCACCTTCTTAGTTAGCTCCATAACCTCCGTGGCATCCCTTGTTGGCTTCCTCCTCTGCCTTCTCGACTGGCCGCCGTCTGTGCTATAGTACTGGGGGAACTTCATGCTCGTACCATAGCCGGTGACACGGCCAGCTGATGTCGGCGCCAAGTTCTTGTCCCTCTTTTTCCAAACGTTCCTCGCCCTATTGAAAGTATTGTCTCACGACTCTGTCGAATCCAGGGACTACGGGCCTGCCTCAGTGTCAGCCTTCAACTCGTCAGCCTGTAGACAAAGTAAATTAAGGTGAACTCATGCATATGTAGAAAAATTATCCTACGAGGTATATTAAATTCCTTACCAGCACTTTCTCAAATTTCTTCACATCGTCATCGTCTGTAACGAATTCCCCCGTCTCTTTGTTCAGATAGTAGCGGGCCGGACATAATTACGGACCTGCTCGTCCGCGATTTGGTGCCATGGGTTTGATTTCCGTTGACGAAGAACCTCGGTGTCAGACCCCTAATTCCGGCTACACAAACAAAACGTATCGGTTGGGCCACACAACTAGGAGCATACAGGGGATTACCAATCCCAGGAAACAGGCAGGCCAGGCTCGGAATGGATCATCGGCCGACAGCTCCTAGCGACCCCAATGTCACATACGTCTCAAGATTGTACACGCAAGAACCCAAAATCCTACCAACTCGTATACTTCAAACATACACGCATGGTATACGAGTCGGTTTTGAACAGAAGGGAAATCACAGGATAAACCTAAGACACAAAGAAAGGAGATGAGTATCCAAAGCTCTCACTGAGCAAATATCGAATGTCACCAAGCAGAGGACACATGTCCCAACATTACATCATGCAGCGGAAAACAAGCCGGTCTGAGTACAGACAAGAAGCAAAGGGCACAAGGCCGAAACGAAAAGAGAAGGCCCATCCACGTTGTCCACCAGGAAGAAGCCCAGGGGAACTCTAACTACTCGTCGTACATCTCGTCGTCGAACTCCACGTAGTAGCCACCCACCTGGTCGTACGTTAAATCCTCAACTACAGAGAAAACCACAGCCCGCGAACAGGTCAATACACCGGAGGGTATCGAACAAGCTAAAGCTAACAAGTTACAAAAGTGAAAGACTCCCAAAGTATAGGGATAGGTGGACTTAGCGGCAGCAGCACTAGCAACCTAATAGAGACACTCTACAACTTCCCTCTAATTAGAGAGGGATAAGAGAGCGCATAAGTAACCATCTACAACTAACTCCAATCATAACCCATTCTCGGATTAACCCCCTCAACCAAGTATTAGGAAGAAATTCGGGAAAACTCACACGTCAACAGTTTTAGTTACCATTTATTGTGAAAATAATTCTATATTACCAGTCAAGTGAATCAACAATGATTAGGTGTAAGTTGTCTAGATCTTCTTAGCCAACATCATCACCAAGTCGTCCATAACCGTGGACACGGCTCATCGATAAGATTGTACCCTGCAGGGGTGCACTACTATACCCATACTCGTATGATCAAACCATTCAAAAACATTAGGCCCTCTCAACACGACTCATTCCTTCACTACAGCAAGTCCAAGTGCCACCCATATGAGTTGTTACCCGCGTTAGGAGTCCGGCCGAATCTCAATTGCGGACTCATTAGTTTGTGTCCACGCGCCATGCGGCTCAAACCACAGTAGGAACTGTCTGCTTCGCGCGCACCACTTCTATATTACCCCCCCCCCCCCCCCCGTATCAAGTAACCTCTCATCGAACATCATCATCATGCACATGCATATGAGCAACTGGAAAACCCGAACTACTTGCAGCACATGGACAGGCTGAAGATCCATTCAATTTCGAGGGGGGCTCCATTGGGCCACCCAAAAGTGGTTAGTGCGCTCAATATTGGATCCGAGGATAAAATTTGAGTTCCTAGGTCGACACTTAGCAGAACAAAGCACCTTGGAAGGCCTTCCGCCGATGCCTTATCATTTAATCATAGTACCCCACATAAGATATCAGTTTATTAAAGTAGAACAATCTATCATACTAAGCACGTAGAATAAAAGACAGACGGACGACTCGCATAACCAACTCTAAGCATGCACTACGACTCACAAAGGCCAAAAAAATAAACATGCAAGGGGTTATAGGTTGTGGGGATAAAGCTGTATAGACTGCGGGATAAAACATGTGATGGGATCGTAATTCAGTAAACGTATACTAGGGTAGCAGAGATTAACCGTAAGTATGAAAACCAAACAATTGTGTAATATGTTAGCAGAAGCTTGCCTGGAAGCTCGTGGCCCGGCACAAAAGCTGGAACCTCAGTATCGTAGGTACTCGCAGCAGGCACGTCGTCATCTACCTAGAGAAAAGCCAAACACAAACAATAGGAAACATAATTAGTACATGGAAATGCGCAAACAATTGATGTGGCAATATGATATGCGATGATTACGTCACATTAAAGCGGGGATGAAATCCCGGCAAAAGATTACGTTGCAAGTTAATATGTATCCAGAATTTTAAATGTTGTTTAACATATATAACATGGCATGGGTGATCTAATAAATTTAAATGGAGTAGGAAATAATTAAATATTTGCCCCACACATTCCATATTAATAATTTAGGTGCAATTATTAAATTACACTAAGAATTTAAATTAACTGATGCAAAATGACATAAGAATGTTATATTAGTGTTTATTGCATTTTTCTGATATTAAAACATATAAAGATTATTTTATCTGGAGTTAGGAATTAAAAGTTATTAACATTTAGAAGTCAGGGGGTGTTCTATAATTATCCAGGGACTTATCGGTGATGGAAAAAGTTACTGGAAGGGCTTCTGCGCAAAACCAAAGAGCAAGGGGGGTCGGTGTAAAAGTGCAGCGCCTCTGGTTTTTCTCACCGATAGGAACTTAGCCAGAGAGGCTGTCCAGCGGGCCCAACGCCAGCATGGCGCTGACAGGACTGCGATGGCCTGGCCGGTCGCTGACGGTGGGCCAGGCCTGTCATTGGGCAGCCAAAAAATTGGGCTTTATTCAACGCGCCAACGGGATTCGATCGCGCGACGCGCTCATGCATGGATCGGCCGCGCTAACCAGTGGGGTACGATGAGCGTTAGTGATACCTAATCGCGCGACTGGTCTTTAACACGGCATGGAAACGTTATGTGTGTTGAAACTGAATTTTTCCCCAAGGCAGTGAGATGCGGCGGAACAAAATTCCGGCGGAGTGCAACCGGAAGTGGCAGTGCGTGCGGGTTTGTGTGTGTGCGGAGATGCATCAAAGGTGCCGTTTTTTTCGAGTTCGTGCACGGGAACAATCGTGCGCGGCGCGGCCGTGGCGGAGCTCGTCCGGCGCAGGCCAAAACATGCCGTAACAAGCAGCTATCGGAGGGGGAGACGCGGGGAATCGACGGCGCAGCTCACCAGGAGGCAAATGGCGAGCGTAAGAGGCGCGGGGAGGACGGAATAGAGCGGTTGGTGCTCGGGACGGAGAGGATCCGCGACGTGGTCGTGGATGGAGGGCTCGACGGAGGCGCTCCCGGGTTCTCTGCTCGCGTCGAGAGGAAGGAGGGGACGGCGGCGCAGCCCCTAGCGCGTCGAGGAAGCAGGAGACGGCGGCGGTCAGTCGGAGGCGTGCTCGGGCCTCCCGACCATGGCGACGGCAAAGCAAGGGGAGCGAGCGGCGGCGGGGGTGGAGAATTCTAGGTTTAGGGTTTGCGGATTGCGGCGCGAGGCGGCTAAGTAGAAGGAGAGGGCAGTGGGGGCAGCAGTGGGGCGAGCATGCCAGTGGGGGGGAGCCATGGCCACGCTGTAAAGGAGCTACTCCTTCGTCCGTACGAAGAAGATGCGGGGAGGCGAGATGGGCTGGACCAGAAGTGGGCTGAGGTGGCCCAGCTCGGCCAGGTGAGTCCTTTTCCTTATTTTTCCTTCTTTTTCCTTTTCTTTTGTTTTAATCTTTTTTGTTTTGTAGTTTTAAAACAAAATAGGAAAGAAACATGATTAAAACTTTTGAACAATTTTAATAGTTTCAAAATAGAAAAATTAATTTATTGATAAGATTATTTGTAAAGATTTGAAACTTCATTTTTTAATTTATTTTAAATTGCATTTGAATTTAAATATGGAAATTGAATTTGAAGGCAATTTATTTAATTAAAAGCAAACACACATGGAATGATGACATGATGACACACTTTATTACACAACAAGCACAACTTTTTTGGTAGGTCTACACTTGGGATGTTACAACACTCCCCACCTCAAAGGAATCACGCCCCAAGATTCTTCATGGAGCAACGAAGAGGTCGGGATACTCGGCACAGAGGTGGTCTTCACGTTCCCATGTAGCTTCCTTGTCAGAATGATGAGACCATTGAACCTTGTAGAACTTGACACTGTTGTTATGACGTTCAGCTTCATCAAGAATGCGAATCGGTTGTTACACATAAGAGAGATCTTCTCGAAGTTCAATTGATCCATGATCAACTTTACGTCCTGGATCTTGGAAGCACTTCTTGAGTTGTGACACGTGGAAGACATCGTGCACTTTGGAGAGGTTTGGAGGAAGTTCCAGACGGTAAGCCAATTCACCACGCCTTGAAAGAACGTTGAAAGGCCCAACATAACGCGGAGCGAGCTTGCCTTTGATGTCAAAGTGTTGCGTGCCTCTCAGAGGAGTGACAAGAAGGTAAGCTTGATCACCAGGTGCATAGACCATGTCCCTGTGCTTGCTATCATAATATCTTTTCTGACGAGACTGGGCAATCTTCAGATTGTCACGAATAATGCGAATCTTTTCTTCAGCCTCCTGGATAATGTCAGGGCCAACGAATTGACGTTCATCAGCCTGAGACCAATTTCAGAGGAGTTCTGCATTTGCGGCCATAGAGAGCTTCGAAGGGAGCCATGCCTAGACTTGCTTGGAAGATGTTGTTGTAGGAGAACTCATCATACGGAAGGTAATCCTCCCATTTCATGCTAAAGAAGATAACACAAGATCTGAGCATATCCTCCAGAATTTGATTCACCCTTTCAACATGTCCACTTTTCTGCGGATGGTAAGCGGTGTTGAACAGTTTGGTACCGAAGGCTTTCTGAAAGCTATCCCAAAATCGAGAAGTGAAGATACTTCCATGATCTGAGCTTATTGCCAAAGGAACACCATGTAAAGGAATCAGTCTTGTCTTATAGAGTTCTGCCACCTGACTAGCTGATACTGTCTCTTTGACTGGGAAGAAGTGAGACACTTTGGAGAGACGATCAATGAAAACAAAGATTGCATCGTTGCCTTTCTTGGACTTTGGAAACCCAGTAACGAAGTTCATCTCGATCTTGTCCCATTTTCACTCAGGAATTTGCTGTGGTTGAAGAAGTCCAGGTGGTTTCTGATGAACTGCCTTGACACGACAACAAACATCACACTGAGACACATAGCGAGCAATTTCACGCTTCATCTTGGTCCACCAATAGATTGACTTGAGATCCTGGTACATCTTTGTGCTGCCAGGGTGGATATAAAGCGGAGTATCATGAGCATCCTTGAGAATGAGCTCTCTTAAGCTGTCAAGCTTGGGCACTGTAATGCATTCTTCAAAGAGCAAAGTACCCTTGTCATCGAGAGAGAAACTCTTGTACTTATCCCTGCCGATGTTGGCTTTGATATTCTTGAAACCAAAATCGCGCAACTGTGCGGCACGGATCTTATCCTCAAGTGTAGGAGTGGCAACCAAGTTTGCAAGATAACCAGAAGGAACCACTTGAAGATTGAGCTTCTTGAATTTTTCGTGAAGAGGAGGTTGGATGTCCTCAACCATGAGGTTGTTGCAATAGGACTTGCGACTAAGAGCATCAACCATCACATTGGCTTTGCCTGTATTGTAAGAGATGGTGAGATCGTAATCTGAGAGTTCCTCAAGCCACCTTGTTTGCCTGAGGTTCAAATCTGGTTGAGTGAAGAGATATTTGAGACTCTTGTGATCGGTGAAGATCTCACAGCTGTGCCCCAACAAACAAGGTCTCCAAGCCTTTAGGGCATACATGATTGCTGCAAGTTCAGGATCATGTGTAGGATAGTTGAGCTCATGAGGCTGCAACTGACGAGATGCATAAGCCACAACTTTGCGTTCTTGCCTGAGGATTGCGCCTAGTCCTTGAAGGGATGTATCACAGAAGATTTGGAAAGGTTTGGAAGTGTCTGGGCCAACTAGAATAGGAGTAGAAGTGAGTTTAGCTTTCAAGAGATTGAATCTCTCATCACACTTTGGAGTCCAAAGAAAATTTCTATCCTTCCTAGTAAGATCAGTGAGAGGCTTAGCGATTTTGGAGAAGTTCTCAACAAATCGATGGCAATAACTAGCCATGCCAAGGAAGCTCTTGACTTGTTTCACCGTTGTAGGAGGCAACCATTCAACAATGGCCTTCACTTTTTCTTGATAACCAGAAATGCCTTCAGAAGAGATGACGTGACCAAGGTAGGATACTTTAGGAAGCCAGAATTCACACTTGGAGAACTTGGCGTAGAGACGATGTTCTCGGAGTTTCAACAAGATAAGACGTAGATGTTCTCCGTGTTCTTCCTTGGATTTGGAATAGATAAGAATGTCATCGAGATAGACTAGCACGAACTTGTTGAGGTATTCCATGAAAAAAAAGTTCATGAGACGTGAGAAAGTCGCCGGAGCATTTGTGAGACCGAAAGACATGACATTATATTCATAGAGGCCATAACGAGTGGTGAAAGTTGTCTTTGGAATGTCTTCTTTGCGGATCTTGATCTGGTGATAACCTGACCTTAAGTCCAACTTGGAGAAAACCTTAGCACCAGCGAGTTAATCGAACAGGTCATTGATGCGAGGAAGGGGATACTTGTTCTTGATGGTTTTCTTGTTCAGAGGACGGTAGTCAACAACCAGTCGCTCAGTCGTGTCCCTCTTTCTAACAAACAGAGTAGGATAACCCCAAGGAGAAGTACTAGGTTGGATGTGACCTTTACTTTCCAACTCTTCTAGTTGTCTCTTAAGTTCCACCAGTTCTTTGGGGCCCATCTTGTAAGGACGTTTGGAGATAGGAGTCGTGCCTGGTTCTAGTTCAATAACGAACTCCACGGCTCTGTCAGGTGGCATACCTGGAAATTCTTCAGGAAAGACGTCAGGAAAGTCTCGGACCACCGGAATAGCTTCTATGGAAGGAAGAGGATCAAGATTGAGAGCGAAAAGCTGATCTGAAGAGGTATGGTTTGGAGAATAGAGTATCTGTCCAGAAGGATGAGAAATAGTTACAATCTTTGTGGAACAGTCTATCTTAGCTTGATTGGCCTTCAACCAATACATGCCCAGAATGACATCAATATCTGAATTGCCGAGAATTATTAGAGATGCCAAGAACATGTGGCCCCCAATTTGGATTTCATTTTGGTGGCTTATCTTGCTAGAGTACATCTGAACACCGGGGGAAGTGACGCTAAGGCCATTGGACATAGACTCGAAAAAGAGATCATGCATTTGTGCAAAAGATTGTGATGCAAAAGATTGCGATGTGCTTGTGTCAAATAACACCTTAGCAGGAATATGATTAACAGGGAGTATACCAAGGACAACTTCTGGAGCTTGCTCTGCTTCATCGGCCCTGATGTGGTTCACCCGCGCAGCACGTGCCGGAGGCCTGTTGTTGGGGACGAAAGGCCTAGTCGGGGCAGGTGCGCCGACCATCGCCTGAGTTGGAGCAGGGCGAGGTGGTGGTGCAGGAAGACGGCTCTCCGAGGAATTGTTGGAGTAGTGGCCCGGTTGTCCGCACTTGTAGCAGGTCACGTTGGGGCGAGCGCCCGTTGGCCTTGGCGGTCCTCCGAAACCCCTCATAGCAAGAGCCGGGTTCGGTGGGCGAGGCGTGAGTCCTGGAGGTCCTAGCACGTAGGTAGATCGTGCGAAGGCGTTGTTAGGCACCTAGGTCCGACACTTCTGAGTAGGAGCGGCGGCGATTGAGGATGACGAAGAGTTGCTCTCACGAGAGTGCTTGCGCGACTCCTCGAAGATCTTGCGCCCATGCTCCTCATTGAGCGCGATGTTGACGAGGTCCTCGAAGTTATCAGCCTTGACGAGGTTCAGCTTGTACTTGAGCGCGGGGTTGAAACCCTTGTGGAACTTGGCCATCTTCTTGACCTCAGTGTTCACCTCATCTCCAGCGTAACCACCAAGGTTTCAGTACAACAAGGATAGCTAATAGTACCTAGTTAACCATCCGTACAACTAAAACGGTTTCAGTACAACAAGGACAGTTACTACAACAAAGGAAGAGATACAACATGAAGACTAGCTCGCACTTAGCTTGGAAGCCGAATCTGTGTGGTGACGGTGAGTGTAACGGCGATCAACGTACACGTGGTACTCCGGCACAACACGAAGTATCTCGCAGAAGTAGGCATCTGGCGTCTGTCTCCCGTACAGCGGTAGTCCAATGTGGTCTGGAGAAGTAGTGATCAGTGGACCACGCTCTGGAGTGTGTCCGCCCACATCAGACAGGCGACTCAGTGGTGAAAGCTGGAACCTCGGGTACGCGTCTGGTGTGACGTTCCCCCTGTGGTACTGACCGAGGTGAGAGAGTGCCCGCTGCAGCTGTTCCCAGACTGCTGCTAGCTCCAAGCGTAGAGCTCCAGCAACTGAGTCTGAAGACTGGCCAAACTGAGCGGTCCTGTCAAGAGCATCAGTCTCGTACTGAGAGTCTGTGTAGGTGAAGTATGGAACGTAGCAGAACGGAGGGTAGTTGAAACAGTAGTAGTCCCAGCGCAGAGCCACAACTGCATCATAAGCTGCCAAGTGTACTGCCACTTCCACACTGGAAGCTGCAGACTCGTACTTGTGCATAGTACCACCATCATCTCCCCTGATATGAACGGTAGCTCTGTAGAAGGTATGTATGAAATTCAACGGGATCGCAAACACCTGGTACTCCGGAAGATAGCGGAAACCGACATAGTCAACCATGCCTCTGAGAAGCTTCGGGTAACCGGTAGTCCGCTCGCACTGGGTCATACGCACCACCTGATAGTGCGCCATCTACATAGCAGTTTGAAGTAGAAGTTAGCCTCCGGAAACAAAAGGATTGATTGCACAGAAGAATTGTACAACGACAAAGAGATGATTCAAGTGAAAGGTAGAACAACAACTGATTGATTTAGGATTGAAACTGAACATAGCCGACGAGGTTGATAACTGCCAAAAACGAAAACAACCTTCAAACACCTGCAACTATGGTAGTATGGAAAACCCAGAACACGTGATGTCCTATTTTTAAAATTTAGGTGAGAAGGAAATATCGTAACACTTCCTTACCAGAAGAACAGGGAGGGTGGGTGGGGAAAGAAGTAAAAGAACATAATGCCTACTCTCACGTTTAAGAATTTCCTGATAACTACAAAATATTTTTCTAGACTCAAACCACGACCAGTAGAAAGGGAACCTGAAGGCGTTTAGAGTGGCGCAGCGGAAGCGTGGTGGGCCCATAACCCACAGGTCCTAGGATCGAAACCTGGCTCTGATACCAACTGTCAGACCCTGAATTCAGGCTACGCAAACAAAACGTATCGGTTGGGCCACACAACTAGGAGCATACTGTGGATTACCATTCCCAGGAAACATGCAGGCCATGCTCGGAATGGATCATCGGATGACAGCTCCTAGCGACCCCAACATCACATACGTCTCAAGATCATGCACGGAAGAACCCAAAATCTTACCAACTCGTATACTTCAAACATACACACATGGTATACGAGTCGGTTTTGAACATAAGGGAAATCAGAGGATAAACCTAAGACACAAAGAAAGAAAAAGTATCCAAAGCTCTCACTGAGCAAATATCGAATGTCACCAAGCAGAGGACACATGTCCCACCATTACATCATGCAGCGGAAAACAAGCTGGTCAGAGTACAGACAAGAAGCAAAGGGCACAAGGCCGAAACGGAAAGAGAAAGCCCATCCACGCTGTCCACCAGGAAGAAGCCCAGGGGAACTCTAACTACTCGTCGTAGATCTCGCCGTCGAACTCCACGTAGTAGCCACCCACCTGGTCGTACGGAGAATCCTTAACTGCAGAGAAAACCACAGCCCGCGAACGGGTCAATTCACCGGAGCGTATCGAACAAGCTAAAGCTAACAAGTTACAAAACCGAAAGACTCCCAAAGTATAGGGTTAGGTGGACTTAGCGGCATCAGCACTAGCAACCTAATAGAGACACTCTACAACTTCCGTCTAATTAGAGAGGGATAAGAGAGCGCATAAGTAACCATCTATAGCTAACTCCAATCATAAAACATTCTCGGATTAACCCCGTCAACCAAGTATGAGGAAGCAATTCGGGAAAACTCACACGTTAACAGTTTTGGTTACCATTTATTGTGAAAGTAATTCTATATTACTAGTCAAGTTAATCAACAATGATTTGGTGTAAGTTGTCTAGATCTTGTTAGCCAGCATCATCACCAAGTCGTCCATAACCGTGGACATGGCTCATCGATAAGATTTTACCTGCAGGGATGCACTACTGAACCCATACTCGCATGATCAACCTAGTCAAAAACATTAGGGCCTCTCAACACGAATCATTCCTTCACTACAGCAAGTCCAAGTGCCACCCGTATAAGTTGTTACCCGCGTTAGGACTCCGGCGGAATCTCAGTTGCGGACTCATTAGTTTGTGTCCACGCGCCATGCGGCTCAAACCACAGTAGGAACTGTCCGCTTCGTGCGCACCACCCCTATATGACCCCCCGTATCAAGAAACCTATCATCGAACATCATCATCATGCACATGCATATGAGCAGCTGGAAAAGCCGAACTACTTGCGACACATGGACAACCTGAAGATCCGTTCAAAGTCGGGAGGGGGGGCTCCATTGGGCCACCCACAAGTGGTTAGTGCACTCAAAATTGGATCCGAGGACAAAATCTGGGTTCCTAGGTCGACACTTAGCAGAACAAAGCACCTCGCAAGCCTTTCCGCTGGTGCCTTATCATTTAATTATAGTACCCCACATAAGATAGCAGTTTATTAAAGTAGAACAATCTATCATACTAAGCATGTTGAATAAAAGACAGACGGACGACTCGCACAACCAACTCTAAGTATGCATTACGACTCGTAAAGGCCAACAAATAAACATGCAAGGGGTTATAGGTTGTAGGGATAAAGCTGTATAGGCTGCGGGATAAAACATGTGATGGGATCGCAATTCAAGAAACGTATACTAGGGTACCAGAGATCAACGGCAAGTATGAAAATCAAACAATCGTGTAACATGTTAGCAGAAGCTTGCCTGGAAGCTCGTGGCCCGACACAAAAGCTGGAACCTCGGTATCGTACGTACTCACAGCAGGCACGACGTCGTCTACCCAGAGAAAAGCCAAACACAGACAATAGGAAACATAATTAATACATGGAAATGCGCAAACAATTGATGTGGCAATATGATATGCGATGATTATGTCACATTAAAGCGGAGATGAAATCCCGGCAAAAGATTATGTTGCAAGTTATTTATGTATCCAACAATTTAAATGTTTTTTAACATATATAACATGGTATGGGTGATCTAATAATTTTAAATGGAATAGGCAATAATTAAATATTCGCCCCACACATTCCATATTAAGTATTTAGGTGCAATTAATAAATTACACTAAGAATTTAAATTAAATGATGCAAAATGACATAAGAATGTTATTTTAGTGTTCATTGCATTTTTCTGATATTAAAACATATAAAGATTATTTTATTTGGAGTTAGGGATTAAAAGTTATTAACATTTAGAAGGGGGTGTTCTGTAATTATCTAGGGACTTATCGGTGATGGAAAAAGCTACTGGAAGGGCTTCTGCGACAAACATGAGAGCCAGGGGGTTCGGTGTAAAAGCGCAGCGCCTCTGGCTTTTCTCACCGACAGGAACTTAGCTAGAGAGGTTGCGGCGGACCCAACGACAGCGTGGTGCTGACTGGACTGCGCTGGCCTGGCCGGTCGCTGACTGGTCGGCCAGGCCTGTCAGTGGGCAGCCAAAAAATTGGGCTTTATTCAACGCGCCCACGGGATTCGATCGCGCGACGCGCTCACGCATGGATCGGCCGCGCTAACTAGTGGGGAACGATGAGGGTTAGTGATACCTAATCGCTCGACTGGTTTTTAACACGGCATGGAAACGTTATGTCTGTCGAAACTGAATTTTTGCACGAGGCAGTGAGCTGCGGGGGAACAAAAAGCCGGCGGCGGGCATGATCTAGCGGCTCTTCGCTCGCGTGCGTGAGTGCAACCGGAAGTGGCAGTGCGTGCGGGTTCGTGTGCGTGTGGAGATGCATCAAAGGTGCCGTTTTTTTCGAGTTCGTGCACGGGAACGATCGTGCGCGGTGTGGCCGTGGCGGAGCTTGTCCGGCGCCGGCCAAAACACGGCGTAACAAGCAGCTTTTGGAGGGGGAGACGCGGGGAATCGACGGTGCAGCTCACCAGAGGCGGATGGCGAGCGTAGGAGGGGCGGGGAGGCCAGATCGAGCGGTTGGTGCTCGGGACGCAGAGGATCTGCAGCGCGGTCGTGGATGGAGGGCTCGACGAAGGCTCTCCCGGGTTCTCTGCACGCGTCGAGAGGAAGGAGGGGACGGGGGCACAGCCCCTGGTGCGTCGAGGAAGCAGGAGACGGCGGCGGTCAGTCGAAGGCGTGCACGGGCCTCTCGGCCATGGCGACAGTGGAGCGAGCGGAGCGAGCAGCAGCGGGGGAGGAGAATTCTAGGGTTAGGGTTTGCGAATTGCGGCGCGAGGCGCCTAAGTAGGAGGAGAGGGGAGTGGGGGCAGCAGTGGTGGATCCATTGCCACGCTGTAAAGGAGCTCCTCCTTCGTCCGTTTGAAGAAGATGACGGGGAGGAGAGTTGTACTGGGCCAGAAGTGGGCTGAGGTGGCCCAGCTCGGCCAGGTGAGTCATTTTCCTGTTTTTTTTCTTTATTTTTCCTTTTCTTTTGTTTTAATCTTTTATGTTTTTGTAGTTTTAAAATAAAATAGAAAACAAACATGATAAAAACTGAACAATTTTAATAGTTTCAAAATAGACAAATTAATTTATTGATAAGATTATTTGTAAAGATTTGAAACTTCATTTTTTAATTTATTTGAAATTGCATTTGAATTTAAATATGGAATTTGAATTTGAAAGCAATTTATTTAATTAAAAGCAAACACACATGGAATGATGACATGATGACACACTTTATTACACAACAAGCACAACTTGAATTTTCTTCCAAATGGTGGTTACCTAGGTTCAAGTCCCTCATTTTCTTCCCCCATTCCGTCCATTTTATAGACACCTCTTCTGTCAAGGACAACTTGAATGCGTCGAAGTCATCTTTGTTAAGCGTTGGTTCTTTGCTTTTTATTACATCCCAGCTTTCACCCTTCTCAATCTCTCTCCTCACCCTGAATTTCCAGCTGCTCACGGCGGTGCTCATCTTCGTGAGGGCCACCTCTCCACCTTTTTGTTGAGTGGCTACGGGAACGTGTATCGTTGGTGAAGCTTCTGGACGAGGATGTTGACCAAAGCCTCATTCCGCGTGTGCCTGAGGTCCCTTGTGTTGATCTACACGGTTTCCCGGAGGATGCACCCTAGTTGCATGGCATATCCTTTGGCAAGTCTCTAGGGGTGCAATGTGAGGCCACTAGGCGAGACCTCAGTGAAGGAGTCCGTGACGTTGCCAAGTGCTTTAGGTGTCCGATCCCTCCTTGGCTTCTTTTTCTTTTGGGCGGGCGGGTTCGTACCATCCTCCCTGTGGTTCTCACCGCCATCGGTGGTGGTATCGGCGTCAACATGGCCGACACTAGCATCTCCATCGGTGGTGGTGGTGGTATGCCCTCGCCGACACCATCAGCACTTTCTTGTGCGGCGTCCTCCAACTCCTGTGACAACTTCCAAAAGGTCGAATTGCCCTCTCGATCCCCTTCTTCCATGCTCAAATGCTTAGAAGGGCCAGGGTCCATCTTTGCACTACATGTCGTGGTGGTGTCACGGCAGATACCATAGTATGGCTAATGTGTGGGGCCGATGGACGTTGGTGGATCCGGGGAGGGATAGCGAGCTGAAGAGCTCACACGAGGAGGATCCCGGTATGACCGAGATCTCCCAAGAACAAGAAACAAGATCAAAATGCAAGGGGAAGGATCTAGCAAACACGAACAAATGCACGAAGGCACCCAACACGCACACGATGTACCCAGGTTCAGGGCCCTTGTGAGGAGGTAACACCCCTACTCATGCCTTTCCTCTCAATATCGACGTGGAACAAAGGCTACAACTTGCTCTTAGAGCTCTTGAGATGAACTACACGAAGAACTAGATGAACTCGAGGGAGGATGAACTAAATGCTCTAGTAGTAAATGAGACTATAGTTTTGGCTCTCAAGTTGGTCTCTCTCCCACAGAAGCAGTTATGGCGCCTTTTATAGAGTTCCGGCCAGGAGGGCCGGAAACCCTAATCCGGCTTGGCCCCACCGGACAGGCCTAACCGTTATGTCGACACCAGCTAGTGCGACCTAGTTACCGCGCTATCCGGCGTAGCCCCTTCGTCATCATTCCGGCAAGGACGGCAGGCGCCGTCCTGGAACATCATTGTCCCCCTGTCAGAGACAGGACATGTCTTTGCCCATCCCGGATAGCCTTTTCCGGAATGCCGGGCTAGGCACGTCCAGTCTTGTCGTACCGTTGTCGTACCGGCTGACGCGCTCCCGTGTCAGGCGGGAGGTGACCATGCTTCCGTGTCAGGCGGGAGGTGACCATGCTTCCATGTCAGGCGGAATGGTACTTCCCCCCGCATCAGGCGGGAAAGCCTGCTGCAGACCGTTGATGGTCTACCGGGATCCCTCATGCCGGTCACCTTCTTGCTCGACCCTGCGAGTCCTTCCTACACAAGTCCAGTAACCTGGTAGGACCGAGATAAAAGTTCCGGTTAGCACTTACCCGGATTGCGTATTCGGTACGGCCAAGTACTTCTCCTTCCGGGAGTCTCCTCGGAGCTACAAAATCCGAGGTCCCTTCCGGATGCGCCCGAGTTCCTCCTACGCTGAGTATCTCTAGGCCTAGCCTCCCGAAGATGTCTTAGCCTACCAGCAAAGACATCTTCGAGAAGCTAGTTCTTAGAGGAACCACCCGCTGATGCTTGTGGTGTTTTGAGGGCTCGGGGTGGCTATTTATAGCCGCCAGAGATGACCCTTGCGCCTGCCAGGAGGCACTTTGCACTCTACCAGCTCTGAAAGGTCAAGTTGCCCCTTCAGTGCACTAGGGGGTGGCCCTTTCTCTCGCCAAAGGTCAAGCACTCTTGCTACACTGTTGAATTGCGCCGGCATCTGCCCTACCCGGGGGGCAGCCCCCCGACACTAGTCCCCGAAGCTGGTGCTGCGCAGCGACCCCGGATGATGTGCGGGATCAGCTATAATAACAAGAATCACCCCAGAAAACATGAGACTATCCTTTGACTTGATGCCGAGATGAGTTTTACCGAGATCCCCGCACCGAGATCCTTTCGACCGGAAGGCCATGCTCCTAACCGGATAGTGCCACGTCAGTGAATATTATAGTTGGCTCCGAATTGAATTCCAGATCATTGGCTGGGTCCCACCCGAGGTCCTGTCGAGTCAGAAATGCACTCGAGTGCTTCTGACCGAGCACGCCGCTGCTCGGGATCCGAAGTCCAACCGTTGGGGCTCTGTGGCCCCGGGTGTGGCCGGATCGGGCGCTCCTGGGGACGCCACGTGTCGCGCGGCACAAAACAGATCCCACCCACGATCGGAGAGATCGTGGGCAGGAAATTCGGAAACCGCTCCGGATCCCCCCCATAAATAGGGGACCGGAGCTTCACTTCTTCTTCTTCCCCAACTCTTCACTTCTCCCACCACCGTCACGAGCGCCTCGCCGTCGCCGCGCCCGGAGCTCAAGCACCGCCGTTCCCGCTGGTCGGCGGAACTCTTCGGCTCCACCATCGGGTCGCGCTAGTCTCGCTCGTCACCGGCCTCCGTTCCTCGGGTGAGTTCTTCCATCCGCTTCGGTGAGTTTCCCCACGGTGACGGTGCTTCGCGCTCGACCGTGAAACGACGCCACCGCGGGTTGCGCCGCCGCCGGCGAGCACGAGCTGCGCGGCGTTGACGAGGATGCGTTCCACACTTTAATTTCCGTTTGCACTTAGGCCACCTTCGTATCTTGCCCGAGCCTATTTGCGTCGATTAAGTTTCGATTTATTCGCGTGCGGTAGATCTTATTTGCTAGGAATTCGATTGCATTTAGGAGTTTGCGATCCGGAGTTTTACCTTCCGGTAGGCTAACTCTACTAACCGCCGTTCCGCCTGCAGAATAGCCCGGACACCTCCGCAGGTCCTTCCGACATGGCTGAAGAGAGTGTTTTGGGGTGTTGGGATGGGTCCGATACCATGCAGAAGGATCTCGACTGGCTGTACCGGACTCACCGGATTCCGCCAGAAGTCGAGAGTCGACTTCCGGAGGACGAGGTCCAACCGGAACCCCAACCCAGGGAATACGTTGTATTCCTCACGCATTTCGAGCGTGGGTTTGGGCTTCCGGCTAGCCCCTTCCTCCGCAACTTCCTCGACACCTAAGGCCTCCAACCCCATCATCTCCCAGCCAACGCAATTATGATGCTTTCGGTCTTCACCACCTATACGGAAGCATATCTCGGCGTGTGGCCTTTCTTGGACCTCTGGGCCAAGTACTTCATCCTCCGCCGCCAAGTCATCCCCAATCCGGATAAGAAGGTCAAGGACTTAGTCGACTGCGGGGCGGCCACTATAATTCCCCGTGCTGACTCTGGATTCCCCAAAGTCCAGGGGCTAGAATCCTGCCAGAAGTGGCAGTGTAGCTTCTTCTACGTGAAGAACCGAGAGGTGTCGGGAGATGGTCCGGGATCTTCGAACCCGGATTTCATCAATCTGCCGGAGTTCGCCATTGGTCCTCCGCGCGAATTCGACCTCTGGAACCGGCTCCCGGATACCGAGGAGGTCAGATGCATGCACGACGTCCTCAATGTGCTGACTGATAAGATGACTGGCGACGATCTCCTGCGCTGCTTTATCATTCGCCGCGTCTGCCCTCTACAGACCCGAGTGCACAAGATGTGCCATATGGACGGCATACTAGATCCCACCAGGACCAGCTTCTTCGGGTTGGACCATTCCGCAGTCGCCCGACGCGTTCGTGCCATTGCTCGAACGAAGATGCCGGATGACTATACTTGGGGTCTTGTCGGGGGTTCCCGGAAAAAAACACTGCGACAGGTGCTTATGTCTGTCTTTCGCAAACTTACATTTGCACCTGGATTCTGCTGGAAACCGACATGGTTGTCATGCAATGATTTGTTCATGCAGTGTTTCGAGCGGCAGACCGAAGAAGACGCTATGCATGCCGGTGGGAAGTTCGTGCCGAATATCCCGGCACCGGAAAAGATGCCGAGAGAGGATCCCGACGGCGAGGACCACCTTGCCATCCCTCTAGCTCGTGCCGCTACTCCGGGTAACCCTTCAACCTCAGAGGCTATTCCGTTTCTTCATATGACGAGGATGAGATTGATTGTCAAATACTCGATGTGATTGACGCTCTTCCTCTCAACTGGGCTTCGCTAGTGGCTCCGAAACCTACGGCCGTGACGAAGCGCGCCGAGACCCGGAAGCGTGCGGCTTCCGACACCACCCCTGCCGGTGCATCCGGCATCACCCCCAAGAAGAGCAGGCCGAACAAGCAACCCGCTTAGAAGCCTCCCCGTCAAAGGAGAGGTCCTCCCACCGTCGATTCCTGGTAAGACCTTTTTGCTTTGAGTTACATGGCTTTGTCTTCTCCCGAAGTCTTTTATGATATATTTCTTTCAGCGATGCACTTCACATCCCGGCATCCGTGGTTTCCCAACCTCCGGGATCCTGCACCCCTAGCCCGCCTCGGGCTGCTCTTTCTCCGTCTCGCCCCTCCGCACGAGAGAGCGAGCATCCTGCCCCTGGTGCCTCGCAGACTGCCGCTGCGACTCCGGATGCGCGTCCCGTGGTGGACGAGATTTCGGCCCAGGCTACCGCCGCATCGGAAGACATCTTCCTTCCGGACAGCCCACGCAGGGTGCCTGGGCTTGAGACGGACATCACACGTCCTGCTCGGCAGGTCGTGCCGGGAGCCTCCTCCCGGCAGGCCTCGGGCAAGATTCCTCCGCCGAAACAGCCCACGGCCCCTTCCCGACAATCTGACCATCCTGCCGGGAAGTCACGCAGCAAGGCCGCCGGGCAGAAAACAGCCCCTGCCAAACCTGCTGCTCCTCCGACATCTTCGGGCCAAGACTTGGCCCTGAGCTCGGGTAAGTTTTCACGATTACCGCCACCTCCTGCCGAGATCCCCACAGCCGCCCTGCAGACGCTGCGAGCAACCGTAAGCTCCTTTATGCCTTCAGGATCCCGGAAGGTTGTTGCTGCTCGCGCGCCTGGCGGTTCCGGCGTCCGTGTTATTGAAGAATACAACCAAGCCTGGATTGTCGCCGATGCCTCCGAGATCGTGGAGAACTTGCACGCTGCCGGCCCTAGCCGCAGCGCCCAAGCTCTACATGCTCTTCAGGTGGCCGCGCTGGACGTTACTCGGGTGATCGAGGTAAGTTTGTTCCCTTTACCTTTTCCAAAACTTAATTGTTCCATCCCCACTAGTCCTCGAGATTGGTGCTTAGTGCTCTAGATTCCACCGAATAGCAGACCACTAGGCTCCAATCTTAGAAAAAATCAAAGGACTCGGAAGACGAGTCCCCGAGATCCTCCCTACTGAGTAGTTTTAAAATTGTTCCATCTACACTAGTCCCTGAGATTGGTGCTTAGTGCTCTAGATTCCACCGAATAGCAGACCACTAGGCTCCAATCTTTAGAAAAAATTACAGGACTCGGAAGACGAGTCTCCGAGATCCTCCCTACTGAGTAGCTTTAACTGATATAGATCCCGGACCGTCCCGAGTCCCCGGGATCCTTCCCGAGATTGACATAGCTTTCTTTGTTTTGAATTCAGGAGTGCGGCAAGAAACAGGGCAGCATCTTCCACCGTCTTCTTGCTGACTTCGGTCAGTCCAAGAAGTGCGAGGGGCGCCTCCGGGAGGAGCGGGATGCCGCGCGCAAAATCTCGGTGGAACAAAAGGCTGCGCTTCCCGCGACTCAGTCCGAGATCGCGCGGCTAAGCGCCGAACTCGAAAAGGCCAAATCTGCCGCGGCCGACATGAAGACGCGCTTCGTGGAGGCGTCGAAGAAGCAGAAGGAGACCTTGGATCAATCAGAGGCGCGTGCGCACCACGCCGAGACCGGACTGGCTCTTCTCCGGTCACAGGCCGATACTTGGCATTCTGAGCTAACCGGGTTGAACCGGGATCTGAACAGTAAGTTTACCGACATCCCTTTCTCCTGCGCTTTTTCTTTACTGCTACCATCCTCATGCCTTAGTCGCTTGACAGCTCTTCTTTTTAAAGGGCAATTCGAGCACTCCCGCGACGCTGCCAATCTTCCAGTCGCTGCCGCCCGGGAGAAGCGTGCCGGGAAGGGCCCTGTCTCGGACGCCTGGGACATTGAGGATCACCTCACTGCCCTGAAGGCCCGGATAGTTCCTCTCCGGTCGATCGGGACGAAGCTGATCAGTGGCGCGGTCCATGTTCATGGCGCACTGTGGCCGGGCGTCAGCGCTACCCTCTCGGTCAGCGAACTGGCGAGTGCGCTCCGAGCTGCCGGGAGGCGTGTCCATGCTTGGAAGCGCTCCGGTGTGCGGGCTGGTGCCGATCATGTGTTGACCCATGTACTTAGCTGGTACGAGGGTCTCGACCTTGACGTGGTCCAGCGCCTGCGCACCATCTCGCCGTGGTGCACAGATCCGGCCAAGGTCCAGCGGCACCAAGAAGTGGCTCATCGCATCGCCTCCTGGTCCGACATCAGTGTCTTCACAACCAGCCTCGTCACCTCTGACTCCGAGTCAGATTACGAGGATAACGGCGAGACCGGTGCAACCGGTGATGCGGAGGCCGAGATCCCGGAGGAAGATGACGCCGCTTCCGGTGCCTCCACCGAGATCGTGGACTCCCGGGGTGCTACCACTTCATCGCCACCCGAGGCCCCTCAGGCCGAGGCGCGTCCAGATGCCCCGAGTACCGCTGCCGGCGCGGAGGATACCGTCACCGCCGCTCCTGCTGCTGCTACCACCGAGAAGCCGGCTTCCCCTATCTCTTAGAAATACTTAAGTGCAGAATTGTTAAATCCCCGGGATGCCGGGTGCAAGATGTAATATATACTCTTAAGATTCATATTTCGCACTATGTTATATATAAAAACGAGCTATGTCGGTTTACTCTGCAACGAGTCCCCGAGTTCCTTTTCATGTTTACCGTACTTAGGCAATCTCTGCTCTTGTGTACCATTTCGGCGTTCGACAGTCGAGTCACAAAACTCCATGCACGGCAGTTTTCATGACACGATAGCAATAAGCCCCATATGGGGTAATAAAAGCAGTTTTCAATTGATCATCCGGATTCAAAGGTATCTGGTGAAAAACAGAATAGGCATCTAAAAAAGTTAAAAGCTCACTCCCGGCAGTGGAATCGATCACTTGATCTATCCGGGGTAGTGGAAAGGGGTCCTTCGGACATGCCTTGTTGAGGTTGGTGAAGTCGATGCACATGCGCCACACCTTAAGCAGGAGGGGATCATCTTTCTTCTTCTCTACCAGAACCGGATTTGATATCCAATCCGGGTGCAGCACTTCCATCACGAATCCGGCAGCCAGCAGTATAGCGAGATGCTCCATGATGGCAGCTCTTCTTTCATCCGAGAGGCGCCTAGTCGGTTGCTTCACCGGCTTCTCATCCGGTCTAACAAACAGAGAGTGCTCAGCCAACTCCCTCGGAACACCTTGCAGATCGTCACTCGACCACACAAAAGCATCCCGATTCTCATGGAGGAAGTCGACGAGCTCGCCTTCCTATTTGCTGTCCAGGTTGCTGCCAATAATGACTTGGCGCTCCGGGTTGCTGGGGTCCACCCCCACCTTCTTCGTCTCCTTAGGTGGCTGGAATGATGCGCCCTGCTCCGGGTTCACCATCCCGGGCATTCCGAGTTGGGAGGTCTGGGCCAGCGCCACCACCTGCTGGATCCTCTTCTTTTCTTCAGCTATCACCAGGGACTCGGCTAAGCACGAGCCGCCCGAAGCACACTCCATGGAGCGCTTGTGGTCTCCCGAGATGGTGATTATGCCGTTAGGACCCGACATCTTCATCTTCAGATAGCCCATGTGAGTTGAGATCATGAACTTGGCCAGGACTGGCCTGCCGATCAGTGCGTGGTACGGGCTTTCGAGGTCCACGACCTCGAATTTCAAGCTCTCGGTTCGGCAGTTCTCCCGGGTTCCGAATAGCACCTCAACCCAGATTTTACCCATGGGTGAGCAAGAGACTCCGGGCACAATGCCATGAAAGGTCGTCACGGTAGGTAGCAAGGTGTTCATGGACACCGCCAGCTTCAGCATCGTATCCTTGTACATGATGTTAATGGCGCTGCCATTGTCAATCAGAACCCGACTGAAGCGGACATTGAGGCTTGGTCCGACAAAGGATGGGTCTACCACCAAGGCGTACGCCCCCGGCTTAGGCATAACTCTTGGATGATCCTTCCGGCTCCACGTGATCTCCATCTCGGACCAGTGCAAGAACTTGGGCACCGCCGGAATAACAGCGTTCACTTCCAGGGCGCGCTGTCGCACACTCTTCCGGTCAGTGGACTCGGTCACGAAGACCACATAGCTCTGATGTGCCTCCCTGTAGCTGCCTTGCTGATATCCTGTTTGATTACTGGGGCCTGCCCCATTGTCATTCCGGGTGTGCACCACGTTCACCGGCCGAGGTGGGGGTCCTCGTTGAGGTTGATTAATCGCGTTGGCTCCTGAAGTCGGAGGGGGAGGTCTCGGAATATTGGGTCGAGATGCCGGAGCACTCGGCCGAGTAGCCCCCGTGCTGCCCTCCTGCAATGTGCGCTGATACCAGCTGCACTGCCGAGTGGAGTGGTTTGCCGGCTTGTTGGCCTCCAGGGTATGGTAACAGCATGGCTTGTTCAGCATCTCTTCATATGTCAGGGGCTTCTTTTGGTCCACCCAAGTTTTCTGTACTTCCTGGCTCTGCCCCCAAGTCGGGCCACTTGTCTTCTGACGCTGACTGTTGCCGGCATCCTCTTGATCTCGGGTTACTGCTGCGACATGCTGTGCGGCATGGTGGTACCCGGGCTGATTTCTCTTCCGACCAAAATCTTGGCGATCATGGCTTCTGCTCGATCCCGAACGCTGAGGTCCCGCATTCCTCCTGTTGGAGTCACCGATATCCACCAGGGGTTGCATGGGATCTCCAAGCGTGTAGGTATCGGCGATGCGCATGGTCTCTGCCAAGGTCATCGGCATCTTCCTCTGCAATTTCGGCCAAAGCATTGAGCCGTGCCGACATCCTTGCGCAAAACAGGAGATGGCCTGTGCCTCTACCACTCCTTCGCAAGAATTGTGAATATTGCTCCACCGGGTAAGGTACTCCCGGTCGGTTTCGTTGCTCCTTTGCCTACAGATGGCGAGCTGTTGAGGTCTGTTCGGCCTTTTGTACGTGCTGGTGAAGTTGCTGATGAACGCCTCCTCGAAATCTAACCAGCAGTCTATGCTGCCGGTTCTCAAGTTGTTCAGCCAGATTCTGGCAGGTCCTTCCAACATCTGCGGCACATAACGTACCGCCCAGCGTCTGTTTCCACCGGCTATGCTTACTGCAGTTACATAGTCGGTCAACCAGTCCTCCGGTTTCTTGCTGCCGTCATAGGTCTTAGCACCTCGATTGAGCTGGAAGTTCCCGACAGGCGGCTCCCGCATGATCCGGGGTCCAAAGCAGGCAGGTCCCGGAGGTCCTTGCTCCTCTACTAGCTCTGATTGGTGAATCCGGTCGAGCCGGATTCTGGCATCGGCCGGATCCAGTTGCCTGGTTCCTATCCGAGATCCCAAAGGATTCTCATTGGGTTGGTACCCGAGCTGCTGCAACCTTGAGTTGCCATCGTTGTGCCTGTCTTGTACCGGGATCACAGCCTGTTGCGGGACAGAGGTGGCCTCCCTTCGTGGGTTTCCCTGAATATGTGGCGGATTCCGGGGTGGATTACCGCGGCTAGCCGGGTTATTGTATTGTTTCCTACACCCCGGTCGCCACCACCACGAGTACTCTCTGCCTCCCCCGAGTTATGCTGCCCGGCTTTCTGGATACCGGCAAAGGCCGGGTCATAAGCCTGCAACTGCTTGTTTTTCCCGGAGCCCCGGCTCCCGCTCCGTCTTTTGCTCTTGCTCTTGCTTCTGCTTGGATGCGGGGAGGAGGCCTCTCCGCCCGATCTCTGGCTATCGGCCCTAGCTGAATGTACTTGGGATCCGGCTCCGGGGTTCTTCTTCTTGAAGGCCTGATTCTGCCGGTTGGCCTCGACGACCAACTCATTCACTCGCTCCTGCTGCTTGCGCAGAGCCTCACCGGATAGCCCTGCCAGCTCCGCCATGACGGCTTCGGCAACCCTAAGAGTTTTTGCCGGCGAGCTGTATACTAGCTTCCCCGCCGAGATCATGCTACCCGCATGACTGGTTGCGGCTCCACCGGCCAGCTCATCATTCACTATTCTGCCTCTCTTACGCAGATCCACGATGCGCTTGTCCCGGGAGTCTATCTTAAGGAATCCGTGAGCTGCATTGTACCCCCGGAGGCTAGCACTGAGCTCACGCCGGATCTTGGCGATCTCTTGCGCTTCGGCGAGCAGCAACCTACGTTGCTCATCCAATTCAGCCGAAGTGGCTTGGGTATCCGCCTCAGCTGTCAAGGGGACAGCCAATTTGGCCACCAGCCCCGAGAGGGGATCCGGGCGACGACGTGGCTGTGAGGCTGCGGATCGCCGTCCCGGGTCGTGCCTCTCTCCTGAGGGGGTTTGGCCAAGCGAACATGGCCGCTACCGGCATCTCCGTCGGCGTCTTGGTACTCCTCCTCGGTTGTCCCGACCATCATGACTGCGACGGAGCTCGGGGAGCGACTAGCACACGGACCCTGAGTGGCGCAGAGCATGGGAGGATCCTCAGCATCCAGGACAACGTGCGGGTAGCTGCAGATAACTTCGGTGGCAACGTAGGTGGTGAAGCCACCGAAGTCGATGAGGCATCCGTTCACCGGGAAGGCTTTTTTACGGAAGCACCTAGCGTTGTCGCTGACGAAATTCATCTCGCCCAGCCTGACGACAAGGCCAGAGAGAACCCGGACACCGAAGTGAACGGGGGAGCCCGTCCGGATGTGGACACTAGCCAACGCCTCTGTCAGCCCCACGGTGGGCGCCAACTGTCGTGGTGGTGTCACGGCAGATACCATCGGATGGCTAATGTGTGGGGCCGATGGACGTTGGTGGATCCGGGGAGGGATAGCGAGCTGAAGAGCTCACACGAGGAGGATCCCGGTACGACTGAGATCTCCCAAGAACAGAAACAAGATCAAAACGCAAGGGGAAGGATCTATCAAACACGAACAAATGCACGAAGGCACCTAACACGCACACGATGTACCCAGGTTCAGGGCCCTCGTGAGGAGGTAACACCCCTACTCCTGCCTTTCCTCTCAATATCGATGTGGAACAAAGGCTACAATTTGCTCTTAGAGCTCTTGAGATGAACTACACGAAGAACTAGATGAACTTGAGGGAGGATGAAGTAAATGCTCTAGGAGTAAATGAGACTATAGTTTTGGCTCTCAAGTTGGTCTCTCTCCCACAGAAGCAGTTATGGCGCCTTTTATAGAGTTCCGGACAGGAGGGCCGGAAACCCTAATCCGGCTTGGCCCCACCGGACAGGCCTAACCGTTATGTCGACACCAGCTAGTGCGACCTAGTTACCGCGCTATCCGGCGTAGCCCCTCCGTCATCATTCCGTCAAGGACGGCAGGCGCCATCCTGGAACATCATTGTCCCCCTGTCAGAGACAGAACATGTCTTTGCCCATCCCGGATAGCCTTTTCCGGAATGCCGGGCTAGGCACGTCCAGTCTTGTCGTACCGTTGTCGTACCGGCTGACGCGCTCCCGTGTCAGGCGGAGGTGACCATGCTTCCGTGTCAGGCGGGAGGTGACCATGCTTCCGTGTCAGGCGGAATGGTACTTCCCCCCGCATCAGGCGGGAAAGCCTGCTGCAGACCGTTGATGGTCTACCGAGATCCCTCATGCCGGTCACCTTCTTGCTCGACCCTGCGAGTCCTTCCTGCACAAGTCCAGTAACCTGGTAGGACCGAGATAAACGTTCCGGTTAGCACTTACCCGGATTGCGTATTCGGTAAGACCGAGTACTTCTCCTTCCGGGAGTCTCCTCGGAGCTACAACATCCGAGGTCCCTTCCGCATGCGCCCGAGTTCCTCCTAGGATGAGTATCTCTAGGCCTAGCCTCCCGAAGATGTCTTAGCCTACCAGCAAAGACATCTTCGAGAAGCTAGTTCTTAGAGGAACCACCCGCTGATTCTTGTGGTGTTATGAGGGCTCGGGGTGGTTATTTATAGCCGCCAGAGATGACCCTTGCGCCTGCCAGGAGGCACTTTGCACTCTACCAGCTCTGAAAGGTCAAGTTGCCCCTTCAGTGCACTAGGGGGTGGCCCTTGCTCTCGCCAAAGGTCAAGCACTGTTGCTACACTGTTGAATTGCGCCGGGATCTGCCCTACCCGGAGGGCAGCCCCCCGACACTACATTAATTAGTACAACAAATATAAGTAAACATGGACTTAATTAATTACTAAGATACCCCGGGTCGACATGCATTACCCTATATGTCCTTTTTTAGCAAAGTCATGCTCAAATTCACGATTTTTTTTGGCATATCCTTTGCTAAAAAAGAACATATGGACTATCCGAATTTGCAGAAACGGAAGTTAATCAACGTTCCGACAGTCTCAAGGGCCTCACGGGGTACCTGCATGCAGTGCACAAATATAGCATAAACAACCACGACACAATGGTCGTGGTAGCATATGTCGGAGAGCAGAAACAACCACGACATGATGGTCAGAACATAACACAAGGACACACACATATGTGGTAAATAAAATTCCCAATGCCAAGCACTTGTTCATATTCAGTTTAGGCAGTAACTAATGACACAAGAAAACTACTACACAAGCAAGAACTTGTGCATTTTCAGTTTTAATTTAGGCTGTAGCTTAATGCACTTGATAAAAGACATGACAATAACATTATAATTACCAAATTGTGAATTTTCATTGCAAATTTTCAGTTTCAGTTTCAAATGTGAATTTTCATTATAATTACCAAGACATGACTGCATATAGGTGGCATTTAGCACAAATCAAGAACAAAAAATCGGTCAGGATTTTCACCAAACACCTTAGGTGCGGTGGTTCAGTATGGGAGGGAGGACAGGTAGGAGGAGGGGGAGAGGAGAACCACCGTAGGGAAGGGAAGGAGGGGAGGTCGAGGGCGGTGTAGAGCTCATCCCCGGTGCAGAGGGTTGGCGTGGGCGAGGCCGGCGTGGTCTTCTTCAGCGACAACTCGAAGCGGACGGCGTCGAGGCCGGGCGGGAAGAAACACACGGCGTCGAGGCCGGGCGCGTTGGGGCAGCCGAAGGCGGTGGTTGGTGCGGGCGAGCGGTGGCGATTTGGCGCGGGCGAGGGGCGGTGCTGGTGAGCGGCGACGGTTGCGAGGGCGGCCGGCGTGGGGCGGGAGACTTACCCTTTGGAGATGTGAACCGGAGAAGAGAGGAAGAGCGGGTGCGGGCCCACATGTAAGTGTCGCCTCCGAAATTCGGTGGCGCATACTCGTTAAGGTGCGGTATAGTAAGTTGATATTCTGTGGCGCATGCTTGTTAAGGTGCGCCACATAAAGTTGATATTCTGTGGCGCATGCTTGTTATGGTGCGCCACAGAATTTATTTGCCAAATTTTTAAAAACCAGGGGCGCTATTTGTTGAAACCTGAGGCTTTCGCGGCCAGGTTCTAATCCTGACTGTCACATTTTTTGTCATTTCAAAGTACTTGATTTTTAGTTATATTTAAAGAAAGAATAAGAGACAAAAATTTAGTCATGACATACATACATATATATCTATATATATATTCTTGCATTGTCTCGTACACATCAAAAAAAGTCTCGTACATGCATATATATGCTTGGATTGTCTCACACACATCAAAATAGTCTCGTATATGCATATATATGCTTGCATTGTCTCAAACACACCAAAAAGTCTCGTATATGCATATATATGCTTGCATTATCTCACACCCACCAAAAAAAGTCTTCTTCGTCCCGGCCGGTTCCGAGTGAGCTAGCTTCTCTTGTTTCCCTTCTTCGTGGTTGAATACTTTAGGCCGGGCACCTTGAGATTTCTTCGTGTGAGCGGACAACCTTTAGTAGGTACGGAGGTTTTCCTTGGGTTTTCGCTGGTAGTCGGCATGTCGAAGAACATGTCGAAATCCTCCTCGATCTTCAGATCGCCGTCCAAGTCTTCCTTGTTGGTCTCTCCGTCCATTCCGATGACGCTCCTCTTGCCACTCCTCACCACAACACGGCTAGGCTTTGACGGGTCGGTAATGAAGAAGCATTGCTCCACTTGGCTAGCGGGTACCCATGGCTGTTTTTCGCGGAGGCATTCTTTTATTTGGCATCGGGTACTACCATGGTGGTGAAATACCGGCCTTCTTTCACGATGTCCTTGGCCCATCTTACACGGAACATTGGCACCAACTCTCCATAGTAGTTGAGCTCCCATATCTCCTCGATCCTTCCGAAGAATCTTTCCTTGACAGTAGCCTCGTCATCACCGTAGGATAGCATAGTTACTCCTGAGTTTTGATATTCACTATTCTTGTCCTTTTCCTCGGTGTAGAATGTGTAACCGTTGATGTCGTATGCCTGATAGGTCCTTACGTTTTGTCCGGAGCTCTGTGATAATGAGAATATGAGTTTTTCATCTTCCGTAGATAGCGTTTGGCTCGCTGCTTGAAACAGTTGCCTGTCCTTGAACCAACGTGTGAAGCTAGAGTTGTGTTGTTTGGATACGTCTCCATTCTTCCTCTGCCGCCCCAGTTCCATGTAATTCTCCTTGATTAAGCTCTTGTCCTCCTCTACCCAAGGTTCGATCAATTGTAAGTGTTGTAGCGCGACACGGTGAGCCCTGTCGAGATCTTCTCGTCAACCATGAACACCCACAAAGAGTGAGCGGGAGCCCTCGCGGTGACCAACTCCACGTAACCTTCCGTGGTGCTTCCTGGTGGGCAGAACAACATCCTCGTTCTCGGTGCTTAGATAATTCTGGCAGAAAGAGATGCACTCGTAGGTTAGAAAACCCTTCGCCATGATTGCATCCGGACGGTCCTGTTGTGAACGTATCCTTTCATGACACCGTTCTGCCTTTAGAACGGCATCATGTAGTGCAGGAACGTCGGTCGAAGTTGCTTGATGTCCTCAACAACATGGAGAAGGATATGCACGCAGATATCAAAGAATGAGGGCGGGAAGTAAATCTAGAGCTGACATAGTATCATCACGATCTCATCATCTAGTATGTCAAGTTGCTTCACGCCGATCGACTTCCTGTTGATGACATCGGAAAAGTTGTACAGGGCAAGCAGCGTATCTCGGACGTGCTCGTCCATTATCCCTCGGATCATAACATGAATTATCTGTGTCATCAGCACGTGACAATTGTGAGACTTCATACCACTAAACCTCTTCTTCGTTGGGTCTAGATACCTGCTGATCTTCCCTGCATAACCACCCTGAAATTTTACTCCTATGAGGTACTTATAGAACTAGCCGAGCTCTTCCGGACTCGTAGTGAAGCAGGTAGCGGGAAGAACCACCGATTTTTTCTTTGCCCTTTTGCGGCAACATTGAGTACCTTCCGTTTGATCATCATCCTTGCCATCGTCATCGTCATCACCGTCGGGTGCCTGCAGATCTTTCTTGGTGCCAAGCCATTTTTGATCGTATCTTGCTCTTGTCCCATCCTTGGACTTTTCCGGCATGTTGGAAAGAGTGCCAAGTAGACTCTCGGTGACATTCTTCGTAATGTGCATCATATCGAGGCTATGGGGCGCTTTAAGGACCTTCCAGTACGACAAGTCATGAAAACATACCTCGCTTTCCATACACCTAGGAGGGGATCAACCATCGGTCGCTTCTTTCCAAGAGAAGGGCACTCCTCCCAATTTCTCAAAAGCTCATCTATTTCAGTGCCGGTCCTCTGGCGCAGGGACTTTCGAGCTTGTGTTCACCATTGAAAAGGTCACGGCGTTTTCTCCATGGGTGATCCATGCGAAGCCACCGTCGAGCACCTAGGTACACAGTTTTCGAAGACCCATCCCTTGGTAGCTGGAGATGCGGGGTCCCATCCATGCACCTGACACATGCGCAGAATCCGTGACCTACCTGGGCCGATACGTACGAGCAACCAGGATAGTCTTGCACTATCGTGAACAAGGTGGCTCTCATGTCAAAATATTCTCAAGTGTAGGCATCCCATGTACGGGTTGGCGTCTCACACAACATGGCTAACTCCTCCTTCAACAGCGTGAGATAAGGATTTACGTCGACACCCGGTTGTTTCGGCCCCTGTATGAGAATGCTCATGTGTATGTACCTTTGCTTCGTGCACAACCAAGGGGAAAGGTTGTAAGGCCATACAAACACAGGCCAGGTGTTATGCGTGCTACTCTGGTTTGCCGAACTGATTGAGTCCATCGGTGCTCATACCCAGTCCGACGTTCGTTGCGTCGCCTCCGAAATTTTGAAAGGCGTCCAATGATTCCCACTGGCTAGCGTCTGAAGGGTGTGAAAGGATTCTTCCCTTCTCCGGATCTTCTTCGGGCTTCTCCCTATCCGCGTGCCAATGCATGAGCTTTGCTTCCTTAGGGTCCACAAAGTACCGCTGCAGACGGGAAGTGACAGGAAAGTACCATACCACTTTTCGAGGAACTTTCTTGTTCGCACCCTTGCACCATCCTATGTCACACACCGGATATTTGGTTATGTCCTTGTACTTGCCCCGATACGCAATCATTGATGCATGCATGGTATTTAACGTGCGGTAAGTCAAGTGGGCAAATGACTTTCTTGGCCTCATCGATGCTTGTTGGCAATGTGTTCCCCTCGGGAAGTCGATCGTGCATGAATTTCAGGTTTCATGTGAAGCTCACATCGTTCTATTTGCTTTGCGCCTTCATCTCCAGAGCATCAAGCGTTACTTGCAAGCGTGTATCCTGTGTCCGGCACCCAGGATACAATGGAGTCTTCCCGTCGATCTCCATTTGCGCCTGTTTGGCTTTCTCTCTGGCGTTGCTCGTCTCCTGGACGAGCAGTTCTTGAACATGAGAGTCCCATAAGGCCGACATTACGGTGTTCTCCGTGTTCACGTGTTCTCCACCGCCATCTCCCCCATGGTCATCATGATCATCATCTTGTCCACCGACATTTCTTTCGTCATGATCATCTTGTACTCCACCGATATCTCCTTCGTCATGTCCAGGCGCATTTGCTGCCGGTGTCGGTGTCTGGTTCAATCCTAGCTTGGAACCGCACCTCAGCATGTGATCCTCCAATTCTTCTGAATCAGGGTCGATCCAGCTCTTGAGTTTGCATTCCGACACGGACATCTTATCTGGTGCTTGTTGCACTTAATCATTTCTGCCTTTGCATCTTCCTTGTATTTACTAATTTGACCGGATCTCATCATGAAGACCATGGTTGCCTACACGGGGTACATACAACACACAACCGAGAAACGAGAGTATGCATTATTTACAATCGTAACACACATGGAGACTTGCATACACACACATGCATTTTCGACGGAAATTTTTGGCATGACATCTCCTAATAGTCGGAGGTATGGGTGGTGCAAAAATGTGCCGAAATGGAAATGAATCAACATTTCGGCAAACATATACATGCACCACGCCAGCGCAAGAGACAACAAAAACAACAAACATGCATATATATGCATATGTCCACATACACCGATCGAAGGCCAAAAACCAATGCCATACCACCGCTACACAATCATGCACACCGGCCACAAAAAAAAGAGGAGAAGATCGACGTCTCACCTAGAAGATTCGAGCTCCTCCGAGACGGTGATCGTGTGATGTGTGTTTGGAGAAAAATTAGTGGACAAAAGGAGGAGGAGAGTTGATATATGATGCCCCTCTACGTACTAAGCAATCTCTATGGAACAAAATAGCTTTTAACCTTCTAGAAATGGAGGAATCATGGATAAAGAATGGGGGCAATTGGGTGAGAAAGAGGAGAAAAACGAGTTGTTGAGGGAAGAGGAAAGGTTGCTAATGAATCTGAGATTTTTGTTCACTGAATGCTTAAGTGGTCCTAGGTTCACATTTTGTGACGCACCAAGCCCATGCGCCACACAAACAGGCACATTTTGCGGCGCACCAGGCCCATGCGCAAGAGAATGTTGGTTTTCTGTGGCGCACCCCTCACAATGCGCCACAAAACATCTACTTTTTGTGGCGGATGGTCCAGGGTGCGCCACATAATGTGCCTGTTTTTGTGGCGCATGTGCTTGGTGCGCCACAGACAGTGCCCAGGGTTTCAAAATTCTAACTGCCTGACGGGGCTCACCTTCTTTCTGTGGCGCATTTTCCACGGTGCGCCACAAAAAACACATATTCAGTGGCGCATGTTAATTGTGTGCGCCCCAGATGTTTGTAGCGCATTGGTGTGGTGCGCCACTAAATCTTTTCTGTGGCGCATGAGTTACAGGTGTGCCACAAAGGGGCATCCCACCTATAAGCCTTGTTCCACTAGTGCATGAATCAATACTATTCCTAGACAATGAAAGCAACCATTCCTTAGCTATTCCTCTCAAGGATAAAGGAAATAATTTCAGTTTTATGATATCACCATCTATATTCTTTTAATTTTGCATTTCACATAATTAACCTAAATTATTAAGATGCGCAGCAGCATCATCAGAACTAACACCAAAAAATTGCTCTCACATAACAAGGTTCAATAAACCAGGTTTAATTTCAAAGAATTCAGCTTTAGATGCAGGTGGAGTAGTAGGTGTGCATATAAAATCATTATTGTGGTGCTAGTAAAGTCACATAACTTAGTATTCTCAGCAGAACTAAGTTTAGCAAATTACTTAACAAACTGAAATAACAATATTAAGAAAATAAAGACAAACCAAAATAACAAAAGCAACAAAACTGAAAATAAAAAAACAAACCAAAATAAGAAAAATAATGCAAGTAACTTTTTTTTATTTTTTATATTAAGCAAACAAGACAGTAATAAAAATAAACTAAGCAAGACAATAACAAAATAAAAAGATTGGAAGTGCGAAAACTCCCCTCGTAGAAGAATCCTTAAATTCCCTGCAACGACGCCAAAAATTCTTTTCTACAGTGTAGGGGGTTGAAGGTCTTCAAGAGAATCTCGTTTCTCCGGCAACTGGGCCAGAAATTCTTGATGCTCATAGTGGTGTGTTGTTGGGAAACCCCAAGAGGAAGGTGTGAAGTAGTGCAGCAGCAAGATTTCCCTCAGTTATGAAACCAAGGTTTATCGATCCAGTAGAAAATGAGAATTCACTCGAGTTGTTGGCAGATGACTTTGGCATGGCGCCACACCTGTCGGGAGGCTGCCCTCCGGGTAGGGAAGATCCTGGTATAGATCAGCAGCATGGCTACAGGAATTTACCTTTGGGCGTGAGCAAGGGCTGTCCTGTGGTGCGCCGAAGGGGCAACTTGGCCTTTCGATCGTGGTCAGGATCAAAATGTCTCCTGGAGGGCGCAAGGGGGCACCACAGGAAGCTATAAATAGACCCCCAGACCTCCAGGACAGCATAAGCATCAGCGGAGGGTTCCTCTAAGAACTAGCTTCTCCAAGATGTCTTTTGTGGCAACCTAAGACATCTTCGGGAGGCTAGGCCTAGAGAACTCCTCCTGAGTCGCTATACGGATCAGGGGTGGAACTCGGGCTCAATCGGAAGGGGTCTTGGGCTACTCGGTATGACGGAGTCCTCCGGAAAGATTCTGGGTAGAGGAGAAACCGGATGATCCGGGTAGGCGTCCCGGGTAAATACTAACCGACTTACCTATCTCGGTTCTGGCGAGTTATGTTTGTTGTGCAGGAAGGCTGTGCCGAACTGAGCAAAGGGGAGACCGACGTGGGGAAATGTCGGTCAGAAGTCAAAGATCTGGTGCAGGCTTTCCGCCTGACATGGGGGGAAGTCCCATTCCTCCTGGCACGGAAGTATGGTCACCTCCCGCCTGGCACGGGAGCGTGTCAGCCGGTACGATGACTCTACGACAAGATCGGACATGCCTAGCCCGGCAATCCGGAAAAGGCTACTAGGCATGGGCGAAGACATGTCTTGTCTCTGACAAGGGGACAATGATCATCCAGGACGGCGCCTGCAGTCCTTGCCGGAATGATGACGGTAGGGCTATACCGGATAGCACGGCGACTAGGTCGCACTAGCCGGTGTCGACATAACCGTTAGCCCTGTCTGGTGGGACCGTGCCGAATTAGGGTTTCTGGCCCTCCCGGCCGGAAGTCTATAAAAGGCGCCATAACTCCTCCAGTGGGAGGACGACCAACTTGCAAGCCAAAACTATAGTCTCATTTACTATCAGGGCACTAACTTCCTTTCCTTCTCTAGTTCATACCCAAAAGAGCTCAAGGAGCATGTTGTAGATCTTGTACCACACTTATATTGAGAGGAAAGGCAGGAGTAGGGGTGTTACCTCCTCACGAGGGCCACAAACCTGGGTACATCGTGTGTGTGACTCTGCCTTTGTGCATTTGTTTGGATTTGATAGATCTTTGAGGGTGTTCTTCGGTGATCTTGTGCCTTCCGGCGTCTCCTACCGTGTGAGCTCTTTAGCTCACTAGCCCTCCCCGGATCCAGCAGCGTCCATCGGCCCCACTCATTAGCCATCCCATGGCATCTGCCGTGATACCACCACGACAGTTGGCGCCCACCGTGGGGCAGGTAGAGGCGCTGGCTGGTGTACACATCCGGACGGGTTCCACCGTTCGCTCCGGCATCCGAGTACTCTCCGGCATGGTCGTCAGGCTGGGCGAGATGGACTTCGTCAGCGACAATGGTGGTTGCTTCCGGAACATGCCCTTTCTAGCGAACGGCTGCCTCATCGACTTCGGTGTCTTCACCACCTACATCGCGACCGAGATCGTCTGCAGCTATCCGGACATCGTCGTGTAGGCTGAGGATCCCCCCATGATCCGCATCGCCCGGGATTAGCGTATCGATCGCCCCGCAGGCTGCGTCGCGTTCATGATGGTCGGGGTAACCGAGGAGGTGTTCCAGGACGCTCCCGACGGCGACGCCGGCAGTGGCTGAATTTGGTTGGCAAAACCTCCTCAGGAGAGAGGTGCTGCCCGAGATGGCGACCCCCAGACGTCCGAACCTCGCCGTCGGCCGGATCCCCTCTCGGGTCTAGTCGCCAAGTTGGTTGTCCCCTTGACAACTAATGCTGATGCCCAAATCACGTCGGCTGATTTGGAAGAGCACCGTAGGTTGCTGCATGCTGAGGCGCAAGAGATCGCCGAGATCAGACGTGAACTTAGTGCTAGTCTCCGTGAGTACAACGCCGATCACGGGTTCCCTAGGATAGATTCGCGGGACAAGCGCTTTGCTGATCTGCGCAAGAAAGGCAGGATGATGAATGATGAGTTGGCTGGTGGCGCAGCACCTAGCCATAGCCGATCGGGTAGCCTGATCTCGGCGGAAAAACCGGTGTACAGTTCACCCGCCAAAACTTTTAGAGCTGCTGAGGCAGCAATGGCCGAGTTGGCTGGGCTATCCGGGGAAGCTCTAGGCAAACAGCAGGAGCGAGTCAACGAGTTAGTCATAGAAGCTAACCGGCAGAATAAGGCCTTTAAGAAAAAGAACCCGGGTGCTGGTTCCCAGGTGTACTCGGGTAGGGCCGAGAGCAACAAATCGGGCGGAGAGGCTTCATCTCCGCATCCGAGTAGGAGCAAGAGAAAAAGCCGAGCCGGAGCCGAGGTTCTGAGAGAAACAAGCAATTACAGACATACGACCCGACCTTTGCTGGAATCAAGCAGGCCAGACAGAACAATCCCGGTCAAGCTCAGGGTAGCCAAGATGGTGGTAACCGGGGTACAGGAAACAATGTCCCAGCTGGCCGTGGTAATCCACCTCGGAATCCACCAGCAAGTCAGGGAAACCGGCAAAGAGATGTCGCCGCCGTCCCACAGCAAGATGTAGTTCATGTGGTTAACAGGCATGACGATGTTAACTCGAGGTTGCAGCAACTCGGATACTAGCCTAACGAGAATCCTCTAGGATCTCGGATATGAACTCGTCAGCTAGATACAGCTGATGCCAGGTTCAGGTTCGACCGAATTCAACAATCCGAGTTGGTAGAAGAGAAAGGCCCTCCGGGACCTGCTTGCTTCGGACCTCGGATCATGCGGGAGCCAGCCGTGCGAAATTTTCAGCTCAACCGAGGGGCCAAGACCTATGACGGCAGCTCGAAGCCGGAGGATTGGTTTACCGACTATGTAACTGCAGTAAGCATAGCCGGTGGAAACAGGCGCTGGGCGGTGCGTTATGTGCCCCAGATGTTGGAAGGACCTGCCAGGATCTGGCTGAATAACTTGAGGATTGACAGCATAGACTGTTGGTTAGATTTCGAGGAGGCGTTCATCAACAACTTCACCAGCACATACAAGAGGCCCAACCGACCTCAGCAGCTTGCCATCTGCAAGTAGAGGGGCTATGAAACTCACCGAGAGTACCTTACTCGGTGGAGCAACATTCGCCATTCTTGCGAAGGGGTTGTCGAGGCACAGGCCATGTCGTGGTTTTCGCAAGGATGCCGACATGGCTCAATGCTTTGGCAAAAGCTGCAAAGAAAGATGCCGGCAACCTTGGCAGTAACCATGCGCATTGCCGACACCTACACGCTTGGAGACGCCATGCAACCCCTGGTGGATGTCGGAGACTCCAACAGGAGGAATGCGGGGAATCAGCGCTCGTGGCCGAGTAGGAGCCATGACCGCCAAAAATTTCGGTCAAAAGAGGAACCAGCCCGAGTTCCTGTAGCGTACCTGCACTTTAAATAAGGCAGATACCTGTGTATAGTGCAAATCCCTGGATCGAATCATTTGCACACACAGTTTACGATGTAATATCACAACAAGGCGTCAATTTTATTACATCGATGATCCAGAATTACAAAGTATTTAATACAAGTTGCATAGCATAAAGCTAGCATAGAAAAAGTACACAACGGAAATACAATAGCAGTGAGTCACTATAACTTTCATGCTGCCACAGGCGAAAACATGTTGGTTGTAGACCCGAAACCTTTACGAAACCTCACTCGTCATTTGATCAAATCTGCAATAAGAAAAATATTGCAACAACGTGGGTCAGATTCCATTAAAAATGGAGTCTGGCAAGTGACACTATGGTGGACACTTATGGAATAACTCTAAAGCCTATATGCATATTTGGCTGGTGGAGCTCAAGGCTAATTTGCATAAAGCCAATTTTTCCTACTCTTTAGTAAACACTTTTCTTGAAATCGACGAGTATGGCATGAAAACCATAAATCTCATCTTCCCTTGTTCACCCATCAAGTTTTACTTTTGAAGTTGGAATGATGGAATCCTCCGTTGACGTCCTTGATCAGCTGCTCAAAAATTGTCCGTAACCGGGGACACGGCTAAGTACTTAGTTTTACACTCTGCAGAGGTTGTGCACTTTCACCATTGTACCCATTCAACCCAAGGTATCCTTTACACACCGTTTGTGATAAGGAAAGGAGAGAATGAGACGAGATCTTTCAGAAGCATTTTCCCTCCCACCTGGCTTGACCCGTTCCACCTAACATCCCCCTACATCTGCTTGTCAAGCCGGAGAGAGTCCACGCAACATAATTGATCAAGCCAGAGCCCATATGGCAATGGTTGCACTGGAAGCAATCGTCACTCGGAGTTCTTCAGATTCCTCTGTTCCTGGGTGGCCGTTCTCAAGTGTACATACTCTAGGAACCATAGAAATGGACCTGAGTAGCCACTCAACATAAACCATCCGACCAATTACCACCCAGGTGTTTCATTTACTTAGTAGATGTGTACTCTCAGGTAAAAATCACCATGCTCACAGCCCTAAGTAGAATAGAAATTCATCCTAGGCGAAGACAGCCATGAGCACAGTCCTGAGTAGTCACTTAACATTTTGTGAAAACCTTTCATCAATTGCATAGCATCAATATTTCTGCTAAGTATGATATAGGAACCTAGACACAGGAATAAGGGAATCTACACAGGTTTAGCATAGCAACACATGCATATAAAAAATACACTAAGTAATGCATAAGAAATAATAGGAAGTTTATGAGGTGTGCCACTTGCCTTTGAATGTTGTCGTTGTTCACAAACTCTTTTCAACAACGAACGTTTGCTCTCCGTTTAATCTAAACAATATAAGCAAGCAACAATACAACAATCAACAGCAAGCACAAATCCACAATGCAAACAAACACATACTAGATGAATAAATAAGTTTTATAAAACTTTCTAAGGAAAATATGTTTATGCATGATATGCAAAAATATTCCTAAGGCTAGAAATGCTTTTTCATGCCATGAAATTCTTTTAAGTTATTGTAAGGCAAATAGGTTGGTCAAAAAGGACTAAGGATTAAAGTCTTAAGTTGGATATACATACTTTGTTTTATATCTCCTTAAAACAAGCACTCTAATGGCTTAGCCATGATGTGCAAAATACTTAGAGAAAAATACTAAGTCATTTGTTCAAGATGATCACAATTATTATCAACTCTTTGTAAGTTGGACATTCACTATAGTGAGAGAGACAGACACCCGGCCAGCCACTTAAATTGTGGAACAGGTCTCATGTACGTGGACATGTAAGGTTTGTTTCCAGGCCGCTTCATCCCACTATGCTGCTAGGATCCAACAACTTCAAGATGATAACATTATGATCAAAATTTGTTTAAGTCTAAAGGACAAGATTAGGAAAGAGGGAAAAGATAGACAGAAAGATGTAGTTGTCCTCCAGGCTTCATCTCCAGACTTGTAATATTCTCCTTGATGATGTCTTGATTGATTTCTGGGTAGTCCTGATGAATCTCCAGACTTGATGATTCTTGTATCCTCGAGGCTGGTCTTGGATTTACTTAGTCTTCATGAAGTCTCAGATGAGGAGAAAAGACAGAGAGAAAGACTTAGAGAATAGAAAGGGGGTTGACCTTCTTGAACTTCTTCTCACTTTTCTTCTAAGTGCTTGACATCTTGGGGATGCTTCCAGAGTCTGTTTTCTTCTAAGTCCTTCATGAACTTCTTCTTGATTTTCTTCTAAGTGTTTCCTCCTTGAAGATACTTCTGAAGTCTTGTTTTTGGCTAAGTCCTTCAATGATCTCCTGGCTCCATCTTGAAAACTACTAAGTGTCTAGTGCATAGCACTTTTCACAAAATACTGAGTTTGAAAATAATCCTAACTTAGAGAAAACTATTGAAGAGGGGTTTTCCTTTGAGAATTATATCTACAATATAAAATATGCTATGAATGAAATGAAATCTTAAATCACAAGAAACATAAAAATAACCTTTGTGTTTTATTTATAAATATGCATGAATTTATAAATGCAATTTAATTAATTTCTAATTTTGGAAAATATACTAAAAGGAATAATTATAAGATTAAAGTTTCCCATGACTAAATTTTTATAACAAAATTTTATAATTAATGTTAATAGACAGAGAGCATTTAATTAGATCTATTGCAATTGGATTTAATCAAAAATATTGTTTCTATTAAAAGTTATTTCAAAATTAGTCAAACTATTCAAATTAAACACACAACTATGAAATCATTCAAAAATTACTCAAAAATATTTTATAGCAGTGGTATTAATTTACAAATATTCTAAGGTTTCTAAAACATATTTATTTGCAATTTTTGGATCTATAGATTTAAAGTTATTACAAATATACTCAATTTCACCATTTGAAATTTGAATATTTTATACTAAGTCAAATTTGAATTTTGTCAGATCCAAAATAATCTACATGTTAAGAGCTTTCCAAATATATAAAAATTATTAAATTTGGAGTTGTGGTTAAAAAGTTGTAAGAGATCTAAGTGACAGGGGTGTTTCTGTAAAATTGCCAATTAAATTTAATTACGAAATTGATTATACACGTCAGCGCTGACTGTGCGCTGACGGGGCATGCCACGTAGGCGCTGACGTGGTTAAGTCATCTGATCTGGGCCGTCAGATCTAGATCTGACGGTCCAGATCGGAGCGTACCGCTTCGTCCGCAACGATCTAATCTAAGCCGTTAAAAATAGATCCAAAGGCTCACCGTGCTCGTCCAGAAGATGGCGGCGCTTCTCACCGGAGATAGAAGCTGACGGCGGCGCGGGCTCCGGCGTGGACACTCCGGTCGTCGCCGTGCCTCCCCGGATGCGTGGAGAGCAGCCCCGAGCGCGACGTAGCACGGCGAAGGCGATGGGGAGGTCGGTTGGTGGCGGGGGGCTCCGGAGCTCGATTTACTCCTTGCCGGAGTTGCGGGTGGCGGCGGGGAGCTCCGGGCGTGGACGATTTACTCGTTCTGGTACACCAACAACCACGGGACCAAGTCAAAACGAAGCGCAAGAAGAAAGGCTGGAGAGCAGGGGGAGTAGGAGGGCTCTGGGTCGACGGAGCTGACCGAGGGGCGAGCTTTTTGCCGGCGGCAATGGAGACGCTACGAAGCTCGATTTCAGCGGCCTGGAGGCGAGTTCTATTTAGGGTTTGAGGGGAAAGCGGAGGCGGTGTCTCGGGCTACTTATGGGGTGCACGGAGGCGGCTTATCGCGCAAGAATCGCGCCCGATTTCCACCGTATTCGGATCGAACTCCTCTGGTTCGTTTTTCTGTTCGTGGAGATATGGAAGGAGAGGGATGACGCGTGGGTCCCGCGCGTCAGAGAGAGAGCGCGCGGCGCGGACGAAGCTGGGCCGCTGCTGGGCCAGGGCGAGCTGCGCGCGCGGCCGAGAGAGTCTGGGCTTCGGCCCAGTTGGCTCGAGCTGTTCCCTTTTTTTTTTCTGACAAATTCTTTTCTGTTTTACAACTTTTAATTCACAATTTATTTTTAAACTTAACCAAACCTTTTCAGAAAAATTCATAAAAATATGTTTTGGAAAGCTAATTTAATTTAGAACTTTTTGGTAGTATTCTTCCCCAAAAATAAAATTAAATAAAAGGGAAATCATAAAAGATAGAAATAACATGTTTATGGATTAATTTCCAAAACACACTTTTAGTTAAATATTAAATTTCCAACTCTTATTCATGAAATGATGCTTATGCATGATTGTATGTGTGCAATGCTTGAATCCTCTTTCAAAGGTAACATTATGTCTTATATTAAGATAATCATTTGGACTTCATAACAACTTTGGAAAAGATTTTTATTTTAATTTTATTCTTATTTAGAATCTATTAATCATTTCATGCTTTGAAAAATAGATGAAATTCCTTTAAGCAATTGAAATGTTTATTTGGCTAATTCATTAATTTAAATTTTATGAAGTTTTAAAGTTATACACTATAGGCTTGTAATTTCCAAACTATAATTTGAACTTAGTTAAAGGAATGAAAACCATTTAGTAATTATATAACCTTTTGAATAATCTTGTAATTAAGTGGTTTAATTTAAATACTTATAAAGAACTAATTTATTTAAAATAAAATGAATTTTAGTTTGTAACATTTTTGTCAAATTTTATTTTAAGGTTTTGAATTACATGGGATAATAAAATGTTTTAAACTGTGACATTTGAAATAGTAAACTTTTGAAGTCTTTTATAGTTGGTTTCCTTATACATTTCATATTTTATTTTAATCACAAGAAATTTTTTAAATTTTAGTGATTTTTGAACATTATAAAATGTTGGGATGTTACAGACTACCACCCTTAAAAGGGATCTCGTCCCCGAGATTCGGAGAGGCTAGAAAAACAAAGCAAATGCTTGAGTGATTCTGATAGTTCGAGATGTTTTGAGAAATGAAATTTCTGACATGGACACTTGAAAACTTGACAGTGAATGGTTTTTCTGATTAGGAGGATGGAAAGAAGATAGTTTGAGATCTCTGGGTTTAAGTGACTGGGTTTGAATTATCTAGGTGGCTACCACCCTTAAAAGAAAAGTTTTGTTGATAATTAAACATTCTAATGCACAACCAACAATCAAGATAATCCACTACAAACATCATCTAACAAACATCAAGCAACAAAGTTCAAACACAAGCAACACATACGTAATATTTCAAACTTCTTTTGAGAAATCGAACTAATCGTTTATCGAAGGAAAGGTCGGGGGAATACAAAAGCAACAGTACTGCCATACCACAATTTGATAGGTCAATACACTAAATCGATACGATAAGCTAAATAAGATAAATGGTGGTCCCTCTAACATGGTTTTGATTGCTACACTTATCCTTCCTACATATTACGCTTGCGTTTTATTGCGTGGTTATTTGCCTCAGGCGTGACTTCTTCCTCAGTTGACTCTTCAAACAGCACCTCTTCGGGGTCTTCTTCCACTGGTCCTTCCTCCTTCGTAGCTGCAGATACAGTCACATTTCCAGTGCCTTGGTCACCTCCTTCAGCTACTGGCGGTGGTGGAGGTGGAATGAGTTGTGCCTCAAGCATGGCAATTTGCTCATCCTTGCCAAGGTTCTCCAAATGTAGGTCATGGATGAGTTCCTCCAACTGACCAATAAGATTTTCAGAAGCCTGGAATTCTTGGGTTTTTGCGTGTATGACGGCTTGAGCATGATTTGCGACGTCAGAAGTCTGTTGGACTCTCCTGGTCAGACAGTTGATGAGATAATCCAAGTCTTCAAACGTCTTGTTAACGAGGGGCAAGTCCAGACGATTTCCCGTGTGAGCCATCGAGATACCATGTGCATTCCTCTTCCCAAAGGCACGGAAGGGCGATCCTGGTGCTAGCTTGAATCGATACTTGTAACAGAAACGAGCCATTAAGTCCACCATAGCTATGTTCACTCCCTCAATCCACTCTGGGTAGTAGGTGACATAGTCCACGGGCTCGAAGTCTGGCATCGTAGGATCCGGGGTCATGATGGTGCGTATTTCCCAACGTATCCCATGGGGTATGTCGGTCTCCTCCTTCCTTCCTCGGAAATAGGGTGGTGGTAGCTTCAAAACACTTGTCAACCTAGCCAGCTGCCTCCCAAAGATGAAACCCGACAAAACTCCAGCATACGCAGTCTCAGTGTATTCTCCCATCTAAAATTTTGAACAGGTAAGAGTATTAGAATTTAAAGGAAAAGTGGAAGATGCAAGACAAGATAAATAAAGTAAAACAATATTAAGGAAAGTTCAAAATTCACTCATGTTTTGGAAACCTAGTTTAGTTAACTATTTAACCTTTGGGGTCTTAGTCCAATCCTAGGGGTTTCGAACCTACAGGCAACACAGTGCTCTGATACCATCTGTAGCGTACCTGCACTTTAAATAAGGCAGATACCTGTGTATAGTGCAAATCCCTGGATCGAATCATTTGCACACACAGTTTACGATGTAATATCACAACAAGGCGTCAATTTTATTACATCGATGATCCAGAATTACAAAGTATTTAATACAAGTTGCATAGCATAAAGCTAGCATAGAAAAAGAACACAGCGGAAATACAATAGCAGTGAGTCACTATAACTTTCATGCTGCCACAGGCGAAAACATGTTGGTTGTAGACCCGAAACCTTTACGAAACCTCACTCGTCATTTGATCAAATCTGCAATAAGAAAAATATTGAAACAACGTGGGTCAGATTCCATTAAAAATGGAGTCTGTCAAGTGACACTATGGTGGACACTTATGGAATAACTCTAAAGCCTATATGCATATTTGGCTGGTGGAGCTCAAGGCTAATTTGCATAAAGCCAATTTTTCCTACTCTTTAGTAAACACTTTTCTTGAAATCGACGAGTATGGCATGAAAACCATAAATCTCATCTTCCCTTGTTCACCCATCAAGTTTTACTTTTGAAGTTGGAATGATGGAATCCTCCGTTGACGTCCTTGATCAGCTGCTCAAAAATTGTCCGTAACCGGGGACACGGCTAAGTACTTAGTTTTACACTCTGCAGAGGTTGTGCACTTTCACCATTGTATCCATTCAACCCAAGGTATCCTTTACACACCGTTTGTGATAAGGAAAGGAGAGAATGAGACGAGATCTTTCAGAAGCATTTTCCCTCCCACCTGGCTTGACCCGTTCCACCTAACATCCCCCTACATCTGCTTGTCAAGCCGGAGAGAGTCCACGCAACATAATTGATCAAGCCAGAGCCCATATGGCAATGGCTGCACTGGAAGCAATCGTCACTCGGAGTTCTTCAGATTCCTCTGTTCCTGGGTGGCCGTTCTCAAGTGTACATACTCTAGGAACCATAGAAATGGACCTGAGTAGCCACTCAACATAAACCATCCGACCAATTACCACCTAGGTGTTTCATTTACTTAGTAGATGTGTACTCTCAGGTAAAAATCACCATGCTCACAGCCCTAAGTAGAATAGAAATTCATCCTAGGCGAAGACAGCCATGAGCACAGTCCTGAGTAGTCACTTAACATTTTGTGAAAACCTTTCATCAATTGCATAGCATCAATATTTCTGCTAAGTATGATATAGGAACCTAGACACAGGAATAAGGGATTCTACACAGGTTTAGCATAGCAACACATGCATATAAAAATACACTAAGTAATGCATAAGAAATAATAGGAAGTTTATGAGGTGTGCCACTTGCCTTTGAATGTTGTCGTTGTTCACAAACTCTTTTCAACAACGAACGTTTGCTCTCCGTTTAATCTAAACAATATAAGCAAGCAACAATACAACAATCAACAGCAAGCACAAATCCACAATGCAAACAAACACATACTAGATGAATAAATAAATTTTATAAAACTTTCTAAGGAAAATATGTTTATGCATGATATGCAAAAATATTCCTAAGGCTAGAAATGCTTTTTCATGCCATGAAATTGTTTTAAGTTATTGTAAGGCAAATAGGTTGGTCAAAAAGGACTAAGGATTAAAGTCTTAAGTTCGATATACATACTTTGTTTTATATCTCCTTAAAACAAGCACTCTAATGGCTTAGCCATGATGTGCAAAATACTTAGAGAAAAATACTAAGTCATTTGTTCAAGATGATCACAATTATTATCAACTCTTTGTAAGTTGGACATTCACTATAGTGAGAGAGACAGACACCCGGCCAACCACTTAAATTGTGGAACAGGTCTCATGTACGTGGACATGTAAGGTTTGTTTCCAGGCCGCTTCATCCCACTATGCTGCTAGGATCCAACAACTTCAAGATGATAACATTATGATCAAAATTTGTTTAAGTCTAAAGGACAAGATTAGGAAAGAGGGAAAAGGTAGACAGAAAGATGTAGTTGTCCTCCAGGCTTCATCTCCAGACTTGTAATATTATCCTTGATGATGTCTTGATTGATTTCTGGGTAGTCCTGATGAATCTCCAGACTTGATGATTCTTGTATCCTCGAGCCTGGTCTTGGATTTACTTAGTCTTCATGAAGTCTCAGATGAGGAGAAAAGACAGAGAGAAAGACTTAGAGAATAGAAAGGGGGTTGACCTTCTTGAACTTCTTCTCACTTTTCTTCTAAGTGCTTGACATCTTGGGGATGCTTCCAGAGTCTGTTTTCTTCTAAGTCCTTCATGAACTTCTTCTTGATTTTCTTCTAAGTGTTTCCTCCTTGAAGATACTTCTGAAGTCTTGTTTTTGGATAAGTCCTTCAATGGTCTCCTAGCTCCATCTTGAAAACTACTAAGTGTCTAGTGCATAGCACTTTTCACAAAATACTGAGTTTGAAAATAATCCTAACTTAGAGAAAACTATTGAAGAGGGGTTTTCCTTTGAGAATTATATCTACAATATAAAATATGCTATGAATGAAATGAAATCTTAAATCACAAGAAACATAAAAATAACTTTTGTGTTTTATTTATAAATATGCATGAATTTATAAATGCAATTTAATTAATTTCTAATTTTGGAAAATATACTAAAAGGAATAATTATAAGATTAAAGTTTCCCATGACTAAATTTTTATAACAAAATTTTATAATTAATGTTAATAGACAGAGAGCATTTAATTAGATCTATTGCAATTGGATTTAATCAAAAATATTGTTTCTATTAAAAGTTATTTCAAAATTAGTCAAACTATTCAAATGAAACACACAACTATGAAATCATTCAAAAATTACTCAAAAATATTTTATAGCAGTGGTATTAATTTACAAATATTCTAAGGTTTCTAAAACATATTTATTTGCAATTTTTGGATTTATAGATTTAAAGTTATTACAAATATACTCAATTTCACCATTTGAAATTTGAATATTTTATACTAAGTCAAATTTGAATTTTGTCAGATCCAAAATAATCTACATGTTAAGAGCTTTCCAAATATATAAAAATTATTAAATTTGGAGTTGTGGTTAAAAAGTTGTAATAGATCTAAGTGACAGGGGTGTTTCTGTAAAATTGCCAATTAAATTTAATTACGAAATTGATTATACACGTCAGCGCTGACTGTGCGCTGACGGGGCATGCCACGTAGGCGCTGACGTGGTTAAGTCATCTGATCTGGGCCGTCAGATCTGGATCTGACGGTCCAGATCGGAGCGTACCGCTTCGTCCGCAACGATCTAATCTAAGCCGTCAAAAATAGATCCAAAGGCTCACCGTGCTCGTCCAGAAGATGGCGGCGCTTCTCACCGGAGATAGAAGCTGACGGCGGCGCGGGCTCCGGCGTGGACACTCCGGTCGTCGCCGTGCCTCCCCGGATGCGTGGAGAGCAGCCCCGAGCGCGGCGCAGCACGGCGAAGGCGATGGGGAGGTCGGTTGGTGGCGGGGGGGCTCCGGAGCTCGATTTACTCCTTGCCGGAGTTGCGGGTGGCGGCGGGGAGCTCCGGGCGTGGACGATTTACTCGTTCTGGTGCACCAACAACCACGGGACCAAGTCAAAACGAAGCGCAAGAAGAAAGGCAGGAGAGCAGGGGGAGTAGGAGGGCTCGGGGTCGACGGAGCGGACCGAGGGGCGAGCTTTTTGCCGGCGGCAATGGAGACGCTACGAAGCTCGATTTCAGCGGCCTGGAGGCGAGTTCTATTTAGGGTTTGAGGGGAAAGCGGAGGCGGTGTCTCGGGCTACTTATGGGGTGCACGGAGGCGGCTTATCGCGCAAGAATCGCGCCCGATTTCCACCGTATTCGGATCGAACTCCTCTGGTTCGTTTTTCTGTTCGTGGAGATATGGAAGGAGAGGGATGACGCGTGGGTCCCGCGCGTCAGAGAGAGAGCGCGCGGCGCGGACGAAGCTGGGCCGCTGCTGGGCCAAGGCGAGCTGCGCGCGCGGCCGAGAGAGTCTGGGCTTCGGCCCAGTTGGCTCGAGCTGTTCCCTTTTTTTTTTGACAAATTCTTTTCTGTTTTACAACTTTTAATTCACAATTTATTTTTAAACTTAACCAAACCTTTTCAGAAAAATTCATAAAAATATGTTTTGGAAAGCTAATTTAATTTAGAACTTTTTGGTAGTATTCTTCCCCAAAAATAAAATTAAAAAAAAGGGAAATCATAAAAGATAGAAATAACATGTTTATGGATTAATTTCCAAAACACACTTTTAGTTAAATATTAAATTTCCAACTCTTATTCATGAAATGATGCTTATGCATGATTGTATGTGTGCAATGCTTGAATCCTCTTTCAAAGGTAACATTATGTCTTATATTAAGATAATCATTTGGACTTCATAACAACTTTGGAAAAGATTTTTATTTTAATTTTATTCTTATTTAGAATCTATTAATCATTTCATGCTTTGAAAAATAGATGAAATTCCTTTAAGCAATTGAAATGTTTATTTGGCTAATTCATTAATTTAAATTTTATGAAGTTTTAAAGTTATACACTATAGGCTTGTAATTTCCAAACTATAATTTGAACTTACTTAAAGGAATGAAAACCATTTAGTAATTATATAACCTTTTGAATAATCTTGTAATTAAGTGGTTTAATTTAAATACTTATAAAGAACTAATTTATTTAAAATAAAATGAATTTTAGTTTGTAACATTTTTGTCATATTTTATTTTAAGGTTTTGAATTACATGGGATAATAAAATGTTTTAAACTGTGACATTTGAAATATTAAACTTTTGAAGTCTTTTATAGTTGGTTTCCTTATACATTTCATATTTTATTTTAATCACAAGAAAAGTTTTAAATTTTAGTGATTTTTGAACATTATAAAATGTTGGGATGTTACAGTTCCACTATGCCTCGCAGCATGTCGCAGCGGTAGGCCGAGATCAGGGGGATGCCGAAAACAATCAGCGGCAGAAAGTGGCTGGCCCAGCTTGGGGTCAAAGCCAGGAGGTGCAAAAAACTTGGGTGGACCAGAAGAAGCCACTGACGTATGAGGAGATGCTGAACAAGCCATGCAACTACCACACGTTGGAATCCAACAAGCCTGCAAAGCACTCTACTCGGCAATGCAGCTGGTACCAACGCTCGTTGCAGGAAGGCAGTGCTGGGGCTACTCGGCCGAATGCAATGACATCACGGCCCAACATTCCGAGACCTCCGCCACCACTATCCAGTGCCAATGCAATCTGATTAATCAACCCACCCAGGGACCTCCTCCCACCCGACCAGTAAATATGGTGAGTGTCAGAAATGACAATGGCGCTGGTCCGAGTAACCGATCTGGGCACCAGCAAGGCAACTACCGGGAGGCACATCAGAGCTATGTGGTCTTCGTGACCGAGCCTACTGACCGGAAGAGTGTGCGACAGCGTGCTCTAGAGGTAAATGCTATGATCCCGGCAGTGCCCAAGTTCCTGCACTGGTCCGAGATGGAGATCACCTGGAGGTGGAAGGATCATCCCCGGGTTATGCCCAAGACTGGTGGTTATGCTTTGATGGTAGACCCGACCTTTGTCGGACCAAGACTCAATGTCCGTTTCAGCCAGATTCTGATTGACAATGGCAGTGCCATTAACATCATGTACAAGGATACCATGTTGAAGCTGGGGGTGTCCATGAACACGCTGCTCCAACCGAGACGACTTTCCATGGCATTGTGCCCGGAGTCTCTTGTTCCCCTATGGGCAAGATTTGGATCAAAGTGCTGCTCGGAACACGGGAAAACTGCCGGACTGAGAGTTTGGAGTTCGAGGTCGTGGATCTCGAAAGTCCTGACCATTCAATGATAGGCAGGCCGGCACTAGCCAAGTTCATGATATCCACCCACATGGGTTACCTGAAGATGAAGATGCCAGATCCAAATGGAGTGATCACCATCGCAGGAGACCACAAGCGCTCCATGGACTGTGCATCTGCCGGATCAAACTTAGCCGAGTCCCTGGTCATAGCTGAGGAGAAGAAGAGAATCCAGCAGGTGGTTGCACTAGCCAAGACCTCGCAACTCGGTATGCCCGGGATGGTGAAGCCGGAGCAAAGCGCCTCGTTCTAGGCACCAAAGGAGACCAAGAAGGTGGGAGTTGATCCCGGTTACCCGAAGCGCGAGGTGATCATTGGCAGTAACCTGGACAGCAAATAGGAAAGCGAGCTCGTCGACTTCCTCCGTGAGAATCGGGATGCCTTTGCGTGGTCGAGTGATGATCTGCAAGGTGTTCCGAGGGAGTTGGCTGAGCACTCCTTGTTTGTTAGGCCTGACGCGAAACCGGTGAAGCAACCGACTAGGCGCCTCTCGGATGAGAGAAGAGCTGCCATCATGGAGCATCTCGATGTACTTCTCGTCGCCGGATTCGTAATGGAAGTACTACATCCGGATTGGATATCAAATCCAGTCCTGGTTGAGAAGAAGAAAGATGATCCCCTCCTGCTTAAGTTGTGGCGCATATGCATTGACTTCACCAACCTCAACAAGGCATGCCCGAAAGATCCGTTTCCACTACCCCGGATAGATCAAGTGATCGATTCCACTACCGGGAGTGAGCTTTTGACTTTTTTATACGCTTATTCTGGTTTCCACCAGATATTCTTGAATCCGGATGATCAATTGAAAACTACCTTTATTACCCCTTATGGGGCTTATTGCTATCGTGTCATGACTTTTGGTTTGAGAAATGCTGGTGCTTCATACCAGAGATGCATGCAAAAAATGTTTACATGACCAGATAGGCCGGAATGCCGAGGTCTATGTCGATGACATAGTCATAAAAACAAAAGAAAAATCCTCTCTGATCTGAGGGAAACTTTTAAGAATTTAAGAAAATTTCGGATGAGGTTGAATCCGGATAAATGTACGTTCGGTGTTCCGGCAGGCAAGTTACTCGGTTTTCTCATATCAAGCCGGGGGATTGAGGACAACCCGGGTAAAATACGTGCAATCGAGAGCATGAAATTACCGGCACGTCTCAAAGATGTGCAAAAATTCACAGGCTGTTTGGCATCCCTAAGTCGGTTTGTGAGCCGACTAGGGGAGAAAGCCTTGCCCTTATATCAATTGATGAAGAAGAGCAAAACATTTGTATGGACCCTGCAGGCTCATGCGGCGTTCAATGATTTGAATAGGATGCTCTCAACAGCACCGGTGTTGGCATCCCCATTGCCCAAGGAGCCGATGTTGCTCTTCATCGCTGCCACTAACCGGGTAGTGAGTGTAGCCATCATGGTGGAAAGAGAAGAAGGGGATAAGCTGATACAGATACCAGTGTACTATCTGAGCGAAGTGATCTCGACATCTAAACATAACTACTCGCACTATCAGAAGATAGCATATGGGGTGTACTTAGCAGTTACCAAGCTCAAGCACTATTTCCAAGGGCACCCGACCACGGTGGTGTGCGAAGCTCCCCTCGCCAAGATCATCGGCTGTAAGGATGCAAGCGGTCGAGTTGCCAAATGGGCCATCAAGTTGTCTCCGTACGCTCCGGCATACGAGAGACGCGACGCCATTAAGTCGCAGGCGCTGCCGGACTTCTTGGTGGACTAGGCTGAGATGCAGTATGACCTCCAATTCCCGACTACAATTTCTGGAGGATGCATTTCGATGGTTCCAAGGCCAAGATCGGATTAGGTGTCGGGGTCGTCCTCACCTCACCAAAGAAAGATGTGATGAAGGATGTACTGCAGATTCATTTCCGGGCATCTAACAATGTAGCCGAATACGAGGCTTTGGTTCATGGACTGAATGTCACCAAGAAAATCGGTATCCGCCGGATAGAGTACTTTGGTGATTCTGACCTCGTCATGCAGCAGGTGTCGGGAAACTGGGATGCAATTGACGCCAATATGGCCTCATATCGATTCCATGTGCAGAAGATATACGGATTTTTCGAGGGCTGCGAGTTCAAGCACATACCAAGAGGGGAAATCGAAGCAGCAGATGTGTTGTCCAAGCTAGGGTCGTCTTAGGATGCCATTCCACCCGGCATCGCACTGGAGCATCTGATGAAGCCGTTTATCCAGCCCTCACCCGAGTTGGAATCTATCTTCATCCCCAAGGAACCCGGATCGGAAGCCACACCGATGGAGGTGGAAGTCAGGAGTACTGCATTGGACCCGGGGACTGCACCACAGAGCTCGGAGATGGCAAACGGCAAGTCTATGGAGGTGATGTCGGTAGAGACAATGCACGTAGACATTCCCGTGTTCCCGGTACGACCTGTCCTGGGATGGGCGCAACCCATCATGGCATACATATCGGATGGCACCCTCCCGGAGAACGAGGTAGAAGCCCGGCAGATACTGCGAAGATCCAAGGCATACACCGTCATCAATCAAGAGCTATACAAAAGAAGTGTCACCGAGGTGCTCCAGAGATGTGTGGAGCCCGAGGAGGGCCAAGAGATGCTGTTGGAGATACATCGGGGAGAATGTGGACACCATGCCTCATCTCGGGCACTGGTGGCAAAAGTATTCCGGCATGGGTTCTATTGGCTCACCGCTTTACAGCAAGCAGAGGACATTGTCCGAAAATGTGGAGGGTGCTAGAGGTTTTCCCACAAAATACATATGCCGGCGTCAGCACTCAAAACCATCCCTATCACTTGGCCATTTGCAGTATGGTGCTTGGACATGGTGGGATAGTTTAAACCGGCAAGAGCCAATATGACACACATACTGGTGATGGTGGACAAGTTCACCAAGTGGATAGAGGTCAAACCAATCCGGAAGTGCGACGGGCACACCTCGGTCCAATTCTTGAAGGACATCATCTTGAGATACGGCTACCCGCACAGCATCATCAGGATAATGGTACTAATTTTGCTGTGGGGGAATTTGCTCGATTCTGTGCGGAGAAAAGAATCCGGTTGGATGTGGCGTCAGTTGCCCACCGTGAGGCAAACGGGCAAGTCGAGAGAGCAAATGCCTTGGTGTTAGCCGACATCAAAGCCCGCCTGATTGAGCCACTATTGAGAACTCCGGGATGTTGGATAGAGAAGATACCGGCAGTATTGTGGGGGTCTCCGGACCACACCGAATAGATCAACCGGATATACACCATTCTTCATGGTGTATGGTATCGAGGCAGTGCTCCCAACCGACATACAGTATGATGCACCAAGGGTAACAATGTTCACCGAGACCGAGGCAAAGGAAGCCCGGGAAGATTATGTTGACGTGCTCGAGGAGGCAAGAGAATTGGCATTGTCTAGGTCTGCAATTTATCAGCAGAATCTGCGTCGCTATCATAGCCGGAAGGTGCATCTCAGATTATTCCAGGAAGGGGATCTGGTGCTGAGGCTCATCCAGCGCACAACCGGAATGTATAAGCTTTCACCTCCATGGGAGGGACCTTTTGTTGTGAGCAGGGCGTTACACAATCATTCTTATTACCTTGTAGATGCACAGGAAGCTAGAAAAGGTGTAACAGACAAAGCTGGTGAGGAAACCAAGCGACCATGGAATGTAGCCTTGCTTCGTCCCTTTTATACTTAAAGGGCACAATGTATGTATCCCGGTTTTTTATCAATGAAATTTCGACACCTCGAGACGTTACTCGGGGACTGCCTGGCCAAAGTGTATTGTTTATCCTAACTTGCATATCGGCATCCGCGGGAGGAACCCGGGGACTGCCTATTTTGGTTTTACTTTGGCTTTACTATTTATCTGTTTTGTGCATGTCGGCAACACAGAGAGGAACTCGGAGACTGCCTTGTACTTATTTTCATTTGGTATATGCCGGAAATATTCTGAACTCGGTTCCAAAGTTAGAGTAGTGTATGTCATGTGAAATAATCTTGTGACTCGACTGACGAACGCTGAAATGGTAGTCAAGAGCAAAGAGCGTCAAGTGTGGGAAACACGAAAACGAACTCGGGGACTCGGGATAGGAATTCCTCCGGCATATGCGTCTTACTAATCCGGTTTTTGGATTTCTTACTTCTTATGTGGGAAATTTAGCAACCAGAACTCGGACATTTATAAGTAATGTATACCGTAAATGGAATTTCGTGACTCGACTGTCGAACACCGAAATGGTAGACAAGAGCAGAAATTGCCTAACTACGGTAAACATGAAAATGAACCCGGGGACTCGTGGCAGAATAAACCGACATAACTTGTCTTACGTTAAAGCAAAAGTTGGCAGGCATAGAGTACGAATTAAATGTATATTACAGCTGCACCCGGCATCCCGGGGATTTAATGTTTCCACATCTAAGTGTTTTCAGATCAAACATCATGGTTTGGCAGCAGATGGTCAAGGAGCAGTAGGAGAAGCCGGCTTCTCGGATTGATCGGCAACAGGGGGAACGATGACGGTCTCCTCGACACCGGCAGTAGTGTTTGGAGCGGGCACGCTCGTCTCGGCTTGAGGGACCTCGGGTGGCGAAGGAGTGGCGACATCCCGGGAAGCCGTGGTCTCGGTGACTGCGGTTGTCTCGGTATCATCAGCCTCCGGTATTTTGGCGTCCGCATCACCGGCATCCTCCGTCTCGCCGTCATCTTCATAGTCTGACTCGGAGTCAGATGCAATAAGGCTCGTGATGAAGGGGACGGGATCCGCCCAGCCGGCGAGGCGATGAGCAGTCTCTTGGCGTAGCCAGATCTTCGCCGGATCAGTGTACCATTCCGAGACGACCCGCAAGCTCTTCATCATTTCGAGATCGAGTCCCTCGTACCAACTCAGCAGATGTTGCAGTGCTTGGTCGGTACCAGCGCGAGCACCGGACCGTTCCCAGGCGTGAAGCCGGTTACCGGCATCTTGGAGCGCGGTGGCCAGTTCGGTGACCGAGAGCTTGACGGTAACGCCAGGCCACAGGGCACCATGCGCGTGAACTGTCGCGCTACAGATCTCGGTACCGATCGCCCGGAGAGGGACTATTCGGGCCTTCAGGGCGATGAGGTTGTCGTCAATGTCCCATGAATCCGAGACAGGACCCTTCCCGGCCTTCTTCTCCCGGGCGGCAGCGATCGTGAGGGTAGCGGCTTCTCGGGAGTGCTCAAAATGTCCTTCAGAAAGTTGAACTGTCACACGGACAAGCCATGAGGCGATATCGGCAAAAGAGGAAGACAAAAGAAAGAAAACTCGGTGCACTTACTATTCATATCCCGGTTTAGACCGGTGAGCTCGGTCAGCCAAGCCTCTTGCTTTGACCGGAGAAGGGCCACCTCGGTCTCGGCAAGGTGCGCGCGCGCCTCAGATTGGTCCAAGGTTTCCTTCTGCTTCTTGGTAGCGTCCAAGAAACGTGTCTTCAAGTCTGCAGCAGTGGACTTGGCCTTCTCCAGCTCGGCATTCAGCCGCGTGATCTCGGATTGAGCATCAGCTAAGGCAGATTTTTGATCCACCGAGATCTTACGCGCGGCGTCCTGCTCCTCCCGAAGTCGCTCCTCCGACCTCTTGGACTGACCGAAGTCAGCAAGGAGCCGGTGGAAGATGCTGCTGCGTTTTTTGCTGCAATCTTGTATCAATGTTTATCCGATATCAGTCACGGGGACTTCAACGGAGCAGGAGATAACAGGACAATTATTTGAGATCCATAGTTATGAACCAACTCGGTGAAGAGGATCTCGGGGATTGGGAATTGAAAGTTTCTTTTTTCAGATTTGAGCCTGGTGATCTGCTACTCGGTGGAGTCTAGAGCACTAAGCACTAATCACGGGGACTAGGGAGGATAGAAGAAAGAAACTTACATCAACAACCTGGGTAATATGCAGAACAGCCACCTGGAGAGCGTGCAAGGCTTGAGCGATGCGGCTCGGGCCAGCAGCGTGCAAATCTCCCACGACCTCGGAGGCGTCAGCAGCAATCCACGCCAGATTATTGTCGTCAACCGCGCGTAAGCCGGTGACGGTGGACGCACTCGCCGCTCCAATCTCCCGAGATCCTGAGGACACAAATGTGCTTACAGACGCTCGCAGAGCCTGCAAAGCAGCCGTGGGGATGTCGGCAGGAGGTGGTGGTAGCCCGGAATACTTACCCGGGGCAGAGGAATTCTTGGTCAGAACCAAGTCCTGGGATGAGGACTTCGGAGGAGCGCTGGGCTTCGCTGGGGCACTCTTCTGGCCAAATCCCTGGTTGCGCTGCTTCCCGAGTTGGAGATCTGCTTGCCGCGCAGGCTGAGTGGTGGACTGCTTCGGCGGCCGAGTCTTCCGGGTACCTACCCGGGTCGCGGCTCGAGGTACAACCTGCTGTGGAGGACTTGGCGTATCCGCGTCAAGATGCGGAGACGCTACTCGGCGCGGCGTATCCGGAAGAACGATATCTTCGGTGGCCAAGGTCGCCCAAGCCGGGGTCTCGGTCACCACTTGGTGACCACCCGGAGTCCCAGTGTCGGTACCAGCGCGGGGTGTAGGGACCTCCGTCAGGACAGGACCGGAGTCAGACTGACGGGCATTCTGCGCTCGACGTCGAGGTGGAGAAGGGGCAGCCCGGGAGGGACTAGGAGACCTGGATCCCGGGGGACGGGTACCAGCGGACGGCGCAACATCGAATGCCGCTCTGCAGTCAAAAGGCGTGTTAGAAAGGACCTCGGGGAAGACAGGAATAGAACAACTCGAGGGGAGAATGTCATACCCGGAGGACACGGTGGGAGGACCTCTTCTCCGCCGAGGAGGCTTGTCGCCTGGCTGCTTGGTGATCCTGGTCTTCTTGGCAGCTGCACCCGAGCCACCGGCATGTGCGGTCTCGGACATCGCACGCTTGCGGCTCTCGGCGCGCTCCATGCCAGCCGTAGGTCCCGGAACCACTGGCAGGGCGTATTTGAGAGGACGGGCACCAATTACATCGAGTATTTGACAATCATCGTCATCATCTTCGTCAGATTCGTTGGGGATAGCCTTTTGAGCTGAAGGCTTACCCGGAGCGGCAGCACGAGCTAGTGGAATCGAGAGGTGATCCTCGCCATCAGGATCCTTCTCCGGCATCTTTTCGGGCACCGGGAAGTTGGGGGCGAACTTGTTCTCCTGATGCATCAAGTTTTCTTCGATTTGACGCTCAAATATCAGCAATAGAGAAGGGAAGTCAACAAGGGGAAAACTCATCAGTAAATTACAATAGCCAATATAGAAAGGATGTCGGTGAAGCCCGACATGCCCACCTCCTCCAGCGGTTTCCGCCAAGTGGCCGGGGGCAGTCCCCATGACCAGTTTTCCGACATCTTGGTCCGGGCAATGGCTCGGACGCGGCGGTAAACCGCGGCTTTGTCCAGAGGAAAGATGCTGGTGCGAGTGGGGTCGTATGGACCATTCATGAAACAGATCTTGTGTACTCGGGTTTGAAGAGGGCAAACCCGGCCGCTTATGAAGGTGCAGAGGAGATCATCGCCCGTCATGTCATCCGTGAGAACGGATAGGACGTCATGCATACTTTCGACCTCCTCGGAATCCGACATCTGGCTCCAAAGCTCGATGTCGCGAGGAGGGCCCATGACGAACTCGGGGAGGTTGATGAAGTCTGGAGCGGAGGAACTTGGAGAGTCTCCCGAGGACACAGTATTCCGCACGTAGAAAAAACTACTTTGCCATTTCAGGCAAGACTCCAACCCTTGGATCTTGGGGAATCCGGAGTCGGCGCGGGGGATAATTTTAGCAGCCCCGCAGTCGACCAAGTCCTTCACTTTCTGGTCGGGGTTGGCGATGACTTGTCGGCGGAGAAGAAAAACTTGCTCCACAGGTCCACGAAGGGCCAAATGCCGAGATACCCCTCAGCGTAGGAAGCGAAGCAAGAGAGAGTCATGATGGCATTGGCGGGAAGGTGATGTGGTTGGATATCGTAAGTGTCGAGGAAATCGCGGAAGAAGGGGCTAGCCGGAAGCCCGAACCCGCGCTCGAAGTGCGTGAGAAATACTACACGCTCGCCGGGCTGGGGATCCGGCTCGACTTCGCCGGTTGGAAGTCGGCTTTCCACTTGAAGTGGAATCCGGTGAGTTCGGTATAACCAGTCGAGATCCCCCCGGTGGGTCTCGGATCCGTCCCAGCATCCTTTAACACTTTCGTCGCCCAACTCGGGGGGTCCGGAAGACATGTCCGAGCTAGTCTGCAGGCGAAAGGTCCGGTTAGTCGGGTTAGCATGTCGGTAATGGGAGAACCCGGGCTAAAACCTATCCCCGTGGGCTGACATCCTAATGAATAGATCTACCGTGGCAAAACAATCGGAAGGTAATAAAAGAGAATATCGCGGTGCAAGGTCATGCTAGAGGCTCCGGGCACAGACAGAAGTGTCACGAGCATAGGCATGATGCAAATAATCGTCTTCGCTATGCGGCTACAACGGATCGTTCCTAATGCCAAGAAACAAAGAACTACCGGGCAAGAGCTATGGTCACCTCACCGATGTGCGTGAAGAACTTCGGATGAACATGAACTAACAGGGTCAAGGATCGATCGTTCGGAAGAGATTCAAGGACTCACCGAAGGAAAAGAGGGTGTCGTGGCACGGGAGTACCGTGGACCAATGATGGAGAGCTCCGGCAGCGCGCTGCGGCGGGCTGCGGCGGCGATGCTCGGTGTGCGGGCGCGACGGCGGTGGAACGCTCGGGGCGGTTGCGGGAAAAAATGGAGGATCGGGGAAGAAGAGGAGATGACCTCTCCGCTCCCCTATTTATGGGGAGCTCTGGAGCGGTTTCCGAGTTTCCCGCCCACGATCTCCCAAATCATGGGTGGGATCAGGATGTGCCAAAACCGACACGTGGCCTCACGCGAATCAATCCCCTCGGCCACACCACGGGCTAAACGAACCAAACGGTTGCCGTTCGGATCAAGTGCGGATCCCGGCTCGCGAACCCGAGCGGCACCTCATTAAGTCAAGAAGCACTCGAGTGTTTCTCTGTATTGACAAGACCCCGGTGGGACCCCCATGCAGAGGAGGCTTGTCCGGCACGAGAAGCGGAGTACACGTCATCATGCCGACATCCGGATAAGAGCCCAAAGATGCTAAGTCTCATTCCCCGGGATAGGTCTTCCTGGCCGGAGGGATTTTCTGGTCCCAAGGGCAAGAGTTGTTTTTGGCTTCTTGATTGATTTTCTTCTTGAACCTGATCCCGCACATCGTCTTAAGTCGCTGCACAGCACCAGCTTCGGGAACTAGTGTGGGGGCTGCCCTCCGGGTAGGGCAGATCCCGGTACAGATCAGCAGCATGGCTACAGGAATTGACCTTTGGGCGTGAGCAAGGGTTGTCCTGTGGTGCGCCGAAGGGGCAACTTGGCCTTTCAATCGTGGTCAGGGTCAAAATGTCTCCTGGAGGGCTCAAGGGGGCACCGCAGGAAGCTATAAATAGACCCCCGTACCACCAGGACAGCATAAGCATCAGCGGAGGGTTCCTCTAAGATCTAGCTTCTCGAAGATATCTTTGGTGGCAACCTAAGACATCTTCGGGAGGCTAGGCCTAGAGAGACTCCTCCTGAGTCGCTATCCGGATCAGGGGTGGAACTCGGGCTCAACCAGAAGGGATCTTGGGCTACTCGGTATGACGGAGTCCTCCGGAAAGGTCCCGGGTAGAGGAGAATCCGGATGGTCCGGGTGGGCGTCCCGGGTAAATACTAACCGACTTACCTATCTTGGTTCTGGCGAGTTATCTTTGTTGTGCAGGAAGGCTGTGCCGCACTGAGCAAAGGGGAGACCGACGTGGGGGCATGTCGGTCAGAAGTCAAAGATCTGGTGCAGGCTTTCCGCCTGACACGGGGGGAAGTCCCATTCCTCCTGGAACGGAAGTATGGTCACCTCCAGCCTGGCACGGGAGCGTGTCAGCCGGTACGATGACGCTACGAAAAGATCGGACATGCCTAGCCCGACAATCCGGAAAAGGCTACTAGGCATGGGAGAAGACATGTCTTGTCTCTGACAAGGGGACAAGTCCTTGCCGAAATGATGATGGCAGGGCTATACTGGATAGCACAGCGGGTAGGTCACACTATCCGGTGTCGACATAACCGTTAGCCCTGTCTGGTGGGACCGTGCCGAATTAGGGTTTCTGGCCCTCCCGGCCGGAACTCTATAAAAGGCCCCATAACTCCCCCTGTGGGGGGACGACCAACTTGGGAGCCAAAACTATAGTCTCATTTACTATCAGGGCATTAACTTCCTTTCCTTCTCCAGTTTATCTAGTTCATCCCCAAAAGAGCTCAAGGAGCATGTTGTAGATCTTGTACCACACTTATATTGAGAGGAAAGGCAGGAGTAAGGGTGTTACCTCCTCACGAGGGCCCCCTTCGTTCATTTGTTTGGATTTGATAGATCTTTGAGGGTGTTCTTCAGTGATCTTGTGCCTTCCGTCATCTCCTACTGTGTGAGCTCTTTAGCTCACTAGCCCTCCCCGGATCCACCAGCGTCCATCGGCCCCACACATTAGCCATCCCATGGCATCTGCCGTGATACCACCACGACAACACCGGTGTCAGCAACGAACGTGGAACCTGCACATAAACAATCAAGGTACTTTGCCCCAACTTAATAGTGAGGTTGTCAATCTCACCGGCTTGCTGTAACAAAGGATTAAACGTATGTGTGGAAGAAAGATGTTTGTTTGCATTTTATGGTTTATCAGATTAAAGAGAAGGACCGGGGTCCACAGTTCACTAGTGGTGTCTCTCCATAAATAATAATAACATTCATGTAGGCAAACAAATTACAGCTGGGCAATTGATAGAATAATGATGAGCAAACCAATGCATATACTAACGTTATGATGTCTAGTGTGAGATTCATTCGGGCATTACTACAATATAAATAGACCGTTCCAACCGCATCTATGACTAATAATCCACCTTCCGGTTAGCGTCCGCACCCCTTTCAGTATTAAGTTGCATGCAACAGATTATGGCCTTAAGTACTTTGTGTAAAGTAAGTAAGTAACATCATCCACAGACAAAGTACTACTATTTTATCCCTAGTAGCAACAGTACATCTATAATCTTAGAGCTAGCTGCCACCACCCTAGATTAAATAGAGACATGAAACTCCCCTCTTGGAGTCACAAGCATCTACTTGGCCAGAGCATACACAAGTAACGGAGAGCATGCAAGATCATTAAATAGCAAACACATGATATATTATGAAGCAATAACTTTAATACTCAATATTCATCAGATCCCAGCAAACACAACATGAAGATATACATAACGGTGATCTTGATCATGATAGGCAGCTCACAAGATTTAAACATGATAGTACAAGAGGAGAAGACAACCATCTTGCTACTGCTATGGACACGTAGTCCAAGGGTAGACTACTCACGCATCAGTCCGGAGGCGGTCATGGCGACGTAGAGGCCTCCAGGGACGATTCCCCCTATCGGCAGGGTGCCGGGGAGAAGTTCTGATCTCTCCCGAATTGGTGTTGACGACGGAGGCGGATCAGGACCCGTGGAGGAAATAATTAACACCTTGCTAGGGTTTTTGGCCGAAGGGGTATTTGTAGGCGAAAGGGCGAAGGCGGTGGTGTGCCGAGGGCCCCACTCCTGGTCCTCGCGCGGCACGGGGTGGACCTGCGCGAGCACGTTGTGGCGGCGCCTCGGTGCCCCACTTCGTCTCATTCTCGACTTTCTAGAACGTTCCCAATGAAAAACTGACTTCAGAAAAGAAATCGTTAGATTCCGAGAATATTTTCTTAACTACTTTTCTGAAACCAAAAACCGCAGAAAACAGGGAACTGGCACTGTGGCATCTTGTTAATAGGTTAGTCCCAGAAAATGCATAAAACTATATAAAATGTATATAAATCATGTAATAACATGGTATAATATAGCATGAAACATAAGAAATTATAGATATGTTGGAGTATCATGCACCCCTGCATGGTATAGTCTTATCGATGAGCCGCGTCAGCGGTTATGGACAACTTGGTTTAGATGCTGGCTAACAAGATCTAGACAACTTGCACCTAATAGATGTTAATTAATTTGACTAGGAATATAGAAATTATGGCGCCATCGCTTATTTTCAGGACTCTTAGTCCAATTTGCATCTTATCCGTAGTCGGATACTATTATACTTTCGCTCTGCTTTGTATATTTGTATTGTATCATTTGTATCTTGACTCGTTCGAGTCGTTGTTGTATTTATTATATCATCTATTGTTGTGGATCTTTTGGAGTCATTGTAATGTTATCACAATTCCACCCACATAATGCGCATGTTTGGGCGTGCACATTATGTCTGGTGGGCGACCTAAAATCGTTATTATGCGGATTTCGGTGGGATCGCTTAAATCTAGGGTCTGAAAACCAAGGCTTTTGACAAGCTAGACGATCGTGGGAAGAACTGGATCGAACACCTTCCAAGCATTCTATGGTCACTCAGGACCACCACCAGCCGGGCCACGGGAGAAACAACTTTCTTCCTGGTCTATGGAGCAGAAGTTGTGCTACCCACTGAACTCAAGCACGGGTCCCCTCGGGCATTCGCATATGAAGAGGAGGCGCAAGAGGAAAGTAGAATTGATGACGTCAATTTCGTGGAGGAAGTGCGGTGTCGAGCATCCCTGAGATCAGCTCAATACCAGAAAGCGCTCAAACGCTATCACCGCTGCCACGTGCGGGTGAGAATGTTGGATCCAGGCGACCAGGTACTTCGGAAAAAGAAAAACCTCGATGGCATGAACAAAATGTCATCAAAGTGGGAATGTCCGTACTGGGTTACGCACACCCTACGACCTGGAGCGATCTACCTGGAGGACGAGAACATTAGACCGGAAGGCGACGCCTGGAACATCGAGAACATCCGAAAGTTCTACCCCTGACTACAAACAAGAATCACACGAAGTTATGATCAACTATGCATGCCCTTGGGCTAGGTTTGTATAAGGGTGTAAGAATCGTCACCAAGAAATAAAATATAAGTTTTCAATTCTGAGAGCCTCAATGCTTGTTGTGAGTTCGTACTTCCGTTGCAAATCAAAAGCAGTGGGCTAGGTATGTGCCGGTGGCCGGCGGGTTGACACAACTCTGACCAATATGAGTGGCCTGGTAGTGCTGTCGGAAGTGATTGGGCAGTACTGTGTCGGGCCATACTGTTGGAAGTGATTGGGAAGTATTGCCGCTGTCGGAAGTGATTGGGCAGTACCGTAGCCGGTCATACTTTCGGAAGTGATTAGGAAGTGATGTGCTTAGACGTCAGTTAAGTACAGAAATGCACTACCAACCATCCTTATGAATTGCTTCGGAAGAACTCTCGCACGACAGGAAGAGAGGGTCCATTTTCTTCCTACTGAAAATTTGTTGTGTATAGCGCTGATACGTCCATTTTTCATCACTATTTTATATCATAATTTACTGTTATTCATTGATATATTTCGTATTTGGAGATGATACTTATGTTATTTCATCTATTTACTGTTATTTCTCTGGCAGGCTGTGTTGCCGCTGAGGAAATTCCTTCCCGGAGAGGGGAAATGGTCACCATCGTCACCGTCATCGAGTTGCACTCCATCACCATCGCCAACACCACCATCTCCACCGTCGACACCGTCATCTCTATTGGTCCACTCTGTTCCCGTTATAACATCTAGGGCTAAATCTTGTGTATTTGATAGGGGAAACTCTCCCGGTATTGATTACTCTTGTTATTGATGCTATTGAGTGAAACTTTTGAATTAGGGTTTATGTTCAGATTGTTACCCATCATTATATCATCTCTGATCATGTACCATATGATGTGTTGTGAGTAGTTCGTTAAGTTCTTTAGTAGTGAACTATGTTGTGTAATATTTAATGTTTTGATATTTAAGTTGTGGTGACATTCTTCTAGTGCTGTCATGTGAACATTGAGTATATGACACTTCACCTTTATGGGCCTAGGGGAATGCATCGTGTACTCGATTATTAATTGTAAGGTTGCCGGAGTGACAGAAACCTGAACCCATGTTGATATTTTGATGCATGAGGGAAAATGCATTCATGTTTAAATTCTGAAATTAACATGCCAGCATTACATTCAATTAGGCAACTTGTGCCACCTCTAGCCTCTGCTGCTGTTCGGGTTGTGCCACCCTGTTTGTTCATTGGTTGCCGGGACAACTCCTCCTTTCTGGGGACGCCTTGAGAGGAGAAGTGACTCTCGTGCGGCATCTTCAGGCATCTCGTGGGGCGGGAGCTCCGTCAAAGGCGCAGATCCGAACTGGCCGAATGATACGTCTCCAACGTATCTATAATTTCTTATGTTCCATGCTATATTATACCAACTTATTACATGTTTTATATGCATTTTATATAGTATTATACATTTTATGAGACTAACCTATTAACAAGATGCCACAATGTCAATTCCCTGTTTTCTGTTGTTTTTGGTTTCAGAAAAGTACTTAAGGAAATATTCTAGGAATTGGTTGATTTCCTTTCTGAAGTCCGTTTTTAATCGGAAACGTTCTACAAGACCGAACACGAGATGGAGTGGGCGACCGAGGCGGCGCCATCACCTCCTCGCGTGGCAGCACTCCTTGCCGCGCGAGCGTATGGTGTGGGACCCTCGGGGGTCCACCGACCTCGCCCTTTCCCCTACAAGTACCGCCCGAACCAAAAAACCCTTGCACGTTGTTCATTATTTCCTCCACGGGTCCTGAGCCGCCGCCGTCGTCAACACCAATTCGGGAGTGATCAGAACTTCTCCCCGACAGACTCCGGAGGGCTCTACGTCACCATGTCTGTCGGGTTATGACTCCCAGGAATCGGGGGTAGTCACTTCCTGAAGTGTAGTTCGAAAGGGGATTGAACGCGGATGTCTAAACCCTCAAGTGGCTCCGCGACGTCGCTCGCCGGACCCGAAGAAGACGCACACCCGACCAAGGAAGACACCGTCCTTTACCAGGTTCACGGCCCTCGTGAGGAGGTAAGACCGCTACTCCTGCCTGTCTGTATTATATGTGGAAGGTTACAGTACAATTGAGCTTTCCGGAAGCCCCCTTGAGGCAGTTCTTGCCTGGGGAGGGAAGCGATGATCTTCTTCCTCCTCCAGTCAGAGGCTACCTAACCAGAGTTACTAGGGTTTACAAGGGTGTTTTGCACGCAAAGGGCCGACCCTTGCTACGATGGATGTCTTCTCTCTTTTATAGGCGCCTCGGGCCTTCTCCTTCGGCTTGGCCTTCAAGGTGGCTCCCACTTGCCAGTGGCGGGGCGGAGCACGAGTCCACTGTGCTCCATTCCTCCATGGACTCGGTCCATTGTTGATAAAGGTGGCGCCGTGGCCGACAGGCGGCCGACCGCGCGGTACTATCCGCAGAGCGTGCATTCTCTGAGGTGGAGCCCGCGATGACGATCTCCGTTGGAGGGTTGCGCCGTCCACCTGCTTTATCGTCAGAGTAGAAGGTCCTCACAGCTGTGCAGCAGGCGGAGCAGCTTTGTTGACCGCTTTATCGCCAAGCACAGCGACGGGGGTGTGTGCACCACTGCACGAGCGTGGCAGAGGTCACGTTCGTTTTGCCAGGCTTCCTTGGCGACGACGTTTCCCTTCAGGCCTGAGGGGAGATTTCTGTCGGACTTCCCTCAGGCGGGTTGGTTCCTCGGGGGGAGGATCCCCTGAGGCGAGAGGTCCCTTGAGGCCCTCGCTTCCTCTTCATGCCCTCGAGGGGGATCGCCTCTCGAGGGTCCCGCTAGGCGGTGACGCCTGGTCCTTAGTCGTTTCGTCCGTCTGGCCCGCGAGCGATGCCTGGGGGGAATGGGCTCTTGATACCTTAGTTCCCACTGGGCCGACAGTAGCCCCCGGGCCCATGATGGGCACGACTGAGCCCATGGGCTTAGGCGAAGCGTCGTGGGCCCTTAGTGCCCAGCCGGCCCGAGCCACGTGGCACTTGGACGATCGACGGCTTCGCACGATCTGGGGCGTGAGTCGTGGGGGGTCCCACCACCCCCGGTAACTGCTCCGGGAGGGGACATAAAGCCCAGGCGTTGCCGCGCAGAGCCGTTACCGTTTCTAGTTCTTCCCGCAGAAGTTTCCGCTTCTCAGAGCTTTCCGCCTCCGCTCTCCCCTGCGAATCTCCCATCTTCGTCTTCGCCAAACCTCAAGTCCTCTCCGATGGGCTCGGTGAAGAGAAGAAGTAAGGCCGCAGCAGGGTCTTCTTCCCGGGCGGCGGCCATGGCGGTAGTGCGGGGCGCGGCACTCGAGGGGGTGCGCACCGATCTTCAGGCGTTGGGGAAGATCCGCCACCTGGTTGCGGGGCCGACCAACGAGCATGGTGCCAGCAAACTCCAAGCCGCTCGGTTCGGGAGATTTCCTCAAGGGTTCTACCCCATTTTTCTCCACGCCATCACCGCTGGGCTGGTGCCCCCGTACTCGCCTTTTTTGGAGGCAGTACTGGAATTCTACCAAATTCAACTCCTCCATCTTCACCCAAACTCCATACTCACTTGTCCATCTTCGCCTACCTTTGCGAGGCTTATCTGGGCATGCACCCTTCGGTAGCACTCTTCAGGACCTTCTACTCGCTACGGTGCACGGCTGGTGGCGAAAGGACGGGGTGCGTCTCCTTCCGCATCGCGGACGGCATGGGGCACGTATACATCCCCATGTCCTGGAGTGGGGATAAGCCTGTCATGGCCCTGCTCAAAAAGGTGGGTGACTTTCGCCAGAAGTGGCTGCTCATCGGCGTCTCGTCACCCTGCGCGTTCCTGGACGTCCCGGAGGCGCCGCCCGTGAAGAACCCTGTAGCGCCCCATCTTTTAAATAAAGATGGAACACCTGTGTTATGTGCTAGTCCCTGGATCACTGCCAGCACCACAGTACAACATATATAGTATCATTGCAGAAGGATCAAAATACTACATCGAGATCCAAAAATAGCCAAGTATAGCTTTATTACAAAGTGCATAGTCATGCAGACTAGCTAAAATATTCAGAGTTCACAACGAAAATAAAAGCAATGTGCCTCCTCTTCTAGCATACGCCACAAGCAGACATGTTGGGTGTAGAATCGAGTCCAAACTTACTCCTCATCAGAATTACCTGCACATTTGAATATGCAGCCCCCGTAGGAGGTCAATACAATGAAGTATTGGCAAGTGACTATGGTGGATAAATTATGACAAGTCTAATTCTATATGCATATTTGGCTTGGTGGAGTTTGTAGGCTATTTTGCAGAAAGCCAGTTTTCTCCTACCTTTTGTAAAACACTTTTGTATCTCAAAGAGTTGGCACCAAGAGATGAAGCCCAAGTGCACCAATAATTCTTTCCTTAGTCAAATTTTACTTTACGAAAACCATGTTGAGATTCTTCCGTCCATCCTTGTCTAGTTGCTCGAAGTAGTCCATCACCGGGGACACGGCTGAGTACTCAGTTTGTCGACTCTGCAGAGGTTGTGCACTTTCACCTTAAGACTCAATTAACCCAGACATCCTATACACGCGGAGTGCATTAAGGAAAGGAGAGAATTGAGACAAGAACTTTCAGGAGAAGAAGGCAACCATACTAGCAAGACCCGTTCCACCTACCAACTCTACATCTGCTTGTCAAGCTGACAGTTTGCACTCTCACAACTTAGTAGTTCTAGACAGAGCCCATTGTCAAAAGGCTGCACGGGAAGCTTCTAAACTTGGAGGGACTTAGAAATCTCTTTGTTCCTGGGTGGCCGTCCACAAGTGCACTTCTGGGTGACAACCACCATACTCATGGCCCTAAGTAGAATAGAGATTCATCCTAGGCAAAGACAACCACAAGCATGGTCCCAAAAGCCACTCAACATAAACCAAGCAACCAATTCCACCCAGGTGTGCATTCAAAGTTTTAACACTTAGCAATATTTCTATAACATGATAAGTAAACACTTTTATAGCATAGCTAAGCATCTAATAAAACTTTTGGTGGCTGCATGGGGAGGGATGGCTACACACTATTAGGATATTTTCAAAGTGTAAACTAACTTAGCATTATAAGATAGTTCAAAATTTCCCTATCATGCATACTACTCAAAATCTACTAATAATGCATATAGAAAACATGGGGTAGATTATGAATGTCACTTGCCTTGGTAACAAGAGGAACAAGCACAGCAAGAATAACAATCACAAGGACCTTCCTCCTCTTCACAATCTAGAGACAAACAAGAAAACTAAATAAACACACAAGCATAGCACTTAAAATATCAAGACAAAAATATGTATGCATGCTTAATATGCAATGAACTTAATAAGACCATATAATTACCATTTTAATTTCTCTGTTATTAATGCATAAAATGCAATGATCAATATTTTAATATTTTATTTAATCATTTAAAATATTAAGCATAATAGTAGTTTTAAGTTCTAAAACCAATTTCTTTAAGTCTATTATGAGAATTTTCAAATAAAACTCATGTTGCACTCTCTGGACAGAGGGCATTAATAACTCTCTAAAACAATTGGATATATTTGGAAAGAGATTTTATTAATTAAGTTATAGATTTAATATCTAAAAGCTTAAACCATTAAATTATGCAATTTAATATACACTAAAAGGATAAACTAATGAAACCATACTAAACTACACGAGCAGAGCTTCACGTGGATATAAAATTCATCAAATTTGGATGAACAGATCAAAAGTTATGGATTTTGTAAGTTTGTGTTATTTTCTGTTTTTAAAACAATTTCTCAGCCGAATTAGAAAATAAAAACGCCACGCGGCGCGCTCTGATTGGGCGATACCGGTTCGCCGCGGATCGGCACGGAAGCCGTCCGATCTAACTTACATCGGACGCTCCAGATTAGAGGGATGAAACGGTAAAGGAAATTAAATCGCGCCCGTCCGATCTAAATCTAAGGGTCCAGATTGCACTGGCCAAAACGGGCGGCGCTGCTCGTCGGAGTGCCTCTGGGTGCGGCGGCGCCATGCCCGGCGTCGCACTCGCTGGCGATATAAGGCCCTAGGGGATGAACGGATCGTACCCGAACGTGCAGCGGCGCGAGGTAGTGTCGGTGGCGAGTTTGGTCGTCGTTGAGTCGCTTGCTGCTCCCTGGATCGCTCGCCGGAGTCGAGGCTGGCGGCGGCTCGCTTCGGTTGTGGATGGAGATGACGAACCGCTGCGAACGAGGAGGTTAAAAGATGTCACGAAGATGCGCACGGAGAAAGTAAGAAGAAATAACGAGAAGGGGGGGCTCGAGGTCGTCTGTAGCCATCGAGATTAGAAGCTTACGGCGGCGAACGGCGGCAGACAGTTTCCGAGCAACTCGGGGGCAAACTTTTAGGGTTTTGGGGTTCGGGAGGAGGCGGCGGAGAGGGGGTTTATATGGGGGAGAAGGGGAGCTATTTACTCGTGATTTCCCAACGGGTTTCGATCCGCAACAATCTAGGTTCGGTTGAGTTCGTGTTCTTCACGAGTTGGGGAGGGAGATGACGAGTGGGCCCCGGCTGGCAGTGAGAGAAGGAGGGAGGTGGGCTGCTGTTGGGCCTCTGCTCTGCGCCTGCGCTGCGCGCACGGGAGGGAACGAAGTGGGCTTCGGCCCAGATTGGGTTGGGCTGTTTCTTCTCCCTTTTTTTTTTTGACAAAACATTTTCTGTTTTCAAACCTTTAATTCAAATTTGATTTTAAAAATTAGCCAAAACTTTTCAGAAAAATTCATAAAAATATGTTTTGAAAAGCTAATTTAATTTATAACTTTTTGATATCATTTTGCTAAATAAATAAAATTATAAAATACATATTTTTATAAGGAGCTCAAATAGACCTCTTTATTGACCACAACTTTATTTAAACTTATAATTAAAATTCAATTTACTCTTTATGTGATTTCAATGCCATACTTTTATGATGCATGATGCATGAATGCAAAGTTTTAAATTTTTGAGAAATTTGGGATGTTACAGACTAACCCCCTTAAGAAGAAGCTCGCCCTCGAGCTTCGGAAAGGTCAGCAAATAGGTGTGGGTGTCTTCTCGGAGGTCATCCTCTCGTTCCCAGGTGGCTTCGTCCTCGGTGTGATGATTCCACTGGACCTTGCAAAACTTGATGGTTTTGGTACGGGTGACTCTTTCTGCTGTCTGTAATATCTTGATGGGCTTCTCTTCGTATGTCAGGTCACTCTCCAATTGTACCTCCTCGAGGGGTACAGTATCCTTTAAGGGAACTCCCATCATCTCGGGATGACATTTCTTCAACTGACTGACATGGAACACATTATGAACAGCAGACAGTACTTCAGGTTGTTCTAACTCATATGCCACTTCACCTTTGCGAGACAGAATTTTGAATTGTCCAATGAATCGGGGTGCTAACTTTCCTTTGATTCCAAACCTTTTCACACCCCGAAGTGGTGACACCCTTAAATAGGTTCTATCTCCCACTTCATAGGTGACTTCTCTACGCTTGGAATCTGCATAGCTTTTCTGGCGTGACTGTGCTATTTTCAATCTGTCCTTAATCAGCCTGACTTTCTCTTCAGCATCCTGTATTATATCAGGCCCAAAGAAACTCCGTTCTCCTACACCACTCCACAACAGTGGGGTTGTGCATTTCTTTCCATATAATGCTTCAAACGGTGCCATCTCAATGCTGGCTTGGTAACTATTGTTGTAGGAGAACTCAGCGTATGGCAAATTATCATCCCAACTAGATCCATAGTCGAGCGCACAAGCTCTTAACATATCTTCTAAAATCTGATTCACTCTTTCAGTCTGACCATATGTTTGCGGGTGGAAAGCCGTACTGAATTCCAATCTGGTTCCCAAAGATTCGTGCATTTGCTTCCAGAAATGAGAAGTGAACTGGGTCCCCCTATCAGACACGATACTCTAAGGAATGCCGTGAAGGCACACAATTCTCTTCATGTAAATATCGGCTAGCTTTGCACTAGTATAGGTGGTCTTCACGGGTATGAAGTGAGCTATTTTGGTTAGACGACAAACGATAACCCAAATAGAATCATAACCCGATCTGGTCCTTGGTAATCCAGTGATGAAGACCATCCCAATGGAATCCCACTTCCAATCCGGTACTTTCAAGGGTTGTAAGAGTCCTGCTGGTTTCTGATGTTCTGCCTTTACTCGACTACATACATCACACTTAGCGATGTATTCTGCTATTTCTCTCTTGAGATTATTCCACCAAAATCTCTCTTTCACATCCATATACATCTTCGTATTTCCCGGATGAATTGAATAAGGTGTTTCATGAGCTTCTTGCAGAATTAACTTCCTAATATCAGGGTCATTGGCCACACATACACGTTTTTCAAACCACAAAATCCCCTGCTCATCCTCATGAAATCCTTTAGCTTTTCCAGCTCTTAAATTGACTTTGATCTCTTCTATTTCCTTGTCTCCTTTCTGAGCTTCACGTATCTTGTCCATCAAAGTGGGCTGTACAACTAATGAGGTTACAAACCCTTCAGGTACTACTTCCAATCTGAGGTCCTTGAATGCCTTGCATAAATCCTCGGGTAATTCTCCTGCTGTAAGGCCATTCACATACACATTACGACTCAGAGCATCTGCTACCACATTAGCTTTTCCCGGATGGTATTGAAGACTTAAATCATAATCTTTAATAAGTTCCAGCCATCTTCTTTGTCTCATATTCAATTCCTTCTGTGTAAATATGTACTTCAAACTTTTGTGGTCCGTGAATACCTCACATCTTTTTCCCATTAGATAGGGTCTCCAAGTTTTCAGGGCATGCACTACTGATGCTAACTCGAGATCATGAGTTGGATAATTTGCTTCATGTTTCTTGAGTTGTCTAGAGGCATAAGATGCCACTCTGCCTTCCTGCATCAACACACTTCCCAAGCCTTGGCGTGAAGCATCACAGTATACTTGGAATTCCTTCTCCAAATCAGGTAAGCATAGAACTTGGCCTGAAACCAGACGTTTCTTCAATTCCTGAAAACTGGCTTCGCATGCCTCTGTCCACTCAAATTTCTTCTCCTTCTTCAATAATTCCGTCAAGGCCTTGGCAATCTTGGAGAAGTTTTCAATGAATCGTCGGTAGTATCCTGCCAGGCCCAGAAAACTTCCTAATTCACCAACATTCTTCGGCGGTTCCCAATTAGTTACAGCTGAAACCTTTTCAGGATCCACTGCTATACCTTCCTTGGACACCACATGGCCTAAAAATCCGACTTGTTCTAACCAAAACTCACACTTGCTGTACTTGGCATACAAATTATGTTCACGTAGTCTCTGCAATACCAGACGCAAGTGCTCTTCATGTTCTTTGTGACTCTTGGAGTAGATTAGAATATCATCTATGAACACTACCACAAACTTATCCAGAAAATCCATGAACCTTTTATTCATCATATTCATGAAATAGGCTGGTGCATTGGTTAATCCAAAAGGCATTACCGTGTACTCGTAAGAGCCATATCTCGTAACAAATGTAGTTTTGGGTATATCCATTTCTCTAACTTTCATTTGGAGGTAACCCGATCGAAGATCGATCTTTGAGAAAACACAAGCACCTTCCAGTTGATCAAATAGTTCATTTATCTTGGGTAACGGGTACTTGTTTTTGCTAGTTTTCTCGTTTATATCTCTGTAATCCGTGACTAGCCTCTGGGTATGATCCTTCTTTTTAACAAAAAAGACCGGTGCTCCCCATGGCGATAAACTTGGACGAATAAATCCTTTCTGGATATGTTCCTCTAATTGCTTCTTGAGCTCTTTCAATTCATCGACGGCCATAGGATAAGGTCTTTTAGCTATTGGTCCTGTTCCCGGCTTCAGTTCGATGAGAAACTCTACATCTCTATCGGGTGGCATTCCCGGTAGTTCCTCAGGAAAAACATCCGGGTATTCCTTGACAATAAGCACATCACCAAGGCTAACCCCCTTAAGAGAATTTAGCCTAACCTTCTTAAGTTCGAAAGTTGATCGGAAATTAATCTTCCTTTTTTCTGGGGTGGTGAGGGTGATTGCTCTATTTGCACAATCTATGATTCCTTCAAAACGAGTCATCCAATCCATTCCGATGATAACATCCAATCCTTGGGTTTCTAGGATGACTAAGTCTGTTGGGAAGGTGTGTTTTCCGATTTGCAAGTCTAACTGCCTACACCCGGAATTTACTATCATCTCTCCTCCAGGTGAACTTACCCTAATAGGTTTTCCTAGACTTTCCTCAGCTAACCCATGTTTGTTAACAAAAGCTCTTGATATGAATGAATGAGATGCTCCAGTATCAAATAAAACTAATGCTGGAAAGGAGTTGAGCAAGAACGTACCAATCACAGCATCAGGTTCATCATGAACTTCTTCCACATTGATGTGGTTCACTTGTCCCTTCTGGAAAGGATTGGGCTTGGAATTTTCATCAGCTTTCCTCTCTGGGCATTCAGTTGCATAATGTCCTGTCTTCTTGCACTTGAAGCAGGTCACATTAGACAAGTCTTTCTTCCCTTCATAGTTAGGACGGTGATTACCTTTCCCATGATTATGGCCATGATGATGGTTTCCCCTGGATCCACCATTATTTCCATTGTATCCTCCATTGCTTCCTTTGTTTCCTCCATTGTGGTTATGACCATGATGTTTTTGGCCACTACCAGTGTTGGAGTGATTCCAGGGTTTATGGTTACTGACTTCAGAGGTATGTTGTTTCTTATATGTCCCTTCAGAATGAACCTTACTTGCACTGAACTTCCTCTTCCTATTCTCTTCCTTTCTTATGTTGTTGTCCAGGGTGATAGCTTGATCCAGCAAAGCTTGATAGTTTGGAGTATATGCCACATACAGAGGTATCTTCAGTTCTCCCTTAAGTCCATTGAGGAACTTTTCCTTCCTCTTTGCATCAGTGTCAATGTCTTCTGGCGCATACCTTGATAGCATACAGAAGTCATCCATATACTCCTTCAGAGTTCTACCTCCTTGCCTCAAGCTGCGAAATTCCTCTTTCTTCAGGTTCATTATACCTGAGGAGATGTGAGCATTCCTGAAACCTTCCTTGAACGCATCCGAAGTCATGCCATCCAAAGGATGAGTCACTTGATAATTCTCCCACCACAATGCTGCGGGTCCTTCCAACAGGTGTGCAGTGAACCTCACTTTTTCTGCCTCAGAACATTCACAAGTTACTAAGTCCTTGTTGACTGAACGGAGCCAATCATCCGCCACTATTGGTTCAGTCGCAGAGGAGAACTTATTAGGCCTAAGCCTTAGGAATCTAGCAAGTCTGTCCACTAGGGGTGGTGGTGGAGGTGGCGGATTGTTGTTGTTGTGGTTGTTGTTGTTGTTGTTGTTGGTTGCTGCAATGAATTGAGTCATCATATTCATTAACTGAGCTTGAGCGGCCATCAGTTGTTGCATGACGTCGTCGTTGTTGGTATCACGACGAGGAGGCATCTGTAGGGTTTTTCAGCATAGATGAGTGAAAGATAGACAGAACTAAGAGAAGAAAAATCCTACCCATGCACAAAGCAACCAAGTCAACACAAAAAACACTCATAAGACAACTTGAAAAGAAAAAATCTACTTAGCAACATGAAACAAATAATCTAAGTTGATTTAATAAACCACAGAGTCTGCAAACCAAACATTCTATCATTGTCACACCACAAGTTGGAGATCAAAGTTTTAAAAAGAACGACGAACTAAACGAGGGAGAATATGGTGGTCCAACTACTAAGTCTAAACTTCGTCCATAACGTCCTCTTCACCTTCTTCGACTTCCTCGATGGTGATGCCTTCCTTCGTAAGGATCTCCTTGTAGTCATTCACCTCCTTCTCTAAGGCCTCGTTCTTCTCCTGTAACTTTGTCGTCTCCCGGTGCAGAGTCTCGATTGCTTCCTTCTCCAGGACTTCAATCTTCTCTTGCAGCATTCTCTTCTCACGGCGTAGAGTCTCGATCAAATCTCGATCAGCTTCGAACTCGACGTCGTTGCTCAGAATTTCATCCTTCAAGGTCTTGATCTCCTTGTTCTTGTCTCTAATTCTCTTTTCTTGATTTTGGAACTTCTTCTCTTGAGCTCGGAATTTCTCCTCTTGAGCGTTGGCCACATCTTCTTGGGCTTCGATCTTCTTTTGGGTCTCCTTGACTTGTGCCATAATTTCATCATTCTTCAACAGTTCGTTGCGCCTATCCTCTTCGAGTTGCCAGAGGTGAAGTTCTAAGTCTTGGAGATATGGGTACAAAGGTTCTGGTTTGTTTTTTGTCTTCCTCGCTAACAAGGTAAGGAATCCCATATTCGTCACGTTGGCCAAGGTGAGCAAAGTAGTGGTCTTTTAACCCCTCTTGGAATTGCAAGCAAATACGTCCTATTAGCTCCTGCGTGACGAGATTCAGCCCTTTCTCCAAGGAGTCACTAATCGACTTGTACTGGATGTCTTCGGTCTTGGGTTCAGTCTGGCGCCCTTGTTGGTAAAGGCGTATTCCCCATAAGTCTTCTTTGTTGAAGTGCTTCAGCTGGCTAGCCTTGATGATGGGTATTGGAAGTGCCAACAGTTCTACTAACTCTAGAAGATATCTTCCAAAGCGCATGTCCTTGAAGTCCTCCGCGGTTTGATACATGAAGAACGACATCCTTAAGTGATAAAGGTAGAGTTTATTAAAACAAGACAAAGGTAAGATATACTAATTGTGGTGTACTTAAGTACTTAGAGAAAAAGAAGTTCTTTTCTAACAGGTGATCAACACTATTATCAACTCTTTATAAGTCGGATATTCACTATAGTGAGAGAGAAAGATACCCGGCCAGCCACTTATAATTGTGGAACAGGTCTCATGTACGCGGACATGTAAGGTTAGTCCCGGGCCGCTTCATCCCACTATGCCGCTAGGATCCAACATACTTCAAAGATGGTAATATTATGATCAAAAAGAGGCTTAACCAATCCTAAGGGCTCGAACCTACAGGCAACACTTAAGCTCTGATACCATTTTGTAGCGCCCCATCTTTTAAATAAAGATGGAACACCTGTGTTATGTGCTAGTCCCTGGATCACTGCCAGCACCACAGTACAAAATATATAGTATCATTGCAGAAGTATCAAAATACTACATCGAGATCCAAAAATAGCCAAGTCTAGCTTTATTACATAGTGCATAGTCATGCAGACTAGCTAAAATATTCAGAGTTCACAACGAAAATAAAAGCAATGGGCCTCCTCTTCTAGCCTACGCCACAAGCAGACATGTTGGGTGTAGAATCGAGTCCAAACTTACTCCTCATCAGAATTACCTGCACATTTGAATATGCAGCCCCCGTAGGAGGTCAATACAATGAAGTATTGGCAAGTGACTATGGTGGATAAATTATGACAAGTCTAATTCTATATGCATATTTGGCTTGGTGGAGTTTGTACGCTATTTTGCAGAAAGCCAGTTTTCTCCTACCTTTTGTAAAACACTTTTGTATCTCAAAGACTTGGCACCAAGGGATGAAGCCCAAGTGCACCAATAATTCTTTCCTTAGTCAAATTTTACTTTATGAAAACCATGTTGAGATTCTTCCGTCCATCCTTGTCCAGTTTCTCGAAGTAGTCCATCACCGGGGACACGGCTGAGTACTCAGTTTGTCGACTCTACAGAGGTTGTGCACTTTCACCTTAAGACTCAATTAACCCAGACATCCTATACACGCGGAGTGCATTAAGGAAAGGAGAGAATTGAGACAAGAACTTTCAGGAGAAGAAGGCAACCATACTAGCAAGACCCATTCCACCTACCAACTCTACATCTGCTTGTCAAGCTGACAGGTTGCACTCTCACAACTTAGTAGTTCTAGAAAGAGCCCATTGTCAAAAGGCTGCACGGGAAGCTTCTAAACTTGGAGGGACTTAGAAATATCTTTGTTCCTGGGTGGCCGTCCACAAGTGCACTTCTGGGTGACAACCACCATACTCATGGCCCTAAGTAGAATAGAGATTCATCCTAGGCAAAGACAACCACAAGCATGGTCCCAAAAGCCACTCAACATAAACCAAGCAACCAATTCCACCCAGGTGTGCATTCAAAGTTTTAACACTTAGCAATATTTCTATAACATGATAAGTAAACACTTTTATAGCATAGCTAAGCATCTAATAAAACTTTTGGTGGCTGCATGGGGAGGGATGGCTACACACTACTAGGATATTTTCAAAGTGTAAACTTACTTAGCATTATAAGATAGTTCAAAATTTCCCTATCATGCATACTACTCAAAATCTACTAATAATGCATATAGAAAACATGGGGTAGATTATGAATGTCACTTGCCTTGGTAACAAGAGGAACAAGCACAGCAAGAATAACAATCACAAGGACCTTCCTCCTCTTCACAATCTAGAGACAAACAATAAAACTAAATAAACACACAAGCATAGCACTTAAAATATCAAGACAAAAATATGTATGCATGCTTAATATGCAATGAACTTAATAAGACCATATAATTACCATTTTAATTTCTCTGTTATTAATGCATAAAATGCAATGATCAATATTTTAATATTTTATTTAATCATTTAAAATATTAAGCATAATAGTAGTTTTAAGTTCTAAAACCAATTCCTTTAAGTCTATTATGAGAATTTTCAAATAAAACTCATGTTGCACTCTCTGGACAGAGGGCATTAATAACTCTCTAAAACAATTGGATTTATTTGGAAAGAGATTTTATTAATTAAGTTATAGATTTAATATCCGAAAGCTTAAACAATTAAATTCTGCAATTTAATATACACTAAAAGGATAAACTAATGAAACCATACTAAACTACACGAGCAGAGCTTCACGTGGATATGAAATTCATCAAATTTGGATGAACAGATCAAAAGTTATGGATTTTGTAAGTTTGTGTTATTTTCTATTTTTAAAACAATTTCTCAGCCGAATTAGAAAATAAAAACGCCACGCGGCGCGCTCTGATTGGGCGATACCGGTTCGCCGCGGATCGGCACGGAAGCCGTCCGATCTAACTTACATCGAACGCTCCAGATTAGAGGGACGAAACGGTAAAGGAAATTAAATCGCGCCCGTCCGATCTAAATCTAAGGGTCCAGATTGCACTGGCCAAAACGGGCGGCGCTGCTCGTCGGAGTGCCTCTGGGTGCGGCGGCGCCATGCCCGTCGTCGCACTCGCTGGCGATATAAGGCCCTAGGGGATGAACGGATCGTACCCGAACGTGCAGCGGCGCGAGGTAGTGTCGGTGGCGAGTTTGGTCGTCGTTGAGTCGCTTGCTGCTCCCTGAATCGCTCGCCGGAGTCGAGGCTGGCGGCAGCTCGCTTCGGTTGTGGATGGAGATGACGAACCGCTGCGAACAAGGAGGTTAAAAGATGTCACAGAGATGCGCACGGAGAAAGTAAGAAGAAATAACGAGAAGGGGGGGCTCGAGGTCGACTGTAGCATCGAGATTAGAAGCTTACGACGGCGGACGGCAGCGGACGGTTTCCGAGCAACTCGGGGGCAAACTTTTAGGGTTTTGGGGTTCGGGAGGAGGCGGCGGAGAGGGGGTTTATATGGGGGAGGAGGGGAGCTATTTACTCGTGATTTCCCAACGGATTTCGATCCGCAACAATCTAGGTTCGGTTGAGTGCGTGTTCTTCACGAGTTGGGGAGGGAGATGACGAGTGGGCCCCGGCTGGCAGTGATAGAAGGAGGGAGGTGGGCTGCTGTTGGGCCTCTGCGCTGCGCCTGCGCTGCGCGCACGGGAGGGAACGAAGTGGGCTTCGGCCCAGATTGGGTCGGGCTGTTTCTTCTCCCTTTTTTTTTGACAAAACATTTTCTGTTTTCAAACCTTTAATTCAAATTTGATTTTAAAACTTAGCCAAAACTTTTCAGAAAAATTCATAAAAATATGTTTTGAAAAGCTAATTTAATTTATAACTTTTTGATATCATTTTGCTAAATAAATAAAATAATAAAATACATATTTTTATAAGGAGCTCAAATAGACCTCTTTATTGACCACAACTTTATTTAAACTTATAATTAAAATTCAATTTACTCTTTATGTGATTTCAATGCCATACTTTTATGATGCATGATGCATGAATGCAAAGTTTTAAATTTTTGAGAAATTTGGGATGTTACAAACCCCCACTGGTGCAAGTCTGCTCTTCGCGGTGCGGACAACGCTTATTTGGAGGGGCGTTTGAGATTTCTCCGCGAGGAGGGTCTCACGGGTCAGATGGTCGCGGCGGACTTCGTGGCACGCCGCATCGCCCCCCTTCAGGCGCACTCGGAGCCGATGTGGATGTATGCTGGCCCCTCCGACCCAATGTGGCTTCATCCGGAGGACCTTGGCTCGGACGTGGTTGACACCATCCTAAACATCCTCTTTGCCAGTCCGGATGTGCCTGGAAAGATCGCCGGCTCCGTGCGTCCTCTGCATCAGCTTCCTCTGAGCGACTGCGTGGGTGTCCTGGACGGTATGCCGGATTTTACTCATCATGGTCTGGCGGGCTTGATGGATAAGGAGGGCGCTCCGACGGCGCGCGCAGTCGTGGTTGTTGATTCTTCGTCCACCTCCCGTGCCTGGAGCGGCGAGGAAGAGGCCGCGACGGGAGGGGCGCCCTCTGCGAGGTACGAGCCATTCACCGACGAGATTTGCGACATCTCGTCGGGCGACGACGACGCCTTCGTTGTGGCGCCTTCGCGCCTCGAGGAGGAGGCGTCTGAGGCGGGAGCGGGCTCTGAGACGGACGCTTCGCCGGGGAGGCGCGAGCCTCGCACCAAGGTGATGGTGGATCGCTCTGGGGCGAGGCCCTCTGACATCCCCTCCAAAAGAAAAGCGGCGATGCCTCTGGAGGGATCAGGTGCCAAGCCCACACCTTCCAGGCACTCTCCCGGCCTGTCGTGGGTCGACGCCGGTGCTTCCCCTTCATGGTGAGTATTCCCACCACTTGGATATTGTTGGCTTTTGTTGTCCCTCCTGCTCCGTCTTCTCCTTAACAAGCTTCTTTAGGCTTTTTCCAGCGATCTGGTGCCTGCGAAGCGTCGCAAGCTTCGTGAGGCAGCAGGTGTGAAGAGAGCCGCAGCTGCGGTGGCGGCTGGCGAGCGCCCGAGGCCTGTGGAGACGTACACTCCAGGCCCAGCGGAGGGGGCGCCTCAGGAGGGAGCGGCCGTGCCCCTAGAGGGGGCGCTTGAGCCTCAAACAGCGCCTCCCGAGCCTGTGCTAGTGGACAGCACGAAAGAGACGGCTCCCGCGTCACCTCGCGCTCCGAGTCCCCCTCGCGTGGCTACGCCACCACGCGAGGCAATTTTGCTCCGCATGCTACCATCGCCGCGCGCAGCGACGGCGACGCCTGCGTCACCTCCACCATGCTTGCCCACGGTATCCGCGCCACCTCTGGAGGGAGCGACTAAGGCTTCAGCAGGCGCAAGTGCGGCCACAGGAGGGGGTGCGGCCTTGCCACCTCTGGAGGGAGCGACCGAGGTTCCCGTAGGCGCAAGTGCGGCCGTAGGAGGGGGTGCTGCCTCGCCACCTCGCCCTGCCGGAGAAGATGAGCGCCGCAGCGGAGGCCGACGTGGATGGAGGTGGAGCCACACCCAGCCCCCGACCTCGACCTGGGGCAGGGCTCACGGGGCGCTGCAGCTGGGCCCTCATCTAGCCAGGAACTGGTTCTCCGAGGCTGGGATTGGAGCGCGGGGCGCCGCGAGGTGGCATTCGGCCTTGTGCGGGAGTCCTTGGAGGGCCTTGAGGCCAACCTTGCCCTTGGCGACATACTGCTCGCCCAGCAGCAGGAGGAACTTGCGAGATCATGGGCGTCCTTCCATGCGGCCGTCGAGGCGCGCCGGCTGGAGGACTCGGCGCTGCAGTCAGCCCGCAAAGAGGCCATCAGCTTTGCCAAGGAAATCCTTGACGGAGCCATTCGTGATGCCGCGAATCTACTTGAGCCCCTCCAGGCAGAACGCGACGCCGCTGAGGAGCTCCTGCGAGAGGCCACAGACGAGCGTGAGGCGATGGAGGGCTCGCTGGCGCCGAAGCGCTGCGAGCTGGACCGGTTGGAGTCCCAACTACTCTCTGCCCACCAGGCCGCGCAGGCCGCTCTGGAGGAGGACCGCAAGTGCTTGGCCGAGTGCGATCGGCAGCTGGCCCTCAGGGGGAGTGAGCTGCAGCGGCGCGAGGAGCAGTGTCTCCAGACAGATCAGGACTTGGCTGCCCAGCGTGAGGCCCTCGAAGCGCGCGAGGGAGGCTTGGCCCAGGCAATCTCGAAGTTCGACGAGCACGTCGCTGCTCAGAAGCGCTCTGACGAGCGCTCGGAGCGGCGCTTCGCCAAGAGGACGAGAGTGGTGCAGAGGGCCCTCGCGGAGCACGAGAGACATCTCCGTCAGTCCCTTCTTCAAAAGTACCATGCTCGGCTGCGGAACCGGGAGGACCGCCTCAAGGCCGAGCATGCTGCGGACGTTCAGCGGCTCGCTGAGCTCGAGAAGGCCAACTCCAAGCTGGCGCGCCGCTTCAAGCGCGCCAAGGCCTGTTGGCGCCGAGCGGAGGAGGCTCGCGACGTGGCGACTCACGGCGCTGGCCCTTCGTCCAGTGCGCCTGCGATGAAGTGCGACCGCCTGTTTGAAGAGCTGGTTGCGCGTGGTGGTAAGCTTGCGGCGCGGCTCGGCGCGGACGCGCCGTGTCCTAGGACCCAAGGCCACGACGACGCCGCCGCGCTCCTGGCCTAGTTTGACCAGCTCTTCGCGGCGCTGGAGGGCCCCGCCGCCGAGCTTCGCGAGGTGATCGAAGACGAGAGCAGGCAGCTCTTGGGGGTGGCTGTTGACCGCATCTTCACCAACATCAAGCTCCTTGTGCCGGACTTCGACCTCCGCTTGGTGACCTAAGTTGCTCCCGGCGAGGGCGCGCAGCGCATCTCGTCTTCCCTCCGCGAGCAGGTGGATGCCTTCTGCAACCGCTTCCGGCGTGTGGAGGCTGCGCCGGACTCCAGGGAGGAGGAGGCCCGCTCCGCCGAGGTCGAAGAAGGCGCCGCGGAGGAGGAGGCCCGCTCCGCCGAGGTCAAAGAGGGCGCTGCGGAGGAGGCTCAAAGCGATGCTGCATTCCCTTGAGCCTCTCTTGACTGCGCCTGCGAGCGCTTACATCTGCACCAGCTGTGTGCTTTAGACATCTTAAGACCTTTTGGCTTGTAATATACTTTTAATTGCTGTTTTAATTCGAGCTTGTCTGCCCCTCGTGAGGTCTCTTTGGACTCATCTGCATGTCTATTTGTTCTCTGCGTCGTTAGGTCCCATCTCTTCGTGCCATGACTCCGCTACCTCGGTATGCGGGAGCAATGAATCCGCAAGGCCGGAGGGAGTTTAGGCCTAGGAGAGGTAAGAGCCTTGAGTAGCGATGCTCAAGTGCCCCCCTTAGACGTGCGAGTAGTCCATGAAGCGTAAGGGAAAACAAAGTCGCTCGAGGGGCAAAGACGTGCGCTAGGCAGATAAAAACGCTCTTAAAGCGTGGGTGCGAGACTTAGCTTCTCGAGGTTTTCGCTCTGTGAAGGATTTTCGCCTGGCGAGGTTGCCCACTTGAGGGGTCGCCCCTGGGGTGGCTCTTTGCCTGACGAGGTTGCCCGCCTGAGGGGTCGCTCCTGGGGAGGCTTTTCGCCAGGCGTGGTTGCCCACTTGAGGGGTCGCTCTCAGATGCCCCTTCAAGCTCGCGGGGGAATCCTTCCCTGCAGGTATTAGAGGGGCGGACCCAAACGCCGAAACACGGATCAAGGGATCGTGCGCGCTTATAGGTCCCCTCGGGCGTTCCTTGCGAGGAGAGTAAGTACCAAGGTCCTCTATAGAGATGGCGTGTTTGTGGGGTATTGCCCTCCAGCCAGAGCTCGGACTCTTGGATTTTGCAGTGCTGCTGGTGTGTCATTTGAGGCACTAGCAACGTACTCAGCCCCCGCTCGCGAGGTACGCATGTGGAGAGATATAAGTGCACACTTCAACAATAGTAATGCGTAAATAAAACCCCCCAAAATCATTTTTTAAGCGGCGCCGAAGCGCTAAGTTCACTTAGGAACGAGATTGAGTCATTATGCTTGGGATTGCCAAGTTGGTGGCAGAGACTCTCAACGGCCTGAGGTGGCTCGTTTTAATTGAGAGCTCAGAGAGTTTTCCCTCGAGTTAAGCCTTTGGGGCTTTGGAGGTTTAAGCCGTTGGCGTTTTAACCTCTAGAGACAAGAATGCTTGGAGGTTGAGCCGTAAGCTGCCTCGTCTGCTAGGAGTCTCGACGTGACAGTGATCACGTGCGTGGCAATGACTACGGTTTCTTTTGTCCCCTTAGGAGACAAAGCATGTGTTTCAGGTTTAAGCCTTTTGGCATTTTAACCTCTAGAGACGACATTGCTTGGAGGTTGAGCCGTAAGCTGCCTCTTCCGCTTGTCTTCTCGACGTGACAATGATCACGGGTGTGGCAATGACCGCTTTGGCATTTGTTCCTTTAGGAGACAAAGCTATGTTTTTTGGAGGTTTAAGCCTTTCGGCGTTCAACCTCTAGAGACGAAAAATGCTTAGAGGTTGAGCCGTAGGCTGCCTCGTCCGCTTTACGTCTCGACGTGACAATGATCACGGGTGTGGCAATGACCACTTTGGCATTAGTTCCTTTAGGAGACAAAGCTATGTTATTTGGAGGTTTCAGACTTTCGGCGTTTTAACCTCTAGAGACGAAAAATGCTTAGAGGTTGAGTCGTAGGCTGCCTCGTCCGCTTGACGTCTCGACGTGACAATAATCACTTTTTTAACTTGTTCCTTGCGGATACAAAAGTTTCCGAGGTTTAAGCCTTGAGCTTTTAACCTTGAGGGACAAAAAGGTGCTTGGAGGTTGAGCCGTGGGCTGCCTCTTTCGCTAAATTCCCTGACGTGATAATGATCATGGGTAGAACTTGCGCAGATGCATGATGTTCCATGGATTCTTGACGGGGACGCCGTCTTCCATCTCGAGGCGAGCGTGCCAGGCCTCGCGATGTGGGTGACCCTGTAGGGACCTTCCCACATCGGGGACAGCTTGTGGAGGCCTTCCCTGGAGAGGATTCCCCTTAGGACGAGATCGCCTGCCTCCAGGGTGCGCCAGCGCACATTGCGGCTGTGGTAGCGCCTCAGGGACTGCTGGTACTTGGCCGCCCGTAGGGCGGCGCGGCGTGTTAGCCCTTCAAGGAGCAGCAGGTCGTCGTTGTGGAGGTCCTCTTGCTGGTCCTCATTAAAGGCATGGACCCGTGGGGATCCATGCTTTATCTCTGCGGGGAGGACTGCTTCGGCTCCATAGACGAGTGCGAACGACGTTTCCGCGGTGGGCTTGGGTGGCGTGGTACGAATGGACCAGAGCACCAAGTGTAGCTCATGGATCCAGCCCTTGCCGTGGCCCTTGAGGACATCGAAGGTCCTGGTCTTTAAGCCTTTGAGGACCTCTGCGTTTGCGCGCTCGGCCTGTCTGTTGCTTTGAGGATGGGCGTCTGAGGCGAAGCAGAGCTTGATGCCAATTTTCTGGCAGTAGGCTCTGAAGATGCCGCTTGTGAATTGCGAGCCATTGTCGGTGATGATGCGGTTAGGCACTCCGAAGCGGCAGACCAGGCCTCTGATGAATTTCACCGCCGCGCCTGTTGTGATTGTGCGCGTCGCCTCCACTTCAGGCCATTTTGTGAACTTGTCAATGGCCACAAAGAGGTAGCGATATCCACCTTGCGCCGTTGGGAAATGTCCCAAGATGTCCAACCCCCAGACCGCAAACGGCCACGAGAGCGGAATGGTTTGTAGCCCTAGCGCTGGTTGGTGGATTTGCTTGGCGTGGAATTGGTAGGCTTCACAAGCTTGAATGATGTCCATTGCATCTTGAAGCGCTTGAGGCCAGTAGAAGCCGCACCTGAAGACTTTTCCTGCGAGGGTGCGGGCGCACAAATGGTGGCCGCATTCCCCGTTGTGGATGTCCTCAATCAGCGGTTTTCCTTCTTCAGGAGGGACGCACTTGAGCGCGATGCCGTTTGGGCGCTTGCGGTAGAGAATTCCTTCGAGGATTTGGTACGATTATGCTTGGCGGGCAATTCGCTCCGCTTCAACATCTTCCTCGGGAAGGATCCCTTTGTGGAGGTAGTCTTTGATCTCGTCGATCCATCCTGCCTCTTGGTGCACCGCTGTGAGCAACAGACGCTCCCGTGGGGGGGGGGCCCGCAGCTTGGAGCTCCGCTTGTAGGCGGTGGCGGGAGCGCTTCGTCTGTGCTTGTGGGCAGGACCTCGAGGGTCTGCTTTATGGATGCCTTGACGAGCCTCTCTTCAAAGACACCTGGCGGCTTAGCCTGCTGCTTTGATGCACGCTTGGCGATGTCATCAGCCTCTTGATTTTCCTTTTTTGGGATATGCATGAGCTCCATTCCCCTGAAGTTCTTCTCCAGCCTACGGACCTCTTCAAGGTATGCGGCCATGTGGTCGTCCTTGGGCTTGTAGCTTTTGTTGGAGAAGTTGACGAGCAGCTTGGAGTCGCCCTTGATGAGTATATGCTTGACGCTTAGGGCGATTGCGGCGCGTAGGCCAGCAAGCGGCCCTTCATACTCGGAGACGTTGTTGGATATCTTGTCGATTCCGAAGCACAGCTGGACTGCGTAATACAACTTATCGCCTTTGGGTGAGGTCAGGACTACGCCTGCCCCACCGCGGCGACAAGCGAAAGCTCCGTCGAACTTCATGGTCCAGAGGCCGGGAATTGCGGCTCCAGAGGACTCGTGCCCTTCTTCCCAGGGCTCTTCAGGGGTTGGATCAGTCCATTCGGCGACGAAATCTTCCAGCGCCCTTCCTTTGATTACCCTTGTGGTATCGAAGCACAAATTGAATGGCTGTAGCTCGATGTTCCATCCTACGACACGATCTGTTGCATTTGGGTTGCGCAGAATTTGCTCCAGGGGGAAAAAGGTTACCACCGTGATGGGGTGCCCCTGGAAGTAGTGTCGCAGCTTTCTTGAGGCGATGAGGAGTGCGAGGAGAAGCTTCTGCTGCATCGGGTACCGCTCGCGAGCATCACGCAGTACTGTGCTGACGAAGTAAACTGGATGCTCGATGAGAGTAGTACCTGTTTCCTTGGCGTCTTTCGCCTGAAGTGACCCAGCTTGGCCCTCGATGGGGTTGGCTTCAAGGGGCTTGTCCTAGGCCTCGAGGGTGTTGGCCTCGAGGGATGTGGCCTCGAGGGACTTGGCCTCGAGGGACGTGGCCTCGAGGGACTTGGCCTCGAGGGATGTGGCCTCGAGGGACGTGGCCTCGAGGGACCTGGCTTCGAGGGACTTGGCCTCGCAGCACTCCTCCTGGGCCTCAAGTGTGTTAGCCTCTTGAGGCTCCTCAGTCCCTTCGGCATGAACCTCTTGCAGCAGTTGACTCAGGGTGGTCCCCCGTTGAGGCTTTGGGCCTGGCGGGGGCCTTGTGAGGACTGCCCTTTCGTCGAGCTCTTCATCAGGAGGCTTTTTCTTTGGAGTGGTTGCACTCTTCTTGTGAAGTACAGTCTCCTCTCTTTCCACCTGCAGGACAGCACTGGCTGTTTGCGGAGTAGCTGACAAGTACAGCTTCAGGTGCTCGCCAAGCCTTGGGGCGACCATTACATGTTGGCTGGCCAAGTACTTCTTCAAGTCCTCAAATGCTTTTTCAGCTTCAGGGGTCCACTTGAAAGTGCCCATTCTTTTCATGATCTTGAAAAACGGCAGGGCCCTTTCGCCGAACTTGGAGATGAATCGACCCAAGCTGACCATGCAGCCTGCCAGGCGTTGCATGTCCTTGAGCCTGCGTGGAGGTTGCATGCCTTCTATGGCCTTGATTTTGTCTGGGTTCGCCTCTATGCCCCGATGACACACGAGGAACCCCAGCAATTTGCCTGAAGGTACTCCAAACACGCACTTGGCGGGGTTGAGCTTGATGTTCACCTTGCGCAGGCTGGCGAAGGTTTCTTCCAGGTCTCCGAGAAGAGAATTTCCTTCTCGCGACTTCACGACGATGTCATCGACATATGCTTCAGCGTTTCGCCCCATTTGCCCGCCAAGGGCTATCCTCATTAACCTCTGGAAAGTGGCTCCGGCATTTTTTAGGCCGAAGGGCATGCAGACGTAGGAATACACACCGCATGGGGTGAGGAAAGCCGTCTTCTCCTCATCCTCTTTAGCCATCTTAATCTGGTGATAACTAGAGAAGGCATCGAGAAAACAGAGGAGGTCGCAACCTGCCGTGGAGTCCACGATCTGGTCGATTCTGGGCATGGGATAAGGGTCTTTGGGGCATGCCTTGTTTACATCAGTGTAGTCGATGCAGAGGCGGCCTCCTCCGGCGGGTTTTGGGACTACCACGCCGTTGGAGAGCCCAGTGGGGTGCGCGACTTCGCGAACGACTTTTGCCGCTTTGAGCTTCTCGACCTCCTTGATGATGAACGCTTGCTTCTCGGGGGCTTGCTTTCTTGCTTTTTGCTTGACGGGGCGCGCGTTTGGGCACACAGCCAAGTGGTGCTCGATCACCTCCCTCGGTACACCAGACATATCTGACGGTGTCCATGCGAACATGTCAGAGTTTTCCTGGAGGAAGGCGACGAGCGCGCTTTCCTATTTGGGAGGCAGCGCGGCGCCAATGGTGACGCTAGCCCCCGAGCCTTCAGCCCCCGAGCTACCTGAGCTCAGAGAGATCTTCTTTGTAGCAGCTGCCTCCTGAGAGAACAACTGCTTCTTCTTCTTGGGCCTCTCGAGAGGCTCTTGGTCCTCGTCTGCGGGGAAGGCCATGGCGGCGGTCTTGTAGGCCGTCTCAACAGCGCGCATAGCGTCCAGTACATGCCCACGTATGGTGATCGTGCCGGCGCTGCCGGAGATCTTGACCATGTTGTACGCATGGTAGCCGAGGATGGCGTTGTACGGCAGGCCGATGTGCGCAACATCGAAGTCGATGTGCTCGGTGCGGTAATTTTCCTCGCTCCCGAAGGTGACGGCAAGCCTGACCTGGCCTAGAAGCTCGATCGAGCCGCTGGTGACCCCCGTGAAGGGCCTCGAGGGCATAAGCCGCTCGTAGGGCACTTGAAGCGCTTCGAACGTATCTATGGAGATAACGTTCAGGCCTGCTCCGCCATCGATGAGCATCTTGGAGACAGCCACGTTGTCGATGGTGGGGGTGCAGACCAGCGGGAGGGTTCCAAAAGTCTTGGTGGACTTGGGGTGGTCCTGAGCGTCGAAGGCGATTGTGTACTGCGACCACTTGAGGGGCCTGGAGGTTTCCGTGCTTGGGAGGGCGGCGTTGAGCTCGCGGGCGAATTGCTTAAACTAGTTGTTCGACTTCGGCGCCTGCGCCCCCCGAGGATGCAGGCAATGGCGCCCCTCGGGGCTTGGTAGCCGCCATCTTCCTTGTCAGGGAGGTTGACGTTCTTTTCTGCAGCGTTGGCTCGATTTCCGGATGGTTTCTGGTAGCCGCCCTTGCGTCCGCTTCAATGGTAACCACGGCCTCGACCGCGGACGCCGCTGTGCTCTGCTTGCTCGCGCTCCTTGCTCAACCTTTTGAGGTCGTAGCAGGACTCCGTAGAGTGGCCGCGCCTGTTGTGGTAGATGCAGAAAGGGCGGTGATCATCTTTCCTCTCTCCAGCCTTGGGGGAGTCCCTGCGGGTGCCTTTTGTGTCAGGCTCTGCCGCGAGAACTGCGGTGGCCTTGCGCTTGGGCTCCTCCTTCTTCTTCTGGCTCTTGTACCCTCAGCATGGTCGTCCCCTCTCGCGGACATTTTCACGAAGAGGAGTCCCTCTTCAGACTTGGCGCACTTGTCCGCCATGTCAAACAGCTTGACCACAGAGGTGAGCTTGTCGTGGATGCCGAGTTTCTCGAGCATCCTGCTGTTTGTGACGCCCTCGCGGAAAGCGGTGATGACTTGAGTGTCGGGGATGTTCGGGATCTTATTGCGCACTTGGCTGAAGTGCTGGATGTACATGCGGAGCGTTTCATCCTTCCTCTGCACACAGCGCGCATATCGTTGTGGGTGAGGGCGCGCTCGTACGTCCCCTTGAAGTTGGAGACGAACTGCTTGCAGAGCTCCTCCCAGGAGTTCACAGAGTCCTCCGGGAGGTTCAGGAGCCACGACAGCGCAGAGTCGCGTAGCGCGTGGGAGAACCAGTTGGCCATGACCTTGTCGTCTCCCCCCGTAGCTTGGATGGAGGTGGTGTAGAGCTGCAGGAACTCGATGGGGTTGCTGGAGCCGTCGTAGCCCTTGGGAAGAGCCGGCCTGAATTTCTGCGACCAGACCACGCGACGCAGAGAGCGAGTGAACTCCATGTAACCAGAGGTGTACGTAGCGACCCCGTGCTGAAGCGCGCCGCGGTTCTGCTGTCCCGCCTGGCCGAGCTTCTCCACGAGCCTGTTCTGGCGGTCTCGCTGGAGCTCCATCCCCACACGAGCGTCGGGCGCGGTGCGCTGCACGATTAAGCAACCGTGTGGCGAGGACGCGTGCGAAGCAGCCCTTTGCGCCGCAACCGGTGCAGGCCCCGGAGGTGGCGGAGGCGCATTTGTTGCGACTGTGCCCGCGAGAGAGGGGTGCACGTTGGACTGCGACGGAGCGGGGCGCGTCGTGGCGATGCCGACGAGGTGGTTGAGGCGTTGGAGCCACTGCTCGTGGGCCTCAGCGGTGGGCTGGTAGCGGAGCAGCTCCTACGCCATGAGTAGCGTGGTGTGGGGCGCGGGGTCGGTCCTCCCCGGGCCCGAGTCGCTCGGGCGCTGCTTCGGGTGCGACGACTGCGCGTCCTCCTGGTGCTCGGCGTCGTGCTCCGGTGCCTCCGCGTGAGGGCCAGAAGGGACATGCTCCTCGTGGCGGGGTCGGCCCCGCCGCGCGCGGGTGGTCGCCACACCTGGGGGCGCGCGTGCTCCCGCGGGCGCACGTCGGTTGACCCGAGCGGCGCGGGTGGCTCGCGTGTTCACCATGGCGCGGAGACAAACTCGAAGGTTGTTAACGGGCCTCAATCCCCTACCTGGCGCGCCAAATGTCGGGTTATGACTCCCAGGAATCGGGGGTAGTCACTTCCTGAAGTGTAGTTCGAAAGGGGATTGAACGCGGAGGTCTAAACCCTCAAGTGGCTCCGCGACGTCGCTTGCCGGACCCGAAGAAGACGCACACCCGACCAAGGAAGACACCGTCCTTTACCCAGGTTCACGGCCCTCGTGAGGAGGTAAGACCGCTACTCCTGCCTGTCTGTATTATATGTGGAAGGTTACAGTACCTTTTGAGCTTGCCAATCGCGATCTTTCTATGCATGTCGGTAGGAAGAAGGAATGGGTGAAATATGATTTGTGGTGGTGGAGAGGGAATGGGTGAAATATGATTTGTGGTGGTGGAGAGGGTAAACAATTTCTTAGGCTGCAAAAATCCATTTTTAGCTCTAGTGCGCATGTTGTGTGCATTGCGTGGTGGATCTACCGGGAGGCTGACGTGGTTGCGACGGAGTGGTTGGAGGAACATCGTAGGATCCAACAGACTCGGTCTCCGAGCTGGATCTACTCGTGTCAATGATTGGGACTAGGTTTCCCCACCCATGGGGCTCGGTGTAGCAGGCGAGGCAGATCCGATCTGCGGAGATCATGAGGAAGATGCCGGTCCAGGTGGGTCGAAAAGGTGGATCCGGTGTGGTCGTGGTGTTTGGTTTTCTGTGGCTGTTTGATCTGCAGTGGCTGGTGTGGGGATGTGCGGTGCAGTATGGAAAATTGGATTCATCAAATGTGACATGCCTAGAGACGATGACACGTCTCCACTCAAGGTCAAAGTTGTGATATCCTTTCTGCTCCCGTGAGTATCCTATGAAGACACATCGTGTAGAATGAGGATGGAGTTTGTTGTGAGGGGTGGCATAAAGATTGGGAAAACATAGGCATCGGAAAACCCTAAGATGTGAGTAAGAGGGAATTTGGCCAAATATACGTAACTGTGGTGTTTCGTGATGAATTGTGCGGGAGGGACGTATGTTGATTAGGTGATTAGCAGTGTGGAGGCCTTCAACCCAAAATTGAGGTGGGAGATTCGCTTGAGCTACTAGTGTGCAGATTATGTCATTTGTGGTGCGTAGCATACGTTCGGCTTTCCCGTTTTGTGGTGAGGTGTGGGGGCATGACAACCTAAAGGAAACACCGTTGGCATAGAAAAATGACCGAAGCTCAATGTTTAGAAATTCACCCCCTTGTCACATTGTAAGAATTGAATGATTTTATTAAATTGAGTTTTCACATACACAAAGAAGCGTTGAAGAATTGGGGCAGTGCCGGATTTATTTCTAGAGGGAAAGCCCATGAATAATGAGAATAATCATCTAATACAATGAGGTAGTACTTGTATCCTGAAAAGCTAAGAATGGGAGAGGTCCAGAGATCACAATGGACTAGATGGAAAGGAAGGGTAGTAAAGCTAGAAGAAGTATGAAAAGAAAGCCTAGGTTGCCTGCCTAGCTGACATGCTTCACAAATAGGAGATTTATTACTATCTTGGTTACAAGGTTCAGGTAATGTTGAGGAAAGTCTTGAGAGGCTGTTTGCACTAGGATGGCCAAGTCGTCGATGCCACAACTCTCGCGTGGTGGAGACCGTCAGAGTGGTGGTGGAGGAGTGTAGATCGCCAAAGAACGGATAGAGATCGCCGCTGCTACTGGAGTGGAGGAGGATAGCCCGCGTTGCTAGGTCCTTCACAAAGAAGCCAAAAGGATCAAACTCAATTGAACAAGAATTATCGCGAGTGAACTTATGCACAGAGATCAAACTTTTTATAACAACAGCAGAAACTAAGACATTGTTTAGATGAAAAGGGTGAGCAGAAAGAGTTCTGGATCCGACAGAATAAATGGGCATGGAAGATCCATTGCCAACAGTAATACCGTGAGAATTAACGGTTGAAAGAGAATGAGACGAGGTAAGATTACCCTGACTGTTGGTGACGTGTGTGGTCGCGCCGGAGTCCAACACCCAATCGGCGCGCCGGAGTGCATGGGTGTATCTGCATCGGGGAGTTGTACATGGACTGCATCGGCATCGGGGAGGTGTACGTGGACTGCATCTGCGACACTGGTGCCGACGGCATGAGGGTGTACGCTTGGGAGTGCGCTCCTAGGCTGGGTACGAGAATTATGGTGGTGTTTGGGGCCACGAAGTTAGCAGCACGGCCGCCGCTGTACTGCTGCTTATGTCCACGTCCGGGGTTGTTCCCGCCCCGCCCGGGTTGTCGCTGCGGCCACGCCCACGGCCACGACCGGAGTTGAACCCGTAGTTCGGGTTATGGTCGTAGTTCTGGCCGCCTCCGTGACCCGGTTGATGGAGTGCGCTCCTGGGCTGGGTACGAGGATTCTGGCGGTGTTTGGGGCCACGAAGTGAGCAGCACGGCCGCCGCTGTACTGCTGCTTATGTCCACGTCCGGGGTTGTACCCGCCCCGCCTGCGGTTGTCGCTGCGGCCACGCCCACGGCCACGACCGGAGTTGAACCCGTAGTTCGGGTTATGGTCGTAGTTCTGGCCGCCTCCGTGACCTGGTTGATGGAAGCCGCCACTACGTCCGACGTGCTGCTAGCCGCCACCGCACCCCTCGATTTGCTGCCCGCCGCCGCGCGGACAGTTGCGAGCCATGTGGCCGGGTTCGCCGCAATTGTAGTAGCTTGATACGTCTCCAACGTATCCATATTTCATGTGTTCCATGCTATGTTGAATCATATTATTACATGATTTATATGCATTTTATATAGTTTTATGCATTTTCTGGGACTAACCTATTAACAAGATGCCACAGTGCCAGTTCCCTGTTTTCTGCTATTTTTGGTTTCTGAAAAGCTCTTAAGGAAATATCCGCCAAATTGGAAACTAGCCAACCAGGATTTATTTTTGGAATATTTGCATCCAGGAAAACCGAAGACGAGACGAAGAGGGGCCGCGAGGCGGCCTCATCACCTGGTTGCGCGGCCCACATGCCAGCCGCGCCGGGAGGTGTGGAGAACCCCTTGGGTGCCCACCAACCTAGGTCTTTCTCCTACAAATACCCCCTTGACCTAAAAACAGAGCACAGTTGAACACTTTTTCCTCCACGGGTCCCGAGCCGCCGTCGTCATCACCACCACTTCGGGAGAGATCAGAACTGCTCCTCGGCACCCTGCCGGGAGGGGGAATCATCCCCGGAGGCCTCTACGTCGCCATGACCGCCTCCGTACTGATTCGTGAGTAGTCTACCTTGGACTACGGGTCCATAGCAGTATCTAGATGGTTGTCTTCTCCTCTTGTGCTATCATGTTTAGATATTGTGATCTACCTATCATGATCAAGATCATCTTTATGTAATTCTCCATGTTGTGTTTGCTGGGATCCGATGTATATTGAGTACTAAAGTTATTGCTTCATAATATATCATGTGTGTGCTATTTAATGATCTTGCATGCTCTCTGTTACTAGTAGATGCTCTGGCGAAGTAGATGCTTGTGACTCCAAGAGAGGGTATTTATGCTCGATAGTAGGTTCATATCTCTATTTAATCTGGGGCTGTGACAGAAAGCTCTAAGGTTGTAGATGTATTGTTGCTACTAGGGATAAAACAGTGGTACTTTATCTATGGATGATGTTACTTACTTGGATGATGTTACTTACTTACTTTACACGCAGTGCTTAAGGTGATAATCTGTAGCATGCAACTTAATACTGAAAGGGGTGAGGACATTAACCGGAAGGTGGATTATTAGTCATAGATGCGGTTGGAACGGTATATGTATATTGTTGTAATGCTGTAGCGTACCTGCACTTTAAATAAGGCAGATACCTGTGTATAGTGCAAATTCCTGGATCGATTCGTTTGCACACACAGTTTACGATGTAATATCACAACAAAGTATCAATTTTATTACATCGAGGATCCAAACTTACAAAATATTTGATACAAGTTGCATAGCATAAAGCTAGCTTTGAAAAAGTAAACAGCGGAAATACAATAGCAGTGAGTCTGCATCACTTTCATGTTGCCACAGGCGAAAACATGTTGGTTGTAGACTCGAAACTCTTAAACGAAACCTCACTCGTCATCTGATCAATCTGCAATAAGAAAAAATATTGCAACAACGTGGGTCAGATTCCATTAAAAATAGAGTCTGGCAAGTGACACTATGGTGGACACTTAGTGGAATAACTCTAATAACCTATATGCTTATTTGGCTGGTGGGGTTCAAGGCTATTTTGCATAAAGCCAAATTTTTCCTATCCCTTTGGAAAACACTTTCTTCAAATCAAGACAAGTATGGCATGAAAACCATAATCTCATCTTCCCTTGTTCACCCATCAAGTTTTATTTCTGAAGTTGGAATGATGGAATCCTCCGTTTGACGTCCGTGATCAGCTGCTCAAATTGTACGTACCGGGGACACGGCTAAGTACTTAGTTTTTGTCGTGGTGGTGTCACGGCAGATGCCATAAGATGGCTAATGTGTGGGGCCGATGGACGTTGGTGGATCCGGGGAGGGATAGCGAGCTGAAGAGCTCACACGGGGAGGATCCCGGTGTGACCGAGATCTCCCAAGAACAAGAAACAAGATCAAAGCGCGAGGGGAAAGATCTAGCAAACACGAACAAACACACGAAGGCACACAACACACACACACGATGTACCCAGGTTCGGGGCCCTCGTGAGGAGGTAACACCCCTACTCCTGCCTTTTCTCTCAATATAAGTGTGGAACAAGGGCTACAACTTGCTCTTAGAGCTCTTGAGGTGAAGAACACGAAGAACTAGGTGAACTCGAGGGAGGATGAAGTAAATGCTCTAGGAGTAAATGAGACTAGAGTTTTGGCTCCCAAGTTGCTCTCTCTCCCGCAGGAGCAGTTATGGCGCCTTTTATAGAGGTCCGGCTAGGAGGGCCGGAAACCCTAATCCGGCGTGTCCCCACCAGACAGGCCTAACGGTTATGTCGACACCGGCTAGTGCGACCTAGCTGCCGTGCTATCCGGCGTAGCCCCTTCGTCATCATTCCGGCAAGGACGGCAGACGCCGTCCTGGAACCTCACTGTCCCCCTGTCAGAGACAGGACATGTCTCTGCCCATCCCGGATAGCCTTTTCCGGATTGCCGGGCTAGGCACGTCCAGTCTTGTCGTACTGTTGTCGTACCGGCTGACGCGCTCCCGTGTCAGGCGGGAGGTGACCATGCTTCCGTGTCAGGTGGGAGGTGACCATGCTTCGGTGTCAGGTGGAATGGTACTTCCCCCCGCATCAGGCGGGGAAGCCTGCTTCAGACCGTTGACGGCCTACCGGGATCCCTCATGCCGGTCACCTTCTTGCTCGACCTTGCGAGTCCTTCCTGCACAAGTCCAGTAACCTGATAGGACCGAGACAAACGTTCCGGTTAGCACTTACCCAGATTGCCTATCCGGTACGCCCGAGTACTTCTCCTTCCGGGAGTCTCCTCGGAGCCACAAAATCCGAGGTCTCTCCCGGATGCACCCGAGTTCCTCTTAGGATGAGTGTCTCTAGGCCTAGCCTCCCGATGATGTCTTAGCCTACCAGCAAAGACATCTTCGAGAAGCTAGTTCTTAGAGGAACCACCCGCTGATGCTTGAGCTGTTATGAGGGCTCGGGGTGGCTATTTATAGCCGCCAGAGATGACCCTTGCGCCTGCCAGGAGGCACCTTGCACTCTACCAGCTCCGAAAGGTCAAGTTGCCCCTTCAGCGTACTAGAGGGTGGCCCTTGCTCTCGCCAAAGGTCAATCACTGTTGCCACACTGTTGAATTGCGCGGGGATCTGCCCTACCCAGGGGGCAGCCCCCCGACACTAGTCCCCGAAGCTGGTGCTGCGCAGCGACCCCGGATGATGTGCGGGATCAGCTTTAATAACAACAATTACCCCAGGAAACATGAGACTATCCTTTGACTTGATGCCGAGATGAGTTTTACCGAGATCCCCGCACCGAGATCTTTTCGACCGGAAGGCCATGCTCCTAACCGGATAGTGCCACGTCAGTGAATATTATCGTTGGCTCCGAATTGAATTCCAGATCTTGGGCTGGGTCCCACCCGAGGTCTTGTCAAGTCAGAAACGCACTCGAGTGCTTCTGACCGAGCACGCCGATGCTCGGGTTCGCGCGCTGGGAGCCGCAGCCGATCCGAAGTCCAACCGTTGGGACTCTGTGGCCCGTGGTGTGGCCGGATTGGGTGCTCCTGGGGGCGCCACGTGCGGCGCGGCACAAAACTGATCCCACCCACGATCGGAGAGATCGTGGGCGGGAAACTCGGAAACCGCTCCGGATCCCCCTCATAAATAGGGGACCGGAACGGTCTCTTCTTCCTCTTCCCCAACTCCTCATTTCTCCCACCGCCGTCTCGAGCACCTCGCCGTCGCCGCGCCCGGAGCTCAAGCACCGCCGTCACCGCTCGTCGCCGGAGCTCTTCGCCTCCAACATCGGGCCGCGCTATTCTCGCTCGTCACCGGCCTCACTTCCTCCGGTGAGTTCTTCCACCCGCTCCGAAGAACTTCATCACGGTGACGATGCTTCGCGCTCGGCCGTGCAACCACGCATCCGCGTGTTGCGCCGCCGCCGGCGAGCGTGAGCCGTGCGGCGTTGACGATGATGCCTTCCACCCTTTATCTTTCATTCGTATTAGGCCATCTTCGTATCTCGCCCGAGCATATTTGCGTCGATTAAGTTTCGATTTATTCGTGCGCGGTAGATCTCATTTGCTAGGAACCCGGTTGCTTTTAGGAGTTTGCGATCCGGTATCTTAGATCCCGGTAGACTAACTCGACTAACCACCGTTCCGCCTGCAGAATAGCCCGGACACATCCGCAGATCCCTCCGACATGGGTGAAGAGAGTGTTCGGGGGTGTTGGGATGGGTCCGAGACCATCCAGAAGGATCTCGACTGGCCGTACCGGACGCACCGGATTCCGCCAGAAGTCGAGAGTCGACTTCCGGAGGGCGAGGTCCAACCGGAACCCCAACCCGGGGAATACGATGTATTCCTCACGCATTTTGAGCGTGGGTTCGGGCTTCCGGCTAGCCCCTTCTTCCGCGACTTCCTCGACACCTACGGCCTTCAACCTCATCATCTCCCAGCCAACGCAATAATGATGCTCTCGGTCTTCACCACCTACGCGGAAGCGTATCTCGGCGTGTGGCCTTTCTTGGACCTCTGGGCCAAGTACTTCATCCTCCGCCGCCAAGTCATCCCCAACCCGGATCATAAGGTCAAAGACTTAGTCGACTGTGGGGCGGCCACAATAATTCCCCGCGCTGACTCCGGATTCCCTAAAGTCCAGGGGCTAGAATCTTGCCGGAAGTGGCAGCGTAGTTTCTTCTACGTGAAGAACCGGGAGGTTTCGGGAGATGGTCCGGGATCCTCGAATCCGGATTTCATCAATCTGCCGGAGTTTGCCAGTGGTCCTCCCCGCGAATTCGACCTCTGGAACCGGCTCCCGATACCGAGGAGGTCAGATGCATGCACAACGTCCTCAATGTGCTGACGGACAAAATGACTGGCGACGACCTCCTGCGCTGCTTTATCATTCGCCGCGTCTGCCCCCTACAGACCCGAGTGCACAAGAAGTGCCATATGGAAGGGATGTTAGATCCCACCAGGACCAGCATCTTCGGGTTGGACCATTCCGCAGTCGCCCGGCGCGTTCGAGCTATTGCTCGAACGAAGATGTCGGATGACTACACTTGGGGTCTTGTCGGGGGTTCCCGGAAGAAACCACTGCGGCAGATGCTTGTGTCTGTCTTTCGCCAACTTGCATTTGCACCTGGATTCTGCTGGAAACCGACATGGTTATCATGCAATGATTTGTTCGTGCAGTTATTCGAGCGGCAGACCGAAGAGGACGCGATGCATGCCGGTGGGAAGTTCGTGCCGAACGTCCCGGCACCGGATAAGATGCCGAGAGAGGATCTCGACGGCGAGGACCACCTTGCCATTCCTCTAGCTCGTGCCGCTGCCCCGGGTAACCCTTCAACCTCAGAGGCTATTTCCGTTTCCTCAGATGATGAGGATGAAATTAATTGTCAAATACTCGATGTGATTGACGCTCTTCCCCTCAACTGGGCTTCGCCAGTGGCTCCGAAACCCACGGCCGTGACGAAGCGCGCCGAGACCCGGAAGCGTGCGGCTTCCGACACCACCCCTGCCGGTGCATCCGGTATCACCTCCAAGAAGAGCAGGCCGAACAAGCAAACGGCCGAGAAGCCTCCACGCCGAAGGAGAGGTCCTCCCACCGTCGATTCCGGGTAAGATCTTTTTGCTTCGAGTTACATGGTTTTGTCTTCTCCCGAAGTATTTTCTGATATACTTCTTTCAGATATGCACTCGACATTCCGGCATCCGCGGCTTCCCAACATCCGGTATCCCGCACTCCTAGCCGCCTCGGTCTGCTCCTTCTCCATCTCGCCCTTCCGCACGAGAAAGCGAGCATCCTGCTCCTGGTGCCGCGCAGACTGCTGCTGCGACTCCGGATGCTCGTCCCGTGGTGGACGAGATTCCGGCCCAGGCTACCGCCGCATCGGAAGACATCTTCCTTCCGGACAGCCCGCGCAGGGTGCCTGGTCTTGAGACGGATATCGTAAGTCCTCCTCGGCAGGTCGTGCCGAGAGCCTCCTCCCGGCAGGCCCCGGGAAAGATTCCTCCGCCGAAACAGCCCACAGCCCTTTCGCGGCAATCTGACCATCCTGCCGGGAAATCACGCAGCAAGGCCGCCGGGCAGAAAACAGCCTCCGCCAAACCTACTGCTCCTCCGACATCTTCGGCCTAAGACTAAGCCCTAAGCACGGGTAAGTTTTCGCGATTACCGCCACCTCCTACCGAGATCCCCACTGCCGCCCTGCAGACGCTGCGAGCAACCTTAAGCTCCTTTATGCCTTCAGGATCCCGGGAGGTCGTTGCTGCTAGCGCGCCTGGCGGTTCCGGCGTGCGTGTTGTCGAAGAATACAACAAATCCTGGATTGCCGCCGATGCCTCCGAGATCATGGAGGACTTGCACGTTGTCGGCCCTAGCCGCACCGCCCAAGCTCTACATGCTCTCCAGGTGTCCGCGCTGGACGTTACTCGGGTGGTCGAAGTAAGTTTGTTCCCTTTACCTTTTCCAAAATTTAATTGTTCCATCCCCACTAGTCCCCGAGATTGGTGCTTAGTGGTCTAGATTCTACCGAATAGCAGACCACTATGCTCCAATCTTTAGAAAAAATAACAAGACTTTGAACACGAGTCCCCGAGATTGGTGCTTAGTGCTCTAGATTCCACCGAATAGCAGACCACTATGCTCCAATATTTAGAAAAAATAACAACACTTTGAACACGAGTCCCCGAGATCCTCCCTACTGGGTAGCTTTAGCTGACACAGATCCCGGAACACACCGAGTCCCCGGGATCCTTCCCGATATTGACATTGTTCTCCCTGTTTGGATCCAGGATTGTGGCAAGAAACGCGGCAGCATCTTCCACCGGCTTCTTGCTGACTTTGGTCAGTCCAAGAAGTGTGAGGGGCGCCTCCGGGAGGAGCGGGATGCCGCACGCAAAGTCTCGGTGGAACAAAAGTCTCCGCTTGCCGCGACCCAGGCCGAGATCGCGCGGCTAAGCGCCGAGCTTGAGAAGGCCAAACTCGCCGCAAGCGACATGAAGACGCACTTCGTGGAGGCGTCGAAGAAGTAGAAGGAGACCTTGGATCAATCCGAGGCGCGCGCGCACCACGCCGAGACCGAGCTGGCACTTCTCCGGTCACAGGCTGATACTTGGCTCTCTGAGCTAACCGGGTTGAACCGGGATCTGAACAGTAAGTTTACCGACATCCTTTTCTCCTGCTCTTTTTCTTTACTGCTACCATCCTCATGCCCTAGTCGCTTGACAGCTCTTCTTTTTAAAGGGCAATTTGAGCACTCCCGCGACGCTGCCAATCTTGCAGTCGCTGCCGCCCGGGAGAAGCATGCCGGGAAGGGCCCTGTCTCGGACTCCTGGGACATTGAGGATCACCTCACTGCCCTGAAGGCCCGGATAGTGCCTCTCCGGTCGATCGGGACCGAGTTGATCAGCGCCGCGGTCCATGTCCATGGAGCACTATGGCCGGGCGTCAGCGCGACCCTCTCGGTCAGCGAATTGGCGACTGCGCTCCGAGATGTCGGCAAGAGACTCCACGCTTGGAAGCGTTCCGGTGCGCGGGCTGGCGCCGACCAAGTCTTGACCCGACTTAGGGACACCCCTAGCTTCAACATCGTATCCTTAGCTTCAACATCGTATCCTTGTACATGATGTTAATGGCGCTGCCATTGTCAATCAGAACCCGACTGAAGCGGACGTTGAGACTTGGTCCGACAAAGGTTGGGTCTACCACCAAGGCGTACGCCCCCGGCTTAGGCATAACTCTGGGATGATCCTTCCGGCTCCACGTAATCTCCATCTCGGACCAGTGCAAGAAATTGGGCACCGTCGGAATCACAGCGTTCACTTCCAGGGCGCGCTGTCGCACACTCTTCCGGTCAGTGGGCTCGGTCACGAAGACCACATAGCTCTGATGTGCCTCCCGGTAGCTGCCTTGCTGATGTCCGGGGTTGATTACTTGGGCCTGCACCATTGTCGTTCCGGGTGTGCACCACGTTCACCGGCCGAGGTGGGGGTCCTCGGTGAGGTTGATTAATCCGGATCGCGTTGGCTCCTGAAGTCGGAGCGGGAGGTCTTGGAATGTTGGGTCGAGATGCCGGAGCACTCGGCCGAATAGCCCCCGTGCTGCCCTCCTGCAATGTGCGCTGATACCAGCTGCACTGCCGAGTGGAGTGGTTCGCCGGCTTGTTGGCCTCCAGGGTATGGTAACAGCATGGCTTGTTCAGCATCTCTTCATACGTCAGGGGCTTCTTCTGGTCCACCCAAGTTTTCTGTACTTCCTGTCTCTGACCCCAAGTCGGGCCACTTGTTTTCTGACGCTGACTGTTGCCGGCATCTTCTTGATCTCGGGTCACAGCTGCGACATGCTGTGTGGCATGGTGATACTCGGGCTGATTTCTCTTCTGGCCAAAATCTTGGCGATCATGGCTTCTGCTCGATCCCGAACGCTGAGGTCCTGCATTCCTCCTGTTGGAGTCACCGACATCCACCAGGGGTTGCATGGGATCTCCAAGCGTGTAGGTATCGGCGATGCGCATGGTCTCTGCCAAGGTCGTCGGCATCTTCCTTTGCAATTTCTGCCAAAGCATTGAGCCGTGCCGACATCCTTGCGCAAACCAGGAGATGGCATGCGCCTCTAACACTCCTTCGCAAGAATTGCGAATGTTGCTCCACCGGGTAAGGTACTCCCGGTCGGTTTCGTTGCTCCTTTGCCTACATATGGCGAGCTGTTGAGGTCTGTTGGGCCTTTTGTACGTGCTGGTGAAGTTGCTGATGAACGCCTCCTCGAAATCTAACCAGCAGTCTATGCTGCCGGTTCTCAAGTTGTTCAGCCAGATTCTGGCAGGTCCTTCCAACATCTGCGGCACATAACGTACCGCCCAGCGTCTGTTTCCACCGGCTATGCTTACTGCAGTTACATAGTCGGTCAACCAGTCCTCCGGCTTCTTGCTGCCGTCATAGGTCTTAGCACCTCAGTTGAGCTGGAAGTTCCGGACAGGCGGCTCCCGCATGATCCGGGGTCCAAAGCATGCAGGTCCCGGAGGTCCTTGCTCTTCCACTAGCTCGGATTGGTGAATCCGGTCGAGCCGGATTCTGGCATCGGCCGGATCCAGTTGTCTGGTTCCTATCCGAGATCCCAAAAGATTCTCATTGGGTTGGTACCCGAGCTGCTGCAACCTTGAGCTGCCATCGTTGTGCCTGTCTTGTACCGGTATCACAGCCTGCTGCGGGACAGAGGCGGCCTCCCTTCGTAAGTTTCCCTAAACATGTGGCGGATTCCGGGGTGGATTACCGCGGCTAGCCGGGTTATTGTTTCCTACACCCCGGTCGCCACCACCACTAGTACTCTCTGCCTGCCCCGAATTATGCTGCCCGGCCTGCTGGATACAGGCAAAGGCCGGGTCATAAGCCTACAACTACTTGTTTTTCCCGGAGCCCCGGCTTCTGCTCCGGATTTTGCTCTTGCTCTTGCTTCTGCTCGGATGCGGGGAGGAGGCCTCTCCGCCCGATCTCTGGCTATCGGCCCTAGCTGAATGCACTTGGGATCCCGCTCCGGGGTTCTTTTTCTTGAAGGCCTGACTCTGCCGGTTGGCCTCGACGACCAACTCATTCACCCGCTCCTGCTGCTGGCGCAAAGCTTCACCGGATAGCCCTGCCAGCTCCGCCATGGCGGCTTCGGCAGCCCTAAGAGTTTCTGCCGGCGAGCTGTATACTGGCTTCCCCGCCGAGATCATGCTACCCGCATGACTGGTTGCAGCTCCACCGGCCAGCTCATCATTCACTATTCTGCCTTTCTTGCGCAGATCCGCGATGCGCTTGTCCAGGGAGTCTATCTTAAGGAACCCGTGAGCTGCATTGTACTCCCGGAGGCTACCACTGAGCTCACGCCGGATCTCGGCGATCTCTTGCGCTTCGGCGAGCAGCAACCTACGTTGCTCATCCAAGTTAGCCGAAGTGGCTTGGGTGTCTGCCTCAGCTGTCAAGGGGACAGCCAACTTGGCCACCAGACCCGAGAGGGGATCCGGGCGACGACGTGGTTGGGACGGCTGCGGATCACCGTCCCGGGCCGTACCTCTCTCCTGAGGGGGTTTGTCCAAGCGAACATGGCCGCTACCGGCATCGCCGTCGGCGTCCTGGTACTCCTCCCCGGTTGCCCCGACCATCATGACCGCGACGGAGCTCGGGGAGCGACTGGCACACGGACCCCGAGTGGCGCAGAGCATGGGAGGATCCTCAGATTCCAGGACAACGTCCGGGTAGCTGCAGATAACTTTGGTGGCGACGTAGGTGGTGAAGCCACCGAAGTCGATGAGGCATCCGTTCATCGGGAAGGGTTTGTTCCGGAAGCACCCGGCGTTGTCGCTGACGAAATTCATATCGCCCAGCCTGACGACAAGGCCAGAGAGAACCCGGAAACCGAAGTGAACGGGGGAACCCGTCCGGATGTGTACACAAGCCAACGCCTCTGTCAGCCCCACGGTGGGCGCCAACTGTCGTGGTGGTGTCACGGCAGATGCCATAGGATGGCTAATGTGTGGGGCCGATGGACGTTGGTGGATCCGGGGAGGGATAGCGAGCTGAAGAACTCACACGGGGAGGATCCTGGTGTGACCGATATCTCACAAGAACAAGAAACAAGATCAAAGCGCGAGGGGAAAGATCTAGCAAACACGAACAAACACACAAAGGCACACAACACACACACGATGTACCCAGGTTCTGGGCCCTCGTGAGGAGGTAACACCCCTACTCCTGCCTTTCCTCTCAATATAAGTGTGGAACAAGGGCTACAACTTGCTCTTAGAGCTCTTGAGGTGAAGAACACGAAGAACTAGATGAACTCGAGGGAGGATGAAGTAAATGCTCTAGGAGACTAGAGTTTTGGCTCCCAAGTTGGTCTCTCTCCCACAGGATCAGTTATGGCGCCTTTTATAGAGGTCCGGCCAGGAGGGCCGGAAACCCTAATCCGGCGTGTCCCCACCGGACAGGCCTAACGGTTATGTCGACACCGGCTAGTGCGACCTAGCCGCCGTGCTATCCGGCGTAGCCCCTTCGTCATCATTCCGGCAAGGACGGCAGGCGCCATCCTGGAACCTCACTGTCCCCCTGTCAGAGAAAGGACATGTCTCTGCCCATCCCGGATAGCCTTTTCCGGATTGCCGGGCTAGGCACGTCCAGTCTTGTCGTACTGTTGTCGTACCGGCTGACGCGCTCCCGTGTCAGGCGGGAGGTGACCATGCTTCCGTGTCAGGTGGAATGGTACTTCCCCCCGCATCAGGCGGGAAAGCCTGCTGCAGACCGTTGACGGCCTACCGGGATCCCTCGTGCCGGTCACCTTCTTGCTCGACCTTGCGAGTCCTTCCTGCACAAGTCCAGTAACCTGATAGGACCGAGACAAACGTTCCGGTTAGCACTTACCCGGATTGCCTATCCGGTACGCCCGAGTACTTCTCCTTCCGGGAGTCTCCTCGGAGCCACAAAATCCGAGGTCTCTCCCGGATGCACCCGAGTTCCTCTTAGGATGAGTATCTCTAGGCCTAGCCTCCCGAAGATGTCTTAGCCTACCAGCAAAGACATCTTCGAGAAAATAGTTCATAGAGGAACCACCCGCTGATGCTTGTGCTGTTATGAGGTCTCGAGGTGGCTATTTATAGCCGCCAGAGATGACCCTTGCGCCTGCCAGGAGGCACCTTGCACTCTACCAGCTCCGAAAGGTCAAGTTGCCCCTTCAGTGCACTAGGGGGTGGCCCTTGCTCTCGCCAAAGGTCAAGCACTGTTGCCACACTGTTGAATTGCGCCGGGATCTGCCCTACCCGGGGGTAGCCCCCTGACAGTTTTTCACTCTGCAGAGGTTGTGCACGTTCACCATTGTACCCATTCAACCCAAACTATCCTTTAAACACTTTTAGTGATAAGGAAAGGAGAAGAATGAGACGAGATCTTTCAGAAGCATTTTCCCTCCCACTCTGGCTTGACCCGTTCCACCTAACATCCCCCTACATCTGCTTGTCAAGCAGGAGAGAATCCACGCAACATAATTGATCAAGCCAAAGCCCATATGGCAATGGCTGCACTGGAAGTAATCGTCACTCGGAGTTCTTGAGATTCCTCTATTCATGGGTGGCCGTTCACAAGTGTACATACTCCAGGAACCATAGACATGGCCTGAGTAGCCACTCAACATAAACCTTACAACCTCTTACCACCCAGGTGTTTCATTCTTAACTTAGTAGAATTTAGGTTTTCACAAAACAACATTTGCATAGCATCAATAATTCTACTAAGTATTGCATAAGAGCCTAGACACAGGAATAAGGAATTCTACACAGCTTTAGCATAGCAATTCTATCCTACACATGCTTATATAAAAATACACTAAGTAATGCATATAGAAAATATTAGGAAGTTTATGAGGTGTGCCACTTGCCTTTGAATGATGTCGTTGTTCACAAACTCTTTTCAACAACGAACGTTTGCTCTCCGTTCAATCTAAACGATATAAGCAAACAACAATACAACAATCAACAAACAATCATCAACCATACGTGCACATACAAAGTGAACAAACAGGTTTCATAAAACTTCTAAGGAAAATATGTTTATGCATGAGGTGCAACATTGCTAAGGACCAGAGATGTAGGTCATGCTAAGAAATAGTTTAAGTAATGCAAAGCGAAATTGGTTGTCAAAATGACTAAGGACTAAGGTCATGAGTTCAATAAAATATTTTGTTTTATATCATCTTGAATAAGCATTCTAATGGCTCAAATTTTTTTTTAAGTCTAAAAGACAAGATTAGGAAAGAGGGAAAAGATGGAAAGAAAGATGTAGTTGTCCTCCAGGCTTCATCTTCAGACTTGTAACATTCTCCTTGGTGATGTCTTGATTGAATTCTTGGTTGACTTGAATAATCTTCAGACTTGATGATTCTTGTATCACCTAGGCTGGTCATGGATTTAACTTAGTCTTCATGAAGTCTCAGGGAAAAAGAAAAGACAAAGAGAAAGACTTAGAGAATAAAAAGAGGGTTGGCCTTCTTGAACTTCTTCTCATTTTTCTTCTAAGCGCTTGACATCTTCGGATTCTTCTAGAGTCTTGTTTTTGCTAAGTCCTTCATTGGTCTTCTATCTCCATATTGAAAATCCTAAGTGTCTAAGTGTATAACTTTACCAAAATGCTAAGCTGAAAATATCTCTAACTTAGAGGAAATGGGGAGGGAGTTTTCTTATGGGAACTATAACTACAAAATAGAATATGATATGCATGAAATGGAATTTTTAATCACATGAACAATTATGCCAATGCAATTTAATTAATTTCTATTTTCACAAAATATAATAAATGAATGTATATAAGATTAGAGTTTTATGTGATTTAAATTTCTATAAACAAATTTTATAATTGATATTAATAGACAAAGGGGATTTAAATAAATTTGTAGCAATTGGATTTATTCAAGAATAATGTTTATTTTAAAAGTTATATTGATAATATTCAAATTATTCAATTTAATATATGTAACTATGAATTCATTCAAATGTTACTCAAAATATATTATAACAGAGGCATCACACTAAAAATATTCTAAAGTTTCTAGAACAATTTTATTTGCAATTTTTGGAATTATGGATTTAAAGTAATGACAAATATACTCAAATCTTCCATTTGAATTTTGAATATTTTAAACTTAGTCAAATTTTAATTTTGGCAGATCTAAAATATTCTACATGTCGAGGGTTGTCCAAAAATATAAAGTTTGTTAAATTTGGAGTGGTGGTTAAAAAGTTATGATAGTTTGAAAAGACAGGGGCTTTTCTGCCAAACTGCCATTTAATCTAATTAAAAGAAATATATTTCCAACGTGGCTGCTGACTGGGATCTGACTGGATCGCCACGTGAACGCTGACGTGGTTAACTGAGGGAATCTGGGTCGTCAGATCTGGATCGGGCGGATCTAAACGGCCCGTACCGATTCGTTTTAGAATTTCTAATCTACGCCGTCAGATCGAGATCGAAAGGCTCACAGTGCTTGACCAGATCGGGGCGGCGCGCTCCTCGCCGGAGACGAAGATGACGGCGGCGCTGGCACTTGGCTTCGACGCCGTCGGTGTTGCGGGGGTCTTCTGGCCTCGAGGAGGGCACAACGACGTTCAGCGGAAGGTGGCGGAGTTGATGGTGGTGGCGCCGATCCCGCGCGCGTCTGGCTGTGGTCGGGGCGTGCGGCCGGAGTGGTGGTTGCGGCGGCGATCTTCGAGTCGAGCACGGACTCGTCAATCTTGCGAAGAATAAAACACAAGAAAATTCACACGGGTGCGCACAAACACGACGAGTGGAGTGGACAGAGTCTCGGGGCTTGGGGTAGTTTACCTCGCCGGGGACGAAAGAAATACGGCGGCGGAGGAGATGAACTCCGGCAAGCCCGTGCGGCGGCCTGGCGGCGTGAAATGAAGGGGGAGGAGAGGGGGAAAGTGCGGCAGGAGTTGGGGGTTTTATAGGGCAGGAGGAGGGAACCAAATGCGCGTCAATCTCGCCGGATTTGGAGAGGGAATCAAGGAGGGAATCTCGGGCGAGATGTTCGTCTGAGGAAGAAGACGATGACGTCATCGCTGACGTCAGCATTTTTCTTTTTCTTTTTCTGATTTTCCATTTAATTCATATCTTTTGATTTAAGACTCCAAATTCATTCAAATAAATTTTTAAAAATTTGTAAATGCATTAGCTTTGTGTTAAACCAGTTGTGAGCATGTTTTGAACATTTTTGAAAAATAATATTTTGAAATATTCATAAAATACAATTTTGCCTTTTTAGGTTAACTTTGAAATTAGGGATTTAATAATTCATTTGGGGTTAAATAAAATTTATGGAATTACCCACATTCAATTATGTTTGAATTCTAGTTGTTTAACTCATTTTTATATACTAAAATCATTTTAGGCTTTAGTACAATATTAAATAACATCACACATTTATTTGAAATGAAAAGGGAAATATAATGTATTCATTTTTAATTCAAAATATTTTTTGCACCATTAAGTTGTGTATTATGATAAATAAGTTTAAAACTCTATAAAATACCTTTGGAAAAGATTTTAGATTTATTTCATTTATTATATTGAATATATTCATGAGAACCATTTTATGTTTTGAACATTAATGAAAATTATTTAAGATAAGGAAATGTTTATTTGGATAATTCATTAATTATATAATCTATGAAGTTTTAAAGTTATAACCTATAGACTTGTAATTTCCAAAACTATGTTTTGAACTCATGTAAGATAATGAAACCTATTTGACAATTTGACCATTTTAATAGTCTTGAATTTATGAATAGATATGGCTAAGTGGTTGAAATCAATTACTTATAAGTAAACTTATTTTATTAGAATAAAATGATTTGAAAGTTTGTAACACATTTGTCAATTTATATAATGAGGCTTAAGAAAATACAATGGAATAATAAAAATGTTTAACTTGAAACAAGTTTTGAAAATTAGAGATTACTTGAGATATTTGAATTAATAAACCTTTTTAATATGCCTGAAGTCTTTTATAATTGGTTTTCTTATGCATTTTAATATTTTATTTTAATCAAAAACAAAAGTTTTAAATTTTAGTGATTTTTGAACATTATAAAATGTTGGGATGTTACAAATGCCCGAACGAATCTCACACTAGACACCATATCATTAGTACATGCATTGGGTTGCTTATCATTATTCTGTCAATTGCCTAGCTGTAATTTGTTTACCACGCATGGATGAATTTTATTATTTATGGAGAGACACCACTAGTGAACTATGGACCCCGATCGTTCTCATTAATCTGATAAAACAACAACTACAAACCTGTTACTTTCTACAAACACATATCTCTCTTCCACACATACGTTTAATCCTTTGTTACAGCAAGCCGGTGAGATTGACAACCTCACTGTTAAGTTGGGGCAAAGTAACTTGATTGTTTGTGTGTAGGCTCCACGTCAACCACCAGGAAGCATCTTTCTGGCGCCTTGATTTTTAAGGGAATTATTCATCTCCTACTGGTTCGATAATGTTGGTTTCATACTGAGGAAAACTTGCTGCTGCACTACTTGACACCTTCCTCTTAGGGTCTCCCAACAACACACCCACCGTGTGCATCAAGCATTTTTCTGGCGTCGTTGCCGGGGACTTGAAGATTCACTGCAAGGGGAGTTTTCGCACTTCCAATCTTTTTATTTTGGTATTGTCTTGCTTAGTTTATTTTTAATACTGTCTTGTTTGCTTAATATAAAAAATACAAAATATTAGTTACTTGCATTACTTTTATATTTCGGTTTACACCTTTTATTTTCGGTTTGGTTGGTTTGTTTATTTTGGTTTAGCATTACTTCTTTTTATTTTGTTATTTCGCTTTGTTATTTAAATTGCTAAAATGAGTTCCGCTGAAAATACTAAGTTGTGTGACTTTACAAGCACCAACAATAATGATTTATATGCACACCTATTGCTCCACCTGCATCTAAAGTTGAGTTCTTTGAAATTAAACCTGCTTTATTGAACCTTATTATGAGAGAGCAATTCTCTAGTGTTAGTTCTGACGATGTTTCTGCCCATCTAAATAACTTTGTTTAATTATGTGAAATGCAAAAATATAAGGATATAGATGGTGATATTATAAAACTGAAATTATTTCCGTTCTCTTTGAGAGGAAGAGCTAAAGAATGGTTGCTTTCATTGCCTAGGAATAGTATTGATTCGTGGATTAAATGCAAAGATGCTTTCACTAGAAAATACAATCCTCCTACTAAGATTATTTCTCTAAGAAGTAGCATCATGAATTTTAAACAACTAGATAATGAACATGTTGCTCAAGCTTGGGAAAGAATGAAATCTATGATAAAGAATTGCCCAACCCGTGGACTGACTGCTTGGATGATCATCCAAACCTTTTATGCAGGACTGAATTTTTCTTCAAGAAATTTATTGGATTCGGCTGCGGGAAGTACCTTTATGTCCATCACTTTGGGGGCTGCAACAATACTCTTGGATGATATGATGGTGAATAATTCTGAATGGCATACAAAGAGGACACCTCAAGGTAAGAAGGTAAATTCTGTTGAAGAAACCTCCTCTTTGAGTGAAAAGATTGATATTATTATGTTTATGCTTGCTAGTGGTAAATCCCATATTGATCCCGATAATGTTACTTTAGCTTCTTTAGTTGCACAAGAAGAGCATGTTGATGTAAACTTTATTAAAATCAACAATTTTAACAACAATGCCCATAGGAACAACTATGGTAACAACAACTATAAGCCCTATCCTCCTAATAATGGCAACTCGTATGTAATTCTTGTCACAAAGAAGACGTACCGGTTGGGCCACACAACTAGGAGCATACTGGGGTTACAAATTCCAGGAAAAAGCAGGCCTGGCTCAGAATGGATCATCGGCCAACAACTCCTAGCGATCCCAACGTCATGTACGTCTCACGATTGCGCACGCAAGAAATCCAAAATCCTACCAACTCGTATACTTCAAACATACATACATTGTATACGAATCGTTTTAGAAACACAATGGAAATCGATAAACCTAAGACACAAAGAAACGAAATACATATCAAAAGCTCTCACTGAGCAAATATAGCGAATATCACCAAGCAGAGGACACATGTCCCAACATTACATCATTCAGCGGAAACATGCCGGTCTGAGTATAGACAAGAAGCAAATAGGCACAAGGCCGAAACGAAAAGAGAAGGCCGATCCACGCGGTCCACTGGGAAGAAGCCCAGGGGAACTCTAACTACTCCTCGTATATCTCGTCGTCGAACTCCACTTAGTGGCCACCCACCTAGTCGTACGGAGAATCCTCAACTGCAGAGAACGGGTCAATACACCGGAGCGTATTGAACAAGCTAGAGCTAACAAGTTACAAAACTGAAATACTCCCAAAGTATGGGGTTAGGTGGACTTAGCGGTAGCAGCACTAGCAACCTAATAGAGACACGTTATAACTTCCGTTAATTAGAGAGGGATACGAGAGCACATAAGTAACCATCTACAACTAACATCAATCATAACCCATACTCAATTTAACCCCCTCAACCAAGTATGAGGAAGCAATTCAAGAAAAGTCACACATTGAACAGTTTTAGTTACCAATTATTGTGAAAGTAATTCTATATTACTAGTCAAGTTAATCAACAATGATTAGGTGTAAGTTGTCTATGATCTTATTAGCCAGCATCATCACCAAGTCGCCCATAACCGTGGATACGGCACATCGATAAGATTATACCCTGCAGGGGTGCACTACTATACCCATACTCGCATGATCAACCCAGTGAAAAACATTAGGGCCTCTCAACACGACTCATTCCTTCACTAAAGCAAGTCCAAGTGCCACCCATATGAGTTGTTACCTGCGTCAGGAGTCCGGCCGAATCTCAATCGCAGACTCATTAGTTTGCGACTACGCCGCCATGCGGCTCAAACCACAGTAGGCACTGTCCGCTTCACGTCATACCGCCCCTGTATGACCCCCCCCATATCACATAACCTCTCATCAATCATCATCCTCATGCACATGCATATGAGCAAATGGAAAACCCAAACTACTTGCGGCACATGGACAAGATAAAGATTTGTTCAAAGTCGAGTAGGGCTCCATTGGGCCACCCACAAGTGGTTAGTGTACTCAAAATTGGTTCCGAGGATAAGAACTGAGTACCTAGGACAAACTTAGCAGAACAAAGCACCTCGCAAGGCCTTCCGCCGGTGCCTTATCATTTAATTATAATACCCCACATAAGATACCATTTTATTAAAGTAGAACAATCTATCATACTAAGCATGTGGAAAAAAAGACAGACGGACGACTCGCACAACCATCTCTAAGCATGCATTACGACTCGCAAAGGCCAACAGATAAACATGCAAGGGGTTATAGGTTGTGGGGATAAAGCTCTATAGGTTGCAGGATAAACATGTGATGTGATCGTAATTCAAGAATCGTATACTAGGGTAGAAGAGATCAACGACAAGTATGAAACCAAACAGCTTGTAACAGGTTAGTAATAGCTTGCCTGGCAGCTCGTGGCCCGGCTCAAAATCAGGAACCTCAGGGACGAAAGTACAGTCAGCAGTCACGTCGTCGTCTACCCAGAGAAGAGCAAAACATAGACAAATAGGAAAAATAATCAATACATGGAAATGCGCAAACAATTGATGTGCCAATATGGTATGCGATGATTAGGTCACATAAAAGCGGGGATGAAATCACGGCAAAAGATTATGTTACAAGTTATTTGTGTAACCAACAAATTAAATGTTGCTTAACATATATAGCATGGCATGGTGATCTAATCAATTTAAATGGAATAGGCAATAATTAAATATTTGCCCAACACATTCCATATTTTATTATTTAGTTGCATTAGACAAATTAAACTAAGCAATGAAATTGAATGATGCAAAATGGCATAAGAAAGGCATATTAATGTTCATTACATTTTTCTGATAATAAACATATAAAGATTTTTTTATTTGGAGTTATGAACTAATAGTTATTAACATATTAAGTGTAGGGGTGCTTTTGTAATTGTTTAGGGACTTATCCGTGATTGAAAACGTTTTGGCAAGGGCTTCTGCACACAGACTAGAGGACCAGGGGGCTCTGTGCAAAACTCAGGCGCAGGGGTCTCCTCTGGCCTTTTCTTACCGCACCAAGGGCTAGCCAGAGAGGCGGCCATCCGGGCCCGGGCTGACTGGGAGCTGCGCTGGCGTTGTGGTGGAACCTCGGTCACTGACCGGTGGACCCCGCCTGTCAGCGTATGCAAATTAAACAAAAAGGTGGGCTTTTCCATCGCGCCCGTGGGTTTCGAACTCGGGATATCGCGAGCACGGATGGATTGGACGTGCTAGCTAGAAGAGCTGATGAGAGTTGTTGCTAATCTACGCGACGGATGTTGTTTAAACTGAAACCCGACATGGAAACCTGACGAAACTGAAACCGAAGAGACGACCAAGATCGGGCGGCGTTGAGCGCGTTAGGGTGTGCGTGGAAGTGGCGTGGGTGGTCATTCCATTTTTGTGCTCGGACGTGGAGGAGGAGAACCGAATGGCACGGGTTCGTGCTCGACTGTAACGACCGTGGCGGAGTAGCCTCCAGCACCGGCGAATCAGAGCGATTCGAGACAGATAAAGGAGGGGGAGAAGCGGGGAGACGGCTGCGGCTCACCGAGGGAAACCGTTGGCCCGAGGACAGCGGTCGGGGAGTGGTCGGGATCACGTTGGTGGAGAACTCGTTCCTCCTGGAGTCATGGCGACGGCGGTGTTAGGGGAATAAGCGCGCGGAGGCGCGGCATAGGGAAAAATTAGGTGGCTATGGTTTTCTGGGGGGCGTTGCGGCTTAAGAAGAGAGGAGAGGGGAAGCAGGTGGCGTGTGGGGGTGAGAGGGCAAAGACCTAGCGCCATGGTCGACATGGAAAGCGTACTCTCCTCTAACCGTACGAGGAAGACGACAGGCATTAGGTGGGCTGGGCTATGAGCTGGCCGAGTTGGGCCAACTCGGCCAGGGTGAGTTTCTTTCTCTGGTTTTTCTTCTATTCTTTTTCTTTTGTTTTTATTCTTTTCTGTTTTGTATTTTTAAAGCAAAATAGAAAAGAAACATGATAAAAAACTTTTGGCAAATTTTTATAGTTTCAAAATAGACAATTTAATTTACTTCTTTGATTATTTGTAGAAATTTTGAAAACTTCACTTTTGAAATTATTTGAAAATGCATTTCAATTTAAATATGGAATTTGAATTTGAAAGCAACTTATTTAATTGAATGCAAAACAAATGGAATGATGACATGAGGATAAACTTTATTACACAACAAGCATAGCATTCTAGTAAGGTTTACATTTGGGATGTTACAACACTCCCCCCCCCCCCTCAAAGGAATCACGGCCCGAGATTCTTCATGGAGCAACAAAGAGGTCGGGATACTCGGCACGGAGGTGGTCTTCACGTTCCCATGTAGCTTCCTTGTCAGAATGAGTAGACCATTGGACCTTGTAGAATTTGACACTGTTATTATGGGTGCAATGTTCAGCTTCATCAAGAATGCGAATAGGTTGTTCCACATAAGAGAGATCTTCTCGAAGTTCAATTGATCCATGATCAACTGCACGTCCTGGATCATGGAAGCACTTCTTGAGTTGTGACACGTGGAAGACATTGTGCACTTTGGAGAGGTTTGGAAGAAGTTCCAGACGGTAGGCCAATTCACCACGCCTTGAAAGAACGTTGAAAGGCCCAACATAACACGGAGCGAGCTTGCCTTTGATGCCAAAGCGTTGCGTGCCTCTCAGAGGAGTGAAACGAAGGTAAGCTTGATCACCAGGTGGATAGACCATGTCCCTGTGCTTGCTATCATAATAGCTTTTCTGACAAGACTGGGCAATCTTCAGATTGTCACGAACGTGAACCTTTTCTTCAGCCTCCTGGATGATGTTAGGGCCAAAGAATTGACGTTCACCAGCTTGAGACCAATTCAGAGGAGTTCTGCATTCGCGCCCATAGAGAGCTTCGAAGGGAGCCATGCCTAGACTTGCTTGGAAGCTGTTGTTGTAGGAGAACTCAGCATACGAAAGACAATCCTCCCATTTCATGCCAAAGGAGATAACACAAGCTCTGAGCATATCCTCACGAATTTGATTCGCCCTTTCAACCTGTCCACTTGTCTGCGGATGGTAAGCGGTGTTGAACAGAAGTTTGGTACCCAAGGCTTTCTAAAAGCTATCCCAAAATCGAGAAGTGAAGATACTTCCACGATCTGAGCTTATTGCCAGAGGAACACCATGTAAAGGAAACAGTCTTGTCATATAGAGTTCTGTCAGCTGACTAGCTAAGACTGTCTCTTTGACTGGGAAGAAGTGAGCCACTTTGGAGAGACGATCAATGACAAAAAAGATTGCATCGTTGCCTTTCTTGGACTTTGGAAACCCAGTAACGAAGTCCATCTCGATCTTGTCCCATTTCCACTCAGGCATTTGCAGTGGTTGAAGAAGTCCAGGTGGTCTCTAATGAACTGCCTTGACACGAGAGAAAACATCACACTGAGACACGTAACAAGCAATTTCACGCTTCATCCTGGTCCACCAATAGATTGACTTCAGATCCTGGTACATCTTTGTGCTGCCAGGGTGGATAGAATGTGGAGTATCATGAGGCTCCTTGAGAATGAGCTCTCTTAAGCTGTCAAGTTTGGGTACTACAATGCGTCCTTTAAAGAGCAAGGTACCCTTGTCATCGAGAGAGAAACTCTTGTACTTATCCTTGCCGATGTTGTCTTTAATATTCTTGACACCAGAATCACGCAACTGTGCGGCACGGATTTTATCCTCAAGTGTGGGAGTGGCAATCAAGTTTGCAAGATAACTAGAAGGAACCACTTGAAGATTGAGCTTCTTGAATTCTTCGTGAAGAGGAGGTTGGATGTCCTCAACCATGAGGTTGTTGCAATAGGACTTGCGACTAAGAGCATCAGCAATTACATTCGCTTTGCCTGGAGTGTAAGAGATGGTGAGATTGTAATCTGAGAGTTTCTCAAGCCACCTTGTTTGCCTGAGGTTCAAATCTGGTTGAGTGAAGAGATATTTGAGACTCTTGTGGTCGGTGAAGATCTCACAGCTGTGCCCCAACAAATAAGGTCTCCAAGCCTTGAGGGCATACATGATTGCTGCAAGTTCAAGATCATGCGTAGGATAGTTGAGCTCATGAGGCTGCAACTGACGAGATGCATAAGCCACAACTTTGCGTTCTTGCATGAGGACTGCGCCTAGTCCTTGAAGATATGCATCACAAAATATTTGGAAAGGTTTGGAAGTGTCTGGGCCAACTAGAATAGGAGTAGAAGTGAGTTTAGCTTTCAAGAGATTGAAGCTCTCATCACACTTTGGAGTCCAAAGAAACTTTTTATCCTTCCTAGTAAGATCGGTGAGAGGTTTAGTGATTTTCGAGAAGTTCTCAACAAATCGACGGCAATAGCTAGACATGCCAAGGAAGCTCTTGACTTGTTTCACCGTTGTAGGAGGCAACCATTCAACAATGGCCTTCACTTTTTGTGGATCAACAGAAATGCCTTCAGAAGAGATGACATACCAAGGTACGATACTTTAGGAAGCCAGAATTCACACTTGGAGAACTTGGCGTAGAGATGATGTTCTCGGAGTTTCAGCAAGATGTGGCGTAGATGTTCTCCGTGTTCTTCCTCGGACTTGGAATAGATAAGAATGTCATCGAGATAGACTACCACGAACATATCGAGGTATTCCATGAAAACGAAGTTCATGAGATGTGAGAAAGTCGCCGGAGCATTTGTGAGACCGAAGGACATGACAGTGTACTCATAAGGACCATAACGAGTGGTGAAAGCGGTCTTTGGAATGTCTTCTTCGCGGATCTTGATCTGGTGATAACCTGCCCTCAAGTCCACCTTGGAGAAAACCTTAGCACCAGCGAGTTGATCGAACAGGTCATTGATGCGAGGAAGTCTTGATGGTTTTCTTGTTCAGAGGAGGGTAGTCAACAACCAGTCGCTCAGTCGTGTCCCTCTTGTTGACAAACAGAGTAGGACAACCCCAAGGAGAAGTACTAGGTTGGATGTGACCTTTACTTTCCAACTCTTCTAGCTGTCTCTTAAGTTCAGCCAGTTCTTTGGGGCCCATCTTGTTAGGACGTTTGGAGATAGGAGCAGTGTCTGGTTCTAGTTCAATAACGAACTCCACGGCTCTGTCAGGTGGCATACCTGGCAATTCTTCAGGAAAGACGTCAGGAAAGTCTCGGACCACCGGAATGTCTTCTATGGCATGAAGAGGATCAACATTGAGAGCGAAAAGCTGAGCTGAACAGGTTTGGTTTGGAGAATAGACTATCTGTCCAGAAGGATGAGAAAGAGTTACAGTCTTTGTGGAACAGTCTATCTTTGCTTGATTGGCCTTCAACCAATCCATGCCTAGAATGACATCAATATCCGAATTGCCGAGAATTATTAGAGATGCCAAGAACATGTGGCCTCCAATTTGGATTTCATTGTCATGACTTATCTTGGAAGAAGTCATCTGAACGCCGGGGAAAGTGACAGTGAGATTGCTCAAGAGGGGTTCGTGAGGTAAACTATGAGTTACATCAAACTTAGTTGAAACGAAAGAATGAGATGCTCCTGTATCGAACAACACCCTAGAAGAGATAGAGTTAACGGGCAGAGTACCAAGAACAACTTCTGGAGCTTCTTCTGCTTCCTCAGCCCTGATGTGGTTCACCCCCGCAGCACGTGCCAGAGTCCTGTTGTTGGGGACGAAAGGCCTAGTCGGGGCAGGTGCGCGGACCATCGCCTGAGTTGGAGCAGGGCGAGGTGGTGGTGGAGGAATACGGTTCTCCGGGCAGTTGTTAGAGTAGTGGCCCGTTTGCCCACACTTGTAGCAAGTCACGTTGGGACGAGCGCCCGTTGGCCTTGGCGGTCCCCCAAAACCCCTCGTAGCAAGAGCCGGGTTCGGTGGGTGAGACGCGAGTCCTGGAGGTCCTGACACGTAGGTAGCTCGTGCGAAGGCGCTGTTGGGCATCCAGATCCGACGCTTCTGAGTAGGAGCGGTGACGACTGAGGATGAAGAAGAGTTGCTCTGACGAGAGTGCTTGCTCGACTCCTCGAAGATCTTGCGCCCATGCTCCTCATTGAGCGCGATGTTGACGAGGTCCTCGAAGTTATCAGCCTTGACGAGGTTCAGCTTGTACTTGAGCGTGGGGTTGAAACCCTTGCGGAACTTGGCCATCTTCTTGACCTCAGTGTTCACCTCATCTCCAGCGTAACGAGCAAGGCGATTGAACTCGCCGTTGTACTCCATCACGTCCATCTTTCCTTGCGTCAGCGAGTTAAACTGCTCGCGCGTCATGGCCATGAGACTTTCTGGGATGTGGTGGCGTAGGAAGCCTCCCCCCAAGTGGTAACCACCCCGGGAGCTCTCATAGCCTGGAAGTTCCCCACCATGAGGCAGACTTCCCCTAAGTAGGTAGGACACGTAAGGCACCTTGTCTTGCTCAGACATGTGGGCGATAGCAAGGGTCCTTTCCATCTCGCGAAGCCAATCATCAGCTTCCAGCGGCTCACTGGGGGAAGCAAAGTTCCTTGGGCCCAGACTGAGGAAGTCTTGGCTGTCACACGTGCATTGCCTTCGTTGCGATGCCCCTGGTTGTTCTAGTAAGATTGATGATTAGCCATTTGAGCCAGGACTTGCGTCATCTGCCCAAGCAACGCAGTGATTGGTGGCGGCTCATTGCCTTCCGCACTGCGGTTGTTCCTGGTGTTCGTCATCCTAGAGAGAATGCATATTAGAACAGCAACAAGATACGTAATGCCATGGAAGAAAAAACTTGGAAAGTAGAATTCTTGCTCAAAAAACAGTTACAAACTGTAGGATAACAAGGATAAAAGCTTCTCATAGAAAAGGATCACAACATTACACTTAGTTAGCTATCAGTACAACCACCATGGTTTCATACAAAAAAGATAGCTACTAGTACATAGTTAACCATCCGTACAAGCAACGGTTTCAGTACAACAAGGACAGCTACTATTACAAAGGAAGAGATACATCGTGAAGAGTAGCTTGCACTTCCCTCGGAAGGCGAAGCTATGTACCCCTCTCGGTTGTGGCGATGGGTGTAAAGGCGGTCAAAGTACGCGTAGTACTCCGACACAACAGGAAGTATCTCGCAGAAGTAGGCATCTGGCATCTGTCTCCCATTCAGTAGTGGTCCGACGTGGTCTGGAGAAGTAGTGAGCAGTGGACCACGCTCTGGAGTGTGTCCGCCCACACCAGATAACTGACTCAGTTGTAGAAGCTGGAACCTCGGGTACGCATCCTGTGTGACGTTCCCCCTGTCGTACTGACCAAGGTGAGAGAGTGCCCGCTGAAGCTGCTCACAGACTGCTGCTAGTTCCAAGCGAAGAGCTTTAGCAACTTAGTCCGAAGACTGGCCAAACTGAGCAGTCCTGTCGAGAACGTCCGCCTCAAACTGAGAGTCTGTGTAGAAGAAGTCGTGAACGTAGCAGAACGGAGGGTAGTTGAAACAGTAGTAATTCCTGCGCAGAGTCACAGCTACGTCATAAGCTGCCAAGTGTACTGCCATGTCCACACCGGAAGCTGCAGCCTCGTACTTGTGCATAGTACCACCATCATCTCCCCTGATCCGAACTATAGCTCTGTAGAAGGTCTGTCCGAAATCCAACGGGATCTCAAACACCTTGTAAAAGGCCCACCTTATTATAAGGTAGCGACCTCCTGTGTATAGTGCTAGTCCCTGGATCGACTTGCTAGCACACACAGTTTAAGATGAAATAGCATAACATTGCATCAATATTCATTACACGATGATCCAGAAATAAATGGTTCGATACAAGGTGCATAGCCCATGGCTAGCTCAAACCGAAATAAACACACAACGGAAAGCAAATGGATAAGTGAGCTCCATCTTCATCATGTGCCACAGACAAGGCATGTTGGTTGGAGACTCGCGACCCTAACAATCCTTACTCCTCGTCAGAGGGTCCTACAATGGGGAGTTGCAGCCCAAACTATATTGGGTCAGCACAGCTGAATTGTGGTGGCAAGATGACACTTTGTAGCTAAAATTACTAAGACTATATCAACATGCATATTTGGCTCAGTGGAGTTTTAGGCTGATTTGCATAAAGCCAGTTTTGTCCTATCATTTATAAAACAACTTTTCATCTTAGCCAAACAGTACCACTGATAGAAAATAGTGAACAACTTTGAAAACTACTCACAATGAGCACCACCGATAGATACCAGTGAGCTCTCCCAAACCCTTTTTCACCCATCAAATTTTATTACAGAAATTGGGATGAGGAGATCTTCAACATCTGCCCTCTCTAGTTGCTCAAATGTCCATAACCGGGGACATGGCTAAGTATACTTAGTTTTAACTCTCGAGGGGGTGTGCACTTCCACCACAAGACCCAATCATTCCCTCGTCCATGTCACCCAATTATGAGATGGGAAAAGAGAAGACCGAGATGAGATCTTTCCGAAGCAATTCCCCGAGTCACAATGCGTGACCCGAACCAGCCTATAATCCCCCTACATCTACTGGTCACGACGGATCGGGGTCTCGCAACATGTATGATCAAGACAGAGCACATATGACATGTGGCTGCACTGGAAGCTCCTAAACAAGGTGTGTCTTCAATCTCTTTGATCCTAGGTGACTTTCCACATTTGTGCGCTTCTATCAAGGGTAATTACCATAGACATGAACAATAGACATGGACCCCCTGAGTAGCCACCCACCATGGTTCTTTGTAACATCCCAACATTTTATAATGTTCAAAAATCACTAAAATTTAAAACTTTTCTTTTTATAAAAATAAAATATTAAATGCATAAGGAAACCAACTATAAAAGACTTCAAAGTTTAATATTTCAAATGTCACAGTTTAAAACATTTTATCATCCCATGTATTTCAAAACCTTAAAATATAATTTGAGAAAAATTCTACAACTACAATTCATTTTAATTTAAATAAATTAGTTCTTTAGATGTATTTGAATTGAACCACTTAATTACAAGATTATTCAAAAGGTTATATAATTACTAAATGGTTTTCATCCCTTTAACTAAGTTCAAAATATAGTTTGGAAATTATAGGCCTATAGTGTGTAACTTTAAAAACTTCATATAATTTAAATTAATGAATTAGCCAAATAAACATTTCATTTGATTAAATGAATTTCATTTATTTTCAGAGCATGAAATGATTAATAGAATTTAAAAAAAAAGAATAAAATCAAAACAAAGGTCTTGTCCAAAGTTGTTATGAAGTTTCAAATGAATTATCATAATATAAAATATAATGTTGCACAAATTATTTTCAATTAAAAAAATGAATACCCTATATTTCACCTTTCCTAAACATTTTTATATTTAGTTCTTTAATATTATGCCAAAATAAAGATGAAGGAATTCAGCAAAACAAGTTAAATAACTTAAATTCAAACATATTGAAATGTGGGTATTTTACAAATTTTATTTAGCCAAAAGAAAATCTAAATAAGATAGAAATTCAAATTTTACTTTAAGTGTCAAATTTGTAATTAACCAATATTTCAAAATATTATTTTTCAAAAATATTCAAAACATGCCCACAATTGGTTTAACAGAAAGGTAATAATTTTACAAATTTTTAGAAATTTATTTGACATCATTTGGAGTTATAAATCAAAAGATATGAATTAAAGAAGTAAAATCAGAAAAAGAAAATGATGGCTGACGTCATGCTGACGTCAGCGGATATTCTTCAACCTCCAGAGAAAATCGCGGCCGAGATCTTCATCTCCGATTCGTCCAAATCCGAGCGATTCGTGCGGGATTGGTTGCCGAAGATACGTCCATATAAAACCCCACGTCCCCGCCGTCCTTTCGCCCCAAACCCTAGCCCTAAGACGCCGCCAGGCCGCCGGAGAAGCTCGCCGGAGCTCCATTGCCGCCGCCGCGTATTTCTTCCACTCCCGGTAAGATGAGCCCCCTCCTGCGACTGAAAACCCTCCCCTCTGCCCCACCGTGCTCGTGCTCTTGCGCCTGACGATTTTACTCGACACTTTCTCCCGCCGAAAGACGAAACCGAGCACCAACCGGAGAGCCCCGCCGCAACTGCCACTCCGGCCGTCTCTCCTAGCCGCTACGAGACGCAATCTTCGATGTCGTCACCTCTATCGACTCCGGCGTAACGTGCAGCATCTCGGCGTCGCCTTCCCAAGCCGAGGGCATCATCGGAGCACGGACGACGTCCGCACCCGAGGCCGCATCGCCGTCTCTCCGAACTCCGGCGAGAATTGCGCCGCCACCTCCTGGAAACCACGGTGAGCCTTTGGATCTATTTTTAACGGCTTAGATTAGATCGTTGTGGACGAAGCGGTACGCTCCGATCTGGACCGTCAGATCCAGATCTGACGGCCCAGATCAGATAACTTAACCACGTCAGCGCCTACGTGGCATGCCCCGTCAGCGCACAGTCAGCGCTGACGTGTATAATCAATTTCGTAATTAAATTTAATCGGCAGTTTTGCAGAAACACCCCTGTCACTTAGATCTGTCACAACTTTTTAACCACAACTCCAAATTTAATAATTTTTATATATTTGGAAAGCTCTCAACATGTAGAATATTTTGGATCTGACAAAATTCAAATTTGACTTAGTATAAAATATTCAAATTTCTAATGGTGAATTTGAGTATATTTGTAATAACTTTAAATCTATAAACCCAAAAATTGCAAATAAATATGTTTTAGAAACTTTAGAATAATTGTAAATTAATGCCACTGCTATAAAATAATTTGGAGTAAATTTTGAATGATTTCATAGTTGTGAGTTTAATTTGAATAGTTTGACTAATTTTGAAATAACTTTTAATAGAAATATTATTTTGGATTTAATCCAAATGCATTAAATATAATTAAACCACCTCTGGCTAATAACACCATCTATAAAGGAAATTGATTTATAAAAAAATAAATCACATAAAACTTTAATCTATATGCTTCCTTTTATTATGTTTTGCAAAATTGGAAACTAATTAAATTGCAATCATAATTTTATGCATATTTTATAAACTTCACAAAAATTAGGGTTATGGCTTGTGATTTAAAATTGCATTTCATGCATAGCATATGTTATAGCTATATTTTCATAAGGAAAACTCCTCTCCATTTTCTCTAAGTTAGGATCATTCTCAAACTTGTATTTTGGAAAAAGTGCTATACACTTAGACACTTAGTAAAATTCAACATGGAGCTGGAAGACCAAGGAAGGACTTAGCCAAAAAAGACTTAGAAGAATCTTCAAGGAGAAGAAACACTTAGAAGAAAATCAAGAAGAAGTCATGAAGACCAACTAGAAATATTTTCCAAGTCTTCTCTCTCTCTCTCTCTCTTTCTTTTCTCTGAAACTTCATGAAGGACTTAGAAGAAAACAGACCCTGGAAGCATCCTCAAAATGTCAAGCACTTAGAAGAAAAGTGAGAAGAAATTCAAGAAGGCCAACCCCTTTTATTCTCTAAGTCTCTCTCTCTGTCTTTTCTTCTTCTTCTGTTAGACTTCATGAAGACTAAGTAAATCCAAGACCAGCCTCGAGGATACAAGAATCATCAAGTCTGAAGATTCATCAAGACTACCAAGAGCTCAATCAAGACATCATCCAGAAGAAAGTTACAAGTCTGGAGATGAAGCCTGGAGGACAACTACAACTTTCTTTCTATCTTTCCCTCCTTCCTAATCTTGTCTTTAGACTTAAACAAATTTTGATCATGATGTTATCATCTTGAAGTTGTTGGATCCTAGCAGCATAGTGGGATGAAGCGGCCTGGAACCAAACCTTACATGTCCACGTACATGAGACCTGTTCCACAATTTAAGTGGCTGGCCGGGTGTCTGTCTCTCTCACTATAGTGAATGTCCAATTTACAAAGAGTTGATAATAATTGTTGATCTCTTAAAAAAATGACATAGTATATTTTTCTCTAAGTATTTGCACATCATGGCTAAGCCATTAGAGTGCTTGTTTCAAGAAGATATAAAACAAAGTATGTTTAGCCAACTTAAGACCTCAGTCCTTAGTCATTCTTGACCCACCTATTTGCCTTGCATTAACTTAAGAGATTTTCAAAGCATCATGCATCTCTAGCCCTTAGAAATAATTTGCATATCATACATGACATGTTTTCCTTAGGAGTTTTCCAAAACTTGTTGTTCATTTGATATGAGCATGTATGTTTGATGATTGTTGTTTGTTGATTGTTGTATTGTTGTTTGCTATTATTGTTTAGATTAAACGGAGAGCAAACGTTCGTTGTTGAAAAGAGTTATGAACAACGACAACATTCAAAGGCAAGTGGCACACCTCATAAACTTCCTATTTTTATATGCATTACTTAGTGTATTTTTATATGCATGTGTTGCCATGCTAAACCTGTGTAGAATCCATTATACCTGTGTCTAGGTTCCTATGCAATACTTAGTAGAATTATTGTTGCTATGCAAATGTTGTTTTGTGAAAATCTAAATTCTACTAAGTTAAGAATGAAACACCTGGGTGGTAATTGGTCGGATGGTTTATGTTGAGTGGCTACTCAGGTCCATTTCTATGGTTCCTAGAGTATGTACACTTGAGAACGGCCACCCAGGAACAGAGGAATCTGAAGAACTCCGAGTGACGATTGCTTCCAGTGCAGCCATTGCCATATGGGCTCTGGCTTGATCAATTATGTTGCATGGACTCTCTCCGGCTTGACAAGTAGATGTAGGGGGATGTTAGGTGGAACGGGTCAAGCCATGTGGGAGGGAAAATGCTTCTGAAAGATCTCGTCTCATTCTCTCCTTTCGTTATCACAAATGGTGTGTAAAGGATACTTTGGGTTGAATGGGTACAATGGTGAAAGTGCACAACCTCTGCAGAGTGTAAAACTAAGTACTTAGCCGTGTCCCCGGTTACGGACAATTTTGAGCAGCTGATCAAGGACGTCAACGGAGGATTCCACCATTCCAACTTCAAAAGTAAAACTTGATGGGTGAACAAGGGAAGATGAGATTTATGGTTTTCATGCCATACTCGTCGATTTCAAGAAAAGTGTTTTCCAAAGAGTAGGAAAAATTGGCTTTATGCAAATTAGCCTTGAGCTCCACCAGCCAAATATTCATATAGGCTTTAGAGTTACTGCCTTAAGTGTCCACCATAGTGTCACTTGGCAGACTCCATTTTTAATGGAATCTGACCCACGTTGTTGCAATATTTTTCTTATTGCAGATGTGATCAGATGACGAGTGAGGTTTCGTTAAGGGATTTCGAGTCTGCAACCAACATGTTTTCGCCAGTGGCAGCATGAAAGTTATAGAGACTCACTGCTATTGTATTTTCCGCTGTGTACTTTTTCAATGCTAGCTTTATGCTATGCAACTTGTATCAAATATTTTGTAATTCTGGATCATCGATGTAATATAATTGATGCTTTGTTGTGATATTACATCGTAAACTGTGTGTGCAAATGAATCGATCCAGGGATTTGCACTATACACGGGTATCTGCCTTATCTTAAGAGCAGGTACGCTACAGATGGTATCAGAGCACTGTGTTGCCTGTAGGTTCGAAACCCTAGGTTTGGATAGAAATAGGATTTGACCATAGGATTGAAAATCTATTTTTCTTCACATTTCTAAAAACAAATCTTTTCACCATGTTTTCTCGTATTCTCATCTACTATCAACCTTCTGAAAACCTCTTATCTTTTTCTAGATGACCATGTTCTTATAGTCTAAGTCTGAATTCCGCTGTCTCATATGGAAAAGCTACGATTAATCATGAAGTTCTGCATGCATGGAAGACCACTGAAGAATCAGGATTCGACCAACACTTCTAAGATATCCAAGAAAGTTGAACAAGAACTTGAAGCAGTCATGAAGGAGGTAGATTTGACCACCACCAAAAATAGAATGATGATATCGTGTTAGTGTATTGATCATATCAACTTGGCTATATGACAATACTAGATTGTTTGTTTGTTGTGAACCTTGTTGCTTGATGTTTGTTAGATGTTGATTGATTATGTTATAAATTGGTTGCCTTGTTTTGTTTTATTGAACTAGGACTCCTCCATAAGTACAGATAATTCAACTCATATCTTTCTAAACCAAACAGATGTCTCACCCCAATGCCAACATCAATGATTGCATACAACTATGCGACTATTATTAGAGAACCAGAGTCAGCTGTTGAAGATGATCAATGACCAATTGCCTAAGATTGATCAAAACCATAGGGATTTTGAAGAGAACCTTATGACCAAACCAAAGGCATGCAAAACTTGTGGAGAGATAGGACATACGTCCCAAGAATGCACTGATGAGTGGCCCCATGGTCATACCGAACACCCAGTTAGGGAATGCCCCACAAGTCAGATGTCTTGCTGTTTTTGTGAAGCAACAAATCACGTTCCAACTCAACATCAACTCTACCCCGTGGTGCAAGAAGTCAGTCAGCAAGCCAAAAGGGGGATACAACAAAATCTCATGAAGCATGTGGAAGTACAAGAAAACAAGGAGGAACACAAAAGAGATACTAGCCATATAACATGTTTTACATGTGGAGAACTAGGACATTACTCATGGGGCTGCAAAGAGAAAAGGACTGGTCAGGATACTGAACCAAATCTTCATCAAAATGAGACTGTGAGTCATACTAAGGTGAAGAATGAAATAAGAGTAAGGTCACTTCCGAAGAAATCCAAGAGTACCTCCAAGTGTTGCTATAAATGTGAAGGAGATCACCTAGCTCGAAATTGTCCCATCAAACGAGACAGGACTTCTTTAATTGAGATAGAATATGGCAAACAAGATTTGGAAGAACTTTTAGCCCTAGAAACATCTAAGAAGAAGAGGAACTTAAGTGACGTAACTTGCTACAAATGTAAAGACAAAGGACATTATGCTGATAAATGCCCAGTGAAGATGAAGGAGAAATGCCTTAACCGCTCACACCAGAAAATCATCAGTCCCGTGACATGTCGCAGATGCGGAGCAACAAGACACTATGTCAGAGGCTGCCCAGAGTGGAAGGAGGATAAATCTATCCAAGGACCGAGTGGAAAGCGTGAGTGCTAAAAGTTTTCTGTATCCACCACATGCCATTGTAGTTTGAACACTTGTACGCTCTACACCAGAGGAATAAACAAGATTACACAAAATTTCTAGACTGACCACAAAAATTTCTTTTAAGGGTGGTAGCCACCTAGATAATTCAAACCCAGTCGCTTAAACCCAGAGATCTCAAACTATCTTTCTTTTCATCCTCCTAATCAGAAAAACCATTCACTGCCAAGTTTTCAAGTTTCCATGTCAGAAATTTCATTTCCCAAAACATCTCGAGTTATCAGAATCACACGAGCTTTTGCTTTGTCTTTCTAGCTTCTCCGAATCTCGGGGACGAGATTCCCTTTTAAGGGTGGTAGTCTGTAACATCCCAACATTTATAATGTTCAAATATCACTAAAATTTAAAACTTTTCTTTTTATAAAAATAAAATATTAAATGCATAAGGAAACCAACTATAAAAGACTTCAAAGTTTAATATTTCAAATGTCACAGTTTAAAACATTTTATCATCCCATGTATTTCAAAACCTTAAAATATAATTTGAGAAAAATTCTACAACTACAATTCATTTTAATTTAAATAAATTAGTTCTTTAGAAGTATTTGAATTGAACCACTTAATTACAAGATTATTCAAAAGGTTATATAATTACTAAATGGTTTTCATCCCTTTAACTAAGTTCAAAATATAGTTTGGAAATTATAGGCCTATAGTGTGTAACTTTAAAAACTTCATAGAATTTAAATTAATGAATTAGCCAAATAAACATTTCATTTGATTAAATGAATTTCATTTATTTTCAGAGCATGAAATGATTAATAGAATTTAAAAAAAAAGAATAAAATCAAAACAAAGGTCTTGTCCAAAGTTGTTATGAAGTTTCAAATGAATTATCATAATATAAAATATAATGTTGCACAAATTATTTTCAATTAAAAAAATGAATACCCTATATTTCACCTTTCCTAAACATTTTTATATTTAGTTCTTTAATATTATGCCAAAATAAAGATGAAGGAATTCAGCAAAACAAGTTAAATAACTTAAATTCAAACATATTGAAATGTGGGTATTTTACAAATTTTATTTAGCCAAAAGAAAATCTAAATAAGATAGAAATTCAAATTTGACTTTAAGTGTCAAATTTGTAATTAACCAATATTTCAAAATATTATTTTTCAAAAATATTCAAAACATGCCCACAATTGGTTTAACAGAAAGGTAATAATTTTACAAATCTTTAGAAATTTATTTGACATCATTTGGAGTTATAAATCAAAAGATATGAATTAAAGAAGTAAAATCAGAAAAAGAAAATACTGGCTGACGTCATGCTGACGTCAGCGGATCTTCTTCAACCTCCGGAGAAAATCGCGGCCGAGATCTTCATCTCCGATTCGTCCAAATCCGAGCGATTCGTGCGGGATTGGTTGCTGAAGATACGTCCATATAAAACCCCACGTCCCCGCCGTCCTTTCGCCCCAAACCCTAGCCCTAAGACGCCGCCAGGCCGCCGGAGAAGCTCGCCGGAGCTCCATTACCGCCGCCGCGTATTTCTTCCACTCCCGGTGAGATGAGCCCCCTCCTGCGACTGAAAACCCTCCCCTCTGCCCCACCGTGCTCGTGCTCTTGCGCCTGACGATTTTACTCGACACTTTCTCCCGCCGAAAGACGAAACCGAGCACCAACCGGACAGCCCCGCCGCAACTGCCACTCCGGCCGTCTCTCCTAGCCGCTACGAGACGCAATCTTCGATGTCGTCACCTCTATCGACTCCGGCGTAACATGCAGCATCTCGGCGTCGCCTTCCCAAGCCGAGGGCATCATCGGAGCACGGACGACGTCCGCACCCGAGGCCGCATCGCCGTCTCTCCGAACTACGGCGAGAAATGCGCCGCCACCTCCTGGAAACCACGGTGAGCCTTTGGATCTATTTTTAACGGCTTAGATTAGATCGTTGTGGACGAAGCGGTACGCTCCGATCTGGACCGTCAGATCCAGATCTGACGGCCCAGATCAGATAACTTAACCACGTCAGCGCCTACGTGGCATGCCCCGTCAGCGCACAGTCAGCGCTGACGTGTATAATCAATTTCCTAATTAAATTTAATCGGCAGTTTTGCAGAAACACCCCTGTCACTTAGATCTGTCACAACTTTTTAACCACAACTCCAAATTTAATAATTTTTATATATTTGGAAAGCTCTCGACATGTAGAATATTTTGGATCTGACAAAATTCAAATTTGACTTAGTATAAAATATTCAAATTTCTAATGGTGAATTTGAGTATATTTGTAATAACTTTAAATCTATAAACCCAAAAATTGCAAATAAATATGTTTTAGAAACTTTAGAATAATTGTAAATTAATGCCACTGCTATAAAATAATTTGGAGTAAATTTTGAATGATTTCATAGTTGTGAGTTTAATTTGAATAGTTTGACTAATTTTGAAATAACTTTTAATAGAAATATTATTTTGGATTTAATCCAAATGCATTAAATATAATTAAACCACCTCTGGCTAATAACACCATCTATAAAGGAAATTGATTTATAAAAAAATAAATCACATAAAACTTTAATCTATATGCTTCCTTTTATTATGTTTTGCAAAATTGGAAACTAATTAAATTGCAATCATAATTTTATGCATATTTTATAAACTTCACAAAAATTAGGGTTATGGCTTGTGATTTAAAATTGCATTTCATGCATAGCATATGTTATAGTTATATTTTCATAAGGAAAACTCCTCTCCATTTTCTCTAAGTTAGGATCATTCTCAAACTTGTATTTTGGAAAAAGTGCTATACACTTAGACACTTAGTAAAATTCAACATGGAGCTGGAAGACCAAGGAAGGACTTAGCCAAAAAAGACTTAGAAGAATCTTCAAGGAGAAGAAACACTTAGAAGAAAATCAAGAAGAAGTCATGAAGACCAACTAGAAATATTTTCCAAGTCTTCTCTCTCTCTCTCTCTCTTTCTTTTCTCTGAAACTTCATGAAGGACTTAGAAGAAAACAGACCCTGGAAGCATCCTCAAAATGTCAAGCACTTAGAAGAAAAGTGAGAAGAAATTCAAGAAGGCCAACCCCTTTTATTCTCTAAGTCTCTCTCTCTGTCTTTTCTTCTTCTTCTGTTAGACTTCATGAAGACTAAGTAAATCCAAGACCAGCCTCGAGGATACAAGAATCATCAAGTCTGAAGATTCATCAAGACTACCAAGAGCTCAATCAAGACATCATCCGGAAGAAAGTTACAAGTCTGGAGATGAAGCCTGGAGGACAACTACAACTTTCTTTCTATCTTTCCCTCCTTCCTAATCTTGTCTTTAGACTTAAACAAATTTTGATCATGATGTTATCATCTTGAAGTTGTTGGATCCTAGCAGCATAGTGGGATGAAGCGGCCTGGAAAAAAACCTTACATGTCCACGTACATGAGACCTGTTCCACAATTTAAGTGGCTGGCCGGGTGTCTATCTCTCTCACTATAGTGAATGTCCAATTTACAAAGAGTTGATAATAATTGTTGATCTCTTAAAAAAATGACATAGTATATTTTTCTCTAAGTATTTGCACATCATGGCTAAGCCATTAGAGTGCTTGTTTCAAGAAGATATAAAACAAAGTATGTTTAGCCAACTTAAGACCTCAGTCCTTAGTCATTCTTGACCCACCTATTTGCCTTGCATTAACTTAAGAGATTTTCAAAGCATCATGCATCTCTAGCCCTTAGAAATAATTTGCATATCATACATGACATGTTTTCCTTAGGAGTTTTCCAAAACTTGTTGTTCATTTGATATGAGCATGTATGTTTGATGATTGTTGTTTGTTGATTGTTGTATTGTTGTTTGCTATTATTGTTTAGATTAAACGGAGAGCAAACGTTCGTTGTTGAAAAGAGTTGTGAACAACGACAACATTCAAAGGCAAGTGGCACACCTCATAAACTTCCTATTTTTATATGCATTACTTAGTGTATTTTTATATGCATGTGTTGCTATGCTAAACCTGTGTAGAATCCATTATACCTGTGTCTAGGTTCCTATGCAATACTTAGTAGAATTATTGTTGCTATGCAAATGTTGTTTTGTGAAAATCTAAATTCTACTAAGTTAAGAATGAAACACCTGGGTGGTAATTGGTCGGATGGTTTATCTTGAGTGGCTACTCAGGTCCGTTTCTATGGTTCCTAGAGTATGTACACTTGAGAACGGCCACCCAGGAACAGAGGAATCTGAAGAACTCCGAGTGACGATTGCTTCCAGTGCAGCCATTGCCATATGGGCTCTGGCTTGATCAATTATGTTGCGTGGACTCTCTCCGGCTTGACAAGCAGATGTAGGGGGATGTTAGGTGGAACGGGTCAAGCCATGTGGGAGGGAAAATGCTTCTGAAAGATCTCGTCTCATTCTCTCCTTTCCTTATCACAAATGGTGTGTAAAGGATACTTTGGGTTGAATGGGTACAATGGTGAAAGTGCACAACCTCTGCAGAGTGTAAAACTAAGTACTTAGCCGTGTCCCCGGTTTCGGACAATTTTGAGCAGCTGATCAAGGACGTCAACGGAGGATTCCACCATTCCAACTTCAAAAGTAAAACTTGATGGGTGAACAAGGGAAGATGAGATTTATGGTTTTCATGCCATACTCGTCGATTTCAAGAAAAGTGTTTTCCAAAGAGTAGGAAAAATTGGCTTTATGCAAATTAGCCTTGAGCTCCACCAGCCAAATATTCATATAGGCTTTAGAGTTACTGCCTTAAGTGTCCACCATAGTGTCACTTGCCAGACTCCATTTTTAATGGAGTCTGACCCACGTTGTTGCAATATTTTTCTTATTGCAGATGTGATCAGATGACGAGTGAGGTTTCGTTAAGGGATTTCGAGTCTGCAACCAACATGTTTTCGCCAGTGGCAGCATGAAAGTTATAGAGACTCACTGCTATTGTATTTTCCGCTGTGTACTTTTTCAATGCTAGCTTTATGCTATGCAACTTGTATCAAATATTTTGTAATTCTGGATCATCGATGTAATATAATTGATGCTTTGTTGTGATATTACATCGTAAACTGTGTGTGCAAATGAATCGATCCAGGGATTTGCACTATACACAGGTATCTGCCTTATCTTAAGAGCAGGTACGCTACATTCTCCAACCAGCACCCAGGTAGTTCATTAATTAACTTCATTAATTTTTTGCGATCCAACTAGTCAAAACTTTTTTCATTGCTTGGCTACGCGTCCTACTAAGTGTTCTTACTTCTAAGCTCAGGGTGGGGGATAGCTAAACAGTACATAGGAGCATAGCATAATATAGTAACTTCACACAACTCCTAACATGCATACTACAAAAAAACTCTACTATGCATATAGTGAAAATAATAGGTGGTTTATGAGGGTCACTTGCCTTTTGAAAGTTTTCGTTTCTCACACTCTCTTCAACGAAGAACGTTTCACTTCGTTCAATCTATACGATGAAAGAATAATACAATAAACAAACAATTTGACAAACACATAACACAAATCAACATCACAGTATTGTGTTAAACAATATTTGATTCAATTCATTTAATTTTATTGTCAGGTCTTATCACATAATTCAGTTTACAAAAGGAATAAATGTGATAGGACTTAGGGTTTGCCATCTATGGTCAAGGGATGGCATAATTCAAATTTGAGCATTTCAAATCTGAATGGGTTGAAGTATTGTTTCAAAGATTGTAATGGTTGGTTATGTTGAAAATGTTTGCACAATGGTTTGGTGGAAAGGAAATAACACCACTTTCAAACCATGGTTGTAATTTTAGAAGTCCAAAGGAGTTTAAAACCAAATCACTAGTTTATGAATCCTATGGATCTAATGAAGTATTAGTATTTGTTTTCTCTAGACCTATTGTTATTTTAGGGACATTCCACAAAAGGATTCCCATTAACATGATTTATAGAATTTATGTTATATCTAATTTACAAAAATTGAGTCTCTGATTTATAAAACCATATTTGATTAGAAAAAAATCATTTCTAATAGTGGCAACATGTTATACTAATTTAAAGGTTTGTACAAATATTTTATTTGCATTTTTAGGATCCATGAATTTATATTTATATCAAATTTACCCAATTCTTCCATTTAAAATTTGAATACATTTAAACTAATATAATCTTGAAATCTAATAGGTTTTAAACATATAGTTACAATTTTATTTTCAAAAGTGGTTGAGTAGGCTTAGTTTTGTTACCTCAAGTCAAAAGATAATACTTGTGTTATTTTTGTAAAAGAAAACAATTTAATAAGGTTAATATAATTTAAACTATGTTATAAACATACAATTAGGGTTTCTGTTTTTAAATGGAAATGACATTGATAAAATTAATTTTAACAGTGCAACATTATTATACAGATCCTAAGTTTCCCAAAACTATTTTATTTGAAATTATTGGACTTATGGATTTGAACCTAGGTCAAATTTACTCAAATCATCCATTTGAAATTTGAATGAATTTAAACTAGTAGAATTTGAAATTGGACAGTGGTAAAAGATTCTACAGGTCAAGGGCTTTCCAATGGTATAAAGTTTGTCAAATTTGGATTGGTGAATAAAAATATATAATGTGTTGAAATTTCAGGGCCTTTTCTACTAAATTGCCTTTAATTTAATTCGGAAATTAATCCATAAAAGCTCGGATGACGTGGCGGACTATGATTGGCTGATACCGGTTCGTTAAGTGATCTAATCGCAGCCGTTGGATGAAGATCGAATGGCTCTGGGAGGGTTGACCTATACCTCGGCGGCGGAACTGGCCGGAGATGGGAGGCACGGCGGCGGACGGCTCCGGCGAGCACGCAAACAGCGCTCCGGTTGCTTCCTGGCTCCAAGAGACGACAAAGGGGATGAGCGCGCGATGGGGAAGTAGATGGTGAAGGCGGCGACGACGATTTCTTCCCGTAGAAGCGCGGCGGCGTGGTCGGAGGTGCGGTTCTCCGGTGAGCTTCGGTTCACTTATGAAGTCGAGGCTACGGCTACGAACACATTCGCGCGAGCGGTCATAGAGGGGAAGAACGATGCGTCCTAAGAGATGGAGGGAGTCTCGAGCTCTGGTTGTTACTCACCTCGCTGGGATTATAGAAAATGCAGTGGCGGCGGTGGCTACTCCAGCAACGAAATCCGTTGGCCTCGAGGCACCAATCGGGGCGGAGACAGAGGGAAACGAGGCTGGGGTCGCGGGGATTTAAAAGAGGCTGTGGGCGCATCGTGGGGGTGCTCGAGGGAGTGGGGTGTGGGCGAGGTCGTGGGAGGGCTTGCTCCGGTCGTGGGCACGGTTGGAGGTTAGGGATAACCTCCCCTGACGGGTGGGGCCCCTTGTCAGTGAGGGAGGAGAAGAGAAACGCGGGCTGGGCTGGTGTTGGGCTCGACCCAGCTAATCATTTTTTTATTTCTTTTCCTTTTTATTTTCCTTTTCTATTTTTCTTATTTATTAATTATCTTTTATTTTACTATTCAGAATGAGTCCAAACAAATTTCTCTAGTTTTGTAATAATCATATAATTCATTTAAAACCAACATATACATGTTTCCAAATTTTTCAAATTGCGACATCTTTGAATAAAGTAATCTGACTCATTTTGGCAAATTTAAAAATAGAGTTTTATCGAAGGAATTTGAGTCTTAGTAAAATTAAGAAACTTTCACAAATTCAAATGTTTAAATCAAATCCTTCCAAACCCATTTTCTAATCAAACACTTGAATCAAACTATATTTTAAAATTAGAGAATGTCCCAAATAGTTTCATGACTTCATAAATATTGTCTTAGGGTTCAATAGGAACCTAGGTACAATATTTTGAAATATATAATTGAGCCAAAACCATTTTAGAAATGGCCATAACTTAATAACTTGAAGTACTTTGTAAATATGTTTTAGGGTTTAATAAATCTTTAGAATATTTATTTATAGTTCCACACTCAAGTTTGAAAATAAAGTTTACTTGATTGAAATAATATCATAATACTTTTGAATAAGTCATAATAATCCTTTTTAGTTGTCCTTCTTGGATATTGATGATTTTATTTTAATATGAGATAAAAGTTTTAAATTTTTGTGATTTTTAAACATTCCAAAATTTTGGGATGTTACACAGCTGGTACTCTGGAAGCCAACGGAACCCGAGATAATCAACCATGCCTCTGAGAAGCCCCGAGAAACCGGTAGTCCGCTCGCACTGCGTCACACGTACCACCTGGTAGTGCGCCATCTACATAGCAGTTTGAAGTAGAAGTTAGTTGCCGGAAACCAAAAGGATTGATTGCACAAAATAGATTGTACAACAACACAGAGATGATTCAAGTGAAAGGTAGAACAACAACTGATTGATTCAAGAATGAAACTGAACATAGCCGAAGAGGTTGATAACTGCCGTCGGGTGGCTGCCCCCGGGGTAGGGCAGAACCCGGTACAGATCAGCAGCATGGCTACATGGATTGACCTTTGGAATGTACTAAGGGCTGTCGCTTGGTGCATTGAAGGGGCAACTTGACCTTTGGATGGTTGTCAGGGCCAGAGTGCCTCTTGGGGGCCGCAAGGGTCATCTGTAGAGACTATAAATAGACCCCCAGACCCCCAGAGCAGCACAAGCATCAGCAGAGGGTTCCTCTAAGAACCAGTTTCTCGAAGATGTCTTTGATGAAAACCTAAGACATCTTCGTGAAACTGGGCCTAGAGATACTTCTCTTGTGTGGCTAACCGGATTCTAGATGGAACCCGGTGTTGGCCGGAAGGGTTGTCCGGCATGGTGGTATGTTGGAATAGTCCGGCATGGTCCCGGGTAGAGGAGAACCTGGGTCGCCCGGATAGGCATCTTGGATTAAGTCTAACCGACTAACTGAAATTAGTTCTGGTTAGTTATATTCATTGTGCATGAAGGCTCTATGGAGGTACCAGAGTGAGAAACCGAAATGGGGCATCTCGGACAGGAGTCAAGGAACAGGAGTCAAGGAGCAGGCTTTCCGCCTGACGCGGGGGGAGGTCATATCCCTCCTGACATGGAAGCATAGTCACCTGCGGCCTGACACGGGAGCGTGTCAGCCGGTACGATGACGCTGCGACAAGACCGGACATACCTAGTCCGGCAATCCGGAAAAGGCTACTAGGCATGGGTGAAGACATGTCTTGTCTCTAACAAGGGGACAATGATGATCCAGGATGGCGCCTGCGGTCCTTGCCGGGATGATGACGGCAGGGCTATGCCGGATAGCTCGGCGGCTAGGTCGCAGTAGCTGGTGTCGACATAACCGTTGGCCTGGCCAGTGGGCCCACCCGGATTAGGGTTTTCGGCCCTCCCGGCCAGAACTCTATAAAAGGCGCCATAACTCCTCTTGTGGAGGGACGACCAACTTGTGTGCCAAAACTATAGTCTCATTTATTCCTAGAGCATTTACTTCTACTCCCTCTCTAATTCATCTAGTTCATCACCGAAACAGCTCAAGGAGCAAGTTGTAGATCTTGTGACATCCATGTAGAGAGAGGAAAGGAAGGAGTAGGGGTCTTACCTCCTCATGAGGGCCCCGAACCTGGGTATATCATGTGTTTTGTCTTGCCTTCCTGCATTTGCTTGCGTTTTGGAGATGTTCGAGTGTGTTCTTTGGTGTTCTTGAGTGTTTCGGACTCTCTTACCGTGTGAGCTTCTCAGCTCGCTAGCCCTCCGCGGATCCACCAGCGTCCATCGGCCCCACACATTAGCCATCCTATGGCATCTGCCGTGATACCACCACGACAGTTGGCGCCCACCATGGGGCAGACAGAGGCGCTGGCTGGTGTACACATCCGGACGGGTTCCAACGTCCACTCCGACATCCGAGTTCTCCGGCCTTGTCGTCAGTCTCGGCGAGATGGACTTTGTCCGCGACAACGCAGGCTTCTTCCGGAACAGGCTCTTCCCGGTGAACGGCTGCCTCATCTACTCCGGCGTCTTCACCACCTACGTCGCCACCAAGATCATCTACGACTACCCGGACGTCGTGTAAGAGGCCGAGGATCCACCCGTGATCCGTGCCGCCCGGGATCAGCGTACCGATCGCCTCACGAGCTGCGTCGCGGTCATGATGGCCGGGGTGACCGAGGAGGTGTTCGAGGATGCCGCGGATGGCGACGCCAGCGGGGGCGAACCTTGCGCGGCAAAACCTCCTCAGGAGCAAGGTGCTGCCCGGGATGGTGATCCCCGACCTTCCCAGCAGCGCCGCAGGCCGGACCCCCTCTCGGGTCGGGTTGCCAAGTTGGTTGTTCCCTTGACGGTCGACGCTGACGCCCACGTCACCACTGCTGACTTGGAAGAGCATCGCAGATTGTTGCATGCTGAGGCACAAGAGAACGCCGAGATCCACCGTGAGCTTAGTGCTATCCTTCGTGAGTACGATGCGGCTCACGGGTTCCCTAGGATAGATTCCAGGGATAAACGCATTGCGGATCTGCGCAAGAAGGGCAGGATGATAAACGATGAGTTGGCTGGGGGTGCTGCACCTAGCCATAGCAGAACACCTAGTCTTGCCTTAGTGGACAAGCCGGTGTACAGCTCACCCGCCAAAACACTTAGGGCTGCAGAGGCAGCTATGGCCGAGTTGGCTGGGCTATCCGGGGAAGCCCTGAGCAAGCAGGATGAGCGGGTCAACGAGCTAGTCGTTGAGGCTAACCGGCTATACAAGGCCTTTAAGAAGAAGAACCCGGGAGCAGGATCCGAGGTGTACTCGGCTAGGGCCGAGAGCAACAGGTCGGGAGGAGAGGCTTCCTTTCCCCATCCGAGTAAGAGCAAGAGCCGGAGTCGAAGTTGCGGCTCCGGGAAAAACAAGCAACTGTAGACATACGACTCGGCCTTTGCCGGAATCCAGCAAGCCGGGCAGAACAATGTCGGTCAGGCTTAGAGCAGCCATGGCGGTGGTAACCGTGGTGTAGCAAATAACGGCCCGGCTAGCCGTGGTACTCCACCTCGGAATCCGCCGCAAAATCAGGGAAACTGGCAGAGGGATGCCGCCTCTGTTCCACAGCAAGCTGTAGTTCCTGTAGTTAACAGGCATGACGATGACAACTCGAGGTTGCAGCAACTCGGATACCAGCCTAACGAGAATCCTCTGGGATCTCGGATAGGAACTCGGTAGCTAGATCCAGCTGATGCCATGCTTAGGCTCGACCAGATTCACCTGTACGAATTAGTAGAAGAGCAAGGACCTCCGGGACCTGCCTGCTTTGGACCTCGGATCATGCGGAAACCGGCGGTGCGAAATTTTCAGCTCAAACGGGGTGCCAAGACCTATGACGGCAGCTCGAATCCGGAGGATTGGCTGACCGACTATGTAACTGCAGTAAGCATAGCCGGAGGAAACAGGCGCTGGGCGGTACGATACATGCCGCAGATGTTGGATGGACCTGACAGGATCTGGTTGAACAACCTAAGGACTGACAGCATAGACTGTTGGTTAAATTTTGAGGAGGCCTTCATCAGCAACTTCACCAGCACCTACAAGAGGCCCAATCAACCTCAGCAACTTGCCATTTGCAAGCAGAGGGATAATGAGACTGAGCGAGAGTACCTTACTCGGTGGAGCAACATCCCTAATTCTTGCGAAGGAGCTGTTGAGGCACATGCCATATCATGGTTTGCGCAGGGATGCCGGCATGGCTCCATGCTATGGCAGAAGTTGCAGAGGAAGATGCCGGTTACCTAGGCCGAAACCATGCGCATCGCCGACACCTACACACTTGGTGACCCCATGCAGCCCCTGGTGGATTTCGGAGACTCCAGCAGGAGGAATTGGGGGAACCAGCGCTCGGGGCCGAGCAGGAACCATGACCGCCAGGATTTCGGTCAGAAAAGAAGCCATCCCGACTTCCACTATGCTTCACAACATGTTGTGGCTGTGGGCCGAGATCAAGGGGATGCCGGTAATAACCAGTGTCAGAAAGTGGCTGGCCCAGCTTGGGGGCAGAGCCAAGAGGTGCAGAAGACTTGGCTGGACCAGAAGAAGCCACTGACGTATGACGAGATGCTGAACAAGCCATGTTGCTACCACACTCTGGAATCCAACAAGCCTTCGAATCACTCTACCCGGCAGTGCAGCTGGTACTAGCGCACGTTGCAGGAAGGTAGTGCTAGAGCTACTCGGCCAAACGCTCTGGTGGCACGGCCGAATATTCCGAGACCTCCTCCACCATTGACAGGAGCTAATGCAATTCGGGTCAATCAGCCCAATCAGAGACCTCCTCCCCCACGACCAGTGAACGTGGTTAGTGTCAGAAATGACAATGGTGCAACTACCGGGATATCAGCAAGGCAACTAACGGGAAGCTCATCAGATCTACGTAGTCTTTGTGACTGAGCCCACTGATCGGAAGAGCGTGCGTTAGCGTGCTCTGGAGGTAAATGTTGTGATCCCGGCGGTGCCTAAGTGTCTGCACTGGTCCGAGATGGAGATCACCTGGAGCCGGAAGGATCATCCCCGGGTTATGCCCAAGCAAGGTGGTTATGCTTTGGTGGTAGACCCGACCTTTGTCGGGCCAAGCCTCAACATCGGCTTCAGCCGGGTTCTGATGACTATTGCAGTGCCATTAACATCATGTACAAGGATACCATGCTGAATCTAGGGGTGTCCATGAACACGCTGCTCCCAACCGGGATGAATTTCCATGGCATTGTGCCAGGAGTCTCTTGCTCGCCTATAGGCAAGATTTGGGTTGAAGTGCTGTTTGGAACCCGGGAGAACTGCCGGAACGAGAGCTTGGAGTTCGAGATCGTGGATCTCGAGAGCCCATATCATGCACTGATCGGCAGGCCTGCATTGGCCAAGTTCATGATCTCCACTTACATGGGCTACCTGAAGATGAAGATGTCGGGGCCAAATGGAGTGATCACCATCTCGGGAGACTACAAGCGCTCCATTGAGTGTGCCTCGGTCGGCTCGTCTCTAGCCGAGTCCCTGGTCATAGCTGAGGAGAAGAAGAGGATCCAGCAAGTGGTGGCGATGGCCAAGACATCTTAGCTTGGCATGCCCGGGATGGTGAACCCGGAGCAGAATGCCTCATTCAAGGCGCCAAGGGAGACCAAGAAGGTGGAGGTTGACCCCAGCAACCCGGCGCGCCAAGTTATCATTGGCAGCAACCTGGACAGCAAATAGGAAGGCGAGCTCGTCGACTTCCTCCGTGAGAATCGGGATGCCTTTGCGTGGTCGAATGACGATCCGCAAGGTGTTCCGAGGGAGTTGGTTGAGCACTCATTATTCGTCAGGCCTGACGTAAGCCGGTGAAGCAACCGACTAGGCGCCTCTCGGACGAGAGAAGAGCTGCCATCATGGAGAACCTCGCGGTACTTCTGGCTGCCAGGTTTGTGATGGAAGTGATGTATCCGGATTGGATATCAAATCCGGTCCTGGTTGAGAAGAAGAAAGATGATTCCCTCCTGCTCAAGGTGTGGCGCATGTGCATCGACTTCACCAACCTCAACCAGGCATGCCCGAAAGATCCATTTCCACTCTAACAGATAGATGAAGTGATCGATTCCACTGCCGGGTGTGAGCTTTTGACTTTTTTAGATGCTTATTCTGGTTTCCACCAGATACCTTTGAACCCGGATGATCAATTGAAAACTTCTTTTATTACCCCGTATGGGGCTTATTGCTATCGTGTTATGACTTTTGGTTTCAGAAATGCTAGTGCTACATACCAGATATGCATGCAGAAATGTTTACATGACCAGATAGGCCGGATGCCGAGGTCTATGTCGACGACATAGTCATAAAAACAAAAGAAAAGTCTTCTCTGATTGATGATCTGAGAGAAACAGTCAAAAACTTAAGAAAATTCCTGATGAAATTGAAGCCAAATAAATGTACATTCGGTGTCCCGGCAGGCAAGTTACTCGGTTTCCTAATGTCAAGTCGGGGAATTGAGGTCAATCCGGGTAAGATAGGTGCAATAGAGGGCATGAAACTGTCGACACGTCTCAAAGATGTGCAGAAGTTCACTTGTTGCATGGCATCCCTAAGTCGGTTTGTGAGCCGGCTAGGGGAGAAAGCCTTGCCCTTGTATCAGTTGATGAAAAAGAGCAAAACGTTTGAATGGAACCCCAGTAATGGCATCCCCATTGCCAGGCGTTTAATGATTTAAAGAAGATGCTCTCAACAGCACCAGTATTGGCATCCCCATTGCCCAAGGAACCCATGTTGCTCTTCATCGGTGCCACAAACCGGGTAGTGAGTGTGGCCACAGTGGTGGAAAGAGAAGAAGGGGACAAGCTGGTACAGAGACCAGTGTACTACCTGAGCGAGGTGATCTCAACCTCCAAGCAGAACTACCCGCACTACCAGAAGATGGCGTATGGGGTGTACTCGGCGGTTACCAAGCTCAAGCACTATTTCCAAGAACACCTGAACACGGTAGTATGCGAAGCTCCCCTGGCCGAGATCATCGGCTGGAAAGATGCAAGCGGCCGAGTTGCCAAATGAGCCATCCAGTTGTCTCCGTATGCTCCGACATACGAGAGACGAGACGCCATTAAGTCGCAGGCGCTGCCAGACTTCTTGGTGGACTGGGTCGAGATGCAGTATGAACCTCCACTTCCCGACTTCAATTTTTGGAAGATGCATTTCGATGGTTCCAAGGCCAAGATCGGATAGGTTGTTGGGGTGGTCCTCACCTCACCAAAGCAAGATGTGCTGAAATATGTGCTGCAGATTCACTTCCGGGCATCTAACAATGTGGCCGAGTCCGAAGCACTGGTGCATGGGCTCAATGTCGCCAAGCAAATTGGTATCTGCCGAATAGAGTGCTTTGGTTATTCCAACTTGGTGGTGCAGCAGGTGTCGGGAAACTGGGACGCGATTGACGCCGACACGGCCTCATATCGGTTCCATGTGCAAAAAATATCCGGATTTTTCGAAAGCTGCAAGTTCAAGCACATACCAATTGGTGAAAATGAAGCAGCAGATGTGTTATCCAAGCTGGGGTCATCTCAGGATGCCATCCCACCCGGCATCGCTCTGGAGCATCTGAGAAAGCCATCTATTCAGCCTTCACCCAAGTCGGAATCCATCTTCATCCCCAAGGAGTCTGATCTGAAGCCGTGCCTATGGAGGTGGAAGTAGGAAGCACTTCACTGAACTCGGAGACCGCACCAATGAACTCGGGGACTCGACATGGCATGCATACAGAGGTGATGTCGGTTGAACCAATGGAGATAGATGCTCCCATGTTCCCTGTACGACCGGTCCCAGATTCGGCGCAGCACATCATGGCATACATATCGGATGGCACCCTTCCGGAGAATGAGGTGGAGGCCATGCAAATACTACGAAGATCCAAGGCCTAAACAATCATCAATCAAGAGCTGTACAAAAGAAGTGTCACCGAGGTGCTTCAGAGGTGCGTAGAGCCGGAAGAAGGACAAGAGATGCTGCTGGAAATACATCAGGGAGAGTGTGGACACCATGCGTCATCACGGGCGTTGGTTGCGAAAGTATTCCGTAATGGGTTCTATTGGCTCACAACTTTGCAACAAGCAGAAGACATTGTCCGAAAGTGTGGAGGATGCCAAAGATTTGCCCACAAGATACATATGCCGGCATTGGCGTTCAAGACCATTCCTATCACTTGGCCATTTGCTGTATGGTGCTTGTACATGGTGGGGCAATTCAAACCGACAAGAGGCAACATGACGCACATGCTGGTCATGGTGGACAAGTTCACCAAGTGGATAGAAGTCAAGCCGATCCGGAAGTGTGACGGGCACACCTCGGTGTCATTCTTGAAGGACATCATCCTGAGATATGGCTACCCGCACAACATCATCAAGGGCAATGGCACCAACTTCGTTGTGGGGGAATTTGCTCGGTTCTGTGCGGAGAAGAAAATCCGGTTGGACATGGCCTCGGTGGCTCATCCAGAGGCAAATGGGCAAGTCAAGAGAGCGAATGCCTTGGTGTTAGCCGGCATCAAGGCTCGTCTGATCGAGCCACTATTGAGAACTCCGGGATGTTGGATAGAGGAGATACCGGCAGTAATGTGGGGTATCTGGACCACACCTAATAGATCCACCGGATATACGCCATTATTCATGGTGTACGGTGCAGAGGCAGTGCTGCCAACCGACATCCAGTATGACGCACCAAGAGTGACAATGTTCACCGAAACCGAGGCAAAAGAAGCCCGGGAGAACGATGTCGACTTGATCGAGGAGGCAAGAGAATTGGCATTGTCTCGGTCCACAATTTATCGGCAGAACCTCCGCCGCTATCATAGCCGGAAGGTGCATCCCCGAGTATTCCGGGAAGGAGATCTAGTGCTAAGGCTGATTCAACGCACCGCCGGAATGCACAAGCTATCACCTTCTTGGGAGGGGCCTTTTGTTGTAAGCAAAGCATTACACAACGATTCTTATTACCTTGTAGATGCACATGAGGCTAGAAAAGGTGTAATGGACAAAGCCGGTGAGGAAAACAAACGGCCATGGAATATAGCCCTACTCCGTCCCTTTGACACATAAAGGGCGCAGTGTATGTATCTCGGTCTCTATCAATGAAATGTCGGCACCCCGAGAAGTTACTCGGGGACTGCCTCACTCACTTTGTTGGTTATTTGTTCAAAATTGTGTGTCGGTGTATTCGGGAGGAACCCGGGGACTGCCTCTTTTCATTTCATTATTATCTTGTCATTTACTTGTTATATGCATGTCGGCAACCCAGAGAGGAACTCGGGGACTGCCTTATATATATTTATGTTTGGCATATGCCGGAAACACTCTGAACTCGGTTTCAAAGCTAGAGTACTGTATGCCATGTGAAATAATGTTGTGACTCGACTGACGAACGCCGAAATGGTAGTCAAGAGCATCAAGTAAGGTGAACACGAAAACGGTATCGGGGACTTGCTTTAGGAGTTTTTTCGGCATATGCGTATTGCCAACCCTGTTTTTGTTTATACTTCTTATGTCGGAAAATTTCGAACTAGAACTCGGATATTTGTAAGTAGTGTATACCATAAACGGGGTTTCGTGACTCGACTGTTGAACGCCGATATTGTAGACAAGAGCATAAATCACCTAACTGTGGTAAACATGAAAATGAACTCGAGGAGTCGTTGCGAAATAAACCAGCATAAGTTGTTGTTCGGTAAAGCAAAAGTTAACCGGCATAGCATGAGACTTAAATGTATATTATATTTCACCCGGCATTCCGGGGATTTAATGTTTGGACGGCAAAGTGTTTTCAGGCAAAGGATAAAAGATATGTCGGGCAAGGCCCGAGACGCTTAGGGCACGACGGGAGAGGCTGGCTTCTCGGCTTGGTCGGCATCATTCGGCACGGTGACGATCTCCTCGGCATCAGCGGTAGTACTCGGCGTAGAGGCAACCTTCTCGGGTGGCGGGATCTTGGGCGGCGGGAGGTCGGTGGCGTATTTATCGATGATTGTTTTGGTGGCCGCGGCTCTTTCGCCGACTTCCTCCTCAGCACCGGATCCGGCGTCTCGGCATCCGCGCCCCCGACATCCTCCGCCCCACCATCATCACCATAGTCTGACTCGGAGTCAGATTAACCAAGGCTCGTGATGAACGAGTCGGGGTCGGCCCAACTCACGAGGCGGTGCGCGGTCTCCTGACGCAGCCGGATCTTCGCGGGATCGGTGTACCACTCCGAGATGGTGCGCATGCTCTTGATCACGTCAAGGTCGAGCTTCTCGTACCAGCTCAGGACATGCTGCAAGACTTGGTCGGCAACCGGCACGAGTGGCTGACCGTTTCCAAGCGTCAAGCCGATTTCCGGCATCCTGGAGTGCAGCAGCCAACTCGGTGCTTCAGAGCGTGTCGGTAGCACCTGGCCACAACACTCTGTGCGCGTGGACCGCTGCACTGAGGAGTCTGGTGCCGATAAGCCGGAGTGGAACTATCCGGGCCTTCAGGGCGATGAGATGATCATCAATGTCCCACGCGTCCGACACTGGACCATTCCCGGCCTCTTCTCCCGTGCAGCGGTGATCGCGAGGTTGGCGGCTTCCAGGGAGTGCTCGAAATGCCCTTGAGAGAGAAGAACTGTCACACGGACAAGCCATGAGGCAATCTCGGAAATATAGGAAGACGGAGAAAAAGAAGTCGGAACACTCACTGTTCATGTCCCGGTTAAGACCGGTCAGCTCGGTAAGCCAGGCATCCTGCTTCGACTGAAGAAGAGCCACCTCGGTCTCAGCAGCATGAGCACGCTCCTCGGACTGGTCCAAGGTCTCCTTCTAATTCGTGCTGGCATCCATGAAGCATATCTTCATGTCCGTAGCAGCAGACTTGGCCTTCTCCAGCTCGATGCTCAGACGCGAGACCTCGGACTGCGCCTCGGTCAGCGCAGCCTTTTAGTCCACCGGGATTTTGCGCGCGGCATCTCGCTCCTCCCGAAGCCGCTCCTCTGATTTCTTGGCCTGGCCAAAGTCGGCGAGTAGGGTGTGGAAGATACTGTTGCGCCTCTTGTTGCAGTCCTGTGAAAGAGTATATCCGACATCAGTCTCGGGGACTTCGGTTGAACAAGAAGTAATAGGAAAATATCTTCATGATCCACACTTGAGGACCAGCTACTCGGTGGAGTTTTGGTCCCCAAGGGAGGATCTCGGGGACTGGAGATTTAAATTTCTTCAAGATCCACACTTCAGAACCAGCTACTCGGTGGAGTTTTGATCCCCAAGGGAGGATCTCGGGGACTGGAAATTGAATTTTATTCAAAGATTCGCACCTAGTGATCTGCTACTCGGCCGAGTCGATCACTAAGCACCAATCTTGGGGACTAGGGATAGTAGAAGATAGAAGACTTACATCCACTACTCGGGTAGCCACCTGAAGGGCATGCAAGGCTTGCACGCTGCGGCTTGAGCCAGCGGCATGTAAATCTCCCGCGATCTCGGAGGCGTCGGCGGCGATCCAAGCCAGGTTGTATTCGTCCACCGTACGTAAGCTAGTGACGGTGGGCGCGCTAAGTGGCCCAACTCCCCGGGATCCTGAAGTCACAACTGCACTCACAGAGGCTTGCAGAGCAGCTGTGGGGACGTCGGCAGGAGGCGGTGGCAGGCTGGAGTGCTTACCCGGAGCGGAGGGACCCTTAGCCAGGACCAGGTCCTGGGCCGAGGATCTCGGCGGAGCATTGGGCCCAGAAGATTGGCTGCGCTGCTTCCCGATTTGGGATTCCGGCTGCCGGGTAGGCTTGGCGGTTGGTTGTTTCTGCGGCGGAGATTGCCGCGGGGCGAGCCGTGAGGCCGCCTGGGGCACAACTTGGCGCGGGGGACTCGGTATGACCGCATCAAAATCGGGAGACGCCGGCCGACCCGGCGTGTCCGGAATGACGGTCGTCTCGGGGGTTGCGGTTTGCGTGGCCATTCTCTCGGTGGCCGCAAGCTGACCACCAAAGATCCCGGTGCCCGTAGCAGCGCCCGGGGTGGGCACAACGGGCACGTCGGCCATGTTGGGGCTAGAACTCGGTTGACCAGCATCCTGCACCAGACGGCGTGGCGGCGAAGGTGCAGCCCAAGGTGGACTGGGAGACCTGGAACCCCGGGGGCGAGAACCGGCAGACTGCGGGATGTCAAGGGCTGCCCTGCATAATTAGAAGGCAAGTCCGAAGAGATCTCGGGCAATGTACGGATAGACCAACTCGGTTGAAGATTAACTTACCCGGTGGACACGTTAGGAGGACCTCTCCTTTGCCGGGGAGGCTTGTTACCCGCGCGCTTGGTGGTCTTGGTCCTCTTCGTAGCCGTGCCCGAGCTTCCGGCATGCGCGGTCTCGGACACGGCGCGCTTACGGCTCTCGGCACACTTCGTTGCGGCAGCAAGACCCGGAACCACTTGCAGGGCGTAGTTGAGAGGAAGGGCATCAATTACATCGAGTATTTGACAATCATCATCATCATCTTCATCTGATTCAACTCGGGTAGCATCTTGAGCTGAAGGCTTACCCAGAGCGGCAGCACGGGCAAGGGGTATCGAGAGATGATCCTCGCCGTCGGGATCCTCCGCAGGCATCTTCTTGGGCATCGGGAAGTCGGGCGCAAACTTATTTCTGTTCTGCACCGCGTCCTCTTCGATTTGCCGTTCGAACAGCTGCAGTAAGAAAGGGAAATCAGCACATATGAAGGTTGTCGGTAGCATACAGCAGCCGGCATAGCGCAGATGTGGGTAAAAGCATGCGCGCGGACCTCATCCAGCCGGTGTTTCCGGGTGGCCGGGGTCAGTCCCCACTTCCAATCCTCTGTCATTTTTGTCCGAGTGATAGCTCGGACGCGGCGGTAAACTCCGGGTTTGTCCAACCCGAAGATACTGGTCCGGTTTGGGTCGTACAACCCGTTCATGAAGCACATCTTATGTACCCGGGTCTGGAGAGGGCAAACACGGCGGATGATGAAGGTGCGCAGGATGTCATCAGCCGTCATCGGCTCCGCGAGGACGGTCAGAACATCGTGCATATTCTCGAGCTCCTCGGAATCCGGAGGTTGGCTCTAGAGTTCGAAGTCGGTTGGAGGGCCCATGGCGAATTCCGGGAGATTGAGGAAGTCCGGGGCGGAGGAATCCGCTTCGACTTCTGATGCGGCCGGGTTCCGCACGTAGAAGAAGCTTTGTTGCCATTTTCGGCAAGACTCCAGGCCCTGAATCTTGGGGAATCCGGAGTCGGTGCGCGGGATGATGGTCGCCGCTCCGCAGGCGACTAGATCCTTGACCTTCTGGTCTGGGTTGGGGATGACTTGACGGCGGAGGAGGAAGTACTTGGCCCACAGATCCACGAAGGGCCAGATGCCAAGGTACCCCTCCGCGTACGAGGCAAAGCAAGAAAGCATCATGATGGCATTGTCGGGGAGATGGTGTGGTTGGAGGTTGTAGGTGTCAAGGATGTCGCGGAAGAACGGGCTTGCCGGAAGGCCCAACCTGCGCTCAAAGTGGGTGACGAAGACTACTCGTTCGCCGGGTTGCGGTGACGGCTCGACTTCGCCTTCTGGAAGTCAGCTTTCGACTTGCGGGGGAATCCGGTGGGTCCGATACAGCCAGTCAAGATCCCACTGGCTGGCCTCGGAGCCATCCTAGCAACCCCTAACACTCTCGTCGCCCATCTCGGCGGCCTCAGAGGTCGTGTCGGGGCTAATCTGCAGTCGGAGTGGCTGGTTAGTCGGATTAGCATGTCGGCAATGGAGGAACTCGGGCTAAAAACTATTTCTACTGACCTACATCCCAATGAATAGATCTACCGAAGCAAAATAATTAGAAGTTATTGGGAGAAAATGTCAAGGTTCTAGGCTGTTCTGGAGCAATGGTGCACAGACAGAGGTAGTGCAAGCAGAGGCGTGTGCAAGGTAGTCCTCTTCGCTAACCAACTACAGAAAACACTACGCAATGCACACTAAGCAAGATCTACCGAGCGACCCCGCGATGAATTCGTGGAAGTTCGGGAAGAACTCCCGAAGAACGCGAACCGCCGTGGCTGTAAATCAATCTACAAAAGGGATCGAGGAACTCACTGGAGATGATGAGGATGCCGAGGCGCGGGAGAGGCGCGGACCAATGACGAGGGTGGCGAGCTCGGTCGACGGCGTTTGGCGCTCGGGCGGAGCACGACGACAGCGGCGGAGCGCTCGGGAGAAGTGCAGGAGAAGGAGGCGAAGTGGGGAAGAAGAGGAGGCGACCCCTCCATTCCCCTATTTATGGGGAACTCCGGGGGGCGGTTTCCGAATTTCCCGCACACGATCTCCCAAATCATGTGTGGGATCGTGCTGGGCCGAGGCGTGCACGTGGCGGCACCCGGAGGTGCGCAATGGGACACACCGGAGGCCACACGGCGCCAACGGTTGGCATGCGGATCCAGTGTGGATCCCGGCGCGTGAACCCGAGCGACGTGCTCGTAAGTCCAGAGCACTCGAGTGTTGCACTGACTTGACAAGACCTCAAGTGGGCCCGCGTGGCAGATGGGGCATGTACGGCATGTGGCGCGAGATGCGTGTCGTCGTATCGACTTACGGATATTATCCTAAGGGTGCCAAGTCTGTTTCTCCAGGATACGTCATCTCGGTGCAATGGATCTTGGGAGAAGTATGTCGGAAAAGAGCATCCTGGTTGCAGCAGCAAAGGTTGATTTAAATTTCTTGGTTTGTTTTCTTTTTGAACCTGGTGCCGCACTTCATCTTACGTCGCTGCACAGCACCAGCTTCGGGGACTAGTGTCGTGGGGCTGCCCCCAGGGTAGGGTAGAACCCGGTACAGATGAGCAGCATGGCTACAGGGATTGACCTTTGGGATGTACTAAGGGATGTCCCTTGGTGCACTGAAGGGGCAACTTGACCTTTGGATGGTTGTCAGGGCCAGAGTGCCTCTTGGGGGGCGCAAGGGTCATATGTGGAGACTATAAATATACCCCTAGACCCCCAGAGCAGCACAAGCATCAGCAGAGGGTTCCTCTAAGAACCAGTTTCTCGAAGATGTCTTTGGTGAAAACCTAAGACATCTTCGTGAAACTGGGCCTAGAGATACTTCTCTTGTGTGGCTACCCGGATTCTAGATGGAACCCGGTGTTGGCCGGAAGGGTTGTCCGGCATGGTGGTATGTCGGAATAGTCCGGCTGTCTCGGGTAGAGGAGAACCCGGGTCGCCCGGATAGGCATCTTGGATTAAGTCTAATCGGCTAAGTGACATTAGTTCTGGTTAGTTATATTCATTGTGCAGGAAGGCTCTGTGGAGGTACCAGAGTGAGAAACCGAGATGGGGCATGTCGGACATGAGTCAAGGAACAGGAGTCAAGGAGATGGCTTTCTGCCTTACACGGGGGGAGGTCATATCCCTCCTGACACGGAAGCATAGTCATGTAACATCCCAAAAATATTAATATAATTATTAGTGCAAAAATGTGGGCCAACAAAAACTTTTCTTATAAAAATGTGTGTATGTTTAATTCTTGAGTGTTGCTTGTTGCATTGTTTGCAAGATTGTGGAATTCTAGCTCTAATTAAAAATTTGAAGAAAAGAAAACAAATAAAACAAACCACAAAAACAAAACACCATGTGACAAATGTCACATTATTTTTCCAAATTAAGATATATAAATTTATTTTCTCACCAAAATCAATGGAGTAATACTATTGACACTCCTAGTTAATTTTACAAACTATTCCCTTTCAAAAATTCAAATTCAAAACTTCAAATTTAAATTAGAAATTCATGATTGAAATATTTCAAAATATTTTAAAAAGACTTTGTAACACTTACCAATAATATAGTTAGCCTAGATCCTAAGTTTAAGCCCAAAAGAATAAAGAGAAATAGGAAAATTAAAATAGCAAAATGCTACTGTTTTGGTTCGGGCAATTCACCAAACACTTGGTGTTCACCACCCTGCCCTTCCCAAACCGAACCAAGCCTCGGATCAATTCGAGCAATTGTGGGTTTAACTGGTTAAATTGGAGCTACCACTGGATTCACCTCATCTCCACGATCACGACGCGCCCGAGATCACGTCAAATGGTCACCGGAGTCGTCGAGGAGGCGTTGGCGACAGCCACGGCCGCGCGCACGTCGCCGTGGTCGGCACTGTGGCCGCGACGACGCCGCGCCGTGCCGGCCGTGATGTGCCCCCTCCCTCGCTCCCTCACCTCCTGGTCCCCTTCCGCACCCACAGCACGCACCAGCACCAGCCCGTGCACGCCGCGCCCGCGCCATGACGCGCACGCCGTGCGCCGCCCGAGCCCGTTCACGGCAGGGCCAAGCCCCCGCACGCACCCGAGCGCGCCAAGCCACCCCACCTTGCCCGCTCGGTCCCCTGAGCGCCCCGCAACCCAGCCAACCCCCTCCACCGGCCTACGGCGGGCTAGCACGGCCGCGGGCGCCCCTGCACCGCGCCCACCGTGCGTCGCCCGGCCGCTATAAAACGCCCCCGTGCCCCTCTTCTCACCGCACCCCCACTGCCTCTCCCCCTCTCATCACCACCCTCTCGAGCACCGCCAGGAGGGCGGAGCAGTTGCCGCGAAGCTCTAGCCGCCCGTGGTCTCCTCGAGCTCGCCGTGCCCGAGGTAGACGACGACCGCGGCCAGGCCACGGCATCCTTCCCCTTCTCTCCCCTATGCCCCCAACCTCTTCCCCTTGTTCGCCTCTCTCACCCACGCCCCTTTTCCCTCTGTCCCGTGCCAGGATCGCCAGGGATCGCTCGCCGGAGTTCGAGCCCCGCCGTGGAAGAGGGAGCCCGACGCCGTCGCCGCCAGGAGTGTCCCCGAGCCTCGCCTTCACGCCCTCGAGCTTCCCCGAGCCGCCGCACCCCTCCTGCACCATCGCCACGTCCTCCCGAGCCCCGAGGTGAGCGCATCGTCCACCTCGCCGTCGCCGGAGCCGCGGCGCCGCCCGATTTAGGTCGCCGGCGACGCGAGCGTCGTGAGCCGTTAGATCTAGATCCTACGGTAGCTTACCGGTTCGTGAAAAATATTAAAAATCTGACAGGCAGACCCCACGCGTCAGGTTTAAATAGACCACGCGCGCGCTCGCTGAGTCGCTGACTGGTGGGTCCCCTCCGTCAGGATTTTAATCTTTATCCGTTCTGGATTTAAATTCGAATTTAAGTTTCATTTAAAAACCAGTACTGAACCCAATTTTAGAAAATCCATAACTTTAGATTTACAACTCCAAATTGAACAAATCTAACTGTTCTGGAAAGCTTATGAAATTATCTATCCAACTAAACTAGTTTCACTCCATTTGGATATATAATAAAAATACAATATTCAAAATACAGTAGCATGTTTAAATTTTAAACTTGTTTGTTTCTGATACTCTGATAATCCAAATTAGTTGAAACTAAAATTTTATTAGGTCACATTTAGCCATGGTTAGTCACCCCTAAAATGGTTTAATTTTTAGAAGAATATAATTTAAATAATAGCCAAAACCATATTAATTGGCTTCTGGATTCAAAACAATGTGTAGGGAGTTTGGTAACTCCAAATGACCCAAACCCAATTGTGTCATCTTCTACACATCATTAGCCTTCTGAAGAATTTTAGTTTGTATTTTTGTGACAAACAGAACTCAAGCTATGCAATTAAACATGTGCAACAAGTTTCTGCCCTAATTAATTACAAGGGAATAATGTTTAATTCAATTAAATTGAAACCACATGATATTGTCTGGTATGTGGAATGGTTAATTAGAACCTCTAAGAGTGTATTGCTATGATGATTGATTGAATAGGCTAGTGATTGTTTGTATTTGATTGATTGTGTATTAGACGAGAACGTTGCCGGATATATCGAGGAGGAGGGATTTGCAGAACCTGAAGACCAAGACCAAGATCACTTTGCCGAGCAAGGCAAACTACTCTCTGAGCTTGCACCTAACTTATGCATCTAGATTTACAAATCATTTTCAAAAGCAAAGGTTTACAAAAACCCTTTTTCAAAAGTATATAGAGATTATTTTGCCACCCTATGTAGAAGTAGATACTAAAACTATAGGATGGAAAAACAATGTTGTTTATTCAAAACTCCTTTGAAAATTTGTGTGGATATCTAGCACCAAAATGTGGTGTTGAAATAAGGAAATGGAGAAAGATGGTTTTAGAAAAGCACATTGTGTCCTAGTACTAAGTCAAGCAACCGATACTCTGTGCGACCACATTTACCCACATATGGGAAAGGGCTTAGTCATATAGTTTGCTCTTATTAGTATGGGACACTGCATCAACAGAGATGACTCTGTTATGCATGAGGGAGTGGTTTGGTGACCTAACCCTGACCTGGGTCCTCGCTCAAAAATCTATGAGTAGATAAGGAGGAGGATAGAAGGATGTCCGTATACACCGCCAGATAAAACCTATGAGTCCTCACACTTAGGGTTTCCGACGGGAAACTGGACTAGGTGTAGATGGAATGGTTCATAGGGGCAGGATCCTATACTAGCATGAGCAAAGGAAAGACTAGGGTCGGTGACTCAACTTCGCATACAACTGGTATGGCGAGACGTGGCTGACACGATGAATTATCGGATGAGTGTGGGAAAAGCGTGCTACCTCTGCAGAGGGTAATTAAACTATTCGAATAGCCGAGTCCTCGGATATGGACAGTTGAAGACCCTACTTAGACCATGTGCAAGTTTTTGGAAAAGAGTTGAGTTTAAAAAGAAAAAGGAAATGGAGAGTGTTCCATACACCTATACCAACGGATCGGTATGAGGTAGTTGGAAGGATATTGCCATAATGGTTTACGATCGGAAAAAAGAGGAGTTTTGGAATAAAACTAATAAAATTGAGATATCTAGTAGTCATAATTTCCTTATCTTCTTCAACAAAGATACAGAGATGTTTAAAATGAATAAAAGTGAGAAACTAAAAATGGAACTAGAGCACTCATGTTGGAGTAGCTTGCGAGTACATTCAAATGTACTCATACTAGTTTGCTTCTGGCTATTGTCGTAGCCAGACATGGAGGAGTACTACGCCCAGGAGGAATACGGCGACATCTATGCCAACTAAGGATCTTCATAAGTCGACTGCCTGTCGGGTCATCGCTAGGATTTGATGTCTACTACGCCTTATTTCCGCTGATTGTTTTGGTTTGGCCCTTGAAGGCACCTATGTAAGACTTGGTCTAGATGACCACTTTATGTAAGACTTTAATTCGGTATTGTAATGGATGTAAACTTTGGTATTCAATTCGGGTTATGTGCAACGACAGACTGATCATGGGATCGTTGTGTTAAGCATAATCGGGTATTTCGGACAGTTAGTCCGGGGTCCCCACAAGTCACCTCCCGCCTAACACGGGAGCGTGTCAGCCGGTACGATGACGCTGCGACAAGACCGGACATACCTAGTCCGGCAATCCGGAAAAGGCTACTAGGCATGGGAGAAGACATGTCTTGTCTCTGACAAGTGGACAATGATGATCCAGGTCGGCGCCTGCGGTCCTTGCCGGGATGATGACGGCAGGGCTATGCCGGATAGCTCGGCGGCTAGGTCGCAGTATCTGGTGCCGACATAACCGTTGGCCTGGCCAGTGGGCCCACCCGGATTAGTTTTTCCGGACCTGCCGGCCGGAACTCTATAAAAGGCGCCATAACCTCTCCTGTGGAGGGACGACCAACTTGTGTGCCAAAACTATAGTCTCATTTACTCCTAGAGCATTTACTTCTTCTCCCTCTCAAATTCATCTAGTTCTTCACCGAAACAGCTCAAGGAGCAAGTTGTAGATCTTGTGACATCCATATAGAGAGAGGAAAGGCAGGAGTAGGGGTCTTACCTCCATACGAGGGCCCCGAACCTGGTTATATCGTGTGTTTTGTCTTGCCTTCGTGCATTTGCTTGCGTTTTGGAGATGTTCGGGTGTGTTCTTCGATGTTCTTGAGTGTTTTGGGCTCTCTTACCGTGTGAGCTTCTCAGCTCGCGAGCCCTCCCCGGATCCACCAGCGTCCATCGGCCCCACACATTAGCCATCCTATGGCATCTATCGTGATACCACCACGACAACTGCCAAAACGAAAACCAACCTTCAAACACCTGCAACTATGGTACTACGGAACCCAGAACACGTAACACTTCCTTACCAGAAGAAGGGAGGGTAGGTGGGGAAAGGAATAAAATAACATAATTCCTACTCTCATGTTTAAGATTTTCCATAATAACTACAAAATATTTTTCTAGACTCAAACGACGACCAGTAGAAGGGAACCTGAGGGCGTTTAGGCTCTGATACCAACTGTCAGACCCTGGATTCAGATGTCACAAAGAAGACGTACCGGTTGGGCCACACAACTAGGAGCATACTGGGTTGCCAATTCCAAGAAAAAGCAGGCCTGGCTCGGAATGGATCATCGGCCGACAGCTCCTAGCGATCCCACGTCACGTACGTCTCAAGATTGCACACACGAGAAATCCAAAATCCTACCAACTCGTATACTTCAAACATACATACACTGTATACGAATCGGTTTGGAAACAGAATGGAAATCATAGGATAAACCTAAGACACAAAGAAACGAATTAACTATCCAAAACTCTAACTGAGCAAATATTGTGAATATCACCAATCAGAGGACACATGTCCCAACATTACATCATTCAGCGGAAACATGCAGGTCTGAAGTACAGACAAGCAGAAAATAGGCACAAGGACGAAACGAAAAGAGAAGGCCCATCCACGTGGTCCACCAGGAAGAAGCCCAGGGGAACTCTAACAACTCGTCGTAGATCTCGTCGTCGAACTCCACGTAGTAGCCACCCACCTGGTCGTACCGAGAATCCTCAACTGCAGAGAAAACCACAGCCCGCGAACGGGTCAATACACTGTAGCATATCGAACAAGCTAGAGCTAACAAGTTACAAAACTGACAGACTCCCAAAGTATGGGGTTAGGTGGACTTAGCGGCAGCAGCACTAGCAACCTAATAGAGACACGCTACAACTTCCGTGGAATTAGAGAGGGATAAGAGAGCGCATAAGTAACCATCTACAACTAACACCATTCATAACCCATTCTCGGATTAACCCCCTCAACCAAGTCTGAGAAAGCAATTCGGGAGAACTCACACAATTTTAGTTACCCATTATTGTGAAAGTAATTCTATATTAATAGTCAAGTTAATGAACAATGATTAGGTGTAAGTTGTATATGATCTTATTAGCCAGCATCATCACCAAGTCGTCAATAACCGTGGACACGGCTCATCGCTAAGATTATACCCTACAGGGGTGCACTACTGTACCCATAATCGCATGATCAACCCAGTCAAAAACATTAGGGCCACTCAACACGACTCATTCCTTCACTACAACAAGTCTAAGTGCCACCCATATGAATTGTTACCAGCGTCAGGAGTCCGGCCGAATCTCAATCGCGGACTCATTAGTTTGCGACTACGCCGCCATGCAGCTCAAACCACAGTATAAACCATCCTCTTCACGTCGTACCGCCCCTGTATGACCCCCCCCCCCCCCCATATCACATAACCTCTCATCAATCATCATCCTCATGCACATGCATATGAGCAAATGGAAAACCTGAACTACTTGCGGCACATGGACAAGCTGAAGATCCGTTCAAAGTCGAGGGGGGCTCCATTGGGCCACCCACAAGTGGTTAGTGCGCTCAAAATTGGCTCCGAGGACAAGAACTGAGTTCCTAGGACGACAATTAGCAGAACAAAGCACCTCGCAAGGCCTTCCGCTGGTGCCTTATCATTTAATTATAATACCACACATAAGATACCATTTTATTAAAGTAGAACAATCTATCATACTAAGCATGTGGAATAAAAGACAGACGGACGACTCGCACAACCATCTCTAAGCATGCATTACGACTCGCAAAGGCCAACAGATAAACATGCAAGGGGTTATAGGTTGTGGGGATAAAGCTCTAAAGGTTGCAGGATAAACATGTGATGTGATCGCAATTCAAGAATCGTATACTAGGGAAGCAGAGATCAACGGCAAGTATGAAAACCAAACAACCTGTAACAGGTTAGCAATAGCTTGCCTCGCAGCTCCTGACCCGGCACAAAAGCTGGAACCTCAGGGACGAAAGTACTGTCAGCAGACACGTCGTTGTCTACTCAGAGAAGAGCAAAACACAGACAAATAGGAAACATAATCAATACATGGAAATGTGCAAACAATTGATATGGCAATATGGTATGCGATGATTCGGTCACATTAAAGCGGGGATGAAATCCCAGCAAAAGATTATGTTGCAAGTTATTTGTGTAACCAGAAAATTAAATGTTGCTTAACATATGTAGCATGGCATGGTGATCTAATCAATTTAAATGGAATAAGCAATAATTAAATATTTGCCCAGCACATTCCATATTTAATTATTTAGTTGCACTAGACAAATTAAAATGAGCAATAATATTAAATGATGAAAAATGGCATAAGAAAGGCAAATTACTGTTCATTACATTTTTTTGATAATAAAACATATAAAGATTATTTTATTTGGAGATATGAATTAATAGTTATTACCATATTAAGTGTAGGGGTGCTTCTGTAACTGTTTAGGGACTTATACGTGATGCAAAACGTTCTGGCAAGGGCTTTTGTGCAAAGATCAGAGGACCAGGGGGCTCTGTGCAAAACACAGGCGTAGAGGTCTCCTATGGCCTTTTCTCACCGCACCAAGGGCTAGTCAGAGAGGCTGCCATCCGGGCCCGGGCTGACTGGGCAGTGCGCTAGCGCTGCGGTAGCACCTCGGTCACTGACCGGTGGACCCCGCCTGTCAGCGTATGCAAATTAAACAAAAAGGTGGGCTTTTCCATCGCGCATGTGGGTTTCGAACTCGGGATCTCGCGAGTACGGATGGATCGGACGCGCTAGCCAGAAGAGCTGACGAGGGTTGTTCCTAATCTACGCGACGGATGTTGTTTAAACTGAAACCCGACACGGAAACCCGACGAAACTGAAACCGAAGAGACGACAGTGGCGAACGGCGAGCAAAAAGGTCGCCGGCGACGACCAAGATCGGGCGGCGTTGAACGCGTTAGGGTGTGCGTGGAAGCGACATGGGTGGTGATTCCATTTTTGTGCTCGGACGTGGGGGTGGAGTAACGAATGGCACGGGTTCGTGCTCGACTGTCACGACCGTGGCGGAGTAGCCTCCGGCGCCGGCGAATCGGAGCGATTCGAGACAGATAAAGGAGGAGGATAAGCGGGGAGACGGCTGCGGCTCACCGAGGGAAACCGTTGGCGCGAGGACGGCGGTCGGCGAGTGGCCGGAATCAGGTCGGTGGAGAACTCGTTCCTCCCGGAGTCAAGGAGACGGCGGTGTGACGGGAATAAGCGCGCGACGGCGGGGCAGAGGGAAAAATTAGGTGGCTAGGGTTTTCTGGGGGGCGTTGCAGCTTAAGGAGAGAGGAGAGGGGAAGCAGGTGGCGTGTGGGGGCGAGAGGGCAGAGACCCAGCGCCATGGTCGACGTGGAAAGCGTGCTCTCCTCTGACCGTACGAGGAAGAAGACAGGGATTAGGTGGGATGGGCTAGGAGTGGGCGGAGTTGGGCCAACTCAGCTAGGGTGAGTTTCCTTATCGGGTTTTTTTTTCTTTTCTCTTTTTGTATTTTTAAAGCAAAACAGAAAAGAAACATGATAAAAACTTTTGGCAAATTTTTATAGTTTCAAAATAGAAAATTTAATTTACTGGTTTAATTATTTGTAAAGATTTTGAAACTTTACTTTTGAATTTCTTTGAAAATGCATTTGAATTTAAATATGGAATTTGAATTTGAAAGCAACTTATTTAATTAAATGCAAACGAAATGAAATGATGACATGAGGATAAAATTTATTACACAACAAGCACAACATTCTATGAAGGTTTACATTTGGGATGTTACAATTCTTATGGTAATTCTTATAACAAGAATAGGACTACCACCTCTGAACTTGAAACCATGCTAAAAGATTTTATCCCTACACAAACTTTGTTTAATAAAACTGTTGAGGAAAAGATTGGAAAAATTGATATTCTTGCGTCTAAAGTTGATAGTCTTGTCCTTGATTTTGATCTCTTAAAATCTAAAGTTATGCCTACTGAAACTAAAGAGAATAATCCCTTTGCTAAAATCAATGCCATCCAAATTGAAATTGATGAAAATGTTAGGATGATGGCTCAATTACGTGCTAGAGGGGAAAGAGGGAGAGAACTAGAGAAAGAGTCTAATCTTGTCAAAGTTTTTACTATTACTACCTCTGAAAATAATGGTGTTTCACATGTTAGTAAGCCTCCTATTATCCATGGTAACATAGTTGGTATAAGAAATGTCTCCTCTACTTCGTCCAAAAATTTAAAATTGACTAAAACTGCTGAAACTACCGTTGACAAAAGTGCTGAATTTTTTAAGAACTTGAGAGAATGTGGTTCGGTTTGCTTTGATGATAATAATTTTGATTTTGATAATTGTAATATCTCTGAAGTTATTAAGTTCCTTCAAAAATTGGCCACAAGTCCTAATGCTAGCTCTCTTAATTTGGCAGGGAAGATTTGGGCGTTGATGACGTCAGCTGACGTCATCATCTCTTTTTAATTTCCTAAAATCATTTATTTCTTTTCTGTAAATGTTTTATTATGACATGTGGGGCGATGTTGTCAGAGTTTTAATATTTTCCATTACTATTTTATGAAATGATTAAAAGTATGACATGTGGGGCCAAATTATTTAAATAAATTTGAAATTTGAATTAAATCATTTAAACTTTGAAAAATTCATAATTAATTCATTTTAAATCAGAAAAATATGATTTTTTATATCAGAATGTTCAGAAAAATAAAATCTATTCAATTATAATTTAATCATACATATTCTATACCAGGAAAATAATGTTACTAGACTCATATTAACAAACCCTAATTTTAATTATGGGTATATTTTATTCACCCATTTAATTAATGCTTGCATCTAGGATATCCTAAAATGACATATCATTCATGTGATTGTGCATTGCGTCAATATTCTATTGATTGTGTCATTCCTTTCCGGTATTTGGTTCTTCGCGATAGGATTTGAGCCCGGGAGTGTTTGCAACGCCTCCGAAGAACAATACCCAGCTACTGAAGAGCAAGGCAAGCATAACCTTATATCTGCACATATAAGATTTCCAAAGTATTTGATTCTTGTGTTATGCATATGGTTCAAAGATGTTTTGGTCAAGGTATAAAGTGTCACTTGCGTTGCATTGCCGCTTAGACTTGCTGTAACATCCCAAATTTCTCAAAAATTTAAAACCTTGCATTCATGCATCATGCATCATATAGGCATGACATTGAAATCACATAAAGAGTAATTTGAAATTTAATTATAAGTTTAAATAAAGTTGTTTTCAATAAAGAGGTCTATTTGAGCTCTTTATAAAAATCTGTATTTCATTATTTTATTTATTTAGCAAAATGATATCAAAAAGTTCTAAATTAAATTAGCTTTTCAAAACATATTTTTATGATTTTTTCTGAAATGTTTTGATAAGTTTTAAAAATCAATTTGTTTGGAAAAGGTTTAAACAGAAAAAATGTGTTCGGGCTAATTGGGCCGAGCCCCTCTGCTATCTGCCGGGTGCGCACGAAGAAACGGCCCAGCAACCAGCTGCATAGCCCACCTCCCCACCTCTATCACTTCCAGACGGGACCCACTTGTCATCTTCATCCCCAAGTCGTGAAGAACACGAACTCACCGAACCCTAGTTTGTTACGGATCAAAATCCGTTGGAAAATCGCGATTTAATCGCTCCCCTCCTTCCCCATATAAACCCCCCCTCTGCCGCCGCCTCCCGATCCCCAAAAACCCTAAAGAAAAGCCCCCAGGCTGCTCAGAAACCATCCGCCGCCGTCCGTCATTGCCGCCGCCGCGATTCGATCCGTTCCGGTGAGTACGGCGCCCCGAGCACCACCCCAACCTCCCTCTGCGACTCCCTGTCTCCGTACGCACCTAACGAGCTTGCTACGGCCTCATTTTTTGCACCAGGGCGACGTATCCGTCGACGACCCGACGCCGCCGTCCGCCGCTCATCTCCGACGAGCATGCAAGGGGAGGAGAAGACCACCTCGACTGCACCTACCTCGCCATAGAGTTCGCCACGACGTTCCGCTTGAAGTGGTGAGAAAAAACCCCTCCGATCGTGCGTCTGTTAGCCGTAGCCGCAACTCCGGCGATGGCGCCGCCGCGGGAAAGAGATCGCCAGCGAACCGTGCCGCCCGTCCGTCCCCTTTTGTCCAGGCCGTCGGATCTAGATCCAATGGATCTAGATCGGATTGATCTGGAGCGCTCGTTTTAAAGTAGATCGGACGGTTCGCGTTCGCGATCCACGGCGAACCGGTATCGTCCAATCGGAGCGCGCCGCGTGGCCTCTTTATTTTCTATTTCGGCTGAAAATTTGTTTTAAAAACAGAAAACAACACAAACTTACAAAATTCATAACTTTCGATCTGTTCATCCAAATTTGATGAATTTTATATCCACGTGAAGCTCTGCTCGTGTAGTTTAGTATGGTTTCATTAGTTTAACCTTTTAGTGTATATTAAATTGCGGAATTTAATTGTTTAGCTTTCGGATATTAAATCTATAACTTAATTAATAAAATTTCTTTCCAAATAAATCCAATTGTTTTAGAGATTTATTAATGCCCTCTGTCCAGAGAGTGCAACATGAGTTTTATTTGAAACTTATTAAGGAAATTGGTTTTAGAACTTAAAACTACTATTATGCTCAATATTTTAAATGATTAAATAAAATATTAAAATATTGATCATTGCATTTCATGCATTAATAACAGAAGAATTAAAATGGTAATTATTTGTGTCTTGTTAAGTTCATTGCATAGCAAGCATGCATACATATTTTGTCTTGATATTTTAGTGTTGTGTTGTTTGTTTATTTAGTTTTATTATTTGTCTCTAGATTGTGAAGAGGAGGAAGACCCTTGTGATTGTTATTCTTGCTGTGCGTGTTCCTCTTGCTACCAAGGCAAGTGACATTCATAATCTACCCCATGTTTTCTATATGCATTATTAGTAGATTTTTAAGTAGTATGCATGATAGGGAAATTTGAACTATCTTATAATGCTAAGTTAGTTTACACTTTGAAAATATCCTAGTAGTGTGTAGCCATCCCTCCCCATGCAGACACCAAAAGTTTTATTAGATGCTTAGCTATGCTATAAAAGTGTTTACTTATCATGTTATAGAAATATTGCTAAGTGTTAAAACTTTAAATGCACACCTGGGTGGAATTGGTTTCTTGGTTTATGTTGAGTGGCTTTTGGGACCATGCTTGTGGTTGTCCTTGCCTAGGATGAATTTCTATTCTACTTAGGGCCATGAGTATGGTGGTTGTCACCCAGAAGCGCACTTGTGGACGGCCACCCATGAACGAAGAGATTTCTAAGTCCTCCAAGTTTAGAAGCTTCCCGTGCAGCCTTTTGACAATCGGCTCTGTCTAGAATTACTAAGTTGTGAGAGTGCAACCTGTCAGCTTGACAAGCAGATGTAGAGTTGGTAGGTGGAACGAGTCTTGCTAGTATGGTTACATTCTCCTTCTGAAAGTTCTTGTCTCAATTCTCTCCTTTCCTTAATGCACTCCGCGTGTATAGGATGTTTGGGTTAATTGAGTCTAAAGGTGAAAGTGCACAACCTCTGCAGAGTCGACAAACTGAGTACTCAGCCGTGTCCCCGGTGATGGACTATTTCGAGCAACTGGACAAGGATGGACGGAAGAATCTCATCATAGTTTTCATAAAGTAAAAAAATTGACTAAGGAAAGAATTGTTGGTGCACTCGGGCTTCATCCCTTGGTGCCAAGTCTTTGGGAAACAAAAGTGTTTTACAAAAGATAGGAGAAAACTGGCTTTCTGCAAAATAGCCTACAACTCCACCAAGCCAAATATGCATATAGAATTAGACTTGTCATAATTTATCCAGCATAGTCACTTGCCAATACTTCATTGTATTGACCTCCTACGGGGGCTGCATATTCAAATGTGCAGGTAATTCTGAGGAAGAGTGAGTTTGGACTAGATTCTACACCCAACATGTCTGCTTGTGGCGTATGCTAGAAGAGGAGGCCCTTTTCTTTTATTTTCGTTGTGAACTCTGAATATTTTAGCTAGTCTTCATGACTATGCACTTTGTAATAAAGCTATACTTAGCTATTTTTGGATCTCGTTGTAGTATTTTGATACTTATGCAATGATACTATATATTTTGTACTGTGGTGCTGGCAGTGATCCAGGGACTAGCACATAACACAGGTGTTCCATCTTTATTTAAAAGATGGGGCGCTACATTTGCTTAGTTGTTCCTTTCTCCATCCAGCTGAGAAGATTGGGATGGAATAAGTATACATGATTTATTTATTGTTAAAGACTTGGACGAGAGGCCACATTGGGATTGTGGTGGATTGTCTCCTTCTCGTCGACAATAGGAACTGAGTTCCTGGGTTCGGAACCAAGACTATTCGTGCATCCACACGGGGCTCGGAAACCCCTCGACACCAACTTGCCTAGCCTACTACGTGAAGCCACTAGTTCAAGCGTTCCATCTGCGTGTGCGGTAAAATGGTTTGAGGAGAAAATTTAGGGCTCGGGTCAGGAGAGTGTGACGCTCTGATCTTGACCCTGGCAACCCGCACTAGAGACCGCTGCGCGTGGTCAGATCTACTGATGTGGCTCATGGACATAGGCGAAGCTTGGGAAAGGTCGTGGCCAACTCTCCAGCCGGCACTCCCAGGTAGAGTGCTAATGTCTGGCGTATCGGTTGGTTGGCGCGTGTGGGTAGTTACACCCCCTGCAGGGTAAATCTTTTTGGAAAGCCGTGTCCACGGTTACGGACGACTTGGTACCTTATTTCGGTGATCATAGACAACTTAAAACTAATCATAAATCTGTCAACTAAGGGTGGTTAGGATAGCTTCCTCGGGTTGAGCGAGGGGGTGATTCTTGTGGGTGGTGCAAGCGATGACATCTCGGTGGCTACGGAAGATGGAGGATGAAGTCAGAGGTGTTGTTTCCTTATCCAATTTTAAAAGTCTACTGATGCGAGATTCTCTCCTCCCTCGATTTGGAAACAAAGATGTCTTTATGCAAAGACATTCATGAATACTCTCTGAACGGGCAGATATATAATAGGTTAAATAAGTCGTGTTGAGTACCTCTTGTACTCAGCCTGGCGCACTTTTTGGACAGGTGAAGGTTCCAACTCCACTGCTGGTTTCTACATGGACATCGACGAGTAGATCGGGGTTCCCGCGCAGCAGCCTGGAATCGATGGGCGGGACGTCGCTTATGTTATGGCCTCTTAGGCCTTTTGGTTCTTGTTATTTAGCATAACATAATTTGCTTTCGTTGTTTGATGTTTTGTTGGGTCAGTGACCTCTGCTTGTAATATTTGCTATCTTCACTCTGCTAAGAGTTTGTATAATATCGCTTTGAGTCATAGAGTCACTGTTGTGTTACCGAATGTTCAACTGTTGGCTCTCGAGATCGAGGTTAGGCTTATATCAGATGGATATCTGGGATTTGTCTAGCCTGTCTCTCGGGGGTGCTACAGGTTTTGGTATCAGAGCAGGACTGCCTGTAGGAAACCCTTTTTGTTGGTCGATGTTGAGTTTAGTGTTTGTGAGAACTATTTGAAAGCTAAAAATTAACTACAAAAATCTTGATAGGATGCTTTTTCTCCTTATCCATGAATCTATTCTTGGAGCCTCTTTTCTTGATTTGATTTCTAAAGGTTTACCATCTTATCTAATATTTCAAAATCTTAGGATTTCGAAGGTTGGGTAGTGTTCTTTCGTACCTCTTTTTGGTTGCGATTCTCAGAGTGTTCTATATGCTTCAATTCCGTTGAAGCATGTATCTTTCTTCCTCCAAGCTTGAATTCTACTGCTTGACCATCTCCTATCACTGATATCCTGTTACTTTTCCACGTCTTTTCATCTATCCTGTTTACCGGTGGATCTAATCTTCGTGGTCTCTGTTCTATTCTATCAGGATGTCAAGTGGTACTCGTGGCCAGGGCCGTGGTGGTCGTCACCATGGTGATGATGAACTGCCGCCACCTCCCACAATGGCGCAGGTTCTTCAGAACATCGAGAACAACCGTGTGAATACTGAACGCCTCCTTGAGCGGGTGGCCCAGAACACAGAACGTCGCCCCAATGTTTGTGCTACACTTGTAGATTTCCTTAAAGCTCAACCCCCTACCTTTGGTGAATACAAGGAGCCCCTTGAAGCTGATGACTGGCTCCGTACCATCGAGCGTAAGTTTACCGCTCTCCATGTTCAAGCCAATGACCGTGTGAACTTCGCCACCTACCAGCTAGAGGGTGCAGCTGGCGCTTGGTGGGAAGGTTTCTTGGCGTTGCAGGCGCCGGGACATGAGGTCACTTGGTAAGAATTCCGTACTTCTTTCCGTGCTGCCTATATCCCTAAGGAAGTAATGGACATCAAGAGAAAGGAGTTCCTGGAACTGTCCCAGGGAAGGCTGAATATCGAGGCTTACGGGCGTGAGTTCACTCGTCTCGCTCGCTATGCCCCTCGAGATGTTACTGATGATGCGGATAAACAAGAGCTATTCCGCAAGGGCCTAAACCCAGCCCTTCGGTATGAGCTGTTACCCTTTAAGTTCCAGACCTTCCAGGATCTGTACAATCAGGCTATCACCCTTGAGAATGGAAGGAAGGAAATGGATTCTGCTATGAAGTCTGTCTCCGGGGATCCTCGTGTATCTCGCTCTAGCTTCAAGAAGCGTCGTGTGTTCATCCCATATAGCGTTGTTCCAAGAGCCCCATATGCACCCAAGCCTGCTGGTTATGCTCCTCGCCCAACTGCACCCCATTCTACTTCGACATATGGTGGTGGGCAAGGTTGTCGTCCCTCAGGTGCTGCTCCAGCTGGACTTATCTAATACACTTGTGGTCAGCCCGGCCACTTCTCCTATGGGTGCCCACAGAATGCTGCTAAGGGTGGAGCTCCTCCACCAAAGAAGGATGCTAAACCATCTGGAGCTGGACGTGCTCGTCTGACCCATGTCACTGCTGAGGCTGCTGAAGAAGATCCAAGCGTCATTCTAGGTACGCTTCATCTCAACTCAATTCCAGCTACAGTTTTGTTTGATTCCGGAGCATCGCATTCATTCATTTCGCAAGGATTTTCTCAAAAGCATGGTATCCTTCTAGAGGAAATGTCTATCTCTATGGAGATTAATACCCCGGGATCTCGTTGGCGGGCAATCTGGACTGCCCATGAGCCCAACATTGTTATAGGCTCTTTATCTTATCCCATTTCCCTCATTGCCCTCAAGTCAACTGACCTTGACGTTATCTTGGGCATTGATTGGCTGGTACGGTACAAGGCCATTATTGACCGTGCAGCCAGATCTGTATATATGACCCATCCTTCCGGTGAAACTGTTCGGTACTGGTCTCGTTCCTCAGTACCTTCCTCGTCAACATCTTTTCCAAGCTCAGAGTTGTGTGCCATGGACGCCTCACCTACCCTTGAAATTCAAGACGTTCAGGTGGTTCGTGATTTTCCAGATGTTTTCCCTGAAGAGTTACCTGGTATGCCACCTGATCGAAGTGTGGAGTTTGTTATTGAGTTGGTTCCTGGAACTGCTCCAGTCTCTAAAAGACCTTACCGCATGCCTAAGGAAGAGTTGGTGGAGTTAAAGAGACAGCTAGAGGAGATGGAAGGAAAGGTATTTATCCAACCTAGCACCTCTTCTTGGGGATGCCCTGCACTCTTTGTTAAGAAACGGGACACCAACATTCCTCGACTGGTGGTTGACTATCGACCGTTGAATGCTGTGACAATCAAGAACAAGTACCCTCTTCCTCGGATCAATGATCTATTTGACCAACTATCTGGTGCTACTGTCTTCTCCAAGATGGATCTGAGGTCTGGTTATCATCAAATCAAAATCCGGGAGGATGACATTCCAAAGACGGCATTTCAAACTCGTTATGGTCTCTATGAGTATACTGTGATGTCCTTTGGTCTTACCAATGCTCCTGTCACTTTTATGCGGCTTATGAACTCAGTATTCATGGAGTACCTTGACAAGTTCATCGTGATCTACATCGATGATATCCTAATCTATTCCAAAACCGAAGAAGAACACGCAGAGCATCTGCGTTTGGTGTTGACTAAGCTTATTGAGCATCGTCTCTACGCCAAGTTCTCCAAGTGTGAATTCTGGTTGAAAGAGCTCATCTTTCTTGGCCATGTTGTGTCGGCCGACGGTGTTACCGTCATCCCGGAGAAAGTTCAAGCTGTTTTGGATTGGGAGACACCTAAATCAGCTAAGGAGATTCGGAGTTTTCTCGGACTTGCTGGTTATTACCGTCGCTTTATTGAGAACTTCTCCAAGATTGCAAAGCCCCTGACTGATCTTCTCAAGAAAGGAAAGAAGTTTGAATGGTCAGAAAAGGCCGAAGAAAGCTTTCAGATTTTGAAAACTAAGTTGACTACTGCTCCAGTTCTTGTTCTTCCTAACACGAGCAAGGGCTTTGTTGTTTTCTGTGATGCTTCTCTTCAAGGGCTCGGATGTGTGCTAATGCAAGATGGTCATGTCGTGGCCTACGCCTCTCGACAGTTGAAACCACATGAGCTAAACTATCCAACCCATGATCTAGAGTTGTCTGCTGTTGTACATGCTCTAAAGCAATGGCGGCATTATCTCTTTGGTAATCGCTGCGAGATCTATTCAGATCATCAAAGTCTGAAGTATCTATTCTCCCAGCCGGATCTGAATCTCAGACAGAGAAGATGGTTGGAACTCATCAAGGACTATGATTTGGGTCTCAACTACCAACCTGGCAAAGCGAATGTTGTTGCAGACGCGCTAAGTCGGAAGTCTTACTGCAACAATCTGATACTTAAGAAAGCTCAACCCTTCCTCTATGAGGAGTTTGCACGACTCAACCTTGAAGTTGTTCCTAGTGGATTACTGACAAATCTAGAGGTGAAACCCTCTCTTGAACAACAGATCATAGCTGCCCAAAAGAATGATTCTGATATCACCCAGATCAAGCGGAACATTGCTGACGGAGCAGCTACATGCTTCACCATCGATGATCAAGGTACCATTTATTTCGGCAAGCGTCTAGTGGTGCCCAAGAAGCAAGATATGAAACAGCTTATCCTTCGAGAAGCTCATGAGTCACCTCTTTCTATCCATCCTGGTGGCACTAAGATGTATAGGGATCTTCGTCAAAGATTCTGGTGGTCCCGGATGAAGCGAGAAATTGCTAAGTTTGTGGCAGAATGTGATGTTTGTCGTCGCGTTAAAGCTGAACATCAAAGGCCAGCTGGTACCCTTCAACCCCTTTCTATTCCTATCTGGAAGTGAGATGAAGTTGGTATGGACTTCATCACTGGTCTTCCAAAGACTCAAAAGGGAAACAATGCTATCTGGGTAGTTGTGGACCCCCTTTCTAAGGTTGCTCACTTCCTTCCTGTTCGAGAAGATATTACCGCTATTCAGTTAGCAGATTTGTATGTCTCCCGGATAGTTGTTCTTCATGGTATTCCGAAGAAGATCATCTCTGACCATGGAAGTCTGTTTACCTCCAAGTTCGGGTCTAGTTTCCAACAAGCTATGGGAACACATCTTTCCTTTAGCACTGCTTATCATCCTCCAACCGGTGGCCAGACAGAACGGGTCAATCAGATTCTTGAGGACATGTTAAGAGCCTGTGTTCTATCCTTTGGAAAGAATTGGGAGAAGTGTCTTCCATTCGCTCAATTAAGTTACAACAACAGCTTCCAATCTAGCATTGGTATGGCGCCCTTTGAAGCTTTGTATGGCAGGAGATGTCGTACTCCTTTGAATTGGTCCGAAACTGGTGAGAGATCACTCTTTGGGCCAGATATCATCAAAAAACAGAAGATCAAGTCAATATCATCCGTGAACGTCTCAAAACAGCTCAGTCTCGTCAGAAGAGCTACTATGACAGCCATCATCAAGATGTTCACTATGAAGTTGGCGAGCATGCCTATCTAAGGGTCACTCCTCTTCGGGGTGTCCGTCGATTCGGTATCAAAGGCAAACTGGCTCCTCGCTATGTTGGTCCCTTTCGCATTCTTGCTAAGCGTGGAAAGCTTGCCTACCAGTTGGAACTACCCTCAAAATTTCCAGACGTCCATGACGTCTTCCATGTTTCCCAGTTGAAGCGTTGCTTCAAAAATCCCATTCGTGGTGTTGATCATGAGACTCTTGACCTTCAAAGTTATCCTATCCGTATCCTATCCGTATCCTTGATGAAGCCGAGCGTAAAACTCGACGTCAGATCATCAAGTTCCTCAAAGTTCAGTGGTCCCATCACTCTGAGGAGGAAGCAACCTGGGAACGCGAAGATCGTCTCCGATCTGAGTATCCCGACTTCTTTTCTAAAACCTAGGAATCTCGGGGCGAGATTCTTGTAAGGAGGGTAGATCTGTAACATCCCAAGTTTGTTAAATAGGAATATAAGGTGTGTTTGAGCATTGCATGCATCTCATTTAATTTGGACAAGAATTTGCATTTAAAATTCACATGTTTGCTTTTGCAAGAAAGGGTTAAATTCTTGTTATTCTTGGTGAACTCAAAATATTCTAAATTTTCAAAATCCAAGACTGCCTTTGGCTTCCTTGTGAAATTTTGAATCTCCTAGTATTTTTCTGCAAATTTTCCACTTTACAGAAAAGCCCCAAACTATTTAAATAAGGAACCAGGGGCCTGTCTGTAAAGAAAACTGGAGATTTTTATTTTTCTCGGGTGGGTTTTCAGAAAATGTTGCCGTCTTCTTCCTTCCGACCTCCCCGTGCGCCGGTGTCGAGCTCCCCGCCGTCTCCTGCCTCCTCTGCGCTGCGATTCGCGCCGCCGCCCTCCCCTGGACTACAAGTAGCTGCCGCCGCCGCCAGGGAAAACCCTAGCTCGTCTTCTCCTCCTCCATCTCTTCCCAAATCACCGAAACCCTATCCACGGGTTGCCGGCGATTGCTTCTATCTCCGGCCACCGCTTGCTCTGTCGAGCATCTCAGGAGCACCACCGTGCTCTGCTCTTCCTCCTCCTCGAGTTGATCGTGCCGGGAAGCCACGGATCAACGGGAATCATCGATTCCCTCCACCGAGTCCGCCGCCGTCGACCTCGAACTCCGGCCATTCCCGAGCTCCCCTCGCCTCCCCGACGCCTCCACGAGCTTCAGGTCATCCCCGCGGTCATCCCCGTGCCCTCCTTCTTCTCCATCTTCCTCTGGTTAGCCCGGCCGCCGAGCGCCGCCGTCGGCCTCCGCTCCGGCGAGGCACCGGAGCAACTCCGGTGACCATTGAGGGGCGGCGCCACCACCAAATGGTCCGCCTCGACCCCCTCTGGCGATTGCCGCAAATCAATTTGAACAATTTGCTCGAATTCGAGCAGTTCGTGCTCGACAGGGAAGATTTGGGCGTTGATGACGTCAGCTGACGTCATCATCTCTTTTTAATTTCCTAAAATCATTTATTTCTTTTGTGTAAATGTTTTATTATGACATGTGGGGCCATGTTGTCAGAGTTTTAATATTTTCCATTACTATTTTCTGAAATGATTAAAAGTATGACATGTGGGGCCAAATTATTTAAATAAATTTGAAATTTGAATTAAATCATTTAAACTTTGAAATATTCATAATTAATTCATTTTAAATCAGAAAAATATGATTTTTTATATCAGAATGTTCATAAAAATAAAATCTATTCAATTATAATTTAATCACACATATTCTATACCAGGAAAATAATGTTACTAGACTCACATTAACAAACCCTAATTTTAATTATGGGTATATTTTATTCACCCATTTAATTAATGCTTGCATCTAGGATATCCTAAAATGACATATCATTCATGTGATTGTGCATTGCGTAAATATTGTATTGATTGTGTCATTCCTTTCCGGTATTTGGTTCTTCGCAATAGGATTTGAGCCCGAGAGTGTTTGCAACGCCTCCGAAGATCAATACCCAGCTACTGAAGAGCAAGGCAAGCATAACCTTATATCTGCACATAGAAGATTTCCAAAGTATTTGATTCTTGTGTTATGCATACGGTTCAAAGATGTTTTGGTCAAGGTATAGAGTGTCACTTGCGTTGCATTGCCGCTTAGACTTGCTTAGTTGTTCCTTTCTCCATCCAGCTGAGAAGATTGGGGTGGAATAAGTATACATGATTTATTTATTGTTAAAGACTTGGACGAGAGGCCACATTGGGATTGTGGTGGATTGTCTCGTTCTCGTCGACAATAGGAACTGAGTTCCTGGGTTCGGAACCAAGACTATTCGTGCATCCACACGGGGCTCGGAAACCCCTCGACTCCAACTTGCCTAGCCTACTACGTGAAGCCACTAGTTCGAGTGTTCCATCTGCGTGTGCGATAAAATGGTTTGAGGAGAAAATTTAGGGCTCGGGTCAGGAGAGTGTGACGCTCTGATCTTGACCCTGGCAACCCGCACTAGAGACCGCTGCGTGTGGTCAGATCTACTGCTGTGGCTCATGGACATAGGCGAAGCTTGGGAAAGGTCGTGGCCAACTCTCCAGCCGGCACTCCCAGGTAGAGTGCTAATGTCTGGCGTATCGGTTGGTTGGCGCGTGTGGGTAGTTACACCCCCTGCAGGGTAAATCTTTTCGGAAAGCCGTGTCCACGGTTATGGACGACTTGGTACCTTATTTCGGTGATCATAGACAACTTAAAACTAATCATAAAGCTGTCAACTAAGGGTGGTTAGGATTGCTTCCTCGGGTTGAGCGAGGGGGTGATTCTTGTGGGTGGTGCAAGCGATGACATCTCGGTGGCTACGGAAGATGGAGGATGAAGTCAGAGGTGTTGTTTCCTTATCCCATTTTAAAAGTCTACTGATGCGAGATTCTCTCCTCCCTCGATTTGGAAACAAAGATGGCTTTATGCAAAGACATTCATGAATACTCTCTGAACGGGCAGATATATAATAGGTTAAATAAGTCTTGTTCAGAACCTCCTGTACTCAGCCTTGCGCACTTTTTTGACAGGTGAAGGTTCCAACTCCACTGCTAGTTTCTACATGGACATCGACGAGTAGATCGGGGTTCCCGGGCAGCAGCCTGGAATCGATGGGCGGGACGTCGCTTATGTTATGGCCTCCTAGGCCTTTTGGTTCTTGTTATTTAGCATAACATAATTTGCTTTCGTTGTTTGATGTTTTGTTGGGTCAGTGACCTCTGCTAGTAATATTTGCTATCTTCACTCTGCTAAGAGTTTGTATAATATTGCTTTGAGTCGTAGAGTTACTGTTTTGTTACCGAATGTTCAACTGTTGGCTCTCGAGATCGAGGTTAGGCTTATATCAGATGGATATCTGGGATTTGTCTAGCCTGTCTCTCGGGGGTGCTACAGATAATTTACAAAAAGTTATTTTGTCCAACTTCTGATATTAGTCCTTAGTCATTTTTTTACCAACACATTTCCTTGCATTAACTTAAAAGATTTTCATGGCATGACATGCATCTCTAGTCCTTAGAAATAATTTGCATATCATGCATGACATGTTTTCCTTAGAAGTTTATGAAACTTGTTTGTTCATTATGTATGCTTGTATGTGTTGTGTTGTTTTGTTTTATGATTGTTGTATTGTTGTTTGTTTATATTTTTTAGACTGAACGGAGAGTTCCGAGTATCGTTGAAAAGAGTTTGTGAACAACGACAACATTCAAAGGCAAGTGGCACACCTCATAAACTTCCTACTATTTTCTATATGCATTACTTAGTGAATTTTTATATAAGCATGTGTAGGATAGTATTGCTATGCTAGACCTGTGTAGAAATCCCTTACTCATGTGTCTAGGTTCCTATGCAATACTTAGTAGAATTATTTGATGCTATGCAAATGTTGTTTTGTGAAAATCTAAATTCTACTAAGTTAATAAAGAACCTCCTGGGTGGATTGGTTGTATACGGAGGCGAAGTTGAGTGGCTACTCAGAAACATTTCTATTGTGTATACCTGAGTATGTGCACTTGTGGATGGCCACCCAGGGAACAGAGGAATCTGAAGAACTCCGAGTGACGATTGCTTCCAGTGCAGCTATTGCCAATGGGCTCTGGCTTGATCAACTATGTTGTGTGTACTCTCTCCGGCTTGACAAGCAGATGTAGAGGGTGTTAGGTGGAACGGGTCAAACTAGAGTGGGAGGGAAAATGCTTATGAAAGATCTCGTCTCATTCTTCTCCTTTTCCTTATCACTATAAGTGTGTAAAGGATAGTTTGGGTTGAATGGGTACAATGGTGAACGTGCACAACCTCTACAGAGTGTAAAACTAAGTACTTAGCCGTGTCCCCGGTACGGACAATTTGAGCAGCTGATCACGGACTATAACGGAGGATTCCATCATTCCAACTTCAAAAATTAAAACTTGATGGGTGAACAAGGGTATAATGAGACAGTAAAGTTGTCATACCACAAATGTCTCGAATAAAAGATAAGTGTTTTTCCAATGATTTAGGAAAAATTGGCTTTATGCAAAATAGCCTTGAACTCCACCAGCCAAATATGCATATAGGCTATAGAGTTATTCCATTAAGTGTCCACCATAGTGTCACTTGCCAGACTCCATTATTAATGGAATCTGACCCACGTTGTTGCAATATATTTCTTATTGCAGATTAATCAGATGATTGTGCGCATCATGTGCGAGTACATCGGATCCACTAACCACTACTGCTAGACCTATTCTTCAACTAAGTTAGTTATTTGCAACGGTACTTAGACTAGTCTACAATGGTACACCGATTACACTTCAACAAGGGGGAGCCGGCGGAGTGGGGGCCATGGAGGTGGAGCACGCACAGCTCGTGCCTCCCTCTGTATGTCCTTAGGAAGAACAAAGGGAGGATGTGGGCTGGGCCCAAAAGAAAAAAAAAGAGTTGGGCCAGCAATGGGTTTCAGCCCTGCTAAGTTTTTTTTCCTTCTGGATTTAATTCTTTTGTTTTATTCTTTTCTGTTTTTTGTGTTTTGAAGAAAAATAGAAAAGGAAAAGATATAGAACCTTTAGCAAATATTTATAGTTTCAAAATAGACATATTGATACACTAGTTTGAATATTTGAAACAGATTTGAAACATCACATTTTAATTTATTTGAATTGAAAAGTGTAATTTGAATTTGAATGCAATAAATTAAAAAGGAGGTGACAATGCAATGTCATGATGATGCAAAAATAAAAAAACAAACAAATATAATTGGGGAAAATTCCGGGGCGTTACAGTTCATCAATTATATATTGCTTTGCATGATTCTATGAAGTTGGTGTCTGGTTTTACCCACGTTACGCTAGATAATTGCATAACCTGCTACACTGGAAGAGGCACCGTTGTCATACATATTATGTCTTATTCATATTAGTTACTTGTATCATCGGTATGTTTTCATATCATCATATTAGGATGCTTGCCCCTAAAAGTGAAAAGAGCCATGGAGGCCATCGAAAAGAGAAACAGAAATAGAAAAAAAAAGAAAAAAAAAGAGATTGAAAAAAATAAAAAAGGGGGCAGCATTACTATTCTTTATCACACACTTGTGCTTATGCACCATACCATTTATAGTCATCACTTGTGCTCATGTTATAGAACTGATCATCATCATTTATATGCATTATTCATAACCCCAAAAGCTTAAAACTTCACCTTTTTATATACTCAGAACTATAAATATTTGCATATCACATTGCCTTCACTCATTTTACAGATCAGTGAGCAAAGGCACACAATCTTTATAAGATCCATTATAGAAGTGAAGCAAGATGAAAAATTCAACCTATACCAATACAACAGAGAAGATGTCCAAGATCAACAATTCAAATCCAAGCAAAAACCGGAAGTTCACTTCTGTTGTCTGAAAGTGAATAGTAACTGACAGAAAGTCTGACAGCCAATCTCAAGGCCATCTTCTGAATTCCAAGCAATTCTAAAGGCAATAAGATAAGAGGGAACTAGATGGTACCCCGCGCGTTGCTGCGGAGCATGTGTTATAAAATAAATAAAACTTTTGAGGCATCAGTTAAGCTAACATGAATTGTAGAAAACAAATAGTGATATATACGACATTAATCTAGTTAGTTTCTTCACCTGTCATCAACTGTTGCGTAAGCTAAAATACAACTTAATATGTACACTGGTGTCTGCTTATGGACAAACTATATCTGGAGAATAACATTGCTCTAGCATTCATGAATCAACTTGTATACAAATAAATCATAAAAAACTACAAACATAGGGATTGCTAGAAGGAAATTCTGTTTTCAACAATGGAGTGACATAGGAAAATTGGGATTAGCCGCACATTCAGATCACCTTGTGTCAAACGCACTGCAAATGCAAAAACAATCTTTGCTAATTGAGTCCTTTCCCTTCATAACTGCAAGATGAAAGCTTAGTCACTTGAACCAACTACGACATCAATATTTTTAAGTACATACATTATAAATTGTGTTTAGCAGTAAATATATTTAGTCTTGAATTTGATTACTCATTCTCTAGCAATCATAAAATAGAGGGAAACTGCTGCTTCCGAATGACAATAGTTGGTTCTCCGTGATATCATTGGATAGAGGTGCGCAATCTTCAATATAAAGAACACATAACCTCATTGAGTGATTATCATATTTGAGGGAAAAGTAGTGGCTATTTAATAACTTGAGATTATATTTAGAGCACAATACTCATGCATCCATAAGCAAGCCAAAAACAGAGAATATCTAGATTCTGTACCTGTTAAGTAAGTGAGCGGAAACGGGTGTTAGTGCAGAAACAGCTGGCAAACAGCTCGTCATAGCAGAAGATAACTCCCTCATGGCAGCACCTGTTAAAACTGAATTTAAAAACATTGGATGAAAAATTGGAGAAACATATACCAAGGAAAAATTTCTTATAGCATAGGTCTAGTTTTGACGCCTTAGAAACAACCGAATCAAGAAAAGAAAGGCAAGGATGATGCACAATGAGGATTGATGAGCCTGTGGAGAGCTCATGCTATATAGGGCAAGATGGCGATTTGTCTTCAAGTTGTCGATCTGCAATCGGCTACGGCCGCAAGAACGGACGACATTCGGCAATACATAGGTGAGAAATACTAGATTAGCCGCGCTGCTGTCTGCAGGTAGATGGAAGGCCTCTTAAGAAGACCACAAGGTCAGGCCAAGGATGGAGCACCGGAGCAGCGTGCACCTGAATCTGTTGCAAAAAAGAAGCACGGCGAACTCGACGTCGTAGTAGAGGCCAGCACGCCTACTGAGGTTGTGTTGGGTCATGGACTCATGGTGAGGTAATAACCGCCGAGGTGGAGCTGCTGCCGGCTGTTGCGAACGCTAACTGGGCAAAGCGGCAAAGGTGCCTATCGGTTATAAGAGGAGAGCGGGTGCATCAATAACTCTGCATTTTCTAGTGGAGAAGGAGATGAAGAGAGCGAAACTGATGTAAATCAATGGGCGCGGGGAGCCAAGGATACGATACGACCAAAACGCACAGATCATGTGAGCACCGAGGAGTCTGGAGTTAGGAGCTTCATCAGGCCTCAAGCAATGGTTGCGTAATTGGTGGGTGTGGTTTGATGAGAACACAGCAAATGAAAGACGGAGGAGATATTTTTGCTGGTGCTATACGATGCGGACTCACCGCTCACAGAGTGCCTACACAGATGGTGGGGACAGCTGACAACCAATTAGAAAAATTGAAGTGGTCTGTCATGCTTGCATGTTGAGAGAAACCCTTGTAGTGGGTCATTGCTATTTAGATATAGAAGATTCAAATGAGTTTGAATCATAAAGGAGAAAGATAGATCAACTTTGAGATCAAGGAAACCACAAAAAGCATAAAGGCAAAAAGGTGCAAAAGAGGAGACATGCCATGTGCACTGTGAGATGTGGAAAGGAAGGAAGCTTCCTCCTCAAGCAGCTCGCACCTCATCTCCACCACATTTGGAAAAAAGTGTATAAAGCCACCACAGGCTCCTCCATCCCGGTCGTCGCCACTCCATCGCCTCTTCCACCCATCCATTCCATTCCACCATTCGCACCCACTCCACTTTTCCACTTTCCACTTTCCACCAACCACCATCCCTTCGGCCCACCAAGAATAACACCAATAACAAGAACAAGAAAAAGAACAAGAAAGAAGAACTAGATGAATATGGAGAACAGAAGGAGATACACAAGGCCTTGGTGAACTGAGGATCAAGATATGCAACTCTTCCTCTTCTACTCTGCTTCCTCTGCCTCGACTAGATTGCAGTGAGCCAAAGCCAAAGATCTCTCTCCACCTCTTGTGTAATCTTGAGTGAACCTTGTAGATCATCCATCTGCAAGTAAGGCTTGTAATACTTTGTTATTGCAGTGATTTGAGTGACAAAAATCTCGGTCTTAACTGAAGATTTTCATATTTTGGTTGTTGCCTGTAGCGTACCTGCACTTTAAATAAGGCAGATATCTGTGTATAGTGCAAATCCCTGGATCGATTCATTTGCACACACAGTTTACGATGTAATATCACAACAAAGTATCAATATTATTACATCGATGATCCAGACTTACAAAATATTCGATACAAGTTGCATAGCATTAAAGCTAGCTTTGAAAAAGTACACAGCGGAATACAATAGCAGTGAGTCTCTATAACTTTCATGCTGCCACAGGCGAAAACATGTTGGTTGTAGACTCGAAACCTTTAACGAAACCTCACTCGTCATCTGATCAATCTGCAATAAGAAAAATATTGCAACAACGTGGGTCAGATTCCATTAAAAATGGAGTCTGGCAAGTGACACTATGGTGGACACTTAAGGAAATAACTCTAAAGCCTATATGCATATTTGGCTGGTGGAGCTCAAGGCTAATTTGCATAAAGCCAATTTTTCCTATTCTTTTGAAAACACTTTTCTTGAAATCTCGACGAGTATGGCATGAAAACCATAAATCTCATCTTCCCTTGTTCACCCATCAAGTTTTACTTTTGAAGTTGGAATGGTGGAATCCTCCGTTGACGTCCTTGATCAGCTGCTCAAAAATTGTCCGTAACCGGGGACACGACTAAGTACTTAGTTTTACACTCTGCAGAGGTTGTGCACGTTCACCATTGTACTCATTCAACCCAAGGTATCCTTTACACACCATTTGTGATAAGGAAAGGAGAGAATGAGACGAGATCTTTCAGAAACATTTTCCCTCCCACCTGGCTTGACCCGTTCCACCTAACATCCCCCTACATCTGCTTGTCAAGCCGGAGAGAGTCCACGCAACATAATTGATCAAGCCAGAGCCCATATGGCAATGGCTGCACTGGAAGCAATCGTCACTCGGAGTTCTTCAGATTCCTCTGTTCCTGGGTGGCCATCCTCAAGTGTACATACTCTAGGAACCATAGAAATGGACCTGAGTAGCCACTCAACATAAACCATACGACCAATTACCACCCAGGTGTTTCATTCTTAACTTAGTAGACTTTAGATTTTCACAAAACAACATTTGCATAGCATCAATAATTCTACCAAGTATTGCATAGGAACCTAGACACAGGTATAAGGAATTCTACCCAGGTTTAGCATAGCAACACATGCATATAAAAACACACTAAGTAATGCATATAAAAATAGGAAGTTTAAGAGGTGTGCCACTTGCCTTTGAATGCTGTCGTTGTTCACAAACTCTTTTCAACAACGAACGTTTACTCTCCGTTTAATCTAAACAATAATAGCAAACAACAATACCACAATCAACAAACAACAATCATCAAACATACATGCTCATATCAAATGAACAACAAGTTTCGTAAAACTCCTAAGGAAAACATGTTATGTATGATATGCAAATTATTTCTAAGGACTAGAGATGCATGTTATGCTATGAAAATCTCTTAAGTTAATTAAAGGAAAATAGGTGGGTCAAGAATGACTAAGGACTAAGGTCTTAAGTTGGATAAAATACTTTGTTTTATATCTTCTTGAAACAAGCACTCAAATGGCTTAGCCATGATGTGCAAAATACTTAGGGAAAAATACTAAGTCATTTGTTCAAGATGATCAACAATTATTATCAACTCTTTGTAAATTGGACATTCACTATAGTGAGAGAGACAGACACCCGGCCAGCCACTTAAATTGTGGAACAGGTCTCATGTACGTGGACATGTAAGGTTTGTTTCCAGGCCGCTTCATCCCACTATGCTGCTAGGATCCAACAACTTCAAGATGATAACATCATGATCAAAATTTGTTTAAGTCTAAAAGACAAGATTAGGAAAGAGGGAAAAGATAGAAAGAAAGATGTAGTTGTCCTCCAGGCTTCATCTCCAGACTTGTAACTTTCTTCTGGATGATATCTTGATTGAGTTCTTGGTAGTCTTGCTGAATCTTCAGACTTGAGGGTTCTTGTATCCTAGGGGCTGGCCTTGGATTTACTTAGTCTTCATGAAATCTCAGAGGAAAGAAAGAGATAGAGAGAGAGACTTAGAGAATAACAGGGGGTTGGCCTTCTTGAACTTCTTCTCACTTTTCTTCTAAGTGCTTGACATCTTGAGGATGCTTCCAGGGTCTGTTTTCTTCTAAGTCCTTCATGAACTTCCTCTTAAATTTTCTTCTAAGTGCTTCTACTTCTTGGAGATACTTCTGGAGTCTTGTTTTGACTAAGTCCTTCAAAGGCCTTCTAGCTCCATCTTGAAAATCCTAAGTGTCTAAGTGCATAGCACTTTACCAAAACACTAGGTTGAAAATAATCCTAACTTAGGGAAAAATAAGGAAGGAGTTTTCCTTATGGAAAATATGACTATAATATATGCTATGCATGAAATGCAATTTTTAAATCACAAGCAACATAACACTAATTTTTGTAAATTTTTAGCATATGCATGAAGTTATAGTTTGCAATTTAATTAGTTTCTAATTTGCAAACCGTAATAACAGGAAACATATGGATTAAAGTTTTATGTGTTTTATATTTTATAACACAATTTTCTTTATAGATGGTGTTAATAGCCAGAAGTGGTTTAATTATATTTAATGCAATTTGATTTAATCAAAAATAATATTTCTATTAAAAGTTATTTCAAAATTAATCAAACTATTCAATTTAAACTCACATCTATGAAATCATTCAAAAATTACTCAAAATTATTTTATAGCAGTGGCAGTAATTTACAAATATTCTAAAGTTTCTAAAACATATTTATTTGCAATTTTTGGATTTATAGATTTAAAGTTATTACAAATATACTCAAATTCACCATTTGAAATTTGAATATTTTATACTAAGTCAAATTTGAATCTTGTCAGATCCAAAATATTCTACATGTCAAGAGCTTTCCAAATATATAAAAATTATTAAATTTGGAGTTGTGGTTAAAAAGTTATAGATGTTTTAATTCCAGGGACTAATCTGCAAATTTTCCAATTAAAAATTAAAATAGAAAAAGAATTACACGCTGGCGCTGACTGTGCAGGCCACGTCAGCGCTGACTGGGTCTGACGTGGATAAGTTACAGATCTGGGCCGTCAGATCTGGATCTGACAGTCCAGATCGGATCGTACCGCTTCGTCCGCGACAATCTAATCTAAGCCATAGAGATCGGATCGGACGGCTCACATTGCGTACCAGAAGGTGGCGGCGCGGTGTGTACCGGCGACGAAGGAGACGGCGGCGCGGCTCAGGATCGAACGGCCTCGACGCTGGAGTTGCTCCCCGGACGCGAGAAGATGACCACGACGTTCGGCGTGAAGCTGCGGCGGTGAAGGGGTCGTCTACGACGAGCAGCGCGTCCTCGAGCATTGCTGGTTCGTGGACGATGGCGCGGCGGCTCCGATGAACTATGGGTTGAGCAGAGCTCGATGATTCTGCTGCACAAAAGCACGGAGAAGGCGTCATCGGAAGCGCATCGGAGAGGGAAGAATTTCGGCGCGGTCTCGACTCGGGGTAGGTGCTCACCACACCGGATTTGGCGAAATACGGTGGCAGCAACGGCGAACTCCGGCGGCCTGGGGGCACGATATACTTAGGGTTTGAGGGGGAAAACGGCGGCGGGATCCGGGGTTTATACGGGCGCATCTACAGCAACAAATCCCGCAAGAATCGGGAAGGATTCGACTCCGATTCGATTTCAGCTTCGGCGCGATATTCGGATAGAAGTTGGAGAAGAACGGCTGACGTCACCGCTGACGTCAGCAACTATTTTCTTTTTCTGATTTTATTTATTTAATTCATATCTTTTGATTTAAATGTCCAAATGATGTCAAATTACTTTATAAAAATTTGTAAAAATAATATCTTGCTGTTAAACCAGTTGTGGGTATGTTTTGAATATTTTTTAAAATTAATATTTTGAAATATTGATTAATTACAAATTTGACACTTAAAGTCAAATTTGAATTTCTATCTCATTTAAATTTTCCTTTGGCTAAAATAAATTTGTAAAAATACCCACATTTCAATATGTTTGAATTTAAGTTATTTAAACTCATTTTCAATTTCTAAATTCATTTTTGGCTTTGGTATAATTATTAATGACATAACACAACTATAGGAAAATGGAAAAGATAATGTATTCCTTTTTAATTGAAAATAATTTGTGCAACATTATATTTTATGCATTTGAAACTTCATAACAACTTTGGACAAGACCTTTATTTTATTTTTATTTTTATTTAGAATCTATTAATCATTTCATGTTTTGAAAACTAGATGAAATTCATTTAAGCAAATGAAATGTTTATTTGGCTAATTCATTAATTTAAATTCTATGAAGTTTTAAAGTTATACACTATAGGCTTAAAATTTCCAAACTATATTTTGAAACCATTTAGTAATTATATAACCTTTTGAATAATCTTGTATTTATGAATAGATATGGCTAAGTGGTTTAATTCAAATACTTATACAGAAACTAATTTATTTAAAATAAAATGGATTGTAGTTTGTAAACTATTTGTCAAATTATATTTTAAGGTTTTTGAAACCCATTGGATAATAAAATGTTTAAACTGTGACATTGGAAATTTTAACTCAAGTTTGAAGTCTTTCATAGTTGGTTTCCTTATACATTTAATATTTTATTTTAATAAAAAGAAAAGTTTTAAATTTTAGTGATTTTTGAACATTCCAAAATGTTGGGATGTTACAGACTACCACCCTTAAAAGGAATCTCGTCCCCGAGATTCGGAGAAGCTAGAAAAGAAAGCAAAGGCTTGAATGATTCTGATAACTCGAGAGGTTTGAGAAATGTAATTTTTTTTTTGACATGGAGACTTGAAAACTTGGCAGTGAATGGTTTTTCTGATTAGGAGGATGGAAGGAAGGATAGTTTGAGATCTCTGTGTTTAAGCGACTGGGTTTGAATTCTCTAGGTGGCTACCACCCTTAAAAGAAATTTTTGTGGTCGGTCTAGAAACTTTGTGTAATCTCGTTTATTCCTCTGATGTAGAGCGTACAAGTGTTCAAAATACAATGGCATGTGGCGGATACAGAAAGTTTTTATCACTCACGCTTTCCACTCGGTCCTTGGAGAGATTTATTCTTCTTCCACTCGGGGCAGCCACTGACATAGTATCCTGTTGCTCCGCATCTGCGACATGTCACAGGACTGTTGATTTTCTTGTGCGAGCGGGTAAGGCATTTCTCCTTCATCTTTGTTGGGCACTTGTCAGCATAATGTCCTTTGCCTTTACATTTGTAGCAAATTACGTCACTTAAGTTCCTCTTCTTCTTCTTAGATGTTTCCAGGGCTGAAAGTTCTTCCAAGTCTTGTTTGCCATATTCTATCTCAATTAAAGAAGTCCAGTCTCGTTTGATGGGACAATTTCGAGCTAGGTGATCTCCTTAACATTTATAGCAACACTTGGAGGTACTTTTGGATTTCTTCGGAAGTGACCTTACTCTTATTTCATTCTTCACCTTAGTATGACCCACAGTCTCATTTTGATGAAGATTTGGTTCAGTATCCTGACCAGTCCTTTTCTCTTTGCAGCCCCATGAATAATGTCCTAGTTCTCCACATGTAAAACATGTTATATGGCTAGTATCTCTCTTGTGTTCCTCCTTGTTTTCTTGTACTTCCACATGCTTCATGAGATTTTGTTGTATCCCCTTTTTGGCTTGCTGACTGACTTCTTGCACCACGGGGTAGAGTTGATGTTGAGTTGGAACGTGATTTGTTGCTTCACAAAAACAGCAAGACATCTGACTTGTGGGGCATTCCCTAACTGGATGTTCGGTATGACCATGGGGCCACTCATCAGTGCATTCTTGGGACGTATGTCCTATCTCTCCACAGGTTTTGCATGCCTTTAGTTTGGTCATAAGGTTCCCTTCAAAATCACTATGGTTTTGATCAAACTTAGGCAGTTGGTCATTGATCATCTTCAACAGCTGACTCTGGTTCTCTAATAATAGTCGCATAGTTGTATGCAAATCATTGGTGTTGGCATTGGGGTGAGACATCTGTTTGGTTTAAAAAGCAATGAGTTGAATTATTTGTACTTATGGAGGAATCCTAGTTCAATAAAACAAAACAAGGCAACCAATCTATAACATAATCAATCAACATCTAACAAACATCAAGCAACGAGGTGCTAACACCAAGCAAACAATCTAGTATTGTCATATAGCTAATTTGATATGATCAATACACTAACACGATATCGTCATTCTTTTTTTGGTGGTGGTCAAATCTACCTCCTTCATGACTGCTTCAAGTTCTTGTTCAACTTTCTTGGATATCTTAGAAGTGTTGGTCGAAATCTGGTTCTTCAGTGGTCTTCCATACATGCAGAACTTCATGATTAATCGTAGCTTTTCCATATGAGCTAGCAGAAGCAGACTTCGGCTATAAGAACATGGTCATCTAGAAAAAGATAAGAGGTTTTTAGAAGGTTGATAGTAGAGGAGAATACGAGAAGGACATAGTGAAAAGATTTGTTTTTAGAAAAGTGAAGAAAAATAGATTTTCAATCCTATGGTCAAACCTATTTCTATCCAAACCTAGGGTTTCGAACCTACAGGCAACACAGTGCTCTGATCCCATCTGTAGCGTACCTGCACTATAAATAAGGCAGATACCTGTGTATAGTGAAAATCCCTGGATCGATTCATTTGCACACACAGTTTACGATGTAATATCACAACAAAGTATCAATATTATTACATCGATGATCCAGACTTACAAAATATTCGATACAAGTTGCATAGCATTAAAGCTAGCTTTGAAAAAGTACACAGCGGAATACAATAGCAGTGAGTCTCTATAACTTTCATGCTGCCACAGGCGAAAACATGTTGGTTGTAGACTCGAAACCTTTAACGAAACCTCACTCGTCATCTGATCAATCTGCAATAAGAAAAATATTGCAACAACGTGGGTCAGATTCCATTAAAAATGGAGTCTGGCAAGTGACACTATGGTGGACACTTAAGGAAATAACTCTAAAGCCTATATGCATATTTGGCTGGTGGAGCTCAAGGCTAATTTGCATAAAGCCAATTTTTCCTATTCTTTTGAAAACACTTTTCTTGAAATCTCGACGAGTATGGCATGAAAACCATAAATCTCATCTTCCCTTGTTCACCCATCAAGTTTTACTTTTGAAGTTGGAATGGTGGAATCCTCCGTTGACGTCCTTGATCAGCTGCTCAAAAATTGTCCGTAACCGGGGACACGGCTAAGTACTTAGTTTTACACTCTGCAGAGGTTGTGCACGTTCACCATTGTACTCATTCAACCCAAGGTATCCTTTACACACCATTTGTGATAAGGAAAGGAGAGAATGAGACGAGATCTTTCAGAAACATTTTCCCTCCCACCTGGCTTGACCCGTTCCACCTAACATCCCCCTACATCTGCTTGTCAAGCCGGAGAGAGTCCACGCAACATAATTGATCAAGCCAGAGCCCATATGGCAATGGCTGCACTGGAAGCAATCGTCACTCGGAGTTCTTCAGATTCCTCTGTTCCTGGGTGGCCATCCTCAAGTGTACATACTCTAGGAACCATAGAAATGGACCTGAGTAGCCACTCAACATAAACCATACGACCAATTACCACCCAGGTGTTTCATTCTTAACTTAGTAGACTTTAGATTTTCACAAAACAACATTTGCATAGCATCAATAATTCTACCAAGTATTGCATAGGAACCTAGACACAGGTATAAGGAATTCTACCCAGGTTTAGCATAGCAACACATGCATATAAAAACACACTAAGTAATGCATATAAAAATAGGAAGTTTAAGAGGTGTGCCACTTGCCTTTGAATGCTGTCGTTGTTCACAAACTCTTTTCAACAACGAACGTTTGCTCTCCGTTTAATCTAAACAATAATAGCAAACAACAATACCACAATCAACAAACAACAATCATCAAACATACATGCTCATATCAAATGAACAACAAGTTTCGTAAAACTCCTAAGGAAAACATGTTATGTATGATATGCAAATTATTTCTAAGGACTAGAGATGCATGTTATGCTATGAAAATCTCTTAAGTTAATTAAAGGAAAATAGGTGGGTCAAGAATGACTAAGGACTAAGGTCTTAAGTTGGATAAAATACTTTGTTTTATATCTTCTTGAAACAAGCACTCAAATGGCTTAGCCATGATGTGCAAAATACTTAGGGAAAAATACTAAGTCATTTGTTCAAGATGATCAACAATTATTATCAACTCTTTGTAAATTGGACATTCACTATAGTGAGAGAGACAGACACCCGGCCAGCCACTTAAATTGTGGAACAGGTCTCATGTACGTGGACATGTAAGGTTTGTTTCCAGGCCGCTTCATCCCACTATGCTGCTAGGATCCAACAACTTCAAGATGATAACATCATGATCAAAATTTGTTTAAGTCTAAAAGACAAGATTAGGAAAGAGGGAAAAGATAGAAAGAAAGATGTAGTTGTCCTCCAGGCTTCATCTCCAGACTTGTAACTTTCTTCTGGATGATATCTTGATTGAGTTCTTGGTAGTCTTGCTGAATCTTCAGACTTGAGGGTTCTTGTATCCTAGGGGCTGGCCTTGGATTTACTTAGTCTTCATGAAATCTCAGAGGAAAGAAAGAGATAGAGAGAGAGACTTAGAGAATAACAGGGGGTTGTCCTTCTTGAACTTCTTCTCACTTTTCTTCTAAGTGCTTGACATCTTGAGGATGCTTCCAGGGTCTGTTTTCTTCTAAGTCCTTCATGAACTTCCTCTTAAATTTTCTTCTAAGTGCTTCTACTTCTTGGAGATACTTCTGGAGTCTTGTTTTGACTAAGTCCTTCAAAGGCCTTCTAGCTCCATCTTGAAAATCCTAAGTGTCTAAGTGCATAGCACTTTACCAAAACACTAGGTTGAAAATAATCCTAACTTAGGGAAAAATAAGGAAGGAGTTTTCCTTATGGAAAATATGACTATAATATATGCTATGCATGAAATGCAATTTTTAAATCACAAGCAACATAACACTAATTTTTGTAAATTTTATAGCATATGCATGAAGTTATAGTTTGCAATTTAATTAGTTTCTAATTTGCAAACCATAATAACAGGAAACATATAGATTAAAGTTTTATGTGTTTTATATTTTATAACACAATTTTCTTTATAGATGGTGTTAATAGCCAGAAGTGGTTTAATTATATTTAATGCAATTTGATTTAATCAAAAATAATATTTCTATTAAAAGTTATTTCAAAATTAATCAAACTATTCAATTTACACTCACATCTATGAAATCATTCAAAAATTACTCAAAATTATTTTATAGCAGTGGCAGTAATTTACAAATATTCTAAAGTTTCTAAAACATATTTATTTGCAATTTTTGGATTTATAGATTTAAAGTTATTACAAATATACTCAAATTCACCATTTGAAATTTGAATATTTTATACTAAGTCAAATTTGAATCTTGTCAGATCCAAAATATTCTACATGTCAAGAGCTTTCCAAATATATAAAAAATATTAAATTTGGAGTTGTGGTTAAAAAGTTATAGATGTTTTAATTCCAGGGACTAATCTGCAAATTTTCCAATTAAAAATTAAAATAGAAAAAGAATTACACGCTGGCGCTGACTGTGCAGGCCACGTCAGCGCTGACTGGGTCTGACGTGGATAAGTAACAGATCTGGGCCGTCAGATCTGGATCTGACGGTCCAGATCGGATCGTACCGCTTCATCCGCGACAATCTAATCTAAGCCATAGAGATCGGATCGGACGGCTCACATTGCGTACCAGAAGGTGGCGGCGCGGTGGCTACCGGCGACGAAGGAGACAGCGGCGCGGCTCGGGATCGAACGGCCTCGACGCTGGAGTTGCTCCCCGGACGCGAGAAGATGACCACGACGTTCGGCGTGAAGCTGCGACGGCGAAGGGGTCGTCTACGACGAGCAGCGCGTCCTCGAGCAGTGCTGGTTCGTGGACGATGGCGCGGCGGCTCCGATGAACTATGGGTTGAGCAGAGCTCGATGATTCTGCTGCACAAAAGCACGGAGAAGGCGTCATCGGAAGCGCATCGGAGAGGGAAGAATTTCGGCGCGGTCTCGAGTCGGGGTAGGAGCTCACCACACCGGATTTGGCGAAATACGGTGGCAGCAACGGCGAACTCCGGCGAGCTCCTCCGGCGGCCTTGGGGCACGATATACTTAGGGTTTGAGGGGGAAAACGGCGGCGGGATCCGGGGTTTATATGGGCGCATCTACAGCAACAAATCCCGCAAGAATCGGGAAGGATTCGACTCCGATTCGATTTCAGCTTCGGCGCGATATTCGGATAGAAGTTCGAGAAGAACGGCTGACGTCACCGCTGACGTCAGCAACTATTTTCTTTTTCTGATTTTATTTATTTAATTCATATCTTTTGATTTAAATGTCCAAATGATGTCAAAATACTTTCTAAAAATTTGTAAAAATAATATCTTGCTGTTAAACCAGTTGTGGGTATGTTTTGAATATTTTTTAAAATTAATATTTTGAAATATTGATTAATAACAAATTTGACACTTAAAGTCAAATTTGAATTTCTATCTCATTTAAATTTTCCTTTGGCTAAAATAAATTTGTAAAAATACCCACATTTCAATATGTTTGAATTTAAGTTATTTAAACTCATTTTCAATTTCTAAATTCATTTTTGGCTTTGGTATAATTATTAATGACATAACACAACTATAGGAAAATGGAAAAGATAATGTATTCCTTTTTAATTGAAAATAATTTGTGCAACATTATATTTATGCATTTGAAACTTCATAAGAACTTTGGACAAGACCTTTATTTTAATTTTATTTTTATTTAGAATCTATTAATCATTTCATGTTTTGAAAACTAGATGAAATTCATTTAAGCAAATGAAATGTTTATTTGGCTAATTCATTAATTTAAATTCTATGAAGTTTTAAAGTTATACACTATAGGCTTAAAATTTCCAAACTATATTTTGAAACCATTTAGTAATTATATAACCTTTTGAATAATCCTGTATTTATGAATAGATATGGCTAAGTGGTTTAATTCAAATACTTATACAGAAACTAATTTATTTAAAATAAAATGGATTGTAGTTTGTAAACTATTTGTCAAATTATATTTTAAGGTTTTTCAAACCCATTGGATAATAAAATGTTTAAACTGTGACATTGGAAATTTTAACTCAAGTTTGAAGTCTTTCATAGTTGGTTTCCTTATACATTTAATATTTTATTTTAATAAAAAGAAAAGTTTTAAATTTTAGTGATTTTTGAACATTCCAAAATGTTGGGATGTTACATTGCCTGTTTTGATCTGTGTGTGTAAGGCTAGTCCCTTTGCTTATTAACTCACTGTGATCTGGCTTGACAACCCAGAAAGTTGAGATCTTTGTGTTCTGAATTTTCTTCCACCTTAACCTGCTAAAAATTATTGCTTGCATGACTAGTATCTGCAAGAGGACGAAGTAATTCTTGTTCCCTGTCTAAATCCTGCTTAGATCCTTGCTAGTCTTTGGATCGACAACCGAGAGGCTACAAGTTAAAATTTGAATCTTTCTCAGCTAAATTTCATTACATTCTTGTTTAAAACCTTAAACCTTAAAGATTTGGTTTAGCTTCTGCCAACCCTTAGCAACATCATAAACTTGTTGATCTCTATGGAGACGATAACACAAAACCCCCCTATATCTACATCATTGATCAAATTGGCGCCGTTGCCGGGGATTGACTTATGATTGTTTCTTTGAAAGAGCAGTAGACTAAACTGGTGAAACTTGTGAAATTGTCAGCAAATTTGCATGATCTTGATATGAATGAAGCTTTTTGGCAATGAGATCTGAGAACTAGAACTGTTATTAGGTGTTTTAGTACACTAACCCTTGATAAAAGTTCTTATTTGTGACTGTGTGCAGAGAAAATGATCTCTTTCATGCAGTGTTTGGACTCTGTTGATGCAGTCATTTGAAGACTCACCTCTTGCTCCTTTTGACCTAGAACCCAAAAGAACTTATCTTGCAAGAAGAAGAGCAACTTCTGAAGCTTCAGTGGAAGATTTAAGTTATGAGGATTCAGTCAGCAGCATGGGTGACCAGAAGTTAAGAGATTTGTGGACCCCTAAGGATCAGATATCCAATTGTAGCGCCCCAACTTTTATTAAAGTTGGAACACCTGTGTTATGTGCTAGTCCCTGGATCACTGCCAGCACCACAGTACAAAATATAAGGTACCAATGCATAAGTATTAAAATTGCTACAACGAGATCCAAAAATAATAGCCAAGTATGGCTTTATTACAAGTTGCATAGCCATGAAGGCTAGCTAAAGTACAGAGTTCACAACGAAAGCGAAATAACATGGAGCCTCATCTTCAAGCATGCGCCACAGGCAGACATGTTGGGTGTAGACTCGAGTCCAAACTCATTCAGCATCAGAATTACCTGCACATTTGAATATGCAGCCCCCGAAAGAGGTCAATACAATGATGTATTAGCAAGTGACTATGGTGGATATATAATGACAAGTCTAAAATCTATATGCATATTTGGCTTGGTGGGGCTGGAGGCTATTTGCAGAAAGCAAGTTTTCTCCTATCATTTTGTAAAACACTTATATTTCTCAAGACTTGGCACCAAGGGATGAAGCCCAAGTGCACCAACAATTCTTTCCTTAGTCAAATTTTACTTTATGAAAATAGTGTTGAGATTCTTCCTCCCATCCTTGTCCAGTTGCTCGAAGTAGTCCATTTCCGGGGACACGGCTGAGTACTCAGATTGTCGACTCTGCAGAGGTTGTGCACTTTCACCTTTAGACTCAATTAGCCCGAAAATCCTATAGACACGGAGTGTATTGAGGAAAGGAGAGAATTGAGACAAGAACTTTCAGAAGAAGGATGCAACCATACTAGCAAGACCCGTTCCACCTACCATCTCTACATCTGCTTATCAAGCTGACAGGTTGCACCCTCACAACTTAATTATTCTAGACAGAGCCCATTGTCAAAAGGCTGCACAGGAAGCTTCTAAACTTGGAGGGACTTGGTAATCTCTTCGTTCCTGGGTGGCCGTCCACAAGTGCACTTCTAGTTAACAAACACCATACTCATGGCCCTAAGTAGAATAGACATTCAACCTAGGCGACGACAACCACAAGCATAGTCCCAAAAGCCACTCAACATAAACCAAACAACCAATTCCACCCAGATGTGTATTTAAATTTTAACACTTAGAAACATTTCCAAAATAGGGTAAACATTTTTATAGCATAGCTAAGAAAATAATAAAACTTTTCATGGCTGCATAGGAGAAGGGGTGGCTACACACTACTAGGATATTTGTAAAATACAATGTAAGGACCCCTCGAAACAAGTCCGAGATGCCCACGTTATGTAAAAGATCACGATCCCAATGATCAGTGCATCGCAATCACATAACCAACATTGGTATCAAAGAGTTACATCATTCAAGTCGTACGAATAAAATTCTTACAACACATGGACAGTCATACGACCAAAGTCAACAAACCTCGCCACGCAGGGCGGAATTAACTCTGATAGCGGAAGCTCATGGCTAGCGACGGCTCTTAACATCTCCGAGCGCAGATCCCACAAGTCAACAAACACTTGCTCGCCGATTGCTCCCAGCAACTCGGGTTTTAATAAAACACTTGCTCGCCGATTGCTCCCAGCAACTCGGGTTTTCCTCCGTAAAACAATTTTATCAAATAGGTTCCCATCCTATAGTTTTGAGGTAAGTAGATGAAGGTAGACTACTAGAAAAACTTAATCTTCTTGATGGAGCCTTCAACAACAAGCCTCATCAAGTAAAACTCCTTTTGTAATACCTATAGTATTCTAGTAGATAACTTTGGCCAAACAATATTTTGTAAAATAGTTTTCGGGTGGCTAGGTGCCACAAAAAAAAACACATGCATCATTTTATTTTTAAAACAAAACATGCTTTATAAAATAATAGGATTCAGTATAATGGTGAGGTGGGCTTGCCTTGCTCAAAGTACTGTCCGTGGTCTTGTTCTTCAGCGTAGTCATGCTCAGCTACCTCGTACTGCTCGTCCTCGGGTTGCGGTTCTACCATAACATGAAAAAAACAAACGAGACTAGCGTAAGCCCTAAGATGCGAGTTGATAACAATCTAAAGTATCTCAACAAACAACAAGCATCACAAACAGAAAACACAATTAATGCATTTAATAGTTATTAGGGGCTGTTTAGATGGTTTAAGCATAACTCTTAAGGTACTGCTCCTAAAATTAAACCCTTCTACCACATTACTCCTAGAAAACATGTGGAACTCTCAAAATTAGCTGTGTATGAACATCTATCACCATACAAGAATTAAAAATCAGATAAGAGCTACTGATGTCAAAATCAAACAGAAGATAGGTTCAGTTTTATAGATCTCCTGGATACATAATTAACCTTTCTGGTGAGATATGAGTTTTCTATTTAAGTGGAGATTTGATTCATCAGATTTGGATACACCTAGCTCAAGGTATCCCAGTTTTAAAACAAAGTATACTTCTGACCATTATCTAAGTGCAGAAAATAATAAGAATTATTTTGGTGTCAAACCAGTGGGGTGAGTTAGATAAAACCTGTGGCTACTCCTCTAATTATCCCCAACATTTATCTATGGACAGAGGTAGCTCCACCAATTAAAACTAGACATGTCATAATCTCTGAAATTTCAGAAATGCATTTTAAGAGATTATATAAACCCTGTTTTTCAGGGTTTATTCACTAAGAAAAAACTAATTTCTGGAAAAATCTATATTTATAGTATATGATACCTCCAACACATATCTAACACTTCCAATTGGATTAACCTCAAAAAGTGTTTTTATTGAAGAGTTAAAAATCCCCAAACACCTACTGATGTTATTTTTAGACTAAATATAACTTTTGCTAGAGTAATCTCCTACATGCAAGATTTACCAATCTAGATAGACATTATTACAAGCTTTCCAACAGATCCAAGATTGTATGATTTGGATTTACAGAACCCAAGTTATTAAACAAATGGTGTAATAGATACTTTTTACTAGATCTATTTTAACACTCAACAGGAAACACATTTTGGACCAAATCCAATGCCACATGGTTAAGAAACGTCCATGCATGTTACAAAATTAATCCCATCATTTAAAAACCTAAGTTTGAATTATTCAAAACATGACCCACAAAAATAAAATGGGTCAACACCCCAAACTTACCTAAATTAAGAGAGGGTACTGAATTTACAAATGCCTAAGTCAATTATCTCATTTAGCCTTTAAAGGAAATAAAACTTTTAGTGATAAAGAAAAGAATATCTCAAATGGTCATGTTAATTTGATGGTCACAACAGCTAATGATATTTATGTGCAAACAAGCTCTTTTGAGAAAATTTAGGACAGGGTAAGAAAATATACATGACCTAGATCACAATGGTTTCAATGCATGCCAAAAACTATTTATGGTTTGCTTAATAATAGCTCCTAGTTTGGCTAAGTTTTAACAACCAAGAAGATCCTAATAGAGGATATTTTATTTTGGTGGGATGTGGTTTTAGTGTTTTCAATTTCAGGGAACACTAGTGGAGCACAAACAGCATAAGATGTGCAAACAAATTAAATCATTACTCAAACTTCTACACACAAAAGTTTCTGCAAGAGGTGAAAATCTAGAATAACACCACAATTGCTAAAGCTAAGAGAATTGAGGTGTTACAGACCTTCCCCCCTTAGGAGAATCTCGTCCCCGAGATTCCAGATTTGAATAAGAGAGAAAACCAGGAAACTCATGCTCCAAATAATCTTCACGCTCCCAGGTGGCTTCTCCCTCCGAATGGTTGCTCCATTGGATCTTCAGGAACCTGATCTTCCGTCTCCGGGTCAGACGGATGTCTTCAGCGAGAACACGAAGTGGTCGTTCTCGATAAGTGAGATCATGATTGAGATCAACGGTGCGATGATGTACCTCCTGATATGAATGAGTACCACCAGGAACTTGCAGACACTTCCAGAGTAGAGATACATGAAATACGTCATGGAATCCTGACAGATGGGGTGGCAGGTCTAGCTGATATGATACTTCCCCTCTTCGACCGCTTACTCTAAAAGGATCAATATATCTCGGTGGCAATTTCCCCTTCACATGGAAACGTTGCATTCCCTTGAGTGGAGTAACACGCAGGTATACCATATCACCAGTCTTGAAACTAAACTCCCGCCTCCTAGAATCGGCATAACTCTTCTGCCTGGACTGGGCGGCCTTAAGACGGTCGCGAATGAGTTGAACTTGCTCTTCGGCTTCCCTCAGTGTGTCAACTCCAAAAATCTTGTTGTCTCCTGTTTGCGACCAATTTAAGGGTGTACGACATCTGCGCCCGTACAAAGCCTCGAATGGTGCCATCTTCAGACTGGCTTGATAGTTGTTGTTGTATGAAAACTCAGCAAACGGCAAGCAACTCTCCCATTTTGCCCCATAAGCTAACACACAAGATCTAAGCATATCCTCTAAGATCTGGTTGATTCTTTCTGTTTGTCCTCCTGTCTGAGGGTGATAAGCAGTACTGAAAAAGAGTTTGGTTCCGAGCTCCTCTTGAAGCTTAGTCCAGAAATGAGAGGTGAATTGAGTTCCTCGATCTGATACTATAGTCTTAGGTATTCCATGAAGGCTGACGATGCGCGACATGTAAAGGTCCGCCAGTTGGTCAGCTCGATGGGTGGTACACACAGGTAAGAAATGTGCCACCTTGGTGAGTCTATCCACGATAACCCAAATGGCGTCATGACCGCGATTGGATCGGGGCAATCCAGTGATAAAATCCATGCCGATTTCATCCCATTTCCACTCGGGCAACTTGAGAGGTTGGAGTAATCCAGCGGGTCGCTGATGCTCTGCTTTGACCCTTTGGCAGATATCGCAATTCTGGATGAGCAGTGCAATCTCGCGCTTCATGCCGTGCCACCAGAAATTCTGCTTCAAATCCTGGTACATCTTGGTTCCACTGGGGTGGATAGAATACAGAGTCTCGTGGGCCTCCTTCATAATAAACTGCTTCAAAACAGGATCTGACGGTACGCAGATGCGTCCCTCGTACCAAAGAATACCGTCAGAGTCGATGGTGAACCCTGGGACTTCCTCTTTGTCCAATCTTCTTTTGATGCCCTCAATGATTTCGTGACCCTTCTGTGCTTCCTTGATCTGCTCCCATAATGTGGGTTGCAACAGGAGTTGATCGACTGCCCCATAACTGACTACTTCGATACCCAACTTATCAAGCTCTTCCCAGAGTTCTGGCTGTCGAATCTTGATCATGGAGTTGTATCTTGATCAGCCACAACGTTAGCCTTTCCAGGGTGGTAATGGATATCCAGGTCATAATCTTTGATGAGTTATATCCATCTTCGCTGCCTCATGTTCAAGTCCCTCTGGGTGAAGATGTACTTCAGGCTCTTGTGATTGGTGTAAATTTCGCAACGGTTGCCTATCAGAAAGTGTCGCCAAGTCTTGAGCGCATGGACCACTGCAGCAAGCTCTAGGTCATGGGTTGGGTAATTTTGCTCATGCTTGCGGAGTTGTCGCGACGAGTAGGAAATCACTTTGCCCTCTTGCATAAGGACACAGCCAAGTCCGAGTTTGGAGGCATCGCAATAAACCACAAAATCTTTGGTCACATCAGGCATGGTTAAGATAGGTGCGGTAGTAAGGCGCTTTTTTAGTTCCTGGAAGCTGGCTTCACACTTGTCGGTCCAAACTAACTTCTGATCTTTCTTCAATAGTTGGGTAAGAGGCTTGGCGATACTCGAAAATCCTTCAACAAATTTGCGGTAATAACCAGCTAATCCAAGGATGGACCTTACTTCGGTTTGGTTGGTGGGGGTTGGGAATTCAAGGATGGACTTGATGTGGGTAGGATCTACAGATATCCCTCCTGCTGAGATAACATGGCCAAGAAAGGCTACTTCTTTTAACCAAAACTGGCACTTACTGAACTTAGCATACAACTGGTGTTCTCGCAGGGTACCGAGAACCAACCTCAAATGCTCTTCATGCTCCTCTTCTGACTTGGAATAAATCAGGATGTCGTCAATGAAGACAACCACAAATTTATCCAAGTAATCCATGAACACCTTGTTCATGAGATTCATGAAATAGGCTGGAGCATTGGCCAGGCCGAAAGACATCACTGTGTACTCGAACAATCCGTAACGAGTGACAAAGGCCGTCTTAGGGATATCACATTCTCTGACTTTCAACTGATGGTAACCGGTGCGGAGATCGATCTTGGAGAAGACTCGAGCTCCATTGAGTTGATCAAACAGATCTTCAATCTTAGGTAGGGGGTATTTGTTTTTAATAGTCACATCATTTAACTTACGGTAATCCACACACAAACGAGTGGTACCGTCTCTCTTATCCACGAAGATGATTGGTGACCCCCAGGGTGACGCACTAGGGCGTATCATACCCTTCCTAAGTAGGTCATCCAACTGTTTCTTTAGTTCTTCCAATTCTTCAGGATTCATCCGGTACGGTTTCTGAGCGATAGGCCCAGTACCGGGTACCAGCTCAATAATGAACTCAATATCCCTATCCGTTGGCATTCCGGGCAACTCTTCGGGAAAAACATCGGGATAGTCACACACTACCGGTACCTCATCCAAAATGGCTCCCGCTACACTCTTATGGCAATGACTTGAGGTGGAGTGGTAGGTTGAGAAGTGTGTAATCTCTTCTCCTTCCGGGGTGGTTAGGGTGACAGACTTGTTAGTGCAATCTATTTTCCCTCGATTTACTGCCATCCAGTCCATTCCTAAAACCACCTCTATCCCTTTTTTCCTAATACCACTAGGTCTGCATGGAATCGGGCTCCTTGAATTTCCACAGGAGTCTCCTTGCAAGACAAAATGGCCTTGGTAGTGCCCCCCGGAATTTGTACCCTCATGGGACGATGCATCACAGTTGGAATCATACCACTCTTCGTAACAAACGGCTCCGTAACGAAAGAATGGGAAGCTCCCGAATCAAACAAAACTGAGGCAGAAACTGAGTTGACAGGGAACGTACCCATAACCAGGTCTGGTGCCTCCTGGGCTTCTTCTGCGCTGATATGGTTCAGATGGCCTCGGGTAACAGGGGCTGCTTTCTTGGGATACGGGTTCTTGCCTCCAGTTGGACGTGGTGGCCCTTGATTCATCTTTGTCGCATTAGGGCGACCACTGGCGGGCTGTCTAGAGGGACACTCCCGCGAGAAGTGCCCAGGCTGTCCACAAGTGAAACATCCTCCTGTTGGCTTCGGAGCAGGCGGCCTATTAAAGTTGAGGCCGAGGTTGAAACTACCTCCAGGACGAGGTGCACGCGGGCAAGGAGAGTAGCTGGGTCTTGGTGCAAAGGTTGGAGGCCTTTGTGATGGATAAGAAGGTCTTGGTGGAGGTGAAGGGCGCGGACAGGGGTAACTTCCCGTAGGGCGGCTGCTGCTACTGCCTTGCTGCATCAGTTGGCGACGCTTGCGGTTGTCAAACGAAGCCTTGCGCTTGTGCTCCATCATAATGGCTGCATCCGCCAAGGACTCCAGGTCGGTGAAAGGCATCACCACCAGAATGCACTGCATCTCATCATGAAGTCCATTCATGAACCGCTCCTTCTTCTTGTCTTCAGTATCGGTATCGGTGGGCGCATACCTTGCTAGAGATGTGAACTTCTCTAAGTACTCGCTCACAGACATACTGCCTTGCTTGAGCTGCAGGAACCTTTCTCGCATAATACTGACGAGTCCAGAGGGCACATAACGCTTCAAGAACTTGGTCTTGAACGCCGGCCAAGCCACAACTTCCTCCGGTGGCAACAGAGCACGAATGGCCTCCCACCATGCTCGGGCAGACCCAGAGAGGTAGTGACTGGTGTAGACCACCTTCTCATTTTCACCCACCTGGGCGACCCTCAAGTTGTTCTCGATGGTACGGATCCAGTCATCAGCATCCAGTGGCACTTCACTCTTGGAGAAAACTGGAGGATTGGTGTTCTGAAAGTCACGAAGCTTGGAGCGGGGTTCCTCATTTCCTTGGCCGCCATTCTGGTTGACGGCAATCTGAGCAAGATGCTGCAGGGTGGCGAGGTTGGCATTCCTCTCAGCGCGAGCTGCCTCGCGATCCTCCCTGAGAAGACGCAACACTTGAGCCATAGATGGCTCGGGTGGTGGGGGTGGTGGTGGATCCCTTGCCATTCTGAATTTCAGAATAAAACACACATTAATTCCTCTACTTAGAAGTTAAAAAAAAAAACAGGTTTTGAAAAAGAGTTCATCAAGCATACACAAAAGCATACAAATTTCAGCAAGACATTACTCCTAAGAAGACATGATTCCATTCCATAGCAAGGTTCCAAAAGCATCATCACATAGTTCACAACCACAAAACACGGACTGACATAGTCTTACAATAATTCCGACACACACTCATGCTAACTAGACCACACAATCGCATCCACTTATCGCGATGGTTCGGTCCTAACCCAAAAGATACTGCGCAACTAGCTACTCCACGTCCACGGCAACGTCACTGTCGAAAGGTGGCTCGTCGGGGTCCTCGTCCTCGGACATCACAGCCCCCGAGTCCTCACCGTCCTCGCCTCGAAGGTCATCGTCGTCCTGCTCGCTCACGGGCTCCATATCCATATCCTCCGTAGGGTCCTCATCATCGGGCAGGAGATTGTCATTATCCTTGCTCAGAGCCTCCACCTCGCTCTCCAGCTCGCTGATCAACTCGTCACGGGCATCAACGGTCGACCTGAGCATGTCAACCATCCCGTCAAGCTGGAACCTGTAGAAGCGAGTAGTCTGGAGGCGCGCAAAGGTGGAACGGCGCTCCTTGCGCTCCATCTTGAGCTCTGCCTGGGACTCCACTAGGCTCTCCTCCGAGGTCTTGAGCTTCAGCTCCACGGTCTTCAGCTTATCCTGAGATGCCTTGAGTTGCGCCTCCAAGTCCTCGATCCTCAACTCAGCTGCCGAGATCCGCACCTCAGCACCGTTGTGATTCAGACGGTGAAGATCACTCTCGAAACGACTAGTGACCAGCTGGGACTGGGTGTACTCGACGAGGAGCCCCAGCTCGGCCAAGTGGTTCCCGAAAGTGGGGTGGGGACGCGGCGGCACAGGGTTACTCTGCTCGTCCAAGCCAGAGTAAAACTCAAAACGGGTGCCGCCCAGCTCGGAACTGTGAGCACACACCAAGCGGGCAAGAGCCCTCTGTAGCACGGTGACGAACGCCCCCATCTGAGTCGATGCAAGGGCATCCTCAATCAGCTCCTCGGCGAAGGGTGGCACCAACGGTCCTCGAAGGATGCACCTCACAGTCCAGGACATATCGTCTCCCACCATGGGCGGACAACGTCCAATCAGCAGCTATGGTAGCGGACGCCTCAGGTGTCGGGTCAACTGGAGGAGGTCGGCCTGGAACAGACGCGAAACTCCGGTGTCTTGCACCGCTCCCAACTGAATCGACGACGAGAACTCTCCGCTCATCTACACAAAATTTTAAATGGAGGTTTAATTAGTGAACGATGTACAAAATTTTAAACAGGTAAAATCATAAGATTTAATGCAGGCATAATATTAATCAGTGAGTAATAACAGAGGGGAGGGAGGAGTAGCAGTATTTTCTGCACATTTTTAAGTATTTCTCTCCTAACTATTTAGGAAAAAACATTTTTGCGTGACGTCGACGCCCAACCTAACTAAAGTCTCCTAAGGTCAACGATGGCTCCGATACCAAGTCTGTAAGGACCCCTCGAAACATGTCCGAGATGCCCACATTATGTAAAAGATCACGATCCCAATGATCAGTGCATCGCAATCACATAACCAACATTGGTATCAAAGAGTTACATCATTCAAGTCGTACGAATAAAAGTCTTACAACACATGGACGGTCATATGACCAAAGTCAACAAACCTCGCCACGCAGGGAGGAATTAACTATGATAGCGGAAGCTCGTGGCTAGCGACGGCTCGTAACATCTCCGAGCGTAGATCCCACAAGTGCAGTTGACCGGTGACAGCTAGGTGGCAAATTCGTCGTCATACACCTCCTCCTCGACGAAAGCCTCCTTATTATAATCTGGATATTTGAATATCCAGGGACACATCCAGATGAGTACAATTACGTACTCGCAAGACCACCTCTAGGTTTAAGTTTTCATGTTAATGCAAGAAAACACCTTTCGAGAACTGGGCTCACTGCTATATATTACTATAGGGCTTAGTTTTCGAATACCATGATTTTAGACATAGAGAATACGACATCTCTATATCTTTGTTGAAGAAAAACATTTAGAGATAGAATTCTCTTCTCTTAGATATAACAATGACATATCTAAGTTCAAAACTTTCTTTTGTAAAAGTTTATCAAAACACTAGGATAGGGGTAACCCTTTTTCCTGACTTGAGATCGGACTGGTTGTCTCCCCGAGATCAACCATCTTCACCCAAATTCCGTACCTCCCAGGTACCAACTTATGCCTGCTTGTATCTCCCGGAAAAACCTTTCCTTTCCTCTTTTCAAGACCCAAAATGCCCATACGCCTAGATCAGTGGCCTTTCCAACCGTCCATGACCGCGGACGCGGCTATTCGAATAGATTTACACTCTGCAGAGGTGGTACACTTTCACCACAAGATTCGGATGGTCTCCCGTGGACCAACCACGGACTGTACAGAGACAACATGCACACAACAGACGGCCGATCCTAACTTCCACTATGTTAATGCTGGTATAAGAATATCCTCTTCGAGTGGGTTTGTTCTCCCCGGCACCGAGTGAGCTAGCCGTATCGATCCGGTTTCCCCTAGTCTCACACCGCCATGACAGGAGACCTACCGTTGCTTCCCGGTGGCACACGAAGTCCACACTCTGTATGCCCATTCCCTTGCAGCATTCGGTTCCGGGGACTCTAACCCAATCTAGCCAATTGAGCAATATTCGAACACCAACACCAACAAGCTTCCGTTAAGCCCCGTGCCCATTTTGAGGTAATGCGGTTGTACGGGTTAGTTGTTCGAGCGGCTGCTAGGGCAGTACTTTGTTTTTCAAAAACAACTTCCAATCCCCCGACTACTCCCAGCAGCTCGGGTTTTCACAGACCTCTCCGATTGCTCCCAGCAACTCGGGTTTTAATAAAACACTTGCTCGCCGATTGCTTCCAGCAACTCGGGTTTTAATAAAACACTTGCTCGCCGATTGCTCCCAGCAACTCGGGTTTTCCTCCGTGAAACAGTTTTATCAAATAGGTTCCCATCCTATATTTTTGAGGTAAGTAGATGAAGGTAGACTACTAGAAAAACTTAATCTTCTAGATGGAGCCTTCAACAACAAGGCTCATCAAGTAAAACTCCTTTTGTAATACCTATAGTATTCTAGTAGATAACTTTGGCCAAACAATATTTCGTAAAATAGTTTTCGGGTGGCAAGGTGAAACAGTTTTATCAAATAGGTTCCCATCCTATATTTTTGAGGTAAGTAGATGAAGGTATACTACTAGAAAAACTTAATCTTCTTGATGGAGCCTTCAACAACAAGGCTCATCAAGTAAAACTCCTTTTGTAATACCTATAGTGTTCTAGTAGATAACTTTGGCCAAACAATATTTTGTAAAATAGTTTTCGGGTGGCAAGGTGCCACAAAAAAAATAACACATGCATCATTTTATTTTTAAAACAAAACATGCTTTATAAAATAATAGGATTCAATATAATGGTGAGGTGGGCTTGCCTTGCTCAAAGTACTGTCTCTGGTCTTGTTCTTCAGCGTAGTCGTCCTCAGCTACCTCGGGTTGCGGTTCTACCGTAACATGAAAAAAACAAACGAGACTAGCGTAAGCCCTAAGATGTGAGTTGATAACAATCTAAAGTATCTCAACAAACAACAAGCATCACAAACAGAAAACACAATTAATGCATTTAATAGTTATTAGGGGCTGTTTACATGGTTTAAGCATAACTCTTAAGGTACTGCTCCTAAAATTAAACCCTTCTACCACATTACTCATAGCAAACATGTGGAACTCTGAAAGTTAGCTGTGCATGAACATCTATCACCATACAAGAATTAAAAATCAGATAAGAGCTACTGATGTCAAACTCAAACAGGAGATAGGTTCAGTTTTATAGATCTCCTTGATGCATAATTAACCTTTCTGGTGAGATATGAGTTTTCTCTTTAAGTGGAGATTTTATTCATCAGATTTGGATACTCCTAGCTCAAGTTATCCCAGTTTTAAAATAAAATATACTTCTGACCATTATCTAAGTGCAGAAAATAATAAGAATTATTTTGGTGTCAAACCAGTGGGGTGAGTTAGATAAAACCTGTGGCTACTCCATAAAATTATCCCCAACATTTCTCTATGGACAGAGGTGGCTCCACCAATTAAAAATAGACATGTCATAATCTCTGAAATTTCAGAAATGCATTTTAAGAGATTATCTCCCTGTTTTTCAGGGATTTATTCACTAAGAAAAAACTTATTTCTGGAAAAATCTACATTTGTAGTATATGATACCTCCAACACATATCTAACACCTCCAATTGGATTTACCTCAAAAAGTGTTTTTATTGAAGAGTTAAAAATCCCCAAACACCTACTGATGTTATACTTAGACTAAATATAACTTTTGCTAGAGTAATATCCTGCATGCAAGATTTACCAATCTAGATAGACATTATTAAAAGCTTTCCAACAGATCCAAGATTGCATGATTTGGATTTACAGAACCCAAGTTATTAAACAAATGGTGTAATAGATACTTTTTACTAGATCTATTTTAACACTCAACAGGAAACATAGTTTGGACCAAATCCAATGCCACATGGTTAAGAAAACGTGCATGCATGTTACAAAATTAATCCCATCATTTTATCTACTCTAGATTTACCAGAAACGATTTAAAGCTAGACTATAGATTTACTGGAAAATCGAAGGAAAAAGAATAAAAGAAAAACAGGCCGAAACGGCCAGATCTGGCGCTGGGACGAGGGGGCGAATTGGGTCGGCCCGGCCGATGCGCGCGCGCTGGCGAACTGGTGCGCGGTCGCCGGATCAGAATCGAACGGCGGAGATTTGAAGGGAAGGAGTTCAAACAGGGCGGTTGATCTCAGATCTGACGGCTCTGGATCTTCTTCTTCCCCGAGGTGGTGACGCGAGCGGGAAAACAGAGAAGAACGAGAGAGAAGAAGAGGGACGCGAAGAGGAGCTCACCTCGGACGTCCAGAGCTCAAGCTAGTGATGGATTTCGGTGGAGAAGAAGCAGGGCAGCAAATCCCTACGCGAAGAAACCCCGGGGAGGTCCTCTACATGCCGCCATGGCGTCTCCTCCGAGCTCGGGTCGTGGATGAACTCGACGGATTTGAGCACCTAGAGCAGCGATGAAAGAGAGGAGGGGTTAGAGCTTGAGCAGAGGATCACAGCGAGCCAACAATGGCGGGAAATGGTGGAGAAAAACAGTGGCTAGAGCCATTTCTTGACGTCGGGTGCCGAGTGGTTCTTTTCCTCCTCGAGAGCAAATGGGGGGAGAAACTCAATGGATTTCGCCAGGGGGGGAGAGGAGTAGGATGGAGAGGTGCCAGGGAGAGGGAGAAATGGGCAGAGGAGAGGCTCGGGTGGTTATAACGAGGTTCACCCGATCTAGGGTTAGCTCGGGCAGGAGAGAGGGAGGGGAGTGTCTCCTTCGTTCCTACTGGCTCAGGTGGGCGGTGGAGAGGGGGCAGAGGGTGTGCTGGTCGGGTGACTTGTCCTGGCCACTGAGAAGAGAGGAGGTGAGTTTCGGTTGGGTGGAAAAGAAGAGAAAAGAGAGAAGAGAGAGAAGAGGTTGGCCCTACTCCATGACAGGTGGGACCAGGGGTGAGGGTGCTGTTCTCCTCTTCAGCAGGTGGAGTGGAAAAGAGTGAGAGAGAAATAAAAGGTGAAAAATGAATTTAAAAACCTAAGTTTGAATTATTCAAAACATGACCCACAAAAATAAAATGGGTCAACACCCCAAACTTACCTAAATTAAAAGAGGGTACTGAATTTACAAATGCAAAGTCAATTATCTCATTTAGCTTAAAAATGAAAGAAAACTTTTAGTGATAAAGAAAAGAATATCTCAAATGGTCATGTTAATATGATGGTCACAACAGCTAATGATATTTATGTGCAAACAAGCTCTTTTGAGAAAATTTAGGACAGGGTAAGAAAATATACATGACCTAGATCACAATGGTTTCAATGCATGCCAAAAACTATTTATGGTTTTCTTAATAATAGCTCCTAGTTTGGCTAAGTTTTAACAACCAAGAAGATCCTAATAGAGGATATTTTATTTTGGTGGGATGTGGTTTTAGTGTTTTCAATTTCAGGGAACACTAGTGGAGCACAAACAGCATAAGATGTGCAAACAAATTAAATCATTACTCAAACTTCTACACACAAAAGTTTCAGCAAGAGGTGAAAATCTAGAATAACACCACAATTGCTAAAGCTAAGAGAATTGAGGTGTTCCATACAAACTTACTTATCATTATAGAATAAATCCAAAATCCTATCATGCACACTACTCAAAATATACTCCTTATTCATATAGAAAATATGGGATATAATATGAATGTCACTTGCCTTGGTAGTAGGAGGAGCAAGCACAACAAGAATAACAATCACACGCAAGTCCTTCCTCTTCTTCACACTCTAGCACAAGCAATAACATAAAATAAATACCAACACAATATCATCACAACACCAAACATAAATATGTATGCATGCATGATATGCTATGATTATCACAAGACACCCTTATTGATAATTTTTATCTTCTGTTTTTAAATGTATGAAATGCAATTTCTACAGATTTCTTATTTTATTTATCAATTTAAATAATTGAAAAAAAACTATATAGCAAAACTCGATTTCTAATGTTACAACTTTTATTTGTTCTGTGAAAGTTTTTAAATAATACACATATTAATATTTATGAACAGGGGGGATTAATACAACACTAGAACAATTAAATTTATTTACAAAACATTTTTATTAACTAAGTTATTATTTTAATAACCGAAATACTCCTCGGATAATTTCACACTTTATGATTTGTCCAAAGGAAAAACAAATGATGTAAAAAAACACTACATGAGCAGGGCTTTCCAATGACATAAAGTTTATCAAATTTGGACTTATAGATTAAAAGTTATGAATTTTGCAAATTTTAATAGTTTTCTGTTTTAATTTCTAAATTTTATTCGAAATAGAAAAAGAATCGGCCACGCGGTGCGATCTGATTCGCCCGTACCGATTCGACGCGGATCGCGTTCGGGGCCGTTAGATCTAAATGAAATCGGACGCGCCAGATAAATCAACCGCGATGAAAAATTAAAATAAAGCGGATCTGTTGGATCTAGATCCAACGGTCCTGAACACGCTGACCACGTGCGGGCGGTGCGAGTCGCCGGAGGCGCTCCGGTTGCGGCGGTGCCTTGGCCGGTGTCGCATGCGTACGAGTTCTACGGGGCTACAGGATGAACGGGGCATACTGCGGCGTAGGGTAGATCGATGCGGAGACGGTGGCGAGGTAGCGGTCTCCGGCATGAGATCCTCCTCGCGTAATCGCTCACCGGAGTAGCACGAGGCGGCGGTTCTCCTCGGGCGAGCACGGACACGGCGTTGCGCTGCGGAAACGAGTTCAACACCGTGTCAAAAAGCTTCGCAAGGAAGAGGTAAAGCGAGAGGGAGCAATGAGAGGGTACAGAGTGGCTAGGTTTGCGCGCACGGCGAGGTTCTCACCGACGGCGACGGCGGAGAGGCGGGGTCTCTAGCGGGCAGCCAGGGGCTCTTGGGAGGAGATGTTTGGGGCAAAACACGGAGGAGCTCGGGGGCTTTTAATAGGAGGAGGAGGTGTTGCAAACGGCGTAGTAAATCTCCCGCAATCAAACGAATCAATTTCGAGCGTTTTCGGTCGGAGGCGAGGGCGTGATTTGGGGAAGAACTGCTCCGCGGGGGAGATGACAGGTGGGTCCTGAAAGAGCATCTTCTAGTTGACCCTTGTTTTGGTGCTAATGACAACACAATATGTGTTCTAACATGGCTATTAAAGTTTGCAGGATGTATCTAAGATCTTAGCAAAAAGGAAACGATCGAAACGGGCGCTGCAAAAGCTCTTCAGCAAGCCTTCCTCCAGGCAGCGGTAGTACCGCTGGCGTCAGCGGTAGTACTGCTGCACTGGACTGAGCCTTGCTCGCAGCCCTGGCTGCCGCTGGCGGTACCGCCCGAGCTACCGCTGTTTTTGGCTCTCTATTGAGCAGTGCGGTACCCCCAGCGGCACTACCGCTGTCCAGCGGTACTACCGGTCCTCACAGCGGTAGTACCGCTGTGTTATTTTCTGCAGGTTCAAAGGGCAGCTCGATGTCGAGGTACCGCTGGCGGTACCGCCGGAGGTACCGCCGTTTTTCCCCCTCTGTTCCTCTTAGCGGTACCTCCAGCGGTACCGGAGCGGTACTACAACTCCTTCCAGGAAGAGTGCTACCGGGAAATCCTCTTGAAGAAACCAAAGGACAACACCGTGGTCCAACACCACATCAACGTCGAGTTCATGAGGTCCAAGCCCAACTACTTTGGTGAAGCTTTGGAAATCTGTGAGGAATTTGACCTCTTTCACATCATGGAGCTAGAGCAAGACTATGATGAGGACATTGTGGCTCAGTTCTTAGCCACCGTGCACATGGGCAATGAGACCACAAGAAGAATCAAGTGGATGACCAAAGAGAAGGTGTTTGAAGCCACTTGGGAAGATATTGCCGAGTCCCTCAACTATCAAGAGTTCGGCCCTTTTCCTCCGGAAGAGTTTGATGAGACTCACTTCCGTGTTCACTTCCAAGGTGGAAGTGCCTTTGGTGTTGAGAAGCTTGCTCCCCTCTACAACCCGGATAGTGCGGATAAGTGGAAGTATGGAGATTCCAAAGGCCTATACCCCACTTGGGACATCAAGCACCACATCTACCGCGAGACAATCAATCCAAAAGTGGGCAACGTTGATGAAATTCATGGCTACTTGAAGAACTTGAGGGTCCTCACCATGCAAATGAAGGGACAAGGCAAGAAGCTTGATGTGATGGACTTCATTTGGCATGAGCTATGGCATGTGATTAGCAAGAAGAAGAACATCTCCTTTGCTCCCTTGATCATGAGGATCGTGGTGTGGAAGTGGCTTGAGCACAGTGACATTGATGATCTCGGTGACACCGAGAAGTGGACCCCTCACAAGGGCAAGAGGCTCCTTATCAAGCCCCACAAGCTCAAACCTAGGAAGGAAGTGGTGGATGAAGCTGAGCCCTCCAAATCCTCCAAAGGTGGTTCTTTCGCCTGGATGGCTCATGCTATGAAGAAAATCTTCCAAGTGTCCAAGAAAGTTGAGAGGCATCAATATGATGTCCATAAGGAGAAGATGAAGGCTCGCCAAGTTGAGGTTGCTCGCCGCCGTGCCGAGGGGGAAGATGTGCCCTCCGGGTCCGAGCAACACATCCCCACGTGGGATGAATGGCAAGCCAAGGATGACGAGGGCGAGATCATCACGTGGTCGACCCCGGAACATGATGGTGCTTCTTCCTCTCACCCGGATTGGGACCCTTGGGGCGTGTAGGTCCGATCTTTTCCCTTTTTGGTGCTTTGGTGCCAAAGGGGGAGAGATAACTATTAGGTTGCTCTCGGGAATTTGCATTGCATGGGTGGGTGTCACGAGCTCGTTTTCACTTATTTCGACCTCTTTAGCTTGTGAACACCTAAATTTATTGTTACTTGTGGAACTCCTTTATGTATGCATGGTGTAAGACATGTGAAACTCGTTTTCTTTCTATGTGTTGCTTATTTGTATTTTGGTTAGTATTGCATTTGTGATTGCTATCTTTGTGGCTTGGCTTGTAAAATTTAGGGGGAGTGTTGATTCTAGATGTTGTGTATTTGTGTATTCAAAGCACTCAAAGAACATGCACACATCTAGGGGGAGCTCCGTCGAAATTTTATGAACCCTCGCTTTACATGTTGTGTTGTCATCAAACACCAAAAAGGGGGAGATTGAAAGAGCATCTTCTAATTGACCCTTGTTTTGGTGCTAATGACAACGCAATATGTGTTCTAACATGGCTATTAAAATTTGATGGATGTATCTAAGATCTTAGCAAAAAGGAAACGATCGAAAAAAGGGCGCTGCAAAAGCTCTTCAGCAAGCCTTGCTCTAGGCAGCGGTAGTACCGCTGGCGTCAGCGGTAGTACCGCTGCACTGGACTGAGCCTTGCTCGGAGCCCTGGCTGCCGCTCGCGGTACCGCCCGAGCTACCGCCGTTTTCGGCTCTCTGTTGAGCAGTGCGGTACCCCCAGCGGTACCCAGCGGTACTACCGCTGTCCAGCGGTACTACCGGTCCTCACAGCGGTAGTACCGCTGTGTTATTTTCTGCAGGTTTAAAGGGCAGCTCGATGTCGAGGTACCGCTGGCGGTACCGCCGGAGGTACCGCCGTTTTTCCCCCTCTGTTCCTCTTAGCGGTACCTCCAGCGGTACCGGAGCGGTACTACCGCTGTCCCCAGCGGTACTACCGGCCTCTCCAGCGGTAGTACCGCTGCGTGAAGTTTGGACTTACAGTGAAGCACGTGAAGCGGGCAACGGCTGGATTCAAAGGTCCAGCGGTACTACCGGCCTCTCCAGCGGTAGTACCGTTGCGTAAGTTACAGCTTCAAACGGCCAGATTTGGAAGAGCTATAAAAGGACCCCTTCACCTACCTTTGAAGACTTGAGCTTCTACACTCTCTCACTTCCATTGATGCAAAGCAAAGAGCTCCAAGCTCTCCCAATCCTCCCACCCAAACTCGTTGACCTTTGGAGGATTGAAGGAGGAAGCCCCGATCTACATCTTCACCGAGCCGTTCTTCATTTCCCCCTCATTCATTTGAGGGAACACTTGCTAGGGCTTCCACTAGGAAACCTAGCCCATTGTTGTACTTACCTATTGTCTTTGTGACAGATTGTAGCTGTTCGGGAGCCCCCAAGCCCTTTGTGGGTCGTGCCCCGAATCGTTGTTGTAAAGGCTCCGGATTCCGCCTCGAAGGATTCCGATAGTGGAAAGTGAACCAAACCTTTGTGGTGCGGTTCACCAGAGATTAGGGTGAGGCCTTTGTGGCCGTTGAACCATTGTGTTGGTTCACACCTCTCCAACGAGACGTACTCCCATTTAAGGGAGGAACTCGGGAATACATCCTTGTCGTCTCGTGCTTTCACTTCGGTTACTTCTATCCTTACTTATCGCATTATTATATCTTGCTTAGTTGCTAGCTTGTCATATAGGTAATTCACCTTAGTTGCATATCTAGTGAATTTACCTTTTGTGTCAAGCCTAATTTGAAAAAGAACTAAAATTTGAATTAGCACCTATTCACCCCCCCTCTAGGTGTCATACCGATCCTTTCAATTGGTATCAGAGCCAGGGCTCTCTTGTTGGGTTTAACCGCCTAAGAGAAGTATGACACAAAGTGAGGATGAGACCGCAAGGCTTGCCGAGGCTAATGAGTCCCTTAAAAAGGACCAAGCCACCGCGGCATCCATGGACGATATCAAAGCTTTGGAAACAACTTTGACATCTTCCATGTATGCTAAGTTTAACGAGTTTCGTGACTTGCCCAATAAACTCATTAACAACAAGCCCGTGGATATCATCCCGCTTGAAAAGGCTTCTAACTCCTATGAGGGTGGTTCCAAGGAGAATAAAGAGCAAAAAGAGAAGGAGGTGAAAGCCAATGATAAGCCTAAGTCATCTCCCAATTCGCATGAGGAAAAGGAAGGGTATCATGCCGTTCGGGGATGGTACTCTCCCGATCCAATTATCACTACCCGCATAAACCCTTTAGGTCCCCCACCTAAGCTTAATGCATTAGCTTTTGCTAGTTGGCAACGCTCAATGAAATCTCATGTCAACAATGCCTCCATTGAGCTTTGGAGGATTATTGAAGAAGGATACATGGTGGAGGATCCAAGCAACATGACCAAGAGAGAGTTCGCCGAAAAGCAACTAAACGCTTCCGCTCTCCACATGATTGAACTCTCCTTGAGCGACAACGACAAGCATCATGTTCTACATGCCACCACCGCCAAAGAAGCTTGGGATTGTCTTGAGCGCGCTTTCCTTGGAAATGAAAGCATGAAGAGAAATAGATTTGAATCCTTGAGCAATGCTGCCGAAGGCTTCTACATGCTTGACAACGAGAACCATGAAGAGATGTATGGTAGACTCAAGACTATTGCCAAAGCCTTTTATGATGTGGGAGCAACTCATGTTGATGATGCTTGGGTCAAGAGGAAGTATGAGAATGCTCTCTTGCCTTCGGAGCCAATGGAGTTGAAGTCTATTCAAGGAAGATACAACTACCTTCAATTGTCTTCCCATGAAGTTATGCAAGAAGTCCAAGCCTCCAAGGTTGCCACCAAGAATGCCGAAGATAACCGTGCTAGGGCCATGGGAATGAGACAAGGTCCCTCTCTTGCCTTAAAGGCCAAGGTGACTTGCATAGATGCCAATGACGAAGTTGAAGCTTGTCCTAGCAACATTGCTCCACATGATCTTGAGCAAGCCCTCAATGGTCACATTGCACTTGCCACAAGAGTGTTTTGTAATGACCCGGCTAGTGCTAAAGCTCGTGTTGATCGAGATAACAACTCAAGTGGCAAGAAAGAGCTTGCCTCAAGGACAAAGACATGCTACAATTGTCATGACAAGAACCACTACATAAGAGAGTGTCCTTATGAGAACCGTGAGCAAAATGGTGGGAAGCTTATCCCAAAGGATCACTCCAAGTTGATTCAAAAGAAGCCCGCAAGACCAAGAAAGCCCTTCTTCAAGAAGGCACCGAGAATTGTGTTGGTGGCACAAGAGGAATATGCCACAAGTGATTCCGAAGATGAAGATGCACCTAACAAAGAGGTAGCCGCATTGGCTATTGTCTCCACTTCATCATCATATCTCTTTGAATCCCCCAATGAGAACCTCTCCATCAACACCGCTCGTTGCCTCATGGATCATGTCACCGAGGTATCATCCCCTTCTCCCAAGACTATACATAATCAATCTAGTCTTGAGATTAAGAAGGAACTAGTTGCCTTCGATACTTTTGTGACTAACTTGCAAGGTGAGGCCAAGGAACATGTTGAGTCTCTCATGAGACAACTATGTGCGGCCGAAGAACTTCTTCAAGAAAAGAGTAAGATTGAGAGAGAGGATTCTCTCACCATTGCTTCTTTGAATGCTTCCATAGCATCCTTAAATAGCTCTCTTGATGAAGAAAGTGAATATAGAACCACTCTAGAGGAAAGACTTGAGTCTCTTGATGCTAAAAATGATGAAATCATTAGTAAAATCATTAAGGATAGAGATCATGTTTTTGCCAAATATAAAGTGATTAAAAAGGAGAAAGTTGAACTTGGGGTTGCGAATACTATACTTCTTGAGGATATGGAGAAGCTTGATAAAGCTCACAAGGTCTTGAAAACGACCCACTCCATCCTTGTTAAGTCACATGAGCAACTCCAAACTCAACTCTCTAAAACTTGCTCAACTAGCATAACCATTCTTCCTCGTGTTCATGAAAATGTCATTGAAGAAAATGCTAGGTTGAAGGTGGATCATGCTAAGACCTCTATTCCTAAAGGTAACGATAAGGGTTTTGCTTATTTGTTTGAGTTAAAACCACACAAAGGAGAGGAAGGTCTTGGGTATGTGGCCGAGGCAAAGAAGAAGGTGAGCAACACCAAGGAGAACAAGACCAAGCCCGCACAAGCTAAGACTAACATTGCGAGTAGTAATGCCACTAGAGGCAAGACCACTCGGAGTGACTTTGCGGGGCATAACAATCCCAACTACATTCTTTATGTTGATTATTATGGTGATGTTTATGCAAAATATGTTGGTCCTTATGATGGTTACATTGATTATTCTATTTGGGTTCCTAAGACCCTTGTTGCTAACCGAAAGGGACCCATTGAGAAATGGGTACCTAAATGCAAGAAATGATTTCTTGTAGGACTATGCTTCCGGTGGATCTAAATGGGTGGTTGATAGTGGATGCACTAGTCATATGACCGGAAGCAAGGAGATCATGACGGAGCTGAGACCAAATTTAAATCACTCAACCGTCTCTTATGGTGACAAGTCCAAAGCCGAGGTAAAGAGTCTTGGCAAGGTGGTAGTTGCAAGGGATATCACCCTTGTAAATGTCATGCTTGTTGAGTCTCTAGGTTACAATCTTATCCGTTCGTGCTCTTAATAAGATGAACTTTGATGTCCACTTTACTCTCGATATGGTGGTACTCTTGAGGAGCAAGACTCTAAAGGTCATGTTCGTTGGGTATGTTGAAAATGAGTTGTTTGTGGTAGACTTTTCGGGGTCAACCAACACTCAAGCAATATGTCTATTCGGAAAGGCCGACGTGGAGTGGTTGTGGCATCGCCGCTTGTCCCATGTTAATATGAGAACTTTGCAAAGTCTCCACAAGGGTGGCCACATTCTTGGACTAAATGAGAATGTTTATTTTTCTAGAGATCGTCTTTGTAGGGCTTGTGTTGAAGGAAAGATGCATGATTCTCCCCATCCAAGCAAGACCATCATCTCATCATCAAGGGTATTGGAACTTCTTCATGTTGATCTTTTTGGTGCCGTACCTCAACCTAGTCTTGGTGGGAAGAAATATTGTTTGGTTATTGTCGATGACTATTCAAGATTCACTTGGGTTTTCTTCTTCAAGACGAAGGATGAAACTCAAAAAACCATCATCGATTTCTCCAATGAAGTTCAACGTCAACACAATCTTCCCATATTGGCCATTAGAAGTGACAATGGCTCCGAGTTCAAGAACTACACCCGAAATGAGTTTCTTAGCGACGAGGGAATTTGACATCAATACTCCGCCGCATATACTCCTCAACAAAACGGTAGAGCCGAGAGGAAGAACCGGACTCTTATGGATATGGCTAGGTCCATGTTGGCGGAGTTTAAGTATCCACTCTTCTTGTGGGCCGAAGCTATCTCCACGGCGTGTCACTCCTCCAACCGGTTATTCTTCCGCAAAGAGAAGAAGGAAACTCCATATGAAATGCTTACCGGCAACAAGCCCAACATCTCCTACTATCGAGTCTTTGGTTGTAAGTGTTTCTACAAAATCAAAGGTGTACATCTTTCTAAGTTTGAAGTTAAAGCCTTAGAAGGTGTTCTTGTTGGGTATGGTGCGAACTCTCACACTTATAGAGTCTACGACAAATCCTTAGGGAGAGTTGTAGAATCTTGTAGTGTGAGGTTTGATGAGAATGACGGCTCCCAAGTGGCGCAATTTCATGTTTGTGATGTAGATAACGAGGAACCTCAAGATGCAATACAAAGAATGGGTGTTGGATTTTATCGCCCCATCGAGATTAATCATGAGCCTCCTCAAGGAAGTACAAGCTCCACTCAAGTGGAGATTCCATCATCACAAGTTGAAGTGGCACCATCTATGGAAGCAAATGAGACACGTATCCAAGAACAAGAACAAGCTCCTCCTCAAGTTGACCAAGAGGTCTCACAAGATTCAAGAACGCCTATTCTCAACCCTAGTCAAGATCAAGAGCAAGAGCATCCATCTTCTCCGATCATTGAAAAGGTGCAACAAGATGGCAATGCTCATCAAGACGGTCAAGACGGGGACTCAAATGATCTAGGTGATCAAGCCGAAATCCCACGCAACAATGGGGATATCGAAACCCGCCGTCAAGCAAGAGTCAAGAGAAATTTGGAAATCAAGTGTCACAAGCTTGAAGCCATCATTGGTGATGTATCTCGCAAGGTTTCCACAAGAGGTCAATTGGCAAGCTTTAGTGAACATCAAGCTCATATCTCTATGTTTGAACCAAAGAAGGTGTTTGAAGCTCTTGAAGATCCGGATTGGTTGGAAGCCATGCATGAAGAACTCAACAACTTCAAGCGCAACAAAGTATGGAATCTAGTAGAGAAGCCAAAAGATTGCCGCAATGTTATTGGCATCAAGTGGATATTCAAGAACAAGCAAGATGAGCATGGAATGGTTGTAAGGAACAAGGCGAGATTGGTAGCTCAAGGGTACTCTCAAGTTGAAGGCATTGATTTGGAGAGACTTATGCTCCCGTGGCTCGTCTTGAGTCCATCTGTATCCTACTTGCCTATGCATCACATCATAATTTTAAGTTGCAACAAATGGATGTGAAGAGTGCATTTCTTAATTGTCCCTTAAAGGAGTTGGTATATGTAAAGCAACCACCGGGATTTGAGGATCCACACTTCCCAAACCATGTCTACAAGCTTGATAAGGCCCTCTATGGTCTCAAACAAGCACCTCGTGCTTGGTATGAGCACCTAAGAGAGCTATTGCTAGACCGTGGCTTTGAAGTGGGGCAAATCGATCCCACTCTCTTCACAAAGAGCGTAAAAGGGGATCTTTTCATATGTCAACTTTATGTTGATGATATTATCTTTTGCTCATCTAACAAAGCTTTCAATGATGAATTTTCAAAGCTTATGACGGATAGGTTCGAGATGTCCATGATGGGAGAGTTGAAATTCTTTCTTGGTTTTGAAATCAAGAAATTAAGTGGAGGGACTTTCATCTCTCAAGCCAAATACATCCAAGATATGCTCAAGAGGTTCAAGATGCAAGATGCAAAAGAGAAGAGGTTTCCTATGGACACCAAATGCCATCTTGAACTTAGTCCAAAGGGTAAAGATGTCGATCAAAAACTCTATCGCTCTATGATTGGTTCTTTGCTTTATCTTTGTGCATCTAGACCCGATATTGTGTTAAGTGTAGGAGTGTGTGCAAGGTATCAAGCGGCTCCTAAAGAAAGTCACTTGATAGCCGTGAATCGAATCTTCCGATATTTGGTTTATACCCCAAGGTTTGGTTTGTGGTATCCTAGGGGGTCCAACTTCTCTCTTGCCGGTTACACGGATTCGGATTGGGCCGGTTGCAAGGATGATAGGAAGTCAACCTCCGGTGCATGTCAATTCCTTGGGAAGTCATTGGTGAGTTGGTCCTCCAAGAAGCAAAATTGCATATCACTATCCACCACCGAAGCCGAATATGTGGCGGCCGCTAGTGCTTGCACTCAGTTGTTATGGATGAGGCAAACTTTAAAGGAATACGGTGTCCTTTGTGACAAAGTGCCTCTTTTGTGTGACAATGAAAGTGCTATCAAGATTGGTCACAACCCGGTGGAGCACTCAAGAACGAAGCATATTGAGATTCGTTATCATTTTATTCGAGATCACATCAACCGGGGTGACATTGAGCTTGGTTATATTCCCACGAAGATTCAACTCGCCGACATGTTCACGAAGCCACTTGATGAAGCAAGGTTCACTTTTTTGAGGCATGAGCTAAATATCGTGGATTCGAGGAGCGTCGGTTGATCACCTTGCATGCACACCTCTATCTTATCTCTCTATTTGATCTAGGTGTAGGCATGGACATAGGGGGAGTACGGTCCTAATCCATTGGACTATCCCTCCCCCCATTATGCCGATAGCAAGTGTTATTTTATCTCTATATTCTTTCTTATGTCTAAATGAGCTAAAATGAAGAGTATTGGTTATGTACCCAAGATATATCTTCGCGGTGACATGCCATACGCTCCAACATGGTGGCCTCGGCCACCGCCCTCTTCTCCTTGTAAGAAGAGTTGGATTTCATGACATTTTCGTGGATTTTTTTGCTTCGTCTTGGTTTTGTGGGAAACACACTCATTTTGGTCTTCTTGAGTTTCATGCATTTTGCAAGTGCGTGTGAAGTACCACTCTCGGTTTGAGTTTCTATCCTAAGCCATAACTCACTTCCCTAAAGCCTTTCTCCCTCTAAATGCTTTGTTTCATGATCTTGGTTGAGTGGATGGTCGGGACCGGCGTGAAAAACGCATTGTGGGCATCATTTTGAGCCACAACTCTTTTTTCCCAGGCGCCGGTACTACCGGTCACCATAGCGGTACTACCGCTGCATCGCACCAAGCGGTACTACCGCTGTCCCCAGCAGTACTACCGTGCGCAGCGGCAGATTCGCTCGGGCGCCCGACAGAACCGGGGCGGTACTACCGCTGGACCGAGCGGTACTACCGCCGCGGGAAATCTGGACGTTAAGGGCACGGGGCTGAGCGATTTGAGAGGGCATCTCCTCACTTTTCCCCAACCCCATCTCCTTCTCCTCCACGTCCCCGCCACCGCCGGCCACTCCACTGCCGGGAAGAGCCCTTCCCCGGCCTAGGACCTCGCGCTCCTTGCTCCGGGAGGACTCCAGCTTCTCTCCTCCTCCTCGATCCTTCACCATGAGCTCCGGTAAGCCAAATCCCTCTATCTCATCTAGTTGATGGATAGAGATGATATTAGTGCTTTCCTCTTTGGATTTGTGGTGAATGAGTTGGTAGAGATGCTTCTTTATGGATTAAGAACCTTGTGTAGAAATTTCATGGAAAGTTATAGGCTAGATTTAAAGTTCCCTCTTAGATTTGTTGGAGCAACCCTAGTTTGGTCTAATGCTTGTCTTAAGCTTTACATCTACTCATTGTTGCACCTTCAAACCCAAATGTGGTACTTTACTCTAGATTTACTCTTCCTAGAATTTTGTACACTCGTGTTCTTCGTTCATAATTCATGAAATTTGTGCATTCTCATCTATATGCTTTCCACCTCATGCTATTCACAGGTAGTGGTCGTACCAAGTCCGTTGCGGGTAGGAAGAAGCAAAAGACCGCTTCCACTGATGAAGTCCAAGATTCCCTTGATGGATTGCAGCGCCGGAGGTTCCCGGCATCATCAAAGTCCATTCCCAAGCGCCCAAAGACAGCTAGTCAACTCAGTGAGCCCGAGTTTGTGGCAAAGCGAGCTGTGGATTACTATGTGATTGATCGTATGGATCAAATACACTCCGTTCGCGGCAACAATCCTTTCTTCCACAACTCCTTCCAGGAAGAGTGCTACCGGGAAATCCTCTTGAAGAAACAAAAGGACAACACCGTGGTCCAACACCACATCAACGTCGAGTTCATGAGGTCCAAGCCCAACTACTTTGGTGAAGCTTTGGAAATCTGTGAGGAATTTGACCTCTTTCACATCATGGAGCTAGAGCAAGACTATGATGAGGACATTGTGGCTCAGTTCTTAGCCACCGTGCATATGGGAAATGAGACCACAAGAAGAATCAAGTGGATGACCAAAGAGAAGGTGTTTGAAGCCACTTGGGAAGATATTGCCGAGTCCCTCAACTATCAAGAGTTCGGCCCTTTTCCTCCGGAAGAGTTTGATGAGACTCACTTACGTGTTCACTTCCAAGTTGGAAGTGCCTTTGGTGTTGAGAAGCTTGCTCCCCTCTACAACCCGGATAGTGCGGATAAGTGGAAGTATGGAGATTCCAAAGGCCTATACCCCACTTGGGACATCATGCACCACATCTACCGCGAGACAATCAATCCAAAAGTGGGCAACGTTGATGAAATTCATGGCTACTTGAAGAACTTGATGGTCCTCACCATGCAAATGAAGGGACAAGGCAAGAAGCTTGATGTGATGGACTTCATTTGGCATGAGCTATGGCATGTGATTACCAAGAAGAAGAACATCTCCTTTGCTCCCTTGATCATGAGGATCGTGGTGTGGAAGTGGCTTGAGCACAACGACATTGATGATCTCGGTGACACCGAGAAGTGGACCCCTCACAAGGGCAAGAGGCTCCTTATCAAGCCCCACAAGCTCAAACCTAGGAAGGAAGTGGTGGATGAAGCCGAGCCCTCCAAATCCTCCAAAGGTGGTTCTTTCGCCTGGATGGCTCGTGCTAAGAAGAAAATCTTCCAAGTGTCCAAGAAAGTTGAGAGGCATCAATATGATGTCCATAAGGAGAAGATGAAGGCTCGCCAAGTTGAGGTTGCTCGCCGCCGTGCCGAGGGGGAAGATGTGCCTTCCGGGTCCGAGCAACACATCCCCACGTGGGATGAATGGCAAGCCAAGGATGACGAGGGCGAGATCATCACGTGGTCGAGCCCGGAACATGATGGTGCTTCTTCCTCTCACCCGGATTGGGACCCTTGGGGCGTGTAGGTCCGATCTTCTCCCTTTTTGGTGCTTTGGTGCCAAAGGGGGTGAGATAACTATTAGGTGGCTCTCGGGAATTTGCATTGCATGGGTGGGTGTCACGAGCTCGTTTTCACTTATTTCGACCTCTTTAGCTTGTGAACGCCTAAATTTATTGTTACTTGTGGAACTCCTTTATGTATGCATGGTGTAATACATGTGAAACTCGTTTTCTTTCTATGTGTTGCTTATTTGTCTTTTGGTTAGTATTGCATTTGTGATTGCTATCTTTGTGGCTTGGCTTGTAAAATTTATGGGGAGTGTTGATTCTAGATGTTGTGTATTTGTGTATTCAAAGCACTCAAAGAATATGCACACATCTAGGGGGAGCTCCGTCGAAATTTTATGAACCCTCGCTTTACATGTTGTGTTGTCATCAAACACCAAAAAGGGGGAGATTGAAAGAGCATCTTCTAATTGACCCTTGTTTTGGTGCTAATGACAACACAATATGTGTTCTGACATGGCTATTAAAGTTTGCAGGATGTATCTAAGATCTTAGAAAAAAGGAAACGATCGAAACGGGCGCTGCAAAAGCTCTTCAGCAAGCCTTGCTCCAGGCAGCGGTAGTACCACTGGCGTCAGCGGTAGTACCGATGCACTGGACTGAGCCTTGCTCGGAGCCCTGGCTGCCGCTGGCGGTACCGCCCGAGCTACCGCCGTTTTCGGCTCTCTGTTGAGCAGTGCGGTACCCAGCGGTACTACCGCTGTCCAGCGGTACTACCGGTCCTCACAGCGGTAGTACCGCTGTGTTATTTTCTGCAGGTTCAAAGGGCAGCTCGATGTTTTCCCCCTCTATTCCTCTTAGCGGTACCTCCAGCGGTACCGGAGCGGTACTACCGCTGTCCCCAGCGATACTACCGGCCTCTCCAGCGGTAGTACCGCTGCGTGAAGTTTGGACTTACAGTGAAGCACGTGAAGCGGGCAACAGCTGGATTCAAAGGTCCAGCGGTACTACCGGCCTCTCCAGCGGTAGTACCGCTGCGTAAGTTACAGCTCCAAACGGCCAGATTTGGAAGAGCTATAAAAGGACCCCTTCACCTACCTTTGAAGACTTGAGCTTCTACACTCTCTCACCTCCATTGATGCAAAGCAAAGAGCTCCAAGCTCTCCCAATCCTCCCACCCAAACTTGTTGACCTTTGGAGGATTGAAGGAGGAAGCCCCGATCTACATCTTCACCGAGTCGTTCTTCATTTCCCCCTCATTCATTTGAGGGAACACTTGCTAGGGCTTCCACTAGGAAACCTAGCCCATTGTTGTACTTACCTATTGTCTTTGTGACAGATTGTAGCTGTTCGGGAGCCCCCAAGCCCTTTGTGGGTCGTGCCCCAAATCGTTGTTGTAAAGGCTCCGGATTCCGCCTCGAAGGATTCCGATAGTGGAAAGTGAACCAAACCTTTGTGGTGCGGTTCACCGGAGATTAGGGTGAGGCCTTTGTGGCCGTTGAACCATTGTGTTGGTTCACACCTCTCCAACGAGTCGTACTCCCATTTAAGGGAGGAACTCGGGAATACATCCTTGTCATCTCATGCTTTCACTTTGGTTACTTCTATCCTTATTTATCACCTTATTATATCTTGCTTAGTTGCTAGCTTGTCATATAGGTAATTCACCTTAGTTGCATATCTAGTGAATTTAACTTTTGTGTCAAGCCTAATTTGAAAAAGAACTAAAATTTGAATTAGCACCTATTCACCCCCCCCCCCCTCTAGGTGTCATACCGATCCTTTTAGGTCCCACCTGTCAGCGACTGCGAGCGAGAGAGAGAGGGCGCTGGGCCGCTGGCAGGCTGTTGCGTCTCGCGCGCGCGGCAGTTAGCTAAACGGGCCGGCCCGATTTCCTTTTCCTTTTAAATGAAATTAATATCTGTTTTTAAATACTGATTTCAAAAATGATTTGAAAACTATCCAAAACATTTCAGAAAAATTCATAAAAATATGTTTTGGAAAGGATATTAAAAATGGGACCTTTTGACATTATACTTGCCCATAAATAAATTGATCAAATTTTATTTATTAAAGGAGTTTAAATAAACACTTTATGGAATTATAGATTATTTAAATTTATAATTTGAAGTTTTATTTAATAATTTTGTGATGTAGTTTTATGCCTAATGATGAATGATGCATGGATGCAAAGTTTTAAATTTTTGCAAATTTTGGGATGTTACAGACTAACCCCCTTAAGAGGAAGCTCGCCCTCGAGCTTCGGAAAGGTCAGCAAATAGGTGTGGATGGTCTTCTCGGAGGTCATCCTCTCGTTCCCAGGTGGCTTCTTCCTCGGTGTGATGATTCCACTGGACTTTGCAAAACTTGATGGTTTTGGTACGGGTGACTCTTTCTGCGGTCTGCAATATCTTGATGGGTTTCTCTTCGTAGGTCAGGTCACTTTCCAATTGTACTTCTTCGAGAGGTATTGTATCCTTTAAAGGAACTCCAATCATCTCAGGGTGACATTTCTTCAACTGACTTACATGGAACACATTATGAACCGCAGACAGAGCTTCTGGTAGTTCTAACTCATATGCTACCTCACCCTTGCGAGAAAGAATTTTAAATGGTCCAATAAATCGAGGTGCTAATTTTCCTTTAATTCCAAACCTCTTTACACCCCTGAGTGGTGACACTCTGAGATAGGTTCTATCACCCACCTCGTAGGCGACTTCTCTACGTTTAGAATCCACGTAGCTTTTCTGGCGTGACTGTGCTATCTTCAATCAATCTTTAATTAATCTGACCTTCTCTTCAGCTTCTTGGATTATATCAGGTCCAAAGAAACTTCTTTCTCCTACACCACTCCACAACAATTGGGTTGTGCATTTCTTCCCATATAAAGCCTCAAAGGGTGCCATCTCAATGCTTGCTTGGTAACTGTTATTGTAGGAGAACTCAGCATAAGGTAGATTGTCATCCCAACTAGACCCATAATCAAGCGCACAAGCTCTTAACATATCTTCTAAAACCTGATTTACTCTTTCAGTCTGACCATCCGTTTGCGGGTGAAATGCCGTACTGAATTCCAATCTAGTTCCCAGTGATTCATGCAACTGCTTCCAAAAATGGGATGTGAACTGGATCCCCCTATCGGACACGATACTCTTGGGGACGCCGTGTAGGCACACAATTCTCTTCATGTAAATATCAGCTAGCTTTGCGCTGGTATAGGTGGTCTTCACGGGTTTAAAGTGAGCTATTTTGGTTAAACGACAAACAATAACCCAAATAGAATCCCACTTCCAATCCGGTACCTTCAAAGGTTGCAAAAGTCCTGCTGGTTTCTGATGCTCAGCCTTTACTCGACTGCATACATCGCACTTAGCGATATATTCTGCTTTTTCTCTTTTCAGATTGTTCCACCAAAATCTCTCCTTCACATCCATATACATTTTTGTGTTTTCTGGATGAATGGAATAAGGTGTTTCATGGGCTTCTTGCAGAATTAACTTCCTAAGATCTGGATCATTTGCCACACATACTCGTTTTTCGAACCACAAGGTTCCTTGCTCATCTTCATGAAATCCCTTGGCTTTTCCTGCTCTCAGATTGACTTTGATTTCTTCAATATCTTTGTCTCCCTTCTGAGCTTCACGTATCTTATCCATCAAATTTGGTTGTACTACTAACGAGGCTACAAAACCATCTGGTACCACTTCCAATCGGAGGTCCTTGAATGCCTTGCATAAATCCTCAGGTATTTCTCCTGTCGTGAGGCCATTCACATAAACCTTACGACTCAGGGCATCAGCTACTACATTAGCCTTTCCTGGATGGTACTGAAGACTTAGATCATAAACCTTGATAAGTTCTAACCATCTTCTCTGCCTCATGTTCAATTCTTTCTGAGTGAAAATATACTTCAAACTTTTGTGGTCAGTGAACACTTCACATCTTTTTCCCATTAGGTAGGGTCTCCAAGTTTTCAGGGCATGTACCACTGAGACTAACTCGAGATCATGAGTGGGATAATTTGTTTCATGTTTCTTGAGCTGTCTAGAGGCATAAGATGCCACTCTGTCTTCTTGCATAAGCACACTTCCCAGGCCTTGGCGTGAAACATCACAGTATACTTGGAATTCTTTCTCTAAATCAGGTAAGCATAGAACTAGGGCTGAAACTAGACGTTTCTTCAACTCCTGAAAACTGGCTTCGCATGCGTCAGTCCACTCAAATTTGGCCATGGTGATGGTTTCCCTTGAACCCACCATTGTTTCCTTTGTACCCTCCATTGTTTCCTTTATATCCTCCATTGTGGTTATGACCATGATGCTTTTGGCCACTACCACTGTTGGAGTAGTTCCAGGGTTTATGGCCACTGACTTCAGAGGTGTGTGGTTTCTTGTGTGTCCCTTCAGAGTTACCCTTACTTGCACCGAACTTCCTCTTCCTATTTTCCTCCTTTCTTATGTTATTGTCCAGAGTGATTGCTTGATCCAGTAGAACTTGATAATTTGGAGCATATGCCATAGATAAGGGTATCTTCAGTTCTCCCCTAAGTCCATTAAGGAATTTTTCCTTTCTCTTAGCATCTGTGTCGATGTCTTCTGGTGCATACCTTGATAACATACAGAAGTCATCCATATACTCCTTCAGAGTTCTACCTCCCTGTCTCAAGCTATGAAATTCCTCCTTCTTCAGATTCATTATGCCAAAGGAGATGTGAGCATTGCGGAAACCATCCTTGAACGCATCCCAAGTCATGCCATCCAAGGGATGGGTCACTTGATAGGTCTCCCACCACATGGCAGCAGGTCCTTCCAATAGGTGTGCAGTGAACCTCACCTTTTCTGCCTCAGAACACTCACAGGTTACTAAGTCCTTGTTGACTGAACGAAGCCAGTCATCCGCCACTATTGGTTTAGTAGCAGAGGAGAACATATTAGGTCTAAGCCTGAGAAATCTTGCAAGTCTGTCCACTGGAGGTGGTGGTGGTGGTGGGTGATTGTTATTGTTATTGTTGTTGTTATTGTTGTTGTTGGTTCCTGCAATGAACTGGGTCATCATAGTCATCAGTTGGGCTTGAGCTGCCATCAGCTGTTGCATAGCTTCGTTGTTGTCGGTATCACGACGTGGAGGCATCTGTGGGGTTTTTAGCATGGATGAGTAAAAGATAGATAGAACTATAAGGAGGAATCCTACCCATGCACAAAACAGTCAAGTCAAGCACACCATCAACAACACACCACTTATAAAACAATCAACAAACAAATCAAAACCTTTGGCTGAAGGAAAGCGATATAAAAGTTTGGAAAATAAACTCACGAGGTTCCGAGGATACAAGGGAAAGTACTGCCTTACCACAAGTTGGTAGGTCAATACGAAGCTAAGATAACGATGAGGTGTATGATAAATGGTGGTCTCACTAACTAACTACTCGACCATGACATCTTCTTCCTCTTCAATTTCCTGAATCTCGATCCCTTCATTGGCGAGTACGTCCTTGAGTTCCTTTACTTCTTTCTCCAGGGCAGAGTTCTTTTCTTGCAGCTCCCTCTTCTCAGTACGAAGCCTTTTGATCAAGTCACTATCAGCCTCGAACTCGACTTCATTGCTCTCGAGTTCTGCCTTTTGTTCCCTGATAGTCTTGTTCTTCTCTTGAACTCTTTTCTCCTGACTCCTGTACTTCTCCTCTTGTGCAGCGAACCTCTCTTCTTGTGCCTTAGTCACTTCCTCTTGAGCCTTCGCCTTCTCTTCGTTCTCCTTAAGTAAGGCACATAGCTCATCGTTCTTCAGGAGCTCGGTGCGTCGATCTTCATATAGTCCAGTGACAAGGATTTCCAGCTCCTGGAAATAAAGACTAAGGGGTTTTGCCTTGCCTCTTTCTCTGACATCATACAGGTAAGGTTCTCCATCCTCATTTCTCCTTCCAAAGAAAATGGAGTAGTGGCCCCTCAACTCTGTGCTGTAGCGTCCACAGAGGCGCCCAATCAAATCTTGCATGACTAGATTGAGTCCTTTATCTTTGGAGTCGCTAACCATTTTGATCTCCAGTGGGGGCTCTTCTCCACGTCCTGGCTGAGTTGCTTTTATTCCCCAGCAACCTTCTTTGTTAAACTTCTTCAGGATGAAGCCCTTGACTTGGGGTAGTGGTAACCCTATCTTCTCGCCGATGTCGAGAAGGTAAGAGCCAAAATGGGTGTTCTCGAAGTCCTCCGCGGTGGTGAAGTGGAAGCTCGTCATCCTTTAGGTAGAAAGAAAGGAATTAAAACAAGAATTGCATAAGATAAGGAAGTACTAGTCATGGTGTGTATTATTAATTTAGAAGGATACTAAGTCAAAATCTTAAGGTGATCAACAGATATTAACAACTCTTCGTAAATTTTATTTTTCACTATAGTGAGAGAGACAGACACCCGGCCAGCCACTTATATTGTGGAACAGGTCTCATGTACGCGGACATGTAAGGTTTGTCCCGGGCCGCTTCATCCCACTATACCGCTAGAATCCAACATACTTCAAAGATGGTAACATTATGACCAAACGGGGCTTAACCAATCCTAGGGGCTCGAACCTACAGGCAACACTTTGCTCTGATACCATTTTGTAGCGCCCCAACTAATATTAAAGTTGGAACACCTGTGTTATGTGCTAGTCCCTGGATCACTACCAGCACCACAGTACAAAATATAAGGTACCAATGCATAAGTATTAAAATTGCTACAACGAGATCCAAAAATAATAGCCAAGTATGGCTTTATTACAAGTTGCATAGCCATGAAGGCTAGCTAAAGTTCAGAGTTCACAACGAAAGCGAAATAACATGGAGCCTCATCTTCAAGCATGCGCCACAGGCAGACATGTTGGGTGTAGACTCGAGACCAAACTCATTCAGCATCAGGATTACCTGCACATTTGAATATGCAGCCCCCGAAGGAGGTCAATACAATGATGTATTGGCAAGTGAGTATGGTGGATATATAATGACAAGTCTAAAATTTATATGCATATTTGGCTTGGTGGGGTTGGAGGCTTTTGCAGAAAGCAAGTTTTGTCCTATCATTTTGTAAAACACTTTTATTTCTCAAGACTTGGCACCAAGGGATGAAGCCCAAGTGCACCAACAATTCTTTCCTTAGTCAAATTTTACTTTATGAAAACAGTGTTGAGATTCTTCCGCCCATCCTTGTCCAGTTGCTCGAATTAGTCCATTTCCGGGGACACGGCTGAGTACTCAGATTGTCGACTCTGCAGAGGTTGTGCACTTTCACCTTTAGACTCAATTAGCCCGAAAATCTTATACACACGAAGTGTATTGAGGAAAGGAGATAATTGAGACAAGAACTTTCAGAAGAAGGATGGAACCATACTAGCAAGACCCGTTCCACCTACCATCTCTACATCTGCTTGTCAAGCTGACAGCTTGCACCCTCACAACTTAATTATTCTAGACATAGCCCATTGTCAAAAGGCTGCACGGGAAGCTTCTAAACTTGGAGGGACTTGGTAATCTCTTCGTTCCTGTGTGGCCGTCCACAAGTGCACTTCTAGGTAACAAACACCATACTCATGGCCCTAAGTAGAATAGACATTCGTCCTAGGCGACGACAACCACAAGCATAGTCCCAAAAGCCACTCAACATAAACCAAACAACCAATTCCACACAGATGTGTATTTAAATTTTAACACTTAGAAACATTTCCAAAATAGGGTAAACATTTTTATAGCATAGCTAAGCAACTAATAAAACTTTTCATGGCTGCATTGGAGAAGGGGTGGCTACACACTACTAGGATATTTGTAAAATACAAACTAACTTAGCATTATAGAATAAATCCAAAATCCTATCATGCACACTACTCAAAATATACTACTTATGCATATAGAAAATATGGGATATAATATGAATGTCACTTGCCTTTGTAGCAGGAGGAGCAAGCACAACAAGAATAACAATCACAAGCAAGTCCTTCCTCTTCTTCACACTCTAGCACAAGCAATAACATAAAATAAATACCAACACAATATCATCACACCACCAAACATAAATATGTATGCATGCATGATATGCTATGATTATCACAAGACACCCTTATTGATAATTTTTATCTTCAGTTTTTAAATGTATGAAATGCAATTTCTAGAGATTTCTTATTGTATTTTTCAATTTAAATAATTGAAAAAGAAACTATATTGCAAAACTTGATTTCTAATGTTACAACTTTTATTTGTTCTGTGAAAGTTTTTAAATAATACACATATTAATATTTATGAACAGAGGGGATTAATACAACACTAGAACAATTAAATTTATTTACAAAACATTTTTATTAATTAAGTTATTATTTTAATGACCGAAATACTCCTCGGATAATTTCACACTTTATGATTTGTCAAAAGGAAAAACAAATAATGTAGAAATAAACTACATGAGCAGGGCTTTCCAATGACATAAAGTTTATCAAATTTGGACTTACAGATTAAAAGTTATGATTTTTGCAAAATTTAATCGTTTTATGTTTTAATTTCTAAATTTTATTCAAAATAGAAAAAGAATCGGTCACGCGGCGTGATCTGATTCGCCCGTACCGCTTCGACGCGGATCGCGTTAGGGGCCGTTAGATCTAAATGAAATCGGACGCGCTAGATAAATCAATCGCGATGAAAAATTAAAATAAAGCGGATACGTTGGATCTAGATCCAACGGTCCTGAACACGCTGACCACGTGCGGGCGGCGCGAGTCGCCGGAGGCGCTCCGGTTGCGGCGGTGCCAAGGCCGGCGTCGCATGCGTACGAGTTCTACGGGGCTACAGGATGAACGGGGCATACCGCGGCGTAGGGGAGATCGATGCGGAGACGGTGGCGAGGCAGCGGTCTCCGGCGTGAGCTCCTCCTCGTGTAATCGATCGCCGGAGTAGCACGAGGCGGCGGTTCTCCTCGGGCGAGCATGGACACGGTGTTGCGCTGCGGAAACGAGTTCAAAACCGTGTCAAATAGCTTCGCAAGGAAGAGGTAAAGCGAGAGGGAGCAATGAGAGGGTACGGAGTGGCTAGGTGTGCGCGCACGGCGAGGTTCTCACCGACGGCGACGGCGGAGAGGCGTGGTCTCTAGCAGGCAGCCTAGGGGCTCTTGGGAGGAGATGTTTGGGGCAAAACACGGAGGAGCTCGGGGGCTTTTAATAGGGGGAGGAGGTGTTGCAAACGACGTAGTAAATCTCCCGCAATCAAACGAATCAATTTCGAGCGTTTTCGGTCGGAGGCGAGGGCGTGATTTGGGGAATAACTGCTCGTGGGGGAGATGACAGGTGGGTCCCACCTGTCAGCGACTGCGAGCGAGAGAGAGGGGGCGCTGGGCCGCTGGCAGGCTGTTGCGTCTCGCGCGCGCGGCAGTTAGCTAAACGGGCCGGCACGATTTCCTTTTCCTTTTAAATGAAATTAATGTCTGTTTTTAAATACTGATTTCAAAAATGATTTTTAAACCTATCCAAAACATTTCAGAAAAATTCATAAAAATATGTTTTGGAAAGGTTATTAAAAATGGGACTTTTTGACATTATACTTGCCCATAAATAAATTGATCAAATTTTATTTATTAAAGGAGTTTAAATAAACACTTTATGGAATTATAGATTATTTAAATTTATATTTTGAAGTTTTATTTAATAACTTTGTGATGTAGTTTTATGCCTAATGATGAATGATGCATGGATGCAAAGTTTAAAATTTTTGCAAATTTTGGGATGTTACACCAATGCAGATGTCATTATGCCTGCCATCCAGACAAATAACTAGGAGATCAAACCTTCCTTGATCAATATGGTACAACATAATCCATTCAAAGGAAGTGCTTTGGTAAGCCCTCCTGAACATATGAGGAGTTTCTTGGAATATAGCAATACACTCAATCACAATGGTGTGCCCACTTAGGCAACAAGGATGCAGCTCTTCCCTTTTTCTCTATCAGGTGCAGCAAAGATATGGTATCATGCTCAGTCAGTTCATTACAGAGACACTTGGGAACATTTGGTGCAACATTTCTTTGAAAGATATTTTCCACCCACCAAAGCAGCTGAGTGCAGAGATACGATCACTAGATTTGTGCAGTACAATGGTGAGAGTCTTTATGATACTTGGCAAAGTTACCAGGGACTCATCAGAATGTGTCCTAATCATGGCCAGGAGCCATGGTTGATTCTGCAGACATTCTATAAGGGTCTGACAGAATAGACCAGAGCTTTTGTTGATTCAACTGCTGGAGGGGGAATCATGAACAAGACCTTAGATGAAGCTATAGAGCTAATTGAGAGTATGGGTGCTCATAATTTTTCGTGGACCGATGAAAGGACAGTTCATCCACGTGGCCAGAGTGCTTTGGAAGCAAAGCTTGACAGCTTAACCAACCAAATATCTCAGTTGATGCAAGAGAAGAATGGTAAAGCCATAGTGCCAGTAAATCAAGTTTCTGCCACTTGTCCTTTTTATGGCAATGAAGAGCATCGATCTCAAGATTGTACCTTGTTTGCAACCTCTGACAATCAACTGGTAGAAGTGAATTATACTCAGAATCAAGGTCCTTTTTCTCAGAGCTACAACCCTGCTTGGTGGAATGATCCCAAATTATCTTATAAGAATGCAGCTCAGCAGAATTACCCTCAAGTAAACCAACAGAATCATCATCAAGAAGCTCAGCCACAGTATACTCAGCTAACTCCGCAAAATCTCATACCTCAAGGAAACATGCAATATCAACAACCACAACAACAACAGTTACAACAAAGTCAAGCAAATCAGCAGAATGCTTCCTCTAGTAACAGCAAGTCTGAAATTAATGAGATGATGAGGTTACAAAAGGAGATCTTCAGTGGTATGCAAGAGACAATGAAGATGCAGGCCGAATTATTTTATAAAACAATGCAGCAACTCACTGCTGGTATCTCTAACGTCCAAGGAAATCCAGCAGAAAGCAAATTGCCAGCACAGGCAGAAAAGAACCCAAAACAATGTGGAGCCATCTCCACCACTGAAAGTGTAGATTCAGTTACAACCAGAAGTGGAGTGAACACTGAATCAGTGTTGGGAACACCTCCATCTACCACATATGTAACATCACAAAGAAGGGCCCCTGCTCAGCAAACTGTTAAGCAAGAGACTATACCAGGGGAAAAGATAGAAGAGTCAGAAAAGACATAACAACTTGTCGTCGAATCTGACAACATTGTAGCAAAACCTGTAACAGCGGAGCCCATTATTGAGAAAATCCCATTTCCTGAAAGATTAGAGAAAACAAAGGATGAAAAGCAATATGCTAACTTCCTAGAGACTATGAAGGAAGTCCAAATCATAATACCTATCCTGGATGCAGTATTACACATACCCTTGTATGCCAAATTTTTCAAAGACCTGATCACAAAGAAGAGAAGTTTGGAAGATCCTAAAATCGTTGCTGTGACAGAGGACTGTAGTGCTGTCATACTGAATTATATGCCCAACAAGCTTGGTGACCCAGGAAGTTTTAGCATCCCTTGTGTTGTAGGAAAGATAACATTCACATCATTATGTGATTTAGGTTCATCAGTCAATGTCTTTCCTCTAGTTGTCAGTCAAATATTGCATCTAGGAGTACTAAATCCTAATCAACGACTCTGCAGTTAGCTGACAGAACACTAAGGAAACCAGCTGGTATTCTAGAAAATGGTCCAGTACAAGTTGGAAACTTTGCATATCCAGTAGATTTTGTGGTATTGGAAATGGAACACAACTCTGAATCCATGATTCTAGGTAGACCATTCTTGGCAACAGCTGGGGCAATAATTTATGTAATAGGTGGAACATTGAAGTTGCAATTTGGTTCTGAATAGGCTGAGTTCAGCATGAAGCATGCTTCTCACCTGCTAAACATACTTGAACAATGCCAGTCCATTCATGTGATAAACCAATATGTGCTGGAAGCACAACATGAAACACCATCAGAAGAAGTGTAAGCACAAGTTGTTGTGACAGCAGATAGTTTAAATTATCAGGAGCTGTGTTGAATATCCCTGAGTGATAAAGATGCAGATACTATAGAAAGTGAAAATCATAAATATGCCCACAATTCAATAGTGGAGTTAAAAGAGATACCATCTCATCTCAAGTACATGTTCTTGGAGAAGGGAAAGATACATCCAGTTGGAATCAGTTCAACCCTTGATAGTGAGCAAGAAGAGAGCTTGTTGGCAGTCCTAAGGTTGTACAAGAATGTGATTGGATATTCCATTGATGATATCAGAGGAATAAATGAAAAGGTTTGCTCTTACATGATACACTTAGAAGAAGGCATTAAACCAACAAGAGAGGACAAAGAAGACTGAACCCTGCAATGCAAGAAGTGGTTAAGTAGGAAATTCTGAGACTACTTATAGCATAAATGATTTACCCCATCTCTGACAGTGAATGGGTAAGTCCTATTCACATTGTGCCTAAGAAAGGAGGCTACACCGTGGTAGAAAATGAGGAAGGAAGATTGATGACCACTAGACCTGTCACTGGTTGGAGAGTGGTCGATGACTTTAGAAAACCGAACAAGGCAAGTAGGAAAGATCACTTCCCTTTTTCATTTATAGATCAGATGTTAGAAAGGTTGGCTGGACATAAATTCTATTGCAACCTTGATGGATATTCTGGATTTCTTCAAAAACCCATTCATCCTGATGACCAAGACAAGACTACATTCACATGTCCATATGGAACATTTGCTTATAAGAGATTACCATTTGGGTTATGCAATGCTCCTGGTACCTTTCAGAGATGTGTGATGTCTATATTCTCTGAGCACATTGAAAAGATAATGGAGGTATTCATGGATTACTTTATAGTTTATGGAAAAGACTTCAACACTTGCTTGCAAAATCTGACAACAGTGTTGCACAGATGCTCTGAACAGAATTTGATCCTAAACTAGGAGAAGTGTCATTTCTTGTTATCTGAAGGCATTGTGCTAGGTCATTTGGTATATGCTAGAGGAATAGAAGTGGACAGAGCTAAGGTTGATGTACTTGGTAAGTTACCTCCCCCTGAAAATATGAAGGGAATACAGAGTTTCCTAGGACATGCTGGTTTTTACAGAAGATTCATCAAAGATTTCTCTCACATTGCAAAGCTTCTCACAAACCTACTAAATCACAATCTACTATTTTCTTTTGATGAAGCATGTATGCAAGCCTTCAAAAACCTGAAAGAAGCTCTGATTACAGCCCAAATAGTGCAGCCACCTGATTGGACAGTGCCTTTTGAGTTGTTGTGTGATGCAAGTGATTTTGAAGTAGGAGCAGTACTTGGTCAAAGAATAGAAAAGGGTTGTCCATGTGATATACTATGCAAGCAAAACACTAGATGATGCTCAGGATAATTACAGAACCACTGAGAAGGAATTACTAGCAGTAGTGTTTGCATTTGATAAGTTCAGACCTTATCTAGTTGGACACAAATGTGTTGTCTACACAGATCATGCATCAATAAGATACCTGGTAAGTAAGAAGGATTCAAAGCCAAGACTCATCAGATGGATCCTCTTGCTGCAGGAATTTAATATTAAAATAAAGGACCAAAAGGGATCTGAGAACTCAGTAGCAGATCACTTATGAAGAATCATCTACACTGAAGGTAGAGAGATACAAGACAGAATGTCTAGTGAGCATTTGATGGCAGTTAATGCCAGTTCTCCTTGGTATGCAGATATTGTGAACTATCTAGTGTGTGGAATCATACCAACTGACATGTCTTACCAGCAGAAGAAGAAGTTCATGCATGATGTCAAGAACTATTATTGGGATGAACCATTCATGTACAAGCATGGTGCAGATGGTATTATGAGAATGTGTGTGCCAACTGAAGAAATTAGTGATGTTATGTACCAGTGCCATGCAGGCATGTATGGAGGCCATGCTGGAATAATGAAGACCCAGGCTAAAATTTTGCAAGCTGGATTCTATTGGCGTAATATTGTCAGAGATGTGCATGACTATATCCAAAAGTGTGACCCTTGATAGAGATCAGAAAATATTTCTTGAAGGAAAGAAATGCCCCAGAAAGGAACTCTTGAGGTTGAATTATTTGATATCTGGGGGGTAGATTTTGTTGGTCCTATACCATCATCAAATGGATACAAGCATATACTTGTTGCAGTGGACTATGTGTCCAAATGGGTAGAAGCAATGCCCACTGTTAATGTTGATTCCAAGGCTGTATGCAAATTCTTCAGAACAGTTATATTCCCAAGATTTGGTGTCACTAGAGCAAAACAAGCCACTTCTCCCGGCCCGGGAGGGCCTTTTGTCCCGGGCACGCGCCCGGGACAGCGTGTTCGGGACAAATAGCCTCCCCTATTTGTCCCGGGCACGCCACGGCCCGGGACCAATAGGGGGGTCACGTGGCCAAACAAGCCAGCCTCTGGCTGCCACTCATTTGTCCCGGTTCGTAATACGAACCGGGACAGTATATATGATTTTCTGTTTTCTTTTTTTGTTTCTTTTATTTTGTTTCCTGTTTTCTATTTAAGTTTCTGTTTTTGATATTTATGTTACTGATTCTTTTGTGTTTCTGTTTTTTCATTTATGTATCTTTTCAAACAAGATCGAGTTGCATATTATACGTTACTATATAATATATATCATGAATACACGATTTTTTCCTCGGGATATAGTCATGAATACTACTAGTACACGAGTTCTCCCAAACAAATATTTACAACAAATATTTACAACCGGAAGATCATGTCTATATATTTACAAACAGAGATCATTACATGACAGAGAGGCATTAGACCCTATTTTTTCCTCGGGATGGTCTTTTTCCGCGGCTGGATTATACTGAATTCTGCGCCTGGCTTTATGACATAGTCAAGCAGAAAGCCCGCAATTTCCTCCGCAATTGGTAGTAGGCGGTCTTTTGCATCAAGCCTGTTCCGGATCGTCTCAAACTAAAAAGGAGAGATCAACACCAATATATCAACCATTATGAAAATAATTCAATTTAAAAAGTGAACAAGTTTGAATAAATTTTTAACGTACGCTATTCCAGTCTGCACCCTCATTGAAGTGAATTCGGATGAACTCGCAGACATAGAATCCACACAAATTGGTGCCTTGTTGCTGCTTCGCGCACTTTATGATAGAATAAGATAAGAAACCAATAATAAATAATAAAAAATATTGAAAAAATGGTATTGTGAGACTGAAATTAAGAATATGCATACGTGGAACCTAGCTAGTACGGCTTACCTCTCGCCATTTAAAAGTGAGGTTCCGGGCTATACAAAGCCTTAAGCCGGTCTGACCAGCCAAATGTCTCGATATCTATACCTTTAGCCAAAAACTCATCCTCCATTTTCCTCCACTTAGGCATGGCCGTCAGGTAGCCACCTGACCCCATGTTATGGTGATATATCATTTTCTCTGCATTTTTCTTATTTCTCGCTGAGATTTTTGTAGCGGCTTCCTATTGCTTGTACGCCTTAAATTCGGGCCACTCATCTTTTATCTTTTCATGGACTCCGACAAATTCTAGAGTCTTACCTTCAGTTATGAACCTGTTTAGCCTTTTCTTCCAGCTGTGGAACAATTCACCCATCTCAATATAAGTCCAGGCCTTGCATCGATTCTCTATAATCGGCTTCTCTACATCCTCCTCTTTCGGTAAAGTGAAATTCTGCATGAGCTCGTCCCAAAGGAGTTGTTTGTCTTCATCCCTAACCCCCTCTTTTGGCACCTTTGGCTTATACCATTCTTGAGCCCTGATGGAGAGTCAGTCCCGAACGATGACTCCGCACTGAGCTACAAATTTCCTTGCGTGGTTAGCGGGAGCAATCGGTTTGCCTTTTTCATTGATTGCGTCGATGTGGTGCTTCTGTTTCCCTTGGAGCTTTTTGGTCCAGGTTTGTGGCCCGCCTCGTTTCACGGATGCTTTTTTGCTTGGTCCCGGTTCATGGCCCGCCGACGGCTAAACACAAAAAAAAGTGATAGTTAATATATGTATACACACAAATCTATTCAACGGAGACAAAAACCTGAGGGCATATATCTACCTCGGCGGCTGACTTTCCAACAGTAGAGTCGGTGAACTGTCGGTGAGCTGAACTGTTGGTGACGTCTATTCCGTCTGAATGCCCCTCCAGTCCATCACCGGACTGGTTCAGAAATTGCCCGGTGAAATCGTCTAAGTGTTCCTCTTCTTGTTGGTCCAATCCATCACTTTCGCGGATGATGCCGAACATGTCCTCTTCTTGTTCAAGGTTTCTACCGGTGTCCATAGTTTCTGCAAGGGATTTCAATCCATTTACATTTGCAATAGTAATGTGTTAATAATGTAGTCGAACAATATATATTATGTTAATTTATATTTCAATCATCCATTTATATTTCACTAAAATAGTCGAATATTCCATTTAAAAACCAATAATACATCTTAAATAATCCATTTACATTTTCTTGCTCGTCTGACAGTGGCGGAGTAGTCGAAGAAACTTGGGGCTCCGAGAGGGCGCAAAATCCGAGGGGGCAGCGCTCCGACACGGTGACAAATCAGAGAACCTGTATCAACACATTACAATATTTTAACACATTACAATAATTCAACACATTACACTACTTCAACAACTAAACATCAATTGCTAATGACCTAACAATTTTCTATGATTTTTTTTTGAATGACCAAGTGTTGAGCTATGAAAATTCAAAACATTTGCTTCAATGTTGGAAAAGTGTTTGAATTCAACAAATTTTGTCATGACACACAAAATAATATCACATTTGCATTTGCAACGATATTCCAACAATTTTTTTTGTTTATTCAAACTTATTCAAACACACAAAATAATGACACAACAACATGTATTTTCTTTTTATGAACATTTTGATAAAAAGTTTGTATTTTTCTGATTTAAAATAATTTAATTATGATTTTCTATAGTTTAACATAGTTTCTGAAAATCATGACGTCGTGCTGACGTCATCAATGGTGAACCGAATCCAGTAGAGGTCGAATTCAACGAATTCGCGTGATTTTGCACGAATTGATTGGTGCGTTCTATAGAGGGCGACGAGGGAGGCCTAGCAGTGGTGGCGCCGCTAGCGCAATTTCATCGGAGAGTCACCGGCGACGACCGAAGCGGCGGCGGCCGGAAGAACTCTAGCTAGGGTTTGATTTCTTCTCCTAGGTGACGCACGCGGTGGCGGCAAAGTGCGGCACGGTTGCGTCGAGAGAGAGGGAGGAGGATAAGAGGACTCACCCTCGTCGCCCTCGGCAATGGCTCGGCGGAGCTCCGGTCTCGGCGAGGAAGAAGACGACAAAGATGGCCGGAGGAGCGCACGGGGAAGGACGGATGCGCTGGGACGGCGAGGGCGGCAACAGTGCGCAGCGGCGTCGGGATGGCCGGAGGCGCGCACAGGGATGGCCGGAGGCGCGGGGACGGCGAGGAAGGAGGCGGCGGCGCGACGGAAAAATTTGGCAGCCTGACGGCGTCGATGTGAAATTGCTCCGGGTTGTGGCTCGAACCGTGGCTAAGTGTTGGTTATATAGGGGAGAGGCTATCTGTCCCGGGTGGTGGCTCAGCCCGGGACAAATAGGGGTCATATGTCCCGGGTCGCGGCTGCACCCGGGACAGATAGCACCCCATATGTCCCGGGCTGATCCACCACCCAGGATAGATAGCACCCCATCTGTCCCGGGCTGAGCCACCACCCGGGATAGATGGGGTTTTTTCTTTTTCTTTTCTTTTTCTGTTTTCTGTTTTAAATAACTTTGGAATTTGAAAAAACTTTCAATATGAAAAGTGTTTGAATTTGACTAACTAATACAAAAACATTTTCTCTTTTCTATAAACATTATTTTAATAAGTTTAAAATATTTTGAATGTGAATGTATAACTTTTGCAAACTTTGGAATTTGAAAAAACTTTCAATATGAAAAGTGTTTGAATTTGACTAACTAATACAAAAACATTTTCTCTTTTCTATAACCATTATTTTAATTAGTTTAAAACTATTTTGAATGTGAATTTGTATAACTTTTGCAAACTTTGGAATTTGAAAAAACTTTCAATATGAGAAGTGTTTGAATTTGACTAACTTATACAAAAACATTTTCTCTTTTCTATAACCATTATTTTAATTAGTTTAAAACTATTTTGAATGTGAATTTGTATAACTTTTGCAAACTTTGGAATTCTGAGTTGTTCGATCAACACTTTAACTTCCAAACCGGGACTAAAGAAGCACACGGATCGTGTGTTTCTTTCAAGCACTTGTAAGCCGTTTGATCAGGTGTGTGTTTCTTTTGATTGCTTCTGAGCTGTTCGATTAACGCTTTCAGTTTCAAACCGGGACTAAAGAAGCACACGGATTGTGTGTTTCTTTGAAACACTTGTTAGCCGTTGGATCAGGGGTGTGCTTCTTTCGAGCACTTGAGAGCTGTTGGATCAACACTATCAGTACCACTGGTTGAGCCCGTGACCCTATATATATCCCCCTCTCGGACGAGGCGAGCACTCAGTGTTTCCTCCTTCTAGTGCCTAGCCGGGTGGTGTGTGGTATATAAATCACTCGGATTCCCTGCATACGCCCCACGGTGCATTTGATATGCAGGCACTCAGGAGCCACCGTGGGGCTGTATGCAGGTGAAATCGTGTGTTTTGTTCTATCAAAAGAATAGTTCAATTCATCTACTGAGGAATATATACAAATCGTGTGTTTTGTTCTATCAACGCCGACGGATCCATTTGATATGCAGGTAAAAATGGAGCATCTTCTTCATATAAAAAGTTTAATATATTAATTATTACATATCGCACCAACATCTCCATCACACAACACCGCTAGTTCTTCTGCGACGGAACCATGGAGCATCTTCTTCAATCAACTTGATGATTGGGTCAATGTTCACTACGAAAGGCGGAATTTCATCAAAATTATTATAATCATCTGACATGTCTGTCTTGTCCTCCACTCCCACGATGTTTCTTTTTCCTCAAAGAACTATGTGACGCCTCGGCTCCTCCACTCCCAGACTGTTTCTTTTTTTGGGTCTGCTAGACATGTCTTTCACATAGAAAACCTGAGCCACATCATTGGCTAGCACGAATGGTTTGTCTCTGTGCGCAAGATTGTTTAGATCCACTGTTGTCATTCCGTACATCTTGTCTACCTCAACCCCGCCTTTCAGATTGACCCATTTGCACCAAAACAAAGGGATCTTAAAAGAAGGTCCATAGTCAAGTTCCCATATCTCCTCTATGCAACCATAATATGTGTTCTTCTGCCCATTGTTGTTTGTTGCATCAATGCGAACACCACTGTTTTGGTTCGTGCTCTTTTTATCTTGGACACTCATGTAAAATGTATTCCCATTTATCTCGTACCCTTGGAAAGTACAAATAGTTGTAGATGGTGCCCTGGCCAACAAGTGTAACTGTTCATCAACCTTGTCTTTATTTTCAAGATGTGCTCGCAACCAACCGCCGAACGTCGCCATGTGTGTACGTACAATCCAGTTGTTAGACTTCCCCGCGTGTAGAGAGCGTACAAGATTCTTGTGTTCATCGATATACGGGGTCACCAAGGTAGCACTTTGTAGAACTGTATAGTGTGCTTCAGTGAAAGAATGTCCATCCATACAAATTTTTGTTTTCTTTCCTAGTGTGCCTTTTCCACTAAGTCTACCCTCATGTCGTGATTGTGGAACACCTATCGGCTTAAGGTCATGAATAAAGTCAACACAGAACTCAATGACCTCCTCGTTACCGTAGCCGTTGGAGATGCTTCCTTCTGGCCTAGCACGGTTATGCACATATTTCTTTAAGACTGCCATGAACCTCTCAAATGGGAACATATTGTGCAGAAATACAGGACCGAGAACTTGAATCTCTTCGACTAGGTGAACCAGGAGATGCGTCATAACATCGAAGAAGGACGGAGGGAACACCAACTCAAAACTGACAAGACACTGGACCACATCATTTTGCAACCCTGGTAGAATCGCCGGATCGATTACCTTTTGAGATATTGCATTGAGGAATGCACAAAGCTTCACAATGGGTACTCGAACATTTTCCGGTAGTAGCCCCCTCAGTGCAATCGGAAGCAATTGCGTCATAATCACGTGGCACTCATGACACTTTAGGTTCTGAATTTTTTGGAGTCTCACATTTACTATCCTCTTTATATTCGACGAGAACCCAGCCGTGACCTTGATACTGCTCAGGCATTCAAAGAATATTACTTTCTCTTGTTTGGTAAGAGAGTAGCTGGCAGGACCTTCGTAGTGTTCGGGACTTAGGCCGTCTCGTTCTTTCACACGTTTCTGGTCCTCCCGTGCTTCCTCTGTATCTTTTTTCTTCCCGTACACGCCCAAGTAGCCTAGCAGGTTCACGCAAACATTCTTCATCACGTGCATCACGTCGATAGCAGATCTAACCTCTAGGACCTTCCAATATGGTAGCTCCCAAAATATATATCTTTTCTTCCACATGGGTGCGTGCCCGTTAGCGTCTTTCGGAACCTGTTGTCCTCCAGGACCCTTTCCAAAGATTACTTTTAGATCCTTGACCATATCAAATATTTCTTCACCAGTACGGTTGACAGGCCTCCTACCGTGATCAGCCTCACCTTTAAAATGCTTGCCTTTCTTCCTTGCGGTATGCCTGATCGGAAGAAATCGACGATGCCCTAGATACACACACTTCTTACATTTATCCAAATATAAACATTCAGTCTCACACAAACAGTGTGTGCATGCATTGTACCCCTTGATCGACAACCCTGAGAGGTTAGCAAGAGCAGGCCAATCGTTAATTGTTACAAAAAGCAAAGCTCGTATGTCAAATTCCTCATGTTTGTGCTCATCCCACACCCGTACACCTTCTTCCCGCCACAACTGTAAAAGTTCTTCAAATAATGGCCTGAGGTACACATCAAGGTCGTCGCCGGGTTGCTTCGGGCCTTGGATGAGCAATGACATCATAATGAACTTTCGCTTCATGCACAACCAAGGAGGAAGGTTATAAATACATAGAGTCACAGGCCATGTGCTATGACTGCTGCTCTGCTCCCCAAACGGATTGAAGCCGTATGTACTTAGACCAAACCTTAAGTTCCTTGCGTCATCTTCAAATTCCGGGAACTCTCTCTCAATTTTTCTCCACTGCGACCCATCAGCGGGGTGTCTACACATCGCGTCTTTCTTACGGTCCTCTTTGTGCCATCGCAACAACTTGGCATGCTCTTTATTCGCGAACAGGCGTTTCAACCGTGGTATTATAGGAGCATACCACATCACCTTGACAGGAACCCTCTTCCAGGGACGCTCACCCTCAACTTCACCAGGGTCATCTCGTCTGATCTTATACCGCAATGCAGTGCATACTGGACATGCATCCAAATTCTCGTACTCACCGCGGTAGAGGATGCAGTCATTAGGGCAGGCATGCATCTTATGCACGTCTAATCCTAGAGGGGACACAACCTTCTTTGCTTCGTACGTGCTGCCGGGCAACTCGTTGACCTTTGGAAGCATCTTCCTAATTATCTGCAGCAACTTTCCAAATCCCTTGTCAGTCACACCACACTCTGCCTTCCACTACAGTAATTCCAGTGTATTACCCAGCTTTTTCTGACCATCTTCGCTACTTGGATACAACAATTTCTTGTGATCCTCTAACATCTGGTCGAACTTCAACCTCTCCTTTTCAGTTCCGCACTCTCTCTTTGCATCGGCAATGGCCCTACCAAGATCGTCAGCGGGCTCATCTGGTGCCTCTTCAGCTTCAGCTTCCCCCGTTGTAGAATCTCCGTACTCCAGGAACATAGGATAGTTGTCATCATCTTCCTCTTCTTCATTGTCTTCCATCATAACCCCTTTTTCTCCGTGCTTCGTCCAACAAATATAGCTGGGCATGAAACCATGCCGAAGAAGATGACTTTGAAGGGTTCTCGCGCTTGGGTGATCTGTCTTATTCTGACAGTTGACACATGGACAACACATGAAACCATTGGTACTGTGGGCTTGGGCTTTCTCGATAAATTTCCTCAAACCCGTCATGTACTTGGCAGTGCGTCGGTCACCATACATCCATTGTCGGTCCATCTACATTATATAATTAACTATATCAATAACCATTATAGACCGTCGAGAAATAATCACTAAAAATGCACGGTATCAATTAATGACAAATGAATGGAGAAAAAATTAACCTCGATCGAAAAGAAGGATAAGGATAAACTTCTTTAAGTGAACATCAAATCATTTCGTGAACTCTCTCGGGCATTTCATCGAACACCTTGCATGCATACTTAAAAAAAATAGACTAGCACACACCCCCTCCTTCCATTTCCAAAAAAAATGCCTCCAATGGTTTTGGGAGGGGGCGCTGTTGGTCAGTATATATAGGCACCCATTTTTTGTCCCGGATCCAGCCACAAACTGGGACAATAGGGAGGCCCATTTGTCCCGGTTTGTGACTGAAACCGGGATAGATGGGGGTTTTTTCATTTTTTTTTCTGTTTTTATTTTCTTTTTCTGTTTTCTGTTTTAAATAACTTTTGCAAACTTTGGATTTTGAAAAAACTATGAATATGAAAAGTGTTCGAATTTGTCTAACTAATACAAAACCATTTTCTGTTTTCTGTTTTAAATAACTTTTGCAAACTTTGGAATTTGAAAAAACTTTGCAAACTTTGGAATAACTTATGCAAACTTTAGATATATTTCGGTCAATACATGAGAACACGCGCACACAGTATTTTTGCGTAACAGAATACATAGATAGTCTACTCATCAATGACATTAAGATGACCATACTCAGTATTATAGCCGCGTAGACTATCCCACTTCCGTGCAATCTCGAAGCCAAGGCGAGCGTCTAAAGCAGCATATACGACTTGATCGTAGCTCAATGGAACGTTGCCCCATCCGAAAATTAGGTCTTCTTCTAACGTGTCTTCCTTGTCGTCTTCCGTGTTCTTCTTCTTCTTGTATTTCTTCTTCTTCTCCAGATTTGTCCCAATGACCGCATTAGAAAGAGCATAGAGACTCGGAGTATAATTGTCGGTAGGGTTTCGGCGATCCCTCTGCAGGTCGACCGCGGACCGAATAATTATTCCGTATTAGGCTAGCATCTTCATGTCATTATGGATTGCCACGCCGTAGAATTTGATTGTCTCATCACCTAAGAAATCCACGAGGACCTGTGGCACCCGATCAGCTTCGCAAATTTGGAAGACAAGAGTCTCGGTCGCCACCGAGAGTTGAAGGACGGCGGCGCACTTTGGAGTATCCTTCCGTTGAGGGTCGGTGAACTCGCAATCGAGTCCAACGGCTTTGATTGGAGCGGCGTCGATGAAGTAGTTCTTCACGTCGCGGATCCACTTCTCCACGCGCCAGGCACGAAGGGTGACCCACACCTTGAACTGCATGCCTTCCTTCTTGTAGTAGTACAACTCGGACCGAGGCGGACGCACGAGTGGCTCCATAGGACCGGAGAAAAGAGAGGAGAAATGGTGTGTGGAGGAGCCGGAGAGATGGTGTATGGAGGAGCCGTACTGTGCATTTTATAGCGCCGGAGAGGTAGATGAATCGCCGGCCGGAGAGCAGAGGAATTAATCACCGGAGGCAGAGGAATCGCCGGCGGGACCGTACTTCCGTCGTCTTCCGTGCACGTCGAAAAAACGCGGCGATGGCTCGACTTCCGCACGCGTGTAACTGAAACCATGCCATTTGTCCCGGTTCCAGTCACGAACTGGGACAAATAGGTGTACGCTGGAGCGCTCGGTGGGTGCCAGCTTATTTGTCCCGGTTCGTGGCTGGAACCGGGACAAATGGGTGTCGTCTGGAGCGCTCGACGGGTTTTAAGCCCCATCTGTCCCGGTTTGCAGTATGACCGGGACAAATGGGGTTTTGGAGTTTGGTCTTTTATCTTCTTTTCTACTAGTGTGTGCCAAGAGTAGTAATCAGTGATGGTGGAGCTCATTTCAACAATGATCAGTTTGAAAAGCTCTTGAATAAGTATGGTGTGAGAAATCATAGAGTAACTACACCTTATCACCCTCAAGAAAATGGACAAGTTGAGCTGTCAAACAGAGAAGTGAAACAAATTTTGGAGAAAGTTGTTTCTAAGTCCAGGGGGGATTGGTCAATGAAATTGCCAGATAGCTTATGGGCTTACAGAACAAGATATAAGACACCTATTGGTATGTCACCATTCAGGCTTGTCTATCGAAAAGCATGTCATTTACCTGTTGAGTTAGAGCATAGAGTACAGTGGGCAATAAGGAAGCTTAAGATGGATTTAGACAAAGTTGGAACTGCAAGAAAGCTACAGATGTGTGAGCTAGAAGAAGTGAGAAATGATGCTTATGAAAGCTCAAAGATTTACAAGGACAAGGCTAAAAAATGGCACGACAAGCACATTCTTAGGAAAGAACTCAGAGTTGGACATACAGTGTTGGTATATGACTCCAAACTGCATCTTTTCTCTGGGAAATTCAAGTCCAGATGGTTTGACCCATGTGTTATCAAGAGAGACATTGGACATGGTGCTTTTGAAGTGCAGAGTGCAACAGAGGGTACTTTTAAAGTAAATGGTCAGAGATTGAAACACTAAAGAGCTGGAGAGCATTTGAACACTTAAGCAAGTGAAGAAACTAATGATGAAGAAGTTGAGGATGACCTCAATACATCTTCTTCAACTTAGGATCTGTGAAGAAGCTACAGTCAGGCTCATGACTATAAACAAGCGCTCATCAGGAGGAATCCTGGTACCTGTGTACATTATTTGCTTGTTCCTTTCATTTTCTTGTTAATTTCGGTTTGTGTTGTCTCTTTGTGTTTGTCTCTTAGATTTCAAATGAAAAGAAGTAGAGAGAGAGCTTTAGTAGGGATATCATGGAGAAGGAGGCAGAAGTAAACACCAGGTGAATACTTTCCAATCTTTGCATTAAGTAACACTATCATATTGCTATTATCACATTCCTGGACGAAGATTAAATTGGCAAGTTTGGTTGTTACCTGAAAAATTAAAACTATTGATGCTAGCTTTATTCTGATTAATTAGCTTTACATCCTAATTGCGAATCATGTAATGTATCTGCTTATTTTTTTGCAAAGGCTATTCTCATAACCATTTATCGAAAACAGAATACTTTTGCTTCTCTCTTCAAGAACTCTGGAATATTTGAATAATACAATTTGTTTTGAAACTGAGTTAAATGATCCCTAGTAGAGCCATTTATCCTTCTTTGAATTTTTGCAATTTTTTTGCATTAGCAATCATTGTCTCTGGACTGTGATTTGTGAAGCACTAACATCCATACTGACCTTAACATAAAATATAATCAAAGAATTTTGCAACAGCAAGTACCTGTTTGCATTAGCAACGATTATCCTGGGCTGTTGGTCTGTGAAGCACTAACTGGAAGTCTTACACCAAAATGATTCAATTTTATGCATTAGCAACTATGATCCTAGGATTGTAGCTTGTGAAGCACTAACCCAAGTGTCTTGGCAGTAAAATAACCAAACTAACTAAAAACTTGCATTTGCATTAGCTTACTATGTTCCCTGGAACTGTAGTAGGTGAAGCACTGACTTTGCATCCATTGACATTCATTCTTGCATTATGACTTTCCTTTGGATCATTTATATTCAGTTCCGTTGCAAATGTCTTATATAGTTAATCCATTGGTGCTTGAGATTAGAAATGATTGCATCCTGCTATTTAAAACTTGTTTCCAAGATAGCATTTTTTCTAATAGTAAACAGAACTACAATGAGTCCAATTTGAATGAACTGTTAAGTATTCGGAACTTTAAACTGTTCATAATCTGCTTGTTGCCATTGCTCTCCAATTTCTTTACTTGAGGGCAAGCAAAGGTTTAAGTCTGGAGGTTTTATCATCATCATTTATATGCATTTTTCACAACCCCAAGAACTGAAAACTTCACTTTTTTATATAGTTAGAACTACAAATATTTGCATATCACATTGCTTTTCACTCATTTTACAGATCAGTGCGCAAAGGCACACAATCTTCATAAGATCCATTATAGAAGTGAAGCAAGATGCAACATTCAGCCTATACCAATACAATAGAGAAGATGCCCAAGATCAACAATTCAAATCCAAGCAAAAACCTGAAGTTCACTTCTGTTGTCTGAAAGTGAACAGTAACTGACAGAAAGTCTGACAGCCAAACTCAAGGCCATCTTCTGAATTCCAAGCAATGCTAAAGGCAAGAAGATAAGAGGGTATAGAAATTAGTTTGAATCATCAAGGAGAAAGATAGATCAACTTGGAGATCAAGGAAACCACAATAGGCATAAAGGCAAAAAGGTGCAAAAGAGGGGACATGCCATCACATTGTGAGCTGTGGAAAAGAAAGGAAGCTTCCTCCTCTACCAGCTCGCACCTCATATCCACCACATTTGGAAGAAGTGTAAAAAGTCCTCCATCCCGGTCGTCGCCCATTCCATCACCTCTTCCACCTATCCATTCCATTCCACCATTCACACCCACTCCACTTTTCCACTTTCCACCAACCACCATCCCATCAGCCCACCAAGAACAAAACCAAGAACAAGAACAAGAAGGAAGAACAAGATGAACATGGAGAACAGAAGGAGAAACACAAGGCCTTGGTGAACTAGGATCAAGATCTGCAACTCTTCCTCCTCTACGCTGCTACCTCTGCCTCGACTAGATTGCAGTGAGCCAAAGCCAAAGATCTCTCTCCACCTCTTGTGTAATCTTGAGTGAACCTTGTAGATCATCCATCTGCAAGTAAGACTTGTAATACTTTGTTATTGCAGTGATTTGAGTGACACAATTCTCTGTCTTAACTGAAGATTTGCATGTTTTGGTTGTTGCCTGTTTTGATCAGTGTGTGTAAGGCTAGTCCGTGCATACTTGTGTTGCAACATCTATCCCTAACCTCCCTTTGTTTGTTAACTCACTGCGACCTGGCTTGACAACCCAGAAAGCTGTAATCTTTGTGTTCTGAATTTTCTTCCACCTTAACCTGCTAAAAATCATTGCTTGCATGACTAGTCTCTACAAGAGGACGAAGTAATTCTTGTTCTCTGTCTAAATCCTGCTTAGATCCTTGCTAGTCTTTGGATCGACAAACAGAGGCTGCAAGTTAATTTCTGAATCTTTCTCAGCTAAATTTCTTTACTTTCTTGTTTAAAACCTGAAACCATAAAGATTTGGTTTAGCTTCTGCCAAATCCTTAGCAACATCATAAACTTGTTGATCCCTGTGGAGACGATAACACAAAACCCCCCTATATCTACATCATTGATCAAGCACCATATCATTTATGATCATCATTTGTGCTCATGTTTAGCACCTTTACTCCATATGAGAGATTTTTCATGTCTTACTTGCATAACTATGTGGGGAACTTTATACTATAGAACTTGGCTTTTATATTCCAATGATGAGCCTCCTCAAAAGTGCTCTAGGTCTTCGTGAGCAAGTAAGTTGGATGCACCACCACTCACTAGTAGGAAAAGGCTTATAGCCACCAGAATAGCACTAGCGAGCAAAAAAAACGACCGCCAGCGATGTTACCGCTAGCGAACGCAAAGCCGTCACAGCCAGCGGTAAAACTTCTACCGCTGGCGGACAGAATAAATTGTTCGCCAGCGGTAGCTCTAATCTAGGCGGGGCTATGACCGTAGCATAACGTTGACGAACATATAGCGTATTGTAGAGTCTTTAGCGCTGGCGAACGGATAAAATTGTGCGCCAGCACAGTTTAGGCGGCTATACATTTCAAATTTGTTCGCTACCGCTACCTCTCACTTATCCTCCACCACATGCTACACCCCTCTCTCTCCCTCTCCTTATCCTTCCACACATGCCCACCACCGTGCCCCTCTCTGCACTTATCCTACCACCGCCGCCACCGCGTCCCGGTTGTTCCCCGGCAGCCTGCGCTCCAGTCGCCTCCGCGCACTCGCATCGTCACGCAGCACGCCCGCCGCCGGGGCACCGCCTTCCCTTCCACGGTTCTCCGTCGCGGCACCGTCTCCCCTTCCGTCGCTGCATGCCGCGCGCTCTCTTCCTCTGCACTTCCCCCCTCCTTCGCACTGCCGCATCCGCCTACCCCGTGACCTCTCCCGCGACCATGTGTGTTTTTTTGGCGCCGCGCTCTAGGTCGGGGCCCGCAGCGCCTTCTCGCTCGTGGCCATGCTCGCGGTGGAATGCTCTGCCTCTGTATCTTCCTCCGGTGTAGGTTCCTCGAGGAAAATTCGTTGCTCGCTCGATCGCATCCATTCGATTCGTTCAGACACGATGCACACGCTTGCTCTTTGCGTTTGATCCAATCCTGGGAGCCCTTGGGATTGGTCCGTGCGATCGTCGACGAGATCTCACCATTTTTCCTATGTTTTCCTACAGGCATGGGTGCATCCTACGGGACGGCCAAGAGCGGCGTCGGTGTGGCATCCATGGGAGTCAAGCGCCCCGAGCTCGTCATGAAGTCCGTCGTTTGAGAGGTGGTTTTGATGCTCGTCCCCAAGATGATCTTCGATTTGAACATTAATTCCTACTTGTGCAGTTTAGATGCATGTTTAGATGCTAATGTCAATGTCATCAGTTAGTTGGTCCTATTTGGTTGCATTCATTGTGTCTCCTTTCATACAAGGTTATCATGATCCATTGTGTGTTTTAATAATTGATTAAGTATGAGGCATTTATTTTGAATCTTGTGTATAGTATTTTGTATTCTGTAGATGTTTATGATTAAAATGATGTCACACACTATATGATATCCCGAGAGTTTGTTGAACCTTGTAATATGCACATACATAAGTTGTGTCCTCCTACTTGGTTCAACAAAGCTCTTGAGATTTCTTGTGTGTTTCAATATATGAGGCATACATTACTTTGATATGCTATTTACCATCTTTTGATATGCCGATGATTAAAATGTTGTGACACGGGTTTCAGGGGTGGGGCTAGTGAGACTTGTGATATGCATGAGTGCATAGATATTGTGCATCCTACCTGGCTCGCTGGCTCCATCCCTGAAGCAAGTCCATATGAGGCATTGGACTTATTTTCTGAAGTTCTCGTGTGTGTTCAATTTCAGTGCTTTTGAACTTGCATTTTACCATCTTTTTACCATATTTTTATATGCCGATGAATAAAATGATGATGTCGCACACTATATGATATCCTGATAGTTTGTTGAACCTTGTAATATGCACACATATAAGTTGTGTGTCGTCCTACTTGGTCCAACAAAGCTATCAGGATTGCTTGTGTGTTTCACTATATGAGGCATGTTTTACCTTGACAACGCCAATTTTGATTATTTCTCACTTTGTAAGTCATGTTGTATAGTAGGATGAAGGAGTGGAGCAACCGAAGGAGGAGCCGGAAGCTAGAAGCTTGCATGGAGGAGACGGAAGCTAGAAGCTTGGGCATTGTCAAATTTCCTCGTGAACATGTTTGTAATGCATATGTGTGAACCTTGTAATGTCATGAACATGTTTGTAATGCATATGTGTGAATCTATATTTGGGCATTGTCAAATTATTTGTAATGCATATCTGGAATTCTGGGTAACTGACTGCAATTCTGGTATATATATATAATCTTGTAATGCAATATTTAAAATTAATAAAATTTATTCAGAAATTGTACCGCTGGCGAACGGATGCAGATCCGCTGGCGGACGTGGCTTGTTCGCCAGCGCTATTCTCTACTGCCGCTGGTGAACGGCGGCTATGTTCGCCAGCGGTAAGTAGTTCGCCAGCGCTGCGCAAAAACAGCTCGCCAGCAGTAGCCTTTTTCTACTAGTGACTAGTTCCATTGGAGAGCTTTCATATACATATAGGTCCATGTGCATCTGTTGTGTGGCAATCACTACTCCTTGCATAGCTTCAATTGTAAGACTTCCTCTTGTCTAATGATCACTTGCAGCTTTGTGAGACTTTCTTCCGTTGGCCTTCCAAACCCCCGTTAACATTATCTTAGCCAAAACATCCTGGTGCCAGGAACCAACGTTGAATGCTTCCTTGTTTCTTTTTAACAAATAAAGAGTTGATCTTCTATGTGCATATTGATATTGCTTGACTTGATCCTTTCACAAAGTTTTCGTGTTTGTTGGAAGCATTAGATGATTATATTGTTGTGCTTGCAGCTTAAATCATCTCTAATATCTACTTTGCACAATTGATTGATATTTAGTACTATATCATTGAAAGATTTGCTTTTCTATACCTACTTGTTTATTTATTACTCATTTGATATCAATATAAACTACATCCCTTATTCATTTGATCTCAGTTTAGATGCCTTACATTATTACGTGATCAAGATTGTGTTAAAGCATGTCACTTCAGAAATTATTCTTCTTTTATCGTTCTTGCCTACTCGAGACGAGAAGAACTAAGATTGGGGATGTTGAGACGTCTCCAACGTATCATCAATTTCTTATGTTCCATGCTATATTATACCAACTTATTACATGTTTTATATGCATTTTATATAGTTTTATACATTTTCTGGAACTAACATATTAACAAGATGCCACAGTGCCAGTTCCCTGTTTTCTGCTGTTTTTGGTTACAGAAAAGTATTTAAGAAAATATTCTCGAAATTGGACGATTTCCTTTCTGAAGTTCTTTTTTAATCGGGAACGTTCAGAAGAACGAACACGAGAAGAAGTGGGCGATCGAGGCGGTGCCATCACCTCCTCGCGCGACATCACTCCTCCCCGCGCGAGCGTATGGTGTGGGCCCCTCGGGGGTCCACCGACCTCGCCTTTTCGCCTATAAGTACACCTTGAACCAAAAACCCTAGAACGGTGTTCAATATTTCCTCCACGGGTCCCGAGCCACCACCATCGTCAACGCCAATTTGGGAGAGATCAGAACTTCTCCCCGACACCCTGCCGGGAGGGGGAATCGACTCCGGAGGGCTCTACGTCACCATGCCCGCCTCCGGACTGATGCGTGAGTAGTTCTCCCTTGGACCACGGGTCCATATCAGTAGCTAGATGGTTGTCTTCCCTCTTGTGCTATCATGTGTAGATCTTGTGAGCTGCCCATCATGATCAAGATCACCGTTATGTAAAACTTCATCTTGTGTTTGCTGGGATCCGATGAATATTGAGTACTAAAGTTATTGCTTCATAATATATCATGTGTGTGCTATTTAATGATCTTGCATGCTCTCCGTTACTAGTAGATGCTCTGGCCAAGTAGATGCTTCTGACACCAAGAGGGGGTATTTATGCTTGATAGTAGGTTCATGTCTCTATTTAACTTGGGGTGGTGAAAACAAGCTCTAAGGTTGTAGATGTATTGTTGCTTCTAGGGATAAAACAGTAGTACTTTGTCTAATGATGATGTTACTCAAGGGGATCGTGTGTAGAAAAAAAAATTCCTAGCAACGATATCCTTAAAACATGCCAAGATCTATTTTATGCAGATATAGTAGTACGAACGGATATCGGAATACATACCCTTGTAGACAGAAAGCGGGGATTACGTTCCCGCACAAACATTGTCGATTAAGACCGACGAGGCCGACCGCAAGGTCGTGTAGAGTAAGCAGACCTCCCAGCACCGCTAGCGCAGCACCTCGCTGGGCGTTACACACGTACGGTGGAGACGACGGCCTCCGAATCTCCAGTCCAGGACGAGCAGCGGAAGACTTGGACCGGTACACCAGCAGCGCGGCAGCGGGCTATGGTGGAAGAAATCCCCCTCTCAACTCGGCGCAACTCCGACAAAGGGAATCACGAAATCGAGAGAGAATTGGGGAATTAATTGGTTAATTAAAAGGCCATGGGTGCCCCTCTATATATAGGCTCCCAGGACGGAGCCAACTTGTCAGCTAGGCAATGTGGGACTAATCCCGCATGCCTGGTGCGGCTATGGCTGGTGCGCCGGCCCCCTGGTGGGCCTCTTGGCCCACCTGGGTCGGCCACCCAAGCCCCCATCGAATTCACTTGGGAATTTTTCCCCTCTTCACCCTTCTTTCGACCAAAAGGTCCATTAGGGAAATCAGCCTAAATAAATTCGAAAATAAATATATAAAATCATATTTAGACATTAATTACACTGATATTTAGAAATTAATATCAAACATATTATATATAATTTATTCTAGCTCCGAAAACCATATCGTCGCTGCCTGATCTGCATCGGACCTCTCCCGGGACGTTCCCGGTGATCTCTTTCCTTTCCGGTTGTCTTGTCGAAACCCCTTAAGTGTGTTACCCTAGCGGTTCGATATAATAACAGGTATGATCCAGACTCCTCTCGGATCAACGACTAACTCGTAGGCCTGGACCCCATGAATTAATCCCTGTGATATAACGAATGACTTTATCTATCAAACCTGAACGTAAAGTGTTAAACCTTTTGTCGTGGTGATACTTAGCGTGTCCGAGCGTCGTTCATAGATATCTCCATATCTAGCTGACCTCATTACCGACAATGCTATCTTCGAATCGTCAATGATTTAATGTCTCCGTGACCTAGTCACATGCTTGCAAGCTCATTAGACATAATCTCACCGAGTGGGCCCTAGTGTGTCTATCCTGCTCTGCGGACTGGAAAATCCCGCTCTTGACCCCTCATCTCAACTACTCCCTTCCGATACCCAAAAGTATCACCGTTATTGTCATACTAAATAAGATACAACGTTTGGTGCAATCAAAGTATCTTCCAGGAATAATAATAAGAGTTGGTCTCACGGTCAAAGGCGTAATGACTATGTCCTACAAATATGGGTATGTCCATCATATTGTTCTACCAACTATATAACTTCCATTGCCGACCGGCGCCATGCCCTATGATCGGGAAACCTCGATCATCAATCGCGCAACAAAACTAGTCTTACTAGAGGCTACTAGGGACCTGGTTGGTTACACATCACACCCGTATTAATGTTTCCGCTTAATACGGTTATAGCATGACACAAAAACATATTATGAACAAACGAGATATGATAAAGAAATACACTTTATTAATTGCCTCTAGGTCATATCTCCTTCAGTATCCCACTTGCACTAGAGTACAAATTAATATAGATTACAACTTGGTAAAAGCGTAACACCCATAGATAATTGGTGTTTTCCATGCTTGTCAGGCGAAAGAGGATTTGTCAGGGGATCTGCCACATTCAGATCCGTATGCACTTTGCAAATCTTCACATCGCCTCCTTGTTCGTACTGTCGTATCACATGGAAGCGTCGGAGAATGTGTTTGGCGGTGGAGTGAGACCTTGGCTCCTTGGCGTTAGCAATGGCACTTGTATTATCGCAGAAGAGGATCACGGGGTCTTGCGCGCTCGGGAACACTCCAATTTCAATGATGAACTTTCTAAGCCACACAGCTTCATCTGTATGTATGACTCCCAACAAATCCGACGCCCGTTCAACGAAACCTTTGATCGGTGTCCTGGTCATTTTGCCCATAAGGCATGGTTCGCATGTATCGAGGGATCCAAAATCCAACGAGTCCAAAAGTCCATCGAAATGGAGTTTCTTCATGCGCTTTATACCAATATGACCGAGACGGTAATGCCACATATACATGGCGGTATCATCACTACACTTAATCCTTTTGGCATATATGTTATGGATGTGAGCACTACGATCGAGATTCAACAAGAATAAACCATTACTCTTGGGAGCATCAACATAAAAAGTATAATTCATTGAAATAGCACAACTGCTTGATACTGATTTAAATGAATAACCGTCTTGTAACAGGCTAGACGCACTTATAATGTTTACTTCAACGATGGTACAAAATAACACTTATTTAAAACCAAAACTAATCCCGATGATAGATGTAGAGGGAGCGTGCCGACAGCCACCATGTCGACTCTCGATCCGTTGCCGACGCGCATCGTCACCTCATCCTCAGCCAGCCGCCTCTTATTCTGCAACTCCTCCTGAGAGTTACATATATGAGCAACAGAACCAGTATCAAATACCCAAGTGTTGCTATGGGCGGAGATAAGGTACACATCTATAACATGTATATCAAATATACCTTGCTCTTTGTCGACTATCTTGCCAGACTTCTTGTCCTCCGGGTACTTGGGGCAATTGCGCTTCCAGTGACATTTTCCTTTGCAGTAGAAGCACTCCACGCCAGCTCTGGGACCAGATTTGGCAGTCTTGGGCTTGGCAACCAGTTTGCCCACCCTCCTGGACTTCCAGCTCTTTTTTCCCATGCCACCGGATTTCTTAAAATTGACGGTTTTGTTGACCATCAACATCCCGTGCTCCTTCTTGATCTCCACCTCAGCAGTCTTGAGCATCAAGAACACTTCACCCAGGGACTTAGTCATGCCCTGCATGTTGTAGTTCATGACGAAGCCTTTATAGCCAGGGGCAACGATTGCAGCACCATATCAATCGACAGCTCATCGGGAATCTTGCATTCCAGAGCATTCAGGCGTTGAACGTAGCTAGACATCTTGACCACGTGCTCGCTCACACTGCTATGCTCCTCCATCTTAGCCGAGAAGAAAATCTCAGAAGCTTCATATCTCTCAGCCTTAGCCTGCGGCGCAAAGACAGCCTTGAGATCAGAAATAATCTCAAAGCCACTCATCTTCTCAAAGCGCTTCTGCAGGTCGGCTTCCATGGCGAAGAGCATGCCACTCTGGACAAAAGCGGAGTCCTCTGATTTGGTCTGGAAGACCTTCTTCTTATCCTCAGAGGCTTCAGCTGTGGGAGGGTCACCTATGGCGGCCTCAATGACGTAGGCCACCCTATGGGGAGTGAGGAGGATCCTCAGGTTGCGGAACCAGGCCATGAAGTTTGACCCATTGGTCTTAAGCTTTTCTTTCTCAAGGAACAGACCTATGTTAAACGAGGGGCGAGACATCTACAATAGAATTTGCAACAACATAAGACTTTGTTCATAATAATTTTGAGTTATAGTATTTTTATAAAATAACTAACATAACTCCCACTCAAACAAACATCCCTCCTGGTCGTTTAAGCGATTACACGACCCCCATCCGTTGCCCCACCCCTCATCCACAGAGCCGGCATCACAACTTCAAGGGTAGAATATTGTCCATCACACCAATTTTGAGACTCATGCTCGACCTTTCGGCCTCCGTGTTCCGAGGCCATATCTGCATATGCTTGGCTCGCCACTATAACCTCCACGTAACGCTTGTGCAACATGGCTTACACCCACTGTATGTGAACGACGATATGTCTGACACCCGATCGTCACGGCCTGCCTCATAACGTAGAACTTTCTTGGTGGTGCTCGTTGGAGGAAGAACACTAGTGGTATTTTTGAAGGGATCATCTTATATATGATTACCGCCGCGTAACTAATATATACTAATATATATATGATCACACAATATAAGATGCACACAAAACATCAAATGTAATGCAATGTGATATAGTCCATTGCGCCATGGTCTTCTTGGCGCCCGTAGTTCATAAACAGTTTAATAAACCTACCTTGACCATATCACATAGCCCCTGCAAAATAAAGTTAGACGCTTCTAGTTTATGTTTTGCATATTTTACGTGGCTGGGGTTTTCGTAAAAAGAACCGCTTCTTTCCCACGAACTTAAGACGACAACAACGATCCAATAATTGCATATTTAAGCATCCCTTTGGGGCTCTCCATTGAAAATGCAAGACCAACTAAAGAGAGAGAGAGACAGACACCCGCCAGCCACAGATACGGAACAAGCCGTATGTCAGTAGTGGAACCAGTCTCGCATAAGCGTACGCATAAAGTCGGTCTGGGCCGCTTCATCAACTCGATGCCGCTTGAATCACAAGTGCACGCTAGAGGGTAGCAAATAACATGTAGCGTACTGCACTTAAAATATGGCAGGTACTTGTGTATTGTGCAAATCCCTGGATCGACTCGTTTGCACACACAGTTTACGATGAAATATCACAACAAAGTATCAATTTTATTACATCAACTATCCAGACTTACAAAATATTAATTACAAGATGCATAGCGCGAAGTTCGCTTTAAAAGAATAAGCAGCGGAAATACAATAACAGTGAGTCTCCATCATCTTCATGTTGTCACAGGCGAAAACATGTTGGTTGTAGACTCGAAACCTTTAAACGAAACCACACTCGTCATCTGATCAATCTGCAATAAGAAAAACATTGCAACAACGTGGGTCAGTTTCCATTAAAAATGGAGTCTGGCTAGTGACACTATGGTGGACACTTAGTGGAATAACTCTAATAACCTATATGCATATTTGGCTGGTGGAGTTCAAGGCTATTTTGCATAAAGCGACTTTTTCCTAACTCTTTGGAAAACACTTTTCTTCTATTCGAGACATTTGTGGCATGAAATCCACCATCTCATTCTACCCTTGTTCACCCATCAAGTTTTATCTTAGAAATTGCAATGGTGGGATCCTCCGTTGACGTCCTTGATCAGCTGCTCAAATTGTCCGTACCGGGGACACGGTTAAGTACTTAGTTTTACACTCTACAGAGGTTGTGCACGTTCACCATTGTACCCATTCAGCCCAAACTATCCTTTACACTCTCAAGTGATAAGGAAAAGGAGAAGAATGAGACGAGATCTTTCAGAAGCATTTTCCTCCCCACTCTGGCTTGACCCGTTCCACCTAACACCCTCTACATCTGCTTGTCAAGCCGGGGCGAGTCAATGCAACTTAGTTGATCAAGCCAGAGCCCATTGGCAATGGCTGCACTTGAAGCAATCTTCACTCGGAGTTTTTCAGATTCCTTTGTTCCTGGGTGGTAATACTCAAGTGCACCCTCAGGTGAAAACCACCATGCCCATGGCCCTAAGTATAGTAGAAACTACCTTAGGCGAAGACAACCATGAGCACAGCCCTGAGTAGCCACTCAACATAAACCATTCAACCAATCCACCTTGGTGGTTCTTTCTTAACTTAGTAAAATTTATATTTTCACAAAACAAAATTTGCATAGCATCAATAATTCTACTAAGTATTATATTGGTACCTAGACACAGGAATAGGGGAAATCTAAACATGGCTTGGACAACAATACTATCCTACACATTCTTACATAAAAATACACTAAGTAATGCATAGAAAAATATTAGGAAGTTTATGAGGTGTGCCATTTGCCTTTGGATGATATCTTTGCTCACAAACTCTTTTCAACGTAACTCGAGGCTCTCCGTTCAATCTAAACAATATAGACAAACAACAATACAACAATCAACATAAAACACAACATCACAACGCATACAAACACATACATAATGAACAAACAAGTTTCATAAACTTCTAAGGAAAATATGCCATGCATGATGTGCAAAATATTTCTAAGGACTAGAGATGCATGTCATGCTATGAAAATCTTCTAAGTTAAGTGCAAGGCAAGAATTTGGTCAAAATGATTAAGTACCAAGGTCATAAGTTGGACAAAATACTTTGCTATAAATCATCTTGAATAAGCACTCTAATGGCTTAGTCATGATGTGTATAAATACTTAGAGAAAATACTAAGTCTATTTTTCAAGGTGATGAACAATTATTAACAACTCTTTGTAGATTGGATATTCACTATAGTGAGAGAGACAGACACCCGGCCAGCCACTTATGATTGTGGGACAGGTCTCATGTACGTGCATATGTAAGGTTAGTCTCCAGGCCGCTTCATCTCACTATGCTGCTACGATCCAACAAACTTCAAAGATGGTAATAACATGATCAAAAATTCTTTATGTCTAAAGTGAAAGATATGATTAGGAAAGAGGGAAAAGATAGAAAGAAGGATGTAGTTGGTCTTCCAGGAATCTTCTATTTGCTTCCTTGTAGCTTTCTCCTTGACGTGATGACTTCATTGCAATTTGTAGAGTTGATGGTTCTGAAGACTTGAAGGTGTTGACAGCATCCTGGTTGGTCTTGAATATACTTAGTTATCTTGAGGTCTAAGAGAAGAAGGGAAAAAAGAGAGAAGGGAAGCAAGACTTAGAAAATGTAGCTGGTTGGTCTTCATGAACTTCTTCTTGATTTTCTTCTAAGTGCTTCTTCTCCTTGGCCTTCTAGCTCCTTGTTGGATATCCCAAGTATCTAAGTGCTTAACACTTTACCAGAACACTAAGTTGAAAATAATCCTAACTTAAAGAAAATAATGAAGAAGTTTTCCTATGAGAAGTATAACTACAAAATAAAATATCTTATGCATGAAATGCAATTTTTCATAAGAAAGCATCATAACAACTTTTGTGATTTTCATAAATATGCATGAAGCTATAAATGATATTTACTTAATTCCTATTATAGCAAAATATAATAAAAGGGGTAAGTACAAGATTAAAATTTTCTGTGATTAAATTTTTATATCAAATTTTATAAAATAAGATAATGGACAGGGGGCACTTAAACAAATTTTTAGCAATTTGATTTACTCAAAAAAATGTTTCTATTAAAGGTTACGTCAAAATTACTCAAACTATTCAAATTAAACCTATAATCAAAATAATGCTCAAAAATATTTTCTAACAGAGGCATCATATTCCAAATATTCTTAAGTTTCTAAAACAATTTTATTTGCAATTTTTGGAAATTATGACAAATAAAATCAAATCCTCCATTTGAAATTTGATTAATTTAAACTAAGTGAAATTTGAATTCTAACAAAATTTACACATTCTACATGTCAATGGCTTTCCAAAGATATTTTATTTATAAATTTTGAACTTATAGAATTAAAACAATAACTAAAACAATGTTTTACACGTTTCTGTAAATAATAAGTTAGTGCACGACAAAAATACTAGTTTTTATTATACCACTGTATTCTACACGTTCATACGATTCCATAGACTACAAAAACATTGAAAACGGAGTTACGATTGAATTGATATGAATTTCTAAAGTTTGCCTAAAATCTGTCCAAAGTCAAATCCGAAAATGAAAATGTTTGACACATGACGATATTCTATTGGCTGAACTGGTTATCCAGCTGCTGACCAAGCAGCTGACTTGTCAATTGCTATGTGGCGCTATCCTATTAGCCAACATGACATCTAATCTGAACCATGGATTGACGATCAAACGGTCGAAGACAAATTCAGCCAAGACAAAGTGGTGCTCACCCGAAGACGACGGCGGCAACTCAGGTGATGGATGGAGCCGGCGTTCTGATGGCTCCCCGGGCTCAAGAAGGCGACGGCGAGGACCGTCTCGTCACGGCGGAGTCGATGGTGGCGTCGGCGGCTAGTATCGCTTCTCGGAGCGGCGTGGCTGCGTGGCCGGAGGCGCGTCTTGCTCCGGCGACCTTCAGTTCATGCACGAACTCCTCATTCGGCTGCAGGAAAGAAGCGATTAAGGGGTCGGGGAGATGCGCACGGATACGGGGAAGAGCAAGGGGAGGGTCTCGGTCTCGGGCCTTGGCTCACCTTGCCGGAAAAGAAGAAAACGGCGGCGGCAATGGACGAACTCCGGCGAGCAAATTCGTGAGCCTGGAGGCACGATTCGGAAGGGGGTGAGAGGGGAAAGAGAGAGGAGGTCGAGGGGGTTTATCGGGAATGGTCGGGGTGCCGATTAGGCTTTAATCGCCGGCAATCAAGGAGAGCAATTTTTGGTTAAAAAATGGCAGCATGGTCTCCGGCGGGCAAATACGGAAGATTGGAGTCGTTTCGGAGAGGGCTTTTGTGAGCGAATGAAGGAGGAGGTCGTGGGCTTTAATTAGGAAGAAACGGCTGGTGATTTAATGGAGTAAATCGTCCGGAATCAATTCGGCAAGAAACTGCATCGAGTTGTTCGTCAAGCTTGATTTCCGTCCGCTGGATGTTGAAGACGATGCTGACGTCAGCGCAGTCGTCAATAATTTTTCTTTTTCTTTTTCTGATTTTTCTTATTTTTTTCATATCTTTTGTTTTAAGTGTCCAAATGAAGTCAAATAAATTTCTAAAAATTTGTAAAAACAATATCTTTATGTTAAACCAGATGTGGCAATGTTTTGAACACTTTTCGAAAATCCAAATTTTCAATTATTGATTAAATGCAAATTTGACACTTAATGTCAAATATGAAAACATGGCTTAAATAATTTCATTTATGGCTAAATAAAATTTATAAAAAATCAACACTTATATAGGTTTGAAATTAATTTAATTAAACTCATTTTCCAATATTAAAATATTTTTGTCTTTAGTACAATATTAAATAACATAACACATCTATTTGAAATGACAAGGGAGATGTAATGTATTTTTTTAATTAAAAATATTTTGTGCACCATTAAGTTGATATTATGATAAATCATTTGAAAACTCCATAAAGTACCTTTGGAAAAGATTCTTGATTTATTCCATTTCTTATATTGAATATGTTCATGAAAATGATTTTATGTTTTGAAAATTAATGAAATGCCTATTTGGATAATTCATTAATTATAAAATCTATGAAGTTTTAAAGTTATAAACTATAGACTTGTAATTTCCAAAACTATGTTTTGAACTCATGTAAAAGAATGAAAACCATTTAGCAAATATACCAGGTTTTAAATAGTTTAAAAGAACCTTTGTAAATATTATTTTAATTTATGAATAGCTATGGCTAAGTGGTTGAAAACAAATACTTATAAAGAAACTTTTTATTACAAGAAAATAGTTTGAAGTTTGTAAACCATTTGTAACAATTATATATTGAAGTTTAAGAAAAACAATGGATAGTAAAATGTTTAACTTGAAACAAGTTTTGAAAATAGTGTTTACTTGAGATATTTGAAATATTAAACTTTTTGAAGATGCTTGAAGTCTTTTATAGTTGGTTTTCTTATGCATTTTAATGTTTTATTTAATCCAAAACAAAAGTATAATTTTTTAGTGATTTTGAAACATTCCAAAAATAAAGGGATGTTATAGACTACCACCCTTAAAATGAATCTCGTCCCTGAGATTCGGAGATGCTAGAAAGACAAAGAAAATGCTTGGAATGATTCTGATAACTCGAAAGGGAAGTAATCTAGCTGTTGACATGGAAACTGCAAACGAGTAGAAAATGATTCCGCTGATTGGGAAAAGCTAGAAAGAAAGATAGGCTTGGATCTCCGGGTTTAGGCAACTGGGTTTGAATTATCTGGGTGGCTACCACCCTTAAAAGAAAAAATTGTAGATAGTCAAAAATTCTAATGCACAACCAAAAATCAAGGCAATTCATTACAACAACTCCTAACAAACTTCAAACAACCGGGTACACACAATCAAACAATCTAGTATTGTCAAACTTGTATGACCAATACACTTGCACGATATCGTTGTTCTATTTAAGTGGTGGTCAAATCTATCTCCTTCGTGGGTGCTTCAAGTTCTTGTTCAACTTTCTTGGATATCTTCGAAGTGTTGGCTGAATCCTGTTTCTTCAGTGGTCTTCCATGCATGTAGAACTTCATGTTGAATTGAAGCTTTTCCATATGAAGCAGTAGAATAAGACTTAGACTATAAGAACATGGTCATATAGAATAAGATAAGGTATTTTTCAGAAGGTTGATAGTAGACGAGAGTACGAGGAAGATAAAATGAAAAGTTTTGTTTTCATAAAACTGAAGAAAAATAGATTTTGAATCCAATGGTCAAATCCTTTTTCTATCCAAACCTAGGGTTTCGAACCTACAGGCAACACAGTGCTCTGATTGTCGGGTTATGACTCCCTAAGAACAGGGGTAGTCACTTCCTGAAGTGTAGTTCGTGAAGGGGACTGAATGCGGAGGTCAAGACCCTCGAGGGCCACGGCGACGCTGCTCGCCGGACCTGAAAACAAAACACCCACGACAGACATAGACGTCGGCCCGTACCCAGGTTCACATCCCTCGTGAGGAGGTAAGACCGCTACTCCTGCTTGTCTGTATTGGATTATGGTGGCTACAGTACAGCAGAACTTGCCGAGGGGCCCCTTGAGGCAGTTCTTGCCTTGGGAGGGAAGCGATGATCTTCTTCCTCCTCCGGCCAGAGGCTATCCTACTTGGTATTGCTAGGGTTTACAAGCATTGTCGTAAGCAACTTGCCGACCCTCTCTACGATGGAGGTCTTGGTGCTTTTATAGGCGCCTCCGGCGCTCTCCTTCTGCTTGGCCTTCAAGGTGATTCCCACATGGTAGAGGCATGGTGGAGCAGGAGTCCACCGCGGCGCGTTCATCCATGGACGCGGTCCATCACTGATAAAGGTGGGCGCGGTGGCCGACAGGCGGCCGACCGCGCAGTACTGCCCGCAGGGGAGGTAGTCTCTGAGGTGGAGCCCGCGATGACGTTCTCTTTGGAGGGTTGCGCCGTCCACCTGCTTTATCACCAGAGTGGAAGGTCCTGGCAGTTCTGCAGCGGGCGGCGCAACTTTATTGACTCCTTTATCACCAAAACGGCAAAGGGGGTGCTTGCATCACCATGTGGGCGTGGCAGAGGCAATGTGCGCCCCGCCGTACTTCCTTGGCCGCGACGTTTCCCCACAGGCCTGGGGAGGCCTGTGGAGGGATTCCTGTTGACTTTCCTCTAGGCGCGCTGGCGCCTCGGGAGGGTCTCCTGAAGCGAGGGACCCCTTGAGGCCCTCGTTTCCTCTTCAGGCACTCGAGGGGAATTGCCTCTCGAGGGTCCCGCCAGGCGGCGAGGCCTGGTCCTTAGTTGTTTTGTCTGACTAGCCAACGTGCGAGGCCTGGGGGGAGTAGGCTCATCATACCCCAGTCCCCACTGGGCCGACAGTAGCCCCCGGGCCCGCGATGGGCACGATTGAGCCCATGGGCTCAGGCGAAGCGTCGTGGGCCCTTAGTGCCCGGCCGGCCCGAGCCACGCGGCACTCAGACAAGTAACGGTCTCGCACGATCCGGGGCGTGAGTCATGGGGGGTCCCACCACGCCCCGGTAACTGCTCCTTGAGGGGATATAAAGCCCGAGCGTCGCAGCAGGGAGCCGTTACCGTTTCCAATCTTTCTCGCAGAAGTTTCCGCCATCTCGAGCTCTCCGCCTCCGCTCTCTCCTGCGATTCTTCTCCTTCTGTCTCCCTCAGCACTCCAAGCCCCCGACGATGAGTCCCCTCAAGAGCAAGGGCAAGGCCGCTGCGGGGTCTTCCTCCCAGGCGGAGTCCCCTGAGGTCGTACAGGGCGCGGCATTGCTGGGCGTGCGCGTCAACGAGAAGGCGCTCGCCAAGGTCCGCTTCCTGGTCACAGATCGGACGAACGAGCATGGCGCCTCCGCCCTGAAGCCCGCGGCGCACGGGAAGCGCCCGCGAGGGTACTTTCCGATCTTCCAGCACTGCCTCGCCGCCGGGCTAGTGCCGCCCTTCTCGCCGTTCCTGGAGGCGGTGTTGGCGTTCTATCAGGTGCAGTTGCTCCATCTGCACCACAACTCCATCCTCATCCACGTCGTCTTCGCCTACCTCTGCGAGGCGTATCTGGGCTTGGAGCCCACGGTGGGGCTGTTCCAGTGCTTTTACGCGCTCCGGAGCACGGCGAAGAATGAGCGCTCCGGGTGCGTCTCATTCCGCATCGTCGACGGCATGGGGAGCGTCTACATCCCCATGTCATGGAGTGAAGGCAAGGCGGTCACGTCGGTGACGAAAAAAGTGGACGACTTCCGCCAGAAGTGGTTCTTCATCGGGGTGGAGCATCCCTGCGCCTTCCTCGAGGTCACCGACGAGCCGCCGTTGAAGAACTCCCATTGGGGCAAGGCGACCTTCGACGGCGCAAGGAACACCAGACTGATGGTACGCCTGAGTTTCCTTCGCGAGGAGGGCCTCACGGGGCAGATCATCGTGGCGGACTTCGTGACGAGCCGCATCGCTTCCCTCCAGGCACACTTGGTGCCTATGTGGATGTACTCGGGGCCGAACGACAAGATGAGGCTTCACTGCGAATACAACGACAAGGACACCGTCGAAAATGTCCTGTCCGCGCTCTTCGTCAACCCGACAGTGCTTGCCGTGGATTCAGCTCCCCTGACGCTCCGGCCTCTCCATCAATACAACATGACGGAGCGCATGGCCATCTTGGAGGGGATGCCTCCGTTCGCCCCGACTTGCTTGGCGGGAACGGAGGTGCCGGTGCCAGCCACGCGGGGAGCGGAGGGGGCAGACTCCCCCTCGGCCTCAGGAAGGGGAGGTTTCTTCTTCGAGGGCCGGGCCACTCGCTGACGAGGTCTGCGACGTCTCGTCAGGTGATGACGATGCCTTCGTGGTGGCTCCCTCGCGCCACGTGGAGGAGGAGGCTGAGGAAGGGGAGGCTCCTGACGCGGAGGCCTCTCCAGGGAGGCGCGGACCCCGCACCAAGGCCGCCGTGGACCGCTCGGGGGCGAGGCCATCTGATGTCCCCTCCAAGAGGAAAGCTGTAGCGCCTCCGGAAGGGTCAGGCGTCAAGGCCTTTCCCTCCTGGCGCTCACCAGGCCTAGCGTGGGTCGATGCCGGCACTGCTCCATCGAGGTGAGTACTCATGACGCCTGGTCGTTTTGGTTCTTGTTTTTCCCTTTGCTTTGCCCTCTCTTGAAGGTCTTTTCTTGGGCTTTTTGCCAGCGATCTTGTGCCTGCGAAGTGCCGCAGGCTTCGCAAGGCTGCCGATGTGAAGAGGGCCACGGCTGAGGCCGTGCCTGACGAGGCCACGAGTCCTGTGGAGACGGCCTCCACAGGCCCCACTGAGGGGGCGCCTCAAGTGGAGGTGGTTGCGCCTCAGGCGGAGGCGACAGAACCTCAGGCGGAGGATGAAGTGCCTCAGCCAGAGGCACCTGCACCGCCCCCCGAGCCAAAGGTGGTGGAAACCACGGAGGAGAGGGCCTCTACGCCACCTCGCGCTCCTTCTCCCCCTCGCGGTCACGCCTCCGCGCGAGGCAACTCTGCAGCGCGAACCAACGCCGCCACGCATGTCGACGCCACCGCGTGCGCCCACTCCGCCGTCTGCGCCCACGGCTCCCGTGCAGCATGCGACGGAAGCGCGTGAGGAGCCAGCGGGCCCGGGCGGGTCCGCATGGGGAGATTCTTCCTCGCCTCCTCGTCCAGCCGGAGGCGATGAGCGCCCCGCTGCCGCGGGCCCCGAAGAGGACGCTGGCGCGGGCACAGGCGGAGCCCAGACTAGCCCCCGAGCTCTCCCCGAGGTCGGGCTATCGGGGCTCGACGCCGTAGCCGGGCCCTCCTCAAGCCAGGAGTTTGTCCTTCGAGGCTGGGACTGGAGCGCGGGGCGCCGCGAGGTCGCCTTCGGCCTCGTGAGGGAATCTGTAGCGTACCTGCACTTTAAATAAGGCAGATACATGTGTATAGTGCAAATCCCTGGATCGATTTGTTTGCACACACAGTTTACGATGTAATATCACAACAAAGTATCAATTTTATTACATCGATGATCCAGACTTACAAAATATTCATTACAAGTTGCATAGCATAAAGCTAGCTTTGAAATAGTACACAGCGGAAATACAATAGCAGTGCGTCTCTATCACTTTCATGCTGCCACAGGCGAAAACATGTAGGTTGTAGACTCGAAACCTATAAACGAAACCTCACTCGTCATCTGAACAATCTGCAATAAGAAAAATATTGCATCAACGTGGGTTAGATTCCATTAAAAATGGAGTCTGGCAAGTGACACTATGGTGGACACTTAATGGAATAACTCTATAGCCTATATGCATATTTGGCTGGTGGAGTTCAAGGCTATTTGCATAAAGCCAATTTTTCCTATCTCTTTGGAAAACTCTTTCTTCAAATCAAGACAAGTATGGCATGAAAACCATAATCTCATCTTCCCTTGTTCACCCATCAAGTTTTATTTCTGAAGTTGGAATGATGGAATCCTCCGTTGACGTCCTCGTTCAGCTTCTCAAATTGTCCGTACCGGGGACACGGCTAAGTACTTAGTTTTACACTCTGCAGAGGTTGTGCACGTTCACCATTGTACCCATTCAACCCAAATTATCCTTTACACACCATTTGTGATAAGCAAAGGAGAAGAGTGAGACGAGATCTTTCAGAAGCATTTTCCCTCCCACCTGCCTTGACCCGTTCCACCTAACACCCCCTACATCTGCTTGTCATGTCAGAGAGAGTCCACACAACATAATTGATCAAGACAGAGCCCATATGGCAATGGCTGCACTGGAAGCAATCGTCACTAGGAGTTCTTCAGATTCCTCTGTTCCTGGGTGGCCGTTCACAAGTGCACGTACTCCAGGAACCATAGACATGGGCCTGAGCAGCCACTCAACTTTGCCACCATACAACCTTTAACCACCCAGGTGTTTCATTCTTAACTTAGTAGAATTTAGATTTTCCCAAAACATCATTTGCATAGCATCAATAATTCTACTAAGTATTGCATAGGAACCTAGATACAGGAATAAGGAATTCTACACAGGTTTAGCATAGCAATACTATCCTACACATGCTTATATAAAAATACACTAAGTAATGCATATAGAAAATAGTAGGAAGTTTATGAGGTGTGCCACTTGCCTTTGAATGTTGTCGTTGTTCACAAACTCTTTTCAACGATACTCGGAACTCTCCGTTCAGTCTAAACAATATAAACAAACAACAATACAACAATCATAAAACAAATAAACACAACACATACAAACAAGTTTCTTAAACTTCTAAGGAAAACATGTCATGCATGATATGCAAATTATTTCTAAGGACTAGAGATGCATGTCATGCCATGAAATTCTTTTAAGTTAATGCAAGGCAATTAGTTTGGTCAAAATGACTAAGGACTAAAGTCATAGGTTGGACAAAATACTTTGTTATAAATCATCTTGAATAAGCACTCAATGACTTAGTCATGAAGTGCATAACTACTTAGAGAAAATACTAACTCTATTCTTCAAGGTGATCAACAATTATTAACAACTCTTAGTAAAGTGGATATTCACTATAGTGAGAGAGACAGACACCCGGCCAGCCACTTAAATTGTGGAACGGGTCTCATGTACGTGGATATGTAAGGTTAGTTTCCATGACGCTTCATCTCACTATGCCGCTAGGATCCAACAAACTTCAAGATGGTAATAACATGATCAAAAATTGTTTATGTCTAAAGTGAAAGATAAGATTAGGAAAGAGGGAAAAGATAGTAAGAATGATGTAGTTGGTCTTCCAGGCTTCATCTCCAGACTTGTAATATTCTCCTTGGTGATGTCTAGATTGAATTCTGGGTAGACTTGAATAATCTTCAGACTTGGTGATGTTTGTATCACCTAGGCTGGTCTTGGATTTAACTTAGTCTTCAAGAGGTCTAAGAGAAGAAAGGAGAAATGTAAGAGAGAGGGAGCAAGACTTAGAAAATATTTCTGGTTGGTCTTCATGAACTTCCTCTTGATTTTTCTTCTAAGTGCTTCTACTTCTTGGAGATTCTTCTGGAGTCTTGTTTTGGCAAAGTGCTTCATTGGTCTTCTAGCTCCATGTTGAAAATCCTAAGTGTCTAAGTGTATCACTTTACCAAAATGCTAAGTTGAAAATATTTCTAACTTAGAGAAAATGGGGAAGGAGTTTTCTTATGGGAAATATAACTACAAAATAAAATATGATATGCATGAAATGCAATTTTTTTATCACATGAACAATTATGCTAATGCAATTTAATTAATTAATATTTTTGGAAAATATAATAAAAGGAAACATATACATTAATGTGTTATGTGAATTAATTTTCATAGCACAATTTTCTTATAAATGGTGTTAATAGATGGAAGGGTTTTAAATAAATTTATAGCAATTGGATTTAGTCAAACTAAAGTTTCTATTAATAGTTATGTCAAATTTACTAAATATCATATTTTTAAATGTGAATAAATCTTAATCTCTCAAGGTTGGAAAATAACAGAACTAGCACAATCTATGGGTCATGGGCTTTTCAAAGATATTTTATTTACAAATTTTGACCTTACAGAATTAAAACTATAATTAAAATAATGTTTTACATGTTTCTGTAAATACCAAGTTAGTGCACGACTAAAATACAAGTTTTTATTATACCATTATTTTCTACACGTTCATACGATTCCATAGAGTACAAAAACATCAAAAACGGAGTTACGGTTGATTTAATATGAATTTTGGAAGTTATGTCTAGTCAGAAAAACGAAAACGGAAAATAGCTGACACAACAGTCGCGCGGTGCGATGCTATTGGCTGACCGATTCAAACATGTCATCTAATCTACACCGCTGGATCAAGATCTAAGCGCTTACAACGAGATGGTCTGGAGGTGGCGACGCGGTTCGCCGGAGTTGAGGGAGACGGCAGCGCCGGCGTCGGGTGGAGGTCGGAGACGACGTTCCCGTGGTTCTCCGGACGTGTAGAGGGGCTCCCCGTATGGAGCGCGTCACGACGGAGAGGATGGTGGCGTCGATGTTGCGGCGGGTGTCCGAGAGTGGCGTGGACGTTCCGCCGGAGAAGCTCGGGTCACCGGCGAGCTCGATGAGCACGAACTCCACGTCTCCGCTGTGTTAAAAGAGGTAAGACGGGGTCAGTGGATGCGCACGGGGTTGGGGAGAATGAGGAGAGGGTTATCGACCTCGGGGGTCGCCTCACCTTGCCGGAATCAATGAAATCGGCCGTGGATGTGAAGAACTCCGGCGAGCAAATTCGTCGGCCTCGGGGCGTATTGGAGATGGCTTTTTGGGGGGAATGGAGGACGAGGTCGAGAGCTTTATATAGAAACCAACCGTGCTTGATTTGGTGCAGTAATTTGCCCGCAATCAATCGGACATTAATTTCGACCAAAAACGTCCATGTTTAATGGCGGACGAAATTAGAGCAATTTAGGGCGTTTAAGAGAGGTCTTTTATGGGGGATGAAATAGGAGATCAGGGGATTTAATTAGAAACAAACGGTGTGTCATTTGGGGCTCGAAATCAACGGGAATCAATTCGGAAAGGAGGCACGGTGAGCAGTTTTCGCGTGCTGGAGCTTGAAGACGACGCTGGCGTCATCATGACATCAGCATTTTTTCTTTTTCTTTTTCTGATTTTCTTATTTCTTTCATAACTTTTGATTTAAGACTCCAAATCAAGTAAAATAAATTTCTAAAAATTTGTAAAAATAATATCTTTGTGTTAAACCAGTTGTGGGCATGTTTTGAACACTTTTCAAAAATCAAAAATTTGAATTATTGATTAATTACAAATTTGCCACTTAATGTCAAATGTGAAAACATAGCTTAAATAATTTCGTTTTTGGCTAAATAAAATTTATAAAAATACAACACTTATATAAGTTTAAAATTAAGTTATTTAAACTCATTTTCCAATATTAAATAATTTTTTCTTTAGTACAATATTAAATAACATCACACATTTATTTCAAATAAAAAGGGAAATATAATGTATTCATTTTTCATTCAAAAATTTTTGTGCACCATTATATTTTATATTATGATAATTCATTTGAAACTTCATAACAACTTTGGAAAAGATTTTAGTTTTACTTCATTTCATATATAGAAAATATATTCATGAAAGTCATTTTATGTTTTGAAAATAAATGAAAATCATTTAATCAAATGAAATGTTTATTTGGATATTCCATTAAATATATGAAGTTATTAAAGTTATAAACTATAGACTTGTAATATCCAAACTATGTTTTGAACTTAGGTAAATGAATAATAATCTTTTGGCAATTAGACAATGTTTTCAATAGTTTAAAAATACTTATAAATAATAATCTTTTGGCAATGAATAATAATGTTTTGTAATTATTATTTTAATTTATGAATTGCTATTGCTAAGTGGTTGAAATCAAATACTTATAAAGAAAACTTTTATTTCATGAATATGGTTTGACGGTTTGTAAAACATTTGTCAAATTAGATATTGAGGTTTCAATAATTACAATGGATAATAAAATCTTTTAACTTGAAACAACTTTTGAAAATAAAGATAAACTGAGATATTTGAAATATAAACTTTTTCAATATGTTTGAAGTCTTTCATAATTGGTTTACTTATGCATTTAATATTTTATTTTAATGTAAAGAAAAGTTTTAAATTTTAGTGATTTTTGAACATTATAAAATGTTGGGATGTTACAGAATCCTTGGAGGGCTTGGAGCCACACCTCGCCCTCGGGGACATACGGCTCGCCCAGCAGCGGGAGGAGCTCGCGAGGTCGTGGGTGTCCTTCCATGCGGCAGTTGAGGCGCGCCGGCTGGAGGACTTGGCGCTGTAGGCCGCCCGCGAGGAGGCCACCCGCTTCGCCAAGGAAATCCGCGATGGGGCCAGCCGCGGAGCTTCTCGAGCCCCTCCAAGCGGAGCGGGATGCCGCTACGGAGCTCCTGCGTGAGGCCACGGCTGAGCGCGAGGCGATGGAGGGCTCACTGGCGCAGAAGCGCCGCGAGCTGGGCCAGCTGGAGTCTCAGCTGCTATCCGCCCACCAGGCCGCGCAAGCCGCTCTGGAGGAAGACCGCAAGGGCCTTGCCCAGCGTGAGCGGCAGCTGGCCCTCAAGGAGAGAGCTACGGTAGCACGAGGAGCAACGCCTTCAGGTGGAGAAGGACCTAGCCGCCCAGCGCGAGGAGCTTGAGGCACGTGAAGGGGACCTAGCCTAGGCGCTCTTGAAGTACGACGAGAACGTCGCTGACCAGAAGCTTGCTTACGAGCGCTTCGAGCGGCGGTTCGCCGAGAATAAGAAGGAGGCCAAGGATGCCCTCGTGGAGCGCGAGAAGCAGTTCCGCCAGTCCAGCTCTCAGAAGTACCGCGACCTGGCTTCAAGGCCAGGCACGCCGCGGACGCTCAGCGGATCGGTGAGCTCGAGAAGGCCAACTCCAAGCTGGAGACCCGCCTGAAGCGCGCCAAGGATGGCCGACGCCGAACAGAGGAGGCCCGCGACCAGGCAGTTCACGGCCTCAACTCCTTGGCCAAGGACGTGGAGGAGCAGGTGGCTTCTGCGATGGAGCGGGCGGCGGAGGCGATGGACTCAGCCCAGGCGGCTCGCGCGCTCACGAATCAGCGTGAGCGCATGTTCGAGGCGTTGGTCGCCCGGGGCAACGAGCTCGCTGCGCAGCTCGGTGTGGACGCGCGGCACACCGAGGTCCGAGGCCGTGGCGATGCTGCCATGTACTTGGTCTATTTTGACCAGCTCTTCGCGGCGCTCGAGGGCCCTGTCGCCGAGCTTCGCGAGATGATCGAGGACGAGAGCCGGCAGCTCCTGGGGGTGGTTGTTGATCGCATCTTCACCAACCTCAAGCTCCTCACGCCAGGCTTCGACCTCTCCACCGTGACGGAGGCCGCCTGAAGCGAGGATGCGCACAGGGTCTCCAACTCCCTCCGCGAGCAGGTTGATGCCTTCTGCAACCGCTTTAGGCGGGCGGAGGCTGCAGCGGAGGACAGCGAGGAGGAGGCCGCCTCTGCCGAGACCGAGGAGGGCGCCGTGGAGGAGGTCCAAGACGAGGTCCCCTCCGCGTGCGCTTGTATCTAAAACAATCTTGTGTTTAGACATTTGTGACCTTTTGGCCTGTAATATATTCTTATTTGCCACTTGATTTTAGCTTGCTTGCCCCTCGAGAGGTCTCTTTGGACTTATCTTCATGTCTATTTGTTCTCTGCATCGGTTGGACCCATCTCTTCGTGCCATGACTCCGCCACTTTGGTATGCAGGAGCAATGACTCCGCAAGGCCGGGGGGAGTTTAGGACTAGGAGAGGTAAGAGCCCTGAGTCGCGATGCTCAAGTGTCCCCCTTAGACGTACGAGTAGTCCATGAAGTGTAAGGTAAAGCAAAGTCGCTTCAGGGGCAAACGCTCGCTTAGAGGAGAAAACACTCTCAAGGCGTGGGTGCGAGACTTAGCTTCTCGAGGTTTTCGCTCCGTAGAGGATCTTTGCCTGGCGAGGAGGTCCTCTTGAGGGATATTTCCCGGATGCCTCCTCAGGCTTGCGGGGGCATTTCTTCCCTGTAGATGTTAGAGGGGCGAACCCAAACGCTGGAACACGGTACAGGGAACTCGTGCGCGCTTATAGGTCCCCTCGGGCGTTCCTCACGAGGAGAGTAAGTACCAAGGTCCTTTGTAGAGATGGCGTGTTTGTGGGATCTTGCCCTCCAGCCAGAGCTCGGATCCTTGGGTTTTGCAGTGCTGCTGGTGTGTCATTTGAGGCACTGTCACCGTACTCAGCCCCCGCTCGTGAGGTACGCATGTGGAGAGATATAAGCGCACGTTTCTACAAAGTAATGCGTAAATAAAACTCACCACCATATATTACATAGCGGCGCCGTGGCGCTAAGTTCACTTGGGAACGAAATTGTATCATTATGCTTGGGGTTGCCAAGTTAATGTTTTGACCATGTCGAGGCATGGGGACCACCCATTAGTGGCAGAGACTCTCAACGGCCTGAGGTGGCTCTCTAAAAGGAGAGCTCGGAGGGTTGACCCTCGAGGGAAGCCTTTGGAGCTTGGAGGTTTAAGCCGTGTGCTTTTAACCTCTAGAGACCAAAACTGCTTGGAGGTTGAGACGTAAGCTGCCTCTTCCGCCAGATGTTGTGACGCCCTAAAATCGGTACTATGTAGATTTAAGCGCTCCCGCCGAAATCCGCATAATAACGATTTTAGGTCGCCCACCAGACATAATGTGCACGCCGAAACATGCGCATTATGTGGGTGGAATTGTGATAACATTACAACAGTTCCGATACATCCACAAATACAACAAAGATATAAATACAACAACGACTCGAACGAGTCAAGATACAAATGATACAATACAAAGATACAAATGACAGCGGAAGCAAAATAGTATCCGGCTACGGACAAGAGGCAAATTGGACTAAGAGTCCTGAAGATAAGCGATGGCGCCATATCCCTGCCCAGCCAAGCCGGAGGGATTCCCAAGCTAACGTCGTCTGACTTCAAACCTGTTGACTGCATATAAAGCACATCCCAAAAGAGGGTCAGGACACTCCCTGGCAAGAAAAACCGACTTGCCTACTTTCTACACCATCTCCCAAAATATGGGGGAGGTTGACTTAGCGGCAGCAGCACTAGCAACCTAAAGAGACGCGCTACAACTTCCGTCTAATTAGAGAGGGATAAGAGAGCGCATAAAGTAAACAACTACAACTAACACCAAACATAACCCATTCTCGAATTAACCCCCTCAACCAAATACGAGGAAGCAATTCGGGAAACTCACACATGGAACAATTTTAATTATATTTATTGTGAAAGTAATTCTATATTACTAGTCAATTTAATTAACATTAATTAAGTGCAAGTTGTCTAGATCTTGTTAGCCAGCATCATCACTAAAGTCGTCCATAACCGTGGACACGGCTCATCGATAAGATTATACACTGCAGGGGTGCACTACTGTACCCATACTCGCATGATCAACCCAAGCAATCATCAGGGCTTCTCAACACGACTTATTCCTTCACTACAGCAAGTCCAAGTGCCACCCATATGAATTGTTACCCGCGCCAAGAGTCCGGCCGAATCTCAATTGCGGACTCATTAGTTTGTGTCTGCGCGCCATGCGGCTCAAACCACAGTAGGAATTGTCCGCTTCGCGCGCACCACCCCTATATGACCCCCCGTATCAAGTAACCTCTCATCAATCATCATCATCATGCACATGGATATGAGCAAATGGAAAACCCGAACTAGTTGCGGCACATGGACAAGCTGTAGATCCGTTCAAAGTCGAGGGGGGCTCCATAGGGCCTCCCACAAGTGGTTAGTGCGCTCGAAATTGGATCCGAGGACAAAATCTCAGTTCCTAGGTCGACACTGAGCAGAACAAAGCACCTCGCAAGGCCTTCCGCCTGGTGCCTTATCTTTTAATTATAATACCTCAATATAAAACAACATTTTATTAAGGTAGAATATTCTATCATACTAAGCAGATGTAACATAAGACCAACAGACGACTCGCATAAACAACTCTAAGCATGCACTACGACTCGCAAGGCCAACAGATAAACAACAACAGGTGATAGGATGTGGGGATAAAGCTGTATAGGCTGCAGGATAAACATATGATGGGATCGCGATAAGAATCGAATACTAGGGTAGCAGAGATCAACGGCAGGAATGAAAGACAATGTATATAGGTAAACAAGCAAACTTTGCTTGCCTGGATTCCCGCATGGAAGCAGATCTTGTCGTTGCTCACACATCTCAACGTCTTATCCGCGAAGAAGCAACAAAGACTGGAAAGCGTAAAAGATGCATTTTACAACTACGGCAAAAGATCCAGCATGATCATATGAGAATGATGCATGGCATGGCAAGATGCAATTTGAGATGCACTTAACTCAAATTAAGCGGAACCGGGGTTCCGACAATTAATACTTAGGTGCAAGTTATTTATCTACTCCACAAATTAAATGTTCATTAACATGGCAAGACAATGCAAATATGATCGAGTCAAAATAAATGGAATGGGGCAATACATATAGTGATTTGCAACACACATTCCATATTTATTATTTAGGTGATTTGCTACACCCGCAAAACCAAGAGATGCAACAATTGCAATTATGATGCGATATGAACAAGATAGATGACATTTAATAAAAAATAAAGATTTTAGGGTTAGGTTTTGGGTTCGCACGTTGGATCGGGAGAGATAGGGTTCGAAACTGACGTCTTCTGTCCGTAGAGGAAGTAGTCGACGTCGGGGAAGTAGCCGTCGCGGAACCGGGGCATCGTCGTTTGTCGGTGTCATGGAAGTGGTCGGAGTCGTTGTACCCGATCATCATCGTTCGCGGATCACGGTCTTCCTGGGCACGCACGAAGGCGGCCAACGCAAAGCACACAACGCGACAGGCGGAGACCTTGTCGACGGAAGATCTTGGCATGGTCAACGTTCGTGGCCACACGGTGCAGCACCTCGAAGGGTGGACAACTCGGGCGACGAATGAAGCGCCGGAGGTTTTTGCGGGTATTCCCCCGAACACCTTGCGGGCGGCGGGTGTGGGGACGCCACCGAACGGTGAGACCGGCGGATGGAAGGTGGCCGGCGCGGGCAGCGAGCACGCGCACGGCGGCAGGCGCGCACGCAGGCGGCGCGCGGGCCGGAGCGCGGAGGAGATGATGCGGGCATCGGGGCCGAAGGCGGAGGCGCACACGGGAGCGACGGAGGAGCAGGGGGCGTGGCCGGGAGGAGCAGGAGGCGCAGTTTTGCGGCGGCGGCGCGTCGCGCGGGGGCGAGGAAGGAGGTCGGACGCGGCTGCGGGCGGCCGGAGCGGGGCGCTGGAGGCGAGGAGGCGCGGGCGAGAGGCCGGCGCGCAGCGGGGCTGGAGGCGGCGCGGCGGCGCAGGGGCGCGCGGCGCTGCGGGCCGGCGGCGCGGCGGCGTGCGGGTGGCGTCCGGCGACGGGAGGGGCGACCGGAGGCGGGGAGGCGGCGGAGGCGACCGGCGTGGGAAGAAGCTGCGTGGGGCGCGGCGGCGGGCGAGCGGCCGGGGCGACGGCGGCTGGCGGCGGGCCGGCGGTTGGCGGGCCGGAGCGACGGGGGCGGGGAGCTCGGGAGCTCTCTCCCGTGCGGGATGAGTCGGGAAGGAGAAGAAGAGGAAAAAGGAAAGAAGAAAATAAAAGGAAAGAAAAAAAAGAGAAAAGGAAAGAAAAGGAGGGGGGAAAAGAGAAAAGGAAAAAGGAAAAACATGGAGGGGGTGGCTGCAAATATTCCAGGGGGTGGGAAAAGTTTTCAGGGGACAAAACCTAGGGTTTGGGATTAGGTGGGCTTTGGGCTTTTTATTTCTCACCCGTTTAATTATTTTCCGATTTATATTTTTTAAACCAAATAGAAAAAGAATTTGAACACGAAACCTTTACAAAATATTTTTAGTTTTAAATAGACAATTTAATAAACTAGTTTTTAACATTTTTAAAAGATTTTAAAATAACACATTTTTAATTAATTTGAAAAGCATTTGAATTTAATTGTGGAAAAAAAAATTAAATGCAACAATTAAATTAATGCGATGCAATGCGATGCTATGTCGATGCAAAAAAGAAAACTCACAAAACAAAAGGGGATAAATCCCGGGGCGTTACAACCGACACCACTAACAAGGGATCGCGTCCCGCGATCCACGCGAGACCACAAGAAGAGAGGGGTATCTATCGAGTCTTCACGCTCTGGGATGAACCCCTCGACACCACTAACAAGGGATTGTTGCTCCACCTCGAGATTCTCGACACCACTAACAAGGGATTGTTGCTCCACCTCGAGATTCTTGACACCACTAACAAGGGATTGTTGCTCCACCTTGAAATTCTCGGCACCACTAACTAGAGGAGTTGATCACGTCGATGAAGATTCGCGAAGATCGAACACTAATAGGATAAAAGGCAAGAAATCGTCCACCCACGTAGAATCCTAAAACTTTGAAAGTTTGGATAAGAGAAGAGACTCCAAAACAAGTAAGGTAAGAGGAGAAATAGAATTGAGGTAAGGAATAAAAGAATCCTATTGAGATCTTTTCAAAATAATTTTAGTCAAATAGTTTTTGACACTCTAGAAACAACGACCGTTAGCGAGGTTATCCTACAGGCTTTTGCGGACCCGCTGCTTCGATAACCATTCGTATCGAAACAACAAGGAGATCGAAACCCTGGCTCTGATACCACTTTGTGATGCCCTAAAATCGGTACTATGTAGATTTAAGCGCTCCCGCCGAAATCCGCATAATAACGATTTTAGGTCGCCCACCAGACATAATGTGCACGCCGAAACATGCGCATTATGTGGGTGGAATTGTGATAACATTACAACAGTTCCGATACATCCACAAACACAACAAAGATATAAATACAACAACGACTCGAACGAGTCAAGATGCAAATGATACAATACAAAGATACAAATTAAAGCGGAAGCAAAATAGCATCCGGCTACGGACAAGATGCAAATTGGACTAAGAGTACTGAAGATAAGCGATGGCGCCATATCCCTGCCCAGCCAAGCCGGAGGGATTCCCAAGCTAACGTCGTCTGACTTCAAACCTGTTGACTGCACATAAAGCACATCCCAAAAGAGGGTCAGGGCACTCCCTGGAAAGCAAAACCGACTTGCCTACTTTCTACACCATCTCCCAATATATGGGGGAGGTGGACTTAGCGGCAGCAGCACTAGCAACCTAAAGAGACGCGCTACAACTTCCGTCTAATTAGAGAGGGATAAGAGAGCGCATAAAGTAAACAACTACAACTAACACCAAACATAACCCATTCTCGAATTAACCCCCTCAACCAAATATGAGGAAGCAATTCGGGAAACTCACACATGGAACAATTTTAATTATAATTTATTGTGAAAGTAATTCTATATTACTAGTCAATTTAATTAACATTAATTAGGTGCAAGTTGTCTAGATCTTGTTAGCCAGCATCATCAACAAAGTCGTCCATAACCGTGGACACGGCTCATCGATAAGATTATACCCTGCGGGGGTGCACTACTGTACCCATACTCGCATGATCAACCCAAGCAAGCATCAGGGCTTCTCAACACGACTTATTCCTTCACTACAGCAAGTCCAAGTGCCACCCATATGAGTTGTTACCCGCGTCAAGAGTCCGGCCGAATCTCATTTGCGGACTCATTAGTTTGTGTCTGCGCGCCATGCGGCTCAAACCACAGTAGGAACTGTCCGCTTCGCGCGCACCACCCCTATATGAACCCCCGTATCAAGTAACCTCTCATCAATCATCATCATCATGCACATGGATATGAGCAAATGGAAAACCCGAACTAGTTGCGGCACATGGACAAGCTGTAGATCCGTTCAAAGTCGAGGGGGGCTCCATAGGGCCTCCCACAAGTGGTTAGTGCGCTCAAAATTGGATCCGAGGACAAAATCTCAGTTCCTAGGTCGACACTGAGCAGAACAAAGCACCTCGCAAGGCCTTCCGCCTGGTGCCTTATCTTTTAATTATAATACCTCAATATAAAACAACATTTTATTAAGGTAGAATATTCTATCATACTAAGCAGATGTAACATAAGACCAACAGACGACTCGCACAAACAACTCTAAGCATGCACTACGACTCGCAAGGCCAACAGATAAACAAACAACAGGTGATAGGATGTGGGGATAAAGCTGTATAGGCTGCAGGATAAACATATGATGGGATCGCGATAAGAATCGAATACTAGGGTAGCAGAGATCAACGGCAGGAATGAAAGACAATGTATAGGTAAACAAGCAAAATTTGCTTGCCTGGATTCCCGCATGGAAGCAGATCTTGTCGTTGCTCACACATCTCAACGTCTTATCCACGAAGAAGCAACAAACAATGGAAAGCGTAAAAGATGCATTTTACAACTACGGCAAAAGATCCAGCATGATCATATGAGAATGATGCATGGCATGGCAAGATGCAATTTGAGATGCACTTAACTCAAATTAAGCGGAACCGGGGTTCCGACAATTAATACTTAGGTGCAAGTTATTTATCTACTCCACAAATTAAATGTTCATTAACATGGCAAGACAATGCAAAGATGATCTAGTCAAAATAAATGGAATGGGGCAATACATATAGTGATTTGCACCACACATTCCATATTTATTATTTAGGTGATTTGCTACACCCGCAAAACCAAGAGATGCAACAATTGCAATTATGATGCGATATGCACAAGATAGATGACATTTAATAAAAAAATAGATTTTAGGGTTAGGGTTTGGGTCCGCACGTTGGATCGGGAGAGATAGGGTTTGAAACCGACGTCTTCGGTCCGTAGAGGAAGTAGTCGACGTCGGGGAAGTAGCCGTCGTGGAGCCGGGGCATCGTCGTTTCTCGGTGTCATGGAAGTGGTCGGAGTCGTTGTACCCGATCATCATCGTTCGCGGATCACGGTCTTCCTGGGCACGCACGAAGGCGGCCAACGCAAAGCACACAACGCGACAGGCGGAGACCTTGTCGACGGAAGATCTTGGCATGGTCAACGTTCGTGGCCACACGGTGCAGCACCTCAAAGGGTGGACAACTCGGGCGACGAATGAAGCGCCGGAGGTTTTTGCGGGCATTCCCCAAAACACCTTGCGGGCGGCGGGTGTGGGGACGCCACCGAACGGTGAGACCGGCGGATGGAAGGTGGCCGGCGCGGGCAGCGAGCACGCGCACGGCGGCAGGCGCGCACGCAGGCGGCGCGCGGGCCGGAGCGCGGAGGAGATGGTGCGGGCGTCGGGGCCGAAGACGGCGGCGCACACGGGAGCGACGGAGGAGCAGGGGGCGCGGCCGGGAGGCGCAGCTTTGCGGCGGCGGCGCGTCGCGCGGGGGCGAGGAAGGAGGTCGGACGCGGCTGCGGGCGGCCGGAGCGGGGCGCTGGAGGCGAGGAGGCGCGGGCGAGAGGCCGGCGCGCAGCGGGGCTGGAGGCGGCGCGGCGGCGCAGGGGCGCGCGGCGCTGCGGGCCGGCGGCGCGGCGGCGTGCGGGTGGCGTCCGGCGACGGGAGGGGCGACCGGAGGCGGGGAGGCGGCGGAGGCGACCGACGCGGGAAGAAGCTGCGTGGGGCGCGGCGGCGGGCGGCCGGCCGGGGCGACGGCGGCTGGCGGCGGGCCGGCGGTTGGCGGGCCGGAGCGACGGGGTTGGGGAGCTCGGGAGCTCTCTCCCGTGCGGCCGGGAGGAGCAGGAGGCGCAGCTTTGCGGCGGCGGCGCGTTGCGCGGGGGCGAGGAAGGAGGTCGGACGCGGCTGCGGGCGGCCGGAGCGGGGCGCTGGAGGCGAGGAGGCGCGGGCGAGAGGCCGGCGCGCAGCGGGGCTGGAGGCGGCGCTGCGGCGCATGGGCGCGCGGCGCTGCTGGCCGGCGGCGCGGCGGCGTGCGGGTGGCGGCCGGCGACGGGAGGGGCGACCGGAGGCGGGGAGGCGGCGGAGGCGACCGGCGCTAGGGCGCGGGAAGAAGCTGCGGGGGGCGCGGCGGCGGGCGGGCGGCCGGGGCGACGGCGGCGGGCCGGCGGTTGGCGGGCCGGAGCGACGGGGGCGGGGAGCTCTCTCCCGTGCGGGATGAGTCGGGAAAGAGAAGAAGAGGAAAAAGGAAAGAAGAAAAGAAAAGGAAAGAAAAAAAAAGAGAAAAGGAAAGAAAAGGAGGGGGGAAAAGAGAAAAGGAAAAAGGAAAAAGATGGAGGGGGCGGCTACAAAAATTCCAGGGGGTGGGAAAAGTTTTCAGGGGACAAAACCTAGGGTTTGGGGTTAGGTGGGCTTTGGGCTTTTTATTTCTCACCCGTTTAATTATTTTCCGATTTATATTTTTTAAACCAAATAGAAAAAAATTTGAACACGAAACCTTTACAAAATATTTTTAGTTTTAAATAGACAATTTAATAAACTAGTTTTTAACATTTTTACAAGATTTAAAAATAACACGTTCTTAATTAATTTGAAAAGCATTTGAATTTAATTGTGGAAAATAAATTTAAATGCAACAATTAAATTAATGCGATGCAATGCGATGCTATGTCGATGCAAAAAAGAAAACTCACAAAACAAAGGGGATAAATCCCGGGGCGTTACAGATGTCTTGACGTGACAATGATCACGGGCGTGACGATGATCACGTTCTGCGTTTGTTCCTTCTGGAGACAAAAGATTGAGGTTTAAGCCGTGAGCTTTTAACCTCTGGAGACAAAAATGCTTGGAGGTTGAGCCGTAAGCTGCCTCTTCCGCTAGATGTCTCGACGTGACAATGATCACGGGCGTTACGATGATCACGGGTAGAACTTGCATAGGTGCATGATGTTCCATGGATTCTTGACGGGGATGCCGTCTTGAGTCTCGAGGCGAGCCGCGCCAGGCCTGGCGATGTGGGTGACCCTGTAGGGGCCTTCCCACATCGGGGACAGCTTGTGGAGGCCTTCCCTGGAGATGATTTGCTTGAGGACGAGATCGCCTGACTCCAGGGTACGCGAGCGCATGTTGCGGCTTTGGTAGCGTCTCAGGTCCTGCTGGTATTTGGCCGCTCGTAGGGCAGCGCGGCGTCGTAGTCCCTCGAGAAGCAGCAGGTCGTCGTTGTGGAGGTCCTCTTGCTGGTCCTCGTTAAAGGCAAGGACCCGTGGGGATCCATGCTTTATCTCTATGGGGAGGACTGCTTCGGCTCCGTAGATGAGGGCGAACGGTGTTTCCCCCGTAGGCTTCGGTGGCGTTGTGCGGATTGACCAGAGCACCGAAGGGAGCTCGTTGATCCAACCCTTGTCGTGGCCTTTGAGGATGTCGAAGGTCCTGGTCTTTAGGCCCTTTAGCACTTCTGCGTTTGCGCTCTCAGCCTGTCCGTTGCTTTGTGGATGAGCGACTGAGGCGAAGCAGAGCTTGATGCCCATTCTTTCGCAGTAGGCTCTGAAGATGCCACTGGTGAATTGCGAGCCATTGTCGCTGATTATGCGGTTAGGCACTCCGAAGCGGCAGACAAGGCCTCTAATGAATTTCACCACCGCGCCTGCTGTGATTGTGCGCGTCATCTCCACTTCGGGCCACTTAGTGAACTTGTCGATGGCCACGAAGAGGTCGCGATATCCGCCTTGCGCTGTTGGGAAATTGAAAGGAATATGCCCGAGAGGCAATAATAAAGTGGTTATTATCTTATTCCATGTTTATGATAAATGTTTATTTCTCATGCTAGAATTGTATTAATCGGAAACATTAATACATGTGTGACTAATGAACAAATTAGAGTTCCTAGTAACGCCTCTCGTTTAACTAGCTCGTTGATTAACTGATGATCAAGGTTTCCTGATCACGAACACTGGATGTTGTTAATAACGGGATCACGTCATTAGGAGAATGATATGATGAACACACCCAAATTAAGTATAGCAATACGATCAAGTCATTAAGTTTATATTGTTGTACTGAGAATACGAAGTAACCCTAATCCTTAGACCATGAGATCATGTCAATCACTAACAGCGGAAGAATGCTTTGATGACATCAAACGTCACACCGTAACAGGGTGACTATAAAGGTGGCGTTGGGTATTCCGAAAGTATTAGTTGAGGCTCATGGATCAAGAAGTGGGATTTGTCCATCCAGGTGACGGAGAGATATACTCTGGGCCCTCTCGGTGATATCACATCGACATCGCTTGCAAGCACGTGACTAGGTCACAAGGATGTCATATCACAGAACAAGTAAAGAGTACTTGTCGGGAACGAGATCGAACAAGGTATAGATGATACCAATGATCGGATCTCGGACAAGTAAAATATCGCCAGACAAAAGGAATTGGTTATGACGTTTTAGGTTCACACGATCACAAGATTCATCGTCGAATATGTAGGAGTCATTACGGATCTCCAGATCTCGCTGTTGACTATTGATCGGAGAGGTGTCTCGATCATGTCTACATTATTCACGATTCGTAGGGTGACACACTTAAGGTTTGTCGACGCTTTTGGGTAGACACGGAATTTCGGAGAAAAAGTTTGGACAGCACCGAAATTGTTTCGGGTAATATTGAAATAGTTCAAGGGGTTAATTGTCAAATGGTTGACAATGGTTGTTAATAGAATTAACAAATGAACCAAGGGGATAAATGTTAATGTTTGTTAATGGAATTAACAAATATTAAAAAGAAATGAAATTGTTTTATTTAATAAAGAAAAAACCCTTGGGGTTTTTGAGTGGAGATTAAAAGAGAGTGAGTGGGCATGAGTGGATGCTCCACTCACATGAAGAGGAAGGGGTGTGGGCTCCTTGAGCCGCACCACCCTTGGGCTGCCCCCCTCTTCTATATAAGGAGAGGTAGAGCTCCCTCTCATGGACACACTTGATCATCTCTCCCTCCTCCCGCTGCTCCACCTCTCGGCCATCCGCTTGGCGAAGCCATGGCCGTTTAGTTCTCCTCCACACCATGCCGTCGTACTGTTGGAGTTCCTTGGTGGTTCTACTACTTCCGCTGCCCCGCTGGATCGAGGGAACGGAGTTCATCATCAAGCTGTACGTGTGACCGAGTACGGAGGCGCTGCCCGTTGCAGCGCACATCTTCACGATCTTGAGATCGGCGAGTATACGACTACATCATCCACGAAAATTATTCTCGAAACGCTTACGGTCTTCGAGGGTGAGTTTCTCTTGGAATATGTTCCACTCGTTACGAGCATCTCCTAGATTAGATCTTGGCTTGTTGGTTTGTTCTCACTGTAGGAAATTTTTTGTTTTCTATGCTACGAACCCTTATGAAATGTCCCAGGATGTCCAGCCCCCAGACCGCGAATGGCCAGGAGAGCGGAATGGTCTGTAGCCCCAGCGCAGGTTGGTGGATTTGCTTGGCGTGGAATTGGCAGGCTTCACATGCTTGGACGATGTCCACTTCATCCTGAAGTGCTCGAGGCCAGTAGAAGCCGCTCCTGAAGACTTTGCCTGCGAGGGTGCGGGCGCACGAATGGTGGCCGCATTCCCCGCTGTGGATATCCTTGATCAGCATTTTGCCCTCTTCAGGAGGAACGCATTCGAGCGCGGTTCCGTTTGGGCGCTTGCGGTAGAGATTCCCTTCGAGGATTTTGTAAGATTTTGCTTGGCGGGCGATTCGCTCCGCTTCAACATCTTCCTCGGGAAGGATCCCTTTGTCGAGGTAGCCTTTGATCTCGTCAATCCATTCTGCTTCTTGATGCAGCGCTGTGAGCAACAGACGCTCCCCTATAGGAGGCCCGCAATCTGGAGCCCCGTTTGCAGGTGGTGGCGGGAGCGCTTCGTCTGTGCTTGCGAGCATTGCCTCCTGAGGCTGCTTTATGTATGCCTTGACGAGCCTTTCTTCAAAGACGCCTGGCGGCTGAGCTTGCCTCTTTGATGCGCGCTTGGCGATGTCATCAGCCTCTTGGTTCTCCTTTCTTGGGATGTGCATGAGCTCCATTCCCCTGAAGTGCTTCTCCAGCCTACGGACCTCTTCAAGGTATGCGGCCATGTGGTCGTCCTATGGCTTGTAGCCTTTGGTAGAGAAGTTGACGAGCAACTGTGAGTCGCCCTTGATGTATAGATGTTTGATGCCTAGGGCGATTGTGGCGCGTACGCCGGTAAGCAGGCCTTCGTACTCAGCGATATTATTGGAGATCTTGTCAATTCTGAAGCACCGCTGGAGCGCGTAATACAACTTGTCGCCTTTTGGTGAGATAAGGACCACGCCAGCCCCACAGTGGCGACAAGCGAAAGCTCCGTCGAACTTCATGGTCCAGTGGCTGGGCATTTTATCTCCAAGGGGCTCTTGTTCTTCTCCTAGAGGCTCTTCAGGGGTTGGCTCAGTCCATTCGGCGACGAAATCTGCCAGTGCTCTTCCTTTGATTACCCTTGTGGTATCGAAGCGCAAATTGAATGGCTGTAGTTTCTATGTTCCATCCTGCGACACGATCTGTGGCGTTTCGGTTGCGCAGGATTTGCTCCAGGGGGATAGAGGTAACCACCGTGATGGGGTGCCCCTGGAAGTAGTGTCGCAGCTTTCTTGAGGCGACGAGGAGTGCGTGGAGGAGCTTCTGCTGCATTGTATACCGCTCGCGAGCATCACGTAGTACTGTGCTGACGAAGTAGACTGGATGCTCGACGAGGGTAGTTTGTGTAGCCTCGGCGTATTTTGCCTGAAGGGGCTCAGCTAGGCCCTCAAGGGGGTTGGCCTCAGGGGGATTGTCATGGGCCTCGAGGGGGCTGGCCTCAGGGGGCTTGTCATGGGCCTCGAGGGGGTTGGCCTCCTGGGGCTTCTCGGGCTCCCTGGCGGGATCTTCCAGAAGCGATTGACTTGGGGTGGGCTTCCCTTGCGGCTTTGGGCCTGGCGGTGGTTTTATGAGGGTTGTCCTTTCGTCGAGCTCCTGATCAGGAGGCTTTGGCTTTGGAGTGGTTGCACTCTTCTTGTGGAGTACTGGCTCTTCCCTTTCTACCACAAGGACGGTACTGGCTGTCTGTGGGGTGGCTGATAGGTACAGCTTCAGGTGCTCGCCTGACCTTGGGGCGACCATTACTGGTGGGCTGGCCAGGTACTTCTTCAAGTCCTCAAATGCTTTTTCAGCTTCAGGGGTCCACTTGAAAGTGCCCTTTCTTTTCATGATCTTGAAGAACGGCAGGGCTCTTTCGCCAAACTTGGAGATGAATCTACCCAAGCTGGCCATGCAGCCTGCTAGGCGTTGCATGTCCTTGGCCTTTGTGGAGTTTGCATGCCCTCTATGGCCTTCATTTTGTCTGGGTTTTCCTCTATGCCTCGATGGGACACGAGGAACCCAAGGAATTTTCCTGAAGGTACTCCAAAGACGCACTTGGCGGGGTTGAGCTTGATGTTCACCTTGCGCAGGTTGGCGAAAGTCTCTTCAAGGTCCCTGAGGAGAGTGTTACCCTCTCGGGATTTTACGACGATGTCATCGACATATGCCTCGGCGTTTCTCCCCATTTGCTCGCCAAGTGCTATCCTCATTAGCCTCTGGAAAGTGGCTCCGACATTTTTTAGGCCGAAGGGCATGCAGACATAGCAATACACACCGTAAGGGGTGAGGAAAGCCGTCTTCTCCTCATCTTCCTTAGCCATTTTTATCTGATGATAACCAGAGAAAGCATCGAGGAAACAGAGGAGGTCGCAGCCTGCCGTGGAGTCCACGATCTGGTCAATTCTTGGCATGGGATAAGGGTCCTTGGGGCAGGCCTTGTTTACATCAGTGTAGTCGATGCAGAGGCGGCCTCCTCCGGCGGGTTTCGGGACTACCACGCCGTTGGAGAGCCGAGTGGGGTGCGCGACTTCGCGGACGACCTTTGCCGCTTTGAGCTTCTCGACCTCTTTGACGATGAATGCTTGCTTCTCGGGGGCTTGTTTTCATGCTTTTTGCTTGACGGGGCGCGCGTTTGGGCACACAGCTAAGTGGTGCTCCATCACCTCCCTTAGTACACCAGACATATCTGACGATGTCCATGCGAACATGTTAGAGTTTGCCTGGAGGAAGGCGACGAGCGTGCTTTCCTATTTGGGAGGCAGCGCGGCGCCAATGGTGAGCTAGCCCCTGAGCCTTCAGCCCCCGAGCTGCTGGAGCTCAGAGAGATTTTCTTCGTAGCGTCTGTCTCCTGGGAGAACAACTGCTTATTCTTCTTGGGTCTGTCGAGAGCCTCCATGTCCTCGTCTATGGGGAATGCCATGGCGGCGGCCTTGTAGGCCGTCTCGACTGCGCGTGTAGCATCCAGGACATGTCCACGGATGGTGATTGTGCCAGGGATCTTGACCATGTTGTAAGCATGATGCATGACAGCCATGAAATTCGCAAGCGCGGGGTAGCCGAGGATGGCATTGTACGGCAGGCCGATGTGCGCGACATCGAAGTCGATGTTCTCGGTGCGGTAATTTACCTCGCTTCCGAAGGTGACGACAAGCCTGACCTGGCCCATAGGCTCGATCGAGCCGCTGGTGACTCCCGTGAAGGGCCTAGAGGGCATGATCCGCTCGTAGGGCACTTGAAGCGCTTCGAATGTATCTGTGGAGATAACATTCAGGCCTGGTTCACCACCGATGGGAGTCTTGGAGACATCAACGTTGTCGATGGTGGGGCTGCAGACCAGCGGGAGGGTTCCAACAGTCTTGGTGGAATCGGGGTGGTCCTGAGCGTCGAAGGAGATGGTATACTGCGACCACTTGAGGGGCCTGGATGTCTCAGTGCTTGGGAGGGCAGCGTTGAGCTCGCGGGCGAACTGTTTGAACTGATTGTTCGACTTTGGTGCCTGCGCCCTACCAAGGATGCAGGCAATGGCGCCTCTTGGGGCTCGGTAGCCACCATCTTCCTTGTCAGGGAGATTTCCATTCTTTTCCGCGGCATTGGCCTGATTGCCAGATGGCTTCTGGTAGCCGCTCTTGCATCCGCTCCCGCGGTAGCCACGGCCTCGGCCGCGACCGCCACTGCCCTCTGCTTGCTCGCGCTCCTTGCTCAACCTCTTGAGGTCGACGCAAGATTCTCTAGAGTGACCGCGCCTGTTGTGGTAGATGCAGAAAGGGTGGTGGTCATCTTTCCTCTCTCCAGGCTCAGGGGAGTCCCTGCCGGTGCCCTTCGCGTCAGGCTCTGCCACGACAACCGCGGTGGCCTTGCGTTTGGGCTCCTCTTTCTTCTTGCAGTCGTGCGGCCAGGACGCGTGCGAGGCAGCCCTCTGCGTCGCAGCCGGTGCAGGCCCTGGCGGGGGCGGAGGCGCGTTTGTTGCGACCGTGCCCACGAGAGAGGGGTGCACGTTGGACTGCGACGGAGAGGGGCGCGTAGTGGCGATGCTGACGAGGTGGTTGAGGCGCTCCAGCCACTGTCCGTGGGCCTCAACGGTGGGCTGGTAGCGGAGAAGCTCCTGCGCCATGAGCAGCGCGGTGTGAGGCGCGGGGTCCGTCCTGCCAGGGCCGGAACCGCTCGGGCGCCACGTCAGGTGCGACGACTGCGCATCCTCCTGGTGCTCGGAGTTGCGATCGGGCTCCTCTGCATGAGGGCCTGAGGGGGCGCGCTCTTCATGGCGGGTTCGGCCCCGTCGTGTGCGGGTGGCCGTGACGCTTGGCGGGGCGCGCACGTCAGTCGACGCGGGCGGCGCGGGTAGCGTGGGTGTTCGCCATGCCGCGGAGGCGGCGCGAAGGTCGTTGACGCGCCTCTGTCCCCTACCTGGCGCGCCAAATGTCGGGTTATGACTCCCTAAGAACAGGGGTAGTCACTGCGTGAAGTGTAGTTCGTGAAGGGGACTGAACGCAGAGGTCAAGACCCTCGAGGGGCACGGCGACGCTGCTCGCCGGACCTGAAAACAAAACACCCACGACAGAGATAGACGCCGGCCCGTACCCAGGTTCACGACCCTCGTAAGGAGCTAAGACCGCTACTCCTACTTGTCTGTATTGGATTATGGTGGTTACAGTACATCAGAGCTTGCCGAGGGGCCCCTTGAGGTAGTTCTTGCCTGGGGAGGGAAGCGATGATCTTCTTCCTCCTCCAGCCAGAGGCTATCCTACTTGGTATTGCTAGGGTTTACAAGCATTGTCATAAGCAACTTGCCGACCCTCTCTACGATGGAGCTCTTGGTGCTTTTATAGGCGCCTCCGGCGCTCTCCTTCTGCTTGGCCTTCAAGGTGGTTCCCACATGGCAGAGGCATGGTGGAGCAGGAGTCCACCGCGGCCCGTTCGTCCATGGACGCGGTCCATCACTGATAAAGGTGGGCGCGGTTGCCGACCCCGCAGTACTTCCCACAGGGGAGGTAATCTCTAAGGTGGAGCCCGCGATGACGTTCTCTTTGGAGGGTTGCGCCGTCCACCTGCTTTATCACCAGAGTGGAAGGTCCTGGCAGTTCTGCAGCAGGCGGCGCAACTTTATTGACTCCTTTATCACCAAAACGGCAACGGGGGTGCTTGCGTCACCACGTGGGCGTGGAAGAGCCCATGTGCGCCCCGCCGTACTTCCTTGGCCGCGACGTTTCCCCACAGGCCCGGGGAGGCCTGTGGAGGGATTCCTGTTGACTTCCCTCCAGGCGCGCTGGCGCCTCGGAAGGGTCTCCTGAAGCGAGGGACCCCTTGACGCCCTCGTTTCCTCTTCAGGCCCTCGAGGGCAATTGCCTCTCGAGTGTCCCGCCAGGCAGCGAGGCCTGGTCCTTAGTCGTTTTGTCTGACTAGCCAGCATGCGAGGCCTAGGGGGAGTGGGCTCTTCATACCCCAGTCCCCACTGGGACGACACTGATACCATCTGTAGCGTACTGCACTTAAAATATGGCAGGTACCTGTGTATAATGCAAATCCCTGGATCGATTCGTTTGCACACACAATTTACGATGTAATATCACAGCAAAGTATAAATTTTATTACATCGATTATGCAGACTTACAAAATATTCATTACAAGATGCATAGCGCGAAGCTAGCTTTTAAAGAATAAGCAGCGGAAATAAAATAACATTGAGTCTCCATCATCTTCATGTTGCCACAGGCGAAAACATGTTGGTTGTAGACTCGAAATCTTTAAACGAAACCTCACTCGTCATCTGAGCAATCTGCAATAAGAAAAATAATGCAACAACATGGGTCAGATTTCATAAAAAATGGAGTCTCGCAAGTGAAACTATGGTGGACACTTAGTGGAATAACTCTAATAACCTATATGCATATTTGGCTGGTGGAGTTAAAGGCTATTTTGCATAAAGCCAATTTTCCTAACTCTTTGGAAAACACTTTTCTACTAATCGAGACATCCGTGGCATGAAATCCATTGTCTCATTCTACCCTTGTTCACCCATCAAGTTTATCTTAGAAATTAAAATGGTGGGATCCTCCGTTGACGTCCTTGATCAGCTGCTCAAATTGTCCGTACTGGGGACACGGCTAAGTACTTAGTTTTACACTCTGCAGAGGTTGTGCACGTTCACCATGGTACCCATTCAGCCCAAACTATCCTTTAGACTCTCAACTAAAAAGGAAAAGGAGAAGAATGAGACGAGATCTTTAAGAAGCATTTTCCCTCCCACTCTGGCTTGACCCGTTCCACCTAACACCCTCTACATCTGCTTGTCAAGCCGGGGCGAGTCCACGCAACTTAGTTGATCAAGTCAGAGCCCATTGGCAATGGCTGCACTGGAAGCAATCTTCACTCAGAGTTCTTCATATCCCTTTGTTCCTGGGTGGCAATCCACAAGTGTACTCTCAGGTGAAAACCACCATGCTCATGGCCCTAAATATAGTAGAGACTACCTTAGGAGAAGACAACCACGAGCACAGCCCTGAGTAGCCACTCAACATAAACCATTCAACCAATCCACCCAGGTGGTTCTTTCTTAACTTAGTAGAATTTCGATTTTCACAAAACAACATTTGCATAGCATCAATAATTCTACTAAGTATTATATAGGTACCTAGACACAGGAATAGGGGAAATCTAAACATGGCTTTCATACCAATGCTATCCTACACATGCTTATATAAAAATACACTAAGTAATGCATAGAAACATATTAGGAAGTTTATGAGGTGTGCCACTTGCCTTTGGATGATATCTTTGCTCACAAACTCTTTTCAACGTAACATGAGGCTCTCCGTTCAATCTAAACAATATAGACAAATAACAATACAACCATCAACATAGAACACAGCATCACAACGCATACAAACACATACTTAATGAACAAACAAGCTTCATAAACTTCTAAGGAAAATATGTCATGCATGATGTGCAAAATATTTCTAAGGACTAGAGATGCATGTCATGCTATGAAAATCTTCTAAGTTAAGTGCAAGGCAAGAATTTGGTAAAAATGATTATGTACCAAGGTCATAAGTTGGAAAAAATACTTTGCTATAAATCATCTTGAATAAGCACTCTAATGGCTTAGTCATGATGTGTATAAATACTTAGAGAAAATACTAAGTCTATTCTTCAAGGTGATGAACAATTATTAACAACTGTTTGAGATTGGATATTCACTATAGTGAGAGAGACAGACACCCGGCCATGCACTTATGATTGTGGGACATGTCTCATGTACGTGGACATGTATGGTTAGTCTCCATGCCGCTTCATCTCACTATGCTGCTAGGATCCAACAAACTTCAAAGATGGTAATAACATGATCAAAAAATTACTAATGTCTAAAGTGAAATATAAGATTAGGAAAGAGGGAAAAGATAGAAAGAAGGATGTAGTTGGTCTTCCAGGAATCTTCTGTTTGCTTCCTTGTAGTTTTCTCCTTGACGTGATGACTTCATTGCAATTTGTAGAGTTGATGGTTCTGAAGACTTGAAGGTGTTGACAGCATCCTGGTTGGGCTTGAATATACTTACTTATCTTGAGGTCTAAGAGAAGAAAGGAGAAAATAGAGAAGGGAAGCAAGACTTAGAAAATGTAGCTGGTTGGTCTTCATGAACTTCTTCTTGATTTTCTTCTAAGTGCTTCTACTCCTTGAAGATACTTCTGAAGTCTTGTTTTCTTGGCTAAGTCCTTCATTGGCCTTCTAGCTCCTTGTTGGATATCCCAAGTATCTAAGTGCTTAACACTTTACCAGAACAGTAAGTTGAAAATAATCCTAACTTAGAGAAAATAATGAAGAAGTTTTCCTATGAGAAGTATAACTACAAAAAAATATGTTATGCATGAAATGTAATTTTTCATAAGAAAGCATCATAACAACTTTTGCGATTTTTATAAATATGCATGTCGCTATAAATGATATTTAATTAATTTCTGTTATAGCAAAATATAATAAAAGGGGTAAGTACAAGATTAAAGTTTTCTGTGATTAAATTTTTATAACAAAATTTTATAAAATCAGATAATGGACAGGGGGCACTTAAACAAATTTTTAGCAAATTGATTTACTCAAAAATAATGTTTCTATTAAAGGTTATGTCAAAATTACTCAAACTATTCAAATTAAATCTATAATTGTTAAATTATCAAAATAATGCTCAAAAATATTTTCTAACAGAGGCATCATTTTCCAAATATTCAAAAGTTTCTAAAACAATTTATTTGCATTTTTTGGATTTATACATTCAAAGTTATGACAAATAAACTCAAATCCTCCATTTCAAATTTGAATGATTTAAACTAAGTAAAATTTGAATTCTAACAGAACTAAAACATTCTACATGTCAATGGCTTTCCAAATATATTTTATTTATAAATTTTGAACTTATAGAATTAAAACAATAACTAAAACAATGTTTTACACGTTTCTGTAAGTAAAAAGTTAGTGCACGACTAAAATACAAGTTTTTATTATACCACTGTATTATACACGTTCATACGATCGCATAGACTACAAAAACATTATAAACGGAGTTACGGTTGAATTGATATGAATTTCTAAAGTTTGCCTAAAATCTGTCCAAAGTCAAATCCGAAAATGAAAATGTTTGACACATGGCGATATTTTATTGGCTGAACGGGCTATCCAGCTGCTGACCAAGCAGCTGACTTGTCAATTACTATGTGGCGCTATCCTATTAGCCAACAGAACATCTAATCTGAACCATGGATTGACGATCAAACAGTCGAAGACGTATTCAGCCAAGACACAATGGTGTTCACCGGAAGACGACGGCGGCGACTCAGGCGATGCACGGAGCCGGCGTTCCGATGGCTCCCCGGGCTCGAGAAGGCGATGGTGAGGACCGTCTCGTCACGGTGGAGTCGATGGTGGCGTCGGCAGCGAGTATCGCATCTCGGAGCGGCGTGGCTGCGTGGGCGGAGGGCACAGCTTGCTCCGGCGACCTTCGGTTCATGCACGAACTCCTCATTCGTCTACAGGAAAGAAGCGATTAAGGGGTCCGGTAGATGCGCACGGATACAGAGAAGAGCAAGGGGAGGGTCTCGGTCTCGGGCCTTGGCTCACCTTGACGGAAAAGAAGAAAACGGCGGCGGCAATGGACGAACTCCGGCGAGAAAATTCGCGAGCCTGGAGGCACGATTCGGAAGGGGATGAGAGGGGAAAGAGAGAGGAGGTCGAGGGGGTTTATAGGGCAGGGTCGGGGTGCCGATTAATGGCTTTAATCGCCGGCAATCAAGGAGAGCAATTTTTGGTTAAAAATGGCAGCATGGTCTCCGGCGGGCAAATACGGAAGATTGGAGTCGTTTCGGAGAGGGTTTTTGTGAGGGAATGAAGGAGGATGTCGTGGGCTTTAATTAGGAAGAAACAACATGTGATTTAGTGGAGTAAATCGTCCGGAATCAATTCGGCAAGAAACTGCATCGAGCTGTTCGTCGGGCTTAATTTCCGTCCGCTGGATGTTGAAGACGATGCTGACGTCATCGCTGACGTCAGCAATTTTTCTTTTTGTTTTTCTGATTTTTCTTATTTATTTTATATCTTTTTTTAAGTGTCCAAATGAAGTCAAATAAATTTCTAAAAATTTGTAAAAACAATATCTTTGTGTTAAACCAGTTTTGGCAATGTCTTGAACACTTTTTCAAAAATCAAAATTTTGAATTATTGATTAAATACGAATTTGACTCTTAATGTCAAATTTGAAAACATGGCTTAAATAATTTCATTTTTCGCTAAATAAAATTTAAAAAAATACAACACTTATATAGGTTTGAAATTAGGTTAATTAAACTCATTTTACAACATTAAAACATTTTTCTATTTAGTACAATATTAAATAATATAACACATCTATTTGAAATGACAAGGGAAATGTAATGTATTATTTAATTAAAATATTTTGTGCACCATTATGTTTTATATTATGATAAATCATTTGAAAACTCCATAAAATACCTTTGAAAAAGATTCTTGATTTATTCCATTTCTTATATTGAATATTTTCATGAAAATCATTTTATGTTTTGAAAATTAATGAAATGCCTATTTGGATCATTCATTAATTATAAAATATGTGAAGTTTTAAAGTTATAAACTATAGACTTGTAATTTCCAAAACTATGTTTTGAACTCCGGTAAAAGAATGAAAACCATTTGGCAAATATACCAGGTTTTAAATATTTTAAAAGAACAGTTGTAAATATTATTTTAATTTTTGAATAGCTATGTCTAAGTGGTTGAAAAAAAATACTTATAAAGAAACTTTTTATTACAAGAAAATAGTTTGAAAGTTTGTAAACCATTTGTCAACATATATATTAAAGTTTAAGAAAAACTATGGATAGTAAAATGTTTAACTTGAAACAAGTTTTGAAAATAGTGTTTACTTGAGATATTTGAAATATTAAACTTTTTGAAGATGCTTGAAGTCTTTTATAGTTGGTTTTCTTATGCATTTTAATGTTTTATTTAATCCAAAAACAAATTAAATTTTAATGATTTTGAAACATTCCAAAATATCGGGATGTTACATAACAGGAACGGTGCCCCGTGCAGAACACGGGTTCTAACAGCGTACATCTATAACTACGATAGATCGGCTCTGATACCACTGAAGGGGATCGTGTGCAGAACACAAAATTTTCCTAGCAACGATATCCTTAAAACATGCCAAGATCTATTCTATGCAGATATAGTAGTACGAACGGAGATCGGAATATATACCCTTCTAGACCAAAAGTGGGGATTACGTTCCCACACAAATGTTGTCGATGAAGACCGACGAAGCCGACCTTAAGGTCGTGCAGAGGAAGCAGACCTCCCAGCACCGCTAGCGCAGCACCTTGTAGGGCGTTACACATGTACGATGGAGACAACCGCCTCCGAGGCTCCAGTCGAGGATGAGCAACGGAAGACTTGGACCGGAACACCAGCAGCGCGGCAGCGGGCTATGGTGGAAGAGATCCCCCTCTCAACTCGGCGCAACTACGACAAAGGGAATCATGAAATCGAGAGAGAATTGGGGAATTATTTGGTGAATTAAAAGGCCATGTGTGCCCCTCTATATATAGGCTCCCAGGGGGGAGCCAACTTGTCAGCCAGTCAATGTGGGACTAGTCCCACATGCCTGGTGCGCGGCCCCCTGGTGGGCCTCTTGGCCCACCTGAGTCGGCTACCCAAGCCCCCACCAAATTCCCTAGGAAAATTTTCCCCTCTTGGGCCTTCTTTCCACCAGAAGGCCCATTTAGGGAAATCAGCTTAAATAAATTCGAAAATAAATATATAAAATCATATTTAGACATTAATTACAGTAATTAATATCAAACATATTATATAAAATTTATTCTATCTCCGAAAACTATTTCGTCTTTGCCCGATCTCCATCAGACCTCTCCCGGGACGTTCCTGGTGATCTCTTTCCTTTCCGGTTGTCTTGTCGAAACCCCGGTGATCTCCATCGTACCTCTCCTGGTTCGATATAATAACAGGTATGATCGAGACTCCTCTCCGATCAACGACTAACTCGTAGGCCTGGACCCCATGAATTAATCCTTGTGATATAACGAATGAAGATAAAGTCTTAAACCTTTTGCCATGGCGATAGTTAGCGTGTCCGAGCATCGTTCATAGATATCTCCGTATCTAGCTGACCTTGTTACCGACAATGCTATCTTCTACTCGTCTATGATTTCATGTCTCCGTGACGTAGTCGCATGCTTGCAAGCTCATTAGACATAATCTCACCGAGTGGGCCCTAGAGTATCTATCCTGCTATGCGGACTGGCAAATCCCGCTCTTGACCCCTCGTCTCAACTACTCCCTTCCGATACCCAAAAGTATCACCGTTATCTTCATACTAAATAAGATACGACGTTTGGTGCAATCAAAGTATCTTCCTGGAATAACAATAAGAGTTGGTCTCACGGTCAAAGGCGTAATGACTACGTCCTACGAATATGGGTATGTCCATCACATCCTTCTACCAACGATATGACTTCCATTGCCGACCGGCACCATTCCCTATGATCGGGAAACCTCGATCATCGATCGCACAACGAAACTAGTAGAGGCTACTAGGGACCTGGTTGTTTACGCATCACACCTGTATTAATGTTTCCGCTTAATACGGTTATAGCATGACACAAAAACATATTATGAACAAACGAGATATGATAAAGAAATTCACTTTATTAATTGCCTCTAGGGCATATCTCCTTCAGTTACTTACTTACGTTACACACAGTGCTTAAGGCGATAATCTGTTGCATGCAACTTAATACTGAAAGGGGTGCGGACGCTAACCTGAAGGTGGATTATTAGTCATAGATGCAGTTGGAACGGTGTATGTATATTGTTGTAATTCCCAAATGAATCTCACCCTAGACATCATAAAGTTAGTATATGCATTGTTATGCACTTTTTTATTCTATCAATTGCCCAGGTGGTGTGTGGTTGGGAAACCCCAAGTGGAAGGTGTGAAGTACTGTAGCAGCAAGATTTCCCTCAGTTAGGAAACCAAGGTTATCGAACCAGTAGGAAATGAGAGTTCCCCCCCAAGGTGTCAATGGCGCCAGATGTTCTTGGTGACGTGTAGTTGACGTGGGACCTACACACAACACAATCAAAGTATTTTTCCCAACTAAACGGTGAGGGTGTCAATCCCACCGGCTGGCTGTAACAAAGGATTAAACGTATGTGTTGAACAAAGATGTTTGTTTGCAGAAAGTAACAAGTTTGAAGTATGTGGTTTATCAGCTTACAGAGAAGGACCGGGGTCCACAGTTTACTAGTGGTGTCTCTCCATAAATAATAGGGTCAATTGGTTATGTGCCATACCTAGGTGACTTTTATCGGTCTGTGCCATACCCGCACTGTTTCTCTGGTATGTGCCTGGTTTGCTCGCATATCGGCCAAACGCTCCGTTTGTCCTGACTGGTGGGGTTGGCCAGGCGCGGCTCCGTTGGAATCGTGACTCTGTTGGAATCGCGGCTCCGTTGGAGTCTCGTGGGGTCGGCTAGTGTGTGGCTCGGTTGGGATTTCGAGGGGTCGGCTTGGGGCCGGGGGACTTGTTTAATCAAGTGAAACCACCGATGGGGCCCACGTAGTCTTTCTTCCCTGCCTCACTGTTGTCGCCCATAGAACCTCCGATGAACCCCCAAGAACAGAGCAAAACAGAGCAATTGGACTTGGACTGAGGGCGGAGAGCAGGGAGATTGAAGGCGCAAAGGAGCTCCATCGCCATCGCCATTTCCATAGCCGGCCAGTCTCCCGTCGCTCGTCGAGAAGGAGGGACAAGCAAGGAGCTCCATCGCCCACGCCATTGTACGGCCGCCTTCGCCGTTTGGGGTTTTTTGGTCGCCGACGGTTCCAGATGCAGTCCATCAACCCCATTTTGTCGCCGATGGTCAGTGCTATCTTCTCTACATGTTTCATTTTCCTGTTTGGTGCATTATATGTGAGTAGATTTGATTTTTTATTTGGATTGCGGAATGGGGAAAAACCCCAGGTTCCGCCTGTTTTTCTGGTTCTAAATTTCATTTGTTAAAATAGAATTCCAATAGCGACAGCGATGGCGTCAATCTCTGTGCTTTGTGCCGTTACGAAGCAACTCTATGTCGCACACTAACTCGTGGTTCCACTTTCAAAGTCCCGACTGAACACGGTTTCAAAACGGCCATTGTAAGTGTTGCCTTTCAAATTCGAAGGAATGTCATTTGTTTTTCCTTCAATGAATGTCTTCATAGTTTCTCCGGTTTGGTATTACATGTAGATTCTGCCATGCCCTTTAAGATATCTTCTAGATCAGAGTCGGGCACTTGGTCCTCGTAATAACATGATGGAGGCTAGGTGTCCAAACTGAGACTAGTACTTGTTCTACCTGGATAAGTGGGTAGAAGATGACGCAGTAGGGACATATCTTGTTAAGCAGCTAAGTGGTATCCCAAACCCATATATACACGGAGATCTGTGGAACGCAGTGGAGTGCACTATGTGAAGGCTACGACATCGAGGAGGGCGATGTTGTCAAATTCACTTGGAATAAAGATCTGCATTTGTTCAATGTTGAAGTGACTAACAAGCTGAAAGGAATATGCCCGAGAGTCAATAATAAAGTGGTTATTATCTTATTCTATGTTTATGATAAATGTTTATTTCTCATGCTAGAATTGTATTAATCGGAAACATTTATACATGTGTTACTAATGAACAAATTAGAGTCCTAGTAACGCCTCTCGTTTAACTAGCTCGTTGATTAACTGATGATCAAGGTTTCCTGATCATGAACATTGGATGTTGTTAATAACGGGATCACATCATTAGGAGAATGATATGATGAATACACCCAAATTAAGTATAGCAATACGATCAAGTCATTAAGTTTATATTGTTGTACTGAGCATACGAAGTAACCCTAATCCTTAGACCATGAGATCATGTCAATCACTAACACCGGAAGAATACTTTGATGACATCAAACGTCACACCGTAACAGGGTGACTATAAAGGTGGCGTTGGGTATTCCGAAAGTATTAGTTGAGGCTCATGGATCAACAAGTGGGGTTTGTCCATCCAGGTGACGGAGAGATATACTCTTGGACCTCTCGGTGATATCATATCGACACCGCTTGCAAGCACGTGACTATGTCACAAGGATGTCATATCACAGAACGAGTAAAGAGTACTTGTCGTGAACGAGATCGAACAAGGTATAGATGATATCAATGATCGGATCTCGGACAAGTAAAATATTACGAGGCAAAAGGAATTGGTTATGACGTTTTTGGTTCACACGATCACAAGATTCATCGTCTAATATGTAGGAGTCATTACGGCTCTCCAGATCCCGCTGTTGACTATTGATCGGAGAGGTGTCTCGATCATGTCTACATTATTCACGAACCGTAGGGTGACACACTTAAGGTTTGTCGACGCTTTTGGGTAGACACAAAATTTCAGAGAAAAGTTTGGACATCACTGAAATTGTTTCGCGTAATATTGAAATATTTCAAGGGGTTAATTGTCAATAGTTGACAATGGTTGTTAATATAATTAACAGATGAACCAAGGGGGTAAGTGTTAATTTTTCTTAATAGAATTAACAAATATTAAAAAGAAATCAAATTGTTTTATTTAATAAAGAAAAACCCTTGGGATTTTTGAGTGGAGATTATAATTGAATGAGTGGGCATGAGTGGATGCTCCACTCACATCAAGAGGGAAGAGGTGGAGTCACCCCTATGGGCAACGACCCAACCTCACCCCTCTCCTATATATCGAGGGTTGGGAGCTCCCTTTTGAGCACACGCTTGATCATCTCTCCCTCCTCCGACTGCTCCACCTCTGGCCATCCGCTTGGCGAAGCCATGGCAGTTTAGTTCTCCACCACACCACGCCATCGTGTTGTTGGATTTCCTTGGTGGTTCTACTACTTCTGATGCCCCGCTGGATCGAGGGAACGGAGATCGTCATCAAGCCGTACGTGTGACCGAGTACGGAGGCGATGCCCGTTGCAGCGCACATCTTCACGATCTTGAGAGCGGCAAGTGAACGACTACATCATCCACGAGAATTATTCTAGAAACGCTTACGGTCTTCGAGGGTGAGTTTCTCTTGGATATGTTCCACTCGTTACGAGCATCTCCTATAGTAGATATTGGCTTGTTGGTTTGTTCTCTCCGTAGGAAATTTTTTGTTTCCTATGCTACGAACCCATCAGTGGTATCAGAGTTGTGTCTATGCGTAGATGCTTTGTACGGGTAGAACACATATGTGTATGTGGGCGTTGATGATCATGTTATTGCTTCCTTTGTGTATTTTATATCTTAGTGGCATAGTAGGATGAAGCGGCCCGGACTAACCTTACATGTCCACGCACATGAGAATTGTTCCACGACTGACATGCAACTTGTTCTGCATAAGTGGCTTTGCGGGTGTCTGTCTCTCCTACTATAGTTAATATATAAAATAGAACAGGTTGCTAATAATATTTTCATCACCATTGTGGTTTCATGTTCGTAGGTAAGAACGGTTCTATCTTCGAAAGCCCTAAGCCACGTAAAATATGCAAAAAAAAATTTAGAGGACGTCTAACTTGTTTTTGCAGGGCATGTGATGTGATATGGTCAAAGTTAGAAATTTGATGTATGAGATGACACCTTTTGTAAATTATGACAAACCGGCAGGAGCCAAATGGTTGTCTTTTTTTAATTTATGGCCTGCGTGCTAAATATCATATCTAGATGATATGTTGTAAATTTGGAGGACAATCAAGAAGGAGGCACCATGGACCTTGGTGCCACGCCAGTGGAATGATGGAGATCATGTCAAGATGCACAAGATGGAGATCAAGTGCAAGAAGGACCATATCATATCACATTATCCATGCATGTGATGTTAATCCTTTTGTGCATCTTATTTTGCTTAGATCTTTGCTTAGATCGCGACGGTAGCGTTATAAGATGATCCCTCTCACAGTTAATATCAAGATAATAATGTGTTCTTCCTTAGTATGCACCGTTAAGAAAGTTCGTCGTTTGGAAGCACCACTTGATGATCGGGTGTGATAGTCTCAACGTTCGCATACAACGGGTGTAAGCCAGATTTACACACGCAAATACTATGGTTTTACTTAGCGAGCCTAGCATGTACAGACATGGTCTCGGAACACGTAACCGAAAGGCGAAGCATGAGTCATATAGATGATATGATAAATATGTCGATGTTCGCCTTTGCAGCTGCACCATCTCTCGTGATGATCGGTTATTGGTGTAGTAAATTTGGTTTGTGTAATCACTAAAACGACTAGAGGGATGTTGTTTTTGAGTGGGAGTTCACGTAATAATTTTGAATTAACTTGAACTTAATTTATCATAATCTTAGTCTAAATAGTCTTTGCAAATATGTTGTAGATCATGGCACAATCTGCTTTCAATTTCAATATGTTCATGGAGAAAGAGAAACTAGCAAACAATGGAAGCAACTTCACCAATTGGGAAGTTAACCTGAGGATTCTCCTCACAGCTTGTCAAAAGCTCTATGTGCTTGATGCACCGCTAGGTGCCCCGCCCGCTGATGACGCTCCCGATGATGTGAAAAATGTTTTCCTGTCTCAGAAGGAGGACCACACTGTAGTTCACTGCGGCATTCTGTATGGTTTAGAGTCGGAGCTGCGAAAACGTTTCGAGAATAGCAACGCTTTGGATACAATGGGAGAATAAAAGATTTTCGATACACATGTTGCCGTAGAGAGTTATGATGCTTCTAAAAAGTCCTTTAACTGCATGATGGAACAGAACAGCTTCGTTAGCGAGCACGTACTCAAAATGTCTGGGTACGCCGATAATCTCATAGCCCAATGAGCTAGGAATTCATCGTGTTCTCCAATCACTCCCACCAAGTTACAAGAACTTTGTGATGAACTACAATATGCAAGGCGTGAAAAAGACTCTCCCCGAGATTCTGTCAATGCTCAAAACTGCTGATGTGGAGATCAAAAAGGAGCATCAAGTGTTGATGATCAATAAAACCACTAGTTTCAAGAAAGGCAAGAAACGCAAGCCAAAGGGTAATTTCAAGAAGGGCGGCAGAACTATTGCCGCACCTGAGAAAAAGACCAAGGCTGGCCCTAAGCCTGACATTTAGTGCTTTTATTGCAAGGGCACTTGGCACTGGAAGCGTAATTGCCCCAAATATTTGGCGGATAAGAAGGCCGGCAAAGTGAACAAAGGTATATGTGATATACATGTTATTGATGTGTATGTAACATCCCAACATTTTATAATGTTCAAAAATCACTAAAATTTAAAACTTTTGTTTTGATTAAAATAAAATATTGATATGCATAAGAAAACCAACTATGAAAGACTTCAAACTTATTGAAGAGTTTATTAAATCAAATATCTCAATGCATCATTATTTTCAAAAGTTGTTTCAAGTTAAACAATTATTATCCATTGTAATTATTAAAACCTCGATATCTAATTTGACAAATGTTTTACAAACCTTCAAACCATATTCATGAAATAAAAGGTTTCTTTATAAGTATTTGATTTCAACCACTTAACAATAGCAATTCATAAATTAAAATAATAATAACAAGTGTTATTTTTAAACTATTGAAAACATTGTCTATTTGCCAAAAGATTATTAATCATTTACCTGAGTTCAAAACATAGTTTGGAGAATACAAGCCTATAGTTTACAACTTTAATAACTTCATATATTTTATAATTAATGAATTATCCAAATAAATATTTCATTAGCTTAAATGATTTTCATTTATTTTCAAAACATAACATGAATTTCAAGAATAAATGTTCTATATAAGAAATGAATTAAATCGAAAATCTTTTTCAAAGTTATTTTATGAAGTTTTCCTGCGATTTATCTTAATATAAAACTTATGGTGCACAAAATATTTTGATTTAAAAATAATTTCTTTACATTTTCTCTTTTCTTTTCCAATAGTTGTAATATGCTATTTAATAATCTATTAAAGCTAAAATTTATTTAATATTGGAATATGAGTTTAAATAACTTAAATTCAAACATATTTTGAATGTGGGTATTTCATAGAATTTATTTTAGGAAAAAATAAAATTAATTAAACCCTAGTTCAAATTTAACATAAAGTGTCAAATTTGTATTTAATCAATATTTCAAAATTATTAATTTTGGAAATTGTTCAAAACATGTCCACAACTGGTTTAACACAAAGATATTAATTTTACAAATTTTAGAAATTTATTTGAGTCCATTTGGACACTTAAATCAAAAGTTATGAAATAATAAAATAAAAATCAGAAAAGAAAAAGGAAGGATGACGTCAGCGTTACGTCATCGTCGTCTACCTCCGGCCGAGATTCTCGCCCCCGAATCCTCCCATGATTCTTTCCAAAATTCGGCGAGTTCTTTGCGGGATTTGTTCCCTCCTCTGCCCCCATATAAACGCCGCACCCTCCTCTCTCATCCCCCTCTAAAACCTTAAGAAATCTTGCCCCCAGGCTGCCGGAAAAAGCTCGCCGGAGCAACGCGAGTCCGCCGCCGTTTTTCTCCGTTCTCCAGTGAGGTGAGCAACCCCCGAGCCCGAGAACCTCTCCATCCTCTTCCTCGCATCCCTGCGCATCCTCCTAACACCATCGGTGTTCTATTTTTGCTCCAGATCGACGTGTTCCTGTTCAACCGAAGGAAACCGTCGCCGTTCCCATCTCCGATGAGCATTTGAGAAGGATCCAGCGCACCCCGACACCCATGACTTCGCCACGCGGAGCCCTTCTGAGCGCCAAGGTGAGCTTCGTTGGTCCTAGGACTCCGTAGAACAGCCGCACATCGCTTGCCCAGATCGTCGCCGCCGCGGGAAAGGCCTCCGGCAAGTTTTCCGGCGAGTGGCGCCGCTCCTAGTTGGTTAATGCAATCGGGCCCGCCCGATACAAATCTTGCGGCCAGGATTAGATCGGCTAAAACGAATCGGTACGAGAAGATCTCGATCGTCAGATCTGGATCCAACGATCCAGATCGCTTCACTTAACCACGTCGGATCCGCGTCAGCAGCACAGTCAGCGCCCAGTCAGCACTGACGTGGAAAACGATTATTCTCGAATTAGTTTATTTGGCAGTTTTGCAGAAAAGCCCCTGCCACTTAGATTTGTTATAACTTTATATTCACACATCCAAATTTGATAAATTTAATATATTTGGAAATCCCTTGACATGTAGATTATTTTAGTCCCGTTAGAATTCAAATTTGACTTAGTTTAAAATATTCAAATTTCAAATGGATTATTTGAGTATATTTGTAATAACTTTAAATCTATAAATCCAAAAAATTACAAATAAAATTATTATAGAAACTTTAGAATATTTGTAACTTGATGCCTCTGATATAAAATATCTGGAGTAGTATTTGAATGATTTGATAGTTATATATTTAATTTGAATAGTTTGACTAATTTTGACATAACTATTAATAGAAACATTATTTTTGATTGAATCCAATGGCAATAAATTTATTTAAATCCCCTCTATGTATTAATACTAATTATAAAAATTTGTTATAAAAATTTTAATCACATAAAACTTTAATCTTATATTTATTCCTTTTATTATATTTTCCAAAAATAGAAATTAATTAAATTGCATTTATAAATTCATGCATATTTATAAAGAAATGACAAAAGTTATTTTGATTCTTCTTGTGATTAAAAAGTGCATTTCATGCATAACTTATTTTATTATATAGTTATACTCCTCGTAGGAAAACCTCTTCATCATTTTATCTAAGTTAAGATTATTTTCAAACTTAGTATTTTGGTAAAAGTGCTATGCACTTAGACACTTAGTATTTTCAACATGGAGCTAGAAGACCAATGAAGGACTTAGCCAAAACAAGACTTCAGAAGTATCTCCAAGGAGTAGAAGCACTTGGAAGAAAATTCAAGAAGAATTTCATGAAGACCAACTAGAAATATTTTCTAAGTCTTGCTCCCTCTATCATTCTTTTCTCCCTTCTTCTCTGAGACTTCATGAAGACTAAGTTAAATCCAAGACCAGCCTAGGAGATACAAAAATCATCAAGTCTGAAGATTATTCAAGTCTACCAAGAATTCAATCAAGACATCATCCAGAAGGAAGTTACAAGTCTAGAGATGAAGCCTGGAAGATAACCTAAAACTTTCTATCTATCTTTTCCCTCTTTCCTAATCTTGTCTTTCTCTTTAGACTTAAACAATTTTGATCATAGTATTGCCATCTTAAAGTTTGTTGGATCCTAGCAGCATAGTGAGATGAAGCGGCCTGGAGACTAACCTTACATGTCCACGTACATGAGACCTGTTCCACAACTTAAATTGCTGGCCGGGTGAACGGGAATCCGGCACGTAGAGGGGGGGGGGGGGTGAATAGGTGCTATTACAAATTTTAGGTCTTTTCAAATTTAGGCTCAACACAAAGGTAAATTCTCTATATATGCAACTACGGTGAATTTACCTAAATGATAATCTAAGCAATAACAAGATAAACAAGCTAACAAGACAAGCAAGTAAGGGAGCAAAGATAAAGGGAACCGAGTGAAGCACGCGGAGACAAAGATGTAATCCCGAGTTCCACCCAAGGGTGTACGTCTCATTTGGAGAGGTGTGCACTACCACAACAGGTTAGCCGCAACGCCACAAAGGCTCACCTTCTTCTCCGATGAACTCAACCACAAAGGTTTCGAGTCCACCTTCCACTATTGATCCCCTTTTAGGGTGGAGATCGAATCCCTTACAAACGCTTGAGGCACACACCCACAACTGAATTGGGGGCTCCCAAGAAGACCACAAAAGGTCAAGACCACAACAGGTCAAGCTTACACCAAGTACCAACAATGGTAAGACCTAGGTTTTCCTTGAGGAAACCCTAGACTCGAAATCCCCAAGTGAATGGGGAAAGAATTCAAATCGCTTCGGTGAAGTAGTAGATCGGGGCCTTCTCCTTCACTCCTCCAAGGATCAACGGATTTGGGTGGAGGAGTTGGGAAATCTTGAAGATTTGAGCTTCAGCAATTTATGATGAGACAGAGTGTGAGAGCTAAAAAGGCTGGAGGAAGGTGGAGGGGTATTTATACCCCCCTCCACCAACTAGACGTTTTTCACTGCGCAGGCCGGAACTTCCGGTCACCCCGGAAAGTTCCGGCCAAAGTTCCGGAGGAACTTCCGGTTTGGCCAGGGCGCAGACAGTTCCAGACTTGGAGAAAAACCAGCATGTTCAGCACCGGAACTTCCGGTGGTTTTGCCGGAACTTCCGGTCGCCCGGAAAGATCCGGCCAAAGTTCTGGCTTTGCCCGAGTGCGAGCAATTCCTGACTTAGCCGATTTTCTCGTTTGTCTGGAACGGAACTTCCGGTCGAGGGCCGGAACTTCCGGTTGCCTGGAAAGTTCCGGCCAAACTTCCGGTGAAAGTTCCGCCTTTGCCAGGGGCTAAATCCAAAAAGGACTTAGCCGTTTTCTGGCCAGATGGAAATGTCCGGTGCTGAGCCCGGAACTTCCGGCCTGTCAAAACAGGAAAAACTGCCAGCCAGTTCTCTCATACAACCCTGATGAGCTTCATCCTTTTTGTTCTTCAAGGTTATGTAGTATCTGAAATACTCAGGCACACCGTTAAACATCCTTTTCGTGTTGTGATTCCTAATCAAAACTCAGGAGACAGAAAATGCTCTTTCAATCTCCCCCTTTTTGGTTAGAGATGACAACACAAACGGGATAAAGGATTTGCACAACATAGACGGGCTCCCCCTAAATATATGCACTATTAAATCTTGTGTTTGAATACAAGTGCACATCTATTTAGGATCACAGCTCCCCCTATCTTTTACAATTCTAGCAAGTTCATCAAATGAAGAATAGATAGCATAACTTGCTGAAATAGACAATAAGGTAAGACACGAATAAACTGATTACATCACAACACAATGTTTCACATATCTTACCACATGCTCAAAGATAGAGTTCCAAACCAAACGACTAAAAGTTCAAGAAGCACAAATTAAAACCGAAAGAGAAATAAAGGTTTGTGCTTCCACCCTTGCAAATCCCCGAGAAGTCCTAATAGATAAACTTCTCCCCCTTTGGCATCTCGCGAGACCAAAAAGGGAGAAGATCGATGCTAACGCCCCAAGAGTCAGTCGACGTCGTGGTGCAGGGCCTCCTCATCTTCATCCATGGCATCTTCGTCATCTGTGGCATCTTCTGGCACATCAATGTCCCAACTAATCCCTCTGGCGTTCCAGTGCTCGTAAGCAATGAGTGGAGGAGGAGCAGCTGGTCGGTTGGGCATCTTCAGGTGAGCCATCATAGCGGACTGGTTGGTGAGGATGGCATGGTTCTGCTCGTACATGGCATAGTCCTCCCTGTGCAGACAAGAACCCATGTGCATGATCTTCTCAAGAGCCCTCACAAACCACGGACGCTTCTTCTTGGCAGCCTCCTTGACAGTGGGATCAGAGGGAGCGCGGTTGCGCCCAGTGGTGGCTTCCTCATCATCATAGGTACCCATGGGGCGAGATGGAGCAGACAAGTGGGATTTCTTCATGTGGAGACGAACAGGCTTGTGAATGGTGCACTCAAGGGCAGCGTCCACATCAATACGCTCCTCAGGGGTGAAAGGAAACCTGTCCTTAATGAGCAGCATGATGTAAGGTGCATAGGGAGGCACCTTCCTGTGGAAAATGGCATAGTGCATCTCGCGGAAAATGAAGTCCATGACATCAAAGGAGAATGAATTGGGCGCTGGCACTGAGTCTGAGAGGTACGTTTGGCTTGCCAAAGCCATGAGATGGACCAGTCCTCGACGAATAGCATCATTGTTCCCAACACTTGGAGCAATGGAGTGGCGGAACTTCCGAAGGACAATGTCATACACGGGCTTCAAGCCATGGGTGCCTCCAATGGTGCCGTTAGTCTCATATCACTCGGCCATATCATTCTTGTCGTAGCGGTCATCATCATTGTGCAACCTCATACCAGCAGGCTCTTCAAACCCGTGGAAGGGGTAACCAAGAAGAGCAGCCAAATCCTTGATGGAAGCCTGAAGTCTGAATCTTCCTGACATCCAAGTCTGTGGCGAAGAACTGATGGATCAAGGGAATGCTGTAGTTGCATTGACGGGTCATAAGGGGCCGAAGCCCAAGAGCATCCACAATAGTGACAGCACCCCCATAGTAGCTTCTCTTCTTCTCAAGATAGTCGAAGTCAATGCTCTGCATCGGGCACACGCGCTTCTTCTCAGAGAAGCCGCAGTAGAGCTCATCATGAAGGAGCTTCATGTCCAAGCTGTGGAAGATCTGGTGCTCCTTCGGATTGGCATAGTCAAATGTGCACCTCCACTGATAGAAATCCGAGGCAGACTGTGACGCCCTAAAATCGGTACTATGTAGATTTAAGCGTTCCCGCCGAAATCCGCATAATAACGATGTTAGGTCGCCCACCAGACATAATGTGCACGCCGAAACATGCGCATTATGTGGGTGGAATTGTGATAACATTACAACAGTTCCGATACATCCACAAATACAACAGAAGATAAAATTACAACAACGACTCGAACGAGTCAAGATACAAATGATACAATACAAAGATTCAAATGACAGCGGAAGCAGAAATAGTATCCGACTACGGATAACATGCAAATTGGACTAAGAGTCCTGAAGATAAGCGATGGCGCCATATCCCTGCCCAGCCAAGCCGGATGGATTCCCAAGCTAACGTCGTCAGACTTCAAACCTGTTGACTGCAATAAAGCACATCCCAAAAGAGGGTCAGGGCACTCCCTGGCAAGAAAAACCGACTTGCCTACTTTCTACACCATCTCCCAAAATATGGGGTAGGTGGACTTAGCGGCAGCAGCACTAGCAATCTAAAGAGACACGCTACAACTTCCGTCTAATCAGAGAGGGATAAGAGAGCGCATAAAGTAAACATCTACAACTAACACCAAACATAACCCATTCTCGAATTAACCCCCTCAACCAAATATGAGGAAGCAATTCGGGAAACTCACACGTTGAACAGTTTTAAGTATAATTTATTGTGAAAGTAATTCTATATTACTCGTCAAATTAATTAACATTAATTAGGTGCAAGTTGTCTAGATCTTGTTAGCCAGCATCATCACCAAAGTCGTCCATAACCGTGGACACGGCTCATCGATAAGATTATACCCTGCAGGGGTGCACTACTGTACCCATACTCGCATGATCAACCCAAGCAAGCATAAGGGCTTCTCAACACGACTTATTCCTTCACAACAGCAAGTCCAAGTGCCACCCATATGAGTTGTTTCCCGCGTCAAGAGTCTGGCCGAATCTCAATTGCGGACTCATTAGTTTGTGTATGCGCGCCATGCGGCTCAAACCACAGTAGGAACTGTCCGCTTCGCTCGCACCACCCCTATATGACCCCCCGTATCAAGTAACCTCTCATCAATCATCATCATCATGCACATGGATATGAGCAAATGGAAAACCCGAACTAGTTGCGGCACATGGACAAGCTGTAGATCCGTTCAAAGTCGAGGGGGGCTCCATAGGGCCTCCCACAAGTGGTTAGTGCGCTCAAAATTGGATCCGAGGACAAAATCTAAGTTCCTAGGTCGACACTGAGCAGAACAAAGCACCTCGCAAGGCCTTCCGCCTGGTGCCTTATCTTTTAATTATAATACCCCAATACAAGATAGCATTTTATTAAAGTAGAACAAACTATCATACTAAGCAGATGAAACATAAGACCAACAGATGACTCGCACAATCAACTCTAAGCATGCGCTACGACTCGCAAGGCCAACAGATAAACATGCAACATGTATTAGGTTGTGGGGATAAAGCTGTATGGGCTGCAGGATAAACATGTGATGGGATCGCAGTTCAAGAATCGATAACTAGGGTAGCAGAGATCAACGGCAGGAATGAAAGACAATGTATAGGTAAACAAGCAAATTTTGCTTGCCTGGAATCCCGCATGGAAGCAGATCTTGTCGTTGCTCACACATCTCAACGTCTTATCCGCGAAGAAGCAACAAACACTGGAAAGCGTAAAAGATGCATTTTACAACTACGGCAAAAGATCCAGCACGATCATATGAGAATGATGAATGGCATGTCAAGATGCAATGCGAGATGCACCTAATCCAAATTAAGCGGAACCGGAATTCCGACAATTAATATTTAGGTGCACGTTATTTATTTACCAGCAATATTAAATGTTGGTTAGCATGGCAACACATGGCATGGGTGATCTAATTAAATTAAATGGAATAGGGCATTATATATTTATTACCCCTAACATTCCATATTTAATTATTTAGGTGCAATTAACAAATTATACTAAGCAATTAAAATAAAAGATGCAAAATGGCATAAGAATGTCATATTAATGTTCCTTGCATTTTTCTGATATAAAAACATATAAAGATTATTTAATTTGGAGTTATAAAATAAAAGTTATTAGCATATTAAGTTTAGGGGGGTTTCTGCAATTTACAGGACCTATTCGTGATGGATACAGTGCTGGGGAGGGTTTTTATGGTGAAACAGAGAAGACAGGGGGCTCTGTGCAAATATTCCTGCGCAGATCTGGATCTGGCGTTTGGTACCGTGCATGTGTCCAGCCGAAGAGACTGACAAGCGGGTCTCCCGCGCTGACTGGGCGCTGACTGCGCGGGTGCGGCGCACTCGGTCATTGACCGGTGGGCCCATGGTGTCAGCGAGGGGAAAACAAAAAGGAGGGCTTTTCTCCCAACGTGCCCGGTGGGAATCGAACTCGCGTCGCGGCGAGCATGGTTCGGCGCTGCTGGCCACTGGGGTTTGGAGTGTGTTGTTGACATAACTAGGTTCGCATTGTTTTTTAACAGGAAGAGCAGATATGTTGTCTGACGAAACTGCAATCGCCGGCACAGGAAGTGGCCGTGGCGGAGGGAAAACCGGCGTCGATCACGAACTCGGGCGGCGCTGGCCGGGGTCTGTGGGTGCTGTGGGTGCGGGATAGTGCGTGGGGTGCTGGGACGAGTAGATCGGGGCCGGGGAAGAAGAGAGGAGGCCCAAGCCGTGAGCTTTGGAGATCGGCCATGGCAATGGCGGAGGGGTCGAGGAAGAACTCGTCGATTCCGCCAGCAAAAAAGAGAGGGGAAGGCAGGGATGGAACCGAAGCTCACCATGGGGGTTTGCGGTGCAGCAGTTCGTGCACGAGGAGGTCCGAGACGCCGGAATCGCTCGACGGACGTCGCCGGCCGTGGCGGATGGCGGAGAAGGATGCGACGCCCGCAATGAATCCCAGTCCAATTGCTTCAGAGCAGATGTCGAGGAGGACACCGCGCTGCTTCTCGGGGGCTTCGGGGACCTTCGACCGTGTCGCAGCGGCAGCTCGACGGCGAGGAGGCTCCGGTGAGAATTTTGTGGGGAAGCAAAACAGAGAAGAGAGGAGGGGTCGGTGGCGGCGCGTGTAGGGGAGGAGGAAGGAGGTTGTTAGGGTTTCAGAGGGCAGTGGGGAGAAGGCTTTAAGGGAGGGGAAAGGTGGGAGGAGGTGGGGGCACCATGGCCGGCTCTCCCTGCCTCGCTGGAAAGTCTCTCTCCCGAACGGAGAAGACGACAGGGAGAGAGGGCTGGGCTGGCCTTTGGGCTTGGAGTGGGGAGTTCGGCCCAGGAAGTTATTTTTTTTTGTTTTCCTGCTGTTTTATCATTTTCTTCTTTATTCTTTTCCTGTTTTTATGTTTTAAAACAAAATAGAGGAAGAAAAAGCTATATAGACTTTTGGCAGATATTAATAGTTTAAAAAATACACAATTTAATACACTAGTTTGAAAATTTGCAAAACATTTGAAAACTCATATTTGAATTAATTTGATTTGCATTTGAATTTAAAAGTGGGAAAGAATTTAAATGGAGTTGAATTTAAATGCAACAATGCAAATGATGCATGAGGATGTCATGTTGAAGCAAAAAGAAAAACAAACAATTTTCTAAATTTGGAAAATTCCCGGGGCGTTACAATCGACACCACTAACAAGGGATCGCGTCCCGCGATCCACGCCGAGACCACAAGAAGAGAGGGGTAACTATCGAGTCTTCACGCTCCGGGATGAACTTCTCGACACCACTAACAAGTGATTGTTGCTCCACCTTGAAATTCTCGACACCACTAACAAGGGATTGTTGCTCACGACGAAGACGACTCCGAAAGATCGAACCTAATAGGGTAAAAGGCAAGAAATTTTCCACCCACACGTAGGATCCTAAAACTTTGAAAGTTGGATAAGAGAAGAGACTCCAAATCAAATAAGGTAAGAGGAGAAGTAGAATAGAGGTAAGGAGTAAAAAGAAACATATTGAGATCTTTTCAAAATAATTTTAGTCAAATAGTTTAGACACTCTACAAACATCGACCGTTAGCGAGGTTATCCTACAGGCTTTTGCGGACCCGCTGCTTCGATAACCATTCGTATCGAAACAACAAGGAGATCGAAACCAAGGCTCTGATACCACTTTGTGACGCCCTAAAATCGGTACTATGTAGATTTAAGCGTTCCCGCCGAAATCCGCATAATAACGATTTTAGGTCGCCCACCAGACATAATGTGCACGCCGAAACATGCGCATTATGTGGGTGGAATTGTGATAACATTACAACAGTTCCGATACATCCACAAATACAACAGAAGATAAAATTACAACAACGACTCGAACGAGTCAAGATACAAATGATACAATACAAAGATTCAAATGACAGCGGAAGCAGAAATAGTATCCGACTACGGATAACATGCAAATTGGACTAAGAGTCCTGAAGATAAGCGATGGCGCCATATCCCTGCCCAGCCAAGCCGGATGGATTCCCAAGCTAACATCGTCAGACTTCAAACCTGTTGACTGCAATAAAGCACATCCCAAAAGAGGGTCAGGGCACTCCCTGGCAAACAAAACCGACTTGCCTACTTTCTACACCATCTCCCAAAATATGGGGTAGGTGGACTTAGCGGCAACAGCACTAGCAATCTAAAGAGACACACTACAACTTCCGTCTAATCAGAGAGGGATAAGAGAGCGCATAAAGTAAACATCTACAACTAACACCAAACATAACCCATTCTCGAATTAACCCCCTCAACCAAATATGAGGAAGCAATTCGGGAAACTCACACGTTGAACAGTTTTAATTATAATTTATTGTGAAAGTAATTCTATATTACTCGTCAAATTAATTAACATTAATTAGGTGCAAGTTGTCTAGATCTTGTTAGCCAGCATCATCACCAAAGTCGTCCATAACCGTGGACACGGCTCATCGATAAGATTATACCCTGCAGGGGTGCACTACTGTACCCATACTCGCATGATCAACCCAAGCAAGCATCAGGGCTTCTCAACACGACTTATTCCTTCACTACAGCAAGTCCAAGTGCCACCCATATGAGTTGTTACCCGCGTCAAGAGTCCGGCCGAATCTCAATTGCGGACTCATAAGTTTGTGTCTGCGCGCCATGCGGCTCAAACCACAGTAGGAACTGTCCGCTTCGCTCGCACCACCCTTATCTGACCCCCCGTATCAAGTAACCTCTCATCAATCATCATCATCATGCACATGGATATGAGAAAATGGAAAACCCGAACTAGTTGCGGCACATGGACAAGCTGTAGATCCGTTCAAAGTCGAGGGGGGCTCCATAGGGCCTCCCACAAGTGGTTAGTGCGCTCAAACTTGGACCCGAGGACAAAATCTCAGTTCCTAGGTCGACACTGAGCAGAACAAAGCACATCGCAAGGCCTTCCGCCTGGTGCCTTATCTTTTAATTATAATACCCCAATACAAGATAGCATTTTATTAAAGTAGAAAAAACTATCATACTAAGCAGATGAAACATAAGACCAACAGACGACTCGCACAATCAACTCTAAGCATGCGATACGACTCGCAAGGCCAACAGATAAACATGCAACATGTATTAGGTTGTGGGGATAAAACTGTATGGGCTGCAGGATAAACATGTGACGGGATCGCAGTTCAAGAATCGATAACTAGGGTAGCAGAGATCAACGGCAGGAATGGAATACAATCTATAGGTAAACAAGCAAATTTTGCTTGCCTGGAATCCCGCATGGAAGCAGATCTTGTCGTTGCTCACACATCTCAACGTCTTATCCGCGAAGAAGCAACAAACACTGGAAAGCGTAAAAGATGCATTTTACAACTACGGCAAAAGATCCAGCATGATCATATGAGAATGATGCATGGCATGTCAAGATGCAATGCGAGATGCACCTAATCCAAATTAAGCGGAACCGGAATTCCGACAATTAATATTTAGGTGCAAGTTATTTATTTACCAGCAATATTAAATGTTGGTTAGCATGGCAACACATGGCATGGGTGATCTAATTAAATTAAATGGAATAGGGCATTATATATTTATTACCCCTAACATTCCATATTTAATTATTTAGGTGCAATTAACAAATTATACTAAGCAATTAAAATAAAAGATGCAAAATGGCATAAGAATGTCATATTAATGTTCCTTGCATTTTTCTGATATAAAAACATATAAAGATTATTTAATTTGGAGTTATAAAATAAAAGTTATTAGCATATTAAGTTTAGGGGTGTTTCTGCAATTTACATGACCTATTCGTGATGGATACAGTGCTAGGGAGGGTTTTTATGGTGAAACAGAGAAGACAGGGGGCTCTGTGCAAATATTCCTGCGCAGATCTGGATCTGGCGTTTGGTACCGTGCGTGTGTCCAGCCGAAGAGACTGACGCGCGGGGCCCCCGCGCTGACTGGGCGCTGAGTGCGCGGGTGCGGCGCACTCGGTCGCTGACCGGTGGGCCCGTGGTGTTAGCGAGGGGAAAACAAAAAGGAGGGCTTTTCTCCCAACGTGCCCGGTGGGAATCGAACTCGCGTCGCGGCGAGCATGGTTCGGCGCTCCTGGCCACTGGGGTTTGGAGTGTGTTGTTGACATAACTAGGTTCGCATTATTTTTTAACAGGAAGAGCAGATATGTTGTCTGACGAAACTGCAATCGCCGGAACAGGCAGTGGCCGTGGCGGAGTGAAAACCGGCGTCGATCATGAACTCGGGCGGCGCTGGCCGGGGTCTGTGGGTGCTGTGGGTGCGGGATAGTGTGTGGGGTGCTGGGACGAGTAGATCGGGGCCGGGGAAGAAGAGAGGAGGCCCAAGCCGTGAGCTTTGGAGCTCGACCATGGCAATGGCGGAGGGGTCGAGGACGAACTCGTCGAGTCCGCCAGCAAAAAAGAGAGGGGAAGGCGGGGATGGAACTGAAGCTCACCATGGGGGTTCGCGGTGCAGCAGTTCGTGCACGAGGAGGTCCGGGACGCCGGAATCGCTCGACGGACGTCGCCGGCCGTGGCGGATGGCGGAGAAGGATGCGACGCCCGCAATGAATCCCGGTCCAATTGCTTCAGAGCAGATGTCGAGGAGGACACCGCGCTGCTTCTCGGGGGCTTCGGGGACCTTCGACCGTGTCGCAGCGGCAGCTCGACGGCGAGGAGGCTGCGGTGAGAATTTTGTGGGGAAGCAAAACAGAGAAGAGAGGAGGGGTCGGTGGCGGCGCGAGTAGGGGAGGAGGAAGGAGGTTGTTAGGGTTTCAGAGGGCAGTGGGGAGAAGGCTTTAAGGGAGGGGAAAGGTGGGAGGAGGTGGGGGCACCATGGCCGGCTCTCCCTGCCTCGCTGGAAAGTCTCTCTCCCGTACAGAGAAGACGACAGGGAGAGAGGGCTGGGCTGGCCTTTGGGCCTTGAGTGGGGAGTTCGGCCCAGGAAGGTATTTTTTTTTGTTTTCCTGCTGTTTTATCATTTTCTTCTTTATTCTTTTCCTGTTTTTATGTTTTAAAACAAAATAGAGGAAGAAAAAGCTATATAGACTTTTGGCAGATATTTATAGTTTCAAAAATACACAATTTAATACACTAGTTTGAAAATTTGCAAAACATTTGAAAACTCATATTTGAATTAATTTGATTTGCATTTGAATTTAAAAGTGGGAAAGAATTTAAATGGAGTTGAATTTAAATGCAACAATGCAAATGATGCATGAGGATGTCATGTTGAAGCAAAAAGAAAAACAAACAATTTTCTGAATTGGGAAAATTCCCGGGGCGTTACACAGACATGCGCATAACAGAGACAGCGGGCCCCTTGTTTTTCTTGTTGAAACGAGCTGCAGAAGACTGAACCCAAGCTGGATCTGGCTGATGCTCTTCCTCAGACAAGATCTCCTCTTCTTCTTCGTCTTGAGCTGGTCCACGACTTGCCCTTCTCTTCACAACCTGCTTCTTAGGACGACTAGGGCGACTGCCAGCCTGACTCCCTGCCCCTGCATGTACACAGCATAGATATAGAGGAAAGCACGGGGATAAGCACTCATGTCCAAGGAAACAAGATTCAGTAGCAAACAGAATTAGTCCTGAAATTTCTGATTTTGGGCCGGAAGTTCCGGTTTTGGTCTGAAAGTTCTGGTCAGGTGGACCGGAAGTTCCGGTCTGGGGGACCGGAAGTTCCGGTGCCCCGGAAACTTCCGGCAATTCTTCCGGGCAAAGTTCCGGTTTCTCCAGTGGCTGGAGAAACTGGACTTAGTCGCAGGAGGAATTGCTGGAATTGTCCAGGCACCGGAAGTTTCGGCCTGTAGGCCGGAAGTTCCGGTTTTTCAGACACAAACCGAAAATTCCTCTATATCACTACTGAGAGATTGTAGGGCAAGCCTAAGAGATGGTTTCTACCAAGGGATTCTACATAATATGTTCTAAATCCACTAGGTTAAACGAAATGAGATTCGTCCTAGATTTGAAAATAGAAGACATTACCGAAGTCCATGGCGAAAACCGATCGGAGAAAACGGATCCCCTCGTCGAGGAGATGCAGATCCGGCTTTGAACCGAAGGAATCCGAGGTCGGAAGGCCTCAGATTGATTTGGTGGAGTTCTAGGGCTCGGGAGAGGAGAGAGAAATCGAATCTGGGCGGCGCGGGGGTGGAAGAACCGTTCGAAACGAAGCAGTTCACCCCGCGCAGCCCTATTTATAGACCCGAGCCACTTAAGCCGGAAGTTCCGGTCCTCACACCGGAAATTCTGGTGCACCGGAAGTTTCCGGTCTTTCTTCCGGGCAAAGTTCCGGTTTCTCCAGGGGATGGAGAATTCCGGACTTAGCCACTGGAAGAAAGGCTGGAAATTTCCTAGCACCGGAAGTTCCGGCCAGGAGGTCGGAAGTTCCGGTGCACCGGAAACTTCCGGTCTTTCTTCCGGGCAAGGTTCCGGTTTCTCCAGGGGATGGAGAATTCTAGACTTTGTCACTGGAGGAAAGACAGGAGTTTCCTGAGCACCGGAAGTTCCGGTCTGAGACCCGGAATTTCCGTACTTAAGGAAAACCATACCAAATTATCTGGAAAATAAAAAAAATGGACATGAGCGATGGAATAGCAGGGTTCAAGGGGGAAGGCTTAGGTGAGAAATCCAAACTGATGATGGTACTTCACACTCAAGTTACAAAAAGCAATAAGTTGTCAAGAAGACCAGCTTGAGTGTGTTTTCCATAGAACCAAGAAGATGCAAATGAGAAATCAGCGAAAGTCAATAAAACCAACTCGTCCAAGAAAAATAGGAAGAGGTTGGTGGCCGAGGCCACCATGTTGGAGTGTCGGGCATGTCACCGCGAAGATATATCTTGGGTACAAACTACTACTCGTCGTTTTAGCTCAAGATAGTCATAAGAATGAATATAGAGATAAAAGAACACTTGTTATTGGCATAATGGGGGGAGAGATGGTCCAATGTATTAGGACCGCACTCCCCCCATTTCCATGCCAGAATCTAAACAAGATAAGATGCAATTATGCCCTAGGTGAGTGTGCAAGCGATCAAGCTAAGGACCTCGAATCAATGATATTCAGCTCATTCCTCAAAAAGCAAAACCTTCCTTCCTCAAGGGGCTTCGTGAAGATATCCGCCAATTGATCCCTTGTGCCCACATAAGATAAGTCAATGTCTGCTCGGGCCACATGATCTCTTATGAAATGATGGCGGATCTCAATGTGCTTGGTTCTTGAATGTTGCACCGGGTTGTAAGCAATATTGATGGCACTTTCGTTGTCACATAGAAGAGGCACTTTGTCGCAATCGACTCCGTATTCCTTTAAAGTTTGCCTCATCCATAGCAACTGAGTGCAACAACTTGCGGCGGCAACATACTCGGCTTCGGCGGTGGAGAGAGATATACAGTTTTGCTTCTTAGAAGACCAACTTACCAAGGACCTCCCAATAAATTGACAAGCGCCGGAGGTTGACTTCCTATCATCATGATCTCCCGCCCAATCGGAGTCCGTGTACCCACATAATGAGAAATTTGCATCCTTGGGGTACCACAATCCATAGGTTGGGGTATAAGCCAAATATCTAAAGATTCTCTTGACCGCCACATCATGGCTTTCTTTAGGAGTCGCCTGATATCTTGCACACACTCCTACGGCTAGCACTATATCCGGTCTAGATGCACAAAGGTAGAGGAGAGATCCAATCATGGAGCGGTATACCTTTTGTTCCACATCCTTACCCTTCGGGTTGAGCTCAAGGTGGCATTTAGTTTGCATTGGGGTAGAGGCACCCTTGAGATCAAGCAACTCGTACTTCTTGAGCATGTCTTGAATGTACTTTGCTTGGTTGATGAACGTTCCTTCCCTCAATTGTTTGATCTCAAATCCGAGGAAGAACTTCATCTCGCCCATCATAGACATCTCAAACCTGTCAGTCATAAGCTTAGAAAATTCTTCGTTAAATGCTTTGTTAGTCGATCCAAATATAATGTCATCCACATATAATTGACAAATGAAAAGCTCTCCATTAACTTTCTTAGTGAAAAGTGTGGGGTCGATTTCCCCAACTTGGAATCCACGGTCTACAAGTAGTTCTCTAAGGTGCTTGTACCACGCTCGTGGGGCTTGTTTAAGGCCATAGAGTGCCTTATCCAACTTGTAGACATGGTTCGGATACTTGAGGTCCTCGAACCCCAGTGGTTGCTTAACATAAACAAGTTCATTTAGTGGACCATTTAAAAAAGCGGATTTAACATCCATTTGTTGCAACTTAAAGTTATGATGAGAGGCATAGGCAAGAAGAATACAGATTGACTCAAGTCGAGCCACGGGCGCGTAGGTTTCTCCAAAGTCAATGCCTTCAATTTGGGAGTAACCTTGAGCCACCAATCTTGCCTTGTTCCTCACCACCATGACATGTTCATCTTGCTTGTTCTTGAAACTCCACTTGGTGCCGATAACATTGCGGCAATCTTTGGGTCTTTCCACCAAATTCCACACCTTGTTGCGCTCGAAGTTGTTGAGCTCTTCATGCATAGCATCAAGCCAATCTTTATCTTCAAGAGCTTCAAAGACCTTCTTGGGTTCCACCATGGAGATGTGAGCTTGATGTTCACTAAACCTTGCAGGTTGTCTTCGGGTGGAGACCTTGCTTCTCACATCACCAAGCACCTTGTCAAGAGATAGAGCTCTAAATTCTTGTGAGGTGCCAACCCTATTCAAGCGGCGGATCTCGATTTCCCTCCGAGTGGTGGGAGGAATCGCTTGATCATCTTGATCATTCATGTCTCCGCCTTGACAGAATTGATGGCCTTTATCAACGAACGGTGAAACTGATGAGGGAGGAGGTTGATCTTGGCCTTGGGGAGAAGTGCTCCATGGAAAATCCTTGGTACCGGAAGTTCCGGTCTGAGGGACCGGAAGTTCCGGTCTTGGCACCGGAAGTTCCGGATCGGAGACCGGAAGTTCCGGACATGTGACCGGAAGTTCCGGACCATACACCGAAAGATCACGTCCATCGACCGGAAGTTCCGGGCCAAAGGCCGGAAGTTCCGTTGTACCAGAAATTACAGGGACAGATGCAGTTTCTTGAGCTTCTTCTCGTTGAGACAAGTTGGGCACGGCGTTGTTGTCGAGTGTTTCTTGTTGGGTAGAACCGTGTTGAGCAACCTCATAGTAGAGTTCAACGGGGCGGTGGACTCCCAACCCCATTCTTCGGATAGCATCTTGAGGTTGATCATCACCTACAACGGAAACACCACTTTGCTCCACAAGGTAACCGTCATTCTCCTCGAACACCACACTACAAGTTTCTATGATTATGCGCGAGGCCTTATCATAGACTCTATAAGTGTGGGATTCAGATCCGTAGCCCACAAATGTCCCTTCAAGAGACTTAGAATCAAACTTGCCTAAACGAACACCTTTGATGAGATAAAAACACTTACAACCAAAGACTCGGAAGTAGGAGATATTGGGCTTGTTCCCGGTGAGCACTTCATAGGGGGTCTTCATGAGTCCTTTGCGGAAGAAGAATCGGTTGGAAGAATGGCAAGCGGTGTTGACGGCTTCGGCGCAAAAGTTGTGAGGGGACTTGAATTCGGCCATCATCGACCTTGCCATCTCAATAAGAGTGCGATTCTTCCTTTCGGCTACACCATTTTGTTGGGGAGTATAAGCAGCGGAATATTGATGACGAATCCCTTCTTCACTAAGGAACTCGTTTAAGGTGTAGTTCTTGAACTCGGACCCGTTGTCACTTCTTATCGCCAAGATAGGGACATTGTGTTGACGTTGAGCCTCATTGGAGAAGTCGATGATAGTTTGTTGAGTCTCCATCTTCGTCTTAAGAAGAAAACCCATGTGTATCTTGAATAGTCATCAACAATCACCAAGCAATATTTCTTGCCACCAAGACTAGCTTCCGGAATGGGACCAAAGAGATCAACATGGAGAAGCTCCAAAACCCACTTTGAAGAGATGATGGTCTTGCTTGGATGGTAGATGTCATGCATTTTTCTTCAACACACGCCCTACACATTCGATCCTTCGAGAAAGAAACATGGTCTTTTAGTCCTTTGATATGGCCACCCTTGTGGAGACTTTGCAAAGTCCTCATGTTGACATGGGCTAGTCGGCGATGCCATAGCCAACCCAAGTCCGCCTTTGCGAATAGGCACATTGTATGGGAAGTGGTGACTCCGGAGAAGTCAACCACATAGAGCCCATTCTCAATGTACCCAACGAAAGACACATTGAGAGACTTGCTCCGCAAGAGAATGACCATTTCCTTTTCGAAGACAACGGTATAACCCAAACAAGTTAAGGAATAGACCGAGATTAAGTTGAAACCTAGCGACTCGACAAGCAAGACATTCACAAGTGTGATGTCCGGTGCCACTACCACCTTGCCGAGCCCTATTACCTTAGACTTTGAATTGTCACCATATGTAACGGTCATTTGATCATCATTGGGCTTCAACTCCGTTACAATCTCCTTGCTTCCGGTCATATGACTAGTGCACCCACTATCAATTATCCATTTCGATCCTCCGGAAGCAAGGCCGTACACACAATTAATTCTTTGGTTTAGGTACCCATTTTGCAATGGGTGCCTTTTGGTTAGCAACAAGGGTCTTTGGAACCCAAATAGCATACTCAATATAACCATCAAAAGGACCAATGTATCTAGCATAGACATCCCCATAATAATCAACATATAAAGCATTGTTGGGGTTAGATATGCCCGCAAAGTCATCACGAGTGGGAGTGCCCCTTGTGGCATTTCCACTCGTAATATCATCTTTCTTGGCTTGTGCGGGCTTGATCTTCTTCTTCTCCTTAGCAACATAGCCTAGACCTTCCTTACCCTTGTGGGGCACTCGCTCATGAAGAGGAGTAGTGAGCTTCCCTTTGCCTTTATCAAGGGAGGTCTTGGGCTCGGTTGCCATGGAGGGAACAAACAAGATCCTAGCTTTATCCTTGACAACATTTGCATTAGTATTCAAAGGAGTAGAAGTACTAGGTTTCTCAAGAATAGATATCCGAGTTTGGAGTTGATCACGAGACTTGAGGAGACGTTCGTGATCACTTGTCAATACCTTGTGAGTATTTTCAAGTGACTCGAAGTCTTCGCAAAGTCTAGCATGAGCAACTACAAGCTCGGACTTTTCATTTTGCACAATTTTACATTTAGCAAAGTAGAGATCACGATCCTTAGTGATCTTAGCAAGTTGCTCCTTGAGGAGAGCATGAGCTTCTTGTTCATCTTCGAGAGAGGATTGGAGGGACACCTTAGCGTGTGCATCCTCTCTCTCAATCTCACCTTTTAAATCAAGCTCATCCTCAAGCTCACCTATACGACTCATAATTGAGTCAAAGTGTTTCTTTCCTTCTCCTTGCAAGTTAGTCATGCATTTATCAAAAGCAATAGTTTCTTCCTTGAATTCTAGGCTCATTCCATCATCAATGTCATGGGAAATGGAGGTAGGGGACAATTTTACCTCGGATGTCTTTGCCATGAGACATCTTGAATTCTTGATGATGGGGCTCTCATTTGGGGAGGAGAAGAGTGATGGAGGAGTGGAAGAAATGGCTAGTGCGGCCACTTGCGTTGGAGTATCCTCCTTGTCACTATCTTCATCATCGGTGGGGTATTGCTCTTGAGTTACCAAGACAATCTTTTGGTTCTTCTTGAAGAAGGGCTTCTTCATGGGCATGGACCCCTTGCCCTTCGTCTTGGCCACGAGCCTCCCACCATGATCCTCTCTTCTCTCCCATGGGCAATCGGCAACAAAGTGGCTTTTGTCATCACAATTATAGCAAAGCCTCACTTTGTTGAATGGCTTTCCTCCGTTGGGGGGAAACTTCTTGTCAATCCTTGCTTTGGCCCTTCCGGGGTTCTTCCAAAAGGTTCTCGCCGCAAGACCCATGTGTTGAGTGAGAGTGCTTGAGAGAGCTTCACTAGATAGCTCGACTTGATCATCACACTCCTCTTCATCCTCTTCTTCAACGGTGGCCTTCAAGGCAATTGAGGCATGCTTGTGCATCCATATGGCTCTAGCTCTTGCATCTTGTGCAATCTTGGAGGCCACCTTGTATGCGGTCATCTCTTGCATAACTTCATTGGATGTCATCTTTGCGAAGTCATGTCTCCCTTGGAGTGTCTTCAAATCCGTTTCCTCAAAGGGCAAGAGAGCGGTCACAAACTTCCTCTTGATCCAAGCATCATCAATGTACACCGCCCCGAGGTTCTTGAAGGAGTTGGCAACCAAAACCAACCTCCGGTACATGTCCTCGTGGATTTCTCCATCCAACTTGTAGAACCCTTCCACCTCATTGCATAAGGCATCATACCGGTTCTTCTTCATGCTCTCATTCCCGACGAAGATGTCGGAAAGAGCATTCCAAACTTCCTTGGCGGTGGAGAATTGTTGAATGAGCGCCATGTCCTTCTCTCCAACGGCCATTTGGAGTTGATGAAGAGCGGTGGCGTTGAGTTGGCTATCAACCACCTCTCTTCTTGTCAAGTTGGTTGGATCATGGGGCTTGTACCCTTCTTCAATGATACGCCAAAGCTCAATGGAGGCACTACATAGATGAGACTTCATTAGAAATTCCCATTGAGAGAAATGAGTAGGTTTAATCTTAGGAGGATCACTTCTAAAGTTTACATGAGGGTGAGGGATAGGAGGGTTAGGAGAGTAATTATGGTTGACATTATGAAATTCCTCTCCTTTGGGGGTGTTAGAGGAGCTAGGTGATTCATCCTTTTCCGCCTTCCCGAGGGGAACACTTGAGGTAACATCTTTGGACGCATCCGAAGATGACTCCTTAGAGTTCCCCGCATGTTCCTTAGGAGGAGGAGAGGGAGAAGTAGCCTCGGGCTCCTTAGACTTCAAGAGTGCCATGAGCATCTCATTCATCTTGAGGAGTTGGGCCTCCAAGGACGATCTCATATCAATAAGATCGGCCATGGTTGCCCCTTTGGCTAACGCCTCCTTCTCCGCCTCTAATTTTTCACGGGCGGCCCTCTCGGCATCGGATTCCATCATCGTTGAACTTAGGCGGTTAAGCCCTTAAAAGTGAACCTGGCTCTGATACCAATTGAACGGGAATCCGGCACCTAGAGGGGGGGGGGGGTGAATAGGTGCTATTACAAATTTTAGGTCTTTTCAAATTTAGGCTCAGAACAAAGGTAAATTCTCTAGATATGCAACTACGGTGAATTTACCTAAATGATAATCTAAGCAATAACAAGATAAACAAGCTAACAAGACAAGCAAGTAAGGGAGCAAAGATAAAGGGAACCGAGTGAAGCACGCGGAGACGGAGATGTAATCCCGAGTTCCACCCAAGGGTGTACGTCTCGTTTGGAGAGGTGTGCGCTACCACAACAGGTTAGCCGCAACGCCACAAAGGCTCACCTTCTTCTCCGATGAACTCAACCACAAAGGTTTCGAGTCCACCTTCCACTATTGATCCCCTTTTAGGGCGGAGATCGAATCCCTTACAAAGCTTGAGGCACACACCCACAACTGAATTGGGGGCTCCCAAGAAGACCACAAAAGGTCAAGACCACAACAGGTCAAGCTTACACCAAGTACCAACAATGGTAAGACCTAGGTTTTCCTTGAGGAAACCCTAGACTCGAAATCCCCATGTGAATGGGGAAAGAATTCAAATCGCTTCGGTGAAGTAGTAGATCCGGGCCTTCTCCTTCACTCCTCCAAGGATCAACGGATTTGGGTGGAGGAGTTGCGAGATCTTGAAGATTTGAGCTTCAGCAATTTATGATAAGAGAGAGTGTGAGAGCTAAAAAGGTTGGAGGTAGGTGGAGGGGTATTTATACCCCCCTCCACCAACTAGCCGTTTTTCACTGCGCAGGCCGGAACTTCCGGTCACCCCGGAAAGTTCCGGCCAAAGTTCCGGAGGAACATCCGGTTTGGCCAGGGCGCAGGTAGTTCCAGACTTGGAGAAAAACCAGCATGTTCAGCACCGGAACTTCCGGTGGTTTGGCCGGAACTTCCGGTCGCCCGGAAAGATCCGGCCAAAGTTCCGGCTTTGCCCGAGTGCGAGCAATTCCTGACTTAGCCGATTTTCTCGTTTGTCTGGAACGGAACTTCCGGTCGAGGGCCGGAACTTCCGGTTGCCCGGAAAGTTCCGGCCAAACTTCCGGTGAAAGTTCCGCCTTTGCCAGGGGCTAAATCCAAAAAGGACTTAGCCATTTTCTGGCCAGATGGAAATGTCCGGTGCTGAGCCCGGAAGTTCCGGCCCTTCCTTCCGGTCACAGCACCGGAACTTCCGGCCTGTCAAAACAGGAAAAACTGCCAGCCAGTTCTCTCATACAACCCTGATGATTTTCATCCTTTTTGTTCTTCAAGGTTATGTAGTATCTGAAATACTCAGGCACACCGTTAAACATCCTTTTCGTGTTGTCATTCCTAATCAAAACTCAGGAGACAGAAAATGCTCTTTCACCGGGTGTCTGTCTCTCTCACTATAGTGAATATCCAATTTAGAAAGAGTTGATAATTGTAGTGTACCTGCACTTTAAATAAGGCAGATACCTGTGTATAGTGCAAATCACTGGATCGATTCATTTGCACACACAGTTTACGATGTAATATCACAACAAAGCGTCAATTTTATTACATCGATGATCCAGAATTACAAAATATTTGATACAAGTTGCATAGCATAAATCTAGCATTGAAAAAGTACATAGCGGAAATACAATAGCAGTGAGTCTCTATCACTTTCATGCTGCCACAGGCGAAAACATGTTGGTTGTAGACTCGAAACCTATATACGAAACCTCACTCGTCATCTGAACAATCTGCAATAAGAAAAATATTGCAACAACGTGGGTCAGATTCCATTAGAAATGGAGTCTGGCAAGTGACACTATGGTGGACACTTAATGGAATAACTCTATAGCCTATATGCATATTTGGCTGGTGGAGTTCAAGGCTATTTTGCATAAAGCCAATTTTTCCTATCTTTTTGGAAACACTTTCTTCAAATCAAGACAAGTATGGCATGAAAACCATAAATCTCATCTTCCCTTGTTCACCCATCATGTTTTATTTCTGAAGTTGGAATGGTGGAATCCTCCGTTGACGTCCGTGATCAGCTGCTCTAATTGTCCGTACCGGGGACACGGCTAAGTACTTAGTTTTACACTCTGCAGAGGTTGTGCACTTTCACCTTTAGACTCAATTTGTCCGAGAAATCCTATACACGCGGAGTGTATTATGGAAAGGAGAGAATTGAGAAAAGAACTTTTAGAAGAAGAATGCAACCATACTAGCAAGACCCGTTCCACCTATCATCCCCCTACATCTGCTTGTCAAGCTGACAGGTTGCACCCTCACAACTTAATTATTCTAGACAGAGCCCATTGTCAAAAGGATGCACGGGAAGCAATCGTCACTCGCAGTTCTTCAGATTCCTCTGTTCCCTGGGTGGCCATCCACAAGTGCACATACTCCAGGAACCATAGACATGGACCCGAGTAGCCACTCAACTTCGCCACCATACAATCAATCCACCCAGGAGGTTTATTAATTTAGTGGATGTGCACTCTCAGGTGAAAATCACCATGCTCACGGCCCTAAGTAGAATAGACATTCATCTTAGGCGACGACAACCATGAGCATAGCCCTGAGTAGTCACTTATCGTTTTGTAAAACTTATCAATTGCATAGCATCAATATAACTACCAAGTATGATATAGGAACCTAGACACAGGAGTAAGGGAATTCTACACAGGTTTAGCATAGCAGTACTATCCTACACATGCATATAAAAATACACTAAGTAATGCATATAGAAAATAATAGGAAGTTTGTGAGGTGTGCCACTTGCCTTTGAATATTGTCGTTGTTCACAAACTCTTTTCAATGTTATTTCGGAGCTCTCCGTTCAATCTAACAGTATAAACAAACAACAATACAACAATCAACAAACATACATGCACATACATAGTGAACAAACAAGTTTCATAACACTCCTAAGGAAATTATGTTTATGCATGAGGTGCAAAATATTCCTAAGGACTAGAGATGTATGTCATGCTTAAGAAAATATTTTAAGTTAATGTAAGGCAAATAGGTTGGTCAAAAGGTGACTGTTATAGGTTGGATAAAATAACTTTGTTATAATTTATCTTGAATAAGCACTCTAATGGCTTAGCCATGATGTGCAAAATACTTAGAGAAAATACTAAGTCTATAAGGTGATCAAGAAAGACAGATGTAGTTGTCCTCCAGGCTTCATTTCCAGACTTGTAACTTTCTTCTAGGTGATGTCTTGATTTAATTCTTGGTAGACTTGAATAATCTTCAGACTTGATGATTTTTGTATCACCTAGGCTGGTCTTGGATTTAACTTAGTCTTCACGAAGTCTCAGAGAAGAAGGGAGAAAATAAAGAGAGAGGAAGCAAGACTTAGAAAATATTGCTGGTTGGTCTTCATGAACTTCTTCTTGATTTTCTTCTAAGTGCTTCTGCTCCTTGAAGGTACTTCTGAAGTCTTGTTTTGGCTCAGTCCTTCATTGGCCTTCTAGCTCCATGTTGAAAATCCTAAGTGTCTAGTGCATAGCACTTTTACCAAAATACTAAGTTTGAAAATAATCCTAACTTAGAGAAAATGGGGGGAGTTTTCCTTATGGGAAAAATAACTATAAGATAAAATATGCTATGCATGAAATGCAATTTTAAACCACAAGAAACATAATACTAATTTTTGTGATCTTTATAAAGTATGCATTTGGCTATAAATGCAATCTAATTAATTTCTATTTTTGGAAAATATAATAAAAGCAATAATTATAATATTAAAGTTTTCTATGATTAAATTTTTATAATATAATTTTATAAATAGTGTTAATAGACAGGGGCATTTTAATTAAATTTATAGCAATTTACTTTAATCAAAATTAATATTTTTATTAATAGTTATGTTGAAAACACTCAAACTATTCAAATTAAATATATAACTATGAATTCATTCAAAAATTACTCAAAAATATTTTATAGCGGTGGCATCAATTTACAAATATTCCAACGTTTCTAAAACAATTTTATTTGCAATTTTTGGAATTATAGATTTAAAGTTATTACAAAAATACTCAAATCCACCATTTGAAATTTGAATATTTTAAACTAAGTCAAATTTGAATTTTGGCAGATCCAAAATATTCTACATGTCAAGGGCTTTCCAAATATATAAAATTTGTTAAATTTGGATAAGTGAGTAAAAAGTTATACCAATTCTAAGTTACAGGGTCTTTTCTGTAAAACTGCCAAATTAAAATTAATTACGAAAATAATTGCTGACGCGGATGCTGACTGGATGCTGACGAGGCACGCTGACATGGATAAGTCAACAGATCTGTGCCGTCAGATCTGGATCTGGCGGTCCAGATCTTGTCTGCACCGGTTCGTTTAAAAGATCTAATCTACACCGTAGATTGCTGATCGGACGGCTTACAGTTAGATGACCAAAGGCCGGCGGCGGGATTTCGCAGGAGACGAGGCCGACGGCGGCGCTGCGCTCGGCGAGGACGCTCCGGTCGCTACGGTGCCTCCCCGGATGAATGGGGGGCAGCTCCGAGCGCGGCGCGTCGCGTAGATGATGAAGGAGTTGGCGCCGTCGTCTTGTTCTTCCTGGAATGGCGGGGGAGATGCGGCCGGGGTTGCTCGATGCCGGCGAGCTTCGGTTCCTTCTCTCCTCCCGATTGTCTGCCGTGGAGAAGGGGAAAAAGGAGCCTGCCGGTGCGCACGGACACGAGGAGAAGGACGGGCGCGGTCTCGGTTCCGGGGTGTGACTCTCGTCGCGAGAATCGAAGAAATGTAGCGGCGGCTCGAAGAACTCCGGCGAGCGAAATGGGGCAGCCTGGCGGCGTGAATCGAAGAGGAAGGAGAGGGGAAAGGTGGCGGGGGTGTCGGGCTTTAAAAAGGGACGGAGAGGGGGCATCACGCGATCATCACGGCGCGGATTGGACTCCGGCGATCTAGGGCGAGATTCCCATGCAGGAGGTTGAAGACAACCTTTCCCTTGACAGGTGGGTCCCACTGTCAGGGATTTTTCTTTTTCTTTTTCTGATTTTCTATTTTCTTAATAACTTTTGATTTATAACTCCAAATGAAGTCAAACAAATTTATAAAAATTTGTAAAATTATTATCTCTGTGTTGAACCAGTTGTGGGAGTGTTTTAAACACTTTTCAAAATAATAATTTCAAAATGTTGATTAAATGCAAAATTGACAGTTTATGTTTAATTTAAAACTAGGGTTTTAATAAATTTTAATTTGGCTAAAATAATTTCTATGAAATACCCATATTCAATTATGTTTGAATTTAATTTATTTAAACTTGTTTTTCTGAAATCATTCATCTTTATTTTGGCATAATATTAAAGAACTAAATATAAATAATTTTAAGGAAATGGGAAATATAATGAATTCCATTTTTAATTCTAAATGTTTTGTACACCATTATGTTTTATATTATGCTTAATCATTTGAGAAACTTCATAACAACTTTGGAAAAGATTTTAGATTCTTATATAGAATAATATATTCCTGAAATCATTTTATGTTTTAAAAATAAATGAAAATCATTGAATCTAATGAAAAGTTTATTTGGATAATCCATTATTTATGAAATATATGAAGTTATTAAAGTTATAAACAATAGACTTGTAATATCCAAACTATGTTTTGAATTCAGGTAAATGAATAAAAATCTTTTGGCAAATAGACAATGTTTTCAATAGTTTAAAACTAACACTTGTAATTATTATTTTAATTTATTTATAGCTAAGGCTAAGTGGTTGAAATCAGTTACTTATAAGTAAACTATTTAATTAAAATAAAATGGATTGTAGTTTGTAAAATATTTGTCAAATTACATATTAAGGTTTTTGAAATACAATAGATAATAAAATGTTTAAAGTGAGACATTTGAATTATTAAACTCTTTCCAATAAGTTTGAAGTCTTTCATAGTTGGTATTCTTATGCATTTAATATTTTATTTTTAATAAAAAGAAAAGTTTTAAATTTTAGTGATTTTTGAACATTCCGAAATATTGGGATGTTACAATAATAATTCTCGATCACCTTATAGACTTAGTATTTTCTCTAAGTATTTTTACACATCATGGCTAAGCCATTAGAGTGCTTAATCAAGATGAACTATAACAAAGTATTTTATTCAACGTATGACCTTAGTCCTTAGTCATTTTGACACCCATTTTCGCTTTGCATTAACTTAAAATATTTCTTAGCATGACATACATCTCTAGTCCTTAAGAATATTTTGCACCTCATGCATAAACATATTTTCATTAGAAGTTTTATGAAACCTGTTTGTTCACTATGTATGTGCATGTATGTTTGATGATTGTTATTTGTTGATTGTTGTATTGTTGTTTGCTTATATTGTTTAGATTAAACGGAGAGCAAACGTTCGTTGTCGAAAAGAGTTTGTGAACAACGACAACATTCAAAGGAAAGTGGCACACTTCCTAAACTCCTATTATTTTCTATATGCATTACTTAGTGTATTTCTATATAAGCATGTGTAGGATAGTATTGCTATGCTAAACCTGTGTAGAATCCCTACTCCTGTGTCTAGGTTCCTATGCACTACTTAGTAGAATTATTTGATGCTATGCAAATGTTGTTTTGTGAAAACCTAAATTCTACTAAGTTAAGAATGAAACACCTGGGCTGTAAGAGGTTGTATGGTTTATGTTGAGTGGCTACTCAGGCCATGTCTATGGTTCCTGGAGTACGTACACTTGAGAATGGCCACCCAGGAACAGATATATCTAAAGAACTCCGAGTGACGATTGCTTCCAGTGCAGCCATTGCCATATGGGCTCTGGCTTGATCAACTATGTTGCGTGGACTCTCTCCGGCTTGACAAGCAGATGTAAAGGGTGTTAGGTGGAACGGGTCAAGCCAGAGTGGGAGGGAAAATGCTTCTGAAAGATCTCGTCTCATTCTTCTCCTTTTCCTTATCACCTTAAGTGTGTAAAGGATAGTTTGGGTTGAATGGGTACAATGGTGAACGTGCACAACCTCTGAAGAGTGTAAAACTAAGTACTTAGCCATGTCCCCAGTACGGACAATTTGAGCAGCTGATCACGGACGTCAACGGAGGATTCGATCATTCCAACTTCAGAAATAAAACTTGATGGGTGAACAAGGGTAGAATGAGACCGTGGTTTTCATGCCACAGGTGTCTCGAATAGAAGAAAAGTGTTTTGCAAAGAGTTAGGAAAAATTGTCTTTATGCAAAATAGCCTTGAACTCCACCAGCCAAATAAGCATATAGGTTATTAGGGATTCCTGTAAGCGTCCACCATAGTGCCACTTGCCAGACTCCATTTTTAATGGAATCTGACCCACGTTGTTGCAATATTTTTCTTATTGCAGATTGATCAGATGACGAGTGAGGTTTCGTTTAAAGGTTTCGAGTCTACAACCAACATGTTTTCGTCTGTGGCAATATGAAAGTGATGGAGACTCACTGCTATTGTATTTCCGCTGTGTATTATTTCAAAGCTAGCTTTATGCTATGCAGCTTGTAACGAATATTTTGTATGTCTAGATCATCGATGAAATAAAATTGATACTTGCAAACGAATCGATCCAGGGATTTGCACTATACACAGGTATCTGCCTTATTTAAAGTGTAGGTACGCTACAGTGTACCTTACTAGTACTCGCAGTAGCGCCTGGGTATTTGATACTGGTTCGGTTACTAACAGATGTAAGTCGAAACAGGAACTACGGAATAGGCGATAACTAGCAAAGGATGAGGTGACGATGCGCGTCGGCAATGGATCAAAGGTTGATGTGATCGCTTTCGGGACGCTACCTCTTCGTCTACCATCAGGATTAGTGATGAACCTAAATAATTGTTATTTAGTGCCTGCGTTGAGCATGAACATTATATTTGGATCTTGTTTAATGCAAAACGGTTATTCATTTAAGTATGAGAACAATGGATGTTTGATTTATATGAATGATATCTTTTATGGTCATGCACCTATGAAGAATGGTTTATTTCTTTTGAATCTTTATAGTAATGATACACACATTCATAATGTGAATGCCAAAAGGATCAAGTTGAATGATGATATTCCTGCATACATGTGGCATTGCCGCTTAGGTCATATTGGTGTTAAGCGCATGAAGAAGCTCCATTCTGATGGGCTCCTAGAATCACTTGATTATGAATCATTTGAAACATGTGAACCATGCCTTATGGGCAAGATGACTAGAACCCCGTTTTCCGGCACGATGGAACGGGCGACGGATTTATTGGAAATCGTACATACCGATGTGTGTGGTCCAATGAGTGTGTCGGCGCGCGGTGGATATCGTTATTTTGTTACCTTCACTGATGATTTAAGTACATATGGGTATATTTACTTAATGAAACACAAGTCTGAGACATTCGGTTCAAAGAATTTTAGAGTGAAGTTGAAAACCATCGTAACAGAAAAATTAAATTTCTACGATCCGATCGTGGAGGTGAATATTTGAGTTACGAGTTTGGCACACGTAAGAAAGAATGTGGAATAGTTTCACAACTCACTCCTGCCGGAACACCACATCGTAATGGTGTATCCGAACGTCGTAATCGTACTTTATTGGATATGGTTCGGTCTATGATGTCTCTGATAGATTTGCCACTATCATTTTGGGGTCATGCACTAGAGACAACTACATTCACTTTAAATAGGGCTCCATCTAAATCCGTTGAAACGACACCGTATGAACTATGGTTTGGAAACAAACCTAAGCTATCGTTTCTAAAAGTTTGGGGATGTGATGTTTATGTGAAGAAGCTTCAGCCTGATAAACTCGAACCCAAAGCGGAAAAATGTGTCTTCATAGGATACCCTAAAGAAACAATTGGGTACACCTTTTATCACAAATCCGAAGGCAAAGTTTTTGTTGCCAAGAACGGATCCTTTTTGGAGAAGGAGTTTCTCTCAAAAGGTGTGAGTAGTAGGAAGGTAGAACTCGACGAGGTCATTGAACCTTCTATTCTTAGAATGGCGAGTAGCGCAGCGCTGGAAATTGTTCCGGAGTTGACTTCACCAGATGAAGAGGGAATTAATGATAATCAAGATCATGAAACTCCGAAAGAGGATACTATCGTACTTTGCAGGTCAACAAGAATGCGTACATCTCCTGAACTGTATGGCAACCCCGTCATGAACGTCATGGTAGTTAATAATGATGACCCTGCGACGTATGATGAAGCGACGATGGGCTCAGATTCCAACAAATGGCTAGAAGCCATGAAATCCGAAATGGAATCCATGTACGAAAACCAAGTATGGACTTTGGTGGACTTACCCAATGACCGCAAGGCCGTTGAGAACAAATGGATTTTTAAGAAGAAAACTGACGCTGATGGTAATGTGACCGTCTATAAGGCTCGACTTGTCGCAAAAGGTTTTCGACAAGTTCAAGGAATGGACTAAGAGGAGACTTTCTCTCCTGTAGCGATGATGAAGTCTGTTAGGATTATGTTAGCAACTGCTGCATTTTTCGATTACGAAATCTGGCAAATGGATGTCAAAACTGCGTTCCTTAATGGTCACATTGAGAAAGAGTTGTACATGGTGCAACCCAAAGGTTTTGTCGATCCTAAGGTGTAACATCCCACAACTTTGGAATGTTTAAAAATCACTAAAATTGAAAACTTTTGTTTTGATTAAATTGAAAACTTTTAAAACATAAGAAAACCAAATTATAGCATCTTCAAAGGGTTACATTCTTTAAATACTCAAGTAATCACTAATTTCAAAATTTGAATTAAGTTAAAACATTATATTATCCATTGTATTTCTTAAACCTCAATATATATATATGACAAATGATTTACAAATTTTCAAAGCCATTTTCATTTAATGAAAGGTTCCATTCCAAGTATTTGATATTAAAAACTTTAACATTGGTTATTAACAAACCCTAAAACCAAAATTGCAAATTGCCTAAAATTATATAAGTATGCCACATTACAAAATGTTTTAAACTTATTTAAAACATGGTCTATTTACTAAAATAGTTTCATTCTTCTACATGAGTTTGAAACATGGTTTTGGGATTCACAACCTTGAAATTTAATTCTATAAAATTTTATATATTTTTATAATTACTTAACAATCCAAATAACCATCTCATTAAATTAAATCCTTTCATCAACCTTCAAAATATAAAAGGAATTTCACAAAGAAATTCATCATAAGGAATGAAATAAAGAATGAATTTATCCTAAATGTATTTTATGGAGTCTCAAATGATCTGTCACATGTAAAACTAATTTTTTGCACAAGTATTTTGTTTTGGAAAATGAGTCTGAAAATAATTTCCATTTCATTTCAAATACCACTTTGAGGTGAATTACTATTTTACTAAAGCCAAAAATGATTTAATTTGAAAAAGATGTCTAAAATAACTTATTTTCATATATATGTATTTGTGATATTTTCATAAACTTTATTTTAGCCACATTTAAAATTTATTTAAACCCTAAATACAAATTTGACATAAAGTGTCAATTTGACATTCTATCGATATTTCAAAAATATTACTTTTGAAAAGTGTTCAAAACATACCCATATTTGTTTTAAAACAAAGATATGATTTTAGGAATATTTAGAAATTTATTTGACTTCATTTGGACACTTAAATTAGAATTTATAAAGAAACAGAATAAGAAAAAGAAATTACATGGATGACGTCAGCGATGACGTCAGCGTCATCAACCTCCTGCCCGAGATTGTCGCCCCCGATTCATCCTGCTGTTACGGATAGAAATCCGCGCGATTGAGGAGGAATTGGACTCCTCTGTTTGTCCCTATAACTAGCCCTCGAGCCCCTCTATCATTCCCCTCTTCTCCCCCTTTGATTTGCGCCGCCAGGCCGCTGCAATGGCTCGCTGGAGCCGCATCTTCGCCGTCGCCTTTTCCTTCGATTCCGGCGAGATGAGACAAGCCCGAGCCCGTAGTCCACTCCTCCCCCTTTTTCCATGACCCCACGCATCTCCCCGACCCCTTCCCGGATCTTCTATGGGAAGGAACCATGGAGCACTAGCTCGGCAGGAACTCGCCGGCGCCTTGCACGGTTCCGACCTCACCTCCTTGTCGTTTCAGCACGGGTTGCTCGACGCCAACACCACCATTGGACCCGCCATGCCCCTCCGCGTCTCCTCGTCGCCTTCCCGAGCCAAGGCGACCATGGGAGCACCGTCCCCGTCAACCACCGAGCTCGCCGGAGCCCGCAGCACTCGGCCCGTGCAGTGTCGCCGTGCGAGGTCGCGCGAGACGAATACGTGGCGTCCATCGCCTCTGCCTTGGCGCGCCGCGCCTCTCCGTCGTCTCCACGAGGCCGGGGGAGCCCCACCACGGTCCAAACCGAGGCCGCCGCCGTCTTCCACGTCGCCGGCGAACTTGCGCCGCCGCCGGCTGGTCAACGCAGCTGAGGCCGTTCGATCATCCATCAACGGCCCAGATTAGATCCAGGCCGAAGAGGTACGAACAGATCTGGACCGCCCGATCTTCTTTAAATCCTGCGGCTCCTGTCAACCCTAGATCCAGCCAATCAGATCGCGCCACGTCAGCCCAGCTTTTTCTGGTTTTATTTCTGAATAGAATTTAATTGTCTATTTTGTAGAAAAGTCCCTGCCACTTAGATTTATCATAACTTTTTAACCCTTTACCCAAATTGGACAAATTTTATATCAAATTAAAGCCCTCGACAAGTACAATCTGCTGGAACTTTTAAATTTCAAATTTGACTAATATAAATAGATTAAATTTTTAAATTAGGAGTGTGAGCATTTTTGACTTAGTTTTAAATTCATAAATCCAAAATTTCCAAATAAAATATTTTTGGAAATCTTAAGATTAGAAGAATAATGATCCAATATTTTAATTAAAGTTTGAATAATTTAAAATGAATTTAAAATCAGAAAACTTATTTTAGTTAACTTGGGCATAGTGTAAATATTTATTAATATATTTAAATTATTTCCTTTGTACAAATGTCATAAATAATTGTCCTTGTTCAGAGAAACTCAAATCCATGTTACCAAATTATTACATAACATTAATAACTAAGTTTTATTTAAAACCTTTTAAATGATTTTAGTTCATTTACAAGTGTATATAAATGTTATTGGTTAATTAGGTGTTACTAAAATGTGATTTAAAACATTATGCCATTTCAAATAACTAGGTTGTATTTTTAATACTATGAACTTTTCAGTTGGTAATTAAAAATGTTAGATATGATAAATTAAGAAATTCATGAATATGAATTTGCTGAAATTTAAATTCTAAAAACATAACCTTAGGTAAAAGAAATTAAATATGGATGGTTGTTGTAAAATCTTGAACCTTGCTTTTAAATTATGATTAAACCATCTTAGCATCCCTTCGTGTAAACGTTTAAAGACCAATTCATTAGGATCATGTGATCTTTCAATCCTTTCAAATTGAAAATGTCCAATTTGACTTTAGACTATACCCTAAACGTAATCACATTAATTCTTTTTGCATATTGAATTATGTGACACCCTTGACCAAATCCACTTCTAAGCCTTATTACGCTTGATTGATTATTTGAATGATACATGCTTGTTGGATTGTTTGTTTATTGGATGCACCTTATTATATAGTTTGAAACGGGGAGCAACCATTGACTTGGACAAGTGTGTGAGAAACGACAACTTTCATAAGGCAAGTGACTTCATAAAACACCTATATTTTATTCTATTGCATACCTAGTGTTTTAAGCAGTATTTGCAAAAGTAGTATGCATGATAGGTTTCTGGGAGATTTGTAGTATGCTATGCAAACCTGTTAGGTTACCCCTTAGAAATTCCAGTTAGACCCCTATTATAATTTAGTGGAAGTACCTGCTGCAAAAATGATTTTTTTATGGTTGATGTGATAAATGAAAATTTGCACTAAATTAATTTAACACCTGGGTGGATTGGGTCGATCGAGGAGGTTTCAAGTTGAGTGGCTTCTCAGGGCCAAGTTTCATGGTTGTCTTCGCCCAAGATAGTTTCCACTTACTTGGGGCCATGATATGCGGTGTTAACCTGAGTTGCTCACTTGTGGTAGGCCACCCAGGGCTATGAGATTTAAGTTTACACTGAGTTTAGTTGCTTATCGTGCAACCATTGGTCAATATGGGCTCTGTCTTGATGGAGTAAGTTGATGTGGATCTGGGTCAAGAGATTGATGGTGGTAGAGTTGATAGGACGGTGGTAATCTCTTAGTATGATCATGGGAAAGCAACTTCTGAAAAGTCTCGTCTTGATCTTCTCCTTTTCCTTCTCACTAAATGAGTGTAGAGGATAGTTTGGGTTGATTGAGTCTAATGGTAAAGTGCACACACTCTCGAGAGTTAAAACCTAAGATCTTAGCCGTGTCCCCGGCATCAGACAATTTGAGTAACTACACAAGGCTGTGTTCTGAAAATCTCTTCATCCCAATTTCTTAATAAAACTTTGTTGGGTGAACATGGGTAGGAGACATGGATTTGTCTCGAGATGTCTCATAAAAAGAAGATATTGTTTCAAAAAGTTGTTTATCAAAAGTAGGAGAAAACTTGCTTTGCGCAATAGCCTCGAGCTCCACCAGCCAAATAAGCATATAGATATAGCTTAGTAGAATATTAGAAATAAAAGTCACTTGCCACCACAATTCAATTGTTCTGACCCTTTATAGCTGGGCTGCAACTAAACCTTGCAGATTCGACAGACGACGAGTGAGCATTCGATAGGATTTCGAGTCTACAACCAACATGCTTTGCCTGTGGCACATGAAGATGATGAGGCTCATTGTATCTACTATTTTTCGCTGCTACTCTTTGAATTTGCTAGCCTTTTCAGGTTATGCAAGTTGTACGAGATATTCGTAACACTGCATCATGTGATTTAATAAAGTATTTGACACTTTTGCATGATATACATCTTAAACTATGGTGCTAGCATTTGATCCAGGGACTAGCACAGTAACACAGGGACTTCCACCTTATAATAAAAGGTGAGGTCACTACATAAGGATACTGACAAGGTATGCAAACTCCAGCGATCCATTTATGGACTGAAGCAAGCATCCCGGAGTTGGAACCTTGTAACATCCCAACATTTTATAATATTCAAAAATCACTAAAATTTAAAACTTTTCTTTTTATTAAAATAAAATATTAAATGCATAAGGAAACCAACTATGAAAGACTTCAAACTTATAGAAAGAGTTTAATAATTCAAATGTCACAGTTTAAACATTTTTATTATCCACTGGGTTTCAAAAACCTTAAAAATATAATTTGACAAATATTTTACAAACTACAATTCATTTTATTTTAAATAAATTAGTTTCATTATAAGTATTTGAATTAACCCACTTAGCCATATATATTCATAAATACAAAGATTTTTCAAAAGGTTATATAATTACTAAATGGTTTTCATTCCTTTAACTATGCTCAAAATATAGTTTGGAAATTATAAGCCTATAGTGTATAAATTTAAAACTTCATAGTCTTTAAATTGATGAATTAGCCAAATAAACATTTCATTTGCTTAAATGAATTTCATCTATTTTTAAAGCATGAAATGATTAATATATCCTAAATAAGAATAAAATTAAAACAAAGGTTTTTTTTCCAAAGTTGTTATGAAGTTTCAAATGCATAAAATATAATGTTGCACAAATCATTTTCAATTAAAAAGGGATACATTATCTTTTCCAGTTTCATATAGTTGTGTTATGTCATTAATAATTATACCAAAGCCAAAAATGAATTTATAAATTGAAAATGAGTTTAAATAACTTAAATTCAAACATATTGAAATGTGGGTATTTTTACAAATTTATTTTAGCCAAAGGAAAATTTAAATGAGATAGAAATTCAAATTTGACTTTAAGTGTCAAATTTGTAATTAGGCAATATTTCAAAATACTAATTTTCAAAAATATTCAAAACATACCCACAACTGGTTTAACAGCAAGATATTATTTTTACAAATTTTTAGAAATTAATTTGACATCATTTGGACATTTAAATCAAAAGATATAAATTAAATAAATAAAATCAGAAAAACAAAAATACTTGCTGACGTCTTGCTGACGTCAGCAGATCTTCTTCAACCTCCGAAACCAACTCCTGCTAGAAATCCGCAGCGATTCGGAGATCGATTCCGTGCCGTTTTCGAACGAGATCCTACCTCTTCCCCGTCCCCATAAATACCTCAGCCGTGCCGCGTCTTTTCCCCCTCAAACCCTAACTAAACCGTGCCCCCAGGCCGCCGGACGAGCTCGCCGGAGTTCGTCTCCTCCGCCGCCACGTTTCTCACGATCCCGTCACGGTGAGACCTCCCCCGAGCTCCTGGTCCTCTCCTCTGTCCTCGTCATCTCCGTGCGCACCTCCTAAGCCCCACGTTCGGTTATTTCGTGCAGCGAGTCGAGCGCCCCGTGCTCGACTGTATCTCCCGGAGCGCCGCCGCACTTCTTCCGCCGCTGCCGGCCGCGCCAGGAAGAGCGACACGACGCCGTCGCCACCATCCACATCGCCGTGACGATCTGCACACCACCGTCGCCTCAGTTCGTCCGGGGAAGCTCCGCCGTCCCCTCCATCGCCGGCCACCGGAGCGCCGCCACGGTATGGTCATTCATCCTGGCCGTCCGATCCGATCTCAGCGGCCACGATTAGAATTTTTAAGCGAACCGGTATGATTCCCTGTCGTCCGTCAGATCTGGATCTAACGATCCAGATTCATCCACTTAACCACGTCAGCGCTGACGTGGCCTGCACAGTCAGCATCCCAGTCAGCTGCCACGTCAGAAAATAAATTCTTTTAATTAGATTATTTGGCAGTTTTGCAGAAAAGCCCCTGTCACTTAGATCTGTCACAACTTTTTAACCACAACTCCAAATTTAATATTTTTTATATATTTGGAAAGCTCTTGACATGTAGAATATTTTGGATCTGACAAAATTCAAATTTAACTTAGTATAAAATATTCAAATTTCAAATGGTGAATTTGAGTATATTTGTAAAAACTTTAAATTTATAAATCCAAAAATTACAAATAAATATGTTTTAGAAACTTTAGAATATTTGTAAATTACTGCCACTGCTATGAAATATTTTGAGTAATTTGTGAATGATTTCATAGTTGTGAGTTTAAAATTGAATAGTTTGACTAATTTTGAAATAACTTTTAATAGAAACACTATTTTTGATTAAATCCAATTGCAATAGATTTAATTAAATGCTCTCTGTCTTTTAACACTAATTATAAAATTTTGTTATAAAAATTTAATCATAGGAAACTTTAATCTTATAATTATTCCTTTTATTATATTCTCCAAAACTAGAAATTAATTAAATTGCATTTATAAATTCATACATATTTATAAAGAAATCACAAAAGTTATTTTTATGTTTCTTGTGATTTAAAATTTCATTTCATTCATAGCATATTTTATTCTCGTAGGAAAACCCCTCTTCATTAGTTTTCTCTAAGTTAGGATCATTTCAACTTAGCATATTTGTGAAGTGCTACACTTAGACACTTAGGATTTCCAAGATGGAGCTAGAAGGCCATTGAAGGACTTAGCCAAAACAAGACTTCAGAAGTATCTCCAAGAAGTAGAAGCACTTAGAAGAAAACAGACTCTGGAAGCATCCTCAAGATGTCAAGCACTTAGAAGAAAAGTGAGAAGAAGTTCAAGAAGGCCAACCTCCCTTTTTTTCTCTAAGTCTTTCTCTCTGTCTTTTCTTCTCCTCTGAGATTTCATGAAGACTAAGAAAATCCAAGACCAGCCTCGAGGATACAAGAATCATCAAGTCTGAAGATTCATCAGGACTACCCAGAACTCAATCAAGACATCATCCATAAGAAAGTTACAAGTCTGGAGATGAAGCCCGGAGGACAACTACATCTTTCTTTCTATCTTTCCCTCTTTCCTAATCTTGTCTTTTAGACTTAAACAAATTTTGATCATGATGTTATCATCTTGAAGTTGTTGGATCCTAGCAGCATAGTGGGATGAAGCGGCCTGGAAACAAACCTTACATGTCCACGTACATGACACCTGTTCCACAATTTAAGTGGCTGGCCGGGTGTCTGTCTCTCTCACTATAGTGAATGTCCAATTTACAAAGAGTTGATAATAATTGTTGATCATCTTGAACAAAGGACTTAGTATTTTTCCCTAAGTATTTTGCACATCATGGCTAAGCCATTTGAGTGCTTGTTTTAAGAAGATATAAAACAAAGTATGTTTATCCAACTTAAGACCTTAGTCCTTAGTCATTCTTGACCCACCTATTTTCCTTGCATTAACTTAAGAGATTTTCATAGCATGACATGCATCTCTAGCCTTAGAAATAATTTGCATATCATACATGACATGTCTTCCTTAGGAGTTTTACAAAACTTGTTGTTCATTGGATATGAGCATGTATGTTTGTTGATTGTTGTATTGTTGTTTGCTATTATTGTTAGATTAAACGGAGAGCAAACGTTCGTTGTTGAAAAGAGTTTTGAGAACAACGACAACATTCAAAGGCAAGTGGCACACCTCATAAACTTCCTATTTTTATATGCATTACTTAGTGTATTTTAATATGCATGTGTTGCTATGCTAAACCTGTGTAGAATCCCTTATTCCTGTGTCTAGGTTCCTATATCATACTTAGCAGAAATATTGATGCTATGCAATTGATGAAAGATTTTATAAAAGGTTAAGTGACTACTCAGGGCTGTGCTCATGGTTGTCTTCGCCTAGGAAGAATTTCTATTCTACTTAGGGCCGTGAGCATGGTAATTTTTACCTGAGAGTACACATCTACTAAGTAAATGAAACACCTGGGTGGTAATTGGTTGCATGGGTTATGTTGAGTGGCTACTCAGGTCCATGTCTATGGTTCCTGGAGTATGTACACTTGAGAATGGCCACCCAGGAACAGAGGAATCTGAAGAACTCCGAGTGACGATTGCTTCCAGTGCAGCCATTGCCATATGGGCTCTGGCTTGATCAATTATGTTGCGTGGACTCTCTCCGGCTTGACAAGCAGATGTAGGGGGATGTTAGGTGGAACGGGTCAAGCCAGGTGGGAGGGAAAATGCTTCTGAAAGATCTCGTCTCATTCTCTCCTTTCCTTATCACAAACGGTGTGTAAAGGATACCTTGGGTTGAATGGGTACAATGGTGAAAGTGCACAACCTCTGCAGAGTGTAAAACTAAGTACTTAGCCATGTCCCCGGTTACGGACAATTTTGAGCAGCTGATCAAGGACGTCAACGGAGGATTCCACCATTCCAACTTCAAAAGTAAAACTTGATGGGTGAACAAGGGAAGATGAGATTTATGGTTTTCATGCCATACTCGTCGAGATTTCAAGAAAAGTGTTTTCAAAAGAATAGGAAAAATTGGCTTTATGCAAATTAGCCTTGAGCTCCACCAGCCAAATATGCATATAGGCTTTAGAGTTATTCCATAAGTGTCCACCATAGTGTCACTTGCGAGACTCCATTTTTAATGGAATCTGACCCACGTTGTTGCAATATTTTTCTTATTGCAGATTGATCAGATGACGAGTGAGGTTTCGTTAAAGGTTTCGAGTCTGCAACCAACATGTTTTCGCCTGTGGCAGCATGAAAGTTATAGAGACTCACTGCTATTGTAGTTCCGCTGTGTACTTTGTCAATGCTAGCTTTATGCTATGCAACTTGTATTAAATATTTTGTAACTCTGGATCATCGATGTAATATAATGGATGCTTTGTTGTGATATTACATCGTAAACTGTGTGTGCAAATGATCCGATCCAGGGATTTGCACTATACACAGGTATCTGCCTTATTTAAAGTGCAGGTACGCTACAAACCTCCGCTTTGATGAGGTGATCGAAGGGTTTGGATTTGTCCAAACTTATGGAGAAGCTTGTATCTACAAGAAAGTGAGTGGGAGCTCTGTATCATTTCTAGTACAATATGTGGATGACATATTGTTGATTTGAAATGATATAGAACTTTTGAATAGTATAAAAGGTTATTTGAACAATAGTTTTTCGATGAAGGACCTCGCTGAAGCATCGTATATATTAGGCATCAAAATCTATAGAGATAGATCAAGACGCTTAATTGGGCTTTCTCAAAGTACATACCTTAACAAGATTCGGAAGAAGTTCAGAATGGATGAAAGTAAGAAAGGGCTCTTACCTTTGTTACAAGGAAAGACATTGAGTCAGACTCAAAGTCCAGCTACATCCGAAGATAGAGAATTGATGAACAAGATCCCCTATGCCTCAGCCATAGGCTCTATCATGTATGCTATGCTATGTACAAGACCGGATGTGGCACATGCTATTAGCTTGACTAGCAGGTACCAATCTGATCCAGGTTTGGAACACTGGATGGCGGTAAAGAATAAACTAAAGTACTTAAGAAGGACTAAGGATATGTTTCTCGTGTATGGCGGTGAAGAAGAGATCGTCGCAAGATGTTACGTCGATGCTAGCTTCGACACCAATCCAGATGACTCTAAGTCACAATCTGGGTATGTATTTCTTATGAATGGAGGAGCAGTAAGCTGGAAGAGTTCCAAGCAACCCGTGGTGGCGGGATCATCAACAGAAGCAGAATATGTTGCTGCCTCGGAGGCAGCGCGGGAAGGAGTTTGGATGAAGGAGTTCATATCCAAACTATGTGTGGTTCCAAGTGTGTTGGATCCGATGGTTATCTATTGTGACAACAATGGTGCCATAGCCAATGCTAAGAACCAAGGTCTCACAAGAATTCCAAGCATTTCAAGCGCCGTTTTCACTCCATTCGTGAGCATGTCAAGGATGGTGATATAAAGATTTGCAAAGTACATACGGATCTGAATGTGGCAGACCCTTTGACTAAACAACTCCCAAGGGAAAAACATGATCAAAACCGGAACTCCATGGGTGTTAGGGTCATTACAATGTAATACATATTATTTCCCCTAGTGCAAGTGGGAGACTGAAAGGAATATGCGCGAGAGGCAATAATAAAGTGGTTATTATCTTATTCCATGTTTATGATAAATGTTTATTTCTCATGCGAGAATTGTATTAATCGGAAACATTAATACATGTGTGACTAATGAACAAATTAGAGTTCCTAGTAACGCCTCTCGTTTAACTAGCTCGTTGATTAACTGATGATCAAGGTTTCCTGATCATGAACATTGGATGTTGTTAATAACGGGATCACGTCATTAGGAGAATGATCTGATGAACACACCCAAATTAAGTTTAGAAATACGATCAAGTCATTAAGTTTATATTGTTGTACTGAGCATACGAAGTAACCCTAATCCTTAGACCATGAGATCATGTCAATCACTAACACCGGAAGAATACTTTGATGACATCAAACGTCACACCGTAACAGGGTGACTATAAAGGTGGCGTTGGGTATTTCGAAAGTATTAGTCGAGGCTCATGGATCAAGAAGTGAGATTTGTCCATCCAGGTGACGGAGAGATATACTCTGGGCCCTCTCGGTGATATCACATCGACACCGCTTGCAAGCACGTGACTAGGTCACAAGGATGTCATATCACAGAACGAGTAAAGAGTACTTGTCGGGAACGAGATCAAACAAGGTATAGATGATACCAATGATCGGATCTCGGACAAGTAAAATATCGCGAGACAAAAGGAATTGGTTATGACGTTTTTGGTTCACACGATCACAAGATTCATCGTCGAATATGTAGGAGTCATTACGGATCTCTGGATCCCGCTGTTGACTATTGATCGGAGAGGTGTCTCGATCATGCCTACATTATTCACGAACCGTAGGGTGACACACTTAAGGTTTGTCGACGCTTTCGGGTAGACACAGAATTTCGGAGAAAAGTTTGGATAACACCGAAATTGTTTCAGGTAATATTAAAATAGTTCAAGGGGTTAATTGTCAATAGTTGACAATGGTTGTTAATAGAATTAACAGATGAACCAAAGGGGCAAGTGTTAATTTTTGTGAATAGAATTAACAAATATTAAAAAGAAATGAAATTGTTTTATTTAATAAAGAAAAACCCTTGGGATTTTTGAGTGGAGATTAAAAGAGAATGAGTGGGCATGAGTGAATGCTCAACTCACATCAAGAGGGAAGATGTGGAGTCACCCCTAGGGGAAACGACCCAACCTCACCCCTCTCTTATATATGGAGGGGTGGGAGCTCCCTTTTGAGCACACACTTGATCCTCTCTCCCTCCTCCCGCTGCTCCACCTCTGGCCATCCGCTTGGCGAAGCCATGGCCGTTTAGTTCTCCACCACACCACGTCGTCGTGCTGTTGGAGTTCCTTGGTGGTTCTACTACTTCCGCTGCCCCGCTGGATCGAGTGACCGAAGGTCGTCATCAAGCCGTACGTGTGACCGAGTACGGAGGCACTGCCCGTTGCAGCGCACATCTTCACGATCTTGAGAGCGGCAAGTGAACGACTACATCATCCACGAGAATTATTCTCGAAACGCTTACGGTCTTCGAGGGTGAGTTTCTCTTGGAATATGTTCCACTCGTTACGAGCATCTCCTAGAGTAGATCTTGGCTTGTTGGTTTGTGCTCACCGTAGGAAATTTTTTGTTTCCTATGCTATGAACCCATCACAAGCACAATGCTGCAAAACCTCTTGTGCAACACACGGGTATGCTCGTTTCTGTTCGTTTTCTTACACATTGAGTAGTTTACAAGTTTTCTGAATGTCTTCCTCTCTTTGATCATAGTTTCAACATATTGACGGACGCTGCAAGCCAGCCTTCGTGTCGAGCATATTTCACAAACCGAGAGATTTCACCTATTCAGAAATGAATGCGATATATCTCGTTTATTGCAAGATGCCACGATGGAGTTGGAAGAGATCCCTCAGTACCACGTGTAGGATTGAGAATGATTCTATAAATGAAGTTTCTCTGGTATTATGATACGATGCTCATGTTCTGTCATTTGAATGGTCCCTCAGTTCTGTCATTTGAACTATTATGATATGATGCTCATGTTGTTTTGATAGCATCTCAAGATTGAGTTACTAGATGGCTTACCCGAGGTTTTTCCACCGCTTGAGCTGATCACGGAGTTTCTCGTCTTTTGGGGAATGATGTCGAGATCTTTGGATCATATCATGTGGTCAACGGCCACAATTACCTCGAGTTCGAGAGGAACTGGGATCTATTCTGGGAGCAACTGCCGATTCGATTTGGTAATCTCTATGTTATCAAGGTGATCGTCAAGGTGGAGTACATCCAGCTGACATTTGAGAAGATCAGTGAAGAGATCGAGCAGTCGGATAAAGAAATCGAGCAGTCGGACGAAGAAATTGAGCAATCGGATGAAGAGATCAGCAACCCCAGCGAAGAGATCGACAAGTGGGTTGACGAGATGATGTGCGGCTTTGACGACGTCAAAGAAGAGACTAATTAATATTACTAACAGTTGTATTTTTGTCGGATGTAATTTGGTCGAACACCTTATGGGCATGAATAGTGCGCGCTCTGGGCATGAATTGTGCACGCTCTGGGCATGAACTGTGCGTGTTCGGATTTGATAAAATAAAAAAAATAACAAAAATCACAGAAGCTTCATTTCATTGTTACTAAGAAGCATCTACACTTTGTTTTTTATTTTAATATTTTAAACTTCTTTTGGAGACGCTCAAAGTGCGTTTGACCAGGTTTGACTAGACATTCAAATGATCATAAATGATTCAAAAAAATCGAAAAATGTGAAACCAGCTCACGCAAGGAACCACTGCTCCGTAAGACTACTAAGCATGGAAATAACATGGGGCGCGAATATTTGACATGCCAGAGCCTACCACAAGAGGTAAAGATATTTCTGTCGCATCCTTTTGCTCTGATTTCTTCAGTGTTTTCAATTTCTTGCTCAGATCTAGGATTTAGGGTTAATGTTGACTTTTTCAGGGTTTAGATCCATGCAACTATTTCAAGTGGACGGATGAATACGCTGCGCAACTTAGACAGGAGAGGTGCGCGCACAGCAACCTCCCTCTACCGTCTGATATGGAGATTGCACCCTCTGCTCCGCTGATGGGCATCGTTGCTCGGCGATGGGGCTTGCGGAAGCGGAAGTGAGAGGCAAACTGAAGAAGTTCAACAAGCACTTAAGGCAGATTAGTGATCTGAAGAAGCAGGCTAATTTGATAGCTACACGATTTTATCTCTGTATAGTTGCTCTAGGATTTGTTTATCCGCTGATTGTCAGTCGTAGTTTATTAATGCGATGTAAGCATAATTAATGTAATGTAACCTCTATGTAACCAACCGCTTATGATAAGCCGGTCGTCTCATTTGGACCAACCGTTTCCCTATTACAAATCATCCATACCGAAACTATCTACTCTAGAAATAGGCAGATCTATACACCAACACATTCAATGCTAACGACAACTTTGGAATATTATGATATACTCCTTCTTCTGATTTTTTTTTTTGAAATTTACTCCCTCTTCTGATTTAATTGACTCAGATTTAGTACAACTTGCACTAAATCTGCGTCAATTTAGAACGGAGGGAGTATAATATAATGAGGTCGCGCACACACCCAACTAGCGGTGGTGATTCTCCGTGGGTTCCACATCCGGTGGGTCCGGCCCCACCAAGTCAATACCCCACCAGGTCAAACTTGTGCCCCGGCACCACCAAGTAAGACTAGTGCCCCAGCCCCACCAAGTCATAGTAGTGCCCCGGCCCCACGCGCCGACCAAAGGAAATCCCATATGAGCCGCACACTAGCCGAGCCGCTGAAGTTCTAGCCTAGCCGCGCCAGGCCGACCCCACCAGTCAGGACAAGTGCGGGTCAAAGGAGGCTGACCAGAGGGAAACGAGCGTTTGACCGATATGACGGCAAACCAGGGCACACACCAGAGAAACATGGTGGGTATGTCACATACCGATATAACTCAGCTAGGTATGGCACATAACCAATTATCCCTAAATAATAATAACATTCATGCGGGTAAACAAATTACAGCTGGGCAATTGATAGAATAATGATGAGCAAACCAATGCATATACAAACGTTATGATGTCTAGTGTGAGATTCATTCAGGCATTACAACAATATACATAGACCGTTCCAACCGCATCTATTACTAATAACCCACCTTCCGGTTAGCGTCTCTACCCCTTTCAGTATTAAGTTGCATGCAACAGATTATCGCCTTAAGCACCTTTTGTAAAGTAAGTAAGTAACATCAGTACTATTGTTGTATCACTAGTAGCAACAGTACATCTACAACCGTAGAGCTAGCTGTCACCACCCCAGATTAAATATAGACATGAACCTACTATCGAGCATAAATGCCCCCTCTTGGAGTCACAAGCATCTACTTGGCCAGAGCATACACATGTAACAACCAGCATGCAAGATCATTAAATAGCACACACATGATATATTATGAATCAATAACTTTAGTACTGAATATGCATTAGATGCCACCAAACACAACAAGAAGAATTACATAAAGGTGATCTTGATCATGATAGCCACCTCACAAGATCTAAACATGATAGCACAAGAGGAGAAGACAACCATCTTGCTACTGCTAGGGACTTGTAGTCCAAAGGTAGATTACTCACGCATCAGTCCGGAATCGGTCATGACGACGTAGGGGCTTCCGGGGACGATTCCCCCTCCCGGCAGGGTGCCGGGGAGAAGTTATCATCTCTCCCGAATTGGTGTTGACGACAGTGGTGGCTCGGGACCCGTGGAATAAATAATAAACACCACTCTAGGGATTTTGGCCGAAGGGGTATTTGTAGGCGAAAGGGGGAAGGCAGTGGAGGGCCGAGGGCCCCACACCTGGTGCTCGCGCGGCTCCAGCCCTGGCCGCACGAGCACGTGGTGGCGGCGCCTCGGTGCCCCACTTCGTCTCGTTCTCGACTTTCTAGAACAATCCCGATGAAAAACTGACTCCAGGATAAAATAGTTCAATTTCGAGAATATTTCCTTAAGTACTTTTTTGAAACCAAAAACAGAAGAAAATAGGGAACTGGCACTATGGCATCCTGTTAACAGGTTTGTCCCACAAAATGCATTAAACTATATAAAATGTATATAAAACATTTAATAACATGGAATAATATAGCATGGAACATAAGAAATTATAGATACGTTGGAGACGTATCAACATCACCAAGCTTAGTTCTACTCGTCCCGAGTAGGCAAGAACGATAAAACAAGAATAATTTCTGCAGTGACATGATTTAACAAAATCTTTATCACATAATAAAGTAAGGCTTGTAAACAGAGATAAAATGAATAAGCGTTGTAGTTTATATTGATATCAAACAAGTAATAAATACACAAGTAGGAAAAGCAAGCAAAGCTTTCAATGATATAGTACTTAGATAGCAATCAACTGTGCAAAGTAGATATTAGAGATGATTTAAGCTTCAAGCATAACAATATAATCATCTAATGCTTCCAACTAACATGATAACTTTGTGAAAGGATCAAGTCAAGCAATATCAATATGCACGTAGACTATTAACTCCTTATTTCTTCAAAAGAAACAAGCAAGCGTTCAACGTTTGTTCCTGGCACCAGAATGTTTTGGCTAAGAGAACGCTAACGGAAAAAAGGCTCACAAAGCTGCAAGTGATCATTAGATTAGATGAAGTCTTAGAATCGAAGCTATGCAAGGAGTAGTGATTGCCACACAACGGATGCACGTAGAGCTATAAGTATATGAAAGCTCTCCAATAGAACTAGTGGGGGTGCATCCAACTTGCTTGCTCACGAAGACCTGGAGCACTTTTGAGGAGGCTCATCATTGGAATATACAAGTCAAGTTCTATAGTGTAAAGTTTCCCACATAGTTATGCAACTAAGACATGAAAACTCTCTCATATGGAGTAAAGGTGTAAACATGAGCACAAATGATGATCATAAAAGATATGGTGCTATAACATGAGCACAAGTGATGACTATAAATGATATGGTTGTATAACATGACCACAAGTGTGTGATAAAGAATAGTAATGCTGCCCCTTTTTTTTCCTTGTTCTCTTTTTCTATTTTTTTTCTTTTTTTGTTTCTCTTTTCGATGGCCTCCATGGCTCTTTCACTTTTAGGGGCAAGCATCCTAATATGATATATGATATATGACAACACACTAATGATGATATGACAACATACTGATGATACAAGTAACTAATATGAATATGACATAATATGTATATGTCAACGATGCCTCTGCAAGTGTAGCAGGTTATGCAATGATCTAGCGTAACATGGGTAAAACCCCACATCAGCTTTATAGACTCGCACAAAGCAATATATAAGTAATGAATGACAACAAGTCATGTAATGTAAGATGGATGTTGCATGGCAATTTTTCTCGGAACAACTATGGAAATGCTGTAGTAGGTAGGTATGGTGGATGTTTTGGGGAAAATATTAGGCTTATGTGTAGAAGAACAAGATGAAGATCTCCCACGAGTTTGGAGTTACTCGCGAAATATGCAACAACTCTCAATGTGAGAAAGGGCAATGCAAAGTACCGAAGAGGCTAGCAATATGGTGGTGGAGGTGCCATGAAAAACGCAGTTTTAGAACTCACAAGTAAAAATGTTCCAAATAAAAATATGATCTTACAAGGCATAATGAAAATTACTCCTAGAGGAACTGTGCCAAATGAACAAGTCACTGTTGGGGACCCGACCATAGCGCATAACACAAACTCATTACGGTTGCCTTGGACATGTAGAAGCATATACCATTATGCAATCAACTGGAAATTTAAGTATGGCACAGCTTCAAATTTTCTAGACCAACCATTAATCATTCCACTTTACTAAACCATCATGTTTACCATTAATCAAATTAATATCTCAAAACAACATCAATGATTCAAGTGACGCAATTTAATGATCTAAAAGATTATGTATCATTTAGTTATACGATCTACCACATTTAGCATTTTCTGTTCTCAACCAAACACCAATGAACTTATTTAAAAGATAAACTTTCCAAGTAATTAAACAATGAGATATGAGAGTATGATATAACAAAGCTACCATCTCTAGCAAGAGATGCAAGAAAAACAAGAGTTAGAAATCAAACAGTAACGTGAGAAGAATACTCAACAAATATAAGTGAAGAATACGAGTATTCACAAGAAAAAGCGGAGCGTGTCTCTGTCCCAAAAAAAAGGAATGCTAGGATCTATTTTATTCAGACAATGAAAATAACAAAAACAAAAAAAATAAACAGACGCTTAAAGCAAACACATAAGATTTGGCGGAATTGAAATATACTTTCACTAGAAAGAACCTGATAGTTTGTTGATGAAGAAGGGGATGCCTTGGGCATACCCAAGTTTTGATGGTTGAGTCTTCTTGAAATATGTTGGGGGTGAACCACCGGGGCATCCCCAAGCTTTGGCGTTACTATCCTATTGATCACATCATATCATCCTTATCTCTTGATCCTTATTAAATTCCTCCACACCAAACTTAGAGTAACTTTATTAGAGGGTTAGTGCACAAAAAAATTATGATATTATGTAGGAATACAATTGCTACCATTGCTACTGGACATTACCTACAGCCACTGATACTGAATAGGATAAAAGATCCAATCAAAATAGCAAAAGAGGCATTTGCAAAATAAATGGCAGAATCTATCAAAAACAAAACAATCCGTAAAGACGAATTTTTTGGAGGAACTTATCTTGCTCAGATCAGAAAACTCAAAACTAATGAAATTTGCATATATATCTGGCGATCACGCAAAAAGGGCAGATTTTTGTGATTTTTTCATGAAGATTTACGAATTAAATGGTGGACAACAGAAAACTGTTTCTGCGAAGGAATCCAAATTTAGTATCAACTTTCAACTAGAGGCTTAACTTGACACAACAATACAATAAAATAAAGATATATAGGAATTGCTACAGGCGTAAGCAAACTCCTTGACACATACAAAATAAAATAACATGAAATAAAAGTGGGTTGTCTCCCATAAGCGCTTTTGTTTAATGCCTTTCAGCTAGGCACAGAAAGTAGAACTCAACTATTATCAAGATCAAGAACAGAGACCCTCTCAACTATGCATTGTATTTTATCTATATAAGGTCAGAGGTACCCCTTTCTTTTCTTTTAGGTCTACTACTTTCATCAAATGGGTTTTGAGGGACAATCCAATCAAAATTTTCTTCCAAAGCTTCATACATAGCTACAAGTTTAATGGGTATTGGCACTTTCATTTTCTCCCTCTTAGTAGGTTCGGGTTTTACTAATTTTTCAAATGCATTAATAACATCTACACATGAGCCTAGCATATTAAAATGATCAAAAAATTTCCTACCTTCTACAGCAACATCACCAAATTCTTTGAGTATGGTTTCCATAATAAAATCTATTTTTTCAGCATTTTTAACATTATGAAGATTAATAAACATTTGTTGTATTATGGGATGAAGGTTAACAAGCCTAGCTTCTAGCATGTGAACTAAACAAGTTGCAACAGTTTCATTGTTTGGGGCAAGTTCTGCTATGGATTTCTCCTCAAGATCACTATTCTTATTAATTTGATTTAAGAATTCTCCAATATTTTCTTTTCCAATTATAGAACCACTTCCTACTGAAAGATCCTCAATAGTGTAGTTAGGAAGCAATATTGTGATAAAGGTAAAGCTAAAACCGAAATAAACAAATCAAAGAAAAATAACTAAACCGAAACAACCAAAATAACAAAATTGAAAATAAAATGACAAAACTAAAATAAGAAACGAAATAAGAAAAGTAATGCAAGTAACTAATTTTTTTATATTTTTGATATTAAGCAAACAAGACAGTAATAAAAATAAACTAAGCAAGACAGTGTTGGAAATGCGAAAATCCCCTCGTAGAAGAATGCTCAAATCCTTGGCAACGGCGCCAAAAATTCTTGATGCTCACAGGTGGTGTGTGGTTGGGAAACCCCAAGAGGAAGGTGTGAAGTAGTGTAGCAGCAAGAATTCCCTCAATTATGAAACCAAGGCTATCGAACCAGTAGGAAATGAGAGTTCCCCCGACGTGTCAATGGCGCCAGAAGTTCTTGGTGGCGTGTAGTTGACGTGGCGCCTGCACACAACACAGTCAAAGTATTTTGTCCCAACTCAACGGTGAGGGTGTCAATCCCGCCGGCTTGCTGTAACAAAGGATTAAACGTATGTGTGTAAGAAAGATGTTTGTTTGCAGAAAGTAACAGGTTTGCAGGATGTGGTTTATCATATTGAAGATAAGGACTGGGGTCTACAGTTCACTAGTGGTGTCTCTCCATAAATAATAGTAACATTCATGCGGGTAAACAAATTACAGCTGGGCAATTGATAGAATAATGAAATGCATAATAATGCATATACTAATCTAATGATGTCTTGTGTTAGATTCATTTGGGTATTACAACAATATACATAGACCGTTCCAACCGCATCTATGACTAATAATCCACCTTCCGGTTAGCGTCCGCACCCCTTTCAGTATTAAGTTGCATGCAACAGATTATCGCCTTAAGCACTGTGTGTAAAGTAAGTAAGTAACATCCTTCTTAGACAAAGTACTACTGTTTTATCCCTAGTAGTAACAGTACATCTACAACCTTAGAGTTAGCTGTCACCACGCCAGATTAAATAGAGACATGAACCTACTATCGAGCATAAATATCCCCTCTTGGAGTCACAAGCATCTACTTGGCCAGAGCATACACAAGTAACGGAGAGCATGCAAGATCATTAAATAGCACAAACATGATATATGATGAAGCAATAACTTTAGTACTCAATATTCATCGGATCTCAGCAAACACAACATGAAGAATTACATACCGGTGATCTTGATTATGATAAGCAGCTCACAAGATCTAAACATGATAGCAAAAGACGAGAAGACAACCATCTTACTGCTATGGACCCATAGTCCAAAGGTAGACTTCTCACACATCAGTCTGGAGGTGGTCATGGCGACGTAGAGGCCTCCGGGGACGATTCCCCCTCCCGGCAGGGTGCCGGGGAGAAATTCTGATCTCTCCCGAATTGGTGTTGACGAGGGAGGAGGCTCGGGACCCGTCGAGGAAATAATGAACACCGTGCTAGGGTTTTTGGCCGAAGGGGTATTTGTAGGCCAAAGGGCGAAGGCGGTGGAGGCGCGAGGGCCCCACGCCTGGTCCTCACGCGGCTCCAGGCCTGGCCGCGCGAGCACGTGGTGGCGGCACCTCGGTGCCCCACTTCGTCTCGTTCTCGACTTTCTGGAACGTTCAATTCCGAGAATATTTCCTTAAGTACTTTTCTGAAACCAAAAACAGCAGAAAACAGGGAACTGGCACTATGGCATCTTGTTAATAGGTTAGTCACACAAAATGCATAAAACTATATAAAATGTATATAAAACATGTAATAACATTGTATAATATAGCATGGAATATAAGAAATTATAGATATGTTGGAGATGTATCAAGGACATCTTCGACGCCCTCCTTCTGGCTCATCGCCCCCTCAGGAGGAAGAACCTTCCTCCTTCTTGACGCAGGGCGAGCTTTCCTCGTCTTCATCCTCGTCAGAAGAGCCGGAGTCACTGCTGCCGCTGCTTTCACTAATGCTCTCCACGCAGCAGTCGATGCGCCCTCCTGCAGCATCAAAGACCTTCACGGACATCGTCGCATCTCCGTCGTACAGGAAAGCTACTCTCTCGCCATGGGCCAGCCGCTGGGAGGGAGAGAACAACTTCCACTCGTGGCCAAGGTGCATGGAGCCGTCGATGCCGTACTCCGCCCAGGCCCAGGAGAGGCCGTTGGGGCATCCTTCGACCTACAGCCAGAAACTGGTAGGCTTTCCTTCCGACATCGCCTCCGCAAACGACCTAGGGAGGCATAGACGACCGTGAAGCTCGCGGCCCAGATCTACCAAAAACTCGAAGGGAGCAAAGCCCGTGTGGGCCAAGCTCCTAGGGGGAGGGTCCTCGACCGCCGCGGCTCCCTCTCCCTCGACCTTCTCGATCGCCACGGCTTCCTCCGCGGCTTTGACATCCACCCTAGCCTCGAACAGGTGGAGCTTCTTCTCCGACGCTCTGAGCGGCGCGAGTGCGCCTCCTGCCTCTCCTCGCCGGCGCCATGGATTTGGAGGGGAGATGGATTGGAAAGTGATGTCTACGCACGCCTCTATTCTTGTAGACAGTGTTGGGCCTTGAAGAGCAGAGGTTTGTAGAACAACAGTAAGTTTCCCTTAAGTGAATCACCCAAGGTATATCGAACTCAGGGAGGTAGAGGTCAAAGATATTCCTCTGAAGCAACCCTGCAATGAAGATACGAGAAGTCTCTTGTGCCCCCAACACACCCAATACACTTGTCAGATCTATAGGTGCACTAGTTATGCAAAGACATAGTGAAATTCAAGTAATATGGATGATTACAAGTAGAAATTGCAATCTGTAATAAAAATGGCAGCAAGAAAACATGTAGCAGAACTTGTTGGAAACGGTGTTTTAATGCTTAGAAACATGGCCTAGGGATCCTACTTTCACTAGTTGACATTCTCAACAATGACATCAAAGTTAAATAAATAAACACTACTCTCAAACATTCTCATGTTGGATAACAAACAACATTCATTAAGGGAATCACACACGGTGCGCACACTGTCACCCTTACACACGTGAATAACCCCGGAATTCATATTAAAGTAACCTCTAGAGTGCATAATAGATAAAGAGTAGCATGACATATTCAACTAGATTACAAAGCTCGTGATCACATAAAGATCTCATCATGGGAGAGATAGATAACCCACAAGACTACCATACACCCCGCGGCACCGGGGGAGAACTACTCACTCCTCATCGTAGGAGTCAGCAACAGCGATGGAGATGGTGGTGGACTCGATGGAGATGGCTCCGGGGGCAATTCCCTGTCCGGTAGGGTGCCGGAACAGAGACTTATGTCCCCTAAATCTTGTATTCGATGGCGGCGGTGCTCTAGACCCGTGGAGGAAATATTGAACATCGTACGATCGTTTTTAGGTCAGAGGCTATTTATGGGCGAAAGGGCGATGTCGGTGGGCGCCTAAGGGCCCCACATCACCTCCTGGCACGGCCAGCATGGGGACCGTGCCACGAGGTGGTGTGGGCGCATCGTGGCTCTTCTCTGTCTCGTCTTCGCTTCCTCGTGACGCAAATATTCCAAAAATAATTCAAGGATCTTTTATTTCCAATTCCGAGAATATTTCCTTAAGTACTTTTTCTGAAACCAAAAACAGCAGAAAACAGGGAACTGGCACCTTGGCATCTTGTTAATAGGTTAGTCCCAGAAAATGCATAAAACTATATAAAATGCATATAAAACATGTAATAACATGATATAACATAGCATGGAACATAAGAAATTATGGATACGTTGGAGTCGTATCAACATCCCCAAACTTAGTTCTACTTTTCCCGAGTAGGGAAGAACGATGAAAGAAGAATAATTTCTGAAGTGACATGGTTAAACACAATCTTGATCATGTAATAATGTAAGGCATGTAAACTGAGATCAAATGAATAAAGGCTGTAGTTTATACTGATATCAAATGATTAATAAATAAACAAGTAGGTGAAGCAAGCAAAGCTTTCAATGATATAGTACTAGATAGCAATCAACTGTGCAAAGTAGTTATTAAAGATGATTTAAGCTTCAAGCACAACAATATAATCATTTAATGCTTCCAACAAACATGACAACTTAATGAAAGGATCAAGTCAAGCAATATCAATATGCATGTAGAAGATCTATACATTATTTGTTCAAAAGAAACAAGCGTCCAACGTTGGTTCCTGGCACCAGGATTATATGGCTAAACGAATGTTAACGGATGTTTGGAATGGCAACGGAAGAAAGGCTCACAAAGCTCTCTAATGGAACTAGTGGGGGTGCATCCAACTTTCTTGCTCACGAAGACCTAGAGAACTTTTGAGGAGGCTCATCATTGGAATATACAAGCCAAGTTGTATAGTGTAAAGTTTCCCACGTAGTTTTGCAACTAAGACATGAAAACTCTCTCATATGGAGTAAAGGTGCTAAACATCAGCACAAATGATGATCATAAATGATATGGTGCTATAACATGAGCACAAGTGATGACTAGAAATGATATGGTGCTATAACATGAGCACAAGTGTGTTATAAAGAATAGTAATGCTGCCCCCCCTTTTTTTATTTCTTTCTTTTTTCTTTTTATTTTTCTCTTTTTTCATTTTTTCATTTTTGTTTCTCTTTTCGATGGCCTCCATGGCTCTTTTCACTTTTAGGGGCAAGCATCCTCATATGATATATGACAACACACTAATGATGATAAGACAACATACTGATGATATAAGTAACTAATAAGAATGTGCCATAAGAATGAATATGACAACGGTGCCTCTGCCAGTGTAACAGGTTATGCAACGATCTAGCGTAACATGGGTAAAACCACACGTCAGCTTTATAGATTCACATAAAGCAATATATAAGTTATGAATGACAACAAGTCGTGTAACGTAAGATGGATGTTGCATGGCAAAATATCTCGGAACAGCTATGGAAATGTTGATGTATGTAGGTATGGTGGATGTTTTGAGGAAGATATTTGGCTTATATGTAGAAGAACAAGATGAAGATCTCCCACAAGTTTGGATGTACCCACAAAAAATGCACCAACTATCAATGTGAGAAACGGCAATGCAAAGTACCGAAGAAGCTAGCAATATGGTGGTGGAAGTGCCATGAAAACCGCAGTTTTAGAACTCACAAGTAAAAAGATTCCAAATAAAAATATGATCAAACAAGGCATAATGAAAATAACTCCTAGAGGGATCGTGGCGAATGACAAAGTCACCGTTGGCTTCCCCGACCGTAGCGCATAACATAAAGTAATTACGGTTGCTTTAGGCAAATAGAAGTCATATACCATTATGCAATCAACTGGAAATTTAAGTGTGGCACAGCTTCAAGTTTTAATATACCAACCATTAATCATTCCAATTTACGAGAACATCATGTTTACCATTAAGAAAATTAATATCTCAAAATAACATCAATGATTCAAGTGACACAATTAAATGACCTACAAGATTATGCGTGATTTAGTTATAGGGTCAATTGGTTTTGTGCCATACCTAGCTGAGTTTTATCGTTCTGTCCTATACGTGCGTTGTTTCTTTGGTCTGTGCCCTGGTTTGCTCGCATATCGGCCAAACGCTCGTTTCCCTCTGGTAAACCTACTTTGACCCGCACATGGACTGACAGGTGGGGTTGCCCTGGCGCGGCCTGGCATCGTTTGTCGGCTTGGTTGCGATTTCCTGGGGTCTGCGCGTGGGGCCGGACACTAGTCTGACTGGTGGGGATGTGGCACTAGTCTGACTGGTGGGGACGGCACGCGGGGTGCGTGTGGGGTCGGCGTGGGGTCGGTTAGGGTTTGCCTGCCCACCCCGCTACGGCTAATAAAAAAAGGTCGCCCTCGCCGTAGAAACTCCATTTTCTCTACCTATCTCTCCCCTCCCTCCCTCGAAAATGTGGTGGAGCACGCAAACGTCGATGCCGGACTCGGAGCTCTACTCGCTTGAGGAAATATGCACGACATGCAGGAGATGAAGCCAGAGGAGCGGCCGGAGTGGCTAGCGAAGTAGAACCTTCTAATAACAAAAGCTTTCATTTCAATGGCCATGCCTATCCGTGCACGCTACATAGACGACATGCTGGACTACGGCATGCCACACACATATTCAATGCGCACGCAGTGCCACGAACTAGAAGGATCTCAGACAGATGTGTCTCATACTCTCATCGTACGACTCGTCAAAATTAATTTGCTTCGTATTCTTGCTTTCACGCTAGAACGGATAAACATGAAGGTAACCCTACCTTCTGGAGCTCATTTGAAACACATTATTTAGCGAGTCCACCACCCTACCTTTCGAGTTCATTTGAAACACATTTTTTGGCGAGTTCACCATTTTTGCTTAGAAATGAGGCCGTTTACCCTACCTTTCGAGCTCATTTGGAACACATTTTTTAGCGAGTCCACCACCCTACCTTTGGAGCTCATTTGAAACACATTTTTTGGCAAGTCCACCATTTTTGCTTACAAATGAGGCCGTTTACCCTACCTTTTGAGCTCATTCGAATCATATTTTTTAGCGAGTCCACCACCCTACCTTTGGAGCTCACTTGAAACACATTTTTCGGCGAGTTCACCATTTTTACTTAGAAATGAGGCCGTTTATACCTTTCGAGCTCATCTGAAACACATTCTTTAGGGAGTCCGCCACCCTACCTTTTGAGCTCATTTGAAAAACATTTTTTGGCGAGTCCACTGTTTTTGCTTAGAAATGAGGTCGTTTACCCTACCTTTTGAGCTCATTTGAAACACATTTTTTAGCGAGTCCACCACCCTACCTTTCGAGCTCATTTGAAACACATTTTTCGGCGACTTCACCATTTTTACTTAGAAATGAGGCCGTTTATACCTTTCGAGCTCATCTGAAACACATTCTTTAGGGAGTCCGCCACCCTACCTTTTGAGCTCATTTGAAACACATTTTTTGGCGAGTCCACTGTTTTTGCTTAGAAATGAGGTCGTTTACCCTACCTTTTGAGCTCATTTGAAACACATTTTTTAGCGAGTCCACCACCCTACCTTTCGAACTCATTTGAAACACATTTTTCGGCGAGTCCACCATTTTTGCTTACAAATGAGGTCGTTTACCCTACCTTATGAGCTCATTTTAAATACATTTTTAGCGAGTCCAAGCTAGATTTGAGAAAGCTCATGGCTATCCGCATTAGGTGTGCCAAAATACCCATTTTGTGTCACTGAGGCAAATGGGGGTGGGCGAGCCAAAATCCTTGTTGGGTCCGTCGTGGTGCACTCGTCATCGGGTGTAAAGCCCTTGTCCGACACGAGCGTCCAATTAGATCACAGAATGAGCTTCTTGCGGATCGCCTAGAGTCTGCCTGCAGATTCTTTCTAGAGGAAATCGGGCGGCCGTAGATTCCTTGTAGAGGAAATCGGACGGGTGCAGATTCCTTGTATAGGAAATCAGCTTCAAATATTTAAAAATTATCGAAAAAATGAAAAATCATGCGCAGATAGTCGTCTTGTATCATATACTAACGACTCAGGTTGAAAAACATGGTGTACATACATTCAAAATCAGAAGGGAATGGATCTCATGTGATATCGCATAACTCAAACTATGAGGTCTAAGGTTGGAGAGAAGTGGTTTTGGAATTGCAACATGAAATTTTAAACAACCACACAAAAGATTCATTTTGGAGTAACTAAGAAGGATCCATGCTCAGTTTTTCATTTTCATGTTTTAAACTTATTTAAATATTGGTCAAACTTAGGTTTGACCGATTTTGAAATAACCATAATAAATTTAAAACTTCTCAAAAAATGATAAACCGACGCACATAGTCTTCATATGTCATATACTAACGACTCAAGTTGAAAAACTTGATCTACATACATTCAAATGAGGAGGGCAATTGATCTCATGTGATATCGGATAACTCAAACTATGAGGTCTAAGGTTGGAGAGAAGTGGTTTTGGAATTGCAACATGAAAATTCAAAAACCTCACAAAAGCTTCATTTTAGAGTAACTAAGAAGGATCCATGATTAGTTTTTCATTTTTAGGTTTTAAACTTGTTTAAATGTTGGTCAAACTTAGGTTTGACCAATTTTGAAATAACCATAATAATTTCTGAACTTATCGAAAAATTGAAAAACCGACGCACATAGTCTTCATATGTCATATACTAACGACTCAAGTTGAAAAACTTGGTCTACATACATTCAAATGAGGAGGGCATGGATCTCATGTGATATCGGATAACTCAAACTATGAGGTCTAAGGTTGGAGAGAAGTGGTTTTGGAATTACAACATGAAATTTCAAAAACCTCACAAAAGCTTCATTTTTGAGTAACTAAGAAGGATCCATGCTTAGTTTTTTATTTTTAGGTTTTAAACTTGTTTAAATGTTGGTCAAACTTAGGTTTGACCGATTTTGAAATAACCATACTAAATTCAAAACTTATCGAAAAATTGAAAAACCGACCCACATAGTCTTCATATGTCATATACTAACAACTCAAGTTGAAAAACTTGGTCTTCATACATTCAAATGAGGAGGGCATGGAACTCATGTGATATCGCATAACTCAAATGTGCAAATGAGAATTGCAACATGATAATTTCAAAATTCTCACAAAAGTATCATTTAGGAGTGACTAAGAATGGTCTAGACTTAGTTCGCGCCCAAATTTTACACAAATGTGCGCCTGTGCGTCCAGAGTGCGCACTTAAGGTGTTATATAGAAGTACAATAACAAATATTGCTGGTGATGCTTCTGTTGAAAAACGACTCCAACATCCGTCGCTTCCGTCTGCGCAAGTGGTCTTTAGATTTACCCTTCTTACTTGTCTTTTCCGTGGGATCACGCGTCCCGTTCCCCTGGCGGGCGCAGACCGAAGCGACGGGTGCTGCAGTCGGCGCCCTGCAGACGGAAGCGAGGCGTGCTCGAGTCATAGCGGCTGGAGTCGCAATAACGCCGCGCCGCTTCCAATGGCGCAGGCGAAAGAGACGCGTGCTGCCAGTCGCAGCGTCTCGTAGCGTCGGCGTCTATGCACGGCCAGGTGAAGCGGTGGCCACGTTAATGCAGGCCACCCAACCCCGCCACTCCGGCCGCCTCTAAAACCCGACGCAGCGCAGCCCTCCTCTCCTCACACCAACACTTCCGCTTCTCTCTTCTTCTCCCCAAGGAGACGGAAACATAGGCCACCATGGAGGGCAGCCCTGGCGGGCAGCAATGCCACTTGCAGCTGGAGGAACTCCGTCGTCGCAATGAGGACGTGGAGATGGCGAAGGCGTTTGAGCGAGTCATGTGGGGCGAGGAGGCCAAGACCTCTCGTCCCTACGTGCTCTCGCTGGAGACCGCACGGCTGAGTAGCCGCCACCAGCTGCCGGTGGACGACGACGCCATCCTTCTGGATGGGTGGGTGAGGAGCGCCGTGTACATTCCGGTGGCGCCGTGGCTCAGCGGGCAGGCCAGCGTCGAGTTCATCAAGCGCAAGTGGATGGAGATGCCGTGCGAGCAAAGGCTTGACCTCAAGTACTCCATCTCGGCGCCCTACTGGCACGCCGTGGTGGACAAGGAGTACGAGGCGCGTCTTGGCGGTCGATGAAAGCCGACGCCGGAGTTGTCCTCAATGGACGACGACTGTGACGGCGAGGACGGCGACGCCATCGACGACCCCGAGCTGCCCGATCTGCCTCTACAAGCGTCTGCATCTTGGTCAGCAGCGTCGCTTTCACCGAAGAAAGGGGAAGCACAAGACGAAGAGGCTTACCTTAAAACGCCCCCCCCCCCCGCATGTCATGGCGGAAAATCGAAAACGGCGCCGGCTAAGCCAGAAGCCTAAGGCGCCTCGGCGGTGGCTACGGACCGTTTCAGCTAGTTTTGCCCATGGGCCATGTCCAGAGGTGAAGGCTGACTTGGTTCGCATCTTCCCCCCCTCACCGGGATGAAGCGGCATCTCTTCGCCTACGTCAATAAATATGGTGATGAGGGATGGCCATGCACGAAGATGCATAGGCCTCTCTCTCATCACTAAACCCTAAACCCTTTGTTTAGGTTTAAGTTTGTTAAATGTCGTTTAGATTTGTAATAGTAAGATTGTTAAATCTCGTTTAAATGTTTGAATCAATTGTGTTCACCGTTTATGTTGTTCATCGGCGGCGGTTCGTATGCCCGCAAGGTGTTTGACAGTATGCATTCAAGTTGAATTCGTTTCCGAACCACCTCAATCTTGTTCATCAGCGGCGGTTCGTGTGGCCCGCAAGGTGTTCGACATGTTAAATTCATTTCCGAACCACCTCAATCCTGCAGTGTGATGAAACTATCCACAATTGACCAGCGGAACGGGCGGATCTTCTGCCATGGATGCGTCTTCCAAGCGGAGGTGCAGTGCCACGCTGACCCCACACGCCAACCCCACGCCGACCCCACGCACACCGTACGTGTTGTCCCCACTATTCAGACTAGCGCCACAGCCCCACCAGTCACACTAGTGCCCGACCCCACACGCTGACCCCAGAAAATCTCAACCGAGCCGACAAATGAGCCGAGCCGCACCAGGCCGACCCCACCAGCCAGGCCAAGTGCGGGTCAAAGTAGGTTGACTAGAGGGAAACGAGCGTTTGAGCGATACGCAAGAAAACCAGGGCACAAACCAGAGAATCAGCGCGAGTATGGCACAGACCGATAAAACTCAGCTAGGTATGGCACAAAACCAATTGACTCTGTTCTCAAACATATACCACATTTAGCACATTTAGCATTTTATACCATATACCACATTTAGTAATTTCTGTTCTCAACCAAACACCAATCAACTTATTTAAAAGATAAAATCTCCAAGTAATTAAACAATGAGATGTGAGAGTATAATATAATAAAGCTAACTGCTCTAACAAGAGATGGATGAAAAACAAGAGCTAGAAAGCAAACAATAACATGAAAAGAATACACAATGGATAGTTTGTTGATGAAGAAGGCGATGCCTTGGGCATACCCAAGCTTTGACGCTTGTCTTCTTGAATTATATTGGGGGTGAACCACCGGGGAATCCCCAAGCTTTGGCGTTACTATCCTCTTGATCACATCATATCATCCTTCTCTCTTGATCCTTGAAAACTTCCTCCACACAAAACTTAGGGCTTGTTTGATTCATAGGAATCTTGTAGGATTCTTATAGGATTTTATCCCATAGGATTTTTTCCTTTCCAAGTGGTTTGATTCATAGGATTCGGTTCCTATAGGAATTTCCCATAGAATTTTTTGTACTACTTCCCATAGGAATTCTAACATCCACACCAATCTCTTTTTACAATTCCTTTGGTGGAATCAAACAAACTTTGATACAAACCAAACCCTATAGGATTGGAGTGTACATGACATAGAAATCCTATACTTTTCCTATTCCTATGACTTTCCTATCCTATGAATCAAACAAGCCCTTAGAGTAAACTTCATTAGAGGGTTAGTGCATGAAAAATTCTGATATTCCGTAGGAACACAATTGCTACCAATGCTACTAGACATTAGCTACAGCCACTGATACTTCATAGGATAAAAAGATTCATTCAAAATAGCAAAAGACGCATTGCAAAATAAATGGCAGAATCTATTAAAAACACTACAGTCCGTAAAGACAATTTTTTTCGAACGTTTAACTTGATCAGATCAGAAAACTCAAAACTAATGAAAGTTGCATATACATCTGTGGATTACGCACAAAAAAGGTCAGATTCGTTTGACGTTCCAGTGAATTGATTTGAATTTAACGGTGAACAACAGAAATCTGTTTATGCGCAGGAATTGAAATTTAGCATCAACTTTCAACTAAAGGCTTAACTTGACACAACGTTGCAACAAAAACAAGATATAAAGGAGTTTCTACATAGGTAGGTCAAGTCCTTCACACAAGCAATGTAAAATAAAATAATGGGTTGCCTCCCAAAAGCTCTTTCTTTATAGCCATTAAGATAGGCATAGTGATTTTTATGACTCCCTCATAAAAATGAGAGTTGAAAAACTAAAGAGAGCATCAAGAGGCAAATATCAAACATATTTCAGTCTAACCCACTTCCTATGGAAAATAATCTTGTAAAGAAACAATTCATGAAAGCACAAAGCAATAACATAGGAAAGCAAAACAAGTGCAACTTCAAAAATTTCAACATAAAGAGGGGAAACTTAATATTGTTGAGATACATAAAACCATGTTTCCCTCTCTCATAATAACTTTTAGTAGTAGAAATAAATTCAACCATATAACAACAAGAATCATTCAACTTAGATAACATAGGCACATAAAGAGGATCATAAAATTTATTTTGGAATTCATTAGCATGCTTTCCTCTTTCAAAATAGATATTAAGATCAATATCAAGTTCAAGATCATGGTTGCAACAAATGGAACTAGAGATAATTGCAAACCACATAAGTATTTCTAAACATAAGAAAATTTCTCCACCATGGTGTAACTAGGAGAATTCAAGAACAAACTAGGACTCTCATGAGTAAGAATACCATCACAAGAAGCAATTATATCATATTTATCCTCAACTTTTAAACATAGAGGATTATAAATAAGCATAGGACCATCATCTAAAGCATTATCATATAACATATTTAAGCAATACTCATCATTATTATAAATAAATTCACTACTAGCATCACAAAATTTATAACATAACTATCACATAAAACATTCTTATCATGAGCCACATGCATACAAGAATTATTACTCTCCACATAAGTATAGTCATTCTTATTAATTGTAGTGGGAGCAAATTCAACAAAATAGCTATAATTATTATTCTCATCACCATAATCATCAAATATAGGAGGCATATCATAATCAACATAAAATATATCCTCAACAGTAGGTGGATCGAAAATATCACAAAAGAAAATTTTCTTTTCCGAGCTTGGGGACTAAAAATATCATGCTCATCAAACCAACTTCCCCAAGCTTAGACTTTTCCACGACATTAGCAATAATGGTGTTCAAAGAATTCATACTATTAACATTGCTACTAGTATGCAAATAAAGTTCCATAGGTTATTTAATCTTCTCTTCAAACACATCATGTCCTAGCTCAAGATAAATACTATAAAGATCTCTAATATTTTTGTTGTTTTCCATTTTAGCCTAACTAGTGAAAATAAAGACAAGAAACAAAAAGTAATAACTGCAAAATCTAAAGGAGATACCTTCAAACGCTCACCTCCTATAAAGATCAACGCTCACCTCCTCGGCAACGGCGCCATAAAATAGCTTGATGACTACGCACACTTCTATTCCTGTAGACAGTGTTGGGCCTCCAAGAGCAGAGGTTTGTAGAACAGCAGCAAGTTTCCCGTAAGTGAATCACCCAAGGTATATCGAACTCAGGGAGGTAGAGGTCAATGATATTCCTCTCAAGCAGCCCTGCAATTAAGATAAGAGAAGTCTCTTGTGTCCCCAACACGCCCAATACACTTGTCAGAAGTATAGGTGCACTAGTTATGCGAAGAGATAGTGAAATACAAGTAATATGGATGATTACAAGTAGAAATTGCAATCTGTAATAAAAAGGCAGCAAGCAAACATGTAGCAAAACTTGTTAAAAACGGTGTTTTAATGCTTAGAAACAAGGCCTAGGGATCCTACTTTTACCAGTGGACATTCTCAACGATGACATCAAAGTTAAATAAATAAACACTACTCTCAAGCACTCTCATGTTGGATAACAAACACCATTCATTGTTGTAGGGCTACAAGAGCACCCTCAAAATCGGAGTAAACTAACACCAACAACTTCATAAAGAGAATCACACACGGTGCACACACTGTCACCATTACACACTTGAGTAACCCAGTAGTTCATATTAAAGTAACCTCTAGAGTGCATCATAGATAATGAGTAGCATGACATATTCAACAAGATTACAAAACTCATGATCACATAAAGATCACATAATGGGAGAGAGAGATAAACCACATGGCTACCGTAGATCCCGCAGACCCGGGGGAGAACTACTCACTCCTCATCGTAGGAGTCAGCAACGGCGATTGAGATGGTGGTGGAGTTGATGGAGATGGCTCCGGGGGCAATTCCACGTCCCGGCGGGGTGCCGGAACAGAGACTTGTGTCCCCCGAATCTTGTCTTCGATGGCGGCGGCGCTCTGGTCCCGTGGAGGAAATATGGAACATCGTATGATTGTTTTTAGGTTAGGGGCTATTTATGGCCGAAAGGGCAATGTCGGTGGGCGCCCGAGGGTCACACATCACCTCCTGACGTGGCCAGCGTGGGGCCCATGCCACGAGGTGGTATGGGCGCCTCGTGGCTCTTCTCCGTCTCGTCTTCGGTTCCTCGTGACACAAATATTTCCAAAATAATTCCAGGATCTTTTATTTCTAATTCCGAGAATATTTCCTTAAGTACTTTTCAGAAACCAAAACAGCAGAAAACAGGGAACTGGCACTTTGGCATCTTGTTAATAGGTTAGTCACAGAAAATATATAAAAATATATAAAATGCATATAAAACATGGAATAACGTGATATAACATAGCATGGAACATAAGAAATTATGGATACGTTGGAGACGTATCAGAAAGCCAAGAGGATTGAGTGAAGAACGGAGGAGTCCGCCCCCGCTTTTATAGCGTGGTCTCCCCCTCTTCTTCATGCCAGACTCCTCGTGTTCTTCGTTTTCGGGAGTCAAGAAATCCCACGCAGTTACTCCCCTGCACGGAACAACTCCAAGGATGACCAGCGCCGGACCCACTATGACCGTTTTTTGGTCGTTGCCCCGACAGACTTCAAAGATCGAAGGCGCCGGGACCATGCCCGGGGGCTACTGTCCCAGCAGTGGAACATGGGATTCCCCTAGAGCTGCCCAAGTGGGTCCACCGCCTGTGGGTCCAACCCCAAGACAAGCAAGGCCAAGACTTACCGCGAGGCTTGGCGGGTGCACCCTCGCCGTCGTCACCCCGACAGGTTGGCAGGACCCCCGGTTCCCCGCACCTCGGAGGGAAGAGAAGACCCCGGGAGGTGCGAGCCTCGACTCCCTCCCTTGTACAGCAACGTACAAGGAAAGGATAAGACTTCCACCTCATTCCGGAAGGTAGTAGAAGGCGCAAGAAGGCTTGAGAAGCAAGGCGCGGCCAGGGGACACCACCTACCCACTGTCAGCCCCTGCCAGGGGCTTTCCCAAAGGTGGCAGAGATCTCACCAACCCCACGACGGATACTTGCAGGAGAAGAGGCCACGTCGACGTCTCCACCATGGAGAGGGGTTGCTTCCCGTCAAAACCCCTCATGCTCCTCGCATGACCTATGTGGGATCCCCTTTCCCTATAAAAGGAGGACCAAGGCCATGGCGAGGGCAAGGTCAAGATCAAGCTAGGTCGGACCAAGGGAGAAGGAAGGATTAAGCTCTGGCGATCCTAAGGAGGAATAAGATCTCCTAGCTAGGCTCGACAGAGAGATAGAGAGAGAAGGGGGGGAAGGTGATCTCCTCCGGGCAAGGATCTGTCCTTCTCCTTCCTCTTGGTCGGGCCGCCCTACCGGGCACCCCAACAATCACTACCATTGTAGCCACACCATGTTCCGCTCATCTATCCAGACATGCAGGAGTAAGGCTTTTAGCCTCCAGGGGGCCTGAGCCAGGGTAGATCGTTGTGTGCTCTCCTTGTTTGTTTACCACGTCAAAGATCTTGAGTACGAGATAGGAACTCACCGCGCTCGTCCTGTGGGAGACGTTTCCAGCCTCCTTTGCGCCCCATACCGAATCTACAAAGGGGGTGCCTCGCATCCCTGATGACCCATACGTATAGGGGATCGCAACAGTCTTTCAGGGAAGTAAATCCCAAATTTATTGATTTGACACAAGGGGAGCTGATGTTTGCTAAGCGTGTGGTTGATGAATCCCCAAGAGGAGATTGTGAAGTAGCAGAGCAGCAAGATTTTCCTCAGTTATGAAACCAAGGTTATCGAACCAGTAGGAGATGAACGTTCCCCTCAAGGTGTCAACGGCGCCAGAAACTCTTTGTGTGGCGTCGGAGACGTGGAATCTGCACACAACACAATCAAAGTATTTTGCCCCAACTCAACGGTGAGGGTGTCAATCCCACCGGCTTGCTGTAACAAAAGATTAAACGTATGTGTGGAAGAAAGATGTTTGTTTGCAGAAAGTAACATGTTTGCAGTTGTGGTTTTATCTGATTAATGAGAAGGACCGGGGTCCACAGTTCACTAGTGGTGTCTCTCCATAAATAATAATAACATTCATCCATGAGTGGTAAACAAATTACAGCTTGGCAATTGACAGAATGATGATAAGCAACCCAATGCATATACTAATGATATTGTGTCTAGTGTGAGATTCATTCGGGCATTACAACAATATACATAGACCGTTCCAACCGCATCTATGACTAATAATCCACCTTCCAGTTAGCGTTCACACCCCTTTCAGTATTAATTTGCATGCAACGGATTATCGCCTAAAGCACTGTGTGTAAAGTAAGTAAGTAACATAATCCTTAGACAAAGTACTACGTATAATCCCTAGTAGCAACAGTACATCTACAACCTTAGAGCTTTATGTCACTGCCCCAGATTAAATAGAGACATGAACCTACTATCGAGCATAAATACCCCCTCTTGGAGTTACGAGCATCTACTTGGCCAGAGCATACACAAGTAACGGAGAGCACACACATGATATATTATGAAGCAATAACTTTAGTACTCAATATTCATCGGATCCCAGCAAACTCAACATGGAGAATTACATAAAGATGATCTTGATCATGATAGGCAGCTCACAAGATCTAAACATGATAGCACAAGAGGAGAAGACAACCATCTAGCTACTGATATGGACCCGTAGTCCAAGATAGACTACGCATGGATCAGTCTGAAGGCGGTCATGGCTACGTAGAGGCCTCTGGGATGATTCCCCCTCCCGGCAGGGTGCCGGAGAGCAGTTATGATCTCTCCCGAAGTGGTAGCGGCGACGGCGGCGGCTCGGGACCCGTGGAGGAAAAAGTGATTAACCGTCTGGAGTTTTTAGGTCACGGGGGCTTATATGGGCGAAAAGGTCGGTGGGCGCCCGAGGGTGCCACACCACCTCCCGGTGCAGCTGGCTTCTGGCCCGCGCCACGAGGCGGTGTGGGCCCCTATGGGTTCGGTTCGTCTCTACTTTGCTTCTTCTGGTCGCAAATATTCCAAAAATAAATACTGGTTGGCTCATTTCAATTTGGCGGATATTTCCTTAAGAGATTTTCTGAAACAAAAAACAACAGAAAACAGGGAACTGGCACTGTGGCATCTTGTTAATAGGTTAGTCCCAGAAAATGCATAAAACTATATAAAATGCATATAAAACATGTAATAACATGATATAACATAGCATGGAACACAAGAAATGATTGATACGTTGGAGACGTATCAGGAGCCAAAGAATAATTGTAAGCTTTAACAGATGATTTGTCAGATCAGCTGCACCTATGAATAGACTCGCTCGACGAAGATTATCAGTAGCAACAGTTTTATAGTAGAGACAGTAGTGAAATAACAGTAGCAGGAGAATTAAGACAGCGATTGTCATTGAAGTAGACAGCAGGATTAAAATATTGTAGGCAAATGGACGGATGTACGGGCGTTGCATGGACGAGATAATTCGTGTAATAACATAGCATAGGCATTTGCAGATAAATAATATAAAGCATCCATACATTAACTTATCATAAGCATGTATTCCAATTTAGTTGTGCGTGCTCGCAATGAGAAACATGCACATCATCTTTTGTCCTGCCAGCTCGTTTGCAGCGAGGCCTCTAGGGAAACTACTGGCAATTAAGGTACTCCTTTTAATAAAGTATCGGAGCAAAGCATTAACACTCCATGAATACATGTGATCCTGACATCATAGCCATTCCCTCTGGTTATCCCAATTGCTGTCACTTTGGGGCCATCGGTTCCGGACAATAACGTGTGTATACAACTCATAGATATGATCCAAAACAATAATTATCATCATAATTCAATAACATGTTCAGATCTGAAATCATGGCATTCGGGCCCTGGTGTTAAGCATTAAGCATAACAAGTTGCAACAATGATGTAAAACACCGATAACGGATACTAGGCACTATGCCCTAACAATCTTACAGCTATTACATGAGTGATCTCATCTAATCCCTACCATCCCCTCAAGTCTACAGCGGTGAATTACTCACTCATGGACGTGGGAAACATGGATGGTTGGTGGAGAGGCGGGGGAGATGACGATGGCGATGATCCCCTTCGATTCCCCATCTCGGCAGGGTGCCGGAACTGAGACTTCTAGTCCCCAAACTAGGGTTCGCGATGGTGGTGGCGTACAGTGATGTTCTCTAGAAAAGTGTCTATACCCCGTCCGTTTTTAGGTTAGGAAGGATTTATAGCCGCGAGGGGGTCGCGAGGGACTGGCCGAGGTGGCCTCCTCACCTCTTGGCGTGGCTAGGTGGGCCCTCGCGCCACCAGGTGATGAGGGCCCCTCGGTCCTCTCCTCTCTTTGGTCTTCGTGGTTCCTGATCCTCCTCGGATAGAAAATGACTTTTGGGCTTTTTCTCCGAAGTTGATATTTCTGCACAAAAAGAAGACACCAGGGTAACTCTGCTGAAAACAGCGTTAGTCCGCGTTAGTTGTATCCAAAACATACAAATTAGAGGTAAAACAATAGCAAAAGTGTTCGGGAAAGTAGATACGTTCTGGACGTATCAACTCCCCCCAAGCTTAGCTTATTGCTTGTCCTCTAGCAATTCAGTTAACAACTGAGTGCGATAAAAGAACTTTCATGAACTCATTTGGTCATGTGATGTAAATATTCTCTTTATGAGGACAACTGCTTAGACTATTCATAACAAGGCATATATAAACAGTGTCACCCAATAGTTATGTAAACCATGAAAAGATGCCAATTATATCGATGATAAATAACATGAAACATATCAATTCACAGGATTGCAATGATCATAAGAAAGTATGATAAAGTGGTATCTCGCAAGCCCGAATGTAACAACAAAACATAAATGCCCAGGCACCTCTAAGTTTCAAGGGAAGACTAGAGATAAAGATATCAAAGATAAAAGCATCTAGATTACACCGCGGTTAACATATTAAGGGACAAGCACATTACACTAAGAATGACAATTATGCTCTCGAGAAGGTTTTCAAAAAAGGATGGAGACTTAATAGTAAAGTAAAAGATATGCCCTGCATTGAGGGAAGTAGGGATTCAACATGTGCTAGAGCTTCTTATCATTTTGAAAACAGAGGTAAAATTATTTTTTAGTGGTGGTTGTTAGGTCAACAACTGGCAATAGAGTTCTCCTTATCTTCCATACTAAGCAAGTTGAGAGCGGTTCTGATTATTTTTAAAACAAAGCACTTGTAATATGCATCTTTCTATTCATATATTTTGATAGCTTGACACTCCTCTCCACCTTGCTAACAATACCATGGCTAACCGAATCCTCGGGTGCCCACCAAATAATCTGAAACCATGGAGGAGTGCCTATTTTTATTTTCTCAAATCCTTTTTTGGTATTACAATGGTCTGACCAGCCCTTTGCAAAATTAGCGACGAGCAGATGTAGCATGCAAGTCAATTACTCAATTAGTATGGAAGATACCAAGACCAACTACAACTTCCTCATGAGCTCAAAACAGTGGCACAAATTGAGAAGTTTTTGAGGGTTTTAAAGGTAGCACATGCGAATTTACTTGAATGGTTTGAAATTGCCATGTATAGGTATTTATGGTGGACTCTTTGAAAAAACTTGGTTTTCAGGGATTTGGAAGCACTGGCATTATCTCAGCTTAGTACAAGAGGAGGCTAGCAAAAGATGGGAAGCGACAATTCAAGAGAGCAATAACCGTCATAATCATGCTTGCGACGAAATAGAATTAACGGAGGCATAATAAAGATACAAGAACTCTGAGTCAAAATATGTCATCAAGGCTTAATTGACTATTTTGTTTTCAGTCATAACATGTGTAAGCATGTGCCAAGTCAATTCAAATGAATTATTCAGAGGAGGATACCACAGTGTCATATTCTATTATGAGCAAAACAATGCAAGCCAATATCCAAAGAGACATGGCATTCATCATAAATAAATTGGAAACGATCATAAGAGAACACAAACTACTAAGCATCCACCAATCGACATATATCTTATGCGAACCATCTAAACATGCTCACATGAATGAGTATATGTATAAAAATGAGAAACATATAGAGTTCATTACCAGCCTCTTACCCAACTCGACATTTTCATAGATCATCATAATTGCATTATCACTTCTGTGCTTGAAAGATATGAGATAATAACCAAGCTCCATGGAGTAATTGAAGATGAGTGTGCATCAGTATACCTCCCCCCAAGCTTAGGCTTTTGGCCCAAGTGGAGCTCAAGGCCAACGTGCCCATTCGTCGAAGTCACGGGGGTATGTCGAAGATCTTTCCCCGTAATATGATCTCGAGAATGCGCCGGCGTGGTATCCACTATAATCCTCCGGCGGTGGCTCCTGCCTGCGATGCGTCTGGTGAAAACCAAGTACGCTCAGCTGCTCCTCTAGCTCTACCAGCGAGTACGACCACGGTCTCCTGTCAAGACTGAACAAAGAAGGTTGTGGCAAGGAGACTTCCTTTTCACGATCGTCAACACAAATGACCCTAAACATAATATTCTCCAAAGTGGAGTTGTTAGTAACAAATTTGTGGCCTTTCATTGCAGCAAGGCCAAGATAACATTGTTCAAGTGGTACATCATTAGGATCAATGGCAGCCCCAAGAATTCAGCAAAACGTAAAGCAATAATGCCTCCAAAGATGGGGCCTCTAGCCGCTAAACGGCGAGCAATCAAAGAGCCAAGGTTATATGGAAATTCACCCTTAAGGGCGCCCGTAAGAAACGCATGTTGCAAGTTAGAAACATGGCTAGTGTTTTCCCTACCAAGCACACTAGTAGTAAGATAGTAGACAAAATATTTGATGGCAGGGAATTGAATGTTCCTTATCCTGCCGCGTTGTGCGGAGCGGGTGTCATTGTCGGTCACCTCTTGGTCGGTTTGGGCCAACTCCGGGGGATTCGCGACAATCCTCACCGTTGTCCCCATGTTCGCTGTACCAACTATCCCACAAAACTCCTGCAAGGTTAGGCTACAAGGCATATCATATATTTTGAAAGAAATAGCCATTGCAAAAGACTTGGTGTTGAAAGTGAAGGATTCCGAGAAAGTCATTGGTAAGCCAATAGTATTGTGGCCTCTCATCCCTCATGTAGGTGGTCAAGCCCACTCTCTCAACGAGAGTTTGGAAGTCCTCAAGTAGCCCTGCAGCACGAAGGAAAGCATAACGCGGGTAAGATCCAACGTGTGGTTCTCCCGCATCCCCCTCATCTCCGATCGTCGGTGCGAGGATCTCCTCGCTGTAGGACTGCCTAATACGAGTGACAGCCCTTGGATGCCTTGTCCTCCTCTGATAATCTCCCTCAAACACCTCATCAAAGTCACGGTTATTCATCTTCCTTTTCTGAAATTTTCAACAAACATCATAAAAATCAATTTTTAGCCAACTAGATGAAGGGAAACCACTATAGTGACTTGCTAGAGGCTTAATAATGCATCAAAACTAGTTTCTTCAACTTAGAACAAGCATTCAAACTCAGTAAACAAGGTATCTACAGCAGCAAAATACTTCATATATACATCATTAAACAAAATTCCACTTGGATATTCGGAGGAGTCACATACCGGAGAGGAGATGACCAAATTTCAGCAGCAGAAATTGGCTGAATATGGAGATTGAAATCACAGGAGATGAGCAGAAAGAACACGAGTTTGAGCTATCCAAAAGTGATTTTTCGGGCATGAGGGAGGCATGGGAAGGAGAGAGAGAGAGTAAGTGGGGGGCTGTGGGCCCCTCACCACCAGCTGGCGCGGCAAGATGTCTGCCGCGCCACCAGGTGATGAGGTGGACCTGGGGGTCCCCCTGGTGGCTCTCTGGCACTTCCAGGTGCCTCTTCCAAAAATATGATTTTTCATATAAAAAATTTAATTTTCTGAGAAACTTTATTTTTTTCATTTTCTCGTATTTTTTATTATTAAATTCAACACTGAAAAATTATTTTCTAAAAAAAATTCAACTAAACATTGCAAACTAAGTAATATTATAGTAGATATAACAAGGATGAGAGAAAGAAAATTGTTTAGCCTCTTTATGCATTTAAAATGCACTTGTTAACAAGGTTGATCAAGTCTTGCCACCAAATGGATTTTATAACATGAAAGATTTTAAACCATATGAGACACTCATTTTACCTTGTAATGAATTGGTATGGATCCAATCATGAGAGTTTTGAATTCTTCTTTATATGGGCAATCAATACTTCTCACTCTAATAGTCCTCAAATTGATAACTGTATTAACTCTAGGCATTCTATCAACTTTCTTGGGAAAATAAACAGTATGCTCCTAGTCATGAACGTTAAAAGTAACTTTTCCTTTATTGCAATTAATAACCCTGCAGTGTTTAGAAAAGGTCTTCCAAGAATAATAGATATATTATCATCTTCAGGCATTTCAAAAACAACAAAGTCAGTCATAATTAAACAATTGGTAGTTATTTGGACAGGAACATCCTCCCAAATTCCAACAGGAACAACAGTAGATTAATCAGCCCTTTGCAAAGACATATTAGTAGGTATCAATTTATCAAGGTGAAGTCTCTTGTAAAGAGAGAGAGGCATAACACTAACTCCAGCTCCCAAATGACATAGAGCAGTTTTAAAATAATTATTTTTGATAGAGCAAGGAATAGTTGGTATACCTGGATCACCAAGCTTCTTTGGAACCTTACCATTAAAAGAGTAATTAGCAAGCATAGTAGATATTTCCTCATTAGGAATTTTCTTTTGTTAGTCACAATATCTTTCATATATTTAGAATAAGGAGGCAATTTAATAGCATCAGTCAAAGGAATTTGCAAGAACAATGGTTTCATCCAATCATAAAATCTATTATAATGGTCTTCCTCTTTAGATTTAAGTTGTTTTGCCGGAAAAGGCATTGGTTTTTGGACCCAAGGTTCTCTTTCATTACCATGTTTCTTAGCAATAAAGTCTTCTTTAGTGTACTTTTTATTTTTAGCATGTTTTTCAGGTTCTTCTTCTATTTCTTCCTGATCCGAATTGGCATTTTTATCTTTATCATTGTTATTGGCATTATCATTGTTGTGTTTATTACCACTTCCAGTTTCAGCTTCAGAAACAGATATACTATTAGGGCCATTAACAGGTTCAGAGGATTCCACAACAGTTTTATGTTTCTTTTTCTTTTTCCTAGAAGGAAGGTTCATTAACTCGTTGAGAATCTTGTTCAATTCTTTTATCATGGCCTTCGGGATACAAGGATCCTGAGTAGATTTACCACCTCTAGTTGTTACTTCACAAACAAGTTTTTCTTTACAATAGAGTTGTTTACTAGCAATTCTTTTTGCACTTTAGTGAGTTGATCTATTTGAGTTTGGACCATATGAAAGTGTTTAATTAGCACTTTAACATCATTAGCAGTTCTATCAACAATATCATATAAATCACTAATAGCATGAGAATTTTTCATTAAATTATTCTCTATTCTTGTATTAAATTCATCAAAGCATTGAGCAGGAGGTTTAGAGTAAGGAATATCTCTATCATGAAACCTTTGGAGAGAGTGTATCTCAATAACGGTTGGAGGAGAAATAGGATTACATAATTCTTCAATAGGAGGTAAATAGTTCACATCTTCAGATTTAATACCACTTTCTTGAAGAGATCTTTTAGCTTCCCTCATTGTTTCTTCATTTAATTCAATCATTCCTCTCTTCTTCGGTGTTGGTGGAGGTGTTTGAGTAGGTTCAGGAATATCATAATCATCATTATTCTTGCATATAGTAGCCATTAATTCTTCGGCTTATTCGGGAGTCCTTTTTCTGAAAACACAACTAGCAAAACTATCTAGGTATGTCGTAGATTCAGCAGTTAGTCCACTATAAAATATATCAAGTAAATCATTTTTCTCCAAATCATGGTTCGGCTGCCCCCTCAAGATGCAACAAAAGCGTGTCCAAGCTTTGGGCAATTTCTCACCCTCTTCTTGATTAAAATTGTAGATTTTTAACAAAGAATCATGTTGAGCACTAGCAGGGAAATATTTTCGATATAAAGCATCAAACAAACCCTTAGGACTATTGATGGATACAGGAGACAAGTTATTATACCAAGTTTTAGCTTCTCCTTTTAATGAGAAAGGAAATATTTTAGCAACAAAGTAAGTGCGCATTTTAACGTCTTTAGAAAATATTCCACTTAATTCAGAAAATTCATTCATGTATTCTACAACACTTTCATTTTCAGTTCCACAGAAAGGTTCTCTTTCAACTATAGCTATATGATCCAAATCAAGAGATGTCGGGGGGCTGCCCCCGGGGTAGGGCAGAACCCGATACATATTAGCAGTATGGCTACAGGAGTTGACCCTTGGGAGTTGCTAAGAGTTGTCCTTTGGTGTGTCGAAGGGGCAACTTGACCTTTGGGTAGTTTTCAGGGCCAGAGTGCCTCTTGGGGGCCGCAAGGGTCATATGTGGAGACTATAAATAGACTCCTAGAGCGGCACAAGCACCAGCAGAGAGTTCCTCTAACAACTAGTTTCTCGAAGATGTCTTTGGTGAGAACCTAAGACATCTTCGAGAAACTAGGCCTAGAGATACTCCTCTTGAGTAGCTACCCGGAGTCTGGAGGGAACTCGGTGTGGGCCCGAAAGTCTATTCGGCGCAGTGGTCTGTCGGGATTGTCCGGCATGGTCCCCGGTGAAGTAGATCCCGGGTCGCCCGGATAGGCATCTTGGTATAAGTCTAACCGCCTAACCTACCTTAGTTCTGGTTAGTTGTATTCGATGTGCATGAAGGCTCTATGGAGGTACCGGAGTGAGAAACCGACATGGGGCATGTCGGGCAGGAGTCAAGGAGCAGGTTCAGGCTTTCCGCCTGACACGGGGGAGATCATATCACTCCTGACACGGAAGCATAGTCACCTCCCGCCTGACACGGGAGCGTGTCAGCCGGTACGGTGACATTGCGACAAGACCGGACATGCCTAGCCCGGCAATCCGGAAAAGGCTACTAGGCATGGGCGAAGACATGTCTTGTTTCTGACAAGGGGACAATGATGATCCAGGACGGCGCCTGCGGTCCTTGCCGAGATGATGATGGCAGGGCTATACCGGATAGCTCGCCGGCTAGGTCGCACTAGCCGGTGTCGACATAACTGTTGGTCTGACCGGTGGGTCCAACCCGGATTAGGGTTTCTGGCCCTCCCGGCCAGAACTCTATAAAAGGCGCCATAACTCCTCCTGTGGAGGGACGACCAACCAGTGTGCCAAAACTATAGTCTCATTTACTCCTAGTGCATTTACTTCTTCCTCTCTAGTTCATCTAGTTCATCACCGAAACAGCTCACAAAGCAAGTTGTACATCTTGTGACATACATATAGTAAGAGGAAAGGTAGGAGTAGGGATCTTACCTCCTCATGAGGGCCCCGAACCTGGGTATATCGTGCGTGTTGTCTTGCCTTCGTGCATTTGTTTGGGTTTTGGAGATACTCGTGTGTGTTCTTTGATGTTCTTGAGTGTTTCGGCCTCTCCTACCGTGTGAGCTTCTTAGCTCGCTAGCCCTCCCCGGATCCACCAGCGTCCATCGGCCCCACACGTTAGCCATCCTATGGCATCTTCCGTGATACCACCACGACAGTTGGCGCCCACCATGGGGCGGACAGAGGCGCTGGCTGGTGTACACATCCGGACGGGTTCCATCGTCCACTTCGACATCCGAGTTATCTCCGGCCTCATCGTCGGGCTTGGCGAGATGGACTTCGTCAGCGACAACGCTGGATGCTTCCATGACAGGCCCTTCCCGGCGAACGGATGCCTCATCGACTTTGGCGTCTTCACCACCTACCTCGCCACCAAGATCGTCTGCGACTACCCGGACGTCGTCCAGGAGGCCGAGGATTCCCCATGATCTGCACCGCCCGGGATCAGCATATCGGTCTCCCCACGAGCTGCGTCGCGGTCATGATGGTCGGGGTAACCTAGGAGGTGTTCGAGGATGCCCCCGACGGTGACGCCAGCGGTGGCCGACCTCGGTTGGCGAAACCTCCTCAGGAGCGGGGTGCTGCCCGGGATGGTGATCCCCATCCTTCCCAGCTTTGTCGTAGGCCGGATCCCCTCTCGGGCCTAGTCGCCTAGTTGGCTTTCCCTCTGGTAGCCGATGCTGACGCCCAAGTCACCACTGCTGACCTGGAGGAGCATCGTAGATTGCTGCATGCTGAGGCCCAAAAGATCGCCAAAATTCGGCGCGAGCTTAGTGCTATTCTTCGTGAGTACAATGCAGCTCACGGGTTCCCTAGGATAGATTCCCGGGACAAGCGCATCGCAGACCTACGCAAGAAATGTAGGATGGTGAACGATGAGTTGGCTGGTGGTGCTGCACCTAGACATAGCATAACGGCTAGTCTGGTCTCGGCAGAAAAGCCGGTATACAGCTCACCGGACAAAACACTTAGGGCTGCAGAGGCAGCAATGGCCGAGTTGCCCGGGCTATTCGGGGAATCCCTACGAAAGCAGCAGGAGCGGGTCAACGAGTTAGTCGTTGAGGCTAATCGGCAGAACAAGTCCTTTAAGAAGAAGAACCCGGGAGCAGGATCCCAGGTGCACTCGGCTAGGGCCGAGAGCAACAGGTCAGGAGGAGAGGCATCCTCTCCTCATCCGAGTAGAAGCAAGAGCCGGAGTCGAAGCCGCGACTCCGGGAAAAACAAGCAACTGCAGACGTACGACCCGACCTTTGCCGGAATCCAGCAAACCGGACAAAACAATGTCGGTCAGGCTCAGAGCAACCATGGTGGTGGTAACCGGGGTGTAGGAAATAACGGCCCGGCTAGCCGTGGTAATCCACCTCAGAATCCACCGCAAAATCAAGGAAACCGGCAGAGAGATGCCGCCTCGGTCCCACAACAAGCTGCAGTTCCTGTTGTTAACAGGCACGACGATGGCAACTCGAGGTTGCAGCAGCTCGGATACCAGCCTAACGAGAACCCTTTGGGATCTCGGATAGAAACTCGGCAGCTAGATCCAGCTGATGCCAGGTTCAGGCTCGATCGGATTCACCAGTCCGAGTTGGTAGAAGAACAAGGCCCTCCGGGACCTGCCTGCTTCGGACCTCGGATCATGCGGGACCCGGCTGTGCGAAATTTTCAGCTCAACCGGGGAGCCAAGACCTATGACGGCAGCTCGAAGCCGGAGGATTGGTTGACCGACTATGTAACTGCAGTAAGCATAGCCGGAGGAAACAGACGCTGGGTGGTACGATATGTGCCGCAAATGTTGGAAGGACCTGCCAGGATCTGGCTGAACAACTTGAGGACTGACAGCATAGACTGTTAGTTAGATTTCGAGGAGGCCTTCATCAGCAACTTCACCAGCACATACAAGAGACCCAATCGGCCTCAGCAGCTTACTATTTGCAAGCAGAGGGACAATGAAACTTACCGGGAGTACCTTACTCGGTGGAGCAAAATTCGCAACTCTTGCGAAGGAGTTGTTGAGGCACAGGCCATATCATGGTTTGCGTAGGGATGCCGGCATGGCTCCATGCTATGGCAGAAGTTGCAGAGGAAGATGCCGGCTACCTTGGCCGAGACCATGCGCATCGCTGACACCTATACGTTTTGTGACCCCATGCAGCCCCTGGTGGATGTCGGAGACTCCAACAGGAGGAATTCGGGAACCAGCACTCGGGGCCGAGCAGGAACCACGACCGCCAGGATTTCGGTCAAAAGAGAAACCAGCCCGACTTTCACTATGCCTCACAGCATGTTGCGGCTGTAGGCCAAGATCAAGGGGATGCCGGCAATAACCAGTGGCAGAAAGTGGCTGGCCTAGTTTGGGGTCAAAGCCAAGAGGTGCAGAAGACCTGGGTGGACCAGAAGAAGCCACTGACGTATGAAGAGATGCTGAACAAGCCATGTTGCTATCATACTCTGGAATCCAGCAAGCCAACGAATCACTCCACCCGACAGTGCAGCTGGTATCAGCGCATGTTGCAGGAAGGTAGTGCGGGGGCTACTCGGCCAAATGCACCGGCGGCACGGCCAAACATTCCTAGACCTCCTCCACCATTGTCTGCAGCTAATGCAATCCGGGGCAATCAGCCCAGACCCCTTCTCCCACGACCAGTGAACGTGGTTAATGTCAGAAATGACAATGGTGCTGGTCCGAGTAACCAATCCAGACATCAGCAGGGCAACTACGGGGAGGCACATCAGAGCTACGTAGTCTTCGTAACCGAGCCCACTAACCGGAAAAGTATGCGACAGCGTGCTCTGGAGATAAATGTTGTGATCCCGGCGGTGCCTAAGTTCCTGCACTGGTACTAGATGGAGATCACCTGGAGCCGGAAAGATCATCCCCGGGTTATGCCCAAACCAGGTGGTTATGTGTAGCGTACCTGCACTTTAAATAAGGCAGATACCTGTGTATAGTGCAAATCCCTGGATCGATTCGTTTGCACACACAGTTTACGATGTAATATCACAACAAAGTATCAATTTTATTACATCGATGATTCAGACTTACAAAATATTCGATACAAGTTGCATAGCCTAAAGCTAGCATTGAAAAAGTACACAGCCGAAATACAATAGCAGTGGGTTTCCAACAACTTCATGTTGCCACAGGCGAAAACATGTTGGTTGTAGACTCGAAATCTCTTAACGAAACCTCACTCGTCAGTTGAATAACCTGTAATAAATAAAAAATTTCAACAGAGTGGGTCAGATTCCATTAAAAATGGAGTCTGGCAAGTGACACTATGGTGGACACTTAATGGAATAACTCTATAGCCTATATGCATATTTGGCTGGTGGAGTTCAAGGCTATTTTGCATAAAGCCAATTTTTCCTATCTCTTTGGAAAACACTTTCTTCAAATCAAGACAAGTATGGCATGAATACCATAAATCTCATCTTCCCTTGTTCACCCATCAAGTTTTATTTCTGAAGTTGGAATGATGGAATCCTCCATTGACGTCCTCGTTCAGCTTCTCAAATTGTCCGTACCGGGGACACGGCTAAGTACTTAGTTTTACACTTTGCAGAGGTTGTGCGCTTTCACCATTGTACCCATTCAACCCAAATTATCCTTTACACACCATTTGTGATAAGGAAAGGAGAAGAATGAGACGAGATCTTTCAGAAGCATTTTCCCTCCCACCTACCTTGACCCGTTCCACCTAACACCCCCTACATCTGCTTGTCAAGTCGGAGAGAGTCCACGCAACATAATTGATCAAGCCAGAGCCCATATGGAAATGGCTGCACTGGAAGCAATTGTCACTCGGAGTTCTTCAGATTCCTCTGTTCACTGGGTGGCCATCCACAAGTGCACGTACTCCAGGAACCATAGACATGGACCGGAGTAGCCACTCAACTTCGCCACCATTAAAAACCAATCCACCCAGGAGTTTGATTAACTTAGTGGATGTGCACTCTCAGGTAAAAATCACCATGCTCACGGCCCTAAGTAGAATAGACAGTCATCCTAGGCGACGACAACCATGAGCACAACCCTGAGTAGTCACTTAACATTTTGTAAAACTTTTCATCAATTGCATAGCATCAAAATATCTACTAAATATTATATAGGAACCTAGACACAGGAGTAAGGGAATTCTACACAGGTTTAGCATAGCAATACTATCCTACTCATGCATATAAAAATACACTAAGTAATTTATATAGAAAATAATAGGAAGTTTATGAGGTGTGCCACTTGCCTTTGAATGTTGTCGTTGTTCACAAACTCTTTTCAACGATACTCAGAACTCTCCGTTCAGTCTAAACAATATAAACAAACAACAATACAACAATCAACAAACAACAATCATCAAACATACATGCACATACCTAGTGAACAAATAACTTTCATAAAACTTCTAATGAAAACATGTCATGCATGATATGCAAATTATTTCTAAGGATTAGAGATGCATGTCATGCCATGAAATTCTTTTAAGTTAATGCACTGCAATTAGGTTGGTCAAAATGACTAAGGACTAAAGTCATAAGTTGAATAAAATATTTTGTTTTATATCATCTTGAATAAAATGACTAATGGCTTAGTCTTGATGTGTAGAAATATTTAGAGTAAATACTATGTCATTTCTTCAAGATGATCAACAATTATTATCAACTCTTTGTAAATTGGACATTCACTATAGTGAGAGAGACAGACACCCGGCCATCCACTTAAATTGTGGAACAGGTCTCATGTACGTGGACATGTAAGGTTTGTTTCGAGGCCGCTTCATCTCACTATGCCGCTAGGATCCAACAAACTTCAAAGATGATAACATCATGATCAAAATTTGTTTCAGTCTAAAAGACAAGATTAGGAACGAGGGAAAAGAAAGAAAGATGTAGTTAGTCTTCCAGGCTTCATCTCCAGACTTGTAGTATTCTCCTTGGTGATGTCTTGATTGAATTCTTGGTAGACTTGAATAATCTTCCGACTTGACGATTTTTGTATCACCTAGGCTGGTCTGGGATTTACTTAGTCTTCATGAAGCCTCAGAGAAGAAGAAAGAAAAGAAAGAGAGCAAGAAAGACTTAGAGAATAAAGGAGGTTGGTCTTCTTGAACTTCTTCTTGCTTTTCTTCTAAGTGCTTCTACTCCTTGAAGGTACTTCTGAAGTCTTGTTTTCTTGGCTAAGTCCTTCATTGGCCTTCTAGATCCATTTGAAGATCCTAAGTGTCTAAGTGCTTAGCACTTTACCAGAATGCTAAGTTGAAATAATCCTAACTTAGAGAAAATGGGGGAGGAGTTTTCTTATGGGAAATATAACTACAAAATTAAATATGCTATGAATGAAATGAAATTTTAAATCACAAGAAAACATCAAAATAACTTTTGTGATTTCTTTATAAATATGCATGAATTTATTAATGCAATTTAATTAATTTCTATTTTTGGAAAATAAAATAAAAGGATTAATTATAAGATTAAACTTTTCTATAATTAAATTTTTATAACAAAATTTTGTAATTAGTGTTAATAGACATGGGGAATTTAATTAAATTTATAGCAATTTGATTTAATCAAAAAAATAATATTTCTATTAATAGTTATGTTGAAAATACTCAAACTATTCAAATTAAACATATAACTATGAATTCATTCAAATATTACTCAAAAATATTTTATAGCAGTGGCATCAATTTACAAATATTCCAAGGTCTCTAAAACAATTTTATTTGCAATTTTTTAATTTACAGATTTAAAGTTATGACAAAAATACTCAAATCTTCCATTTTTAAATTTGAATATTTTAAACTAAGTCAAATTTTAATTTTGGTCGATCTAAAATATTCTAGATGTCAAGGGCTTTCCAAATATATAAAAATATTTGAATTTGGATAAACGGAGAAAAAGATATGATAAATCTAATGTACAGGGTCTTTTCTGCAAAATTGCCATTTAATCTAATTAAAAGAACTCAATTTTCACGTGGCTGCTGACTGGATGCTGACGAGGCACGCTGACGTGGATAAGTCAACAGATCCAGACCGTTGGATCTGGATCAGACGGATCTCAACGGCCCGTACCGATTTGTTTAAAATTTTCTAATCTCAGCCGCACAAAGCAGATCGGACGGATCTGTTGTGTTTGCCCAAAATCTGGCGGCGATAGCTCGCCGGAGACGCGCCCGCGGCGGCGACAGGACGATCTAGAGGCTACGGGGACGAACGGGGCATACCAGATGAAAGGGGAGGTCGCGGCTGACTCGGTGTCGAGGCAGGGGTGTTCGACGCGTCCGCCTCCTCCTCAAATCACTCGACGGAGTTGAGGACTGCGGTGGTTTGCTCCGGCCGAGGACGGATCTGACGATGCGCTGCGATAGAAATAAAAAGGAGAGGTCTGGAGGGTGCGCGCGGCGATGGGGAAACGAGGGGAGTGCAGAGAGGGCTCGGCATTGCCGTAGCTCACCGGAAAAGCAGGTCCTCGCCGTCGGCAATGGCGGAGATGCGGCGGAGGATTTTGGACGGCCTGGGGGCGCTCAAAGAGGGTGGTCTGGGGGAAAAGAGAGAGGGCGAGGTGGGCTACTTGAAGGAGTATACGGGAGCTATCAACGCGGCTTTAATCGCGCGAAATGGTGAGAAGAAACGCCGGCCGTTTTCTGCTCTGTCGGAGGCGTGATGGACGCGTGGGGAAGACGACCACGTCGCGCTGACGTGTGGGTCCCGCTCTCAGGATTTTCCCCTTTTCTTTTCTGTTTTATTTATTTCCTTTATAATTTCTGATTTATAACTCCAAATGAAGTCAAATAAATTTCTATAAATTTGTAAAATTATTATCTTTGTGTTAAACCAGTTGTGGGACTGTTTTGAACACTTTTCAAAAATAATAATTTCGAATTATTGATTAAATGCAAAATTGACACTTTATGTTTAATTTGAAACTAGGGTTTAATTAATTTTAATTTGGTTAAAATAAATTCTATGAAATACCCATATTCAAAATGTTTGATTTTAAGTCATTTAAACTCATATTCCAATATTAAATAAATTTTAGCTTTAATAGATTATTAAATATAACATTACAACTATTTGAAATGGAAAGAGAAAATGTAATGTTATCATTTTTATTTCAAATTATTTGTGCACCATTATGTTTTATATTAAGATAAACTATTTGGAAACTTCATAAACAACTTTGGAAAATATTTTAGATTTAATTCATTTCTTATATAGAATATATTAATCAGTTCATGCTTTGAAAATAAATGAAATTCATGTAAGCAAATGAAATGTTTATTTGGGCAATTCATTAATTTTTATTTATGAAGTTTTAAGGTTATAAACTATAGGCTTATAATTTCCAAACTATATTTTGAACTTAGTTAAATGAATAATAATCTTTTGGCAAATAGACAATGTTTTCAATAGTTTAAAATACACTTGTAATTATTATTTTAATTTATTTATAGCTAAGGCTAAGTGGTTGATATCAATTTCTTATAAGTAAACTATTTGATTAGAGTAAAATGGTTTGAAAGTTTGTAACACATTTGTCTTGAAAATACAATGGAATAATAAAATGTTTAACTTGAAGCAAGTTTTGAAAATAATGTTTAACTGAGATATTTGAACTATTAAACTCTTTAATATGCTTGAAGTCTTTTATAGTTGGTTTTCTTATGCATTTTAATATTTTATTTTAATCAAAAGAAAAGTTTTAAATTTTTGTGATTTTTGAACATTATAAAATGTTGGGATGTTACATTATGCTTTGGTGGTAGATCCGACCTTCGTTCGCCCAAGCCTCAACATTCGCTTCAGTCTCTTGTTCGCCCATGGGCAAAATTTGGGTTGAAGGGCTATTTGGAACCCTGGAGAATTGCCGGACTGAGAGCTTGGAGTTCGAGGTCGTGGATCTCGAAAGCCCCTACCATGCACTGATCGGAACGCCGACGTTGCACAAGTTCATTATTTCCACTCACATGGGCTACCTGAAGATGAAGATGTCGGGGCCAAATGGAGTGATCACCATCTCGGGAGACCACAAGTGCTCCATTGACTGCGTCTGCCGGCTCGTCTCTAGCCGAGTCCCTGGTCATAGCCGAGGAGAAGAAGAGGATCCAGCAAGTGGTGGCGCTGGCCAAGACATCTCAGTTTGACATGCCCGGGATGGTGAACCTGGAGCAGAATGCCTCATTCCAGACACCAAGGGAGACCAAGAAGGTGGGTGTTGACCCCAGCGACCCAAAGCGCCAAGTTATCATTGGCAGCAACCTGGACAACAAATAGGAAGGCGAGCTCGTCGACTTCCTCCGTGAGAATCGGGACGCCTTTGCGTGGTCGAGTGACGATCTGCAAGGTGTTCTGAGGGAGTTGGCTGAGCACTCATTATTCGTCAGGCCTGACGCGAAGCCGGTGAAGCAACCGACTAGGCGCCTCTCGGACGAGAGAAGAGCGGACATCATGGAGCATCTCGCAGTACTTCTGGCTGCCGAGTTCATGATGGAAGTGTTGCATCCGGATTGGATATCCAATCCGGTCCTTGTTGAGAAGAAGAAAGATGATCCCCTCCTGCTCAAGGTGTGGCGCATGTGCATCTACTTCACCAACGTCAACAAGGCATGCCCGAAAGATCCATTCCCACTCCCTCGGATAGATCAAATGATCGATTCCACTGCCAGGTGTGAGCTTTTGACTTTTTTACATGCTTATTCTGGTTTCCACCAGATACCTTTGAACCCGGATGATCAATTGAAAACTGCTTTTATTACCCCGTATGGGGCTTCTTGCTATCGTGTCATGACCTTTGGCTTGAGAAATGCTGGTGCTACATACCAGAGATGCATGCAGAAATGTTTACATGACCAGATAGGCCGGAATGACGAGGTCTATGTCGATGACCAGATAGGCCGGAATGACGAGGTCTATATTTACATGCAGAAATCTTCTCTGATCGATGATCTAAGAGAAACATTAAAAAACTTAAAAAAAATCCGGATGAGATTGAACCCGGATAAATGTTCATTCGGTGTCCCGGCAGGCAAGTTGAAGGGGATCGTGTGCAGAAAACAAAAAAATTCCTAGCAACGATATACTTAAACTAGCCAAGATCTATACTATGCAGATATAGAAGTACGGAGAAGATTGAAATACATACCCTTGTAGACCGAATAGCGGGATTACGCTTCCGCACAAGCGTTGACAACGAAGACGACGTAGCGTGACGAAGACGACAAAGATGACCTCGAGGTCGGGTGGAGGAAGTGGGCCTCCGAGCACCGCTAGCGCAGCACCTCGCAGGGCGTTACACACTCACGGTGGAGACGACGGCCTCCGAAGCTCCAGTCTAGGACGAGCAGCGGAAGACTTGGACCGGAACACCAGCAGCGCGGCAAAGGGCTATGGTGGATGAGATCCCCCTCTCAACTCGCCGCAACTCCGACAAAGGGAATCACGAGATTGAGAGAGAATTGGGGAATTAATTGGTGAATTAAAAGGCCAGGGGTGTCCCTTCTTATATAGGCTCCCTGGGGAGCCAACCTTGCCACCAGGCAATGTGGGACTATCCCACATGCTTGGTGCGGCCAAGCAAGGTGTGCCGGCCCTTTGTGGGCCCCATTTTGCCCACCTAGGCCGGCCAAGCCCCCCCCCCACCAAATTCACTTGAGGGTTTTTCCCCCCCATGGGCCTTCTTTCCACCAGAAGGCCCATTTAGGGAAATCAGCCTAAATAAATTCAAAAATAAATATACAAAATCATATTTAAACATTAATTACACTAATTAATATCAAACATAATATATATAATTTATTCTAGCTCCGAAAACTATTTCGTCGCTGCCTGATCTCCATCGGACCATTCCCGGGACGTTCCCGGTGATCTCTTTCCTTTCCGGTTGTCTTGTCGAAACCCCTTAAGTGTGTTACCCTAGCGGTTTGATATAATAACAGACATGATCAAGACTCCTCTCCGATCAATGACTAACTCGTAGGCGTGGACCCCATGAATTAATCCCTGTGATATAACGAATGACTTTCATCTATCAAACCTGGACGTCTAGTCTTAAACCCTTTGTCATGACGATACTTAGCGTGTCCGAGCGTCGTTCTTAGATATCTCCATATCTACCTGATCTCGTTACCGACATCGCTATCTTCTACTCGTCTATGATATAATGTCAGCTGGTGACCTAGTCACATGTTTGCAAACTCATTTGACATAATCTCACCGAGTGGGCCCTAGAGTATCCGGCTATGCGGACTGACAAATCCCGCAGTTGACCCCTTGTCTCAACTACCCCCTTCCGATACCCAAAAGTATCACCGTTATTGTCACACTAAATAAGATATGACGTTTGGTGCAATCAAAGTATCTTCCAGGAATAACAATAAGAGTTGGTCTCACGGTCTTAAGGCGTAATGACTATGTCCTATAAATACTGGGTATGTCCATCACATCGTTACACCTAACGATATGACTTCCATTGCCGACCAGAACCATGCCCTATGATCGGAAAACCTCGATCATCAATCGCGCAACGAAACTAGTCTTAGTAGAGGCTACTAGGGACCTGGTTGTTTATCTACCACACCTGTATTAATGTTTCCGCTTAATACAGTTATAGCATGGTATAAAACATATAATGAACAATTGGGATATTGCCAATAAACTATGTTTATTAAGTGCCTCTAGGGTATATTACCTTCAGTCTCCTACTTGCACTAGAGTAACACTTAATCTAGTTTACAACTTGGTAAAAGCTCAAAACCCATAGCATCTTGGTGCCTGCTCGCCTCGTGGAAGAGGAATACAGTCAATAGATCTCAAACATTGAGACCTATATGTGCTTTGCAACACTTCTATGTCATCTAGTTTGACATCATCCCGTATCTTATGATGACGGTGAAATATATCCTAGTGGATGGAGTGAGACTCGAGCATTCGTGTAGCATGGGCCTTAAAAGTCTAAGAGATCTATTAAGGGGACCACCTACGCTCGGAAAACTGTTCAGTCCAATCACACTTGCTACTTCTGAAGTCGCGATATATTTCTATACCTATGTAGATTATGCGATAGTGCATTCATATGCGACTTCACAAACTAACCATGTCTATCTACAAAATAAAGCACATCTCCTATATGAGATTTCTAGTTGTATGGGTCAGAGTCATAACTTGCATCATCGTAACTGCTCTACGGCAAGTTGTCTTTCCACTCTTACAATTTACTAGAAAACATATCTTCAATTCTCATAGACACTGAAAAATATACTTAACGTTTGTTCATTGATACACACAAGGATCACTCTAGAACATGTTCTTCAACCAAGAACTTGGGTCACACTAAGTCGAGCTTTCAGTCTGATAGCATCTATGTATGATACATAGATAATGTCGAACATCATTTGCTATTACTGAAAATGCCAAGATAAACTTAATATTTTACCTAGTCATACAAGCAAGAACCTCTTTCTTCGCTTGTTCTATTCTGAAACACTTCAGAATCTTAACTTAGGAAATATTCCGACATAATGTTATTAAGCCACATACGATCTATACAATTATAAATCGGATGCCTAATACTCCTAACTTCATTTCATAGAAAATTTAATCACTTAAATAATCCTTTACATTCTACTAGAGGATATGTGTCATTCAGTATGTCGTTACATACAAAATCACCAATGACACCTAGCTCCCACTCAAATATGCCTTCCGCATATAAGATCAAGGAAAAGTACTTAGCTCCCACACAAATATGCCTTCCGCATATAAGATCAAGAAAAGCTACTTTGCTCTCACTCACTTCTTTGCAAATGCAGGTTTCTTCAACTATTTTGGACAACTCCAAAATCCTTTGATCACATTATAAAAGTGAAGATTCCAGCTCTGATATGCTTGCTTCAGCCCATGAATGGACAACCGAAGTTTGCATATATGTTTAGCATCCTCAGGATTACAAACCATTATTGTACTGATTACAACTCTTTCTTAATGACACTATTAAGAAACATGGTTTTCTTATCCATCTATTAATTTCTCATTCGAAATTATAGTAATTGCTAAACGACCCAGAATAGATTTAGGCTTCGCCACTTGAAACAAACTCTCATGTGGTCAGCTTTTGAATCTGTCGGAACTATTTTACGACAAATCGATCCTTCTCAATGTATATTCTCTCATAAAATTCCATATTCTATTAACATCCTAGATGCCATCATGAATATCTCCCAAGTCAATACCTGGTAATCGTATATGGATTTTATTTCGGATCATATATGACTCATTTCCATTTCTCGGATTTAGGTCCACCATCTCTTCTTCGTAGTTTGTAGGTCTGTCATATTCCATTAATATGACCTTTATAACAAGATTGTCATAACACACAGTGTGGAACACAACCTCGTACGCCTACTGTCGGGGGGCTGCCCCCCGGGTAGGGGCAGATCCCGGTAGAATTCAATAAGGTGTCAACAGTACCCGACCTTTGGCGAGAGCAAGGGACACCTCCTGCTGTACTGAAAGGGCAGATTGACCCTTGAGCGCTGGTAGAGGACAAAGTGCCTCCTGGCAGGCGCAAGGGTCAGTTCTCACAGCTATAAATAGACACCCCCGGCCCTCACAATCGCAGCACAAGCGTAAGCAGGTGGTTCCTCTAAGAACTAGCTTCTCGAAGATGTCTTTGCTGTTAGGCTAAGTCATCTTCGGGAGGCTAGGCCTAGAGATACTCATCCTGAGACGAGCTCGGACGCCTCCGGAAAGGATCCCGGATCTAGGACTCCGGGGAGACTCCCGGATGAAGGTGTACTCGGTTTTACCGGACAGGTAGTCCGGGTAAGTATTAACCGGAATATATGTCTCGGTATTGATCTTATGCAGAAGAGGCTCACAGTGGCAAGCAAGGAGGTAGCCGGCGAGAGGGCTTCCGGTCGGCCGTCAACGGTCTATAGCAGGCTTTCCCATCTGTTGCGGGGGGAAGTACCATTCCGCCTGACACGGAAGCATGGTCACCCCCCGCCTGACACGGAAGCATGGTCACCTCCCGCCTGACATGGGAGCGCGTCACCCGGTATGATCGTGGTACGACAAGACCTGACATGCCTAGCCCGGCAATCCGGAAAAGGCTATCCGGGATGGGCAAAGACGTGTCTTGTCTCTGACAGGGGGACAATGATGATGCAGGACGGCGCCTGCCGTCCTTAACGAGATGATGACGACGGGGCTACACCGGATAGCCCGGCGACTAGGTCGCACTAGCCGGTGACGGCATGCCGGCTAGGTCTGTCCGTTGGGGCCAAGCCGATTTAGGGTTTCCGGCCCTCCTGGCCGGAACTCTATAAAAGGTGCCATAACTGCTCCTGAGAGAGAGGGACCAACTTGAGGGCCAAAGCTATAGTCGTATTTACTCTTAGTGCAGTTACTCCTTCTCACCTTGAGTTCATCTAGTTCTTTGTACTTCTCCATTTGAGAGATCTTGTAGCAAGTTGTAGCTCCTGTACCGCAAACATATAGAGAGGAAAGGCAGGAGTAGGGGTGTTACCTCCTCACGAGGGCCCTGAACCTGGGTATATCGTGTGTGTGTTGTGTGCCTTCGTGCATTTGTTCTTGTTTGTTAGATCTTCCCCTTCGTGCTTTGATCTTGTTTCTTGTTCCTGGGAGATTTCGGTTATACCGGGATCCTCCCTCATGTGAGCTCGTCAGCTCGCTATCCCTCCCCGGATCCACCAACGTCCATCGGCCCCACAAATTAGCCATCCTATGGCATCTGCCCTGACCCCACCACGACAGTTGGCGCCCACCGTGGGGCAGACAGAGGCGTTGGCTGGTGTACACATCCGGACGGGCTCCCCCATTCATTTCGGTGTTCGGGTTCTCTCTGGCCTAGTCGTAAGACTAGGGGAGATGGATTTCGTCTGCGACAACGCAGGCTGCTTCCGGAACAGACCGTTTCCGGTGAACGGATGTCTTATTGACTTTGGTGGTTTCACCACCTACGTTGCCACAGAGGTTGTCTGTAGCTACCCGGACGTGGTCTGGGAAGCTGAGGACCCTCCCATGCTGTGCGCTGCTCGGGGTCTGTGTGCCGGTCGCCCCCCGAGTTCCGTCGCAGTAATGATTGTCGGAGCAACTGAGGAGGAGTACCAGGACGCTGACGGCGATACCGAAGGCCACCCCCGTTTGGCCAAACCCCCGCAGGAAAGGCCTACGGCCCGAGATGGTGATCCACAGCCGTCCCAACCGCGGCGCCGCCCGGATCCCCTCTCGGGGCTGGTTGCCAAGTTGACTGTACCGGTAACTGCCGGAGCGGATACCCAGGCCACTTCGGCTGAGTTAGAGGAGCAGCGGAAGTTGCTACTCGCTGAAGCACAGGAGATCGCCGAGATCCGCCGCGAGCTCAGCGCCAGCCTCCAGGAGTATAATGGAGCTCACGGATTCCCTAAGATAGACTCCCGGGAGAAGCGCATTGCGGATCTGCGCAAGAAAGGAAGGATGGTGAATGAGGAGCTGGCTGGTGGAGCCACCACCAGTAACACCGGAAGTCGGATCTCTGCGGGGAAGCCGGTGTACAGCTCACCGGCGAAAACTCTTAGGGCCGCCGAAGCCGCCATGGCCGAGTTGGTGGGGTTGTCCGGTGAGACTCTGCGCAAGCAGCAGGAGCGGGTAAACGAGTTGGTGATTGAGGCCAACCGTCAGAATCAGGCCTTCAAGAAGAAGAACCCCGGGGCAGGGTCTCAGGTGCACTCAGCCAGACCCAATAGCCAGAGGTCGGACGGGGAGGCCTCTTCCCCGCATCCGAGCAGAAGCAAGAGCAAGAGCCGGAGCCGGAGTCGAGGTTCCGGGAAGAACAAGCAGCTACAGACCTATGACCCGGCCTTCGCCGGTATCCAGCAAGCCGGACAGGCCGGACAGCGTAACTCGGGACAGGAGGGAAGTACCCGTGGGGATGGTAACCTGGGTGTAGGAAACAATAACCCGGTTGGCCGTGGTAATCCACCCCGGAATCCTCCTCACGATCAGGGAAACCCGCAGAGGGAGGTCGCCTCCGTTCCACAGCAGGCCGTGATCCCCGTGCAGGACAGGTTCAATGATGGCAACTCGAGGCAGCAGCAGCTCGGGTATCAGCCGGACGAGAACCCTTTGGGATCTCGTATAGGAACCAGGCAGCTGAACCCGGCAGACGCCAGATTCCGGCTCGACCGGATTCATCAATCCGAGTTGGTGGAAGAGCAAGGACCCCCGGGACCTGCATGCTTTGGACCTCGGATCATGCGGGAGCCACCTGTTCGGAACTTTCAGCTCAACAGGGATGCCAAGACCTATGACGGCAGCAAGAAGCCGGAGGACTGGTTAACCGACTATGTAACTGCAGTAAGTATAGGCGGTGGAAACAGAAGATGGGCGGTACGTTATGTGCCGCAGATGTTGGAAGGACCAGCCCGGATCTGGTTGAACAACTTGAGAACTGGCAGCATAGACTGCTGGTTAGACTTTGAGGAAGCGTTCATCAGTAACTTCACCAGCACGTACAAAAGGCCCAACAGGCCTCAGCAGCTCGCCATCTGTAGGCAAAGGAGCAACGAGACCGACCGGGAGTACCTCACCCGGTGGAGCAATATTCGCAACTCTTGCGAAGGAGTGGTGGAGGCGCAGGCCATCTCCTGGTTTGCACAAGGATGCCGGCATGGCTCAATGCTGTGGCAGAAGTTGCAGAGAAAGATGCCAACGACCTTGGCAAAGACCATGCGCATCGCCGATACCTATATGCTTGGAGATCCAATGCAACCCCTGGTGGATGTCGGTGACTCCAACAGGAGGAATGCGGAACCTCAGCGTTCAGGACCGAGCAGAAGCCATGATCGCCAGGAGTTCGGCCACAAGAGGAATCAGCCCGAGTACCACCATGCCGCACAGCACGTCGCAGCAGTGACCCGGGAGCAGGAGGATGCCGGCAACAGCCAGCGACAAAAGACAAATGGCCCGGCTTGGGGTCAGAGTCAGGAGGTGCAGAAGACTTGGGTGGAACAAAAGAAGCCCCTGACGTATGAAGAGATGCTGAACAAGCCATGTTGCTACCATACTCTGGAGGCCAACAAGCCCGCAAACCACTCTACTCGGCAGTGCAGTTGGTATCAGCGCACGTTGCAGGAAGGCAGCTCGGGAGCTATTCGGCAGGGTGCTCCGGCATCTCGGCCTAATATCCCGAGACCCCCTCCTCCGACATCAGGGGCCAATGCTGTTCGACTTCCCCCTCCTCCGAGAGGACCCCCACCTCGCCCGGTGAATGTGGTGCACACCCGGAACGACAACGGTAACCAAGCCGGACACCAACAGAGTAACTACCGGGAGGCTCATCAGAGCTATGTGGTCTTTGTGACCGAGCCCACTGACCGAAAGAGTGTGCGGCAACGGGCCCTGGAGGTGAATGTTGTAATCCCGGCGGTGCCCAAGTTCTTGCACTGGTCCGAGATGGAGATCACGTGGAGCCGGAAGGATCATCCCCGTGTGATGCCTAAGCCGGGAGCGTATGCCTTGGTAGTGGACCCAACTTTTGTCGGACCTAACCTCAACGTCCGCTTCAGCCGGGTTCTGATTGACAATGGCAGTGCCATTAATATCATGTACAAGGACACGATGCTGAAGCTGGGAGTGTCCATGAACACCCTGTTACCTACCGAGACAACCTTCCACGGCATTGTGCCCGGAGTCTCATGCTCGCCCATGGGAAAAATCTGGGTCGAGGTGCTATTCGGAACTCGGGAGAACTGCCGAACCGAGAGCTTGGAATTCGTGGTCGTGGACCTCGAGAGCCCGTATCACGCACTGATCGGCAGGCCAGCCCTGGCCAAGTTCATGATTTCAACTCACATGGGCTACCTCAAGATGAAGATGCCGGGACCTAACGGTGTAATCACCATCTCGGGGGACCACAAGCGCTCCATGGAGTGTGCCTCGGCGGGATCATGGTTAGCTGAGTCCCTGGTGATCGCAGAAGAGAAGAAGAGGATCCAGCAGGTGGTGGCGATGGCCAAGACCTCCCAACTCGGAATGCCCGGGATGGTGAACCCGGAGCAGGGCGCGTCATTTCAGCCCCCCAAGGAGACCAAGAAGGTGTGTGTGGATCCCAGCAACCCGGAGCGCCAAGTTATCATTGGCAGCAACCTGGACAGCAAATAGGAAGGCGAGCTCGTCGACTTCCTCCGTGAGAATCGGGATGCTTTTGCGTGGTCGAGTGACGATCTGCAAGGCGTCCCGAGGGAGTTGGCTGAGCACTCTCTGTTTGTTAGGCCGGATGCGAAGCCGGTGAAGCAACCAACTAGGCGCCTCTCGGATGAGAGAAGAGCTGCGGTCATGGAGCATTTGGCTATACTACTGGCGGCTGGATTCATAATGGAGGTGCTGCACCCGGATTGGATATCGAATCCGGTCCTGGTGGAGAAGAAGAAGGATGATCCCCTCCTGCTTAAGGTGTGGCGCATGTGCATCGACTTCACCAACCTCAACAAAGCCTGTCCGAAGGACCCCTTTCCGCTGCCCCGAATAGATCAAGTGATAGATTCCACTGCCGGGAGTGAGCTTTTGACTTTTTTAGATGCCTATTCTGGTTTTCACCAGATACCTTTGAATCCGGATGATCAATTGAAAACTGCTTTTATTACCCCTTACGGGGCTTATTGCTATCGTGTCATGACTTTCGGTTTGAGGAATGCTGGTGCTACATACCAGAGATGCATGCAGAAATGTTTGCATGATCAAATAGGCCGGAATGCCGAGGTCTATGTCGATGACATAGTCATAAAGACAAAAGAAAAAGCCTCACTGATAGATGATCTGAGGGAAACATTTAAGAACCTAAGAAGATTCCGGATGAGGTTGAACCCGGATAAGTGCACATTTGGGGTTCCGGCGGGGAAGTTACTCGGTTTCCTCATCTCAAGCCGGGGAAACGAGGTCAACCCGGGTAAAATTCGTGCTATCGAGAGCATGAAGTTGCCTGTGCGCCTCAAGGATGTGCAGAAGTTTACCGGGTGTCTTGCATCCCTAAGTCGATTTGTGAGCCGACTTGGGGAGAAGGCCTTGCCTCTGTACCAGCTGATGAAGAAGAGCAAGACATTTGTTTGGACCCCGCAAGCTGACGCGGCGTTCAACGATCTGAAGAGAATGCTCTCAACAGCACCTGTGTTGGCATCCCCGTTACCCAAGGAACCTATGCTGCTATACGTTGCTGCAACCAACCGAGTAGTCAGTGTGGCAATGGTGGTAGAAAGGGAAGAAGGGGGCAAGCTGATACAGAGGCCGGTGTATTACCTCAGTGAGGTGGTCTCGGAATCCAAGCAGAACTACCCGCACTACCAGAAGATGGCATATGGGGTGTACATGGCAGTGACCAAGCTCAAGCACTACTTTCAGGAACACCCGATCACAGTGGTGTGCGAAGCTCCTCTGGCCGAGATCATCGGTTGCAAGGACGCTAGCGGCCGGGTAGCCAAATGGGCCATCCAGTTGTCTCCATATGCTCCGGCGTATGAGAGACGAGATGCCATCAAGTCGCAGGCGCTGCCGGACTTTTTGGTAGACTGGGCCGAGATGCAGTATGAACCTCCGATGCCGGATTACAATTTCTGGAGGATGCATTTCGATGGCTCAAAGGCTAAGATCGGATTGGGTGCCGGAGTGGTTCTCACTTCCCCAAAACAAGATGTACTGAAGTATGTGCTGCAGATCCATTTTCGGGCATCCAACAATGTCGCAGAATATGAGGCCTTGGTTCATGGACTGAACGTCGCCAAGGAGATCGGTATCCGCCGGATAGAATGCTTTGGTGACTCGGACCTCGTAGTACAACAGGTGTCGGGAAATTGGGATGCCCTTGATGCAAACATGGCCTTATACAGGTTTCATGTGTAGAAAATTTCCGGATTTTTTGAAGGATGCGAGTTCAAACACATACCCAGAGGGGAAAACGAGGCAGCAGATGTATTTTCCAAGCTAGGATCATCTCGGGATGCAATCCCACCCGGGATAGCTCTGGAGCATTTGAGGAAGCCATCTATTCAACCCTCACCCGAGTCGGATTCTATCTTCATCCCCAAGGAGCCTGGTTCAGATGCAATACCCATGGAAGTAGATGTCGGGAGCATAACATCGAACCCGGGGACTGCGTCCCAGTGCTCAGAGAGGCAAAGAAAAATGATGATAGAGGTGATGTCGGCAGAGCCAATGGACATTGATGCCCCCATGTTCCCGATCAGACCTGTCCCGGGATGGGCACAGCCCATTATGGCTTACATCTTGGAGGGAACTCTCCCGGAGAATGAAGTGGAAGCCCGGCAAATACTGCGAAGATCAAAAGCATACACTGTCATCAATCAAGAGCTGTACAAGAGAAGTGTCACTGAGGTACTCCAGAGGTGTGTAGAACCGGCAGAAGGACAAGAGATGCTACTGGAAATACATCATGGGGAATGTGGGCATCATGCATCATCCCGGTCCCTGGTGGCGAAAGTATTCCGGCATGGGTTCTACTGGCCCACTGCATTGCAGCAAGCAGAAGATATTGTCCGGAAGTGTGGAGGATGCCAGAGATTTGCGCACCGGATACACATGCCGGCGTCAGCACTGAAAACAATCCCCATCACTTGGCCATTCGCAGTATGGTGTTTGGACATGGTCGGGCAATTCAAGCCGGCAAGAGGCAATATGACACACATACTTGTCATGGTGGACAAGTTCACCAAGTGGATAGAGGTCAAGCCAATCCGGAAGTGCGATGGACACACCGCTGTGCAATTCCTGAAAGACATCATCTTGAGATACGGATACCCGCACAGCATTATCACGGATAATGGCACCAACTTTGCTGTGGGGGAATTCGCTCGATTTTGTGCTGAGAAGGGAATCCGGCTGGATGTAGCATCAGTCGCACACCCGGAAGCGAATGGGCAAGTCGAGAGAGCAAATGCCTTGGTCTTAGCCGGTATCAAAGCTCGTTTAATCGAACCACTATTGAGAACTCCGGGATGCTGGATAGAGGAGTTACCGGCGGTTTTGTGGGGTCTCCGGACTACACCGAACAGATCTACCGGGTACACCCCATTTTTCATGGTATACGGTGCTGAGGCAGTACTCCCGACCGACATACAGTATGACTCCCCGAGAGTGATAATGTTCACCGAGACCGAGGCAAAGGAGGCCCGAGAAAATGATGTAGATTTACTCGAAGAGGCAAGAGAATTGGCACTATCTCGGTCTGCAATTTATCAACAGAATCTCCGTCGCTATCATAGCCGGAAAGTACACCCGAGGGTGTTCCGAGAAGGGGATCTGGTGCTGAGGTTCATCCAACGCACGGCCGGAATGCATAAGCTGTCACCTCCATGGGAGGGACCTTTCGTGATAAGCAGGGCATTGCACAATGATTCTTATTACCTTGTAGATTCACAGGAGGCTAGGAAAGGTGTAATGGACAAATCCGGTGAGGAAACCAAGCGTCCATGGAATGTAGCTCTACTCTGACCCTTTTACACATAAAGGGCTCAGTGTATGTGTATCTCAATTTTCAATATTTATGGAAGTAAGGCACCCCGGGAGGAACCCGGGGACTGCCTGGTTCTGTGCTCTTTTTTACTTCTGTTTCGTTAAGTTTACTTATTGTTTTATACCGGCATCCCGGGAAGGAACCCGGGGACTGCCGGATAGCTATCTCTTATATTTTGTGCATGCCGGGAAAGTTCCGAGTCCGATTCTCAAAGTCAAAGTAATGTATGTCATGTGAAATCATCTTGTGACTCGACTGATGAACGCCGAAATGGTAGTCAAGAGCAAAGAGAGGGAAGGTGGGAAACACGAAAATGGTCTCGGGGACTTGGAGCAGGAACTTATCCGGCATGCTTGTTTTTTACTAACTTAGTTGTTTTTTATGTCGGGAATTCGGTTGAACGGAACTCGAATTGTTCTAAGTAATGTATGCCGTATGTGGAGTTTTGTGACTCGACTGTCGAACGCCGAAATGGTAGACAAGAGCTGAAATTACCTAAGTACGGTAAACATGAAAGGCAAGTCGGGAACTCAAAACAGAATAAATTGACATAGATTACTCGGGTAAATAGTTCAGTGCGAAACGAAAATAGTATAAGTATATATTACATATAGCACCCGGCATCCCGGGGATTTGACGAATCTACTCTTAAGTTTTTTAAGCGGTAGGGGAAGTCGGCTTCTCGACGGAGACCTCGGGAGCAGCAGCAGCAGAACCAGCAGGAGCAGCAGCGGGAGCGACTTCGGCTTCAGCTCCGGCAGCACTACTCGGGGCGTCGAGGTGCACCTCGGCCTGGGAGACCTCGGGCCTCGGCGAACTCGCAGCATCCCGGGGCACCACGGTCTCGGGCGCGGCACCAGAGGCGGCATCGTCTTGTTCCGGAGCCTCCTCTTCCGCGTCGCCGGTCGCGCCGGTATCTTCGTCGTCCTCACCCTCTGATTCAGAATCAGAAGGAACGGCACTGACGGTGAAGGCGCGGATGCTGGCCCAAGAGGCGATGCGGTGCGCCACCTCTTGTCGGCGCTGAACCCTTTCCGGATCGGTGACCCACGGAGAAACCGTCCGCAGGCGCTGGATCGCCTCCAGATCAAGACCTTCGTACCAGCTAAGTACTTGGGTCAAGACCTGGTCGGCGCCAGCCCGTGCACCAGAACGCTTCCAGGCGTGGATGCGCCTCCCGGCACCCCGAAGTGCGCTCGCGAGCTCGGGAATCGAGAGCGTCCCGCGGATACTCGGCCACAGTGCGCCGTGGACTTGGACCGCAGCGCTGAGCAGTTCAGCCCCGATAGACCGAAGAGGTATTATCCGGGCCTTCAGCGCGGTGAGGTGATCCTCGATGTCCCAGGCATCCAAAATGGGACCCTTCCCGGCGCGCTTCTCTCGGGCGGCGGCAACGGCTTTGGCGGCAGCCTCCCGGGAGTGATCGAATTCCCCTTTAAAAAGAAGAACTGTCAAACAGCTAAGTCATAAGAAAGGCAACAGCGAAGAAAGGCAGCAGCAAGAGAAGAGGGATGTCGGTCCACTTACTGTTCAGATCCCGGTTCAATACAGTGAGCTCGGAGAGCCAAGTATCAGAATGTGATCGGAGGAGAGCCAGCTCGGTCTCGGCATTGTGCGCGCGCGCCTCGGACTGGTCCAAGGTTTCTTTCTGCTTCTTGCTCGCCTCGATGAAGCGCGTCTTCATGTCGGTCGCAGCAGCCTTGACCTTTTCGAGCTTGCCGTTGAGCCGCGCGATCTCGGCTTGCGCGGTGGCAAGTGCGGTCTTCTGGTCAACCGAGACCTTGCGCGCAGCATCGCGCTCCTCCCGCAGGCGCTCCTCGGATTTCTTGGACTGACCGAGATCAGCAAGAACCCGGTTGAAAATGTTGCGGCGTTTCTGGCTGCACTCCTGAAATCAAGGCGAAGGAGAAATCAGTCTGGAAGAGATGTAAGGAACCCGGTTGGGAGGATCTCGGGGACTCGGTGTCCGAGTCCTGGATTTTTTCTCTTAGATTGGAACCTAGTGATCTGCTATTCGGTGGAATCTAGAGCACTAAGCACCAATCTCGGGGACTAGTGGTGATGGAGCAAATTTTGAATCAACCTACCCGGTTGGGAGGATCTCGGGGACTCGGTGTCCGAGTCCTGGTTTTTTCTCTAAGATTGGAACCTAGTGATCTGCTATTCGGTGGAATCTAGAGCACTAAGCACCAATCTCGGGGACTAGTGGTGATGGAGCAAATTTTGAATCAACCTACCCGGTTGGGAGGATCTCGGGGACTCGGTGTCCGAGTCCTGGTTTTTTCTCTAAGATTGGAACCTAGTGATCTGCTATTTGGTGGAATCTAGAGCACTAAGCACCAATCTCGGGGACTAGTGGTGGTGGAAGGAACAAGTATTTTTTGATAAAAGAAAGAGAACAAGCTTACCTCGGTCACCCGAGTAACATCCAGCGCGGCCACCTGGAGAGCATGCAGGGCTTGAGCGTTGCGGCTTGGGCCTGCAGCGTGCAAGTCTCCTCCAGTCTCGGAGGCGTCGGCGGCAAGCCAGGCCTGGTTGTATTGTCAACAACCTGTATGCCGGTGCCGCCGGCAGCGCGAGCAGCGACAGCATCCCGGGATCCTGAAGGTACAAAGGAACTGACAGTTGCTCGCAGCATCCGCAAGGCAGCAGTAGGGATCTCGGCGGGAGGCGGTGGTAACGATGAAAACGTACTCGTGCGCACCACCAAGTCGCGGGCCGAGGATGTCGGGGCAGCTGCAGGCGGGGCAGAAGGTATCTTCTGTCCAGCAACCTTGGGGCGCGACTTCCCGGCAGGGGGATCAGCTGGCCGGGAGGAGGCTGTGGGCTGTTTCTCCGGGATGGTCTTGGTCGCGGCTGGCCGAGAGGGGCCGCTTGCCGCGGGCTGCCGGCGAGGGCTAAGGATCTTTGCCTCAAGTCCGGGCACCCGGCGCGGACTCTCCGGAAGAAGAATTTCTCCCGAGGTGGTCGTGGCCTGCACCGGGATCTCGTCGATCACCGGACGTGCATCCGGGGTCGCAACGGTAGCTGTTGCGGCACCGGAGGCGGCAGGCTCACTTCCTCGGGTAGAAGGGCGAGGAGGCAGCAGGTGACGGAAGCTCGTGCGCATCCCTAAAAGGAAGTGTCTTAGTAATGGTTGTGGAGAAAACAAAGTCAGACAACATAAAGCAAGGAAAACGTACCCGGAATCCACAATGGGAGGACCCCTTTGCCAGCGCCGAGCAGGCTTCTCGGTCGTTTGCTTACTCGGCTTGCTCCTCTTGGGGGGGTTGCCGGGATTATCGGCCCCCTTGGTGTCGGAAGCCGCGCGCTTCCGGCTCTCGGCACGTTTGGTCCCGGTTGTCGGTTTCGGAACCACTGTTGAGGCCCAATTCAGAGGGAGAGCGTCAATAACATCGAGAATCTGGCAGTCAATCTCATCCTCCTCATCCGAAGAAATGAAAACTGCCTCTGAGGTTGAAGGATTACCCGGGGCAGCAGCCTTGACGAAAGGAATGGCGAGATGGTCCTTGCCGTCGGGGTCCTCCCTCGGCATCTCGTCCGGTTTGGGGAAGTTCGGAACGAAATTCCCGTTGGCGTGGACAACGTCTTCTTCAATTTGACGCTCAAACAACTGCGCAAACAAATTAGGCCGTGTCGGTGTCCAGGTGAACGCATGTACGAAGGCGAATGCACAAAAGACTGATATAAGCACCTGGTCGCATGGTTTTTTCCGGGATCCCCCAATGACACCCCAAGTGTAGTCATCCGTCATCTCCGTCCGGGCAATAGCTCGAACGCGACGGACGACCCCTGCGTGACTTAACCCAAAGATACTGGTCCGGGTGGGGTCTAGGTTCCCGGCCATGTGGCACATCTTGTGCACTCGGTTTTGAAGGGGGCAGACGCGGCGAATGATGAAGCAGCGCAGGAGATCATCGCCGGTCATCTTCTCCTTTAGCACGTTCAGAACATCGTGCATGCAATTGACCTCGTCGTTATTCGGAAGCTTCTTCCAGAGACGGAATTCGCGCGGAGGACCAATAGCGAACTCCGGCAGATTGATGAAGTCCGGATTCGAGGATCCCGGACCATCTCCCGAGTGCTCCCGGTTCTTCACGTAGAAGAAGCTACGCTGCCACTTCCGGCAGGACTCTAGTCCCTTGACTATGGGGAATCCGGAGTCCGCGCGAGGGATGATGGTGGCCGCTCCGCAATCGACTAAGTCTTTTATCTTCTTATCCGGATTGGGGATGGCTTGGCGGCGAAGAATGAAATACTTGGCCCAGAGATCCAAAAATGGCCATATGCCGAGGTATGCCTCCGCGTATGTGGTGAAGACCGAGAGCATGATAATGGCGTTGGCGGGAAGATGGTGAGGTTGGAGGTCGTAGAGGTCGAGGAAGTCGCGGAAGAAGGGGCTAACCGGAAGCCCAAACCCACGCTCGAAGTGCGCGAGGAATACCACGTATTCCCTGGGTTGGGGTTCCGGTGCAACCTCCCCCTCCGGGAGACGACTCTCGACTTCCGGAGGAATCCGGTGAGTCCGATACAGCCAGTCCAGGTCTGACTGCTTGGTCTCGGACCCATCCCAGCACCCCCGGGTACGTTCTTCGCCCATGTCGAAGAAGTGTGCGAACGTATCCGAGCTACTCTGCAGATGCGGCGGCGGTTAGTCGGAGTTAGTCTACCGGAAACTAGGATGCCGGAGCACAAACTGCTAAACACTACCGAGTTGGTGGGAAACAAGATCTACCGTGTGCTAAATAATCAAAACAAAAGGGGGAAAATAGGCTCGCGCTGGACTCGGGCGAGGCACAATGCGAGTGAGCGATCTACATCCTACCGTAACGGTGCATCACCACCATGCGCCTCGTGCGCGCCGCTCAAGTTGTGCTCGCCGGCGGTGGCTCAGTCGCGCTCGTGCTACGGCACGGCCGAAGTCGGGCGGTTGTTCCACCGGAGAAAATCATCGGAGCGAAGAAGAGGAACTCACCGGAGAAGAGAAGGTCGGCGAGGGCGACGGTGTCCGGGCTCTGGCGAGCGGCGAGGGCGACGATGTCCGGGCTCCGGCGAAAGGCGACGAGCGTAGCGGCAGCGATGCGCTCGAGACAGTAGTGGAAGAAGAGCGAGGAAGAAGAAGAAGGGGAGGAGACCGTTCCGGTCCCCTATTTATGGGGGGGATTCCGGAGCGGTTTCCAATTTTCCCGCCCACGATCTCCACGATCGTGGGTGGGATCTGGTTTGTGCAGCAAGCCACGTGGCGCTATCCGGAGCGTCCGATCCGGCCACACCGAGGGTCACACGGCCCCAACGGTTGGATTCCGGATCGGCTGCGGATCCCGGCGCGGGAACCCAAGCGACAGCGTGCTCGCGCAGGAGCACTCGAGTGCGTTTCTGCTCAGACGGGACGTCGGGTGGGCCCTGGCGCACAGTCTCGAATTCATCAGGAGGCCAACGGTCGAGATTTACTGAGGATGTGTTATCCGGTTGCAGGCTTCGCCTCCCGGTAAACTTAGTCTCGGTAAGAAGATCTCGGGAAGAACCGACTTCGGCAAATAGGGAAAGGCTGGTGTCATGTGTTATCGGAAGATAGCTGTTGTTTAAAGCTGATCCCGCACATCATCCGAGGTCGCTGTGCAGCACCAGCTTCGGGGACTAGTGTCGGGGGGCTGCCCCCCGGGTAGGGGCAGATCCCGGTAGAATTCAATAAGGTGTCAACAGTACCCGACCTTTGGCGAGAGCAAGGGACACCTCCTGCTGTACTGAAAGGGCAGATTGACCCTTGAGCGCTGGTAGAGGACAAAGTGCCTCCTGGCAAGCGCAAGGGTCAGGTCTCACAGCTATAAATAGACACCCCCGGCCCTCACAATCGCAGCAGAAGCGTAAGCAGGTGGTTCCTCTAAGAACTAGCTTCTCGAAGATGTCTTTGCTGTTAGGCTAAGACATCTTCGGGAGGCTAGGCCTAGAGATACTCATCCTGAGACGAGCTCGGACGCCTCCGGAAAGGATCCCGGATCTAGGACTCCGGGGAGACTCCCGGATGAAGGTGTACTCGGTTTTACCGGATAGGTAGTCCGGGTAAGTATTAACCGGAATATATGTCTCGGTATTGATCTTATGCAGAAGAGGCTCACAGTGACAAGCAAGGAGGTAGCCGGCGAGAGGGCTTCCGGTCGGCCGTCAACGGTCTATAGCAGGCTTTCCCGTCTGTTGCGGGGGGAAGTACCATTCCGCCTGACACGGAAGCATGGTCACCTCCCGCCTGACACGGAAGCTTGGTCACCTCCCGCCTGACACGGGAGCGCGTCACCCGGTATGATCGTGGTACGACAAGACCTGACATGCCTAGCCCGGCAATCCGGAAAAGGCTATCCGGGATGGGCAAAGACGTGTCTTGTCTCTGACAGGGGGACAATGATGATGCAGGACGGCGCCTGCCGTCCTTAACGAGATGATGACGACGGGGCTACACCGGATAGCCCGGCGACTAGGTCGCACTAGCCGGTGACGGCATGCCGGCTAGGTCTGTCCGGTGGGGCCAAGCCGATTTAGGGTTTCCGGCCCTCCTGGCCGGAACTCTATAAAAGGTGCCATAACTGCTTCTGAGAGAGAGGGACCAACTTGAGGGCCAAAGCTATAGTCGTATTTACTCTTAGTGCAGTTACTCCTTCTCACCTTGAGTTCATCTAGTTCTTTGTACTTCTCCATTTGAGAGATCTTGTGGCAAGTTGTAGCTCCTGTACCGCAAACATATAGAGAGGAAAGGCAGGAGTAGGGGTGTTACCTCCTCACGAGGGCCCTGAACCTGGGTATATCGTGTGTGTGTTGTGTGCCTTCGTGCATTTGTTCTTGTTTGTTAGATCTTCCCCTTCGTGCTTTGATCTTGTTTCTTGTTCCTGGGAGATTTCGGTTATACCGGGATCCTCCCCCGTGTGAGCTCTTCAGCTCGCTATCCCTCCCCGGATCCACCAACGTCCATCGGCCCCACAAATTAGCCATCCTATGGCATCTGCCGTGACCCCACCACGACACCTACGTTCTTAGTATGAGCTCAGAGCATCCTGATCTTGTATCATCAGCTTTTCTAGTTGTGGAGCATGACACCGAAAACACTTTCGGTTGCGCCACTCTGATGTCTGGAAAGGAAGTTCACCAACTTCGTCTTGCTCTACTTTCTTTCTCACTTATACCCTTGGACAAGAAACTATTTCTTTCGCAAGGTATATCCCGACAACGATTTTTCCTATGTCGTGAGACATGTACCCAATTAACTCTTTAGGTACGGTACACTAAAATGATTAATCCATTTTAGGTTTGATCACATCAAAACACTAAATTGCTGAAACGACAATCTAGGCTAAAAGCCATGCCATCACCCAGATGGTATTGTCTCCATGGATTTAAATGGTTTCCCTATGATCTAACGTGAGTGTTACGTTTCTACCATATGACTCTAATGATCACAATATTTCGGTAAGAGATTTATTTACCACACACTATAGATAGGGTGGAATTATGACGTCCTAACATACCATAATACTATGGTGTTCCATGCGACATAATTTGTGGAACTCTTCTCACAAGTCTTCCAATAATGTGCCAACATTATAACTCAAATCTTTATTTCCTCGATCTGTATCGTGGGAATTTGATTTTCTTGTTAAGTTTATTTCCTATTTCATTCTGAACTTGTTTGATCGAATCAAAATTTCCAGACCAACATTCCCTGAGTGGATATCCATATATCTACTCGAATATTCATGAAGTCTATGAAATAAATACTTCCACTACACGTTAAAGTACTTCATTGATTCACATACACCCATATGCACGGTTCTCAACAAGCTATACTCAAAATGTTCAGCGAAGTTCACAAAATAAAGTTCGCCACTACCCGTCAATTACTGCATTGAACCACATACATCTATATGCATGATTATCAATAAGTTATATGCCCGTTTTCCGAAAACGGTGTCACAGTTATTTTGCAAGTGTCAAAAGATCAAATCTTAGGACTTGTAGATCCATCCGGTATGGAGCTAATGCATTGACTATAACATTGACATGAATTAAACGGTATTGCAACACATATGTGGTGTCTTTATTAAGTTTCTATCTTTTGGCATTAATATTATGAATGTGGGAGCTTCTACCATCTAAATTCAAATCGGCATATCATCATTACTTCAGAAATATAGGACAACGAATTTGTCACTAACATATATGAACAAGTGTCTCGCTAGAGGAGACACACTTATAACGATTATACTAATAGGCGATCATAAAGAATTTATCCAAATGGTAGATCTAGAAGGAGAGTGTCTATGGCTATCACAACAACTTGTCTGCCATTATCAACACACAATGTCGCCTCATCCTTTCAAGCAGTAAACCTGGTTTTCATAAAACATGACTAGTTCAAAACTTAGTCACTAATGTGAGTACTTGCTTAGCTAAAACATTCATAACATGTATATCATATATACACCATCATCATCGATGAATTCCGGCGATCTGTTTCATCTTCTTGATACTTCCAACGTAATCAAGAACCATGAAGCTGAACCATGAAGGATTTGCATTTGGCAACGACGTATGTCATCCAGTGATCGAGCTGAGCGAGGCGTCTGAATGTTCATCAAGTATGAACATATGTCATCAAGTATGACTGCCACGTGCTCCTTCAATGTGTGTATTCTCTTCCATCTTGATTGAGAAGACAATCAGTCAACGTACTGATAAACTTCATCAACCCAACTTTAGGGGTACCTCGAGTTTAGCGACCATCTCATATGTTCGCGATCTAACAACTCGTACCCACCGTTGGTTCTCTATGGCAGAGATCATAACATACACTGGACTATGATGATATCATCCGCACAAAATCTGATAATCCAAATTATGTTTTGTTAGCGGAATCTCCGGGTTTATCTCCTAGCGGGTATTGTAACACAAAGAGCTAACGGTTTAAACAAGGAGTATCCTCAAAGTATAAAACTATGAAGTTTGGACCCAACCTTTTAAGTTTCTCAATCACAGGAATGCGCCTAATTTTAAAAGATGCTATCACAATGGGTAAAATCTACAAAGGTTTTGCAAAACAGACTTTGTTCATTATAATTTGAGTTCTAGTATTTTACAAAATAACTATCCCAACTCCCACTCAAACGAACATCCCTCCTGGTCGTTTAAGCGATTACACGACCCCCATCCATTGCACAACCTCTCATCGTCAGAGCCATCAACACAACTGTAACATCCCATTTTTTAGAAAAATTTAAAACTTTGCATCCATGCATCATCATCATTAAACTTGTCATTTAAATCACATAGATTTTATATTAAATTATTTTATATATGTTTTAATTGATTTTATGTCCATTAAATTGTTAATGGAATTTATAATAATATTCCTTTTTATTCTATTTTTACCTTAGAAAAAATTGATATCAAAAGGATCTATTTTTAATAAGCTTTTCAAATTATATTTTTATGAATTTTTCTGAGAAGTTTTGATATAGTTTTGAAATTGTTTTATACTCAAAAGATTTAAAAACAAAAAATGAATTATAAAAAGAAAAATCGAGCCGGGCCAGCAAGTGGGACGAAGCCCACAAGCTATCTACCGCGCGCGCAGCGCCACAGCCCGCCAGCAGCCCATCCCCGCCTGCGCGCTCCCTCTCTCTCTCTCTCTGACAGGTGGGCCCCACCTGTCATCCCCGTCGCGGCGACCCCTTCTTCCCCAAATCACGCCCACGACATAGCCGTGAAACGGCCGAATCAATTCATTGATTCCCGGCGATTTACTCCCCCAATTAACTCGACGTTGCCCCTATAAGAACCCCCTCAACCCCCTCTCTCTTTTGCCCCAAGCCCCGTACCCCCAGAGCCACCAGGCCGCCCACGAGCATCCCCGGAGATCCACCGTTGCCGACGGCAAGTTCGACGAACTCCGGTGAGCAGCGTCCTTCTCGAGCCCTCTCTTCACTCCCACTCGTTTCACTTTGTCATTGCGCACCTTAGTGACAAGGTCTCGTGTTTTCTTACGCAGCCGAACTCCGTGTCCGTGCTCACCGACGAGAACCTCCGCCGTGCGCATCTCCGGCGAGCGAATTCGAGAAGAGGAGGACGCTCGGCTCTTATCCACCGCACCACGAACCTCGCCGCGAGCTCCTCTTCGTCAGGGTATGCCTCGCTATCCTGGTAGAGCAGTAGAACGTAGGGAGCGCGAACGCCGGTGATGGCGCCGCCGTGCGCGTCGGTCACCAGAGCTCCTCCGGCCGGCCGCGCCGCTCGGTTTCGGTCATTTTGACCTAGATCGTTAGATCTAAATCGGACGGCCAGGATTAGTTCACCTAAAACCCGAACCGGTATGCCACGTCAGCGCCGCGTCAGCGATGCGTCAGATATTATTTTCTGAATTCTTTTTCTTAAATTAATTAATTGGCAGTTTTGCAGAAAACACCCTGCTAACTGTTTTTATCATTACTTTTTATCTGTTTATCCAAATTTAAATATTTTTATATATTTGGAATCCTTAGAACCAGTAGAATGTTTTGGCGTCATTAGTTTTCTGTTTTGACACATTCAAAATTTTCAAATAGTTTAAGAGTAGTTTAAGTGTTTTTGACATAACTTTATTTAGAAAAATTATTTTGGAGTAAACCAAATTGCTAAAAACTAGTTTAGATGCCCTCTGTCCAAATGTCATTTCTACAAAATTTTATTATGAAATTTTATTTAAGGAAACTAAAACCCTTGATGTTACCCTTTATTCATGTCTAAATAAATGAAAACAAATTAAAATTTTATTCATGCATACATCACAAACATTCAAAGAGATACATATAATTGTTTCTTGACATTAAAATAAATTATTGCATCTCATGCATAGCATATATTTTTCTTGTATGAACATATTACTTGTGTGTTTATGTGTGGCTCTTTATTTCTTTTGTTAGACTATTCGGAGGGAAACGAAAATCCTTGCAACTGTAACTGCTGCACTCCCGGTTGCCAAGGCAAGTGGCACACCCCCATAAAAGTCCTATTATTTTCTATGCATGAGTAGATTATTTTTCTATAAGAATGTGTAGGATAGTATTGCTATGCAAGCCATGTTTAGACTTCCTTATTCCTGTGTCTAGGTTCCTATGAAAATACTTAGTAGAATTGTGATGGTATGCAAAACTATTTGATGAAAAGTTAAATTCTACTAAGTTATAATCAAACACCTGGGTGGAATTGGTTGCTTGGCTGTATGACTTGAGTGTTGTCCCCAGGGGATTTACCTGTGGGATATTCACTTGTGGATGGCCACCCAGGAACAAAGGGATCTGATGAACTCCGAGTGAAGATTGCTTCTCGTGCAGCCATTGCCAATATGGGCTCTGGCTTGATCAACTAAGCTGTGTGGACTCGCCCCGGCCTAACAGGTGGAGGTAGTGGTTTGTAGGTGGAGCGCGTCAGGCCAGAGTGGCAGGGAAAATGCTTCTGAAAGATCTCGTCTCATTCTTCTCCTTTCCTTATCACTATAAGTGTGTAAAGGATAGTTTGGGTTGAATGGGTACAATGGTGAACGTGCACAACCTCTGCAGAGTTAAAATCTAAGTACTTAGCCATGTCCCCGGAAACGGACAATTGAGCAGCTGAACGAGGACGTCAACGGAGGATTCCCCCATTCCAACTTATAAATTAAAAACTGATGGGTGAACAAGGGTAGATTGAGACTATGGCTTTCATACCATATTTGTCTCAAAGAGATAAAGATGTTTCAAAGAGTTAAGGAAAAACTTGCTTTCTGCAAAATGGCCTTGAGCTCCACCAGCCAAATAAGCATATAGATTATAGAGTTATTCCTCTAAGTGTCCACCATAGTGTCACTTGCCAGTTCCATTTTTAATGGTTCTGACCCACGTTGTTGCAATATATATCTTATTGCAGACTGTTCTGATGATGAGTGAGATTTTGCTAAGGGTTTCGAGTCTTCAGCCAACATGCTTGCCTGTGGCACATGATGATGATTGGGGACTCCATGAAGAATAATTTTCCGCTATTTACTCTGTTCACTGCTAGCTTTATGCTATGCGAATTGTAATGAATATTTTCTAAGTCTGGATCAGCGTTGTAATAAATTGATACTTTGTTGTGATATTACATCGTAACTGTGTGTGCAAACGATTCGATCCAGGGATTTGCACTATACACAGGTACCTGCCATATTTTAAGTGCAGGTACACTACAGATGGTATCAGAGCATTGTGTTGCCTATAGGTTCGAGCCCTTAGGATTAGAAAAACCTTTTGATTATAGTATTATCTACTTAAGTATTTTGGATCCTAGCGGCATAGTGAGATGAAGCGGCCTGGAGACAAACCTTACATGTCCGCGTACATGAGACCTGTTCCACAATTAAGTGGCTGGCCGGGTGTCTGTCTCTCTCACTATAGTGAATATCCAATTTGCAAAGAGTTGTTAATATTTGTTGATCACATTGAGATTTGACTTAGTATTTTTCTAAATTAATAATGCACATATGACTAGTACTTCTTTACCTTATGCATTTCTTGTTTTAATTCTTTTCTTTCTACCCAAAAGGATGACGAACTTCCACTTCACCACTGCGGAGGACTTCGAGGACACCCGTTTTGGCTGCTACCTTCTCGACATCGGCGAGAAGATAGGTTTACCGCTACCTCAAGTTAAGGGCTTCATTCTGAAGAAGTTTAACAAAGAGGGCTGTTGGGGAATAAAAGCAACTCAGCCAGGACGTGGAGAAGAGCCCCCATTGGAAATCAAAATTGTTAGTGACTCGAAAGATAAAGGACTCAATATAGTCATGCAAGACCTGATTGGGCGTCTCTGTGGACGCTACATCACATAGTTGAGGGGCCACTACTCCATTTTCTTTAGAAGGAGAAACGAGGATGGAGAACCTTACCTATTTTATGTCGGAGATAGAGGCAAAGCAAAGCCCCTTAGTATTTATTTCCAGGAGCTGGAGATCCTCGTCACAGATCTATATGAGGATAGGTGCACTGAGCTCCTGAAGAACGATGAGCTATGTGCCTTACTCAAAGAGAACGAGGAAAAGATGAAGGCTCAGGAGGAAGTGACTAAGGCCCAAGAAGAGAGGTTTGCTGCACAAGAGGAGAAGTACAAGAGACAGGAGAAAAGGGTTCAAGAGAAGAACAAGACTATCAGAGAACAGAAGGCAGAACTCGAGAGCACTGAAGTCGAGTTTGAGGCTGATAGTGACTTGATCAAGCGGCTTCGTACTGAGAAGAGGGAGCTGCAAGAGAAGAACCTTGCCCTGGAGAAAGAAGTGAAGGAATTAAAGGAAGTACTCGACAATGAAGGAATCGAGATTCAGGAGATTGAAGAAGAAGAAGAAGATGACATGGTCGAGTAGTTAGTTAGTGAGACTACCATTTACTTTACACCCCATCGTTATCTTAGTCTTGTATGACCTACCAACTTGTGGTAAGGCAGTACTTTCCCTTGTATCCCAGGAACCTCGCGAGTTTTCTTTTCCAAAAATTTCATGTCATTTTGTTCCAAAGGTTGAGTTGTGTGATTGTTGTTCTTATAAGCTGTTTGTTTGTTGGGGTATTTTCTCTTTAGACCTTTTCCTTCTAAAAACTCATCTATGCAAAAACCGCAGATGCCTCCCCGCCGTGTGCCCGATAACAACAACAACAACAACGACCACAACAAAAACGATGCTATACAACAGTTGATGGTCGCTCAGCTCAGCTAATGACTATGATGACCCAGTTCATTGCGGCGACCAACAACAATAACAACAACCATAACCACAACCCACCACCGCCACCACCCCCCCAAGTGGATAGACTTACCAGATTTCTGAGGCTCCGTCCTAACAAGTTCTCCACTGCAACTGAGCCAGTTGTGGCAGATGACTGGCTGCGTTCCGTGGACAGAGATCTAGTGACTTGTGAATGTACCGACGCTGAGAAGGTGAGGTTCACTACTCATCTGTTGGAAGGACCAGCAATTCAGTGGTGGGAAACTTATCAAATCACTCACCCACTAGAAACCTTGACTTGGGAAAACTTCAAGGAACGTTTTCGTAATGCTCATATCTCCTCGGGCATTATGAACTTGAAGCAAGAGGAATTCAGAAACCTGAGACAAGGAAACAGCAGCCTTAAGGAGTACATGGCTGATTTCCATGCCCTTTCTCGATATGCCTCTGAGGACATCAATACTGAGGCTAAGAGGAAGGAAAAATTCCTAAATGGGCTGAGTGACGAGCTGAAGATTTCTTTAACAGTAGCATATGCCCCAAATTATCAAACCCTCCTAGATCAGGCTATCATACGGGAGGATAACATCAAGAAGGCTGAAAACAGGAAGAGAAAGTTGAATGTTCACAAACACCATTCTGAAACTTCTTTCAAAAGGCCTTTCCCTCAGGATACAAACCAGGGTCATAAAACCGGGCACTATCCTAGTGGTGGAAGCAACCACAAACATCATGGTCACAACCATAGTGGTGGTTTCAAGGGAATACCCTGATGTGTTTCCGGAAGAACTACCGGGAATGCCACCCGATAGAGATGTAGGTTCCTCATTGAACTAAAGTCGGGTACATGACCAATAGCTAAAAGGCCCTACCCAATGGCAACTGATGAACTGAAAGAACTCAAGAAGCAATTGGAAGAGTTTATGCAGAAAGGCTTTATCCGTCCAAGTTCATCAGCCTGGGGAGTCCCAATCCTTTTCGTCAAGAAGAAGGATATTACCCAGAGATTAGTCACCGATTACCGTGACATAAATGAGCATACAATCAAGAACAAGTATCCGCTACCCAAAATCAATGAGCTTTTCGATCAACTAGAAGGGGTTGTCGTGTTCTCCAAGATTGATCTCAGATCAGGGTACTTTCAGATGAAAGTTAGAGAGATGGATATACCCAACACTGCCTTTGTTACAAGATATGGTTCGTATGAGTACACAGTAATGCCTTTTGGGTTAACCAATGCTCCAGCCTATTTCATGAATATGATGAATAAGGTATTTATGGATTTTCTGGACAAGTTTGTTGTTGTCTTCATCGATGACATCCTAGTCTACTCCAAAAGTCACAAAGAACATGAAGAACATTTACGTCTGGTGTTGCAAAGACTCCGAGAGCATAAGTTATATGCTAAGTTCAACAAGTGTGAATTTTGGTTAAAAGAAGTAGGATTTCTAGGACACCTGGTGTCTAAAGATGGGATAGCAGTGGATCCTGAAAAAGTTGTTGCTGTGACGAATTGGGAATCACCCAAAAATGTGGGAGAAATCCGCAGTTTTCTAGGACTGGCAGGATACTACCGGAGATTCATTGAAAATTTCTCCAAGATTGCGAAAGCCTTGACTGAACTACTGAAGAAGGGAAAGAAGTTTGAGTGGACAGAAGCTTGTGAGACCGGTTTTCAAGAATAAAAGAAACGCTTAGTGTCTGCACCAGTATTATGCTTACCAGATCTAGAGAAAGATTTCCAAGTTTATTGCGACGCTTCATATCGTGGCCTAGGAAGCGTATTGATGCAAGAAGGCAAAGTAGTGTCTTACGCCTCAAGACAACTCAAAAATCATGAAGTAAACTACCCCACTCATGATATAGAGTTAGCCTCTGTGGTACATGCGCTAAAGATATGGAGACCATATTTATGGGGAAAGCGATGTGAAGTCTTTATAGATCATAAAAGACTCAAATACTTCTTTACTCAGAAGGAATTAAACATGCGAGAAAGGAGATGGTTAAAATTGATCAAAGACTATGATTTAAGTCTACAGTACCACCCAGGGAAAGCCAACATAGTGGCTGATGCCTTGAGCCTTAAGACTTATGTAAACGTACTCACGGCAGGAGAATGGCCTGAAGATCTATGTAAAGGTATTTAAGGATCTTCGATTGGAAGTGGTACCTGAAGGATTCATAGCATCCTTAGAAGTTCAACCTCTTCTATTTAACAAAATCAAGGCAGCTCAGTTAGAGGATAAAGCAGTAAAGGAAATCAAGAAGAACCTAAGTGAAGGCAAAGCAAGGGACTTTATGGAAGATGAATAAGGAACCGTATGGTATAAGGAACGCATATGTGTCCCTGACGATGCCGATCTTAGGAAGTTAATACTTCAAGAAGCTCATGACTCACCTTATTCCATACATCCGGGTAACACCAAGATGTATATGGATGTAAAGGAGAGGTATTGGTGGATTAATTTGAAGCGAGATATTGTTGAATACATTGCAAAGTGCGACGTCTGCAGTCGTGTGAAAGCAGAACACCAAAAACCAGCAGGGTTACTGCAACCCTTAGCAATACCAGATTGGAAATGGGAACAAATTGGTATGGATTTCATCACTGGTCTGCCCAGGACTAAATCAGGGAACGATTCTATATGGGTTATAGTCGATCGTCTGACGAAAGTATCTCACTTTATACCCGTAAAGACTACTTACACTAGTGCCACGCTAGCTGATATCTATATGAAGAGGATTGTGTGTCTACATGGGGTTCCCAAGAAAATTGTGTCGGATATGGGTACTCAGTTTACTTCTCATTTCTGGAATCAATTACATGAGTCTCTGGGAACCAGATTAGAGTTCAGCATAGTGTTCCATCCGCAGACGGATGGACAGACAGAAAGAGTAAACCAAATCCTAGAAGATATGCTGAGAGCATGCGCTCTAGATTATAAGTCAAGCTGGGATGATAATCTCCCATATGCCGAGTTCTCTTACAACAACAACTATCAAGCGCGCATAGAGATGTCGCCATTTGACGCACCGTATGGAAGAAAGTGCACTACCCCACTACTATGGAGTGGCGTAGGAGAACGTAGTTTGTTTGGACCAGGCATAATCAAGGAGGCTGAGGAAAAAGTCAGACTGATTAAAGACCGTTTAAAGATAGCACAATCCAGACAGAAGAGTTATGCGGACTCCAAAAGGAGGGAAGTCACGTATGAAGTAGGCGATCGAGCCTATCTCAGAGTTTCACCTATGCGGGGAGTTAAGAGATTTGGAATCAAAGGAAAATTGGCACCTAGATTTATTGGACCTTTCAAGGTATTATCCCACAAAGGAGAGGTTGCTTATGAATTGGAACTCCCGGAAGCACTTTCCGCAGTTCACAGTGTGTTTCATGTCAGCCAGCTGAAGAAATGTCACCCTGAAATGGCAGAAACACTGCTAAGAGATATGATGCCACTAGAGGAAGTACAACTAGATAGTGATCTCACTTATGAAGAAAAACCCATAAAGATTTTGGAGACAGCAGAACGTGTCACCCGAACCAAGACCATCAAATTTTGTAAAGTACAGTGGAATCACCATTCAGAAGAGGAAGCAACTTGGGAAAGAGAAGATGACCTGAAAGAAGACCACCCTCACCTATTTGCTAGCCAATCCGAATCTCGAGGGCGAGATTCATCTAAGGGGGTTAGGATTGTAACATCCCAATTTTTAGAAAAATTTAAAACTTTGCATACATGCATCATCATCATTAAACTTGTCATTTAAATCACATAGATTTTAAATTAAATTATTTATATATGTTTTAATTGATTTTATGTCCATTAAATTGTTAATTGAATTTATAATAATATTCCTTCTTATTCTATTTTTACCTTAGACAAAATTGATATCAAAAGGATCTATTTTTAATAAGCTTTTAAAATTATATTTTTATGATTTTTTCTGAGAAGTTTTGATATAGTTTTGAAATTATTTTATACTCAAAAGATTTAAAAACAGAAAATGAATTATAAAAAGAAAAATCGAGCCGGGACAGCAGGTGGGCCGAAGCCCACAAGCTATCTACCGCGCGCGCAGCGCCACAGCCCGCCAGCAGCCCATCCCCACCCGCGCGCGCCCTCTCTCTCTCTGACAGGTGGGCCCCACCTGTCATCCCCGTCGCGGCGACCCCTTCTTCCCCAAATCACGCCCACGCCATAGCCGAGAAACGGCCGAATCAATTCGTTGATTCCCGGCGATTTACTCCCCCAATTAACTCGCCGTTGCCCCTATAAGAACCCCCTCGACCCCCTCTCTCTTTTGCCCCAAGCCCCGTACCTCGAGAGCCACCAGGCCGCCCACGAGCATCCCCGGAGCTCCGCCGTTGCCGACGGCAAGTTCGACAAGTTCTGTACCTACGAACCTTATGACCACAACAACGATCCAATAATTGCATGTTTAAGCATCCCTTTCGGGCCCTCCATTGAAAATGCAAAGCCAACTAAAGAGAGAGAAACTGACACCCGCCAGCCACAGATACGGTACAAGCCGTATGTCAGTAGTGGAACCAGTATCGCGTAAGCGTACGTGTAAAGTCGGTTCAGGCCGCTTCATCAATTCGATGCCGCTGGAATGACAAGTGCACGCTAGAGGGTAGCAAATAATAGGAACGGTGCCCCGGTGCAGAACACGGGTTCTAACAGCGTACAGCTATATCTACGATAGATCGGCTCTGATACCACTGAAGGGGATCGTGTGCAGAAAACAAAAAAATTCCTAGCAACGATATCCTTAAACTAGCCAAGATCTATACTATGTAGATATAGAAGTACGGCGGAGATCGGAATACATACCCTCGTAGACCGAATAGCGGGGATTATGCTCCCGCACAAGCCTTGACGACGAAGACGACGTACCCGACCTCTAGGCCGCGAAGAACTCGGCACGACAAAGACGACAAAGATGACCTCGAGGTCGGGTGGAGGAAGTGGGCCTCCGATCACCGCTAGCGCAGCACCTCGCAGGGCGTTACACACATACGGTGGAGACGACGGCCTCCGAAGCTCCAGTCCAGGACGAGCAGCGGAAGACTTGGACCGGAAGACTAGCAGCGCGGCAGAGGGCTATGGTGGAAGAGATGCCCCTCTCAACTCGGCGCAACTCCGACAAAGGGAATCACGAGATCGAGATAGAATTGGGGAATTAATTGGTGAATTAAAAGGCCAGGGGTGCCCCTTCTTATATAGGCTCCCGGGGGGAGCCAACCTTGCCAGCAAGGCAATGTGGGACTATCCCACATGCCTGGTGCGGCCAAGCAAGGTGCGTCGGCCCTAGGTGGGCCCCATTTGTCCCACCTAGGCCGACCAAGCCCTCCCACCAAATTCCCTTGAGGGTTCCCCCACCCCCCCATGGGCCTTCTTTCCACCAGAAGGCCCATTTAGGGAAATCAGCCTAAATAAATTTAAAAATAAATATATAAAATCATATTTAAAAATAATTACACTAATTAATATCAAACATAATATATATAATTTATTCTAGCTCCGAAAACTATTTCGTCGCTGCCCGATCTCCATCGGACCATTCCCGGGACGTTCCCGGTGATCTCTTTCCTTTCCAGTTGTCTTGTCGAAACCCCTTAAGTGTGTTACCCTAGCGGTTCGATATAATAACAGACATGATCGAGACTCCTCTCCAATCAGACTAAATCGTAGGCCTGGACCCCATGAATTAATTCCTGTGATATAACGAATGACTTTCATCTATCAAACCTGGACGTCTAGTCTTAAACCCTTTGTCATGACGATACTTAGCATGTCCGAGCGTCGTTCTTAGATATCTCCATATCTAGCTGATCTCCTTACCGACATTGCTATCTTCTACTCGTCTATGATATTATGTCAGCTGGTGACCTAGTCACATGTTTGCAAACTCATTTGACATAATCTCACCGAGTGGGCCCTAGAGTATCTATCCGGCTATGCGGACTGACAAATCCCGTTGTTGACCCCTCGTCTTTACTACCCCCTTCCGATACCCAAAAGTATCACCGTTATTGTCACACTAAATAAGATATGACGTTTGGTGCAATCAAAGTATCTATCAAGAATAACAATAAGAGTTGGTCTCACGGTCTTAAGGCGTAATGACTATGTCCTATAAATATTGGGTATGTCCATCACATCGTTACACCTAACGATATGACTTCCATTGCCGACCGACACCATGCCCTATGATCGGAAAACCTCGATCATCAATCGCGCAACAAAACTAGTATTAGTAGAGGCTACTAAGGACCTGGTTGTTTATATACCACACATGTATTAATGTTTTTACTTAATACAGTTATAGCATGGTATAAAACATATAATGAACAATTGGGATATTGCCAATAAACTATGTTTATTAAGTGCCTCTAGGGCATATTCCCTTCACAAGTTACTCGGTTTCCTGATTTCAAGTCGGGGAATTGAGGTCAATCCGGGTAAGATACGTGCGATAGAGAGCATGAAACTACCTACAGATGTGCAGAAATTCACTGGTTGCTTGGCATCCCGAAGTCGGTTTGTAAGCCGGCTAGGGGAGAAAGCCTTGCTCTTTATCAGTTGATGAAAAGGAGCAAAACTTTGGTGTCGACCCCGCAAGCTGGTGCGGCGTTCAATGATTTAAAGAAGATACTCTCAACAGCACCGGTGTTGGCATCCCCGTTGCCCAAGGAACCTATGCTGCTCTACATCGCTGCTACTAACCGAGTAGTAAGTGTGGCCATAGTGGTGTAAAGAGAAGAAGGGGACAAGCTGATACAGAGGCCAGTGTACTACCTGAGCGAGGTGATCTCGACCTCCAAGCTGAACTACCCGCACTACCAGAAAGATGGCATATGGGGTGTACTTGGCCGTTACCAAGCTCAAGCATTATTTCCAAGAACACCCGATCACGGTAGTATGCGAAGCTCCCCTGGCCGAGATCATCGGCTGTAAGGATGCAAGCGGCCGAGTTGCCAAATGGGCCATCCAGTTATCTCTGTCATACGAGAGACGAGACGCCATTCAGTCGCAGGCGCTGCCGGACTTCTTGGTGGACTGGGCCGAGATGCAGTATGAACCTCCACTTCCCGACTTCAATTTTTGGAAGATGCATTTCGATGGTTCCAAGGCCAAGATTGGATTGGGTGTCGGGGTGGTCCTCACCTCACCAAAGCAAGATGTGCTGAAATATGTGCTGCAGATTCACTTCCGGGCATCTAACAATGTGGCCGAGTACGAAGCACTAGTGCACGGTCTCAATGTCGCCAAGGAAATTGGTATCCGCCGAATAGAGTGCTTCGGTTATTTCAACTTGGTGGTGCAACAGGTGTCGGGAAACTGGGACGCGATTGACGCCAACATGGCCTCATATCGGTTCCATGTGCAAAACATATCCGGATATTTCGAAAGCTGCGAGTTCAAGCACATACCAATAGGTGAAAATGAAGCAGCAGATGTGTTATCCAAGCTGGGGTCATCTCAGGATGCCATCCCACCCGACATCGCTCTGGAGCATCCGAGGAAGCCATCTATTCAGCCTAGACCCGAGTCGGAATCCATCTTCATCCCCAAGGAGTCCGGATTTGAAGCCGTGCCTATGGAGGTGGAAGTAGGAAGGACTTCACTGAACTCGGAGACCGCACCAATGAACTCGAGGACTCGACATGGCATGCATGCAGAGGTGATGTCGGCTGAACCAATGGAGATAGATGCTCCCATGTTCCCTGTACGATCGGTCCCGGATTGGGCGCAACACATCATGGCATACATATCGGATGGCACCCTTCCGGAGAATGAGGTGGAGGCCAGGCAAATACTACGAAGATCCAAGGCCTACACCATCATCAATCAAGAGCTATACAAAAGAAGTGTCACCGAGGTGCTTCAGAGGTGCGTAGAGCCGGAAGAAGGAAAAGAGATGCTGCTGGAAATACATCAGGGAGAGTGTGGACACCATGCGTCATCACGGGCGTTGGTTGCAAAAGTATTCCGTAATGGGTTCTATTGGCTCACAACTTTGCAACAAGCAGAAGACATTGTCCGAAAGTGTGGAGGATGCCAAAGATTTGCCCACAAGATACATATGCCGACATTGGCGTTGAAGACAATTCCTATCACTTGGCCATTTGCTGTATGGTGCTTGGACATGGTGGGGCAATTCAAACCGGCAAGAGGCAACATGACGCACATGCTGTCGATGGTGGACAAGTTCACCAAGTGGATAGAAGTCAAGCCGATCCGGAAGTGTGACGGGCACACCTCGGTGTTATTCTTGAAGGACATCATCCTGAGATATGGCTACCCGCACAGCATCATCACGGGCAATGGCACCAACTTCGATGTGGGGGAATTCGCTCGGTTCTGTGCGGAGAAGAAAATTTGGTTGGACGTGGCCTCGGTGGCTCATCCAGAGGCAAATGGGCAAGTCGAGAGAGCGAATGCCTTGGTGTTAGCCGGCATCAAAGCTCGTCTGATCGAGCCACTATTGAGAACTCCGGGATGTTGGATAGAGGAGATACCGGCATTACTGTGGGGTCTCCGACCACACCTAATAGATCCACCGGATATACACCATTATTCATGGTGTACGGTGCTGAGGCAGTGTTGCCAACCGACATCCAGTATGACGCACCAAGACTGACAATGTTCACCGAGACCGAGGCAAAAGAAGCCCGGGAGAACGATGTCGACTTGCTCGAGGAGGCAAGAGAATTGGCATTGTCTCGGTCCACAATTTATCAGCAGCACCTCCGGCGCTATCATATCCGGAAGGTGCATTCCCGAGTATTCCGGGAAGGAGATCTAGTGCTAAGGCAGATACAGCGCACCGCCGGAATGCACAAGCTATCACCTCCTTGGGAGGGGCCTTTTGTTGTAAGCAAAGCATTACACAACGATTCTTATTACCTTGTAGATGCACAGGAGGCTAGAAAAGGTGTAATGGACAAAGCCGGTGAGGAAACCAAACGGCCATGGAATGTAGCCTACTCCGTCCCTTGTACACATAAAGGGCGCAGTGTATGTATCTTGGTCTCCATCAATGAAATGTCGGCACCCCGAGAAGTTACTCGGGGACTGCCTCACTCACTTTGTTGGTTATTTGTTCAAAATTGCGTGTCTGTGTCTTCGGGAGGAACCCGGGGACTGCCTCTTTTCATTTCATTATTATCTTGTCATTTACTTGTTATATGCATGTCGGCAACCCAGAGAGGAACTCGGGGACTGCCTTATATTTATTTATGGTTGGCATATGCCGGAAACACTCTGAACTCGGTTTCAAAGCTAGAGTAATGTATGCCATGTGAAATAATCTTGTGACTTGACTGACGAACGCCGAAATGGTAGTCAAGAGCATCAAGTATGGTGAACACGAAAACGGTCTCGGGGACTTGATTTAAGAGTTTTTTCGGCATATGCGTATTACTAACCCGGTTTTTGTTTATACTTCTTATGTTGGAAAATATCGAACTAGAACTCGGATATTTGTAAGTAGTGTATACCATAAACGGGGTTTTGTGACTCGACTGTTGGACGCTGATATTGTAGACAAGAGCAGAATTCAGATAACAGTGGTAAACATGAAAATGAACCCGGTGACTCGTTGCCAAATAAACCAGCATAAGTTGTTGTTCGGTAAAGCAAAAGTTAACCGGCATAGCATGAGACTTAAATTACATTGCACCCGACATTCCGGGGATTTAATGTTTGGACGGCAAAGTGTTTTCAGGCAAAGGATAAAAGATATGTCGGGCAAGGCCTGAGACGCTTAGGGCATGACGGGAGAGGCTGGCTTCTCGGCTTGTTCGGCATCATTTGGCTCGGTGACGATCTCCTCGGCATCAGCGGCAGTACTCGGCGTAGAGGCAACCTTCTCGGGTGGAGGGATCTTGGGCGGCGGGAGGTCGGCGGCGTCTTTATCGATGACGGTTTCGGTGGCCGCGGCTCTTTCGCCTACTTCCTCCCCAGCACCGAATCCGGCGTCTCGGCATCCGCGCCCCCGACATCCTCCGCCCCGCCATCATCACCATAGTCTGACTCGGAGTCAGATTCAACAAGGCTCTTGATGAACGAGTCGGGGTCGGCCCAACTCAGAAGACGGTGCGCGGTCTCCTGACGCAGCCGGATCTTCGCGGGATCCGTGTACCACTCCGAGATGGTGCGCAAGCTCTTGATCACGTCAAGGTCGAGCTTCTCGTACCAGCTAAGGACATGCTGCAAGACTTGGTCAGCACCGGCACGAGCGGCTTGCCGTTTCCAAGCGTCAAGCCGATTTCGGGCATCCTGGAGTGCAGCAGCCAACTCGGTGCTTGAGAGCGTGCCGGTAGCACCTGGCCACAACGCTCTGTGCGCATGGACCGCTGCACTGAGGAGTCCGGTGCCGATAGTCCGGAGTGGAACTATCCGGGCCTTCAGGGCGATGAGATGATCATCGATGTCCCACGCGTCCGACACTGGACCATTCCTGGCCCTCTTCTCCCGTGCAGCGGTGATCGCGAGGTTGGCGGCTTCCCGGGAGTGCTCGAAATGCCCTTGAGAGAGAAGAACTGTCACACGGACAAGCCATGAGGCAATGTCGGAAATATAGGAAGACGGAGAAAAAGAAGTCGGAACACTCACTGTTCATGTCCAGGTTAAGACCGGTCAGCTCGGTAAGCCAGGCATCCTGCTTCGACCGAAGAAGGGCCACCTCGGTCTCAGCAGCATGAGCACGCTCCTCGGATTGGTCCAATGTCTCCTTCTGTTTCGTGCTGGCATCCATGAAGCGTATCTTCATGTCCGTAGCAGTAGACTTGGCCTTCTCCAGCTCGGTGCTCAGACGCGAGACCTCGGACTGCGCCTCGGTCAGCGCAGCCTTTTAGTCCACCGAGATCTTGCGCGCGGCATCTCGCTCCTCCCGAAGCCGCTCCTCCGATTTCTTGGCCTGGCCGAAGTTGGCGAGTAGGGTGTGGAAGCTACTGTTGCGCCTCTTGTTGCAGTCCTGTGAAAGAGTATATCCGACATCAGTCTCGGGGGACTTCGGTTGAACAAGAAGTAATAGGGAAATATCTTCAAGATCCACACTTGAGGACCAGCTACTCGGTGGAGTTTTGGTCCCCAAGGGAGGATCTCGGGGACTGGAGATTTAAATTTCTTCAAGATCCACACTTAAGAACCAGCTACTCGGTGGAGTTTTGGTCCCCAAGGGAGGATCTCGGGGACTGGAAATTGAATTTTTTTCAAAGATTCGCACCTAGTGATCTGCTACTCGGTCGAGTCTAGATAACTAAGCACCAATCTTGGGGACTATGGATAGTAGAAGATAGAAGACATACATCCACTACTCGGGTAGCGTCCAAGACAACACCTGAAGGGCATGCAGGTCTTGCGCGTTGCGGCTTGAGCCAGCGGCATGTAAATCTCCCGCGATCTCGGAGGCGTCGGCGGCGATCCAAGCCAAGTTGTATTCGTCCACCGTACGTAAGCCAGTGAGGGTGGGCGCGCTAACTGGCCCAGCTCCCCGGGATCCTGAAGTCAGAATTGCACTCACAGAGGCTCGCAGAGCTTGTAGAGCAGCTGTGGGGACGTCGCAAGGAGGCGGTGGCAGGCTGGAGTGCTTACCCGGAGCGGAGGGACCCTTAGCCAAGACCAGGTCCTCGGCCGAGGATCTCGGCAGAGCATTGGGCCCAGAAGATTGGCTGCGCTGCTTCCCGGTTTGGGAGTCCGGCTGCCGGGTAGGCTTGGCGGTTGGTTGTTTCTGCGGCGGAGATTTCCGCGGGGCGAGTTGTGAGGCCGCCCGGGGCACAACTTGGCGCGGGGGACTCGGTATGACCGCATCAAGATCGGGAGACGCCGGCCGACCCGGCGAGTCCGGAATGACGGTCGTCTCGGGGGTTGCGGTTTGTGTGGTCGGGCTCTCGGTGGCCGCAGGCTGGCCACCAAAGATCCCGGTGCCCGTAGCAGCGCCCGGGGTGGGCACAACGGGCACGTCGGCCATGTCGGGGCCAGAACTGGGTTGACCAACATCCTGCACCAGACGGCGTGGCGGCTAAGGTGCAGCCCGAGGTGGACTGGGAGACCTGGAACCCCGAGGGCGAGAACCGGCAGACTGCCGGATGTCAAGGGCTGCCCTCCATAATTAGAAGGCAAGTCAGAAGAGATCTCGGGCAATGTCCGGATAGAACAACTCGGTTGAAGATTAACTAACCCAGTGGACACGTTAGGAGGACCTCTCTTTTGCCGGGAAGGCTTGTTATCCGCGCGCTTGGTGGTCTTGGTCCTCTTCGTAGCCGTGCCCGAGCTTCCGACATGCACGGTCTCGGACACGGCGCGCTTACGGCTCTCGGCACACTTCGTTGCAGCAGCAAGACCCGGAACCACTTGCAGGGCGTAGTTGAGAGGACGGGCATGAATTACATCGAGTATTTGACAATCATCGTCATCATCTTCATCAGATTCAACTCGGATAGCATCTTGAGCTGAAGGCTTACCCAGAGCGGCAGCACGGGCACGGGGTATCGAGAGATGATCCTCGCCGTCGGGATCCTCCGCAGGCATCTTCTTGGGCGTCGGGAAGTCGGGCGCAAACTTATTTCTAATCTGCACCGCGTCCTCTTCGATTTTCCGTTCGAACAGCTGCAGTAAGAAAGGGAAATCATCACATATCAAGGTTGTCGGTAGCATACAGCAGCCGGCATAGCGCAGATGTGGGTAAAAGCATGCGCGCGCACCTCATCCAGCCGGTGTTTCCGGGTGGCCGGGGTCAGTCCCCACTTCCAATCCTTTGTCATTTTTGTCCGAGTGATAGCTCGGACGCGGCGGTAAACTGCGGGTTTGTCCAACCCAAAGATACAGGTCCGGGTTGGGTCGTACAACCGGCTCATGAAGATCTTATGTACCCGGGTCTGGAGAGGGCCAACCCGGTGGATGATGAAGATGCGCAGGAGGTCATCAGCCGTCATCTGCTCCGCGAGGATGGTCAGAACATCGTGCATATTCTCGAGCTCCTCCGAATCCGGAGGTTGGCTCCCCAGTTCGAAGTCGGTTGGAGGGCCCATGGCAACTCCGGGAGATTGAGGAAGTCTGGGGCGGAGGAATTCGCTTCGACTTCTGATGCGGCCGGGTTCCGCAGGTAGAAGAAGCTCTGTTGCCATTTTCGGCAAGACTCCAGGCCCTAAATCTTGGGGAATCAGGAGTCGGCGCGCGGGAAGAAGGTCGCCGCTCCGCAGGCGACTAGATCCTTGACCTTCTGGTCCGGGTTGGGGATGACTGGACGGCGGAGGAGGAAGTACTTGGCCCACAGATCCACGAAGGGCCAGATGTCAAGGTACCCATCCGCGTACGAGGCAAAGCAAGAAAGCATCATGATGGCATTGTCGGGGAGATGGTGTGGTTGGAGGCTGTAGGTGTCAAGGAAGTCGCAGAAGAACGGGCTTGCCGGAAGGCCGAACCCACGCTCAAAGTGGGTGACGAAGACTACTCGTTCGCCGGGTTGCGGTGCCGGCTCGACTTCGCCTTCTGGAAGTCGGCTTTCGACTTGCGGGGGAATCCGGTGGGTCTGATACAGCCAGTCGAGATCCCACTGGCTGGCCTCGGAGCCATCCCAGCAACCCCTAACACTCTCGTTGCCCATCTCGGCGGCCTCAGAGGTGGTGTCGGGGCTAATCTGCAGTCGGAGTGGCTGGTTAGTCGGGTTAGCATGTCGGCAATGGAGGAACTCGGGCTAAAATCTACTTCTACTGACCGACATCCCAATGAATAGATCTACCGGAGCAAAATAATTAGAAGTTATTGGGAGAAAATGTCAAGGTTCTAGGCTTTTCTGGAGCAACAGTGCACGGACAGAGGTAGTGCAAGCAGAGGCGTGTGCAAGGTAGTCCTCTTCGCAAACCAACTACAGAAAACACTACGCAAGGCACACTAAGCAAGATCTACCGAGCGACCCCGCGATGGATTCGTGGAGGTTCGGGAAGAACTCCCGAAGAACGCGAACCACTGTGGCAGTAAATCAATCTACGGAAGGGATCGAGGAACTCACTGGAGATGATGAGGATGCCGAGGCGTGGGAGAGGCGCAGACCAATGACGAGGGTGGCGAGCTCGGTCGATGGTGTTCGGCGCTCGGGCGGAGCACGGCGACGGCGGCGGAGCGCTCGGGAGTAGTGAGGGAGAAGGAGGCGAAGTGGGGTAGAAGAGGAGGCGACCCCTCCGTTCCCCCTATTTATGGGGAACTCCGGGGGGTGGTTTCCGAATTTCCCGCCCACGATCTCCCAAATCATGTGTGGGATCGTGCTGCGCCGAGGCGTGCACGTGGCGGCACCCGGAGGTGCGCAATGGGCCACACTGGAGGTCACACGGCGCCAACGGTTGGCATGTGGATCCATTGTGGATCCCGGCGCGCGAACCCGAGCGACGTGCTCGTAAGTCAAGAGCACTCGAGTGCTGCACTGACTTGACAAGACCTTAAGTGGGCCCGCGTGGCAGATGGGGCATGTACGACATGTGGCGCGAGATGCGTGTCGTCGTTTCGACTTACGGATATTATCCTAAGGGTGCCAAGTCTGTTTCTCCGGGTTACGTCATCTCGGCGCAATGGATCTCGGGAGAAGTATGTCGGAAAAGAGCATCCTGGTTCCAACACCAAAGGTTGATTTGAATTTCTTGGTTTGTTTTCTTTTTGAGCCTGGTGCCGCATTTCATCTTACGTCGCTGCACAACACCAACTTCGGGGACTAGTGTCGTGGGGCTGCCTCCAGGGTAGGGTAGAACCCGGTACAGATCAGCAGCATGGCTACAGGGATTGACCTTTGGGATGTACTAAGGGCTGTCCCTTGGTGCACTGAAGGGGCAACTTTACCTTTGGATGGTTATCAGGGCCAGAGTGCCTCTTGGGGGCCACAAGGGTCATCTGTGGAGACTATAAATATACCCCTAGACCCCCAGAGCAGCGCAAGCATCAGCAGAGGGTTCCTCTAAGAACCAGTTTCTCGAAGATGTCTTTGGTGAAAACCTAAGACATCTTCGTGAAACTGGGCCTAGAGATACTTCTCTTGTGTGGCTACCCGGATTCTAGGTGGAACCCGGTGTTGGCCGGAAGGGTTGTCCGGCATGGTGGTATGTCGGAATAGTCCGGCTGTCTCGGGTAGAGGATAACCCGGGTTGCCCGGATAGGCATCTTGGATTAAGTCTAATCGGCTAACTGACATTAGTTCTGGTTAGTTATATCCATTGTGCAGGAGGGCTCTATGGAGGTACCAGAGTGAGAAACTGAGATGGGGCATGTCGGACATTGTAGCGCCCCATCTTTTATATAAAGATGGAACACCGTTGTTATGTGCTAGTCCCTGGATCACTGCCAGCACCACAGTACAAAATATATAGTATCATTGCATAAGTATCATATTACTACAACGAGATCCAAAAATAGCTAAGTATAACTTTATCACAAAGTGCATAGCCATGAAGGCTAGCTAGAATATTCAGAGTTCACAACGAAAGCAATAGCAAAAGAGCCTCTTCTTCAAGCATGCGCCACAGGCAGACACGTTGGGTGTAGACTCGAGTCCAAACTCATTTCTCATCAGAATTACCTGCACATTTGAATATGCAGCCCCCGAAGGAGGTCAATACAATGAAGTATTGGCAAGTGACTATGGTGGATAATTTACGGCAAGTCTAATTCTATATGCATATTTGGCTTGGTGGAGTTCTAGACTATTTTGCAGAAAGCAAGTTTTCTCCTATCTTTTGTTTCTCCAACTCTACATCTGCTTGTCAAGCTGACAGGTTGCACTCTCACAACTTAATTATTCTAGACATAGCCCATTGTCAAAAGGCTGCACGGGAAGTTTCTAAACTTGGAGGGACTTGGTAATCTCTTCGTTCCTGGGTGGCCGTCCTCAAGTGCACTTCTGGGTAACAACCACCATGCTCATGGCCCTAAGTAGAATAGACATTCATCCTAGGCGACGACAACCACAAGCATAGCCCCAAAAGTCACTCAACATAAACCATAACAACCAATTCCACCCAGATGTGTATTTTAAATTTGAAACACTTAGAAATATCTCCATAACATGGTAAACCTTTTAATAGCATAACTAAGCAACTAATAAAACTTTTCATGGCTGCTTAGGAGAAAGGGTGGCTACACACTACTAGGATATTTGTAAAATACAAGCTAACTTAGCATTATAAAATAAATCAAAAATCCCTATCATGCACACTACTCAAAATATACTACATATGCATATAGAAAATATTGGGTAGAATATGAACGTCACTTGCCTTCGTAACAGGAGGAGCAAGCACAGCAAGAAAAACAATCACAAGCAAGACCTTCCTCTTCTTCACAATCTAGCAGAAACCATGCATAAAATAAATAACCACACAATATCATCACAACACCAAACATAAATATGTATGCATGAATGATATGCAATGATAATTTGACACTTATTAGTAATTTTTAGGTATGAATGAATTAATAATAATTTGACACAATAATTTGTTATTAAATGATTGAATTATAATTTCTAGGTATTTCTTATTTTAATTTATCAATTAAATAATTGAAAAACATATAGCACAAATTTGAATTCTACATTTACAACGTTTATTTTTTTATGAAGTTCTTCAAATAAAAAACAAGTTAATATTTCTGGACAGAGGGCAAAATTAAACACTATAACAATTAAATTTATTTGAAAAGAATTTTTATTATTTAAGTTATAGATTTAATAGCCGAAATACTCCTCGGATAATCACACAAATTATAATTTATCAAAAGGAAAAAAAAATGATGTAGAACTAATCTACACTATCAGGGCTATCCGTACATATAAAGTTTATCAAATTTGGACTTACAGATCAAAAGTTATGAATTGCCTAAGTTTTGCACAATTTTCTATTTTATTTATAAAATTTCCTGCAAAAAAAGAATAAAGGGGCTACGTGGCGTAATCCCATTGGAGGATACCGATTCGGTGCGGATCGACAGCACGAACTGTCCGATCTCTTTTAAAATGGGCGCTCGGGATGGAAGGGATCTAGATCCGTTGGATCTAAATCCAACGGTTCGCAAACAGAGGCTCGGCGCGGGCGGCGCGAGTCGCCGGAAATCCTCCGACCGCGGCGGCGCCACGGCCGGCATCACGCGCGTTCGAGTCCTAGAGGCCTACGAGACGAACGAGTCTTACCGATACGTCGAGGACGTCGAGGCGGGGTCGCCGTTCCTCGAGGATTCCTCGCCGGAGTTGGTGCTTGCGGGCGGCGCCGTGGCTCGCAGACGGGGACGGCGTTCGACTGCGGTAGGAGGTTAACAACGAAGTCACGAAGATGCGCACGGTTAAAGGAAGAAGAACCAGAAGGGAAGGGGGAGCTCGGGAGAGGGGATTGCGCCGGAGTTGACGAAAATTACCGGCGGCGGTGGCAGCGGCGGAGATCGCTTTCCGTGCGGACTGGGGACGAAAAAGCTAGGGTTTTGGGCGCGGGGAATGGCGGCGGAGGTGGAGGTATATATGGGGGCGGCTAGGGAGCAAACCCCGCGAAGATCGGAGCGGAAATCATATCCGGATCGAAGCGTATCCCGTGCGGATTCCGCGTCGGAGGTTGAAGATCCACCTGACAGGTGGGTCCCACCTGTTAGCGTGAGGAGAGGGAGAGGAGGTTCGTGGGCTGGTTCGCTGGGCCGTCTTGCTGGGCTGCTCTAGCGCGCGCGGTAGATAGAGGGGGGGGGCCGGCCCGATTTCCTTTCCTATTTTCTTTTCTCAATTTTAATTATTTTTTCACAATTTATTCTAAAAGGATTTTTAAACTCAGTCAAAACATTTTAGAAAAAATCATAAAAATATGTCTTGGAAAGATTATTAAATTTAGAACTTTTTACTATTATTCTTGCCCATTAAATAATTTGGAAAAATATGTTTATTAAAGAAGATTAAATAAACAACTTTATGGAATTATAAATTATTTAAACTTATAATTAAATTTTTATTTAGTACTTATGTGTTGTAATGTTATGCCTAAATGATGAATGATGCATGAATGCAGAGTTTTAAATTTTTGCAAATTTTGGGATGTTACAGACTAACCCCCTTAAGAGGAAGCTCGCCCTCGAGCTTCGGAAAGGTCAGCAAATAGGTGTGGATGGTTTTCTCGGAGGTCATCCTCTCGTTCCCAAGTGGCTTCTTCCTCGGTGTGATGATTCCACTGAACTTTACAAAACTTGATGGTTTTGGTACGTGTGACTCTTTTTGCGGTCTGGAATACTTTGATGGGCTTCTCTTCATAGGTCAAGTCACTCTCCAACTGTACTTCCTCGAGGGGTACAGTATCCTTCAAAGGAACTCCCATCATCTCGGGATGACATATCTTCAACTGACTTACATGGAACACATTATGTACAGCAGACAGGACATCGGGCAGTTCTAACTCATATGCCACTCCACCTTTGCGAGAAAGAATTTTGAATGGTCCAATGAATCGAGGTGCTAACTTTCCTTTGATTCCAAACCTCTTTACACCGCGGAGTGGAGACACTCTAAGATAGGTTCAATCACCCACCTCGTAGGTGACTTCTCTACGCTTGGAATCTGCATAGCTTTTCTGGCGTGACTGTGCTATTTTCAATCTATCCTTAATCAGCCTGACTTTCTCTTCAGCATCCTGTATTATATCAGGTCCAAAGAAACTCTGTTCTCCTACACCACTCCACAACACTGGGGTTGTGCATTTCTTTCCATATAAGGCTTCAAACGGTGCCATCTCAATGCTGGCTTGGTAACTGTTATTGTAGGAGAACTTAGCGTAGGGTAAATTATCATCCCAACTAGATCCATAGTCGAGCGCACAAGCTCTTAACATATCCTCTAAAATCTGATTCACTCTTTCAGTCTGACCATCTGTTTGCGGGTGGAAAGCCGTACCGAATTCCAATCTGGTTCCCAAAGATTCGTGCAACTGCTTCCAGAAATGAGAAGTGAACTGGGTCCCTCTATCAGACACGATACTCTTAGGAACACCATGAAGGCACACAATCCTCTTCATGTAAATATCTTCTAACTTTGCACTTGTATAAGTGGTCTTCACGGGTATGAAGTGAGCTATTTTGGTTAGGCGACAAACAATAACCCAAATGGAATCATAACCCGATCTGGTCCTTGGTAACCCGGTGATGAAATACATCCCAATAGAATCCCACTTCTAATCCGGTACATTCAAAGGTTGTAAGAGTCCTGCTGGTTTCTGATGTTCTGCCTTTACTCGACTGCATACATCACACTTAGCGATGTATTCTGCTATTTCTCTTTTCAGATTATTCCACCAAAATCTCTCCTTCACATCCATATACATCTTGGTATTTTCCGGATGAATGGAATAAGGTGTCTCATGAGCTTCTTGCAGAATTAACTTCCTTATATCAGGATCATTGGCCACACATACACGTTTTTCAAACCACAAAATCCCTTGCTCATCCTCATGAAATCCTTTAGCTTTTCCTGCTCTTAGATTGACTTTGATCTCTTCTATTTCCTTGTCTCCTTTCTGAGCTTCACGTATCTTGTCCATCAAAGTAGGTTGTACAACTAATGAGGTTACAAACCCTTCAGGTACTACTTCCAATCTGAGGTCCTTGAATGCTTTGCATAAATCCTCGGGTAATTCTCCTGCTGTAAGGCCATTCACATACACTTTACGACTCAGAGCATCTACTACTATATTAGCTTTTCCCGGATGGTATTGGAGACTTAGATCATAATCTTTAATAAGTTCCAACCATCTTCTTTGTCTCATGTTCAATTCCTTCTGTGTAAAAATGTACTTCAAACTTTTGTGGTCCGTGAATACCTCACATCTTTTTCCCATCAGGTAGGGTCTCCAAGTTTTCAGGGCATGCACTACTGATGCTAACTCGAGATCATGAGTTGGATAATTTGCTTCATGTTTATTGAGCTGTCTAGAGGCATAAGGTGCCACTCTGCCTTCCTGCATCAACACACTTCCCAAGCCTTGGCGTGAAGCATCACAGTACACTTGGAATTCCTTCTCCAAATCAGGTAAGCATATAACTGGGGCTGAAACTAGACGTTTCTTCAACTCCTGAAAACTGGCTTCGCATGCCTCAGTCCACTCAAATTTCTTCTCCTTCTTTAATAATTCTGTCAAGGCCTTGGCGATCTTGGAGAAGTTTTCAATGAATCATCGGTAGTATCCTGCTAGGCCCAGAAAACTTCGTAATTCACCAACATTCCTCGGCGGTTCCCAATTAGTTGCAGCTGAAACTTTTTCAGGATCCACCGCTATACCTTCCTTGGACACCACATGGCCTAGAAATCCGACTTTTTCTAACCAAAACTCACACTTGCTGTACTTGGCATACAACTTATGTTCACGTAGTCTCTGCAATACTAGACGCAAGTGTTGTTCATGTTCTTTGTGACTCTTGGAGTAGATTAGAATATCATCTATGAACACTACCACAAACTTATCCAGAAAATCCATGAACACTTTATTCATCATATTCATGAAATAGGCTGGAGCATTGGTTAATCCAAAAGGCATCACGGTGTACTCGTATGAGCCATATCTCGTAACAAATGCAGTCTTGGGTATATCCATTTCTCTAACTTTATTTTGGAGGTACCCCGATCGAAGATCGATCTTTGAGAAAACACAAGCACCTTCCAGTTGGTCAAATAGTTCGTTTATCTTGGGTAACGGGTACTTGTTTTTGATAGTTTGCTCGTTTATCTCTCTATAATCCGTGACTAGCCTCTGTGTTTGATCCTTCTTTTTAACAAATAAGACAGGGGCTCCCCATGGCGATGAACTTGGACGAATAAATCCTTTCTGGATGTGTTCCTCCAGTTGCTTTTTGAGCTCTTTCAGTTCATCGACGGCCATAGGATAAGGTCTTTTAGCTATTGGTCCTGTTCCCGGTTTCAGTTCGATAAGAAACTCTACATCTCTATCGGGTGGCATTCCCGGTAGTTCTTCCGGAAAAACATCGTGGTATTCTTTGACAATAAGCACATCACCCAGGCTAACCCCCTTAAGAGAATTTAGCCTAAACTTCTTAAGTTCGAAAGTTGATCTGAACTTAATCTTCCTTTTCTCTGCGGTGGTGAGGGTGATTGCTCTATTTGCACAGTCTATGATTCCTTCAAAACGAGTCATCCTATCCATTCCGATGATAACATCCAAACCTTGGGTTTCTAGGATGACTAAGTCTGTTGGAAAGGTGTGCTTACCAATCTTCAAGTCTAACTGCCTACACACGGAATTTACTATCATATCCCCTCCAGGTGAACTTACCCTAATAGGTTTTCCTAGACTTTCCTCAGCTAATCCATGTTTGTTTACAAAAGCTCTTGATATGAATGAAAGCGATGCTCCAGTATCAAATAAGACTAATGCTGGAAAGGAATTGAGCAAGAACGTACCAATCACAGCATCAGGTTCATCATGAACTTCTTCCACATTGATGTGGTTCACTTGTCCCTTCTGGAAAGGATTGGGCTTGGAATTTTCATCAGCCTTCTTCTCTGGGCATTCAGTTGCATAATGTCCTGTCTTCTTGCACTTGAAGCAAGTCACATTAGACAAGTCTTTCTTCCCTTCATAGTTAGGACGGTGATTACCATTCCCATGATTATGGCCATGGTGATGGTTTCCCCTGTGTCCACCATTATTTCCGTTGTATCCTCCCTTAGTTCCTTTGTATCCTCCATGGTGGTTATGACCATGATGTTTTTGGCCACTACCATTGTTGAAGTGATTCCAGGGTTTATGGCTACTGACTTCAGAGGTGTGTTGTTTCTTGTGTGTCCCTTCAGAATGAACCTTACTTGCACTGAACTTCCTCTTCCTATTCTCTTCCTTTCTTATGTTGTTGTCCAAGTGATAGCTTGATCTAGCAGAGCTTGATAGTTTGGAGCATATGCCACAGACAAGGGTATCTTCAGTTCTCCCCTAAGTCCATTGAGGATTTTTTCCTTCCTCTTTGCATCAGTATCAATGTCTTCTGGTGCATACCTTGATAGCATATAGAAGTCATCCATATACTCCTTCAGAGTTCTACCTCCCTGCCTCAAGCTGCGAAATTCCTCTTTCTTCAGGTTCATTATACCAGAGGAAATGTGAGCATTGCGGAAACCTTCCTTGAACGCATCCCATGTCATGCCATCCAAAGGATGAGTCACTTGATAAGTCTCCCACCACAATGCAGCAGGTCCTTCCAACAGGTGTGCAGTGAACCTCACTTTTTCTGCCTCAGAACACTCACTAGTTACTAAGTCCTTGTTGACTGAACGGAGCCAATCATCTGCCACTATTGGTTCAGTAGCAGAGGAGAACTTATTAGGCCTAAGCCTTAGGAATCTAGCAAGTCTGTCCACTGGAAGTGGTGGTGGTGGTGGAGGTGGCGGGTTGTTGTTGTTGTTGTTGGTTGCTGCAATGAATTGAGTCATCATATTCATCAACTGAGCTTGAGCGGCCATCAGTTGTTGCATGGCATCATTGTTGTCGGTATCACGACGAGGAGGCATATGTAGGGTTTTCAGCATAGATGAGTGAAAGATAGATAGAACTAAGAGAAGAAAAATCCTACCCATGCACAAAGCAACCAAGTCAACACAATCAACACTCAAAAGACAACTTAAAAAAAATATTTACTTAGCAATTCGAAACAGGTATTCTAAGTTGATTAAATAAAACGACAAGGTCTGCAAACCAATCATTCTAACATTGTCACACCACAAGTTGGAGATCAATGTTTTAAAAATGACGAACTAAACGAGGAAGAACATGGTGGTCCAACTACTAAGTCTAAATTTCGTCCATGATGTCTCCTTCATCTTCTTCGACCTCCTCGATGGTGATGCCTTCCTTCATGAGAATCTCCTTGTAGTCGTTCACCTCTTTCTCTAAGGCCTCGTTCTTCTCCTATAACTTTGTCTTCTCACGGTGCAGAGTCTCGATCTCTTCCTTCTCCAGGACGTCAATCTTCTCGTGTAGCACTCTCTTCTCACGGCGTAGAGTCTCGATTAAATCTCGATCAGCTTCGAACTCGACGTCGTTGCTCAGAATTTCATCCTTCAAGGTCTTGATCTCCTTGTTCTTGTCTCTAATTCTCTTTTCTTGATTTTGGAACTTCTTCTCTTGAGCTCGGAATTTTTCTTCTTGAGCGTTGGCCACCTCTTCTTGGGCTTCAATCTTCTTTTGAGTCTCCTTGACTTGGGCCATTATTTCATCATTCTTCAGCAGCTCGTTGCGCCTATCCTCTTCGAGTTGCCAGAGATGAAGTTCTAAGTCTTGGAGATAAGGGTACAAAGGTTCTGGTTTGCTTTTGTCTTCCTCGTTAATAAGGTAGGGTATCCCATGATCGTCACGTTGGCCAAGGTTAGAGAAGTAGTGGTCTTTTAACTCCTCCTGGAATTGACAGCAAAGACGTCCTATTAGCTCCTGCGTGACGAGATTCAGCCCTTTCTCCAAGGAGTCACTAATCGACTTGTACTGGATGTCTTCGGTCTTGGGTTCAGTGTGGCGCCCTTGTTGGTAAAGATGAACTCCCCATAAGTCTTCTTTGTTGAAGTGCTTCAGCTGGCTTGCCTTGATGATGGGTGTTGGAAGTGCCAACAGTTCTACCAACTCCAGAAGATATCTTCCAAAGCGCATGTTCTTGAAGTCCTCCGTGGTTTGACACGAGAAGAAAGACATCCTTAAACTAGAAGAGTAGAAAATGTTAAAACAGAATACTTAAGGTAAGGAGTACTAGTCATAGTTTTAATTAAGTACTTAGAGGAAATAAGGGTTCTATTCTAAAATGTGATCAACACTATTATCAACTCTTTGTAAGTCGGATATTCACTATAGTGAGAGAGACAGACACCCGTCCAGCCACTTATAATTGTGGAACAGGTCTCATGTACGCGAACATGTAAGGTTTGTCTCGGGCTGCTTCATCCCACTATGCCGCTAAGATCCAACATACTTCAAAGATGGTAATATTATGATCAAAAGAGGCTTAACCAATCCTAAGGGCTCGAACCTACAGGCAACACTTTGCTCTGATACCATTTTGTAGCGCCCCATCTTTTATATAAAGATGGAACACCGTTGTTATGTGCTAGTCCCTGGATCACTGCCAGCACCACAGTACAAAATATATAGTATCATTGCATAAGTATCATATTACTACAACGAGATCCAAAAATAGCTAAGTATAACTTTATCACAAAGTGCATAGCCATGAAGGCTAGCCAGAATATTCAGAGTTCACAACGAAAGAAATAGCAAAAGAGCATCTTCTTCAAGCATGCGCCACATGCAGACACGTTGGGTGTAGACTTGAGTCCAAACTCATTCCTCATCAGAATTACCTGCACATTTGAATATGCAGCCCCCGAAGGAGGTCAATACAATGAAGTATTGGCACGTGACTATGGTGGATAATTTACGGCAAGTCTAATTCTATATGCATATTTGGCTTGGTGGAGTTCTAGACTATTTTGCAGAAAGCAAGTTTTCTCCTATCTTTTGTTTCTCCAACTCTACATCTGCTTGTCAAGCTGACAGGTTGCACTCTCACAACTTAATTATTCTAGACAGAGCCCATTGTCAAAAGGCTGCACGGGAAGTTTCTAAACTTGGAGGGACTTGGTAATCTCTTCGTTCCTGGGTGGCCGTCCACAAGTGCACTTCTGGGTAACAACCACCATGCTCATGGCCCTAAGTAGAATAGACATTCATCCTTGGCAACGACAACCACAAGCATAGCCCCAAAAGTCACTCAACATAAACCATAACAACCAATTCCACCCAGATGTGTATTTTAAATTTGAAACACTTAGAAATATCTCCATAACATGGTAAACCTTTTAATAGCATAACTAAGCAACTAATAAAACTTTTCATGGCTGCTTAGGAGAAAGGGTGGCTACACACTACTAGGATATTTGTAAAATACAAGCTAACTTAGCATTGTAAAATAAATCAAAAATCCCTATCATGCACACTACTCAAAATATACTACATATGCATATAGAAAATATTGGGTAGAATATGAACGTCACTTGCCTTGGTAACAGGAGGAGCAAGCACAGCAAGAAAAACAATCACAAGCAAGACCTTCCTCTTCTTCACAATCTAGCACAAACCATGCATAAAATAAATAACCACACAATATCATCACAACACCAAACATAAATATGTATGCATGAATGATATGCAATGATAATTTGACACTTATTAATAATTTTTATCCTCTGTTATTAAATGAATGAATTATAATTTCTAGGTATTTCTTATTTTAATTTATCAATTAAATAATTGAAAAACATATAGCACAAATTTGAATTCTACATTTACAACGTTTATTGTTTTATGAAGTTCTTCAAATAAAATCCAAGTTAATATTTCTGGAAAGAGGGCAAAATTACAGCACTATAACAATTAAATTTATTTGAAAAGCATTTTTATTATTTAAGTTATAGATTTAATAGCCGAAATACTCCTCGGATAATCACATAAATTATAATTTATCAAAAGGAAAAACAAATGATGTAGAATTAATATACACTAGCAGGGCTATCCGTAGATATAAAGTTTATCAAATTTGGACTTACAGATCAAAAGTTGTGAATTTCCTAAGTTTTGCACAATTTTCTGTTTTATTTATAAAATTTCCTGCGAAAAAAGAATAAAGGGGCTACGTGGCGTAATCCCATTGGAGGATACCGATTCGGTGCGGATCGGCAGCACGAACCGTCCGATCTCTTTTAAAATGGGCGCTCGGGATGGAAGGGATCTAGATCCGTTGGATCTAAATCCAACGGTTCACAAACAGAGACTCGGCGCGGGCGGCGCGAGTTGCTGGAAATCCTCCGACCGCGGCGGCGCCACGGCCGGCATCACGCGCGTTCGAGTCCTAGAGGCCTACGAGACGAACGAGTCTTACTGATACGTCGAGGACGTCGAGGCGGGGTCGGTGGCGAAGCGTGGGTCTTCGGAGCGTCGCCGTTCCTCGAGGATTCCTCGCCGGAGTTGGTGCTTGCGGGCGGCGGCGTGGCTCGCAGATGGGGACGGCGTTCGACTGCGGTAGGAGGTTAACAACGAAGTCACGAAGATGCGCACGGTTAAAGGAAGAAGAACCAGAGGGGAAGGGGGAGCTCGGGAGAGGGGATTGTGCCGGAGTTGACGAAAATTACCGGCGGCGGTGGCAGCGGCGGAGATCGCTTTCCGTGCGGACTGGGGGCGAAAAAGCTTGGGTTTTGGGCGCGGGGAACGGCGGCGGAGGTGGAGGTATATATGGGGGCGGCTAGGGAGCAAACCCAGCGAAGATCGGAGCGGAAATCATATCCGGATCGAAGCGTATCCCGTGCGGATTCCGCGTCGGAGGTTGAAGATCCACCTGACAGGTGGGTCCCACCTGTCAGCGTGAGGAGAGGGAGAGGAGGCTTGCGGGCTGGTTCGCTGGGCCGTCTTGCTGGGCTGCCCTAGCGCGCGCGGTAGATAGAGAGGGGGCCGGCCCGATTTCCTTTCCTATTTTCTTTTCTCAATTTAAATTCTGATTTCACAATTTATTCAAAAAGGATTTTTAAACTCAGTCAAAATATTTTAGAAAAAATCATAAAAATATGTCTTGGAAAGATTATTAAATTTAGAACTTTTTAGTATTATTCTTGCGCATTAAATAATTTGGAAAAATATGTTTATTAAAGAAGATTAAATAAACAACTTTATGGAATTATAAATTATTTAAACTTACAATTAAATTTTTATTTAGTACTTATGTGTTGTAATGTTATGCCTAAATGATGAATGATGCATGAATGCAAAGTTTTAAATTTTTGCAAATTTTGGGATGTTACAGAGTCAAGGAACAGGAGTCAAGGAGCAGGCTTTCTGCCTTACACGGGGGGGGATCATATCCCTCGTGACACGGAAGCATAGTCACCTCCCGCCTGACAAGGGAGCGTGTCAGCCGGTACGATGACGCTGCGACAAGACCGGACATACCTAGTCCGGCAATCCGGAAAAGGCTACTAGGCATGGGAGAATACATGTCTTGTCTCTAACAAGTGGACAATGATGATCCAGGTCGGCGCCTGCGGTCCTTGCCGGGATGATGACGGCAGGGCTATGCCGGATAGCTCGGCGGCTAGGTCGCAGTATCCGGTGTCGACATAACCGTTGGCCTGGCCACTGGGCCCACCTGGATTAGTGTTTCCGGCCCTACCGGCCGGAACTCTATAAAAGGCGCCATAACTCCTCCTGTGGAGGGACGACCAACTTGTGTGCCAAAACTATAGTCTCATTTACTCCTAGAGCATTTACTTCTTCTCCCTCTCTAATTCATATAGTTTATCACCGAAACAGCTCAAGGAGCAAGTTGTAGATCTTGTGACATCCATATAGAGAGAGGAAAGGCAGGAGTAGGGGTCTTACCTCCTCACGAGGGCCCCGAACCTGGGTATATCGTGTATTTTGTCTTGCCTTCGTGCATTTGCTTGCGTTTTGGAGATGTTCGGGTGTGTTCTTCGGTGTTCTTGAGTGTTTCGGGCTCTCTTACCGTGTTAGCTTCTCAGCTCGCGAGACTTCCCAGGATCCACCAGCGTCCATCGGCCCCACACATTATCCATCCTATGGCATCTGTCGTGAAACCACCACGACAACTGCCAAAACGAAAACCAACCTTCAACACCTGCAACTATGGTCCTATGGAACCCAGAACACATGATGTCCTAATTTGAAAATTTAGGTGAGAAGGGAAAAACATCGTAACACTTCCTTACTAGAAGAAGGGAGGGTAGGTGGGGAAAGGAATAAAAGAACAAAATTCCTACTCTCACGTTTAAGATTTTCCCTAATAACTACAAAATATTTTTCTAGACTCAAACGACGACCAGTAGAAGGGAACCTGAGGGCGTTTAGGCTCTGATACCAACTGTCAGACCCTGGATTCAGACGTCACAAAGAAGAGGTACCGGTTGGGCCACACAACTAGGAGCATACTGGGTTACCAATTCCAGGAAAAAGCAGGCCTGGCTCGGAATGGGTCATCGGCCGACAGCTCCTAGCAATCCCACGTCACGTACGTCTCAATCCAAAATCCTACCAACTCGTATACTTCAAACATACATACACTGTATACGAATCGGTTTGGAAACAAAATGGAAATTTTAGGATAAACCTAAGACACAAAGAAAGGAAATAAATATCCAAAGCTCTAACTGAGCAAATATTGCGAATATCACCAAGCAGAGGACACATGTCCCAACATTACATCACTCAGCGGAAACATGCCGGTCTGAGTAAAGACAAGAAGAAAATAGGCACAAGGCCGAAACGAAAAGAGAAGGCCCATCCATGTGGTCCACCAGGAAGGAGCCAAGTGGAACTCTAACAACTCGTCGTAGATCTCGTCGTCGAACTCCATGTAGTAGCCACCCACCTGGTCATACGGAGAATCCTCAACTGTAGAGAAAACCACAACCCAAGAACGGGTCAATACACTGTAGCGTATCGAACAAGCTAGAGCTAACAAGTTACAAAACTGATAGACTCCCAAAGTATGGGGTTAGATGGACTTAGCGGCAGCAGCACTAGCAACCTAATAGAGACACGCTACAACTTCCGTGTAATTAGAGAGGGATAAGAGAGCGCATAAGTAACCATCTACAACTAACACCAACTTCCGTGTAATTAGAGAGGGATAAGAGAGCACATAAGTAACCATCTACAACTAACACCATTCATAACCCATTCTCGGATTAACCCCCTCAACCAAGTCTGAGAAAGCAATTCGGGAAAACTCACACAATTTTAGTTACCAATTATTGTGAAAGTAATTCTATATTACTAGTCAAGTTAATCAACAATGATTAGGTGTAAGTTGTATATGATCTTATTAGCCAGCCTCATCACCAAGTCGTCCATAACCGTGGACACGGCTCATCGATAAGATTATACCCTGCAGGGGTGCACTACTGTACCCATACTCGCATGATCAACCCAGTCAAAAACATTAGGGCCTCTCAACACGACTCATTCCTTCACTACATCAAGTCTAAGTGCCACCCATATGAATTATTACCCGCGTCAGGAGTCCAGCCGAATCTCAATCGCGGACTCATTAGTTTGCGACTACGCCGCCATGCGGCTCAAACCACAGTAGGAACTGTCCGCTTCACGTCGTACTGCCCCTGTATGACCCCCCATATCACATAACCTCTCATCAATCATCATCCTCATGCACATGCATATGAGAAAATGGAAAACCCGAACTACTTGCGGCACATGGAAAAGCTGAAGATCCGTTCAAAGTCGAGGGGGGCTCCATTGGGCCACCCACAAGTGGTTAGTGCGCTCAAAATTGGTTCCGAGGACAAGAACTGAGTTCCTAGGACAACACTTAGCAGAACAAAGCACCTCGCAAGGCCTTCCGCTGGTGCCTTATCATTTAATTATAATACCCCACATAAGATACCATTTTATTAAAGTAGAACAATCTATCATACTAAGCATGTGGAATAAAAGACAGACGGACGACTCGCACAACCATCTCTAAGCATGCATTACGACTCGCAAAGGCCAACAGATAAACATGCAAGGGGTTATAGGTTGTGGGGATAAAGCTCTATAGGTTGCAGGATAAACATGTGATGTGATCGCAATTCAAGAATCGTATACTAGGGAAGCAGAGATCACCGGCAAGTATGAAAACCAAAAAGCCTGTAACAGGTTAGCAATAGCTTGCATCGCAGCTCCTGGCCCGGCACAAAAGCTGGAACCTCAGGGACGAAATTACTGTCAGCAGACACGTCGTCGTCTACCCAGAGAAGAGCAAAACACAGACAAATAGGAAACATAATCAATACATGGAAATGCGCAAACAATTGATGTGGCAATATGGTATGCGATGATTCGGTCACATTAAAGCGGGGATGAAATCCCAGCAAACGATTATGTTGCAAGTTATTTGTGTAACCAGAAAATTAAATGTTGCTTAACATATATAGCATGGCATGGTGATCTAATCAATTTAAATGGAATTGGCAATAATTAAATATTTGCCCAACACATTCCATATTTAATTATTTAGTTGCATTAGACAAATTAAAATGAGCAATGAAATTAAATGATGCAAAATGGCATAAGAAAGGCATATAACTGTTCATTACATTTTTCTGATAATAAAACATATAAACATTATTTTATTTGGAGTTATGAATTAGTAGTTATTAACATATTAAGTGTAGGGGTGCTTCTGTAACTGTTTAGGGACTTATAAGTGATGGATAACGTTCTGGCAAGGGATTCTGCGCAAAGACCAGAGGACAAGGGGGTTCTGTGCAAAACACAGGCGCAGGGGTCTCCTCTGGCTTTTTCTCACCGCACCAAGGGGTAGTCAGAGAGGCTGCCATCCGGGCCCGGGCTGACTGGGCGCTGCGCTGGCGCTGCAGTAGCACCTCGGTCATTGACCGGTGGACCCCGCCTGTCAGCGTATGCAAATTAAACAAAAAAGTGGGCTTTTCCATCGCACCTGTGTGTTTCGAACTCGGGATCTCGCGAGTACGGATGTATCGGACGCGCTAGCCAGACGAGCTGATGAGGGTTGTTGCTAATCTACGCGACGGATGTTGTTTAAACTGAAACCCGACATGGAAACCCGACGAAACTGAAACCGAAGAGACGATAGTGGCGAACGATGTGCAAAAAGGACGTTAGTGACGACTAAGATCGGGCGGCGTTGAGCGCGTTAGGGTGTGCGTGGAAGCGGCATGGGTGGTGATTCCATTTTTGTGCTCGGACGTGGAGGTGGAGTACCGAATGGCACAGGTTCGTTCTCGAATGTCACGGTCGTGGCGGAGTAGCCTCCGGCGCCGGCGAATCGGAGCGGAGGACGGGGAGAAGCGGGGAGACGGCTGCGGCCCACCGAGGGAAACCGTTAGCGCGAGGACCGCGGTCGTGGAGTGGGCGGAATCAGGTCGGTGGAGAACTCGTTCCTCCCGGAGTCATGGCGACGGCGGTGTGAGGGGAATAAGCGCGCGACGGCGTGGCAGAGGGAAAAATTAGGTGGCTAGGGTTTTCTAGGGGGCGTTGCAGCTTAAGAAGAGAGGAGAGGGGAAGCAGGTGGCGTGTGGGGGCGAGAGGGCAGAGACCCAGCGCCATGGTCGACGTGGAAAGCGTGCTCTCCTCTGACCGTACGAGCAAGACGACAGGGATTACGTGGGATGGGCTAGGAGTGGGCCGAGTTGGGCCAACTCAGCCAGGGTGAGTTTCCTTCTCTGTTTTTTTATTCTTTTCTGTTTTTTATTTTTAAAGCAAAACAGAAAAGAAACATGATAAAAACTTTTGGCAAATTTTTATAGTTTCAAAATAGAAAATTTAATTTACTAGTTTAATTATTTGTAAAGATTTTGAAACTTCACTTTTGAATTTCTTTGAAAATGCATTTGAATTTAAATATGGAATTTGAATTTGAAAGCAACTTATTTAATTAAATGCAAACTAAATGAAATGATGACATGAGGATAAACTTTATTACACAACAAGCACAACATTCTATGAAGGTTTACATTTGGGATGTTACAATTCTTATGGTAATTCTTATAACAACAATAGGACTACCACCTCTGAACTTGAAACAATGCTAAAAGATTTTATCCCTACACTAACTTTGTTTAATAAAACTGTTGAGGAAAAGCTTGGAAAAATTGATATTCTTGCGTCTAAAGTTGATAGTCTTGTCCTTGATATTGATCTCTTTAAATCTAAATTTATGCCTACTGAAACTAAAGAGAATAATCCTTTGCTAAAATAAATGCCATACAAATTCAAATTGATGAAAATGTTAGGATGATGACTCAATTACGTGCTAGATGGGAAACAGAGAGAGAGAACTAGAGAAAGAGGCTAATATTGTCAAAGTTCTTACTATTACTACCTCTGAAAATAATGGTGTTTCACATGTTAGTAAGGCTCCTATTATCCATGGTAACATAGTTGGTATAAGAAATGTCTCCTCTACTTCGTCCAAAAATTTAAAATTGACTAAAACTGCTGAAACTACTGTTGACAAAAGTGCTGAAATTTTTAAGAACGTGAGAGAATGTGGTTCGGTTTGCTTTGATTATAATAATTTTGATTTTGATAATTGTAATATCTCTGAAGTTATTAAGTTCCTGCAAAAATTGCCCACAAGTCCTAATGCTAGCTCTCTTAATTTGGCTTTTACTGCTAATATTACAAATGCTCTCATTAAAGCTAGGGAAGATAAATTAAAACTTGAAACTTCTATCCCTAGGAAGTTAGAAGATGGTTGGGAGCCCATCATTAAAATGAAAATAGATAAATTCGATTGCAATGATTTGTGTGACCTTGGTGCAAGTATTTCTGTTATGCCTAAAAAGCTCTATGGTATGTTTGATTTGCCACCATTGGAACATTGCTATTTGGATGTTCTTCTTGCTGATAATGCTTTGAAGAAACCTTTGGGGAGGATCAATGATATTTCTATTATGGTTAATAATAACCTGGCCCCCGTTGATTTTATTGTCCTGGACATTGAATGCAATCCATCTTGTCCAATTGTGTTGGGAAGACCCTTTCTGAGAACTGTGGGTGCTATTATTTATATGAAAGAAGGTACCATCAAGTACCAATTCCCACTCAAGAAAGGTATGGAACACTTCACTAGGAAAATAATGAAGCTACCTTTTGATTCTATTGTTCGTTCAAATTATGGTGTTGATGCTTCATCTCTTGATAATATTTGAGTTTTACGTTGTGTCTAGCTCAAAGGCGTTAAACAAAAGCGCTTATGGGAGACAACCCACTCTTATTTCCTGTTATTTTATTTCGTTTTACTTGTGTTAAGTAACATGCCTACCTTTGTACCAATTTCTTTGTATCTTATTTTTATTGCAATGTTGTGTCAAGTTAAGCCTCTAGTTGAAAGTTGATGCTTAAATTCAATTCCTTTGCTGAAACAGATATCTGCTTTCCACCGTAAAATTCATATCTCTGTAACATCCCAACATTTTATAATGTTCGAAGATCACTAAAATTTAAAACTTTTGTTTTTATTAAAATAAAATATTAAAATGCATAAGAAAACCTACTATAAAAGACTTCAAACATATTGAAAGGGTTTAATATTTCAAATATCTCAACTTAACATTATTTCAAAAGTTGTTTCAAGTTAAACATTTTATTATCCATTGTATTTCTTAAAACCTCAATATCTAATTTGACAAATGTGTTACAAACTTTCAAACCATTTTATTGAAATAAAAAGTGTTTCTAAATAAGCATTGCATTCATTAATTTCCAAAACATAAAATGATGAATATATTCTATATAAGAAATGAGTTAAATTTAAAATCTTGTCCAAAGTTGTTTTATAAAGTTTTCAAATGATTTATCTTAATATAAAATATAATGGTGCACAAAATATTTTAAATTAAAAATGAATACTCTATAATTCCCTTTCAGATCAAATATGTGTTATATTTTTAATATTATACTAAAGCCAAAAATGAATTTAGTATTTCAAAATGAGTTTAATTAACTTGAATTCAAACATATTTGAATGTGGGTAATTTCATAAATTTTATTTAACCCCAAATGAATTATTAAATCCCTAATTTCAAAGTTAACCTAAAATAGGCAAAATTGTATTTCATGAATATTTCAAAATATTATTTTCAAAATGTTCAAAACATGCCCACAACTGGTTTAGCACAAAGATAATAATTTTACAAATTCTTAGAAATTTGTTTGACCTCATTTGGACAAATAAATCAAAAGTTACAAAGAAAATGGAAAAACAGAAAAATAAATAAATTCATTTGTGACGTCATCGCTGACGTCACTTCGTCTTCCTCCTCCGGCGAAATTCACGGCCGAAACTTCTCTCTCCGTTGCGGATCAAATCACGGGCGAAACTTGCGGGATTGAATTCTCCGAGTGTGCCTGTAAGACCCCCTGCCCCTCCACCCTCGTTTCCCCAAAAAACCATAAAGAAACACGCCTCCAGGCCGCCCAATCTGCTCACCGGAATCCTCGGTAGCCGCCGCCGTCCTTTGCCCTTTCCGGTGAGCCCCGACACTCCGAGCCCCTCTCGTCCCTCCCCCTCGCTTTCCCCTGCTCGTGCGCATCTGCTTGACGTGGCGAGATGCTTTTGTTCGCAGCAGATCGAGCAAACGGTGCTCGACCGGAAGCTCCGTCCGCCGTCGCGTCTCCGGCGAAGGATAGCCGTCAACCGGAGCACCTGCACCACCCGCCACCTCATCCTTTGTCTCCGCCGCCTCGCGCCACACATCGTCGTCGCCTTCCCGAGCCGGGAGAGCCACCGGAGCGACTGCGCCGTTCACGCCCGAGCCGCACCGCCGCCGTCGTCGCCATCCCGCCAACTCACGCCGCCAGCTGCTTACCAAAGCGAGGTGAGCCGTCCGATCTCCCGTCAACGGTCTAGATTAGAAATTTTAATCGAAGAGGTATCCTCGGATCTGAGCCCTTAGATCTAGATCCAAGGGCCCAGATCGAATCACTTATCCAGTCAGCGCCCACGTCAGCGCCACGTCGTGCCTCGTCATCGTCCAGCCAGCGCTGACCTGGAAATGAATTTCACGATTTAATTTAATTTGGCACTTTTGCAAAAACATCCCTTTCACTTAGAATTGTTATAACTTTTTACTCACATATCCAATTTCAAATATTTTTATATATTTGGAAAGCCCTATCTGCCAAAATTCAAATTTGACATAGTTTATAATATTTAAATTTCAAATGGTGAATTTGAGTACTTTTGTCATAACTTTAAATCTATAAACTCAAAAACTGCAAATAAAATTGTTTTAAAGACTTTGGAATATTTGTAAAATGATTCCTATGTTATAAAATAATTTTGAGTAGTATTTGAACGATTTGATAGTTATATATTTAATTTGAATAGTTTGACTATTTTGACATAACTATTAATAGAAACATTATTTTTGATTTAATCAAATTGCTATAAGTTGAAGTAAATGCCCTCTATTTATTTACATTAATTAAAAAATTGTGTTATAAAACTTTAATCACATAAAAATTTAATGTTATATTCATTCCTTTATTTATATTTTGCAAAAATAGAAATTAATAAAATGGCATTTATAGTCTCATGCATATTTTATAAGTATCACAAAATTTAGTATGATGTTCTTATGATTAAAAAAGTGCATTGCATGCATAACAAATTTTATTATGTAATTATACTCCTCATAGGAAAACTCCTCCCTCATTTTCTCTAAGTTAGGATTATTTTCAACTTAGTATTTTGGTAAAGTGCTATGCACTTAGACACTTAGGATTTTCAACATGGAGCTAGAAGGCCATAGAAGGAATTCGCCAAAACAAGACTTCAGAAGTATATTCAAGGAGTAGAAGCCCTTAGAAGAAAATCAAGAATAAGTTCATGAAGACCAACCAGCAATATTTTCTAAGTCTATCTCCCTCTCTCTCTCTCTATCTCTCTCTCTCTCTCTCTCTCTCTCTCTCTCTCTTTTCTCCCTTATTCTCTTAGACCTCTTGATGACTAAGTGATATTCAAAACCAACCTGGAGGCTATCCACACCATCAAGTCTTCAAAGTCATCAAGCCTACAAAACTGCAATGAAGTCATCACATCAAGAAGAAAAGGAAGCAAAGAGAAGATTCTCCATTATTCTTTCTATCTTTTCCCGCTTTCCTAATCTTGTCTTTCAATTTAGACATAATTTTTTTTTGATCATGTTATTACCATCTTGAAGTTTGTTGGATCCTAGCGTCATAGTGAGATGAAGCGGCCTGGAGACTAACCTTACATGTCCATGTACATGAGACATGTTCCACAACTTAAGTGGTTGGCTGGGTGTCTGTATCTCTCACTATAGTGAATATCCAATTTACAAAGAGTTGATAATAATTGTTGATCACCTTATAGACTTAGTATTTTCTCCAAGTATTTATGCACATCATGGCTAAGCCATTTGAGTGCTTATTCAAGATAATTTATGACAAAGTTATTTTGTCCAACTTCTGATATTAGTCCTTAGTCATTTTTTTACCAACCCATTTCCTTGCATTAACTTCAAAGATTTTCATGGCATGACATGCATCTCTAGTCCTTAGAAATAATTTGCATATCATGCATGACATGTTTTCCTTAGAAGTTTATGAAACTTGTTTGTTCATTATGTATGCTTGAATGTGTTGTGTTGTTTTGTTTTATGATTGTTGTATTGTTGTTTGTTTATATTTTTTAGACTGAACGGAGAGTTCCGAGTATCGTTGAAAAGAGTTTGTGAACAACGACAACATTCAAATGCAAGTGGCACACCTCATAAACTTCCTACTATTTTCTATATGCATTACTTAGTGTATTTTTATATAAGCATGTGTAGGATAGTATTGCTATGCTAGACCTGTGTAGAAATCCCTTACTCATGTGTCTAGGTTCCTATACAATACTTAGAAGAATTATTTGATGCTATGCAAATGTTGTTTTGTGAAAATCTAAATTCTACTAAGTTAATAAAGAACCTCCTGGGTGGATTGGTTGTATACGGAGGCGAAGTTGAGTGGCTACTCAGGACCATTTCTATGGTGTATACCTGAGTATGTGCACTTGTGGATGGCCACCCAGGAAACAGAGGAATCTGAAGAACTCCGAGTGACGATTGCTTCTAGTGCAGCCATTGCCAATGGGCTCTGGCTTGATCAACTATGTTGCGTGGACTCTCTCCGGATTGACAAGCAGATGTAGAGGGTGTTAGGTCGAACGGGTCAAGCTAGAGTGGGAGGGAAAATGCTTCTGAAAGATCTCGTCTCATTCTTCTCCTTTTCCTTATCACTATAAGTGTGTAAAGGATAGTTTGGGTGGAATGGGTACAATGGTGAACGTGCACAACCTCTGCAGAGTGTAAAACTAAGTACTTAGCCGTGTCCCCGGTAAGGACAATTTGAGCAGCTGATCATGGACGTCAGCGGAGGATTCCATCATTCCAACTTCAAAAATTAAAACTTGATGGGTGAACAAGGGTAGAATGAGACAGTAAAGTTGTCATACCACAAATGTCTCAAATAGAAGATAAGTGTTTTTCCAAAGAGTTAGGAAAAATTGGCTTTATACAAAATAGCCTTGAACTCCACCAGCCAAATATGCATATAGGCTATAGAGTTATACCATTAAGTGTCCACCATAGTGTCACTTGCTAGACTCCATTTTTAATGGAATCTGACCCACGTTGTTGCAATTTTTTTCTTATTACAGATTGATCAGATAACGAGTGAGGTTTCGTTTAAAGGTTTCGAGTCTACAACCAACATGTTTTCGCATGTGGCAACATGAATGTGACGGAGACTCACTGCTATTGTATTTCCGCTGTTTACTCTTTCAAAGTTAGCTTTATGCTATGCAACTTGTACTGAATTCTTGTGTAAGTCTGGATCATCGATATAAAAAAATTGATAGTATGTTGTGATACTACATCGTAAACTGTGTGCACAAACGAATCGATCCAGGGATTTGCACTATACACAGGTATCTGCCTTATTTAAAGTGCATGTACGCTACAATCTCCCTACTGGAACGTCCAAAAAATCTTCCCTTTTTTGTGCGAAATTCTCAAATATATAAGCAACTTTAATTAGTTTTGAGTTTCTTATCTGAGCAAGTTAAGTGACTCGAAAAAATTCGTCTTTCCAGAATGTTCTGTTTTTGACATAGTCTGTCATTTTCTTTTGCAGTGCCTCTTTTGCTATTTTGATTGGACTTTTTATCCTATTAAGTATCAGTGTTTGTAGCTAATGTCCAGTAGCATTGGTAGCAATTGTGTTCCTACAGAATACTATAATTTTTTTGCACTAACCCTCCAATGAAGTTCCTCTAAGTTTGGTGTGGAGGAAGTTTGTAAGGATCAAGAGAAGATGATATAATGTGATCAAGAGGATAGTATAGCCAAATCTTGGGGATGCCTCGGTGGTCCACTCAAATATAATTCAACAAGACTCAAGCGTCAAAGCTTGGGGATGCCCAAGGCATCCCCTTCTTAATCGACAAACTATCAGGTCCTTTCTAGTGAAACTATATTTTAATTATGTCACATCTTATGTGCTTATCTTGAAGCGTCTGTTTGTTATTTTCATTCTCTGAATAAATTGGATCCTAGCATTCTTTTGTGTGGGAGAGAGACACGCTCCGCTTTTTCATATGAATGCTCGTATTCTTCACTTATATTCGTTGAGTATTCATCTTTTGTTATCGTTTGCTCTCTAGCTGTTGTTTTTCATGCATCTCTTGTTAGAGCTGTTAGACTTGTTATGTTATACTCTCATATCTCATTGTTTAATTACTTGGAGAGTCTATCTTTTAAATAAGTTTATTGGTGTTTGGTTGAGAACAGAAAATGCTAAATGTGGTAGATGGTATAATTAAATGATACATTAATCTTGTAGATCATTAAATTGTGTCACTTGAATCATTGATGTTGTTTTGAGATATTAATTTGCTTAATGTTAAACATGATGGTCTAGTAAAGTGGAATGATTAAATGGTTGGTCTAGAGAAACTTGAAAAGTGTGCCACACTTAAATTTCTAGTTGATTGCATAATGGTATATGACTTCTATTTGCCTAAAGCAACCGTAATGACTTTATGTTATGCGTTACGATCGGGTCCCCAATAGTGACTTGTTCATTTGCCATAGCACCACTAGGAGTAATTTTCATTATGCCTTTCATGATCATATTTTTATTTGGAATCTTTTTACTCATGAGTTATAAAACTGCGGTTTTCATGGCACTTCCACCACCATATTGCTAGCCTCTTCGGTACTTTGCTTTACCCTTTCTCACATTGAGTGTTGGTGCATTTTTCGCGGGTACATCCAAACTCGTGGGAGATCTTCATCTTGTTCTCCTACACATAAGCCAAATATCTTCCTCAAAACAGCCACCATACCTACCTACTACAACATTTCCATAGTTGTTCCGAGATATATTGCCATGCAACATCCATCTTACATTACATGACTTGTTGTCATTCATTACTTATTTATTGCTTTGCGTGTTTCTATAAATCTGATGTGTGGTTTTACCCATGTTACGCTAGAGCACTGCATAACCTGCAACACTGGCAGAGGCACCGTTGTCATATGTATTCTTATGGCACATTCATATTAGTTACTTGTATCATCAGTATGTTGTTTTATCATCATTAGTGTGTTGTCATATATCATATTAGGATGCTTGCCCCTAAAAGTGAAAAGAGCCATGGAGGCCATCGAAAAGAGAAACGGAAAAAGAAAAAAGAAAAAGAAAGAAAGAAAAGAAATAAAAAGGGGACATCATTACTATTCCTTATCACACACTTGTGCTTATGTTACAACACCATATCATTTATAGTCATCAATTGTGCTAATGTTATAACACCATATCATTTGTGATCATCATTTGTGCTCATGTTTAGCACATTTACTCCATATGAGAGAGTTTTCATGTCTTAGTTGCATAATTATGTGGGGAACTTTACACTATAGAACTTGGCTTGTATATTCCAATGATGAGCCTCCTTAAAAGTGCTCTAGGTCTTCGTGAGCAAGCAAGTTGGATGCACCCCCACTAGTTCCATTGAAGAGCTTTCATATACTTATAGCTACATGTGCATCCGTTGTATGGCAATCACTACTCCTTGCATAGCTTCGATTGTATGACTTTCTCTTGTCTAATGATCATCTACAGCTTTGTGAGCCTTTCTTTCTTTGGCCTTCCAAACTTCCGTTAACATTCTCTTAGCCATAACATCCTGGTGCCAGGAACCAACGTTGAACGCTTGCTTGTTTCTTTTCAACAAATAATATATTGATCTTCCACGTGCATATTGATATTGCTTGACTTGATCCTTTCATTAAGTTGTCATGTTTGTTGGAAGCATTAGATCATTATATTGTTGTGCTTGAAGCTTAAATCATCTATAATAACTACTTTGCACAGTCTATTGCTATCTAGTACTATATCATTGAAAGCTTTGCTTGCTTCACCTACTTGTTTATTCATTACTCGTTTGATATCAATATAAACTATAGCCGTTATTCATTTGATCTCAGTTTGCTTTTCTTACATTATTACATGATCAAGATTGTGTTTAAGCATGTCACTTTAGAAATTATTCTTCTTTTGTCGTTCTTGCCTACTCGGGACGAGTAGAACTAAGCTTGGGGATGTTGATATGTCTCGAACGTATCCACAGTTTCTTGTGTTCCATGCTATGTTATATCATATTATTACATGTTGTATATGCATTTTATATATTTTTATACATTTTTTGGGACTAACCTATTAACAAGATGCCACGGTGCCAGTTCCTTGTTTTCTGGTGTTTTTGGTTTCAGAAAAGCTCTTAAGGAAATATCCGCCAAATTGGAAACGAGCCAACCAGGATTTATTTTTGGAATATTTGCGTCCAGAAAAACCGAAGACGAGACGAAGAGGGGCCGCGAGGCGGCCTCATCACCTGGTGGCGCGGCTCACATGCCAGCCGCGCCAGAAGGTGAAGAGAGCCCCTCGGGCGCCCACCGACCTAGGTCTTCGCCTACAAATACCCCCTTGACCTAAAAACAGAGCACGGTTGAACCTTTTTCTCCACGGGTCCCGAGCCGCCGCCGTCGTCAGCACCACTTCAGCAGAGATCAGAACTGCTACCCGGCACCCTGCCGGGACGGGGAATCGTCCCCAGATGCCTCTACGTCGCCATGACCGCCTCTGGACTGATGCGTGAGTAGTCTACCTTGGACTGCGGGTCCATAGCAGTAGCTAGATGGTTGTCTTCTCCTCTTGTGCTATCATGTTTAGATCTTGTGAGCTGCCTATCATGATCAAGATCATCTTTATGTAATTCTCCATGTTGTGTTTGCTGGGATCCGATGAATATTGAGTACTAAAGTTATTGCTTCATAATATATCATGTGTGTGCTATTTAATGATCTTGCATGCTCTCCGTTACTTGTGTATGCTCTGGCCAAGTAGATGCTCGTAACTCCAAGAGGGGGTATTTATGCTCGATAGTAGTTTCATGTCTCTATTTAATCTGGAGCAGTGACAGTAAGCTCTAAGGTTGTAGATGTACTGTTGCTACTAGGGATAAAACAGTAGTACTTTATCTAAGGATGATGTTACTTACTTACTTTACACGTAGTGCTTAAGGCGATAATCTGTTGCATGCAACTTAATACTGAAAGGGGTGCGGACGCTAACCGGAAGGTGGATTATTAGTCATAGATGCGGTTGGAACGGTTTATGTATATTGTTGTAATGCCGAATGAATATCACAGTAGACACCATATAATTAGTATATGCATTGGGTTGCTCGTCATTATTCTGTCAATTGCCTAGCTGTAATTTGTTTACCACGCATGGATGAATGTTATTATTTATGGAGAGACACCACTAGTGAACTGTGGACCCCGGTCCTTCTCATTAATCTGATAAAACCACAACTGCAAACCTATTACTTTCTGCAAATATACATCTTTCTTCCACACATACGTTTAATCCTTTGTTATAGCAAGTCAGTGAGATTGACAACCTCACTGTTAAGTTGGGGCAAAGTATCTTGATTTTTGGTGTGCAGGCTCCACGTCAACCACCAGGAAGCATCTCTTTGGCGCCTTGACACCTCAAGGGAATTCTTCATCTCCTACTGGCTCGATAACCTTGGTTTCATACTGAGGGAAACTTGCTGATGCACTACTTCACACCTTCCTCTTGGGGTCTCCGAATAACACACCCACCGTGTGCATCACAACTCCCGCGGAAAGGGTACGCCGGCGTCGCGATGTCGTTGCTGTTGACGTGCGTGTGGGAGGATTTGGGGAGTTGCCGCAGCTTCCACTTTCAGCTTTTCCTCGGCAAGTTGAATCCGATACTAAGCCTGCATGTAGGAGAGGAACGACTTCATAGTTTCCAGGATATCTGGCTGTACCTTGTAGCGCTTGTCGAGGCCGGCGATGAGGCGCATGGTCAGTTTCTTGTCGGAGACGGGGACGCCAACGTCGCCCAGCTGATCGACAATCCCCTTGAGCTTTAGGCCGTAGCCCATGACGCCCATGTCGCCCTTGGCGGCGTTGGTGAACTCTTTATCGAGATGGATCTCAAGCCCTTCGGCGTTCTCCATAAAGAAGTGGTGGAGAGCACCATGCGGTGTACGCGGTGTTGTCCGCCTAGAGGATGATGTCCTGCAGCTGATCGGAAATGGTGGCGTAGATCCATAGGACGATGTCGACGTCGGCGGCGCGCCACGCCAGACCCGCGAGATGGGGCTCTGTCTCTTCTTCAACGTGATCGCGGGCGTTGTACTTGGAGAGGGCGATGAGGAAGAAGTTGCGCCATTTGTTGTAGTTGCCGAGGGATGCGTCGAGCTTGAACTTGATGTACCACGTGATGTCGACGCTGTTGGTGGTGTGAGGTGAGGGAAGAAGTTGGACGTGAGTTCGTCACCACGCCCCATGGGTAGGAGGAGAAAGAGGGGAGGAGAGGGCTCTGATACCAAGCTGAATTACAGAACTTGCCACACTTTCTATTACTTCATCATGGGGTATAAATACAGCCGAGATTACAACGATCATGTGATCGTGCGCATCATGTGCGAGTACAGCGGATCCACTAACCACTACTGCTAGACCTATTCTTCAGCTAAGTTAGTTATTTGCAACGGTACTTAGACTAGTCTACAACGGTACACTGATTACACTTCAACAAGGGGGAGCAGGTGGAGTGGGGGCCATGGAGGTGGAGCACGCACAGCTCGTGCCTCCCTCTGTCTGTCCTTAGGAAGAAGAAAAGGAGGATGTGGGCTGGGCCCAAAAGAAAAAAAAATTACCCAAGCAATGGGTTTCGGCCCTGCTAAGTTTTTTTTCCTTCTGGATTTAATTCTTTTGTTTTATTCTTTTTTGTTTTTTGTGTTTTGAAGAAAAATAAAAAAAGAAAAGATATAGAACCTTTAGCAAATATTTATAGTTTCAAAATAGACATATTGATACACTAGTTTGAATATTTGAAAAAGATTTGAAACATCACATTTTAATTTATTTGAATTGAAAAGTGTAATTTGAATTTGAATGCAACATATTAAAAAGGAGGTGACAATGCAATGTCATGATGATGCAAAAAGAAAAAACAAACAAATATAATTGGGTTAAATTTCGGGGCGTTACAATTCATTAATTATATATTGCTTTGCATGATTCTATGAAGCTGGTGTGTGGTTTTACCCATGTTACGCTAGATAATTGCATAACCTGCTACACTGGCAGAGGCACCGTTGTCATACATATTATGTCTTATTCATATTAGTTAATTGTATCATCGGTATGTTGTCATATCATCATATTAGGATGCTTGCCCCTAAAAGTGAAAAGAGCCATGGAGGCCATCGAAAAGAGAAACAGAAATAGAAAAAAAAGAAAAAAAAAGAAAAAAAGGGGGCAGCATTACTATTCATTATCACACACTTGTGCTTATGCACCATATCATTTATAGTCTTCACTTGTGCTCATGTTATAGAACTGATCATCATCATTTATATTCTCAGAACTATAAATATTTGCATATCACATTGCCTTCACTCATTTTACAGATCAGTGAGCAAAGGCGCACAATCTTCATAAGATCCATTATAGAAGTGAAGCAAGATGCAAAATTCAACCTATACCAATACAACAGAGAAGATGTCCAAGATCAACAATTCAAAACCAAGCAAAAACCGGAAGTTCACTTCTGTTGTCTGAAAGTGAATAGTAACTGACATAAATTCTGACAGCCAAACTCCAGGCCATCTTCTGAATTCCAAGCAATGCTAAAGGCAATAAGATAAGAGGGAACTAGATGTTACCCCGCGCGTTGCTGTAGAGCATGTGTTATAAAATAAATAAAAAATTTGAGGCATCAGTTAAAAGCTAACATGAATTGTAGAAAACAAATAGTGATATATACGACATTAATCTAGTTAGTTTCTTCACCTGTCATCAACTGTTGCGTAAGCTAAAATACAACTTAATATGTACACTGGTGTCTGCTTATGGCCAAACTATATTTGGAGAATAACATTGCTCTAGCATTCATGAATCAACTTGTATACAAATAAACCATAAAAATTTACAAACATAGGGATTGCTAGAAGGAAATTCTATTTTCAACAATGGAGTGACATAGGAAAATTGGGATTAGCGGCACATTCAGATCACCTTGTGTCAAACGCACTGCAAATGCGAAAACAATCTTTGCTAATTGAGTCCTTTCCCTTCATAACTGCAAGATGAAAGCTTAGTCACTTGAACCAACTACGACATCAATATTTTTAAGTACATACATTATAAATTGTGTTTAGCACTAAATATATTTTATTCTTGAATTTGATTACTCATTCTCTAGCAATCATAAAATAAAGGGAAATTGCTGCTTCCGTGTGACAGTAGTTGGTTCTCCGTGATATCATTGGATAGAGGTGCACAATCTTCAATATAAAGAACACATAACCTCAATGCGTGATTATCATATTTGAGGGAAAAGTAGTGGCTATTCAATAGCTTGAGATTATATTTAGAGCACAATACTCGTTCATCCATAAGCAAGCCAAAAAAAGAGAATATCTAGATGAAGGAGATATGCCCTAGAGGCAATTAATAAAGTGTATTCTTTATCATATCTCGTTTGTTCATAATAGGTTTTTGTGTCATGCTAGAACTGTATTAAGCGGAAACATTAATGCGGGTGTGATACGTAAACAACCAGGTCCCTAGTAGCCTCTACTAAGACTAGTTTCGTTGCGCGATTGATGATCGAGCTTTCCTGGTCATGGGGCATGGCGCCGGTCGGCAATGAGAGTCATATCGCTGGAGAGCGATGTGATGGACATACCCAGATTTGGAGAACATAGTCGTTACACCTTTGACCGTGAGATCAACTCTTAATTGATATTCCCCGAAGATACTTTGATTGCACCAAACGTCGTATCTTATTTAGTATGACAATAACGGTGATACTTTTGGGTATTGGAAAGGAGTATTGAGACGAGGGGTCAAGAGAGGGATTTGCCAGTCCGCGTAGCAGGATAGATACTCTTGGGCCCACTCGGTGAGATCTTGTCTAATGAGCTTGCAAGCATGTGACTAGGTCACGGAGACATGAGATCATGAACGAGTAGAAGATAGCATCGTCGGTAACGGGGTCGGGATTAGGTATGGATATATCTATGGAACGACACTCGGACGTGCTAAGTATCGCTATGGCAAAAGGTCTAAGACTTCGCGTTCAGGTTTGATAGATGAAAGTCATTCGTTATATCTCAGGGATTCATTCATGGGTTCCAGGCCTACGGATTAGTCGTTGATCATTGAGGAGTCTTGATCATACCTGATATTATATCGAACCGCTAGGGTAACACACTTAAGGGGTTTCGACAAGACAACCGGAAAGGAGGGAGATCACCGGGAGCGTCCCGGGAGAGGTCCGATGGAGATCGGGCAGCGCCGAAAGAGTTTTCGGAGCTAGGAAAAATTATATATATTATGTTTGATATTAATTAGTGTTATTAATATGCAAATATGATTTTATATATTTATTTTCGAATTTATTAAGGCAGATTTCCCTAAATGGGCCTTCCGGACGAAAGAAGGCCCAAGAGGGGAAAATTCCCTAGGGGAATTCGGTGGGGGCCAGGAGGGCCGGCCTAGGTGGGCCACAAGGGGCCCACCAGGGGGCCGGCGCACTCCCTAGCCGAACCAGGCTATGTGGGGATAGTCCCACATTGCCTGGCTGGCAAGGTAGGCTCCCCTTGGGAGCCTATATAAGAAAGGGCACCCCCAGCCTTTTAATTCACCAATTAATTCCCGATTTCTCTCTCGATCTCGTGGTTCCCAAGTCGGAGCCGCGCCGAGCAAGAGGATCCGGGGATCTCCTCCACCATATCCCGCTGCCGCGCTGCTGGTGTTCCGGTCCAAGTCTTCCGCTGCTCGTCCTGGACTGGAGCTTCGGAGGCGTCGTCTCCACCGTACGTGTGCGACTCCCTGCGAGGTGCTGCGCTAGCGGTACTCGGAGGCCTGCTTCCTCTACACGACCTTGAGGTCGGCTTCGTCGGTCTGCATCGACAACTTTTGTGCGGGAACGTAATCCCCGCTTTCGGTCTACAAGGGTACGTATTCCGATCTCAGTTCGTACTACTATATCTGCATAGAATAGATCTTGGCTAGTTTAAGGATATCGTTGCTAGGAAAATTTTTGTTTTCTGCCCACGATCCCCTTCAGTGGTATCAGAGCCGATCTATCGTAAGATATAGCTGTACGCTGTTAGAACCCGTGCTCTGCACGGGGGCACCGTTCCTGTTATTTGCTACCCTCTAGCGTGCACTTGTGTATTCCAGCGGCATTGAGTTGATGAAGCGGCCCGGACCGACTTTACGCGTACGCTTACGCGAGACTGGTTCCACTACTGACATACGGCTTGTACCGTATCTGTGGCTAGCGGGTGACAGTTTCTCTCTCTTTAGTTGGTCTTCGCATTTTCAATGGAGGGCCCGAAAGGGATGCTTAAACATGCAATTATTGGATCGTTGTTGTGGTCATAAGATTCGTAGGTATGAAGCGGTTCTATTTACGAAAGCCCCAAGCCACGTAAAATATGCAAAAGATAAAGTAGAAGCGTCTAACTTTATTTTGCAGGGGCTATGTGATATGGTCAAGGTAGGTTTATTAAATTGTTTATAAACTGCGGGCGCCAAGAAGACCATGGCGCGATGGACTATATCACATTGCATTACATTTGATGTTCTGTGTGCATCTTATTTTGTGTGATTGTGTGTGTTACACGGCGGTAGCTGAATAAGATGATCCCTTCAAAATACCACTAGTGTTCTCCCTCCAACGCGCACGACCAATAAAGTTCTACGTTATGAGGCAGGCCGTGATGATCGGGTGTCAGACATATCTTCGTTCGCATACGGTGGGTGTAAGCCATGTTGCACAAGCGTCAGCGTGGAGGTTTTTGGTGGCGAGCCTAGCATACTCAGAGGTATAGCCTCGGAACAGGAAGACCGAAAGGTCGAGCACGAGTCACAAAATTGGTGTGGCGGACGATTTTGTTTACTCTTGAAGTTGTGCCGCCGGCTTTGATGATGAGGGGTGGCGCAATGGATGGGGGTCGTGTAATCGCTTAAACGACCAGGAGGGATGTTCGTTTGAGTGGGAGTTATGTTAGTTATTTTCTAAAATACTATAACTCAAAATTATTATGAACAAAGTCTTATGTTGTTGTAAATTCCATTGTAGATGTCTCACCCCTCCTTTAACCTGAACCTGTTCATTGAGAAAGAGAAGCTTAAGACCGATGGGTCTAACTTCGTGTCCTGGTTCCGCGATCTGAAGTCCATCCTTGAAACCCACAAGGTGGCCTACATCCTTGATACCCCCTTAGGTGATCTTCCTAGCACCGCCCCGGAAATCGAAAGGATTGTCCATGGGGTAAAGACGGAGATTTCTTCTTATGTCCAGAGTGGCATGCTCTTTGCCATGGAGGCTGACCTGCAAAACCGTTTCATGAACAAGGGTGCTTATGATATAATCACTGAACTCATGGTTGTTTTTGCACGACAAGTCAATGCTGAGACGTACGAGGCAACTGTGCTTTTCTTCTCAGCCCAGATGGAAGAGCACGGCAATATCAGTGAGCACTTGGCCAAGTTGTTTGGCTGCGCTCGACTTCTGAGTGATCTGGGAAGTGTGATCCCAGAGGAGTTGGTTATTGATAGGGCGCTGATCTCTCTGCCCCCTAGCTATAAGAACGCCATAGTGGACTACGGCATGAAAGGGACGTCAAAACCCCTGTCGGAAATCCTGAAGATGCTCGAAGTGGCCGAATTAGAAATCAAGCTGCAGAAGATGGTGGTGACCATCGGATCACCTGAGCGCAACTGCCCCAAGTATCTGGAAGATAGGAAGTCTGGCAAGACGGTCGACAAAGAGAAAGGTATATTTGATATACATGTTATAGATGTGTACCTTACATCCGCCTGGAGCAATACGTGGGTATTTGATACTGGTTCTGTTGCTCATATATGTAACTCTCAGGAGGAGTTACGGAATAGAAGGCGGCTGGCGAAGGATGAGGTGACGATGCGCGTCGGCAACGGATCGAGAGTCGACGTGGTGGCTGTCGGCACGCTCCCTCTACATCTACCATCGGGATTAGTTTTGGTTTTAAATAAATGTTATTTTGTGCCATCCTTGAGTGTAAACATTATAAGTGGGTCTTGCCTGTTACAAGACGGTTATTCATTTAAATCAGTGTCAAGCAATTGTGCTATTTATATGAATGATATCTTTTATGTTGATGCTCCCGAGCGTAATGGTTTATTCTTGTTGAATCTCGATTGTAGTACTCACATCCATAACACAGAAGCCAAACGAATTAAGTGTAGTGACGATACCGCCATGTTTTTGTGGCATTGCCGTCTTGGTCATATTGGTATAAAGCGCATGAAGCGACTCCACTCCGATGGACTCTTGGACTCGTTGGATTTCGGATCCCTCGATACATGCGAACCATGCCTCATGGGCAAAATGACTAGGACACCGTTCAAAGGTTTCGTTGAACGGGCGTCGGATTTGTTGGGGATCATACATACAGACGTATGTGGACCAATGAGCGTTTCGACACGCAATGGTTATCGTTACTTCGTCACCTTCACTGATGACTTGAGTAGATACGGTTATATCTATTTGATGAAACACAAGTCTGAAACGTTTGAAAAGTTCAAAGAATTCCAGAGTGAAGTTGAGAATTACCTTAATAGGAAAATCAAGCATCTCCGATCCGATCGCGGTGGAGAGTACTTGAGTTTTGAGTTTGGCACACATCTGAAGAGTTGTGGCATAGTGCCCCATCTTACGCCCGCCGGAACGCCGCAGCGTAACGGTGTGTCCGAGCGACGTAATCGTACTCTACTAGATAGTGTCCGATCTATGATGTCTCTTACCCATCTGCCAGTGTCCTTCTGGGGTTATGCGTTAGAAACAGCCGCATTCATTTTAAATAGGGCTCCGTCCAAGTCCGTTGAAACAACGCCGTACGAATTATGGTATGGCCAAAAGCCTAAGTTATCGTTTCTGAAGGTTTGTGGTTGTGAGGTGTATGTTAAGAAACTACAGCCCGACAAACTCGAACCGAAGTCGGAGAAAGTCGTCTTTGTAGGATATCCGCGGGAAACCGTTGGGTACACCTTCTACAACCAAGCTGAGGGCAAAACTTTTGTCGCGAAGACCAGTGCCTTTCTAGAGAAGGAGATTCTCGCAAAAGGAGTAAGTGGGAGGAAGGTAGACCTCGATGAAATCGTTGATCCTGAACTCGAGATTCCGAGTGGCGCAACGGAAGCAATTCCGGAAACGTCCTCTGTGGAAGGAGTTGGAGAAACTGTCGAGGAAGATGTTCTACCTCGTAGGTCTGGTAGATCTCGGATCGCACAAAAATGGTATGGCAATATGGTTTGCACCGTCATGCTAGTCGAGCAAGACGAACCTACGAACTACAAGGAGGCGATGGAGAGTCTAGAGTCCGAGAAATGGCTTGAAGCCATGAAATCCGAAATAGGATCCATGTATGATAACAAAGTGTGGACTTTGGTGGATATTCCCGAAGGGCGCAAGGTCGTCGAGAATAAGTGGATCTTTAAGAAGAAGACTGATGCTGATGGTAATGTGACTGTCTATAAAGCTCGGCTTGTCGCAAAGGGTTTCCGACAAGTTCATGGAATTGACTACGATGAAACTTTTTCACCGGTAGCGATGCTTAAGTCTATTCGGATTTTGTTAGCAGTAGCTGCCTACTATGATTATGAAATCTGGCAGATGGACGTCAAAACGGCCTTCCTAAATGGAAACATTGAGGAAGAGTTGTACATGGTGCAACCGGAAGGTTTTGTCGATCTAGGAAGTGCTAACAAGGTATGCAAGCTTCAGCGATCCATCTATGGATTGAAGCAGGCATCTCGGAGCTGGAATCTTCGCTTTGATGAGGTAATCAAAGGTTTTGGATTTATCCAGAATGTGGAAGAGACCTGTATTTACAAGAAAATGAGTGGGAGCTCGGTTGTGTTCTTAGCACTGTATGTTGACGACATATTGCTAATAGAGAATGATGTGGAACTTCTGAATAGCGTGAAGGAATATTTAAACAGTAAGTTTTCCATGAAGGACTTAGGAGAAGTTGCGTATGTTTTAGGCATAAAAATCTACCGTGATAGATCAAGGCGCCTATTAGCACTAAGTCAGAGTACTTATCTTGATAAAATATTGAAGCGTTTTCATATGGAGAAGGCAAAGAAGGGTTCTCTGCCGGTTATCAAGAATAAGATATTGCGTAAGGCGCAGTGTCCGGTGACGGAACTGGGTAAGGCCGAAATGACGAAACATCCTTATGCTTCAGCCATAGGATCGATCATGTATGCAATGTTGAGTACTAGACCAGATGTGGCATTAGCTCTAAGTTTGACAAGCCGGTTCCAGAGTAATCCTGGAATGCCGCATTGGGTAGCTGTTAAGAGCATTCTTAAATATCTCAATAAGACAAAGGAAATGTTCCTTGTGTATGGTGGCTGCGATGAGGAACTTGGCGTAACGGGTTACGTAGATGCAAGTTTCTGCTCAGACCCCGATGACTGTAAGTCACAGACAGGTTACGTGTTCAAGGTGAATGGAGGCGCCGTGTGCTGGAGAAGTGGGAAGCAACCCATAGTCGCACAATCTACAATGGAGTCGGAGTACATTGCTGCCTGCGAGGCCGCGAATGAAGCTGTGTGGCTGAGGAAGTTCGTCATCGAACTTGGAGTGTTCCCGAGCGTGCAAGACCCCGTGGTCCTCTTCTGCGACAATACGGGTGCCATTGCGAACGCCAAGGAGCCAAGGTCTCACTCCACCGCCAAACACATTCTCCGACGCTTCCACGTGATACGACAGTACGTACAAGGAGGCGATGTGAAGATTTGCAAAGTGCATACGGATCTGAATGTGGCAGATCCGCTGACGAAGCCTCTCCCGCTTGATAAGCATGAACAGCACCAATTAGCTATGGGTGTTAGGCTTTTAACAAGTTGTAATCTAGATTAAGTTGTACTCTAGTGCAAGTGGGAGACTGAAGGAGATATGCCCTAGAGGCAATTAATAAAGTGTATTCTTTATCATATCTCGTTTGTTCATAATAGGTTTTTGTGTCATGCTAGAACCGTATTAAGCGGAAACATTAATGCGGGTGTGATACGTAAACAACCAGGTCCCAAGTAGCCTCTACTAAGACTAGTTTCGTTGCGCGATTGATGATCGAGGTTTCCCGGTCATGGGGCATGGCGCCGGTCGGCAATGAGAGTCATATCGCTGGAGAGCGATGTGATGGACATACCCAGATTTGGAGAACATAGTCGTTACACCTTTGACCATGAGATCAACTCTTAATTGATATTCCCCGAAGATACTTTGATTGCACCAAACGTCGTATCTTATTTAGTATGACAATAACGGTGATACTTTTGGGTATTGGAAAGGAGTATTGAGACGAGGGGTCAAGAGCGGGATTTTCCAGTCCGCGTAGCAGGATAGATACTCTCGGGCCCACTCGGTGAGATCTTGTCTAATGAGCTTGCAAGCATGTGACTAGGTCACGGAGACATGAGATCATGAACGAGTAGAAGATAGCATCGTCGGTAACGGGGTCGGGATTAGGTATGGAGATATCTATGGAACGACACTCAGACGTGCTAAGTATCGCTATGGCAAAAGGTCTAAGACTTCGCGTTCAAGTTTGATAGATGAAAGTCATTCGTTATATCTCAGGGATTAATTCATGGGGTCCAGGCCTACGGATTAGTCGTTGATCATTGAGGAGTCTTGATCATACCTGATATTATATCGAACCGCTAGGGTAACACACTTAAGGGGTTTCGACAAGACAACCGGAAAGGAAGGAGATCACCGGGAGCGTCCCGGGAGAGGTCCGATGGAGATCGGGCAGCGCCGAAAGAGTTTTCGGAGCTAGGAAAATTATATATATTATGTTTGATATTAATTAGTGTTATTAATATGCAAATATGATTTTATATATTTATTTTCGAATTTATTAAAGCAGATTTCCCTAAATGGGCCTTCCGGACGAAAGAAGGCCCGAGAGGGGAAAATTCCCTAGGGGAATTCGGTGGGGGCCAGGAGGGCCGGCCTAGGTGGGCCACAAGGGGCCCACCAGGTGGCCGGCGCACTCCCTAGCCGAACCAGGCTATGTGGGGATAGTCCCACATTGCCTGGCTGGCAAGGTAGGCTCCCCTTGGGAGCCTATATAAGAAAGGGCACCCCCAGCCTTTTAATTCACCAATTAATTCCCGATTTCTCTCTCGATCTCGTGGTTCCCAAGTCGGAGCCGCGCCGAGCAAGAGGATCCGGGGATCTCCTCCACCATAGCCCGCTGCCGCGCTGCTGGTGTTCCGGTCCAAGTCTTCCGCTGCTCGTCCTGGACTGGAGCTTCGGAGGCGTCGTCTCCACCGTACGTGTGCGACTCCCTGCGAGGTGCTGCGCTAGCGGTACTCGGAGGCCTGCTTCCTCTACACGACCTTGAGGTCGGCTTCGTCGGTTTGCATCGACAACGTTTGTGCGGGAACGTAATCCCCGCTTTCGGTCTACAAGGGTACGTATTCCGATCTCCGTTCGTACTACTATATCTGCATAGAATAGATCTTGGCTAGTTTAAGGATATCGTTGCTAGGAAATTTTTTGTTTTCTGCCCACGATCCCCTTCACTAGATTCTGTACCTGTTAAGTAAGTGAGCGGAAACGGGTGTTGTAGTGCAGAAACATCTGGCAAACAGCTCGTCATAGCAGAAGATAACTTCCTCATGGCAGAACCTGTTAAAACTGAATTTAAAAACATTGGATGAAAAATTGGAGAAACATATACCAAGGAAAAATTTCTTATAGCATAGCTCTAGTTTTGACGCCTTAGAAACAACCGAATCAAGAAAAGAAAGGCAAGGATCATGCACAATGAGGATTGAGGAGCATGTGGAGAGCTCATGCTGTATAGGGCAAGATGGCGATTTGTCTTCAAGTTGTCGATCTGCAATCGGGCTGCGGCCGCAAGAACGGACGGCATTCGGCAATACATAGGTGAGAAATCATGGATTAGCCGCACTGCTGTCTGCAGGTAGATGGAAGGCCTCTTAGGAAGACCACGAGGTCAGGCCAAGGATGGAGCACCCGAGCAGCGTGCACCTGAATCTGTTGCCAAAAAGAAGCACGGCAAACTCGACGTCGTAGTAGAGGCCAGCACGCCTACTGAGGTTGTGTTGGGTCATGGACTCATGGTGAGGTAATGACCGTCGAGGCGGAGCTGCTGCCGGCTGTTGTGAGCGCTAACTAGGCAAAGCGGCAAAGGTGCCCATCGGTTATAAGAGGAGAGCGGGTGCATCAATAACTCTGCATTTGCTAGTGGAGAAGGAGATGAAGAGAGCGAAACTGGTGTGAATCAATGGGTGCGGGGAGCCAAGAATACGATACGACCAAAACACACAGATCATGTGAGCACCGAGGAGTCTGGAGTTAGGAGCTTCACTAGGCCTCAAGCAATGGCTGCATAATTGGGGGGTGTGGTTTGATGAGAACGCAGCAAATGAAAGACGGAGGAGATATATTTGCTGGTGCTATACGATGCGGACTCACCGCTCACAGAGTGCCTAAAGAGATGGTGGGGACAGCTGGCAACCAATTAGAAAAATTGAAGTGATGTGTCATGCTTGCATGTTGAGAGAAATCCTTGTAGTGGGTCATTGCTATTTAGATATAGAAGATTCAAATGAGTTTGAATCGTAAAGGAGAAAGATAGATCAACTTTGAGATCAAGGAAACCACAAAAAGCATAAAGGCAAAAAGGTGCAAAAGAGGAGACATGCCATGTGCACTGTGAGATGTGGAAAGGAAGGAAGCCTCCTCCTCTACCAGCTCGCACCTCATCTCCACCACATTTGGAAAAAGTGTAAAGCCACCACAGGTTCCTCCATCACGGTCGTCGCCATTCCATTGCCTCTTCCACCCATCCATTCCATTGCACCATTCGCACCCACTCCACTTTTCCACTTTCCACCAACCACCATCCCTTCGGCCCACCAAGAATAACACCAAGAACAAGAACAAGAAAAAGAACAAGAAAGAAGAACAAGAAGAATATGGAGAACAAAAGGAGAAACACAAGGCCTTGGTGAACTGAGGATCAAGATCTGCAACTATTCCTCTTCTACTCTGCTTCCTCTGCCTCGACTAGATTGCAGTGAGCCAAAGCCAAAGATCTCTCTCCACCTCTTGTGTAATCTTGAGTGAACCTTGTAGATCATCCATCTGCAAGTAAGGCTTGCAATACTTTGTTATTGCAGTGATTTGAGTGACACCAATCTCGGTCTTAACTGAAGATTTGCATATTTTGGTTGTTGCGTGTTTTGATCAGTGTGTGTAAGGCTAGTCCTTGCATACTTGTGTTGCTACATCTATTCCTAACCTCCCTTTGTGACGAGGTGTTAACTCGACAAGTCCCAGGGTTGTGCACCCCGGGTTGATTGATGGGGAGAGAGATGAGTGCAGGTGGTCACGACGGCTGACAAGCAAGGATTTACCCAGGTTCAGGCTCCCGGAGGATAACACCCTACTCCTGCTTGTCTGGTTATTGATGCGAGTTGTGGTTACAATGGCGAGATTGCGATCTCGCTAGGGTTTGTGCTGTAGCTATGAGCGTGTCTCTGGGACGAGGAACCTTCCCGGCTTTATAGGCAGCCAGGTCTCGGGTGGTTGGTGCCGATGGCAACTACAGATATGGCAGGTTATGCTTCCTAACCGACTTGGACTAGGTTACATGGTACCCCGCGTGGTCCTCCCGTGGGCCTTTCTATCCTTGGCGCGGCCCAGGTAGCCTTATCGTGGGCTACCCGCAAGGCACCCCACGTCAGTAGCCCCCAAGTGCTTGGTCGAAGCGTAGAGTCGAACAAAGGACTCCTTCCTCCTGGACGCGCCATTGGATTGCTTGATCTTGAGCTTGAACTCGCTTTCTTCAGTCGAACCGGCCACTCCCGATGGGAGTAACCTTTGCAGTCGAATTACTTTGCCTTCATCTTCTTGTGAAGCTTGCTTCTACTCAACCTGTTTGGCTTACTTGCGGATGGTTTCGGCTGCTCGAGCTTACTTTGTTGCCACCCGAATGGTTTCTTCGCGTTCTCGGATCATCGGCCGATCCTACTTGTTGACTTCAGCTTTGAAGCTTACTACTCTAATTACTCTGTCGAGTTGCTTCAATTGATTTTGGAGCCGTTGGCTTGGTGACGTCACTGGTGACGATCTGCTGCACGCCTCTGCGCTCGATGGGACGTGACATGGCGGGCCCCACTGTCAGAGCTGACCGCGGTCAACAGTTGTCACGTCTCCGAAGTGGGCGCGAAATTTGCGCGGCACGATGACGACGCCTCGTTTTTCGTGCATAGTGGACGAAGTAGGCGGTGACGGTTGGTTTCTTCGTGCGACACGTGGACGGCCGGATGTGCCTGCTCGGAGCCCTTGTTCGGTGGACGGTTCAGATGCTGATTTTTGAGGCATAAGTACTGTGTCTTGACGCTTGGGATTTCATCTTCTACAATCGCTCTGTGCTTCCTTTCCTCTACGCTCTACCATTTCCGCCGCCATCCAGAGCTCCGGGCAATCTGTCCGTACACCTTGCAATCTGACCATGGGCAAGCCGAAGAGCGCCGCTGGCTCCTCTGCCGCCGCCGACGAAGCCGGGGTGATGAAGAAGCCCGACGGCGACTGGCAGAGATCGTCGGTGAAGAAATCCGAGGTGGAGCTTTTCCGCGCGCAGGGTCTGCTGCCACCTGCCGACCAAGTACAAGTACGCGTTCCTGGCAAGGAAGTCTTCCCTACTCCCCGCGATGGGGAACGTGTTTGCTTCGCGGATTTCCTTCCGCGGGGCTTCGGGTTCCCCATGCACGATTTCGTGCGCGGTCTCTTGTATGCCTATGGGGTTCAGATCCACGATCTGAGCCCCAATGGCGTCTTGAGCATCGCGGGCTTCATCGTGCTCTGCGAATGCTTCTTGGGTGTCGCTCCCCATTGGGCGTTGTGGAAGTCACTCTTCCTCATTCGCAAGAACGTTGGGAAGAGTGGGTTGACCTTCCACGTGGGCGGCTTCGGAATCCAGGTGCGCGGTGACACCGCGTACTTCCAGATGAAGAAGTGCGACTCCGTCCAAGGATGGCGCCGGAGGTGGTTCTACGTCCAGTCGAACCAGGACGGCCTGGATGCGTTCGACAGCGGACGTGGACTACGGAAGACCGGCGCCTGGGCGCACCCGCTGACCGCCGTGGAGAAGGAGGCCGTGCGGCCCTTGCTGAGCCTGTTGCGCGATCTGACCAAGACCCTTGGGCGCGAGGCGGGTGGCGTCTTCCTGATGGCCACCTTCTTCCGTCTTCGGGTGCAGCCGCTCAGCGCTCGGCCTCACCCGATGTGGGCCGCCGAAGGCGTCAGCGCCGAGCCGTTTGGCGATGAGGAGGTGGAGGCCAACGTCAGATCCATCACCAACCTCCGAGTCGCGGACACGTGCAACGTCAAGTGCCCGATTTCTGCTTACGGGGCCTCGAACCCCGTTCCTGAGGTAAGTCTTGTCTTGTTTTCCTTTTGTCCTTGTTCGACTTGAGTCTACCTTTCTTGCTGATTCGACTTGTGTCTACTTGCTTCAGTGTCGAGCTCTGTTCATCAGCCTTCCTCCTCTTCCTGAGAACGGACCCGACGACGAGTCGAAGTTTGTCGAGGAGGAAGACGAAGACGAAGAGATTCCCTCCGCACATTCTCCCCGTGATGAGGTGGAGGAGGAGGATGAAGTGGAGGAACCCGCGCGGAAGAAACAGAAGCTTCCGAGTCGTGGCGATTCTGCCACTGCGTCGTCACCTGCCAAAGATGCCGACGTTACTGTGGAGGAGGTCGTCGCGACATCGCCGGGTGCGCAGTCCTCGGGTGGCTGGGACGAACCCCTGAACGTTCCTCCAGTGAGCTCCGCGGCTCCTCGTTCTTTCGCGCGGATGCCTTCGCCCTCCCTGGAGAGCTATGATGACGCCGGCACCCCCAGGTGAGCTTCTTTATGATGTGTGTCCTTCGAGTTGTATTTTGCAGTTGCGACGTTTAGGTTGAAAGGTGTGCTTGGTTTTGCTGCAGCCACCGTTCTGGCAATGTTAGCTCCCCCCTCCGGGACGTGGAGCATACATCCGCCCCTTCGACTGGACTGGGGACTCAGGCGGTAGTGGAGAAGGTGCTTGCTGAGCCTGCCGGCGTTGCATCGTCTAGCCGCGTTCCTCCTTCGGCTGCAGAGGACCTTGAACTCCTGGACCACGTAAGTCTTTTATGCTTGTTCTTGCGTTCTTGATTTTTCATCGGGTGCGTGATCAGCGCTCCCGATGGGAGTAGCCCCCGAAGGTGTGGGTGACTAGTATAATCGCCCGCAACTTTATTAACATCTTGCTTTTGCTTCAGCCGTACTACCGTCAACAGCTCGACGCAGCCACGGCTTACGTTCGCCTGGAGAAAGAGAGGGATCAACTGCGTGCATCTCTGGACCAGGCTACTGGGCGGGTTGATGAGCTTGAGAAGGCCCTTCACGAGTCTCGCGAGCGGGAGCTGGTGTGGGTCGCCCAGGATAGGACTCAAGTCGGTCGTCTCCTTTCACTCGCCGGTGTTCTTGGGGGTAAGTTTCGGCTTGATGCCTACTGCGTCTTTGATCTTTTTCTTTGCTTGACCTTGAATTTTTGAACAGAGACTTGCGGTGGAGCTCCTCCGGAAGACGCGTCGAGTGACACGGTTGACCTGGCGACCGCTGTTGGCTTCCTCGGCCGGGTTTGTGCCTATGCCTTAGACGCGCTGAAGAAGTCCGCAGCCGCGTTGCAGAAATCGACTGGAGCCCTCACTGTGGTGCACCAGAGTATCTTCCCGGGAGACCAGCCGCCGGCAGCCGTGGACGCCCTTGCTGCACCGTTTGAGGACGCGATAACCATCGCCGACTTCACGCGGTCGCAGACGGTACGCGGCTCCGAGCTCACCTTCCAGCTCCTCTTAGGCCATCAGGTTCCAGGTGACTTCGAGAAGGTCGTCAGCGGTTTTCCTCGCAAACCCGATGGCCGAACCGCGTCGCTGAGTGGCGTGAAGGAGCGTGCCTCGCAGCTGGCCGTGCAGCTTGTGGCACTCTTCGAGAGGGCCCTTGCTAAGGCGACCGAGGCGGCTGCCGCCCGGAAGGGTCGTTCCCGGTCGCAGTCCGCAGCCTTAGAGTAGGCGTAGCTTTAGGAATTCGGCAGTCGCCGCGGTCTGTATTTTGAACTTCTTGTTCTGTAATGAATATTGTCCTGTCAGGTCTCTTGGCCTTCAATATTGCTTTTGCTGAATTTCTTTCTTCTGAGTTGAACTGCGCTTCGCAGTCGCATGATTGTATTGACTCTGCGTATCCATGGCAGAATGCTGTACACGTTGATGCTCCGTCTTCTCCTGTGGCCGGGCCGAGTGGCGCGGCTTCTTCTTCGGGTACGCGCCGTCGTCGGGCGGCGCCGGCTCCTCCACGTAGTGTAAATGATCAGCGGATAATCACATACCTGAAGAACAAGGTGGTGGAGCTTGAGGCGACCCTGAAGAATACTGAGCGGCTGCTGCACCGCTCCCAGTCGCATCCTACGGCGGAGTTCTCGCGACGCGAGGATTTTTTGCTTGGGGACATCGATCTGATCAGTCGGCAGTTGCAAGGTTTGCATCCTTTTGGCGGCTGCTGACTTTGCTGGCTTTCTTTCTTGTTCTAACTTGCATTTTATGCGTGCAGATGTTAATCCTGATTGGAGGCCGAGCGGGCTCGCGTTGAGGAGCGAGTTACCCGAGAGGCGTCCGGCGACTCCTACGAAGCTCGGCAGTTCTGGGTGAACAAGTCGAGGGGGCGCGTCCTTGCCACCATGCTTGATCGTACGTGGCGCGCTGCTTTTTTTCTGGAGAACTGCCGGAAGACACTCTGGCACATCAATCGTGTGTACTTCCCGCATAATGCGCAGCCGAACGGGATGTCCGCCTTGCTGGAGAGGTTTCGCGATGGTGAAGGGCTGAAGTAGGTTGTCGACGCCCAACTTGTGGCTGGGGCGAACGCGGCGTTGGCATACGTCCGGATGCACCGGCCACATCTTCCGCTTGAGAGGGTGCTTGAAGGCCTGCCTGGTGACGATGACTTCGACGAGACCTTAGCGGCTGCGCGCCGGATTATCAGGGAGGTTCAGGACCTGAGTGAGCGCCTTGTGGGTCCCCTCGATGCGCCGAAGGCCGAACCTGCAGTCTAGAGTAGCTGTCTTCTGATGTACAGGGTTAGCTATAGAGGGCAAATGTGCCTATGCAAGCGTAATATAATGGCTTAAAGTGCTTTCGAGTTATGAGAATTGATCTGCTTGCTCGAAAGTGACAATGCCTGTATTGATTTGCAACCTGTTTGGCGCAGTCGCCTAGTACGCTAGGCAACGGCCTAGGTTTTTTCAAGTGTGACCTGTATGCCGCAGTCTCTGATTTTAACAGGTGGCGACTTAGGATTTTTGTAACTTGACCTGTATGGCGCAGCCCCCGAGTTGCTCGAGTGGTGGCCTAGGATTTTGGTTAAGACCTGTGTGGCGCAGCCCCCGAGTAGGTCGAGTGGCGGCCTAGGATTACAAGTGTTACCTGTTTGGCGCAGCCCCCGAGTATGTCGGGTGGCGACCTAGGATTTTTGTAACTTGACCTGTATGGCGCAGCCCCCGAGTTGCTCGAGTGGTGGCCTAGGATTTTGGCTAAGACCTGTGTGGCGCAGCCCCCGAGTAGGTCGAGTGACGGCCTAGGATTACAAGTGTTACCTGTTTGGCGCAGCCCCCGAGTATGTCGGGTGGCGAACTAGGATTTTGAACTTGACCTGTACAGCGCAGCCCCCGAGTGGGTTCAAGTGGCGGCTGAGGATTTTTCTAAGAAGGCCTGTTTGGCGTAGCCCCCGAGTAGGTCGAGTGGTAGCCTAGGATTACAAGTATTACCTGTGTGGCGCAGCCCCCGAGTGTGTCGGGTGGCGACCTTGGATTTTGAACTTGACCTGTATGGCGCAGCCCCCGAGTCGGTCGGGTGACGGCCTAGGATTTTTTGACTTATGCTTGTACAGCGCAGCCCCCGAGTAGTTCGGGTAGCGGTCTAAGCTTTTCTTTCAACCTGTGTGGCGCAGCCCCCGAGTAGTTCGGGTGGCGACCTAGTATTTTTTGACTTATGCTTGTATGGCGCAGCCCCCGAGTGGTTCGGGTAGCGGCCTAAGCTTTTATTTCAACCTGTGTGGTGCAGCCCCCGAGTGGTTCGAGTAGGGGCCTAGGATTTCGGCTTCCTCTGTGTGAAAGGTAAAGGAGACAGATTTTCTTCAAATCACTTTATTGATTCTTGCGAACAGGCCGCCTCATTAAAACCCTTCCAGTCCCCTCAGGTACCCTGGTAAGGGAAAGAGTGCGTCTGAAATTTGCCGCGCTGATTTTCTTGTACAATGATTGGGTTGAACTAGGCGTAGAATCGGCGGAGTTGTGCCACGTTCCACGGGTTGCTGCAGTCTGCTCCCGTCTTCGAGTCTTTCAGGCGGTAAGTTCCATTGCCGATTGCTTCTATCACGATGTACGGGCCCTCCCATGGGGAAGCGAGCTTGTGCACCTTCTTTTGCTTGAGTCGAAGAACCAGGTCGCCTGCAACGAACGCTCTTGGTCGCAGCCTCCGAGTGTGATAGTTGCGCAGGTCCTGTTGATACACGGCTGATTGTGCCAGGGCGATGTCGCGCGCTTCATCCAGGGTGTCTCTGCTGTCCTCGAGTGCCTCCTCTGCATCCGACTCGTCGTAGGCGACTACTCTCGGTGCGTCGAACTTGATGTCGCAGGGGAGGACCGCTTCTGCACCGTACACCGTGAAGAATGGAGTGTACTGGGTGGATGTGTTTGGCGTTGTTCGCAGACTCCAAAGGACCGATGGCAGTTCTTCCACCCATGCGCCCGTTGCGCGTTTTAGGGGCACACGCAGTCGTTTCTTGATGCCGTTGCAGAAGAGGCAGTTGGCTTTCTCCACTTGCCCATTGGATTGCGGGTGCGAGACAGACGCGTAGCTGAGCTTGATCCCCTGCTCTGAGCAGAAGTCCTTGAATTCTTTGGCTGTGAAGTTCGAGCCATTGTCGGTGATGATCCCGTTCGATACTCCAAATCTGAAGATGATTGACCTGACGAAGTTGACCGATGTGGATGCAGTCGAACTTGTGATGGGCACGGCTTCGATCCACTTTGTGAACTTATCGACTGCAACCAGGAGGTGAGTGCGACCTCCGGGTGAGGATTTCTTCAGCGGGCCCACCATGTCCAGACCCCATTGGGCGAAGGGCCAGGCTAATGGTATTGTTTTGAGTTCCGATGCTGGCGCGTGAGGCTTGTTGGTAAATTCTTGGCACCCTGTGCATTTCTTTACCAGCTCCTCGGCGTCCTGCATGGCTGTTAGCCAGTAGAACCCGGCTCGTAGCGCCTTGTCCACCAGTGCCCGACTGCTTGCGTGATGCCCGCAGATACCCGCGTGGATGTCGAGTAAGATGGCTTGGCCGTCGACTGGATCTATGCACCTTTGCAGGATTCCTGAGATGCTTCTTTTGTAGAGTTCTCTGTTGATGACGGTGAATCTTTTGGAGCGCCTGATGATGCGCTTTGCTTCGACTGGGTCGGCTGGCAGCTTCTGATGTAGTATGTATGCCAGGTATGGTCCTGTCCATGTGGCTTCGACTAGCATGACCTCCATGGGGACCTTGTCTTGGCTTGGCGGGTTGGCATCGCCTTTTATTGTTGCAGTGCTTGCTGTATTCTGAGTCTTGATGGATCTTTGCGTGATGCACTCGGTTTGTTAGATATTGTTTGTAAGATGATTTGCCTCGGTTTGTTGAGTTTGGGGTAGAAATTTTTCCCTAGTATCCTTATATCTTTTACTCATCTATGCTAAACCCAAACAGATGTCTCGCCCAAGCACCAACGATGAGATGACAGTTGCAATTCAACTATTAGAAGCTCAGGGTCAGTTGATGCAACTCATGGTACATAATCAAGTCCACAATCACAACAGAGAGTTACCTCAGGGAATGCAACAACTGTTGGATAACCAGACCCACATTGTGCAGATGATGCTGAACAAAATCATTATCAAAATGAGATTGTGGATCAAACTAAGGTGAAAAATGGAATAAGAGTAAGGTCACTCCCGAAGACATCCAAACGTAACTCCAAGTGCTGCTATAAATGTGAGGGACATCACTTAGCTCGAAATTGCCCCATCAAGCGAGACAGGACTTCGTCCATTGGGATAAAATATGATGAATAAGATTTAGAACGATTTTTAGCCTTGGAAGCACCAAAGAAGAAGCGGAGCTTAAACGAGATCATTTGCTACAATTGCAAGAGCAATGGCCACTACGCCAACGAGTGCCGAGCAAAGAAGAAGGCCGAAGAAGCTGCCAAGTCAAATCCTTTTGATAAAGGATATGGGAACCATATCACTGTGGAAGAAGTGAACATTACTTTCTAAATCAAGTTGTTATATTGAAGTTTCACTACCAACAAAGATTCCTTTTAAGGGTGGTAGCCCACCCAGATATCCAGTCACAACCTTTTGCTAGCCTTCTCGAATCTCGAGGACGAGATTCCTTTTAAGGGTGGTAGTCTGTAACATCATAGGATTTTTCAAATTTTGAAAAATCAAAAAAATTAAAAACTTTTTGAAAACTATTTGTATGTCGATTTGAAAACAAAATTCATGCATGCATTCATCATTTTCTTGCATTAGTTATATTTGAAATTACAATGGTTGAAATATTAATTCCACTTGAAAACCTATTTGGGAAAATATTAAAAATGAAATAAGGATTATGCTATTTATCTTATTTTACTGTAATATTTTGATTGTAATTATTAGAAATAATTATTTCCATATGTTCACAAATGTGGTACCAAATTTTATTTAGCCATAAATAAATTAATTAAATTTCTATTTCCAAATTTGACAAAAGTGTCAAATTTGCATTAAATCAAATATTCAAAATTAATATTTTTAAAAAGTGGTCAAAACATGTCCATAAATGTTTTAAAATAAAGATATGATTTTTAGAAATTTTTAGAAATTAATTTCACTTAATTCGGAGTTTTAAAACAAAAGTTATGAATAAATTAAGAAAAAAAAAAAAAAAAAAACGAATCGGGCCGGCCCAGGAACGAACGAACCGACCGTACCAACCGTATCAAACTCAAACTCAAACTCTGAAAATTCGTTTTTCCAACCACCTTTCATTCAAACACGTATATCTCAAGAAATATAACTCCAAATTCGGATCCGCTTGATCCTACGCGTTCACAACTTCGAGCCCTATCTATTCCACCATCCCTCCGCCTATATAAACCCCTGTAGCCGCCGGCATATATTCTACTCTTTTCGTTCCACCGAAACCCTAATCAGCGAAATAGTATTTTGTTCGTTCGACGAACAAAACCATCTCCAATCGCGACGGGGCCTTGATCATTATTGTAGATCTCGTCGATATCTTTCCATCCCAATAAGTCTCAACTCTTTTCATCAAGCGTGGAGGAAGAATTTCGAATCGTCATCCATCAGATCTGAAGTCGTATTTCTCAGATCTCTTCGCGCTCGTTGCGTCAAATCGAAATTCCTTCGGTGAAAAGGTAGATCTACTCTATATCTACAACTTTCCTGTTGACAACTTTTTATTTTAACGTACGTAATTTTCTGTATAATACAGATCGTGTTTGATGTTATTCGAGTAACCAAACCATCTCAAAAGTTTAGGACGACAATACGAAAGTTGTTCCTCTGATCAAGACCTTTCTATTGCCCAAGCCTCACCTCTTTTGGTTCAGCGAGCTGAGAGATATTCACGTTTGAAATTTCGGACCAGAAAGGTATTTTGAGATTTGTGACCAATCTATTCATCCACTTATGTTATAATTGTGCTAATTAGAAAGAGCACGTAATTCTCTACAACTTTTGTTAAGAGTATTTTTTCCATCCGAGCAACTTTAGTTTTGGTCAAATTCGAAGTCAAATCCCAGTCAACCTGCCACGTCAGCAAGTCAATTCCCACGTCAGCAGTCAAAGTCAACAGTCAACCGAAGACCGGCAGTTTTGCAGAAAAATCCTAAATTTTAAATCTATCACTACTTTTTATTGGTTTGGTCAAATTTTACAAATAAAATATTTTTGGAAAGCTTATGACACGTAGAAACTTTTGGCATCATTACTTTTATGTTTTGTCAAATTAAAATTTATTGAAATTCAAAAGTGGCATTAATGGTAATTTGAACATAACTTCAAATTTGAAATTTAAAATTTATCAAACTATTTTGCTATAAATTTTAATGTCTAAGTATTGGTAGTAGTATTTTTCTACTAATTTGTAGAATAATTTTTCTATGATTTTGTAAATAATATTGATTTAATACTTTTAAATGATATTTTAATGAATAAAAAAATTAATTAAAAATATATTAAAATTAATTTCATCATCTATTCGAATTATAAAATACTTAGTCATTTTATGACCACTTAATCGTATTAAAAGGTACTTAGAAATATTTTGCCTCTTTAAACAAAATAAATTCTTCCTTAGAAAATATTTGATAACTATTTTTCGACAACACTCTTCCTTAGAAAAATTTCAACATCTTAAAGATGCTAACTCTTTTCCTTAGAAAATTTTAGCATCTAGAAAACTGAGTTGTTTTATTTTGTTAAGTGTTGTCCTTAGAAATAAATTGCATTGCATGCATGACATATCTATTGTATAGTTATACTCCTTATAGGAAAACTCCTTCCTTATTTTCCCTAAGTTAGGATTATTTTCAACCTAGTGTTTTGGTAAAGTGCTATGCACTTAGACACTTAGTATTTCCAAGATGGAGCTAGAAGGCCATTGAAGGACTTAGCCAAAACAAGACTTCAGAAGTATCTCCAAGAAGTAGAAGCACTTAGAAGAAAAATCAAGAGGAAGTTCATGAAGACCAACCAGAAATATTTTCTAAGTCTTGCTCCCTCTCTCTTTCATTTCTCCTTTCTTCTCCTCTGGGACTTCTTGAAGACTAAGTAAATCCAAGACCAGCCTCGAGGAATACAAGAATCATCAAGTCTGAAGATCAAAACTTCAATCAAGACATCATCCAGAAGAAAGTTACAAGTCTGGAGATGAAGCCTGGAGGACAACTACAACTTTCTTTCTATCTTTTCCCTCTTTCCTAATCTTGTCTTTAGACTTAAACAAATTTTGATCATAATGTTATCATCTTGAAGTTGTTGGATCCTAGCAGCATAGTGGGATGAAGCGGCCTGGAAACAAACCTTACATGTCCACGTACATGAGACCTGTTCCGCAATTTAAGTGGCTGGCCGGGTGTCTGTCTCTCTCACTATAGTGAATGTCCAATTTACAAAGAGTTGATAATAATTGTTGATCATCTTGAACAAATGACTTAGTATTTTTCTCTAAGTATTTTGCATATCATGGCTAAGCCATTAGAGTGCTTATTTCAAGAAGAGATAAAATAAAGTATGTTTATCCAACTTAAGACCTTAGTCCTTAGTCATTCTTTAATCACCTATTTGCCTTTCAATAACTTAAAAGATTTCCATGGCATGAAAAAGCATTTCTAGCCTTAGGAATATTTTGCACATCATGCATAAACATATTTTTCTTAGAAAGTTTTATAAAACTTATTTATTCATCTAGTATGTGTTTGTATGCGTTGTGAGTTTTGCTTGCTGTTGATTGTTGTATTGTTGCTTGTCTCTACTGTTAGATTGAACGGAGAGTCCCGAGTATCGTTGAAAAGTGTGAACAACGACAACATTCAAAGGCAAGTGGCACACCCTCATAAACTTCCTAAGTATTTTCTATGCATTACTGAGTATGTTTATTATATGCATGTGTTGGATAGTATTGCTATGCTGAAACTACTATATCCCTTACACTAGTTGTGTCTAGAATCCTATGGGTAACTTGGTAGAAATATTGATGCTATGCAAAAGTTGTTTTGTGAAAAGTTATTTTCTACTAAGTTAAAGATACTTCTGGGTGGATGTGGCAAGAGGATGGAGGTTAGAGTTGAGTGGCTGCTTAGGCTCATTTAGGTGGGTGCACCTGGCTAAGACCCAGGCTCATTTAGATGAGTGAACCTGAGTACGTACACTTGAGGATGGCCACCCAGGAACAAAGGGACCAACGTTTTCTCCAAGTGAAGATGCTTCCAGTGCAACCACGTGGTATAATGGCTCTGCCTTGACTTTTCCCCAAAGGTCTTGTCTCAGGCTTCTCCTTTCCTTTTCACTACATGAGGGTCAAGGACAGAAGGGTTGTTTGAGTCTCGTGGTGAAAGTGCACAACCTCTGCAGAGTTAAAACTAAGTACTTAGCCGTGTCCTCGGTTACGGACAATTTTGAGCAGCTGATCAAGGATTCAACGGAGGCTCCCAACATTCCAATTTCTAAGTTAAAAGTTGATGGGTGAACAAGGGAAGATGAGATTATGGTTTTCATGCCATACTTGTCCTGATTTCAAGAAAAGTGTTTTCAAAAGAGTAGGAAAAATTGGCTTTATGCAAATTAGCCTTGAACTCCACCAGCCAAATATGCATGTAGGCTATAGAGTTATTCCATTAAGTGTCCACCATAGTGTCACTTGCCAGACTCCATTTTTAATGGAATCTGACCCACTCTGTTGCAAAATTTTATTTGATACAGGTTGTTCAGATGACGAGTGAGGTTTTCGTTAAGGGATTTCGAGTCTGCACCAACATGTTTTCGCCTGTGGCGTATCATGAAGTTGGAGGCTCATAGAAGATTTATTTCCGTTGCTTTATTGTTTTGAGCTAGCTTTAAGCTATGCAAAGATGTATCGAACTATTTATTTTTGTAAGTCTGGATCATCGATGTAATAAAATTGATACTTTGTTGTGATATTACATCGTAAACTGTGTGTGCAAACGAATCGATCCAGGGGTTTGCACTATACACAGGTATCTGCCTTATTTTAAGTGCAGGTACGTTACAGATGGTATCAGAGCACTGTGTTGCCTGTAGGTTCGAAACCCCTAAGTTTGGATAGAAATAGGATTTGGCCATAGGATTGAATCTATTTTTATTCAGTTATCTAAAAACAAAACTTTTCACTTTAGCCTCTCTTATACTCTCGTCTAATATCAAAATTCTGAAAATATCTTATCTTTTTCTAGTTGACCATGTTCGTAATGACTAAGTTCGATACTTCATATGCAATTCCACAAGTCAACATGAAGAACTACCTGCATGGAAGGACGCTGAAGAACCCAGATTCATAGCTCAAACACTTAGAAGATTTTGAAGAAAGAAGAACTTGAGCACTCAACAAGGAGATAGACAAGAGACCACCATTTAATTAGAACAACGACACCGTGATAGTGTATTGATCATGCCAACTCAGTGTGGTATGAAAATACTAGATTGCTTGTTTGTGTTGAAACTTGTTGCTCGATGTTTGTTAGATATTGTTTGTAAGATGATTTGCCTCGGTTTGTTGAGTTTGGGGTAGAAATTTTTCCCTAGTATCCTTATATCTTTTACTCATCTATGCTAAACCCAAACAGATGTCTCGCCCAAGCACCAACGATGAGATGACAGTTGCAATTCAACTATTAGAAGCTCAGGGTCAGTTGATGCAACTCATGGTACATAATCAAGTCCACAATCACAACAGAGAGTTACCTCAGGGAATGCAACAACTGTTGGATAACCAGACCCACATTGTGCAGATGATGCTGAACAAAATCATTATCAAAATGAGATTGTGGATCAAACTAAGGTGAAAAATGGAATAAGAGTAAGGTCACTCCCGAAGACATCCAAACGTAACTCCAAGTGCTGCTATAAATGTGAGGGACATCACTTAGCTCGAAATTGCCCCATCAAGCGAGACAGGACTTCGTCCATTGGGATAAAATATGATGAATAAGATTTAGAACGATTTTTAGCCTTGGAAGCACCAAAGAAGAAGCGGAGCTTAAACGAGATCATTTGCTACAATTGCAAGAGCAATGGCCACTACGCCAACGAGTGCCGAGCAAAGAAGAAGGCCGAAGAAGCTGCCAAGTCAAATCCTTTTGATAAAGGATATGGGAACCATATCACTGTGGAAGAAGTGAACATTACTTTCTAAATCAAGTTGTTATATTGAAGTTTCACTACCAACAAAGATTCCTTTTAAGGGTGGTAGCCCACCCAGATATCCAGTCACAACCTTTTGCTAGCCTTCTCGAATCTCGGGGACGAGATTCCTTTTAAGGGTGGTAGTCTGTAACATCCTAGGATTTTTCAAATTTTGAAAAATCAAAAAAATTAAAAACTTTTTGAAAACTATTTGTATGTCGATTTGAAAACAAAATTCATGCATGCATTCATCATTTTCTTGCATTAGTTATATTTGAAATTACAATGGTTGAAATATTAATTCCACTTGAAAACCTATTTGGGAAAATATTAAAAATGAAATAAGGATTATGCTATTTATCTTATTTTACTGTAATATTTTGATTGTAATTATTAGAAATAATTATTTTCATATGTTCACAAATGTGGTACCAAATTTTATTTAGCCATAAATAAATTAATTAAATTTCTATTTCCAAATTTGACAAAAGTGTCAAATTTACATTAAATCAAATATTCAAAATTAATATTTTTAAAAAGTGGTCAAAACATGTCCATAAATGTTTTAAAATAAAGATATGATTTTTAGAAATTTTTAGAAATTAATTTCACTTAATTCGGACTTCTAAAACAAAAGTTATGAATAAATTAAGAAAAAAAAAAAAAAAAAAAAACGAATCGGCCGGCCCAGGAACGAACGAACCGACCGTACCAACCGTATCAAACTCAAACTCAAACTCTGAAAATTCGTTTTTCCAACCACCTTTCATTCAAACACGTATATCTCAAGAAATATAACTCCAAATTCGGATCCGCTTGATCCTACGCGTTCACAACTTCGAGCCCTATCTATTCCACCATCCCTCCGCCTATACAAACCCCTGTAGCCGCCGGCATATATTCTACTCTTTTCGTTCCACCGAAACCCTAATCAGCGAAATAGTATTTTGTTCGTTCGACGAACAAAACCATCTCCAATCGCGACGGGGCCTTGATCATTATTGTAGATCTCGTCGATATCTTTCCATCCCAATAAGTCTCAACTCTTTTCATCAAGCGTGGAGGAAGAATTTCGAATCGTCATCCATCAGATCTGAAGTCGTATTTCTCAGATCTCTTCGCGCTCGTTGCGTCAAATCGAAATTCCTTCGGTGAAAAGGTAGATCTACTCTATATCTACAACTTTCCTGTTGACAACTTTTTATTTTAACGTACGTAATTTTCTGTATAATACAGATCGTGTTTGATGTTATTCGAGTAACCAAACCATCTCAAAAGTTTAGGACGACAATACGAAAGTTGTTCCTCTGATCAAGACCTTTCTTTTGCCCAAGCCTCACCTCTTTTGGTTCAGCGAGCTGAGAGATATTCACGTTTGAAATTTCGGACCAGAAAGGTATTTTGAGATTTGTGACCAATCTATTCATCCACTTATGTTATAATTGTGCTAATTAGAAAGAGCACGTAATTCTCTACAACTTTTGTTAAGAGTATTTTTTCCATCCGAGCAACTTTAGTTTTGGTCAAATTCGAAGTCAAATCCCAGTCAACCTGCCACGTCAGCAAGTCAATTCCCACGTCAGCAGTCAAAGTCAACAGTCAACCGAAGACCGGCAGTTTTGCAGAAAAATCCTAAATTTTAAATCTATCACTACTTTTTATTGGTTTGGTCAAATTTTACAAATAAAATATTTTTGGAAAGCTTATGACACGTAGAAACTTTTGGCATCATTACTTTTATGTTTTGTCAAATTAAAATTTATTGAAATTCAAAAGTGGCATTAATGGTAATTTGAACATAACTTCAAATTTGAAATTTAAAATTTATCAAACTATTTTGCTATAAATTTTAATGTCTAAGTATTGGTAGTAGTATTTTTCTACTAATTTGTAGAATAATTTTTCTATGATTTTGTAAATAATATTGATTTAATACTTTTAAATGATATTTTAATGAATAAAAAAATTAATTAAAAATATATTAAAATTAATTTCATCATCTATTCGAATTATAAAATACTTAGTCATTTTATGACCACTTAATCGTATTAAAAGGTACTTAGAAATATTTTGCCTCTTTAAACAAAATAAATTCTTCCTTAGAAAATATTTGATAACTATTTTTCGACAACACTCTTCCTTAGAAAAATTTCAACATCTTAAAGATGCTAACTCTTTTCCTTAGAAAATTTTAGCATCTAGAAAACTGAGTTGTTTTATTTTGTTAAGTGTTGTCCTTAGAAATAAATTGCATTGCATGCATGACATATCTATTGTATAGTTATACTCCTTATAGGAAAACTCCTTCCTTATTTTCCCTAAGTTAGGATTATTTTCAACCTAGTGTTTTGGTAAAGTGCTATGCACTTAGACACTTAGTATTTCCAAGATGGAGCTAGAAGGCCATTGAAGGACTTAGCCAAAACAAGACTTCAGAAGTATCTCCAAGAAGTAGAAGCACTTAGAAGAAAAATCAAGAGGAAGTTCATGAAGACCAACCAGAAATATTTTCTAAGTCTTGCTCCCTCTCTCTTTCATTTCTCCTTTCTTCTCCTCTGGGACTTCTTGAAGACTAAGTAAATCCAAGACCAGCCTCGAGGAATACAAGAATCATCAAGTCTGAAGATCAAAACTTCAATCAAGACATCATCCAGAAGAAAGTTACAAGTCTGGAGATGAAGCCTGGAGGACAACTACAACTTTCTTTCTATCTTTTCCCTCTTTCCTAATCTTGTCTTTAGACTTAAACAAATTTTGATCATAATGTTATCATCTTGAAGTTGTTGGATCCTAGCAGCATAGTGGGATGAAGCGGCCTGGAAACAAACCTTACATGTCCACGTACATGAGACCTGTTCCGCAATTTAAGTGGCTGGCCGGGTGTCTGTCTCTCTCACTATAGTGAATGTCCAATTTACAAAGAGTTGATAATAATTGTTGATCATCTTGAACAAATGACTTAGTATTTTTCTCTAAGTATTTTGCATATCATGGCTAAGCCATTAGAGTGCTTATTTCAAGAAGAGATAAAATAAAGTATGTTTATCCAACTTAAGACCTTAGTCCTTAGTCATTCTTTAATCACCTATTTGCCTTTCAATAACTTAAAAGATTTCCATGGCATGAAAAAGCATTTCTAGCCTTAGGAATATTTTGCACATCATGCATAAACATATTTTTCTTAGAAAGTTTTATAAAACTTATTTATTCATCTAGTATGTGTTTGTATGCGTTGTGAGTTTTGCTTGCTGTTGATTGTTGTATTGTTGCTTGTCTCTACTGTTAGATTGAACGGAGAGTCCCGAGTATCGTTGAAAAGTGTGAACAACGACAACATTCAAAGGCAAGTGGCACACCCTCATAAACTTCCTAAGTATTTTCTATGCATTACTGAGTATGTTTATTATATGCATGTGTTGGATAGTATTGCTATGCTGAAACTACTATATCCCTTACACTAGTTGTGTCTAGAATCCTATGGGTAACTTGGTAGAAATATTGATGCTATGCAAAAGTTGTTTTGTGAAAAGTTATTTTCTACTAAGTTAAAGATACTTCTGGGTGGATGTGGCAAGAGGATGGAGGTTAGAGTTGAGTGGCTGCTTAGGCTCATTTAGGTGGGTGCACCTGGCTAAGACCCAGGCTCATTTAGATGAGTGAACCTGAGTACGTACACTTGAGGATGGCCACCCAGGAACAAAGGGACCAACGTTTTCTCCAAGTGAAGATGCTTCCAGTGCAACCACGTGGTATAATGGCTCTGCCTTGACTTTTCCCCAAAGGTCTCGTCTCAGGCTTCTCCTTTCCTTTTCACTACATGAGGGTCAAGGACAGAAGGGTTGTTTGAGTCTCGTGGTGAAAGTGCACAACCTCTGCAGAGTTAAAACTAAGTACTTAGCCGTGTCCTCGGTTACGGACAATTTTGAGCAGCTGATCAAGGATTCAACGGAGGCTCCCAACATTCCAATTTCTAAGTTAAAAGTTGATGGGTGAACAAGGGAAGATGAGATTATGGTTTTCATGCCATACTTGTCCTGATTTCAAGAAAAGTGTTTTCAAAAGAGTAGGAAAAATTGGCTTTATGCAAATTAGCCTTGAACTCCACCAGCCAAATATGCATGTAGGCTATAGAGTTATTCCATTAAGTGTCCACCATAGTGTCACTTGCCAGACTCCATTTTTAATGGAATCTGACCCACTCTGTTGCAAAATTTTATTTGATACAGGTTGTTCAGATGACGAGTGAGGTTTTCGTTAAGGGATTTCGAGTCTGCACCAACATGTTTTCGCCTGTGGCGTATCATGAAGTTGGAGGCTCATAGAAGATTTATTTCCGTTGCTTTATTGTTTTGAGCTAGCTTTAAGCTATGCAAAGATGTATCGAACTATTTATTTTTGTAAGTCTGGATCATCGATGTAATAAAATTGATACTTTGTTGTGATATTACATCGTAAACTGTATGTGCAAACGAATCGATCCAGGGGTTTGCACTATACACAGGTATCTGCCTTATTTTAAGTGCAGGTACGTTACACTCTGGCACATCAATCGTGTGTACTTCCCGCATAATGCGCAGCCGAACGGGATGTCCGCCTTGCTGGAGAGGTTTCGCGATGGTGAAGGGCTGAAGTAGGTTGTCGACGCCCAACTTGTGGCTGGGGCGAACGCGGCGTTGGCATACGTCCGGATGCACCGGCCACATCTTCCGCTTGAGAGGGTGCTTGAAGGCCTGCCTGGTGACGATGACTTCGACGAGACCTTAGCGGCTGCGCGCCGGATTATCAGGGAGGTTCAGGACCTGAGTGAGCGCCTTGTGGGTCCCCTCGATGCGCCGAAGGCCGAACCTGCAGTCTAGAGTAGCTGTCTTCTGATGTACAGGGTTAGCTATAGAGGGCAAATGTGCCTATGCAAGCGTAATATAATGGCTTAAAGTGCTTTCGAGTTATGAGAATTGATCTGCTTGCTCGAAAGTGACAATGCCTGTATTGATTTGCAACCTGTTTGGCGCAGTCGCCTAGTACGCTAGGCAACGGCCTAGGTTTTTTCAAGTGTGACCTGTATGCCGCAGTCTCTGATTTTAACAGGTGGCGACTTAGGATTTTTGTAACTTGACCTGTATGGCGCAGCCCCCGAGTTGCTCGAGTGGTGGCCTAGGATTTTGGCTAAGACCTGTGTGGCGCAGCCCCCGAGTAGGTCGAGTGGCGGCCTAGGATTACAAGTGTTACCTGTTTGGCGCAGCCCCCGAGTATGTCGGGTGGCGACCTAGGATTTTTGTAACTTGACCTGTATGGCGCAGCCCCCGAGTTGCTCGAGTGGTGGCCTAGGATTTTGGCTAAGACCTGTGTGGCGCAGCCCCCGAGTAGGTCGAGTGACGGCCTAGGATTACAAGTGTTACCTGTTTGGCGCAGCCCCCGAGTATGTCGGGTGGCGAACTAGGATTTTGAACTTGACCTGTACAGCGCAGCCCCCGAGTGGGTTCAAGTGGCGGCTGAGGATTTTTCTAAGAAGGCCTGTTTGGCGTAGCCCCCGAGTAGGTCGAGTGGTAGCCTAGGATTACAAGTATTACCTGTGTGGCGCAGCCCCCGAGTGTGTCGGGTGGCGACCTTGGATTTTGAACTTGACCTGTATGGCGCAGCCCCCGAGTCGGTCGGGTGACGGCCTAGGATTTTTTGACTTATGCTTGTACAGCGCAGCCCCCGAGTAGTTCGGGTAGCGGTCTAAGCTTTTCTTTCAACCTGTGTGGCGCAGCCCCCGAGTAGTTCGGGTGGCGACCTAGTATTTTTTGACTTATGCTTGTATGGCGCAGCCCCCGAGTGGTTCGGGTAGCGGCCTAAGCTTTTATTTCAACCTGTGTGGTGCAGCCCCCGAGTGGTTCGAGTAGGGGCCTAGGATTTCGGCTTCCTCTGTGTGAAAGGTAAAGGAGACAGATTTTCTTCAAATCACTTTATTGATTCTTGCGAACAGGCCGCCTCATTAAAACCCTTCCAGTCCCCTCAGGTACCCTGGTAAGGGAAAGAGTGCGTCTGAAATTTGCCGCGCTGATTTTCTTGTACAATGATTGGGTTGAACTAGGCGTAGAATCGGCGGAGTTGTGCCACCTTCCACGGGTTGCTGCAGTCTGCTCCCGTCTTCGAGTCTTTCAGGCGGTAAGTTCCATTGCCGATTGCTTCTATCACGATGTACGGGCCCTCCCATGGGGAAGCGAGCTTGTGCACCTTCTTTTGCTTGAGTCGAAGAACCAGGTCGCCTGCAACGAACGCTCTTGGTCGCAGCCTCCGAGTGTGATAGTTGCGCAGGTCCTGTTGATACACGGCTGATTGTGCCAGGGCGATGTCGCGCGCTTCATCCAGGGTGTCTCTGCTGTCCTCGAGTGCCTCCTCTGCATCCGACTCGTCGTAGGCGACTACTCTCGGTGCGTCGAACTTGATGTCGCAGGGGAGGACCGCTTCTGCACCGTACACCGTGAAGAATGGAGTGTACTGGGTGGATGTGTTTGGCGTTGTTCGCAGACTCCAAAGGACCGATGGCAGTTCTTCCACCCATGCGCCCGTTGCGCGTTTTAGGGGCACACGCAGTCATTTCTTGATGCCGTTGCAGAAGAGGCAGTTGGCTTTCTCCACTTGCCCATTGGATTGCGGGTGCGAGACAGACGCGTAGCTGAGCTTGATCCCCTGCTCTGAGCAGAAGTCCTTGAATTCTTTGGCTGTGAAGTTCGAGCCATTGTCGGTGATGATCCCGTTCGATACTCCAAATCTGAAGATGATTGACCTGACGAAGTTGACCGATGTGGATGCAGTCGAACTTGTGATGGGCACGGCTTCGATCCACTTTGTGAACTTATCGACTGCAACCAGGAGGTGAGTGCGACCTCCGGGTGAGGATTTCTTCAGCGGGCCCACCATGTCCAGACCCCATTGGGCGAAGGGCCAGGCTAATGGTATTGTTTTGAGTTCCGATGCTGGCGCGTGAGGCTTGTTGGTAAATTCTTGGCACCCTGTGCATTTCTTTACCAGCTCCTCGGCGTCCTGCATGGCTGTTAGCCAGTAGAACCCGGCTCGTAGCGCCTTGTCCACCAGTGCCCGACTGCTTGCGTGATGCCCGCAGATACCCGCGTGGATGTCGAGTAAGATGGCTTGGCCGTCGACTGGATCTATGCACCTTTGCAGGATTCCTGAGATGCTTCTTTTGTAGAGTTCTCTGTTGATGACGGTGAATCTTTTGGAGCGCCTGATGATGCGCTTTGCTTCGACTGGGTCGGCTGGCAGCTTCTGATGTAGTATGTATGCCAGGTATGGTCCTGTCCATGTGGCTTCGACTAGCATGACCTCCATGGGGACCTTGTCTTGGCTTGGCGGGTTGGCATCGCCTTTTATTGTTGCAGTGCTTGCTGTATTCTAAGTCTTGATGGATCTTTGCGTGATGCACTCGAGGAAGACGCCCGGTAGGATTGGCACCCTATCTGAGCCCATGTTAGCAAGGACGTCGGCTTCCTCGTTGCTTTCACGGCCAATGTGGCGCAGCTCGCAGCCGTCGAAGTTGCCTTCCAACTAATTGTAGAGGTCTCTGTAGGCGATCATGTTGTCGGCGACGGCGTCGCAGGACTTCACTGTTTGCTGTACCACCAGGTAGGAGTCGCCGTAGATCATGAGGTGCGTGGCGCCGCAGTTCTTGGCCATCCGCATGCCGTGGATCAGGGCCTCGTACTCGGCTTCGTTGTTGGACGGCGTCGGAAAGTCCATCTGCAGGACGTACTTGAGCTTGTCGCCTTTGGGGGAGATGAGCACGACTCCTGCCCCGGCTAACTTGAATTTCTTGGAGCCATCAAAGTACATTGTCCATGCGTTGGACAAGTCGGGGACATTTGGTAGCTGGGCTTCTATCCACTCGGTGGTGAATTCTGGGAGGACTTGGGCCTTGATGGACTTCGGGTGAGCGTACTTCAGCCCCCATGGTCCTAGTTCGACAACCCACTTGGCGACCCGTCCTGTCGCGCGTTGGTTTGTGAGAATGTCTGCTAGTCCAGAGGAGCTTACCACCGTGATCGGGTGCTCGGAGAAGTAGTGGACGAACTTTCTGGAGGTCATGAAGACTCCGTACGCCAGCTTCTGGTAGTGAGGGTAGTTCTGCTTGGTCAAGGTGAGTACTTCGCTAAGGTAGTAGACGGGCCTCTGTACCGGGTGACTGTGCCCTTCTTCTTCTCGTTCGACTACGAGCACCGTGCTTACCACCCTGTTCGTTGCTGAGACGTATAAGTACAGCGGCTCATTTTCCAGTGGTGCCACGAGGACTGGAGAGGTTGTCAGTGTTTTCTTGAGATGGTCGAATGCGTCCTGCGCCTCTTGTGTCCACTCGAACTTGTCCGTCTTCTTCATCAGTTGGTAGAAAGGTAAGGCTTTCTCTCCCAACTTACTAATGAACCGGCTGAGAGCTGCGACTCGGCCGGCTAATCGTTGCACCTCCCTGAGCTTGGTTGGTGCTGGCATTGTGAGTATGTTCTGCACCTTCTCGGGGTTTGCTTCGATTCCTCTTGCGGATACGAGGTACCCTAGTAGTTCTCCGGCTGGCACGCCGAACACGCACTTCTCTGGGTTGAGCTTGATCTGATACACGTCGAGTGCGGCGAAGACCTTGCGGAGGTCGTCGACTAGGGTATCCTCCTTTCGGGTAGTGACAACGATGTCGTCGACGTAGACTTGGACGATCTGCCCGATTAGCCCCTTGAGGCATGCTTGCATTGTCCGCTGGTACGTGGCACCTGCGTTCTTTAACCCGAACGGCATCGTCTGCTAGCAAAAAACGCCGTTGGGTGTGATGAATGCAGTCTTCTCTTCGTCCTCGACTTTCAGCCTGATCTGCTGGTAACCTGAGTAGGCATCCAGAAAGGACAGGAGCTCGCAACCTGCTGTCGAGGTGATGATCAGGTCTATCCGCGGGAGCGGGAAGTGGTCCTTGGGGCAGCATTTGTTGACTGCGGTGAAGTCAACGCCCATGCGTAGTTTCTCCGTCTTCTTTTTCTCCACTAGAACCGGGTTGGCGACCCAGTCCGAATCCTTGATCTCTCGGATGAACTTGGCGTGCAGTAATCTGTCGACTTCCATGGTGATCGCGTCTCGTTTGGGTCCTGAGAAGCGTCGCATGGATTGCTTGACTGGTCTTGCGTCCTTGTGGACTTTCAGAGAGTGCTCGGCGAGTTCCCTGTGTATCCCTGGCATGTCAGAAGGTTGCCATGCAAAGATTTTCTAGTTCTCACGTAGGAACTCGACGAGCGCGCTTTCCTATGCGGGGGTCAGACTCGATGAGACCTTGACCGTCTTTCTGCTGTCAGTTGGATGGACTTGATGGGTGACGGTGTCGTCATTCGTGTTGAACGCTGCGTCTTTGGCAGGCTTCTTGCGAGCCGGGAAGACGGTCCTGTCGTTGTCGGCTGATATGGCCTTGAAGTGCTCTTCGACGCCGAAGAACTCGGAGATCTTGGCGAACTCGCGGTCGCAGCTGTTGGAGAGCCCGAAGTCGCCGCGGACGGTGATCACTCCTTTCGGCCCGGGCAACTTTACGATCAGGTAGGCGTAGTGGGGTACTGCCATGAACCTGGCAAAGGTCGGGCGTCCGAGGATGGCGTGGTATTGTGACTTCCAGTCGACGACCTCAAAGTCTATCGACTCCTTCCTGAAGTGCTCGGGTGTACCGAGGATGACGTCGAGTGTGATTGTTCCCTTGGGCGTGATTGCTTGCCCTGGTACTATGCCGTGGAAGGTGGTCTCCGATTCCGGCAATTTCTCTGTCGACCTGTTCATTCTTCTGAGGGTGTCGGCGAATATGATGTTGATGCCGCTGCCTCCGTCCAGGAATACCTTCTTCAGGCTGTAGTCGCCGATCAAAGCCTCAATCACGAGTGCGGCGTGCCCGGGTCGGATTACCTCCGACGGGTGATCTGCCCTGGAGAATGTGATTGGTGTCTCCGACCCGCGGAGGTAGTCTGGTACCGCGTGCGGGCTGTTGATGGCTTGAAGTACTTGGCGTGTGATGATTTTCTGGCGCCTGTTCGACGGGGGTCCCTTCTGGATCATGTTCAGTTGTCCCCGTGCGGCTGGGTACGTGTCGGCTGCTGCCGATTGACCTTGTTGCTGCTGCTGCGGCTGGGGGAACGCTCCTGCCGCCTGCACTTGGTTGTTGTTTGCGGGTGCTGCCTCGATGGCTAGCTGCGGTGCCGCTTGTACGGCCTGCACCGGGGCGATGATTTGCTGCATGGCATGGTAGATCTTTCTTGCTTTGCGGCAATCCTTCAACAGGTGGTTGGAACTCCATTTGCCTGTTTCCGGGTTGCGGAACGAGTGATGCTTACAGGGTTGCATCATCTCCTCTGCTGGGGTCAACGGGCGCTTCCACTCGCGTTTCTGACTTCCCTCATTGTGGCCGATGCTGCTGCTGCCACGGTTGTACTGACTCGAGCTGGGCTGCCGACTTTGCTCGTACTGTCGGCTGCCGTCACGCTTGTCCTCACGCGGGGTTTCATATCCCGCCGCTACTAATTCGATTGAATCGTGGGTGTAACGTGGCTTCTTCTTTTGACGTGCCTCGCGCCAGTTGCTTGTTTCGCCCTCTTTTTTGGGAGAAGTTTCGTGGACGCAGTCCTCTCCTTCGGCCCATTGGTTGGCTGTCTTCATGAGTTCTATTGTGGTCTTTGGCTGGAGCCTAACGAATTCCTCCCGGAGGTCGCGGCGAGCGACGCCATGCATGAAGGCGTCCATCACTCGATCTTCTGATACGGGTTCCATGGTATTGCGGAGGAGTGTCCACCTCCGGATGTAAGAGCGGAGCGACTCATCCTTCCCTTGCTTGCAGGCCTGCAACTCGATGTAGGTCGTCGGCCTGGCAAATGTTCCCGAGAAACTCTTGATGAAATTATCCTGGAATTCTTCCCATGTTCGGAAGGAGTCTTTGGGTTGGCTTGTGAGCCACCCGCGTGCCGAGTCTGTCAGCATGAGCTGGATGTACTGCATTGCCGTAGTCGACGTTCCGCCTTGGCAGGTGCAAGCGATGAGGTAGTCTTCGAGCCACAGTTTTGGGTCTTGCTTCCCGTCGTACTTTGGTGTGCCAGCCGTCAACTTGAAGCCTTTAGGCATGCGGGTGTCGCGGATGTTGAAGCTAAAGCATGCCGCGCCACACGGCTCGAAGTCGCGGTCAGCGTGGTCGTCCGCGTTTTCCGCACTAGCCGAGCGCTCTTTGCGGTTGCGGTCCACCGTCTTCTGTGTCAGGTCGTCGCGAAGGTCCTTTACTGGCTGTCGCTGCGCCGCTGGGATGCCCGATGTCGTTGGTTCGTGCGCTCGGTTATTTGGCCCCTTGGCCGCCAGAGCTTCCTCGATTGCCCTTATGGAGGCAATTTGTTGCTTGTGGAGAAGGACCGTGCGTCCTCCTCCGGTGGCTGCGTGAGCCGGAGGTATGTCTCGACTGAGATCAGGGCGGCATTCGCCGTCCTTGGGACGGGTATCCCGTTCTCATCTTTGGTGACGAAGGACGAGTCGAGGTTGCGGGTGAGCCTTGTTCGGTCGGCTTCCGCCATGTGGGGAACGCGGGCTCTGGTTCGCCGTGCTCCTTGGTTAACCTTTGTGGAGGATGTGAAGGAGAGGGCGGCTCGCCTGGCACTCGATGCATCCGCGTCCCTTTTGCGCCTGAGCAGGTCGGCTTTTTCGGCGCGAATTCGTTCGCCTTCCTTGCGTAGCAAGTACTGGACCGCCAGGTGGTCTTCTCGAGGTGCGTTGGGTGGGGGGAACGTGCCCTCGTCCACATGCTTCATGGCTTGGATCGCCATGTCCCGCGTGATGACCAGTTTAGTCTGGTCCGGCATGTCCACCTCTAGCGGATATGCGGGCTCTTCTTCGTCGTCATGCGGTGCTGTGCCGGCCATGAAGACTTGCTTGGGGTAGACTTGAGTCGGAGAGTTGGTGCTTCCGCTGCTGCTTCTGTCACCCGCTTCTTGCTCGGGGTCGAAAATTGCTGCAACATGTCGTGCAGCGCAGCCGCTGTCGCGTCTTCTCGCGATTGCCCATGTGCTCACGCTCGCTGGGGCGAGCGCGATTGTCTTGGGGTAGACTTGGGATTTCCACGAAGATGAGGGCGCGCGCGACATGGCTGTCGGACGCGGGCTCCTGGTCGCCCGTGCGGGTGCAACGGTCGAGGTGGATCCTGACTTGGTCGACCGCGCGATCGAGGTTGGGGTAGTAGACTCGATTCGCGTGGCCGTTGCCGAAATTGTCGATGTAGATGCCCTCTTCGCGGGTGCAGCTGGCACGGTCTCCGCGGGTGCAGCAGATGCGATCTCCGCGGGTTCGGCAGGTGCGATCTCCGCGGGTGCGGCAGATGCGATCTTCGCGGGTTCGGCGGGCGTGATCCCCGCGGGTGCGGCAGATGCGATCTTCGCGGGTTCGGCGGGCGCAATCCCCGCGGGTGCGGCAGATGCGATCTTCGCGGGTTCGGCGGGCGCGATCCCTGTGGGTGCGGCAGATGCGATCTTCGCGGGTCCGGCGGACGCGATGGTTGGCGATTTTGGTGACGCCGTCGGGCGTAGCGCGGTAGTCGTAGACCTGAGTATACCACGACTATCGATGCAGCAGAATATGGAGCCGAAGGTGATGTGTATACCTTTGTCCAGATCGGCGTACACCGACTGGTGAGCTGGCGAGTGGATGACGTACTCGAAGGAGCCGAATCGGATCGACTCCCTGACGGCGGACGCGCCGATCTTCATTGCGGATGGAGCCGGAGCGACCATGATCCTAGCACTTGTTTGCCTTCCCACAGACGGCGCCAATTGACGAGGTGTTAACTCGACAAGTCCCAGGGTTGTGCACCCCGGGTTGATTGATGGGGAGAGAGATGAGTGCAGGTGGTCACGACGGCTGACAAGCAAGGATTTACCCAGGTTCAGGCTTCCGGAGGATAACACCCTACTCCTGCTTGTCTGGTTATTGATGCGAGTTGTGGTTACAATGGCGAGATTGCGATCTCGCTAGGGTTTGTGCTGTAGCTATGAGCGTGTCTCTGGGACGAGGAACCCTCCCGACTTTATAGGCAGCCAGGTCTCGGGTGGTTGGTGCCGATGGCAACTACAGATATGGCAGGTTATGCTTCCTAACCGACTTGGACTAGGTTACATGGTACCCCGCGTGGGCCTCCCGTGGGCCTTTCTATCCTTGGCGCGGCCCAGGTAGCCTTATCGTGGGCTACCCGCAAGGCAGCCCCACGTCACTTTGCTTGTTAAGTCATTGTGATCTGGCTTGACAACCTAGAAAGTTGTGATCTTTGTGTTCTGAATTTTCTTCCACCTTAACCTGCTAAAAATCATTGCTTGCATGACTAGTCTCTGCAAGAGGACGAAGTAATTCTTGTTCCCTGTCTAAATCCTGCTTAGATCCTTGCTAGTCTTTGGATCGACAACCCAGAGGCTGCAAGTTAAATTCTGAATCTTTCTCAGCTAAGTTTCTTTACTTTCTTGTTTAAAACCTGAAACCTTAAAGATTTGGTTTAGCTTCTGCCAACCCTTAGCAACATCATAAACTTGTTGATCTATGTGGAGACGATAACCCAAAACCCCCCTATATCTACATCATTGATCAAATTTGCGCCATTGTCGGGGATTGACTTATGATTGTTTCTTTGAAAGATCAGTAGACTAAACTGGTGAAACTTGTGAAATTATCAGCAAACTTGCATGATCTTGATATGAAAGAAGCTTTTTGGCAATGAGATCTGAGAACTAGAACTGTTATTAGGTGTTTTAGTACACTAACCCTTGATAAAAGTTCTTGTTTGTGACTGTGTGCAGAGAAAATGATCTCTTTCATGCAGTGTTTGGACTCTGTTGATGCAGTCATCTGAAGACTCACCTCTTGCTCCTTTTGACCTAGAACCCAAAAGAACTTATCTTGCAAGAAGAAGAGCAACTTCTGAATCTTCAGTGAAAGATTTAAGTTATGAGGATTCAGTCAGCAGCATGGGTGACAAGAAGTTAAGAGATTTGTGGATCCCTAAGGATCAGATATCCAATGCAGATGTCATTATGCCTGCCATCCAGACAAATAACTAGGAGATCAAACCTTCCTTGATCAATATGATACAACATAATCCATTTAAAGGAAGTGCTTTGGAAAGTTCTCATGAACATATGAGGAGTTTCTTGGATTATTGCAATACACTCAATCACAATGGTGTGCCCACTGAGGCAACAAGGATGCAGCTCTTCCATTTTTTTCTATCAGGTGCAGCAAAGATATGGTATCATGCTCAGTCAGTTCATTACAGAGACACTTGGGAACATTTGGTGCAAGATTTCTTTGAAAGATATTTTTAACCCACCAAAGAAGCTGAGTGCAGAGATACGATCACTAGATTTGTGCAGTACAATGGTGAGAGTCTTTATGATACTTGGCAAAGATACCAGGGACTCATCAGAATGTGTCCTAATCATGGCCAGGAGCCATGGTTGATTCTGCAGACATTCTATAAGGGTCTGACAGAATAGACCAGAGCTTTTGTTGATTCAGCTGCTGGAGGGGGAATCATGAACAAGACCTTAGATGAAGCTACAGAGCTAACTGAGAGTATGTGTGCTCATAATTTTTCGTGGACCGATGACAGCTTAACCAACCAGATATCTCAGTTGATGCAAGAGAAGAATGGTAAAGCCATAGTGCCAGTAAATCAAGTTTCTGCCACTTGTCCTTTTTATGGCAATGAAGGGCATCTATCTCAAGATTGTACCTTGTTTGCAACCTCTGACAATCAACTGGTAGAAGTGAATTATACTCAGAATCAAGGTCCTTTTTCTCAGAGCTACAACCCTGCTTGTTGGAATGATCCCAAATTATCTTATAAGAATGCAGCTCAGCAGAATTACCCTCAAGTAAGCCAACAAAATTATCATCAAGCAGCTCAGCCACAGTATACTCAGCTAACTCCGCAAAATCTCAGACCTCAAGGAAACATGCAATATCAACAACCACAACAACAACAGTTACAACAAAGTCAAGCAAATCAGCAGAATGCTTCCTCTAGTAACAGCAAGTCTGAAATTAATGAGATGATGAGGTTACAAAAGGAGATCTTCAGTGGTATGCAAGAGACAATGAAGATGTAGTCCGAATTATTTTATAAAACAATGCAGCAACTCACTACTGGTATCTCTAACGTCCAAGGAAATCCAGCAGAAAGAAAATTGCCAGCTCAGACAGAAAAGAACCCAAAACAATGTGGAGCCATCTCCACCACTGAAAGTGTAGATTCAGTTACAACCAGAAGTGGAGTGAACACTGAATCAGTGTTGGGAACACCTCCATCTACCACATATGTAACACCACAAAGAAGGGCCCCTGCTCAGCAAACTGTTAAGCAAGAGACTATACCAGGGGAAAAGATAGAAGAGTCAGAAAAGACATAACAACTTGTCGTTGAATCTAACAACATTGTAGCAAAAACTGAACAGCGGAGCCCATTATTCAGAAAATCCCATTTCCTGAAAGATTAGAGAAAACAAAGGATGAAAAGCAATATGCTAAGTTCCTAGATACTATGAAGGAAGTCCAAATCACAATACCTATCCTGGATGCAGTATTACACATACCTTTGTATGCCAAATTTTTCAAAGACCTGATCACAAAGAAGAGAAGTTTGGAAGATCCTAAAATCGTTGCTCTGACAGAGGACTGTAGTGCTGTCATACTGAATTATATGCCCAACAAGCTTGGTGACCCAGGAAGTTTTAGCATCCCTTGTGTTGTAGGAAAGAGAACATTCACATCATTATGTGATTTAGGTTCATCAGTCAATGTATTTCCTCTAGTTGTCAGTCAAATATTGCATCTAGGAGTACTAAATCCTAATCAATGACTCTGCATTTAGCTGATAGAACACTAAGGAAACCAGCTGGTATTCTAGAAAATGTACCAGTACAAGTGGAAACTTTAAATATCCAGTAGATTTTGAGGTATTGGAAATGGAACACAACTCTGAATCCATGATTCTAGGTAGACCATTCTTGGCAACAGCTAGGGCAATAATTGATGTAATAGGTGGAACATTGAAGTTGCAATTTGGTTCTGAACAGGCTGAGTTCAGCATGAAGCATGCTTCTCACCTGCTAAACATACTTGAACAATGCCAGTCCATTCATTTGATAAACCCATATGTGCTGGAAGCACAACATGAAACACCATCAGAAGAAGTTGAAGCACAAGTTGTTGTGACATCAGATAGTTTTAATTATCAGGAGCTATGTGGAATATCCCTGAGTGATAAAGATGCAGATACTATAGAAAGTGAAAATCATAAATCAACCCACAATTCAATAGTGGAGTTGAAAGAGATACCATCTCATCTCAATTACATGTTCTTGGAGAAGGGAAAGATACATCCAGTTAGAATTAGTTCAGCCCTTGATACTGAGCAAGAAGAGAGCTTGTTGGCAGTCCTAAGGTTGTACAAGAATGTGATTGGATATTCCATTGATGATATCAGATGAATAAATGAAAATGTTTGCTCTTACATGATACACTTAGAAGAAGGCATTAAACCAACAAGAGAGGGACAAAGAAGACTGAACCCTGCAATGCAAGAAGTGGTTAAGAAGGAAATTCTGAGACTACTTATAGCAGAAATGATTTACCCCATCTATGACAGTGAATGGGTAAGTCCTATTCACATTGTGCCTAAGAAAGGAGGCTACACCGTGGTAGAAAATGATGAAGGAAGATTGATGACCACTAGACCTGTCACTGGTTGGAGAGTGGTCAATGACTTCAGAAAACTGAACAAGGCAACTAGGAAAGATCACTTCCCTTTGCCATTTATAGATCAGATGTTAGAAAGGTTTGCTGGACATAAATTCTATTGCAACCTTGATGGATATTCTGGATTTCTTCAAATACCCATTCATCCTGATGACCAAGACAAGACTACATTCACATGTCCATATGGAACATTTGTTATAAGAGATTACCATTTGGGTTATGCAATGCTCCTGGTACCTTTCAGAGATGTGTGATGTCTATATTCTCTGAGCACATTGAAAAGATAATGGAGGTATTCATGGATTACTTTACAGTTTATGGAAAAGACTTCAACACTTGCTTGCAAAATCTGACAACAGTGTTGCACAGATGCTCTGAACAGAATTTGATCCTAAACCGGGAGAAGTATCATTTCTTGTTAACTGAAGGCATTGTGCTAGGTCATTTGGTATCTGCTAGAGGAATAGAAGTGGACAAAACAAAGTTTGATGTAATTGGTAAGTTACCTCCCCCTGAAAATGTGAAGGGAATACAGAGTTTCCTAGGACATGCTTGTTTTTACAGAAGATTCATCAAAGATTTCTCTCACATTGCAAAGCTTCTCACAAACCTACTAAATCACAATCTACTATTTTGTTTTGATGAAGCATGTATGCAAGCCTTAAAAAACCTGAAAGAAGCTCCGATTACAGCCCCAATAGTGCAGCCACCTGATTGGACAGTGCCTTTTGAGTTTATGTGTGATGCAAGTGATTTTGAAGTAGGAGCAGTACTTGGTCAAAGAATAGAAAAGGGCTGTCCATGTGATATACTATGCAAGCAGAACACTAGATGATGCTCAGGATAATTACACAACCACTGAGAAGGAATTACTAGCAGTAGTGTTTGCATTTGATAAGTTCAGACCTTATCTAGTTGGACACAAATGTGTTGTCTACACAAATCATGCAGCAATAAGATACCTGCTAAGTAAGAAGGATGCAAAGCCAAGACTCATCAGATGGATCCTCTTGCTGCAGGAATTTAATATTAAAATACAGGACCAAAAGGGATCTGAGAACTCATTAGCAGATCACTTATCAAGAATCATCTACACTGAAGGTAGAGAGATACAAGACAGAATGCCTGGTGAGTACTTGATGGCAGTTAATGCCAGTTCTCCTTGGTATGCAGATATTGTGAACTATCTGGTGTGTGGAATCATACCAACTGACATGTCTTACCAGCAGAACAAGAAGTTCATGCATGATGGCAAGAACTATTATTGGGATGAACCATTCATGTACAAGCATGGTGCAGATGGTATTATGAGAATGTATGTGCCAACTGAAGAAATTAGTGATGTTATGTACCAGTGCCATGCAGGCATGTATGGAGGCCATGCTGGAATAATGAAGACCCATGCTAAAATTTTGCAAGCTGGATTCTATTGGCCTAATATTTTCAGAGATGTGCATGACTATATCCAAAAGTGTGACCCTTGTTAGAGATCAGAAAATATTTCTAGAAGGAATGAAATGCCCTAGAAAGGAATTCTTGAGGTTGAATTATTTGATATATGGGGGGTAGATTTTGTTGGTCCTATACCATCATCAAATGGATACAAGCATATACTTGTTGCAGTGGACTATGTGTCCAAATGAGTAGAAGCAATGCCCACTATTAATGCTGATTCCAAGGCTGTATGCAAATTCTTCAGAACAGTTATATTCCCAAGATTTGGTGTGCCAAGAGTAGTGATCAGTGATGGTGGAGCTCATTTCAACAATGATCAGTTTGAGAAGCTCTTGAACAAGTATGGTGTGAGAAATCATAGAGTAACTACACCTTATCACCCTCAAGCAAATGGACAAGTTGAGCTGTCAAACAGAGAAGTGAAACAAATTCTGGAGAAAGTTGTTTCTAAGTCCAGGGGGGATTGGTCAATGAAATTGCCAGATAGCTTATGGGCTTACAGAACAGGATATAAGACACCTATTGGTATGTCACCATTCAGGCTTGTCTATCAAAAAGCATGTCATTTACCTGTTGAGTTAGAGCATAGAGCACAGTGGGCAATAAGGAAGCTTAACTTGGATTTAGACAAAGTTGGAACTGCAAGAAAGCTACAGATGTGTGAGCTAGAAGAAGGGAGAAATGATGCTTATGAAAGCTCAAATATTTACAAGGACAAGACTAAAAAATGGCACGACAAGCACATTCTTAGGAATGAACTCAGAGTTGGACATACAGTGTTGGTATATGACTCCAAACTGCATCTTTTCTCTGGGAAATTCATGTCCAGATGGTTTGACCCTTGTGTTATCAAGAGAGACATTGGACATGGTGCTTTTGAAGTGCAGAGTGCAACAGAGGGTACTTTTAAAGTAAATGGTCAAAGATTGAAACACTACAGAGTTGGAGAGCATTTGAACACTTAAGCAAGTGAAGAAACTAATGATGAAGAAGTCGAGGATGACCTCAATACATCTTCTTCAACTAAGGATCTGTGAAGAAGCTACAGTCAGGCTCATGACTATAAACAAGCGCTCATCAGGAGGAATCCTGGTACCTGTGTACATTATTTGCTCGTTCCTTTCATTTTCTTGTTAATTTCTGTTTGTGTTGTCTCTTTGTGTTTGTATCTTAGATTTCAAATGAAAAGAAGTAGAGAGAGAGCTTTAGCAGGGATATCATGGAGAAGGAGGCAGAAGTAAACACCAGGTGAATACTTTCCAATCTTCGCATTAAGTAACACTATCATATTGCTATTATCACATTCCTGGACGAAGATTAAATTGGCAAGTTTGGTTGTTACGTGAAAAATTAAAACTATTGATGCTAACTTTATTCTGATTAATTAGCTTTACATCCTGATTGCGAATCATGTAATGTATCTGCTTATTATTTTGCAAAGGCTATTCTCAGAACCATTAATCGAAAACAGAATACTTTTTCTTCTCTCTTCAAGAACTCTGAAATATTTGAATAATACAATTTGTTTTGAAACTGAGTTAAATGATCCCTAGTAGAGCCATTTATCCTTCTTTGAATTTTTTGCATTAGCAATCATTGTATCTGGACTGTGATTTGTGAAGCACTAACATCCATACTGACCTTAACATAAAATATAATCAAAGAATTTTGCAACAGCAAGTACCTTTTTGCATTAGAAACCATTATCCTGGGATGTTGGTATGTGAAGCACTATCTGGAAGGCTTACCCCCAAAATGATTCAATTTTATGCATTAGCAACTATGATCCTAGGATTGTAGCTTGTGAATCACTAACCCAACTGTCTTGGCAGTAAAATAATCAAACTAACTAAAAACTTGCATTTGCCTTAGCTTACTATGTTCCCTGGAACTGTAGTAGGTGAACCACTGACTTTGCATCCATTTGGCATTCATTCTTGCATTATGACTTTCCTTTGGATCATTTATATTCAGTTCCCTTGCAAATGTCTTATATAGTCAATCCATTGGTGCTTGACCTTAGAAATGATTGCATCCTGCTATTTAAAACTTGTTTCAAAGATAGCACTTTTTCTAATAGTAGACACAACTACAATGAGTCCAATTTGAATGAACTCTTAAGTATTCAGAACTTTAAACTGTTCATAATCTGCTTGTTGCCATTACTCTCCAATTTCTTTACTTGAGGACAAGCAAAGGTTTAAGTCCGGCGGTTTGATCATCATCATTTATATGCATTATTCACAACCCCAAAACCTTAAAACTTCACCTTTTTATATAGTTAGAACTACAAATATTTGCATATCACATTGCTTTTCACTAATTTTACAGATCAGTGCGCAAAGGCACACAATCTTCATAAGATCCATTATAGAAGTGAAGAAAGATGCAACATTCAACCTATACTAATACAATAGAGAAGATGCCCAAGATCAACAATTCAAATCCAAGCAAAAACCTGAAGATCACTTCTGTTGTCTGAAAGTGAACAGTAACTGACAGAAAGTCTGACAGCCAAATTCAAGGCCATCTTCTGAATTCCAAGCAATTCTAAAGGCAAGAAGATAAGAGGGAATAGAAATGAGTTTGAATCATCAACGAGAAAGATAGATCAACTTGGAGATCAAGGAAACCATAATAGGCATAAAGGCAAAAAGGTGCAAAAGAGGGGACATGCCATCACATTGTGAGTTGTGGAAAAGAAAGGAACCTTCCTCCTCTACCAGCTCGCACCTCATCTCCACCACATTTGGAAAAAGTGGAAAAAGTGTAAAAAGTCCTCCATCCCGGTCGTCGCCCATTCCATCACCTCTTCCACCTATCCATTCCATTCCACCATTCGCACCCACTCCACTTTTCCACTTTCCACCAACCACCATCACATCAGCCCCCCAAGAACAACACCAAGACAAAGAACAAGATGAACATGGAGAACAGAAGGAGAAACACAAGGCCTTGGTGAACTAGGATCAAGATCTGCACTTCTTCCTCCTCTACTCTGCTTCCTCTGCCTCGACTAGATTGCAGTGAACCAAAGCCAAAGATCTCTCTCCACCTCTTGTGTAATCTTGAGTGAACCTTGTAGATCATCCATCTGCAAGTAAGTCTCGTAATACATTGTTAATGCAGTGATTTGAGTGACACAATCCTCTGTCTTAACTGAAGATTTGCATGTTTTGGTTGTTGCCTGTTTTGATCAGTGTGTGTAAGGCTAGTCCGTGCATAATTGTGTTGCAACATCTGTCCCTAACCTCCCTTTGCTTGTTAACTCAATGCGACCTGGCTTGACAACCCAGAAAGCTGTGATCTTTGTGTTCTGAATTTTCTTCCACCTTAACCTGCTAAAAATCATTGCTTGCATGACTAGTGTCTACAAGAGGACGAAGTAATTCTTGTTCTCTGTCTAAATCCTGCTTAGATCCTTGCTATTCTTTGGATCGACAAACAGAGGCTGCAAGTTAATTTCTGAATCTTTCTCGGCTAAATTTCTTTACTTTCTTGTTTAAAACCTGAAACCTTAAAGATTTGGTTTAGCTTCTGCCAATCCTTAGCACCATCATAAACTTGTTGATCCCTGTGGAGACATAACACAAAACCCCCCTATATCTACATCATTGATCAAGCACCATACCATTTATGATCATCATTTGTGCTCATGTTTAGCACCTTTACTCCATATGAGAGTTTTTTCATGTCTTACTTGCATAACTATGTGGGGAACTTTATACTATAGAACTTGGCATTTATATTCCAATGATGAGCCTCCTCAAAAGTGCTCTAGGTCTTCGTGAGCAAGCAAGTTGGATGCACCCCCACTCACTAGTAGGAAAAGGCTTATAGCCACCAGAATAGCACTAGCGAGCAAAAAAAAACGACCGCCAGCGATGTTACCGCTGGCGAAAGCAAAGCCGTCACAGCCAGCGATAAAACTTCTACCGCTGGCGGACAGAATAAATTGTTCGCCAGCGGTAGCTCTAAGCTAGGCGGGGCTATGACCATAGCATAACGCTGGCGAACATATTGCGTATTGTAGAGTCTTTAGCGCTGGCGAACGGATAAAATTGTGCGCCAGCAGAGTTTAGGCGGCTATACATTTCAAAAAAAATCGCCACCGCTAGCTCTCCCTTATCTTCCACCACATGCTGCACCCCTCTCTCTCCCTCTCCTTATCCTCCCACACACGCCCACCACCGTGCCCCTCTCTGCACTTCTACTACCACCGCCGCCACCACGTCCCGGCCGTTCCCCCGCAGCCTGCGCTCCAGTCGCCTCCGCGCGCACTCGCATCCTCACGAAGCACGCCCGCCGCCGGGGCACCGCCTTCCCTTCCACCGCTCTCCGTCACGGCACCGTCTCCCCTTCCGTCGCTGCATGCCGCGCGCTCTCTCCCTCTCCAATTCTCCCCCTCCTTCGCACTGCCGCATCCGCCTACCCCGTGTCCTCGCCCGCGGCCATGTGTGCTATTTTTTGGCGCCGCGCTCTAGGTCGGGGCCGGCAGCGCCTTCTCGCTCGTGGCCATGCTCGCGGTGGAATGCTCCGCCTCTGTATCTTCCTCCGGTGCAGGTTCCTCGAGGAATATTCGCTGCTCGCTCGATCGCATCCATTCGATTCGTTCAGACACGATGCACGCGCTTGCTCTTTGCGTTTGATCCGATCCTGGGAGCCCTTGGGATTGGTCCGAGCGATCTTCTATGAGATCTCACCGTTTTTCCTATGTTTTCCTGCAGGCATGGGTGCGGCCTACGGGATGGCCAAGAGCGGCGTCGGCGTGGCATCCATGGGAGTCAAGCGCCCCGAGCTCGTCATGAAGTTCGTCGTTGGAGAGGTGGTCTTGATGCTCGCCCCCAAGATGATCTTTGATTTGAACATTAATTCCTGCTTGTGCAGTTTAGATGCTAATGTCAATGTCATCAGTTAGTTGGTCCTATTTGGTTGCATTCATTGTGTCTCCTTTCATACACCCATTGAAATGTTCTCTGTTCAAGTAATTATGTTCTCTGTTCTCTCTTGCCAATGATTAAAATGTTCTTCATTTCTAGAATACCGATGATCAAATTTTTTCACACACTATGTGATACAGGGGTGGCGTTAGTGAAACTTGTGATGTGCACGAATATATTCACATTTTCTGCATCCCACTGGATTTCACTGACGCCATCCCTGAATTTGTGTGTCCAGTCTATGTATGAGGCATTGTAAGTTATGTTGTTGTTATGTTATGTTGTACACACTTTTAATTGTTGCATTGTTTAACTCTGTTTTGTGAATGCCCGATTCAAGTTATTAAAATCTGTTAGAGTTGCACTATTTTTTAATAATTGTGTATTTTTAATAGTTGCCCGATACAAGGTTCAACAAGTTTATCATGATCCATTGTGTGTTTTAATAATTGATTAAGTATGAGGCATTTCTTTTGAATCTTGTGTATAGTATTTTGTGTTCTATAGATGTCGATGATTAAAATGATGGCACACACTATATGATATCCCGAGAGTTTGTTGAACCTTGTAATATGCACATACATAAGTTGTGTCCTCCTACTTGGTTCAACAAAGCTCTCGAGATTGCTTGTGTGTTTCAGTATATGAGGTATAGTTTACTTTGATATGCTATTTACCATCTTTTGATATGCCGATGATTAAAATGTTGTGACACAGGTTTCAGGGGTGGGGCTAGTGAGACTTGTGATATGCATGAGTGCATAGATATCGTGCATCCTACCTGGCTCGCTGGATCCATCCCTGAAGCAAGTCCATATGAGGCATTGGACTTATTTTCTGAAGTTCTCGTATGTGTTCAATTTCAGTGCTTTTGAACTTCATTTTACCATCTTTTTACCATATTTTTTATATGCCGATGAATAAAATGATGATGCCGCACACTATATGATATCCTGATAGTTTGTTGAACCTTTTAATATGCACACATATAAGTTGTGTGTCGTCCTACTTGGTTAAACAAAGCTATCAGGATTGCTTGTGTGTTTCACTATATGAGGCATGTTTTACCTTGACAACGCCAATTTTGATTATTTCTCACTTTGTAAGTCATGTTGTATAGTAGGATGAAGGAGTGGAGCAACCGAAGGAGGAGCCGGAAGCTAGAAGCTTGCATGGAGGAGACGGAAGCTAGAAGCTTGGGCATTGTCAAATTGTGCATATGTGTGAACCTTGTATTTGGGCATTGTCAAATTTCCTCGTGAACATGTTTGTAATGCATATGTGTGAACCTTGTAATGTCATGAACATGTTTGTAATGCATATGTGTGAATTTATACTTGGGCATTGTCAAATTATTTGTAATGCTCATCTGGACTTCTGGGTAACTGACTGCAATTCTGGTATATATATAATCTTGTAATGCAATATTTAAAATTAAAAAACATTATTCGGAAATTGTACCGCTGGCGAACGGATGCAGATCTGCTGGCGGACGTGGCTTGTTCGCCAGCGCTATTCTCTACTGCCGCTGGCGAACGACGGCTATGTTCGCCAGCGGTAAGTAGTTTGCCAACGCTGGGCAAAAACAGCTCGCCAGCAGTAGCCTTTTTTCTACTAGTGACTAGTTCCATTGGAGAGCTTTCATATACTTATAGCTACATGTGCATCTGTTGTGTGGCGATCACTACTCCTAGCATAGCTTCAATTGTAAGACTTCCTCATGTCTAATGATCACTTGCAGCTTTGTGAGACTTTATTCCGTTGGCCTTCCAAACCCTCGTTAACATTATCTTAGCCAAGACATCTTGGTACCAGGAACCAACGTTGAATGCTTGCTTGTTTCTTTTGAACAAATAAAGAGTTGATCTTCTACGTGCATATTGATATTGCTTGACTTGATCCTTTCACAAAGTTTTCGTGTTTGTTGGAAGCATTAGATGATTATATTGTTGTGCTTGAAGCTTAAATCATCTCTAATATCTACTTTGCACAATTGATTGACATCTAGTACTATATCATTGAAAGATTTGCTTTGCTAAACCTACTTGTTTATTTATTACGCATTTGATATCAATATAAACTACATCCCTTATTCATTTGATCTCAGTTTACATGCCTTACATTATTACGTGATCAAGATTGTGTTAAAGCATGTCACTTCAGAAATTATTCTTCTTTTATCGTTCTTGCCTACTCGAGACGAGAAGAACTAAGCTTGGGGATGTTGAGACGTCTCCAACGTATCATCAATTTCTTATGTTCCATGCTATATTATACCAACTTATTACATGTTTTATATGCATTTTATATAGTTTTATACATTATCTGAGACTAACCTATTAACAGGATGCCACAGTGCCAGTTCATGTTTTCTGCTGTTTTTGGTTTCAGAAAAGTACTTAAGAAAATATTCTCGGAATTGGACGATTTCCTTTCTGAAGTCCGTTTTTAATGGGAACGTTCCAGAAGACCGAACACGAGAAGAAGTGGGCGACCGAGGCGGCGCCATCACCTCCTCGCGCGGCAGTACTCCTCCCCGCGCGAGCGTATGGTGTGGGCCCCTCGGGGGTCCACCGACCTCGCCTTTTCGCATACAAGTACCCCTTGAACCAAAAACCCTAGCACGGTGTTCAATATTTCCTCCACGGGTCCCGAGCCACCACCATCGTCAACACCAATTTGGGAGAGATCAGAACTTCTCCCCGGCACCCTGCCGGGAGGGGGAATCGACTCCGGAGGGCTCTACGTCACCATGCCCGCCTCCGGACTGATGCGTGAGTAGTTCTCCCTTGGACTACGGGTCCATATCAGCAGCTAGATGGTTGTCTTCTCCTCTTGTGCTATCATGTATAGATCTTGTGAGCTGACCATCATGATCAAGATCACCGTTATGTAATACTTGATCTTGTGTTTGCTGGGATCCGATGAATATTGACTACTAAAGTTATTGCTTCATAATATATCATGTGTGTGTGCTATTTAATGATCTTGCATGCTCTCCGTTACTAGTAGATGCTCTGGCCAAGTAGATGCTTGTGACACCAAGAGGGGGTATTTATGCTTGATAGTAGGTTCATGTCTCTATTTAACTTGGGGTGGTGAAAACAAGCTCTAAGGTTGTAGATGTATTGTTGCTACTAGGGATAAAACAGTAGTACTTTGTCTAATGATGATGTTACGGAAGGGGGTCGTGTGCAGAAAACAAAAAAATTCCTAGCAACGATATCCTTAAAACATGCCAAGATCTATTCTATGCAGATATAGTAGTACGAACGGATATCAGAATACATACCCTTGTAGACAGAAAGCTGGGATTACGTTCCGCACAAACATTGTCGATGAAGACCGACGAAGCCGAACTCAAGGTCGTGTAGAGTAAGCAGACCTCCCAGTACTGCTAGCGCAGCACCTCGCAGGGTGTTACACACGTACGGTGGAGACGACGGCCTCCGAATATCCAGTACAGAACGAGCAGCGGAAGACTTGGACCGGAACACCAGCAGCACGGCATCGGGCTATGGTGGAAGAAATCCCCCTCTCAACTCGGCGCAACTCCGACAAAGGGAATCACGAAATCGAGAGAGAATTGGGGAATTAATTGGTGAATTAAAAGGCCATGGGTGCCCCTCTATATATAGGCTCCTAGGGCGGAGCCAACTTGTCAGCCAGGCAATGTGGGACTAATCCCACATGCCTGGTGCGGCTATGGCTGCTGCGCCGGCCCCCTGGTGGGCCTCTTGGCCCACCTGGGTCAGCCACCCAAGCCCCCACCGAATAAGCTAGGGAATTTTTCCCCTCTTGGGCCTTCTTTTGACCAGAAGGTCCATTAGGGAAATCAGCCTAAATAAATTCGAAAATAAATATATAAAATCATATTTAGACATTAATTACACTAATTAATATCAACCAAATTATATATAATTTATTCTAGCTCCGAAAACTATATCGTCGCTGCCTGATCTCCATCGGACCTCTCCCGGGACGTTCCCGGTGATCTCTTTCCTTTCCGGTTGTCTTGTCGAACCCCCTTAAGAGCGTCGTTCATAGATATCTCCATATCTATCTGACCTCGTTACCGACAACGCTATCTTCTACTCGTAAATGATTTAATTTCTCTATGACCTAGTCACATGCTTGCAAGCTCATTAGACATAATCTCACCGAGTGGGCACTAGAGTATCTATCCTTCTATGCGGACTGGCAATTCCCGCTCTTGAACCCTCGTCTCAACTACTCCCTTCCGATACCCAGAAGTATCACCGTTATTGTCATACTAAATAAGATACGACGTTTAGTGCAATCAAAGTATCTTCCAGGAATAACAATAAGAGTTGGTCTCACGGTCAAAGGCGTAATGACTATGTCCTACAAATATGGGTATGTCCATCACATCGTTCTACCAACTATATAACTTCCATTGCCGACCGGCGCCATGCCCTATGATCGGGAAACCTCGATCATCGATCGCGCAAAAAAAAACTAGTCTTAGTAGAGGCTACTAGGGACCTGGTTGGTTACACATCACACCCGTATTAATGTTTCCGCTTATTACGGTTATAGCATGACACAAAAACATACTATATACAAACGAGATATGATAAAGAAATACACTTTATTAATTGCCTTTAGGCCATATGTCCTTCAGTCTCCCACTTGCACTAGAGTACAAATTAATCCAGATTACAACTTGGTAAAAGCTTAACACCCATAAATAATTGGTGTTTTTCATGCTTGTCAAGCGAAAGAGGCTTTGCAAGGGGATCTGCCACATTCAGATCCGTCTGCACTTTGCAAATCTTCACATCGCCTCCTTGTTCGTACTGTCGTATCACATGGAAGCGTCGGAGAATGTGTTTGGCGGTGGAGTGAGACCTTGGCTGTGACGCCCTAAAATCGGTACTATGTAGATTTAAGCGTTCCCGCCGAAATCCGCATAATAACGATTTTAGGTCGCCCACCAGACATAATGTGCACGCCGAAACATGCGCATTATGTGGGTGGAATTGTGATAACATTACAACAGTTCTGATACATCCACAAATACAACAGAAGATATAATTACAACAACGACTCGAACGAGTCAAGATACAAATGATACAATACAAAGATTCAAAAGACAGCGGAAGCAGAATAGTATCCGACTACGGATAAGATGCAAATTGGACTAAGAGTCCTGAAGATAAGCAATGGCGCCATATCCCTGCCCAGCCAAGCCGGAGGGATTCCCAAGCTAACGTCGTCTGACTTCAAACCTGTTGACTGCACATAAAGCACATCCCAAAAGAGGGTCAGGGCACTCCCTGGCAAGCAAAACCGACTTGCCTACTTTCTACACCATCTCCCAAAATATAGGGGAGGTGGACTTAGCGGCAGCAGCACTAGCAACCTAAAGAGACACGCTACAACTTCCGTCTAATCAGAAAGGGATAAGAGAGCGCATAAGATAAACATCTACCACTAACACCAAACATAACCCATTCTCGAATTAACCCCCTCAACCAAATATGAGGAAGCAATTCGGGAAACTCACACGTTGAACAGTTTTTATTTATAATTTATTGTGAAAGTAATTCTATATTACTAATCAAATTAATTAACATTAATTAGGTGCAAGTTGTCTAGATCTTGTTAGCCAGCATCATCACCAAAGTCGTCCATAACCGTGGACACGGCTCATTGATAAGATTATACCCTGCAGGAGTGCACTACTGTACCCATACTCGCATGATCAACCCAAGCAAGCATCAGGGCTTCTCAACACGACTCATTCCTTCACTACAGCAAGTCCAAGTGCCACCCATATGAGTTGTTACCCGCGTCAAGAGTTCGGCCGAATCTCAATTGCGGACTCATTAGTTTGTGTCCACGCGCCATGCGGCTCAAACCACAGTAGGAACTGTCCGCTTCGCGCGCACCACACCTATATGACCCCCCGTATCACATACCCTCTCATCATCATCATCATCATCATCATCATCATGCACATGCATATGAGCAAATGGAAAACCCAAACTAGTTTCGGCACATGGACAAGCTGTAGATCCGTTCAAAGTCGAGGGGGGCTCCATTGGGCCTCCCACAAGTGGTTAGTGCGCTCAAAATTGGATCCGAGGACAAAATCTCAGTTCCTAGGTCGACACTGAGCAGAACAAAGCACCTCGCAAGGCCTTCCGCATGGTGCCTTATCTTTTAATTATATTACCCCAATATAAGACAACATTTTATTAAGGTAGAAGAATCTATTAAACTAAGCAGATGAATCATAAGACCAACCGACGACTCGCACAAACAACTCTAAGCATGCGCTACGACTCGCAAGGCCAACAGATAAACATACAACGGGTATTAGGTTGTGGGGATAAAGCCGTGTGGGCTGCAGGATAAAGATGTGATGGGATCGTAGTTCAAGAATCGATAACTAGGGTAGCAGAGATCAACGGCAGGAATGAAAGACAATGTATAGGTAAACAAGCAAACTTTGCTTGCCTGGAATCCCGCATGGAAGCAGATCTTGTCGTGGCTCACACATCTCAACGCCGTATCCGCGAAGAAGCAACAAACACTGGAAAGCGTAAAAGATGCATTTTACAACTACGGCAAAAGATCCAGCATGATCATGTGAGAAACATGCATGGCATGTCAAGATGCAATGCGAGATGCACTTAATCCAAATTAAGCGGAACCGGAATTCCGACAATTAATATTTATGTTCAACTTATTTATTTACCAGCAATATTAAATGTTGGTTAGCATGGCAACACATGGCATGGGTGATTTAATTAATTTAAATGGAATCGGGCATTATTTATTTATTACCCCCACACATTCCATATTTATTATTTAGGTGAAAAGCTACACCCGCAAACCCAAGAGATGCAACACATGTAATTATGATGCGAAATGCACAAGATAGATGACATTTTATAAAAGAGGCATAGGGTTAGGGTTTGGGTTCGCACGTTGGATCGGGAGAGATAGGATTCGAAACCGATGTCTTCGGTCCGTAGAGGAAGTAGTCGTCGTCGTGGAAGTAGTCGTCGCGGAACCGGGGCATCGTCGTTTGTCGGTGTCGTGGAAGTGGTCGGGTAGTCGTACTCGGTCATCCCCGTTGACGGGCGCGGGCACGGAGGAGCACGGCAAACGGACACCGGAAGGAAAGCGCGCACGGGCGGCACCGCAACACGGACACGGTGGTCACGACAACGCGGCGCCGGAAGAGGACACGCACGCGCATGTAGCAACACCTCGAAGGGTGGACAACTCGGACAGAAAAAAGGGACGCCGGGGTCTTGCGGGCATTTCACCGAACACCTTGCGGGCGGCGGACACGGAGACGCCACCGGACGGAGAAAACTGTTGGAGCGGAGCGGATGCGCTCGGCGATGGCGACCGGCGTGGTTCGCCGCGGCGGCGCGGACGCGCGTGGCGGAAGTGAAGCACGCGCGCGACTGCGGGGAGAGGCGGCGCGGCGCGCGCACGGTGACTTGGGGGCGCGGCGGCGCGCTGCGGGCCGGAGCAGGGGGGCAGGGTGCGCGGCACGGAGGCGACGACCCGGAGGGCGTGGGATGCGGCCGGCGACGGGAATACGGGGGCGGCGCGGGGCGCAGACGGCGGGCGGGCGCGCGGGGGCGCGGGGTGGAGACGAGGCGGCCGTGGCCGGCAGGAGGAGCGGCGCGGCGGGCGGCTCGGGGCAAGGCTGGCGTGTGGCCGACGGTGGAGGTGACGGGCCGGCCGGAGCAGGGGAGCAAACGGGAGGAGGAGCTCGGGCCGGAGGTGGCTGGCGCGGGGCGCTACCGGCGCGGCGACGGGAATGGAAGCGGCGGCTGCGGACGGCGTCGGGGCGCGCACGACCAGGGAGACAGGGGCCGGCGCGGTTCGGGGCGCCGGGCGGCAGGGACGACGGCCGGCGAGCGGCGCGGGGCGCGCGGAGCAGAGGCGGCGGCGGCCATGGCGCGTGGGGCGGCGGCGGCGCGGCGTGGGAGGCGCGGCGGCTGGCGGCGGCCGCACGCGCGCGGCGAGGTGGGGAGGACGGGGCGCCGGAGGCGTGCGGGGAGCACGGCTCGGGGCTTGCTCGGGCTGGGGCGGGCTGCGGGATGGTTTGGTGCGGGAGGAGGAAGGAGGAAGGAGAGAAAGGAAAAAAAAAACAAAGAAAAGGAAGAAAAGAAAAGAAGGGGGGAAAAGAAAGAAAGAGAGGTGGCAGGATTAATTCGCAAAATCCATAAAAGGGAGGAGGGTGGCTGCAAAAAGTCAGGGGGTGGGAAAGAATTGTCCAGGGGGAAACCCTAGGGTTTGCTTAGGTGGGCTTTTGGGCTTTATTTCTCTCCCCTTTATTATTTTTGATTTATATTTTAAAAACCAAAACGAAGAGGAATTTGAATACGAAACCTTTACAAAATAATTTTAGTTTTGATTAGACAATGTAATAAACTAGTTTTTAACATTTTTAAAAGATTTGAAAATAACACATTTTAATTAATTTGAAATGCATTTGAATTTAATTGTGGAATTAAATTTAAATGCAACAAATTAAATTAATGCGATGCGATGCCATGTCGATGCAAAAAGAAAAACACACAAAACTAAAAGTGGATAAATCCCGGGGCGTTACAATCGACACCACTAACAAGAGATCGCGTCCCGAGATCCACGCCGAGACCACAAGAAGAGAGGGGTAACTATCGAGTCTTCACGCTCCGGGATGAACTTCTCGACACCACTAACAAAGGATTGTTGCTCCACCGAGAAAAACTCGACACCACTAACAAGAGGAGTTGGTCACGTCGATGAAGATTCGCGAAGATCGAACCCTAATAGGATAAAAGGCAAGAGATCGTCCACCCACACGTAGGATCCTAAAACTTTGAAAGTTTAGATAAGAGAAGAGATTCCAAAACAAATAAGATAAGAGAAGAAGTTGAATAGAAGTAAGGAGTAAATAGAAACCTATTGAGATCATTTCAAAAATAATTTTTGTCAAATAGTTTTCGACACTCTAGAAACAACGACCGTTAGCGAGGTTATCCTACAGGCTTTTGTGGACCCGCTGCTTCGATAACCATTTGTATCAAAACAACAAGGAGATCGAAACCAAGGCTCTGATACCACTTTGTGACGCCCTAAAATCGATACTATGTAGATTTAAGCGTTCCCGCCGAAATCCGCATAATAACGATTTTAGGTCGCCCACCAGAAATAATGTGCACGCCGAAACATGCGCATTATGTGGGTGGAATTGTGATAACATTACAACAGTTCCGATACATCCACAAATACAACAGAAGATATAATTACAACAACGACTCGAACGAGTCAAGATACAAATGATACAATACAAAGATTCAAAAGACACCGGAAGCAGAATAGTATCCGACTACGGATAAGATGCAAATTGGACTAAGAGTTCTGAAGATAAGCAGTGGCGCCATATCCCTGCCCAGCCAAGCCGGAGGGATTCCCAAGCTAACGTCGTCTGACTTCAAACCTGTTGACTGCACATAAAGCCCATCCCAAAAGAGGGTCAGGGCACTCCCTGGCAAGCAAAACCGACTTGCCTACTTTCTACACCATCTCCCAAAATGTAGGGTAGGTGGACTTAGCGGCAGCAGCACTAGCAACCTAAAGAGACACGCTACAACTTCCGTCTAATCAGAGAGGGATAAGAGAGCGCATAAGATAAACATCTACCACTAACACCAAACATAACCCATTCTCGAATTAACCCCCTCAACCAAATATAAGGAAGCAATTCGGGAAACTCACACGTTGAACCGTTTTTATTTATAATTTATTGTGAAAGTAATTCTATATTACTAATCAAATCAATTAACATTAATTAGGTGCAAGTTGTCTAGATCTTGTTAGCCAGCATCATCACCAAAGTTGTCCATAACCGTGGACACGGCTCATTGATAAGATTATACCCTGCAGGGGTGCACTACTGTACCCATACTCGCATGATCAACCCAAGCAAGCATCAGGGCTTCTCAACACGACTCATTCCTTCACTACAGCAAGTCCAAGTGCCACCCATATGAGTTGTTACCCGCGTCAAGAGTTCGGCCGAATCTCAATTGCGGACTCATTAGTTTGTGTCCACGCGCCATGCGGCTCAAACCACAGTACGAACTGTCCGCTTCGCGCGCACCACACCTATATGACCCCCCGTATCACATACCCTCTCATCATCATCATCATCATCATCATGCACATGCATATGAGAAAATGGAAAACCCAAACTAGTTGCGGCACATGGACAAGCTGTAGATCCGTTCAAAGTCGAGGGGGGCTCCATTGGGCCTCCCACAAGTGGTTAGTGCGCTCAAAATTGGATCCGAGGACAAAATCTCAGTTCCTAGGTCGACACTGAGCAGAACAAAGCACCTCGCAAGGCCTTCCACATGGTGCCTTATCTTTTAATTATATTACCCCAATATAAGACAACATTTTATTAAGGTAGAAGAATCTATTAAACTAACCAGATGAATCATAAGACCAACAGACGACTCGCACAAACAACTCTAAGCATGCGCTACGACTCGCAAGGCCAACAGATAAACATACAACGGGTATTAGGTTGTGGGGATAAAGCCGTATGGGCTGCAGGATAAAGATGTGATGGGATCGCAGTTCAAGAATCGATAACTAGGGTAGCAGAGATCAACGGCAGGAATGAAAGACAATGTATAGGTAAACAAGCAAACTTTGCTTGCCTGGAATCCCGCATGGAAGCAGATCTTGTCGTGGCTCACACATCTCAACGTCGTATCCGCGAAGAAGCAACAAACACTGGAAAGCGTAAAAGATGCATTTTACAACTACGGCAAAAGATCCAGCATGATCATGTGAGAAAGATGCATGGCATGTCAAGATGCAATGCGAGATGCACTTAATCCAAATTAAGCGGAACCGGAATTCCGACAATTAATATTTATGTTCAACTTATTTATTTACCAGCAATATTAAATGTTGGTTAGCATGGCAACACATGGCATGGGTGATCTAATTAATTTAAATGGAATAGGGCATTATTTATTTATTACCCCCACACATTCCATATTTATTATTTAGGTGAAAAGCTACACCCGCAAACCCAAGAGATGCAACACATGTAATTATGATGCGAAATGCACAAGATAGATGACATTTTATAAAAGAGGCATAGGGTTAGGGTTTGGGTTCGCACGTTGGATCGGGAGAGATAGGATTCGAAACCGATGTCTTCGGTCCGTAGAGGAAGTAGTCGTCGTCGTGTAAGTAGTCGTCGCGGAACCGGGGCATCGTCGTTTGTCGGTGTCGTGGAAGTGGTCGGGTAGTCGTACTCGGTCATCCCCGTTGACGTGCGCGGGCACGGAGGAGCACGGCAAACGGACACCGGAAGGAAAGCGCGCACGGGCGGCACCGCAACACGGACACGGTGGTCACGACAACGCGGCGCCGGAAGAGGACACGCACGCGCATGTAGCAATACCTCGAAGGGTGGACAACTCGGACACAAAAAAGGGACGCCGGGGTCTTGCGGGCATTTCACCGAACACCTTGCGGGCGGCGGACACGGGGACGCCACCGGACGGAGAAAACCGTTGGAGCGGAGCGGATGCGCTCGGCGACGGTGACCGGCGTGATTGGCCGCGGCGGCGCTGACGCGCGAGGCGGAAGTGAAGCACGCGCGTGACGGCGGGGAGAGGCGGCGCGGGGCGCGCACGGTGACGTGGGGGCGCGGCGGCGCGCTGCGGGCCGGAGCAGGGGGGCAGGGTGCGCGGCACGGAGGCGACGACACGGAGGGCGCGGGATGCGTCCGGCGACGGGAGCACGGGGGCGGCGCGGGGCGCAGACGGCGGGCGGGCGCGCGGGGGCGCGGGGTGGAGACGAGGCGGTCGTGGCCGGCAGGAGGAGCGGCGCGGCGGGCGGCTCGGGGCAAGGGTGGCGTGCGGCCGGCGGTGGAGGTGACGGGCCGGCCGGAGCAGGGGAGCAAACGGGAGGAGGAGCTCGGGCCGGAGGTGGCTGGCGCGGGGCGCGGCCGGCGCGGCGACGGGGATGGAAGCGGCGGCTGTAGACGGCGTCGGGGCGCGCGCGGCAAGGGAGACAGGGGCCGGCGCGGTTCGGGGCGCCGGGCGGCGGGGACGACGGACGGCGAGCGGCGCGGGGCGCGCGGAGCAGAGGCGACGGCGGCCATGGCGCGTGGGGCGGCGGCGACGCGGCGGCTGGCGGCGGGCGCACGCGCTCGGTGAGGTGGGGAGGACGGGGCGCCGGGGGCGTGCGGGGAGCACGGCTCGGGGCTTGCTCGGGCTGGGGCGGGCTGCGGGATGGTTTGGTGCGGGAGGAGGAAGGAGGAAGGAGAGAAAGCAAAAAAAAAAGAAGAAAGAAAAGGAAGAAAAGAAAAGAAGGGGGAAAAAGAAAGAAAGAGAGGTGGGAGGATTAATTCGCAAAATCCATAAAAGGGAGGAGGGTGGCTGCAAAAAGTCTGGGGGTGGGAAAGAATTGTCCAGGGGGAAACCCTAGGGTTTGCTTAGGTGGGCTTTTGGGCTTTATTTCTCTCCCCTTTATTATTTTTGATTTATATTTTTAAAACCAAAACGAAGAGGAATTTGAATACGAAACCTTTACAAAATAATTTTAGTTTTGATTAGACAATTTAATAAACTAGTTTTTAACATTTTTAAAAGATTTGAAAAGAACACATTTTAATTAATTTGAAATGCATTTGAATTTAATTGTGGAATTAAATTTAAATGCAAAAAATTAAATTAATGCGATGCGATGCCATGTCGATGCAAAAAGAAAAACACACAAAACTAAAAGGGGATAAATCCCGGGGCGTTACATTGGCTCCTTGGCGTTAGCAATGGCACCTGTATTGTCGTAGAAGAGGATAACGGGGTCTTGCGCGCTCGGGAACACTCCAAGTTCAATGATGAACTTCCTCAGCCACACAACTTCATTCGCGGCTTCGCAAGCAGCAATGGACTCCGACTCTATTGTAGATTGCGCGGCGATGGGTTACTTCCCACTTCTCTAGCACACGGCGCCTCCATTAATCTTGAACAGATAACATGTTTGTGACTTAGAGTCATCGGGGTCTGAGCAGAAACTTGCATCCACGTAACCTGTTACGCGAAGTTCATCATAGCAGCCACCATAGACAAGGAACATTTCTTTTTTCTTATGGAGATACTTAAGAATACTCTTGACAGCAATCCAATGCGCCATTCCAGGATTACTCTGGAAACGAGTTCTCAAACTTAGAGCTAATGCCACATCAGGTCTAGTACTTAACATTGCATACATAATCGATCCTATGGCTGAAGCATAAGGATGTTTAGTCATATCGGCCTTATCCAGTTCCATTACCGGACACTGCCTTTCATAATGTTTTATTCTTGATAACCGGCAGAGAACCCTTCTTTGCCTTCTCCATACCGGACGCTTCAGTATTTTATCAAGATTAGTACTCTGACTTAACGCTAATAGATGTCTTGATCTATCATGATAGATTTTAATGCCTAAGACGTATGCAGCTTCTCCTAAGTCCTTCATGGAAAATTTACTGTTTAAATAATCCTTCACGCTATTCAGAAGTTCCACATCATTCCCAATCAGCAATATATCATCTTCATATAGTGCTAAGAACACAACCGAGCTCCCACTCATTTTCTTGTAAATACAGGTCTCTTCTCAATTTTGGACAAATCCAAAACCTTTGATTACCTCATCAAAGCGAAGATTCCAGCTCTGAGATGCTTGCTTCAATCCATAGATGGAGTGCTGAAGCTTGCATACCATGCCAGCATTTTCTGGATCGACAAAACCTTCCGGTTGTACCATGTACAACTCTTTCTCAATGTTTCCATTTAGTAAGGCTGTTTTGACATCCATCTACCATATTTCATAATCGTAATATGCAGCAACTGCGAATAAAATCTGAATATACTTTAGCATCGCTACCGGTGAAAAAGTTTCATCGTAGTCAATCCCATGAACTTGTCGGAAACCTTTTGCGACAAGCCGAGCTTTATAGACGGTCACATTACCATCATCATCAGTCTTCTTCTTAAAGATCCATTTATTCTCGACGGCCTTGCGCCCTTCGGTAATATCCATCAAAGTCCACACTTTGTTATCATAAATGGATCCTATTTCGGATTTCATGGCTTCTAGCCATTTTTCGGACACTAGACTCGCCATTGTCTCCTTGTAGTTCGTAGGTTCGTCTTGTTCAATTAACATGACGGTGCAAACCATGTTGCCATACAATTCTGGTGCGATACGAGATCTACCAGACCTACGAGGTAGAATACTTTCCTCGACAGTTTCTCCCACTCCATCTGTGGAGGACGTTTCCGGAACAGCTTCCGTTGCACCACTCAGAATTTGAGTTCAGGATCAATGATCTCATCGAGGTCTACCTTCCTCCCACTTACTCCTTTCGCGAGAAAATCCTTCTCTAGAAAGGTACCGGTCTTCGTGACAAACGTTTTGCCCTCAGCTTGGTTGTAGAAGGTGTAACCAACGGTTTCCCGCGGATATCCTACAAAGACGACTTTCTCCGACTTCGATTCGAGTTTGTCGTGCTGTAGTTTCTTAACATACGCCTCACAACCTCAAACCTTCAGAAACGATAACTTAGGCTTCTTGCCATACCATAATTCATACGGTGTCGTTTCAACAGACTTGGACGGAGCCCTATTTAAAATGAATGCGGCTGTTTCTAACGCATAACCCTAGAAGGATACGGGCAAATCGGTAAAACACATCATAGACCGGACACTATCCTATAGAGTACGATTACGTCGCTCGGATACGCCGTTACGTTACGGTGTTCCAGCAGGCGTAAGTTGAGGCACTATGCCACATGACTTCAGATGTGTGCCAAACTCAAAACTCAAATACTCGCCACCACGATCGGATCGGAGATGCTTGATTTTCTTGCTAAGCTGATTTTCAACTTCACTTTGAAATTCTTTGAACTTTTCAAAAGTTTCAGACTTGTGTTTCATCAAATAGATATAACCGTATCTACTCAAGTCATCAGTGAAGGTGACGAAGTAACGATGTCGTGGTATCGGCATAATTGATAGGAGACGGGGGTCCTCTAGCCTATGTATGGATTGTGGGGAAGAAGGTTGGTGTCGTCGAGGACGAGATTAAACACGGCGAGTTTACCCAGCTTCGGATCCCACAGCGGTGGCGAGATCCTACGTGCTGCTATAATTCACTATGAGGCAATAGCCGTGAACAGGTTACAATGTATATGATGCGTATTGAAGCGTCTGCCCTAAAGTCTCCCTGGTGGCTGGCTTATATAGGCGGCCATACCCCAGGGTACAAGGCAAGTACTTGTCCGGCAAGTAAACAGAGTCCTAGACCTAGCCGGCTTAGTTGCCGCCTTCCGTCTTGGGCTTGGTGGCTTGATGGGCTTCGGCCTTCCGCCTTCCTTGGACCGTCCGCCTCCTTCCTTGTACGTCAGCTATCTGGGCCGCTCGGCAGGCTTCAGCCTTACCACCCTTGGGCCACCCTGGACTAGCCGGATTAATCCATGTTGGTTACACCCCTAGTTGATATATCCCCAACATTAGCCCCCAGAAAGGTTGAAGTTCTCCAGGCGCCGGCTTCTTCTTGATTCTTCATCTGCCAATGTTGGCCGCTGCAGGACTTGAACCATTCTGAAAATCAACGAGGCACGCGCGTCTTGATACTGACGCGCGGCCGCCTTTATCCAACACGGTAAAAGACGGCTCCTCTGCAATTTCGCGGAGCATTCTTCTTGACGGATTCCACTTAGCCGTCTCACGACAGTTTGAAAACGGCCTAGGCGGAAATCTCGCCATGATCACAAATCGCGGGAAAAGAGGAGGCGTGGAGATCGTGCGATCATGCGTTGCAGCGGATGCTGGACACGTGTCCGACTAAAAGTGTCGTTGCACAGGGAGCAACGCCTGGCCCTATAAATAGGGGACCGAACGGTTCATTTTCGCCTCCCTGCCTTGGCTCTCCTCGACCTCTTGCCTTTTCCACTTCTCCGCTTCTTGCTTCCGAGCGAACTCCGGCGAGCACATCCCCTCCGACGACCTCCGCGCGCGGCGATGTCCACCGGCCAAGACCTTCCTTCCACGGCGTCAAGCGGTCCGGCGACTGAAACCGCGCCCGCGGCAGCAATGGGCGGCGCGGTATCTCGTCCCACGACGGCGGCGGCGGGCAATGTCGCTGCCGTCGCCCCTCGGGTTCCTACCGCGCTCGCGCCGGCGGCGGTCTCCTCGGCTCCTCCATCATCCACCGCGGCGACGACGGCGAGAGGCGCTCCCGTCGACGAGGAAGAGGAAACGGCGGACCTCGGGTCCCGCTACTGGCTTCCCTCCATAGTCGACGAAGACGCCCTCCAAGACTTGGAGGCCGTCGGCTACCTCCCCACTCGGGAAGACTGCCAATGGAGGGCCGCCTTCGGAGACGTCATTCCGGCTCCGAGAGCCGGGGAGCGGGTAATCCTCACCTCCCACTTAGTTAGGGGAATGGCGCTGCCGCCTTCCGCCTTCTTTTGCGAGGTCTTAGATCACTATGGGCTCCAGCCACACAACATAGCACCCAATAGCATATTAGTGTTAGCCGGCTTCACAGCTCTATTCGAAGGCTACCTAGTTGTTAGGCCTAGTCTAGACTTCTTCAGATACTGTTTCCGTTGCCGGCGACAGACTGTGCCGGACGGCGGGCTAGCAACCTGCGGCAGTGTCACTTTCAACTGCCGCCAGGGCCGCCAATGGTATCCTTAGATACCATACCTTGAATCCGTCAAGGGCTGGACCTCCACATTCTTTTACTGCGAAGACATGGCAGCTCCGGGCCGCCAATTTGGCATCCCGGAATTCGTCAACGCGCCGCCTATGCCCAGCCTATGCTGGGACGAGGCGGTGCCCAAGCTGACGGAGGAACTCCGCCTTTTTCAAAGGCGGATTGAATTCCTCACACGGACGATGGCTCCTCCTCTGCTGGATGGGGTCGACACCGTCATCTGCTGGCTCTGCCGGCAGATCCTCCCCCTGCGGTACAGCCCGCACAAAATGTGTCAGTATTCGCTTACTGCCACGGCCTCTCTCCGCGTAAGCGAAGAGAGGTTGTCGGCTGCCGACCTGGCGTTCCGGCTCCGCAGCCTCGTCAAGGCGGGGCTGGTGAAGGCGGTGGAGGGCGTGCCCATGCACACCCACGACAACCCTCCCCTCGAGGTAGATATCTTGCTCCTTGCCCCTTTTTGACTTTGCCGGCTAATCTTGAGTTCCATTAACACTTGTCTTATTTTTCAGCTCTCCGACTTGGGGGAGGATGACCTGGCTCCCGACTTCTACGAGTCGGAAGCCGGGAAGACGAAGAAGCGCAAGGCATCCGACGCCGCTTCCTCTACAGTGATTGCCGAGAGGAAGAAACAGATCGCATCGGCTACCGAGCCGGCTCTCGCCAACCTTGGCGAGAACGTGGGGATTAACATCCCCCGAAGGTACTCAATTCTGCCTTTAATAGACGACAAACTTCTTCAATACTGGCACCAAATTGACTGTGCTTGCTTTTTATTGACAGGGAAAGGGTCGCAACTTCCCGGTTGACGACCAGGCTTCTTACCAAGGGTAAGAAGCCTCAAGGCAGCTCGCCGGCTACCGTGCCGCCAACTCCTCAGCCCCAAGCCGGCAACTTTATGGGCGACGCTCGTCATTTTGGCTGAGGCTACGGCCGATGAAGCCGCTCAATCGCGCGCCGCCAAGGAAGAGTTGCTGGAGGCGACTGCCGGCGGGTCCCAGAGGGCAGCCCCGACTGCGGGAGGCGGCAAAGTCAGGGACCCTTGGTCCACCTTTAAGGAGGCCAAGGAGTCAGCCTTGGCTTTTGCCAACTTCACCTCCCAGGCCTTCGCCGACTTGGAGGGCGACCTGTCTGTAAGTTTTTACCACTCCAGCATATACATAGTCTTTCCCCCGAGCATTTAGATGGCAGGTCAAAAATAAAAAATTTGACTGCCGGCTTAGTGGTTATTCGACAATATGGTTTATGCCTTTGCTTTGTCCTGCAGGGCCTTGTGTCCGCCAACGTTGAGCTTGTCTCCTCCCGAGTCGAAATAAACCGGCGCTGCCGCGACCTGAAGAAGGAGTGCGAGGCTAAGGACCTGCGGATTGCCGAGTTGGAGGCGGCCCGCAAAAAATATGAAGGTAGGGTTGATCTTCTTTGCCTTCAGCTATATTTTCGACTTATGTTGCCGTCAATCATTTAGTTAGCGAATCCATATTTGTAGAACTGCAAGACCACGCCCAGGATATACTGAAGGCGTCCACTGATATGCAAGCTCTTATGAATGAAGCTTCTGACTTGGCGGCCGCCAACTTGGCGATGAAGGAGGATCACCAGAAGGAGATGGAGGCCCAGCAGCTGAAATTTGCGCAGGAATCTAGCCAGCTTACTGGTGAGGTGGATAGCCTGCGCAAGAAGTTGGCGGAAGCGGAGAAGACGGCTGCCGAGGAAATCTCCAAGCAGACTTCTCGCGCCCAAACTGCTGAGGGCGCATTGGCGGCTCATATGATTGAGCTGTCCGCTTTCCATAACTCGGCCCTTGGTAATTTCTCACTCCTTATTTGATTTTGCCATTTTGCTTAGCCTGAACCAAACTGATGGTTTTATTTTTGATACAGTTCCCGCCGGTTTAGGCGACGACAAGGTTGTCAGCCCCCGCCTGGATCGCCTTGCGCGTCTAGGCGAACTGATCACCGAGACTTTGGCAGCGTCCAAGCGGTTTGCCGCCAAGTTCTTCATCTCCTCTGGCAGCCAGGAACCGACCGAATTCAGCGGCGTGCCCGCCATCTTGGATCAGGCGACCAAACTGCACAAGAGCTCGCTGAAGTCGGCGGCGCGGGGTGGTGCCAAGACTGCACTTGGGCTATTCATGGCGCACTACCCCGAGGCGGAGATAGAAGCCGTCACCGAAGGCATGCCGTCTACATATGAAGACGGCAGCGAGGTCGATCCGGCCGCTGTTCTGGACAGCGTTGCCGGCTACGCCACGCGTGTTGCTGATATGGTGGATACTTCAATCTTCTACCGGCGCCATCCTGTGCCTGCCGGAGGGGAAGCTGGAGCTGCCGGCACGGCCGAGGCGGAGGGGAGTGACAGTTCCGGGGCTGAAGTTGTCAGCCCCCAAGCCTGATGTAGACGCTCCCCCGAGCCATAGCTTTCTTTCCTTGCCTCCTTCCAGCTTTATTTGTCGGACCCTGAAACAATGCAACTTTGACTTGTAATATTTGTATATACTTTTGTTGTTGCTTTGCTAGGCGGAAACTAGCTGACAAGGTTTATTTTGTCTTTATTTATATGGCCCGCCTTAATTTTACCCTGACTTATATGTTTGACTTTTTGTATGTTGACGAAACCTCAGCCGGTAACTTTAGCTGAAACAACCAGGGCTAAACCATGCGTTTAGAATCAGAGACCAAAGCCAACATGTTGGTGTCAAAGACATACTATTAGGCGAACCACATATAAGTAATCAGAGGTAAAGGAATTAGGCGGCGCAAAAAAGTTTATTTTTGCTTTAGGTTGGCTCAAAAGCTGCAAGTATCTACCAGTTTGAACCTTTGCACGGAGCTAGAAAAATAGGTAACTTAGATACATAGGGGAAATATGATTGCAAGAAAAGACAAAAGATGGCATGCTTCTCAACACAGATGAGGAACCATAGACTTTTATTTAATAATCATATTTAACTTATTACAATTATAAATTGCTAAGTGTAGAAAGGACGTAGCTGCTCAATATTCCAAGGCCGTCTTGTTTGTTCGAACGGATCGTCAATGCCTCTTTTGCGCTTGGTTCCCCTTTTTCCTACCGCCTTCTTGCGTATTTTCTTTTCGTCTTCGTCGCGGATGTCGGCAAGGTAGTAGGAACCATTGAGCAGCGCCTTTGTGACTATAAACGGTCCTTTCCATGGCGGGGATAATTTGTGCAAGCCTTTTTTGTCTTGAATTAGGCGGAGAACAAGGTCACCTGTTCGGAAGCTTCGCTTCCGCACTCTCCGGCTATGATAGCGGCGAAGTTGTTGCTGGTACAAAGCGGAGCGATGGAGAGCGACGTCTCTTTCTTCGTCTAGCAGGTCTAGGCTATCCTGTCTTGCACCTTCTACGTCTTGCTTGATGTAGGCTTGAACTCTTGGGGAATCGTATTTCATGTCGGTAGGTAGCACCCCCTCGGCGCCATATACTAAGAAGAAAGGAGTATAGCCGGTGGATCTGTTTGGCATTGTGCGCAAACTCCATAGTACCGACTGTAACTCATCTGCCCAAGCGCCGGCTGCCCTGTGTAATGGAGCTTCGAGACGAGGCTTAAGTCCTGATAAGACTAGGCCGTTTGTATGATCTACTTGTCCATTGGATTGAGGGTGTGACACGGATGCCAAATCAAGCCGGATACCCAGATCGCTGCAGTATTCTTCTATGTCGCCTTGAGATAGGTTGCTGCCATTATCAGTGATAATGCTGTGTGGAACTCCAAACCGAGAGATAATTCCCCAGAGGAAATTGGTGGCTGTTCGTGCGTCAAGTTTATTGATCGGTTTAGCCTCGACCCATTTGGTGAACTTGTCGACAACGACCAATAGGTGGGTGTACCCACCACGCGCCTTCTTGAAGGGACCCACCATGTCTAAGCCCCAGACCACGAACGGCCAGGTGATTGGAATCGTCCTCAGTTCCTGTGCCGGCAAGTGAGGGTGACGGGCGTACAACTGGCAGCCTTTGCATGTCTTTACGATGTTCTCGGCATCTTGTTTGGCGGTAAGCCAGTAGAAACCTTGATGGAAAGCTTTGGATACAATGGACCTGGCGGAAGCATGATGCCCGCAGGTGCCAATATGTATGTCCTTCAGAATTTCCCGGCCTTCTTCCGGCTGTATGCACCGCTGATAGATGCCGCACGTGCTTCGCTTATATAGCTCGCCTTTTATTATCGTGAATGCCTTGGCTCGCCTTATGATCTGTCTTTTTAGCATCTCATCGTCCTCCGGCAACTTTCTGTCGATTAGGAAATCGAGATATGGGACTGTCCAATCCGGCTGTATCAAGTAGACAGCGATACTTGCCGCTTCTACCTGTTCTTCTGCATCGGGGTCCATCAAGTCGGCGCCTTTAATGGATGGCTTGTGCAAATGTTCCAGGAAAATATCTTTTGGTACCTTTTTGCGTTCTGATCCTAGTCTTGCAAGTGTGTCTGCCGCCTCGTTCTCAGCTCTTGAAACATGCCGGACTTCGTAGCCCGCGAAGTTTTTTGCGAATTCGTCAACTTTGGCTTTGTATGCCGCCATTGTTGCGCTTTTTGCATCCCATGTTCCGCTTACTTGCTGCGCGACCAAATCTGAGTCGCCATAACAGAGGATTCTTTTGACGCCTAGGTCGTTTGCCACGTGTAACCCATGAAGCAAAGCTTCGTACTCGGCAACGTTGTTGCTTGCTGTGAAGTGGATTTGCAACACGTAGCTAAGCTTGTCACCTTTAGGCGTGCGTAGCACGACTCCAGCCTTTGAGCATATATGATCCGTCAAAGTGCATGACCCAATATTCTGATTCGGGGAGTGTCGTTTCCTCCATGGCCTCTGTCCAGTCGGCGACAAAATCTGCAAGCACTTGAGACTTAATGGCGGTCCGTGGTTTATAGACTATATCAAAGGCGGCAAGTTCGATGCCCCATTTGGCAACTCGACCTGTTGCCTCTGCATTGTTGATTATGTCTCCCAACGGTGCCTTGCTGACCACTGTCACTGTGTGTTCCTGGAAGTAATGCCTAAGCTTTCTGGCGGCAAAGAATACACCATAAGCCAGCTTTTGGTAATGCGGATACCTCTGCTTGGAGGCGGAGAGTACTTCACTCATGAAGTAGACCGGTCGTTGCTCACACGTCGCGGCTTCGTTCTCCTTTCTTTCCATAGCCAAGACAACGCTGACAACAGCTCATGTTGCCGCGATGTACAGCAGCATTGGTTCCTGTGATCGAGGTGCTGCCAATATCGGAGCGGATATGAGGGCCTCCTTAAGTTGTTGTAAGGCGGCGTCTGCCTCTGCTGTCCACTCAAGGTTGTCAGATTTCTTCAATAGCCGGAAGAGAGGCATTGCCTTTTCCCCTAGGCGGCTTATGAAACGACTGACGGCCGCTGCCGATCCGGCTAGACGTTGCACGTCCTTCAGACAAGTAGGCATGGATATGTTTTGGATGGCGTTGATCTTCTCCGGATTAACCTCGATCCCTCGTTCTGAGACGATAAACCCGAGCAGTTTGCTGTCTGGAACTCTGAAAACGCACTTGGCGGGATTGAGTTTCATTTGATACCTCCGGAGATTCTGAAACGTTTCTTCCAAATCCTCTAGGAGATTTGCCTTCTTTTTTGACATCACCGTGATGTCGTCTACGTAGACGTGAACATTGCGACCGATCTGTTCGTGCATGTAGTTTTGCATACAGCGCTGGTATGTTGCCCCTGCATTCTTCAGGCCAAAAGGCATCGTGATGTAGCAGAAAGTCCCGTATGGAGTGGTGAAAGATGTTTTCAGTTGATCCGACTCTCTCATCTTGATTTGGTGGTATCCTGAGTAGGCGTCCAAAAAACAAAGCAGCTCGGAGCCTGCTGTGGAGAATACGACTTGGTCAATTCTAGGCAGCGCAAAGGGATCCTTTGGGCAGCACTTGTTAACACCGGTATAGTCAATACACATCCTCAGCTCTTTATTCTTCTTTGGAACAAGTACAGGATTCGCCACCCAATCAGTGTGTACAACTTCTTTTATGAAATTGGCGGCCTTCAGCCTATTTATCTCCTTTCCTATAGCCTTGCGTCTCTCATCTCCAAAGCGTCTTGTTGCTTGCTTCACCGGCTTGGATCCTTTTATGACGTTGAGTGAGTGCTCGGCAAGTTCCCTCGGTACACCAGGCATGTCGGAAGGCGACCATGCAAAGATGTCACGATTCTCACGGAGGAACTCGACGAGCGCGCCTTCCTATTTGCTGTCAAGGTTGGAGCCGATGACAACTTGCTTAGACTTGTCACCTGGGATGAGGTCCGCCTTTTTGGTGTCTTCTGAAGCTTCGAAGGTCTTCTTGACATCAATCTTTGGCTTTGGCATGGAGTTGTCTGAATCCGCCCCGAGCAGCGCGAGTTCTTCCTTGTGGATGACGGCTTCTGCGAAGGCGGCCATGCCACGCTCGCACTCCTTGGCTTTCTTGAAGTTGCCGGAAATCATGATGGTTCCGTTCTCCCCCGGCATTTTAAGCTTGATGTATATGTAGCACGGCCTTGCCATGAACTTGGCGAAAGCCGGTCGTCCGAAGATTGCATGGTAGGCGCTTTTGAAGGGGACAACTTCGAACCAGAGGAACTCTGAGCGGTAGTTCTCTTTTGGTCCGAAAGTTACCTTCAGCCTAATGCACCCCATTGACTTTGCTTGCCTGCCGGGCACTATGCCGTGAAAAGCGAGGTTGCTGTGGTCCAGCTGATCCTCTGATAGGTTCATGCGGCTTAGTGTGTCATAGTACAGGATGTTGAGGCTGCTGCCGCCATCCATGAGTACCTTTGTGAGTCTGAAGTTGTCGACAATGGGATTGACGACGAGGGCGTACTTGCCTGGGTGAGGAACATGATCAGGGTGGTCGGACCGGTCCCAGGTGATCGTTGCTTCCAACCAGTTCAAATACTGAGGGACGTCCGACAGTTTCGCGTTGAGTTCGCGCATTTCCGCCTTATCCGCCTTAGCCGAAGGCGTGCCGACAAAGCACACAAGAGATTCCTTGACCTTCGGATATGGCTTCTTTTTCTTGGCGGCCGCGTCATCCTCGCTTGAGATAGACATGTCGTCGTCATCCTCATCCTCCTTGTTGTCTTTCTTGTCGTTCTTCTTTGACTTCTTTGACTTCCAACCGACTGTGGGGTCCTTTTTGAAGTCGTCCATGAAACGACACTCGCCAAGCATATGGTTGACCTTGCCCAATGAGGCGTGGATGGGACATGGCAAAAGTTTTGCCTGTTCATAAGTGATTCACGCCGCCTTAGGCCCTGAGCCGGCGTCGCGACCATCTTTCTTATTCTTCCACTTCTTTTTGCCGGCATTCCCTTGGAATGCTACGGCTACCTCGTTGGAAGGTCCGGCTTTGTCATCTGCCGCCTGCTTGCGCTTGTTGTTCCGCTTTGGTATGATGTTGACGTCTGGGTCATCGTCCCAGGCGTCGTCATCCGCCGCCGCGTATTGGGCGGCTAGGTTGAGCATCTCACCAAGGTCAGTGATTTGCTCGCGGACGAGCCGATGATGGAGCAAGGACTTCTTCTGCAGGCCCGTGTAGAAGGCGTGGATAGCTTGTGCGCCCGAAACACCATGACAGTTGGCTTTTTCGGATTTTCAACGGCTAACAAAATCTGTCATGGTTTCGTCCGGCTTTTGGATACAGCGTTGCAAATCCGTGTAGGTATTTGGACGCTTGTATGTTCCTTGGAAGTGCTGGGAGAAAACCTTTTCCATGTCGTACCAGCTATGGATAGACTTTTCAGGAAGGTTGTCGATCCAAGCTCTTGCCGTGCCCTCCAACATGAGAGGTAGGTAACGGACGGCAATGAAGCTGCTCCCGCCGGCAATTTCTATGGCCATGGCATAGTCGGCTAGCCATGAATCCGGCTTAATGAGGCTGTTGTACCTAGAACAGTTTTTTGACACTGATGTCATGTCCTTAGGGAACGGCTCTCTGCGGATGGCGTCACCGAAGCACTTTGGTCCAGAGTATAGCGGCTCCTTTCCTCTTGCTATGTCTTGTAGGCGGTGTCGTGCGTCTTTTGGATCGAGCTGCCGCGCGCCTCTGTTTGCGTCTGGCTCGTCCTACGCTGCCCGGCTTATGCTGCGCATGGGTCCTTCTGCCTCCTCTTTCTTCTTGCTGCCGGTGCTACGCTGCAGAGACCGGCTTCGACCTCTTCTGGGAGGGTCGTTGCCGACATCTTTCCTAGGCGACGGCCTATTGTTCCGGCTACCGCCTTTGTCGCGTCTTGGCTGGGATGGAGGTGACAGGTCTCCTCTGCTTCCTGTCCTTGAATTCTCGTCCCGCCTTGGCTTTGGCCGTGGCGTCTTCTTTGGAGGTGGCGTTGCCTTCCTTTTGTCGCCATGGCTACTGGAGCCAGACGGGCCTTCGGGGTCGCCGCCAGGTGCAGCTTTGCACTTTCCTGACTTAGACTTTAGGTCTCCCCCGCGAGCATCCGCCATGTGGCCGTAGGAATCAGCGCGAGCTTGTTGTTCTAGGGCCTTGCTTACGAAGTGTCTTGCATTGGCCAGCTTTTCCTCCGCCGTGTAAGTGTTGTCGCCCAGGGTATCTAGCGCGGCGGCCGCGTTGAGGACGGGGGTGCAGAAGACAACATCTCCCCTTCTGTCCACGCGTTGTGGTGCCGTACGCCAGTCGAACCCGAGATCTTGAGCCGCTGTCGTTGCTTGTGTTGGCGGCTCCTTGCCACGGCGGTTTTTTGATGACCTTTTCTCCTCAAAGAGTTGCCGGCTTGTTTTGGCCGACATCTTCTCCTGTTCTTTCTCGATCTTCTTCGCAAGGCTCTCAACGTGCTAGTCTCTTTTTCGCAGGAAGTCAGAGTGCTTAAGCATGTTAAGCCTAAGCTCTTCCACTTCGTCAAGTGGGGTGTCTTAATTCACCGGAGTATTCATGATCTCGTCTACTTCTTTGATGACGGAGAGCAAATCCGTGGGTTTGCTGCTGGCGCCTTTCTCGAGGCCAGTTTTCTTCTTTGCGCGCACCTTGTCGGAACTTTCAATGAGTTGACCGGCAGTGGTGTCGCCGGCATCTTCCACCGGCTTGTTTTGCACTTCCGAAGTAACTGGGGTTGTCTCGTTACCGACAACAACCATCATAGCCACCTTGTCAGGCATGTCAGTATCCGCCGTGCCCTCTGAAGGAGCCGGATTACCACAGGAAAAGCGGGTTTTGATCTTCTCTTCGAAGAGACTAGCATCATCATCAGAGTCAGAGTCTACGTTGACTTGAACGGTAGATCTGGATCCGGCATCTGACATCGCATCCTCTTGGAGAGCAGGGAGGATTGACTCAGGATCGTCGTTTTCCGGCTGGGAGTCTGGTCCCAGTCCGACAACTCCGACGAAGTGGAAATCAGATTCGGTCGACTCCTGGGAGAAGGCGGATTCAGATCCATCTTGTCGGTCGACTGCTTGGTCGAAGGGTTGGTGGGTGGGGTTGTAGAAACGCGGTAGGCCGTACGCCTCTGGCGTATACCCGATGAAGACGTCGATCCCTCCGATCGGTACGATTGCGCATCCGATAAGGTAGTCGTCCGCCGGGAGCCAGGACTCATCCGAGTTGACGTAGCTGTGGCCGCCATACCTTGTGACGCGACCGACGGCGATCTGCTTGCCCACGCCGCCAAGTGTTCCCGCCTGGAACGTGACGCCAGGAACCTTATGCCCCACGGTGGGCGCCAACTGTCGTGGTATCGGCATAATTGATAGGAGACGGGGGTCCTCTAGCCTACGTATGGATTGTGGGGAAGAAGGTTGGTGTCATCGAGGATGAGATTGAACACGGCGAGTTTACCCAGCTTCGGATCCCACAGCGGTGGCGAGATCCTACGTGCTGCTATAATTCACTATGAGGCAATAGTCGTGAACAGGTTACAATGTATATGATGCGTATTGAAGCGTCGGCCCTAAAGGCTCCCTGGTGGCTGGCTTATATAGGCGGCCAGACCCCAGGGTACAAGGCAAGTACTTGTCCGGCAAGTAAACAGAGTCCTAGACCTAGCCGGCTTAGTTGCCGCCTTCCGTCTTGGGCTTGGTGGCTTGATGGGCTTCGGCCTTCCGCCTTCCTTGGACCGTCCGCCTACTTCCTTGTACGTCAGCTATCTGGGCCGCCCGGCAGGCTTCAGCCTTACCACCCTTGGGCCACCCAGGACTAGCCGGATTAATCCATGTTGGTTACAACCCTAGTTGATATATCCCCGTCAAACGATAACCATTGTGTGTTGACACGCTCATTGGTCCACACACATCTGTAAGTATGACTCCCAACAAGTCCGACGCCCGTTCAACGAAACCTTTGAACGGTGTCCTGGTCATTTTGCCCATAAGGCATGGTTCGTATGTATCGAGGGATCCAAAATCCAACGAGTCCAAAAGTCCATCGGAGTGGAGTTTCTTCATGCGCTTTATACCAATATGACCAAGACGGCAATGCCACATATACATGGAGGTATCATCACTACACTTAATCCTTTTGGCATCTATGTTATGGATGTGAGCACTACGATCGAGATTCAACAAGAATAAACCATTACTCTTGGGAGCATCAACATAAAAGGTATCATTCATTGAAATAGCACAACTGCTTGATACTGATTTAAATGAATAACCGTCTTGTAACAGGCAAGAGCCACTTATAATGTTTATATTCAACGATGGTACAAAATAACACTTATTTAAAACCAAAACTAATCCCGTTGGTAGATGTAGAGGGAGCGTGCTGAGAGCCACCACGTCGACTCTCGATCCGTTGCCGACGCGCATCGTCACCTCATCCTTAGCCAGCAGCCTCTTATTCCGCAACTCCTCCTAAGAGTTACATATATGAGCAACAGAACCAGTATCAAATACCCAAGTGTTGCTACGGGCGGATGTATGGTACACATCTATAACATGTAAATCAAATATACCTTGCTCTTTGTCGACTATCTTGCCAGACTTCTTGTCCTCCGGGTACTTGGGGCAATTGCGCTTCCAGTGACCTTTTCCTTTGCAGTAGAAGCACTCAACGCCAGCTCTGGGACCAGATTTGGCAGTCTTGGGCTTGGCAACCAGTTTGCCCACCCTCCTGGAATTCCAGCTGTTCTTTCCCTTGCCACCGGATTTCTTAAAATTGATGGTCTTGTTGACCATCAACATCGTGTGCTCCTTCTTGATCTCCACCTCAGAAGTCTTGAGCATCAAGAACACTTCACCCATGGACTTAGCCTTGCCCTGCATGTTGTAGTTCATGACGTAGCCTTTATAGCTAGGGGGCAACGATTGCAGCACCATATCAAACGACAGCTCATCGGGAATCTTGCATTCCAGAGCATTCACGCGTTGAACGTAGCCAGACATCTTGACCACGTGCTCGCTCACACTGCTATGCTCCTCCATCTTGGCCAAGAAGAAAATCTCAGAAACTTCATATCTCTCAGCTTTAGCCTGGGCGCAAAGACAACCTTGAGATCAGGAATAATCTCAAAGGCACTCATATTCTCAAAGCGCTTCTGCAGGTCGGCTTCCATGGCGAAGAGCATGCCACTCTGGACAAAAGAGGAGTCCTCCGATTTGGTCTGGAAGACCTTTTCCTTATCCTCTGAGGCTTCAGCTGCGGGAGGGTCACCTATGGCGGCCTCAATGACGTAGGCCACCCTATGGGGAGTGAGGAGGGTCCTCAGGTTGCGGAACCAGGCCATCAAGTTTGACCCATTGGTCTTAAGCTTTTCTTTCTCAAGGAACAAACCTAGGTTAAACGAGGGGCGAGACATCTACAATAGAATTTGCAACAACATAAGACTTTTTTCATAATAATTTTGAGTTATAGTATTTTTAGAAAATAACTAACATAACTCCCACTCAAACAAACATCCCTCCTGGTCGTTTAAGCGATTACACGACCCCCATCCATTGCACCACCCCTCATCCTCAGAGCCGGCAGCACAACTTCAAGGGTAGACAATTGTCCATCACACCAATTTTGTGACTCATGCTCGACCTTTCGGCCTCCGTGTTCCGAGGCCATATCTGCATATGCTTGGCTCGCCACTATAACCTCCACGTAACGCTTGTGCAACATGGCTTATACCCACTGTATGCGAACGACGATATGTCTGACACCCGATCGTCACGGCCTGCCTCATAACGTAGAACTTTCTTGGTGGTGCTCGTTGGAGGAAGAAAACTAGTGGTATTTTTGAAGGGATCATCTTATATATGATTACCGTCGCGTAACTAATATATACTAATATATATATAATCACACAATATAAGATGCACACAAAACATCAAATGTAATGCAATGTGATATAGTCCATTGCGCCATGGTCTTCTTGGCGCCCCCAGTTCATAAACAATTTAATAAACCTACCTTGACCATATCATATAGCCCCTGCAAAATAAAGTTAGACGCTTCTACTTTATGTTTTGCATATTTTACGTGGCTGGGGTTTTCGTAAAAAGAACCGCTTCTTACCTACGAACTTAAGACGACAACAACGATCCAATAATTGCATATTTAAGCATCCCTTTCGGGCCCTCCAGTGAAAATGCAAGACCAACTAAAGAGTGAGAGAGACAGACACCCGCTAGCCACAGATACGGTACAAGCCGTATGTCAGTAGTGGAACCAGTCTCGCGTAAGCGTACGCGTAAAGTCGGTCCGGGCCGCTTCATCAACTCGATGCCGCTGGAATCACAAGTGCACGCTAGAGGGTAGCAAATAACATGTAGCATACTGCACTTAAATTATGGCAAGTACCTGTGTATAGTGCAAATCACTGGATCGATTCGTTTGCACACATAGTTTACGATGAAATATCACAACAAAGTATCAATTTTATTACACCAATTATCCAGGCTTACAAAATATTCATTACAAGATGCATAGCGCAAAGATCGCTTTTAAAGAATAAGCAGCGGAAATACAATAACAGTGAGTCTCCATCATCTTCATGTTGCCACAGGCGAAAACATGTTGGTTGTAGACTCGAAACCTTTAAACGAAACCTCACTCGTCATCTGATCAATCTGCAATAAGAAAAACATTGCAACAACGTGGGTCAGATTCCATTAAAAATGAAGTCTGGCAAGTGACACTATGGTGGACACTTAGTGGAATAACTCTAATAACCTATATGCATATTTGGCTGGTGGAGTTCAAGGCTATTTTGCATAAAGCGAATTTTTCCTAACTCTTTGGAAAACACTTTTCTTCTATTCGAGACATCTGTGGCATGAAATCCACTGTCTCATTCTACCCTTGTTCACCCATCAAGTTTTATCTTAGAAATTGGAATGGTGGGATTCTCCGTTGACGTCCTTGATCAACTGCTCAAATTGTCCGTACCGGGGACACGGCTAAGTACTTAGTTTTACACTCTGCAGAGGTTGTGCACGTTCACCATTGTACCCATTCAGCCCAAACTATCCTTTACACTCTCAAGTGATGAGGAAAAGGAGAAGAATGAGACGAGATCTTTCAGAAGCATTTTCCTCCCCACTCTGGCTTGACCCGTTCCACCTAACACCCTCTACATATGCTTGTCAAGCCGGGGCGAGTCCATGCAACTTAGTTGATCAAGTCAGACCCCATTGGCAATGGCTGCACTTGAAGCAATCTTCACTCGGAGTTCTTCAGATCCCTTTGTTCCTGGGTTGCTATCCACAAGTGCACTCTGAGGTGAAAACCACCATGCTCATGGCCCTAAGTATAGTAGAAACTACCTTATGCAAAGACAAACACGAGCACATCCCTGAGTAGCCTCTAAACATAAACCATTCAACCAATCCACCTAGGTGGTTCTTTCTTAACTTAGTAGAATTTAGATTTTCACAAAACAACATTTGCATAGCATCAATAATTCTACTAAGTATTATATAGGTACCTAGACACAGGAATAGGGGAAATCTAAACATGGCTTGGACAACAATACTATCCTACACATGCTTACATAAAAATACACTAAGTAATGCATAGAAAAGTATTAGGAAGTTTATGAGGTGTGCCACTTGCCTTTGGATGATATCTTTGCTCACAAACTCTTTTCAACGTAACTTGAGACTCTCCGTTCAATCTAAACAATATAGACAAACAACAATACAACAATCAACATAAAACACAACATCACAACGCATACAAACACATACATAATGAACAAACAAGTTTCAAAAACTTCTAAGGAAAATATGTCATGCATGATGTGCAAAATATTTCTAAGGACTAGAGATGCATGTCATGCTATGAAAATCTTCTAAGTTAAGTGCAAGGAAAGAATTTGGACAAAATGATTAAGTACCAAGGTCATAAGTTGGACAAAATACTTTGCTATAAATCATCTTGAATAAGCACTCTAATGGCTTAGTCATGATGTGTATAAATACTTAGAGAAAATACTAAGTCTATTCTTCAAGGTGATTGGATATTCACTATAGTGAGAGAGACAGACACCCGGCCAGCCACTTATGATTGTGGGACAGGTCTCATGTACGTGGACATGTGAGGTTAGTCTCCAGGCCGCTTCATCTCACTATGCTGCTAGGATCCAACAAACTTCAAAGATGGTAATAACATGATCAAAAATTGTTTATGTCTAAAGTGAAAGATAAGATTAGGAAAGAGGGAAAAGATAGAAAGAAGGATGCAGTTGGTCTTCCAGGAATCTTCTGTTTGCTTCCTTGTAGATTTCTCCTTGACGTGATGACTTCATTGCAATTTGTAGAGTTGATGGTTCTGAAGACTTGAAGGTGTTGACAGCATCCTGGTTGGTTTTGAATATACTTAGTTATCTTGAGGTCTAAGAGAAGAAGGGAAAAGAGAGAGAAGGGAAGCAAGACTTAGAAAATGTAGCTGGTTGGTCTTCATGAAATTCTTCTTGATTTTCTTCTAAGTGCTTCTACTCCTTGGCCTTCTAGGTCCTTGTTGGATATCCCATGTATGTAAGTGCTTAACACTTTACCAGAACACTAATTTCAAAATAATCCTAACTTAAAGAAAATAATGAAGAATTTTTCCTATGAGAAGTATAACTACAAACTAAAATATTTTATGCATGAAATGCAATTTTTCTTAAGAAAGCATCATAACAACTTTTGTGATTTTTATAAATATGCATGAACCTATAAATGATATTTAATTAATTTCTATTATAGCAAAATATAATAAAAGGGGTAAGTACAAGATTAAAGTTTTTCTGTGACTAAATTTTTATAAAATAAGATAATGGACAGGGGGCACTTAAACAAATTTTCAGCAATTTGATTTACTCAAAAATAATGTTTCTATTAAAGGTTATGTCAAAAATTACTCATACTATTCAAATTAAACCTATAATTGTTAAATCGTAAAAATAATGCTCAAAAATATTTTCTAACAGAGACATCATATTCCAAATATTCTAAAGTTTCTAAAAAATATTTATTTGCAATTTTTGGAAGTTATGACAAATAAAATCAAATCCTCCATTTGAAATTCGAATAATTTAAACTAAGTGAAATTTGAATTCTAACAGAATTAACACATTCTACATGTGGATGGCTTTCCAAAGATATTTTATTTACAAATTTTGAACTTATAGAATTAAAACAATAACTAAAACATTGTTTTACACGTTTCTGTAAATAACAAGTTAGTGCACGACTAAAATACAATTTTTTATTATACCACTGTATTCTACACGTTCATAAGATTCCATAGACTACAAAAACATTGAAAACGGAGTTACGGTTGAATTGATATGAATTTCTAAAATTTGCCTAAAATATGTCCAAAGTCAAATCCGAAAATGAAAATGTTTGACACGTGGCAATATTCTATTGGCTGAACTGGTTATCAAGCTGCTGACCAAGCAGCCTACTTGTCAATTGCTATGTGTCGCTATCCTATTAGCCAACATGACATCTAATCTGAACCACGGATTGACGATCAAACGGTCGAAGACGAATTCAGCCAAGACAAAGTGGTGCTCACCCGAAGACGACGGCGGCAACTCAGGCGATGGACGGAGCCGGCGTTCTGATGGCTCCCCGGGCTCAAGAAGGCGATGGTGAGGACCATGTCATCACGGTGGAGTCAATGGTGGCGTCGGCGGCGAGTATCGCATCTCGGAGCGGCGTGGCTGCGTGGCCGGAGGCGCGGCTTGCTCCAGCGACCTTCGGTTCATGCACGAACTCCTCATTCGGCTGCAGGAAAGAAGCGATTAAGGGGTCGGGGAGATGCGCACGGATACGGGGAAGAGCAAGGGGAGAGTCTCGGTCTCAGGCCTTGGCTCACCTTGCCAGAAAAGAAGAAAACGGCGGTGGCAATGGACAAACTCCGGCGAGCAAATTCGCGAGCCCGGAGGCACGATTCGGAAGAGGGTGAGAGGGGAAAGAGAGAGGAGGTCGAGGGGGTTTATCGGGAAGGGTCAAGGTGCCGATTAGGCTTTAATCGCCGTCAATCAAGGAGAGCAATATTTGGTTCAAAAATGGCAGCATGGTCTCCGGCGGGCAAATACGAAAGATTGGAGTCGTTTCGGAGAGGGCTTTTGAAAGGGAATGAAGGAGGAGGTCGTGGGCTTTAATTAGGAAGAAACGGCGCGTGATTTAATGGAGTAAATCGTCCGGAATCAATTTGGCAAGAAACTGCATCGAGTTGTTCGTCGAGCTTGATTTCCATCCACTGGATGTTGAAGACAATTCTGACGTCATCGCAGACGTCAACAATTTTTCTTTTTCTTTATCTAAATTTTAATATTTATTTCATATCTTTTGTTTTAAGTATCCAAATGAAGTCAAATAAAATTCTAAAAATTTGTAAAAACAATTTCTTTATGTTAAACCAGATGTGGCAATGTTTTGAACACTTTTCGAAAATCCAAATTTTGAATGATTGATTAAATTCAAACTTGACACTTAATGTCTAATTTGAAAACATGGCTTAAATAATTTCATTTTTGGCTAAATAAAATTTATAAAAATACAACACTTATATCGGTTTGAAATTAAGTTAATTAAACTCATTTTCCAATGTTAAAACATTTTTGTCTTTAGTACAATATTAAATAACATAACACATCTATTTGAAATGACAAGGGAGATTAATGTATTTTTTTAATTAAAAATATTTTGTGCACCATTAAGTTGATATTATGATAAATCATTTGAAAAGTCCATAAAATACCTTTGGAAAAGATTCTTGATTTATTCCATTTCTTATATTGAATATGTTCATGATAATGATTTTATGGTTTGAAAATTAATGAAATGCCTATTTGGATAATTCATTAATTATAAAATCTATGAAGTTTTAAAGTTATAAACTATAGACTTGTAATTTCCAAAACTATGTTTTGAACTCAGGTAAAAGAATGAAAACTATTTGGCAAATATACCAGGTATTAACTAGTTTAAAAGAACCTTTGTAAATATTATTTTAATTTATGAATAGCTATGGCTAAGTGGTTGAAAACAAATACTTATAAAGAAACTTTTTATTACAAGAAAATTGTTTGAAATTTTGTAAACCATTTGTCAAATTATATATTGAAGTTTAAGAAAAACAATGGATAGTAAAATGTTTAACTTGAAACAAGGTTTGAAAATAGTGTTTACTTGAGATATTTGAAATATTAAACTTTTTGAAGATGCTTGAATTATTTTATAGTTTGTTTTCTTATGCATTTTATTGTTTTATTTAATCATAAACAAAAATATAATGTTTTAGTGATTTTGAAACATTCCAAAAATAAAGGGATGTTATAGACTACCACCCTCAAAAGGAATCTCGTCCCTGAGATTCGGAGAGGCTAGAAAGACAAAGAAAATGCTTGGAATGATTCTGATAACTCGAAAGGGAAGTAATCTAGCTGTTGACATGGAAACTGCAAACGAGTAGAGAATGATTCCGCTGATTGGGGAAAGCTAGAAAGAAATATAGGCTTGGATCTCCGGGTTTAGGCAACTGGGTTTGAATTATCTGGGTGGCTACCACCCTTAAAAGAAAAAAATTGTTGATAGTCAAACATACTAATGCACAACCGAAAATCAAGGCAATTCCTTACAAACAACTCCTAACAAACTTCAAACAACCGGGTAAACACAATCAAACAATCTAGTATTGTCAAACTTGTATGACCAATACACTTGCACGATATCGTTGTTCTATTTAAGTGGTGGTCAAATCTATCTCCTTCGTGGGTGCTTCAAGTTCTTGTTCAACTTTCTTGGATATCTTCGAAGTGTTGGCCGAATCCTTGTTCTTCAGTGGTCTTCCATGCATGTAGAACTTCATGTTGAATTGAAGCTTTTCCATATGAAGCAGTAGAATAATACTTAGACTATAAGAACATGGTCATATAGAATAAGATAAGGTATTTTTCAGAAGGTTGATAGTAGACGAGAGTACGAGGAAGATAAAATGAAAAGTTTTGTTTTCATAAAACTGAATAAAAATAGATTTTGGATCCAATGGTCAAATCGTATTTCTATCCAAACCTAGGGATTCGAACCTACAGGCAACACAGTGTTCTGATTGTGGGGTTATGACTCCATAAGAACAGGGGTAGTCACTTACTGAAGTGTAGTTCGTGAAGGGGACTGCATGCGGAGGTCAAGACCCTCGAGGGGCACGACGACGCTGCTCGCCAGACCTGAAAAGGAAACACCCACGACAGAGATAGACGTCGGCCCGTACCAAGGTTCAAGGCCCTCGTGAGGAGGTAAGACCGCTACTCCTGCTTGTCTATATTGGATTATGGAGTTTACAGTACAGCAGGGCTTGCCGAGGGCCCCCTTCAGGCAGTTCTTGCCTGGGGAGGGAAGCGATGACCTTCTTCCTCCTCCAGCAAGAGGCTATCCTGCTTGGGATTGCTAGGGTTTACAAGTGTTGTGGTAAGCAAAAAGGCCGACCCCTGCTACGATGGAAGTCTTGTCCCTTCTATAGGCGCCTTCGGCGCTCTCGTTCTGCTTGGCCTTCCAGGTGGTTCCCACATGGCAGAGGCATGGTGGAGCAGGATTCCACGGCGGCCCGTTCGTCCATGGACGCGGTCCATCACTAATAAAGGTGGGCGCGGTGGCCGACAGGCGGCCGTCCGTGCAGTACTGCACGCAGGGGAGGTAGTCTCTGAGGTGGAGCCGGCGATGACGTTCTCTTTGGAGGGTTGCGCCATCCACCTGATTTATCACCAGAGTGGAAGGTCCTGGCAGTTCTGCAGCAGGCGGCGCAACTTTATTGACTCCTTTATCACCAAAACGGCAACGGGGTGCTTGCGTCACCACGTGGGCGTGGCAGAGGCCATGTGCGCCCCGCCGTAATTCCTTGGCCGTGACGTTTCCCCACAGGCCTGGGGAGGCCTGTGGAGGGATTCATGTTGACTTCCCTCCAGACGCGCTGGCGCCTCGGGAAGGTCTCCTGAAGCGAGGGACCCCTTGAGGCCCTCGTTTCCTATTCAGGCCCTCGAGGGGAATTGCCTCTCGAGGGTCCCGCCAGGCGGCGAGGCCTGGTCCTTAGTCGTTTTGTCTGACTAGCCAGCGTGCGAGGCCTGGGGGGAGTGGGCTCTTGATAGCCCAGTCCCCACTGGGCCGACAGTAGCCCCCGGGCCCGCGATGGGCATGATTGAGCCCATGGGCTCAGGCGAAGCGTCGTGGGCCCTTAGTGCCCGGCCGGCCCGAGCCACGCGGCACTCAGAGAAGTAACGGTCTCGCACGATCCGGGGCATGAGTCGTGGGGGGTCCCACCACGCCCCAGTAACTGCTCCTTGAGGGGATATAAAGCCCGAGCGTCGCAGCAGGGAGCCGTTACCGTTTCCAATCTTTCTCGCAGAAGTTTCCGCCATCTCGAGCTCTTCACCTCCGCTCTCTCCTGCGATTCTCCTCCTTCCGTCTCCCTCAGCACTCCGAGCCCCCGATGATGAGTCCCCTCAAGAGCAACGGCAAGGCCGCTGCGGGGTCTTCCTCCCAGGCGGAGGCCCTAGAGGTCGTACATGGCGCGGCGTTGCTGGGCGTGCGCGTCAACAAGAAGGCGCTCGCCAAGGTCCGCTTCCTGGTCACAGATCGGACGAACGAGCATGGCGTCTCCGCCCTTAAGCCCGCGACGCACGGGAAGCGCCCGCGAGGGTACTTTCCGATCTTTGACGGCGCGAGGAACACGAGCCTGATGGGACGCCTGAGTTTCCTTCGCGAGGAGGGCCTCACGGGGCAGATCATCGTGGCGGACTTCGTGACGCGGCGCATCACTCCCCTCCAGGCACACTCGGTGCCTATGTGGATGTACTCGGAGCCGAACGACAAGATGAGGCTTCACTGCGAATATAACAACAAGGACACCATCGACAATGTCCTGTCCACGCTCTTCGTCAACCCGACAGTGCCTGCCGTGGATCAGCTCCCCGTGACGCTCCGGCCTCTCCATCAATACAACATGACGGAGCGCATGGCCATCTTTTAGGGGATGCCTCCGTTCGCCCCGACAGGCTTGGCGGGAACGGAGGTGTCGGTGCCAGCCACGCGGGGAGCGGAGGGGGCAGACTCCCCCTCGGCCTCAGGAGCTGGTCTAGGTGAGGAGGAGGCCACGACAGGGGAGGTTTCTTCTTCGAGGGCCGGGCCACTCGCTGACAAGGTCTGCGACGTCTCGTCAGGTGATCACGATGCCTTCGTGGTGGCTCCCTCGCGCCCCGTGGAGGAGGAAGTTGAGGAAGGGGAGGCTCCTGACGCGGAGTCCTCTCCGGGGAGGCGCGGGCCCCGCACCAAGGCTGCCGTGGTCCGCTCGTGGGTGAGGCCATCCGACCCCCCTCCAAGAGGAAAGCTTTAGCGCCTCCGGAAGGGTCAGGCGTCAAGGCCTTTCCCTCTTGGTGCTCACCAGGCCTGGCGTGGGTCGACGTCGGCGCTGCTCCATCGAGGTGAGTACTCATGACACCTGGTCGTTTTGGTTCTTGTTTTTCCCTTTGCTTTGCCCTCTTTTGAAGGTCTTTTCTTGGGCTTTTTGCCAGCGATATTGTGCCTGTGAAGCGCCGCAGGCTTCGCAAGGCTGTCGATGTGAAGAGGCCCACGGCTGAGGCCGTGCCTGACGAGGCCACGAGGCCTGTGGAGACGGCCTCCACAGGCCCCACTGAGGGGGCACCGCTAGTGGAGGCGGCTGCGCCTCAGGCGGGGGCGGCAAAGCCTCAGGAGGAGGATGAAGTGCCTCAGCCAAAGGCACCTGCACCGCCCCCCGAGCCAAAGGTGGTGGAAACCACGGAGGAGACGGCCTCTACGCCACCTCGCGCTCCTTCTCCCCCTTGCGGTCACGCCTCCGCGCGAGGCAACTCCGCCGCGTGAACCAACGCCGCCGCGCGTGTTGACGCCACCGCATGCACTCGGCCGTCTGCGCCCACGGCTCCCGTGCAGCCTGCGACGGAAGCGCGCGAGGCGCCAGCGGGCGCGAGCGCGTCCACAGGGGGAGATTCTTCCTCGCCTCCTCGTCCAGCCGGAGACGATGAGCGCCCCGCTGCCTGGAGCCCTGAAGAGGACGCTGGCGTGGGCACGGGCGGAGCCCAGGCTAGCCCCCGAGCTCTCCCCGAGGTCGGGCTCTCGGGGCTCGACGTCGGAGCCGGGCCCTCCTCAAGCCAGGAGTTTGTCCTTCGAGGCTGGGACTGGAGCGCGGGGCGCCGCGAGGTCGCCTTCGGCCTCGTGAGGGAATCCTTGGAGGGCTTGGAGCCACACCTCGCCCTCTGGGACATATGGCTCGCCCAGCAGCGGGAGGAGCTCGCGAGGTCGTGGGCGTCCTTCCATGCGGCAGTTGAGGCGCGCCGGCTGGAGGACTTGGCGCTACAGGACGCCCGCGAGGAGGCCACCCGCTTCGCCAAAGAAATCCGCGATGGGGCCATCCACGATACCGCGGAGCTTCTCGAGCCTCTCCAAGCGGAGCGCGATACCTCTACAAAGCTCCTGTGCGAGGCCACGACTGAGTGCAAGGAGATGGAGGGCTCGCTGGCGCAGAAGCGCCGCGAGCTGGGCCAGCTGGAGTCCCAACTGCTATCCGCCCACCAGGCCGCGCAGGCCGCTCTGGAGGAAGACCGCAAGGGCCTTGCCGAGCGTGAGCGGCAGCTGGCCCTCAAGGAGAGAGTGTTGTGGCAGCACGAGGAGCAACGCCTTCAGGCGGAGAAGGACCTAGCCGCCCAGCGCGAGGAGCTTGAGGAGCGTGAAGGGGACCTAGCCCAGGCGCTCTTGAAGTACGACGAGAACGTTGCTGCCCAGAAGCTTGCTTTCGAGCGCTTCGAGCGGCGGTTCGCCGAGAAGAAGAAGGAGGCCGAGGATGCCCTCGTGGAGCGCGAGAAGCAGTTCCGCCAGTCCAGCTCTCAGAAGTACCGCGACCTGGCCCAAAAGCAGGAGGACCGCTTCAAGGCCAGGCACGCCACGGACGCTCACCGGATCACTGAGCTCGAGAATGCCAACTCCAAGCTGGAGACCCGTCTGAAGCGCGCCAAGGATGGCCGACGCCAAACAGAGGAGGCTCGCGACGAGGAAGTTCACGGCCTCAACTCCTTGGCCAACGACGTGGAGGAGCAGGTAGCTCCTGCGATGGAGCGGGCGGCGGAGGCGACGGAATCAGCCCAGGCAGCTCGCGTGCTCACGAAGCAGCGTGAGCGCATGTTCGAGGCATTGGTCGCCCATCGAGGTCTGATGCCGTGGCGATGCTGCCATGTACTTGGTCTATTTTGACCAGCTCTTCGCGGCGCTCGAGGGCCCCGTCGCCGAGCTTCGCGAGATGATCGAGGACGAGAGCCGGCAGCTCCTGGGTGTGGTTGTTGATCGCATCTTCACCAACCTCAGGCTCCTCACGCCGGGCTTCGACCTCTCCACCGTGACGGAGGCCGCCCAAAGCGAGGATGCGCACAGGGTCTATACCTCCCTCCGCGAGCAGGTTGATGCCTTCTGCAACCGCTTTAGGCGGGCGGAGGCTGCAGCGGAGGACAGCGAGGAGGAGGCCGCCTCTGCCGAGACCGGGGAGGGCGCCGTGGACGAGGTCCAAGACGAGGTCCCCTCCGCGTGCGCTTGTATCTGAAACAATCTTGTGTTTAGACATTTGTGACCTTTTGGCTTGTAATATATTCTTATTTGCCACTTGTATTTAGCTTGCTTGCCCCTCGAGAGGTCTCTTTGGACTTATCTTCATGCGTATTTGTTCTCTGCGTCGGTAGGACCCATCTCTTCGTGCCATGACTCCGCCACTTCGGTATGCAGGAGCAATGACTCCGCAAGGCCGGGGGGAGTTTAGGCCTGGGAGAGGTAAGAGCCCTGAGTCGCGATGCTCAAGTGTCCCCCTTAGACGTACAAGTAGTCCATGAAGTGTAAGGTAAAGCAAAGTCGCTTGAGGGGCAAACGCGCGCTTAGAGGAGAAAACGCTCTCAAGGCGTGGGTGCGAGACTTAGCTTCTCGAGGTTTTCGCTCTGTAGAGGATCTTTGCCTGGCGAGGAGGTCCTCTTGAGGGATATTTCCCGGATGCCTCCTCAGGCTTGCGGCGGAATTTCTTCCCTGTAGATGTTAGAGGGGCGAACCCAAACGCTGGAACACGGTACAAGGGACTCGTGCAGTCTTATAGGTCCCCTCGGGCGTTCCTCACGAGGAGAGTAAGTACCAAGGTCCTCTGTAGAGATGGCGTGTTTGTGGGATCTTGCCCTCCAGACAGAGCTCGGATCCTTGGGTTTTGCAGTGCTGCTGGTGTGTTATCTGAGGCACTGGCACCGTACTCAGCCCCCGCTCGTGAGGTACGTATGTGGAGAGATATAATCGCACATTTCAATAAAGTAATGCGTAAATAAAACTCACCACCATATATTACATAGCGGCGTCGTGGCGCCAAGTTCACTTGGGAACGAAATTGTCTCATTATGCTTGGGGTTGCCAAGTTAATGTTTTGACCATGTCGAGGCATGGGGACCACCCATTAGTGGCAGAGACTCTCAACGGCCTGAGGTGGCTCGTTGCAAGGAGAGCTCGGAGGGTTGACCCTCGAGGGAAGCCTTTGGAGTTTGGAGGTTTAAGCCGTGAGATTTTAACCTCCGGAGACAAAAACTGCTTGGAGGTTGAGCCGTAAGCTGCCTCTTCCGCCAGATGTCTTGACATGACAATGATCACGGGCGTGACGATGATCACTTTTTGCGTTTGTTCCTTCAGGAGACAAAAAATTCTGTGAGGTTTAAGCCGTGAGCTTTTAACCTCTGGAGACAAAAATGCTTGGAGGTTGAGCCGTAAGCTGCCTCTTCCGCTAGATGTCTCGATGTGACAATGATCACGGGTAGAACTTGCGTAGGTGCATGATGTTCCATGGATTCTTAACGGGGATGCCGTCTTGAGTCTCGAGGCGAGCCGCGCCAGGCCTGGCGATGTGGACGACCCTGTAGGGGCCTTCCCACATTGGGGACAGCTTGTGACGCCTTCCCTGGAGAGGATTCGCCTGAGGACGAGATCGCCTGCCTCCAGGATACGCGAGTGCACGTTGCGGCTGTGGTAGCGTCTCAGGTCCTGCTGGTATTTGTCCGCTCGTAGGGCAACGCGGCGTCGTAGTCCCTCGAGAAGCAGCAGGGCGTCGTTGTGGAGGTCCTCTTGCTAGTCCTCGTTAAAGGCAAGGACCCGTGGGGATCCATGCTTTATCTTTGTGGGGAGGACTGCTTCGGCTCCGTAGATGAGGGCGAACGGTGTTTCCCCCGTAGGCTTCGGTGGCGTTGTGTGGATTGACCAGAGCACTGAAGGGAGCTCGTTGATCCAACCCTTGCCGTGGCCTTTGAGGATGTCGAAGGTCCTGGTCTTTAGGCCCTTTAGGACTTCTGCGTTTGCGCGCTCAGCCTGTCCGTTGCTTTGCGGATGAGCGACTGAGGCGAAGCAAAGCTTCATGCCCATTCTTTCGTAGTAGGCTCTGAAGATACCACTGGTGAATTGCGAGCCATTGTCGGTGATGATGCGGTTAGGCACTCCGAAGCGGCAGACCATGCCTCTAATGAATTTCACCGCCGCGCCTGCTGTGATTGTGCGCATTGTCTCCACTTCGGGCCACTTAGTGAACTTGTCGATGGCCACGAAGAGGTAGCGATATCCGCCTTGCGCTGTTGGGAAATGTCCCAGGATGTCCAGCCCCCAGAACGCGAACGGCCAGGAGAGCGGAATGGTCTGTAGCCCCAGCGCAGGTTGGTGGATTTGCTTGGCGTGGAATTGGCAGGCTTCACATGCTTGGATGATGTCGACTGCATCCTGAAGTGTTGGAGGCCAGTAGAAGCCGCTCCTGAATACTTTGCATGCGAGGGTGCGGGCGCACGAATGGTGGCCGCATTCCCCGCTGTGGATATCCTTGATCAGCATTTTGCCTTCTTCAGGAGGAACGCATATGAGCGCGGTTCCGTTTGGGCGCTTGCGGTAGTGATTCCCTTCGAGGATTTTGTAATATTTTGCTTGGCGGGCGATTCGCTCCGCTTCAACATCTTCCTCGGGAAGGATCCCTTTGTCGAGGTAGCCTTTGATCTCGTCAATCCATTCTGCCTCTTGATGCACCGCTGTGAGCAACAGACGCTCCCCATAGGGGGCCCGCAATCTGGAGCCCCGTTTGCAGGTGGTGGCGGTAGCGCTTCGTCTATGCTTGCGGGCATGGCCTCCTGAGTCTGCTTTATGGATGCCTTGACGAGCCTTTCTTCAAAGACGCCTGGCTGCTGAGCTTGCCTCTTTGATGCGCGCTTGGCGATGTCATCAGCCGCTTGGTTCTCCTTTCTTGGGATGTGCATGAGGTTCATTCCCCTGAAGTGCTTCTCCAGCCTACGGACCTCTTCAAGGTATGCGGCCATGTGGTCGTCCTTGGGCTTGTAGCTTTTGTTAGAGAAGTTGACGAGCAACTGGGAGTCGCCCTTGATGAGTAGATGCTTGATGCCAAGGGCGATTGCGGCGCGTAGGCCGGCAAGAAGGCCTTCGTACTCAGCGATATTATTGGAGATCTTGTCGATTCCAAAGCACCTCTGGACCGCGTAATACATCTTGTCGCCTTTTGGTGAGATAAGGACCACGCCAGGCCCAACATGGCGACAAGCGAAAACTCCATCGAACTTCATGGTCCAGTGGCTGGGCATTTTATCTCGAAGGGGCTCTTGTTCTTCTCCCAGAGGCTCTTCAGGGGTTGGGTCAGTCCATTCGGCGACGAAATCTGTCAGCGCTCTTCCTTTGATTACCCTTGTGGTACCGAAGCGCAAATTGAATGGTTGTAGCTCTATGTTCCATCCTGCGACACGATCTATGGCGTTTGGGTTGCGCAGGATTTGCTCCAGGGGGAAAGAGGTAACCACCGTGATGGGGTGCCCCTGGTAGTAGTGTCGCAGCTTTCTTGAGGCGATGAGGAGTGCGAGGAGGAGCTTCTGCTGCATTTTATACCGCTCGTGAGCATCGCGCAGTACTGTGCTGGCGAATTAGACTGGATGCTCGACGAGGGTAGTTTGTGTAGCCTCGGTGTCTTTTGCCTGAAGGGGCTCAGCTAGGCCCTCAAGGGGGTTGGCCTCAGGGGGATTGTCATGGGCCTCGAGGGGGCTGGCCTCAGGGGGCTTGTCATGGGCCTCGAGGGGGTTGGCTTCCTGGGGCTTCTCAGGCTCCCTGGCGGGATCTTCTAGCAGCGATTGACTTGGGGTGGGCTTGCCTTGCGGCTTTGGGCCTGGCGGTGGTTTTATGAGGGCTGTCCTTTTGTCAAGCTCCTGATCAGGAGGCTTTGGCTTTGGAGTGGTTGCACATTTCTTGTGGAGTACTGGCTCTTCCCTTTCTACCACAAGGACGGCACTGTCTGTCTGTGGGGTGGCTGATAGGTACAGCTTCAGGTGCTCGCCTGACCTAGGGGCGACCATTACTAGTGGGCTGGCCAGGTACTTCTTCAAGTCCTCAAACGCTTTTTCAGCTTCAGGGGTCCACTTGAAAGTGCCCGTTCTTTCCATGATCTTGAAGAACGGCAGGGCTCTTTCGCCGAACTTGGAGATGAATCTACCCAAGCTGGCCATGCAGCCTGCTAGGCGTTGCATGTCCTTGAGCCTGCGTGGAGTTTGCATGCCCTCTATGGCCTTGATTTTGTCAGGGTTTGCCTCTATGCCTCGATGGGACACGAGGAACCCAAGGAATTGGCCTGAAGGTACTCCAAAGACGCACTTGGCGGGGTTGAGCTTGATGTTCACCTTGCGCAGGTTGGCGAAAGTCTCTTCAAGGTCCCCGAGGAGAGTGTTTCCCTCTCGGGACTTTACGACGATGTCATCGACATATGCCTCGACGTTTCTCCCAATTTGCTCGCCAAGTGCTATCCTCATTAGCCTCTGGAAAGTGGCTCCGGCATTTTTTAGGCCGAAGGGCATGCAGACATAGCAATACACACCGCAAGGGGTGAGGAAAGCCGTCTTCTCCTCATCTTCCTTAGCCATTTTTATCTGATGATAACCAGAGAAAGCATCGATGAAACAGAGGAGGTCGCAGCCTGCCATGGAGTCCACGATCTGGTCAATTCTTGGCATGGGATAAGGGTCCTTGGGGCAGGCCTTGTTAACATCAGTGTAGTCGATGCAGAGGCGGCCTCCTCCGGCGGGTTTCGGGACTACCACGCCGTTGGAGAGCCAAGTGGGGTGCGCGACTTCGCGTACGACCTTTGCCGCTTTGAGCTTCTCGACCTCTTTGATGATGAATGCTTGCTTCTCAGGGTCTTGTTTTCTTGCTTTTTGCTTGACGGGGCGCGCGTTTGGGCACACGGCTAAGTGGTGCTCGATCACCTCCCTCGGTACACCAGACATATTTGACGGTGTCCATGCGAACATGTCAGAGTTTACCTGGAAGAAGGCGACGAGCGCGCTTTCCTATTTGGGAGGCAGCGCGGCACCAATGGTGAGCTAGCCCCTGAGCCTTCCGCCCCCGAGCTGCTGGAGCTCAGAGAGATTTTCTTCGTAGCGGCTGTCTCCTGGGAAAACAGCTGCTTCTTCTTCTTGGGTCTCTCGAGAGGCTCCATGTCCTCGCCTGTGAGGAATGCCATGGCGGCGGCCTTGTAGGCCGTCTCAACAGCGCGTGTAGCATCCAGGACATGTCCACGGATGGTGATTGTGCCAGCGCTGCCGGGGATCTTGACCATGTTGTAAGCATGATGCATGACGGCCATGAATTTCGCAAGCGCGGGGTAGCCGAGGATGGCATTGTACGGCAGGCCGATGTGCGCGACATCGAAGTCGATGTGCTCGGTGCGGTAAATTTCCTCGCTTCCGAAGGTGACGGCAAGCCTGACCTAGCCCAGAGGCTCGATCGAGCCGCTGGTGACTCCCGTGAAGGGCCTAGAGGGCATGAGCCGCTCGTAGGGCACTTGAAGCGCTTCGAATGTATCTGTGGAGATAACATTCAGGCCTGCTCCACCATCGATGACAGTGTTGGAGACAGCAACGTTGTCGATGGTCGGGATGCAGACCAGCGGGAGGGTTCCAACAGTCTTGGTGGACTTGGGGTGGTCCTGAGCGTCGAAGGCGATGGTGTACTGCGACCACTTGAGGGGCCTGGAGGTCTCACTGCTTGGGAGGGCGGCGTTGAGCTCGCGGGCGAACTGCTTGAACTGATTGTTCGACTTTGGTGCCTGCGCCCTACCAAGGATGCAGGCAATGGCGCCTCTTGGGTCTTGGTAGCCACCATCTTCCTCGTCAGGGAGATTGCCATTCTTTTCCCCGGCATTGGCCTGATTGCCAGATGGCTTCTGGTAGCCGCTCTTGCGTCCGCTCCCGTGGTAGCCACGGCCTCGGCCGCGACCGCCACTGCCCTCTGCTTGCTCGCGCTCCTTGCTCAACCTCTTGAGGTCGAAGCAAGATTCTGTAGCGTGACCCCGCCTGTTGTGGTAGATGCAGAAAGGGCGGTGGTCATCTTTCCTTTCTCTAGGCTCAGGGGAGTCCCTGCCGGTGCCCTTCGCGTCAGGCTCTGCCACGAGAACCGCGGTGGCCTTGCGTTTGGGCTCCTCTTTCTTCTTGCGGTCGTGCGGCGAGGACGCGTGCGAGGCAGCCATCTGCGTCGCAGCCGGTGCAGGCCCTGGCGGGGGTGGAGGCGCGTTTGTTGCGACCGTGCCCGCGAGAGAGGGGTGCACGTTGGACTGCGACGGAGCGGGGCGCGTAGTGGCGATGCCGACGAGGTGGTTGAGGCGCTCCAGCCACTGTTCGTGGGCCTGAGCGGTGGCTGGTAGTGGAGAAGCTCCTGCGCCACGAGCAGCGCGGTGTGAGATGCGGGGTCCGTCCTGCCGGGCCGGAACCGCTCGGGCGCCGCATCGCGTGCAACGACTGCGCATCCTCCTGGTGCTCGGATTTGCGTTCGGGCTCCTCCGCATGAGGGCCCGAGGGGCGCGCTCTTCATGGCGAGGTCGGCCCCGTCGTGCGCGGGTGGCCGTGACGCCTGGCGGGGCGCGCGCGTCAGTTGACGCGGGCGGCGCGGGTGTTCGCCATGGCGCGGAGGCGGCTCGAAGGTCGTTGACACGCCTCTGTCCCCTACCTGGCGCGCCAAATGTCGGGTTATGACTCCCTAAGAACAGGGGTAGTCACTTCCTGAAGTGTAGTTCGTGAAGGGGACTGAATGCGGAGATCAGGACCCTCGAGGGGCACGTCGACGCTGCTCGCCGGACCTGAAAACAAAACACCCGCGACAGAGATAGACGCCGGCCCGTACCCAGGTTCACGACCCTCGTGAGGAGGTAAGACCGCTACTCCTGCTTGTCTGTATTGGATTATGGTGGTTACAGTACAGCAGAACTTGCCGAGGGGCCCCTTGAGGCAGTTCGTGCCTAGGGAGGGAAGCGATGATCTTCTTCCTCCTCCAGCCAGAGGCTATCCTACTCGGTATGGCTAGGGTTTACAAGCATTGTCATAAGAAACTTGCCGACCCACTCTACGATGGAGGTCTTGGTGCTTTTATAGGCGCCAACGACGCTCTCCTTCTGCTTGGCCTTCAAGGTAGTTCCCACATGACAGAGGCATGGTGGAGCAGGAGTCCACCGCGGCCCGTTCGTCCATGGACGCGGTCCATCACTGATAAAGGTGGGCGCGGTGGCTGACAGGCGGCCGACCGCGCAGTACTGCCCGTAGGGGAGGTAGTCTCTGAGGTGGTGCCCGCGATGACGTTCTCTTTGGAGGATTGCACGGTCCACCTGCTTTATCACCAGAGTGGAAGGTCCTGACAGTTCTGCAGCAGGCGGCGCAACTTTATTAACTCCTTTATCACAAAACGGCAACGGGGGTGCTTGCGTCACGACGTGGGTGTGGAAGAGGCCATGTGCGCCCCGCCGAACTTCCTTGGCCGCGACGTTTCCCCACGGGCCTGGGGAGGCCTGTGGAGGGATTCCTGTTGACTTCCCTCCAGGCGCGCTGGCGCCTCGGGAGGGTCTCCTGAAGCGAGGTACCCCTTGAGGCCCTCGTTTCCTCTTCAGTCCCTCGAGGGCAATTGCCTCTTGAGGGTCCCGCCAGGCGGCGAGGCCTGGTCCTTAGTCGTTTTGTCTGACTAGCAGGCGTGTGAGACCTGGGGGGAGTGGGCTCTTCATACCCCAGTCCCCACTGGGCCGACAGTGATACCATCTGTAGCGTACTGCACTTAAAATATGGCAGGTACCTGTGTATAATGCAAATCCGTGGATCGATTCGTTTGCACACACTGTTTACGATGTAATACCACAACAAAGTACCAATTTTATTACATCGATTATCCAGACTTACAAAATATTCATTACACGATGCATATCGCGAAGCTAGCTTTTAAAGAATAAGCAGCGGAAATACAATAACAGTGAGTCTCCATCATCTTCATGTTGCCACAGGCGAAAACATGTTGGTTGTAGACTCGAAACCTTTAAACGAAACCTCACTCGTCATCTGATCAATCTGCAATAAGAAAAATATTGCAACAACATGGGTCAGATTCCATTAAAAATGGAGTCTCGCAAGTGACACTATGTTGGACACTTAGTGGAAGAACTCTGATAACCTATATGCATATTTGGCTGGTGGAGTTCAAGGCTATTTTGCATAAAGCCAATTTTTCCTAACTCTTTGGAAAACACTTTTCTTCTATTCGAGACATCCGTGGCATGAAATCCACTGTCTCATTCTACCCTTGTTCACCCATCAAGTTTTATCTTAGAAATTGTAATGGTGGGATCCTCCGTTGACGTCCTTGATCAGCTGCTCAAATTGTCCGTACCGGGGACATGGCTAAGTACTTAGTTTTACACGCTGCAGAGGTTGTGCACGTTCACCATTGTACCCATTCAGCCCAAACTATCCTTTAGACTCTCAAGTGATAAGGAAAAGGAGAAGAATGAGACGAGATCTTTCAGAAGCATTTTCCCTCCCACTCTGGCTTGACCCGTTCCACCTAACACCCTCTACATCTGCTTGTCAAGCCGGGGCGAGTCCACGCAACTTAGTTGATCAAGCCAGAGCCCATTGGCTATGGCTGCACTAGAAGCAATCTTCACTCGGAGTTCTTCATATCCCTTTGTTCCTGGGTGGCAATCCACAAGTGTACTCTCAGGTGAAAACAACCATGCTCATGGCCCTAAATATAGTAGAAACTACCCTAGGAGAAGACAACCACGAGCACAGCCCTGAGTAGTCACTCAACATAAACCATTCAACCAATCCTCCTAGGTGGTTCTTTCTTAACTTAGTAGAATTTAGATTTTCACAAAACAACATTTGCATAGCTTCAATAATTCTACTAAGTATTATATAGGCACCTAGACACAGGAATAGGGATAATCTAAACATGGCTTGCATACCAATACTATCCTACACATGCTTATATAAAAATACACTAAGTAATGCATAGAAAAATATTAGGAAGTTTATGGGGTGTGCCACTTGCCTTTGGATGATATCTTTGCTCCTAAACTCTTTTCAACGTAACTCGAGGCTCTCCGTTCAATCTAAACAATATAGACAAATAACAATACAACCATCAACATAAAACACAACATCACAACGCATACAAACACATACATAATGAACAAACAGGTTTCATAAACTTCTAAGGAAAATATGTCATGCATGATGTGCAAAATAATTCTAAGGACTAGAGATGCATGTCATGCTATGAAAATCTTCTAAGTTAAGTGCAAGGCAAGAATTTTGTAAAAATGATTAAGGACCAAGGTCATAAGTTGGACAAAATACTTTGCTATAAATCATCTTGAATAAGCACTCTAATGGCATAGTCATGATGTGTATAAATACTTAGAGAAAATACTAAGTCTATTCTTCAAGGTGATGAACAATTATTAACAACTCTTTGTAGATTGGATATTCACTATAGTGAGAGAGACAGACACCCGGCCAGCCACTTATGATTGTGGGACAGGTCTCATGTACGTGGACATGTAAGGTTAGTCTCCAGGCCGCTTCATCTCACTATGCTGCTAGGATCCAACAAACTTCAAAGATGGTAATAACATGATCAAAAATTGTTTATGTCTAAAGTGAAAGATAAGATTAGGAAAGAGGGAAGAGATAGAAAGAAGGATGTAGTTGGTCTTCCAGGAATCTTCTGTTTGCTTCCTTGTAGTTTTCTCCTAGACGTGATGACTTCATTGCAATTTGTAGAGTTGATGGTTCTGAAGACTTGAAGGTGTTGACAGCATCCTGGTTGGTCTTGAATATACTTAGTTATCTTGAGGTCTACGAGAAGAAGGGAGAAAAGAGAGAAGGGAAGCAAGACTTAGAAAACATAGCTGGTTGGTCTTCATGAACTTCTTCTTGATTTTCTTCTAAGTGCTTCTACTCCTTGAAGATACTTCTGAATTCTTGTTTTCTTGGCTAAGTCCTTCATTGGCCTTCTAGCTCCTTGTTGGATATCCAAAGTATCTAAGTGCTTAACACTTTACCAGAACAGTAAGTTGAAAATAATCCTAACTTAGAGAAAATAATGAAGAAGTTTTCCTATAACTACAAAAAAAAATGTTATGCATGAAATGAAATTTTTCATAAGAAAGCATCATAACAACTTTTGCGATTTTTATAAATATGCATGTCGCTATAAATGATATTTAATTAATTTCTGTTATAGCAAAATATAATAAAAGGGGTAAGTACAAGATTAAAGTTTTCTGTGATTAAATTTTTATAACAAAATTTTATAAAACAAGATAATGGACAGGGGGCACTGAAACAAATTTTTAGCAAATTGATTTACTCAAAAATTACTCAAACTATTCAAATTAAACCTATAATTGTTAAATTATCAAAATAATGCTATAAAATATTTTCTAACAGAGGCATCATTTTGAAATATTCTAAAATTTCTAAAACAATTTTATTTGCAATTTTTGGATTTATAGATACAAAGTTATGACAAATAAACTCAAATCCTCCATTTCAAATTTGAATAATTTAAACTAAGTGAAATTTGAATTCTAACAGAACTAAAACATTCTACATGTCAATGGCTTTCCAAATATATTTTATTTATAAATTTTGAACTTTAGAATTAAAACAATAACTAAAACAATGTTTTACACGTTTCTGTAATTAAAAAGTTAGTGCATGACTAAAATACAAGTTCTTATTATACCACTGTATTATACACGTTCATACGATTCCATAGACTACAAAAATATTGAAAACGGAGTTACGGTTGAATTGATATGAATTTCTAAGTTTCCCTAAAATCTGTCCAAACTCAAATCTGGAAATGAAAATATTTGACACATGGCGATATTTTATTGGCTGAACTGGTTATCCAGCTGCTGACCAAGCAACTGACTTGTCAATTGCTATGTGGCGCTATCCTATTAGCCAACTTGACATCTAATCTGAACCATGGATTGACGATCAAACGGTCGAAGATGTATTCAGCCAAGACACAGTGGTGCTCACCGGAAGACGACGGCGGCGACTCAATCGATGCACGGAGCCGGCATTCCGATGGCTCACCGGGCTCAAGAAGGCGATGGTGAGGAACGTCTCGTCACGGTGGAGTCGATGGTGGCGTCGGCGGCGAGTATCGCATCTCGGAGCGGCGTGGCTGCGTGGGCGGAGGCACGGCTTGCTCCGGCGACCTTCGGTTCATGCACGAACTCCTCATCTGGCTACAGGAAAGAAGCGATTTAGGGGTCCGGTAGATGCGCACGGATACAGAGAAGAGCAAGGGGAGGGTCTCGGTCTCGGGCCTTGGCTCACCTTGACGGAAAAGAAGAAAACGGCGGCGGCAATGGACGAACTCCGGCGAGAAAATTCGCGAGCCTGGAGGCACGATTCGGAAGAGAATGAGAGGGGAAAGAGAGAGGAGGTCGAGGGGGTTTATAGGGCAGGGTCGGGGTGCCAATTAATGGCTTTAATCGCCGGCAATCAAGGAGAGCAATTTTTGGTTAAAAATGGCAGCATGGTCTCCGGCGGGCAAATACGGAAGATTGGAGTCGTTTCGGATAGGGCTTTTGTGAGGGAATGAAGGAGGAGGTCGTGGGATTTAATTAGGAAGAAACGGCGTGTGATTTAGTGGAGTAAATCGTCCGGAATCAATTCGGCAAGAAACTGCATCAAGCTATTCGTCGGGCTTAATTTCCGTCCGCTGGATATTGAAGACGATGCTGAAGTCATCGCTGACGTCAGCAATTTTTCTTTTTCTGATTTTTCTTATTTATTTCATATCTTTTTTTTAAGTGTCCAAATGAAGTCAACAAAATTTCTAAGAATTTGCAAAAACAATATCTTTGTGTTAAACCAGTTTTGGCAATGTTTTGAACACTTTTCAAAAATCAAAATTTTGAATTATTGATTAAATACAAATTTGCCTCTTAATGTCAAATTTGAAAACGTGGCTTAAATAATTTCATTTTTGGCTAAATAAAATTTATAAAAATACAACACTTATATAGGTTTGAAATTAGGTTAATTAAACTCATTTTCCAATATTAAAACATTTTTGTATTTAGTACAATATTAAATAACATAACACATCTATTTGAAATGACAAGGGAAATGTAATGTATTTTTTTAATTAAAATATTTTGTGCACCATTAAGTTTTATATTATGATAAATCATTTGAAAACTCCATAAAATACCTTTGGAAAAGATTCTTGATTTATTCCAGTTCTTATATTGAATATGTTCATGAAAATCATTTTATGTTTTGAAAATTAATGAAATGCCTATTTGGATCATTCATTAATTATAAAATCTATGAAGTTTTAAAGTTATAAATTATAGACTTGTAATTTCCAAAACTATGTTTTGAACTCATGTAAAAGAATGAAAACCATTTGGCAAATATACCAGGTTTTAAATAGTTTAAAAGAACATTTGTAAATATTATTTTAATTTATGAATAGCTATGTTTAAGTGGTTAAAAACAAATACTTATAAAGAAACTTTTTATTACAAGAAAATAGTTTGAAAGTTTGTAAACCATTTGTCAACATATATATTGAACTTTAAGAAAAACAATGGATAGTAAAATGTTTAACTTGAAACAAGTTTTGAAAATAGTGTTTACTTGAGATATTTGAAATATTAAACTTTTTGAAGATACTTGAAGTCTTTTATAGTTGGTTTTCTTATGTATTTTAATGTTTTATTTAATCCAAAACAAAAATTTAAATTTTAATGATTTTGAAACATTCCAAAATATCGGGATGTTACATAACAGGAACGGTGCCCCCGTGCAGAACAAGGGTTCTAACAGCGTACAGCTATATCTACGATAGATCGGCTCTGATACCACTGAAGGGGATCGTGTGCAGAAAACAAAATTTTCCTAGCAACGATATCCTTAAAACATGCCAAGATCTATTCTATGCAGATATAGTAGTACGAACGGAGATCGGAATACATACCCTTGTAGACCGAAAATGGGGATTACGTTCCCGCACAAACGTTGTCGATGAAGACCGAAGAAGCCGACATCAAAGTCGTGTAGAGGAAGCAGACCTCCCAGCACCGCTAGCGCAGCACCTCGCAGGGCGTTACACATGTACGGTGGAGACGACCGCCCCCGAGGCTCCATTCCAGGACGAGCAGCGGAAGACTTGGACCGGAACACCAGCATCGCGGCAGCGGGCTATGGTGGAAGAGATCCCCCTGTCAACTCGGCGCAACTCCGACAAAGGGAATCATTAAATCGAGAGAGAATTGGGGAATTAATTGGTGAATTAAAAGGCCATGGGTGCCCCTCTATATATAGGCTCCCAGGGGGAGCCAACTTGTCAGCCAGGCAATGTGGGACTAATCCCACATGCCTGGTGCGGCGGCCCCCTGGTGGGCCTCTTGGCCCACTTGGGTCGGCCACCCAAGCCCCCACCAAATTCCCTAGGAAATTTTTACCCTCTTGTGCCTTCATTCGACCAGAAGGCCCATTTAGGGAAATCAGCTTAAATAAAATAAATATATAAAATCATATTTAGACATTAATTACACTAATTAATATCAAACATATTATATATAATTTATTCTAGCTCCGGAAACTATTTCGTCGCTGCCCGATCTCCATCGGACCTCTCCCGGGACGTTCCCGGTGATCTCTTTCCTTTCCGGTTGTCTTGTCGAAACACCTTAAGTGTGTTACCCTAGCGGTTCGATATAATAACAGGTATGATCGAGACTCCTCTCCGATCAACAACTAACTCGTAGGCCTGGACCCCATGAATTAATCCTTGTGATATAACGAATGACTTTCATCTATCAAACCTGAACGTAAAGTCTTAAACCTTTTGCCATGGCTATAGTTAGCGTGTCCGAGCGTCGTTCATAGATATCTCCATATCTAGCTGACCTTGTTACCGACAACGCTATCTTCTACTTGTCTATGATTTCATGTCTCCGTGACCTAGTCGCATGGTTGCAAGCTCATTAGACATAATCTCACCGAGTGGGCCCTAGAGTATCTATCCTGCTATGCGGACTGGCAAATCCTACTCCCTTCCGATACCAAAAAGTATCACCGTTATTGTCATACTAAGTAAGATACGACATTTGGTGCAATCAAAGTATCTTCCAGGAATAACAATAAGAGTTGGTCTCAAGGTCAAAGGCGTAATGACTACGTCCTACAAATATGGGTATGTCCATCACATCGTTCTACCAACCATATGACTTCCATTGCCGACCGGCGCCATGCCCTATGATCGGGAAACCTCGATCATCGATCGCGCAACGAAACTAGTAGAGGCTACTAGGGACCTGGTTGTTTACGCATCACACCCATATTAATGTTTCCCCTTACTACGGTTATAGCATGACATAAAAACATATTATGAACAAACGAGATATGATAAAGAAATACACTTTATTAATTTCCTATAGGGCATATCTCCTTCAGTTAATTGCTTACGTTACACACAGTGCTTAAGGCGCTAATCTGTTGCATGCAACTTAATACTGAAAGGGGTGCGGACGCTAACCTGAAGGTGGATTATTAGTCATAGATGCGGTTAGAACGGTCTATGTATATTGTTGTAATTCCCAAATGAATCTCACACTAGACATCATAAAGTTAGTATATGCATTGTTATGCACTTTTTTATTCTATCAATTGCCCAGGTGGTGTGTGGTTGGGAAACCCCAAGTGGAAGGTGTGAAGTACTGTAGCAGAAAGATTTCCCTCAGTTATGAAACCAAGGTTATCGAACCAGTAGGAAATGAGAGTTCCCCCCAAGGTGTCAATGGCGTCAGAAGTTCTTGGTGACGTGTAGTTGACGTGGGACCTACACACAACACAATCAAAGTATTTTTCCCAACTCAACGGCGAGGGTGTCAATCCCACCGGCTGGCTGTAACAAAGGATTAAATGTATGTGTGGAACAAAGATGTATGTTTGCAGAAAGTAACAAGTTTGAAGTATGTGGTTTATCAGATTAAAGAGAAGGACCGGGGTCCACAGTTCACTAGTGGTGTCTCTCCATAAATAATAGGGTAAATTGGTTATGTGCCATACCTAGGTGACTTTTATCGGTCTGTGCCATACCAGCACTGTTTCTCTGGTATGTGCCCTGGTTTGCTCGCATATTGGCCAAACGCTCCGTTTGGTCTGACTGGTGGGGTCGGCCAGGCGCGGCTCCGTTGGAATCGCGACTCCGTTGGAATCGCGACTCCGTTGGAATCGCGGCTCCGTTGGAGTCTCGTGGGGTCGCCTAGTGTGCGGCTCGGTTGGGATTTCGAGGGGTCGGCTTGGGGCCGGGGGACTTGTTTAATCAAGGGAAACCACCGATGGGGCCCACGTGGTCTTTCTTCCCTACCCCACTGTTGTCGCCCATAGAACCTCCGATGAACCCCCAAGAACAGAGCAAAATAGAGCAATAGGACTTGGACTGAGGGCGGAGAGCAGGGTGATTGAAGGCGCAAAGGAGCTCCATCGTCATCGCCATTTCCGTAGCCGGCCAGTCTCCCGTCGCTTGTCGAGAAGGAGGGACAAGCAAGGAGCTCCATCGTCCACACCATTTAACGGCCGCCTTCGCCGTTTGGGGTTTTTTGGTCGCCGATGGTTCCAGATGCAGTCCATCAACCCCATTTTGTCGCCGATGGTCTGTGCTATCTTCTATACATGTTTCATTTTCCTGTTTGGTGCATTATATGTGAGTAGATTTGATTTTGTATTTGGATTGTGGAATGGGGAAAAACCCCAGGTTCCGCCTGTTTATCTGGTTCTAAATTTCATTTGTTAAAATAGAATTCCGATAGCGACAACGATGGCGTCAATCTCTGTGCTTCGTGCCGTTACGAAGCAACTCTATGTCGCACACTGACTCGTGGTTCCACTTTCAAAGTCCCGACTGAACACGGTTTCAAAACGGCCGTTGTAAGTATTGCCTTTCAAATTCGAGGGAATGTCATTTGTTTTTCCTTCAATGAATGTCTTCATAGTTTCTCCGGTTTGGTATTACATGTAGATTCTGCCATGCCCTTTAGGATATCTTCTAGATCAGAGCCGGGGACTTGATCCTCGTAAGAACAGGATGGAGGCTAGGTGTCCGAACTGACACCAGTACTTGTTCTACCTGGATAAGTGGGTAGAAGATGACGCAGTAGGGACATATCTTGTTAAGCAGCTAAGTGGTAGCCCGAACCCATATATACACGGAGATCTGTGGGCAGCACCGAAATTGTTTCGGGTAATATTGAAATAGTTCAAGGGGTTAATTGTCAATAGTTGACAATGGTTGTTAATAGAATTAACAGATGAACCAAGGGGGTAAGTGTTAATTTTTTTTAATAGAATTAACAAATATTAAAAAGAAATGAAATTGTTTTATTTAATAAAGAAAAACCCTTCGGATTTTTGAGTGGAGATTAAAAGAGAATGAGTGGGCATGAGTGGATGCTCCACTCACATCAAGAGGGAAGAGGTGGAGTCACCCCTAGCGGCAACGACCCAACCTCACCCCTCTCGTATATATGGAGGGGTGGGAGCTCCCTTTTGAGCACACACTTGATCCTCTCTCCCTCCTCCCGCTGCTCCACCTCTGGCCATCCGCTTGACGAAGCCATGGCCGTTTAGTTCTCCACCACACCACGCCGTCGTGCTGTTGGAGTTCCTTGGTGGTTCTACTACTTCCGCTACCCCGCTGGATCGAGGGAACAGAGGTCGTCATCACGACGTATGTGTGACCGAGTACGGAGGCGCTGCCCGTTGCAGCGCACATCTTCACGATCTTGAGAGCGGCAAGTGAACGACTACATCATCCACGAGAATTATTCTCGAAACGCTTACGGTCTTCGAGGGTGAGTTTCTCTTGAAATATATTCCACTCGTTACGAGCATCTCCTAGAGTAGATCTTGGTTTATTGGTTTGTTCTCACCGTAGGAAATTTTTTGTTTCCTATGCTACGAACCCATCAGTGGTATCAGAGCTGTGTCTATGCGTAGATGCTTTGTACGGGTATAACACATATGTGTATGTGGGCGTTGATGATCATGTTATTGCTTCCTTTGGATATTTTGTATCTTAGTGGCATAGTAGGATGAAGCGGCCCGGACTAACCTTACATGTCCATGCACATGAGACTTGTTCCACGACTGACATGCAACTTGTTTTGCATAAGTGGCTTTGCGGGTGTCTGTCTCTCCTACTATAGTTAAGATATAAAATAGAACAGGTTTTTAATAATATTTTCATCACCGTTGTGGTTTCATGTTCGTAGATAAGAACGGTTCTATCTTCGAAAGCCCTAAGCCACGTAAAATATGCAAAAAATAAATTAGAGGACGTCTAACTTGTTTTTGGAGGGCATGTGATGTGATATGGTCAAAGTTACAAATTTGATATATGAGATGACACCTTTTGTAAATTATGACAAACCGGCAGGAGCCAAATGGTTGTCTTTTTTTAATTTATGGCCTGCGTGCTAAATATCATATCTAGATGATATGTTTTAAATTTAAAGGACAATCAAGAAGGAGGCACCATGGACCTTGGTGCCACGCCGGTGGAATGATGGAGATCATGCCAAGAAGCACAAGATGGAGATCAAGTGCAAGAAGGACCATATCATATCACATTATCCATGCATATGATGTTAATCCTTTTATGCATCTTATTTTTCTTAGATTGTGACGGTAGCATTATAAGATGATCCCTCTCACAGTTAATATCAAGATAATAATGTGTTCTTCCTTAGTATGCACCGTTAAGAAAGTTCGTCGTTCTGAATCACCACGTGATGATCAGGTGTGATAGTCTCAACGTTCGCATACAACGGGTGTAAGCCAGATTTACACACACAAATACTATGGTTTTACTTGGCGAGCCTAACATGTACATACATGGTCTCGGAACACGTAACCGAAAGGTAAAGCATGAGTCATATAGATGATATGATAAATATGTCGATGTTCGCCTTTGCAGCTGCACCATCTCTCGTGATGATCGGCTATTGGTGTAGTGAATTTGGTTTGTGTAATCACTAAAACGACTAGAGGGATGTTGTTTTTGAGTGAGAGTTCACATAAATTTTTTGAATTAACTTGAACTAAATTTATCATAATCTTAGTGTAAATAGTCTTTGCAAATATGTTGTAGATCATGGCACCACCTGCTTTGAATTTCAATATGTTCATGGAGAAAGAGAAACTAGCAAACAATGGAAGCAACTTCACCAATTGGGCACCTAACCTGAGGATTCTCCTCACAGCTTGTCAAAAGCTCTATGTGCTTGATGCACCGCTAGGTGCCCCGCCCGCTGATGACGCTCCCGATGATGTGAAAAATGTTTTCCTGACTCAGAAGGAGGACCACACTGTAGTTCACTGCGGCATTCTGTATGGTTTAGAGCCGGAGCTGCGAAAACGTTTCGAGAACATCACCGCTTTTGATACAATGGGAGAATTGAAAATGATTTTCGATACCCATGTTGCCGTAGATAGTTATGATGCTTCCGAAAAGTTCTTTAGCTGCATGATGGAAGAGAACAACTTCGTTAGCGAGCACGTACTCAAAATGTCTGGGTACGCCGATAAGCTCATAGCGCTGGGTATATCGATCCCCAATGAGCTAGGAATTCATCGTGTTCTCCAATCACTCCCACCAAGTTACAAGAACTTTGTGATGAACTACAATATGCAAGGCGTGAAGAAGACTCTCCCTGAGATTCTGTCAATGCTCAAAACTGCTGAAGTGGAGATCAAAAAGGAGCATCAAGCGTTGATGATCAATAAAACCACTAGTTTCAAGAAAGGCAAGAAAGTCAAGCCAAAGGGTAATTTCAAGAAGGGCGGCAAAACTGTTGCCGCACCTGAGAAAAAGACCAAGGCTGGCCCTAAGCCTGACACTGAGTGCTTTTATTGCAAGGGCACTGGGCACTGGAAGCGTAATTGTCCCAAATATTTGGCGGATAAGAAGGCCGGCAAAGTGAACAAAGGTATATGTGATATACATGTTATTGATGTGTACCTTACTAGTACTCGCAGTAGCGCCTGGGTATTTGATACTGGTTCGGTTGCTAATATATGTAACTCGAAAAAGGAACTACAGAATAGGCGACAACTAGCAAAGGATGAGGTGACGATGCGCGTCGGCAATGAATCAAAGGTTGATGTGATCGCTGTCGGAACGCTACCTCTTCATCTACCATCAGGATTAGTGATGAACCTAAATAATTGTTATTTGGTGCCTGCGTTGAGCATGAACATTATATCTGGATCTTGTTTAATGCAAAACGGTTATTCATTTAAGTCTGAGAACAATGAATGTTCGATTTATATGAATGATATCTTTTATGGTCATGCACCTATGAAGAATGGTTTATTTCTTTTGAATCTTGATAGTAATGATACACACATTCATAATGTGAATGCCAAAAGAATCAAGTTGAATGATGATATTGCTGCATACATGTGGCATTGCCGCTTAGGTCATATTGGTGTTAAGCGCATGAAGAAGCTCGACCGAAGCTCCATTCTGATGGGCTCCTAGAATCACTTGATTATGAATCATTTGAAACATGTGAACCATGCCTTATGGGCAAGATGACTAGAACCCTGTTTTCCGGCACGATGGAACGGGCGATGATTTATTGGAATTCATAAATACCGATGTGTGTGGTCCAATGAGTGTGTCGGCGCGCGGTGCATATCGTTATTTTGTTACCTTCACTGATGATTTAATTAGATATGGGTATATTTACTTAATGAAACACAAGTCTGAGACATTTGAAAAATTCAAAGAATTTCAGAGTGAAGTTGAAAACCATTGTAACAGAAAAAATAAATTTCTACGATCCGATCGTGGAGGTCAATATTTGAGTTACGAGTTTGGCACACATATGAAAGAATGTGGAATAGTTTCACAACTCACTCCTGCCGGAACACCACATCGTAATGGTGTATCCGAACGTCGTAATCGTACTTTATTGGATATGGTTCGGTCTATGATGTCTCTAACAGATTTGCCACTATCATTTTGGGGTCATGCACAAGAGACAACTACACTCACTTTAAATAGGGCTCCATCTAAATCCGTTGAAACTACACCATATGAACTATGGTTTGGAAACAAACCTAAGCTATCGTTTCTAAAAGTTTGGAGATGCGATGTTTATGTGAAGAAGCTTCAGCCTGATAAACTCGAACCCAAAACGGAAAAATGTGTCATCATAGGGTACCCTAAAGAAACAATTGGGTACACCTTCTATCACAGATCCGAAGGCAAAGTTTTTGTTGCCAAGAACGGATCCTTTTTGGAGAAGGAGTTTCTCTCAAAAGGTGTAAGTAGTAGGAAGGTAGAACTCGGCGAGGTCATTGAACCTTCTCTTCTTAGAATGGCGAGTAGCGCAGCGCCGGAAATTGTTCCGGAGTTGACTTCACCAGATGAAGAGGGAACTAATGATAATCAAGATCATGAAACTCTCGAAGAGGATACTACCGTTCTTCGCAGGTTAACAAGGATGCGTACAACTCCTGAACTATACGACAACCCCGTCATTAACGTCATGGTAGTTGATAATGATGACCCTGCGACGTATCATGAAGCGATGATAGGCTCAGATTCCAACAAATGGCTAGAAGCCATGAAATCCAAAATGGAATCCATGTACGAAAACCAAGTATGGACTTTGGTGGACTTACCCAATGACCGCAAGGCCGTTGAGAACAAATGGATTTTTAAGAAGAAAACTGACGCTGATGGTAATGTGACCGTCTATAAGGCTCGACTTGTCGCAAAAGGTTTTCGACAAGTTCAAGGAATTGACTACGAGGAGACTTTCTCTCCTGTAGCGATGCTGAAGTCTGTTAGGATTATGTTAGCAATTGCTTCATTTTTCGATTACGAAATCTGGCAAATGAATGTCAAAACTGCGTTCCTTAATGGTCACATTGAGGAAGAGTTGTACATGGTGCAACCCAAAGGTTTTGTCGATCCTAACGATGCTGACAAGGTATGCAAACTCCAGCGATCCATTTATGGACTGAAGCAAGCATCCCGGAGTTGGAACCTCCGCTTTGATGAGGTGATCAAAGGTTTGGATTTGTCCAAACTTATGGAGAAGCTTGTATCTACAAGAAAGTGAGTGGGAGCTCTGTAGCATTTCTAGTACTATATGTGGATGACATATTGTTGATTGGAAATGATATAGAACTTTTGAATAGTATAAAAGGTTATTTGAACAATAGTTTTTCGATGAAGGACCTCGGTGAAGCATCGTATATATTAGGCATCAAAATTTATAGAGATAGATCAAGACGCTTAATTGGGCTTTCGCAAAATACATACCTTGACAAGATTTGGAAGAAGTTCAGAATGGATGAAAGTAATAAAGGGCTCTTACCTATGTTACAAGGAAAGACATTGAGTCAGACTCAAAGTCCAGCTATATCGGAAGATAGAGAATTGATGAACAAGATCCCCCATGCCTCAGCCATAGGCTCTATCATGTATGCTATGCTATGTACAAGACCGGATGTGGCACATGCTATTAGCTTGACTAGCAGGTACCAATCTGATCCAGGTTTGGAACACTGGATGTCGGTAAAGAATATCCTAAAGTACTTAAGACGGACTAAGGATACGTTTCTCGTGTATGGCGGTGAAGAAGAGATCGTCGCAAGATGTTATGTCGATGCTAGCTTCGACACCGATCCGGATGACTCTAAGTCACAATCTGGGTACGTATTTCTTATGAATAGAGGAGCAGTAAGCTGGAGGAGTTCCAAGCAACCCGTGGTGGCGGGATCATCAACAGAAGCGGAATATGTTGCTGCCTCGGAGGCAGCGCAGGAAGGAGTTCATATCCGAACTAGGTGTGGTTCCAAGTGTGTTGGATCCGATGGTTATCTATTGTGACAACAATGGTGCCATAGCCAATGCTAAATAACCAAGGTCTCACAAGAATTCCAAGCATTTCAAGCGCTGTTTTCACTCAATCTGTGAGCATGTCAAGGATGGTGATATAAAGATTTGCAAAATACATACGGATCTGAATGTGGCAGACCCTTTTACTAAACAACTCCCAAGGGCAAAACATGATCAACACCGGAACTCCATGGGTGTTAGGATCATTACAATGTAATACAGATTATTGCCCCTAGTGCAAGTGGGAGACTGAAAGGAATATGCCCGAGAGGCAATAATAAAGTGGTTATTATCTTATTCCATGTTTATGATAAATGTTTATTTCTCATGCTAGAATTGTATTAATCGAAAACATTAATACATGTGTGACTAATTAACAAATAAGAGTTCCTAGTAACACCTCTCGTTTAACTAGCTCGTTGATTAACTGATGATCAAGGTTTCCTGATCATGAACATTGGATGTTGTTAATAACGGGATCACCTCATTAGGAGAATGATATGATGAACACACCCAAATTAAGTATAGCAATACGATCAAGTCATTAAGTTTATATTGTTGTATCAGAGCATACGAAGTAACCCTAATCCTTAGACCATGAGATCATGTCAATCACTAACACCGGAAGAATACTTTGATGACATCAAACGTCACACCGTAACAGGGTGACTATAAAGGTGGCGTTGGGTATTCCGAAAGTATTAGTTGAGGCTCACGGATCAAAAAGTGGGATTTGTCCATCCAGGTGACGGAGAGATAAACTCTGGGCCCTCTCGGTGATATCACATCGACACCGCTTGCAAGCACATGACTAGGTCACAAGGATGTCATATCACAGAACGAGTAAAGAGTACTTGTCGGGAACGAGATATAACAAGGTATAGATGATACCAATGATCGGATCTCGGACAAGTAAAATATCACGAGACAAAAGGAATTGGTTATGCCATTTTTGGTTCACACGATCACAAGATTCATCGTCGAATATGTAGGAGTCATTACGGATCTCCAGATCCGGTTGTTGACTATTGATCGGAGAGGTGTCTCGATCATGTCTACATTATTCACGAACCGTAGGGTGACACACTTAAGGTTTGTCGACGCTTTCGGGTAGACACAGAATTTCGGAGAAAAGTTTGGACAGCACCGAAATTGTTTCGGGTAATATTGAAATAGTTCAAGGGGTTAATTGTCAATAGTTGATAATGGTTGTTAATAGAATTAACAGATGAACCAAGGGGGTAAGTGTTAATTTTTGTTAATATAATTAACAAATATTAAAAAGAAATGAAATTGTTTATTTAATAAAGAAAAACACTTAGGATTTTTTAGTGGAGATTAAAAGAGAATGAGTGGGCATGAGTGGATGCTCCACTCACATCAAGAGGGAAGAGGTGGAGTCACCCCTAGGGGCAACGACCCAACCTCACCCTCTCCTATATATGGAGGGGTGGGAGCTCCCTTTTTAGCACACACTTGATCCTCTCTCCCTCCTCCCGCTGCTCCACCTCTAGCCATCCGCTTGGCGAAGCCATGGCCGTTTAGTTCTCCACCACACCACGCCGTCATGTTGTTGGAGTTCCTTGGTGGTTCTACTACTTCCGCTGCCCCGCTGGATCGAGGGAACGGAGGTCGTCATCAAGCCGTACGTGTGACCGAGTACGGAGGCACTGCCCGTTGCAGCGCACATCTTCATGATCTTGAGAGCGACAAGTGAACGACTACATCATCCACGAGAATTATTCTCGAAACGCTTACGGTCTTCGAGGGTGAGTTTCCCTTGGAATATGTTCCACTCGTAACGAGCATCTCCTAGAGTAGATCTTGGCTTGTTGGTTTGTTCTCACCGTAGGAATTTTTTTGTTTCCTATGCTACGAACCCATCACAAGCACAATGCTGCAAAACCTCTTGTGCAACACACGGGTATGCTCGTTTCTGTTCGTTTTCTTACACATTGAGTAGTTTACAAGTTTTCTGAATGTCTTCCTCTATTTGATCATAGTTTCAACATATTGACGGACGCTGCAAGCCAGCCTTCGTGTCGAGCATATTTCACGAACCGAGAGATCTCACCTATTCAGAAATGAATGCGATATATCTCGTTTATTGCAAGATGCCACGATGGAGTTGGAAGAGATCTCTCAGTACTACGTGCGTAGGATTGAGAATGATTCTATAGATGAAGTCTCTGGTATTATGATACGATGCTCGTGTTCTGTCATTTGAATGGTCCCTCAGTTCTGTCATTTGAACTATTCTGATATGATGCTCATGTTGTTTTGATAGCATCTCAAGATTGAGTTACTAGATGGCTACCCCGAGGTTTTTCCACCGCTTGAGCTCATATCACATCAAGATCACGGAGTTTCTCGTATTTTGGGGAATGATGTCGAGATCTTTGGATCATATCATGTGGTCAACGGCCACGATTACCTCGAGTTCGAGAGGAACTGGGATATATTCTGGGAGCACCTGCCGATTCGATTTGGTGATCTCTATGTTATCAAGGTGATCATCAAGGTGGAGTACATCCAGCTGACATTTGAGAAGATCAGTGAAGAGATCGAGCAGTCGGACAAAGAAATCGAGCAGTCGGACGAAGAAATTGAGCAATCAGATGAAGAGATCAGCGACCCCAGCGAAGAGATCGACAAGGGTTAACGAGATGATGTCCGGCTTTGACGATGTCAAAGAAGAGACTGATTAATATTACCAACAGTTGTATTTTGGTCGGATGTAATTTGGTCAAACACCTTATGGGCGTGCTCTGGGCATGAATAGTGCGCGCTCCGGGCATGAACTGTGCGTGTTCGGATTTGATAAAATAAAAAAAATCACGAAAATCACAGAAGCTTTATTTCATTGTTACTAAGAAGCATCTGCACTTTGGTTTTCATTTAAATATTTTAAACTTCTTTTGGAGACGCTTCAAGTGCGTTTGACCAGGTTGGACTAGACATTCAAATGATCATAAATGATTCAAAAAAAATTGAAAAAATGTGAAACCAGCTCACGCAAGGAACCACTGCTCCGTAACACTACTAAGCATGGAAATAACATGGGGCGCGAAAATTTGACATGCCAGAGCCTACCACAAGAGGTAAAGATCTTTCTCTCGCATCCTTTTGCTCTGATTTCTTTAGTGTTTTCAATTTCTTGCTCAGATCTAGGATTTAGGGTTCAGGTTGACTTTTTCAGGGTTTAGATCCATGCAACTATTTCAAGTGGATGGATGAATACGTTGCGCAGTTTAGACAGGAGAGGTGCGCGCACACCAACCTTCCTCTACCGTCTCATGTGGAGATTGCACCCTCTGCTCCGCCGATGGGCATCGGTGCTCCGCGATGGGGCTTGCGGAAGCAAAAGTGAGAGGCGAACTGAAGAAGTTGAACAGGCACTTAAGGCAGATTAATGATCTGAAGAAGCAGGCTAATTTTATAGCTACATGATTTTATCTATGTATAGTTGCTCTAGGATTTGTTTATCTGTTGATTGTCAGTCGTAGTTAATTAATGCGATGTAAGCATAATTAATGTAATGTAACCTCTATGTAACCAACCGCTTATGATAAGCCAGTCGTCTCATTTGGACCAACCGTTTCCCTATTACAAATCATCCGTACCGAAACTATCTACTCCAGAAATTGGCAGATCTATACACCAACACGTTCAATGCTAACGACAACTTTGGAATATTATGATATACTCCCTCTTCTGTTTTTTTTTAAATTTACTCCCTCTTCTGATTTAATTGACTCAGATTTAGTACAACTTGCACTAAATCTGAGTCAATTTAGAACGGAGGGAGTATAATATAAAGAGGTCGCGCACACACCCAACTAGCGGTGGTGATTCTCCGTGGGTTCCACATCCGGTGGGTCCGTCCCCACCAAGTCAATACCCCACCAGGTCAAACTTGTGCCCCGGCACCACCAAGTAAGACTAGTGCCCCAGCCCCACCAAGTCAGACTAGTGCCCCGACCCCACACGCCGACCAAAGGAAATCCCATATGAGCCGCACACTAGACGAGCCGCTGAAGTTCCAGCTGAGCCGTGCCAGGCCGACCCCACCAGTCAGGACAAGTGCGGGTCAAAGGAGGTTGACTAGAGGAAAACGACCGTTCGACCGATATGCCGGCAAACCAGGGCACATACCAGAGAAACAGCGTGGGTATGTCACATACCGATAGAACTCAGCTAGGTATGGCACATAACCAATTATCCCTAAATAATAATAACATTCATGCGGGTAAACAAATTAGAGCTGGGCAATTGATAGAATAATGATGAGCAAACCAATGCATATACCAACGTTATGATGTCTAGTGTGAGATTCATTCGGGCTTTACAACAATATACATAGACCGTTCCAACCGTCTGCACCCCTTGCAGTATTAAGTTGCATGCAACAGATTATCGCCTTAAGCACGTTCTGTAAAGTAAGTAAGTAACATCAGTACTATTGTTGTATCACTAGTAGCAATAGTACATCTACAACCTTAGAGCTAGCTGTCACCACTCCAGATTAAATATAGATATGAACCTACTATCGAGCATAAATACCCCCTCTTGGAGTCACAAGCATCTACTTGGCCAGAGCATACACATGTAACAGACAGCATGCAAGATCATTAAATAGCACACACATGATATATTATGAAGCAATAACTTTAGTACTGAATATTCATCGGATCCCAGCAAACACAACAAGAAGAATTACATAAAGGTGATCTTGATCATGATAGCCACCTCACAAGATCTAAACATGATAGCACAAGAGGAGAAGACAACCATCTAGCTACTGCTATGGACCCGTAGTCCAAAGGTAGATTACTCACGCATCAGTCGGGAGTCGGTCATGACGACGTAGAGGACTCCGGGGACGATTCCCCCTCCCGGCAGGGTGCCGGGGAGAAGTTCTGATATCTCCCGAATTGGTGTTGACGACGGCGGTGGCTCGGGACCCGTGGAGGAAATAATGAACACCGCTCTAGGGTTTGTGGCCGAAGGGGTATTTGTAGGCGAAAGGGGGAAGGCGGTGGACGGACGAGGGCCCCACACCTGGTCCTCGCGCGACTCCAGCCCTGGCCACACGAGCACGTGGTGGCGGTGCCTCGGTGCCCCACTTCGTCTCGTTCTCGACTTTCTAGAACGATTCCGATGAAAAACGCACTCCAAGATAAAAATAGTTCAATTTCGAGAATATTTTCTTAAGTACTTTTCTGAAACTAAAAACAGAAGAAAACAGGGAACTGGCACTGTGGCATCTTGTTAACAGGTTTGTCCCACAAAATGCATAAAACTATATAAAACATTTAATAACATGGAATAATATAGCATGGAACATAAGAAATTATCGATACGTTGGAGACGTATCAACATCCCCAAGCTTAGTTCTACTCGTCCCGAGTAGGCAAGAACGATAAAACAAGAATAATTTCTGAAGTGACATGCTTTAACACAATCTTGATCACATAATAAAGTAAGGCTTGTAAACTGAGATCAAATGAATAAGCGTTGTAGTTTATATTGATATCAAACAAGTATAAAATAAACAAGTAGGAAAAGCAAGCAAAGCTTTCAATGATATAGTACTTAGATAGCAATCAACTCTGCAAAGTAGATATTAGAGATGATTTAAGCTTCAAGCATAACAATATAATCATCTAATGCTTCCAACGTTGAAAAGAAACAAGCAATATCAATATGCACGTAGAAGATTAACTCCTTATTTGTTCAAAAGAAACAAGCAAGCGATCAACGTTCGTTTCTAGCACCAGAATGTTTTGGCTAAGTGAATGTTAACGGAAGAAAGGCTCACAAAGCTGCAAGTGATCATTAGATTAGATGAAGTCTTAGAATCGAAGCTATGCAAGGAGTAGTGATTGCCACACAACGGATGCACGTAGAGCTATAAGTATATGAAAACTCTCCAATAGAACTAGTGGGGGTGCATCCAACTTGCTTGCTCACGAAGAGCTAGAGCACTTTTGAGGAGGCTCATCATTGGAATATACAAGCCAAGTTCTATAGTGTAAAGTATCCCACATAGTTATGCAACCAAGACATGAAAACTCTCTCATATGGAGTAAAGGTGCTAAACATGAGCACAAATGATGATCATAAAAGATATGGTGCTATAACATGAGCACAAGTGATGACTATAAATGCTATGGTGCTATAACATGACCACAAGTGTGTGATAAAGAATAGTAATGCTGCCCCTTTTTTTTCCTTTTTATCTTTTTCTATTTTTTTTCTTTTTTTGTTTCTCTTTTCGATGGCCTCCATGGCTCTTTCACTTTTACGGGCAAGCATCCCAATATGATATATGATATATGAAAACACACTAATGATGATATGACAACATACTGATGATACAAGTAACTATTATGAATATGACATAATATGTATATGTCAACAGTGCCTCTGCAAGTGTAGCAGGTTATGCAATGATCTAGCTTAACATGGGTAAAACCACACATCAGCTTTATAGACTCGCACAAAGCAATATATAAGAAATGAATGACAACAAGTCATGTAATGTAAGATGGATGTTGCATGGCAATATATCTCGGAACAACTATGGAAATGCTGTAGTAGGTAGGTATGGTGGATGTTTTGGGGAAAATATTTGGCTTATCTGTAGGAGAACAAGATGAAGATCTCCCACGAGTTTGGAGTTACCCGCGAAATATGCAACAACTCTCAGTGTGAGAAAGGGCAATGCAAAGTACCGAAGAGGCTAGCAATATGGTGGTGGAAGTGCCATGAAAAACGCAGTTTTAGAACTCACAAGTAAAAATGTTCCAAATAAAAATATGATCTTACAAGGCATAATGAAAATTACTCCTAGAGGAACTGTGGCAAATGAAAAAGTCACTGTTAGGGACCTGACCATAGCGCATAACACAAAGTCATTACGGTTGCCTTAGACATGTAGAAGCATATACCAATATGCAATCAACTAGAAATTTAAGTATGGCACAACTTCAAATTTTCTAGACCAACCATTAATCATTCCACTTTACTAAACCATCATGTTTACCATTAATCAAATTAATATCTCAAAACAACATCAATGATTCAAGTGACACAATTTAATGATCTACAAGATTATGTATCATTTAGTTATACGATCTACCACATTTAGCATTTTCTGTTCTCAACCAAACACCAATCAACTTATTTAAAATATAAACTCTCCAAGTAATTAAACAATGAGATATGAGAGTATGATATAACAAAGCTAACATCTCAAGCAAGAGATGCAAGAAAAACAAGAGTTAGAAATCAAACAGTAACATGAGAAGAATACTCAACAAATATAAGTGAAGAATACGAGTATTCACAAGAAAAAGCGGAGCGTGTCTCTGTCCCAAAAAAAAGGAATGCTAGGATCTATTTTATTCAGACAATGAAAATAACCAAAACAAATAAAATAAACAAACGCTTCAAGCAAGCACATAAGATGTGGCGGAATTGAAATATACTTTCACTAGAAAGAACATGATAGTTTGTTGATGAAGAAGAGGATGCCTTGGGCATCCCCAAGTTTTGATGGTTGAGTCTTCTTAAAATATGTTGTGGGTGAACCACCGGGGCATCCCCAAGCTTTGGCGTTACTATCCTCTTTATCACATCATATAATCCTTATCTCTTGATCCTTAAAAACTTCCTCCACACCAAACTTAGAGTAACTTTATTAGAGGGTTAGTGCACAAAACAATTATGATATTATGTAGGAATACAATTGCTACCAATGCTACTGGACATTACCTACAGCCACTGATACTGAGTAGGATAAAAGATCTAATCAAAATAGCAAAAGAGGCATTTGCAAAATAAATGGCAGAATCTGTCAAAAACAGAACAGTCCGTAAAGACGAATTTTCTCGAGGAACTTATCTTGCTCAAATCAGAAAACTCAAAACTAATGAAAGTTGCATATATATCTAGCGATCACGCAAAAAACGGTAGATTTTTCTGATTTTATTGTGAAGAGTTACGAATTAAATGGTGGCCAGCAGAAAACTGTTTCTGCGAAGGAATCCAAATTTAGTATCAACTTTCAACTAGAGGCTTAACTTGACACAAAAATACAATAAAATAAATATATATAGGAATTGCTACAGGGGTAAGCAAACTCCTTGACACATACAAAATAAAATAACATGAAATAAAAGTGGGTTGTCTCCCATAAGCGCTTTTGTTTAATGCCTTTCAGCTAGGCACAAAAAGTAGAACTCAAGTATTATCAAGATCAAGAACAAAGACCCTCTCAACTATGCATTGTATTTTATCTATATAAGGTCATAGGTACCCCTTTCATTTCTGTTAGGTCTACTACTTTTATCGAATGGGTTTTGAGGGACAATCCAATCAAAAATTTCTTCCAAAGCTTCATACATAGCTACAAGTTTAATGGGTATTGGCACTTTCATTTTCCCCCTCTTAGTAGGTTTGGTTTTTACTAATTTTTCAAGTGCATTAATTACATCTACACATGAGCCTAGCATATTAAAATGATCAAAAACTTTCCTAGCTTCTACAGCAACATTACCAAATTCTTTGAGTAAGGTTTCCATAATAAAATTTGGTTTTTCAACATTTTTAACATTATGAAGATTAAGAAACATTTGTTGTTTTATGGGTTGAAGGTTAACAAGCCTAGCTTCTAGCATGTGAACTAAACAAGTTGCAGCAGTTTCATAGTTTGGGGCAAGTTCTGCGATGGATTTCTCCTCAAGATCACTATTCTTACTAATATGATTAAAGAATTCTCCAATATTTTCTTTTCCAATTATAGAACCACTACCTACTGAAAGATCCTCAATAGTGTAGTTAGGAAGCAACATTGTGATAAAGGTAAAGCTAAAACCGAAATAAACAAAGCAAAGAAAAATAACTAAACCGAAACAACAAAAATAACAAAATTGAAAATAAAATGACAAAACCAAAATAAGAAACGAAATAAGAAAAGTAATGCAAGTAACTAATTATTTTGTATTTTTTATATTAAGCAAAGAAGACTGTCAGCCAAGTGGGAACTGGGGTATGGAGAGCCCATTCCCTCCAGGCCTCGCACGCTGGCCAGACAGACAAAATGACTAAGGACCAGGCATCACCGCCTGGCGGGATCCTCGAGAGGCAATTCCCCTCGAGGGTCTGAAGAGGAAACGAGGGCCTCAAGGGATCCCTCGCCTCAGGGGACCCTCCCGAGGCGGCAGCTCGCCTCGGGGGAGTCCCGCAGGAATCTCCCCTCAGGCCTCCCCGCGCCTGAAGGAAAACGTTGCGGCCAAGGAAGTACGGCGAGACGCACATGGCCTCTACCACGCCCACGTGGTGACGCAAGCACACCCGTTGCCGTTTTGGTGATAAAGGGGTCAATAAAGCGGCTCAGCCTGCTGCGCAGCTACCAGGACCTTCTACTATGACGATAAAGCAGGTGGACGGCGCAACCCTCCAACGGAGAACGTCATCGTGGGCTCCACCTCAGAGACTGCCCTCTCTGCGGGCAGTACAGCGCGGTCGGCCGCCTGTCGGCCACTGCGCCCACCTTTATCAACAATGGACCATGTCCATGGATGAACGGACGGCGGTGGACTCCTGCTCCACCAGGCCACTGCCATGTGGGAGGCACCTTGAAGGCCAAGACGAAGGAGAGCGCTAGAGGCGCCTATAAAAGGGGGAATACATGCCTCGTAGCACAGGTGGACTCTAGGCGTGCTACAACCCTTGTAAATCCTAGCAACACTTGGTAGGATAGCCTCGGACCGAAGGAGGAAGAAGACGATCGCTTCTCTCCCTTGGTAAGAACTGCCTCAAGGGGGCCTCCGGCAAGCTCCATTGTACAGTAACCCATCATCTAATACAGACAAGTAGGAGTAGCGGTCTTACCTCCTCATGAGGGTCGTGAACCTGGGTAAGGGCCGGTGTCTTCCTCTGTCGTGTGCGTGTCTTCTTCGGGTCCGGCGAGCAACGTCGCGGAGCCACTCGTGGCTCTAGACCTCCGTGTTCAATCCCCTCCACGAACTACACTTCAGGAAGTGACTACCCCCCGATTCTTGGGAGTCATAACCCGACATTTGGGGCGCCAGGTAGGGGATTGAGGCGCGTCAACAACCTTCGAGTTCGTCTCCGCGCCATGGTGAACATCCGCGCCACCCGTGTCGCCCGCGTCAACCGACGTGCGCCTGGGGGAGCACGCGCGCCGCCAGGCACCGCGACCACCCGCGCACGGCGGGGCCGACCCCGCCATGAAGAGCATGTCCCTTCTGGCCCTCACGCAGAGGCGCCGGAGCACAACTCCGACCACCAGGAGGACGCGCAGTCGTCGCACCCGACGCAGCGCCCGAGCGGCTCAGGCCCGGGGAGGACATACCCTACGCCCCACACCGCGCTCCTCATGGCGCAGGAGCTTCTCCGCTACCAGCCCACCGCTGAGGCCCACGAGCAGTGGCTCCAATGCCTCAACCACCTCGTCGGCATCGCTACGACGCGCCCCGCTCCGTCGCAGTCCAACCTGCGCCCCTCTGTCGCGGGAACGGTCGCGGCAAACGCGCCTCCGCCACCTCCGGGGCCTGCACCGGCTGCGGCGTAGAGGGCTGCTTCGCACGCGTCCTCGCCGCACGATTGCTTGGTCGTGCAGCGCACCGCGCCCGACGCTCGCGTGGGGATGGACCTCCAGCGAGACCGCCAGAACAGGCTCGTGGAGGAGATTGGCCAGGCGGGTCAGCAGACCCGCGGCGTGCTGCAGCAGGGAGTCTCTACGTACGCCTCAGGCTGCATGGCGTTCACCCGTTCTCTGTGTCGCGTGGTCTGGCCCCCGAAGTTCAAGCCTGCTCTCCCCAAGGGCTACGACGGCTCCAGCAACCCCATCGAGTTCCTACAGCTCTACACCACCTCCATCCAAGCTACGGGTGGAGATGACAAGGTCATGGCCAATTGGTTCTCCCACGCGCTTTGCGATTTTGCGCTGTCGTGGCTCCTGAACCTCCCTGAGGACTCCGTGAACTCCTGGGAGGAGCTCTGCAAGAAGTTCGTCTCCAACTTCAAGGGGACATACGAGCGCGCCCTCACCCACAATGACCTGCGCGCCGTAGTGCAGAAGAAGGATGAGACGCTCCGCAAGTACATCCAGCGCTTCAGCCAAGTGCGCAACAAGATCCCGAACATCCCTGACACCCAAGTCATTGCCGCGTTCCGCGAGGGCATCACTAACAACAGGATGCTCGAGAAGCTGGGCATCCACGACAAGCTCACTTCTGTTGTCAAGCTTTTCGACCTGGCTGACAAGTGCGCCAAGGCTGAAGAGGGACTCCTCTTCGTCAAGATTTCCTCAAGAGGGGACGATCACGCTGAGGGGTCCAAGAGCCTGAAGAAGAAGGAGGCGCCCAAGCGCAAGGCCACCGCGGTTCTCGCGGTAGAGCCTGACGCGAAGGGCACCCGCAGGGACTCCCCCGAGCCTGGAGAGAGAAGAGACAACCACCGCCCTTTCTGCATCTACCACAACAGGTGCGGCCACTCTACGGAGTCCTGCTTCGACCGCAAAAGGTTGAGCAAGGAGCACGAGCAAGCAGAGGGCAGTGGTAGCCGTGGCCGAGGCCGTGGCTACCGCGGGAGCGGACGCAAGGGCGGCTACCAGAAACCATCTGGAAATCAGGCCAACGCCACAGAAAAGAACGGCCACCTCCCTGACGAGGAAGATGGCGGCTACTAAGCCCCGAGAGGCGCCATTGCCTAAATCCTCAGGGGAGCGCAGACGCCAAAGTCGAACACCCAGTTCAAGCAGTTCGCCCGCGAGCCCAACGCCGCCCTCCCAAGCACCGAAACCTCCAGGCCCCTCAAGTGGTCGCAGTACACCATCGCCTTCGACGCTCAGGACCACCCCAAGTCCACCAAGACTGTTGGAACCCTCCCGCTGGTCTGCACCCCCACCATCGACAACGTGGCTGTCTCCAAGACTCTCATCGATGGCGGAGCAGGCCTGAACGTTATCTCCATAGATACGTTCGAAGCGCTTCAAGTGCCCTACGAGCGGCTCATGCCCTCAAGGCCCTTCACGGGGGTCACCAGCGGTTCGATCGCGCCTCTAGGCCAGGTCAGGCTTGCCGTCACCTTCGGGAGCAAGGAAAATTACCGCACCGAGCACATCGATATCGATGTAGCACACATCGGCCAGCCGTACAATGCCATCCTCGGCTACCCCGCGCTCGCGAAGTTCATGGCCGTCACGCACCATGCCTACAACATGGTCAAGATCCCCGGCAGCGCTGGCACGATCATAATTCGTGGGCATGTTCTGGATGCTACGCGCGCGGTTGAGACGGCCTACAAGACCGCCGCCATGGCATTTCCCGCAGAAGAGGACCTAGAGCCGCTCGAGAGACCCAAGAAGAAGAAGCAGTTGTTCTCCCAGAAGGCAGCTGCTACCAAGAAGATCTCTCTGAGCTCCGGTAGCTCGGGGGCTGAAAGCTTGGGGGCTAGCGTCACCATTGGTGCCGCGCTGCCTCCCAAATAGGAAAGCGCGCTCATCACATTCCTCTAGGCAAACTCTAACATGTTCGCGTGGACACCGTCAGATATGACTGGTGTACCGAGGGAGGTGATCGAGCACCACTTGGCCGTTTGCCCAAACGCGCGCCCCATCAAGCAAAAAGCAAGAAAGCAAGCCCCCGAGAAGCAAGCATTCATCGTCAAGGAGGTCGAGAAGCTTAAAGAGGAAAAAGTCGTTTGCGAAGTCGCGCATCCCACTTGGCTCTCCAACGGCGTGGTAGTCCCAAAGGCCGCCGGAGGAGGCCGCCTCTGCATCGACTACACTGATGTAAACAAGGCCTGCCCCAAAGACCCTTATCCCATGCCAAGAATTGACCAGATTGTGGACTCCACGGCAGGCTGCGACCTCCTCTGTTTCCTTGATGCCATCTCTGGTTATCACCAGATAAAGATGGCTAAGGAGGACGAGGAGAAGACGGCTTTCCTCACCCCGTGCGGTGTGTATTGCAACGTCTGCATGCCTTTTGGCCTCAAAAATGCCGGATCCACTTTCCAGAGGTTGATGAGGATAGCCCTTGGCGGGCAAATAGGGCGGAACGCCGAAGCATATGTCGATGACATCGTCGTGAAATCACGAGAAGGAAATACTCTCCTCGGAGACCTTGAAGAAACCTTGGCCAGCCTACGCATGGTGAACATCAAGCTCAACCCCACCAAGTGCATCTTTGGAGTACCTTCAAGCAAATTGCTTGGGTTCCTCGTGTCTCATCGAGGCATAGAGGCAAGCCCAGAAAAAATCAAGGCCATAGAAGACATGCAGCCTCCATGTAGGATCAGGGACATGCAACGCCTGGCAGACTGCATGGCCAGCTTGGGTCGATTCATCTCCAAGTTCGGCGAAAGAGCCCTGCCGTTCTTCAAGATCATGAAAAGAACAGGCACCTTCAAATGGACCCCTGAAGCTGAAAAAGCATTTGAGGACTTGAAGAAGTATCTGGCCAGCCCACTAGTAATGGTAGCCCCAAGGCATGGCGAGCACCTGAAGCTGTACTTATCAGCTATTCTGCAAACAGCTAGTGTTGTCCTTGTGGTGAAAAGAGAAGAGCCAGTACTCCACAAGAAGAGTGCAGCCACTCCAAAGAAAAAGCCTCCTGATAAGGAGCTCGACGAAAGGGCATCCCTCACAAAACCGCCGCCAGGCCCAAAGCCCCAAGAGAGGGCCGCCCAAAGTCAACCGCTGCAAGGAGTTCATGCCGAGGAGCCTGAGGAGCCCCTTGAGGCCAACCCCATCGAGGCCCAGGGCAAGCCCCCTTAGGCCAACCCACTCGAGGCACAGGCCAAGCCCCCTGAGGCAAACCCCCTCGAGGACCAAGCTGAGCCCCCTTAGGCAAAAGACGCTAAGGCAACAGGAACTACCCTTGTCGAGCATCTAGTTTACTTCGTCAGCACAGTACTGTGTGATGCTCGCGAGCGGTATACAATGCAGCATAAGCTTCTCCTCGCACTACTCATCGCCTCAAGAAAGCTGCGACACTACTTCCCGGGGCACCCCATCACGGTGGTCACCTCTTTCCCCCTGGAGCAAATCCTGCGCAACCCAAACGCAACAGACCGTGTCGCAAGATGGAACATAGAGCTACAACCATTCAATTTGCGCTTCGATACCACTAGGGTAATCAAAGGAAGAGCGCTGGCAGACTTCGTCGCCGAATGGACTGACCCAACCCCTGAAGAGCCTTTGGGAGAAGAGCAAGAGCCCTCTGGAGCCGCAATGCCCAGCCACTGGACCATGAAGTTCGTCGGAGCTTTCCTTGACGCCACAGCGGGGCAGGCGTAGTCCTGACTCACCCAAGGGCGACAAGCTGTATTACGCAGTCCAGCTGTGCTTCGGAATCGACAAGATATCCAACAATATCGCCGAGTATGAAGGACTGCTTGCCGGCCTACGCGCCGCAATCGCCCTAGGCGTCAAGCATATACTCATCAAGGGCGACTCCCAGCTGCACGTCAACTTCTCTAACAAAAGCTACAAGCCTAAGGACGACCACATGGCCGCATACCTTGAAGAGGTCGTAGGCTTGAGAAGAACTTCAGGGGAATGGATCTCATGCACATCCCAAGAAAGGAAAACCAAGAGGCTGATGACATCGCCAAGCGCGCATCAAAGAGGCAAGCTCAGCCGCCAGGTGTCTTTGAAGAAAGGCTCGTCAAGGCATCCATAAAGCAGTCCCCCAAGAGGCCCTGCCCGCAAGCACAGACGAAGCGCTCCCGCCACCACCTGCAAGCGGGGCTCCAGGCTGCGGGCCCCCTACAGGGGAGCGTCTGTTGCTCACAGCGGTGCACCAAGAAACATGATGGATCGACGAGATCAAGGACTACCTCCACGAAGGGATCCTTCCCGAGGAAGATGTTGAAGCGGAGCGAATTGCCCGCCAAGCAAAATCGTACCAAATCCTCGAAGGAATTCTCTATCGCAAGCGCCCGAACGGCGTCGCGCTCAAATGCGTCCCTCCTGACGAAGGCAAACTGCTGATCAAGGACATCCGCAGCTGGGAATGCGGCCACCATTCATGCGCCCGCACCCTCGCAGGCAAAGTCTTCAGGAGTGGCTTCTACTGGCCTCAAGCACTTCAAGATGCAATGAACATCATTCAAGCATGTGAAGCCTGCCAATTCCACGCCAAGCAAATCCACCAACCAGCGCTGGGACTACAGACCATTCCGCTCTCGTGGCGCTTTGCGGTCTGGGGTCTGGACATCTTGGGACAAGGTGGATATCGCTACCTCTTCGTGGCCATTGACAAGTTGACAAAATGGCCTGAAGTGGAGTCGACGCACATAATCACGGCAGGCGCGGCGGTGAAATTCATCAGGGGCCTGGTCTGCCGCTTCGGAGTGCCTAACCGCATCATCACCGACAATGGCTCACAGTTCACCAGTGGAATCTTCAGAGCCTACTGTGAAAAAATGGGCATCAGGCTCTGCTTCGCCTCAGTCGCCCATCCGCAAAGCAACGGACAGGCTGAGCGCGCAAACGCAGAGGTCCTCAAAGGCCTAAAGACCAGGACCTTCGATATCCTCAAGGGCCACGGCAAGGGTTGGATCAACGCGCTCTCCTCGGTGCTCTGGTCCATCCGTACCACGCCACCCAAACCCACCGGGGAAACACCGTTCGCACTCGTCTATGGAGCAGAAGCAGTCCTCCCCACGGAGATAAAGCATGGATCCCCACGGGTCCTTGCCTTTAACGAGGACCAGCAAGAGGACCTCCACAACGACGACCTGCTGCTTCTTGAAGGGCTACGAAGCCGCGACGCCCTCCGGGCGGCAAAATACCAGCAGAACCTAAGACGCTACCACAGCCGCAACGTGCGCTCGCGCACCCTGGAGGCAGGCGACCTTGTACTCAGGCGAATCCTCTCCAGGGAAGGCCTCCACAAGCTGTCCCCGATGTGGGAAGGTCCCTACAGGGTCACCCACATCGCCAGGCCTGGCGCGGCTCGCCTCGAGACGCAAGACGGCATCCCCGTCAAGAATCCATGGAACATCATGCACCTACACAAGTTCTACCCATGATCATTGTCACGTCAAGGCATTTAGCGAAAGAGGCAGCCCACGGCTCAACCTCCAAGAACTTTTTGTCCCTCAAGGTTAAAAGCTCAAGGCTTAAACCTCACAAATCTTTGTATCCACAAGGAACAAATTAAAAACGTGATCATAGTCACGCCCGTGATCATTGTCACGTCGAGACTTCTAGCGGAAGAGGCAGCCTACGGCTCAACCTCCAAGCATCTTTGTCTCTAGAGGTTAAAAGCGCACGGCTTAAACCTCCAAAGCATGCTTTGTCTCTGAAGGGAACAAATGCAACCGTGGTCATTGCCACGCCCGTGATCATTGTCACGTCGAGACTTCTAGCGGAAGGGGCAGCCTACGGCTCAACCTCCAAGCATTTTTGTCTCTAGAGGTTAAAATGCTCACGACTTAAACCTCCAAAACATGCTTTGTCTCCTAAGGGAACAAATGCAAAACGTGATAATTGTCAAGCCCGTGATCATTGTCACGTCGAGACTTCAAGCGGAAGAGGCAGCCTACGGCTAAACCTCCAAGCATCTTTGTCTCTAGAGGTTAAAAGCTCACGGCTTAAAACTCCAACGCATGCTTTGTCTCCTAAGGGAACAAATGCAACCGTGGTCATTGCCACGCCCGTGATCATTGCCACATCGAGACTCCTAGCGGAAGAGGTAGCCTACGGCTCAACCTCCGAGCGTCTGTGTCTCTAGAGGTTAAAAGCTCACGACTTAAACCTCCAAGCTCCAAAGGCTTCTCTCAAGGGCAAACCCTCTGAGCTCTCCATTTGACAAGCCACCTCAGGCCGTTGAGAGTCTCTGCCACTAATGGGTGGTCCCCATGCCTCGACATGGTCAAAACATTAACTTGGCAACCCCAAGCATAATAACTCAATTTCGTTCCCAAGTGAACTCAGCGCTTCAGCGCCGCCTTAAAATGTATTTGGTGAGTTTTATTTTCGCATTACTCTCTTGAAGTGTGCGCTTACATCTCTCCACATGCGTACCTCGCGAGCGGGGGCTGAGTACGGTGCCAGTGCCTCAAATGACACGCCAGCAGCACTGCAAAATCCAAGAGTCCGAGCTCTGCCTGGACGGCAAGATCCCACAAACACGCCATCTCTACAGAGGACCTTGGTACTTACTCTCCTTGCAAGGAACACCTGAGGGGACCTATAAGCGCGCACGAGTCCCTTGAACCGTGTTCCAGCGTTTGGGTTCGCCCCTCTAACATCTGCAGGGAAAAATCCCCCCACAAGCCTGAAGAGGCATCCAGGAGCGACCCCTCAAGTGGGCAACCTCGTCAGGTGAAAAGCCTCTGTAGGGCGGAAACCTCGAGAAGCTAAGTCGTGCACCCACGCCTTAAGAGCGTTTTCTCCCCCTAGTGCACGTTTGCCCCTCAAGCGACTTTGCTTTCCCTTACGCTTCATGGACTACTCGCACGTCTAAGGGGGGCACTTGAGCATCGCGACTCAGGGCTCTTACCTCTCCTAGGCCTAAAATCCCCCCGGCCTTGCGGAGTCATTGCTCCTGCATACCGAAGTGGCGGAGTCATGGAACGAAGAGATGGGACCTACCGACGTAGAGAACAAATAGACATGAAGATGAGTCCAAAGAGACCTCACGGGGGGCAGACAAGCTCGAATTAAACAGCATTAAAGAGTATATTACAGGCCAAAGGTCTTAAAAATCTAAACACACAACTGTTTCAGATACAAGCGCTCACAGGCGCAATAAGGAAAGGCTCAGGGGGAAGCAGTGCCGCCTTGGACCTCATCCGCGGCACCCTCTTCAGCCTCGGCAGAGCAGGCCTCCTCCTCGCTGTCCTCAGCCACCGCCTCCGCGCGCCTGAAGCGGTTGCACAAGGCGTCAACTTGCTCACGGAGGGAACCGGAGACCCGCTGTGCGTCCTCGCCTTGATCAGCTTCTGTGACGGAGGAGAGGTCGAAACCTGGCGTGAGGAGCTTGAGGTTGGTGATGATGCGATCAACAACCACCCCCGGGAGCTGCCGGCTCTCGTCTTCGATCATCTCGCGAAGCTCGGCGACGGGACCCTCGAGCGCCTCGAAGAGCTGGTCGAAGTAAACCAGGTACATGGCAGCATCGCCGCGGCCTCGAACGTCGGTGTGCGGCACGTCTGCGCCGAGCTGCGCGGCGAGCTCGTTGCCACGGGCGACCAACGCCTCAAACATGCGCTCGCGCTGCTTCGAGAGCGCGCGAGCCGCAGTGGTAGAGTCCGAGGCCTCCGCCGCCCGCTGCATCGTTGGGGCCACTTGCTCCTCCACGTCCTTGTCCAAGGAGTTGAGGTTGTGGACTGCCTCGGTGCGAGCCTCCTCCACTCTGCGACGGCCATCCTTGGCGCGCTTGAGGCGAGCCTCCAGCTTGGAGTTGGCCCTCTCGAGCTCGGCGATCGCCGAGCATCCGCGACATGTTTGACCTTGAAGCGGTCCTCCTGCGTCTAGGCCAGGTCGCGGTACTTCTGAAAAGTGGACTTGCGGAATTGCTTCTCGCGCTCAACGAGGGCGTCATCGGCCTCCTTCTTCTTCTCGTTGAAACGCCGCTCGAAGCGCTCGTAAGCTATCTTCTGGACAGCGACGTTTTCGTCGTACTTCGCGGTCGCCTTGGCCAGGTCTCCCTCGCGCTCCTCCAGGGCCTCGCGTTGGGCGACCAGGTCCTTCTCCGCCTGAAGACGCTGCTCCTCGCGCTGCTGCAGCTCCTTCTCCTTGAGGGCCAGCTACCGCTCCCGCTCGGCAAAACCCTTGCGGTCTTCCTCCAGGGCGACCTGCGCGGCCTGGTGGGCGGAGAGCAGCTGTGTCTCCAAATGGCCCAACTCGCGGCGCTTCTACGCCAGCGAGCCCTACATCGCCTCGCGCTCAGCCTTGGTCTGGCGCAGGAGCTCCTCTGCGGCGTCACGTTCCGATTGGAGGGGCGCAAGGAGCTCCGCAGCGTCGCAAATGGTCCCCTAGCGGACCTCCTTGGCAAAGCGGGTGGCCTCCTCACGTGCGGCTTGCAGCGCCGCATCCTCCAGCCGGCGCGCTTCGACCGCCGCGTGGAAAGATGTCCACGACTTCGCCAACTCCTCCCGCTGCTGAGCGAGCCATATATCTCCGAGGGCGAGGTGGGCCTCCAAGCCTTCCAAGAATTCCCTCACGAGGCCGAAGGCGACCTCGCGGCGCCCCGCGCTCCAATCCCAGCCGCGGAGGACCAACTCATGGCTCGTGGAGGGCCCGGCCTCAGCGACGGGTCTCGCGGGCCCGGCCTCGGGGAAAGCTTGGGGGCTGGCATGAGCTTCGCTTGCGCCCGCGCCGGTATCCTCTTCCGGCCCTGCAGTTGCGGGGCGTTCCTCGGTCACAGCTTGACGAGGAGGCGAGTAGGCATCTCCCCCAGCAGGTCCACCTGTGCCTGCTTCTGCCTCGCGTGCTTCCCTTGCAGGCTGCACGGGAGCAGTGGCCACAGGTGGCGGGGTAGGCGTGCGCGGAGGCGTCAACGCGCGCGGCGGCGTTGGTTCGCGCGGAGGCGTAGTGTGACGCCCTAAAATCGGTACTATGTAGATTTAAGCGATTCCGCCGAAATCCGCATAATAACAATTTTAGGTCGCCCACCAGACATAATGTGCACGCCGAAACATGCGCATTATGTGGGTGGAATTGTGATAACATTACAACAGTTTCGATACACCCACAAATACAACAAAAGATATAATATACAACAACGACTCGAACGAGTCAAGATAAAAAAGATACAATACAAAGATACAAATGACAGCGGAAGCAAAATAGTATCCGACTACGGATAAGTTGCAAATTGGACTAAGAGTCCTGAAGATAAGCAATGGCGCCATATCCCTGCCCAGCCAAGCCGGAGGGATTCCCAAGCTAACGTCGTCAGACTTCAAACCTGTTTACTGCACATAAAGCATAACCCAAAAGAGGGTCAGGGCACTCCCTGGCAAGCAAAATCGATTTGCCTACTTTCTACACCATCTCCCAAAATATAGGGGAGATGGACTTAGCGGCAGCAGCACTAGCAACCTAAAGAGACACGCTACAACTTCCGTCTAATCAGAGAGGGATAAGAGAGCGCATAAGATAACAATCTACAACTAACACCAAACATAACCCATTCTCGAATTAACCCCCTCAACCAAGTATGAGGAAGCAATTCGGGAAAACTCACACATTGAACAGTTTTAGTTATAATTTATTGTGAAAGTAATTCTATATTACTAGTCAAATTAATTAACAATGATTAGGTGTAAGTTGTCTAGATCTTGTTAGCCAGCATCATCACCAAAGTCGTCCATAACCGTGGACACGGCTCATCGATAAGATTATACCCTGCAGGGGTGCACTACAGTACCCATACTCGCATGATCAACCCAAGCAAGCATCAGGGCTTCTCAACACGACTTATTCCTTCACTACAGCAAGTCCAAGTGCCACCCATATGAGTTGTTACCCGCGTCAGGAGTCCGGCCGAATCTCAATTGCGGACTCATTAGTTTGCGACTACGCCACCATGCGGCTCAAACCACAGTAGGAACTGTCCGCTTCGTGTCGTACCGCACCTATATGACCCCCCGTATCACATAACCTCTCATCATCATCATCATCATGCACATGCATATGAGCGAATGGAAAACCCGAACTACTTGCGGCACATGGACAAGCTGAAGATCCGTTCAAAGTCGAGGGGGGCTCCATAGGGCCTCCCACAAGTGGTTAGTGCGCTCAAAATTGAATCCGAGGACAAAATCTCAGTTCCTAGGTCGACACTGAGCAGAACAAAGCACCTCGCAAGGCCTTCCGCCTGGTGCCTTATCTTTTAATTATAATACCCCAATATAAGACAACATTTTATTAAGGTAGAAATATTATATCATACTAAGCAGATGAAACAAAAGACCAACAGACGACTCGCACAAACAACTCTAAGCATGCGCTACGACTCGCAAGGCCAACAGATAAACATGCAACGGGTATTAGGTTGTGGGGATAAAGCTGTATGGGCTGCAGGATAAACATGTGATGGGAATGCAGTTCAAGAATCGATAACTAGGGTAGCAGAGATCAACGGCAGGAATGAAAGACAATGTATAGGTAAACAAGCAAACTTTGCTTGCCTGGAATCCCGCATGGAAGCAGATCTTGTCATTGCTCACACATCTCAACGTTGTATCCGCGAAGAAGCAACAAACACTGGAAAGCGTAAAAGATGCATTTTACAACTACGGCAAAAGATCCAGCATGCTCATGCGACAGATGAATAACATGGCAAGATGCATTGCGAGATGCACTTAATCCGAATTAAGCGGAACCGGGATTCCGACAATTTATATTTAGGTGCAGTTATTTATTTACCAGCAATATTAAATGTTGGTTAGCATGGCAACACATGGCATGGGTGATCTGATGAAGTTAAATGGAATAGGGCATTATATATTTATTACCCCACACATTCCATATTGAATTATTTAGGTGAATTGCTACGCCACCAAACCCAAGAGATGCAACACATGCAATTATGATGCGATATGCACAAGATAGATGACATTTTATAAAATAGGTATAGGGTTAGGGTTTGGGGTTCGCACGTTGGATCGGGAGAGATAGGGTTCGAAAACGACGTTTTCGGTTCGTAGAGGAAGTAGCCGACGTTGAGGAAGTAGCCGTCGCGGAAACGGGGCATCGTCGTTTGTCGGTGTCGTGGAAGTGGTCGGGTAGTCGTACTCGGTCATCCTCGTTGACGGGCGCGGGCACAGAGGAGCACGGCAAACGGACACCGGAAAGAAAGCGCGCACGGGCGGGCACCGCGACACGAACACGGGCGGCCACGGAAATGCGGCACCGGAAGAGGACGCGCACGCGCACCTAGCAACACCTTGAAGGGTGGACAACTCGGACAAAAATGGCGACGCCGGGGTCTTGCGGGCATTGTGTCGAACACCTGGCGGGCGGCGGACGCGAGGACACCACCGGACGGAGAAACGCGGCGCGGATGTGTACGGTGGCGGTGACCGGAGCGGGTGGAGGCGCTGCGTGAGCAACGGCGGCGCGGACGGGCGTGGCGGAAGTGGAGCGCGGCACGCGCACGGCGGGGAAGCGGCGACGCAAGGCGGCGAGCGGCGGCGCGGCTGCGCGGCGCGGGAGGCGGAGGCGGCACGCTTTGGTTGCGGCGCGCAGCGGAAGCGTGGTGGGCCCATAACCCACAGGTCCCAGGATCGAAACCTGGCTCTGATACCACTTTGTGACGCCCTAAAATCGGTACTATGTAGATTTAAGCGATTCCGCCGAAATCCGCATAATAACGATTTTAGGTCGCCCACCAGACATAATGTGCACGCCGAAACATGCGCATTATGTGGGAGGAATTGTGATAACATTACAACAGTTTCGATACATCCACAAATACAACAAAAGATATAATATACAACAACGAATCGAACGAGTCAAGATACAAAAGATACAATACAAAGATACAAATGACAGCGGAAGCAAAATAGTATCCGACTACGGATAAGTTGCAAATAGGACTAAGAGTCCTGAAGATAAGCAATGGCGCCATACCCCTGCCCAGCCAAGCCGGAGGGATTCCCAAGCTAACGTCGTCAGACTTCAAACCTGTTTACTGCACATAAAGCATAACCCAAAAGAGGGTCAGGGCACTCCCTGGCAAGCAAAATCGACTTGCCTACTTTCTACAGCATCTCCCGAAATATAGGGGAGCTGGACTTAGCGGCAGCAGCACTAGCAACCTAAAGAGACACGCTACAACTTACGTCTAATCACAGAGGGATAAGAGAGCGCATAAGATAAACATCTACAACTAACACCAAACATAACCCATTCTCGAATTAACCCCCTCAACCAAGTATGAGGAAGCAATTCGGGAAAACTCACACATTGAACAGTTTTAGTTATAATTTATTGTGAAAGTAATTCTATATTACTAGTCAAATTAATTAACAATGATTAGGTGTAAGTTGTCTAGATCTTGTTAGCCAGCATCATCACCAAAGTCGTCCATAACCGTGGACACGGCTCATCGATAAGATTATACCCTGCAGGGGTGCACTACAGTACCCATACTCGCATGATCAACCCAAGCAAGCATCAGGGCTTCTCAACACGACTTATTCCTTCACTACAGCAAGTCCAAGTGCCACCCATATGAGTTGTTACCCCCGTCAGGAGTCCGGCTGAATCTCAATTGCGGACTCATTAGTTTGCGACTACGCCACCATGCGGCTCAAACCACAGTAGGAACTGTCCGCTTCGTGTCGTACCACACCTATATGACCCCCCGTATCACATAACCTCTCATCATCATCATCATCATCATCATCATGCACATGCATATGAGCGAATGGAAAACCCGAACTACTTGCGGAACATGGACAAGCTGAAGATCCGTTCAAAGTCGAGGGGGGCTCCATAGGGCCTCCCACAAGTGGTTAGTGCGCTCAAAATTGGATCCGAGGACAAAATCTCAGTTCCTAGGTCGACACTGAGCAGAACAAAGCACCTCGCAAGGCCTTCCGCCTGGTGCCTTATCTTTTAATTATAATACCCCAATATAAGACAACATTTTATTAAGGTAGAAATATTATATCATACTAAGCAGATGAAACAAAAGACCAACAGACGACTCGCACAAACAGACGACTCGCACAAACAACGGCAAGAATGAAAGACAATGATAGGTAAACAAGCAAACTTTGCTTGCCTGGAATCCCGCATGGAAGCAGATCTTGTCGTTGCTCACGCATCTCAACGTAGTATCCGCGAAGAAGCAACAAACACTGGAAAGCGTAAAAGATGCATTTTACAACTACGACAAAAGATCCAGCATGCTCATACGATAGATGAATGACATGGCAAGATGCATTGCGAGATGCACTTAATCCGAATTAAGCGGAACCGGGATTCGGACAATTAATATTTAGGTGCAGTTATTTATTTACCAGCAATATTAAATGTTGGTTAGCATGGCAACACATGGCATGGGTGATCTAATTAAGTTAAATGGAATAGGGCATTATATATTTATTACCCCACACATTCCATATTGAATTATTTAGGTGAATTGCTACACCACCAAACCCAAGAGATGCAACACATGCAATTATGATGCGATATGCACAATATACATGAAATTTTATAAAATATGTATAGGGCTAGGGTTTGGAGTTCGCACGTTGGATCGGGAGAGAGAGGGTTCGAAAACGACGTTTTCGGTTCGTACAGGAAGTAGCCGACGTCGAGGAAGTAGCCGTCGCGGAAACGGGGAATCGTCGTTTGTCGGTGTCGTGGAAGTGGTCGGGTAGTCGTACTCGGTCATCCTCGTTGACGGGCGCGGGCACAGAGGAGCACGGCAAACGGACACCGGAAAGAAAGCGCGCACGGGCGGGCACCGCGACACGAACACGGGCGGCCACGGAAATGCGGCACCGGAAGAGGACGCGCACGCGCACGTAGCAACACCTCGAAGGGTGGACAACTCGGATAAAAATGGCGACGCCGGGGTCTTGCGGGCATTGTGTCGAACACCTGGCGGGCGGCGGACGCGAGGACACCACCGGACGGAGAAACGCGACGCGGATGTGTACGGTGGCGGCGACCGGCGCGGGTGGAGGCGCTGCGTGGGCGACGGAGGCGCGGACGCGCGTGGCAGAAGTGGAGCGCGGCACGCGCACGGCGGGGAAGCGGCGACACAAGGCGGCGAGCGGCGGCGCGGCTGCGCGGCGCGGGAGGCGGAGGCGGAGGCGGCACGCTCTGGTGGCGGCGCGCGGCGGCAGCATGGTGTGCGGCGGTGCCGCGGCGGTCGGAGGCGACGGCGAGGCGCTGGGGCGCAGCGCGTGGGCGCGTGGGGAGGCGGCGCGGCTATGGGGAGCGGCAGCGCGGGCGGACGGCTGCGGGGCGTGGGGACGTGGTGCGGCAGCGAGGCGACGGCCGGCGGGACGCCGGGCGGCGGCGGCTGGCGGCGTGCGCGCGGCGGCGACGTGTAGGAGCAGGGGGCGGCGAGGCGCGGGCGCACGGAGGCAGGCCGGGGGCGCCGGGCGCCGGGCGGCGGCGGCTGGCGGCGTGCGCGCGGCGGCGACGTGTAGGAGCAGGGGGCGGCGAGGCGCGGGCGCACGGAGGCAGGCCGGGGGCGCGCGGCTGCGGGCGGCGGCCAGGGGAGCATGGGCGCGAGGCGGCCGGGGGAAGCACGACGGGCAGGCGGCGGCAGGGCCGGAGGCGGGAGGTGTAGGCGCGCGGCGCGCGGGGCGCGCGGCGGCTCAAGGTTGTGTGGCGCGCGTCGGCGCTGGGGCGGCCGGAGCGGGAGGCGCGGGGCGCTCGGGGGAGGCGCGGCTGGGCGGCGCAGGCGTCGAGGCGAGGAGCGGCCGGCGGCCGAGGGCAGGCGGCGGCGCGGGTGGCCGGCGCTGGAGGAGCTCGGGGCTGGGCCGCGCACGGGCTCGTGCGGGATGGAGAAGGAGCAGGGAGCAGTTTCTCCCGTGCGGGCTCGTGCGGGGAAGAAGGAGAGAAGAAAGAAAGAAAAAAAAGGAAGAAAAGGAGAAAAAAGAAAAGAAAGAAAAGAAAAGGAAGGGGGAAAAAAGAAAAAGAAGAGGTGGGAGGACTTTCGCCAAAATCCAGAAAAAAGGAGGAGGGTGGCTGCAAATTTCCAGGGGGTGGGAAAGAATTTTCCTATGAGAAATCTAGGGTTTGGCTTAGGTGGGCTTTGGGCCTTATTTCTCCCTCGTTTAATCTTTTCGGTTTTATATTTTTAAAACAAAATAGACAGGGAATTTAAATACGAAAACAATACAAAATATTTTTAGTTTTTCATAGACAATTTAATAAACTAGTTTTTAACATTTTTAAAAGTTTTGAAAATAACACATTTTTAATTAATTTGAAATGCATTTAAATTTAATTATGCAAATTTGATTTAAATGCAACAAATTAAATTAATGCGATGCGATGCCATGTCGATGCAAAAAGAAAACTCACAAATCAAAAGGGGATAAATCCCGGGGCGTTACACGTAGCCGCGCGAGGAGGAGTAGGAGCGCGAGGCGGTGCGGAAGTTGTCTCCTCTGAGCCTTCCACCACCAGAGGCTCGGGGGCGGTGCAGGTGCCTCTTGGCGTGTCATGCCCTCCTCCACCTGAGGCCCTGCTGTCCCCGCCTGGGGCACAGCCGCCTCCGCTTGGGGCGCCCCCTCAAGGGGGCTCGTGGAGGCCGCCTCCGCATGCCTCGCGGCCTCATCAGCCGCTGCCCCTGCCGTGGCGCTCTTCACCTCAGATGCCTTGCGAAGCCGGCGACGCCTCACAGGTACAAGGTCACTGGCAAGGGACCAAGAAAAGACTTCAGGAAAAAGTAAAGTGAAAGAGAAATCTAAAAGACGAATGATCCAAGATTATGAGCACTAACCCTGAAAGGGGGGCGCCAGCGTCGACCCACGCCAGGCCTGGAGAGCGCCATGAGGGGAAGGGCTTGGAAGCAGGCCTCGCAGGTGGCGCCTCCGCTTTCCTCTTGGAGGGGACGTCAGACGGCCTTGCCCCCGAGTGTTCCACGGCGGCTTTGGTGCGAGGCCCGCGCCTTCCCGGAGAGGCCTCCGCGGCTGAGGCCTCCTCTTCCTCAGCCTCTTCCTCCACGAGGCGCGAGGGCGCCACCACGAAGGCGTCTTCATCGCCTGACGGGATATCGCAAATCTCGTCAGTAAATGGCCCAGCCCTTGAAGAAGAAACCTCCCCAGCCGCGGCCTCCTCCTCACCTGGGCCAGCTCCTGAAGACGACGGAGAATCGGCCCCCTCCGCTTTCCGCGCGACCGGCATCGGCGCCTCAAGGTCCGCCTGGCCTGTCGAGGTGAACGGAGGCATCCCCTCCAGGAGGTCCATGCGCTCCGTCATATTGTACTGGTGAAGGGGCCGGAGCGCCGCAGGGAGCTCATCCACGGGAAGCACCGATGGATTGTCGAAGAGCGCGGAGAGGACGTTGTCGACGGCGTCCTTGTCGTTGTCCTCGACGTGAAGCCGCATCTTGTCCTTCGGCCCCGAGTGCATCCACATGGGGACCGAATGTGCCTGGAGGGGCGCAATGCGGCGCGTCACGAAGTCCGCGACGATCATCGGCCCCGTGAGGCCCTCCTCACGGAGGAAGCTCAGGCGCCCCATCAAGCTCACGTTCCTGACGCCGTCAAAGGTGGCCTTGCCCGAGTGGGAGTTCTTCACCGAGGGCTCGTCGGGGACCTCGAGGAAGGCGCAGGGACGCTCCACCCTAACAAAAAACCACTTCTGGCGGAAGTCGTCCACCTTCTTCGTCACCAAAGTGATGGCCTTGCCCTCGCTCCATGACATGGGGATGTAGACGCTCCCCATGCCGTCGACGATGCGGAACGAGACGCACCCAGAGCGCTCGTTCTTCGCCGTGTTCCGGAGCACGTAGAAGCACCAGAACAGCCCCACCGTGTAGACCGGGAAGACGGCGAGGATGAGGACGGAGTTGGGGTGCAGGTGTAGCAGCTGCACCTGCTAGAATGCCAACATCGCCTTCCAGGAACGGCGAGAAGGGCGGCACCAGTCCCGCAGCCAGGCAATGCTGGAAGACCGGGAAGAACCAGCGCGGGCGCTTCCCGTGCGCCGCGGGCTTCAGGGCAGTGGCGACGTGCTTGTTCTTCCGGTCCGCCACCAGGCAGTGGACCTTGGCGAGCGCCTTCTCGTTGACGCGCACGCCCAGCAGCACCGCGCACACAACGGTTTCAGGGGCCTCTGTCTGGGAGGAAGATCCCGCGGCGGCCTTGCCCTTGCTCTTGAGAGGGCTCATCGTCGCGGAAGTGGAAGATTGGAGGAGTTGGAGAACGGAGATTCGCAGGAGAGAGCGGAGGCGGAGAGCTCTGTAGAGCAGAAATTTCTGCGAGAAGATTTGGAAACGGTAACAGCTCCCTGCTGCCTCGCTCGGGCTTTATGTCACCTCGAGGAGCAGTTACCGGGACGTTGTGGGACCCCCCATGACTCGCGCCCCGGATCATGCGAGACCGTTATTCGTCCAAGTGCCGCATGGCTTGGTCCGGTTGGGCACTAAGGGCCCACGACGCTTCGCCTGAGCCCATGGGCTCAATCGTGCCCATCATGGGCCCGGGGGCTGCTGTCGGCCCAGTGGGAACTGGGGTATGGAGAGCCCATTCCCTCTAGGCCTCCCACGCTGGCCAGACAGACGAAACGACTAAGGACCAGGCATCACCGCCTGGCGGGACCCTCGAGAGGCAATTCCCCTCGGGGGCCTGAAGAGAAAACGAGGGCCTCAAGGGATCCCTCGCCTCAGGGGACCCTCCTGAGGCGACAGCTCGCCTCGGGGGACTCCCGCAGGAATCTCCCCTCAGGCCTCCCCGCGCCTGAAGGGAAACGTTGCGGCCAAGGAAGTACGGCGAGACGCACATGGCCTCTGCCACGCCCACGTGGTGACGCAAGCACTCTCGTTGCCGTTTTGGTGACAAAGGGGTCAATAAAGCGGCTCCGCCTGCTGCGCAGCTGCCAGGACCTTCTAATCTGACGATAAAGCAGGTGGACGGTGCAACCCTCCAACGGAGAACGTCATCGTGGGCTCCACCTCAGAGAGTGCCCTCTCTGCGGGCAGTACAGCGCGGTCGGCCGCCTGTCGGCCACCGCGCCCAACTTTATCAACAATGGACGGCGTCCATGGACGAACGGACGGCGGTGGACTCCTGCTCCACCAAGTCACTGCCATGTGGGAGCCACCTTGAAGGCCAATACGAAGGAGAGCGCCTGAGGCGCCTATAAAAGGAGGAAGACATCCCTCGTAGAACAGGTGGACTCTGGGCGTGCTACAACCCTTGTAAATCCTAGCAACACTTGGTAGGATAGCCTCGGACCGGAGGAGGAAGAAGACGATCGCTTCTCTCCCCTGGCAAGAACTGCCTCAAGGGGGCCTCCGGCAAGCTCCATTGTACTGAAACCCATGATCTAATACGGACAAGCAGGAGTAGCGGTCTTACCTCCTCACGAGGGCCGTGAACCTGGGTATGGGCCGGTGTCTTCCTCTGTCGTGTGCGTGTCTTCTTTGGGTCCGGCGAGCAACGTTGCGGAGCCACTCGAGGGTCTAGACCTCCGCGTCCAATCCCCTTCACGAACTACACTTCAGGAAGTGACTACCCCTGATTCTTAAGAGTTATAACCCGACAAAGACAGTAATAAAAATAAACTAAGCAAGAAAATAACAGAATAAAAAGATTGGAAATGCGAAAACTCCCCTCGTAGAAGAATGCTCAAATCCCCGGCAACGGCGCTAGAAATTCTTGATGCTCACAGGTGGTGTGTGGTTGGGAAACCCCAAGAGGAAGGTATGAAGTAGTGTAGCAGCAAGAATTCCCTCAATTATGAAACCAAGGTTACTGAACCAGTAGGAAATGAGAGTTCCCCCGACGTGTCAATGGCGCCATAAGTTCTTGGTGGCGTGTAGTTGACGTGGCGCCTGCACACAACACAATCAAAGTATTTTGTCCCAACTCAACGGTGAGGGTGTCAATCCCACCAGCTTGTTGTAACAAAGGATTAAACGTATGTGTGGAAGAACGATGTTTGTTTGCAGAAAGTAACAGGTTTGCAGGATGTGGTTTATCATATTAAAGATAAGGATTGGGGTCCACTGTTCATTAGTGGTGTCTCTCCATAAATAATAATAACATTCATGCGGATAAACAAATTACAGCTGGGCAACTGATAGAATAATGAAATGCATAATAATGCATATACTAATGTTATGATGTCTAGTGTGAGATTCATTTTGGTATTTCAACAATATACATAGACCGTTCCAACCGCATCTATGACTAATAATCCACCTTCCGTTAGCGTCCGCACCCCTTTCAGTATTAAGTTGCATGCAACAGATTATCGCCTTAAGCACTGTGTGTAAAGTAAGTAAGTAACATCCTTCTTAGACAAAGTACTACTGTTTTATCCCTAGTAGTAACAGTACATCTACAACCTTAGAGTTAGTTGTCGCCACCCTAGATTAAATAGAAACATGAACCTACTATCGAGCATAAATATCCCCTTTTGGAGTCACAAGCATCTACTTGGCCAGAGCATACATAAGTAACGGAGAGCATGCAAGATCATTAAATAGCACACACATGATATATTATGAAGAAATAACTTTAGTACTCAATATTCATCGGATCTCAGCAAACACAACATGAAGAATTACATACCAGTGATCTTGATCATGATAAGCAGCTCACAAGATCTAAACATGATAGCACAAGAGGAGAAGACAACCATCTTATTGCTATGGACCCATAGTCCAAAGGTAGACTACTCACGCATCAGTCCGAAGGTGGTCATGGCGACGCAGAGGCCTCCGGGGACGATTCCCCCTCCAGGCAGGGTGCCGGGGAGAAGTTCTGATCTCTCCCGAATTGGTGTTGACGAGGGAGGAGGCTCGGGACCCGCGGAGGAAATAATGAACACCGTGCTAGGGTTTTTGGCCGAAGGGGTATTTGTAGGCGAAAGGGCGAAGGCGGTGGAGGCGCGAGGGCCCCACACCTGGTCCTCACGCGGCTCCAGGACTGGCCGCGCGAGCACGTGGTGGCGGCACCTCGGTGCCCCACTTCGTCTCGTTCTCGACTTTCTGGAACGTTCAATTCCGAGAATATTTCTTTAAGTACTTTTCTGAAACCAAAAACAGCAGAAAACAGGGAACTGGCACTGTGGCATCTTGTACATAGGTTAGTCACACAAAATACATAAAACTATATAAAATGTATATAAAACATGTAATAACATGGTATAATATAGCATGGAATGTAAGAAATTATAGATATGTTGGAGATGTATCAAGGACATCTTCGACGCCCTCCTTCTGGCTCGTCGCCCCCTCAGGAGGAAGAACCTTCCTCCTTCTTGACGCAGGGCGAGCTTTCCTCGTCTTCATCCTCGTCAGAAGAGCCGAAGTCACTACTGCCGCTGCTTCCACTACGGCTCTCCAAGCAGCACTCGATGCGCCCTCCTGCAGCATCAAAGACCTTCACGGACATCGTCGCATCTCCGTCGTAAAGGAAAGCTACTCTCTCGCCCTGGGCCAGCCGCTGGGAGCGAGAGAACAGCTTCCACCCGTGGCCAAGGTGCATGGAGCCGTCGATGCCGTAGTCCACCCAGGCCCAGGAGAGGCCGTTGGGGCATCCTTCGACCTACAGCCAGAAACCGGTAGGCTTTCCTTCCGACATCGCCTCCGCAAAGGACCTAGGGAGGCGTAGACGACCGTGAAGCTCGCGGCCGAGATCCACCAAGAACACGAAGGGAGCGAAGCCCGTGTGGGCCGAGCTCCTAGGGGGAGGGTCCTCGACCGCCGCGGCTCCCTCTCCCTCGACCTGCTCGACCGCCACGGCTTCCTCGTCCGCGGCTTTGACATCCACCCCAGCCTCGGACAGGTGGAGCTTCTTCTCCGATGCTCTGAGCGGCGCGAGTGCGCCTCCTGCCTCTCCTCGCCGGCGCCATGGCTTTGGAGGGGGGAGATGGATTGGAAAGTGATGTCTACGCACGCCTCTATTCTTGTAGACAGTGTTGGGCCTTCAAGTGCAGAGGTTTGTAGAACAACAGTAAGTTTCCCTTAAGTGAATCACCCAAGGTATATCAAACTCAGGGAGGTAGAGGTCAAAGATATTCCTCTCAAGCAACCCTGCAATTAAGATACGAGAAGTCTCTTGTGCCCCCAACACACCCAATACACTTGTCAGATGTATAGGTGCACTAGTTATGCAAAGAGATAGTGAAATACAAGTAATATGGATGATTACAAGTAGAAATTGCAATCTGTAATAAAAATGGCAGCAAGAAAACATGTAGCAGAACTTGTTGGAAACAGTGTTTTCATGCTTAGAAACATGGCCTAGGGATCCTACTTTCACCAGTTGACATTCTCAACAATAACATCAAAGTTAAATAAATAAACACTACTCTCAAACATTCTCATGTTGGATAACAAACACCATTCATAAAGGGAATCACACACGGTGCGCACACTGTCACCATTACACACGTGAATAACCCTGGAATTCATATTAATGTAACCTCTAGAGTGCATAATAGATAAAGAGTAGCATGACATATTCAACTAGATTACAAAGCTCATGATCACATAAAGATATCATCATGGGAGAGATAGATAAACCACATGACTACCATAGATCCCGCAGCCCCGGGGGAGAACTACTCACTCCTCATCGTAGGAGTCAGCAACGGCGATGGAGATGGTGGTGGAATCGATGGAGATGGCTCCGGGGGCAACTCCCTGTCCCGGTAGGGTGCCGGAACAGAGACTTATGTCCCCTAAATCTTGTCTTCGATGGCGGTGGTGCTCTCAAACCCGTGGAGGAAATAGTGAACATCGTACGATCGTTTTTAGATCAGAGGTTATTTATGGGCGAAAGGGCGATGTCAATGGGCGCCTGAGGGCCCCACATCACCTCCTGGCGCGACCATCATGGGGCCCGTGCCCCGAAGTGGTGTGGGCGCATCGTGGCTCTTCTCTGTCTCGTCTTCGCTTCCTCGTGACGCAAATATTCCAAAAATAATTCCTGGATATTTTATTTCCAATTCCGAGAATATTTCCTTAAGTACTTTTTTTCTCAAACCAAAAACAGCAGAAAACAGGGAACTGGCACTTTGGTATCTTGTTAATAGGTTAGTCCCAGAAAATGCATAAAACTATATAAAATGCATATAAAACATGTAATAACATGATATAACATAGCATGGAACATAAGAAATTATGGATACGTTGGAGACGTATCAACATCCCCAAACTTAGTTCTACTTTTCCCGAGTAGGCAAGAACAATAAAAGAAGAATAATTTCTGAAGTGACATGCTTAAACACAATCTTGATCATGTAATAATGTAAGGCATGTAAACTGAGATCAAATGAATAAAGGCTGTAGTTTATACTGATATTAAATGAGTAATAAATAAACAAGTAGGTGAAGCAAGCAAAGCTTTCAATGATATAGTACTAGATAGCAATCAACTGTGCAAAGTAGATATTAAAGATGATTTAAGCTTCAAGCACAACAATATAATCATTTAATGCTTCCGACAAACATGAAAACTTAATGAAAGGATCAATTCAAGCAATATCAATATGCACGTAGAAGATCTATACATTATTTGTTCAAAAGAAACAAGCAAGCGTCCAACGTTGGTTCCTGGCACCAGGATGTTATGGCTAAACAAATGTTAACGGAGGTTTGGAAGGCCAACGGAAGAAAGGCTCCCAAAGCTCTCTAATGGAACTAGTGGGGGTGCATCCAACTTTCTTGCTCACGAAGACCTAGAGCACTTTTGAGGAGGCTCATCATTGGAATATACAAGCCAAGTTGTATAGTGTAAAGTTTCCCACGTAGTTATGCAACTAAGACATGAAAACTCTCCCATATGGAGTAAAGGTGCTAAACATCAGCACAAATGATGATCATAAATGATATGGTGCTATAACATGAGCACAAGTGATGACTAGAAATGATATGGTGCTATAACATGAGCACAAGTGTGTTATAAAGAATAGTAATGCTGCCCCCCCCCCCCCCCCCCCCTTTTATTTCTTTCTTTTTTCTTTTTCTTTTTCTTTTTCTCTTTTGTCTTTTTTTTTCTTTTTTTGTTTCTCTTTTGGATGGCCTCCATGGCTCTTTTCAATTTTAGGGGCAAGCATCCTAATATGATATATGACAACACACTAATGATGATAAGACAACATATTGATGATATAAGTAACTAATAAGAATGTGCCATAACAATGAATATGACAACGGTGCCTCTGCCAGTGTAGCAGGTTATGCAATGATCTAGCGTAACATGGGTAAAACCACACATCAGCTTTATATATTCACGCAAAGCAATATATAAGTAATGAATGACAACAAGTCGTGTAATGTAATATGGATGTTGCATGGCAAAATATCTCGGAACAGCTATGGAAATGTTGTAGTATGTAGGTATGGTGGATGTTTTGAGGAAGATATTTGTCTTATATGTAGGAGAACAAGTTGAAGATCTCCCACGAGTTTGGATGTACCCGCAAAAAATGCACAAACTCTCAATGTGAGAAACGGCAATGCAAAGTACCGAAGAAGCTAGCAATATGGTGGTGGAAGTGCCATGAAAACCACAGTTTTAGAACTCACAAGTAAAAAGATTCCAAATAAAAATATGATCAAACAAGGCATAATGAAAATTACTCCTAGAGGGATCGTGGCGAATTACAAAGTCATGTTGCCTTCCCCGACCGTAGCGCATAACATAAGTGCTTTAGGCAAATAGAAGTCATATACCATTATGCAATCAACTGGAAATTTAAGTATGACACAGCTTCAAGTTTTTCTAGACCAACAATTAATCATTCCAATTTACTAGAACATCATGTTTACCATTAAGAAAATTAATATCTCAAAACAACATCAATGATTCCAGTGACACAATTTAATGACCTACAAGATTATGTGTGATTTAGTTATAGGGTCAATTGGTTTTGTGCCATACCTAGCTATGTTTTTTCGGTCCGTCCCATACCTGCGCTGTTTCTTTGGTCTATGCCCTGGTTTGCTCGCATATCGGCCAAACGCTCGTTTCCCTCTTGTCAACCTACTTTGACCCGCACTTGGCCTGACAGGTGGGGTTGGCCTGGCGCGGCTTGGCTCGTTTGTCGGCTCGGTTGCGATTTCTTGGGGTCGGCGCGTGGGGCCGGGCACTAGTCTGACTGGCGGGGCTGTGGCACTAGTCTGACTGGTGGGGACGGCACGTGGGGTGCGTGTGGGGTCGGCGTGGGGTCGGTTAGGGTTTGCCTGCCCAACGCACTGCGGCTAATAAAAGGGGGTCGCCCTCGCCGTAGAAACTCCATTTTCTCTACCTCTCTCTCCCCTCCCTCCCTCGAAAATGTGGTGGAGCACGCCAACGTCGATGCCGGACTCGGAGCTCTACTCGCTTGAGGAAATATGCACGACATGCAGGAGATGAAGCTAGAGGAGCGGGAGGAGTGGCTAGCAAAGTAGAACCTTCTAATAACAAAAACTTTCATTTCAATGGCCATGCATATCCGTGCACGCTACATAGACGACATGGTGGACTACGGCATGCCACACACATATTCAATGCGCACGCAGTGCAATGAACTAGAAGGCTCTCAGACAGATGTGTCTCATACTCTCATCGTATGACTCGTAAAAATTGATTTGCTTCGGATTCTTGCTTTCACGCTAGAACGGATAAACATGAAGGTAACCCTACCTTTCGAGCTCATTTGAAACACATTATTTAGCGAGTCCACCACCCTACCTTTCGAGTTCATTTGAAACACATTTTTTGGCGAGTCCACCATTTTTGCTTAGAAATGAGGCCGTTTACCCTACCTTTCGAGCTCATTTGGAACACATTTTTTAGCGAGTCCACCACCCTACCTTTGGAGCTCATTTGAAACACATTTTTCGGCCAGTCCACCATTTTTGCTTAGAAATGAGGCCGTTTACCCTACCTTTTGAGCTCATTTGAATCATATTTTTTAGCGAGTCCACCACCCTACCTTTGGAGCTCATTTGAAACACATTTTTCGGCGAGTTCACCATTTTTACTTAGAAATGAGGCCGTTTACCCTACCTTTCGAGCTCATCTGAAACACATTTTTTAGGGAGTCCACCACCCTACCTTTTGAGCTCATTTGAATCACATTTTTCGGCACTGTTTTTTCTTAGAAATGAGGTCGTTTACCCTACCTTTTGAAATCATTTGAAACATATTGTTTAGCGAGTCCACCACCCGACCTTTCGAGCTCATTTGAAACACATTTTTCGGCGACTCCACCATTTTTGCTTATAAATGAGGCCGTTTACCCTACCCTTTGAACTCATTTGAAACATATTTTTTAGCGAGTCCACCACCCTACCTTTCGACCACCCTACCTTTCGAACTCATTTGAAACACATTTTTCGGCGAGTCCACCATTTTTGCTTACAAATGAGGTCATTTACCCTACCTTTCGAGCTCATTTGAAATACATTTTTAGCGAGTCCAAGCTAGATTTGAGAAAGGTCATGGCTATCTGCATTAGGTGTGCCAAAATACCCATTTTGTGTCACTGAGGCAAATGGGGGTGGGCGAGCCAAAATCCCCGTTGGGTCCGTTGTGGTCCACTCGTCATCGGGTGTAAAGCCATTGTCCGACGCGCGTGTCCAATTAGATCGCAGAATGAGCTTCTCGCGGATCGCCTAGAGTCTGCCTGCATATTCCTTCTAGAGGAAATCGGGCATCCGCAGATTCCTTGTAGAGGAAATCGGACGGGTATATATTTCTTGTATAGGAAATCAACTACAAATATTTAAAATTATCGAAAAAATGAAAATTCCTGCGCAGATAGTCGTCTTGTATCATATACTAACGACTCAAGTTGAAAAACATGGTGTACATACATTCAAAATGAGAAGGGAATGGATCTCATGTGATAGCGCATAACTCAAACTATGAGGTCTAAGTTTGGGGAGAAGTGGTTTTGGAATTGCAACATGAAATTTTTAAAAACCTCACAAAAGATTCATTTTGGAGTAACTAAGAAGGATCCATGCTTAGTTTTTCATTTTCATGTTTTAAACTTATTTAAATATTGGTCAAACTTAGGTTTGACCGATTTTGAAATAACCATAATAAATATAAAACTAATCGAAAAATGAAAAACGACGCACATAGTCTTCATATGTCATATACTAACGACTCAAGTTGAAAAACTTGGTCTACATACATTCAAATGAGGAGGGCATGGATCTCATGTGATATCGCATAACTCAAATGTGCAAATGAGAATTGCAACATGATAATTTCAAAATTCTCACGAAAGTATCATTTAGGAGTGACTAAGAATGGTCTAGGCTTAGTTCGCGCCCAAATTTTACACAAATGTGCGCCTGTGCGTGCCCAGAACACGTCGGGCACGCTCTGAGCGCGTCCAGAGTGCACACTTAAGATGTTCGACAGAGGTACAATAACAATGTGATGAAACTGTCCACAATTGACCAGCGGAACGGGCGGAACGGCGAGGCCTAGATCTGCTGCCATGGATGCGTCTTCCAAGCGGAGGTGCAGTGCCACGCTGACCCCACGCGCCAACCCCACGCCAACCCCACTTGCACCCTACGTGTTGTCCCCACTATTCAGACTAGTGCCACAGCCCCACCAGTCAGACTAGTACCTGGCCCCACACGCTGACCCCAGGAAATCCCAACCAAGCCGACAAATGAGCCGAGCCGCACCAGGCCGACCCCACCAGTCAGGCCAAGTGCGGGTCAAAGTAGGTTGACTAGAGGGAAACGAGCGTTTGAGCGATATGCAAGAAAACCAGGGCACATACCAGAGAATCAGCGCGGGTATGGCATAGACCGATAAAACTCAGCTAGGTATGGCACATAACCAATTCAATCTGTTCTCAACCATATACCACATTTAGCACATTTAGCATTTTATACCATATACCACATTTAGCATTTTCTGTTCTCAACCAAACACCAATCAACTTATTTAAAAGATAAACTCTCCAAGTAATTAAACAATGAGATATGAAAGTATAATAGAATAAAGCTAACTGCTCTAGCAAGAGATGCATGAAAAACAAGAGCTAGAAAGCAAACAATAACATGAAAAGAATAATCAACGGATATAAGTGAAGAATATGAGTATTCATAAGAAAAAGCTGAGCATGTCTCTCTCCCACACAAAAGAATGCTAGGATCCATTTTATTCAGAGAATGAAAATAACAAAACCAAAAATAATAACAAACAGACACTTCAAGAAACGTACATATGATGTGATGGAATTAAAATATAGTTTCACTAGAAAGGACTTGATAGTTTGTTGATACAGAAGGCGATGCCTTGGGCATACCCAAGCTTTAACGCTTGAGTCTTCTTGAATTATATTGGGGGTGAACCACCGGGGCATCCCCAAGCTTTGGCTTTACTATCCTCTTGATCACATCATATCATCCTTCTCTCATGATCCTTGAAAACTTCATCCACACCAAACTTAGGGCTTGTTTGATTCATAGGAATCTTGAATGATTCTTATAGGATTTTATCCCATAGGATTTTTTCCTTTCCAAGTGGTTTGATTCATAGGATTCGGTTCCTATAGGAATTTTCCCATAGGATTTTTTGTACTACTTCTCATAGGAATTCTAACATCCACTCCAATCTCTTTTTACAATTCCTTTGGTGGAATCAAACAAACTTTGATACAAACCAAACCCTATAGGATTGGAGTGTCCATGACATACCAATCCTATACTTTTCCTATTCCTATGACTTTCCTATCCTATGAATCAAACAAGCCCTTAGAGTAAACTTCATAAGAGGGTTAGTGCATGAAAAATTATGATATTCCGGAGGAACACAATTGCTACCAATGCTACTGGAAATTAGCTACAGCCAACTGATACTTCATAGGATAAAAAGATTCAATCAAAATAGCAAAAAAGGCATTGCAAAATAACTGGCAGAATCTGTTAAAACACAACAGTCCGTAAAGACGAATTTTTTCGAGGCGTTTAACTTGATCAGATCAGAAAACTCAAAAATAATGAAAGTTGCATATACATCTGTGGATTATGCACAAAAAAGGTCAGATTTGTTTGACGTTCCAGTGAATTGACATGAATTTAACGGTGAAAAGCAGAAATCTTTTTATGCGCAGGAATTGAAATTTAGCATCAACTTTCAACTAGAGGCTTAACTTGACACAATGTTGCAACAAAAACAAGATACAAAGGAGTTGCTACATAGGTAGGACAAGTCCTTCACACAAACAAAGTAAAATAAAATAATGGGTTGCCTCCCAAAAGCTCTTTCTTTATAGCCATTAAGATAGGCATAGTGATTTTTATGATTCCCTCATAAAAATGAGAGTTGAAAAACTAAAGAGCGAATCAAGAGGCAAATATCAAACACATTTCAGTCTAACCCACTTCCTATGGAAAATAATCTTGTAAAGAAACAAGTCATGAAAGCACAAAGCAATAAGCATAGGAAAGCAAAACAAGTGCAACTTCAAAAATTTCAACATAAAGAGGGGAAACTTAATATTGTTGAGATACATAAAACCATGTTTCCGTCTCTCATAATAACTTTTAGTAGTAGAAATAAATTCAACCATATAACAACAAGAATCATTCAACTTAGATAACATAGGCACATAAAAAGGATCATAAAATTTATTTTGGAATTCATTAGCATGCTTTCCTCTTTCAAAATAGATATTAAGATCAATATCAAGTTTAAGATCATGGTTGCAACAAATGGAACTAGAGATAATTGCAAACCACATAAGTATTTCTAAACAGAAGAAAATTTCTCCACCATGGTGTAACTAGGAGAATTCAAGAACAAACTAGGACTCTCTTGAGTAAGAGTACCATCACAAGAAGCAATTATATCATTTTTATCCTCAACTTTTAAACACAGAGGATTATAAATAAGCATAGGACCATCATCTAAAGCATTATCATATAGCATATTTAAGCAACACTCGTCATTATTATCAATAAATTCACTAGTAGCAAATTGACATAAGTATAGTCATTCTTATTAATTGAAGTGGGAGCAAATTCATCAAAATAGCTATCATTATTATTCTCATCACCATAATCATCAAATATAGGAGGCATATCATAATCAACATGAAATATATCCTCAACAGTAGGTGGATCGAAAATATCACAAAAGAAAATTTTCTCTTCCGAGCTTGGGGACTAAAAATATCATGCTCATCAAAACCAACTTCCCCAAGCGTAGACTTTTCCACGACATTAGCAATAATGGTGTTCAAAGAATTCATACTAATAACATTGCTCTAGTATGCAAATAAAGTTCCATAGGTTTTTCAATTTTCTCTTCAAACACATCATGTCCTAGCTCAAGATAAATACTATAAAGATCTCTAATATTTTTGTTGTTTTCCATTAAAGCCTAACTAGTGAAAATAAAGACAAGAAACAAAAAGTAATAACTGCAAAATCTAAAGGAGATACCTTCAAGCGCTCACCTCCCCGGCAACGGCGCCATAAAATAGCTTGATGTCTACGTACGCTTCTATTCCCGTAGACAGTGTTGTGCCTCCAAGAGCAGAGGTTTGTAGAACAGTAGCAAGTTTCCCTTAAGTGAATCACCCAAGGTATATCGAACTCAGGGAGGTAGAGGTCAAAGTTATTCCTCTCAAGCAGCCCTGCAATTAAGATACGAGAAGTCTCTTGTGTCCCGAACACACCCAATACACTTGTCAGATGTATAGGTGCACCTGTTATGCGAAGAGATAGTGAAATACAAGTAATATGGATGATTACAAGTAGAAATTGCAATCTGTAATAAAAAGGCAGCAAGCAAACATGTAGCAGAACTTGTTAAAAACGGTGTTTTAATGCTTAGAAACAAGGCCTAGGGATCCTACTTTCACAAGTGGACATTCTCAACGATGACATCAAAGTTAAATAAATAAACACTACTCTCAAACACTCTCATGTTGGATAACAAAAACCATTCATTGTTGTAGGGCTACAAGAGCACCCTCAAAGTCGGAGTAAACTAACACCAACAACTTCATAAAGAGAATCACACACGGTGCACACACTATCACCATTACACACATGAATAACCCCGTAGTTCATATTAAAGTAACGTCTAGAGTGCATAATAGATAATGAGTAGCATGACATATTCAACAAGATTACAAAGCTCATGATCACATAAAGATCACATAATGGGAGAGAGACAGATAAACCACATGGCTACCGTAGATCCCGCAGACCCGGGGGAGAACTACTCACTCCTCATCGTAGGAGTCAGCAACGGCGATTGAGATGGTGGTGGAGTTGATGGAGATGGCTCCGGGGGAAATTCCCCGTCCAAGCGGGGTGCCGGAACAGAGACTTGTGTCCCCCGAATCTTGTCTTCGATGGCGGCGGCGCTCTGGTCCCGTGGAGGAAATATGGAACATCGTATGATCGTTTTTAGGTTAGGGGCTATTTATGGGCGAAAGGTCGATGTCGGTGGGCGCCCGAGGGTCACACATCACCTCCTGACGTGGCCAGCATGGGACCCGCGCCACGAGGTGATATGGGCGCCTCGTGGCTCTTCTCCGTCTCGTCTTCGGTTCCTCGTGACACAAATATTTACAAAATAATTTCAGGATCTTTAATTTCCAATTCCGAGAATATTTCCTTAAGTACTTTTCTGAAACCAAAACAGCAGAAAACAGGGAACTGGCACTTTGGCATCATGTTAATAGGTTAGTCCCAGAAAATGCATAAAAATATATAAAATGCATATAAAACATGTAATAACATGATATAACATAGCATGGAACATAAGAAATTATGGATACGTTGGAGACGTATCAGAAAGCCAAGAGGATTTAGAGAAGAACGGAGGAGTCCGCCCCCGCTTTTATAACATGGTCTCCCCCTCTTCTTCATGCCAGACTCCTCGTGTTCTTCGTTTTCGGGAGTCAAGAAGTCCCACGCAGTTACTCCCCTGCACGGAATAACTCCAAGGATGACCAGCGCCGGACCCACTATGACCGTTTTTTGGTCATTGCCCCGGCAGCCTTCAAAGATCGAAGGCGCCGGGACCATGCCTGGGGGCTACTATCACAGCAGTGGAACATGGGATTCCCCTAGAGCTTACCAAGTGGGTCCAACGCCTGTGGGTCCAACACCAAGACAAGCAAGGCCAAGACTTACCGCGAGGCTTGGCGGGTGCACCCTCGCCGTCGGCACCCCGACAGGTTGGCAGGACCCTCGGGTCCCCCGCACCTCGGAGCGAAGAGAAGACCCCGGGAGGTGCGAGCCTCGGCTCCCTCCCTTGTACATGACCGTACAAGGAAAGGATAAGACTTCCACCTCATTCCGGAAGGTAGTAGAAGGCGCAAGAAGGCTTGGGAAGCAAGGCGCGGCCATGGACACCACCTACCCACTGTCAGCCCCTGCCCCAACCCGACGATGGATACTTGCAGGAGAAGAGGCCACATCGACGTCTCCACCATGGAGAGGGGTTGCTTCCCGTCAAAACCCCTCACGCTCCTCGCATGACCTATGTGGGATCCCCTTTCCCTATACAAGGAGGACCAAGGCCATGGCGAGGGGGAGGTCAAGATCAAGATAGGTCAGACCAAGGGAGAAGGAAGGATTAAGGTCTGGCAATCCTAAGGAGTAATAAGATCTCCTAGCTAGGCTCGACAAAGAGATAGAGAGAGAAGGGGGGGAAGGTGATCTCCTCCGGGCAAGGATCTGTCCTTCTCCTTCCTCTTTGTCGGGCCGCCCTACCGGGTACCCCGACGATCACTACCATTGTAGCCACACCATGTTCCGCTCATCTATCCAGACATGCAGGAGTAAGGCTTTTAGCCTCCAGGGGGCCTAAACCAGGGTAGATCGTTGTGTGCTCTCCTTGTTTGTTTACCACGTCAAAGATCTTGAGTATGAGATAGGAACTCACCGCTCTCGTCCTCCGAGAGACGTTTCTAGCCTCCTTTGCGCCCCATACCGAATCTACAATGGGGGTGCCTCGTATCCCTGATGACCCATACGTATAGGGGATCACAACAGTCTTTCAAGGAAGTAAAACCCAAATTTATTGATTTGACACAAGGGGAGCTGATGTTTGCTAAGCGTGTGGTTGGTGAATCCCCAAGAGGAGGGTGTGAAGTAGCAGAGCAGCAAGATTTTCCTCAGTTATGAAACCGAGGTTATCGAACCAGTAGGAGATGAACGTTCCCCTCAAGGTGTCAACGGCGCCTGAAACTCTTTGTGTGGCGTCGGAGACGTGGAATCTTCACACAACACAATCAAAGTATTTTGCCCCAACTCAACGGTGAGGGTGTCAATCCCACCGGCTTGCTGTAACAAAAGATTAAACGTATGTGTGGAAGAAAGAAGTTCGTTTGCAGAAAGTAACAGGTTTGCAGTTGTGGTTTTATCTGATTAATGAGAAGGACCGGGGTCCACAGTTCACTAGTGGTGTCTCTCCATAAATTATAATAACATACATCCATGAGTGGTAAACAAATTACAGCTTGGCAATTGACAGAATGATGATAAGCAACCCAATGCATATACTAATGATATGGTGTCTAGTGTGAGATTCATTCGGGCATTACAACAATTTACATAGACCGTTCCAACCGCATCTATGACTAATAATCCACCTTCCAGTTAGTGTCCGCACCCTTTTCAGTATTAAGTTGCATGCAACGGATTATCGCCTTAAGCACTGTGTGTAAAGTAAGTAAGTAAGTAACATCATCCTTAGACAAAGTACTAATGTTTAATCCCTAGTAGCAACAGTACATCTACAACCTTAGAGCTTTCGGTCACTGCCCCAAATTAAATAGAGACACGAACCTACTATCGAGCATAAATACCCCCTCTTAGAGTTACGAGCATCTACTTGGCCAGAGCATACACAAGTAACGGAGAGCACACACATGATATATTATGAAGCAATAACTTTAGTACTCAATATTCATCGGATCCCAGCAAACTCAACATCGAGAATTACATAAAGATGATCTTGATCATAATAGGCAGCTCACAAGATCTAAACATGATAGCACAAGAGGAGATGACAACCATCTAGCTACTGATATGGACCCGTAGTCCAAGATAGACTACTCACGCATCAGTCCGAAGGCGGTCATGGCGACGTAGAGGCCTCTGGGACGATTCCCCCTCCCGGCAGGGTGCCGGAGAGCAGTTCTGACCTATCCTGAAGTGGTGGCGGCGACGGCGGCGGCTCGGGAACCGTGGAGGAAAAAGTGATTAACCGTGTGGAGTTTTTAGGTCCAGGGGGCTTATATGGGCAAAAAGGTCGGTGGGCGCCCGAGGGTGCCACACCACCTCCCTGTGCGGCTGGCTTCTGGCCCGCGCTACGAGGCGGTTGGGCCCCTAGGGGTCCGCCTTCGGCTCGACTTTGCTTCTTCTGGTCGCAAATATTCCAAAAATAAATACTGGTTGGCTCATTTCCAATTTGGCGGATATTTCCTTAAGAGCTTTTTTGAAACCAAAAACACCAGAAAACAGGGAACTGGCACTGTGGCATCTTGTTAATAGGTTAGTCCCAGAAAATGCATAAAACTATATAAAATGCATATAAAACATGTAATAACATGATATAACATAGCATGGAACACAACAAATTATGGATACGTTGGAGACGTATCAGGAGCCAAAGAATAATTGTAAGCTTTAACAGATGATTTGTCAGATCAGCTGCACCTGTGAATAGACTCGCTCGAGGAAGATTATCAGTAGCAACAGTTTTATAGCAGAGATAGTAGTGAAATAACAATAGCAGGAGAATTAAGACATCGATTGTCATTGAAGTAGATAGCGGGATTAAAATACTGTAGGCAAATGGATAGATGTACGGGCGTTGCATGGACGAGATAATTCGTGTAATAACATAGCATAGGCATTTGCAGATAAATAATATAAAGCATCCAGACATTAACTTATCATAAGCATGTATTCCAATTTAGTTGTGCGTGCTCGCAATGAGAAACATGCACATCATCTTTTCTCCTGCCAGCTCGTTTGCAGCGGGGCCTCTAGGGAAACTACTGGCAATTAAGGTACTCCTTTTAATAAAGTATCGGAGCAAAGCATTAACACTCCATGAATACATGTGATCCTGACATCATAGCCAGTCCCTCTGGTTATCCCAATTGCTGTCACTTTGGGGCCATCGGTTCCGGACAATAACGTGTGTATACAACTCATAGATATGATCCAAAACAATAATTATCATCATAATTCAATAACATGTTCAGATCTGAAATCATGGCATTCGGGCCCTGGTGTCAAGCATTAAGCATAACAAGTTGCAACAATGACGTAAAACACCGATAACGGATACTAGGCAGTATGCCCTAACAATCTTACAACTATTACATGAGTGATCTCATCCAATCCCTACCATCCCCTCAAGTCTACAGCGGTGAATTACTCACTCATGGACGTGTGAAACATGGATGGTTGATGGAGAGGCGGGGGAGATGACGATGGCGATGATCCCCTTTGATTCCCCGTCCCGGCAGGATGCCGGAACAGAAACTTCTGGTCCCCAAACTAGGGTTCGCGATGGTGGCGGCGTACAACGGTGTTCTCTAGAAAAGTGTCTATACCCCGTGCGTTTTTACGTCAGGAAGGATTTATAGCCGCGAGGGGGTCGCGAGGGACTGGCCGAGGTGGCCTCCTCACCTCTTGGCGTGGCCAGGTGGGCCCTCGCGCCACCAGGTGATGAGGGCCCCTCGGTCCTCTCCTCTCTTTGGTCTTCGTGGTTCCTGATCCTCCTCGGATAGAAAAAGACTTTTGGTTGACTTTTGGGCTTTTTCTCTGAAGTTGATATTTCTCCACAAAAAGAAGACACCAGGGTAACTCTGCTGAAAACAGCGTTAGTCCGCATTAGTTGTATCCAAAACACACAAATTAGAGGTAAAACGATAGCAAAAGTGTTCGGGAAAGTAGATACGTTTTGGACGTATCAACTCCCCCCAAGCTTAGCTTATTGCTTGTCCTCTAGCAATTCAGTTAACAACTGAGTGCGATAAAAGAACTTTCATGAACTCATTTGCTCATGTGATGTAAATATTCTCTTTATGAGGACAACTGCTTAGAGTATTCATAACAAGGCATATATAAACGGTGTCACCCAACAGTTATGTAAACCATGAAAATATGCCAATTATATCGATGATAAATAACATGAAACATATCAATTCACAGGATTGCAATGATCATAAGAAAGTATGATAAAGTGGTATCTCGCAAGCCCGAATGTAACAGCGAAACATAAATGCCCAGGCACCTCTGAGTTTCAAGGGAAGACTAGAGATAAAGATATCAAAGATAAAAGCATCTAGATTATTAAGGCACAAGCACATTACACTAAGAATGACAATTATGCTCTCGATAAGGTTCTCAAAAAAGGATGGAGACTTAATAGTAAAGTAAAAGATATGCCCTTCATTGAGGGAAGTAGGGATTCAACATGTGCTAGAGCTTCTTATCATTATGAAAACAGAGGTAAAATTGTTTTTGAGTGGTGGTTGTTAGGTCAACAACTGGCAATAGAGTTCTCGTTATCTTCCATACTAAGCAAGTTGAAAGCGGTTCTGATTATTTTTTAAACAAAGCACTTGTAATATGCATCTTTCTATTCATATATTTTGATAGCTTGACACTCCTCCCCACCTTGCTAAAATACCATGGCTAACCGAATCCTCGAGTGCCCACCAAATAATCTGAAACCATGGAGGAGTGCCTATTTTTATTTTCTCAAATCCTTTTTTGGTATTACAATGGTCTGACCAGCCCTTTGCGAAATTAGTGACGAGCAGATGTAGCATGCAAGTCAATTACTCAATTAGTATGGAAGATACCAAGACCAACTACAACTTCCTCATGAGCTCAAAACAGTGGCACAAATTGAGAAGTGTTTGAAGGTTTTAAAGGTAGCACATGTGAATTTACTTGAATGGTTTGAAATTGCCATGTATAGGTATTTATGGTGGACTCTTTGAAATAACTTGGTTTTCAGGGATTTGGAAGCACAAGCATTATCTCAGCTTAGTACAAGAGGAGGCTAGCAAAAGATGGGAAGCGACAATTCAAGAGAGCAATAACCGTCATAATCATGCTTGCGACGAAATAGAATTAACGGAGGCATAATAAAGATACAAGAACTCTGAGTCAAAATATGTCATCAAGGCTTAATTGAGTTTTTTCTTTCAGTCATAACATGTGTAAGCATGTGCCAAGTCAATTCAAATGAATTATTCAGACGAGGATACCACAGTGTCATATTCTATTATGAGCAAAACAATGCAAGCGAATATCCAAAGAGACATGACATTCATCATAAATAAATTGGAAACGATCATAAGAGAACACGAACTACTAAGCATCCATCAATCGACATATATCTTATGCGAACCATCTAAACATGCTCACATGAATGAGTATATGTACAAAAATGAGAAACAACTAGAGTTCATTACCAGCCTCTTACCCAACTCGAAATTGTCATATATCATCATAATTGCATTATCACTTGTGTGCTTGAAAGATATGAGATAATAACCAAGCTCCATGGAGTAATTGAAGATGACTGTGCATCGGTATACCTCCCCCCAAGCTTAGGCTTTTGTCCCAAGTGGAGATCAAGGCCAACGTGCCCATTCGTCGAAGTCACGGGGGTATGTCGAAGATCTTTCCCCATAATATGAGCTCGAGGATGCGCCGGCGTGGTATCCACTGTAATCCTCCGGCGGTGGCTCCTGCCTGCGATGCGTTTGGTGAAAACCAAGTACGCTCAGCTGCTCCTCTAGCTCTACCAGCGATTACGACCACGGTCTCCTGTCAAGACTGAACAAAGAAGGTTGTGGCAAGGAGACTTCCTTTTCACGATCGTCAGCACAAACGACCCTAACCACAATATTCTCCAAAGTGGAGTTGTTAGTAACAAATTTGTGGCCTTTCATTGCAGCAAGGACAAGATAACATTGTTCAAGTGGTACGTCATTAGGATCAATGGGCAGCCCCAAAAATTCAGCAAAACGTAAAGCAATAATGCATCCAAAGATGGGGCCTCTAGCCGCTAAACGGCGAGCAATCAAAGAGCCAAGGTTATACGGAAATTCACCCTTAAGGGCGCCCGTAAGAAATGCAAGTTGCAAGTTAGAAACATTGCTAGTGTTTTCCCTACCAAGCACACTAGTAGTAAGATAGTAGACAAAATATTTGATGGCAGGGAATTGAATGTTCCTTATCCTGCCGCGTTGTGTGGAGCGGGTGTCATTGTCGGTCACCACTTGGTCGGTTTGGGCCAACTCCGGGGGATTCGCGACAATCCTCACCGTTGTCCCCATGTTCGCTGTACCAACTATCCCACAAAACTTCTGCAAGGTTAGGCTACAAGGCATATCATATATTTTGAAAGAAATAGCCATTGCAAAAGACTTGGTGTTGAAAGTGAAGGATTCCGAGAAAGTCATTGGTAAGACAATAGTATTGTGGCCTCTCATACCTCATGTAGGTGGTCAAGCCCACTCTCTCAACGAGAGTTTGGAAGTCCTCAAGTAGCCCTGCAGCACGAAGGAAAGCATAACACGGGTAAGACCCAGCGTGTGGTTCTCCCGCATCCCCCTCATCTCCGATTGTCGGTGCGAGGATCTCCTCGCTGTAGGACTGCCTAATACGAGTGACAGCCCTTGGATGCCTTGTCCTCCTCTGATAATCTCCCTCAAACACCTCATCAAAGTCACGGTTATTCATCTTCCTTTTCTAAAATTTTCTACAAACATCATAAAAATCAATTTTTAGCCAACTAGATGAAGGGAAACCACTATAGTGACTTGCTAGAGGCTTAAGCATGCATCAAAACTAGTTTCTTCATCTTAGAACAAGCATTCAAACTCAGTAAACAAGGTATCTACAGCAGCAAAATACTTCATGTATACATCATTAAACCAAATTCCACTTGGATATTCGGATGAGTCACATACCGGAGATGAGATGCACCAAATTTCAGCAGCAGAAATTGGCTGAATATGGAGATCGAAATCACAGGAGATGAGCAGCAAGAACACGAGTTTGAGCTATCCGAAAGTGATTTTTCGGGCATGAGGGAGGCATGGGAAGGAGAGAGAGAGTAAGTTGGGGGGGGGGGGCTGTGGGCCCCTCACCACCAGCTGGCGCGGCAAGATGCCTGCCGCGCCACCAGGTGATGAGGTGGACCTGGGGGACCCCTGGTGGCTCTCTGGCACTTCCAGGTGCCTCCTAAAAAAATATGATTTTTCATATAAAAAATTTAATTTTCTGAGAAACTTTATTTTTTCATTTTCTCGTATTTTTTATTATTAAATTCAATATTGAAAAATTATTTTCTAACACCAAATTCAACTAAACATTGCAACTAAGTAATATTATAGTAGATATAAGAAGGATGAGAGAAAGAAAATTGTTTAGCCTCATTATGCATTTAAAATGCACTTGTTAACAAGGTTGATCAAGTCTTGCCACCAAATGGATTTTATAATATGAAAGAGTTTAAACCATATGAGACACTCATGTTACCTTGTAATGAATTGGTACGAATCCAATCATGAGAGTTTTGAATTATTCTTTATATGGGCAATCAATACTTCCCACTCTAATAGACCTCAAATTGGTAATTGTATTAACTCCAAGCATTCTATCAACTTTCTTGGGAAAATAAACAGTATGCTCCTAGTCATGAACATTTAAAGTAACTTTTCCTTTATTGCAATCAATAACCCTGCAGTGTTTAGAAAAGGTCTTCCAAGAATAACAGATATATTATCATCTTCAGGCATTTCAAAAACAACAAAGTTAGTCATAATTAAACAATTGGTAGTTATTTGGACAGGAACATCCTCCCAAATTCCAACAGGAACAACAGTAGATTAATCAGCCATTTGCAAAGACATATCAGTAGGTATCAATTTATCAAGGTGAAGTCTATTGTAAAGAGAGAGAGGGGCATAACACTAACTCCAGCTCCCAAATCACATGGAGCAGTTTTAAAATAATTATTTTTGATAGAGCAAGGAATAGTTGGTATACCTGGATCACCAAGCTTCTTTGGAACCTTACCATTAAAATAGTAATTAGCAAGCATAGTAGATATTTCCTCATTAGGAATTTTTCTTTTGTTAGTCACAATATCTTTCATATATTTAGAATAAGGAGGCAATTTAATAGCATCAGTCAAAGGAATTTGCAAGAACAATGGTTTCATCCAATCATAAAATCTATTATAATGGTCTTCGTCTTTAGATTTAAGTTGTTTAGCAGGAAAAGTCATTGGTTTTTGGACCCAAGGTTCTCTTTCATTACCATGTTTCTTAGCAATAAAGTCTTCTTTAGTGTACTTTTTATTTTAGCATGTTTTTCAGGTTCTTCTTCTATTTCTTCCTGATCCGAATTGGCATTTTTATCTTTATCATTGTTATTGGCATTATCATTGTTGTGTTTATTACAACTTTCAGTTTCAGCTTCAGAAACAGATATACTATTATGATCATTAACAGGTTCAGAGGATTCCACAACAGTTTTATGTTTCTTTTTCTTTTTCCTAGAAGGAATACTAGGTTCATTAACTCGTTGAGAATCTTGTTCAATTCTTTTATCATGGCCTTCAGGATACAAAGTATCCTGAGTAGATTTACCACCTCTAGTTGTTACTTCACAAACAAGTTTTTCTTTACAATAGAGTTGTTTACTAGCAATTTTTTTTGCACTTTAGTGAGTTGATCGATTTGAGTTTGGACCATATGAAAGTGTTTAATTATCACTTTAACATCATTAGCAGTTCTATCAACAATATCATATAAATCACTAATAGCATGAGAATTTTTCATTAAATGATTCTCTATTCTTGTATTAAATTCATCAATGCATTGAGAAGGAGGTTTAGAGTAAGGAATATATCTATCCTCAAAACTTTGGAGAGAGTATACCTCAATAACGGTTGGAGGAGGAATAGGCTTACATAATTCTTCAATAGGAGGTAAATACTTCACATCTTCATATTTAATACCACTTTCTTGAAAAGATCTTTTAGCTTCCCTCATCGTTTCTTCATTTAATTCAATCATTACTCTCTTCTTCGGTGTTGGTGGAGGTGTTTAAGTAGGTTCAAGAATATCATAATCATCATTATTATTGCATATAGTAGCCATTAATTCTTCGACTTATTCGGGAGTCCTTTTTCTGAAAACACAACTAGCAAAACTATCTAGGTATGTCCTAGATTCAGCAGTTAGTCCACTATAAAATATATCAAGTAAATCATTTTTCTCCAAATCATGGTTCGGCTGCCCCCTCAAGATGCAACAAAAGCGTGTCCAAGCTTTGGGCAATTTCTCACCCTCTTCTTGTTTAAAATTATAGATTTTTAACAAAGAATCATGTTGAGCACTAGCAGGGAAATATTTTCGAAATAAAGCATCAAGCAAACCCTTAGGACTATTGATGGATACAGGAGACAAGTTATTATACCAAGTTTTAGCTTCTCCTTTTAATGAGAAAGGAAATATTTTAGCAACAAAGTAAGTGCGCATTTTAACGTCTTTAGCAAATATTCCACTTAATTCAGAAAATTCATTCATGTATTCTACAGCACTTTCATTTTCAGTTCCACAGAAAGATTCTCTTTCAACTATAGCTATATGAGCCAAATCAAGAGATGTCGGGGGGCTGCCCCCGGGGTAGGGCAGAACCCGATACAGATTAGCAGTATGGCTACAGGAGTTGACCCTTGGGAGTTGCTAAGAGTTGTCTTTTGGTGTGCCGAAGGGGCAACTTGACCTTTGGGTAGTTGTCAGGGCCAGAGTGCCTCTTGGGGGCCGCAAGGGTCATCTGTGGACACTATAAATAGACCCCCATAGCGGCACACACACCAGCAGAGAGTTCCTCTAAGAACTAGTTTCTCGAAGATGTCTTTGGTGAGAACCTAAGAAATCTTTGGGAAATTAGGCCTAGAGATACTCCTCTTGAGTAGCTACCCGGAGTCTGGAGGGAACTCGGTATGGGCCCAAAAGGCTATTAGGCGCAGTGGTCTGTCGGAATTGTCCGGCATGGTCCCCGGTGAAGGAGATCCCGGGTCGCCCGGATAGGCATCTTGGTATAAGTCTAACCGGCTAACCTACCTTAGTTCTGGTTAGTTGTATTCGATGTGCAGGAAGGCTCTATGGAGGTACCGGAGTGAGAAACCGACATGGGGCATGTCGGGCAGGAGTCAAGGAGCAGGTTCAGGCTTTCCGCCTGACACGGGGAGATCATATCCCTCCTGACACGGAAGCATAGTCACCTCCCGCCTGACACAGGAGCGTGTCAGCCGGTGCGGTGACATTGCGACAAGACCAGACATGCCTAGCCCGGCAATCCAGAAAAGGCTACTAGGCATGGGCGAAGACATGTCTTGTCTCTGACAAGGGGACAATGATGATCCAGGACGGCGCCTGCGGTCCTTGCCGAGATGATGACGGCAGGGCTATGCCGGACAGATCGGCGGCTAGGTCGCACTAGCCGGTATCGACATAAATGTTGGTCTGACCGGTGGGCCCAACCCGGATTAGGGTTTTTGGCCCTCCCGGTCGGAACTCTATAAAAGGCGCCATAACTCCTCCTGTGGAGGGACGACCAACCAGTGTGCCAAAACTATAGTCTCATTTACTCCTAGTGCATTTACTTCTTCTTCCTCTCTAGTTCATCACCGAAACAGCTCAAGAAGCAAGTTGTAGATCTTGTGACATACATATAGTAAGAGGAAAGGCAGGAGTAGGGGTCTTACCTCCTCACGAGGGCCCCGAACCTGGGTATATCGTGCGTGTTGTCTTGCCTTCGTGCATTTGTTTGGGTTTTGGAGATGCTTGTGTGTGTTCTTTGATGTTCCTGAGTGTTTCGGCCTCTCCTACCGTGTGAGCTTCTTAGCTCACTAGCCCTCCCCAGATCCACCAGCGTCCATCGGCCCCACACGTTAGCCATCCTATGGCATCTGCCGTGATACCACCACGACAGTTGGCACCCAACATGGGGCGGACAGAGGCGCTGGCTGGTGTACACATCCGGACGGGTTCCATCGTCCACTCCGACATACGAGTTCTCTCCGGCCTCGTCGTCAGGCTTGGCGAGATGGACTTTGTCAGCGACAACGCTGGTTGCTTCCGAAACAGGCACTTCCCGGCAAACGGCTGCCTCATCGACTTTGGCGTCTTCACCACCTACGTCGCCACCGAGATCGTCTGCGACTACCCGGACGTCGTCCAGGAGGCCGAGGATCCCCCCATGATCTGCACCGCCCGGGATCAGCATATCGGTCGCCCCACGAGCTGCGTCGCGGTCATGATGGTCGGGGTAACCGAGGAGGTGTTCGAGGATGCCCCCGACGGCGACGCCAGCGGTGGCCGACCTCGGTTGGTGAAACCTCCTCAGGAGCGGGGTGCTGCCCGGGATGGTGATCCCCAGCCTTCCCAGCTTCGTCGTAGGCCGGATCCCCTCTCGGGCCTGGTCGCCAAGTTGGTTGTCCCTCTGGTAGCCGATGCTGACGCCCAAGTCACCACTGCTGACCTGGAGGAGCATCGCAGATTGCTGCATGCTGAGGCCCAAGAGATTGCCAAAATTCGGTGTGAGCTTAGTGCTAGTCTTCGTGAGTACAATGCAGCTCACGGGTTCCCTAGGATAGATTACCGGGACAAGCGCATCGCAGACCTGCGCAAGAAATGTAGGATGGTGAACGATGAGTTGGCTGGTGGTGCTGCACCTAGACATAGCAGAACGGCTAGTCTGGTCTCGGCAGAAAAGCCGGTATACATCTCACCGGCCAAAACACTTAGGGCTGCAGAGGCAGCAATGGCCGAGTTGGCCGGGCTATCCGGGGAATCCCTGCGAAAGCAGCAGGAGCGGGTCAACGAGTTAGTCGTTGAGGCTAACCGGCAGAACAAGGCCTTTAAGAAGAAGAACCCGGGAGCAGGATCCCAGGTGCACTCGGCTAGGGCCAAGAGCAACAGGTCAGGAGGAGAGGCATCCTCTCCTCATCCAAGTAGAAGCAAGAGCCGGAGTCGAAGCCGTGGCTCCGGGAAAAACAAGCAACTGCAGACGTACGACCCGACCTTTGCCGGAATCCAGCAAGCCGGACAGAACAATGCCGGTCAGGCTCAGAGACCCCACGGTGGTGGTAACCGGGGTGTACGAAATAACGGCCCGGCTAGCCGTGGTAATCCACCTCGGAATCCACCGCAAAATCAAGGAAACCGGCAGAGAGATGCCGCCTCGGTCCCACAGCAAGCTGCAGTTCTTGTTGTTAACAGGCACGACGATGGCAACTCAAGGTTGCAGCAGCTCGGATACCAGCCTAACGAGAACCCTTTGGGATCTCGGATAGAAACTCGGCAGCTAGATCCAGCTGATGCTAGGTTCAGGCTCGATCAGATTCACCAGTCCGAGTTGGTAGAAGAACAAGGCCCTCCGGGACCTGCCTGCTTCGGACCTCGGATCATGCGCGAGCCGGCTGTGCGAAATTTTCAGCTCAACCGGGGAGCCAAGACCTATGACGCCATCTCGAAGCCGGAGGATTGGTTGACCGACTATGTAACTGCAGTAAGCATAGCCGGAGGAAACAGACGTTGGGCGGTACAATATGTGCCGGAAATGATGGAAGGACCTGCCAGGATCTGGCTGAACAACTTGAGGACTGACAGCATAGACTGTTGGTTAGATTTCGAGGAGGCCTTCATCAGCAACTTCACCAGCACATACAAGAGACCCAATCGGCCTCAGCAGCTTACTATTTGCAAGCAGAGGGACAATGGAACTTACCGGGAGTACCTTACTCGGTGGAGCAACATTCGCAACTCTTGCGAAGGGGTTGTTGAGGCACAGGCCATATCATGGTTTGCGCAGGGATGCCGGCATGGCTCGATGCTATGGCAGAAGTTGCAGAGGAAGATGCCGGTTACCTTGGCTGAGACCATGCGCATCGCCGACACCTATACGCTTGGTGACCCCATGCAGCCCCTGGTGGATGTCGGAGATTCCAACAGGAGGAATTCGGGGAACCAGCGCTCGGGGCCGAGCAGGAACCATGACCGCCATGATTTCGGTCCAAAGAGAAACCAGCCCGACTTTCACTATGCCTCACAGCATGTTGTGGCTGTAGGCCAAGATCAAGGGGATGCCGGCAATAACCAGCGGCAGAAAGTGGCTGGCCCAGTTTGGGGTCAAAGCCAAGAGGTGCAGAAGACCTGGGTGGACCAGAAGAAGCCACTGACGTATGAAGAGATGCTGAACAAGCCATGTTGCTATCATACTCTATAATCCAGCAAGCCAGCGAATCACTCTACCCGACAGTGCAGCTGGTATCAGCGCATGTTGCAGGAAGGTAGTGCGGGGGCTACTCGGCCAAATGCACCGGCGGCACGGCCAAACATTCCGAGACCTCCTCCACCATTGTCTGGAGCTAATGCAATCCGCGTCAATCAGCCCAATCAGAGACCCTCTCTCCCACGACCAGTGAACGTGGTTAATGTCAGAAATGACAATGGTGCTGGTCCGAGTAACCAAACCAGACATCAGCAGGGCAACTACGGGGAGGCACATCAGAGCTACGGAGTCTTCGTGACCGAGCCCACTAACCGGAAAAGCATGCGACAACGTGCTCTGGAGGTAAATGATGTGATCCCGGCAGTGCCTAACTTCCTGCACTAGTACGAGATGGAGATCACCTGGAGCCGGAAAGATCATCCTCGGGTTATGCCCAAACCAGGTGGTTATGCTTTGGTGGTAGATCCGACCTTCGTTCGGCCAAGCCTCAACATTCGCTTCAGCCGGGTTCTGATTGACAATGGCAGTGCCATTAACATTATGTACAAGGATACCATGCTGAAGCTGGGGATGTCCATGAACACGCTGCTCCCAACCGAGACGACTTTCCATGGCATTGTGCCCGGAGTCTCTTGTTCGCCCATGGGCAATATTTGGGTTGAAGGGCTATTTGGAAGCCTAGAGAATTGCCGGACTGAGAGCTTGGAGTTTTGGATCTCGAAAGCCCCTACCATGCACTGATCGGCAGGCCGGCGTTGGCCAAGTTCATGATTTGAACTCACATGGGCTACCTGAAGATGAAGATGTCAGGGCCAAATGGAGTGTTCACCATCTCGGGAGACCACAAGCGCTCCATTGACTGCGTCTGTCGGCTCGTCTCTAGCCGAGTCCCTGGTCATAGCCGAGGAGAAGAAGAGGATCCAGCAAGTGGTGGCGCTGGGCAAGACATCTCAGCTTGGCATGCCCGGGATGGTGAACCTGGAGCAGAATGCCTCATTCCAGGCACCAAGGGAGAACAAGAAGGTGGGTGTTGACCCCAGCGACCCAGAGCGCCAAGTTATCATTGGCAGCAACCTAGGTAGAAAGTAGGAAGGCTAGCTCGTCGACTTCCTCCATGAGAATCGGGACGCCTTTGCGTGGTCGAGTGATGATCTGCAAGGTGTTCCGAGGGAGTTGGCCGAGCACTCATTATTCGTCAGGCCTGACGCGAAGCCGGTGAAGCAACCGACTAGGCGCCTCTCGGACGAGAGAAGAGCGGCCATCATGGAGCATCTCGCAGTACTTCTAGCTGCCGGGTTCTTGATGGAAGTGCTGCATCCGGATTGGATATCCAATCCGGTCCTTGTTGAGAAGAAGAAAGATGATCCCCTCCTGCTCAAGGTGTGGCGCATGTCCATCGACTTCACCAACCTCAACAAGGCATGCCCGAAAGATCCGTTCCCACTCCCTCGGATAGATCAAATGATCGATTCCACTGCCGGGTGTGAGCTTTTGACTTTTTTACATGCTTATTCTGGTATCCACCAGATACCTTTGAACCTGGATGATCAATTGAAAACTGCTTTTATTACCCCGTATGGGGCTTATTGCTATCGTGTCATGACCTTTGGCTAGAGAAATGCTGGTGCTACATACCAAAGATGCATACAGAAATGTTTACATGACCAGATAGGCCGGAATGACGAGGTCCATGTCAATGACATAGTCATAAAAACAAAAGAAAAATCTTCTCTAATCGATGATCTAAGAGAAACATTAAAAAACTTAAGAACATTCCGGATAAGATTGAACCCGGATAAATGTATATTCGGTGTCCCGACAGGCAAGTTGAAGGGGATTGTGTGCAGAAAACAAAAAAAATCCTAGCAACGATATACTTAAACTAGCCAAGATCTATACTATGCAGATATAGAAGTACGGCGGAGATCGGAATACATACCCTCGTAGACCGAATAGCGGGATTACGCTCCCGCACAAGCGTTGACGACGAAGACGATGTAGCCGGCCTCTAGGTCGCGAAGAACTCGGCGTGACGAAGACGACAAAGATGACCTCGAGGTCGGGTGGATGAAGTGGGCCTCCTAGCACCGCTAGCGCAGCACCTCGTAGGGCGTTACACACTTACGGTGGAGACGACGACCTCCGAAGCTCCAGTCCAGGACGAGTAGGGGAAGACTTGGACCGGAACACCAGCAGCGCGGCAGGGGGCTATGGTGGAAAAGATCCCACTCTCAACTCGGCGCAACTCCGACAAAGGGAATCACGAGATCGAGAGAGAATTGGGGAATTAATTGGTTAATTAAAAGGCCAGGGGTGTCCCTTCTTGTATAGGCTCCCGGGGAGCCAACCTTGCCAGCCAGGCAATGTGGGACTATCCCACATGCCTGGTGTGGCCAAGCAAGGTGCGCCGGCTCTAGGTGGGCCCCATTTGGCCCACCTAGGCCGGCCAAGCCCCCCCCCCCCCACCACCAAATTCCCTTGAGGGTTCCCCCCCCCCCCCCTTGGGCCTTCTTTCCACCAGAAGGCCCATTTAGGGAAATCAGCCTAAATAAATTCAAAAATAAATATACAAAATCATATTTAAACATTAATTACACTAATTAATATCAAACATAATATATATAATTTATTCTAGCTCCGAAAACTATTTCGTCGCTGCCCGATCTCCATCGGACTATTCCCGGGACGTTCCGGTGATCTCTTTCCTTTCCGGTTGTCTTGTCGAAACCCCTTAAGTGTGTTACCCTAGCGGTTCGATATAATAACAGACATGATTGAGACTCCTCTCCGATCAATGACTAACTCGTAGGCCGGGACCCCATCAATTAATCCCTGTGATATAACAAATGACTTTCATCTATCAAACCTGGACGTCTAGTCTTAAACCCTTTGTCATGACGATACTTAGCGTGTCCGAGCGTCGTTCTTAGATATCTCCATATCTAGCCGATCTCGTTACCGACATCGCTATCTTCTACTCGTCTATGATATAATGTCAGCTGGTGACCTAGTCACATGTTTGCAAACTCATTTGACATAATCTCACCGAGTGGGCCCTAGAGTATCCGGCTATGCGGACTGACAAATCCCGCTGTTGACCCCTCGTCTCAACTACCCCCTTCCGATACCCAAAAGTATCACCGTTATTGTCACACTAAATAAGATATGACGTTTGGTGCAATCAAAGTATCTTCAAGGAATAACAATAAGAGTTGGTCTCACGGTCTTAAGGCGTAATGACTATGTCCTATAAATACTGGGTATGTCCATCACATCATTACACCTAACGATATGACTTCCATTGCCAACCAGCACCATGCCCTATGATCGGAAAACCTTGATCATCAATCGTGCACTGAAACTAGTCTTAGTAGAGGCTACTAGGGACCTGGTTGTTTATCTACCACACCTGTATTAATGTTTCCGCTTAATACAGTTATAGCATGGTATAAAACATATAATGAACAATTGGGATATTGCCAATAAACTATGTTTATTAATTGCCTCTAGGGCATATTCCCTTAAGTCTCCCACTTGAACTAGAGTAACACTTAATCTAGTTTACAACTTGGTAAAAGCTCAACACCCATAGCATCTTGGTGCCTGCTCGCCTCGTGGAAGAGGAATACAGTCAATAGATCTCAAACATTGAGACCTATATGTTCTTTGCAACACTTCTATGTCATCTAGTTTCACATCATCCCGTATCTTATGATGACGGTGAAATATATCCTAGTGGATGGAGTGAGACTCGAGCATTCGTGTAGCATGGGCCTTAAAAGTCTAAGAGATCTATTAAGGGGACCACCTACGCTCGGAAAACTGCTCAGTCCAATCACACTTGCTACTTCTGAAGTCGCGATATATTTCTATACCTATGTAGATTATGCGACAGTGCATTCATATGCGACTTTGCAAACTAACCATGTCTATGTACAAAATAAAGGACATCTCCTATATGAGATTTCTAGTTGTATGGGTCAGAGTCATAACTTGCATCATCGTAACTGTTTTACGGCAAGTTGTCTTTCCACTCTTACCCTTTACTAGAAAACATATCTTCAGTTCTCATAGACACTGAAAAATATACTTAACGTTTGTTCATTGATCCACACAAGGATCACTCTAGAACCTGTTCTTCAACCAAGAACTTGGGTCACACTAAGTCGAGCTTTCAGTCTGATAGCATCTATGTCTGATACATAGATAATGTCGAACATCATTTGCTATTACTGAAAATGCCAAGATAAACTTAATATTGTACCTAGTCATACAAGCAAGAACCTCTTTCTTCGCTTCAGAATCTTAACTTAGGAAATATTCCGACATAATGTTATTAAGCCACTTACGATCTATAGAATTATAAATCGGATGCCTAATACTCCTAACTTCATTTCATAGAAAATTTAATCACTTAAATAATCCTTTACACTTTACTAGAGGATATGTGTCATTCAGTATGTCGTTACATACAAAATCACAAATGACACCTAGCTCCCAGTCAAATATGCCTTCCGCATATAAGATCAAGGAAAACTACTTAGCTCCCACTCAAATATGCCTTCCGCATATAAGATCAAGAAAAGCTACTTTGCTCCCACGCACTTCTTTGCAAATGCAGGTTTCTTCAACTATTTTGGACAACTCCAAAATCCTTTGATCACATTATAAAAGTGAAGATTCCAGCTCCGATATGCTTGCTTCAGCCCATGGATGGACAACTTAAGTTTGCATACATGTTTAGCATCCTCAGGATTACAAACCATTGTTGTACTGATTACAACTCTTTCTTAATGACACAATTAAGAAAGATGGTTTTCTTATCCATCTATTAATTTCTCATTCAAAATTATAGTAATTGCTAAACGACCCAGAATAGATTTAGGTTTCGCCACTTGAAACAAACTCTCATGTGGTCAACTTTTGAATCTGTCGGGACTGTTTTACGACAAATCGATCCTTCCGAATGTCTATTCTCTCATAAAATTCCATATTCTATTAACATCCTAGATGCCATCGAGAAGATCTCCCAAGTCAATACCTGGTAATCGTATATGGATTTTATTTCGGATCATATATGACTCATAGCCATTTCTCGGATTTTGGTCCACCTTCTCTTCTTCGTAGTTCGTAGGTCTGTCATATTCCATTAATATGACCTTTATAATAAGATTGTAGTAACACACAGTGTGGAACACAACATCGTACGCCTACGTTCTTAGTATGAGCTCAGAGCATCATGATCTTGTATCATCAGCTTTTTCAAGTTGTGGAGCATGACACCGAAAACACTTTCGGTTGCGCCACTCTGATGTCTCGAAAGGAAGTTCACCAACTTCGTCTTGCTCTACTTTCTTTCTCACTTATACCCTTGGACAAGAAACTATTTCTTTCGCAAGGTATATCCCGGCAACAATTTTTCCTATGTCGTGAGACATGTACCCAACTAACTCTTTAGGTACAGTACACTACAAAGATTAATCCATTTTAGGTTTGATCACATCGAAACACTAAATTGCTGAAACGACAATCTAGGCTAAAAGCCATGCCATCACTCAAATATCTACTCGAATATTCATGAAGTCTATGAAATAAATACTTCCACTACACGTTAAAGTACTTCATTGATTCACATACACCCATATGCACGATTCTCAACAAGCTATACTCAAAATGTTCAACGAAGTTCACGAAATAAAGGTCTCCACTACCCGTCAATTACTTCATTAAACCACATCTATATGCATGACTATCAATAAGTTATATGCCCGTTTTCCAAAAACGGTGTCACAGTTATTTTGCAAGTGTCAAAAGATCAAATCTTAGGACTTGTAGATCCATCCGGTAAGGAGCTAATGCATTGACTATAACATTGACATGAATTAAACGGTAGTGCCACACATATGTGGTGTCTTTATTAAGTTTGTATCCTTTAGCATTAATATTATGAATGTGGGAGCTTCTACCATCTAAATTCAAATCGGCATATGATCATTACTTCATAAATATAGGACAGCGAATTTGTCACTAACATATATGAACAAGTGTCTCGCTAGAGGAGACACACTTATAACGATCATACTAACAGGCGATCATAAAGAATTTATCTAAATGGTAGATCTAGAGGGAGAGTGTCTATGGCCATCACAACAACTTGTCTGCCATTATCAACACAAAATGTCGCTTCATCCTTTAAAGCTACTCAAGCAGTAAACCTGGTTTTCATAAAACTTGACTAGTTCAAAACTTAGTCACTACTGTGAGTACTTGCTTAGCTAAAACATTCATAACATGTATATCATATATACACCATCATCATCGATGACTTCCGGCGATCTGTTTCATCTTCTTGATACTTCCAACGTAATCAAGAACCATGAAGGTGAACGATTCCCTTTTCATGACATAGTCTATGGCAGAGGATTTGCACTTGGCAACGACGTTTGTCATCCAGTGATCGAGCTGAGCGAGGCGTCTCAATGTTCATCAAGTATGAACATATGTCATCAACTATGACTGCCACGTGCTCCTTCAATGTGTGTATTCTCTTCCATCTTGATTGAGAAGACAATCAGTCAACGTACTGATAAACTTCATCAACCCAACTTTAGGGGTACCCCGAATTTAGCGACCATCTCATATGTTCGCGATCTAACAACTCGTACCCACCGTTGGTTCTCTATGGCAGAGATCATAGCTTACACTGGACTATGATGATATCATCCGCACAAAATCTGATAATCCAAATTATGTTTTGTTAGCGGAATCTCCGGGTTTATCTCCTAGCGGGTATTGTAACACAAAGAGCTAACGGTTTAAACAAGGAGTATCCTCAAGCTAAAGTATAAAACTATGAAGTTTGGACCCAACCTTTTAAGTTTCCCAATCGCAGGAATGCGCCTAATTTTAAAAGATGCTATCACAATGGTTAAAATCTACAAAGGTTTTGCAAAACAGACTTTGTTCATTATATTTTGAGTTCTAGTATTTTAGAAAATAACTATCCGAACTCCCACTCAAACGAACATCCCTTCTTCTCGTTTAAGCGATTACACGACCCCCATCCATTGCACAACCCCTCATCGTCAGAGCCAGCAACACAACTTCAAGGGTAGACAAATTTCAATCACAACAACTCTGTGACTCATGCTCAACCTTTTGGCCTCCATGTTCTGAGGCCATATCTGCATATGCTAGGCTCGCAACTATAACCTCCACGCTGACGCTTGTGCAACATGGCTTACACCCACCGTATGCGAACGACGATATGTCTGACACCCGATCGTCACGGCCTGCCTCATAACGTAGAACTTTCTTGGTGGTGCTCGTTGGAGGAAGAACACTAGTGGTATTTTTGAAGGGAACATCTTATATAATTACCGCCGCGTAACTAATATATATAATCACACAATATAAGATGCACACAAAACATCAAATGTAATGCGATGTGATATGGTACATGCGCCATGGTCTTCTTGACGCCCGCAGTTCATAAACAATTTAATCAACCTACCTTGACCATATCACATAGACTCTGCAAAATAAAGTTAGACGCTTCTACTTTATCTTTTGCATATTTTACGTGGCTTGGGGCTGTCGTAAATAGAACCGCTTCATACCTACGAACCTTATGACCACAACAACGATCCAATAATTGCATGTTTAAGCATCCCTTTCGGGCCCTCCATTGAAAATGCAAAGCCAACTAAAGAGAGAGAAACTGACACCCGCCAGCCACAGATACGGTACAAGCCGTATGTCAGTAGTGGAACCAGTCTCGCGTAAGCGTACGCGTAAAGTCGGTCCGGGCCGCTTCATCAACTCGATGCCGCTGGAATCACAAGTGCACGCTAGAGGGTAGCAAATAATAGGAACGGTGCCCCCGTGTAGAACACGAGTTCTAACAGTGTACAGCTATATCTACAATAGATCGGCTCTGATACCACCGAAGGGGATCTTGTGCAGAAAACAAAAAAATTCCTAGCAACGATATCCTTAAACTAGCCAAGATATATACTATGCAGATATAGAAGTAAGGCGGAGATCGGAATACATACCCTCGTAGACCGAATAGCGGGGATTATGCTCCCGCACAAGCGTTGATGACGAAGACGACGTACCCGACCTCTAGGCCGCCAAGAACTCGGCGCGACAAAGACGACAAAGATGACCTCGAGGTCGGGTGGAGGAAGTGGGCCTCCGAGCACCGCTAGCGCAGCACCTCGCATGGCGTTACACACATACGGTGGAGAAGACGGCCTCCGAAGCTTCAGTCCAGGACGAGCAGCGGAAGACTTGGACCAGAACACCAGCAGCGCGACAGCGGGCTATGGTGGAAGATATCCCCCTCTCAACTCGGCGCAACTCCGAGAAAGGGAATCACGAGATCGAGAGGGAATTGGGGAATTAATTGGTGAATTAAAAGGACAGGGGTGCCCCTTCTTATATAGGCTCCCGGGGGGGGCTAACCTTGCCAGTCAGGTAATGTGGGACTATTTCACATGCCTGGTGTGGCCAAGCAAGGTGCACCGGCCCTATGTGGGCCCCATTTGGCCCACCTAGGCCGACCAAGCCCCCCCCCCCCACCAAATTCCCTTGAGGGTTCCCCCCCCCCCCCCCCCCCAACGGGTCTTCTTTCCACCAGAAGGCCCATTTATTGAAATCAGCCTAAATAAATTCAAAACTATATATACAAAATCATATTAAACATAATATATATAATTTATTCTCGCTCCGAAAACTATTTCGTCGCTGCCCGATCTCCATCGGACCATTCCCGGGATGTTCCCAATGATCTCTTTCCTTTCCGGTTGTCTTGTCGAAACCGCTTAAGTGTGTTACCCTAGCGGTTCGATATAATAACAGACATGATCGAGACTCATATCCAATCAGACTAAATCGTAGGCCTGGACCCCATGAATTAATCAATGTGATATAACGAATGATTTTCATCTATCAAACATGGACGTCTAGTCTTAAACCCTTTGTCATGACGATACTTAGCGTGTTCGAGCGTCGTTCTTAGATATCTCCATATCTCGATGATCTCGTTAACGACATTGCTATCTTCTACTTGTCTATGATATTATGCCAGCTGGTGACCTAGTCACATGTTTGCAAACTCATTTGACATTATCTCACCGAGTGGGCCCTAGAGTATCTATCCGGCTATGCGGACTGACAAATCCCGATGTTGACCCCTCGTCTCAACTACCCCCTTCCGATACCCAAAAGTATCACCGTTATTGTCACACTAAATAAGATATGACGTTTGGTGCAATCAAAGTATCTTTCAGGAATAACAATAAGACTTGGTCTCACGGTCTTAAGGCGTAATGACTATGTCCTATAAATACTGGGTATGTCCATCACATCGTTACACCTAACGATATGACTTCCATTGCCGACCGGCACCATGCCCTATGATCAGAAACCTCGATCATCAATCGTGCAACGAAACTAGTCTTAGTAGAGGCTACTAGGGACCTGGTTGTTTATCTACCACACCTGTATTAATGTTTCCGCTTAATACAGTTATAGCATGGTATAAAACATATAATAAACAATTGGGATATTGCCAATAAACTATGTTTATTAAGTGCCTCTAGGGCATATTCCCTTCACAAGTTACTCGTTTTCCTGATTTCAACTCGGGGAATTGAGGTCAATCCGGGTAAGATACGTGCGATAGAGAGCATGAAACTACCGACACGTCTCAAAGATGTGCATAAATTCACTGGTTGCTTGGCATCCCTAAGTCGGTTTGTAAGCCGGCGGGGAGAAAGCCTTGCTCTTGTATCAGTTGATGAAAGGAGCAAAACTTTTGTATGGACCCCGCAAGCTGGTGCAGCGTTCAATGATTTAAAGAAGATGCTCTCAACAGCACCGGTGTTGGCATCCCCGTCGCCCAAGGAACGTATGCTGCTCTACATCACTGCTACTAACCGAGTAGTAAGTGTGGCCATAGTGGTGTAAAGAGAAGAAGGGGACAAGCTGATACAGAGGCCAGTGTACTACCTGAGAGAGGTGATCTCGACCTCCAAGCAGAACTACCCGCACTACCAGAAAGATGGCATATGGGGTGTACTTGTCAGTTACCAAGCTCAAGCATTATTTCCAAGAACACCCGATCACGGTAGTATGCGAAGCTCCCCTGGCCGAGATCATCGGCTGTAAGGATGCAAGCGGCCGCGTTGCCAAATGGGCCATCCTGTTATCTTCGTATGCTCCGTCATATGAGAGACGCGACGCCATTAAGTCGTAGGCGTTGCCGGACATCTTGGTGGACTGGGCCGAGATGCAGTATGAACCTCCACTTCCCGACTTCAATTTTTGGAAGATGCATTTCGATGGTTCCAAGGCCAAGATCGGATTGGGTGCGGGGTGGTCCTCACCTCCCAAAGCAAGGTGTGCTGAAATATGTGTCGCGGATTCACTTCCGGACATCTAACAATGTGGCCAAATACGAAGCATTGGTGCATGGGCTCAATGTTGCCAAGGAGATCGGTATCCGCCGGATAGAATGCTTTGGTTATTCCGACCTGGTGGTGTAGCAAGTGTCGGGAAACTAAGATGCGATTGACGCCAACATGGCTTCATATCGGTTCCATGTGCAGAAAATATCCGGATTCTTTGAAGGTTGCGAGTTCAAGCACATACCAAGAGGGGAAAATGAAGCAGCTGATGTGTTATCCAAGCTGGGGTCATCTCGGGATGCCATTCCTCCCGGCATCGCTCTGGAGCATCTGAGGAAGCCATCTATTCAGCCCTCACCAGAATCAGAAACCATCTTCAACCCCAAGGAACCTGGATCTGAAGCCGTACCTATGAAGGTGGAAATCGGGAGTACTTCACTGAACCCGGGGACTGCACCGCAGAACTCGGGGACTCGACATGGCATGAATGCAGAGGTGATGTCAGCTGAGCCAATGGATATAGATGCTCCCATGTTCCCCGTACGACCTGTCCCGGGTTGGGCGCAGCCCATCGTGGCATACATATCAGATGGTACCCTTCCGAAGAACGAGGTAGAAGCCTGGCAAATACTACGAGGATCCAAGGCCTACACCATCATCAATGAAGAGCTATACAAAATAAGTGTCACCGAGGTGCTTCAGAGGTGCGTGGAGCCAGAATAAGGGCAAGAGTGTAGCGTACCTGCACTTTAAATAAGGCAGATACCTGTGTATAGTGCAAATCCCTGGATCGATTCATTTGCACACACAGTTACGATGTAATATCACAACAAAGCGTCAACTTTATTACATCGATGATCCAGAATTACAAAATATTCTTTACAAATTGCATAGCATAAAGCTAGCTTTGAAAAGTACACCGCGGAATACAATAGCAGTGAGTCTCTAATAACTTTCATGTTGCCACAGGCGAAAACATGTTGGTTGTAGACTCGAAACCTTTAACGAAACCTCACTCGTCATCTGATCAATCTGCAATAAGAAAAATATTGCAACAACGTGGGTCAGATTCCATTAAAAATGGAGTCTGGCAAGTGACACTATGGTGGACACTTATGGAATAACTCTAAAGCCTATATGAATATTTGGCTTGTGGAGCTCAAGGCTAATTTGCATAAAGCCAATTTTTCTTAACTCTTTGGAAAACACTTTTCTTGAAATCTCGACGAGTATGGCATGAAAACCATAAATCTCATCTTCCCTTGTTCACCCATCAAGTTTTACTTTTGAAGTTGAAATGATGGAATCCTCCGTTGACGTCCTTGATCAGCTGCTCAAAATCGTCCGTAACCGGGGACACGGCTAAGTACCTAGTTTTACACTCTGCAGAGGTTGTGCACTTTCACCTTTAGACTCAATTTGTCCGAGAAATCCTATACACGCGGAGTGTATTAAGGAAAGGAGAGAATTGAGACAAGAACTTTCAGAAGAAGAATGCAACCATACTAGCAAGACCCGTTCCACCTATCATCCCCCTACATCTGCTTGTCAAGCTGACAGGTTGCACCCCCACAACTTAATTATTCTAGACAGAGCCCATTGTCAAAAGGCTGCACGGGAAGCAATCGTCACTCGGAGTTCTTCAGATTCCTCTGTTCCTGGGTGGCCGTTCTCAAGTGTGCATTACTCTTTAGGAACCATAGAAATGGACCGAGTAGCCACTCAACATAAACCATCCGACCAATTACCACCCAGGTGTTTCATTCTTAACTTAGTAGAATTTAGATTTTCACAAAACAACATTTGCATAGCAACAATAATTATACTAAGTATTGCATAGGTACCTAGACACAGGTATAAGGGATTCTACACAGGTTTAGCATAGTAACACATGTATTTAAAAATACACTAAGTAATGCAAAAAAAAATAGGAAGTTTATGAGGTGTGCCACTTGCCTTTGAATGTTGTCGTTGTTCACAACTCTTTTCAACGATACTCGGGACTCTCCGTTCAGTCTAAACAATACAAACAAACAACAATACAACAATCATAAAACAACACAACACTTACAAACAAGTTTCTTAAACTTCTAAGGAAAACATGACATGCATGATATGCAAGTTATTTCTAAGGACTAGAGGTGCAAGCCATGCCATGGAAAATCTTTTAAGTTAATGCAAGGCAAATAGATTGGTCCAAAAAGGACTAAGGGCTAGGGTCTTAGGTTGGATAAACATACCTTGTTTTATATTTTCTTGAAACAAGCACTCTAATGGCTGAGCCATGATGTGCAAAATACTTAGAGAAAAATACTAAGTCATTTGTTCAAGATGATCACAATTATTATCAACTCTTTGTAAGTTGGACATTCACTATAGTGAGAGAGACAGACACCCGGCCAGCCACTTAAATTGTGGAACAGGTCTCATGTACGTGGACATGTAAGGTTTGTTTCCAGGCCGCTTCATCCCACTATGCTGCTAGGATCCAACAACTTTAAGATGATAACATCATGATCAAACTTTGTTTAAGTCTAGAAGACAAGATTAGGAAAGAGGGAAAGATAGAAAGAAAGATGTAGTTGTCCTGAAGACTTCATCTCCAGACTTGTAATAATCTCCTTGATGATGTCTTGATTGAAGTATAGACTTGATAAATCTTCAGACTTGCTGGTTCTTGTATCCTCGAGGCTGGTCTTCGATTTACTTAGTCCTCATGAAATCTCAGAGGAGAAGAAAAGACAGAGAGAGAGACTTAGAGAATAAAAGGGAGTTGGCCTTCTTGAACTTCTTCTCACTTTTCTTCTAAGTGCTTGACATCTGGGGGATGCTTCCAGAGTCTGTTTTCTTCTAAGTCCTTCATGAACTTCTTCTTGATTTTCTTCTAAGTGTTTCCTCTCCTTGATGGTACTTCTGATGTCTTGATTTTGGCTAAGTCCTTCATTGGTCTTCCAGCTCCATCTTGAAAACTACTAAGTGTCTAGTGCATAGCACTTTTCACAAAATACTAAGTTTGAAAATAATCCTAACTTAGAGAAAACTATAGAAGAGGGGTTTTCCTTTGAGAATTATATCTACAATATAAAATATGCAATGAATGAAATGCAATTTTAAATCACAAGAAACATCAAAATATCTTTTGTGATTTCTTTATAAATATGCATAAGTTTATAAATGCAATTTAATAAATTTCTAGTTTTGGAAAATATAATAACAGAAATACTTATAAGATTAAAGTTTCCTATGATTAAATTTTTATAACAAAATTTTATAATTAATGTTAATAGACAGAAAGCATTTAATTAAATCTATTGCAATTGGATTTAATCAAAAATAATGTTTCTATTAAAAGTTATTTCAAAATTAGTCAAACTATTCAAATTAAACACACAACTATGAAATCATTCAAAAATTACTCAAAAATATTTTATAGCAGTGGTATTCATTTACAAATATTCCAAAGTTTCTAAAACATATTTATTTGCAATTTTTGGATTTATAGATTTAAAGTTATTGCAAATATACTCAAATTCACCATTTGAAATTTGAATATTTTATACTAAGTCAAATTTGAATTTTGTCAGATCCAAAATAATCTACACATCCAAAGCTTTCCAAATATATAAAAATTATTAATTTTGGAGTTGTGGTTGAAAAGTTATGATTGTTTTCATTACAGGGACTAATCTGCAATTTTCCAATTAAAATTAAAATAGAAAAATTAAATACACGCTGGCGCTGACGTGGCTGACACGCGGCGCTGACTGGGCTGTCTACGTGGCGCTGACGTGTATAAGTCATCTGATCTGGGCCGTCAGATCTGGATCTGACGGTCCAGATCGGAGCGTACCCGTTCGTCCTCGACCATCTAATCTAAGCCGTGGAGATCTAATCGGACGGCGCAGGATGCTTGGACCATACCGTGGCGGCGCAACCTCGCCGGAGAAGAGAACGACGGCGGCGCGGCTCCGGCGTGGATGGTTTTCTCGCTCCCGTGGTCACCTCACTCCAGAGAAATGACGGCGAGGCGTGGGAGGACACGGCGAAGAGGATGGACGGGGTGGAGGCCTCGATGGCGTCGCGTAGAGGCGTGGAGTCGCGGGCGGACGCACTGCTTGCTCCGGCGTCCTCGGCAGTACGTGCCCCTCTTCGTTTGGCTGCGGAAAGAGAGCTCCAGAGCATGAGATGGTGCGCACGGACACAACGAATCCGTTGGAGGGAGCCTCGGGCTCGGGGATGGTCTACCTCGCCGGGAAGGGAGGACAAACGGCGGCGGAGGAGGCGAACTCCGGCGTGCTCGTACGGCGGCCTGGCGGCGTCCTTGGGCTAGGGTTTTGGGGCAAAAGACAGAGGAGAACGCGGGGGTTTATATGGGCTCATCCATGGTAACGAATCCCGCACGAATCGCTCGGATTTGAGATCGAGATCGGGTGCGGATTTCTCGGCCGGAGGTTGAAGATGGGCTGACGTCAGCATGACGTCAGCAATTTTTCTTTTTCTATTTTTATTTGTTTAATTCATATCTTTTGATTTAAATGTCCAAATGATGTCAAATTAATTTCTAAAAATTTGTAATATTATTATCCTTCTGTTAAACCAATTGTGGAAGTGTTTTGAACACTTTTCAAAAATAATATTTTGAAATATTGATTAATTACAAATTTGACACTTAAAGTTAAATTTGAATTTCTATCTTATTTAGATTTTCTTTTGGCTAAATAAAATTTGTAAAATACCCACATTTCAATATGTTTGAATTTAAGTTATTTAAACTTGTTTTGCTGAAATCATTCATCTTTATTTTGGCATAATATTAAAGAACTAAATATAAATAATGTTTAGGAAATGTGGAATATAAATTATTCATTTTTAATTGAATATAACTTGTGCATCATTATATTTTATATTATGATAATTTCATTTGAAAACTTCATAACAACTTTGGAAAGGATTTTTGTTTTAGTTCTATTCTTATTTAGAATATATTAATCATTTCATGCTTGGGAAATAGATGAAATTCTTTTAAGCAAGTGAGAGGTTTATTTGGCTAATTCATTAATTTAAATTCTATGAAGTTTTAAAGTTATACTCTATAGGCTTATAATTTCCAAACTATATTTTGAACATAGTTAAAGGAATGAAAACCATTTAGTAATTATATACTATTTTGAATAATCTTTTATTTATGAATAGTTATGGCTAAGTGGTTTAATTCAAATAATTATAAAGAAACTAATTTATTTAAAATAAAAACGGATTGTAGTTTCTAAAATATTTGTCAAATTATATTTTAAGGTTTTGAATTACATGGAATAATAAAATGTTTTAAACTGTGACATTGGAAATATTAAACCTTGAAGTCTTTTATAGTTGGTTTTCTCATACATTTAATATTGTATTTTAATAAAAAGAAAAGTTTTAAATTTTAGTGATTTTTGAACATTATAAAATGTTGGGATGTTACAAAGAGATGCTTCTGGAGATACATCAGGGAGAATGTGGGCACCATGCCTCATCACGGGCACTGGTTGCAAAAGTATTCCGGCATGGGTTCTATTGGCTCACAGCCTTCCAACAAGCAGAAGACATTGTCCGGAAGTGTGGACGATGCCAGAGGTTTGCCCACAAGATACATATGCCGGCATCAGTATTGAAAACCATCCCTATCATTTGGCCATTTGTTGTATGGTGCTTGGACATGGTGGGGCAATTTAAACCGGCAAGAGGCAACATGACACACATGCTGGTGATGGTAGACAAGTTCACCAAATGGATAGAAGTCAAGCCGATCCGGAACTGTGACGGACACACCTCGGTGTCATTCTTGAAGGATATCATCCTGAGATATGGCTACCCGCACAGCATCCTCACGGACAATGGCACCAACTTCGATGTGGGGGAATTTGCTCAGTTCTTTGCGGAAAAGAGAATACGGTTGGACGTGGCCTCGGTAGCCCATCCGGAGGCAAATGGGCAAGTCGAGAGAGCAAATGCCTTGGTGTTAGCCGGCATCAAGGCTCGCCTGATCGAGCCACTGTTGAGATCTCCGGGGTGTTGGATAGAGGAAATACCGGAAGTACTATGGGGTCTTCGGACCACACCTAATTAATCCACCGGGTATACGCCATTCTTCATGGTGTATGGTGTTGAGGCAGTGCTGCCAACCGACATCCAGTATGACGCACCAAGAGTGACAATGTTCACCGAGACCGAGGCAAAAGAAGCCCGGGAGAACGATGTCGAATTGCTTGAAGAGGCAAGAGAATTGGCATTGTCTCGGTCCACAATTTATCAGCAGAACCTCCGCCGCTATCATAGCCGGAAGGTGCATCCCCGAATATTCCGGAAGGAGATCTGGTGCTGAGGCTGATACAGCGCACCGCCAGCATGCATAAACTTTCACCTCCTTGGGAGGGGCCTTTTGTTGTAAGCAAAGCGTTGCACAAAGATTCTTCTTACTTTGTAGATGCACAGGAATCTAGGAAAGGTGTAATGGACAAAGCCGGTGAGGAGATCAAACGGCCATGGAATGTAGCCTTGCTCCCTCCCTTTTACACATAAAGGGCGCAGTGTATGTATCTTGGTCTCTATCAATGAAATGTCGGCACCCCGAGAAGTTACTCGGGGACTTCCTCGCTCAAGTTGTTGGTTGTTTGTCCAAAATTGCATGTCGGTGTCCTCGGGAGAAACCCGGGGACTACCTCTTTTCATTTCAGTATTATATTGTCATTTACTTATTATATGCATGTCGGCAACCCAGGGAGGAACTTTGGGACTTCCTCGTATTTATTTATGTTTTGCATGCGTCGGAAACACTCTGAGCTCGGTTTCAAAGCCAAAGTAATGTATGCCATGTGAAATAATCTTGTGACTCGACTGACGAACGCCGATATGGTAGTCAAGAGCAAAGAGTATCAAATATGGTGAACACGAAAACAATCTCGGGGACTTGATTCAGGAGTCTTTTCGGCATACGCATGATATTAACCCGGTTTTGTTTATACTTCTTATGTCGGAAATTTACAACTAGAACTCGGATATTTGTAAGTAGTGTATACCACGGACGGGATTTCGTGACTCGACTGTCAAACATCGATATGGTAGACAAGAGCAGAAATCACCTAACGATGGTAAACATGAAAATGAACCCGGGGACTCGTGGCGAAATAAACCAACATAACGTATCGTTCGTTAAAACAAAAGTTAACCGGCATAGCATACCACTTAAATGTATATTACATCTGCACCCGGCATCCCGGGGGTTTAATGTTTAAACGACTTAGTGTTTTCAGTCAAACCATAAAAAGTGTGTCGGGCAAGGCCAGAGACGCTTAAGGCACAACGGGAGACGCCGGCTTCTCAGCTTGGTCGGCAACAGGTGGCAAGGTGACCATCTCCTTAACAGCAGCAGCGGTACTCGGCGCAGAGATAACCGTCTCGGTTAATGGGATCTCAGGGCGGCGGGAGGTCGGCGGCGTCTGTGTCGGTGACGGTTACGGTGGCCGCGGCTGTCTCGCCGAGTTCCTCCTTGGTACCGGCATCCGACGTCTCGACGTCCACGCCCCCGGCGTCCTCCGCCCCGCTGTCATCGCCATAGTCTGACTCAGAGTCAGATTCAGCGAGGCTCGTGACAAACGAGTCGGGATCGGCCCATCTAGCGAGGCGGTGCGCGGCCTCCTGACGCTGCCGGATCTTCACCGAATCTGTGTACCACTCCGAGATGGTGCGCAACCTCTGGATCACCTCAAGGTCGAGCTTCTCGTACCAGCTCAGGACTTGGTCGGCTGACCGTTTCCAAGCATCAAGCCAATTTCCGGCATCCTTGAGGGCAGCAGCCAACTCGGTGAACGAGAGCGTGCTGGTGGCGCCTGGCCACAGCGCACGATGCGCGTGAACCGCGGCACTAAGGAGTCTGGTGCCGATAGTCCGGAGTGGAACTATCCGGGCCATCAGGACAATGAGATGATCATCGATATCCCATGCAACCAAAACTGGACCCTTCACGTCCCTCTTCTCCCGTGCGGTAGTGATCGCGAGGCTGGCGGCTTCCCGGGAATGCTCGAAGTGCCCTTGAGAGAGAAGAACTGTCACACGGACAAGCCATGAGGCAATGTCGGAAATATAGGAAGACAGAGAAAGAGAACTCGGAATACTTACTGTTCATGTTCCGGTTAAGACCAGTCAACTTGGTAAGCCAGGCATCCTGCTTCGACCGAAGAAGGGCCACCTCGGTCTCAGCAGCATGCGCGCGTGCCACAGACTGGTCCAAGGTCTCCTTTTGTTTCTTGGTAGCAACCAAGAAGCGCGTCTTCAAGTCCGCAGCAGTAGTCCTGGCCTTCTCCAGCTTGGTGCTCAAACGTGCGACCTCGGACTACGCATCGGTCAGCGCAGCCTTTTGGTCCACCGATATCTTGCGCACGGCATCACGCTCCTCACGGAGCCGCTCCTTCGATTTCTTGGCCTGGCCAAAGTCGGCGAGGAGGGTGTGGAAGATGCTGCTGCGCCTCTTGCCGCAGTCCTGTGAACAGAGTATACCCGACATCAGTCACGGGGACTTCGGTTAGTCAAGAGGTAAATAGACAAGCTTTTTCAAGATCCACACTTGAGGACCAGCTACTCGGTGGAGTTTTGGTACCCAAGGGAGGATCTCGGGGACTAGAAAGGGAAATTTTTTCCGATTAGCACTTAGAGATCTGCTACTCGGTCGAGTCTAGATCTCTGAGCACCAATCTCGGGGACTAGGGATAGTAGAAGATAGAAGACTTACATCCACTACTCGGGTAGCGTCCAAGACGGCCACCTGAAGGGCATGCAGGGCTTGCGCACTACGGCTTGGGCCAGCAGCATGTAAGTCTCCCGCGATCTCGGAGGCGTTGGCGCCGATCCAAGCCAGGTTGTATTCGTCAACCGTGCGTAAGTCGGTGACGGAGGGCGCGCTCAGTGCTCCAGCTTCCCGGGATCCTGAAGGCACAACTGCACTTACGGAGGCTCGTAGATCTTGCAGAGCAGCAGTGGGGATGTCGACAGGAGGCGGTGCCAGGCTGGAGTGCTTACCCGGAGCGGAGGATCCCTTGGTCAAAATAAGGTCCTGGGCCGAAGATCTCGGCGGAGCATTGGGCTTAGCAGGCGCACTCTTCTGGCCAGAAGACTGGCTGTGCTGCTTCCCGGTTTGGGGCTCCGGCTGCCGGGTAGGCTTGGAGGATGGCTGCTTTGCCGGTAGCGACTTCCGCGGGGCGAGCCGAGAGGCCTCCCGGGGCACAACTTGGCGCGGGGGGCTCAGGATGTACGCATCAAGATCAGGAGACACCGGCCGGCGTGGCGATTCCGGAAGGACGGTCCTCTCGGGGGCCGAGCTTTGCGTGGCCGGGATTACAGTGGTCGTAGGCTGGCCACCAGAGATCCCGGTGCCCGTAACAGCGCCCGAGATGGTAGTGACGGGCACATCGGCCACGACGGGGCCAAAACTCGGTTGAGTGGCATCCTCCACTCGGCGGTGTGGCGGTGAAGGTGCAGCCCGAGTTGGGCTGGGTGACCTGGAGCCCGGGGGACGGGAACCGGCAGACTCTGGGATGTCAAGCGCCGCCCTGCATAGTCAGAAAGCAAGTCAGAAGAGATCTCGGACAAGGTCCGGATAGACCAACTCGGTTGAAAGGTGAATTACCCGGTGGCCACGGTAGGAGGACCTCTTCTCTGCCGGGGAGGCTTGTCGCTTGCGCGCGGTGGTCTTGGTCCTCTTGGTAGCCGCGCCCGAGCTATCGGCATGCGCGGTCTCGGACACGGCGCGCTTGTGGCTCTCGGCGTGCTTCGTTGCAACAACAGGCCCCAGAACCACTGGCAAGGCGTAGTTGAGAGGACGGGCGTCAATTACATCAAGTATTTGACAATCGTCGTCGTCATCCTTGTTAGATTCAACTCGGATACCATCTTGAACTGAGGCTTACCTGGGGCGGCAGCACGAGCAAGAGGTATCGAGAGATGATCCTCGCCGTCGGGGTCTACGGCAGGCATCTTCTCAGGAGTCGGGAAGTCGGCCGCAGATTCATTTCCATTGTGCACCGCGTTCTCTTCGATCTGTCGTTCGAACAGCTGCAGTAAGAAAGGGAAATCAGTACATGTCAGGGCTGTCGGTAGCTTACACCAGTCAGCATAGCGCGGATGTCGGTAAAGGCAGCGCGCGCACCTCGTCCAGCCGTTTTTTCCGGGTGGCCGGGGCCAGTCCCCACTTCCAGTCATCCGTCATCTTCGTCCGTGTAATAGTTCGGACACGGCGGTAAACTGCGGGTTTGTCCAACCCGAAATTTGCTTGTCCGGGTTGGTTCGTATAACCTGCTCATGAAGCAGATCTTGTGCACCCGGGTCTGGAGAGGGCAAACCCGGCGGATGATAAACGTACGCAGGAGGTCATCGGCTGTCATCTCCTCCGCGAGAACAGTCAAGACGTCGTGCATATTCTCGACCTCTTCGGAATATGGAAGTTGGCTCCAGAGTTCGAAGTCGGTTGGAGGGCCCATGACGAACTCCGAGAGGTTGAGGAAGTCCGGGGCGGAGGAACTCGGCTCATCTTCTGATGCGACCGTATTCCGCACGTAGAAGAAGCTCCGTTGCCACTTCCGATAAGACTCCAACCCCTGGATCTTGGGGAATCCGGAGTCAGCCCGGGGGATGATGGTCGCCGCTCCGCATGCAACAAGGTCCTTGACCTTCTGGTCAGAGTTGGGGATGACTTATCGGCGAAGAAGGAAGTACTTGGCCACAAATCCACAAAGGGCCAGATGCCGAGGTACCCCTCTTCGTAGGAGGCGAAACAAGCGAGCGTCATGATGGCGTTGGCAGGGAGATGGTGTGGTCGGAGGCTATATGTGTCAAGAAAATTGCGGAAGAACGGGTTGGCCGGAAGGCCGAACCCGCGTTCGAAGTGTGTAACGAACATTACTCGCTCACTGGGTTGGGGTGCCGGCTCGACTTCGCCCTCTGGAAGTCGGCTTTCCACTTGGGGTGGAATCCGGTGCGTCCGATACAGCTAGTCGAGGTCCCACTGGCTGGCCTCGGAGCCATCCCAGCAACCCCTAACACTCTCGTCGCCCATCTCGGCACCCTAGGATGTCATGTCGGGGCTAATCTGCAGTCGGAGTGGCTGGTTAGTCGGGTTAGTATGTCGGTAATGAAGGAACTCGGGCTAGAAACTACTTCTACTGACCGACATCCTACCGAATAGATCTACCAGAGCAAAACAAATAGAAGTTATTCGAAGCAAATATCAAGGTTCGAGGCCGTTCCAAAGCAATTGAGCACGGACAAAGGTAGTTCAAGTAGAGACATGTGCAAGGTAGTTCTATTCGCTAGCCATCTACAGCAACAACGGCACGATACGAACTAAGCAAGATCTGTCGAGCAGTCTCGTGATGAACTCATGGAAGTTTGGGAAGAACTCTCGAAGAACGCAAGCTGTCACGGCCATAAAGGAATCTACCGGAGGAGATCAAAGGACTCACCGGAGAATAAGAGGGTGCCGAGGCATGGGAATAGCGCGGACAAATGACGGAGACGGTGCGCTCGATCGACGGTGTTCGACCCTCGGACGTTGCACGGCGGCGACAGCGGAGCGCTCGGGGCAAGTACGGCAGAGGAAGGCGATGTGGGGAAGAAGGGGAGGCGACCCCTCCGTTCCCCCTATTAATGGGGGAACGCCGGGAAGCGGTTTCCAAATCTCCCGCCCACGATCCCCCGAAACGTTAGTGGGATCGCGATGCGCCGAGGCATGCACGTGGCAGCACTCGGAGGTGCGCAACGGGCCACACCGGAGGCCACAGGGCGCCAACGGTTGGCATGCGGATCCGGTGTGCGTCCCGACGCGTGAACCCGAGCGGCGTGCTCATAAGTCAAGGGCACTCGAGTGCAACCCTGACCTGACAAGACCCCGAGTTGGCCCGCATGGCAAATAGGGCTTGTCCGGCATATGGCGCAAAATGCGTGTCGTCGTTTCCACTTCCGGATATTATCCTAAAGGAGCTAAGTCTGGTTCTCCGAGATAGGCCATCTCGGCGGATGGATCTCGGGAGAGGGATGTCGGAAAAGGGCATCCCGGTTGCAGCGATAAAGGTTGGTTCAAAGTTCTCGACTGGTTTTCTTCTTGAACCTGGTGCTGCACTTCGTCTTACGTCGCTGCACAACACCAGCTTCGGGGACTAGTGTCGGGGGGCTGCCCCCGGGGTAGGGCAGAACCCGGTGAAGATTAGCAGTATGGCTACAGGAGTTGACCCTTGGGAGGTCCTAAGAGTTGTCCTTTGGTGTGCCGAAGGGGCAACTTGACCTTTGAGTAGTTGTCCGGGCCAGAGTGCCTCTTGGGGGCCGCAAGGGTCATCTGTGGAGACTATAAGTAGACCCCTAGACCCCCAGAGCAGCACAAGCACCAGCAGAGAGTTCATCTAAGAGCTAGTTTCTCGAAGATGTCTTTGGTGAGAACCTAAGACATCTTCGGGGAACTAGGCCTAGAGATACTCCTCTTGAGTAGCTACCCGGAGTCTGGAGGGAACTCGGTGTGGGCCCGAAAGGCTATTCGGCGCAGTGGTCTATCGGGATTGTCCGGCATGGTCCCCGGTGAAGGAGATCCCGGGTCGCCCGGATAGGCATCTTGCTATAAGTCTAACCGGCTAACCTACCTTAGTTCTGGTTAGTTGTATTCGATGTGCAGGAAGGCTCTATGGAGGTACCGGAGTGAGAAACCGACATAGGGCATGTCGGGCAGGAGTCAAGGAGCAGGTATAGGCTTTCCGCCGTACACGGGGGAGATCATATCCCTCCTGACACGGAAGCAGAGTCACCTCCCGCCTGACACAGGAGGCGTGTCAGCCGGTACGGTGACGGTGCGACAAGACCGGACATGCCTAGACCGGTAATCCGGAAAAGGCTACTAGGCATGGGCGAAGACATGTCTTGTCTCTGACAAGGGGACAATGATGATCCAGGACGGCGCCTGCGGTCCTTGCCGAGATGATGACGGCAGGGCTATGCCGGATAGCTCGGTGGCTAGGTCGCACTAGCCGGTGTCGACATAACTTTTGGTCTGACCGGTGGGCCCAACCCGGATTAGGGTTTCTGGCCCTCCCGGCCGGAACTCTATAAAAGGCGCCATAACTCCTCCTGTGGAGGGACGACCAACCAGTGTGCCAAAACTATAGTCTCATTTACTCCTAGTGCATTTACTTCTTCTTCCTCTCTAGTTCATCACCGAAACAACTCAAGGAGCAAGATGTAGATATTGTGACATACATATAGTGAGATGAAAGGCAGGAGTAGGGGTCTTACCTCCTCACGACGGGCCCGAACCTGGGTATATCGTGCGTGTTGTCTTGCCTTCGTGCATTTGTTTGGTTTTTGAGATGCTCGTGTGTGTTCTTTGATGTTCTTGAGTGTTTCGGCCTCTCCTACCGTGTGAGCTTCTTAGCTCGCTAGCCCTCCCCGGATCCACCAGCGTCCATCGGCCCCACACGTTAGCCATCCTATGGTATCTGTCGTAATACCACCACGATAAGAGAGAAATCATAATCTTTATCTTTTATGTTTACAGGAGATGTACAAATTTAGCATCAGGAGATAATTTATATTTAACAGCACGTTTTCAACAAGTTTTTGAAAAGCAGTAATATCTTTCATAGCATTAATTTCTTTAACAAGAGCATCATCAAGATTCACATACATATCATCACACTCATCATCAGTATCACATGTAAATTCAGGTGAATTAACAGGTGTTTCAGCATTTTCATTAGGAATTTCAGCATTTTCAATTTGTTTAGATTTAGCAATAGTAGCATCTAAAAAGGGACCTAATAAACCAGTTTCATCAAGAACAGTATAAGCATCATCATAAGTAACTTCAGATTCAGTAGTAGTAACAGAACGTGTAGGTTGTGGTGGTGTAACAAGCTTACTCAACACAAATGGTGAGTCAAGCGCATCAGCAGAGTTCATAGTTGTACTTTTCCTTGTAGTGGATGGCACGATGGGAAACTTCTTATCAGCATTTCTTCCCATGATGAATAATTTGCAGCGAACAATATCACACTCAGGTGGGCTTGCAAATAAAGCTATGCTCCCCGGCAACGGCGCTAGAAAATAGGCTTGATGACCCACAAGTAAAGGGGATCGCAACAGTCTTCGAGGGGAGTAAATCCAAATATATTGATTCGACACAAGGGGAGCCAAAGAATATTTGTAAGCTTTAATAGATGATTTGTCAGATCAACTGCACCTGTGAATAGACTCGCTCGAGGAAGATTATTAGTAGCAACAGTTTTATAGCAGAGACAATAGTGAAATAAAAGTAGCAGGAGAATTAAGACAACGATTGTGATTGAAGTAGACAGCAGGATTAAAATACTGTAGGTAATAACATAGCATAGGTATTTGCAGATAAATAATATAAAGCATCCACGCATTAACTAATCATAAGCATGTATTCTAATTTAGTTGTGCATGCTCGCAATGGGAAACATACACATCATCTTTTGTCCTGCCAGCCCGTTTGCAGCGGGGTCTCTAGGGAAACTTCTGGCAATTAAGTACTCCTTTTAATAAAGTACCGGAGCAAAGCATTAACACTCCATGCATGTGGTCCTCACATCATAGCCATTCCCTCTGGTTATCCCAATTGCTGTCACTTTGGGGCCATCGATTCCGGACAATAACGTGTGTATACAACTCATAGATATGATACAAAATAATAATTATAATCATAATTCAATAACATGTTCAGATCTGAAATCATGGCAGTCGGGCCCTAGTGTCGAGCATTAAGCATAACAAGTTGCAACAATGACGTAAAACACTGATCAACGGAAACTAGGCACTATGCCCTAACAATCTTACAACTATTACATGAGTGATCTCATCCAATCCCTACCATCCCCTCAAGGCTACAGCGGTTAATTACTCACTCATGGACGGGGGGAACATGGATGGTTCATGGAGAGGCGGTGGAGATGACGATGGCGATGATCCCCTTCGATTCCATGTCCTGGCAGGGTGCCGGAACATAGACTTCTGGTCCCTAAACTAGGGTAGGCGGTTACGGTGATGTTCTCTCGAAAAGTGTATATCCCCCGTGCGTTTTTAGGTCAGGAGGGACTTATAGCCGCGAGGGGGTCCCGAGGGAGTGGTCGAGGTGGCCTCCTCACCTCTTGGTGCGGCTAGGTGGGCCCCCGCGCCACCAGGTGATGAGGGCCCCTCGGGCCTCTCCTCCATTTGGTCTTCGTGGTTCCTGGTCCTCCTTGGATAGAAAATGACTTCTGGTTGACTTTTGGGCTTTTTCTCCGAAGTTGATATTTCTGCACAAAAAGAAGACACCAGGGTAATTCTGCTGAAAATAGCGTTAGTCCATGTTAGTTGTATCCAAAACACACAAATTAGAGGTAAAACAATAGCAAAAGTGTTCGGGAAAGTAGATACGTTTTGGACTTATCAATCCCCGATGTCCATCCTTCGAGACACGACAAGTAGATACGCACTAGTGGAAAATGGGCTACCTGTGGCGCACCATTTAGCCTTTCTGTGGCGCAGCCAGGAAAATGGGGGTGCGCCACAGTCATCTCGCCACTAAAATATATCAGTGGCGCATCTTCCTTCTACGCCACAGAAATATTTAAGTGGCGCATGGAGTGAAAGTGCGCAACCAAATTATATGCGTCACAAAAAAATAAACCATGCGCCACAAAAAAATAACAGGAATTTTGGACTTTTTTTCCTGCTGTACCAATATAGGTATATATACAGGATTTATACATATATATATCATAAGTTGACAAATATAATATATATTCAACCATTACATAACTTAGAACAGACATATCACATTCATTCTAGCCCAAGATGTACATACATATATATAGTAATATATAGTAATAAGAGTACTTAGTGCCGAATCTTACACAAGTCATGATACAAATGGAGCTCGGAATAGAAAAGTTCATCATTTCATACATATAGTTATCAAATAGAGTACACATAAGCGAAATAAGCGGGACAGCACGATCACGTGTAGCCTAGTTCTTCGTCGGCGCCGGGAACGGTTTGTAGAGTTCCTTCGTCGTCCACGTCCTCGTGTCCTGCTGCGATGCTAGACGTTCTTCGATCTCCATCTTAGTCAAAGCTGGAGATGGATTGGTAAGTATCAGTTAATAACATAAATTGAGTGTGAATAATTCATGTATATAAGTGCAATAAAGAAAACACTTCTTGAAGAAGCACAATATCTAGCTAGCTAGGCGCAGTTTTGTAATACATCCTACCTCTAGGGTAGCATAGGCAGCCCTCGGTAGCCAATACATCCTGGAGGATGATATGTGATAACTTCATCTGCGTGCGATGGAAGTCTTCTCTAAGATTAGCATCAAAGATTCCCCCCGCATTTCCAATCCATTGGGAGCCCTACTGGAAACCTCGTGGCTTCAGCTTCCTCGACATACCCTTTAAGATGATGGATGACGTAGAACGCCTCCTTCACGCTGGCATTGGCCTCCTTGATGCAAGGGAAGTCGGTGACATGCCTGAACTTGTGCTTCTTGTTCTTGTTGAAGAATTCACACTTCTTTTGGAAGGTGCCTCCATTACTGGCGTAGAGCTCGAGAGCCTCATCGAGAACACCCTTTATTCGGGTGTAGTCTTTCTTTATAACCGAACTCCCCGAGTTGAAATAAGTGGCAATGGACCACCTCGTGTTTACGGCGATGAGTACTGCGTACTAGTCACTTCTTAACGTAATTCAAAGGGAATGTAGGAAATTCATGATAAGCAATGGAATGACTCTATGGGAAAATATAAGTTACGACATTGACGAGCGGATGTGTACTTACTTGCAAAAGAAAGGCACAAGATGTCTGTTCTTGCTCATGTTTTTCAACATGAAGCTTTGGAGGTACTCCCTCGCCATGACCCGTGTCGCTGATCCTTCACATAGCTGGTTGTCACGCATGTAGTAGGGATCTGCTACCGCGACGTACGGGTTTGCCTCTCTCTTGTTCTTCATCGCCAGATTGAGCGCGTATAGACGGACAAAATTATAGTCTAGCCGTCTACCGTGAAATAGCTTGAAGATGTCCTCGAAGGCTATAAAGATTACATCCATCGGGGCTTCATCGGCGAAGTTCACGCCCTTTGGCACCTTGCACGTGAAGACGGGGTAATTTGGGTCCTTGTCTTTAAGAAGCATGCCCTCTAGCGTGAAGATAGCATTATGCAAAGCTTCCATGGAACCTTGTGCGGCGCAGAGCAGCTTCAGAGGCAGTATCGATTTACCAGCTTCATGCATCGGGTCAAGCCATCACGACGTGGTGGAACCATTTGTTCATCCCGCACAGTCTTAGAAGCTGGTTGGCTTGAAGAGGCACCTGGTTTTCTTCTCTTCCTAGGCTTCTTCTTCACCTCTGGGGATTGCACATCGTGAATCGACTTATGCAGTGTGCCACGACTGAAAATGTTAGTCGGTTCAACTTGATCGCCGGCCTCCGGAGGCGTTTCTTGAGATGAACTATGGAAGTTTAGGCGTTGCGAGCATGAAGTGGGACGAACTGGCATACTGTGGCGGCCGCGGAATTGTTCTTCATCCAAAGGAGGCATGCACGAACCATTGAAGGCGTCATTGTTGAGGAAGCCAGCGAAGTCCTCGTCATTCATATCATCATCATAATGATAATCGTTGATGTCTTCAAGTTGAGGAGCAACGCCTTTGTCTTTGACTTGTTATTGCGGCGCAGACGCTCCCAAGAGTATTTGGTGTCGGCTTGTGGTGGCGACAACCGACGACGCTTCCTTGCGGGTCCTGGCAACGGGAGCTTGTGACGCCGGCTCGTTCACAACTCGTATATGTGGCGGCCTCGCCGAGGGCCGAACGATAGAGCGCCTAACCTTTTGTGTCGGCTTCGAGGTGGCGTCGGAGGTGCGTCTGAGCCCCCCAAGACGAATTTGGCTCTTCGGCCATTCCATGAGCCACTGGAGGCAGGCTCCAAGGACCATGTGCTCATGATCGTCGGCTCCTGCAGGTTGCATTGGGGGATTGATGTGTTGAAACTGAGGCAATACTTCATCCAACTTGATTCTCAGCACGGCCGGGTTCATGTGTTGGTTGTGCATTAGGGTACCTGTTGGTTGTATGATCGTGCCCGTAGCAACATCCACCAACTCGCGCCAACCCCCACCGTATGCAGGAGTGTGCAAATCGTGTCCTGAGAGTCAACACATATGCATGTTGATGGGCATCATGAGATGGCAGTCATCAAAGGCATAGTTAATTATAGAAGATGTTGTGGACTAACTAGTTAGTTACCTTGTCGATTGCGTTGAGCTCCTCTAATGTTGATACAATGGCGCCGGCGGCCGGCGTCTCATTGTCTCGCGCCGGAGTTTGCATGGGGGGGGGGGCTCATGTGACTCGGTAGGGGGCGCCTGTGGCATAGTATGAAGCGGCGGCTCGAGAGCGGTGTTGGCCGGCGGGGTCACCAGCTGGTCCGGAGGGGTCGCCATATGGCTGGAGTTGCTGGCGCGTAGCTAGGCACGTGTATCTGCCCCTGTCGACCTACCGCATTCCAAGCAACTATCTCCTCCATCAACCCAGGGGGAAGAGCTCATCGATCCTCTCCTTCACGATCTGGTTCACCGTGGTGGAGTCCACTTTCTCATGCTCCAGTGCCTCCACCTTCTTCCTTAGCTCCATAGCCTCCGCGACATCCCTTGTCGGCTTCCTCCTCTGCCTTCTCGACTGGCCGTCGTCTGTGCTGTAGTACTGGAGGAACTTCATGCTAGTACCAAAGCCGGTGACATGGCCAGCTGACGTCGGCGCCAAGGTCTTGTCCCTCTTCTTCCAATTGTTCATCGCCCTATTGAAAGTATTGTTCCACGGCTCTGTCGAATCCTGAGACGACGGGCCTGCCTCAGTGCCACCCTTCAACTCGTCCGCATGTAGACAAAGCAAATTAAGGTGAACTCATGCATATGTAGAAAAATTAGCCTATGGGGTAAATTAAATTCCTTACCAGCACTTTCTCAAATTTCATCACATCGTCATCGTCTGTAATGAATTCCCCCGTCTGTTTGTTCAGATAGTAGCGGGCCAGGACAAAGTTTCGGACCTGGTCGTCCGCGATTTGGTGCCACGGGTTTGATTTTCCTTGACGAAGAACCTCGGCATCCTCGTTGTCCCAAATGGGTTGTTTTCCTCGGTAGCCACCGCTTCCCAAATGGTGGTTATCTAGGTTCAAGTCCCGCATTTTCCCCCCATTATGTCCATTTTATAGACACCTCTTCTGTCAAGGACAACTTGAATGCGTTGAAGTTATCTTTGTTAAGCGTCGGTTCTTTGCTTTTTATTTCATCCCAGTTTTGACCCTTCTCAATCTTCCTCCTCACCCTGAAATTCCAGCTGCTCAAGGCGGTGCTCATCTTCATGATGGCTAACCTCTCCACCTTTTTTTTGAGCGGCTGCGGGAACGTGTATCGTTGGTGAAGCTTCTGGACAAGGATGTTGACCAAAGCCTCATTCCGCGTGTGCCTGAGGTCCCTCGTGTTGATCGACACGGTTTCCCGGAGGATGCACCCTAGTTGCATGGCGTATCCTTTGGCAAGTCTCTCGGGCTGCAATGGGAGGCCACTAGGAGAGACCTCAGTAAAGGAGTCCGTGACGTTGCCAAGTGCTTGCGGTGTCCGATCCCTCCTTGGCTTCTTTTTCTTCTAGGCGGGCAGGTTCGTACCATCCTCCCTGTGGTCCTCGCTGCCATCGGTGGTGGTATCAGCGTCAACATGGCTGCCACTAGCATCTCCATCGGTGGTGGTGGTATGCTCCTCGCTGACACCATCATCACCTTCTTGCACGGCATCCTCTAACTCCTGTGACAACTCCCAGAAGGTCAGATTGCCTTCTCGATCCTCTTCTTCCACGCTCATATGCTTAGAAGGGTCGGGGTCCATTTTTGCACTACATTAATTAGTACAAAAAATATAATTAAAAATAGACTTAATTAATTACTAAGATACCCCGGGTCGACATGCATTACCCCCATATGTCCTTTTTTAGCAAAGTCATGCTCAAATTCACGATTTTTTTTGGCATAACCTTTGCTAAAAAAGGACATATGGAGTACCCGAATTTTTCGGAATGGAAGTTAATCAGCGTTCCGGCAATCTCAAGGGCCTCATGGGGTACCTGCAAACAATGCACAAATCACGACACGATGGTCGGAGCACAAACAACCACCATGACATGTTGGTCGTAGAGCAGAAACAACGACGACACGATGGTCGGAACAGAACACAAGCACACACAACATGTGCTTGTTGCAGTAAACATATGCGGTTTCCAGTCGTCCCCAACCCAAGCTCGGTCCATACAATTGCAAAAAAGGGCGGGTAGGATAACATAGGCGATTTCATTCATATTTTAAGCAAACAGTGGCGATTCATATTTGAACCAAACTCGGCGATTACAAAGTAAAAATTTAAACTAAAAACATAAATAGGCGATCATACACGCCTAGTTGAAGAGGCCGAGGTTGTTGCGATTGCCTCACTGCCAGGCTGCCGGAGGCGCCGGGGACGCGCATGTCCGATGGGCATGGGTACACGGCCCGGTACAACGCCCAGGCCTTGTGCTTGCGGAGGTGGCGGCGGTGTCGTCGTACGACATCTTGCTGGCGACGTCAAGAGAGGATTAAGAAGACAGAGGTAGAGGCGACAAGAGAGTGTGGGGAGCGTCGGTGAGGGCACGGGATTATATAGCACGGCGGTCAGGCGAAGGGGCGGTGGTGGCTTGACATTTACTGCGTCGTGTGCCCGTCAACTGGACGCCGATGCGAGTCGGCTACGCCATTACTCCGGCAGCCTTTGACTGGCGCGCTCTCACTGGCCGCTCGTCATGACATCAACTCCGACAGCCTTTTTGGGCATGCGGGTGCTCACGGGCAGTTCTGTTCCACGCCGATTTCTCGGGCGTTTCCTTTCCCGCCATTTTGACCCCCAAACCGAACCCAGTGGGCTGGGTTTTGCCTGGGTGCTCCGGCGCAAAATAACGCTGAAACGGCACTCTTTGGGCTGTTGGGGCCGAGTGGTGCAAATGTGGCGCTTTTTGTTAGCGTCGGCGCTAAAAAGGCCTTCCGGGGCTCTAGGGGGGCGACTGGAGATACGCTGATATTGTTAACAAAATTCCAACCAGGGTGTATGCAATATAAATTTTATCTCAAGATGTCTCGATGAACTCGTGGTAGAAGAGATTATGTTCAGACTTCACGACTTAGGGCATCTCCAAGGGCCCGACGAAAACGGACGTCCGCGGTCTGTTTCTGTCCGTTTTTTACCGGGGCAGGGAAAAACCCAGCCAAACGGGACGATGCATTTTGCCCGGACCGTCCGCGGAGACGCAAACACAACCCAAATTTTGGCTCGGTTTGCTTCGATGCGGACGGTTCACGTTGTCCGCGCGTGTCCGTGCCCCTTTGACCGGGCCCCGCGCGTCAGTGCCAGCGACGCTGGCTTCGTCTCCCGAGGCTGCGACGACTTGAGGAAAGGCTGTCGTCCCGCCATCAATGGCGATGCCTCACTGCCCACCGCCTCCCCCTCACGTCGCCATTAATGTGGACCGCGTCCTCAACCTCCGCTAAAAGGGCACCATGGCCACCTCCCTCGACACAACATCTTGCACCTCCTATCTCCCCTCCCATATCCGGCACCATGACGGGGTCGTGGCAATTCAAGAAGCCGAAGAAGGAGCCCTCCACCGGCGCGTCCTCGTCGCGCCAGTCGCCTCCACCGTAGAAGCCCAGGGACCCAGATGTGGGCAGCGATCTGGCGCACACGCTGTTCCGCCGCAACCTTCCGGTGACCGTCGGCGACGTGCACCTTCCCAACGATTGGCACCTCAGCTCGAGGAGGGTACCAGTTCCACCGGTGCCAAGGTCCGGTGAGGAGCGGATGCTTGAGATCCGACGCCGCTTCAACCTCCTCTCCGCCGACCTCCGGAACGACGACCAGCCCGATTCTCAATGGTGGGATCGGTCGGGGTTCAAACGCGACGCCAGGAGGCGCACCGGCCTCCTCGGCAATCGCGACTTCGAGTACCACGCCGCCGTCGTATGTGTGGCTCCGCCACCGCTGGAGTGGGAACCCTAGTAAGAGGAGCTGGAGCCCGAGGAAGAGGAGCCGGAGGAGGACGTGTCACCGCCATGGAGGAGGAGGAGCTCCCACTGGCTGAATTCTAGCCGCTGGGGCTCACGGAGGAGGAGGAGGCCCTCCATACCGCCATGATCGATAGCGAGCGGGAGGAGCTCGGGCGGTGGCCTGGCCTCAGCACAATGCTGAGGGCGTCCGCGCTCGAGCGCGATGGCGCGTCCAACAGCCGCGGCCCGCCACTGCTGCCACTGAAGCAGGAGCAAGCACCGGAGCAGCCACTGGAGCCGTGGTCTTCGTGGCATGTCGCTTCCTCCTCCTATAGTGCTGCACCACCCCTCTTGCACCAGTGCCCGCGGCGGCGTGGTCCTTCCCTTGGGACCCTCCGACATTATATGACCTCACCGGCAAGGACATCGACGAGGAGTCGCCCCGGTGGCGGTCGAGGAATCCCTAGTTAGGTTTTCTTTATTAAAATTATGTTTTATATTTCTGCATTTATTTTTGCATCCTAAATGTAACATATTAATATGAAAAACTTTGAAAAACTGGGTAGGGCCGCTGGGAGGGGTGACGACCCAAACGAACATTTGAATAGAAGATGCCCATTTTCTGTCCGCGGCCCAACGCAAATGGATCAAACCGTACCGGGCCGTTGGAGATGCCCTTAGAGCATCTCTAATAGAGCCCTCAAACCGTGGAACCTTAAAACTGGTTTACAGTTTGAAAAACTCGTATTTTTTGGCCCAAAACGAGACTGGACATAGCTGAAACTGTAAATCAAACTGCAAAAAGGAATATTCCCCCACCACCTTCCTCGGGATCCCCACCTTCTCCTTGCCCTCCCGATCCTCTTCCTCCTCCTCTCCCCCGCGCGGCGACCGGCGGCGGCGTAACCTCCCGCCTCTCCTCCTCTTCCCCGCACGGCGACCGGCGGCGGCCCCCCCTCCCGTCCCTCCTCCTCTCCCCCGCCGACAAGCCCTCTCGATCCGCTTCCTCCTCCTCTCCCCCGCGCGGCGACCGGCGGCGGCGCCCTTCCTCCTCTCCCCCGCCGGTGAGCCCTCCTGCCCCCCCCCTCCTTTCCCCTGCCGGCAGCGTCCCTCCCCTCCCCTCCCCCCTCCTCTTCCTCCTACCCCGCCCGTGAGCCCTCCCGGGGCCGGCCCCTACGGCGCGGCGACCGGCGGCGGTGCCCCTCCCGCTTCTCCTCCTTCGTCGGCGCCGACGTGGGGAGCTCGGACTCCTATTCCGGCGAGCCTCATTCCGGCGGTCCTCCGGCGAGTTCCGTGGAGGAAGTTCACCGGCGCGTCCTGAACATTCACTCCCGCCAACTGCTCTCCCGGTGAACAGGCGCCCTTCAGTTCGGCAGCGAAACCTGTGAATTCGAGGTTCCGCAGGTCGATTTCCCGGACGCACTCAATTTTTTTTATAGTCACGTGATGTTTGGAGGCACTGCTATTTCTCCTTTTAAGGTTTTCAAACCGTGTTTGACAGTTATTTTGAAGTTCGGCGCAGTTTGAGTGGTCTGTTAGAGATGGTCTTACAACTGGATCAAGAGTCAGCTAGGAAGAAATTTCATCAAAATGGCAAACTATGTCGAATGTTCGATGCCGAGCACGCCCTAGATATGCAAACAGAAGTACCTTTGATTTAGCTCCAAGAGGTGGTCGTGGAGCTAGGGCCCCGACGCCTGTCCACTCTGATTCGATTTGACCTGACATAACCAGACAGTAGGATTTGGTGGTCAGCTCAGGCAGTGACAGAGCCATCTCTTGATTCGAAGGAGTGGAAACCGAGAGGTGGTAGTAACATCATCTTCCTCTTGATGGGTCATGTACGTATTACTAGTCTATTTGATTTAAGAGGTTGAGAGCTGAGGGGCAGATGGACATGACGGAAGCTAAGCGTGCAGAGATCGACGTGAAAGAACATGTCATGCACCAAGTTGCAAGTAGGTGGCGGAGTGCATAGCGCGCCATGTCTGTCCATATGTCACAATGTCACTACTCTAGTCCGGCGGTCGCGCGTGGACAGAGATCAGGTGACATACACCTTTTACATGTCACACGGTGACATGCGGCCCAAAAACCTTCTCCCATCCCATGGCCTCCAGGGGGCGGCCCCGGCGGTGGACGCGGTGGGCGAGCGACCGGTGGACAGGGCGATGGCGGGGAGCGCGGCCCCGGAGGAGGTTACCCGCAGCAGTACGGTCGCGGCGATGGCGTAGGCCGCGGCCCTGGTGGTCGAGCACCGGACGGCGGGCACTATCAGCAGGCGCCGCCCGCGCGCGTCGACGCGGCAGGCGGCGGGCCTAGCGGACCGGCCGGCTACCGCCCCGTCGCGTCGCGTCCTGCCGCTCCCCCGTTGTCTGTCCCCGCGGCAGCGTCTACGAGTTCTTCGTCCTCGTCGACGGAGGCATTTGCTGCTCATGCTCTCACGAGGGACGTGCGCAGGCTCGCCGTGACGGCCTCGATTCCTCGCCCCCTGCACCCGCCGCGGTGCCCCTGGCTCGTCGCCCCCCTCCTCCTGCCGCTACGGCGGCGTCGGCTCCTCCTCCACCCGCGCCTGCCGCGGAGGTGGAGAGATCCCAACCCGAATCGCAGGCGCCCGTGCTACCAGCGCCCGCACCGGCGTCTGGCAAGTCGATGATGCTACCGGCACGTCCGGGATTCGGGACGGCGGGGCGGAAGGTCGTCGTCAAGGCAAACCACTTCCTCGTCGGCGTCGCCGACAAGGACATCTGCCACTACGACGTGAGCCACCCCCTGCCCTACCTCTCCCTACCATCTCTTTCTCTTTGAGTTTTGTTCTATACTACTACTGTTAGATTTGTTCGGATGCACGATGCTACCTCGCACAGTACTAGTTGTGATTTTTGAGCTGTAGTTGTTGTGATATTCGTACTCAAATGTGAGCCCTGAATTTAACAATCTCGCGTAGTTTTGGGGTCGGAAAGATTGTGTGTCTTGAGTTGTCGTTTAGGTAGATGGATGAGTTCCGTTGTTGGCAGAGTTAGTCCAATGGACGTAGGATGTCATTGGCGCGTTTATCTCGTTTGCCTCTTTCCATCCACGTAGCTGTAAATCGCACAATGGCTATTTTTTTCTTTTGATTAAAGACGCACCGATCTACTGCAATTTCTTGATCAGGGGGAGTTTTCCTTATACGGAGTACACTGCATTGTCCTGTGTAGCCGTTTCTGTATTTTTCCTCTGTAGGACACCCATTTGAGACGTGTGGCCGCGTAACATCCTTTTCTCCGTCGGTATGAACGATCAAGGCATGCATGCGAGGTCTAGGCGTGCTTTGCAGTAGGGGGATGATGCACATATGCTTGCAGCTTCCGATTTCGAATACATGTAGGTTATGCAATTTTTTTTCTTGGGTCTTTACTCTTTACTTTGTAGCCGGGGTAGTAAAAGTTTTGCCGCACATGGGCCTGCTTGCTCAATTCTGAACGACCTAATGGCTCGCTCACATGCATGGCGCTACCTCACACTGTTGCTGTCTATTTCAGCTGGTTTCTTTATCTGAAAAACCGAGGCCAAGACGTGATAACCTTGGTTGATAGGGATAATATTAATAGCTCCTGAGCATGTCCTGTGCTGTGTGGGTTTCTTGTTCTCTTTATTGCCTATGTTTTGATCTAGATTGTGGAATGTTATTCCAACATTTTTTTCTTTGCCTGGCTGCCAATTAATCGGCCCTCTTTTGTTTCAATCGGATCTCATTCTTGCAGGTTGTCATTAATCCTGAGCCTAAGACAAGACGGATCAACAGGGTTATCATGACCGAGCTTACAAACAAACACCGCGAGTCTCTCGGTGGCCTATTGGTGGCTTATGATGGCAGCAAGAACCTGTACACTTCGTCCAAGCTGCCTTTCAAGGTGATGGATTTCTCCATAAAGTTGGGGAAAGAACGCAGAGAAATGTGAGCATGTCTTTAGTTTCCTGTATATGTATGTGTCTACTTGTTTCAGAAGTCTCCTTTTAAGTTTTTCGAACTGTGTTTGGCAGTTATTTTAAAGTTCGGTGAAGTTTGAGTGGTCTGTTAGAGATGCTCTTGCAACTGCATCAAGAGTTACCTAGGAAGAGATTTCATCAAAATGGCAAACTATGTCGAATGTTCGATGCCGAGCACGCCCTAGATATGCAAACAGTAGTACCTTTGATTTAGCTCCAAGAGGTGATCGGTAGGGCCCCGACGCCTGTCCGCTCTGATTCGATTTGACCTGACATAACCAGACAGTAGGATTTAGTTGTCAGCTCAGGCAGCGACAGAGCCATCTCTTGATTCGGAGGAGTGGAGACCGAGAGGTAGTAGTAACATCATCTTCCTCTTGATGGGTCATGTACGTATTACTAGTAGTCTATTTGATTTAAGAGGTTGAGACTTGAGAGCTGAGGGGCAGATGGACATGACGGAAGCTAAGCGTGCAGAGGTCGACGTGAAAGAACATGTCATGCAGCAAGTTGCAAGTAGGTGGCGGAGTGCATAGCGCGCCATGTCTATCCATATGTCATAATGTCACTACTCTACTCCGGCTGTCGCGTACGTGTACGTGTGTATCAGCATTTGGTCCATTTGGTGCCCATGGCATAGCATGAAATGTCTCCACAGTTCATTCGCATCAGAGAATCTATACAGGTTTAACCAAATTAAGACCTGATTCGATTTTTTCCGGAACTCGATGTAGCGATTGCATGGTGTGACCGGTCAGTCGGACAGAAGGGATCAGATGGTTTGATGACGCGTATCCAAACCAGAATCCCGCGAGGCCGCGACGCCTTCTCCGAGGCCGAGTTCCACTCGAGGACCGACTCTTTTATGTATGACATGACCGGGCACCGGCTGCAGCTCCAAGCTCCTCCAACTGCCCGGCGCAGCGTGAGAATTATCTGTATGGACAGTTAAACTGGACCAAATCTGACCTGAATTTGGTCTAACTTTTGGGGAGGCGCGGACTACTCCCTTTGTCTACTCCCTTTGTCTGTCCTGACCCACGTGCCAGCGACACTGGCCGCTTGGGCTGATCCTATTAAATGGGGTTGGTGGCCGGCCATTGCTATCCATTCCCACCCCACTCCTCACCTCCCACTCCCGACGGCCACCGTCCCTCAAACCCTAGCTTCGGCCATCGTCCCGCAACTGTCGCCGTCGAGGATGAAGCCCTTCTGGGCGAAGGGCGGCGGAAACAACCATGAGGCCTCGAGCTCTCGTGGCCCGCCGGGCGCGCCGCTCGATCCCCGCCCCCGTCTCTCCACCCCGGCGCCCAGAGCGCCGCGACCGCGTCGGGCTCGAGGTGGCCCAGCTCTTCTAGCAGCGGCGCCTACCCTGCTGTGGGGCGATGTCTACCTCCCCGAGGGGTGGCATCTGAACCGGTTTCGGGTCGCCGTGTCGCCGGTGCCACGCTCTGGCTGTGAGTGCGCGGAGGAGATCCAACGCCGGCGGGCCCTGCTGCCCCCGACCTCCTCCACGACCCCGCCTACGTGCCCAACTCGTCCCTATGAGACTGTTGGTTCGAACTGGAGCACAACCACCAGCGCCAGCCTGCCTTCGCGGCGTCGCTCCCACCAGACTACGCCGAGCTGGAGCCGGACGAGGACTCGGACCCGCAGTGGTCCGAGTAGGGTGAGGATGGCGACGGTGACGACCACTACGTGAAGGCCGAGCCGGAGGAGGAGGACATGGACGCGGACATGGCCACGACCATCGAGCAGTCTGAGCTGGACGAGCTCTAGCACTGGCTGGATTTGGCGGCGACGCTCCATGCGTCCGCCATGAAGGTCGCGGCCGAGCAGGCGTGCGGGGCGAGGAGCGGGCGCGCTGCCAGATGTCGTGGTCACCATGGCTAGAGGCCGGCGAGGCAAGAGAGTACGTGCCCCCGTCGGCATGGCCCAAAGACCCCGAGGTGCCCGCCACGCCTCCACCACCACCGGCCCATCTCTACGCGCCGTCACCCTACGTCATCCTCGGCTCCTCCGACGAGGACGAGGAGGAGGCCGGCGCAACGGGCATAGGACGACGCCGCCGCGCCCATTTTCCTCTCTGACGACGCTGGCGCCACCCATCCTCGACCTAGTTTAAGTTTTGTTTATCCTTCTGTCTGTACCATTGGGCCCTATCGAACTGAGTATATGTAAATATATTTAAATTTGATGTCTTTCTTTTTGCACTTGGCGACACTTCATTCTCCAAAGAGGACATAGGCCAACAATTTTTCCTCGGACTGCCCAAAGCGGACACACTCGATCCGCTTTGGCTGTCCACATGGGGTGGGCCGTTGGAGGTGCCCTAAAGAAATAAAATATCCTAGTATAATAGCCAAATATTATGCTTTGGCAACAGTCATCCAGCTATACTATTAATCTAATTACTTGCTTTTAGATAATATATATAGGCTAGAACACCCAACTTTAAATAACTAGTGAAATTGACGCGACAATGCACTTAAATTTGGTGGTCAAAGTAGTGAGATTTGAAGAATTTTGCGCTTTAAAAATTGATCAGATTGTAAAAATTATTCAAGTTGGAGTGTTTTTCATATTTGATTTTGTTTTGCGGTTGTAAAATCAGTAAATCTAAAAGGTATGTAAAATTTGAAGTCAGCAAGTCTGAAGACGCGCGTGAATTTAAATTTGGTAGTGTCGTGTATTAAAAAATAAAATATATTTCAGAAGTGGCGAAATTGGAAGAATTCTGCGGTTTTTAAAATTAAGTGGATTTTAAAATTTGTTGGAGCAGTTGTAAAATTAGTAGATCTAAAAGGTAGGAAAAATTTGAAGTATGCAAGTTTGAAATTCGTCTATGTACCACAAATTCATACCATTTTGATTTTTTTCCAAAATGTTGTAGATGAATAGACTCAATGATGCCGAAACAAATTTTGATTTTTTGAAATATTCTCGGTTTTGAAACCTGCTTCAAATCTTCAAATAAGTAATTTTTTTGTGATCACTTCCATATTTGTTTTCATTTTTTCTGATGAACAGATTTTAAGAAATCAAATTTACAATAACTAGCGTTTTCCTGTTTTTTTCGCAGGGGATAGACAGTGACAGCTGGGACCCACGCTGACGTCGTGGTGACGTCAGTGGCGGCCTGAGGGCCGCCAGATCCACGGCGGCGGTGACGGCGTCAACGTCTATTGGCGACGAAACTGGAGGCGCCGCTCGGCGCGCTGGAGGTGGATCGACGCGGGCTGCCCCGTAGTGGCCACTCCTGTTTGGTCGTCAGAGGCCCGCTGGCGACGTGCGGATGCGGCTGCGGAGGGCGGCCGTGGCGTAGACGATTCCAGCGCCGGCGAGGCTTCCAGACACGGAAAACTTCGCGTGGATGGAGAGTGCGCGGCGGCGGAGGGGCAGCGCTGCGTGGTAGCGCCGGCGGCGACATCGGAAGCGCGCGGGGGAGAAAAAAAGGAAGGGTGATTGTGAGGGATAGTTTGTAGAATAGTCCCTGAGTTTCGACGGATTTGCGATCGGGTCACGCTATGTGTTAATTCCTAGACCTCGGGTGATGGGTTCATTTGTACAGATGCTTTTCTGAAAAAAAGCGAGGGTGACTGTTGCGGGTTGTCGGATCTAGAACGGATGGATCAGATACTTTGCCCAGCCACGTGGTATGCCCTGATTGGTAGATACTTCGATTAACAGTGCTTGGGCTGGTGAAAACGTAGGGATCTTGTCCTCCTTTATATATAGTAGGATAACTTCAAGAACGCTGAGACATATACTCCACACACGGAGTACATTAATGGTGAATCCAGGTTATAGCAAAACGCTGCAAACACATACGAAACAAGACTATCGAGGCGATTACAGGCGAACATCAAAGGACGGGGCGGAGCTTGACTAGAGCATGGGCACGCCAACATACTTGCCACACTGCCGAGACCAAATACACCATTGTAGGAAGCACCACCAGGATAATCACCACCGCTGTCGGCAAGGCTGCAGACATACGCGACAGAAAATCACCAAACAGAGAAACACCGACGTGCGGAGCAAGGTGCAAACTTTTCGAGAAAACGCTCAACGAAGATACTGTGCATCCGTCAGACCGTCACCCACCACCTTCGTAGAGCAACTCGCCGTGAACTCCAACACTATATCTTCAAGAAGAGCATGGCGCTAAAGAGTGCCGCCACCGTGATCTCAGATTTTCATCCAAAGCTTTGAGAGCCGCTATGACGGACAACATCCAAAAACGTCGCCGCCAACATCCCGAGAAGACTCCGTGAAAGGGTATCACCGGACAATCACTATCGCCATCGACACGGAGCACCGAAAGACAAGACGACAAGCGCCCGAGACACCATCACCACACAACGCTCGCCAGCCACCGTGCCACTTCCGTGACCCCGGTCATCAGCCAGTACCTCATTCCAGGACACACCCGCCAACCACGAAGACTCCCACCTTCCAGGGACGCCTCCCTAACGTCTTGGCTCTGCGCCCCACTGCGAGGAAGAGAGCAAAGAGAGAGGGATCGTCAACTAGATCTGTGACCCACACCCCTCACGAGTCACAACCACCGGCGACAACAGATTTAGAGCGACGTTAGAAGGTCTCAAAAAGAGACATGGGCCCCTGCCCCTCCCCAGCTCAAGGTGGCGCGAAGACCGCATTGCCCTACCTGCCACGCCCGAAGACCTCCATGCACATCCGGGTCACAAAATCAACGTTATCAGTCACCGCCATAGCCACAACGGGTGACCTGCCACATATGCGCTCCAGATCTCCCTCTACTAGCTGGACGGTCGAGTCATGGCTGTCGGGTTATTACTCTCTAGAAGTGGGGGTACTCACTTTTTGAAGTGTAGTTCGTGAAGGGGATTGAACGTGGAGGTCAAGACTCTCGAGGGACACGGCGACGATGCTCGCCGGACCGGAAGACGAAGCACCCACGACAGAGATATTCACCGGCCCGTACCCAGGTTCGCGGCCCTCGTGAGGAGGTAAGACTGCTACTCCTGCTTGTCTATGTTGGATTATGGTGGTTACAGTACAGCAGAGCTTGCCGAGGGCCCCCTTGAGACAGTTCTTGCCTGGGGAGGGAAGCGATGGTTTTCTTCCTCCTCAAGCCAGATGCTATCCTACTTGGTGTTGTTAGGGTTTACAAGCGTGGTTACAAGCAATTGGCCGACCCCGTCTACAATGGATGTCTTGGTGCTTTTATAGGCGCCTCTAGCGCTCTCCTTCTGATCGGCCTTCAAGGTGGTTCCCACACGGCAGTGGCGTGGAGGTGCAGGAGTCCACCGCGGCCCGTTCGTCCATGGACGCGGTCCATCACTGATAAAGGTGGGCGCGGTGGCCGACAGGCGGCCGACCGCGCTGTATTGTCCGCAGGGAGGGCAGTCTCTGAGGTTGAGCCCTTGATGACGTACTCTTTGGAGGGTTGCGCCGTACACCTGCTTTATCACCAGAGTGGAAGGTCTTGGTAGTCCTGCCGCAGGCGGCGCAACTTTATTGACTCCTTTATCACCAAAACGGCAACGGGGGTGCTTGCGTCACCACGTGGGAGTGGCAGAGGCCATGTGCGTCAAGCCGTGCTTCCTTGGCCGCGACGTTTCCCCTCAGGCCTGGGGAGGCCTGTGGGTGGATTCCCGTTGACTTCCCTCCAGGCGCGCTGGCGCCTCGGGAGGGTCTCTTGAAGCGAGGGACCCCTTGAGGCCCTCGTTTCCTCTTCAGGCCCTCGAGGGGAATTACCTCTCGAGGGTCCCGCCAGGCGGCGAGGCCTGGTCCTTAGTCGTTTCGTCTGTCAGCCCGCGTGCAAGGCCTGGGGGGAGTGGGCTCTCCATACCCCAGTCCCCACTAGGCCAACAATAGCCCTCGGGCCCATGATGGGCATGATTGAGCCCATGGGCTCAGGCGAAGCGTCGTGGGCCATTAGTGCCCGGCCGGCCCGAGCCACGCGTCACTCAGACGGGTAACGGTCTCGCACGATCCAGGGCGCGAGTCGTGGGGGGTCCCACCACGTCCCGGTACCTGCTCCTTGAGGGGATATAAAGCCCGAGCGTCGCAGCTGAGAGCCGTTACCGTTTCCAATCTTTCTCGCAGAAGTTTCCGCCTCCTAGAGCTCTCCGCCTCCGCTCTCTCCTGCGATTCTTCTCCTTGCATCTTCCCCAGCGCTCCGTGCCCCAGGCGATGAGTCCCCTCAAGAGCAAGGGCAAGGCCGCTGCGGGGTCGTCCTCCCAGGCGGAGGCTCCTAAGGTCGTACAGGGCGCGGCACTGCTGGGCGTGCGCGCCAACGAGAAGGCGCTCGCCAAGATCCGGTACTTAGTTGCGGATCGGACGAATGAGCACCGCGCCACCGCCTTGAAGCCCGCGGCGCACGGGAAGCGCCCGCGAGGGTCCTTCCCGATTTTCCAGCACTGCCTTGCCGCAAGACTGGTGCCACCCTTCTCGCCGTTCCTGGAGGCGGTGCTGGCGTTCTATCAGGTGCAGTTGCTGCATCTGCACCCCAACTCCGTCCTCATCCTCGCCGTCTTCGCGTACCTCTGCGAGGGGTACCTGGGCTTGGAGCCCACGGTGGGATTGTTCCGCTACTTTTACGCGCTCCGGAGCACGGCGAAGAACGAGCGCTCCGGGTGCGTCTCGTTCCGCATCGTCGACGGCATGGGGAGTGTCTACATCCCCATGTCCTGGAGCGAAAACAAGGCCATCACCTCGGTGACGAAAAGGTGGACTACTTCCGCCAGAAGTGGTTCTTCGTCGGGGTGGAGCACCCTTGCGCCTTCCTCGAGGTCCCTGACGAACCACCGCTGAAGAACTACCACTGGGGCAAGGCGACCTTCGACGGCGCGAGGAACACGAGCATGATGGGGCGCCTGAGTTTCCTTCGCGAGGAGGGCCTCACGGGGCAGATCATCGTGGCGGACTTCGTGACGCGCCGCATTGCGCCCCTTCAGGCCCATTCGGTACCCATGTGGATGTACTCGGGTCCGAATGACAAGATGCGGCTCCACAAGGAAGACAACGATCAGGACACCGTCGACAATGTCCTGTCCGTGCTCTTCGTCAGCCCGGCTGTGCCTGCTGTGGATTTGCTCCCTGCGTCGCTCCGGCCTCTCCATCAGTACAACTTGACGGAGCGCATGGCCATCTTGGAGGGCATGCCTCCGTTCACCCCGACAGGCCAGGCGGACTTGGAGGTGCCAACGCCTGCCATGAGGGGAGCGGAAGGGGCAGATTCTCCCTCGGCCTCAGGAGCTGGCCTAGGAGAGGAGGAGGCCACGGCGGGGGAGCTTTCTTCTTTGAGGGCAGGGCCATTCACCGACGAGGTCTGCGACATATCGTCAGGTGATGACGATGCCTTCGTGGTGGCTCCCTCTCGCCCCGTGGAGGAGGAGGCTGAGGAAGCGGAGGACTCAGACGTGGAGGACTCCCCAGGAAGGCGCGGGCCCCGCACCAAGGCCGCCGTGGACCACACGGGGGCGAGGCCATCTGACGTCCCCTCACAAAAGAAATCGGTGACTCCCCCGTAGTGGTCCGGTGCCAACACATTCCCCTCATGGCGCTCGCCAGGCTTGGCGTGGGTCGATGCCGGCGCCCCCCCTTCAGGGTGAGTGTTCACGACGCTTGGTCGCTTGCTTTTTGTTCTCTTTTCATTTTCCCTTTACTGAAGATCTTTCCTTAGATTTTTCGTCAGTGATCTTGTGCATGCGAAGCGTTGTAGGCTTCGTAAGGCAGCTGATGTAAAGAGAGCCACGGCTGAGGCCGTGTCTGACGAAGCCACGAGGCCTGTGGAGACGGCCTCCACAGGCCCCACTGAGGGGGTGCCTCAAGTGGAGGCGGCTGCGCCTCAGGCGGGGGCGGCAAAGTCTCAGGCCGAGGAGGAAACGCCACACCCAGAGGCACCTACACCGCCCCCCGCGCCAATGGTGGTGGGACACACGGAGGAGAGGGCTTCTTCACCACCTCGCGCTCCTATTCCCCCTCGCGCGGCTACGTCTCCGCGCAAGGCAACTCCGCCGCGCGAGCCAATGCCACCGTGCATCTCGACGCCACCACGCACGCCTAGTCTGCCGTCTGCACCCACTGCTCCCATGGAGCCTGCGATGGAAACGTGCGAGGCGCTAGCTGGCGCGGGCGCGTCCGCAAGGGGAGATTCTTCCTCGCCTCTTCGCCCAGCTGGAGATTCTTCCTCGCTTCCTCGCCCAGCTGGAGGCGATGAGCGCCCTGCTGCGGCAGGCCCCAAAGAGGACGCTGGCGCGGGCACGTGTGGACCCCAGGTTAGCCCCCGAGCTCTCCCCGAGGCCAGGCGCTTGGGGCTCGAAACCGGAGCTGGGCCCTCCACAAGCCAGGAGCTGGTCCTCCGTGGCTGAGAATGGAGCGCGGGGCGCCGCGAGGTCACTTTCGGCCTCGTGAGGGAGTCCCTGGAGGGCCTGGAGGCGCACCTCGCCCTTGGTGACATCCAGCTTGCCCGGTAGCAGGAGGAGCTGGCGAGGTCGTGGGCGTCTTACCATGCGGCGGTTGAGGCGCGCCGGCTGGAGGGCTTGGCGCTACAGGCCGCTCGCGAGGAGGCCACCCGCTTTGCCAAGGAGATCCGTGAGGGGGCCATCCGTGACGCCGACGAACTCCTCGTGCCGCTTCAAGCGGAACGCGACACCGCAGCGTAGCTCCTGCGTGAAGCCACGGCCGAGCGCGAGGCGATGGAGGGCTCGCTGGCGCAGAAGCGCCGCGAGCTGGGCCAACTGGAGGCTCAGCTGCTCGTCACCCACCAGGCTGCGCAGGCTACCCTGGAGGGGGACCGCAAGGGCCTCTCCGAGCGCGAGCAGCGGCTGGCCCTCAAGGAGAAAGAACTGCAGCAACGCGACCAGCCACGCCTTCAGGCGGAGAAGGACCTGGTCGCCCAGCGCAAAGGCCCTCGAGGCGCGCGAAGGAGATCTGGCCCAGGCGATCTCTAAGTACGACGAGAACGTCGCTGCTCAGAACCTTGCTTATGAGCGCTTCGAGCGGCGCTTCGCCGAGAAGAAGAAGGAGGCTAAGGATGCCCTCGTGGAGCGCGAGAAGCAGTTCCGCCTGTACAGCTCTTAGAAGTACCGCGACCTGGCCTAGAAGAAGGAGGACCGCTTCAAGGCCAAGCACGCCGCTGACACTCGGCGGATCGCTGAGCTTGAGAAGGGCAACACCAAGTTGGAGGCCCGCCTGAAGCGCGCCAAGGATGGCCGACACCGAGCGGAGGAGGCCCGCGACGAGGCAGTCCACGGCCTCAACTCCTTGGCCAAGGACGTGGAGGAGCAGCTGGCTCCGGCGATGGAGCGGGCGGCGGAGGCGTCGGACTCGGCCCAGGCGGCTAGCGCGCTCACGAAGCAGCGTGAGCGTATGTTTGAGGCGTTGGTCGCCCGGGGCAACGAGCTCGCGGTGCATCTCGGCGCGGACGCTCCGCACACCGAGGTCCGAGGCCGTGGTGATGCTGCCATGTACTTGGTCTATTTTGACCAGCTCTTCACGGCGCTCGAGGGCCCCGTCGCCGAGCTTCGCGAGATGACCGAGGACAAGAGCCGACAGCTCCTGGGGGTGGTTGTCGATCGCATCTTCACCAACCTCAGGCTTCTCATGCCAGGCTTCGACCTCTCAACCGTGACGGAGGCCACCCGAGGCGAGGACGCGCACAGGGTCTCCAACTCCCTCCGCGAGCAGGTTGATGCCTTCTACAACCGCTTTACGCGGGCGGAGGCTGCAGCGGAGGACAGCGAGGAGGAGGCCGCCTCTACCGAGACCGAGGAGGGCGCCGTGGAGGAGGTGCAAGACGACGATACCTCCGCCTGAGCTACTCGTTATTGCGCCTGCGTGCGCTTGTATCTGAAACACTCTTGTGTTTAGATTCTTAAGACCTTTTGGCCTGTAATATACTCTTAACTGTTGTTTGTTTTTAGCTTGTTTGCCCCTCGAGAGGTCTCTTTGGACTCATCTTCATGTCTATTTGTTCTCTGCGTCGGTAGGACCCATCTCTTCGTGCCATGACTCCGCCGCTTCGGTATGTAGGAGCAATGACTCCGCAAGGCCGGGGGGAGTTTAGGCCTAGGAGAGGTAAGAGCCCTGAGTCGCGATGCTCAAGTGCCCCCCTTAGACGTGTGAGTAGTCCATGAAGCGTAAGGGCAAGCGAAGTTTCTTGAGGGGCAAACGTGCGCTAGAGGGGGAGAGAACGCTCTTAAGGCGTGGGTGCGAGACTTAGCTTCTCGAGGTTTTCGCCCTGTAGAGGCTTTTTGCCTGGCGAGGAGGTCCTCTTGAGGGATCGTTCCCGGATGCCTCTTCAGGCTTGCGGGGGCTTTTCTTCCCTGTAGATGTTAGAGGGGCGAACCCAAACGCTGGAACACGGTGCATGGGACTCGTGCGCGCTTATAGGTGCCCTCAAGCGTTCCTCACGAGGAGAGTGAGTACCAAGGTCCTCTGTAGAGATGGCGTGTTTGTGGGATCTTGACCTCCAGCCAGAGCTCGGATCCTAGGGTTTTGCGGTGCTGCTGGTGTGTCATTTGAGGCACTGGCACCGTACTCAGCCCCCGCTTGTGAGGTACGCATGTGGAGAGATATAAGCGCACATTTCAACAAAATAATGCGTAAATAAAACTCACCACCACATATTACATATCGGTGCCGAGGCGCTAAGTTCACTTGGGAACGAAATTGTCTCATTATGCTTGGGGTTGCCAAGTTAATGTTTTGACCATGTCGAGGCATGGGGACCACCCATTAGTGGCAGAGACTCTCAACGGCCTGAGGTGGCTCGTTACAAGGAGAGCTCGGAGGGTTGACCCTCGAGGGAAGCCTTTGGAGCTTGGAGGTTTAAGCCGTGAGCTTTTAACCTCTAGAGACAAAAAGTGCTTGGAGGTTGAGCCGTAAGCTGCCTCTTCCTCCAGATGTCTTGATGTGACAATGATCACGGGCGTGACGATGATCACGTTCTGCGTTTGTTCCTTCTGGATACAAAAAAAAACTGTGAGGTTTAAGCCGTGAGCTTTTAACCTCTAGAGACAAAAATGCTTGGAGGTTGAGCCGTAAGCTGCCTCTTCTGCTAGATGTCTTGACGTGACAATGATCACGGGCGTGACTATGATCACGGGTAGAACTTGCGTAGGTGCATGATGTTCCATGGATTCTTGACGGGGATGCCGTCTTGAGTCTCGAGGCGGGCCGCGCCAGGCCTGCCGATGTGGGTGACCCTGTAGGGGCCTTCCCACATCAGGGACAGCTTGTGGAGGCCTTCCCTGGAGAGGATCCACCTGAGGACGAGATCGCCTGCCTCCAGGGTACGCGAGCGCACGTTGCGGCTGTGGTAGCGTCTCAGGTCCTGTTGGTATTTGGCCGCTCGTAGTGCAGCACGGCGTCGCAGTCCCTCGAGAAGCAAGAGGTCATCGTTGTGGAGTTCCTCTTGCTGGTCCTCGTTAAAGGTAAGGACCCGTGGGGATCCATGCTTTATCTCCATGGGGAGGACTGCTTCGGCTCCATAGACGAGGGCGAACGGTGTTTCACCCGTAGGCTTGGGTGGCGTTGTGCGGATGGACCAGAGCACCGAAGGGAGCTCACTGATCCAGCCCTTGCCGTGGCCTTTGAGGATGTCGAAGGTCCTGGTCTTTAGGCCTTTTAGGACTTCTGCGTTTGCGCGCTCAGCCTGTCAGTTGCTTTGCGGATGAGCGACTGAGGCGAAGCAGAGCTTGAGGCCCATTCGTTCGCAGTAGGCTCTGAATATGCCACTGGTGAATTGCGAGCCGTTGTCGGTGATGAAGCGGTTAGGCACTCCGAAGCGGCAGACCAGGCCTCTGATGAATTTCACCGCCGCGCCTGCTGTGATTGTGCGCGTCGCCTCCACTTCGGGTCATTTAGTGAATTTGTCGATGGCCACGAAGAGGTAGCGATATCCGCCTTGCGCTGTTGGGAAGTGTCCCAGGATGTCCAGCCCCCAGACCGCGAACGGCCAGGAGAGCGGAATGGTCTGTAGCACCAGCGCAGGTTGGTGGATTTGCTTGGCGTGGAATTGGCAAGCTTCACATGCTTGGACGATGTCCACTGCATCCTGAAGTGCTTGAGGCCAGTAGAAGCCGCTCCTGAAGACTTTGCCTACGAGGGTGCGAGCGCGCGAATGGTGGCCGCATTCCCCGCTGTGGATGTCCTTGATCAGCAATTTTCCTTCTTCTGGAGGAACGCATTTGAGCGCGGTGCCGTTTGGGCGCTTACGGTAGAGATTCCCTTCGAGAATTTCGTAAGATTTTGCTTGGCGGGCGATTCGCTCCGCTTCAACATATTCCTCGGGAAGGATCCCTTTGTCAAGGTAGCCTTTGATCTCGTCAATCCATTCTGTGTCTTGATGCACCGCTGTGAGCAACAGGAGCTCCCCTGTAGGGGGCCCACAATCTGGAGCCCCGTTTGCAGGTGGTTGCGGGAGCTCTTCGTCTTTGCTTGCGGGCATTGCCTCCTGAGGCTGCTTTATGGATGCCTTGACGAGCCTTTCTTCAAAGACGCCTGGTGGCTGGGCTTGCCTCTTTGATGCGCGCTTGGTGATGTCATCAGCCTCCTGGTTCTCCTTTCTTGGGATGTGCATGAGCTCCATTCCCTTGAAGTGCTTCTCTAGCCTACGGATCTCTTCAAGGTATGCGACCATGTGGTCGTCCTTGGGCTTATAGCTTTTGTTATAGAAGTTGACGAGCAGCTGGGAGTCGCCCTTGATGAGTAGATGCTTGATGCCTAGGGCGATGGCGGCGTAGGCCAGCAAGCAGGCCTTCGTACTCAGCGATATTGTTGGAGATCTTGTCGATTCCGAAGCACAGCTGGACCGCGTAATACAGCTTGTCACCTTTTGGTGAGATCAGGACCACGCCAGCCCCACCATGGCGACAAGAGAAAGCTCCGTCGAACTTCATGGTCCAGTGGCTGGGCATTTTATGTCCAAGGGGCTCTTGTTGTTCTCCCAAAGGCTCTTCAGGGGTTGGGTCAGTCCATTCGGCGATGAAGTCTGCCAGCGCTCTTCCTTTGATTACCCTTGTGGTATCGAAGCGCAAATTGAATGGTTGTAGCTCTATGTTCCATCCTGCGACATGATCTGTGGCGTTTGGGTTGCGCAGGATTTGCTCCAGGGGGAAAGAGGTGACCACCGTGATGGGGTGCCCCTGGAAGTAGTGTCGCAGCTTTCTTGAGGCGATGAGAAGTGCGAGGAGGAGCTTCTGCTACATTGTATACCGCTCGCGAGCATCGCGCAGTACTGTGCTGACGAAGTAGACTGGATGCTCGACGAGGGTAGTTTCTGTAGCCTTGGCGTATTCTGCCTGATGGGGCTCAGCTGGGCCCTCAAGGGGGTTGGCCTCAGGGGGCTAGTGATGGGCCTTGAGGGGTTTGGCCTCCTGAGGCTTGTCATGGGCCTCGAGGGGGTTGGCCTCAAAGGGCTTATCACTGGCCTCGAGGGGGTAGTGTGACGCCCGAAAATCGGTACTATGTAGGTTTAAGCGATCCCGCCGAAATACGCATAATAATGATTTTAGGTCGCCCACCAGAAATAATGTGCACGCCGAAACATGGGAATTATGTGGGTGGAATTCTGGTACCATTACAACAGTTCCGATACATCCACAAATACAACAGAAGATATATAATATACCACAACGATTCGAACGAGTCAAGATATAAATATTACAATACAAAGATTCAAATGACAGCGGAAGCAAAATAGTATCCGACTACGGATAAGAAGCAAATTGGACTAAGAGTCCTGAAGATAAGAGATGGCGCCATATCCCTGCCCAGCCAAACCGGAGGGATTCCCAAGCTAACGTCGACGAACTTCAAACCTATTGACTGCCTATAAAGCACAGCCCAAAAGAGGGTCAGGGCACTCCCTGGCAGGCAAAACCGACTTGTCTACTTTCTACACCATCTCCCTAAATATGGGATAGGTGGACTTAGCGGCAGCAGCACTAGCAACCTAAAGAGACTGGCTACAACTTCCGTCTATTTTGAGGGAGATAAGAGAGCGCTTAAGTAGCCAACTACAACTAACACCAAACATAACCCATTCTCGGATTAACCCCCTCAACCAAATATGAGGAAGCAATTCGGGAAACTCACACGTTGAACAGTTTTAGTTACCATTTATTTGTGAAAGTAATTCTATATTACTAGTCAAATTAATTAACATTAATTAGGTGCAAGTTGTCTAGATCTTGTTAGCCAGCATCATCACCAAAATCGTCCATAATCGTGGACACGGCTCATCGATAAGATTATACCCTGCAGGGGTGCACAACTGTACCCATACTCGTATGATCAACCCAAGCAAGCATCAGGGCATCTCAACATGACTCGTTACTTCACTACAGCAAGTTCAAGTGCCACCCATATGAGTTGTTACCCGCGTCAGGAATCCGGCCGAATCTCAACTGCGGACTCATTAGTTTGCGACTACGCCGCCATGCGGCTCAAACCACAGTAGGAATTGTCAGCTTCGTGTCGTACCGCACCTATATGACCCTCCGTATTGAAGGGGATCGTGTGCAGAATAAAAAAAAATCCTACCAACGATATCCTAAAACATGCCAAGATCTATTCAATGCAGATATAGTAGTACGAACGGAGATCGGAATACATACCCTTGTAGACCGAAAGCGGGGATTACGTTCCCGCACAAACGTTGTCGATGAAGACCGACGAAGCCGACCTCAAGGTCGTGAAGAGGAAGCAGACCTCCGAGTACCGCTAGCGCAGCACCTCGCAGGGCGTCACACACGAACGGTGGAGACGACGGCCTCCGAAGCTCCAGTCCAGGACGAGCAGCGGAAGACTTGGACCGGAACACCAGCAGCGCGACAGCGGGCTATGGTGGAAGAGATCCCCTTCTCAACTCGGGCGCAACTCCAACAAAGGGAATCACGAAATCGAGAGAGAATTCGGGAATTAATTGGTGAATTAAAAGGCCAGGGGTGCCCCTTCTTATATAGGCTCCCAGGGGGGAGCCAACCTCCTCACCAGGCAATGTGGGCTATGGTGCGGCATGGCTGGGTGCGTCGGCCCCCTAGTGGGCCCCTTGGCCCACTTGGGTCGGCCCCCAAGCCCCCCCACCGAATCCTCTTGGGGATTTCCCCCTCTTGGGCCTTCTTTCGACCAGAAGGCCCATTTAGGGAAATCAGCCTAAATAAATTCGAAAATAAATATATAAAATCATATTTGCACATTAATTACACTAATTAATATCAAACATATTATATATAATTTATACTAGCTCCGAAAACTCTTTCGTCGCTTCCCGATCTCCATCGGACCCCTCCCGGGACATTCCCGGTGATCTCTTTCCTTTCCGGTTGTCTTGTCGAAACACCTTAAGTGTGTTACCCTAGCGGTTCGATATAATAACATGTATGACCAATACTCCTCTATGATCAACGACTAACTCGTAGGCCTGGACCCCATGAATTAATCCCTGTGATATAACGAATGACTTTCATCTATTAAACCTGAACGTAAAGTCTTAAACCTTTTGCCATAGCGATACATAGCATGTCCGAGAGTCGTTCCATAGATATCTCCATACCTAACATGACCTCGTTACCAACAACACTATCTTCTACTCGTCTATGATCTCATGTCTCCGTTACTTAGTCACATGCTTGCAAGCTCATTAGACATGATCTCACCGAGTGGGCCCTAGAGTATCTATCCTGCTATGCGGACTGGCAAATCCCGCTCTTGACCCCTCGTCTCAACTACTCCTTTCCGATACCCAAAAGTATCACCGTTATTGTCATACTATATAAGATACGACGTTTGGAGCGATCAAAGTATCTTCTAGGAATAACAATAAGAGTTGATCTCATAGTCAAAGGCGTAACGACTACGTCCTCCAAATCTGGGTATGTTCATCACATCGTTCTCCAACGATATGACTCCCATTGCCGAACGGCGCCATGCCCCATGATCGGGAAACCTCGATCATCAATCGCGCAATGAAACTAGTCTTAGTAGAGGCTACAAGGGACCTGGTTGTTTACGCATCACACCCGTATTAATGTTTCCGCTTAATACGGTTATAGCATGACACAAAAAGGTATTATGAACAAACGAGATATGATAAAGAATACACTTTATTAATTGCCTCGAGGGCATATCTCCTTCAGTCTTCCACTTGCACTAGAGTACAAATTAATCTAGATTACAACTTGGTAAAATCTTAACACCCATAGCTAACTGGTGTTTTTCATGCTTGTCAAGCGGGAGAGGCTTCGTCAGCGGATCTGCCACATTCATATCCATATGCACTTTGCAAATCTTCACATCCCTCCTTGTATGTACTGACGTATCACATGGAAGCGTCGGAGAATGTGTTTGGCGGTGGAGTGAGACCTTGGCTCCTTGGCGTTGGCAATGTTACCCGTATTGTCGCAGAAGAGGATCACGGGGTCTTGCACGCTCGGGAACACTCCAAGTTCGATGACGAACTTCCTCAGCCACACAACTTCATCCGTGGCTTCGCAAGCAGCAATGTACTCCGAATCCATTGTAGATTGTGCGACAATGGGTTGCTTCCCACTTCTCCAGCACACGGCGCCCCCATTCACCTTGAACACATAACCTATCTGTGACTTAGAGTCATCGGGGTCTGAGCAGAAACTTGCATCCACGTAACCTGTTACGCCAAGTTCTTCAACGCAGCCACCTTAGACAAGGAACATTTCCTTTGTCTTATTGAGATACTTAAGAATGCTCTTAACAGCTATCCAATGCGCCATTCCAGGATTACTTTGGAACCGACTTGTCAAATTTAGAGCTAATGCCACATCCGGTCTAGTACTCAACATTGCATACATGATCGATCCTATGGCTGAAGCATAAGGATGTTTAGTCATATCGGCCTTATCCAGTTCCGTTATCGGACACTGTGCCTTCCGCAATATTTTATTCTTGATAACCGGCAGAGAGCCCTTCTTTGCCTTCTCCATACCGAAACGTTTCAGTATTTTATCAAGATACGTACTCTGACTCAACGCTAATAGGCACCTAGATCTATCACGATATATTTTTATGCCTAAAACATATGCAGCTTCTCCTAAGTCCTTCATGGAAAATTTACTGCTTAAATATTCCTTCACGCTATTCAGAACTTCCACATCATTCCCAATCAGCAATATGTCATCTACATACAGTGCTAAGAACACAACCGAGCTCCCACTCATTTTCTTGTAAATGCAGGTCTCTTCCAAATTTTGGACAAATCCAAAACCTTTGATTACCTCATCAAAACGAAGATTCCAGCTCCGAGATGCTTGCTTCAATCCATAGATGGATCGCTGAAGCTTGCACACGTTGTCAGCATTCCCTGGATCGACAAAACCTTCCGGTTGTACCATGTACAACTCTTCCTCAATGTTTCCATTTAGGAAGACTGTTTTGACGTCCATCTGCGAGATTTCATAATCATAATAGGCAGCAAATGCTAACAAAATCCGAATAGACTTAAGCATCGCTACCGGTGAAAAAGTTTCATCGTAGTCAATCCCAAGAACTTGTCGGAAACCTTTTGCGACAAGCCGAGCTTTATAGACGGTCAGATTACCGTCAGCATCAGTCTTCTTCTTACAGATCCATTTATTCTCGACGGCCTTGCGCCCTTCGGGAATATCCATCAAAATCCACACTTTGTTATCATACATGGATCCTATTTCGGATTTCATGGCTTCAGGTCATTTCTCGGACTCTAGACTCGCCATCGCCTCCTTGTGGTTCGTAGGTTCGTCTTCTTCAACTAACATGACGGTGCAAACCATGTTGCCATACCATTCTGGTGCGATCCGAGATCTACCAAACCTACGAGGTAGAATACTTTCCTCGATAGTTTCTCCCACTCCTTCCACGGAGGACGTTTCCGGAATTGCTTCCGTCGCGCCACTCGAAATCTCGAGTTCAGGATCAACGATCTCATCGAGGTCTACCTTCCTCCCACTTACTCCTTTCGCGAGAAACTCCTTCTCTAGAAAGGTACCGGTCTTCGCGACAAAAGTTTTGCCCTCAACTTGGTTGTAGAAGGTGTACCCAATGGTTTCCCGCGGATACCCTACAAAGACGACTTTCTCCGACTTCGGTTCGAGTTTGTCGGGCTGTAGTTTCTTAACATACGCCTCACAACCCCAAACCTTCAGAAACGATAACTTAGGCTTCTTGCCATACCATAATTCATACGGTGTCGTTTCAACGGATTTGGACGGAGCCCTATTTAAAATGAATGCAGTTGTTTCTAATGCATAACCCCAGAAGGACACGGGAAAATCGGTAAGAGACATCATAGATCAAACACTATCCAGTAGAGTATGATTACGTCGCTCGGACACGCCGTTACGCTGCAGTGTTCCGGCCGGCGTAAGTTGGTGTACTATGCCACAACTCTTCAGATGTGTGCCAATCTCAAAACTCAAATACTTGCCACCACGATCGGATCGGAGGTGCTTGATTTTCTTGTTAAGCTGATTCTCAACTTCACTTTGGAATTCTTTGAAATTTTCAAAAGTTTCAAACTTGTGTTTCATCAAGTAGATATAACCGTATCTACTCAAGTCATCAGTGAAGGTGACGAAGTAACGATAACCATTGTGTGTCGAAACGCTCATCGGTCCACACACATCTGTATGTATGATCCCCAATAAATCTGACGCCCGTTCAACAAAACCTTTGAACGGTGTCTTGGTCATTTTGCCCATAAGGCATGGTTCGCATGTATCGAGGGATCCGAAATCCAACGAGTCCAAAAGTCCATCGGAGTGGAGTTTCTTCATGCCCTTTACACCAATATGACCCAGACGGCAATGCCACATATACATGGCGGTATCATCACTACACTTAATCCGTTTGGCTTCTATGCTATGGATGTGAGTACTACGATCGAGATTCAACAAGAATAAACCATTATTCTCGGGAGCATCAACATAAAAGATATCATTCATATAAATAGCACAACCGCTTGATACTGATTTAAATGAATAACCGTCTTGTAACAGGCAAGACCCACTTATAATGTTTACACTCAAGGATGGTACAAAATAACACTTATTTAAAACCAAAACTAATCCCGATGGTAGATGTAGAGGGAGTGTGACGACAGCCACCACGTCGACTCTCGATCCATTGCCGACGGGCATCGTCACCTCATCCTTAGCCAGCCGCCTTCTATTTCGTAACTCCTCCTAAGAGTTACATATATGAGCAACAGAACCAGTATCAAATACCCACGTGTTGCTCCGGGCAGATGTAAGGTACACATCTATAACATGTATATCAAATATACCTTGCTCTTTATCGACCGTCTTGCCAGACTTCCTATCCTCCAGGTACTTGGGGCAGTTGCGCTTCCAGTGACCTTTTCCCTTGCAGTAGAAGCACTCCACACTAGCTCTGGGACCATATCTGTTAGTGGGCTTGGCACTCATCTTGCCCTCCCTCCTGGACTTCCAGCTCTGCTTTCCCTTGCCATCGGATTTCTTAAAATCGACGGTCTTGTTGACCATCAACAGCGTGTTCTCCTTCTTAATCTTCACCTCAGCAGTCTTGAGCATCACAAACACTTCACCCATGGACTTAGCCATGCCCTGCATGTTGTAGTTCATGACAAACCCTCTATAGCTAGGGGGCAACGATTGCAACACCCTGTCAATCGCCAGCTCATCGGGAATCTTGCATTCCAGAGCATTCAGGCGTTGAACGTAGCCAGACATCTTGACCACATGCTCGCTCACACTGCTATGCTCTTCCATCTTGGCCGAGAAGAAAAGCTCAGAAGCTTCATATCTCTCAGCCTTAGCCTGCGGCGCGAAGACAGCCTTGAGATCAGAAATAATCTCAAAGGCACTCATCTTCTCGAAGGGCTTCTGCAGGTCGGCTTCCATGGCGTAGAACATGCCACTCTGGACAAAGGCAGAATCCTCCGATCTGGTCTAGAAGACCTTCTTCTCATCCTCAGAGGCTTCATCTGCAGGAGGATCACCTATGGCGGCGTCATTGACGTAGGCCACCCTATGGGGAGTGAGGAGGATCCTCAGGTTGCGGAACCAGGCCATGAAGTTTGACCCATTGGTCTTAAGCTTTTCTTTCTCAAGGAACAGACCTAGGTTAAACGAGGGGCGAGACATCTACAATGGAATTTGCAACAACATAAGACTTTGTTCATAATAATTTTGAGTTATAATATTTTTAGAAAATAACTAACATAACTCCCACTCAAACGAACATCCCTCCTGGTCGTTTAAGCGATTACACGACCCCCATCCATTGCACCACCCCTCATCATCAGAGCCGGCGGCACAACTTCAAGAGTAGACAAATGTCCGCCACACCAATTTTGTGACTCGTGCTCGACCTTTCGGTCTCCCTGTTCCGAGGCCATATCTGCATGTGCTAGGCTCGCCACCATAACCTCCACGCTGACGCTTGTGCAACATGGCTTATACCCACTGTATGCGAACAACGATATGTCTGACACCCGATCATCACGGCCTGCCTCATAACGTAGAACTTTCTTGGTGGTGCGCGTTGGAGGGAGAACACTACTGGTATTTTTGAAGGGATCATCTTATATAACTACCGCCGCGTAACTAATATATACTATATATATAATCACACAATATAAGATTCACACAATACATCAAATGTAATGCAATGTGATATAGTCCATTGCGCCATGGTCTTCTTGGCGCCCGCAGTTTATAAACAATTTAATAAACCTACCTTGACCATATCACATAGCCCCTGCAAAATAAAGTTAGACGCTTCTACTTTATCTTTTGCATATTTTACGTGGCTTGGGGCTTCGTAAATAGAACCGCTTCATACCTACCTTGACCACAACAACGATCCAATAATTGCATCTTTAAGCATCCCTTTCGGGCCCTCCATTGAAAATGCGAAGACCAACTAAAGAGAGAGAAACTGACACCCGCCAGCCACAGATACGGTACAAGCCGTATGTCAGTAGTGGAACGCGTAAGCGTACACGTAAAGTCGGTCCGGGCCGCTTCATCAACTCGATGCCGCAGGAATCACAAGTGCACGCTAGAGGGTAGCAAATAACAGGAACGGTGCCCCCGTGTAGAACACGGGTTCTAACAGCGTACAGCTATATCTAAGATAGATTGGCTCTGATACCACTGAAGGGGATCGTGTGCAGAAAACAAAAAATTTCCTACCAACGATATCCTAAAACATGCCAAGATCTATTCTATGCAGATATAGTAGTACGAACGGAGATCGGAATACATACCCTTGTTGACCGAAAGCGGGGATTACGTTCCCGCACAAACGTTGTCGATGAAGACCGACGAAGCCGACCTCAAGGTCGTGAAGAGGAAGCAGACATCCGAGTACCGCTAGCGCAGCACCTCGCAGGGCATCACACACGTACGGTGGAGACGATGGCCTCCGAAGCTCCAGTCCAGGACGAGCAGCGGAAGACTTGGACCGGAACACCAGCAGCGCGGCAGCGGGCTATGGTGGAAGAGATCCCCTTCTCAACTCACCGCAACTCCAACAAAGGGAATCACAAAATCGAGAGAGAATTCGGGAATTAATTGGTGAATTAAAAGGCCAGGGGTGCCCCTTCTTATATAGGCTCCCAGGGGGGAGCCAACCTCCTCACCAGGCAATGTGGGACTAATCCCACATGCCTGCTGCGGCATACCTGGGTGCGCTGGCCCCCTAGTGGGCCCCTTGGCCCACTTGGGTCGGCCCCAAGCCCCCCCACTGAATCCTCTTGGGGATTTTCCCCCTCTTGGGCCTTCTTTCGACCAGAAGACCCATTTAAGGAAATCAGCCTAAATAAATTCGAAAATAAATATATAAAATCATATTTGCACATTAATTACACTAATTAATATCAAACATAGTATATATAATTTATTCTAGCTCCGTAAACTCTTTCGTCCCTGCCCAATCTCCATCGGACCCCTCCCGGGACATTCTCGGTGATCTCTTTCCTTTCCGGTTGTCTTGTCGAAACCCCTTAAGTGTGTTACCCTAGCGGTTCGATATAATAACAGGTATGATCAAGACTCCTCTATGATCAACGACTAACTCGTAGGCCTAGACCCCATAAATTAATCCCTGTGATATAACGAATGACTTTCATCTAACATACCTGAACGCAAAGTGTTAAACCTTTTGACATAGCGATACTTAGCGTGTCCGAGAGTCGTTCCATAGATATCTCCATACCTAGCATGACCTCGTTACCGACAACACTATCTTCTACTCGTCTATGATCTCATGTCTCCATTACCTAGTCACATGCTTGCAAGCTCATTAGACATGATCTCACCGAGTGGCCCCTAGAGTATCTATCCTGTTATGCGGACTGGCAAATCCCGCTCTTGACCCCTCATCTCAACTACTCCTTTCCGATACCCAAAAGTATCACCGTTATTGTCATACTATATAAGATACGACGTTTGGTGCGATCAAAGTATCTTCTAGGAATAACAATAAGAGTTGATCTCACGGTCAAAGGCGTAACGACTACGTCCTCCAAATCTGGGTATGTCCATCACATCGTTCTCCAACGATATGACTCCCATTGCCGACCGGCGCCATGCCCCATGATCGGAAAACCTCGATCATCAATCGCACAACGAAACTAGTATTAGTAGAGGCTACTAGGGACCTGGTTGTTTACCCATCACACCTGTATTATTGTTTCCGCTTAATACGGTAATAGCATGGCACAAAAACCTATTATGAACAAACGAGATATGATAAGAATACACTTTATTAATTGCCTCTAGGGCATATCTCCTTCACGTATCACATAACCTCTCATCATCATCATCATCATCATCATGCACATGCATATGAGCAAAAGGAAAACCCGAACTACTTGCGGCACATGGACAAGCTGTAGATCCATTCAATGTCGAGGGGGGCTCCATTGGGCCACCCACAAGTGGTTAGTGCGCTCAAAGTTGGATCCGAGGATAAAATCTCAGTTCATAGGTAGACACTGAGAAGAACAAAGCACCTCCGCCTGGTGCCTTATCTTTTAATTATAATACACCAATATAAGACAACATTTTATTAAGGTAGAATAATCTATCATACTAAGCAGATGAAATAAATAAGACAGACAGACGACTCGCACAATCAACTCTAAGCATGCGCTACGACTCGCAAGGCCAACAGATAAACATGCAACAAGTGATGGGATGTGGGGATAAAGCTGTATGGGCTGCAGGATAAACATGTGATGGGATCGCGTTAAGAATCGAATTCTAGGGTAGCAGAGATCAACGGCAGGAATGAAAAACAATGTATAGGTAAACAAGCAAACTTTGCTTGCCTGGAATCCCGCATGAAAGCAGATCTTGTCGTTGCTCACATATCTCAACGTCGTATCCGCGAAGAAGCAACAAACACTGGAAAGCGTAAAAGATGCATTTTACAACTACGGCAAAAGATCCAGCATGATCATATGAGAATGATGCATGGCATGGCAAGATGCAATACGAGATGCACTTAATCTAAATTAAGCGGAACCGGAATTCCGACAATTAATATTAATGTTCAAGTTATTTATCTACCCATCAAATTAAATGTTGATTAACTTAGCAAGACATGGCATGGGTGATCTAGTCAATTTAAATGGAATTGGGCAATACATATGTTGATTTGCCCCCACACATTCCATATTTATTATTTTGGGGATTTGCTACACCCGCAAACACAAGAGATGCAACACATGCAAGTATGATGCGATATGCACAAGATAGATGACATTTTATAAAAAAATAGGTATAGGGTTAGGGTTTGGGTCCGTACGTCGGATCGGGTGAACTAGGGTTCGGAACCGACGTCTTCGGTCCGTAGAGGAAGTAGTCGTCGCGGAACCGGGGCATCGTCGTTTGTCGGTGTCATGGAAGTGGGCGGGGTCTTGCGGACATTATGTCTTGCGGGCATTATGTCGAACACCTTGCGGGCGGCGGATGCGGGGACGCCACCGGACGGGGAAACTGGCGGAGCGGAGCGGATGCGCACGGCGGCAGCGACCGGCGCGGGCGGAGGCGCGCGGCACGGCGGCGGGCGGCGGCTCGACCGGCGGGCGTGGAGGCGAGGGCGGCCGGCGACGCGGCGCGGGAGGCGCATGCAGCGAGGAGATGGGCGGCCCGGGCGCGCGGGCACGGTGCAGCGCGCAGGCACGCGGGGGGAGGCGGCCCGGGGCGCTCGGACGAAGGCGTGGGGCGTGGGGCGGCCGTGGCAGGGGAGGCTAGGCGCGGCGCGGCGGTGGAGGGTGGCCGTAGGCGGCGGGGCGGCTGGCGGCGGGCGCGGTTGGGAGAGGCGCTGGGAGCACTGGCTCGGGAGGAGGCGCGGGGAAACAACCGGGAGGATCGGGCTGGTGCGGCTGTGCTTGGCTCGGTGGTTTCTCCCGTGCGGTGCAGGAAGGGGAGGAAAAAATAAGAAGAAAGGAAGGAAAAGAAGAAAGAAAGGAAGAAAAAAAAGGAAAAAGAAAAGAAAGGAAAAAGGAAGGCGAAAAAGAAGAAAAGAGAGGTGGGAGGATTATTTCGCAAAAACTAGAAAAAGGAGGAGGGTGGCTGCAAAAAGGCAGGGGGTGGGAAATAATTTTCCAGGGGGAAACCCTAAGGTTTTGGCTTAGATGGGCTTTGGGCCTTATTTCTCTCCCTTTTATTATTTTCTGTTTTACATATTTAAAACAAAATAGAAAAGGTATTTGAATACAAAAACTATACAAAATATTTTTAGTTTCAAATAAACAATTTAATAAACTAGTTTTTAACATTTTTAAAAGATTTAAAAATAACACATTTTTAATTAATTTGAAATGCATTTGAATTTAATTGTGGGAATTGAAATTAAATGCAACAGTTAAATTAATGAGATGCAATGCGATGCCATGTTGATGCAAAAAAGAAAACACACAAAACTAAAAGGGGATAAATACCGGACGTTACAGGTAGGCCTCAGGGGGCTCGTCAAGCTCCCTGGCGGGATCTTCTTGCAACGGTTGATTTGGAGCGGGCCTCTCTTGGTGCTTTGGGCCTGGCGGTGGGTTTGTGAGGGCTGCCCTTTCGTCGAGCTCCTGATCAGGAGGCTTTTGCTTTGGAGTGGTTGCACTCTTCTTGTGGAGTACTGGCTCTTCCCTTTGTACCACAAGGACGACACTGGCTATCTGTGGTGTGGCTGACAAGTACAGCTTCAGGTGCTCGCCTGACCTTGGGGCGACCATTACTGGTGGGCAGGCCAGGTACTTCTTCAAGTCCTCAAACGCTTTTTCAGATTCAGGGGTCCACTTGAAAGTGCCCGTTCTTTTCATGATCTTGAAGAACGGCAGGGCCCTTTCGCCGAACTTGGAGATGAATCTACCCAAGCTGGCCATGCATCCTGCTAGGCGTTGCATGTCTTTGAGCCTGCGTGGAGGTTGCATGTCCTCTATGGCTTTGATTTTTTCTGGGTTTGCCTCTATGCCTCGATGATACACGAGGAACCCAAGCAATTTGCCTAAAGGTACTCCAAAGACGCACTTGGCGGTGTTGAGCTTGATGTTCACCTTGCGCAGGTTGGCGAAAGTCTCTTCAAGGTCCTCGAGGAGAGTATTTCCCTCTCGTGATTTTACGACGATGTCATCGACATATGCCTCGGTGTTCCTCCCCATTTTCTCGCCAATGGCTATCCTCATCAGCCTCTGGAAGGTGGCTCCGGCATTTTTTAGGCCGAAGGGCATGCAGACATAGCAATACACACCGCAAGGGGTGAGGAAAGCCGTCTTCTCTTGATCTTCTTTAGCCATTTTTATCTGATGGTAACCAGAGAAGGCATCGAGGAAACAGAGGAGTTCCCATCCTACCGTGGAGTCCACGATCTGGTCAATTGTTGGCATGGGATAAGGATCCTTGGGGCAGGTCTTGTTTACATCAGTGTAGTCAATGCAGAGGCGGCCTCCTCCGGCGGTTTTGGTACTACCACACCGTTAGAGAGCCAAGTAGGGTGCACGACTTCGCGGACAACCTTTGCCGCTTTGAGCTTCTCGACCTCTTTGACGATGAATGCTTGCTTCTCGGGGGCTTGTTCTCTTGCTTTTTTCTTGACGGGGCGCACGTTTCGGCACACGGCTAAGTGGTGCTCGATCACCTCCCTTGGTACACCAGACATGTCTGACGGTGTCCATGCGAACATGTCAAAGTTTGCATGGAGGAAGGCGACGCGCGCGCTTTCCTATTTGAGAGGCAGCGCGACGCCTATGGTGACGCTAGCCCCCGAGCCTTCAGCCCCCGAGCTACTGGAGCTCAGAGAGATTTTCTTCGTAGCAGCTGTCTCCTGGGAGAACAACTGCTTCTTCTTCTTGGGTCTCTCGAGAGGCTCCATGTCCTCGTCTGCGGGTAATGCCATGGCGGCGGCCTTGTAGGCCGTCTCGACAGCGCGAGTAGCATCCAGGACATGTCCACGGATGGTGATCGTGCCAGCGCTGCCGGGGATCTTGACCATGTTGTAGGCATGGTGCGTGCCGGCCATGAATTTCGCGAGCGCGGGGTAGCCGAGGATGGAATTGTACGGCAGGCCGATGTGCGCGACATCGAAGTCGATGTGCTCGTCGCGGTAGTTTTCCTCGCTTCCGAAGGTGACGGCAAGCCTGACCTGGCCTAGAGGCTCGATCGAACCGTTGGTTACCACCGTGAAGGGCCTCGAGGGCATGAGCCTCTCGTAGGGCACTTGAAGCGCTTCGAACGTATTTGTGGAGATAACATTCAGGCCTGCTCCACCATCGATGAGAGTCTTGGAGACAACAACGTTGTCGATGGTGGGGCTGTAGACCAGCGGGAGGGTTCCAACAGTCTTGGTGGACTTGGGGTGGTCCTGAGCGTCGAAGGCGATGGTGTACTGCGACCACTTGAGGGGCCTGGAGGTCTTAGTGCTTGGGAGGGTGGCGTTGAGCTCGCGGGCGAACTCCTTGATCTGATTGTTCGACTTTGGCGCCTGCGCCCCCCCCCCCCCAAGGATACAGGCAATGGCGCCTCTTGGGGCTTGGTAGCCACCATCTTCCTCATTAGGGAGATTGCCGTTCTTTTCCGCGGCATTGGCCTGATTGCCAGATGGCTTCTGGTAGCCGCTCTTGCATCCGCTCCCGCGGTTGCCGCGGCCGAGGCCGCGGCTTCCACTGCCTTCTGCTTGCTCTCGCTCCTTGCTCAACCTCTTGAGGTCAAAGCAAGATTCTGTAGAGTGACCGCGCCTGTTGTGGTAGATGCAGAATGGGCGGTGGTCATCTTTCCTCTCTCCAGGCTCAGGGGAGTCCCTGCGGGTGCCCTTCGTGTCAGGCTCTGCCGCGAGAACCGCGGTGGACTTGTGTTTGGGCTCCTCCTTCTTTTTCTAGCTCCTGGACCCCTCAGCGTGGTCGTCCCCTCACGAGGACATCTTGACAAAGAGGAGTCCCTCTTCATCCTTGGCGCGCTTGTCCGCCAGGTCGAACAGCTTCACCACAGAATTGAGCTTGTCGTGGATGCCCAGTTTCTCGAGCATCCTGCTGTTTGTGACGCCCTCGCGGAAGGCGGCGATGACTTGGGTGTCAGGGATGTTCGGGATCTTGTTGCGCACTTGACTGAAGTGCTGGATGTACTTGCGAAGCGTCTCATCCTTCTTCTGGACTACAGCCCGCAGGTCGTTGTGGGTGAGGGCGCGCTCGTACGTCCCCTTGAAGTTGGAGACGAACTGCTTGCATAGCTCCTCCCAAGAGTTCACGGAGTCCTCGGGGAGGTTCAGCCACGACAACGCAGAGTCGCAAAGCGCGTGGGAGAACCAGTTGGCCATGAACTTGTCGTCTCCTCCTGCAGCTTGGATGGAGGTGGTGTGGAGCTGCAGGAACTCAATGGGGTTGTTGGAGCCGTCGTAGCCCTTAGGGAGAGCTGACCTGAACTTCGGGGGCCAAACCACGCGACGCAGGGAGCGGGTGAACGCCATGCAATGCGGTTCAGCTGGCCCGCCTGGCCGATCTCCTCCACGAGCCTGTTCTGGCGGTTGCGCTGGAGCTCTATCCCCACGCGAGCGTCGGGCGCGGTGCGCTGCACGATCAAGCAATCGTGCGGCGAGGACGCGTGGGAGGCAGCCCTCTGCGTCGCAGCCGGTGCAGGCCCTCGCGGGGAGCGGAGGCGCGTTTGTTGCGGCCGTGCCCGCGAGAGAAGGGTGCATGTTGGACTACGACGGAGCAGGGTGCGTCGTGGCGATGCCGACGAGGTGGTTGAGGCGCTGGATCCACTGCTCATGGGCCTCAGCGGTGTGCTGGTAGCGGAGAAGCTCCTGCGCAATGAGCTGCGCGGTGTGAGGCGCAGGGTCCGTCCTGCCAGGACCGGAGCCGCTCGGGCGCTGCGTCGGGTGCGACGATTGTGCGTCCTCCTGGTGCTCGGAGTTGCGTTCTGGCTCCTCTGCATGAGGGCCCGAGGGGGCGCACTCTTCATGGCAGGGTCGGCCCCGACATGGGCGGGTGCCCGCGGTGCCTGGCGGGGCGCGCGCTCCTTCAGGCGCGCGTCGGTTGACGCGGGCGGCGCGGGTAGCGCGGGTGTTCGCCATGGCGCGGAGACGGCTCGAAGGTCGTTGATGCGCCTCAACCCCCTACCTGTCGCGCCAAATGTCGGGTTATGACTCCCTAAAAGTGGGGGTAGTCACTTCCTGAAGTGTAGTTTGTGAAGGGGATTGAACGCGGAGGTCAAGACCCTCGAGGGACACGGCGACGATGCTCGCCGGACCTGAAGACGAAGCACCCATGACAGAGCTAGACACCGTCCCGTACCAAGGTTTGCGGCCCTCGTGAGGAGGTAAGACCGCTACTCCTGCTTGTATGTGTTGGATTATGGTGGTTACAATACAGCAGAGCTTGCCGAGGGCCTCCTTGAGGCAGTTCTTGCCTGGGGAGGGAAGCGATGGTCTTCTTCCTCCTCCAGTCAGAGGCTATCCTACTTGGTGTTGTTAGGGTTTACAAGCCTGGTTACAAGCAATTGGCCGACCCCATCTACAATGGATGTCTTGGTGCTTTTATAGGCGCCTCTGGCACTCTCCTTCTGATCGGCCTTCAAGGTGGTTCCCACACGGCAGTGGCGTGGAGGTGCAGGAGTCCACCGTGGCCCGTTCGTCCATGGACGCGGTCCATCACTGATAAAGGTGGGCGCGGTGGCCGACAGGCGGCCGACCGCGCTGTACTATCCGCATGGAGGGCAGTCTCTGAGGTGGAGCCCTTGATGACGTACTCTTTGGAGGGTTGCACCGTCCACCTGCTTTATCACCAGAGTGGAAGGTCTTGGTAGTCCTGCCGCAGGCGGCGCAACTTTATTGACTCCTTTATCACCAAAATGGCAACGGGGGTGCTTGCGTCACCACGTGGGCATGGCAGAGGCCATGTGCGTCTCGCCGTGCTTCCTTGGCCGAGACGTTTCCCCTCAGGCCTGGGGAGGCCTGTGGGGGGATTCCTGTTGACTTCCCTCCAGGCGCGCTGGCATCTCGGGAGGGTCTCTTGAAACGAGGGACCCCTTGAGGCCCTCGTTTCCTCTTCAGGCCCTCGAGGGGAATTGCCTCTCGAGGGACCCGCCAGGCGGCGAGGTCTGGTCCTTAGTCGTTTCGTCTGTCAGCCCGTGTGCGAGGCCTAGGAGGAGTGGGCTCTCCATACCCCAGAGCCCACTGGGCCGACAACGGCCATGCCAACACATACCCGCCATCTACAACACGACCTCGTAGCTACCTTATAGGTTGTCTCTTCTCTAATAAATGTGTTAGAGACGAGAATGGTTAATAAGAGAGCCAACAGTTCACTCTATCTTAGTGGCACGGTCATGTATAGTCAATTTAAAAGCAATATAATTAAAAAAAAACAGTATAGATTTTGTGCTCTGGACACCAGTGATCATAACCTTTAAAAAATACGAAACAATATTTACACATTTTAAGAAATTCTGAAAAAAAATCTAGAATGTAGAAATTGATGTATCTTACATATGTGCCAAAAAAGTAACTTCCAAAACTTTGTATTTTAAACTACACCGAAATTAAAAAGAGTATACGTTTTTTTTAGAATAAACGACACTTTATTAACAACACATAAACCGCCTCATTAAAAACCTCTAAGTTCCCTTAGGTACCCTGGTAAGGAAAAGAGCGCGTCAGAAACTTGTGGCCTCCGCAAATTACAAACACCAACTGGTGGATCCGTAGCATTATTACAAACACCCTCAGGTGAACTAATAAACCAAATATGTCTTCCTAACGTGAGCGAGAGAGAACTCCTTGCTAGACCGTGGGCATCAACATTTGCTCTTCGGTTCTCATGAACATATTCAACATGTTGGAAATCTTCTGCCCTTGCTTTTATCTCCCTGATAATGTGGCCATGCTGACCCATGCCAGATATTGTCAAGATCTTGACCACATTCATACAATCATTAGCGAGCCTGAACTTGTTGATCGCTAGGTCCTTCGCCACCGTCACCCTTCTGGGCAAGCCAGTGCTTCGAGAGTTTCTGGTTCCGTTATTCCATGTAAAACGACCGAGGCAGCTCCCAGGAAGCTACCATCCTCGCGTCGGACCACAGCTGCTATAGCCCCAGTTGAAGAGTTTTTGGATAGAGCAGCATCAACATTAACCTTCAGCAAACCTCCCGGTGGCGGAATCCACTTCTGAACCTGGACTGTTTGCCTCTTTTCTGCCGGTGCTCGAATCACCAGATCAAGATCATTTAAGAACCTCTCGATGAACGCGTTGGTTGACAGTGGGCTCTGAAAGATCCCTTCATACACTGCCTTCCGTTTAGCATGCCAGATAGCCCATAAGGTCACAGCGACCCGGGTCTTCTCCACATGCGGTAATGCATCATACATCGCTGATATCCATCCTCGCGCATGTGGTTCCGCAATATTGCCTATGAGGTCTGTGATATCTGTCGGAGCCAGAGCCCAAACGCATCTTGCCATGCTGCAGTAGATCAGCGAGTGCCTCCACGAATCAGGTTCTCCGCAGACCAAACACGTGCTCTGTTGCGCCATCTTCCTATGTTGCAAAAGAGCCGTAGGCATTGTATCCCGAGCTAACCTCCATAGAAATATCTTAATTTTGGATGGTACCTTAAACTTCCACAAGGTTGTCCAAGATTTCTCCACTCCCTGTATGTTCGAGTTACCTGTATCCTCCTCTAGCCACGCTGTCCTTTTCACTCGTGTGTTAACTAACATTTTGTAAGCTGAGCGAACTGAAAAGACTCCTTTCTTCTCATAATGCCAGGCCCAAAAGTCTTCCTGGCGTCTTGTATTGAGCGGGATATTCATAATTAATTCCCTATCCATCGGAAGGAAAAACTGTTGCAGAACATCTTCCTTCCATGCTGCAGAAAATTCATTGATTAACTCTGAGACCAAAAATGGGTGGATCCTCCTCCGACTCAATACATGTACCTGGCCGAAGCAAACCATCCCTAGGAATCCAGTTAGTGTTCCAGATCGGTGTATCTTCTCCTGTACCAACTCTTTTTATCAGGACTTGTTTGAGTACATCCTTCCCATCCATAATAGAGCACCAAATCCGTGACACAGAGCTGCCAATCTCCACCGCCAGAAAATCATCATTAGGGAAGTAGACAGCCTTTAGGATGCGCGCACTCAGCGACTCCTGTAAGATCCTCCAAGCCTGTCGAGCAAGTAAAGCAAGGTTAGACAACTCGAAGTCCCGAAAACCCAATCCACCACAATACTTGAGCATTGTCATATCATCCCATGCTACCCAGCATGCCTTCCTCTTCCCCTCCTTACTGCCCCACCAGAAATTCCGCAGCAAGCCATTTAGGTATTCACATAAACTCTTAGGAAGTCTGAAGCAGGACACGGAGAATGTAGGTATAGCTTGGGCTACTGCCTTAATTAAAACCTCTTTCCCTGCAGCCGAAAGAAGAAGCTCTAGCCACCCCTGGACCTTTTTCTAAACCCGGTCTTTAAGATATTTAAAAGCTCCATTCATTGAGGCCCCAAACTTCCGAGGGCATGCCTACATATTTCTCCCTTAGGGATTGGTTATGGACATCCAAATTATCCATGATCACCTCCCTAATATTGTTCCCAACACCTTTTGCAAAGTGGATTGAGCATTTATCCATATTTATCTGCTGGCCCGATGCGTCACAATAAACCTTGAGGACATGTTTCACCTCCAAACAATTCTCCGTATTAGCTCTGAAAAACAGCAGGCTGTCATCCGCAAACAGTAAATGGCTAACCACCAGGGTAGACGGCGCCACTTTAATTCCACTTAGGTTCGATGACTGACTTCTTGATTTCAACAGGCACGAAAGGCCCTCTGCTGCCAACAAAAAAAGATACAGAGAGATTGGATCCCCCTGGCGGATCCCTCTTGAGGGTTTGAAGCTCTCAAGTGGTTCCCCATTTAGCAAAACTAAGAACGAGACCGTAGAAACCAGCCTCATAATCATCTAAACCCAAAGTCGGTGGAAGCCAAGCTTGATCATAATGACACGTAAATAATCCCACTCGACCCTATCATACGCCTTTCGCATATCCAGTTTTAAAGCACAACATCTCCGATCTCTGGCCCTCTTCATTTTCATAAAGTGCAAACACTCGAAGGCAGTAATGATGTTGTCTGTAATCAGTCTCTCTGCGACAAAAGCTGATTGTTCTTCAGGTAAAATTCCCTTCAGTCTGTTAGCTGCTACTTTAGAAGCAATTTTAAAAATGACGTTGCACAGACTAATGGGCCGAAACTGGCCCAATTATTCCGGGTCTGCCACTTTCAGAATGAGAACGATGAAGGTGTTGTTTATCATCATCGGATCATTCTCACCTCGCAAAACCCTCAGCAGTACGGATGTCAACTCCTCGCCACACAATTCCCAGTGCCTTTGGAAAAAATGTTTTGGAAATCCGTCCGGCCCCGGAGCCTTTGTTGGGTACATTTGGAACAAAGCATCTTTCACCTCGCTCCCATCAAATGGCTTCAGCAAACTGTCATTCATCCCAGAAGTAACTTTGCATGGTACTGTATTTAACACAGCTTGCATATTTGAAGTTCCCTCTGAACGATACAAGTCCTTGTAGAAGTGGGTTGTCTCTCCACAGATTTCTTGAAGCTTTCAGTGATTGTGCCATCTGACCTCTTTAGTTTGGAGATTCTATTCTTCTTTTTCCTAAGACTCGAGCGGAGATGAAAAAATTCGTATTTTTGTCACCTGCCGATAACCACTGGATTCTCGATCTCTGCTGCCACATAATTTCATCCCTGTGGTTCAGCTTTACAATGCGGTCTGTAAATTTAACTTCTTTATGTGATGGCCCTAACCGCTTCGGATCAACCTGTAATCGCTCGCTCCAGTTCATCCTTCAGCTTATGCAACTCGAGAGTAACATGTCCAAAGTTATTCCTTCCCCGCCCCGACAGCTCTCCAGCCATCCCTTTGAGCTTATCGGTCAATTATGAGAGAGTACTAGCCTTGCTTTTCTCCTTCCAGGTTTTTTTTATCATCGGTCCAAACTCCGTATGTGTCTCCCACATCATCTCGTACTTAAAATTGCCTCGCTTTTTCCTCCCTTGCCTCTGCATAGATTCATGGTTCCACGTTAGGAGAATAGGGCCATGGTCCGACACAACCGAGATCATGTTTTTCACCGTTGCTAAAGGAAAACGGGAACTCCAGTCTGCGGTGGCCATCGCTCGATCTAGCCGTACTCTGCAAAAAGATCCCCCAGCTACCTTTTCTCGAACGTCCAACTGCGTCCTTCGCATCCGAGATCACGAAATCCGCATACATCCACCACCTCTCAGAAGCCATCTATCTGCGCTTGGCTTCTTTCTTGCACACCATCGTGCTCCGAGCGGTGTAAAACTTCATTGAAGTCTCCCAGACAGACCCACGGTAATGCTGAAGAGCATTTGATAAGTGTAACGTCCCAAATTTTGGAAGCAACAAAAACTTATTTATAAACGACCCAAAATTTAGGACTAACAACAAAAACATCTTGAAATGCATTGTTAGTGGATGAGTTTTACTCATGTTTTCCCTATGTGGCTTAAATGTGTTTGGTTGTTTGTGTTATGACCTCGAATTAGCAACCAATTAAATCAACCAAGTTTTGTCACAACTCTTGTGACAAGTAAAATAGTATGTACGTTCTCTTGTCTTATTTTTAAGAACCTCTATTTATCATGATGTCTTGATCTTAGCAAGTACCCCAAAACCTATTTATTTATGATAATAAAAGTATTTTCCAAAAGCTATATGTTTGCCAAACCATAAAGGCGGTTAACATAAGTCCTAATTTATTTAGATCTTAATATGTTGCAAATATTAGCAACCCTCTTTTTCTAACCCCAATTCTATTAGTCTTTGGAAATTAATTCCTAAAGTGTTGTTTAATTCTATCTCTACCAAAAACCTTGGCATGATCTTTTTTGTCACCACCTCACAAATATAGTTGATTATCTTAAAAGTTAGGTCGTATATTCAATTGCTTGTTTGCTTGAATTATTTGACTTACGATTGAATTATGTGACCTGAATGTGAACATCTGAATTTATGTGTGAGCATATTGAGTATGGTTTGATTGGAGATCTAAATGTTTGGTTTGTCTTGCATGATAGTGGGGTGCTTACCACCTTTAAGTTGGTTTAGTTTTAAACATTTCCCAAATTATATAAAGCATAGTTTGTAAATTACTATCTTCCTATCTGTTAATTTTTAGCATTTCTAGAGACTTAGCATTTGTGTTTCTTTTGTACTTTTGTACATGCGACTCACCTAGCGTCCTCTACAAGACCCCTTATAACCATCCCTATTTAGGTTACACTTTGTGGAGCGCCCATGTTTTTAAAATATCCTTGCAAACATGGCTAATCAAAACAGCACACCAGTTCTGAAATATTTTATTGCTTTTTCACCCTCTTGGTTTAATGCTTTAATTTGACCTTTTAGCTAATGGACCACCACGCGCTCTATCCTTGGCATGTAAACACGCATCCCAAACCTTTCTTTGAGCATTTCATCAATTAAACACCATCGTCTCAGGTGTGACTATTAGGCTAGTCAATGTTGTATTTCTGAAATTCTAAACTTTGCTTTTAACTTCCAAATTCCAGTTTGCCCATAGTAGGGCAGTAGATCGCATCTAATTGTTGTCCAGCACCTTGACCTCAGCCCTGACCTACTCCAGCACAGCTCTCCCCTTTATTTTTTTCGATGTTGACATTTCGTCGAACATCTATTGGGCAGACATGACCTCTCCTTTATCACCTCTGTTTCCAACGAATCCAAGACATTTACTTGTGTCCAAATGTTTCTGCAGAGCAGGACATCATTGCCTCCACCGCCTGGCGCAATTTTAAACCCCAACCCTTGCCCTCTCTCTCCCTTTTTCCATGCCCGAGACATCAAAACCGGCCACCAACTTGGATAGCAGCCCACAGACTCACTCCCCCTGTCACACATTGCCCATTAGCTTCCTTCACCTCCACTCTCCCACCCCCTGCAAAATATCTCGAGCCCTCCCCTCCCTCAGCCCTCGAGCAAGGGAAGAATTCGGCTCGGCCCTTGGGTTTCGAGCACGTTCTCCGTCAATGCCGCCCTTCTTCTTCCTCTCTATCAGCCCCAACTCGTTCCCCTCCCTATGGGCTACCTCTTAGGCATGGCCTTTTGTTTTCAGGTGCACCGAGGCTTTCGAGGCCGTGACATTGCCGTGGCGGGCAACGGCGACCGCGTCGCCATTCTAGCGAGCACTGGTGCAAACCGAGCCCTCAAGCAGCCTTCCCCGACCCTCCGCGTCCGCCCGACCCTCGCATCCCTCCCCCTCGAGCCCGCGGTGAGCAACCAGCAGTCCATGCAGTGTTCCCTCTTTTTCCCGGGTCCTGGACGTTGCTAGGAAGAAGATGAACAACTGTCGTTGATCTGCAAATCAACGGTTCTCATTTGATCGCCCTAGATCTAATCCTGGCCTCCTAGATCCGATCCAAGGGCAGCATACCCCTTCTCATTAGTGTGCACAGCAGCAGGCCGACCCAGCTCTGTTGACTCGGCCCAGCTCCAGATCCGGCCCGTTTCTTTTGTTTTTCTGTAAAAAAAATTATTCTCTGGTTATTTTTCCAGTGATTTGGTAGCTTAGCTTTAATTCATTTCTGGTAGATATAGACATGCCAATCGAGTGATTCAAATTTTGTTGAGTTCCTATGAGTTTTCTTTATCCTGTGGCACTGGCCTCATGCAAAATATGATTTATTTTGTGTTGTAGATCAAATCTTGTAAAAAGTATCTTTTCCACCATTTCCTTAATAACTTGAGTTTTACAGATTCAAATTAGCAACCAGTAGTTCTCTGGAAAGCCTAGAAGAATACCTACATAGATCTATAAGGCATGCATGCATGAGATCTGTATAACTAAAGTTATGTTAAGTTTAAGTTTAATAACAAGAGCTATTTGGTGATTTTTAACTAATTATTAAAAATACTTTTTGGAGTAAATCCAATTTATTGTGTTAGATATGGGTGGTAGATATAACATCATAGCTTGGTTTAATTTTCCAGCTTATATTGTATGCATATTGATCTATTATCTAAAACAACGGGTTTTTACACTAGAAAATGATATTTTTTATTTTCTGTTAATTGTGTGTGTCTAGTTTTAATGGTTTGTACTAAATATGTTTATGGCAATATATTAGTAGTATTTTTGTTGGGTTCTTATGTGTTTTCCTACACATGCAAAGTTGGATTTGTCTAAAAATAATTTATATCTTATGTTGTACACTATTAATGGTAAAATGTGTGTGTTCCACTAAAACCAAAATATATGGAAATAGGAGTGCCCAAATTAAGTGAATCCAATTTCTACAGAAAGATAAAACCAGTACCTATCCATAGAAATTTGTGTTGCATCTAAGGGATACTTAAAACTGAAACTACAACCTTTTTGGTTTTGAGACCAGTAGCATTTGTAGGATTTTTAACTCCTGTTCAGTAATAACTTTTGATGGAAATCCAATTCACATAACTTCATATGGTTACTAGGTGTACTGGGGTAGAAGGATTTAATGTTCTGAACAATATCTTAGGAGTTATGCTTTATCTCCCAAAACAGCACCATATTATCTACTACAAGTATTAATTCTATTCTCTGTTTTTAGATAATATGAACCTTGTGTTTAAACTAAATCAACTTTGGAATCCAGAACCTGAACTCAACCTTAACACTTGTTTTTAATACAGTAATAGTGTTGCAGTGCATTATTTGTTTGTGGTTAGCATAATTCACTTTGTGTCTAATTATAACACTAATAGTTCTCAGATGTTTGTTGGTAGTTGTATTGGTGTGTTACGTTTTTTTCTAGTAAGTGGTGATGTTTGAAGTGCTAGTTGTTTGCTTGTTTATTTTAGATTGTTGTCAACACGCTCCTTTGTGGTGTTTTGTTAAATCAGCCAACTACACCTTTTTGGTTTTAAATCAACTACTTGTGTGAGCAGTAGTGTTAACCTTGCATAACCCTAGTAAGTTTCCTAAAAATATTGTTATTTCATTCACTAGTTAGTTTAACATAGTTCATCTTGTTTCTCGGGTGTTGCACTAACTTTACTTGGGTATTATGCATGTGGATGTGATTGGTGTTAAATACTAAATCGTAATTGTTTGTACTTTGTAATGATTGTGGTATGGTTTGATTACTTCAAGAATGCTGTCAACACTTGTTTACTGCATTGGATTATTTGTTGAAGTGGTCTTAGTTGCTGTGTCTTATTAAATAGTCTAGTGCATCTATTTAGCTATTAATCAAACACTTGGGTGAACATTAGGGTTAGCCTTTGTTGGTTGATTGATTACTTACTAGAATGTGTCTTAGAAATATTAACATGTCTGCATGAGAGTGTGCTAGTGTTAATGTTAACACTTGCTTGTGTGATAACATACTTTTGTTTGAAGTATTTCCTAAACAGTTAAGATACTTTTGTTTGAAGTATTTCCTAAACAATTAACATACTTTTGTCTGAAGTATTTCCTGAAACTAATATAACATCTCTTGTTAAATGATATAATAACCCTAAGTGATGTGTTGTTTTAGTGTTCTGTAGAACTACCTTTTTAATACTCAGGGTTTTTGTGTATATTTTATTTGGAGAATCTGTTGTTTGTCTTATGTAATGTACCTGCACTTAAAGTATGGCAGGTACCTGTGTATAGTGAAAATCTTGGATCGATTCGTTTGCACACACAGTTTACGATATAATATCACAACAAAGTATCAATTTATTACAACGTTGATCCAGACTTAGAAAATATTCATTACAATTTGCATAGCGTAAAGCTAGCAGTGAACAGAGTAAACAGTGCAAAATTATTCTTCATGGATTCCCCATCATCAGCATGTGCCACAGGCGAGCATGTTGGTTGAAGACTCGAAACCCTTAGCAAAATCTCACTCATCTTCAGAACAATCTGCAATAAAAAATATATATTGCAACAACGTGGGTCAGAACCATTTAAAAATGGAACTGGCAAGTGACACTATGGTGGACACTTAGAGTAATAACTCTATTACCTATATGCTTATTTGGCTGGTGGAGCTCAAGGCTATTTTGCAGAAAGCAAGTTTTTTCCTAACTCCTTGAAACAACTTGACCTAGTTGAGACAAATATGGTATGAAAGACATAGTCTCCATCTACGGTTGTTCACCCATCAAGTTTTAATTTAAAAGTTGGAATGGTGGAATCGTCCGTTGACGTCCTCGTTTAGCTGCTCAGATTGTCCGTTTCAGGGGACACGGTTCAGTACTTAGATTTTAACTCTGCAGAGGTTGTGCACGTTCACCATTGTACCCATTCAACCCAAACTATCCTATACACTCTTGAAGTGTTAAGGAAAAGGAGAAGAATGAGACGAGATCTTTCAGAAGCATTTTCCCTCCCCATGCTGGCCTGACGCGCTCCACCTACAAAGCCTCTACCTCCACCTGTCAAGCCGGGGCGAGTCCACGCAGCTTAGTTGATCAAGCAAGAGCCCATATTGGCAATGGCTGCACGGGAAGCAATCTTCACTCGGAGTTCTTCAGATCCCTTTGTTCCTGGGTGGCCATCCACAAGTGAATATCCCAAAGGTAAAACCCCTAGGGACAACACTCAACTCATACAGCCAAGCAACCAATTCCACCCAAGTGTTTGATTATAACTTAGTAGAATTTAACATTTTATCAAAATAGTTTTGCATAGCATCATAATTCTACTAAGTATTTTCATGGAACCTAGACACAGGAATAAGGAATTCTAAACAGGTTTAGCATAGCATTTCTACTAAGTCCTAAACATGCTTACGAAAATAAACTACTCATGCATAGAAAAATACTAGGACTTTTATGAGGTGTGCCACTTGCCTTGGCAACCGGGAGTGCAACAGTTACAGTTGCAAAGACTCTCGTTTCCCTCAGAATAGTCTAACAAAATATAAAGCCACATATAAACACACAAACAATATAATCATACAAAAATATGCTATGCATGAGATGCAATAATTTAATTTCAGAAAAACTAATATATTTATCTCTTAGAATTTTTATGAAGTATGCATGATACTAAATTAAAGTTGTTTTCCAATTATTTAGACTTGAATAAAAGGGTAACTCTAGAATTTTGGTTTACAGTAAACAAATTTTATAACCAAAATTTTTTTAAAAAAATTTGCACAGAGGGCATCTAATCAAATTTTTAGCAATTTTATTTACTCAAAAATATTTTTTCTAACTAAAGTTATGTTAAAAGCACTTAAACTACTCACATGAATATTTGAAAAAATTTAATGTGCCAAAACAGAAAACTAATGAAGCCAAAATATTCTACTAGTTCTAAGGATTCCAAATATATAAAAATATTTAAATTTTGATAAACAGATAAAAAGTAATGATAAAAACAGTATGCGGGTTTTTTTCTGCAAAACTGCCAATTAAAATGATTTAAGAAAATCGCAGAAAAAATATTATCTGACGCGGCGCTGACGCGGCGTGCCACGCAAGCGTACCGGTTCGGGTTTTAAGTGATCTAATCCTGGCCGTGCACGCAAGATCTAACGGTTTAGATTAAAACGACCAAAACCGAGCGGCGCTTCGCCGGAACCCTAGCCGGAGACGAGGCCCGCGGCGGTGACATCGCCGGCGCACACGTTCCCGGCATTCTACTGCCTACGGAGACGAACGAGTCATACCCGAGCGTGGAGGAGGCCGAGGCGGAGACGATGGCGAGGTTGTAGACGATGGGGTGCACTGACGTGCCGGAATTTACTCGCCAGAGTCATGCTTGGCGGCGGTCCTCTTCGGTGTGGACGGAGACGAGGTTCTTCTGCCCGAGAACAAGCAAAAACTTGTAAAACGATGTGCAAGATCAAAATAAATCAAGAGGGAGTGGAGAGAGGTCTCGGGGTTCACGATTTTTGCCGGAGTCGCGAAATTTTGCCGGCGGCTACGGCGGAGCTCCGGGGATGCTCGCGGGCGGCCTGGTGGCTCTCGGGAGGTAGTGCTTGGAGCAAAAGAGAGAGGGGAGCGAGGGGGTCTTATAGCGAGCAATGGCCAAGGAAACGGGGAAGTAAATCAATCGCAATGAATCGATTTGATTCGGGCGTTTCTCGGCGTTCATCGCGGGCGTGATTTGGGGCGAGCCGTTGCCGCGGGAGGGATGACAGGTGGGGCCCACCTGTAACATCCCAGAATTTAAAAAAAAATTAAAACTTTGCATTCATGCATCATTCATCATATTGACATCACATTTCAATCACATAAGGACTAAATAAAAATTCAATTATAAATTTAAATAAATTATAATTCCATAAAGTTGTTTAATTGTACTCCTTATAAAATTCCTTTATATAAAATTATTTGTTAGACAAGAATGATACTAAAAAGTTGTAAATTTGATAAGCTTTCCAAAACATATTTTTATGAATTTTTTGAATTAATTTGATTAAGTTTAAAAATCATATTTGAAATCTGTTTTCAAAAACAGAAAAGGAATTAGAAATAAAAGTAACTGTTTTCGGAACGAAATGGGTCGTGGCCCGTGGCTATTCACCGCGCGCGCGAAGCACAAAGGCACGCCAGCGGCCCAGCTCTATCTCTCCCTCTCGCTGTCGCTGACAGGTGGGACCCACCTGTCATCTCCCCCGCAGAACCGTTCTTCCCCAATTCCCGCCCACGTCGCCGACCGAAAACGCATGGAATTGATTCGTTTGATTGCGGGAGATTTACTACGCCGTTTGCAACACCTCTTCCTCCTATTAAAAGCCACCGAGCTCCTCCGTGTTTTGCCCCAAACATCTCCTCCCAAGAGCCCCTGGGCTGCCCGCTAGAGACACCGCTTCTTCGCCGTCGCCGTCGGTGAGAACCTTGCCGTGCGCATACCCAGCCACCCCGGACCCTCCCATCTCTCCCTCTCTCTTTACCTCTTCCTTGCGAAGATTTTTGACACGGTTTAGAATTTGTTCCCGCAGCGCAACGCCGTGTCCGTGCTCGCCCGAGGAGAACCGCCGCCTCGTGCTACTCCAGCGAGCGATTACGAGAGGAGAAGTGCACGCCGGAGACCGCTACCTCGCCACCGTATCCGCATCGATCTCCCCTACGCCGCGGTATGCCCCGTTCGTCCTATAGCACCATAGAACTCATACGCTTGCGACGCCGGCCATGCCACCGCCGCAACCGGAGCGCCTCCGGCGACTCGCGTAGGCGCTTGGTCAGCGTGTTCTGGACCGTTGGATCTAGATCTAACAGATCCGTTTAATTTTAATTTTTTGTCGCGGTTGATTAATCTGGCGCGTCCGATTTCATTTAGATCTAACGGCTCCCGATCGCGATCCGCGTCGAAGCGGTACGGGCGAATCAGATCGTGTCGCGTGGCCGATTGTTTTTCTATTTCGAATATAATTTAGAAATTAAAACAAAAAACTATTGAAACTTGCAAAATTCATAACTTTCAATCTGTAAGTCCAAATTTGATAAACTTTATATCATTGGAAAGACTTGCTCATGTAGTTTATTTCTATATCATTAGTTTGTCGTTTTAGTGTCTTTAAAATTGTGAAGTTCACAGATTGGCATTTCGGCCATTTAAATTCATAATTTAAATATTAAAAATGTTTTTCATCTAAATCCAATTGTTGTGGAATAATAATTTTGCTCTCTGTCCAGAAATTGCAACATGAGTTGTTATTGAAAGTTTTATAAAAGAACTAAGTGATTGGAGTGTAGTATTTAAATTGACTATAATTGTTCTTTATATTTTAATTGTTAAAATAGAAAAATAAAATATTGTTCATTGCATTTCATGCATTAAATAAACAGAGAGAATACAATTGATAATAAGTTGTTTTGGTTATGTTCATAACATATCATGCATGCATACATATCTATGCTTTGGTGTTTTAAGTGTTGCATGTTGTGTTTATTTATTTTTGTATTGCTTGTTGTTAGATTGTGAAGAGGAGGAAGGATTTGCTTGTGATTGTTATTCTTCCTATGCTTGTACCTCCTGTTACCAAGGCAAGTTACATTCATATTATTACCCAATATTTTCTATATGCATTAGTAGTATATTTTGAGTAGTATGCATGATAGGAAATTTTTTTGAACTATTTTTATAATGCTAAGTTAGCTTATACTTTGCAAATATCCTAGTAGTGTGTAGTCACCGTTTTTCCTATGCAGCCATGAAAAGTTTTATTAGTTGCTTAGCTATGCTATAAAAGTGTTTACATACCATGTTAAAGAAATGTTTCTAAGTGTTAAAGTTAAAATACACATCTTGGTGGAATTGGTTGTTATGGTTTATGTTGAGTGGCTTTTGGGACTATGCTTGTGGTTGTCGTCGCCTAGGATGAATGTCTATTCTACTTAGGGCCATAAGCATGGTGATTGTTACCCAGAAGTTCACTTGTGGACGGCCACCCAGGAACAAAGAGATTACTAAGTCCCTCCAAGTTTAGAAGCTTCCCGTGCAGCCTTTTGACAATGGGCTCTGTCTAGAATAATTAAGTTGTGAGAGTGCAACCTGTCAGCTTGACAAGCAGATGTAGAGTTGGTAGGTGGAACGGGTCTTGCTAGTATGGTTGCATTCTTCTTCTGAAAGTTCTTGTCTCAATTCTCTCCTTTCCTTAATACACTCCGCGTGTATAGGATGTTTGGGTTAATTGAGTCTAAAGGTGAAAGTGCACAACCTCTGCAGAGTAGACAATCTGAGTACTTAGCCGTGTCCCCGGAAATGGACTACTTCGAGCAGCTGGACAAGGATGGACGGAGGATTCTCAACACTGTTTTCATAAAGTAAAATTTGACTAAGGAAAGAATTGTTGGTGCACTTGGGCTTTATCCCTTGGTGCCAAGTCTTTGAGAAATAAAAGTGTTTTACAAAAGATAGGAGAAAACATGCTTTCTGCAAAATAGCCTCCAACCCCACCAAGCCAAATATGCATGTAGATTCTAGACTTGTCATTTTATATCTACCATAGTCACTTGCCAAATACTTCATTGTATTGACCTCCTTCGGGGGCTGCATATTCAAATGTGCAGGTAATTCAGATGAAGAATACGTTTGGACTCGAGTCTACACCCAACATGTCTGCCCGTGGCGCATGCTTGAAGATGAGGCTCATTTCTTTTCGCTTTTGTTGTGAACTCTGAATTTAGCTAGCCTTCATGGCTATGCACCTTGTAATAAAGCTATACTTAGCTATTTTTGGATCTCGTTGTAGCAATATGATACTTATGCAATGATACTTTATATTTTATACTGTGATGCTGGTAGTGATCCAGGGACTAGCACATAACAAAGGTGTTCCAACTTTAATAAGAGTTGGGGCGCTACAAAATGGTATCAGAACAAAGTGTTGCTTGTAGGTTCGAGCCCTTAGGATTGGTTAAGCCCCTTTTTGGTCATGATATTACCATCTTTGAAGTATGTTGGATCCTAGCGGCATAGTGGGATGAAGCGGCCCGGGACAAACTTTACATGTCCGTGTACATGAGACCTATTCCACAACATAAGTGGCTGGCCGGGTGTCTGTCTCTCTCACTATAGTGAAAGTCCAATTTACAAAGAGTTGTTAATAATTGTTGATCCCCTTAATATTTTGACTTAGTATTTTCTAAATTAATAATGCACACCATGACTAGTACTACTTTACCTTATGCATTTCTTGTTTTAATTCTTGTCTTTCTACCTAAAGGATGACGAGCTTCCACTTCACCACCGCGGAGGACTTCGAGAACACCCGTTTTGGCTGCTACCTCCTCGACATCGGCGAGAAGTTAGGGTTACCGCTACCTCAAGTCAAGGGCTTCATCCTGAAGAAGTTTAACAAAGAGGGTTGGGGAATAAAAGCAACTCAGCCAGGACGTGGAGAAGAGCCTCCGCTGGAGATCAAAATTGTTAGCGACTCCAAAGATAAAGGACTCAATCTAGTCATGCAAGATCTGATTGGGCGCCTCTGCGGACGCTACAGCACAGAGTTGAGGGGCCACTATTCCATTTTCTTTGGAAGGAGAAACGAGGATGGAGAACCTTACCTTTTTTATGTCGGAGAAAGAGGCAAGGCAAAGCCCCTTAGTCTTTATTTCCAGGAGTTGGAAATCCTCGTCACAGAACTTTACGAGGATAGACACACCGAGCTCTTGAAGAACGATGAGCTATTTGCCTTACTGAAGGAGAACGAGGAGAAGATGAAGGCTCAGGAGGAAGTGACTAAGGCACAAGAAGAGAGGTTCGCTGCACAAGAGGAGAGGTACAAGAGACAGGAGAAAAGAGGGCAAGAGAAGAACAAGACTATCAGAGAACAGAAGGCAGAACTCGAGAGCAATGAAGTCGAGTTCGAGGCTGATAGTGACTTGATCAAACGCCTTCATACTGAGAAGAGGGAGCTGCAAGAAAAGAACTCTGCCCTGGAAAAAGAAGTGAAGGAACTCAAGGAGGTACTCGACAATGAAGGAATCGAGATTCAAGAAATTGAAGAAGAAGAAGATGACATGGTCGAGTAGTTAGTTAGTGAGACTACCATTTATCATACACCTCATTGTTATCTTAGTCTTGACCTACCAACTTGTGGTAAGGCAGTACCTTCCCTTGTATCCTCAGAACCTCGCGAGTTTATTTTCCAAACTTTTATATCGTTTTCCTTAATCCAAAGGTTCTGATTTGTGTGTTGGTTGTTTTTATAAGTTTGTTGTGGATTGCTTGACTTGATTATTTTGTGCATGGATAGGATTCCTCCTTATTGTTCTATCTATCCTTTACTCATCCATGCTAAAAACCCCATAGATTCCTCCACGTCGTGATTCCGACAACAACGAGGCTATGCAACAGCTGATGGCAGCTCAAGCCCAACTGATGACTATGATGACTCAGTTCATTGCAGCATCCAACAACAACAACAACAACAACAACAACAATAACAACAACCCGCCACCACCACCACCACCACCACCTCCAGTGGAAAAACTTGCAAGATTCCTAAGGCTTAGGCCTAATAAGTTTTCCTCTGCTACCGAACCAATAGTGGCGGATGATTGGCTCCGTTCAGTCAACAAGGACTTAGTAACTTGTGAGTGTTCTGAGGCCGAAAAGGTGAGGTTCACAACACACCTGTTGGAAGGACCTGCTGCACTGTGGTGGGAGACTTATCAAGTGACTCATCCATTGGATGGCATGACTTGGTATGCGTTCAAGGAAGGTTTCCGCAATGCTCACATTTCCTCTGGAATAATTAACCTGAAGAAAGAGGAATTTCGCAGCTTGAGGCAGTGAGGTAGAACTCTGAAGGAGTATATGGATGAATTATGTATGCTATCAAGGTATGCACCAGAAGACATTGACACTGATGCTAAGAGGAAGGAAAAATTCCTCAATGGACTTAGGGGAGAACTGAAGATACCCTTGTATGTGGCATATGCTCCTAACTATCAAGCTCTGCTGGAATAGGAAGAGGAAGTTCAGTGCAAGTAAGGTTCATTCTGAAGGGACATACAAGAAACCGCACACCTCTGAAGTCAGTGGCCATAAACCCTGGAATTATTCGAACAGCGGTAGTGGCCAAAACATCATGGTCATAACCACAATGGAGGATACAAAGGAAACAATGGAGGGTACAAAGGAAATAATGGTGGATTCAAGGGAAACCATCACCATGGCCATAATCATGGAAATGGTAATCCCCGTCCTAACTATGAAGGGAATAAAGACTTGTCTAATGTGTCGGGTTATGACTCCCAAGAATCGGGGGTAGTCACTTCCTGAAGTGTAGTTCGAAAGGGGATTGAACGCGGAGGTCTAAACCCTCAAGTGGCTCCGCGACGTTGCTCGCCGGACCCGAAGAAGACGCACACCTGACCACGCGAAAACACCGTCCTTTACCCAGGTTCACGGCCCTCGTGAGGAGGTAAGACCGCTACTCCTGCATGCTTGTATTATATGTGGGAGGTTACAGTACAATTGAGCTTGCTGGAAGCCCCCTTGAGGCAGTTCTTGCCTGGGGTGGGAAGCGATGATCTTCTTGCTCCTCTAGCCAGAGGCTCATCTAACTAGAGCTGCTAGGGTTTACAAGGGTGTTTTGCACGCTTGGAGCCGACCCTTGCTATTATGGATGTCTTCTCCCTTTTATAGGCGCCTCCGGTCTTCTTCTTCGGCTTGGCCTTCAAGGTGGCTCCCACTTGCCAGTGGCGGGGAGGAGCACGAGTCCACCGCGCTCCGTTCGTCCATGGACTCGGTCCATTGTTGATAAAGGTGGCGCCGTGGCCGACAGGCAGCCGACCGCGCTTGTACCGCCCGCAGAGCGGGAAGTCTCTGAGGTAGAGCCCATGATGACGATCTCCGTTGGAGGGTTGCGCCGTCCACCTGCTTTATCGTCAGAGTAGAAGGTCCTCACAGCTGTGCAGCAGGCGGAGCAGCTTTGTTGACCGCTTTATCGCCAGGGACAGCGACGGGGGTGTGAGCGCCTCTGTACGAGCGTGGCAGAGATCACGTGCGCTCTGTCGGGGTTCCTTGGCGACGACGTTTCCCTTCAGGCCTGAGGGGAGATTCCTGCCGGACTTACCTCAGGCGGGTTGGTTCTTTGACGGGGAGGATCCCCTGAGGCGAGGGGTCCCTTGAGGCCATCGCTCCCTCTTCAGGCCCTCAAGGGGAGTTGCCTCTCGAGGGTCCCGTCAGGCGGAGTCGCCTACTCCTTAGCCGTTTGTCTGTCTTGCCCGCGAGCGAGGACTGGGGGGGATGGGATCTTGATACCCCAGTTCCCACTGGGACGACAGTAGCCCCCGGGCCCATGATGGGCACGACTGAGCTCATGAGCTTAGGCGAAGCGTCGTGGGGCCTTAGTGCCCAGCCGGCCCGAGCCACGCGGCACTTAGACGGCTAACGGCTTTGCACGATCCGGGGCGTGAGTCGTGGGGGGTCCCACCACGTCCCGGTAACTGCTCTTTGGAGGGGACATAAAGCCCGAGCGCTGCGTCGGGGAGCCGTTACCGTTCCAACTCTTCGCAGAAAATTCCACTCCATAGAGTTCTCCGCCTCCGCGCTCTCCTCCGAGTTCCTATTCTCCAACTCCTTCCAGCCTCCGCGCCCGTGACGATGAGTCCTCTCAAGAGCAAGGGCAAGGCCGCCGCGGGGTCTTCTTCCCAAGCGGAAGCCACGGAGACCATGATGGGCGCGGCGCTAATCGGCGTGCGCGTCAACGAGAAAGCGCTCTCCAAGGTCCACTACTTGGTGGCGGACCGGACGAACGAGCACGGCGCCACCGCCCTGAAGCCCGCGGCGCATGGGAAGCGTCCGCGGGGATTCTTCCCGGTCTTCCAGCACTGCCTGGCTGCGGGACTGGTGCCGCCTTTCTCTCCGTTCCTGGAGGCGGTGCTGGCGTTCTACCAGGTACAGCTGCTGCACCTGCACCCCAACTCCATCCTCATCCTCGCCATCTTCGCCTACCTCTGCGAGGCGTACCTGGGCCTGAAGCCCACGGTGGGGCTGTTCCGGTGCTTCTACGCGCTCCGGAACACGGCGAAGAACGAGCGCTCCGGGTGCGTCTCGTTCCGCATCATCGATGGCATGGGGGGTTTTTATATCCCCATGTCCTGGAGCGAGGGCAGGGCCATCACGTCCGTGACGAAGAAGGTAGAAGACTTCCGCCAGAAGTGGTTCTTCGTCGGGGTGGAGCGTCCCTGCGCCTTCCTCGAGGTCCCTGACGAGCCTCCAGTGAAGAACTCCCACTGGGGCAAGGCTACCTTCGACGGTGCCAAGAACGCGAGCTTGATGGGGCGCCTGAGCTTCCTTCGCGAGGAGGGCCTCACAGGGCAGATGGTCGTGGCGGACTTCGTGACCCGCCGCATCGCGCCCCTCCAAGCTCACTCGGTCCCCATGTGGATGTACTCGGGGCCGAACGACAAGATGCGGCTCCACGTCGAGGACAACGACAAGGACGTCGTCGACAACATCCTCTCCGCGCTATTCTGCAACCCCTCCGTGCTTCCTGTGGACGAGGTCCGCGCGGTGCTCTGGCCCCTTCACCAGTACAACTTGACGGAGCGCATGGCCCGCCTAGAGCAGATGCCTTCGTTCTCCCCGACAGGCCCGGCGGAGTCTGATGCGCCGCTGCCGGCCCCGCGGGGAGCGGAGGGGGCCGATTCTTCCTCGGCCTCCGGAGCTTGCCAAGGCGAGGAGGAAGCTGCAGCCGAGGAGGTCTCCTCTTCTAGGGCTGGGCCTATTACTGACGAGATTCGCGACATCTCGTCAGGCGACGAAGACGCCTTCGTGGTGGCGTCCTCGCGCCCCGTGGAGGAGGAAGCTAGGGAAGGGGAAGCCTCAGGTGCGGAGGACTCCCCGGGAAGGCGCGGCCTTCGCACCAAGGACGTCGTTGACCACGCAAGGGTGAGGCCCTCTGACGTCCCTTCCAAGAGGAAGGCGGAGGCGCCCCCCCCGTGAGGCCGGCTGCTAAGCCCTTTCCCTCATGGCGCTCGTCAGGCCTAGCGTGGGTTGACGCTGGCGCTCCCCCTCCAGGGTAAGTTTTCATGTTGCAGGGTCGTTTACCCTCTTGGTTTCTATTTTCATCTCACTCTTTGCTGAGGTTTCCCTTGCGCTCTTGACAGCGGACCTGCGCCTGCCAAGCGCCGCCGGCTCCGCAAGGCGTCCGAGGTGAAGACCGCCACGGCAGGGCGTGGCTGACGAGCCCGCGAGGCCTGAGGGGACGGCCCCAACGGCCCCCCTTGGGGAGGCGCCTCAAGTAGAAGCGACGGCACCCCTCGCGAGGGCGGCTGGTCCACCTGAGAAGGAGAGCGTCGTAGGCCCGGACGCTCCCGCAGCACCGCGTGAGTCTCCGTTGGTGGAGGGCTCGGAGGCGAGGAGTTCTGCGCCACCTCGTGCCGCCACTCCGCCTCGCGCGGCTACGCCTCCGTGCGAGGTCACTCCGCCACGCGAGCCGACGCCGCCGCGCGTGTCGACTCCTCCGGTTGTGCCTGCTGCGTCGCCAGCGCCCAACGCCACTGCGCAGCCCATGACGGAGGCATTCGAGGCGCCGGCGGGAGCGGGCGCGTCTGCCGGGGACGGTTCCTCCTCTTCTCCGCGCCAGGCTGAAGGCGAGGAGCGCCTCTCGGCTGCAGGGCCTGAAGGGGGCGCGGGCATGGGCTCCGGCGGGGCTCAAGCCAGCCCCCTTGACCTTCCCGCGGCCGGTCATGCGGCATTTGACGCCGAGGCTGGCACTTCTGCGAGCCGAGCCCTGGTGCTCCGCGGGTGGGACTGGAGCGCGGGGCGTCGCGAGGCCGCCTTTGGCCTCGTGAGGGAGTCCCTGGAGGGCTTAGAGGTGCACCTCGCCCTTGGGGACATATGGCTCGCTCAGCGGCAGAAGGAGCTGGCGAAATCATGGGAGTCCTTCCACGCGGCGGTCGAGGCGCGCCGGCTGGAAGACTTGGCGCTGCAGGCCGCCCGCGAGGAAGCCGTCAACTTCGCCAAGGAGACCCTGAAGCGGCCGCCCGCGACGCTGCGGAGCTGCTCCTCCCCCTTCAGGCAGAACGCGACGCTGCGGCGAAGCTCCTGCACGAGGTCGGGGCGGAGCGCGAGACGATGGAGGGCTCGTTGGCGCAGAAGCGCCGCGAGCTGGGCCAGCTAGAGGCCCAGCTGCTCTCCACCCACCAGACCGCAACGGCTGCTCTGGAGGAGGACTGCAAGGCCTTTGCCAAACGCGAGCGACAGCTGTTCCTCAAGGAGGAGGAGCTGCAGCAACGCGAGGAGCAGCCCCTCCAGGCGGAGAAGGATCTGGCTGCTCAGCGCGAGGCCCTCGAGGAGCGAGAGAACGAGCTGGCCCAGGCGAATCTGAAGTACGAGGACAACGTTGCTACCCAGAAGGTGACTTACGAGCGCTTTGAGCGGCGCTTCGCCGAGAAGAAAAAGGAGGCCGAAGACACCCTCGCGGAGCGCGAGAAGCAGTTCTGCAGGTCCACTTCCCAAAAGTATCGCGACATGGCCCAGGCGGAGGAGGACCGCTTCAAGGCCAAGCACGCCGCGGACGCTCGGAAGATCGCCGAGCTCGAGAAGGTCAACTCCAAGCTGGAGGCCCGTCTTACTCGCGCTAAGGACGGCCGCCGCCGGGCGGAGGAGGCTCGCACCGAGGCTGTCCACAACCTCAACTCCCTCGCCAAGGACGTGGAGGAGTAGGTGGCCCCGACGATGCGGCGGGCGGCGGAGGCTTCGGACTCCGCCAACGCGGCTCGGGCACTCACGAAGCAGCGCGAGCGCTTGTTCAAGGCGCTGGTCGCTTGTGGCAACGAGCTAGCTTTGTAGCTCGGAGCAGATGCGCCGCACACCAACGTTCGAGGCCGCGGCGACGTGGCCATGTACTTGGTCTACTTCGAGCAGCTCTTCGCCGCGCTTGAGAGTCCCGTCGCCGAGATCCGGGAGATGATCGAGGACGAGAGTCGGCAGCTCTTGGGGGTGGTGGTGGACCGCATCTTCACCAACCTCAAGCTTCTCACGCTAGGCTTCGACCTGGGTTCTGTGACCGGAGCCGCCCAAGGCGAGGACGCACAGCGGGTCTCATGTTCCCTCCGCGAGCAGGTGGACGCCTTCTGCAACCGCTTCATGCGTGCGGAGGCTGCGCCGGAGGACAGCGAGGAGGAGGCCTGCTCTGCTGAGGCTGACGAGGCCGCCGCTGAAGAGGTCCGAGATGGCGCTGCTTCTCACTGAACCATCCTCTATTGCGCCTGCGAGCGTTTGTATCTGCACCAGCTGTGTGCTTTTAGACACCTTAAGACCTTTTGGCCTGTAATATACCTTAATTGTTGTTTTAATCCGAGTTTGTCTGCCTCTCGTGAGATCTCTTTGGACTCATCTTCATGTCTATTTGTTCTCTGCGTCATTAGGTCCCGTCTCTTCACGCCATGACTCCGCCACTTCGGTATGCGGGATCAATGACTCCGCAAGGTGAGGGGGAGTTTAGGCCTAGGAGAGGTAAGAGCCTTGAGTCACGATGCTCAAGTGCCCCCCTTAGACGTGCGAGTAGTCCATGAAGCGTAAGGGAAAGCGAAGTCGCTCGAGGGGCAAAGACGCGCTTTCGGGATAGAGAAAACGTTTTTAAAGCGTGGGTGCGAGACTTAGCTTCTCGAGGTTTTCGCTCTGCGAAGGCTGTTCGCCTGGCGAGGTTGCCCGCTTGAGAGGACGCTCCTGTGGAGGCATTTTGCCTGGCGAGGTTGCCCGCTTGAGGGGTTGCTCCAGGGGAGGCATTTATCCTGGCGAGGTTACCCACTTGAGGGGTCGCTCCTGGGGAGGCATTCTGCCTCGCGGGTGGAATCTTACCTGCAGGTATTAGAGGGGCGAACCCAAACGCTAGAACACGGATCGAGGGATCGTGCGCGCTTATAGGTCCCCTCAGGCGTTCCTTGCGAGGAGAGTAAGTACCAAGGTCCTCTATAGAGATGGCTTGTTTGTGGGGAATTGCCCTCTAGCCAGAGCTCGGACTCTTGGATTTTGCAGTGATGCTGGTGTGTCATTTTAGGCACTGGCACCATACTCAGCCCCCGCTCGTGAGGTACGCATATGGAGAGATATAAGCGCACGCTTCAACAATAGTAATGCGTAAATATAAAAACCCCACAAAAACGTTTTTTAAGCGGCGCCGAAGCGCTAAGTTCACTTAGGAACGAGATTGAGTCATTATGCTTGGGGTTGCCAAGTTAATGCTCTGACCATGTCGAGGCATGGGGACCACCTGTTGGTGGCTGAGACTCTCAGCGTCCTGAGGTTGCTCGTTTTAATTGAGAGCTCGGAGGGTTTTTCCCTCGACCGAAGCCTTTGGGGCTTTGGAGGTTTAAGCCGTTGGCGTTTTAACCTCTGGAGACAAGAATGCTTGGAGGTTGAGCCGTAAGCTTCCTCGTTCGCTAGGAGTCTCGACGTGACAATGATCACGTGCGTGGCAATGACCACGATTGCGTTTGTTCCCTTAGGAGACAAAGCATTTTTTTGAGGTTTAAGCCTTTTGGCGTTTTAACCTCTAGAGTTGACATTGCTTGGAGGTTGAGCCGTAAGCTGCCTCTTCCGCTTTGTTTTCTCGATGTGACAATGATCACGGTTGTGGCAATGACCACTTTGGCATTTGTTCCTTTAGGAGACAAAGCTATGTTTTTGGAGGTTTAAGCCTTTCGGCGTTTTAACCTCTAGAGACGACAAATGCTCAGAGGTTGAGCCGTAGGCTGCCTCGTCCGCTTGACGTCTCGACGTGACAATGATCACGGTCGTGACAATAATCACTATTTTTTTACTTGTTCCTGGCGGATACAAAGGTTTGAGAGGTTTAAGCCTTGAGCTTTTAACCTTGAGGGACAAAAAGGTGCTTGGAGGTTGAGCCGTGGGCTGCCTCTTTCGCTAAATGCCCTGACGTGATGATGATCACGGGTAGAACTTGCGTAGATGCATGATGTTCCATGGGTTCATGACGGGGATGCCGTCTTCCGTCTCGAGGCGTGCCGCGCCAGGCCTGGCGATGTGGGTGACCCTGTAGGGACCATCCCACATCTGGGACAGCTTGTGGAGGCCTTCCCTGGAGAGGACTCGTCTGAGGACGAGATCGCCTGCCTCCAGGGTGCGCGAGCGCACATTGCGGCTGTGGTAGCGCCTCAGGGACTGCTGGTACTTGGCCGCCCGTAGAGCGGTGCGGCGTCTCAACCCTTCAAGGAGCAGCAGGTCGTCGTTGTGGAGTTCCTCTTGCTGGTCCTCATTAAAGGCCAGGACCCGTGGGGACCCATGCTTTATCTCTGCGGGGAGGACTGCTTCGGCTCCATAGACGAGTGTGAACGGCGTTTCCGCGGTGGGCTTGGGTGGCGTCATACGGATGGACCAGAGCACCGAGGGTAGGTCGTTGATCCAACCCTTGTCGTGGCCCTTGAGGACATCGAAGGTCCTGGTCTTCAAGCCTTTGAGGACTTCTACGTTTGCGCGCTCAGCCTGTCTGTTGCTTTCCGGATGGGCGACTGAGGCGAAGCAGAGCTTGATGCCCATTTTCTGGCAGTATGCTCTGAAGATGCCGCTTGTGAATTGCGAGCCATTGTCGGTGATGATGCGGTCTGGCACTCCGAAGCGGCAGACCAGGCCTCTGATGAATTTCACTGCCGCGCCTGCTGTGATTGTACGCGTCGCCTCCACTTCAGGCCATTTTGTGAACTTGTCGATGGCCACGAAGAGGTAGCGATATCCTCCTTGCGCTGTTGGGAAATGTCCCAGGATGTCCAGCCCCCAGACCGCAAACGGCCACGAGAGCGGAATGGTTTGTAGGCCCAGCGCTGGTTGGTGGATTTGCTTGGCGTGGAATTGGCAGGCTTGACAAGATTGGATGATGTCTGTTGCATCTTGAAGCGCTTGAGGCCAGTAGAAGCCGCTCCTGGAGACTTTTCCTGCGAGGGTGTGGGCGCACGAATGGTGGCCGCATTCCCCGCTGTGGATGTCCTTAATCAGCAGTTTTCCTTCTTCAGGAGGGACGCACTTGAGCGCGATGACGTTTGGGCGCTTGCGGTAGAGATTTCCTTCGAGGACTTGGTACGATTTTGCTTGGCGGGCAATTCGCTCCGCTTCAACATCTTCCTCGGGAAGGATCCCGTTGTGGAGGTAGTCTTTGATCTCGTCGATCCATCCTGCCTCTTGGCGCACCGCTGTGAGCAACAGACGCTCCCCTGTTGGGGGCCCGCAGCCTGGGGCTCCGCTTGCAGGTGTTGGCGGGAGCGTTTCTTCTGTGCTGGCGGGCAGGGACACAAGAGGCGCTTTATGGATGCCTTGACGAGCCTTTCTTCAAAGACACCTGGCAGCTAGGCTTGCCTCTTTGACGCGCGCTTGGCGATGTCATCAGCCTCTTGGTTCTCCTTTCTCGGGATGTGCATGAGCTCCATTCCCCTGAAGTTCTTCTCCAACCTACGGACCTCTTCAAGGTATGCGGCCATGTGGTCGTCCTTGTCCTTGTAGCTTTTGTTGGAGAAGTTGACGAGCAGCTGGGAGTCGCCTTTGATGAGTATATGCTTGACGCCTAGGGCAGTTGTGGCGGCGTAGGCCAGCAAGCAGCCCTTCATACTCGGCGATCTTGTTGGATATCTTGTCGATTCCGAAGCACAGCTCGACTGCGTAATACAACTTGTCGCCTTTTGGTGAGGTTAGGACTACACCTGCCCCACCGTGGCGACAAGCAAAAGCTCCGTCAAACTTCATGGTCCAGTAACTGGGCATTGCTGCTCCAGAGGACTCGTGCTCTTCTTCCCAGGGCTCTTCAGGGGTTGGATCCGTCCATTCGGCGACGAAGTCTGCCAGCTCTCTTCCTTTGATTACCCTTGTGGTATCGAAGCGCAAATTGAATGGCGGTAGCTCGATGTTCCATCCTGCGACACGATCTGTCGCATTTGGGTTGCGCAGAATTTGCTCCCGGGGGAAAGAGGTTACCACCATGATGGGGTGCCCCTGGAAGTAGTGCCGCAGCTTTCTTGAGGCGATGAGGAGTGCGAGTAGAAGCTTCTACTGCATAGGGTACCGCTCACGAGCATCACGCAGTACTGTGCTGACGAAATAAACTGGATGTTCGACGAGAGTGGTTTCTTTTTCCTTGGCGTGTTTCTCCTGAGGTGGCCCAGTTTTGCCTTCGATGGGGTCAGCTTCAAGAGGCTTGTCCTGGGCCTCGAGGGTGTTGGCCTCGAGGGACGTTGCCTCGAGGTGCTTCGCCTCGAGGGGCTTGGCCTCGCGGGGCGTGGCCTCGAGGGATGTGGCCTCGAGGGACGTTGCCTCGAGGGGCTTGGCCTCGAGGGACGCGGCCTCGAGGGACGTGGCCTCGAGGGATGCGGCCTCGAGGGGCTTGGCCTCGCAGTGTCCCTCCTGGGCCTCGAGTGTGTTAGCCTCTTGAGGCTCCTCGGTCCCTTCGGCATGAACCTCTTGCAGCAGTTGACTCGGGGCGGTCCCCTCTTGAGGCTTTGGGCCTGGCGTGGGCCTTGTGATGACCGCCCCTCCGTCGAGCTCTTTATCAGGAGGCTTCTTCTTTGGAGTGGTTGCACTCTTCTTGTGAAGTACAGGCTCCTCTCTTTCCACCACAAGGACATCACTGGCTGTTTGTGGGGTAGCTGACAAGTACAACTTCAGGTGCTCGCCAGGTCTTGGGGCGACCATTACAGGTGGGCTGCCCAAGTACTTCTTCAAGTCCTCAAATGCTTTTTCAGCTTCAGGGGTCCACTTGAAAGTGCCTGTTCTCTTCATGATCTTGAAAAACGACAGGGCTCTTTCGCCGAACTTGGAGATGAATCGACCCAAGATGGCCATGCAGCCTGCCAGGTGTTGCATGTCCTTGAGCCTGCTTGGAGGTTGCATGCCTTCTATGGCCTTGATTTAGTTTGGGTTCGCCTCTATGCCCCGATGGGACACGAGGAAACCCAGCATTTTGCCTGAACGTACTCCAAAGACGCACTTGGCGGGGTTGAGCTTGATTTTCACCTTGCGCAGGCTGGCGAAGGTTTCTTCCAGGTCTCCGAGCAGTGTATTTCTTTCTCGTGAATTCACGACGATGTCATCAACATATGCTTCCGCGTTTCGCCCCATTTGCCCGCCAAGGGCTATCCTCATTAACCTCTGGAAAGTGGCTCCGGCATTTTTTAGGCCGAAGGGCATGCAGACGTAGCAATACACACCACATGGGGTGAGGAAAGCCGTCTTCTCCTCGTCCTCTTTAGCCATCTTAATCTGGTGATAACCAGAGAAGGCATCGAGGAAACACAGGAGTTCGCAGCCTGCCGTGGAGTCCGCGATCTGGTCAATTCTTGGCATGGGGTAAGGGTCCTTGGGGCAGGCCTTGTTTACGTCGGTGTAGTCGATGCAGAGGCGGCCTCCGCCGGCGGGTTTTGGTACCACCACGCCATTGGAGAGCCAGGTGGGGTGCGCGACTTCGCGGACTACATTTGCCGCTTTGAGCTTCTCGACCTCCTTGACGATGAATGCTTGCTTCTCGGGGGTTTGCTTTCTGCTTGACGGGGCGCGCGTTTGGGCACACGGCCAAGTGGTGCTCGATCACCTCCCTCGGTACACCAGACATATTGTACGGTGTCCACGCGAACATGTCAGAGTTTGCCTGGTGGAAGGCGACGAGCGCGCTTTCCTATTTGGGAGGTAGCGCGGCGCCAATGGTGACGCTAGCCACCGAGCCTTCAGCCCCCGAGCTCCCTGAGGTCAGTGGGATCTTCTTGGTAGCAGCTGCGTCCTGAGAGAACAACTGCTTCTTCTTCTTGGGCCTCTCGAGAGGCTCTTGTTCCTCGTCTGCGGGGAAGGCCATGGCGGCGATATTGTAGGCCGTCTCCACAGCGTGCGTGGCGTCCAGGACATGCCCACGTATGGTGATCGTGCCGGCGCTGCCGGGGATCTTGACCATGTTGTACGCATGGTGCGTGACGGCCATGAACTTCACGAGCGCGGGGTAGCCGAGGATGGCATTGTACGGCAGGCCGATGTGCGCAAGATCGAAGTCAATGTGCTCGGTGCGGTAATTTTCCTCGCTCCCAAAGGTGACGGCAAGCCCGACCTGGCCTAGAGGCTGGATTGAGCCGCTGGTGACCCCCGTGAAGGGCCTCGAGGGCATAAGCCTCTCGTAGGGCACTTGAAGCGCTTCGAACGTATCAATGGAGATGACGTTCAGGCCTGCTCCACCGTCGATGAGTGTCTTGGAGACAGCCACATTGTCTATGGTGGGGGTGCAGACCAGCGGGAGGGTTCCAATAGTCTTGGTGGACTTGGGGTGGTCCTGAGCGTCGAAGGCGATGGTGTACTGCGACCACTTGAGGGGCCTAGAGGTTTCTGTGCTTGGGAGGGCAGCGTTGAGCTCGCGGGCGAACTGCTTGAACTGGTTGTTCGACTTTGGCGCCTGCGCGCCTCCTAGGATGCAGGCAATGGCGCCCCTCGGGGCTTGGTAGCCGCCATCTTCCTCGTCAGGGAGGTTGCCGTTCTTTTCAGCGGCGTTGGCTCGATTTCCAGATGGTTTCTGGTAGCCGCCCTTGCGTCCGCCCCCGCGGTAGCCACGGCCTCGACCGCGGCCGCTGTTGTCTTCTTCTTGCTTGCGCTCCTTGCTCAACCTTTTGAGGTCGTAGCGGGACTCCGTAGAGTGGCCGCGCCTGTTGTGGTAGATGCGGAAGGGGCGGTGATCATCTTTCCTTTCTCCAGCCTCGGTGCCTTTTGTGTCCAGCTCTGTCACGAGAACCGCGGTGGCCTTGCACTTGAGCTCCTCCTTCTTCTTCTGGCTCTTGGACCCCTCAGCGTGATCGTCCCCTCTCGAGGACATTTTCACGAAGAGGAGTCCCTCTTGAGCCTTGGCGCACTTGTCCGCCATGTCAAACAGCTTGACCACAGAGGTGAGCTTGTCGTGGATGCCCAGTTTCTCAAGCATCCTGTTGTTGGTGACGCCCTCGCGGAAGGCGGCGATGACTTGAGTGTCGGGGATGTTCGGGATCTTGTTGCGCACTTGGATGAAGCGCTGGATGTACTTGCGGAGCGTTTCGTCCTTCCTCTGCACCACAGCGCGCAGATCGTTGTGGCTGAGGGTGCGCTCGTACGTCCACTTGAAGTTGGAGATGAACTGCTTGCAGAGCTCCTCCCAGGAGTTCACAGAGTCCTCCGGGAGGTTCAGGAGCCACGACAGCGCAGAGTCACGTAGCGCTTGGGAGAACCAGTTGGCCATGACCTTGTCGTCTCCTCCCGCAGCTTGGATGGAGGTGGTGTAGAGCTGCAGGAACTCGACGGGGTTGCTGGAGCCGTCGTAGCCCTTGGGAAGAGCCGACCTGAACTTCTGCGGCCAGACCACGCGGCGCAGGGAGCGAGTGAACGCCATGCAGCCTGAGGTGTACGTAGCGACCCCGTGCTGAAGCGCGTCGCGGTTCTGCTGCCCCGCCTCGCCGAGCTCCTCCACGAGCCTGTTCTGGCGGTCTCGCTGGAGCTCCATCCCCACACGGGCGTCGGGTGCGGTGCGCTGCACAATCATGCAATCGCGCGGCGAGGTCGCGTGCGAAGCAGCCCTCTGTGCCGTAGCCGGCGCAGGCCCCAGAGTTGGCAGAGGCGCATTTGTTGCGACCGTGCCCGTGAGAGAGGGGTGCGCGCTGGACTGCGACGGAGCGGGGCGCGTCGTGGCGATGCCGACGAGGTGGTTGAGGCGTTGGAGCCACTGCTCGTGGGCCTCAGCGGTGGGCTGGTAGCGGAGCAGCTCGTGCGCCATGAGCAGTGCGGTGTGGGGCGCAGGGTCGGTTCTCCCCGGGCCCGAGCCGCTTGGGCGCTGCGACGGGTGCGGCGACTGCGCGTCCTCCTGGTGCTCGGCGTCGTGCTCTGGCTCCTCCGCGTGAGGGCCAGAGGGGACATGCTCCTCTTGGCGGGGTCGGCCCCGCCTTGCGCGGGTGGTCACGGCGCCTAGGGGCGCGCGTGCTCCCTCGGGCGCGCGTCGGCTGACTCGAGCGGTGCGAGTGGCGCGCGTGTTCACCATGGTGCGGAGACGAACTCGAAGGTTGTTGACGCGCCTCAATCCCCTACCGCGTTTGTTCCCCTACCTGGCGCGCCAAATGTCGGGTTATGACTCCCAGGAATCGGGGGTAGTCACTTCCTGAAGTGTAGTTCGAAAGGGGATTGAACGCGGAGGTCTAAACCCTCAAGTGTTTCCGCGACGTTGCTCGCCGGACCCGAAGAAGACGCACACCCGACCACGCGAAAACACCGTCCTTTACCCAGGTGCACGGCCCTCGTGAGGAGGTAAGACCGCTACTCCTGCCTGTCTGTATTATATGTGGGAGGTTACAGTACAATTGAGCTTGCTGGAAGCCCCCTTGAGGCGGTTCTTGCCTGGGGAGGGAAGCTATGATCTTCTTCCTCCTCCAGCCAGAGGCTCATCTAACTATAGCTACTAGGGTTTACAATGGTGTTTTGCACGCAAGGAGCCGACCCTTGCTACGATGGATGTCTTCTCCCTTTTATAGGCGCCTCCGGTCTTCTTCTTTGGCTTGGCCTTCAAGGTGTCTCCCACTTGCCAGTGGCGGGGTGGAGCACGAGTCCACCGCGCTCCGTTCGTCCATGGACTCGGTCCATTGTTGATAAAGGTGGCGCCGTGGCCGACAGGCAGCCGACCGCGCTTGTACCGCCCGCAGAGCGGGCAGTCTCTGAGGTGGAGCCCATGATGACGATCTCCGTTGCAGGGTTGCGCCGTCCACCTGCTTAATCGTCAGAGTAGAAGGTCCTCACAGCTGTGCAGCAGGCGGAGCAGCTTTGTTGACCGCTTTATCGCCAGGGACAGCGACGGGGGTGTGAGCGCCTCTGTACGAGCGTGGCAGAGATCACGTGCGCTCTGTCGGGGTTCCTTAGCGACAACGTTTCCCTTCAGGCCTGAGGGGAGATTCCTGCCGGACTTGCCTCAGGCGGGTTGGTTCCTTGACGGGGAGGATCCCCTGAGGCGAGGGGTCCCTTGAGGCTCTCGCTCTCTCTTCAGGCCCTCGAGGGGAGTTGCCTCTCGAGGGTCCCGTCAGGCGGAGTCGCCTAGTCCTTAGCCGTTTGTCCATCTGGCCCGCGAGCGAGGCCTGGGGGGAATGGGCTCTTGATACCCCAGTTCCCACTGGGCCGACGTAATGTGACTTGCTTCAAGTGCAAGAAGACAGAACATTATGCAACTGAATGCCCAGAGAGGAAGGCTGATGAAAATTCCAAGCCCAATCCTTTCCAGAAGGGACAAGTAAACCACATCAATGTGGAAGAAGTTCATGATGAACCTGATGCTGTGATTGGTAAGTTCCTGCTCAATTCCTTTCCAGCATTCGTCTTATTTGATACTGAAGCATCGCATTCATTCATATCAAGAGCTTTTCTAAACAAACATGGGCTAGCCGAGGAAAGGTTAGGAAAACCTATTAGAGTGAGTTCACCTGGGGGTGAGATGATAGTAAATTCGGGTTGTAGGCAGTTAGATTTAAAGATTGGAAAATATCTTTTTCCAACAGACTTAGTCATTCTAGAAACCCAAGGTTTGGATGTTATCATTGGAATGGATTGGACGACCCGTTTTGAAGGAATCATAGACTGTGCAAATAGAGCTATCACCCTCACCACCCCAGAGAAACAGAAGATTAAATTCAGATCAACTTTCGAACTTAAGAAAGTTAGGCTAAATTCTCTTAAGGGGGTTAGCATTGGTGATGTGATGATTGTCCAGGAGTACCCAGATGTTTTCCCAGAAGAACTACCGGGAATGCCACCCGATAGAGATGTGGAGTTTCTCATTGAACTAAAACCGGGTACTGGACCAATAGCTAAGAGACCATATCCTATGGCCGTCGATGAACTGAAAGAGCTCAAGAAGCAACTGGAGGACCACATTCAGAAAGGATTTATCCGTCCAAGTTCATCACCATGGGGAGCACCAGTTCTATTTGTTAAAAAGAAAGATCAAACCCAGAGACTAGTCACGGACTACAGGGATATAAATGAACACACCATCAAGAACAAGTACCCGTTACCTAAGATAAATGAACTATTTGATCAGCTGGAAGGTGCTTGTGTCTTCCCCAATATTGATCTTCGATCAGGTTACCTCCAAATGAAAGTTAGAGAAGTGGATATATCAAAAACAGCGTTTGTTACAAGATATGGCTCTTATGAGTACACAGTAATGCCTTTAGGATCAACCAAAGCTCCAGCCTATTTCATGAATATGATGAATAAAGTGTTCATGGATTTTCTGGATAAGTTTGTGGTAGTTTTTATCGATGACATTTTAATCTACTCCAAAAGTCACAAAGAACATGAAGAGCATTTGCGTCTGGTATTGCAGAGACTACGTGAACATAAGTTGTATGCCAAATACAGTAAATGTGAGTTTTGGCTAGAACAAGTCGGATTTCTAGGCCATGTGGTATCCAAAGAGGGTATAGCAGTGGATCCTGAAAAAGTTTCTGCGGTAACCAATTGGGAACCACCAAAGAATGTGGGAGAATTACGTAGTTTTCTGGGTCTGGCAGGATACTACCGAAGATTTATTGAAAACTTTTCCAAAATTGCTAAAGCCTTAACGGAATTGTTGAAAAAGGAGAAGAAGTTTGAGTGGACTGAGGCATGTGAAGCCAGTTTTCAGGAGTTGAAGAAACGTCTAGTTACAACTCTAGTTCTATGCTTACCGGATTTAGAGAAAGAATTCCAAGTGTACTATGATGCTTCACGCCAAGGTCTTGGAAGTGTATTAATGCAGGAAGGCAGAGTGGCATCCTATGCCACTAGACAGCTCAAGAAACATGAAGCAAATTATCCCACCCACGATCTCGAGTTAGCCTCAGTAGTGCATGCCTTGAAGACATGGAGACCCTATCTGATGGGAAAAAGATGTGAAGTATTCACTGACCACAAAAGTTTTAAGTATATTTTCACTCAGAAATAATTGAACATGAGGCAGAGAAGATGGTTGGAACTTATCAAAGATTATGATCTAAGTCTTCAATATCATCCGGGAAAGGCTAATGTAGTAGCTGATGCCCTGAGTCGTAAGGTTTATGTGAATGGCCTCACGGCAGGAGAAATACCTGAGGATTTGTGCAAGGCATTCAAAGACCTGAGATTGGAAGTGGTACCAGAAGGTTTTGTAGCCTCATTAGTAGTGCAACCAAATTTGATGGACAAGATACGTGAAGCTCGGAGGGGAGACAAGGATAATGAAGAAATCAAAGTCAATCTGAGAGCAGGAAAAGCTAAGGGATTTCATGAAGATGAGCAAGGAACCTTGTGGTTTGAAAAAAGCATATGTGTGGCAAATGATCCTGGTCTTAGGAAATTAATTCTGCAAGAAGCCCATGAAACACCTTATTCTATTCATCCAGGAAATACCAAGATGTATATGGATGTGAAGGAGAGATTCTGGTGGAACAATCTAAAAAGGGAAATAGCAGAATATATCGCAAAGTGTGATGTATGCAGTCGAGTAAAAGCAGAACATCAGAAACCAGCAGGACTTCTACAACCTTTGAAAGTGCCGGACTGGAAGTGGGCTTCTATTGGAATGTATTTCATCACCAGATTACCAAGGACCAAATCGGGTTATGATTCTATTTGGGTTATTGTTTGTCGTCTAACAAAAATAGCTCACTTTATACCTGTGAAGACCACTTATACAAGTGTTAAGTTAGCTGATATTTACATGAAAAGAATAGTGTGCCTTCATGGCGTTCCCAAGAGTATAGTGTCTGACAGAGGAACCCAGCTCGCATCTCATTTCTGGAAACAGTTGCATGAATCACTAGGAACCAGATTGGAATTCAGCACCGCCTTTCATCCGCAAACAGATGGTCAGACCGAGAGAGTTAATCAGATTTTAGAAGATATGTTGAGAGCTTGCGTGCTTGATTATGGATCTAGTTGGGATGATAATATACCCTACGCTGAATTCTCATACAATAACAGTTACCAAGCCAGCATTGAGATGGCACCGTTTGAAGCCCTTTATGGAAAGAAATGCACTACCCCATTGTTGTCGAGTGGTGTAGGAGAACGGAGTTTCTTTGGACCTGACATAATACAGGATGCTGAAGAGAAGGTCAGACTAATCAAAGACAGATTGAAGATAGCACAGTCACGACAGAAGAGCTATGCAGATTCCAAACGAAGAGAAGTCCTCTACGAGGTGGGTGATAGAGTCTACCTTAGAGTGTCACCACTTCGAGGTGTAAAAAGGTTTGGAATAAAAGGAAAGCTAGCACCACGATTCATTGGACCATTCAAAATTCTTTCTCGCAAAGGTGAAGTAGCTAATGAGTTAGAATTACCAGAAATTCTGTCTGCGGTCCATAATGTGTTCCACGTCAGTCAATTGAAGAAATGTCACCCCGAGATGATGGGAACTCCATTAAAGGATACTGTACCCCTTGAGGAAGTGCAATTGGAGAGTGATCTAACCTATGAAGAAAAACCCATCAAAGTATTACAGACAGCAGAAAGAGTCACCCGTAATAAAACCATCAAGTTTTGCAAGGTTCAGTGGAATCATCACACTGAGGATGAGGCCACCTGGGAACGAGAAGATGACCTTCGAGAAGACCATCCTCACCTATTTGCTGACCTTTCCGAAGCTCGAGGGCGAGCTTCATCTTAAGGGGGTTAGTCTGTAACATCCCAGAATTTTCAAAAAAAATAAACTTTGCATTCATGCATTATTCATCATATTGACATCACATTTCAATACATAAGGACTAAATAAAAATTCAATTATATATTTAAATAAATTATAATTCCATAAAGTTGTTTAATTGTACTCCTTATAAAATTCTTTTATATAAAATTATTTGTTAGACAAGAATGATACTAAAAAGTTGTAAATTTGATAAGCTTTCCAAAACATATTTTTATAAATTTTTCTGAATTAATTTGATTAAGTTTAAAAATCATATTTGAAATCTGTTTTGAAAAACACAAAAGGAATTAGAAATAAAAATAACTGTTTTCGGAACGAAATGGGCCGTGGCCCGTGGCTATTCACCACGCGTGCAAAGCAAACCGGCCCGCCAGCGGCCTAGCTCTCTCTCTCTCCCTCTCGCTGTCGCTGACAGGTGGGACCCACCTGTCATCTCCCCCGCAGAACCGTTCTTCCCCAAATCCCGCCCACGTCGCCGACCGAAAACGCATGGAATTGATTCGTTTGATTGCGGGAGATTTACTACGCCGTTTGCAACACCTCTTCCTCCTATTAAAAGCCCCCGAGCTCCTCCGTGTTTTTCCCCAAACATCTCCTCCCAAGAGCCCCTGGGCTGCCCGCTAGAGACACCGCTTCTCCGCCGTCGCCGTCGGTGAGAACCTTGCCGTGCGCGCATACCCAGCCACCCCGGACCCTCTCATCTCTCCCTCCCTCTCTCTTTACCTCTTCCTTGCGAAGATTTTTGACACGGTTTTGAATTTGTTACCGCAGCGCAACGCCGTGTCGGTGCTCGCCCGAGGAGAACCGCCGCCTCGTGCTACTCCAGCGAGCGATTACGAGAGGAGGAGTGCACGTCGAAGACCGCTACCTCGCCACCGTCTCCGCATCGATCTCCCCTACGCCGTGGTATGCCCTGTTCTTCTTATAGCACCGTAGAACTCATACGCTTGCGACTCGCGCCGCCCGCGCTTGGTCAGCGTGTTCTGGACCGTTGGATCTAGATCCAACGGATCCGTTTTATTTTAATTTTTCGTCGCGGTTGATTAATCTGGGGCGTCCGATTTCATTTAGATCTAACGGCTCCTGATCGCGATCCGCGTCGAAGCGATACGGACGAATTAGATCATGCCGCATGGCCGATTCTTTTTCTATTTCGAATAGAATTTAGAAATTAAAACAGAAAACTATTAAAACTTGCAAAATTCATAACTTTCAATCTGTAAGTCCAAATTTGATAAACTTTATATCATTGGAAAGACTTGCTCATGTAGTTTATTTCTATATCATTAGTTTGTCGTTTTAGTGTCTTTAAAATTGTGAAGTTCACACATTGGCATTTCGGCCATTTAAATTCATAATTTAAATATTAAAAATGTTTTTCATCTAAATCCAATTGTTGTGGAATAATAATTTTGCTCTCTGTCCAGAAATTGCAACATGAGTTGTTATTGAAAGTTTTATAAAAGAACTAAGTGATTGGAGTGTAGTATTTAAATTGACCATAATTGTTCTTTATATGTTAATTGTTAAAATATAAAAATAAAATATTGTTCATTGCATTTCATGCATTAAATAAACAGAGAGAATAAAATTGATAATAAGTTGTTTCTGTTATGTTCATAACATATCATGCATGGATACATATCTATGCTTTGGTGTTTTAAGTGTTGCATGTTGTGTTTAGATTTGCTTGTGATTGTTATTCTTGTTGTGCTTGTGACTCCTGTTACCAAGGCAAGTGACATTCATATTATTACCCAATATTTTATATATGCATTAGTAGTATATTTTGAGTAGTATGCATGATAGGAAATTTGTTTGAACTATTTTTATAATGCTAAGTTAGCTTATACTTTGCAAATATCCTAGTAGTGTGTAGTCACCCTTTTTCCTATGCAGCCATGAAAAGTTTTATTAGTTGCTTAGCTATGCTATAAAAGTATTTACATACCATGTTATAGAAATGTTTCTAAGTGTTAAAGTTAAAATACACATCTGGGTGGAATTGGTTGTGATGGCTTATGTTGAGTGGCTTTTGGGACTATGCTTGTGGTTGTCGTCGCCTAGGATGAATGTCTATTCTACTTAGGGCCATAAGCATGGTGATTGTTACCCAGAAGTTCACTTGTGGACGGCCACCCAGGAACAAAGAGATTACTAAGTCCCTCCAAGTTTAGAAGCTTCCCGTGCAGCCTTTTGACAATGGGCTCTGTCTAGAATAATTAAGTTGTGAGAGTGCAACCTGTCAGCTTGACAAGCAGATGTAGAGTTGGTAGGTGGAACGGGTCTTGCTAGTACGGTTGCATTCTTCTTCTGAAAGTTCTTGTCTCAATTCTCTCCTTTCCTTAATACACTCCGCGTGTATAGGATGTTTGGGTTAATTGAGTCTAAAGGTGAAAGTGCACAACCTCTGCAGAGTCGACAATCTGAGTTCTTAGCCGTGTCCCCGAAAATTGACTACTTCGAGCAGCTTGACAAGGATGGACGGAGTATTCTCAACACTGTTTTCATAAAATAAAATTTGACTAAGGAAAGAATTTTTGCTGCACTTGGGCTTTATCCCTTGGTGCCAAGTCTTTGAGAAATATAAGTGTTTTACAATAGATAGGAGAGAACATGCTTTCTGCAAAATAGCCTCCAACCCCACCAAGCCAAATATGCATATAGATTCTAGACTTGTCATTTTATATCTACCATAGTCACTTGCCAAATACTTCATTATATTGACCTCCTTCGGGGGCTGCATATTCAAATGTGCAGGTAATTCAGATGAAGAATAAGTTTGGACTCGAGTCTACACCCAACATGTTTGCCTGTGGCGCATGCTTGAAGATGAGGCTCATTGCTTTTCGCTTTTGTTGTGAACTCTGAATTTAGCTAGCCTTCATGGCTATGCACCTTGTAATAAAGCTATACTTAGCTATTTTTGGATCTCGTTGTAGCAATATGATACTTATGCAATGATATTTTATATTTTGTACTGTGATGCTGGCAGTGATCCAGGGACTAGCACATAACACAGGTGTTCCAACTTTAATAAGAGTTGGGGCGCTACACCACATGTCGGTTACCGAGAGAGAGAGAGAGAGAGAGAGAGATGCTGGGCCGCTGGCGGGCTGGGGCGCTGCGCGCGCGGCATATAGCCAGTGGGCTTCGGCCCACTTAGCTGGGCCGACTCCTTTTTATTTTATAAATCATTTTCTGCTTTTAAATCTTTTGAGTATAAAACAATTTCAAAACTATATCAAAACTTCTCAGAAAAATTTAAAAAATATAATTTCAAAAGCTTATTAAAAATAGATCTTTTTGGTAGTATTTTTCTCCAAAGTAAAAAATAAAATAAAAAGGAAAATTATTAGAAATTCAATTAACAGTTTTGTGGACTTAAAATCAATTTAAACGTATATAAGTAATTTAATTTAAATCATATGTGATTCAAATGACAAGTTTTAAATGATGATGATGCATAAATGCAAAGTTATAATTTTTTCTGAAAATTGGGATGTTACTAACCTAACCCCCTTAAGATGAATCTCGCCCTCCAGATTCGGGTTGGCTAGCAAATAGGTGAGGGTGGTCTTCTTTCAGGTCATCTTCTCTTTCCCAAGTTGCTTCTTCTTCTGAATGGTGATTCCACTGTACTTTACAGAATTTGATGGTCTTGGTTCGGGTGACACATTCTGCTGTCTCCAAAATCTTTATGGGTTTTTCTTCATAAGTGAGATCACTTTCTAGTTGTACTTCCTCTAGTGGCACCGTATCTCTTAGCAGTGTCTCTGCCATTTCTGGATGACATTTCTTCAGCTGGCTGACATGGAATACATTGTGAACTGCGGAAAGCGCTTCCGGGAGTTCCAATTCATAGGCTACCTCTCCTTTGCGGGATAATACCTTGAAAGGTCCAATAAATCTAGGTGCCAATTTTCCTTTGATTCCAAATATTTTAACTCCATGCATAGGTGAAACTCTGAGATAGGCTCGATCGCCTACTTCATAAGTGACTTCCCTTCTTTTGGAGTCTGCATAGCTCTTCTGTCTGCATTGTGCTATTTTTAAACGGTCCTTAATCAGTCTGACTTTTTCTTCAGCCTCCTTGATTATGTCTGGTCCGAACAAACTACGTTCTCCAACGCCACTCCATAGCAGTGGTGTAGTGCACTTCCTTCCATACAGGGCTTCAAATGGCGACATTTCTATGCTCGCTTGATAGTTGTTGTTGTAAGAGAACTCAGCATATGGGAGATTATCGTCCCAGCTAGACTTATAATCTAGAGCGCATGCTCTTAGCATATCTTCTACGATTTGGTTTACTCTTTCTGTCTGTCCATCCGTCTGTGGATGGAACGCTGTGCTGAACTCTAATCTGGTTCCCAAAGACTCATGTAGTTGATTTCAGAAATGAGAAGTAAACTGAGTACCCCTATCCGACACAATTTTCTTGGGAACACCATGTAGACACACAATCCTCTTTATATAAATGTCAGCTAGTTTGGCACTAGTGTAAGTAGTCTTCACGGGTATAAAGTGAGATACTTTCGTCAGACGATCGACTATAACCCATATAGAATCATACCCTGATATGGTCATGGGCAGACCAGTGATGAAATCCATACCAGTCTGTTCCCATTTCCAATCTGGTACTGGTAAGGGTTGCAGCAATCCTGCTGGTTTTTGGTGTTCTGCTTTCACACGACTACAGACGTCAAACTTTGCAATGTATTCACCAATATCTCTCTTCAAATTGATCCACCAATACCTCTCCTTTACATCCATATACATCTTGGTGTTACCCGGATGTATGGAATAAGGTGAGTCGTGAGCTTCTTGAAGTATTAACTTCCTAAGATCGGCATCGTCAGGAACACATATGCGTTCTTTATACCATACAGTTCCTTCTTCATCTTCTCTAAAATCCCTGGCCTTGCCTTCACTTAGGTTCTTCTTGATGTCTTTTACTGCTTTATCCTCTAACTGAGATTCCTTGATTTTGTTAAATAGAAGAGGTTGAACTTCTAAGGATGCTATGAATCCTTCAGGTACCACTTCCAATCGAAGGTCATTAAATCCTTTACATAGATCTTTAGCCAATTCTCCTGCCGTGGAGTCCGTTTACATAAGTCTTACGGCTCAAGGCATCAGCCACTACGTTGGCTTTCCCTGGGTGATACTGTAGACTTAAATCATAGTCCTTGATCAATTCTAGCCATCTCCTTTGTCGCCTGTTTAATTCCTTATGAGTAAAGAAGTACTTGAGGCTTTTATGATCTGTGAATACTTCACATCGCTTTCCCCATAAATACGGTCTCCATATTTTAAGCGCATGTACTACCGAAGCAAACTCTAGATCATGAGTGGGGTGGTTTACTTCATGATTTTTGAGTTGTCTTTAGGCATAAGACACTACTTTGCCTTCTTGCATCAATACGCTTCCAAGACCACGATATGAAGCGTCGCAATAAACTTGGAAATCTTTCTCTAGATCTGATAGACATAATACTGGTGCAGACAATAAGCGTTTCTTTAATTCTTGAAAACTGGTCTCACAAGCTTCTGTCCACTCAAACTTCTTTCCCTTCTTCAGTAGTTCAGTCAAGGCCTTGGCAATCTTGGAGAAATTTTCAATGAATCTCCGGTAGTATCCTGCCAGTCCTAGAAAACCGCGGATTTCTCCCACATTTTTGGGTGATTCCCAATTTGTCACAGCACAAACTTTTTCAGGATCCACTGCTATTCCATATTTAGACACCAGGTGTCCTAGAAAACCTACTTGTTCTAACCAAAATTCACACTTGTTGAACTTAGCATATAACTTATGCTCGCGGAGTCTTTGCAACACCCGACGTAAGTGTTCTTCATGTTCTTTGTGACTTTTGGAGTAGACTAAGATGTCTTCGATGAAGACAACAACAAACTTGTCCAGAAAATCCATAAATACCTTATTCATCATATTCATGAAATAGGCTGGAGCATTGGTTAACCCAAAAGGCATTACTGTGTACTCATATGACCCATATCTTGATTTTGGGTAGCGGATACTTGTTCTTGATTGTATGCTAATTTATGTCACGGTAATCGGTGACTAATCTTTGTGTACTATTCTTCTTCTTGACGAAAAGGATTGGGGCTCCCCAGGGTGATGAACTTGGACGGATAAAGCCTTTCTACATAAACTCTTCCAGTTGCTTCTTGAGTACTTTCAGTTCATCAGTTGCCATTGGGTAGGGTCTTTTAGCAATTGGTCCTGTACCCGGCTTTAGTTCAATGAGAAACTCTACATCTCTATCGGGTGGCATTCCCGGTAGTTCCTCCGGGAACACATCAGGGTATTCCTTGACTATAAGAACATCACCGAGGCTAACCCCCTTAAGAGAATTTAGCCTAACCTTCTTTAGCTCAAACTTTGATCTGAAATTGATTTTCAAACCTTCTAGAGTGGTGAGAGTGATGGTTCTATTTGCGCAGTCTATGATTCCTTCATAACGGGACATCCAATCCATTCATATGATAACATCCAAGACTTGTGTTTCTAGGATGATCAAGTCCGTAGGAAACTGATGCTTTCCAATCTTCAGACTCAACTGTCTACAACCTTAGGTTACTAGCATTTCTCCGCCTGGAGAGCTTACTCTAATAGGGCTTCCTATATTCTCCACAACTAACCCATGTTTGTTTACAAAAGCTCTTGAAATGAATGAATGCGATGCTCCAGTATCAAGTAAAACTAATGCTGGACATGAATTGAGCAAGAACGTACCAATCACAGCATCAGGTTCATCGTACACTTCTTCCACGTTGATGTGGTTCACATGTCCCTTCTGGAAAGGATTGGGCTTGGCAGCTTCTCGGGATAGTCAGCGGCGTAGTGGCCCTTGTTATTGCACTTGAAGCATAAAATTTGGCTGATATCTTTCTTATATTCAGGATTTGGGCGATGATGTCCATGCTTATGGCCAACATTTCCATTTCCTTTGGGATTCCCATTGTTTCCTTTGAACCCACCACTGTGGTTGTGACCATGATGTTTGTGGTTGCTTCCTCCACTAGGATAGTGTCCAGGTTTATGACCATGGTTTGTATCTTGAGGAAAGTGCCTTTTGAATGAAGGTTCAGAATGGTTTTTGTGAACATTCAACTTTCTCTTCCTGTTTTCAGCCTTCTTGATGTTATCCTCCAGTATGATAGCCTGATCTAGGAGGATTTGATAATTTGGGGCATATGCTACTGTTAGAGGAATCTTCAGTTCGTCACTCAGCCCATTTAGGAATTTTGCCTTCCTCTTAGCCTCAGTGTTGATGTCTTTCGAAGCATATCGAGAAAGGGCATGGAAATCAGCCATGTATTCCTTAAGGCTCCTGTTTCCTTGCCTCGGGTTTCTGAAATCTTCTTGCTTCAAGTTCATAATGCCCGTGGAGATATGAGCATTATGAAATCCTTCCTTGAAGTTTTCCCAAGTCAAGGTTTCAAGTGGGTGAGTGATTTGATAAGTTTCCCACCACTGAATTGATGGTCCTTCCAACAGATGAGTAGTGAACCTCACCTTCTCAGCGTCGGTACATTCACAAGTCACTAGATCTCTATCCACGGAACGCAGCCAGTCATCCGACACAATTGGCTCAGTTGCAGTGGAGAACTTGTTAGGCCGGAGTCTCAGAAATCTGGTATGAACTGGGTCATCATAGTCATTAGCTTAGCTTGAGCTGCCATCAGCTGTTGTATAGCATCATTGTTGTTGTTATCGGGCACACGGCGGGGAGGCATCTGCGATTTTTAGCATAGATGAGTTTAGATGGAAAGGACTAAGGAGAAGAAAAAAATTACCCCAACACACAAACAACTTAGAGAGCAACCAACACACAAAACAAAACCTTTGGATTAAAAACGATTTAAAAGCTTGGAAACATAAACTCGCGAGGTTCCGAGGATACAAGGGAAAGTACTGCCTTACCACAAGTTGGTAGGTCAATACAAGACTAAGATAGCGATGAGGTGAAGGTAAATGGTAGTCTCACTAACTAACTACTCAGCCATGTCATCTTCTTCTTCTTCAATTTCCTGAATCTCGATTCCTTCATTGTCGAGTACCTCCTTGAGTTCCTTCACTTCTTTCTCCAGGGCAGAGTTCTTTTCTTGCAGCTCCCTCTTTTCAGTACGAAGCCGCTTGGTCAAGTAACTATCAGCTTCAAACTCGACTTCCTTGCTCTCGAGTTCTGCCTTTTGTTCTCTGATAATCTTGTTCTTCTCTTGAACCCTTTTCTCCTGCCTCTTGTACTTCTCCTCTTGTGCAGCAAACCTCTCTTCTTGGGCTTTAGTCACTTCCTCCTGAGCCTTCATCTTATCCTCGTTCTCCTTGAGTAAGGCACATAGCTCATCGTTCTTCAGGAGCTTAGTGCGCCTATCCTCATAAAGTTCTCTGACGAGGATTTCCAACTCCTGGAAATAAAGACTAAGGGGCTTTGCTTTGCCTCTATCTCCGACCTCAAAAAGGTAAGGTTCTCCATCCTCGTTTCTCCTTCCAAAGAAAATTGAGTAGTGGCCCCTCAACTCTGTGTTGTAGCGTCCGCAGAGGCGCCCAATCAGGTCTTGCATGACTAGATTGAGTCCTTTATCTTTGGAGTCACTAACAATTTTGATCTCCAACGGGGGCTCTTCTCCACGTCCTGGCTGAGTTGCTTTTATTCCCCAACAACCCTCTTTGTTAAACTTCTTCAGGATGAAGCCCTTGACTTGAGGTAGCGGTAAACCTATCTTCTCACCGATGTCGAGGAGGTAGCAGCCAAAACGGGTGTTCTCGAAATCCTCCGCAGTGGTGAAGTGGAAGCTCGTCATCCTTTAGGTAGAAAGAAAAGAATTAAAAACAAGAAATGCATAAGGTAAAGAAGTACTAGTCATATGTGCATTATTTATTTAGAAAAATACTAAGTCAAAACTTAAGGTGATCAACAAATATTAACAACTCTTTGCAAATTGGATATTCACTATAGTGAGAGAGACAGACACCCGGCTGGCCACTTATGATTGTGGAATAGGTCTCATGTACGCGGACATGTAAGGTTTGTCTCAAGGCCGCTTCATCTCACTATGCCGCTAGGATCCAAAATACTCAAGGAGATAATACTATGATCAAAAGGTTTTTCCAATCCTAAGGGCTCGAACCTACAGGCAACATAGTGCTCTGATACCATCTGTAATGTACCTGCACTTAAAATATGGCAGGTACCTATGTATAGTGCAAATCCCTGGATCGATTCGTTTGCACACACAGTTTATGATGTAATATCACAACAAAGTATCAATTTATTACAACGCTGATCCAGACTTAGAAAATATTCATTACAATTTGCATAGCATAAAGCTAGCAGTGAACAGAGTAAACATCGGAAAATTATGCTTCATGGAGTCCCCATCATCAACATGTGCCACAGGCGAGCATGTTGGTTGAAGACTCTAAACCCTTAGCAAAATCTCACTCATCATCAGAACAGTCTGCAATAAAAAAAACTATATATTACAACAACGTGGGTCAGAACCATTTAAAAATGGAACTGGCAAGTGACACTATGGTGGACACTTAGAGGAATAACTCTATAACCTATATGCTTATTTGGCTGGTGGAGCTCAAGGCTATTTTGCAGAAAGCAAGTTTTTCCCTAACTCTTTGAAACAACTTGACCTAGTTGAGACAAATATGGTATGAAATCCATAGTCTCCATCTACCCTTGTTCACCCATCAAGTTTTAGTTTAAAAGTTGGAATGGTGGAATCCTCCGTTGACGTCTTCGTTTAGCTGCTCAGATTGTCCGTTTCCGGGGACACAGCTAAGTACTTAGATTTTAAGTCTGCAGAGGTTGTGCACGTTCACCATTGTACCCATTCAACCCAAACTATCCTAAACACTCTTGAAGTGTTAAGGAAAAGGAGAAGAATGAGACGAGATCTTTCAGAAGCTTTTTCCCTCCCCATGCTGGCCTGACGCGCTCCACCTACAAAACCTCTACCTCCACCTATCAGGCCGGGGCGAGTCCACGCAGCTTAGTTGACCAAGCCAGAGCCCATATTGGCAATGGCTGCACGGGAAGCAATCTTCACTCGGAGTTCTTCAGATCCCTTTGTTCCTGGGTGGCCATCCACAATTGAATATCCCACAGGTAAAACCCCAGGGGACAACACTCAACTCATACAGCCAAGCAACCAATTCCACCCAGGTGTTTCATTATAACTTAGTAGAATTTAACATTTTATCAAAATAGTTTTGCATAGCATCATAACTCTACTAAGTATTTTCATAGGAACCAAGACACAGGAATAAGGAATTCTAAACAGGTCTAGCATAGCATTTCTACTAAGTCCTAAACATGCTTACGAAAATAAACTACTCATGCATAGAAAAATACTAGGACTTTTATGAGGTGTGCCACTTGCCTTGGCAACCGGGAGTGCAACAGTTACAGTTGCTAAGACTCTCGTTTCCCTCAGAATAGTCTAACAAAATATAAAGCCACATATAAACACACAAGCAATATAATCATACAAAAATATGCTATGCATGAGATGCAATAATTTAATTTCAGGAAAACTAATATATTTATCTCTTAGAATTTTTATGAAGTATGCATGATAATAATTTAAATTTGTTTTTCAATTATTTAGACTTGGATAAAAGGGTAACTCTAGAATTTTAGTTTACATTAATAAATTTTTGTAACCAAAATTTGTAAAAATGGTTATTGCACAGAGGGCATCTAAACAAATTTTTAGCAATTTGATTTACTCAAAAAAAAATTCTAACTAAAGTTATGTTAAAAACACTTAAACTACTCACATGAATATTTGGAAATTTTGAATGTGCCAAAACAGAAAACTAATGAAGCCAAAATATTCTACTGGTTCTAAGGATTCCAAATATATAAAAATATTTAAATTTGGATAAACAGATAAAAATAATGATAAAAACAATATGAAGTGTGTTTTCTGCAAAACTGCCAATTAAAATGATTTAAGAAAATCGCAGAAAAATATTATCTGACGCGGTGCTGACACGGCGTGCCACGCAAGCGTACCGGTTCGGGTTTTAAGTGATCTAATCTTGGCCGTGCACGCAAGATCTAACGGTCTAGATTAAAACGACCAAAACCGAGCGGCGCTTCGCCGGAACCCTAGCCGGAGACGAGGCCCGGGGCGGTGACATCGCCGGCGCACACGTTCCCGGCATTCTACTGCCTACGGGGACGAACGAGTCATACCCGAGCGTGGAGGAGGACGAGGCGGAGACGATGACGACTATGCCAATGTAAATGACAGTATATGAAATGAGAAGAATTCTCGAGCAACGAGTGAAATTGTTTTCATTATTGTGCGAGTATTTGCTTCTGTTTTGACTTGTGCGGCTAGCCCCCGAGTACCTTGGGTGACGGCCTAAGCCTGCGTTGTGAACCTGTGTGGCGCAGCCCCCGAGTTAGTCGAGTGGCGTCCTAGGATTCTTTCAAGTGAGACCTGTGTACCGCGGCTACCGATTGCATCGGGTGGCGATTTAGGGTTTGGGACTTCTGTATGGCGCAGCCCCCGAGTAGCTCGTGTGGCGGCCTAGGATTTCTTCAGGGAAGCCTGTATGGCGCAGCCCCCGAGTAATTCGAGTGGCGGCCTAGGAATTTTCAAGTGTGACCTGTGAGGTGCAGCCCCTGAGAATTTCGGGTGGCGACCTAGGATTTTGGACTTGTCCTGTACGGCGCACCTCCCGAGTAAGTCGGGTAGGGGCCTAGGATTTTTGAGTTGTGCCTGTTTGGCGCAGCCCCCGAGTGGTTCGAGTGGCGGCCTAAGCTTTTCAAGTGTGACCTGTGAGGTGCAGCCCCCGAGTGCGTCGGGTGGCGACCTAGGATTTTGGACTTGACCTGTGCGGCGCATCTCCCGAGTAAGTCGGGTAGAGGCCTAGGATTTTTGAGTTATGCCTGTTTGGCGCAGCCCCCGAGTTTGTTCGAGTGGCGGCCTAGACTTTTATTTCAACCTGTGTGGCGCGTCTCCCGAGTAAGTCGGATAGAGGCCTAGGATTTTTGAGTTGTGCCTGTTTTGGCGCAGCCCCCGAGTGGTTCGAGTGGCGGCCTAGACTTTTATTTCAACCTGTGTGGCGCAGCCCCCGAGTAAATCGAGTGGCGGCCTAGGATTTTTTGTTTGTCTTGACTGAGAAGGTAGAGTGAACAACATTTTCTTCAAATCACTTTATTGATTGCTGCGAACAGGCTGCCTCATTAAAACCCTTCCAGTCCCCTCAGGCACCCTGGTAAGGGAAAGAGTGTGTCTGAAACCTGCTACTTTGACATGCTATCCTTGTTACAATGGTTTATTCGACTAAGCATAGAACCGCCGGGGTTGTGCAATGTTCCACGGGTTGCTGCAGGCTGCTCCTGTCTTCGAGTCCTTTAAGCGATATGCTCCGTTGCCAATCACCTCTGTGACGATATGCGGACCCTCCCATGGGGAGGCGAGCTTGTGCACTTTTTTTGTTTGAGGGGAAGGACCAGGTCACTTGCGATGATCAAAACAAAGTATCAATTTTATTACATCGATGATCCAGACTTACAAAATATTCATTACAAGTTGCATAGCATAAAGCTAGCTTTGAAATAGTACACAGCGGAAATACAATAGCAGTGAGTCTCTATCACTTTCATGCTGCCACAGGCGAAAACATGTTTGTTGTAGACTCGAAACCTATAAACGAAACCTCACTCGTCATCTGAACAATCTGCAATAAGAAAAATATTGCAACAACGTGGGTCAGATTCCATTAAAAATGGAGTCTGGCAAGTGACACTATGGTGGACACTTAATGGAATAACTCTATAGCCTATATGCATATTTGGCTGGTGGAGTTCAAGGCTATTTTGCATAAAGCCAATTTTTCCTATCTTTTTGGAAAACACTTTCTTCAAATCAAGACAAGTATGGCATGAAAATCATAAATCTCATCTTCCCTTGTTCACCCATCAAGTTTCATTTCTGAAGTTGGAATGGTGGAATCCTCCGTTGACGTCCGTGATCAGCTGCTCAAATTGTCCGTACCGGGGACACGACTAAGTACTTAGTTTTACACTCTGCAGAGGTTGTGCACGTTCACCATTGTACCCATTCAATCCAGATTATCCTTTACACACCATTTGTGATAAGGAAAGGAGAAGAATGGGACGAGATCTTTCAGAAGCATTTTCCCTCCCACTCTGGCTTGACCCGTTCCACCTAACACCCTCTACATCTGCTTGTCAAGCCGGGGAGAGTCGACACAACATAATTGATCAAGCCAGAGCCCATATGGCAATGGCTGCACTGGAAGCAATCGTCACTCGGAGTTCTTCAGATTCCTCGGTTCCTGGGTGACCAATCACAAGTGTACATACTCCAGGAACCATAGACATGGACCTGAGTAGCCACTCAACATAAACCATACAACCACTTACCACCTAGGTGTTTCATTCTTAACTTAGTAGAATTTAGATTTTCACAAAACAACATTTGCATAGCATCAATAATTCTACTAAGTATTGCATAGGAACCTAGACACAGGAATAAGGAATTCTACACAGGTTTAGCATAGCAATACTATCCTACACATGCATATAAAAATACACTAAGCAATGCTTATAGAAATAATAGGAAGTTTATGAGGTGTGCCACTTGCCTTTGAATGTTGTCGTTGTTCACAAACTCTTTTCACAACGAACGTTTGCTCTCCGTTCAATCTAAACAATATAAGCAAACAACAATACAACAATCAACAAACAACAATCATCAAACATACATGCACATACATAGTGAACAAATAATTTTCATAAAACTTCTAAGGAAAAATATGTCATGCATGATATGTAAATTATTTCTAAGGGCTAGAGATGCATGTCATGCCCTGGAAATCTTTTACGTTTATGCAAGGCAAATGTGTCAGTCAAAATGACTAAGCACTATGGTCATATGTTTGACAAAATAACTTTGTTATAATTCACCTTGAATAGGCACTCTAATGTCTTAGTCATGATGTGTAAAAGTACTTAGAGAAAATACTAAGTTTACTCTTCAAAGTGATCAATAATTATTATCAACTCTTTGTAAATTGGATATTCACTATAGTGAGTGAGACAGACACCCGGCCAGCCACTTAAATTGTGGAACAGGTCTCATGTACGTGGACATGTAAGGTTTGTCTCCAGGCCGCTTCATCTCACTATGCCGCTAGGATCCAACAAACTTCAAGTGGGTAATAACATGATCAAAAATTGTTTTAAGTCTTAAGTGAAAGACAAGATTAGGAAAGAGGGAAAAGATAGAAGGAAATATGTAGTTGTCCTCCAGGCTTCATCTCCAGATTTATAATATTCTCCTTGGTGATGTCTTGATTGAATTCTTGGTAGACTTGAATAATCTTCAGACTTGATGATTCTTGTATCCTCGAGGCTGGTCTTGGATTTTGAGTTCTTAGAGAAGAAGAAAAGGCTGAGAGAAAGACTTAGAGAATAAAAGGGAGGTTGGCCTTCTTGAACTTCTTCTCACTTTTCTTCTAAGTGCTTGACATCTTGAGGATGCTTTCAGAGTCTGTTTTCTTCTAAGTCCTTCATGAAGTCTCAGAGAAAAGAAAGAGAGAGAGATCAAGACTTGGAAAATATTTCTGGTTGGTCTTCATGAACTTCCTCTTGATTTTTCTTCTAAGTGCTTCTACTTCTTGGAGATACTTCTGAAGTCTTGTTTTGGCTAAGTCCTTCAATGGCCTTCTAGCTCCATCTTGGAAATACTAAGTGTCTAAGTGCATAGCACTTTACCAAAATACTAGGTTGAAAATAATTCTAACTAAGGGAAAATAAGGAAGGACTTTTCCTATAAGGAGTATAACTATACAATAGATATGTCATGCATGCAATGCAATTTATTTCTAAGGACAACACTTAACAAAATAAAACAAATAAATTTTCTAGATGCTAAAATTTTCTAAGGAAAAGATTTAACATCTTTAAGATGTTGAAATTTTTCTAAGAAAGAGTGTTGTCGAAAAAAATAGTTATCAAATATTTTCTAAGGAAGAATTTATTTTGTTTAAAGAGGCAAAATATTTCTAAGTACCTTTTAATACCAAAGTGGTCATAATATGACTAAGTACTTTATAATTCGAATAGATGATGCAAATAATTTTTTATCAATTTTAATCATTAAAACAACACTTAAAAGTATTTAATCAATATTAATTATAAAATCATAGAAAATTATTCTACAAAATTAGTAGAAAAATACTACTGCCAATACTTAGACATTCAAATTTATAGCAAAAGAGTTTGATAAATTTTAAATTTCAAATTTGAAGTTATGTTCAAATTAGCATTAATGCCACTTTTGAATTTCAACAAATTTTAATTTGACAAAACATAAAAGTAATGATGCCAAAAGTTTCTACGTGTCATAAGCTTTCCAAAAATATTTTATTTGTAAAATTTGACCAAACCAATAAAAAGTAGTGATAGATTTAAAATTTAGGATTTTTCTGCAAAACTGCCGGTCTTCGGTTGACTGTTAACTTTGACTGCTGGCGTGGGAATTGACTTACTGACGTGGCAGGCTGACTGGGATTTGACTACGAATTTGACCAAAAATAAAGTTGCTCGGATGGAAAAACACTCTTAACAAAAGTTGTAGAGAATTACGTGCTCTTTCTAATTATCAGAATTATAACATAAGTGGATGAATAGACTGGTCACAATTCGCAAAATACTTGTCTGATCCGAAACTTTGAACGCGAATATCTCTCAGCTCCTTGAACCAAAAGAGGTGAGGCTTGGGGCAAAAGAAAGGTCTTGATCAGGGGTACAACTTTCATATTGTCTTCCCAAACTTTTGAGATGGTTTGGTTACTCGAACAACATCAAACACGATCTGTATTATACAGAAAATTACGTACGTTAAAATAAAAAGTTGTCAACAGGAAAGTTGTGGATATAGAGTAGATCTACCTTTTCACTGGAGGAATTTCGATTTGGCGCAACGAGTGCGAAGAGATCTGAGAAATACGACTTCAGATCTGATGGATGACGACTCGAAATTCTTCCTCCACGCTTGATGAAAAGAGTTGAGGCTTATTGGGATGGAAAGATATTGACGAGATCTACAACAATGATTAAGGCCCCGTCGCGATTGGAGATGGTTTGGTTCGTCGAACGAACAAAATAGTATTTCGCTGATTAGGTTTTCGGTGGAACGAAAAGAGTAAAAGAGATGCCGGCGGCTACAGGGGTTTATATAGGCGGAGGGATGGTGGAATAGATAGGGCTCGGAGTTGTGAACGCGTAGGATCAAGCGGATCCGGATTTGGAGTTATATTTCTCGAGATAAACGTGTTTGAATGAAAGGTGGTTGGAAAAACGAATTTCAGAGTTTGAGTTGGATACGATAGCAGGTCACGGTTCGGTTCCGCTCAATCTTGGGCCGGCCGGCTGGGCCTGATTTTTTTTTCTTATTTCTTTCTCTTAGAACTCCGAATTAAGTGAAATTAATTTCTAAAAATTTCTAAAAATCATATCTTTCTTTTAAAACATTGGTGGATATGTTTTGACCACTTTTAAAAAATATTAATTTTGAATATTAGATTTAATGCAAATTTGACACTTTTTTCAAATTTGAAAATAGAAATTTAATCAATTTATTTATGGCTAAATAAAATTTGGTACCACAATTGTGAACATATGAAAATAATTATTTCTAATAATTACAATCAAAATATTAAAGTAAAATAAGATAAATAGCATAATCATTATTTTGTTTTTTAATATTTTCGCAGATACATTGTCAACTGGAAATAGTATTTCAACCATTGTAATTTCAAATCTAAACAATGCAAGAAAATGATGAATGCATGCATGAATTTTGTTTTCAAATCGACATACAAATAGTTTTCAAAAAGTTTTTTATTTTTCTGATTTTTCAGAATTTGAAAAATCTTAGGATGTTACAGACTACCACCCTTAAAAGGAATCTCGTCCTCGAGATTCGAGAAGGCTAGCAAAAGGTTGTGACTGGATATCTGGGTGGGCTACCACCCTTAAAAGAAATTTTTGTGGTCAGTCTAGAAACTTTGTTTATTCTTGTTTATTTCTCTGATGCAGAGCGTACAAGTATTCAAAATACAATGGCATGTGGTGGATACAGAAAGTTTTTAGCACTCACGTTTTCCACTCGGTCCTTGGAGAGATTTATCCTTCTTCCACTCTGGGCAGCCACTGACATAGTGTCCTGTTGCTCCGCATCTGCGACATGTCACGGGACTGATGATTTTTTTGTGTGAGCGGGTAAGGCATTTCTCCTTCATCTTTACTGGGCACTTATCAGCATAATGTCCTTTGCCTTTACATTTGTAGCAAATTACGTCACTTAAGTTCTTCTTCTTCTTTGGGGTTTCCAGGGCTAACAGTTCTTCCAAATCTTGTTTGCTATATTCTATCTCAATTAAAGAAGTCCAGTCTCGTTTGATGTGACAATTTCGAGGTAGGTGATCTCCTTCACACTTATAGCAACACTTGGAGGTAATTTTGGATATCTTCGGATGTGACCTTACTCTTATTTCATTTTTCACCTTAGTATGATCCACAATCTCATTTTGATGAAGATTTTGTTCAGTATCCTGACCAATCCTTTTCTCTTTGCAGTCCCATGAATAATGTCCTAGTTCTCCACATGTAAAACATGTTATATGGCTAGTATCTCTTTTGTGTTCCTCCTTGTTTTCTTGTACTTCCACATGCTTCATGAGATTTTGTTGCATCCCCTTTTTGGCTTGCTGACTGACTTCTTGCACCACCGGGTAGAGTTGATATTGAGTTGGAACATGATTTGTTGCTTTATACAAAAAGCAAGTAATCTGACTTGTGGGGCATTCTCTAACTGGATGTCTGGTATGACCATGGGGCCACTCATCAGTGCATTCTTGGGACGTATGTCCTATCTCCCCACAGGTTTTGCATGCCTTTGGTTTGGTCATAAGGTCCTCTTCAAATTCACTATGGTTTTGATCAATCTTAGGCAGGTGGTCATTGATCAACTTCCACAGCTGATTCTGGTTCTCTAATAGTAGTCGCATAGTTGTATGCAAATCATTGGTGTTGGTATTGGGGTGAGACATCTGTTTAGTTTAGAAAGCAATGAGTTGACATCTGTATTAGGGCGGAAACAAACCGGTCTGAGTACAGACAAGAAGCAAAGGGCTCAAAGCCGAAACGGAAAAAGAAGGCACATCCACGCGGTCCACCAGGAAGAAGCCCAGGGGAACTCTAACTACTCGTCGCAGATCTCGTCGTCGAACTCCACGTAGTATCCACCAACCTGGTCGTGCGGAGAATCCTCAACTACAGAAAAACCACAGCCCGCGAACGGGTCAATACACCGAAGCGTATCGAACAAGCTTAAGCTAACAGGTTACAAAACTGTAAGACTCCCAAAGTATGGGGATAAGTGGACTTAGCGGCAGCAGCACTAGCAACCTAATAGAGAAACGCTACAACATCCGTCTAAGTTAGAGAGGGATAAGAGAGCGCATAAGTTAACCATCTACAACTAACACCAATCATAACCCATTCTCGGATTAACCCCCTCAACCAAGTATGAGGAAGCAATTCGGGAATACTCACACATTGAACAAATTTTAGTTACCAGTTATTGTGAAAGTAATTCTATATTACTAGTCAGGTTAATTAACAATGATTAGGTGTAAGTTGTCTATGATCTTGTTAGACAGCATCATCACCAAGTCGTCCATAACCGTGGACACGGCTCATCGATAAGATTATACCCTGCAGGGGTGCACTACTGGACCCGTACTAATTCGATCAACCCCAAAAGCAAAGCCAGAAGGTAGGTCATCTCAACACGGCAAATCTCTTCTCTACGACCCATCCAGGGAACCGCATGATTGTGTGCACGGCTAATCAGGTCCAGTGCCCGTGGGATCGACCTTCATAGCACTCTAAGAACGTGCACCCTATATGAGAATCGACTACTCCATCATCATGAGATCGTTAGGTGACCATATGTATGCATCAAATGGAAAGCCCGAACTACTTATGGCGCCCTGGATAAGAAGCGGATTAGATTGAAGCCGTGGGGGGCTCCATAGGGCCTCCCACAAACGGTTAGTGCGCTCAAAATTGGATCCGAGGACAAGAACTGAGTTCCTAGGTCGACACTTAGCAGAACAAAGCACCTCGCAAGGCCTTCCGCCGGTGCCTTATCTTTTAAATATAATACACCAACCAAAGATAGCATTTTATTAAAGTAGACAATCTATCATGCTAAGTATAAATGACATAGAACAAACAGACTCGCAGAACCAACCTTAAGCATGCACTACGACTCGCAAGGCTAACAGATAAACATACAACAGGTGATAGGATGTGGGGATAAAGCTGTATGGGTTGCAGGATAAACATATGATGGTATCGCAATTCAAGAATCGTAACTAGGATGGCATAGATCAAAAGGCAAGAATGAAAATCAAACAATCGTGTAACCGGTTAGCAGAAGCTTGACTGGCAGCTCGTGGCCCGACACAAAAGCTGAAATCTCAAGGATGAAAGTATCGACAGCAGACACAACGTCGTCTACCCAGAGAAGAGCGAAACATAGACAATAGGAAACAATATCAATACAGAGAAATGCGCAATCAAATGATGGTGCATTATGGTATGAAGTGATTAGGTCATTTTAAAGCGGGGATGAAATCCCGACAAAAGATAAGGGTGCAAGTTATTTGTATAGCCAATATAGCAGATGTGGTGACATAATTAATTTAAAAAATGGAATAGGCATTAATTAATTATTTGCCCAACACATTCTATTAAATGCAAATTATTTATCTACAACTCAAATTTAATGTTTATTAGCATGGCAAGGAATGGTATAAAAGATATAAGCAAATTAAATGGAATTAGGGCATTATATATTCATTACCCCACATATTCCCTATTTAATTATTTAAGTGCATTTGTTAAATTAAACTAATAATTTATAATAAATGAGGCAAAATGACATAAGAAATAAAGTGTATTGCATTTTTCTGATATAAAAACATATAAAGTTTATTTTATTTGTAGTTGTAGAAATAAAGTTATTGCATTTATAATCCTAGGAGGTTTTCTAAAATTGTGCAGGGACTCATCCGTGATAGCCAAAAGTATCTGTGAGGGCTAAAAAGGGAGAAATATAGAGCAGGGGGCTCTGGGTAAAATTCCCAGCGCTTCTCTCACTAATGGGTGGGACCCAACCGTCAGTGGGAAAAAGAATAAAATGGTGGCTTTTTATTCCAACGCCCGGGGGATCGAACTCGCACGCGCTCGGGAGGATTAGTTCGGCTACGCTAGCCACTGTGTGGTGTGGGTGTCAGTGTTAGGAAAAACGCGTTTGGTTTTTGTACTAATACTGAAACGAAGCATCTGGCGAAACTGAAGTTCCTGAAGAACAACAGGAGCAGGGACGGCGGGTAGAGTTCATCGGCGGTGGCCTCAATCGGGCGGCGCCGCCTCGAGTGAACGCGTCCGGGAGTGCGGGATTGTGCGGGATGGGGCAGTGCGTGCTCGAGGGGCAAGAGGAGGGCTCTCTGCCTCGGGTCCGTGCTCGCTCCTTCGCACGCGCGACACGGTCGGGAAAGAGGCGGGATCGAAGCGTCTCACCGTGAGGAGATTGGTGGCGAGGCGAGGGAGCGCGGGGAGGCCAGAGTCGTCCTATCGGTGCCGGAGATTAAGTGGAGGTGCGCGGCCGGCGTCGGAGAGGAGAGCAAGCAGCGGTGCGTCCTGGGTCCGGTCCTCGGCCGACGAAGAAAAGGAAGGGCGCAGCGCAGCTGCTGGCGCTAGGAGGAGGAAGAGGGTGACCGGAGTCGGCAATCGCGGCGGTGGGAGCTTCGGTGGACTTTCGGTGGAGGAACAGAGGAAGGAGAGGGGTGGCGGCGCTGTGAGTGGCTATGGTTAGGGTTTCTGCTCCAGGGCGATTTAAAGAGAGGGAGGCAGGTAGGGCAGCAGGTGGGGGCGAGGCGCCATGCCCTGCTGTAAAGGGAGCTCGGCCTCCTCGTGCTCCTGTACGGAGGAAAGGGATGAGGGGAGCGGGCCGAAGCTGGGTCGGGCTGGGATGGTTGCTTGGCCGAGTTGGCCCCGTTCGGCCAGGAGGGCTCCATCTCCTTTTTTGTTCTCTTTTCTTTTCCTTTTAAAACTTTCCTGGATTTGTATTTTAAACCAAAACATAGAATAAACATCATAAAAACTTTTGAGCAATTTATGATAGTTTCAAATTAGACATATTAAATACTGGTTTCATTATTTATAACTAATTGGAAAACTTCATTTGAAAATATTTGAAAGCTTTCGAATTTAAATATGAGACTTGAATTTGGAAATTGAATTTGAAGCCACATATTTAATTAAAGCAAACACATATGTAAATGATGACATGATTAAACATTTTTATTCCACACAAATTTGGAAGTTACAAACGGGCTGTTACAACACTCCCCCCTCAAAGGAATCACGCCCCGAGATTCTTCAGTTAGCAACGAAGAGGTCGGGATACTCGGCACGGAGGTGGTCTTCACGTTCCCATGTAGCTTCCTTGTCAGAATGATGAGACCATTGAACCTTGTAGAACTTGACAGTGTTGTTACGGGTGCGACGTTCAGCTTCGTCAAGAATGCGAATCGGTTGTTCCACATAGGAGAGATCTTCTCGAAGTTCAATTGATCCATGATCAATTGCACGTCCTGGATCTTGGAAGCACTTCTTGAGTTGTGACACGTGGAAGACATCGTGCACTTTGGAGAGGTTTGGAGGAAGTTCCAGACGGTAAGCCAATTCACCACGCCTTGATAGAACGTTGAAAGGCCCAACATAACGCAGAGCAAGTTTGCCTTTGATGCCAAAGCGTTACGTGCCTCTCAGAGGAGTGACACGAAGGTAAGCTTGATCACCAAGTTCATAGACCATGTCCCTGTGCTTGATATCATAATAGCTTTTCTGCCGAGACTGGGCAATCCTCAGATTGTCACGAATGATGCGAACTTTTTGTTCAACCTCTTGGATAATGTCAGGACCAAAGAATTGACGTTCACCAGCTTGAGACCAATTCAGAGGAGTTCTGCATTTGCGGCCATAGAGAGCTTCAAAGGGAGCCATGCCTAGACTTGCTTGGAAGCTATTGTTGTAGGAGAACTCAACATACGGAAGGCAATCCTCCCATTTCCTGCCAAAGGAGATAACACAAGCTCTGAGCATATCCTCCAGAATTTGGTTCACTCTTTCAACATGTCCACTTGTTTGCGGATGGTAAGCTGTGCTAAACAGAAGTTTGGTACCCAAGGCTTTCTGAAAGCTATCCCAAAATCGAGAAGTGAAGATACTTCCACGATATGAGCTTATTGCCAAAGGAACACCATGTAAAGGAACCAGTCTTGTCATATAGAGTTCTGCCAACTGACTAGCTGATACTGTCTCTTTGACTGGGAAGAAGTGAGCCACTTTGGAGAGACGATCAATGACAACAAAGACTGCATCGTTCCCTTTCTTGGACTTTGGAAACCCAGTAACGAAGTCCATCTCGATCTTGTCCCATTTCCACTCAGGAATTTGCAATGGTTGAAGAAGTCCAGATGGTCTCTGATGAACTGCCTTGACACGACAGCAAACATCACACTGAGACACATAGCGAGCAATTTCACGCTTCATCCTGGTCCACCAATAGATTGACTTGAGATCCTGGTACATCTTTGTGCTGCCAGGGTGGATAGAAAGCGGAGTATCATGAGCCTCCTTGAGAATGATCTCTCTTAAGCTGTCAAGCTTGGGCACTACAATGCGTTCTTCAAACAGCAAGGTACCCTTGTCATCGAGAGAGAAACTCTTGTACTTATCCTTGACAATGTTGTCTTTGATATTCTTGACACCAGAATCACGCAACTGTGCGGCACGGATCTTATCCTCAAGTGTAGGAGTGGCAATCAAGTTTGCAAGATAACCAGAAGGAACCACTTGAAGATTGAGCTTCTTGAATTCTTCATGAAGAGGAAGTTGGATGTCCTCAACCATGAGGTTGTTGCAATAGGACTTGCGACTGAGAGCATCAGCCATTACATGAGCTTTGCCTGGAGTGTAAGAGATGGTAAGATCGTAATCTAAGAGTTTCTCAAGCCACCTTGTTTGCCTGAGGTTCAAATCTGGTTGAGTGAAGAGATATTTGAGACTCTTGTGATCAGTGAAGATCTCACAGCTGTGCCCCAACAAATAAGGTCTCCAAGCCTTGAGGGCATACATGATTGTTGCAAGTTCCAGATCATGTGTAGGATAGTTGAGCTCATGAGGCTTCAACTGACGAGATGCATAAGCCACAATTTTGCGTTCTTGCATGAGGACTGCGCCTAGTCCTTGAAGAGATGCATCGCAGAATATTTGGAAAGGTTTGGAAGTATCTGGGCCAACTAGAATAGGAGTATAAGTGAGTTTAGCTTTCAAGAGATTGAAGCTCTCATCACACTTTGGGGTCCAAAGAAACTTTCTATCCTTCCTAGTCAGATCGGTGAGAGGCTTAGCGATTTTGGAGAAGTTCTCAACAAATCGACGGCAATAGCTAGCCATGCCAAGGAAACTCCTGACTTGTTTCACCGATGTAGGAGGCAACCATTCAACAATGGCCTTCACTTTTTCTGGATCAACAGAAATGCCTTCAGAAGAGATGACATGACCAAGGTATGATACTTTAGGAAGCCACAATTCACACTTGGAGAACTTGGCGTAGAGACGGTGTTCTCGGAGTTTCAACAAGATAAGACGTAGATGTTCTCCGTGTTCTTCTTCGGTTTTGGAAAAGATAAGAATGTCATCGAGATAGACTACCACGAACTTATCGAGGTATTCCATGAAAACGAAGTTCATGAGACGTGAGAAAGTCGCCGGAGCATTTGTGAGACCGAAAGACATGACAGTGTAATCGTAGAGGCCATAACGAGTGGTGAAAGTTGTCTTTGGGATGTCTTCTTTGCGAATCTTGATCTGGTGATAACCTGACCTCAAGTCCAACTTGGAGAAAACCTTAGCACCAGTGAGTTGATCAAACAGGTCATTAATGCGAGGAAGGGGATACTTGTTCTTGATGGTTTTCTTGTTCAGAGGACGGTAGTCAACAACCAGTCGCTCAGTCGTGTCCCTCTTTTTGACAAACAGAGTAGGACAACCCCAAGGAGAAGTACTAGGTTGGATGTGACCTTTACTTTCCAACTCCTCTAGCTGTCTCTTAAGTTCAGCCAGTTCTTTGGGGCCCATCTTGTAAGGACGTTTGGAGATAGGAGCAGTGCCTGGTTCTAGTTCAATAACGAACTCCATGGCTCTATCAGGCGGCATGCCTGGCAATTCTTCAGGAAAAACGTCAGGAAAGCCTCGGACCACCGGTATATCTTCCATAGCAGGAAGAGGATGAACATTGAGAGCGAAAAGCTGAGCTGAAGAGGTTTGATTTAGAGAATAGACTATCTGTCCAGAAGGATGAGAAAGAGTTACAGTCTTTGTGGAACAGTCTATCTTAGCTTTGTTGGCCTTCAACCAATCCATGCCGAGAATGACATCAATGTCTGAGTTTCCCAGAAGAATTAAGGAAGCCAGGAACAAATGACCTCCAATTTGAATTTGGTTTCCATGACTTACCCTGGAAGTCTGCATTTGCGTTCCCGGAGAATGGATCACGAGTGGAATAGATAAGATATCTAGATGCAGCTTCGTTGTTTAGCGAAGGTTACTGACACAAAAGAATGAGATGCTCCAGTATCAAACAATACCTTAGCAGGAAAAGAGTTTACCAGGAGTTTGCCCATTACAACTTCTGGAGCTTCCTCTGCCTCTTTGGCGTTGAGCTCGTTCACCCTTCCACTCCTAGATGTAGGCAAATTGCTGGGGAAAGCACAAACTAAAGCTTGTGTTCGAGAAGAACGAGCTTGTTGCTTATGAAGCTTGTTTTGTGGACAATGGATAGAGATATGGCTTGGATCACCGCACTTGAAGAAGGTTTTTGAAGTCACTGGCTTTGGCGGAATTTGAACATTTGGCCTTTTCTGAGCTTGAGAGCCTCTTGTAGGAAACATTAAAGAGGGAGGACGAGGAGTGAACCCTAAAGGGCTTGGAAGATAGGTTTGTTCAGTTGGAGATGCATATGGAACCCAAAGCCTACGCTTCTGTGGATGCATGGTGTTTGCTGAAGAAGAAGCCCCTTCAAGAGCATGTTTTCGAGATTCTTCAAACATCTCACGACCAAATTCCTCCCGGAGAGCTGTGTTCACGAGCTCTTCAAAGTTAACGCACTTGAACAAGATGAGTGCATACTTCAGATTTGGGCTTAGACCTCTACGAAATTTGGCTTGCTTCTGGGCATCAGTTGATACCTCATCTTGAGCATAGCGAGCCAGACGGTTGAACTCAGCTTGATAGTCCAGCACAGACATGCTTCCCTGAATCAAGTCATAGAATTCATCACGCTTTCTTTCCATGACCCCCTCGGGAATATGGTGGCGTTTGAAAGCCTCCTTGAACTCATCCCAAGTGATAACAACACCTGGTACTCGTAACTGTTTGAAGTTCTCCCACCAAGACATGGATTTTCCGCGGAGAAGATAGGACACAAACGGAACACGGTCCTCATCGGAGACATGAGAAACAGCCAGAGTATTGTTCATCTCACGCAGCCAGTCGTCAGCATCTAGTAGCTCAGAGGGAACATCAAACATGCGTGGGTTGAGCTGGAGGAACTCTACAATTGTCACACGGCAGTTGCCCTGGTTTTGGTTTTTCTGAATGTGACCCAAAACTTGCGTCATCTGAGACAGCACTTGCCTCATTTCGGATGGCATTTGAATATCTTCTTTGTCACTCTCCATCCTGAGGAGGATACAACGTTAACACCATAATCGGATAAACAAAATCCAATGTAAGCGCTTAAAGGAAAAACTCCAGATTGCTTCGAAAAGACAACAAGGAACAAGACATGGCCATCCATCACGGTACGCCACTTTGTTTACTTCCAGAAAGGTTTAAAGAGAGGTAAGAACGAAGACTAGCACTAGAACGAGGAAAAAACCAATTGAGCTTGACGTAACTCCACCAAAGAGGAGAAACAACTGATTGATTCCAGAATGAAACTGAACGTAGCCGAAGAGGTTGATAACTGCTAAAACGAAGAGCACCACCTTGAAAACACCTGCAACTATGGTACTACAGAAACCCAGAACACGTGATGTCCTAATTTTTTTTAAATTTAGGTGAGAAGGGAAATATCGTAACACTTCCTTACCAGAAGAACAGGGAGGGTGGGTGGGGAAAGAAGTAAAGGAACAGAATTCCTACTATCACGTTTAAGAATTTCTTGATAGCTACAAAATATTTTTCTACACTCAAATAACGACCAGTAGAAGGGAACCTGGGGGCGTTTAAGCTCTGATACCAACTGTCAGACCCTGGATTCAGGCTACACAAACGAAACGTATCGGTTGGGCCACACAACCAAGAACATACTGGGGTTACCAATCCCAGGAAAACAAGCAGGGCAGGCTCGGAATGGATCATCGGCCGACAGCTCTTGGCGACCCCAACGTCACATACGTTTCAAGATTGTGCACGCAAGAACCCAAAATGTCTTCCAACTCGTATACTTCAACCATACACACATGGTATACGAGTCGGATTTTTAACAAGTTGAAACCACAAAATAAACCTAAGACACAAAGAAAGGAAATAATATCCAAAAGCTCTCACTGAGCAAAATATATCGAATGGCACCAATCAGAGGACACATGTCCCAACATTACATCATGCAGCGGAAACAAACCGGTCTGAGTACAGACAAGAAGCAAAGGGCTCAAAGCCGAAACGGAAAAAGAAGGCACATCCACGCGGTCCACCAGGAAGAAGCCCAGGGGAACTCTAACTACTCGTCGCAGATCTCGTCGTCGAACTCCACGTAGTATCCACCAACCTGGTCGTGCGGAGAATCCTCAACTGCAGAAAAACCACAGCCTGCGAACGGGTCAATACACCGAAGCGTATCGAAGAAGTTTAAGCTAACAGGTTACAAAACTGTAAGACTCCCAAAGTATGGGGATAAGTGGACTTAGCAGCAGCAGCACTAGTAACCTAATAGAGACACGCTACAACTTCCGTCTAAGTTAGAGAGGGATAAGAGAGCGCATAAGTTAACCATCTACAACTAACACCAATCATAACCCATTCTCGGATTAACCCCCTCAACCAAGTATGAGGAAGCAATTCGGGAATACTCACACACTGAACAATGATTAGGTGTAAGTTGTCTATGATCTTGTTTGCCAGCATCATCACCAAGTCGTCCATAACCGTGGACACGGCTCATCGATAAGATTATACCCTGCAGGGGTGCACTACTGGACCCGTACTAATTCGATCAACCCCAAAAGCAAAGCCAGAAGGTAGGGCATCTCAACACGGCAAATCTCTTCTCTACGACCCATCCAGGGAAACGCATGATTGTGTGCACGGCTAATCAGGTCCAGTGCCCGGGGATCGACCTTCATAGCACTCTAAGAACGTGCCACCCTTTATGAGAATCGACTACTACATCATCATGAGATCGTTAAGTAACCGTATGCATGCATCAAATGGAAAGCCCGAACTACTTACGGCGCCCTGGATAAGAAGCGGATTAGATCGAAGCCGCGGGGGGCTCCATAGGGCCTCCCACAAGCGGTAGTGCGCTCAAAATTGGATCCGAGGACAAGAACTGAGTTCCTTGGTCGACACTTAGCAGAACAAAGCACCTCGCAAGGCCTTCCGCCGATGCCTTATCTTTTAATTATAACACCCCAACAATAGATAGCATTTTATTAAAGTAGACAATCTATCATGCTAAGTATAAATGACATAGAACAAACAGACTCGCAGAACCAACCTTAAGCATGCACTACGACTCGCAAGGCTAACAGATAAACATACAACAGGTGATAGGATGTGGGGACAAAGCTGTATGGGCTGCAGGATAAACATATGATGGGATCGCAATTCAAGAATCGTAACTAGGATAGCATAGATCAAAAGGCAAGAATGAAAATCAAACAATCGTGTAACCGGTTAGCAGAAGCTTGCCTGGCAGCTCGTGGCCCGGAACAAAAGCTGAAATCTCAAGGATGAAAGTATCGACAGCAGACACGTCGTCGTCTACCTAGAGAAGAGCGAAACATAGACAATAGGAAACAATATCAATACAGAGAAATGCGCAATCAAATGATGGTGCATTATGCTATGAGGTGATTAGGTCATTTTAAAGCGGGGATGAAATCCCGGCAAAAGATTAGGGTGCAAGTTATTTGTGTAGCCAACAATTTAAATGTTACTTAATATATAGGAGATGTGGTGACCTAATTAATTTAAAAAAATAGAATAGGCATTAATTAATTATTTGCCCAACACATTCTATTAAATGCAAATTATTTATCTACAACTCAAATTTAATGGTTATTAGCATGGCAAGGAATGGTATAAAAGATATAAGCAAATTAAATGGAATTAGGGCATTATATATTTATTACCCCACATATTCCATATTTAATTATTTAAGTGCATTTGTTAAATTAAACTAAGCATTTATAATAAATTATGCAAAATGACATAAGAATGTTATATTAATGTGTATTGCACTTTTCTGATATAAAAACATATAAAGTTTATATTATTTGTAGTTGTAGAAATAAAGTTATTGCATTTATAATCCTAGGGGGTTTTCTAAAATTGTGCAGGGACTCATCCGTGATAGCCAAAAGTATCTGTGAGGGCCAAAAAGGGAGAAACAGAGAGCAGCGGGCTCTGGGTAAAATTCCCACCGCTTCTCTCACTGATGGGTGGTACCCAGCCGTCAGTGGGAAAAAGAATAAAAATGGTGGCTTTTTATTCCAACGCCCGGGGGATCGAACTCGCACGCGCTCCGGAGGATTAGTTCGGCTGCGCTAGCCACTGTGTGGTGTGGGTGTCAGTATTAGGAAAAAAATGTTTGGTTTTTGTACTGATACTGAAACGAAGCATCTGACGAAACTGAAGTTCCAGAAGAACAACAGGAGCAGGGACGGCGGGTAGAGTTCATCGGCGGTGGCCTCAATCGAGCGGCGCCGCCTCGAGTGAACGCGTCCGGGAGTGAGGGATTGTGCGGGATGGGGCAGTGCGTGCTCGAGGGGCAAGAGGAGGGCTCTCTACCTCGGGTCCGTGCTCGCTCCTTCGCACGCGCGACACGGCCGGGGCGAAGCGGGTCCGGTGACGGTGGAAAACCGGCGAACGGCACAGGTAGCGAAGGGGGAAAGAGGCGGGATCGAAGCGTCTCACCGTGAGGAGATTGGTGGCGAGGCGAGGGAGCGTGGGGAGGCCGGAGTCGTCCTATCGGTGTCGGAGACGAAGTGGAGGTGCGCGGCCGGCGTCGGAGAAGAGAGCAAGCAGCGGTGCGTCCAGGGTCCGGTCCTCGGCCGACGAAGAAAAGGAAGGGCGCGGCGCAGCTGCTGGCGCTAGGGGGAGGAATAGGGCGACCGGAGTCGGCAATCGCAGCGGTGGGAGCTCCGGTGGACTTTCGGTGGAGGAACAGAGGAAGGAGAGGGGCGGCGGCGCTGTGAGTGGCTAGGGTTAGGGTTTCTGCTCCGGGGCGATTTAAAGAGAGGGAGGCAGGTAGGGCAGCAGGTGGGGGCAAAGAGGCAGTGGGGGCGAGGCGCCATGCCCTGCTGTAAAGGGAGATCGCCCTCCTCGTGCTCCTGTACGGAGGAAAGGGATGAGGGGAGCGGGCCGAAGCTGGGTCGGGCTGGGATGGTTGCTGGGCCGAGTTGGCCCCGTTCAGCCAGGAGGGCTCCATCTCCTGTTTTTTCTTTTTTTTTTCCTTTTAAAACTTTCCTGGATTTGTATTTTAAAACAAAACAGAGAATAAACTTCATAAAAACTTTTGAGCAATTTTTCATAGTTTCAAATTAGACATATTAATTACTGGTTTCATTATTTATAACTAATTTGAAAACTTCATTTGAAAATATTTGAAAGCATTTGAATTTAAAAATGAGACTTGTATTTGGAAATTGAATTTGAAGCCACATATTTAATAAAAGCAACCACATATGTAAATGATGACATGATTAAACATTTTTATTGCACACAAATTTGTAAGTTACAAACGGGCTGTTACCACACTCCCCCCCTCAAAGGAATCACGCCCCGAGATTCTTCATGGAGCAACGAAGAGGTCGGGATACGTGGCACGGAGGGTGTCTTCACGTTCCCATGTAGCTTCCTTGTCAGAATGATGAGACCATTGAACCTTGTAGAACTTGACAGTGTTGTTACGGGTGCGACTTCAGCTTCGTCAAGAATGTGAATCGGTTGTTCCACATAGGAGAGATCTTCTCGAAGTTCAATTGATCCATGATCAACTGCACGTCCTGGATCTTGGAAGCACTTCTTGAGTTGTGACACGTGGAAGACATCGTGCACTTTGGAGAGGTTTGGAGGAAGTTCCAGACAGTAAGCCAATTCACCACGCCTTGATAGAACGTTGAAAGGCCCAACATAATGCGGAGCGAGTTTGCCTTTGATGCCAAAGCGTTGCGTGCCTCTCAGAGGAGTGACACGAGGGTAAGCTTGATCACCAGGTGCATAGACCATGTCCATGTGCTTGCTATCATAATAGCTTTTCTGCCGAGACTGGGCAATCCTCAGATTATCACGAATGATGCGAACTTTTTCTTTAGCCTCTTGGATAATGTCAGGACCAAAGAATTGACGTTCACCAGCTTGAGACCAATTCAGAGGAGTTCTGCATTTGCGGCCATAGAGAGCTTCAAAGGGAGCCATGCCTAGACTTGCTTGGAAGCTGTTGTTGTAGGAGAACTCAGCATACGGAAGGCAATCCTCCCATTTGATGCCAAAGGAGATAACACAAGCTCTGAGCATATCCTCCAGAATTTGGTTCACTCTTTCAACCTGTCCACTTGTCTTCGAATGGTAAGCTGTGCTAAACAGAAGTTTTATACCCAAGGCTTTTTGAAAGCTATCCCAAAATCGAGAAGTGAAGATACTTCCACGATCCGAGCTTATTGCCAAAGGAACACCATGTAAAGGAACTAGTCTTGTCATATAGAGTTCTGCCAGCTGACTAGTTGATACTGTCTCTTTGACTGGGAAGAAGTGAGCTACTTTGGAGACACGATCAATGACAACAAAGATTGCATCGTTGCCTTTCTTGGACTTTGGAAACCCGGTAACGAAGTCCATCTCGATCTTGTCCCATTTCCACTCAGGAATTTGCAGTGGTTTAAGAAGTCCAGATGGTCTCTGATGAACTGCCTTGACACGACAGCAAACATCACACTGAGACACATAGCGAGCAATTTCACGCTTCATCCCTCGCATCCCTCCCCCTCGAGCCCGCGGTGAGCAACCAGTAGTCCATGCAGTTTTCCCTCTTTTTCCCGGGTCCTGGACGTTGCTAGGAAGAAGATGAACAGCTGTCGTTGATCTGCAAATCAACGGTTCTCATTTGATCACCCTAGATCTAATCCTGGCCTTTCAGATCCGATACAAGGGCAGCATACCCCTTCTCTTTAGTGTGCACAGCAGCAGGCCGACCCAGCTCTGTTGACTCGGCCCAGCTCCAGATCCGGCCCGTTTCTTTTGTTTTTCTGTAAAAAAAATTATTCTCTGGTTATTTTTCTAGTGATTTGGTAGCTTACCTTTAATTCATTTCTGGTAGATATAGACATGCCAATCGAGTGATTCAAATTTTGTTGAGTTCCTATGAGTTTTCTTTATCCTGTGGCACTGGCCTCATGCAAAATATGATTTATTTTGTGTTGTAGATCATATCTTGTAAAAAGTATCTCTTCCACCATTTCCTTAATAACTTGAGTTTTACAATTCAAATTAGCAAACTTTAGTTCTCTGGAAAGCCTAGAAGAATACCTACATAGATCTATAAGCCATGCATGCATGAGATCTGTATAACTAAAGTTCTGTTAAGTTTAAGTTTAATAACAGGAGCTATTTGGTGATTTTTAACTCATTATTAAAAATACTTTTTGGAGTAAATCCAATTGATTGTGTTATATATGGGTGGTAGCTATAATATCATAGCTTGGTTTAATTTTCCAGCTTATATTGTATGCATATTGATCTATTTTCTAAAACAACGGGTTTTTACACTACAAAATGATATTTTTATTTTCTGTTAATTGTATGTGTCTAGTTTTAATGGTTTGTGCTAAATATGTTTATGCCAATATATTAGTAGTATTTTTGTTGGGTTCTTATGTGTTTTCCTAAACATGCAAAGTTGGATTTGTCTAAAAATAATTTATATCTTATGTTGTACACTATTAATGGTAAAAATGTGTGTGTTCCACTAAAACCGAAATATATGGAGATAGGAGTGTCCAAATTAAGTGAATCCAATTTCTACAGAAAGATAAAACCAATACCTATCCATAGAAATTTGTGTTGCATCTAAGGGATACTTAAAACTGAAACTACAATCTTTTTGGTTTTGAGACAAGTAGCATTTGTAGGATTTTTAACTCCTGTTCTGTAATAACTTTTGATGGAAATCAAATTCCCATAACTTCATATGGTTACTAGGTGTACTGGGATAGAAGGATTTAATGTTCTGAACAATATCTTAGGAGTTATGCTTTATCTCCCAAAACAGCACCATATTATCTACTAAAAGTATTAATTCTATTCTCTGTTTTTAGATAATATGAACCTCGTGTTTAAACTAAATCAACTTTGGAATCCAGAACCTAAACTGAACCTTAACACTTGTTTTTAATACAGTAATAGTGTTGCAGTGCATTGTTTGTTTGTGGTTAGCATAATTCACTTTGTGTCTAATTATAACACTAATAGTTCTCAGATTTTTGTTGGTAGTTGTATTGGTGTGTTACATTTTTATCCAGTAAGTGGTGATGTTTGAAGTGCAAGTTGTTTGCTTGTTTATTTTAGATTGTTGTCAACACGCTCCTTTGTGGTGTTTTATTAAATCAGCCAACTACCCCTTTTTGGTTTTAAATCAACTACTTGTGTGAGCAGTGGTGTTAACCTTGCATAACCCTAGCAAGTTTCCTAAAAATATTGTTATTTCATTCACTAGTTAGGTTAACATAGTTCATCTTGTTTCTCGGGTGTTGCACTAACTTTACTTGGGTATTATGCATGTGGATGTGATTGGTGTTAAATACTAAATCGTAATTGTTTATACTTTGCAATGTTGTGGTATGGTTTGATTACTTCAAGAATGATGTCAACACTTGTTTACTGCGTGATTGTTTGGATTATTTGTTGAAGTGGTCTTAGTTGCCGTGTCTTATTAAATAGTCTAGTGCACCTATTTAGCTCTTAATCAAACACTTGGGTGAACATAAGGGTTAGCCTTTGTTGGTTGATTGATTACTTACTAGAATTTGTCTTAGAAATATTAACATGTCTGCATGAGAGTGTGCTAGTGTTAATGTTAACACTTGCTTGTGTGATAACATACTTTTGTTTGAAGTATTTCCTAAACAGTTAAGATACTTTTGTTTGAAGTATTTCCTAAAGAATTAAGATATTTTTGTCTGAAGTATTTCCTGAAACTAATATAACATCTCTTGTTAAATGATATAATAACCCTAAGTGGTGTGTTGTTTTAGTGTTCTGTAGAACTACCTTTTTAATACTCAGGGTTGTTGTGTATATTTTCTTAGGAGAATCTATTGTTTGTCTTAGCTCTATGGACTTTGTAGTTATATGTTGTTTAGCTAAATGAGTTGTTTGCTTTTGATTGTTAGCCTAATGTCTTGTGCAATGCTTGTTGTTTGTTATGTCCTTGTGGCGTTGTCTTGTATTCTGAGTGTTGTTCCTCGTCCTGTTTACGACGTTAGATATAATCGGGAAGGAATTGTAAGTAAGGAGTGAACCTGAGGAACATTAAGGTCAAGACCAAGGACATATTACTGAGCCAGGCAAGCCCACCTCACCACTATAATGAATCCTACTATTTTATCAAGCACTGTTTTGTCTTCAAAATTAAATGTTGCATGTTTCGCTTCTTTTGTGGCACCTTGCCACCCTAAAACTATTTTACCAAATATTGCTTGGCCAAAATTATCTACTAGAATACTATAGGTGTTACAAAATAAGTTTTCACTTAATGAACCTGGTTGTTGAAGGCTCCATCAAGAAGATTAAGTTATCTAGTAGTATATTCTTATTTCTTTACCTCAAAACTATAGGATGGGAACCTATTTGATAAAACTATTTTACGGAGGAAAACCTGAGTTGCTGAGAGCAATCAGCTAGAAAGAAATGCTTTATGAAAACCCAAGGTGCTGAGAGCATTCGGAGATGTTGCGAAAACCCGAGCTGCTGGGAGCAGTCGGAGATGAAGGTTTAATTTCAAAGTCCATGCTGTCGCCCAAACAATTAACCCGTACAACAACATTACCTCAAAATGGGCACGGGGCTTAACGGAAGCTTGTTGGTGTTGGTATTCGAATATTCCTCAATAGGCTAGATGGGGTTAGAGTCCCCGGAACCGAATGCTGCAAGGGAATGGGCATACAAAGTGTGGACTTCGTGTGCCACCGGGAAGCAACGGTGGGTCTCCTGTCATGGCGGTGTGAGACTAGGGGAAACCGGATCGATACGGCTAGCTCACTCGGTGCCGGGGAGAACAAACCCACTCGAAGAGGATATTCTTATACCAGCATTAACATAGTGGAAGTTAGGATCGGCCGTCTGATGTGTGCATGTTGTCCCTGTACAGTCGGTGGTTGATCCACGGCAGACCATCCGAATCTTGTGGTGAAAGTGTACAACCTCTGCAGAGTGTAAATCTATTCGAATAGCCGCGTCCGCGGTCATGGACGGTTGGAAAGGCCACACTAGGCGCCTGGGGAAAGAAGTTGTTTTGAAAAGGAAAGTGTTTCTGTGGAATAAGGAGGTACCTCGGAGGTACGGAATTTGGGAGAAGACGATTGGTCTCGGGGAGACAATCAGTCCGATCTCAAGTCAGGAAAAAGGGGTATCCCCATCCTAGTGCTTTTAAAGGTTATACAAAGGAAAGTTTTGAACTTGGATATGTCTTTGCTATATCTATGAAAAGAGATTTCTATCTCTAAATGTTTTCTTCAACAAAGATATAGAGATGTCGTATTCTCTATGCCTAAAATCATCGTATTCGAAAACTAAACCATATAGTCGTATATACCAGCTATCCCAGTTTTTGAAAGGTGTTTTCTTGCATTATCATAAAAACTAAAGCCTTAGAGGTGGTCTTGCGAGTACGTAAATGTACTCATATGGCTGTGTCCCTGTATATTCAAACGTCCAGGTTACAATGAGGAGATGTACGACAAGAAGGAGGAGTACGTCGACGAATACGCCAACTGAGTGTCCCGCTCAACTGCTCTGCGGGAATGCGTCAGGACGTGACGAGGGCCGACGCTAGTCGCATCTTCCGCTGAACCTTAGTTAATATTCGTCAAGTGCAACGATGTTTGCAGACTTGGTCATGAGACCATTATTTATGTAAGTCTTATACTATTCGAGTTGTATGATGTAACTTTGTATACCATGTTGGTTATGTGTTCGCGATGCACTGATCATTAGGATCGTGATATGTTTACGTAACGTGGGTAACTCTGACGGGTAGTCAGAGGGGTCCTTACAGACTTGGTATCAGAGCCATCATTGAACTTAGGAGACCTTAGTTAGCATGGTCGTTAACATAGGAAGGAAGTGTTTTGCTAAAAACTATTTCTTCAAAAAACTATTTTCTTCTAGGTAAGCCTAATATGGTTTCCACTCCTCACCTTTTCTGAACACCATCTCTATCTTACCTCTCTAATTTAAAGTATTTCAAAAGACTTTTCCCTACTATCTTGTCTCTATTCAAAAACTTGTATAGACTTGACAATGAGCCCAAGTGAGACATGAGTAACTAGTTCCGAGAAGGTGAAGTTCAGTCTCAAGACTTCAACCTACGACATCAAGGTGGTCGTCAAGAGAAGAAACAAGTTACGAAGCAACCTCGCTATCAAGACTTCAATCCCAACGATCGTATTCCAGTGCAACTTCGATAGCCTCAAGCTTTCTAGCAGGAGCCCCAAACTGAACAAGTGCAGACTCCGGCAAGTAGGAATGACCAAGACCCATAGGACATCTAGGATATGACCCTTTGTTGGAATCTCCAACTAACGCGGTTGTTGATTGCCCTTTTGGTTCTGTAGGTGTCTTGTGTGCTCCTTTGCTGGTATGCTTGTTGTTTGTGTGTGCCTTGTGTGTGTACTTGTTGTGGATATGTGGTTCTCTGGTACCTTTCACAAGCACGCTTTGTATGCAATGCATATAAGGCACATACTTTAAAATTTGCTTAAACATCTTGTTATCTTTACAGAAAAACCTTTCTTACCTTTTTGCCATAGCCGCACCCTAATGCATTTATAAACTTGTCCTCGAAAACTTCTTAAAATGTTTTCCCTCTGATCTAAACTTTAACACGTGAGAGTTATTAACTGCATATGATACAAAATACCACCAAAATAAAGCCACCCCCCGTGATGTGTCGAGCCTTGCCTAGTCAAATAAGCTTTTCAAAGTTAGAAGTATACCATCACCAACTTAAGTTATTAGAGTAACATCTAACGCAAATGACTTGTTACAAACTAACCTCTTCAAGACCTACAAACCGAGACAAGAAAAGAGATGCCAACGGAAGTCTCTCTTATAGATGGCAACACGGAGGACTCGAATGACGCCAAGCGCCATGACTTTTTGAAGACTTTATGAAAACCTAAAGCTGTGACGTGCCAAGAAGATTGACGTCAGCAACAGCGGACACAACCAGCACGGAAGATCGTCTACACGAAGATGTGCCATGAAGCTATTTTAGACGTCGTTCGCAGATCTTAGCACCCTTTGACTTTTTACGTAAAGAAAGAGAGTCAAGTCTACGGACCCACATGAAAATTATCGTGCTACCCAAGACCTACACCTTGAAGTACCAAAGAGCAACAACATCCCAAAGTTAGGGACAACATATGCAATCAACTTTAACCCTTCAAGTTTGCCCTTTTTAAGGGGGGGAGACCCATGCTAGTTCTAGGGAGTTTTGACGAATAGCTGCATTGGAGTATTTGGAGTCAACCCGACAAGCGCGTGGGTCAGCATCCACCTTCATGTCAATACCTTCAGCAAGTACCCAAGTCTTCCAAAAGAAATCAGAAGCTTTATCATCAAGGAAACCTCAGTTGAGAATTAACAACCTCGGAACACGAAGAATCATCAAACCTCTAGTCCTTTCACTCTCTTAGTACCCGCTTTGGAATCTCGGGACGAGATTCTTTTAAGGAGGGAAGGTCTGTAACGTCCCAAATTTTGGAAGCAACAAAAACTTATTTATAAACGACCCAAAATTTAGGACTAACAAGAAAAACATCTTGAAATGCATTGTTAGTGGACGAGTTTTACTCATGTTTTCCCTATGTGGCTTAAATGTGTTTGGTTTGTTTGTGTTATGACCTCGAATTAGCAACCAATTAAATCAACCATGTTTTGTCATAACTCTTGTGACAAGTAAAATAGTACATGTATGTTCTCTTGTATTATTTTTAAGAACCTCTTTTTATCATGATGTCTTGATTTTAGCAAGTACCCCAAAACCTATTTATTTATGAAAATAAAAGTATTTTCCAAAAGCTATATGTTTGCAAAACCATAAAGGCGGTTAACATAAATCCTAATCTATTTAGATCTTAATATGTTGCAAATATTAGCAACGCTCTTTTTCTAACCCCAATTCTATTAGTCTTTGGAAATTAATTCCTAAAGTGTTGTTTAATTCTATCTCTACCAAAAACCTTGTCATGATCTTGTTTGTCACCACCTCACAAATATAGTTGATTATCTTAAAAGTTTGGTCGTATATTCAATTGCTTGTTTGCTTGAATTATTTGACTTACGATTGAATTATGCGACCTGAATGTGAACATTTGAATTTATGTGTGAGCATATTGAGTATGGTTTGATTGGAGATCTAAATGCTTGGTTTGTCTTGCATGATAGTGGGGTGCTTACCACCTTTAAGTTGGTTTAGTTTTAAACATTTCCCTATTTATATAAAGCATAGTTCGTAAATTACTATCTTCCTATCTGTTAATTTTTAGCATTTCTAGAGACTTAGCATATGTGTTTCTTTTGTACTTTTGGACATGCGACTCATCTAGCGTCCTCTACAAGACCCCTTATAACCATCCCTATTTAGGTTACACTTTGTGGAGCACCCATGTTTTTAAAATATCCTTGCAAACATGGCTAATCAAAACAGCACACCAGTTCTGAAATATTTTATTGCTTTTTCACCCTCTTGGTTTAATGCTTTAATTTGACCTTTTAGCTAATGGACCACCACGCGGTCTATCCTTGGCATGTAAACACGCATCCCAAACCTTTCTTTGAGCATTTCATCAATTAAACACCGTCATCTCATGTGTGACTATTAGGCTAGTCAATATTGTATTTCTGAAATTCTAAACTTTGCTTTACTTCCAAATTCAAGTTTTCCCATAGTAGTGCAGTAGATCTCACATAATTGTTGTCCAGCACCTTGACCTCAGCCCTGACCTACTCCAGCACAGCTCTCCCCTTTAATTTTTTCCCTGTGGACATTTCGTCGAACATCAATTGGGCAGACATGACCTCTCCTTTATCACCTCCGTTTCCAACGAATCCAAGACATTTACTTGTGTCCAAATGTTGCTGCAGAGCAGGACATCATTGCCTCCACCGCCTGGCGCAGCCAACCCCAACCCTTTCCCTCTCTCTCTCCCTTTTCCATGCCCGAGACATCAAAACCGGCCACCAGCTTGGATAGCAGCCCACAGACTCACTCCCTCTATCACACATTTCCCATTAGCTTCCTTCACCTCCACTCTCCCACCCCCTGCAAAATATCTCGAGCTATCTCCTCCCTCATCCCTCAAGCAAGGGAAGAATTCGGCTCGGCCCTTGGGTTTCGAGCACGTTCTCCGTCAATGCGCCCTTCTTCTTCCTCTCTATCAGCCCCAACTCGTTCCCCTCCCTATGGGCTACCTCTTAGGCATGGCCTTTTGTTTTCAGGTGCACCGAGGCTTTCGAGGCCGTGACGTTGCCGTGGCGGGCAACGGCGACCGCGTCGCCATTCTAGCGAGCACCGATGCAAACCGAGCCCTCAAGCAGCCTTCCCCGACCCTCCGCGTCCGCCCGACCCTCGCATCCCTCCCCCTTGAGCCCGCGGTGAGAAACCAGCAGTCCATGCAGTTTTCCCTCTTTTTCCCGGGTCCTGGACGTTGCTAGGAAGAAGATGAACAGCTGTCGTTGATCTGCAAATCAACGGTTCTCATTTGATCGCCCTAGATCTAATCCTGGCCTCCCAGATCCGATCCAAGGGCAGCATACCCCTTCTCTTTAGTGTGCACAGCAGCAGGCCGACCTAGCTCTGTTGAGTCGGCCCAGCTCCAGATCCGGCCCGTTTCTTTTGTTTTTCTGTAAAAAAAATTATTCTCTGGGTATTTTTCCAGTGATTTGGTAGCTTAGCTTTAATTCATTTCTGATAGATATATACATCCCAATCGAGTGATTCAAATTTTGTTGAGTTCCTATGAGTTTTCTTTATCATGTGGCACTGGCCTCATGCAAAATATGATTTATTTTGTGTTGTAGATCAAATCTTGTAAAAAGTATCTTTTCCACCATTTCCTTAATAACTTGAATTTTACAGATTCAAAATTAGCAAACTTTAGTTCTCTGTAAAGCCTAGAAGAATACCAACCTATATCTATAACCATGCATGCATGAGATCTGTATAACTAAAGTTCTGTTAAGTTTAAGTTTAACAACAGTAGCTATTTGGTGATTTTTAACTCATTATTAAAAATACTTTTTGGAGTACATCCAATTGATTGTGTTAGATATGGGTGGTATCTATAATATCATAGCTTAATATAATTTTCCAGCTTATATTGTATGCATATTGATCTATTTTCTAAAACAACGGGTTTTTACACTAGAAAATGATATTTTTATTTTCTGTTAATTGTATGTGTCTAGTTTTAATGGTTTGTGCTAAATATGTTTATGCCAATATATTAATAGTATTTTTTTGGGTTCTTATGTGTTTTCCTAAACATGCAAAGTTGGATTTGTCTAAAAATAATTTATATCTTATGATGTACACTATTAATGGTAAAATGTGTGTGTTCCACTAAAACCGAAATATATGGAGATAGGAGTGTCCAAATTAAGTGAATCCAATTTCAACAGAAATATAAAACCAGTACCTATCCATAGAAATTTGTGTTGCATCTAAGGGATACTTAAAACTGAAACTACAATCTTTTTGGTTTTGAGACCAGTAGCATTTGTAGGATTTTTAACTCATGTTCAATAATAACTTTTGATGGAAATCAATTTCCCATAACTTCATATGGTTACTAGGTGTACTGGGGTAGAAGGATTTAATGTTCTGAACAATATCATAGGAGTTATGCTTTATCTCCCAAAACAGCACCATATTATCTACTAAAAGTATTAATTCTATTCTCTGTTTTTAGATAATATGAACCTTGTGTTTAAACTAAATCAACTTTGGAATCCAGAACCTTAACTCAACCTTAACACTTGTTTTTAATACATTAATAGTGTTGTAGTGCATTGTTTGTTTGTGGTTACCATAATTCACTATGTGTCTAATTATAACACTAATAGTTCTCAGATGTTTGTTGGTAGTTGTATTGGTGTGTTACGTTTTTATCCAGTAAGTGGTGATGTTTGAAGTGCTAGTTGTTTGCTTGTTTATTTTAGATTGTTGTCAACACGCTCCTTTGTGGTGTTAAGTAAAATCAGCCAACTACACCTTTTTGGTTTTAAATCAACTACTTGTGTGAGCAGTGGTGTTAACCTTGCATAACCCTAGTAAGTTTCCTAAAAATATTGTTATTTCATTCACTAGTTAGTTTAACATAGTTCATCTTGTTTCCCGGGTGTTGCACTAACTTTACTTGGGTATTATGCATGTGGATGTGATTGGTGTTAAATACTAAATCGTAATTGTTTGTACTTTGTAATGATTGTGGTATGGTTTGATTACTTCAAGAATGTTGTCAACACTTGTTTACTGCGTGATTGTTTGGATTATTTGTTGAAGTGGTCTTAGTTGTCGTGTCTTATTAAATAGTCTAGTGCACCTATTTAGCTCTTAATCAAACACTTGGGTGAACATTAGGGTTAGCCTTTGTTGGTTGATTGATTACTTAATAGAATGTGTTTTAGAAATATTAACATGTCTGCATGAGAGTGTGCTAGTGTTAATGTTAACACTTGTGTGATAACATACTTTTGTTTGAAGTATTTCCTAAACAGTTAAGATACTTTTGTTTGAAATATTTCCTAAAGAATTAAGATACTTTTGTCTGAAGTATTTTCTGAAACTAATATAACATCTCTTGTTAAATGATATAATAACCCTAAGTGATGTGTTGTTTTAGTGTTCTGTAGAACTACCTTTTTAATACTCATGGTTGTTGTGTATATTTTCTTAAGAGAATATGTTGTTTGTCTTACCTCTATGGACTTTGTAGTTATATGTTGTTTAGCTAAATGAGTTGTTTGCTTTTGTAACATCCCAAATTTCTCAAAAATTTAAAACTTTGCATTCATGCATCATGCATCATATAAGCATGGCATTGAAATCACATAAAGAGTAAAATTGAATTTTAATTATAAGTTTAAATAAAGTTGTTTTCAATAAAGAGGTCTATTTGAGCTCCTTATAAAAATCTGTATTTTATTATTTTATTTATTTAGCAAAATGATATCAAAAAGTTATAAATTAAATTAGCTTTTCAAAACATATTTTTATGAATTTTTCTGAAATGTTTTGATAAGTTTTAAAAATCAAATTGTTTGGAAAAGGGTTTAAACAGAAGAAAAAAAAATGTGTTCGGGCTAGCTGGGCCGAGCCCCTCTGCTATCTACCGCGCGCGCACGAAGGAACGGCCCACGAGCAGCCCATCCGCGCCTTGCTCTCTCTCTCTCTCTCTCTCTCTGACGCGCGGGGCCCGCACGCAGGAACCGTATCTCCTTCAACCTCCCGTCGCGAAATCCCCGGCGGAGACCGATCCAAGCACGGATTGATTCCACGCGATTTCCGCACGTTTTTGTTCCCCGATGTTGCCCCCTATTTAACCCGTGACCGCGCCTCCCGATCCCCCCAAAAACCCTAACGATCTACGCCACCGGGCCGCCGCCACCGAGTTCGGCATCTCGCACGAACCCGCCGCCGTCGAGCTCGCCGTGCGTAGCACTCCGACCACCTCGCCTCTTCCTTTCGCCTCCCCTCGACCTCTTTCTTTCTTGCGGTTGTTTTGCGCCTAATTTCGTGACTTGGATCGCAGCGAAACGACTCCTCCGTCCGCGACCGAAGAACACCGCCGCGGTCCTCATCTCCGGCGGAGTTTTGGGAGAAGAAGAGGAAGCCCGAGGACCTCCAGCCGCGCCATCGCCTCCGCCTCGATCTCCTCTCCGTCGTGGTATGAGTCTCCCCCACCCCTTAGCCGTAGTCCGCGAAGGCGAGCGACGCCGGCCATGGCGCCGCCGCGGCCACGAGTTCGCCGGCGAACCGCGCCGCCCGACCGTCCCCTTTTTTGTCCAGGCCGTCGGATCTAGATCCAATGGTTAGATCGGATTGAATCTGGAGCGCTCGTTTTAAAGAAGATCGGATGGTTCGCGTTCGCGATCCGCGCCGAACCGGTATCGGCCAATCGGAGCGCGCCGCGTGGCGTCTTTATTTTCTATTTCGGCTGACAAATTGTTTTAAAAACAGAAAACAACACAAACTTACAAAATCCATAACTTTTGATCTGTTCATCCAAATTTGATGAATTTTATATCCACGTGAAGCTCTGCTCGTGTAGTTTAGTATGGTTTCATTAGTTTATCCTTTTAGTGTATATTAAATTGCGGAATTTCATTGTTTAGCTTTCGGATATTAAATCTATAACTTAATTAATAAAATTTCTTTCCAAATAAATCCAATTGTTTTAGAGATTTATTAATGCCCTCTGTCCAGAGAGTGCAACCTGAGATTTTGAAACTTCTCATAATATTATTAAGGAAATTGGTTTTAGAACTTAAAACTACTATTATGCTCAATATTTTAAATGATTAAATAAAATATTAAAATATGGATCATTGTATTTCATGCATGAATAACAGAGAAATTAAAATAGTAATTATTTGGTCTTGTTAAGTTCATTGCATATTAAGCATGCATACATATTTTTGTCTTGATATTTTAAGTGTTATACTTGTGTGTTTATTTAGTTTTATTGTTTGTCTTTAGATTGTGAAGAGGAGGAAGACCCTTGTGATTGTTATTCTTGTTGTGCGTGTTCCTCTTGTTGCCAAGGCAAGTGACATTCATAATCTACCCCATGTTTTCTATATGCATTATTAGTAGATTTTGAGTAGTATGCATGATAGGAAAATTTTGAACTATCTTATAATGCTAAGTTAGTTTACACTTTGAAAATATCCTAGTAGTGTGTAGCCATCCCTCACCATGCAGCCACCAAAAGTTTTATTAGATGCTTAGCTATGCTATAAAAGTGTTTACTTATCATGTTATAGAAATATTGCTAAGTGTTAAAACTTTAAATGCACACCTGGGTGGAATTGGTTGCTTGGTTTATGTTGAGTGGCTTTTGGGACCATGCTTGTGGTTGTCTTTGCCTAGGATGAATCTCTATTCTACTTAGGGCCATGAGTATGGTGGTTGTCACCCAGAAGTGCACTTGTGGACGGCCACCCAGGAACAAAGAGATTTCTAAGTCCCTCCAAGTTTAGAAGCTTCCCGTGCAGCCTTTTGACAATGGGCTCTGTCTAGAACTACTAAGTTGTGAGAGTGCAACCTGTCAGCTTGACAAGCAGATGTAGAGTTGGTAGGTGGAACGGGTCTTGCTAGTATGGTTGCCTTCTTCTTCTGAAAGTTCTTGTCTCAATTCTCTCCTTTCCTTAATGCACTCCGCGTGTATAGGATGTCTGGGTTAATTGCGTCTTAAGGTGAAAGTGCACAACCTCTGCAGAGTCGACAAACTGAGTACTCAGCCGTGTCCCCGGTGATGGACTACTTCGAGCAACTGGACAAGGATGGACGGAAGAATCTCAACATGGTTTTCATAAAGTAAAATTTGACTAAGGAAAGAATTGTTGGTGCACTTGGGCTTCATCCCTTGGTGCCAAGTCTTTGAGAAACAAAAGTGTTTTACAAAAGATAGGAGAAAACTGGCTTTCTGCAAAATAGCCTACAAACTCCACCAAGCCAAATATGCATATAGAATTAGACTTGTCATATTTTTCCACCATAGTCACTTGCCAATACTTCAATGTATTGACCTCCTACGGGGGCTGCATATTCAAATGTGCAGGAAATTCTGATGAGGAGTAAGTTTGGACTCGATTCTACACCCAACATGTCTGCTTGTGGCGTATGCTAGAAGAGGAGGCCCATTGCTTTTATTTTCGTTGTGAACTCTGAATATTTTAGCTAGTCTTCATGACTATGCACTTTGTAATAAAGCTATACTTGGCTATTTTTGGATCTCGTTGTAGTATTTTGATACTTATGCAATGATACTATATATTTTGTACTGTGGTGCTGGCAGTGATCCAGGGACTAGCACATAACACAGGTGTTCCATCTTTATTTAAAAGATGGGGCGCTACAGCTTTTGATTGTTAGCCTAATGTCTTGTGCAATGCTTGTTGTTTGTTATGTCCTTGTGGCGTTGTCTTGTATTCTGAGTGTTGTTCCTCTTCCTGTTTACGACGTTAGATATGATCGGGAAGGAATTGGAAGTAAGGAGTGAACCTGAGGAACATCAACACCAAGACCAAGGACATATTACTGAGCCAGGCAAGCCCACCTCACCACTATAATGAATCCTACTATTTTATCAAGCGTTGTTTTTTCTTCAAAATAAAATGTTGCATGTTTCGCTTCTTTTGTGGCACCTTGCCACCCGAAAACTATTTTACCAAATATTGCTTGGCTAAAGTTATCTACTAGAATACTATAGGTGTTACAAAATAAGTTTTCACTTGATGAACCTGGTTGTTTAAGGCTCCATCAAGAAGATTAAGTTATCTAGTAGTATATTGTTATTTCTTTACCTCAAAACTATAGGATGGGAACCTATTTGATAAAATTGTTTTAGGGAGGAAAACTTGAGTTGCTGAGAGCAATCATCTAGAAAGAAATGCTTTATGAAAACCCGAGGTGCTGAGAGCATTCAGAGATGTTGCGAAAACCCGAGCTGCTGGGAGCAGTCGGAGATGAAGGTTTAATTTTGAAGTCCCTGCTGCCGGCCGAACAATTAACCCGTACAACCACATTACCTCAAAATGGGCACGGGGCTTAACGGAAGCTTGTTGGTGTTGGTATTCAAATATTCCTCAATTGGCTAGATGGGGTTAGAGTCCCCGGAACCGAATGCTGCAAGGGAATGGACATACAAAGTGTGGACTTCGTGTGCCACCGGGAAGCAACGATGGGTCTCCTGTCATGGCGGTGTGAGACTAGGGGAAACCGGATCGATACGGCTAGCTCACTCGGTGACGGGGAGAACAAACCCAGTCGAAGAGGATATTCTTATACCAGCATTAACATAGTGGAAGTTAGGATCGGCCGTCTGATGTGTGCATGTTGTCCCTGTACAGTCTGTGGTTGATCCACGACAGACCATCTGAATCTTGTGGTGAAAGTGTACAACGTCTTCAACGTGTAAATCTATTCGAATAGCCGCGTTCGCGGTCATGGACGGTTGGAAAGGCCACACTGGGCGCCTGAGGAAAGAAGTTGTTTTAAAAAGGAAAGTGTTTCTGTGAAATAAGGAGGTACCTGGGAGGTACAGAATTTGGGAGAAAATGATTGGTCTCGGGGAGACAATCAGTCCGATCTCAAGTCTGGAAAAAGGGGTATCCCCATCCTAGTGCTTTTAAAAGTTTTACAAAAGAATGTTTTGAACTTGGATATGTCTTTGCTATATCTATGAGAAGAGATTTCTATCTCTAAATGTTTTCTTCAACAAAGATATAGAGATGTCGTATTCTCTATGCCTAAAATAATCGTATTCGAAAACTAAACACTATAGTCGTATATAGCAGCTATCCCTGTTTTCGAAAGGTGTTTTCTTGCATTATCATAAAAACTTAAGCATTAAAGGTGGTCTTGCGAGTACGTAAATTTACTCATATGGTTGTGTCCCTGGATATTCAAACGGCCAGGTTACAATGAGGAGATGTACGACAAGAAGGAGGAGTACGCCGACGACTACGCCAACTGAGTGTCCCGCTCAACTGCTCTGTGGGAATCCGTCATGACATGACGAGGGCCGACGCTAGTCGCATCTTCCGCTGAACCTTAGTTAATATTCGTCAAGTGCGACGATGTTTGCAGACTTGGTCATGAGACCATTATTTATGTAAGTCTTATACTATTCGAATTGTATGATGTAACTTAGTATACCATGTTGGTTATGTGATCGCGATGCACTGATCATTGGGATCGTTATTTGTTTACATAACGTGGGCAACTCTGACAGGTAGTCAGAGGGGTCCTTACAATAAACTTCAGCATGTCCCATGTCATAAAACGCTTGTTTGTCTGCGCTTCCCCGTACACACAAGTTAGCCGCCAAGGCTCCTGGCCTGGCTCCGTAATAATTGTGTCAATGTGGTAATGCGAGCACGGTAGTATTTGCACATTTGTTTCATTGTTCCAGAAGATGTCGAGGCCACCACTGCGACCCGAACTGCTTACAGCAAAAGACTGATCATACCCTAGCATCCTGCTAAGTCCTTCCACCCTCCTTTTGTCCACTTGAGTCTTGAGAACACAGAGAATGGTGGGGGCAACCTTCCGCGCAAAATCGCGGACCTCCTTCACTGTCGCTTCGTTGCCCAGGCCACGACAGTTGAAACTTGCACAACTCATTGATCCGGGCGGCACCCCTCATCGGAGCCCGCCATAGTCTTGTTTTGGTCCCCAGCTTCCACCGACTTGTCCTTCTTGTGCCTCTTGCTCACTTTCGGCAAGATGTACTGCGGTGGTGGTGGAGGCACACCCAGTCCGCTTCTATCAGTTAGCATAAGAGTCGTCGCCGCCTCTGGCTTGGCACTATCACCCCTTGCGACCTCTTCGGCCACAGGTTTGAGCGGGCTTGTCGCCGTATCATCAAGGTCAGCGCCCTTGCCCTCAAAATCAGCTTCGCCAGATCCTCTCTTCCTCGACAGCGTTCTCACACCTTCCTGAGCAACTTTAGCTACCTAGAGTTCTGTCGTCCTACCTCCGCGGCTGCACCTGGCCAGCCACGGCCTCCGCCCGTCGTTCTTCCCGCGAATCGACCTGACCTACCTCCGCGATCATTGGCCATCCTAGGTCCTCGGCTGTACTCCTTCTCGTTAAAACCACCCCGCACCCTTGGTGTAGATGGGTGCCAGGTTTCCATCGGAGCAAGCATCCAGTCGCCAAACTGTAGTTCCACCCCTTCATGCTCGCCAGTTCCACACTCCAAAACCCCATGCCCCATACATCCACAAAAATCACAGAATTTTGGCACCTTCTCGAACTTCACCTGCATCACCATGTCTCCAAAACCCTCCGGCGACAGGGTCACAACCCGCATGAGCGGTTCAGACGAGTGTAGGTTAACTTTTGCTCAGTGGAAATCGCCATTGCCATCAGAGACTACCTGCAACTCCACCTTGATTACTTCCCAAACCCTACTGGCCAGCTGCCTGATAATCTTGTCTGTTCTATACAAGGGGGGAATCTTGTGAATCTGAATCCACACCTTAACCATGCTTGGGATAGCAGTAGGCATGGTAGTCGCGCCATCAAAAGGCTCCAGCATTAGAGCACAGTCCCTAAACAGCCAAGGGACTTCCTCCATGATTCTCTTCCAATCTTCAAGACAGTGCGTCTGGATCACAAAGAGGTTCTTCTCAATTCTTATGAACGTGACCTCACGGGCAGTATTCCATGCATCAAACATGGTCCTCTTCAGCGATTCCTCACTAAAGTTCTTGGCGGTCAGAAGCTTCGCTGCCGCCATCCACTTGACCTCCGGGAGAGCACCCCTCTCCTCCTTGGGTAGGAACACTCCAGCGCGTTCCCCTTCACTCAGCCTGAGTTTCTTCAACATGTCCTCCACATCAACGCCTCCATTCGCCGTTCCAGATGATCCCGCCGCCATTACCGATCTGAAACACCCTTCAAAACCAATCTAACCCTAGCCAAAACTCAGACCACTCATACCACGGCCGGGCAGTTGTACCAGACAACCCCGTGATCAGCCCGAGTAGTTGTGGAAAGGACATCGGCAAGGAAAATCGGGTCAGAACCCTCGTCGGAGAAGATCGCCGTCGAGGTAAAAAAAAGAGTATACGTGAGTATGCTTATTTTAATCTCTAAATTTATTAGAATTTTAAGAGAATACACCGGCTCAGCCTAGCCCAATACACAAAAAAAAGAGATAAGTGGCTCCACTAAGGTTTTGTTTGGTTAATCCACTACCCAAGGGGATTGGGCTGTATTGAAGTGGATTTTAACATGATAGGGATTTAATTCACCCCAATCCATGTCAACCTCCACATAAAATTAAGCAAACCAAATAAGATCTAAAGAAAATAGTTGAGGTCTTGTTTAGGATGACCTGACCAACAACATTTTTGTTGTAACTTATCCAGTGAATGATGTGGAAAAGAATAACGGAAGGCCGAATGGAAGGAATAAACACAAGGCAAATACTCTTAGTTCCCTTTATCTTTACAAACAATTGACATTGCGGATAGAAATGTTGAGCAGTTCATAAATGAAAACTGAAGGAAAGACATATTAAAATAAGTGTCGTAGCCAGGACATCCGAATACTCTAACTTTCTGAAATTAAACTTTCCTGACTTTGAGTCAATAACAAACGGGTCCCATGTGTGGTGGACCCTGCATGTTAATGATCCAAAGTCACGAAAGTTAGAGGATTGCAAAAGTACGAGGATCCCGCTCCGACATAAGGTTATGTTTCACGTAATCTAAATGCAGCATAATATTTGGTGGAGGGAGGAAGAAACCAAAAGTTACAGCGCACGAGAGAAAGGAAGAAAGAAACTCTTCCTTTAGGCCTCGTTTAGGAGAGCAATTTTTGCTCCGTAAATGGACAATGGGAAAATACGGACCTGGTTTGATACGTAAATTTACACAGACCTTCGTCGTTTTCGTACCCAGGTAATAGTTCTTTATCATTCCTGCCACTATGACCAAGCCTATACTTAAAAATGTCATTTGACCGATCAAATACTCAAAAATGTCACCGACCTATACTCAAAAACGATATTCTCAAAGCTGAGAAGTTAAAGAACATACATCATGCCAAAAATTTAACGACCGTCATGTTTACTACCCTGTCGCGGTCCACTCTTGAATGGAAAAAATTGATCATATACTACACAGAGTTGTAAAAGTGATTACTAAAGTTACGAAGCGGTGACGTTTTTAAGTATTTGATCGGTCAAATGGCGTTTATAAGTATAAGGCTTGGTCATCGTGGTAAGAATAGATAAAAACCCAATAATAAACCTCGTTCCGAAGCCAGACCTTATTCGTTTTTTTCCAAAACATACGGCTCGACGTATCGTTTTGATGACTCATAGATTGTTCGACCATCAGGATGGGAATGGACCGGGTCGGCCCGGCGGGTCACGAACCGACCCAAAAATTCAAGGCCAATGGGCCATGTGGGTCGGCCCTAAATAAGATTTGGGTCAACAGGGCCGACACTCTGTGACCCGTTGGGCCAGCCAGGTCGACCCATATCTCAGAGTAGAATACCATCTATATTGATCATCTATATCAATTCAACGTTGGCATATACCCTGATCTAATTAATGACACACTATAATAACCAGATCAAAGTGTATTTGATTTGTTTTGGTCATACGCGTAGCTTGCTTGCGTACGAACCCACGGTGACTGATTTGCTTGTGCTAAGTCACTTACAAACATAATATCTGTTTTCCAGGGAAGCACACACGAATGCATGACTAGACACTGATAATGTTGTGCATGTATACACGATACATGAATATTCACAAATGCACAGACGGGACTTTGCTACTTTAATTTTGTTCGTTCACATGCATAAATAGCATCCAATGTTGCTATCTAGTAGGATTCCTAATCTTATTTCTTATACTAATCCGATTGTATCAAAATGAATTCTTCGAATAAATGAAATCTCAAATTTGGGTCGACCCAAAATACCCAACGGATCAACGCGGCCACTTACAAAAAAATTATGGATCGACCCGTGGCCCCGCAAATTGGCCTTAGGTCCATAGGGGCCGGGTCCAAGGCCAGGTCCGGGTCGACCCATTCCCATCCTGATTCGACCAGAGGGATGTATCTGATCCGTCGGAAGATCTAAAAATTCATAGAGCTCATATATTGTACGCTGAGTCCCTGAGAACTTGATGTTTACAATTATCACCTCCGTCAGACATTCGTGAGCACGGTGAACTCAAGGCTTGGTTGCTCACTTGGTTTGGGTCGATGGACGAGAAGGAGTTGGCGGTGGGGTTGATGACTCTCTATCTAATTTGGCTTGCTCGAAATGAGGCTAGGGATAAGCAGTGCATTGAAGATCCAAAGATCACGGCCAGGCGAGCTTTGTTTCTGGTGGAGGAGTGGGCGGATGTTCACAGCAGGCAGAACATGCCTAAGCCTAGGACGGATGAGCGCTGGCTCCCGCGTGACAGAGGCTGGCTGAAATGCAATGCGGACAGGGCTTATCGTCACGAGGTAAACCAAGGTGGTGGTGGTGCTGTTATCACCATGAAAGCTTCGTGGCCGGAGCTTGCCATTTTTTCCCCTGGGTTTCTGATGCCGAGAGAGCTGAGTTACTAGCGGTGCGGCGAGCTGTGAATCTTGCACTGGAGATGGGGATGACTAAACTGGTGGTGGAGACGGATTGCTTGGGTGTGGTGGCAATGCTACAAGACATGGAGTTGGACCGATCAGTTCATGGTCCGTTGGTGGAGGAGGTGAAGGATCTTCTCAAGAACTTTGATGATCACTTGATCATGCATGGGGGGCGCTCTAGGAATGAGGTTGCTCACAAGTTGGCGAAGGAAGGCTCCGTTAATAAGATGTGTAACACATGGGTTGGATGCCCACCCGACTTTATTGTAAACTCTATGGCACTTGATTGCGTTGGTATTTGAATAAAGCAGCTCTTAAATCTAAAAAAAAAAATGTTTTGCGCGGATTCGCAGGTCCAGCATTTTCTTACCTCACGTGCTGGTCCACTTTTCAGTGAGCGGTGTTGAAGATCCCTGAGTACAAAATTTTCATCGCGACCCCTCGGCTGAAGGCCCCTGAGTAGAAGAACAAAATTATTTCATAGCGACCCCTCGGCTGCAGGCCCTCTATAAAATCGAGGCCCGATCCACCCCCTCCGTGCACGCAGAGGTCTTTTCTCTTCCACTCCCCTCTCTTTACGTTTCTTCTCGCTTCCTGCTTCCAAAAACCCTCTCCCATCCCATGGCCTCCAGGGGGGGCGGCCCCGGCGGTGGACGCGGCGGGCGAGCGACCGGTGGACGGGGCGATGGCGGGGAGCGCGGGCCCGGAGGAGGTTACCCGCAGCCAAGGTTTTGGATTTCGTCCGGAAAAATTGAATTTCGTCCGAAATTCGGACATTTCGTTTGGGCCCGGAATTTGTACCTACCGGACAAAATATTTCGGCCCGACTTGAACATTTAGTCCGGCCCATGATCCTTATAGCCCACCCATACTCCCAGACCCTTGCGTGGTATAAAAACACAGAACGAAACATTTCACAACCCTAGTTTCATTTTTTCCCTCTCCCGTCATCTGTCTGGCGGCTGTAGGCAACGCTAGCCGAGGGAGGCCGGGCGGCGCCGCCTCTGCCCGTCTCCCACCACCTCCTCCTCAAGCAGTTCATCACTCCCATCATTCTGCTCGATCTCCAGCTCTCATCTTTCTCCGTCCATGTAGCATGAAAGCGCGGCCGGTGACGGCCACATGTGATAGATGCCAAGGTCAATCTCGCATGAAGCATGGTCGTTCCTGTGACGGCTGTGACGGGTGATTGCTGAACTAACTCGGGAGCAGGATATTCTTGCTAGTTTATTGTGTTATTGATTGAAGTTTGATGTTATCGAGGCCATTCATGGGCTGTAATCAACCAATTACTGGCTGCGGGTCTGTAAGCTTCTGCCTTTGTTGTCTTTGCTGCAAGATTTCAATTTTTGTTACAATTTCGTTCGTTTTTCGTCTAATTTTCGTTCACTTTTCATTCCAAAATTTAAATTTTGGTTTGTTCTTTTCGTCCGAGAAATTCCGAAAAAAATCCGAAATTCCGAAATTCGCCCATTTCGTCCAGGGGCGGTAAAATTTGCAAAACGAAATCCAAAACCTTGCCCGCAGCAGTACGGTCGCGGCGATGGCGGAGGCCGCGGCCCTGGTGGTCGAGGACCGGCCGGCGGGTACTATCAGCAGGCGCCGCCCGCGCGCGTCGACGCAGCAGGCGGCGGGCCTAGCGGACCGGCCGGCTACCGCCCCGTCGCGCCGCGTCCTGCCGCTCTCCCGTCGTCTGTCCCCGCGGCAGCGTCTACGAGTTCTTCGTCCTCGTCGACGGAGGCATCTGCTGCTCATGCTCTCGCGAGGGACGTGCGCAGGCTCGCCGTGACGGCCCCGATTCCTCGCCCCCCTGCACCAGCCGCGGCGCCCCTGGCTCGTCGCCCCCCTCCTCCCGCCGCTACGGCGGCGTCGGCTCCTCCTCCACCCGCGCCCGCCGCGGTGGAGAGATCCCAACCCGAATCGCAGGCGCCCGTGCTACCAGCGCCCGGACCGGCGTCTGGCAAGTCGATGATGCCACCGGCACGTCCGGGATTCGGGACGGCGGGGCGGAAGGTCGTCGTCAAGGCAAACCACTTCCTCGTCGGCGTCGCCGACAAGGACATCTGCCACTACGACGTGAGCCACCCCCTGCCCTACCTCTCCCTACCCTCTCTTTCTCTTTGAGTTTTGTTCTATACTACTACTGTTAGATTTGTTCCGATGCACGATGCTACCTCGCACAGTACTAGTTGCGATTTTTGAGCTGTAGTTGTTGTGATATTCGTACTCAAATGCGAGCCCTGAATTTAACAATCTCGCGTAGGTTTGGGGTCGGAAAGATTGTGTGTCTTGAGTTGTTGTTTAGGTAGATGGATGAGTTCCGTTGTTGGCAGAGTTCGGCCAATGGACGTAGGATGTCATTGGCGCGTTTATCTCGTTTGCCTCTTTCCATCCACGTAGCTGTAAATCGCACAATGGCTATTTTTTTTGGGCGTGCCCTCAGTCGACTTAGAACTCGTGAGTTCTAAGTCGGGTGACGTAAGCATGACATACGTATTAGTTTTGACTAAAAAATATTCAAATTCAAAAATTATTCCAAAAAAATTCAGTTGATACCCACTTGCAACCGAAAAATCCAGTTACAACCCACTTGTAACTAAAAAAAATCAGTTTCGACCAACTTGCAACTGGAAAAAATTCAGTTGCAAACCACTTGTAACTAGAAAAAACGTGAAAAAGAAAAGAAAAAAGAAAAACGCACGCATCTTGACGCATGATCAAATGGTGGTGGACGCGACTTAGAACTCGTGAGTTCTCAGGCGACTTAGAACTAGCAAAACCGATTTTTTTTCTTTTGATTAAAGACGCACCGATCTACTGCAATTTATTGATCAGGGAGAGTTTTCCTTATACACTGCATTGTCCTGTGTAGCCGTTTCTGTATTTTTCCTCTGTAGGACACCCATTTGAGTCTTGTGGCCGCGTAACATCCTTTTTTCCGTCGGTATGAACGATCAAGGCATGCATGCGAGGTCTAGGCGTGCTTTGCAGTAGTGGGATGATGCACATATGCTTGCAGCTTCCGATTTCGAATACATGTAGGTTATGCAATTTTTTTTCTTGGGTCTTTACTCTTTACTTTGTAGCCGGGGTAGTACGAAGACTTGCCGTCTCCAGCAAAAGTTTTGCCGCACATGGGCCTGCTTGCTCAATTCTGAACGACCTAATGGCTCGCTCACATGCATGGCGCTACCTCACACTGTTGCTGTCTATTTCAGCTGGTTTCTTTCTCTGACGTGATAACCTTGGTTGATAGGCATAATATTAATAGCTCCTGAGCATGTCCTGTGCTGTCTGGGTTTCTTGTTCTCTTTATTGCCTATGTTTTGATCTAGACTGTGGAATGTTATTCCAACATTTTTTTCTTTGCCTGGCTGCCAATTAATCGGCCCTCTTTTGTTTCAATTGGATCTCATTCTTGCAGGTTGTCATTAATCCTGAGCCTAAGACAAGACGGATCAACAGGGTTATCATGACCGAGCTTACAAACAAACACCGCGAGTCTCTCGGTGGCCTATTGGTGGCTTATGATGGCAGCAAGAGCCTGTACACTTCGTCCGAGCTGCCTTTCAAGGTGATGGATTTCTCCATAAAGCTGGGGAAAGAACGCAGAGAAATGTGAGCATGTCTTTAGTTTCCTGTATCTGTATGTGTCTACTTGTTTCAGAAGTGTCCACTGCTAATTTGCAAAATTTCTTTTTTGCATTTTTATCTGCATTGGAAAAAAAGGGAGTACAAGGTCACGGTCCGATTCGCCGCACGGGCCAACTTGTATCACCTGCAGCAGTTCCTTGGTGGAAGGCAGAGGGATTGTCCGCAGGACACCATACAAGCGCTCGACGTTGTGCTGAGGGAGTCACCTTGTCTCAAGTATGATACCATTGTCAACGTCTCTCTTCTATGTTAGATTTGTTTAATGTGTTGACCATATGTATTGCTCTCGAAATTGTGCAGCTATGTCACTGTTTCTCGATCCTTCTTCTCCACAACCTTTGGCCGAAAGGATATCGGTGATGGCCTTGAGTGTTGGAGAGGATATTACCAGAGCTTGCGCCCCACACAGATGGGCCTCTCACTTAATATTGGTACATAATAGTTCAAAAACCTTCTCTTAGGAAATACATGCTCAATCACTGAATGAAATATATATATAACAGGCATTGAGACTCAGTTAGAGGAACTTGCCAGTACATGTGTTTAGTTAAGCAATACTGTGTTCATGAGCCTGAAGTAAAACCAAATACATTTCTGTATACAGTGTAGTTTTAGCATGCACTGGGATGTACTCGAGCAATTCTATTTCAGGGCTTATAATTTTTCTGAACTCTAGTTGAACTTGGTTTGTTTACAGACATATCATCAACGTCATTCTATAAGCCTATCACAGTGATGGATTTCGCTCGGGACTGTCTGAATCTGAGGGATGTCCTCCCCAATCGGCCTCCTTCAGATAGGGACCGTCTGAAGGTACTGTCAACCAAAAAGTGTCGTACAAAAGTTTATTGGAACTGGCTGAATGATTTATTTATTTTCAGCTTAAGAAAGCACTGCGAGGACTTCGTGTTGAAACCACTCACCAGGAGGGGAAAAAAAGTGCTTACAAGATAACTGGGATTACTTCCGTCCCTCTGAATCAGCTTAAGTATATGTTCCTCCTCTTCTCCCATTTCGTGCATGATTTATATCCCTCCCATTTCCCTTCTGGTGCTATATTATTCACCGCTTGTTTTTTAGCTTTCCCCTGGACGAAGGCACTCAAATGACTGTTATACAATACTTTTGGGACCGATACAAGTGTAGACTGAGGTTCACTTCTTGGCCCTGTCTGCAGTCCGGTAGTGATGCTCGACCTATATATTTGCCAATGGAGGTAATTCTTCTTCAATTATGCGCAAAACATTGTAAAACTCTGGTAATGATTTATATAATATGTTCTTAGGTATGCACAATTATTGAAGGGCAGAGGTTCTCTAGGAAGCTTAACGAGAAACAAGTGACTCGAATACTGCGAGCTACTTGTGAACGCCCCAGTGAGAGGGAGAAGAGTATAATTAAGGTATTATTTTAGACAAGGTGGTACCATGACAAACGTTTCTGAATTGAAATTACATTGAAAATGCTTACATCATTTTTATCAGGGTTCTTATCCATGTGTGATATGATATCATCTTTGTTCTGTTTCCACGTGAATAAACTGTTATGGATGTTAACATACTTGTTGGTGTGTTGTATAGATGGTTGACCACAACAACTATGCAGAAGATAAGCTAGCACAGGAGTTTGGAGTTGATGTTACCAATAAAATGGTCAATGTGCAGGCTCGTTTGCTACCTCCACCGCAGGTGGCTAGTCTACTTGATTATGATTCTGATGTCTATTCTCAGCCTTTCGTTTATCAAATTTTAACTGTTTATGTTATTCTAGCTCAAATATCATGATTCTGGGAAGGACAAAGCCTGTATACCGAGTGTTGGTCAATGGAATATGATCAACAAGGTGATTCAATCCTAATTTGGAACCTAAAGCTTTTCTTACAAGCTCATTTTTCACATTGCAACATAAGTATGGTTTGAACTTGACGCATAGTATTTTGGTATAAAATGGACGCCCAGAAATAAAAACTGTGGATCTGTAAAGGTAATTCTGTCTAAAATCGAAATAAGATCATTGTTGGAACTTGGACGTGTGTGGTGCACAATTTGGAGTTCTCTTTAACATACACAAAAAAATTGGAGTCCTATTTCTTCTCACTATGAAAATTACCTAGTTCATCCATAGTTTATTAGATTTATGAATAAAAGTAATTTGAGATGTTCCTCTTGCTGATGTACACTTTCTGTTTGTGTTTTAGAAAATGGTCAATGGAGCAAACGTTGAGAGATGGGCTTGCTTGAACTTTTCACGCATGCCTGTTGATGGATTGTGTAGGTTTTGTGGTGACTTAATCCAAATGTGCAATGCCATCGGCATGGTAAGTTCAGCCTATTTTTATGTATAAACCGTTATCAGTCATAGGACACTCAATTTAGTCTCGATCTTTCAGGTTTTCAATCAAAACCCGCTTGTAGATGTTCGCTCAGCTTCTTCTAATAACATAGAAGGTGCTTTGAAAGAAGTTCATCAGAGAGCCCCGAACCTCCAGTTGCTTATTGTGATTCTCCCAGACATTTCTGGCCATTATGGTATGCACATATTTTTCTGAACGACGTTATGGTATGCACATTTGTTTTTTAAAATAATATTATGGTATGCACATAATAATTTTCTCAAACGCTATTAACATATCTTTATTGAAACGTCATTAAGATTTCTTTATTTCTCCCTGTTTCTTTATTTAACTGGTACCGATATATTTGTGCAATTCTGCAGGGAAGGTAAAGAAGGTTTGCGAGACTGAGCTTGGGATAGTATCTCAATGTCTCAAGCCTGATAAGGTCAACAAAGCAAACAAGCAGTATTTTGAAAATGTCGCACTTAAAATCAATGTCAAGGTAAGTTTTTTGGCAGGCATTTTTTATTTTTCTTTATATGATCAATATAAAGTATTATTTATGCTTTCTTTATAAGGTTGGAGGGAGAAATACAGCTCTTCAGCTAGCACTTTCGCGTCAAATACCGTTAGTCAGTGATAAACCAACAATCATTTTTGGTGCTGATGTAACACATCCTGCAACAGGGGAGGATTGTGCATCGATTTCAGCTGTCAGTTTCTAATATCCTCCAGTGACAATTGGTCACTTGGTAATTTTGTTCAGTCTCTGAAATTTGAATGAACTTCCATTGTTATCTGGATGCTTGCAGGTGGTGGCCTCCATGGACTGGCCTGAAATCACAAAGTATAGAGCTGTGGTTTCTGCACAACCACCTAGACAGGAAATTATTCAAGATCTCTTCTCGACAACCACAGATCCAGAGAAGGGCATTATACCCGGTGGAATGATCAGGTATGTCCTCTGTGTTCTACCTCCACAGTGGATGAGCTTGATCTCTTTTAGGTCGGTTGGGGACTTAAGGGTAGAGCGATGGCTTAAAATTGACTAACTGCACTTTTCTGCAGGGAGTTACTGTTGGCATTCTATAAGAAGAACAATACAAAGCCCCAGAGGATAATATTCTACAGGTATGTGATTCAGAATATGATGTGTTGTTGTTTGTTGATGACGCCTTTTTGAACTGCTATTGTTTTTCAACATAGAGATGGTGTGAGCGAAGGGCAGTTCGCTGAAGTTCTGATGTATGAAATGGATGCCATCAGAAAGGTGATGCTCATAATTCATCATGGTCTTTGCCTGTCGAATTATGTTTGCATCCTCTTTCACGTATTGACGGTGTTCTTTTTTCTGCCCAAAGGCTTGTCAATCTTTGCAGAAGGATTATCTGCCCAAAGTGACATTCGTGGTTGTCCAGAAAAGGCACCACACAAGGCTCTTCCCTGAGGTGCATGGGCAGCAGACCGACAGAAGTGGAAACATCCTTCCTGGTAAGTACCTCGTGCACATGCTCGCACCCGTACTGCAAGTGTTTCACACACGTGCATAGAATGTTCCAGTGTAAGAGCATGCCCATTTGTTAATTGTGATTGATGGTGCTTGCAGGAACTGTGATTGACACCAACATTTGCCACCCCACTGAGTTTGATTTCTACCTGTGTAGCCATGCCGGAATTCAGGTACTTATCACCAACACTTTTGTCGCACCGAAAACTTTGTCGTGGATTGACTGAAAGCACACATTTTTCAATGTCTTCTTCAGGGCACAAGCAGACCAGCTCACTACCATGTCCTCTTTGATGAAAACAACTTTTCTGCTGATGGGCTACAGTTGCTTACCAACAACCTGTGCTACACGGAAGTGTGCCCCCCTCTACCTTCAATCACCTCTGTTTTAGTGTATTTCTTTTCCGATTCAGGTTTATCTATCTTCTTGACTGTTTTTTAGCTAGCTAGACCATGCTGATATGCTATCTTTGCCTGTAAATGCAGATACGCTCGATGCACTCGCTCTGTATCTGTAGGTGAGTTTCTTCTCCAAGATTATCTCACAATTTTCTTGGAAGGGCATAGTGATAATGTACTCCCTCCGTCCATAAATAAGTGTCTCAACTTTATTAGAAATATGTATTTAGATAAAATTATGTATAGATATATCTTTTTTTTTTTGACAAACTTGAGACATTTATTTATGAACGAGGGAGTATTAAGTTATACTAATGCCTGATTCTTTTGTTGAGCAGTTCCTGCGGCCTACTATGCTCATCTGGCCGCTTTCCGTGCACGTTATTATGACGAGCCGTCTGAGGGCTCAGACAGCACCTCAGTCGACAGTGCTGGGAGCCGGGCGTCGGCCGCAGTGTGCGCAGGGGCTGCTGGACCTCCTGTGTCGTACCGCCGGCTCCCCCAGATCAAAGACAACGTCAAGGACGTGATGTTCTACTGCTGATATGGCCATGGCTGGCACGTTCGTGGGAGTCCTCGTTTTAGTTGTCCCGCTGTGATATATTAGGTGATACTTTTGGTGTCCCGCCGCGATATATTAGGTGATACTTTTGGTGGCGACTTGTGGTGTTTGTTATGTTGAGGGATCATGCGTCATGGATATACTATGTTGTGGTGTTGCTAAACATGGGATATATGCGATGCCGACGTGTGTGTTATGTGGAGAATTGATGTCGGAGCTATAGCTAGGCAACTATCACTGTCTATCGTTGAAGCTATTCCGGAAGTGTTTAAATTTCGAAAGCATAAAAATTATGGATAAAATAGAAAGGTATGGAAGTCGGTGTTAGGAAAAGTAAAGATATTACATGTCTAGGATCTGTATAGAACAGCTGAAATGTAGTCGAAGTAGATACACTTAGAACATCTCCACCGCGAGGCCTCTAAAGGCCCTTCGGAGGTTTGGACATGAAAAACACGCACGAGCGGCACCTTGAAAGTCTCGCCCTGAGTTATTTTATGTTTGACACCCTCTATTGGGACTCTATACTTGGAGACCCTCCTGAGGGTGTCGGACATCGACTCAGACATCACCCTGATAGAGTTGGTCTGCCCGTCATACACACGTCGTGACTCGTCCAATTCCCCTTCCTCTACATTGCCGTCCCCGACACCAAAATCTTCCCCATCTTCCCTCCATTTTCCAAACCCTCGCCTCACCTCGACCTCCTCGCCTTCTGCCACCATGCCGCCCAAGAGAGCCAGCCTCTCGAAACCCAAGGGTCGCAAGCCGTCGACGGCGTCGCACGTGAAGAAGAACCCAATAAAGAGGGAGTTGTAGGAGGTTTCGTTGCAGGAGCCCTTGAGCAAGGATCAGCTCCGCCACGCCGCTTCCCAGCTTCGGCAAGAACGACGAGTCAAGGCGAAGGACAAATGGCTGATTTGTCGTCGCTGAACGACAACGCCACCGCGGAGATAATGGTCGCCATGAGCCAAAGCCACTACCGGGTCGCCGTCTGTCCCGGGCTTCTTCGACAGCACCTCCAGCTACCCGTCGCAGCGGACGCGGTTTTCCCCCGAAGAGTCGCATTTGGATCTGAGCGCCGCAACGTTGTTCAGCGAATCATCGCCGGTGTTGCGGCGGACACCTTCGGCGAGCCAAGACACAACTGCATCCTAGGGCCTTTTCTTCAACGAAATTGTGAGTGCTATTTATAATTTTGATCTCCCCCTCATTTATTGTATTGCACGGCCGATTGATTATTGGGCGCAGTTATTGCGGGCGGCCGGATGCAAATTCTTGTATTGTGCATTAATTGCCGACGATGCAAATTGTGGTTTTGCTGGATAGGACGCGTCGTTGGCGGCCGATGCAATGACCGAGATCATCGACGATGGTACCACCTACGCCGCCAGTGCCTACGACGAGACATATCAATTCGGCCAGGGCGATGAAGGGGATGCCGGCCAGGGCCAGGAAGGGGAGGTCGATGAAGAGGATGGCGACGAAGATGATGCCGTCCGGAAGGCTGGAAACAAAGACAAGACTTGGTGCGTGAGCGAGGACATCTTATTGGCCCAGTCGTGGCGTAATGTGAGCATGGAGGCGAGAAGGGCGCCAACCAAAGGAAGAATACCTACTGGATACGCATTCACAAGGACTATACCGAAAGGTATCCTCCTAATGAAAAATTGTCTTACCGCAATGTAAAATTGGTTGAGAACCATTGGGGCGTCATCTCGTCTCTCACTACCAAGTTTCATCAATGCCATGAGAAAATCTTAATGAGAGACTGAGAGTGGCAAGAATGATGCCGACAAGGTGAGCCGATCATCTTAACTTATTACCCATCATGTTTACATGCATACATAACTTGGCTTTTGTTTGTGTAGCTTAAAGACGCCAACTACTTCTACGTTGACTTGGAGTCGGATGGCAAGAAGCTATACAAGTTCATGCATGTTTGGAAGGTGGTTAAAGGATGCTCAAAGTGGAAGAGCCATGTAAAAGACCAAAGCAACGCCAAGGGAGATGAAAGAAACCTGTCGGTTGCTACCGCCGATCATCCCGAGATGGGAGTGAAGGCGTGCAAGGCGGCCGCCAGGGCTGGCAAGAAGCCATGGTTCTCGAGCGCCGCAGGCAACATCTAAGAGTTGGTGAAGCTATACGTCGCCGAGGTGGCCGCGGTGACCGCCGAGAAGAAGAAGCTGCAAGCCATGTCCAACGATAAGTTGAAGCTCTAATTCAAGATGTAGAAGGCCAAACTCAAGAACCAAGAGAAGAAGGAGGAGCGTCTCGTCATGGCCACGAACACATCCAGCATAAGCCCTAACCAGAAGGCCTACTTCTTTGCCGAACGGAGGCTCATCCTGGCTGAGAAGGCGCAGGCCGAAGCGGCGGAGGACGATGGGGAGGAAGTCCAGGACGAGGCCGACGCGTGATCGGCATGAACAATTGCGCCAGGAAGGCGCCCTTTTGATTGCCGACCTTGGAGACTTGTTCTTTGGCGTGGTCGATCCTTTTTTATGGCCGCCGTTGGAGATTGTTCTCTGGCGTGGTCGAAACTATGCCAAGTCTTGCACTCTGGCGCGACAAAACAGTTTGATTGTCGGCATCATTTTTATTAATGCATGCACCGCCGTCCTATTCCTCATTTTTGTGTTCGTCGTTTGTGATGTTGATCGGTGTCGGTTCGTGCGTCCGCGAGGTGTTCGACAATTTGGTCGCGATTGGGGGTGGGCCTTTGGGGAGTGCCACTGTGGCCGACATCTAAATATTGACCGAACACATGTCCGACACCACCAAAAGAGGCCCAATTGGGGGTGCCGGATACCGATTTAGAGGCCACGATGAAGAAGCTCTTATAGGAGATACTTTTGGGCTTAGTTTAAGGAATAGGCTCCTTATGTATTTCATACCAGAGCCTCATGTACGCCTAGGCGTGTAACATCTAGCTATATATAATAGCTCCACAAATCCCCTCCAGTCATGCCTCCACGTCATCAGCATTTCTCAGCCGTTCGATCTGGCCACTGGACGGCCTAGATTAAGTCACACCTCCCCCAAAACGGCCGGAACTGTTCATTCACTATTTTAGACCAATCAGCTCTCGCCACGTCCTCCGGTCACCACCCGGTGGACTCCGGTTCCGCCGGTCGCCGCGACATTTTGCGGAAAAGCATCTCGCATAACAGCACCTCAACCCCCAGTCCAACTTTTTACCCTGCCAAGGACCCATTCGTAAATAGGGAAAAAGATACAGACGTTTTTGCAAAGAACTCCCCGCAAATCCCCTCTCCTCTCTCTCGCGCGCGAGCCGGGGATCGCCGGCGCCCCGCCGCTAGGAGCCTCCCCGCTGGAATCCGAGCACTCCGAGATCTTCGCCGGCTCGCCCACTTCAATTCCACCGGAGGAATGCGGCTGGGACGGCCGGAGACGCCGAGGAGGTGTCGTGCTCCGCCGCCATCATCCTCCGCAACCGCCGCCGCGGGATCGGTCGCCGTCGCCGACTCCGGCGATCATTCGGTGCGAACCGCCCGGTCGACGCGCCAGTGTCTCCTCCACCGAATGCACGCCATCCCAGCCCCGCGCGCGTGCGCGGCCGTGCGGCGCGGCGCGGGCGTTTTTGCACAGAATTCCCCGCAAATCCCCTCTCCTCTCTCTCGCGCGCAAGCCGGGGATCGCCGGTGCCGCCGCCGCCCGGCCCGGCCGCTAGGAGCCTCCCCGCTGGAATCCGAGCACTCTGAGATCTTCGCCGGCTCACCCACTTCAATTCCACCGGAGGAATGCGGCTGGGACGGCCGGAGACGCCGAGGAGGTGTCGTGCTCCGCCGCCATCGTCCTCCGCAACCGCCGCCGCGGGATCGGTCGCCGGCGCCGACTCCGACGACCATTCGGTGCGCGGCGCCGCCCGGTCGACGCGCCAGTGTCTCCTCCACCGAATGCACGCCATCTCCGCACCGCGCGCGTGCGCGGCCGTGCGGCGCGAGCTCCGCCGCGTCACCGCAGCGCCGCCCGGTCGCCGCCCGCTGACGTCAGCGGGTCCGGCTGACACGCGGGGCCCGCCTGACAGGGATTTCTAAATTTAGACGAAAACAAACCAAAAAAATCATACCTTTTAAAATACAACTCGGAAAAACACAAAAAAAAAATCAAAATTCCCAGAAAAAAATGTCCTTACAATCAACACATCCCCATGCATGTTTGAACAACTTTTCAAAAAAAAATTACACTACACAAGTTTTACGAATTTCAGACAAAAAAACAAAAAGGATATTTTTTGAATTTCAACTCGGAAAAGATCAAAAATCATACCCAAATTTGCAGAAAAAATATACCTTCACTATTAGCACATCCCCATGCATGGTGAAACACCTTTTCGAAAAAATACTACACATTATAATTTTTTAAAATTACATACGCAACTTATATAAAATCGTCTCAAATATTATATAACTCATTTGCACAAAAAATATACCCTTACTATTAGCACATCCCCATGCATGTTTAGACACCTTTTCAAACAAAAATATACTACACATTATAATATTTTTGCATTAAATATACAACTTACATAAAATTATCTTGAATTATTGATTTTAATAACTACAAAACATACTTGCGACCAACCCATTTGTAACTTCTGAACCGTTAATTATCCCATGCATGTTTAGACACCTTTTCAAACAAAAATATACTACACATTATAATATTTTTGCATTAAATATACAACTTACATAAAATGATCTCAAATTATTAAATTTAAGAACTATAAAACATACTTGCGACCAACCCATTTGTAACTTCTGAACCGTTAATTTGTATAGATATATAAACAGCAAATTCTAACTCGACTAAAAAAATACAATAACTAAATGTAACTTCTCATTATAACTCACTGTCGGTTTAAAATGGTTACAACAAATATCGGGATCCCCAAAATTTGTTATGTTCAACCTACGATTTAAAACAAGCAAATAAAATGCCAAAATATTCGAAACAAAGATGTCTTTACAACTAATGACTTTCTTCTCAAAAAATTACAATAAACATTATACCTTCTCATATTTTAAATTACATTTACTCCACGGGCGCGTGGCATGGCCGCGCCAAGCTCCACTAGTAGGATGAATGAAGAGGTGAAGGATAGAGAATATGTTTGAGTTGGAGGAAAGGGTTGAAAAATGATTTTGTAACAATAATCTCTCCGATCGCATACTCAGGGATAACTATTTACTACTATCACTACAATACAATATCTAATCTCCCTAAGATTAGAGTTATAAGGTTGAGCCATGTGGAACATCTCATTGGTCCTTTCTCTACACATTCGTGTCCAACATATTGAGGTCAGATTAATATGATCCAGCTGGACATAAAATTTTGTGATGATTTTTCTAAGTTTCGCACATGAATTTACCGGTCGCCCCTCTCTTAGAGAATCTCCAATAGCTACTATTTTTTTAAGATATTGGAGGCCAAAAATCTTACTCCAATAGATCTCATTGGTGTAAATTTTGTCCAAATTTATTTTGCATAGTCCAAATAATAATACCAAGTGCTAGAAAATACAACATTTAGGTTGTTGCTATATAAAAAAGGACAACATGGGCACACCAACTGACAATTGTAAGCTTCATATCGTCCTCCCACTTCTTCTACCATTGATTGGACTAGACCCGGGTAGCTCCGTCACAACTCTTATTGATTCGGCAGCGAGGGCCACCACCACTGCGAGGGCACAATAGGTATTTGACCTTGAGCGTTGTCTTCGCTCTCCTCCCACGCGGCTCCATCATACCTCCCTAACTTTCATAGCTCCCGCCAGCAAGCTACCCAAGCGGCCCTTCTCACATACCCTTCTTCAATGTGCCTCCTCCTTTCCTACAAGCACGTGCACGAGTGATGCATCCAGTTTTTGTCTCTGGCTACATGTCGACTAGACCCCGCCTCGCAGGGCTCCTCTGCAACCATGCACCTGTCGTGGGGCTTGCCTCTTTTGTACATTAACAAAATCAAAGTTGTTACTTTTATATTATATGGTTTATACTGCAAATACTAGACCAATACCTACAATATTTGCATTAAAAAGTTATGAAATTGTATCTAATCATGTATGAGCAACTAATATTAACTCAGACCAACATATATGTACTGATCACCTCACATCCGCAATAGTGCCCTTGGGTGCAGCAAAGCGCGCCATCTCCTTCTAGTACATACTATACATCGTACTACCCACTAGTCTTAGGGCAGCCGCAATATAATAAGAACACACCATAAAAGAAAAAGTACACACTAGTGGAAAAAGGGCTACTAGTGGCGCATCAAAAAGCATTTCTGTGGCGCACCAATGGGGCATGGTCGGTGCGCCACATAATTCTTGCCACTAAAATATATTTCTGTGGCGCACCCGCCTGGTGCGCCACAAAAACATTTCTGTGGCGCACCCCACAACCATGCGCCACCGAAATATATCTGTGGCGCACCTTCACTTAGGTGCGCCACTAAATTTGTTTTTTATATTTTTTAAAAATGGCGGCGAAATCCAAATCTGGATCTGGCGCCACCCGTTTTTCGCCGGAATTTTCGTTGGAGCCCGTGGTCGGAGTAGGAGGAGGTCGTCGTAAGTGGGTGTAGGAGGGGGTCGCCGGAGGTGGGTGGAGGAGGAGGTCGCCGGAGGTGGGTGGAGGAGGAGGAGGTCGTCCGAGAAGGAGTAGGAGGTCACCGGAGAAGGAGTAGGAGGTTGTCGGAGGAGGAGGAGGAGGTCACCGGAGGAGGAGGATGTCGCCGGAGGAGGAGTAGATCACCGGAGAAGGAGGATGTGATCGCCGGAGGAGGAGGTCGCCGTCAAATTCGTCGGTCTCTATTCGCCGGAGTTGGAGGAGTGGAGGAGAAGGGGAGTGGAGGAGAAGGGGAGTGGAGGAGAAGGGAAGTGGAGGAGAGGAGAAGGGGAGAAGAGAAGTGGATGAGAGGAGAAGAAGAAGTGGAGGAAAGGAGAAGGAAATGAGAGTATAAGGTGAGAAATGGAGAGGATAAGGGGAGCTAGACTCCCATTTCAAATTTCGGATCCAGCCCAAACTATTTGTGGCGCACCCCCTCCCGGTGCGCCACAAATACTTTTTTCCTTTTTTTTGATTTTGCTGAGAAAAAAAATCATTTTAAAATAACTTTTTTTTCCTTTTGAAATGTATGCAATTTTTTGAACATTTTTCATTTTCTTCTTTTTGCCGTAAGATTGAAAAGGCAATCCACGGGGGTATATGTGTGTAGAAATTCTGTGACGCATGAGACCCCATACGACACAAAAAGTGCATACATTTTGTGGCGCACCCAACCTGATGCGCCACAGAATGTTCAATTTCTGTGACGCACCCAGCTGATGCGCCACAGAATGTCAACTTTCTGTGGCGCACCCGAGCCCATGCGCCCGGTGCGCCACAAAAATATGACTTTCTGTGGCGCCTGCAAAAGGATGCGCCACAAAAAGGCTTTTCTGTGGCGCATGCAATTTGGTGCGTCACAGAAAGGGCTCCATCTATAATCCTTTTTCTACTAGTGACGCCTTAACTTTGACAATTACCCTATATATGGAAGTGCGTCGGATTCACGTTCAAATCCACTATCCAGGTCACTCTTTTTTCGCCAGCCGTTCGATCGGCACAGCGGACGGCCCAGATGCGCTCAAAACACCCCCAAATATTAAGTTACTGTAGCTCTCGCATTTCGGCTAAGCAGCGCGGGACACGTCGCCCGGTCACCGGCCGGACAGCCCCGGTTCCACCGGTCACCGTGCCTCTTTTGCAGAAAAGCCACTCGCAAATCGGACCCGTGCCGCGCAATCCATCTTTTGACGCGTAGAGAGACATAATCGCGAATATGGAAAACCTAAGAGACGCTTCGGAAACAATGCCCGCACAATCCCTCTCCTCCCTTTTCATCTGCCTCGCCGCCGCCGCCGGCCTACTCGAGCTCGCCCCGCGCCCCTTCCCCCACGCCTCCTCCTCCGCTGGCACCCTCCACTCCGAGGCCTTCTTCTCTAGCAAGTAGGCCACGATGGTCGCCATCCACGACTGCACGTGCGAGGGGGAGCTCGCCCTCGGGCGCACCGCTGCCGACGTGTTATACGAGTTCGGCCTCCTCGCAGAGACGCACCACATCTCCGGCGTCGGCGGCGTGCAGGTATGTTTATCGGCCTCCTCCACCTTCCCTCTAGCAGTGGGAGCGAGGTGTGGGCACGTGCACCGTCACCAGTCTCCTCCATCTCACCTTTAGCTCACGGGATGAGCGAGGAGGCCCAGCTCCGTCGCAGCCCAGCCATTTCCGCGCTTCCAAATCCGCGCCAAATCGGCCGCTTGCCAGGGACACCATCCATCAGCTAATACCTGTAGAGATTGGCCTATTTTTTAGAACTGTTTAGTGTTTTAGTGCTGTTCTGATTTATGATGCTATTGTACCTGTAGATAGGAAGCCACCAGGAGTTGGCTGCGGAAGAGGAAGAGGAGGGAGGGACGTTTAGGTCAGGAGGGACGTCAGCCATCAACCACTAGTGGAAAAAGGTTTATAGGTGGGATGCCTCTTTGTGGCGCACCCTTAGCCCATGCGTAGTGGCGCACCGCGCACTGAATACAAATGCGCCACTGAAATATGCCATTTTGTGACGCACGAAGTTCTATTCGCCAGATAAATATGGTGGGCCACATGCGTCTGAATTTAGAAATCCGAGACACATTCTGTGGCGCACAAAGCCCATGCGCCACAGAAAGTAGGCATTATGTGGCGCACCCTGGACCATGCGCCACAAAAAGTGAACATTCTATGGCGCATGAACCTGGTGCGCCACAGAGAACCAACTTTCTGTGGCGCATGCGGAACTGGTGCGCCACAGAAACATTTCCCGACTTTTTTCCATCACGCCCTTTCCCGCCTTTTCTCCCCTCACCCTTTCCCGCCATTTTTCTTCCCTCCTCTTCCTATAAAGCCCCCCTCTTGTATGAGATTTTGTATTATAGATTTTTCAGTCTAGCTACGAGGGTAAGCATGGTTTGTGTTGGTCCTTGCAATAAGTGTGCGTCTGGCGGGTTCCACAGTCCCGCCGCCGAGTATCTCGCACGTATTTCCCATAATTTGCATGTTGAGGGTAGGAAAGTGTATCACATCGAACTTATTGGTATGCAGCGCTGGGTATCCATATTGGACCTGACGAGTGACGAGGGATGTCCCCATCAATACCTATGGTTACCGACCTAGGGTAAGAGTTATGAGGTAGAGAACGCGTAGTGTTGGTAGATTCGTCGGCTGACAAGCGGGAATTATCCAGGTTCGGGGCCCTCGAGCGAGGTAAAACTCTTACTCCTGTTTTTCTGTTATTGATTGTGTATAAGCGGCGAGTACAGAGGTCTAGCAAGATGTAGGGTTTGAGGATTCTGGTTGGGCGTGTCCCTGATCAGCCGCCCTCCTGTCCTTTATATAGGGATACATGTCTCGGGTTGTAACCGACTAGGACTACATTTTTGGAATGTACTACCGACTATGCTATCTATGGTAGAAGTCTTCGACTTGGGCTTCGCTTGTTGGGCTGTCGGGTTATGACTCCCTAGAACAGGGGGTAGTCACTTCCTGAAGTGTAGTTCGAGAAGGGGATTGAATGCGGAGGTCAAGACCCTCGAGGGACACGGCGACGCTGCTCGCCGGACCTGAAGACGAAGCACCCACGACAGAGATAGACACCAGCCCGTACCCAGGTTCACGACCCTCGTGAGGAGGTAAGACCTCTACTCCTGCTTGTCTGTATTGGATTATGGAGTTTACAGTACAGCAGGGCTTGCCGAGGGCCCCCTTCAGGCAGTTCTTGCCTGGGGAGGGAAGCGATGACCTTCTTCCTCCTCCAGCAAGAGGCTATCCTGCTTGGGATTGCTAGGGTTTACAAGTGTTGTGGTAAGCAAAAAGTCCGACCCCTGCTACGATGGAAGTCTTGTCCCTTCTATAGGCGCGTTCGGCGCTCTCCTTCTGCTTGGCCTTCCAGGTGGTTCCCACATGGCAGAGGCATGGTGGAGCAGGAGTCCACCGCGGCCCGTTCGTCCATGGACGCGGTCCAGTGCTGATAAAGGTGGGCGCAGTGGCCGACCAGCAGCCGACCGCGCAGTACTACTGCAGGGGAGGTAGTCTCTGAGGTGGAGCCCGCGATGACGTTCTCTTTGGAGGGTTCCGCCGTCCACCCGCTTTATCACTCGAGTGGAAGGTCCTGGCAGCTCTGCGGCAGGCGGCGCAACTTTATTGACTCCTTTATCCCCAAAACGGCAAAAGGGGCGCTTGCGTCACCACGTGGTCGTGGTAGAGGCCATGTGCGCCCCACCGTAATTACTTGGCCGAGACGTTTCCCCTCAGGCCTGGAGAGGCCTGTGGGGGGACTTCTGTTGACTTCCCTCCAGGCGCGCTAGCGCCTCGTGAGGGTCTCCTGAAGCGAGGGCCCCCTTGAGGCCCTCGTTTCCTCTTCAGACCCTCGAGGGGAATTCCCTCTCGAGGGTCCCATCAGGCGGCGAGGCCTGGTCCTTAGCCGTTTTGTCTGACTGGCCAGCGTGCGAGGCCTCGGGGGAGTGGGCTCTCCATACCCCAGTTCCCACTGGGCCGACAGTAGCCCCTGGACCCTCGATGGGCACGATTGAGCCCATGGGATCATGCGAAGCGTGGTGGGCCCTTATTACCCAGCCGGCCCGAGCCACGTGGCACTCAAACGAGTAACGGTCTCGCACGATCCGGGGCGTGAGTCGTGGGGGGTCCCACCACGCCCCGGTAACTGCTCCATGAGGGGATATAAAGCCCGAGCGTTGCAGCAGGGAGCCGTTACCATTTCCAAACCTTCTCGCAGAAGTTTCCGCCTCCTAGAGCTCTCCGCCTCCGCTCTCTCCTGCGATTCTCCTTTCTCCGTCTCCTTCAATCCTTCGAGCCCGTGACGATGAGCCCCCTCAAGAGCAAGGGCAAGGCCGCCGCGGGGTCTTCCTCCCAGGCGGAGGTCCCCGAGGTTGTGTAGGGAGCGGCGCTGCTCGGCGTTCGCGTCAACAAGAGGGCGCTTGCCAAGGTCCGGTTCCTGGTTGCGGACCGGACGAACGAGCATGGCACCACCGCCCTGAAGCCCGCGGCGCACGGGAAACGCCCGCGAGGGTACTTCCCGATCTTCCAGCATTGCCTCGCCGCAGGACTGGTGCCGCCCTTCTCACCGTTCCTGGAGGCGGTGCTGGCGTTCTATCAGGTGCAATTATTGCATCTGCACCCCAACTCCATCCTCATCCTCGCCGTCTTTGCCTACCTCTACGAGGCGTATCTGGGCCTGGAGCCCACGGTGGGGCTGTTCCGGTGCTTCTACGCGCTCCGGAGCACGGCGAAGAATGAGCGTTCAGGGTGCGTCTCATTCCGCATCGTCGACGACATGGGGAGCGTCTACATCCCCATGTCTTGGAGCGAGAACAAGGCCATCACTTCGGTGACGAAGAAGGTGGATGACTTCCGCCAGAAGTGGTTCTTCATCGGGGTGGAGCGTCCCTGCGCCTTCCTCAAGGTCCCCGACGAGCCCCCGCTGAAGAACTCCCACTGGGGCAAGGCCACCTTCGACGGTGGGAGGAACGTAAGCTTGATGGGGCTCCTGAGCTTCGAAGAAGGAGGGCCTCACGGGGCAGATGATCATGGCGGACTTCGTGACGTGCCGCATCGCGCCCCTCCAGGCACACTCGGTGCCCATGTGGATGTACTCGGGGCCGAGCGACAAGATGCGGCTTCATGTCGAGGACAACGACAAGGACACCGTCGACAACGTCCTATCCGTGCTCTTTGTCAATCCATCGGTGCCTGCCGTGGATCAGCTCCCCGTGACGCTCCGGCCTCTTCATCAATACAACTTGACGGAGCGCATGGACATCCTGGAGGGGATGCCTTCGTTCACCCCGACAGGCCAGGCGGACTCGGAGTTGCCGACGCCAGCCATGCGGGGAGCGGAAGGGGCATGTTCTCCCTCGGCCTCAGGAGCTGGCCTAGGTGAGGAGGAGGCCACGGCCGGGGAGGTGTCTTCTTCGAGGTCCGGGCCATTCACTGACGAGTTCTGCGACATCTCGTCAGGTGACGATGATGCCTTCGTGGTGGCTCCCTCGCGCCGCGTGGAGGAGGAGGCTAAGGAAGAGGAGGCCTCTGACGCGGAGGCCTCTCCAGGGAGGCGCGGGGCTCGCACCAAGGCCGCCGTGGACCACTCGGGGGCGAGGCCGTCTGACGTACCCTCAAAAAGGAAAGCGGTGACACCCCCTGCGTGGCCTGGATCCAAGACCTTCCCCTCATGGCGCTCGCCGGGCTTGGCGTGGGTCGATGCTGGTGCCCCCTCTTCAGGGTAAGTGTTCATGACACCTGGTCACTTGCGTTTTGTTTTCTTTCTTTTTTACTTTGCCCTTTATTGAAGATCTTTTCTTGGGCTTTTGCCAGTGATCTTGTACCTACGAAGCGCCGCAGGCTTCGCAAGGCAGCTGAGGTGAAGCGAGCCTTGACAGAGGCCGTGGGTGACGAGGCCACGAGGCCTGTGGAGACGGCCTCCGCAGACCCCCCTGAGGGGGTGCCTCAATCGGAGGCGGCAGCGCCTCAGGCGGGGGCGACAAAGCCTCAGGCGGAGGGGGAAACGCCATGCCTAGAGGCACCTGCACCGCCCCCCGAGCCGATGGTGGTGGAAACCACGGAGGAGAGGGCTTCCACGCCGCCTCGCGCTCCTACTCCTCCTTGCGCGGTTACGCCTCCACGTGAGGCAACCCCGCCGCGCGAAGCAACGCCGCCGCGCGTGTCGACGCCACCGCGCGCGCCTACCCCGCCGTCTGCGCTTACTGCTCCCGTGAGGCCTGCGACGGAAGCGCGCGAGGCACTAGCAGCCGCGGGCGCGTCCGCTGAGGGAGATTCTTCCTCGCCTCCACGTCAAGCTGGAAACGAGGAGCGCTCTGCTGCCGCGGGGCCCGAAGAGGATGCTGGCGCAGGCACATGCGGAGCCCAGGCTAGCCCCCGAGCTCTCCCCGAGGCCGGGCCCTTGAGACTCGACGCCGGAGCCGGGCCCTCCTCAAACCAGGAGCTGGTCCTTCGAGGCTGGGACTGGAGCGCGGGGCGCCGCGAGGTCGCCTTCGGCCTCGTGAGAGAATCCCTGGAGGGCTTGGAGGCGCACCTCGCCCTCGGGGACATATGGCTCGCTCGGCAGCAGGAGAAGCTGGCGAGGTCGTGGGCGTCCTTCCATGCGGCGGTCGAGGCGCGCCGGCTGGAGGACTTGGCGCTGCAGGCCGGACGCGAGGAGGCCACCCGCTTCGCCAAGGAGATCCGTGAGGGGGCCATCCGCGACGCCGCAGAGCTCCTCGAGCCCCTCTAAGAGGAACGCGACGCCGCTGCGGAGCTTCTGCGCGAGGCCACGGCGGAGCGCGAGGCGATGGATGGCTCGCTGGCGTAGAAGCGCCGCGAGCTGGGCCAGCTGGAGTCTCAGCTGCTCTACGCCCATCAGGACACGCAGGCCGCTCTGGAGGAAGACCGCAAGGGCTTTGCCGAGCGCGAGCGACAACTGGCCCTCAAGGAGAGAGAGCTGCAGTAGCGCGAGGAGCAACGCCTTCAGGCGGAGAAAACTTAGCCGCCCAGCGCGAAGCCCTCGAGGCACGCGAAGGAGACCTGGCCAAGCGATCTCGAAGTATGACGAGAACGTCGCTGCCCAGAAGCTTGCTTATGAGCGCTTCGAGCGGCCTTTCGCCAAGAAGAAGAAGGAGGCCGAGGACGCCCTCGCGGAGCGCGAGAAGCAGTTCCGCCAGTCCAATTCTCAGAAATACCGCGACCTGGCCCAGAACCAGGAGGACCGCTTCAAGGCCAAGCATGCCGCGGATGCTCGGCGGATCGCCGAGCTCGAGAAGGCAAACTCCAAGCTGGAGGCCCGCCTCAAGCGTGCCAAGGACGGTCGTCGCCGAGCGGAGGAGGCCCGCACCGAGGCAGTTCACAAACTCAATTCCTTGGCCAAGGACGTGGAGGAGCAGGTGGCCCCTGAGATGGAGCGGGCGGCGGAGGCATCGGACTCAGCCTAGGCGTCTCGCATGCTCACGAAGCAGCGAGAGTGCATGTTTGAGGCGTTGGTCGATCGGGGCAACGAGCTTGCTGCGCAGCTCGGTGCGGACGCGCCGCACACCGACGTCCGAAGCCGTAGCGATGCGGCCATGTACCTGGTCTACTTCGACCAGCTCTTCGCGGCGCTCGAGGGCCCCGTCGCCGAGCTTCGCGAGATGATCGAGGACGAGAGCTGGCAGCTCCTGGGGGTGGTAGTTGATCGCATCTTCACCAACCTCAGGCTCCTCACGCCAGGCTTCGACCTCTCCACCGTGACAGAGGCCGCTCAAGGCGAGGACGCGCATCGGGTCTCCAGCTCCCTCCGTGAGCAAGTTGACGCCTTCTGCAACCGCTTCAAGCGCGTGGAGGCTGCGGCGGAGGACAGCGAGGAGGAGGCCGCCTCTGCCGAGACCGCGGAGGGCGCAGTGGAAGAGGTAGAAGACGAAGATGCTTCCGCCTGAGCCGCACGCTATTGCGCCTACGTGCGCTTGTATCTGAAACAATCTTGTGTTTAGATGTTTAAGACCTTTTGGCCTGTAATATACTCTTTATTGTTATCTGCATTTAGCTTGCTTGCCCCTCGAGAGGTCTCTTTGGACTCATCTTCATGTCTATTTGCTCTCTGCGTCGGTAGGACCCATCTCTTCGTGCCATGACTCCGCCGCTTCGGTATGCAGGAGCAATGACTCCGCAAGGCCGGGGGGAGTTTAGGCCTAGGAGAGGTAAGAGCCCTGAGTCGCGATGCTCAAGTGCCCCCCTTAGATGTGCGAGTAGTCCATGAAGCATAAGGGCAAGCGAAGTTGCTTGAGGGGCAAACGTGCGCTAGAGGTGGAGAAAACGCTCTTAAGGCGTGGGTGCGAGACTTAGTTTCTCGAGGTTTTCGCCCTGTAGGTGCTTTTTTCCTAGCGAGGAGGTTCTCTTGAGGGATCATCCCCGGATTCCTCCTCAGGCTTGTGGGGGCTTATGTTCCCTGTATATGTTAGAGGGGCAAACCCAAATGCTGGAACACGGTTCAAAGGACTCGTGCACGCTTGTAGGTCCCCTCAGGCGTTCCTCGCAAGGAGAGTAAGTACCAAGGTCCTCTGTAGAGATGGCGTGTTTGTGGGATCTTGCCTTCCAGCCAGAGCTCAGACTCTTGGATTTTGTAGTGCTGCTGGTGTGTCATTTGAGGCACTGGCACCATACTCAGCCCCCGCTCGCGAGGTACGCATGTGGAGATATATAAGCGCACACGTCAACAAAGTAATGCGTAAATAAAACTCACCAAATATATTACATAGCGGCGCCGAGGCGCTAAGTTCACTTGGGAACAAAATTGTTTCGTTATGTTGGGGTTGCCAAGTTAATGTTTTGACCATGTCGAGGCATGGGGACCACCCATTAGTGGCAGAGACTCTCAACGGCCTGAGGTGGCTCGTTACATGGAGAGCTCGGAGGGTTGACCCTCGAGAGAAGCCTTTGGATCTTGGAGGTTTAAGCCGTGAGCTTTTAACCTCTAGAGACAAAAAGTGCTTGGAGGTTGAGCCGTAAGCTGCCTCTTCCGCCAGATGTCTTGACGTGACAATGATCACAGGCGTGACGTTGATCACTTCTGAGTTTGTTCCTTTTGGAGACAAAAAATTGTGTGAGGTTTAAGCCGTGAGCTTTTAACCTCTGGACAAAAATGCTTGAGGTTGAGCCGTAAGCTGCCTCTTCCGCCAGATGTCTTGACGTGACAATGATCACGGGCGTGACGATGATCACGGGTAGAACTTGCATAGGTGCATGATGTTCCACGGATTCTTGACGGGACGCCGTCTTGAGTCTCGAGGCGAGCCGCGCCAGGCCTGGCGATGTGGGTGACCCTGTAGGGGCCTTCCCACATCGGGGGCAGCTTGTGGAGGCCTTCCCTGGAGAGGATTCGCCTGAGGAAGAGATCGCCTGCCTCCAGGGTACGTGAGCGCACGTTGCGGCTATGGTAGCGTCTCAGGTCCTGCTGGTATTTGGCCGCCCGGAGGGCGGCGCGGTGTCGTAGTCCTTCAAGGAGCAGCAAGTCGTCGTTGTGGAGGTCCTCTTGCTGGTCCTCGTTAAAGGCGAGGACCCGCGGGGATCCATGCTTTAACTCTGTGGGGAGGACTGCTTCGGCTCCATAGACGAGGGCGAACGACGTTTTTCCCGTAGGCTTGGGTGGCGTTGTACGGATGGACCAGAGCACCAAAGGGAGCTCGTTGAACCAGCCCTTGCCATGGCCTTTGAGGATATCGAAGGTCCTGGTCTTTAGGCCTTTGAGGACTTCTGCGTTTGCGCGCTCAGCCTGTCCGTTCCTTTGCGGATGAGCGACTGAGGCGAAGCAGAGCTTGATGCCCATCCTTTTGCAGTAGGCTCTGAAGATGCCGCTGGTGAATTGTGAGCCATTGTCAGTGATGATGCGGTTAGGCATTCCGAAATGGCAGACCAGGCACCTGATGAATTTCACCGCCGCGCCTGCTGTGATTGTGCGCGTCGCCTCCACTTCAGGCCACTTAGTGAACTTGTCGATGGCCACGAAGAGGTAGCGATATCCGCCCTGCGCTGTTGGGAAATGTCCCAGGATGTCCAGCCCCCAAATCGCGAACGGCCAGGAGAGCGGAATGGTCTGTAGCCCTAGCGCAGGTTGGTGGATTTGCTTAGCGTGGAACTGGCAAGCTTCACATGCTTGGACTATGTCCACTGCAGCCTGAAGCGCTTGAGGCCAGTAGAAGCCGCTCCTGAAGACTTTGCCCGCGAGGGTGCGGGCGCACGAATGGTGGCCGCATTCCCTGTTGTGGATGTTCTTGATCAGCAATTTGCCTTCTTCAAGGGGAACGCATTTGAGCGCGGTACCGTTTGGGCGCTTGCGGTAGAGATTTCCTTCGAGGATTTTATAAGATTTTGCTTGGCGGGCTATTCGCTCCGCTTTAACATCTTCCTCGGGAAGGATCCCTTTGTCGAGGTAGTCTTTGATCTCGTCAATCCATCCTGCTTCTTGATGCACCGCTGTGAGCAACAGACGCTCCCCTGTTGGGGGCCCACAGTCTGGCGCCCCGTTTGCAGGTGGTGGGGGGAGCGCTTTGTACGTGCTTGCGGGCCTGGCCTCTTGAGGCTGCTTTATGGATGCTTTGACGAGCCTTTCTTCAAAGACGCCCGGCGGCTGAGCATGTCTCTTTGATGCGCGCTTGGCGATGTCATCAGCCTCTTGGTTCTCCTTTCTTGGGATGTGCATGAGCTCCATTCCCCTGAAGTGCTTCTCAAGCCTACGGACCTCTTCAAGGTATGCGGCCATGTGGTCGTCCTTAGGCTTATAACTTTTGTTGGAGAAGTTGACAAGCAGCTGGGAGTCGCCCTCGATGAGTAAGTGCTTGACGCCTAGGGCGATTGCGGTGCGTAGGCCAGCAAGAAGGCCTTCGTACTCAGCGATATTGTTGGAGATCTTGTCGATTCCGAAGCACAGCTGGACCGCGTAATACAGCTTGTCACCCTTTGGTGAGATAAGGACCACGCCAGCCCCACTGTGACGACAAGCGAAAGCTCCGTCGAACTTCATGGTCAAGTGGCTGGGCATTTTGTCTCCACATGGCTCTTGTTCTTCTCCCAAAGGCTCTTCAGGGGTTGGGTCAGTCCATTCGGCGACAAAGTCTGCCAGCGCTCTTCCTTTGATTACCCTTGTGGTATCGAAGCGCAAATTGAATGGTTGTAGCTCAATATTCCATCCTGCACCACGATCTGTGGCATTTGGGGTTGCGCAGGATTTTCTCCAGGGGAAAAGAGGTGACCACCGTGATGGGGTGTCCCTGGAAGTAGTGTCACAACTTCCTTGAGGCGACGAGGAGTGCGAGGAGGAGCTTCTGCTGCATCGTATACCGCTCGCGAGCATCGCGCAGTACTGTACTGACAAAGTAGACTGGATGCTCGACAAGGGTAGTCTGTGTAGCCTTGGTGTCTTCTACCTGAAGCGGTCCGCTAGGCCCTCAAGGGGGTTGGCCTCTGGGGGCATGACCTGGCCCTCGAGGGAGTTTGCCTCAAGGGACTTGTCATGGGCCTCGGGAGGGTTGGCCTCAAGGGACTTGACAGGCTCCCTGGCGGGATCTTCTTGCAGTAGCTGCCTAAAAGAGCGGGCCTCTCGTCGAGCTCCTGATCAGGAGGCTTTTGCTTTGGAGTGGTTGCGCTCTTCTTGTGGAGTACTGGCTCTTCCCTTTCTACCACAAGGACGGCACTGGCTGTCTGTGGAGTAGCTGACAGGTACAGCTTCAGGTGCTCGCCTGACCTTGGGGCGACCATTACTGGTGGGCTGGCCAGGTACTTCTTCAAGTCCTCAAATGCTTTTTCAGCTTTGGGGGTCCACTTGAAAGTGCCCGTTCTTTTCGTGATCTTGAAGAAAGGCAGGGCTCTCTCGCCGAACTTGGAGATGAATTACCCAAGCTGGCTATGCATCCTGCTAGGCGTTGCATGTCCTTGAGCCTGCGTGGAGGTTGCATGTCTTCTATTGCCTTGATTTTGTCAGGGTTTGCCTCTATGCCTCTGTGGGACACGAGGAAACCAAGCAGTTTACCTAAAGGCACTCCGAAGACGCACTTGGCGGGGTTGAGCTTGATGTTCACCTTGCGTAGGTTGGCGAAAGTCTCTTCAAGGTTCCCAAGGAGAGTGTCTCCTTCTTGGGATTTTACGACGATGTCATCGACATATGCCTCGGCGTTTCTCCCCATTTTCTCGCCAAGTGCTATCCTCATCAGCCTCTGGAAGGTGGCTCCGGCATTTTTTAGGCCGAAGGGCATGCAAATATAGCAGTACACACCGCAAGGGGTGAGGAAAGCCGTCTTCTCCTCATCCTCCTTAGCCATTTTTATCTGATGATAACCAGAGAACGCATCGAGGAAGCAGAGGAGGTCGCAGCCTGCCGTGGAGTCCACGATCTGGTCGATTCTTGGCATGGGGTAAGGGTCCTTGGGACATGCCTTGTTTACGTCAGTGTAGTCTATGTAGAGGCGGCCTCCTCCGGCGGGCTTTGGGACTACCACGCCGTTGGAGAGCCACGTTGGGTGCGCGACTTCACATACGACCTTTGCCGCTTTGAGCTTCTCGACCTCCTTGACGATGAATGCTTGCTTCTCGGGGGCTTGTTTTCTTGCTTTTTGCTTGACGGGACGCGCGTTTGGACACACAGCCAAGTGGTGCTCGATCACCTCCCTCGGTACACCAGACATATCTGACGGTGTCCATGCGAACATGTCAGAGTTTGCCTGGAGGAAGGCGACGAGCGCGCTTTCCTATTTGGGAGGCAGCGCGGCGCCAATGGTGACGCTAGCCTCCGAGCCTTCAGCCCCCGAGCTGCTGGAGCTTAGAGAGACTTTCTTTGTGGCGGCTGGCTCTTGGGAGAACAGCTGCTTCTTCTTCTTGGGCCTCTCGAGAGGCTCTAGGTCCTCGTCCACGGGGAATTCCATGGCCGCAGCCTTGTAGGCCGTCTCGACAACGCGGGTGGCATCCAGGACATGTCCAAGGATGGTGATTGTGCCAGGGCTGCCAGGAATCTTGACCATGTTGTAAGCATGATGCGTGACGGCCATAAATTTCGCGAGCGCGGCGTAGTCGAGGATGGCATTGTGCGGCAGGCCGATGTGCGCAACATCGAAGTCGATGTGCTCGGTGCGGTAATTCTCCTTGCTTCCGAAGGTGACGGCAAGCCTGACCTGGCCCAGAGGCTCGATCGAGCCGCTGGTGACCCCCGTGAAGGGCCTGGAGGGCATGAGCCGCTCGTAAGGCACTTGAAGCGCTTCAAACGTATCTGTGGAGATAACATTCAGGCCTGCTCCACCGTCAATGAGTGTCTTGGAGACAGCGACGTTGTCGATGGTGGGGCTGCAGACCAGCGGGAGGGTTCCAACAGCCTTGGTGGACTTGGGATGGTCCTGAGCGTCGAAGGCGATGGTGTACTGCAACCACTTGAGGGGTCTGGAGATCTCAGTGCTTGGGAGGGCGGCGTTGAGCTCGCGGGCGAACTGCTTCAACTGATTGTTCGACTTTGGCGCCTGTGCCCCTCCAAGGATGCAGGCAATGGCGCCTCTTGGGGCTTGGTAGCTACCGTCCTCCTCGTCAGGGAGGTTGCCGTTTTTCTCCGCAGCATTGGCCTGGTTGCCCGATGGCTTCTGGTAACAGCTCTTGCGCCAGCTCCCGCGGTAGCCACGGCCTCGGGCGCGGCCGCCACTGCCTTCTGCTTGCTCGCGCTCCTTGCTCAACCTTTTGAGGTCGAAGCAAGATTCTGTAGAGTGACCGCGCCTGTTGTGGTAGATGCAGAATGGGCGGTGATCATCTTTCCTCTCTCGAGGCTCAGGGGAGTCCCTGCGGGTGCCCTTCGCGTCAGGCTCTGCCGCGAGAACCGTGGTGGCCTTGCGTTTGGGCTCCTCCTTCTTCTTCTGGCTCCTGGACCCCTCAGCGTGCTCGTCCCCTCTCGAGGACATCTTGACGAAGAGGAGTCTCTCTTCAGCCTTGGTGCACTTGTCCGCCAGGTCAAACGGCTTTACCGCAGAGGTGAGCTTGCCGTGGATGCCCAGCTTCTCGAGCATCCTGCTGTTCGTGACGCCCTCACGGAAGGCGGCAATGACTTGGGTGTCAGGGATGTTCGGGATCTTGTTGCGCACTTGGCTGAAGCGCTGGATGTACTTGCGAAGCGTCTCATCCTTCTTCTGCACCACAGCGCGCAGGTCGTTGTGGGTGAGGACGCGCTCGTACGTTCCCTTGAAGTTTGAGACAAACAGCTTGCAGAGTTCCTCCCAAGAGTTCTAGGAGTCCTTGGGGAGAATCAGGAGCCACAACAGCGCAAAATCGCGGAGCGCGTGAGAGAACCAGTTGGCCATGACCTTGTCGTTGTAACGCCCCGGGATTTATCCCAATTTAGATTTTGTTGTTTTCTTTGGTGTATCTTCATGTCATCATACCATCATGCATGTGTCACTTCATTTATTTTTATTGCATTTAAATTTGAATTACACCCTTCAAATTCAAAATTCACTTTTAAATCTAAATGCAAATCAAATTAATTTAAATGTGATATTTAAATTATTTTCAAATATTCAAACTAATATATTAAAATTGTGTATTTTTGAAACTATAATCTTTTGCCAAAAGTTATATATCTTTACTTCTTCTATTTTATTTTTAAAACATAAAAACAGAAAATAATAAACGAAACAACTAACAATAAAAACAAAATAAAACAGAGGGAGAAAAACAAGACCTGGCCGGAGCCCACTTGGCCCATCTCCCCTCAGGCCCAAGGCCCTCCTTGTGTTTGTCGTCTCCCTCCTCTGTACGGGAGAGAGAGAGAGAGAGCTTTACAGCGGGGAGGCATGGCTGCCCCCACTGCCTCACCCACCCCCCCTCTACTTTAGTCGCACCCTCTCTCCCTCTGGAAACCCTAGACTTCCCCTCCCCTCTCCCTCGCGCCGCCACCGCCTCCCTTCTTCTTCCCCATCCTCCTTCTCTGTTTTCCCCAAAACAAGGTCCACCACCGGAGCACCACGCCCCCCCCCCCCCCCGACGCTCCATCACCGGCGAAGGCCAGAAGATGGTCCCAGGGGATGCGCCGGGGCATCCTCAACCTCTACGCAGAAGCAATTGGACCGATGGCCGCAGAGGGCGTCGCCCTCGTCCCTTCTTCTCTACGGCCGGCGGTGCGCCGCCGTCAAATTCCCCGCCTCCGGTCTTCCCCGGCATGAACGGCTGTCCCGACCTCCTCTGCAGTGAGTTCCTCGTCGGATTACCCCGCTTCCCCTGTCGAATCCGAGCTAGTTTGGACGAATTCGTCGCCGTCTCGCTGCTGGCCGCAATTGTCGACCCGCCGGGCTCGAGCACGAGCTGCTGCCTCCTCTGCCTCACCACTTGCACTCCCTTTGCCTCCACAGCGCCCCCACATCCACCCTGCAGCCCGCACCACACCCCAGCACCAGCCCCCACGCACAACCGCCCAACGCCTCCCGATCGAGGTCATCGCCGGTGGCCAAATTTGGTCCGTCGCTGCTCTGTTCCCAATCTTCAGTTTCGTCAGAGATACATCACGTTTAGGAAATTTTTTAAACCAAGCTCGCCCGATCCATTCACTAACGCCACCCCGCCCTAGTGGCTAGCACCACAGAACCTAGTCTGCACGTCAGATCGCGGGTTCGAGTCCTCCTGGCCGCTTGGGAGAAAGAAGGCCTTTTTGTTTTTTTTTCACTCGCTCACATGTGGGACCGCCTGTCGTAGACTCCCAGAGACAGATTAGATATGGTCTTTTACCCCGAGCCCCCTGCTCTCAGTGTTTCACACCTTAGCCCTCCCAGATAATTCTCCCATCACGGATAGGTCCCTGCCTTATTACAGAAACACCCCTACAACTAAAAATGCAATAACTTTAATACCATAACTCCAAATAAAATAATCTTTATATGTTTTTTTATCAGAAAAATGCAATGAATATTAATACGCCATTTGTATGACATTTTGCATCTGTTATTTTAAATGCTTAGTGTAATTTGTTAATTGCAACTAAATAATTAAATATGGGATGTTAGGGGTAATAAATATATAATGCCCTATTCCATTTAATTTAATTAGATCACCCATGCCATGTGTTGCCATGTTAACCAACATTAATATTGCTTGTATATAAATAACTTGCACCTAAATATTAATTGTCGGTTTTGTTTTCCCGCTTAATTTGGATTACCTGCATTGTATTGCATCTTGCCATGCCATGCATAATTCTCGTATGATCATGCTGAATCTTTTGCCGTAGTTGTAAAATGCATCTTTTACGCTTTCCAGTGTTTGTTGCTTCTTCGCGGATAAGACGTTGAGATGTGTGAGCAACGACAAGATCTGCTTCCATGCGGGATTCCAGGCAAGCAAAGTTTGCTTGTTTACCTATACATTGTCTTTCATTCCTGCCGTTGATCTCTGCTACCCTTGTATGTGATTCTTATTACGATCCCATCACATATTTATCCTGCAGCCTATACAACTTTATCCCCACAACCTAATACCTGTTGTATGTTTATCTGTTAGCCTTGCGAGTCGTAGCGCATGCTTAGAGTTGTTTGTGCGAGTCGTCTGTTGGTCTTTATTTCATATGCTTAGCTGATAGATTATTCTAGCTTAATAAACTATTGTCTTATATTGGGGTATTATAATTAAAAGATAAGGCACCGGCGGAAGGCCTTGCGAGGTGCTTTGTTCTGCTAAGTGTCGACCTAGGAACTCAGTTCATGTCCTCAGATCCAATTTTGAGCGCACTAACCGCTTGTGGGAGGCCCTATGGAGCCCCCCGCGGCTTCGATCTAATCCGCTTCTTATCCAGGGCGCCGTAAGCAGTTCGGGCTTTCCATTTGATGCATGCATATGTTACCTAACGATCTCATGATGATGGAGTAGTCGATTCTCAGATAGGGTGGCACGTTCTTAGAGTGCTATGAAGGTCGATCCCGCGGGCACTGGACCTGATTAGCCGTGCACACAATCATGCGGTTCCCTGGATGGGTTATAGAGAAGAGATTTGCCGTGTTGAGATGCCCTACCTTCTGGCTTTGCTTTTGGGGTTGATCGAACGAGTACGGGTCCAGTAGTGCACCCCTGTAGGGTATAATCTTATCGATGAGCCGTGTCCACGGTTATGGACGACTTGGTGATGATGCTGGCTAATAAGATCATAGACAACTTACACCTAATCATTGTTAATTAACCTGACTAGTAATATGGAATTACTTTCACAATAACTTGTAACTAAAATTGTTCAATGTGTGAGTATTCCCGAATTGCTTCCTCATACTTGGTTGAGGGGGTTAATCCGAGAATGGGTTATGATTTGGTGTTAGTAGTAGATGTTTACTTATGCGCTCTCTTATCCCTCTCTAATTAGACGGAAGTTGTAGCGTGTCTCTTTAGGTTGTTAGTGCTGCTGCCGCTAAGTCCACCTCCCCTATATTTTGGGAGATGGTGTAGAAAGTAGGAAGGACGGTTTTGCTTGCCAGGGAGTGCCCTGACCCTCTTTTGGGTTGTGCTTTATGTGCAGTCAACAAATTTGAAGTCCGACGACGTTAGCTTGGGAATCCCTCCGGCTTGGCTGGGCAGGGATATGGCGCCATCTCTTATCTTCAGGACTCTTAGTCCAATTTGTATCTTATCCGTAGTCGGATACTATTTTGCTTCCGCTGTCATTTGAATCTTTGTATTGTAACATTTGTATCTTGACTCGTTTGAGTCATTGTTGTATTATATTTTCTGTTGTATTTGTGGATGGATCGGAACTGTTGTAATGTTATCACAATTCCACCCACATAATGCGCATGTTTCGGCGTGCACATTATGTCTGGTGGGCGACCTAAAATCGTTATTATGCGGATTTCAGCGGGATCGTTTAAATCTACATAGTACCGATTTTCGGGCCTCATAGTCGTCTCCACCTGCAGCTTGGATGGAGGTGGTGTAGAGCTGCAGGAACTCGATGGGGTTGCTGGAGCCGTCGTAGCCCTTAGGGAGAGCCGGCCTGAACTTCGGGGGCCAGACCACGCGACGCAGGGAGCGGGTGAACGCCATGCAGCCCGTGGCGTACGTGGCGACCCCGTTTTGCAGCACGCCGCAGTTCTGCGGGCCCGCCTGGACGATCTCCTCCACGAGCCTGTTCTGGCGGTTGCGCTAGAGCTCCATCCCCACGTGAGCGTCGGGCGCGGTGCGCTGCACGATTAGGCAATCGTGCGGCGAGGACGCGTGCGAGGCAGCCCTCTGCATCGCAGCCGGTGCAGGTCCTGACGGGGGCGGAGGCGCATTTGTTGCGACCGTACCCGGGAGAGAGGGGTGCACGTTGGACTGCGACGGAGCGGGCGCGTCAAGGCGATGCCGACGAGGTGGTTGAGGCGCTCCAGCCACTGTTCGTGGGCCTCCGTGGTGGGCTGGAAGCGGAGAAGCTCCTGCGCCATTAGCAGCGCGGGGTCCGTCCTGCCTGGGCCGGAACCTCTTGGGCGCCGCGTCGGGTGCAACGACTGCGCGTCCTTCTGGTGCTCGGAGTTGCGCTCGGGCTCCTCCGCATGAGGGCCCGAGGGGGCATGCTCTTCATGGCGGGGTCGGCCCCGTCGTGCGCGAGTAGCCGTGGCGCCTGGCGGGGCGCACGCTCCTTCAGGAGCGCGTCGGTTGACGCGGGCGATGCGGGTAGCGCGGGTGTTCGCCATGGCGCGGAGGCGGCTCGAAGGTCGTTGACACGCCTCAATCCCCTACCTGGAGCGCCAAATGTCGGGTTATGACTCCCTAGAACAGGGGGTAGTCACTTCCTGAAGTGTAGTTCGAGAAGGGGATTGAACGCGGAGGTCAAGACCCTCGAGGGACACGGCAACACTGCTCGCCGGACCCGAAGACGAAGCAGCCACGACAGAGATAGACACCAGCTCGTACCCAGGTTCACGGCACTCGTGAGGAGGTAAGACCGCTACTCCTGCTTGTCTGTATTGGATTATGGAGTTTACAGTACAGCAGGGCTTGCCGAGGGCCCCCTTCAGGCAGTTCTTGCATGGGGAGGGAAGCGATGACCTTCTTATTCTTCCAGCCAGAGGCTATCCTGCTTGGGATTGCTAGGGTTTACAAGTGTTGTGGTAAGCAAAAAGGCCGACCCCTGCTACCAGGTGGTTCCCACATGGCAGAGGCATGGTGGAGCAGGAGTCCACCGTGGCCCGTTCGTCCATGGACGCGGTCCATTGCTGATAAAGGTGGGCGCGGTGGCCGACCAACAGACGACCACACAGTACTGCTGCAGGCGAGGTAGTCTCTGAGGTGCAGCCCGCGATGACGTTCTCTTTGATGGGTTGCGCCGTCCACCCGCTTTATCACTGGAGTGGAAGGTCCTGGCAGCTCTGCGGCAGGCGGCGCAACTTTATTGACTCCTTTATCGCCAAAACGGCAAAAGGGGCGCTTGCGTCACCACGTGGTCGTGGCAGAGGCCATGTGAGCCCCGCCGTACTTCCTTGGCCGTGACGTTTCCCCTCAGGCGTGGAGAGGCCTATGGGGGGACTTCTGTTGACTTCCCTCTAGGCGCGCTAGCGCCTCGTTAGGGTCTCCTGAAGCGAGGGCCCCCTTGAGGCCCTCGTTTCCTCTTCATACTCTCAAGGGGAATTCCCTCTCGAGGGTCCCGTCAGGCGGCGAGGCCTGGTCCTTAGCCGTTTCGTCTGACTGGCCAGCGTGCGAGGCTTGGGGGGAGTGGGCTCTCCATACCCCAGTTCCCACTGGGCCGACATGGGCTTCTTAAGCCTATTGAAAATTGGGCTTTAGTCATTATGTGCACACGGTACCCACACGAAGGGGTACCCGTTTGGTATAACCTTGTCATTAGCCCCCGAGTGCTTGGTTAATTCAGAGAATAAGTCATGGACTCACTGCGTAGTGCACGTCTCATGTTTTATGCCTCTTATATGATATTTTTTGTCTTTCTCACTTATGAATTATGACAAAGGATTTCGATTGAGTAGGCCTGGGATTATTCGATGAGTTGAAACCAGTTAACTACACTTGGGCAAGACCTTACTAGCCTTCAATCAGGCTTTGAGTCCTTGGCTCAAACCTGGAACATACTGAACGGAATCACCTCAGGCCAGTCGATGGACTTACTGACATTCTTCTGCAGTATTTAATTTGCTACCCAGCGCGTCCGCCGGGATTTTCATCGTATCTGCCATACAGAAATGTCCAGTATTAAAACACTGCTGGAGTGATCCTCGGCCCACTCGACTGATCGATGGGTCTTACCTTTGTATTTTTTGTATACAGCATCTGAGGTATCTTATCGACTGATTTTCACCCGATAATTTTATGCTTTGAATGTTTTTGATTCTATCGGGTGCACGACAGTGCTCCCGATGGGAGTAACCCCCAAGATTGTGCTTTATTGCTTGCAGTAGAGGATAATCTCAATTTTGTGTTTCGTCAGTCGAATACTTTTTGCCTTCTCCCGATGGGAGTTTCCCACTCGACCATTATTTACCTTTACTTTGCGATTTTGCTTTCGAGTTGTAAGGAGCTTTTCCTTTTGTCAGTCGCGGTATGACGCCTTTTTGCGTTTGTTCGTCTGGAATGACGCCATGCGTGACATCCTTGGCGTGCGAATAACACTCTGATGGGACGTGACATAGTGGGTCCCTTTCTTTGACCGTTGTGGATGCCGGTTCAGTTCCGATTTGACCTGACGTGGCGAGATTGTCGTAGACGTGATGATGATTTCCTCGATCTACGCATGTAGTGGGCTATGTGGGACATGGAGAGCACTCTCCGATCATGCCACGCGTTGTGGTAACTTTTGCTCAGACGGCTGTGATGAATGGTTGTCTGCACCGTAGATACAGGATCTTCCGCTACGTTTAATTTTACCTTGCCATTTGTTCTCCCTCGTTTCTGCTTCATCTTCTTCCGCGCGCTCATCTTTACATCTCAGCTCGTCTTCGCATATGTTCTGGCCATGGCGACCCAAAACAATCCCTCCTCCTCCATTGGTCTCCCTTCTTCCATCACCACTCGGTCGAAAGAGGAAAAGCCTATCTCTGGTGATTTCGACGCCCTCCCTGCTGCTGTGGCGAAGAAGGTCACCGGGGATTGGGTAAAATCTATTGTCATAGAAAAGAAACTGGCAGATTTCTGTCATGCGGGGATTTTGTCCCCAGTGGAGGTTGTTGCCGCTCGGGCTCCTGCGCACAAAGAGGTACTTCCCATGCCTCTTCCCCGAGAGCGAGTTTGTTTTGCAGATTTTCTTCCTCGGGGATTTGGGTTTCCTTTGCATGATTTCGTCCGAGGCCTTCTGTTCTTCTACGGGATTCAGATGCACGACCTCGACCCTCATGGCGTTTTGCATATCGCCTGTTTTGTGGTTTGTGCGAGTGATTTCTTGGCGTTCACCCCAGCTGGGCTCTCTGGAAGTGTATTTTCAGAGTGCGTCTACTCCATTGTGAAGGCTGCCCTTTTTTGAATGGTGGCTTCTGTATTGAAGTGCGTGACGGTTGTCTGTATTTTGATCTGACGTCAGTAGAACCTGTCAAAAAATGGAGGAAAAAGTGGTTTTATGTCCCAGTCGCCCAGAGTATGCTACCTGCTTTTTCGACTGCGCCCCCTGTGGCATTAGCATCTTGGGAGCATAGTTTGGCGACTGAGGAAGAGGAGGAAACCTCCTCTCTTATGCTTAGAATCCTAGATTTACGAAAATTCGTCCTCGGGATCCAATTAATTAGCACTTATGTGAAGCGTCGAGTTTGGCCCTTGCGTCAACGGGCACATCCTTTATGGCGATACGAGGGGTGTCTTGACACCACTCGCATGAGTGAAGTTGAGGTGGTAGACTGTGTATTTCATGGACATATCAAGTACATTACCGACATCTCTCCCACCGATAGTGCATCTTTCGAGTTCTCTGTATTTCCTTACGGCCTTGGGACTCCCATTCCCAAGGTACTTTTGAATTTTTCTCGCAGATTCCTGCCTACGGGCCATAAATATCTTCTTTGTGTATATGTGTTCATGACTGACGTGTCCTTCTTTTGCTGCGCCCAGGGATTATCAACTATTACTTCCTTGCCGCCTCTCCGTGAACATGATTCATCTACGGAGACGCCTCCTGCTGATGAGGTTAACACAGACGCGACCTCCCATCCCTTGGGCTGTGTCGCTGTGTCTGAGGTGGAGACCACTGAGCAGGCTCCTCTCTGTACGACAGTAGTTGACCCTGCGACTAACCCTTTAGTCAAGCGTCGTCGACTGCGCCGGACCGGCGATGCTTGTCCTGTTATTGTTGACCAGTCGCTGGCTGTCGCTGCTCCATGTGCTAATGATGCCCCGGAGAAGTATGTTTTTGGACTGACCATGCGTTGTGTGTTTTTACCATTTTTTGTTGTGACTCCTCGAATAGTCCCTTAGTTAGGCAAGATCGTCGCCCTCCTCCTGCTAGGGCTGCTAGGAAGCCGTCCTCCACCTCTTCTTATTGGGTTGATCATGTAAACTTCCTGCTTTTGCTTTGCTTATCTTTCTTGTATTACTGCTCCTCTGTGACTCGACTATGTGTCGTCTGCTCCTTTTGCAGCCTTCAGTGAGCGGCTGTAACATCCCAACATTTTATAATGTTCAAAAATCACTAAAATTTAAAACTTTTCCTTTATTAAAATAAAATATTAAATGCATAAGAGAATCAACTATGAAAGAGTTTAATATTTCAAATATCACAGTTTAAACATGTTATTATATAATGTATTTCAAAACCTTAATAGGTAATGTGACAAATATTTTACAAAATACAATCTATTTTATTCTAAGAAGATAGATTACTTATAAGTAATTGGCTTTAACCACTTAGCATTAGCTATAAATAAATTAATAAACTATTGAAAACATTGTCTATTTGCCAAAAGATTACTATTCATTTAACTAAGTTCAAAATATAGTTTGGAAATTATAAGCCTATAGTTTATAACCTTAAAACTTCATAAATTAAAATTTACGAATTACCCAAATAAACATTCCTTTTGCTTACATGATTTTCATCCTTTTTTAAAGGATGAACTGATTAATATATTCTATATAAGAAAAGAATTAAAATCTTTTCCAAAGATGTCTATGAAGATTTCCAATGATTCATCTTAATATAAAATATAGAGGTGCACAAAATAAATTAAATTAAAAATGATTACATTACATTTCCTCTTTTTTTCATTGCAAATAGTTGTAATATGATAATCTATTAAAGATAAAATTTATTTAATACTTGAATATGAGTTTAAATAAAATAAATTCAAACATTTTGAAAATGGATATTTCATAGAATTTATTTAACCAAAAATAAAATTAATTAAACCCTAGTTTTAAATTAAACATAAAGTGTCAAATTTTACATTTAATCAATATTTCGAAATTATTATTTTTGAAAAGTGTTCAAAACATTCCTACAACTGGTTTAACACAAACATAATAATTGTACAAATTTTTAGAAATTTGTTTTATATCATTTGGAGTTATAAAACAAAAGTTATTAAGAAAATAGAAACTCAGAAAAGGAAAAAGAAAAATCCCTGACAGTGGGACCCACCTGTCTGGGGAGGTCGTCTTCCTCCTCTATCCAAAAATCACGCCCCGATTTCGCCTCCGACCCCTTTCCAAAATCCGAGCTCGATTCACGGGATATGTTTCCTTGGAGCATCCCTATAAGTAGCCCTGCTCCCCCTCTCTCGTTCCCCCTCAAAAACCCTAGCCCGAGCGCCCTAGGGTGCCCACAAATCGCCGCCGCCATGCCGCCATCGCCGCCGCCGTTTTTCTTCGGTTCCGGTGAGCTAACGCAGACCCCGAGCTCTCTCTCTTGCCCCATCTTCTTCCTTATGTCCGTGCGCATCATTGTAATATTTTCGTGTAAATTTTAACGCGCCAGGACGAGTTGCCCGTGCTTGACCGAAGCCGCCGCCGCCCCGCGAACTCCGGCGAGGGATAGAACGAGCACCGGAGCGCCTCGCCACCCACCACCACCTCCATCATCTTTGTCGAGCCGCGTAGCACTCGGGACGACCGTCCGCGCTTCCAGGGGAATCCCGCAACCTCGCCGTCGTCCACGCCCGAGACAACGCCGCCGTTCCTCTTCGTCTCCGGTGACCTCCCCGCGCCGCTCCGGTGAGCCCCTCTCCTGAACCGTCCGTTCTGCAATCTACGGTGTAGATTAGAAGTTTTAATCCAATCGGTACGGTTGGATGTGATCCGTTAGATCTAGATCGTGTGGACCAGATCCAATGACTTATCCACGTCAGCTGCCGCGTCAGCAACACAGTCAGCGCACAGTCAACGCCAGCGTGGAATTTCGTTTTCTAATTAAATTAAAAATGGCAGTTTTGCAGAAAAGCCCCTTTCTATTCAAACTATCATATCTTTTTCTCTGTTTATCCAAATTCAAATATTTTTATATATTTGGAAAGCCCTTGACATGTAGATTAATTTGGATGTGCCAAAATGCAAATTTGACTTAGTTGAAAATATTCAAATTCCAAATGGTGAATTTGAGTATTTTTGCCATAACTTTAAATCTGTAAATTCAAAAATTGTAAATAAAATTGTTTTAGAGACTTTGGAATATTTATAATGTGATGACACTGCTATGAAATATTTTTGAGTAATATTGAATGAATTCATAGTTATATAGTTAATTTGAATAGTTTGAGTATTTTTCCACATAACAATTAATAGAAATATTATTTTTGATTAAATCAAATTGCTATAAATTTAATTAAATGCCCCCTGTCTACTAACACTAATTACAAAATTTTGCTATAAAAATTTAATTATAGAAAACTTTAATATTATAATTATTCCTTTTATTATATTTTCCAAAAATAGAAATTAATTAGATTGCATTCATAGCCAAATGCATACTTTATAAATATCACAAATTTTGTATCATATTTCCTAGGATTTAAAAGGTGCATTGCATGCATAACTTATTTTTCAAATATAGATATATTTCCCATAGGAAAATTTCCCTTCATTATTTTCTCTAAGTTAGAAGTATTTTCAACTTAGCATTTTAGTAAAGTGCTACACTTAGACACTTAGTAATTTTCAAGATGGAGCTAGAAGGCCATTGAAGGACTTAACTAAAACAAGACTTCAGAAGTATCTTCAAGGGGTAGAAGCACTTAGAAGAAAAGCACGAAGAAGTTCAAGAAGACCAACCTCCTCTATTCTCTAAGTATTTCTTGCTCTCTCTCTTTTCTTCCTACTTATCTGAGACTTCATGAAGACTAAGTTAAATCCAAGACCAGCCTAGGTGATACAAGAATCATCAAGTCTCAAGATTCATCAAGACTACCAAGAGCTCAATCAAGACATCATTCAGAAGAAAGTTACAAGTATGGAGATGAAGCCTGGAGGACAACTACATCTTTCTTTCTATCTTTTCCCTCTTTTCGAATCTTGTCTTTCACATTTGACTTAAACCAATTTTGATCATGATATTATCATCTTGAAGAAATGACTTAGTATCTTCTCTAAATATTTCTACACATCAAGACAAAGCCATTAGAGGGCTTATTCAAGATGATATAAAAAATATATTTTATTCAACTATTGACATTAGTCCTTAGTCATTTTGACATACATTTTGCTTGCATTAACTTAAAAGATGTTCATGGCATGACATGTTTTCCTTAGAAGTTTTACAAAACTGGGTTGTTCATTTGATATGAGCATGTATGTTTGATGATTGTTGTTTGTTGATTGTTGTATTGTTGTTTGCTATTATTGTTTAGATTAAAAGAGAGCAAACGTTCGTTGTTGAAAAGAGTTTGTGAACAACGACAACATTCAAAGGCAAGTGGCACACCTCATAAACTTCCTATTATTTCTATATGCATTACTTAGTGTATTTTTATATGCATGTGTAGGATAGTATTGCTATGCTAAACCTGTGTAGAATTCCCTTACTCCTATGTCTAGGTTCCTATATCATACTTATCAGAAATATTGATGCTATGCAATTGATGAAAACTTTTACAAAATATTAAGTGACTACTCAGGGCTGTGCTCATGGTTGTCGTCGCCTAGGATGAATGTCTATTCTACTTAGGGCCGCGAGTATGGTGATTTTCACCTGAGAGTACATCCACTAAATTAATGAAACACCTGGGTGGTAAGTGGTTGTATGGTTTATGTTGAGTGGCTACTCAGGTCCATGTCTATGGTTCCTGGAGTATGTACACTTGTGAATGGCCACCCAGGAACCAAAGAATCTGAAGAACTCCGAGTGACGATTGCTTCCCGTGCAGCCTTTTGACAATGGGCTCTGTCTAGAATAATTAAGTTGTGAGGGTGCAACCTGTCAGCTTGACAAGCAGATGTAGGGGGATGATAGGTGGAACGGGTCTTGCTAGTATGGTTGCATTCTTCTTCTGAAAGTTCTTGTCTCAATTCTCTCCTTTCCTTAATACACTCCGCGTGTATAGGATTCTCGGGCTAATTGAGTCTAAAGGTGAAAGTGCACAACCTCTGCAGAGTGTAAAACTAAGTACTTAGCCGTGTCCCCGGTACGGACAATTTGAGCAGCTGATCACGAACGTCAAATGGAGGATTCCATCATTCCAACTTCAGAAATAAAACTTGATGGGTGAACAAGGGAAGATGAGATTTATGGTTTTCATGCCATACTTGTCTTGATTTGAAGAAAGTGTTTTCCAAAGAGATAGGAAAAATTGGCTTTATGCAAAATAGCCTTGAACTCCACCAGCCAAATATGCATATAGGCTATAGAGTTATTCCACTAAGTGTCCACCATAGTGTCACTTGCCAGACTCCATTTTTAATGGAATCTGACCCACGTTGTTGCAATATTTTTCTTATTGCAGATTGTTCAGATGACGAGTGAGGTTTCGTTTATAGGTTTCGAGTCTACAACCAAAATGTTTTCGCCTGTGGCAGCATGAAAGTGATAGAGACTCACTGCTATTGTATTCTATACGTTGATATTAACTTCCTGTGTTATGTTCATTGCAGAGGAAAAAGCTTATCTTGCAGATCGGCTGGACCTGCTGGAAAAACAACTTTATGATCAGCAGGTACGCACTCGCGAAGCCTCGGACAGCGCCCAACGTTCTTTGGATGTGTCTATCCAAGTACTTGGCGTTGTCTTCGCCGAGGTCTTGCCTGGGGCTGCGGTGCCAACAATTGTGGAGTAGTTTACCACGGTGTTGGGTCCTAGCTCAACGACCATTAACACGTGGGCACGCGACTTGGCAGTCCGTGGCTCAGACGTTACTTTGAAGCTATTGCTAGCGAATGGCGTTGAAGCTAACTATGAAGCTGCTCTGTCGGATTACCCGAAGAAACCAAACGGGAAACCTTTGTTTTTCCGGGGAGTTTCTGATGCCGCTGCCCGCCTCGCAAAGGCTAGCATTTGCACTGGAGAGCGACGCCAGGCCGCCATCTCTGCTGAGCGCCAGTCTCGTGACGGCAAGGCAAAGATAGCACTTCGCGAGTAACTGCCTCTTTTTGTAATTTGCGCGGGACTTTTGTTATAATCTGATATCTTTGTGATATAAGTTTTGTGTGATTGTTCTCTGCTTCATGTGCTTTTGAATGAGCTTTGATAACCTTCTTGGCTTCACTTGGATCCAACCCCTAATTCTGCATAGTAGGTTTGTATGATTTTGCATTCTTAGTGAGACCCACTATTGAGTATATCGGGTGAGTTTATGTGAATGTGTACTTTTCAACAAAACCCAGCACCCGAGTATATCGAGTGGGTTTTTATGAATGTATATTCTCCAGCAAGACCCAGCCCCCGACTATATCGAGTGGGTTTGTATGAATGTATAATCTTCAAGAAGACCCCGCCCCCGAGTATATCGAGTGTGTTTGTATGCATGTATAATCCTCAACAAGACCCCGCCCCCGAGTATATCGAGTGGGTTTGTATGGATGTAGAATCTTTCGCAAGACCCAGCCCGCGAGTATATCGAGTGGGTTTGTATGCATGTATAATCTTCAACAAGACCCATCCCCCGAGTATATCGATCAGATTTGTATGAATACATAACTTCAACAAGACCTAGCCCCCGAGTATATCGAGCGGGTTTGTATGAATGCATAATCTTCAACAAGTCCCAGCCCCCCGAGTATATCGAGTGGGTTTGTATGAATGTGGTGTAAGATGTAGAATTACCAGGTATGCGGTAAATTTCTTTTATTGCAGCTATATGTCCAGTAGAACGCCTCATTAAAAACCTTCCAGTCCCTTTAGGTACCCTGGTAAGGAAAAGAGCGCGTCTGAAATCTACTGATCTTTACAATGATTTGTCGAGAGACCTATGCATAAAAACGTCGCAGGTGTGCCACGTTCCATGGGTTGTGTGATAATTCTCCTGTTTGTGCGTGCTTCAGTCGATAACCTCAGTAATGATGAATGGGCGCTCCCATGGCGACGCAAGCTTGTGTACTTTTTTCTGCTTTAGTCGCAGCACTAGGTCTCCTACCATGAATGTCTCGGGTCGGCGACGTCGACTGTGATAGTTCCTCAAGTCTTGTTGGTAGACAGCTGTGCGGGCTAAAGCCGTGTCTCGTGCCTCGTCGAGTAGATCCAAAGCATCTTCTTGTGATATATTTGCGTCCTCTTCCTCGCATGCTTCTACCCCTGGCGCACCAAACTTGATCTCGGGTGGCAGTACTGCCTCTGCTCCGTAAACCATAAAAAGTGGAGCGAACTGAGTCGAATAATTTGGAGTTGTACGGAGACTCCAAAGTACTGCAGGTAATTCTTTGACCCAGGCGCCCGCAGCTCTCTTGAGTGGAACTAGTAGCCTTTTCTTGATACCTGCGCATACGAGGCCATTTGCTTTTTCGACTTGGCCGTTTGACTGCAGGTGGGCTACTGACGCGTAGTTGAGCGTAATATCCCACTCTTTGCAAAAGGTTTGGAACTCCTCTGCTGTGAAGTTTGTGCCGTTGTCCGGGATGATGTTGTTTGGAACACCAAAGCAATAGACTATGGATTGTATGAACTTGACTGCTGTTGTTGCTGTTGAGCTTGTGATTGGGATTGCTTCGATCCACTTTGTGAATTTGTCGACTGCCACACGTAGGTGTGTATGCCCTCCAGGTGACGAGTTTTTGAGTGGCCCCACCATGTCGAGCCCCCATTGGGCGAATGGCCATGTTAATGGTATGGTTTTGAGCGCTGATGCTGGCGCGTGGGGTTTGGTTGCGAATTTCTTGCACCTGATCCATCTTCTGACGATATCTTGTGCATCTTTGAGTGCGGTGGGCCAGTAGAGTCCTGCTCTGAAGGCTTTCGCTACCAGTGATCGACTGCCAGCATGGTGCCCACAAGTTCCTGCATGAATGTCACGAAGTATAGTTTTGCCGTCTTCAAATTCAACGCACCTTTGAAAAACGCCTAAGGTGCTTCGTTTCTAGAGTTCACCGTTGATAATGGTGTATGCTTTGGCACGTCAGGTTATTCTCCTATCTTCCGCTGTGTCATCCGGTAGTTATTCCCGTAGCATGAAAGCTAGGATTGGCTCGGTCCAGACCGGAGCCACGCGATCACCCTGACATAACAGGACTTCGACTGGTGGGTCCATTGTGGTAGGCGTATTACCTGTTCTAGCCTCCTTTCAACTTGTTGCTGGTCGCTTCTTATGCATGGATCTGTGCGTGATGTGCTCTAAAAAGACGCCTGGCGGGACTTGCGCTTTAATCGACCCAATGTTAGCTAACATATCTGCGTCTTCATTGCTTTATCGCCCGATGTGCGGCAATTCGCATCCATCGAAGTCTCCTTCTAACGTGTTATATAAGTCACGATATGCGATCATGTTGTCTGCTACGATGTCGCAAGCCTTCATCGTCTGTTGTACCACCAGATTTGAGTCGCCGTATATCATCAGTCGGGTGCATCCCAATGCCTTGGCCATCTGTATACCGTGTATTAAACCTTCATACTCGGCCTCGTTATTGGATGGCGTTGGGAAGTCCATTTGGAGTACGTACTTCAGTTTGTCCCCTTTCGGGTATATGAGTACTACTCCTGCTCCGGCCCCCATTTTTCTTGGATCAATCTAAGTACACTGTCCATGAGTTGGATATGTCCGGTACCCCCGGCAATTGGGATTCGATCCACTCGGTAGTGAAATCAGGTAACACTTGAGCTTTGATAGCTTTTGGGTGGCCATATGTGATCCCGAGTGGCCCCATCTCAATGAGCCACTTTGCGACTCGTCCTGTTGCATCTGGATTGGTGAGTATGTCTCCGATAGCAGATTTGCTGATCACCGTTACTGGGTGTTCTGTGAAGTAGTGTCGTAGCTTTCTCGTTGTTATGAACACTGCATAAGCCAGTTTCTAGAAGTGTGGATACCTTTGCTTTGATAGGGATAACACCTCGCTGATGTAGTAGACTTGCCTTTGCATACTCTAAGCTTTTCCTTCTTCCGTGCGCTCGACTACAAGCACTGTGCTGACCACTCTGTGTGTTGCTGCCACATAGAGGTACAGTGGCTCCTTTTCTTTTGGTGCTGCTAGAACGGGAGGTTTAGTGAGTGTTCGCTTGAGGTCTATGAAAGCTGCTTCTGCTTCTTCTGTCCATTCGAACTTATCTGCTTTCTTCATCAATCGATGAAGTGGTAGTGCCTTCTCGCCTAATTTGCTTATGAACCGACTGAGGGCTGCCACTCTGCCTGTCAACTATTGTACCTCGTAAAGCTTTGTAGGCCTTTTCATAGTTAGTATGGCCTGTATCTTTTCTAGATTTGCTTCGATTCCTCTGGCCAATACCAGGTAGCCCAACAATTCTCCGGTTGGTACTCCGAAGGTACATTTTTCCGGGTTTAAGTTTATGCTGTAACTTTTGAGGTTGTCGAATGTCTCTTTTATGTCTGCTAACATTGTGTCTTCTTTATTTGACTTGATCACTATGTCGTCGACGTAGACTTCTACATTTTTCCCAATCTGTGTTTTCAAACAATTCTGCATCATGTGCTGATAGGTGGCTCCTGGTTTTTGAGGCCGAAGGGCATTGTGGTGTAGCAATATACTCCGAGTGGAGTTGTGAAAGCTCTCTTTTCCTGGTCCTCCGCTTTCATCCTATCTGGTGATATCCAGAATATGCGTCGAGAAATGATAGTCGAACACATCCTGCAGTGGAGTCGACAATCTGGTCGATGCGAGGTAGCGGGAAGTGATCCTTCGGGCAACACTTGTTTAACCCTGTGAAATAGATGCACATCCTGGTTTCAGTTGTCTTCCTTTTCTCGACTATCACGGGGTTAGCTACCCATTGAGATTTCTTGATTTCTCGAATGAAATTTGCGTTGAGTAGCTTGTTCACATGCTTTGTAACATCCCAAATGTAGACATTCCAAAAATGTTGTGTTTGTGGTGTAATAAAAATTATCAGCATGGTATCTTTTCATTTTGTCTCCACAATTAATTGAATTGTTGCATTTAAATTTAATCCAAACTTTTAAATGCAAATGCAATTAAATATTTCAAATGAGATGTTACAATAATTTCTTGCAACTTTCAAATTCAGTAAATTCAATTATCTATTTGAAAATATAGAAGTTTGTCAAAAGGTTTCATCTCTTTTTTGTTTTCTATTTTGTTTTAAAATACAAAAACATAAAAGAAATAAAAAGCAAAAAAACAACAGAGAAGAAAAAAAAAGAAAAGGGACTTACCTGGCCGAGCTGGGCCAAGTTCTGGTCCAACCACACCAGCCCACGGCCCACCTCGCTCTTCTCCCACCTCCGTACAGGAACCTCGCTTTACAGCGAAGCATGGAGACACTGCCCCTGCCCCCACCGGGCCACCACCTGCCCCCTCCTCTATTTAAGAACCCCACAGCGCCCCACGGAACCCTAGCTCCCATCTTCCCCTCCTCGTGCCGCCGACCCCTCTTTTTTCCCTCTGCTATCCACCGAAAAAACCCGCCGAAGTTGCCGAGTCGCCGCCGCCAATCTTCTTCCTCTCCGGCCTCCCCGACCCTGCTCCTCCCGCCACCGGCCTCCCACGGTGAGCCGCCGTCGTCCCCCTCTCTTCCCACATCCATTTTCGGTCTCGGTTTGTCCGGATATCTTCGACGTCGGAGTAGTTTCCGCCGGCTATGGTGACACGCACGAGTCCGAGGCCGCCGCCCCTTTTTCTTACATCTGGGCATGAAAACGGAGGCGCCACACCACACACACACCGCCCGCTCGGATGCGTCCAGCGCCGCTGGAATTGGTCGCCGCTGGCGAGAATTGTTCCGTCGTCGCCGGTCTCTGCTCCGTAGTTTTCAGTTTCGTCAGGTTTCGATGTCGGGTTCCAGTGTAAAGAACACCCGTAGCGTAGATTGGCAACAACACTCTTCAGCTCTTCTGGCTAGCGCGTCCGAGCCATCCGTGCTCGCGAGATCTCGGGTTCGAACCTCCAGGGCGCGTGGAAAAAGCCCATTTTTTTCATGCCACTGACAGTGCGACCCCACCTGTCAGACAGTGGGCGCCAGCGCTGTGACCTCCACGCCCAGTCAGCCTGGCCCCACACGCCATCCGCTCTGGATAGAGCACGGCTTGGTGAGAAAAGCCTAGAGATTTTTCTCTGCGCGACAGTTTACACATAGCCCCCAGCACTTCCTGTTCTCCTGCTTAAACCCTCACTAGAGCATTTCTATCACAGACAGATCCCTGTCTTTTGCAGAAACAACCCTAGAACTAAAAGTGCAATAACTATTAATCTATAACTCCAAATAAAATAATCTTGATATGTTTTATTATCAGAAAAATGCAATGAACATTAATATAACATTCTTATGTCATTTTGCATCACTTTTTTAATGCTTAGTCTAATTTAACAAATGCAACTAAATAAATAAATATGGAATGTGTGGTGTAATCAATATATAATGCCCTAATTCCATTTAATTTGATCATATCACCTATGCCATATCTTGCCATGCTAATAAACATTTAAATTGATGTGTAGATAAATAATTTGCATATTATTAATTGCATGGATTTTCATCCCCGCTTTAATGTGACATAATCATCGCATACCATATAGCAACATGTAACACCTCAATTCTCTTAGATTTAGCAATTGTGGTGTTATTCTAGATTTTCACCTCTTGCAGAAACTTTTGTGTGTATAAGTTTGAGTAATGATTTAATTTGTTTGCACATCTTATGCTGTTTGTGCTCACTAGTGTTCCCTGAAATTGAAAACACTAAAACCACATCCCACCAAAATAAAATATCCTCTATTAGGATTTTCTTGGTTGTTAAAACTTAGCCAAACTAGGAGCTATTATTAAGCAAACCATTAATAGTTTTTGGCATGCATTGAAACCATTGTGATCTAGGTCATGTATATTTTCTTACCCTGTCCTAAATTTTCTCAAAAGAGCTTGTTTGCACATAAATATTATTAGCTGTTGTGACCATCAAATTAACATGACCATTTGAGATATTCTTTTTTTATCACTAAAAGTTTTCTTTCCTTTAAAAGCTAAATGAGATAATTGACATAGGCATTTGTAAATTCAGTACCCTCTCTTAATTAAGGTAAGTTTGGGGTGTTGACCCATTTTATTTTTGTGGGTCATGTTTTGAATAATTCAAACTTAGGTTTTTAAATTCATTTGAGCAATTTACTCAAAGCTTTCACCTTTTATTTCTCTCTCACTCTTTTCCACTCCACCTGCTGAAGAGGAGAACAGCACCCTCACCCCTGGTCCCACCTGTCATGGACTAGGGCCAACCTCTTCTCTCTCTTCTCTCTTTTCTCTTCTTTTCCACCCAACCGAAGCTCACCTCCTCTCTTCTCACTGGCCAGGACAAGTCACCCGACCAGCACACCCTCTGCCCCCTCTCCACTGCCCACCTGAGCCAGTAGGAACGAAGGAGACACTCCCCTCCCTCTCTCCTGCCCGAGCTAACCCTAGATCGGGTGAACCTCGTTATAACCACCCGAGCCTCTCCTCTGCCCATTTCTCCCTCTCCCTGGCACCTCTCCATCCTACTCCTCTCCCCCCTGGCGAAATCCATCGAGTTTCTCCCCCCATTTGCTCTCGAGGAGAAAAAGAACCACTCGGCACCCGACGGCAAGAAATGGCTCTAGCCACTGTTTTTCTCCACCATTTCCCGCCATTGTTGGCTCTCTGTGGTCCTCTGCTCAAGCTCTAACCCCTCCTCTCTTTCCTCGCTGCTCTAGGTGCTCAAATCCGTCGAGTTCATCCACGACCCGAGCTCGGAGGAGACGCCATGGCGGCATGCAGAGGACCTCCCCTGCGTTTCTTCACGTAGGGATTTGCTGCCCTGCTTCTTCTCCACCAAAATCCATCACCCGCTCGAGCTCTGGACGTCCGAGGTGAGCTCCTCGTCGCGTCCCTCTTCTTCTCTCTCGTTCTTCTCTGTTTTCCCGCTCGCGTCACCAGCTCGGGGAAGAAGAAGATCCAGAACCGTCAGATCTGAGATCGACGGCCCTGTTTGAACTCCTTCCCTTCTAATCTCCGCCGTTCGTTTCTGATCCGGCGACCGCGCACCGGTTCGCCAGCGCGCGCGCATCGGCCTGGCCGGCCCAGTTCGCCCCCTCGGCCCAGCGCCAGATCTGGCCGTTTCGGCCTGTTTTTCTTTTATTCTTTTTCCTGTGATTTTCCAGTAAATCTATAGTCTAGCTTTAAATAGTTTGTGGTAAATCTAGAGTGGATAAAATTATGGGATTAATTTTGTAACATGCATGCACGTTTTCTTAACCATGTGGCATTGGATTTGGTCCAAAATGTGTTTCCTGTTGAGTGTTAAAATAGATCTAGTAAAAGTATCTATTACACCATTTGTTTAATAACTTGGGTTATGTAAATCCAAATCATGCAATCTTGGATATGTTGGAAAGCTTGTAATAATGTCTATCTAGATTGGTAAATCTTGCATGCAGGAGATTACTCTAGCAAAAGTTATATTTAGTCTAAGTATAACATCAGTAGGTGTTTGGGGATTTTTAACTCTTCAATACAAACATTTTTTGAGGTAAATCCAATTGGAAGTGTTAGATATGTGTTGGAGGTATCATATACTACAAATGTAGATTTTTACAGAAATTAGTTTTTTCTTAGTGAATAAATCCCTGAAAAACAGGGAGATAATCTCTTAAAATGCATTTCTGAAATTTCAGAGATTATGACATGTCTAGTTTTAATTGGTGGAGCCACCTCTGTCCATAGATAAATGTTGGGGATAATTTTGTGGAGTAGCCACAGGTTTTATCTAACTCACCCCACTGGTTTGACACCAAAATAATTCTTATTATTTTCTGCACTTAGATAATGGTCAGAAGTATATTTTATTTTAAAACTGGGATAACTTGAGCTAGGAGTATCCAAATCTGATGAATAAAATCTCCACTTAAAGAGAAAAATCATATATCACCAGAAAGGTTAATTATGCATTCAGGAGATCTATAAAACTGAACCTATCTTCTGTTTGAGTTTGAAATCAGTAGCTCTTATATGATTTTTAATTCTTATATGTTGATAGATGTTCATGCACAGCTAATTTTCAGAGTTCCACATGTTTGCTAGGAGTAATGTGGTAGCAGGGTTTAATTTTAGGAGCAGTACCTTAAGAGTTATGCTTAAACCATGTAAACAACCCCTAATAACTATTAAATGCATTAATTGTGTTTTCTGTTTGTGATGCTTGTTATTTGTTGAGATACTTTAGATTTATATCAACTCGCATCTTAGGGCTTACGCTAGTCTCGTTTTTTTTTATGTTATGGTAGAACCGCAACCCGAGGACGAGCAGTACGAGGTAGCTGAGCACGACTACGCTGAAGAACAAGACCAGGGACAGTACTTTGAGCAAGGCAAGCCCACCTCACCATTATACTGAATCCTATTATTTTATAAAGCATGTTTTGTTTTAAAAATAAAATGATGCATGTGTTATTTTTTTTGTGGCACCTTGCCACCCGAAAACTATTTTACAAAATATTGTTTGGCCAAAGTTATCTACTAGAATACTATAGGTATTACAAAAGGAGATTTACTTGATGAGCCTTGTTGTTGAAGGCTCCATCAAGAAGATTAAGTTTTTCTAGTAGTCTACCTTCATCTACTTACCTCAAAACTATAGGATGGGAACCTATTTGATAAAACTGTTTCACGGAGGAAAACCCGAGTTGCTGGGAGCAATCGGCGAGCAAGTGTTTTATTAAAACCCGAGTTGCTGGGAGCAATCGGAGAGGTCTGTGAAAACCCGAGCTGCTGGGAGTAGTCGGGGGATTGGAAGTTGTTTTTGAAAAACAAAGTACTGCCCTAGCAGCCGCTCGAACAACTAACCCGTACAACCACATTACCTCAAAATGGGCACGGGGCTTAACGGAAGCTTGTTGGTGTTGGTGTTCGAATATTCCTCAATTGGCTAGATGGGGTTAGAGTCCCCGGAACCGAATGCTGCAAGGGAATGGGCATACAGAGTGTGGACTTCGTGTGCCACCGGGAAGCAACGGTTGGTCTCCTGTCATGGCGGTGTGAGACTAGGGGAAATCAGATTGATACAGCTAGCTCACTCGGTGCCGGGGAGAACAAACCAACTCGAAGAGGATATTCTTATACCAGCATTAACATAGTGGAAGTTAGGATCGACCGTCTGTTGTGTGCATGCTGTCTCTGTACAGTCCGTGGTTGATCCACGACAGACCATCCGAATCTTGTGGTGAAAGTGTACCACCTCTGCAGAGTGTAAATCTATTTTAATAGCCGCGTCCGCGGTCATGGACGGTTGGAAAGGCCACTGATCTAGGCGTATGGGCATTTTGGGTCTTGAAAAGAGGAAAGGAAAGGTTTTTCCGGGAGATACAAGCAGGCATAAGTTGGTACCTGGGAGGTATGGAATTTGGGTGAAGATGGTTGATCTCGGGGAGACAACCAGTCTGATCTCAAGTCAGGAAAAAGGGTTACCCCTATCCTAGTGTTTTGATAAACTTTTATAAAAGAAAGTTTTGAACTTAGATATGTCATTGTTATATCTAAGAGAAGAGAATTCTATCTCTAAATGTTTTTTTTCAACAAAGATATAGAGATGTCGTATTCTCTATGTCTAAAATCATGGTATTCGAAAACTAAGCCCTATAGTCGTATATAGCAGTTACCCCAGTTCTCGAAAGGTGTTTTCTTGCATTAACATGAAAACTTAAACCTAGAGGTGGTCTTGCGAGTACGTAATTGTAGTCATCTGGCTGTGTCCCTGGATATTCAAATGTCCAGATTATAATGAGGAGGCTTTCGTCGAGGAGGAGGTGTATGACGACGACTTCGCCACCTAGCTGTCACCGGTCAACTGCACTTGTGGGATCTGCGCTCGGAGATGTTAAGAGCCGTCGCTAGCCACGAGCTTCCGCTATCATAGTTAATTCCGCCCTGCGTGGCGAGGTTTGTTCACTTTGGTCGTATGACCGTCCATGTGTTGTAAGACTTTTATTCGTACGACTTGAATGATGTAACTCTTTGATACCAATGTTGGTTATGAGATTGTGATGCACTGATCATTGGATCGTGCTCTTTTACATAACGTGGGCATTTCGGACTTGTTTCGAGGGGTCCTTACACAACATCAATTGTTTGCACATTTCCTTTATTGATTATTGTTTCCTATTGTCTGTGTTTGGATTTTCTCTAGGTAGACGACGACGTGCCTGCTGCGAGTACTTACGATACTGAGGTTCCAGCTTTTGTGTCGGGCCACGAGCTGCCAGGCAAGCTTCTGCTAACATGTTACACGACTGTTTGGTTTTCATCATTTCCTTTTGATCTCTGCTATCCTAGTTTACGACTCTTGAATTGCGATCCCGTCACATGTTTATCCTGCAGGCCATACAACTTTATCCCCACATCCCATCACATGTTGTATGTTTATCTGTTAGCCTTGCGAGTCGTAGTGCATGCTTAGAGTTGGTTGTGCGAGTCTTCTGTCGGTCTTTTATTTCATATGCTTAGCATGATATGTTATTCTACCTTAATAAAATGTTGTCTTATATTGGGGTATTATAATTAAAAGATAAGGCACCGGCTGAAGGCCTTGCGAGGTGCTTTGTTCTGCTAAGTGTCGACCTAGGAACTGAGATTTTGTCCTCGGATCCAACTTTGAGCGCACTAACCACTTGTGGGTGGCCCAATGGAGCCCCCCTCGACTTTGACTGGAACTTCAACTTGTCCGAGAGCCGCACCTAGTTCGGGTTTTCCATTTGTCTCATATGCATCGATACTAGTGTAGTATTTTACTTTGGCGATGTGACTTGTTACATGCATATAGGGCGCGGCCTGTTGGTGCGGAGGGGTGTCTCTTGCGGGAATCCGCACCCTTTTAGCCGGGACCAACATAACTCCCGTGGCTCCTTGGACTTGTCGCGGTGAAGGAATCAGTCGTGTTGAGAGGCCCTAATGTTTATGACTGGGTTGATCATGCGAGTATGGGTACAGTAGTGCACCCTTGCAAGGTATAATCTTGTCGATGAGCCGTGTCCACGATTATGGATGACTTGGTGATGATGCTGGCTAACAAGATCTAGAAAAATTACACCTAATCATTGTTAATTAACTTGACTAGTAATATAGAATTTCTTTCACCATAATTGGTAACTAAAACTATTCAATGTGCGAGTTTCCCGAATTGCTTCCTCATACTTGGTTGAGGGGGTTATTCCGAGTATGTGTTATGATTGGTGTTAGTTGTAGTTGTCTACCTATGGGCTCTCTTATCCCTCTCTAAATAGACGGAAGTTGTAGCGTGTCTCTATTAGGTTGCTAGTGGTGCTGCCGCTAAGTCCACCTAACCCCATACTTTGGGAGTCTTTCAGTTTTGTAACTTGTTAGCTTTAGCTTGTTCGATACGCTCCGGTGTATTGACCCGTTCGCGGGCTGTGGTTTTCTCTGCAGTTGAGGATTCTCCGTACGACCAGGTGGGTAGCTACTACGTGGAGTTCGATGACGAGATCTACGACGAGTAGTTAGAGTTCCCCTGGGCTTCTTCCTGGTGGACCGCGTGGATGTGCCTTCTCTTTTTGTTTCGGCCTTGTGCCTCTTGCTTCTTGTCTGTACTCAGACCGACATGTTTTCCGCTGCATGATGTAATATTGGGACATGTGTCCTCTGCTTGGTAATATTCGATATATTTGCTCAGTGAGAGCTTTGGATACTTATTTTTCTTTCTTTTTGTCTTAGGTTTATCCTGTGATTTCCATTCTGTTCAAAACCGACTCGTATAAAATGTGTGTATGTTTGAAGTATACGAGTTGGTAGGATTTTGGATCTCTTGCATGCGCAATCGTGAGACGTACGTGACGTTGGGATCGCTAGGAGCTGTCGGCCGATGATCCATTCCGAGCCAGGCCTGCTTTTATTCCTGGGTTGGGTAACCCAAGTATGCTCCTAGTTGTGTGGCCCAACTGGTACGTCTTGTTTGTGACATTTGAATCCAGGGTCTGACAGTTTGTTTCAGAGCCTAAACGGCCTCAGGTTCCCTTCTACTGGTCGTTGTTTGAGTCTAGATTTTTTTTTGTAACTATCAGAAAAATCTTAAACGTCAGAGTAGGAATTCTGTTATTTTACTTCTTTCCCCACCCACCCTCCCTGTTCTTCTGGTAAGGAAGTGTTGTCATGTTTTTCCCTTCTCATCTCTTATTTCAAATTAGGACATCACGTGTTCTTGATTTCCGTAGTACCATAGTTGCAGGTGTCTTCAAGGTGGAATTTTGTTTTGGCAGTTTCAACCTCTTCGGTTACGTTCAGTTTCATTCTGGAATAAATCAGTTGTTTCTCTTCTTTTGGGTGGAGTTACGTCAAGCTCAATTGGTGTTTTCCCGTTCTAGTGCTAGTCTTTGTTCTTACCTCTATTTAAACCTTTCTGGAAGTGAACAAAATGGCGTACCATGATGGATGGCCATGTCTTGATCTGTGTTATCTTTTCTAAAGCAATCTGAAGTTTTTCCTTTAAGCACTTACATTGAATTTTGTTTATCCGATTGTGGTGTTAACGTTGTGTCCTCCTCAGCATGGAGAGTGGCGAAGAAGATAGTCCAATGCCTTCCCAAATGGGGCAAGTTTTGTCATAGATGACGCAAGTTTTGAGTCAAATTCAAACAAAACCAGGACCAGAACAACAACTTTGTGTCTATCGTATAGTTTCTCCAGCTCAATCCCTGTACTATTGATGTTCCCTCTGAGCCACTCGATGCTGATGACTGGCTACGTGAGATGAACAATGATCTGGCAGTTTCTCATGTGTCCGATGAGGACCGTGTTCCTTATGTGACCTACCTGCTCTGCGGTGAATCCATGTCTTGGTGGGAGAACTTCCTAGAGTTACGAGCACCAGGTGTTGTTACTACTTGGGATGAGTTCAAAGAGGTTTTCAAACGCCACCATATTCCAGACGGGGTCATGGAAAGGAAAGCAGGTCCGTGCTGGACTATCAAGCTGAGTTCAATCGTCCGGCCCGCTCTGCTCAGGATGAGGTATCAACTGATGCCAAAGAGCAAGCCAAATTCCGCAGAGCTCTAAACCCAGATCTTAAGTACGCACTCACTCTTATCAAGTGCGATACCTTTGAAGATCTTGTCAACACAGCTCTCTGAGAGGAATTTGGACGTGAGAAGTTCGAAGAATCTCGTAAACACTCTCTTGAAACAACTTCTTCTCCATCAGAATCTACACCTCCACAGAAACGTAGGGTTTGGGTACCCTATGCAGCTCAAACTCAACTCATCCACAGTCCAGTCTCTCTGATGTTTTCTTTTGGTCTAACCAACCCAGCTGCAGCAACAAGGAGTTTCGTCAAGCAGACAACGCCTATGGTCCCAAACCCTTTGGTCACCTGTTTCAAGTGCGGTGAGCCGGGCCACTACTCTTACAAGTGTCCGCAAAACCAACTTCCTCCACCACCTTGTCGCCCTAAGAGCTGTGCTGTTTACTCCTCAGGACCCCAACATCGATAAAAGGTCTGTTGGTAGACGCGCAAGGGTGAATCATGTTACAGCAAAAGAAGCAGAGGAAGCTGCTGATGTGGTTCTTGGAAATCTATTCGTGAACTCTATCCCTGCTAAAGTGTTGTTTGATTCTGGTGTGTCCCATTCTTTCATCTCGCAAAGTTTTTCTTCCAGCAATGATGTTCCTTTCGAAAATATGGACAACCCTGTCTTAGTGCAGCAACCAGGATCCAAATGGCTTACAAAGGAAGTTAGCCTGAACAACGAGATCTTTATTGGAAATCTTCCATTCCAAGCGTCTCTTATTGCTCTTCGTTCTTCAGACATTGATGTAATCGTAGGGATTGATTGGCTTGTGGCAACTAAAGAGGTCATTGACTGTACTGCTAAATCTGTTAAGCTTACCCATTCTTCTGGCCAGATAGTCTACTTCTATTTTAAAGCTCCATCTGTTCAACTGTATGCTCTCAATGTTCATCCTCTTCCTGCTATGGAAGATATACCGGTGGACTGAGACTTTCCTGACGTCTTTCCTGAAGAATTGCCATGTAGCGTACCTGCTCTTTAAATAAGGTAGATACCTGTGTATAGTGCAAATCCCTGGATCGATTCGTTTGCACACACAGTTTACGATGTAATATCACAACAAAGTATCAATTTTATTACATCGATGATCCAGACTTACAAAAAAATTCAATACAAGTTGCATAGCATAAAGCTAGCTTCGAAAGAGTAAACGGCGGAAATACAATGGCAGTGAGTCTCCATCAACTTCATGTTGCCACAGGAGAAAACATGTTTGTTGTAGACTCGAAACCTTTAAAAGAAACCTCACTCGTCATCTGATCAAATCTGGAATAAGAAAAATATTGCTACAACGTGGTTCAGATTCCATTAAAAATGGAGTCTGGCAAGTCACACTATGGTGGACACTTATTGGAATAACTCTAATAGCCTATATGCATATTTGGCTGGTGGAGTTCAAGGCTATTTTGCATAAAGACAATTTTTCCTATCTCTTTGGAAAACACTTTCTTCAAATCAAGACAAGTATGGCATGAAAACCATAATCTCATCTTCCCTTGTTCACCCATCAAGTTTTATTTCCGAAGTTGGAATGGTGGAATCCTCCGTTGACGTCCTCGTTCAGCTGCTCAATTTTCCCTTTCCGGGGATACGGCTAAGTACTTAGATTTTAACTCTGCAGAGGTGTAACATCCCAACATTTTATAAATATTCAAAAATCACTAAAATTTAAAACTTTTGTTTGAATTAAAATAAAACATTTAATGCATAAGGAAACCAACTATAAGAGACTTCAAACATGTTGAGAAGATTTAATATTTCAAATATCTCTATTTATTATTATTTTAAAAGTTCTTTCAAGTTAAACAAATCATTATCCATTGTATTTCATAAAACCTCAATATGTTTTTTTTTGACAAATGTTTTACAAAATTTCAATCCATTGCCTTATAATAAAATGTATCTTAATAAGTATTTGATTTAAATAACCTAGCCATAGCTATTCATAAATTAAAATAATATTTAGAGGTATTCTTTTAAACTATATAAACATTTCATTTGCTTAAATGATTTTCTATTATTTTCAAAACATAAAATGAATTTCATGAATATAGGTTCCATATAAGAAATGAATTAAATCTAAAATCTAAAATCTTTTCCAAAATTGTTATGAAGTTTTCAAATGATTTATCATATTATAAAATATGATGGTACACAAATTATTTAGAATTAAAAATAAATATATTATATTTCCTTTTTTCTTTTTCATATAGTTGTGCTGTAGTATTCCATATTATACTAAAGCCAAAAATGAATTTAACAATTGAAAATGAGTTTAAATACTTGAATTCAAATATATTTGAATGTGGGTAATTTCATAAATTTTATTAACCCAAAATGAATTTATTAAATTACTAAATCTCAAAGTTGACCTAAATGGGCAATTTTGCATTTTATGAATATTTCAAATAATTATTTTTCAAAATTATTCAAAACTTTCCCACAACTGGTTTAAAACATAGACTTGGATATTACAAATTTTCAGAAATTGATTTGACTTCATTTGGAGTTATAAATCAAAAGATATGAGTAAACTAGAAAAACTGAAAAATAATTATCGGGACGACGTCATCGATGACGTCATCGTCCCTAACCTCCAGCCGGATTTTGCTCTCAAAAATTCCTTTCCTAAATTTGACTCAAATCCGTTGCGATGTTTGCGCGATTTGTTTCCCCGCGTACACCCTTCAAAAACCTAACCAGAGCGCCGCCAGGCCGCCGTTGCCGCTCGCCGGAGTTGCTCGACCGCCGCCGCACTTTTCTCCCTTTTCCCGACGAGGTGAGCCACCTCCCTGCCCGAGACCGTGCCCAGCTCTTTCGCCGCAGCCGCGCGCACCTTCTCACCCCTTCCCCGCACCTCTTCCACAGCCGTTCGCCGAGGAAGGAGGCGATCGTAGCTTCGCCGACGGGAGCGGCACTCCGTTCATGCGACGCCGCCATTCGGAGAAGCAACCGGCGCCGCCACCGTGTCCGCCGACTTCGTCGCGATCTCCCGCACCCCGCCGTCGCCTTCTCGAAGCCGGGGACGCACCGCAGCGACCGGAGCGTCTGCAACCGAGGCCACCGCCACCGTCTTCCACGTCGCCGGCGAACTTGCGCCGCCCCGTTCTGGTCAGTGCGACCGAAGCCGTCCGATCTTCCATCAACGACCCAGATTTGATCCAGGCCGAAGAGGTACGAACAGATCTAGACCGCTCGATCCACTTTAAATCCTGCGGCCCCTGTTAACCCTAGAGCCTAGCCAATCACAGCCCGCCACGTGGACAGCCCTTTTCAGTTTTATTTCCGAATAGATTTAAATTATCTGTTTTGCACAAAAGCCCCTGTCACTTAGAATTGTTATAACTTTTTACTCACACATCCAAATTTGATAAATTTTATATTTTTGGAAAGCCCTTGCCATGTAGAACATTTTGTCTCTGTTAGATTTCAAATTTGACTTAGTTTAAAATATTCAAATTTCAAATGGTGAATTTGAGTAATTTTATCATAACTTTAAATCTATAAATCCAAATATTGCAACTAAAATTGTTTTAGAAACTTTATAAAATGTGTGATAGGATGCCTCTATTATAAAATATTTTTGTGAATTATTTTGATGATTTAATAGTTGTATGTTTAATTTGATTAGTTTGACCATTTTTGACATAACTCTTAATACAAACATTATTTTTGATTAAATCAAATTGCTATAAATTTAATTAAAAGCCCTCTGTCTATTAACCCCATTTATGAATTTTGTTATAAATAATGCTTTGAAATTTTTAAAATGAATTTAAAGGCGAGAGACTTAACTTGATTTATTTTAGCACATTATAAGTTTTATTAATTTAAAATTTATTACCCTGCACCAAAGACATAAATAAATGTCCTTGCCCAGATAAAGCTCAAATTCCTGTTTATTAATATAATTCATAACGTTAATAAGTAAGTTTTTGTTTAAAACCTTTTAAATAAATTTAGTTCATTCACAAGTGTTTATAAATGTTATTGGTTAATTAGGTGTTACTAAAAATGTGATTTAAAACATTATATCATTTTAAATAACTAAGTTATTATTAATACTATAAACTTTTAAGTTGGGAATTAAAAATGTTTAGATATGAGAAAATTTAAGAAGTTCTTGAATATGAATTTGGTTAAATTTAATTTTAAACATAATCTTGGGTAAATGTAATTAAATATTTATAGTTGAATTAAAATTTTAAACCTTGCTTTTAAATGGTGATTAAGCCTACTTGATATCCCTTTGTGTAAAGTTTTGAAGGCCATCCTATTTGAAACTTTGGAAACACCCGTACAACCTTTCGAGTTGAAAATGTTCTTTGACTCCAGACCATCACTTGGCGAAACCCTAAACCCAAACACGTTAATTCTTTTTGTATATTTAATATTGTGACACCTTTGACCAAACCCTTCCGAGAAGACTCTTTACGCTTGTAGGTTTCAATTTGTTTTGTGTTTGTTGAATTGCTTATTTATTGGATGCCCTTTTACTATATAGTTTGAAACGGGGAGCAACTTTTGTCTTGGACAAGAGTGTGAGAGAAACGACAACTTTCTTGAGGCAAGTGACTTCATAAAACACCTACTATTTTATTCTATTGCATACCTAGTGTTTTAAGCAGTATTTGCAAAAGTAGTATGCATGATAGGTTTTTGGGGGATTGTAGAATGCTATGCAAACCTGTGAGGTTACCCCTTAGAAATTCCAGTTAGACCCCTATTATAATTTAGTGGAAGTACCTGCTGCAAAAATGATTGTTTTATGGTTGATGTGATAAAAGAACATTTCCACTAAATTAATTTAACGCCTGGGTGGATTGGGTCGATCGAGGAGGTTTCAATTTGAGTGGCTTATGAGGGCCAAGTTTCATGGTTGTCTCCGCCCAAGATAGTTTCCACTTACTTGGGGCCAAGATATGCGGTGTTAACCTGAGTTGCTCACTTGTGGTAGGCCACCCAGGGCTATGAGATTTAAGTTTACACTGAGTCTAGTTGCTTATCGTGCAACCATTTGTCAATATGGGCTCTGTCTTGATGGATTAAGTCGATGTGGACCTGGGTCAAGAGATTGATGGTGGTAGAGTTGATAGGATGGTGGTAATCTCTTAGTATGATCATGGGAAAGCAACTTCTGAAAAGTCTTGTCTTGATCTTCTCCTTTTCCTTCTCACTAAAGGAGTGTAGAGGATAGTTTGGGTTGACTGAGTCTAGTGGTGAAAGTGCACACACTCTCGAGAGTTTAAAAGCTAAGATCTTAGCCGTGTCCCCCGCATCGGACAATTTGAGTAACTACACAAGGCTGTCTTCTGAAAATCTCTTCATTCCAATTTCTTAATAAAACTTTGATGGGTGAACATGGGTATGGGACATGGACTTGTCCCGAGATGTCTCCTAAAGAGAAGTTATTGTTCCAAAAAGTGTTTACCAAAAGTAAGAGAAAACTTGCTTTGCGCAATAGCCTTGAGCTCCACCAGCCAAATAAGCATATAGATATAGCTTAGTAGAATATTAGAAATAAAAGTCACTTGCCACCACAATTCAATTGTGCTGACCCTTTATAGCTGGGCTGCAACTAAACCTTGCTGATTGTCTGAATGAGGAGTAAGGGGGTTGTCTTCGAGCTACAACCAACATGATTGCCAGTGGCTTCATGGAGATGATGTAGCTCCATGCTAACTTTAGAATTGCGTATGAACTCTTAAATAAAGTGTGAATTATTTATTCCAGCTAGCATATCAGCTAAGCTGAGTTGTAAGGATTATTTGTTTTTGGATCATTCGTCTCGTTTTGTAATAAATTATGACATTGTACTGTGATATTACATCTTATTGGAAAATGCCAGACTTATGTGATCCAAGTCTTCCACACTATTCATATGTGCCATTGCTAACTTAAGCAAGGGCACTACAGATGGTATCAGAGCACGAATGTTGTTCTGTAGGCTCAAAACCCCTAGGATTGGACAGAGACCAAAAGTCAAACTTTTTTTTAGTTACTTTTCTATTTTTACATTATTTTTCTTGTTTTGTTTCTTTACTTTTTCACTTTAATTGTAATACTCTTACCTTTTCAAAATTTTAGATGGGAGAGTACACTGAGACCGTGTATGCTGGTGTTTTGTCGGATTTCATCTTTGGGAGGCAGTTGTCCTGGTTGACAAGTCAATTGAAGCTACCACCGCCCTATTTCCGAGGAAGGAAGGAGGAGACCGACATACCTAATGTGACGCGCTGGGAAATCCGCACAATCATGACCCCAGATTCCACGATGCCAGACTTTGAGCTCGTGGACTATGTCACCTACTACCCAGAGTGGATTGAAGGAGTGAATGTAGCTATGGTGGACTTAATAGCCCGTCTGTGCTACAAGTATCGTAACAATCTACCACTGGAATCGCCCTTCCGTGCCTTTGGGAAGAGAGATGCACATGGCCACTCGTTGGCTCACACTGGAAATCGCAGATTTTCTCGTCAACTGCTTGACCAAGAAGGTTCACCAAGCTTCTGACATCGCGGATCATGCCCGGGCCGTCATACACGCAAAGACCCAAGAACTCCAGACTTCTGAAACCCTTATTGGCCATATGGAGGAACACATCCATGATCTACAGTTCCAGAACCTTGACAAAGATGAGCAGATTGCCGCACTTCAGGCACAACTCAACCCACCTTCACCACCACCACCGGTAGCTGAAGGAGGAGGTGACCAAGGCACTGGAGATGTGGCTGTACCCGCAACTATAAAGGAGGAAGAACAGGAGGAAGAAGACCCCGAAGAGGTGCTTTTTGAGGAGTCAAGTGAGGAAGAAGACACACCTGTGGTAAATAACCCCGCAGTAAAGCGCAAGCGTGAGATCAAAGAGGAATACGTGAAACAATTCAAGCAACATTAGAGGGACCACCATTTATCTTATCGTATCATTTTAGTGTATTGACCTATCAAAATGTGATATGGCAGTACCAGCGTGTTTGTTTTGGAACCGAAATCGTTTTCAGATTTGAGATTTAAACACTTCGAGTTTCAGGTTTATTAAAATTGAGTGAGTTTTGAACCTTGAGCTGTGAACATGTTTGATTGCTTGATGTGTTGTCTGTATGACTTGAATTTATTTTAAGGGTGCTAGCCACCCAGTTAAATTAATCTCTGTTGCATAAACCCGGAGATCCCAAACTATTTTCTTCCGAGCCGGCCCAATCAGAAAAATTCATCCCCCGCCAAGTTTTCAAGATCCTTATCAAAATATTCCATTTCTCAAAACCTCTCGAGTTATCAAAATTATTCAAGCATTGCTTTGTCTTTCTAGCTTGTCCGAATCTCGGGGACGAGATTCCTTTTAAGCGTGGTAGTCTGTAACATCCCAACATATTATAAATATTCAAAAATCACTAAAATTTAAAACTTTTGTTTGAATTAAAATAAAACATTTAATGCATAAGGAAACCAACTATAAAAGACTTCAAACATGTTGAGATGATTTAATATTTCAAATATCTCTGTTTATTATTATTTTAAAATTTGTTTCAAGTTAAACAAATCATTATCCATTGTATTTCATAAAACCTCAATATGTTTTTTTACAAATGTTTTACAAAATTTCAAACCATTGCCTTATAATAAAAAGTATCTTTATAAGTATTTGATTTAAATAACCTAGCCATAGCTATTCATAAATTAAAATAATATTTAGAGGTATTCTTTTAAACTATATAAACATTTCATTTGCTTAAATGATTTTGTTTTATTTTCAAAACATAAAATGAATTTCATGAATATAGGTTCCATATAAGAAATGAATTAAATCTAAAATCTTTTCCAAAATTGTTATGAAGTTTTCAAATGATTTATCATATTATAAAATATGATGGTACACAAATTATTTAGAATTAAAAATAAATATATTATATTTCCTTTTTTATTTTTCATATAGATGTGTTGTAGTATTCCATATTATACTAAAGCCAAAAATGAATTTAACAATTGAAAATGAGTTTAAATACTTGAATTCTATTATATTTGAATGTGGATAATTTCATAAAATTTATTAACCGAAAATGAGTTTATTAAATTACTAAATCTCAAAGTTGACCTAAATGGGCAATTTTGCATTTTATGAATATTTCAAATAATTATTTTTCAAAATTATTCAAAACTTGCCCACAACTGGTTTAAAACATAGACTTGGATATTACAAATTTTTAGAAATTGATTTGACTTCATTTGGAGTTATAAATCAAAAGATATGAGTAAAATAGAAAAACAGAAAAATAATTATCGGGACGACGTCATCAATGACATCATCGTCCCTAACCTCCAGCCTAATTTCGCTCCCAAAAATTCCTTTCCTAAATTTGACTCAAATCCGGTGCGATGTTTGCACGATTTGTTTCCCCGCGGACACCCTTCAAAAGCCCTCGAAGCCACCGTCCTTTTGCCCCCGAAAAACCTAACCAGAGCGCCGCCGTGCCGCCGTTGCCGCTCGCCGGAGTCGCTCGGCCGCCGCCGCGCTTTTCTCCCTTTTCCCGACGAGGTGAGCCACCTCCCTGCCCGAGACCGTGCCCAGCTCTTTCGCCACAGCCGCGCGCACCTTCTCACCCCTTCCCCGCACCTCTTCCACAACCGTTCGCCGAGGAAGGAGGCGATTGTAGCTTCGCCGACGGGAGCGGCACTCCATTCGTGCGATGCCGCCATTCGGAGAAGCAATCGGCGCCGCCACCGTGTCCACCGACTTCGTCGCGATCTCCCGCACCCCGCCGTCGCCTTCTCGAAGCCGGGGACGCACCGCAGCGACTGGAGCGTCCGCAACCGAGGCCACCGCCACTGTCTTCCACGTCGCCAACGAACTTGCGCCGCCCCGTTCTGTTCAGCGCGACCGAAGCCGTCCGATCTTCCATCAACGACCCAGATTTGATCCAGGCCGAAGAGGTACGAACAGATCTAGACCGCCCGATCCACTTTAAATCCTGCGACCCCTGTTAACCCTAGAGCCTAGCCAATCACAGCCCGCCACGTGGCCAGCCCTTTTCTGTGTTATTTCCGAATAGATTTAAAATGGCTGTTTTGCAGAAAAGCCCCTATCACTTAGAATTGTTATAACTTTTTACTCACACATCCAAATTTGATAAATTTTATATTTTTGGAAAGCCCTTGCCATGTAGAACATTTTCGCTCTGTTAGATTTCAAATTTGACTTAGTTCAAAATATTGAAATTTCAAATGGTGAATTTGAGTAATTTTATCATAACTTTAAATCTATAAATCCAAATATTGTAACTAAATTTTTTTTAGAAACTTTATAAAATGTGTGATTGGATGCCTCTGTTATAAATTTTTTTTTCGAATTATTTTGATGATTTAATAGTTGTATGTTTAATTTGATTAGTTTGACCATTTTTGACATAACTCTTAATACAAACATTATTTTTGATTAAATCCAATTGCTATAAATTTAATTAAAAGCCCTCTGTATATTAACCCCATTTATGATTTTTTTTTAGGCGCAAAACAGTAGGGAAAAATCCCTACTGCTTAATTTTCTATTTTCTCATTAACAACTGTACAGATACATGGAAAAGTTCATAAAGTGTCCACCCATTGGGTCATCCCCTCCTTCAGGGAAGGTTTGGCTCTGTGCATAGTCAACCTAAAAGAACAAAGAAAGTCCTGGAAACATGCCTCAAGACAAATAGGTTGAGAATCAAAAATACATCTGTTTCTATGGTTCCAGATACTCCAGCAACCAACAATAAGAATTTCCTTATAGGAAATCAATATGTAAGTTTTCTTGGCTTTCATCAGCATGGTAAGGAGGTCCATATCAGTATCCCATTCAAGATTTAATTTCCACCAGAAGTTCCTGCTGAAGTTGCACTCAAAGAATAAATGGACAAGCTCCTCAGTCATCCCTTGAGAACATTGGACGCAATTGTAGTCTTTAATCTGGAAATGTTTTCTGGCTAGAAGATCTCTCGTGTTAAATCTGTCTTGCAATAACAGCCAGAAAAAGATCTTGTGGTTTGGAAGGACACATGATTTCCAAATCCACTGAAAAGGGGATGGTGCAGGGGTTTTCGGCATCAGGTTGTCATAAACTCTCTTACTCGAGTAATTTTTGTTGTAACTTGCCAATACCCACTTATCAGCCACAGTAATATCCGTTTGTCCTGTCAATAAACTATTGAACTGAGCAAATTGATGCACAGCAGGGACTGAAAGAGGAGTATGAAACAGGTCTAGTGATTCTTCATTATAGAAGACATCAAGAGCTTGTTTCAGGGAAATGGATTGTGACTTCGCAAAAGAGCATAAGTGAGGCAATTTGTGCCTAAGAAGCTCATCAGACCACTTGTCCATCCAAAGCCTAACTGTTCCACCATCACCTGGAATACAAGCCGCCAGCTCCAGGAAGTTATCCATCAACTGTAGACAGTCTTTCCACCAAAAAAACCCACAGGCCCAGAATTTTGTGGTATTTTGTCATTTCCATAGCATTATTTATAACAAAATTAATAAATGGGGTTAATAGACAGAGGGCTTTTAATTAAATTTATAGCAATTGGATTTAATCAAAATTAATGTTTGTATTAATGCTTTGAAGAATTTTAAAATGAATTTAAAGGCCAGAGACTTAACTTGATTTATTTTAGCACATTATAAGTTTTATTAATTTAAACATTATTACCCTGCACCCAAGACATAAATATATGTCCTTGTCCAGGGAAAGCTCAAATTCCTATTTATTAATATAATTCATAACGTTAATAAGTAAGTTTTTGTTTAAAACCTTTTAAATAAATTTAGTTCATTCACAAGTGTTTATAAATGTTATTGCTTAATTAGGTGTTACTAAAAATGTGATTTAAAACATTATATCATTTTAAATAACTACGTTATTATTAATACTATAAAATTCTAAGTTGGGAATTAAAAACATTTAGATATGAGAAAATTTAAGAAGTTCTTGAATATGAATTTGGTTAAATTTAATTTTAAACATAATCTTGGGTAAATGTAATTAAATATTTATAGTTGTATTAAAATTTTAAACCTTGCTTTTAAATGGTGATTAAGCCTTCTTGATATCCCTTTGTGTAAACTTTTCAAGACCATCCTATTTGAAACTTTGGAAACACCCGTACAACCTTTCGAGTTGAAAATGTTCTTTGACCCCAGACCATCCCTTGGCGAAACCCTAAACCCAAACACGCTAATTCTTTTTGTATATTGAATATTGTGACACTTTGACCAAACCCTTCCGAGAAGACTCTTTACGCTTGTATGTTTCAATTTGTTTTGTGTTTGTTGAATTGCTTGTTTATTGGATGCCCTTTTACTATATAGTTTGAAACGGGGAGCAACTTTTGTCTTGGACAAGAGTGTGAGACAAACGACAACTTTCTTGAGGCAAGTTACTTCATAAAACACCTACTATTTTATTCTATTGCATACCTAGTGTTTTAAGCAGTATTTGCAAAAGTAGCATGCATGATAGGTTTTTGGGGGATTGTAGAATGCTATGCAAACCTGTTAGGTTACCCCTTAGAAATTCCAGTTAGACCCCTATTATAATTTAGTGGAAGTACCTGCTGCAAAAATGATTGTTTTATGGTTGATGTGATAAATGAAAATTTCCACTAAATTAATTTAACGCCTGGGTGGATTGGGTCGATCGAGGAGGTTTCAAGTTGAGTGGCTTCTCAGGGCCAAGTTTCATGGTTGTCTTCGCCCAAGATAGTTTCCACTTACTTGGGGCCATGAAATGCGGTGTTAACCTGAGTTGCTCACTTGTGGTAGGCCACCCAGGGCTATGAGATTTAAGTTTGCACTGAGTCTAGTTGCTTATCGTGCAACCATTTGTCAATATTGGCTCTGTCTTGATGGATTAAGTTGATGTGGACCTGGGTCAAGAGATTGATGGTGGTAGAGTTGATAGGATGGTGGTAATCTCTTAGTATGATCATGGGAAAGCAACTTCTGAAAAGTCTTGTCTTGATCTTCTCCTTTTCCTTCTCACTAAAGGAGTGTAGAGGATAGTTTGGGTTGACTGAGTCTAGTGGTGAAAGTGCACACACTCTCGAGAGTTTAAAACCTAAGATCTTAGCCGTGTCCCCGGCATCGGACAATTTGAGTAACTACACAAGGCTGTCTTCTGAAAATATCTTCATTCCTATTTCTTAATAAAACTTTGATGGGTGAACATGGGTAGGGGACATGGACTTGTCCCGAGATGTCTCCTAAAGAGAAGTTATTGTTCCAAAAAGTGTTTACCAAAAGTAAGAGAAAACTTGCTTTGCGCAATAGCCTTGAGCTCCACCAGCCAAATAAGCATATAGATATAGCTTAGTAGAATATTAGAAATAAAATTCACTTGCCACCACAATTCAATTGTGCTGACCCTTTATAGCTGGGCTGCAAATAAACCTTGCAGATTGTTCGAATGAGGAGTAAGGGGGTTGTCTTCGAGCTACAACCAACATGATTGCCAGTGGCTTCATGGAGATGATGTAGCTCCATGCTATCTTTAGAATTACGTATGAACTCTGAAATAAAGTGTGAATTATTTATTCCAGCTAGCATATCAGCTAAGCTGAGTTGTAAGGATTATTTGTTTTTGGATCATTCGTCTCGTTTTGTAATAAATTATGACATTGTACTGTGATATTACATCTTATTGGAAAATGCGAGACTTATGTGATCCAATTCTTCCGCACTATTCATATGTGCCATTGCTAACTTAAGCAAGGGCACTACAAGAGGTTGTGCACGTTCACCATTGTACCCATTCAACCCAAACTATCCTTTACACGCTTATAGTGATAAGGAAAGGAGAAGAATGAGACGAGATCTTTCAGAAGCATTTTCCCTCCCACTCTGGCCTGACGCGCTCCACCTACAAACCACTACCTCCACCTGTCAGGCCGGGGCGAGTCCACGCAGCTTAGTTGATCAAGCCGGAGCCCATATTGGTAATGGCTGCACGAGTAGCAATCTTCACTCGGAGTTCTTCAGATTCCTCTGTTCCTGGGTGGCCATCCACAAGTGAATATCCCACAGGTAATTCCCCTGGGGACAACACTCAACTCATACAGCCAAGCAACCAATTCCACCCAGGTGTTTGATTATAACTTAGTAGAAATTAACATTTCATCAAAAATAGTTTTGCATAGCATCACAATTCTACTAAGTATTTTCATAGGAACCTAGACACAGGAATAAGGAAGTATAAACATGGCTTGCATAGCAATACTATCCTACACATGATTATAGAAAATAATCTACTCATGCATAGAAAAATAATAGGACTTTTATGGGGGTGTACCACTTGCCTTTGAATAAAGTCTTTACTCACAAACTCTTTTCAACGTTATTCGGAGCTCTCCGTTCAATCTAACAATATAGGCAAACAACAATACAACAATCATAAAACAAAACAACACAACACATACAAGCATACATAATGAACAAAAAAGTTTCATAAACTTCTAAGGAAAACATGTCATCCATGATATGCAAATTATTCCTAAGGATTAGTGATGCATGTCATTCCATGAAAATCTTTTAAGTTAATGCAAGGAAATGTGTTGGTCAAAAATGACTAAGGACTAAGGTCAGAAATTGGACAAAAATAACTTTGTTATAAATTCTCTTGAATAAGCACCCAAATGGCTTAGCCACGATGTGCATAGGTACTTGGGAAAATACTAAGTCTATAAGGTGATCAACAATTATTATCAACTCTTCGTAAATTGGATATTCACTATAGTGAGAGAGACAGAAACCCGGCCAACCACTTAAGTTGTGGAACATGTCTCATGTACGTGGACATGTAAGGTTTGTCTCCAGGCCGCTTCATCTCACTATGCCGCTAGGATCCAACAAACTTCAAAGGTGATAATAACATGATCAAAACTTGTTTATGTCTAAAGTGAAAGAAGAGATTAGGAAAAAGGGAAAAGATAGAAAGAGAGATGTAGTTGGTCTTCCAGGCTTCATCTCTAGACTTGTAATATTCTCCTTGGTGTTGTCTTGATTGAATTCTTGGTAGACTTGAATAATCTTCAGACTTGATGATTTTTGTATCACCTAGGCTGGTCTTGGATTTAACTTAGTCTTCATGAACTTCTTCTTGATTTTTATTCTAAGTGCTTCTACTCTTTGGAGATACTTCTTAAGTCTTGTTTTGGCTAAGTCCTTCATTGGCCTTCTAGCTCCATGTTGAAAATCCTATGTGTCTAAGTGCATAGCACTTGACCAAAAATGCTAAGTTGAAAATATTCCTAACTTAGAGAAAATAATGGAGGAATTTTCCTATGAAGAGATTAACTATATAATAAAATATTTTATGCATGCAATGCACTTTTTAATCATAATAAACATCATACAAAATTTCTGATATTTATAAAGTATGCATTAGGCTATAAATGCAATTTGATTAATTTCTATTTTTGCAAAACATCATAAAAGGAATATATATATAAGATTAAAGTTTTATGTGATTAAACTTTTATAACAAAATTTTATAAATGGTGTTAATAGATAGAGGGCATTTAATTAAATTTATAGTAATTTGTTTTAATCAAAAATAATGTTTCCATTAAAAGTTATGTCAAAAATAGTCAAACTATTCAATTTAAACATACAACTATTGAATCATGAAAATAATACCCAAAAATATTTTATAGCAGTGGCATCAATTTACAAATATTCCAAAGTCTCTAAAACAATTTTATTTGCAATTTTTGGATTTATAGATTTAAAGTTATGACAAAATTACTCAATTTCACCATTTGAAATTTGAATATCTTAAACTAAGTCAAATTTGAATTTGGGCAGATCTAAAATATTCTACATGTCAAGGGCTTTCCAAGTATATAAAAATATTTGAATTTGGATATGTGAGTAAAAAGTTATAACAAATTTAAGTTGCAGGGTTTTTTCTGTAAAACTATCAAATTAAACTAAATCGAGAAAATCATTTCCACGTCAGCGCTGATTGTGCGTTGACTGGGCGCTGACACGGCAGCCACGCGGCGTGATCTTATTGGCCCGTACCGGTTTAGATCTTGATCTGGTGATAATCTGAGGCGTTGGGTTTCGATCAGACGGATCTGGGCGCGAGTTTCTTACCTCGCCGGAGAATTTCGCCGGAGAGGAAGAAGACGGCGGCCCCGACGCTCGGGAGTGGACTCGCCGGTCACTCCGGTGCATCCCCTAACAGGAGGAGGAGTCGGTGACGTGCAGCTCGTCGCGGCGGCGACGATGGGCTCGGTGGCGGCGTCCTCCGCTTCTTGGTACGACTGCGACAGGCGGCCGCAGGTGCTCGCGCGCCGGCGAGCTTCGGAAGTGGACCGATTGCTCGTTTCGGTGCCACCCTGGGCTCACGGAGGGTGGCAGGAGGTGCGCAGCAATACGGGAAGGAGGATAAAGAAGGTCTCAAGATTGATTGCCTCCTCCAGTCGCCGGAATGGAAGAAACTCGGCCGCGGCCGAAGGAACTCCGGCGAGAAAATTCGCGGACCTAGGAGAGTATTGGAGAGGGGTTTCGGGGGGCAATGATGGAGGAGGAAGAGAGCTTAGCCACGGTGCGAAGTTTGGTGATTTAAATCGCCGGGAATTAAATCGAGAAGAAACGCACGTAGCAGTTTTTCGGGCATTATTTCCGTGCGTGAGAGGTTGAAGAGTTGGAAAGAAAAGGTCACATCCAACCTAGTACTTCTCCTTGGGGTTGTCCTACTCTGTTTGACAAAAAGAGGAACACGACTGAGCGACTGGATGTTGACTACCGTCCTCTGAACAAGAAAACCATCAAGAACAAGTATCCCCTTCCTCGCATCAATGACCTGTTTGATCAACTCGCTGGTGCTAAGGTTTTCTCCAAGTTGGACTTGAGGTCAGGTTATCACCAGATCAAGATACGCAAAGAAGACATTCCAAAGACAGCTTTCACCACTCGTTATGGTCTCTATGAATACATTGTCATGTCCTTCAGCCTCACAAATGCTCCGACGACTTTCTCATGTCTCATGAACTTCGTTTTCATGGAATACCTCGACAAGTTCGTGGTAGTCTATCTCGATGACATTCTTATCTATTCCAAAACCGAGGAAGAACACGGAGAACATCTATGTCTTATCTTGTTGAAACTCCGAGAACATCGCCTCTACGCCAAGTTCTCCAAGTGTGAATTCTGGCTTCCTAAAGTATTCTACCTTGGTCATGTCATCTCTTCTGAAGGCATTTCTGTTGATCCAGAAAAAGTGAAGGCCATTGTTGAATGGTTGCCTCCTACAACGGTGAAACAAGTCAAGAGCTTCCTTGGCATGTCTAGCAATTGCCGCCGATTTGTTGAGAACTTCTCCAAAATCGCTAAGCCTCTCGCCGATCTTACTAGGAAGGATAGAAAGTTCCTTTGGACTCCAAAGTGCGATGAGAGTTTCAATCTCTTGAAAACCAAACTCACTTCTACTCCTGTTCTAGTTGGCCCAGATACATCCAAACCTTTCCAAATTTTCTGTGATGCATCCCTTCAAGGACTAGCCACAATTCTCATGCAAGAACGCAAAGTTGTGGCTTATGCATCTCGTCAGTTGCAGTCTCATGAGCTCAACTATCCTACACATGACCTTGAACTTGCAGCAATCATGCATGCCCTCAACGTTTGGAGACCTTATTTGTTGGGTCACAACTGCGAGATCTTCACCGACCACAAGAGTCTCAAATATCTCTTCACTCAACCAGATTTGAACCTCAGGCAAACGAGGTGGCTTGAGAAATTCTCAGATTTCGATCTCACCATCTCTTACACTCTAGGCAAAGCTAATGTAATGGCTGATGCTCTTAGTCGCAAGTCCTATTGCTACAACCTCATGGTTGAGGACATCCAACCTCCTCTTCACGAAGAATTCAAGAAGCTCAATCTTCAAGTGGTTCCTTCTGGTTATTTTGCAAACTTGGTTGCCACTCCTACACTTGAGGATAAGATCTGTGCCGCACAGTTGCGCGATTCTGGTGTCAAGAATATCAAAGCCAACATCGGCAAGGATAAGTACACGAGTTTCTCTCTCGATGACAAGGGTACCTTACTCTTTGAAGAACGCATTGTAGTGCCCAAGCTTGACAGTTTAAGAGAGCTGATTCTCAAGGAGGCTCATGATACTCCGCTTTCTATCCACCCTGGCAGCACAAAGATGTACCAAGAACTCAAGTCAATCTATTGGTGGACCAGGATGAAGCGTGACATTGCTCGCTATGTGTCTCAGTGTGATGTTTGCTGTCGTGTCAAGGCAGTTCATCAAAGACCACCTGGACTTTTTCAACCACTGCAAATTCCTGAGTGGAAATGGGACAAGATTGAGATGGACTTCGTTAATGGGTTTCCAAAGTCCAAGAAAGACAACGATGCAATCTTTATTGGCATTGATCGTCTCTCCAAAGTGGCTCACTTCTTCCCAGTCAAAGAGACAGTCCCAGTTTATCAATTGGCAAAATTCTATATGACAAGACTGGTTCCTTTACATGGTGTTCCTCTGGCAATAAGCTCAGATCGTGGAAGTATCTTCACTTCTTGATTTTGGGATAGCTTTCAGAAAGACTTGGGTACCAAACTTCTGTTCAGCACAACTTACCATCCACAGACAAATGGACATGTTGAAAGGGTGAATCAAATTCTGGAGGATATGCTCAGAGCTTGTGTTATCTTCTCCCGGGGTGCACAACCTTGGGATTTTCCGAGTTACTTCCCGCTGCCTCGGATAGACCAGATCGTCGACTCGACAGCAGGCTGCGCGCGCCTATCTTTCCTGGACGCCTACTCAGGTTACTAGCAGATCAGGCTGAAAGTCGAAGACGAAGAGAAAACAACATTCATCACACCCGACGGTGTTTTTTGCTACCAGACGATGCCCTTCGGGTTGAAGAACGCTGGCGCCACATATCAGCGCACCATTCAAGCATGTCTTAAAGGGCTTATCGGGCAAATTGTCCAGGTCTACGTCGATGACATCGTCGTCACGACCCGGAAAGAGGATACCCTAGTCGACGACCTTCGCAAGGTCTTCGCAGCACTCGACACATATCAGATCAAGCTCAACCCAGAGAAGTGCGTATTCGGCGTGCCAGCCGGAGAATTGCTGGGCTACCTTGTCTCCGCAAGAGGAATAGAAGCAAATCCTGAGAATGTGCAGAACATACTCACAATGCCAGCACCCACCAAACTCAGGGAAGTGCAACGATTAGCTGGCCGAGTCGCAGCTCTCAGCCGGTTCATAAGTAAGTTGGGCGAGAAGGCCTTACCCTTCTACCAACTGATGAAAAAAACGGACAAATTCGAGTGGACTCAAGAGGCGCAGGAGGCGTTCGACCACCTCAAAAAGATCCTGACAACTTCCCCAGTCCTGGTGGCACCACTAGAGAACGAGCCGCTATACCTATACGTCTCAGCGACAAACAGGGTGGTGAGCACGGTACTCGTGGTTGAGCGAGAAGAAGAAGGGCACCCTCATCCTGTCCAGAGGCCAGTTTATTACCTCAGCGAAGTTCTAACACTGTCCAAGCAAAACTACCCGCACTACCAGAAGCTGGCATACGGGGTCTTCATGACTTCACGGAAAGTTGTCCACTACTTCTCCGAGCACCCGATCACGGTGGTAAGCTCCTCCAGGCTAGCAGACATCCTCACCAATCAGTGCGCGACAGGACGAGTCGCCAAGTGGGTTGTCGAACTAGGACCCTGGGGGCTGAAATATGCTCACCCGAAGTCTATCAAGGCCCAAGTCCTTTCGGAATTCACTACCGAATCCCCGACTTATCCAATGCATGGACCATGTACTTCGACGGCTCCAAGAAGTTCATGGCGGCTGGGGCAGGAGTTGTGCTCATCTCCCCCAAAGGTGACAAGTTGAAGTATGTCCTACAGATGGATTTCCCAACACCCTCCAACAACGAAGCCGAATACGAAGCCCTTATCCACGACATGCGGATGGCCAAGAACTGCGGCGCAACGCACCTCATGATCTAAGGTGAGTCTTAACTGGTTGTGCAGCAAACCATGAAGTCCTCTGACGCCATAGCCGACAACATGATCGCCTACAGAGACCTGTACAACCAGCTAGAGGGCGACTTCGACGGCTGCGATCTACGACACATCGGCCGCGACAGCAACGAGGAAGCCGACATCCTCGCCAACATGGGATCAGATAGGGTGCCAGTACCACGTGACGTCTTCCTCGAGCGTATCACGCAAAGGTCCATCAAGACTCGACCCGGCAACAAGCAACGCGAACCCGCCCAACCAAGCAAAGGAGCTCATGGAAGTGATGCTAGTCGAAGCTACCTGGACAGGGTCATACCTGACATACCTACTGCACCGGAGGCTGCCAGCAGACCCAATCGAAGCAAAGCGAATCATCAGGCGCTCCAAAAGTTTTACCGTCATCAACGGAGAACTCTACAAGAGAAGCATCTCAGGGATCCCGCAGAGGTGCATAGATCCAGTCGACGGCCAGGCCATCCTACTCGACATCCACGCGGGCACCTGCGGGCATCACGCCAGCAGTCGAGCACTGGTGGCCAAAGCACTACGAGGCGGGTTCTACTGGCTAACAGCTATGCAAGACGCAGAAGATCTAGTAAAGAAATGTACCGGGTGTCAGGAGTTCGCCAACAAGCCGCACGCGCCGGCGTCCGAGTTGAAGACAATACTGCTAGCCTGGCCCTTTGCCCAATGGGGACTGGACATGGTGGGCCCGCTGAAGAAATCCTCACCCGGAGGACACACTCACCTCCTGGTTGCAGTCGATAAGTTCACCAAGTGGATTGAGGCCGCACCCATCACAAGTTCGACTGCATCATCAGCGGTCAACTTCATCAGGTCCATCATCTTCAGATTTGGAGTTCTGAATGGGATCATCACAGACAACGGCTCGAACTTCACAGCCGAAGAATTCAAAGACTTCTGCTCAGATCAAGGTATCAAGCCCAACTATGCGTCTGTTTCGCACCCGCAATCCAATGGAAAGGTGGAGAAGGCCAACGGTCTCGTTTGAAGCGGCATCAAGATACGACTGTGTGTGCCACTCAGACGCGCAGCGGGCGCATGGGTCGAAGAACTGCCGTCAGTCCTCTGGAGTCTGCGGACCACACCTAACAGATCCACCCAGTACACTCCATTCTTCATGGTGTACGATGCAGAAGCAGTTCTACCCTGCGACATCAAGTTTGACGCACCACGGGTTGTCGCCTACATCGCCCTGGCGCGATCAGCCGTATACCAGCAAGACCTGCGCAACTATCATGGACGGAGATTGCGACCAAGAACTTTCATTGCAGATGACCTGGTCCTCCGCCTCAAACAGAAGAAAGTGCACAATCTCGCCTCCCCATGGGAAGGTCCATACATTGTGACCGAGGCAATCGGCAACGGAGCATATCGCCTAAAGAACTCGAAGACAGGAGCAGCCTGCAGCAACCCGTGGAACGTCACACAACTCCGGCGGTTCTATGCTTAGTCGACTCAACCGTTGTAACAAGGATATCATGTCAACGCGACAGGTTTCAGACGCACTCTTTCCCTTACCAGGGTACCTAAGGGACTGGAAGGGTTTTAATGAGGCGGCCTGTTCGCAACAATCAATAAAGTGATTTGAAGAAAATGATGTCCACTCTACCTTCTCAGTCAAGGCAAACAAAAATCCTAGGCCGCCACTCGAATCACTCGGGGGCTGCGCCACACAGGTTGAAAGAACAGCCTAGGCCGCCACTCGAATCACTCGGGGGCTGCGCCATACATGCACAACTCGCAAAAATCCTAGGCCTCTACCTGACTTACTCGGGAGTTGCGCCGCACAGGTCAAGTCAGAAATCCTAGGTCGCCACCCGACACACTCGGGGGCTGCACCTCACAGGTCATGCTTGAAAAATCCCTAGGCCGTCACTCGAACTACTCGGGGGCTGCGCCATCCAGGCTTCACTGAAAAAATCCTAGGCCGCCACCCGAGCTGCTCTGGGGCTGCGCCACACAGGTCAAGTCCTAACCCTAAATCGCCACCCGATACAATCGGAGGCCGCGATATACAGGTCTCACTCGAAAAATCCTAGGACGCCACTCGATTTACTCGGGGGCAGCGTCACACAGGTTCACAACGCAGACTTAGGCTGTCACCCAAGGTACTCGGGGGCTGCGCCACACAAGTCAAAGCAAATGCAGATACTCGGACAGTAGTACAAATAAAGTTACTCATTACTCGAGAACTCTTTTAAGCATCATATACTGTCATTTACATTGGCATATTCGCCACATATAGCTAACCCTGTACATCAGACGACAGCTACCTCTAATCCGCAGGTTCATCTTTCGGAGCGTCGAGTGGGCCTACAAGGCGCTCACTATACTTCTGCACCTGCTCGATCATCTGGCGCGCAGTCGCAAGGGTATCAGCGTAGTCGGCGTCGCCAGGCAGTCCACCCATAAGCCTCTCCAACGGAAGGTTCGGCCGATGCAGCTGGACGTACGCCAGCGCCGCATTCGCCCCGGCGACAAGCTAAGCATGGACGATCTTCTTCAGCGCGTCACCATCACGGAACCTCTCCAGCAAGGCGGCCAACCCATGCGGCTGCCCATTGTGCGGGAAGTAAACACGATGGATGTGCCAGAGGGTCTTCCGGCAATTCTCCAGAAGGAAAGCCTCACGCCAAGTTCGGTCAAGCATAAGAGCAAGAATGCGCCCTCTCGACTGATTCACCCAGAATTGGCGAGCTTCGTAAGAGTCGCCAGACGCCTCCGGGTAACACGCTCTTCAACGCGATCCCACTCAGCCTCCCAATCCGGGTTCACATCTGCATACACAAGCTATAAGTCAAAACCAGCAGGTTCTAACAAGGAAAAGCAGCCGCAAAGGATACCAACCTTGCAGTTGTCGACTGATCAGATTGATCTCCCCGATCAGAAAATCTTCACGCTGGGAGAAACCTGCAGTAGGATGCGACCTGGAGCGATGCAGCAACAACTCGGTATTCTTCAAAGTCGCCTCAAGCTCAGCCACCTTGTTCTTCAAGTAAGTAATGATTCGCTGGTCGTTCGCGCTTCGCGGAGGGGCTGGTGTTGCCCGACGACGGCGAGCACCCGAAGAAGATCCCTCGCCACTCGGCCCAGCCGCAGAAGCAGAAGAAGTGCCGCCGCGCACGTCAGTCTGCCATGAATGTGCAGAGTCAATACAAATACACGACTGCCCAACACAAACAAATATACTCAGAGGAAGCAATCATTTCAGTCATAAGCAAAATACTATTCAAGGCCATCAGACCCGACAGAGTATTAGTCATTACGGACAAAAGGCAAAAGTACATGCCGCGCGGCCAATGAAACCTAAAGATACAAGACCCCTAAGCCATGGACTCCGACTGGGAACGACTCTTCCGGGCAGCAGCCACCTCAGTCGCCTTGGCGAGTGCCTTCTCAAAGGTGGCCACAAGCTTAGCAGCCAGCTGCGTGGCCTTCGCCTTCACCTCGTTCAAGGAAGCTGTCCGACCGTCAGGTTTCCGAGGGAAGCCGCTGACAACCTTGTCGAAGTCGCCAGCAACCTGGTGGCCTAGAAGAAGTTGGAAGCTGAGCTCGGAGCCGCGTACCGTCTGCGCCCGAGTGAAGTCCGCGAGGGTGGTCGCGTCGTCCTCAAACGGAGCGGCAAGAGCGTCAAGGGCAGCCGGCGGGGCATCACCCGGGAAGATACTGCGGTGCACCGTTGCGAGCGCCCCCGTCGACTTCTTCAGCGCGGCCGTCGATTTCTTCAGCGCATCAGACGCATACGCGCAGACGCGGTCCAGGAAGCCGACTGCGGTCGCCAGGTCAACTTCGTCGCTTGACGATCCTTCCGGAGGAGTACCAACGCATGTCTCTGAAGCTAAAACACAAACTGTCAGCAAAATGGAAAGTAAGTACAGGTAGGCTACAAAGTCGAAAATTAACCTCCAAGGGTGCCGGCAAGTGCGAGAAGGCGGTCAACTTGGGTGTTCTCCTGGGTGGCCCGCAGTCGCTCGTGCTCCTGGGACTCATGCAGGGCCTTCTCGAGTTCAACCTGATACTAGAGCTTCAGCTCCAACTCAGCAACCCGCCTAGTAGCTTGATCCAGAGAAGTACGCAGTTGGTCCCTCTCCTTCTCCAGGCGAACATAAGCCGCGGCTGCGTCGAGCTGCTGGCGATAGTGAAGGGGTTACGGTGCAGAAAACAATAATTTTCTAGCGTACGAAACCCTAACTAGCCAGGATCTATCTATCTAGTACATGCGATAACGGTGACGGAACGGGTTACATTACCTCCATGTAGACCGATAGCGGGGATTACGCTCCCGCACAAGCGTTGACGATGAAGTCGTACGTAGACGACCTCGAGGTCGCGGAGAACTTGCCGCGATGTCGAAGTCGATGACGCCGGGGTGTCGATGATGATCTGCGTCGACGGGCGTCGGGTGGAAGAAGGCAGAGCGCCAGCACCGGGGCTGGTGCGCCGGCAGCAGGGGGGAGGCGCGGCAGCTGTAGGGGGCGAGACGACGTCGCCCAAGCTCCTCAAAAGAGTAGCCTCCGAGCACTCGCAAACATGCGGAGCCTAGCGACAACTCCCGGTCATTCAGATCCAGCTGAAATCGCAGGAGTAGATCTTATCTGGAATCCCGCAGAGCAACGGCGCTCTGCGGTATGGCTTAGGTGGAGAGAGACCCCCTTCCTCAGCTCGGCGCGGCTCCGACTTGGGAACCACGAGATCGAGAGAGAAATTGGGAATTAATTGAATTTTCTATTAATTAAATCAATTAATATGCCTTGCTATATAAAGGGGGAAGGGGGTGTGCCAACCCCCTTGGCTCCCCCATGTGGGACTAAAGGAGGAGAGGGGAGGGGGGGTTCGGCCGAACCCCCATGGGCCCTCCAACTCCTAGTACGAGTTGGACTAGGAGGCCCAGCCTTCCCCTTCCTTGTGGGGTGCGGTTTCCCCCTCATGGGCCCTCTTAGGGCCCATTTAGGTGGGAGCCCCCTTTTTCCTTTATTTAATTAATATTAAATTAATATACAAATCTCATTAATTCATAATTAATATATTTATATATAATTCAATATCCCATGACTCCGAAACTATTTCGGAACCACCCGAACAACTTTCGGACATTCTCGGAACCATTCCATAGCTCCCCGGAACTCCTTCCGGATCAATTTTCTCTCTCCAATAAAAACCTATAAAATTCCAGAACCTATCTCCTAGCGTCGCTAAGACCTTAAGTTTGTTACGCTACGGTTCGAGAACACTCCAGACATGGTCGAGACACTCCGCTGACCAATGATCGTCAGGGATACCTGGAAATATATGACGACCCCTGTGCATTCCACGAATATCGTCGTTGAACCATAAGTATGATATTCATTCCCTTTGTCTCTGCGATACTACCTTGTCTGAGATATGATCGTAGACACACCGATGCCTTTGCTGTATCTCGTTACCGACGAAGGTTATTAACTCGTCTGCGATATTACATCTCCATGACCCAGTCATAAGCTGCGCAGCTATATAGATGCAATATCACCGAGTGGGCCCAGAGTATCTTTCCATTACTAGAATAAACAAATCCCGCTCTTGATCCTTACGTCTCGATGCTCTTTCGGAATACCCAAGATGGACACCGTTATTGTCATGCTATATAAGACACAACGTTTGATGCTCTCAAAGCACTCCTACGAAGCAACAATAAGTACGGTCTCACGGTCTAAGGAATAAGCTATCATACTCTTATCTATTGCAAATGACAAACATCGTAATACGATCTTATTGCAATACTTTGCGTATGTCCATCACCTTATTCTACTAACAAGATGACCCCATTGTCAACCGACGTCATTGTCCTTGATCGGGAATCTCGATCAACTGTTGCCCAATGGACTAGATCATATAGAGGCTTGCTAGGGACCTGGTTGTCTATGTATCACACGTGTATTAACAATTCCGATTAATACAGTTATAGCATAATACACAAACCTATTATAAACTTATGAGATAATGCAATAAATACTACTTATTTATTTGCCTCCAGGGCATATCTCCATCAGTCTCCCACTTGCACTAGAGTACAAATAAACTAGTTGCATTTTACTTTTATCAGAATCCCTTATCAAATAAGAATCATTTGATAATGCTTGCTCGTGGAAAAGTGTTACTGCACAATCCATGATTGTACATGCTTTTGCGATTCACTGGCATCAACTTGCTTGATATCACCATGTTGTCTAACAACATACATGCAAATACCGTAACTAAGTGAGACTTCTGCTTCCCAGTGCTTACTCTGATTATACTAACCAGATAACTGCCCTGAAAAACACACTCAGCCATGCAGAGCCCCTTGTAACAATTACAAACTCGCGATATCTACATACTTTCACATCAATGTAGAAAACTTGACATTCAAATGTCAATCCCTTAACTAACGCACTCCTACTTCCAGTAAATTCCAAATTTACTTTCATAACTGTTCTTTATTCCAAGAACATCGATTATATTTCATCGAGCAGATAATATGGTTTCTGTATGATGTCTAATATTACATAATAGACCCACATGTCATACAACCATTACTTTCACGCATCATTACTCTTAATGATCAATTGGATTCCAAAGGACTATCCTTTTGATTCTATTCTGACTCCTTAGATATAATCCAACACAACTCGACTAACTATTTAAAATTCCCGTTCTATTTCAAAATAGACACTAACTTTTAAATAGTTTTACAACTTCATCCTATTCTATTGGTACAGTTTCACAATGTGTTAACTACACAAGATGAATTCGACTCCCACTCAAATTATGTCTCCACATATTTGGCAACACACGCTCCCACTCAAAACGTGTTATCCACATATTTGAGTTCCTGAGCTCCCACTCAAAAATATGTTCCATACATATTCCACCTGAGTAAACTAACTACGAGTCCCACTTAATTCGACATTTAGGTCAAACCAAAATCATTGATCTAACATCAATTCGAATTTAATACAAACCAAAGTATTACACTAATACAAATCCCTCAGACTTCAAGCATATCTACATAAATGTAGTCAACAAATTTGATCTTGTCCAAAACACATTTCTCGACAAGACATGCTACCGCGTCTTTCTTATAGTCACATTTCTCATATAACACCTTATATGACGATTAAACAATCTTATTCCTCTAATAAGAATTGCAGCAACAATTACTCTCTTAATCCTTTCAAATGCAACTTTGGATTTCCAGGCTCAAAAAGGCTTTGTTCGTATTCCGATATTTTCTCAACTTTCTTTGTATTCATAAAGTGCACCTTGATCTGTCAACAAGATCTGAAATACTTAATACAGTGCTGTGACCCGACAGCAATATTAAATATAACAACACCTTATTCAGAAGTTTCTTTCATGAAAATATTATGATTTTTATGAAGAGGATTGCAAGCAGAAAACAATTTTCTAGTCTCCCTCACTCTTAATCACTAAACTTTCAGTAGCAGACATATACTCTTTGGAACATCTTCCAACATAAGTCTGACACTTTATTCCAAACTTCTAATTTCAATCCATAAACCATAATTCGAAAAGTCTTCTTTTCTCGGAATTACACAGACAACAAACTGAACTTTGTTTCTATTTGGTTTTGGAATACACTCTCATCCAATGCGAGCAATCTACAAAGAACTACTTATGTATATTCCGAATTATCGCATAATCATATACATGTCGACACTACTGTCGATCCTACGAATTCTCGTTGAGAAATATATCTATTTTCTAAAGTGGACATTGACTATAATGTTTCGAACGTATTAGGAGATTCTAAGACTGATTCTGACAGGCCACACTTTATTTAAAATAGAGCATGATTATAATTCCCCACATATCACTATATATCACATTATAATTATGTGAAGCAAATCACCACAAGCCTTTTGTGTTGAAAGCATAATTCAAAAATACTGTCCTTCGATCGAATTTCGTGAATACAATTTTCACTAATGTTTCTTCTGAAAAACCCCATTTGATCTATTATCAAATTAATTTCAGACTCCATAATTTATCGGGCAAATACTCCTATTTACCAAAATCATGGAAGAATTCGGATCATGCAATAACACCATTGATTAATCATTAAAAATGACTCTCAATCAATTTCCTCTAGTATTGCAACTTCAATACTGCATTTCAAACTTAATCAATTTTGGCACTCGAAATACTTAAATGGACCAAAAATATCCATTACTTCTTTCATTGCCTTTATGACTAAATTCGATGGCGTTTGTTCTAGCAATAGAACCTTTGTTCATGGGACAGGCTATTTAATCATATCTACAATTATGAATACTTATCATACAATCAATGTAACTGAGATGTGGAAACTTTATTCATAAGATAAAACAACTGACTTGTTCCATAACATAAAACAACTGAACTTGTCTTATTACATGAATAACTTTGTCTTGCAACAATCAAGACACACACACTCGCTCACTATTACAAAAGATCGTATCAAAAACTATTAATGATAACTATGATAACTTGAGGACGTGAACACCAAAAGGCCATCAACTCCTTGACTACCAGCTTTAGCGCCAGGTCACATCAAACTGCGCCGCATATACGTGATAATCAGGACCTGTTTCACAAACAGAGCAATTATCAAAATTTCATCATATTCCATGGGCGAATTCATAATTCTGCATATATCAAATATATACCTGTAGCATCGAAGATCTCTCCTTCGATGGAATCAACCTTCAGAGACTGGAACTCACGTATGAATACGTAGAAGTTCATATCGTCGGCTTTCAAAATGTACTTACGTACATGCTTCTCATAGCTAGGAGGTAGAGATATCAGGGCAGTCCGAATGGCACAGGAATCTGCCATCCAGTAATCGAAGACCATCGTCAGCTGGAAGTAGATGTCATACAATCTCTTCAAATGTGTCTTCAGACAGGTATGCTCCTCCATGTGAACGGTCTGGAACATTCTAAGCTGCCTGAATTGCTCACGCTTTAATTCATCCCCGAAGTGCGTCTTTATCGGATCCATCATGACGCTTGGCTCCTTGCGTCTAAACAACTCTTTCAACTCGGGTGCCAGGCATACGGTCATGGTGATCTCCACTTCAATGAATATGTCTCGACGCCTACGGAAATCATCTTCCTCCTCCTCGCTAGCAGAATCTCCTGGTCCTTCCCCTAACGGTTCATCGAGAACATATAGAATGTTGTTGTGTTCGAGAATGTTTCTAAAACCCATGTACCATCTGATGAAGTTGGACCCGTCGGCTTCTAATGTAGCATCCGGGCTCTTGAGGAAGTAACCGAAGTATAGTTGCGTAGTCTACAGATGTTATCGCAAAAGAGGTAAGGTTAAGTTTATAATATGTAGGTGAGTTTTAGCTCTATAATCTCATTATCAAAAACACACCTCACCAAGATCATTATCCCTAAAATAATAATGGCGATAACACGACCCTCATCCACCATACTACCCCCGATCATCACGGCCGGCAGCACAGTTTCAAAGGTGGACATAAAATGTCGATCATAACAACTCTATGACTCGTGCTCGATCTTTCGATCTTCCCGTGTTCCGAGGCCATACCTCTGAGTATGCTAGGCTCGCCAATCAAACCTCGAAGACCCTGCGCGTGCAACATGGCTTACACCCACTGTATGCGAACGACGAGATGTGTGACACCCGATCATCACGGCCTGCCTCATAACGTAGAGCTTTCTTGGTGGTGCGCAACGAGGGAGAACACAATTTTGGTATTTGTTAGGGATCGTCCTATTTATGACGCTACCGTTGTATATCTAGCATATAAGCAATCAATAGGATGCACACACAACAGCACACAATAATGATGCAATGAAGTGCGATGTGACATGGTCGATGCGCCTGGACCTTCATGGCGCCATGTGCCTGGCCCCCGGCGCCCCGGCATGGCTCCGAGTCTACAGAGCCCTCCATTGCCTCCGACAGTACGAGTAATATCAAAACTTACCGTAACCATGTCACATAAAATAACGCCTCTGCAAAACAAAGTTAGACGCCTCTAGCTTTATTTAGTTTTGCAAGTTTTACGTGGCAAATAGGCTTATTCGTAAGAGAATCACTTCCCTACCTACGAACTTTGTACCACAACGTCGATCATATAATTGCATGTTTAAGCATCCCTTTCGGGCCCTCCATTGAAAATGCTTTGCCGACTAGAGAGAGAGAAACAGACACCCGCCAGCCACAGATACGGTGCAAGCCGTATGTCAGTAGTGGAACCAGTCTCGCGTAAGCGTACGAGTAAAGTCGGTCCGGCCGCTTCATAACCTCAATACCGAAGGCATCGCAAGTGCACGCTAGAGGGTAGCAAATATAAGAAAGACGCCGTCATTCAACATGAGTTCTAACCGTACCAGCAGTACTACGCATAGATCGGCTCTGATACCACTGAAGGGGTTACGGTGCAGAAAACAATAATTTTCTAGCGTACGAAACCCTAACTAGCCAGGATCTATCTATCTAGTACATGCGATAACGGTGGCGGAACGGGTTACATTACCTCCATGTAGACTGATAGCGGGGATTACGCTCCCGCACAAGCGTTGACGATGAAGTCGTACGTAGCCGACCTCGAGGTCGCGGAGAACTTGCCGCGATGTCGAAGTCGATGACGCCGGGGTGTCGATGATGATCTGCGTCGACGGGCGTCGGGCGGAAGAAGGCAGAGCGCCAGCACCGGGGCTGGTGCGCCGGCAGCAGGGGGGAGGCGCGGCAGCTGCAGGGGGCGAGACGACGTCGCCCAAGCTCCTCAAAAGAGTAGCCTCCGAGCACTCGCAAACATACGGAGCCTAGCGACAACTCCCGGTCATTCAGATCCAGCTGAAATCGCAAGAGTAGATCTTATCTGGAATCCCGCAGAGCAACGGCGCTCTGCGGTATGGCTTAGGTGGAGAGAGACCCCCTTCCTCAGCTCGGCGCGGCTCCGACTTGGGAACCACGAGATCGAGAGAGAAATTGGGAATTAATTGAATTTTCTATTAATTAAATCAATTAATATGCCTTGCTATATAAAGGGGGAAGGGGGTGTGCCAACCCCCTTGGCTCCCCCATGTGGGACTAAAGGAGGAGAGGGGGAGGGGGGTTCGGCCGAACCCCCATGGGCCCTGCAACTCCTAGTCCGAGTTGTACTAGGAGGCCCAGCCTTCCCCTTCCTTGTGGGGTGCGGTTTCCCCCTCATGGGCCCTCTTAGGGCCCATTTAGGTGGGAGCCCCCTTTTTCCTTTATTTAATTAATATTAAATTAATATAAAAATCCCATTAATTCATAATTAATATATTTATATATAATTCAATATCCCATGACTCCGAAACTATTTCGGAACCACCCGAACAACTTTCGGACATTCTCGGAATCATTCCATAGCTCCCCGGAACTCCTTCCGGACCACCGGAACTCTTTCCGGATCAATTTTCTCTCTCCAATAAAAACCTATAAAATTCCAGAACCTATCTCCTAGCGTCGCTAAGACCTTAAGTTTGTTACGCTACGGTTCGAGAACACTCCAGACATGGTCGAGACACTCCGCTCACCAATGATCGTCAGGGATACCTGGAAATATATGACTACCCCTGTGCATTCCACGAATATCGTCGTTGAACCATAAGTATGATATTCATTCCCTTTGTCTCTGCGATACTACCTTGTCCGAGATATGATCGTAGACACACCGATGCCTTTGCTGTATCTCGTTACCGATGAAGGTTATTAACTCGTCTGCGATATTACATCTCCATGACCTAGTCATAAGCTGCACAGCTATATAGATGCAATATCACCGAGTGGGCCCAGATTATCTTTCCATTACATAAACAAATCCCGCTCTTGATCCTTACGTCTCGATGCTCTTTCGGAATACCCAAGATGGACACCGTTATTGTCATGCTATATAAGACACAACGTTTGATGCTCTCAAAGCACTCCTACGAAGCAACAATAAGTACGGTCTCACGGTCTAAGTAATAAGCTATCATACTCTTATCTATTGCAAATGACAAACATCGTAATACGATCTTATTGCAATACTTTGCGTATGTCCATCACCTTATTCTACTAACAAGATGACCCCATTGTCAACCGACGTCATTGTCCTTGATCGGGAATCTCGATCAACTGTTGCCCAATGGACTAGCTCATATATCACACGTGTATTAACAATTCCGATTAATACAGTTATAGCATAATACACAAACCTATTATAAACTTATGAGATAATGCAATAAATACTACTTATTTATTTGCCTCTAGGGCATATCTCCTTCAGATAGTACGGCCGAAACACAAGCAAGAAGTTAATAAAGTTGCGGGCGACTATACTAGTCACCCACACCTTCGGGGGCTACTCCCATCGGGAGCGCTGACCCCGCACCCGATGAAATTGCAAGATTACAAGTACAAGCAACAAAGACTTACATGGTCCAGGAGGTCGACATCTTCCGGAGCCGAGGGAGGAGCACGGCTAGACGATGCGATGCCAGCAGGCTGTGCGCGCTCCTCGGTCACCACTCGAGTCACCATCTCTGTCGAAGGGGCAGATATGTGCTCCACCTCGCGAAGAGGGGAATGAACATCGCCAGAGCGACGGCTGGAATAAAAACTAAAAGGATCAACTCGAAGACTTGGAACTACAACAGGCAACTTGGAAAAGCAAGACGAAAAAGAAGCTGACCTGGTGGTCTCGAGCTCGTTGTCGCTGTCCAGGGAAAGGGAAGGCATCCGAGCAAACGCGCGAGGTGGCGCAGAGCTAACAGGAGGAGCGGCCAGAGGCTCGATCCAGCCGCCCGGAGACCGCACGCCCGACGATGTCACGACAACTTCTTCCATGTCAACATCCGCACCCCTAGCGGGCGACGAAGCAGTCGACGAGTCACCGGCACTTCGGCGCTTCTGCCTCTTCCGTGCGGGTTCCTCCTCGTCGTCATCATCCTCCACCTCGTCGTTGGGAGAGACAGCGGACGGGAGCTCGTCGTCGTCGTCACTCTCCTCCACAACCTTTTACTCGTCGTCGGGACCGTTCTCAGGGAGAGGAGGAAGGCTGACCAACAGAGATCGACCCTGAAACAAGTAGACGCAAGTCAAATTAAGAAGCAGGGTATCAAGAAAAGAAGAAACGAAGAGAACAAGTCAAGAGGATTACCTCGGGAGCAGGGTTCGTCGCCCCGTATGCAGCAACCGGGCACTTGACGTTGCAGACGTCCGCGACTCGGAGGTTGGTGATGGACCTCACCTTGGATTCCACCTCCTCGTCGTCAAGTGGCTCGTTGCTGACGCCCTCGGCAGACCACATCGGGTGGGGCCGAGCACTAAGCGGCTGCACCCGAAGACGGAAGAAGGTGGCCATCAGGAAGACGCCACCCGTCTCGCGTCCCAGGGTCTTGGTGAGGTTATGCAGCAGGCTCAGCAGCGGCCTCGTGGCCTCCTTCTCCTCTACGGCCAGCGGATGTGACCAGGCGCGCGTCTTCCACAACCCAAGCCCACTGTCGAATGCCGCCAGGCCGTCCTTGTTCGACTGGACGTAGAACCATTTCTTGCGCCACCCCTGGACGGAGTCCGACTTCTTCAACTGAAAGTACGCGGTGTCACCGCGCACTTGGATTCCTAAGCCGCCCACGGGGAATGGTAACCCGCTCTTCCCGACGTTCTTGCGAACGAGGAAGAGCGACTTCCATAGCGCCCAGTGGGGGCGCGACCCCCACGAAGCACTCGCAGAGCACAATAAAGCCCGCGATGCTCAAGACGCCATTGGGGGTCAGATCATGGATCTGAACCCTATAGGCGTACAAGAGACCGCGCACAAAATCATGCAAGGGGAACCCGAAGCCCCGTGGAAGGAAATCCACGAAGCATACGCGTTCCCCCTCGCGGGGTGTGGGGTAGACTTCCTTGCCAGGAGCGCGCACCTGGACTTGGTCAGAAGGAGGCAGGAGGCCTTGCGCGCGGAGGCGTTCGAACTCCCTCTTCTTCACATACGACCTTTGCCAGTCGCCGTCGGGCTTCTTCATCAGCCCGGCTTCGTCGGCGGCGGCGGAGGTGCCAGCAGCGGCCTTCGACTTGCCCATGGCTCCGTAGGGCAGCGCAAGGTGCGAGGACAAATAGCACGGAGCTCGGATGAGGGCGAGAATGGCAGAAGGCAGAGGAAAGGAGGCGCGGACGATTGGAGAAGATGATGCCCTCGCGCCGCGGCGCAGTACTTATGCCTCGGCGAAATCCATCTCAGCCGTCCGTCGCGCAACGGTTCCGAGCATCTCCATCCTGCCGTCCACGTGTCAAGCGAAGAGGCCAACCGTCGCCGCCCATTTCCTCCACTACGCACGAGAATCGAGGCGTCATCATGGTGTGCAAAAATTTCGCGCCCAGTTCAGAGACGTGACAACTGCTGACCGCGGTCAGCTCTGCCAGTGGGCCCCGCCGCGTCACGTCCCATCGGGCGCAGAGGCGTGCAAGGAAACGTCAGCAGTGACGTCATCAAGCCAACGTCTCCAAGCAAGTGACACAACGCGATAACTCGAACGCACGATTCGAGTAGTAAGCTTCAAAGCTGAAACAACTCAGTAGGATAGAGTGCTGATATGAGAACCCGAAACATCCATTCGGGTGGCAAAGACAGTCGAGTAAGCTCAAGCAGCCGAATCAAATCTACATGTAAGCCAATAGGACGAATAGAAGCAGACTTCACAGGAAAAACAAGACAAAAGACATTCGACTGAAGATATTACTCCCATCGGGAGTACCCTCTTCGACTGAAGAAAACGAGTGCAAACTCAAAGATCAAGCAATCCAGTGGCGCGTCCAGGAGGAAGAAGTCCTTTGCCCGACTCTACGTTTCGACCAAGCACTCGGGGGCTACTGACGTGGGGCTACCTTTCGACTAGCCCACGATGAGGCTACCTGGGCCGCGCCAAGCACAGGGAGGCCCACAGAAGGCCCACTCGGGGTACCATGTATCCTAGTCCAAGTTGGTTAGGTCTCATAACCTTCCATATCTGTAATCGCCATCGATACCGACCACCCGAGACCTGGTTACCTATAAAGCCAGGAGGGTTGCCCGTCCTAGAGGACACGCCAACAGCCACCGCCACAAACCCTAGCGAGATCGCAATCTCGCCATTGTTGTAATCGCAACTCGCCATCAATAACAGACAAGCAGGAGTAGGGTGTTATCCTCCGAGAGCCTGAACCTGGGTAAAACCTTGCTTGTCAGCCGTCGTGATCACCAACATTCCTCTCTCTCCCCTCAATCAACCCGGGGTGCACAACCCTAGGATTTGTCGAGTTACACCCTCGTCAATTGCCTTCCGTATGCCGAGTTCTCCTACAACAACATCTTCCAAGCAAGTCTAGGCATGGCTCCCTTTGAAGATCTCTATGGGCGCAAATGCAGGACTCATCTGAATTGGTCTCAAGCTGGTGAACGTCAATTCTTTGGTCCTGACATCATCCAGGAGGCTGAAGAAAAGGTTCACATCATTCGTGACAATCTGAAGATTGCCCAGTCTCGACAGAAAAACTATTATGATAGCAAGAACATGGACATTGTCTATGCACCTGGTGATCAAACTTACCTTCGTGTCACTCCTCTGAGAGGCACACAACGATTTGGCATCAAAGGCAAGCTCGCTCCGCGTTATGTTGGGCCTTACAACGTTCTTTCATGGCGTGGTGATTTGGCTTACCGTCTGGAACTGCCTCCAAACCTCTCCAAAGTGCACGATGTCTTTCACGTGTCACAACTCAATAAGTGCTTCCAAGATCCAGGACGTGCACTTGATCATGGATCGATTAAACTTCGAGAAGATCTTTCTTATGTGGAACAACCTATTCGCATTCTTGATGAAGCTGAATGTCGCACCCGTAACACTAGTGTCAAGTTCGACAAGGTTCAATGGTCTCATCATTCTGACAAGGAAGCTACATGAGAACGTGAAGACCACCTCCGTGCCGAGTATCCCGACCTCTTCGTTGCTCCATGAAGAATCTCGGGGCGTGATTCCTTTGAGGGGGGGGGGGAGTGTTGTAACATCCCAAATGTAGACATTCCAAAAATGTTGTGTTTGTGGTGTAATAAAATTTATCAGCATGGTATCATTTCATTTTGTCTGCACAATTAATTAAATTGTTGCATTTAAACTTAAACCACACTTTTAAATTCAAATGCATTTAAATATTTCAAATGAGATGTTACAAATATTTCTTGCAACTTTCAAATTCAGTAAATTAAATTATCTATTTGAAAATATAAAAGTTTGTCAAAAGGTTTCATCTCTTTTTCCTTTTCCATTTTGTTTTAAAATACAAAAACATAAAAGAAATAAAAAGAAAAAAAAAACAACAGAGAAAAAAAAAGAAAAGGGACTTACCTGGCCGAGCTGGGCCAACTTCTGGCCCAACCACCCCAGTCCACGGCCCACCTCGCTCGTCTCCCACCTCCGTACAGGAACCTCACTTTACAGCGAGGCATGGAGACACTGCCCCTGCCCCAACCGAGCCACCACCTGCCCCCTCCTCTCTTTAAGCACCCCACATCACCCCACGGAACCCTAGCTCCCCTCTTCCCCTCCTCGCGCCGCCGGCCCCTCTTTTTCCCCTCTGCTATCCAACAAAAAAACCCACCGGAGTTGCCGAGTTGCCGCCGCCGATCTTCCTCCTCTCCGACCTCCCCGACCCAGCTCCTCCCGCCACCGGCCTCCCACGGTGAGCCGCCGTCGTCCCCTCTCTTCCCACCTCCATTTTCGGTCTCGATTCGTCCGGATATCTTTGACGCCGGAGTAGCTTTCGCCGGCCATGGCGACGCGCACGAGTCCGAGGCCACATCCCCTTTCTCACATCTGGGCATGAAAACGGAGGCGCCACACCACACACACACACACACACACCACCTGCTCGGACGCGTCCAGCGCCGCTGGAATTGGTCGCCACCGGCGAGAATTGTTCCGCCGTCGCCGGTCTCTGGTCCGTAGTTTTCAGTTTCGTCAGGTTTCCATGTCAGGTTCCAGTGTAAAGAACACCCGAAGTGTAGATTGGCAACAACACTCTTCAGCTCTTCTGGCTAGCTCATGGAAGCCATCCGTGCTCACGAGATCTCGGGTTCGAACCTCCAGGGCGAGTGGAAAAAGCCCATTTTTTCACGCCACTGACAGCGCGGCCCCACCTGTTAGCGACAGTGGGCGCCAGCGCATCGACCTCCACGCCAGTCAGCCTGGCCCCACACGCCCGCCGCTCCGACTAGAGCACTGCTCGGTGAGGTGCCACACCACACACACACCCACCACCTGCACTTCCTGTTCTCCTGCTTAAACCCTCACCAGAGCGTTTCTATCACAGACAGGTCCCTGTCTTTTGCAGAAACAACCCTAGAACTAAAAATGCAATAACTTTTAATCTATAACTCCAAATATCTTTATATGTTTTATTATCAGAAAAATGCAATGAACATTAATATAACATTATTATGTCATTTTGCATCATTTTTAATGCTTAGTTTAATTTAACAAATGCAACTATATAAATAAATATGGAATGTGTGGGGTAATAAATATACAATGTCCTAATTCCATTTAATTTGATCATATGACCTATGCCATATCTTGCCATGCTAATAAACATTTAAATTGATGTGTATATAAATAATTTGCACCATAATTAATTGCCGGGATTTTCATCCCCGCTTTCATGTGACCTAATCATCGCATACCATATTGCAACATCAATTGTTTGTGCATTTCCTTTATTGATTATTGTTTCCTATTGTCTTTGTTTGGCTTTTCTCTAGGTTGACGTTGATGTGCCTTCTGCGAGTACCTACGATACTGAGGTTCCAGCTTTTGTGCCGGGACACGAGCTGCCAGGCAAGCTTCTGCTAACATGTTACACGACTGTTTGCTTTTCATCCTTGCCTTTTGATCTCTGCTATCCTAGTTTCCGACTCTTGAACTGCGATCCCATCACATGTTTATCCTGCAGCCCATACAACTTTATCCCCACATCCCATCACATGTTGTATGTTTATCTGTTAGCCTTGCGAGTCGTAGTGTATGCTTAGAGTTGGTTGTGCGATTCTTCTGTCGGTCTTATATTTCATATGCTTAGCATGATATGTTATTCTACCTTAATAAAATGTTGTCTTATATTGGGGTATTATAATTAAAAGATAAGGCACCGGCGGAAGGCCTTGTGAGGTGCTTTGTTCCGCTAAGTGTCGACCTAGGAACTGAGATTTTGTCCTCGGATCCAACTTTGAGCGCACTAACCACTTGTGGGTGGCCCAATGCCCCCCCGCCCCCCTCGACTTTGACTGGAACTTCAACTTCTCCGGGAGCCGCACCTAGTTCGGGTTTTCCATTTATCTCATATGCATCGATACTAGTGAAGTATTTTACTTTGGTGGTGTGCCTTGTTACATGCATATAGGGCGCGGCCTGTTGGTGCGGAGGGTGTGTCCTGCGGGAATCCGCACCCTTTTGGTCGGGACCAGCATTGCTCCCGTGGCTCCATGGACTTGTCGCGGAGAAGGAATGAGTCTTGTTGAGAGGCCCTAATGTTTTTGACTGGGTTGATCATGCGAGTATGGGAACAGTAGTGCACGCCTGCAGGGTATAATCTTATCGATGAGCCGTGTCCACGGTTATGGACGACTTGGTGATGATGCTGGCTAACAAGATCTAGACAACTTACACCTAATCATTGTTAATTAACTTGACTAGTAATATAGAATTACTTTCACCATAATTGGTAACTAAAACTGTTCAATGTGTGAGTTTCCCGAATTATTTCCTCATACTTGGTTGAGGGGGTTAATCTGAGAATGGGTTATGATTGGTGTTAGTTGTAGTTTTCTACCTATGCGCTCTCTTATCCCTCTCTAAATAGACGAAAGTTGTAGCGTGTCTCTATTAGGTTGCTAGTGCTGCTGCCGCTAAGTCCACCTAAGCCCATACTTTGGGAGTCTTTCAGTTTTGTAACTTGTTAGCTTTAGCTTGTTCGATACGCTCCGGTGTATTGACCGGTTCGCGGGCTGTGATTTTCTCTGCAGTTGAGGATTCTCCGTACGACCAGGTGGGTGGCTACTACGTGGAGTTCGACGATGAGATCTACGACGAGTAGTTAGAGTTCCCCTGGGCTTCTTCCTGGTGGACCACGTGGATGGGCCTTCTCTTTTCGTTTCGGCCTTGTGCCTCTTGCTTCTTGTCTATACTCAGACCGGCATGTTTTTTGCTGCATGATGTAATGTTGGGACATGTGTTCTCTATTTGCTGATATTCAATATTTTTGCTCAGTGAGAGCTTTGGATACTTATTTTCCTTTCTTTGTGTCTTAGGTTTATCCTGTGATTTCCATTCTGTTAAAAACCGACTCGTATACCATGTGTGTATGTTTGAAGTATACGAGTTAGGATTTTGGATCTCTTGCGTGCGCAATCGTGAGACGTACGTGACGTTGGGATCGCTAGGAGCTGTCGGCCGATGATCCATTCCGAGCCAGGCCTGCTTTTATTCCTGGGTTGGGTAACCCCACTATGCTCCTAGTTGTGTGGCCCAACCAATACGTCTTGTTTGTGACGTCTGAATACAAGGTCTGACATGCTTCTCTATGGCTTCTCTTTTAGGTCCTGAGACGCGTCGTACCGTTAGTTTGACAAGCCTAGTTCCTGGACTGAGTTGGAGAGAGTGCTCGGCAAATTCCCTAGATATGCCTGGCATGTCAGCTGCTGGCCATGCAAACATATCCCAGTTCTCACGGAGGAATTCGACGAGCGCGCCTTCCTATGCGGGAGTTAAGCTTGTTGATACCTTGACAGTTTTTGCCTGGTCAGTCGGATGGACCTGGTGCCTTGTCGGTGGCCTGTTTTTTGTGCTCTGGCATGTATGATGTATCATGAAGAAGCAAGAGTTCCTCCAGTGTTTGTTCTGTTCTGAATGTCTCAGAAATTTTATTGAACGCGGTCGCAAGCATCTGACCTTTTAAAATTTCTGCTGACTGTGATTACTCCCTTTGGCCCTGGCCTTTTTAATTTGAGGTATGCGTAATGTGGTATTGCCATGAATCGGGCGAACGCTGGTCGTCCTAGTTGAAGGAGATATGCCCTAGAGGCAAATAAATAAGTAGTATTTGTTGCATTATCTCGTAAGTTTATAATAGGTTTGTGTATTATGCTATAACTGTATTAATCGGAATTATTAATACACGTGTGATACATAGACAACCAGGTCCCTAGCAAGCCTCTATATGAGCTAGTCCATTGGGCAACAGTTGATCGAGATTCCCGATCAAGGACAATGACGTCGGTTGACAGTGGGGTCATCTTGTTAGTTGAATAAGATGGTGGACATACGCAAAGTATTGCGATAAGATCGTTTTACGATGTTTATCATTTGCAATAGATAAGAATATGATAGCTCATTCCTTAGACCGTGAGACCGTACTTATTGATGCTTCGTAGGGGTGCTTTGAGAGCATCAAATGTTGTGTCTTATATAGCATGACAATAACCGTGTCCATCTTGGGTATTCCGAAAGAGCATCAAGACGTAAGGATCAAGAGCGGGATTTGTTCATTCTTGTAATGGAAAGATACTCTGGGCCCACTCGGTGAGATTACATCTATATAGTTGCGCAGCTTATGACAAGGTCATGGAGATGTAATGTCGCAGACGAGTTAATAACCTTTGTCGGTAATGAGATACAACAAAGACATCGGTTTGTCTACGATCATATCTCGGACAAGGTAGTATCGCAGAAACAAAGGGAATGAATATCATGTTTATGGTTCAACGATGATATTCGTAGAATGCACAGGGGCCTTCATATACATCCAGGTATCCCTGACGGTCATTGGTGAGCGGAGTGTCTCGACCATGTCTGGAGTGTTCTCGAACCGTAGCGTAACAAACTTAAGGTCTTAGCGACGCCAGGAGTTAGGTTCTGGAATAATATAGGTTTTTGTTGGAGAGAGAGAAATGATCCGGAAAGAGTTCCGGTGGTCCGGAAGGAGTTCCGGGAAGGTCTGGAAGAGTTCCAGAAATGTCCGAAAGTTGTTCGGGTGGTTCGGAAATTGTTTCAGGGTCACGGGATATTAAATAGTATTTAAATATATTAATTATTAATTAATTATATTTTATATTAATTTAGGAAAGGTGGGGGTTGGGCCCCCTAGTCCGAGTTTGACTAGGAGGGGGGCCAGCCCATGGGTGGTTCGGCCGAACCCCCCTTCCCTCTTCTCCTTTAGTCCCACATGGGGGAGCCAGGGAGTTTGCACACCCCCTCCCCCCTTTATATAGCAAGGCATATTAATTAGATTAATTCATTGGAAAATACAATTAATTGTATAGCAGGCCAGCCGAGCTGTTTCTCCGCCCGTTTTGCCCCCTCTCTCCACCTAAGCTATACCGCCGGGCGCCGTTGCCCTGCGGGATTCCAGATAAGATCTACCCCTGCGATTTCAGCTGGATCTGAATGACCGGGGGTTGTCGCTAAGCTCCGTATGTTTGCGAGTGCTCGGAGGTAACTCTTTTTGAGGAGCCTGGGTGACGTCGTCTCGCCCCTGCAGCCTCCGCGCCACCCCCTATGCCGCCGGCGCACCTCCCTGGTGCCGGTGCTCCGCCATCATCCGCCCGACGCCCGTCAACGCAAATCATCGTCGACACCCCGGCGTCATCGTCTTCGTCATTGTGGCAAGTTCTCCGGGACCTCGAGGTCGGCTACGTACGACTTCATCGTCAACGCTTGTGCGGGAGCGTAATCCCCGCTATCGGTCTACATGGAGGTAATGTAACCCGTTCCGCCACCGTTATCACATGTACTAGATAGATAGATCCTGGCTAGTTAGGGTTTCATACGCTAGAAAATTATTGTTTTCTGCACCGTAACCCCTTCAGTAGTATGGCGTGGTATTGTGACCTCCAGTCGACAATTTGAATTCCATTGTTTCGGTGCGGAAGTGCGTTGCATCTCCAAATGTGACATCGAGATGTATCGTGCCTTTTCGCACAATGGCTTTGCCTGGAACTATGCCATGAAAAGTATTTGATGATGGAGGTAAATTGTCGACTGACCTATTCATCTGGCGCAGTGTGTCGACGAAGATGATATTGATGCCACTTCCACCATCCATGAAGACCTTGGTCATGTTGTAGCTTCCTATTTGAGCTTCTAGTACCAGGGCGGAATGACCTGGCCTATATACAGATGGTTGCTGGTCCTCTCGACTGAATGTGATTGTTGTTTCATATCCGTAGAGGTATTCTGGTACAGCTGGTGGTGCCATGACCGCCATGTTGACATGCCTGGTGTGCAGTTTCTGTTGCCTGTGGGACGGTCGCCCCTTCTGGATCATGTATGCTTGCCTCTGGTGACTGGAGTGCCGATCTGTCGACTTTTGGTGTGTGTAATATACAGCTCATGCGGGTTGCACTTACGGTCATATGATGGTGGTGGTGGTAATGCTATGCCTTGTGATGTGGGTACCATATGCTCGAATGCATTGCTCCTATGCCTTTTTGCGTATTTGATTGCCAACTTCTCGAATTCTCGACAGTTTTTAATCTTATGACTTGATATTAATCTTCCCGTCTCTAGGTCTTTGAATAAGTGCAATCTACATGGATTCTCTATTCTTGGATCTAAACGTTGTTGTCCATCTTGTTTGCCGTAGCTTCCGCGTTGATCATGGTTTTTGGTGTCATGCCGGTAGACTGGTCTATCGTTCTTGTAGCTAATTCTGGCTTCTCGACGGTCGTCTTGTTTTCTGTCATCTTCATTGCGATCATTATGCGAGTATCCTGCTGCCATGTATTTGACATTGTCTTTGCCCCTGCGGTCGTGATCGCGTCGTCGTCGCTTGTTGTCCCTATCTCGGCGATCTCGGTTGTCTTGGTGGTCGTGACTGTCTCGTCAATCGAGATGTCGATGTGGTGAGTCTGGAATTTTTCTCTAGACTGGGTCTTCGCCATCCGCCCACTCGGTTGCTAGTTTCATGAGTTTCGCCTTTTTTTTTGGCTTTTGTCGTCCGAGTGCTTCCCTGAAATCTTTTCTGTAGACTCCATTCGTGAAGGGGTCCATTGTTCTGTCTTCTGATATTGCGCCCACAGAGTTCCTGATGGAGGTCCACCTTCTGATGTAAGACCTGAGCGTCTCGTCTGTCTTTTGATGGCATGCTCTTAGTTCCTCAAATATTTTCGACCTTTCGTAGAGAGGGTCGAAATAATTTATGAAGTCTTCCTTGAAGTGCTCCCACTAGTCGTAGGCTCCTGCAGGTAATAATTTTAGCCGGTCGCGGGTTGTGCCTTCGAGCATCAGCTGTAGATATTGTAGTGTCATTGTTGTTGTTCCCCGTTGGCATATGACTGCTAATTTGTAGTCCTCTAACTAGCCTGAGGGCTCTTCTTGGAGTTGAATTTTGGCATGGCTGGTAAGCCAAACTTCTTCGGTAATTTTGCCTCTTGTATCCGTCAAGTGAAGCATTGTGCTCCAAACGGACCTGTGTTGCGATAGTCAGGCGAATCACGACTGCATGATCCCCTAGACCTGCTCCTTGATCGGCTTCTTGATATGCGATGGCTTGAGCTTTTCCTGCCACTGCTTTGCTGAGGACTGCGACTATTACGTCCTCTCGAGTGACTTTGGCTTCGCCGTCGCCTTCCGCCATTCACCAGTTCTTTTGCTGCAATTTATAGCGCTGTCGGGGGGCTGCCCTTGGGGTGGGGCAGACCCCGGTCCAGATCAGCAGCATGGCTACATGAATTGACCTTTGGGGGTGAGCAAGGGTTGTCCTGTGGTGCGCCGAAGGGGCAACTTGGCCTTTCGGGACTGGTCAGGGCCAGAGTGTCTCCTGGAGGACGCAAGGGTCATCGATGGAAGCTATAAATATACCCCCAGACCTCCAGGAAAGCATAAACACCAGCGGAGGGTTCCTCTAAGAACTAACTTCTCAAAGATGTCTTTGGTGACAGCCTAAGACATCTTCGGGAGGCTAGGCCAAGAGATACTCCTCCTAAGTCGCTATCCGGATGAGGGGTGGAACTCGGGCGCAACCGGAAGGGCTCTTGGACTTCTCGATATGTCGGAGTCCTCCGGTAAGATCCCGGGTGGAGGAGAACCCGGATGGTCCGGGTGGACGTCCCGGGTAGATACTAACCGACTTACCTATCTCGGTCCTGGCGAGTTATCTTTGTTGTGCAGGAAGGATGTGCCGAATTGAACAAAGGGTAGACCGACGTGGGGGCATGTCGGTCAGAAGTCAGAGATCTGGTGCAGGCTTTCCGCCTGACACGGGGGAAAGTCCCGTTCCTCCTGACACGGAAGTATGGTCACCTCCCGCCTGGCACGGGAGCGTGTCAGCCGGTACGATGAGGCTACGACAAGATCGGACATGCCTAGCCCGGCAATCCGAAAAGGCGCATGGGCGAAGACATGTCTTGTCTCTGACAAGGGGACAATGATGATCCAGGACGACGCCTACGGTCCTTGCCGGAACGATGACGGCAGGGCTATACCGGGTAGCACGGCGGCTAGGTCGCACTAGCCGGTGACGACATAACCGTTAGCCCGTTCCGGTGGGACCATGCCGGATTAGGGTTTCCGGCCCTCCCGGCCGGAACTGTATAAAAGGCGCCATAACTCTTCCTGTGGAGAGATGACCAACTTGAGAGCCAAAACTATAGTCTCATTTACTATCAGGGCATTTACTTCCTTCCCTTCTCTAGTTCATCTAGTTGATCCCCAAAAGAGGTCAAGGAGCATGTTGTAGATCTTGTACCACACTTATATTGAGAGGAAAGGCAGGAGTAGGGGTGTTACCTCCTCACGAGGGTCTTGAACCTGGGTACATCGTGTGTGTGACTTTGCCTTCGTGCATTTGTTTTGATTTGGTAGATCTTTGAGTGTGTTCTTCGGTGATCTTGTGCGTTTCGGCATCTCCTACCGTGTGAGCACCTTAGCTCGCTAGCCCTCCCCAAATCCACCAGCGTCCATCGGCCCCACACATTAGCCATCCCATGGCATCTGCCGTGATACCACCACGACAGTTGGCGACCACCGTGGGGCAGGTAGAGGCGATGGCTGGTGTTCACATCCGGACGGGTTCCACCGTTCCCTCCGGCATCCGAGTTCTCTCCGGCCTGGTCGTCAGGCTGGGCGAGATGGATTTCGTCAGCGACAACGCCGATTGCTTCCGGAACAAGCCTTTTCCGGCGAACGGCTGCCTCATCGACTTCGGCGTCTTCACCACCTACGTCGCCACCGAGATCGTCTGCAGGTATCCAAACACTGTCCTAGAGGCTGAGGATCCCCCCCATGATCCGCGCCGCCGGGATCAGCGTATCGATCGCCCCGCATACTACGTCACGGTCATGATGGTTGAGGTAACCGAGGAGGTGTTCCAGGACGCTCCCGACGGCGACGCCGGCAGAGGCCGAATTCGGTTGGCAAAACCTCCTCAGGAGAGAGGTGATGCCCGAGATGGCGACCCCTAGCAGTCAGAACCTCGCCGCGAGCCGGATCCCCTCTCGGGTCTAGTCGCCAAGTTGGTTGTTCCCTTGACAGCTGATGCTGATGCCCAGATCACTTCGGCTGATTTGGAAGAGCATCGTAGGATGCTGCATGCTGAGGCGCAAGAGATCGCCGAGATTAGGCGTGAGCTTAGTGCTAGTCTCCGTGAGTACAACGCCGCTCACGGATTTCCTAGGTTAGATTCCCGGGACAAACGCATTGCCGATCTGCGCAAAAAGGCAAGATGGTGAATGATGAGTTGGCTGGTGGCGCAGCACCTAGCCATAGCCGATGGGATAGTTTGATCTCGGCGGAAAAACCAGTGTACAACTCACCTGCCAAAACTCTTAGGGCTGCTGAGGCAGCTATGGCCGAGTTGGCTGGGCTATCCGGTGATGCTCTGCGCAAGCAGCAGGAGCGGGTCAACGAGCTAGTCATAGAAGCTAACCGACAGAACAAGGCTTTTAAGAAAAAGAAACTGGGCGCTGGCTCCCAGGTGTACTCGGCTAGGGCCGAGAGAAATAAATAGGGCGGAGAGGCTTCATCTCCGCATCCGAGTAGGAGCAAAAGCAAAAGCCGAAGCCGGAGCCGAGGTTCCGGGAGCAACAAGCAATTGCAGACAGACGACCCGGCCTTTGCTGGAATCCAGCAAGCCGGACAGAACAATCCCGGTCAGGCTCAGGGTAGCCAAGGTGGTGGTAACCGAGGTGTAGGAAACAATGTCCCAGCTAGCCGTGGTAATCCACCTCGGAATCCACCACAAAGTCAGGAAAACCGGCAAAGAGATGCCGCCTCCGTCCCACAGCAAGCTGTAGTTCCTGTGGTCAACCGGCATGATGATGGCAAGTCGAGGTTGCAGCAACTCGGATACCAGCCTAACGAGAATCCTCTAGGATCCCGGATAGGTACTCGGCAGCTAGATCCAGCTGATGGCAGGTTCAGGCTCGACCGGATTCACCAATCCGAGTTGGTAGAAGAGGAAGGCCCTCCGGGACCTGCTTGCTTCGGACCTCAGATCATGCGGGAGCCTGCTGTGCGAAATTTTCAGCTCAATCAGGGTGCCAAGACCTATGACGGCAGCTCAAAGCTGGAGGATTGGTTGACCGACTATGTAACGGCAGTGAGAATAGCCGGTGGAAACAGACGCTGGGCGGTGCGATATGTGCCGCAGATGTTGGAAGGACCTGCCCGGATTTGGCTGAATAACTTGAGAACTGACAGCATAGACTGTTGGTTAGATTTCGAGGAGGCCTGCATTAGCAACTTCACCAGCACATACAAGAGGCCCAACCGACCTCAGCAGCTTGCCATCTGCAAGCAGAGGGACAATGAGACTGACCGAGAGTACCTTACTCGGTGGAGCAACATTCGTAATTCTTGCGAAGGGGTTGCCGAGGCGCAGGCCATATCATGGTTTGCGCAAGGATGTCGACATGGCTCCATGCTTTGGCAAAAGTTGCAAAGAAAGATGCCGTCAACCTTGGCAGAAACCATGTGCATCGCCGACACCTACACGCTTGGAGACCCCATGCAACCCCTGGTGGATGTCGGAGACTCCAACAGGAGGAATGCCGGGAATCAGCGCTCAGGGCCTAGCAGGAACCATGACCACCATGATTTCGGTCAAAAGAGGAACCAGCCCGAGTTCCACTATGCCTCGCAGCATGTCGCAGCGGTAGGCCGAGATCAGGGGGGTGCCGGAAATAATCAGCGGCAGAAAGTGACTGACCCGGCTTGGGGTCAGAGCCAAGTGGTGCAGAAGACTTGGGTGGACCAAAAGAAACCCCTGACGTATAAGGAGATGCTGAACAAGCCATGCTGCTACCATACATTGGAATCCAACAAGCCTGCAAATCACTCTACTCGGCAATGCAGCTGGTTCCAGCGCACGTTGCAGGAAGGCAGCGCTGGGGCTACTCGGCCGGATGCTCCGGCATCACGGCCCAACATTTCGAGGCCTCCTCCACCACTATCCGGTGCCAATGCAGTCCGGGTTAATCAACCCACCCAGAGACCTCCTCTCCCTCGGCCAGTAAATATGGTAAATGTCAGAAATGACAATGGTGCTGGTCCGCGTAACCAATCCGGGCACCAGCAGGGAAACTACCGGGAGGCACATCAGAGCTATGTGGTCTTTGTGACTGAGCCCACTGACCGGAAGAGTGTGCGACAGCATGCTTTGGAGGTAAATGTTGTGATCCCGGCGGTACCCAAGTTCCTGCACTGGTCCGAGATGGAGATCACCTAGAGGCGGAAAGATCATCCCCGGGTTATGCCCAAGCCTGGTGGTTATGCTCTGGTGGTAGATCCGACATTCGTCGGGCCAAGTCTCAACGTCCGTTTCAGTCGGGTCCTGATTGACAATGGTAGTGCCATTAACATTATGTACAAGGATACCATGTTGAAGCTAGGGGTGTCCATGAACACACTGCTCCCAACCGAGAAGACTTTCCATGGCATTGTGCCCGTAGTTTCCTGCTCACCCATGGGCAAGATTTGGGTCGAGGTGTTGTTCGGAACCCGGGAAAACTGTCGGACTGAGAGCTTGGAGTTTGAGGTCGTGGACCTCAAAAGTCCCTATCATGCGCTCATCGGTAGGCCGGCATTGGCCAAGTTCATGATCTCCACTCACATGGGTTATCTGAAGATGAAGATGCCGGGTCCAAATGGAGTAATCACCATCGCGGGAGACCACAAGCGCTCCATGGACTGTGCATCTGCCGGTTCAAACTTAGCCGAATCCCTGGTCATAGCTGAGGAGAAGAAGAGAATCCAGCAGGTGGTTGCACTGGCCAAGACCTCGCAACTCGGCATGCCCGGGATGGTGAACCCTGAGCAGAACGCCTCGTTCCAAGCACCAAAGGAAACCAAGAAGGTGGGAGTTGACTGTAGCAACCCGGAGCGCCAGGTCATCATTGGCAGCAACCTGGACAGCAAATAGGAAGGCGAGCTCGTCGGATGAGAGAAGAGCTGCCATCATGGAGCATCTCGCAGTACTTCTGGCTGCCGCGTTCGTGATGGAAGTTCTGCATCCGGATTGGATATCGAATCCAGTTCTGGTTGATAAGAAGAAAGATGATCCCCTCCTGCTTAAGGTGTGGCGCATGTGCATCGACTTCAGCAACCTCAACAAGGCATGCCCGAAAGATCCGTTTCCACTCCCCCGGATAGATCAAGTGATCAATTCCACTGCCGGGAGTGCGCTTTTGACCTTTTTAGATGCTTATTCTGGTTTCCACCAGATACCCTTGAATCCGGATGATCAATTGAAAACTGCCTTTATTACCCCATATGGGGCTTATTGCTATCGTGTCATGACTTTTGGTTTGAGAAATGCTGATGCTACATACCAGAGATGCATGCAAAAATGTTTACATGACCAGATAGGCCGGAATGCCGAGGTCTATGTCGATGACATAGTCATAAAAACAAAAGAAAAATCCTCTCTGATCGAGAATCTGAGGGAGACATTTAAAAATTTAAGAAAATTTCAGATGAGGTTGAATCTGGATAAATGTACATTCGGTGTTCCGGCAGGCAAGTTACTCGGTTTTCTCATATCAAGCGGGGGACTGAGGTCAACCCGGGTAAAATACGTGCAATCGAGAGCATCAAATTGCAGGCATGTCTCAAAGATGTGTAAAAATTCACAGGCTGCCTGGCATCCCTAAGTCGGTTTCTGAGCCGACTAGGGGATAAAGCCTTGCCCTTATATCTCGTCTGAGATATTATGATTGTGTCTTAGTCGAGCGTCTCAATTACCCAGAAGGATGTTCATGTGGGAGAAGAGTCTCACTCGGCTGCGCAGTTGAAGAATTACGCCCGGGTTCTTGATTATGCGAAGAAGAAGGTTGCTCAACTGGAGTAGGAGCTCAAAGCAACCCGGACAGACATAGAAATTCTTCGAGGGAGGCCTTCTCTGTCTACCCAGAGAGAAAAATATGTTCTCTATGAGATGGACGACTCAAACAGACAACTTGAAGGTATTAAATATGTCGACTTGCTTATTGCGTATGTGTGAGTTGCACCTAATATCTGGTCAATTTACTATGTCTGCAGTTTTTCTGGATGATTCCAAAGCTGAAACTGCCCGCGTGGCGTAACGTCTGGAAGATGCTACTCGGACGGCTGTCATCGGTCCTCAATACTTCTGGCTTGACACGTACCACGCCACCATTCTTGCCACTCTAAAGGATCGCGTGTGGCGTGGTGCTATTTTGCTGGAGCGTTGCCGGGCAGCATTCATGCGGGTGAATCATTACCTATTTCCTGAAGGTCCTCAACCGCAAAGGATTCACGCCCTAGTCAATTTGTTTCGTGCTTCTGAGCCGATTCGAGAGGTTGTGACCCGGCGGGTTGTACTTGGAGCCAACGCTGCATTCGCGTCTAGGCGGAGCCAAGATTCTGGGTGTGCCTCCACTTCTTCGACTCGGTCAGAGCTTCGACTATCAAGCGAAGATATGGAGTGGACTCTTGCTACTGCTGAGAGATTGATAAGTCGGGCGCATAAGCAGCTGATCGACTCCAACCTGCTGTTGAAGGATGAGGATACTTAGCTTTTTGTCTTTATAGATTTTTGCTGTATAGGATGCTCAGTATAGGGATCTAGCCCCCGAGTGTATCGAGTGGGATTTTGTTTGTATGTATGCTTATGGTAGAAATCCACCGTCCGTATTTGTTGGACGCTTGCTATGTGCTCTGTATTTGGGACGCGGTCCCGGAGTGTACCGAGTGGGGTTTAACTTATATGTATGCTTATGATAGAGCTCCCTCCTATGCCTTTGTTGTACGCTTGTTATACGCTCCATAATCGGGACACAGTCCCTGGGTATATCGAGTGGTCGTTTTGTTGTTCTTGACGTATATGAATTGCTAGATTTTGTGGCCTCCATAGCGTTCAGGCTATTTGCTTGTGTTTTGAGTAATGTGCAGCCCCAGAGTGTATCGAGTGGGATTTTTGCGCCTCGTTGTAACGATAAATTATGTAAGAATGGTATGGGTAACACTTTTTCTTTATAAATCTTGACCAACAAGCCGCCTCACTAAAAACCTTCCAGCCACATTTGGTACCCTGTAAGGAAAAGAGCGCGTCTTAAACCTGCTGGCCTTTTTGATACATGAGCTTTTGCTACATCGACTAGATGTTTTTGCTAAATGTGAAGGGGTTACGGTGCAGAAAATAATAAATTTTCTAGCGAACGAATCCCTAACTAGCCAGGATCTATCTATCTAGTACATGCGATAACGGTGGCGGAACGGGTTACATTACCTCCATGTAGACCGATAGCGGGGATTACGCTCCCGCACAAGCGTTGACGATGAAGTCGTACGTAGCCGACCTCGAGGTCGCGGAGAACTTGCCGCGATGATGAAGTCGATGACGCCGGGGTGTCGACGATGATCTGCGTCGACGGGCGTCGGGCGGAAGAAGGCGGGGCGCCGGCACCGGGGGGGGGGGGGTGCGCCAGCGGCAGAGGGGGGGGGGGGGACGTGGCGCGGCGGCTGCAGGGGCGAGACGACGTCGCCCAGGCTCCTCAAAAAGAGTTACCTCCGAGCACTCACAAACATACGGAGCTTAGCGACGACCCCCGGTCATTCAGATCCAGCTGAAATCGCAGGGGTAGATCTTATCTGGAATCCCGCAGGGCAACGGTGCCCGGCGGTATAGCTTAGGTGGAGAGAGGGGGCAAAACGGGCGGAGAAACTGCTCGGCCGGCCTGCAATACAATTAATTATATTTTCCAGTGAATTAATTCAATTGATATGCCTTGGTATATAAAGGGGGAAGGGGGTGTGCAAACTCCCTGGCTCCCCCATGTGGGACTAAAGGAGGAGAGGGGAGGGGGGTTCGGCCGAACCCCCCTTGGGCTTGTCCCACTCCTGTACCAACTCGAACTAGGGGGCCCAAGCCTCCCCTTCCTTAGGTGGTGCGGCCCCCCCTCTTAGGCCCTCTAAGGGCCCATGTAGGTGGGAGCCCCCTTTTTCCTTTATTTAATTAATATTAAATTAATATAAAAATCCCATTAATTCATAATTAATATATTTATATATAATTCAACATCCCGTGAATCCAAAACAATTTCGGAACCACCCGAACAACTTTCGGACATTCCTGGAACCATTCCAGACCTACCCGGAACTCCTTCCGGACCACCGGAACTCTTTCCGGATCATTTCTCTCTCTCCAACAAAACCTATATTATTCCAGAATTTATCTCCTAGTGTCGCTAAGACCTTCAGTTTGTTACGCTACGGTTCGAGAACACTCCAGACATGGTTGAGACACTCCGCTCACCAATGACCGTCAGGGATACCTGGAAGTATATGACGACCCCTGTGCATTCTACGAATATCGTCGTTGAACCATAAATATGATATTCATTCCCTTTGTCTCTGCGATACTACCTTGTCCGAGATATGATCGTAGACACACCGATGTCTTTGTTGTATCTCGTTACCGACGAAGGTTATTAACTCGTCTGCGACATTACATCTCCATGACCTAGTCATGTACCGCCCCATCTTTTAAATAAAGATGGAAGACCTGTGTTATGTGCTAGTCCCTGGATCACTGCCAGCACCACAGTACAAAATATATAGTATCATTGCACAAGTATCAAATTACTACAACGAGATCCAAAAATAGCTAAGTATAGCTTTATTACAAAGTGCATAGTCATGAAGACTAGCTGAAATGTTCCGAGTTCACAACGAAAGTAATAGCAATGAGCCTCATCTTCTAGCATACACCACAGGCAGACATGTTGGGTGTAGAATCGAGTCCAAACTCACTCCTCATCAGAATTACCTGCACATTTGAATATGCAGCCCCCGTAGGAGGTCAATACAATGAAATATTGGCAAGTGACTATGGTGGAGAAATTATGAGAAGTCTAATTCTATATGCATAATTGGCTTGGTGGAGTTGTAGGCTATTTTGTAGAAAGCCAGTTTTCTCCTATCTTTTGTAAAACAATTTTGTTTCTCAAAGACTTGGCACCAAGGGATGAAGCCCAAGTGCTCCAACAATTCTTTCCTTGGTCAAATTTTACTTTATGAAAACTATGATGAGATTCTTCCGTCCATCCTTGTCCAGTTGCTCGAAGTAGTCCATCACCGGGGACACGGCTGAGTACTCAGATTGTCGACTCTGCAGAGGTTGTGCACTTTCACCTTGAGACTCAATTAACCCAAACATCCCATACACGCGGAGTGCATTAAGGAAAGGAGAGAATTGAGACAAGAACTTTCAGAAGAAGAATGCAACCATACTATCAAGACCCGTTCCACCTACCAACTCTACATCTGCTTGTCAAGCTGACAGGTTGCACTCTCTCAACTTAGTAATTCTAGACAGAGCCCATTGTCAAAAGGCTGCACGGGAAGCTTCTAAACTTGGAGGGACTTAGAAATCTCTTTGTTTCTGGGTGGCCGTCCACAAGTGCGCTTCTGGGTGACAACCACCATGCTCATGGCCCTAAGTAGAATAGACATTCATCCTAGGCAACGACAACCACAAGCATAGTCCCAAAAGCCACTCAACATAAACCAAACAACCAATTCCACCCAGGAAATGCATTTAAAGTTTAACACTTAGCAATATTTCTATAACATGGTAAGTAAACACTTTTTATAGCATAGCTAAGCATCTAATAAAACTTTTGATGGTTGCATGGAAAGGGATGGCTACATACTACTAGGATATTTTCAAAGTGTACTACTTAGCATTATAAGATAGTTCAAAATTCCCTATCATGCATACTACTCAAAATATACTACTAATGCATATAGAAAATATTGGGTAGATTATGAATGTCACTTGCCTTGGTAACAAGAGGAACAAGCACAACAAGAATAACAATCACAAGAAGGGCCTTCCTCCTCTTCACAATCTAGAGACAAACAATAAAACTAAATAAACACACAAACACAACACTTAAAATATCAAGACAAAAATATGTATTCATGCTTGATATGCAATGAACTTAATCAAGACAAAATAATTACAATTTTATTTCCTCTGTTCTTAATGCATGAAATGCAATGATCAATATTTTAATATTTTATTTAATCATTTAAAATATTGAGCATAACATAGAAGTTTTAAGCCCTAAAACCAAATTCTTTAATTCTATTATGAAAAGTTTCAAATAAAACTCAAGTTGCACTCTCTGGACAGAGGGCATTAATAAAATTCTAAAACAATTGGATTTATCTGGAAAGAATTTTATTAATTAAGTTATAGATTTAATAGCCGAAAAGCTAAACAATTAAATTCCGCAATTTAAAATACACTAAAAAGACAAACTAATGAAACCATACTAAACTACATGAGCAGAGCTTTACGTGGGTATAAAATTCATCAAAATTGGATGAACAGATCGAAAGTTATGAATTTTGCAAGTTTGTATTGTTTTTCTGTTTTTAATTATAAAATCCAGAAAAAATAGAAAATAAAAAGGCCACGCGGCGCACTCCGATTGGACGGTACCGGTTCGCCGCGGATCGCGACGCGAACCGTTGGATCTAAAGGAAAACGGACGTTCCAGATCAATCCGATCTAGATCCATTGGATCTAGATCCGACGGCCCAGACGCAAGGGCACGGACGGGCGGCGCGGTTCGCCGGAAAACTTCCGCCCGCGGCGGCGCCCTCGCCGGAGGTGATCTACTACTCGCGAAACGAAGGACATCGGGGGTGTTTTGCTCATCGCTCGGTGCTTGACGACGAGACGATCTCGGTGGCGCGGCAGAGGCGGTCGTAGAAGTCCAATCCCTCCTCCAATGCTCGTCGGAGTTGGAGCAGCGGACGGCGGTGGCGGTTGCGGACGGATGCGTTGACACGCTGCGAAAACAGATGCACGGGCGTGTCAAAAACGTGCGCAAACACGAAAGAGAACGAGGGGAGGGAAGGAGAGGGTCCGGGGTGGTCGTAGGGTTCCGTACGTCGAGCTCGACGGCGGCGGAACCGGCGAGATGCGAGCTCCGTCTGTGTGCAGCCCTGCGGCGATGGAGCTAGGGTTTTGGGCGGAATCAAGCGGCGGGATTGCGGGGTATAAATAGGGGGCGAGGTCACGGGATAAAATCGTTTCTAACGATTCGAATCAATCTCAAGTTTGAGATGAGTTCGGCGCCGAAAATTCCGTCGGGAGGTTGAAAAAGGCACGACGCCAGCGTGCGGGCCCCGCGCGTCAGAGAGAGAAGAGGCGAGGCGCGGGCTGGGCTGCTCGTGGGCCGATGGGAGCTGCGCGCGCGGTAGATAGGGCTCGGCCGGCCCGTTAAGAAATCTTTTTATTTAAACCCTTTTTTTGTTTTAAAACTTTTCAAAACAATTTGATTTTTAAATCTTATCAAAACATTTCAGAAAAATTCAAAAAAATATGCTTTGAAAGCTAATTTAATTTAGAACTTTTTGATATCATTTTGCTAAATAAATAAAATAATAAAATACAGATTATTATAAGGAGCTCAAATAGACCTTTTTATGGAATACAAATTTATTTAAACTTATAATTAAATTTAATTTATTCTTTATGTGATTTCAATGCCATGCCTATATAATGCATGATTCATGAATGCAAAGTTTTAAATTTTTGAGAAATTTGGGATGTTACAGACTAACCCCCTTAAGAGGAAGCTCGCCCTCGAGCTTCGGAAAGGTCAGCAAATAGGTGTGGGTGGTCTTCTCGGAGGTCATCCTCTCGTTCCCAGGTGGCTTCTTCCTCGGTGTGATGATTCCACTGGACTTTGATAAACTTGATGGTTTTGTACGGGTGACTCTTTCTGCTGTTTGTAGTATCTTGATGGGCTTCTCTTCGTATGTCAGGTCACTCTCCAATTGTACCTCCTCGAGAGGTACAGTATCCTTTAAAGGAACTCCCATCATCTCCGGATGACATTTCTTCAACTGACTGACATGGAACACATTATGAACAGCAGACAGAACTTCGGGTAGTTCTAACTCATATGCCACTTCACCTTTGCGAGAAAGAATTTTGAATGGTCCAATGAATCGAGGTGCTAACTTTCCTTTGATTCCAAACCTTTTCACCCCCCGAAGTGGTGACACTCTCAAATAGGTTCTATCACCCACTTCGTAGGTGACTTCTCTACGCTTGGAATCTGCATAGCTTTTCTGGCGTGTCTGTGCTATTTTCAATCTGTCCTTAATTAGCCTGACTTTCTCTTCAGCATCCTGTATTATATCAGGTCCAAAGAAACTCCGTTCTCCTACACCACTCCACAACAGTGGGGTTGTGCATTTCTTTCCATATAAGGCTTCAAGCGGTGCCATCTCAATGTTGGTTTGGTAACTGTTGTTGTAGGAGAACTCAGCGTATGATAAATTATCATCCCAACTAGATCCATAGTCGAGCGCACAAGCTCTTAACATATCCTCTAAAATCTGATTCACTCTTTCAGTCTGACCATCTGTTTGCGGGTGAAAAGCCGTACTGAATTCCAATCTGGTTCCCAAGGATTCGTGCAACTGCTTCCAGAAATGAGAAGTGAACTGGGTCACTCTATCAGACACGATACTCTTAGGAACGCCGTGAAGGCACACAATTCTCTTCATGTAAATATCGGCTAACTTTGCACTAGTATAAGTGGTCTTCACGGGTATGAAGTGAGCTATTTTGGTTAGGCGACAAACAATAACCCAAATAGAATCATAACCCGACCTGGTCCTTGGTAATCCGGTGATGAAGTCCATCCCAATAGAATCCCACTTCCAATCAGGTATTTTCAAAGGTTGTAAGAGCCCTGCTGGTTTCTGGTGTTCTGCCTTTACTCGACTACATACATCGCACTTAGCGATGTATTCTGCTATTTCTCTTTTCAGATTATTCCACCAAAATCTCTCTTTCACATCCATATACATCTTGGTATTTCCCGGATGAATGGAATAAGGTGTCTCATGAGCTTCTTGCAGAATTAACTTCCTAATATCAGGATCATTGGCCACACATACACGTTTTTCAAACCACAAAATCCCTTGCTCATCCTCATGAAATCCTTTAGCTTTGCCTGCTCTTAGATTGACTTTGATCTCTTCTATTTCCTTGTCTCCTTTCTGAGCTTCACGTATCTTGTCCATCAAAGTGGGTTGTACAACTAATGAGGTTACAAACCCTTCAGGTACTACTTCCAATCTGAGGTCCTTGAATGCCTTGCATAAATCCTCGGGTAATTCTCCTGCTGTAAGGCCATTCACATACACTTTACGACTCAGAGCATCTGCTACGACATTAGCTTTCCCCGGATGGTATTGGAGATTTAGATCATAATCTTTAATAAGTTCCAACCATCTTCTTTGTCTCATGTTCAATTCCTTCTGTGTAAATATGTACTTCAAACTTTTGTGGTCCGTGAATACCTCACATCTTTTTCCCATCAGGTAGGGTCTCCAATTTTTCAGGGCATGCACTACTGATGCTAACTCGAGATCATGAGTTGGATAATTTGCTTCATGTTTCTTGAGCTGTCTAGAGGCATAAGATGCCACTCTGCCTTCCTGCATCAACACACTTCCCAAGTCTTGGCGTGAAGCATCACAATACACTTGGAATTCCTTCTCCAAATCAGGTAAGCATAGAACTGGGGCTGAAACCAGACGTTTCTTCAACTCCTGAAAACTGGCTTCGCATGCCTCAGTCCACTCAAATTTCTTCTCTTTCTTTAATAATTCCGTCAAGGCCTTGGCAATCTTGGAGAAGTTTTCAATGAATCATCGGTAGTATCCTGCTAGGCCCAGAAAACTTCGTAATTCTCCAACATTCTTCGTCGGTTCCCAATTAGTTACAGCTGAAACTTTTTCAGGATCCACCACTATACCTTCCTTGGACACCACATGACCTAAAAATCCGACTTGTTCTAACCAAAACTCACACTTGCTGTACTTGGCATACAACCTATGTTCATGTAGTCTATGCAATACTAGACGCAAGTGCTCTTCATGTTCTTTGTGACTCTTGGAGTAGATTAGAATATCATCTATGAACACTACCACAAACTTATCCAGAAAATCCATGAACACTTTATTCATCATATTCATGAAATAGGTTGGTGCATTGGTTAATCCAAACGGCATTACTGTGTACTCATAAGAGCCATATCTCGTAACAAATGCAGTCTTGGGTATATCCATTTCTCTAACTTTCATTTGGAGGTACCCCGATCGAAGATCGATCTTTGAGAAAACGCAAGCACCTTCCAGTTGATCAAATAGTTCATTTATCTTGGGTAACGGGTACTTGTTTTTGATAGTTTGCTCGTTTATATCTCTATAATCCGTGACTAGCCTCTGGGTTTGATCCTTCTTTTTAACAAATAAGACTGGTGCTCCCCATGGCGATGAACTTGGACCAATGAATCCTTTCTGGATATGCTCCTCCAGTTGCTTCTTGAGCTCTTTCAATTCATCGACGGCCATAGGATAAGGTCTTTTAGCTATTGGTCCTGTTCCCGGCTTCAGTTCGATGAGAAACTCTACATCTCTATCGGGTGGCATTCCCGGTAGTTCTTCCGGAAAAACATCTGGGTATTCCTTGACAATAAGCACATCACCAAGGCTAACCCCCTTAAGAGAATTTAGCCTAACCTTCTTAAGTTCGAAAGTTGATCTGAACTTAATCTTCCTTTTCTCTGGGGTGGTGAGGGTGATTGCTCTATTTGCACAGTCTATGATTCCTTCAAAACGAGTCATCCACTAGTGGAAAAAGGGGCACTAGTCCCGGTTCCAGACAGGCTCTAGTCCCGGTGTAGCAACCGGGACTGTCAGGCCGGGACTAGAGCCCCCTGACCCTTTGGTCTCGGTTTAACACGAACCGGGACCGGAGCCCCCCCCCAATGAGCGCAGCGCACGTGGCCGCGGCAGGGCGTGCGGGGGGCGAACCCTTTAGTCCCGGTTCGTAACACGAACCGGGACTAGGGTTTTTATTTTTTTTACATTTCAGGGTTTTGCTTTCTTCATTTCAGGGTTTACTTTTTTTTATTTCTACCGGTTTTCTGGGTAGGGGTTTCGGATGGTACCACGTCGATGCGTGACGGTAGGGGGTTTCGGATGGTACCACGTCGATACTATAGTCGATGTGTGATGGTAGGGGGTTTCGGATGGTACCATGTCGATGCGTCGGGGGTAGGGGTTTCGGATGCTACAACTTCGATGGGAGAAAAACACGCATAAATTATTATACGAACCTAGATGAAGTTGCATCATGCATATATACAATTACATGAAGATCATGTGTGTTGATAACACATACACATTTAAGTACGCGTGGTACATGAATATCACGTTTCCCGGTTCCAGAGACTTAGAAATATTTTGTTACATGGAGATCACTATATATTACATGTCCGCACTAGTCAAAATAGTGTTACTCTCCGATCTCCGGTATGACATCGGTGAGGTAAAATCCCGTCAACTCCTCTGCAATTGCCCTGAAGCGGGTCTTTATTGGTAACTCGTTGCGCTTTCTTGCCAACTGTAAAAAATGATATCACAATGAATACATGAGATATGAAATGAATAAAACTCATCACGATTGATGATACAAAAATAATGTTGTGACTAGAGCTTTATGTACTTCGATACTTCTTTTGCTCTTCAAACTCTCGTTGACCACAGTGTGCATGTACTCGCAAACGAAGAATCCACATAGATCAGTCCCTATTGGCTGTTTAAGGCAAGTCTATAGAAGAATAAAATTTAATAAAATAATAATAAAGTATGATAATGGTGCATGGGACTAGTTATAGTACTACTTACATCGTTAGTACGCCAGCGCAGTTTCTCTGGCCATCCACTGTTCGGATGTTCCGCGAGGAACATTTTCCAAACGCTGCATGACAAGAAAATGAATGAATGAGTCATAAATTCCTTGATATTAGGAAATGAACGAAAGAGGCGATAAGAAAAGAAAGTACCTTGCCACCAAATCAAAACAGGTCTTGTATTGTCTAGGGCATCTTCTTAACGAGTCAAGGACAACAATTTCTCCTTTCCGCAAGTCAATAACGATAAGAATGTAGTGGAAGCTGCGCACGTTTATAAATAGTCATGCATAACTAATCAATTAAACTTAACATCGGGTGAGAAAAATAGAATGTGTAATAAGCAGTAACACTCACTTGAAGTTGTAAGGCCATAATATATATTTTTTGTAAGCTTGTCGCTTGAAAAACATTAGCAAATTCCCCGGTGTATCCTTGTTAAGTATTGGATCAATTATGTTATCTTCATGCATTATAGAGGGGTCAATGAACCCAATGTGGTTGATTTTCTTCTTCTTGCATTCGAGCATCTTCATTCTGCGTAATAAAGCACACAAAATATTATAGAGAGGATTATCACAGACAATGAACGAGTAGAGCTAATTAAAACATTAAATTACAGGAATAGATGACTTACAGACAATAGGAACTTATGATGTTTTTGTCGAGGGCCCGGAGATTGTATAACTGAAAGATTTCGGCGATGTAAAGGACAACGGTGTATTCTTGGAAATAATGCTCTTCCTTAACTGCCATCATGAGAGCGTCTTTATTCGTCTCCTTTACGGTATCCTTGTACCAGGCTTGAAATTGACGCATTCTTGTGGGTAAGTCGCCGTCAACAAAATTCTCCCCGTGAACATAAGTACGAACAACATCCGCGAAGGGGATATCATCTCCCGAATATACCAGCTCCCGCACATTGATGTTTTTGAGAACTCTGTCATCAAGCACCTTGAGCGGGGGGGGGGGCCTACTGTGCGTCTTGTTCTCCGAGTTGGGCAACTTGTTTCCCTTTTTCGATCGATCATCCATCTCTTCGTCATATGACTTACCAATGTTGCGATCATAGTCTGTTGGCGGCGATGGTGGGGGTTTGTATAGGGCATCGATGCAACGGTCAATTTTTTCCTGAGGAATTCCGGAATGTAAATTTTGCAGGAGGCAATTGTTTCGCTAACGCTTTCTGTTTCACGCCAGCAAGCCAGGCATCCGTATGTTCTTTGCATGCGATATCGTTTTCCTCGACAGTTCTCTCCCAAGGTAACTTTGGAGTAGGCGGCGGTGTTTTCTGCTTTCTAGATTTCTTCCTAACAGGAGAACCAGAATGGCGCCTACTCGAGAGCGACTTAACATTCTGGCGGACTGGCACAGACTGCGATGGCCTCGCGCTAGGAACCCTCTCGGGGGGCGGTTGGCTTTGTTGTTGAGCTGGAGATGGACTCGGGCTGGGGTCCCTATCGGGGAGGTGTGGGCTTTGCTGATGGGGTGGAGATGGACTCCGTCTTTGATCCCTCTCGAGGAAGAGTGGACTTGGCTGGTGAGCTGGACTCCTAGAACGAGGAGTAGACTTTGCTTGTTTCTGAAAGGACGATGTATTTCTTGGGCCATAGGGCGAAGGCATGCTTGACGTCTGCCAACGTTTTCTCCTCGTCACCTCCAGGTAACTCAAGTTCCAAGGATTCAAATCCCGGCATAATTTCGTCCACCCCGACACGAGCGTAGCCATCTGGAATTTGACCACAATGGTAGAGTTCTCCAGGTTGAATTACTAAAGCTTGCCCCACCGCCACCTTCAAAGTTATGTTTCGCATTGCTATATGTAGCTCACAACCTGTAGGCTCTGTGATGTCATCCACTGGGTAGGCACCAACGTCGACCTGACGCGTGGAACCAACGCTGCTTCTACGCTGAGATGGGGCGGCATGTGCTTCATGGTCTAATTGGTGCCGCTCCTGAGGTTCCGTTCTTTGCTCCTTCAATGCTTTTATTTCCGCTCGTTGCTCCTTCATTTCACGTTCCAATTGTAATATCCGGTCGGCCTCCTTCTTCTTACCTCTGTTACGGCTTCTATAAGTGTGAGCGGATTCCGGCCACGCAGTGTTAAACGTAGCACCGCCAGGAAAGCCTCGAGCTCGTCCAACATGTTCAGGATTCCCCAGTGCCCGTGTCAGCTCGTCATCCTCTCTATCGGGTTTGAACACACCATTGCGAACATCATTAATTGCTTCTTTAAGCTTCTTTTTTATACGATTAACGAGAACCTTCCATTTTCCCCTTCCAACAATCTCTCCGGTTTTAGGGTCCAACATTGCCCCATGCGCGAACAACCAGAATTTCGACCTCTCGGGCCAGTCAAGTGTCTGTGGACGGACCCCCGATTGAAGCAGTTTTTCTTTATAGGCTAACCACTTAGGAATGGCGCTCTTGTAGCCACCTGTCCCCAATGTATGGTGGTGTTCCTTCAGCCCAGCATTCAATTTATTTATCGTCGATCGGGCCACAGCCATAGGTGATTCCCTATACGCCTTAAACGCCGCCCATTCAGATTCTAACTTCTTCCCTTGTGCTCCACTGAAATCTGGTACTTCTTTTGTTTCTACATATTGATTCCATAACTTTTTCTTCCAGTTCCGGAATTGTTCCGCCATCTTAATAAGAGTCCACTTCTTGAGGTTGTCCTTCTTCACTTTAGAGAGATCTGGCGGGAGGGTGAAATGTGACAACAGCGTGTTATAGACCAAATCCTTAAGAACTTGGTGGACATAACATGGGTCGTCCACATCTGCGACCGCCGGCTTATTACATTCGCGTATGCTGATTGGGATCATGTCCCTAACAATAACTCCAGCTTGACTTATAAATTTGTTGCGGTTCTGTTTTGCTTCGAGCGGTTCGCCGGAATCAGCAATTTCCTCAATCGGTAACTTTGGATCCTCGCTCGTCATTCTTTTTGCCTTGCCTCGAGGAGCACATGGTGGCTGCTTTTTTGCAGATTTGCTCGATCCGGATGGCTAAAAGAAAAATAAGTCGTTAATAAATGCAACATAAATCAATTAATGCAGGTAGTTAACAACAACATATCGCCATATTTATTATAAACACATATACACCTCTCCGCCGGAGTTTGCTATCACCACATCAAAGTCTTGTGACTCGATTCCAAAGTCGTTCAAAAATTGGTCGAAATCATAATCATCTACATCTCCTCCAGCTCGGGCATCATTAAAAATAAGTTGTTCCATTTGGTCTTCCATCTCTTCGTCTCGTTGAAATTGTGCTTCTTCTATCTGCTCGTCTCGCAAGTGCTCCATAGCTCTACCTGCAATCCATAGCTCGGGCATTATAATCAATTTTACATTTATTCATCTGAAAAACATATACAAGTACAATAATTGCAACAAGTATGGATCATATAGCACAACAAGGTGGCAGCGAAGAAAACAGTGTGTGCTCATCTTGCATACCTAACACAAAACTATATATATGGATCATATTTTAGAATTGTGCATATCTAACACAAAATCATCTTTTTCGTACACATTTACAATCATCTCAATTTGCATATCTAACACAACATAATATATTACAATTTCAAGTCATAGCATCCATAAAACAGAATACTGAGAAAACTACAATTATGTAACAAGAAATAGCATCTCATAAAACATGTCATAGCTTTATGATGTCATGAATGTCGAAATCATCCATAGATGGAGGTTTGGTGTAGCAATTGCTGGACGGGTGTCCTAGCATTTTACATGTACTGCAGTATTCACTTCTTTCTTGACTTGTTTCAGCTTCTGGATTAATTACCTTGGCAAGCGTTCCTCTTATCCCCCTACGATAAAAAAAAGCCACCAAATTAATTTGTCTATTATACTTAAGTATACTAGTAGAACAAAGTACTTAACTATTAATCAGGAGCATATGTTTATCTACAAATATGACAGTGACAAGAAATCCTCAACACTTTAAGCATTTTAGGATAATCGTATAAGTAAGGAACAATGTGTGGAAATATAAAATATTAGTGCTTTCCTAAAGAAGAACATGGAATGAAGAAGCAATGCAATCCTACTATTACACCATCAGTTACATTGCAAGAATACACCTACAAAATAAATAATGTGCAAGAATACACCAACTATTACCCTAACAGTGAGCATTATTTTAGTATGGCTGCTATAGGAATTTGAATGCATCATGATAAATAAATACATCAACATCAAGTATGCCCAAAATGTTGCGACAACATACAGTAGACAATACATATAGTGCGCATAAACTTTAAAAACTATGTTCAACGAAATACTGATACGTAAAAGTGAATGGACTGCCAAGAGAAGTGAGGACCAAAATCGGGTGCATCTTTCCTCCTTAACCACAAGAGCAAACAACAGTATTGCATTTTCAAGCTCATACATATGCTGACAATTCACAACCAAAAACTACTATACATTGTCTCACTAGGAATCAAATAAACAATGATGCTAACTTGTTCTTACAAACCACGTAATAAATAAGCCTACAGTCTACCAAATGTTAATAGTTTAAGTTACAAACCACATGATTCAAAGAAAACAAAAAAACAGTGCATATAAGTGGAACAACTTACAAGAGTACTACATGAAGTCCCTGATCCACTCTTTGCAAGAATGGTACACAAATATTACATGAAGTCACTTTTCAGATTCTAAAGGCATACAAGCATGCAATTCAAAGAATTTAAATTACAGTGTCAATCTCTGAAATTACATCCTAAATTACAGTGTCATATCTTTGTTCTGTTGATCAGAAATTATTATACATGGATTGTATAGTACCACTCTCGAAGTTTCCTATGAAAATGAGTGCACCTAAACCTAAACCTAAATCAGTGCACAAATTAAGAGCTCACCTTGAGAGCGACGAGGAGCACCGGAGCAGCACGGAGGAGCCGCGGGCCGGAGCAGCGCCGGCCGGAGCAACGGAGGAGGCCGAGCCACGGGCACGCGCGTCGACGCGGACGAGGCCGAGCCGCGGGCGTGGAACTAGGAGGCGCGGCGGCACGGAGGAGGCAGAGCCACGGGCGTGGAGGATGCCGAGCCGCGGGCGACGGCGACTGGAGCAGCTAGAGGGAGGCCGGAGCGCAACAGGGCGGCGAGAGGGAGCAGGGCGGCGCGTCGGAGCGGAGCAAGATTTCGCCGCTCAGAGAAGATCGATTTGGGGAGAATGAAAAAATTTGACGCGAAACCGCACCTAAACGCTCTAACAGACCTTTAGTCCCGGTTCGTGTTACAAACCGAGACTAAAGGACCCTTTAGTCTCGATTCGTAACACGAACCGAGACTAAAGGCTTGACTGGGCCGCAAAAATTTTCGCGCGTAGCCCAGCGTCCCTTTAGTCTCGGTTGGTGTTACCAACCGAGACTAATGATTTTTTCCCTTATTTCTTTTTACTGGTTTGTGTTTCGGTTTTCTTTTAAATTGTTTGAATTGCTTACTTGTTTGTTTATTATTTTGGTTTACTTACTTTTTGAATTGTTTTGGTTTCTAGTTTTTTTTATGTTTTGTTTTATATTCTTTCGTTTTAAGATGCCAAGAATTCTAACTAATTTCCCCTAGTTAATTGAGTTTACGTTGATTTTTCGAAAGTAATTCAAATTTGAACTACAACTATTTGATAGTTTGGTCTGAAACTTTTGACCTTTGGTCTCTTTCGCCGGGCGAACTAAAGGAGTCCATTGATGAAAAGGGGCTGGGGAAAGCTTGAACCCAAGTCCTACAGTGAGAAAAAAACTAAAGGAGAATAAATGAAAAAAGACATAGTTTGGAAGTAAGACCCTTTTATTTGTTTGACCCGGATCCTTTTTTCATCTTCATATATAGAAATAAAATCGGCCTTCCTCATACTCCCCCCTTCATTCATAGAGTAGGAGGAATCCACAAGAGGCCTGCCCGTTCAGAATTGCATAAAAGACTTTGAAGTACCGGGAAAGGCAGATAAGTTTAGCCTCAATATAAATATCTTTATAGCCTGAAGTTGGCTTACTTAATTCCTTTGAGCTTCCCCTTAGTGAGTTTTCCGGTAAGCGGGCGCAGGTGGGAACTCGTGGGAATGTGTTCCTATTTATTGATAGGCTTTTGGTTTACACGACCAATCGATTCAAATTGGAATAGTTTTATTACTTCAATGAAATCCATTTTTTTTTTAAAAAGAGCTGGTTGAGGGTCATCCACAACTTCCAGAGCACAATTCTTAAGCACTTGCTCTAACCTTTCTAGCTTTGGAGCATTGCTCTTGGACAGATCAGAGAGCTCTTTCATCTGAGTGAGGATGTCTTTATCCTTATCTTAGGAAGGGGGGAGAGGAGAGGACGATAGTCCGAGCCTCGTGGGGGGGAGCTATTCTTAGGTCAGTTCCTGAAGTCCACTTTTAAGGTACACAACTAGTGGTTATATCACAGCAACATTGATAGTTCTAGAAAATATCACCTCTTCCGATGATTAGTCGTAGCGACCGTTTTGATCGTTTCAAGAAAAAATGTAATAAAGTGATAAACACCTCAAAAAATCAAATCCTTTCGCATGGGCTCCTTATATGTGTACTAGTTGCTAGGAAAAATGATAAACTTGATTTTTGCCTACATTTGCAAAAAAAGTCTTCACAAAAAGGTCTATGATGTATGAACATCTAGAAGTTTCAAGCCAAATGACCAAGTTATGGTCATTTCGACGACATAGTTTGTGATAAAGATCTCATACTCCACACATAGGTGCATATTGGTATATTAAACAACCATGCCAAAGGGATTCTTCAAATTATTTTCATAAATATCATTTTCCTTTTTTTAAGTGCAAAAAATGAGTTTTTTTGTGAAGTGAGTACAGAAAATATGATTCCAAATGGCACCCAACTATTTTTCACTAAACGTGGTGCACATATGATGGATGATCCCCAAGTATGAGTTTTTTCTTTGAATTCTAACTAATTTCCCCTAGTTAATTGAGTTTATGTTGATTTATCGAAAGTAATTCAAATTTGAACTACAACTATTTGATAGTTTGGTCTGAAACTTTTGGAAAAATCATTTTAAGGACCACAACTAGTGGTTATATCACAGAAACATTGATAGTTCTAGAAAATATCACCTCTTCCGATGATTAGTCGTAGCGACCGTTTTGATCGTTTTTAAGAAAAAATGTAATAAAGTGATAAACACCTCAAAAAATTAAATCCTTTGGCATGGGCTCCTTATATGTGTACTAGTTGCTAGGAAAAATGATAAACTTGATTTTTGCCAACATTTGCAAAAAAAAGTCTTCACAAAAAGGTATATCATGTATGAACATTTAGAAGTTTCAAGCCAAATGACCAAGTTATGGTCATTTCGACGACATAGTTTGTGATAAAGATCTCATACTCCACACATAGGTGCATATTGGTATATTAAACAACCATGCCAAAGGGATCCTTCAAATTATTTTCATAAATATCATTTTCCTTTTTTTAAGTGCAAAAAATGAGGTTTTTTGTGAAGCGAGTACAGAAAATATGATTCCAAATGGCACCCAACTATTTTTCACTAAGAGTGGTGCACATATGATGGATGATCCCCAAGTATGAGTTTTTTCTTTGAATTCTAACTAATTTCCCCTAGTTAATTGAGTTTATGTTGATTTATTGAAAGTAATTCAAATTTGAACTACAACTATTTGATAGTTTGGTCTGAAACTTTTGGAAAAATCATTTTAAGGACCACAACTAGTGGTTATATCACAGAAACATTGATAGTTCTAGAAAATATCACCTCTTCCGATGATTAGTCGTAGCGACCGTTTTGATCGTTTTTAAGAAAAAATGTAATAAAGTGATAAACACCTCAAAAAATTAAATCCTTTGGCATGGGCTCCTTATATGTGTACTAGTTGCTAGGAAAAATGATAAACTTGATTTTTGCCTACATTTGCAAAAAAAATCTTCACAAAAAGGTATATCATGTATGAACATTTAGAAGTTTCAAGCCAAATGACTAAGTTATGGTCATTTCGACGACATAGTTTGTGATAAAGATCTCATACTCCACACATAGGTGCATATTGGTATATTAAACAACCATGCCAAAGGGTTCCTTCAAATTATTTTCATAAATATCATTTTCCTTTTTTTAAGTGCAAAAAATGAGGTTTTTTGTGAAGCGAGTACAGAAAATATGATTCCAAATGGCACCCAACTATTTTTCACTAAGAGTGGTGCACATATGATGGATGATCCCCAAGTATGAGTTTTTTCTTTGAATTCTAACTAATTTCCCCTAGTTAATTATGTTTATGTTGATTTATCGAAAGTAATTCAAATTTGAACTACAACTATTTGATAGTTTGGTCTGAAACTTTTGGAAAAATCATTTTAAGGTACACAACTAGTGGTTATATCACAGAAACATTGATAGTTCTAGAAAATATCCCCTCTTCCGATGATTAGTCGTAGCAACCGTTTTGATCCTTTTTAAGAAAAAATGTAAACAGCTAAACAACTCAGAATCTCTCAAAAGAAACACACCTCAGATCCAACGTCTGACAAGCGCTAGAAAGAAACACACGATCCATGTGCTTCTTTAGTCTCGGTTGGTAACACCAACTGGGACTAAAGAAGCACATGGATCGTGTGTTTCTTTCTAGCGCTTGTGAGACGTTGGATCTGAGGTGTGTTTCTTTTGAGAGATTCTGAGCTGTTGGATGGGCACTATCATGACCAGTTAGTGAGTCACATGACCCTATATATAGCCCCCTCTTGAACATGTTCGGCAGTCATTGTCTCCTCATTCTACTTCATCGACAGAATACAGAGGATTCGGATTCCCTGCATACGCCCAACGGTGCATATCATATGCAGGCACTCACGAGCCACCGTTGGGCTGTATGAAGGTGAAATCGTGTGTTTTGTTCCATGTATCTACAAAATACTTCAGTTCACTTGTTCTTCTGATACAAAACATTCGGATATTACACATCAACAATAATATCCCTCTCTAGTGTTTACTTGTTCTTCTGATTGCGTCGTAACCACGGAAAATCTTCTTCATTTAACTTGATACTTGGATCAGTGTTGACTTTGAAGGGCAGAATGTCATGAAACTTATCGTAATCTTCTGACATGTCTGTCTTGTCCTCCACTCCCACAATGACTCTTTTCCCTGAAAGAACTATGTGGCGTTTTGGCTCATCGTATGATGTACTCGCTTGCTTATCTTTTCTTTTTTTCGGTAGGGTAGACATGTCTTTCACATAGAAAACCTGAGCAACTTCACTGGCTAGGACGAATGGTTCGTTCTCGTACGAAAGATTGTTGAGATCCACTGTAGTCATTCCGTATCGTGGGTCTACCTCTACCCCGCCTCGTAGGTTTAACCATTTGCACTTGAACAAAGGGACCTTAAAAGTAGGTCCATAGTCAAGTTCCCATATCTCCTCTATGTAACCATAATATGTGTCCTTTGTCCCGTTGCAGTTTGTTGCATCAAAGCGTACTCCACTGTTTTGGTTGGTGCTCTTTTTATCTTGTTTGGCTGTGTAAAATATATTTCCATTTATCTCGTACCCTTGAAAAGTCAATATAGTTGAAGCTGGTGATGTGGCCAACAAGTATAGCTGTTCTTCAACATTGGTGTCATTAATGAGACGTCTTTTTAACCAACTGCTGAAAGTCTTCATGTGTTCTCCATCAATACAATCTTCAGATTTCTCCGGGTACTTGGAGCGTAAAACATTCTTATGTTCCTCGACATACGGACCCACCAAACTGGAATTATGTAAAACGGTGTCGTGTGCTTGAGTGAAAGAATCCCCGTCTTGACATATTGTTGCTTTCTTTCCTAGGGTGCCTTTTCCATGCAGTCTCCCCTCATGACGTGATTCAGGAACACCGATCGGCTTCAGATCAGGAATAAAATCTACACAAAACTCAATGACCTCCTCTGTTCCATAACCCTTGACGATGCTTCCTTCTGGCCTAGCCCGGTTATGCACATATTTTTTTAAGACTCCCATGAACCTCTCAAAGGGGAACATGTTGTGTAAAAATACAGGACCGAGAACAGAAATCTCTTCGACTAGGTGGACTACAAGGTGCGTCATAATATTGAAGAAGGTTGGTGGGAACACCAACTCGAAGCTGACAAGACATTGGACCACATCCTTCTCTAAATTTTTTAGAGTTAGTGGATTGATGACCTTCTGAGAAATTGCATTGAGAAATGCACATAGCTTCACAATGGGTTCTCGAACATTTTCCGGTAGAAGCCCTCTCAATGCAACCGGAAGTAATTGTGTCATAATCACGTGACAGTCATGAGACTTTAGATTCTGAAATTTTTGCACTGCCATGTTTATTATTCCTTTTATATTTGATGAGAAGCCAGATGGAACCTTCATACTGCGAAGGCACTCAAAAAATATTTTCTTCTCTTCTTTAGTAAGAGCGTAGCTTGCAGGACCTGGCTGATTCTCTGAATGAGTATCGTCTCGATGCATCTCTTCGCTCATACGTTGATGGGTCTGCCTTCCTTTCCGTGTACCTTTTTTTGACTTCCCATCTTTTGACTTCCCATACACGCCCAAGAAGTTTAGCAAATTGCAACAATTGTTCTTTGTCACGTGCATCACGTCGATTGCAGAGTGAATCTCTAGCATTATCCAATATGGCAGCTCCCAAAATATAGATTTCTTCTTCCACATGGGTACGTGGTTGTTTGCGTCATTCGGAACAGTGAGACCGCCAGGACCCTTTCCAAAGATTACATTTAAATCCTTGACCATATCATGTATAGCAGAACTAGAAGGGCGGGTAGGCCTCGGCCGATGATCTGCCTCACATTTGTAATGCTTGCCTTTCTTCCTTAACGGATGCTTGGGTACAAGAAACCGACGATGACCTAGGTACACATTCTTGTTACCTAAATGTATACTATCAGTCTCAGCTAAACAGTGCGTGCATGCATTGTATCCCTTGTTTGACTATCCTGAAATGTTGCCTAGAGCAGGCCAATCATTGATGGTTACAAAAAGCAAAGCTCGTAGATCAAATTCCTCCTGTTTGTGCTCATCCCACACACGTACACCTTCCTCACACCACGACTGCAAAAGTTCTTCAACTAATGGCCTGAGGTACACATCACTGTCGTTGCCAGGTTGCTTCGGGCCTTGAATGAGCACGGGCATCATAATGTACTTCCGCTTCATGCACAGCCAAGGAGGAAGGTTATAGATACATAGAGTCACGGGCCAAGTGCTGTGACTGGAGCTCTGCTCTCCAAAAGGATTAAAGCCATATGTACTTAGGCCAAATCTTAAGTTCCTTGCGTCATCTGAAAATGTCGGGAACTCTCTGTCAATTTTTCTCCACTGGGACCCATCCGCGGGGTGTCTCAACATCAAGTCTTTTTTACGATCTTCTTTGTGCCAACACAACAACTTGGCATGCTCTCTATTGCTGAACAAACGTTTCAACCGTGGTATTATAGGAGCATACCACATCACCTTTGCAGGAATCCTCTTCCTGGGGCGCGGCTAGCCCTCAACATCACCAGGGTCATCTCGCCCGATCTTATACCGCAAAGCACCGCATACAGGACATGCATTCAATTTTTCGTGCTCACCGCGGTAGAGGATGCAGTCATTAATGCAAGCGTGTATCTTATGCACCTCTAATCCTAGAGGGCATACCACCTTCTTTGTTTCATACGTACTAGACGGCAATTCGTTATCCTTTGGAAGCATCTTCTTAACTATTTTTTACAAATTTTCAAATCCCTTGTCAGAAGTACCATTCTCTGCCTTCCACTGCAACAATTCAAGTGTGGTACCTAGCTTTTTCTAGTCATTTTGACAAGTTGGGTACAACAATTTGGCGTGATCAGCTAACATACGCTCCAACTTCAACCTTTCGTTTTCACTTCCACAGTCCATTTGTGCATCACGAATGGCCCGACGAAGATCATCGTCGGGCTCATCAATAATGGGATCTTCTTCAGTTTCGTCTTCTCCCATTGTAGTATCACTGAACCAAGGATACTTGTCATTATCCTCCTCTTCTTCATTTTCTTCCATGATAACCCCTATTTCTCCGTGCTTGGTCCAACAATAATAACCAGGCATAAAACCATTATGCAAGAGGTGTGAGTGAATGACTTTTGAGGTAGAGTGATCACTCATATTCTTGCAGGCACTACATGGACAACGAATAAAACCTTTCTTCGGCTTGTTTGCCTCAGCCATATGGAGAAAATTATGCATGCCATCAATGAACTCAGGACAACATCGGTCACCGTACATCCATTGTCGGTTCATCTGTATTACATAAAAGTATATCGAACCCCATTATTACACTATTGTCATAAATAATATGTAAGAGCAAATTAATTAATACAATGTCATCCATTAAAATAAGAGTAGAGTATTGACAAGCGGTAATACATAGTTCTCATAAAACATACATTAACTGAAACAAATATAAAAATTATCTAAAGAATTTAAATCCAACAACAAATGCGATCAAAATCGCAACTAAGGTAAATACTGAACCCATAGCATAATGATACCAAGCCTCCCGATTAATGGCATATTTTCTAATCCTTTTTATCTTCAAGCGCATTGCATCCATCTTGATCTCGTTACCATCGACCACGTCGGCAAGTTTGAGCTCTAATTTCATCTTATCTTCTAAGCATTGAAGATAAAGATTTTCACTTCTTTTCAATTTTGCTTTCAAATCATTGTTTTCTTTATCCAAAAACTCGACAATAGGGTCAGGTTCAATTTCTGGTTCAACTACCTCCTAGATAAAAATAATTCTATGTCAAGTTGGTCGCCATAATTGCCAGAAACATATAATGAAATAAATAGTTTTGAAAATATACCACATCCGAATCATAGACCGGACGAGGACCGACGGGGACGGATATCAGAACCATGACACTATACATATAATACAAGTTAGAAAATTATACAAGTAGTAACTATGCATCTAAATCATAAAAGCTATGTTTTTAAAATAAAATAAAATAAAATATAGAGGCTCACCGAGGTGGTGACGGGACGGCGCGGGCGATCGACGTCGATAAGGCTCCTCACCACACTAAAACACATAAATCATTATTTTAGAACAAATTGCACATATACACAAATGAGATCATAACTTAGGCATTACATCGAACACCTTGCTTGCACAAAAAAATTGAAATGAGCAAAATGAGCTAAATAAGCAATGCCGGAAAGAGGATGAAGAGGCTAACCGTGGGGTGCCTTCAATCTTGCCAAATGGTGTAAAATATTATGGATTATCTAGTCTTGGGGAGAGGAAATGGAGAAGAAATGGAGAGGAAATGATTTTGAGCTCGGGCTCGGTGGGAAAAATGGAGTGAGCAGGGGTGGAAGAAGCTGATAAAGGTCAGGACCATCAGTCCCGGTTTGTGTTACGAACCGGGACTAAAGGGTTCTGACGCTGGGGCCCGCCTCTGCTGCTGCATGCGGTGAACCTTTAGTCCCGGTTAGTAACACGAACCGGGACTAAAGGTCCCTCACAAATCCGGCGGTGTGGCTCTCACCCCTTTAGTCTGGGTTCAAAAAATGAACCGAGACTAAAGGGGTGAACCAAAGGCTCGTTTTCTACTAGTGATCCAATCCATTCCGATGATAACATCCAATACTTGGGTTTCTAGGATGACTAAGTCTGTTGGGAAGGTGTGTTTTCCGATTTGCAAGTCTAACTGCCTACACCCGGAATTTACTATCATCTCTCCTCCAGGTGAACTTACCCTAATAGGTTTTCCTAGACTTTCCTCAGCTAACCCATGTTTGTATACAAAAGCTCTTGATATGAATGAATGAGATGCTCCAGTATCAAATAAGACTAATGCTGGAAAGGAGTTGAGCAAGAACGTACCAATCACAGCATCAGGTTCATCATGAACTTCTTACACATTGATGTGGTTCACTTGTCCCTTCTGGAAAGGATTGGGCTTGGAATTTTTATCAGCTTTCCTCTCTGGGCATTCCGTTGCATAATGTCCTGTCTTCTTGCACTTGAAGCAAGTCACATTAGACAAGTCTTTCTTCCCTTCATAGTTAGAACGGTGATTACCATTCCCATGATTATGGCCATGGTGATGGTTTCCCCTGGATCCACCATTATTTCCATTGTATCCTCCATTATTTCCTTTGTATCCTCCACTGTTTCCTTTGTATCCTCCATTGTGGTTATGACCATGATGTTTTTGGCCACTACCAGTGTTGGAGTGATTCCAGGGTTTATGGCTACTGACTTCAGAGGTGTGTTGTTTCTTATATGTCCCTTCAGAATGAACCTTACTTGCACTGAAATTCCTCTTCCTATTCTCTTCCTTTCTTATGTTGTTGTCCAGGGTGATAGCTTGATCAGGCAGAGCTTGATAGTTTGGAGTATATGCCACAGACAAGGGTATCTTCAGTTCTCCCCTAAGTCCATTGAGGAACTTTTCCTTCCTCTTTGAATCAGTATCAATGTCCTCTGGTGCATACCTTGATAGCATACAGAAGTCATCCATATACTCCTTCAGAGTTCTACCTCCCTGCCTCAAGCTGCGAAATTCCTCTTTCTTCAGGTTCATTATACCTGAGGAGATGTGAGCAATCCGGAAACCTTCCTTGAACGCATCCCAAGTCATGCCATCCAAAGGATGAGTCACTTGATAAGTCTCCCACCACAATGCTGCGGGTCCTTCCAACAGGTGTGTAGTGAACCTCACTTTTTCTGCCTCAGAACACTCACAAGTTACTAAGTACTTGTTGACTGAACGGAGCCAATCATCTGCCACTATTGGTTCAGGAGCAGAGGAGAACTTATTAGGCCTAAGCCTTACGAATCTAGCAAGTCTGTCCACTGGAGGTGGTGGTGGAGGTGGCAGGTTGTTGTTGTTGTGGTTGTTGTTGTTGGTTGCTGCAATGAATTGAGTCATCATATTCATCAACTGAGCTTGAGCGGCCATCAGTTGTTGCATGGCATCATCGTTGTTGGTATCACGACGAGGAGGCATCTGTAGGGTTTTCAGCATAGATGAGTGAAAGATAGACAGAACTAAGAGAAGAAAAATCCTACCCATGCACAAAGCAACCAAGTCAACACAATCAACACTCAAAAGACAACTTAAAAAGAAAAAAGTCTACTTAGCAAATCGAAACAAGTATTCTAAGTTGATTTAATAAAACAACAGAGTCTGCAAACCAATCATTCTATCATTGTCACACCACAAGTTGGAGATCAATGTTTTAAAAAGAACGACGAACTAAACGAGGGAGAACATGGTGGTCCAACTACTAAGTCTAAACTTCGTCCATGACGTCTCCTTCATCTTCTTCGACTTCCTCGATGGTGATGCCTTCCTTCGTAAGGATCTCCTTGTAGTCATTCACCTCCTTCTCCAAGGCCTCGTTCTTCTCTTGTAACATTGTCGTCTCACGGTGCAGAGTGTCGATCGCTTCCTTCTCCAGGACTTCAATCTTCTCTTGTAGCATTCTCTTCTCACGGCGTAGAGTCTCGATCAAATCTCGATCAGCTTCGAACTCGACGTCGTTGCTCAGAATTTCATCCTTCAAGGTCTTGATCTCCTTGTTCTTGTTTCTAATTCTCTTTTCTTGATTTTGGAACTTCTTCTCTTGAGCTCGAAATTTCTCCTCTTGAGCGTTGGCCACCTCTTCTTGGGCTTCAATCTTCTTTTGAGTCTCCTTGACTTGGGCCATTATTTCATCATTCTTCAACAGCTCGTTGCGCCTATCCTCTTCGAGTTGCCAGAGGTGAAGTTCTAAGTCTTGGAGATATGGGTACAAAGGTTCTGGTTTGTTTTTGTCTTCCTCGCTAACAAGGTAGGGTATCCCATGTTCGTCACGTTGGCCAAGGTTAGAAAAGTAGTGGTCTTTTAACTCCTCCTGGAATTGCCAGCAAAGACGTCCTATTAGCTCCTGCGTGATGAGATTCAGCCCTTTCTCCAAGGAGTCACTAATCGACTTGTACTGGATGTCTTCGGTCTTGGGTTCAGTCTGGCGCCCTTGTTGGTGAAGACGAATTCCCCATAAGTCTTCTTTGTTGAAGTGCTCAGCTGGCTTGCCTTGATGATGGGTGTTGGAAGTGCCAACAGTTCTACTAACTCTAGAAGATATCTTCCAAAGCGCATGTCCTTGAAGTCCTCCGCGGTTTGATACATGAAGAAAGACATCCTTAAGTGATAAAGGTAGAGTTTGTTAAAACAAGACACAAGGTAAGAAATACTAGTTGTGGTGTACTTAAGTACTTAGAGAAAAAGAAGTTCTTTTCTAAAAGGTGATCAACACTATTATCAACTCTTTGTAAGTCGGATATTCACTATAGTGAGGGAGACAGACACCCGGCCAGCCACTTAATTGTGGAACATGTCTCATGTACGCGGACATGTAAGTTTAGTCCCGGGCCGCTTCATCCCACTATGCCGCTAGAATCCAACATACGTCAAAGATGGTAATATTATGATCAAAAGAGGCTTAACCAATCCTAAGGGCTCGAACCTACAGGCAACACTTTAGCTCTGATACCATTTTGTAGCGCCCCATCTCTTAAATAAAGATGGAACACCTGTGTTATGTGCTACTCCCTGGATCACTGCCAGCACCACAGTACAAAATATATAGTATCATTGCACAAGTATCAAATTACTACAACGAGATCCAAAAATAGCTAAGTATAGCTTTATTACAAAGTGCATAGTCATGAAGACTAGCTGAAATGTTCTGAGTTCACAACGAAAGTAATAGCAATGAGCCTCATCTTCTAGCATACGCCACATGCAGACATGTTGGGTGTAGAATCGAGTCCAAACTCACTCCTCATCAGAATTACCTGCACATTTGAATATGCAGCCCCCGTAGGAGGTCAATACAATGAAGTATTGGCAAGTGACTATGGTGGAGAAATTATGACAAGTCTAATTCTATATGCATAATTGGCTTGGTGGAGTTGTAGGCTATTTTGCAGAAAGCCAGTTTTCTCCTATCTTTTGTAAAACAATTTTGTTTCTCAAAGACTTGGCACCAAGGGATGAAGCCCAAGTGCACAAACAATTCTTTCCTTGGTCAAATTTTACTTTATGAAAACTATGATGAGATTCTTCCGTCCATCCTTGTCCAGTTGCTCGAAGTAGTCCATCACCGGGGACACGGCTGAGTACTCAGATTGTCGACTCTGCAGAGGTTGTGCACTTTCACCTTGAGACTCAATTAACCCAAACATCCTATGCACGCGGAGTGCATTAAGGAAAGGAGAGAATTGAGACAAGAACTGTAACATCCCAACATTTTATAATGTTGAAAAATCACTAAAATTTAAAACTTTCCTTTTTATTAAAATAAAATATTAAATGCATAAGGAAACCAACTATAAAAGACTTCAAAGTTTAATATTTCAAATGTCACAGTTTAAAACATTCTATTATCCCATGTATTTCAAAACCTTAAAATATAATTTGAGAAAAATTCTACAAACTACAATCCATTTTATTGTAAATAAATTAGTTTCTTTATAAGTATTTGAATTAAACCACTTAGCCATATCCATTCATAAATATAAGATTATTCAAAATGGTATATAATTACTAAATGAGTTTCATTTCTTTAACTATGTTCAAAATATAGTTGGAAATTATAAGACTATAGTGTATAGCTTCAAAACCTCATAGAATTTAAATTAATGAATTAGCCAAATAAACATTTCATTTGCTTATATGAATTTCATCTGGTTTTTAAAACATGAAATGATTAATAGATTCTAAATAAAAATAAAATTAAAATAAAGGTCTTGTCCAAAGTTGTTATGAAGTTTCAAATGCATAAAATAAAATGTTGCACAAATTATCTTCAATTAAAAAGGGATACATTATCTTTTCCATTTTCATATAGTTGTGTTATATCATTAATAAGTATACCAAAGCCAAAAATGAATTTAGAATTTGAAAATAAGTTTAAATAACTTAAATTCAAACATATTGAAATGTGGGTATTTTTACAAAATTATTTTAGCCAAAGGAAAATTTAAATGAGATAGAAATTCAAAATTGACTTTAAATGTCAAATTTGTAATTAAGCAATATTTCAAAATACTAATTTTCAAAATTATTCAAAACATACCCACAACTGGTTTAACAGCAAGATATTATTTTTACAAATTTTTAGAAATTAATTTGGCATCATTTGGACATTTAAATCAAAAGATATGAATTAAAGAAATAAAATCAGAAAAGAAAATATCGGCTGACGTCATGCTGACGTCAGCAGATCATCTCCTACCTCTAACCGAACGAAGCGCAGAAATTGGGATCGAATCGGAGTCCAAATCCTCTCCGATTCGTACGGGATACGATCTCCGAAGCCCCCTATATAATCCCCGTACCCCGCCGCGTCTTTTCCCCCTCGAAACCTAGCAAATCGCGCCGCCAGGCCGCTGCACGGGCTCGCCGGAGTACACCCAGGCCGCCGCCGTTTTCCACGGATTTCGCGACGAGGTGAGCACTTCCTCGCCCGAGACCGCGCCCCTCGTCTCTCCTGTATCGTTGCGCACCTCCTCATGCCTTAGGGCAAACTTTTGTGCAGCCGAACGTCCGACCCGAGCTCGCCGGAACTTCACCGCTCCGCCCGCGCCTCCCCGTCGCTGCACGGCAGCCGAGCCCACGCCACCGCTCCCATCCAACTCGCCGTGCTGCGGGGAGTCTTTTGACACTTGCCCCACGCCCGGGAGATCGCCGGAGCGACGGATCCGTCGTCGACCGAGGCAGCGCCGCCGTCCCCTCCATCGCCGGCCACCGGAGCGCCGCCACGGTAAGGTCACTGCATCCTAGCCGCTTGATCTGCAGCCAACGCACACGATTAGATCTTTTAAAATCGAACCGGTACTCTGATCTGGACCGTCAGATCCAGATCTGACGGCCCAGATCCATGACTTAACCACGTCAGCGCCTACGTGACATGCCCCGTCAGCGCACAGTCAGCGCTGACGTGTATAATCAATTTCGTAATTAAATTTAATCGGCAGTTTTGCAGAAACACCCATGTCACTTAGATCTCTCATAACTTTTTAACCACAACTCCAAATTTAATAATTTTTATATATTTGGAAAGCTCTGGATGTGTAGAATAATTTGGATCAGACAAAATTTAAATTTGACTTAGTATAAAATATTCAAATTTCAGATGGGGAATTTGAGTATATTTGCGATAACTTTAAATCTTTAAATCCAAAAATTGCAAATAAATGTGTTTTAGAAACTTTAGAATATATGTAAATTAATGCCACTGCTATAAAATATTTTTGAGTAATTTTTGAATGATTTCATAGTTGTGTGTTTAATTTGAATAGTTTGACTAATTTTGAAATAACTTTTAATAGAAACATTATTTTGGATTAAATCCAATTGCAATAGATTTAATTAAATACTCTCTGTCTAGTAACACTAATTATAAAATTTTGTTATAAAAATTTAATCATAGGAAACTTTAATCTCATAAGTATTTCTTTTATTATATTTTCCAAAACTAGAAATTTATTAAATTGCATTTATAAATTCATGCATATTTATAAATAAAACACAAAAGTTATTTTGATATTTCTTGTGATTTCATTTCATAGCATATTTTATTCTCATAGGAAAACCCCTCTTCTTTAGTTTTCTCTAAGTTAGGATTATTTTCAAACTTAGTATTTTGTGAAAAGTGCTATGCACTAGACACTTAGTAGTTTTCAAGATGGAGCTAGAAGACCATTGAAGGACTTAGCCAAAAACAAGACTTCAGAAGTATCTTCAAGGAGGAAACACTTAGAAGAAAATCAAGAAGAAGTTCATGAAGGACTTAGAAGAAAACAGACTCTGGAAGCATCCCCAAGATGTCAAGCACTTAGAAGAAAAGTGAGAAGAAGTTCAAGAAGGCCAACCCCCTTTCTATCCTCTAAGTCTTTCTCTCTGTCTTTCTTCTACTATGAGATTTCATGAAGACTAAGTAAAACCAAGACCAGCCTCGAGGATACAAGAACCACCAAGTCTGAAGATCAAAACTTCAATCAAGACTTCATCAAGGAGAATATTACAAGTCTGGAGATGAAGCCTGGAGGACAACTACATCTTTCTTTCTATCTTTTCCCTCTTTCCTAATCTTGTCTTTTAGACTTAAAAAAATTTTGATCATGATGTTATCATCTTGAAGTTGTTGGATCCTAGCAGCATAGTGGGATGAAGCGGCCTGGAAACAAACCTTACATGTCCACGTACATGAGACCTGTTCTACAATTTAAGTGGCTGGCCGGGTGTCTGTCTCTCTCACTATAGTGAATGTCCAGCTTACAAAGAGTGGATAATAATTGTGATCATCTTGAACAAATGACTTAGTATTTTTCTTTAAGTAATTTGCACATCATGGCTAAGCCATTAGAGTGCTTGTTTCAAGAAGATATAAAACAAAATAAGTTTATCCAACTTAAGACCTTAGTCCTTAGTCATTCTTGAACCACTTAATTGCCTCACAATAACTTAAAAGATTTTCATGGCATGAAAAAGTATTTCTAGCCCTTAGGAATATTTTGCACATCATGCATAAACATATTTTCCTTAGAAAGTTTTATAAAACTTATCTATTCATCTAGAATGTGTTTGTATGCTTTGTGGATTTGTGCTTGCTGTTGATTGTTGTATTGTTACTTGCTTAGATTGTTTAGATTAAACGGAGAGCAAACGTTCGTTGTTGAAAAGAGTTTGTGAACAACGACAACATTCAAAGGCAAGTGGCACACCTCATAAACTTCCTATTTTTATGCATTACTTAGTGTATTTTTATATACATGTGTTGCTATGCTAAACCTGTAGAATCCCTTATTCCTGTGTCTAGGTTCCTATGCAATACTTGGTAGAATTATTGATGCTATACAAATGTTGTTTTGTGAAAATCTAAATTCTACTAAGTTAAGAATGAAACACCTGGGTGGTAATTGGTCGGATGGTTTATGTTGAGTGGCTACTCGGTCCATTTCTATGGTTCCTATAGAGTATGTACACTTGAGAACGGCCACCCAGGAACAGAGGAATCTGAAGGAACTCCAAGTGACGATTGCTTCCAGTGCAGCCATTGCCATATGGGCTCTGGCTTGATCAATTATGTTGCGTGGACTCTCTCCGGCTTGACAAGCAGATGTAGGGGGATGTTAGGTGGAACGGGTCAAGCCAGTATGGGGAGGGAAAATGCTTCTGAAAGATCTCGTCTCATTCTCTCCTTTCCTTATCACAAATGGTGTGTAAAGGATGCCTTGGGTTGAATGGGTACAATGGTGAAAGTGCACAACCTCTGCAGAGTGTAAAACTAAGTACTTAGCCGTGTCCCCGGTTACGGACAATTTTGAGCAGCTGATCAAGGACGTCAACGGAGGATTCCACCATTCCAACTTCAAAAATATAAACTTGATGGGTGAACAAGGGTAGAATGAGACAGTGGATTTCATGCCACGGATGTCTCGAATAGAAGAAAAGTGTTTCTCAAAAGAGTAGGAAAAATTGGCTTTATGCAAATTAGCCTTGAGCTCCACCAGCCAAATATTCATATAGGCCTTAGAGTTATTCCTTAAGTGTCCACCATAGTGTCACTTGCCAGACTCCATTTTTAATGGAATCTGACCCACGTTGTTGCAATATTTTTTCTTATTGCAGATTGATCAGATGACGAGTGAGGTTTCGTTTAAAGGTTTCGAGTCTACAACCAACATGTTTTCGCCTGTGGCAGCATGAAAGTTATAGAGGCTCACTGCTATTGTATTTTCCGCTGTGTACTTTTTCAATGCTAGCTTTATGCTATGCAACTTGTATCAAATATTTTGTAATTCTGGATCATCGATGTAATAAAATTGACCTTTGTTGTGATATTACATCGTAAACTGTGTGTGCAAATGAATCGATCCAGGGATTTGCACTATACACAGGTATCTGCCTTATTTTAAAGTGCAGGTACGCTACAAGAACTTTCAGAAGAAGAATGCAACCATACTAGCAAGACCCGTTCCACGTACCAACTCTACATCTGCTTGTCAAGCTGACAGGTTGCACTCTCTCAACTTAGTAATTCTAGACAGAGCCCATTGTCAAAAGGCTGCACGGGAAGCTTCTAAACTTGGAGGGACTTAGAAATCTCTTTGTTCCTGGGTGGCCGTCCACAAGTGCGCTTCTGGGTGACAACCACCATGCTCATGGCCCTAAGTAGAATAGACATTCATCCTAGGCAACGACAACCGCAAGCATAGTCCCAAAAGCCACTCAACATAAACCAAACAACCAATTCCACCCAGGTGTGCATTTAAAGTTTAACACTTAGCAATATTTCTATAACATGGTAAGTAAACACTTTTTATAGCATAGCTAAGCATCTAATAAAACTTTTGATGGCTGCATGGAAAGGGATGGCTACATACTACTAGGATATTTTCAAAGTGTACTACTTAGCATTATAAGATAGTTCAAAATTCCCTATCATGCATACTACTCAAAATATACTACTAATGCATATAGAAAATATTGGGTAGATTATGAATGTCACTTGCCTTGGTAACAAGAGGAACAAGCACATCAAGAATAACAATCACAAGAAGGGCCTTCCTCCTCTTCACAATCTAGAGACAAACAATAAAACTAAATAAACACACAAACACAACACTTAAAATATCAAGACAAAAATATATATTCATGCTTGATATGCAATGAACTTAATCAAGACAAAAAAATTACAATTTTATTTCCTCTGTTATTAATGCATGAAATGCAATGATCAATATTTTAATATTTTATTTAATCATTTAAAATATTGAGCATAACATAGAAGTTTTAAGCCCTAAAACCAAATTATTTAATTCTATTATGAAAAGTTTCAAATAAAACTCAAGTTGCACTCTCTGGACAGAGGCCATTAATAAAATTCTAAAACAATTGGATTTATCTGGAAAGAATTTTTATTAATTAAGTTATAGATTTAATAGCCGAAAAGCTAAACAATTAAATTCCGCAATTTAAAATACACTAAAAAGACAAACTAATAAAACCATACTAAACTACATGAGCAGAGCTTTACGTGGGTATAAAATTCATCAAAATTGGATGAACAGATCGAAAGTTATGAATTTTGCAAGTTTGTATTGTTTTTCTGTTTTTAATTATAAAATCCAGCCGAAATAGAAAATAAAAAGGCCACGCGGCGCACTCCGATTGGACGGTACCGGTTCGCCGCGGATCGCGACGCGAACCGTTGGATCTAAAGGAAAACGGACGTTCCAGATCAATCTGATCTAGATCCATTGGATCTAGATCCGACGGCCCGGACGCAAGGGCACGGACGGGCGGCGCGGTTCGCCGGAAAACTTCCGCCCGCGGCGGCGCCCTCGCCGGAGGTGATCTACTACTCGTGAAATGAAGGACACCAGGGGTGTTTTGCTCACCGCTCGGTGCGTGACGACGAGACGATCTCGGTGGCGCGGCAGAGGCGGTCGTAGAAGTCCAATCCCTCCTCCAATGCTCGTCGGAGTTGGAGCAGCGGACGGCGGCGGCGGTTGCGGACGGATGCGTCGACACGCTGCGAAAACAGATGCACGGGCGTGTCAAAAACGTGCGCAAACACGAAAGAGAACGAGGGGAGGGAAGGAGAGGGTCCGGGGTGGTCGTAGGGTTCCGTACGTCGAGCTCGACGGCGGCGGAACCGGCGAGATGCGAGCTCCGTCTGTGGGCAGCCCTGCGGCGATGTAGCTAGGGTTTTGGGCGGAATCGAGCGGCGGGATTGTGGGGTATAAATAGGGGGCGAGGGCACGGGATAAAATCGTTTCTAACGATCCGAATCAATCTCAAGTTTGAGATGAGTTCGGCGCCGAAAATTCCGTCGGGAGGTTGAAGAAGGCACGACACCAGCATGCGGGCCCCGCGCGTCAGAGAGAGAAGAGGCGAGGCGCGGGCTGGGCTGCTCGTGGGCCGATGGGAGCTGCGCGCGTGGTAGATAGGGCTCAGCCGGCCCGTTAAGAAATCTTTTTATTTAAACCCTTTTTCTGTTTTAAAACTTTTCAAAACAATTTGATTTTTAAATCTTATCAAAACATTTCAGAAAAATTCATAAAAATTTGTTTTCAAAGCTAATTTAATTTAGAACTTTTTTATATCATTTTGCTAAATAAATAAAATAATAAAATACAGATTATTATAAGGAGCTCTAATAGACCTTTTTATGGAATAGAAATTTATTTAAATTTATAATTAAATTTAATTTATTCTTTATGTAATTTCAATGCCATGCCTATACAATGCATGATGCATGAATGCAAAGTTTTAAATTTTTGAGAAATTTGGGATGTTACAAGTCACAAGCTGCGCAACTATATAGATGTAACCTCACCGAGTGGGCCCAGAGTATCTTTCCATTACAAGAATGAACAAATCCCGCTCTTGATCCTTACGTCTTGATGCTCTTTCGGAATACCCAAGATGTACACCGTTATTGTCATGCTATATAAGACACAACGTTTGATGCTCTCAAAGCACCCCTACGAAGCATCAATAAGTACGGTCTCACGGTGTAAGGAACAAGCTATCATATTCTTATCTATTGCAAATGAAAAACATCGTAATAGGATCTTATTGCAATACTTTGCGTATGTCCATCACCTTATTCAACTAACAAGATGACCCCATTGTCAACCGACGTCATTGTCCTTGATCGGGAATCTCGATTAACTGTTACCCAATGGACTAGCTCATATAGAGGCTTGCTAGGGACCTGGTTGTCTATGTATCACACGTGTATCAATAATTCCGATTAATACAGTTATAGCATAATACACAAACCTATTATAAACTTATGAGATAATGCAATAAATACTACTTATTTATTTGCCTCTAGGGCATATCTCCTTCAAAATGTTGGTGACCCTAGTTGGTGACACTCTTCGAGCTGTATGCTTCTTTCTGGTGTTGTAGCATTTTTGACTTGTATCTCTCCTCAGAAGGCCTTTTTGGCTGTTGTAGTTGAAGTATCAGGGACTCCCCATAGAATGAGTCTATTTGTGATAGTATGATATGCTTTGCGGCAAGAGCTTCGAGTGGTGGTGAAGGATTTGTTTCTTGCTCCTCGGTCTTGCGCCTATTGCTTATGATCATGCAGTTTGGTATTCCTTGACTGAAGATAATAGTAATGTGTTTTGCGCTTGTCATCTTTCTTTTGCTTGACGTCGCCCTATCAGTCATGGCTGTAACTGTTTTGAGCGGAGGATCTTCTCTGTCTAGTTCTTTGCTGAGGACTTCTATTGTTCGAGTAGTCTGTGGGTGCCATCTTCTGATTGATCTATGATTTACTTGTCCGAAGAAAACACCTGGCGGTACCTGCGCCTTTGCTGCTCCGATGTTGGCCAAATTGTTCGCTTGTTTGCTGCGAGTGCGCGCTACATGCTGTAGCCCGCAACTGCGAAATCTTCTTTGCAATGTGTCAAAGTAGACCTGATATCTGGCCAGTTTGTCCATATTCATCCTACTTGCACCTGTCGCGTTTTGCGTGATTATGCATGAGCCTCCTCGAATAATGATGTCTTGCGCTCCAGATGATCTTGCTAGTCGCATGCCTTGGAACATGCCTTCGAATTTTGATGGAGACGGGAAGTCTATCTGCAGCACATAGTTTACTCGTTCCTTGTTGGGTGTTATGAGTATCATACCTGCGCCTGCGCCTCTGCCGCTTTTTGACCCATCAAAGTGTATTGTCCAGGGTTTGGCGCGTTTGTTTTCTTCTTCTGTAGGTTCGACAATACATATGGCATTTACTTCACGTGTTGTGGCTACGGCTGCCCGTCTCTTTTGCTCTCGCATTGTGATGGCTTCTTTCTCGACTTGTGATTCGTGTGAGGGTTCCTCTGCTCCAAATGTTTCTGAGATTTTGCAGAAGTCTCTATCGCAGTCATCTGATTTCTAGAAATTTCCATTGACTGTGGTTACTCCTTTTGGCCCTGGCATTTTGAGTTTAAGGTATGCATAATGTGGTACGGCCATAAATCTTGCGAATGCTAGTCTTCCAAGTATTGCGTGGTATTGCGACTTCTAGTTGATAACTTCGAAGTTGATCACCTTGCTCTTGAAGTGTGTTGCATCGCCGAATGTGATGTCGACTTGGATTGTTCCTTCTGGTCTTATGGCTTTGCCTGGCACAATACCGTGGAAAGTATTTGTAGATTGTGATAAGTCTTCGACTGACCTGTTCATCCTACGGCGTGTGTCAGCGAATATTATATTGACTCCACTGCCTCCATCCATAAATATTTTTATCATGGCGTACTGTAACAGCCCGTTTGTAACTTTCCTTTTCTGTGTGCAATAAAATGGATAGTCATGTCATCATTCCATATAGGGGTGGTTGCTTTCTTTTAATTATGTGCATCAAATTTAAATTCTTATTTTGAATTCAAATGCTTTCAAAATAAATTCATTTGAAGTTTCCAATTATTTATAAATAATCAAATCAGATATTAATATGACTAATTTGAAACTTGTAAAAATTGTTCAAAAGTTCTTTTTATGTCTCTTCTCTTATTTGTTTTACAAATACGAAAATCAGAAGGTTTAAAACAAGAAAAATAAAAACTGGCCGAGCTGGGCCATCACGGCCCAACTCAGTCCAGCACCCCCAGCCCACTCCCTGGTCTTCGTCCTCTTACGGACAGAGGAGACGACCACGCTTTCCACGTCGTCGCCATGGCGCCTCCCTCGCTGCCATGTCGCCCCCACGGCGACTCCCCTCTCCCCTTTTTCCTCTTTAAATCGAGCCACGGGAAACCCTAACCCTATCCCTTGCTTTCTCTCCCCCGCCGCCGCCGCGCTCTCTCCCCAAGCTCCGCCGTCGCCATGACGGGAGAGGCCGAGCTCGCCCCCGCGTGAATAGGCCACCTCCTCCGCCCCCGTCGCCCCACCGGCTGCTCCTCGTTCTCCCCTTCTTCCTCCGCCGCGCCACGGACGCCGATAGCCACCTCTCCGTCCTCTTCTTCTTCGTCGAACGCGCGGACCCGAGCACTTGTCCGGCACCGACGCGCCGCTCCCGACCTCCCCAACACCGGCCCTGCGGAGTGACGCGACGTGACAGGCCTCCTCGAGCCGCATCCCCTAGCCACTGCCTCCCTCCCGGTGAGCAGCCTCCTCCCCCCACCTTCTTCTCCTCGATTCGCCGGCGTCGGAGCCGCCCGGCCACGAGCACGCACGCACGGCGTCGTTCACGGTGCCGAAGACCTCGTACCCCTAGAGCACGTCCGAACACCAAAAACGGAAACCCCGCCCGCACCGCTACGGGCTCCACTCGAGAGAACGCGCCACCACAGCTGGGACGCCCGTCGTCGTCCACTTTTCGCCGCCGGCGCGCACTCTTCAGTTTTCGTCAGACGCGTTTTTGCAATTTCAGATTCGTGAGCGTTGAGTGTTCAAAAATAATTCCTGCTATTACTAGACAACGACACTACCCGAGCTCCCTGGCTAGCAGCGCCGCACGTTGCCTCGCTTGCGTGCGTGTGGGTTCTATCCCCGGCGATGCGGGATAAAACGCCACCCCCTGTTTCCCTTTCTATTGCGCCACTGACACGCGGGTCCTACCTGTCAGCGGCCCGCAGTGTCCAGTCAGCCTCGGACCCACTGGTCAGTCTCAAGGGCTAAGTTTCCTTCGGTGAGAAAAATCCCGAGGAACTGGAAAAATTACACAGAGACCCCCTGCACTTCGTGCTTAGCGTTTTAGCCCTCCCAGAAGTTTCTCCCATCACGAATAATTGCCTGCACTTTTTCAGAAATAACCCTAGATTTATAATTGCAATAACTTTATTTCTATAACTCCAAATTAAATAAACTTTATATGTTTTCATATCAGAAAAATGCAATAAACATTAATATCACATTCTTATGTCATTTTTCATCATTTATTTTAAATGCTTAGTTTAATTTAACAAATGCAATTAATTAATTAAATATGAAATGTGTGGGGTACTAAATATAGAATGCCCTAGTTCCATTTAATATGCTCATATCTTTTATACCATTTCTTGCCATGCTAATAAATATTTAATTTGAGTTGAAGTTAAATAATCTACAATTAAATACTAAATATGGAATGTGTTGAGCAATTAATTAACTAATGCCTATTCCATTTAAATTAATTAGATCACCACGTCAGCTTTATATTAAGTAACATTTAAATGGTTGGCTACACAAATAACTTGCACCATAATTTTTTGCCGGGATTTCATCCCCGCTTTAATATGACCTAATCATCTCATACCATATTGCACCATCATTTGTTTGCGCATTTCTCTGTATTGATTATTGTTTCCTATTGTCTGTGTTTGGCTCTCTTTGGGTAGATGACGACGTGTCTGCTGCGAGTACCTACGATACTGAGGTTCCAGCTGTCGTGCCAGGCCACGAGCTGCCAGGCAAGCTTCTGCTAACCGGTTACACGATTGTTTGATTTTCATTCTTGCCTTTTGATCTATGCTATCCTAGTTATGGATTCTTGAATTGTGATCCCATCACATGTTTATCCTGCAGCCTATACAGCTACATCCCCACAACCCATAACCCCTTGCATGTTTATCTGTTGGCCTTTGCGAGTCGTAGTGCATGCTTAGGTTTGGTTGAGCGAGTCGTTCCTTTGTCTTTATCTCATACGCTTAGTATGATATATTGTTCTACTATAATAAACTGCTGTCTTACTTTGGGGTTCTATAATTAAAAGATAAGGCACCAGGCGGAAGGCCTTGCGAGGTGCTTTGTTCTGCTCAGTGTCGACCTAGGAACTGAGATTTTGTCCTCGGATCCAATTTTGAGCGCACTAACCACTTGTGGGTGGCCCAATGGAGCCCCCCTCGACTTTGAACGGATCCTCAGCTCGTCCATGTGCCGCAAGTAGTTCGGGTTTTCCATTCGCTCATATGCATGTGCATGATGATGATGATCGACGAGAGGTTACTGGATACGGGGGGTCATATACGGGTGGTGCGCGCGTAGCGGACAGTTCCTACTGTGGTTTGAGTCGCATGGTGCGTAGGCACAAACTAATGAGTCCGCAACTGAGATTCGGCCGGACTCCTGACGCGGGTAACAACTCATATGGGTGGCACTTGGACTTGCTGTAGTGAAGGAATGAGTCGTGTTGAGAGGCTCTAATGTTTTTGACTGGGTTGATCATGCGAGTATGGGTACTGTAGTGCACCCTTGCAGGGTATAATCTTATCGATGAGCCGTGTCCACGGTTATGGACGACTTTGGTGATGATGCTGGCTAACAAGATCTAGACAACTTACACCTATTTAATGTTAATTAAATTGACTAGTAATATAGAATTACTTTCACAATAAATTATAACTAAAACTGTTCAACGTGTGAGTTTCCTGAATTGCTTCCTCATTTTTGGTTGAGGGGGTTAACTCGAGAATGGGTTATGATTGGTGTCATTCGTAGATGTTTACTTTATGCGCTCTCTTATCCCTCTCTAATTAGACGGAAGTTGCAAAGCCGAGTTGAGGCTGCCCGGCTAGCCAAGACAAAGCTCCCAGGGCTCAACGATGTGCCGTTGCCTGCCCATCCGTGATGCGGGAATATCAGCGTGCAACGACGTCGGAGACGGCGCGGATATAGCACGGGTGAGGTGCGGACACGGCCCTGAGGGTGCCGAAGCAGAGGCCAGGTAGGGCGCGGTCAGATGCTGGGGTTTCGGGTACACGCGGCCGAGGTCGAGGACGCCTGGAGCGTCCGAGACGCGGACGGGCGCGCGGACTGCCGGAGTCTCGCCGAGATGTGGTCGATGCCGGGGGCTAGCGCCGACGTGGCTGCGGCGAGGGGGATGCCGGGAGAGGCCGCCTCCGAGACGCGGTGGCCGGGGTCAGAACCGGGACGCGGCCGTGGTCGGATGTGGATTAGCTCGAAGCGGCGCGACCGATGCCGGGGGGTTGGGGTAGCGCGGTTGAGGCGAGGTCGGGGCAGGCTCCGGGGCGTGGCCGTGTCCGAGCCGAGCCGGGGTCGCGGTGGAGGAGTTGGGGATACTCCCGAGGTCGATGTTGGCGGGGTTGAGGACGATGCCGGGGTGCGCCGCGCTGGGGAAGAACTCGGGCCGGAGTTGCGGCAGGGGTGCTCGGGCGGCGCGGAGGTCGTGGATGAGGTGCCGGGATGGCGCGCTGCCGAGGAGGAGGTCGGGGGAGGAGCTGCGGACAAACGATGTCGGGGGAGGCCGGGAGCGCTGCCGGAGTTGGAGGAAGTCGGGGGCGCGGTCGAGGGGGAGGTCGGGGGAGCCGCGCCGGAGGAGGAGGACGCCGGGGCGCGGCCGAGGTCGGGCGGAGGCGCAGACGCCGGAGTCCTCCGTCAGGTGGGGCGGATGTCGGGGGCGGGGTATCTGTCGAGGATGAGAACGTGCCGCGGACCAGTTGGGACGATGCCGAGATGCAGATGCGCAGGGTTGGACTAGGGAAAGGGTGGTCTTCGTGAAGGTCTATTTCGTGGTCCCGCGCGTGAGCTGCTGCCGCCACGTGGACACGCAAATTGAGGCGGTCCCGCGCATGGACAGATCCAGATTCAAATCCAGATCTGGATCTATTATTAAATTTGAACAAAACACAAACTATGATGGTACATCAACGCAGAACGGGATGTACAGCAACGCAGACCGGGTTGTACAACAACACAGACCGGATTGTACAGCAACACAAATCAGTTTGTACGTACAACAACCCCGACCGGGTTGTACAGCAACAGAGACCGCGTTGTACAGCAACGGACACCGCGTTATACAGCAACAAAACCGGGTTGTACAGCAACACACAGACCGGGTTGTACAGCAACATACACCGGGTTGTACATCAACATAGGACATGTTGTACGTAGAAATACATTCGGGTTGTACAAACAACTACACGTAGCAAGTTGTACGTACAACTACAAAATTCAGTTTGTACGTACGACTACACTTAGGGTGTACAAAATATACACAATCCGAAGTACAAAAAAAAGTTTGTCGAAACCTATCAATATGGGATCTAGTTTTGAAGATCTCGACGCGAGGAGTTCAAAAGTGAAAACGGTTCGTAAATTGGAAAAACGGTTCTCAAGATATTTCGTTTTAAAAAAAACGAATCTCAAAATAAATGCATGTACAACCCTCTGCCCACCAACAGGGAGCTGCCACTTGTCACCGCGTGGAGAAAAGGTGGGAGCAGAAACGAATGAAATTGCGACACTTGTCAGCACCGGAGCGCACGCGCGTGGACCTTTGCGAAGGGAACCCTTTTTCTAAGAATTTCCAGATGCGCACGATGGGGAGCAGTTTGACCGAGTAAATGATTCCGGCCCACCACGCTGTCCACTCTGGCCCATCAGACAGAGGGTCTCGGCCCAGACCACTTTTACTTCTCTTTTCTTTATCTCCTAGCTCATTCAAATATATTTACAGCTGTAACACCGACATAGCAATTTTGTACCAATAGCCCCAAAGCATCCCCTCACTTATTTCCTCTATCTTTTGTTCATTTAAGCGTAATTATACATGCAACATTAAGACAACAGCCCATACTCTCAGGGTACCGGGGAAGTACATCCCCGACACTAGTCCCCGAGTTTATGGGGGATTCGCAGAATCGCGCATCAACTTAAAAACAAATAGTCATTAGGAAATCTCTATACCAAATACCATGTTTTTAGGGATCCCAGGGATTACAATCCCGACACTAGTCCCCGAGGCTGCGGGGGACTCGCAGAGTCGCACGCAGACTTAGAAGAAATCTCAACCTCATCGTTTTCACTTGCTCCACCGAGTACCTGCAAAAATACAATCATATGCCGGTTCCTTAGCCACTCTGGGCGTTTTACCGACATAGATGTATTCGGCCACCGCCGGTCTGACACGAACACACAACACATGCCGGCGTTTAGCCACTCTGGGCGCATACCGACACGGACGCCTCATGTGCCGGCTTGTAGCCACTTTGGGCGTATAGCGACACAGAGTCTCATGTGCCGGCGTTTAGCCACTCTGGGCGTATACCGACACAGACGCCTACACACACAATGTCACACAGGTATCTCGGGTGTCTCGGTAAGTCGGTATGTCGGTATGTCGGCCCCTCTGGGCATATCACAGGTGTTTCGGTATCTCTGCCACTCTGGGCACATCACAGGTGTTTCGGTATCTCGGCCACTCTGGGCATACCACAGGTGTTTCGGTATCTCGGGTGTTGCCTTTGGCGAACTTTGATACACCGAAACAAATGACGATTTGGAAATATTGCCCGATGCCATGATACATGGGCGAACCGAAATAAACGGGGATCTGGAGATATGGTATGATGCCAGATATGTTGGTGAACCGACCTAAACAGCGATCTGGAGATATTGCAGGATGCCATGATATATTGGCGAACCGAAATAAACGGCGATCTGGAAATTATGCAGGATCCCGCGATACGTGGGCCAACTGATACCACAGATCATATGCAATGTATCATGAGAAAATAACCAATCATAAGATGGATCCGAGACAACCAGTATAACGACCGGTATCACCAGAATCTTTGACATGAATATCCTCTCGGTAAGGCGGTTTATCCAACACGAGTACCATATCGGTAAAACCGACATCCCCTTTTAATGTTAGCACAGATAGGTATGTATACCAAGTATTTGACGGAAGTGAAAACTTTAAACGACAAGCCCAAGAGAATTTAACGCGAGACACAAGAATACAACTAGCCGCCGAGGCAGGCATGGGGATATCGGTTTCACCGAGTCCCCGGGTAAATTTTCAGATACGGCAGGAAGACAAAGGAGTACGGCAGTCCCCGAGTCCAGTTTCGGGACGCCGACTTACAAATGATACCACAAGAAGCAAGATATGACAAGCATATAAATAAATATAAACTGAGTTACTCTACCGACTTAGCATGCTAGGTAGAACTAAACGGTAAGCCAGTCCCTGGTTCAAGACATCTTGCTCCCGGGGAAAAACACATAGATGACAAACAGGTGAAACAGGGCAGTCCCCGGGTAACGATGCTTCGTTCCCGGGTAAACATTTTAACTATGCAGGCACGGGCAGCTCTCGAATAAATCTAAGATAACATAATTGCAGGGTACAGAAGACAATGATACTCACGGAGCACAGGAGCGGTTGGGGATGTCGGCGTCTGGTGTCCGCGGTGCAGAGATGCCGGTTTGGGTTCTCGTCAACCGATATCCGCGGTGCAGGGATCCCGGTGACCTCCACCCGCGATGCAGGGATGTCGACGCCCTAACCCGCGGCGCGAGGAAGCTGGTGACATCTACCCGCAGCGCAGGGATGTCAACGACCTCCACCCGCAGCGCAGGGACGTCGGCGATCACCGTCCGCGGCACAGGGATCCCGGTTTTAGAATCCCGGTTTTGGGACGACGGAGATTTCTGCCCGCGGCACAGGGATGTCGGCGACATCTACCTGCAGCGCAGGGATGTCGGCGACCACTGTCTGCGGCGCAGGGATCCCGGTTTTAGGATCCCGGTCTTGGGGATGCCGGTGACCGCTACCCACGGCGCAGGATGTTAGTGACCACTGCCCGCAGCATATGGATCCCGAATTTTGGGATGTCGGTGATCGCTACCCGCGGCGCAGGATGTCAGTGACCACCGCCCACAGCGTAGGGATCCCGGATTTAGGATCCCGGATTTGGGATGCCGATGACCGCTACCCGCGGCGCAGGATGTCAGTGACCACTGCCCGCAGCGTAGGGATCCCGGATTTGGGATGCCGGCGACCGCTACCCGCGGCGAAGGATGTCAGTGACCACTGCCCGCAGCGTAGGGATCCCGGATTTAAAATCCCGGATTTGGGATGCCGGCGACCGCTACCCGCGGCGCAGGATGTAAGTGACCACTGCCCGCAGCGTAGGGATCCCGGATTTAGGATCCCGGATTTTGGGATGCCGGGGACCGCTACCCGCGGCGTAGGATGTCAGCGACCACTGCCCGCAGCGTAGGGATCCCGGATTTAGGATCCCGGATTTGGGATGCCGATGACCACTACTCGCGGCGCAGGATGTCAGTGACCACTGCCCGCAGCGTAGGGATCCCGGATTTAGGATCCCGGATTTGGGATGCCGGCGACCGCTACCCGCGGCGCAGGATGTCAGCGACCACTGCCCGCAGCATAGGGATCCCGAATTTTGGGATGCCGGGTCCCGTCCGAAATTGTTCCAGCAAGCGCCACTCCGCCCCACGGTGAGCGCCAACTGTCGTCGTGGCGAACAGACAGATGCCTACGGGTAGGCTAATTTGTGGGGCCGATGGACGCTAGGGGATCTCGGGGAGGGATTGCGCGATGAACTCGCGCGCAGGTAACACAACCGACACAGTGACACGAGGATTTACCCTGCTTCGGGGCTCTCGTGAGGAGATAAAACCCCTACTGCAGCATCTAGCCTACTCGGTATATTTCTCCTCTTTATATCCGGGCTACAATATGCTCCGCGAGCTGCTAGGTATGTCTCCATGAGGTTTTGGGAGCAAATGGAAAGGGCGGAAATGAAGTAGTGGGGTCGTGGTCCCTCCTCTCCCCCTCCCCCTGGTGCCCTTTATATAGGAGAGCCCAGGGGACAGGCAGGGGACAAGAAGACACAAAACACTATTCACTGTACCTTATTCACGATTTGACTGATGGGGTCTTGTCGGACTGTTCCTGCGTCACTGTGCGATGTACTGTTGTCCCATCCCGACAATGTTTACGACAACACGCAGTGTACTCTTGTCCCATCACCAACACTGTAGCTTAGCAAGCCACGCTCTGGTCAAGCATGTAGGCACACTTTTATCTTCTAGACTTTGTCTCCGGCGAGTTTCGTGCCATCCGAAGTGCTCATCCCGGACCAGCCGAGTTGAGGCTACCTGGCTAGCCAAGACAAAGCTCCCAGGGCTCAACGATGTGCCGTTGCCTGCCCATCCGTGATCCGGGAATATCAGCGTGCGACGACGTCGGAGACGGCGCGGATATAGCACGGGTGAGGTGCGGACACGGCCCTGAGGGTGCCGAAGCAGAGGCCAGGTAGGGCGTGGTCAGATGCTGGGGTGTCGGGTACACGCGGCCGAGGTCGAGGACGCCAGGAGCGTCTGAGACGCGGACGGGCGCGCGGACTGCCGGAGTCTCGCCGAGATGTGGTCGATGCCGGGGGCTAGCGCCGACGTAGCTGCGGCGAGGGGGATGCCGGGAGAGGCCGCCTCGGAGACGCGGTGGCCGGGGTCAGAACCGGGACGCGGCCGTGGTCGGATGTGGATTAGCTCGGAGCGGCGCGGCCGATGCCGGGGGGTTGGGGAAGCGCGGTCCCGGACACCGGGGCGGCGCGGTTGAGGCGAGGTCGGGGCAGGCTCCGGGGCGCGGCCGTGTCCGAGCCGAGCCGGGGTCGCGGTGGAGGAGTTGGGGATACTCACGAGGTCGATGTCGGCGGGGTTGAGGACGATGCCGGGGTGCGCCGCGCTGGGGAAGAACTCGGGCCGGAGTTGCGGCAGGGGTGCTCGGGCGGCGCGGAGGTCATGGATGAGGTGCCGGGATGGCGCGCTGCCGAGGAGGAGGTCGGGGGAGGAGCTGCGGACAACCGATGTCGGGGGAGGCCGGGAGCGCTGCCGGAGTTGGAGGAAGCCGGGGGCGCGGTCAAGGGGGAGGTCGGGGGAGCCGCGCCGGAGGAGGAGAACGCCGGGGCGTGGCCGAGGTCGGGCGGAGGCGCAGACGCCGGAGTCCTCCGTCGGGTGGGGCGGATGTCGGGGGCGGGGTATCAGTCGAGGTTGAGAACGTGCTGCGGACCAGTTGGGACGATGCCGATATGCAGATGCGCACGATGGGGAGCAGTTTGACCGAGTAAATGATTCCGGCCCTCCACGCTGTCCACTCTGGCCCATCAGACAGAGGGTCTCGGCCCAGACCACTTTTACTTCTCTTTTTTTTTTTATCTCCTAGCTCATTCAAATATATTTACAGCTGTAACACCGACATAGCAATTTTGTACCAATAGCCCCAAAGCATCCCCTCACTTCTTTCCTCTATCTTTTGTTCATTTAAGCGTAATTATACCTGCAACATTAAGACAACAGCCCCATACTCTCAGGGCACCGGGGAAGTACATCCCCGACATTAATTTTAAAATTTAGGACATCACGTGTTCTGCGTTTTCCGTAGTACCATAGTTGCAGGTGTTGAAGGTTGCTTTGGTCGTTTTGCTAGTTGTCAAATTCTTCGGCTATGTTCAGTTTCAATCTTGAATCAATCAGTTGTTGTTCTACCTTTCACTGGATTTCATCTCCTTGTCATTGTACAATTCGTTCTGTGCAATCAATCCTTTTTGTTTCCGGAGGCTAACTTCTACTTCAAACTGCTATGTAGATGGCGCACGCCCAGGTGGTGCGTAAGAACCACTGTGAGCAGACTACCGGTTACCCGAAGCTTCTCAGAAGCATGGTTGACTATGTCGGTTTCAGCTTCCTCCCGGAGTACCAGGTGTCCGAGATCCCCAGAGATTACGGATAGACCTTCTACAGAGCTGCTGTTTGGATCAGGGGAGATGATGGTGATACTGTGCACAAGCACGTTGCTGAGGCTTCCACTGTGGAGATGGCAGTACACTTAGCAGCTTACGATGTAGCTCTGGCTCTGCGCAGGGACTACTACTGCTTCAACAACCATCCGTTCTGCTACGTTCCATACTACCCCTACACGGACTCTCAGTACGAGCTCGAGGTTCTGGACAAGACCGCAGTTTGGCCAGTCTTCAGACTCAGTTGCTGGGACTCTACGCTTGGAGCTAGCAGCAGTCCGTCAGCAGCTGCACCGGGCACTCTCTCACCTGGGTCAGTACGACAGGAGGAACGTCACACCAGACGCTTTCCCGAGGTTCCAGCTCGCTTTTCCGAGTCGTCTGTCTGCTGTGGGTGGATACACTCCAGAGCGTGGTCCTCTGATCACTACTGATCCAGACCACATTGGACCATTGCTGTACGGGAAACAGACGCCAGATGCCTACTCCGTTGAGTTTCGACGCATTGTGCGAGAGTACCACGTGTACTGCGATCGTCGCTACACCCATCGCCGCCACCTAGTTTCGTCTTCTGAGGGAAGCGAGAGCTAGTCTTCGAGTTGTATCTTTTCCTTTGTTGTAGTAGCTATCCTTTGTACCGAAACCGTGTTGGTTGTACGGATGGTTAACTTTGTACTAGTAGCTGTCCTTGTAGTACTGAAACCTTGGTGGTTGTACTGATGGCTAACTAAGTGTATGGTTATGAACCTTTGCTATGAGAAGCTTATCCTTGTTATCCTACAGTTTGCAACTGTTTTTCTGAGCAAGAATTCGACTTTCCAAGTTTTCCCTGGCTTTGTGTATCTTGTCGCTGTTCTAATACCCAATGTCTCCAGGATGACGAACACCAGGAACAACCGCAATGCGGAAGACGCACCACAACCGCCTCCAATCACTGAGTTGCTAGGTCAGATGACCCAAGTTCTGGCTCAAATGGCCGAGAACCAAGCCTACCAGAACAACCACGGGCATCGCAATGAAGGCAATGCACGTGTGACCGTCAAGGACTTCCTCGGTCTGGACCCAAGGAACTTCGCTTCCCCCACTGAGCCGCTGGAAGCTGATGATTGGCTTCGCGAGATGGAAAGGACCCTTGCTATCGCCCACGTGGCTGAGCACGACAAGGTGCCTTACGTGTCCTACCTGCTTAGGGGCAAGTCTGCCTCATGGTGGGAAAACTTCCAGGCTATGAGAGCTCCCGGGGTGGTTAACACTTGGGGGGATTTCAAGGCAGCCTTCCTGCGCCACCACATCCCAGAAGGTCTCATGGACAGGATGCGCGAGCAGTTTAACTCGCTGACGCAAGGCAAGATGGACGTGATGGAGTACAATGGTGAGTTCAATCGCCTTGCTCGTTACGCTGGAGATGAGGTGAACACTGAGGTCAAGAAGATGGCCAAGTTCCGCAAGGGTTTCAACCCCGTGCTCAAGTACAAGCTGAACCTCGTCAAGGCCAACAACTTCGAGGACCTCGTCAACATCGCGCTCAATGAGGAGCATGGGCGCAAGGTCTTCGAGGAGTCGCGCAAGCACTCTCGTGAGAGCAACTCTTCTTCATCGTCAATCGCCGCCGCTCCTGCTCAGAAGCGTCGGCTCTGGGTGCCTAACAGCGCCTTCGCACGAGCTACCTACGTGCCAGGACCTCCAGGACTCGCGCCTCGCCCACCGAACCCGGCTCTAGCTATGAGGGGTTTCGGAGGACCGCCAAGGCCAACGGGCGCTCGCCCCAACGTGACCGGCTACCAGTGCGGGAAACCGGGCCACTACTCCAACAACTTCCCGGAGACCCGTACACTTCCTCCACCACCTCGCCCTGCTCCAACTCAGGCGATGGTCCGCGCACCTGCCCCGACTAGGCCTTTCGTCCCCAACACCAGGCCTCCGGCACGTGCTGCGCGGCTGAACCACATCAGGGCTGAGGAAGCAGAAGAAGTTCCAGAAGTTGTTCTTGGTACACTTCCCGTCAACTCTATCTCTTCTAGAGTGTTGTTTGATACAGGAGCATCTCATTCTTTCGTATCAGTTAGCTTTGCGGATTTACATGGGCTAATTCTCGATCCTCTCCCCAAAAACATCGCGGTTACTTCTCCCGGCATGGAAATGAATTCTTCCAAGATAAGCCACAACAATGAAATCCAAATTGGAGGCCATATCTTCTTGGCATCTCTAATAATTCTCGGCAATTCTGATATTGATGTCATTCTGGGCATGGATTGGTTGAAGGCCAATCAAGCTAAGATAGACTGTTCCACAATGACTGTAACTCTTTCTCATCCTTCTGGACAGATAGTCTATTCTCCAAACCAAACCTCTTCAGCTCAGCTTTTCGCTCTCAATGTTGATCCTCTTCCTTCCATAGAAGCTATTCCGGTGGTCCGAGACTTTCCTGACGTCTTTCCTGAAGAATTACCAGGTATGCCACCTGACAGAGCCGTTGAGTTTGTTATTGAACTAGAACCAGACACTGCTCCCATATCCAAACGTCCTTACAAGATGGGCCCCAAAGAACTGGCTGAGCTTAAGAGACATCTAGAGGAGTTGGAAAGGAAAGGTCATATTCAACCTAGTACTTCTCCGTGGGGTTGTCCTACTCTGTTTGTCGAAAAGAGGGACACGACTGAGCGACTGGTTGTTGACTACCGTCCTCTGAACAAGAAAACCATCAAGAACAAGTATCCTCTCCCTCGCATCAACGATCTGTTCGATCAACTGGCTGGTGCTAAGGTTTTCTCCAAGTTGGACTTGAGGTCAGGTTATCACCAGATCAAGATCCGCAAAGAAGACATTCCAAAGACAGCTTTCACCACTCGTTATGGTCTCTACGAATACACTGTCATGTCTTTCGGTCTCACAAATGCTCCGGCGACTTTCTCACGTCTCATGAACTTCGTTTTCATGGAATACCTCGATAAGTTCGTGGTAGTCTCTCTCGATGACATTCTTATCTATTCCAAAACCGAGGAAGAACACGGAGAACATCTACGTCTTATCTTGTTGAAACTCCGAGAACATCGTCTCTACGCCAAGTTCTCCAAGTGTGCATTCTGGCTTCCTAAAGTATCCTACCTTGGTCATGTCATCTCTTCTGAAGGCATTTCTGTTGATCCAGAAAAAGTGAAGGCCATTGTTGAATGGTTGCCTCCTACATCGGTGAAACAAGTCAGGAGTTTCCTTGGCATGGCTAGCTATTGCCGTCGATTTGTTGAGAACTTCTCCAAAATCGCTAAGCCTCTCACCGATCTTACAAGGAAGGATAGAAAGTTTCTTTGGACTCCAAAGTGTGATGAGAGTTTCAATCTCTTGAAAGCTAAACTAACTTCTACTCCTGTTCTAGTTGGCCCAGACACTTCCAAACCTTTCCAAATATCTGCGATGCAACTCTTCAAGGACTAGGCGCAGTCCTCATGCAAGAACACAAAGTTGTGGCTTATGCATCTCGCCAGTTGCAGCCTCATGAGCTCAACTATCCCACACATGATCTTGAACTTGCAGCAATCATGTATGCCCTCAAGGCTTGTAGACCTTATTTGTTGGGGCACAGCTGTGAGATCTTCACTGATCACAAGAGTCTCAAATATCTCTTCACTCAACCAGACTTGAACCTCAGGCAAACAAGGTGGCTTGAGAAACTCTCAGATTACGATCTTACCATCTCTTACACTCCAGGCAAAACTAATGTAATGGCTGATGCTCTCAGTCGCAAGTCCTATTGCAACAACCTCATGGTTGAGGACATCCAACCTCCTATTCATGAAGAATTCAAGAAACTGAATCTTGAAGTGGTTCCCTCTGGTTATCTTGCAAACTTGATTGCCACTCCTACACTTGAGGATAAGATCCGTGCCGCACAGTTGCGTGATTCTGGTGTCAAGAATATCAAAGACAAGATTGGCAAGGATAAGTACAAGAGTTTCTCTCTCGATGACAAGGGTACCTTGCTGTTTGAAGAACACATTGTAGTGCCCAAACTTGACTGCTTAAGAGAACTCATTCTCAAGGAGGCTCATGATACTCCGCTTTCTATCCACCCTGGCAGCACAAAGATGTACCAGGATCTCAAGTCAATCTATTGGTGGACCAGGATGAAGCGTGTAATTGCTCGCTATGTGTCTCAATGTGATGTTTGCTGTCGTGTCAAGGCAGTTCATCAGAGACCACCTGGACTTCTTCAACCACTGCAAATTCCTGAGTGGAAATGGGACAAGATCGAGATGGACTTCGTTATTGGGTTTCCAAAGTCCAAGAAAGGCAACGATGCAATCTTTGTTGTCATTGATCGTCTCTCCAAAGTGGCTCACTTTTTCCCAGTCAAAGAGACAGTATCAGCTAGTCAGTTGGCAGAACTCTATATGACAAGACTGGTTCCTTTACATGGTGTTCCTTTGGCAATAAGCTCGGATCGCAGAAGTATCTTCACTTCTCGATTTTGGGATAGCTTTCAGAAAGCCTTGGGTACCAAACTTCTGTTCAGCACAGCTTACCATCCGCAGACAAGTGGACAGGTCGAAAGAGTGAATCACATTCTGGAGGATATGCTAAGAGCTTGTGTTATCTCCTTTGGCATGAAATGGGAGGATTGCCTTCCGTATGCTGAGTTTTCCTACAACAACAGCTTCGAAGCAAGTCTAGGCATGGCTCCCTTCCAAGCTCTCTATGGCCGCAAATGCAGAACTCCTCTGAATTGGTCTCAAGCTGGTGAACGTCAATTCTTTGGTCCTGACATTATCCAAGAGGCTGAAGAAAAGGTTCGCATCATTCGTGACAATCTGAAGATTGCCCAGTCTCGGCAGAAAAGCTATTATGATAGCAAGCACAGGGACATGGTCTATGCACCTGGTGATCAAGCTTACCTTCGTGTCACTCCTCTGAGAGGCACGCAACGCTTTGGCATCAAAGGCAAGCTCGCTCCGCGTTATGTTGGGCCTTTCAACGTTCTTTCAAGGCGTGGTGAATTGGCTTACCGTCTGGAACTTCCTCCAAACCTCTCCAAAGTGCACGATGTCTTCCACGTGTCACAAATCAAGACGTGCTTCCAAGATCCAGGTCGTGCAGTTGATCATGGGTCAATTGAACTTCGAGAAGATCTCTCTTATGTGGAACAACCGATTCGCATTCTAGACGAAGTTGAATGTCGCACCCGTAACAACACTGTCAAGTTCTACAAGGTTCAATGGTCTCATCATTCTGACAAGGAAGCTACATGGGAACGTGAAGACCATCTCCGTGCCGAGTACCCCAACCTCTTTGTTGCTCCATGAAGAATCTCGGGGCGTGATTCCTTTGAGGGGGGGAGTGTTGTAACAGCCCGTTTGTAACTTTCCTTTTCTATGTGCAATAAAATGGATAGTCATGTCATCATTCCATACAGGGGTGGTTGCTTTCTTTTAATTATGTACATCAAATTTAAATTCTTATTTTGAATTCAAATGCTTTCAAAATAAATTCATTTGAAGTTTCCAATTACTTATAAATAATCAAATAAGATATTAATATGACTAATTTGAAACTTGTAAAAATTGTATAAAAGTTCTTTTTATGTCTCTTCTCTTATTTGTTTTACAAATACGAAAATCAGAAGGTTTAAAAGAAGAAAAATAAAAAATGGCCGAGCTGGGCCATCACGGCCCAACTCAGTCCAGCACTCCCAGCCCACTCCCTGGTCTTCGTCCTCGTACGGACAGAGGAGACGACCACGCTTTCCACGTCGTCGCCATGGCGCCTCCCTCGCTGCCATGTCGCCCCCACAGCGACTCCCTTCTCCCCTTTTTCCTCTTTAAATCGAGCCACGGGAAACCCTAACCCTATCCCTTGCTTTCTCTCCCCCGCCGCCGCCGCGCTCTCTCCCCAAGCTCCGCCGTCGCCATGACCGGAGAGGCCGAGCTCGCCCCCGCGTGAATAGGCCACCTCCTCCGCCCCCGTCGCGCCACCGACTGCTCCTCGTCCTCCCCTTCTTCCTCCGCCGCGCCACGGACGCCGATAGCCACCTCTCCGTCCTCTTCTTCTTCGTCGAACGCGCGGACCCGAGCACTTGTCCGGCACCGACGCGCCGCTCCCGACCTCCCCGACACCGGCCCTGCGGAGTGACGCGACGCGACAGGCCTCCCCGAGCCGCCTCCCCGAGCCGCATCCCCTAGCCACCGCCTCCCTCCCGGTGAGCAGCCTCCTCCCCCCACCTTCTTCTCCTCGATTCGCCGACGTCGGAGCCGCCCGGCCACAAGCACGCACGCACGGCGTCGTTCACGGTGCCGAAGACCTCGTACCCCTAGAGCACGTCCGAACACCAAAAACGGAAACCCCGCCCGCACCGCTACGGGCTCCACTCGAGAGAACGCGCCACCACCGCTGGGACGCCCGTCGCCGTCCACTTTTCGCCGCCAGCGCGCAGTCTTCAGTTTTCGTCAGACGCGTTTTTGCAGTTTCAGATTCGTCAGCGTTGAGTGTTCAAAAATAATTCCTGCTATTACTAGACAACAACACTACCCGAGCTCCCTGGCTAGCAGCGCCACACGTTGCCTCGCTCGCGTGCGCGTGGGTTCGATCCCCGGCGATGCGGGATAAAATGCCACCCCCTTTTCCCCTTTCTATTGCGCCACTGACACACAGGTCCCACCTGTCAGCGGCCCGCAGTGTCCAGTCAGCCTCGGACCCACTGGTCAGTCTCAAGGGCTAAGTTTCCTTCGGTGAGAAAAATCCCGAGGAACTGGAAAAATTACACAGAGACCCCCTGCACTTCGTGCTTAGCGTTTTAGCCCTCCCAGAAGTTTCTCCCATCACGGATAAGTCCCTGCACTTTTTCAGAAATAACCCTAGATTTATAATTGCAATAACTTTATTTCTATAACTCCAAATTAAATAAACTTTATATGTTTTCATATCAGAAAAATGCAATAAACATTAATATCACATTCTTATGTCATTTTGCATCATTTATTTTAAATACTTAGTTTAATTTAACAAATGCAATTAATTAATTAAATATGAAATGTGTGGGGTACTAAATATAGAATGCCCTAGTTCCATTTAATATGCTCATATCTTTTATACCATTTCTTGCCATGCTAATAAATATTTAATTTGAGTTGAAGTTAAATAATCTACAATTAAATACTAAATATGGAATGTGTTGAGCAATTAATTAACTAATTCCTATTCCATTTAAATTAATTAGATCACCACGTCTGCTTTATATTAAGTAACATTTAAATGGTTGGCTACACAAATCACTTGCACCATAATTTTTTGCCGGGATTTCATCCCCGCTTTAATATGACCTAATCATCTCATACCATATTGCACCATCATTTGTTTGCGCATTTCTCTGTATTGATTATTGTTTCCTATTGTCTGTGTTTGGCTCTCTTTGGGTAGACGACGACGTGTCTGCTGCGAGTACCTACGATACTGAGGTTCCAGCTGTCGTGCCAGGCCACGAGCTGCCAGGCAAGCTTCTGCTAACCGGTTACACGATTGTTTGATTTTTATTCTTGCCTTTTGATCTATGCTATCGTAGTTATCGATTCTTGAATTGCGATCCCATCACATGTTTATCCTGCAACCTATACAGCTACATCCCCACAACCCATAACCCCTTGCATGTTTATCTGTTGGCCTTTGCGAGTCGTAGTGCATGCTTAGGTTTGGTTGAGCGAGTCGTTCCTTTGTCTTTATCTCATATGCTTAGTATGATATATTGTTCTACTATAATAAACTGCTGTCTTACTTTGGGGTTCTATAATTAAAAGATAAGGCGCCAGGCGGAAGGCCTTGCGAGGTGCTTTGTTCTGCTCAGTGTCGACCTAGGAACTGAGATTTTGTCCTCGGATCTAATTTTGATCGCACTAACCACTTGTGGGTGGCCCAATGGAGCCCCCCTCGACTTTGAACGGATCCTCAGCTCGTCCATGTGGCGCAAGTAGTTCGGGTTTTCCATTTGCTCATATGCATGTGCATGATGATGATGATCGACGAGAGGTTACTGGATACGGGGGGTCATATAGGGGTGGTGCGCGCGTAGCGGACAGTTCCTACTGTGGTTTCAGCCGCATGGCGCGTAGGCACAAACTAATGAGTCCGCAATTGAGATTCGGCCGGACTCCTGACGCGGGTAACAACTCATATGGGTGGCACTTGGACTTGTTGTAGTGAAGGAATGAGTCGTGTTGAGAGGACCTAATGTTTTTGACTGGGTTGATCATGCGAGTATGGGTACTGTAGTGCACCCCTGCAGGGTATAATCTTATCGATGAGCCGTGTCCACGGTTATGGACGACTTTGGTGATGATGCTGGCTAACAAGATCTAGACAACTTACACCTATTTAATGTTAATTAAATTGACTAGTAATATAGAATTACTTTCACAATAAATTATAACTAAAACTGTTCAACGTGTGAGTTTCCCGAATTGCTTCCTCATTTTTGGTTGAGGGGGTTAACTCGAGAATGGGTTATGATTGGTGTTAGTCGTAGATGTTTACTTTATGCGCTCTCTTATCCCTCTCTAATTAAAAGGAAGTTGTAGCGTGTCTCTTTAGGTTGCTAGTGCTGCTGCCGCTAAGTCCACCTACCCCATATTTTGGGAGATGGTGTAGAAAGTAGGCAAGTCGGTTTTGCTTGCCAGGGAGTGCCCTGACCCTCTTTTGGGATGTGCTTTATGTGCAGTCAACAGGTTTGAGGTCTGACGACGTTAGCTTGGGAATCCCTCCGGCTTGGCTGGGCAGGGATATGGCGCCATCGCTTATCTTCAGGACTCTTAGTCCAATTTGCATCTTATCCGTAGTTGTATACTATTTTGCTTCCGCTGTGATTTGTATCTTTATATTGTATCTTTTGTATCTTGACTCGTTCGAATCGTTGTTGTAATTATATCTTTGTTGTATTTGTGGATGTATCGGAACTGTTGTAATGTTATCACAATTCCACCCACATAATGCGCATGTTTCGGCGTGCACATTATGTCTGGTGGGCGACCTAAAATCGTTATTATGCGGATTTCGGCGGGAACGCTTAAATCTACATAATACCGATTTTAGGGCGTCACACGTACCCGCCAATTTGAGCTTCGGGGACTAAAGTTGCGTGTCTCGAAAGATAGATGGATGGAGGGTGATCTTTTTGGTTGAAGGCGATTGTTGTTTCTGACCCCTGCAGGAACTCAGGTAGAGCGGGTGGCGCTAGAACTGCCATATTGACACCACGAGTGTGCCGTTTTTGCTATTTATTCGAACGGCACCCTTTTTGGATGATGTACATCTATCCCTTGGGTTGCGGGTACCGGTTGTCTTCGTTGTGTGGTATGTGGTGTATGGAACCTGCCATTTGATTGTTTGCGTCATGTGGTGGTGGTGGTGGTAGGGCCGCGACTGGCTGTGATGGTGCTGCTATGTTGGTGGAGCATTTGCTGGTTGGTCCCTCATGAGCCCTTTCATGTACTCTGCTGCCCTTTGCTCAAATTCCCGGAATTATCCCATTGTATGGTGTGATGTGAGTCGACCGGTTGCTGGGTCTTTGAACATGTGGAGTCTGCACTCGTCTTCCATTTTTTCTTGAAACGATTCCTCGATCCTCTGGTTTGGGTGATTTTGCCAGTCTTGCCTTCTGTAGCTTCTGTGTTGGTCACGGCTTCTGTTGTCACGTCGTTCGACTGGTCTGCCGTGTCGGTAGTTGTTACTTTGTGTGTCTCGACAATCGTCCTGTCGACTATTACGCCGGTCATCTTGCTTTCCGTCGTCTTGATTACGGTCGTCATATGAGAACCCCGTCGCTACGAATTTGACATATTCTTTGCTTCCGCGCTCATAGTCGCGCCTTCTTCGTTTGTCGTCTCTGTCTCGACGATCCTGGTTGTCTCGATGGTAGCGACTATCTCGTCGGTCAAGATGTCGTTGTGGTGAGTGCGGAGTTTTACTTTGGACCGCGTCCTCTCCATCTGCCCACTCGGTTGCTAGTTTCATGAGCTCTGCCATGTTTTTTGCCTTTCCGTCCGAGTGCTTCTCTGAAATCTTTTCTATGGACTCCATTTGTGAAGGTGTCCATAGCCCTGTCCTCTGATATTGCACCCAGAGAGTTTCGGATGGAGGTCCATCTTCTGATATATGTCCTGAGCGTTTCGTCTGACTTTTGTCTACATGCTCTTAGCTCTTCGAATGTTTTTGACCTTTCACAGAGAGGGTCAAAATATTTTATGAAGTCTTCCTTGAAGTGGTCCCAAGAGTCGTAGGTTCCTTCGGGTAGTGATTTGAGCCAGTCGCGGGCTGTGCCTTGTAGCATTAGTTGTAGATATTGTAGTGATGTTGTTGTTATTCCTCGTTGGCATATGATTGCTAGTTTGTGGCCCTCGAGCCAGCCTGAGGGCTCTTGCTTTGAATTGAGTTTTGGCATGGCTGGCAGGCCAAACTTCTTTGGTAGCTTCGCTTCTTGGATACGTCGAGTGAAACATTGTGCTCCGCATGGACCTATGCCGCGATTGTCAGGTAAATCGCGACTACCCGATCTCCTAGATCTGCTCCTCGAACGACTTCTTGATCTGTGATGGCCAGTACTTCTCCTTGCGCTGCTGTGCGGAGGACTACGACTGTGGCGCCCTCGCGAGTTTCTTCCGCTTTGTCCCCGCTTTCCTCCATCTGCTAGTTCTCTTGCCGCGATCTCCAGACCCTTCATCTGCTGGAGGTACATTGCTTCAGCGGGGTCACCCGCTGGTGGTTTTCCCGATTGGATATGAGGGCGCCTTCTGCTGTCTTGGGTAAGAGTATGCCGTTTGAGTCGAGTGTCATGAACGAGTGGTCTAGGTTTCCAGTTACTCCTGCCCTTTCATCTCTAGGGATTCTTTGGAACCTGGATCTGCCTCGTCCTTCTGTTGCCCCTGTAGAGCTGATAGACAGCTGTCGCCTGCGAGCACTTGATATGCTTGTCTTCCTTCTTCTCTCTTCGAGTGTTGCCCTATATTGCTTTAGGCGCTGCGATTCTTGCCAGTTGAAGTAGTTGTATGTTGCTAACTCATCTGGGGTTGTGTCTACTGGCATCATTATGCCATCTTCGATAACCTTTGTTATTTTTGCAGCCATCTCCGCCGTGATGTCCAGAGTAGTTGTACCACCTGGTAAGGTAACTGTGCAAGGATACTCGACTGGCCTCCGATTGGCTGCTGTTGCTGATGTTTCTGCAGTGGTTGCGATGCAAACTTGCCGAGGTATGCGAGAAGGGTATTTGTAGTCTGTGTGGTTCTCAAGTGTTGCTTCGGTGTCGTTATCCCCATCTGTGATTGCGTTTTTATTTTTGCTATTTTTTCCACCCCCTGTTTGCTGCATATGTTCGTCATAGTCAACGAGAGTGTGATGTGGAGATTGGATTTCGGCGAAGTCGATCAGACGTATGATGTCTTCTGCATGCTCTTCGTACTCAGAGAGGTGGAAGCTTCCTTCTGGAGCGTCGATCTACATATGATCTTCGATTGTGTTGGTCTGGAGTGGGTCGATTGTACTTCTTCTTCTATCTGATTATGCGTCACGAACTCATTGAATTCTCGTGTGGACATGGATCCTGCTATGGATAAGATCAGATCGATCTGTGATGTTGTAGCTCCTATGCTTTCAGCTGAAGCCATTGATATGACCATATCTTCAACTGAGGTAGCCGATTGTTCTTCGACTTCGGGGAACTCATCTGCAATGAATTTGTTGAATTCTTCAGACGACATCGAATCAGTGGGGAATTTTGGTGGCGGGATCAGATCAAGCTGTGACGGGGTATCCTCCTTGTATGTTGAAGATGCGATCTTAGTCGATCTCTCCTGGAGTGGCTTAGTTGCGATCTGTTCGGCTAGATCCTGCACACCAAACTGGTAAAAAAAAGTTATGTTCCCTGATGGTTAAATCAAAACCTGAACTGAGATTGGAGTAGATCTCCTGAGCTTTGGGTGGGTATGGCCTGATCCTGGCCGGTGATGCTGCTTTTGGCGAGTGGTCGCCGATGAGCTGGATGTGATCTGTAGTTGTTGATGTGCATCCCTTTGAAGAAGTCGGCGAGTTGCCGTTTGCGATCTGGACCGAAAAAATCCGTAGATCCAACACTACCTTTTCCCACAGACGGCGCCAATTGACGAGGGATGATCCCATCAATACTCCTGGTTACTAGCCTAGGGTAAGAGTTTATGAGGTAGAGAACGTGTAGTGTTGGTAGATTTGTCGGCTGACAAGCGGGATTTACCCAGGTTCGGGGCCCTCGAGTGAGGTAACACCCTTACGTCCTGCTTGTCTATTATTGATTGTGAATATGCGGTGTACAGGGGTCTAGCAAGATGTTGATCTTGCTAGGGTTTGCCGATTCTGGTTGGGCGTGTCCTTCATCGGCCACCCTCAGTCCTTTATATAGCGGTACATGTCTCGGGTAGTAACCGACTAGGATTACAAAATATGGTAAGTAATACCGACTATGCTATTTATGGTAGAATTCTTCTACTTGGTCTCCTCTTGGTGGGCTTCTTCAACTTACTGACAATTGAGTTTTAGTCATTACGTGCACTAGTTACCCACACGAAGAGGTACCCGTTTGGTATAACCTCGTCAGGACCCCTAACCAAGATCATTTTGAATTGATTAGGATTCGAGCCAGGTTTGAGAATAAAGTTGAGAAGGACAAGTTCAAGACTCAATGTGATCTTGATTCATAAGCTGAGTCTTGCCGTTAGGTAGATGAGAGCGATGATTCTGATGACTTCATGCCGTCATCCAAGGCCCTGAAGTCAGAAGGAGCATCGAACGGGAAGGGCAAGAATATTGAATCGTCGTCCAAGAAGAAGAGTGTATCATCATCAAACGGCAAGATCGCCGCTGCACAACGGATGCAGGAGGCTACATCGATGGGAGGTGAATTTATTAAGTTCGGAGAATTTGAGTTGTGTGTTGTATCTTTATTTCAGCTCTGTTGTATCGTCATTTGGGTTGTGTTGTAGTATCTTTATTTCAGCTCTGTTGTACATATCGTCAGTTAAGTTGTGTGTTGTATATATCTTCATAATTTGTCATGTGTTATATGTGATGTTGGTTTGAGTTGTATACTATTGTACAATACCAATTTTTTTGAAGTTTATCAATTCAACAGGTTTTTTATAGGGTAGATTTTTTTGGCGCACCCCAGGTTTTTCTGCGCATGCATCCTTTTTCTGTGGCGCACGGATTCTTATGGTGCATGGGGCTCCTTTTTGTGGCGCAACCAGCCCATGCGCCATAGAAAAGATACCCAATAAAAACAACACCTAGCCCACGATCTTATCCTCTCTCTCGCACCTCCTCTCGCGCGCGCGCCTCCTCCTGTGCGCCCCCGCCGCTTGCAGCGCCACCCTCCACGAACAGTCCACCGCCGCCGCGCTAGCCCTCCTCCCACCGCCGTCGCCGCGCTAGCCCTACTTCCGCTTGCTGCTCGCCATCTCGTCGGCGCCAACCTGGCGCGCCTCCTCCCGCCGCGGGCGAGCGCCTCCGCTCGAGGCCGCGCGTCTCCCGCCACCTCGACACGCCCCTACGGCGGGCCGCGCGCCCTGTCTGGCCTCACGGCCCCGCTGCCCTCCTCGGCGCAAACTCGGCCTGCAGGTCTCCTCCTCTTCCCTCCCTGCACTCTAGGTGCTTGTGGAAATGCCCAAACCGGCATTTTTGTTAAGTAAAATGTGATGTACTAGCATGTTAAGTTTGTAGTATTGACTCGTTTTGTATTATTATATATATGTTAAGTTTAGATACATAATGGTGTTGTTTAGCTAATTTTTTTTTTCTATTTGCTAATTGTGGGTTGTTTATGAAGTTAAGTTTAGATACATAATTCTGTTGTGTTAGCTAATTAATATTTGCTTGCTATTTGCTAATTATTGGCTGATTATGATGTAGTTCAAATAAGTCTGCCATTAGGAATTGCATTTGTGCTAAGTAGTTTCTTGTGCTGTTAGTAGTTTTCTTGTCCTCTTTGGTTTTTTATTGTTATTAGTTTTCTTGTCCTCTATGGTTATTTACTCTTGGCCGATGATTAAACAGATGGTTGCGCGTTGCATCTTTAGAGAGGTGTTAGTGAACCATGTTGTCTGAACATATATACAATGTTTATTCCACTTTGTTCGCTGACACCGTCTCTAAAGTTCATGTGTGAGTGATCAATTCCATATGAGGCCTTGCTTGTTTTTGTTGAGTGTTTTTTAATTTGCATTTTCCTTTCTGTACTATTTACCATCTTTTGATATGCCGATGATTAAAATGTTGTGACACACGTTTCAGGGGTGGGGTTAGTGAGCCTTGTGATATGCATGAGTACACATATCTTGTGCATCCTACATGGCTCACTGGCTCCATCCCTGAAGCATGTGTCACTTCTAATTATGAGGCCTTGATTTTTTTGGTGAGTGATTTTTAATTTAGGTTTTACTTTCTGTACTATTTACCATCTTTTGATATGCCAATGATTAAAATGTTGTGATACAGGTTCCAGGGGTGGGGCTAGTGAGCCTTGTGATATGCATGAGTGCATAGATCTCGTGAATCCTACCTGGCTCACTGGCTCCTTCCCTGAAGCATGTGTCATTTCTAATTATGAGGCCTTGCTTGTTTTCGCTGAGTGATATTTAACTTGCATTTTACCAACGTTTGTTATGCTGATGATTAAAATGTTGTGACACCGTGAGATCCATAGGTGGCGTAAGTGAGGGCCAGTGGGATGGGACCCATGATGTACACGAAAACATATTTTCTGCATCTCACTGGCTCTCACTTACGCCATCTCGGACCATTTGTGTTTCTAGTATAACTATGAGGCAAGATTTTCTTTGGACCATCATTTCTAATATTTGTTTCTAAGATGACTACTTTTGGCCGATGATTAGATGGTTCCACGTGAAAGGACAATGATGTCGCGTAGAGGGGGGGGGGGGGGGGGGGGTTGAATAGGCGGTTTGTGGTTTAGGCTTGATAATTGCGGAATAAGACTAGATGTTTAAATTAACAAGCCGACAAGCTAAATAAACTAGGCTCATCTATGTGCACCAACAACCTATGCTAAGCAAGACAAACAACAAGGTGATAGCTATAGAATACTTCAATCACGAAAGCTATCACAATGTAAATTGCATAAGTAAAAATCTCGGGTATAGAAATAATCGAGCCACGCGGAGACGACGATGTATTCCCGAGTTCCTCCTTGTTAAGGGAGTACGTCTGGTTGGAGTGGTGTGAACCGGCACAACGGTTCAACAACCACAAAAGTTTCACCTTCTTCTCCGATGAACCGCACCACAAAGTCTTGGTTCACCTTCCACTATCAGAATTCCCTCGAGGCGGAAGCCGGAGCCTTTCAACAACGATTCGGGGCACAACCCACAATGGGATTGGGGCTCCCGAACGGCTTTCAACAACAATCCGGGGCACAACCCACAAAAGGATTGGAGGCTCCCGAACGGCTTACAAGTGACCACAAAGGTCTCAACCACCATACGGGCGTCTAGGGTCCAAGAATCCAAGAGTAACAAGCTCCCAAACTTTCAACTTTCACGAATCCTCGTGGAGAGCACACCGATGTACCAAATGCAAAAGGCAAGAGCACAGGTGCTCAAATCCTTCACTCTCAAATTCCAACAATGCAACAAATGCTTGTGGGGAATAAGGGATGAAGAACAAAGAGGAGATGCACCAAGAACTCCAAGATCAAGATCTACTAGGTTCCCCTCACTTAGAAGAGAGATGGATTGGTGGAAATGTAGATCTAGATCTCCTCTCTCAAGTCCCAAAAATATGCAAGAATCATGGGACGAAATGGGAGAGGGCCAAACTTTTCAAGGTCAACCATGGAGGTAAGAGAGGGTAAAATTTCGTGCTTGGAAGAGATGGTCTCTTTGGGGAAGAAGGGGGCCTTTCTATTGGTCCCACGAAAAAGACCGTTGCAGGAAATCTTCACACCGGAGTTTTCGGCCCACCCGATATAGATTCCGGAATATCCTGGGTCTGGTACTGGATCAACTCGGAAATCATTCCGGAACATGTACCGGGTAGCTACCGGAGTCACCCGGAAAAGGCCCGGAATTCATCCCGGACAAATCCGGTACCAGATCCGGTAAAAACCGGATTCTAAACAGGATAGAAAAAACCTGCCAAAAAAGCATCACAAAAACTGAAATAACTATTTCATCCGGACTCCGTTTTCGATGATTTTTGGCTCGTTGGATTCGCAACGAAGAGAACTCTAAGATCATACAGAGAAACATCATAATCCATCATGTGAGAATAAAACCAAATGAATAAAGATTGAACTTTCCTATAACATGTAAGCCGATAAGACCTCAAATATAAAAAACACAACAAGACATTCATATGAAATCCGTTTTTGATGAACTAGAGCTTAGTATGGAGATGAAATAAGATCTAAATCCTCACATGGATAAGATCAACAAGTTTTCCAAATTAAACCGTTTTCAAAGCACATGGGCTTGTCATGAGGATCACGACAACCACCAAAACCCAATCAAAGAGAAAAACCAAATAAGAACCAAGAAATATGATATGCCAAGTATTTAAAGATTTGATCTCTCCCTCTAGATGTGATCAACTTACTCACTTGAGAGACCCTCTTGATAGTACACCGTCTATTCTAAAACCCGGTCTCCCACTAACACCATGAGACCGGTAAAATAGGACCTATCAAGATCATTCCTTTGCCTTGCATATTCCACTTGAGCTCGATGATGACGATCTTGATTCTCTCAAGTTGAAACACCTTTCTTGATTGTGCTTGATAGCACATTGTAGATGAAGACTTCTCAAAATTCTCCCCATACTCCATTATGGGAGGGCCTCGCTAAGCTTCGTCCTCATGTCTCCTTTGCATGCTTCAATCAAAAGATATGTTCCGAGATGCATCTTACTGAACTTGCACTTCATCTTCTTCTCTTGATATGTATGATGGCTTGGGGGGTAAACATGATTGTTCACTCATCTTCTATTCCATGCCATACTTGCAATGAGCTTAACTCTACACATGACCATTCTTCATATAAACCCTTGAATAGAGCATTGGTCATTATGTCATCTTGAAGAGTCCAACACATGAACTCCTAAAATTTGCCATGGACAAGATCAATAAGAATATATCAATTTAAACATTAGTACATAAAGATTGTCATTAATTACCAAAACCACGCATGGGGGAAACCATGCACTTTCAAACTCCCCAATTTTGGTAATTGATAACAATCCCTTTTAGGAGGGTTTATATAATGAATTTAAGCAACCACGAAACACAAAGAGGCATGATACAAGAGAACCACAAGAGAACAAACCCAAATTCTCTTAAACCCTCTAAATTTCTCCCCCATTGGCATTGATTGCCGAAATGGGTGAAAAGTAAGAAGGCCAATATAATAAGAGCTCCCCCATAAAGTGTGCATTTCTCATAATCTGACTGAAATCAAATGCACATATCCAATGAAGACTAGATGGAGGGAGATAAAACTATATTGAGGATCCAAAGATTGCAAGAGAATATCAAATAGAAAGATACTTCAACAAAAGAAGAATGCAATCAAAAGGATTTGAAAAGTGTTCCAAATATCACGAGGGAACTCCCCAAGGTACATGGACAAATAGAATTTGTATTTCAATATAGTGTGCACAACATGGAATCCTCACTCCCTTCTAGATAATATCTAACAAGCACATGCAAGAAAATATAAATGAGAAGTTAGGCAAAACAACTTGCAACACAAATGTTTTTCAACAAGCAAATAAAATATGGGTGTGAGATAAAAAATACACTATAGGAGACTAAGGGCATCTCCAGTCGCCCCCCAGCACCCCCAGGAGGCCTATTTGGCGCCGACGGAAGTAAAAAACACCGTTTTTCCACCAGCCACCTCCCAGAAGCCCATTTAGCGCCGTTTCGGCGAAAAATATCGCCGGCTCCCCCAGGAGAAACCCAGCCCACTGGGTTCAACCTAGAGGGGGGGGGGTGGCGAAATGGCGCGAAACGTGACGCGGGTCAGCACTGTCAACGATGCGGGAGAAAATGGCGTGAACAGAAACCGCCCATGCTCGTCTTCTCGGTCAAACGCTGCCGGAGTAATGGCGTGGCGGGTGGCCATTGAGCTCCCCCAGTCAAAAGCGGCCGGAGTTAATGGGGTGGTGCGTTCACGCGGCGCACAGTAATGGCCACCGCCCCTTCTCCTGGACACGGCGCTATAAAACCCCCCGAGCCTCGCCGCCACTCATCATTCCTTCCTCGCCGCTTCTGCCTCACTCCTCTTTCTCCTCTCCTCCACTGACCTAGCCGCCATGGCCTACAATCCCTCTTACGCCACCGCCGCCACCTCCACAAGCAGGAGGCCTGGGCGCTCTACAACGCGGGCTACCCAAGCCCGCCAGACAAGCGCGTCCCCAGCGCCTCCGCCGAGCAGGGGGGTGGCAGCTTAGCGCGGGAGGCATCCTTGTGCCCCCTGTTCCTGCCGGCGAGCAGTTCAGGGTGGCGATCGCTGAGGTCTGTCCCAGCCTGACACCGCAGCAGGCCATGGAGCGCCGCTGGAGGGCGGAAGGAAACGACGGCTTCTGGTCGGAGTACTTCCACCACCGCCACAACTAGGATGTCGCCGACTGCGGCAACAACGACCCACTGGAGGGCCGCCGCAACTCCACCGGGCGCAAGCGGTGGTGGTGCGGCGAGCACCGCACCCTGCCTTGGGTGGTCGACTACATCGAGCGGGGCAACGAGTCCCGGCTAACGATGCCGCCACGCAGGATGGGCGCGGGATCCTCCACCTCCTCCTCCTCCGGCGCCACGACCGCGCCGACGCTGGCGGGAACAAGGTACGCGTCACTCTCTCCTCCACTGGCGGAGACGTGGTACGCCCCCTCGCTCACCCCTACCCTCCTGAAATCCAGGCGCTCTGCGCCTCGTAGGGGCGCCCTCCGCATCGGCGAGCCCCGCACCATCGCGACGCGCCGGCCGACATCTCCCCCGTGATGCGTCAAGCCGAAGCGAGAGCCGGAGCCGGAGGAGGAGCAGGAGGAGGAGTGGCCCGGCCTAAAGGAGGCCCAAGAAGCCTCCATCAACACCGTGCAGCCGGCGGACCCGGCGTTCGCCGAGGAATGGAGCCTCGGCGAATACACGGAGCAAGAGAAGGAGCGCCAGCGCCAGCTCCTCTCCGAGGTTGAGGCGAACCGCGCTCGCGCCGCCGCCCGCTGCCGCATTCCTCCCCCGCGCACCGGTCCCCTGCGTTATCCTCGACCCCGACAGCGAAGAAGAGGAGCCGCAGCTGACTGTGCAACAGAGAAGGTGGTACCGCGACGACAACGAAGGCCCAAGCAGGTGGGGCAACGAAGCCGGCGAATGCCCGAGCCACCTGCGCAAGGACGACGACAGCTCCGACAACGACCCCGACTACAACATGCTCGACTAGGCCTCGTCCTGTTTTTTATGTTGCAGTTTAAATCTCTGTAATCGGCGAGTGTGTCAAATATGAATGAAATCGCCACTGTTATGAATGGAAATCGCCACCTTTTGAATCGCCGGTTTTTTTATATCACATGGGCCGAAACTTGGGCTAGAGACGACTGCTACTCGCGCCCCCCAGGTTTCAGTTTAGCGCCATTTCGCGCCGCGGCAGGCGCAAAAATCCGGCGTTTTGGGCCCTGGGGGGGGGGGGGGGGCGCAACGACTGGAGATGCCCTAATACAAGGATGAGACAAGAAGAGTTGCACATAGTGCATATCATGTCTTTCCCAAACCCACACACCAAAAGATATATAGCAAATAGATCCAGAAGCTTAGTAAGATGCAAAAAGCATAACACATAAAAAATACAACTTGTGCCTTTTGGAAACCACCAAAGAATCAAAAGTAATAAGAGGTGGTCACTAAAGAATTGGAATATCAATTAAAGATGTAACTGTTATTAGGCGTATAAGTAAGGATGGCAATTTTACCCGTGGGTATGGGTATTCGCGGATATCGTACCCGCATGGGCACGGTATGGGCACACTTTTCTACCCATGGGTAATACCCATACCCTACCCATATACGTCTCAAACGTATCCATAATTTTTTATGTTCCATGCTATGTTATATATGTTATTACATGTTTTATATGCATTTTATATAGTTTTATGCATTTTCTGGGACTAACCTATTAACAAGATGCCAAAGTGACAGTTCCCTGTTTTCTGCTGTTTTTGGATTCAGAAAATCACTTAAGGAAATATTCGCCAATCTCGAAATGAAAGATCCTGGAATTATTTTTGGAATATTTGCGTCACGAGGAACCGAAGAAGAGACGAAGAGGGGCCGCGAGTCGCCCACACACCCTCGTGGCGCGGCTCCTTTCCTAGCCGCGCCAAGAGGTGATGTGGGGCCCTCGGGCGCTCAACGACCTTGCCCTTTCGCCTATAAAATCCCCCTTAACCTAAAAATAACGAGGCGATATTCAATTTTTCCTCCACGGGTCCCGAGCCGCCGCGTTTGGCAACACAACTTCGGGGGAGATCAGAACTGCTCCCCGGCACCCTGCCGGGAGGGGGAATCATCCCCAGAGGCCTCTACGTCGTCATGACCGCCTCCGGACTGATGCTTGAGTAGTCTACCCTTGGACTACGGGTCCATAACACTAGCTAGATGGTTGTCTTCTCCTTTTGTGCTATCAAGTTTAGATCTTGTGAGCTGCCTATTATGATCAAGATCATCTCTATGTAATTCTCCATGTTGTGTTTGCTGGGATCCGATGAATATTGTAACATCCCAACATTTTATAATGTTCAAAAATCACTAAAATTTAAAACTTTTCTTTTTATTAAAATACAATATTAAATGTATGAGAAAACCAACTATAAAAGACTTCAAGGTTTAATATTTCCAATGTCACAGTTTAAAACATTTTATTATTCCATGTAATTCAAAACCTTAAAATATAATTTGACAAATATTTTAGAAACTACAATCCATTTTTATTTTAAATAAATTAGTTTCTTTATAATTATTTGAATTAAACCACTTAGCCATAACTATTCATAAATAAAAGATTATTCAAAATAGTATATAATTACTAAATGGTTTTCATTCCTTTAACTATGTTCAAAATATAGTTTGGAAATTATAGGCCTATAGTGTATAACTTTAAAAACTTCATAGAATTTAAATTAATGAATTAGCCAAATAAACATTTCATTTGATTAAATGAATTTCATTTATTTTCAGAGCATGAAATGATTAATAGATTTTAAATAAGAATAAAATCAAAACAAAGGTCTTGTCAAAAGTTGTTATGAAGTTTCAAATGAAATTATCATAATATAAAATATAATGATGCACAAGTTATATTCAATTAAAAATGAATACTTTATATTCCACATTTCTAAACATTATTTATATTTAGTTCTTTAATATTATGCCAAAATAAAGATGAATAATTACAGTAAAATAAGTTTTAATAACTCTATTTCAAACATATTTCAATGTGGGTATTTTACAAATTTTATTTAGCAAAAAGAAAATTTAATTAAGTTATAAATTCAAAATTGATATTAAGTATCAATTTTGTATTTAACCAACATTTCAAATTTATTAATTTTAAAAAGTTCTCAAAACATACCCACAACTGGTTTAACAGCAAGATATTATTTTTACAAATTTTTAGAAATTAATTTGACATCATTTGGAGTTATAAATCAAAAGATATGAATTAAAGAAATAAAATCAGAAAAAGAAATTAGTCGCTGACGTCAGCAGTGACGTCAGCCCATCTTCAACCTCCAGCCGGAGATCTCGCCCCCGAATCCTCCAACAAAATCTTCCAAAATCCGGCGAATTGGTTGCGGATTTTGCTCTCTCCTCTGCCCTATTTAATCCCCTGCCCCTCCTCCGCATCTCCCCTCTTCTGCCTCACTTTTTATTGCCCCCAGACCGCCGCAATCCACCATCGCCCTCCGCCACGGCCGCCGGTGAGAAGCTTCAGTTCCGGCGAGCTCCGTGATCCCCAAGACCACCCACCTCCTCCATCCTTCCTATTTCTTCATTGCGCATCGTTTCGACTAGATACGGCTTTTTGTTTTGCAGCAGATCGAGCAGCCCGTGCCCAGCCGAGGCTTGCCGCCGCTCCGTCGACTCCGGCCGGTCTCCATCACCGTTCTAGGACGAGATCGAACACGCCGTCGCATCCATCGTCTCCGCCGCGACATTCTGCACCGCGTCATCGTCTTCCCCAAGCCCGAGCGTCACCGGAGCGTCGAGCGCGTCCAAGGCCGAGCCACCGCCGCCGTCGTCCTCTTCTCCGGCGAGAATTGCGCCGCCACCTCCTGGGAACCACGGTGAGCCCTTGGATCTGCTTTTAATGGTCACGATTAGAAGTCGAGGACGAAGCGGTACGATCTGATCTGGACCGTCAGATCCAGATCTGACGGCCCAGATCTATAACTTATACACGTCAGCGCCACGTAGACAGCCCAGTCAGCGCCGCGTGTCAGCCACGTCAGCGCCAGCGTGTATTTAATTTTTCTATTTTAATTTTAATTGGAAAATTGCAGATTAGTCCCTGTAATGAAAACAATCATAACTTTTCAACCACAACTCCAAAATTAATAATTTTTATATATTTGGAAAGCTCTGGATGTGTAGATTATTTTGGATCTGACAAAATTCAAATTTGACTTAGTATAAAATATTCAAATTTCAAATGGTGAATTTGAGTATATTTGCAATAACTTTAAATCTATAAATCCAAAAATTGCAAATAAATATGTTTTAGAAACTTTGGAATATTTGTAAATGAATACCACTGCTATAAAATATTTTTGAGTAATTTTTGAATGATTTCATAGTTGTGTGTTTAATTTGAATAGTTTGACTAATTTTTAAATAACTTTTAATAGAAACATTATTTTTGATTAAATCCAATTGCAATAGATTTAATTAAATGCTTTCTGTCTATTAACATTAATTATAAAATTTTGTTATAAAAATTTAATCATAGGAAACTTTAATCTTATAAGTATTTCTGTTATTATATTTTCGAAAACTAGAAATTTATTAAATTGCATTTATAAACTTATGCATATTTATAAACAAATCACAAAAGATATTTTGATGTTTCTTGTGATTTAAAATTGCATTTCATTCATTGCATATTTTATATTGTAGATATAATTCTCAAAGGAAAACCCCTCTTCAATAGTTTTCTCTAAGTTAGGATTATTTTCAAACTTAGTATTTTGTGAAAAGTGCTATGCACTAGACACTTAGTAGTTTTCAAGATGGAGCTGGAAGACCAATGAAGGACTTAGCCAAAATCAAGACTTCAGAAGTACCATCAAGGAGAGGAAACACTTAGAAGAAAATCAAGAAGAAGTTCATGAAGGACTTAGAAGAAAACAGACTCTGGAAGCATCCCCCAGATGTCAAGCACTTAGAAGAAAAGTGAGAAGAAGTTCAAGAAGGCCAACTCCCTTTTATTCTCTAAGTCTCTCTCTCTGTCTTTTCTTCTCCTCTGAGATTTCATGAAGACTAAGTAAATCGAAGACCAGCCTCGAGGATACAAGAACCAGCAAGTCTGAAGATTTATCAAGTCTATACTTCAATCAAGACATCATCAAGGAGATTATTACAAGTCTGGAGATGAAGCCTGGAGGACAACTACATCTTTCTTTCTATCTTTCCCTCTTTCCTAATCTTGTCTTCTAGACTTAAACAAAATTTGATCATGATGTTATCATCTTGAAGTTGTTGGATCCTAGCAGCATAGTGGGATGAAGCGGCCTGGAAACAAACCTTACATGTCCACGTACATGAGACCTGTTCCACAATTTAAGTGGTTGGCCGGGTGTCTGTCTCTCTCACTATAGTGAATGTCCAACTTACAAAGAGTTGATAATAATTGTGATCATCTTGAACAAATGACTTAGTATTTTTCTCTAAGTATTTTGCACATCATGGCTCAGCCATTAGAGTGCTTGTTTCAAGAAAATATAAAACAAGGTATGTTTATCCAACCTAAGACCCTAGCCCTTAGTCCTTTTTGGACCAATCTATTTGCCTTGCATTAACTTAAAAGATTTTCCATGGCATGGCTTGCACCTCTAGTCCTTAGAAATAACTTGCATATCATTCATGTCATGTTTTCCTTAGAAGTTTAAGAAACTTGTTTGTAAGTGTTGTGTTGTTTTATGATTGTTGTATTGTTGTTTGTTTGTATTGTTTAGACTGAACGGAGAGTCCCGAGTATCGTTGAAAAGAGTTGTGAACAACACAACATTCAAAGGCAAGTGGCACACCTCATAAACTTCCTAATTTTTTTTGCATTACTTAGTGTATTTTTAAATGCATGTGTTACTATGCTAAACCTGTGTAGAATCCCTTATACCTGTGTCTAGGTACCTATGCAATACTTAGTAGAATTATTGTTGCTATGCAAATGTTGTTTTGTGAAAATCTAAATTCTACTAAGTTAAGAATGAAACACCTGGGTGGTAATTGGTCGGATGGTTTATGTTGAGTGGCTACTCGGTCCATTTCTATGGTTCCTAAAGAGTAATGCACACTTGAGAACGGCCACCCAGGAACAGAGGAATCTGAAGAACTCCGAGTGACGATTGCTTCCCGTGCAGCCTTTTGACAATGGGCTCTGTCTAGAATAATTAAGTTGTGGGGGTGCAACCTGTCAGCTTGACAAGCAGATGTAGGGGGATGATAGGTGGAACGGGTCTTGCTAGTATGGTTGCATTCTTCTTCTGAAAGTTCTTGTCTCAATTCTCTCCTTTCCTTAATACACTCCGCGTGTATAGGATTTCTCGGACAAATTGAGTCTAAAGGTGAAAGTGCACAACCTCTGCAGAGTGTAAAACTAAGTACTTAGCCGTGTCCCCGGTTACGGACGATTTTGAGCAGCTGATCAAGGACGTCAACGGAGGATTCCATCATTTCAACTTCAAAAGTAAAACTTGATGGGTGAACAAGGGAAGATGAGATTTATGGTTTTCATGCCATACTCGTCGAGATTTCAAGAAAAGTGTTTTCCAAAGAGTTAAGAAAAATTGGCTTTATGCAAATTAGCCTTGAGCTCCACCAGCCAAATATTCATATAGGCTTTAGAGTTATTCCATAAGTGTCCACCATAGTGTCACTTGCCAGACTCCATTTTTAATGGAATCTGACCCACGTTGTTGCAATATTTTTCTTATTGCAGATTTGATCAGATGACGAGTGAGGTTTCGTAAAGGTTTCGAGTCTACAACCAACATGTTTTCGCCTGTGGCAGCATGAAAGTTATTAGAGACTCACTGCTATTGTATTTTCCACTGTGTACTTTTTCAATGCTAGCTTTATGCTATGCAACTTGTATAAATATTTTGTAATTCTGGATCATCGATGTAATATAATTGATGCTTTGTTGTGATATTACATCGTAAACTGTGTGTGCAAATGAATCGATCCAGGGATTTGCACTATACACAGGTATCTGCCTTATTAAAAGTGCAGGTACGCTACAGATGGTATCAGAGCACTGTGTTGCCTGTAGGTTCGAAACCCTAGGTTTGGATAGAAATAGGATTTGACCATAGGATTGAAAATCTATTTTTCTTCACATTTCTAAAAACAAATCTTTTCACCATGTTTTCTCGTATTCTCATCTACTATCAACCTTCTAAAAACCTCTTATCTTTTTTCTAGATGACCATGTTCTTGTAGTCTAAGTCTGATTCTGCTGCTTCATATGGAAAAGCTACGATTAATCATGAAGTTATGCATGCATGGAAGACCACTAAAGAACCAAGATTCGACCGACACTTCGAAGATATTCAAGAAAGTTGAACTAGAACTTGAAGCACCCACGAAGGAGGTAGATTTGACCACCACTTAAATAGAACGACGATATCGTGTTAGTGTATTGATCATATCAACTTAGCTATATGACAATACTAGATTGATTGTTTGTTGTGAACCTTGTTGCTTGATGTTTGTTAGATGTTGATTGTTTATGCTAGGAATTCTTTGCCTTGTTCTAAAAATTATTGAATTCTCCATAGTATATATAATTAACTCATTTATTTTCTAAAAACCAGCAGATGTCTCACTTCAATATCAACAACAGTAAATTTTACCCAACTACGCGAATACTGTTAAGGGACCAGAGTCAGAAGGTGATCAATGACCACTCGCCAAAGATTGATCAAAACCATAGGGATGTTGAAGAGGACCCTATGACCAAACTGAAGGCATGCAAAACTTGTGGAGAGATAGGACATACGTTCGAAGATTGCTCTGATGAGTGGCCCCATGGTCACATCAGACGTCCAATTAATGGACGCCGCTCCAAAAGGATTATTTGCTTCCTGTGTGAAGGAACGACCCATGTTCCAATCCAATGCCCATATTATCCCTTGGTGCAACAAGCTAACCAGCAAGCCAAGGAAGGAATGCAAAAGTCTCTCATGAAGACCCTGGAGGAACAAAGACAAAAGAGTGAATCCAAGAAGGATCTAAGCCACTTAACATGCTTCAGGTGCAAGGATAAAGGACACTATGCATGTTGTTGCCCTGAGTGGAAGAAGAATAAATCTCTCCAAAGGACCGAGTGGAAAGCGTGAGTGCTAAAAGTTTTCTGTATCCACCACATGCCATTGTATTTTGAACACTTGTACGCTCTACACCAGAGGAATAAACAAGATTACACAAAGTTTCTAGACTGACCACAAAAATTTCTTTTAAGGGTGGTAGCCACCTAGAGAATTCAAACCCAGTCGCTTAAACACACAGATCTCAAACTATCTTCTTTTCATCCTTCTAATCAGAAAAACCATTCACTGTCAAGTTTTCAAGTTTCCATGTCGGAAATTTCATTTCCCAAAACATCTCGAGTATCAGAATCATTCAAGCCCTTGCTTTCTTTTCTAGCCTCTCCGAATCTCGGGTACGAGATTCCTTTTAAGGGTGGTAGTCTGTAACATCCCAACATTTTATAATGTTCAAAAATCACTAAAATTTAAAACTTTTCTTTTTATTAAAATACAATATTAAATGTATGAGAAAACCAACTATAAAAGACTTCAAGGTTTAATATTTCCAATGTCACAGTTTAAAACATTTTATTATTCCATGTAATTCAAAACCTTAAAATATAATTTGACAAATATTTTAGAAACTACAATCCATTTTTATTTTAAATAAATTAGTTTCTTTATAATTATTTGAATTAAACCACTTAGCCATAACTATTCATAAATAAAAGATTATTCAAAATAGTATATAATTACTAAATGGTTTTCATTCCTTTAACTATGTTCAAAATATAGTTTGGAAATTATAGGCCTATAGTGTATAACTTTAAAAACTTCATAGAATTTAAATTAATGAATTAGCCAAATAAACATTTCATTTGATTAAATGAATTTCATTTATTTTCAGAGCATGAAATGATTAATAGATTTTAAATAAGAATAAAATCAAAACAAAGGTCTTGTCAAAAGTTGTTATGAAGTTTCAAATGAAATTATCATAATATAAAATATAATGATGCACAAGTTATATTCAATTAAAAATGAATACTTTATATTCCACATTTCTAAACATTATTTATATTTAGTTCTTTAATATTATGCCAAAATAAAGATGAATAATTACAGTAAAATAAGTTTTAATAACTCTATTTCAAACATATTTGAATGTGGGTATTTTACAAATTTTATTTAGCAAAAAGAAAATTTAATTAAGTTATAAATTCAAAATTGATATTAAGTATCAATTTTGTATTTAACCAACATTTCAAATTTATTAATTTTAAAAAGTTCTCAAAACATACCCACAACTGGTTTAACAGCAAGATATTATTTTTACAAATTTTTAGAAATTAATTTGACATCATTTGGAGTTATAAATCAAAAGATATGAATTAAAGAAATAAAATCAGAAAAAGAAATTAGTCGCTGACGTCAGCAGTGACGTCAGCCCATCTTCAACCTCCAGCCGGAGATCTCGCCCCCGAATCCTCCAACAAAATCTTCCAAAATCCGGCGAATTGGTTGCGGATTTTGCTCTCTCCTCTGCCCTATTTAATCCCCTGCCCCTCCTCCGCATCTCCCCTCTTCTGCCTCACTTTTTATTGCCCCCAGGCCGCCGCAATCCACCATCGCCCTCCGCCACGGCCGCCGGTGAGAAGCTTCAGTTCCGGCGAGCTCCGTGATCCCCAAGACCACCCACCTCCTCCATCCTTCCTATTTCTTCATTGCGCATCGTTTCGACTAGATACGGCTTTTTGTTTTGCAGCAGATCGAGCAGCTCGTGCCCAGCCGAGGCTTGCCGCCGCTCCGTCGACTCCGGCCGGTCTCCATCACCGTTCTAGGACGAGATCGAACACGCCGTCGCATCCATCGTCTCCGCCGCGACGTTCTGCACCGCGTCATCGTCTTCCCCAAGCCCGAGCGTCACCGGAGCGTCGAGCGCGTCCAAGGCCGAGCCACCGCCGCCGTCGTCCTCTTCTCCGGTGAGAATTGCGCCGCCACCTCCTGGGAACCACGGTGAGCCCTTGGATCTGCTTTTAATGGTCACGATTAGAAGTCGAGGACGAAGCGGTACGATCTGATCTGGACCGTCAGATCCAGATCTGACGGCCCAGATCTATAACTTATACACGTCAGCGCCACGTAGACAGCCCAGTCAGCGCCGCGTGTCAGCCACGTCAGCGCCAGCGTGTATTTAATTTTTCTATTTTAATTTTAATTGGAAAATTGCCGATTAGTCCCTGTAATGAAAGCAATCATAACTTTTCAACCACAACTCCAAAATTAATAATTTTTATATATTTGGAAAGCTCTGGATGTGTAGATTATTTTGGATCTGACAAAATTCAAATTTGACTTAGTATAAAATATTCAAATTTCAAATGGTGAATTTGAGTATATTTGCAATAACTTTAAATCTATAAATCCAAAAATTGCAAATAAATATGTTTTAGAAACTTTGGAATATTTGTAAATGAATACCACTGCTATAAAATATTTTTGAGTAATTTTTGAATGATTTCATAGTTGTGTGTTTAATTTGAATAGTTTGACTAATTTTTAAATAACTTTTAATAGAAACATTATTTTTGATTAAATCCAATTGCAATAGATTTAATTAAATGCTTTCTGTCTATTAACATTAATTATAAAATTTTGTTATAAAAATTTAATCATAGGAAACTTTAATCTTATAAGTATTTCTGTTATTATATTTTCGAAAACTAGAAATTTATTAAATTGCATTTATAAACTTATGCATATTTATAAACAAATCACAAAAGATATTTTGATGTTTCTTGTGATTTAAAATTGCATTTCATTCATTGCATATTTTATATTGTAGATATAATTCTCAAAGGAAAACCCCTCTTCAATAGTTTTCTCTAAGTTAGGATTATTTTCAAACTTAGTATTTTGTGAAAAGTGCTATGCACTAGACACTTAGTAGTTTTCAAGATGGAGCTGGAAGACCAATGAAGGACTTAGCCAAAATCAAGACTTCAGAAGTACCATCAAGGAGAGGAAACACTTAGAAGAAAATCAAGAAGAAGTTCATGAAGGACTTAGAAGAAAACAGACTCTGGAAGCATCCCCCAGATGTCAAGCACTTAGAAGAAAAGTGAGAAGAAGTTCAAGAAGGCCAACTCCCTTTTATTCTCTAAGTCTCTCTCTCTGTCTTTTCTTCTCCTCTGAGATTTCATGAAGACTAAGTAAATCGAAGACCAGCCTCGAGGATACAAGAACCAGCAAGTCTGAAGATTTATCAAGTCTATACTTCAATCAAGACATCATCAAGGAGATTATTACAAGTCTGGAGATGAAGCCTGGAGGACAACTACATCTTTCTTTCTATCTTTCCCTCTTTCCTAATCTTGTCTTCTAGACTTAAACAAAATTTGATCATGATGTTATCATCTTGAAGTTGTTGGATCCTAGCAGCATAGTGGGATGAAGCGGCCTGGAAACAAACCTTACATGTCCACGTACATGAGACCTGTTCCACAATTTAAGTGGTTGGCCGGGTGTCTGTCTCTCTCACTATAGTGAATGTCCAACTTACAAAGAGTTGATAATAATTGTGATCATCTTGAACAAATGACTTAGTATTTTTCTCTAAGTATTTTGCACATCATGGCTCAGCCATTAGAGTGCTTGTTTCAAGAAAATATAAAACAAGGTATGTTTATCCAACCTAAGACCCTAGCCCTTAGTCCTTTTTGGACCAATCTATTTGCCTTGCATTAACTTAAAAGATTTTCCATGGCATGGCTTGCACCTCTAGTCCTTAGAAATAACTTGCATATCATGCATGTCATGTTTTCCTTAGAAGTTTAAGAAACTTGTTTGTAAGTGTTGTGTTGTTTTATGATTGTTGTATTGTTGTTTGTTTGTATTGTTTAGACTGAACGGAGAGTCCCGAGTATCGTTGAAAAGAGTTGTGAACAACACAACATTCAAAGGCAAGTGGCACACCTCATAAACTTCCTATTTTTTTTTGCATTACTTAGTGTATTTTTAAATGCATGTGTTACTATGCTAAACCTGTGTAGAATCCCTTATACCTGTGTCTAGGTACCTATGCAATACTTAGTAGAATTATTGTTGCTATGCAAATGTTGTTTTGTGAAAATCTAAATTCTACTAAGTTAAGAATGAAACACCTGGGTGGTAATTGGTCGGATGGTTTATGTTGAGTGGCTACTCGGTCCATTTCTATGGTTCCTAAAGAGTAATGCACACTTGAGAACGGCCACCCAGGAACAGAGGAATCTGAAGAACTCCGAGTGACGATTGCTTCCCGTGCAGCCTTTTGACAATGGGCTCTGTCTAGAATAATTAAGTTGTGGGGGTGCAACCTGTCAGCTTGACAAGCAGATGTAGGGGGATGATAGGTGGAACGGGTCTTGCTAGTATGGTTGCATTCTTCTTCTGAAAGTTCTTGTCTCAATTCTCTCCTTTCCTTAATACACTCCGCGTGTATAGGATTTCTCGGACAAATTGAGTCTAAAGGTGAAAGTGCACAACCTCTGCAGAGTGTAAAACTAAGTACTTAGCCGTGTCCCCGGTTACGGACGATTTTGAGCAGCTGATCAAGGACGTCAACGGAGGATTCCATCATTTCAACTTCAAAAGTAAATCTTGATGGGTGAACAAGGGAAGATGAAATTTATGGTTTTCATGCCATACTCGTCGAGATTTCAAGAAATGTGTTTTCCAAAGAGTTAAGAAAAATTGGCTTTATGCAAATTAGCCTTGAGCTCCACCAGCCAAATATTCATATAGGCTTTAGAGTTATTCCATAAATGTCCACCATAGTGTCACTTGCCAGACTCCATTTTTAATGGAATCTGACCCACGTCGTTGCAATATTTTTCTTATTGAAGATTTGATCAGATGACGAGTGAGGTTTCGTAAAGGTTTCGAGTCTACAACCAACATGTTTTCGCTTGTGGCAGCATGAAAGTTATTAGAGACTCACTGCTATTGTATTTTCCGCTGTGTACTTTTTCAATGCTAGCTTTATGCTATGCAACTTGTATAAATATTTTGTAATTCTGGATCATCGATGTAATATAATTGATGCTTTGTTGTGATATTACATCGTAAACTGTGTGTGCAAATGAATCGATCCAGGGATTTGCACTATACACAGGTATCTGCCTTATTAAAAGTGCAGGTACGCTACAAATATTGAGTAATAAAGTTATTGTTTCATAATATATCATGTGTGTGCTATTGAATGATCTTGCATGCTCTCTGTTACTTGTGTGTGCTCTGGCCAAGTAGATGCTCGTAACTTCAAGATGGGGTATCTATGCTCGATAGTGGGTTCATGTCTCTATTAAATCTGGGGCAGTGACATAAAGCTCTAAGGTTGTAGATGTACTGTTGCTACTAGGGATAAAATAGTAGTACTTTGTCTAAGGATGATGTTACTTACTTACTTTACACACATTTCTTAAGGCGATAATCTGTTGCATGCAACTTAATACTGAAAGGTGTGCGGACGCTAACCGGATGGTGTATTATTAGTCATAGATGCGGTTGGAACGGTCTATGTATATTGTTGTAATGCCCGAATGAATCTCACAGTAGACATCATAACGTTAGTATATGCATTGGGTTTCTCATCATTATTCTGTCAGTTGCCTAGCCGTAATTTGTTTACCACTAATGGATGAATGTTATTATTAATGGAGAGACACCACTAGTGAACTGTGGACCCCGGTCCTTCTCATTAATCTGATAAAACCACAACTGCAAACATGTTACTTCTTGCAAACATACATTTTTCTAACACACATACGTTTAATCCTTTGTTATAGCAAGCCGGTGAGATTGACAACCTCGCTGTTAAGTTGGGGCAAAATATCTTGATTGTTTATATGCAGGCTCCACGTCAACTTAGCACCAGCAATCTTCTGGCGCCGTGGATACCTTGGGGAAATTCTTCATCTCCTATTGGTTTGATAACCTTGGTTTCATACTAAGGAAAACTTGTTGCTGCACTACTTCACACCTTCCTCTTGGGGCCTCCCAACAACACACCCACCGTGTCCGTCACCCGTTAAGTCACGGGTACGGGCACGGGTATAACCTTATACCCGTGGGTATACCCATACCCTGCCCATTTAGATTGACATATAGACCTACCTATAGAGTTCCAACGTATGCAGCTGAGCATCACATGGCCGAGTGACGAGTTGGTAACTCGGCAAATCCCAGGGTTGTGCACCCCAGGTTGATTGATGGGGAGAGAGAGAGGTGTTGGTGATCACGACGGCTGACAAACAAGGTTTTACCCAGGTTCAGGCTCCCGGAGGATAACACCCTACTCCTGCTTGTCTGATTATTGATGCGAGTAGTGATTACAATGGCGAGATTGCGATCTCGCTAGGGTTTGTGGTGGTGGCTATCAGCGTGTCCTCTAGGACGGGCAACCCTCCTGGCTTTATAGGTCGCCAGGTCTCGGGCGGTTGGTACAGATATGGCAGGTTACAAAACCTAACCGAGTTGGACTAGGATACGTAGTACCCCAAGTGGGCCTTCTGTGGGCTTTCCATGCTTGGCGCGGCCCAGTTAGCCTCATTGTGGGCTAGCCGAAAGGTAGCCCCACGTCAGTAGCCCCCTAGTGCTTGGTCGAAGCGCAGCGCCGGGCAAAGGACTTCCTCCTCCTGGACGCGCCATTGGATTGCTTGATCTTGAGCTTGAACTCGATTTCTTCAGTCGAACAGGCCTCTCCCGATGGGAGTAACCTTTGCAGTCGAATTACTTTGTCTTCTTCTTATGTAGTGTGCTTCTGTTCAGCCCGTTGGCTTACATGTACATTTGATTCGGCTGCTGGAGCTTACTCAACTTGCTTTGTCACCCGAATAGATATTTCGGGTTCCTTGACCTGCGCACTGTTATGTTGTTTCAGCTTAGAAGCTTACCACTCGAATCTTGCGTTCGAGTTGACACACAGTTTCAGTTTGTTTGGAGCCGTTGGTTTGATGACGTCACTGCTGACGTTTCCTTGCACGCCTCTACGCCCGATGGGATGTGACATGGCGGGGCCCACTGGCAGCGGTGACCGCGGTCAGCAGTTGTCACGTCTCCGAACTGGGCGCGAAATTTTCGCGCACGATGACGACGCCTCGATTCTCGTGCGTAGTGGAGGAAGTTGGCGGCGACGGTTGGCCTCTTTGCTTGACGCGTGGACGGCAGGATGAAGATGCTCTGAACCGCTGCACGACGGAGGGCTGAGATTGATTTTGCTGAGGCATAAGTACTGCGCCGCAGCGCGAGGGCATCGTCTTCCTCATTCGTCCGCGCCCCCTTTCCTCTGCCTTCTGCCATTCTCCGTGCTTTTTGTCCGTGCACATTGCGCTGCCCCGTGACGCCATGGGCAAGCCGAAGAGTGCCGCTGGTTCCTCCGCAGCCGCCGACGAAGCCGGGTTGATGAAGAAGCCCGACGGCGACTGGCAGAGGTCGTCTGTGAAGAAAGCGGAGGTCGAACTCCTTCGCGCGCAAGGTCTCCTTCCTCCCGCTGATCAAGTCCAGGTACGCGCTCCTGGCAAAGAAGTTTATCCCACACCCCGCGATGGGGAACGCGTATGCTTCGTGGATTTCCTTCCGCGGGGCTTCGGGTTCCCCTTGCACGATTTTGTGCGCGGTCTCTTGTATGCCTATGGGGTTCAGATCCATGATCTGACCCCCAATGGCGTCTTGAGCATCGCGGGCTTTATTGTGCTCTGGGAGTGCTTCCTGGGTGTCGTGTCGCACTGGGCGCTGTGGAAGTCGCTCTTCCTCGTTCGCAAGAACGTCGGGAAGAGCGGGTTGCCATTCCCCGTGGGCGGCTTCGGAATCCAAGTGCGCGGTGATACCGCGTACTTCCAGATGAAGAAGTCGCACTCCGTCCAGGGGTGGCGTAAGAAATGGTTTTACGTCCAGTCGAGCCAGGACGGCCTGGCGGCATTCGACAGCGGGCGCGGGCTGCGGAAGACTCGCGCCTGGTCGCACCCGCTGGCTGCGGAGGAGAAGGAAGCCGCGCGACCGCTGCTGGGCCTGCTACATGACCTCACCAAGACCCTTGGGCGCGAGGCGGGTGGCGTCTTCTTGATGGACACCTTCTTCCGTCTTCGGGTGCAGCCGCTCAGCGCTCGGTCCCACCCGATGTGGGCCGTCGAGGGCGTCAGCACCGAGCCACTTGACGATGAGGAGGTGGAAGCCAAGGTGAGGTCCATCACCAATCTCCGAGTCGTGGATACATGCAATGTCAAGTGCCCGGTTGCTGCTTACGGGGCACCGAACCCCGTTCCTGAGGTAAGTTCATGACTTGTTCTCCTTGTTATTCTGTTTCTTGATTTCTTGCTTCTTGATTAGACTTGCGTCTACTTGCTTCTTGATTGGACTTGCGTCTACTTGCTTCAGGGTCGGTCCCTGCTGATCAGCCTTCCTCCTCTCCCCGAGAACGGACCCGACGACGAGCCGAAATTCATCGAGGAGGAGGATGATGATGATGATGATGACCTTCCGTCCGTTGTCTCCCCCAACGACAAAGCGGACGACGATGATGATGACGAGGAACCCGCGCGGAAGAGGCAGAAGCGCCGGAGCGGCGGTGACTCTGCGACTGCTTCGTCGCCTGCGAGGGGTGCATAAGCTGATACAGAGGAAGTCGTTGCGACGTCGTCGGGTGCGCGGTCACCAGGTGGCTGGAGCGAGCCCCTGGTTGTTCCCCCTGTTAGCTCCGCGCCACCGCGCTCGTTCGCGCGGCTGCCGTCCGTCTCCCTGGCGAGTGATAATGAACTCGAGACCACCAGGTTAGTACCTTGTTGACTTCGAGTTGTCTTTTGTAGTTCCAATCTTGCAGTTGGTCATTGTACTGTTGCTGCAGCCGTCGTTCTGGCGATGTCCACTCTCCTCATCGTGAGGTGGAGCATACATCCACCCCTTCGACCGAGCTGGTGACCCGGGTGGCAGTTGAGGAGCGCACGCAACTTGCTGTCATCTCGTCTTTGAGTCGCGCTCCTCCGCCGCCTTCGGAAGATGTCGACCTCCTGGACCATGTAAGTCCCTTGTATTTTTAGCTTGTAGTCTTGAATTTTCATCGGGTGCGCGATCAGCGCTCCCGATGGGAGTAGCCCCCGAAGGTGTGGGTGACTAGTAGAGTCGCCCGCAACTTTATTAAGATCTTGCTTTTGTTTCAGCCGTACTATCGCCAGCAGCTAGATGCGCCGCGGCTTATGTTCGCCTGGAGAAGGAGAGGGACCAGCTGCGTGCTTCTCTGGACCAGGCTACCGGGCGGGTTGCTGAGCTAGAAGTGAAGGTCCAGGCTTGGGCTGATCTTGAGAAAACTCTACACGAGTTCCAGGAGCGCGAACGGGTGCGGGTTGGCCAAAAGAAGACTCAAGTCGACCGTCTCCTTTCACTCGCCGGTGCTCTTGGGGGTAAGTTTCGGCTTGATGCCTACTGTGTTTTTGCTTTTGCCTTTGTCTGATGTTTGACTTCTTCGCACAGAGACATGCGGTGGAGCTCCTGAGGAGGGCTCGTTGAGTGACACCGTCGACTTGGCGACGACTGTCGGCTTCCTGGACCGTGTCTGCGCGTATGCGTCTGATGCTCTGAGGAAGTCCACACATGCGCTGAAGAAGTCGACAGGAGCCCTTACGACGGTGCACCGTAACATCTTCCCAAGCGACTCGCCGCCGACTGCCGTGGACGCCTTTGCTGCTCCGTTTGAAGATGGCGCGAGCACCCTCGCCGACTTTACTCGGACGCAGACGGTACGCGGCTCCGAGCTCACCTTCCAGCTCCTTCTAGGCCACCAAATTCAGGGCGACTTCAAGAAGGTCGTCAGTGGCTTCCCCCGGAGGCCTGATGGCCGAACTGCGTCCTTAGGCGGAGTGAAAGTGCGGGCCGCACAGCTAGCTGTGAAGCTTGTGGCCACCTTTGAGAGGGCGCTGGCCAAGGCGGCTGGGGCTGCTGCTGCTCAGAAGAGTCGCTCGCAGTCGGAGTCTGTTGCCCAGGAGTAGTTGTAGGGGATTAGCAGTCACAGTTTTTATGTACTGATAACTTTTGCTTTGTAATTATTGCTGACTGATGTTTTGTCGGGTCTTCTGGCCTTTGACAATATTTTAGCTGAAATTGAATGTTTCTTCCCATCATATTTGTCTTTGTTGAGCGGTCGTGTACTGGCATTGATTCTGCACGTTCATGACAGACTAACTTGCGCGGCAGCACGTCTTCTGCTTCTGCGGCTGGACCGAGTGGCGAGGGATCTTCTTCAGGTGCTCGCCGTCGCCAAACTGCTCCGGCTCCTCCACGAAGTGCGAATGACCAGCGCATAATCACTTATAAGGATGTAGGAGCGGAGCGACTCATGCTTTCCTTGCTTGCAGGCCTGCAACTCGATGTAGGTCGTTGGCCTTGCGAACGTTCCCGAGAAACTCTTGATGAAATTATCCTGGAATTCTTCCCATGTTCGGAAAGATTCTTTGGGTTGGCTTGTGAGCCACCCGCGTGCCGAGTCCGTCAGCATAAGCTGGATGTACTGCATTGCCGTAGTCGACGTCCCGCCTTGGCAGGTGCAGGCGATGAGGTAGTCCTCGAGCCACAGTCGTGGATCTTGCTTCCCGTCGTACTTTGGAGTGCCTGCTGTCAGCTTGAAGTCCTTAGGCATGCGGGTGTCGCGGATGTTGAAGCTGAAGCATGCAGCCCCACAAGGCTCGAAGTCGCGGTCGGCCTGGTCGTCGAGGTTCGCAGCTCCAGCCGAACGTTCTTTGCAGTTGCGGTCCACCGTCTTCTGCGTGAGGATGTCGTGAAGATCCTTGATTGGTTGTCGCTGTGCTGCTGGGACCTCCGAGGTTGCAGGCTCGCGCGCTTGGTTGCTTGGTGCCTTGGCCGCTAGAGCTTCCTCGATCGCCCTGATGGAGGCAATTTGCTATCGGTTGAGCAGGGAACGTGTGTCTCCCTCCGGTGGTTGCGTGAGCCGGAGGTACGTCTCGACTGAGATCAGGGCGGCGTTGGCCGTTTTTGGGACGGGTATCCCGTTCTCATCCTCAGCGACGAAAGACGACTCGAGGTTGCGGGTGACCCTGGTTCGGTCGGCGTCCGTCAGGAGGGGAACGCGGGCTCTGTTTCGCCGTGCTTCTTGATTAACTTCCGCGGAGGAGGTCAAGGGGAGGGCGGCTCGCCTGGAACTCGATGCATCCGCGTCCCTCTTGCGCCGGAGTAAGTCGGCTTTTTCGGCGCGGAGTCGTTCGCCTTCCTTGCGTAGCAAGTACTGGACCGCCAGATGATCCTCTCTAGGTGCGTCGGGTGGAGGGAACGTGCCTTCGTCGACATGCTTCATGGCTTGGATTCCCATGTCCCGCGTGATGACGAGTTTTGTCTGGTCCGGCATGATCACCTCTAGTGGGTATGCGGGTTCTTCGTTGTCATCGGGTGGCGCTGTGCCCGCCATGAAGCATTGCTTGGGGTAGACTTGGGCCGGTGTGTTCATGCTGCCGCTGCTGCTTCCGTCATCCGAGCCTTGCTCAGGATAAAAAATTGCTGCAACGTGACGCGCGGCGCAGTCGTTGTTTCACCTCCTTGCGATCGTCCACGTGCTCTGAGGTTTCGCAGCCGTCGGAGCGAGTGCGATTGGCTTGGGGTAGACTTGGTAGCTCCACGAAGACGAAGACGCGCGCGACGTGGCTGTCAGTCGTAAACCCTTGGTCATGCTAGCGGGTGCAGTAGTTGAGGCAGATCTTGATTTGACCGACCGTGCGACCGAGATTGGTGTAGTCGACTCGATCCACGCGGCCGTTGCTGAGGTTGTCGAGGCAGTCGCCGCAGATGCGATCTTCCTAGGCGCGACAGGTGCGATCTCCGCGGGTGCGGCAGATGCGATCTTCGCGGGCGCGGTAGATGCGATCTTCGCGGGTGCGACAAATGCGATCTTCGCGGGTCTTGAAGGCGGTGGTAGATTCGCCGATGCGGGTGCCGCCGCGCATGGCGCGGTTGCCGCGGACCTGAGTATTCCAGGACTGTCGGCGAAGCAGCACACGGAGCCGAAGGTGATGCGTATACCTTTGTCCAGATCAGCGTACACCGAGCGGTGAGCCGGAGGTTGGAGGACGTACTCGAAGGAGCCGAAGCGGATCGACTCCCTGGCGACGCGGACATCGGTCTTCATTGCGGATGGAGCCGGAGCGACCATGATTCCAACACTTTTTTGCCTTCCCACAGACGGCGCCAATTGACGAGGTGGTAACTCAGCAAATCACAGGGTTGTGCACCCAGGGTTGATTGATGGGGAGAGAGAGAGGTGTTGGTGATCACGACGGCTGGCAAGCAAGGTTTTACCCAGGTTCAGCCTCCCGGAGGATAACACCCTACTCCTGCTTGTCTGATTATTGATGCGAGTAGTGATTACAATGGCGAGATTGCGATCTCGCTAGGGTTTTTGGTGGTGGCTATCAGCGTGTCCTCTAGGACGGGCAACCCTCCTGGCTTGATAGGTCGCCAGGTCTTGGGCGGTTGGTACAGATATGGCAGGTTACAAAACCTAACCGAGTTGGACTAGGATACGTAGTACCCCGAGTGGGCCTTATGTGGGCTTTCCATGCTTGGCGCGGCCCAGGTAGCCTCATGGTGGGCTAGCCGAAAGGTACCCCCACGTCAGTATGAGACTGTGACTTCTAAACTTCGATAATTTTTATATACTCATCTATCTATTATTGATTTGAGATAATTATTTTGTTTTGCTAAAATATGCTACGATGAAATATAAACGTGAATAATTTGTGTACTATTTATACCCGCGGGTACCCGTCGGGTATGTTCATGGGTAAAGTTTTATACCCGCGGGTACGGGTATGGGTAAGACTCTGTACCCATTGACTAAACGGGTGTGGGTATGGTATTGCTTTACCCTGCCCATACCCTACCCATTGACATCCTTATAAGTTTCTCAGTGGACAAGAATCATTAAGATATGGATCTACAATTAAACATGTACACACAAGATAGATACAAGGGTAAAGAACATGATATTCAAGAGGAAGTCGTAAATATACCAAAAATATCTTTGCTTAAAAGATACATAGCAAAAAACCGAATTATATCTTAATGGAATCTAAATGAACGTCCAACACATACTCGTCATAGTATCAAAGATTATCCACAAGGGATAAAGGTTAACAAATGGATGCTCCGAGTAAGATAACAAGTATCACAAAAATCAAATGATTTTGAAAAAAACATCAATGCTGCATATGAGAGACTTTAAGTAGAAAGTGCAAGCTTGACATAATTGGGATCGATGAATCATAGAAATGAATATATAGTCCCCTTATATGTAATCATTCCGGCTTACTCACAATTACAATAAAGACGTTTTGCAAGAACCAAATTAATTGCAACAAAAGAGATTGATGCCAAGATACAACCTTACACAAAGCTGAAAGCTAGAAATGTAAGCATGAGGTAGATACTTGTTACCGAGATAGATTTGGTGATGTAGACGATAAGAATTAGCGATCATCCAAACTTGGCTCCAATGAACACACGGTGACACCACCTTCTTTTAAAATGAGACACGTTTCCAATGCATCTCCAATGTACTCAAAACAAATTCAAGTACAACATGGCACCCATACTCATTGGGTCCAAAGTAGTTAGAGCAACTACAATACAAAGGACAAACTCCACATAAATATGTGCATATTAATGTGAAATTGAATTTCATGCACATCTTAGCCATACAGGATTTGATGGATTTATCCTATATATTGGATAACGAAACTAAGAATGCCAAAGAAATACATATAGTAAATATGCATGCACAAGACTTTCAATACCCAAAAGAGATACAATTTGGATAAAACACCAATTAAAATAAGAGAACACACAACAGTGTGACACGAGAAGAATTTGTCCAAATTATATCAAATACCCAAATCAACACATGATTGAAGATACCAAAAAGAAAAGAAAACAAATGAAAATATGGTCCAGGAATAACCAAACCCTCTATATTTTTCATGATGTCACAAAGTACCAAGACGAGAAAATGCTTGTCTTCAAAGAGACATATCATCGGGATCTAAATAAATTAAAGACAAAAGGTGTTCAAGAACATAAAGGATAGCTCCCCAAATATGTGTGCATTATTTATGGTTTTGCATTTGAATACAAATGCACACCAATGGGATCATCACACACCATATATATTATAGAAGCACTAGTCAAAAACAAGATGAACACTAAGATCCATATGATACAAAGAAGACAAAAAGAGTTTAATAAAACAAGTTTTGGCAACAAGATAAGGCAATTCAAAGTAATAGCCAAAAACGAAGATGGTCTATAAATTCCATCACAATTGTGAGTATCGCTTGTTATGAACAAGGAATATGGAGATATTACTTGATGGTATATAGGAACGATTAGAAAGACCAATCTTCACAAAAATAAAGCATATGACAAAAGATAGGAAATTGAGCACATGCTTAGATAGAGATTCTTGACGACTTCAATTTGATCAATGATCATGCAAGGCACCAAGAAATCTTTCTCACACACAAGATCCAAAAGATGAGAAATAAAATATATTTAAGTAAATATGTAACTTGTTTGAGAAACATGTCACATATGAGAAAGATGATTACAATATCAATTCTATGTGGCAAAACCTCACATGTTCACATTTCCTAGGTTTGTAATATGCACATAGCTTATTACTCCCCCATAATGTGATAATCCATTTCTTTTAGAACAAGAGGTAAATAAAACCAACTCAAGAAACTAATGGACATTATAGACTTTGAAATTATCATGAGAATGACATACGACATAAAGAATAGATAATATTGAAATATCAACACTAAGTGGTATTCCTCATGTACACATATTTTTAGGATGGTGAAGTGCACGAATCATATCACACTCCAAAAATGGATCGTCCATTAATATCTCAAAGAGAGCCAACGCGATAAGATAGCAATTAAAGGTAATAAGGCTCAAAACAAGTAAAGGGTGTGCAAATCAAAATACACATACTTGATTTCTCAAGATAAGTAAGTAGAGAGCACAACAAACACTAGCAAGGTACAAAACCTAACACATGCAAGGTTGCAAGTAAGTTTCAATAAATATATGGTATAAGCACAAGTTACCGAAAGGAGTAACATTGGATAAGAGATAGAACATTGTAACCCGAATGACTTGGCTTGAGAGAATATAATTGATGAAGATCCCTTAATTCTTCATGATGTAGCCAAGTCTCTAATGTCTTCCAACAACATCTATTGATCAAGTTTTAGCTTGTTGGTCCGCAACCAAGTTGGGTCCTAAGAGGTTAATCACAATAGGTTTGGTAATCCAAATGGTTATTTTTCTTGACAACACTTTGAGTACCAACATATTTGGCAAAAACATTTCCAACCTTATCCTTTTGAAGAGAATAAACATCATCAACTATAATGGGGTTGGATAAGGTACCATTTGTGCATGAAGAAGCAAGGTTACCCTTCTCACCACATAGGTAGCAACATCGAATTCCTCCTCTCTTCTTAGTTGGAATCCCGACTTGAGGAGGTGTAGCTTGATTCTTCTTGGGAAGAGGTTGTTCTTCAACTTGAGGAACTTGAGCTTGAACTTGAGGATTCTTCCCTTGTTGCTTCTCACTAACACGCTTCTTCTTCAAAAGGCAAGATCTAACATGGTGCCCTTCAACTTTGCACTTGAAGCAAACAATCTTGGCCGAATATGTGACCTGTTCTTGGCCCTTTTTCTTCTTGATGATCTTGGACTTGTTCTTGTTATTGGAGTTGAATCCAAGTCTACTCTTGCTACTGGGGCGTCTTTGACCACTCAACATATTGTCAAGTGTGTACTTCCCAACATGACGTTTTTCCAAGTCTTTCTTCAAACAAGTTACTTGGGCCTTGAGCTCTTTTAGTTCATCTACATGGTTAGTATCAACACAAATACTAGAGGAAGTAGAAGATTCATTATTAGAGCAACAAGGTACGAAAAGTAATTCACCACAAGATGTAGCAACATTGTGAGTGGATGAATCACAAGGACTAGCACAAGACGATATAGCATTAAGAGTAGAAGTTGTGCCATTGTCCGCTGAGGCTCACAAGATATTACCTTTGACATGATAGCCTCATGAGCTAACTTTAGCTTAGAATGGGATGATAGAAGATCATCATTAGATTTAGAGAGCTTTACATGACTTTCTTCCAATTTCCCATACTTGCTAGTTAGCAACTCAAGTTGGGCCCTTAGCTCAACATTCTCCTCCAGAATAGATGCTTCACAAGAAGTGGAGTTAGTAGCACAAGCATCATTGATATTAGAAATAGAAGAAGACAAATTGGTAAGCTCATCATTATTAGATATACGAGTGTGGAGTTGATCATGAGACTTGACGAGGGGAGAGTGTTCACGTTCTAATGCCTTGTGAGCTTTGTCAAGTTTCTCTATGTCCTCACTTAGTCTAGCATTGCCAACACCAAATTCATTTTTTTCTTTTTTAAGTACTTCATATTTTGCAATAGCATGATCTCTTTCCTTAATGATTTTAGAAGTGATAAGATCATTTGATTCATCAAGAGATTCAAGTTTCTCCTCAAGGGACACTCGAAGATCATGCTCTTCATCAAGGCCATTCTGTAAGGATGCTTTTTCAATAGCATCTTCTCTCTCAATTTACATTTTAGCACAAATTGAGTATCCAACTCCTCAATGATTTCTATGCATATAATACCATGAGCAACAATTTCACGTAGATAAGAGATAGCTTCACTACCTTTGGAAGGGCACCAAGAACAATCTCACCCTTCTTGGTTAAGGTTTCAATGTCAAAATCTTCTTCATGAGGATCCTCAAACACATCATCACATATCTCGGGATTTGAGGTAGAAGTTACCTTGGAATCCTTAGCCATGACGCAAACATGATTAATGGGTGAGGAGGATGAATAATTACTTGAAGCACTCATACGTCCTCAACGTATCCATAATTTCTTATGTTCCATGCTATGTTATATCATGTTATTAAATGTTTAATATGCAATTATATAGTTTTATGCATTTTCTGGGACTAACCTATTAACATGATGCCACAGTGCCAGTTCCCTGTTTTCTGCTGTTTTTAGTTTCAGAAAAGTACTTAAGGAAATATTCGCTAAATTGGAAATAAAACAACCTGGAATTATTGTTGGAATATTTGCGTCACGAGGAACTGAAGACGAGACGAAGAGGGGCCGCGAGGCGCCCACACCACCTCGTGGCGCGGGCCCAAGCCTGGCCACGCCAGGAGGCGATGTGGGGCCCTCGGGCGCCCACCGACCTTGCTCTTTCGCCCATAAATAGCCCCTTGACCTAAAAACACAAGACGGTTAATTATTTTTTCCTCCACGAATCTCGAGCCACCGCCGTCGTCAACACCAATTCGGGGAGATAAAAACTGCTCCCCGGCACCCTTCCGGGAGGTACGTCACCATGACCGCCTCCGGAATATGCGTGAGTAGTCTACCCTTGGACTACGGGTCCATAGCAGTAGCTAGATGGTTGTCTTCTCCTCTTGTGCTATCATGTCTAGATCTTGTGAGTTGCCTATCATGATCAAGATCATTTTATTAATTCTCCATGTTGTGTTTGGTGGGATCCGATGAATATTTAGTACTGATGTTATTGCTTCATAATATATCATGTGTGTGCTATTTAATGATCTTGCATGCTCTCCGTTACTTGTGTGTCCTCTGGCCAAGTAGATGCTCGTAACTCCAAGAGGGGGTATGTATGCTCAATAGTGGGTTCATGTCTCTATTAAAAATCTGGGGTAGTGATAGAAAGCTCTAAGGTTGTAGATGTATTGTTGCTACTAGGGATAAAACAGTAGTACTTTGTCTAAGGATGATGTTACTTACTTACTTACTCTACAAACAGTGCTTAAGGCGATAATCTGTTGTATGCAACTTAATACTGAAAGGGGTGCGGACGCTAACCGGAAGGTGGATTATTAGTCATAGATGCGGTTGTAACGGTCTATGTATATTGTTGTAATGCCCGAATGAATCTCACACTAGACACCATATCATTAGTATATTCATTGGGTTGCTTATCATTATTCTGTCAATTGCCTTGCTGTAATTTGTTTACCACGCATGGATGAATGTTATTATTATTTATGGAGAGACACCACTAGTGAACTGTGGACCCCGGTCCTTCTCATTAATCTGATAAAACCACAACTGCAAACCTGTTACTTTCTGCAAACAAACATCCTTTCTTCAACACATATGTTTAATCGTTTGTTACAACAAGCCGGTGAGATTGACAACCTCACTGTTAAGTTGGGACAAAGTATCTTGATTGTTTGTGTGCAGGATCCACGTCATCTTAGCACCAGGAACCTTCTTGCGCCGTTGATACCTCGGGGGAATTCTTCATCTCCTACTTGTTCGATAACCTTGGTTTCCTACTGAGGGAAACTTGCTGCTGCACTACTTCAAACCTTCCTCTTGGGGTCTACCAACAACACACCCACCGTGTGCATCAAGCAATTTTCTTGCGCCGTTGCCGGGGAGATAAGCATTCCTTCACGAGGGGAGTTTTCGCACTTCCAATCTTTTATTTTGTTATTGTCTTGCTTAGTTTATTTTTATTACTGTCTTGTTTTCTTAATATAAAAAATACAAAAAGATAGTTACTTGCATTACTTTTCTTATTTCGGTTTTGTCATTTATTTTCAGTTTTGTTAGTTTTGCTATTTCAGTTTGTCCTTTACTTGCATCATCTTTATCATCAAAATTAGTGGAGCTAATCATCATGTCTGGTATATTCCCTGTTACTGTGTCACCCGAAGAATTAATCTTCACTTTTAAACAAGGGAATGAGGAAACTTTTGGAGTGGCTTGGTCTAGTATTTTTGAAACTTATGGTGAAGCTGAACCCAAAATGACTTTAAGCTTGCTTCTTAGTAGCTTTTATTTTGGGTTTGTTCTTTGCTATAGGTATGCTTTAGATGCTGTAGTGGGAGGAGATTTCCTTCAATGTGATGGAGATCAAGCATTCAATGCAATAAAGAAATTAATTATGTCCTCTTCCCCAGCTAATAAATGTAGTACAAGTATTGGTAATATTCATACTATACTAAATACCCTTGAGTCAAGCATTTCTTTCTTAAAAGATGGGTACAATAAGATTCGTGAAAAACTTGACTATGTGCCAATGAACTCTGAACCATCATTGTGGGTCCCTACCTTGAAAGTGACTATTGGTAATAAAGTTTTTCTTGCCCGTTGTGACATTATGTCTGAGTTTTGTCTTATGCCTAAATACATTCATGCATCTTTAAATACTTGGGGAACTATTGAAGGGGGAGAAGAAATAACCCTTACAGATAATTCTATTATACAACCCATTGGGGTAGCTGAGGGAGTATTTACGACACTCTTGGTAAGAACTGTATCCACTGATTACCATGTCATTCAATGTGTAGGGACAGGACAAATTACTATTGGAAGATCCCTGCTGAAACTTTTGGGAGCAATAATTGATGTGGGAAAAGGTACTATGAGCTTCACTACCTCCCCAGGAAGTTGGCAAACGTTCACTACAAACAAAGGTACGAAATTTGGTAAGAGAAACAAACGAGAAGCAACTTGTTGATGCTTCATCTCTTGATAATACTTGAGTTTTACCTTGTGCCTAGCTCAAAGGCATTAAACAAAAGCGCTTATGGGAGACAACCCACTTTTATTTTCTGTCATTTTATTTTGTTTTACTTGTGTCAAGGACTTGACCTACCTCTGTAGCAACTCCTTTGTATCTTTATTTTATTGCAATGTTGTGTCCAGTTAAGCCTCTAGTCGAAAGTTGATGCTAAAATTCAATTCCTGTGCTAAAACAGACTTCTACTGAACACCGTTAAATTCATATCAATTCACTGAAACGTCATAAAATTCTGCCCTTTTTTGTGCGCAATCCTCAGATGTATACGACACTTTCATTAGTTTTGAGTTTTCTGATCAAACCAAGTTAAGTGCCTCGAATTTTTTTGTATTTACAGGCTGTTCTGTTTTTTTACAGATTCTGCCATTTTCTTTTGGAATTTATTTTTTTCTATTTTCATTGGATCTTTTTATCCTATTAAGTATCAGTGGCTGTAGCTAATGTCCAGTAGCATTGGTAGAAATTGTGTTCCTACAGAATATCATAATGTTTTGTGCACTAATCCTCTAATGAAGTTACTCTAAGTTTGGTGTGAATGAAGTTTCCAAGGATCAAGAGAGAAGGATGATACAATGTGATCAAGAGGACAGTAAAGGCAAAGTTTGGAGATGCCCCGGTGGTTCACCCCAATATAATTCAAGAATACTAAAGCGTCAAAGTTTGGGGATGCCCAAGGCATCCCCTTCTTCATCGGCAAACTATCAGGTCCTTTCTAGTGAAACTATATTTTAATTCCGTCACATCTTATGTGCTTATCTTGAAGCGTCTGTTTTTTGTTTTGTTTTTGTTATTTTAATTCTATGGATAAAATGGATCCTATAATTCTTGTGTGTGGGAGAGAGACATGCTCCGATTTTTCTTATGAATACTCGTATTCTTCACTTATACTTGTTGAGTATTCTTTTCATGTTATCGTTTGCTCTCTAGCTCTTGTTTTTCATGCATCTCTTGTTAGAGCTATTAGATTTTGTTATATTATACTATTATATCTCATTATTTAATTACTTCGAGAGTTTATCTTTTAAAGAAGTTGATTGGTGTTTGGTTGAGAACAGAAAATGCTAAATGTGGTAGATGGTATAATTAAATGATTCATAATCGAATAGATCAGTAAATTGTGTCACTTGAATCATTGATGTTGTTTTGAGATATTAATTTTCTTAATGGTAACATGATGGTCTAGTAAAGTAGAATGATTAAATGGTTTGTCTAGAGAAACTTGAAAACTGTGCCACACTTAAATTTCCAGTTGATTTCATAACGGTATATGACTTCTATTTGCCTAAGGCAACCGTAATGACTTTATGTTATGCGCTACGGTCGGGGAAGCCAAGGGTGACTTTATCATTCGCCACGATCCCTCTTGGAGTGATTTTCATTATGCCTTGTTTGATCATATTTTTATTTGGAATCTTTTTACTTGTGAGTTCTAAAACTGCGGTTTTGATGGCACTTCCACCATCATATTGCTAGCCTCTTCGGTACTTTGCTTTGCCCTTTCTCACATAGAGAGTTGGTGCATTTTTCGCGGGTACATCCAAACTCGTGGGAGATCTTCATCTTGTTCTCATACACATAAGCCAAATATCTTCCTCAAAACATCCACCATACCTACCTACTACAACATTTCCATTGCTGTTCCAAGATATATTGCCATGCAACATCCATCTTACATTACATGACTTCTTGTCATTCATTACTTATATTGGTTTGTGTGTTTCTATAAAGCTGATGTGGTGTTTTACCCATGTTACGCTAGATCACTGCATAACCTGCTACTTTAGCAGAGGCACCTTTGTCATATGTATTCTTATGGCACATTCATATTAGTTACTTGTATCATCAGTATGTTGTTTTATCATCATTAGTGTGTTGTCATACATCATGTATCATATTAATATGCTTGCCCCTAAAAGTGAAAAGAGCCGTGGAGACCATCGAAAAGAGAAACAAAAAAACAAAAAAGAATAAAAAGAGAAAAAAAAAGGGGGCATCATTACTATTCATTATCACACACTTGTGCTCATGTTATAGCACCATATAATTTATAGTCATCACTTGTGCTCATGTTATAGCACCATATCATTTATGATCATCATTTGTGCTCATGTTTAGCACCTTTACTCCATATGAGAGAGTTTTCATGTCTTAGTTGCATAACTATGTGGGGAACTTTACACTATAGAACTTGGCTTGTATATTCCAATGATGAGCCTCCTCAAAAGTTCTCTAGATCTTCGTGAGCAATAAAGTTGGATGCACCCCCACTAGTTCCATTGTAGAGCTTTCATATACTTATAGCTCCATGTGCATCCGTTGTATGACAATCACTTTTCCTTGCATAGATTTGATTGTATGACTTTCTCTTGTCTAATGATCATCTACAACTTTGTGATCCTTTCTTCATTTGGCCTTCCAAACCTCCTTTAACATTCTCTTAGCCATAACATCCTGGTGCCAGGAACCAACGTTCAACGCTTGCTTGTTTCTTTTGAACAAATAATATATTGATCTTCTACGTGCATATTGATATTGCTTGACTTGATCCTTTCATTAAGTTGTCATGTTTGTTGGAAGCATTAGATGATTATATTGTTGTGCTTGGAGCTTAAATTATCTTTAATATCTACTTTGCACAGTTGATTGCTATCTAGTACTATATCATTGAAAGCTTTGCTTGCTGCACCTACTTGTTTATTCATTACTCGTTTGATATCAATATAAACTACAACCCTTATTCATTTGATCTCAGTTTACATGCCTTACATTATTACATGATCAAGATTGTGTTTAAGCATGTCACTTGGGAAATTATTCTTCTTTTATCGTTCTTGCCTACTATGGACGAGTAGAAGTAAGCTTGGGGATGTTGATACGTCTCCAACGTATTCATAATTTCTTATGTTCCATGCTATATTATATCATGTTTTATATGCATTTTATATAGGTTTATGCATTTTCTGGGATTAACCTATTAACAAGATGCCACAGTGCCAGTTCCCTGTTTTCTGCTGTTTTTGGTTTCAGAAAAGTACTGAAGGAAATATTCTCCAAATTGGAAATAAGACAACCTGGAATTATTTTTTGAATATTTGCGTCACGAGGAACCGAAGATGAGACGAAGAGTGGCCGCGAGCATCCCACACCACCTCGTGGTGCGGGCCCAAGTCTGGTTGCGCCAGTTGGCAATGTGGGGCCCTCGGGCGCCCACCGACCTTGCTCTTTCGCCCATAAATAGCCCCTAACCTAAAAACACAAGACGGTTAATCACTTTTTCCTCCATGGATCCCGAGACGCCGCCGTTATCAACACCAATTCGGGGGAGATCAGAACTGCTCCTCGGCACCCTGCCGGGAGGTGGAATCGTCCCTGGAGGCCTCTACGTCGCCATGACCGCCTCCGGACTGATGCATGAGTAGTATACCCTTGTATGACGGGTCCATAACAGTAGCTAGATGGTTTTCTTCTCCTCTTGTGCTATCATGTCTAGATCTTGTGAGCTGCCTTTCATGATCAAGATCATCTTTATGTAATTCTCCATGTTGTGTTTGCTGGGATCCGATGAATATTGAGTACTAAATTTATTGTTTCATAATATAGCATGTGTGTGCTATTTAATGATCTTTCATGCTCTCCGTTATTTGTGTGTGCTCTCGCCAAGTAGATAACTCCAAGAGGGGGTATTTATACTCGATAGTGGTTTCATGTCTCTATTAAATCTGGGGCAGTGACTGAAAGCTCTAAGGTTATAGATGTACTGTTGCTACTAGGGATAAAACAGTACTACTTTGTCTAAGGATGATGTTACTTACCTACTTTACACACTGTGATTAAGGCGATAATCTGTTGCATGAAACTTAATACTGAAAGGGGTACGGACGCTAACTGGAAGGTGGATTATTAGTCATATATGCGGTTGGAACGGTCTATGTATATTGTTGTAATCCCGAATGAATCTCACACTAGACACCATATCGTTAGTATATGCATTGGGTTACTCATCATTATTTTGTCAATTGCCTAGCTGTAATTTGTTTACCACTCATGGATGAATGTTATTATTTATGGAGAGACACCACTAGTGAACTATGGACCCCAGTCCTTCTCATTAATCTGATAAAACCACAATTGCAAACCTATTACTTTCTGTAAACAAACATCCTTTCTTCCACACATACGTTTAATCCTTTGTTACAACAAGCCGGTGAGTTTGACAACCTCACTGTTAAGTTGGGACAAAGTATATTGATTGTTTGTGTTCAGGCTCCACGTCAACTTAGCACCGGCAATCTTCTGGCGCCGTTGATACCTCGGGAGAATTCTTCATGTCCTACTGGTTCGATAACCTTGGTTTCATACTGAGGGAAACTTGTTGCTGCACTACTTCAAACCTTCCTCTTGGCATCTCCCAACAACACACCCACCGTGTGCATCAAGCACCATTGAGGTCCATGTCTTGTTCCAACAAATGTTGGAATTCCTCTACATTGTTAGTCATGCAAATACTAGAGGATATGCAAGTATTATTTTCATGACAACAAGACATACAGAGCATATCATCATTATATTTAGTTAAGAAAATATTACTTGATATGCAAGAACCAACAACTCTAGCATGTATGACATTTTGAGTGCTAGAAGTGTTTAAGTCCAAAGATAGAACACTGCAATGGGATAGAGAAGAAGTATAATCAATAGTCACCAATGCATTTTCTATAACCAGTCACCATGTTATTACCTTGTGACAAATCACATGTTGGTGAAGTGGAAGAAGTTGTGAACTCATCACGGCCGATGGTGGAGGGAGAACAATCATCCTTTATAAGTTTGGACACTTCATATATATCTTGAAGCTTGGTCCAAACCTCCTGTGCATTTCGAAAAGGCATGATTGAAGCAAGATCGGTCAAAGCACATATAAGAGTTTATCTCATCCTCTAAAGGTAATTCTTGGGAATCCTTTGGAGGACATAAACTCACATCTACAATCCTCTTAATATAATTTGGACCCATGGCCCTAAAAAGATTAATCATGCGAATTTTCCAAACATCATAATTTGTGCCATTAATATGGAAGTGTGATCGTGCACTAATTCTCCAAACGATATCTTTTACTCTCTAGGCGGTAAAGCCCAACAAGAGAACATGGCTCTGATACCAATTGAAAGAACAATGATGTCGCCTAGAGGGGGGTGAATAGGCGGATTAAAACTTTTCTGGTTTAGGCTTGATAATTGCGGAATAAAACTAGATGTTTAAATTAACAAGACGACAACCTAAATAAACTAGGCTCACCTATGTGCACCAACAACTTATGCTAAGCAAGACAAACAACAAGGTGATAGCTATAGAATACTTCAAGTACGAAGAATATCACAATGTAAATTGCATAAGTAAAAAGCTCGGGTATAGAAATAACCGAGGCACGCGAAGACGATGATGTATTCCCGAGTTCCTCCTTGTTAAGGGAGTACGCCTCGTTGGAGAGCTGTGAACCGACTCAACGGTTCAACAAGCACAAAGGTTTCACATTCTTCTCCCATGAACCGCACCACAAAGGCTTAGTTAACCTTCCACTATCGGAATTCCTTCGAGGCGGAAAACGAATCCTTTCAACAACAATTCGAGGTACAACCCACAATGGGATTGGGGGCTCCCGAACGGCTTTCAACAACAATCCGAGGCACAACCCACAAAGGGATTGGGGGCTCTCGAACGGTTTACAGGTGACCACAAAGGTCTCAACTACCACACGGGCGTCTAGGGTCCAAAAACCCAAGAGCAACAAGCTCACAAACTTTCAACTTCCACAAATACTCGTAGAGAGCACACTGATGCACCAAATGCAAAAGGCAAGAGCACAACTGCTCAAATCCTTCACTCTCGAATTCCAACAAAGCAACAAATTCTTGTGGGGGAATAAGAGAGGAAGAACAAAGAGGAGATGCACCAAGAACTCCAAGATAAGTATCTACTAGGTTCCCCCCACTTAGAGGAGAGATGGATTGGTGGAAATGTAGATCCAGATCTCCTCTCTCAAATCCCTCGAAGATATCAAGAACCATGGGACGAAATAGGAGAGGGGCAAGCTTTCGTGCTTGGAAGAGATGGTATCTTTGGGGAAGAAGGGGACCTTTTTATAGGTCCCACGAAAAAGAGCCATTGCAGGAAATCTTGACACCGGAGTTTCCGGCCCACCCGGTATAGATCCCAGAATATACTGGGTCTGGTACTGGATCAACCCGGAAATCATTCTGGATCTTGTACCCGGTAGCTAATGGAGTCATTCCAGACAAATCCGGTAAAAAGCGGATTCTAAACCGGATGGGAAAAACCTGTCAGAAAAGCATCACGAAAACTGAAATAACTATTTCATCCAGACTCCATTTTAGATGATTTTTGGCTCGTTGGATTCGCAACAAAGAGAACTATAATATCATACATAGAAGCACCATAGTACATCGTTTTAGGATAAATCCAAATGAGGAAAGAGTTAACTTTCTTATAACATGTAAACCGATAAGACCTCCAATATCAAAAACACAACAAGACATTCATATGAAATCCGTTTTTTATGAACTAGAGCTTAGTATGGAGATGAACTAAGCTCCAAATCCTCACATGGATAAGATCAACAAGTTTCCAAACTAAACCGTTTCGAAGCACTTGGGCTTGTCATGAGGATCACGACAACCACCAAGACCCAATCATGGAGAAAAGCCAAATAAGAAACAAGAAATATGATATGCCAAGTATGCAAAGATTTTAGCTCTCCACAAAGATGCGATCAAGTTACTCACTTGAGATTCCCTGTTGATAGTATGTCGTCTATCCTAAAACCCGGTCTCCCACTAACACCATGAGACCGGTAAAATAGAACCTACAAAGATGATACCTTTGCCTTGCACATTCCACTTGAGCTCGATGATGACGATCTTGACTCTCTCAAGTTAAAACACCTTTCTTGATTGTGCTTGCTAGCACATGCTAGATGAAGACTTCCCCAAATGCTCCCCATACCCCACTATGGGAGGGCCTCGCTATGCGTCGTCTTCATGTCTCCTTTGCATGCTTCAATAAAAAGATATCTTCCGAGATGCATCTTATTGAACTTGCACTATATCTTCTTCTCTTGATATGTATGATGGCTTGGGGGGTAAACATGATTGTTCACTCAATATTCTATTCCAAGCCATACTTGCAATGAGCTCAACTCTACACATTGTCATTAATTACCAAAACCACGCATGGGGGGCAACCATGCACTTTCATCACGTTACATCTTCAGGAAGGTGTGAGTGAACCATGTAGTCTGAACATATATGCAGTGTTCATTACACGTTGTTCGCTCACACCATCTCTGAAACAATTCCATATGAGGCCTTGTTTTTTGTTTCTCTTGAGTTATTTTTAATTAACTTGCATTTTACCTTCTTTTGATATGCCAATGATTAAAATGCTACACCGTGTGATTCAGAGGCGGCGTAAGTGAGGGCCAGTGGTATGCGACCCATGATGTACACGAATACACATTTTCTGCATCCCACTTGCTCTCGCTTACGCCATCTTGGGCCCTTTGTGTTTCTAGTCTAAGTATGAGGCAAGATTTTCTTTGGACCAAATTTCATTTCTAAAATATGTTTCTAAGATGTCTACTTTTGGCCGATGATTGGCTGATTTTACCTTCTTTTGATATGCTAATTATTAAACCGTTGTGACACCGTGTGATTCAGAGGTGGCGTCTCTGAAACCTGTGATGTGCACAAATACACATTTTCTGCATCCCACTGTATTTCAGAAATGTCATCTAAATTTGTGTCCAATATATGAGGCATGCGCTTGTGTTGATATTATTTTTTTGCATCTTGTTGTGTATGGGTTTCACATATGTCACCATTAAGTGTAACATCCCAACCTTTTATAATGTTCAAAAATCACTAAAATTTAAAACTTTTATTTTGATTAAAATAAAATATTAAAATACATAAGAAAACCAACTATAAAAGACTTCAAACATATTGAAAGGATTTAATATTTCAAAGATTTCAGTTTAACATTATTTTCAAAATATGTTTCAAGTTAAACATTTTATTATCCATTGAATTTTTTAAAACCTCAATATCTAATTTGAAAAATGTTTTACAAACTTCAAACCATTTTATTGTAATAGTTTCTTTATAAGTATTTGGTTTCAACCACATAACCATAGCTATTCATAAATTAATATAATATTTACAAGTGTTCTTTGAAACTATTTAAAACATGATCTAATTGCCAAATGGTTTTTATTCCTTTAACTAGGTTCAAAACATAGTTTTGAGACTTATAAGACTATAGTTTATATCTTTAAAACTTCATAGATTTTATAATTAACTAATTATCCAAATAGGCATTTCATTAACTTAAATTGATTTCATTTATTTACAAAACATAAAATGATATTCATGAATATATATTCTATATAAATGAAATAAATCTAAAATCTTTTCCAAAGTTGTTTTATGAAGTTTTCAAATGATTTATCATAATATAAAACTTAATGGTGCACAAAATAAAATTGAATTAAAACTTGAATCCATTATAATTTTTATTACTTTAAAAATATTTATATTCTATTACTTACTATTATGCAAAAACAAAAATGGATGGTTACTAAAAAAGAGTTTTAAATAACTTAATATCAACCATATTCAATTGTGGTAATTTCATAAATTTAATTTAACCCCAAATGAATTTATTAAATTATTAACATCAAAGTTGACCTAAATGAGAAAATTGGCATTTTATGAATAATTCAAATTTATTAATTTTAAAAAATTTTCAAAACATGCCCACAACTGGTTTAACACAAAGATATTAATTTTTAGAAATTTATTTGACTCCATTTGGATGTTTAAATAAAAAGTTATAAAAGAAATCGGAAAAAGGAAAAAGAAAATCCCCTATGACGTCATCGCTGACGTCACCCTTCTTCCTCTTCCGGCCGAAAATCGCGCCACCAATTCCTCTCCAAAATCCGGCGAGATTGACGCGCTCTGTTTCCCCCCGTTCGACCTATACAACTCCCGCACCCTCCGCCACTTTTACCCTAAAATCCTAGCACCTAAGACGCCGCCAGGCCGGAGAAATTTGTCGCCGGAGTTCGTCCGAGCCACCGGCTCTCTTCTCTTTTTCCGGCGAGACGAAGAACCACCAGAGCCGGTAACCCTACCCCGACCTCGCCCTCGCCATTGCGCATCTCCCCATGCCCTCCACGGGTCAGGAATGACACGGGAGTGTCGTCTCCGTCCACCACCGAATCTCATCGGAGCCCGAGTACCTCCGACCGCCCCTCCTCGCCTCGCTTGAACAAATCCTCGACGCAGCAGCCTCCAGCGCATGCGCCATCGCGCGGAGCACGCCGTCGTGCCCTCCTCGAGCTCGGGGAAGCACCACAGGGAGCAGACGGTCCATGGCCGAGCCGCAGCGCCGCCTTCCTCTCCACCTCCGGTGAACTCCACGACCAGGTAATGGTGAACGCATCCCCTCCGTCCGATCTGAAATCAACGACCAGGATTAGATGTTGTAATCGAACCGGTAGGATTTGATCTGGACCGTCAGATCTAGATCTGACGATCCAGATCCATTCACTTAACCATGGTAGCGCTGAGTCAGCATGCATAGTCAGCGCCACGTCAAATCCAGTCAGCGCACAGTCAACAGATCTGGCCTTTTTTGCAAAAAAGCCCCTGCTAATTAAAATTGATATAACTTTTTATTCACACATCCAAATTTGATAAATTTTATATATTTGGAAAGCTCTTGACATGTAGACTATTTTAGAACTGTTAGATTTCAAATTTGACTTAGTTTAAAATATTCAAATTTCAAATGGAGAATTTGAGTATTTTTGTCATAACTTTAAATCTGTAAATTCAAAAATTGTAAATAAAATTGTTTTAGAAACTTTGGAATATTTGTAATTTCATGCCTCTGTTATAAAATAATTTTGAGTAGTATTTGAATGATTTGATAGTTATATATTTAATTTGAATAGTTTGACTATTTTTTGACATAACTATTAATAGAAATATTATTTTTGATTAAATCAAATTGCTATAAATTTAATTAAATACCCTTTTTCTAATAACACTATTTATAAAATTTTGTTATAAAAATTTAATCATAGAAAACTTTAATCTTATATTTATTCCTTTTATTATATTTTCCAAAAATATAAATTAAGTAATTGCATTTATAAATTCATGCATATTTATAAAGAAATGACAACAGTTATTTTGATTCTTTCTTATGATTAAAAAGTGCATTTCATTCATAACTTATTTTATTATTTAGATATACTTCTCAAAGGAAAACCTCTCTATTATTTCTCTAAGTTAGGATTATTTTCAAACTTAGTATTTTGGTAAAAGTGATATGCATTAGACACTTAGGATTTTCAAGATGGAGCTAGAACACCAATGAAGGACTTAGCCAAACAAGACTTCAGAAGTACCTTCAAGGAGCAGAAGCACTTCGAAGAAAAATCAAGAAGAAGCTCATGAAGACCAACCAGAAATATTTTCTAAGTCTTGCTCCCTCTCTCTTTCATTTCTCCTTTCTTCTCTTAGACCTCTTGAAGACTAAGTTAAATCCAAGACCAGCCTAGGTGATACAAAAAAATCATCAAGTCTGAAGATTATTCAAGTCTACCAAGAATTCAATCAAGACATCCTCCAGAAGGAAGTTACAAGTCTGGAGATGAAGCCTGCAGGACAACTACATCTTTCTTTCTATCTTTTCCCTCTTTCCTAATATTGTCTTTCACTTAAGACTTAAACAATTTTGATCATATTATTACCATCTTGAAGTTTGTTGGATCATAGCAGCATAGTGAGATGAAGCGGCCTGGAGACAAACCTTACATGTCCACGTACATGAGACCTGTTCCACAATAAGTGGCTGGCCGGGTGTCTATCTCTCTCAATATAGTGAATATCCAATTTACAAAGAGTTGTTAATATTTGTTGATCACCTTGAAGAGTAGACTTTGTATTTTCTCTAAGTATTTATGCACATCATGACTAAGCCATTAGGGTGCTTATTCAAGATAAATTATAACAAAGGTATTTTATCCAACTTCTAACCTTAGTCCTTAGTCATTTTGACCAACACATTTCCTTGCATTAACTTAAAAGATTTTTCATGGCATGACATGCATCTCTAGTCCTTAGAAATAATTTGCATATCATGCATGACATGTTTTCCTTAGAAGTTTAGGAAACTTGTTTGTATGTGTTGTGATGTTTTGTTTTATGATCGTTGTATTGTTGTTTGTTTATATTCTTTAGACTGAACGGAGAGACCCGAGTTCGTTGAAAAGAGTTTGTGAGTAAAGACTTCATTCAAAGGCAAGTGGCACGCCTCATAAACCTCCTATTATTTTCTATATGCATTACTTAGTGTATTTTTATATAAGCATGTGTAGGATAGTATTGCTATGCTAAACCTGTGTAGAAATTCCTTATTCCTGTGTCTAGGCTCCTATTCAATACTTAGTAGAATTATTGATGCTATGCAAATGTGGTTTTGTGAAAATCTAAATTCTACTAAGTTAAGAATGAAGCACCTGGGTGGCAAGAGGTTGTATGGTTTATGTTGAGTGGCTACTCAGGCCATGTCTATGGTTCCTGGAGTACGTACACTTGAGAATGGCCACCCAGGAACAGAGGAATCTGAAGAACTCCAAGTGACGATTGCTTCTAGTGCAGCCATTGCCAATGGGCTCTCGCTTGATCAACTATGTTGCGTGGACTCTCTCCGGCTTGACAAGCAGATGTAGAAGGTGTTTGGTGGAACGGGTCAAGCCAGGTGGGAGGGAAAATGCTTCTGAACGATCTCGTCTCATTCTTCTCCTTTTCCGTATCACTATAAGTGTGTAAAGGATAGTTTGGGTTGAATGGGTACAATGGTGAACGTGCACAACCTCTGCAGAGTGTTAAACTAAGTACTTAGCCGTGTCCCCGGTACGGACAATTTGAGCAGCTGATCACGGAGGTCAATGGAGGATTCCACCATTCCAACTTCAGAAATAAAACTTGATGGGTGAACAAGGGTAGAATGAGACCGTGGTTTTCATGCCACAGGTGTCTCGAATAGAAGAAAATTGTTTTCCAAAGAGTTAGAAAAAATTGGCTTTATGGAAAATAGCCTTGAACTCCACCAGCCAAATATGCATATAGGTTATTAGAGTTATTCCTCTAAGTGTCCATCATAGTGTCACTTGCCAGACTCCAGTTTTAATGGAATCTGACCCACGTTGTTGCAATATTTTCTTTTTGCAGATTGATCAAATGACGAGTGAGGTTTCTTTTAAAGGTTTCGAGTGTGCAACCAACATGTTTTCGCCTGTGGCAACATGAGTTGATGGAGACTTACTACTATTGTATTTCCGCTGTGTACTATATCCAATCTAGCTTTATGCTATGCAACTTGTATTGATTATTTTGTAAGTCTCGATCATCGATGTAATAAAATTGATACTTTGTTGTGATATTACATCGTAAACTGCGTGTGCAAACGATTCGATCCAGGGATTTGCACTATACACAGGTATCTGCCTTATTTAAAGTGCAGGTACGCTATAGTAAGAAATTTTTATTTGTTGTACTAACCGCTTAACTTCCTCTTGTGCATCTAGACGATGCTGCCGCGCCGTCGTGGGACGTTCGGCTGCCGTGGTGTTCGGAAGCGGCCCAACGACACCTACTATGCCGAAATCTGCGTGGGCGGATTTCAGCAGACGCTCGGGACATACCCCACGCCGGAGGAGGCAGCACACGTGTACGACGCGATCATGTGACGTTTCCGGCGCCCGTGGAGCGAGCTAAACATCCCGGACTGCCCGGACATCGTGGAGGCGGAGTTCCTCGCGCCACGGCCAGCCCTCCTCACCAACGAAGATCGTCACCGCCACCGCCAGGTGCAGCGGCGGATCGCCACCGCCGAGCACAACGAGGAGCTGATGCGCCGGTGGAGGAAGGACTTCATGGGCGACGTCGCCGTCGAGTTGGAGTTTTTCAGGAACCGAAGAGAGCAAAGGAGGGCGACCGTCGCCGCCGTCGGAAGGCCGCCCAGAAGGCTGACAGGGATCACTTGGACACCTATGATGACCGGTGGTCTGACTTCTTCTATAACACCAGCTCCGACGACGAGTAGTTTACTCATGCGACTTGTTTTCTAGCTTAGCTGCTATCTTGTTTAGGTTCTAGCTACTTTTTAAGACTTCTCTTGTTACTATATATATATATATATATATATATATATATATATATATGTATGTATATCTAGGACTCGAATGAATGTGATGTTAATGTTCTAATTCATGTACTAGTTTAATATATATGTGTCAACTTAAAATATATATGTATAAATCCTGTATATATATACCTTTATTTGTACAGCAGGAAAAAATTATCAAAAAATCATGTTATATATTATGTGGCGCATGGTTTATTTTTTTGTGGCGCATATAATTCTGTGGCGCACCTAAAGTCCATGGCCACCGATATATTTATGTGGCGCACGGGGAAGGATGCGCCATAGAAATGTGGAACTTTCTGTTGCGCACCGAGGGGGTGCTTCACAAAAATATAATTTAGTGGCGAGATTTCTATGGCGCACCCCCTGTCATGTCTCGAAGGATGGACAGCGGGGATGCGAGGCACCCCCTTTGTAGATTCGGTATGGGGTGGGAAGGAAGCTGGAAACGTCTCCCGGAGGACGATCGCGGGTGAGTCTCTCACTCGTACTCAAGATCTTAGACGTTGTAAACGAACAAGGAGAGCACACAACGATCTACCAAGGTTCAGGCCGCCCGGAGGCTAAAAGCCCTACTCCTGCATGTCTGGATAGATGAGCATAACATGGTGTGGCTACAATGGTGGTGCTCGTCGGGGTACCCGGCTGGGTGGCCCGACGAAGAGGAAGGAGAAGGACAAATCCTTGCCCGAAGGAGATCACCTTCCTTCCCTTCTCTCTCCATCTCTTTTTCTAGCCTAGCTTGGAGGTCGTCTTCCTCCTTGGGATCGCGGAGCTTAATCCTTCCTTCTACCTTGGTTCGACCTTGCTTGATCTTGACCTCCCCCTCGCCATGGCCTTAGTCTTCCTTTTATAGGGAAAGGGGATCCCACATAGCTCACGTGAGGAGCGTGAGGTGTTTTGGCGGCAAGCAACCGCTCTCCATGGTGGAGACGTCAACGTGGCCTCTTCTCCTCTAAGTATCCGTCGCTGGGTTGGTGAGATCTCTGCTATTTTTGGGGAAAGCCACGGGCAGGGGCTGACAGTGGGTAGGTGGTGTCCCCTGGTCGCGCCTTGCTTCCCAAGCCTTGTTGTGCCTTCTACTATCTTCCGGAATGAGGTGGAAGTCTTATCTTTTCCTAGTACGGTCTTGTCCCCGGGAGGGAGCCGGGTCTCGCACCTCCCGGGGTCTTCTCTCCGCTCCGAGGTGCGAGGGACCCGGGTGCCCTACGAACCTGTCGGGGTGCTCCTATGTTCCACTGCTGCGATAACCCCCATTTTCCTGGGTGCGCCACCGAAAGGCTAAAGGGTGCGCCACAACTAGCCATTTTTCCACTTGTGCACTAGCTATACCCTCGCTGACCAATCTCGAGGCCATGCCGCCTTTTGGCACCTTGAGGAGGATGTTTGGGGCTAAATCCCTCACACGCCCTCCAGGCAGCCACCCATCCGTCCAGAAGAAAGTGGATGTCCCATCTTCTACCACCGAGTTACTCGCCGCCTCAAACAAATGGCAAACCACTCGCGGTACCTGGATGTTGAATTCCTTCCACGGCTTCGTGCCATCCGTCCTGCTGAGCCAGAGCCATCTAGCTCGGAGCGCATGATTCATCAGCCACATATTGAGGACGCCAAGGCCTCCAAATTGCTTGGGCATACATACCCTGTCCCTCGCCATCAGGCAGTGACATGCACGGGCGTCCTTGCGCCTGCCCAAAGAAAACCCTGGCTGATCTTTTCGATGGCAATCAGCGTCTTCACCGAAAGGTCCAGAGACATCATCGCAAAGATGGAGACCACCGAAAGGGTCGTCCTAACCAATTCCACGCGCCCACCACGGTTGAGAAACCTCGCGCTCCACTTTGGGAGGTGTTTAGCCACACTATCCACTAAATATAGGAGTTGGGTGGCTGTCAGCTTGCGAAGGGAGAACGGAAGGCCAAGGTATCTCAACGGAAAATGGAGCACTGGACAATCCAACTCAACGTCCCTACAGCGTATGAGCACTTGTCAATGTTCACCCTCAGCCCCGAGGCCTCTCCAAAATCTCCTAGGAGCTGTGAGAAGACTCGGAGGTCCCTGACAAAAGGTCTCAGGAAGGTAACCATGCCGTATGCGTACATCGAAGTCGATGCCGCAAACCAGCATCCGCCAAATGGGCCAGCAATCGACTGGTTGTAGCCCTCTCCACCAACAGGTGTAGCACCTCCATGATCAGTATGAAGAGCTAGGGGGATATCAGATCCCCTTGCTGCAGTCCACGCATGTTGAGAATCTTACCCCCAGGGTGTCCGTTAAGGAGGACACGTGTGGATGCAGAAGATAACAAGGCGCATATCGAACTGAGGAGCAGGTCCTGGAACCCCATCTTCCTCAACACCTCCAAGAGGAAGGCCCGATCCACTATGTCGAAAGCTTTGGTGATATCAAGCTTCAGGAGGACAGCGGGGATGCGCATGTTGTGGAGTTTGCGTGTCGTACTACGCACCATCATGAAGTTGTCGTGAAGACATCTTCCACGCACAAACGCCCTCTGATTGAAGGGATTATGCCCTAGAGGCACTTAATAAACATAGTTTATTGGCAATATCCCAATCGTTCATTATATGTTTTACACCATGCTATAACTGTATTAAGCGAAAACATTAATACAGGTGTGGTAGATAAACAACCAGGTCCCTAGTAGCCTCTACTAAGACTAGTTTTGTTGCGCGATTGATGATCGAGGTTTTCCGATCATAGGGCATGGCGTCGGTCGGCAATGGGAGTCATATCGTTAGGTGTAACGATGTGATGGACATACCCAGTATTTGTAGGACATAGTCGTTACGCCTTAAGACCGTGAGATCAACTCTTATTGTTATCCCTGGAAGATACTTTGATCGCACCAAACGTCGCATCTTATCTAGTGTGACAATAACGGTGATACTTTTGGGTATCGGAAAGGGGTAGTTGAGACGAGGGGTCAACAGCGGGATTTGTCAGTCCGCATAGCCGGATAGATACTCTAGGGCCCACTCGGTGAGATTTTGTCAAATGAGTTTGCAAACATGTGACTAGGTCACCAGCTGACATAATATCATAGACGAGTAGAAGATAGCGATGTCGGTAACGAGATCATGCTAGGTATGGAGATATCTGAGAATGATGCTCGGACACGCTAAGTATCGCCATGACAAAGGGTTTAAGACTATACGTCCAGGTTTGATAGATGAAAGTCATTCGTTATATCACAGGGATTAATTCATGGGGTCCAGGCCTACGAGTTAGTCGGTGATCATAGAGTCTTGATCGTACCTGTTATTATATCGAACCGCTAGGGTAACACACTTAAGGGGTTTCGACAAGACAACCGGAATGGAAAGAGATCACCGGGAGCGTCCCGGGAGGGGTCCGATGGAGATCGGGCAGCGACGAAAGAGTTTTCGTAGCTAGGAAAAATTATATATATTATGTTTGATATTAATTAGTGTAATTAATATGCAAATATGATTTTATATGTGGGATAGTCCCACATTTCCTGGCTAGGGAGGTTGGCTCCCCCCGAGAGCCTATATAAGAAGGGGCACCCATGGCCTTTTAATTCACCAATTAATTCCCAATTTCTCTCTCGATCTCGTGGTTCCCTTGTCGGAGCCATGCCGAGTAGAGGAGGGGAATCTCTTCCACCATAGCCCGCTGCCGCGCTGCTGGTGTTCCGATCCAAGTCTTCCGCTGCTCCTCCTGGACTGGAGCTTCGGAGGCCGTCGTCTCCACCGTATGTGTGTGACGCCCTGCGAGGTGCTGCGCTAGCAGTACTCGGAGGCCTACTTCCTCCACCCGACCTCGGGGTCGTCTTCGTCGTCAACGCTTGTGCGGGAGCGTAATCCCCGCTATTCGGTCTACAAGGGTATGTATTCCGATCTCCGCCGTACTACTATATCTGCATAGTGTAGATCTTGGCTAGTTTAAGGATATCGTTGCTAGGAAAATTTTTGTTTTCTGCACACGATCCCCTTCAGTGGTATCAGAGCCGATCTATCGTAGATATAGCTGTACGCTGTTAGAACCCGTGTTCTGCACGGGGGCACCGTTCCTGTTATTTGCTACCCTCTAGCGTGCACTTGTGATTCCAGCGGCATCGAGTTGATGAAGCGACCCGGACCGACTTTACGCGTACGCTTACGCGAGACTGGTTCCACTACCTACATACGGCTTGTCCGTATCTGTGGCTGGCGGGTGCCTGTTTCTCTCTCTTTAGTTGGCTTTGCATTTTCAATGGAGGGCCCGAAAGGGATGCTTAAACATGCAATTATTGGATCGTTGTTGTGGTCATAAGGTTCGTAGGTATGAAGCGGTTCTATTTACGAAAGCCCCAAGCCACGTAAAATATGCAAAAGATAAAGTAGAAGCGTCTAACTTTATTTTGCAGGGGCTATGTGATATGGTCAAGGTAGGTTTATTAAATTTTTTATAAACTGCGGGCGCCAAGAAGACCATGGCGCAATGGACTATATCACATTGCATTACATTTGATGTTTTGTGTGCATCTTATATTGTGTGATTGTGTGTATAGTATACATTAGTTACACGGCGGTAGCTATATAAGATGATCCCTTCAAAATACCACTAGTGTTCTCCCTCCAACGCGCACCACCAAGAAAGTTCTACGTTATGAGGCAGGCCGTGATGATCGGGTGTCAGACATATCTTCGTTCGCATACGGTGGGTGTAAGCCATGTTACACAAGCGTCAGCGTGGAGGTTTTTGGTGGCAAGCCTAGCATATTCAGAAATATGGCCTCGGAACAGGAAGACCGAAAGGTCGAGCACGAGTCACAAAATTGGTGTGGCGGACTTTTGTCTACTCTTGAAGTTGTGCCGCCGGCTCTGATGATGAGGGGTGGTGCAATGGATGGGGGTCGTGTAATCGCTTAAACGACCAGGAGGGAAGTTTGTTTGAGTGGGAGTTCGGATAGTTATTTTCTAAAATACTAGAACTCAGAATATAATGGACAGAGTCTGTTTTGCAAACCTTTGTAGATATTAACCATGGTGATAGCATTTTTCAAATTAGGCGCATTCCTGCGATTGAGAAACTTAAAAGGTTGGGTCCAAACTTCATAGTTTTATACTTTAGCTTGAGGATACTCCTTGTTTAAACCGTTAGCTCTTTGTGATACAATACCCGCTAGGAGATAAACCCGGAGATTCCGCTAACAAAAGATAATTTTGATTATCGGATTTTGTGCGGATGATATCATCATAGTCCAGTGTGTGCTATGATCTCTGCCATAAAGAACCAACGGTGGGTACGAGTTTTTAGATCGCGAACATATGATATGGTCGCTAAACTCGGGGTACCTCTATAGTTGGGTTGATGAAGTTTATCAGTACGTTGACTGATTGTCTTCTCAACCAAGATGGAAGAGAATACACACATTGAGGGAGCACGTGGCGGTCATACTTAATGACATATGTTCATGATTAATGAACAGTGAGACGCCTCGCTCAGCTCAATCACTGGATGACAGACATCGTTGCCAAGTGCAAATCCTCTGTCATAGACTATGTCATGCAAGGGGAATCGTTCACCTTCATGGTTCTTGATTACGGTGGAAGTATCAAGAAAATGAAATAGATCGCCGGAAGTCATCAATGATGATGGTGTATATATGATATACATGTTATGAATGTTTTAGCTAAGCAAGTGCTCGCAGTAGTGACTAAGTCTTGAACTAGTCATGTTTTGTGAAAAACCAGGTTACTGCTTAAGTAGCTTGAAAGGATGAGGCGACATTGCATGTTGATAATGGCAATCAAGTTGTTCTGATGGCCGTAGACACTCTCCCTCTAGATCTACCATTTGAATAAATTCTTTATGATCGGGTGTTGGTATGATCGTTACGAGTGTGTCTCCTCTAGTGAGACACTTGTTCATACATGATAGTGACAAATTGGTGTCCTATATTTATGAAGTAATGATCATATGCCGGTTTGAATTTAGATGGTAGAAGCTCCCACATTCATAATATTAATGCCAAAGGATACAAACTTAATAAAGACACCACATATGTGTGGCACTACCGTTTAGTCATGTCAATGTTATATGCATTAGCTCCACACTGGATGGACCTACAAGTCCTAAGATTTGATCTTTTTACACTTGCAAAATAACTGTGACACCGTTTTCGGAAAACAGGCATATAACTCATTGATAGTCATACATAGAGATGTATGTGGTTCAATGAAGTAATTGACGGGTAGTGGAGACCTTTATTTCGTGAACTTCACTGAACGTTTTGAGTATAGCTTGTTGAGAATCGTGCATGTGGGTGTATGTGAATCAATGAAGTACTTTGACGTGTAGTGGAAGTCTTTATTTCATAGACTTCATGAATATTCCGAGTAGATATATGGATATCCACTCCGGGGAATGTTAGTCTGAAATTTTAATTCGATCAAACGAAGTTCAGAATGAATTAGGAAATAAACTTAACAAGAAAATTAAATTCCCGCGATGCAAATCGAGGAAATAAAGATTTGAGTTATAATGTTGGCACATCATTGGAAGCCTTGTGAGAAGAGTTCCACAAATTACGTCGCATGGAACACCATAATGTCATGGTGTGTTAGGACGTCGTAATTGCACCCTATCGGATAGTGTGTGGTAAATAAATCTCTTACCGAATTATTGTGATCATTAGAGTCATATGGTAGAAACGTAAACACTCACGTTAGCAAATAGGGAAACCATTTGAATCCATGGAGACAATACCATACGAGTGATGGCATGGCTTTTGAGCCTGGATTGTCGTTTCAGCAATTTAGTGTTTCGATGTAATCGAACCTAAAATGGATTAATCTTTGTAGTATACCCTACCTAAAGAGTTAGTTGGGTACATGTCTCACGACATAGGCAAAATCTTTGCCGGGATATACCTTGCGAAAGAAATAGTTTCTTGTCCGATGGTATAAGTGAGGAAGAAAGTAGAGCAAGACGAAGTTGGTGAACTTCTTCTCCAGACATCAGAGTGGCGCAACCGAAAGTGTGTTCGGTGTCAGGCTCCACATCTTGAAAAATCTGATGATTCAATATCATGATGTTCTGAGCTCATACTAAGAGCGTAGGCATAGGTTGTGTTCCACACTGTGTGTTACGACAATCTTGTTATGAAGGTCATACTAATGGAATATGATAGACCTACGAACTACGAAAAAGAGATGGTGGACCTAAGTCCGAGAAATGGCTATGAGTCATTTATGATCCGAAATAAAATCCATATACGATTACCAGGTATTGACTTGGGAGATCTTCTTGATGGCATCTAGTATGTTAATAGTATATGGAATTTTATGAGAGAGTAGACATTGAGCAGATTCGATTTGTCGTGAAACAGTTCCGACAGACCACATGAGAGTTTGTCTCAAGTGGCGAAGCCTAAATCTATTCTGGGTCGTTTAGCAATCACTATAATTTCGAATGAGAAATTGATAGATGGATGAGAAAACCATGGTTCTTAATAGTGTAATTAAGAATGGTTTGTAATCCTGAGGGTGCTAAACATGTGTGCAAACTTCGGTTGTCCATTCATGGGCAGAAGCAAGCATATCGTAGCTGGAATCTTCACTTTGATAATGTGATCAAAGGATTTTGGAGTTGTCCAAAATAGTTGAAGAAACCTACATTTGCAAAGAAGTGAGTGGGAGCAAAGTAGCTTTCCTTGATCTTATATGCGGAAGGCATATTTGAGTGGGAGCTAGGTGTCATTTGTGATTCTGTATGTAACGACATATTGAATGACACAGATCCTCTAGTAGAGTGTAAAGGATTATTTAAGTGATTAAATTTTCTATGAAATGAAGTTAGGAGTATTAGGCATCCGATTTATAATTGTATAGATCAGAGGGGGCTTAATAACATTAAGTCGGAGTATTTCCTAAGTCAGGATTCTGAAGTGTTTCAGAAAAGGACAAGCGAAGAAAGAGGTTCTTTCTTGTATGACTAGGTAAAAGTTTAAGTTAATCTTGACTTTTTCAGTGATAGAAAATGATGTTCGACATTCTCTGTGTATCACACATAGAGTCTAACAGGCTGAAAGCTCGACTTGGTGTGACCCGAGTTCTTGGTTGAAGAACAGGTTCTAGAGTGATCCTTATGTGGATCAATGAACAAACGTTAAGTTTATTCTTCAGTGTCTATGAGAACTGAAGATAGGTTTTCTAGTAAAGGGTAAGAGTGGAATGGAAACTTGCCGTAAAGCGGTTACGATTTTGAAGGCGCATGCTACGCGAATGCTCGAGTCTCACTCCATCCACTGGGATATATTTCACCGTCATCGTAAGATACGGGTTGATGTCAAACTAGGTGACATAGAAGTGTTGCAAAGCACATATAGATCTCAATGTGTGAGTTCTATTGACTGTATTCCTCTTCCACGAGGCGAGCAGGCACCAAGATGCTATGGGTGTTGAGCTTTTACCAAGTTGTAAACTAGATTAAGTGTTACTCTAGTGCAAGTCGGAGACTGAAGGGATTATGCCCTAGAGGCACTTAATAAACATAGTTTATTGGCAATATCCCAATCGTCATTATATGTTTTACACCATGCTATAACTGTATTAAGCGAAAACATTAATACAGGTGTGGTAGATAAACAACCAGGTCCCTAGTAGCCTCAACTAAGACTAGTTTCGTTGCGCGATTGATGATCGAGGTTTTCCGATCATAGGGCATGGCGCCGGTCGGCAATGGGAGTCATATCGTTAGGTGTAACGATGTGATGGACATACCCAGTATTTGTAGGACATAGTCGTTACGCCTTAAGACCGTGAGATCAACTCTTATTGTTATCCCTGGAAGATACTTTGATCGCACCAAACGTCGCATCTTATCTAGTGTGACAATAACGGTGATACTTTTGGGTATCGGAAAGGGGTAGTTGAGACGAGGGGTCAACAGCGGGATTTGTCAGTCCGCATAGCCGGATAGATACTCTAGGGCCCACTCGGTGAGATTATGTCAAATGAGTTTGCAAACATGTGACTAGGTCACCAGCTGACATAATATCATAGTTGAGTAGAAAATAGCGATGTCGGTAACAACATCATGCTAGGTATGGAGATATCTGAGAATGATGCTCGGACACGCTAAGTATCGCCATGACAAAGGGTTTAAGACTATACGTCCAGGTTTGATAGATGAAAGTCATTCGTTATATCACAGGGATTAATTCATGGGGTCCAGGCCTACGAGTTAGTCGTTGATCATAGAGGAGTCTTGATCGTACCTGTTATTATATCGAACCGCTAGGGTAACACACTTAAGGGGTTTCGACAAGACAACCGGAAAGGAAAGAGATCACCGGGAGCGTCCCGGGAGGGGTCCGATGGAGATCGGGCAGCGACGAAAGAGTTTTCGGAGCTAGGAAAAATTATATATATTATGTTTGATCTTAATTAGTGTAATTAATATGCAAATATGATTTTATATATTTATTTTCGAATTTATTTAGATTGATTTCCCTAAATGGGCCTTCTGGTCGAAAGAAGGCCCATGGGGGGGAAAACCCTCAAGGGAATTTTGTGGGGGAGGCTTGGCCGGCCTAGGTGGGCCAAATGGGGCCCACCTAGGGCCGGCGCACCATCCCTAGCCGCACCATGGCTGTGGGATAGTCCCACATTGCCTGGCTAGGGAGGTTGGCTCCCCCCGGGAGCCTATATAAGAAGGGGCACCCCTGGCCTGTTAATTCACCAATTAATTCACAAAACGTATTCCTTACTCTTCGTCAGATATTTCTGCAACAAATAATAATTTACAACAGAGTGGGTCAGATTCCATTAAAATGGAGTCTGGCAAGTGACACTATGGTGGACACTTAATGGAAATAACTCTATAACATGTATGCATATTTGGCTGGTGGAGTTCAATGCTATTTTGCATAAAGCCAGTTTTTCCTAACTCTTTGTAAAACAAACTTATTGACATCATAATTTGGCAACACTGGCAAGTTCCAGCGAACCAAAACATACCTCGTCCTTAGGTGTACCCTCAGGAGAAAACCCCCACATTCAATTGTCCTAAGTATAGTAGAAACTATCTTAGGTGAAAACCCCCATGAACATGGTCCTGAGTAGTCCACTGTTGTTTATCAAAATTTTATTAAGAAATTAGAATGTTGGGATTCCTCCTTGTTCCTTGATCAGCTGTAGTCTTTACTTGGAATACTTCTCCTAGAGTTCTTCACAATCTTCTCCATTTATTCCTCACATCCCTTTGTTCCTGGGTGGCCTTCCACAAGTGTGCTCTCAGGTGAAAACCCCCACGTTCATGATCCTTAGCATAGTAGAAACTATCTTAGGTGAAAACCCTCATGGACATGGTCCTGAGTAGCCACTCAACATAAACCAAACAACCAATCCACCCAGATGATTCATTAACTTAGTGATGTGCACTCCCAGGTAAAAAACCCCACATACTATGATCCTAAGTATAGTAAAGACTACCTAAGGTGAAAACCCTCATAGACATGGTCCTGAGTAGCCACTTAAGATTTTGTAAAACCTTTCTTAAATTGCATAGCATCAAAACTCTACTAAATCATTTCATAGGTACATAGACAAAATGAAATAGGGAATTCTAAAGTCTTGCATAGCAGATCTACTAAGTCCTACACATGCATAGGACAATAACGAAGTCATGCATAGAAAATACTTAGGAATTTTATGAGGTGTGCCACTTGCCTTGGCAACAAGAAGAATAGTAACATCAACTGCAACTGTTGTCGTTTCCCTCCGAGATTTCTAACACATCAAACAAAACACACATAAACATACTAACAAGTAACAACATGAAAATATGTTATGCATGATGTGCAAAATACTTAGAGAAAACACTAAGTCTATTCTTCAAGGTGATCGACAATTATCAACAACTCTTTGTAAATTGGATATTCACTATAGTGAGAGAGACAGACACCCGGCCAGCCACTTAAGTTTGTGGAACAGGTCTCATGTACGTGGACATGTAAGGTTGGTTTCCAGGCCTCTTCATCTCACTATGCCGCTAGGATCCAACAAAATTCAAGATGGAAATAACATGATCAAAAATTGTTTTAAGTCAAGATTAGGGAAGAGAAGAAAATGATGTAGGTTATCTTCCAGGCTTCATCTCCAGACTTGTAGTATTCTCCTTAGTGATATCTTGATCACCATGTCTTAGAGAGCAGAAAAGAAAAAGAGAAAGAAACATTTAGAGAATAGAGGGGGTTGGTCTTCTTGGACTTCCTCTTGATTTTTCTTCTAAGTGTTTCTACTTCTTGGAGATTCTTCTGGAGTCTTGTTTTGGCTAAGTCCTTCATTGGTCTTCTAGCTCCATGTTGAAATCCTAAGTGTCTAAGTGCATAGCACTTAACCAAAAATGCTAAGTTGAAAATATTCCTAACTTAGAGAAAATAATGGAGGAGCTTTCCTATGAGGAGAATAACTATATAATAAAATATGTTATGGATGCAATGCTCTTTTTAATCCTAATAAACATCATACTAATTTTCTTTGTGATATATAAAAAGTATGCTTAAAGTTATAATTAATTAATTTCTATTACAGGAAAATAAAATAAAAGGGTAATTACAAGATCAAAGTTTTCTGTGATTAAGTTTTTATAGAAAAAATTTATAAATAGTGTTAATAGATAGAGGACATTTAAATAAATTTATTGCAGTTGGATTTAATCAAAAATAATGTTTCTATTAATAGTTATATCAAAAATAGTCAAACTACTCAATTTAAACATACAACTTTTAAATCGTGAACATAATACTCAAAAAAAAAATTATAACAGAGGCATCAAGTTACAAATATTCTAAAGTTTCTAGAACAATTTTATTTGTAATTTTTGGATTTATAGATTTAAAGTTATTACAAATATACTCAAATCACCCATTTGAAATTTGAATATTTTATACTTAGTCAAATTTTAAATCTAACAGATCTAAAATATTCTACATGTCAAGGGCTTTCCAAATATATAAAAATATTTGAAATTGGATGTGTGAGTAAAAAGTTATAAAGGTTTGAATATGCAGGGTCTTTTCTGCAAAAGTGCCAAATTAAATTAAATCGAGAAATTCATTTCACGGTCAGCTCTGACTGGACGCTGACGTGGCTGCTGACGAGGCACTGACTGGGCTCCACGCGGCGCTGACTGTGCGTACCGGTTCGTGTTTTAAGTGATTTAATCACGGCCGACGAAAAGGATCTAACTGCTGAGATCGAAAGGGTCTGGCGCAGGCGGCGCGGCCGGCCGGAAGAACTCCGGTGACCGAAGAAATACGACGGCACCATCGCCGGCGTCGCACCATCTACATTTCTACGAGGTCCCGTGAGGAGTGGGTTATACCGGAGCGTGCGGTTGGTCGAAGCGGAGACGGTGGCGAGGTGGCGGCGGTCAGAGCGTCTCGGTTCGTCCTTGATAGCTCGCCGGAGTTGACGGAGGCGGCGGCGTGCTTCGGGTGTGGATGAATGCGTCGATTGGCTGCGAGAACAATTGCGCGACCTTGTAAAAACGATGCACCAGAAAGAAACAAAGAGAAAGGGAGTGACGGGAGGGGTCGGGGTTCACGGATTGTCGCCGGAGTAGAGTTTTTCGCCGGCGTCAATGGCGGGATGGCGGGGTACTGTGTGGCCAGCCTAGGGGCTCTCAATTGGAATGGTTTGGGTCAAAAGAAAGAGGGCGTAGAGATCTTTTAGTAGGGCGAAACTGCACTCGAAACGGCACTGTAAATCGCCCGATTGATGAGTTTGATTACGGCGTCATTCTCGGTTCGTAACGCGTCGAGTAAAGGAGATGGAGCCGTTGCGCTGGGAGTGATGACAGGTGGGACCCACTTGTCAGCCACAGCGGGAGAGAGAAGGAGGCCGGGCCGCTGGCGGGCTGCTACGCGCTGCGCGTGCGAGAGGTAAGCTGGGCTTCGGCCCAGTTGGTTCCGGGGATGAGGCATACTCCTTTTTTTTTTGACAAAACAGTTTTCTGTTTTCAAAAGTTTTAAAACCAATTGATTTTAAAACTTGATCAAAACTATTCAGAAAAATTCATAAAAATATATTTTGAAAAGCTTATTAAAAATAGAACTTTTTGGTAGTATTTTTGTCTAAAAATAAAATTAAATAAAAAGGGAAATTATCATAAAATCAATATAAACATATAAATGAAATCTAATTTAAAGCTTATTTGATTTAAATGTCATGTTTAAAAATGATGATGATATGAATGCAAGGGTTAAAATTGGATTTCAAAACAAAATCTATATAGTTTCAAAAGGTCTTTGATTTTTCTAAATTTTAAATTTTTTGAAAATCTTGGGATGTTACAGACTACCACCCTTAAAAGAAATCTCGTCCTCGAGATTTGGGAAGGCTAGCAAAAGGTTCTGTCAGGGTATCGGGTTGGGCTACCACCCTTAAAAGAAATCTTTGTGGGTATTGAAAACTTCAATATGAAAACTTGATTTCAGAAAGAACCGTTTACTTCTTCTACAGTGATGTGGTTCACATATCCTTTATCGAAAGGATTTGACTTAGCAGCTTCTTCGGCCTTCTTCTTTGCTGGGCAGTCATTGGCGTAATGACCCTTGTTCTTGCATTTGTAACAAAGCACCTGACTGGTATCTTTGTGTTCAGGATTTGGACGGTGGTGTCCATTGTTATGGTTATGGCCAGCAAATCCATTTCCTTTATGGTCTCCATTGATTCCCTTGGATCCACCATGGTGATCATGATGCTTGTGGTGACTTCCTCCATTATGGTGATTCCCATGTTTGTGGCCACTATTCACATCGTGAACAAGGTGCTTCTTGAATGAGGGTTCAGAGGAGTGTTTGTCCATCCTCATCTTCCTATTTTCAGCTTTCTTTATGCTATCAAGGGTGATTGCTTGATCCAGAAGTATCTGATAGTTTGGTGCATACGCAACTGTCAGAGGTATCTTCAGCTCATCACTAAGTCCATTGAGAAATTTTGACTTCCTCTTTGCATCTGTGTCAATGTCCTCAGGCGCATATCGAGACAAGGAATGGAAGTCGTCCATATACTCCTTAAGACTTCTGTTTCCCTGACGCAGATTGCGAAGCTCTTTCCGTTTAAGATTCATAATTCCCGTGGAGACATGAGCATTACGAAATCCTTCCTTGAATTCCTCCCAGGTCAAGGTGTCCAATGGGTGAGTAATCTGATAAGTTTCCCACCATTGGACAGCAGGTCCTTCAAGTAGGTGTGCGGTGAACCTGACCTTCTCAGTATCATCACATTCAGTTGTCACCAGATCCTTTTGTACAAAGCGTAGCCAGTCATCAGCCACCATTGGCTCTGTTGCATTCGAGAACTTGTTTGGCCTAAGCCTCGGAAATCTAGTAAGCATGTCCACTTGGGGAGGTGGTGGTGGTGGAGGATTGTTGTTGTTGTTATTGTTATTGTTGCTTGCTGCAATAAACTGAGTCATCATAGTCATCAGCTGAGCTTGAGCGGCCATTAGTTGCTGCATGGCATCATTGTTGTTGTTGTTGTTGTTTTCAGGAGCACGGCGGGGAGGCATCTGTGGGTTTTAGCATAGATGAGTAAAAGATAGACAGATCTAGGGGAAACATTCCTACCCATACAAGCAATTGACACAAACAAGCCACAATCATTTAATTTCCAAACATGTTTTGAGAAAACCGAACTAATCGTTCTGTAACGAAACACTCGAGGTTCTGGAGAACACAAACGATAATACTGCCATACCACAATTTGATAGGTCAATACATCATTAGTATCTCGTTACTCTAATAGATAGGTGGTCTAGTCTATCTCCTTCCTGAGTGCATCAAGTACCTCTTCTATTTCCTTGAGTTCGTCAAGTAACTTTTGGGTGTTTTGACTTCTAAATTGAAGTCTTCTTCTAAGGTTCTCGCTGGCTTTGCATGCTGCACTTCTTGCTGAGTCAAAGAATGATGTGTGGAGTATAGGGTTGGTGAACATGCATTAGCCCTTGGTCTTGTGGTCATCTTGTTTGCTCTTGTATAGATGAAGTTGCACCCACCAGTACTCTTGACCTTCACCTATGAAAGGGAAACCTTTGTATATTGCTTCTCCTTCAAATCCCAAGCTCTTCATGTTATCCTTAAGTGCTCTTGGAAAATCAGTCTTACTTTCTAGGGTCATGGTTATCATTGGCCCCTTCTTGAGTGCTTCAACGAGGGCAGTCATCTAAAGAAAATAAGAGAAGAAACTTAGAAATGAAATAGTTAAGATAAGAATGAAGTTTGAAAAGTTCTTATTTTTAGCAAACTGAATGAAATAGATTTTCAATCCTATGGCCAAATCCTATTTCTATCCAAACCTAGGGTTTCAAACCTACAGGCAACACAGTGCTCTGATACCATCTGTAGCATACCTGCACTTAAAAATATGGCAGGTACCTGTGTATAGTGCAAACCCCTGGATCGATTCATTTGCACACACAGTTTACGATGAATATCACAACATTGTATCAATATTACACGAATAATCCAGACTTTAAAATAAATAGTTCGATACATCTTTGCATAGCTTATAGCTAGCTCAAAACAATAAAGCAGCGGAAATAAATCTTCAATGAGCCTCCAACTTCATGATACGCCACAGGCGAAAACATGTTGGTGCAGACTCGAAACCCAAAACGTATTCCTTACTCTTCGTCAGATATTTCTGCAACAAATAATAATTTGCAACAGAGTGGGTCAGATGCCATTAAAATGGAGTCTGGCAAGTGACACTATGGTGGACACTTAATGGAAATAACTCTATAACCTGTATGCATATTTGGCTGGTGGAGTTTAAGGCTATTTTGCATAAAGCCAGTTTTGCCTAACTCTTTGTAAAACAAACTTATTGACATCATAATTTGGCAACACTGGCAAGTTCCAGCGAACCAAAACATACCTCGTCCTTAGGTGTACCCTCAGGTGAAAACCCCCACATTCAATGGTCCTAAGTATAGTAGAAACTATCTTAGGTGAAACCCCCATGAACATGGTCCTGAGTATTTCACTGTTGTTTATCAAAATTTTATTAAGAAATTAGAATGTTGGGATTCCTCCTTGTTCCTTCATCAGCTGTAGTCTTTACTTGGAATACTTCTCCTTGAGTTCTTCACAATCTTCTCCATTTATTCCTCACATCCCTTTGTTCCTGGGTGGCCTTCCACAAGTGTGCTCTCAGGTGAAAACCCCCACGTTCATGATCCTTAGCATAGTAGAAACTATCTTAGGTGAAAACCCTCATGGACATGGTCCTGAGTAGCCACTCAACATAAACCAAACAACCAATCCACCCAGATGATTCATTAACTTAGTGATGTGCACTCCCAGGTAAAAAACCCCACATACTATGATCCTAAGTATAGTAAAGACTACCTCAGGTGAAAACCCTCATAGACATGGTCCTGAGTAGCCACTTAAAATTTTGTAAAACCTTTCTTAAATTGCATAGCATCAAAACTCTACTAAATCATTTCATAGGTACATAGACACAATGGAATAGGGAATTCTAAAGTCTTGCATAGCAGATCTACTAAGTCCTACACATGCATAGGAAAATAACTAAGTCATGCATAGAAAATACTTAGGAATTTTGTGAGGTGTGGCACTTGCCTTGGCAACAAGAAGAATAGTAACATCAACTGCAACTGTTGTCGTTTCCCTCCGAGATTTCTAACACATCAAACAAAACACACATAAACATACTAACAAGTAACAACATGAAAATATGTTATGCATGATGTGCAAAATACTTAGAGAAAACACTAAGTCTATTCTTCAAGGTGATCGACAATTATCAACAACTCTTTGTAAATTGGATATTCACTATAGTGAGAGAGACAGACACCCGGCCAGCCACTTAAGTTTGTGGAACAGGTCTCATGTACGTGGACATGTAAGGTTGGTTTCCAGGCCGCTTCATCTCACTATGCCGCTAGGATCCAACAAAATTCAAGATGGAAATAACATGATCAAAAATTGTTTTAAGTCAAGATTAGGGAAGAGAAGAAAATGATGTAGGTTATCTTCCAGGCTTCATCTCCAGACTTGTAGTATTCTCCTTAGTGATATCTTGATCACCATGTCTTAGAGAGCAGAAAAGAAAAAGAGAAAGAAACATTTAGAGAATAGAGGGGGTTGGTCTTCTTGGACTTCCTCTTGATTTTTCTTCTAAGTGTTTCTACTTCTTGGAGATTCTTCTGGAGTCTTGTTTTGGCTAAGTCCTTCATTGGTCTTCTAGCTCCATGTTGAAATCCTAAGTGTCTAAGTGCATAGCACTTAACCAAAAATGCTAAGTTGAAAATATTCCTAACTTAGAGAAAATAATGGAGGAGCTTTCCTATGAGGAGAATAACTATATAATAAAATATGTTATGGATGCAATGCTCTTTTTAATCCTAATAAACATCATACTAATTTTCTTTGTGATATATATAAAGTATGCTTAAAGTTATAATTAATTAATTTCTATTACAGGAAAATAAAATAAAAGGGTAATTACAAGATCAAAGTTTTCTGTGATTAAGTTTTTATAGAAAAAAATTATAAATAGTGTTAATAGATAGAGGACATTTAAATAAATTTATTGCAGTTGGATTTAATCAAAAATAATGTTTCTATTAATAGTTATATCAAAAATAGTCAAACTACTCAATTTAAACATACAACTTTTAAATCGTGAACATAATACTCAAAAAAAAAAAATTATAACAGAGGCATCAAGTTACAAATATTCTAAAGTTTCTAAAACAATTTTATTTGTAATTTTTCGATTTATAGATTTAAAGTTATTACAAATATACTCAAATCATCCATTTTAAATTTGAATATTTTATACTAAGTCAAATTTGAAATCTAACAGATCTAAAATATTCTACATGTCAAGGGATTTACAAATATATAAAAATATTTTAAATTGTATGTGTGAGTAAAAAGTTATGAAGGTTTGAATATGCAGGGTCTTTTCTGCAAAAGTGCCAAATTAAATTAAATCGAGAAATTCATTTCACGGTCAGCGCTGACTGGACGCTGACGTGGCTGCTGACGAGGCACTGACTGGGCGCCACACGGCGCTGACTGTGCGTACCGGTTCGTGTTTTAAGTGATTTAATCACGGCCGCACGAAAAGGATCTAACGGCTGAGATCGAAAGGGTCTGGCGCGGGCGGCGCGGCCGGCCGGAAGAACTCCGGTGACCAAAGAAATATGACGGCGCCATCACCGGCGTCGCACCATCTACATTTCTACGAGGTCCCGTGAGGAGTGGGTTATACCGGAGCGTGCGGTTGGTCGAAGCGGAGACGGTGGCGAGGTGGCGGCGGTCGGAGCGTCTCGGTTCGTCCTTGATAGCTCGCCAGAGTTGACGGAGGCGGCGGCGTGCTTCGGGTGTGGACGAATGCGTCGATTGGCTGCGAGAACAATTGCGCGACCTTGTCAAAACGATGCACCGGAAAGAAACAAAGAGAAAGGGACTGACGGGAGTGGTCGGGGTTCACAGATTGTCGCCGGAGTAGAGTTTTTCGCCGGCGGCAATGGCGGGATGGCGGGGTACTGTGTGGCCAGCCTAGGGGCTCTCGATTGGAATGGTTTGGGGCAAAAGAAAGAGGGTGTAGAGATCTTTTAGTAGGGCGAAACCGCACTCGACACGGCATTGTAAATCGCCCGATTGATGAGTTTGATTACGGCGTCATTCTCGGTTCATAACACGTCGAGTATAGGAGATGGAGCCGTTGCGCTGGGAGTGATGACAGGTGGGACCCACCTGTCAGCCACAGCGGGAGAGAGAAGGAGGCCGGGCCGCTGGCGGGCTGCTACGCGCTGCGCGTGCGAGAGGTAAGCTGGGCTTCGGCCCAGTTGGTTCCGGGGATGAGGCCTACTCCTTTTTTTTTGACAAAACAGTTTTCTGTTTTCAAAAGTTTTAAAACAAAATGATTTTAAAACTTGATCAAAACTATTCAGAAAAATTCATAAAAATATATTTTGAAAAGCTTATTAAAAATAGAACTTTTTGGTAGTATTTTTGTCTAAAAATAAAATTAAATAAAAAGGGAAATTATCATAAAATCAATATAAACATATAAATGAAATCTAATTTAAAGCTTATTTTATTTAAATGTCATGTTTAAAAATGATGATGATATGAATGCAAGGGTTAAAATTGGATTTCAAAACAAAATCTATATAGTTTCAAAAAGTCTTTGATTTTTCTAAATTTTGAAAATCTTGGGATGTTACAGTCACGGCGGTAGAGCGAGTCAAAAGCCGCCATGACATCGCCTTTGATGATCCCCCAACATGCAACGAACGTGGAGCCTGCATACAACACAATCAAAGTATTTCGCCCCAACTCAACGGTGAGGGTGTCAATCCCACCGGCTTGCTGTAACAAAGCATTAAATGTATGTGTGGAAGAAAGTTTATGTTTGGAGAAAGTAACAGGTTTGCAGTTGTGGTTTTATCAGATTAATGAGAAGGACCGGGGTCCACACTTCACTACTGGTATCTCTCCATAAATAATAATAACATTCATCCATGCGTGGTAAACAAATTACAGCTAGGCAATTGACAGAATAATGATGAGCAACCGAATGCATATACTAATGATATGGTGTCTAGTGTGAGATTCATTCGGGCATTACAACAAGATACATAGACAGTTCCAACCGCATCTATGCCTAATAATCCACCTTTTGGTTAGTGTCCGCACCCCTTTCAGTATTATGTTGCATGCAACAGATTATCGCCTTAAGCACTACGTGTAAAGTACGTAAGTAACATCATCCTTAGACAAAGTACTAATGTTTTATCCCTAGTAGCAACAACACATCTACAACCTTAGAGCTTCTAGGCACTGCCCCAGATTAAATAGAGACATGAACCTACTATCGAGCATAAATACCCCCTCTTGGAGATACAAGCATCTACTTGGCCAGAGCATGCACAACTAACAGAGAGCATGCAAGATCATTAAATAGCACACAGATGATATTTTTTTTTTGACGCATAAAGACAGTGGGGAAGGCCCCCACTGCGTCATTTTCCATTTTCTATTACCACCGCATTCACATATTTACAGAGAGTCCAAGTTTAAGAATTACAATAAGTCAAGCCACGCTTGCATGCCCTCTTTGAGACTGGGCTTTATTCAATGTCTAATGACATTTATCGAGATAACAAAGAAATCATAACAGGAATCTAAACTTCTAGGATCACCTTCAAATATAATTTTGTTCCTGTGGTTCCAAATACTCCAACATCCAACCATCATGGTAATCTTGAAGAATGGAATATTGCATCTGTTCTTAGCTTCCATCAAGAGGCTAATTATTTCTGGATTGTCAGGCCATATGATGTTCAGCTTACTCCAGAAATCCTTGCTGAAAGGACAGTCAAAGAAGAGATGATGTAAGACTTCTCTTGTATCATTGTCACATAGGACACATGATTTTGTTTGCACATAAAAGTTCTTCCTGTCCAATAGGTCTCTAGTATTAATTCTATCTTGTATCATCAGCCAGAAGAAGAATTTATGCTTTGGGAGACATGGGGACTTCCAAATCCATTTAAATGGGGCAGGTGCATCAGGCTTGTTAATAAGGGCAGTGTAGACTCGTTTAGTAGAGTATTTGCTGCCATTCCATGGAAAATTCCACTCATCCCTCTACTGGTTGTTTATGTGTCCCTCCAAAAGGCTAACAAGCTGTCCATACTGTTGGGATGCAATCTGTGTTAATGGCCACTGGAAGAGGGTGTGCAACTCATGCAAACCAGATTCAGTAGCTATTTTCACCGTAATCATAGATTTGTGGGCAAAGGAATGTAGTTGTGGGAATTGTTCACAAAGGACAGTACCTGCCCAATTATCATGCCAGAGGAGAATACTCTGTCCAGTACCAGTTTTGCAGGTGGTAAGATTTTTGAAATCAGTCAAAAGTGATATACAATTTCTCCACCAAAAGGATCCTTTCTGTTGCTGAACCGTTGGAACAGATTGATTGCTGTAGTGTGCATTCCAAATTAGCTGTACCCATGGTATGTCATGGTAATTAAATTTTTTGAAGATGTTCTTCATTAGCAATGCTTTATTCTGTTCCCTGAGATTGATAATACCAAGTCCCCCAGCATTCTTAGGCATACATACCTTTTCCCATTTAACTAAGCATTTACCTTTCTTTTCAATATCTTTTCCATGCCAAAGAAAAGTCCTAATAGATTTATCTGCATGATCTAACTGAGTATAATGCACTTTCAATGCACACATAAGAAAGTTTGGCATATCAGATATCACAGCCTTGATAACCACCAACCGAGAACAATGAGATAGCAGGTTAGATATTCCAGCTAATCTTTTATCCAGTTTGGATATCATAGGCATAATGTCTTCTACTCTTGGTCTTGTAGTACCCATGGGCAATCCCAAGTAAGTAAATGGGAGTGATTCAATTTTACAGCCAAAAAGAGTAGCAAGTTCCTGGCATTTCTCCTGGCTTGTATTAATAGGTACCAATGAAGATTTATGAAAGTTAATCTTCAACCCAGTTGATCTAGAGAACTTGTTTAAGATATCTTTTAGTGTGACAATCTGAACACTATCAGCTGACATGATTAGTAATGTATCATCTGCATACTGTAAAACAGGAAAATCTTGCCCATATGATTTATCAACAGGTAACTGCAGCATACCATCTTGCCAGGCTTTATTGATCACTACTTGCAGAAGTTCAGCAGTGGCAACAAATAGGAGCGGTGAAAGGGGATCCCCTTGCCTAACTCCGCGTTTGCATTTAATAGGGTTTCCAGGTACTCCATTCAGGATAATGGAAGTACTAGCCGTGGAAAGAATATTTCTGACCCAAGTTCGGAAATTCTCCCCAAATCCAAGATGTTCCAGCATTGCAAGAATAGCAGAATATTCAACCATATCAAATGCCTTTTCAAAATCCAATTTGATGATCACTATCTCTTTCTTGGACTTGTGGCAAATATGAAGATATTCAAAAGCCCAGGCGATACAATCCTGTATAGTTTTGCTCTTGATAAAACCATACTGGTTGCTGTGTAGAATAGAGATAATGACACGCTGTACTCTATTAGCAAGGATTTTAGTGATGATCTTAAGTCCCATACTGACCAGAGAAATGGGTCTAAAATCATTAGGTTTTACAGGACTAGGTATCTTTGGTATACGTGCAATATATGCCGTATTGATGCTGGTCAGATCTAACTCATGCTTGCAGAACTTATCACACAGTAAATAGAACTGATCCTTAATTAGGTGCCAAAACTTCTTTATGAACATACCATTGAAGCCATCAGGGCCCGGAGATTTATCATTGGGCATATGCTTAATAACCTCATCAATTTCTTCCACAGAAAAACGATTTTCTAATGCACTTAAGTCATGTCTGACCATCAGCTCCTCAAGATTAAATTCCATAACTGCCTGTTCAGATTTACCCAGCCTATCATGAAAAGCTTTCCAGAGAATAGCAGCTTTATGAGAATGATCTGTAACAGTTTCACCATCATCCTTAACAAGGCTAGATATGTAATTATGCCTATAATTCCTGGTTGCAATAGTGTGAAAAAACTTGGTATTTTCATCGCCCAGTTTGGCCCATCTGATACAAGCTCTTTTCCTCCAGTATATTCTCTTTGCTTCCAGAAGCTTAGCTAGGTGCTTTCTCAGAGCAGATCTGAAGTTCTTCTCAGGAACAGACAGCATCCTTTGCTCTTCAATTCCATCCATCATAGCCAGTATGTAACTACAATTATCAATGATTGCATTAAGGTTGGATAGTGTTTTACTCCACTTCTTGATACCATGCCTTAAAGATTTAAACCTTGCAGTCAAGTCTTGAGCAGGATTCTTATAAATACCAGTGTGCTGCCAGTGGGTTTCCACAATGGTTTTGAACTCCTCAAACTAGAGCCAATAGTCCTCAAATCTGAAAATCTGTGTTTTAGGAATACTAGTTTCAATTTGGATATTCATAGGAGTATGATCAGATCCTAACTTGGCCAAAGGGTAGGCCAAACTATTGGGGAAAGTGGTGGTCCAATTATGAGAGGTGAAAATCCAGTCTAATTTTTCCAGTAAAGGTTCAAATTGCATATTACTCCATGTGTATCTTCTGTCCTTTAATGGGATCTCTTCTAGATCATGCATCTGGATAAGAGAATTAAATAACATCATGTTATTAATATTCCCACCTGGTTTATTTCTATCTTCTGTGCTTCTAATCATATTAAAATCACCCATTATCATCCACAGATTATAAGGTGTTGAGTCAAGGTTCAAAAACCAGTCAGCAAACTCCTGTCTGCCCTCATTGTTACAGGGGGCATAAACATTTGTGATATAAAACACCCTCGTAGATTGGTTGCATGTGAATTCCATAGTTAGCTGGAAGAAACTTTGACTAATCACCTTGCCAGTATACTGGTTACCATTCCAGATGGTAATTAAACCCCCTGAATTTCCAATCGAAGGTTGATATGCAAATTGGTTGAGCCGTCTCGGGCAAAATTTCCTTATATAAGCTGTATCAAAAACTTCTCTCTTAGTTTCATGTAAGCAAACAATACTGCAATTACTTTCAGTTATTTTATTAGCTAAATCATCACACCTTGCCTGTGAATTAACACCTCTCGTATTCCAATTACAAATATTCCATTGTCTATTCATTGGAAACCGATTGAGGTGTCGAGTTTAAGGAAGCAGGTACTGCTTTCTTGGTGATGTATAAGCACGCAAGGGCACACAAGCTAACAGATCTCTTTGTCAACTTAGGCCAAATGAACTCATATATCACGACAGATATAAAGTGGAAGGTGTTAACAGGTGAAGCTGGGTAGGTGCTTGCATGCAATATCCCAAACCCTGAGTCCAAGCAAACAAAACCCAAAGTGCCAACATAACCAACATCAGCCACATAACTAATAGAACTCATATCACAAAGACTGATCACATAACAGATATGTCTCATATAGCAAACACTGACCATATAGCAAACACAACCCATAGAGTAGACCTGGACCATATCATCCTCAAACCAAACTGACAAAGGCCAACAACTCATCATAGTAAGCAGAACTGGTTTAGAGCAAACATAAAAAGAGTGATGAGCAGGACTCAAGTACAAAAGTCTAAAGGTATCAAGGGCACAAACGTACTTATTACAAAAGACATTAATGGTTCCTCTGACATAGCAAACATAAACATAGACATAGATAACTGAACAGCTATAAGCCCTGTTCATAGCCAAAGATGCTAGTAGACTAATCATCATCAGAACTTTCCTGGTTCAGAACAGCATCAGACACCGCACCAGGTGGCATCTTACAATGTGTTGTACCAATTATCCTCAGCATCTCAGAAGGCAGATGAGGTGGGGGTTCAAGAGCACCATCAACTACAGTAGCTCTGAACTTTTCCTCCAGATTTCCTCCAGTCTTTGAACTAGCTGCTTCATCAGCACTCTTCTTGTTTTTAGAACCTCCATTGAGGATGGCGATCCTGTTGCTGCGTCTCACTTCTGCTACCTGTAGCTTATCATTCCTCTTCTGCCTTTTAGCTTTGTGTGATACTACTGCAGGATTGGTTTCAGGAACAACAGTAAGGACAGAGCTATGTGCTTGGGGGCTGTTATTTTCTGGAGATAATTGCACAGTGTTATCAAGCAGTGCTTGCTCCTGGAGGTGCACATCCATTTGCTCTTGGGTGTCAGAGTGATGGTGATCATCAATGCAATCCTCACAGGTGTTAGTCCCTTGTTCATCATCCTGCATATCCAAGGCTTCCTCAGAGGAACTGGAAGTAACAACCTGCCTGCTGAGTGTGCTAATCTGAAGTGTGCAATTCCTGATAACCCCTGCAGTCCCACTGGATTCTGATATGGTACATCTAGCACCCGAGATAGTAGTGTCAGTGAGCTTGGTGATCAGTTCATCTACATTAAGCACTAATGCAGCAATCAAGTTCTTTAGATGACTCATGGGATCATTAGGCTGCTGGACAATCTCTTCAGGCTGCAGAGGAGGGGTATTGGGCATTTCATTGTCAACTGCCGCTGGAGCAACATCAACCTGTGCTGCACCAATCCCTTGGTCGGCTTGATTAACTTCTGCATTGTCAGGGACTGGCTCCTCGTCCTGGTGCATAGCATCATGCCAGAAACCCTGATGCTCCATAGGCTGTGGGTGAGGATTGGCACCGTCAGGTGGAAGGGGGTCTTCATCCCCTGCCACCACCCCTAGCAACTTACGAGATAGAACCACTAGCGGACAGGTCCAGGAGTCAGCATTACCATCATCAGTTATGTTCTTGATCAGTACTAGACTCATCGGTAAGGTATCCACATTGTATGCTCTAATTTTAACAAGAATACGTGCTCTGTTTGAAAGATCCTTATTCCAGACAATGAACCGACCATACGGAACCAGAGCTCTAACAATGCACTCAATATACCAAAATTCTAATGGCAGATTCAGAAGCATGATCCAAACATCGTGAGTAAGAAACGTAGCTCTGCGATTGATACCTTGGTCTTGGGCAACAAAGCGGAGAATAGAGTCTCCGATGAAGTGGGGGTTGAGGTCTATCGCTGCGTCACGGTCGGTGACCGATGCGAAGCGCACAAGTGCCGCTCCCATGGCGCAGCGCGAGATCGTGCGGACCACCAACCCGATGTCCTGCAGCCTCTGGATAATCACAGCAGATGCATGCTTGAAGTGCTGACCTCCAAGCTCTGGTACGATAGTGGCAATCACCCAATCTTCACAGCTATTGGGGTATTCTCCCCCAATGACCACATAGCCGCGCTGGGTGCGGAGCGGGCCAGGTGGGATGGCCGTCATGCCAGGAGGTACGTGCGGGAGGATGTCACAATCATAGTTGGCCATGGCTGGGAGCAAGCTCGAGATCGATTGCGGTGTGCAGGGAGAGGGGGTCTCTGAAACATGAGTTCTCGAGCTGGTCGTAGGAGACGAAGAGGCCACGGTGGTTAATATATTGTCAGGAACAAGATCTTTCCTAATTGGCCTCCAGTAGAATCTCTTATTATTCCTAACCGTGCATTGTAAGGCAACATGCCCAGATTCAAAGCAGGATTTGCACCGAATTAGGTTTAGGCAACCTTTCCTATCATGGCCAGATAACAGACATTTACCGCAAAACAAAATCCTAAAAGGAGACGAAACGTCAAGCCCTATATTCTGTGGACCGGGCTCAATGCGAACAGGATCCACTGCTACCTGGATATCAGATGGGCCAGGCCTAGGTACCTCAGGACGAAATGGGCCAGATTGGCAGGCATTGTTTAAAACGTGATTCCCGCTGATCGTGGAAATAGGATCAACTAACTGATTACTAACCCCATGATTACGACAAAGAGATCCCAAAGGAATCAAATTTGCACCCGAAAGGAAGGGATTAACAGAAGATAACACTGGATTACCTTGCATGGGCTTTACAACAGGGCGGTAGATCAGTTTTCTTGCTGATTGATTCGTAGATCTTTTCCTGTGGGAAACAACAGTCCATTCTTTGGCCAATTCAGAATACCATAATTTTTCTTCACGCTGCCAATTAGGTCCTCCGAAACCCCAGAGATTAAAGAAGCATTTGAAATCCCTTGATGAATGAATTTTCATATTAACAATCATAAAACCCACAGCTTTGGATGAAACATCAAACATGAACGTACGATCTCGTAGGTGACAAATCCTTAATTCCTCATGTGATGCACCCAGACATGCAGAAAGTGCCAGCCCAACATTCAGTGAAGAGAGATCAAAAGAAGCTCGGGCAAAAGAGACCACCAAAGAGAATCCATCAGAAGAAGAGACATGGTTTACGGCCGAGGAGAAAAGGCTTCGAACTTTTGCACGAAAGGAGTGTCCAGGGGAGAAATCCAGTCGGTGAGAGATGGAGTATGGATCAGAGAAAGGATCCACCCGTGTCATACCTTGATCCATGATCAACAAACCTTGGTCTTCTGGCTAGATCTCGGCTACATCTAGGTTTAGAGAGAGTCGCCATGGGAGCCGCCACGGAGGGGAGGGTGGGGTGGGGGAGACATCACGCGGGGTTTCATTCGTCAACGACACAGATGATATATTATGAAGCAATAACTTTAGTAGTCAATATTCATCGGATCCCAGCAAACACAACATGGAGAATTACATAAAGATGATCTTGATCATGATAGGCAGCTCATAAGATCTAAACATGATAGCACAAGAGGAGAAGACAACAATCTAGCTACTGCTATGGATCCGTAGTCCAAGGTAGACTACTCACGCATCGATCCGGAGGCGGTCATGGCGACGTAGAGGCCTCTGGGGACGATTCCCCCTCCCGGCAGGGTGTCGGGGAGCAGTTCTGATCTCTCCCGAAGTGGTGACGGCGACGGTGGCGCCGGCGGCTCGGGACCCGTGGAGGAAAAAGTGATTAACCCTTAAGCGTTTTTAGGTCAGGGGCATATTTATGGGCGAAAGACCTAGGTCGGTGGGCACCCAAGGGCGCCACACCACCTCCCGGCGCGGCTGGCTTCTGGCCCACGCCACAAGGCGATGTGGGCCCCTCGAGGCCCGTCTTCGTCTCGTCTTCAGTTTTCCTGAACGCATATTTTGCAAAAATAATTCTTGGTTGACTCGTTTCCAATCTGGCGGCTATTTCCTTCAGAGCTTTTCTGAAACCAAAAATAACAGAAAACAGGGCACTGACACTTTGGCATCTTGCTAATAGGTTAGTCCCAGAAAATATATAAAACTATATAAAATGCATATAAACCATGTAATAACATGATATAACATAGCATGGAACACAAGAAATTATGGATACGTTGGAGTCGTATCAATAGTCACACTCTGCAGGAAGTGTTCGAAGGGGGACTAAACGCGGAGGTCAAGCAACCCTCAAGAGGATTTGCGACGGTGCTCGTAGAGCCTGAAGAGGGACATCACGACAGAGAAGAACACCAATCCGTACCCAGGTTCACGGCCCTCAGGAGGAGGTAACACCGCTAGTCCTGCTTGTCTGTATTGCACTGCTGAGGTTACAGTACAATGAGCTCTGCGCAGTGGATGGGTTCCCACATGGCGGTGAGACGAAGGAGCAAGGTTCACCGCAGCAGAAAGGTCCATGGACTCGGTCTAGGGGTGTAAAACCCTGCCATAGTGGCCGGCAAACCACCGTCCGCGAAGGACGGCCAGCTGGTGCCGCAGAGGTCATCGGGAGCCCACAGTGATGTTTCCGTTGGAGCGTTGTGCCGTCCAACTGCTTTAGCACCAAAGAGGAAAGCCTCATAGTCCTGCTGGGGCGGCGCAACTTTGTTGACTCCTTTAATCACCAGAATGGCAACTATGGCACCTTTGTCATCACACGCGAACGCGCGCGTCACTCTACGGCCGCGACAGAGGCCATGTGCGCTCTGCAGCGCTTGCTTTGTAGTGAAGAATCTCCACAGGGCCTCAATGGCCTTGTGGAGGGATTTGTGTTGACTCCTCTCCAGGGGGAGGGAGCCTTGTAGAGTAACAGTTGCGGGAGTATCCTCTTCAGGCCCTTGCTTCCTCTTCAGGCCTACTCGAGAGCGTTCCTCTCGAGAGTCTCTCCAGCGCCTGGCTTGGTCCTTAGTCGTTTCTCCGATGCTGTCGCGTGTGAGGGCTGTGGAGAGTGGGCTCTTCTCACCCTGGTTCCCACTTGGCAGACAGAGACGACCGTGATAAAGGAAGAGGATAAACCTATCGACTCACTTCATGCTGCCAATTCTTCTTCTTCAAAGAGAACCGAAGTGGATGGAAAAGGTGTAGATCAGCAAGAGGTTGAGTCTGCTCCTGAGCCCACCCTCAAACGTCATCATCTGCTTCGTCAATATGAATAAGAGGACCTGGTGGATTCCGGCACTTCTTCTCCCGGGAAGGAAGTGTCGCCTCTGGCTCGGCGCTCGCCGCTGCCCTCTACTCGCCAGTCTGGCTTCGGAGGTCCTCGTTTTGATGATGATCCCAATTCAGATGAGGACGGGCAGAGGTAGACTTTTTTGACTTTTGGATTTACGAGCTTTTTCTTTTCTACTTTTGGATCATTTTGGTCGTTTGACCTGCAACTTCTTATTGTATTAATCATGCCAGCGATGAGCGGGTGGCCACTCCTCCGGCCACAACAGCGGCTACTGTGGCTTCCCCTCGTGGCACGGACACAGCAGTCGTCCCTTTGTTGACAGCTGGTCCCGTGCCAGAGGTCCTGGCGCAACCGACCACTTGTTCGACTGCCAAGCCTTCCTCTTCGGGGCACCATCCTGGCTGGAACATGTGAGTCTTTTGTGTCTAATCGTACTTTGTTGTGATTTTGAACCCTTGTTTATGATATGTGGTTTTGCCTTGTTGTAGCCTGCCGTGAGTGGTCTTGCTGCTTTTGGTGAGGCTTTTGCGCAGTCGGAGTAGGAGCGTGTTAGCCTCCGCGCTTGGCTGGACGAGATAAGCCGTAAGTACCCACTTCCTTTTGAATGTTATTCTCTTCTTTCTCTGACGTCTTTTTTGTGACTGATTCTCTTGTGCACCTTCAAGTGATAAGCTTGCTCTCGAGTCCCTTCTTGCTGGAACGGAGAAAGCTCTTGCCTCGCAACAGTCAAGTGTAGAAAAGGATCTTGAGAAAGCTCATAATTCTGCTCTTGCGCATGAGGAAGAGCGCACCAAGCGAATGCTACGCTTTGTGCATACCCTCGAAGGTAATAGAACTTTGTTTGCTTTTGCGTTCCTCTCCGTTTTTGCTGTTTTCTAAGAGTGTGTTTTTCGTGCTTTTGAGTAGGCTCTTCTTCTTCTTGCTCTGATGTCGCGGCGAGTGGCAATCTGTCACTTGACTGTGTCATCGACCAGGTCGGCGCAACCATCCATCACGCCAAGAGTTCTCTGGACACACCAACCAGACTCTAGGTGATGTTTTCAAGGAGGTGCTGCCATCTGTCGTGACTCCTTCGACTGTTCCAGAATTCGCCGCGCAGCTGGGTCCGGAGTCGAAGACTTTGAAGACTTTTGCGCGCGAACTGACGGTACACGGCTCAAATCCACCCTGAAGCTTCTTCTTGGAAATGGCGTGGTCGCCGAATATTTATGAGTTCTATCTGACTTCCCTAAGCAGTTAGACGGGAATCCCTCAAATCTGAAGAAGCTAGGGCCACTCATATCTCTGCTTGTTGAGACCAGCATTGCGACCATGGAGCGCAGGGCAACAGTCGTTGCTGCTGCCTCTAGGTCTCGTAGGGATGGATCAGAGTCTGCTGCTCAGGCCTAAACAATGCCTTTATTTGTTTTGTAATATATGATGTGTCTTGTGAACTTTGTCACCTTTTTTTTGAAGTATAAAATGTGTGACGCCTTTTGTGCGTCTCTGTTTCCTATGTTCATGCTGTGTTTTGCCCCTCTCGTCTGAGTTTTATGATTAGGTCTCAGTCGGGTGATTATGCTCCTAACAAGGCGCTTCAACAAGGAGATGATACCCGTGCTTCGGGCCAGTCGAAGAACGATGCCAAGTTTTTGCTTATGCGAAGAAGAGAGTAGTACAACTTGAACAAGAGTTGAAAACAGCTCAAGCAGAATTAAAGACTCTTACAAAGAGACCTGCTCTTGCTACTCAAAGGGAGGTGTATGTTGTAGGAGAAATGGATCACTCGAACAGACAACTCGAAGGTATTGAGTATGTCGACTGCTTTTTTGATTTTGCATGATCTCTTCTTCGAGTGTTTCATCTTGGTTTTCTGTCTTGTCGTTAGTTTTTGTGGACGACTCCATAGCAGAAGCTACACGTGTCAGGGATCGTCTTGACAACGCGACTGCAGACGCCGTCACCGGTCCTCAGCACTTCTGGCTTGACAAGTATCATGCCAATATACTTTCCACTTTGAAGGACCGTGTGTGGCGTAGTGCCATTTTACTCGAGCGTTGCAGGGCAGCTCTTATGCGGGTGAATCACTTCCTGCTCCCCGAAGGTCCTCAGCCTCAAATGATTCATGCTCTAGTCGATTTGTTCTGTACCGCGGAGCCAATTCGAGAAATTGTGACCCGACGGGTTGTTCTTGGGGCTAATGCATCTTTTGCATATATGCGGAGTCAAGATCCTGGATGCGATTCTTCTTCCTCTTCTCGATCAGAGCTTCGACTTAGAAGTGATGATTTGGAGCAGACTGTTGTTGCTGCTAAGAAGTTGATAGGCCATGAACATAAACACCTGATTGTCTCTAACTTGCCCTTGAAGGACGAAGATGAGTAAATTTTTCTTTGTTAATCTCTGAATTCCTTCCATTGCGGAGTCTTTGTCGAGTGTTTGTTCGTCAAGAGGTTGTTCCATTCCAAATGCTTCTGAAATTTTGCAAAAATCTCTGTCACAGGCATCTAATCTCTAGAAGTTTCCGTTGATTGTGATCACACCTTTTGGACCTGGCATTTTGAGTTTGAGGTACGGGTAATGTGGTACGGCCATGAATCTAGCAAATGCCGGTCAACCGAGTATGGCGTGGTATTCAGATTTCCAGTCGACGACTTCGAAGTCGATCAACTCGCTTCTAACGTGTGTTGCATATCCAAACGTGACGTCGAGCTGTATTGTGCCTTCTGGTCGTATGGCTTTACCCGGGACCATAACATGGAAGGTATTTGCAGATTGTGATAGGTTTTCGACTGACCTTTTCATTTGATGATGTGTATCGGCGAATATTATGTTGACGCCGCTGCCTCCGTCCATGAAGATTTTTGTCATGGCGTATCCACCAATTTGAGCTTCGAGTACTAGAGCAGTGTGTCCTGGTAGATAGATGGATGGTGGGTGATCTTCTTGCTTGAAAGCGATCGTCGTTTCTGATCCCGGCAAGAATTCAGGTATGGCGGGTGGCGCCATAACTGCCTTATTGACGTGTCGAGTGTGGAGTTTTTGCTGCCTATTAGAAGGACGCTCTTTTTGGATCATGTACATCTGTCCCTTGGGTTTTGGATATTGGTCGTCCATGTTGAGTGGTATGTGGTGTATGCCGCCTGCCATCTGATTACTCGTGTCGTGTGGCAGTGGAGGTGGGAGTGTGGCGACTGGCTGTGGTGGTGCTGCATACGATGATGGAGCGGTTGGTGGTAGATCCCTTCTAAGACGCCTCATGTAATCTGTTGCTATTTGTACGAATTCGCGGCAATTTCCCATTGGATGATTTGATATCAACCGCCCAGTCCCTGGATCTTTGAACATGTGGAGTCTGCACTAGTCCTTCATCTTTTCCTGAAATGACTTTTCGGGTTTAGGATTTGAGCGTCTTTGCCAATCTTGCCTCATGTATCCGTCGCGCTAGTCACGGTCCATGTTATTGTAACGGTCGACTGGACGATTGTAGCGATAGTTGTTGCCTCGTGTATCTCGACGATCCTCGTGTCGACTGCTCGGCCGGTCGTCTTGTTTTCTATCCTCTCGAGTGCGATCATCCTGCGAGAATCTGGTTGCTCCGAACTTGACTTTCTCTTTGCTACCGTAGTCTTGGTTGCGCCTTCTTCGTTTGCCGTCTCTGTACCGACGATCTCGACTGTCACGATGGTCGCGGCAATCACGGCGGTCGCGATGGTTTTGTGGCGAAGGTGGGGTTTTGTTTTGAACTGCGTCTTTACCTTCCGCCCACTCAGTCGCTAACTTCATGACCTCTGCCAAGTTTTTTGGCTTCTGTTGACCGAGTGCCTCTTTGCAGTCGTTTCTATAGACTCCCATTGTGAAAGCGTCCATAGCTCTGTCTTCTGATATTGCGCTGACTGAGTTACGTATGGCAGTCCATCTTATGATATACGCTCTGAGTGCTTCATCTGACTTTTTCTTGCATGCCCAAGTTCTTCAAATGTTTTTGGTCGTTCACAGAGAGGGTCGAAATATTTTATGAAGTCCTCTTTGAAGTGATCCCAGGAATCGTAAGTTTCTGCGGGTAGCGATTCGTGCCAGTAGCGGGTTGTGCCTTCAAGCATTAGTTGCAGGTATTGCAGTGTTGTCGTAGTTGTTCCTCGTTGACATACGACTGCTAGCTTGTAATCCTCGAGCCAGCCTGAGGGATCTTATGTGGAATTAAATTTTGGCGTGGCGGGTAGGCCAAACTTCTTAGGTAGCTTGGTCTCGCGAATTCGCCGAGTGAAGCATTGTGCTCCTCGTAGTCCTGTAGCACGGTTGTCGGGTGACTCTCTGCTGGTCAATCTTCTCGACCTGCTCCACGATCGTCTCCTCGATCGGCGGCGACTAGAACTTTTTCTCGCGCTACTTCGTGGAGGGCTGCGACTGTGATGGTTTCACGAATGACTTTTGCTGCATCCTCGCCTTCTTCCGTCGGCTAGTTCTTTTGATGCGATTCCTAGAGCCTTCGTCTGCTGGAGGTATAGTTCCTCAGCTGTCTCTCCTGCTGGCGGTTTTCTTGCTTGAAGGTATGCTCCTATGGACATGAGTGCTCCTTTTCCTGTTTTTGGTAAGAGCACGCCTCCCGAGTCGAGCGTTATGAACAAATGATCGAGATTTCTAATGACCTCTGATCGTTCACCTTCAAGGATTCCTGCGAATCTGGATCTGTATCTTCCTTCTGTTGGTCCCATAGAACTAATGGACAATTGTCGCCTGCGTGCACTTGATATGCTTGACTGCTTCCTTCTCTCTTCGAGTGCTGCTCTGTACTGCTTTAGGCACAGTGTTTCTTACCAGTTGAAGTAATTGTAGGCCACTAATTCATCCGGCGTTGCGTCTGCTGGCATCATTGTGCAACAATCTTTAGTTACTTTTGCTGTCGTCTTGGCTGTGATAACCAAATTGGTTGTACCGTCTGGCAATGTGACTGTGCAGGGATATTCGGTTGGCCTTCTACTGGCTGCTGCTAGTGATGTTTCTGCAGTAAATGCGACATAAACTTGTTGTGGCATGGTCGAAGGATATGCGTAAGTTTTGTAGACATCAGGCGTTGCTTCATCTTCGTCATCCCGGTCCATGTCTGAGCTCTTGTTTTTGTTGTTTTGAGTATCACATGACTGCTCTGCAGGTTCTTCGAAGTCGGTGCAAGCGTCATCTTGGATTTCTGGATCGACGAAGTCGGTCAGATGTATGATGTCCTCTGGGGGTTCGTCATACTCGGGAGATGGAAGCTTTCTTCTGAAGGTTCTTTGTACTCGGGGAGGTGGAAACTTTCTTCTGGATTCTCGATCACATGCAGTCGTTGCAATCTTCGAGTGGGTTGAGTTGTTCGACTGGGTCGATTTGAAGATTCGACTGTACTTCTTGTTCTAGCTTGTTTTGTGCTATGAACTCATTGAATTAACTTGTCGGCATGATTCCGCCATAGATCCTGATAGCGGGATCAGACTAATCTGTGATGCCTCAACTCCTGTGTCTTCTGCTGATGCTTTCGCGATGGTCAGATCTTCGACTCGGTTGTGATGAATAGTCGATTGACCTTCATCTTCAGGTAATTTGTCTGCCATGAATTTGTTGAATTCCCGCGATGACATGGACTCGGTTAGGGATTTGGGTGGCCGGATCGAGTTGATCTGTGATGAGATGGCCTCCTTGCCCGTTGAAGACGTGGTTGTAGTCGATTTCTCCTTGGGTGATCCAATCACGATCTCTTCGGATAAGTCTTGCACACCAAACTCATCAATGAAAAAGTTATGTTCCCCAACTGTTAAATCGAATCCTGAACTGAGATTGGAATAGATCTCTTGTGCTTCGGGTGAGTATGGTTTGATCCTTCTTGGTGACGATGGTTTTGGCGAGTGGTCGCCTATGGAATGGATGCGATCTGAAGTTGCTGATGTGTATCCCTCTGATGAAGTCGGCGAGTGCCCGATACAACCTGAACCAAAAAATCCTTAGATCCAACACTACTTGTTCCCACAGACGGCACCAATTGACGAGGGGTGTCCGTATCAATACCCATGGTTACTAGCCTAGGGTGAGAGTTATGAGGTAGAGAACATGTAGTGTTGATAGATTCGTCGGCTGACAAGCGGGAATTACCTAGGTTCAGGGCCCTCGAGTGAGGTAACACCCCTACTTCCTGCCTGTTTGTTATTGATTGTGAATATGTGGCGAGTACAAGGTTCTAGCAAGATGTCGATCTTGCTAGGGTTTGGTGGTTCTGATTGGGCGTGTCCTTGACCGACCACCCTCCTGTCTTTTATATAGGGATACAGGTCTCGGGTAGTAACCGACTAGGATTACAGATATGGAAATTATAACTGACTATGTATATCTATGATAACAATCTCGACTTGGTCTTCTCTTGTTGGAATTCTTCAGTCTATTGATAATTGGGCTATAGTCATCACGTGCACCAGGTACCCACACGATGAGGTACCCGTTTGGTATAACCTCGTCAGCGAGGATGCCGACAAGCTCAATTGACGCGCGGTACCGCATGTTGCAAGCGACCGTTTGCAGCTGCCGATTCCATGGAGAGAAGCGGAAAGTGAATCCGCGTCCATCCACAACTCCGGCCGCCGCAACCTCGTCCTTGATGCGTTGGCTGGTGAACGCAAACAGAAAATCGGCCGGCCAGTACTGGTCCGTGCTGAAATTGCACTCTGCCCTAGGAACGGCCTCTCCAATCGCACGCTCAACTTCTTCCGGCGAGATGTGTGTGTGGCCACCGGACACGAACGACATGAGGCTCCAACGCAGGGCCGCCTCAGCATGGTCAACCTCCTCAGAGCGGAGCAGCACGACGATCTCTAGGCAGGGAGCCACGCCAGAAGGAGAGACACTCCGCTCAGGCCTCGTCGGCTCCGGCGCGCCCGTGCCACGGCTCGGTCGCAGCGGCGGGAAATCACCGCGCTTGAACCGGTCACCAACCCGTGCGTGACCGCCACGGTGGTGCTCACCACACCCAAGGATGGGCTCTACATGACGCTCGTCACGGTGCCAGTCCCCGCCTTGAATCGGCTCGCCATGGTGCTCCTCACCGCGCCCGAGCTTCCCACGCCGTTCCTCAAGCCTACGTTCCTCGCCATGGTGGTGCTCACCACGCCCAAACATAAGCTATCCACGACACTCGTCATGGTGCCGGTCCCCGCGACGCCAAGGCTCACTATCCTCACCGCGCCCGTGGTCCACACGGCGGACGTCCACTTGACGGTCCTCGCGCCACTCGCGGCCACGCCCTGCGTTAAGCGCGGGGCGCCGCCATGGTCTGTGCCACCGCGCGTATGTGGCGCACCCCCCGACACCCGAGTCCGTTAACGCAGGGCGCCGCCATGGTCTGTGCCACCGCGCGTATGTGGCGCACCCCCCGACACGCGAGGCCACGGACTCGGGACCGACCTGCGGCGAGGCCGACACCCGGAAGCCAATCCGTTCGTGCACTTCAGCGCGCATCGACGCCTCCTCCACGCCCCACCGGCCCTCCCTTGCACGCATCGTCTCCGGCTCCGGCAGGCGTCGCACGTGGCACTGCCTGGCGAGGTGGTCCTCCCCCTTGCACCAGAGGAAGACCGTCGGGTTCGTACAGTCCCGGGAGATGTGGCCGGGGCACACACAGTTGAAGCAGCAGCCCGCCAAGCTGGGGGGAAGGTCGTCGCGGAAGACCAGCGCCGGCAGTTGCTCGCCACGGCGCCGCTTTTGCCCCCTCCCCACACCCAGGGACGGGGATCTTCATCCGCGGGCGGAGCCAGTGGGGAACGAGCTCGCTGCGGCGGCGCCACATAACCAGGAGCTGGCGCAGCGCCGGCCGGAGCAGAGGTTGCCGCATTGGAGGCCGGGGAAGGCGAGCGGACCGGCGAGCGCACCGCCGGAGGGGAACCTATGCGCAACACCTCACAGTAGGAGCACACGGAGCCCACGTCCTCCTCCGACGAGTAGTTTCCCACCTCCTCACCTCCAAAGATGTCAGGGTCAGCTCCGAGGGGACCGGGGTCGAGGTCGGGGCGGGAGAGTCCAGGGCCTGTGGGCGGCACGAAGGGGAGAAGAGCAGTGGGGAAATGGCCGCCGGAGCCGGAGTGGCCGCCGGCGTGAGGCTGTGTGACGCCGTCGCCGGAGTACGGCGGTAGCGGGCTAGGCTAGCTCTCTCTCTCTTACTGTGGAAAACTGACCTCCTGTCATTATCAGATTTAGTTCATAGGTTGACTCTCACGTTTGGTTACGTTTGGTTATATGGTCAGGTAAAATAGCTGGGTTTAGTTTTGTGTCTGGGTATTTTTGATTGAATTCAGACAATTGCTTCGAATAAATGCATATGTCAAGAAATGTGCAAATAAATATTGTATTTGGAAAACAGAGGCAATACTTTTTCCTTAATTATTGTGTATTTTATCAGTGTTACTTTGCAATAACAAGTCAAATCTCCATAAATTTTGTGCAGGTGGACTGCCAGTGATGGCAGTCGTCCAATTGGAGAGGATATTGTTGTCCAAACGACACTAAAGCTGGTATAAATTTTTATCTCATGATGAGATGTACTCTAACCATTTATATTTGTGATGATTACTGATAGTTATCAGTGGGGATTGCTATAGTGAATTATATTAAGAGTATTGTGTGGGATAGAAGTCATACAACACTAGTGGAAATCGGGGCTTAGGTTCACCCCTTTAGTCCCAAATTAAATTTGGACCGAGACTAAAGGTCCACCGCATGCGGCAGCAGAGGCGGGTCCCAACGTCAGAACCCTTTAGTCCCGGTTCATTTCACGAACCGGAACTAAAGGTCCTCACCTTTATCAGCTTCTTCCACCCCGACTCCTCCCTTTCCTAACCGAGATCGAGCTCACCATTTTCCCTCTCCATTTCTCCTCTCATTTCCTCTCTCCAAACCTAATTAATCCACAAAAAAACACCATTTGGCAAGATTGGAGGCACCCTACGGTTAGCCTCTTCATCCTCTTTCCGGCATTGCTTATTTAGCTCATTTTGCTCATTTCAAAAAATTTGTGCAAGAAAGGTGTTTGATGAAATGCCTAAGTTAGGATTTCATTTGTTTCATATGTGAAATTTGTGCTCAAAGTAAATAACGATTCATGTGTTTTAGTGTCGTGAGGAGCCTTATCGACGTCGATCGCCTGCGCCGTCCCGTCACCAGCACCACCTCGGTGAGCCTCTATCTTTTATTTTATTTGATTTTTAAAAACATAGCTTTATTTTTTTAGATGCATAGTTTTTACTTGTATAATTTTCTAACTTGTATTATATATATAGAGTCATGGTTCTCATATTCGTCCCCGTCGGTCCTCGTCCGGTTTATGATTCAGATGTGGTATATTTTTAAAACTATTTATTTCATTTTGTGTTTCTGGCAATTATGGCGACCAACTGGATATAGATTTATTTTTATCTAGGAGGTAGTTGAACCGGAAATTGAACCTGACCCTATTGTCGAGTTTTTTGATAAAGAAAACAATGATTTGAAAGAAAAATTGAAAAGAAGTGAAGATCTTTATCTTTAATGTTTAGAAGATAAGATGAAATTAGAGCTCAAACTTGCCGACGTGGTCGATGGTAACGAGATCAAGATGGATGCAATGCGCTTAAAGATAAAAAGGATTAGAAAATATGCCATTAATCGGGAGGCTTGGTATCATTATGTTGTGGGTTCAGTATTTACCTTAGTTGCGATTTTGATCGCATTTGTTGTTGGATTTAAATTCTTTAGATAATTTTTATATTTGTTTCAGTTAATGTATGTTTTATGAGAACTATCTATTACCAGTTGTCACTACTCTACTCTTATTTTAATGGATTACATTGTATTAATTAATTTGCTCTTACATATTATTTATGACAGTAGTGTAATAATGGGGTTCGATATACTTTTATGTAATACAGATGAACCGACAATGGATGTACGGTGACCGATGTTGTCCCGAGTTCATTGATGGCATGCATAATTTTCTCCATGTGGCTGAGGCAAACAAGCCGAAGAACGGTTTTATTCGTTGTCCATGTAGTGCCTGTAAGAATATGAGTGATCACTCCACCTCAAAAGTCATTCACTCACACCTCTTGCATAATGGTTTTATGTCTGGTTATTATTGTTGGACCAAGCACGGAGAAACAGGGGTTATCATGGAAGAAAATGAAGAAGAGGAGGATAATGACAAGTATCCTTGTTTCAGTGATACTACAATGGGAGAAGACGAAACTGATAAAGATCCCATTATTGATGAGCCCGACGATGATCTTCGTCGGGCCATTCGTGATGCACAAATGGACTGTGGAAGTGAAAATGAAAGGTTGAAGTTGGAGCGTATGTTAGCTGATCACGCCAAATTGTTATACCCAACTTGTCAAAATGACCTGAAAAGGCTAGGTACCACACTTGAATTTCTGCAATGGAAGGCAGAGAATGGTACTTCTGACAACGGATTTGAAAATTTGTTAAAAATAGTTAAGAAGATGCTTCCAAAGGATAACAAATTGCCGTCTAGTACGTACGAAGCAAAGAAGGTGGTATGCCCTCTAGGATTAGAGGTGCATAAGATACACGCATGCATTAATGACTGCATCATCTACCGCGGTGAGCACGAAAAATTGAATGCATGTCCTGTATGCGGTGGTTTGCGGTATAAGATCGGGCGAGATGACCCTGGTGAAGTTGAGGGCGAGCCGCTCCCCAGGAAGAGGATTCCTGCAAAGGTGATGTGGTATGCTCCTATAATACCACGGTTGAAACGTTTGTTCAACAGTAGAGAGCATGCCAAGTTGTTGCGATGGCACAAAGAAGATCGTAAAAAAGACTTGAAGTTGAGACACCCCGCGGATGGGTCCCAGTGGAGAAAAATTGACAGAGAGTTCTCGACATTTTCAGATGACGCAAGGAACTTAAGATTTGGTCTAAGTACAGATGGCTTTAATCCTTTTGGAGAGCAGATCTCCAGTCACAGCACTTGGCCCGTTACTCTATGTATCTATAACCTTCCTCCTTGGTTGTGCATGAAGCGGAAGTACATTATGATGCATGTGCTCTTTCAAGGCCCGAAGCAACCTGGCAACGACATTGATGTGTACCTCAGGCCATTATTTCAAGAACTTTTGCAGTTGTGGCGTGAAGAAGGTGTACGTGTGTGGGATGAGCACAAACTGAGGGAATTTGATCTACGAGCTTTGTTGTTTGTAACCATCAATGATTGGCCTGCTCTAGGCAACATTTCAGGACAGTCAAACAAGGGATACAATGCATGCACGCACTGTTTAGCTGAGACTGATAGTATACATTTAGGTAACAAGAATGTGTACCTGGGTCATCGTCGGTTTCTTGTACCCAAGCATCCGTTAAGGAAGAAAGGCAAGCATTACAAATGTGAGGCAGATCATCGGCCGAGGCCTACCCGCCCTTCTAGTTCTGTTATACATGATATGGTCAAGGATTTAAATGTAATCTTTGGAAAGGGTCCTGGCGGACTCACTGTTCCGAATGACGCAAACAACCACGTACCCATGTGGAAGAAGAAATCTATATTTTGGGAGCTGCCATATTGGATAATGCTAGAGATTCACTCTGCAATCGACGTGATGCACGTGACAAAGAACATTTGCTGCAACTTGCTAAACTTCTTGGGCGTGTATGGGAAGTCAAAAGATGGGAAGTCAAAAAAAGGGAAGTTAAAAAAAGGTACACCGAAAGGAAGGCAGACCCATCAACGTATGAGCGAAGAGATGCATCGAGACGATACTCATTCAGAGAATCAGACAGGTCCTGCAAGCTACGCTCTTACTAAAGAAGAGAAGAAAATATTTTTTGAGTGCCTTCGTAGTATGAAGGTTCCATCTGGCTTCTCATCAAATATAAAAGGAATAATAAACATGGTAGAGCAAAAATTTCAGAATCTAAAGTCTCATGACTGTCACGTGATTATGACACAATTACTTTCGGTTGCATTGAGAGGGCTTCTACCGGAAAATGTTCGAGAACCCATTGTGAAGCTATGTGCATTTCTCAATGCAATTTCTCAGAAGGTCATCAATCCACTAACTCTAAATAATTTAGAGAAGGATGTGGTCCAATGTCTTGTCAGCTTCGAGTTGGTGTTCCAACCAACCTTCTTCAATATTATGACGCACCTTGTAGTCCACCTAGTCAAAGAGATTTCTGTTCTCGGTCATGTATTTCTACACAACATGTTCCCCTTTGAGAGGTTCATGGGAGTCTTAAAAAAATATGTGCATAACCGGGCTAGGCCAGAAGGAAGCATCGTCAAGGGTTATGGAACAGAGGAGGTCATTGAGTTTTGTGTAGATTTTATTCCTGATCTGAAGCCGATCGGTGTTCCTGAATCACGTCATCAGGGGAGACTGCATGGAAAAGGCACCCTAGGAAAGAAAGCAACAATATGTCAAGACGGGGATTCTTTCACTCAAGCACACGACACCGTTCTACATAATTCCAGTTTGGTGGGTCCGTATGTCGAGGAACACAGGAATGTTTTACGCTCCAAATACCCGGAGAAATCTGAAGATTGTATTGATGGAGAAGACATGAAGACTTTCAGCAGTTGGCTAAAAAGACGTCTCATTAATGACACCAATGTTGAAGAACAGCTATACTTGTTGGCCAGATCACCAGCTTCAACTGTATTGACTTTTCAAGGGTACGAGATAAATGAAATATATTTTACACAACCAACCAAGATAAAAAGAGCACCAACCAAAACAGTGGAGTACGCTTTGATGCAACAAACTGCAACGGGACAAAGGACACATATTATGGTTACATAGAGGAGATATGGGAACTTGACTATGGACCTACTTTTAAGGTCCCTTTGTTCAAGTGCAAATGGTTCAACCTACCAGGCGGGGTAGAGGTAGACCCACGATACGGATTGACTACATTGGATCTCAACAATCTTTCGTACGAGAACGAACCATTCGTCCTAGCCAGTGAAGTTGCTCAGGTTTTCTATGTGAAAGACATGTCTACCCTACCGAAAAAAAGAAAAGATAAGCAAGCGAGTACATCATACGATGAGCCAAAGCGCCACATAGTTCTTTCAGGGAAAAGAGTCATTGTGGGAGTGGAGGTCAAGACAAACATGTCAGAAGATTACGATAAGTTTCATGAAATTCCGCTCTTCAAAGTCAATACTGATCCAAGTATCAAGTTAAATGAAGAAGATTGTCCGTGGTTACGGAGCAATAAGAAGAACAAGTAAACACTAGAGAGGGATATTATTGTTGATGTGTAATATCCGAATGCTTTGTATCAGAAGAACAAGTGAACTGAAGTATTTTGTAGATGCATGGAACAAAAAACACGATTTCACCTGCATATAGCCCAACGGTGGCTCGTGAGTGCCTGCATATGAAATGCACCGTTGGGCGTATGCAGGGAATCCGAATGCTTTGTATTCTGTCGATGAAGTAGAATGAGGAGACAATGACTGCCGAACATGTTCAAGAGGGGGCTATATATAGGGTCATGTGACTCACGAACTGGTCATGATAGTGCCCATCCAACAGCTCAGAATCCCTCACAAGAAACACATCTTCATCCAACGGCTCACAAGTGCTTTAAAGAAACACACGATCCATGTGCTTCTTTAGTCCCGGTTGGTGGTACCAACCGAGACTAAAGAAGCACATGGATCGTGTGTTTCTTTCTAGCGCTTGTGAGACGTTGGATCTGAGGTGTGTTTCTTTTGAGAGATTCTGAGCTGTTGGATCAGCAGTATCACGACCACTTCGTGACCCACATGACTCGGTTGTTGTTACCAACCGGGACTAAAGAAGCACACGTACCTTATATATAGCCCCCCTCCCGAACATGTTCAACACTCAGTGTCTACTCATTGTAGTTCATTTTGGCAGCACACGGGTAGCAGACAGCACTCAGTGAAGGCTGAAGGTGAACCCTCCCCTCGGCAGAGGCATCTTTGGGAAACCAGCGGCAAGACGTCTCTGATGATCTGCGACTGTTCCAAATGGTTGCAGATCATCAGAGATGTTTTGTCGGACGGTTGTAGATCATCAGAGATGTCTTGCCACGGTCATCAAGTTTATCATTTTGGCTTGAAACTTCTAGATGTTCATACATGATAGACCTTTTTGTGAATACTTTTTTTGTAAATGTTGGCAAAAATCAAGTTTATCATTTTTCATAGCAACTAGTACACATATAAGGAGCCCATGCCAAAGGATTTGATTTTTTGAGGTGTTTATCACTTTATTACATTTTTTCTTAAAAACGATCAAAACAGTCGCTACGACTAATCATCGGAAGAGGTGATATTTTCTAGAACTATCAATGTTTCTGTGATATAATCACTAGTTGTGTACCTTAAAATGATTTTTCCAAAAGTTTCAGACCAAACTATCAAATAGTTGTAGTTCAAATTTGAATTACTTTCGATAAATCAACATAAACTCAATTAACTAGGGGAAATTAGTTAGAATTCAAAAAAAAACTCAAACTTGGGGATCATCCATCATATGTGCACCACTCTTAGTGAAAAATAGTTGGGTGCCATTTGGAATCATATTTTCTGTACTTACTTCACAAAAAACCTTATTTTTTGCACTTAAAAAAGGAAAATGATATTTATGAAAATATTTTGAAGAGTCCCTTTGGCAAGATTGTTTAATATACCAATATGCACCTATGTGTGGAGTATGAGATCTTTATCACAAACTATGTCGTCGAAATGACCATAACTTGGTCATTTGGCTTGAAACTTCTAAATGTTCATACATGATAGACCTTTTTGTGAATATTTTTTTTTGCAAATGTTGGCAAAAATCAAGTTTATCATTTGTCATAGCAACTAGTACACATATAAGGAGCCCATGCCAAAAGATTTGATTTTTTGAGGTGTTTATCACTTTATTACATTTTTTCTTAAAAACGATCAAACGGTCGCTACGACTAATCATCAGAAGAGATGATATTTTCTAGAACTATCAATGTTTCTGTGATATAACCACTAGTTGTGTACCTTAAAATGATTTTTCCAAAAGTTTCAGACCAAACTATCAAACAGTTGTAGTTCAAATTTGAATTACTTTTGATAAATCAACATAAACTCAATTAACTAGGGGAAATTAGTTAGAATTCAAAGAAAAAACCCATACTGTGGGATCATCCATCATATGTGCACCACTCTTAGTGAAAAATAGTTGGGTGCCATTTGGAATCATATTTTCTGTACTTACTTCACAAAAAACCTTAAAACATAGAAACAGATATTTATGAAATAATTTGAATAAATCACCTTGGCATCTTAAAATGAAAGAATATAAAAAAAACAGAAAAATAAATTAGAAATAAAAAAAATTCAAAAAAATAAGTAAACCAAAATAAGAAACAGAAAAGTAAACAATTCAAACAATTTAAAAGAAAACAAAAACAAAAAGTAGTAAAAAGAAACAAGGAAAAAAGGCATTTGTATCGGTTGGTAACCCCAACCGAGACTAAAGGGCCGCTTGGCTTCGCGCGCAATTTTTCGCGGCCCAGGCAGACCCTTTAGTCTCGGTTCGTGGCTGGAACCGGGACTAAAGGTCCTTTCCGCGACGTTTTGGGTGGTCGTGGCCAGAAAATTTCGTAACTTCTCCCCCAAATCTTCCACCGTGCCGTCTGCCGCTCCGAAGCGCCGCTCTGCTCCGCCTCGCCTTCTGCCGCTCCGACGCGCCGCCCCTGCCTCTCTGCACCAACTAGGAGCCGCTGTCACCTCCAGCCTCGAGCACATCGACCTCGAGTCGCCACGAGCACCGACGAGGAGGCCACGCCGCCCACGACCCCTACATCGCCACCCACCACGCCGCCGTCCACTGCCTCTGCGCACCAGCGCCGGTAAGCCTCGTCCCCTCCCTCCCTCGGCCTCCTCCCCTCCCTCGGCCTCCCTAGCTAGTTTATTAGGGTTAATTCATGCGCTGATTTTAAACTGTATTTTGCTAAGGGCTAGGTGTTTGCAAGAAATTATGTACTGTTTTTTGCTAGTGCTAGGTGTTTGCAAGAACATAAAAAATTCTTGTAGTGTAAATGCAAAATTCTTGTAATGTCAATGCAAAAATTTGTTTCTGCCACCTACTTCATTCTATGGAAATTGATTAGGTTTTAGCTCAATTTTAGCTACTGTTTTCAATGTGTTGTGTAGGTTTAAGTGTTCAAACTAGTTTTGTTTAGGTATTGTATAGGTTTAGGTGTTTAGATAATGTGATAATTTAATAATTTAGGTTTCGTGAAAATGTAGTAACTTAGATGCTTAATGTAGATGCAAATTGTAGATGCAATTTATAGAATTGTACTTGTATGTTTTTAGATGAATAAATGTAAACTTTTGATTGAAAAAACAGGAGCATTTGACAATGTAATTTAAATTCTGGTTGTAATTGCACAAAGGGAAACAAGTAACTTTTAACATGTAAGCATATCAATATATTATTGTATACAATAATCTAGTTTACTGGATCTCTTAACATTTATTCGCATATTCATCTTCTCCAACAAATAAAACAAAATAGCATGTCGCAAGTGGAAAGACAAAAACATAATCTAGTTACATTTCTTGCATGCCATCATTCTTTATCTCATGGGGTTAGTTATGCAAGAATTCTTATAGAGCTGATATACAATTCATTATACAGTTGTTTTGATTGATATACAATTAATTATACAACTTGCAGGAGGTCTTGCTTCTCGCTGCTAAGACGAACCTAGCTTGTATGATGAATTTGCCATTTGTTCTCACTCTTGGCTAGATTGATTGCTACATTCCTGATGTTTCAGTCCATGTTGAGTGTCTCTCTTTGTTTTGTAAATTGAGATGATTGTAAATGTGTTAGATATGAAATTGTAATATATGATCCATATATATATTATGGTGTGTTAGATATGCAAATTGAGATGATTGTATATGTGTACGAAAAAAGATGATTTTGTGTTAGATATGCAAGATGAGCACACACTATTTTCTTCGCTGCCACCTTGTTGTGCTATATGATCCATACTTGTTGCAATTATTGTACTTGTATATGTTTTTCAGATGAATAAATGTAAACTTCATTATAATGCCCGAGCTATGGATTGCAGGTACATTTGAGGTATGGAGCACTTGCGAGACGAGCAGATAGAAGAAGCACAATTTCAACGAGACGAGGAGATGGAAGACCAAATGGAACAACTTACTTTTAACGATGCCCGAGCTGGAGGAGATGTAGATGATTATGATTTCGAACAATTTTTGAACGACTTTGGTCATGGAATGGAGTCACGAGATGTGGTGATAACAAACTCCGGCGGAGAGGTGTATGTGTGTTTATAATAAATATGGCGATATGTTGTTGTTAACTACATGCATTAATTGATTTATGTTGTATTTATTAACGACTTATTTTTCTTTTAGCCATCCGGATCGAGCAAATCTGCCAAAAAGCAGCCACCATGTGCTCCTCGAGGCAAGGCAAAAAGAATGACGAGCGAGGATCCAAAGTTACCGATTGAGGAAATTGTTGATTCCGGCGAACCGCTCGAAACAAAACAGAACCACAGCAAATTTATAAGTCAAGCTGGAGTTATTGTTAGGGACATGATCCCAATCAGCATACGCGAATGGAATAAGCCGGCGGCCGCAGATGTGGAGGACCCATGTTATGTCCACCAAGTTCTTAAGGATTTGGTCTATAACACGCTGTTGTCACATTTCACCCTCCCGCCCGATCTCTCTAAAGTGAAGAAGGACAACCTCAAGAAGTGGACTCTTATTAAGATGGCGGAACAATTCTGGAACTAGAAGAAAAAGTTATTGAATCAATATGAAGAAACAAAAGAAGAGCCAGATTTCAGTGGAGCACAAGGGAAGAAGTTAGAATCTGAATGGGCGGCGTTTAAGGCGTATAGGGAATCACCTATGGCTGTGGCACGATCGGAGATAAATAAATTGAATGCTGGGCTGAAGGTACACCACCATACATTGGGGACAGGTGGCTACAAGAGCGCCATTCCTAAGTGGTTAGCCGATGAAGAAAAACTGCTTCGATCGGGGGTCCGTCCAAAGACACTTGACTGGCCCGAGAGGTCAAAATTCTGGTTGTTCGCGCATGGGGCAATGTTGGACCCAGAAACCGGAGATATTGTTGGAAAAGGAAAATGGAAGGTTCTCGTTAATCAAATAAAAAAGAAGCTTGAAGCAGCAATTAATGATGTTCGCAATGGTGTGTTCAAACCCGATAGAGAGGATGACGAGCTGACACGGGCCCTGGGGAATCCTGAACATGTTGGACGAGCTCGAGGCTTTCCTAGCGGTGCTACGTTTAAGACTGCGTGGCCGGAATCCGCTCACACTTATAGAAGCCGTAGCAGAGGTAAGAAGAAGGAGGCCGACCGGATATTACAATTGGAACGTGAAATGAAGGAGCAACGGGCGGAAATAAAAGCATTGAAGGAGCAAAGAACGGAACCTCAGGAGCGGCACCAATTAGACCATGAAGCAGATGCCGCCCCATCTCAGCGTAGAAGCAGCGTTGGTTGACATCACAGAGCCTACAGGTTGTGAGCTACATATAGCAATGAGAAACATAACTTTGAAGGTGGCGGTGGGGCAAGCTTTAGTAATTCAACCTGGAGAACTCTACCATTGTGGTCAAATTCCAGATGGCTACGCTCGTGTCGGGGTGGACGAAATTATGCCGGGATTTGAAACCTTGGAACTTGAGTTACCTGGAGGTGACGAGGAGAAGACGTTGGCAGACGTCAAGCATGCCTTCGCCTTATGTCCCAAGAAATACATCGTCCTTTCAGAACAATCAAACTCCACTCCTCGTTCTAGGAGTCCAGCTCACCAGCAAAGTCCACTCTTCCTCGAGAGGGATCAAAGACGGAGTCCATCTCCACCCCATCAGCAAAGGCCACAACTCCCCGATAGGGACCCCAGCCCGAGTCCATCTCCAGCTCAACAGCAAAGCCAACCGCCCCCCGAGAGGGTTCTTAGCGCGAGGCCATCGCAGTCTGTGCCAGTCCGCCAGAATGTTAAGTCGCTCTCGAGTAGGCGCCAGTCTGGTTCTCCTGTTAGGAAGAAACCTAGAAAGAAGAAAACACCGCCGCCTACTACAAAGTTACCTTCGGAGAGAACCGTCGAGGAAAACGATACCGCCTGCAAAGAACATACGGATGCATGGCTTGCTGGCGTGAAACAGAAAGCGTTAGCGAAACAATTGCCTCCTGCAAAATTTACTGCCGGAATTCCTCAGGAGAAAATTGACCGTTGCATCGATGCCCTATACAACCCCCACCATCGCCACCAACAGACTATGATCGCAACATTGGTAAGTCATATGACGAAGAGATGGATGATCGATCGAAAAAAGGGAAACAAGTTGCCCAACTCGGAGAACAAGACGCACAGTCGGCCCCCTCGCTCAAGGTGCTTGATGACAGAGTTCTCAAAAACATCAATGTGCGGGAGCTGGTATATTCGGGAGATGATATCCCCTTCGCGGATGTCGTTCGTACTTATGTTCACAGGGAGGATTTGTCAACGGCGACTTACCCACAAGAATGCGTCAATTTCAAGCCTGGTACAAGAATATCGTAAAGGAGACGAATAAAGACGCTCTCATGATGGCAGTTAAGGAAGAGCATTATTTCCAAGAATACTCCGTTATCCTTTACTTCGCCGAAATCTTTCAGTTATACAATCTCCGGGCACTCGACAAAGCTATCATGAGTTCCTATTGTCTGTAAGTGATCTATTCATGTAATTTAATGTTTTAATTAGCTCTACTCGTTCATTGTCTGTGATAATCCTCTCTATAATATTTGTGTGCTTTTTTACGCAGAATGAAGATGCTCGAATGCAAGAAGCAGAAAATCAACCACATTGGGTTCATTTACCCGTCTATAATGCATGAAGAAAACATAATTGATCCACTAGTTAACAAGGATACACCGGGGAATTTGCTAATGTTTTTCAAGCGACAAGCTTACAAAAAATATATATTATGGCCTTACAACTTCAAGTGAGTGTTACTGCTTATTACACATTCTATTTTTCTCACCTGATGTTAAGTTTAATTGATGAGTTATGCATGACTATTTATAAACGTGCGCAGCTTCCACTACATTCTTATCGTTATTGACTTGCGGAAAGGAGAAATTGTTGTCCTTGACTCGTTAAGAAGATGCCCTAAACAATACAAGACCTGTTTTGATTTGGTGGCAAGGTACTTTCTTTTCTTATAGTCTCTTTCGTTCATTTCCTAGTATCAAAGAATTTATGACTCATTCATTAATTTTCTTGTCATGCAGCGTTTGGAAAATGTTCCTCGCGGAACATCCGAACAGTGGATGGCCAGAGAAACTGCGCTGGCGTAGTAACGATGTAAGTAGTACTATAACTAGTCCCATGCACCATTATCGTACTTTATTATTATTTGATTAAATTCTATTCTTCTATAGACTTGCCTTAAACAACCAATAGGGGCTGATCTATGTGGATCCTACGTTTGCGAGTACATGCATACTGTGGTCAACGAGAGTTTGAAGAGCAAAAGAAGTATCGAAGTACGTAAAGCTCTAGTCACAACATTATTTTTGTATCATCAATCGTGATGAGTTTTATTCATATCATATCTCATGTAGTCATTGTGATATCATTTTTTTACAGTTGGCAAGAAAGCGCAACGAGTTACCAATAAAGACCCGCTTCAGGGCAATTGCAGAAGAGTTGACGGGATTTTACCTCACCCATGTCATACCGGAGACCGGAGAGTACCACTATTTTGACTAGTGCGGACATGTAAATATATAGTAATCTCCATGTAACAAAATACTTCTAAGTATCTGGAACCGGGAAACGTGATCTTCATGTACCACGCGTACTTAAATGTGTATGTGTTATCAAGACATGATCTTCATGTAATTGTATATATGCATGATGCAATTTTATCTAGGTTTGTATAATAATTTATACGTGTTTTTCGCCCTCGAAGCCGTAGCATCCGAAACCCCTACCCCCGACGCATCGACATGGTATCATCCGAAACCCCTACCCAGAAAACCGGTCGAAATAAAAAAAAAGCAAAACACTGAAATGAAAATAAAAACAAAACCCTGAAATGTAAAAAAAACAAAACCCTAGTCCCGGCCCGTAACACGAACCGGGACTAAAGGGTTCGCCCCTGCGCGCCCCTGCCCACTCCGCGTGTGGAGCTCTAATTGGTGGGGGGGGGGGGGCTCCTGTCCCGGTTTGTGCTGAGCCGGGACCAAAGGGGGGGGGGGGGGCTCTAGTCCCGCCTTGGTAGTCCCGGTTGCTACACCGGTACTACATGCCCTCTGGAACCGGGACTAGAGCCCCGATTTCCACTAGTGCAACTAAGACATCAGATTACCATTCAGCATTTACATACACAAGTATTTTTATCTACACATTTATACAAACGTTAGAATTCTTGACGTGGAAAGTAGGTCAATATCCATGACACGAATGGATTCTGATTCAAGTTAAGCCCATCAGTTCTCAGGTTACCATTCGACTAGATATTTATATCACTGCTATGTATTAGCTCCTTTCAATCCATGTAGAAAACTTGTGTGATGTAATATGGTAATTTCTCAACTTCTAAATAGTTGTTCAGTTCAGCTGACTGTTTTTTTTTATATTAGTTGTTTTCATCTTTCTTTTTTTTTGAATTTTCAACCACTATATATAAGGTCGGCAAGCCCGCCTCATTACCTTCCAGTCGCTCTAGGTACCCTGAAGGAAAAGAACACGTCACCAAACTTGATGCCTTAGACATACAAAGTTACATCGTTTACAAGTTTAGGCAAAATAAAGCTAGGGGGATCATCGTCCCAAATACAACCAAAGCGAGAATCAAAACTGTACCTAGCCAGATCATGAGCCACCTCATTTGCATCCCTATTGCAATGCTCAAACTTAATTTCTCGAAAGCCCGTAGCAAGTAATCTCCAATCATAAAAAATGGCTGCCGACGAGGTAGATGAGAAGCCCCCCTCCTTCATTGTATCTATCACTTGGGAATTATCCGATTGATTGATAAATTTGTTACACCCAATATACTGAGCAACACTAAGAAGTACCTCTCTTATAGCGTAATCTTTTACCATAAACGGATCAGCCACGAAGTGAATCTCCTTACAGCTCGCAGCCACAAATTTTCCACAAGTGTCACGGACTATTACTCCCATACTTCTGCGCCCCTGGTCCATATCATACACTGCGTCAACATTGATTTTATATATACCTATGGGAGGCCGAGTCCATGATTCCTTCTTCCTCTCCGTTGGGCTCGTACGACCCGGAGATCAACCTAACACTATCAACTGTAGTATTTGGGCTAAAAAATGCTACATTTTCTTGCACTAACAAGTTGACCTGAGCTCGCACAATAAGAGTCAAGAATCTGTTTAAGAGCTCTTGCATTGTTTTAATCCGCTTTCATCAAAATAAGCGAATCATCTGCAAACAAAACATGTGAAACTATAGGTGCCTCACGACACACTTTAACCCCAGTCAAAGCACTAGTAGATTCAGCATGTGAAATTAGGTTTGACAAACCTTCAACACAAATTAAAAATCGATATGGTGATAGCGGATCACCTTGCCGAATTCCTCTAGTGGGCGTGAACATATCCGTTTCATGAGAGTTGAAACGAACTCGATAGCGAACTGATCTAACACAAGCCATAATAATTTTAACCCACTGCTGGTCGAAGCCCAGTCTGATCATCATCTTTTCCAGAAAACACCACTCAACTCTATCGTATGCCTTATGCATGTCAAGTTTTACAACACACAACCCTTCCTTCCCCTTCTTCTTTTTTATAGTATGGATACTCTTATATGCTATGAGAATATTATCTGTGATTAAACGTCCTAGAACAAACGCAATTTGATGTTGGTTGATAATCTCCGGAAGAATCAGCTTGAGCCTATTTGCCAACATTTTTTAGATGACTTTATATACCACATTACACAAACTGATTGGGTGGTACTGTAAAATTTTCTCAGGATTCTCTATTTTTGGAATTAGCACCACGATAGTATCATTCCACCCCTCCAGTATAACACCCGAATTTAGAGCTTGTAGAACTTCTCGTACCAGATCATCTCCAAGCATAGCCCAATATCTTTTGTAAAAAACGGCGTGTAGCCCGTCTTGCCCGGGAGCCTTTAAATCACTTATTTGGAACTATGCTTTTCTAACATCATCTCCCGTAAAGGGCTGAACCAGATTTTGATTCATCTCATATGTAACTTTTCTAGGAACTTTATCCGGTACAGCTGCAGCTAGTTCCTGCACTTCAGAGGTAAAAAGTCCCTCAAAATAAAACTCTATTAGATTATCATACCTTGGGGATCTTCGCATTTATCACCAAAATCATCCACAATATACCTAATCGCGTTCTTTTTCCTTGCGCTTGCCAAATTGTGAAAGAAACTAGTGTTTCAATCCCAATGACGTAACCAATTAGCACGCCCGCGTTGTAACCAATGGAGTTCTTCCTGTTCCAGCAGAAGTTCTATTTTCAAAGATATCTCCTTTTGATCAGCTATAGATTCATCTGACATAGGACCTCTCCGAAGGTCCTCAAGCTCCTTCTTCAACTCATCAATACGACGTCGAGGTCCTTTTAGTTCTCGGTGATCCCATGCATGTAATTCTGCATGGACATCAGTAGTTTTTTTCCTAAGAGTTGGTCCGATCCCTCTTGCTGCTGCTCTAGCCCAAGCATTATTGACAATAAGGTCTACCGTCTCCTCTTGAAGCCATCTAGCTTCAAATCTTTTCACACCCGGATTCAGTACATGGGTGTTTGTTAGAAACTCGGTATTCACTGTGACCGGCCTGTGATCACTCTTCGTCATCTCGTCATTGACAACTTTGCTAAGGGGGAACATCATATTCCACACACCATTAGCAACCGCCCTGTCGAGCTTCTCTCTCAACAATCCCTGCCTCCAAGTAAATATATCTCCTGTGTATCCCAGGTCCTCGAGACCACAGTCAGAAAGACAGTCTTGGAAATCTTTCATGCGTCGGAGGGATCTACGAGTCCCACCCTCCTTTTCCCATGAAAAAAAATTCCATTGAAATCCCGTAGTAGTAACCACAGCATATTCAGATTTGTGTGCAGATCTCTAATGTATTCCCATGATTTATGCTTGTCGGCCCAACTCGGTTCACCATAGAAACCAGTGAGACGCCTATGATGTTCTCCTTCTACCACCACATCAATAAAATTATTTTCTATTCTATTTTCCACTATTCTTATTTCTTTATTCCACAACAGAATGAAACCACCACTCCGTCCAATACTCTCATGAACTAGCAATCTATCAAATCTCAATTTGCGCATTAGACTTAGACAAATGTGATTGAGACACAAACATCACATCTGGTTTTATTTTCCTCTGGACTTCCAGAAGTGCTAGAACTGCCCGGGAAGTATTCATTCCCTGGCAGTTCCATTCTGAGATAATCATTGATCCTGGCGGTCCTCCTCGAAGGAGGCCGCCGATCCTATCAAATTTTCTGAGATGTCTCCCTCCTTCCCAGTTTTCGTTCTCTTCAAGTCTTGATATTTTTGTGGTGTAGTTACCAATTGTTTCTCCACACAGCTCCCTGAGTTCTCAAGCCGTCGAATTTTCTCCGCAACCCCTGCGGTACCTCTGTTGGTGCATTTGAATTGATGTTGTCGTCGCGTCTACTTCTCTCTTCCTTGGATCCTTTGTCTGACTATTAATTTCAGGAAGTTGATTTTGTTCAACATCCATATCTTCTTCTTCATACGAGTTCGGGTAACCAGGAGGCATACCCCTTCCTCTACCTCCATGACCTCCTCTACTACCCCACGGCCAACCCCAGAACGTTGTTGAGCTGGTTCAAAAGGCCAAAGCAGCCAATCACCGCATATGCAAGTCTTTTCATCGTGCACATCGTCAGCACACTCATCCACAGCATGTCCTATGCAGCCACAAAAATAAAAATAAATCTGGAAGCTTCTCATAGAGCACAGGGTGTCTCTTCTTCTCCTTAATTAACATAGGAACAAACAAGGACTAGCGGTTTACAGACATCCACAAACACACAAACCCGCAGATAATTTGCAGGATTGATTTTCCCTCATTCACAACAACTTTTATTGGTGGCTCCCCGATTTTCTTAGCTACTTTTTAGGCAAGCTCTTTCTTCCTCATGACACCATCTAGCAGATGTATAACTCGCGCCCACACAGGGATTCTAGCACAATCGCAACATTACGGAAGAGCCAAGGACCACCCTCAATAACCATGTTCCAATCACCCAAATATTCAAACTGCTCCAGAAATAGATTTATGCCGACGCCTTTCAAGGTCACATCCTGGGCGGACGCCCATGCATTACGCATCTGCTTGAACAACGCCGCATGGCTAAAACTTTTATTTGTATGAACTCTGAAGATTCCCAACCATCTAACCTCTTTGATCAGCCCATCTAGCTCGGACGAAAGGTCTAAATCATCCTCCTCTTAACCATGGAGGCTTAGTCCCTCAAATTTATCGTCAAAGTTAACATCAGTAAACGGATCTGGGTACCCGGAAGGATGGTTTCCCGATCCCCCAGCTCCCGAGTGGATTCCGCCATGCAAGCCCTCACCAAGGAAGGCAGGAAGGCAGAGATGCAGCTCCCGTAGGGATTGGCCAGAGACCAGCCAGGAATCACGACGATCGCCGGAGATACGTAGGACTCAGGCAACGCGCCGCTAGAGGAAAATTAGACCCTAGACGTAACCCTAGGGGAAGTTTTTAGCAAGGCAAAGTTGTTTTCATATATACATAATGGGTACAACAACTAAAACATAATTGTAAGTCAGAAAGTGGAAAAATGAGTCAACAATATTTAGGTTACCCTGATTCAGGTTTGTTTGCTTCGGAAGGTACTACTTTTTAATCATTTCATTCCTTTCTGCACAGCTGTAGTAATAGAAGCTCATCTGGTATAAACAATAAGAAAACAAATTATACCAGGTTCTACTAAAATTATTGAATGGTTCCTTAAAAAATTCAAAATCACCGAGTGTGACCCAAAATTCTGTTCTTTTTCATACTGTCGACCGAAAATGTAATTTACTACAGAAGAACAACAAGTCATACATTTAGTTTTTACTTGTAATGCTCTCATCTAGAAATCAAATTGAGCCTTTCATATCCAACTTTGATATTAAAATGTACCAACCTACTATATAAAAAGAAAGTTTTTGTATACAATTATTCACACATTTACAATCATATTAAGATCTATGATTTGCAGTCTCTGTTTACTACACCCGAGCAGAACAAGCCACTTGTCCCGGGCCGGGAGGGCTTTTTGTCCCGGGCACGCGCCCGGGACAGCGTGTTCGAGACAAATAGCCTCCCCTATTTGTCCCGGGCACGCCACGGCCCGGGACCAATAGGGGGGCAATGTTGCCAAACAAGTCAGCCTCTGACTGCCACTCATTTGTCCCGGTTCGTAATACGAACCGGGACAGTATATATGATTTTTTGTTATTTTTGTTTCTTTTATTTTGTTTCCTGTTTTCTATTTGTGTTTCTGTTTTTGATATTTATGTTACTGATTTTTTTGTGTTTCTGTTTTTGATATTTATGTTTCATTTCAAACAAGATCGAGTTGCATATTATACGCTACTATATATATAATATATATCATGAATACACGATTTTTTCCTCGGGATAGTCATGAATACTACTAATACACGAGTTCTTCGAAACAAAAATTTACAACAAATATTACCAACCATAAGATCATGTCTAAATATTTACAAACAGAGATCATTACATGACAGAGAGGCATTAGACCCTATTTTCTCCTCCGGATGGTCTTTTTTGGCGGCTGGATTATACTGCATTCTGCGTCTGGCTTTATCACATAGTCAAGCAGAAATCCCGCAATTTCCTCCGCAATTGGTAGTAGGCGGTGTTTTGCATTAAGCCTGTTCCGTATCGTCTCAAACTAAAAAGGAGAGATCAACACCAATATATCAACCAATATGAACATAATTCAAGTCGAAAAGTGAACAAGTTTGAATAAATTTTTAATGTACGCCATTCCAGTCTGCCCCCTCATTGAAGTGAATTCGGATGAACTCGCAGACATAGAATCCACAAAATTGGTGCCTTGTTGCTGCTTCGCACACTTTATGAGAGAATAAGATAAGAAACCAATCAAAAAATAATCGAAAATATTGGGAAAATGGTATTGTGAAACTAAAATTAAAAATATGCATATGTGGAACCTAGCTAGTACGGCTTACCTCTCGCCATTTAAAAGTGAGGTTCCGGGCTATACCGACTTCCTTGTGGAAATCGGTGAACTTGTCCCCAACCCTGAAGTTTACGGTATAAAAAATTAGTAAAGAAGTTTACTAATTACGATATATTATTAGAAAAGACGAGGTCGATTGTGATAATGAACAAAATTACCTCTGGAGCATCTGTTTCGTGCCGTCGAACTTTTCTTCAGGTTTCGATAATGGGTCGAAGACATCAACGATTGCCTTTTCAACATCAATCTCAAATAATACCCGGTGAAATCTGCCATATGTTTATATTTGTTAATAACTAAATCATCAATTACATATACTTAACATCGAGTATGTATAAGAAAGTAAACAACTCACTCGAAGTTGTACGGGAAAATTATGGTGTTTTTGTAATGTTGCGCCATCAAATAAGTAAGCAAAAGCTCCTCCGTATTCTCTAGGTAATGTAACAAACCATGATGATGAACTCGATTAGGGTCAATGAATCAAATCTTGTGATTGAGTCCTAACTTTCGAGATTGTATAATTTTCAGCCTGCATAATAGAGTACAAAAGGAATATAGTGATAAGGATAATTACAAGAAATGAAAATTAAGTTGAGCTAGAGAATTAATGACATATATACATAATTTAATTACTTAGATGCAAAAGGCACTGATGATACATTTGTCGAGCGCGTCAAAATTGAATAACTGCCATAATTCGCAATACTCAATTTGAATCTCATCACCACCTGGGCCATAAAAGTTCGTTGGAATTTTCCCATAGAGCTAGTCTCCTTCTTGACTTTCCGTAGTACGCATGTACCATGCATTTAGTTGGTGCAACCTAGCTGGTAGAGTGCGCACCATAGCAGGCTCGACAAGATATTCTCCTCTCACATATTTCTGCACCACCTCATGTATGGTGACACTCTCACCAGATTGTAATGCCTTAAGCTCTGCCAGAGTTATACCCATATCTCTAGCTTGCTGCGAAAGTACATAATCGACCGGGTTCCGGTTGTAAGGCGCCAATATGAGTGGAGGGGCCGATGGTCCCACCTGCATTCCGAGCCGTGGAACATCTCTGTTCTGGGTGGCAGCAAGTTTTTGTTCTTCCCGCACTCTCCTAGTTGTATGCACCAGAACGCGTGTGTAGTCATCGTCCATATTTAGTTCATATTGCGACGGATGCGTAAGAAATTCTATGGCCCAACGTATCGCGTCCGAAGAATATACCGGAAAAGGCAAAGTCATCTTTTTTGCCTTCTTTCTCTGGGCAGCCTGGATCTCGTTGACCCATATATCGACATCTTCGCGAGAGTTCACAAAGCGAGACTTCCCTGTTTCGCTTTTCTGAGTACTAGTCGACGCAGCGGTGCACTTCCGCTTCTTTTGCGGAGGCGACGAAGTCCGTTCACGCGGTGGCGGAGTACGCTACAGCGACGGCGGAGATGGACTAGCGCCTTGGTTGTCGTTGTGGGGGGTGTATGGACTAGCGCATTGGTTGTAGTTGTTGTAGGGTGTGTTTGTTTGGGCTGTCTGTGGCTGGTTGTGGCTGGCTGTGGTGCTGTCTGTGGAAAGCTGTTGTGTAGGAAAAGCTGCTGTTCTGAGTGTTAGTGTCTGGCAACTAGCTGGCTGTTTGGCTGTAATCTGTAGAATTGTCTGAAACACCCCTTAGAGTTCTGAAAACGAATATTGTAACCAATTTACATGTAATAAAATATATATCCATCATAAATATATATGAATCCAAATTATAATTTCATTAACAAAAATCAAATAGTCCGAAAATACATTTTCACAAGCAACTCATATAGTCCTAACGTTGTCTTGCGTTGAATAACGCGGCGGCAATGTCGTCACGTGTTGTGTTCATGCTCCTCGTGTGTAGTGCCCCTAGAAGAACATCACCGGGCAAGGTAATTACTTGCCTTTGGACCTCAGGGATGTAATTCTCATCTAAATCACATCGGTCAAACTGCTTATCACGTAAGTTGGAGTCTCTGATGAAATTATGAAGCGCAATGCAAGCAAGGATAATTTTCTTCTGTACAACCAAGCCATAAGAAGGGATGCCCTTCAAAATGCGCCACTTATTTTTCAAGACTCCAAAAATACGCTCGATGCAATTCCGAAGTGATGAGTGTGCGTGGTTGAAGATTTCTTCCTTCTTTGTTGGTACACCTTCTCGACGGAAATCCGGTAAATGGTACGTGTTGTTTTTATAAGGAGCTAGAAACCCCTTTCTATTTGGATAACCGGAATCAACAATATAGTATGTACCTGCACACGCATGTGAGAACAAAATATTAAAAATGAAAACAATAATGATGCATATGTTACACATGTGAACAATCCAAATAGATATTACCATCAGGGGGGGGTTGGGAACTGAAGTGGATACTTCTCAATGCTGCGTACGAGAATGCGGTTATCATGTGCCGAACCGGGCCATCCAGCAACAACAAATGTGAATCTAAGATCAAAATCACATATCGCTAGCAGATTCTGTGATGTGTAACCATGTCTTCCAGTATGGTTAACCTTTCTTCTTCAGGAACTTCAACGGGAATGTGCGAGCCATCTATGGCGCCAATGGCACCTTTGAAATGAGGCCAAAAGCGTGCATCTTGAAGTCTTGGGTGCACATCCTTGAAGTTTCGATCCACAGGTTTTATGTTGTCTCTACCCAGTCTATACAAACTGTTCAACACCATCTGAAACTTTCTATGAATTGTTTCAAGAGACCGACTAAATTTGTTCTCATCTTGTCTAAATGATTGTGGTCCTCCAACCATCCATAGAAACATAGCTAGACATTCAATCGATCCCATGTCTCTAGTTGATTCTAACCCATAGCTAGCAACTAGAACGTTGTGCAACCTTTCAAACACATCCGGGTACATTCTAAACATTTTGTAGCAACTTTTTCTATCAACTAGTTGTTCATTCACCCATTCTAGCCCTGTTTGTTGTGGAATCCTCCTAGGTTCCTTATTCAAATACTTCTCATGATAAAGATTACCAATGTAGCCCAACACAGCCATGTCATGCGCAACGCCAAGAAGGTGTCGAATCCTTTTTTCATCACTTCCATTGTCACCACCACCATCCATCCTACAAATTGTATATAAGAACATGTCAATAACTTGAACATCAACGCAAAAGATGATCCAAAAAATCACACATACTAATTCACGGATGTAGCAAATCATCGGAAATAACACACATAATGGTTCACAGGTTCTAAATTGATCACAAAACTTCTACATGTATAACAAACTAATAGTAGACATGGTGTAACACATATCTACTTGCTTATCTCACCGTGCATCATCTGAAGATAGTGAAGCCTCCCTTCTGATGTTTCCAAGGCAGCGAACAACTCTCTGTGCTCCCTTTTCACGGCATGCTTGCATGTTGTGAACATAAGACTTGTTCCTTCCTTAACCCCAGTCTCTCAAACCATGGCTAAAAATTCCTTCATATTTGGGATGGGGTCATCCTTCTCACTTGAATTTCCAACTTTTGTGGCCCTTGAGACTAGAGAGTTCATTGCACTGCTGTAAACTTTAAAAAATGGACTCTCTTTTTCCTTCAGTCCACCACCCACGTTGCGCTTGCCCAATGCTGTTTTCTTCACGCCATCACCTTCGTCATCTACCAATATTACACCTTCGTTGTCCTCTCTTGTTTCTTCTCCTGGAATGGATGATGATTCGCCAGTGACATGAGCCTTCCTAAACATGACATCTAGTTGTGTCAAGTTGGCCGGCGGTCCGTTTCTAAACTTTGCATGATCTGGGCGGTACTGCAATAGACAAGATAGAGAAATTAGATCAACTATTATGAGCACAATAGACAAAAAAATTCAACAAGACATAAAAATATAACTTACAGCTAGATGAGTCTTCCACCAATCATCATCGGCATCCATAGTTTTTGTTTCCGGATCCCATCCTAGCCCGGTTGCATTTTGCAACTCCATCCAACCGGTATACTCTTTTTTCAAAGCATCCCATTTGTTTTTAAATTGCTTCTTTGTTAGCCATTTCTCAGTTTTCTCGGCAAATTTATCACCAAGGTTTGTATACCCCTTTTTGCTCAAACAACCCCCATCTCTGTTGTTTGCATTGACCTCATCCATGCATAGGTCACAGAAAATTCGAGTGTTGTATGCATCCCAAACAGCCTTCTCCATTGCAATACTATATGAAATTAATTTGTATTCTTAGCTAACAATTTCACAATTATATAACAATTTCACATGGAAAATGTGTGTACAAAAGTAACAATATATGACCAAACAATCAGTGGCAGCGAGCAGCACAGAAAACTTGCTATTTTTTACAGGAAGCAAAACATCAATCAATTTGTATCTAAGAATCAAGATCTAACACAGCCAGCAACGCAGCAATCAGTAGCACCAATTATATATATCCAAGAATCAATAGCTAACACAGCAACCGGAGCAATCAGTGCGCAATTATACATCAATAGCTACTCTCTAGATTTCCAACGCAGCGAGCAAGGACAGGAAGGAGTAAACATTAATGGCAATAGAGAACAACGGAGCAAGTATCAGTGGGCAATCAATAGCGAACGACAGAGCAATCAGTTACCAAGGCAGGAACAAGGAGTAAACTTCAATCGCAGGCAACAATTATACATCGAGGCAGCAATTATACATCAACAATAAATCCATCGGGTCGCTCACCTAATGAAACCAAAGTATGGGGAAGTCGCGGAAGGGAACGGCGGCGGCGGTCGCTGACGGGAACGGCGGCGGCGGACGAACGAGGAACTATGGAGGTCGCGGGTGGGAACGACGGCGGTCTCGGACAGGAACAGCGGCGGCGGACGGAGACGGCGGCGGCGGACGGGGACGACGGCAGCGGACGGGGACGGCAGCGGACGGGGACGGCGGCGGTCGGGGACGGCAGCGGACGGGGACGGCGGCGGTCGGGGACGGAGACGACGGCGAAGGGAGACGGCGGCGGCGGACGGTGACGACGGCAGCGGACGGCGACGGTGGCAGCGGACGGGGACGGCGGCAGCGGACGGAGACGGCAGCGGTCGGGGACGACGGCGGTCGGGATGGCCTATGGAGGTCGGGGACGGCCCGATGCGGCGCCGCGCGAAACCTAGCAATCGCCCCTGGTGATGCTTTCCAACGATCTCGAGCTAGAAGAAGGTAGGGAACGGGAACAGGGGAGTCTTTTCAGTACGCGCTACGCGAAGGAAACTTGTGTATTTTTTTCTTTTCGGCGACGGGACGATTAGTTTCCTTCGGCGGCACTTCTTTTGTAATAATCATCCATATCGATTCGCTACTTGGTGGGAAGCTCGGGAAGCACCTCCACGGGGTGCTTTTTCAACTCTGAAGGAATCGGAGGTGCTTTCATAAAAGCCTAACGCACAGCACACCCGTTTGTTTCGTTAGAGGTACTTTTTTTGTGGAAAGCCCCCAGAAGCCCAAACAAACACACCCGTAGTTATGTGGACTGGCATGTGGACTGGGAGGGCGATTTTGCTGCATGTGTGGGAACACGATGTATTCCTTTTTCCATAAGCAGGTACTCTTGAGGGCAAATCTCAACTCAACCTCGTCTTCACCCGTAGGGAAGTCCAGCTTAATTCCCTCATATGTCTTCATAACCTCATCAACCCCGACAACAGCATAGCCATCTGGAATAGGGCGGCAATGGTAAGTTCCATTTGTTATAGGCGGTAGGGCAAAGCCGTGCGACACCTTCACGGTTATGTTCAAGCATGGCACATGTAGTTCGCAAAGTTCCCGCTGCACGATATTATCCACGGGGTGACGAGGACCCGGCATATCATTGTGGCGATCGAGCTCCGTCGAAGCCACGCTGCTTCTCCGCATTGAGTTTGGATCAGGAGAAGGATCTTTGGGCGTCTCAGATTCGCATGGCATCCGTCGAGTCTGCTTGTCTGCCTTCAGCTCTGCTATCTCCTTCTCAAGCTCTAGTATTTTATTTTCCATCCACTGGGCCCGGTTGGCATGCTCTTTCTTCTTTCTCGATCGGCTTCCGTAAGTGCCAACATCTTTGGGAAACCCAATTATCCACGGTACGGAGCCAACGGTTCCTCGTCTTCGGCCACTGTGTTCAGGATTCCCAAGGGCTCGCGATAGCTCATCCTTCTCTCTGTTAGGGTGGAACCTGCCTTCTATGACCTCCCTCCATACCTCTCTGAGAGCTTTAATAGGGTCAGCTCCGTGCTCCTTGGTAAAAAGACAGTCACCTGTTTCAGGGTCTAACTTTCCACCATGCCCATAGAACCAAGCCTTAAGCCGGTTTGGCCAGCCAAATGTCTCGATCTCTATACCTTTAGCCAAAAACTCATCCTCCATTTTCGTCCACTTAGGCATGGCCGTCAGGTAGCCACCTGACCCCATGTTATGGTGATATATCTTTTTCTGTGCATTTTTCTTATTTCTCCCTGAGATTTTCTTAGCGGCTTCCGATTGCTTGTACGCCTTAAATTCGGGCCATTCATCTTTTATCTTTTCATAGACTCCGACAAATTCTGGAGTCTTACCTTCAGTTATGATCATGTTTAGCCTTTTCTTCCAGCTGCGGAACAGTTCACCCATCTCAATATAAGTCCAGGCCTTGCATCGATACTCTATAACCGGCTTCTTTACATGCTCCTCTTCCGGTAAAGTGAAATTCTGCATGAGCTCGTCCCAAAGGAGTTGTCTGTCTTCATCCGAGACATAAATAACCCCCTCTTTTGGCACCTTTGGCTTATACCATTCTTGAGACCTGATGGAGAGTCTGTCCCGAACGATGACTCCGCATTGAGCTACAATTTTCCTTGCGTGGTTAGCGGGAGCATTCGGTTTGCCTTTTTCATTGATTGCGTCGATGTGGTACTTCTGTTTCCCTTGGAGCTTTTTGGTCCCGGTTCGTGGCCCGCCTCGTTTCACGGATACTTTTTTTCTTGGTCCCGGTTCATGGCCCCTCGACGGCTAAACACAAGAAAAAGTGATGGTTAATATATGTATACACACAAATCTATTCAACGGAGACAAAAACCTGAGGGCATATATCTACCTCGGCGGACGACTTTCCAACAGTAGAGTCGGTGAACTGTCGGTGAGCTGAACTGTCGGTGACGTCTATTCCGTCCGATCCATCACCGGACTCGTTCAGGAATTGTCCGGTGAAATCATCTAAGTGTTCCTCTTCTTGTTGAAGGATTGTACCGGGGTCCAATCCATCACTTTCGCGGATGATGCCGAACATGTACTCTTCTTGTTCAAGGTTTCTACCGGTGTTCATAGTTTCTGCAACGGATTTCAATTGTACAAACACATTTCAATTTCAACTCGGAGCAAAATTATTTGAATTATACAAATACATTAAGACATTTCATTTGTATAAACACATTTAAATCGTTTCGAGTATTTCAATTTCATTTACATTTCTCTTTGTAGTATCTCGAACTTTGCTAGGGCTCCGAGAGGGCGGCGGCGGCTACGTTAGGGCAGCGGCGGCTCCGAGAGGGCGGCTCCGAGTATCTGCATTGTAACATGGAAATTTTGACAAATTCAAAAATTACATAATACAAACATTTGACAAATTTAACTAACACAAATTCAAAAAAATTAGCTAACTAAACCTACAAATAAACAACTAACTAAAATATTTTTTATGTTTATTCAAATAAAATTTAATTAACATTATTCAAACTAATTCAACCAAACAAAATTATTTTACAAAGAACTACACAAAATTACCTAACACAAAAGACAAGGAGCTTCTGTCTCCAAATTTCATCTAAATTAGATGCATTACAAACATTTGACAAATTTACATAACACAAATTCTATAAAGGTAACTAAATAAACCTAAGAACTAACATTTGACAAATTTAATACTAATATGTGCAACTAAATTTAAATACAACAAACATTAGAAACTAATTCTAACTACAACTAACTAATACTAAAATTTGGACTAACTAAAAGTTCTGTTTAAAAAAAACTAACAGAGGCAAAATTAGTGCTGATGTCCGCTGATGTCACACTGAGGTAAGCGACGGCGTCAAGCACGGGCATGGTTTCACCGGCGTCGAGCACGAGGCAAAATCAGTGGCGCACCGGAGTTGGCTGGGCTACGGCGGCTGGAGTTAGCCGGGCGGACGGAAGCGTGGACAAAGTAGGGCGGGGACGGAGCCGTTCCTCGGGCTAAGGCGATCGGAGATTGCCGGGCGGACGGAGGCGTGGACGGAGTAGGGCGGGGACGTTGCCGTTCCTCCGGGCTACTCAGAACCGGAGGCGCGCGGCGTGGACGGAGTAGCACGCGGTCGTAGATGACGACGCGGGCTTCTCGTGCAGGAGCGCGGCGGCCGGATTTGAAGGGGATAGCTAGGGTTAGGGTTTGACGGCGGTGATGCGCAACCGTGAAGCTAGAGAGAATGAGGAGGGGTCCACGAGGCTCACCGGAGTCGAGAGGATGGATGCCGGAGTCGAGGTCGGAGGCCGGAGTCGAGTAGAGGATGAAGAGGCGGCGGCGGTGTCGACGGAAAATTTCGGCAGCGTAACAGTAGGAATGTGGAATTGCTCCGGGTGGTTTCTCTGCCCGGAGCGCTAAGTGTTGTATATATAGCACCCACCTATTTGTCTCGGGTGGTGACTCCGCCCGGGACAAATAGGGGTCATCTGTCCCGGGCCGTGGCTGCACCCCGAACAGATAGCACCCTATTTGTCCCGGGCTGAGCCACCACCCGGGACAGATAGCACCCTAGAAGGGGTTTTTCCTTTTTCTTTTTCTTTTCTTTTTCTGTTTTATGTTTTAAATAACTTTTGCAAACTTTGGAATTTGAAAAAACTTTCAATATGAAAAGTGTTTGAATTAGACTAACTAATACAAAAACAGTTTTCTGTTTTCTATAATAATTATTTTAATTAGTTTAAAACTAGTTTGAATGTGAATTTGTATAACTTTTGCAAACTTTGGAATTTGAAAAAACTTTCAATATGAAAAGTGTTTGAATTTGACTAACTAATACAAAAACATTTTCTGTTTTCTATAATAATTATTTTAATTAGTTTAAACCTAGTTTGAATGTGAATTTGGTTAACTTTTGCAAACTTTGGAATTTGAATAAACTTTCAATATGAAAAATGTTTGAATTTGACTAACTAATACAAAAACATTTTCTGTTTTCTATAATAATTATTTTAATTAGTTTAAAACTAGTTTGAATGTGAATTTGTATAACTTTTGCAAACTTTGGAATTTGAAAAATTTTCAATATGAAAAGTGTTTGAATTTGACTAACTAATACAAAAACATTTTCTGTTTTCTATAATAATTATTTTAATTAGTTTAAAACTTGGTTGAATGTGAATTTGTATAACTTTTGCAAAACGGGACTAAAGAAGCACACAGATCGTGTGTTTCTTTCAAGCACTTGTTAGCCGTTTGATCAGGTGTGTGTTTCTTTTGATTGCTTCTGAGCTGTTCGATTAACGCTTTCAGTTCCAAACCGGGACTAAAGAAGCACACGGATCGTGTGTTTCTTTGAAATACTTGTTAGCCGTTGGATCAGGGGTGTGCTTCTTTTGAGCACTTGAGAGTTGTTGGATCAACACTATCAGTACCACTAGTTGAGCCCGTGACCCTATATATAGCCCCCTCTCGGACGAGGCGAGCACTCAGTGTTTTTTCCTTCTAGTGCCCGGCCGGGTGGTGTGGAATACAAATCACTTGGATTCCCTGCATACGCCCGACGGTGCATTTGATATGCAGCACTAATCAGGAGCCACCGTGGGGCTGTATGCAGGTGAAATCGTGTGTTTTGTTCTATCAAAAGACTAGTTCAATTCATCTACTGAGGAATATATACAAATCACTCGGATTCCCTGCATACGCCCCACGGTGCATTTGATATGCAGGCACTCATCAGGAGCCACCGTGGGGCTGTATGCAGGTGAAATCGTGTGTTTTGTTCTATCAACGCCGACGGATCCATTTGATATGCAGGTAAAAATGGAGCATCTTCTTCATATAAAAAGTATAATATATTAATTATTACACATCGCACCAACATCTCCATCACACAACACCGCCAGTTCTTCTGGGTCGGAACCATGGAGAATCTTCTTCAATCAACATGATGATTGGGTCAATGTTCACTACGAATGGCGGAATTTCAGCAAAATTATTATAATCATCTGACATGTCTGTCTTGTCCTCCACTCCCACGATGTTTCTTTTTCCTGAAAGAACTATGTGACGCCTCGGCTCCTCCACTCCCAGGATGTTTCTTTTTTTGGGTCTGCTAGACATGTCTTTCACATAGAAAACCTGAGCCACATCATTGGCTAGCACGAATGGTTCGTCTCTATACGCAAGATTGTTTAGATCCACTGTTGTCATTCCGTACATCTTGTCTACCTCAACCCCGCCTTTCAGATTGACCTATTTGCACCGAAACAAAGGGATCTTAAAAGAAGGTCCATAGTCAAGTTCCCATATCTCCTCTATGCAACCATAATATGTGTTCTTCTGCCCATTGTTGTTTGTTGCATCAATGCGAACTATGTGACACCATTGTTGTTTGTTGCATCAATATGTGTTCTTCTGCCCAATGTATTCTCATTTATCTCGTACCCTTGGAAAGTACATATAGTTGTAGATGGTGCCCTGGCCAACAAGTGTAACTGTTCATCAACCTTGTCTTTATTTTGAAGATGTGCTCGCAACCAACCGCCGAAAGTCGCCATGTGTGTACGTACAATCCAGTTGTCAGACTTCCCCGCGTGTAGAGAGCGTACAAGATTCTTGTGTTCATCGATATACGGGGCCACCAAGGTAGAACTTTGTAGAACTGTATAGTGTGCTTCAGTGAAAGAATGTCCATCCATACAATATTTTGTTTTCTTTCCTAGTGTCCTTTTCCACTAAGTCTACCCTCATGTCGTGATTGTGGAACACCTATCGGCTTAAGGTCATGAATAAAGTCAACACAGAACTCAATGACCTCCTCGTGACCGTAGCCGTTGGAGATGCTTCCTTCTGGCCTAGCACGGTTATGCACATATTTCTGTTAGACTGCCATGAACCTCTCAAATGGGAACATATTGTGCAGAAATACAGGACCAAGAACTTGAATCTTTTCGACTAGGTGAACCAAGAGATGCGTCATAACATCGAAGAAGGATGGAGGGAACACCAACTCAAAACTGACAAGACACTGGACCACATAATTTTGCAACCCTAGTAGAATCGCAGGATCGATTACCTTCTGAGATATTGCATTGAGGAATGCACAAAGCTTCACAATGGGTACTCGAACATTTTCCGGTAGTAGCCCCCTCAGTGCATTCGGAAGCAATTGCGTCATAATTATGTGGCAATCATGAGACTTTAGGTTCTGAAATTTTTGGAGTCTCACATTTACTATCCTCTTTATATTCGACGAGAACCCAGCCGTGACCTTGATACTGCTCAGGCATTCAAAGAATATTACTTTCTCTTGTTTGGTAAGAGCGTAGCTAGCCGGACCTTCGTAGTGTTCGGGACTTAGGCCGTCTCGTTCTTTCACACGTTTCTGGTCCTCCCGTGCTTCCTCTGTATCTTTTTTCTTCCCGTACACGCCCAAGTAGCCTAGCAGGTTCACACAAACATTCTTCGTCACGTGCATCACGTCGATAGCAGATCTAACCTCTAGGACCTTCCAATATGGTAGCTCCCAAAATATAGATTTTTTCTTCCACATGGGTGTGTGCCCGTTAGCGTCTTTCGGAACCTGTTGTTCTCCAGGACCCTTTCCAAAGATTGCTTTTAGATCCTTGACCATATCAAATATTTCTTCACCAGTACGGTTGACAGGCCTCCTACTGTGATCAGCCTCACCTTTAAAATGCTTGCCTTTCTTCCTTGCGGTATGCCTGATCGGAAGAAATCGACGATGCCCCTGATACACGCACTTCTTACATTTATCCAAATATAAATATTCAGTCTCACCCAAACAGTGTGTGCATGCATTGTACCCCTTGGTCGACTGCCCTGAGAGGTTAGCGAGAGCAGGCCAATCGTTAATTGTTACAAAAAGCAAAGCTCGTAGGTCAAATTCCTCATGTTTGTGCTCATCCCACAACCGTACACCTTCTTCCCGCCACAACTGTAAAAGTTCTTCAACTAATGGCCTGAGGTACACATCAAGGTCGTCGCCAGGTTGCTTCGGGCCTTTGATGAGCAATGGCATCATAATGAACTTTCGCTTCGTGCACAACCAAGGAGGAAGGTTATAAATACATAGAGTCACAAGCCATGTGCTATGACTGCTGCTCTGCTCCCCAAACGGATTGAAGCCGTCTGTACTTAGAACAAACCTTAAGTTCTTTGCGTCATCTTCAAATTCCGGGAACTCTCTCACAATTTTTCTCCACTGCGACCCATCAGCGGGGTGTCTGCACATCGCGTCTTTCTTACGGTCCTCTTTGTGCCATCGCAACAAATTGGCATGATCTTTGTTCGCGAACAGGCGTTTCAACCGTGGTATTATAGGAGCATACCACATCACCTTGGCAGGAACCCTCTTCCGGGGACGCTCACCCTCAACTTCACCAGGGTCATCTCGTCTGATCTTATACCGCAATGCAGTGCATACTGGACATGCATCCAAATTCTCGTACTCACCGCGGTAGAGGATGCAGTCATTAGGGCAGGCATGTATCTTATGCACGTCTAATCCTAGAGGGAACACAACCTTCTTTGCTTCGTACGTGCTGCCGGGCAACTCGTTGACCTTTGAAAGCATCTTCCTAATTATCTGCAGCAACTTTCCAAATCCCTTGTCAGTCACACCACACTCTGCCTTCCACTGGAGTAATTCCAGTGTGGTACCCAGTTTTTCTGACCATCTTCGCAACTTGGATACAACAATTTCTTGTGATTCTCTAACATCTGGTCGAACTTCAACCTCTCCTTTTCAGTTCCGCACTCTCTATTTGCATCAGCAATGGCCCTACCAAGATCGTCAGCGGGCTCATCTGGTGCCTCTTCAGCTTCAGCTTCCCCCGTTGTAGAATCTCCGTACTCCGGGAACATAGGATAGTTGTCATCATCTTCCTCTTCTTCATTGTCTGCCATCATAACCCCTTTTTCTCCGTGCTTCGTCCAACAATTATAGCTGGGCATGAAACCATGCCGAATAAGATGACTTTGAAGGGTTCTCGCGCTTGGGTGATCTGTCTTATTCTGACAGTTGACACATGGACAACACATGAAACCATTGGTACTGTGGGCCTGGGCTTTCTCGAGAAATTTCCTCAAACCCGTCATGTACTCGGCAGTGCGTCGGTCACCATACATCCATTGTCGGTCCATCTACATTATATAATTAACTATATCAATAACCATTACAGACCATCGAGAAATAACCACTAAACATGCACGGTATCAATTAATGACAAATGAAATAAGAAAAAAATAACCTCGATCGAAAAGAAGGATAAACTTCTTTAAGTGTACATCAAATCATTTCGTGAACTCTCGCGGGCATTTCATCGAACACCTTGCATGCATACTTAAAAAAAATAGACTAGCACACACCCCCTCCTTCCATTTCAAAAAAAAATGCCTCCAATGGTTTTGGGAGGGGGCTGTTGATGGGGATTTTTTCATTTTTTTTTCTGTTTTTATTTTCCTTTTCTGTTTTTTGTTTTAAATAACTTTTGCAAACTTTGGATTTTGAAAAAACTATGAATATGAAAAGTGTTTGAATTTGACTAACTAATACAAAACCATTTTCTGTTTTATGTTTTAAATAACTTTTGCAAACTTTGGAATTTGAAAAAACTTTTGCAAACTTTGGAATAACTTATGCAAACTTTAGATATATTTCGGTCAATACATGAGAACACGCGCACACAGTATTTTTGCATAACGGAATACATAGATAGTCTACTCATCAATGACATTAAGACGATCATACTCAGTATTATAGCCGCGTAGACTATCCCACTTCCGTGCAATCTCGAAGCCAAGGCGAGCGTCTAAAGCAGCATATACGACTTGATCGTAGCTCAATGGAACGTTGCCCCATCCAAAAATTAGGTCTTCTTCTAAGGTGTCTTCCTTGTCGTCGTCCGTGTTCTTCTTCTTCTTGTATTTATTCTTCTTCTCCAGATTTGTTCCAATGACCGCATTAGAGAGAGCATAGAGACTCGGAGTAAAATTGCCGGTAGGGTTTCGGCGATCCCTCTACAGGTCGACCGCGGACCGAATAATATTTCCGTAGTAGGCTAGCATCTTCATGTCATTATGGATTGCCACGCCGTAGAATTTGATTGTCTCATCACCTAAGAAATCCACGAGGACCTGTGGCACCCGATCAGCTTCGCAAATTTTGAAGACAAGAGTCTCGATCGCCACCGAGAGTTAAAGGACGGCGGCGCGCTGCGGAGTATCCTTCCGTCGAGGGTCGGTGAACTCGCAATCGAGTCTAACGTCTTTGATCGGAGCGGCGTCGAGGAAGTAGTTCTTCACGTCGCGGATTTACTTCTCCACGCGCCAGGCACGAAGGGTGACCCACACCTTGAACCGCATGCCTTCCTTCTTTTAGTAGTACAACTCGGACCGAGGCGGACGCGCGAGTGGCTCCATAGGACCGGAGAAAAGAGAGGAGAAATGGTGTGTGGAGGAGCCGGAGAGATGGTGTGTGGAGGAGCCGTACTGTGCATTTTATAGCGCCGGAGAGGCAGATGAATCGCCGGCCGGAGAGCAGAGGAATTAATCGCCGGAGGCATAGGAATCGCCGGCGGCGCCGTACTTCCGCTCGTCTTCCGTGCGCGTCAAAAAAACGCGGCGATGGCTCGACTTCCGCGCGTGCGTAACTAAAACCATGTCATTTGTCCCGGTTCCAGTCACGAACCGGGACAAATAGGTGTACGCTGGAGCGCTCAGTGGGTGCCAGCTTATTTGTCCCGGTTCGTGGCTGGAACCGGGACAAATGGGTGTCGTCTGGAGCGCTCGACGGATTTTATGCCCCATCTGTCCCGGTTTGCAGTACGACCGGGACAAATGGGGTTTTGGAGTTTGGTCCTTTAGCCTGTTTTCTACTAGTGCTATGAGCTGATTTTTTTGTTGACTATGAATAGAATAACTTATAGTTGAAATCCAATTTATGTTTCAGTTTGTTGTCTCTATATTTCCAAGAATACTCCGTTATCCTTTACTTCGCCGAAATCTTTCAGTTATACAATCTCCGGGCACTCGACAAAGCTATCATGAGTTCCTATTGTCTGTAAGTGATCTATTCATGTAATTTAATGTTTTAATTAGCTCTACTCGTTCATTGTCTGTGATAATCCTCTCTATAATATTTGTGTGCTTTATTACGCAGAATGAAGATGCTCGAATGCAAGAAGCAGAAAATCAACCACATTGGGTTCATTGACCCGTCTATAATGCATGAAGAAAACATAATTGATCCACTAGTTAACAAGGATACACCGGGGAATTTGCTAATGTTTTTCAAGCGACAAGCTTACAAAAAATATATATTATGGCCTTACAACTTCAAGTGAGTGTTACTGCTTATTACACATTCTATTTTTCTCACCCGATGTTAAGTTTAATTGATGAGTTATGGATGACTATTTATAAACGTGTGCAACTTCCACTACACTCTTATCGTTATTGACTTGCGGAAAGGAGAAATTGTTGTCCTTGACTCGTTAAGAAGATGCCCTAAACAATACAAGACCTGTTTTGATTTGGTGGCAAGGTACTTTCTTTTCTTATAGTCTCTTTCGTTCATTTCCTAGTATCAAAGAATTTATGACTCATTCATTAATTTTCTTGTCATGCAGCGTTTGGAAAATGTTCCTCGCGGAACATCCGAACAGTGGATGGCCAGAGAAACTGTGCTGGCGTAGTAACGATGTAAGTAGTACTATAACTAGTCCTATGCACCATTATCGTACTTGATTATTATTTGATTAAATTCTATTCTTCTATAGACTTGCCTTAAACAACCAATAGGGACTGATCTATGTGGATCCTACGTTTGCGAGTACATGCATACTGTGGTCAACGAGAGTTTGAAGAGCAAAAGAAGTATCGAAGTACGTAAAGCTCTAGTCACAACATTATTTTTGTATCATCAATCGTGATGACTTTTATTCATATCATATCTCATGTAGTCATTGTGATATCATTTTTTTACAGTTGGCAAGAAAGCGCAACGAGTTACCAATAAAGACCCGCTTCAGGGCAATTGCAGAAGAGTTGACGGGATTTTACCTCACCCATGTCATACCGGAGACTGGAGAGTACCACTATTTTGACTAGTGCGGACATGTAATATATAGTAATCTCCATGTAACAAAATACTTCTAAGTATCTGGAACCGGGAAACGTGATCTTCATGTACCACGCGTACTTAAATGTGTATGTGTTATCAAGACATGATCTTCATGTAATTGTATATATGCATGATGCAATTTTATCTAGGTTCGTATAATAATTTATACGTGTTTTTCGCCCTCGAAGCCGTAGCATCAGAAACCCCTACCCCCGACGCATCGACATGGTATCATCCGAAACCCCTACCCAGAAAACCGGTCGAAATAAAAAAAAGCAAAACACTGAAATGAAAATAAAAACAAAACCCTGAAATGAAAAAAAAACAAAACCCTAGTCCCGGCCCGTAACACGAACCGGGACTAAAGGGTTCGCCCCTGCGCGCCCCTGCCCACTCCACGTGCGGAGCTCTAATTGGTGGGGGGGGGGGGGCTCCGGTCCCGGTTTGTGCTGAGCCGGGACCAAAGGGGGGGGCTCTAGTCCCGCCTTGGTAGTCCCGGTTGCTACACCGGGACTACAGGCCCTCTGGAACCGGGACTAGAGCCCCGATTTCCACTAGTGCAACTAAGACATCAGATTACCATTCAGCATTTACATACACAAGTATTTTTATCTACACATTTATACAAACGTTAGATGTTTATGTCACTGCTATGTATTAGCTCTTTTCAATCCATGTAAAAAACTTGTGTGATGTAATATGGTAATTTCTCAACTTCTAAATAGTTGTTCAGTTCAGCTGACTGTTTTTTTTATATTAGTTGTTTTCATCTTTCTTTTTTTTTGAATTTTCAACCACTATATATAAGGTCGGCAAGCCCGCCTCATTACCTTCCAGTCGCTCTAGGTACCCTGAAGGAAAAGAACACGTCACCAAACTTGATGCCTTAGACATACAAAGTTACATCGTTTACAAGTTTAGGCAAAATAAAGCTAGGGGGATCATCGTCCCAAATACAACCAATGCGAGAATCAAAACTGTACCTAGCCAGATCATGAGCCACCTCATTTGCATCCCTATTGCAATGCTCAAACTTAATTTCTCGAAAGCCCGTAGCAAGTAATCTCCAATCATAAAAAATGGCTGCCGACGAGGTAGATGAGAAGCCCCCCTCCTTCATTGTATCTATCACTTGGGAATTATCCGATTGATTGATAAATTTATTACACCCAATATACTGAGCAACACTAAGTACCTCTCTTATAGCGTAATCTTTTGCCATAAACGGATCAGCCACGAAGTGAATCTCCTTACAGCTCGCAGCCACAAATTTTCCACAAGTCTCACGGACTATTACTCCCATACTTCTGCGCCCCTGGTCCATATCATACACTGCGTCAACATTGATTTTATATATACCTATGGGAGGCCGAGTCCATGATTCCTTCTTCCTCTCCACTGGTTTCTTAACAGACCTCCAATAATTTGTAGCTAACACTCCAATACACATAGCACTCCGATGAACTGGTTGCAAATCTTCTCCGGGAGTAAATTGCCTTCTCTCCCACCAGATCTTCCAAGCACCTGTCAAAATCAATTCTGTTATATCAACTCCCGTAAGTGACACACTTGGGCCAAGTTTTAATATCATATGTTTCAGCACCATTTTGGTTTGATCTTGTAGTCCAAAGAATTCCATACCCTGAACGATCAATCATTGATCCATTAATTATGTCCATAATTCCCAACCCTTGCCAAACTTGTTTAGCTCGCGGACAAGTGAACAGGGTATGGATAATGTCCTCACATCCAATAGTGCAAATTGGACGTTGACTGGTTGTGGATATATGCCTATTTGCCGGAACACAAGACACATAATTAGACCATGTAAAGCCCTCCAACCGAATATTTTGATCTTTGCTGGTACTTTGAGTCCCCACATTTTTTTCCAAACCTTACTTCCTTCTGAACTTCCAATGTCCATCACATTTCGATTATGTCTTCCAAACTGGTATTCCCACTCCGTGTGATATGCAGACAGAACAGTAAAAAGTCCAGTTTTTGTATGATGCCAAGCAACGAAATCTTGCATGCTTGACGGTGAAATAGGAATTTCCAGGATCCTATTAGCGTGAATACTCCATAAATTTTCTCTAATTAACTCTTCATCCCAGGAGCCCGTACTAGGGTTAATCAAATCTGAAACTTTACTTAGCATAATTCTTTCCCTAGGTGTATAAACCATTCTGTTGGGCTAGTTGGGATCCAAGTATCAGTCCAAATATTAATTTGATCACACGTACCCACTCTCCAAATACTACCACGGTTCAGACATTGGACCCCATAAATAATACTTTGCCAAGTAAAAGAGGTACCACTCTTAAGTTTTGCTTTTAGGAGGTTAACATCCGGATAATATCTTTCACGTAGAATCCTTGCACATAAAGTTTAAAGATCATCCATAAGCCTCCAACATTGGTTCGCTAACATTGTTGTATTAAAAGTGTGGAGATCACGAAAGCCCATACCTCCTTTCTCTTTAGGAATACAAAATTTCCACCAAGCTAGCCAATGCATTTTCATCATCATCACCCCACCATAATTACGAAATAGCATCAGTAATTGCCTTTCATAATTTTCTTTGGGATATTGAATATTGTCATCACAAAAACAGGTATAGCTTGAGCAACCGCCTTAATTAACAGTTCTTTTCCTCCAATGGATAGCATTTTCTCCTTCCAACCACTGATAATAGCCAGCACACCCTCGACAAGATACTTGAAACAGTCACTTCTAACAACGCCAACCATGGCCGGTAAACCAAGGTACTTATCATTCAGAGATTCGGTCCATATATGCAAAATTTCACAAACTTCCACTCTTCTATCTGTTAAATCCTATTAACTGTTAGGAATACAACCAATCCGGTAGTACAACTATGCAACGAGTTCAACTCGTGTATATGAGAGAAATCAGAGAGAGGGAGAGGGATCGGAGGGATACCTTGGCTCTGGCTCGAGGAACTTGAGTCGGACGCCATAGGTGGTTGACGGTGACGGAGTGGCGAAGGCGGCGGTGGAGCTTCCCGTCGCTAAGCGCTAACCCTAGATCGGTAGGGGTTGTCGGTGGGGTGGCGGCGCACGTTCAACCTCGTTAGATGTGCCTGCCGGCCCCCCACCTTTTATATAGCGCTGCGACAGGGGCCCACCGTCCATAACGGAACGGGCGCCCCCGATCAGGGCGCAGTCAAGGGGGTCGCGAGCCGTTGGGCTCGTACGACCTGGAGATCAACCTAACATTCTCCCGCTTGATCTCAACTTTTAATTTTACCTTTTCCTTTACTCATTTCAGCACGGATTAATACATAGAGCATGTTCATCATCATAGCTCAATTGCCGATGGAATCAGACAACCACAATATACTTTTCTGTGTTGAAACAAATCCTGTTACTTTTGGGCCAATGTAATCAAGAAATCATAGGCTTTTCATTAAATCCATGCCGGCTGTGTGTTCCTTGAACACACTGGGTGGTAAGCCTTTCGTTAGCGGATCTGCAAGCATATCCTTTGTCCTTATATGCTCGAGACTTATAGTTTGATCCTGGATATTATCTTTCACAACATAATACTTTATATATATTGCCTTTGTAGCATTACTCGACTTGTTGTTATGAGCATAGAATACTGCGGGCTGGTTGTCACAGTACATCTTCAAGTCGGGTATAAATTTGTTTAACCATACTGCCTGCCCCGTGGCCTCATAACATGCTATAAACTCTGCATACATCATGGACGATGCAACTAATGCCTGTTTGGAGCTTTTCCACGAAATAGCCCCTCCTACGAGAGTGAACACGTATCCTTACGTGGACTTTCTATCATCTTTATCTCCCGCAAAATATGCGTCTAAATATCCTCTTATCTCTAGGGAATCAGATCTTCTATATGTTAGCATGAGATCTTTTACGCCTTGCACATAACGCAAAGCTTTCTTTACCATATTCTTGTGCTCTTGGCCTGGATTTTCTTGATATCTACCGAGTACCCCGGTGATAAAAGCTAAGTCAGGGCGAGTGCACACTTGTGCATACTGTAAGCTTCCAACTGCCGAAGCATATGGTACTGCTTTCATTCGATCGATCTCATATTGGTTCTTGGGACATTGAAATTTCCCAAAACTATCGCCCTTGACTATAGGAGCAGGTGAAGTACTACTTTTGTGCATATTATACTTCTTTAGAACCTTTTCTAAATATGCCTTTTGTGATAGTCCTAACACTCCATTCTTTCTATCCCGGTGAATTTCTATGCCCAAAACATAAGAAGATTCACCAAGATCTTTCATATCAAAATTCGAGGGCAAGAATTTCTTTGTTTCTAGTAGTAGACTGGCATCATTGCTCGCAAGCAGAATATCATCCACATACAGAATTAGGAAAATATATTTCCCACTTTTAAACTTTGCATAAATGCAATTGTCCTCAACATTCTCTTTAAATCCAAAATTTTTAACTGTATTATTAAACTTTAAATACCACTGTCTAGAGGCTTGCTTTAACCCATAAATGGATTTCTTTAGGCGGCATCCCATATGTTCCTTCCCCTCCATGAAAAAACCCTTCGGTTGCTTCATGTAAACATTCTCTTCTAAATTTCCATTTAGAAATGCCGTCTTTACATCCATTTGATGTAACTCCAAATCAAAATGAGCAACTAGTGCCATGATGATTCTGAAGGAATCCTTACATGTGACCGGAGAAAAAGTCTCATTGTAATCTACTCCTTCTCTTTGCGTAAAGCCTTTTGCCACAAGTTTGCTTTATACTTTTCTACTTTCCCATTGGAGCCATACTTTATTTTGTAGACCCATTTGCGGCCTACTGTTTTGGCTCCTTTAGGAATTTCCTCTAAGTCCCAAACATTGTTAGAACTCATTGATTTCATCTCATCTTCCATGGCCTCCAGCCATTTCGAAGAGTGAACGCTACTCATGGCTTCTTCATATGAAGTGGGATCTCCTTCCACATGAAATGTTTCTGTGTTATAAACTTTATAATCACTAGAAATAGATGATTTCCTAGCTCTTGTAGACCTTCTGAGGGTCTCATTCTCTGGCACATTATGTGTCTCAATTTGTGACTCTTCTTCTATATGTGGCTGTCGCCGCTCCCTTTCATGCTCAACAACGGGTTGAGTCGGCTCCTGACGGACAGGTTCCGAATCTTGCCTCGTTGAAGTCACGAGTGGAGTTACAATAGGTGCTTGCATCACAACCTCTGGGATTGTCGGTGCAGGTACAACAGGTAGGGCGAAAAATGGCTCATGGATCATCGGAAAAGGTGCACACACCCTCTTCTCCTCAAGATCAATTTTCCGGCCTACAATGCTCCCCCTCATCATTTCGTATTCTAAGAAGACCGCGTGTCTCGTTTATACAAACTTTGTGTGTCTGTCTGAAAAGTAGAAACGATAACCTTTTGACCTATCAGGATAGCCAATGAAATGGCAAGTCACTGTTTTGGGTTCTAACTTTGCAATATGTGGATTAAATACTTTTGCCTCAGCTGGGCTCCCCCAGACTTTTAAGTGGCTTAGGGAAGGAACTCTCCCTGTCCACAACTCGTACGGTGTTTTGGGCACCGATTTACTTGGTACTCTGTTGAGAATTTGAATGGCGGTTTTTAACGCATCCATCCATAATCCCAATGGCAGTGTGGAATAACTCATCATGCTGCGCACCATATCCATAAGAGTACGGTTACGCCTTTCAGTTACTCCATTTTGTTGCGGTTCGCCTGGCATAGAATACTGGGCGACTATTCCATTTTCCTGTTAGAACCTTGCAAAAGGTCCAAGTGCTTGACCATATGGAGTGTGCCGACCGTAGTACTCCCCCCCACGGTCGGACCTGACTATTTTAATTCTTTTATCATGCTGATTTTCAACTTCAGCTTTGAATATCTTAAATTTATCCAATGCCTCAGATCTTTCTTTAATTGGATAAATATAACCATATCGAGAATAATCATCTGTGAATGTTATGAACGAGTCATAGCCATCCACACTTTTCACCGAAATGGTCCACAAATATCGGTGTGAATAATTTCTAGTGTTGCTGTGCTTCGGTTTGCACCCTTTTTAATTTTCTTTACGTATTTTCCTTTTATGGAATTTATGCATTGTTCGATATCTGAGAACTCTAACGGAGGAAGAATATCATTTTTAACGAGGCTTTCTATTCTTCCCCTTGAAATATGGCCTAATCGACAGTGCCATAACTTCGATGAGTCATGAGTTCGCTTTCTTTTCTTTTGTTCTTTGTTCGACAAGGGAATTTGTTCATTCACATTGCACACATAATACACTTTTTCACGCAAGGATAACAAATAAATCTTATCATGAAGTAAAGGAATACCCACACAAGCATCTTTAAACCATATGGCACACTTGCCATGACCAAAATAACATTCAAAACTGTCTTTATCCAAACATGATACACTTATTAAATTTATGTAAATGGAAGGAACAAATAACACATCTCTAAGCATAATATTAAAACCATCAGCTAACTCCAAGGGGACGTCGCCAACAGCCTCAACTTCTGCTTGAACTCCATTTACGACTTCACTATGTCTTTCGCTTCTTTACAAAGTCCTTGTCGAATGGAATCCCTGTAATGAATTTGCAACATGAACAGTTGCACCTGAGTCAATCCACCAAGTAGATTTTGAAAACGGTGTATACAGGGATTCATTTATAAAAGAAACTGTGTCTATACCTTTCTTTGCCATTATGCTCTTGAGCCAATCAGGGCAATCTTTCTTGTAATCCCTTTCTTCTTGCAGTGGAGGCATGTGTCTTTGTCAACTGGAAGCTGGTTCTCGTATTTCTGATGTCCTTTGCCATATGGCTTATACTGATGAGGACCTTTGCCATACGGCTTTGAAGGAGAACCATTGTAACTCCTGTTCTTGTTGTCCTTCACGTAGTTCAAAGAGCCCCCATTCTAGGACTTCAGCCTTTCCACTTCTTGAGACAACATGGCGATGGTCATTTCAATGTCCCACTTTTCAGGTGACACATTGCAATTAACAACAAAGTTGTCAAACTTTGGTGGCAATGAAGCCATCACCAAATGAACTATCAGGGTAGGCTTGAGCTCTAGATCAGCCTCCATGGACTTGAACTTAGCCGCCATGTTGCTCATTCGGAGAATATGCTCTCTTATGCCATGTGCACCTCCAAGATATTTTCTGTAACCAACTGTTTTAGCAGTTGGGAAGCATAAGTCTTTAAAGAACCAGTAAACTGGCTCTTTATCTTTTTGAGATACTCTCCCACAGAGGCACACTCTGCAATTGAGCCCACAATATCGTTCTCAACTGTGTTCTTTATGAATGTCATACACTTCTTATTGGTGTTCACCCACTTTTGGTTCTGTAGGTGTATGACATCTCTACTGGACCATGGTCCTTCAACTTTTTCTGCCAAGCAGATTCATCATCAGTTGTCTCTCTTAGTGGCCCTGCTGGCCTGACTCGCCGTGGAGCATTCAGAACCCAGTCAACTTCGGCGCAGACAAAAGCTAGTTTGACTTTCTTCCACCACTCAGCATAGTTGTCACCCCTGAGCGTCGGAACATCATTTAGGCAACTCATCAGGTGAAAACTTCCTGAAATCACAAGGATGTGAGATAACAAAAAACAATTGCATACATTTAATCCAACGTTGGTATAAATTAAAGCATACAACTGTTATGCAATTAAAACAATATTACCGTTGGGCAATAAAAGAAATAAATGCACCATTTAACACATAATAAATAAATCATGATAATTCCATTAACAACGTTGGTCATATAATAACAAAATCATAATCATCTTCAATATCACTTTATCATGCTTTTAATTCTCAGTTTTAATTCTATTTAGAATTTAAGAAACACTTTTAAACTATTTTGCAGCGGAAAAATATGAATAAAATTCATAAACTTTATACTTTTCAGAAGCATTCTGTATACTTTGTATTTTCTAGACAAACTTTCGTTGAAATAATTTGAATAGAAAAATCTTGATGAAATTTGCTAAAAAACTGAACAAAAAACAAATAAAAAATGCTTCTGTAAAATCTGTCAAAAACTAAACTAATTTGGCCCACGGTCTATCTGCCGCGCGTGCGTGCTGTAGCGGCCCAAAGCCCGCCTGCGAGCATTCTGCTCCAGGCGGTCAATAGCGTTCTGCTGAACGCGGCCAACGGCCTGCCAGCCTTTTGCTTTCGGCCCAAATGTCCCACGGCGATCTAGGGTTTCTCCCTGGCCATCCGATTTGATCCGACGGTCACGCGCAAAAACTCCTGGTCAAAGGACCCGAACCGGAGCCCCGACCTAACCCTAGCGCCCATTCTCTCCTTTCCCCTCGCCTCTCTTTCCCGTACTCAAAAAATCGGCGACGGAAAAACTATCTCCGGCGGCGCACCGGCGACAGCGAGGAGCGCCCGCGCGGCCAGGAGACCACCAAGAGCCCCTCCCCTTCTTTCTTCTTCTTTCCCTCCATCGAAAAACAAAATCCCAAAGGCCATGCATCGAGAAGAAACGGCGGCGCCTCCCCTGCCCCCTTGCCGGCGTGTGCGTGCACCCAAGCGTGACCGCATCACCGGCAAGTGGCGCAGGCGGCGGTGCCCTTTTCCGGCGATGCGCCGGTGATATCTTTTCCCTTCCCCTCTTTTTCAGATTAGGGTTAGGGTTTTTCGTTCTTTGTCTATGTGCGGGATTGATGTAGTCTAGGGTTTCTTTTCTCTCTTTCGGCAGAGGAGAGGGCAACGCCTCTTCCACCGGCCGTGCTCTTCGTCCAGTCCCTCGGCTTGCCGATGCGGACTTGGATCGAGAGGAGTGGCGCGGCCAGATCAGCGGCGCTCTTTGCCGGTGAGCCCGAGGGCTTCCGGTGAAATTTTCTTTTCTTGTTTCATTACTACCGAAGCAATAGTCTAGGATTTAAATGCTGTGATACCAATGTTAAATCCTATTAACGGTTAGGAATGCATCCAATCGCGGTAGTACAACTATGCAACGAGTTCAACACTTGTATATGAGAGAAATCAGAGAGAGAGAGAGGGATCAGAGGGATACCTTGGCTCTAGCTCGAGGAACTTGAGTCGGACGCCATAGGTGGTTGACGGTGACGGAGTGGCGAAGGCGGCGGTGGAGCTTCCCCTCCCTAAGCGCTAACCCTAGATCGGTAGGGGATGTCGGTGGGGTGGCGGCGCATGTTCAACCTCGTAATATGTGCCTGCCGGCCCCCACCCTTTATATAGCGCTGCGACAGGGGTCCACCGTCCATAACGGAACGGGCACCCCCGATCAGGGCGCAGTCAAGGGGGTCGCGAGCCGTTGGGCTCGTACGACCCGGAGATCAACCTAACACTATCAACTGTAGTATTTGGGCTAAAAAATGCTACATTTTCTTGCACTAACAAGTTGACCTGAGCTCGCACAATAAGAGTCAAGAATCTGTTTAAGAGCTCTTGCATTGTTTTAATCCGCTTTCATCAAAATAAGCGAATCATCTGCAAACAAAACATGTGAAACTATAGGTGCCTCACGACACACTTTAACCCCAGTCAAAGCACTAGTAGATTCAGCATGTGAAATTAGGTTTGACAAACCTTCAACACAAATTAAAAATCGATATGGTGATAGCGGATCACCTTGCCGAATTCCTCTAGTGGGCGTGAACATATCCGTTTCAAGAGAGTTGAAACGAACTCGATAGCGAACTGATCTAACACAAGCCATAATAATTTTAACCCACTGCTGGTCGAAGCCCAGTCTGATCATCATCTTTTCCAGAAAACACCACTCAACTCTATCGTATGCCTTATGCATGTCAAGTTTTACAACACACAACCCTTCCTTTCCCTTCTTCTTTGTTATAGTATGGATACTCTTATATGCTATGAGAATATTATCTGTGATTAAACGTCCTGGAACAAACGCAATTTGATGTTGACTGATAATCTCCGGAAGAATCAGCTTGAGCCTATTTGCCAACATTTTTTAGATGACTTTATATACCACATTTCCCAAACTGATTGGGTGGTACTCACTAGTGGAAATTGGGGCTCTAGTACCGGTTCCAGAGGGCCTGTAGTCCCGGTGTAGCAACCGGGACTACCAAGGCGGGACTAGAGCCCCCCCCCCCCCCCCGCCTTTCGTCCCGGCTCAGCACAAACCGGGACCGGAGCCCCCCCCCCCCCCACCAATTAGAGCAAGGCACGTGGAGGGGGCAGGGGCGCGCAAGGGCGAACCCTTTAGTCCCGGTTCGTGTTACGAACCGGGACTAGGGGTTTTTTTTTTAGATTTCAGGGTTTTGTTTTTATTTTCATTTCAGTGCTTTGTTTTTTTTTATTTCGACCGGTTTTCTGGGTAGGGGTTTCAGATGGTACCATGTCGATGCGTCGGGGGTAGGGGTTTCGGATGCTATAGCTTCGATGGGCGAAAAACACATATAAATTATTATACGAACCTAGATGAAGTTGCATCATGCATATATACAATTACATGAAGATCATGTGTTCATAACACATACACATTTAAGTACGCGTGGTACATGAATATCACGTTTCCCGGTTCCAGAGACTTAGAAATATTTTGTTACATGGAGATCACTATATATTACATGTCCGCACTAGTCAACATAGTGGTACTCTCCGGTCTCCGGTATGACATCGGTGAGGTAAAATCCCGTCAACTCCTCTACAATTGCCCTGAAGCGGGTCTTTATTGGTAGCTCGTTGCGCTTTCTTGCCAACTGTAAAAAAATGATATCACAATGAATACATGAGATATGAAATGAATAAAACTCATCACGATTGATGATACAAAAATAATGTTGTGACTAGAGCTTTACGTACTTTGATACTTCTTTTGCTCTTCAAACTCTCGTTGACCACAGTGTGCATGTACTCGCAAACGAAGAATCCACATAGATCAGTCCCGGTTGGCTGTTTAAGACAAGTCTATAGAAGAATAAAATTTAATCAAATAATAATAAAGTATGATAATGGTGCATGGGCCTAGTTATAGTACTACTTACATCGTTAGTACGCCAGCGCAGTTTCTCTGGCCATCCACTGTTCGGATGTTCCGCGAGGAACATTTTCCAAACGCTGCATGACAAGAAACTGAATGAATGAGTCATAAATTCCTTGATATTAGGAAATGAACGAAAGAGGCGATAAGAAAAGAAAGTACCTTGCCACCAAATCAAAACAGGTCTTGTATTGTTTAGGGCATCTTCTTAACGAGTCAAGGACAACAATTTCTCCTTTCCGCAAGTCAATAACGATAAGAATGTAGTGGTAGCTGCGCACGTTTATAAATAGTCATGCATAACTAATCAATTAAACTTAACATCGGGTGAGAAAAATAGAATGTGTAATAAGCAGTAACACTCACTTGAAGTTGTAAGGCCATAATATATATTTTTTGTAAGCTTGTCGCTTGAAAAACATTAGCAAATTCCCCGGTGTATCCTTGTTAACTAGTGGATCAATTATGTTATCTTCATGCATTATAGAGGGGTCAATGAACCCAATGTGTTTGATTTTCTTCTTCTTGCATTCGAGCATCTTCATTCTGCGTAATAAAGCACACAAAATATTATAGAGAGGATTATCACAGACAATGAACGAGTAGAGCTAATTAAAACATTAAATTACAAGAATAGATGACTTACAGACAATAGGAACTTATGATGTTTTTGTCGAGGGCCCGGAGATTGTATAACTGAAAGATTTCGGCGAAGTAAAGGACAACGGAGTATTCTTGGAAATAATGCTCTTCCTTAACTGCCATCATGAGAGCGTCTTTATTCGTCTCCTTTACGGTATCCTTGTACCATGCTTGAAATTGACGCATTCTTGTGGGTAAGTCACCGTCAACAAAATTCTCCCCGTGAACATAAGTACGAACAACATCCGCGAAGGGGATATCATCTCTCGAATATACCAGCTCCCGCACATTGATGTTTTTGAGAACTCTGTCATCAAGCACCTTGAGCGGGGGGGCCGACTGTGCGTCTTGTTATCCGAGTTGGGCAACTTGTTTCCCTTTTTTCGATCGATCATCCATCTCTTCGTCATATGACTTACCAATGTTGCGATCATAGTCTGTTGGCGGCGATGGTGGGGGGTTGTATAGGGCATCGATGCAACGGTCAATTTTTTCCTGAGGAATTCCGGCAGTAAATTTTGCAGGAGGCAATTGTTTCGCTAATGCTTTCTGTTTCACGCCAGCAAGCCAGGCATCCGTATGTTCTTTGCATGCGATATCGTTTTCCTCGACGGTTCTCTCCCAAGGTAACTTTGGAGTAGGCGGCATTGTTTTCTGCTTTCTAGGTTTCTTCCTAACAGGAGAACCAGACTGGCGCCTACTCGAGAGCGACTTAACATTCTGGCGGACTGGCACAGACTGCGATGGCCTCACGCTAGGAACCCTCTCGGGGGGCGGTTGGCTTTGCTGTTGAGCTGGAGATGGACTCGGGCTGGGGTCCCTATCGGGCTGGCGGCGCATGTTCAACCTCGTAATATGTGCCTGCCGGCCCCCACCCTTTATATAGCGCTGCGACAGGGGTCCATCGTCCATAACGGAACGGGCACCCCCGATCAGGGCGCAGTCAAGGGGGTCGCGAGCCGTTGGGCTCGTACGACCCGGAGATCAACCTAACACTATCAACTGTAGTATTTGGGCTAAAAAATGCTACATTTTCTTGCACTAACAAGTTGACCTGAGCTCGCACAATAAGAGTCAAGAATCTGTTTAAGAGCTCTTGCATTGTTTTAATCCGTTTTCATCAAAATAAGCGAATCATCTGCAAACAAAACATGTGAAACTATAGGTGCCTCACGACACACTTTAACCCCAGTCAAAGCACTAGTAGATTCAGCATGTGAAATTAGGTTTGACAAACCTTCAACACAAATTAAAAATCGATATGGTGATAGCGGATCACCTTGCCGAATTCCTCTAGTGGGCGTGAACATATCCGTTTCATGAGAATTGAAACGAACTCGATAGCGAACTGATCTAACACAAGCCATAATAATTTTAACCCACTGCTGGTCGAAGCCCAGTCTGATCATCATCTTTCCCAGAAAACACCACTCAACTCTATCGTATGCCTTATGCATGTCAAGTTTTACAACACACAACCCTTCCTTTCCCTTCTTCTTTTTTATAGTATGGATACTCTTATATGCTATGAGAATATTATCTGTGATTAAACGTCCTGGAACAAACGCAATTTGATGTTGGCTGATAATCTCCGGAAGAATCAGCTTGAGCCTATTTGCCAACATTTTTTAGATGACTTTATATACCACATTACACAAACTGATTGGGTGGTACTGTAAAATTTTCTCAGGATTCTCTATTTTTGGAATTAGCACCACGATAGTATCATTCCACCCCTCCAGTATAACACCCGAATTTAGAGCTTGTAGAACTTCTCGTACCAGATCATCTCCAAGCATAGCCCAATATCTTTTGTAAAAAACGGCGTGTAGCCCGTCTTGCCCGGGAGCCTTTAAATCACTTATTTGGAACAATGCTTTTCTAACATCATCTCCCGTAAAGGGCTGAACCAGATTTTGATTCATCTCATATGTAACTTTTCTAGGAACTTTATTCGGTACAGCTGCAGCTAGTCACTGCACTTCAGAGGTAAAAAGTCCCTCAAAATAAAACTTTATTAGATTATCATACCTTGGGGATCTTCTCATTTATCACCAAAATCATCCACAATATACCTAATCGCGTTCTTTTTCCTTGCGCTTGCCAAATTGTGAAAGAAACTAGTGTTTCAATCCCAATGACGTAACCAATTAGCACGCCCGCGTTGTAACCAATGGAGTTCTTCCTGTTCCAGCAGAAGTTCTATTTTCAAAGATATCTCCTTTTGATCAGCTATAGATTCATCTGACAGAGGACCTCTCCGAAGGTCCTCAAGCTCCTTCTTCAACTCATCAATACGACGTCGAGGTCCTTTTAGTTCTCGGTGATCCCATGCATGTAATTCTGCATGGACATCAGTAGTTTTTTTCCTAAGAGTTGGTCCGATCCCTCTTGCTGCTGCTCTAGCCCAAGCATTATTGACAATAAGGTCTACCGTCTCCTCTTGAAGCCATCTAGCTTCAAATCTTTTCACACCCGGATTCAGTACATGGGTGTTTGTTAGAAACTCGGTATTCACTGTGACCGGCCTGTGATCACTCTTCGTCATCTCGCCGTTGACAACTTTGCTAAGGGGGAACATCATATTCCACACACCATTAGCAACCGCCCTGTCGAGCTTCTCTCTCAACAATCCCTGCCTCCAAGTAAATATATCTCCTGTGTATCCAAGGTCCTCGAGACCACAGTCAGAAAGACAGTCTTGGAAATCTTTCATGCGTCGGAGGGATCTACGAGTCCCACCCTCCTTTTCCCATGAAAAAAAAATTTCATTGAAATCTCGTAGTAGTAACCACAGCATATTCAGATTTGTGTGCAGATCTCTAATGTATTCCCATGATTTATGCCTGTCGGCCCAACTCGGTTCACCATAGAAACCAGTGAGACGCCAATGATGTTCTCCTTCTACCACCACATCAATAAAATTATTTTCTATTCTATTTTCCACTATTCTTATTTCTTTATTCCACAACAGAATGAAACCACCACTCCGTCCAATACTCTCATGAACTAGCAATCTATCAAATCTCAATTTGCGCATCAACTTCTCTGCCTTAGACTTAGAAAAATGTGATTCAGACACAAACATCACATCTGGTTTTATTTTCCTCTGGACTTCCAGAAGTGCTAGAACTGCCCGGGAAGTATTCATTCCCTGGCAGTTCCATTCTGAGATAATCATTGATCCTGGCGGTCCTCCTCGAAGGAGGCCGCCGATCCTATCAAATTTTCTGAGATGTCTCCCTCCTTCCCAGTTTTCCTTCTCTTCAAGTCTTGATATTTTTGTGGTGTAGTTACCAATTGTTTCTCCACACAGCTCCCTGAGTTCTCAAGCCGTCGAATTTTCTCCGCAACCCCTGCGGGACCTCTGTTGGTGCATTTGAATTGATGTTGTCGTCGCGTCTACTTCTCTCTTCCTTGGATCCTTTGTCTGACTATTAATTTCAGGAAGTTGATTTTGTTCCACATCCATATCTTCTTCTTCATACGAGTTCGGGTAACCAGGAGGCATACCCCTTCCTCTACCTCCATGACCTCCTCTACTACCCCACGGCCAACCCCAGAACGTTGTTGAGCTGGTTCAAAAGGCCAAAGCAGCCAATCACCGCATCTGCAAGTCTTTTCATCGTGCACATCGTCAGCACACTCATCCACAGTATGTCCTATGCAGCCACAAAAATAAAAATAAATCTGGAAGCTTCTCATAGAGCACAGGGTGTCTCTTCTTCTCCTTAATTAACATAGGAACAAACAAGGACTAGGGGTTTACGGACATCCACAAACACACAAACCCGCAGATAATTTGCAGGATTGATTTTCCCTCATTCACAACAACTTTTATTGGTGGCTCCCCAATTTTCTTAGCTACTTTTTAGGCAAGCTCTTTCTTCCTCATGACACCATCTAGCAGATGTATAACTCGCGCCCACACAGGGATTCTAGCACAATCGCAACATTACGGAAGAGCCAATGACCACCCTCAATAACCCTGTTCCAATCACCCAAACATTCAAACTGCTCTAGAAATAGATTTATGCCGACGCCTTTCAAGGTCACATCCTGGGCGGACGCCCATGCATTACGCATCTGCTTGAACAACGCCGCATGGCTAAAACTTTTATTTGTATGAACTCTGAAGATTCCCAACCATCTAACCTCTTTGATCAGCCCATCTAGCTCGGACGAAAGGTCTAAATCATCCTCCTCTTAACCATGGAGGCTTAGTCCCTCAAATTTATCGTCAAGGTTAACATCAGTAAACGGATCTGGGTACCCGGAAGGATGGTTTCCCGATCCCCCAGCTCCCGAGTGGATTCCGCCATGCAAGCCCTCACCAAGGAAGGCAGGAAGGCAGAGATGCAGCTCCCGTAGGGATTGGCCAGAGACCAGCCAGGAATCACGACGATCGCCGGAGATACGTAGGACTCAGGCAACGCGCCGCCAGAGGAAAATTAGACCCTAGACGTAACCCTAGGGGAAGTTTTTAGCAAGGCAAAGTTGTTTTCATATATACATAATGGGTACAACAACTAAAACATAATTGTAAGTCAGAAAGTGGAAAAATGAGTCAACAATATTTAGGTTACCCTGATTCAGGTTTGTTTGCTTTGGAAGGTACTACTTTTTAATCATTTCATTCCTTTCTGCACAGCTGTAGTAATAGAAGCTCATCTGGTATAAACAATAAGAAAACAAATTATACCAGGTTCTACTAAAATTATTGAATGGTTCCTTAAAAAATTCAAAATCACCGAGTGTGACCCAAAATTCTGTTCTTTTTCATACTGTCGACCGAAAATGTAATTTACTACAGAAGAACAACAAGTCATACATATAGTTTTTACTTGTAATGCTCTCATCTAGAAATCAAATTGAGCTTTTCATATCCAACTTTGATATTAAAATGTACCAACCTACTATATAAAAAGAAAGTTTTTGTATACAATTATTCACACATTTACAATCATATTAAGATCTATGATTTGCAGTCTCTGTTTACTACACTAGAGCAGAACAAGCCACTTGTCCCGGGCCGGGAGGGCTTTTTGTCCCGGGTACGCGCCCGGGACAGCGTGTTCGGGACAAATAGCCTCCCCTATTTGTCCCGGGCACGCCACGGCCCGGGACCAATAGGGGGGTCATGTGGCCAAACAAGTCAGCCTCTGACTGCCACTCATTTGTCCCGGTTCATAATACGAACCGGGAAGTATATATGATTTTTTGTTTTTTTTTGTTTCTTTTATTTTGTTTCCTGTTTTCTATTTGTGTTTCTGTTTTTGATATTTATGTTACTGATTTTTTTGTGTTTCTGTTTTTGATATTTATGTTTCATTTCAAACAAGATCGAGTTGCATATTATACGCTACTATATATATAATATATATCATGAATACACGATTTTTTCCTCGGGATAGTCATGAATACTACTAATACACGAGTTCTTCGAAACAAAAATTTACAACAAATATTACCAACCAGAAGATCATGTCTAAATATTTACAAACAGAGATCATTACATGACAGAGAGGCATTAGACCCTATTTTCTCCTCCGGATGGTCTTTTTCGGCGGCTGGATTATACTGCATTCTACGTCTGGCTTTATCACATAGTCAAGCAGAAAGCCCGCAATTTCCTCCGCAATTGGTAGTAGGCGGTGTTTTGCATTAAGCCTGTTCCGTATCGTCTCAAACTAAAAAAGGAGAGATCAACACCAATATATCAACCAATATGAACATAATTCAAGTCGAAAAGTGAACAAGTTTGAATAAATTTTTAATGTACGCCATTCCAGTCTGCCCCCTCATTGAAGTGAATTCGGATGAACTCGCAGACATAGAATCCACAAAATTGGTGCCTTGTTGCTGCTTCGCGCACTTTATGAGAGAATAAGATAAGAAACCAATCAAAAAATAATCGAAAATATTGGGAAAATGGTATTGTGAGACTAAAATTAAAAATATGCATATGTGGAACCTAGCTAGTACGGCTTACCTCTCGCCATTTAAAAGTGAGGTTCCGGGCTATACCGACTTCCTTGTGGAAATCGGTGAACTTGTCCCAAACCCTGAAGTTTACGGTATGAAAAATTAGTAAAGAAGTTTACTAATTACGATATATTATTAGAAAAGACGAGGTCGATTGTGATAATGAACGAAATTACCTCTGGAGCATCTGTTTCGTGTCGTCGAACTTTTCTTCAGGTTTCGATAATGGGTCGAAGACATCAACGATTGCCTTTTCAACATCAATCTCAAATAATACCCAGTGAAATCTGCCATATGTTTATATTTGTTAATAACTAAATCATCAATTACATATACTTAACATCGAGTATGTATAAGAAAGTAAACAACTCACTCGAAGTTGTACGGGAAAATTATGGTGTTTTTGTAATGTTGCGCCATCAAATAAGTAAGCAAAAGCTCCTCCGTATTCTCTAGGTAATGTAACAAACCATGATGATGAACTCGATTAGGGTCAATGAATCAAATCTTGTGATTGAGTCCCAACTTTCGAGATTGTATAATTTTCAGCCTGCATAATAGAGTACAAAAGGAATATAGTGATAAGGATAATTACAAGAAATGAAAAAAAAGTTGAGCTAGAGAATTAATGACATATATACATAATTTAATTACTTAGATGCAAAAGGCACTGACGATAGATTTGTCGAGCGCGTCAAAATTGAATAACTGCCATAATTCGCAATACTCAATTTGAATCTCATCACCACCTGGGCCATAAAAGTTCGTTGGAATTTTCCCATAGAGCTAGTCTCCTTCTTGACTTTCCGTAGTACGCATGTACCATGCATTTAGTTGGTGCAACCTAGCTGGTAGAGTGCGCACCATAGCAGGCTCGACAAGATCTTCTCCTCTCACATATTTCCGCACCACCTCATGTATGGTGACACTCTCGCCAGATTGTAATGCCTTAAGCTCTGCCAGAGTTATACCCATATCTCTAGCTTGCTGCGAAAGTACATCATCGACCGGGTTCCGGTTGTAAGGCGCCAACATGAGTGGAGGGGCCGATGGTCCCACCTGCATTCCGAGCTGTGGAACATCTCTGTTCTGGGTGGCAGCAAGTTTTTGTTCTTCCCGCACTCTCCTAGTTGTACGCACCAGAACGCGTGTGTAGTCATCGTCCATATTTAGTTCATATTGCGACGGATGCGTAAGAAATTCTATGGCCCACCGTATCGCGTCCGAAGAATATACCGGAAAAGGCAAAGTCATCTTTTTTGCCTTCTTTCTCTGGGCAGCCTGGATCTCGTTGACCCATATATCGACGTCTTCGCGAGAGTTCACAAAGCGAGACTTCCCTGTTTCGCTTTTCTGAGTACTAGTCGACGCAGCGGTGCACTTCCGCTTCTTTTGCGGAGGCGACGGAGTCCGTTGACGCGGTGGCGGAGTACGCTCACGCGACGGCGGAGATGGACTAGCGCCTTGGTTGTCGTTGTGTGGGGTGTCTGGACTAGCGCATTGGTTGTAGTTGTTGTAGGGTGTGTTTGTTTAGGCTGTCTGTGGCTGGCTGTGGCTGGCTGTGGTGCTGTCTGTGGAAAGCTGCTGTGCAGGAAAAGCTGCTGTTCTGAGTGTTAGTGTCTGGCAACTAGCTGGCTGTTTGGCTGTAATCTGTAGAATTGTCTGAAACACCCCTTAGAGTTCTGAAAACGAATATTGTAACCAATTTACATGTAATAAAATATATATCCATCATAAATATATATGAATCCAAATTATAATTTCATTAACAAAAATCAAATAGTCCGAAAATACATTTTCACAAGCAACTCATATAGTCCTAACGTTGTCTTGCGTTGAATAATGCGGCGGCAATGTCGTCACGTGTTGTGTTCATGCTCCTCGTGTGTAGTGCCCCTAAAAGAACATCACCGGGCAAGGTAATTACTTGCCTTTGGACCTTAGTGATGTAATTCTCATCTAAATCACATCGGTCAAACTGCTTATCACGTAAGTTGGAGTCTCTGATGAAATTATGAAGCGCAATGCAAGCAAGGATAATTTTCTTCTGTACAACCAAGCCATAAGAAGGGATGCCCTTCAAAATGCGCCACTTATTTTTCAAGACTCCAAAAATACGCTCGATGCAATTCCGAAGTGATGAGTGTGCGTGGTTAAAGATTTCTTCCTTCTTTGTTGGTACACCTTCTCGACGGAAATCCGGTAAATGGTACGTGTTGTTTTTATAAGGAGCTAGAAACCCCTTTCTATTTGGATAACCGGAATCAACAATATAGTATGTACCTGCACACGCACGTGAGAAAAAATATTAAAAATGAAAATAATAATGATGCATATGTTACACATGTGAACAATCCAAATAGATATTACCATAAGGGGGGGTTGGGAACTGAAGTGGATACACATGTGTCGAATCCTTTTTTCATCACTTCCATTGTCACCACCACCATCCATCCTACAAATTGTATATAAGAACATGTCAATAACTTGAACATCAACGCAAAAGATGATCCAAAAAATCACACATACTAATTCACGGGTGTAGCAAATCATCGGAAATAACACACATAATGGTTCACAGGTTCTAAATTGATCACAAAACTTCTACATGTATAACAAACTAATAGTAGACATGGTGTAACACATATGTACTTGCTCATCTCACCGTGCATCATCTGAAGATAGTGAAGCCTCCCTTCTGATGTTTCCAAGGCAGCGAACAACTCTCTATGCTCCCTTTTCACGGCATGCTTGCATGCTGTGAACATAAGACTTGTTCCTTCCTTAACCCCGGTCTCTCAAACCATGGCTAAAAATTCCTTCATATTTGGGATGGGGTCATCCTTCTTACTTGAATTTCCAACTTCTGTGGCCCTTGAGACTAGAGAGTTCATTGCACTGCTGTAAACTTTAAAAAATGGACTCTCTTTTTCCTTCAGTCCACCACCCACGTTGCGCTTGCCCAATGCTGTTTTCTTCACGCCATCACCTTCGTCATCTACCAATATTGCACCTTCGTTGTCCTCTCTTGTTTCTTCTCCTGGAATGGATGATGATTCGCCAGTGACATGAGCCTTCCTAAACATGACATCTAGTTGTGTCAAGTTGGCCGGCGGTCCGTTTCTAAACTTTGCATGATCTGGGCGGTACTGCAATAGACAAGATAGAGAAATTAGATCAACTATTATGAGCACAATAGACAAAAAAAATCAACAAGACATAAAAATATAACTTACAGCTAGATGAGTCTTCCACCAATCATCATCGGCATCCATAGTTTTTGTTTCCGGATCCCATCCTAGCCCGGTTGCATTTTGCAACTCCATCCAACCGGTATACTCTTTTTTCAAAGCATCCCATTTGTTTTTAAATTGCTTCTTTGTTAGCCTTTTCTCAGTTTTCTCGGAAAATTTATCACCAAGGTTTGTATACCCCTTTTTGCTCAAACAACCCCCATCTCTGTTGTTTGCATTGACCTCATCCATGCATAGGTCACAGAAAATTCGAGTGTTGTATGCATCCCAAACAGCCTTCTCCATTGCAATACTATATGAAATTAATTTGTATTCTTAGCTAACAATTTCACAATTATATAACAATTTCACATGGAAAATGTGTGTACAAAAGTAACAATATATGACCAAACAATCAGTGGCAGCGAGCAGCACAGAAAACTTGCTATTTGTTACAGGAAGCAAAACATCAACCAATTTGTATCTAAGAATCAAGATCTAACACAGCCAGCAACGCAGCAATCAGTAGCACCAATTATATATATCCAATAATCAATAGCTAACACAGCAACCGGAGCAATCAGTGCGCAATTATACATCAGTAGCTACTCTCTAGATTTTCAACGCAGCGAGCAAGGACAGGAAGGAGTAAACATCAATGGCAATAGAGAACAACGGAGCAAGTATCAGTGGGCAATCAATAGCGAACAACAGAGCAATCAGTTTCCAAGGCAGGAACAAGGAGTAAACTTCAATCGCAGGCAACAATTATACATCGAGGCAGCAATTATACATCAACTATGAATCCATCGGGTCGCTCACCTAATGAAACCAGAGTATGGGGAAGTCGCGGACGGGAACGGCGGCGGCGGTCGCTGACGGGAACGGCGGCGGCGGACGAACGAGGAACTATGGAGGTCGCGGGTGGGAACGACGGCGGTCTCGGACAGGAACAGCGGCGGTGGACGGGGACGACAGCAGCGGACGGGGACGGCAGCGGACGGGGACGGCAGCGGACGGGGACGGCGGCGGTCGGGGACGGAGACGGCGGCGAAGGGAGACGGCGGCGGCGGACGGTGACGACGGCAGCGGACGGCGACGGCGGCAGCGGACGGGGACGGCGGCAGCGGACGGGGACGGCACCGGTCGGGGACGACGGCGGTCGGGATGGCCTATGGAGGTCGGGGACGGCCCGATGCGGCGCCGCGCGAAACCTAGCAATCGCCCCTGGTGATGCTTTCCAACGATCTCGAGCTAGAAGAAGGTAGGGAACGGGAACAGGGGAGTCTTTTCAGTACGCGCTACGCGATGGAAACTTGTGTATTTTTTTCTTTTCGGCGACGGGACGATTAGTTTCCTTCGGTGGCACTTCTTTTGTAATAATCATCCATATCGATTCGCTACTTGGTGGGAAGCTCGGGAAGCACCTCCACGGGGTGCTTTTTCAACTCTGAAGGAATCGGAGGTGCTTTCATAAAAGCCTAACGCACAGCACACCCGTTTGTTTCGTTAGAGGTACTTTTTTTGTGGAAAGCCCCCAGAAGCCCAAACAAACACACCCGTAGTTATGTGGACTGGCATGTGGACTGGGAGGGCGATTTTGCTGCATGTGTGGGAACACGATGTATTCCTTTTTCCATAAGCAGGTACTCTTGAGGGCAAATCTCAACTCAACCTCGTCTTCACCCGTAGGGAAGTCCAGCTTAATTCCCTCATATGTCTTCATAACCTCATCAACCCCGACAACAGCATAGCCATATGGAATAGGGCGGCAATGGTAAGTTCCATTTGTTATAGGCGGTAGGGCAAAGCCGTGCGACACCTTCACGGTTATGTTCAAGCATGGCACATGTAGGTCGCAAAGTTCCCGCTGCACGATATTATCCACGGGGTGACGAGGACCCGGCATATCATTGTGGCGATCGAGCTCCGTCGAAGCCACGCTGCTTCTCCGCATTGATTTTGGATCAGGAGAAGGATCTTTGGGCGTCTCAGATTCACAGGGCATCCGTCGAGTCTGCTTGTCTGCCTTCAGCTCTGCTATCTCCTTCTCAAGCTCTAGTATTTTATTTTCCATCCACTGGGCCCGGTTGGCATGCTCTTTCTTCTTTCTCGATCGGCTTCCGTAAGTGCCAATATCTTTGGGAAACCCAATTATCCACGGTACGGAGCCAACGGTTCCTCGTGTTCGGCCACTGTGTTCAGGATTCCCAAGGGCTCGCGATAGCTCGTCCTTCTCTCTGTTAGGGTGGAACCTGCCTTCTGTGACCTCCCTCCATACCTCTCTGAGAGCTTTAACAGGGTCAGCTCCGTGCTCCTTGGTAAAAAGACAGTCACCTGTTTCAGGGTCTAACTTTCCACCATGCCCATAGAACCAATCCTTAAGCCGGTTTGGCCAGCCAAATGTCTCGATCTCTATACCTTTAGCCAAAAACTCATCCTCCATTTTCGTCCACTTAGGCATGGCCGTCAGGTAGCCACCTGACCCCATGTTATGGTGATATATCTTTTTCTGTGCATTTTTCTTATTTCTCCCTGAGATTTTCTTAGCGGCTTCCGATTGCTTGTACGCCTTAAATTCGGACCAGTCATCTTTTATCTTTTCATAGACTCCGACAAATTCTGGAGTCTTACCTTCAGTTATGATCATGTTTAGCCTTTTCTTCCAGCTGCTGAACAGTTCACCCATCTCAATATAAGTCCGGGCCTTGCATCGATTCTCTATAACCGGCTTCTTTACATCCTCCTCTTCCGGTAAAGTGAAATTCTGCATGAGCTCGTCCCAAAGGAGTTGTCTGTCTTCATCCGAGACATAAATAACCCCCTCTTTTGGCACCTTTGGCTTATACCATTCTTGAGCCCTGATGGAGAGTCTGTCCCGAACGATGACTCCGCATTGAGCTACAATTTTCCTTGCGTGGTTAGCGGGAGCATTCGGTTTGCCTTTTTCATTGATTGCGTCGATGTGGTACTTCTGTTTCCCTTGGAGCTTTTTGGTCCCGGTTCGTGGCCCGCCTCGTTTCACGGATACTTTTTTGCTTGGTCCCGGTTCATGGCCCCTCGACGGCTAAACACAAGAAAAAGTGATGGTTAATATATGTGTACACACAAATCTATTCAACGGAGACAAAAACCTGAGGGCATATATCTACCTCGGCGGACGACTTTCCAACAGTAGAGTCGGTGAACTGTCGGTGAGCTGAACTGTCGGTGACGTCTATTCCGTCCGATCCATCACCGGACTCGTTCAGGGATTGTCCGGTGAAATCATCTAAGTGTTCCTCTTCTTGTTGAAGGATTGTACCGGGGTCCAATCCATCACTTTCGCGGATGATGCCGAACATGTACTCTTCTTGTTCAAGGTTTCTACCGGTGTTCATAGTTTCTGCAACGGATTTCAATTGTACAAACACATTTCAATTTCAACTCGGAGCAAAGTTATTTGAATTATACAAATACATTAAGACATTTCATTTGTATAAACACATTTAAATCGTTTCGAGTATTTCAATTTCATTTACATTTCTCTTTGTAGTATCTCGAACTTTGCTAGGGCTCAGAGAGGGCGGCGGCGGCTCCGTTAGGGCAGCGGCGGCTCCGAGAGGGCGGCTCCGAGTATCTGCATTGTAACATGGAAATTTTGACAAATTCAAAAATTACATAATACAAACATTTGACAAATTTAACTAACACAAATTCAAAAAAATTAGCTAACTAAACCTACAAATAAACAACTAACTAAAATATTTTTTATGTTTATTCAAATAAAATTTAATTAACATTATTCAAACTAATTCAACCAAACAAAATTATTTTACAAAGAACTACACAAAATTACCTAACACAAAAGACAAGGAGCTTCTGTCTCCAAATTTCATCTAAATTAGATGCATTACAAACATTTGACAAATTTACATAACACAAATTCTATAAAGGTAACTAAATAAACCTAAGAACTAACATTTGACAAATTTAATACTAATATGTGCAACTAAATTTAAATACAACAAACATTAGAAACTAATTCTAACTACAACTAACTAATACTACAATTTCGACTAACTAAAAGTTCTGTTTAAAAAAACTAACAGAGGCAAAATTAGTGCTGATGTCCGCTGATGTCACACTGAGGTAAGCGACGGCGTCAAGCACGGGCATGGTTTCACCGGCGTCGAGCACGAGGCAAAATCAGTGGCGCACCGGAGTTGGCTGGGCTACGGCGGCTGGAGTAAGCCGGGCGGACGCAAGCGTGGACAAAGTAGGGCGGGGACGGAGCCGTTCCTCGGGCTACGGCGATCGGAGATTGCCGGGCGGACGGAGGCGTGGACGGAGTAGGGCGGGGACGTTGCCGTTCCTCCGGGCTACTCAGAACCGGAGGCGCGCGGCGTGGACGGAGTAGCACGCGGTCGTAGATGACGGCGCGGGCTTCTCGTGGAGGAGCGCGGCGGCCGGATTTGAAGGGGATAGCTAGGGTTAGGGTTTGACGGCGGTGATGCGCGGCCGTGAAGCTAGAGAGAATGAGGAGGGGTCCACGAGGCTCACCGGAGTCGAGAGGATGGATGCCGGAGTCGAGGTCGGAGGCCGAGGTCGAGTAGAGGATGAAGAGGCGGCGGCGGTGTCGACGGAAAATTTCGGCAGCGTAACAGTAGGAATGTGGAATTGCTCCGGGTGGTTGCTCGGCCCGGAGCGCTAAGTGTTGTATATATAGCACCCACCTATTTGTCTCGGGTGGTGACTCCGCCCGGGACAAATAGGGGTCATCAGTCCCGGGCCGTGGCTGCACCCCGGACAGATAGCACCCTATTTGTCCCGGGCTGAGCCACCACCCGGGACAGATAGCACCCTAGAAGGGGTTTTTCCTTTTTCTTTTTCTTTTCTTTTTCAGTTTTATGTTTTAAATAACTTTTGCAAACTTTGGAATTTGAAAAAACTTTCAATATGAAAAGTGTTTGAATTTGACTAACTAATACAAAAACAGTTTTCTGTTTTCTATAATAATTATTTTAATTAGTTTAAAACTAGTTTGAATGTGAATTTGTATAACTTTTGCAAACTTTGGAATTTGAAAAAACTTTCAATATGAAAAGTGTTTGAATTTGACTAACTAATACAAAAACATTTTCTGTTTTCTATAATAATTATTTTAATTAGTTTAAACCTAGTTTGAATGTGAATTTGGTTAACTTTTGCAAACTTTGGAATTTGAATAAACTTTCAATATGAAAAATGTTTGAATTTGACTAACTAATACAAAAACATTTTCTGTTTTCAATAATAATTATTTTAATTAGTTTAAAACTAGTTTGAATGTGAATTTGTATAACTTTTGCAAACTTTGCAATTTGAAAAAACTATCAATATGAAAAGTGTTTGAATTTGACTAACTAATACAAAAACATTTTCTGTTTTCTATAATAATTATTTTAATTAGTTTAAAACTTGGTTGAATGTGACTAAAGAAGCACACAGATCGTGTGTTTCTTTCAAGCACTTGTTAGTCGTTTGATCAGGTGTGTGTTTCTTTTGATTGCTTCTGAGCTGTTCGATTAACGCTTTCAGTTCCAAACCGGGACTAAAGAAGCACACGGATCGTGTGTTTCTTTGAAACACTTGTTAGCCGTTGGATCAGGGGTGTGCTTCTTTTGAGCACTTGAGAGTTGTTGGATCAACACTATCAGTACCACTAGTTGAGCCCGTGACCCTATATATAGCCCCCTCTCGGACGAGGCGAGCACTCAGTGTTTCCTCCTTCTAGTGCCCGGCCGGGTGGTGTGGTATACAAATCATTCGGATTCCCTGCATACGCCCGACAGTGCATTTGATATGCAGCATTCATCAGGAGCCACCGTGGGGCTGTATGCAGGTGAAATCGTGTGTTTTGTTCTATCAAAAGACTAGTTCAATTCATCTACTGAGGAATATATACTAATCACTCGGATTCCCTGCATACGCCCCACGGTGCATTTTATATGCAGGCACTCATCAGGAGCCACCGTGGGGTTGTATGCAGGTGAAATCGTGTGTTTTGTTCTATCAACGCCGACGGATCCATTTGATATGCAGGTAAAAATGGAGCATCTTCTTCATATAAAAAGTATAATATATTAATTATTACACATCGCACCAACATCTCCATCACACAACACCGCCAGTTCTTCTGGGTCGGAACCATGGAGAATCTTCTTCAATCAACATGATGATTGGGTCAATGTTCACTACGAATGGCGGAATTTCATCAAAATTATTATAATCATCTGACATGTCTGTCTTGTCCTCCACTCCCACGATTTTTCTTTTTCCTGAAAGAACTATGTGACGCCTCGGCTCCTCCACTCCCAGGATGTTTCTTTTTTTGGGTCTGCTAGACATGTCTTTCACATAGAAAACCTGAGCCACATCATTGGCTAGCACGAATGGTTCGTCTCTATACGCAAGATTGTTTAGATCCACTGTTGTCATTCCGTACATCTTGTCTACCTCAACCCCGCCTTTCAGATTGACCCATTTGCACCGAAACAAAGGGATCTTAAAAGAAGGTCCATAGTCAAGTTCCCATATCTCCTCTATGCAACCGTAATATGTGTTCTTCTGCCCATTGTTGTTTGTTGCATCAATGCGAACACCACTGTTTTGGGTCGTGCTCTTTTTATCTTGGACACTCGTGTAAAATGTATTCTCATTTATCTCGTACCCTTGGAAAGTACATATAGTTGTAGATGGTGCCCTGGCCAACAAGTGTACCTGTTCATCAACCTTGTCTTTATTTTGAAGATGTGCTCGCAACCAACCGCCGAAAGTCGCCATGTGTGTACGTACAATCCAGTTGTCAGACTTCCCCGCGTGTAGAGAGCGTACAAGATTCTTGTGTTCATCGATATACGGGGCCACCAAGGTAGAACTTTGTAGAACTGTATAGTGTGCCTCAGTGAAAGAATGTCCATCCATACAATATTTTGTTTTCTTTCCTAGTGTCCTTTTCCACTAAGTCTACCCTCATGTCGTGATTGTGGAACACCTATCGGCTTAAGGTCATGAATAAAGTCAACACAGAACTTAATGACCTCCTCGTGACCGTAGCCGTTGGAGATGCTTCCTTCTGGCCTAGCACGGTTATGCACATATTTCTGTTAGACTGCCATGAACCTCTCAAATGGGAACATATTGTGCAGAAATACAGGACCAAGAACTTGAATCTTTTCGACTAGGTGAACCAAGAGATGCGTCATAACATCGAAGAAGGATGGAGGGAACACCAACTCAAAACTGACAAGACACTGGACCACATAATTTTGCAACCCTAGTAGAATCGCAGGATCGATTACCTTCTGAGATATTGCATTGAGGAATGCACAAAGCTTCACAATGGGTACTCGAACATTTTCCGGTAGTAGCCCCCTCAGTGCATTCGGAAGCAATTGCGTCATAATTATGTGGCAATCATGAGACTTTAGGTTCTGAAATTTTTGGAGTCTCACATTTACTATCCTCTTTATATTCGACGAGAACCCAGCCGTGACCTTGATACTGCTCAGGCATTCAAAGAATATTACTTTCTCTTGTTTGGTAAGAGCGTAGCTAGCCGGACCTTCGTAGTGTTCGGGACTTAGGCCGTCTCGTTCTTTCACACGTTTCTGGTCCTCCCGTGCTTCCTCTGTATCTTTTTTCTTCCCGTACACGCCCAAGTAGCCTAGCAGGTTCACACAAACATTCTTCGTCACGTGCATCACGTCGATAGCAGATCTAACCTCTAGGACCTTCCAATATGGTAGCTCCCAAAATATAGATTTTTTCTTCCACATGGGTGCGTGCCCGTTAGCGTCTTTCGGAACCTGTTGTTCTCCAGGACCCTTTCCAAAGATTGCTTTTAGATCCTTGACCATATCAAATATTTCTTCACCAGTACGGCTGACAGGCCTCCTACTGTGATCAGCCTCACCTTTAAAATGCTTGCCTTTCTTCCTTGCGGTATGCCTGATCGGAAGAAATCGACGATGCCCCTGATACACGCACTTCTTACATTTATGCAAATATAAATATTCAGTCTCACCCGAACAGTGTGTGCATGCATTGTACCCCTTGGTCGACTGCCCTGAGAGGTTAGCGAGAGCAGGCCAATCGTTAATTGTTACAAAAAGCAAAGCTCGTAGGTCAAATTCCTCATGTTTGTGCTCATCCCACAACCGTACACCTTCTTCCTGCCACAACTGTAAAAGTTCTTCAACTAATGGCCTGAGGTACACATCAAGGTCGTCGCCAGGTTGCTTCAGGCCTTTGATGAGCAATGGCATCATAATGAACTTTCGCTTCGTGCACAACCAAGGAGGAAGGTTATAAATACATAGAGTCACAAGCCATGTGCTATGACTGCTGCTCTGCTCCCCAAACGGATTGAAGCCGTCTGTACTTAGAACAAACCTTAAGTTCCTTGCGTCATCTTCAAATTCCGGGAACTCTCTCACATTTTTTCTCCACTGCGACCCATCAGCGGGGTGTCTGCACATCGCGTCTTTCTTACAGTCCTCTTTGTGCCATCGCAACAAATTGGCATGATCTTTGTTCGCGAACAGGCGTTTCAACCGTGGTATTATAGGAGCATACCACATCACCTTGGCAGGAACCCTCTTCCGGGGACGCTCACCCTCAACTTCACCAGGGTCATCTCGTCTGATCTTATACCGCAATGCAGTGCATACTGGACATGCATCCAAATTCTCGTACTCACCGCGGTAGAGGATGCAGTCATTAGGGCAGGCATGTATCTTATGCACGTCTAATCCTAGAGGGAACACAACCTTCTTTGCTTCGTACGTGCTGCCGGGCAACTCGTTGACCTTTGAAAGCATCTTCCTAATTATCTGCAGCAACTTTCCAAATCCCTTGTCAGTCACACCACACTCTGCCTTCCACTGGAGTAATTCCAGTGTGGTACCCAGTTTTTCTGACCATCTTCGCAACTTGGATACAACAATTTCTTTTGATTCTCTAACATCTGGTCGAACTTCAACCTCTCCTTTTCAGTTCCGCACTCTCTATTTGCATCAGCAATGGCCCTACCAAGATCGTCAGCGGGCTCATCTGGTGCCTCTTCAGCTTCAGCTTCCCCCGTTGCAGAATCTCCGTACTCCGGGAACATAGGATAGTTGTCATCATCTTCCTCTTCTTCATTGTCTGCCATCATAACCCCTTTTTCTCCGTGCTTCGTCCAACAATTATAGCTGGGCATGAAACCATGCCGAATAAGATGACTTTGAAGGGTTCTCGCGCTTGGGTGATCTGTCTTATTCTGACAGTTGACACATGGACAACACATGAAACCATTGGTACTGTGGACCTGGGCTTTCTCGAGAAATTTCCTCAAACCCGTCATGTACTCGGCAGTGCGTCGGTCACCATACATCAATTGTCGGTCCATCTACATTATATAATTAACTATATCAATAACCATTACAGACCATCGAGAAATAACCACTAAACATGCATGGTATCAATTAATGACAAATGAAATGAGAAAAAAATAACCTCGATCGAAAAGAAGGATAAACTTCTTTAAGTGTACATCAAATCATTTCGTGAACTCTCGCGGGCATTTCATCGAACACCTTGCATGCATACTTTAAAAAAATAGACTAGCACACACCCCCTCCTTCCATTTCAAAAAAAATGCCTCCAATGGTTTTGGGAGGGGGCTGTTGATGGGGATTTTTTCATTTTTTTTTCTGTTTTTATTTTCCTTTTCTGTTTTCTGTTTTAAATAACTTTTGCAAACTTTGGATTTTGAAAAAACTATGAATATGAAAAGTGTTTGAATTTGACTAACTAATACAAAACCATTTTCTGTTTTCTGTTTTCTGTTTTAAATAACTTTTGCAAACTTTGGAATTTGAAAAAACTTTTGCAAACTTTGGAATAACTTATGCAAACTTTAGATATATTTCGGTCAATACATGAGAACACGCGCACACAGTATTTTTGCGTAACGGAATACATAGATAGTCTACTCATCAATGACATTAAGACGATCATACTCAGTATTATAGCCGCGTAGACTATCCCACTTCCGTGCAATCTCGAAGCCAAGGCGAGCGTCTAAAGCAGCATATACGACTTGATCGTAGCTCAATGGAACGTTGCCCCATCCAAAAATTAGGTCTTCTTCTAAGGTGTCTTCCTTGTCGTCGTCCGTGTTCTTCTTCTTCTTGTATTTCTTCTTCTTCTCCAGATTTGTTCCAATGACCGCATTAGAGAGAGCATAGAGACTCGGAGTAAAATTGCCGGTAGGGTTTCGGCGATCCCTCTGCAGGTCGACCGCGGACCGAATAATAATTCCGTAGTAGGCTAGCATCTTCATGTCATTATGGATTGCCACGCCGTAGAATTTGATTGTCTCATCACCTAAGAAATCCACGAGGACTTGTGGCACCCGATCAGCTTCGCAAATTTTGAAGACAAGAGTCTCGGTCGCCACCGAGAGTTGAAGGACGGCGGCGCGCTGCGGAGTATCCTTCCGTCGAGGGTCGGTGAACTCGCTATCGAGTCTAACGGCTTTGATCGGAGCGGCGTCGAGGAAGTAGTTCTTCACGTCGCGGATCCACTTCTCCACGCGCCAGGCACGAAGGGTGACCCACACCTTGAGCCGCATGCCTTCCTTCTTTTAGTAGTACAACTCGGACCGAGGCGGACGCGCGAGTGGCTCCATACGACCGGAGAAAAGAGAGGAGAAATGGTGTGTGGAGGAGCCGGAGAGATGGTGTGTGGAGGAGCCGTACTGTGCATTTTATAGCGCCGGAGAGGCAGATGAATCGCCGGCCGGAGAGCAGAGGAATTAATCGCCGGAGGCAGAGGAATCGCCGGCGGCGCCGTACTTCCGCTCGTCTTCCGTGCACGTCGAAAAAACACGGCGATGGCTCGACTTCCGCGCGTGCGTAACTAAAACCATTTCATTTGTCCCGGTTCCAGTCACGAACCGGGACAAATAGGTGTACGCTGGAGCGCTCGGTGGGTGCCAGCTTATTTGTCCCGGTTCGTGGCTGGAACCGGGACAAATGGGTGTCGTCTGGAGCGATCGACGGATTTTATGCCCCATCTGTCCCGGTTTGCAGTACGACCGGGACAAATGGGGTTTTGGAGTTTGGTCCTTTAGCCTGTTTTCTACTAGTGCTATGAGCTGATTTTTTTGTTGACTATGAATAGAATAACTTATAGTTGAAAACCAATTTATGTTTCAGTTTGTTGTCTCTATATTATGAACATGATTTTCTTACACTAAACGCTTTCGTAGACATACAGTAATGGCCATCTACTCCATATACTATGACAACTATAGGTAGTACAAATTGAATGATGCAAAGCTTATTTGCTGTTACCTTTTCATATTCTGAAAACTAAACATTGTGTGATTTTGGATCTCTTATTACATTTGAAAAAAAGTTGGAAGCCAACACACAATCCAGATAATTTAAATGTCAGCTTTACACCTAGGTTCCCACAGGAACAACTTAACTATAAACATGAACAAGCTTAACATTCTCGCACACTGAACATATATAGGAAAAACCCCAACCTAGACAGTAAAAAAATCATTCTTGCTAAAGACATGAGATCATTCTTACTATTTTAACAACAATTTATACTATTTGTTATACTTATACAAAAAGCACGGGTGCGACGTGTCGCCGAGATGTCTAGTATACATTATGGAGGAACCTTAAGGGATTTTTTTGAAAAGTGAACCATAAGCTTATGGATATCCACAGGCGATTGAAAAATGTTTTGTACTTTGCTCTCCCTTGCATCTCTTGCATTGTAGCATATGGTAAGACATGTGGGTCACAGTTTAAAGTTCACCTTATACATTGTGAAGAATTTCATATGACAAGTATAGTAGAAATGGGATCTAGCTTATTGCAAACCCTATCCATATACATGACGGATGTCCTTACATGATATACAACTTCTAGATTAATTTTAAGGAATGCACATATAGGACCGAACATCCGTTTGCAGCTCTGGCTGCTGCTGTTGTTGCTGCAAAGACGGCCAGTACATGCTGCATAAGCACACACCGGGCACTATCTTTCATTTTTTTTCCTTATGTTTATATTGTGTTGCAAATCTATCATTCATTGTTGTCGAAGATTTTGTTTGATCAAAAGTAAAAAAATAATCAGATACAAACTTGGAATAAAGGACGAAATAGGACAATTTGAAAAAGCCTAGTGGTTAATCATGCATATATTTTGTATAATAAACATATCACCGTAGATTAGACGGAAGACTCGCAATGAGCCCAACTTTGAATTAACGAAGCCAACAACCGACTAACAGTTACAGATTACAACACGCACCAACCACACACACCCCTTAGAAGCAACACAGAAACACAAGGGGGAACAACCAAGATATAAAATGAGGAACTAAAAGAGAATTGCTTGATCATGTAACTCCTTGACTGTAGTTGCCCGGGACGCCGCCGGAGATATCAAAACCAACTGACCTCCACTGCGCCATCCCCATCTCCATCATAGACACGTCGTCAAGGAGCCGCGCAAAGCTTATGAATCCTAGTTGTGGAAAGCTACTGTACCATTGATGACACATCAAGTATAACCATTGCGAATTGTGAGAACATTATAACCAAGCTATGTACACACCTTTATACATCGCCAGGATAGCCGCTAACATAACGGTTATACCTTTGAGTCGATAGGCTGTCGGGGTCCTCATCCTCCGGTCTTCATAGTTTCAAGATGGCAGCCTCAACCACGGATCGGTGCGTGATGGGATAGATGATACCTTTGCCTTCTTCGCGGCCTCTTTGTCCACTCAGTATGCCGATCGCCCCACGTGTACCAGCAACACTGCAGACTGATATCCTCCCACAAACATCCTGTTATACCTTTCTCTTCTAGCAAATCAGGCCACCTGCTCCTCGGCGCGACCATATTATGCGGAAGAGATAGATGGTCTTTGCTTAGGATGCCTTACACTCAATTATGTCGTGTGATATAATCTTTATCTGAATATTGGAGATACGATGAGCATTAGAGGGTAGGGTCAATTAGTTCTATGCCATACCTAGCTGAGTTTTATCTGTCTTTGTTATACCTGCGCTGTTTCTCTGGTCTGTGTCGAGATTTGCTCGCATATCGGCCAAACGCTCGTTTTCCTCTCGTCAACCTACTTTGATCCGCACTTGGCCTGACTGGTGGGGTCGGCCTGGCGTGGCTTGGGCTGACTGGAGTAGTACGTCATCCTCCTCCAAGTGGGACCGCTCAAGTGGGGACAGGAAGGGACGAGTCTGACGCCCAGGTTGGGTACCTCCGCCCCAATTAACACCGAATTAACTGAATTTACACTGAATTTACTGGATTGACATTAACGGAACTGACAATTTGTTGATTGATGAAACTGTTACTACGAATTGAAATTCGATTTATAATAGGATTCATAACTCGAGTTGAAAACTGAAACTCGATTCATAACTCTAATTGAAACTGCTACTACTAATTGAAACTGCTAACTCGAATATGATTATATTAGGATTAGTGCATGCAGCACTGGTACTACGCCGGCGGCGGCTTAATACTACTACTAATCACACTGCTAGCGCTACTAGGACGATCGCCGGGCGCGGCTTCTACGCGCGGTGCCTCTTGGGAGGCGGTCCATCGGAGGAGGTGGAGTCGTCGTCGTCCTCCTCCTCCTCCTTGTCCTCTTCGTCGTCCTTCTCCTCCTCGTCGCCCTTGATCAACTCTGGGTCCGAGTCTTCCTCCTTGGACCCACGGTGATCGTCGTCGTCGCCGCTAGAGTCGGGGACAGACCCCTCGCCGTAGCCGCCGTTGTGGTCGGTGTCGGACCCCTCGCCGCCGTCGTCGGTGCCGGAGCCGCCGCCGTACCCGTGGCCCCACTCCCACCACTCGTTGGGTTCCCCTCCCTGTCGGAGTCGCTCGGGTGGCTTGGTTCTGTCACCAAGGCTCGGCGTCCGACGACATTGTTTTTGGAGAGAAGTGGTGGTTGGGGTTTTTCGGAGAGAAGAGAGAGTGGAGGGAAGAGCGAGTGAACGGCAATGCCAATGCGCATTGGCGTTTTTATTAGTGAAGGGATATCTGATCGTGATGAATTCGCTGCCGCCGGCGTGTAAATCGATAACCGCGCTTGGGACTGAACAACCGCATCTCTTGGTTTTCTTGCCAACGACAGTGTAACATGACAACACAATGCGCAATGGGATTTTATTCGCAATGATGACATCGTGTGACCGCGCTTCACGTCTTCTCGAAGTGACATGTATGTAAATGTTTACCACGTCATCTGGTGGCCCTATACGTGTCGAGTACAATTGTCAAACAGTTGATGCGCGTCTTCGTTCTGGTTAAATTTACTACAGTTAGAGACGAGACGTTGTGAGACATCTATACGTATCAGAAGGATTTGTTGCGAGAACTGACGCGATTAATTTTCTTTTTACGTCTAAATACCCGGACATGAACTGGACGTGAACTACACGTATCGGTGCATCCGTGTCAACACCACAAGCGCAATCTGGACATGAACTGAACGTGTGTAGACCTTGTTTATCAACTTGAATCGTTTGAATATTTGTTATTGTACTTCTGTCGAACACCTTAAGTGCACACTCTGGACACGCTCAGAGCGTGCCCGGCGTGCTCTTGGCGTGAACAGGCGCACATTTGTGTAAAATTTGTGCGCGAACTGGGACTAGACCATTCTTAATCACTCCTAAATGATACTTTCGTGAGTATTTTGAAATTATCATGTTGCAATTCTCATTTGCACATTTGAGATATGTGATATCAGATGAGATTCTCGCCCTTCTCATTTGAATGTATGTAGACCATGTTTTTCAACATGAGTCATTAGTATATGACATATTACGACTATGTGCGTCGGTTTTTCAATTTTTTGATAATTTTTTAATTTATTATGGTTATTTCAAATTCGGTCAAACCTGACCAACATTTAAACTAGTTTAAAACATGAAAATGAAAAACTAATCATGGGTCCTTCTTAGTCACTCCAAAACGAACCTTTCGTGAGGTTTCTGAAAATTTCATGTTGCAATTACAAAACCACTTCTCTCCTAGCTTAGACCTCATTGTTTGAGTTATGCAATATCACATGATCTACATGCCCTTCTCCTTTTAAATATATGTAGACCATGATTTTAAACTTGAGTCGTTAGTATATGACATAATACGACTATATGCGTAGGATTTTCCTTTTTTTGACATTTGTTTGAATATTTGAAGATCATTTTAAATGTCGATCAAACTGCAGCCGTCCAATTTTCTCGAGAAGGAATAGCAGTCGTCCGATTTCCTACAGAGGGAATCTGCAGGCGATCCGCGAGAAGTTTGTTTTGCGATCTGATTGGACGCGCGCGTAGTACAAGGTCTGCACACCCGCTGACGAGTGGACCCAACAGGGATTTTTAGTTCGCCCACCCCCATTTTCCTCAGTGACACCAAATGGGTATTTTGGCGCACCAAATGCGGATTTGGCTGTTACACGTTGTAACCAAATGGGTATTTTGGCAAACCAAATGGGGATAGCGATGAGCTTGCTCAAATCTAGATTGAATCCATATAAATTTTCAAATGAGATTGGAATCGCTGAAAAATGTGTTTCAAATGAGCTCCAAAGGTAGGGAAAACACCCTCATTTCTAAGAAAAAAATGGTGGAGTTGCCGAAAATGTATTTCAAATGAGCTCCACAGGTAGGGTAAACGACCTAATTTCTAAGCAAAATTTTGGTCGAGTCGCCGCAAAAATGTGTTTCAAATGAGCTCCAAAGGTAGGGTAAACAGGCTCATTTCTAAGCAAAAAATGGTCGAGTTGCCGCAAAAATGTGTTTTAAATGAGCTCCAAAGGTAGGGTAAACAGGCTCATTTTTAAGCAAAAATGGTCGACTGGCTGAAAATTGCCAAACTGAAGTGAATTTACACACACAATTTGAAACGTCAAGCATAAGACCATTGCCCTTGATAAAGCAACTATTAACTAAAATGGACTTCAACTCGTCCTCGTCATCGGAAACCTCCACCGTCTCAGCCTTGCCCTTTCTAAGCACCATCGTCGGAAACCTCCACCGTCAAATGAGCTCCAAAGGTAGGGTAAACGGCCTCATTTCTAAGCAAAAAATGGTCGAGTTGCCGCAAAATATGTTTCAAATGAGCTCCAAAGGTAGTGTAAACGGGCTCATTTCTAAGCAAAAAATGGTGAAGTCGCCGCAAAAATGTGTTGCAAATGAGCTCCAAAGCTAGGGTAAACGGCCTAATTTTTAAGAAAAAATGGTGGACTGGCTGAAAAATGTGTTTCAAATGAGCTCCAAAGGTAGGGTAAAAAACCTCATTTCTAAGCCAAAAACAGTGGACTGGCTGAAAATTATCAAACTGAAGTGAATTTACACACACAATTGGAAACGTCAAGCATAAGACCATTGCCCTTAATAAAGAAACTAATAACTAAAATGGACTACCACTCGTCCTCGTCATCGGAAACCTCCACCGTCTCGGCCTTGCCCTTGCCCTTGGCATCGACATCTTCTCAGGGTTATTGTTCGACGCCGACCACATGTCCTCCTCCTTCCCCTGGCTCTCTGAGTAGATCTTGAGTCGTTGCTGCTCGGTGGCGGAATGCTTGGCAAGCTCCATGCCTTTCTGGTCGGCCATGACCCAGGCAAACCCGGGTCCAACACCTTCGTGACCTATTCCTTCTAGGCCATGGTTCAGTGCATACCCGGGTTTTCATTGTCATCCTCGTCAGACAGATCGACGAAGGGAATGGGATCGGGCGCAATGGCCCTACCCCTGCCCCTTGGACTTGGAGACTCCCCGTCCCATGCTGCCTCCCTCGCTCGCCTCCTGCTCGAACTTGGAGGAGTACGTGCACGCCCACGCCCACTCCCCATGCCGCTTCCCTCGCTCGCCTCAAGAAACCAAGGATAGGGGGCATGTCGGCGGCGGCGGTTCGAGATGGGAGTGGAGCTTCAATCACCACAAGCCATGGAGAGATATAGGACTGGGCGAAGGTGTCTAGGAGAGGAAGAGGGGATTTGTGAGCGCAACAGGCAAGGAGATGGATCATTTTAATGCCATCTGCGGAGTGTACGACGTCACGGTCTAGACATCAGTAATGGCGACCGGACATTAAGTCGGCTCAAGACTGCTCAGCTTGGAGCAGTACAGAGTAGGCAAGAGAGACGCGAGGACGGCGGAGCAGGTGCGCATCCGGGCTGGCTGTGTAGGCGGAGAGGCCGCTTTTTGGCGGCCAAGGGGGCACACCATTGAATGTGCGGCCATTGAAGGCGCGGCGAGCACATGCATGGACGCGCACGTACGGCTCCATGGATGCTCTCCGCCGCCGCTGGCCCCACTTGCATGCGTGCTCTAAGGTGAAAGGCACGACCCTACTAGCTGACCCCACAAAATTCCAACGAGCCACGCCAGGCCGAGCCGCGCCAGGCCGACCCCACCGGTTAAAATAGGTTGACCAGAGAGAAACGAGCGTTTGGCCGATATGCGAGCAAACCAGGGCACAGACCAGAGAAACAGTCGGGGTATGGCACAGACAGATAAAACTTTGAGAACCATGTCACATAACCAATTATCCCTAGAGGGTATTCCATGAAATGTCAAGCTTAACTTCAACATTTTGGACTGCATCTACACAAGAATCAAGGAAGATAGCTATTGTCACAAAAGGATTTGTGTTTTTGCATCTTTTGTCTGAGATTGATCTCTTGAATTAACGAGATCATAAGTATTTTTACTTTTCCACATACACATTGAATACACAAAAAAAGAAATTAAAATCAAGGCCAATGCCCAAGCCAAGAAAAAACCTTAAGACCGCTTACCTGACGCACCAAATGTCGGATAATAGTCGCAAGGAACTATGCTTAGAGAGGATCGAACATAGGGGCCTTGAATTTACGTCTGATGACCTTGTTGAGCTCGATGGGATGTGATGGCCCTTGACGATGATGATAACGGCGCCAGGAAGTAGTCTTGATAATGTATCAAGATTCGGGCTCCGAGTACCTGCGTCAAAAGAATGTGGGTTAGGTTGAGACTCCAAGTGTAGAGTGTATAGTAAGGGAAAAAGAATTATTTTCCACACGAGGGTAACTCGAGGGTTTAATATCGAACTCTCGGGGAAATGAACCAAAAGTTGTTGTCTTGTTATCCTTCTTTATGATACCTACAAAACAATGTAAATAGTTTTGTGCCCTCAACCTCACCAAGTGGTTGTCAAGCACAAGGTGTAAGTAAAAGATATAGAAATAAAAAATGCAAAACATAAATAAATATGCAATGGTAATAAATAAAAGTGCAACGATGGTATAAATGATATGTGATGATGTTTTTGTGGTTTGTATGGTGTTTGCAAGATGTAAAGTGTCGCAGCAGTGGAACACGTGGTTCCCTAGAGCAGCCCAGGTGGGTCCACCGCCTGGGGGCCCAACCCCAAGACAAGCAAGGCAATGAATCACCGCGAGGGTTGGCGGGTGCACCATCGTCACCGGCACCCCGACAGCTTCGCATGGCCCCCGGGTCCCCTGCCCCGCGGAGCGAAAAGAAGACCCCTGGAGGTGCGAGCCCCGGCTCCCTCCCGGGTCCAAGACCGTACAAGGAAAGGATAAGACCTCCACCTCATTCCGGAAGGTAGTAGAATGCGCAAGAAGGCTTGGGAAGCAAGCCGCGACCAGGGGACACCACTTACCCGCTGTCAGCCCCTGCCTGCGGCTGAAGGTGGCAGAGATCTCACCAACCCAGCGACGGATACTTGGAGAAGAGGCCACGTCGACGTCTCCACCATGCAGAGGGGTTGCCTCTCGCCAAAACCCCTCACGCTCCTCGCATGACCTATGTGGGATCCACTTTCCCTATAAAAGGAGGACCAAGGCCATGGCGAGGGGGAAGTCGAACTGAGGACGAGCTCAAGCTAGGCTAGACAAAGACTTAGAGAGAGAAGGAAGGAAGGTGATCTCCTCCGGGCATGGATCTGTCCTTCTCCTTCCTCTAGGTCGGGCCACCTTGCCGGGTACCCCGATGAGCACCACCATTGTAGCCACACCATGTTCTACTCATCTATCCAGACATGCAGGAGTAGGGCTTTTAGCCTCCGGGCGTCCTGAACCTGGGTAGATCCTTGTGTCCTTTCCTTGTTCGTTCACCACATAGGAGATCTTGATTACGAGTGAAGGGATCACCGGCGATCGTCCTCCGGGAGACGTTTTCATCCTCCTTCGTGCCCCGTACCGAATCTACAAAGGGCGTGCCTCCTTCCCCGGTGTCCGTGCTTCGAGACACGACATCTGGCGCGCCAGGTAGGGGGCGCAAGCGCTGGTTTCGTTTGGATCTCAAGCTCCAACGAGTTTTTCCTCGTCAAGATCTTCTCCGAGCTCTTCGTCGAGATCTACTCCAAGTATGGCTCCCAAGAAGAAGTCCTAGGCTACGACAACCAAGATCGCCCCTTCTCCTCGCACGCAGGCGTTTACAGATCGCCTCTCCATGGACAACAAGCACTCGGACGCGCTTCCTGCACCACATGAGGCGCAGGTGGTGCATGGCGTCGTAGCCGAGCCCAGCCATGATCTCGTGGGAGGATCCAAGGAGAACGTGGCTCCTCTCCCATCGACCCGACAGGAACGCCCTCTCTTCGGAGAGAAGAGTGTCGACGACGAGGCTACCAAGAATCACGCTACCGGACCTTCCGCCTCGAACAGGAGCAAGTCCGTCACCAATATGTCTCCGAATGCTCAGGCTTGCCATGACGCTCTCGTGGCAGCCCGGGCCATGACGCGGTTCCCTCCGAGCAGTGCCGACCCCAAGATGTACCAGGCGTGGACAGAGCGCCTATAGAACCTTCTTCACTGCGTTGACGACCGGCCGACACCTGCAGGAGCACAGGCCACCACCATCGACAACCTCGGCGCCACGACAGGAGGAGCGCGTACGCAGGGGGCTAAGCCTAGCGGGAACCCTCTCCCCGAGGCGGGTCCTCTCCTCACTGGGCCTCCCGCGGCCAACCGTCCCGTGCGTGGTCCGGACGAACCCGTCTCCGTCGGGTCCTCAACCTCGGAGGAGCATGACCTTCGTCGTGACCTCGACAAACATTAGCGTGAGGACATGCACACCCGCATCCAGCGCCGTCATGAGCGATGTCCCCGAGAATAACGCGACGACGCCCTTGCACCCAAGATCCGGCACTTCGACTAGCCGAAGAAGTTAAAGATCGACGTTCTTCGCTTCGACGGCACCACCAACCCCCGGGACTTCCTGCAGATCTACTCTCTGGCCGCTATGGTCGTCGGGTCTGACGAGATCATGATGGCCAACTGGTTCACACTCGCCCTCAGGGGAGATGCCCAGACTTTATCAATCTCCCTAAGTGCTCCATCAAGTCTTGGCGAGCACTGAAGGAGCAGTTCCTGGGAGCGTTTCAAGGGGGTTTCAAGCCTCCGGGCACCCCACGAGACCTGTACGACTTCAAGCAGTTTCCCGGCGAGACCCTTCGCAAGTACATCCAGCACTTCACGCACAAGATGAACACCATCCCGTGCATCAAGGACGAGGTGGTGATCCAATCCTTCAGCGCCAACTTCAGCAACCCTCGGATGCAAGAGAAGCTCAGCATCCATCGCGTGGAGACGACCCGTAAGCTCTGGGAGCTCACAGATCGCTGCACGCGTGCGGAAGAAGGCGTAAGAGACAACGAGCCCGAGGACAAAGCTGCTACCTCTAAGGACAAGAAGTAGGACCCGGGAATGACAAGCGCGTCTTTGGCACGGAGCCACTCGCAAAAAGGATCAAGCCAGCCGAAGCTGAAGACGAAGAAGAGCCTTCGTGTCACATACACCCTGAAGGCAATCACCCGCTCAAGGAGAACCGTGCTCTTCGAGGATTCACCATGAGGGAGCACCGCCGGGGGGATGCCGTCTCCCCGGGCGGTTACTTCAACTGCGGCGTCCCTGGGCATCGCGCCCACGAATGCCCCACGGGTCGCCAAGGTGGCGACGGCGGTCGCGGAGGCCGCGGAGGAGGACGCGGCGGCCAAGGAGGACAAGAGCAGACCATGGCGACCACGACGCTGCCTCTGCCATTCCTGGGAACGGTGGGCAGTTCGCCGGAGTCGTTGGTTGCATCCATGGGGGCTCTCTCTGCCTCCATCCAACAGCGCCAGCAAGAAGCTGGTGCGTGAGCTGAACGCGGTGGTTTCCGTACCACCTCGACCTCTGGATTGGTCTCACCAGGTCATCACCTTCGACTCAGAAGACCATCCCGCCAACACAGTCGGGATCGGAACGCTGCCTTTGATCGTGTCTCCCATCATCCACAACTTCAATGTCACCAAGATGCTGGTCGGAGGCTCCAGCCTCAACCTACTGACGGCCAAGGCGTTGACCGCCCTGCAAGTTCCGTTCGCCCGTCTCTCCGACACGAACTTCTTCAAGGGCGTGAACAGGAGCATCACTTGCCCCATCGGGAAAATCACTCTCCCCGCTACCTTCGGTGACAACAAGACCTTTTGCATCGAGGATGTCACCTTCGATGTTGCGGATACCCCGCTTCTGTACAATGGCCGACTTGACCAACCCGCTCTAGCAAAGTTTATGGTCGTCTCCCACTTCGCCTACAACATGTTGAAAATCACTGCGCCGCATGGAGTCATCAATATCCACGCCGACGTGGAAGACGCTATCTTCTGCATCCAAAAACCGATCCAGACGGTGGCCGCGACATCAAGCATTCGCCCTGAAGCAATGAAGGACGATTTCGGCGCATTCCCCGGGAACGAGGCTGATCCCGGGGGCTCGTTTTCAACTTCCATCAAGAAGGCGGTGTTTCAAGGCGACCCTCAGATGACCAAGAAGGTGGTCCTAACGGTGGATGGAGTCCGCTCCATCACCATTGGCGCCCACTTAACGGACAAATAGGAAAGTGTGCTCGTCGCGTTCCTTTGGGAGAACTCTGATGTCTTCGCGTGGGACACGTCAGAGATACCCGGTATTCCAAGGGAGGTGATAGAGCACAAATTGACGGTCAGCGCGGACGCGCGACCCGTGAAGCAACTTCTCCAGAACCAGAGCAAGCAGAAATTGGAGTTCATCGTTGCCAAGACCGACAAGTCGCTGGAGGCCGGCGTCATACGCTCGGTCCCATACCCTCTCTGGGTGGCGAATCCAGTGGTGGTACCAAATCCCCTGACGAACAAGTGGCACCTCTGCATCGACTTCACCAACCTAAACAAGGCATGCCTAAAGGATCCTTTTCCCCTGTCCCGGATCGATCAGATCGTGGACTCCACGGCGGGGTGCGAGCTGCTGTGTTTTCTGGACGCCTTCTCCGGGTACCATTAGATCCTGATGTCTTTCTAAGACCAAGAGAAGACGGCGTTCATCACCCCCAAGGGCTGCTATTGCTACACCCGGATGCATTTCGGCCTCCGGAACGCACGCGCTACCTTCTAGCGCGCAATGTAGGCATGCCTTGGACCGCAAGTGGGGCGCAATGCCGAAGCCTACATCGACGACATTGTGGTCAAGTCTCGGCGCCAGGATTTGCTCATACAAGACCTTAATGAAACCTTCGAGAACCTCAGACGGGTCAACTTCAAGCTCAACCCCGAGAATGCGTCTTCGAGGTCTTGTCAGGCAAGCTGTTGGGTTTCTTGGTTTCCCACCGGGGAATCGAGGCCAACCCAGACAAAACCAAGGCGATCGACCGCATGGAAGCACCCCGGCGGATCAAGGACGTACAATGCCTCAACGGGTGCATCACGGCACTCGGACGCTTCATCTCAAGACTGGGAGAGCGAGCTCTCCCATTCTTCAAGCTGCTGAAGAAGGAGGATCTCGTCGACTGGACCCCTGAGGCTGAGGAAGCCCTGAAGTACCTCAAGCGATATCTCGCGTCGCCACCAATCCTGGTGGCTCCGACGCCGAAGGAGCCGCTGCTGCTTTACATCGCTTTCACTAACCAAGTTGTGAGCGCGGTGCTAGTAGTGGAACGGGATGCTCCCACAAGAAAGTCAAGAGAAGCCAAGGGCAAGCGCCCCAGGAACACTCTCCCGGGCCCGCCCTGCAAGAAGAAGATGTCGGGCCTGCTCGGGTTCCAGAACCTTAGCAGCCCGGCTACTTCTATGGAGGAAGTCGGAATCGAGGGACTAGGGGCAGAGCCACCCCCAGCTCAGGACGTGAACTCCGTAGAAGGTTGGGAAGATATCAACCAAGAAGCTGCCGCCCGCAGATCGCAATACCCGATCTACTTCATCATCTCGGTCTTGCGCGACGCACGTGAGCGCTACCCCATGATGCAGAAGCTACTACTAGCGATCTTCCTCGCTTCTCGCAAGCTGAGGCTATACTTCGAGAGCCACCCCACTACCACGGTCTCCAAGTACAATCTGCGAAGCCCCCCTGGAGAACCCGCTAGCTACCGGGCGTATCTCATGGTGGGCCATGGAGCTTCGGGGGTTCAAACTCAAATTCGAGCACTCGGACAACATCAAAAGCCAGGCGCTTGCGGACTTCACAGCCGAATGGACCGAGAAGGCATTCGAGGACCCGGAAGAGGAAACTTGCCTCCCCGGGAAGGAAGACCCTGGCGTTTGGATCCTCGACAGACAACCTCAAAGAATCAAGGAGGAGCTGGCATCGTCTTGACATCCCCGACAGGCAACCTCCTGAAGTACGTCGTCCAGATGCACTTCCGGGGTGGCATCTCCAACATTACGATGGAGTACGAGGGCCTGCTCGCGGGACTTTGCGCGGTGATGCTTTCTACATATGGTTGGTGAATCCCAAGAGGAAGGTGTGAAGTAGTGCAGCAGCAAGATTTCCCTCAGTTAGGAAACCAAGGTTATCGAACCAGTAGGAGATGAGATTTACCCCCGAGGTTGTTGGTGCCTGACGTTGGCACGACGCCACACCGCTGTGAGCAACGAACGTGGAGCCTGCACACAAACAATCAAATTATTTTGTCCCAACTCAACGGTGAGGGTGTCAATCCCACCGGCTTGCTGTAACAAAAGATTAAACGTATGTGTGAAAGAATGATGTCTGTTTGCAGAAAGTAACAGATTTGCAGTTGTGGTTTATCAGATTAATGAGAAGGACCGGGGTCCACAGTTCACTAGTGGTGTCTCTCCATAAATAATAATAACATTCATCCATGAGTGGTAAACAAATTACAGCAGGCCAATTGACAGAATAATGATAAACAAACCAATGCAAATACTAGCGTTATGATGTCTAGTGTGAGATTCATTCGGGCATTAGAACAATATACATAGACCGTTCCAACAGCATCTATGACTAATAATCCACCTTCCGGTTAGCGTCCGCACCCCTTTCAGTATTAAGTTGCATGCAACAGATTATCGCCTTAAGCACTTTGTGTAAAGTAAGTAAGTAACATCATCCTTAGACAAAGTACTAATGTTTTATCAATAGTAGTAACAGTACATCTACAACCTTAGAGCTTTCTGTCACTGCCCCAGAATTAATAGAGACATGAACCCACTATCGAGCATAAATACCCCCTCTTAGAGTTACGAGCATCTACTTGGCCAAAGCACACACAAGTAACGGAGAGCATGCAAGATCATTAAATTACACACACACATGATATATTATGAAGCAATAACTTTAGTACTCAATATTCATCGGATTTCCGCAAACACAACATGGAGAATTACATAAAGATGATCTTGATAATGATAGCAGCTCACAAGATCTAAACATGATAGCACAAGAGGAGAAGACAACCTTCTAGCTACTGCTAAGGACCCGTAGTCCAAGGGTAGACTACTCACACATCAGTCCGGAGGCGGTCATGGTGACGTAGAGGCCTCCGGGGACGATTCCCCCTCCCAGCAGGGTGCCGGGGAACAGTTCTGATCTCTCCCAAATTGGTGTTGACGACGGTGGTGGCTCTGGACCCATGGAGGAAAAAGTGATCACCGTATGATCGTTTTTCGGTCAGGAGCTATTTATGGGCGAAAGGGCGATGTCGGTGGAGGGCCGAGGGGCTCACACCACCTCGTGGCGCGGCCAAGAAAGGAGCCGCGCCACGGGTGTTGTGGCCACCTCGTGGCTCTTCTCCGTCTCATGTTCGGTGTTCTGGAACATTCCTTTTCCAAAAATAATTCCAGGATGTTTTATTTCCAATTCCGAGAATATTTCCTTAAGTACTTTTCTGAAACCAAAAACAGCAGAAAACAGGGAACTGGCACTTTGGCATCTTGTTAATAGGTTAGTCCCTGAAAATGCATAAAACTATATATAATGCATATAAAACATGTAATAACATGATAAAACATAGCATGGAACATAAGAAATTATAGATACGTTGGAGACGTATCAACATCCCCAAGCTTAGTTCTACTCGTCCCGAATAGGCAAGAACAATAAAAGAAGAATAATTTCTGAAGTGACATGCTTAAACACAATAATGTAAGGCATGTAAACTGAGATCAAATGAATAAGGGTTGTAGTTTATATTGATATCAAATGAGTAATAAATAAACAAGTAGGGAAAGCAAGCAAAGCTTTCAATTATATAGTACTAGTTAGCAATCAACTGTGCAAAGTAGATATTAGAGATGATTTAAGCTTCAAGCACAACAATATAATTATCTAATGCTTCCAACAAACATGACAACTTACTGAAAGGATCAAGTCAAGCAATATCAATATGCACGTAGAAGATCAATACATTATTTGTTCAAAAGAAACAAGCAAGCGTTCAACGTTTGTTCCTGGCACCAGGATGTTATGGCTAAGACAATGTTAACGGAGGTTTGTAAGGCCAACGGAAGAAAGGCTCACAAAGTTGTAGATGATCGTTAGACAAGAGAAAATATTACAATCGAAGCTATGCAAGGAGTAGTGATTTTCATACAACGGATGCACAATGAGCTATAAGTATATGAAACCTCTCCAATGGAATTAGTGGGGTGCATCCAACTTGCTTGCTCACGAAGAGCTAGAGCACTTTTGAGGAGGCTCATCATTGGAATATACAAGCCAAGTTCTATAGTGTAAAGTTCCCCACATAGTTATGCAACTAAGACATGAAAACTCTCTCATATGGAGTAGTGGTACTAAACATGAGCACAAATTATGATCATAAATGATATGGTGCTATAACATGAGCACAAGTGATGACTATAGATGATATGGTGCTATAACATAAGCGCAAGTGTGTGATAAAGAATAGTAATGCTACCCCTTTTTTATTTGTTTCTTTCTTTTTTTCTCTTTTTCTATTTTTTCTGTTTCTCTTTTTGATGGCCTCCATGGCTCAGCAAGCATCCTAATATGATATATGACAACACACTAATGATGATAATACAACATACTGATGATATAAGTAAGTAATATCAATGTGTCATAAGAATGCATATGACAATGGTGCCTCTGCCAGTGTAGCAGGTTATGCAATGAGGTTATGCAATGATCTAGCGTAACATGGGTAAAATCACACATCAGCTATATAGAATCACGCAAAGTAATAATAAGTAATGAATGATTACAAGTCATCTAATGTAGGTTATGCAATGATCTAGCGTAAAATGGGTAAAACCACACATTAGCTTTATAGAATCACGCAAAGCAATAAATAAGTAATGAATGACAACAAGTCATGTAATGTAAGATGGATGTTGCATGGTAATATATCTCGGAACAGATATGGAAATGCTGTAGTAGGTAGGTATGGTGGATGTTTTGAGGAAGATATTTGGCTTATGTGTAGGAGAACAAGATGAAGATCTCCCACGAGTTTGGATGTACCCGCGAAATATGCACCAACTCTCAATGTGAGAAAGGGCAAAGCAAATGTAACATCCCAATTTTGCAAAAATTTAAAACTTTGCATTCATACATCATTCATCATATAGGATTAACTTTTAATCACATAGGTACTAAATAAAATTTCAATTACGAGTTTAAATAATGTTTAATCCCATTAAGTGTTTATTTAAACTTACTTAATAAATATAATTTTTCCAAATTTTAAAATGGGTAAGTTTATTATTAAAAATTGCTAATTTAAATAACCTTTCCAAAATATATTTTTATGGATTTTTCTGAAATGTTTTGAATAGGTTTAAAAATCATTTAGTAAATCAGATTTGAAAAACAGTTTTTATTTAATTTTATTTAAAAGAAATTGTTTCCGGGCCGGCCTAGACGCTATCCGCCGCGCGCGCGTTAGATAGCAGCCTATCGGCCCGTTCCAGCGCGCGCCTCGCTCCTCTCTCGCTGACAGGTGGGCCCCACCTGTCAGCCGTCTTCCACCTCCGTACGGAGATCACGCCGGAGATGGAGACCGTGTCCGAGCTGTTTCCGGCCGTTTCCCGCCGCGTCTAGCGCCCCTGCCCCCTCCTATATATACTCCTCGAGGCCGCCTCCGAACCCCCCCCCAAAACCCTACCTCCCCGCCGCCGGGCTGCTCGGAATCGAGATCGCCGTCGCCGCCATTGCCGCCAGACTTTTGCACGAGTGCGGTAAGCACCGAGCTCCTCGAGCGCCACCGAGGCTCCCCCTAGCTTCCCCATTCCCTTGCGCATCCGTTGAGCCCCCCTCGCTTGTTCTATTTCGTAGCCGAACGCCGAAACCGACCTCAACTGAAGTGCTCCGCCGCCGGCCACCATCTCCGACGACGAAAGGAGAAGAGTTTCGACGCCGCCGCCGCGCCATTGACCTCGCCTCCTCCTCCGCGTCATTTTGGTAAGACCCGTTCGTCCTGGGGCTGTGTTTTCACGCGGGAAACGTCGAGGCCGACGCGCCGCCGCCGCGGGCACCGCCGCCGGCGAGCCTTCCGGCGACCCGCGCGCCGCTCGGTTCGGCCGAGCGTCCCAAGCCGTTGGATCTAGATCCAATCGATCTAGATCAAAACGATCCCGCGCGTCCAATCTCATTTAAATCGGACGGCTCTCGTCCACGATCCGCGCGAACCGTTTTCGTCCAATAGGATCGCGCCACGTAGCCTTTTATTTTTCCTTTTTCAGAGGAATTTTATAAATAAAACAGAAAATATGCAAAAATTAGAAAATTCATAACTTATGTTCTGTAAGTCCAAATTGAATGAATTTTATATCCACGGATAGCCCTGCTAGAGTAGTTTAATTCTACATCATTTGTTTTTGCTTTTGATAAATAATGATTCATAAGATCATCTGAGGAGTAATTCGGCTATTAAATCCATAACTTAAATAATAAAAATGTTTTACAAATAAACTCAATTGTTTTAGGTTTAGGTTAACAACCTCTGCCCAGGAATATTAATATGTATTGTTTGAAAACTTTCTTAGAACTATAAAAGTTGTAATGGTATAATCTAAGTTTTGGTTATATTGTTTTCAATTATTAAATTGTTAAGTGAATTGAGAAATTCCTAGAATTTGCATCTCATGCATTTAATACCAGAGAATATAAATTATCGATAAGTGTGTCTAAATTCTACACATGGCATATCATGCATGCATACATCTTTTATTTGGTATTGTGAGATTTTGTGTGGATATTTATTTGTATGTATTGCTTGTGCTAGATTGTGAAGGAGAGGAAGGACCTGCTTGTGATTGCTATTCTTGTTGTGCCTGCCCTTCCTGCTGCCAAGGCAAGTGACTTCATAAAACACCTACTATTTTATTCTATTGCATATCTAGCGTTTTCAAACATAATTTTGCAAAAGTAGTATGCATGATAGGTTTTGGGAGATTGTAGTATGCTATGCAAACCTTTTAGGTTTCCCCTTAGAAATTCCAGATTAGACCCCTATTATAATTTAGTGGAAGCACCTGCTGCAAAAATGATTGTTTTATGGTTGATGTGATAAATGAAAATTTCCACTAAATTAATTTAACACCTAGGTGGATTGGGTCGATCGAGGAGGTTTCAAGTTGAGTGGCTTCTCAGGGCCAAGTTTCATGGTTGTCTTCGCCCAGGATAGTTTCTACTTACTTGGGGCCATGATATGCGGTGTTAACCTGAGTTGTTCACTTGTGGTAGGCCACCCAGGGCTATGAGATTTAAGTTTACACTGAGTCTAGTTGCTTATCGTGCAACCATTGGTCAATATGGGCTCTGTCTTGATGGAGTAAGTTGATGTGGACCTGGGTCAAGAGATTGATGGTGGAAGAGTTGATAGGATGGTGGTAATCTCTTAGTATGATCATACGAAAGCAACTTCTGAAAAGTCTCGTCTTGATCTTCTCCTTTTCCTTCTCACTAAAGGAGTGTACAGGATAGTTTGGGTTGATTAAGTCTAATGGTGAAAGTGCACACCCTCTCGAGAGTTAAAACCTAAGATCTTAGCCGTGTCCCTGGCATCGGACAATTTGAGTAACTACACAAGGCCGTGTTCTGAAAATCTCCTCATCCCAAATTTCTTAATAAAACTTTGTTGGGTGAACATGGGTAGGAGACATGGACTTGTCTCGAGATTGTCTCTGAAGGAGAAGATATTGATTTAAGAAAATTGTTTATCAAAAGTAGGAGAAAAATTTGCTTTGCGCAATAGCCTTGAGCTCCACCAGCCAAAATAAGCATATAGTTATAGCTTAATAGAACATTAGGAAATTAAAGTCACTTGCCACCACAATTCAATTGTGCTGACCCTTTATAGCTGGGCTGCAACTAAACCTTGCAGAATGTCCGAATGAGGAATAAGGGGGTCGTCTTCGAGCTACAACCAACATGATTTGCCAGTGGCTTCATGGAGAAGATGTAGCTCCATGCTATCTTTAGTATTGCATTTGAACTCTGAAATAAAGTGTGAACTATTTATTCAGCTAGCATTTCCGCTATGCTAAGTTGTAAGGATATTTGTTTTTGGATCATTCGTCTCGTTCTGTAATAAATTATGACATTGTACTGTGATATTACATCTTATTGGAGAATGCGAGACTTATGTGATCCAAGTCTTTGCACTATTCATATGTGCCATTGCTTTCGTAAGCAAGGGCACTACAGCAAAGTACCGAATAGGCTAGCAATATGGTGGTGGAAGTGGCATGAAAACCGCAGTTTTAGAACTCACAAGTACAAAGATTCCAAATAAAAATATGATCATACAAGGCATAATGAAAATTACTCCTAGAGGGATCGTGGCGAATGACAAAGTGACCGTTGGCTTCCCCAACCGTAGCGCATAACATAAAGTCATTATGGTTGCGTTAGGAAAATAGAAGTCATATACCATTATGCAATAAACTGGAAATTTAAGTGTGGCACAACTTCAAGTTTTTCTAGACCAACCATTAATCATTCCACTTTACTAGACCATCATTTTTACTATTAAGAAAATTAATATCTCAAAACAACATCAACGATTCAAGTGACACAATTTAATGATGGGATAATTGGTTTTGTGCCATGGTTCGCTGAGTTTTATCGGTCTGTGCCATACCCACGTTGTTCATCTGGTCTGTGCCCTGGTTTGCTCACATATCGCCCAAACGCCGGTCAACCTCCTTTGACCCGCACATGGCCTGACTGGTGGGGTCGGCCTGGCGCGGCTCGACCCATGTGTCGGCTCGGTTTGGATTTCCTGGGGTCGGCGCGTGGGGCCGCGACACTAGTCTGGCTGGTGGGCCGGGGCACTAGTCTGACTGGTGGGGACGACGCGTGGGGTAGGGCGTCAGGTCGAATGGGGTTGGCGCGTGAGGTCAGCGTAGATTTCTCGCCGCCGACCACTTCCAACCTATCCTCAAGTCGATGATTCCGGCTACCATGGACGCCCTTCCATGGCACCTCCGCCAGGAGCGCCGCCGCTGCGTCGATGCCGACGGAGCGCGCAAGCGCTCGACCAGGCGGTGGAGACTGAAGGGAATCCAGCCATCGATGTTGCGGTGGGAGACGGAGGAGTTTTATCTCCTCCACGGTCTCCTACCAGCGTCGCCCTTCCTCGCGCCACCGTCACCTCCCGCCGACGAGGACACCTCGTCTGGCTCGTGGACCTTGTCATCGTCGCTGCGCAGCCCACCCGAGGTCGCCGTGAACGAGGAAAGGTTCGAGATCTATGATCCCGCCGCCTTTGAGTCCTCGGTGACACGCGAGGACTTCGTCCCCGACGAGGTCCTCGAAATGGTAACCGGAGCCGTCCAGGCGCGCTCCTTGGAGGAGGTCCAAGCGTACACGAAGCACCACCGCCGGGGGGTCGAGATCGAGCTAGACCGCCTACACCGCAAGCAGGAAGCCGGCGCGAGCTCGAGCAAGGGGAAGTCCATCATCGTCTACGTCGACGACGACTCCTCCGAAAAGAAGCGAAGCACTCTGGCGACGGCGCGGCCGCACCTTGCGAGCTCCGGTGAGCTAATTTTGTTGCTTAGGGTTAGGGCCGCGTAGTATACATAGATTTTGGATGGTCGTATGTAATCTTCGGCGAGCTCCGACGAGCACGCTCTGAATGTAATCTCTCGCGAGCGAAGAACTATATGAATTTTAAATATGCAGGTCCAATTTGTTCCGACGAACACATTTTCAGCGAGTCCACCATTTTTTCTTAGAAATGGGGCGTTTACCCAACCTTTGGATCTCATTTCAAACACATTTTCCAGCGAGTACAGCATTTTTGCTTAGAAATGGGGCGGTTTAGCCTACCTTTGGAGCTCATTCGCAACACTTTTTTCAGCGAGTCCACCAACCTACCTTTGGAGCTCATTTGAAACACATTTTTCGGCGAGTCCACCATTTTTTCTTAGAAATGAGGTCGTTTACCCTACCTTTGGAGCTCATTTGAAACACATATTTCAGCGAGTCCACCACCCTTCCTCTAGAACTCATTTCAAACACATTTTTCGGCGGAAGCTCGTGGATAGCGACGGCTCTTAACATCTCCGAGCGCTGATCCCACAAGTGCAGTTGACCGGTGACAGCTAAGTGGCATAGTCGTCGTCATACACCTCCTCCTCGACGTAGGCCTCCTCATTATAATCTGGACATTTGAATATCCAGGGACAAAACCGTATGAGTACAATTATGTACTCGCAAGACCACCTCTAGGTTTTTATAGTTTTTCAAGGATATGCAAGTAAAACCCTTTTCGAAAATTAGGATGGCTCCTATATACAACTATAGGGCTTATTTTCGAATACAATGATTTCAAGCATAAAGAATACGACATCTCTATATCTTTGTTGAAGAAAAATATTTAGAGATAGAATTCTCTTCTCTTAGATATAGCAAGGACATATCTAAGTACTGAAAACTTTCTTTTGTAGAAGTTTATCAAAACACTAGGATAGGAGTAAACCTTTTTCCTGACTTGAGATCAGATTGATTGTCTCCCCGAGATCAACCATCTTCACCCAAATTCCGTACCTCCCAGGTACCAACTTAAGCCTTCTTGTTTTCCCCCGGAAAACCTTTTCTTTCCTCTTTTTAAGAACCAAAATGCCCATACGCCTAGATCAGTGGCCTTTCCAACCGTCCATGACCACGGACGCGGCTATTCGAATAGATTTACACTCTGCAGAGGTTGCACACTTTACCCACACCAATCGGTCCTTCCGCCGTGTTTGCCACGGCCCGTCATACGACTGCATGCGGGGGTCCGGATAACACGATCAAAGCTTTCCACTATGATCACCCTAGTATCGGGGCCTCCCGGTAGGTTTGTTCTCCTCGGCACCGTGTGCTCCACTAGACCTCTTGGTCTTTCCTCGGGACGCCACACCGCCACGTCAGGAGACCTGCCGTAATCGTCCGGCTGCTGATCCGCAGCAGTGTATTGTCTCTTCCAGACGACAACCCGGCTTCGAGGGCCCAACCCTCATAGAAAGTATGAGAGCCCCAACACTAAAACATACAAGCTTCCGGCTAAGCCCTACGCATGTCAGGTAGTGTGGTTGCACGGGTTAATTGTTCGAGCGGCTGCTAGGGCAGTACTTTGTTTTTCAAAAACAACTCCAATCCTCCGACTACTCCCAGCAGCTCGGGTTTTCACAAACATCTCCGATTTCTCTCAGCAACTCGGGTTTTAATAAAACACTTGCTCTTCGATTGCTCCCAGCAACTCAGGTTTTCCTCCGTAAAACAGTTTTATAAAATAGGTCCCCATCCTATAGTTTTGAGATAATTAGATGAAAGTAGTCTACTAGAAATCTTAATCTTTTTGATGGAGCCTTCAACAACAAGGCTCATCAGGTAAAACTATTTTTGTAATACCTACAGTATTCTAGCAGATAACTTGGGCCAAACAATATTTTTGTAAAATAGTTTTTGGGTGGCAAGGTACCACAAAAAAGTGAAACATGCATCATTCTTTTTTAAAAACAAAACAATGCTTGATAAAGTAGTAGGATGCATTATAGTGGTGAGGTGGGCTTGCCTTGCTCAGAATACTGTTCCTGGTCTTGTTCTTCTCCGTAGTTGGTCTCAGCTACCTCGTACTGCTCTTCCTCGGTTTCCGGTTCTTCCGTAACATGAAAAACAAACAAGACTAGTGTAAATCCTAAACTGCGAGTTGATAACAATCTAAAGTATAATAACCAACAACAAGCATCACAAAACAGAAAACACAACTAATGCATTTAATTAGTGATCAAGTGATGTTTATATGAATTATACATAACTCTTAAGGTACTGATCCTAAAATTAAACCCTTCTACCACATGAATCCTAACTATCATATGGAGCTATGAGAATTAGCTGTGCATGAAAATCTATCACCAATCAAGAATTAAAAATCAGATAAGAGCTACTGATGTCAAACTCAAACAGAAGGTTGATTCAGTTTTATAGATCCCATGTATGATTAATTAACTTTTCTGGTGAGATATGAGTTTTCTCTTTAAGTGGAGATTTTATTCATCAAATTTGGATAATCCTACCTCAAGTTATCCCAGTTTTAAAATAAAGTAAACTTCTGACCATTATTTAAGTACAGAATATAATATGGATTATTTTGGTGCCAAACCAGTGGGGTAAGTTAGATAAAACCTGTGGATATTCCACCAAATATCCCCAACATTAATTCATGGAAAGAGGTGGCTCAACCAAACAAAACTAGGTATGAAATAATCTCTAAAATAACAAAGATGCATTTCAAGAGAATATCTCCCTGTTTTTCAGAGATTTGCCCAATAAGTAATAAATATTTACTGGAAAAATCTACATTCGTGGCACATGATACTTCCAACTCATATCTAACACTTCCAAGTGGATTTACCTCAAAAAGTGTTTTCATTTAAGAATTAAAAATCACCAAACACATACTGATATTATACTTAGACTAAATACAACTTTTGCTAGAGTAATCTTCTGCATGCAAGATTTACCAATCTAGATATATATTTTTACAAGCTTTCCAACAGATCCAAGATTTCATAATTTGGATTTGTAAAACATAAGTTATTAAACAAATGGTGAAATAGGAGATCTATTTTACCACACAACAGGAAATACATTTTGGACCAACTCCAAAGCCACATGCTTGAGAAAATGTGTATGCATGTTACAAAATTAACCTCACCATTTTAGCTATGTTAGATTTACCACAGTAAAATAAAAGCTAGACTAAAGATTCACTGGAAAAATAACAGGAATACGAATAAAAGGAAAAATAGGCCGAAACGGCCGGATCTGGCGATGGGCCGCGGGGGCGAACTGGGCCGGCCCGGTCGCTGCGCGCGCGCTGGCGAAGCGGTACGCGGCCGTGGATCTGGGATCTCACGGTTTAGGATAGAACGGGCATGATTCAAAGACAACCGCCGATCTGGAAATCGACGGCCTCCGGACTTCGTCTACCTCCCGACATGAAACAAGGAGCAGGAGCTCGAAGCAACGACCCCGAGCACGAAGGGCTCACCTAGGGCTTGCGTACGGACGAAGCGGGGGTTGGAGGTGGACGTGGCGTCGAAGGAGAGCTCACGGGTGGCCGCGAAGCTTGCATGCAAAGCCGGAATCCATGGTGGCGACGACGGCGCCTTCCCCGGGTCGTGGACGAACTAGACGCTCCCGAGCTGAAACAGAGGCAAGAGAGGGGGGGTAGGATTAGATCAAGCAGAGGGGAACCCAGGGAACCAACAATGGCGAGGAATGGCGGAGAGAAACGAGTGCTACGGCTGTTTTCTCCCGTCGGCCACCGAAGGAAGTTTCCTCGTCTACAGGGCAAATGGGGGAGAGAGCTCGATGGTTTTCGCCAGAGGGGAGAGGAGTGGGATGTGGAGGTGCCAGGGAGGGGGAGAAATGAGAAGGGGGGAGCTCGGGGTGGCTATAAGAAATGCCACCCGATCTGGGGTTTGGCTCGGGCAGGAGAGAGGAAGGGGAGGGTCTCCCTCGTTCTTACTGGCTCTGGAGGGCGATGGAGAGGGGACAAAGAGGGTGCTGGTCGGGATGACTCGACCTGGCCAGTGGGAGGAGAGGAGGGGTGCTCCGGTTGGGTGAAGGAAAAGGGAAAAGAAGAAGAGAGAAGGGGGGGTGACCCAAGTCCATGATATGTGGGGCCAGGGAAAGGGGTGTTGCTCTCCTTTTCCAGTAGGTGAAGTGGAAATGAGAGAGAGAGAAAAAAAGGTGAAAGATTGCAGTAAAATGTTCAAATGATTTTCAAACCCTAAGTTTGAATTATTCAAACATTGATCACAAAAGGAAATAAACCAATTTTCCAAACTCACAACATTGAGTTGAAACTACTGAATTTATAAATGCCTAAGTCAAACATCTCATTTAGCTCTCAAACAAAAGAAAAAATTTAGTGAGAAGGAAAAGAATAACTCAAATGGTCATGTTAATTTGATGGCTACAAAAGCTAGTGATATTCGTGTGCAAACAAGCTCTTTTGAGAGAATTTAGAACAGGGTGTGAAACTATATATGACTTAGATCAAAATGGTTCAGATGCATGTCAAAAACCATTTATGGTTTGCTTAATAATAGCTCCTAGTTTGGATAAGTTTTAACAACCATGAAGATCCTAATAGTTGATATTTTATTTTAGTTGTTGAGGTTTTAGGGTTTCTATCAACCAGGAAGACTAGTGGAACTCAATCAAGAATCATGATTGCGAACAAAATATCTCATGCCTCAAAATTCTACACACATAAATGAAGGGGATCGTGTGCAGAAAACAAAAATTTTCCTAGCAACGATATCCTTAAACTAGCCAAGATCTACACTATACAGATATAGAAGTACGGCGGAGATCGGAATACATACCCTCGTAGACCGAATAGCGGGGATTACGCTCCCGCACAAGCGTTGACGATGAAGACGGCGTAGCCGACCTCTAGGTCGCGGAGAACTCGGCGCGACGAAGACAACGAAGATGACCCCGAGGTCGGGTGGAGGAAGTAGGCCTCCGAGTACCGCTAGCGCAGCACCTCGCAGGGAGTCGCACACATACGGTGGAGACGGCGGCCTCCGAAGCTCCAGTCCAGGAGGAGCAGCGAAAGACTTGGACTGGAACACCAGCAGGGCGGCAGCGGGCTATGGTGGAAGAGATCCCCCTCCTCTACTCGGCGCGGCTCCGTCAAGGGAACCACGAGATCGAGAGAGAAATTGGGAATTACTTGGTGAATTAAAAGGCCAGGGGTGCCCCTTCTTATATAGGCTCCCAGGGGGAGCCAACCTTGCTAGCCAGGCAATGTGGGACTATCCCCCATTGCCTGGTTCGGCCAAACCAGGTGCGCCGGCCCTAGGTGGGTCCCATTTGGCCCACCTAGGCCGGCCAAGCCTCCCCCACAAAGTTCCCTTGAGGGTTTTCCCCCCATGGGCCTTCTTTCGACCAGAAGGCCCATTTAGGGAAATCAGCCTAAATAAATTCGAAAATAAATATATAAAATCATATTTGCATATTAATTACACTAGTTAATATCAAACATAATATATATAATTTTTCCTAGCTCCGAAAAACTCTTTCGGCGCTGCCCGATCTCCATCGGACCCCTCCCCGGATGTTCCCGGTGATCTCTTTCCTTTCCGGTTGTCTTGTCGAAACCCCTTAAGTGTGTTACCCTAGCGGTTCGATATAATATCAGGTATGATCAAGACTCCTCAATGATCAACGACTAACTCGTAGGCCTGGACCGCATGAATTAACCCCTGAGATATAACGAATGACTTTCATCTATCAAACCTGGACGTATAGTCTTAAACCCTTTGTCATGGCGATACTTAGCGTGTCCGAGCATCATTCTCAGATATCTCCATACCTAGCATGATCTCGTTACCGACATCGCTATCTTCTACTCGTCTATGATATTATGTCAGCTGGTGACCTAGTCACATGTTTGCAAACTCATTTGACATAATCTCACCGAGTGGGCCCTAGAGTATCTATCCGGCTATGCGGACTGACAAATCCCGCTGTTGACCCCTCGTCTCAACTACTCCTTTCCGATACCCAAAAGTATCACCGTTATTGTCATACTAAATAAGATACGACGTTTGGTGCGATCAAAGTATCTTCCAGGAATAACAATAAGAGTTGATCTCACGGTCTTAAGGCGTAACGACCTTGTCCTATAAATACTGGGTATGTCCATCACATCGTTACTCCTAACGATATGACTTCCGTTGCCGACGGGCGCCATGCCCTATGATCGGAAAACCTCGATCATCAATCGTGCAACGAAACTAGTCTTAGTAGAGGCTACTAGGGACCTGGTTGTTTATCTACCACACCTGTATTAATGTTTCCGCTTAATACAGTTATAGCATGGTATAAAACATATAATGAACGATTGGGATATTGCCAATAAACTATGTTTATTAAGTGCCTCTAGGGCATATTCCCTTCAGTCTCCCACTTGCACTAGAGTAACACTTAATCTAGTTTGCAACCTGGTAAAATCTCAACACCCATAGCATCTTGGTGCCTGCTCGCCTCGTGGAAGTGGAATACAGTCCATAGAACTCACACATTGAGATCTATATGTGCTTTGCAATACTTCTATGTCACCTAGTTTGACATCAACCCGTATCTTACGATGACGGTGAAATATATCCCAGTGGATGGAGTGAGACTCGAGCATTCGCGTAGCATGCGCCTTAAAAGTCTGAAAGATCTATTAAGGGACCACCTACGCTCGAAAACTGCTCAGTCCAATCACACTTGCTACTTCTAAAGTCGCGATATATTTCTATACCTATGTAAATTGTGCGTCAGTGCATTCATATGCGACTTCGCAAACTAACCATGTCTTTCTTCAAAATAAAGGACATCTCCTATATGAGATTTCTAGTCGTATGGGTCAGTGTAATAACTTGCATCATCGTAACCGCTTTACGGCAAGTTGCCATTCCACTCTTACCCGTTACTAGAAAACCTATCTTCAGTTCTCATAGACACTGAAGAATAAACTTAACGTTTGTTCATTGATCCACACAAGGATCACTCTAGAACCTGTTCTTGAACCAAGAACTCGGGTCACACTAAGTCGAGCTTTCAGCCTGATAGACTCTATGTGTGATGCATAGAGAATGTTGAACATCATTTTCTATCACTGAAAAAGCCAAGATTAACTTAATCTTTTACCTAGTCATACAAGCAAGAACCTCTTTCTTCGCTTGTCCTTTTCTGAAACACTTCAGAATCCTGACTTAGGAAATACTCCGACTTAATGTTATTAAGCCCCCTCTGATCTATACAATTATAAATCGGATGCCTAATACTCCTAACTTCATTTCATAGAAAATTTAATTACTTAAATAATCCTTTACACTATACTAGAGGATCTGTGTCATTCAATATGTCGTTACATACAGAATCACAAATGACACCTAGCTCCCACTCAAATATGCCTTCCGCATATAAGATCAAGGAAAAGCTACTTAGCTCCGACTCAAATATGCCTTCCGCATATAAGATCAAGGAAAGCTACTTTGCTCCCACTCACTTCTTTGCAAATGTAGGTTTCTTAAACTATTTTGCACAACTCCAAAATCCTTTGATCACATTATCGAAGTGAAGATTCCAGCTCCGATATGCTTACTTCTGCCCATGAATGGACAACCGAAGTTTGCATACATGTTTAGCATCCTCATGATTACAAACCATTCTTAATTACACTATTAAGAACCATGGTTTTCTCATCCATCTATCAATTTCTCATTCGAAATTATAGTAATTGCTAAACGACCCAGAATAGATTTAGGCTTCGCCACTTGAGACAAAGTCTCATGTGGTCTGTCGGAACTGTTTCACGACAAATCGAATCTGCTCAATATCTACTCTCTCATAAAACTCCATATACTATTAACATCCTAGATGCCATCAAGAAGATCTCCCAAGTCAATACCTGGTAATCGTATATGGATTTTATTTCGGATCATAAATGACTCATAGCCATTTCTCGGACTTAGGTCCACCATCTCTTCTTCGTAGTTCGTAGGTCTGTCATATTCCATTAATATGACCTGCATAACAAGATTGTCGTAACACACAGTGTGGAACACAACCTCGTATGCCTACGCTCTTAGTATGAGCTCAGAACATCATGATCTTGAATTATCAGCTTTTTCAAGCTGTGGAGCCTGACACCGAAAACACTTTCGATTGCGCCACTCTGATGTTTGGAGAGGAAGTTCACCAACTTTGTCTTGCTCTACTTTCTTTCTCACTTATACCCTCGGACAAGAAACTATTTCTTTCGCAAGGTATATCCCGGCAAAGATTTTGCCTATGTCGTGAGACATGTACCCAACTAACTCTTTAGGTAGGGCATACTACAAAGATTAATCCATTTTAGGTTCGATTACATCGAAACACTAAACTGCTGAAACGACAATCCAGGCTAAAAGCCACACCATTACTCATATGGCATTGTATCCATGGATTCAAATGGTTTACCTATTTGCTAACGTGAGTGTTTACGTTTCTACCATATGACTCTAATGATCACAATAATTCGGTAAGATATTTATTTACCACACACTATCCGATAGGGTGCGATTACGACGCCCTAACACACCATAACACTATGGTGTTCCATGCGACGTAATTTGTGGAACTCTTCTCACAAGTCTTCCAATGATGTGCCAACATTATAACTCAAATCTTCATTCCTCGATTTGCATCGCGTGAATTTGATTTTCTTGTTAAGTTTATTTCCTACTTCATTCTGAACTTCGTTTGATCGAATCAAAAATTCAGACTAACATTCCCCGGAGTGGATATCCATATATCTACTCGGAATATTCATGAAGTCTATGAAATAAAGACTTCCACTACACGTTAAAGTACTTCATTGATTCACATACACCCATATGCATGATTCTCAACAAGCTATACTCAAAACGTTCAGTGAAGTTCACGAAATAAAGGTCTCCACTACCCGTCAATTAATTCATTGAACCACATACATCTCCATGTATGACTATCAATAAGTTATATGCCCGTTTTCCGAAAACGGTGTCACAGTTATTTTGCAAGTGTCAAAAGATCAAATCTTAGGACTTGTAGGTCCATCCAGTGTGGAGCTAATGCATATAACATTGACATGACTAAACGGTAGTGCCACACATATGTGGTGTCTTTATTAAGTTTGTATCCTTTGGCATTAATATTATGAATGTGGGAGCTTCTACCATCTAAATTCAAATCGGCATATGATCATTACTCCATAAATATAGGACACAAATTTGTCACTATCATGTATGAACAAGTGTCTCGCTAGAGGAGACACACTCGTAACGATCATACCAACACCCGATCATAAAGAATTTATTCAAATGGTAGATCTAGAGGGAGAGTGTCTATGGCCGTCACAACAACTTGACTGCCGTTATCAACACGCAATGTCGCCTCATCCTTTCAAGCTACTCAAGCAGTAAACCTGGTTTTTCACAAAACATGACTAGTTCAAGACTTAGTCACTACTGCGAGCACTTGCTTAGCTAAAACATTCATAACATGTATATCATATATACACCATCATCATTGATGACTTCCGGCGATCTGTTTCATCTTCTTGATACTTCCACCGTAATCAAGAACCATGAAGGTGAACGATTCCCCTTGCATGACATAGTCTATGACAGAGGATTTGCACTTGGCAACGATGTCTGTCATCCAGTGATTGAGCTGAGCGAGGCGTCTCAATGTTCATTAATCATGAACATACGTCATTAAGTATGACCGCCACGTGCTCCCTCAATGTGTGTATTCTCTTCCATCTTGGTTGAGAAGACAATCAGTTAACGTACTGATAAACTTCATCAACCCAACGTTTGGGGTACCCCGAGTTTAGCGACCATATCATATGTTTGCGATCTAAAAACTCGTACCCATTGTTGGTTCTTTATGGCAGAGATCATAGCATACACTAGACTATGATGATATCATCCGCACAAAATCCGATAATCAAAATTATCTTTTGTTAGCGGAATCTCCGGGTTTATCTCCTAGCGGGTATTGTAACACAAAGAGCTAACGGTTTAAACAAGGAGTATCCTCAAGCTAAAGTATAAAACTTTGAAGTTTGGACCCAACCTTTTAAGTTTCTCAATCGCAGGAATGTGCCTAATTTGAAAAGATGCTATCACAATGGTTAATATCTACAAAGGTTTGCAAAACAGACTCTGTTCATTATATTCTGAGTTCTAGTATTTCAGAAAAATAACTATCCGAACTCCCACTCAAACGAACATCCCTCCTGGTCGTTTAAGCGATTACACGACCCCCATCCATTGCACCACCCCTCATCATCAGAGTCGACGGCACAACTTCAAGAGTAGACAAAATCGTCCGCCACACCAATTTTGTGACTCGTGCTCGACCTTTCGGTCTTCCTGTTCCGAGGCCATATTTCTGAATATGCTAGGCTCGCCACCAAAGACCTCCACGATGACGCTTGTGCAACATGGCTTACACCCACTGTATGCGAACGACGAGATGTCTGACACCCGATCATCACGGCCTGCCTCATAACGTAGAACTTTCTTGGTGGTGCGCGTTGGAGGGAGAACACTAGTGGTATTTTGAAGGGATCATCTTATATATCTACCGTCGTGTAACTAATGTATACTATACACACAATCACACAATATAAGATGCACACAAAACATCAAATGTAATGCAATGTGATATAGTCCATCGCGCCATGGTCTTCTTGGCGCCCGCAGTTTATAAACAATTTAATAAACCTACCTTGACCATATCACATAGCCCCTGCAAAATAAAGTTAGACGCTTCTACTTTATCTTTTTCATATTTTACGTGGCTCGGGGCTTTCGTAAATAGAACCGCTTCATACCTACGAACCTTATGACCACAACATTGATCCAATAATTGCATGTTTAAGCATCCCTTTCGGGCCCTCCATTGAAAATGCAAAGCCAACTAAAGAGAGAGAAACAGGCACCCGCCAGCCACAGATACGGTACAAGCCGTATGTCAGTAGTGGAACCAGTCTCGCGTAAGCGTACGCGTAAAGTCGGTCCGGGCCGCTTCATCAACTCGATGCCGCTGGAATCACAAGTGCACGCTAGAGGGTAGCAAATAACAGGAACGGTGCCCCCGTGCAGAACACGGGTTCTAACAGCGTACAGCTATATCTACGATAGATCGGCTCTGATACCACTGAAGGGGATCGTGTGCAGAAAACAAAAAATTTCCTAGCAACGATATCCTTAAACTAGCCAAGATCTACACTATACAGATATAGAAGTACGGCGGAGATCGAAATACATACCCTCGTAGACCGAATAGCGAGGATTACGCTCCCGCACAAGCGTTGACGATGAAGACGTCGTAGCCGACCTCTAGGTCGCGGAGAACTCGGCGCGACGACTCCTCTTGCTTGCTCAGACGAAAGGAAAGACTAGATTATAAACTACTATCCCCAAAAGGAAGAGGAGACATGATGACACCGAGGTCGGATGGAGGAAGTAGGCCTCCGAGTACCACTAGCGCAGCACCTCGCAGGGAGTCGCACACATACGGTGGAGACGACGGCCTCCGAAGCTCCAGTCCAGGACGAGCAGCGGAAGACTTGGACCGGAACACCAGCAGCGCGGCAGCGGGCTATGGTGGAAGAGATCCCCCTCCTCTACTCGGCGCGGCTCCGTCAAGGGAACCACGAGATCGAGAGAGAAATTGGGAATTAATTGGTGAATTAAAAGGCCAGGGGTGCCCCTTCTTATATAGGCTCCTAGGGGGAGCCAACCTTGCCAGCCAGGCAATGTGGGACTATCCCCCATTGCCTGGTTCGGCCAAACCAGGTGCGCCGGCCCTAGGTGGGCCCCATTTGGCCCACCTAGGCCGGCCAAGGCTCCCCCACAAAGTTCCCTTGAGGGTTTTCCCCCCCATGGGCCTTCTTTCGACCAGAAGGCCCATTTAGGGAAATCAGCCTAAATAAATTCGAAAATAAATATATAAAATCATATTTGCATATTAATTACACTAGTTAATATCAAACATAATATATATAATTTTTCCTAGCTCCGGAAACTCTTTCGGCGCTGCCCGATCTCCATCGGACCCCTCCCGGGACGTTCCCGGTGATCTCTTTCCTTTCCGGTTGTCTTGTCGAAACCCCTTAAGTGTGTTACCCTAGCGGTTCGATATAATATCAGGTATGATCAAGACTCCTCAATGATCAACGACTAACTCGTAGGCCTGGACCGCATGAATTAACCCCTGAGATATAACGAATGACTTTCATCTATCAAACCTGGACGTATAGTCTTAAACCCTTTGTCATGGCGATACTTAGCGTGTCCGAGCATCATTCTCAGATATCTCCATACCTAGCATGATCTCGTTACCGACATCGCTATCTTCTACTCTTCTATGATATTATGTCAGCTGGTGACCTAGTCACATGTTTGCAAACTCATTTGACATAATCTCACCGAGTGGGCCCTAGAGTATCTATCCGGCTATGCGGACTGACAAATCCCGTTGTTGACCCCTCGTCTCAACTACTCCTTTCCGATACCCAAAAGTATCAACGTTATTGTCATACTAAATAAGATACGACGTTTGGTGCGATCAAAGTATCTTCCAGGAATAACAATAAGAGTTGATCTCACGGTCTTAAGGCGTAACGACTATGTCCTATAAATACTGGGTATGTCCATCACATCGTTACTCCTAACGATATGACTTACGTTGCCGACCGGCGCCATGCCCTATGATCGGAAAACCTCGATCATCAATCGTGCAACGAAACTAGTCTTAGTAGAGGCTACTAGGGACCTGGTTGTTTATCTACCACACCTGTATTAATGTTCCCGCTTAATACAGTTATAGCATGGTATAAAACATATAATGAACGATTGGGATATTGCCAATAAACTATGTTTATTAAGTGCCTCTAGGGCATATTCACTTCAATAATTTTTTTTGCTAAGGTTGAAAATCTAGGATAACACCACAATACTTGAGCTAAGAGAATTGGGGTGTTACATACCTTCACCCCTTAGGAGAATCTCGTCCCCGAGATTCCAGATTTGATGATGAAAGAAACCCAGGAAATTCACGCTCCAAATAATCTTCACGCTCCCAGGTGGCTTCTTCCTCGGAATGGTTGCTCCATTGTATCTTCAGGAATCGGATCTTCCGACTCCGGGTCAGACGGACGTCTTCAGCGAGGACACGGAGTGGTCGTTCTCGGTAGGTGAGATCATGGTTGAGATAAATAGTGAGATGATCTACCTCTGGATAAGAATGAGTACCACCAGGAACTTGCAGGCACTTCCGGAGTTGAGACACGTGAAATACGTCATGAAAATCAGAAAGATGGGGTGGCAGGTCTAACTGGTAAGATACTTCTCCTCTTCGACCGCTTACTCTAAAAGGACCAATGTACCTTTGTGCTAGCTTCCCCTTCACATGAAAACGTTGCATTCCCTTGAGTGGCGTAACATGCAGATATACCATGTCACCAGCCTTGAAGCTGATTTCTCGCCTCCTGGAATCGGCGGAACTCTTTTGCCTGGATTGGGCGGCCTTAAGACGGCCGCAAATGAGTTGCACTTGCTCTTCGGCTTCCCTCAGGGTGTCAACCCCAAAAATTTGGTTGTCTCTTGTTTGCGACCAGTTCAAGGGGGTACGACACCTGCGCCCGTACAATGCCTCGAATGGTGCCATCTTCAGACTGGCTTGGTAGCTGTTGTTGTACGAAAACTCAGCAAACGGCAAACAACTTTCCCATTTGGCCCCATAGGCTAGCACACAAGATCGAAGCATATCTTCTAAGATCTGGTTGACTCTTTCTGTTTGTCCTCTTGTCTGGGGTGATATGCGTTACTGAAAAAGAGTTTGGTTCCGAGTTCCTCTTGAAGCTTAGTCCAAAATCGAGAAGTGAATTGGGTTCCCCGATCTGATACGATAGTCTTAGGTATTTCATGAAGGCTGACGATACAGGACATGTATAGATCTGCAAGCTGATCCGGTCGATGGGTGGTCCGCACTGGCAAAAAGTGTGCTACCTTGGTGAGTCTATCCACAATAACCCAAATAGCGTCATGCCCACGATTGGATCGGGGTAATCCAGTGATAAAATCCATGCCGATTTCATCCCATCGGGCAACTTGAGAGGTTGGAGTAATCCAGCGGGTCGCCGGTGTTCTGCTTTGATCCTTTGGCAGATGTCGCAATTCTGGACAAAGAGTGCAATCTCGCGTTTCCTGCCATGCCACCAGAAATTCTGCTTCAAATCCTGGTACATCTTGGTTCCACCGGGGTGGATAGAATACAAAGTCTCGTGGGCCTCCTTCATAATTAACTGCTTCAAAGCAGGATCTGACGGTACGCAGATGCGTCCCTTGTACCAATGAATACCGTCAGAGTCGATGGTGAACCCAGGGACTTCCTCCTTGTCCAATCTTCTTTTGATGCCCTCAATGCTTTCTTGACCCTTCTGTGCTTCCTTGATCTGCCCCCATAAGGTGGGTTGCAACAGGAGTTGATCGACTGCCCCATAACTGACCACCTCTATACCCATCTTATCAAGCTCTTCCCAGAGTTCTGGCCGTCGAACCTTGATCAGGGAGTTGAATAAACACGGCTGACGGCTAAGGGCATCAGCTACAACATTAGCTTTTCCAGGGTGGTAATGGATGTCCAAGTCATAATCCTTGATGAGTTCTATCCATCTTCGATGCCTCATGTTCAAATCCCTCCGGGTGAAGATGTACTTCAGGCTCTTGTGATCGGTGTAAATTTCGCAACGGTTGCCCATCAGAAAGTGTCGCCAAGTCTTGAGCGCATGAACCACTGCAGCAAACTCTAGGTCATGGGTTGGGTAATTCTGCTCATGCTTGCGGAGTTGTCGCGACGAGTAGGAAATCACTTTGCACTCTTGCATAAGGACACAACCAAGTCCAAGTTTGGAGGCATCGCAATAAACCACAAATTTTTTGGTCACATCTGGCATGGTTAATATAGGTGCGGTAGTAAGGCGCTTTTTCAGTTCCTGGAAGCTGGCTTCACATTTGTCGGTCCAAACAAACTTCTGATCCTTCTTCAGTAGTTGAGTAAGAGGCTTTGCGATGCTTGAGAATCCCTCAACAAACTTGCGGTAATAACCCGCTAATCCGAGAATGGACCTTACTTCAGTCTGGTTGGTGGGGGTTGGGAATTCAAGGATGGACTTGATGTGGGTAGGATCTACAGATATCCCTCCAGCTGAGATAACATGGCCAAGAAACCCTACTTCTTTCAACCAGAACTGACACTTACTGAACTTAGCATACAACTGGTGCTCTCGTAAGGTACCGAGAACCAACCTCAGATGCTCTTCATGCTCCTCTTCTGACTTGGAATAAATCAGGATGTCATCGATGAAGACAACTACAAACTTATCCAAGTATTCCATGAACACCTTGTTCATGAGGTTCATGAAGTAGGCAGGGGCATTAGTTAGGCCGAAAGACATCACCGTATACTCAAACAATCCATAACGAGTGATGAAGGCCGTCTTAGGGATGTCGGATTCTCTTACTTTCAGCTGATGGTAACCGGTGCGGAGATCGATCTTAGAGAAGACACGGTCTCCGTTGAGCTGATCAAACAGATCTTCAATTTTGGGTAGGGGGTACTTGTTTTTAATAGTCACATCATTTAACTTACGGTAATCCACACACAAGCGAGTCGTACCGTCCCTTTTATCCATGAAAATGATTGGTGACCCCCAGGGTGACGCACTAGGGCGAATCATCCCCTTTCTAAGCATGTCATCCAACTGCTTCTTCAGTTTCACCAACTCTTCGGGGTTCATCCGGTAAGGTTTTTGGGCTATAGGACCAGTACCGGGTACTAACTCAATGATGAACTCGATATCCTGATCAGGGGGCATACCGGGTAACTCTTCGGGAAAAACATCCGGGTAACTGCATACTACCGGTACCTCTTCCAAAACGGTTCCAGCAACACTCTTATGGAAATGACCCGAGGTAGAGTAATGGGTCGAGAAGTGTGTAATCTCCTCTCCTTCCGGGGTGGTTAGGGTGACAGACTTGTTAGTGCAATCTATTTTTCCCCGGTTGACTGCCATCCAATCCATTCCTAAAACCACTTCTATTTCTTGCTTTCCTAATATCACTAAGTCCGCATGGAATCGGGCTCCTTGAATTTCCACCGGAGTCTCCTTGCAAGATACAATGGCCTTGGTAGTGGCCCCGGAATTTGCACCCTCATAGGGCGATGCAACAAGGTTGGGACCATACCACTCTTCCTAACAAACGGCTCCGTAACGATCGAATGGGAAGCTCCCGAATCAAAAAAAAACTGAGGCAGGAACTGAGGTTACAAGGAACGTACCCATAACCAGGTTTGGCGCCTCATGAGCTTCTTCTGCACTGATATGATTCAGATGGCCTCGGGTGACAGGGGCTGCTTTCTTTGGGTACGGGTTCTTGCCTCCAGGTGGGCGGGGTGGCCCTTGGTTCATCTTTGTCGCATTAGGGTGACCACCGGCGGGCTGTCTAGTGGGACAATCTCGCGAGAAATGTCCAGGCTGTCCACAAGTAAAACATCCACATGTTGGCTTAGGAGCAGGCGGCCTATAAAAGTTGAGGCCGGGGTTGGAACCACCTCCAGGACGAGGTGCAGACGGGCGAGGGGAGTAGCTGGGTCTTGGTGCAAAGGTTGGAGGCCTTGGTGATGGATAAGAAGGCCTTGGTGGAGGTGAAGGGCGCGGACGGGGATAACTCCCGGCTGGGCTGCTGCTGCTACTGCCTTGCTGCATCTGCTGGCGACGCTTGCGGTTATCAAACGAAGCCTTGCGCTTGTGCTCCATCATAATGGCTGCATCCGCCAGAGACTCCAGGTCGGTGAAAGGCATCACCACCAGGATACACTGCATCTCATCATGGAGCCCATTCAGGAACCTCTCCTTCTTCTTTTCTTCGATATCGGTATCAGTGGGCGCATACCTTGCTAGAGAAGTGAACTTCTCCAAGTACTCACTCCCAGACATACCGCCTTGCTTGAGCTGCAGGAACCTCTCTCGCATGATACTGATGAGTCCTGAGGGCACATAACGCTTCAAGAACTTGGTCTTGAACGCCGCCCAAGCCACAACTTCCTCTGGCGGCAACAGAGCACGAATGGCCTCCCACCATGCTCGGGTAGGCCCAGAGAGGTAGTGAGTGGCGTAGACCACCTTCTCGTTGTCACCCACTTGGGCGACTCTCAGGTTGTTCTCGAGGGTACGGATCAAATCATCAGCATCCAGGGGTACTTCACTTTTGGAGAAGACTGGCGGGTTGGTGTTCTGAAAATCACGCAGCTTGGAACCGGGTTCCTCATTCCCTTGGCCACCATTCTGATTGACGGCAATCTGAGCAAGATGCTGCAGGGTGGCAAGGTTGGCATTCCTCTCAGTGCGAGCTGCCTCGCGGTCCTCCATGAGAAGACGTAGCACTTAAGCCATAGACGGCTCGGGTGGTGGGGGTGGTGGTGGATCCCTTGCCATTCTGAATTTCAGATTAAAACACACATTAATTTTCTTATTAGAATTTTTAAAACAGGTTTTGGGAAAAGAGTTCATCAATCATACACAGCAGCATATAAATTTTAGCAAGACATTACTCATAATAAGACATGATCCACTCCATAGCAAGGTTCCAAAAGCATCATCACATAATTCACAACCGCAAAACACCGAACCGACATAGTCTTACAATAATTCAGACACACACTCATGCTAACTAGACCACACAATCGCATCCACTTATCGCGATGGTTCGGTCCTAACCCAAAAAGGCACTACGCAACTAGCTACTCCACGTCCACGGCAGCGTCACTGTCGAAAGGTGGCTCGTTGGGGTCCTCGTCCTCGGTCATCACAGCCCCTGAGTCCTCACCGTCCTCGCCTCGAAGGTCGTCGTCGTCTTGCCCACTCTCAGGCTCCATATCCATATCCTCCATAGGGTCCTCATCATCAGGCAGCAGATCATCGTTCTCCTTGCTCAGCGCCTCCACCTCGCTCTCCAGCTCGCTAATCCTCTCGTCGCGGTCATCAATGGTGGAGCGGAGCATGTCAACCATACCGTCAAGATGGAACTTGTAGAAGCGAGTAGTCTGGAAACGCGCATAGACGGAACGACGCTCCTTGCGCTCCTTCTTGAGCTCTGCCTGGGACTCCACTAGACGCTCCTCTGAGGTCTTGAGCTTCAGCTCCACGGTCTTCAGCTTGTCCTGAGACGCCTTGAGTTGCGTCTCCAGGTCCTCGATCCTCAGCTCAGCTGCCGAGATCCGCACCTCAGCACCGTCGTGATTCAGACAGCGAAGATCACTCTCGAAACGACTAGTGACCAGCTGGGACTGGGTGTACTCGACGAGGAGCCCCAGCTCGGCCAAGTGGGTCCCGAAAGTGGGGTGGGGACGCGGTGGCACAGGGTTACTCTGCTCGTCCAGGCCAGAGTAAAACTCAAAACGGGTGCCGCCCAGCTCGGTGCTGTGAGCACACACCAAGCGAGCAAGAGCTCTCTGCCGCACGGTGACGAACGCCCCCATCTGCATTCGATGCAAGGGCATCCTCAATCAGCTCCTAGGCGAAGGGTGGCACCAGCGGTCCTCGAAGGATGCACCTCACGGTCCAGGACATCTCGTCCCCAACCATGGGTAGACAGCGTCCTATCAGCAGCTCAGGTAGCGGACGCCTCAAGTGTCGCGTCAGTTGGAGTAGGTCTGCCTGGAACAGACGCGAAACTCAAGTGTCGGGCATAGCTCCCAACTGAATCGACGACGAGAACTCTCCGCTCATCTACACAAAATTTTAAATGGAGGTTGAATTAGTGAAAGGTGCGTAAAATTTTAAACAAGTAAAAACATAAGGTTTAATGCATGTATAATATTAATCAGTAACCAATAACAGAGGGGAGGGGATAGCAGTATATTCTGCACATTTTAAGTATCTCTCCTAAATTTTTAGGAAAACCATTTTTGCGTGACGTCGACGCCCAACGTAGCTAAGGTCTCCTAAGGCCAACGATGGCTCTGATACCAAGTCTGTGAGGGCCCCTCGAAACAAGTCCGAGATGCCCACGTTATGTAAAAGATCATGATCCCAATGATCAGTGCATCGCAATCACATAACCAACATAGGTATCAAAGAGTTACATCATTCAAGTCGTACGAATAAAAGTCTTACAACACATAGACGGTCATACGACCAAAGTCAACAAACCTCGTCACGCAGGACGGAATTAATTAAGATAGCGGAAGCTCGTGGCTACCGACGGCTCTTAACATCTCCGAGCGCTGATCCCACAAGTGCAGTTGACCGGTGACAACTAAGTGGCGTAGTCTTCGTCATACACCTCCTACTCGACGTAGGCCTCCTCATTGTAATCTGGACATTTGAATATCCAGGGACAAAGCCATATGAGTACAATTATGTACTCGCAAGACCACCTCTAGGGTTTTATAGTTTTTCAAGGATATGCAAGTAAAACCCTTTTGGAAAATTAGGATGGCTCCTATATACAACTATAGGGCTTATTTTCGAATACAATGATTTCAAGCATAAAGAATACGACATCTCTATATCTTTGTTGAAGAAAAATATTTAGAGATATAATTCTCTTCTCTTAGATATAGCAAGGACATATCTAAGTACTGAAAACTTTCTGAAAACTTTCTTTTGTAAAAGTTTATCAAAACACTAGGATAGGGGTAACCCTTTTTCCTGACTTGAGATCGGACTGATTGTCTCCCCGAGATCAACCATCTTCACCCAAATTCCGTACCTCCCAGGTACCAACTTATGCCTTCTTGTTTTCCCCCGGAAAACCTTTTATTTCCTCTTTTTAAGAACCAAAATGCCCATACACCTAGATCAGTGGCCTTTCCAACCGTCCATGACCGCGGACGCGGCTATTTGAATAGATTTACACTCTGCAGAGGTTGCACACTTTACCCACACCAATCGGTCCTTCCGCCGTGTCTGCCACGGCCCGTCATACGACTGCATGCGGGGGTCCGGATAACACGATCAAAGCTTTCCACTATGACCACCCTAGTATCGTAGCCTCCCGGTAGGTTTGTTCTCCTCGGCACCGTGTGCTCCACTAGACCTCTTGTTCTTTCCTCGGAACGCCACACCGCCACGTCAGGAGACCTGCCGTAATCGTCCGGCTGCTGATCCGCAGCAGCGTATTGTCTCTTCCGGACGACAACCCGGCTTCGAGGGCCCAGCCCTCATTGAAAGTATGAGATCCCCAACACTAAAACAGACAAGCTTACGGCTAAGACCTACCCATGTCAGGAAGTGTGGTTGCACGGGTTAATTGTTCGAGCGGCTGCTAGGGCAGTACTTTGTTTTTCAAAAACAACTCCAATCCTCCGACTACTCCCAGCAGCTCGGGTTTTCGCAAACATCTCCGATTGCTCTCAGCAACTCGGGTTTTAATAAAACACTTGCTCTCCGATTGCTCCCAGCAACTCGGGTTTTCCTCCGTAAAACAGTTTTATCAAATAGGTCCCCATCCTATAGTTTTGAGGTAAGTAGATGAAGTAGTCTACTAGAAATCTTAATCTTTTTGATGGAGCCTTCAACAACAAGGCTCATCAGGTAAAACTCTTTTTGTAATACCTACAGTATTCTAGCAAATAACTTGGGCCAAACAATATTTTTGTAAAATAGTTTTTGGGTGGCAAGGTACCACAAAAGAAGTGAAACATGCATCATTTTATTTAAAAAACAAAACAATGCTTGATAAAGTAGTAGGATTCATTATAGTGGTGAGGTGGGCTTGCCTTGCTCAGAATATTGTTCCTAGTCTTGTTCTTCTCCGTAGTTGGGCTCAGCTACCTCGTACTGCTCTTCCTCGGTTTGCGGTTCTACCGTAACATGAAAAAGAAACGAGACTAGTGTAAATCCTAAATTGTGAGTTGATAACAATCTAAAGTATAATAACCAACAACAAGCATCACAAAACAGAAAACACAACTAATGCATTTAATTAGTGATCAAGTGTTGTTTATATGAATTATGCATAACTCTTAAGGTACTGCTCCTAAAATTAAACCCTTCTACCACATGACTCCTAACTATCATCTGGAGCTCTGAGAATTAGCTGTGCATGAAAATCTATCACCAAAAAAGAATTAAAAATCAGATAAGAGCTACTGATGTCAAACTCAAATAGAAGATAGATTCCGTTTTATAGATCCCCTGTATGCATAATCAACTTTTATGATGAGATATGAGTTTTCTCTTTAAGTGGAGATTTTATTCATCAAATTTGGATAATCCTATCTCAAGTTATCCCAGTTTTAAAATAAAGTAAACTTCTAACCATTATTTAAGTACATAATATAATATGAATTATTTTGGTGCCAAACCAGTGGGGTAAGTTAGATAAAACCTGTGGCTATTCCACCAAATATCCCCAACATTAATTCATGGACAGAGGTGGCTCAACCAAACAAAACTAGGCATGCAATAATCTCTGAAATAACAAAGATGCATTTCAAGAGAATATCTCCCTGTTTTTCAGAGATTTGCCCAATAAGTAATGAATATTTACTGGAAAAATCTACATTCGTGGCAAATGATACTTCCAACTCATATCTAACACTTCCAAGTGGATTTACCTCAAAAAGTGTTTTCATTTAAGAATTAAAAATCACCAAACACATACTGATGTTATTCTTAGACTAAATACAACTTTTGCTAGAGTAATCTCCTGCATACAAGATTTACCAATCTAGATAGATATTTTCACAAGATTTCCAACAGATCCAAGATTGCATGATTTGGATTTACAAAACACAAGTTATTAAACAAATGGTGAAATATGTACCTTTTACTAGATATATTTTACCACACAACAGGAAATACATTTTGGACCAACTCCAAAGCCACATGCTTGAGAAAATGTGTAGGCATGTTAAAAAATTAACCTCACCATTTTAGCTATCTTAGATTTACCACAGTAAAATAAAAGCTAGACTAAAGATTCACTGGAAAAATAACAGGAATACGAATAAAAGGAAAAACAAGCCGAAACGGCCGGATCTGGCGATGGGCCGCGGGGGCGAACTGGGCCGGCCCGGTCACTGCGCGCGCGCTGTCGAAGCGGTACGCGGCCGTGGATCTGGGATCCTACGGTCTAGGATAGAACGGGCGTGATTCAAAGACAACCGCCGATCTGGAAATCGACGCCCTCCGGCCTTCGTCTACCTCCCGACATGAAACAAGGAGCAGGAGCTCGAACCAACGACGCCGAGCACAAAGGGCTCACCTAGGGCTCGCGTACGGACAAAGCGGGGGTTGGAGGTGGACGCGGCGTTGAAGGAGAGCTCACGGGTGGCCGTGATGCTTGCATGCAACGCCGAAATCCATGGTGGCGACGACGGCGCCTTCCCTGGGTCGTGGACGAACTAGACGCTCCCGAGCTGAAACAAAGCCAAGAGAGGGGGGGTAGGATTAGATCAAGCAGAGGGGAACCCCGGGAACCAACAATGGCGAGGAATGGCGGAGATAAACGAATGCTACGGCTGTTTTCTCCCGTCGGCCACCGAAGGAAGTTTCCTCGTCTACAGGGCAAATGGTGGAGAGAGCTCGATGGTTTTCGCCAGAGGGGAGAGGAGTGGGATGTGGAGGTGCCATGGAGGGGGAGAAATGAGAAGGGGGGAGCTCGGGGTGGCTATAAGAAGTGCCACCCGATCTAGGGTTTGGCTCGGGCAGGAGAGAGGAAGGGGAGGGTCTCCCTCGTTCTTACTGGCTCTGGGGGGCGGTGGAGAGGGGACAGAGAGGGTGCTGGTCGGGATGACTCGACCTAGCCAGTGGGAGGAGAGGAGGGGTGCTCCGGTTGGGTGAAGGAAAAGGGAAAAGAAGAAGAGAGAAGGGGGGGTGACCCAAGTCCATGACATGTGGGGCCAGGGAAAGGAGTGTTCCTCTCTTTTTCCAGTAGGTGAAGTGGAAATGAGAGAGAGAAAAAAAAGGTGAAAGATTGGAGTAAAATGTTCAAATGGTTTTCAAACCCTAAGTTTGAATTATTCAAACATTGATCACAAAAGGAAATAAACCAATTTTCCAAACTCACAACATTGAGTTGAAACTACTGAATTTATAAATGCCCAAGTCAAACATCTCATTTAGCTCTCAAAGAAAAGAAAATTTTTAGTGAGAAGGAAAATAATAACTCAAATGGTCATGTTAATTTGATGGCTACAAAAGCTAGTGATATTCGTGTGCAAACAAGCTCTTTTGAGAGAATTTAGAACAGGGTGTGAAACTATATATGACTTAGATCAAAATGGTTCAGATGCATGTCAAAAACCATTTATGGTTTGATTAATAATAGCTCCTAGTTTGGCTAAGTTTTAACGACCATGAAGATCCTAATAGTTGATATTTTATTTTAGTTGTTGAGGTTTTAGGGTTTCTATCAAACAGGAAGACTAGTGGAACTCAATCAAGAATCATGATTGCAAACAAAATATCTCATGCCTCAAAATTCTACACACATAAAAGTTTTTGCTAAGGTTGAAAATCTAGGATAACACCACAATACTTGAGCTAAGAGAATTGGGGTGTTACATCGACCATTTGTGCTTAGAAATGAGGCCGTTTACCCTACTTTTGGAGCTCATTTGACGGTGGAGGTTTCCGATGATGGTGCTTAGAAAGGGCAAGGCTGAGACGGTGGAGGTTCCCGATGACGAGGACTTGTGGTAGTCCATTTTAGTTATTAGTTGCTTTACTAAGGGCAAGTGCCAATTTAGTTATTAGTTGTTGATATTTTAGTTATTAGTTGCTTTATTAAGGTCAATGGCCTTGTGCTTGACGTCTCAAATTGTGTGTGTAAATCCACTTCAGTTTGCAAATTTTCCGGCGAGTCCACCATTTTTGCTTAAAAATGAGGCCGTTTACCCTACCTTTGGAGCTCATTTGAAACACATTTTTCAGCGAGTCCAACCTCATTTGAAAATTTATATGGATTCAAGCTAGATTTGAGCAAGCTCATCCCTATCCCCAATTGGTTTGCCAAAATACCCATTTGGTTATGACGGGTAACAACCAAAATACTCATTTTGTGTCACTGAGGCAAATGGGGGTGGGCGAGCCAAAATCCCCATTGGGTCCACTCATCAGTGGGTGTACAGCCCTTGTCCTATGTGCACGTCCAATCAGATCGCAGAATGAGCCTCTCGCGGATCACTTGCAGATTCCCTCTCGCGGATATTCGAACGGCTGCATATTCCTTCTAGAGAAATCGGACGGCTGCAGTTCGATCGACATTTGAAATGAGCTTCAAATATTCATAAAATGTCAAAAAAGGAAAAACATGCGCACATAGTCGTCTTATGTCATATACTAACGACTCAAGTTGAAAAACATGGTCTGCATAATTTCAAAAGGATAAGGGCATGGAGATCAGGTGATATCGCATAACTCAAAGGTCTAAGGTTGAAGAGTAGTGGTTTTGGAATTGCAACATGAAATTTTCAAAAACCTCACAAAAGTTTCGTTTTGGAGTGACTAAGAAGGATCCATCCTTATTTTTTCATTTTCATGTTTTAAACTTGTTTAAATGTTGGTCAAACTTAGGTTTGACCGATTTTGAAATAACCATAATAAATTAAAAAATTATCGAAAAATTGAAAAACCGACGCACATAGTCTTAATATGTCATATACTAACGACTCATGTTGAAAAATATGGTATACATACATTCAAATGAGAAGGTGGAGGATGTAATGTGATATCTCATATCTCAAATGTGGAAATGAGAATTGCAACATGATAATTTCAAGATACTCACGAAATTATCATTTAGGACCGACTAAGAATGGTCTAGGCCTAGTTCGCGCACAAATTTTACACAACTGTGCGCCTGTTCGCGCTCAGAGCACGCCGGGCACAATAACAAATATTCATACGATTCAAGTTGATAAACAAGGTTTACACACGTTCAGATCACGTAACTACACAGAGCGTGCAAGTTCACGCCCAGTTCGTGTCTAGATTGCGCTTGCTGTGTTGACACGGAAAGTTCGTGTCCACTCGTCCTCGTCCGGAACGCGTCCAGAGTGCACACTTAAGGTGTTCGACAAAAGTACAATAACTCAGTACATTAAGTACAATAACGCTATATATAAGAGAGGTTCATATTCGAATATCCCTAAGATCATAATACATATGAAGATAACTCTAAGTTCATATATAGCGTACCTGCACTTAAAATAAGGCAGATACCTGTGTATAGTGCAAATCCCTAGATCGATTCGTTTGCACACACAGTTTACGATGTAATGTCACAACAAGGTATTAATTTTATTACATCGATGATCCAGACTTACAAAATATTCAATACAAGTTGCATAGCATAAAGCTAGCTTTGAAAGAGTAAACAACGGAAATACAATAGCAGTGAGTCTCCATCACTTTCATGTTGCCACAGGCGAAAACATGTTGGTTGTAGACTCGAAACCTTTAAACCAAACCTCACTCGTCATCTGAACAATCTGCAATAAGAAAAATACTGCAACAACGTGGGTCAGATTCCATTTAAAATGGAGTCTGGCAAGTGACACTATGGTGGACACTTAATGGAATAACTCTATAGCCTATATGCATATTTGGCTGGTGGAGTTCAAGGCTATTTTGCATAAAGCCAATTTTTCCTAACTTTTGGAAAACACTCTTCTTCTATTTGAGACATATGTGGCATGAGAACCACTGTCTCATTCTACCCTTGTTCACCCATCAAGTTTTAATTTCTGAAGTTGGATTGGTGGAATCCTCCGTTGACGTCCGTGATCAGCTGCTCAAATTGTCCGTAGCGGGGACACGACTAAGTACTTAGTTTTACACTCTGCAGAGGTTGTGCATGTTCACCATTGTACCCATTCAACTCAAACTATCCTTTACACTCTTATAGTGATAAGGAAAAGGAGAAGAATGAGACGAGATCTTTCAGAAGCATTTTCCCTCCCACTCTGGCTTGACCCATTCCACCTAACACCCTCTACGTCTGCTTGTCAAGCCGGAGAAAGTCCATGCAACATAATTGATCAAGCCAGAGCCCATTGGCAAAGGCTGCACTGGAAGCAATCGTCACTCAGAGTTCTTCAGAAGATTCCTCTATTCCCTGGGTGGCCATCCACAAGTGCGCTCTCAGGTGAAAATCACCATGCTCATGGCCCCAAGTATAGTAGGAACTACCTTAGGCGAAGACAACCACAAGCACAGCCCTGAGTAGCCACTCAACATAAACCATTCAACCAATCCACACAGGTGTTTCATTAACTTAGTGGATGTGTACTCTCAGGTGAAAACCACCATGCTCACGGCCCTAAGTAGAATAGAAATTCATCCTAGGCGACGACAACCATGAGCACAGTCCTGAGTAGTCACTTAACATTTTGTAAAACTTTTCATCCATTGCATAGCATCAATATTTCTGCTAAGTATGATATAGGTACCTAGACACAGGAGTAAGGGATTCTACATTGGTTTAGCATAGCAATACTATCCTGCACATGCTTATATAAAAATACACTAAGTAATGCATATAAAAAATAGTAGGAAGTTTATGAGGTGTGCCACTTGCCTTTGAATGTTGTCGTTGTTCACAAACTCTTTTCAACGATACTCGGAACTCTCCGTTCAGTCTAAACAATATAAACAAACAACAATACAACAATCATAAAAAAAAAACACAACACATACAATCATACATAATGAACAAACAAGTTTCATAAACTTCTAAGGAAAACATGTCATGCATGATATGCAAATTATTTCTAAGGACTAGAGATGCATGTCATGCCATGATTTTTTTTTAAGTTAATGCAAGGCAGATAGGTTGGTCAAAATGACTAAGGACTAAGGTCATAGGTTGGATAAAATACTTTGTTTTATATTATCTTGAAATAAGCACTCTAATGGCTTAGTCATGATGTGCTAAAATACTTAGAGAAAATACTAAGCCTATTCTTCAGGGTGATCAACAATTATTAACAACTCTTCGTAAATTGGATATTCACTATAGTGAAAGAGACAGACACCCGGTGTAACATCCCAACATTTTATAATATCCAAAAATCACTTAAATTTAAATTTTTTGTTTTTGATTAAAATAAAACATAAAATAAGAAAACCAACTATGAAAAACTTCAAACTTATTGAAAGAGTTTATTAATTCAGAAATCTCAAGACATCATTATTTTTCAAAGGTTGTTCAAGTTAAACATTTTATTATTCCATTGTATTTCTTAAAAGCTCAATATGTAGTTGTCAAATAAATTACAATCTTGAAACCTTGTTCATGAAATAAATGGTTTCCTTGTAAGTGTTTGATTTCAACAACTCAGCCATAGCTATTCATAAATTAAAATAATATCTACAAGTATTCTTTTAAACTATTTAAAATATGATCTATTTGCCAAATGGTTTTCATTCTTTTAACTAAGTTCAAAACATAGTTTTGGAGATTACAAGTCTATAGTTTATAACCTTAAAACTTCATAGATTATATAATTAATGAGTTATCCAAATAAACATCTAATTAGCTTAAATGATTTTCATTTATTTTCAAAACATAAAATGAGGAATATATCCTATAGAAGAAATGATTTAAATCTAAAATCTTTTCCAAAGTTGTTATGAAGTTTTCAACTGATTTGTCATAATATAAAACTTAATGGTGCACAAAATAAAATTGAATTAAACTTGAATCCATTATAATTTCTATTACTTAAAAAATATTTCTATTCTATAATTCTACTCTTATGCCAAAATAAAGATGAATAATTATAGTAAAATGAGTTTTAATAACTTTATTTCAAACATATTTGAATGTGGGTATTTTACAAATTTTATTTAGCAAAAAGAAAATTTAATTAAGTTATAATTTTAAAATTGATATTAAGTATCAATTTTGTATTAAACCAATATTTCAAATTTATTAATTTTAAAAAGTTTTCAAAACATGCCCACAACTGGTTTAACACAAATATATTAATTTTTAAAAAATTTAGAATTTTATTTGACATCATTTGGACATTTAAATCAAAAGTTATGAATTAATTGGAAAATCAGAAAAAGGAAAATCGCTGACATCAGCGATGACGTCAGCTCCATCTTCAACCTCCGGCTGAGAATCCCGCCGCGATTCCTTTCCAAAATCCGGGCGAGATCGTCGCAGTTTGTTTCTCTCCTCTGCCTCTATTTAAACCCCTCGCTCCCCTCCGTCTTTCCCCTCTCATCTCGCTCAAAACCGTGCCCCCGGGCCGGCAAAATCACTCGCCAGAGCCGCACCCCGCCGCCGCCGTATTCATCCGATTCCGGTGAACAGAGACCATCACGAGACTCCTCTTCACTCCCCTCCTTCATATTTTTGACTGGCGCATCTTCCTAACCCATTCCTGACCTTCCTTCGCAACTAAGCAAGAAGGGAGAGGTCGAGCCGAAGCTCGTCGGCGCCCGAACCCCTCCGGCCGGTCGCCGCGGTCACTCCTGGGAGCGGAGCACGCCACCGACGCGCTCATCCTCCTCGCCTCGAAGCGCCGCGTCCGAAACCGCCCTCCGCGAGCTCGGAGGAGAACGGAAACGACCGGCGCGTCCAAAGCCGACGCCGGCGCCGCCACCATCGCCACCTCGGGTAGCGTACCTGCATTTTAAATAAGGCAGATACCTGTGTATAGTGCAAATACCTGGATCGATTCATTTGCACACACAGTTTGCGATGTAATATCACAACAAAGTATCAATTTTATTACATCGATGATCCAGACTTACAAAATATTCATTACAAGTTGCATAGCATAAAGCTAGCTTTGAAATAGTACACATCGGAAATACAATAGCAGTGAGTCTCTATCACTTTCATGCTGCCACAGGCGAAAACATGTTGGTTGTAGACTCGAAACCTATAAACGAAACCTCACTCGTCATCTGATCAAATCTGCAATAAGAAAAATATTGCAACAACGTGGGTCAGATTCCATAAGAGAATGGAGTCTGGCACGTGAAACTATGGTGGACACTTAATGGAATAACTCTAAAGCCTATATGCATATTTGGCTGGTGGAGTTCAAGGCTAATTTGCATAAAGCCAATTTTTCCTACTCTTTATAAAACACTTTTCTTGAAATAAAGACGAGTATGGCATGAAAACCATAAATCTCATCTTCCCTTGTTCACCCATCAAGTTTTATTTCTGAAGTTGGAATGATGGAATCCTCCGTTGACGTCCGTGATCAGCTGCTCAAATTGTCCGTACCGGGGACACGGCTAAGTACTTAGTTTTACATTCTGCAGAGGTTGTGCACGTTCACCATTGTACCTACTCATCCCAAATTATCCTTTACACACCATTTGTGATAAGGAAAGGAGAAGAATGAGACGAGATCTTTCAGAAGCATTTTCCCTCCCACTCTGGCTTGACCCGTTCCACCTAACATCCCCCTACATCTGCTTGTCAAGCCGGAGAGAGTCCACGCAACGTAATTGATCAAGCCAGAGCCCATATGGCAATGGCTGCACTCGGAGTTCTTCAGATTCCTCTGTTCTTGGGTGGCCATTCACAAGTGTACATACTCCAGGAACCATAGACATGGACCTGAGTAGCCACTCAACAGAAACCATACAACCACTTACCACCCAGGTGTTTCATTCTTAACTTTGTAGAATTTAGATTTTCACAAAACATCATTTGCATAGCATCAATAATTCTACTAAGTATTGCATAGGAACCTAGACACAGGAGTAAGGGAATTCTACACAGGTTTAGCATAGCAATACTATCCTACTCATGCATATAAAATACACTAAGTAATGCATATAGAAATAATAGGAAGTTTATGAGGTGTGCCACTTGCCTTTGAATGTTGTCGTTGTTCACAACTCTTTTCAACAACGAACGTTTGCTCTCCGTTTAATCTAAACAATATAAGCAAACAACAATACAACAATCAACAAACAACAATCATCAAACATACATGCTCATATCTAGTGAACAAACAAGTTTTGTAAAACTTCTAAGGGAAACATGTCATGCATGATATGCAATTTATTTCTAAGGACTAGAGATGCATGTCATGCCCTGAAAATCTTTTAAGTCAATGCAATGCTATTAGGTTGGTCAAATGACTAAGGACTAAAGTCATAAGTTGAATAAAATATTTTGTTTTATATCATCTTGAATAAGCCCTCTAATGGCTTAGTCTTGATGGGTAGAAATATTTAGAGAAAATACTAAGTCATTTCTTCAAGATGATCAACAATTATTATCAACTCTTTGTAAATTGGATATTCACTATTGTGAGAGAGACAGACACCCAGCCAGCCACTTAAGTTGTGGGACAGGTCTCATGTACGTGGACATGTAAGGTTTGTCTCCAGGTCGCTTCATCTCACTATGACGTTAGGATCCAACAAACTTCAAAGATGATAACATCATGATCAAACTTTGTTTAAGTCTAAAAGACAAGATTAGGAAAGAGGGAAAAGATAGAAAGAAAGATGTAGTTGTCCTCCAGGCTTCATCTCTAGACTTGTAACTTTCTTCTGGATGATGTCTTGATTGAGCTCTTGGTAGTCTTGATGAATCTTCAGACTTGATGATTCTTGTATCCTCGAGGCTGGTCTTGGATTTACTTAGTCTTCATGAAGTCTCAGAGGGGAAGAAAAGACAGAGAGAAAGACTTAGAGAATAAAAGGGGGTTGGCCTTCTTGAACTTCTTCTCACTTTTCTTCCAAGTGCTTCTACTCCTTGAAGACATTTCTGAAGTCTTGTTTTGGCTAAGTCCTTCAATGGCCTTCTAGCTCCATCTTGAAAATTACTAAGTGTCTAAGTGTAGCACTTTACCAAAATGCTAAGTTGAGAATACTTCTAACTTAGAGAAAATAATGAAGAGGTTTTCCTATGAGGGATATAATGATATAATGAAATATTTTATGCATGAAATGAAATTTTTAATCACAAGAAAGCATCAAAATAACTTTTGTGATTTCTTTATAAATATGCATGAATTTATAAATGCAATTTAATAAATTTCTATTTTTGGAAAATATAATAAAAGGAATAATCATAAGATTAAAGTTTTCTATGATTAAATTTTTATAATATAATTTAATAAATAGTGTTAATAGACAGGGAGCATTTAATTAAATTTATAGCAATTTGATTTAACCGAGAATAATATTTCTATTAATAGTTATGTTGAAAATACTCAAACTATTCAAATTAAATATATAACTATGAATTCATTCAAATATTACTCAAAAATATTTTATAGCAGTGGCATAAATTTACAAATATTCCAAAGTTTCTAAAACAATTTTATTTGTAATTTTTGAATTTATAGAGTAAAAGTTATGACAAAAATACTCAAATTCACCATTTGAAATTTGAATATTTTAAACTAAGTCAAAATTGAATTTTTGGATAAGTGGTTAAAAAGTTATGACAGATTTAAGTTGCAGGGTCTTTTCTGTAAAACTGGCATTTAAATTAAATCGAGAAAATCATTTTCCACGTGGCAGCTGACTGGACGCTGACGAGGCATGACGAGACGCTGACTGGATCTGACGTGGATAAGTCAACAGATCTGGGCCGTCAGATCTGGATCTGGCGGTCCAGATCTAATCTTACCGATTCGTTCAGATTTTCTAATCTGGGCCGTTGAGATTGGATCGGACGCTCACCGTGTGTGGACAAAAAACCGGCGGCGGGATTTCGCCGGAGACGAGGCCGACGGCGGCGCTGCGCTCGGGCGTGGATGCTCCCGTCGTTGCCGTGCCTTCCTGGGCTCGTGGAGGCGATGGGCGGACGCGGCGCGGCCTGGCGAGGTGGATGGTGACGGTGAGGTTGTCTCGGGCGTCCTCGGACAGCGGAGAGGCGAGGACGAGTGCTGCGGTGGCTCCGGTGAGGTCTGGTCGTGCACGATGTGCTCGAAACACTGCAGGAAACAACCGAACGCGTGACTTAGGAGATGCGCACGAGGACGGCATGGAAGAGGAGAGGGTCAGGGGCATCGGGGAAGGCTCACGTCGCCGGGGAACAAAGAAAAATGGCGGCGGTAGCAATGGAGCTCCGGCGAGCTTTTCCGGCGGCCTGGCGACGTCTTAGGGGCTAGGGTTTGGGGCAAAAGGAAGAGGAGAGCGCGGGGTTTATATAGGCCGAAGGGGGAAAACAAATCCGCGACAATCTCGCTCGATTTTGGAAAGAGATCGCCGGCGTGATTTCCGGCCGGAGGTTGAAGACGGGGTGACGTCAGCGATGACGTCATCCGGAATTTTCTTTTTCATTTTTCTGATTTCTTTTATTTAATTCATAACTTTTGATTTGAATGTCCAAATGAGGTCAAACAAATTTCTAAAAATTTGTAAAATTATTATCTTTCTGTTAAACCAATTGTGGGAGTGTTTTGAACACTTTTCAAAAATAATAATTTCGAAATATTGATTAAATGTAAAATTGACACTTTATGTTTAATTTAAAACTAGGGTTTAATTAATTTTAATTTTGGCTAAATAAATTATACGAAATACCCATATTCAATTATGTTTGGATTTAAGTTATTTAAACTTGTTTTGCTGAAATCATTCTTCTTTATTTTGGCATGATATTAAAGAACAAAATATAACTAATTTGAAGGAAATGGGAAATATAATGAATTCCATTTTTAATTCTAAATGTTTTGTACACCATTATGTTTTATATTATGCTTAATCATTTGAAAAACTTCATATCAACTTTGGAAAAGATTTTAGATTTTATTCTTTTCTTATATAGTATAATATAATCATTTTATGTTTTGTAAATAAATGAAAATCATTGAATCTAATGAAATGTTTATTTGGATAATCCATTAATTATGAATTATATGAAGTTATTAAGATTATAAACTATAGTCTTATAATTTCCAAATTATATTTTGAACTCAGGTAAATGAATCATAATCTTTTGGCAAATAAAAAAAAAGTTTTTAATAGTTTAAAATAACACTTGTAATTATTATTTTAATTTATTTATAGCTAAGGCTAAGTGGTTGAAATCAAATGCTTAAGGAACTTTGATAGTTACTTTTCTTATGCATTTAATGTTTTATTTTAATAAAAAGAAAAGGTTTTAAATTTTAGTGATTTTTGAATATTATAAAATGTTGGGATGTTACAGGCGAGCTCCCGCCGCCACCGCGTGGTCAAGCACTGTGAGCCTTTCGATCTAGATCTGACGGCGTAGATCAGAAGTTTTAAATCGAACTGATACTTTAAATCTGGACCGCCAGATCCAGATCTTATGGCCGAGATCCATCCACTTATCCACGTCAGCACTAACTCAGCGTGCTTAGTCAGAAGCCACGTCAGATCCAGTCAGCGCCCAGTCAACAGATCTAGCACTTTTGCAGAAAAGCCCCTGCATATTCAAACCTTCATAACTTTTTAACCACTTATCCAAATTTGATAAATTTTATATATTTGGAAAGCCCTTGACATGTAGAATATTTTCTACCTGCCAAAATTCAAATGTGACTTAGTTTAAAATATTCAAATTTCAAATGGTGAATTTGAGTATATTTTTCATAACTTCAAATCTATAAATCCAAAAATTCTAAATAAAATTGTTTTAGAAACTTTGGAATATTTGTAATATGATGCCTCTGTTATAAAATACTTTTGAGAATTATTTTAATGATTTAATAGTTATATGTTTAAATTGAATAATTTGAATATTTTTGACCTAACTTTTAATAGAAACATTATTTTTGATTAAATCCAATTGCTCAAAATTTAATTAAATCGCTTCTATATATTAACACCATTTATAAGAAAATTATGTTATAAAAATTATTTCCAATAAAAATTTATTGTATATATAATTCCTTTTATTATATTTTCCAAAAAAAGAAATTAATTAAATTGCATTTATAGCCTCATGCATACTTTATAAATATCACAAAAATTAGTATGATGTTTCTTGTGATTAAAAATTGCATTTCATGCATAGCATAGTTTATTTTGTAGTTATACTTTCCATAGGAAAACTCCTCCATTATTTTCTCTAAGTTGGAAGTATTTTCAACTTAGCATTTAGGTAAAGTGTTATACACTTAGACACTTAGGATTTTCAACATGGATCTAGAAGACCAATGGAGGACTTAGCCAAAACAAGACATCAGAAGTATCTTCAAGGAGTAGAAGCACTTAGAAGAAAATCAAGAGGAAGTTCATGAAGACCAACCAACAATATTTTCTTAGTCTTACTTCCTCTTTCTTTCTTTTCTCCCTTCTTCTCTAGGACTTCATGAACACTAAGTTAAATCCAAGACCAGACTAGGTGATACAAAAATCATCAAGTCTGAAGATTATTCAAGTCTACCAAGAATTCATTCAAGACATCACCAAGGAGAAAGTTACAAGTCTGGAGATGAAGCCTGGAAGACCAACTACATCTTTCTTCTATCTTTTCCCTCTTTCCTAATCTTGTCTTTTAAGACTTAAACAAATTTTGATCATGATGTTATCATCTTTAAAGTTGGTTGGATCCTAGCGGCATAGTGAGATGAAGCGGCCTGTAGATAAACCTTACATGTCCACGTTCATGAGACCTGTTCCACAACTTAAGTGACTGGCCGGGTGTCTGTCTCTCTCACTATAGTGAATATCCAATTTACAAAGAGTTGATAATAATTGTTGATCACCTTATAGACTTAGTATTTTCTCCAAGTATTTATGCACATCATGGCTAAGCCATTTGAGTGCTTATTCAAGATGAGTTATAACAAAGTTATTTTATCCAACTATGACCTCAGTCCTTAGTCATTTTGACACACCTAATTGCCTTGCATTAACTTAAAAGATTTTCATGGTATGACATGCATCTCTAGTCCTTAGAAATATTTTGCATATCATGCATGACATGTTTTCCTTAGAAGTTTAAGAAACTTGTTTGTATGTGTTGTGTTATTTTGTTTTATGATTGTTGTATTGTTGTTTGTTTATATTGTTTAGACTGAACGGAGAGACCCGAGTTCGTTGAAAAGAGTTTGTGAGTAAAGACTTCATTCAAAGGCAAGTGGCACACCTCATAAACTTCCTACTATTTTCTATATGCATTACTTAGTGTATTTTTATATAAGCATGTGTAGGATAGTATTGCTATGCTAAACGTGTGTACAAATTCCTTATTCCTGTGTCTAGGCTCCTATGCAATACTTAGTAGAATTATTGATGCTATGCATATGTTGTTTTGTGAAAACCTAAATTCTACTAAGTTAAGAATGAAACACCGGGTGGTAAGAGGTTGAATGGTTTATGTTGAGTGGCTACTCAGGCCATGTCTATGGTTCCTGGAGTACGTACACTTGAGAATGGCCACTCAGGAACAGAGGAATCTAAAGAACTCCGAGTGACGATTGCTTCTAGTGCAGCCATTGCCAGTGGGCTCTGGCTTGATCAACTATGTTGCGTGGACTCTCTCCGGCTTGACAAGCAGATGTAGAGGGTGTTAGGTGGAACGGGTCAAGCCAGGTGGGAGGGAAAATGCTTCTGAACGATCTCGTCTCATTCTTCTCCTTTTCCTTATCACTATAAGTGTGTAAAGGATAGTTTGGGTTGAATGGGTACAATGGTGAACGTGCACAACCTCTGCAGAGTGTAAAACTAAGTACCTAGCCGTGTCCCTGGTACGGACAATTTGAGCAGCTGATCACGGACGTCAACGGAGGATTCCACCATTCCAACTTCAGAAATAAAACTTGATGGGTGAACCAGGGTAGAATGAGACAGTGGTTTTCATGCCACGAATATCTCGAACATAAGAAAAGTGATTTCTAAAGAGTTAGGAAATATTGGCTTTATGCAAAATAGCCTTGAACTCCACCAGCCAAATATGCATATAGGTTATTAGAGTTATTCCATTAAGTGTCCACCATAGTGTCACTTGCCAGACTCTATTTTTAATGGAATCTGACCCACGTTGTTTCAATATTTTTCTTATTGCAGATTGATCAGATGCCGAGTGAGGTTTCGTTTAAAGGTTTCGAGTCTACAACCAACATGTTTTTCGCCTGTGGCAACATGAATGTGATGGAGACTCACTGCTATTGTATTTCCGTTGTTTACTCTTTCAAAGCTAGCTTTATGCTATGCAACTTGTATTGAATATTTTGTAAGTCTGGATCATTGATGTAATAAAATTGATACTTTGTTGTGATATTACATCATAAGCTGTGTGTGCAAACGAATCGATCCAAGGATTTGCACTATACATAGGTATCTGCCTTATTTAAAGTGCGGGTACGCTTCAGATGGTATCAGAGCAGCCACTTAAGTTTTCAGTAAAGTTGTGGGACAGGTCTCATGTACGTGGACATGTAAGGTTAGTCTCCAGGCCGCTTCATCTCACTATGCCGCTAGGATCCAACAAACATCAAAGATGATAATATTATGATCAAAAATTGTTTAAGTCTAAAGTGAAGGACAAGATTAGGAAAGAGGGAAAAGATAGAAAGAAGGATGTAGTTGGTCTTCCATGTTTCATCTCCAGACTTGTAGCTTTCACCTTGGTGATGTCTTGAATGAATTTTTGTAGACTTGATAAATCTTCAGACTTGATGATTCTTGTATTACAGAGGTTGGTCTTGGAATTAGCTTAGTCTTCATGAAGTCTCAGATAAGAAGGGAGAAAAGAGAGAGAGAGGAAGCAAGACTTAGAAAATATTGATGGTTGGTCTTCTTGAACTTCTTCTTGATTTTCTTCTAAGTGTTTCTACTCTTTGAAGATACTTCGGAAATCTTGTTTGGGCTAAGTCCTTCATTGGTCTTCTAGCTCCATGTTGAAAATTCTAAGTGTCTAAGTGCATAACACTTTACAAAAATACAAAGTTGAAAATAATCCTAACTTATGCATGCACTTTTTAATGGGGAAGGAGTTTTCCTATGAGAAATATATCTATATGGGAAAATAAGTTATGCATGCAATGCACTTTTCAATCATAAGAAACATCATAAAAAATTTGTGATATTTATAAAAAATACATTAGGCTATAAATGCAATTTAATAAATTTCTATTTTTGCAAAATATAATAAAAATAATAATATAAGATTAAAGTTTTCTATGATTAAATTTTTATAACAATATTTTATAAATGGGGTTAATAGATAGAGGGCTTTTAATTAAATTTATAGCAATCGGATTTAATCAAAAATAATGTTTGTATTAAAAGTTATGTAAAAAATAGTCAAACTATTCAAATTAAACATACAACTATTAAATCATCAAAATAATACTCCAAAATATTTTATAATAGAGGCTTCATAATACACATTTTGTAAAGTTTCTAAAACAATTTTATTTGCAATTTTTGGATTTATAGATTTAAAGTTATTACAAATATACTCCAATCATCGATTTGAAATTTGAATATTTTAAACTAACTCAAATTTGAATTCTAACAGATCTAAATTATTCTACATGTCAAGGGCTTTCCAAATATATAAATTTATCAAATTTGGATTAGTGGTTAAAAAGTTATGAAGGTTTGAATATGTAGGGGCTTTTCTGCAAAAATGCCAGATCAGTTGACTGGGTCGTTGACTTGATCTGACGTGGCGCTGACTGTGCTGCTGACGCGGATCTGACGTGGCAACATCCTTTTGGCCCATACCCCTTCGCTTAAGTCGTTTGTCTCCAGCCGTCGGATCGAGATCTAAAGTCCTACGACTACTGCTAGTCCGATCTACGCTACACCATAGATTGGAGATCGGACGGCTCACCTCGCTCCGACCGGAAGTGGCGGCGGAATGTCGCAGGAGACGAGGAAGGAGGCGGCGCTGGAGCTCGGGCGTTGGGGAAATCGTCGCTCCGGTGGCTCCTGGAAGCGAGGGGGAGACGGAGGCGACCGACACGACGTGGCGGAGGCGATGCAGTGCTTTTCCGCCACGCGCGGGTTCTAGAACGGACGGGCACGCAAGATCTCCGGCGACCTCCGGTTGATCTCGAATCTGTGGTTGCAATGCTGCAAAAATTTGAATAAGGGCATCACGTGGTGCGCAAGGTCCAGGGAAAGAGGAGGAGGGGGTCTCGGGCACGAGGGGGCGGCTCACCTCGTTGGGAATCGAAGAAACGCGGCGGCGGTTACGCGGAACTCCGGTGAGCTTTTTGCGCAGCCTCACGGCATGATACAGAGGGGAAGGAGAGGGGAAAAACGGAGGAGAGCGAGGGCTACTTATAGGCCAGATCGGCCGAAGGAAATCACGCAAATTGCGCATGGATTGGAGCCGGATTTGGAAAGTAAGCTCAGGAGTGATTTTCGTGCGGGAGGAGGAAGAAAGGGTGACGTCAGCATGACGTCAGCGATTTTTTATTTTCTTTTTCTGATTTTTTATTTTATTAATATCTTTTGATTTTAGTGTCCAAATGATGTCAAATTAATTTCTATAAATTTGTAAAATTCATATCTATGCTTTAAAACATTAGTGGGTATGTTTTGAAAACTTTTTAAATTTAATATTTTTGAAATATTGGTTTAATACAAATTTGACCCTTAATTTCAAATTTGAAATTATAGCTTAATTAAATTTCCTGTTGACTAAATAAAATTTATAAAATACCCTCATTCAAATATTTTTAACTTTAAGTTATTTAAACTCATTTTCAAATACTAAATTCATTTTTGGCTTTAGTATAATCTTAAATAGTATAAAAAAACTATATGAAAATGAAAAAGGGAAATATAATGTATTCATTTTTAATTCAAAATAATTTGTGCACCATTATATTTTATATTATGATAAGTCATTTGAAAACTTCATAACAACTTTGGAAACGATTTTAGATTTAATTCATTTCTTATATAGAAAATATATTCATGAAAATCATTTTATGTTTTGAAAATAAATGAAAATCATTTAAGCTAATGAAATGTTTATTTGGATAATTCATCAATTATAAAATCTATGAAGTTATTAAAGTTATAAACTATAGGGTTCAAATTTCAACACCATGTTTTGAACTTAGTTGAGAGAATGAAAACCATTTGGCAAAATAGATTATGTTTAAAAAGTTTAAAAGAACACTTGTAAGATATTATTTTAATTTATGCATAGCTATGGCTAAGTGGTTGAAATCCAATATTTGCAAGAAACTTTTATTTACATGAAAATGGTTTGAAAATTTCTAGCACATTTGTCAAATTAGATATTGAGGTTTTAAGAAATACAATGGATAATAAAATGTTTAACTTGAAACAACTTTTGAAAATCATGATAAATTGACATATTTGAAATATTAAACTCTTTCAATATGTTTGAAGTCTTTCATAGTTGGTTTCTTATGAATTTTAATATTTTATTCTAATCAAAAACAAAAGTTTTAAATTTTAGTGATTTCTGAACATTATAAAATGTTGGGATGTTACAGACTACCACCCTTAGAAGGAATCTCGTCCCCGAGATTCGGAGAGGCTAGAAAGAAAAGCAAATACTTGGAATGATCCTGATAACTCGAGAGGTTTTGAGAAATGTTACTTCTGACGTGGAAACTTGAAAATTGGCAGGGAAGGATTTTTCTAATTGGGGAGGCTAGAAGAAAGACGGTTTGGGATCTCCAGGTTAAGGTAACGGGGTTTAAATCAATTTGGGTGGCTACCACCCTTAAAGAAAAGTTTTCTTGAAAGTTAAACAGTCTAACTGATACAAGAAGATAAAGCCAAATCATTACAAATAACGTCTAACAAATATCAAGCTACAAGGTTCAAACACAAGCAAACACAAAATTTCAAACTTCTTTTGAGAAATCGATCTAATCGTTTATCGAATCGAAACACACCATTGTCATGGAAAGACAACATTGATAGTACTATCGTACCACAATTTGATAGGTCAATACATCAATGGATCTCGTTATTCTAATGGGTAGGTGGTCTAATCTATATTTTTCTTGAGTGCTTCAAGTTCTTGTTCAACTTTCTTGAATATCTTTGAAGTGTTGGCCAAATCCTGGTTCTTCAGTGGTGTTCCATGCATGTAGAACTTCATGATGAACCGTAGCTCTTCCATATGAGGCAGCAGAATCAGACTTAGACTATAAGAACATGGTCATCTAGAGTAAGATAAGAATTTATAGAATGTTGATAGTAGATGAGAGTACAAGAAAATAAAATGAAAACTTTTGTTTTGAATAACTGAATGAAAATAGGTTTTCAATCCTATGGCCAAATCCTATTTCTATACAAACCTAGGGTTTCGAACCTACAGGCAACACAGTGGTCTGATACCATCTGTAGCGTACCTGCACTTAAAATAAGGTAGATACCTGTGTATAGTGCAAATCCCTGGATCGAGTCGTTTGCACACACAGTTTACGATGTAATATCACAACAAGGTATTAATTTTATTACATCGATGATCCAGACTTACAATATATTCAATACAAGTTGCATAGCATAAAACTAGCTTTGTAAGAGTAAACATCGGAAATACAATAGCAGTGAGTCTCCATCACTTTCATGTTGCCACAGGCGAAAACATGTTGGTTGTAGACTCGAAACCTTTAAACGAAACCTCACTCGTCATCTGAACAATCTGTAATAAGAAAAATATTGCTACAACGTGGATCAGATTCCATTTAAAACGGAGTCTGGCAAGTGACACTATGGTGGACACTTAATGAAATAACTCTATAGCCTATATGCATATTTGGCTGGTGGAGTTCAAGGCTATTTTGCATAAAACCAATTTTTCCTAACTCTTTGGAAACCACTTTTCTTCTATTCGAGACATTTGTGGCATGACAACCACTGTCTCATTCTACCCTTGTTCACCCATCAAGTTTTAATTTCTGAAGTTGGAATGGTGGAATCCTCCGTTGACGTCCGTGATCAGCTGCTCAAATTGTCCGTACCGGGACACGGCTAAGTACTTAGTTTTACACTCTGCAGAGGTTGTGCACGTGCACCATTGTACCCATTCCACCCAAACTATCCTTTACACACTTATAGTGATAAGGAAAAGGAGAAGAATGAGATGAGATCTTTCAGAAGCATTTTCCCTCCCACTCTGTCTTGACCTGTTCGACCTAACACCCTCTACATATGCTTGTCAAGCCGGAGAGAGTCCACGCAACATAATTGATCAAGCCAGAGCCCATTCGCAATGGCTGCACTGGAAGCAATCGTCACTCGGAGTTCTTCAGATTCCTCTGTTCCCTGGGTGGCCATCCACAAGTGCGCTCTCACGTGAAAACCACCATGCTCATGGCCCCAAGTATAGTAGAAACTACCTTAGGCGAAGACAACCACAAGCACAGCCCTGAGTAGCCACTCAACATAGACCATTCAACCAATCCACCCAGGTGTTTCATTAACTTAGTGGACGTGTACTCTCAGGAGAAAACCACCATGCTCACAGCCCTAAATAGAATATAAATTCATCCTAGGCGATGACAACCATGAGCACAGTCCTGAGTAGTCACTTAACATTTTGTAAAACTTTTGATCCATTGCATAGCATCAATATTTCTGCTAAGTATGATATAGGTACCTAGACACAGGAGAAAGGGATTCTACACAGTTTAGCATAGCAATACCATCCAACACATGCTTATATAAAAATACACTAAGTGATGCATATAGAAAATGGTAGGAAGTTTATGAGGTGTGCCACTTGCCTTTGAATGTTGTCATTGTTCACAAACTCTTTCCAACGATACTCGGAACTCTCCGTTCAGTCTAAACAATATAAACAAACAACAATATAACAATCATAAAACAAAACAACACAACACATACAATAATACATAATGAACAAACAAGTTTCATAAACTTCTAAGGAAAACATGTCATGCATGATATGCAAATTATTTCTAAGGACTAGAGATGCATGTCATGCCATGAAAATATTTTAAGTTAATGCAAGGCAGATAGGTTGGTCAAAATGACTAAGGACTAAGGTCATAGGTTGGATAAAATACTTTGTTTTATATCATCTTGAAATAAGCACTCTAATGGCTTAGTCATGACGTCCTAAAATACTTAGAGAAAATACTAAGTCTATTCTTCAAGGTGATCAACAATTATTAACACCTCTTCGTAAATTCGATATTCACTATAGTGAGAGAGACAGACACCCGGCCAACCACTTAAGTTGTGGGACATGTCTCATGTACGTGGACATGTAAGGTTAGTCTCCAGGCCGCTTCATCTCACTATGCCGGTAGGATCCAACAAACTTCAAAGATGTTAATATTATGATAAAAAATTGTTTAAGTATAAAGTGAAGGACAAGATTAGGAAAGAGGGAAATATAGAAAGAAGGATGAAGTTGGTCTTCCAGTTTTCATCTCCAGACTTGTAGCTTTCCCCTTGGTGATGTCTTGAATGAATTTTTGTAGACTTGATAAATCTTCAGACTTAATGATTCTTGTATCATAGAAGCTAGTCTTGGAATTAGCTGAGTCTTCATGAAGTCTCAGATAAGAAGGGAGAAAAGAGAGAGAGGAAGCAAGACTTAGAAAATATTGCTGGTTGGTCTTCATGAACTTCTTCTTGATTTTCTTCTAAGTGTTTCTACTCCTTGAAGATACTTCTAAAATCGTGTTTTGGCTAAGTCCTTCATTGGTCTTCTAGCTCCATGTTGAAAATTCTAAGTGTCTAAGTGCATAACACTTTACAAAAATACTAAGTTGAAAATAATCCTATGAGAAAATGGGGAAGGAGTTTTCCTATGAGAAATATATCTATATGTGAAAATAAGTTATGCATGCAATGCACTTTTTAATCATAAGAAACATCATACAAAATTTGTGATATTTATAAAAAATGCATTAGGCTATAAATGCAATTTCATAAATTTCTATTTTTGCAAAAAATAATAAAAGGAATATTATAAGATTAAAGTTTTGTATGATTAAATTTTTATAACCAAATTTTATAAATGGGGTTAATAGATAGAGGGCTTTTAATTAAATTTATAGCAATTGGATTTAATCAAAAATAATGTTTGTATTAAAAGTTATGTAAAAAATAGTCAAACTATTCAAATTAAACATTCAACTATTAAATCATCAAAATAATACTACAAAATTTTATAACAAAGGCATCATAATACACATTTTATAAAGTTTCTAAAACAATTTTATTTGCAATTTTTGGATTTATAGATTTAAAGTTATTACAAATATACTCCAATCATCCATTTGAAATTTGAATATTTTAAACTAACTCAAATTTTAATTCTAACAGATCTAAATTATTCTACATGTCAAGGGCTTTCCAAATATATAAAATTTATCAAATTTGGATTAGTTGTTAAAAAGTTATGAAGGTTAGAATATGCAGGGGCTTTTCTACAAAAATGCCAGATCAGTTGACTGGGCCGCTGACTGGATCTGACGTGGCGCTGACTGTGCTGCTGACGCGGATCTGACGTGGCAAGATCCTATTGGCCCATACCCCTTCGCTTAAGTCGTTTGTCTCCAGCCGTCGGATCGAGATCTAAAGGCCTGTGGCTACTGCTAGTCCGATCTAATCTACACCATAGATTGGAGATCGGATGGCTCACCTCGCTCCGACCGGAAGTGGCGGCGGAATGTCGCCGGAGACGAGGAAGGAGGCGGCGCTGGAGCTCGGGCGTTAGGGAAACCGTCACTCCGGTGGCTCTCGGAAGCAAGGGGGCGACGGAGGCGACCGACACGACGTGGCGGAGGCGATGCCGTGTTTTTCCGCCACGCGCGAGGTCTAGAACGGACGGACACGCAAGATCTCCAGCGACCTCTGGTTGATCTCGAATCCGTGGTTGGAATGCTGCAAAAATTCGAATAAGGGCATCATGTGGTGCGCAAGGTCTAGGGAAAGAGGAGGAGGGGGTCTCAGGCGCGAGGGCGTGGCTCACCTCGTCGGGAATCGAAGAAACGTGGCGGCGGTTACGCGGAACTCCGGCGAGCTTTTTGCGCAGCCTCACGGCACGAAACAGAGGGGAAGGAGAGGGGAAACCGGAGGAGTGCGAGGGCTACTTATAGGCCAGATCGGCCGAAGGAAATCACCAAATTGCGCATGGATTGGATCCGGATTTGGAAAGCAATCTTGGGAGTGATTGTCGTGCGGGAGGAGGAAGAAAGGGTGACGTCAGCATGACGTCAGCGATTTTTCTTTTCTTTTTCTGATTTTTCATTTTATTAATATCTTTTGATTTTAGTGTCCAAATGATGTCAAATTAATTTTTATAAATTTGTAAAATTCATATCTATGCTTTAAAACATTAGTGGGTATGTTTTGAAAACTTTTTAAAATTAGTATTTTTGAAATATTGGTTTAATACAAATTTGACCCTTAATGTCAAATTTGAAATTATAGCTTAATTAAATTTCCTTTTGACTAAATAAAATTTATAAAATACCCTCATTCAAATATGTTTAACTTTAATTTATTTAAACTCATTTTCAAATACTAAATTCATTTTTGGCTTTAGTATAATACTAAATAGTATAACACAACTATATGAAAATGAAAAAGGGAAATATAATGTATTCATTTTTTATTCAAAATAATTTGTGCACCATTATATTTTATATTATTATAATTCATTTGAAAACTTCATAACAACTTTGGAAACGATTTTAGATTTATTTCATTTCTTATATAGAAAATATATTCATGAAAATCATTTTAGGTTTTGAAAATAAATGAAAAACATTTAAGCTAATGAAATGTTTATTTGGATAATTTATCAATTATAAAATCTATGAAGTTATTAAAGTTATAAACTATAGGGTTGAAATTTCAACACCATGTTTTGAACTTAGTTGAGAGAATGAAAACCATTTGGCAAAATAGATTATGTTTAAATAGTTTAAAAGAACACTTGTAAGATATTATTTTAATTTATGCATAACTATGGCTAAGTGGTTGAAATCCACTATTTACAAGAAACTTTTATTTACATGAAAATGGTTTGAAAATTTCTAGCACACTTGTCAAATTAGATATTGAGGTTTTAAGAAATACAATGGATAATAAAATGTTTAACTTGAAACAACTTTTGAAAATAATGATAAATTGAGATATTTGAAATATTAAACTCTTTGAATATGTTTGAAGTCTTTCATAGTTGGTTTTCTTATGCATTTTAATATTTTATTCTAATAAAAAACAAAAGTCTTAAATTTTAGTGATTTTTGAACATTATAAAATGTTGGGATGTTACATCATAATTCGATGAAAATAAAAAGGCTGATACATGAGTGTTCAAACAAACAGACAGAGCTCCCTCTGTAGCAGCTGCTCTTTCTTGGCCCTGCAGGAACACCCTACTGGCCTCGCTTGGCCATCTCAACAGTGAGGAGCTCCCTGTGTAGCAGCTGCTCTTTCTTGGCCTTCTCCACCTTTTTGTCGAGGCGCTGCTGAAAGTGCATGGTTGCCCCCATGCGTGGTTTTGGTAATTAATGAAAATCCTTATGGACTAATGTTTACATTGAGATATTGTTTATAGATCTTGTCCATGGGAAACTATAGGAGTTCATGTATTGGACTCTTCAAGATGACTTAATGACCAATGCTCTATTCAAGGATTTATATGATGAATGGTCATGTGTAGAGTTGAGCTCATTGCAAGTATGGCTTGGAATAGAAGATTGAGTGAACAATCATGTTTACCTCCAAGCCATCATACATATCAAGAGAAGAAGATGAAGTGCAAGTTCAATATGATGCATATCGGAAGATATCCTTTCATTGAAGCTTGCAAAGGAGTATGGGGGAGCATTTGGAGAAGTCTTCATCAAGCATGTGCTAGCAAGCACAATCAAGAAAGGTGTTTCAACTTGAGAGAGTCAAGATCTTCATCATCGAGCTCAAGTGGAATGCGTAAGGCAAAGGTATGATCTTGATAGATTTTAGCTCTTACCGGTCTCATGGTGTTAGTAGGAGACCGGGTTTTAGGATAGATGGCGTACTATCAAGAGGGGCTCTCAAGTGAGTAAATTGATCGCATTGTTGTGGAGAGCTCAAACCTTTGCATACTTGGCTTCTCATATTTCTTGGTTCTTATTTGGATTTTATTGTGGTGAGAAATTAGAGCTTGCTTCATCTCCATGTCAAGCTCTAGTTCACCGAAAACAGTTTTACTTTGGAAAACTTGTTGTGTTTTTGGTGGCGGAAATATTGCCGGTTCAACCGTGAGGAAAGTCCCACACCTTTCCATGTATGGTGATTTTACTCTATTTATGGGATGCAATATTTCCCAACACCTTTGCGTTTTAGTTGAATGCTTTTCTTCGCTATCTTCCCAACAAAAGTGGTCTCACCTCATTCTGAGTTCATTCGCAAAAGTTATAGCAGTTTTCGTGTTCAGCTTTGCTGCAGTTTTTCTTAGGCCGGAGTTTCCGGTCCCCAGGACCGGAGTCTCCGGACTCAATGTTTTTCCTCCAAAGCTGCTTTGAAGTTGTTCAGCCCCTGGTGGGGGGCGGAGTTTCCGGCCCTAAAGGCCGGAGTTTCCGCCCCTGGATGAACTTTCCGGCCCAGGGCACCGGAGAGTTTGCCCAAGCCTCGGATGTGTTGACGGTGTTCAGCCCCTGGTGGGGGCCGGAGTTTCCGGTCCTAGTAGGCCGGAGTTTCCGGCCCTAGTGACCGGAAACTCCGGTGTGACGCTTTCCTGCAACGGCTCTTTTTCGTGGGACCTATAAAAAGGCCCCTTCTTCCCCAGAGAGAGCAGCTCTTCCAAGCACGAATTTTCCCCCTCTCTCTCCTCCATTGTTGACCTTGGAAAGCTTGCCCCTCTCCCAATTCCTGCCATGATTCTTGCATATCTTTGAGGGATTTGAGAGAGGATATCTAGATCTACATTTCCACCAATCCATCTCTCCTCTAAGTGAGGGGAACCTAGTAGATCTTGCTCTTGGAGTTCTTGGTGCATCTCCTCTTTGTTCTTCCTCTCTTATCCCCCCATAAGAATTTGTGGCTTTGTTGGAATTCGAGAGTGAAGGATTTGAGCACTTGTGCTCTTGCCTTTTGCACTTGGTGCATCGGTTTGCTCTCCACGAGGATTCGTGGAAGTTGAAAGTTTGTGAGCTTGTTACTATTGGGTCCTTGGACCCTAGACGCCTTTGTGGTGGTAGGACCCTTGTGTGGTCACTTGAAGCCGTTCGGGAGCCCCCAATCCCATTGTGGGTTGTGCCCCGGAATGTTGTTGGAGGCCGTTCGGGAGCCCCCAATCCCATTGTGGGTTGTGCCCCGGATTGTTGTTGAAAGGCTCCGGATTCCGCCTCGAAGGAATTCCGATAGTGGAAGGTGAACCAAGCCTTTGTGGTGCGGTTCATCGGAGAAGAAGGTGAAACCTTTGTGGTTATTGAACCGTTGTGTCGGTTCACACCTCTCCAACGAGACGTACTCCCTTAACAAGGAGGAACTCGGGAATACATCCTCGTCTCCGCGTGCCTCGGTTATTTCTATACCCGAGCTTTTTACTTATGCAATTTACATTGTGATAGCCTTCGTGCTTGAAGTATTCTATAGCTATCACCTTGTTGTTTGTTTTTATTAGCATAAGTTGTTGGTGCACATAGGTGAGCCTAGTTTATTTAGGTTGTCGGCTTGTTAATTTAAACACCTAGTTTTATTCCGCAATTATTAAGCCTAAACCGGAAAAGTTTTAAACCGCCTATTCACCCCCCCCCCTCTAGGCGACATCATTGTCCTTTCAGCTGCTTCTCCAGCGTCACAGCTTGGTTTTCCAGGGCTAAAGCTTCATTCCGCGCCAGGTTGTTCTCCATGTGGAGGGCCAAAACCTTCTCATAAAGCTTTAGGTTGTTCTCCACCTTGACCTTCACCTGGTCGGACAGCTTCTCAGCGAAGTCCGAGGCCATGAGGAACAGCTCTCTAGCTTCCACCATCTCGTCCATGTACTGATTAGCTTTCTTCAAGGCTGCAACTAGTCGTTCTTGTAAGTCCTCAATCGACTACATGAGGGAGGCGATCACCGACACCTCCTCCGGAGTGCGCTCTGCCTCCGCTGCATTATCCCTGCTCACATAATCCGAATATTTATGATGTTAACAAACCATGAGACCGGATGTAAACAACATATGCAACCGTAAGGAACTAACAATCGGAATCAGACCACACGTACATCATGGTAGCGGAGCGCTTGAGCAGTGATGCCATGGATGGTGAAGCCGCAACGAGTACAAGAATTTGGATGAGTGGCGGCCTCGGGAATATTGGAGGATGAAGTACATACGGGAGGGGGTGTGCACCTCTATATATGCGAGACTGGAGGATGAAGTACCCCACGAACTCGTTTTCCCACGCCACACAACTGCACGTTTCCCACTTACTCGCTTCCCGCGCGTTTCCCACTTACGCGCTTCCTGGGGGTGCCGGACATCGTCCGAACATGGCCTCCGAGAGGTGCGGCCCACCCGTCATACATATACGGCGCGAGGCTATGCTGTAAATTGCGCCGGTGTGTACGAGGCCGTTACGCACGCCTTAATGGCGACGCGTTTCTACAGGCGACGAAGCGACGAGCCGGCTAGCCGTCTACGGCACGCCTCGAAATTACGCCGGCGCCCAGCCTTTCCGGCTTCGCAAGCGTCCGCGTGGCTGTATCTCGTCGCCACCGCAATAACTCCAACGCGACGCATGCTCACCCACCCGCCGCTTCCCGCCCAGTGCCACCGCTTCCCGCCTCCGTTTCCATCCCCTCCCCGCCTATATAACTCCTCCGCCGTGCCCGCAGACTGACTACAAAAACTCTTCCACCGTGCCCGCAGCCTCCAAAGCCAACACCATGCCTCACCGCCTCCAGACCACCTGGGCCACCCTCAGCCACGACCACCCTTTGGGGGAGGAGAACCAGCCGGAGCAAGCGCCATAGCTTTAGGCTATCGGCGACATCTTGCCCCTCGACTGGGCGGACGTCGCCGTGGAGGACCAGGAGGAGGAGCCGCCGCAAGAGCAGGAGCTGCCACTGTCACTGTGGCCCGACCAGGTGGCCACGGTGAACTCCATCGATACCTTGGATGAGGCGGTTGATGACTTAACAGAGTCGGTTGATGTCTATGCAGAGGAGGTTGATGACTTCGCGGAGGCGGTTGATGTCTACGCGGAGGCGGTTACTGACGCGATGAACTCCATCGACGCCTACTTGGCCGCCAAGCGCGCGGTGTACGATGACCTCAACGCCATGGCGGCAGAGCGCGCGGCGAACCGGCCTCGATGGAGGCCGCCCAAATGGTGGTTGTCTCCGACCTGCGGGCCAGGCGGAGAGCACGCTACGAGGCAGGCCAGGGCGACCTAGACGGAGTTTAGAGTAGGGCTATTTAGTGTATATTAGGGCTAGTTAGGGTTCAAATTCGAAAACAGCCGACCAACAGTATTAAAATGGAGCCGCGGTATTACTAATTCATCCAACGGTCCATTTCGAAAATAGCCGACCAAATCCCAACCGAGCCGCACACTAGCCGAGCCGCGGAAATTCCAGCCGAGCCGCGCCAGGCCGACCCCACCAGTCAGGCCAAGTGCGGGTCAAAGGAGGCTGACCAGAGGGAACCGAGCGTTTGGGCGATATGCGAGCAAGCCAGGGCACAGAAAAGAGAAACAGCGCAGGTATGGCACAGACCGATAAAACTCAGCTAGGTATGGCACATAACCAATTGTCCCTTTAATGATCTACAAGATTATGAATCATTTAATTATACCATCCACCACATTTAGCATTTTCTGTTCTCAACCAAACACCAATCAACTTATTTAAAAGATAAACTCTCCAAGTAATTAAACAATGAGGTATGATAATATAATATAACAAGGCTAACAACTCTAACAAGAGATGCATGAAAAACAAGAGCTAGAAAGCAAACAATAACATGAAAAGAATACTGAACGAATATAAGCGAAGAATACGAGTATTCATAAGAAAAAGCGGAGCGTGTCTCTCTTCCACACAAAATAATGCTAGGATCCATTTTATTCAGAGAATGAAAATAACAAAAACAAAAACAAACAGACGCTTCAAGACAAGCACATAAAATGTGACGGAATTAAAATATAGTTTCACTAGAAATGACCTGATAGTTTGTCGATGAAGAAGGGGATGCCTTGGGCATACCCAAGATTTGACGCTTGAGTAATCCTTAATTATATTGGGTTGGACCACCGGGGCATCCCCAAGCTTGGCGTTCTATCCTCTCGATCACACTATATCATCCTTCTCTCTTGATCCTTGAAAACTTCCTCCACACCAAACTTAGAGTAAACTTCATTAGAGGGTTAGTGCACAAAAAATTATGATATTTTGTAGAAACACAATTTCCACCAATTTTACTGGACATTAGCTACAGCCACTGATACTTCAAAGGATAAAAAGATCCAATAAAAATAGCAAAAGAGGCATTGCAAAATAAATGGCAGAATCTGTCAAAAACAGAACAGTCCGTAAAGACGAATTTTTTCAAGGGACTTAACTTTCTCAGATAAGAAAACTCAAAGCTAATGGAAGTTGCGTATACATCTGCAGATTATGAACAAAAAAGGGCAGATTTTTATGACGTTCCAGTGAATTGTTATGAATTTAACGATGAATGGAAGAAATATGTTTATGCGCAGGAATTGAAATTTAACATCAACTTCCAACTAGAGACTTAACTTGACACAACATTGCAATAAAATAAAGATACAAAGGAGTTGCCACAGGGGTAGGACAAGTCCTTGACACAAGCAAAATAAATTAAAATAACAGAAAATAAAAAGTGGGTTGTCTCCCATAAGCGCTTTTGTTTAAAGCCTTTGAGCTAGGGACAAAAAGTGAAACTCAAGTATTATCAAGAGATGAAGCATCAACTTCGATAATTTCCTCCAAAACATGGTTGATTGTAATAGGTGTTTTTGGTATCCATGAGTGTGTTCTATTATGTAAACCGTCACTTTTAGGCATATTGGGAGGTTTGGGTTTGGGAATATAAATGAACTTTTGCTCCCTTCCTATAAAATCATTATCTCTCTTAGTTTTAATAGAAGCAAATGTTGAAACTAAAGTTTCCATAACATCTTCTAATTCATAAATTCTATGATTATGAGTATCAAGGGTGTTGCTTGTTTCTAAAGTAGTGGCATCTATTGATTCATTACCCTTGCTGGCTTTGTCAAGAAAGGTTTAATAATATGTTCCAAAGTGATCTCAGTTTTAACTTCTCTAGTAAGGGGTCGTGATCCTACCAAACTTTCAATTAAGTTGCAGGCTTCAAAAGCAGGTGCACCAATAAAGTTACCCCCCCGTAAGACTACCAAGAACATACCTATACCAACTAGTACCAACATAAAAATTCCTAAGGAGGATTAAAGTGGAGTGTTTCTTAGTGCATTTTTATGAGCATCATTTATCCTATACCAAGCATATTTTAAACTTTCTCCTCCTTATTGTTTAAACGAACGAACTTCAACTTTAGGACTACCCATTTTCAGCAATTTATAGCCAAACCGAAATAACAAAACAAGCAAAAATAACACAAACCGAAATAAACAAGAGCAGCAAAACTGAAAATAAATGACAAAACCGAAATAAAGAAAGTAATGCAAGTAACTAATTTTTTGTATTTTTTGAAATTAAGAAAACAAAACAGTAATAAAAATAAACTAAGCAAGACAATAACAAAATAAAAAGATTGGAAGTGCGAATACTCCCCTCGTGAAGGAATGCTCAAATCTCCCCGGCAACGGCGCCAGAAATCCTTGATGCTTTCTAAAGATGGTTGGTGAACCCCAAGAGGAAGGTGTAAAGTAGTGCAGCAGCAAGATTCTCCTCAGTTATGAAACCAAGGTTATCGAAGCAGTAGGAGATGAGATTTTCCCCCGAGGTTGTTGGTAGCTGACGTTGGCACGGCGCCACACCGGTGTCAGCAACGAACGTGGAGTCTGCACACAAACAATCAAAGTATTTTGTCCCAACTCAACGGTGAGGGTGTCAATCCCACCGGCTTGCTGAAACAAAAGATTAAACGTATGTGTGAAAAAAAGATGTCTATTTGCATAAAGTAACATGTTTGCAGTTGTGGTTTTATCAAATTAATAAGAAGGACCGGGGTCCACAGTTCACCAGTGGTGTCTCTCTGTAACAGCCCATTTGTAACTGTCCAGATTGTGTGCAGTGAAATGTTTAATCTTGTCATATTTTACACATGTAGTTGCATTTAATTAAATAAGTTGCTTCAATTCAATCTCTAAATTTAAGTCTCATATTTAAAATCAAATGCTTTCAACTAAATTCAAATAAAGTTTCAAATTATTTGTAAATAACCAAACCAGTAATTAAAAGAGCTAATTTGAAACTACTAAAAAATTGTTCAAAATTTTTACTATGTTTCTTTTCTATTTTATTTTGAAATACAAAATTCAGAAAGGTTTTGAAATGGAAAATAAACAAAAGAAGAAAAAATAGGCGCCAGGCCGAGATGGGCCAAAGCTGGCTCACCTCAGCCCAGCGGCCTCCTGGGCCGGCCCACGCCCGTCGTCGTCCTCGTACGGACGCATGGGCACTCCCCTTTCCAGCTCGGCGCGAGGGAACTCTTCCCGCTGCCATGTCGCACCCACGGCGACTCCCCTCTCTCCCCCCTTCTCTTTAAATCGCGGCGCTACCGAGGAAAAAACCTAACCCTAACCCTAGCCCATCGCACGGGGCGCCGCCGCCCTCTTCTCCCCGTCATCCACCGCAACTCACCGGAGTAGAGGACTACCACCCACTCGCCTCCTTCCTCCTCTCCGTCGCCCCGCGCCGTCCCTCCTCGCCATCTGCCCCCTCTCGGTGAGCCGCAGCTCCCCGACCCCTTTCCTTCCGTCTCGTTTCGGTCGGTAATCTCGCCGGCGCAGGAGACAGGTGCGCAAGGCCTTGCCCCCGCAAGAACGCCGAGCAAGAACGCGAGGTGCTGGCCTCTCTTCCGTGCTGCCGAGCACAAAAACGAAATCACCCATGGCTCCCGCATCCAAACGGACGCGCAGCGCCGCTGGAACATGGTCGCCGCCGGCGATTTTCGCCGCTGCTGCGCACTGGCCACGTTTTTCTTCAGTTTCGTCAGAGTAGGAAAAATCATAGCTTTTGCCGTTTAAAAGGAATATGTTCCTAATCCTATCACTAACCGCACACCTAAACCTATTGGCTAACGGAGCCGCGCCGTTCTCCGCGCATTCGCTCGCGATTTCGATCCCCCGGGGCGCGAGGAGAAATGCCCCCTTTTTCCTGTTTTGACCGTGCTGACAGCACGGGCCCACTAGTCAGCGACCGTGGAGCCCGCAGCGCGTGCAGCATGCGTAGTCACCGCCACGCGGGCGCCGGCCGCGCGCGTCAGTGACCCGGGGTGAGTTCCCCGCGGTGAGAAAAATCCCGCGCGCTGTAACTTTTACACCGGAGCCCCCTGGTTCCCAATTTTGCACAGAGAGCCTCGCCAGTACTGTTTCTATCACGGATAAGTCCCTGGGAATTGCAGAAACACCCCTAGACTTCAATATGCAATAACTCTTTATTTATAAATCCAAATTAAATAAAATTTATATGTTTTTATATCAGAAAAATGCAATCAACATTAATATAACATTCTCATGTCATTTTGCATCATTTATTTTAAATGCTTAGATTAATATAACAAATTCCATTAAATAATTAAATATCGAATGAAGAGGTAATAAATATATAATGCCCTAATTCCATTTAATTTGCTAATATCTTTTATACCATGTCTTGCCATGCTAATAAACATTAAATTTGAGTTGTAGGAAATAATTTGTAATTAAATACTAAATATGGAATGTGTTGGGCAAATAATTAATTAATGTCTATTCCGTTTAAATAAATGAGATCACCATATCTGCTATATATTAAGTAACATTTAAATTGTTGGCTACCCAAATAACTTGCAACCTAATCTTTTGCTGGGATTTCCTCCCCGCTATAAATATGACCTAATCATCTCATACCATAATGCAACAACATTTGTTTGCGCATTCCTTTGTATTGATTATTGTTTTCTATTGTTTGTGTTTGGCTTTCTGTGGGTAGACGACGACGTGTCTGCTGCGAGTACCTACGATACTGAGGTTCCAGCTTTTGTGACAGGCCACGAGCTGCCAGGCAAGCTTCTGCTAACCGGTTACACGACTGTTTGGTTTTCATCCTTGTCTTTTGATCTATGCTATCCTAGTTATCGATTCTTGAACTGCGATCCCATCACATGTTTATCCTGCAGCCTATACAGCTATATCCCCACAACCTATAACCCCTTGCATGTTTATATGTTGGCCTTTGCGAGTCGTAGTGCATGCTTAGAATTGGTTGTGCGAGTCGTTCCTTTGTCCTTTATCTCATAAGCTTAGTATGATAGAATGTTCTACTTTAATAAACTGATGTCTTATTTTGGGGTATTATAATTAAAAGATAAGGCACTAGGCGGAAGGCCTTCCGAGGTGCTTTCTTCTGCTTAGTGTCGACCTAGGAACTTAGATTTTGTCCTCGGATCCAATTTTTAGCGCACTAACCACTTGTGGGTGGCCCAATGGACCCCCCCCTCGACTTTGAACGGATCCTCAGCTCGTCCATGTGCCGCAAGTAGTTCGGGTTTTCCATTCGCTCATATGCATGTGCATGATGATGATGTTCGATGAGAGGTTACTTGTTACGGGGAGTCATACAGGGGCGGTACGTCGCGAGCGGACAGTTCCTACTGTGGTTTGAGCCGCATGGCGGCGTAGTCGCAAACTAATGAGTCCGCAATTGAGATTCGGCCGGACTCCTGACGCGGGTAAAAACTCATATGGGTGCCACTTGGACTTGCTGTAATGAAGGAATGAGTCGTGTTGAGAGGCCCTAATGTTTTTGACTAGGCTGATCATGCGAGTATGGGTATAGTAGTGCACCCCTGCAGGGTATAATCTTATCGATGAGCCTTGTCCACGGTTATGGACGACTTGGTGATGATGCTAGCTAACAAGATCTAGACAACTTATACCTAATCATTGTTAATTAACTTGACTAGTAATATGGAATTACTTACACCACAAATGGTAACTAAAATTGTTAACATGTGAGTATTCCCGAATTGCTTCCTCATACTTGGTTGAGGGGGTTAATTCGAGAATGGGTTATGACTGGTGTTAGTTGTAGATGGCTACTTAAACGCTCTCTTATCCCCCTCTAATTAGACGAAAGTTTTAGCGCGTCTCTTTAGGTTGCTAGTACTGCTGCCGCTAAGTACACCTAACCCCATACTTTGGGAATCTTACTGTTTTGTAACCTGTTAGTTTAAGCTTGTTCGATACGGTTCGGTGTATTGACCCGTTCGCGGGCTGTGGTTTTTCTGCAGTTGAGGATTCTTCGTACGACCAAGTGGGTGGATACTACGTGGAGTTCGACGACGAGATCTACGACGAGTAGTTAGAGTTCCCCTGGGCTTCTTCCTGGTGGACCGCGTGGATGGGCCTTCTTTTTCCGTTTCTGCCTTGAGCCCTTTGCTTCTTGTTTGTACTCAGACCGGTATGTTTTCCGCTGCATGATGTAATGTTGGGACATGTGTCCTCTGATTGGTGCCATTCGCTATATTTTGCTCACTGAGAGCTTTTGGATAATTATTTCCTTTCTTTGTGTCTTAGGTTAATTCTGTGGTTTCAACTTGTTAAAAATCCGACTCGTATACCATGTGTGTATGGTTGAAGTATACGAGTTGGAAGACTTTTTGGGTTCTTGTGTGCACAATCTTGAAACGTATGTGACGTTGGGGTCGCCAAGAGCTGTCGGCCGATGATCCATCCTGAGCCTGGCCTGCCTGTTTCCTGGGATTGGTATTCCCCAGTATGCTTTTGGTTGTGTGGCACAACCGATACGCTTTGTTTGTGTAGCCTGAATTCAGGGTCTGACACTATCCATAAATAATAATAACATTCATCAATGAGTGGTAAACAAATTACAGCTGGGCAATTGACTGAATAATGATAAGCAAACCAATTCATATACTAACGTTATGATATCTAGTGTGAGATTCATTCGGGCATTACAATAATATACGTAGACCGTTCCAACCGCATCTATGACTAATAATCCACCTTCCGGTTAGCGTGCGCACCCCTTTCAGTATTAAGTTGCATGCAACAGATTATCGCCTTAAGCACTGTGTGTAAAGTAACTAAGTAACATCATCCTTAGACAAAGTACTAATATTTTATCCCTAATAGCAACAGTACATCTACAACCTTAGAGCTTTCTGTCACTGCCCCAGATTTAATAGAGACATGAACCCACTATCGAGCATAAATACCCCCTCTTGCAGTTAAGAGCATTTACTTGGCCAAAGCACACACAAGTAACAGAGAGCATGCAAGATCATTAAATAGCACACACATGATATACTATGAAGCAATAACTTTAGTACTAAATCTTGATCGGATCACAGCAAACACAACATGGAGAATTACGTAAACATGATCTTGATCATGATAGGAAGCTCACAAGATCTAAACATGATAGCACAAGAGGATAAGACAACCATCTAGCTACTTCTATGGACCCGTAGTCCAAGGGTAGACTACTCACGCATCAGTCTGGAGGCGGTCATGGCGACGTAGAGGCCTTCGGGGACGATTCCCCCTCCCGGCAGGGTGCCGGGGAGCAGTTCTGATCTCTCCCGAATTGGTGTTGACGATGGAGGCGGCTCTGGACCCGTGGAGGAAATATTGAACACCGTACGATCATTTTTAGGTCAGAGCTATTTATGGGCGAAAGGGCGATGTCGGGGGAGGGCCGAGGGGCCCACACCACCTCCTGGCGCGGCCAAGAAAGGAGTCGCGCCACGGGGTGGTGTGGCCACCTCGTGGCTTTTCTCCCTCTCGTCTTCGGTGTTCTGGAACGTTCCTTTTCCAAAAATAATTTCAGGATGTTTTATTACCAATTCCGAGAATATTTCATTAAGTTTTTTTCTGAAACCAAAAACAGCAGAAAACAGGGAACTGGCACTTTGGCATCTTGTTAATAGGTTAGTCCCAGAAAATGCATAAAACTATATAAAATGCATATAATACATGTAATAACATGATGTAACATAGCATGGAACATAAGAAATTATAGATACGTTGGAGACGTATCACGCGACCACCAGTTTGGGCATCATGAAAATTACATCGAGGTGCTCAAGCAACAGTCTGTCCCGTACGACCGAGTCAAGACAAGCCTGGCCCCGGAGCAAGGAGTTGGTAGCCCCTCTGCCCCGATAGTGCAGGGCGCCGACTCAGGAGATCAAGACCCGGCAGCGCCTGAGACGGAGGAAGCCTTGCTTCCCTCCTGTGAAATGGTGCTTCCGGTGGAGAGAAGATGCCCATCCTAGGCCACGGACATCGTCAAGTACATGACCGAGCGCACCCTCCCGGGTGACGACTACGAAGCTGAGCGGGTCTCCCGCAAAGCCAAGCTCTACGTCTTAATTGACCGGGTGCTCTACCGGCGGCGCGACAACGGGATCAAACTCCGCTGCATCATGCAAGAACAAGGGAAGGAGTTGTTGAAGGAGATCCACGAGGGTACGTGCTCCAGCCATGTCGCATAAAGATCGTTGGTGGGGAAAGTCTTCCGTCACGGGTTCTACTGGCCTACAGTTCTGAACGATGCAGAGCAAATTGTCACGACGTGTGAAGCTTGCCAACACTATGTGAAGGAAATCCACCAGCCGACTCAAGCTCTACAGCCAATTCCAATCTCTTGGTATTTCGCGGTCTGGGGGCTAGACATTGTGGGAAAGATACCAAGGTCTGTCGAAGGACACGAATACCTCTTCGTCACCATCGACAAGTTCACGAAGTGGGTAGAAGTGATGCTAATCCCGAAGCAAATGGCCTAGGCCGCCATCAAGTTCATCGAGGGGATCGTGTTCAGATTTGGAGTACCCAACAGGATCATCACCAACAACGGCTCCCAATTCACGAGTCAAGCCTTCCTCAGCTTCTGCGAAGAAATGGGCATCAAGGTGTATTTTGCCTCGGTGTCCTACCCGAGGAGCAATCGCCAAGTGGAGGAGCAAATGCATAAGTACTCAAGGGTCTGAAAACCAAGGCCTTTGACAAGCTAGAAGATCGGGGCAAGAACTGGATCGAACACCTTCCAAGCGTTCTATGGTCACTCAGGACACCACCAGCCGGGCCACGGGAGAAACACCTTTCTTCCTGGTCTATGGAGCTGACGAGGGATGTCCCCATCAATACCAATGGTTGCTAGCCTTGGGTGAGAGTTAAGAGGTAGAACACGCGTAGTGTTGGTAGATTCGTCGACGGAAAAGTGGGAATTACCCAGGTTCAGGGCCCTCGACTGACGTAACACCCCTACTTCATGCATATTTGTTATTGATTGTGAATATGCGGCGAGTACAAGGGTCTAGTAAGATGTCGGTCTTGCTAGGGTTTGGTTGTTCTGATTGGGCCTGTCCTTGATCCGCCACCCTCCTATCCGTTCTATAAAGGTACATGTCTCGGGCAGTAACCGACTAGGATTACAGATATGGAAAGTATAACCGACTAAGTCTATCTATGGAACCATCTTCGACTTGGGATTCGCTTGTTGGGTTTCTTCAGTCTATTGACAAATGGGTTTAGTCATCACGTGCACCAGGTACCCACACGAAGGGTACCCGTTTGGTATAACCTCGTCAGGAGCAGAAGCTGTGCTACCAACTGAACTCAAGCACGGATCACCCCGGGTGTGCTCGCATATGTAGAGGAGGCGCAAGAGGAAAGGAGAATTGATGACATCAATTTCCTGGAGGAAGTGCGGTGTCGAGCATCCCTGAGATTTGCTCGGTACCAGCAAGAGCTCAGACGCTATCACCGTCGCCATGTGTAGGCGAGAATATTGGAGCCAGGTGACCTGGTACTCCAAAAAAAGCAAAAACTCGATGGCATGAACAAAATATCTTCAAAGTGGGAAGGTCTGTACCGGCTTACGCACACCCTACGATCTGGAGCGGTCTACCTGGAGGAAACACGAATCACATAGAACATCGAGAACCTCCAGAAGTTCTACTTTTGACTACAAACACAAAACGCACGAAGTTATGATCAATTATGCATGCCTTGGGGGCAAGTGTTCTGTATAAGGGTGTAAGAATCGTCGCCAAGAAATAAAAGATAACTTTTCAATTCCGGGAGCCTCAACGTCTGTCATGATTTAGTTCATCTGTATCAACTCGTAAGTAGGGGGCTGGGTATGTGCCGGTGGCCGGCAGGTCGAAGCAGCTCCCTACAGCGGGGGGGGGGGGGGGGGGGGGGGTCACGGCCTTTGACGTGGGTATACCTTACGGGTGCCCCCACTATGACGTATAATGAAGAGGAGACCCACCGGGTGGCCCAATGAATACCAAGAAGGTCCTAAGGAAATAACTTGAAGGACAACAAAAGGACTCCTAATCGTAGTCTATTAGGACTCTCATGTAAAACCCCTGGCTCCATATATAAAGACAGGGAGGGGTAGATAAAACCCCTGGCTCCATATATAAACCCCTGGCTCCATAGATGATAGGCAACGGCGCATCTAGCCCTAGCCATCTCAATCGCCATCAAGGCCACCATATAATCATCATCAATACCAGATCAGACAAGCAGGAGTAGGTCTTTACCTCACAATGAGGGGCCGAACCTGGTTAAACTCTTTGCTTGTTAGCCGTCCGGAACCACCAGCCGCCATACTTCTCTCTACACGAAACCCAAGTTACCTAACCAAGGGATTTGCTGGGTTTACACCTCGTCAGCCTTATTGGCCATACTGTCGGAAGTGATTGGGCAGTGTTGAGACCGGCCACACTGTCCGAAGTGATTGGGCAGTGTTGGCCACACTGCCGGAAGTGATTGGGCAGTATTGCTTGGCTGTACAGTCGGAACTGATTGGGCAGTGATGTACTTAGACGTTAGTTAAGTACAGAGATGCACTTCCAACCATGCTTACGAATTGCTTCGGACGAACTCTCCCAGGATAGGAAGAGAGGGTCCGTTCTTGCCTACTGAAAGTTTGCTATGTGTAGCGCGTTCCTGCGACAGGAAATCTTCAAAAGGAGACGTAAGTGGAGCTTACCTGGGAGAGGCCTAAATCAGAAAGCGTTTGGAAAAAAACAAATAAGTCTCGCATTCGCACACATCTTAGGCATATATCTCGCTTGGAGTCAATATACCGTCAACCTGAGCATGCTTAACAGCGTATGAGAGCCCTCAGTTTACCTCTGGCTTAGTATCCACGGCTGTGGAGTAAAGCCTCGAAGGGTATAGTGTCCACTGGGGGTATCCTTTCTGCAGCTGACAGTTAAAGGGTATTTGCGCTCGGGTTCACTCCTCATAAATTGGTGGGCACATAGTGCGAAGGAAGGCTGGGAAATGACCCCGGGAGTTGAGCTAGGGAAATGCATTCAAGTTTAATTCTGCAAGTTACATGCCAGCATTACATTTCAGTTAGGAAACTTATGCCACCTGTGCTGCTAAGGCCAGCCCAGGCGCTCGGGCTATGCCACTTTGTTTGTTCATTGGTTGCCGGGACAACTCCTCCTTTCCGGGGAAGCCTAGAGAGGAGAAGTGACTCTCGTGCGGCATCTCAGGCACCTCACGGGGCGGGAGCTCCCGCTGAAGGCGCAGATCCGAACTGGCCAAACAAGCGGACGATGCCCTACGCCAGCTCGCAAGTGGCTTCTTCTTCCTCCTAAGGAGAACGACAACCACACGTCAAGGCCTAGTCTGGCTAAGGGGCAAAAGGGAGTCAAGGAGCCTTCCTTACCTGGATGACGACCTCAAGCTCGGCTAAGGGTTGGGAGAGGCCCAAGGTCCCGGCGGTTTTCCTCTTCAGGAAATCCATCACGAACGACTTCTTGATGGCCCTCACCCGGGCTGCCTCTTGCGCAGCCGGACCTGATACGGCGGTCAGATCGGCTAGGGCGCGAGCAATGGATGCTCGCGAAGCCTCCCCTCGACCGGCTGCCAGGATCTTCTCAGCATGAGGCGCCTGCTCGGCCCCCCGGAATGACGACTTCGCCGTGGAGATTTCCGACGACCCGTCCTCCGACATCGCCGCCGCCTCGCCGGACATCTTCAACAACTCGCGTCCTAGATTGAGAAGGAGCAAGGACAAGAAGGACGAAGAGAAGTGTGCGGAAAATGCTAGGGGCTGCGAGGGCTTTTATACACCTTTCGGCCAACACCTACCGCCGAGCGCTTCGGGTGCCGCAATAACAAGGCCACGTTTCGTGAAAAGCTTTTTCTCGTTCACACAGGGCACGAAAACAGAGTACAAAAGACAAAGGCAAGCTCTTCTTCAACAAAGACAAGATCTACATCGACTACCTACTTTTTTACAGAAAAAGGATCCACCCCCCGGTGACCTGGGAGTGTAAGCGTACAAAGGAAGGCGCTACTTCGATAAGTATGTCGACGAGGCGGCCAAGAAGGAGGTAAAGGACATCTTCGGCGCCCTCCTTCTGGTTCGTCGCCCCCTCAGGAGGAAGAACCTTCCTCCTCCTTGACGCAGAGCGTGTTTTCCTCGTCAAAGGAGCCGAAGTCGCCGTTGTCGTTGCTTCCACTGCTACTCTCCGTGCAGCACTCGACACGCCCTCCTACAGCATCGAAGACCTTCATGGACAGCATCGCATCTCCGTCGTACAGGAAAGCTACTCTCTCTCCCCGGGCCAGCCGCTGGGAGCGAGAGAACAGCTTCCACCCATGGCCCAGGTGCATGGAGTCGTGGATATCGTACTCCCCCCCTAGGCCCAGGAGGGGCCGTTGGGGCAGTCTTCGACCTGCAGCCAGAAGCCTGGAGGTTTTACCTCTGCCATCGCCTCTGCAAAGGACCTTGGGAGGCGAAGACGACCGTGAAGCTCGTGACCTAGATCCACCAAGAACTCGAAGGGAGTGAAGCCCATGTGGGCTGAGCTCCTAGGAGGAGGGGAGAATCCGCCGCGACTTCCTCTCCCTCGACCTCCTCGACCGCCACGGCTTCCTCGTCCGCGGCCTCAACATCCACCACGGCCTCGAACGGCTGGAGTTTCTTCTGCGACGCTCTGAGTGGCACAAGTGCGCCTCCTTCCTCTCCTCGTCGGCACCATGGCTTTGGTGGGGGAGGATTTGGATTGAAGAGCCAGGAGGGGTGAGTGGCGAACGGAGAGTCTTCCCCCGCTTTTATAGCGCGATATCCCCGTCTTCACGCTGGACTTTTCATTTTCTACGCTCTTGGGAGTCGAGAAGACTCGCACAGTTATTCCCCCGCGCGGAATAACTCCAAGCAACCAGGCGCCGGACCCACTTTGACCTTTTTTGTTCATCGCTCGGCAGCCTCCAAAGATCGAACCCGCCGGGAACAGTAGTGGAACATGGGGTTCCCCTAGAGCTGCCCAAGTGGGTCCACCGCCTGTGGGCCCAACCCCAAGACAAGCAAGGCCAAGACTCACCGTGAGGCTTGGCGGGTGCACTATCGTCGCCGGCACCCCGACAGGTTTGTAGGGCCCCCAGGTCCCCTGCCCCGCGAAGCGAAGAGAGACCCGGGAGATGTGAGCCCCGGCTCCCTCCTGGGTCCAAGACCGTACAAGGAAAGGATAAGACCTCCACCTCATTACGGAAGGTAGTAGAATGCGCAAGAAGGCTTAGGAAGCAAGCCGCGGCCAGGGGACACCACCTACCCATTGTCAGCCCCTGCCCGCGGCTGAAGGTGGCGGAGATCTCACCAACCCAGCAACGGATACTTGGAGGAGAAGAGGCCACGTCGATGTCTCTACCACGGAGAGGTGTTGCCTCCCGCCAAAACCCATCACGCTCTTCGCATGATCTATGTGGGATCCCCTTTCCACATAAAAGGAGTACCAAGGCCATTTTGAGGGGGAGGTCGAACTGAGGACGAGCTCAAGCTAGGATAGACATAGAGTTAGAGAGAGAAGGAAGGAAGGTGATCTCCTCCGAGCAAGAATCTATCCTTCTCATTCCTCTTGGTCGGGCCACCCTACTAGGTACCCCGACGAGCACCACCATTGTAGCCACACCATGTTCTGCTCATCTATCCAGACATGCAAGAGTAGGGATGTTAGCCTCCGAGCGGCCTGAACCTGGGTAGATCCTTGTGTGCTTTCCTTGTTCGTTCACCACATAGGGATGTTAGCCTCCGAGCGGCCTGAACCTGAGATCTTGATTACGAGTGAAGGGCTCACCGGCGATCATCCTCCAGGAGACGTTTCCAGCCTCCTTCGCGCCCCATACCGAATCTACAAAGGGGGTGTCTCGCATCCCCGGTATCCGTGCTTCGAGACACGACATAAAGGTATTTTTGTATTTTAGGATTTAGTAATGGCAGAAAAATGTAGAGTGCAATAAAAGTGTTGTAAAGATGTTTCTTATGATTAAAAATGGACTGGGGTTCATGGTTTAACAAATGCACTCTCTCTTTTATATAGTGGTAGAAAATTGAACATAGAAATTGACATCTGAGATTCCAATATGGGCATCATATCCTAACATAAAGATCTTTTGGTTATTAATCTCTCTTATACTCCACCAAGATGCGAACTAAATCATAATACCTCAGTAATAAAGATAAACAAAGTATAGCTTTAAGTTCAATGACATGAAGTTTAAATAAGAACATGATAGATCTAGTCATGGTGATAGTGGCAATGTTACCCACATATCCCCGGTCGCATGGTATTTCCTTTATCTCTAGTGAGGCAACAAAGTAAGGTAAAACCAAAGTGGATCACGGTATTGCTTTCAACTTACCACAAAACCACCCCCCGTTACTCCAACTAATGCACATGTTCCCCCTCACACGCTCTCATACACATGTTGGATCAAAACACATAGACAAGAACGGGGTACATAATATGCATCTACTTTCATAACAAAGACATAATATTGGAAATCGTCATAACATATATCAACTTAAGAGATCCACCACAAAGCTATTACATATATGACCATAATCATGTTCAGTACCTCATATGGCACTAATTAGCGAAGCTCAAGAGAGATAAAGATAGATAAGTTACTTCCACAAACCCATAGCCCAGGGGTGGACTACTCCCTCTTCGTCATGGAGACAGTAGAGAAGTCGTTGGAGAAGATGGAGACCACACCGGCAGCGCCCCGCATTAGTATCCCCCCTCCAATCTGCAGCTCCAGCGCTCTGTTTTGTATTTCTGCGGCGCCCCTCTCTGTAAGGTTTCGGGGGAGTATTTTTAATAATCGTTTTTAGGTCAAGTCGGAGCCAGAGAGACGAAGATCGACGACATCAAAGGCTTGAGACACCACTTGATGGGCCCCATATGGCTAAGGAATCTGGCCACGTGGGCCCACTTATCTTGGCCCTCGGCCTTCCACTTTTGCTCTTCCTTTGCTCCTAAGCCTTGTTCCTTCCAAAAAATGATCCCCGTGGAATTTAGGTCATTTGGACGTCGTGTGGGTCCCTGAAACATCAAAATATAGAAAAAGGTGTTTTCTGACAGCACCGGGTTAATTCCAAATAAATAGGGAAAGTGTGAAGCATTCCCAAAATGATTATAAAAAACATTGATATAACCCTTATATGATGCAAATATGGATGAAATATGAGTAATACAATGCAAAGTTCATGTATGCATTTTACATGCATCAACATCCCCAAGATTAACCTATACTCGTCCTCGAGTATGAAGGTGATAAAACTAAACATGGACCTGGCATTTTATTACTTAACAAAGGATATCAAATAAGATTGCTACATAGATTTAAATGATTCATCTTTCTTTTTTAGGCATGGGATCAAACCAAGGTTGATCGAAGTTGAACATTCCTATGGAACTCCCCTTCAGCCGACTTCTCTGCGCTTGCCCAGCACCTTTCGTTTTATGGACCAGGACCAATTTCACCTCTGACCATGGTAAAGTCATGACTGACTGGATAACATTCTCTCAAGGACCTGCAAAACTATCTAATGCTAATGATCAAACGTTACTTCAGATGTGTATGATAAGGAAGCGTCTCAAATGACTCTTAGATAGAAACCAACATAGTCTATGAATTAGCATTAACAATTTATTGAACTTGTTGCACTCGTAAAGCGAGCGTGAAGAGAGCAGCTGTAATGCCCCGGAATTTTCCCCAATTAGAAAATTGTTTTTTTTTGCATCATCATGTCATCATCATGCATTCAGTTCCTTTGCATATTTTGTTACAACTCAAAATAATATGTTGTGCAAAAACCTATTTTTGTTTTGCAAAGTAAGAAATGTATCTCTTTTATTTTTTCTCCCTCTCTAATTCTTTTCCCTCTCCTATTTTCTTTTATTCTTTCTCCATTGGCAATTCCATGGAAAAACTTGATTGGGCCGAATCCTTCTCTGTAGGAGAGTGACTCCCACGGAACAGGGATAGTCACACCCTGAAGAGTAGTTCGAAAGGGGGATTGAATACGGAGGTCAAACAACCCTCGAGAGGCACGACGACGGTGCTCGCCGGGCCTGGAGAGGAACAATCACGACAGAGATGGACACCGTCCCGTACCCAGGTTCACGGCCCTCAGGAGGAGGTAACACCGCTACTCCTGCTTGTTTGTATTGCACTGCAGAGTATACAGTACAATGGGCTTTCCGAGGGCTCTCTTGAGGCAGTTTTGTGCTTGGAGAGGGACACAATGGTTGTCTTCCTCCTCCAGCAGATGGCTATCCTACTTGTTTGGCTAGGGTTCCAAGGAGTTAGCAAGCAATTGGCCGATCCTTCTCTACGCTGGAGCTCTTGCTCCTTTTATAGGCGCCTCGAGCTTCTTACTTGCGCAGTGCGCTAAAGGTGGGATCCCACATGGCAGTGGCGCGGAGAAGATGGAGTCCACCGTTTCCCAAACCTCCATGGACACGGTCCATCCGCGATCAAAGTTGGGCGTGGTGGCTGACAGGCAGCAGACCGCGCAGATTGTCTCGCAGGGGTTGAAGTGATTGTGGTGGAGCCCATGATGACGATCTTCTTGGAGCGTTGCGCCGTCCAGCCGCTTTATCACCAAAGAGGTAAGTCCTAGCTGTCCTGGCGCGGGCGGCGCCGCTTTGTTGACTCCTTTATCACCGGAACGGCAACTGGAGTGGTCGCGTTACTCTGCGGTAGTTGCAGAGGCCATGTGCGCCCTGCAGCGCTTGCTTGGCCGCGAAGTGTCTCCACAGGGCCGCGGAGGCTTGGGGAGAGGTTTCCATTGACTTCTCTCCAGGCGAAGTGAGCCTTGGGGAGTCTCTTGAAGCGCGTGGTCCTCTTCAGGCCCTGGTTGTCGTGGTATCGGCATAATTGATATGAGACGGGGGTCCTCTAGCCTACGTATGGATTGCGGGGAAGAAGGTTGGTGTCGTCGAGGACGGGATTGAACACGGCTAGTTTACCCAGCTTCAGATCCCGCAGCGGTGGCGAGATCCTACGTGCTGCTATAATTCACTATGAGGCAATAGCCGTGAACAGGTTACAATGTGTATGATGCGTATTGAGGCGTTCCCTAAAGGCTTCCTGGTGGCCGGCTTATATAGGCGGCCAGAACCCAGGATACAAGGCAAGTACTTGTCCGGCAAGTAATCAGAGTCCTAGACCTAGCCGGCTTAGTTGCCGCCTTCCGTCTTGGGCTTGGTGGCTTGATGGGCTTCGGCCTTCCGCCTTCCTTGGACCGTCCGCCTACTTCCTTGTACGTCAGCTATCTGGGCCGCCCGACAGCCTTCAGCCTTACCACCCTTGAGCCACCCTGGACTAGCCAGATTGATCCATGTTGGAGATACCCCTAGTTGTTATATCCCCAATATTAGCCCCCAGAAAGGTTGAAGTTCACCAGGCGCCGGCTTCTTCTTCTTGATACTTCATTCATCAATGTTGGCGGCTGCAGGACTTGAACCATTGTGAAAAACAATGGGGGCGCGTGTACCCCGATGTTGGCACACGGCCGCCTTTATCCAACATGGAAAAAGATGGCTAAACGAAACTTCGCGGAACATATTTCTTGACGGACATCGCCAGGCGGCTCATGACAGTTTGAAACCGGCCGAAGCGAAATCACGTCATGATTGCAAATCGCAGGAAAAGAGGAGGCGTGGAGATCGTGCGATCATGCCTTGCAGCAGACGCTAGACACGTGTCCGACTAGCAACACCGTTGCGCAGGAAATAACGCCTGGGCCTATAAATAGGGAGCCGAACGGTTCATTTTTCACCCCTGCTCCTGCTCTCCTCTGTCCATTGCTCTCCCGCTCTCCCTCTCTTTTCACCGAGCGAACTCCGGCGACCCTCGCGTACAGCAATGTCCACCGGCCAGAACACCCCTTCTACGGTGTCCAGCGGCCCGGCGGCCGAGACCACCTCCGCGGTGGCGATGTGCGGCGCAGCGTCACGCCTCGCGACGGCGGTTACGGGCAATGTCGCCACCGTCGCCTCTCTGACTCCCACCGCACGCGCCCAGGCGGCGGTCTCTTTGGCTCCTTCGTCTTCCGCCGCACCGGCGGCGTCGAAGAGCGCACCCGCCGACGAGGAGGAGGAAGCAGCCGACCTTGGGTCGCGCTATTGGCTTCCCTCCATCGTTGACGAAGAAGCACTCCAAGACTTGGAGGCCGACGGCTACCTCCCGACTCGGGAGGACTACCAATGGAGATCCGCCTTCGGGGACGTCAACCCGGCTCCAAAAGCCGGGGAGCGGGTAATCCTCACCTCCCACTTAGTTAGGGGAATGGCCTTGCCGCCTTCCGCCTTTTTTAGCGAGGTGTTAGATCACTACGGACTCCAGCCCCATAATATAGCGCCCAATAGCATACTTGTCTTAGCCGGCTTCACAGCTCTGTTCGAGGGCTATCTAGGTATTAGGCCTAGTTTAGACTTCTTCAGATATTGCTTTCGTTGTCGGCGCCAGACTATGCCGGACGGCGGATTGGCGACCTGCGGCAGCGCCACCTTCAACTGCCGCCAGGGACGCCAATGGTATCCCAAGATACCATACATCGAGTCCGTCAAGGGCTGGATGTCCACCTTCTTCTACTGCCAAGACATGGCAGCACCGGGACGCCAATTTGGCGTCCCGGACTTTGTCAACGCACCGCCTATGCCCACGCCATGCTGGGATGAGGCGGTCCCCAAGTTGACGGAGGAACTCCGCATTATTCAAAGGCGGATCGAGTTCCTCACCCGGGCGATGGTTCCCCCCTTGCCGGATGGGGTGGATACCGTCATCTGCTGGCTTTGCCGGCAGATACTTCCCCTGCGGTACAGCCCGCACAAGATGTGTCAGTATTCGCCTACTGCCACAGCCTCTCTTCGCGTAAGCGAAGAGGGGTTTCAGGCCGCCGACCTGGCGTTCCGACTTCGCAGCCTTGTCAAATCAGGGCTGGTGAAGGCGGCGGAAGGTGTGCCCATGCACACCCACGAAAACCCTCCCCTTGAGGTAGATATCCTACTTATTACCCTTCTTTGACGGCCTTTGCTGGCTTACCAGAATCCTATTAACACTTGCCTTCTTTCTCAGCTCTCTGCCCTGGGGGAGGATGACCTGGCTCCCGACTTCTACGAGTCGGAAGCCGGGAAGTCCAAGAAGCGCAAGGCGTCCGGCGCTGCTTCCTCTACGGTGAATGCCGAGAGGAAGAAACGGACCGCAGCGGCTACCGAGCCGGTGCTCGTCGATCTCGACGAGAACGCGGGGATTAACATCCCCCGAAGGTACTCATTTCCGCCTTAAATAGTCGTCGAATTCCTCTAATATTGGCATTCATCTGGTTGTGCTTGCTTTATTGACAGGGAACGGGCGGTAACTTCCAGGTTGCCGACCAGGCTTCTTTCCAGGGGAAAGCGGCCCCAAGGTAGCTCGCCCGCTACCATGCCGCCAACTCCCTAGCCCCGGGCCGACGGCTTTATGAGTGATGCTCGCCGCCAGCCCCAGGCTCCAGCTTCCGGTCCGCTGCCAAAGACTTCCTCCGCTGGTCGCGCCACCAGTACTCCCCTTCCATTGGCTAAGGCTACGGCCAGTGAAGCCGTCAAATCTCGTGCCGCCAAGGAGGAGCTGCTGGAGGCGGTTGCCGGCGGGACGCAGAGGGCAGCCCCGGCTGCAGGAGGCGGTAGAGTTAGGGATCCTTGGTCCACTTTTAAGGAGGCCAAGGAATCCACCTTGGCTTTCGCCAACTTTGCCTCCCGGGCCTTTGCCGATTTGGAAGGCGACATGTCTGTAAGTTTTTCCAACTTCGTGGCATACACCAAAATCATTGATCGCCGGCTTAGTGGTTTATTGACTATATGCTTTATGCCTTTTTCCTTGTCTGTAGGGCCTCCTGTCCGCCAACGTTGAGCTTATGTCTTCCCGTTTTGAGATAAACCAGCGGTGCCGCGATCTGAAGAAGGATTGCGAAGTCAAGGACTTGCGGATTGCCGAGTTGGAGGCGGCCCGCAAAAAAGACGAAGGTAGAATTATTCGTTTTGCCTTCTGTCATTTTTCAATTTTGTTGCCGCCAATCGTTTAGCTAGTGAATCCATATTGTAGAACTGCTAGATCACGCCCAGGATATATTGAAGGCGTCCACTGATATGCAAGCTATTATGAATGAAGCTTCCGATCTGGCGGCCGCCAATTTGTTGATGAAGGAGGAGCATCGGAAGGAGATGGAGGCCCAGCAGTTGAAGTTTGCGCAGGAGTCTAGCCAGCTTACTGGGGAGCTGGATGGCCTGCGCAAGAAATTGGCGGAGGCGGAGAAGGCGGCTGCTGAAGAAATATCCAAGCAGGCTTCTCGCGCCCAGACTGCTGAGAACGCGGTGGCAGCTCATATGATTGAGCTGTCCACCTTCCATAACTCGGTCCTTGGTAATTTCTCACTCTTCATTTTCCATCGTCAATTTGTGTAGCCTGAGCCGAACTGACGCTTTTATTTTTGATACAGTTGCTGCCGGCGTAGGCGACGACAAGTCTGTCAGCCCCCGCCTAGATCGCCTTGCGCGTCTGGGTGAGCTGATCACCGAGACATTGGCGGCGTCCAAGTGGTTTGCCGCCAAATTCTTCATCTCTTCCGGCAGCCAGGAGCCGTCCGAGTTAAGCGATGTGCCCAGCATGCTGGAGCAAGCTACCAAGCTACACAAGAGCTCGCTGAAATCGGCGGCGCGGGGTGGTGCCAAGACTGCGCTTGGACTATTCAAGGCGCACTACCCTGAGGCGGAGATAGAAGTCGTCACCGAAGGCATGTCGTCTACTTATGAAGACGGCAGCGAGGTCGAGCTCGCCGCTGTGTTGGACAGTGTTGCCGGCTACGCCACGCGTGTTGCCGACATGGTTGACACTTCGATCTTCTACCGGCGCCATCCTGTGCCTGCTGCTGGGGAAGCTAGAACTGCCGGTACGGCCGAGGCGGAGGGGAGTGATAGCTCTGGGTCTGAAGTTGTCAGCCCCCAAGCCCGATATAGGCGTCCCCCGAGCCATAGTTGCCTTGGATGTCTCCTTTCTGACTCGACAGCCTACCTTTTCCTGCCCCTGAAACAAAACACTCTCAACTTGTAATATTTGTATATACTTTTGAGATGCTCTGCTAGGCGGGAGGCTAGCAAACATGTTTTATTTTTGCCTTATTTTATTTGTCCCGCCTTAATTTTACCCTGACTTATATGCTTGACTGTTTGTATGTTGGCGAACCTCAGCCGGGAACTTTAGCTAAAACAACCAGGGCTAAACCATGTGTTTAGAATTAGAAACCAAAGCCAACATGTTGGTGCCAAAGACATACTACTAGGCGAACCACATATAAGTAATCAGAAGCAAAGGAATTAGGCGGCACAAAAAGTTGATTTTTGCTTTGGGTTGGCTCGAAAGCTGCAAGTATCTACCAGTTTGAACCTTTGCACGGAGCTAGAAAATAGGTAACTTATATACATAGGGGATATATGACTGTAAGAAAGGACAAAAGATGGCATGCTTCTCAACACAGATGAGGAACTATAGACTATTTTTTCATAATCATATATAACTTACTACAATTATAAATTGCTGAGTGTAGAAAGGACGTAGCTGCTCAATATTCCAAGGTCGTCTTGTTTGTTGGAACGGGTCGTCAATGCCTCTTTTGCGCTTGGTTCCCCTCCTTCCTGCCGCCTTCTTACGCCTTTTCTTTTCCTCTTCGTCGCGGATGTCGGCTAGGTAGTAGGAACCATTGAGCAACGCCTTTTTGAATATAAACGGTCCTTCCCATGACGGGGATAACTTGTGCAAGCCTTTTCTGTCTTGAATTAGGCGGAGAACCAGGTCACCTGTTCTGAAGCTTCTCTTCCGCACTCTCCGGCTATGATAGCGGCGGAGTTGTTGCTGGTACAAGGCGGAGCGATGTAGAGAAACGTCTCTTTCTTCGTCTAGCAGGTCTAAGCTATCCTGTCTTGCACCTTCTACGTCTTGCTCGATGTAGGCTTGAACTCTTGGGGAATCGTGTTTCATGTCGGTAAGTAGCACCACCTCCGCGCCATATACTAAGAAGAAAGGAGTGTAGCCGGTAGATCTGTTTGGCATTTTGGGCAAACTCCAGAGTACGGACTGTAACTCTTCTGCCCAAGCGCCGGCTGCCCCATGAAACGGAGCTTCGAGACGGGGCTTAAGTCCTGAGAGGACTAGGCCGTTTGTACGCTCTACTTGCCATTAGATTGAGGGTGTGACACGGATGCCAAATCAAGCCGGATACCTAGATCACTGCAGTATTCTTCTATGTCGCCTTGAGATAGGTTGCTGTCATTATCAGTGATAATGTTGTGTGGCACTCCAAACCGAGAGATAATTCCCCAAAGAAAATTGGTGGATGTTCGTGCGTCAAGTTTGCTGATCGGCTTGGCCTCGACCCATTTGGTGAACTTGTCGACAGCGACCAATAGGTGGGTGTATCCACCACGTGTCTTCTTGAAGGGACCAACCATGTCTAAGCCCCAGACCACGAACGGCCAGGTGATTGGAATTGTCCTGAGCTCTTGAGCCGGCATGTGAGGTTGGCGGGCGTACAATTGGCAGCCTTTGCATGTTTTTACGATGTGCTCGGCGTCTTCTTTGGCGGTAAGCCAGTAGAAACCTTGGCGGAAAGCTTTGGACACGATGGACCTGGCGAAAGCGGGATGCCCGCAGGTGCCAACATGTATGTCTTTAAGAATTTCCTGGCCTTCTTCTAGCGGTATGCACCGTTGATAGATACCACACGTGCTTCGCTTATATAGCTCGCCTTTTATTATTGTGAATGCCTTGGCTCGCCTTATGATCTGCCTTTTTAACACCTCATCGTCCTCCGGCAACTTGTCGTCGATTAGAAAATCGAGGTATGGGACAGTCCAATCTGGCTGTATCGAGTAGACAGCGAGACTTGCCGCTTCTACCGGTTCTTCTGCATCGGTGTCCATCAAGTCGGCGCCCTTAATGGACGGCTTGTGCAAATGTTCCAGGAAAATATCGTTGGTACCTTTTTGCGTTCTGACCCTAGTCTGGCAAGTGTGTCTGCCGCCTCGTTCTCATCTTCTGGAACATGCCGGACTTCATAGCCCACGAAATTTTTGGCGAATTCATCAACTTTGGCCCTTTATGCCGCCATTGTTGCGCTTTTCGCATCCCATGTTCCGCTCACTTGCTGCGCGACCAAATCTGAGTCACCATAACAGAGAATTCTCTTGACACCGAGGTCGTTTGCCACGTGCAACCCGTGAAGCAAAGCTTCATACTCTGCGACATTATTGGTTGCTGTAAAATGAATCTGTAACACGTAGCTGAGCTTGTCGCCTTTGGGTGTGCGTAGAACAACTCCAGCCCCCGAGCCTTTGAGCATCTTTGATCCGTCAAAGTTCATGACCCAATATTGTGACTCGAGGAGTACTGTTTCCTCATGGCTTTTGTCCAGTCGGCAACAAAGTCTGCAAGCGCTTGAGACTTAATGGCGGTCCGTGGTTTGTAGACTATATCAAAGGCGGCAAGTTCGATGCCCCCCTTGGCGACTCGACCTGTTGCCTCTGCATTGTTGATTATGTCTCCCAACGGTGCCTTGCTGACTACTGTCACTATGTACTCCTGAAAATAATGCCTAAGCTTTCTGGCAGCGAAGAATATACAATAAGCCAACTCTTGGTAATGCGGATACCTCTGCTTGGAGGCGGAGAAGACTTCACTGATGAAGTAAACCGGTCGTTGCTCAGACGCCGCGGCTTTGTTCTCCTTTCTTTCCACAACCAAGACAACGCTGACAATTGATCCAGTTGTCGCGATGTAGAGCAGCATTGGTTCCTGCGATCGAGGTGCTGCCAATATCGGAGCGGATACGAGAGCCTCCTTAAGTTGTTGTAAGGCGACGTCTTCCTCCGATGTCCACTCAAAGTTGTCGGACTTCTTCAATAGCCGGTAGAGAGGCATTGCCTTTTCCCCTAGGCGGCTTATGAAATGACTGACGGCCGCCGCCGATCCGGCTAGGCGCTGCACGTCCTTCAGACAAGTGGGTCTTGATATGTTTTGGATAGCCTTGATCTTCTCCGGATTAAATTCGATCCCTCGTTATGAGACGATAAATCCGAGTAGCTTGCCGGCTGGAAGGCCGAAAACACACTTGGCGGGATTGAGTTTCATCTTGTACTTTCGGAGATTCTGAAAAGTTTCTTCCAGATCCTCTAGGAGATCTGCCTTCTTTTTCGACATCACCACAATGTCGTCTACGTAGACGTGAACATTGCGGCCGATCTGTTCGTGCAGGCAATTTTTCATACAACAATGGTATGTTGCCCCTGCATTCTTCAGGTCAAAAGGCATCGTGATGTAGCAGAAAGTCCCGTATGGAGTGGTGAATGATGTTTTCAGCTGATCTGACTCCCTCATCTTGATTTGATGGTATCCTGAGTAGGCGTCTAGAAAACAAAGCAGCTCGGAGCCTGCTGTGGAGTCTACGACTTGGTCGATTCTAGGCAGCGCAAAGGGATCCTTTGGGCAGCACTTGTTAACACCGGTATAGTCGATACACATCCTCAGCTCTTTCTTCTTCTTTGGAACTAGTACAAGATTTGCCACCCAATCGGTGTGTACAACTTCTTTTATGAAATTGGCGGCCTTCAGCCTATTTATCTCCTTTCCTATAGCCTTGCGTCTCTCATCTCCAAAGCGTCTTGTTGCTTGCTTCACCGGCTTGGATCCTTTTATGACGTTGAGTGAGTGCTCGGCAAGTTCCCTCGGTACACCAGGCATGTCGGAAGGCGACCATGCAAAGATGTCGCGACTCTCACGGAGGAACTCGATGAGCGCGCCTTCCTATTTGCTGTCAAGGTTGGAGACGATGACGACTTGCTTAGACTTGTCGCCTGGGATAAGGTCCGCCTTTTTGGTGTCTTTTGAAGCTTGAAAGGTCTTCTTGACATCAATCTTTGGCTTGGGCATGGAGTTGTCTGGGTCCGCCTCAAGTAGTGCGAGTTCTTCCTTGTGGATGACGGCTTCTGCGAAGGCGGCCATGCCACGCTCACACTCCTTGGCTTTCTTGAAGTTGCCGGAAACCGTGATGGTTCCGTTTTCCCCCGACATTTTGAGCTTGCTGTATATGTAGCATGGCCTTGCCATGAATTTGGCGAAATCCGGTCGTCCGAAGATTGCATGATAGGCGCTTTTGAAGGGGACAACTTCGAACCGGAGGAACTCTGAGGGGTAGTTCTCCTTTGGTCCAAAAGTTACCTTCCGCCTAATGCTCCCTATTGACTTTGCTTGCCTGCCGGGCACTATGCCATGAAAGGTGAGGTTGCTGTGATCAAGCTGATCCTCTGACAGGTTCATGCGGCTTAGTGTGTCATAGTACAGGATGTTGAGGCAGCTGCCGTCATCCATGAGTACCTTTGTGAGTCTGAAGTTGTCGACAATGGGATCGACGACAAAGGCGTACTTGCCTGGGTGAGGAACGTGATCAGGGTGGTCGGTCCGATCCCAGGTGATCGCCGCCTCGGATCAGTTCAAGTACTGAGGGACGTCCGGCATTGTCGCGTTGAGTTCGCGCATCTCCGCCTTTTCCACCTTAGCCAAAGGCGTGCCGACAAAACACACGGGAGATTCTTTGACCTTCGGATGTGGCTTCTTTTTCTTGGCGGCCGCGTCGTCATCGCTTGAGATTGACATGTCGTCGTCATCTTCGTCATCCTTGTTGTCTTTCTTGTCGTACTTCTTTGAGTTTTTTGACTTCCAGTCGACTTTGGGATCCTTTTTGAAGTCGTCCATGAAACGACACTCGCTAAGCATATGGTTGACCTTGCCAAGTGAGGCGTGGATAGGGCATGGCAAAAGTTTTGCCTGCTCATAAGTGATACGTGCCGCCTTAGGGCCCGAGCCGGCGTCGCGATTGTCTTTCTTGTTCTTCCACTTCTTTTTGCCGGCATTCCCTTGGAACGCGACGACTACCTCGTTGGAAGGTCCGGCTTTGTCGTCTGTCGCCTGCTTGCGTTTGTTGTTTCATTTTGGCATGATGCTGATGTCTGGATCATCGTCACGTGCGTCGTCATCCGCCGCCGCGTATTGGGCGGCTAGGTTAAGCATCTCGCCAAGGTCCGTGATTTGCTCGCGAACGAGCCGATGACGGAGCAGGGACTTCTTCTGCGGGCCCGTGTAGAAGGCATGGATAGCCTGTGCGTCCGAAACACCATGAAAGTTGGCCTTTTCGGAGATCCAACGGCTGAGAAAGTCTGTCATGGTTTCGTCCGGCTTTTGAATACAACGTTGTAAATCCGTGTAGGTATTTGGACGCTTGTATGTTCCTTGGAAGTGCTGGGAGAAAACCTTTTCCATGTCGTACCAGCTATGGATAGACTTTTCTGGAAGGTTGTCGATCCAAGCCCTTGCCGTGCCTTCCAACATGAGAGGTAGTTAGCGGACGGCAATATGACTGCTTCCGCCGGCAATTTCTATGGCCATGGCATAATAGGCTAGCCACGAATCCGGTTTAACGAGGCCGTTGTACCTAGAACAATTTTTAGACACTGATGTCATGTCCTTGGGGAATGGCTCTCTGCGGATGGCGTCGCCAAAGCACTTTGGTCCATGTCGGGGGGCTACCCCCGGGTAGGGTATAGGTGTGGTAAAAGCTACGCCCAAGACCCAACCGACATACTCCAACCGACATGCTCCGACTGACCGACATATTTTACCCGACTTGTGTATGTCGTTATCTTCTCGTTTTCTCTCATATGCAGGAAGGGTGGTTTAGAAAGGGTAATCCGGCATAACCATGCCGGGTCTCGGGAGAAGGAGGTTATCCGGCATACTCATGCCGGGTAGAGAGGTGGATTCCGGCATGTCCGTGCCGGGTTGCCCTGGAGAGGAGTCGCCAAGGCACCCGGCATACCCGTGCCGGGTTACGCGGAGAGGATGCCATGCCAAGCGCTACAGGACAAAAGACAGACAAGACATGTCAAGCCCATCCCGTGATGTGACAAGAGTACAACTGCATGACGCAGTGAATAGTGTGACAAGACCCTAGTAGTCATGTCATGAATAGTGCGCAGTGGGCCACCTCTTGTCCCCTGGACTCCCTCTATATAGGAGCACCAGGGGGAAGGCTCCAGAGACGCGCGGGCTAGGTCATTTCCCCCCGCTCATTTCCTCCCGAATTCTCCTAGAGGCATGCTTCGCCCAGCTCGTGGAGCAATTTGTACCTCGTATACACAGAGAAAGAATACACCAATAGGATAGATGCTGCAGTAGGGGCTTTATCTCCTCACGAGAGCCCCGAAGCAGGGTAAATCCCCGTGTTCATGTGTTCTTCGTGTGCGATCCCTTCGCGCTATCCCTCCCGAATCCTCTAGCGTCCATCGACCCCCAAGATTATCCACCCCGTGGTATATGCCGTGTAGCCACCACAACATTTGGCGCCCACCGTGGGGCTCAGTGGCGCTTGCTGGACTAATTTCGGACGGGATCTTCTTCATCGACGCGGGGACTCGACATCACCATCGTCTCTGCGCGTCCCGGAGGCTCACCGACCGTCTTCGTCGTCTCGCCATCAACAAATTTCTCAAGAACGAGCTCGGAGGCTCGGGTATGGTCGAGGCGTGTGTGCGCGCGTCCGGGCCGCATCCGTGCTAGTCCGCACGCCCATCGACGCCTGCGCGTGCTTGCGTTTCCTCGCCGCCGTCAGAGGCTCCTCCAGAGTGGCAGAGATACCGAAACATGTGTGATATGCCCAGAGTGGCCGACATACTGAGAGACTGAAACACCCGAGATAACTGTGTGACATTGTGTGTGTAGGCGTCTGTGTCGGTATACGCCCAGAGTGGCTAAACGCCGGCACATGAAACTCTGTGTCGGTATACGCCCAGAGTGGCTAAAAGACGGCACATGAGGCGTTCGTGTTGGTATACGCCCAGAGTGGCTAAACGCCGGCATGTGTTGTGTGTCAGACCGGCTCTGGCCGAGGACATCTATGTCGGTAAAACGACCAGAGTGGCTAAGGAACCGGCATATGATTGTATTTTTGCAGGTACTCGGTGGAGCAAGTGAAGACAATGAGGTATATTTTTTCTAAGTCTGCACGCGACTCTGCGAGTCCCCCGCAGCCTCGGGGACTGGTGTCGGGGATGTGATCCCCGGGATCCCTATTAAACGGGACATTTGGTATGGAGTTTTTCTGATAGTTGTTTAACTTTTAAGTCTATGCGCGACTCTAACGAATCCCCCATAGACTCGGGGACTAGTGTCGGGGATGTACGTCCCCGGTACCCTGAGGGTGTAGGATTATTGTGTTAATATTGCAGGAATAGATGAGTTTAATTGTGAGAGGTAAAGGAAAAGAGGAGAAAGGGCATCTCGGGCCAAGACGATGAGAACTGGGCCGATTTCCATGCGGGCCGAGATCTGCATCTCGGTCAAACTGACTTGACCGCATCGTGATCCCCTCGCTCCCGGATTCATCGACCTCGACCTCCACGGACACGAGCGTCTCGTCCCCGAGCTCCAGTGCTGCGCCCCAGCATCTCCCGCCCCCGAGCTCTCCTCCAACCCCGACTGCAGCCACCCCGGCACCGGCATCGCCCGAGTTCGCCTCCACCTCGCGCGGGCCCGCGCTCGGCCGCCTCCGGCAGCCCCGCGCCCGGCGTCCCGATCTCAGCCGCCCGAGAGCTTCTGCGCCCCCGGCCATGACTCGGCGCCCTCGCCCGAGAGCCCGACGCCGCGACCTCGGCCACCCGAGCCCCGCCTCCGGCATCACCCAGCTCGGCGCTAGCGCCACCGGCAGACCGCGCCACCCCGGCATCCTCGGGCACGGTGTCTCCCTCAACCCCGGCGGGCTCCGCCCGACTTCCTCCCCCGAGCCTGGCTCCTACATCGACCCCGGACACGTCCTCCTCCGCGCCGGACCTCAACCGAGGCTGCCTCCACCGCGACGCCTCCAACATCGCCTCCAACATCGCGAGTCCGGTATCACACCCTCGAGCTCGACGGTGCCGTCCTTGACTCCGGTCGCCTAGGCCCGCTCCGCGCCCGACCTCGACATCTTCCCCGAGTTCGGCCTCTTCCCGCCCCTGACGTCTGGGCGCCCGACACCGGCGTGCCCCGGCCGAGCTCTCGGCGACATCGCTGCATCCCGGTTTCACCGACACCGCCGTGCCCCGACATCAGCAACTCCGGTATCCCCGCGCCTCGGATGCGTCGTCCCTGACCTCACCTCGGCTGCCCTGGCCCGGCCGTGGTCAACCTTGCCACCGACTCGCCGCGCCTCGGACGAAATCGCCACCAACGTCGACAACTTGGCCCGAGCGCGCCCGGCGTTGACTTCGCCTCCTCGGCCGTGTCCCGCCGCCCTGCCTCGGTTGCTTCCCAGCGCATTTCGGAGCTCGGCAGCACCCTACTGCGCCTCGTCCTGGCTCCGACACTCCCGCAGCATGGCTCTGCCATTGCTCTCCCGCCGCTTGTCGGGCTCGCCCGCTGGCTCGCCGATGGGCGACGCCCACGTCTAGCTGCGCACCCGATTTGTTCGCTGGCTGGCGAGCTGCCAGCCGCACCGCCCGGGTCGCCGGCTGCTGGGTTCCGGTGGCGTCCGCATGCCTCCCCCTGGTCGGCCCGTGTATGGGTAATCTCGGCACCGATTGGAGTTTGGACTCCGAAAGCTCTTGAGATTGACCGACAGGGAGTGTCGGGCTGATTTGTCGGGTTGGTTTGTATTTCTAAATCTGATCCGGCCCTTCATCCAAGGCTGCAGGACCGCACCAGCTTCGGGGACTAGTGTCGGGGGGCTACCCCCGGGTAGGGTATAGGTGTGGTAAAAGCTACGCCCAAGACCCAACCGACATACTCCAACCGGCATGCTCCGACTGACCGACATATTTTACCCGACTTGTGTATGTCGATATCTTCTCGTTTTCTCTCATATGCAGGAAGGGTGGTTTAGAAAGGGTAATCCGGCATAACCATGCCTGGTCTCGGGAGAAGGAGGTTATCCGGCATACTCATGCCGGGTAGAGAGGTGGATTCCGGCATGTCCGTGCCGGGTTGCCCTGGATAGGAGTCGCCAAGGCAACCCGGCATACCCGTGCCGGGTTACGCGGAGAGGACCATGCCAAGCGCTACAGGACAAAAGACAGACAAGACATGTCAAGCCCATCCCCTGATGTGACAAGAGTACAACTGCATGACGCAGTGAATAGTGTGACAAGACCCCAGTAGTCATGTCATGAATAGTGCGCAGTGGGCCACCTCTTGTCCCCTGGGCTCCCTCTATATAAGGAGCACCAGGGGAAGGCTCCAGAGACGCGCGGGCTAGGTCGTTTCCCCCCGCTCATTTCCTCCCGAATTCTTCTAGAGGCATGCTTCACCCAGCTCGTGGAGCAATTTGTACCTCGTATACACAGAGAAAGAATATACCAATAGGATAGATGCTGCAGTAGGGGTTTTATCTCCTCACGAGAGCCCCGAAGCAGGGTAAATCCCCGTGTTCATGTGTTCTTCGTGTGCGATCCCTTCGCGCTATCCCTTCCCGAATCCTCTAGCGTCCATCGACCCCCAAGATTAGCCACCCCGTGGCATATGCCGTGTAGCCACCACGACATTTGGCGCCCACCGTGGGGCTCAGTGGCGCTTGCTGGACTAATTTCGGACGGGATCTTCTTCATCGACGCGGGGACTCGACATCACCATCGTCTCTGCGCGTCCCGGAGGCTCACCGACCGTCTTCGTCGTCTCGCCATCAACAAATTTCTCAAGAACGAGCCCGGAGGCTCGGGTATGGTCGAGGCGTGTGTGCGCGCCTCCGGGCCGCATTCGTGCTAGTCCGCACGCCCATCGGCGCCTGCGCGTGCTTGCGTTTCCTCGCCGCCGTCAGAGGCTCCTCCGTCGTTGCGCGCTCGGCAGCAGCCCGTCCGTGTGTCCATGTGGCCACGCCCCTGCGCATCCGGAGGCGGCTGCACAACTCTGCTTCACCGGCGCGCCCGCGTTCGTCATTCTGCTCTGAGTCGCCCAGCCAGCTCTGGCCTCGCGCGTGGCCGCGGCCCCGGCTTGCTCCCGCGTAAGGCCTATCTGCGTCGCCGCGTTGCTAGCGGCCCGCCCCTAGATTCGCCGCGCGCCTCACGCAACCACGGACGTCTCCTCCGCTCCGCGACCGTCCGCTCCCATGCCGCGCCGCGGCTAGGCTCGGCGGCCGAGCCTCATCCCCAAGCTGCCCGGGCATGTGCATCCATCTCAGCGAACACGAGCGCGCCGTTATCCCCTGCTTCTCCATCTGTGCGCAGCGACCGGTCATCGCCGGTCAGCTCGCCGCGGCCAGCTGCGCCCCGCGCCCTCGCTCCTATCCTCGTTGACCTGCAGCCGCGCTCGCTCCTGCGCGACCGCAGCCCGGCTCGCTGCATCGCAGCGTTACCCTGCAGGCCTTCGCTGGGGATTCCCCGCCGCCCACAGAGCGCCCGTATCAGCCAGACGCCGGCCGGCAGCGCTTCCCGCTACGTGCTCGCCCGGGTCACCGGATGCGCAGATGGCTGGGTCGCCGGAGGCATTCTGTACTTGATTGGCAGAGCACGATTGAGAAAGGAGAGAGAAAAGGAGAAAAGGAAAGAAAAAAGAAAAATGAGGACGATTTGGTCGGGGGAAGAAAAGAAAGGGGAGGAGAAAGAGAGAAAAAAAAGGAACCGGATGTATCGGACGGGTGAGAAAAGAAAAAGAAAAAGGAAAGGGTCAACGAAAGATGCTGTTGTTAGATGAGCCCGGGCAATGCATGTCGACAGTTCAGCAGAGATCGTCGGCAGGCCGGTGGGCAGGCCAACTGAGTTATCCATGTCGGTAATCCGACACTTCAAGTAGGCAGGCAGGAATGGTGGCCTGGAGGATGCGGTTTCGGTCAGCTACACCTCCCCATGTCGGCTGCAGTGCCCACATCGCGAACGCTACAACCACAATACATGCGCGTCGAGACTGCAATGTGAGTATGTACTGTATATTTTGTGTTGCACGCTAAATTATAATCTCAAAATATACTCGGGGACTGCCCTTCATACTCTGTTTATTTGTTGACCCCGGAAACGAAGTCTCGTAACCCGGGGACTGCCCCTTCGTATTTCGCTTAATGGTTTACCCCGGGAACGAAATGCCGTAACCCGGGGACTGTCATGTTGTGTTGCTTGTGTTTTTTCCTGTGAGCAAGATGTCTTGACCCGGGGACTTAGTTAACCGAGTCTGTATTCATGTGCCTAACTCGGCAGATAGTCGTATTTCCTGTCTGGCATTAAATTCATTTTGACATGTTAATTAGAACTGCCACTCCTGTTAAATATTTATTATACATGCCTGTCTAGACTAACATTGAAAGGGGATGTCGGTTTTACCGAGAGGATATTCATGTCAAAAATCTTGGTTATGTCGGTCATTATGTTGGTTATCTCGGATCCATCTTGTATTGGTTACTGCCTCAAGATGTACGGCATATGGTCTTTGGTATCGGCTTGCCGGGTTGTAATGGCAGATCATACCGAATTGGTACCCGTGTCGGATAATCGTTGGTTCTAAATGGCATCTCATCCCAGTTGTTACCCATGTCGGTTTGCCCATGTATCGTGGCATCATGCAAAATTTCCAGATCGCCGTTTATTTTGGTTCGTCAATATATCATGGCATCCTGTAATATCTCCAGATCACTATTTATGTCGGTTCGCCAACACATCTGGCATCATATCATATCTCTAGATCCCCGTTTATTTCGGTTCGCCAATGTATCATGGCATCGGGCAATATTTCCAAATCGTCATTTGTTTCGGTGTATCAAAGTTCGCCAAAGGCAACACCTGAGATACTGAAACACCTGTGATATGCCCAGAGTGGCCGACATACCGAGATACCGGAACACCTGTGATGTGCCCAGAGTGGCAGAGATACCGAAACATGTGTGATATGCCCAGAGTGGCCGACATACCGACATACTGAGAGACTGAAACACCCGAGATACCTGTGTGACATTGTGTGTGTAGGCGTCTGTGTCGGTATACGCCCAGAGTGGCTAAACGCCGGCACATGAGACTCTGTGTCGGTATACGCCCAGAGTGGCTAAAAGCCGGCACATGAGGCGTCCGTGTCGGTATACGCCCAGAGTGGCTAAACGCCGGCATGTGTTGTGTGTCAGACCGGCTGTGGCCGAGGACATCTATGTCGGTAAAACGCCCAGAGTGGCTAAGGAACCGGCATATGATTGTATTTTTGCAGGTACTCGGCGGAGCAAGTGAAGACAATGAGGTTGGTATTTTTTCTAAGTCTGCGCGCGACTCTGCGACTCCCCCGCAGCCTCGGGGACTGGTGTCGGGGATGTGATCCCCGGGATCCCTATTAAACGGGACATTTGGTATGGAGTTTTTCTGATAGTTGTTTAACTTTTAAGTATATGCGCGACTCTAACGAATCCCCCATAGACTCGGGGACTAGTGTCGGGGATGTACGTCCCCGGTACCCTGAGGGTGCAGGATTATTGTGTTAATATTGCAGGAATAGATGAGTTTAATTGTGAGAGGTAAAGGAAAAGAGGAGAAAGGGCATCTCGGGCCAAGACGATGAGAACTGGGCCGATTTCCATGCAGGCCGAGATCTGCATCTCGGTCAAACTGACTTGACCGCATCGTGATCCCCTCGCTCCCGGATTCATCGACCTCGACCTCCACGGACACGAGCGTCTCGTCCCCGAGCTCCAGTGCTGCGCCCCAGCATCTCCCGCCCCCGAGCTCTCCTCCAACCCCGACTGCAGCCACCCCGGCACCGGCATCGCCCGAGTTCGCCTCCACCTCGCGCGGGCCCGCGCTCGGCCGCCTCCGGCAGCCCCGCGCCCAGCGTCCCGATCTCGGCCGCCCGAGAGCTTCTGCGCCCCCGGCCATGACTCGGCGCCCTCGCCCGAGAGCCCGACGCCGCGACCTCGGCCACCCGAGCCCCGCCTCCGGCATCACCCAGCTCGGCGCCAGCGCCACCGGCAGACCGCGCCACCCCGGCATCCTCGGGCACGGTGTCTCCCTCGACCCCGGCGGGCTCCGCCCGACTTCCTCCCCCGAGCATGGCTCCTACATCGACCCCGGACACGTCCTCCTCCGCGCCGGACCTCAACCGAGGCTGCCTCCACCGCGACGCCTCCAACATCGCCTCCAACATCGCGAGTCCGGTATCACACCCTCGAGCTCGACGGTGCCGTCCTTGACTCCGGTCGCCAGGCCCGCTCCGCGCCCGACCTCGACATCTTCCCCGAGTTCGGCCTCTTCCCGCCCCCGACGTCTGGGCGCCCGACACCGGCGTGCCCCGGCCGGACTCTCGGCGACATCGCTGCATCCCAGTTTCACCGACACCGCCGTGCCCCGACATCAGCAACTCCGGCATCTCCGCGCCTCGGATGCGTCGTCCCTGACCTCACCTCGGCTGCGTTGGACCGGCCGTGGTCAACCTTGCCACCGACTCGCCGCGCCTCGGACGAAATCGCCGCCAACGTCGACAACTTGGCCCGAGCGCGCCCGGTGTTGACTTCGCCTCCTCGGCCGTGTCCCGCCGCCCTGCCTCGGTTGCTTCCCAGCGCATTTCGGAGCTCGGCAGCACCCTACTGTGCCTCGTCCTGGCTCCGACACTCCCGCAGCATGGCTCTGCCATTGCTCTCCCGCCGCTTGTCGGGCTCGCGCGCTGGCTCGCCGATGGGCGACGCCCACGTCTAGCTGCGCACCCGATTTGTTCGCTGGCTGGCGGGCTGCCAGCCGCACCGCCCGGGTCGCCGGCTGCTGGGTTCCGGTGGCGTCCGCATGCCTCCCCCTGGTCGGCCCGTGTATGGGTAATCTCGGCACCGATTGGAGTTTGGACTCCGAAAGCTCTTGAGATTGACCGACAGGGAGTGTCGGGCTGATTTGTCGGGTTGGTTTGTATTTCTAAATCTGATCCGGCCCTTCATCCAAGGCTGCAGGACCGCACCAGCTTCGGGGACTAGTGTCGGGGGGCTACCCCCGGGTAGGGTATAGGTGTGGTAAAAGCTACGCCCAAGACCCAACCGACATACTCCAACCGGCATGCTCCGACTGACCGACATATTTTACCCGACTTGTGTATGTCGATATCTTCTCGTTTTCTCTCATATGCAGGAAGGGTGGTTTAGAAAGGGTAATCCGGCATAACCATGCCGGGTCTCGGGAGAAGGAGGTTATCCGGCATACTCTTGCCGGGTAGAGAGGTGGATTCCGGCATGTCCGTGCCGGGTTGCCCTGGAGAGGAGTCGCCAAGGCACCCGGCATACCCGTGCCGGGTTACGTGGAGAGGACCATGCCAAGCGCTACAGGAAAAAAGACAGACAAGACATGTCAAGCCCATCCCCTGATGTGATAAGAGTACAACTGCATGACGCAGTGAATAGTGTGACAAGACCCTAGTAGTCATGTCATGAATAGTGCGCAGTGGGCCACCTCTTGTCCCCTGGGCTCCCTCTATATAAGGAGCACCAGGGGGAAGGCTCCAGAGACGCGCGGGCTAGGTCGTTTCCCCCCGCTCATTTCCTCCCGAATTCTCCTAGAGGCATGCTTCGCCCAGCTCGTGGAGCAATTTGTACCTCGTATACACAGAGAAAGAATACACCAATAGGATAGATGCTGCAGTAGGGGTTTTATCTCCTCACGAGAGCCCCGAAGCAGGGTAAATCCCCGTGTTCATGTGTTCTTCGTGTGCGATCCCTTCGCGCTATCCCTCCCCGAATCCTCTAGCATCCATCGACCCCCAAGATTAGCCACCCCGTGGCATATGCCGTGTAGCCACCACGACAGTCCAGAATATAGCGGCTCCTTTCCTCTTGCTATGTCTTGTAGGCGGTGTCGCGCGTCTTTTGGATCGATCTGTTGTGCGGCTCTGTTTGCGTTCGGCTCGTCCTGTGCTGCTCGGCTTACGATGCGCCTGGGCCCTTCTGCTGCCTCCTTCCTCTTGCTGCCGGTGCTACGCTGCGGAGACCGGCTTCGACCTCTCCTGGGAGGATCATTACCGGCATCTTTTCTAGGCGGCTGTCAATTATCTCGGCTTCCGCCATTGCCGCGCCTTGGCTGGGCTGGAGGTGGCAGGTCTCCCCTGCCTCCTATCCTTGAATTCTCGTCCCGCCTTGCTTTTGGCGGTGGCGTCTTCTTTGGAGGTGGCGTTGCTTTCCTTTTGCCGCCATGGCTACTGGAGCCGGACGGGCCTTCGGGGTCGGCGCCAGGTGCAGCTTGGCACTTTACTGACTTGGATTCTAGGTCTCCCCCGCGAGCATCCGCCATGTGGCCATAGGAGTCAGCGCGGGCTTGCTGTTCGAGGGCCTTGCTTACGAAGTGTCTTGCATTGGCCATTTTTTCCTCCACTGTGTAAGTCTTGTCGTCTAGGGTGTCTAGCGCAGCAGCAGCGTTAAGGATGGGGGTGCAGAAGACGACATCCCCCCTTCTGTCCACGCGTTGTGGTGTTGTGCGCCAGTCAAACCCGAGATCCTGAGCCGCTGTCGTTCCACGCGTTGGCGGCTCCTTATCACGGCGGTTTTTTGATGGCTTTTTTCCTTGAAGAGCTGCCGGCTTGTTTTGGCCCACATCTTTTCTTGTTCTTTCTCGATCTTCTTTGCAAGGCTCTCAACATGCTCCTCTCTTTTGCGCAGGAAATCAGAGTGCTTAAGCATATTAATCCTAAGCTCTTCCACTTCGTCGAGTGGGCTGTCCTTGTTCACCGGAGTGTGCATAATCTCTTCTACTTCCTTGATGACAGAGAGCAAATCTGTGGGTTTGCTGCTGCCGCCTTTCTTGAGGCCAGTTTTCTTCTTTGCGCGCACCTTGTCGGAACCTTCAATCAGTTGACCGGCAGTGGTGTCGCCGGCATCTTCCACCGGCTTGTTTTGCGTTTCAGAAGCAACTGGGGTTGACTCGTCACCAACGACAACCATCATAGCCAGCTTGTCAGGCATATCAGTATCCGCTGTGCCCTCTGAGGAGCCGGATTATCACTGGAAAAGCGGCTTTTGATCTTCTCTTCGAAGAGACTAGCATCATCATCAGAGTCAGAGTCTACGTTGACTTGAGCGGTAGATCTGGATCCGGCATCTGACATCGCATCCTCCTGAAGAGCAGGAAGGATTGATTCAGGATCGTTGTTTTCCGGCTGGGAGTCGGATCCCAGTCCGACAACTCCGACGAAGTGAAAATCAGATTCGGCCCGCTCTTGGGAGAAGGCGGATTCAGATCCATCTTGTCGGTCGACTGCTTGGTCGAAGGGTTGGTGGGTGGGGTTGTAGAAACGCGGTAGGTCGTACGCCTCTGGCGTGTACCCGATGAAGACGTCGATCCCTCCGATCGGTACGATTGCACACCGGATAAGGTAGTCGTCCGCCGGGATCCAGGACTCATCCGAGTTGACGTAGTTGTGGCCGCCATACCTTGTGACGCGGCCGACGGCGATCTGCTTGCCCACGCCGCCAAGTGTTCCCGCCTGGAACGTGACGCCAGGAACCTTATGCCCCACGGTGGGCGCCAACTGTCGTGGTATCGGCATAATTGATAGGAGACGGGGGTCCTCTAAACTACGTATGGATTGTGGGGAAGAAGGTTGGTGTCATCGAGGACGGGATTGAACACTGCGAGTTTACCCAGCTTCAGATCCCGCAGCGGTGGCGAGATCCTACGTGCTGCTATAATTCACTATGAGGCAATAGCCGTGAACAGGTTACAATGTGTATGATACGTATTGAGGCGTTCCCTAAAGGCTTCCTGGTGGCCGGCTTATATAGGCGGCCAGACCCCAGGATACAAGGCAAGTACTTGTCCGGCAAGTAATCAGAGTCCTAGACCTAGCCGGCTTAGTTGCCGCCTTCCGTCTTGGGCTTGGTGTCTTGATGGCTTCGGCCTTCCGCCTTCCTTGGACCGTTTGCCTACTTCCTTGTACGTCAGCTATCTGGGCCGCCCGGCAGCCTTCAGCCTTACCACCCTTGGGCCACCCTGGACTAGCCGGATTGATCCATGTTGGAGATACCCCTAGTTGATATATCCCCAACACTGGCTTCCTCTTAAGGCCCTCAAGAGGAGGTGCCTCTCGAGGGTCTCTTCAAGTGGTGGCTTGGTCCTTAGTCGTTTTGTCTGATCTGTTAGCGTGCGAGGTATGAGGAGAGTGGGCTCTGCACACCCCAGTCCTCACTGGGCCGACAGTAGCCCCCGGGCCCGCGATGGGCGCGACTGAGCCCATGGGCGGAGTTGGAGCATCGTGGGCCCAAAGTGTCTGGCCGCCCCGAGCCACGCATCACTCAGACGAGTAACGACCGCGCATGATCTGGGGCGCGCGTTGTCGGGGGGACTACCCCAGGGGTAGGGCAGAACCCGGTTCAGAACAGCAGTATGGCTAAAGGAATGTTTCTTTGGAAGTGGCTAAGAGTTATCCTTTGGTATGCCGAAAAGATAACTTGACCTTTGGGTGGTTGTCAGGGCCAGAGTGCCTCCTGGGGGCCGCAAGGGTCATCAAGGGAGACTATAAATAGACTCCCAGACCCCTAAAGCCGTACAAGCTCCAGCAGAGAGTTCCTCTAAGAACTAGTTTCTCGAAGATGTCTTTGGTGAGAGCCTAAGACATCTTCAGGAAACTACGCCTAGAGATACTTCTCTTAAGTCGCTACCCAGGCTCTAGGTGGAACTCGGTACTGACCGGATGGATCGTCCGGCTTGGCAGTATGTCGGGATCCTCCAGCGTGATCTCGGGTACAGGAGAACTCGGTTGCCCGGGTAGGCATCCTGGTATAAGCTTAACCGACTAACCTACCTTAGCTCTGCTGGGTTGTATCCGATGTGCAGGACGGCTCTCTGGAAGTACCGGAGTGAGAAACCGACATGGGGCATGTCCAGCAGGAGTCAAGGAGCAGGTACAGGCTTTCCGTCGGGCACGGGGGAAATCATATCCCTCCTGACACGGAAGCGTCGTCACCTCCCGCCTGACACGGGAGCGTGTCAGCCGGTACGATGACGCTGCAACAGGACTGGGCATGTCTACTCCGGCAATCCGGAGAAGGCTACTAGGCATGGGCGAATACATGTCATGTCTCTAACAAGGGGACAATGATGGTCCAGGACGGCGCATGCGGTCCTTGCCGGGATGGTGACGGCAGGGCTATGCCGGATAGCTCGGCAGCTAGGTCGCACTAGCCGGTGAAGACATAACCGTTGGCCTGGCGGGTGGGCCCAAGCCGGATTAGGGTTTCCGGTCTTCCCGGCCGGAACTCTATAAAAGGCGTCATAACTACTCCTGTGGAGGGACGACCAACCTTGGTGCCAAAACTATAGTCTCATTTACTTATAGCACACTTACTTCTTTTTCCCCTCTAGTTCATCTAGTTCGTCACCGAAACAGCTCAAGAAGCATGTTGTAGATCTTGTGACATACATATAGTGAGGGGAAAGGCAGGAGTAGGGGTCTTACCTCCTCACGAGGGCCTTGAACCTGGGTATATGGTGTCCCGTGTCTTGCTTTCGTGCACTTGTTTGGGTTTTGGAGATGTTTGTGTGTATTCTTCGGTGTTCTTGAGTGTTTCGGCATATCGTACCATGTGAGCTCCCTATCTCGCCAGCCCTCCCCGGATTCACCAGCGTCCATCGGCCCCACACATTAGCCATCCCATGGCATCTGCTGTGATACCACCACGACAGTTGGCGCCCACCGTGGGCCAGGTACAGGCGATGGCTGGTGTACACATCCGGACGGGTTCCATCGTTCATTCCGACATCTGAATTCTCTCTGGCCTCGTCGTCAGGCTGGGCGATATGGACTTCGTCAGCGACAATGCCGGCTGCTTCTGGAACAGGCCCTTCCCGGCGAACGGCTGCCTCACCGACTTCGGTGTCTTCACCACCTACGTCGCCACCGAGATCGTCTGCGGCTACCCGGACATCGTCCAGGAGGCTGAGGATCCCCCCATTATCCGCCCTGCCTGGGATCAGCGTATCGATCGCCCCGCGGGCTGCGTCGCAGTCATGATGGTCGGGGTGACCGAAGAGATGTTCGAGGATGCTCCCGACGGCGACGCCAGCGGTGGCCGACCTCGGTTGGCAAAATCTCCTCAGGAGCGAGTGTCACATCCCAAATTTAGAAACTAAGAAAAACTTAGTTTCACAAGAACGAAATTTCAGAACCAACAAAAACTTTTTGAAATGTTTCACTGATGATTGTGTTTTACTTCCCATTGCTGTGTTGACTTTGTGTGATCTTGGTTGTGATGCTGATCTGATTATGTTTGTTGCTTGTGAGGACAATTCCTCGGTTGTGCTTAGTACTAAAATAAAATACATTTGGCAACAATTTGGAATGTGACTTAAATTTAAAACAAACTCCTCCAATTATTCAACAAATAGAAATTAAGATCACGAGTTAAAGAAATGATCTTAATATATTAATCTATCTACCTCACTCTCTAATTCTCTCAAGAAAATATTTTCTTTATGAAATTAATTCCATGGATGAGGTAGAAAGATGACCATCTCCTTCTCATACCCCTCCCTTCTCAAAATTATATAGTTACCATTTAATTTTATTTAAACTATGAAATCCTATTTTATTCTTTTGATTCAATTTAAATGTGTTTGTTTCTGACAAACACAAATACAAAAGCTAATATATTTGTCAAGAAAGTTCCAAGAGCTCAAAACAATATCTCTCACTTGATTTAAAAATATTAGAGTATCAAATATTACTTACCAAAAATAACATACTTAAACCCTATGAACAAATATGGTCCAAAACATTTTATTTTCCAACACCAATTTTGGTGGAGCTTCTACATGTATAGGGGAGGCTACGTGAATAATTTCATAATTTTTTAAGTAGGTTAAAGGCCTCAATTAAATCACTGAATAGCTACTGATTTTAAAAGAAACAGAAAAGGGACCTAGTTGTAATTAGAAACGGAAATCCAGGGGGTTATCTGGAAAAAAACGTCGTCTCCCTCCTGTAGCCGCAGCACGGCGTGGCGCCATTGCCGCCGTGCTCCTCGTTCCCGCCCGACGCCGCTCGTCGCCAGGGCCCCCTCCCGCTCCTCCTGCCGCGTCAAGGGTAGCACGACGCCGTGCCGCCCTCGGCCCTGCCCCTCCGCGACCGGGTGCACCTCCCCGCGCTGTCTCCCACTCACCCCGCACCGGACCCCCCCCCCCCCCCCCCACTGCCCGTGCCGCCGTGCACCTCTCCCGTGCATCCACTGCCCGGGCCCCTCCTCTCCGCTGCCCAACGAGAAGGATAAGAGCGCCTCGACGCTCCTCTGCTCTCTCTAGCCCCTCACTGACCCCCTCACCCGCTCTCTCTCCCTCCCCTCTCATTTCTTCTCACACCCGAAATCTCGCCGCCATGGTTGAGCTTGCCGCCGTCGATTGAAACATCCTCGAGCCAAACCAAGACCACCAGGAGCTCCGTCGTGCAGTCCTCTCCCTCCTCGTCCAAGGAATCGAGCCGAGACGCCTCCGTGTTCGAGATCGCCTTCTTCTTCTTCAACTCCGGCCGCCGCACTTCGAGCAAGTTCCTCACTGTCTCCGACCTCCTCCGTCCAAGCCGAGCACACGCACGCGTCGAGGGTGAGCACGCGAATCCCTTGGACATGCTCGTTACACTCCTAACACCGTAGCTCGTCGTAGTGACCAAAGACCGTGTCCAACCGCCGCCGTGACTCGCCGTGGTCGCCGTCTCCGGTGACCATTTGGGTCGTAGCGCTGCCCTCCAGTCTCCCTATACCCGTGCGAGTCAGATGTGCCCCTTAGTCCGTCCGCGCGCGTCCCCTTCCGTCGATCCTGTGCGCGTCGCCGCCGGTGATCACCGCGGCCGTGCGCGTCGTCGCCGTGCACGGTCCACACCTCAAAAGGCTTCGCGCCCGTGTACTAGCACCAGCACCGATCCACCCCAGTGGCTAGCACGCCGCGCACACGCTCGCGAGGTCGCGAGGTCGCGAGTTCGAACCCCAGCAGCGCGCTGCCTTTTCAATTTATTTTGCACGCTGACAAGTAGGCCCCACAGGTCAGTGCCCGTGGTGGCCAGCGCAGCCTCACCCAGCCCAGTCAGCACCAGCGTGGCGCTCGGGCCCGCATGGCAGTGGCTCTGGCTAGCCAGCCCCTCGGTGAAAAACGTTTCACCGTGTTTCTCTGGAAAAATAAAAGAAAAGTCAGAAAATGGATTAAGTTTGTAAAATGCATATCTTTTTGAATACTGATACAAAAATTGCAAATAATATACCAAATTGTTCAGAAACATACACTCTACCTGTTGGTATCACTCACACATCCAACTAAAATAATTTAGTTGATGTTATGTTAAAATAACTAAAATGGCAGAATAGGAAACAGATTAAGAAAATTAATATCTCGAGTTTTACAACTCCAAATAAATCAAACTCAAATGTTATGAATAGCATCTGAAATTATCTAACCAACCCAAGTGGTTCCACTTCATTTAAATTAATAATAAAAATGTATTATAGAAAATGCCACAGAAGGTTAAAAATCTAAACTTGTTTGTTTCTGATACTCTGTTAGGCCAAATGAGTTAAGACCAATTTTATTGGATCACATTTAGTCATGGTTAGTCACCCATAAGAGGATTTTTATTTTAGGATCAACAGAATTTGATTAATAGCTAAAACTTGATTATTAAGCTTCTGGATTAAAATAATTATGTAGGGAGTTTGGTAACTCCAATTGATCCAAATCAAATTGTGTTGTCTTCTAAACATCAGTAACTTTCTGTAGAAATTTAGTTTGTATTTTTGTGACCAACAGAACTTATGATATGTAATTAAACATGTTCAACTTGTTTCTGCCATAATTAAGATGTAATTAAATAATGGATAATTCAATTAAATTGAAACCCAATTATGTTGCTTGATGTATGAAGTGGCTATTTAGATCATCTAAGATTGTATTGTTGTGGTGTTGATTGAGTAGGTTAGTGATTGTTTGTATTTGCTTGATTGTGAATTAGACGAGAACGATGTCGGATTTATCGAGGAAGAAGAATTTGTGGAACCTGAAGATCAAGACCAGGATCATTTTGCCGAGCAAGGCAAGCTACTCTCTGAGCTTGCACCCTAATACATGCATCTATTTTTAGAACATGATTCACTCTTAAGGCAAAAAAATTTCCAAAACCTTTTCAAAATAGTATATGGAAATTATTTTGCAACTCTATGTAGAAATATAACAGAAATTATAGGATGGGAAAAATAAAGATTGTTTTATTCGAAACCCCGTTGAAAACTCTGTGTGGTTATGAAGCACCAAGATGTTGGTGTTGAAGTGGAGAAAAGGAGAATAGAGGTTTTGATAAAACGCACATTGTGTCTTTGTACTTACGTCAACCTGCCGATATTCTGTGCGACCACATTTACCCCACATATGGGAACGGGGCTTAGTCATGTAGTTTGCTCTTATTAGTATGGGATACCTCATCTACGGAGATGACCCCGTTATGCATGAAGGGATGGTTTGAGGACCTACCTTGACCCGGGTCCTCGCTCAAACTCTATGGAAAGATAAGGAGGAGGATAGAAGGTTTAATAGACAGCCGGACAAAACTATGAGTCCTCACACTTAGGGTTTACGACGGGAAACTGGACTGAGTGTAGATGGAAGGTGTCATTTGGGAAGGATCCTTTACTAGCATGAGCAAATGAGAGGCTATGGTCGGTGACTCAACTTCGCATACACCTTGTATGGCGGGACGTGGCTTACACGATGAGTTGTCGGATGGGTGTGGGAAAAGCGTGCTACCTCTGCAGAGGGATTAAAACTATTCGAATAGCCGAGTCCTCGGATATGGACAATTGAGAGGCCCTACTTTGACCATGTGCAAGTTTCGAAAAGATTGGAGTTTTAAAAAGCAAAGGAAGTGGAGAATGTTCCGTACACCTATACCAATGGATCGGTATGAGGTTGGTGGGGACTACGAACCATGAAAGGTTATAGTCAGAAAAAGGAGGAGTTTTGGAGAAACAGATCAAATGGTGATTTTCCAAGAATATGTTTATTAAAGAGACTTCTTACCCTTTTCAACAAGATGTCTTTTTGGGAAAAAGTTTTAAAGAGACTTCTTACAAAGGCAGATTTATGGGAAAAGTCTTAAAACCTTCTTTCCGTTTTCAATAAAGATATAGAGGTTTCAAAGCAAAGTTTTATTAAACAAAGGTCTATCCTTCCCTTTTTGACAAGGAAGTAGAGTTTTCAAAGCAAACGAAGTTTTATTTAAACAAATAAAAGAGTAGTGAATGCTCATGTTGGGGTAGTTTGCGAGTACGTAAATGTACTCATGGCTGTGTCCCTGGATATTCCCATGTCCAGAGTTCAAGAAGACATATGTTGAAGACCGAGAGACCGATGACGTCTTTGCGAACTAGGCCGTCTTCCCAGTCAGCTGCCTGTAGGTGTCTTGGCAAATGACTCGGGCCCCACGTTGATGGGTGTTTTCCACTGCAAGAACTTATTGGAGATTATTACTTCAATCAAGTAAGTATTTTGATTCGGTATTTATGGATGTTCTTTTGATACCGGTTTGATTGTGCTCAGCGACAGACTGATCACGGGATCGCTGATGTTGTAGGCACAAGGGTATTTCGGACAGCTAGTCCGGGGTCCCCACAGACTTGGTATCAGAGCCATCCTGACTGTAATAGACCTTAGTTAGCATGGACGTTAGTTAGGAAAGAAATATTTTGTTAAAAATATATTGTTACCAAAAACATATTTTTTATCTAAGGAAGTCCAAAAATAACTTCCACTCTTCTCACCTTCTCAAATATTTCAAAGTCTTACCCCTCTATTTTAAGATTTTTCCAAGCATTTCTGTACTCCCTCTTACCCGTTCAAAATACTTGACGATGAACCCAAATGAGACCTAGCTAACTAGCACCCACAAGGAGAAGCTTCCATCCCAAATACTCAACATGTAACAACAAGGCATTAATCTGCAAATACCAAGATCGTCAGTATCAACAAAGCAAGAGACCTCTGAAGACGTCAGCTCAACATCAACAATTCTACTCAAGTTGCAACTTCGACTACCTCTATTCTCCAGCTAAAGCCGAAGGCGACAAAATGAAGATTTCACCAACCAGGTTTAACAAAGACCCATAGGAAAAACATATGATAGGAACCTCGGTTGTACTACCCGGCTACCATGAGTATTAGACGTCCTTTGGTACTAAATGTACCTTGTGTGCTCTTTGCTAATGTGCACTCTGCTTCTTTGTTGTTTGTTTGAGACTCCTCTGTTTGTGTGTTGTTTTTCTTGTGCGTTCACAATCACGCCTTGATGGCAACACAAAGTAAACCAAAATTCTCTTTTAAGACACTCTTTTTGTCACCCAACAAAAAACTAATTTTGACCTCTTCGCCATAATTGCACCTTGTTGCAGATGTAAACCCTCTTAGGAAAATATTTTCAAGATATTCCCTCTTATCTAAACCGTCTCCCGACAAGAACTGACAGTTTCGCAAGATACAAAAGACCCCCGATCTTTAACCAATAGCCAGAGATTTTTGCAACCCAACCGGCAAATCAGATAATGGTCTTCAAGCACCATCTGGAGCAAGTGCGTCAAGATCTCGAAGAAAACTGCAATTTAACGCCAACCTCGTGAAGACACGAGCATCACCTCACAAAAATAACTTGTGAAATTACAAGAATACTATGCTAACTTATCGTATCTAACTTTAGATTGACATCTGACTCAAGTCCACGATAGTACTAAATAATCTTCTAGAACTGCAAGCCTTCATAAGAGACGAGGACGTAAGGAGACCCATTTAGAATCGGTAACTAAGAGGACTCAAGGAGTGTAGGAGAGTTGCTATGAAGATTCGAGCTCAGAGACCGTAAGAAGGAGGAACTACGACAAGAAGACATTGAAGAGAGATTTCCTAGGTTGGCAAAGAAGCGATATAACAGACTATCGTGGAGCATCTGGAAACTCTTATATCAGAATCTATTATTATTAATCTCTCTTTTATAGAATCTGGCAAAGTAGTTTGATAGCAAGCCTCATGAACTTGTTAACAAATCACTTTTATATGCTCAAACAATTGAGTGTCATATCCAAATTAAATGGAACGCCAGATAATCCAGTACATCTCATCCTCTGGAATATGAAAAGTAGTTTGATGACAAGACTAGCTACCTTGTTAACAAATTCTTCTTGTATGACTAAGGCAACTCGATGTCATAAAATACAACCACATTCTTATACAACAAACCAATAGAAGGCTTTGCTAGGACTAAGTGGATTCCTTCATCACAGGGGTGATATGAATGATGTTAGAACCCGAATAAAGGACAATAATAATTTTCTTAAATCAAGTGTATAACTTAGGAAATATTCAAGTTCCAAATAAGAAAGTCACATGGAGATTTATAGTGTTTTCCCAAGGATATGATTTATGAAACTAGAAAAGAAAAAGTTACCGTTTGGAAAAACAACTGGTGTGAAGGTTCTTCACTAACTTTTTCTAAGGTCCATTAACCCGTGACATTTGAACAATCATCGATCCACTCCCCAAACCACCTACCTCAGGACACTCGAATCGACTTTTAGACTCCTCTGGGAGCCCGATACCCTAGATTGTACCTCTTGAAATTCTTACCAAAGCTTCACGAAGATCAAGAACCAAAGAAGTCAACGATGAAGTCCCTCCCTTATTCAGTTGAAGAAGGACAAATATGAAGACAAATAATCGACAGAATACTCAGAAGGGTCAAACGATGAAAACACCTTTGGTTGGCAACAACAACCACCAAGCAAGTCCAGGCGCCCTTAGAAGTTTATAACATCCCTTTTTCTAACTAGAAACCTGAGAGAGTCGAGTGCTCAGACTTGACGCATCCTGAGAACAACGTGACCCCATCTGCGACCCTAGTAAGGCGAAAGTATCAGGAAGTGGTATCTGCACCAACCCCAAGCACCGAGGAGTGACACCCAAAAGGAAGATCGTCAAGCTACTCAAGGGGAATGATACCTTCAAGTCAACTCCATCTGCGACATTCAACAAGGCCGATTAAAAATCCCTTTTTAAGGGGGGGGAGACATACGCTACGTATACCAGAAGATGTTAATAATCAGTTCCTTGCGCCTTAGCCTTGTAATATCTGGAAACAACCCACCAAGACTATCCATCATCGTCGATCGTCAAGTCAACCCCATCATCAATAATCTGAAACTCAGCACAGAAATTTATTGACAAAGAAAGCCTCGCAACATAAATTTGTCAAGATCTCATGTGGTGACCTTACAGAAGAAGCAACAACCTCGGTAGTATAACCAGCCTAAAACCCGTGCCCCGTACTCCCCTGTTACCACCGGGCAAATCTCGAGGACGAGATTTATTTTTATGGGGGGAAGGATCTGTCACATCCCAAATTTAGAAACTAAGAAAAACTTAGTTTCACAAGAACCAAATTTCAGAACCAACAAAAACTTTTTGAAATGTTTCACTCATGATTGTGTTTTACTTCCCATTGCTGTGTTGACTTTGTGTGATCTTGGTTGTGATGCTGATCTGATTATGTTTGTTGCTTGTGAGGACAATTCCTCGGTTGTGCTTAGTACTAAAATAAAATACACTTGGCAACAATTTGGAATGTGACTTAAATTTATAACAAACTCCTCCAATTATTCAACAAATAGAAATTAAGATCATGAGTTAAAGAAATGATCTTAATATATTAATCTATCTACCTCACTCTCTAATTCTCTCAAGAAAATATTTTGTAGCACCCCAACTTTTAATAAAGTTGGAACACCTGTGTTATGTGCTAGTCCCTGGATCACTGCCAGCACCACAGTACAAAATATAAAGTACCATTGCATAAGTATTAAAATTGCTACAACGAGATCCAAAAATAATAGCCAAATATGGCTTTATTACAATTTGCATAGCCATGAAGGCTAGCTAAAGTTCAAAGTTCACAGCGAAAGCGAAATAACATTGAGCGTCATCTTCAAGCATGCGCCACAGGCAGTCATGTTCGGTGTAGACTCGAGCCAAAATCATTCAGCATCAGAATTACCTGCACATTTGAATATGCAGCCCCCGAAGGAGGTCAATACAATGATGTATTGGCAAGTGACTATGGTGGATATATACTGGCAAGTCTAACATCTATATGCATATTTGGCTTGGTGGGGTTGAAGGCTATTTGCAGAAAGCAAGTTTTCTCCTATCATTTTGTAAAACACTTTTATTTCTCGAAGACTTGGCACCGAGGGATAAAGCCCAAGTGCACCAACAATTCTTTCCTTAGTCAAATTTTACTTTATGAAAACAGTGTTGAGATTCTTCTGCCCATCCTTGTCCAATTGCTCGAAGTAGTCCATTTCCGGGGACACGGCTGAGAACTCAGATTGTCGACTCTGCAGAGGTTGTGCACTTTCACCTTTAGACTCAATTTGTCCGAGAAATCCTATACACGCGGAGTGTATTATGGAAAGGAGAGAATTGAGACAAGAACTTTCAGAAGAAGAATGGAACCATACTAGCAAGACTTGTTCCACCTATCATCTCTACATCTGCTTGTCAAGCTGACAGGTTGCACTCCCACAACTTAATCATTCTAGACAGAGCCCATTGTCAAAAGGTTGCACGGGAAGCTTCTAAACTTGGAGGGACTTAGTAATCTCTTCGTTCCTGGGTGGCCATCCACAAGTGTACTTTTGGGTAACAACCACCATACTCGTGGCCCTAAGTAGAATAGACATTCATCCTAGGCGATGACAACCACAAGCATAGTCCCAAAAGCCACTCAACATAAACCATAACAACCAATTCCACCCAGATGTATATTTTAGATTTTAACACTTAGAAACATTCCCATAACATGGTAAACATTTTTTTTAGCATGGCTAAGCAACTAATAAAATCTTTTCATGGCTGCTTAGGAAAAGGGTGGCTACACACTACTAGGATATTTGTAAAATACAAATTAACTTAACATTATAAAATAAATCAAAAATCCCTATCATGCACACTACTCAAAATATACTACTTATGCATATAGAAAATATGGGATATTGTATGAATGTCACTTGCCTTGGTAACAGGAGGAACAAGCACAGCAAGAATAACAATCACAAGCAATTCCTTCCTCTTCTTCACAATCTAGCACAAACAATGAATAAAATAATTACCAACACAATACCATCACAACACTAAACATAATCATGTATGCATGAATGATATGCTATGATAATAGGACACACTTATTAATACTTCTTATTTTCTGTCATTAATAAATGAAATATAATTTTTAGGTATTTCTTATTTTATTTATCAATTAAATAATTTTAAAATAATATAGTAAAACTTTGATTTCTATAATTACAACTTTTATTGTTTTTATGACATCTTCAATTTTTACATTTAATAATATTGCTGGACAGAGGGAAATAATACAATCCTATAACAATTACATTTTTTTTCTAAATCATTTTTTATTATTTAAGTTATTATTTTAATGGCCGAAATACTCCTCTGATAATTATACAAATTATAATTTGTCAAAGGGAAAAACAAATGATGTAGAAATAAACTACATGAGCAGAGCTTTCCAATGACATAAAGTTTATCAATTTTGGACTTACAGATCAAAAGTTATGAATTTTGCAAGTTTTAATAGTTTTCTGTTTTAATTTCTAAATTTTATTCGTAATAGAAAAAGAATCGGCCACGCGGCGCGATCTGATTCGCCCGTACCGGTTCGACGCGGATCGCGATTGAGAGCCGTTAGATCTAAATGAAATCGGACACGCCAGATTAATCACAGAAGCGAAAAATAAAAAATAAAACAGATCCGTTAGATCTAAATCCAACGGTCCAGGACGCGTTGACCTCACGCGGGCGGCGCGAGTCGCCGGAGACGCGCGGGGCGCGGCGGAGCCATGGCCGGCGTTTGCGCCCGAGATGTTCTACGGTGCTAGGAGATAAACGGACCTCACCAGGGGGTGCGTGGTGTCGAGATGGAGACGATGGCGAGGCGGCGATGAGCGGAGCGTCCTCGTTCCCTCGGGAGAGCTCGCCGGAGTTGTGCGTGGCGGCGGATCTCCTCGGTCATGGACGAACTCGACAAAGCGCTGCACCAAAAAGCCCGTAACCGTGTCAAAAGGTGCCGCGTGAGTGCAAGGGTGCGAGGGAAAACTACGAGAGGGCTCGTCATTGCTTTAGCTCACCGGAAGTCGAAGTTTTTGCCGGCGGCCACCGCGGAACTCCGGAGACGAATGTGTGCGGCCTGGTGGCTCTCGGGTCGATTGGTTTGGGGCAAACGGAAGAGAACGGAGAGGGGTATTAGTAGGGGGAGGAGGCGAGGTAAGGGGAGTAGTAAATCGCTCGTAAACGTGCGAATCAATCCGTCGTTTCCTGTCGGGGTCGGGAGCGTGATTTGGGGACGAACGTTTCCGCGGGGGTGATGACAGGTGGGTCCCACCTGTCAGCGACTGCGAGCGAGAGCGCGGAGCGCTGGGCCTCTGGCGGGCTGGTAGGATACGCGTGCGCGGCAGATAGCCAACGGGCCCGCCCGATTTCCTTTTCTTTTTTAAAGAATTATTTCCTGTTTTTAAACACTGATTTCAAATATGATTTTTAAACCTATTCAAAACATTTCAGAAAAAATCATAAAAATATGTTTTGGAAAGGTTATTAAAAATGAGACTTTTTGACATCATACTTACCCATAAATAAATTGATAATATTTTATTTATTTAAGGAGTTTTAAGTGAACACTTTATGGAATTATAGTTTATTCAAATTTATAATTTGAATTTTTATTTAATATTTTTGTGATGTAGTTTTATGCCTAATGATGAATGATGCTTGAATGCAAAGTTTAATTTTTTGCAAAATTTGGGATGTTACAGACTAACCCCCTTAAGAGGAAGCTCGCCCTCGAGCTTCGGAAATATCAGCAAATAGGTGTGGATGGTCTTCTCGGAGGTCATCCTCTCGTTCCCAGGTGGCTTCTTCCTCGGTGTGATGGTTCCATTGGACTTTACAAAACTTGATGGTTTTGGTACGGGTGACTCTTTCTGCGGTCTGCAATATCTTGATGGGTTTCTCTTCGTAGGTAAGGTCACTCTCCAATTGTACTTCTTCAAGGGGTACAGTATCCTTTAAAGGAACTCCCATCATTTCGGGGTGACATTTCTTCAGCTGACTGACATGGAACACATTATGAACCACAGACAGAGCTTCTGGTAGTTCTAACTCATATGCCACCTCACCCTTACGAGACAGAATTTTAAAAGGTCCAATAAACCGAGGTGCTAATTTTCCTTTAATTCCAAACCTCTTTACACCCCTGAGTGGCGACACTCTAAGATAGGTTCTATCGCCCACCTCGTAGGCGACTTCTCTACGTTTAGAATCCGCGTAGCTTTTCTGGCGTGACTGTGCTATCTTCAATCTATCTTTAATTAATCTGACCTTCTCTTCAGCTTCTTGGATTATATCAGGTCCAAAGAAACTTCGTTCTCCTACACCACTCCATAACAATGGGGTTGTGCATTTCTTCCCATATAAAGCCTCAAATGGTGCCATCTCAATGCTAGCTTGGTAACTGTTATTGTAGGAGAACTCGGCATAGGGTAGATTGTCATCCCAACTAAACCCATAATCAAGCGCACAAGCTCTTAACATATCTTCTAAAATCTGGTTTACTCTTTCAGTCTGACCATCCGTTTGCGGGTGAAATGCCGTACGGAATTCCAATCTAGTTCCCAGTGATTCATGCAACTGCTTCCAAAAATGGGATGTCAACTGGGTCCCTCTATCGGACACGATACTCTTGGGAACGTCGTGTAGGCACACAATCCTCTTCATGTAAATATCAGCTAGCTTTGCGCTGGTATAGGTGGTCTTTACGGGTATAAAGTGAGCTATTTTGGTTAAGCGACAAACAATAACCCAAATAGAATCATACCCTGATCTGGTCCTTGGTAACCCGGTGATGAAATCCATCCCAATAGAATCCCACTTCCAGTCCGGTACCTTCAAAGGTTGCAAAAGTCCTGCTGGTTTCTGATGCTCAGCCTTTACTCGACTGCATACATCACACTTAGCTATATATTCTGCTATTTCTCTTTTCAGATTGTTCCACCAAAATCTCTCCTTCACATCCATATACATTTTGGTATTTCCTGGATGAATGGAGTAAGGTGTTTCATGGGCTTCTTGCAGAATTAACTTCCTAAGATCAGGATCATTTGCCACACATACACGTTTTTCAAACCACAAGGTTCCTTGCTCATCTTCATGAAATCCCTTGGCTTTTCCTGCTCTCAAATTGGCTTTGATTTCTTCAATATCCTTGTCTCCCTTCTGAGCTTCACGTATATTGTCCATCAAATTTGGTTGTACTACCAACGAGGCTACAAAACCATCTGGTACTACTTCCAATCGGAGGTCCTTGAATACCTTGCATAAATCCTCAGGTATTTCTCCTGCCGTGAGGCCATTCAAATAAACCTTACGACTCAGGGCATCAGCTACTACATTAGCCTTTCCAGGATGGTATTGAAGACTTAGGTCATAATCCTTGATAAGTTCTAACCATCTTCTCTGCCTCATGTTCAATTCTTTCTGAGTGAAAATATACTTCAAACTTTTGTGGTCAGTGAACACTTCACATCTTTTTCCAGTCAGGTAGGGTCTCCAAGTTTTTAGGGCATGTACTACTGAGGCTAACTCGAGATCATGAGTGGGATAATTTGTTTCATGCTTCTTGAGCTGTCTAGAGGCATAAGATGCCACTCTGCCTTCTTGCATCAGCACACTTCCCAGGCCTTGGCGTGAAGCATCACAGTATACTTGGAATTCTTTCTCTAAATCAGGTAAGCATAGAACTGGGGCTGAAACTAGTCGTTTCTTTAACTCCTGAAAACTGGCTTCGCATGCGTCAGTCCACTCAATATTCTTCTCCTTCTTTAATAATTCCGTGAGTGCCTTGGCGATTTTGGAAAAGTTTTCTATAAATCTTCGGTAGTATCCTGCTAGACCAAGAAAACTTCGTAATTCTCCAACATTCTTTGGTGGTTCCCAATTGGTTACAGCTGAAACCTTTTCAGGATCCACTGCTATACCCTCCTTGGATACTATGTGTCCTAGGAATGCGACTTGTTCCAACCAAAATTCACACTTGCTGAATTTGGCATATAACTTATGTTCACGTAGTCTCCGCAATACTAGGCGCAAATGCTCTTCATGTTCTTTGTGACTCTCGGAGTAGATCAGAATGTCATCTATGAACACTACCACAAACTTTTCCAGAAAATTCATGAACACTTTATTCATCATATTCATGAAATAAGCTGGAGCATTGGTTAATCCAAATGGCATTACTGTATACTCATAAGAGCCATATCTTGTAACAAACGTTGTTTTTGGTATATCCATCTCTCTAACCTTCATTTGGAGATATCCTGATCGAAGATCAATCTTTGAGAACACACATGCACCTTTCAATTGATCAAATAATTCATTTATCTTGGGTAAAGGATACTTGTTCCTGATGGTGTGTTCATTTATATCTCTGTAGTCCGTGACTAGTCTCTGGGTTTGATCTTTCTTTTTGACAAAAATAACTGGCGCTCCCCAGGGCGAAGAACTTGGATGGATAAATCCTTTCAGAAGGTGTTCCTCCAGTTGCTTCTTGAGTTCTTTCAGTTCATCGACGGCCATTGGGTAAGGTCTTGTGACGCCCGAAAATCGATACTATGTAGATTTAAGCGATCCCGCCGAAATCCGCATAATAACGATTTTAGGTCGCCCACCATACATAATGTGCACGTAGAAACATGCGCATTATGTGGGTGGAATTGTGATAACATTACAACAGTTCCGATACATCCATAAATACAACAGAAGATAAAATAACAACAACGACTCGAGCGAGTCAAGATACAAAGGATACAATACAAAGATACAAATAACAGCGGAAGCAAAAAAGTATCCGGCTACGGATAAGAGGCAATTGGACTAAGAGTCCTGAAGATAAGCAATGGTGCCATATCCCTGCCCAGCTAAGCCGGAGGGATTCCCAAGCTAACTTCGTCAGACTTCAAACCTGTTGACTGCACATAAAGCACATCCCAAAAGAGGGTCAGGGCACTCCCTGGCAAGCAAAACCGACTTGCCTACTTTCTACACCATCTCCCAAAATATAGGGGAGGTGGACTTAGCGGCAGCAGCACTAGCAACCTAAAGAGACACGCTACAACTTCCGTCTAGTCAGAAAGGGATAAGAGAGCGTATAAAGTAAACATCTACAACTAACACCAATCATAACCCATTCTCGAATTAACCCCCTCAACCAAGTATGAGGAAGCAATTCGGGAAAACTCACACATTGAACAATTTTAGTTACAAGTTATTGTGAAAGTAATTCTATATTACTAGTCAGGTTAATTAATAATGATTAGGTGTAAGTTGTCTATGATCTTGTTAGCCAGCATCATCACCAAGTCGTCCATAACCGTGGACACGGCTCATCGATAAGATTATACCCTGCAGGGGTGCACTACTGGACCCGTACTCGTTCGATCAACCCCAAAAGCAAAGCCAGAAGCTAGGGCATCTCAACACGGCAAATCTCTTCTCTACAACCCATCCAGGGAACCGCATGATTGTGTGCACGGCTAATCAGGTCCAGTGCCCGCGGGATACGACCTTCATAGCACTCTAAGAACGTGCCACCCTATATGAGAATCGACTACTCCATCATCATGAGATTGTTGGGTAACCATATGAATGCATCAAATGGAAAGCCCGAACTACTTGCGGCGCCTTGGATAAGAAGCGGATTAGATCGAAGCCGCGGGGGGCTCCATAGGGCCTCCCACAAGCGGTTAGTGCGCTCAAAATTGGATCCGAGGACAAGAACTGAGTTCCTAGGTCGACACTTAGCAGAACAAAGCACCTCGCAAGGCCTTCCGCCGGTGCCTTATCTTTTAATTATAATACCCCAACATAAGACAACATTTTATTAAGGTAGAATAACCTATCATGCTAAGCAGGTGAAAATAAGTAAGACATACGGACGACTCGCACAAACAACTCTAAGCATGCGCTACGACTCGCAAGGCCAACAGATAAACATGCAACAGGTATTAGGATGTGGGGATAAAGCTGTATGGCTGCAGGATAAACATGTGATGGGATCGCAGTTCAAGAACCGATAACTAGGGTAGCAGAGATCAACGGCAGGAATGAAAGACAATGTATAGGTAAACAAGCAAACTTTGCTTGCCTGGAATCCCGCATGGAAGCAGATCTTGTCGTTGCTCACACATCTCAACGTCTTATCCGTGAAGAAGCAACAAACACTGGAAAGCGTAAAAGATGCATTTTATAACTAAGGCAAAGATCCAGCATGATCATGTGAGAATGATGTATGACATGGCAAGATGCAATACAATGCAGGTAATCCAAATTAAGCGGGAAAGCAACCCCGGCAATTAATATTTAGTGCAAGTTATTTATTTACTCAACAATATTAAATGTTGGTTAACATGGTAACACATGGCATGGGTGATCTAATTAAATTAAATGGAATAGAGCAATAATTGAATAAAGCCCAAACACATTCCATATTTAATTATTTAGGTGCAACAAATAAATTACACTAAGCAATTAAAATAACAGATGCAAAATGGCATATAAATGGCATATTAATATTCATTGCATTTTTCTGATATAAAAACATATAAAGATTATTTTATTTGGAGTTATAAATTAAAAGTTATTAGCATTTTAGTTTTAGGGTTCTTTCTGCAAAATACAGGACCTGTTTGTGATGGAAAACTAGTCAGTGAGGTTCTCTGTGCAAAAAAGAGAAGGGCAGGGGGCTCACTGTAAAAACCGAGCGTCTCTGTCTGCTGGAACATTTAGCACCGAAGCGAGTTTAGCTTGTGTGACTGACAGTGGGGCCATTGCCACAGTGGCGCTGACCGGGCAAAAGAAAGCTATGCGGGCTCCCACTGTCACTGACAGGTGGGCCCGTGCTGTCAGTGGAAGAGGGAAAAAATGGGCTTTTTCCCACGCGCCCGAGTGGATTCGTACTCGCGACCGCGCGAAGGGAGAGCGAGGAACGGTGCTGGTAACCGGATGGGCGGGGAGTGTTGTTGATAGGAAGAGCAAGGCACAGTTTTTATCACTTGCAAAAACCTTAGCCTGACGAAACTGAAACTGCAAAAACACGTCTGACGAAACTGTATTTACGGGGACAGTGGCACGGCGGGGAGGGGTTCGCCGCCGGTGACCAAACCCGGGCGGCGCGGAACGCGTGTGGGAGTAGCGGGGGTGCAGGAGCGTGCGCGGGCTCCGTTTTTGTGCCCAAGTTGAGGAGGGGAGGCACGGGAGCTCGGGTCCGTGCTCAGCCATGTCGCCGACGGACGGGAACGGCGGGGGGCATTGACGGATTCGGCGCCTACGTGAAAAAAAGCGAGACGGGGAGAGGAGGATTCGGTGGAGTTGCTCACTGGGAGTTGGACGGTGTAGTCGTTCGTGCTTGTGGCTCAGCGGAGGCGGCGAAAATTTGGTGGCGGAGGTCGCCGACCGCGGAGAAGAAGTGGAAGAGGGCGTCGAGTGCGGGGACCCCCGACACAATTGCTTGCACGGAGTGGTGGCCGAAGACGCCGCGCAGCTCCTGGCGTCCTCATCTGGCTCGAGGTGGTCCATGGCGACGACGCCCTTGCGCTCTCTCTCTCGGGAACGAAAACAGAGAATAAGTTCAAGAAGAGGGAGAGAAAGAGAGGGGACGGTGGCAGCGCAGGAGGGAGAAGTGAGGAGCGGCTAGGGTTTTGGAAGGGGGGGGGAGAGGAGGCTAAAAGGAGGGGGAGTGGTTGAGGAGGTGGGGGCTGCCATGGCGTCACGCCATGTGCGACTCCTCTGATTGCCCGTACGAAGGAGAAGGAAAGGAGGGGATGGGCTGGGCCAGGAAGGAGAGGAAGAGGGCCCAGGTAAGTGGGCTTCGGCCTGAAAACAGATTTTTCTCCCTCTCGTTTTATTTCTTTTAATTCTTTTCTGTTTTCTATTTTTAAAACAAAATAGAAAAAGGAAAATGAATTAGGAGATTTTACAAAATAGTTTTAGTTTAAAATAGGCAATTTAATAAACTAGTTTTTACAATATTTGAAATACACATTTTAATTAATTTCCAAAACCATTTGAATTTAATTGTGAGAAAAGAATTTAAGTGGAGTTTGAATTTAAATGCGACAATTTAAAATTAAGATAGACAAATGAAAATGATGCATGATGATGTCATGTTGATGCAAAAAGAAAAACAAACAAAAAACTAAATTGGGATAATCCCGGGGCGTTACAGGTCTCTTGGCTATTGGTCCGGTACCCGGTTTTAGTTCAATGAGAAATTCCACGTCTCTATCAGGTGGCATTCCCGGTAATTCTTATGGGAATACATCTGGGTACTCTTGGACAATCAGCACATCACCAAGGCTAACCCCCTTAAGAGAATTTAGCCTAACTTTCTTAAGTTCGAAAGTTGATCTGAATTTAATCTTTTGTTTTTCTGGGGTGGTGAGGGTGATAGCTCTGTTTGCATAGTCTATGATTCCTTCAAAACGGGTCATCCAATCCATTCCGATGATAACATCCAAACCTTGGGCTTCTAGGATGACTAAGTCTGCTGGAAAAGATATTTTCCAATCCTTAATTCTAACTGCCTACAGCCTGAATTTACTATCATCTCACCCCCAGGTGAACTCACTCTAATAGGTTTTCCTAAGCTTTCCTCGGCTAGCCCATGTTTGTTTACAAAAGCTCTTGATATGAATGAATGCGATGCTCCAGTATCAAATAAGACCAATGCTGGAAAAAAATTGAGCAGGAACTTACCAATCACAGCGTCAGGTTCATCATGAACTTCTTCCACGTTGAGGTGATTTACTTGTCCCTCCTGGAAAGGATTGGGCTTGGAATTTTCATCGGCCTTTCTCTCTGGGCAATCAGTAGCATAGTGTCCTGTCTTCTTGCACTTGAAGCAAGTCACATTAGACAGGTCTTTCTTCCCTTCAGTGTTAGGACGGGGATTACCATTTCCATGATTATGGCCATGGTAATGGTTTCCCTTGAATCCACCATTATTTCCTTTGTACCATCCATTGTGGTTATGACCATGATGCTTTTGGCCACTACCATTGTTGGAGTAGTTCCAGGGTTTATGGCCACTGACTTCTGAGGTGTGTGGTTTCTTGTGAGTCCCTTCAGTGTTACCTTTACTTGCACCAAACTTCCTCTTCCTATTCTCTTCCTTTCTGATGTTATTGTCCAGGGTGATTGCCTGATCCAGCAGAATCTGATAGTTAGGAGCATATGCCACAGACAAAGGTATCTTTAGCTCTCCCCGAAGTCCATTAAGAAATTTGTCCTTCCTCTTAGCATCAGTGTCGATGTCTTCTGGTGCGTACCTTGATAGCGTACAGAAGTCATCCATATACTCCTTCAGGGTTCTACCTCCCTGCCTCAAGCTACGAAACTCCTCCTTCTTCAGATTCATTATGCCAGAGGAGATGTGAGCATTGCGGAAACCATCCTTGAACGCATCCCAAGTCATGCCATCCAAGGGATGGGTCACTTGATAGGTCTCCCACCACATGGCAGCAGGTCCTTCCAATAGGTAAGCAGTGAACCTCACCTTTTCTGCCTCAGAACACTCACAGGTTACTAAGTCCTTGTTGACTGAACGGAGCTAGTCATCCGCCACTATGGGTTCAGTAGCAGAGGAGAACTTATTAGGTCTAAGCCTGAGAAATCTTGCAAGTCTATCCACAGGAGGTGGGGGTGGTGGTGGTTGGTTGTTATTGTTGTTGTTGTTGTTTTTGTGGTTGTTGTTGGTTGCTGCAATGAACTGGGCCATCATAGTCATCAGTTGGGCTTGAGCTGCCATCAGCTGTTGCATAGCTTCGTTGTTGTCGGTATCACGACGTGGAGGCATCTGTGGGGTTTTTGCAGGGATGAGTAAAAGATAGATAGAACTATAAGGAGGAATCCTACCCATGCACAAAACAATCCAGTCAAGCACACCATCAACAACACACCACTTATAAAAACAATCAGCAAACAAATCAAAACCTTTGGTTTAAGGAAAGCGATATAAAAGTTTGGAAAATAAACTCGCGAGGTTCCGAGGATACAAGGGAATGTACTGCCTTACCACAAGTTGGTAGGTCAATACAAGACCAAGACAATGAGGTGTATGATAAATGGTAGTCTCACTAACTAACTACTCGACCATGTCCTCTTCCTCCTCTTCAATTCCTGAATCTCGATTCCTTCATTGGCGAGTACATCCTTGAGTTCCTTTACTTCTTTCTCCAGGGCAAGGTTCTTCTCTTGCAGCTCTCTCTTCTCAGTACGAAGCCTTTTGATCAAGTCACTATCAGCCTCGAACTCGACTTCATTGCTCTCGAGTTCTGCCTTTTGTTCCCTGATAGTCTTGTTCTTCTCTTGAACTCTTTTCTCTTGTCTCCTGTACTTCTCCTCTTGTGCAGCGAATCTCTCTTCCTGTGCCTTAGTCACTTCCTCTTGAACCTTCACCTTCTCTTCGTTCTCCTTAAGTAAGGCACATAACTCATTGTTCTTCAGGAGCTCGGTGCGTCGATCTTCATATAGTTCGGTGACAAGGATTTCCAGCTCCTGGAAATAAAGGCTAAGGGGTTTTGCCTTGACTCTTTCTCCGACATCATACAGGTAAGGTTCTCCATCCTCGTTTCTCCTTCCAAAGAAAATGGAGTAGTGGCCCCTCAACTCTGTGCTGTAGCGTCCGCAGAGCGCCCAATCAAATCTTGCATGACTAGATTGAGCCCTTTGTCTTTGGAGTCACTAACCACTTTGATCTCCAGTGGGGGCTCCTCTCCACGTCCTGGCTGTGTTGCTTTTATTCCCCAGCAACGCTCTTTGTTAAACTTCTTCAGAATGAAGCCCTTTACTTGGGGTAGTGGTAACCCTATCTTCTCGCCGATGTCGAGAAGGTAACAGCCAAAACGGGTGTTCTTGAAGTCCTCCGCAGTGGTGAAGTGAAAGCTCGTCATCCTTTAGGTAGGAAAGAAAGGAAATTAAAACAAGAATTGCATAAGATAAGGAAGTACTAGTCATGGTGTGTATTATTAATTTGGAAGGATACAATGTCAAAAATCCTAAGGTGGTCAACAGATATTAACAACTCTTCGTAAATTGGATTTTTCACTATAGTGAGAGAGACAGACACCCGGCCAGCCACTTATATTGTGGGACAGGTCTCCTGTACGTGGACATGTAAAGTTTGTCCCGGGCCGCTTCATCCCACCATGCCGTTAGAATCCAACATACTTCAAAGATGGTAACATTATGACCAAAAAGGGCTTAACCAATCCTAGGGGCTCGAACCTACAGGCAACACTTTGCTCTGATACCATTTTGTAGCACCCCAACTTTTAATAAAGTTGGAACACCTGTGTTATGTGCTAGTCCCTGGATCACTGCCAGCACCACAGTACAAAATATAAAGTACCATTGCATAAGTATTAAAATTGCTACAACGAGATCCAAAAATAATAGCCAAATATGGCTTTATTACAATTTGCATAGCCATGAAGGCTAGCTAAAGTTCAAAGTTCACAGCGAAAGCGAAATAACATTGAGCCTCATCTTCAAGCATGCGCCACAGGCAGTCATGTTGGGTGTAGACTCGAGCCAAAATCATTCAGCATCAGAATTACCTGCACATTTGAATATGCAGCCCCCGAAGGAGGTCAATACAATGATGTATTGGCAAGTGACTATGGTGGATATATACTGGCAAGTCTAACATCTATATGCATATTTGGCTTGGTGGGGTTGAAGGCTATTTGCAGAAAGCAAGTTTTCTCCTATCATTTTGTAAAACACTTTTATTTCTCGAAGACTTGGCACCGAGGGATAAAGCCCTAGTGCACCAACAATTCTTTCCTTAGTCAAATTTTACTTTATGAAAACAGTGTTGAGATTCTTCTGCCCATCCTTGTCCAGTTGCTCGAAGTAGTCCATTTCCGGGGACACGGCTGAGAACTCAGATTGTCGACTCTGCAGAGGTTGTGCACTTTCTCCTTTAGACTCAATTTGTCCGAGAAATCCTATACACGCGGAGTGTATTATGGAAAGGAGAGAATTGAGACAAGAACTTTCAGAAGAAGAATGCAATCATACTAGCAAGACCCGTTCCACCTATCATCTCTACATCTGCTTGTCAAGGTGACAGGTTGCACTCCCACAACTTAATCATTCTAGACAGAGCCCATTGTCAAAAGGTTGCACGGGAAGCTTCTAAACTTGGAGGGACTTAGTAATCTCTTCGTTCCTGGGTGGCCATCCACAAGTGTACTTCTGGGTAACAACCACCATACTCGTGGCCCTAAGTAGAATAGACATTCATCCTAGGCGATGACAACCACAAGCATAGTCCCAAAAGCCACTCAACATAAACCATAACAACCAATTCCACCCAGATGTATATTTTAGATTTTAACACTTAGAAACATTCCCATAACATGGTAAACATTTTTTTTATCATGGCTAAGCAACTAATAAAATCTTTTCATGGCTTCTTAGGAAAGGGGTGGCTACACACTACTAGGATATTTGTAAAATACAAATGAACTTATCATTATAAAATAAATCAAAAATCCCTATCATGCACACTACTCAAAATATACTACTTATGCATATAGAAAATATGGGATATTGTATGAATGTCACTTGCCTTGGTAACAGGAGGAACAAGCACAGCAAGAATAACAATCACAAGCAATTCCTTCCTCTTCTTCACAATCTAGCACAAACAATGAATAAAATAAATACCAACACAATACCATCACAACACTAAACATAATCATGTATGCATGAATGATATGCTATGATAATAGGACACACTTATTAATACTTCTTATTTTCTGTCATTAATAAATGAAATATAATTTTAGGTGTTTCTTATTTTATTTATCAATTAAATAATTTTAAAATAATATAGTAAAACTTTGATTTCTATAATTACAACTTTTATTGTTTTTATGACATCTTCAATTTGGACATTTATTAATATTGCTGGACAGAGTGAAATAATACAATCCTAAAACAATTACATTTATTTCTAAATCATTTTTTATTATTTAAGTTATTATTTTAATGTCCGAAATACTCCTCTGATAATTATACAAATTATAATTTGTCAAAGGGAAAAACAAATGATGTAGAAATAAACTACATGAGCAGAGCTTTCCAATGACATAAAGTTTATCAATTTTGGACTTACAGATCAAAAGTTATGAATTTTGCAAGTTTTAATAGTTTTCTGTTTTAATTTCTAAATTTTATTCGTAATAGAAAAAGAATCGGCCACGCGGCGCGATCTGATTCGCCCGTACCGGTTCGACGCGGATCGCGATCGAGAGCCGATAGATTTAAATGAAATCGGACGCGCCAGATTAATCACAGAAGCGAAAAATAAAAAATAAAACAGATCTGTTGGATCTAAATCCAACGGTCCAGGACGCGTTGACCTAACGCGGGCGGCGCGAGTCGCCGGAGACGCGCGGGGCACGGCGGAGCCATTGCCGGCGTTTGCGCCCGAAGCGTTCTACGGTGCTAGGAGATAAACGGAGATCACCAGGGGGTGCGTGGCGTCGAGATGGAGACGATGGCGAGGCGGCGATGAGCGGAGCGTCCTCGTTCCCTCGGGAGAGCTCGCCGGAGTTGTGCGTGGCGGCGGATCTCCTCGGTCGTGGACGAACTCGACAAAGCGCTGCACTAAAAATCCCGTAACCGTGTCAAAAGGTGCCGCGTGAGTGCAAGGGTGCGAGGGGAAACTACGAGAGGGCTCGGCATTGCTTTAGCTCACCGGAAGTCGAAGTTTTTGCCGGCGGCCACCGCGGAACTCCGGAGACGAATGCGTGCGGCCTGGTGGCTCTCGGGTCGATTGGTTTGGGGCAAGCGGAAGAGAACGGAGAGGGGTATTAGTAAAGGGAGGAGGCGAGGTAAGGGGAGTAGTAAATCGCTCGTAACCGTGCGAATCAATCCGCCGTTTCCTGTCGGGGTCGGGAGCGTGATTTGGGGACGAACGTTTCCGCGGGGGTGATGACAGATGGGTCCCACCTGTCAGCGATTGCGAGCGAGAGCGCGGGGCCCTGGGCCGCTGGCGGGCTGGTAGGCTACGCGTGCGCGGCAGATAGCCAACGGGCCGGCCCGATTTCCTTTTCTTTTTAAAAGAATTATTTCCTGTTTTTAAACACTGATTTCAAATATGATTTTTAAACCTATTCAAAACATTTCAGAAAAATTCATAAAAATATGTTTTGGAAAGGTTATTAAAAATGGGACTTTTTGGCATTATACTTACCCATAAATAAATTGATAATATTTTATTTATTTAAGGAGTTTTAAGTGAACACTTTATGGAATTATAGTTTATTCAAATTTATAATTTGAAGTTTTATTTAATATTTTTGTGTTGTAGTTTTATGCCTAATGATGAATGATGCTTGAATGCAAAGTTTTAAATTTTTGCAAAATTTGGGATGTTACATATTTTCTTTATGAAATTAATTCCATGGATGAGGTAGAAAGATGACCATCTCCTTCTCATACCCCTCCCTTCTCAAAATTATATAGTTACCATTTAATTTTATTTAAACTATGAAATCCTATTTTATTCTTTTGATTCAATTTAAATGTGTTTGTTTCTGACAAACACAAATACAAAAGCTAATATATTTGTCAAGAAAGTTCCAAGAGCTCAAAACAATATCTCTTACTTGATTTAAAAATATTAAAGGAGTATCAAATATTATTTACCAAAAATAACATACTTAAACCCTATGAACAAATATGGTCCAAAACATTTTATTTTCCAACACCAATTTTGGTGGAGCTTCTGCATGTATAGGGGAGGCTACGTGAATAATTGCATAATTTTTTAAGTAGGTTAAAGGCCTCAATTAAATCACTGAATAACTACTGATTTTAAAAGAAACAGAAAAGGGACCTAGTTGTAATTAGAAACGGAAATCCAGGGGGTTATCTAGAAAAAAACGTCGTCTCCCTCCTGTAGCCGCAGAACGGCGTGGCGCCAGTGCCGCCGTGCTCCTCGTTCCCGCTCGTCGCCAGGGCCCCATCCCGCTCCTCCTGCCGCGGCAAGGTGAGCACGACGCCGTGCCGCCCTCGGCCCTGCCCCTCCGAGACCGGGTGCCCCTCCCCGCGCTGTCTCCCACTCGCCCCGCACCGCCCCCCCCCCCCCCACTGGCCTTGCCGCCGTGCACCTCTCCCGTGCGTCCACTGCCCGGGCCCCTCCTCTCCGCTGCCCAGCGAGAAGGATAAGAGCGCCTCGACGCTCCTCTGCTTTCTCTCGCCCCTCACTGACCCCCTCACCCGCTCTCTCTCCCTCCCCTCTCATTTCTTCTCGCGCCCGAAAACTCGCCGCCATGGTTGAGCTTGCCGCCATCGATTGAAACATCCTCGAGCCAAACCAAGACCACCAGGAGCTCCGCCGTGCAGTCCTCTCCCTCCTCGTCCAAGGAATCGAGCTGAGACGCCTCCGTGTTCGAGATCGCCTTCATCTTCTTCAACTTCGGACGCCGCACTTCGAGCAAGTTCCTCACCGTCTCCGACCTCCTCCGTCCAAGCCGAGCACACGCACGCGTCGAGGGTGAGCACGCAAATCCCTTGGACATGCTCGTTACCCTCCTAACGCTGTAGCTCGTCGTAGTGATCGAAGACCGTGTCCAACCGCCGCCGTGACTCGCCGTGGTCGCCGTCTCTGGTGACCATTTGGGTCGTAGCGCTGCCCTCTAGTCTCCCTATACCCGTGCGAGTCAGATGTGCCCCTTAGTCCGTCCGCGCGCGTCCCCTTCCGTTGATCCCGTGCGCGTCGCCGCCGGTGATCACCGCGGCCGTGCGCGTTGTCGCCGTGCACGGTCCACACCTCAAAGGCTTCGCGCCCGTGTACTAGCACCAGCACCGATCCACCCCAGTGGCTAGCACGCCGCGCACACGCTCGCGAGGTCGCGAGTTCGAACCCTAGCGGCGCGCTGCCTTTTCAATTTATTTTGCACGCTGACAGGTAGGCCCCACAGGTCAGTGACCGTGGTGGCCAGCGCAGCCTCACCCAGCCCAGTCAGCACCAGCGTGGCGCTCGGGCCCGCATGGCAGTGGCTCTGGCTAGCCAGCCCCTCGGTGAAAAACGTTTCACCGTGTTTCTCTGGAAAAATAAAAGAAAAGACAGAAAATGGATTAAGTTTGTAAAAAGCATATCTTTTTGAATACTGATCCAAAAATTGCAAATAATATACCAAATTGTTCAGAAACATACACTCTACCTGTTTATATCACTCACACATCCAACTAAAATAATTTAGTTGCTGTTTTGTTAAAATAACTAAAATGGCAGAATAGGAAACAGATTTAGAAAATTAATATCTCGAGTTTTACAACTCCAAATAAATCAAACTCAATTGTTCTGAATAGAATATGAAATTATCTAACCAACCCAAGTGGTCCAACCTCATTTAAATGAATAATAAAAATATATTATAGAAAATGCCACATAAGGTTAAAAATCTAAACTTGTTTGTTTCTGATACTCTGTTAGGCCAAATGAGTTAAGACTAATTTTATTGGATCACATTTAGTCATGGTTAGTCACCCATAAGAGGATTTAATTTTAGGATCAACAGAATTTGATTAATAGCTAAAACTTGATTATTAAGCTTATGGATTAAAACAATTATGTAGGGAGTTTGGTAACTCCAATTGATCCAAATCAAATTGTGTTGTCTTCTACACATCAGTAGCTTTCTGTAGAAATTTAGTTTGTATTTTTGTGACAAACAGAACTTAAGATTTGTAATTAAACATGTTCAACTTGTTTCTGCCATAATTAAGATGTAATTAAATAATGGATAATTCAATTAAATTGAAACCCAATTATGTTGCTTCAACAGAATTTGATTAATAGCTAAAACTTGATTATTAAGCTTCTGGATTAAAACAATTATGTAGGGAGTTTGGTAACTCCAATTGATCCAAATCAAATTGTGTTGTCTTCTACACATCAGTAGCTTTCTGTAGAAATTTAGTTTGTATTTTTGTGACCAACAGAACTTATGATATGTAATTAAACATTTTCAACTTGTTTCTGCCATAATTAAGTGTAATTAAATAATGGATAATTCAATTAAATAGAAACCCAATTATGTTGCTTGATGTATGAAGTGGCTATTTAGATCATCTAAGATTGTATTGTTGTGGTGTTGATTGAGTAGGTTAGTGATTGTTTGTATTTTCTTGATTGTGAATTAGACGAGAACGATGTCGGATTTATCGAGGAAGAAGAATTTGTGGAACCTGAAGATCAAGACCAGGATCATTTTGCCTAGCAAGGCAAGCTACTCTCTGAGCTTGCACCCTAATACATGCATCTATTTTTAGAACATGATTCACTCTTAAGGCAAATATTTTTCCAAAACCTTTTCAAAAAAGTATATGGAAATTATTTTGCCACTCTATGTAGAAATATAAGAGAAATTATAGGATGGGAAAAATAAAGACTGTTTTATTCAAAACCCCTTTGAAAACTCTCTGTGGTTATGAAGCACCAAGATGTTGGTGTTGAAGTGGAGAAAAGGAGAATGGAGGTTTTGATAAAACGCACATTGTGTCTTTGTACTTACGTCAACCAGCCGATATTCTGTGCGACCACATTTACCCCACATATGGGAACGGGGCTTAGTCATGTAGTTTGCTCGTATTAGTATGGGATACCTCATCGACGGAGATGACTCCGTTATGCATGAAGGGATGGTTTGAGGACCTACCTTGACCCGGGTCCTCGCTCAAACTCTATGGAAAGATAAGGAGGAGGATAGAAGGTTTAATAGACCGCCTGAAAAAACTATGAGTCCTCACACTTAGGGTTTCCGGCGGGAAACTGGACTGAGTGTAGATGGAAGGTATCATTTGGGAAGGATCCTTTACTAGCATGAGCAAATGAGAGGCTATGGTCGGTGACTCAACTTCGCATACACCTTGTATGGCGGGACGTGGCTGACACGATGAGTTGTCGGATGGGTGTGGGAAAAGCGTGCTACCTCTGTAGAGGGATTAAAACTATTCGAATAGCCGAGTCCTCGGATATGGACAGTTGGGAGGCCCTACTTTGACCATGTGCAAGTTTCAAAAAGATTGGAGTTTTAAAAATCAAAGGAAGTGGAGAATGTTCCGTACACCTATACCAATGGATCGGTATGAGGTTGGTGGGGACTATGAACCATGAAAGGTTATAGTCAGAAAAAGGAGGAGTTTTGGAGAAATAGATCAAATGGTGATTTTCCGAGAAAATGTTTATTAAGGAGACTTCTTAACCTTTTCAACAAAGATGTCTTTTTGGGAAAAAGTTTTAAAGAGACTTCTTACAAAGGCAGATTTATGGGAAAAGTTCTAAAAACCTTCTTTTCGTTTTCAATAAAGATATAGAGGTTTCAAAGCAAAGTTTTATTAAACAAAGGTCTATCCTTCCCTTTTTGACAAGGAAGTAGAGTTTTCAAAGCAAACGAAGTTTTATTTAAACAAATAAAAGAGTAGTGCATGCTCATGTTGGGGTAGTTTGCGAGTACGTAAATGTACTCATGGATGTGTCCCTGGATATTCCCATGTCTAGAGTTCAAGAAGACATATGTTGAAGACCGAGAGACCGATGACGTCTTTGCGAACTAGGCCGTCTTCCCAGTCAGCTGCCTGTAGATGTCTTGGCAAATGACTCGGGCCCCACGTTGATGGGTGTTTTCCGCTGCAAGAACTTATTGGAGATTATTACTTCAATCAAGTAAGTATTTGCATTCGGTATTTATGGATGTTCTTTTGATACCGGTTTGATTGTGCTCAGCGACAGACTGATCACGGGATCGCTGATGTTGTAGGCACAAGGGTATTTCGGACAGCTAGTCCGGGGTCCCCACAGCGAGGTGCTGCCCGGGATGGTGATCCTCAGCCTTCCCAGCTTTGTCGCAGGACGGATCCCCTCTCGGGTCTAGTCGCCAACTTGGTTGTCCCTCTGGCAGCTGATGCTGATGCCCAAGTCACTTCTGCTGATTTAGAAGAGCATCGCAGGTTGCTGCATGCTGAGGCGTAGGAGATCGCTGAAATTCGGCGCGAGCTTAGTGCTAGTATCCGTGAGTACAATGCGGCTCACGGGTTCCCTAGGATAGATTCCCGGGACAAGCGCCGTCGATCTGTGCAAGAAGGGCAGGATGGTGAACGATGAATTGGCTGGTGGTGTAGCACCTAGCCACAACAAAACAGCTAGTCTGATCTCGGCAGAAAAGCCGGTGTACAGCTAACCCGCCAAAACTCTTAGGGCTGCAGAGGCCGCTATGGACGAGTTGGCTGGGCTTTCCGGGGAGGCCCTACGCATGCAGCAGGAGCGGGTCAACGAGTTAGTCGTTGAGGCTCATCGGCAGAACAAGGCCTTTAAGAAGAAGAACCCGGGAACAGGATCCAGGTGCACTCGGCTAGGGCCGAGAGCAACAGGTCGGGAGGAGAGGCTTCCTCTCCCCATCCGAGTAAAAGCTAGAGCCGGAGCCAAAGCCGCGGCTCCAGGAAAAACAAGCAACTGCAGATGTACGACCCGGCGTTTGCCGGAATCTAGCAAGCCAGACAGAACAACCCCGGTCAGGCTCAGAGCAGTCATGGTGGTGGTAACCGGGATGTAGGAAATAACGTCCCGGCTAGCCGTGGCACTCCACCTCGGAATCCACCACAAAGTCAGGGAAACCGGCAGAGAGATGCCGCCTCAGTCCCACAGCAAGCTGCAGTTCCTGTTGTTAACAGGCACGACGATGGCAACTCGAGGTTGCAGCAACTCGGATACCAGCCTAACGATAATCCTCTAGGATCTCGGATAGGTACTCGGCAGCTAGATCCAGCAGACGCCAGGTTCAGGCTCGACCGGATTCACCAATCCGAGTTGGTAGAAGAGGAAGGCCCCCCCAGGACCTGCCTGCTTCGGTCCTCGGATCATGCGGGAGCCGGTTGTGCGAAATTTTCAGCTAAACCGGGGTGCCAAGACCTATGACGGCAGCTCGAAGCCGGAGGACTGGTTGACCGACTATGTAACTGCAGTAAGCATAGCCGGAGGAAAAAGACGCTGGGTGGTGCGGTACATACCGCAAATGTTGGAAGGTCCTGCCAGGATCTGGCTGAATATCTTGAGGGCTGACAGCATAGACTGTTGGTTAGATTTCGAGGAGGCCTTCATTAGCAACTTCACCAGCACCTACAAGAGGCCCAATTGCCCTCAGCAACTTGCCATATGCAAGCAGAGGGACAATGAAACTGACCGAGAGTACCTTACTCGGTGGAGCAACATTCGCAACTCTTGCGAAGGAGTTGTTGAGGCACAGGCCATATCATGGTTTGTGCAGGGATGTCGGCATGGTTCCATGTTGTGGCAAAAATTGCAAAGGAAGATGCCGACTACCTTGGCCGAGACCATGCGCATTGCCGACACCTACACGCTCAGTGACCCCAGGCAACCCCTGGTGGATGTCGGGGACTCCAACAGGAGGAATTCGGGGAACCAACGCTCATGGCCGAGCAGAAACCATGACCGCCAGGATTTTCGTCAGAAGAGAAATCAGCCTGACTTCCACTATGCATCACAGCATGTTGCGGCTGTAAGCCGAGATCAAGGGGATGCCGGCAATAATCAGCGCAGAAAGTGGCTGGCCCGGCTTGGGGTCAAAGCCAAGAGGTGCAGAAGACTTGGGTGGAGCAGAAGAAGCCACTGATGTATGAGGAGATGCTGAACAAACCATGTTGCTATCATACTCTGGAATCAAACAAGCCTGTGAATCACTCTACCCGGAAGTGCAGCTGGTACCAGCGCACGTTGCAGGAGGGTAGTGCTGGGCCTACTTGGCCAAATGCGCCGGCAGCACGGCCAAACATTCCGAGACCTCCTCCACCGCTATCCGGAGCCAATACAATTCGGGTCAATCAGCCCAATCAGAGACCTCCCCTCCCACGACCAGTGAACGTGCTTAATGTTAGAAATGACAGTGGTGCTGGTCCAAGTAACCAATCCGGATGTCAGGAGGGCAACTACCTGGAAGCACATCAGAGCTAAGTAGTCTTCGGGACCGAGCCCACTGACCGAAAGAGCGTGCGACAGCGTGCTCTGGAGGTAAATGCTGTGATCCCGGCGGTGCCGAAATTCTTGCACTCGTCCGAGATGGAGATCACCTGGAGCCGGAAGGATCATCCCCGGGTTATGCCCAAGTTAGGTGGTTATGCTTTGGTGGTAGACCCGACCTTTGTCGTACCAAGCCTCAACGTCCGCTTCAGCCGAGTTCTGATTGACAATGGCAGTGCCATTAACATCATGTACAAGGATACCATGCTGAAGCTGGGGGTGTCCATGAACACACTGCTCCCAACCAAGACGACTTTCCATGGCACTGTGCCTGGAGTCTCTTGCTCGCCCATGGGCAAAATTTGGGTGGAAGTGTTGTTTGGAACCCGGGAAAACTGCCGGACCGAGAGCCTGGAGTTCGAGGTCGTAGATCTCGAGAGCCCCTACCATGCACTGATAGGCAGACCGGCACTGGCCAAGTTCATGATCTCCACCCACATGGGCTACTTGAAGATGAAGATGTCGGGTCCAAACGGAGTGATCACCATCTCGGGGGACCACAAGCGCTCCATGGATTGCGCATCTACCGGCTCCTGCTTAGCCGAGTCCCTCGTCATAGCTGAGGAGAAGAAGAGAATCCAGCAGGTGGTTGCGCTGGCCCAGACGTCGCAACTCGGCATGCCCGGGATGGTAAACCCGGAGCAGAACGCCTCGTTCTAGGCACCAAGGGAGAACAAGAAGGTGGGAGTTGACCCCAGCAACCCAGAGCGCTAGGTTATCATTGGCAGCAACCTTGACAGCATATAGGAAGGCAAGCTCGTCGACTTCCTCCGTGAGAATCGGGAAGCCTTTGCGTGGTCGAGTGACGATCTGCAAGGTGTTCCGAGTGAGTTGGCTGAGCACTCATTATTCGTCAGGCCTGACGCGAAGCCGGTGAAGCAACCGACTAGGCGCCTCTCGGACGAGAGGAGAGCTGCCATCATGGAGCATCTCGCAGTACTTCTGGCTACCCGTACTCGTGATGGAAGTACTTCGTCCGGATTGGATATCAAATCCAGTCCTTGTTGAGAAGAAGAAAGATGATCCCCTCCTGCTCAAGCTGTGGCGCATGTTCATCGACTTCACCAACCTCAACAAGGCCTGCCTGAAAGATCCGTTCCCACTCCCCCGGATAGATCAAGTGATCGATTCCACTGTCGGGTGTGAGCTTTTGAATTTTTTAGATGCTTATTCTGGTTTCCACTAGATACCTTTGAACCCGGATGATCAATTGAAAAATGCTTTTATTACCCCATATGGGGCTTATTGCTATCGTGTCATGACTTTTGATTTGAGAAATGCTGGTGCTACATACCAGAGATGCATACAGAAATGTTTACATGACCAGATAGGCCGGAATGCCGAAGTCTATGTCGATGACATAGTCATAAAAACAAAAGAAAAATCCTCTCTGATCGATGATCTGAGGGAAACATTAAAAACTTAAGAAAATTCCGGATGAAGTTGAATCCGGATAAATGTACATTCGGTGTTCCGGCAGGCAAGTTACTCGGTTTCCTCCTATCAAGCCAAGGAATTGAGGTCAATCCCGGTAAGATACGTGCGATTGAGAGCATGAAATTACCGACACGTCTTAAAGATGCGTAGAAGTTCACGGGCTGCCTGGCATCCCTGAGTCGGTTTGTGAGCCGACTAGGGGAGAAAGCCTTGCCCTTGTATCAGTTGATGAAAAAGAGCAAAACTTTTGTATGGACCCCGCAAGTTGATGCGGCGTTCAATGATTTAAAGAAGATGCTCTCAACAGCACATGTGTTGGCATTCCCATTGCCCAAGGAACCTATGCCGCTCTACATCGCTGCCACTAACTAGATAGTAAGTGTGGCCATAGTGGTGGAAAGAGAAGAGGGGGATAGGCTGATACAGAGACCAGTGTACTATCTGAGCGAGGTGATCTCGACATCCAATCAGAACTACCCGCACTACCAGAAGATGGCATATGGGGTATACTTGGCAGTTACCAAGCTCAAGCATTATTTCCAAGAACACCCGATTACAGTAGTATGCGAAGCTCCCCTGGCCGAGATCATCGGCTGTAAGGATGCAAGCGGCCGAGTTGCCAAATGGGCCATCCATCTATCTCCGTATGCTCCGACATACGAGAGATGCGACGCCATTAAGTCGTAGGCGCTGCCGGACTTCTTGGTGGACTGGGTCGAGATGCAGTATGAACCTCCACTTCCCGACTACAATTTTTGGAAGATGCATTTTGATGGTTCCAAGGCCAAGATCGGATTAGGTGTCGGAGTGGTCCTCACCTCACCCAAGCAGGATGTGCTGAAATATGTATTGCAGATTCACTTCCGGGCATCTGACAATGTGGTCGAGTATGAAGCACTGGTGCACGGGCTCAATGTCCCCAGAGAAATTGGTGTCCGCCGGATAGAATGCTTTGGTGATTCCTACTTGGTGGTGTAGCAGGTGTTGGGAAACTGGGACGCGATTGACGCCAATATGGTCTCATCTCGGTTTCATGTGCAAAAGATATCCGGATTCTTCAAAGTATGTGAGTTCAAGCACATACCAAGAGGGGAAAATGAAGCAGCAGGTGTATTATCCAAGCTGGGGTCATCTCGGGATGCCATTCCTCCAGCATCGCTCTGGAGCATCTGAGGAAGCCGTCTATTCAGCCCTCACCCGAGTCGGTGTCCATCTTCCTCCCCAAGGAATCCGGATCTGAAGCCGTGCCTATGGACGTGGAAGACGGGAGTACTTCACTGAACCCGGGGACTGCACCGCTGAACTCGGGGACTCGACAGAGCATGCATGCAGAGGTGATGTCAGCTGAGCCAATGGATATAGATGCTCTCGTGTTCCCAGTACGACCTGTCCCGGGTTGGGCGCAGCCCATCATGGCATACATATCGGATGGCACCCTTCCGGAAAATGAGGTGGAACCCCGACAAGTACTACGGAGATCCAAGGCCTACACCATCATCAATCAAGAGCTCTACAAGAGAAGTGTCACCGAGGTGCTTCAGAGGTGCGTGTAACCAGAGGAAGGCCAAGAGATGCTGCTGGAGATACATCAGGGAGAGTGTGGGCACCATGCCTCATCTCGGGCACTGGTGGCAAAAGTATTCCGACATGGGTTCTATTGGCTAACAGCCTTGCAACAGTGTAGCGTACCTGCACTTTAAATAAGGCAGATACCTGTGTATAGTGTCAATCCCTGGATCGATTCGTTTGCACACGCAGTTTACGATGTAATATCACAACAAAGTATCAATTTTATTACATCGATGATCCAGACTTACAAAATATTCAATACAAGTTGCATAGCATAAAGCTAGCTTTTAAAGAGTAAACAGCCGAAATACAATAGCAGTGAGTCTCCATCACATTCATGTTGCCACAGGCGAAAACATGTTGGTTGTAGACTCGAAACCTTTAAACGAAACCTCACTCGTCATCTGATCAATCTGCAATAAGAAAAATATTGCAACAACGTGGGTCAGATTCCATTAAAAATGGAGTCTGGCAAGTGACACTATGGTGGACACTTAGTGGAATAACTCTAATAACCTATATGCATATTTGGCTGGTGGAGTGCCAGGCTATTTTGCATAAAGCCAATTTTTCCTAACTCTTTGAAAAACACTTTTCTTCTATTCAAGACATTCAGGGCATGAAAACCACTGTCTCATTCTACCCTTGTTCACCCATCAAGTTTTAATTTTTGAAGTTGGAATGGTGGAATCCTCCGTTGACGTCCGTGATCAGCTGCTCAAATTGTCCATCCCGGGGGCACGGCTAAGTACTTAGTTTTACACTCTGCAGAGATTGTGCACGTTCACCATTGTACTCATTCAACCCAAACTATCCTTTACACACTTATAGTGAATAGGAAAAGGAAAAGAATGAGACGAGATCTTTCAGAAGCATTTTCCCTCCCACTCTGGCTTGACCCATTCCACCTAACACCCTCTACATCTGCTTGTCAAGCCAGGGAGAGTCCATGCAACATAGTTGATCAAGCCAGAGCCCATTGGCAATGGCTGCACTGGAAGCAATCGTCACTCGGAGTTCTTCAGATTCCTCTGTTCCCTGGGTGGCCATCCACAAGTGCGCTCTCAGGTGAAAACCACCATGCTCATGGCCCCAAGTATAGTAGAAACTACCTTAGGCGAAGACAACCACAAGCACAGCCCTGAGTAGCCACTCAACATAAACCGTTCAACCAATCCACCCAGGTGATTCATTAACATAGTGGATGTGTACTCTCAGGTGAAAACCACCATGCTCACGGCCCTAAGTAGAAAAGAAATTCATCCTAGGCGACGACAACCATGAGCACAGTCCTGAGTAGTCACTTAACGTTTTGTAAAACCTTTCATCAATTGCATAGCATCAATATTTCTACTAAGTATTATCTAGGAACCTAGACACAGGAGTAAGGAATTTCTACACAGGTCTAGCATAGCAATACTATCCTACACATGCTTATATAAAAATACACTAAGTAATGGATATAGAAAATAGTAGGAAGTTTCTGAGGTGTGCCACTTGCCTTTGAATGATGTCTTTTCTCACAACTCTTTTCAACGTTATTCGGAGCTCTCCGTTCAATCTAACAATATAGGCAAACAACAATACAACAATCAACAAACAACAATCATCAAACATACATGCACATACATAGTGAACAAACAGGTTTCATAAAACTTCTAAGGAAATTATGCTTATGCATGAGGTGCAAAATATTCCTAAGGACTAGAGATGTATGTCATGGCTAAGAAAATATTTTAAGTTAATGCAACTGAAAATGGGTGTCAAAATGACTAAGGACTAAGGTCATACATTGAATAAAATGCTTTGTTATAGTTCATCTTGAATAAGCACTCTAATGGCTTAGTCATGATGTGTAAAAATACTTAGAGAAAATACTAAGTTTATAAGGTGATCAACTTTTATTATCAACTCTTTGTAAATTGGATATTCACTCTAGTGAGAGAGTGAGACACCCGGCCAACCACTTATTGTGGAACAGGTCTCATGTACGTGGACATGTAAGGTTTGTCTCCAGGCCGCTTCATCTCACTATGCTGCTAGGATCCAACAAACTTCAAGATGGTAATAATATGATCAAAATTGTTTAAGTCTTAAGTGAAAGACAAGATTAGGAAAGAGGGAAAAGATAGAAAAAAAGATGTAGTTGTTCTCCAGGCTTCATCTCCAGACTTGTAACTTTCTTTTGGATGATATCTTGATTGAATTCTTGTCAGACATGAATAATCTTCAGACTTGATGATTTTTGTATCACCTAGGCTGGTATTGGATTTAACTTAGTCTTCAAGAGGTCTAAGAGAAGAAAGGATAAATGAAAGAGAGAGGGAGCAAGACTTAGAAAATATTCCTGGTTGGTCTTCATGAACTTCTTCTTGATTTTTCTTCTAAGTGTTTCTGCTCCTTGAAGGTACTTTTCAAGTCTTGTTTTGGCTAAGTCCTTCAATGGCCTTCTAGCTCCGTCTTGAAAATCCTAAGTGTCTAGGTGTATAATACTTTACCAAAATGCTAAGTTGAAAATAATCCTAACTTAGAGAAAATGGGGGGAGGAGTTTTCTTATGGGAGATATAAATACAAAATAAAATATGCTATGCATGAAATGCAATTTTAAATCACAAGAAACATAATACTAATTTTTGTGATATTTATAAAGTATGCATAAAGTTATAATTGTAATTTAATTAGTTTCTAATTTTGCAAAATATAATAAAAGGGTTAAATATAATATTAGAGTTTTATGTGATTAAATTTTTATAACTAAATTTTGTAATTAGTATTAATAGACAGAGGTAATTTAAATAAGTTTATAGCAATTGGATTTATTCAAAAATAATGTTTATGTTAAAAGTTATGTTAAAAATATTCAAACTATTCAATTTAAATATGTAACTATGGATTCATCCAAATACTACTCAAAATTATTTTATAACAGAGGCATCAATTTACAAATATTCCAAAGTTTCTAAAACAATTTTATTTGCAATTTTTGGATTTATAGATTTAAAGTTATTACAAATATACTCAAATCATCCATTTGAAATTTGAATATTTTGAACTAAGTCAAATTTGAATTCTAACAGGACTATAATAATCTACATGTCAGGGGCTTTCCAAAAATATAAAAATTATCAAATTTGGATAAGTGGTTAAAAACTTATGGGGGTTTGAACTATAGGGACTTTTCTGTAAAATAGCCAATTAAACTAATTAAAAGAAATCAATTTCCACGACAGCGCTGACTGGGCGCTGACTGTGCGTGCTGACTCAGCGCTGACGTGGTTAAGTCAACAGATCTGGATCGTCAGATCTAAATCTGACGGTCAAGATCTAACTGTACCCTTTCGCATAAAACTTCTAATCTGGGCCGCTGAGATCAGATCGGACGGACGGGGGCGATTGACCATACTTAGGCGGCGCTGACTCGCCGGAGTTGATGAAGTTGGCGGCGCCGACACCGGACGTGGACGCTCCGGTGGCTCCAATGCACCTCCGGGCTCGTGGAGACGACGAAGATGTTCACCATGGAACGAAGGAGACGATGGAGCCCGTGGAGTCCTCGCGTTTGTCCAGTAGCGGCGGGGAGAGGCGGTCGAAGATGCGGCGGCTTCGGTCGCCGTCGGACGAGCTACAACTCAAGGCTTCGGCCTCGCTTGAACGAGTAGGAGGGGAGTCGGGGTTCGCAAGAGCAGGGCGTGAAGATTAGAGGAATTTTGGGCGCGGACAGGGACTCCACTCGCCGGAATTCAAGAATTTTGCGGCGGCGGCCTCGCAGCTCTGGCGACTAAATTTTCTAGCCCTGTGGCGCGGTAAGGAGGGAAAGGAGAGGGGAAAATGAGAGGAGAAGGTGGGCGTCTTATAGGGACCAACGGCTCCGTAATTGGTGCTATCAAACGTCCGAAATGAAGAGGAGAACGCCGGCAGTTTCGGGCGAGTTCGGGGGCGTGGTTTGGGGCGAGGTTGAAGACGGTGACTCAGCATGACATCATCGGTTTTTCTTTTTCTTTTCTGATTTTTCTTTTAATTCATATCTTTTGATTTAATTGTCCAAATGATGTCAAACAAATTTGTGAAATTATTATCTTTGTGTTAAACCAGTTGTGGGCATGTTTTGAACATTTTTGAAAAATAATATTTTGCAATATTGCTTAAATACAAATTTGACACTTAATGTTAAATTTAAAACTAGGGTTTAATACATTTTATTTTTGGCTAAAATAAATTCTATGAAATACCCACATTCAAATATGTTTGAAATTAAGTTATTTCAACTTATTTTGCTGAAATCATTCATCTTTATTTTGGCATAATATTAAAGAACTAAATATAAATAATTTTTAGGAAATGGGAAATATAAGGTATTTATTTTTAATTGAAAATAATATGTGCACCATTATATTTTATATTATGATAATTCATTTGAAAATGTAACACCCCAATTCTCTTAGCTTTAGTATTTTTGTGTTATTCTAGATTTTTCACCTCTTGCAGAAACTTTTGTGTGTAGAAGTTTGAGAAATGATTAAATTTGCTTGCACACCTTATGTTTGGTGTGTGTCACTAACTTTTCATGAAAATTGAAAACACTAAAAAAAATCACATCTCACCAAAGAATTAAAATACCCACTATTAGGATGTTCATTGTTGTTAAAACTTAGCCAAACTAGGAGCTATTATTAAGCAAACACTAAATGGTTTTTGACATGCATCTGAAACATTTTGATCTAGGGCATGTATAATTTCACACCCTGCTCTAAATGCTCTCAAAGGACTTGGTTTGCTCATAAATATCACTAGCTTTTGGGGGCATCAAATTAACATGACCATTTCAGATATTCTTTTAATTATCACCAAAAGATTTCTTTTCTTTGAAAACCAAATGAGATAGTTGACTTGGGCTTTTGTAAGTTCAGTACCCTCTCTTAATTTAGGTAAGTTTGGGGTGTAGAACCATTTTTACTTTTGTGGGTCATGTTTGAATTTTTCAAACTTAGGTTTTTAATTTCATTTGAGCAATGTACTCAAAGTTTTCACCTCTTATTTTTCTCTCACTCCTTTCCACACCACCTGCTGAAGAGGAGGACAGCAACCTCACCCCTGGTCCCACCTGTCATGGACTAGGGCCAAACCCTCCTCTCTCTTCTCTCTTTTCCCTTCCTTTCCACCCAATCCGAGCTTCTCTCCTCTCTTCTTACTGGCCAGGTCGTGTCACCCCGACCAACATCATCTCTGCCCCTCTCCACCGCCCAGGAGGACCAACCAGAACTGCCCTCCCCCTCCCCAAACCGATCATGCCCGAGGGAGCCCGAAAACCAGCCCCTGGTTTTGGAGCTGTCCTCAGCTCTGCCTCTCCTCTTAAAACCCTGCCCGAGGTTCCCCCTCACCTCCTCTGCCCACCCCTACCACCCTCACCCAAAGCCACGCCCTCCCTCGAGCTCTGGAAGTGGAAAAACCTCGCCTGAGACCGAGCTCTGCCCGCCGTGTTCATCGTCGTTCCTCTCCACCTCCCTCCGCCATTTCTGGCCCCTCGAGCACGCCTCGTCGAGATCTAACTCCCCCTGACTTTCTTTGCTCTTCTAGGTGACCGTAGCCGACGCGCTCGTCCTCGAGCCCGAGAAGCTCGCCGCCGCCGTCGCCATGATCTCCGACGTTGCATGCAGGAGTTGAGGACGCCGTCGATATCGCCTACATCCACTCCGTCGATATCCACCCTCCCCCTGACCCCGCACGGTCCCTGGTGAGCACCGTCGCCGCCGTTCTCCTCCCCCTCGTCTGGTTCATCCGCGCTGCGTCGCGAGGAGGACGACGACCGTGAGCCGTAGATCATGAGATCTACGGCCAGGTTTGAACCTCCCCGTGCGCGCGCAGCCGCGCGCGTTAGGGCCGGCCCAGCTAAGCCCCCGTGTGAACCCGCGCTGCTCTGCGTGGCCTCTGGGCCGATCTGGCCCAGATCTGGCCCGTTCGGCCTGTTTCTCTTTTATTCTTTTTCCTGCGATTTTTCCAGTAAATCTAGAGTCTAGCTTTAAATCGTTTGTGGTAAATCTAGAGTGGCTAAAATGATGGGATTAATTTTGTAACATACATGCACATTTTCTTAACCATGTGGCATTGGATTTGGTCCAAAATGTATCTCCTGTTGAGTGTTAAAATAGATCTACTAAAAAGTATCCATTACACCATTTGTTTAATAACATGGGTTCTATAAATCCAAATCATGCAATCTTGGATCTGTTGGAAAGCTTGTAACAATGCCTATCTAGATTGGTAAATCTTGCATGCAGGAGATTAATCTAGCAAAAGTTATATTTACTCTAAGAATAACATCAGTATGAGTTTGGGGATTTTTAACTCTTCAATAAAAACACTTTTTGAGGAAAATACAATTGGAAGTGTTAGATATGTGTTGGAGGTATCATATACTACAAATGTAGATTTATCAATAATTAGTTATTTCTTAGTGAATAAATCCCTAAAAAACAGGGTGATAACCTCTTAAAATGCATTTCTGAAATTTCAGAGATTATGACATGTCTAGTTTTTATTGGTGGGGCCACCTCTATCCTCATATAAATGTTGAGGATAATTTTGTGGGATAGCCACAGGTTTTATCTAACTCACCCCACTGGTTTGACACCAAAATAATTCTTATTATTTTCTGCACATAGAAAATGGTCAGAAGTATACTTTATTTTAAAACTGGGATAACTTGAGCTAGGAGTATCCAAATTTGAAGAATAAAATCTCCACTTAAAGAGAAAACTCCTATCTCACCAGAAAGGCTAATTATGCACTCAGGAGATCTATAAAACTGAACCCATCTTCTGCTTAAGTTTGACACCAGTAGCTCTTATCTGATTTTTAATTCTTGTTTGGTGATAGGTTTGCATGCACAGCTAATTTTCAGAGTTCCACATGATTGTTAGGACTAATGTGGTAGAAGGGTTTAATTTTAGGATCAGCACCTTAAGAGTTATGCTTAAACCATGTAAACAGCCCCTAATAAATATTGAATGCATTAATTGTGTTTTCTGTTTGTGATGCTTGTTGTTTGTTGATATACTTTAGATTGTTATCAACTCGCATTTTAGGACTTACGTTAGTCTCGTTTGTTTTTCATGTTAGGTAGAATCGCAACCCGAGGAAGAGCAGTACGAGGTAGCCGAGCACGACTACACTGAAGAACAAGACCAGGGACAGTACTTTGAGGAAGGCAAGCCCACGTCCCCACAATAATGATTTCCTAGTATTTTATCAAGCATGTTTTATTTTCAAAAATAAAATAATGCATGTTTTAGTTCCTCTGTGGCACCTTGCCACCCGAAAACTATTTTTACAAAATATTGTTTGGCCAAAGTTATCTACTAGATTAGCTGTAGGTATTATAAAAAGAGTTTTTCTTGATGAGTCTTGTCATTGCAGGCTCTATAAAGAAGATTAAGTTTTCAAATAGTATATTTTGTTATCTTACCTCAAAACTATAGGATGGGGACCTATTTGATAAAAAAATGTTTTATGGACGAAAACCCGAACTGCTGGGAGCAATCGGCGAGCAAGTGTTTTATTAAAACCCGAGTTACTGGGAGCAATCAGAGGTGTTTGCGGAAACCCGAGCTGCTGGGAGTAGTCGGAGAAGAAAGTGTTTTGAAAAACAAAGTGTGACCCTAGCTGCCGCTTGAACAATTAACCCGTGCAACCACATTACCTCAAAATGGGCACGAGGCTTAACGGAAGCTTGTTGGTGTTGGTATTCGAGTATTCCTCAATGGGCTAGATGGGGTTAGAGTCCCCGGAACCGAATGCTGCCAGGGAATGGGCATACAGAGTGTGGACTTCGTGTGCCACCGGGAAGCAACGGTGGGTCTCCTGTCGTGGCGGTGTGAGACTAGGGAAAACCGGATCGATACGGCTAGCTCACTCGGTGCCGGGGAAAAACAAACCACTCGAAGAGGATACTCTTGTACCAGCATTAACATAGTGGAACTTAGGATTGGTCGTCTGATGTGTGCATGCTGTCTCTGTACAGTCCGTGGTTGATCCACGGCAGACCATCCGAATCTTGTGGTGAAAGTGTACAACCTCTGCAGAGTGTAAATCTATTCGAATAGCCGCGTCCGCGGTCATGGACGGTTGGGAAGGTCCCACTAGGCATGTTGGATGTTTTATGGTTTCAAAAGAGGATGGTTTTCGAAGGAAAACGAGGAGGCAATAAAGTGGTACCTGAGAGGTACGGAATTTGGGCAAGGATGGTTGATCTCGGGGAGACAACCAGTCCGACCTCAAGGAAGGAAAAAGGGTTACCCCTATCCTATTGTTTTTAAAGGTTTTACAAAATAAAGTTTTTGAACTTGGATATGTCCTTGCTATATCTAAGAGAAGAGAATTCTATCTCTAAATGGTTTTCTTCAACAAAGATATAGAGATGTCGCATTTTAGCGAAGAGAATTCTATCTCTAAATGTTTTGCTTCAACAAAGATATAGAGATGTCGTATTCTCTATGTTTGAAATCATTGTTTTCCAAAGTAAGCCCTGTAGTTTTATTCAGGAGCCTTCCCAGTTCTCGAAATGTGTTTTTCTTGCATTATCATGAGAATTTAAGCCTTGAGGTGGTCTTGCGAGTACGTAATTATATTCATGTGGCTCTGTCCCTGGATATTCAAATGTCCGGATTACAATGAGGAGGCCTACATCGAGGAGGAGGTGTATGACGACGACTTCGCCAGCTAACTGTCACTGGTCAACTGCACTTGTGGGAATCTGCGCTCGGAGATGTTAAGAGCCGTCGCTAGCCACAAGCTTCCGCTATCTTAGTTAATTCCGTCCTGCGTGACGAGGTTTGTTGACTTTGGTCGTATGACCGTCTATGTGTTGTAAGACTTTTATTCGTACGACTTGAATGATGTAACTCTTTGATACCTATGTTGGTTATGTGATTGCGATGCACTGATCATTGGGATCGTGATCTCTTACATAACGTGGGCATCTCGGACTTGTCCGAGGGGTCCTTACAGACTTGGTATCATAGCCATTGTTGGCCTTAGGAGACTTTAGCTAGGTTGGGCGTCTACGTCACGCAAAAATGTTTTCCTAAATAGTTAGGAGAGAAATATTTAAAAATGTGCAGAATATACTGCTACTCCTCCCTCCCCTCTGTTATTACTCACTGACTAATATTATACCTGCATTAAATCTTATGATTTTACCTGTTTAAAATTTTGTACATCGTTCACTAATTAAACCTCCATTTAAAATTTTGTGTAGATGAGCGGAGAGTTCCCGTCGTCTATTCAGTTGGGAGATGTGCCCGACACTGGAGTTTCGCGTCTGTTCCAGGCAGACCTACTCCAGCTGACCAGGCAACTGAGGCGTCCGCTTCCAGAGCTGCTGATTGGACGTTGTCTGCCCATGGTGGGAGACGAGATGTCCTGGACTATGAGGTGCATCCTTCGAGGACCGTTGGTGCCACCCTTCGCCGAGGAGCTGATTGAGGATGCCCTTGCATCGACTCAGATGGGGGCGTTCGTCACCGTGCTGCAGAGGGCCCTTGCGCGCTTGGTGTGTGCTCACAGTTCCGAGCTGGGCGGCACCCGTTTTGAGTTTTACTCTGTCTTGGACGAGCAGAGTAACCCTGTGCCACCGCGTCCCCACCCCACTTTCGGGAACCACTTGGCCGAGCTGGGACTCCTCGTCGAGTACACCCAGTCCCAGCTGGTCACTAGTCGGTTCGAGAGTGACCTTCACCGTCTTAATCACGATGGTGCGGAGGTGCGGATCTCGGCAGCTGAGCTGAGGATCGAGGACTTGGAGGCGCAACTCAAGGCGTCTCAGGACAAGCTGAAGACCGTGGAGCTGAAGCTCAAGACCTCGGAGGAGCGCTTAGTGGAGTCCCAGGCAGAGCTCAAGATAGAGCACAAGGAGCGCCGTTCCACCTTTGCGCGCCTCCAGACTACTCGCTTCTACAGGTTCCAGCTTGACGGGATGGTTGACATGCTCAGGTCGACCGTTGATGCCCGTGACGAGCGGATCAGCGAGCTGGAGAGCGAGGTGGAGGCTCTGAGCAAGGATAAGGACGATCTCCTGCCTAATGATGAGGACCCTACGGAGGATATGGATATGGAGCCCGTGAGCGAGCAGGACGACGACGACCTTCGAGGCGAGGACGGTAAGGACTCGGGAGCTGTGATGTCTGAGGACGAGGACCCCGACGAGCCACCCTTTGACAGTGATGCTGCCGTGGACGTGGAGTAGTTAGTTGCGCAGTATCTTTTGGGTTAGGACCGAACCATCGCTATAAGTGGATGCGATTGTGTGGTCTAGTTAGCATGAGTGTGTGTCGGAATTGTTGTAAGACTATGTCAGTCCGTGTTTTGTGGTTGTGAACTTTGTGATGATGCTTTTGGAACCTTGCTATGGGATGGAATCATGTCTTCTTAGGAGTAATGTCTTGCTGAAATTTGTATGTTTTTGGGTATGCTTGATGAACCCTTTTTCAAAACTTGTTTAAAAATTTCTAAGTAGAATAATAATGTGTGTTTTATTCTGAAATTCAGAATGGCAAGGGATCCACCACCACCCCCACCACCCGAGCCATCTATGGCTCAAGTGCTCCGTCTTCTCATGGAGGATCGCGAGGCAGCTCGCACCGAGAGGAATGCCAACCTTGCCACCCTGCAGCATCTTGCTCAGATTACCGTCAATCAGAATGGCGGCCAAGGGAATGAAGAACCCCGCTCAAAGCTTCGTGACTTTCAGAACACTAATCCTCCAGTTTTCTCCAAGAGTGAAGTGCCACTGGATGCCGATGACTGGATCCGTACTATAGAGAACAACTTGAGGGTCGCCCAAGTGGGTGACAACGAGAAGGTGGTCTACGCCACTCACTACCTCTCCGGCTCTTCCCGAGCGTGGTGGGAGGCCCTTCGTGCTCTGTTGCCACCGGAGGAAGTTGTGGCTTGGCCAGCGTTCAAGACCAAGTTCTTGAAGCGTTATGTGCCCTCTGGACTCATCAGTATCATGCGAGAGAAGTTTCTTGCAGCTCAAGCAAGGCGGGATGTCGGTGAGTGAGTACTTGGAGAAGTTTACTTCTCTAGCGAGGTATGCGCCCACCGATACCGATACTGAGGACAAGAAGAAAGAGAGATTCATGAATGGACTTCATGATGAAATGCAGTGCATTCTGGTGGTGATGCCTTTCACCGACCTGGAATCCTTGGCGGATGCAGCCATTATGATGGAGCACAAACGCAAGGCTTCGTTTGACAACCGCAAGCGTGGCCAACTGATGCAGCAAGGCAGTAGCAGCAGCAGCCCAACTGGAAGTTATCCCCGTCCGCGCCCTTCACCTCCACCGAGGCCTTCTTATCCATCACCAAAGCCTCCAACCTTTGCACCAAGACCCAGCTACTCTCCTCGCCCGCCTGCACCTCGTCCAGGAAGTGGTTCCAACCCCGGCCTCAACTTTAACAAGCCGCCTGCTCTGAATCCCACAGGAGGATGTTTCACTTGTGGACAGCCTGGACACTTCTCGCGGGAGTGTCCCACTAGACAGCCCGCCGGTGGTCGCCCCAATGCGACAAAGATGAACCAAGGGCCACCCCGTCCACCTGGAAGCAAGAACCCGTATCCCAAGAAAGCAGCCCCTGTTACCCGAGGCCATTTAAACCATGTCAGCGCAGAAGAAGCCCAGGAGGCACCAGACCTGGTTATGGGTACGTTCCCTGTCAACTCAGTTTCTGCCTCAGTTTTGTTTGATTCGGGAGCTTCCCATTCTTTCGTTACGGAGCCGTTCGTCAGGAAGAGTGGTATGATTCCAACTGTGATGCATCGTCCCATGAGGGTACAAATTCCGGGGGCCACTACCAAAGCCATTTTGTCTTGTAAGGAGACTCCTGTGGAAATTCAAGGAGCCCGATTCCATGCAGACCTAGTGGTATTAGGAAAGCAAGGGATAGAGGTGGTTTTAGGAATGGACTGGATGGCAGTAAATCGAGGGAAAATAGATTGCACTAACCAGTCTGTCACCCTAACCACACCGGAAGGAGAAGAGATTACACACTTCTCAACCTACCACTCCACCTCAAGTCATTGCCATAAAAGTGTAGCGGGAGCCATTTTGGATGAGGTACCGGTAGTTTGTGACTATCCCGATGTTTTTCCCGAAGAGTTGCTCGGAATGCCACCGGATAGGGATATTGAGTTCATTATTGAGCTGGTACCCGGTACTGGGCCTATCGCTCAGAAACCGTACCGGATGAATCCTGAAGAATTGGAAGAACTAAAGAAACAGTTGGATGACCGACTTAGGAAGGGTATGATACGCCCTAGTGCGTCACCCTGGGGGTCACCCATCATCTTCGTGGATAAGAGAGACGGTACCACCCGTTTGTGTGTGGATTACAGTAAGTTAAATGATGTGACTATTAAAAACAAATACCCCCTACCCAAGATTGAAGATCTCTTTGATCAACTCAATGGAGCTCGAGTCTTCTCCAAGATCGATCTCCGCACCGGTTACCATCAGTTGAAAGTCAGAGAATCTGATATCCCTAAGACGGCCTTTGTCACTCGTTACGGATTGTTCGAGTACACAGTGATGTCTTTTGGCCTGACCAATGCTCCAGCCTATTTCATGAATCTCATGAACAAGGTGTTCATGGATTACTTGGATAAATTTGTGGTTGTCTTTATTGACGACATCTTGATTTATTCCAAGTCAGAAGAGGAGCATGAAGAGCATCTGAGGTTGGTTCTCGGTACCCTACGAGAACACCAGTTGTATGCTAAGTTCAGTAAGTGCCAGTTTTGGTTGAAAGAAGTAGTCTTTCTCGGCCACGTTCTTTCAGCTGGAGGGATATCTGTAGACCCTACCCACATCAAGTCCATTCTTGAATTCCCAACCCCCACCAACCAAACCTAAGTAAGGTCCATTCTTGGATTAGCCGGTTATAACCGCAAGTTTGTTGAGGGATTCTCAAGCATCGCAAAGCCCCTTACCCAAATATTGAAGAAGGACCAGAAGTTCATTTGGACCGAAAAATGTGAAGCCAGCTTCCAGGAGCTGAAAAAGCGCCTTACTACCGCACCTATCTTAACCATGCCAGATGTGACCAAGGATTTTGTGGTATATTGCGATGCCTCCAAACTTGGACTTGGCTGTGTCCTTATGCAAGAGGGCAAGGTAATTTCCTACTCGTCGCGACAACTCCGCAAGCATGAGCAAAATTACCCAACCCATGACCTAGAGCTTGCTGCTGTGGTCCATGCACTCAAGACATGGCGGCACTTTCTGATGGGCAACCGTTGCGAAATTTACACCGATCACAAGAGCCTGAAGTACATCTTCGCCCAGAGGGACTTGAACATGAGGCAACGAAGATGGATAGAACTCATCAAGGATTGTGACTTGGACATCCATTACCACCCTGGAAAAGCTAACGTTGTAGCTGATGCCCTTAGTCGTCAGCCGTGTTCATTCAACTCCCTGATCAAGGTTCGACGACCAGAACTCTGGGAAGAGCTGGATAAGATGGGTATTGAGGTGGTCAGCTATGGGGCAGTCGATCAACTCCTGCTGCAACCCACCTTATGGGAGCAGATCAAGCAAGCACAGAAAGGTCACGAAAGCATTGAGGGCATCATGAGAAGATTGGACAAAGAGGACGTCCCTGGGTTCACCATCGACTCTGACGGTATTCTTTGGTATAAGGGACGCATCTGCGTACCATCAGACCCTGTTTTGAAGCAGTTAATTATGAAGGAGGCTCACGAGACTTTGTATTCTATCCACCCCGGTGGAACCAAGATGTACCAGGATTTGAAGCAGAATTTCTGGTGGCACGGCATGAAGCGCGAGATTGCACTGTTCGTCCAGCATTGCGATATCTGCCAAAGGGTCAAAGCAGAGCATCAGCGGCCCGCTGGATTACTTCAACCTCTCAAGCTGCCCGAGTGGAAATGGGATGAGATCGGCATGGATTTCATCACTGGATTGCCCCGGTCCAATCGTGGGCATGATGCCATTTGGGTCATTGTGGATAGACTCACCAAGGTTGCACATTTTCTCCCGGTAAGCACTCGTCATCGAGCCGATCAACTTGCGGACCTTTACATATCTCGTATCGTCAACCTTCATGGAGTACCTAAGACTATCGTGTCTGACCGAGGAACTCAATTCACCTCTCGTTTTTGGACTAAGCTCCAAGAGGAACTCGGAACCAAGCTCCTTTTCAGTACTACGTACCACCCTCAGACAGGAAGACAAACTGAAAGAGTCAATCAGATCCTTGAAGATATGTTGAGGTCCTGTGTGTTAGCTTATGGGGCCAAATGGGAGAATTGCTTGCCGTTTGCCGAATTCTCGTACAACAACAGCTATCAAGCCAGCCTAAGGATGGCACCGTTTGAGGCTTTGTACGGGCGCAAGTGCCGTACCCCCTTAAATTGGTCGCAAACCGGAGATAGCCAAATTTTTGGAGTCGACACCCTGAGAGAAGACGAAGAGCAAGTTCAACTCATTCGCGACCGTCTTAAGGCCGCCCAATCCCGGCAGAAAAGTTATGCAGATTCCAGAAGGCGTGAACTCAACTTCAAGGAAGGAGATAAAGTTTACTTGCGCGTTACACCACTCAAGGGAATGCAACGTTTCCATGTCAAGGGGAAATTAGCACCAAGGTATATTGGCCCTTTTAAGGTGATCAGTCGTAGAGGAGAAGTATCTTATCAGCTAGACCTGCCACCCCATCTGTCGGAATTCCATGATGTATTTCATGTATCTCTACTCCGGAAGTGCCTGCAAGTTCCTGGTGACACGCATTCATATCAGGAGGTAGATCATCACACCATTGACCTCAATCATGATCACACTTATCGAGAACGACCACTTAGTGTTCTCGCTGAAGACGTCCGTCTGACACGGAGACGGAAGATCAGGTTCCTGAAGGTCCAATGGAGCAACCATTCGGAGGAAGAAGCCACCTGGGAGCGTGAAGATTATTTGGAGCATGAATTCCCTGGTTTTCTCTCTTCTTCAAACCTGGAATCTCGGGGACGAGATTCTCCTAAGGGGGGAAGGTCTGTAACACCCCAATTCTCTTAGCTTTAGTATTTTGGTGTTATTCTAGATTTTTCACCTCTTGCAGAAACTTTTGTGTGTAGAAGTTTGAGAAATTATTAAATTTGCTTGCACACCTTATGTTTGTTGTGTGTCACTAACTTTTCATGAAAATTGAAAACACGAAAAAAAAATCACATCTCACCAAAGAATTAAAATACCCACTATTAGGATCTTCATTGTTGTTAAAACTTAGCCAAACTAGGAGCTATTATTAAGTAAACACTAAATGGTTTTTGACATGCATCTGAAACATTTTGATCTAGGGCATGTATAATTTCACACCCTGCTCTAAATGCTCTCAAAGGACTTGGTTTGCTCATAAATATCACTAGCTTTTGGGGGCATCAAATTAACATGACCATTTGAGATATTCTTTTAATTATCACCAAAAGATTTCTTTTCTTTGAAAACCAAATGTGATAGTTGACTTGGGCTTTTGTAAGTTCAGTACCCTCTCTTAATTTAGGTAAGTTTGGGATGTAGAACCATTTTTACTTTTGTGGGTCATGTTTGAATTTTTCAAACTTAGGTTTTTAATTTCATTTGAGCAATGTACTCAAAGTTTTCACCTCTTATTTTTCTCTCACTCCTTTCCACACCACCTGCTGAAGAGGAGGACAGCAACCTCACCCCTGGTCCCACATGTCATGGACTAGGGCCAAACCCTCCTCTCTCTTCTCTCTTTTCCCTTCCTTTCCACCCAATCTGAGCTCCTCTCCTCTCTTCTTACTGGCCAGGTCGTGTCACCCCGACCAACATCCTCTCTGCCCCTCTCCACCGCCCAGGAGAACCAACCAGAACTGCCCTCCCCCTCCCCAAACCGCTCATGCCCGAGGGAGCCCGAAAACCAGCCCCTGATTTTGGAGATGTCTCATCTCTGCCTCTCCTCTTAAAACCCTGCCCGAGGCTCCCCCTCACCTCCTCTGCCCACCCCTACCACCCTCACCCAAAGCCACGCCCTCCCTCGAGCTCTGGAAGTGGAAAACCCTCGCCGGAGACCGAGCTCTTCCCGCCGTGCTCATCGTCTTTCCTCTCCACCTCCCTCCGCCATTTCTAGCCCCTCGAGCACGCCTCATCGAGATCTAACTCCCCCTGCCTTTCTTTGCTCTTCTAGGTGACCGTAGCCGACGCGCTCGTCCTCGACCCGAGAAGCTTGCCGCCGCCGTCGCCATGATCTCCGACGTTGCATGCAGGAGTTGAGGACGCCGTCGAGCTCGCCTGCATCCACTCCGTTGATATCCACCCTCCCCCTGACCCCGCACGGTCCCTGGTGAGCACCGTCGCCGCCGTTCTCCTCCCCCTCGTCTGGTTCATCCGCGCTGCGTCGCGAGGAGGACGACGACCGTGAGCCTCATCCGCGCTGGTAAATCTAGAGTGGCTAAAATGATGGATTAATTTTGTAACATACATGCACATTTTCTTAACCATGTGGCATTGGATTTGGTCCAAAATGTATCTCCTGTTGAGTGTTAAAATAGATCTACTAAAAAGTATCCATTACACCATTTGTTTAATAACATAGGTTCTGTAAATCCAAAACATGCAATCTTGGATCTGTTGGAAAGCTTGTAACAATGCCTATCTAGATTGGTAAATCTTGCATGCAGGAGATTAATCTAGCAAAAGTTATATTTACTCTAAGAATAACATCAGTATGAGTTTGGGGATTTTTAACTCTTCAATAAAAACACTTTTTGAGGCAAATCCAATTGGAAGTGTTAGATATGTGTTGGTTGTATCATATACTACAAATGTAGATTTTTCCAATAATTAGTTATTTCTTAGTGAATATATCCCTGAAAAACAGGGAGATAACCTCTTAAAATGCATTTCTGAAATTTCAGAGATTATGACATGTCTAATTTTTATTGGTGGGGGAACCTCTGTCCTCAGATAAATGTTGAGGATAATTTTGTAGGATAGCCACAGGTTTTATCTAACTCACCCAACTGGTTTGACACCAAAATAATTCTTATTATTTTCTGCACATAGAAAATGGTCAGAAGTATACTTTATTTTAAATCTGGGATAACTTGAGCTAGGAGTATCCAAATTTGATGAATAAAATCTCCACTTAAATAGAAAACTCCTATCTCACCAGAAAGGCTAATTATGCACTCAGGAGATCTATAAAACTGAACCCATCTTCTGCTTAAGTTTGACACCAGTAGCTCTTATCTGATTTATAATTCTTGTTTGGTGATAGGTTTGCATGCACAGCTAATTTTCAGAGTTCCACATGATTGTTAGGAGTAATGTGGTAGAAGAGTTTAATTTTAGGAGCAGAACCTTAAGAGTTATGCTTAAACCATGTAAACAACCCCTAATAAATATTGAATGCATTAATTGTGTTTTCTGTTTGTGATGCTTGTTGTTTGTTGATATACTTTAGATTGTTATCAACTCACATTTTAGGACTTATGTTAGTCTCGTTTGTTTTCCATGTTACGGTAGAATCGCAACCCGAGGAAGAGCAGTACGGGTTAGCTGAGCACGACTACGCTGAAGAACAAGACCAGGGACAGTACTTTGAGCAAGGCAAGCCCACCTCCCCACTATAATGATTTCCTAGTATTTTATCAAGCATGTTTTGTTTTCAAAAATAAAATAATGCATGTTTTACTTCCTTTGTGGCACCTTGCCACCCGAAAATTATTTTTACAAAATATTGTTTGGCCAAAGTTATCTACTAGATTAGTTGTAGGTATTATAAAAAGAGTTTTTCTTGATGAGTCTTGTCATTGAAGGCTCTTTAAAGAAGATTAAGTTTTCAAATAGTATATTCTGTTATCTTACCTCAAAACTATAGGATGGGGACCTATTTGATAAAAAAATGTTTTATGGAGGAAAACCCGAACTGCTGGGAGCAATCGGCGAGCAAGTGTTTTATTAAAACCGAGTTGCTGGGAGCAATCGGAGGTGTTTGCGGAAACCCGAGCTGCTGGGAGTAGTCGGAGAAGAAAGTGTTTTGAAAAACAAAGTGTGACCCTAGCTGCCGCTTGAACAATTAACCCGTGCAACCACATTACCTCAAAATGGGCACGAGGCTTAACGGAAGCTTGTTGGTGTTGGTATTCGAGTATTCCTCAATGGGCTAGATCGGGTTAGAGTCCCCGGAACGGAATGCTGCCAGGGAATGGGCATACAGAGTGTGGACTTCGTGTGCCACCGGGAAGCAACGGTGGGTCTCCTGTCGTGGCGGTGTGAGACTGGGGAAAACTGGATCGATACGGCTAGCTCACTCGGTGCCGGGGAAAAACAAACCCACTCGAAGAGGTTACTCTTGTACCAGCATTAACATAGTGGAACTTAGGATTGGCCGTCTGATGTGTGCATGTTGTCTCTGTACAGTCCGTGGTTGATCCACGGCAGACCATCCGAATCTTGTGGTGAAAGTGTGCAACCTCTGCAGAGTGTAAATCTATTCGAATAGCCGCGTCCGCGGTCATGGACGGTTGGGAAGGTCCCACTAGGCATGTTGGATGTTTTATGGTTTCAAAAGAGGAAGGTTTTCGAAGGAAAACGAGGAGGCAATAAAGTGGTACCTGAGAGGTACGGAATTTGGGCAAGGATGGTTGATCTCGGGGAGACAACCAGTCCGACCTCAAGGAAGAAAAAAGGTTACCCCTATCCTAGTGTTTTTAAAGGTTTTACAAAATAAAGTTTTTGAACTTGGATATGTCCTTGCTATATCTAAGAGAAGAGAATTCTATCTCTAAATGGTTTTCTTCAACAAAGCTATAGAGATGTCGCATTTTAGCGAAGAGAATTCTATCTCTAAATGTTTTGCTTCAACAAAGATATAGAGATGTCGTATTCTCTATGTTTGAAATCATTGTTTTCCAAAGTAAGCCCTGTAGTTGTATTCAGGAGCCTTCCCAGTTCTCGAAATGTGTTTTTCTTACATTATCATGAGAATTTAAGCCTTGAGGTGGTCTTGCGAGTACGTAATTATACTCATGTGGCTCTGTCCCTGGATATTCAAATGTCCGGATTACAATGAGGAGGCCTACATCGAGGAGGAGGTGTATGACGACGACTTCGCCAGCTAACTGTCACCGGTCAACTGCACTTGTGGGAATCTGCGCTCGGAGATGTTAAGAGCCGTCGCTAGCCACGAGCTTCCGCTATCTTAGTTAATTCCGTCCTGCGTGACGAGGTTTGTTGACTTTGGTCGTATGACCGTCTATGTGTTGTAAGACTTTTATTCGTACGACTTGAATGATGTAACTCTTTGATACCTATGTTGGTTATGTGATTGCGATGCACTGATCATTGGGATCGTGATCTCTTACATAACGTGGGCATCTCGGACTTGTCCGAGGTGTCCTTACAGAAAACCTTATAACAATTTTGGAAAAGATTTTTGATTTAATTCATTTCTTATATAGAAAATGTATTCATGAAAGTCATTTTATGTTTTGAAAATAAAAGAAAATCCTTTAAGATAATGAAATATTTATTTGGATAATTCCTTAATTATGAAATCTATGAAGTTTTAAGGTTATGAACTATTGGCCTGTAATTTATAAAACTATGTTTTCAACTCAGGTGAAAGATTGAAACCAATTTGCAAGTATACCATTTTTTAATAATTTTTAATTTATGAGTTTAACAAAAGATATGGCTAAGTGGTTGAAATCAAATACTTAAAAGAAAACTTTTTATTATATGATATTGGCTTGAAAGTTTGTTAGACATTTAACAAATTATATATTGAGGTTTTTAAGAAAATACAATGGAATAACAAATTTTAAACTTGAAACAAGTTTTGAAAAAGATAATAACTGAGACATTTGAAATATTAAACTCTTTCAATATGTTTGAAGTCTTTCATAGTTGGTTTCTTATGAATTTTAATATTTTATTTTAATCAAAACAAAAGTTTTAAATTTTAGTGATTTTTGAACATTATAAAATGTTGGGATGTTACAAACAGGCATAAGATATTGTCCGGAAGTGTGGAGGGTGCCAGATATTTGCCCACAGGATACATATGCCGGCATCGGCACTGAAAACCAACCCTATCACTTGTCCATTTGTTGTATGGTGCTTAGACATGGTGGGGCAATTTAAACCAGCAAGAGGTAACATGACACACATGCTGGTAATGGTGGATAAGTTCACCAAGTGGATAGAGGTTAAACCAATCCGGAAGTGCGACGGGCACACCTCGGTCCAATTCTTGAAGGATATCATCCTGAGATATGGCTACCCGCACAGCATCATCACCGATAATGGCACCAACTTTGTTTAGGGGAATTTTCTCGGTTCTGTGCGGAGAAAAGAATCCGGTTGGATGTGGCATCGGTAGCCCACCCCGAGGCAAATGGGCAAGTCGAGAGAGTAAATGCCTTGGTTTTAGCCGGCATCAAGTCTCGCCTGATCGAGCCACTGTTGAGAACTCCGGGATGTTGGATAGAGGAGATACCGGCAGTACTGTGGGGTCTCCGGACCACACCCAATAGATCTACTGGGTATACGCTATTCTTAATGGTGTACGGGTCCGAGGCAGTGCTCCAACCGACATCCAGTACGATGCACCGAGAGTAGCAATGTTCACCGAGACCGAGGCAAAAGAAGCCCGGGAGAACGATGTCGACTTGCTCGAAGAGGCAAGAGAATTGGCTTTATCTCGGTCCACAATTTATCAGCAGAACCTCCGCCGCTATCATAGCCGGAAGGTGCATCCCCGAGTATTCCGGGAGGGAGATCTGGTGCTATGGCTGATACAGCGCACCGCCGGGATGCATAAGCTTTCACCTCCTTGGGAGGGGCCTTTTGTCGTGATCAAGGCATTGCACAATTATTCTTATTACCTTGTAGATGCACAGGAAGCTAGAAAAGGTGTAATGGACAAAGTTGGTGAGAAAACCAAGCGGCCATGGAATGTAGCCTTGCTTAGTCGCTTTTACACATAAAGGGCGCAGTGTATGTATCTCGGTCTCTATCAATGAAATGTCGGCACCCCGAGAAGTTACTCGGAGTATGCCTCGCTCAAATTGGTCGTTTGTCCAAAATTGCATGTCGGTGCCCTCGGGAGAAACCCTAGGACTACCTATTTTCATTTCAGTATGGTCTTATCATTTACTTGTTATATGCATGTCGGCAACCCAGAGAGGATCTCGGGGACTGCCTTGTATTTTTTTATGTTTGGTATATGCCGGAAACATTCTGAACTCGGTTTCAAAGTTAAAGTAATGTATGCCATGTGAAATAATTTTGTGACTCGACTGACGAACGCCGGAATGGTAGTCAAGAGCAAAGAGCGTCAAGTATGGTGAACACAAAAAAAAACTCGGAGACTTGGTGTAGGAGTTGTTTTGGCATATGTGTCTTGCTAACCCGATTTTTTATTTTGTGCTTCTTATGTCGGAAATTTTTCAACTAGAACTCGGATATTTGTAAGTAGTGTATACCGTGAACGGGGTTTCGTGACTCGACTGTCGAATGCCGATATGGTAGACAAGAGCAGAAATCACCTAACTACGGTAAACATGAAAAAGAACTTGGGGACTCGCGGCGAGATATACCAGCATAACGTGTCGTTCGTTATGGCAAAAGATAACTGGCATAGCATACGGCTTAAAAGTATATTACATCTGCACCCGGCATCCCAGGGATTTAATATTTAAACGGCTAAGTGTTTTCAGATAAAGCATAAGGGGTATGTTGGACTAGGCCCGAGACATTCAAGACACGATGGGAGAGGCCGGCTTCTCAGCTTGGTCGGCAACAGGTGGCGCGGTGACAATCTCCTCGGCACTGGCAGCGGTACTCGGCGCGGAGACACCCGTCTCGGGCAGCGGGGCCTCGGGCGGGGGAAGTTCGGCGACATCTTTGTCGAGGACGATTTCGGTGGCCACACCTGCCTCGCCGACTTCCTCCTCGACACCGGCATCCGGGGTCTCGACGTCCGTGTTCCCCGCATCCTCTGCATCACAAGCGTCGCCATAATCTGACTCGGAGTCGGATTCTGCGAGGCTCGTGACAAACGAATCGGGATCGGCCCATCTCGCGAGGCGGTGCGCGGCCTCCTGACGCTGCCGGATCTTCGCCGGATCGGTGTACCACTCCGAGTTGGTGCGCAACCTCTGGATAACCTCGAGATCGAGTTTCTCATACCAACTCAGGACATGCTGCCGGACTTGGTCGGCACCAGCCCGGGCTGCTGACCGTTTCCAAGCATCAAGCCGGTTGTCAGCATCCTGGAGAGCGGTGGCCAACTAGGTGACCGAGGGCTTGCCGGATGCACCTGGCCACAGCGCACCATGCGCATGAACTGCCGCGCTAAGGAGCCCGGTGCCGATAGTACGGAGAGGAACTATCCGAGCCTTCAGGGCGATGAGATGATCATCGATATCCCATGCGTCTGAGACCGGACCCTTCCCGGCCCTCTTCTCCCGGGTGGCGGCGATCGCGAGGTTGGCGGCCTCTCGGGAATGCTCAAAGTGTCCTTGAGAAAGAAGAACTGTCACACGGACAAGCCATGAGGCAATGTTGGCAAAATAGGAAGACGGAGAAAGAGAGTTGGGTATACTCACTGTTCCTGTCCCGGTTTAGACCGGTAATCTCGCTCAGCCAGGCGTCTTGCTTCGACCGGAGAAGGGCCACTTCCGTCTCGGCAGAATGGGCGCGCTCCTCGGACTGGTCCAGGGTCTCCTTCTGTTTCTTGGTGGCATCCAAGAAGCGCGTCTTCAAGTCCGCAGCGGTGGTCCGGGCTTTCTCCAGCTCGGCGCTCAGGCGCGCAACCTCGGACTGCGCATCGGTTAGCGCAGCCTTTTGGTCCACCAAGATCTTGCGCAAGCCATCTCGCTCCTCCCGGAGCCGCTCCTCCGACTTCTTGGCATGGCCGAAGTCGGCAAGAAGGGTGTGGAAGATGCTGCTGCGCCTCTTGCCGCACTCCTGTGAACAGAGTATACCCGACGTCAGTCGCGGGGACTTCGGTCAATCAAGAGGGAAGGTCTCGGGGACTGGAGATTAGAGTTTAGCAAAATCCACACTGGAGAACCAACTACTCGGTGGAATTTTGATACCCAAGGGAGGATCTCGTGGACAAGAAAGTGAAAAAATTTCAGATTAGCGCTTAGAGATCTGCAACTCGGTCAAGTCTAGATCTCTGAGCACTAATCTCGAGGACTGGAGATAGTGGAAGATAGAGTACTTACATCCACTACGCGGGTAGCATCCTGGACGGCCACCTGAAGGGCGTGCAGGGCTTGCGCACTGCGGCTAGAGCCGGCAGCATGTAAATCTCCTGCGATCTCGGAGGTGTCGGCGGCGATCCAAGCCAGGTTATATTCGTCAACCGTGCCTAAGCCGGTGACGGTGGGCGTGCTCAATGCTCCAGCCTCCCGGGATCCTGAAGACACAACTGCGCTTACGGACGCTCGCAGGGCTTGCAAAGCAGCTGTGGGGATGTCTACAGGAGGCGGTGGTAGCCCGGAGAACTTACCCGAAGCGGAGGAACCCTTGGTCAAGAACAGATCTTGGGGTGAGGATCTCGGCGGAACGTTGGGCTTTGTAGGCGCAATCTTTTGGCCGGAAGACTGGCTGCGCTGTTTCCCGGCTTAGGGATCCGGCTGCAGGGTATCCTTGGAGCTTGGTTGCTTCGCCGGCGGCGATTTCCGAGGGACGAGCCGAGGGGCCGCCCGGGGGGCTTGGTACGTCAGCATCAAGAACCGGAGACGCTACCCGGGGCCGCGCATCCGGTAAGAGGGCACTCTCGGCGGCTGCGGCTTGCCTGGTCGGGCTCTCGGTGACCGCATGCTGGCCACTAGAGATCCTGGTGCCCGTCGCAGCACCCGGAGCGGGCTTGTCGGTCGCGTCGGGACCGGACCTCGGCGCACCGGCATCAACCACCCGGCTCCGCGGCGGCGAAGGTGCAGCCCGACTTGGGCTGGGAGATCGAGAGCCCGGGGGGCCGGAACCGGCAAACGCTGGGATGTCCAGCACCGCTCTGCAGTCAAATAGCAAGTCAGAAGGGATCTCGAGCAAGGTCTAGATAGACCAACTCGGTCGAAGAGTAGCGTACCCGGTGGCCACAGTCGGAGGACCTCTCCTCTGACGGGCGGGCTTGTCCCCCGCCCGCTTGGTGGTCTTGGTCCTCTTAGTAGCCACGCCCGAGCTACCGGCATGAGCGGTCTCGGACACGGCGCGTTTGCGGCTCTCGGCGCGCTTCGTGGCGGCAGTAGGCCCCGGAACAACTGGCAGGGCGTAGTTGAGAGGACGGGCGTCAATTAACATCAAGTATTTGACAATCATCGTTGTCATCCTCGCCAGATTCAACTCAGATAGCGTCTGGAGCTAAGGGCTTACCCGGACCGGCTCCACCAGCAAGGGGAATAGAGAGATGATCCTCGCTGTCGGGATCCTCCGAAGGCATTATCGGAGGTATGGGGAAGTCGGGCGCAAACTTGTCCCCGGCATGCATCTCGTCCTCCTCAATTTGCCGCTCGAACAGCTGCAATAAGAAAGGGGAAACAGCAAATAGAAAGGTTGTCGGTGGAATACAGCAACCGGCATAGCACGAATGTCGGTAAAGGCCCGCGCGCGCACCTCCTCCAGTCGCTTTCTTCGGGTGGCCGGAGCCAATCCCCACGTCCAGTTCTCCGTCATCTTGGTCCGAGCGATAGCTCGGACATGGCGATATACTGCAGGTTTGTCCAGCCCGAAGATGCTTGTCCGGGTTGGGTCGTACAACCCGCTCATGAAGCACATCTTATGCACCTGGGTCTGTAAGGGGAAAACTCGGCGGATGATAAAGGTACGCAGGAGGTCATATGTCGTCAGCTCTTCCCCGAGGACGGTCAAGACATCGTGCATGTTCTCGACCTCCTCGGAATCCGGAAGTTGGCTCCAGAGCTCGATGTCGTTTGGAGGTCCCATGACGAATTCGGGAAGGTTGAGAAAGTCCGGGGCGGATGAACTCGGTTCGTCTCCTGATGCGGCCGGATTACGCACGTAGATGAAGCTCCGTTGCCACTTCCGGCAGGACTCCAACCCCTGGATCTTACGGAATCCGGAGTCTGCACAAGGGATGATGGTCGCCGCTCCGCAGGCGACGAGGTCCTTGACCTTCTGGTCAGGGTTGGGGGTGACTTGTCGGCGTAGAATAAAGTATTTGGCCCACAATTCCACAAAGGGCCAGATGCCGAGGTACCCCTCCGCGTAGGAGGCAAAGCAAGAGAGCATCATGATAGCGTTGGCAGGGAGGTGATGTGGTTGGAGGTTGTATGTATCAAGGAAGTCGCGGAAGAACGGGCTAGCCGGAAGGCCGAACCCGCGCTCGAAGTGTGTGATGAACACTAACCGTTCGCCGGGTTGGGGTTCCGGCTCGACTTCGCCGGTGGGAAGTCGGATTTCCACTTAAGGTGGAATCCGGTGTGTCCGGTATAGCCAGTCGAGGTCTCCCAGGCTGGCCTCGGATCTATCCCAACATCCTCTAACGCTCTCATCGCCCATCTCGGCGGCTTCGGAGTTCATGTCAGAGCTAGTCTGCAAGTGGAAGGTCTGGTAAGTCGGGTTAGCATGTCGGTAATGGAGGAACTCTAGCTAAGAACTACTCCCACTAACCGGCATCCTACTGGACAGGTCTACCGAGGCAAAATAATTGGAACTTGATAGGAGCAAATATCAAGGTCCTAGGCCGTTCTAGTACAACAGAGCGTAGATGGAGATAATGCGAGCAGAGGCATGTGAAGGGGATCGTGTGCAGAAAACAATAATTTTCCTACCGACGATATCCTTAAACTAGCCAAGATCTATTCTATGCAGATATAGTAGTACGAACGGAGATCGGAATACGTACCCTTGTAGACCGAAAGCGGGGATTACGTTCCCGCACAAACGTTGTCGATGCAGACCGACGGAGCCGACCTCAAGGTCATGTAGAGGAAGCAGGCCTCCGAGTACCGCTAGCGCCGCACCTCGCAGGGAGTCGCACACGTACGGTGGAGACGACGCCTCCGAAGCTCCAGTCCAGGACGAGCAGCGGAAGACTTGGACCGGAACACTAGCAGCGCGGCAGCGGGCTATGGTGGAGGAGATCCCCGGATCCTCTTGCTCGGCGCGGCTCCAACTTGGGAACCACGAGATCGAGAGAGAAATCGGGAATTAATTGGTGAATTAAAAGGCTGGGGGTGCCCCTTCTTATATAGGCTCCCAAGGGGAGCCTACCTTGCCAGCCAGGCAATGTGGGACTATCCCCACATAGCCTGGTTCGGCTATGGAGTGCGCCGGCCCCCTGGTGGGCCCCTTGTGGCCCACCTAGGCCGGCCCTCCTGGCCCCCACCGAATTCCCCTAGGAAATTTTCCCCTCTTGGGCCTTCTTTCGTCCGGAAGGCCCATTTAGGGAAATCTGCCTTAATAATTCGAAAATAAATATATAAAATCATATTTGCATATTAATAACACTAATTAATATCAAACATAATATATATAATATTTCCTAGCTCCGAAAACTCTTTCGGCGTTGCCCGATCTCCATCGGACCTCTCCCGGGACGCTCCCGGTGATCTCCTTCCTTTCCGGTTGTCTTGTCGAAACCCCTTAAGTGTGTTACCCTAGCGGTTCGATATAATATCAGGTATGATCAAGACTCCTCAATGATGAACGACTAATCCGTAGGCCTGGACCCCATGAATTAATCCCTGAGATATAACGAATGGCTTTCATCTATCAAACCTGAACGTGAAGTCTTAGACCTTTTGCCATAGCGATACTTAGCACGTCCGAGTGTCGTTCCATAGATATCTCCATACCTAATCCCGGCCTCGTTACCGACGACGCTATCTTCTACTCGTTCATGATCTCATGTCTCCGTGACCTAGTCACATGCTTGCAAGCTCATTAGACAAGATCTCACTGAGTGGGCCCGAGAGTATCTATCCTGCTACGCGGACTGGCAAATCCCGCTCTTGACCCCTCGTCTCAATACTCCTTTACAATACCCAAAAGTATCACCGTTATTGTCATACTAAATAAGATACGACGTTTGGTGCAATCAAAGCATCTTCGGGGAATATCAATAAGAGTTGATCTCACGGTCAAAGGTGTAACGACTATGTTCTCCAAGTCTGGGTATGTCCATCACATCACTCTCCAGCGATATGACTCTCATTGCCGACCGGCACCATGCCCCATGACCGGGAAACCTCGATCATCAATCGCGCAACGAAACTAGTCTTAGTAGAGGCTACTAGGGACCTGGTTGTTTACGTATCACACCCGCATTAATGTTTCCGCTTAATACGGTTCTAGCATGACACAAAAACCTATTATGAACAAACGAGATATGATAAAGAATACACTTTATTAATTGCCTCTAGGGCATATCTCCTTCAGTCTCCCACTTGCACTAGAGTACACCTTAATCTAGATTACAACTTGGTAAAAGCCTAACACCCATAGCTAATTGGTGTTGTTCATGCTTATCAAGCGGGAGAGGCTTCGTCAGCGGATCTGCCACATTCAGATCCGTATGCACTTTGCAAATCTTCACATCGCCTCCTTGTACGTACTGACGTATCACGTGGAAGCGTCGGAGAATGTGTTTGGCGGTGGAGTGAGACCTTGGCTCCTTGGCGTTCGCAATGGCACCCGTATTGTCGCAGAAGAGGACCACGGGGTCTTGCACGCTCAGGAACACTCCAAGTTCGATCACGAACTTCCTCAGCCACACAGCTTCATTCGCGGCCTCGCAGGCAGCAATGTACTCCGACTCCATTGTAGATTGTGCGACTATGGGTTGCTTCCCACTTCTCCAGCACACGGCGCCTCCATTCACCTTGAACACGTAACCTGTCTGTGACTTACAGTCATCGGGGTCTGAGCAGAAACTTGCATCTACGTAACCCGTTACGCCAAGTTCCTCATCGCAGCCACCATACACAAGGAACATTTCCTTTGTCTTATTGAGATACTTAAGAATGCTCTTAACAGCTACCCAATGCGGCATTCCAGGATTACTCTGGAACCGGCTGGTCAAACTTAGAGCTAATGCCACATCTGGTCTAGTACTCAACATTGCATACATGATCGATCATAGGCTGAAGCATAAGGATGTTTCGTCATTTTGGCCTTACCCAGTTCCGTCACCGGACACTGCGCCTTACGCAATATCTTATTCTTGATAACCGGCAGAGAACCCTTCTTTGCCTTCTCCATATGAAAACGCTTCAATATTTTATCAAGATAAGTACTCTGACTTAGTGCTAATAGGCGCCTTGATCTATCACGGTAGATTTTTATGCCTAAAACATACGCAGCTTCTCCTAAGTCTTTCATGGAAAACTTACTGTTTAAATATTCCTTCACGCTATTCAGAAGTTCCACATCATTCCCTATTAGCAATATGTCATCAACATACAGTGCTAAGAACACAACCGAGCTCCCACTCATTTTCTTGTAAATACAGGTCTCTTCCACATTCTGGATAAATCCAAAACCTTTGATTACCTCATCAAAGCGAAGATTCCAGCTCCGAGATGCGTGCTTCAATCCATAGATGGATCGCTGAAGCTTGCACACCTTGTTAGCACTTCCTGGATCGACAAAACCTTCCGGCTGTACCATGTACAACTCTTCCTCAATGTTTCCATTTAGGAAGGCCGTTTTGACGTCCATCTGCCAGATTTCATAATCATAGTAGGCAGCTACCGCTAACAAAATCCGAATAGACTTAAGCATCGCTACCGGTGAAAAAGTTTCATCGTAGTCAATTCCATGAACTTGTCGGAAACCCTTTGCGACAAGCCGAGCTTTATAGACGGTCACATTACCATCAGCATCAGTCTTCTTCTTAAAGATCCACTTATTCTCGACGGCCTTGCGCCCTTCGGGAATATCCACCAAAGTCCACACTTTGTTATCGTACATGGATCCTATTTCGGATTTCATGGCTTCAAGCCATTTCTCGGACTCTAGACTCTCCATCGCCTCCTTGTAGTTCGTAGGTTCGTCTTGCTCGACTAGCATGACGGTGAAAACCATGTTGCCATACCATTCTGGTGGGATCCGAGATCTACCAGACCTACGAGGTAGAACATCTTCCTCGACAGTTTCTCCCACTCCTTCCACGGAGGACGTTTCCGGAATTGCTTCCGTTGCGCTACTCGGAATCTCGAGTTCAGGATCAACGATTTCATCGAGGTCTACCTTCCTCCCACTTACTCCTTTCGCGAGAAACTCCTTCTCTAGAAAGGCACCGGTCTTCGCGACAAAAGTTTTGCCCTCAGCTTGGTTGTAGAAGGTGTACCCAAAGGTTTCCCGCGGATATCCTACAAAGACGACTTTCTCCGACTTCGGTTCGAGTTTGTCGGGCTGCAGTTTCTTAACGTACGCCTCACAACCCCAAACCTTCAGAAACGATAACTTAGGCTTTTGGCCATACCACAATTCATACGGCGTCGTTTCAACGGACTTGGACGGAGCCCTATTTAAAACGAATGCGGCTGTTTCTAACGCATAACCCCAGAAGGACACTGGCAGGTCGGTAAGAGACATCATAGATCGGACACTATCCAGTAGAGTACGATCACGTCGTTCGGACACACCGTTACGCTGCGGAGTTCCGGCGGGCGTAAGTTGGGGCACTATGCCACAACTCTTCAGATGTGTGCCAAACTCAAAACTCAAGTACTCTCCACCGCGATCGGATCGGAGATGCTTGATTTTCCTATTAAGCTGATTCTCAACTTCACTCTGGAATTCTTTGAACTTTTCAAACGTTTCATACTTGTGTTTCATCAAATAGATATAACCGTATCTACTCAAGTCATCAGTGAAGGTGATGAAGTAACGATAACCATTGCGTGTCGAAACGCTCATTGGTCCACATACGTCTGTATGTATGATCCCCAACAAATCCGACGCCCGTTCAACGAAACCTTTGAACGGTGTCCTGGTCATTTTGCCCATAAGGCATGGTTCACATGTATCGAGGGATCCGAAATCCAACGAGTCCAAGAGTCCATCGGAGTGGAGTCGCTTCATGCGCTTTATACCAATATGACCAAGACGGCAATGCCACAAAAACATGGCGGTATCGTCACTACACTTAATTCGTTTGGCTTCTATGTTATGGATGTGAGTACTACGATCGAGATTCAACAAGAATAAACCGTTATTCTCGGGAGCATCAACATAAAAGATATCATTCATATAAATAGCACAATTGCTTGATACTGATTTAAATGAATAACCGTCTTGTAACAGGCAAGACCCACTTATAATGTTTACACTCAAGGATGGCACAAAATAACATTTATTTAAAACCAAAACTAATCCGATGGTAGATGCAGAGGGAGCGTGCCGACAGCCACCACGTCGACTCTCGATCCGTTGCCGACGCGCATCGTCACCTCATCCTTCGCCAGCCGCCTTCTATTCCGTAACTCCTCCTGAGAGTTACATATATGAGCAACAGAACCAGTATCAAATACCCACGTATTGCTCCGGGCGGATGTAAGGTACACATCTATAACATGTATATCAAATATACCTTTCTCTTTGTCGACCGTCTTGCCAGACTTCCTATCCTCCAGATACTTGGGTTAGTTGCGCTTCCAGTGACCCTTCCCCTTGCAGTAGAAACACTCCACGCTAGCTCTGGGACCAGACCTGTTAGTCCTGGGCTTGGCAGCCAACTTTGCCTCCCTCCGGGACTTCCAGCTCTGCTTTCCCTTGCCACCGGACTTCTTGAAATCAACGGCCTTGTTGACCATCAACAGCGTGTGTTCCTTCTTAATCTCTACCTCAGCAGTCTTGAGCATCACGAACACTTCACCCAGGGACTTAGCCATGCCCTGCATGTTGTAGTTCATGACGAAGCCTTTGTAGCTCGGTGGCAACGATTGCAACACCCTGTCAATCGCCAGCTCATCGGGAATCTTGCACTCCAGAGCATTCAGGCGTTGAACGTAGCCAGACATCTTGACTACATGCTCGCTCACACTACTATGCTCTTCCATCTTGGCTGAGAAGAAAAGCTCAGAAGCCTCATATCTCTCAGCCTTAGCCTGCGGCACAAAGACAGCCTTAAGATCTGAAATGATCTCAAAGGCGCTCATCTTCTCAAAGCGCTTCTGCAGGTCGGCTTCCATGGCGTAGAGCATGCCACTCTGGACAAAGGCAGAATCCTCCGATCGGGTCTGGAAGACCTTCTTCTCATCCTCAGAGGCTTCATCTGCAGGAGGGTCACCTATGGCGGCCTCAATGACGTAGGCCACCCTATGGGGAGTGAGGAGGATCCTCATGTTGCGGAACCAGGCCATGAAGTTTGACCCATTGGTCTTAAGCTTTTCTTTCTCAAGGAACAGACCTAGGTTAAACGAGGGGCGAGACATCTACAATGGAATTTGCAACAACATAAGACTTTGTTCATAATAATTTTGAGTTATAGTATTTTAGAAAATAACTAACATAACTCCCACTCAAACGATCATCCCTCCTGGTCGTTTAAGCGATTACACGACCCCCATCCATTGCACCACCCCTCATCATCAAAGCCGGTGGCACAACTTCAAGAGTAGACAAAATCGTCCGTCACACCAATTTTGTGACTCGTGCTCGACCTTTCGGTCTTCCTGTTCCGAGGCCATACCTCTGAGTATGCTAGGCTCGCCACCAAAGACCTCCACGCTGACGCTTGTGCAACATGGCTTACACCCACCGTATGCGAACGAAGATATGTCTGACACCCGATCATCACGGCCTGCCTCATAACGCAGAACTTTATTGGTGGTGCGCGTTGGAGGGAGAACACTAGTGGTATTTTGAAGGGATCATCTTATTCAGCTACCGCCGTGTAACACACAATCACACAAAAATAAGATGCACACAAAACATCAAATGTAATGCAATGTGATATAGTCCATCGCGCCATGGTCTTCTTGGCGCCCGCAGTTTATAAACAATTTAATAAACCTACCTTGACCATATCACATAGCCCCTGCAAAATAAAGTTAGACGCTTCTACTTTATCTTTTGCATATTTTACGTGGCTTGGGGCTTTCGTAAATAGAACCGCTTCATACCTACGAATCTTATGACCACAACAACGATCCAATAATTGCATGTTTAAGCATCCCTTTCGGGCCCTCCATTGAAAATGCGAAGACCAACTAAAGAGAGAGAAACTGTCACCCGCCAGCCACAGATACGATACAAGCCGTATGTCATTAGTGGCACCAGTCTCGCGTAAGCGTACGCGTAAAGTAGGTCTGGGGCGCTTCATCAACTCAATGCCGCTGGAATACACAAGTGCACGCTAGAGGGTAGCAAATAACAGGAACGGTGCCCCCGTGCAGAGCACGGGTTCTAACAGCGTACAGCTATATCTTACGATAGATCGGCTCTGATACCACTGAAGGGGATCGTGTGCAGAAAACAATAATTTTCCTACCGACGATATCCTTAAACTAGCCAAGATCTATTCTATGCAGATATAGTAGTACGAACGGAGATCGGAATACGTACCCTTGTAGACCGAAAGCGGGGATTACGTTCCCGCACAAACATTGTCGATGCAGACCGACGAAGCCGACCTCAAGGTCGTGTAGAGGAAGCAGGCCTCCGAGTACCACTAGCGCAGCACCTCGCAGGGAGTCGCACACGTACGGTGGAGACGACGCCTCCGAAGCTCCAGTCCAGGACAAGCAGCGGAAGACTTGGACCAGAACACCAGCAGCGCGGCAGCGGGCTATGGTGGAGGAGATCCCCGACTCCTCTTGCTCGGCGCGGCTCCGACTTGGGAACCACGAGATCGAGAGAGAAATCGGGAATTAATTGGTGAATTAAAAGGCTGGGGGTGCCCCTTCTTATATAGGCTCCCAAGGGGAGCCTACCTTGCCAGCCAGGCAATGTGGGACTATCCCCACATAGCCTGGTTCGGCTATGGAGTGCGCCGGCCCCCTGGTGGGCCCCTTGTGGCCCACCTAGGCCGGCCCTCCTGGCCCCCACCGAATTCCCCTAGGGAATTTTCCCCTCTTGGGCCTTCTTTCGTCCGGAAGGCCCATTTAGGGAAATCTGCCTTAATAAATTCGAAAATAAATATATAAAATCATATTTGCATATTAATAACACTAATTAATATCAAACATAATATATATAATATTTCCTAGCTCCGAAAACTCTTTCGGCGTTGCCCGATCTCCATCGGACCTCTCCCGGGACGCTCCCGGTGATCTCCTTCCTTTCCGGTTGTCTTGTCGAAACCCCTTAAGTGTGTTACCCTAGCGGTTCGATATAATATCAGGTATGATCAAGACTCCTCAATGATGAACGACTAATCCGTAGGCCTGGACCCCATGAATTAATCCCTGAGATATAACGAATGACTTTCATCTATCAAACCTGAACGTGAAGTCTTAGACCTTTTGCCATAGCGATACTTAGCACGTCCGAGTGTCGTTCCATAGATATCTCCATACCTAATCCCGACCTCGTTACCGACGACGCTATCTTCTACTCGTTCATGATCTCATGTCTCCGTGACCTAGTCACATGCTTGCAAGCTCATTAGACAAGATCTCACCGAGTGGGCCCGAGAGTATCTATCCTGCTACGCGGACTGGCAAATCCCGCTCTTGACCCCTCGTCTCAATACTCCTTTCCAATACCAAAAAGTATCACCGTTATTGTCATACTAAATAAGATACGACGTTTGGTGCAATCAAAGCATCTTCGGGGAATATCAATAAGAGTTGATCTCACGGTCAAAGGTGTAACGACTATGTTCTCCAAACCTGGGTATGTCCATCACATCACTCTCCAGCGATATGACTCTAATTGCCGACCGGCACCATGCCCCATGACCGGGAAACCTCGATCATCAATCGCGCAACGAAACTAGTCTTAGTAGAGGCTACTAGGGACCTGGTTGTTTACGTATCACACCCGCATTAATGTTTCCGCTTAATACGGTTCTAGCATGACACAAAAACCTATTATGAACAAACGAGATATGATAAAGAATACACTTTATTAATTGCCTCTAGGGCATATCTCCTTCAGCATGTTCAAGGAAATCTCTTTACTAGCCAACTACAAAAACGGCTACGCGATACCCATTAGGCAAGATCTGTGGAGCAATCTCGTGATGAACTCGTGGTTGTTCGAGAAGAACTCTCGATGAGCATAAACCGTCGCGGCAATGGAGAGATCTACCGGAGAAGATCAAAGGACTCACCGCCGGCGACGGAGGTACGGAGGCGCGTGAAAGACGCGGACCGATGGCGACGGTGGCGAGATCGCTCGATGGTGTTCGGCGCTCAGGCGTAGCACGACGACGGCGGGGCGCTCGGGACGAGTACGAGAGAAGGAGGAGATGTGGAGAAGAAGAGGAGGCGACCCCTCCGTTCCCTTATTTATGGGGAACACCGGGAGCGGTTTCCAAATCTCCCGCCCACGATCTCCTGAATCGTGGGTGGGATCACGGTACGCCATGGCGTGCACGTGGCATCACCCAGAGATGCGGTATGGGCCACACCGGAGGCTACACGAGGCAAACGGTTGGAGCGCGAATCGGGTGCAGATCCCGGCTCGCGAACCCGAGCGGCGTGCTCGCAAGTCAAGAGCACTCGAGTGCTACCCTGACCTGACAAGACCATGGGTGGGCCCGCCTAGCAGATAGGGATTGTCCGGCATGTGGCGCAAGATGCGCGTTGACATTTCGACTTCCGATTTTTATCCCAAAGGTACCAAGTCTGGGTCTCCGGGATAGAACATCTCGGTGGCGGATCTAAAGAGGCCGATGCCGGAAAAACGCATCCCGGTTACGTGAATAAGGGCTAGTTCGAGGTTCTCGGTTGATTTTCTTCTTGAACCTGGTGCCGCACTCCGTCTTACGTCGCTGCACAACACCAGCTACGGGGACTAGTGTCGGGGGCTTCACCCGGGGTAGGGCAGAACCCGGTTCAGATCAGCAGTATGGCTACAGGAATGGACCTTTGGAAGTGGCTAAGAGTTATCCTTTTGTATGCCGAAAAGACAACTTGACCTTTGGGTGGTTGTCAGGGCCAGAGTGCCTCCTGGGGGCCGCAAGGGTCATCGATGGAGACTATAAATAGACCCCCAGACCCCCAAAGCCGTACAAGCACCAGCAGAGAGTTCCTCTAAGAACTAGTTTCTCGAAGATGTCTTTGGTGAGAGCCTAAGACATCTTCGGGAAACTAGGCCTAGAGATACTTCTCTTAAGTCGCTACCCGGGCTCTAGGTGGAACTCGGTACTGACCGGATGGATCGTCCGGCTTGGCAGTATGTCGGGATCCTCCGGCGTGATCTCGGGTACAGGAGAACCGGTTGCCCGGGTAGGCATCCTGGTATAACCTTAACCGACTAACCTACCTTAGCTCTGCTTAGTTGTATCCGATGTGCAGGACGGCTCTCTGGAAGTACCGGAGTGAGAAACCGACATGGGGCATGTCGGGCAGGAGTCAAGGAGCAGGTACAGGCTTTCCGTCGGGCACGGGGGAAATCATATCCCTCCTGACACGGAAGCGGCGTCACCTCCCGCCTGACATGGGAGCGTGTCAGCCGGTACGATGACGCTGCGACACGACTGGGCATGTCTACTCCGGCAATCTAGAAAAGGCTACTAGGAATGGGCGAAGACATGTCTTGTCTCTGACAAGGGGACAATGATGGTCCAGGACGGCGCATGCGGTCCTTGCCGGGATGATGACGGCAGGGCTATGCCGGATAGCTCGGCAGCTAGGTCGCACTAGCCGGTGTCGACATAACCGTTGGCCTGGCGGGTGGGCCCAAGCCGCATTAGGGTTTCCGGTCCTCCCGGCTGAAACTCTATAAAAGGCGCCATAACTACTCCTGTGGAGGGACGACCAACCTTGGTGCCAAAACTATAGTCTCATTTACTTCTAGCACACTTACAGCTCGTCACTGAAACAGCTCAAGGAGCAAGTTCTAGATCTTGTGACATACATATAGTGAGGGGAAAGGCAGGATTAGGGGTCTTACCTCCGCACGAGGGCCTTGAACCTGGGTATATCGTGTCCCGTGTCTTGCTTTCGTGCACTTGTTTGGGTTTTGGAGATGTTTGTGTGTATTCTTCGGTGTTCTTGAGTGTTTCGGCATATCGTACCGTCTGAGCTCCCTAGCTCGCTAGCCCTCCCCGGATTCACCAGCGTCCATCGGCGACACACATTAGCCATCACATGGCATCTACTGTGATACCACCACGACACGCGTCGTGGGGGGTCCCACCACGCCCCGGTAACTGCTCCTTGACGAGACATAAAGTCTGAGCGCCGGGGCAGGGAGCCGTTATTCTTTCCATTTCTTCTCGCAGAAGCCTTCTCTGTCTCGAGCCCTTTGCTCCTGCTCTCCGACGCTCTCGTCTCCTTTCTCCTCCAGCTTCTTTCGCCGCCGCGACCTACCCATCTCCGGCGGTGAGTCCAGCCAAGAACAAGGGCAAGGCGGTCGCGGTGTCTTCCTCTTAGGCGGCGGGGCCTACCCATCTCATGATCTTGAAGAAAGGCAGGGATTTCTCGCCGAACTTGGAGATGAAGCGGCCCAAGCTGGCCATGCAGCCAGCTAGGCGTTGCATGTCCTTGAGCCGGCGGGGAGGTTGCATTTCCTCTATGGCCTTGATCTTGTCAGGATTTGCCTCTATGCCCCGGTGGGACACGAGGAAACCAAGCAATTTGCCTGAAGGTACTCCGAAGACGCACTTGGCGGGGTTGAGCTTGATGTTCACCTTGCGCAGGCTGGTGAAGGTCTCTTCAAGGTCCCTGAGGAGAGTATCTCCCTCTCGAGACTTGACGATGATGTCATCGACGTAAGCCTCTGCATTTCTGCTCATTTGCTCGCCAAGGGCTATCCTCATGAGCCTCTGGAAGGTGGCGCCAGCGTTTTTCAGGCCGAAGGGCATGCAGACATAGCAATACACACCACAAGGGGAGAGGAATGCCGTCTTTTCCTAGTTTAACTTAGCCATATTGATCTGGTGATAACCAGACAAAGCATTGAGAAAGCAGAGGAGGTCGCAGCCTGCCGTGGAGTCCACGATCTGGTCGATTCTTGTCATGGGATAAGGGTCCTTGGGGCAGGCCTTGTTGACATCAATGCAATCGATGCAGAGGCGGCCTCCTCCGGCGGGTTTTGGGACAACCACGCCGTTGGAGAGCCAAGTGGGGTGCGCGACTTCGCGGACGACTTTTGCCGCTTTTCGCTTCTCGGCCTCTTTGACGATGAATGCTTGCTTCTCAGGGGCTTGCTTTCTTGCCTTTTGCTTGATGGGGCGTGCGTTTGTACACACGGCAAAGTAGTGTTCAATCACCTCCCTTGGTACACCGGACATGTCTGACGGAGTCCACGCGAACATGTCAGAGTTTGCCCGGAGGAAGGCGACGAGCGCGCTTTCCTATTTGGGAGGCAAAGCAGCGCCAATGGTGACGCTAGCCCCCGAGCTGCTGGAGCTCAGAGAGACCTTCTTCGTGGCGGCTGGCTCCTGAGAGAACAACTGCTTCTTTTTCTTGGGCCTCTCGAGAGGCTCCATGTCCTCATCAGCAGGGAATTCCATGGCGGCCGCCTTGTAGGCTGTCTCGACAGCGCGTGTAGCATCCAGGACATGTCCACGGATGGTGATGGTGCCAGCGCTGCCGGGAATCTTGACCATGTTGTAGGCATGATGAGTGATGGCCATGAACTTCGCGAGGGCGGGGTAGCCGAGGATGGAGTTGTACGGCAGGCCGATGTGCGCAATATCGAAGTCGATGTGCTCAGTGCGGTAGTTTTCCTCGTTGCCGAAGGTGACGTCAAGCCTGACCTGCCCCAGAGGTTTGATTGAGCCGTTGGTGACTCCCGTGAAGGGCCTAGAGGGCATGAGCCGCTCGTAGGGCACTTGAAGCGCTTCGAACGTCTCGATTGAGATCACATTCAGGCCTGCACCACCATCGATGAGCGTCTTGGAGACGACGATGTTGTCGATGGTTGGGCTGCAGACTAGCGGGAGGGTTCCAACAGTCTTGGTGGACTTGGGGTGGTCCTGAGCGTCGAAAGCGATTATGTCAGGCGCCACGATAGCACAGAGTCGCGAAGCACGTGGGAGAACCAGTTGGCCATGACCTTGTCGTCTCCGCCCGCCGCCTGGATGGAGGTGGTGTAGAGTTGTAGGAACTCGATTGTAACGCCCCGGGATTTATCCCAATTTAGTTTTTGTTTGTTTTTTTTCTTTTGCATCATCACATCATCATACCATCATGCAATTGTCAATTCATTTGTTTAATTGCATTTAGATTTAATTCAACTCCATTTAAATTCTTTTCCACTTTTAAATCTAATTGCAAATCAAATGAATTTAAATGTGGTATTTAATTTCTTTTTCAAATATTCAAACTAATATATTAAATTGTGTATTTTGAAAATAATAATTATTTGACAAAAGTTGTATATCTTTGCTTCTTCTATTTTATTTTAAAAAACATAAAACATAATTGAATTAAATAGAAGAAATAAAAATGGCAGAGGGAGAAAAACATTTTTTCCTGGGCCGAAACCCCTCCTGGCCCATCTCTTCCAGCCCATCTCCTTCTCGTTCCTCCTCCGTACGACCAGAGACCTTTACACCGAGGCAATGGTGATCCCCACCTGCTCCCTCTACCTTTCACCCCCTACTTAGCCTCCCCCTCCTCCGAACCCTAGCCTTTCTCCCCTTCTTCCCCATCCGCCGCCGCCCCTTTCCTTTCTTCCTCTCCACCTCGATCCCCTCTGTTCTTCTCCACCAAACTTGGCCACCGAAGGTCCTCACCGTCCCCCGCAGCTCCGGTGTCGTCGAAGGTCCGAAAGGAGGCCCAGGAGATGCGTAGTTTCACCGTCGAGCTCTTCCCCGAGCCAATGGTGCAAGGAGCAGTCGGAAGGAGCCGATTTCTTCTTCTTCTTCCTCCCGGCCGGCGACGTTCGCCGCCACGATTCCTCGTCTCCAGACCTCCCCGCGCCGAACACCTACGCCGACGACCCTCCCCGTGAGCATCTCTCCCCGTTTCCTCCTCTCCCCCACTCTTTTTTTCTTCGGGTTCCTCGAATCCGTCCTCGACCTCTTGGTTTCCGCCATGAACGGGCTGGCCGAGCTCAAGCTTGGACTGTTGGGTCCCCTTCATCCTTCCTCGGCTCGGCTTTCTCGTCCACTGCACCGCACACAACCCGCACGCCCGGCCGCGCACGTCCGCCCGCAGCACCGCCCACGGGAGGTCACCGGCGTTCATCTGTTCAGGTGTGATCTCCGTCTCCGGCAAGTTTCAGATTTAGACCTTGCTCCCTTTTCCTGTTAAAAAGCAGTTCGTTCTATGCTTGTACAACAACCCAAACGAGACATAGTGGCTAGCACCACCGAAGCTGTCCCGCACGCAGTAGATCGCGCGATCAAATCACCGTCGCGCATCCTCTCTTTTATTTTCCTTTCTTTTTTTTCCAGATTCATCGTCAGCGTTACACAATCATATCAGTATGGTTCAGTTACAAGCAACAAACACTACAGCAGTCCGGTGGCTACGTATCATTTGTGCTATCCAGAGATCCCGAATTCGAGTCCCGTGAGCGCGATTGCATAAAAAAAACCTTTTTATTTTTCTTTCCGGTCACTGACAGCTGGGTCCCACCCGTCAGTAACTGATGTGCTGGGAAGAATTGCACCGAGCCCCCTGTTTCTCTGTTCTTCGCACAGGAGCACTCACTGATACTTTTCCCTCACAGATAGGTCCCTGTAATTTACAGAAAGAATCCTAAAACTAAAATGATAATAACTTTATTTCTATAACTCCAAATTTAATAATCTTTATATGTTTATCTATTAGAAAAATGCAATAAATATTAATATGCCATTTTGCATCTGTTATTTTAATTGCTTAGTATAATTTGTTAGTTGCAACTAAATAATTAAATATGGAATGTGTGGGGTAATAAATATATAATGCCCTATTCCATTTAATTTAATTAGGTCACACATGCCATGTGTTACCATGTTAACCAACATTTAATATTGTCGGTAAATAAATAACTTGCACCTAAATATTAATTGACGGGGTTGCTTTCCCGCTTAATTTGGATTACCTGCATTGTATTGCATCTTGCCACGTCATGCATCATTCTCATATGATCATGTTGGATCTTTTGTCGTAGTTGTAAATGCATCTTTACGCTTTCCAGTGTTTGTTGCTTCTTCGCGGATAAGACGTTGAGATGTGTGAGAAACGACAAGATCTGCTTCCATGCGGGATTCCAGGCAAGCAAAGTTTGCTTGTTTACCTATACATTGTCTTTCATTCCTGCCGTTGATCTCTGCTATCCTAGTATTCGATTCTTTATCTCGATCCCATCACATGTTTATCCTGCAGCCCATACAGCTTTATCCCCACATCCTAATACCTGTTGCATGTTTATCTGTTGGCCTTGCGAGTCGTAGCGCATGCTTAGAGTTGTTTGTGCGAGTCGTCCGTATGTCTTATTTATTTTCACCTGCTTAGCATGATAGGTTATTCTACCTTAATAAAATGTTGTCTTATGTTGGGGTATTATAATTAAAAGATAAGGCACCGGCGGAAGGCCTTGGGAGGTGCTTTGTTCTGCTAAGTGTCGACCTAGGAACTCAGTTCTTGTCCTCGGATCCAATTTTGAGCGCACTAACCGCTTGTGGGAGGCCCTATGGAGCCCCCCGCGGCTTCGATCTAATCCGCTTCTTATCCAGGGCGCCGCAAGTAGTTCGGGCTTTCCATTTGATGCATGCATATGGTTACCTAACGATCTCATGATGATGGAGTAGTCGATTCTCATATAGGGTGGCACGTTCTTAGAGTGCTATGAAGGTCGTATCCCGCGGGCACTGGACCTGATTAGCCGTGCACACAATCATGCGGTTCCCTGGATGGGTTGTAGAGAAGAGATTTGCCGTGTTGAGATGCCCTACCTTCTGGCTTGCTTTTGGGGTAGATCGAACGAGTACGGGTCCAGTAGTGCACCCCTGCAGGGTATAATCTTATCGATGAGCCGTGTCCACGGTTATGGACGACTTGGTGATGATGCTGGCTAACAAGATCATAGACAACTTACACCTAATCATTGTTAATTAACCTGACTAGTAATATAGAATTACTTTCACAATAACTGGTAACTAAACTTTGTTTACTGTGTGAGTTTTCCCGAATTGCTTCCTCATACTTGGTTGAGGGGGTTAATCTGAGAATGGGTTATGTTTGGTGTTAGTTGTAGATGTTTATCTTATGCGCTCTCTTATCCCTCTCTGATTAGACGGAAGTTGTAGCGAGTCTCTTTAGGTTGCTAGTGTTGCTGCCGCTAAGTCCACCTACCCCATATTTTGGGAGATGGTGTAGAAAGTAGGCAAGTCGGTTTTGCTTGCCAGGGAGTGCCCTGACCCTCTTTTGGGATGTGCTTTATGTGCAGTTAACAGGTTTGAAGTGTGACGACGTTAGCTTGGGAATCCCTCCGGCTTGGCTGGGCAGGGATATGGCGCCATTGCTTATCTCCAGGACTCTTAGTCCAATTTGCATCTTATCGTAGTCGGATACTATTCTGATTCCGCTGTCATTTGAATCTTTGTATTGTATCATTTGTATCTTGACTCGTTCGAGTCGTTGTTGTAATTTTATCTTCTATTGTATTCGTGGATGTATCGGAACTGTTGTAATGTTATCACAAATTCCACCCACATAATGCGCATGTTTCGGCGTGCACATTATGTCTGGTGGGCGACCTAAAATCGTTATTATGCGGATTTCGGCGGGAGCGCTTAAATCTACATAGTACCGATTTTCGGGCGTCACATCGATGGGGTTACTGGAGCCGTCGTAGCCCTTGGGGAGAGCCGGCCTGAACTTCGTGGGCCAGACCACGCGGCGCAGGGAGCAGGTGAACGCCATGCAGCCAGTGGCGTACGTGGCGACCCCGTGCTGCAGCGCGCCGCGGTTCTGCTAGCCTACGTGGCCAATTTCTTCCACGAGGCGGTTATGGCGGTTGCGCTGGAGCTCCATTCCCACGCGCGCGTCTGCCACGGTGTGATGTACGATCAGGCAGTCGTGAGGCGAGGACGCATGGGAGGCAGCCCTCTGCGTCGCGGCCGGTGCGGGCCCTGGAGGAGGCGGAGGCGCGTCTAGCGCCGCCATGCCCGCGAGGGAGTGGTGCACGATGGACTGCGACGGAGCGTGGCGAGTCATGGCGATGCCGACGAGGTGGTTGAGCCGCTCCAGCCACTGCTCGTGGGCCTCAGCTGTAGGCTGGTAGCGGAGAAGTTCTTGCGCCATGAGCAGGGCGGTGTGTGGCGCGGGGTCCGTTCTTCCTGGGGTGGAGCCGCTCGGGCGCTGCGTCGGGTGCGAGGACTGCGCGTCCTCCTGATGCTCGGCATCGTGCTCGGGCTCCTCCACATGAGGGCCGGAGTTGGTGATCTCCTCACGGTGGGTCCGCGCGTGGCAGAGGCGCCGGACGCGGCGCGAGCTCCTTCTAGCGCGCGTCTGTTGGCGCGGGCAGCGCGAGTAGCGCGGGTGTCTGTCATGGCGCGGAGACGGCTCGAAGGTCGTTGACGCGCCTCAATCCCCTACCTGGCGCGCCAAATGTCGGAGAGTGACTCCCACGGATCAGGGATAGTCACACCCTGATAAGTAGTTCGAAAGGGGGATTGAACACGGAGGTCAAACAACCCTCGAGAGGCACGACGATGGTGTTCGCCAGGCCTGGAGAGGAACAATCACGACAGAGATGGACACCGGCCCGTACCCAGGTTCACGGCCCTCAGGGTATAATCTTATCGATGAGCCGCGTTCGCCGTTATGGACGACTTGGTGCGTTGCCGACTAATAAGATCTAGACAACTTGCACCTAACTAATGTTCATTAATTGGAATAGTAATATAGAACTACTTTCACAATAACTGGTAATTGAAACTGCCTCCAGTGTGAGTTTCCCAAATTGCTTCCTCATACTTGGTTGAGGGGGTTAATCCAAGAATGGGTTATGTTTGGTATTAGTTATAGTTGATTATTTATGGGCTCTCTTATCCCTCTCTATCTAGACGGAAGTTGTAGCGCGTCTCTATTAGGTTGCTAGTGTTGCTACCACTAAGTCCACCTATCCTATATTTCGGGACATCTTGTAGAAAGTAAGCAGATTGGATTTGCTTGCTAGGGAGTGCCCTGACCCATCTTTGGGTTGTGCTTTTATGTGCAGTCAACAGGTTTGAAGTCTGACGATGTTAGCTTCGGAATCCATCCGGCTTGGGCTGGGCAGGGATACTTTTTTGCTTCCGCTGTCATATGTATCTTTGTATTGTACCATTTGTATCTTGACTCGTTCGAGTCGTTGTTGTATATTTTATCTTTTGTTGTTGTTGTGGATCTTTCGAACCGTTGCAATGTTATCACAATTCCACCCACATAATGTGCATGTTTCGGCGTGCACATTATGTCTAGTGGGCGACCTAAAATCGTTATTATGCGGATTTTGGTAGGATTGCTTAAATTTACATAGTACCAATTTTGGGGCGTCACGGCAGTGAAAGAAGCCCATGGAACGAAGCGGTTATTTTTCCTCTTTAGTAAAGAGTAACAACATACAAGACATATTATCAAGAGATATTAAATATTCAAGGAAAATATGTTCAATGATAATTCACAAAGTGTCATATGAAAGAAAAGTTCTATGGACCAAATGAATGCATAAATGAAAATAGTAAAAGATATCCTAATTTGGTCATAAAGTATTGTTATAGAAATCTGAATATAAAAGGTGGACACTTTGGAAAGATAGATAAATAAGTAGATGAAAAACATGCAAAAGTATTATCTAGCTTTCAAATGCTTCAACTTGAATTAATTTTTGCCATGTAGTAACCATCGGTGTGAAGTTCTCATTACCCCTATCATAGCATCTTTAGTGATTAATAGTTGAAAGTGAAAGCAAATATGAGGTATGTGTTTGACAAAGTATAGGTTGAAAGCCTCATGCCCCTTGAAAATAAAGACCTCTCCAACTGGCTACTAAACTTGGGCCACAAACCAAGTGAAGGTTACAGTCATCGTGAATAAAAGTGGCATCATATAGAGAGTATCACCTCGGGTACCCTTTGCACCAGGACATGGAAGTGGGCACATGTCCAAATGACAAAGCAAGCAAACAGTGTACATCTCTACATCTCTTTGTTTACTCATGTTTTTTTCTTGTAAATGTTTGTACTGTTGTGAGATGTGTCATAGATTCCTTCACTATATTCCTGTTGCAAATTTCCACCATGAACCACATGGCTTAGGTTAGCCGCCACAGGTGTCTCTCTGGCCAATAATATCACTCGCCCAAACTTCCAATGTTTCCATCTTCATTTCACAAAATGTTAGGCATGCATTAACAAAAGAATATGATATCAAATTTCACAAAGAGTAAAGTGCAGTGTTGAAAACTTGCCACGTGAGAGCACGTATGAGCTAGCTCCCAACCAAAGACCTTTGTCAAGCCCAAAACATCATAATCTTAATCACAATGGGTCATGTTTATTAAGTGCATAAAAAGTAATATGTGCATCAAGTTCGTGAGAGCTTATAAACCAACTTAACCCATGACAATCCCAATAACATAAGAATCTTAATTTGGAAGCATAGATAAAACAATATAACATGGTAAAAATACTTGTAATAGCATACTAGCTAATAGGTAGATATGGTGGACACACTGGAAAAGCTTGGTTGAAGGTGTTGGAGAACAAGCTTTTTACTTGTTGGAGTTTTTGGGCTAGCAAGAGGGAGAAAGTTGACCATCCAAATGCATGCATAAGTGTCCATAGAGCTAACCATTTCATGTTAAACAAAGTAAAGCATCATTCAGCAATAAAACATGAATAAGAAATAACTCTAGGCAAGACACTTGCATATTAATATTCATTAACAAAGCACATGAATCATGCAACTATATGTATCTTTTAAATCAACTCAAACATCCTCTTCCCAATATTTTTATAGCATCCAACTTAATTCAACCCAAACTTCCAATATCTCTCTCATAACATAAATAAAAAGTGGTGGTCTGAAACAAAAACCCAAACAGAAATAACAAAAAGCAAAACGCTCCAAGTTTCTACGATAAAGTGCAATGAACGAAAAACAGAAATTAGACGTGTGCAAATCGAGAGTGTGTTGGTTCAGTGGGTTTGTCTTCACATCCCCAATATTATGGTATTCACCATACTTGGATAGCTCTTGGTGCATCTCCTCTAATCCCTGCAAAAAAACTTCAAAACAGTGTTTCTCCAATTTCTTTTCTGTCGAGTGACATTAGTAGGCACAAAGCAATAGAATTGCATTATTTATTAAATCCTTCGACAAACATAATAAACATGTCCAGAAAGTGTATAATTTTGTATTCCTTCTAATAATATCAATTGGATAAAAAATATTCAAGTTAAAAGCTCAAAGAATGTATAAAACAAAATGGGACAGAATCTGTCCAGAAAAACAGCAGCATCAAAACGTATTTTTTACCGCTCTTAAAATTTTTTTTAAAACCTTTAAGAATATCATGCTAACAGAGGACAAAAAAATTGCAACTACAGTTCAAATTTCATCTCATTCGGAGTTACGAATAGGAATGAAAAATCAAACCATGCACATATTCGTGCTGGCATAAAATCTCCGAATGGAAAAATCAACTTTCATAGCCCAAATGGGTAAAACTTGGCACTTTATTAAAAATTGCAGAACCTAAACTAAAAACAAAGTCTCTTGGTACAGCAAGAGTACTCAAAGAAAACCTCATATAAAAACAACCGGGTTGCCTCCCGTAAAGCGCTTACTTTATAGCCATATAGCTAGGCTTACTTACTTGATATTTAGAGTGGACGAAGCTCATGAGGGAGCTTAAGTTTTGGTGTGTCCCTCCTTCTTGGAAAGTGCTCCATGCACTTCTTGTGTGGGAACTGAAACTTCATGTTCCCCTCCTTTAAATCTACTATAGCACTTGTAGTATGAAGAAAAGGTCTTCCCAAAATGATAGGACTAGAGGTTTTATTCCCCATGTCCATTATTATAAAGTCAACAGGCACAAAATCATGTGTAACTCTACCATAACATCACTTACTTTTCCTAAAGCATATTTAATGGAATCATCAGCAAGTGCAAGTTCAATAGAGCATGTTTCAAGATTCTTTAATTCAAGTACTTTATATAGTTCCTTAGACATGACACAGACACTAGTTCCTAGATCTAACATGGCATGGTGTGTCTCTTTTCCAATTTTTACTAGTAGCTTGGGAACCCAAATATCCCAAGCTTAGGTGGTGTCATAGCTTCTTTATTGTACCTACTCATTTTCTCATTTAGAACATGGCTAGCAATAAAAGAACCAAACCTGTTGGGTTAATATTAATAGAAGGATCACTAGCAAATTTCTATAGGATAGACATAAGTTCATGCAAGCTACAAGTTTCTAAGTTAAGTAGTGGTTCCTTGACTTCACTAAGCATCTTAACTTCTTCTCTCATAAGAGGATCATCACTTTTAGTTTCATTAGCTTCATTCAAACTATTAAGATAAGACATAAATGGCAATAAGTATTCAGGATATTGTAACAACTCATTAAAAGTTTCTTCCATAGTAGGTGGAACATTTTCAGCAATAGTAATAGAACTAACTCCAACCACGGGTGGTGCTTGTGGTTTTCCTGTAGACATACTCAATAAAGTGGCTTGATTATCAGCTAGTTTAGAAAGGGCTTTATCTTTTTTAAGGCATAGGAATATATTAAGCTAGCAAGTCGCCTCATTAAAAACCTTCCAGTCTCAGTGGGTACCCTGGTAAGGAAAAGATCGCGTCAAAAAACTTGCTGCTACACAACATCGTCATTACAATCAGCTTGAAGGCTGTGTAAAAGAAAAACAAGGCTCATATCCACCCAATCCACCGACACATTATTCAGACACGCATAGCATGCACATTCATGTGCGGAGTTATTGGTTGAACAGTGAGCAAAAGACACCTCAAAGGTCTGAAAACCTACACTTAAGGCACTAACTTCTTCAAGCAGAGGAGCAATCACTGGACGATTCCCTTCCTACTCTCCCATAGTCGGAGCAGCTACAAGCAATCCGTTTCGATATGAATACGACCGAAGTTGCATGCTTGAGCAAAAACCACTTCATCGCTTAGCGCCAAAGCTTCTGTTGTGAGAGGATCCACGGTGCCCCGATAAGCCTTGCATCAAGCGCCTCTGAAAATGCCTGTGGCATCTCTCGCCACACCTCCACTTTCGCCAACACTATCGAGGCCATTGACAACACCATCGATATTCAGTTTGAACACAGCAGCAGCCGGCCGTTGCCAATGAACACCGGGTCGGGTCACACTGCTCATAACAACTTTTAGTGGCAGATCCAATTCGAGCAACGTGTCATGCACAATCTTGATTTCTGCAGTCGGGTCATAACCCTTCTCCCCATGCGTTCTATTGTTTCGTGAGGACCAAATAGAATATATTACCGTGATCACCTTGCCTCGTTCTTCCTGTGACCACCAAGATTCACATAAAATATCAGCCGCCCAAGTCTTAGGATAGTCTTGGTAACTTGATATTCATAATGTCCCTTGCAGCGGACCAGAACATGCTGCATGAGAGCATTCATCTAAAGCGTGACGTAAAGTTTCTGAGTTGGCTTTGTAAACCGAGAAAGTGCTATTATCTTTGGCATGCCTCGGGGAGGGTTGAGTAATCCGGCATAATGCCTTGCATAACCCGCCACCAAAAAACGCGCACTCACAAGTGGAAAACGGACTAGCAGTACCGGTCGGGGAGGGGCATCAGTACCGGTTGTGCAAACGGTGCTGCCCAAGCTGGACTGTTGGCGCCAAAACATTAGTACCGGGCGTGTTGCGACCGGTACTAAATGGCCTCCACGTGGGGCGCGGAGTGCGGTTTCATGGGGAAACCTTTAGTAATAGTCGGTGTTACCGACCGATACTAAAGTTTTGTTTTTTTGTTTGTTGTTTTTTCCATTTTATATTATGTTTTATTTTCTTTACTGCAATTTTATTTTATGTTTTCTTTTTCATCTACTGTTATACATACATATGGTACATATTTGATGCATACATAATATATTTCTCGTATGCGTATTCTACGCTACTACATACGGAACACACTGATATATATATATAATACAATTTACATATAACACATATTCATACTACGATATTATATACATATATATACAATCCGGTATATCGACATTGCATTAATTACATACATCCTACTCATTATGTCGGGAGTTCCTTTCATGTGGGATAGTTATATTTTGGATTGTAGTATTCTCCCGTTGGCGCCATGACTTTCTCAAGAATAAATCCCGCCAACTCCTATTGAATTACTTCTACGCGCTGATGTGGTAGGATGGCAGCACGCATGTCGTTAAGATTTAAGGAAGATCAATATGAATTACTTCTACGCCATGACTTTACTGTTTTTGCAAATTCTAAACCGATTAAAAGTAATTTCTAATATACGCAAATCTCGAACTTGTTCTATACGGGCGGACAGTATTTCGTCCGGCGTTTCTCGAGCGATTGTCGTAATAATGCAAAGGATATGCCATTGGAATTCCGCAACTTTTATGTTTTAACGGTTTATACAAATTCTAAAACGATTAAAAGTAATTTATAAAATTTGCAAATCTGAAACGTGTTCTACAAGGGCGGACAGTATATTGTCCGGCGAGGTTTCTCGATCGATTTTCGGAATAATGCAAAGGATATGCCGTTGAAAAGATATTGAAATTCTACAACTTTTATGCTTTTACAGATTTTGCAAATTCTGCACCGACTAAAAGTAATTTAAAGAATACACTAATTTGTAAATGTCCTATACGGGCGGACAGTATTTTGTCGGGCATTTCTCAACCGATTGTCGGAATAATGCGAATGATATGTCGTTGGAAAGATATTGATGGGACGCAACTTTTTCATATTGATTGAACTCGACAATTACTAACGATATAAAAGTAATTATAAAATTACTGAACTCGTGTTATCAATGTTTTACAAGAGGTGTGAGATCAAATTAGAATATAGCACTTTAATTTGTCATAAACTTCACTACATATTATAATTAAACTCATATTGCACCATACAGAATTTTTTCTAAAGACATTTGAGGCGTACAAACCTCACATCGATTAGTTTAGTGTGATAGATTTTTGCACCAAAAAATAGAGTAACTGCACTTTCCTCGACATTTAGTTGAACTTCTTGGTTTATTTGTTTGTACTGCCGCCGGGATTTACGTTATTAGTGTTTACTAAAATAACGGAAATTTTCTCATACAGCGTCAGTTTTTTTATCTTTGAGCACTCAAAATGTTTAGACTGAAAAGACGCATCTATTAGATTTACCGATAAATCGGTAACGAAAATTTCAAAATCGATTTCTAAGTAGATATATTTTGCGGTGAAAGTTTGGTCAATCCATAGTTACCCGTTTGATAAATTATTTGTTAACTCATCCGGTATTGGAATTGAGTGACTCTTGTTGTGCTGGAAAAATGAAGAAAGGGACTATCTATAAAAATAAAATAAAAATAAAATATATATTTATAGCGGAATTACGAGTATTATTCAGAAAATCATGTTTATACCACACTTGTACTTCCCGAAAGTGAGCTATGTACTTCCGAAATTAGTTATGTGTACTTCTAACAAGATATTTTACTATTTCACTAATTCTCCTGGTTGGTATGTGAAATTCTCTAACAAAATATCTGGACTTTGCTAAAAACATTCTTGAACTTCACAGTTTATGCATGTGTACTGCCCATGGAATATTTTACTATTTCGCTAAACCTCCCGGTGGTATGTGAAATTTTCTAACAAAATATCTGAACTTCCCTAAAAACATATGTGAACTTCTCGGTTTATGCGTGTGTAGTGCCGACGAAATATTTTAATGTTTCACTATAATCCTCCCGTTGGTATGTGAAATTCTCTAACAAAATACTTGGACTTCCCTAAAAACATTCTTGAACTTCTCGGTTTATGCGTGTGTACTGCCGACGGGATATTTTCATGATTAGTATTCAGTAAATTAACGACAACTTTCTCATAAATTATCCATTTTAGGTGTATGACCACTGGAAATGTTCAGTCAGAGAATACACATTTATTAAATTTACCGGTAAAACTGGTAACGAAAATCTCAAAAAGCGATTTCTAGTTGGGTTTATTTTACGGTCTAAGTTCGGTCAATCCTTATTCATAATATACATGTACGCAAGGATGAGTCGGATAAGGGCATACCGTGAGGTACTCCTTTTTTATGGAGTTTATTGTTATAAATGCTTTTGTCTACTTATTTTTCGTATACTAACTGAAGTTCTATGACGGTTTTCAGAATGTACTTCCACAAATGGATGGTCATTGTACTTTCTCCTGCTTTTTTAAATTATTAGTACCATTTGCATTGTGTGATTTTTTTGTTATGTGTTTTTGTTAATTTATAACACCGTTCGGCATTACGTAAATGAAATACGTAAAATTCATGACGTGTTAGCGATGGCGTGGGGTTTGAATGGTTCATCGCCATCAACGCGGTAGTAGTGTGGTCAAATATAACGTAATTCTAGCATGTTGACATTCATTATTTGTTTTTAATATATTTTAGCACTAGTAGTATGGTCAAATCAGTTTTACCCATTCGTTAAATTATTTGGCAACCCATCTGATCTCGGAATTAAGTTTTTTTTTGCGTGGGAAAGATTAAGTCAACGACTATCTTCAAAAAATCAAAATACAAATAAAAAATATGTGTAGCAAAGTAGCAACGATTATTCACTAAAACTTGTTCATACCCAACTTGTACTTCTCGATAGTAAGTTTTGTACTTTCCGGATTCTCTATGTGAACTTCTAAGTAGATACATATTGTTTATTTCTCGGTGGGTGCGGTCAATCCTATAGCCAAAGAAATAATCCCAGAATTCATAATGTATTTCCATAAATTCTATCTTACACTTTCCTTTCTAGCTACCTGTACTTCTCTGGTCAAACGCTTTTTATTTCCGCTACTATAATCTGTTGATGGAAATGAAGAAACAAAATACAAGCTAAACTTGTTTCATTCGAACAGCAGGGGAACACGTGAATGCCACAATAAAATAAACAGGCAGACATACAAATCACAGGATCAATGTACTGGAGTCGTGCCCAACATCTCCACGTCGCCTCCCAGCCTCCCCCATCTCGTCTCCTCCCCGCAGCCGCCGCCATAAGCGCTCGTGTGGCGCGACGACGGCGTTCCAATCCTTGGCCGGAGGACGGGACGGGGAGGCGACGGTCCAATCCGGTTGTTCCTCCGACAGTGGAGCGGGCCAACGGCGGCCAGGGAGGACGTGAAGACGGCGGCGCGGCGGGAGGACAATTATGACGGCGACGCCCAATCTGAGCCCAGATGGGTTTGGGCGGGCCGAGCTCTCCGACTGGTTCTACACCGGCGCCGGCAACTACTCGTCATCTGGTCTTGGCAAGCAACAAGATGAAGCCGGGGGCTCCTGCCCAGGGCGTGGTGATGGTGGTCTCCTCCTTCGCCGGAGGTCGTCGACCGGCTGGAGGTCGGCGTCGCTGCTCCTTGCGGCGACGCGTTAGTGGTGTGGTTCTCTACTTCAGGCAAATCGGCGGCGAGGTGCGGTGACTAAATCCCGGCCACCTTCGGTGGTTCACCGATCTTGGACCTTGGCCGGTGCAAGACGGGTTTCTACCGACTATTTTGGCGCCTTTGGATATCGCCGCCTTGATGAAGTGGTCGGCGTTGAGTTTCACCAACCCTCCGCACAAAGTTCCGAGGGAAACCCTAGATCTGGCCACAAGATCGGACGATGGCGTCACCTATGGTGTCATTCACCCCCTTGAGGGCATCGTTTTGGAACACGAACTACCTGGAGGGGGTCAGCTGGCGGTGCGGTTGTCATCAACCACGTCGATGTCGGTGTGTCTCGACGGCGTGGCGCTGCGGGGTCTCGATTTCGGGTCGATGGACTCACGCTTGGTGGCGCTATTTAGCATCGTGGCGATGCCGACGGTAGACCGGATTTGTGAGGTCATGGTGTTGATCCTTTCTGAAGATGGGTTCGTGGAAGACGGCTGCAGCAACTAAAGCGTACATGTCAGTGTGCGTTGAGTGTTTAGCTGAACTGGTACTCCACTTTTAGATGATGTGCGTTGGTGTTAGTCACCTCCATCATAGTGGTAGCGACCCTTGTTGTCGAGAGGTTGATTTCAGTTTGTTTCATCATTGTACTTTGTAAATCTGGTTGGAATTAATAAATGAGTATGGCTATGTGATGCAGAACACCGGGGAATCGCACACTCCTTTTCTAAATAAAAAAAATCTCCACGTCGCTGCTCCACAGCTGCACACACCTAGAACATTTTGCATCAGCAATTTCTCTGATGGCTGTTGGTGATACTAAGAAGAAAAATGCAGACAACAGGACACAGGCAGAACAACAAATTCACACGCACACGTGAAGAGAAGAAGGGCGCTGGAGGTTAGCTACGATCGTAGAAGCACGGGCGGCGTGGAAGCTGATGCTCGGCAGCCGTTGGCTTGCTCTCCGGTGACGCGGTACCTGTGCAATTAAAGGTGGGGCGTGCTGACGGCCAGGAGCCCGCGCGGGTGGGTGGCTCGCTCGCCGGCGGCGGGAGGTGCGCCGGTTGGCGGTGTGGAGGCGCTCTTGCAAACGGCGACGGTGGCGCGCTCGTTAGTGGCAGAAGTACGCGCTAGACAGCGTGGGGGAAGCGCTTGACGGCGGCGGTGTTGGCGTGCTGACCGACGGCAGCAGAGACGGGCTGAACGACAGAGAGGAGGCGCGCTAGCCGGTGGCGGGGGTGGCGACCCGCAAGGCGAAGTGGAGCCAGATTCCTCACTGGAGACCTTCCTGGCTTCCTGCGGCGATGAAAATTAGCACATCAGAGGCAACGGACCGACAAATCGAGAATTGCAAGATGCAGAAAATTATGTAAGGGGCGAGCCATTGTACCTGCTTGCTCGCCTTCGTGGGCGAGGTGAAGAACTTGCAGCACGACATGGAGGTCGACCCGGATAGGATGGAGGAGGGGTTGCTCCGGGGTGGAGCTCAGGCAACATCTACTCGCGTGGCGAAACGGCCGAGAGGAGGCAGCGGCGCCTTTCGCGGAGAACGCGACTGCCGAGTGCGGTTGATCCGGCAGCGTGTTGCAGGCTTGAATCGGCGGATCTCGGGGCGGCGCTCGAGAACGTAGTCCGGCTGCTCGTTGCAGGCTTGAATCGGCGAAGCTCGGGGCGGCGCTCGAGGACCCAGTCCGGCGGCGCGTTTGGGATCAGCCGGCAAAGCTCGGTGCGGCGCGCGAAGTCGCCTGCTGACGGAGGGAAGCCAGGTAGGTGCGGCCGCTCGGGCCTGATGGCGGCGGATAATCTGGGGGCTGCTCGGGGACAGCCGGTGGCGAGGATCCGGGGCGGCGCTAGAGGTCGGGATGGACGAGATGCTCGTCGTGGACGGGTGCTGACGGCCGTCGCTCGAGCGCTCGCGCCGACGGAAGAAGGTGCGCTAGGGTGGGGAAACACTGGGTCGGTCCGAGACGTTGCGCGCCCTATAGGGAGACGATGGTTGCAGATCGCTAATCTACAAAACTAGTTGTATAATATATCAACCTTATATATTTACTAGTTGAGTGGCCGTGCGTTGCAACGGGATAGCGAAGAAAAAAGTTATCGTTTTGTGACATTATTTTAGACATATATCTACTTTTAATATGTCATATGAAAATCTAAACATATAGTCATCTCCTATCAAATATGGTATCTATTAACGCGCTTAAGATATGCTCGTACAACATCCGAAATGTTGTCTTCGACTTCATTTGCATGATACTTGAGCAGATATAACAAAAACTTTTTACTCATCTCATAACCATCCTGCATGAGGAATATATAAAAAGATATGTTAATTACATCAGAATTTTCATGTTTAATTTGTAATAATATACAATAGAGAATACTCATGGTACAAACTGGATGGACCAACTTTTTACCATCATATGAGAGCATCAAACTAAAAACTATGTAACCCGATAAGTTCCTGCAGATCAATGCACTTTCATTATCCTAGAGCACCACCAGGATTAAAATAAATAAATTATCATAATTATGATTTTAAATAAATCACCTGTCATGGCACCTTGTAATACCATCTGAATAACTACGTGGCCAGAACCATATATCTGAATTCCATCCAGGTTGTGCTATTTGAAGTGCTTCGTTTAGGTAGATTGCATACCTCAGAAATTTTAATTCATACCTCTCTTTTGGTAGTTGTTCAACGCACGGGTCCAAAATGGAGACACGGCATTTATGTTTGTCGATGAAGAACAACATGAAATCGCCTAGGAATGCATATGGCAACAAAATCTGCTAGTGACAAGCGTTAGAAAAAAATAGATCATAACAATGATAACCAAGAAGCAAAGCAAACTTACTGTATGACACAACGAGATATCATTGTTCATCTCAGGCCAACCGTTAAAAAATGTCACCAAAGTCTTAATGTCTGGCATTACACGCCACTTAGGATGTTTTATGCCATTCGACAATGTCGACTACGTCAATACACAAGGTTAGAAACATGAGGATGATAAGAATTACATGTGAATATAGCAACTTACACAAAATCTTAAGTCCATATTGTGCATGAGAGGCTCTATAAATAATTGTATATCGTCCCATGCCAATATACGCACAGCCATGTTGAAGCAGTCCTTGTCCATAGGCCGGTCTGATGTGAGAATGCCCTGGATTTGTTTCAGACTGAATCCCAATGGATATGGTTTTGAGCTTCGCACCCATTCTTTCCTATGAAACAGTCGACATGCATCACGATATCATCATAATATATTGACACTTAATGATTTTTATAATAAATGGTACTTACTCCAAACACTTTGCATCCTTAATGGACATGATGTATTTAACGATCTCGTCCAAATCAGGTGGGGCGGCCGGCACCATGGAGGCTGGAGGGGTACATCTTTCTTTGTCTGCAACCGTTGAGTCTTGTTGGTTTGGATTCAATAACTCTTCAATATCAGAATCAGATGCCTTTTCTTTTTCTTTATCGTCTGGTTGTTTGTAGATCGGGCTACCTCTTATATTATTTAGTTCCGACTCATACAAAATGGCAACTAACTTTTTTCGGAATTCTTTCATACCCTTCTGCAAAGTAGCAAGAAGGAATACTCTCGTAATTATAATTTAAAGACGAAACCTACCAATTGAATCTTGAAAATCAAATACCTGGGTGACATGGTCGGAAAGAATATCTCCTGTCCAATATTCCATAAAGTTCAACATAAACAATCCGCATGATGAACTACAAGATTACCAAATGGTGCGTAAGCATTTCATCCCCAAAAAATCAACATAATGAAACTATCTGCAATCTCGAGTGAAAATGTTTAATATTGTTGGCTATTAAATATGTATTATGATCAAAGTAGTTTCGTGATTGAAATTGCTTATTAAGACCCATGTGGCTCATGAGGCATTTACCACTGATGTGCAGAAGAAGTGATGTCTAGTTGAATGATATCATAAATTTGAGTCCAAGAAAATAAATCGAAATTTAGAAATGATTTGAGATTCTGATTCAACATGCCCATCAGTTTGCACTTCTGTTTGAAAATGTTCTACTATCGGCCATGTTGTGACGTCAAGATCCGGCCACTTTTCACCTTTATTAAAGTTCTTCATTTGGGATACGATTTTCAATGCCTCTCAAATCCCTAGAGCTGTTATATGTGAAGAAAACATTTAATAATGAGGCAAAGAAAATGTCAAGGGAAAATCACAATCATCAACTACTTGCCATAAGAGTGAGGTCACTCCGACCATGCCAGCCCCAAGGGAGTCCAGTACTTGTATCAACCGTTTTTTAGCATTGATGACCGCTAAATACCAGTGGGTCTTACTAATATTTACTGGAATAAAGGTCTGAAAGAAAAATATATTAAGTTGAATTCAAATGTAAAAAATATATATTGAACCCGATGCATATATATATAGTTAATTCTAACCATGTCATGCTTTAGATAAAGATGCATTTGTTCTATGATGTGACGATGTTCCTTCTTGTCCTTTTTCAGCACGGCAGAGACAAATGTGTTGGCCATGAATACCTTACCACCCTCTCTATCCAAAAGATGATCGCATGAGCGCATACAATATATGTACGCATTTAAAACCTAATTGGACATATAGAATGCAAATGAATTGAATACATTTCAGACACTAATGTGTAAATAGTGGTCTCAAACTATGTTGACTTACATCGTCGGGTAAGAATCCATCATCACGTGTAAGACATGTCAAGTCGTCATTCGATAATAAGGCATCATAGATATCCACGAACTTGGTGTCTCTAGGTGCGGACATTATTGATTCGATGTCAGCAAAGTCTTCGAAGGTGCATACAAAGTCGGGCTCGATATATGAGTGTGTAATATTAGTTAGGTGTAAAATATTCCAAAAAAAGAGAAAGGACAATAATCGTAGTGGAATTAAGTACCTTCTGGGATGACCTTAATGTTCGCCTTCTTTGGTTTATTATGCCGTGAATGTCTTGTTTCAGTATGCACCTCATTTAGATCAGTGAAAATCTGTGAGTCTAGAGTCTCTTCCCTAACTTCTTTTGGAACATCGACAAAATCAATTTTCATATCCACGACCTACAAAAGGCAATATTTGTTGATTTAATATTTATAAAATATCTACGAGACCATGCGTATAAAAAGGAGAATCACCTCCTTTGATTGTGAAAAACTCGATGTGTTTTCTGTCTCAATCTCATCAGATTCCATGTCAACGGCTTCATTTGAAGCTTCTCCAATATCAGTGTCCAAAACCGTCGTCTTCATGAATCGTGACTACAAAAACAGACATGTTAATAGAAAATAAAGAGTTTGTTTAAAATTAGAATAATAATTAAAATACTATGACGTTAGACAATTGTGGCGTGTGTGCCCCTTTCCTACTCTAGCAAACAGAGTGTGTGTGTCACCATCAGTCATCGCCCTGCCGGACCGGCCCCGACCCGACCAGATTTTACCAATCCCACCATCTCTCCCCAAACCCACCGGCGACCCGCCGCCCACCCTCCCACCTCCACAGCCTCCGGCGCCCTCCACACCCCCCATAGCCCCCCGAGACGGCGGAGGAAGCGGATAGACGACCCCTTCCGCGGAGCAGCGCCGTCCAGCCTCCGGCTCCGTGCGGTCCACAACAGCCACGGCCTCCGGTGCCTCCCCGCTGCATCCGTGCCACGCCGTCTACGCCCCCTGAAAGTGCATGGTTGTCCCCATGCATGGTTTTGGTAATTAATGACAATCCTTATGGCCTAATGTTTGATTTGAGATATACTTGTAGATCTTGTCCATAGGAAAAGATTGGAGTTCATGTGTTGGACTCTAGTAGTTTACATGATGATCAATGCTCTACTCAAGGGTTTATATGAAGAATGGTCATGTGAAGAGTTGAGCTTATTGCAAGTATGGCTTGGAAAAGAAGATTGAGTGATCAATCATGTTTTACCCCAAGCCATCATACATATCAAGAGAAGAAGATGAAGCGCAAGATCAATATGATGCATCTCGAAGATATCATTTGATTGAAGCTTGCAAAGGAGTCATGAAGACGATGCTTAGCGAGGCCCTCCCATAATGGAGTATGGGGGAGCATTTGGAGAAGTCTTCATCAAGCATGTGCTAGCAAGCACAATCAAGAAAGGTGTTTCAACTTGAGAGAGTCAAGATCGTCATCATCGAGCTCAAGTGGAATGCGCAAGGCAAAGGTATGATCTTGATAGGTTTTCTATTTTACCGGTCTCATGGTGTTAGTGGGAGACCGGGTTTTAGGATAGACGGCGTACTATCAAGAGGGGCTCTCAAGTGAGTAACTTGATCGCATCGTTGTGGAGAGCTCAAACCTTTGCATACTTGGCATATCATATTTCTTGGTTCTTATTTGGCTTTTATGGTGGTGAGGAATTAGAGCTTGGTTCATCTCCATGTCAAGCTCTAGTTCATCGAAAACGGTTTTACCTTGGAAAACTAGTTGCGTTTTCGGTGGCGGAAATATTGCCGGTTCAACCGTGAGGAAAGTCCCACACCTTGCCATGTGTGGTGATTTTACTCTATTTATGGGATGCAATATTTTCACTTTTTGTAGCCTTCTCCTTGTCGGTACCTTTCCAACGGAGTTGGTCTCACCTCATTCGGAGTTCATTTGCAAAAGTTATAGCTGTGTTTTTGGTGTTCGGACAGGCCCGGTAGTACCGGAGAGTTTTGTTCCGGTAGTACCGCAGTAAGCCGGTAGTACCGGGCTCTCTGCGGTACTACTCTCTGAAGTTGGTTTTTCGGGCGTTTTGGCACGGATGGCCCCGGTAGTACCGGGGTTGGAGCCCAGCACTTGGGCCCGGTAGTACCGGGGTATTTTTCCCCGGTAGTACCGCGCGCTCGGTTTTCTGCGTTGACGAAGATACCGCAGGGCCGGTACTACCGGGCTTTAGGCCGGTACTACCGCACTTGCGGAACAAGAAGTGCTGCAACGGCTGGATTTTTGAGTTGAGCTATTTAAGGGGCCTTCTTCCCCAATGGTTGACTAGCTCTAGAGCAAGTCTTTCTCCTCTCTCTCCTCCATTGTTGCCCTTTGTAAAGCTTGCTCTTCCTCTCAATCCCTCCCATGGTTCTTGCTAATATTTGAGGGAAAGTGAGAGGTGATCTTGATCTACGTTTCCACCGATCGATTTCTCCTCTATGTGAGGGAAACCTTGTAGATCTTGATCTTGGAGTTCTTGGTGCATCTCCTCTTTGTTCTTCCTCTCTTATTCCCCCATAAGCATTTGTTGCTTTGTTGGAATTTGAGAGTGAAGGATTTGAGCACTTGTGCTCTTGCCTTTTGCATTTGGTGCATCGGTGTGCTCTCCACGAGGATTCGTGGAAGTTGAAAACTTGTGAACTTGTTACTCTTGGGTCCTTGGACCCTAGACGCCTTTGTGGTGGTTGGACCCTTGTGTGGTCACTTGAAGCCGTTCGGGAGCCCCCAATCCCATTGTGGGTTGTGCCCCGGATTGTTGTTGGAGGCCGTTCGGGAGCCCCCAATCCCATTGTGGGTTGTGCCCCGGATTGTTGTTGAAAGGCTCCGGATTCCGCCTCGAAGGAATTCCGATAGTGGAAGGTGAACCAAGCCTTTGTGGTGCGGTTCATCGGAGAAGAAGGTGAAACCTTTGTGGTTGTTGAACCGTTGTGTCGGTTCACACCTCTCCAACGAGACGTACTCCCTTAACAAGGAGGAACTCGGAAATACATCCTCGTCTCCGCGTGCTTCGGTTATTTCTATACCCGAGCTTTTACTTATGCACTTTACATTGTGATAGCCTTCGTGCTTGAAGTATTCTATATTGCTATCACCTTGTTGTTTGTCTTGCTTAGCATAAGTTGTTGGTGCACATAGGTGAGCCTAGTTTATTTAGGTTGTCGGCTTGTTAATTTAAACATCTAGTTTTATTCCGCAATTATCAAGCCTAAACCGGAAAAGTTTTAAACCGCCTATTCACCCCCCCCCTCTAGGCGACATCATTGTCCTTTCACCCCCTCCCCCTCACAGCCTCACGCAGGGCCTTGCACCGCCTGTATCTGCATATCGGTCGAGCAAGCCCTAGCCAGCCCCGCACCGGAGACCCCCAGCGCGTCGCCGGTGCCATGGACAGAAGGGGCACCAGACGGGGAGAGCTGTGGTGGCACGATTGGTTTCTCCCCTGGCGCCCGCTGGATGGACGCCGCGGGCATGGTGTCCCCGCAACCTAGACGGGCTCTAGCCCATCCCGTCCCTCTACTTCTTGCCGCCGCCGGCCGCCGCTCCCAGAGCCTAATTGCGACCGATTAGATGGTGTGTGGTGCGCGTGTGGAGCTCAAGGAAGGACGCATGGGGAGAAGGAGTACCTTGTTGGTTGTTCCGATGGAGGATTGGAATTTGGAAGCTCGACTTGGAGGACTGCAAGCACGAGGTGGAGGAATTTCTCGCAGAAAGGTATTCTATACCTTTATTTTTTACGGGAAGGATTATATAGTTTAGCTCTAGAACAATTTTCGTTAGGATTACTCCTTACTTAGCTCTAGGTTGTTAGGATAAGAGTCCGGTGCAGGAAATACAAGCAGAAGGTTGTTAGGATTAGTAAATAGATTTCTAGTTTGTTACTTCCAAACTTATTTCATAAAATTATGTACCATCTCAAAGTGGTTTTTCATCTGGAGAGTTTCAAATTTTTGTTATATACTAAAAAACAGGAGCAAGGATGCTACCTTCATAGGCATAGACAATTAGACACCTAGCACTTGTTTAATAGTTGCAGAAAAAACAATTTCAGAAAGTTGTGTGAATTCAAATAAGATTGTATGTCGATAGCTAAAGAAAGATATGAGCCAGAACAAACTCAGAAGATCAACTGTGGGACACAAAGATATCAAAAAATTATGGTGTTGCACTGGTCAACTGAATAATAAAAGTCGATCCGAATTTATCATCTTCTTCTTATGGCAGTGAATGCTAGTAACTGTATACTTGATGAGTTCGGTCAATTCAGCTCCTTCTTGAGAGTACCATCGCCTATAGGAGCAAAGTGGGTGGTTCTTTCTACACGTATCTGAAAACAGAACATTCATAATTAATTGAACTACATTCAAATATTTTCCAGGGCAGAGTTGGGGTTGCTAATTAACTTTCTAAATAATGTATTCCTAAATATATCATTTTAAGAATTTATTTACAATTGAGGCAGTAAAACAGGGATACAAACCAGGAACATGCAATACCCTCTTACTTACAAATCCTGGAAATACATCGGATTCATTAGTCAAATGATCATTTCTTTCATTATTATCACTTAGTCAGCATAAATAGCAGTAATAATTTCAGCGTCTTCACTACTGCTCTTTGAATCTGCCACCATTAACTATACATAACAATATATCAGTATGCCGTCGAATCCTGATTCCGGAGAAGTTTTAGTTAACCTCAGAGCAGGAATTACTTTCCATTACATCCTTTGTCAAAACGCAACAATAAAGTGACTATTTTTATAGATAAAACCAGGAAAACTACCTCCTCTAGCCTTTCTTTCCTTAGTAAGAGGGTCATTTTTCAGTAGCACTCTTGATGATAGTAATGACATGGCCAAGATGGTGCTAAAGAAATTTAATTTTTCATTCCACCGTTCTTTTTAACCTCCTAGCGGTCACACAGGAATCTGCTTTGCTATAAACCAAAAGTTGGTTCCACTCCCATCAAGGCCACGATTAAGATTCAACATTGAGGTCACAGTAAAGCAGCTAAACAGACTATTGAGCGGTGCTCGTGCTAAACTGTATATATGCCACACCACAGCCTTTTGCTCTGGCAAGATCCGATCTGATATACTACAGCTCCAGCTAATTTGTTGTCTAGACATGATAAGAGCAGTGCGGTCTACTGATGCTTGCTTTCATATGACCACCAGTGAGAAACACGGCAGTTTCTTCTGACTGCTGTCCAAATGATATGACTGCAGATACATTATGGCATATTTGGAAGGAACATAAGAATCTTTGTCAATTTCTCTTTAATGACTAAGGGACCTATCATCATACTTATGTATCTAATTTTCTATAAACTGGAGCCTAATGGATGCCATGCATAACATGTAGCTAGGATGATAGGAATAAGTATAGACTGATTGTTTAGACACAGATAAGATGATGAATCATTTGATTGTTCATGTTTCAGACATTGGTGCGTGCTAAAACGCACTCCACGGGTATTCACCATGTTCTACTCTTTCTAATTTTGATTATTTTCCAGGGATTAGAATATGATGCACTTACTTTCATTCCTTCTGTAGCAGAACGAGAACTTGTTGCGTGCTGCTGGCTGGTCGATGAGCTAGGAAATGAAAGCGGCGGTGTTGTGTCAACGCACTCCACGACAAGGCAAGGTAAGGCGAGCGACAACGACGTCGGACGGAGGCAAGCGGCAGCGGTCCCGGCGGACTGAGGCGAGCGAGGCAATGGCGAGCGGCGTCGGACAGAGGCAAGCGGCAGCGATGCCGGCGGACTAAGGAGAGCGAGGCAATGGTGTCGGCGAGCTGTGTTGGAGTAGACGGGGCGAGTAAACTTGGGCGCTAGTTGTGAGCAAATTTGAATAGTTTGTTAGAGGGAGCAACATCCGGTCCGGTTCAAGGAGTGTTGTTTTTCGGTTAGGAGTTTGCTGTGCATGCGGTAGTATTTGAATTTTGAAACAAGTTTGTTGGGCATGCTACTCTGGTGGCAGAGTTTGTTGTGCATGCTACTCAAATTGCGGGTTTTTTTAAAAAAATTGACTGAACGTGCGTCCAAGCCCAATCCTTCCTTTTTCTATTCCTTTTTTCGTTCATTTTTGTTTCTTTTCCGGTATCCTGGTGGCAGAGTTTGTTGCGCATGCTACTCAACGTGTGGTCTTTTTTAACAAAATTGACTGAACGTGCGCCCAAGCCCAATCCTTCCTTTTTCTATTCCTTTTTTCCTTCCTTTTTGTTTCTTTTCCTTTGAACCGCTATCCACTTATAGGTGGCATGACATGTAATTAATTTGAAGTGTGGGGGTATTTTAAGTGTGACACCATTTGGATTGTGACACCATACCACGCATTCTGCTTTAATAGTAAAGATATATATAGAATAGTATATTATACAACCGGTTGTAGATTAGGAATCTACAACCTCCGTCCCTAGGGGGGAGCGATCTGATGGAGAATCCCCAAATCCTGCCACCTTCTACGCCTTTGACGTGAGCGCGTGAGCGTCAGGAGGTGCGAACGCTCGAGCGACGGTAGCAGCGCCGCCTGAAGGAGATATGCCCTAGAGGCAAATAAATAAGTAGTATTTATTACGTTATCTCATGAGTTTATAATAGGTTTGTGTATTATGCTATAACTTTATTAATCGGAATTATTAATACACGTGTGATACATAGACAACCAGGTCCCTAGCAAGCCTCTATATGAGCTAGTCCATTGGGCAACAGTTGATCGAGATTCCCGATCAAGGACAATGACGTCGGTTTACAATGGGGTCATCTTATTAGTTGAATAAGGTGATGGACATACGCAATCCACTTATTCCTTTTTTCCAATCCTTCCTTTTTCTATTCCTTTTTTCCTTCCTTTTTGTTTCTTTTCCTTTGAACCGCTATCCACTTATAGGTGGCATGACATGTAATTAATTTGAAGTGTGGGGGTATTTTAAGTGTGACACCATTTGGATTGTGACACCATACCACGCATTCTGCTTTAATAGTAAAGATATATATAGAATAGTATATTATACAACCGGTTGTAGATTAGGAATCTACAACCTCCGTCCCTAGGGGGGAGCGATCTGATGGAGAATCCCCAAATCCTGCCACCTTCTACGCCTTTGACGTGAGCGCGTGAGCGTCAGGAGGTGCGAACGCTCGAGCGACGGTAGCAGCGCCGCCTGAAGGAGATATGCCCTAGAGGCAAATAAATAAGTAGTATTTATTACGTTATCTCATGAGTTTATAATAGGTTTGTGTATTATGCTATAACTTTATTAATCGGAATTATTAATACACGTGTGATACATAGACAACCAGGTCCCTAGCAAGCCTCTATATGAGCTAGTCCATTGGGCAACAGTTGATCGAGATTCCCGATCAAGGACAATGACGTCGGTTTACAATGGGGTCATCTTATTAGTTGAATAAGGTGATGGACATACGCAAAGTACTGCAATAAGATCGTATTACGATGTTTGTCATTTGCGATAGATAAGAATATGATAGCTTATTCCTTAGACCGTGAGACCGTACTTATTAATGCTTCGTAGGGGTACTTTGAGAGCATCAAACGTTGTGTCTTATATAGCATGACTATAACGGTGTCCATCTTGGGTATTCCGAAAGAGCATCGAGACGTAAGGATCAAGATCGGGATTTGTTCATTCTTATAATGGAAAGATACTCTGGGCCCACTCGGTGATGTTACATCTATATAGCTGCGCAGCTTATGACTAGGTCATGGAGATGTAATATCGTAGACGATTTAATAACCTTCGTCGGTAACGAGATACAACAAAGACATCGGTGTGTCTACGATCATATCTCGGACAAGGTAGTATCGCAGAGACAAAGGGAATGAATGTCATATTTATGGTTCAACGACGATATTCGTGGAATGCACAGGGGTCGTCATATATTTCCAGGTATCCCTGACGATCATTGGTGAGCGGAGTGTCTCGACCATGTCTGGAGTGTTCCCGAACCGTAGCGTAACAAACTTAAGGTCTTAGCGACGCTAGGAGATAGGTTCTGGAATTTTATAGGTGTTTGTTGGAGAGAGAGAAATGATCCGGAAAGAGTTCCGGTGGTCCGGAAGGAGTTCCGGGGAGGTATGGAATGGTTCCGGGAATGTCCGAAAGTTGTTCGGGTGGTACCGAAATAGTTTAGGAGTCATGGGATATTGAATTATATATAAATATATTAATTATGAATTAATGGGATTTTTATATTAATTTAATATTAATTAAATAAAGGAAAAGGGGGGCTCCCACCTACATGGGCCCTGAGAGGGCCCAAGAGGGGGGAGCCGCACCCCACAAGGAAAGGGAGGCTTGGGCCTCCTAGTCCGAGTTGGACTAGGAGTGGGAAAGCCCAAGGGGGTTCGGCCGAACCCCCCCTCCCCTCTCCTCCTTTAGTCCGACATGGGGGAGCCAAGGGGTTTGCACACCCCCTTCCTCCTTTATATACCAAGGCATATTAATTGATTTAATTCATAGGAAAATCCAATTAATTCCCAATTTCTCTCTCGATCTCGTGGTTCCCAATTTGGAGCCGCGCCGAGCTGAGGAAAGGGGTCTCTCTCCACCTAAGCCATACCGCAGAGCGTCGTTGCTCTGCGGGATTCCAGATAAGATCTACTCCTGCGATTTCAGCTGGATCTGAATGACCGGGAGTTGTCGCTAAGCTCCGTATGTTTGTGAGTGCTCGGAGGCATCTCTTTTGAGGAGCTTGGGCGACCTCGTCTCGCCCCCTGCAGCCGCCGCGCCTCCTCCCCCCCCCCCCCCCCCCCCTCTGCTGCCGGCGCACCAGCCCTGGTGCTGGCGCTCTGCCTTCTTCCGCCCGACGCCCGTCGACGCAGATCATCATCGACACCCCGGCGTCATCGGCTTCGACATCGCGGCAAGTTCTCCGTGACCTCGAGGTCGGCTACGTACGACTTCATCGTCAACGCTTGTGCGGGAGCGTAATCCCCGCTATCGGTCTACATGGAGGTAATGTAACCCGTTCCGCCACCGTTATCGCATGTACTAGATAGATAGATCCTGGCTAGTTAGGGTTCCGTTCGCTAGAAAAATTATTGTTTTCTGCACCGTAACCCCTTCAGTGGTATCAGAACCGATCTATGCGTAGTACTGCTGGTACGGTTAGAACTCATGTTGAATGAGGGCGTCTTTCTTATATTTGCTACCCTCTAGCGTGCACTTGCGATGCCTTCGGTATTGAGTTGATGAAGCGGCCCGGACCGACTTTACGCGTACGCTTACGCGAGACTGGTTCCACTACTGACATACGGCTTGCACCGTATCTGTGGCTGGCGGGTGTCTGTTTCTCTCTCTCTAGTCGGCAAAGCATTTTCAATGGAGGGCCCGAAAGGGATGCTTAAACATGCAATTATACGATCGACGTTGTGGTACAAAGTTCGTAGGTAGGGAAGCGATTCTCTTACGAATAAGCCTATATGCCACGTAAAACTTGCAAAACTAAATAAAGCTAGAGGCGTCTAACTTTGTTTTGCAGAGGCGTTATTTTATGTGACATGGTTACGGTAAGTTTTGATATTACTCGTACTGTCGGAGGCAATGGAGGGCTCTGTAGACTCGGAGCCATGCCGGGGCGCCGGGGGCCAGGCACATGGCGCCATGAAGGTCCAGGCGCATCGACCATGTCACAACGCACTTCATTGCATCATTATTGTGTGCTGTTGTGTGTGCATCCTATTGATTGCTTATATGCTAGATATACAACGGTAGCGTCATAAATAGGATGATCCCTAACAAATATCAAAATTGTGTTCTCCCTCGTTGCGCACCACCAAGAAAGTTCTACGTTATGAGGCAGGCCGTGATGATCGGGTGTCACACATCTCGTCGTTCGCATACAGTGGGTGTAAGCCATGTTGCACGCGCAGGGTATTCGAGGTTTGATTGGCGAGCCTAGCATACTCAGAGGTATGGCCTCGGAACACGGGAAGATCGAAAGATCGAGCACGAGTCATAGAGTTGTTATGATCGACATTTTATGTCCACCTTTGAAGCTGTGCTGCCGGCCGTGATGATCGGGGGTGGTGTAGTGGATGGGGGTCGTGTCATCGCCATTATTATTTTGGGGGATAATAATCTTGGTGTGGTGTGTTTTTGATAATGAGATTATAGAACTAAAACTCACCTACATATTACAAACTTAACCTTACCTCTTTTGCGATCACATCTGTAGACTACGCAACTATACTTCGGTTACTTCCTCAAGAGCCCGGATGCTACATTAGAAGCCGACGGGTCCAACTTCATCAGATGGTACAGGGGTTTTAGAAACATTCTCAAACACAACAACATTCTATATGTTCTCGATGAACCGTTAGGAGGAGGACCAGGAGATTCTGCCAGCGAGGAGGAGGAAGATTATTTTCGTAGGCGTCGAGACATATTCATTGAAGTGGAGATCACCATGACCGTATGCCTGGCACCCGAGTTGAAAGAGATCTTTCGACGCAAGGAGCCAAGCGTCATGATGGATGCGATAAAGACTCACTTCGGAGATGAATTAAAGCGTGAGCAATTCAGGCAGCTTAGAATGTTCCAGACCATTCACATAGAGGAGCATACCTGTCTGAAGACACATTTGAAGAGATTGTATGACATCTACTTCCAGCTGACAATGGTCTTCGATTACTGGATGGCAGATTCTTGTGCCATTCGGACTGTCCTGATATCTCTACCTCCTAGCTATGAGAAGCATGTGCGCAAGTACATTTTGAAAGCCGACGATATGAACTTCTACAAGTTCGTACGTGAGTTCCAGTCTCTGAAGGTTGATTCCATCGAAGGAGAGATCTTCGATGCTACAGGTATATATTTGATATATGCAGAATTATGAATTCGCCCTTGGTATATGATGAAGTATTTGATACTTGTTCTGTTTATGAAACAGGTCCTGATTATCACATATATGCGGCGCAGTTTGATGTGACCTGGCGCTGAAGTTGGTAGTCAAGGAGTTGATGGCCTTTTGGTGTTCACGTCATCAAGTTATCATAGTTATCATTAATAGTTTTTGATACGATCTTTTGTAATAGTGAGCGAGTGTGTGTGTCTTGATTGTTGCAAGACAAAGTTATTCATGTAATAAGACAAGTTCAGTTGTTTTATGTTATGGAACAAGTCAGTTGTTTTATCTTATGAATAAAGATTCCACATCTCAGTTACATTGATTGTATGATAAGTATTCATAATTGTAGGAATGATAAAATAGCATGTCCTATGAATAAGAGTTCTATTACTAGAACAAACACCGTTGAGTTTGGTCATAAAAGCAATGAAAGAAGTAATGGATGTCTTGGTCCATTTAAGTATTTCAAGTGCTTAGTTGATTAAGTTTGAAATCAAGTATTGAAGTTGCAATACTGGCGGAAATTAATTGAGTGTCATTTTTAATGATTAATTAATGGTGTTTACTACTTGATCCGAATTCCTCCATGACTTTGGTAAATAGGAGTATTTGCCTGATAAATTATGGAGTCTGAGATTAATTTGATAGTAGATCAAATGGGGTTTTTCAGAAGAAAGATAAGTGAACATTGTATTCACAAAATTCGATCAAAGGACAGTATTTTTGAATTATGTTTTCAACACAAGAGACTTGTGGAAATTTGCTTCACAAAATTATAATGTCATATATAGTGATATGTGGGGAATTATAATCATGCTCTATTTTAAATAAAGTGTGGTCTGTCAGAATCAGTCTTAGAATCTCCTAATATGTTCGAAACATTATAGTCGATGTCCACTTTAGAAAATAGATATTTTTCTCAACAAGAATTCGTTGGATCGACAGTAGTGTCGACATGTATATGATTATGCGATAAATCGGAATATACATGAGTGGTTCTTTGTAGATTGCTCGCATTGGATGAGAGTGTATTCCAAAACCAAATAGAAACAAAACTTAGTTTGTTGTCTATATAATTCCGAGGAAAATATGATTTTTCGAATTATGGTTTATGGATTGGAATTAGAAAGTTTGGAATAAAGTGTCAGACCTATGTTGGAAAGTGTTCCAAAGAGTATATGTCTGTTAATGAAAGTTTAGTGATTAAGAGTGAGGGAGACTAGAAAATTGTTTTCTTCTTGCAATCCTCTTCATAAAGATCACAATATTTTCATTAAAGAAACTTCTAAATAAAGTGTTGTTATATTTAATATTGCTGTCGGGTCACAGCACTGTATTAAGTATTACAGATCTTGTTGACAGATCAAGGTGCACTTTATGAATACAAAGAAAGTTGAGAAAGTATCGTAATACGAACAAAGGCTCTTCAGCCTGGAAATCCAAGTTACATTTAAAAGGATTAAGAGAGTAATTGTTGCTGCAATTCTTATTAGAGGAATAAGATTGTTTAATCGTCATATAAAGTGTTATATTGAAATGTGACTATAAGAAAGACGCGGGAGCATGTCTTGTCAAGAAATGTGTCTTGCACAAGATCAAATTTGTTGACTGCATTTATGTAGACATGCTTGAAGTCTGAGGGATTTGTATTAATGTAATACTGGAGTTTGTATTGAATTCGAATTGATAATAGATCAATGATTTTGGTTAGGCAAAAATGTCGATTTAAGTGGGAGTCATAGTTAGTTCACTCAGATGAAATGTGTGAAGAACATATTTTTGAGTGGGAGCTCAGGAACTCAAATATGTGGATGACACGTTTTGAGTGGGAGCTCGTGTTGTCAAATATGTGGAGACATAGTTTGAGTGGGAGTCGAATTCATCTTGTGTAGTTAACACATTGTGAAACTGTACCAATAGAATAGGATGAAGTTGTGGAACTATTTGAAAGTTAGTGTCTATTTTAAAATAGAACGGGAATTTTAAATAGTTAGTCGAGTTGTTTTGGATTATATCTGAGGAGTCAGAATAAAATCAAAAGGATGGTCCTTTGAAATCCAATTGATCATTAAGAGTAATAATGCATGAAAGTAATGGTTGTATGACATGTGGGTCTATTATGTAATATTAGACATCATACAGAAACTATATTATCTGCTCGATGAAATATAACCGATGCTCTTGGAATAAGAGCAATTATGAAAGTAAATTTGGAATTTACTGGAAGTAGATGTGCGTTAGTTAAGGGATTGACATTTGAATGTCAAGTTTTCTACATTGGTGTGAAAGTATGTAGATATCGCGAGTTTGTAATTGTTACAAGGGGCTCTGCATGGCTGAGTGTGTTTTTCAGGGCAGTTATCTGGTTAGTATAATCAGAGTAAGCGCTGGGAAGCGGAAGTCTCACTTAGTTGCGGTGTTTGCATCATGTTGTTGAACAACATGGTGATATCAAGCAAGTTAATATCAGTGAATCGCAGAAGCATGTACAATCATGGATTGTGCGGTAACACTCTTCCACAAGCAAGCATTATCAAAGGATTCTTATTTGATAAGGGATTCTGATAAAGTAAAATGCAGCTGGTTTATTTGTACTCTAGTGCAAGTGGGAGACTGAAGGAGATATGCCCTAGAGGCAAATAAATAAGTAGTATTTATTACGTTCTCTCATGAGTTTATAATAGGTTTGTGTATTATGCTATAACTGTATTAATCGGAATTATTAATACACGTATGATACATAGACAACCAGGTCCCTAGCAAGCCTCTATATGAGCTAGTCCATTGGGCAACAGTTGATCGAGATTCCCGATCAAGGACAATGACGTCGGTTGACAATGGGGTCATCTTATTAGTTGAAGAAGGTGATGGATATACGCAAAGTATTGCAATAAGATCGTATTACGATGTTTGTCATTTGCGATAGATAAGAATATGATAGCTTATTCCTTAGACCGTGAGACCGTACTTATTAATGCTTCGTAGGGGTACTTTGAGAGCATCGAACGTTGTGTCTTATATAGCATGACTATAACGGTGTCCATCTTGGGTATTCCGAAAGAGCATCGAGACGTAAGGATCAAGATCGGGATTTGTTCATTCTTGTAATGGAAAGATACTCTGGGCCCACTCGGTGATGTTACATCTATATAGCTGCGCAGCTTATGACTAGGTCATGGAGATGTAATATCGCAGAAGAGTTAATAACCTTCGTCGGTAACGAGATACAACAAAGACATCGGTGTGTCTACGATCATATCATGGACAAGGTAGTATCGCAGAGACAAAGTGAATGAATGTCATATTTATGGTTCAACGACGATATTCGTGGAATGCACAGGGGTCGTCATATATTTCCAGGTATCCCTGACGATCATTGGTGAGCGGAGTGTCTCGACCATGTCTGGAGTGTTCCCGAACTGTAGCGTAACAAACTTAAGGTCTTAGCGACGCTAGGAGATAGGTTCTGGAATTTTATAGGAATTTGTTGGAGAGAGAGAAATGATCCGGAAAGAGTTCCGGTGGTCCGGAAGGAATTCCGGGGAGGTATGGAATGGTTCCGGGAATGTCCGAAAGTTGTTCGGGTGGTACCGAAATAGTTTCGGAGTCATGGGATATTGAATTATATATAAATATATTAATTATGAATTAATGGGATTTTTATATTAATTTAATATTAATTAAATAAAGGAAAAAGGGGGCTCCCACCTACATGGGCCCTGAGAGGGCCCAAGAGGGGGGAGCCGCACCCCACAAGGAAAGGGAGGCTTGGGCCTCCTAGTCCGAGTTGGACTAGGAGTGGGAAAGCCCAAGGGGGGTTCGGCCGAACCCCCCCTCCCCTCTCCTCCTTTAGTCCCACATGGGGGAGCCAAGGGGTCTGCACACCCCCTTCCCCCTTTATATACCAAGGCATATTAATTGATTTAATTCATAGGAAAATCCAATTAATTCCCAATTTCTCTCTCGATCTCGTGGTTCCCAATTTGGAGCCGCGCCGAGCTGAGGAAAGGGGTCTCTCTCCACCTAAGCCATACCGCAGAGCGCCGTTGCTCTGCGGGATTCCAGATAAGATCTACTCCTGCGATTTCAGCTCGATCTGAATGACCGGGAGTTGTCGCTAAGCTCCGTATGTTTGTGAGTGCTCGGAGGCATCTCTTTTGAGGAGCTTGGGCGACGTCGTCTCGCCCCCTGCAGCCGCCGCGCCTCCCCCCCCCCCCCCCCCCTCTGCTGCCGGCGCACCAGCCCTGGTGCTGGCGCTCTGCCTTCTTCCGCCCGACGCCCGTCGACGCAGATCATCATCGACGCCCCGGCGTCATCGGCTTCGTCATCGCGGCAAGTTCTCCGCGACCTCGAGGTCGGCTACGTACGAATTCATCGTCAACGCTTGTGCGGGAGCGTAATCGCCGCTATCGGTCTACATGGAGGTAATGCAACCCGTTCCGCCACCGTTATCGCATGTACTAGAGAGATAGATCCTGGCTAGTTAGGGTTCCGTTCGCTAGAAAAATTATTATTTTCTGCACCGTAACCCCTTACCGCCCTGCCTGTGCGAGCCCCAGCTCCTTGCTGGAATTTTAGTGTACATGGACCAGCCCAACTAAAATTTGAAATTTCTATGCCCATTAATAAATGGCTGGTTGAGTGTACGTGACTAATGTTTAGTCCCATACTGCTAGTGGAGAGTGAGATGCACAACTTTATATAGTGGGATGTTCTAGTACCAATCTGTGCTAGTGAGAATAAGAGAAGAAGAAGGTTGTCACACGCGCGCTCCTCCTCGCTCGCCTCGCCACGCCACGCCTCGTCTCGCCTCGTCACGATGCGTCGTGCCGCGGGTTGCGGGAATCTCGCCGAGCCGAGATTATATTTTTGCAGTAAGGGAAAATTAATGAGTCATTGATTAGTAATTAACGGACGCGTTAATTATCTTGCCGTTTCCGATTCCTATGGGATCGTGGGGCGTTACCGACTCGATCGTGGCCTACAGCCCACGTTCTACCCGACTCGCACTACATATACAGCCTGAGGCGAACACTAGCCGCCACCAAGAGATACATGGTCTCACACCGTTCCATAACATTGCGCCGCCGTATACCAAGCCTTCTCCATCCCGTCTTCCGACGTGCACCGGTTGAAGGGACAGTAGGCCTCCGGAACCCCGCCTCTTGTGATCCTGTACGGGAGAGGGGTGATCAGGTTTTTGGGGAGCGCACTCGCGCGACTACTGGCTTCGAGTTCTTCCCCAACGACGACTTCTTCCCCGACATCGCCAGCATCTTCATCGACGACATGGGCGACGACACGGGCAACTCCAGTGGTGCGACTGCCGCTGCACCATATGTGTTCTTGTTTTTCCTATATGATGTTTTGCTAGAGTTCTTACTTATAGTATGTGCTCTAGATTGTATTTGTTTATCTACTGTGTTAGTAGATCGCATGATTAGTTTAATCTATATTATTCTAGCCATAATATGTTTACTGTTTTCGCGGATTAAATCATATGCTAAATTGCCTAATTATTCAACAATCCAAAAACCTGATTATAGGCAATTTGCACCTGCTGGCTTTATCGCGTCAACGAGGCCAATCTCCTTTAAAGGGGTTATGTATAAGCGGTGGCGGCGCATGAGAGCAGTGTTATGATTTCAGAACATGAACTGCTATGCTGCCACCAAAGGCAAGCCTGATGACGAGCTTGACCCTGCACAGCAGGAGTCCTTTGAGAGGCTCGACAACATGTTTAAGAGTGCCCTTTTGATTATTCTTGACGATTCCATTGTGGACTCGTATATGTCGTTTTCTAACGGCAAGGACATGTGGGATGCGCTCGAGGCCAAGTTTGGGGTCTCGGACGCTGGCAGCGAGTTGTATGTCATGGAAACTTTCTATGACTACAAGATGACTGATGAGCGCCCTGTTGTTCAACAGGCTCATGAGATACAGTCACTCGCTAAGGAACTTGAGCACTTTAAGTGTATCTTACCAGACAAGTTTGTCGCCGGTGGCATAATCGCCAAGCTTCCACCTTCGTGGAGCAACTTTGCTACCTCTCTGAAACACAAGAGACAAGAGTTTTCCGTTTCGGATCTCATTGGGTCGCTTGATGTGGAAGAGAAGGCGAGAGCGAAGGATACACGTGCTCGAGTTACCGAGGCTGGTTCTAGTGCCCATGTGGTACAAAAGAAGAATTACCAGCCGCCCAAGAAGACCAAGTTTAACAAGAACAACTCTGGGGGTAAGGGCAAGCCTGATGGAAAGTTCAAGCCATCACAGCCTACCAACTTCAAGAAGAAGAACAACAATAAACCGAGGAAGGGATCATGCCATGTTTGCGGTGATCCAAGTCACTGGGCACCTCGCTGTCCCAACCGCCATGAGCTGCGCGAATCTGAGAACAATGGCAAGAATGCCAATGTTGTGATTGGTGATACTGAGATGAAGGATTCAGGTTACGGTATATTTCCAATCATCCTTTCAGTTTGTCATTCTCCTGAATGGTTGATTGACACGGGCGCCAATGTACATGTTTGTGTTGATGCCTCAATGTTTTCTTCTTACCAGGTCACAGGGACTTCCCCCGTGCTGATGGGAAATGGGTCACATGCTTTTGTTCGTGGTGTTGGTACGGTCGATCTGAAGTTTACTTCGGGGAAGACCGTGCGCCTGAAGAACGTTCATCATGTGCCCGCCATCAATAAAAATCTCGTCAGCGGATCGCTGTTGTGTCGAGATGGTTTTAAGTTGGTTTTCAAGTCCAATAAAGTTGTAATATCTAAGTATGGACAATTTGTTGGAAAAGGCTATGAGTGCGGAGGCTTGTTCCGCCTATCTTTGTCGGATATTTGCATCAAAGTTATTAATCATATTTGCCATGAAGTTGAATCTAATATTTGGCATTCTCGACTTTGTCATATTAACTTTGGTAGCATGACGCGGCTAGCTAATTTGGATTTAATTCCGAAATTCACTAATGTCAAACGTTCCAAGTGTCAAGTGTGCGTTCAAGCTAAACAACCTCGCAAGTCCCATAAGGCTGCGGAGGAAAGAGACTTGGCATCACTGGAACTTATACATTCAGATCTCTGTGAGATGAATGGCGTGTTGACAAAAGGCGGAAAGAAATATTTCATGACGCTTATTGATGACTCCACTAGATATTGTTATGTGTATCTCCTGAAAACAAAAGATGAAGCTTTAAACTTCTTCAAAAACTATAAAGCTGAAGCAGAGAACCAACTTGATCTAAAAATAAAACGGCTAAGGTCTGATCGTGGTGGAGAGTACTTTTCCAATGAGTTTGATTCTTTTTGTGCGAAACATGGTATAATCCATGAGAGGACGCCTCCCTATTCACCTCAGTCAAATGGGGTAGCCGAAAGAAAGAACCGAACTCTAAGTGATTTGGTTAACTCCATGTTAGACACTTCGGGTCTCTCCAAGGCATGGTGGGGGGAGGCGCTATTGACAGCTTGTCATGTCCTACACCGAGTTCCCGCAAAGAACAAATCTGTTTCTCCATTTGAGGAATGGGAAAGGAAAAAGTTGAGACTCTCTTACTTACGTACTTGGGGTTGTTTGGCGTAAGTCAATATTCCAATTCCTAAGAAGCGCAAGCTAGGACCAAAAACCGTGGACTGTGTTCTTCTGGGGTATGCTTTTCATAGCATTGTCTATAGATTTTTGATATTCAAATCTGAGGTACCCGACATGCATGTTGGTACGATTATGGAATCGAATGATGCGACTTTCTTTGAGGACATTTTTTCCCATAAAGGGTATGTCTAGCTCATCAAATCAGGATATACCTAATACATCTAGTCAGGAATTAGTTGAGATTCCTGATTCTACCATTCCGATAGAACACACTGATAATCCTATGGAGGATGACAATCAAGTTCCTATTAGGAGCAAGAGACAGAGGACTGCTAAGTCCTTTGGTGATGATTTCATTGTGTATCTTGTGGATGACACCCCCAATACCATTTCAGAAGCTTATGCATCTCTTGATGCTGACTACTGAAAGGAGGCTGCCCGTAGTGAGATGGATTCCATCTTAGCTAACGGAACCTGGGAAGTTACTGATCGTCCTTATGGGTGCAAACCTGTAGGATGTAAGTGGGTGTTCAAGAAAAAGCTTAGGCCTGATGGTACTATTGAGAAGTATAAGACGCGGCTTGTGGCCAAGGGTTATACCCAGAAAGAAGGAGAAGACTTCTTTGATACTTACTCACATGTGGCTACACTGACCACGATTCGGGTGCTATTTTCATTGGCTGCCTCGCATCATCTTCTTGTTCATCGAATGGACGTTAAGACAGCTTTCCTATATGGAGAGTTAGACGAGGAAATTAATACGGATCAGCCTGATGGTTTTGTAGTAACGGGTCAGGAAGTAAAGGTGTGCAAGTTATTGAAGTCTTTATATGGCCTTAAGCAAGTTCCTAAGCAGTGGCATGAGAAGTTTGAAAGAACTTTAACCGCTGCAGGTTTCGTTGTTAACGAATCCGATAAGTGTGTATACTATCGCCATGGTGGGGGCGAGGGAGTTATTCTATGTCAGTATGTCGATGACATACTGATATTTGGAACCAATCATGATTTAATCAAGGAGGTTAAGGATTTCTTATCTCACTGTTTTGAGATGAAGGATCTTAGAGTAGCTGATGTAATCTTAAACACCAAGCTGCTGAGAGATGGTGATGGTGGGATTACACTGCTTCAATCCCACTATGTGGAAAAGATCTTGAGTCGCTTCGGGTATGACGACTGCAAGCCTTCTCCGACACCATATGATCCCAGTGTGTTGATTCGAAAGAATCAGGGCATTGCTAGAGATCAACTGAGATATTCTCAGATCATTGGCTCGCTTATGTATTTGGCTTGTGCCATGAGACCTGACATCTCTTTTGTTGTAAGCAAGTTGAGCCGGGTTGTTTCAAACCCGGGAGATGATCATTGGCATGCACTTGAGAGAGTTATGCGCTATTTAAAAGGCACTACGAGCTATGGAATTCACTATTCTGGTTATCATAAAGTACTGGAAGGTTATAGTGATTCCAATTGGATATCTGATGTTGATGAGATTAAGGCCACGAGTGGTTATGTGTTTACACTCGGTGGTGGAGTTGTTTCCTGGAAGTCTTGCAAGCAGACTATGGAAGCAGAACTCACAGCATTAGACACAGCCACTGTTGAAGCAGAGTGGTTTCGAGAGTTTTTGATGGACTTACCTGTGGTCGAAAAACCCATACCCGCTATCCTTATGAACTGTGATAATCAAACTGTGATAGTTAAGATTAAAAGTTTTAAAGATAATTTGATGTCATCAAGGCATGTGAAAAGGAGATTAAAATCTGTCAGAAATTGAAGAACTCCGGAGTTATTGCGTTGGATTATATCCAAACATCTAAGAACTTGGCAGATCCTTTCACAAAGGGTTTATCACATAACGTGATAGTTATTGCATCGAGGGAGATGGGTTTGAGACCCACCGTATGAGTTGTCCACAGTGGTAACCTACTCTATGTGATCGGAGATGCCGTGAATTAGAAGTGGGAGACAAGCTGTTGGTCGGCTGGGAGGAGAGTATCATTACATTTTACTATCCCACTCCGCAAAGATACAATACTCTCCTGATCTGCATGGCAGGTTGATATTTATCTTAATGTGTTCCAAGCAGCTTACTTTTATAAGCGGAGATGTTATCCTGCAGAGCATCTCTTGAGGAATACACCTATATGAGTCTGACTGTTAAACGTCACAGTCTATGAGAGTCGGGTGCTCTTTAGTAAACTCATGAAAGGCCTTGGAGTATGACGTATAAGCTCCACACCGCGGGGAAGCCTTGCGGTAGCCTAGTATCGGTCAAGGGCTTATGTGAAATTAGGTCGCAGCAAACTTGTAGTTCAAGGCATAGTCCACTATTCAAGTCTTGTAGTTCAAGGCATAGTCCACTATTCAAGTTGTGGCCTAACGTAGCATAAGTTTCTAAGTGGAGTTCAACTTAACAGTCTGCACTAAGCACCGGTATATAAAACAATGTTTTGAAACAAATGTGATATAATGTGCCAATGAGACTTTGTGGGGGATTGCTGGAATTTTAGTGTACATGGGCCAGCCCAACTAAAACCTGAAATTCCAATGGCCCATTAATAAATGGCTGGTTGAGTGTACGTGACTAATGTTTAGTCTCATACTTCTAGTGGAGAGTGAGCTGCACCACTTTATATAGTGGGATGTTCTAGTACCAATATGAGCTAGTGAAAATAAGAGAAGATGAAGGGTGCCACAAGCGCACTCCTCCTCCTCGCTCGCCTTGCCACGCCGCGCCTCGACTCGCCTCGTCACGACACGTCACGACGCGTCGCGCCGCGGGTTGCGGTAATCTCGTCGATCCGAGCTTATATTTTTGCAGTCCGGAAAAATTAATGAGTCATTGATTAGTAATTAACGGACGCGTTAATTATCTTGCCGTTCCGATTCCTATGGAATCGTGGGGCGTTACCGACTCGATCGTGGCCTACAACCCACGTTCTACCCGACTCGCACTACATATACAGCCCGAGGCAAACCCTAGCCGCCACCACGAGATACATGGTCTCACACCGTTCCATAACATTGCGCCACCGTGTACCAAGCATTCTCCATCCCGTTTTCCGGCGTGCACCGGTTGAAGGGACAGTAGGCCTCCGGAACCCCGCCTCTTGTGATCCTGTACGGGAGAGGGGCGATCAGGTTTTTGGGAAGCGCACTCGCGCGACTACTGGCTTCGAGTTCTTCCCCAACGACGACTTCTTCCCCGACATCGCCGGCCTCTTCATCGACGACATGGGCGACGACACGGGCAACTCCAGTGGTGCGACTGACGCTGCACCGTATGTGTTCTTGTTTTTTCTATATGATGTTTTGTTAGAGTTCTTACTTATAGTATGTGCTCTAAATTGTATGTGTTTATCTACTATGTTAGTAGATCACATGATTAGTTTAATCCATATTATTCTAGTCTTCGCGGATTACATAATTATTCAACACTCCTACCTTGTTTCTTCCCGGCCGGGCGCGGGCGCGCGACCCCACGCTCCTGCCCACCTTCTTCCCCGTCGGGGATGGGCGCACAAGCCTCGCCTCCTTCCCTAGCTTGCCGGCCACATCCTTCCGCCGCCGTGCGAGCTTCTCCGGCCGCAGCCCACGCGCCGCCAGTCAGACCTTCCATTACGCCGCCTGCCGTCGGCACCAGCACTTCCGCCGCCGTGCGAGCTTCTCCGGCTGCAGCCCCGCGTGCGGCCGGCCAGAACTTCCCACCAACTTCCTGCCACTGGCACCGGGCAATTCCGCCGCCGAGCGCGCTTCTCCGACCGCTTCCCTACGCGCAACCCGGCCGCTGCATCGAGCTCTGCCAGACTGAGTCCTCAACGAGCCCTCAGATTGGGCCCTAGAGCGCCACCCCGAGTTCCTCCGTCATGCTTGCAACGCGCGGATCGCCGCGATGCTTTCCTGATTCGCATGCACTGGGAACCCTCCATGGCTGCCTCCCAGTTTCACAGATGCTGCATCAAATCGATTTATCTCGCCGCCGGTTCGGGATGCGCACCTGAATTTCTCGCCGCCTTCTTCCTCCATTACGGCACCGCCACAGTCCAGCAGTTGCATCCGCACCTCGCAATCTTCCTCCCAGCCTCTAGGGCCAATGTCCTGCCGAGTCGCTGCCGTTGTACTTCCTCACCACGGCGTTCTGCACTTCCTCGCCGCTGACGCGCTGAACCTCGAGCACGCGCAGGCCAGGTCTAATAGCACTGTATCTTGCGAAGCAAATTCCTCCCCATTTCCTTGCTCTTGTTTCGGTATTGAGTTGCTGCCAGTTAATCCTCTATTTTGTCCATCCAAATTATCGGCGGAGCTGCTCAAGGTGCATATGCGGGTTGCGGCAGCCAGAGTCAGTGCTTTTGTGGGTGCGGCTGTTGGCGACGGAGCTGCTCTTCCGTGCGGTGCTCCTGTGTCCCCTGACGGAGTCTTCTCTCACGCGCCTCTGTCACTTGATGCTTTTGTGTGACCCTGTCGCGGATGCGCTGCAACTGAGGCCTGCGGAGATGGGGATGGACAGGAATTGAGCATCGTGCACATGGAGATGAGGTGCTGTGTTGTTTGTTTCTATAATTGTTTATTTTATTTTTCTACTATGCCCGCATACGCCCTTTCTTGCATTTTTCTTGCATTGTGCACGTCCATTCAGATTAGAAGGGTACTAATTTTTTTCACTTGTGTGTAATCTATGCTTCTGTCCGTGCTTTGGAAAGCAGTTATACAGTCACTGAACTATTCTGGTTCATGCAAAAACACCAATAAACTTAGGAAGTGGCATTTTCGGGTGCTGGAATTTGTTCCGTCTGTGCACGTATGGTCACTGCAGCTCTGAACGTACGTATTTCGGAGCCACGTCAGCGTATGAGGGACGGCGGGAGGAAGAGTACGCGTGTGCTGGGGAGTTTCTGCAAAAACATGTCGTTGGCCTAAATTCCCCATTTTTTTGCAATCCCGCTCGATAGACACAAATCGCTAACCTATGTCGAGAGAGGAGGATGGCCGGCGGCGCGACTGTGGCGGCAGCGTGAGCTCAAACATCATGTGTTCCGGTGTGGGCGCCGACCGCGAGCCCGTGCAGCCTTGGTCTCCTATCCGCGACGACAGCTACTTCTTCGAGACAATGCGCGATGTGAGACCGACATGTGACCGTCGGCTGGGCGCATTGTGCGAGCATTGTGCTCGCACGCATGACTGGGATGGTGGAGTTGGAGAGCAAGCTCTGTGGGCGCTCACTCTGGAGCAGCAGTGCGACGTCCGGCGCACGGCGGTGACGGTGACGGTGGGTGACGGTGGAGGAGGCTTGCCCACTGTACCATAACTTCATTCGATTCCACTCGGATGAAGATTGCCACCGCGTGGTGGCAATGCAGCCGCTGTTGTGTTGCGGCGTTGAGCGCGTGCGTGTGACCCGGTGGTGCCGGACGGCGCGTGGTACGCGGGGAAAGTACGAGTACAAGTGTGTGCTGAGCATCGAGGGTCTCCCAGAGGATGCGTGGGAGCCCCAGGCTATTAACCTTGTTCTTGCAGGTCTCGACGGCGAGCTGATCGAGCTATTGCCGACGACTGGCCGTTGGGTGTTGCCGGTCTCGGCGTGGCTGCGCCCCTGCGCCGTGCCCAAATGTGTCACTATGAGGATACCGGCGCCACCTCCGCTTCCTCTGCAGCCCAGCTCCGACGAGGAGGTAGAATCACCTTCACCTCCAAGATCCCCAACAGAGATGCTCACACAGAATTATCAGCTTCTTGTCCATGTTAAAGAGGTAATGGACCGTGGCCCGTTGCTCACCGATGGCTATCACCCTGAGCCGAAAGAACACGACATGAGCCGCAAGCACAAGTTCAAGATCTGGAAAAGGAAAGAAACGAATCGTCACGATGGACCTGGTTGGCAGGAATTTTTGTACAAACGCGCAATTTGCAGAAACCCTCTCCTAATAGCACTGTTATGCCTCCGTCGCCCCTTATACGTTGACGTAGCTTGCCACGTGAACGAAGCCCACACGAAACAAGTTCCAGCATCTGAAAATGCCATTTCATGAATTCGTTGGCATTTTTGCACCCACCAGAATAGTTTAGTGACCGTTGGTGAATTTTTCTCTTATTTTTTCGCACTATTTTATTGTTTGGAAACTGGCAGTACAATGTTTCATAACTTTAGTACGCTACCTTTCTCAAAAATGGGTTCATACATATAAATTATGAAATTATCTACCGGAAAGTACACATATTGAGAAGATATTGCAAAATTACAGTACCTACCAGTAGTACATATACATAAAATAAGAAGTACATATTTTCGGTTGGGCAGTACATATAAGTTATTCAGGAAGTACAAACCATACTTTTGGGAAGTATGTGCAAAACCGATTCAGATTAGTGTATTGATTAAATTAGTTTCAACGTAGAAGTATAATGTGGAATCTCAACACTACAACAATATAACTGGCTTGGTTGAGTCGTCATCGACGCTTCGCCACCACACCGCTACCGCGTTGACGGCGACGAACCATCCAAACCCTAACGTCATTGCTAACGCGTCATGGATTAGACATCTTTCACTTGCATCAAATGCGCAACGGGGTATAAGTTTACACAACACATCACAAAGAAAGCACACAATGCAAATGATACTAATAATCTAAAAATACAGGGCGGTACAACCTTCAATGTTTGAAAGTACAGGGACCATCCATGTGGAAGTACAGGTTTTGAAAACCGCCATAAAACTTCAGTTAGGCTACGGAAAAAGTAGACACAAGCATATATGGCAGTACACACGAGAAGTTCAAAAATATTTTTAGAGAAGTACATGTATTTTGTTAAAGATTTACACATACCGGCGGGAGGTTTAATGAAACAATACAATATTCCATCGGGAGTACACACGCATAAATTGACAAGTTCAAAAATGTTTTTACGGAAGTCCAAGTATTTTGTTAGAAAATTTCATATAACAGGAGGTTTAGTGAAACAGTAAAATATCAAGTTAGAAGTACACATAAGTAATTTGGGAGGTACATAACTCACTTTCGGGAAGTGCAAGTTTGATATATACATGTTTTTCTGAATAATACTCGTATTTCCGTTATAAATATATTTTTATTTTTACTTTTCGTAGATAGTCCCTAACTTCATTTCTTCCCTACAAGAGTCACTCAATTCTGATATTGGATGAGTTGTGAAATAATTTATGAAACGGGTAATTATGGGTTGACCAAACTTTTCGTTACCGATTTTATCGGTAAATCTAATAGATGCGTCTTTTCAGTCTAAACATTTTGAGTGGTTATAGATAAAAAATCGACACCGTATAAGAAAATTCTCGTTATTTTAGTAAACACTAATGACGTAAAACCCACGACAGTACACACGCATAAACCAAGAAGTTCAAGTAAGTGTCGAGAAAAGTGCATTTACTCTGTTTTTCGTGGCGGAAGTAAGTGTGAAGGAAAGTCAATGAGAATATATTATAAAAATATAAAAGTATTTTCGAGAAGTACACATGCATAACAAAAAAAGTACATACTTATCTATCGGGAATTACATATAAATTATCTGTGAAATACAAACAATATATTAGGAAATTATGAATAAAAATGTTCAGATAAGTCTATTTTTTTAATCTAGATTTAATCGGTTAAGAATTTGGATTAACAGTAGAAGAACAAAAGTTGCGTAATATCAGCAGCTTTCTAACGGCATATCATTTGTTTCATACCGATATGCATTCAAATATGATGGTCAAAATACTGGTCGCGCATATATGACACCTTTAGATTAGCGTATTTTTTAAATTACTTTTAATCGGTGCAGAATTTGGAACAACTATAGAAGAGTAAAAGTTGTGAAATTTCATTAGCTTTTCAACGATATAGCATTTGCATTATTCGGACAATCGGTTTAGAAATGTCGGACAAAATACTGTCTGCCCAGATATGACACTTACAGATTAGTGTATTTTTTAAATTACTTTAGTCTGTATAGATTTTGGAAAATCCATAAAAGACTAAAAGTTGCAGAATTTCAATAGCTTTCCAATGGTATATCATTTGCATTATTCCGATAATCGGTTGAGAAACGCCGGAGAAAATACAGTCCATCCGTGTAAGACACTTACAGATTAGTGAGTATTTTTATTTTTAAAATTACTTTTAATGGGTACAGAATATGGAAAATCCATAAGAGAATAAAAGTTGCGGAATTTCGTTAGCTTTCCAAGTTGCTAAGTTTCGATAAACGGTTAGAAAACTATGTAAAAAATATGAAAATTATACTTCTCTATCGTACGAGCAGTACAATATAACATAAGGGAAGTACAATTTCGATTGTAGATACTTAATCTACACCCGGATGTAAAATCCAAAAAGCAAAAAAAAAATTTAGAGAACTCCTTTGCTTTGCGGAGCGGAAGCACTCGACGAGGCCTCTACGACAGCAGGGGCTCTTCCCCGTTTCTGGCCAGATGATTCCATAAAAAAAACACAAAAAAGTAAATGAATGGTGCCGATAGCAACTACCCTATTTATGATTCATTTGCTTTGAGATTGATACCATAATATATGGTTCCTTTTTAGATAAATTTTTGAGAGAAAAATACTAAAAAGGAACGAAGACTGTTTGCTTTCGTGCCTAGGCCAGCAAAATGGGAAACCGGTCCCCTCCTGCACATGGTGCTTGGTGCCATATGCATGGAACCAAATAATTTGCTTCGCATGCTATGCATCGTAGCATCAATCCAGTGCCTATGCTATGCAGATTATTTGCAGGGCACCGTTCCTTAAGATTTTGCAGATTATTTAATCGTGCAAACAGTGCATATGTGCCAATGTGAAGGACCGGTCAAAATCATCAAAATAAGAAAATGGTGCTCATCTTGAATCCATCCGTGCCTATTATAGGCCACAAGCAGTGCTCAATATATTATGATTCGGTGCTTGTACATATCAAAAATCATCCACGAGAGAAATTGCAAAGGAATCGTCTTCCGCCCGAGCACGCGCACTGGAGAAGAAGCTCATGCGGGGCGGAGGAGTTGGGCAGGAGGTGTCGAGGCGGACCAGCTCGATGGGATGTGCCGCCGCATCAAGACTCCGGTGTCCGGTGCCGGCGTCCTCCGGTCCGGTGCCGCCGTCGCCAGGTCCGGTGCCGCCGCATCTGGGCTCCGGTGGCGGGCGGACTGGACGACTCCGGAGGCGGCGACCGCTCGCCGCCAGGAGGGCCGCTCCTCAACTAGCAACGCCGTTGGTCCTCATCTAATCGATTTATGGCCATGGTGGCCGGTGGGAGGATCGGGAGACACTGATCTTGCCTATGAGTTCACCGGCTGCAGCAACGACGGTCCATCAATCCTCGAACCTGGTCTAGTTTTTCCGTGTGTGGTGCAGGCCGCTGCAGTTCTGATGCCACTCGAGTGGTTCTTCAGATGGTTGTCAGTTTTTATTTTCAGTTCAGTTCCCTAGTTTAGAAGTTAGTCACATACTGTTAGTGCGGTTCTTTTTAATGAAGTTTAGAGCCAATTGCAAGTTGCTGCTGCTAATATCTGAACTACGGCTAGTGAACTGCTTGCCGGCCGTGGAGTCGTTTCCTGGTGCATCCACATTGTGGCCATAGCCAAATTTGCCATGTTAGCTCAGTTGGCAACGATGCTATATTGTTTGTTTCTGTTAGATTGATCTCACGTACGAGTCCAACGGCTCAAACGGATCCCCTTGAGTGCGCACTGATCGCGGGCGCCCGTTCGACGGTGGCCCCCTGTCGCTGCGCTATATAAAGGGTGGGGGGCCGACCTGCACAGATCACGAGGTTGAACGTGCGCCACCATCCCCACCAACAGCCCCTACCGGTCTAGGGTTAGCGCGAGCCGACGGGAAGCACCACCGCGTCGCCACCGCTCCACCACTGTCACCTTCGACCACCATGGCCTCCGACTCGAGCTCGTCGAGCCAGAGCCAAGGTATGCCTCGGTTTCTCCCTCTCCCACTCTCTGTTCCTCTCTGTCAACTAGATGAACTCGATGCAATAGAAGTGCTACCGCATAGGATCTAATTCCTAGCAGTTAATAGGATCTAACAATGGTATCAGAGCACAAAAGATCCTATTTTTGTTTCGGTAAAGATTGAAAAAGAAAAGGAAAAGAACTCACCGGAAGCCCTCGGGCTCACCGGCAAAGTGCGCCGCTGATCTCGGCCGCGCCCGTCCCTCTCGATCCAATGCGCACCGCAAGGGGCATCGGACGAAGAACACACCCCCTCGGGGGCAGAGAACAGATCAAACCCTAGCAATCCCACAAATAGAAAAGGCAAAGAAACCCTACGGGTAAATGAATCTTCTCACCGATCCGTCGCCGGCAAAGGGCACCACCATCTCCACCGCTTGACGGCGATGCGCCCACCCTCGGGTGCACGCACGCGCCGGCAAGGGGGCAGGGGAGGCGCCACCATTTTTCCTTCCGAGTTCGCTGCGCTGCAGGCTTTTTTGGTGGAGAAGGATAGAGAAAGAAAGAGGAAAGGAAGGACGAGGGAGGCGAGCTCGTCGGGGCCTCGTGCCGCGCTGCGCCGCTCCTCGACGTCGCCGGAGCATCGCCGGCGAACAGTTTTTCCACGCCGCCGTTTTCTTGAGGGAGAGAGAGACACTGGATGGGGAAAGGAGAGAATAGCGGTAGGGTTAGGGCAACTGACCGCGTCGGGTCGTTTTGACCGAGCGAAAACTACGCTCAGCCATCCGATCCAATCGTACAGCGAGAAACGAGCGGCTGTCTCCAGCGCGCAGGCGTGGGCTGTGGCCGCGTTTTGCAATAGAATGGGTCGTAAGGCCGGACGCGGAAAAGGGAGCCATGGGTCGTGTATCTGCTCATCGAGCATCAGGAAAGTCAATAGCAGCACGCTGGGCTAGCAGGTCATGGTCCATCCTTTTTTTTGTGTCTGTTATTTGAATTTATTTCAGAAGCGTTTCTGTGAATGGTTTTTGATGAATTTGGACAATTGTTTGTCAAATATCGCCCAGTTTTTTGCCTATTCAATTTATTCCAATGAATTTTTTGTCTAGAAAATATAAAAGTGTTAGAATGCTTCTGAAAAGTATAAAGTTTATAATTTTTAGTCAAAGTTTCCGCTGCAAATAGTTAAAAGAAATTGCTTTAAAGCAATAAAGTGATAATTGAAATTGAAAAATATGATAAAGTGATATTAAAGATGATTATGATTTTGTTATTATATGACCAACGTTATTAATAACATTATCATGATTTGTTAATTATGTGTTAAATGGTGCATTTATTTCTTTTATTGCCCAACGGTGATATTATTTAAATGCACAACAGTTGTATGCTTTAATTTATACCAACGTTGGATTAAATGTATGCAATTGTTTTTTTTTATCTCACATCCTTGCGATTTCAGGAAGTTTTCACCTAATGAGCTGCCTGAAGGATGTTCCTACGCTCAGAGGTGACAACTACTCTGAGTGGTGGAAGAAAGTCGAACTAGCTTTTGTCTACGCCGAAGTCGACTGGGTTGTGAATGCTCCACAGCCAGTCAGGCCAGCAGAGCCAGTAAGAGAGACAACTGATGATGAATCTGCTTGGCAGAAAAAGTTGCTGGACCATGGTCCAGTAGAGATGTCATACACCCTACAGAATCAAAAGTGGGTTAACACCAATAAGAAATGTATGGCATTCATAAAGAACACAGTTGAGAACGTTATTATGGGCTCAATTGCAGAGTGTGCCTCTGTAGGAGAGTATCTCCAAAAGATAAAGAGTCAGTTTACTGGTTCTTCAAAAACTTATGCTACCCAGCTGCTAAAACAGTTGCTAACAGAAAAGTATCTTGGAGGTGCACATGGCATAAGAGAGCATATTCTCCGAATGAGCAACATGGCGGCTAAACTCAAGTCCATGGAGGCTGATCTAGAGCTCAAGCCTGTCCTGATAGTTCATTTGGTGATGGCTTCATTGCCACCACAGTTTGACAACTTTGTTGTCAATTAAAATGTGTCACCTGAAAAGTGGGACACTGAAAAGACCATCGCCATGTTGTCTCAAGAAGAGGAAAGGCTGAAGTCCCAGAATGGGGGCTCTTTGAACTACGTGAAGGACAACCAGAACAAGAGTTACAATGGTTCTCCTTCAAAGCTGTATGGCAAAGGTCCTCATCAGTATAAGCCATATGGCAAAGGGCATCAGAAGTATGAGAACCAGCTTCCAGTGGACAAAGACACATGCCTCCACTGCAAGAAGAAAGGGCATTACAAGAAAGATTGCCCTGACTGGCTCAAGAGCATAATGGCAAAGAAAGGTATTGATACAGTTTCTTTTGTAAATGAATCCCTGTATACACAGTTTTCGAAATCTACTTGGTGGATTGACTCAGGTGCAACTGTTCATGTTGCAAATTCTTTACAGGGATTCCATTCTACAAGGACTTTGCAAAGACGCGAAAGACACATTGAAGTCGCGAATGGAGTTCAAGCAGAAGTTGAGGTTGTTGGCGACGTCTCCTTGGAGCTAGCTGATGGTTTTAATATTATGCTTAGAGATGTGTTATTTGTTCCTTCCATTCACAGAAATTTAATAAGTGTATCATGTTTGGATAAAGACAATTTTGAATGTTATTTTGGTCATGGCAAGTATGCCATATGGTTTAAAGATGCTTGCGTGGGTATTGCTTTACTTCATGATAAGCTTTATTTGTTATCCTTGAGTGAAAAAGTGCATTTTGTGTGCAATGTGAATGAACAAATTCCCTTGTCGAACAAAGAACAAAAGAAAAGAAAGCGAACTCATGACTCATCGAAGTTATGGCACTGTCGATTAGGCCATATTTCGAGGGGAAGAATAGAAAGCCTCGTTAAAAATGATATTCTTCCTCAGTTAGAGTTCTCAGATATCGAACAATGCATAGATTGCATAAAAGGAAAATACGTAAAGAAAATTAAAAAGGGTGCAAACCGAAGCACTCGTTCATAACATTCACAGATGATTATTCCCGATATGGTTATATTTATCCAATTAAAGAAAGATCTGAGGCATTGGATAAATTTAAGATATTCAAAGCTGAAGTTCAAAATCAGCATGATAAAAGAATTAAAATAGTCAGGTCCGACCGTGGGGGGGAGTACTACGGTCGGCACACTCCATATGGTCAAGTACCTGGACCTTTTGCAAGGTTCTTACAAGAAAATGGAATAGTCGCCCAGTATTCCATGCCGGGTGAACCACAACAAAATGGAGTAGCTGAAAGGCGTAACCGTACTCTTATGGACATGGTGCGCAGTATGATGAGTTATTCCACACTGCCATTGGGATTATGGATGGAGGCGTTAAAAACCGCCATTCACACTCTCAACAGAGTACCAAGTAAATCGGTGCCCAAAACACCGTACGAGTTGTGGACAGGGAGAGTTCCTTCTCTAAGCCACTTGAAAGTCTGGGGGAGCCCAGCTGAGGCAAAAGTTTTTAATCCACATATTGCAAAGTTAGACCCCAAAACAGTGACTTGCCATTTCATTGGCTATCCTGATAGATCCAAAGGTTATCGTTTCTACTGTTCAGACAGACACACAAAGTTTGTAGAAACGAGACACGCAGTCTTCTTAGAAGACGAAATGATGAGGGGGAGCATGGTAGGCCGGAAAATTGATCTTGAGGAGAAGAGGGTGTGTGCACCTTTTCCGATGATCCATTAGCCATTTTTCGCCCTACCTGTTGTACCTGCACCGACAATCCCAGAGGTTGTGATGCAAGCACCTGTTGTAACTCCACCCGTGACTTCAACGAGGCAAAATTCGGAACATGTCCGTCAGGAGACGAATCAACCCGTTGTTGAGCATGAAAGGGAGTAGCGACAGCCACATATAGAAGAAGAGTCGCAAATTGAGACACATAATGTGCCAGAGAATGAGACTCTTAGAAGGTCTACAAGAGTTAGGAAATCAGCTATTTCTAGTGATTATAAAGTTTATAACACCGAAACAGTTCATGTGGAAGGAGATCCCACTTCATATGAAGAAGCCATGAGTAGCGTTCACTCTTCGAAATGGCTGGAGGCCATGGAAGTTGAGATGAAATCAATGAGTTCTAACAATGTTTGGGACTTATAGGAAATTCCTAAAGGAGCCAAAACAGTAGGTTGCAAATGGGTCTACAAAATAAAGTATGACTCCAATGGGAAAATAGAAAAGTATGAAGCAAGACTTGTGGCAAAAGGCTTTACGCAAAGAGAATTAGTAGATTACAATGAGACCTTTTCTCCGGTCTCATGTAAGGATTCCTTCAGAATCATCATGGCACTAGTTGCTCATTTTGATTTAGAGTTACATCAAATGGATGTAAAGACGGCATTTCTAAATGGAGATTTAGAAGAGAATGTTTACATGAAACAACCGAAGGGTTTTTTCATGGAGGGGAAGGAACATATGGGATGCCGACTAAAGAAATCCATTTATGGGTTAAAGCAAGCCTCTAGACAGTGGTATTTAAAGTTCAACAATACAATTAAAAGTTTTGGATTTAAAGAGAATGTTGAGGACAACTGCATTTATGCAAAGTTTAAAAGTGGGAAATATATATTCCTAATTATGTATGTGGGTGATATTCTGCTTGCGAGCAATGATGTCAGTCTACTACTAGAAACAAAGAAATTCTTTTCCTCGAATTTTGATATGAAAGATCTTGGTGAAGCTTCTTATATTTTGGGCATAGAAATTCACCGGGATAGAAATAACGGAGTGCTAGGACTATCACAAAAGGCATATTTAGAAAAGGTTCTAAAGAAGTACAATATGCACAAAAGTAGTACTTCACCTGCTCCTATAGTCAAGGGCGACAGTTTTGGGAAATTTCAATGTCCCAAAAACCAATATGAGATTGATCGAATGAAAGCAGTACCATATGCTTCGGCTGTTGGAAGCTTACAGTATGCACAACTGTGCACTCGCCCTGACTTAGCTTTTATCACCGGGGTACTCGGAAGATATCAAGAAAATCCAGGCCAAGAGCACTGGAATATGGTAAAGAAAGCTTTGCGTTATGTGCAAGGCGCAAAAGACCTCATGCTAACATATAGAAGATCTGATTCCCTATAAATAAAAGGGTATTCAGACGCAGATTTTGCGGGAGATAAAGATGATAGAAAGTCCACGTCTGGATACGTGTTCACTCTCGTAGGAGGGGCTATTTCGTGGAAAAGCTCCAAACAGTCATTAGTTGCATTGTCCACGATGTATGCAGAGTTTATAGCATGTTATGAGGCCACGGGGCAGGCAGTATGGTTAAAGAAATTGATACCCGACTTAAAAGTGGTAGATTGTATTGACAAACCACTAAAGATGTACTGTGACAACCAGCCCGCAGTATTCTATGCTCACAACAACAAGTCGAGTAATGCTACAAAGCCAATAGATATAAAGTATTATGTTGTGAAAGATAAAATCCAGGATTAAACTATAAGTCTCGAGCATATAAGGACAAAGGATATGCTTGCAGATCCGCTAACGAAAGGCTTACCACCCAGTGTGTTCCAGGAACACACAGCCGGCATGGGTTTAATGGAAAGCCTATGATTTCTGGATTACAGAGGCCCAAAAGTAACAGGATTTGTTTCAACACAGAAAAGTATATAGTGGCTGTCTGATTCTATCGGCAATTGAGCTGTGACGATGAAACATGCTCTATCTACTAATCGGTGATGAAACGAGTAAAGTAGAAGGTAAAAGTAAAAGCTGAGATCAAGGGGGAGAATGTTAGATTGATCTCACGTACGAGCCCAACGGCTCGAACGGATCCCCTTGAGTGCACCCTGATCGGGGGCGCCCGTTCTGTTATGGACGGTGGGCCCCTGTCGCTGCGCTATATAAAGGGTGGGGGGCCGGCCTGCACAGATCACGAGGTTGAACGTGCGCCGCCACCCCCACCAACAGCCCCTACCGATCTAGGGTTAGCACGAGCCGACGGGAAGCACCACCGCGCCGCCACCGCTCCACCACTGTCACCTTCGACCACCATGGCCTCCGACTCGAGCTCGTCGAGCCAGTGCCAAGGTATGCCTCGGTTTCTCCCTCTCCCACTCTCTGTTCCTCTCTGTCAACTAGATGAACTCGATGCAATAGAAGTGCTACCACATAGGATCTAATTCCTAACAGTTAATAGGATCTAACAGTTTCCTCTCCAATGTCCATGGTGCCAAATTTTCTATGACTGGGCCCAAATGCTGGGTCTCATCTGTCTCTACACAAGAATATCCTATGCCTTTGCACGAGAGAACGAAGACAAGCAACAGTTTACAAGTTTTTATTCCATTCATGGATTTGGCGTCGGCGCAGCTACTTGCGCACCCTCCCGAATATTTAGCTTTGGCTTCGATTGTCATCCGTCTGACAGTGTTACGCAGCGACGCCATTCGCCAAATTTCTATTTGGCATCCACGTTTGGCTACACACTGTGGTAGAGTTCCAGTGCACTAGATCTTGTAGCACTTAGCAACGAGGCCCTATCCATTAGTATTCCACATAATAAATCCATTATAGAAAAAAATACAATTAGATTAGCTCTTCATAGACAAACTTGGGGTTTGCGAGCCAAGGTAAGATCGGCTCGGGAATATGATATTTTTTGGTTTATAGAGAATCAAAGTGGAATTTACCAATGAGTCGCGAAATGCTATGGTTCTTTCATATGATTTCTGAATTTATTCAGAAGTATAAGCTATTAGTTGAAGTTCTGTTCTGGGATATCCGATCCTTCTCCACTGTGCGGAAGGGCGCGGGACTGGTAACCTCATCTGCTGTAGTACGGGAAACTGGTATGTAACATCAGCCAGTTATCAATTGAGTCAGTTAGAAAAGTGCGAAATAGCTCAGTCTTCCGTCCATCCCATTGATCCCTATTTGTTTTATCATGCTACTGTTGCAGTATTAATCATGGCTGAACTACGGCTATTTGTGAGGTTACGAAGTTTAGAAAAGATGGCGGTTCATTTGTAAAAATATTGTGAAGTTCTTAAAGAATCTGAAGTTCACATTGGACGGTCCAAGTTTAGGAAAAAAAATATCTACCAAAATTCATTTGTAATTTTTTTGTGAAGTTCACTTAAAAAATCTGAAGTAAACTTATCGTGAATTTTCAAAGTTAAGCCAAAAAAATTATTTTTAATTTCTTTTTGTGAAGTTCACTAAAAAAATGAGAAGTTAACTTACGTGAAGTTCCGAAGTTCCCGCTCGACGAACGGAATTCAAGAAAAAAATTGTCAACCAAAAAATTCATTTGTAATGTTTTATTTGAAGTTCTTTAAAAAAATCTTAAGTTAACTTACGTGAAGTGTTGAAGTTCCCACTGGACGGCCGAAGTTCAGAAAAAAATTGTCGGCCAAAAAATTTATTTTATAATTTTTTTGTGAAGTTTAGTTCAAAAATCCGAAGTTTTCTTCTGTGACAACCATTGTCACCATCTGACAACCAAAATTCATTTGCGTGAAAGACAACATTCAGAGGGTTGTTGAACAGTTATTCTACAAGTGGTTGTAGAATAGTTATATATATATAAATAAATAAATATATATATATATAGTGCGCAGCTTTTGTATGTTGCATAACCGGGAAGGTTGCTGTCGGCACCGTCTATTTCTTTGAGATTGGTGCCAAATTTCCCACAAGATTCTATTTTGGAGGGCTGTTTCAGAGCATAATTACCAAAGGGGAACGGGGTGCAGCTGCTTTCATAGCTATGCTTGGTAAAAACGGAAACTGAGCTCATGCTTTTGGACAGGCTGCACATGGTTTCATTCGGTACCATCCAAATATTTTGTAGGCCGTGACACTCGTTTCTGATGTCTCCATGCAAATAATCACCGATTCGGTGCCCCGGTCTCAGTACTCAAAAAATACGGTGCCCCTCATAATCATTTTGTGCCATACGGATTAGTGGCAGAAAAAAGGCAGAAAATTACTACATACGAAATTGCACGCATCACACTGGATTCATCAAAAACGTCTGAGACGGAGCCCACGGTCTATCCTTCGGGTCCTACCCAAGCATCAAACGGAGCGTACGGTAAATCTTCGGTGCCTACCCCGCAAATCATACGAACGGGCGACGCCGCGACGGGCGGCGAGCAGCTCGTGGGAGACCGGCCGGGCGGAGCCGCCGCTGGGAAGGACGCGGCCGGGGACGCGCCGCCGCCGGGAAGGACGCTGCAGGGGCCTCGCCGCGCTGGGAAGGAGGTGGACGCGCGCCGGGTATCTATAGTACCTAAAAAGAAGTATCTATAGTACTAAAATACATTATATACTCCATACTACATGTTACATACCTCCCGGTATAATAGATACTCCATACTCGTGTGAAACACACGTGGGTGTAGTATGAATATGTCCTATATATATATATATATATATATATATATATATATATATATATATATGGTAGCCCTATTTGACTCCCTGTGAGTAGAATAATTATTCTACAACCACCCCGTATCTTTTGAACCGTAAAGAATTTTTACGTCACGTAAATTTTGCCGTAATTCGTAAGTTCATAGGAACGTAAGAAGATATTAACATGAAGTAAAAATTTATTTATGTGGAATATAAAAAATATTATGTAAAATACGCATTTTTGCCTATTTTTACACTGTTGTGACTTATAGATTGCATTTCTTTTGTAGATTTTATAGTTATGGTGGAAAATAAATGTAATTATTTGGATCATAAACATATTTTCTTTTATAAAAACAATGTAAGAACTCTCGGGTGCAAAATAATTTATCCTGCACATGGGTGCAGAATAGGGTTTCTTATATATATAGGGTAGCGCTATTTGACTCCCTGGGAGTAGAATAGTTATTCTACACCCACCCCGTATCTTTTGAACCGTAAAGAATTTTTACGTCACGTAAATTTTGCCGTACTTCGTAAATTCATAGGAACGTAAAAAAATATTAACATGACATAAAAATTTATTTATGTCGCATATAAAAAATATTGCGTAAAATACGCATTTTTACCTATTTTTAGACTGTTATGACTTATATATTGCATTTCTTAAGTAGATTGTTTAGTTATGGGGCAAAATAAATGTAATTATTTGGATCATAAACATATTTTTTAAATAAAAATAATATAAAAACTCTCGGGTGCAAAATAATTTATCCTACACCTGGGCGCAGAATAGGGTTTCCCTATATATATATATATATATATATATATATATATATATATATATATATATATATATATATATATAGGTAAAATGGTTTCTACCCTCAAAGGTAACTACCCCACGTCTCATATACCAACTTACGGAAGTACTTTGTCATAATTTATCGGTTTGAGTATGTTCGTATACTATATTTAAGATACCCAAAAACAACTTTAATAAAAAAATTGCAAATGGCCTAATATTTTACACTATATACTCAAAATATCGTCATATATGCATATAAAAGAGAAGTATGTAGAAGTTTTCTACATACTACTAAAAAAGTATCTATAGTACTGAAATAGTATTATATACTCCATACTACATGATACATACCTCATGTTATGATAGATACTCCATACATTGTGTGAAACACACGTGGGGTAGTTACCTTCGAGGGTAGTATGAATATGTCCTATATAGTGTTGCTACACCCATGTATGTTTCATACATGTATGGAGTATCTATCATACGAGAGGTATGTAATATGTAGTATGGAGTATATAATGTTATTTTTAATACAATAGATACTTCTTTTTGGTAGTATGTAAAAAAATTCTACATACTTCTCTTTTATATGCATATATGACGGTATTTTGAGTATATAGTGTAAATATTAGCACAGTAGCAATTTTTTTCATGAAACTTGTTTTGGTCTATCTTAGATATAGTATATGAATATACTCAAACGGATAAACTATGACAAATACTTCCGTAAGGTGGTATATGAGACGTGGGTGTAGTTACACCCGGGAGTAGAAAGCATTTTTATATTTATATATATATGTATATATATATATAGCGCTATTTGACTCACTCGGAGTAGAATAGTTATTCTACACCCACCCCGTATCTTTTTTTTGAACCGTAAAGAATTTTTACGTCACGTAAATTTTGCCGTACTTCGTAAGTTCATAGAAACGTAAGAAAATATTAACATCACGTAAAACTATATATATGTGGCATATAAAAAATATTACATAAACTACGCAATTTTACCTATTTTTACACTATTATGACTTATATATTGCATTTTTTATGTAGATTTTTTAGTTATAGAGCAAAATAAATGTAATTATTTGGATCACAAACATATTTTCTTTCATAAATACAATGTAAAAAACCTCGGGTGCAAAATATCCTACACCTGGGTGCAGAATAGGGTTTCCCTATATATATATATATATATATATATATATATATATATATATATATATATATATATATATATATATATATATATATATATATATATATATATGCATTAACAGAGATATGGTGCAACACCGTGGAGGTGGTAATCGGTGCCGTCTGTGTGCTTCAAGATCTGTGCACATGCGTCGTCCAAACTTTGCCTCTAATTCTATTATTGATATTTCACAGCTCGCTAGTTATTTCCTCTTTCATCTAATGTGGTCCTGGCAAAGGCCCGTAGCCTGCATCGTAGCCCGATGGAGAATCTTTTTCCTAGCCGGTCGCTCTTTCTCTCCGCTCCCGTGACCTTTATCCTCTCCCATCTCTTCTCTTGCCCACCATAATTCCTCCTCACGAGAGCCCATCCCACGCCACCCCACGTTCTCGAGCTCCTCCCGTGACCCCTCTATCTTCTCCATTTCGTCTCATCTTATCCACCGCACAGCCTCAAACTTCCTCCACGAATCCCGCCGCCTCCACCAGCCGGATCCCCTCCATCTCCATCGCCTTGCCAGCGCCGCCGGCGCCAGGCTCCCCATCAAGCGCGCCTGTGAGGTGCTCTCACAACACCTCCACGGCGCCATCAGGCGAAGGGCGGCCGGCATCCAGGTGGACACCGCACGCTCGCCGTCCGGCCTGCTGAGGCACCGTACGCGACAAGTGAGGCGTCGGGCCAGGACGTCACCGCCGAACGTCGCCTCGATCCAGCTCCTCCTGCCCCCGCACGCCATCTGAGGCCGCCGTCCCCGGCCGCTGCCGCGCGCGTCCCCGGCCGCCTCAACGTCTCGGCCCCGGCAGCATCCTTCCCGGCGGCGGCGCGTCCTCGGCCGCGTCCTTCCTGGCGGCGGCGCATCCCTGCGGGGATCCGGATGCGTAGGGGTCGGGCACACGGCTAGGTGCGGCATCACCGGCGGCCACCGCGCTCCTGGGCCCGGTGCGGCGTCACCGGCGGCCACCGCGCTCCTGGGCCCGGTGCGGCGTCACCGGTGACGTCCGGCCCGCCCGCCTGGCACCACGGCCGCGGCCGCCTCTGCTTCCGTCCTCGCGCCATCATCCTATGAACACCCCTCTTTTTCGATCTGGTTTCAGAGGCGGGAGTTACGGGCGTCTCTCTCCGAAACCGGAGGTCATAGCGGCCAGCACCGGATCACGTCTTCGTTGGCACCGAAAGTTGGAGAACCCGGCATCGGAAGTTGGAGGACCCCAACCTACGCACTTCCAAGGTCCCCGTCGGCATCGTTCTGTAGCATCCTCGAGAGCCAGGCTAGACAAATCCCAGATATCCATCTGATATATGCCTAACCTCGATCTCGAGAGCCAACAGTTGAACATTCGGAAACACAACAGTGACTCTACGACTCAAAGGAATATTATACAAACTCTTAGTAGAGCGAAGATAGCAAATATTAAAGCAGTGGTCACTGACCCAACAGTATACCAAACAACAAAAGAAGATTATGTTATGCTACATAACAAGAACCAAAAGGCCTAAGAGGCCATAACATAAGAGACGTCCCGCCCATCGATTCCAGGCTGCTGCCCTGGAACCCCGATCTACTCGTCGATATCCATGTAGAAACCATCAATGGAGTAGGAACCTTCACCTATCCAAAAATTGCACAAGGCTGAGTACAAGAGGTACTCAACAAGACTTATTTAACCCGTTATATATCTGCCCGTTCATAAAGTATGAATGAAGTCTCTGCGTAAAACCATCTTTATTTTCAAATCGAGAAAGGAGAGAATCTAGCATCAGTAGACTTTTAAAATGGGGTAAGTAGGTAACCCCTCGGACTTCATCTTCCATCTTCTGTAGCCACCAGGATGTCATCGTTTGCACCACCCACAAGAATCACCCCCTCGCTCAACCCGAGGAAGCAATCCTAACCACCCTTAGTTGACATTTTTATGATTAGTTTTAAGTTGTCTATGATCACCGAAATAAGGTACAAAGTCGTCCATAACCGTGGGCACGACTTTCCGAAAAGATTTACCCTGCAGGGGGTGTATCTATCCACACGCGCCAACCAACCGATACGCCAGACATTAGCAATCTACCTGGGAGTGCCGGCTGGAGAGTTGGCCACGACCTTTCCCAAGCTTCGCCTATGTCCATGAGCCTCAACAGTAGGTCAGACCGCCATCTCAGCGATCCCTAGTGCGGTTTGCCAGGTTCAAGATCAGAGCATCACACTCTCCTGACCCGAGCCCTAATTTTCTCCTCAAACCATTTTACCGCACACGCAAATGGAATACTCGAACTAGTGGCTTCACGTAGTAGGCTAGGTAAGTTGGAGTCGAGGGGGAAATGAATACCCCATGTGGATGCACGAATAGTCTTGGTTCCGAACCCAGGAACTCAGTTCCTATTGTCGACGAGAACGGGACAACCCACCACAATCCCAATGTGGCCTCTCGTCCAAGTCTTTAACAATAAATAAATCTTGCATTCCCATTCCACCTCAATCTTCTCGACTGGGTAGGGAAAGAAACAACTAAGCAAGTCTAAGCGGCGATGCAACGCAAATGACACTCTATACCTCGACCAAAACATCTTTGAACCGTATGCATAACACAAGAATCAAATACTTTGGAAATATTATATGTGCAGATAAGAGGTTATGCTTGCCTTACTCTTCAGTAGCTGGGTATTGATCTTCGGAGGCGTTGCAAACACTCTCGGAATCAAATCCTATCGCGAAGAACCAAATACCGGAAAGGAATAACACAATCAATACAATATTGATGCAATGCACAATCACATGAATGACATGGCATTTAGGTTACCCTAGAGGCAAGCATTAATTAAATGGGTGTATAAAACATACCCATAATTAAAATTAGGGTTTATTAATGTGAGATTTATTCCATTATTTTTCACTGTACTAAATATCTATGGTTAAATAATAATTGAATAGATTTTATTTTGCTGAACATTTTGGTATAAAAATCATATTTTTTGATTTAAAATGAATTAGTTATGAATTTTCAAAGTTTAAATAATTTAATTCAAAATTATTTAAATAAATTGGCCCCACATGTCATACTTTTAATCATTTCAGAAAATAGTAATGGAAAATATTAAAACTCTGACATCATGGTCCCACATGTCATTTAATTAAACAATTACAGAAAAGGAAAAAATGATTTTCAGAAATTAAAAAGAGATGATGACGTCAGCTAACGTCATCAATGGCTGATCTGCGCTGCCGAGCACCAATCGCTCGATTTGGAGCGAGTTGGGATAAATGACTTGCGGCAATCGACGGAGGGGGTCGAGGCGGACCAACTGGTGGTGGCGCCGCCCCTCAAAGGTCACCGGAGTCCGCCCACGGCGCGGCGGAGCGGTGACCGGAGCTTCAGTCTGTCGGCCGGAAGAACCAGAGCGAACGGGAGAGAGAGGGAAGGTCCATGAGGACCAGTAGCTCACCGTGAAGCTCTTAGAAGGGTCGGGGAGTCGAGGGGAGGCCGAGGTTCGCCGGAATCCGAGCTCGACGGCGGCGGGCCGGCGGAGGTATTCGATTTTTTTCTCCAGGCTCCGGTCTTCTCGGCACCAACGACTCGAGGAGGAAGAAGAGGCGAACACGGCGCAGATCCTGAGCTTCTCGACGGAGATAGAGATGGCCGGAGACAGTGGCAATCGCCATCGACCCGTGGCTAGGGTTTCGGCGAGTTGGGGGAAGAATGGAGGAGGAGAAAGAAGCTAGGGTTTCCCTGGCGGCGACGGCGGGCTACAAGTAGGCCGGGCGAGGTCGACGGCGGGAATCGCGGCGCAGAGGCGCCGTCAGACGGCCGGGCGCACAACAGCGCACGCTCGCGCCGTCGGAAGGAAGAAGACGGCTCCATCTTCTGGAAAAACCCCTGGGAAATAAAATATTTGCCCGATTTCTTCACAAACAGGCCCCTAGTTGCTTATTTAAATAGTTTGGTGCTTTTCTGTAAAGAGAAAAATTTGCAGAAAAATACTAGGAGATTCAAAACTTCACAGGGAAGCCATTGGCAGCATTGGATTTTGAAAATTTGGAATATTTTGAGTTCACCAAAAATAACAAGAGTTTAACCTTTTCTTTCAAAAGAAAACATGTAAATTTTGAATGCAGTTTCTTATGCAAATTAAAGGAGATGCATGCAATGCTCAGAACACACCTTTTATTTCTATTTAGCAAACTTGGGATGTTACAGATCTACCCTCCTTACAAGAATCTCGCCCGAGATTCCTAGGTTTTTGAAAAGAAGTCGGGATACTCAGATCGGAGATGATCTTCGCGTTCCCAGGTTGCTTCCTCCTGAGAGTGATGAGACCACTGAACTTTGAGGAACTTGATGCTCTGATGATGAGTTTTACGCTCGGCTTCATCAAGGATACGGATAATATATTCACGATAGGTTAGATCCTCTTGAAGGTCAAGAGTTTCATGATCAACACCACGTATGGGATTTTTGAAGCAACGCTTCAGTTGGGAAACATGGAAGACGTCATGGACATCTGGAAACTTTGAGGGTAGTTCCAACTGGTAGGCAAGCTCTCCGCGCTTAGCAAGAATGCGATAGGGACCAACATAGCGAGGAGCCTGTTTGCCTTTGATACCAAAACAACGGACACCCCGAAGAGGAGTGACCCTGAGATTGGCATACTCGCCAACTTCATAGCGAACATCTTGATGATGGCTGTCATAGTAGCTCTTCTGACGAGACTGAGCTATTTTGAGACGCTCACGGATGATATTGACTTGATCTTCTGCTTCTTTGATGATATCTGGCCCAAAGAGTGATCTTTCACCAGTTTCGGACCAATTCAAAGGAGTACGGCATCTCCTGCCATACAAAGCTTCAAAGGATGCCATACCAATGCTAGATTGGAAGCTGTTGTTGTAACTAAATTCAGCGAATGGAAGACACTTGTCCCAATTCTTTCCGAAGGATAGGACACATGCTCTTAGCATGTCCTCAAGAATCTGATTGACTCGTTCTGTCTGACCACCGGTTTGAGGATGATAAGCAGTGCTATAGGAAAGATGTGTTCCCATAGCTTGCTGGAAACTGGACCAGAACTTGGAGGTAAAAAGGCTTCCACGGTCAGAGATGATCTTCTTTGGGATACCATGAAGAACAACTATCCGGGAGACATACAGATCTGCAAGTTGAATAGAGGTAACATCTTCTCGAATGGGAAGGAAGTGAGCAACCTTAGAAAGGCGGTCCACGACTACCCAGATAGCATTGTTTCCCTTTTGAGTCTTTGGAAGACCAGTGATGAAATTCATACCAACTTCATCCCACTTCCAGACAGGAACAGAAAGGGGTTGAAGGGTACCAGCTGGCCTTTGATGTTCAGCTTTAACGCGACGACAAACGTCACATTCTGCCACAAACTTAGCAATTTCTGGCTTCATCCGGGTCCACCGGAATCTTTGACGAAGATCCCTATACATCTTAGTGCCACCAGGATGGATAGAGAGAGGTGACTCATGAGCTTCCCGAAGGATTAGTGCTTTCAACTTCTGATGGTTTGGCACAACAAGACGGTCACCAAAGTAGACGGTATCTTTATCATCAAGGGAGAAACATTTATCCACTCCGCAAACAATGTTCTTCTTTATCTGGATAACTTCAGAGTCTAGCTTATGAGCAGCCCTGATCTTGTCCTCAAGAGAGGGTTTCACCTCTAGATTTGCGAGAAATCCACTAGGAACAATTTCAAGGTTGAGTCTCACAAATTCTTCATGGAGGGAGGGTTGAGCTTTCTTAAGCATCAGATTATTGCAGTAAGACTTTCGACTTAGCGTGTCAGGAACAACATTCGCTTTGCCAGGTTGGTAATTGAGACATCATAGTCCTTGATGAGTTCCAACCATCTTCTCTGTCTGAGATTCAGATCCGGTTGGGTGAAAAGATACTTCAGACTTTGATGATCCGAATAGATCTCGTAGCGATTGCCAAAGAGATAATGACGCCATTGCTTTAGAGCATGTACCACAGCAGACAGCTCTAGTTCATGGGTTGGATAGTTTAGCTCATGTGGTTTCAATTGCCGAGAGGCATAGGCCACCACATGACCATCTTGCATCAACACACATCCGAGCCCTTGAAGAGAAGCATCACAGAAAACAATGAAATCCTTGCTCGTATCAGGGAGGACAAGAACTGGAGCAGTAGTCAACTTTGTTTTCAATACCTGAAAGCTTTCTTCTGCCTTTTCTGACCATTCAAACTTCTTTCCTTTCTTGAGAAGATCAGTCAGGGGCTTTGCAATCTTCGAGAAGTTCTCAATAAAGCAACGGTAATAACCAGCAAGTCCGAGAAAACTCCGAATCTCTTTAGCCGATTTAGGTGTCTCCCAATCCAGAACAGCTTGAACTTTCTCCGGAATGACGGTAACACCATCGGCAGACACAACATGGCCAAGAAAGATAAGCTCTTTCAACCAGAATTCACACTTGGAGAACTTGGCGTAAACACGATGCTCACGAAGCTTAGTCAACACCAAACGCAGATGCTCTGCGTGTTCTTCTTCGGTTTTGGAGTAGATTAGGATATCATCGATGTAGATCACGACGAACTTGTCAAGGTACTCCATGAACACTGAGTTCATAAGCCGCATAAAAGTGGCTGGAGCATTGGTAAGACCAAAGGACATCACGGTATACTCATAGAGCCCATAACGAGTCTGAAATGCTGTCTTTGGAATGTCTTCCTCCCGGATTTTATTTGGTGATAACCAGACCTCAGATCCATCTTGGAGAAGACAGTAGCCCCAGATAGTTGGTCAAGTAGATCATTGATCCGAGGAAGAGGGTACTTGTTCTTTATTGTCACGACATTCAACGGTCGATAATCAACCACCAGCCGAGGAATGTTGGTGTCCCGCTTCTTAACAAAGAGTGCAGGGCATCCCCAAGAAGAGGTGCCGGGTTGGATAAATCCCTTTCCTTCCATCTCCTCTAGCTGTCTTTTTAACTCCACCAACTCTTGCTTGGGAATGCGGTAAGGTCCTTTGGAGACTGGAGCAGTTCCAGGAACCAACTCAATAACGAACTCCACACTTCGATCAGGTGGCATACCAGGCAACTCCTCAGGAAAAACATCTGGAAAATCACAAACCACCTGAACATCTTGGATTTCAAGTGTAGGTGAGGCCTCCATGGCACACAACTCTGAGCTTGGAAAAGATGTTGCCGAGGAAGGTACTGAGGAAGGAGACAAGTACCGAACAGTTTCACCGGAAGGATGGGTCATAACTACAGATTTGGCTGCACAGTCAATAACGGCCTTGTACCGTACCAGCCAATCCATGCCCAAGATGACGTCAAGGTCAGTTGACTTGAGGGCAATGAGGAAAATGGGATAAGGTAAAGAGCCTATAACAATGTTGGGCTCAGGGGCAGTCCAGATTGCCCGCCAGCGAGATCCCGGGGTGTTAATCTCCATAGAGATAGACATTTCCTCTAGAAGGATACCATGCTTTTGAGCAAACCCTTGCGATATGAAAGAATGCGATGCTCCGGAATCAAACAAAACTGTAGCTGGAATTGAGTTGAGGTGAATCGTACCAAGGATGACGCTTGGATCTTCTTCAGCAGCCTCAACAGTGATATGGGTCAGGCGACCACGTCCAGCACCAGATGGTTTAGCATCCTTCTTTGGCGGAGGTGTTCCACCACCAATGTTCCTTTGAGGACATCCCCAAGCATAGTGCCCGGGCTGACCACAAGTGTAGCAGATAAGTCCAGCTGGAGCAGCACCTGAGGGACGATAACCTTGCCCGCCAGCATAAGTCGAAGTAGCATGGGGTGCAGTTGGGCGAGGAGCATAACCAGCATGCTTGGGTGCATATGGGGCTCTTGGAACAGCGCTATATGGAATGAACACACGACGCTTCTTAAAGCCAGAGCCAGATGCACGAGGATGCCCGGAGACAGACTTCATAGCAGAATCCATTTCCTTCCTTCCATTCTCAAGGGTGATAGCCTGATTGTACAGATCCTGGAAGGTCTGGAACTTAAAGGGTAGCAGCTCATACTGAAGTGCTGGGTTCAGGCCCTTGCGGAATAGCTCTTGTTTATCCTCATCATCAGTAACATCTCGAGGGGCATAATGAGCGAGACGGGTGAACTCACGCCCGTAAGCCTCGATATTCAGCCTTCCCTGAGACAGTTCCAGGAACTCCTTTCTTTTGATGTCCATTACTGCCTTAGGGATATAGGCAGCACGGAAAGCAGTACGGAATTCTTCCCAAGTAACCTAATGTCCCAGCGCCTGCAACGCCAAGAAACCTTCCCACCAAGCGCCAGCTGCACCCTCTAACTGGTAGGTGGCGAAGTTCACACAGTCATTGGCTTGAACGTGGAGAGCAGCAAACTTACGCTCAATTGTACAAATCCAGTCATCAGCTTCAAGGGGCTCGTTGTATTCACCAAAGGTAGGAGGCTGAGCTTTAAGGAAATCTCCAAGTGTAGCACAGACATTGGGACGACGTTCTGTGTTCTGGGCCACACGCTCAAGGAGGCGTTCAGTATTCACACGGTTGTTCTCGATGTTGTGAAGAACCTGCGTCATTGTGGGAGGTGGCGGCAGTTCATCATCACCATGGTGTCGACTGCCACGGCCCTGGCCACGAGTACCACTTGACATCCTGATAGAATAAAAAAGAGACCACGAAGGTTAGATCCACCGGTAAACAGGATAGATGAAAGGATGTGGAAAAGTAACAGGATAACAACAATAAGGGATGGACCAGCAGTGAGAATTCAAATTGGGAAGAAGAATGATACATGCTTCAGCGGAATTGAAGCATAAAGAACACTCTGAGAATCACAACAAAAAATAAGTACGAAAGAACGCTACCCAACCTTCGAAATCCTAAGATTATGAAATATTAGATAAGATAGTAACCCTTTAGAAATCAAATCAAGAAAAGAGGCTCCAGGAATAGATTCATGGATAAGGAGAAAAAGCATCCTATCAAGATTTTTTTGTAGATAATTTTAGCTTTCAAATAGTTTTCACAAACACTATACTCAACATCGACCAGAAAAAAGGGTTTCCAACAGGCAGTCCTGCTCTGATACCAAAACCTGTAGCACCCCCGAGAGCCAGGCTAGACAAATCCCAGATATCCATCTGATATAAGCCTAACCTCGATCTCGAGAGCCAACAGTTGAACATTCGGTAACACAACAATGACTCTACGACTCAAAGCAATATTATACAAACTCTTAGTAGAGCGAAGATAGCAAATATTACAAGCAGAGGTCACTGACCCAACAGTACACCAAACAACGAAAGCAGATTATGTTATGCTACATAACAAGAACCAAAAGCTAAGAGGCCATAACATAAGAGACGTCCCGCCCATCGATTCCAGGCTGCTGCCCGGGAACCCCGATCTACTCGTCGATGTCCATGTAGAAACCATCAATGGAGTAGGAATTTTCACCTGTCCAAAAATTGCACAAGGCTGAGTACAAGAGGTACTCAAAAAGACTTATTTAACCCGTTATATATCTGCCCGTTCATAGAGTATGAATGAAGTCTTTGCGTAAAACCATCTTTATTTTCAAATCGAGAAAGGAGAGAATCTCGCATCAGTAGACTTTTAAAATGGGGTAAGTAGGTAACCCCTCGGACTTCATCTACCATCTTCTGTAGCCACCAGGATGTCATCGTTTGCACCACCCACAAGAATCACCCCCTCGTTCAACCCGAGGAAGCAATCCTAACCACCCTTAGTTGACAGTTTTATGATTAGTTTTAAGCTATCTATGAACACCGAAATAAGGTACCAAGTCGTCCATAACCGTGGACACGACTTTCCGAAAAGATTTACCCTGCAGGGGGAGTAACTACCCACAGGCGCCAACCAACCGATACGCCATACATTAGCACTCTACCTGGGAGTGCCGGCTAGAGAGTTGGCCACTACCTTTCCCAAGCTTCGCCTATGTCCATGAGCCACAGCAGTAGGTCAGACCGCCATCTCAGCGATCCCTAGTGCGGGTTGCCAGGGTCAAGATCAGAGCGTCACACTCTCCTGACCCAATCCCTAATTTTCTCCTCAAACCATTTTACCTCACACGCAAATGGAATACTCGAACTAGTGGCTTCACGTAGTAGGCTAGGCAAGTTGGAGTCGAGGGGGAAATGAATACCCCGTGTGGATGCACGAATAGTCTTGGTTCCGAACCCGGGAACTCAGTTCCTATTGTCGACGAGAACGGGACAACCCACCACAATCCCAATGTGGCCTCTCGTCCAAGTCTTTAACAATAAATAAATCATGCATTCCCATTCCACCTCAATCTTCTTGACTGGGTAGGGAAAGAAACAACTAAGCAAGTCTAAGCGGCGATGCAACGCAAATGACACTCTATACCTCGACCAAAACGTCTTTGAACCGTATGCATAACACAATAATCAAATACTTTGGAATTCTTATATGTGCAGATAAGAGGTTATGCTTGCCTTGCTCTTCAGTAGCTGGGTATTGATCTTCGGAGGCGTTGCAAACACTCTCGGAATTGAATCCTATCGCGAAGAACCAAATACCGGAAAGGAATAACACAATCAATACAATATTGATGCAATGCACAATCACATGAATGACATGGCATTTAGGTTACCCTAGAGGCAAGCATTAATTAAATGGGTGTATAAAACATACCCATAATTAAAATTAGGGTTTATTAATATGAGATTTATACCATTATTTTTCACTGTACTAAATATGTATGGTTAAATTATAATTGAATATATTTTATTTTGCTGAACATTTTGGTATAAAAATCATATTTTTCTGATTTAAAATGAATTAGTTATGAATTTTCAAAATTTAAATAATTTAATTCAAAATTATTTAAATAAATTGGCCCCACATGTCATACTTTTAATCATTTCAGAAAATAGTAATGGAAAATATTAAAACTCTGACATCATGGTCCCACATGTCATTTAATTAAACAATTACAAAAAAGGAAAAAAATGATTTTCAGAAATTAAAAAGAGATGATGACGTCAGCTGACGTCATCAATGACTGATCTGCGCTGCCGAGCACCAATCGCTCGATTTGGAGCGAGTTGGGATAATTGCCTTGCGGCAATCGACAGAGGGGGTCGAGGCGGACCAACTGGTGGTGGCGCCGCCCCTCAAAGGTCACCGGAGTGCGCCCACGGCGCGGCGGAGCGGCGACCGGAGCTTCAGTCCGTCGGCCGGAAGAACCAGAGCGAACGGGAGAGAGAGGGAAGGTCCATGAGGACCAGTAGCTCACCGTGAAGCTCTTATAGGGTCGGGGAGTCGAGGGGAGGCCGAGGTTCACCGGAATCCGAGCTCGACGGCGGCAGGCCGGCGGAGGTATTCGGTTGATTTCTCCGGGCTCCGGTCTTCTCGGAACCAACGACTCAAGGAGGAAGAAGAGGCGAAGACGGCGCAGCTCCTGAGCTTCTCGACGGAGATAGAGATGGCCGAAGACAGTGGCAATCGCCGGCGACCCGTGGCTAGGGTTTCGGCGAGTTGGGGGAAGAATGGAGGAGGAGAAAGAAGCTAGGGTTTCCCTGGCGGCGGCGGCGGGCTACAAGTAGGACGGGCGAGGTCGGCGGCGGGAATCGCAGCGCAGAGGCGCCGTCGGACGGCCGGGCACGCGACAGCGCACGCTCGCGCCGTCGGAAGGAAGAAGACGGCTCCATCTTCTGGAAAACCCCCTAGGAAATAAAATATGTGCCCGATTTCTTCACAAACAGGCCCCTGGTTGCTTATTTAAATAGTTTGGGGCTTTTCTGTAAAGAGAAAAATTTGCAGAAAAATACTAGGAGATTCAAAATTTCACAGGGAAGCCAATGGCAGTCTTGGATTTTGAAATTTTGGAGTATTTTGAGTTCACCAAAAATAACAAGAGTTTAACCTTTTCTTTCGAAAGCAAACATGTAAATTTTAAATGCAATTTCTTATCCAAATTAAATGAGATGCATGCAATACTCAGAATACACCTTTTATTTCTATTTAGCAAACTTGGGATGTTACACGTTCCCTCCTCTCCTTGCTGCTCCTCTAAATTTTCTTTATTTAGGATGTCACCAATGCTATTCTCTTTGAGACTTGTGATCGGTTCATCCGGTTTGGATTTAATATTGATCAGTTCATCGAGTGATTATGTGATTTTGGCACCGTCGGGTGCTGTACCTGTACTAGCCTCTTTCTTGATTTGTAGGCACCGAATAATTGTGCATGGGCTCCCTTTATTGTAAGATCTATAAGTCGTGTGGCACCGTTTGTGTAAGAGTAGGCACAGTACGATTCTCGTGGGCACCCGGCGAACCTCCATCAAGCGCGTCTCCATAGAGCCCCTCTGCTCCTGGCACCGGAGACCAGTTCATGCATGTATATTCCGAACAGTGTCCTGCAATCTTTTTGGATCAAATGCAAAACCGAAACAACCGGCCGGGTGTGCAAAATGGTTGCCAAAAATGTACTCACACACTTTTTTCTTTTGGATCGATGCACATGGCACCATGCGAAGAAACAGCAGGGGACCGGTTTCCGTTTTTGTTGGCCTAGCCATGAAAGGAAGTAATCCCCATTCCTCTTTGGCAATTCCCTCCAAACAACTCACCCAAAAAGAAATCTCTCTCAATATTCGGCACCAATCTCAAAGCTTTGAACGGTGACGATAGCAATCACCCTAGTTATGCAACATACAAAAGCTGCGCCCTATATATATATATAGGCATAAACAGAGATATGTTGCACCATCATGGAGGTGGTAATCGGTGACGACTGTGTGCTTCAAGATCCGTGCACATGCGTGGTCCAAACTTTTCCTATTTTTCTTTTGTTGATTTTTCAGAGAGTCCTTGTTATTTCCGCTTTGGTTCCAAGTGGTCCTAACTGATGAGGCGTAGGGCTAGTACTGCAGGCGTAGACCACTACATGATTCTCTCCCGTGAGGCCGTGACCCCCAACTACCCCAACCCCACGTTCCAAGTGCCCATCCCGACTTTGATTTCTCCTCTCACCCCATCCCATCATCTCTCCTCTCACTGGCGGTGGAAGCCTCCGTCGATGCCGCTCTGGTGGATGCGTCGGCACCGGATCCCGTCCACGCCGGCACTGGGGCCCCGTACTGCGCGCCCAGTCCCCTCCTCTTGTAGTGCCACCTCATTGCTCCGCCGCCGCGCCTCCGACCGGATGCGTGAGGTCGGGGAGTTTTCCGTCGCTGCCGGAGGAAGGGGATGGCGGTGGGATGCGGCGCCAGGCCGGACAGCAGCAGCACCGGAGCCGGACTGCATATGGTAGGCGTGGGCGGTAGCGCCATCTGGGGGAGCTCGGTCGGCGTCCTGATCTGAGCGAGGTTGCAGTCGTGGAGGTTCACTTCATCCTCCTGAAGGAGATATGCCCTAGAGGCAATTAATAAAGTGTATTCTTTATCATATCTCGTTTGTTCATAATAGGTTTTTGTGTCATGCTAGAACCGTATTAAGCGGAAACATTAATACATGTGTGATACGTAAACAACCAGGTCCCTAGTAGCCTCGACTAAGACTAGTTTCGTTGCGCGATTGATGATCGAGGTTTCCCGGTCATGGGCCATGGCGCCGGTCGACAATGGGAGTCATATCGTTGGAGAACGATGTGATGGACATAACCAGATTTGGAGGACGTAGTCGTTACGCCTTTGACCGTTAGATCAACTCTTATTGTTATTCCTGAAAGATACTTTGATCGCACCAAACGTTGTATCTTATATAGTATGACAATAACGGTGATACTTTTGGGTATCGGAAAGGAGTAGTTGAGACGAGGGGTCAAGAGCGGGATTTGCCAGTCCGCATAGCAGGATAGATACTCTCGGGCCCACTCGGTGAGATCATGTCTAATGAGCTTGCAAGCATGTGAGTAGGTCACGGAGACATGTGATCATGGACGAGTAGAAGATAGTGTTGTCGGTAACGAGGTCGGGATTAGGTATGGAGATATCTATGGAACGACGCTCGGACATGCTAAGTATCGCTATGGCAAAAGGTTTAAGACTTTCCGTTCAGGTTTGATAGATGAAAGTCATTCGTTATATCACAGGGATTGATTCATGGGGTCCAGGCCTACGAGTTAGTCGTTGATCATAGAGGAGTCTTGGGCATACCTGTTATTATATCGAACCGCTAGGGTAACACACTTAAGGGGCTTCGACAAGACAACCGGAAAGGAAAGAGATCACCGGGAGCGTCCCGGGAGGGGTCCGGTGGAGATCGGGTAGCGCCGAAAGAGTTTTCGGAGCTAGGAAAAATTATATATATTATGTTTGATATTAATTAGTGTAATTAATATGCAAATATGATTTTATATATTTATTTTCGAATTTATTTAGGCTGATTTCCCTAAATGGGCCTTCTGGTCGAAAGAAGGCCCAAGAGGGGGAAAATCCCCAAGGGGATTCGGTGGGGGCTTGGGTGGCCGACCCAGGTGGGCTAAGAGGCCCACCTGGGGGCCGTCGCACCATGGCTGGCCGCACCAGGCATGTGGGGATAGTCCCATATTGCCTGGTGAGGAGGTTGGCTCCCCCCTGGGAGCCTATATAAGAAGGGGCACCCCTGGCCTTTTAATTCACCAATTAATTCCCAATTTCTCTCTCGATCTCGTAATTCCCTTGTCGGAGTCGCGCCGAAAAGAGGAGGGGGATCTCTTCCACCATAGCCCGCTGCCGCGCTGCTGGTGTTCCGGTCCAAGTCTTCCGCTGCTCGTCATGGACTGGAGCTTCGGAGGCCGTCGTCTCCACCGTACGTGTGTGACGCCCTGCGAGGTGCTGCGCTAGCGGTACTCGGAGGTCTGCTTCCTCTACACGACCTTGAGGTCGGCTTCGTCGGTCTTCATCGACAACGTTTGTGCGGGAACGTAATCCCTTCTTTCGGTCTACAAGGGTACGTATTCCGATCTCCATTCGTATTACTATATCTGCATAGAATAGATCTTGGCATGCTTTTAGGATATCGTTGGTAAGAAATTTTTTGTTTTCTGCACACGATCCCCTTCAGTGGTATCAGAGCCGGTCTATCGTAGATATAGCTGTACGCTGTTAGAACCCGTGTTCTGCACGGGGGCACCGTTCCTGTTATTTGCTACCCTCTAGCGTGCACTTGTGTCTTCCAGCGGCATTGAGTTGATGAAGCGGTTACCCGTACGCTTACGCGAGACTGGTTCCACTACTGACATACGGCTTGTACCGTATATGTGGCTGGCGGGTGTTAGTTTCTCTCTCTTTAGTTGGTCTTTGCATTTTCAATGGAGGGCCCGAAAGGGATGCTTAAATATGCAATTATTGGATCGTTGTTGTGGTCATAAGGTTCGTAGGTATGAAGCAGTTCTATTTACGAAAGCCCCAAGCTACGTAAAATATGTAAAAGATAAAGTAGAAGCGTCTAATTTTATTTTGCAGGGGCTATGTGATATGGTCAAGGTAGGTTTATTAAATTGTTTATACACAACGGGCACCAAGAAGACCATGTCGCAATGGACTATATCACATTGCATTACATTTGATGTTTTGTGTGCATCTTATATTGTGTGATTGTATATATAGTATATATTAGTTACACGGCGGTAGCTATATAAGATGATCCCTTCAAAATACCACTAGTGTTCTCCCTCCAACGCGCACCACCAAGAAAGTTCGCATAAAGTGATGAGGCAGGCCGTGATGATCGGGTGTCAGACATCTCGCCGTTCGCATAAAGTGGGTGTAAGTCATGTTGCACAAGCGTCAGCGTGGAGGTCTTTGGTGGCGAGCCTAGCATATTCAGAAATATGGCCTCGGAACAGGAAGACCGAAAGGTCGAGCACGAGTCACAAAATTGGTGTGGCGGACTTTTGTCTACTCTTGAAGTTGTGCCGCCGGCTCTGATGATAAGGGGTGGTGCAATGGATGGGGGTCGTGTAATCACTTAAACGACCAGGAGGGATGTTCGTTTGAGTGGGAGTTATGTTAGTTATTTTCTAAAAATACTATAACTCAAAATTATTATGAACAAAGTCTTATGTTGTTGCAAATTCCATTGTAGATGCCTCACCCCTCCTTTAACCTAAACTTGTTCATTGAGAAAGAGAAGCTTAAGACCGATGGGTCTAACTTCGTATCCTGGTTCCGCGACCTGAAGTCCATCCTTGAAACCCACAAGGTGGCCTACATCCTTGATGCCCCCTTAGGTGATCTTCCAAGCACCGCCCCGGAAATCGAAAGGATTGTCCATAAGGTAAAGGCGGAGATTTCTTTTTATGTCCAGAGTGGCATGCTCTTTGCCATGGAGGCTGACCTGCAAAACCGCTTCATGAACAAGGGTGCTTATGATATAATCACTGAACTCATGATTGTTTTTGCACGACAAGTCAAGGCTGAGAGGTACGAAGCATCTGTGCTTTTCTTCTCAGCCCAGATGGAAGAGCACGGCAACATTAGTGAGCACTTGGCCAAGTTGTTTGGCTGCGCTCAGCTTCTGAGTGATCTGGGAAGTGTGATCCCAGAAGAGGTGGTTATTGATAGGGCGCTGATTTCTCTGCCCCTAGCTATAAGAACGCCATCATGGACTACGACATGAAAGGGACGTCAAAACCCCTGTCGGAAATCCTGAAGATGCTCGAAGTGGCCGAATTAGAAATCAAGCTGAAGAAGATGGTGGTGACCATCGGATCACCTGAGCACAACTGCCCCAAGTACCTGGAGGATAGGAAGTCTGGCAAGACGGTCAAAAAAGAGTAAGGTATATTTGATATACATGTTATAGATGTGTACCTAACATCCGCCCGGAGCAACACGTGGGTATTTGATACTGGTTATGTTGCTCATATATGTAACTCTCAGGAGGAGTTACGGAATAGATGGCGGCTGGCGAAGGATGAGGTGACGATGCGCGTCGGCAACGGATCGAGAGTCGACGTGGTGGCTGTCGGCACGCTCCCTCTGCATCTACCATCGGGATTAGTTTTGATTTTAAATAAGTGTTATTTTGTGCCATCCTTGAGTGTAAACATTATAAGTGGGTCTTGCCTGTTGCAAGACGGTTATTCATTTAAATCAGTGTCAATCAATTGTGCTATTTATATGAATGATATCTTTTATGTTGATGCTCCCGAGAATAACGGTTTATTCTTCTTAAATCTCGATCGTAGTACTCACATCCATAACATAGAAGTCAAACGGATTAAGTGTAGTGATGATACCGCCATGTATATGTGGCATTGCCGTCTTGGTCATATTGGTGTAAAGCGCATGAAGCAACTCCACTCCGATGGACTTTTGGACTCGTTGGATTCCGGATCTCTCGATACATGCGAACCATGCCTTATGGGTAAAATGACCAAGACACCGTTCAAAGGTTTCGTTGAACGGGCGTCGGATTTGTTGGGGATCATACGTACAGATGTGTGTGGACCGATGAGCGTTTCGACACGCAATGGTTATCGTTACTTCGTCACCTTCACTGGTGACTTGAGTAGATACGGTTATATCTATTTGATGAAACACAAGTCTGAAACTTTTGAAAAGTTCAAAGAATTCCAAAGTGAAGTTGAGAATCAGCTTAATAGAAAAATCAAGCACCTCTGATCCGATCGCGGTGGCGAGTACTTGAGTTTTGAGTTTGGCACACATCTGAAGAGTTGTGGCATAGTACCCCAACTTACGCCAGCCGGAACACCGCAGCGTAACGGCGTGTCCGAGCGACGTAATCGTACTTTACTGGATAGTGTTCGATCTATGATGTCTCTTACCGATTTGCCAGTGTCCTTCTGGGGTTATGCGTTAGAAACAGCCGCATTCATTTTAAATAGGGCTCCGTCCAAATCCGTTGAAACGACACCGTATGAATTATGGTATGGCCAAAAGCCTAAGTTATCATTTCTGAAGGTTTGGGGTTGTGAGGCGTACGTTAAGAAACTACAGCCCGACAAACTCGAACCGAAGTCGGAGAAAGTCATCTTTGTAGGATATCCGCGGGAAACCGTTGGGTACGCCTTCACAACCAAGCTGAGGGCAAAACTTTTGTTGCGAAGACCGGTACCTTTCTAGAGAAGGAGTTTCTCGCGAAAGGAGTAAGTGGGAGGAAGGTAGATATCGATGAGATCGTTGATCCTGAACTCGAGATTCCGAGTGGCGCAACAGAAGCAATTCCGGAAACGTCCTCCGTGGAAGGAGTGGGAGAAACTGTCGAGGAAGGTATTCTACCCCGTAGGTCTGGTAGATCTCGGATCGCACCAGAATGGTATGGCAACATGGTTTGCACCGTCATGTTATTTGAACAAGACGAACCTACGAACTACAAGGAGGCGATGGCGAGTCTAAGTCCGAGAAATGGCTTGAAGCCATGAAATCCGAAATAGGATCCCTGTATGATAAGAAAGTGTGGACTTTGATGGATATTCCCGAAGGGCGCAAGGTCGTCGAGAATAAATGGATCTTTAAGAAGAAGACTGATGCTGATGGTAATGTGACCGTCTATAAAGCTCGGCTTGTCGCAAAGGGTTTCCGACAAGTTCATGGGATTGACTACGATGAAACTTTTTCACCGGTAGCGATGCTTAAGTCTATTCGGATTTTGTTAGCCGCAGCTGCCTATTATGATTATGAAATCTTGCAGATGGACGTCAAAACAACCTTCCTAAATGGAAACATTGAGGAAGAGTTGTACATGGTACAACCGGAAGGTTTTATTGATCCAGGGAATGCTAACAAGGTGTGCAAGCTTCAGCGATCCATCTATGGATTGAAGCAGGCATCTCGGATCTGGAATCTTCGCTTTGATGAGGTAATCAAAGGTTTTCGATTTATCCAAAATTTTGAAGAGACCTGCATTTACAAGAAAATGAGTGGGAGCTCGGTTGTGTTCTTAGCACTTTATGTGGACGACATATTGCTGATTGGGAATGATGTGGAACTTCTGAATAGCGTGAAGGAATATTTAAACAGTAAATTTTCCATGAAGGACTTAGGAGAAGTTGCGTATGTTTTAGGCATAAAAATCTATCGTGATAGATCAAGGCGCCTATTAGCACTGAGTCAGAGTACTTATCTTGATAAAATACTGAAGCGTTTCGGTATGGAGAAGGCAAAGAAGGGTTCTCTGCCGGTTATCAAGAATAAGATATTGCGGAAGGCACAGTGTCCGGTGACGGAACTGGATAAGGCCAATATGACTAAACATCCTTATGTTTCAGCCATAGGATCGATCATGTATGCAATGTTGAGTACTAGACCGGATGTGGCATTAGTTCTAACTTTGACAAGCCGGTTCCAGAGTAATCCTGGAATGCCGCATTGGATAGCTGTTAAGAGCATTCTTAAGTATCTCAATAAGACAAAGGAAATGTTCCTTGTGTATGGTGGCTGCGATGAAGAACTTGACGTAACGGGTTACGTAGATGCAAGTTTCTGCTCAGACCCCGATGACTCTAAGTCACAGACAGGTTACGTGTTCAAGGTGAATGGAGGCGTCGTGTGCTGGAGAAGTGGGAACCAACCCATAGTCGCACAATCTACAATGGAGTCGGAGTATATTGCTGCTTGCGAAGCCGCGAATGAAGCTGTGTGGCTGAGGAAGTTCGTCATCAAACTTGGAGTGTTCCCGAGCGTGCAAGACCCCGTGATCCTCTTCTGCGACAATACGGGTGCCACTGCGAACGCCAAGGAGCCAAGGTCTCACTCCACCGCCAAACACATTCTCCGACGCTTCCATGTGATACGTCAGGGGGCCGGCGCACCATGGCTGGCCGCACCAGGCATGTGGGGATATAGTCCCACATTGCCTGGTGAGGAGGTTGGCTCCCCCCTAGGAGCCTATATAAGAAGGGGCACCCCTGGCATTTTAATTCACCAATTAATTTCCAATTTCTCTCTCGATCTCGTGATTCCCTTGTCCGAGTCGCGCCGAGCAGAGGAGGGGGATCTCTTCCACCATAGCCCGCTGCCGCGCTGCTGGTGTTCCGGTCCAAGTCTTCCGCTGCTCGTCCTGGACTGGAGCTTCGGAGGCCGTCGTCTCCACCGTACGTGTGTGACGCCTTGCGAGGTGCTGCGCTAGCGGTACTGGAGGTCTGCTTCCTCTACACGACCTTGAGGTCGGCTTCGTCGGTCTTCATCGATAACGTTTCTGCGGGAACGTAATCTCCTCTTTCGGTCTACAAGGGTACGTATTCCGATCTCCGTTCGTACTACTATATCTGCATAGAATAGATCTTGGCATGCTTTTAGGATATCGTTGGTAGGAATTTTTTTGTTTTCTGCACACGATCCCCTTCACCTCCTAGATGCGTTTCTGGTCCGAGCCCGGTCAACGGCGGCATCCGCATCGCCATGGCTCCGTTTTGGTGGTCTCCAGCCCCGACGCATCTCCGACAACATGATTCGGTGGTCCTACGGCCTCCACCTCGAGCGCGGCGCCTTCCGTCATGCCGCGGAGGGCACCGAAGGCATGAAGAGGAGGCACCGGAGCCCGTGCTGGAGGCACCAGAGCCCGTCCTTGGAGGCACCGGACACCATCCCCTGCTCCGGAGGCTCGCATCCAGCCGCCCGTTGCGGCACCGTGGCCGGATGCAGCGGCACCGGAGGTTTTTCATTTTTCGATCTTGCCTTTTGTACTTCCCATGGATCTTGTTTGTTGACTTTTTCATTTTTTTGATTTGATTTGCTCCTTCGATCTGGATGCAAAACAAAGACCTCTTTTAGTGGTTTGTTTTTGTAGTTTCTATATATTCCAGTACTCCTTTCCCAACTCGAATTGCAACTTCCTCCACCGTCCGCCATGGCTATGCTGCACTCGAGCTGCCCTGATCGCTGTTGTTGTTCTGATCGCTGCTGCTGATTGAAAAGACTGTTAAAAATTTATATGCTCCGTCTAATTGATCACGAGGCACTGTTTGCTATATTTGCATGCACCGTATAAATATATAGAATTGCAAAGAATTATACTCTAGAGTTAGACACCGAATGATTTATTGCATGTTTATGAGATGAATTTATTGTATGGTGCCTGTACATCAGAGGGAAATGGATGCATTGTTGATAAAAAAAGTAAACGTGAAACAAAGGTTGCAAACTGTGCATCGGCCGGGTGTGCCAAATTATTTGGATTGATGCATATGACACCATACGACGCATGTGAATCAGGGGACCAGTTTCCGTTTTTGTTGGCCTAGCCATGAAAGGAAGTAATCCCATTCCATTTTGGTAATTCCCTCCAAACAACTCACCTAAAAAGGAACCTCTCTCAGTATTTGGCACCAATCTCAAAGCTTTGAATGGTGCCGATAGCGACCACGCTAGTTATGCAACATACAAAAGTTATGCCATATATGTATATTATATATATATAGAAAATACTATCTATGTTGCAAGGCGTTCTTTGCCTCCAATTCTTTTAGGGATTTTTCAAAGACACTATATTATTTCTACTTTGGTCTAAAGTGATCTAAACTAGGCACTAGCTATGCAGCATAGCTGTGTTGGAGAGAGAAATTTGACCATGCTCGTTGTCATCCACCCCACAATTATTATATCCCGTGACGCCCATCCACCCATGTTCTCTCCGTGCCCACCCGACTCCCTCCTCCATCTTCCTCTCAATCCCCTCCCATTTTTCACATCCGACACCGTCCCTCCCTCTCCCTGATGAGGATATATCGGTGGATTATGATGATTATCCATGTTTAAACTGGAAGGAAATACTAAACATGATCGATGATTATTATAAGGTGAACTCATTCCTAGTTGGATATGATACCATGAATTATAAGAATGTTATACTGCCTAAGTTATTATGTTTATGTATCATTAGGTTTGAGTTGATGGAGATAATGGCGAATGGAGAAGAAGATGTGGGCAAGGAATGGAGGCTGTTGACAAACATCAAGGTGGCTAGCACGAGGGAGGCGAGGGAGGAAGTGGAGCCATCACGCGAAGAAGGGATGCTGCAAACAAAGAAAGATCCTTTCCAATTCGGATTCAAGATTTGTTCAGATTCGGTTCGGACTGACAGAAGTCCTGAATTTGAAACGGACGTGGATTCTTTATACGGACTCCAAATAGAGCAAAGAAGCACAATCTGAAAAGGCTATTTGAAGGGCTTTCCAATGGGTCCGGCCACATGCCCCGGTTCGGCTCGGACTGGGCGCGGTGACCGCAACAAGTCACGAGTTGTTTTCTGCCTGTTTCCAAACAGAGTCCGTTAAAGTTAGGAAAGTTAGGTTTTGACTCCAACACAATGTTGGACGTCCAGCAGCCTTTATAAGGCTTGTAATTTCGTGGCTTTTAGGTTTAAGACCACGTTTAAACATAAACCCTAGATTGGATTGCTAAGCATTCATCTATATTCGAGTTCCTCTGTGTTGCGCTCAGGAATTCAACCTCTCCACTGTGTTGCGCTCTGGAGATTATTATCCGAAGTTTGAGTGTGATCTGTTGTTCCACTGGGAATTAGTAGATTGCAAAACCGCTTCGTGGTCGGCGGCTACGTTGCATCGGTGTGAGGCGTCGCGAATATCCATTGGGTTGAAGAGCTGTTGCATTGGCAACGGGGGAACAGCCGGAGAGTTCGTCGGATTCTCGCAAGTTATCTTCCACCATCATCCATCTACCCACCGCTCACTGAGAAGATCGGGCCACCCCTTATCATCTTGGTATCAGATTTCCAGCGTTTTACTCGGTGAGCATCCACATATCCATCCCCGTAGATTTTACTATTTTTCGTCCTATCCAGAAAAAGCCCCACAAAAATATTTGCCATAGCCTTAGATCGCATCGTTTCATCGAGTTTAGTTGCTGATCGTGTGTCCTTTTGCGTTGTTTTTCCTTCTGATCTAAATTGTAGTTGCTTCAACGTTATTTGTCAGTTTGTTTTGTCGTTGGAGTCTTGTCAGATTCGTTTCAGCAAAAGAAGTAAAAAAAAAAAGAGGAAAGAGAAGTCTTGACCGATTTGGTTTCCGTTCAGTTTTTTGTGCGACACTCCTAGGTCCTGTCGTTGTGTCCGTGTCGAGGTGTGTCTGTGTCCTTTTTTTTCCTTAGTCAAGTTCGTGTCTAATTTAGTTTCCTTAGGTGTTTCCTTTTCCGTGTATTTCCATTGATAAACTTAGGTATAAGCCTGTCTATTTTTGTGTAGAACTTTCCTACGAGACTAGTAATTTCTATGCTCTTTGGGCTGCTCATATAGGTTGGAAAGTGCATTATTTTGGCAGTCTATTTTATTTGCTCCTGTGAAATATTTGTGTGGCCTAGTTAAACAGAGAAAAAGGGAGAAAAAAAAGAAGAGAAAAAGAAAGTTCTGAAATTGCTGTAGCTACAGTACCAACCGAAAAAGAAAAAAGAGGCCAGAATTTTATTCATATCAGTCTGTTTGGAGCATTGTTTGCGAATTATATTCCTGCCTTGCACTAGTAGAATTGAGCAATCTTGTGCCCTTAGTATTGAGCTTTTGCTAGCGTCTCTCCTGTGCATTGCAACACGAGCATTATTCCGACATATATCATTCTTAGCTCATTTTCAGAGTTGCAATTGCCCCATTTATCTCCACCGTGTGCGTTTCCGAGTGTCTCTTGTGTCATACGATCAGCACTAGGCTTTGTGAATCGGTTTTGTTAGGTATCCCAACCAAGCTCCACCAAATACCCTGTTTTGTTGTGTGACACTTTGATACCCATAATATTCGCTTCACCCCATCCGTGCACGTACTGCCCTACGAGTGGTAAGCTTTACTATTCACTTTGGAATGGTAAGATACACAATTTCTTTCGGTCTTGAGTGAGTTGAGAGTTTCCCACATATATACATATTTGTGTTGTTTACTAACCATGGCAGAATACGAGGGTGATTTTGAAACTAGCAAACGCAAATTTTGCAGTGCAGCCTTTTGGAAAGAAGAAAGTCGTCCAATCCAAGGAAACGGTCTGTTCCACTTCAATGCCATTATTTGTGGACGAGTTGCTGCTGTAACCATTGAGAGATTCTCGTCTATTAATTTAGTCAGCATTGAAGTCGTTGAAAAGTTGCAGCTTAGTACATGTTACCTTTCAGAGCCTTATTTCCTAGCTTCTGCGTATGGTGCACTCCAAATTTCACACCAGGCTGAGGTTCCTATTACCATAGGACCGCACACCGAGGTTGTGGTATGTGATATATCTCCTGTGGCACTTGATTCTTGTCACATCATGTTGGGAGCACTGTGGTGGAGACAATTTAAAGCAAGTTGTCCACGAGGTGTTGATGGTTTGTCCATCATTTGGAACATGAGGAAGAGATACTTACAACCTACACCTGAAGATGATTTTCATGCATTTCATCTTGTTCGGAAGGAAAAGAAGAAAGAGTTTTTAATGTCAAAAACGAACAAGAGCATGGTTGTGGAGTGTCCGAATCTGAAAACTGTTGAGCTACTTGTGCATCAAAACCCATGTGAGAATGAGCGCCACATAGCCAAATTGAGTGAGAGTGTTATAAAAAGTGAGCTGTGTGATTCCACTAAACGTGAGGTTGAGTGCATCCACTTCGAGAGTATGAGAGAAAAAGATAACATGAGTGTAGTAGATGATAGGACATGTGAGGATATTTCTGCTAATGTAACTATCTCTCCTTCTAGTGTTGTTTCTTGTGATATGCAGGTTGCTTTTGAAGAAAGGGAGCCGTCAAGTCTTCAACCTGCATCACCACTAGAGGAACCTATTTCAGTGCCTACTACATCTGAGGAGTTTGCCATTGAAAAAGGTACTGATTTTGCGATGCAGCCAGCAAGCGCGTCACTTTGTGAGTATGATTCTTCGCTGACTGGTTCTAGTGATTTTATACACAAACATATTTCAGCATCATGTGATAATTTGCTAAATTCGAATTTCGATCATGTGGTACTGATTACACATAAAGAGATTCTTGCTAAAATACCACCAACTGATGTTTTGTATTACATTATGCTAGAAGCACCGCTTACCATGAGTTGTGCTATGAATAAGATTTCTGAACTTTCATTTGTAAATTCTAGCACCTATGCCAATTGTTTCGGATTATATTTAATTGGTGACTATAACATGAACGAGAATTTTTTGGTGGATCACATATGCATTACCTATGATAACATTGCTGAACTAAAACATTTTTCTTGCAATCATATATGCTCTGTGCCAAAATCTTTTTGCTTTGGGACAATACCTCATTATCATGATAATATGATGTCTTCTAGTCTAGTTGATGTACCTCAGCGAACAAAGGTAGCATCACCTTTGTTGGACTGTTCTGATCTTGCTAGATTTGCATATGATTATGCGCATCCGTCTTGTTTGTCCCAAACTGATTTATGCTTCACTTATATTTGCAAACCTAGTTGCATCTTAAGTACTGGAAATAATGGACATGACTATTTACCTGTTTGTGCTGCATGGTCATTGCTTTGTTCTACATATCAGAGTAGCGCAATTGAAGCATGGTATGACACATATGATGATTTGCATCGTTTGGATTGGTTTGACCTTGATAGCATGAAATTTGATCATCGATCTTCTGTGAGGACATTGGATTTAATACTGAATCATAAGATTTTATATATTTGTGTCTATCATTTTGATCATGATTCTATGAACTTCATTTATACTTGCAATTCTGATTGCTTATTGCTGAGATTTTCTTGGTTCCATTATGACAATTATATGTGCTATGCTCGCAATTTTCGTTGCATTTTGTCATTTGAAAATAATCATCCTATTTACAAACATGATACAACCTGCTATATATACATATACTCTGCGTACACGTTGTTCTTTTTGTTTCTTCCACTTTCAGCTTATCCAAAGCCGCGGACGGCTTTTCTTGAAGAAAGGGAGGATGATGAGGATATATCGGTGGATTATGATGATTATCCATGTTTAAACTGGAAGGAAATACTAAACATGATCGATGATTATTATAAGGTGAACTCATTCCTAGTTGGATATGATACCATGAATTATAAGAATGTTATACTGCCTAAGTTATTATGTTTATGTATCATTAGGTTTGAGTTGATGGAGATAATGGCGAATGGAGAAGAAGATGTGGGCAAGGAATGGAGGCTGTTGACAAACATCAAGGTGGCTAGCACGAGGGAGGCGAGGGAGGAAGTGGAGCCATCACGCGAAGAAGGGATGCTGCAAACAAAGAAAGATCCTTTCCAATTCGGATTCAAGATTTGTTCAGATTCGGTTCGGACTGACAGAAGTCCTGAATTTGAAACGGACGTGGATTCTTTATACGGACTCCAAATAGAGCAAAGAAGCACAATCTGAAAAGGCTATTTGAAGGGCTTTCCAATGGGTCCGGCCACATGCCCCGGTTCGGCTCGGACTGGGCGCGGTGACCGCAACAAGTCACGAGTTGTTTTCTGCCTGTTTCCAAACAGAGTCCGTTAAAGTTAGGAAAGTTAGGTTTTGACTCCAACACAATGTTGGACGTCCAGCAGCCTTTATAAGGCTTGTAATTTCGTGGCTTTTAGGTTTAAGACCACGTTTAAACATAAACCCTAAATTGGATTGCTAAGCATTCATCTATATTCGAGTTCCTCTGTGTTGCGCTCAGGAATTCAACCTCTCCACTGTGTTGCGCTCTGGAGATTATTATCCGAAGTTTGAGTGTGATCTGTTGTTCCACTGGGAATTAGTAGATTGCAAAACCGCTTCGTGGTCGGCGGCTACGTTGCATCGGTGTGAGGCGTCGCGAATATCCATTGGGTTGAAGAGCTGTTGCATTGGCAACGGGGGAACAGCCGGAGAGTTCGTCGGATTCTCGCAAGTTATCTTCCACCATCATCCATCTACCCACCGCTCACTGAGAAGATCGGGCCACCCCTTATCACTCCCTTTGGTTGAGGTCGCTGCAGCGCGACAGGAGCTGGGGAATCCATGGCCGGACGCGGCGGCACCGACCCCGCGACCTCCCGCCGTGCGCCGCCCCGGGTTCCTCCCTCCACGCCCCTCCGCCGTCCAACCTCCACGCCCTGCCGGCGCCCAACCTCCGAGCCGCCCTACCCACCTCCACGCCGCTCCTTCGCACGCCACCGCGCCCCTCCGCCATTGCGCCGCCACGCCCCTCCGCCATTGCGCCGCCGCGCGCCTCCACCACGCGCCGGCGGCAGCCGCGACCTTCCCCACCCCCACCGGCGGCCGCCGCGACCTTCCCCTCCCCCACCGGCGGCAGCCGCGCCCTTCCCCTTCCAGCGCCTCCAGCACGGCGCGCATCGCCGGCCAGCATGCAGCGGCACCGCAGGCCGGATGCAGCGACGCCGGTCGCCGGATGCGGTGGCACCGGATGCCATCTGTAGCAGCACCGGAGGCCGACCGGATGCAGCGTCGTTCGTCTACCTCGGATGCAAGATGTGCGCAGCGGCGACCTCAAGCACTGGCCCTCGCCGTGCTGGTGCGAGATGCGGCCGTGCCGGCCTCCACCGCGCGGAAGGTTAGCGGGCATACAGCAATGCATGTTCCCCTGAGGAAGGTTAGCGGGCTTACAGCCGCGATGCTCAAGATCTCTTGATGCAGGCGTCGCTCTGTTCCCCATTCTGGTGCCTGTTAGGGGTTTATCGGCTGTTGGGGAAAAGTTGATGGATGCCTTTAGGATCGATGGACTTGCGTGTGGTTCTTCCGATCCTCGATTCTGAGTCAGATAGTGCCTCTTCAAGTTTGAGTCTTGAGTTTCTGTCAGGAATCGCTCTTCTGATTTTTTGCTTGAAGCAATAGATGGTCTGTGCCATGCTGGTGGATAACAAACTATGAAGTACTGCATTTCGTAACTTCAGAAAGATATCATATATCTGTTTTTTACATTAAAAAAATTGCCATGTTGTTCCAATGTAATGAGCATCACAAGCACTTATTCATAACGTATTGAGCACCATTTATAAACTAGTATAGGCACAGAGCAATTTTCAATGGGCACCGTTCAGATTATATATAAATAAACAGCATCGTTCAACGACATCAAAACTGTCATTCATATTACATTACATATAAAGAAACGTTCGCGGCGGCACCAAAACGGAAAAGGATAACGTCTGACTGTATTTAAATGATGCTCTGTCCATGCTATTTTTGGGCCATGAAACGGGATTATTTTTTAGATTTTTAAGACCACGGGCCTTAGAATGTGGGTCAAATTGCTATATTTGTCGGACCTAGTGACGAAATGTGTCGTTCAAACTTGAAATGGTACCGTTAGCCAAAAACGTGCTAGTATCCGAAAAGGGCAGCCATGCATATGGCACCATGTGAAAGCACAAGACAAAAAATTGACATTTTCGTTATGCCTAGACACAAAAGGAGTTGCCCCATTCCTCTTTGATAAATCTTTTAAAACAAACCACTCAAAATAGAATCTATTCCAATATATTAGGCACCAATATCAAAAGAAACCAACGGTTCCGATTACATGCACCCTTGTTATGCAATATATATATATATATATATATATATATATATATATATATATATATATATATAGTAGCGCAACTTCCTAAGAGTAGAATAGTTATTGTACACCCACCCCGCATCTTTTAAACAGTAAAGAATTTTTACGTCACGTAAATTTTATCGTACTTCATAAGTGTATAAGAACGTAAGAAAATATTAACATCACGTACAAATTTATTTATGTGTCATATAAAAAATATTACGTAAAATACGCATTTTTACCTATTTTTACACTGTTATGACTTATATATTGCAGTTCTTATGTAGATTTTTTAGTTATGGGGCAAAATAAAAGTAATTATTAGGATCGTAAACAGATTTTCTTTTATAAAAACAATGTAAGAACTCTCGGGTGCAAAATAATTTATTTTACACCTGGGTGCAGAATAGGGTTTATATATATATATATATATATATATATATATATATATATATATATATATATATATATATATATATATATATATATATATATATATATAGGTTAAATGCTTTCTACTCCCGGGTGTAACTACACCCACGTCTCATATGCCACCTTATGGAAGTATTTGTCATACTTTATCGGTTTGAATATGTTCATATACTATATCTAAGATACCCTAAAATAAGTTTCGTCAAAAAATTGCAATTGTCCTAATATTTTACACTATATACTCAAAATACCGTCATATATGCATATAAAAGAGAAGTATGTAGAATTTTTTTACATACTGCCTAAAAAGAAGTATCTTTAGTATTAAAATAACATTATATACTCCATACTACATGTTACATACCTCCCGGTATGATAGATACTCCATACTCGCGTGAAACACACATGGGTGTAGTTACACCCGGGTGTAGTATGAATATGTCCTATATATATATATATATATATATATAGGGTAGCGCTATTTGACTCCCTGGGAGTAGAATAGTTATTCTACACCCACCCGTATCTTTTGAACCGTAAAAATTTTTTACGTCACGTAAATTTTGCCGTACTTCGTAAGTTTATAAGAACGTAAGAAAATATTAACATGACATAAAAATTTATTTATGTGGCATATAAAAAATATTATGTAAAATACGCATTTTTACCTATTTTTACACTGTTATAACTTATATATTGTATTTCTTATGTATATTTTTTAGTTATGGGGAAAAAATAAATATAATTATTTGGATCATAAACATATTTTTTTTATAAAAAACAATGTAAAAACTTTCGGGTGCAAAATAATTTATTCTGTACCTGGGTGCAGAATAGTATATATATGACACAATTTTTGTATGTTGCATAACTAGGGTAGTTGCTATCAGTACCATTCATTTGGTTTGAGATTGGTACCATATATATTATGGTTCTTTATTAGATTAACTCTTGAGAAAAAATACCAAAAAGGAATGAAGACTGCTTGTTTTCGTGCCTACACCAGCAAAATGGGAAACCGGTCCCCTCCTGCACATGGTGCTTGGTGCCATATGCATCGAACCAAATAATTTGCTTCGCATGCTATGCATCGTAGCATCAATCCAGTACCTATGCTATGCAAATTATTTGCAGGGCACCGTTCCTTAAGATTTTGCAGATTATTTAATCGTGCAAACAGTGCACATGTGCCAATGTGAAGGACGGGTCAAAATCATCAAAAGAAGAAATGGTGCTCATTTGGAATCCATCGGTGCCTACTATAGGCCACAAGCAGTGCTCAAAATATTATGATTCAGTGCTTGTACATATCAAAAATCATCCACGAGAGAAATTGCAAAGGAATCGTCTTCCGCCCAAGCACGGCGCACCTCAGACCGAGTACGCGCACTAGAGAAGAAGCTCATGCGGGGCGGAGGAGTTGAGCAGGAGGTGTCGAGGCGGACCAGCTCGATGGTATGTGTCGCCGCATCAAGACTCCGGTGTCCGGTGCCGCCGTCGCCTGGTCTGGTGCCACCGCATCTGGGCTCCGGTGGCCGGCGGACTGGACGACTCCGGAGGCGGCGACCGCTCGCCGCCAGGAGGGCCGCTCCTCAACTAGCAACGCCGTTGATCCTCATCTAATCGATTTATGGCCATGGTGGCCGGCGGGAGGATGGGGAGACACTGATCTTGCCTATGAGTTCACCGGCTGCAGCAACGACGGTCCATCAATCCTCGATCCTGGTCTAGTTTTTCCGTGTGTGGTGCAGGCCGCTGCAGTTCTGATGCCACTCGAGTGGTTCTTCAGATGGTTGTCAGTTTTTATTTTCAGTTCAGTTCCCTAGTTTAGAAGTTGGTCACATACTTTTAGTGCGGTTCTTTTTTACTGAAGTTTAGAGCCAATTGCAAGTTGCTGCTGCTAATATCTGAACTACGGCTATTTGGTGAACTGCTTGCCGGCCGTGGAGTCGTTTCCTGGTGCATCCACATTGTGGCCATAGCCAAATTTGCCACGTTAGCTCAGTTGGCAACGATGTTATATTGTGTGTTTCCTCTCCAATGTCCACGGTGCCAAATTTTCTATGACTGGGACCAAATGCTGGGTCTCATCTGTCTCTACACAAGAATAGCCTATGCCCTTGTACGAGAGAATGAAGGCAAGCAACAGTTTACAAGTTTTTATTCCATTCATGGATTTGGCGTCGGCGCAGCTACTTGCGTTCGCTCCCGAATATTTAGCTTTGGCTTCGATTGCCATCCGTCTGACAGTGATTCGCCAAATTTCTATTTGGCATCCACATTTGGCTACACACTGTGGTTGCCGTCCATCCCATTGATCCCTATTTGTTTTATCATGCTACTGTTGCAGTATTAATCATGGCTGAACTACGGCTATTTGTGAGGTTACGAAGTTTAGAAAAGATGGCGGTTCATTTGTAAAAATATTGTAAAGTTCTTAAAGAATCTGAAGTTCACATTGGACGGTCGAAGTTTAGGAAAAAAATTATCTACCAAAATTCATTTATAATTTTTTTGTGAAGTTCACTTAAATAAATCTGAAGTAAACTTACGTGAATTTTCAAAGTTAAGCCAAAAAAATTATTTTTAATTTCTTTTTGTGAAGTTCACTAAAAAAAGGAGAAGTTAACTTCCGCGAAGTTTCGAAGTTCCCGCTCGACGAACGGAATCAAGAAAAAAACTATCAGCCAAAAAATTCATTTGTAATGTTTTATTTGAGGTTCATTTTAAAAAATCCGAAGTTAACTTACGTGAAGTGTTGAAGTTCACACTGGACCCGAAGTTCAGAAAAAAATTGTCAGCCAAAAATTTTATTTTATAATTTTTTTGTGAAGTTTAGTTCAAAAATCCAAAGTTTTCTTCTCTGACAACCGAAATTTATTTGCGTGAAAGACGACGTTTCAGAGGGTTGTTGAATACTTATTCTATAAGTGGTTGTAAAATAGTTCTATATATATATATAAATAAATATATATAGGACATATTCATACTACACCCGGGTGTAGCTACACCCATGTGTGTTTCACACATGTATGGAGTATTTATCATACCGGGAGGTATGTAACATGTAGTATGGAGTATATAATGCTATTTTAATACTATAGATATTTTTTTAGGTAGTATGTAAAAAAATTGTACAAACTTATCTTTTATATGCATATATGACTGTATTTTGTGTATATAGTGTAAAATATTAGGACAATTGTAATTTTTTCATGAAACTTATTTTAGGATATCTTAGATATAGTATATGAACATACTCAAACCGATAAAGTATGACAAATACTTGCGTAAGGTGGTATACGAGAAGACGTGGGTATATATGGTGCAACACCGTGGAGGTGCTAATCGGTGCCGTCTGTGTGCTTCAAGATCTGTGCACATACGTCGTCCAAACTTTGCCTCTAATTCTATTTATCGATTTTTCACAGCTGGCTAGTTATTTGCTCTTTCATCTAATGTTGTCCTGGCATAGGCCCGTAGCCTACATCGTAGCATGATGGAGAATCTTTTTCCTAGCCGGTCGCTCTTTCTCTCCCCTCCCGTGACCTTTATCCTCTCCCATCTCTTCTCCTGCCCACCATAATTCCTCCTCACGAGAGCCCGTCCCTCGCCACCCCACGTTCTCGAGCTCCTCCCGTGACCCCTCTATCCTCTCCATTTCTTCTCATCTTATCCACCCGCACAACCTCCATCTTCCTCCACGAATCCCGCCGCCTCCACAGACCGGATCCCCTCCATCTCCATCGCCTTGCCAGCGCCGCCGGCACCAGGCTCGCCATCAAGCGCGCCTGTGAGGTCCTCTCACAGCACCTCCACGGCGCCATCAGGCGAAGGGCGGCCGGCATCCCGGTGGACACCGCACGCTCGCCGCCCGGCATGCGGAGGCACCGTACGCGACAAGTGAGGCGCTGGGCCAGGAGGTCACCGCCAAACGTCGCCTCGATCCAGCTCCTCCTGCCCCCGCACGCCATCTGAGGGCGCCGTCCCCGGCCGCCTCAACGTCTCGGCCCCGGCAGCGTCCTTCCCGGCGGCGGCGCGTCCCCGGCCGCGTCCTTCCCGGCGGCGGCGCGTCCCTGCGGGGATCCGGATGCGTAGGGGTCGGGCACACGGCTAGGTGCGGCGTCACCGGCGGCCACCGCGCTCCTGCGCCCGGTGCGGTGTCGCCGGCGGCCACCGCGCTCCTGGGCCCGGAGAGGCGTCACCGGCGACGTCCGGCCCGCCCGCCTAGCACCACGGCGACGTCCCCCTCTGCTTTCGTCCTCGCGCCAGCAGGCTGTGGACACCCCTCTTCTTCGATCTGGTTTCAGAGGCGGGAGTTACGGGTGTCTCTCTCCGAAACCGGAGGTCATAGCGGGCGACACCGGATCACGTCTTCGTTGGCACCGAAAGTTGGAGAACCCGGCACCGGAAGTTGGAGGACCCCAACCTGCGCACTTCCAAGGTACCCGACGGCATCGTTCCCTCCTCTTCTTGCGGCTCCTCTGAATTTTCTTTATTTAGGATGTCACCAATGCTATTCTCTTTGAGACTTGTGATCAGTTCATCCGGTTTGGATTTAATATTGATCAGTTCATCGAGTGATTATGTGATTTTGGCACCGTCAGGTGTTGTACCTGTACTAGCCTCTTTCTTGTTTTGTAGGCACCAAATGATTGTGCATGGGCTCCCTTTATTGTAAGATCTATAAGTCGTGTGGCACTGTTTGTGTAAGAGTAGGCACAAAACGATTCTCGTGGGCACCCGGCGAACCTCCATCAAGCGCGTCTCCATAGAGCCCCTCTGCTCCTGGCACGGCACCGGAGACCAGTTCCTTCATGTATATTGCGAACGGTGCCCTGCAATTTTTTTGGATCAAATGCAAAACCGAAACAACCGGCCGGGTGTGCAAAATGGTTGCCAAAAATGTACTCACACACTTTTTTTCTTTTAGATCGATGCACATGGCACCATGCGAAGAAACAGCAGGGGACCGGTTTCCGTTTTTGTTGGCCTAGCCATGAAAGGAAGTAATCCCCATTCCTTTTTGGCAATTCCCTCCAAACAATTCACCCAAAAAGAAATCTCTCTCAATATTCGGCACCAATCTCAAAACTTTGAACGGTGCCGATAGCAATCACCCTAGTTATGCAACATACAAAATCTGCGTCATATATATATATATATATATATATATATATATATATATATATATATATATATATATATATATATATATATAGGTTAAATGCTTTCTACTCCCGGGTGTAACTACACCCACGTCTCATATACCACCTTACGGAAATATTTGTGATACTTTATCGGTTTGAGTATGTTCATATACTATATCTAAGATATCCTAAAATAAGTTTCATGAAAAAATTGTAATTGTCCTAATATTTTACACTATATACTCAAAATACCATCATATATGCATATAAAAGAGAAGTATGTAGAATATTTTTACATACTGCCTAAAAAGAAGTATCTATAGTACTAAAATAACATTATATACTCCATACTACATGTTACATACCTCCCGGTCTGATAGATACTCCATACTCGTGTGAAACACACGTGGGTGTAGTTACACCCGGGTGTAGTATGAATATGTCCTATATATATATATATATATATATATATATATATATATATATATATATATATATATATATAACCTATTCTGCACCCAGGTGTAGGATAAATTATTTTGCACCCGGGAGTTTTTACATTGTTTTTATAAAAAAATATGTTTATGATCCAAATAATTACATTTATTTTGCCCCATAACTAAACAATCTACATAAGAAATGCAAAATATAAGTCATAACAGTGTAAAAATAGGTAAACATGCGTATTTTACGTAATATATTTTATATGCCACATAAATAAATTTTTACGTCATGTTAGTATTTTCTTACGTTCCTATGAACTTACGAAGTACGGCAAAATTTACGTGACGTAAAAATTCTTTACGGTTCAAAAGATACGGGGTGGGTGTAGAATAATTATTCTACTCACAAGGAGAAACTTTACTCGCCATTTTCTCATGTGAGACCGTGACCCGCGTTCCCTCTCTCTCCCGTGACCCACCTTCTCTCTCGAGATTTCTCTCGTTCATCCCACCCGGTGCCCACTGAGTGACTTGCTTTTGTGCCTAGGCTAACAAAACTAGAAACTGGTGGTCCTGTCTCCTGTGGTGCCATTTGCATCACTGCAGCACGGGTGAGCTTTTTGACAGCCATGGATATGCTTCCATTTTCCGGCCATGAATCTGCATCATCTTTATATTTATTTTTCTCACAATCAAATCGTTTCATCTTTATTTTTATTTTCCGGTCACAAGTCTTTCCCTGTCTCCCACGGACGGAGCCTAGGAGAAATCATTCTGTACGTACACTAATTCACATACGATTCTCTCCTCACAAATAAATGTGCTTCTACAAATCATCACAAAATTATCAATGAATAATAGATGAAACATCTCATAACACAACAAAATATTACAAAGCAGCAAAAATTCAAAGGAAAATCCTTTTCTTATGCATCAAAGAAACATGTAACCAACCAATCCTAATAGTGATGAAAGGAGCAGCCGCGCCCGTCGGTGCCGCCGAGGCTAGGCTCCGGTGCCCGTGCGTCCTGCATCTGGTGCCGGGCGGGCAGGCGAACGGCGCGACGCCAGGGTGGACATGCGCTCTGGAGGCGCTCGAGGATCAGCAAACATGCGCGGTGGGGAGCAGGCCGGAATCCGGTGACGCCGCATAGGACCTCGGTGCGAGGGAGGAACGCGTGGAGGCACGGGGAGGTGGCGTCGAGACGCCGGTGCCTCCGCATCAGGATCTGCAACGTGTGCGTGGCGGAGAGGACCATGAGGAGGGAGGCGGAGGTCAAGGTCCCGCGCCAGGCGTGTAGCCTCCCGGCCAGGCGTGAGCCGGTGAGGATGGACCGTCGGAGGAGCTCGACTTCCGGTGGGGAGGTGCTCGATGGGGAGGAGGTGCTGCGCTCGGCGGCAGGGAAGAAGGTACCCGTGCAACCCACCTTCGGTGCCGCCACATCCGGCCTCAGTGCCGCGGCGGGCGGCTTGAGCACAGGCGGCGGGTTGCCTCCGGTCGGAGCGCGGTGGTCGCCGACGACGGAGATCTCCATCGATGCGCGTGCGAGCTCGGGCTGATGTTGGCCGGAATCGGGTTGGGAAGGGCGGAGGCGGACGTGAATGGAGGGATGAGGGATGGGGGATTGGGGATCGAGCTGGGTGCTCGATGGGGTCGCCGCACGGACCGCATCCTCGCCGGGATGAGGCGCGCGGGGCAGAGGAGGTCCTGCGCCACCACGTCCGGCTCCTGTGCCACCACATCCGGGATCCGGTGCCGTGAGAGGACCTCACCGGCGAGCTCCGTGGGGAGCCTGGCGGGGGGTGCGAGGTCATGAACCGGCGGCGCCACGCCGTTCCTCTGCGGTTGGTGGGAAGATGAGATGAGAGAGAGTAAACGAGGGAGAGAATTTTTACGTAACGTAAATTTTGCTGTACTTTGTAAGTTCATAGGAACGTAAGAAAATATTAAAATGACGTAAAAATTTATTTATGTGGCATATAAAATACATTATGTAAATACGCATTTTTACCTATTTTTACACTGTTATGACTTATATATTGCATTTCTTATGTAGATTTTTTAGTTATGGGGCAAAATAAATGTAATTATTTAGATCATAAATATATTTTCTTTTATAAAAAAACAATGTAAAAACTCTCGGTACAAAATAATTTATTCTGCACCTGGGTGCAGAATAGGGTTTCTATATATATATATATATAGGTAAAATGGTTTCTACCCTCAAAGGTAACTACCCACGTCTCATATACCAACTTACGGAAGTATTTGTCATAATTTATCGGTTTGAGTATGTTCGTATACTATATCTAAGATACCCTAAAACAACTTTAATGAAAAAATTGCAAATGGCCTAATATTTTACACTATATACTCGAAATATCGTCATATATGCATATAAAAAAGAAGTATGTAGAAGTTTTCTACATACTACTAAAAAAAATCTATAGTACTGAAATAGCATTATATACTCCATACTACATGATACATACCTCATGTTATGATAGATACTCCATACATTGTGTGAAACACACGTGGGGTAGTTACCTTCGAGGATAGTATGAATATATCCAGGAACATTTCTGAACTTGCTGCAATCAGTGAACTTTATCGCGTACGAATCTGAACTTCGTGAGAATCTGAACTTCGTGACGGACTATTAAAATTCTCAGAAACTTCTCAGTATGGGCGTCTGAACTTCTCAGGTATCCGTCCATCTGAACTAATTTTTATTTTGCCTTTGAACTTCGGTGATTGTGTAAGTAAACCTCCTGACGGAATATTGTTTTCCTGAACTTTTCTGTTGCAGTACAGTATTTTGGTCGCCGTTTTCAAACTGTTTGTCGGAATGATGCAAATTATACGCCTTTGGAAAGGTATGGAAACTGCCCATGTTGGCTATCTCAAGAAAAATTTCGTAATTCTTCACGGATTAAGAGCGGTTGTAAAAATCAAATACTGATTTCGTGGACTTTTCTGTTTCAGCATAGTCTTTTGGTCGTTGTTTGCAAATCGTTTGTCGGATTGATACAAATGATACGCCGTTAGAAAGGTATAGAAAAAAACGCATCTTGGCTATCTCAGGTCAATTTTCGTAAATTTCTCGTAAATTAAGAGCAGTTTAAAAAATAAATATTCTGTTTCAGGAACCGGTTTCTAGAACAGAACATTTTCTGAACTTTCTGCACAAAGCGAGAGAACTTTCTAAGCGAGAGAACTTTCTCGCGTTGAACATCTTGACAGACTACTGAAATTCTTAAGAATTTCTTGCGGATGCGTGTCCGAACTTCCTAGATATCCGTCTATTAAAACTACTTTTATTTGCGCTTAGGAACTTCGGTGCTCTCATAATTGAACCTTCTGACGTTGTTTACAATTTTTTTATGTTTTAAAACGTTTCTGATTTCATGTTACCGAACTACTTTTACATGTGTCTCTGAACTTCAGTGCTTCTGTAAGTAAACTTCCGTACGCAGTTTATAAATTTCTGCTTTTTTAGAACGTTTATGTTTTCATGTTACTGAACTACTTTAAATTTATCTCGGAACTTCGGTGCATGTGTGAGTGAACTTCAAGAAACCTTTCATATTTTATGGACCTTCCACTAAAAAGCTTGTCACTTCCACTGAAATTTATTTTTTTTGTCTTAATGAACTTCATCTGATCAATGAGGCCTTGTTTACTCCCGGGTTTTTTTTGGGATGGGAGGTTTGGGGATTGGAGGGGATTTGGTGAATCCCTCCCTTTCACCCAATCGCCAGATTTTCCCACATATCCCCACTTTTTCCAATTCTTGGTGTTGTTTATTAAATTTGGGGATGACAGGTATTGTAACATATTGAACTTGACAATAAAAACACTAGCATAGGAGAGCAAGCACTAGCATTTAACACATACGAGAGATCAGGCACTAGCACCTAGCATTTATCTGTGAGCCACTGATTCTCGGTAGCTTCAGGGCAGAATTCTAGGGAGAGATCAAGCGGTAGCACTAGCATACGAGAGATCAAGCACTAGCACTATCATACCAGAAATCTGATCTAAATCAAACCACTAGCTTCTAACGATTGGACGTGAGGCCCGCACGGCGACGAGGGGATCTCGTGCTGGCGGAGGGAAGAAGAGAAGAGGAAAGGGAAGGAGAGGGGAGGGGACGCGAGGAGGTAGCCGGTAGGCTCGCCGGACTGAAGGGCTCCCGTACGAGCGAGGCAGGTGTTCGCTGCAGCGTTCGTGGCGGCGTCCGCGCCGTCGCCTCCGGTCTGCTCCCGATGGGGTGGGGGCAGCAGCAGCAGGAACACGCGCGACGTTCTCGGGGACGAGGATGAAGTGGTGCGGAGACGGCGCCGGCGACGCGCGTGAGAGGCGGCACGGGGCGGGATCGAGGCGTCGGCGGTGACGCGCCATCGCCTCCGGTCTGCTCTCGCGAGATGAGTTCCCCGAAGAAACGCGAAGGAGGCTCGCGTGTGAGGACGAGGATAAGTCTATCGTTAACCGGTGGGATTTCTCGGGATGGGCCGGGAGGAAACTCAGAAACACACCGGTAGTAAATGGGCTTGCGGGGATTTTTCGGGATTTGCGGGTGGGTCGGGAAATTCCCTTCCGAACCCAGCAAATACCGGACGAGTAAACAAGGACTAAATAGGTTTGTCACTTCATTATTTTTCTTTAATGACCTTCATGTGATTAGTAACTGAACTTTTTTGACATAAAAAATGAACTTCTCACAATAAGACAAACAAATCGAACACTACACACCAGCACACATTTATTTTCCTTCGACCTAAACTAATCTGCATGTAGTAGCAGCTAGCAGCATCACCCAGTCTCCATGCAATTGGTTCTGAAGTGCTAAACTAAATACCGGAGCTGAAAACGAAAATTGCATCAGCTCACACGTGAAGATAAGAAGAGCAAGTTGTACTCGATTCAGAGAAGCAAATGGGGGAAATACAACAGGGAAAATACAACAGCCTCCGTTGGGCCGAAACACCAAGCTTCCAAATCAGGGGCCGGAGGACTCCAGGGCGAGCATGTGGCCAGGGGAGGCGAGTGAGCGGCCGGGTGCATGGCCTAGTGCTCCGATGATGATTCCCCAGGATGCAGAACAGGGCCGCCGCCGGCACTACTGTCAGGACCCCGGGATCCAGACAACGCCGCGATGTGAAAGAGGAAGGGAAGGAGCACGCGGAAGGCTCAGATCAACTCTAAGCTAAACTAGATAAACAGAGAAGAACAAGATAATTTTTTTTTGAAAAGGAGCAGGAGAGCTGCGTTTTCATTTATAGAATAAGAAGTTACAAGAAACTGGTGACAAAAAAACAAAAGGCCGAATCTGGCGGAATTCCACCGGGTTAAGCGATCTAAACGGACTACTCGCGGCATGAAACGGCCAGCGACCACGTCGCAGCCTCCTCAAACAAGGCCAAGGCAGCCACATCCTGTTGCGAGGCTTTTTCGCGGAAGATCCTATCATTACGCTCCCTCCAGATGCACCAGATAACGAGCAACGCGAGGGACTTAGCCGTCTTGACCAACGCCGGCGAAGTGGCGGAAAGGCGCGCAAGCCAATCCGCGAGGGATGACTGTGTCCCAAGCGGCCCGGAGGAAGGTGCAAGCGAAGTAATACCGAACTTGTCCGCAGTCCGGCACCTACCACCCCACCTACACCTTTATATCGAAGGCATAGGCTCAAGCAATTACAACGATGTCCATGTACAGACGAAGTTTAACATAAGCCACAAAGGCTAAAAAGGTAAAAGGCTATCTGAGCCGTTGAGCCTTGCGGAAGCGTTATCTCTGCATCTGGGCCGTTGGCACTTGTCTGATGATCAACAGTAGTAAGCTGCAGGAAGGAGGAGTCCTGATAGTGCCGCCCTCTCAACTCAAGACCTCAGGGCTTGAAATTCCTGAATGTGGCTTGGATGTACGACACATCCTCACAGGTTGCCTCCTCTGGAGACATATTCTCCCAATGAATCAGTCATTGTGGCACTGGAACATCATATGCTCCTATTGATCGAGGAACCTGACGGCGTTGCAGAATAGCAAGCGGAGCAGTCTTTACCTTGCCGTCTGATGTCAGAATGGGTAGTCTTGCATTTGGTACTGCGCTTGAACCTAGGTGCTTCTTAAGTTGGTTGACATGGAAAACATCGTGTAGTTGGGTACCTTCTGGTAGTTGGAGCTTGTACGCTACTCGCCCTACTTTCTTGACGATCATGAATGGGCCGTACCACTTGGATGTCAGCTTCAATGAATTGCGGAGACCTAATGCTGTCTCTCGATACGGTTGCATTTTGAGGTAAACCACATCTCCTTCAACAAACTCGCGCTCAGTGCGATGGAGATCGGCAAACCTTTTCATTCGCCGTTGTGCAGCCGCGAGATTTTTCTGCAGGGTCTAGATCATGTTGTTTTTTTCAGCAAGTGTCACTTGAGCTTCATCTGAGATATTGCAAGGAACTGAGATCTCTTGCAATAGTGGAGGTGGGTACTCGTAGAGTGCTTCGAAGGGTGACATCTTGATTGCTGTATGATATACACAGTTGTACCAAAGTTCGGCTGTGGGAAGCCACTGGCACCACTTTTTGGGTTCCTGAATTGCCATGCAACGTAGGTATTGTTCTACACATTGATTAACACGCTCCGTTTGTCCATCGGATCCTGGATGGTAGGCTGAGCTGAAACTGAGATTGACCTTCAGTGCTGCAAATATTTCCCTCCACAATGTACTGGTGAATATACGGTCTCTGTCGCTCACAATGACTAATGGTGCACCATGGAGTTTAACTATGTTATCCATAAACAGCTGAGCAACCTTCTGTACTGTGTAGGGGTGAGCTAGGGGAACGAAGTGGGCATACTTTGTCAGCCTATCCACCACTACTAGAATCACATCTTTGCCCATAAGACTTTGGTAAGCCTTCCACAAAGTCTAGACTGATTTCAGTCCACTTCATGTTGGGAATGGGGAGTGGGTTGAGCAGTCCTGGGTATGATACCTTCTCAGATTTGGAGATCTGGGAGACAGGACATTGTCCAACCTGTTCTGCAACAAATGCTTTCAGTTTGGGCCAATAAAACAACTTCTTCAGCTTATGATGTGTTACCCGAATACCGGAATGTCCCCCTACTACTGAGGAGTGTAGAGCTTGGAAGATTTTCTGCCGAATGTCAGTTGATGCTCCCACATAGATGCGTCCCTTGTATCTAATGATACCAGCTGTTAAGCAAAACAATGGATTGTTGTTGTTAACGGCTAGTTCTTGTAACAGTTTGGTGCAAGCTTGGTCATTCCCATATGATTGGGAGATATCCATCATCCAAACTGGTATTGCCTGTGAGATGGCTGAGCATGCATCGGCTTCATTGTCTTGATATTTCCTTGAGAAGGTGTCAGCTACATTGTTATCTTCGCCCTTCTTGTACTCAATTGTATAATCGAACTCCAGCAGTTTCATCATCAACTTATGCTGCATTCCTTCGAGTAAATGTTGGCTTGTCAAGTATTTCAAACTTTGTTGGTCTATGCGTATCACTACTTTGTTACCCAAGAAGTAGTGGCGCCACCTCTTGAGTGCCTGAAAGATACCCAAGAAGTAGTATCACTACTTTTCATAAATGGAAGCTGCTCTGTTTCTTGGGCCCAAACACTGACTGAAGAATCCAATGGTTTGTCGTGTTGCATGAGTACTGCGCTAATTCTAGTACCACTTGCATCTGTCTCAAGGATGAAGGAGCAAGAGAAATCTGGCATACCCAGAACTGGTCGATTGGTCATTGCTAACTTTAATGCCCTGAAGGCCTGTTCCTGTGTATTACCCCATACAAATGCGTCCTTCTTCAATGCTTCAAATAATGGCTGACAGATGCTTGCGAAGTCTCGAATGAATTTCCTGTAGTAACCACAAAGTCCAAGGAATCCTCTCCGCCTCCTTATATTAACAGGAGTTTCCCACTCTAAATAGCCTTAATCTTGGCTGGGTCAGTGGCTACTCCAGTGCCTGAAATAATATGCCCAAGGTATTCCACTTGTGACTGTCCAAATGTGCACTTTTTAAGCTTGGCCTTTAGCTGATGATTGTGGAGTGTTTGGAGCACCACTTTCAAGTGTTGTGTGTGTTCCTTCATATCTTTGCTGTACACCAGTATATCGTCAAAGAAAACCAAGACGAATTTTCTCAAGTATGTTGCAAAGACTGAGTTCATTAACTCTTGAAATGTGGCCGGAGCATTACTAAGGCCAAAAGGCATCACTTGGAGGCATCACTTGGTACACGTAATGGCCTAGGTGTGTGGAGAAAGCTGTCTTGGGAATATCAGGTTCGTGCATCCGAATCTGATGATAGCCAGAGTGCAAATCGAGCTTGGGAAACACTGTTGCCCCATATAACTCGTTCAAGAGATCTTGAATCACTGGGATAGGGAACTTATTTTTAATTGTCAATTCATTTAGACTTCTGTAATCAATACAGAGTCGCCAAGACTGATCTTTCTTGCGGACTAGAATTGCAGGAGAGGAAAAGGGGTTGCTGCTTGGTCTTATTTCAGCATTTTTTAGCATTTGTGCTACCAGCTGTTCCACAATATTCTTTTGATTGTGAGACATTCGATATGGTCGAATATTTGGTGGCTAGGCCTCAGGTACCAGAGGTATAGTATGATCAGCTGCCCTATGTGGGGGTAGTCCTTCTGGAGGATTAAACACTTCCTGAAACTGTTCCAGTAGTTGTTCCAATGAGTGGTGAACTGGCTGATTGATGTCAGTCTCAGTGGTTTTATATGGTGCAGCTGGACTGAGCAACACATACCCTGAGGCTCCATGTTCCAGTAGCTTAGAACATTCCTCACTTGATATGAGCAGTTGATCAGATGGAATCAGGTGATCGTGAACAGTTACTGTCGTGTCGACATGCTGTACTGTCAGAGATCTCTTGACAAGTCAAAAGTTACTGGGTTGTGTTGTTTAAACCAATTAACTCCGAGTATGATATCAGCTCCCTGTAATTGCAGAATTCTGAAATTAGCCTTGAAGATGTGACCATTTATTTGAAAGGAGCAATTGATGACTACTGCTTCTGATGTGAGTGTGCCACCACCTGCTACTTTGACAGTTCTGGGCATCACATTTGTCATAGCTATGTTATGCTTGACAACAAACTCGTAATCCATAAATGTATTTGTGTTGCCTGTGTCAGCAAAAGCAACTGCTTGGAAGTTCTGGAATTTGAGCAGTAATGATATTGTATCATTGCTCGGTGTGCCTGTATATGCTGATGTGGATATCTGCATGCAGTTTACAGCTGCTTCCTGTACTTGTTCACCCTCTTCCTGGGGTAATACTGGCCGTGGTTCGGGCTGTAGAACTTGGAGCTCCAGTTGTTCATCTTCATAGCCATCTTGCATTTGAATTGCATTCACAGCTCGTTGCATGCCTGCGCATCTGTGTCCCATTACCCATGTTTCTGGGCAGTACCAGCACTTGCGTGGGAGTCTTGGTCTTGTTGGGATGTGTGCTTCTCGTGGCTGAGCGTTCCTGTTTGGCATGTTCCCTTGCAGAGGCATCTGTGGTCTGCGTATACTTGACATGAAGGACTTCGCATATTGTCTAACATACCAGTAAGCAGCCAAAAGGTCATTAGGTTTCTGACATTGCACCGTGTGCTTAATATTGTCTTTGAGTCCACCTATAAACCTGTCAAGAAAGAAATCAGGTAGGAGGTATTCCTTCTCTCTTTTCATTGCTGTCATCCAATGCTCATATGTGTCTATGTAGGCATTAACTGTTGTGACTTGTTTCAATAGTTGTAGCTGGTCCATCGGATCCACTGCTTGCACATAAGGGAACCTTTCGATCAGTATTTGACACAGGGTCGCCCATGACATTGTCTGTAGGTCGAAGCCTGTTGATCCATGTCTTTGCTTGTCCCCGGATGTGGGCCAAACCCCAGCGCACTCTGTGATCGCACGTGATGTTGACCAGGTTGAACACGTCCTCGCATTCCAAAATCCATGCTCGAGGTCCGTGGCCTGAGAAAACTGGTAACTCGACGTGTGGTGCTCGCAAGAATGGTTCTGGAGAGTCTCTTGGCGAAGAGTTGTCGGTAGCGTGTTGTTGGGGTTGAGGTGTTTGGGTTCTAGGTTGTTGTGGAGGTGGGGATGGTGTTTGTTGGTGGTAATATTGTGGTTGTTGTATGGGTTGAAGGGTTTGTGGCTGTAGCATGGCTTGGTAGGCTGGTTGATAGTATGGGTAAAACTGCGGTAGGGCTTGGAAAGGCTGTTGCAGGAAGGGGTTCATCGGGAAAGGTTGGAAATTTTGTTGATTGTAGTATTGAGGTTGGGAGTAGGGATTGGTGAACTGGGTGGTATGTGTCTGGTTGTTGGAATTTTGGCTAGTGGATGGTTGGTGTTCGTTGTTGATGTAGTCTGTAACCGGGACGACCTTCTGTCGAACATGTAGAGGTTGTGCTGGAAACTGTGGATGAGGAAGTTTGTCCGGCGTCAGATTGCCGAACTGAAGTGGCTGGTTTGAGGGTGGGGATGTGTGGGTGGTCGCCAGAGTCGCAATCTCCGCAATTGTGGACAGAGCAGTGTCAGGTAGAGGTGGGGGGGGACTTAAAAGGCGGAGCTTTTGTTGACGAACCTTGATCAACAACTCCATTGCTCTCTGTGGCTGGTTGTTTGCCGAGTGTAGCGGACCGACCCGCTAATAACTCGGTGATCTTGGTGATGTCGCTCTTCGGGGAGGCCATGGATGCTGCCGAGTGCGCTTGATGAAGATTCAGCCGATCCGCGAGGTTGCTCACCTCGTGCGGCAGGTTGTCGTAGCGCTGTTGCGCCTCCACCTCTGTGTTCTCCACCACGGTCGCCGCATCTGGCTGTGCATCTGGCTGTGCACGCTCGCGGGAGGCCGATCGATGGCGTCGGTTTGTAGGCATGATGTAACCAGCAGGGATTTTACTGCCAAATTGGTGAGATTCGGTAACCTGTGCTCGTCGCTGGGAAGGGAGGGAGGGAACCAACTCGGTGCTGGCTCTGATACCAGGATGTCAGGACCCGGGGATCCAGACAACGCCGCGATGTGAAAGAGGAAGGGAAGGAGCACGTGAGGCTTAGATCGACTCTAAGCTAAACTAGATAAACATGGAAGAACAAGATAAAATTAGGGTTTTGGATTGCTTGATCCTCCCTAACCACCCCACCTACACCTTTATATCGAAGGCATAGGCTCAAGCAATTACAGCGATGTCCATGTACGGACGAAGTTTAACATAAGCAACAAAGGCTAAAAAGGTAAAAAGCTATCTGAGCCGTTGAGCCTTGTGGAAGCGTTATCTCTACATCTGGGCCATTGGCACTTGTCTGATGATCAACAGTCGTAAGCTGCAGGAAGAAGGAGTCCTGAAAACTACGTACTAGAAGGTTTTACGGGAGTGAGGAAGGGGAGACCTGCAGAGGTGGAGGGGGCCGCGCCGTGCTCACAGGAGGTCCAGATTGTGGTGCAGGGGAGTTCGGTGGCGTGGGCGGCTTCCTCGACGGGGAGGAGCCCGGGACGAGGAGGTCCTGGCAGGAGCGCCCTCGGGGCACGGCAGCACATCGGAGACGGCCGAGAGTGGAGGTCGAGGTCGCCGAGGGGCGGGCGAGTGGAGGTCGCTGTGGCGCGCCTCGAGTTTACCGGGCCATGGCCTGCTCGACGTCGGTCCGGTGAGGGCAGCTGCTCCCGAACGCACCCTCAGTCGGGGATGGAGGCGGGCCTGCGCGAGTGGTGGGAGCCGCCGTTGAGGGATGGAGGTAGGGCGGCGGGATTCGGGCGCGCGGTGGTTGGGCCGTGGAGGACGGCGATCTCACCGGGAGGCGCATGACGGCGGCCTGGCGTGGAGGACAGCGACCTCGCCGAGAGGCGCGCGGCGGCCGACGGCCGTTGAGGACGGCAGGGATGCAGGGTGCAGGGAATCGTGGCGGCCTGCGGGGCTGGTGGAGGGCGCCGCCGGCCTGGCTTGGGATCGTGCGGGAGGTGGGATGTGTGGGAGGTTAGGGCTGGGATCGTGCGGTGCGGGAGGTTAGGTGCGGGTGGGACGGGTGCGGAATTATAAGGTCTTTAGGTTGGGAGGTTCCTGAATAGCTATTTAGAAAACTCTTAAGGGTGGTTCCTGAATAGTCCGGCCCTATATATATAGGGTAGGACTATTCTAGACAACTCCTTAAGTTTCTAAAATACTTATTCTAGACAACTTTTCATCCTAAGGACTTTTTTATCCCGATCCTTCCCTAACCGAATCACCTTCTTATACCGAACCAACTGATCAAAAAAATTCCACCTCCACCACACCCTCACCTCCACAATCGCCCACCACCGTACGCTCCCAGCGAGGACGCCGCCGTAGCGCCTCTACGGCCGCCCGCCGCCACGCGCCTCCACCGCTGCACGCTCCCGGCGAGGACGCCGCCGCCGCGCGCCTCCACGGACGCCCACCGCCGCGCGCTCCCGGCGGGGACGCCGCCACCGCGCGCCTCCACGGTCGTCCGCCGCTGCGCGCCTCCGACGAGGAAGCCGCCGCCGCCTGCCTCCACGGCTGCCCGTCGCCGCGTGCCTCCCGACGAGGCCGCCGCCGCGTGCCTCCATGGCCGACCGCCTCCCGACGAGAAAGCCACCGCCACGCGCCTCCACGTCCACCTGCCGCCGCACGCCGTGTGCTTCTTTGTCTTGTCCTTCTACTGCCGGCGCTGCGCCGCCTCCACAACCCCATACTCCACCTCGGAGCCGAGGCCTTCTGCCCCCATGACCCCATTATCCCCACCACGGTACTCTGAAAAATCGAGTTCGATTTCCGGTCTGTCCCGGGTCGGGGCTCCGTGCACCGGCGAGGAGGTCGCCGCCATGCGTCATTAAGGCCCGGCGGCCGCCCCATCAAAATTACCTGCGAGGTCTTATCCCTGGGGTCGAGAAGAGCAAGTTCCGCTACTGCGTTTGGACTCCCCCGACCTTGCGATCTTCAGTCCTCCTGTGTGAACCTCCCTGATGCGGCTCCCCTGCTCGTCTTCTGCAACTCCTGCTCGGTCGAACCTCCAGCCCAGCGCACGGCTTTTGCCGGCTGCAACTCCGGCCCGGACGAACCAGTTCCGGTGCTGGCTGGCGCCCTTCCCAAGCCCCAGTTTGTCGTTACCGACCTCCTGCCCAGCCTTGTTCTTGTTGTCAGCCATGCTTCGCTCAAACTGCGAGTTTCTTTTTTTAATAATACGATTTTTTCTGTCAAATTTGGAATCTAGCGCGTGGAGTGGGGGAATTCCAAAACTAGGGCGCGGTCGGTGTGGGTCGTGCCGATCGGCACGGCCCGTGCCGAAATGTCGACGTCGGCTGGACCCAGGCCGACAAATGCATGCGCCTGCACGCGCGCAGGCTCTGCCCCCCCTTTCGCCAGCACTCGCGCCGATCGGCACCACCCGTGCCGATCTGGGCCGAGATAAGGCCCCGCGCCGGCTCCTTTCTTCTTCCTCCTTCCTTTCTTCTTCTCCTTCCTCCTCCCGTTGCAGCAAGCTCTGTTCTTCCTCCCCCACGAATACTCAGCCAAATCTTGGCCAAATAATTAGTGTGAGCAGTTTAGATTGTTAGGAAAGGAGAGAGCAGGAATAGGGCTTGAAGGATCTGTTCCTGGAGTAGATCTTCGTGGATTCGTTTTGAGAAGAAGAGGTGGAGTATTGGAAGCAATGGAGGCCAAAAAAGGTGGTTGACAGTGGTGTGAGCTCGTGTTGGAGGAGGAGGTGTGGTGGTGGAGCAGTGGTGGCGGTATATTGAGGCCGGGAACGGAAGAAACGGGCTTTCCACGCGTCAAGGGTAAACCCTAAGTAATCACTAGATGAATCTTGTTTAGTATTATGTATGAGTTAGCTGTAAATTTTTTGTGTCCGTGCATGTGATAGTTGTAATGTACAAATAGTTTGTCGGTGGCTGTATGTTATGTTGTCGGTGGATGTCGGAAAAAAACGTTAGAAGTAGTTTAGATTTATGTTAAACGGATGCGTTAATATAGTTGTATAAATAATTTTGTCGGATGGATACGTTAAAAAGTTGTTATATAAATTACTTTGTCCGATGGATGCGTCAGTGGGTGGAGGGTGGTTAGTGTGGCGGTCGATATTTATGGGTGTATGTCGGTTCTTTGTTATTATTTAAGGAGTATTAGTAATATTGGTAATATTTTGGGTGGTCGCAATATTTTGTAGCGTATTATTTGACGGAATTAATTTGTTTAGGTAATGGAAGTCGTTGATTTTGTTGTGCACTTCGGCGCCGGTAATGTCCGTGTTACGGAGACTGGGGTTGATCTTAGTGAATTTAACAATATGGTGATGCAGTTGCCAGACCCAGAGAGAGCTAAAATAGCAGCAGTGCAGCAGTTTTTCACTGGAAATTTTGGGTATAATCCTAATATGTTTACGGTTAAGATTCAGTCAGTGTGGTGCAAATCCCGTACAAATATTTTTCGGGAGTTGTTACCGCTGGATCGAACTGGTCAGTGGATAGCTTGGCTAGCATCATGCAAACGTCGAGGCACCCAACCAGAAATCCTACTGATATTTTATCCGAAGCAGAACAATTTAGAACAAGGAGGCGGAGATTTTCAGCATGGAGAGAGAAGTGATGCTACTCATTCAGAAAATGTGGACATTTCTGAACAGTATGAGCCATCACTCAGTGTTGAGTCGGAAGGGCCTCCGCCACTTGGAGAGGCTGATGCGGATGAGTATGAAGGTACTATGCAAGAAGAGATGTTGGCTGAAGATGAGGATGGTGTTGCAGAAGATCTTGATTCAGGTGATGAAGATGTTGGAAATGAGGATGAGGTAGATAATGATGAAGAAGATAATGTTGGAGATGTGCCGCTTCCTGAGTCCTGGAATGTCGACACTTTGCCGATTCCTCACTCGTGGGATCTCGACAAGTCGAATATGACAGCTGTGGATGATGGATATCATCCGGCATGGGAGTACCGAAGGAAAAATGTAAGAATCGGAGTCCAGTATAACACAAAGCAAGAGTTGAGGGAAGCCGTGATTGAGTGGGCATTGTCCACGCAAAGGGTTTTCCGTACTGAGGTGTCAAATAGTCGATATTTGACTATGAGCTGCATTAATATTGACTGTCCAGCAAGGGTGCATGCTCACGTACCGAAGTACGGCGTGCTTTGGGTGGTTTCAGATGTCGTACCACACACATGTGAGATCTCTAGTACGGTGCCGAACCATCCAAACCTGTCTTCAACTCTCATTGCACGACTCTTGTTCAGTGAGATAGTGCGGAAGAAAGACATGACCGCGAGAAGCATTCAGTTGGTAGTTAAGAGTAGATGGAAAACAAAAATTCTTTATGGGAAGGCTTGGAGAGCGAAGCAGAAGGCTCTAGAAATGAGATTTGGGACATTTTATGATGCTTATGATAATGCTGTCAAAATGGTTTCCACGTTGAGAGAGCGAAATCCCGGTACAGAGGCAACCGTCCAACTAGTAAAAATTCCTGGGCATCCTCAGTTGGCTGTGTTTGGCAGGATGTTCTTCTCTTTCGCCATATGCATTGAAGCTTTTAAGTATTGCCGGCCAGTGTTGTGCATCGATGGCACATTTCTCACAGGCAAGTACAAGGGTGTTATACTTACCGCAATAGGTGTGGACGGCAACGGACAAATCGTTCATGTTGCATTTGCCTTTGTTGAGAGTGAGAATTATGATAGCTGGTTATGGTTTCTGAGGCTGTTGAAAAGCGGTGTTGTGAAGGATAGGCCAAATGTATGTATTCTTCATGACAGGCATGCAGGTCTGTTGAAGGCAATCAGGAAACTAGAGCAGCCCGCCGATGATGAACAAACTCCGTGGACTGATGTGCAGAGTCGATGGTGCATGAGACATATGGGTGCTAATTTTTATTCTTGCTTCAAGAGTAAACGTCTTATGAATCTGTTTAAAAGACTTTGCAATGTGAATCAGCAACGGAAGTATGACTTTTTATGGCAGAGGCTCACCGAATTCACGCAGAACCAAGTGAAAGAAAGAAGAGCTGCACAGGCGACGGCAGTTGCTGCTCAGGTGGCGGCGGCACAAGCGGCAGTAGCCGAAGATTCAGAACCAGTTGGGTTGTGTGATTTGCCTGGAATTGATCCACCTGGCACAAAGAGGAAGAAAGGAGCACGCATCCTGAATTTTGAAGAATGGATAGAGAAAGAACCGCCAGTGAAATGGTCTTTGTTGCACGATGCACATGGAGCGAGATATGGCATCATGACAACCAACCTTGCGGAGATATATAATTTTGTCCTTCGAGGTAACCGTGGTCTGCCACTTACAGCTCTCGTCGAGGGGATTATGCATGGAACCATGAATTATTTCAGAGATAGACGTGTGGAAGCCGTGAATCATTGTCAGTGGTACCCTGGCACACCTTACTGTCGCAAGATAAGAACATACATGGAGAAGAAGACACAGAAGGCTCGGTTCCACAACGTGGTTCGAGTAGGTAATGAAGAAGCTAGGTATGAGGTGCGCCTGCCGACAGACAGATTTGGTGATAGCGTTCAGAGAACCCATGAGGTGTTCATTACTGACGGATATCCGCCTACTTGTGAGTGCACATGCAACAAACCCAGACTTCTTCACCTTCCATGCTCTCATGTGTTAGCAATTTGTGGTCAGTTGGGCTTGCATGCAGCCACATTCGTGTCACCATATTACATGAAGGACGCACTGGTTCAAACATGGACCGGGGAAATGAGAGGTTTCCGAGTCGAAGGTAACTTCAACACGGTTGAAGAGGCTAATAGAGAAATCATTCCTCATCCAGCAAACATGCGGACTAGTAGAGGACGACGTCAGACACGGCGCATCCGGAATGATATGGATGAGTCCGAAGCAGGTGGTTCCACTCGTCAGTGCCTGCTATGCAATATGTTCGGCCACAAAGAGAAACATTGTACGAAATTCCCCCAAGGAGGCGCAACGGTTCGTGGCCGAGGGACCCGAGGAGGAAGGGGAAGAGCAAATCGTGGCTAGTATTGTGTTTTCAATCGTATTTGTAATAATTAAGTACAATGGGACGATGTTGTTTGTTGTAGGGTATCTGTTTTAATTCGTATTTGTAATAATTATGTACAATGGGACGATGTTGTTTAATTCGTAAAATTGATTAAAGTGGTATTTCTACTAGTATGTTCATGTTGTATAACTTTGCAGATGGCGGGTCGTGCTTTGCTTAGTGCCGATGTTTACACTGTCAACGATTTTATATATTGTTTACACTGTCAACGATTTTATTAACGGACTTCTAACAAAGTTCTTTTAAGTATTTGCAGGTTGACTTGGGCAGGTCTATTACCGCTTGCACGTCTAGTTGAGAGCATCCCCGCAGGATGGGTACCCATTCAGCCCGATGAGGTAGACGGCGAGCCGAGGCAGATGCACCATGTTGGCACTACCAAGATCACGATGGACAGGTCACTGCTTAGCTGCTTAGTGGACCGTTGGAGGCCGGAGACCCACACTTTTCACTTCCCGTGGGGGGAGATGGCACCGACTCTTCAGGATGTGTCATATTTGATGGGACTCCCTTTGGCTGGCGCAGTGCTTGGACCTGCAGATCCTCCCCTCGACTGGCATGAGGCCATGCAGGCACGCTTCGCAGGCGTGCATCCTGAGAACCCCATGTTGCCTGAGCACAAGCATGGTGTACCGCTGAAGTGGCTTAACAAGTGGCAGGTAAATGTTAATTATGTAGCGAGTTTACTTTCTCGGTGTATACTCCATGACTAACTTATTTAGTTTGCGCTTTCTAGGTACGGGCATACGTCATCCCGGTGGAGCACCTGACTCAGGAGCAGGTCACGCGGAGCCTCGAGGCGTACGTCATCTGGCTACTTGGCAAGGTGATGTTCACTGAGACTCATCAAGACACTATTACTGCTCGTTGGGTACCTATAGCCCTAGAGATTGCAGCGGCACATAACCAAGAAGACATAGAGCAGCGGAGTTGGGGGTCTGCACTATTAGCTGCTACATACAGGGCTCTATGCACCGTGTGCACGAAGAACTCGGATAGCTCTTCGATACTGGGATGTCCTCTATTTCTGCAGCTCTGGTCTTGGGAGAGGTTCCCTGTCGGTAGACCCGACATCGACGCGACCAGGCCCTGGGACTACAGACTCATAGATCACAACGCAGTTGATCTTCCCACATTTGGTAGTATGTGGGCATATAGAGAGGTACCCATTCGATACTTCATAACTTTCAAGTTAGGTTCTTCCAAATTTTAATGTTCAATTATTTATTACAATTATAATTGTTTGCAGAGACGATTTCAAGGTGATCAAGTGAGAAACTGCTACGTGATGTTCACTGAGTGGTTCGATCAACTGCCACATCACCAGGTTATATGGGAGCCATATCACGAGTCGAGGATGCATGCACGATACCCCGGCGGGATTTCTTATTTGTGCACCAGAGACCGTGCATACTGGATGACTACACGTCGGATTGTGTTCGACGTCTTGGTGGAGGAGATGTCCCAACACCGTGTTATGAGACAGTTTGGACTTCGCCAGTGGCCGGTGCCTCCTACTAGAGCTACACTTCCTCAGCACGTGCACAAGTAAGAACTACAACTTGTATTTAAAATGTGGGGTACTATTGTTGTTCTAGTACGTACTTATGCTATGTGTGCATTTCGCAGGAAAGGACGGCAGGGAGAGAGATCGCTCGCATCTTATATGCAGACGATCCTACACTTGTTTCAGTACTCTACTACGCACTGTACGTACTACAGTAAATACATATCTGACACTTGTTTTATATTTTACAGGCCGACATTATAGCAGATATTCAGGCGGACGTCGATGCGTACTACCCCGTCGTTGGTGCCCAACACCAGTCGTGGTTCAAGCGTCTACAGGACAAGCTACGACGTGCTTATGCTGTGCTCGCATGCACCGATGCTGGGGATGTTGTTCCACGCCATGCACCCCCGCGTCCCCCACGGCACTCCTCGGCACGGCTCTTAGGTGCCGCACAGGTATCACCACCCCGTGACACCACTCGTCGGCACGATCCACGCCCACGTTTTACACCTCAACAGAGTCCTTCCATACGCCCCACAGATCACACATTTGCGTCTACCTCTCGCCAGCCCGACGCTATCGACCCTGGTCCATCCCAGCCACCTCTTTCACAGATTCCAGTGTATGTGTCGGGTCCTTCACAGCCAACTATGTTTATGCCAGCAACTTCACACTCGCCATTGTTTATGTCGGGTCCTGCACAGCCTCCACTCTTTATGCCGGGTAGTTCATCCTGGCAGGCACACACACCACCGTTCACCGGGATGCCATATTTGTACGGTTATGGGGGCGGACCACAGTTCGTTGGAGCATCACACCAGCCGCAGATGGCCAATCTTACGGGCCAGTACTCTCAGCAACTAATGCACGGAGGTTAGAATTTTTAATTACTCGTACATATATAATTTATATCCAGACAACTCACACTAACATATTATCTTGTGCAGGTGCAGATCAGATGTACAACTCTCCCCAGTACGACTTGGACACCACTCAGGCATACGCGCCTTCGCCACCGATGCCCACTCAGCAGAGACCACCTCCGGAGACAGCCCAGCCAGACGACGAGCATGACGATGCGCCGTTGCAGGGCCGCGGAATGCGGCAACACCAGGCTCCCACGCGTTTGTCACCTTCGGGCCCTCGGCGAAGGAGGACGCGGTACCGTCGTCAGGTCGACGAGGACTGATTCTTTTACGCATCAGAGACATATGTTCGCTCTTTTCCATGTACCGTAAGACCTATGTATGAGACATATGTATGCTACTTCTTTCCCTTGAGGCGCGAAACGGTACAACTACTAATTAAGCGATAAGATACAACAAACCTCGATTACATACCGATCACACCACACAACAATAGGAAATGAAGGTACAACTACTAAGTAATCGATACTCAAAGAAAGATACAACATAACTCAAATTTAGATTCTACCTATCTCCCATCAATGCAGCCTGCACCATCCGCAGATTTAGCACCCTTGCCCTTTGACGATGATTCAGGCTTCTTTCCCGCACCCTTGCCCTTTGACGATGATTCAGGCTTCTTACCCGCACCCTTCCTCGATGTTTCTGCCTTCTTCTCCTTGCCCTTACGCACTGCTTCAGCCCGCTTTTCCTTTGACGACGGCATGAAATCGTCGTCATCATCGCTGGAGTATACCCAGAGAAACGAACGACCGTACCTCTCACGTATGTCTTGAGTTCGATGAATCGGCGCATTAGTAACATGCCTATCGAACTTGTCCGCAAGCCTCAAGACTTCATCGCGGATTTGATCTGGGGTCCTATACGGAAACCCATCTCGGCATAGCCTCGCCCCTAGCAAAGCGAGATGTCTCTCACTACCAACAATTTCTTCAAGTGGAATTTCCCTACCATCTACCTTCAAATAGGTGACAATCTTAGCTAGCTGCTCGGATGCGGCTATATGAAAGCCGGACACACACTTCTCACAAGGTACAATACACACCATGCTGGCGCTCTTTGAGAGTACCCCGCTTAGCCTAGAGTGGTTTTTATAGGACATTTGAGGTGAAAACGGTCGCGAGAAATGGTGCCGGGCGGGAGGAACGGGCGGGAAACGGTGGCGGGAGAATTTGGGCGGGAAACGGTGGCGGGAGAATTCTAGCGGGAAACGGTGGCGGGAGAATTTGGGCGGGAAACGGTGCCGGGAGAATTCTCGCGGGAAACGGTAGCGGGAGAATTTGGGCGGGAAACGGTGGCGGAAGAATTCTCGCGCGAAACGTTGGCGGGAGAATTTGGGCGGGATACGGTGGCGGGAGAATTCTCGCGCAAAACGGTGGTGGGAGAATTTGGGCGGGATACGGTGGCGGGGATGGCCGGAAACGGTGGCGGGAACAAATTTTGTAAGAAACCTTGCCCTCCACCTCTCTAAGCACATTTCGGCACGGCCCATGCCGAAATGTGTTGCCACACGAGAGCTCACGCAGGGCCATGCAGCCGTCGGCATGGCTACTGCCGACCGAATCGTTTCGGCATGACCCGTGCCGATCGGCACGGCCCATGCCGATCGGCACGACCCAAGCCGACCGCGCGCTATTTTTGATTTTCCCGGATTCCGCGCGCTAGATTCCAAATTTGTAATAAAAATTCGTATTATTTAAAAAAAACTCCTCAAACTGCACTATAGTGGATAGTATATGCGATGGTGACTGGATAAGATAACGTAATAAGCTTGTGGCTAGCAAGTGACCACCGTATTCTCACAAGGCACAACATATGATGCATGTATTTTTGGGCTGGTCCACGCGTGTAAATCAATCTTCAGTTTTCTTTCGATGTGCTAAGCTGCTCTAGTGCTCTTAGGATAATCTTCAGTTTTCTTTCGATCTACCACTTTTTAGTGGTTGCTTGCTTTTGGTGCAGTTAATCTCCTGAATTTTACCGGGAGGTTTAAGTTGTTTCTACATGAAGTTCATTTTTACATTTCTCTCTAAGTTATTGAACGGTTTGTGTTAGTGGACGCCCTCCAAACAACACACATGCGCACTCGAGATTGCGCCCTCGAGGCCTAAAGCCACCTTCCCCGTGACATGCTCGTCGTTGGACGCCCTCCCACAACACATGCACGCGGACGACGCCCTCGAGTCTCGGGAGTCCAAGTCGCAGCTCTAGGTGGTCCAAGTCACCTAGATAAAAACAGAGTTTATATCATTAATTATTAGGACATATTCATACTACACCCGGGTGTAACTACACTCACATATTTTATGTCATTAATTATTAGGAGGTTCAGTTACATATTGTCCGAAGTTCAGTTACAGTTTTTTGGCGGTTCAGCACCTTGAAACCTGACAGTTTAAATATCCATTTTTTTTGGGAAATACGCTCATTTGTATTTGAATTAAGATTTTTTTGGGTGGTTGGTTTCACTACTTATTGATAAAAAGAATTAATTCATCTGGGAAAAGGTTCATGTTGGCTAGGGTGTGTTCATGTTATGATTTCTTTACTAAATGGGAAGTTTGCTTTAACATGGTCGGAGTTTGCTTTAATCATATCGGCAGTTCATCTCAAACGTGTTAGCAATTCACATTTATATCAGCGGTTCTCTTAACCACTTGGTGGTTTGCTTTTGTATTAGGGGTAATCCCTTTGAATACGTCGGAAGTTCCTCTTATGCCACGTGAGACGTTTAAACAGTCTCAAACAATCAGGGAATTTAAAATAGTCTATCTTCTAGGTCTAGAAGTTTATTATTTTTTGTTTGTACATGGCGCTGAAATGTTTATTACTCTAGAGGTTCATTTTAAATGTGTTGGAGGTTAACTCTTTCAACTCGAGAAGTTTCACAGTTCGAACTCCTGAAGTTCACCATTCATTATGAGTTCAATATTACTCCAATATTTAGCGAGTTCATATTTTCTAAATGTAACATCCCAACATTTTATAATGTTTGAAAATCACTAAAATTTAAAACTTTTGTTTTTGATTAAAATAAAACATTAAATGCATAAGAAAACCAACTATGAAAGACTTCAAATATAATGAAAGAGTTTAATATTTCAAAAAACTCAGTTTATCATTATTTTCCAAAGTTGATTCAGTTTAATCATTTTATTATCCTTTGTATTTCTTAAAACCTCAATATCTAATTTGACAAATGTGTTACAAACTTTCAAACCATTTTATTGAAATAAAAAGGGTTTCCAAATAAGCATTGCATTCATTAATTTTCAAAACATAAAATGATGAATATATTCTATATAAGAAATGAATTAAAACTAAAATCTTTTCCAAAGTTGTTATATGAAGTTTAAAATGATTTATCTTAATATAAATATAATGGTGCACCAAAATAAAATTTAATTAAGATTGAATCCATTATATTTCCTATTACTTTAAAAAAAAATATTCTATTATTCTACTATTATACCAAAATAAAGATGAATGGTTAAGCAAATGAGTTTAAATAATTTAAATTCAAACATATTTTAATATGGGTATTTTACAAATTTTATTTAGCCAAAAGAAAATTTAATTAAGCTATAATTTCAAATTTGACATTAAGTGTCAAATTTGTATTAAACCAATATTTCAAAATTATTAATTTTGAAAATTGTTCAAAACATGCCGACAACTGGTTTAACACAAAGATATTAATTTTACAAATTTTTAGAAATTTATTTGACTTCATTTGGACTTAAATCAAAAGTTATGAATTAAATAGGAAAATCAGAAAAAGAAAAACCGATGATGTCATCGCTGACGTCACTGCGTCTTCAACCTCTGGCCGGAAATCGTGCCTCCGGATTTCTTTCCAAAATCCGAGCTAAAATCACGCGATTTATTCCTCCGAGCTTCTCTATATAAAGCCCATGCCCTCCTCTTCGTTTCCCCCATGAAACCCTAGCCCAATCCGCCGCGAGGCCGAAGAAATTGCACGCCGGAGTTCATCGCATCCGCCGCCGTGTTTCTTCTTTTCCCGGCGAAGTAAGCCACCCCCAAGCCCGAGACCGACCCCTCTTCCTCCCGTCGTGGAACCACACCTCGCTGACCCTTTCCTCGATTATTTTTCGCAGCAAATCGTCGAGTGCGAGGAGCTCGCCGGACCCGCCGTACCCCGACCACGGTCTGTCGCTGCCGAGGACGCGCGAGTCGACGCCGACCATCCCATCCGACTCGTCGTGCCCCGGGGATCCTTCTGGCACTCTTCCCACGACCGGGGAACCACCGGAGCCCCGCCCCCGACGACCACCAGAGCGCAGCGCCGCTGTCCCCTCCATCTCCGGCCACCCACGCTGCCACGGTAAGGTCAACGCTTCCCCGCCGTCCGATCTGATCTCAACGGCCGAGATTAGATTTTTAAATCGAACTGGTACCTTTCAATTAGATCCGTTAGATCTAAATCGTACGGCCTAGATCCATCCACTTAACCACGTCAGCGCCCACGTCAGTACCACGTCGTTGCCTCGTCAGCGCCCAGTCAGCGCTGACGTGGAAAAGAATTTCTCGATTTAGTTTAATTTGGCAGTTTTGCAGAAAAGCCCCTGCATATTCAAACCCTCATAACTTTTTAAACACTTATCCAAATTTGATAAATTTTATATATTTGTAAAGCCCTTGACATGTGGAATATATTAGAATTCAAATTTGACTTAGTTTAAAATATTCAAATTTCAAATGGATAATTTGAGTATATTTGTCATAACTTTAAATCTATAAATCTAAAAATTGCAAATAAAATTGTTTTAGAAACTTTGGAATATTTGTAATATGATGCCTCTGTTATAAAATATTTTTGAGTGTTATTTTGATAATTTAATAGTGGTATGTTTAAATTAAATAGTTTGAATAATTTTGACGTAACTATTAATAGAAACATTATTTTTGATTAAATCCAATTGCTATAAATTTAATTAAATGCCCTCTGTCTATTAACACCATTTATAAAATTTTGTTATAGAAATTTAATCACATAAAACTTTAATCTTATATTTATTCCTTTTATTATGTTTTGCAAAAATAGAAATTAATTAAATTGCATTTATAGCCTCATGCATATTTTCTGAATATCACAAAAATTAGTATGATGTTTATTATGATTAAAAAGTGCATTTCATGCATAACTTATTTTATTATATAGTTATACTCCTCATAGGAAACCTCTTCATTATTTTCTCTAAGTTAGGATTATTTTCAAACTTAGTATTTTGGTAAAGTGCTATGCACTTAGACACTTAGGATTTTCAACATGGAGCTACAAGGACAATGAAGGACTTAGCCAAAACAAGAATTCAGAAGAATCTTCAAGGAGTAAAAGCACTTAGAAGAAAAGCGAGAAGGAGTTCATGAAGACCAACCCCCTGTATTCTCTAAGTCTTTCTCTCTTTTCTTCTTCTCCAAGACTTCCTGATGACTAAGTTAAATCAAGACCAGCCTCGGTGATACAAGAATCATCAAGTATGAAGAATCATCAAGTATACCAAAAATTCAATCAAGACATCACCTAGAAGAAAGTTACAAGTCTGGAGATGAAGCCTGGAAGATCAACTACATCTTTCTTTCTGTCTGTCCCCTCTTTCCTAATCTCGTCCTTCACGTTAGACTTAAACAAATTTTGATCATGTTATTACCATCTTTGAAGTTTGTTGGATCCTAGCGGCATAGTGAGATGAAGCGGCCTGGAGACTAACCTTACATGTCCACGTACATGAGACCTGTTCCACAATTTAAGTGGCTGGCCGGGTGTCTGTCTCTCTCACGATAGTGAATATCCAATTTACAAAGAGTTGATTATAATTATTGATCACCTTATAGACTTAGTATTTTCTCCAAGTATTTATGCACATCATGGCTAAGCCATTTGAGTGCTTATTCAACATAATTTATAAAAAAATTATTTTGTCCAACTTCTGATCTTAGTCCTTAGTCATTTTTGACCAACACATTTCCTTGCATTGACTTAAAACATTTTCATGGCATGACATGCATCTCTAGTCCTTAGAAATAATATGCATATCATGCATGACATGTTTTCCTTAGAAGTTTATGAAACTTGTTTGTTCATTATGTATGCTTGTATGTGTTGTGTGTTTTGTTTTATGATTGTTGTATTGTTGTTTGCCTATATTGTTTGATTGAACGGAGAGCTCCGAATAACGTTGAAAAGTGTTTGTGAGCAAAGACATCATTCAAATGCAAGTGGTACACCTCATAAACCTCCTATTATTTTCTATATGCATTACTTAGTGTATTTTCAATAAGCATGTGTAGGATAGTATTGCTATGCTAAACCTGTGTAGAAATTCCTTATTCCTGTGTCTAGGTTCCTATGCAATACTTAGTAGAATTATTGATGCTATGCAAATTTTGTTTTGTGAAAATCTAAATTCTACTAAGTTAAGAAAGAACCTCCCGGGTGGATTCGTTGTATACGGATGCGAAGTTGAGTGGCTACTCAGGACAATTTTTATGGTGTATACCTGAGAGTGCACTTGTGGATGGCCACCCAGGGAACAAAGGAATCTGAAGAACTCCGAGTGACGATTGCTTCGAGTGTAGCCATTGCCATATGGGCTCTGGCTTGATCAATTATGTTGCGTGGACTCTCTCCGGCTTGACAAGCAGATGTAGAGGGTGTTAGGTGGAACGGGTCAAGCCAGAGTGGGAGGGAAAATGTTTCTGAAAGATCTCGTCTCATTCTTCTCCTTTTCCTTATCACTATAAGTGTTTAAAGGATAGTTTGGGTTGAATGGGTAAATTGGTGAACGTGCACAACCTCTCCAGAGTGTAAAACTAAGTACTTAGCCGTGTCCCCGGTACGGACAATTTGAGCAGCTGATCACGGACGTCAACGGAGGATTCCACCATTCCAACTTCAAAATTAAAACTTGATTGGTGAACAAGGGTAGAATGAGACATGGTTTTCATGCCACGAATGTCTCGAATAGAAGAAAAGTGTTTTCCAAAGAGTTAGGAAAAATTGGCTTTATGCAAAATAGCCTTGAACTCCACCAGCCAAATATGCATATAGGTTATTAGAGTTTTTCCTCTAAGTGTCCACCATAGTGTCACTTGCCAGACTCCATTTTTAATGAAATCTGACCCACGTTGTTGCAATATTTTTCTTATTACAGATTGTTCAGATGACGAATGAGGTTTCGTTTAAAGGTTTCGAGTCTACACCAACATGTTATCGCCCATGGCAACATGAAAGTGATGAAGACTCACTGCTATTGTATTTCCGCGGTTTACTCTTTCAAAGCTAGCTTTATGCTATGCAACTTGTATTGCATATTTTGTAAGTCTGGATCATCGATGTAATAAAATTGATACTTTGTTGTGATATTACATCGTAAACTGTGTGTGCAAACGATTCGATCCAGGATTTGCACTATACACAGGTATCTGCCTTATTTAAAGTGCAGGTACGCTACAAATATAAAATACTATTAATTCATAATTAATTTATTTATGTATAATTTAATCTCCCGTGACTCCGAAACATTTTCCGAACCACCCGAACAACTTTCGGACATCCCTGGAACCATTCCAGACCTTCCCGGAACTCCTTCCGGACCACCGGAACTCTTTCCAGATCATTTCTCTCTCTCCAACAAAATCCTGTATCATTCCAGAACCTATCTCCTGGTGTCGTTAAGACCTTAAGTTTGTTACGTTATGGTTCGAGAACACTCCAGACATGGTCGAGACACTCCGCTCACTAATGACCGTTAGGGATACCTGGATGTATATGACGGCCCCTGTGCATTCTACGAATATAGTCGTTGAACCATAAACATGATATTCATTCCCTTTGTTTCTGTGATACTACCTTGTCCGAGATATGATCGTAGACATATGATGTCTTTGTTGTACCTCGTTACTAAAGGGGTTCCGGTGCAGAAAACAATAATTTTTCTAGCGAATGAAACCCTAACTAGTTAGGATCTATCTATCTAGTACATGTGATAACGGTGGCGGAACGGGTTACATTACCTCCATGTAGACCGATAGCGGGGATTACGCTCCCGCACAAGAGTTGAAGATGAAGTCGTACGTAGCCGACCTCGAGATCACGGAGAACTTGCCGCGATGACGTAGACGATGACGCCGGGGAGTCGACGATGACCTGCGTCGACGGGCGTCGGGCGGAAGATGGCGTGGCGCCGGCAGCTGGGGGGTGCGCTGGCGGCAGGGGGAGCAGCGGCCGGGCTGCAGGCGGGCGAGACGACGTCGCCCAAGCTCCTCAAAAGTGGTTCATCCGAGCACTCGCAAACATACGGAGCTTAACGACAACCCCCGGTCATTCAGATCCAGCTGAAATCGCAGGGGTAGAACTTTTCTGGAATCCCCCAGGGCAACGGCGCCCGGCGGTATAGCTTAGGTGGGGAGAGGAGGCAAAACGGGCGGAGAAGCAACTCGGCCGGCCTGCTATATAATTAATTGTATTTTTCTGTAATTAATCCAATTAATATGCCTTGCTATATAAAGGGGGGAGGGGGTGTGCAAACACCTTGCCTCCCCATGTGGGACTAAAGGAAAAGGAGGGGGAGCGGGGTTCGGCCGGCACTCCTAGTCAGAGTTGGACTAGGTGCCCAAGCCCCCTTCCTCCTTGGTGGTGCGGCTCCCCCTCTTGGGCCATCTTAGGGCCCATGTAGCTGGGAGGCCCCTTTTTCCTTTATTATTTAATAATTAAATTAACATAAAATATAATTAATTCATAATTAATATATTTAAATATTATTTAATATCCCGTGACTCCGAAACATTTTCCGAACCACCCGAACAACTTTCGGACATCCCTGGAACTATTCCAGACCTTCCCGGAACTCCTTCCGGAGCACCGGAACTCTTTCCGGATCATTTCTCTCTCTCTCCAACTAAATCCTATCTTATTGCAGAACCTATCTCCTGGTGTCGTTAAGACCTTAAGTTTGTTACGCTACGGTTCGAGAACACTCCAGACATGGTCGAGACACTCTGCTCACCAATGACCGTCAGGGATACCTGGATGTATATGACGGCCCCTGTGCATTCTACGAATATCGTCGTTGAACCATAAACATGATATTCATTCCCTTTGTTTCTGCGGTTCTACCTTGTCCGAGATATGATCGTAGACATCTGATATCTTTGTTCTATCTCTTTACTGAAGGGGTTCCGGTGCAGAAAACCATAATTTTTCTAGCGAATGAAACCCTAACTAGCTAGGATCTATCTATCTAGTACATCTGATAACGGTGGCGGAACGGGTTACATTACCTCCATGTAGACCGATAGCAGGGATTACGCTCCCGCAAAAGCGTTGACACTGAAGTCGTACGTAGACGACCTCGAGGTCGCGAAGAACTTGCCGCGATGACGTAGACGATGACACCGGGGAGTCGACGATGACCTGCGTCGACGGGCGTCGGGCAGAAGATGACGTGGCGCCGGCAGCTGGGGGGTGCGATGGAGGCTGGGGGGAGCAGCGGCTGGGATGCAGGCGGGCGAGACGACGTCGCCCAGGCTCCTCAAAAGTGGTGCCTCCAAGCACTCACAAACATACGGAGTTTAACGACAACCCCCGGTCATTCAGATCCAGCTGAAATCGCAGGGGTAGAACTTTTCTGGAATCCCCCAGGGAAACGGTGCCCGACGTTATAGCTTAGGTGGAGAGAGGAGGCAAAACGGGTGGAGAAGCAACTCGGCCGGCCTGCTATACAATTAATTGTATTTTTCTGTAATTAATCAAATTAATATGCCTTGCTATATAAAGGGGAGGGGGTGTGCAAACACCTTGCCTCCCCCATGTGGGACTAAAGGAAAAGGAGGGGGAGGGGGGTTCGGCCGGCTCTCCTAGTCCGAGTTGGACTAGGGGCTCAAGACCCCTTCCTCCTTGGTGGTGCGGCTCCCCCTCTTGGGCCATCTTAGGGCCATGTAGGTGGGAGGCCCCCTTTTCCTTTATTATTTAATAATTAAATTAACATAAAATATAATTAATTCATAATTAATATATTTAAATAATATTTAATATCCCGTGACTCCGAAACATTTTCCGAATCACCCGAACAACTTTCGGACATCCCTGGAACCATTCCAGACCTTCCCGGAACTCCTTCCGGACCACCGGAACTCTTTCTAGATCATTTCTCTCTCTCCAACAAAATCCTATATTATTCCAAAACCTATCTTTTGGTGTCGTTAAGACCTTAAGTTTGTTACGCTATGGTTCGAGAACACTCCAGACATGGTCGAGACACTCCGCTCACCAATGACCGTCTGGGATACCTGGATGTATATGACGGCCCCTGTGCATTCTACGAATATCGTCGTTGAACCATAAACATGATATTCATTCCCTTTGTTTCTGCGATACTACCTTGTCCGAGATATGATCGTAGACATCTGATGTCTTTGTTGTATCCCGTTACTGAAGGGATTCCGGTGCAGAAAACAATAATTTTTCTAGCGAATGAAACCCTAACTAGCCAGGATCTATCTATCTAGTACATGCGATAACGGTGGCGGAACGGGTTACATTACCTCCATGTAGACCGATAGTGGGGATTACGCTCCCGCACAAGCGTTGACGATGAAGTCGTACGTAGCCGACCTCGAGGTCGTGGAGAACTTGCCGCGATGACATAGACGATGACGTCGGGGAGTCGACGATGACCTGCGTCGACGGGCGTCAGGCGGAAGATGGGGGGTGCGTTGGCGGCAGGGGGGGAGCAGCGGCTAGGCTACAGGCGGGCGAGACGATGTCGCCTAGGCTCCTCAAAAGTGGTGCCTCCGAGCACTCGCAAACATACAGAGCTTAACGACAACCCCCGGTCATTCAGATCCAGCTGAAACCGTAGGGGTAGAACTTTTCTGGAATCCCGTAGGGCAACGGCGCCCGGCGGTATAGCTTAGGTGGAGAGAGGAGGCAAAATGGGCGGAGAAGCAACTCGGCCGGCCTGCTATACAATTAATTGTATTTTTCTGTAATTAATCCAATTAATATGCCTTGCTATATAAAGGGGGGGAGGGGGTGTGTAAACACCTTGCCTCCCCCATGTGGGACTAAAGGAAAAGGAGGGGGAGGGGGGTTCGGCCGGCTCTCCTAGTCCGAGTTGGACTAGGGACCCAAGCCCCCTTCCTCCATGGTGGTGCGGCTCCCCCTCTTGGGCCATCTTAGGGCCCATGTAGGTGGGAGGCCCCTTTTTCCTTTATTATTTAATAATTAAATTAACATAAAATATAATTAATTTATAATTAATATATTTAAATACTATTTAATATCCCGTGACCCCGAAACATTTTCCGAACCACCCGAACAACTTTCGGACATCCCTGGAACCATTTCAGACCTTCCCGGAACTCCTTCCGGACCACCGGAACTCTTTCTAGATCATTTCTCTCTCTCCAACAAAATCCTATATTATTCCAAAACCTATCTTTTGGTGTCGTTAAGACCTTAAGTTTGTTACGCTACGGTTCGAGAACACTCCAGACATGGTCGAGACACTCCGCTCACCAATTACCGTCAGGGATACCTGGATGTATATGATGGCCCGTGTGCATTCTACGAATATCGTCGTTGAACCATAAACATGATATTCATTCCCTTTGTTTCTGCGATACTACCTTGTCCGAGATATGATCGTAGACATCCGATGTCTTTGTTGTATCTCGTTACCGACAAAGGTTATTAACTCGTCTGTGATATTACATCTCCATGACCTAGTCATAAGCTACACAGCTATATAGATGTAATCTCACCGAGTGGGCCTAGAGTATCTTTCCATTACAAGAATGAACAAATCCCGCTCTTGATCCTTACGTCTCAATACTCTTTCGGGATACCCAAGATGGACACCGCTATTTTCATGCTAAATAAGACACAATGTTTGATGCTATCAAAGTACCCCTACGAAGTATCAATAAGTACGGTCTCACGGTCTAAGGAATAAGCTATCATATTCTTATCTACTGCAAATGACAAACATCGAAATACGATCTTATTGCAATACTTTGCGTATGTCCATCACCTTATTAAACTAATAAGATGACCCCATTGTCAACCGACGTCATTGTCCTTAATCGGGAATCTCGATCAACTCTTGCCCAATGGACTAGTTCATATAGAGGCTTACTAGGGACCCTGGTTGTCTATGTATCACAAGTGTATTAATAATTTCGATTAATACAACTATAACATAATACACAAACCTATTATAAACTTATGAGATAATGCAATAAATACTACTTATTTATTTGCCTCTAGGGCATATCTCCTTTAGTCTCCCACTTGCACTAGAGTACAAATAAACTAGCCGCATTTTACTTTATCAAAATCTCTTATCAAATAAGCGTCATATGATAATGCTTGCTTTTGGAAGGGTGTTACTCTGACAATCTGTACAATACATAATTGTGCGTTCTTTTGCGATTCATTGATATCAACTTGCTTGATATCACCATGTTATCCAATAACATATATGCAAATACCGTAACTAAGTGAGACTTCTGTTTCCCAGCGCTTACTCTGATTATGCTAACCTGATAAATACCTTGAAAACACACTCAGTCATAGAGAGCCCCTTGTAACAATTACAAACTCGCGATATCTACATACTTTCACACCTATGTAGAAAACTGGACATTCCAATGTCAATCTAATAACTAATGCACTTCTACTTCGAGTAAATTCTAAATTTTCTTTTATAACTATTCTTCTTCTAAGAACATCGGTCATATTTCATCGAGCAGATAATATGGTTTCTGTATGATGTCTAATATTACATAATAGACCAACATGTCATACAACCATTACTACCGTGTATCATTACTCTTAATGATTAATTGGATTTCCAAGGACCATCCTTTCGATTCTATTCGGACTCCTCAGACATAATCCAAAAACAACTCGACCAACTATTTAAAATTCCCGTTCGATTCCAAATAGACACTAACTTTTAAATAGTTTCACAACTTCATCCTTCTCATCTATTCTACTGGTACAATTTCACAATGTGTCATTTGCACAAGATGAATTCGGCTCCCACTCAAATTATGTCTCCACACATTTGAGAACACGAGCTCCCACTCAAAATATGTCTCCACACATTTGAGGTTCTAAGCTCCCACTCAAATTGTGTCCTTTACATATTCTACCCGAGTGGACTAACTTTCACTCCCACTTAAAATCGACATTTTGGTAAAACCAAAATCATTGATCTCTTATAAATTCGAATTCAATACAAACTACAGTATTACATTAATACAAATCACTCAGACTTCAAGCATGTCTACATAAATGTAGTCAACAAATTTGATCTTGTCCAAGATACATTTCTTGACAAAACATGCTTCCACGTCTTTCTTATAGTCACATTTCTCATACAACCCTTTATATGATGATTAAACAAACTTATTCCTCTAACAAAAATTGTAGCAACAATTACTATTTTAATCCTTTCAAATGTAACTTGGATTTTCAGGCTGAAACAACCTTTTTTCGTATTCTGATATTTTCTCAACTTTCTTTGTATTAATAAAGTGCACCTTGATCTGTCAGCAAGATCTGAAACACTTAATATTGTGTTGTGACCTCGATACATGCGAACCATGCCTCATGGGAAAAATGACCAGGACACCGTTCAAAGGTTTCGTTGAACGGGCGTCGGATTTGTTGGGGATCATACATACAGACGTATGTGGACCAATGAGTGTTTCGACACGCAATGGTTATCGTTACTTCGTCACCTTCACTGATGACTTGAGTAGATACGGTTATATCTATTTGATGAAACACAAGTCTGAAACGTTTGAAAAGTTCAAAGAATTCCAGAGTGAAGTTGAGAATCAGCTTGATAGGAAAATCAAGCATCTCCGATCCGATCGCGGTGGAAAGTACTTGAGTTTTGAGTTTGGCACACATCTGAAGAGTTGTGGCATAGTGCCCCAACTTACGCCCGCCGGGACGCCGCAGCATAACGGTGTGTCTGAGCGACGTAATCGTACTCTACTGGATAGTGTCCGATCTATGATGTCTCTTACCGATCTGCCAGTGTCCTTCTGGGGTTATGCGTTAGAAACAGCCGCATTCATTTTAAATAGGGCTCCGTCAAAGTCCGTTGAAACGACGCCGTATGAATTATGGTATGGCCAAAAGCCTAAGTTATCGTTTCTGAAGGTTTGGGGTTGTGAGGCGTACGTTAAGAAACTACAGCCCGACAAACTCGAGCCGAAGTCGGAGAAAGTCGTCTTTGGAGGATATCCGCGGGAAACCGTTGGGTACACCTTCTACAACCAAGCTGAGGGCAAAACTTTTGTCGCGAAGACCGGTGCCTTTCTAGAGAAGGAATTTCTCGCGAAAGGAGTAAGTGGGAGGAAGGTAGACCTCGATGAAATCGTTGATCCTGAACTCGAGATTCCGAGTGGCGCAACGGAAGCAATTCCGGAAACGTCCTCCGTGGAAGGAGTGGGAGAAACTGTCGAGGAAGATGTTCTACCTCGTAGGTCTGGTAGATCTCGGATCCCACCAGAATGGTATGGCAACATGGTTTGCACCGTCATGCTAGTCGAGCAAGACGAACCTACGAACTACAAGGAGGCGATGGAGAGTCTAGAGTCCGAGAAATGGCTTGAAGCCATGAAATCCGAAATAGGATCCATGTACGATAACAAAGTGTGGACTTTGGTAGATATTCCCGAAGGGCGCAAGGCCGTCGAGAATAAGTGGATCTTTAAGAAGAAGACTGATGCTGATGGTAATGTGACCGTCTATAAAGCTCGGCTTGTCGCAAAGGGTTTCCGACAAGTTCATGGAATTGACTACGATGAAACTTTTTCACCGGTAGCGATGCTTAAGTCTATTCAGATTTTGTTAGCGGTAGCTGCCTACTATGATTATGAAATCTGGCAGATGGACGTCAAAACGGCCTTCCTGAATGGAAACATTGAGGAAGAGTTGTACATGGTACAGCCGGAAGGTTTTGTCGATCCAGGAAGTGCTGACAAGGTGTGCAAGCTTCAGCGATCCATTTATGGATTGAAGCAGGCATCTCGGAGCTGGAATCTTCGCTTTGATGAGGTAATCAAAGGTTTTGGATTTATCCAGAATGTGGAAGAGACCTGTATTTACAAGAAAATTTGTGGGAGCTCGGTTGTGTTCTTAGCACTGTATGTTGACGACATATTGCTAATAGGGAATGATGTGGAACTTCTGAATAGCGTGAAGGAATATTTAAACAGTAAGTTTTCCATGAAGGACTTAGGAGAAGCTGCGTATGTTTTAGGCATAAAAATCTACCGTGATAGATCAAGGCGCCTATTAGCACTAAGTCAGAGTACTTATCTTGATAAAATATTGAAGCGTTTTCATATGGAGAAGGCAAAGAAGGGTTCTCTGCCGGTTATCAAGAATAAGATATTGCGTAAGGCACAGTGTCCGGTGACGGAACTGGGTAAGGCCGAAATGACGAAACATCCTTATGCTTCAGCCATAGGATCGATCATGTATGCAATGTTGAGTACTAGACCGGATGTGGCATTAGCTCTAAGTTTGACAAGCCGGTTCCAGAGTAATCCTGGAATGCCGCATTGGGTAGCTGTTAAGAGCATTCTTAAGTATCTCAATAAGACAAAGGAAATGTTCCTTGTGTATGGTGGCTGCGATGAAGAACTTGGCGTAACGGGTTACGTAGATGCAAGTTTCTGCTCAGACCCCGATGACTGTAAGTCACAGAAAGGTTACGTGTTCAAGGTGAATGGAGGCGCCGTGTGCTGGAGAAGTGGGAAGCAACCCATAGTCGCACAATCTACAATGGAGTCGGAGTACATTGCTGCCTGCGAGGCCCGAATGAAGCTGTGTGGCGGAGGAAGTTCGTCATTGAACTTGGAGTGTTCCCGAGCGTGCAAGACCCCGTGGTCCTCTTCTGCGACAATACGGGTGCCATTGCAAACGCCAAGGAGCCAAGGTCTCACTCCACCGCCAAACACATTCTCCGACGCTTCCACGTGATACGTCAGTACGTACAAGGAGGCGATGTGAAGATTTGCAAAGTGCATACGGATCTGAATGTGGCCGATCCGCTGACGAAGCCTCTCCCGCTTGATAAGCATGAACAACACCAATTAGCTATGGGTGTTAGGCTTTTACCAAGTTGTAATCTAGATTAAGTTGTACTCTAGTGCAAGTGGGAGACTGAAGGAGATATGCCCTAGAGGCAATTAATAAAGTGTATTCTTTATCATATCTCGTTTGTTCATAATAGGTTTTTGTGTCATGCTAGAACCGTATTAAGCGGAAACATTAATGCGGGTGTGATACGTAAACAACCAGGTCCCTAGTAGCCTCTACTAAGACTAGTTTCGTTGCACGATTGATGATCGAGGTTTCCCGGTCATGGGGCATGGCGCCGGTCGGCAATGAGAGTCATATCGCTAGAGAGCGATGTGATGGACATACCCATATTTGGAGAACGTAGTCGTTACGCCTTTGACCGTGAGATCAACTCTTATTGATATTCCCCGAAGATACTTTGATTGCACCAAACGTCGTATCTTATTTAGTATGACAATAACGGTGATACTTTTGGGTATTGGAAAGGAGTATTGAGACGAGGGGTCAAGAGCGGGATTTGCCAGTCCGCGTAGCAGGATAGATACTCTCGGGCCCACTCGGTGAGATCTTGTCTAATGAGCTTGCAAGCATGTGACTAGGTCACGGAGACATGAGATCATGAACGAGTAGAAGATAGCGTCGTCGGTAACGAGGTCGAGATTAGGTATGGAGATATCTATGGAACGACACTCGGACGTGCTAAGTATCGCTATGGAAAAAGGTCTAAGACTTCACGTTCAGGTTTGATAGATGAAAGTCATTCGTTATATCTCAGGGATTAATTCATGGGGTCCAGGCCTACGGGTTAGTAGTTGATCATTGAGGAGTCTTGATCATACCTGATATTATATCGAACCGCTAGGGTGACACACTTAAGGGGTTTCGACAAGACAACCGGAAAGGAAGGAGATCACCGGGAGCGTCCCGGGAGAGGTCCGATGGAGATCGGGCAGCGCCGAAAGAGTTTTCGGAGCTAGGAAATATTATATATATTATGTTTGATATTAATTAGTGTTATTAATATGCAAATATGATTTTATATATTTATTTTCGAATTTATTAAGGCAGATTTCCCTAAATGGGCCTTCCGGACGAAAGAAGGCCCAAGAGGGGAAAATTCCCTAGGGGAATTCGGTGGGGGCCAGGAGGGCCGGCCTAGGTGGGCCACAAGGGGCCCACCAGGGGGCCGGCGCACTCCCTAGCCGAACCAGGCTATGTGGGGATAGTCCCACATTGCCTGGCTGGCAAGGTTGGCTCCCCTTGGGAGCCTATATAAGAAGGGGCACCCCCAGCCTTTTAATTCACCAATTAATTCCTGATTTCTCTCTCGATCTCGTGGTTCCCAAGTCGGAGCCGCGCCGAGCAAGAGGAGTCGGGGATCTCCTCCACCATAGCCCGCTGCCGCGCTGCTGGTGTTCCGGTCCAAGTCTTCCGCTGCTCGTCCTGGACTGGAGCTTCGGAGGCGTCGTCTCCACCGTACGTGTGCGACTCCCTGCGAGGTGCTGCGCTAGCGGTACTCGGAGGCCTGCTTCCTCTACACGACCTTGAGGTCGGCTTCGTCGGTCTGCATCGACAACATTTGTGCGGGAACGTAATCCCCGCTTTCGGTCTACAAGGGTACGTATTCCGATCTCCGTTCGTACTACTATATCTGCATAGAATAGATCTTGGCTAGTTTAAGGATATCGTTGCTAGGAAATTTTTTGTTTTCTGCCCACGATCCCCTTCAGTGGTATCAGAGCCGATCTATCGTAAGATATAGCTGTACGCTGTTAGAACCCGTGCTCTGCACGGGGGCACCGTTCCTGTTATTTGCTACCCTCTAGCGTGCACTTGTGTATTCCAGCGGCATTGAGTTGATGAAGCGGCCCGGACCGACTTTACGCGTACGCTTACGTGAGACTGGTTCCACTACTGACATACGGCTTGTACCGTATCTGTGGCTGGCGGGTGACAGTTTCTCTCTCTTTAGTTGGTCTTCGCATTTTCAATGGAGGGCCCGAAAGGGATGCTTAAACATGCAATTATTGGATCGTTGTTGTGGTCATAAGATTCGTAGGTATGAAGCGGTTCTATTTACGAAAGCCCCAAGCCACGTAAATATGCAAACGATAAAGTAGAAGCGTCTAACTTTATTTTGCAGGGGCTGTGTGATATGGTCAAGGTAGGTTTATTAAATTGTTTATAAACTGCGGGCGCCAAGAAGAACATGGCGCGATGGACTATATCACATTGCATTACATTTGATGTTTTGTGTGCATCTTATTTTTGTGTGATTGTGTGTTACACGGCGGTAGCTGAATAAGATGATCCCTTCAAAATACCACTAGTGTTCTCCCTCCAACGCGCACCAACAATAAAGTTCTACGTTATGAGGCAGGCCGTGATGATCGGGTGTCAGACATATTTTCGTTCGCATACGGTGGGTGTAAGCCATGTTGCACAAGCGTCAGCGTGGAGGTCTTTGGTGGCGAGCCTAGCATACTCAGAGGTATGGCCTCGGAACAGGAAGACCGAAAGGTCGAGCACGAGTCACAAAATTGGTGTGGCGGACGATTTTGTCTACTCTTGAAGTTGTGCCGCCGGCTTTGATGATGAGGGGTGGTGCAATGGATGGGGGTCGTGTAATCGCTTAAACGACCAGGAGGGATGTTCGTTTGAGTGGGAGTTATGTTAGTTATTTTCTAAAATACTATAACTCAAAATTATTATGAACAAAGTCTTATGTTGTTGCAAATTCAATTGTAGATGTCTCGCCCCTCGTTTAACCTAGGTCTGTTCCTTGAGAAAGAAAAGCTTAAGACCAATGGGTCAAACTTCATGGCCTGGTTCCGCAACCTGAGGATCCTCCTCACTCCCCATAGGGTGGCCTACGTCATTGAGGCCGCCATAGGTGACCCTCCTGCAGATGATGCCTCTGAGGATGAGAAGAAGGTCTTCCAGACCCGATCGGAGGATTCTGCCTTTGTCCAGAGTGGCATGCTCTATGCCATGGAAGCCGACCTGCAAAAGCGCTTTGAGAAGATGAGCGCCTTTGAGATCATCTCGGATCTTAAGGCTGTCTTTGCGCCGCAGGCTAAGTCTGAGAGATATGAGGCTTCTGAGCTTTTCTTCTCAGCCAAGATGGAAGAGCATAGCAGTGTGAGCGAGCATGTAGTCAAGATGTCTGGCTACGTTCAACGCCTGAATGCTCTGGAGTGCAAGATTCCCGATGAGCTGGTGATTGACAGGGTGTTGCAATCGTTGCCACCGAGCTACAAAGGCTTCGTCATGAACTACAACATGCATGGCATGGCTAAGTCCCTGGGTGAAGTGTTCGTGATGCTCAAGACTGCTGAGGTAGAGATTAAGAAGGAGCACACGCTGTTGATGGTCAACAAGACCGTTGATTTCAAGAAGTCCGGTGTCAAGGGAAAGCAGAGCTGAAAGTCCCGGAGGGAGGCAAAGTTGGCTGCCAAGTCCAGGACTAACAAATCTGGTCCCAGAGCTAGCGTGGAGTGTTTCTACTGCAAGGGGAAGGGTCACTGGAAGCGCAACTGCCCCAAGTATCTGGAGGATAGGAAGTCTGGCAAGACGGTCGACAAAGAGAAAGGTATATTTGATATACATGTTATAGATGTGTACCTTACATCCGCCCGGAACAACACGTGGGTATTTGATACTGGTTATGTTGCTCATATATGTAACTCTCAGGAGGAGTTACGGAATAGATGGCGGCTGGCGAAGGATGAGGTGACGATGCGCGTCGGCAACGGATCGAGAGTCGACGTGGTGGATGTCGGCACGCTCCCTCTGCATCTACCATCGGGATTAGTTTTGATTTTAAATAAGTGTTATTTTGTGCCATCCTTGAGTGTAAACATTATAAGTGGGTCTTGCCTGTTGCAAGACGGTTATTCATTTAAATCAGTGTCAATCAATTGTGCTATTTATATGAATGATATCTTTTATGTTGATGCTCCCGAGAATAACGGTTTATTCTTCTTAAATCTCGATCGTAGTACTCACATCCATAACATAGAAGTCAAACGGATTAAGTGTAGTGATGATACCGCCATGTATATGTGGCATTGCCGTCTTGGTCTTATTGGTGTAAAGCGCATGAAGCAACTCCACTCCGATGGACTTTTGGACTCGTTGGATTTCGGATCCCTCGATACATGCGAACCATGCCTTATGGGTAAAATGACCAAGACACCGTTCAAAGGTTTCGTTGAACGGGCGTCGGATTTGTTGGGGATCATACGTACATATGTGTGTGGACCGATGAGCGTTTCGACACGCAATGGTTATCGTTACTTCGTCACCTTCACTGATGACTTGAGTAGATACGGTTATATCTATTTGATGAAACACAAGTCTGAAACTTTTGAAAAGTTCAAAGAATTCCAAAGTGAAGTTGAGAATCAGCTTAATAGGAAAATCAAGCACCTCTGATCCGATCGCAGTGGCGAGTACTTGAGTTTTGAGTTTGGCACACATCTGAAGAGTTGTGGCATAGTACCCCAACTTACGCCAGCCGGAACACCGCAGCGTAACGGCGTGTCCGAGCGACGTAATCGTACTCTACTGGATAGTGTTCGATCTATGATGTCTCTTACCGATTTGCCAGTGTCCTTCTGGGGTTATGCGTTAGAAACAGCCGCATTCATTTTAAATAGGGCTCCGTCCAAATCCGTTGAAACGACGCCGTATGAATTATGGTATGGCCAAAAGCCTAAGTTATCATTTCTGAAGGTTTGGGGTTGTGAGGCGTACGTTAAGAAACTACAGCCCGACAAACTCGAACCGAAGTCGGAGAAAGTCATCTTTGTAGGATATCCGCGGGAAACCGTTGGGTACGCCTTCTACAACCAAGCTGAGGGCAAAACTTTTGTTGCGAAGACCGGTACCTTTCTAGAGAAGGAGTTTCTCGCGAAAGGAGTAAGTGGGAGGAAGGTAGATATCGATGAGATCGTTGATCCTGAACTCGAGATTCCGAGTGGCGCAACAGAAGCAATTCCGGAAACGTCCTCCGTGGAAGGAGTGGGAGAAACTGTCGAGGAAGGTATTCTACCCCGTAGGTCTGGTAGATCTCGGATCGCACCAGAATGGTATGGCAACATGGTTTGCACCGTCATGTTATTTGAACAAGACGAACCTACGAACTACAAGGAGGCGATGGCGAGTCTAAGTCCGAGAAATGGCTTGAAGCCATGAAATCCGAAATAGGATCCCTGTATGATAAGAAAGTGTGGACTTTGATGGATATTCCCGAAGGGCGCAAGGTCGTCGAGAATAAATGGATCTTTAAGAAGAAGACTGATGTTGATGGTAATGTGACCGTCTATAAAGCTCGGCTTGTCGCAAAGATTTTCCGACAAGTTCATGGGATTGACTACGATGAAACTTTTTCACCGGTAGCGATGCTTAAGTCTATTCGGATTTTGTTAGCCGCAGCTGCCTATTATGATTATGAAATCTTGCAGATGGACTTTGACAAGCCGGTTCCAGAGTAATCCTGGAATGCCGCATTGGATAGCTGTTAAGAGCATTCTTAAGTATCTCAATAAGACAAAGGAAATGTTCCTTGTGTATGGTGGCTCCGATGAAGAACTTGGCGTAACGGGTTACGTAGATGCAAGTTTCTGCTCAGACCCCGATGACTCTAAGTCACAGACAGGTTATGTGTTCAAGGTGAATGGAGGCGTCGTGTGCTGGAGAAGTGGGAACCAACCCATAGTCGCACAATCTACAATGGAGTCGGAGTATATTGCTGCTTGCGAAGCCGCGAATGAAGCTGTGTGGCTGAGGAAGTTCGTCATCGAACTTGGAGTGTTCCCGAGCGTGCAAGACCCCGTGATCCTCTTCTGCGACAATACGGGTGCCACTGCGAACGCCAAGGAGCCAAGGTCTCACTCCACCGCCAAACACATTCTCCGACGCTTCCACGTGATACGTCAGTACGTACAAGGAGGCGATGTGAAGATTTGCAAAGTGCATACGGATCTGAATGTGGCAGATCCGCTGACGAAGCCTCTCCCGCTTGATAAGCATGAACAACACCAATTAGCTATGGGTGTTAGGCTTTTACCAAGTTGTAATCTAGATTAAGTTGTACTCTAGTGCAAGTGGGAGACTGAAGGAGATATGCCCTAGAGGCAATTAATAAAGTGTATTCTTTATCATATCTCGTTTGTTCATAATAGGTTTTTGTGTCATGCTAGAACCATATTAAGCGGAAACATTAATGCGGGTGTGATACGTAAACAACCAGGTCCCTAATAGCCTCTACTAAGACTAGTTTCGTTGCGCGATTGATGATCGAGGTTTCCCGGTCATGGGGCATGGCGCCGGTCGGCAATGAGAGTCATATCGCTAGAGAGTGATGTGATGGACATACCCATATTTGGAGAACATAGTCGTTACGCCTTTGACCGTGAGATCAACTCTTATTGATATTCTCCGAAGATACTTTGATTGCACCAAACGTCGTATCTTATTTAGTATGACAATAACGGTGATACTTTTGGGTATTGGAAAGGAGTATTGAGACGAGGGGTCAAGAGCGGGATTTGCCAGTCCGCGTAGCAGGATAGATACTCTCGGGCCCACTCGGTGAGATCTTGTCTAATGAGCTTGCAAGCATGTGACTAGGTCACGGAGACATGAGATCATGAACGATTAGAAGATAGCGTCGTCGGTAACGAGGTCGAGATTAGGTATGGAGATATCTATGGAACGACACTCGGACGTGCTAAGTATCGCTATGGCAAAAGGTCTAAGACTTCACGTTCAGGTTTGATAGATGAAAGTCATTCGTTATATCTCAGGGATTAATACATGGGGTCCAGGCCTACGGGTTAGTCGTTGATCATTGAGGAGTCTTGATCATACCTGATATTATATCGAACCGCTAGGGTAACACACTTAATGGGTTTCGACAAGACAACCGGAAAGGAAGGAGATCACCGGGAGCGTCCCGGGAGAGGTCCGATGGAGATCGGGCAGCGCCGAAAGAGTTTTCGGAGCTAGGAAATATTATATATATTATGTTTGATATTAATTAGTGTTATTAATATGCAAATATGATTTTATATATTTATTTTCGAATTTATTAAGGCAGATTTCCCTAAATGGGCCTTCCGGACGAAAGAAGGCCCAAGAGGGGAAAATTCCCTAGGGGGATTCGGTGGGGGCCAGGAGGGCCGGCCTAGGTGGGCCACAAGGGGCCCACCAGGGGGCCGGCGCACTCCCTAGCCGAACCAGGCTATGTGGGGATAGTCCCACATTGCCTGGCTGGCAAGGTTGGCTCCCGTTGGGAGCCTATATAAGAAGGGGCACCCCCAGCCTTTTAATTCACCAATTAATTCCTGATTTCTCTCTCGATCTCGTGGTTCCCAAGTCGGAGCCGCGCCGAGCAAGAGGAGTCGGGGATCTCCTCCACCATAGCCCGCTGCCGCGCTGCTGGTGTTCCGGTCCAAGTCTTCCGCTGCTCGTCCTGGACTGGAGCTTCGGAGGCGTCGTCTCCACCGTACGTGTGCGACTCCCTGCGAGGTGCTGCGCTAGCGGTACTCGGAGGCCTGCTTCCTCTACACGACCTTGAGGTCGGCTTCGTCGGTCTGCATCGACAACGTTTGTGCGGGAACGTAATCCCCGCTTTCGGTCTACAAGGGTACGTATTCCGATCTCCGTTCGTACTACTATATCTGCATAGAATAGATCTTGGCTAGTTTAAGGATATCGTTGCTAGGAAAATTATTGTTTTCTGCCCACGATCCCCTTCAATATTCACTGATCTTTCTTCTAAAACCCCCATTTGATCTCTTATCAAATTAATTTCAGACTCATGATTTATTAGGCAAATACACTTATTCACCAATAACCATAGAAGAATTCGGATCAAACAAAAACACCATTAATTAATTTAATAATCATTTGAAATGACTCTTAATTAATTTCCTCTCGTATTAACACTTCAATACTACATTTCAAATTTAATCAATTCAGCACTTGAAATACTTAAATGGACCAAAAATATCCATTACTTCTTTCATTGCCTTTATGACTAAATTCGATGGTGTTTGTTCTAGTAACAAAACTTTTATTCATTGGACACGCTATTTTATCATTTCTACAATTATGAACGTTATCACACAATTGATGTAATTGAGATGTGAAACCTTTATCCATAATATAAAACAACTGGCTTGTTCCATAACATAAAACAACTGAACTTGTCTTATTACATGAATAACTTTGTCTTGTAACAATCAAGACACTGAACACACTTTCTCACTATTACAAAAGATCTTATCAAAAACTATTAATGATAACTATGATAACTTGAGGACGTGAACACCAATGGCCATCAACTCCTTGATCACCATCTTCAGCGCCAGGTCACATCAAACTTCGCCGCATATATGTGATAATCAGGACCTGTTTCATAAACAGAACAAGTATCAAATACTTTATCATATATCAAGAGGCGTATTCATAATTCTGTATATATCAAATATATACCTGTAGCATCGAAGATTTCTCCTTCGATGGAACCAACTTTCAGAGATTTGAATTCGGACACGAACTACGAAAATCATCTTCCTCCTCCTCGCTTGCAGAATCCCCTGGTCTTTCTCCTAACTCTTCATCGAGAACATACAAGATGTTGTTGTGTTCGAGGATGTTTCTAAAACCCTTGTACCAGCTGATGAAGTTGGACCCGTCGGCTACTAAGGTAGAATCCGGGCTCTTGAGGAAGTAACCGAAGTATAGTTGCGTAGTCTACAGATGTGATCGCAAAAGAGGTAAGGTAAAGTTTATAATATAGGTGAGTTTTAGTTTATAATTATATTATCAAACACACCCCACCAAAATTATTATCCCTAAAATAATAATGGCGATTACACGACCCTCATCCACCATACCACACCCGATCGTCACGGCCGGCGGCACAACTTCAAAGGTGGACATAAAATGTCGATCACAACAACTCTGTGACTCATGCTCGATCTTTCGATCTTCCCTTGTTCCGAGGCCATATCTGCATATGCTAGGCTCGCCAATCAAACCTCGAAGACCCTGCGCGTGCAACATGGCTTACACCCACTGTATGCGAACGACGATATGTCTGACACCCGATCGTCACGGCCTGCCTCATAACGTTGAACTTTCTTGGTGGTGCGCAACGAGGGAGAACACAATTTTGGTATTTGTTAGGGATCATCCTATTCATGAAGCTACCATTGTATATCTAGCATATAAGCAACCAATAGGATGCACACACAATCAAATGATGCAATGAAGTGCGATGTGACATGGTCGATGCGCCTGGACCTTCATGGCGCCATGTGCCTGGCCCCCGGCGCCCCGACATAGCTCCGAGTCTACGGAACCCTCCAATGCCTCCGACAGTACGAGTAATATCAAACTAACCGTAGCCATGTCACATAAAATAACGGCTCTGCAAAACAAAGTTAGACGCCTCTAGCTTTATTCAGTTTTGCAAGTTTTACGTGGCATATAGGCTTATTCGTAAGAGAATCGCTTCCCTACCTACGAACTTTGTACCACAACGTCGATCGTATAATTGCATGTTTAGGCATCCCTCTCGGGCCCTCCATTGAAAATGCTTTGCCGACTAGAGAGAGAGAAACAGACACCCGCCAGCCAGAGATACAGTGCAAGCCATATGTCAGTAGTGGAACAAGTCTCGCGTAAGCGTACGCGTAAAGTCGGTCCGGGCCGCTTCATCAACTCAATACCGAAGGCATCGCAAGTGCACGCTAGAGGGTAGCAAATATAAGAAATACGTCCTCATTCAACATGAGTTCTAACCGTACCAGCAGTACTACGCATAGATCGGCTCTGATACCACTGAAGGGGTTCCGGTGCAGAAAACAATAATTTTACTAGCGTATGAAACCCTAACTAGCCAAGATCTATCTATCTAGTACATGTGATAACGGTGACGGAACGGGTTACATTACCTCCATGTAGACCGATAGCGGGGATTACGCTCCCGCACAAGCGTTGACGATGAAGTCGTACGTAGCCGACCTCGAGGTCGCGGAGAACTTGCCGCGATGACGTAGACGATGATGCCGGGGAGTCGAAGATGACCTGCGTCGACGGGCGTCAGGCGGAAGATGGGGGGTGCGCTGGCGGCAGGGGGGAGCAGCGGCTGGGTTACAGGCGGGCGAGACGACGTCGCCCAGGCTCCTCAAAAGTGGTGCCTCCGAGCACTCGCAAACATACGGAGCTTAACGACAACCCCCGGTCATTCAGATCCAGCTGAAATCGCAGGGGTAGAACTTTTCTGGAATCCCGTAGGGCAACGGTGCCCGGCGGTATAGCTTAGGTGGAGAGAGGAGGCAAAACGGGCGGAGAAGCAACTCGGCCGGCCTGCTATACAATTAATTGTATTTTTCTGTAATTAATCCAATTAATATGCCTTGCTATACAAAGGGGGGGAGGGGGTGTGTAAACACCTTGCCTCCCCCATGTGGGACTAAAGGAAAAGGAGGGGGAGGGGGGTTCGGCCGGCTCTCCTACTCCGAGTTGGACTAGGGGACCAAGCCCCCTTCCTCCTTGGTGGTGCGGCTCCCCCTCTAGGGCCCTCTTAGGGCCCATGTAGGTGGGAGGCCCCTTTTTCCTTTATTATTTAATAATTAAATTAACATAAAATATAATTAATTCATAATTAATATATTTAAATACTATTTAATATCCCGTGACTCTGAAACATTTTCCGAACCACCCGAACAACTTTCGGACATCCCTGGAACCATTCCAGACCTTCCCGGAACTCCTTCCGGACCACCGGAACTCTTTCCGGATCTTTTCTCTCTCTCTCCAACAAAATCCTATATTATTCCAACCTATCTCCTGGTGTCGTTAAGACCTTAAGTTTGTTACGCTACGGTTCGAGAACACTTCAGACATGGTCGAGACACTCCGCTCACCAATGACCGTCAGGGATACCTGGATGTATATGACGGCCCCTGTGCATTCTACGAATAGCATCGTTGAACCATAAACATGATATTCATTCCCTTTGTTTCTGCGATACTACCTTGTCCGAGATATGACGTAGACATCCGATGTCTTTGTTGTATCTCGTTACCGACAAAGGTTATTAACTCGTCTGTGATATTACATCTCCATGACCTAGTCATAAGTTGCGCTGCTATATAGATGTAATCTCACCGAGTGGGCCCAAAGTATCTTTCCATTTCAAGAATGAACAAATCCCTCTCTTGATCCTTACGTCTCAATACTCTTTCGGGATACCCAAGATGGACACCGTTATTGTCATGCTAAATAAGACACAACGTTTTATGCTCTCAAAGTACCCCTACGAAGCATCAATAAGTACGGTCTCACTATTTAAGGAATAAGCTATCATATTCTTATCTATTGCAAATGACAAACATCGTAATACGATCTTATTGCAATACTTTGCGTATGTCCATCACCTTATTCAACTAATAAGATGACCCCATTGTCAACCGACGTCATTGTCCTTGATCGGGAATCTCGATCAACTTTTGCCCAATGGACTAGTTCATATAGAGGCTTACTAGGGACCCTGGTTGTCTATGTATCACACGTGTATTAATAATTCCGATTAATACAGCTATAGCATAATACACAATCCTATTATAAACTTATGAGATAATGCAATAAATACTACTTATTTATTTGCCTCTAGGGCATATCTCATTCAGTTACCGACAAAGGTTATTAACTCGTCTGTGATATTACATCTCCATGACCTAGTCACAAGCTGCGCAGCTATATATATGTAATCTCACCTAGTGGGACCAGAGTATCTTTCCATTACAAGAATGAACAAATCCCTCTCTTGATCCTTACGTCTCAATACTCTTTTGGGATACCCAAGATGGACACCGTTATTGTCATGCTAAATAAGACACAACGTTTGATGCTCTCAAAGTACCCCTACGAATCATCAATAAGTATGGTCTCACGGTCTAAGAAATAAGCTATCATATTCTTATCTATTGCAAATGACAAACATCGTAATACGATCTTATTACAATACTTTGCGTATGTCCATCACCTTATTCAACTAATAAGATGACCCCATAGTCAACCGACGTCATTGTCCTTGATCGAAAATCTCGATCAACTGTTGCCAATGGACTAGTTCATATAGAGCCTTACTAGGGACTCTGGTTGTCTATGTATCACACGTTTATTAATAATTACGATTTAATACAGTTATAGCATAATACACAAACCTATTATAAACTTATGAGATAATGCCATAAATAATACTTATTTATTTGCCTCTAGGGCATATCTCCTTCAGGTTCATATACTCTGTTTCAAAGGGCGGAAATTTTACGCACATAATTCGTTCAAACGAGTTTCGGTTGACAAAATCAACTTTATATACGTACAATTAATATTGATATGAATCTAATTAACTCTCCCATGCTATCACAGTCCACCCCGAGAATGATAATCGAGCCAATCTGAAATCGTTCCCGTAGCATCTTGTTTTCCGATTTTTCGTATTTTCAAAATTAAACAAAAACCGTATTGAATTAGAAAAATATTTCTATATGTAAAAGTTGCGTATTGTCAATATCTGTTCAACGCCATATCATTTGCTATGTTTTCATAAGCGGTTTGAAAGTAATTGAAAAAATACTGTCCACTAGACATAAACATTCAGAAAACAGAATTGTTAATTTTTGAATCTGCTCTTAATCCGTGAGGAATTAAGAAAATTGAGCTGAGGTAGTCAAGATGCGTTTTTCCGTACGTTTCCAACGGTGTATCATTTGTGTCTATCCGATAAATGGTTTGCAAATGACCTCCAAAACAGTATGAAACTGAAGAAATACGTGAAAACTTTGTTTCGTATATTTAAAATTACTTTAAAACCGTAAATAATTTCATACGGAAAATAGTTGGAGTAAATGCAGAATGTCAACAGCTACCCGTAGATGTATCATTTTCATAAATCCGATTAGTGAATCAAAAATTACACCGAAAAAACGATAAACCTGCAAGTTCTCGCCTGGAGTTTCACTCGGTACACGTCGGGAGGTTTATATATATATATACGGATAGGTTCACCGTCGTATTAAAGGCGGTTCGTAAACTCTGTTTCACAGGCGGAAATTTTACGCATAGAATTTGTTCAAACGAGTTCCAGCTGATAAAATTGATTGTATCCATATACAATTAGTATTGATATTTGTCTAATTAGCTCTACCCTGCTATCACACTCCATCCCGAGAATCATAATCGAGCCAATTTTGAAATCATTCCCGTATCATCTTATTTCCCCTTTTTTCGTATTTTCAAAATTAAACAAAATATGTACGAAATTAGAAAACTATTTTTATACGGAAAAGTTGCGTATTGTCAATATCTTTTCAATTCCGTATCATTTTTTACGTTTCGATAAGCGGTTTGAAAGTAATTGACAAAATATTATCCGTTGGACATAATATTCAGGAAACATATGTGCTAATTTTCGAAACTGCTCTTAATCCGCGAGGAATTAATAAAATTGAGTTTAGATAGTCAAGATGCGCTTTTTCCATACGTTTCTAACGGCGTATCATTTGCATCTATCCAATAAACGGTTTGCAAATGGCGTCCAAAACAGTACGAAAACAAAGAAATATGCGAAAATCCGTGTTTCGTATATTTAAAATTACTTTAAAATCGTAACTAATTTTAAACCAAAATTAGTTGGAGTAAATGCGGAATATTAACAGCTAATTGTAGATGTATTATTTTTGTAAATCCGATGAGTGAATAAGGAATTAGACCGGAAGAACGACGAACCAGCAAAATCTCGTCAGGAGGTTCACTTGATGCATGTCGGGAGGTTCACAAAGTTGTTCAGAATACTTATTCTATACGGGAGTCTAGAATAGCTGGCAGGTATATATATAGGACATATTCATACTACACCCGGATGTAACTACACCCACGTGTGTTTCACATGAGTATGGAGTATCTATCATACCGGGAGGTATGTAACATGTAGTATAAAGTATATAATGTTATTTTAGCACTATAGATACTTCTTTGTAGGTAGTATATAAAAAAATTCTACATACTTCTCTTTTATATGCATATATGACGGTATTTTTAGTATATAGTGTAAAATTTTAGTACAGTTACAATATTTTCATGAAACTTATTTTGAGATATCTTAGATATATTATATGACCATACTCAAACCGATAAAATATAAAAAATACTTCCGTAAGATGGTATACGAGACGTGAGTATACTTACACCCGGAAAGCATATATATATATATATATATATATATATATATATATATATATATATATATATATATATATATATATATATATAGGTTAAATGCTTTCTACTCCCGGGTGTAACTACACCCACGTCTCATATACCACCTTACGGAAATATTTGTGATACTTTATCGGTTTGAGTATGTTCATATACTATATCTAAGATATCCTAAAATAAGTTTCATGAAAAAATTGTAATTGTCCTGCGACTGCTCTCTCCTACCATGAGCATGGCTGACAAGGTCGACGGTGAGTCTTACACGGCTCAAGGGACGATTGATTCCGGCTACTTCTATTACCCAGGTACGTTGCACCCACGTTGCATGATGCTAGATTATTTCTTTTGGGCAATGATGAGCACGATGATCAACTCGTTCAGATTTGTGCCCAGCAGACCGGCTGCCAACAGTCATCGGCCCCTACTCCCCTCGGCGACAAGGAAATTGATCAGCAATCGCCACCGCATAACTCCTGCCCAGGTATAAACTTCACATGCTACTTACGTGGTATATGAGATTCCTTCATCATTGATCCGGTTCTTCAGGTATGAACTCACGTATACCCTATGCGTATGCATGCTCTTGTATTTGTATGTGCTGTGATTGAATCAATCTTACAGAGAGATGGATTAATTTGAGATGCCGCATCGGAGTGGGTAGACGCGAACGAGATGACATGCATGCGGCTGGCGGCGCCGGACATGGCGACGACGACGGAGACGAGATGCATGTGGCCGACGACGACTCGACGTATCGGCGAAGAAGACGAGATTCATATGGTCGACGGTGGCTCGACGTGAAGATGGAGGGAGACGAGAGGCAAGCGGCTGAGGGCAGCTCGACACTGACGACAGAGATGAGATGCATGTGGAATTGACGGCAGCTTCACATCGCGAGATCGGCTGAGACGATATGAGAATGAGATGCTTGTATCCATGCACTGCGTGCATACCTATTCCTTACTTCTTCATATTCTGACGCTCATACCTTTTTTAGTTTGTTCATACCACTTTTTATTTGCTGTATCTTTTTTATCTGTGTGGTATATTCTCATCTAAAAAAGAAAGGTATAGCTCTATATACTTTGAGTACTGAACATACTTTCCTTGATGAGATAAATGAGTATACACTTCTTGAGATGATAATTAGTATATACTTCTGGGTAAAAATGAGTATATACTTTAATTCTTGAAAAAAAAATGTGTATATACTTCTTGAGATGATAAATAGTATATACCTCTTTTGGCCGTATATACCTCCTTGGATGGTATATAGTCATCTACAAGTGGAGTATACGCTCAATAAAACATCAGTATTCATCATCAATCATTTTGCTAGTGTAACGGAAACATACTCCTATCTTTGTTGAACATACTTCAACGGAAATAGTAGGTATAAACTTCTTTGAAAGAAAGGTATATACTCCTTAGTAAAAAAATGTACATACTTCTTTGAAAAAAGGTTACATACTCCTTTGAAAAATCTGTACATACTTCTTTGTAACCAAATCGTTTTGCTAATGTAATGGAAATATACTCGTATTTTCTTGAACATACTTCAACAGATTAGTAGGTATAAACATTTGAAAGAAAGGTATATACTCTTTTGAAAAAAGTTATATACTCCTTTTGAAAAAAATGTGCATACTTATTTGGCTGCAAATCGTTTTGCTACTGTAATGGAAATATACTCATATTTTCCTTGAACATACTTCAACGGATTATTTGAAAGAATTCAAACAAAGGTACATACTCCTTTAAAAAATGTACATACTTCTTTAAAAAATAGGAGTATATTTCCCTAATCAAAGAACTAATCACATATCTCTCACCATGACCAAGGTAGTCGTATGATTTCCTTAATTTAGAAGAACGGATCACAAGGTATCCTCCATACGTACAGACTTGCATGCAATCCGTCATGGCCGGCCAGAACGATCGCTGAGAATGTTGTGTGGACGTCGAGCTCAACTATATATCCTAATATGCAGGAACATGCAAACGTCCATACTTTGTTTCGCATTCAAAAAATGGTCAAACCTTCAGCAACCTGATTGTGAGTACGACCTAAACCCGACAGTTAGGTGGGAGTATGTATCCCTGGGAGTATATTATAAGAGTCCTACATATATATATATATATATATATATATAGGAAAATGGTTCTGTACTCCTGAGCGTACATACTCCCACGTTCAATATACCACATATCTGAAGTATGTATACCTCTTTATCATTTTTAATATACTTCATTATACAATAGTAGATACCCCAAAGTGAATTATGTGAAAAATTTCATTTGAAACTATATATTTTGAATTATTTGCACATATACTGCCTTTTTTACACTTAAAATGGTATATTCAAATTATCAAGAACTCCGATGATATTTTTTCATACTTCTTTTTTTGAGGTATCTTAGAATAATTAATGAGGTATATAAAAAATTATAAAGAGGTATTATACCTATGTATGTGAGGTATATTGAATATGGGAGTATGTACACCTGGGAGTATATAATAGGAGTTCTATATATATATATATATATATATAGGACATATTCATACTACCCTCGAAGGTAACTACCCCACGTGTGTTTCACACAATGTATGGAGTAACATGAGGTATGTATCATATAGTATGGAGTATATAATGTTATTTCAGTATTATAGATACTTTTTTTAGTAGTATGTAGAAAACTTCTACATACTTCTCTTTTATATGCATATATGACGATATTTCGAGTATATAGTGTAAAATATTAGGCCATTTGCAATTTTTTTATTAAAGTTGTTTTTGGGTATCTTAGATATAGTATACGAACATACTCAAACCGATAAATTATGACAAAGTACTTCCGTAAGTTGGTATATGAGACGTGGGGTAGTTACCTTCGAAAGTAGAAACCATTTTACCTATATATATATATAGGAAAATGGGATGGTGCACCTAGGAGTACATACTCCGCTAGGAAAAGCTTTTTCGCACCGGCCAGAGGGTTATCCACGCCCGTTTAGCTTTTCTAATTAATAATTATTTCAAACTTTGATAGAGTTTGTTCCATGATAATAGGATCTGCCGTAGTTTATTCGTTAGCTTATAAATAGTAGCCCAGGTCGGCCGTATTTGAAATGGTGCTAGTCTGCGTAACTTACGGCGGCCGGCGGCCATGACGAGAGGCGTCACCCGGCGGCTGATCGTTTATTTCCATCTCGGCCATGGTTGCATGCTACTAGCTAGCTGATGCGAAACAACGCCCTGACCTGACTGTTGGAGGAGGATCGATCGGTCAAATCTTTGGAGTCAAGGTATGCATAGATCTAGTAATATACATGGATCCTAGTGCTTTCTCAGTACATGTGTGACACATCAATGGTATTACGGCCTACTAACTAATCTCTATATACATGCAGCATCTTGATGGCTAGCTAGGTGCAACGATCACACCGATCATGCGGCCACCAGCTCGATGACGTACATGCATGACATATCGCCGTCGCCGGCTATGAAGACGGCATGCGGTCAAGGGCGACGACTCGACGATTGAACGAACTGCGACCGACGACGGAGATGACATGGAGCTGGCTGAGACTCGACGATGGAGACGCCATGCAGCGTTGATCCGTTATGTATTATGTACTATCTAGTACCTTACTTAGGGGATCCCTGTCTAGAATGGAGTAGATCAGCATGGAAAACAGTCTCTAGATTAGGATTGTGTGTATACTATTTTTCTTTGAAACTATATACTTCAAAATTAGATGAATATACCCAAAGAAGTGTATACTGATTTTTTGCAGTCAAATGAGTATGTACATTTTTTTCAAAAGAGTATATACCTTTTTTCAAAGAAAACTGTACATTTTAAAAAAAAGGAGTATATACCTTTCTTTTTAAAAAAGTTTATACCTGATATTTCCGATGAAGTATGTTCAGCAAAATAGTAGTATATGTCCACTACATTAGCAAAAATATGACGATACATGTTGATGTTTTATTGAGCATATACCGCATCCGTGTAAGTTATACCTTCCCGGAAAATAGGAGTATATGGTATATGGAAACAATACCTCTCTTATTGTCAAGCAGTACATACTCTAGTGAATCTAATTAAGAAGTATATTACCATATCCATTTTAAACGTGAAATTATTTTAAGGAGTATATGAAATTATTAAGAAGTTAAATTTTGGAACACTTGGCTAACTTAGCATGCATGTAACTCACGTAGTATATACTCCATTGCAAGGAAGTGGTATATACTGATTTCAAGGAAGTGGTATTATACTCCATTGTAAGGAAGTAGTATATACTCCTCCCGCAAAAAAAGTAGTATATACTCCTACAAAAGTGGTATACAATTTTCTTTGGCATACCGCATGCATGTAGCAAGCCACGTACCAGAATGCAAATTCCTTAGTTCTAGGATCAACACATGCATGCACACGCCTTAAGGGAAAGTTGTTGTTTCCTTTTCAAACTCAGAAGATGGTTGATACGATCCTTTTTTCTTGGAACTGACGCGTTAGATGCATGCATGCAAAACATATAACTGTAATTAGTTTATTCTTTTTGTTAATTATTGGTCTATTAAGAGATGGGAGTATGTACCTCTAGGAATATATTATATGAGTCATATATATATATATATATATATATATATATATATATATATATATATATAGAGGACTATCCAAGACAACCCCTTAAGTTATTCTAGACAACTTCCCATCCTAAGGACTTTCTTATCCCGATCCTTCCCTAACGGAAGCACCTTCTTATACCGAACCAACCGACCAAACAAATTCCACCTCCACCACACCCTCGCCTCCAGGGCCGCCCACCACCACACGCTCCCAGCGAGGATGCCGCCATGGCGCCTCTATGGCCGCCCGCCGCCGCGCGCCTCCACCGCCGCACGCTCCCGGCGAGGACGCCGCCGCCGCGCGCCTTCACGGCCGCCAGCCGCCGTGCGCCTCCACGGCCGTCCGCCGCCGCGCGCCTCAGACGAGGAAGCCGCCGCCGCGTGCCTCCCGACGAGGCCGCCGCCGCGGCGTGCCTCCATGGCCGATCGCCTCCCGATGAGAAAGCCGCCTCCACGCGCCTCCACGGCCGCCCTCCGCTGCGCGCCTCCCAACGAGGCCGTCGTGGCCCCGTTCCTCCATGGCTGACCGCCTCCCGACGAGGACGTCGCCGCCGCACGCCGTGTGCTCCTTTGTCTTGTGCTTCTACTGTTGCGCTGCGCCGCCTCCACAACCCCATACTCCACCTCGGATCGGAGGCCTTCAGCCCCTACGACCCCATCATCCCCACCACGGTACTCTGAAAAATCGAGTTCGATTTCCGGTCTGTCCCGGGTCAGGGCTCCGTGCGCCAGCGAGGAGGTCGCCGCCATGCGTCATTAAGGCCCGGCGGCCGCCCCATCAAAATTACCTGCGAGGTCTTAGCCCTGGGGTCGAGAAGAGCAAGTTCCGCTACTGCGTTTGGACTCCCCCGACCTTGCGATATTCAGTCCTCATGTGTGAACCTCCCTGATGCGGCTCCCCTGCTCGTCTTCTTCAACTCCTGCTCGGCAGAACCTCCAGCGCATGTCTTTTGCCGGCTGCAACTCCGGCCCGGACGAACCAGTTCCGGCGCTGGCTGGCGCCCTTCCCAAGCCCCAGTTCGTCGTTACCGACCTCCTGCCCAGGCTTGTTCTTGCTGTCAGCCATGCTTTGCTCAAACTGCACTGGATAGTATATGCGATGGTGACTGGATAAGAAAACGTAATATGCTTGTGGCTAGCAAGTGACCACCGTATTCTCACAAGGCACAACATATGATGCATGTATTTTAGGGCTGGTCTATGCGTGTAAATCAATCTTCAGTTTTCTTTCGACGTGCTAAGCTGCTCTAGTGCTCTTAGGATAGTCTTCAGTTTTCTTTCGATCTACCACTTTTTAGTGGTTGCTTGCTTTTGGTGTAGTTAATCTCCTGAATTTTACCGGGAGGATTAAGTTGTTTGTGCATGAAGTTTATTTTTACATTTCTCTCTAAGTTATTGATCGATTTGTGTTGGTGGACACCCTCCAAACAACACATGCGCGCTCGAGATTGCACCCCCGAGGCCTAAGGCCACCTTCCCATGACATGCTCGTCATTGGAGCCCTCCCACAACACATGCACGCCGACAACGTCCTCGAGTCACGGGAGTCCACAACGCAGCTCTAGGAGGTCCAAGTCACCTTGATAAAAAATGGGAGTTTATATCATTAATTACTAGGACATATTCATACTACACCCGGGTGTAACTACACCCACATGTATTTTATGTCATTACTTATTAGGAGGTTCAGGTACATATTGTCCGAAGTTCAGTTACAGTTTTTTGGCGGTTCAACACCTTGAAATCTGACAGTTTAAATATCCATTTTTTTGGAAAATACGCTCATTCATATTTGAATTAAGATTTTTTTGGGTAGTTGGTTTCACTACTTATTGATAAAAAGAATTAATTCATCTGGGAAAAAGGTTCGCTTTAACATGTTCGGAGTTCGCTTTAATCATATCGGAGTCCATCTCAAACGTGTTAGCAATTCACATTTATATCAGTGGTTCCCTTAACCACTTGGCGGTTTGTTTTTGTACTAGGGGTAATCCCCTTTGAATACGTCGGAAGTTCCTCTTAGGCCGCATGAGACGTTCAAACAATCTCAAACAATCGGGGAATTTAAAATAGTCTATCTTCTAGGTCCAGAAGTTTATTATTTTTGTTGTAGGTGGCGCTGAAATGTTTATTACTCTAGAGGTTCATTTTAAATGTGTTGGAGGTTAACTCTTTCAACTCGAGAAGTTTCACTGTTCGAACTCCTGAAGTTCACCATTCATTATGAGTTCAATATTACTCCAATATTTAGCGAGTTCATATTTTCTAAATATCCCGGAGGTTTACATAAGTTGTGACCAGCAATTCATATACATATAGGGAGAGGTTCACCGTCGTATTAAAGGCTGTTTTACGGGGCGGAAATTTTACGGACATAATTCGTTCAAACGAGTTTCAGTTGACAAAATCAACTTTATATACGTGCAATTAATATTGATATGAATCTAATTAACTCTCCCATGCTATCACAGTCCACCCCGAGAATGATAATCGAGCCAATCTGAAATCGTTCCCGTAGCATCTTGTTTTTCGAGTTTTCGTATTTTCAAAATTAAACAAAAACCGTACTGAACTAGAAAAATATTTCTATACGAAAAAGTTGCGTATTGTTAATATCTCTTCGACACCATATCATTTGCTATGTTTTGATAAGCGGTATGAAAGTAATTGAATAAATAATGTCCGCTGGATATAAACCTACAGAAAACAGAATTGTTAATTTTCAAATCTGCTCTTAATCCATGAGGAATTAAGAAAATTTAGCTGAGATAGTCAAGATGTGTTTTTCACGATGTATCATTTGCGTCTATCCGATAAATGGTTTGCAAATGACGTCCAAAACAGTATGAAACCGAAGAAATACGTGAAAATTGTGTTTCGTATATTTAAAATTACTAGTTAAATGCCCGTGCGTTGCTACGGCATTCGTGCTATATATGTTATGCATTTCTCTTAAAAAAATTATTTATGAACATCCAATAGTAATGCGTTTTCTTTTTAGAAGAATATATGTTTTCTTGATAGCTAATAAATGTATTTAAATTGAATAAATTACCAAAAATTGATACAATTTTGCTTGGAAACTCAAAAACATAACAATACAATTTATTTTAGAAGGATATCAATAAATTATCCCATTACTTGAATAGAATCATAGAGAAATTTAAATGATATTGCCCTTTTTTTTAAATCAAAACATATGTTAGGTCAGCAAGCCGACTCATTAAAAAACTTGCTAGTCCCTTTCGGTTCTCTAACAAGGAAAAGAGCGCGTCTTGAACCTGTCGCCTCTCTTATCAAATAGTTACATCGTTTATCAAAAACCTGATCAAAAAGCTAGGGGGTCATCATCCCAATTACAATTGAAATTATCAATAAATCAATCCCTAGCTATTTCACGTGCCATTTGATTTGCTTCTCTCGAAGAATGCCTGAATTTGAGACAGCCTATCAAGGTAGTCAAATCTACACAATCCGCCATTATAGCAGCTGACACTGTCCACCATGATTCTTGCCTGTTGCATGCCTCAGTGACCTCCAAAGAATCGGAGGCATCCCCACAAAGCAACAAATTCAATGGAAGTTGAGGCCATGGGGCGGTCTGAGGAATGATGTTGGGAATTCAGAAGAGGAAAGGAATAGACTTGAGAGTGGCAAATTCAGTGATGAGGCCATGAAACAGTTTGATGAATGAGGTCGGGAGAGAAGATGAAATGGAATCAGAGTCATATCAATTTGGTTCGACCAGTTTGTATCCAATTTTACTGAGAAGGTTGTCAACTTATTGGCGCCTTGGGCCTCCCGGGTGATCACTGCGGTTTCTTCGTATAAGATAAACAAAGCACCATTCATCTTTAACAGACAACAGGGTGGAACACCTATTCTTCTCCAGCTTCTTTTACCAGTAATCATTGCATCTCCTCAACCTCCCCTTCTGCCTAAATTATTTATAAATGAATGAAAGCATAATTATGAATAATTTGGAAAAAAAGGCAAGAAGCGCAGGAAAACAACAATGGACCGAGTACTATATGGGAGTCCACTACATGGCAAAACACCTTCAGCAAGCACAAAGAATTACTCCACGGATAATACACCGATGGCAATCCAGTAATTTATCAGAAAATTACCTGTTATTCAAATTATACGTATAAGCTTTGAAAAAACGATGAGAAAGACTTAATTTGGTGCTAAACATATGTGGCCCTTGGTGAATGTCTTTTGTATATAAAGAGATCGTAAACCTAGTAAGTAAATGATACAACCGACTAAGAGTCCAACTTTTCTTACTCCCTCCGATCCGGAAAGAGTGTCGCTATCAGGTGTAGCCATGCATGCATAACGATCACCTGAACAGAAAATAGCCAACTTAAGTTATGCCCATTAGAAACATAAAAACATATAAAGTGAATAACACAAATTAACGGCAGTCAGAAGGTCCGCCTCATGAGCAGGTCAATGCCAGAAATTCCTATCCTCTGAAAAAACTGAGTCTATTTTAAGCACAGTAAAATTGAGTACTGGCAAATGCTTTCTGAATGATGACACGAGAAACACAACAAGCAATTGTTCTTAGTTTCTGTTGTGCTGCCATTGACTGACTTGGAGACCTCCATGATAATATAAAGCGAGTTGAAATCGGCATACCAACTATTGGAGTTCTCCTTCACATTGGCAGTGTTTTATGCAATTTGATCAATAGAAAGCACCATAAACCGCACGATGCCATCTAGTATCATGTCCATCACAAGGGTAACATCACCACCATGCTCAAGGAATGGTCAATAGCCTGCATAACTATCTCGGTTTGCCTGGCGAGTTTTCTAGTCGGCGATAATATCAACATCTGCATCCTGCAAAACTAATGTTACCCAATGTAAACTTCAGGTTTAAGACTTTGTAGCATTAGCTTGTGTACATTTTACAGCTCTGATGCATTTAAGGATTATTAAATGACTGTCAATCTTAGTAACAACAGAGGAACTTGGACTGACTTGCATATGCATCTAACATATTCTCAAAATTATTTAGCGAAACAACTATGCTACATTCAGATTACTCCATATCTTGGTACAGGATACCTGAACTGCTTATCCTCCACTTCTGCTGATGAGCATCATGGAAGCTACAAAATGCAATATACCATGAAATCTTTTTCTTACACCTGGTACATGTCAATAGCAACTCACTACTTTTGACTGAATTAATAGCATTTCTGAAAAACATAAACAATATGCAGTACCTTTAAAAGAAAATTCATGATACATGATAACTTAAGATGTACATAATACTTAAAGATCTGGAGAAGGCATATACTACACACTTTACACTTGTATCTCTGACTAAAACCATGAAGTGAGGTATAACATATAAAGTTGAACGATCAAAATCACCAAAACAGTGGAGTTTATCTAGAATAAATGAAAAATGGAACTGATTATTTAGTAAGCAACAAATATATGACAGAGCTTTCAGTTTCTACTATTTACATAGTCTAATTTTGAACAAAATTTGAATTTTACGTAGAAGGATAAATGAGATCGTAATCCAAAACTTAAAATGATGGGGAAACTGAACACTGGAGAAAACGGCCGAAGTCGAACGCATACAGACAAGTTCGGCTACTGCTCGTGTTTGAGGGTGAAGCATGGTCTAATGCACAATAATTCCATGGAATACGGTAAGGTGACCTTGTGGTCTGGTCCTGCCCTCGGGGGCGGCTAGGTTGACTTTGGCGGAGGCGAGACGACCTCCACCGGCCGTCAGGTGCAGCGTGTGGGATTCCCAGCACGCGGCGGCAGCGATGAAGGAGGGCGGTGGACGGCTAAGTGGCGCGTAGGAGCAAGCATCAAACGTTCTCATCTCTTCACCTTCTATATTTTTTCTTCTCTCGGGTCTTCCCAGAGCCCATTTTGCCTACTCCCACCACATCATTTCCGTTGAACAGATGCGGCATGCTTGAATCTGCAAGGACGAAACATCAGTAGAGTCACTGAGCACTATATTTCGCATAAACATAAACCAGTCTTAATCTCTACGATTTTGAAACCTGCATTTGTAAATTAGAAATGTTAGAGAAGATCTCGTGTCGACTTCCAGTGACACGTCCATGGCCAAGGTCGCGAGCGAGTGACTCCAGCCCGCCACATCGAGGGCACAGAGCTACCCGAGCTTCTAGAGGAAGAATGCGGATGGGGCAGGCTTAGATGAGAAGTAGGAGGGGAGTGAGAGGGCCTGGGGAAGAAGGAGGTGGAGAAGAGAGTGGCCGCCAGGGGCGCCCGCCGCCGTTCCTTCCCAGGACGTCCCCGTGCAGACCTGAACTGGCAGAGTTCCCCATCTTTCTTCCACACCGCGTGCATCCGACATAGGGAGATCGATTGACCAAGCGGCGCCTCTCCATAGTATAGAGTGTTGGCGGCGACGATTGTTCCCCTCGATCAGGCCCCGTCCTCCGCGATAGCTGCCGCTGGCACGAGAAAGGGTGGGTGCCGGGAGGGGGCAGACGTAGCTGAGGTAGCCTTTGTCGGCGGCGCGGTTCGACTGGGTCGGCGGCGACGACGTGGATCCAAGGGACGCGGCGGCGGCGCGTCAGGGAGGAGGCAGGCGGCGTTCCTGAGGACGGGAACGACCGGAGGAGGTCTGCGCGACGAGCCCTGCCGAGTGGGTGGCGACGCTCGTGCAGCCGAAACGGAGGGGCACAACCCGGCGGTCGGCCGCGAGGGAGACAGAGGGAGAGGGGGCTGAGGGGATCGAGGACGGTGAAGTGGTGCCGGCACAATTGGGATGGACTGCGGGTTGAAACCATGAATTTGGAGAGTTTAGAATGTAAAAGGACCGTGGTGGGATGTGAATGTTAGACGAAAACGTGGGGAGGAACCAAATTTTCTTTTTAGATAGTAGAGACTTAAAAACTGTAAATAATTTCATACGAAAAATAGTTGGAGTAGATGCAGAATGTCAACTGCTACCCGTAGATGTATCATTTTTGTAAATACGATTAGTGAATAAATAGACCAAAAAATCGATAAACCTGCAAATTCTCGCCAGGAGGTTCACTCGGTACACGTCGGGAGGTTTATATATGGACGTGTCTACGCAGTGCCTAGGCACCCGTTTGCACTACAAAGTGCCCCCTGTCTTAATCAGACATCAACCCAAAATGAAACGTGGTCCCAGTGCAGACCGGAAGAGGAAAGGGACTACTTCCCGCAGGGATTATTGCTCCGCGCAAGCACACGGACCGCGCATAGTGCGGGCGGGCCCGGATGCAGCCCAGTTAACTAACTAGTACTACATCTGGATGCAAGCACCCGCCAGCTACCCGTGCTTACTTCTTCTTCTACCAGCAACGGCCAGCAACAGCCAGCGATAAACTCTTCAGGTAGATGGAAGTTTCAGCAGGCACAAAGAAAAAAATCCATCAGAGGGAGAAGATCGGATGCAGCAATGCCGCCGCCAAACCCCTTCGCCTAGAACTGGAGAAACAGAGAAGATATTCATCGCCAAGAAATCCATGAAGTATTCTCATGTTTTTAGACGTGTAAATAGTTCAAGAACTTGAACACAGCAAAAAAAACGTTCCAGACGGCAGTGCATCAGGATCTTAAATGTAAGAAAAAACCAGGAAACCTCTGAGTACTGAACAAATTACAGCAAAAGACAAAGTACTGCGAGTTTTGAGTTCTTCTTGATGCGGTTGTAGTTCTCTCCCAGGAAAAAACTAACGAAGGGAGTTGTAGTTTTCTCCCAATTTTTCATAAGCACACACTATAGTTTCTCAGGGTCCTGATGCTTGTTTAGCTCATGACCAAAAACATATAGTTTTCTCCCAGGAAAAACACGGGTGAAACCATTCAAAAAAAACACGCGTGAAACATGATGCTTGTTTAGCTCTGTTGAAGTGAAGAACATCTCAATGTAATGTTGCCTGCAAAATGGGAAAATAATATCAATTAAATCATGTTACAAACCTCAACGATTGAAGGAAACCTGAAGGAAAATTTGCAAAAATACATGTATAGATAGTAGAAAAAATGTTGTACTAAAAGCTGTATTTTTTCTTGCAGATATGGACATGGATTTTGTGCCTGATGGTATTGACCTGAACAGTCCTGCTCTAGATGATGATAACTAGTCATTTACATTTCCTCGTGGTCGAAAAGTACCATTGAAATGTACATCCGAGTATGCACGAAAAATCTACATCTAGTGACAGAAAAACTCATTAGTTCTATGTGACCTACTCTCTCCATTCCAAAATATACTCTACATCTAAGAAAAATTCAGATAAATTAGTGAAGCCTTTATTAGTGTTATTGAGTCACGCACCAAGCATCCAGTGCATTAACTAATCACATAAAACAAAGCGTTTGTACCAATTACTTATAGCTTAATTAATGTTAGCCATCCAATTTACATACTCCTTGCTTGATAAATCTATGATTATGATATAGATGTTAAAATGCAAAAAAAGAATGTAGATAAGAAAAATACAGGTGTAAAAAGACTAGAATAAAAGATAAGATGTGTTTAATACAATATGCACTATGCAGGAGCTACATCTAGAACAAAAGAAATTATAGCAAACAACGTCTCTGAAACTTCATGGAACTACACACATTTTAACTTCTCAATGTATATTCAAAAACTTTGGGCTACAACTGAAATTACATAACATATTTCAAAAACTACATCAGAATACTTTAGAAACCAAGTGGTTATATAAAGAAATTGTAACAAACTGAAACAACATCCCGGACTTCAGAAAAATCATCCAGAAAATGTTCTAAAGCTACCAAACTTATAAAAAGTACATGCAAGGAAGCTGAAATAACATCCAGGCATAAAAAAGGAACATCCCAAAATAGCTCACAAATACCAGGAAGTTATAAAAACTAAATGCAACAGGCTGAAACTACGGGATGGAGGATTTCAGATACTACATTCCAAAATACTTTTAACAAGGTATGCAATTGGCAACATTAATCTTCATCTTATAATCCAGAAACATCCCAAAAAAGTTCATAAATTACATGTATTTAACAAACTAACTACATACACAGTTCAAAAAGCACATCTCAAAGTTTCAGGAACTACTAGACATGTGTGGCAATACCAATTAGAAGTGCCATTTTGTGTTATCACAAAACACCAACCACATCAAAGTTTAAAGTAGAAGTTTGAGTAATTGCCCGGCTTTCCCCATCACCAGCGGCGGCAACGGGGCTCCCGGGGCCAGCAGGTTCAAGTTACAGGCCACCACCTACTACCACGTCGAGGTTTAGTTAATCACGTCTAGCTCAATCCAGCCCTACCGACGAGAGCCGAGAGGTAGGCTTCTTCCGATGGAATCTAGGAGCAGAACTACATCTTTTTTTATAGTAACATGGCCACTTTATTGATTAATAATAAGAGGTACAACAGCAGTATCCTTCGGCTGAATCAGCCAGGGAAAGAATACTCTTAACAAACTTATGTGCCTCATAGTTAGATGTCCTTCCGTTGTGGATGACACGAGCTTCCTTGAAGCTTTTCATCCTCTCCCTGATCTAATGCATCTTTGAGGCACTTGCGTTGGGAGAAGCTGCTTGCAATGATGCACTAGCGTTGGCAGCTATTTTGAACCTTCATAAATCATCTCGTGTGATGCAGCTGATGTAGTAAAAAACATCAAGAACTACATAGAAAAAAGGCATTCTACAGTTATGGGCTATGGGTATGTAGTTTGGGGCTCACCGATTCAAAGTTAGACCTGATGCATCTATTCACTGATTCAAATTTCCCACAACAAAACTGTGGATGCGCATGTTGATTAGGGCTCACGAGGAGAGCATCTACAGCTATGGCTGTTGACCCGATGCAAAATCACACGAAATCCCAGATGAAAAGGGCTCCAGAGTCACTCACCTGGTCAAGGACGAAGGGAATCAAGATGTCAATGTAGCTGTAGCAGGGACCCACTCCCGCCGTTCGGCCGTTCCCTTCTGCCAAGTACCGCCGCTTATCCCCTCGGATGCATCGAAGGAATTCGGGAACTCCGCAACTCACCCACCACCAAAATGAGAGCAAGCACCTGACGGAGAGTCTCTCCATGCAAAATCCGCCGGTAGATGGTGGTCAACCCCGGAGAAAATCGAGGGAGATGGTGGGGATTACAAGGACGGACGAGGAGAAGACGAAAAAGGGAGACACTCGCCGATCTCTACCAGCAAAATTGCACAACACGCACCCGCACTTGAGAAGCTCACGGCTCGAATCCGCTGGTAGACATTGGTAAGCATCGGCGGAAATCGCGGCGAAATTTCCGCCGGAGAAGGCGAGAGACGGGGCGAAAACTGAAGGGGAACGGCTCGGTTCGTCGGCTTTTCTTGGCTGGACGCGACACGCGGATGGATTGGATGAGTGTCGCACGATGACGATCGGACGGTGCGCGCGGTGAGCACTTTGTAAGGACGTGGGAGTGCTTGGGCACGGATTAGATTTTACGTTTATATATACATACGGAGAGGTTCACCGTCGTATTAAAGGCGGTTCGTAAACTCTGTTTCACAGGCGGAAATTTTACGCATAACGAGTTCCAGCTGATAAAATCGATTGTATCCATGTATAATTAGAATTGATATGAGTCTAATTAGCTCTACCCTACTATCACACTCCATGCCCGAGAATCATAATCGAGCCAATTTTGAAATCGTTCCCGTATCATCTTATTTTCTCGTTTTTTCATATTTTCAAAATTAAACAAAAACCGTATGAAATTAGAAAACTATTTTTGTACGAAAAAGTTGCGTATTGTCAATATCTTTTCAACGCCGTATCATTTGCTACGTTTCAATAAGCGGTATAAAAGTAATTGACAAAATAATGTCCGCTGGACATAATATTCAGGAATAAGATGTGCTAATTTTCGAAACTGCTTTTAATCCGTGAGGAATTAAGAAAATTGAGCTGAGATAGTCAAGATGCGTTTTTTCCATACGTTTCCAACATCGTATCATTTACGTCTATCCAATAAATGGTTTGCAAATGGCGTCCAAAACAGTACGAAAAGGAAGAAATATACGAAAAACCGTGTTTCGTATATTTAAAATTACTTTAAACTCAAAATTAATTTTAAACCTAAATTAGTTGGTGTACATGCTGAATGTTAAGAGCTACATGTAGATGTATCATTTTTGTAAATCCGATGAGTGAATCAAGAATTAGACCGGAAAAACGATGAACCAGGAAATTCTCGTCAGGAGGTTCACTTGATGCATGCCGGAAGGTTCACAAAGTTGTCCAGAATACTTATTCATTACGGGAGTATAGAATAACTGGCATATATATATATATATCAACGTGGATTTGCTACTCATGGTGATAGCTACGCACATACACAGAGCCATTAGATAGTATTAAGATTCGTGCTGTCGTCCGTTTATCATTCCCGTTTGTGATTGTAGGGAACGAAAATCGTTTTCGTTGACAGGATAAAAAAACTGGTACCCGTGCCCTGCGTACATGCATGCATCTGCAAGATTAAGAATATATATTACTCTAAAAAATTCATGGATTAACAAACAATTTTGAGATCCTTTAATTTTTCATATTGTTGTACGAACTGAATAAAATTCATGATAGAGATTATTCTGGATGCATGGACTTAGAATAAGATTATGCATTAACAATTATTCTGGATCCATGGATTTACAATTATTCATGATTGACATTTTCTCATGATAAAATGCATTAACAAGTAAATATCATACACCATCAACCCATTAAGGGTCATAAAAGTAGAAGTATCACAATCAAGCATTTTGCGAAAATTGCAACAGGAAGAGAAACTGAAAAGAAAAAAAAGACCGGAGGCCCTATTCTTCCACCTAAGAAACATGGAATGGATCTTATGAGTATGATAAAGAGAACCGTAAAAAACGAATCAACAACAAATGGACCTCAAGCCCCGTAAGTATGGTATTTTGCCATTTTTAGGCACACTGCGGAGTACTAATTTCTGCATTTAAATACACATGGGATCTAGATCAGGAATATGAAAAAGTCAACATCAGCGTGATTCAATCAAAATGGAAAGCAAAAATCAGATCGAGGAAAAAACAAATCTAGATCGGAAGGCCTGTCTTCTCCTTCCTCCTGGACGTTTAGGACGGCTGCGTCCTGTTGTTGCCTCCGCCTCTGGCCTGTGATTCGCACAAGACAGAGGGGGCGCACAACTCGACGTTCTCCACCTCCCGAGCTGGCCCATGGCGCAGAGGACGACCACGGCTCGGCCGGCAGCCTAGCGCGGCACGGAGGGAAGCCAGCGCGCGGGACGTCTCTACCCTAAATCCCGGTGGCTTGAAGGTAGGGCCATCTCCAGCCCCACGTGTGTCCCGACCATCTCCAGCTCTGTGCACGCCTTGGCCGAGCAGCTGCAGCCCGAGCTGGCGGTGGTGGGGATCCATGACCTGGCCGGAGGTAGAGGGGATCCAGGGGCGGCTGGGAGCTCGCAGCTAGGGATGAATCGGAAATGGAGGAACGCCGCCGTATCCGCAAATTAACTGAGTGGGGAGGGCAACCAGAAGGGAAGAAGATGGGGGCAGCGGTCGATTGCCACCTCTGGAGTATTGCAACATATCTCTGTTTATGCCTATATATATATATATATATATATATATATATATATATATATATATATATATATATATATATATATATATATATATATATATATATATATATATATATATATATATATATAGGTTAAATGCTTTCTACTCCCGGGTGTAACTACACCCACGTTTCATATACCATCTTACGGAAGTATTTGTCATTGTTTATCCGTTTGAGTATATTCATATACTATATCTAAGATAGACCAAAACAAGTTTCATGAAAAAATTGCTACTGTGCTAATATTTACACTATATACTCAAAATATCGTCATATATGCATATAAAAGAGAAGAATGTAGATTTTTTTTACATACTAACTAAAAAGAAGTATTATTGTATTAAAATAACATTATATACTTCATACTACATGTTACATACCTCTCGGTATGATAGATACTCCATACATGTATGAAACAGACATGGGTGTAGTATGAATATGTCATATATATATAACAGAAACAAGTAGTCCAAACTTTCCTTCTGGTTCTTTTAGATAATTTTCGGTGATGTTTCATATTTCCTTTTTGAGTGGGCTTGGTTACAGATTTTTGCAGGTAACAGAGGGCTAGGCCTGCGGCCCTAGACGCTAGTACTGAAAAGCCCACCCGTGAACCCGTAGTCCCAGTCCCGCACCCATGTGCTCTCTATCCCCTCAGTGCCCACCAGTCCACCACCAATCCTCTTTCATCTGGGTGCCCATGCCCTCCCCACGTTCCTCCTCCGTTGACCCCTCCCTTCTCGTCCCATCAACCGTACAGCGCAAGGACGGCGATGCCGCCGGCTCGCCAACCCCGACAACTTCCAGCGGAGGAAGGGCGCCGCGCCGCCGGCTGGCGAGATCGCCCGGCACCGGAGGTCATGGAGGCCGTCACCGAGCCCCGTTCCACTGCGCGCCCACTCCCCTCCTCTCATGGCGGCCTTGCTCCTCTACCTCCAGCCAGCGTGGCTTGCGTCCGGGGCGGGGAGACATGGAACCGCCTCCACCCGCATCGGCCCTCCCGCATCGCCCTAACCGGGCCTCGCCGGAGCAGGTCCTCTCCTCGGCCTCACCTCCGTCACCGGACGCCGCCCGAGCTCCTCTCTGTGCGCCTCCATGCCGTGGTCGAGCACCAGATCCGGACGGGGAGGCTCCGGATGCGGCTTCGTCTTCGTCACCAGCCATGGCCACCGTCCCCATCGAGCTCGCCCTCCCGGCACCGGATCCAGGCGATGGCGTCACCGGAGGCTGCGCCCGTACTCGGAGGCACCAGAGGCTGCGGCGCCCAGGGCTGTGAGGACGGCGGAGGCTTCGAGCGGGAGAGAAGAGCATATGCTCGAGCTCGCGGCTGCGGCATCCTGCGAGGCTGCGACTGCGAGGACAGAGGAAGCCCCGAGCGGCCCCGTTTGGTATTTTGGATAGGCACTGTCTCATCTTTGGTATGCACCGTTCGTTGGTTTGGATAGGCACCGTTTCATCTTTGGTAGGCACTGTTCAAGGATCTGTTGATTTTGTCCCATGATTGCTTGCTGCTGCAGTTCATCCGTTCTTGGTGGATTTAATACTGTGTATTGCGGTGATTTTGTTCCTTTGTGATGTTTGGCAGTTGTACTAGCTAGCACCGTTTTCTGATTTGTAGGCTCTGTATGTGTGATTTGTAGGCGCATGACTATATATGGGCTCCGTTTGTTGCAAGATCTGTATTTTGGGTGGCATTCCTAAGATCTGGGAATTGTTTCGTATTTCTATGATTGATTATAAAGAGCAATTTTTTGAAGCATTTTCTCCTTTTGAAGCATTTTCTTCTTTTGAGCACCGTTTCTTCTTTTGAAGCATTTTCTTCAGGCTCCATATAGTATAACCATTTTGATGAGTCCTTCACATTGGCACATACATAGAGCACTGTTTGCATGATCAAAAGATAAATGTGTAAGACCAAAAAAAATAGTCAGAAACGGAAATGCACTCGTCTGTATAGCGCCCGTGCTAAAGAAAAATAGCATCCACGCACTGAACGATGCGACTGGGATCATCCAACTGCTGCCTGAAAATTCGGATCGTAGTGGTTGGACCAGTTTCCGTTTTTGTTGCCCTAGGAGATGCCTCCCATTCCCCTTTGGTAATTTTAGTACAACCAACCTTCCAAAAATAGAACCCGTGGGGATAATGAGTGCGGATCTCAAAGAAACCAACGGTGCCGATTGCAACCACCCTAGTTATGTAAAATACAAAAGCTGCACCCTTATAGAGAGGGCAATCGGTGCCGTCCGTGAACTTTGTGATCTGTGCCCAAGCATGATCCAAATTTTACCAACTATTTTTTTTTGATTTGTCGAAGCCACATTGTTATTTCCTCGTTTGACCGTAGTGGTCCTAAAGTGAGCAGGTATAGGTACTAGCACTGCAACATAGCTGCGTGTTAGAGAAATTGTTTTCCCGTGCCCACTAGCGCAGGCCACCAACTGCCCAGTCTCTTGCCCGTGACCCCTCTCTCCTCGTTCCCATCCACTCCTCTCTCTTGTGGCTTATCCTCTCCCTCCCGTACATTATCCTCTCTCTTCTAATCCGGTAGGAGAGCAGCAGGGGCGGCCTGCCCAGGGAGGAGACGGCCGCCTTCAGCCGGCGCGGGGAAGGAGGCGACCTGCCCAGGGAGGAGACGGCCGCCTGCAGACGCCACGGGGAAGGAGGCGACCTCCGGCCCGCCCGCCTGGCACCGTCCCTCTTCACTCCCCTCGCGGGCCTGCTTCACGCGACGGCACCGGATCGGGTGAGTGAGGCACCGGACGTGAGGGCTGCTCCGGCCGTGGCATGCGTTGAGACACCGGATGCAGAGGGGACCTGCTCCGGCCTTTGTTTGCTGCGGGGATTGATCCGGGACCGTCTGGTGGTGCAGCCCGCCAGTCCGTCTCGCCCGATATCCCTCGATTCGCCGTCGTCTCGGCCGATTCTGCCCAGGACCACCCTCTGGTGGCCTTTGCGGCATGGAGGTCACGTGCCCGCGGAGGCGGCGGAGTTTTGTCCGGCTATGGAGCCCGGCAGCGAGATGAACGGTGGAGACTCCAGATTTTCTCAGATTCGTTTCCTCCTTGCTGTATTTTCTCAGATTCGTTTCCAGATTTGGTGTTGCCCGCAAATTCCATGCGTAGCTCGGAAATTTAGATGTTTGGAAATTTTATGGTGCTGGTTGGCTTATCCATCATTCGATCTGTTAAGATTATAAGATCTGTGATTTTTACAAGCACCATCCAATAATATATTGAGCACCATCCAAAAGGATTTTGTGATATGTACAAGCACCGTCTCATGATATATTGAGCACCGTTTCAAAATGATGTAGATGCAGCCTTGACAGAGCACCTCTCTTATTGTTCTTCAACCTTTAATACGGTGGATCTCTCGTTCCTGTTGTTAATCCGAAAATACGCGGGTAATAATTGCATCAAGGCACCGTTGGTTAATGTATTGGGCACCAGTGTGATTTTGATCAGGAACCGAATGATTTCAGATGTGCACCGTTTGTGATATTAGGCACTGAATCTCTTGTGTATATTGATGTTCTAGTGTGATAGAAATTCCCGTGTTAATGGACATCGTTCCATCTTGTTTCTAATTCCTTTGCTTATAGGGAATCTCTAATTCATGTGTTTATGGACTGTATTGTACGTGTACTGTTTCTTTTCTAAAACGACTATGTTTCCCCAATTTTATGGACAGTATAGGAAAAATCTAAATTTTAGTTAATCTGACAATAACCTAAGGAGCACGGATTAGAAAACTTATTTTGTGCAAAGGTTTCACACTTTCGAATTGGGGTACCGTCTTGGGCACGGTGAGGCAGAACTCACATGCAACGGTATCAGACTAGCCTGCCAGTAAGCACAGAACACAGTTTCCGTTTTGGTATGCCTAGTCTTATAAGGTGTTGTCCCCATTCCCCTTTGATAATTTTAGTCTGCACAAGCCCTTCAAAATGAAACCGCGTGGAAAATTTGGCACCAACTCAAAGAAATCAACGGTTCCGATTGCATGCACACTAGTTATGCAACATTGTGGAGGTGGTAGTCTGTGTGCTTCATGATTCGTGCAAATGAGCTGGTGAAAACTTTCCATGTTTTCATTTAGCGAGTTTTAAGAATCGTTTTGTATTTCCTTTTTGGTGGGCTGGTCCCGGTTTCCTGCGTTTGTGACAGGCCCTAGACTGTACAAAAAACAGGTGACCGGTCAACCGTGTCAGCCCACATGCCCACCTCCTTCTTTCCCGTGAGCCCGTGACCCCCACGACTGCTACTCCACCTCCCCGACCTCCCGTGCGCCTCTTCTCTCTCTCTCTCGTTCCCAGATGCGAGGCGCTGGTGGCCGACCGAGCTCCTCTCCGCCGTCTCACCTCCCCTCCCCGGCCTCAGCTTCGGCCCCGTCCGCCGGCCTCCCTCGCGACTCCCTCTCTCCTCTCATCCCCATCCCCATTCTCTCTCCCGTCGAGCCTCCCCCGCCGAGCACCACCGCCGCCGGCCTCCACCGCCGAGCACCACCGAGTCGCAGGCCACCCCACGCCCCACTTCCTGGCGTGCGCGCGTGCGTCGTCGCCGCCCCCAAGCTCCTCCTGGCACAGCGGAGGTCACGGCGGCCGCCTCCGCTCGTCGACGGCTCTCCAGCACCGGCCACCCGAGCCTCTCCGCGCCACCTCGCCTGGACGCCCCTCTGCCTCCTCCCATCACCGAGCCTCTCCGTACAGCGGCATCGGAGCCGACGGCCGTAGGCACCGACGGCGACGGCGCCATCAGGGGGAGGGCGGCCGGCATCCCCGTCCTCAACGCCGGCCCCGTCCCGTCCACCGGCGTCCTCCGTTCCCGGGCGTAGGGGCTAGGCACCGATTGGTACTTGACTAGGAACCGTTTGGTAGTTCGGACAGACACCGTTTCTTTTTGGTAGGCACTGTTTTTGTTGCATTTTGTTCGCCCGTCCATCGAGCTCGTTTTGTTGCACGATCTGTATAGACAATTTGGGCACCGTTCGTGATTTGTTGCAAGATCTATAGCATTCGCAATAACTGTAGCATTTTTTTTAGAGTAGGTACAAAAGATTCTCATGGGCACCGTTCGTGATTGATTGTAAAGACCAAAATGTACAAATACTCAGTATTCCCATTAATCTGCTCATTAAAAAACTGAAGAGCACCGAATGATTGTGTGATTGTGATCCTGTATATTTTGGATCGACTCATATGACACCATGTGTGAAGAAGCAGCATGTGAAGCCAGGAGACCAGTTTCCGTTTTTTTTTGCCTAGACATGAAAATAAGCAGTCCTCATTCCTCCTTGATAATTCCCTCATAAGCAGCCCACCAAAAAGGAAACCCTCTCAATATTCGGCACCAATCTCAAAGCGAACCAACGGTGCCGATTACGACCTCTCTAGTTATACAACATACAAAAGCTTATATATATATATATATATATATATATATAGGTAAAATGGTTTCTACCCTAAAAGGTAACTACCCCACGTCTCATATACCAACTTACGGAAGTACTTTGTCATAATTTATCGGATTGAGTATGTTCGTATACTATATCTAAGATACCCAAAAACAACTTTAATGAAAAAATTGCAAATGGCCTGATATTTTGCACTATATACTTGAAATATCGTCATATATGCATATAAAAGAGAAGTATGTAGAAGTTTTCTACATACTACTAAAAAAAGTATCTATAGTACTGAAATAGCATTATATACTCCATACTACATGATACATACCTCATGTTATGGAGGGTAGTATGGAGTATCTATCATAACATGAGGTATGTATCATGTAGCATGAAGTATATAATGCTATTTCAGTACTATAGATACTTTTTTTAGTAGTATGTAGAAAACTTCTACATACTTCTTTTTTATATGCATATACGACGATATTTCGAGTATATAGTGTAAAATATTAGGCCATTTACAATTTTTTCATTAAAGTTGTTTTTAGGTATCTTAGATATAGTATACGAACATACTCAAACCGATAAATTATGACAAAGTACTTCCGTAAGTTGATATATGAGACGTGGGATAGTTACCTTTAAGGATAGAAACCATTTTATCTATATATATATATATATAAATATACAAAATAGTGGGATGCCTACGCACGCTGATCCAGCCATCGAATCACTCTATATAGCATTTTTAACCACATATACAATTAACATCGTTCCGTCCACATCCCCACCTGACTTAGAAAGAAAGAACCACCCACGGACCACCCTATCACCTGCACTGCACACTGCAATCCCCACGCCTCCATCAGACCACCACCTCGGCACCGGCCGACCCCGTCTCCGATTTCTTCAACCACAGCGGCGGGCCAACACCCACACCCTCCTCCAAAATTCCTCCGGCTGATCCGCTCAAACGCCACCCCGATCCCGTCCCCGATTTCAACCACACGCAGCCTGGTCTTCCTCCGTCGACGCCCTGGCTCAGCAAGGCTACAACCGCGCGGATCCAGTCCACCGACGGTCTGACGCCCATTTGTGTTGTCTGTTGATCCGCTGTGGTCGGGCTACTGGTGATGCAAGGCGTTCATTGCCGGCGAGCGGCACAAATGGGTTTCCTCAGCCCCGATCCCGCGGCAAGCACCTGGACGGGTCTGGCTGCGGTGCGTGCTGGAGGTGGGATTCTCCGACGGCGTGAGAGGTACGTCCATGTCGAGCTCGGGGAGGAGCCACGTCGTTATTCCCTCTCCTCTCAGATCTAAGATGGAGGATCTCAAAACAGTATACGCTACGGCCGCAGTGCAAATCGAAGACAGAGATGGAAGATTCAACTGGGCTTCCGCATGCGCAAGACAAGCCAGCGGCCGGCGCCGGCACATGCGTGATATCTCCCACCGGTTGATTTTGCTTTTTTTGTTTATCTGACTTAATTCAGGTCTTTTTTCCCTTTCAATCTAAATTTTGCTTCACTCTGAAGAAATCATGCCAATGTTTGATTTTTTGTACATGAGTGTTCCCGATCCAGGTCCATTTTGCCTCTTTCTCTGAAATTAGTTTGCTTTTAGAAAATGGGAAATAACATAAATCATGTTTGTATTACGGAGAGCTGATGATTTATTGAAGAAAATAAATTACGTAAGACTGATCAAATCAAATGAAAAAAGTTGATAGCACGGGAAAAACGTTGAAGACTGTTTATGAGCTGAGCACGGTGCATACCATGCTGTTGTTTTTTATCGAGAGCAGAAGTAGCAGTGTTTTACCATACTTCATAAGTTTAAACGTAAAAAAAATATTAATACGACGTAAAAATTTATTTATGTGATATATAAAAAATATTATGTAAAATACGTATTTTTACCTATTTTTACACTTTTATGAATTATATATTGCATTTCTTATGTAGATTGTTTAGTTATGAGGCAAAATATATATAATTATTTACATCATAAACATATTTTTTTATAAAAAATAATATAAAAACTCTCATGTGCAAAATAATTTATTCTACACCTGAGTGCAGAATAGGTTATATATATATATATATATAGGGTAGCGCTATTTGACTCCATGTGAGTAGAATAGTTATTCTACACCCACCCCATATCTTTTGAATCTTAAAGAATTTTTACGTCACGTAAATTTTGTCATATTTCTTAAATTAATAGCAATATAAGAAAATATTAACATCACGTAAAATTTTATTTACGTGACATATAAAAAATATTACATAAAATACGCAATTTTACCCATTTTACACTATTATGACTTATATATTGCATTTCTTATATAGATTTTTTAGTTATAGAGTAAAATAAATGTAATTACTTGGATCATAAACATATTTTTTTCATAAAAATAATGTAAAAAATCTCGGGTGTAAAATAATTTATCCTACACTGGGTGCAGAATAGGGTTTCCATATATATATAGGGTAGCGCTATTTGGCTCCCTGGGAGTAGAATAGTTATTCTACGCCCACCCCGTATATTCTAAACCGTAAAGAATTTTTATGTCACGTAAATTTTTCCGTACTTCGTAAGTTCATAGGAACATAAAAAATATATTAACATGACGTAAAAAATTATTATGTGACATATAAAAAATATTACGTAAAATATGCATTTTTACCTATTTTTACACTGTTATGACTTATATATTGAATTTCTTTTGTCGATTGTTCAGTTCTGGGGCAAAATAAATTGTTGGGTGCAAAATAATTTATCCTACACCTGGGTGCTGAATAGGGTTTATATATATATGTATATATATGTGTAGGGCGTATCTTTCGTATGTTGCATAATCGGGGAGGTTGTAATCGGCAACGTCAATTCCTTTGAGCCGAAAACTTTTGCCGGTTCGTTTTTGGTGGCTGTTGAGATAGGAAATGCAAAAGAGGAAAGTTGGGCAGTGCATTTCGTGGCTAGGCCTGATCAATATGGCAAATTGGCCCATGCTCTCAGGGTTATGGTCCCGGGATGGTCCCATACTTTTTTCTCATTTCGTAGCCCCAAAAAAAGGATGTGCAGTGCACCTTTCCGATTCACAGTCTAGCTTTTTATCGTTTTTGGCCCGGTATCAGAGGCCCTTTACTTTCTTTTTCATTCTAATACTATTTGTTCCGAAAAGGCCATTAATTTTAGTTTACTTTCCATATGGTGCTGTGCTGATCGTCCACAGCAAGTTAGACAAGAACACGGATGGTTGAAACGAGATACGAACTGTGCCAATTCTTCAATCTTTAGGTGCCTACCAAAATCACTAGACGATGCCACAAAGAGTGCTTCGAACAAAAGAGAAGACTCAAGAGTAATTCGAACAGAAGAGAAGTAATTGCAAGAAGCTGCTCTGAGGTGGAAGAAATCTGGTACAAATCGAACGGTGCCTACTGGTAATGAAACGGTGCCTATCCAAACTACCAACTGTGCCTAATTTATATCAAACGGTGCCTTCTTGCTTGGACAGACCGTGTGCGCGCGGAGGGACGGGGATCCTGCCTCCGCTGCGTCTTCGGCGGCGTTGGCTGCCGTGGCCGCGGTGGTCGTCCTCGACGCCGACGTGGGAGGGCACACGCGTGGTACTGGACGGCGTCGCTGGGTGGCGAGAGGCGGGGTAGGCTGCCGCCGGGGGACATGGGGTGGCCGCTCGTCGGCGGCATGTGGGCCTTCCTCCGCTGCATCTGCGGCTCGATGCGGACCGGCGAGGACGGATCGGCGTGCGTCCCTGACGCTGGAGAAGGAGCGGACGTGGTTGAGGATGGATCCGATGCCTCCTGCCCCGACCTACAGTGCCGAGGAAACTGGATCGAAGAGCAGCGCCCATGAAGGGCGGCGCCATGGAGGTGAGACGGCCTCGAGGGCACCGAGCTAGGGCTTGTCGGCCGCCACTGGCCTGGCCCGACGCCTCATCTTCTCGCGTCCGGTGCCTCCGCAGGCCGGGCGGCTAGGTCAGAGAGGAAGGTGGCGCAGCCGCCTAAGGTGCCTAGGACGGCGTCCTCGCCGGAAAGAGGCACGCGGGACTACCGGCGCTGGGAAAACTGGAGGTGCCGATGCATCCAGCCTCTGGTTGGTGGTAGTTGGGGGTGAGAGGAGAGTCAGGATGGGCACGTGATCGATTGGAACGTGGGGTTGGTGGTAGTTGGGGGTCACGGGAGAGAATGATGTAGTGGTCTACGCCTGCAGTGCTAGTCCCCTATGCCTCATTAGTTAGCCCTATGCCTCATCAGTTAGGACCACTTCTAACCAAAGCGGAAATAACAATGAGTGTCCGAAAAATCAACAAAAGAATAAGAGGAATGGTTGGGACCACGACATGTGCACAAATCTTGAAGTATATAGACGGCACCGATTACCACCTCCACGATGTTGCAACATATCTCTGATCCTATAGGAGAAACCTCTACGTGTAGTTCTTGCATAGGCCTAGTGAGGCTGTTTATGAACATGTAGCCGTAGAGAAGTGTTCCCTTCGGGTGGAACTGCCTGGGAAGACGGTAAAAGCATAGCATACAATTAGAATATGGAGTAGTTAAAGGTATTAATCTTTATAGAATATAGCATGCCATGCATATGGTGAGTACCAAGTAGGGGCATCACAACCAATGCATACGTCGTAGATCGAATTGTTGGCTTCGCTAGCCTAATAGATCCTGAAAAAATCAATAGAAATAATATTAGAGACTAATAATCTTAATTAGCTTAAAATCTTAATTTCAAATTAGTAGCTAAATAAGTTTTAATACTAATTAATTTCGAATTTGGTTAATACTATTTAATTTCGAAATTTCTTAATATTTGTTTATATCATAAATATTTTTAGGTATCTTAGTGTGTGTGTTGGTATCAAGCCAGGTTCAATCATTGAAAGGTTAAATTATTTAAATTTAGAGGTTAGCAAAGGTAAAGTAATTAATACTAAATAAAATATTAATATAAGGTGCAGGATAAATCCTTTGGAGGAACATACTTGCACAGCTCGCATAGTCAGTTGAATACAATAGTTGATTTAATATATAACTTCTTAATTTCTTGGGGGAAAAGGCAGGATATTATAGATCAAAGAATTGAAATTATAGTAAAATAATATCAGAAATTCGTAGAGTGTTACGTTATACTTAGTAATAAACTTAGAAGAGTCTAAGGAAAGACATAATATAGTTGGTAAAAATAACGATTATATTAAAAACAAAGTACACTCTATAAGAAATAATTTAGGTGGTCTTCTAAGTAAAGTATCTTTGACAAGAGACTCTTTGCTTGGTGCAGATACAAGACAAGATATATCTGAAGTTAAGAAGCTCATGCAAGAGGTAAAATCCCTTATTCTCTCATAAATATATGTCTGAATATAGTTTAGCATTAAAAGAAGCAGAAAAACATCTAGCACCTTCTAATGGATTGTCATATCACGATTCGCCAAAAGAAGATTCTAAAATTATAATAAGGCAAAATATTACTATCCTCCAATTACTCGTTCAAACTTCAGATAAGTTAAATAGTGAGCAGTTAAATAAGGAAATTTGGTTACCTTCATCAGGATTAGTGTCATTGTCAAGAAATATTAATTCAGACAAATGGAATTATCTGAAGTTCGCAGTAGAAGAGATAAAACCATCCAATTAGTTAGACATGATTCAAAACCTCTAAGGATGAGAGATAGAATAACTTGCAAAGGAGATGACATAGATAATCTAGAGGATGTCATCGATTTAGAAAGAGATCTCGAAAGGTATCAGAAAGACACGTTGAGGAAAATAAGACCATATCAGGTTTATCACATGGGAATATTTGAAAGTAAAAGTGGCTTATATAGAATTTCAAGAGAAATAGAATTAAGTGTTCTGACACATACTGTAGAATTAAGAATTGTAAGCAAAAATATTGAAAATGAACTTAAGTATACTGGATATAAATTTATTCATCAAGGCATGTATATGACGGGTTCGTAGCATAGAAAATAAATTTTTTCCTACGGTGTGAACAAACCAACAAGACAAGATCTAGTCTAGGAGATGCTAGTAACGAGTGGAACAAATTCCAAGAGAACTAACCCTCGAAGATCGTAAGTGTTTCGAGAATAATTCTCGTGGATGATGTAGTCGTTCACTCGCCAATCTCAAGACCGTGAAGATGTGCGCTGCAACGGGCAGCGCCTCCGTACTCGGTCACACGTCCAGCTTGATGGCGACCTCCGTTCCCTCGATCCAGCGGAGCAGCAGAAGTAGTAGAACCACCCGAAATTCCAGCAACACGACGGCGTGCTATGGTGGAGAAACTAATCGACCATGGCTTCGCCAAGCGGATGGCTGGAAGGTAGAGCAGCGGGAGGAGGGAGAGAGAGGCAAGTGTTTTGGGAGAGTGAGCTTACACCCCTCTTTATATAGGAGGGGGAGGGAGCCACGAATTTTGGAGTGCCCCACATCTCGCCTCATCATGTGAGTGGAGTCTCCACTCAACCCACTCATCTCTCAATAATTTCCACTCAAAATTCCAAGGGGTTTTCTTTTTAATATTTGTTAATTCTATTAACAAACATTAAAACTTACCCCCTTGGTTCATTTGTTAATTCTATTAACAACCATTGACAATTAACTCCTTGAACTATTTCAATATTACCCGAAACATCTTCGGTGCTATCCAAACTTTTCTCCGAAATTCCGTGTCTACCCAAAGGCGTCAACAAACCTTAAGTGTGTCATCCTATGGTTCGTGAATAATGTAGACATGATCGAGACACCTCTCCGATCAATAGTCAACAGCGGGATCTGGAGATCCGTAATGACTCCTACATATTCGACGATGAATCTTGTGATCGTGTGAACCAAAAACGTCATAACCAGTTCCTTTTGTCTTGCGATATTTTACCGATCATTGGTATCATCTATACCTTGTTCGATCTCGTTCCTGACAAGTACTCTTTACTCGTTCTGTGATATGACATCCTTGTGGCCTAGTCACGTGCTTGCAAGCGGTGTCGATGTGATATCACCGAGAGGGCCCAAAGTATATCTCTCCGTCATCTGGATGGACAAATCCCACTTCTCTATCCATGAGTCTCAACTAATACTTCCGGAATACCCAACGCCACCTTTATAGTCACCCTGTTACGGTGTGACGTTTGATGTCACCAAAGCATTCCTCTGGTGTTAGTGATTGACATGATCTCATGGTCTAACGATTAGGGTTACTTCGTATGCTCAGTACAACAATATAAACTTAATGACTTGATTGTATTGCTATACTTAATTTTGGTGTGTTCATCATATCATTCTCCTAATGACGTGATCTCGTTATTAACAACATCCAATGTTCATGATCAGGAAACCTTGATCATTAGTTAATCAACGAGCTAGTTAAACGAGAGGCGTTACTAGTAACTCTAATTTGTTCATTAGTCACACATGTATTAATGTTTCCGATTAATACAATTCTAGCATGAGAAATAAACATTTATCATAAACATGGAATAAGATAATAACCACTTTATTATTGCCTCTCGGGCATATTCTTTTCAGTCTCCCACTTGCACTTGGGGCAATAATTTGTATTACATTGTAATGACCCTAACACCCATGGAGTTCCGGTGGTGATCATGTTTTTCCCTTGGGAGTTATTTAGTCAAAGGGTCTGCCACATTCAGATTCGTATGTACTTTACAAATCTTTATATCACCATCCTTGACAAGCTCACGGATGGAGTGGAAACGGCGCTTGAAATGCTTGGAATTCTTGTCAGACCTTGGTTCTTTAGCATTGGCTACGGCACCATTGTTGTCACAAAAGATAACCATCAGATCCAACGCACTTGGAACCACACCTATTTCGGATATGAACTCCTTCATCCAAACTCCTTCCTGCGCTGCCTCTGAGGCATCAACATATTCCGCTTCTGTCGGGTTGCTTGGAACTCCTCCAGCTTACTACTCCTCCATTCATAAGAAATACGTACCCAGATTGTGACTTAGAGTCATCCGGATCGGTGTCGAAGCTAGCATCGACGTAACAACTTGCAACGATCTCTTCTTCACCGCCATACACGAGAAACATATCCTTAGTCCTTCTTAAGTACTTTAGGATATTCTTTACCGCCATCCAGTGTTCCAAACCTGGATCAGATTGGTACCTGCTAGTCAAGCTAATAGCATGTGCCACATCCGGTCTTGTACATAACATAGCATACATGATAGAGCCTATGGCTGAGGCATAGGGGATCTTGTTCATCAATTCTCTATCTTCCGATGTAGCTGGACTTTGAATCTGGCTCAATGTCTTTCCTTGTAACATAGGTAAGAGCCATTTCTTACTTTCGTCTATTCTGAACTTCTTCAGAATCTTGTCAAGGTATGTACTTTGCGAAAGCCCAATTAAGCGTCTTGATCTATCTCTATAGATTTTGATGCCTAATATATATGGTACTTCACCGAGGTCCTTCATCGAAAAACTATCGTTCAAATAACCTTTTATACTATTCAAAAATTCTATATCATTTCCAATCAACAATATGTCATCCACATATAGTACTAGAAATGCTACAGAGCTCCCACTCACTTTCTTGTAGATACAAGCTTCTTCATAAGTTTCGAAAAATCCAAACCCTTTGATCACCTCATCAAAGCGGAGGTTCCAACTCCGGGATGCTTGCTTCAGTCCATAAATGGATCGCTGAAGTTTGCATACCTTGTCAGCATCCTTAGGATCGATAAAACCTTTGGGTTGCACCATGTACAACTCTTTCTCAATGTGACAATTAAGGAACACAGTTTTGACATCCATTTGCCAGATTTCGTAATCGAAAAATGCAGCAATTGCTAACATATTTCAGCATCGCTACAGGAGAGAAAGTCTCCTCGTAGTCAATTCCTTGAACTTGTCGAAAACCTTTTGCGACAAGTTCAGCCTTATAGACGGTCACATTACCATCAGCGTCAGTTTTCTTCTTAAAAATCCATTTGTTCTCAACTGCTTTGTGGTCATTGGGTAAGTCCACCAAAGTCCATACTTGGTTTTCGTACATGGATTCCATTTCGGATTTCATGGCTTCTAGCCATTTGTTGGAATCTGAGCCCATCATCGCTTCATCATATGTCGCAGGGTCATCATTATCAACTACCATGGCGTTCATGACGGGGTTGTCGTACATTTTAGGAGCAGTGCACGTCCTTGTCGACCTGCGAAGTATGGTAGTATCCTCTTTCGGAGTTTCATGATCTTGATTATCATTAGTTCCCTCTTCATCTGGTGAAGTCAACTCCGGAACAATTTCCGGCAGCGCGCTACTCGCCATTCCAAGAAGAGAGGGTTCAATAACCTCGTCGAGTTCTACATTCCTACTACTCACACCTTTTGAGAGAAACTCCTTCTCCAAAACGGATCCGTTCTTGGCAACAAAAGCTTTGCCTTCGGATCTACGATAGAAGGTGTACCCAATTGTTTCTTTAGGGTATCATATGAAGACGCATTTTCCGCTTTGGGTTCGAGTTTATCAGGCTGAAGCTTCTTCACATAAACATCGCATCCCCAAACTTTTAGAAACGATAGCTTAGGTTTGTTTCCAAACCATAGTTCATACGGTGTCGTTTCAACGGATTTAGATGGAGCCCTATTTAAAGTTAATATAGTTGTCTCTAGTGCATGACCCCAAAAAGATAGTGGCAAATCTGTCAGAGACATCATAGACCGAACCATATCCAATAAAGTACGATTATGACGTTCGGATACACCATTACGCTGTGGTGTTCTGACAGGAGTGAGTTGTGAAACTATTCCACATTCTTTCATATGTGTGCCAAACTCGTAACTCAAATATTCACCTCCACGATCGGATCACAGAAATTTAATTGTTCTATTACGATGGTTTTCCACTTCACTCTGAAATTCTTTGAACTTTACAAACGTCTCAGACTTGTGTTTCATTAAGTAAATATACCCATATCTACTTAAATCATCAGTGAAGGTAACAAAATAACGATATCCACCGCGCGCCGACACACTCATTGGACCATACACATCGGTATGTATGATTTCCAATAAATCCGTCGCCCGTTGCATCGTGCCGGAAAACGGGGTTCTAGTCATCTTGCCCATAAGGCATGGTTCACATGTCTCAAATAATTCATAATCAAGTAATTCTAGGAGCCCATCAGAATGGAGCTTCTTCATGCGCTTAACACCAGTATGACCTAAGCGGCAATGCCACATGTATGCAGCAATATCATCATTCAACTTGATTCTTTTGGCATTCACATTATGAATGTGTGTATCATTACTATCAAGATTCAAAAGAAATAAACCATTCTTCATAGGTGCATGACCATAAAAGATATCATTCATATAAATCGAACATCCATTGTTCTCAGAATTAAATGAATAACCGTTTTGCATTAAACAAGATCCAAATATAATGTTCATGCTCAATGCAGGCACCAAATAAAAATTATTTAGGTTCATCGCTTATCCTGATGGTAGCCGAAGAGGTAGCGTCCCGACAACGATCACACCAACCTTTGATCCATTGCCGACGCGCATCGTCACCTCATCCTTTGCTAGTTGTCGTCTATTCTGTAGTTCCTGTTTCGAGTTACATATGTTAGCAACCGAACAAGTATCAAATACCCAGGCGCTACTGCGAGTACTAGTAAGGTACTCATCAATAACATGTATATCACATATACCTTTGTTCACTTTGACATCCTTCTTATCCGCCAAATATTTGGGGCCATTACGCTTCCAGTGCCCAGTGCCCCTGCAGTAAAAGCACTCAGAGTCAGGCTTAGGGCCAGCCTTGGTCTTTTTCTCAGGTGCGGCAATAGTTTTGCCGCCCTTCTTGAAATTACCCTTTGGCTTGCCTTTCTTTCCTATCTTGAAACTAGTGGTTTTATTGATCATCAACACTTGATGCTCCTTTTTGATCTCCACTTCAGCAGTTTTGAGCATTGACAGAAGCTCGGGGAGAGTCTTCTTCATGCCTTGCATATTGTAGTTCATCACAAAGTTCTTGTAACTTGGTGGGAGTGATTGGAGAACACGATGAATTCCTAGCTCATTGGGGATCGATATACCCAGGGCTATGAGCTTATCGTTGCACCCAGACATTTTGAGTACGTGCTCGCTAACGGAGTTGTTCTCTTCCATCATGAAGCTAAAGAACTTTTCTGAAGCATCATAACTCTCTATGGCAGCATGGGTATCGAAAATTATTTTCAATTCTCCCATTGTATCAAAAGCAGTGTTGTTCTTGAAACGTTTTCGCAGCTCAGGCTCTAAACCATACAGAATGTCGTAGTGAACTACACTGTGGTCCTCCTTCTGAGTCAGGAAAACATTTTTCACATCATCGGGAGCGTCATCAGCGGACGGGGCACCTAACGGTGCATCAAGCACATAGAGATTTTGACAAGCTGTGAGGAGAATCGTCAGGTTAAGTGCCCAATTGGTGAAGGTTCTTCCATTGTTTGCTAATTTCTCTTTCTCCATGAACATATTGAAATTGAAAGTAGGTGGTGCCATGATCTACACATATTTGCAAAGACTATTTAGACTAAGATTATGATAAATTAAGTTCAAGTTAATTCAAAATTATTACGTAAACTCCCACTCAAAAACTACATCCCTCTAGTCGTTTTAGTGATTACACAAACCAAATTCACTACACCAATAACCGATCATCACGAGAGATGGTGCAGCTGCAAAGGCGAACATCGACATATTCATCATATCATCTATATGAATCATGCTTTACCTTTCAGTTACGTGTTCCGAGACCATGTCTGTACATGCTAGGCTCGCCAAGTAAAACCATAGTATTTGTGTGTGTAAATCTGGCTTACACCCGTTGTATGCGAATGTTAAGTGTATCACACCTGATCATCACGTGGTGCTTCAAAACGACGAAATTTCTTAACGGTGCATACTAAGGAAGAACACATTATTATCTTGATATTAACTGTGAGAGGGATCATCTTATAATGCTACCGTCGCGATCTAAGAAAAATAAGATGCATAAAAGGATTAACATCACATGCATGGATAATGTGATATGATATGGTGCTTCTTGCACTTGATCTCCATCTTGTGCATCTTGGCATGATCTCCATCATTCCACAAGCGTGGCACCAAGGTCCATGACGCCTCCTTCTTGATTGTCCTCTAAATTTACAACATATCATCTACATATGATATTTAGCACGCATGCCATAAATTAAAAAAGACAACCATTTGGCTCCTGCCGGTTTGTCATAATTTACAAAAGGTATCATCTCATAAATAAAATTTGTAACTTCGACCATATCACATCACATGCCCTGCAAAAACAAGTTAGACGTCCTCTAATTTATTTTTGCATATTTTACATGGCTTAGGGCTTTCGAAGATAGAACTGTTCTTATCTACGAACATGAAACCACAACAGTGATGAAATATTATTAGCAACCCGTTCTATTTTATATCTTAACTATAGTAGGAGAGATAGACACCCACAAAGCCACTTATGCAAAACAAGTTGCATGTCAGTCGTGGAACAAGTCTCATGTGCGTCGACATGTAAGGTTTGCCCAGGCCGCTTTATCCCACTATGCCACTAAATACAAAATATACAAAGGAAGCAATAACATGATCATCAACGCCCACATACACATGTGTGTTCTACCCGTACAAAGCATCTACGCATAGACACGGCTCTGATACCACTGATGGGTTCGTAGCATAGAAAACAAAAAAATTTCTATGGTGTGAACAAACCAACAAGTCAAGATCTAGTCTAGGAGATGCTCGTAACGAGTGGAATAAATTCCAAGATAACTAACCCTCGAAGACCGTAAGCATTTGAAGAATAATTCTCGTGGATGATGTAGTCGTTCACTCGCCGATCTCAAGATCGTGAAGATGTGCACTGCAACGGGCAGCGCCTCCGTACTCAGTGACACGTACGGCTTGATGACGACCTCCGTTCCCTCGATCCAGCGGGGCAGTGGAAGTAGTAGAACCACCGGAAACTCCAGCAACACGACTTCGTGTTGTGGTGGAGAAACTAATCGGCCATGGCTTCGCCAAGCGGATGGCTGGAAGGTGGAGCAGCGGGAGGAGGGAGAGAGAGGCAAGTGTGTGGGGAGAGGGAGCTTACACCCCTCTTTATATAGGAGGGGGAGGGAGCCACGAATTTTGGAGTGCCCCCACCTCTCCCCTCATCATGTGAGTGGAGTCTCCACTCAACCCACTCATTCTCTCATCAATTCCCACTCAAAATTCCAATGGGTTTTCTTTATTAAATAAAAAAAATCATTTCTTTTTAATATTTGTTAATTCTATTAACAAACATTAACACTTACCCCCTTGGTTCATTTGTTAGTTCTATTAACAACCATTGGCAGCCATTGACAATTAACTCCTTGAACTATTTCAATATTACCCGAAATAATTTCGGTATTATCCAAACTTTTCTCAGAAATTCCGTGTCTACCCAAAAGAGTCGACAAACCATAAGTGTGTCACCCTACGGTTCGTGAATAATGTAGACATAATCGAGACACCTCTCCGATCAATAGTCAACAGCGGGATCTGGAGATCCGTAATGACTCCTACATATTTGACGATGAATCTTGTGATCGTGTGAACCAAAAACGTCATAACAAATTCCTTTTGCCTCGCGATATTTTACTTGTCCGCGATCCGATCATTGGTATCATCTATACCTTGTTCGATCTCGTTCCCGACAAGTACTCTTTACTCGTTCTGTGATATGACATCCTTGTGACCTAGTCACGTGCTTGCAAGTGGTGTCGATGTGATATCACCGAGAGGGCCTAGAGTATATCTCTCTGTCATCTGGATGGACAAATCCCACTTCTTGATCCATGAGACTGAACTAATACTTTCGGAATACCCAACGCCACCTTTATAGCCACCCTGTTACGGTGTGACATTTGATGTCATCAAAGCATTCCTCCGGTGTTAGTGATTGACATGATCTCATGGTCTAAGGATTAGGGTTACTTCGTATGCTCAGTACAACAATGTAAACTTAATGACTTGATCGTATTGCTATACTTAATTTTGGTGTGTTCATCATATCATTCTCCTAACGTGATCCCATTATTAACAACATCCAATGTTCATGATCAGGAAACCTTGATCATCAGTTAATCAACGAGCTGGTTAAACGAGAGGCGTTTCTAGGAACTCTAATTTGTTCATTAGTCACACATGTATTAATGTTTCTGATTAATACAATTCTAGCATGAGAAATAAACATTTATCATAAACATGGAATAAGATAATAACCACTTTATTATTGCCTCTCGGGCATATTCCTTTCAGTATATTATAGGAATAAAAGGTATGACAAGAAAGAAGTTAGGAACTAAGGTTCTAATAACTCTATTAGATAAGAGATGGAGTTCGGTAGATAAAGCGTCATTAGGTTTTATGGAAGGAGATATGAATGAAAATAGATTAATAACCTACATAGCCCCAGACTTAATAATGCCCGTAAAAGAATTCATTGATAAAATGAGTTTTGGTTTTCAGACCAAAGGATATGAAGATTTTAAAGGAACAAATTTGCTAGTAAGCATAGAATTTATAGGAAGACTTACCAATAAAAGAATCTCTAGGTATAGAGTTAATTTAAATGACGTTATTGAAAATATGCAGTCAAAATGAATAAAATTTATGAGTCCTCTTAAAATAGGTTTTGAAGAAAGAGCAGGAGAAGAGTGGAATATAAGTGATCTTGTAGAAAAGAAAGATCTAAAACTACCAGAAGGTTATATAAGTTATCAAAATTGGGAAGGAAGTAGTAGTATTAGGTTTACAAATTATAAGTCTGCGTCGCTAGATGAGAATGAATCTGTCTCATCAAGTACAAATAAAGGTTTATCTGAATGTATGGAAATAACAGATTTAGATGAAGAAATAAAGCACTACGAGGAGAAGCTAAAGCACATAGAGTGGGAGTATAATACTTCCATGAATTCTGAATGGCCTAAGATAACAGAAAAATAATTATTTTTCATTAGAGAAATTTCTAGATTAAATAAGATGAAAAAAGAGAGAAAGGCATCAACTTATAGCTCAGTGAGGTTAACTGATAATATAAAGCTAGTGAAAAAAGTGAATGATGGTAAAGTAGATAAAGATCATAAGAATATTGAGATTAGTGAAGAAGATAAATGGGATATAAATAATAGCATACTACTAGATAGTTATGAAGATGACAATTATGATAATGTTGAACAATACACAGATTTTGTAAATTCCTTAGATGATCAAAGCCTACAAAATTTAGAGAATGCGATGGAAGCCATGGAAACAAATACAGGTAATAATAACAATAATAATAAAAGAAAAAGATATGGGGAAACTTCGGTAAAAAATGAAGGTGAAAGGAGATACCTACTAGAAACCCTGGAGCATGGCCTCCAGAAAAAGAAGATTATCTATCTTACTATATCCCTAGTCAATACATATATACATGTAGTCAAAGAAGAAATTTTGAAAAAGTGGTACAGTTTCAAAATTCAAAAAGTGACGGAGCCATCTTAAATTTAGCAGCCCATGACCGAATAGATTGGCCAAATATAATTAGTATATGGAATGGCTTAATAGTACAAAATATAGACGAAATCAACATAATATAGGTACAAAGGTAGAAGACATGCTTACTTATTTAGAAACATTCTTAGGAGAATCTGTAAAAGTTTTATGGGAACAATGGGTAGAAACATATCCCAATGAGTATGAGCAATTAAAAAAGCTGGAAATAATCCAAATAACTTTGCAAATATAGTTTCAAACATTATAATAGCTGAAGATCCAGAGTTAGGTTATACCACATTACAAAATGAAAGGTTAAGAGAGATAGAAAAATTTACTTTAACAAGTTGGAAAGGTATAAATGAATTTTCTCAACTCTATTTATATAACGCCACCATTGCTAAGAAGGGTTCAACAAAGGTGTAATTGAAAGATATTTCAATAAATTACCAGATCCCTTGGGGACTATGATATTTGAGGAATATAAGAAAGAATCTCAAGGAAGTATAACGAACATTTCTCAGGCCATAAATTTTGTGTTCAAGCAATTGAGGAAAATATGTACTAATATACAAGCATAGAGATCCATGAAAAAATTAGATTATATTTTTTGTGGTAAAATAGTTCAGATTCCTTTAACATATAGAGAAGATAGATACAAAAATAGAAATTATAATAAACCACAAAGAAGAGATAATAGGAATTTTAGAACCAAGAAAAGATATTTCCTTAGAAGATCAGATAATAGGGCCCCTTTCCTACACAAAAGAAATGTTAGGCGTTATAATCCTAGAAAGTCTTATGATAAAACATGTATATGTTTTATATGCAACTCACCAGAACATTTAAGTAAAAATTGTCCTAAAAAGATCAAAAAAGGTATTCTAGTAAGTGTGAGGAACAAGAAAGAGTATTAATCATAGATAGTGTTAATGAGAATATTCTAGTATGCGATGATGAAATAAAAGACGATGATTCAATATACTCAATCATAGAAACAGATGAATTAGAAAATCAAGAGTTAGAAGAAGATTCAAGTGAAGATGAATTAGATCTAATTGATGAATTAGCCGGTCTAAGAATTGAAATGATGGATCAAGAAGAGTGTGAACATGATTGGATTAGAGGAAAAGGAGATTATAATATAAAATGTGCCTTTTGTAAATATTACCCAAGTCAAGATAATAGGTCTACTTGTAATTTGTGCTTGAGACAAGCTTGCGCTTCATGTTTAAAAATAAAAAATAAAAAATGGAGACAAGATGTAGAATTCGAACCTAAAGATAATATACTCCCTACTAGAGTTAGAGTTTTAGAAAATCGAATAAATAAGCTAGAAGCAGAATTAGAGGAACTAAAATATAATTTCAAAAATAGACAAGAGCCTAAAGAAAAAACGCCTGAAAATGCAGAATTAAAAGATCAAATGGTAACGGTAAGGGATAAAAGAGGAGATATGTTAATCCAACTAAAAGATGCTATAACTAGTTATGGAATTAAATACATAGTACGACTACCATTTAAAGAGATAGTAGGAATAAAAATTCCTATAAGGATCGTTCTAAAGCCAAATATTTCTTATAAAATATTGGCACTATTAGATACAGGTTGCACAAAAAATATCATTCATGATAAGTATTTTGTCAAGTGTCCAGACATCGTTGACACTTTAGACGATAATAAAGCTGAAGTATCCACATATATGTCTGGAATAAAGAAACTTCATAACCAGTTAGCCTATAACATCGAATGTTATATAAATAGCACAAAATACATAACAGATGAGATTACAATTAGAGAGTTGTCACATATAAATGACGATATGATAATAGGTCTAAGGTTTCTACAACAATCATTACAAGCCACCATAATACATGAAGAAGGTGTTACATTTGTTCCTTAAAAAGATACAATCCCATTTATAACAGAAATACAAAAAAGTAGAAAGGGTATTCAAAATTCTGAAGCACGTAGTCTAGAAGGAGTAAATCAAGAACCTCTGGAGACCTGCATAGAAGCAAATGAACTTAGTGCAAACATAGAAGAATATCATATTTTAAATACTTACACTGAGTGCATAGGATTGCAATCATTTGCACCAAACTGGTATAGAGATATAAAATTAAAAAAATGATATAGACAAAATAGTACAAAGATTAGAAGGCTTGCAAATTATCGGAGAAATACCAATGAAATATTGGGACAAAAATTCAATAGTTTGTAGAATTAACATTATAAACCCAGATTATATAATTAAAGCATGCCTAATTGAGGCTACTCCAAAAGACATAGAAGAATTTAAGATGCATATAGAATAATTATTAAAACTAAAGGCTATTCGAGAGAGCAGAAGTCCCCATAGATATGATGCTTTTATAGTTAGAAATCATGCTAAAGAAGTCATAGGCAAGTCTAGAATGGTCATTAACTCTAAAAGACTTACTGACAATACTGTAGAAGATGCATATAACATACCAAATAAGCAAGAATGGATTAATAGGATACAAGGGAGAAAAATCTTTTATAAATTTGATTTAAAGGCTAGTTTTTGGCAAGTAAAAATGGAGGAAGAATCAATTCCGTGGACGGCATTTACTTGTCCACAAGGTCACTACGAGTGTCTTGTTATTCCACTAGGATTTAAAAAATGCACCTGCACTATTTCAAAGAAAGATGCAAAATATCTTTAATGAAAATCAAGGTTTTATATTAGTTTATGTAGATGACTTGTTAGTGTTCTCAAAATCATATAAAGAACATATTGCTCACCTTGAAGTATTCTTTAGAAAGGTAGAGCAAAATGGGTTGATATTATCCAAAAAGAAGATGGAAATTTGTAAGGAGAAAGTTAATTTTCTAGGACACGAAATAGGAGAAGGAAAAATTTATTGTCAAGAGCATATAGCTAAGAAGATATTAATATTTCCTGATAGAATGGAAGATAAACAGGTATTACAACACTTCTTAGGAATTGTAAATTATGCAAGAAATTATATAGATAATTTAGCAAAACTTGCGGGACCTTTATATGCTAAATTAAGAAAGCATGGTCAGCGATTTTTCAACACAGAAGATGTCAAATTAGTCAGAACTATAAACAAAACGTAAAGAATTATAACCTTTAGAACTACCCTTAGACGATAATTTTTTTATAATAGAAACCGATGCGTCCAAATTAGGATGGGGCGCAATATTAAAACAAAAACCTAATAAATACTCCGCAAAAACAGAAGAGTAGATATGTAGATATGCCTCAGGTAGTTATAAGTTGAAAACTGGCAACAATATAGATCGAGAAATCCTTGCGGTAGTCTATGCAATAAATGCATTTAGATTATATTTGGGATTTATAGAATTTACGGTGCGAACTGATTGTGAAGCAATATGTAGATATTATAATCAAATTAAAAGTAAGAAAAGTTTGACACGCAGATGGGTTTTATTTGAAGATATTATAACTGGCAATGGGTATAAAGTTGTTTTTGAACATATTAAAGGTAAAGATAATAGCTTGCTTGATATATTTTATCGATCATCTGTTTTGCAGGAATGAAGAAAGGAATGGGTTACAATGGAGTAGAATATTACATATTTGGACCAGAAAATAAGCTTTGAATATTCCCCCCAACACATTTAACTTCAAACTTAAAGATCATGTTTTCCTTGATGAAGTGCAGGGATGCATACTAGATAATTTCGGGTACCGATATAATCATAGAAAAGATGATAAAGGATATTTGCTATCAAAGTTGAATAGTCTGGCATAATATTTCAATACAATGAATGGTATAATCCCATCATCTGAAAATATTGAAATACTAGAACTTAAGCCTCTATATGTCCTATATGATGGAAAGACACCAGGTATTTACATAAGTTTTGAAAAAATATTGGCAGAAAAGGTTGAAGCCAAATATACAGGAGGAGTCTCTTGGAAGAAGTACACAAGTATTGATGAAGCACTAAACCATGCAAGAAAGGTTTTAGGCGTAAATTACTACATAGAACCAGCAGCTAAATAATATATCCAGAAGCATAAATTAGCTCTCAATAGAAACTCCCCAAATATATGCCTCCCACAAAGGCAAAAGAAGAGGGACATACTTCAGAAAAGAAGCCAACCTACAAAGAATGTCTAATCAAGGGAGTTGATCCCCTTGATGGAGAATATATTGACTTGAAGATTGAAGAAAAATATAACCAAATATATGCAGAAATGAAAAAAGATTTAAAGGATGAAGTCTTGAAGGAAGTGTTACAAGAAATGACAGAAAAGTTTGACAGAATGAAGAAAGAATATGATGCATACGAGCTTGATAAATTTTTAAATAATGATGATGAAAATAAGGCCGATGTCAAAATGGAAGATTCACAACTTCAAGACTCGCAATTCCCAGAGTAGCACAATAATATTGATATAAATATCAATAAATTGAGCATGGAGGACCTTGCCCATATTGATAAGGTATTATCAATTATAAGGTGCGGAAGACCCCCCAATAAATAAAAAATAAAATAATATAATGTGACGAACAAAATAAAAACGAAATTTCTACTCCATTCTACTCAAAGAATGTTACCACATGAATGACTTGGTGCAGATATGCTCGAAGGAACGTATGCATGGATCAGCATGCAAGGTGAAACAAACTCTTGAGTTTGTCCAAGAAAACAAGCCTTCAAGTTCGTGCACTCAAGAGGCCAAGCATGCAAGTTTGTGCATGAACGACGAAGATGTGAGTCCACACATGAGGGCCAAAGGTGTGAGTATGTGCATGGTTATTCATGCACGAGAGAGATCTCGTGGATTCTTCAAGTTACGTGTTAGAAGCTGGAACACCCAACGCAAGAAAGATCTGGCAATGGAGCCTCCCAGGTGTCCTTTAAGCAAGAGAGTTTGAGGTAGTGTAAGTTATTTTCTAGTCTCTTGTTCTGAGTTCGGGGCTTCCCGAAAGGGAAAGCCATGTGTAAGTATGTCTAGTTTAATAAAGTGAGATGCCTTGTGCACCCCAAGTCTGGTTGTGTGTTTCATGTTTTTACGCTAGGGATCCTATAGGAGAAACCTCTACATGTAGTTCTTGCTTAGGCCTAGTGAGGCTGTTTATGAACATGTAGCCGGAGAGAAGTGATCCCTTCGGGTAGAACTGCCTGGAAAGACGGTAAAAGTATAGTCATACAATTAGAATTTGGAGCAGCTAAAGGTATTTATCTTTATAGAATATAGCATGCCATGCATATGGTGAGTACCAAGTAGGGGCATCACAACCACTACATACGTCCTAGGTAGACTTAGCTAGCCTAATAGATCCTAAAAAGATCAATAGAAACAATATTAGAGACTTGTAATTTTTGGGTGTAGTATAAATATGTCCTCTCTATATACATAGGACGAGGTTTTTGTACGCGGCACCGTTCGTTGCTTTGAGATTCACATTCGGTGCCATTTTCGAGAGGCTGCTCAGACCAAAATTACCGGAAAGGAATGGGAGTGAAGAACCTTTTGAGGCTAGGTTATCTAATAGGGAAACTGGTCCTGGCCGGATACATCCAAAAATCTACTCATATGCAGAGCAACCTTTCTTTCCTCTGATCGGGCCTATTACTATTTTTGGCCGGTGAGCATTGCTCCGTTTCGTGGCTACCGTACGGGTCTTCCTTTAATTAACCTGATCGACAAAATCGAAACAACATTGCTTAATAGGAGTAGTTAATTAAACTGAGCCCATTTCATATGAAGGATTGGAAAAAGGATGAACGGAGCCTATTTTAAATCATTCGGTGCCTATTCTGGATCACCAAGGTGCCTAGTACAATACAAACCGGTGCCAGAACAAAGTGAGTTCTAAATCAGCGATTCATATTGGTCACATCCAGGATGTGCGTCTCCACTGTCTTGGAAATAAAAATGAAATCTCACACGGGAAGCCCTGTTGTCAAGCGTAAAAGAAATGGAAATTCAGGTAAGCTGTCTGATCCCTGCAGTCAGGCGAAATCTCAGAAGACATAGAATGAACAGAGCCCGCGAGAAAACATCGGGTGCCTACCCAATCACATAAGCAGTGCCAAAACCAAATACAGACGGTGCCTGAACTAAATTGAAGAGAAAACAATCTCGGCACGGTGAAGAAGCTGAGGCCATCTCGGCACGGTGCGGGTCGTCGGAGATGCAGTTACAGCCTTGACACGAAGCTAAAGAACTCACTCCAGATCATATCGATGCAGTCGTGGACGCGCTCCTGACGCCAGCTTTGGCACGGCTGCGTCGAACAGTAGGTCGTGGCGGCGGTGGCGCCCGGCATGGGGCATAGGTGGGCGCCGTCGGAGGGAGCACGAAGGGCCTGCGTCGGCGCCGCCCACCAACGGCGACCCGCAGGACGAATCGTGGGTGGCGCTCGCGGGGCGAGGTGGTGGGAGCCGCGCAGCTCCGGATCCGGCCTTCCAGTGCCGTCCGCGTGCAGCATCCGGTGCCGCCGCGTCTTGCATCCGGTGCCGGCGAGGATGGGCTCCGGTGCCGGAGGGGGAGGGAGGAGGGCGGCGCCGCACGGACTCCGGTGCCTGCACGACCTGCTGCGGGTGGTCGACGACATGGAGGAAGGGAGTCGATGCGGGTGCCTGCACGACCTGCCGCGGGTGTAGGAGATGCGGTAAGGCTCTGGTGGAGGAGATGCGGGGAAGAAGGAAAGAAAACAGCGGAGTGGGGGTCGAGCGGTGGTGGGTGGTGTGTGTGGTCCAGGGAAAAAGGTAGGAGAGAGAGGTTGGCAGGGTCACGGGAGAGAATCGTGGGGTGGTCTGCATAAAATTTCTCTCTCTACCACAGGCTATGCGGCAGTGCTACTACCTATCACTATCACTAGTAATTGTGCACGTGCAATGCACCTATAACCTCAGGCAATATTAATATTTATATGAGCAAAAGTTAAACCCCTTTATTATCCAATTTATTTTATTATTATGATAATATTTTTAAATTCATGAAAATCGGTTAACCAATTCAATTAGTCTGTCATGGCACGATGAAAAAATTGATGAAGCAATATCGATAACTAATCACCATGAGGTTAATTCGTTATTTCACATCAGTCATGTCATTTTTACATGCTTGTCTTTAAAATTGTGATGATTTTCCAATTACCATGGTTTAATATGGAGATCGGAATCAGGAAAGAGTGAAAAGGGAGCCCTAATCTTTCTCATTTTGATCCGCAATTAAATAATGTTATTTGGAAATACCAGCATTTCTAAAGTGAAATGTCCAAGATAAATTTCAAGTGTACTTAAATGTTAGCTATAATGATGTCGAAAAATAACACTAACTCACCAAATGACAAACATCTCTTGTTCGAAATAGTTGCTTCAAGCCAGGGACTGGAAAGCAAAAATAATACATAGTGCAAAATATATACATACAACCTTATCCAGAATCAGCAAAATAATTGAGGTATTCACCTATGTCCACATGACCAACAACTAATAGAAAAGTTCTAGTCAAGTTCTAGTCGATTAAAAAAGCATGAAACATATATATGTTGTGGATGGTCAGTGAAAAGAACTGCAATGCCTGAATACAGTCGAACAATGAAAATAGAAGAAAACCATAAAGCAAGCAGAGCACTCCTTTCCAGGCTGCTACTTGGGCTGGTGCGCTCAAGGGGCTGCGCTTGATCCCAGACCTGAAGATTGATATCGAAGACACTTTGTCAAACTCTAAGAAGCCAAATGCTCAAACTCACTCTGAGAGGTGAGCACCCCATCGTGCATCATTCTAAAGAACTTAAAACCTCAATCCACTTGTAATTGTAATAAATTTTGGTGTTCTGCTCCTCTATAGAATAGATCGTGCTTTCTTGACAAGATAAACTTCAGTAATTTCTTATGAGTTTTCATGGAAATCATTACTATTCACTACCCGGCTGGTAACTGTAACATGTCAATAGGAAACAACACAAAAAAACATTTTATTTCCATAAATATATATTTCATAAGAATTGGCAGTGCAACAATTTCGTTTTTACTGACACCTTTATCACTACAATCAAGAATAGTTTCAGTAGAGGAACGACAACTACTCTATTAAACTCTTTTCACTATTTATGATGCATCTAAAGTCACTTATATTTTCTTAAAGGGAATATGCAAGACAAATCTTTTGCATAATTTCAGTCACAAGCCTACTCCAAAGTCCAAACACATGTGAGTATCTGACCGGGTGATGTTGTGATGCATGAAACAAACAAGCAGCTATCAAATCACACTAAGTACCCGACTGCATATTTCTTTTCCAAATGTGGGTACCCAGCCACACAAAGCAAACAAGAAAAAATAGTATAAATTGATCTTACCTTCAGTGACTTGCATTTAGAACTTGACCATTGTGGACAAAGATCCACCAACTATAGTTCCAGAAGCCTGCAGATTTAACACTAACAATGTATTGGATTTGGCTTAACTTAAATAAATAGATAAGAAATAACTTCCATTAGTAGAGCAGATGCATTCGACACAGAAGATTATACATAAGCAAAAAACATTGTTTTTTACCATGATGATGTTGGTTATGTTCATGATGATGGAGACACGCCAACAATCTGAAGACCACCCCCGTTTGCATCCTTCTTCTGTTCGCAGGCTATGCGTTGCCTTTGTAAATATTCCTCTTTCATGCTTCAATCAAATGTACCACCCTTTTCCATTCTATTGTTCTTGACCTTTGCGACTCTGATAATTACAATTGTTGATTAGGTCCGTAAATGGGACACACTCAGCAGATCGCGTAAGAAGATTCTCCCGGTTGTTGCTCCATATGCGATAGACTGTTCTGGACGAAATATACAGACATAGGATATGCAGAAACAACAACTTTTGAAATAGGCCATCATTTTTACATTTAAAGATAATTGTACTTTAACATGATCTCTATAAACTTCAAAAATCATTTACTGTAACATATACAATTTGTGGGTGTGGGATATATATATATATATATATATATATTACATTTTTCAGATTGTGTTGGTACATTAAAATTACAGAGGGTAGAAAAGCTGAATGTGGATGATGTAAGGTGTGACGTGGGGCTACCTTGCGGGTAGCCCACAATGAGGCTACCTGGGCCGCGCCAAGGATGGAAAGGCCCGCAGAAGGCCCACTCGGGGTATCTCATATCCTAGTCCAACTCGGTTAGGACTTGTAACCTACCGTATCTGTACCAACCACCCGAGACCTGGCTGCCTATAAAGCCAGGAGGGTTGCCCGTCCTAGAGGACAGGCTCAGAACCACAAACCCTAGCGAGATCGCAATCTCGCCATTGTAATCGCTACTCGCATCAATAACCACACAAGCAGGAGTAGGGTGTTATCCTCCGGGAGCCTGAACCTGGGTAAACCTTGCTTGTCAGCCGTCGTGATCACCTTGCACTCTCCTCTCTCCCCATCAATCAACCCGGGGTGCACAACCCTGGGACTTGCCGAGTTAGCACCTCGTCAATTGGCGCCGTCTGTGGGAAGTTCAAACAAGTGCTAGGATCATGGTCACGCCGGCTCCATCCGCAATGAAGATCGGCGCACCCGCCATCAGGGAGTCGATCCGATTCGGCTCCTTCGAGTACGTCATCCACTCGTCAGCTCATCAATCGGTGTACGCCGATCTGAACAAAGGTATACACATCACCTTCGGCTCCATATTCTGTTGCATCGATAGTCGTGGCATGCTCAGGTCTACGACTACGGCGTTACGCGCGGCGTCATCAAAATCGCCGACCACCGCGCCCGCTGGACCCGCGAAGATCGCATCTGCGGCACCCGCGGAGATCGTAACCGCTGGACCCGCGAAGATCGCATCTGCCGCACTCGCGGAGATCGCGACCGCCGGACCCGCGAAGATCGCATCTGCTGCACCCGCAAGGTTTGCGCCAGCCGTACACGCGAAGAGGACATCTACGTCGACAATCTCGGCAACGACCACGCGAATCGAGTCTACTACCCCAACCTCGATCGCGCGGTCAATCAAGTCAAGCCCCACCTCCACCGTCGCGCCTGCACGTGCGACCGGGAGCCCGCGTCCGACATCAACGTCGCGCGCGCCCTCATCTTCCTGGAAGTCCCAGGTCTACCCCAAGCCACTCGCACTCGTCCCGTCGAGTGCGGGCACATGGACAATCGCGAAGAGACGCGACAGCGGGTGCGCCGCGCGCCACGTTGCGGCAATTTTCGACCCCGAGCAAGAAGCGGGTGACATAAGTAGCAGCGGCAGCACCAACTCTCCAATCCATGCCTACCCCAAGCAGGTCTTCATGGCCGGCACAGCGCCGCATGACGACGAAGACGAACCCGCATACCCACTGGAGGTGGACATGCCGGACCAGACGAAACTTGTCATCACACGTGATATGGCGATCCAAGCAATGAAGCATGTGGACGAGGGCACGTTCCCGCCACCCAACGCACATCGAGACGATCACCTGGCGGTCCAGTACTTGCTACGCAAGGAAGGCGAACGAATTCGCGCCGAAAAGGCCGAACTTCTCAGGCGCAAAAGGGACGCGGATGCGTCGAGCGCCAGGCGAGCTGCTCTCTCCTTCACATCCTCCACAGAGGTGAATCAGGGAGCACGGCGAACCAGAGCCCGTGTCCCCCACATGGGAGAAGCTGATCGAACAAGGCTCACCCGCAACCTCGACTCGTCCTTCGTCACCGAAGACGAGAACGGGATACCCGTCCCGAAGACGGCGAATGCCGCCCTGATATCAGTCGAGACATACCTCCGGCTCACGCAGCCACCGGAGGGTGACGCGCGCTCCCTCCTCCACAAGCAACAAATTGCCTCCATAAGGGCAATCGAAGAAGCTCTAGCGGCCAAGGGGCCAGGTAATCAAGCTCACGAACAAATGACGTCGGACATCCCGGCGGCGCAGCGACAGCCAGTCAAGGACCTTCGAGACGTCCTAACACAGAAGATGGTGGACCGTAACCGCAAGGAGCGTTCGGCTAACGCAGCACATGCGGACGACCATACCAACCGCGACTTCGAACCATGTGGTGCGGCATGCTTCGGTTTCAACATCCGCGACACCCGTATGCCTAAAGGCTTCAAGTTGACGGCCGGCACACCAAAGTACGACGGGAAGCAAGACCCGAAGTTATGGCTCGAGGACTACCTTATTGCTTGCACCTGCCAAGGCGGAACATCGACCACGGCAATGCAGTACATCCAGCTCATGCTGACAGACTCTGCACGCGGGTGGCTCACAAGCCAACCCAAAGACTCTTTCCGAACATGGGAGGAATTCCAAGATAACTTCATCAAGAGTTTCTCAGGAACATTCGCCAGGCCAACGACCTACATCGAGTTGCAGGCCTGCAAGCAAGGGAAGGACGAGTCGCTCCGATCTTACATCCAGAGGTGGACGCTCCTCCGCAATACCATGGAACCCGTATCAGAGGACAGGGTGATGGATGCCTTCATGCATGGCGTTGCTCGCCGCGACCTCCGGGAAGAGTTTGGTAGGCTCCAGCCGAAGACCACAATAGAGTTAATGAAGACAACCAACCAATGGGCTGAAGGAGAGGACTACGTCCGCGAAACCTCTCCCAAAAAGGAAGGCGAAACAAGCAACTGGCGCGAGTCACGTCAGAAGAGGAAGGCACGTTACACGCACGACTCAATCGAGTTAGTAGCGGCGGGTTATGAAACCCCCCGCGAGGTCAAGCGTGAGGGCAGCAGACAGCACGAGCAAAGTCGACAGCCCAGCTCGAGTCAGTACAACCGTGGCTGCAGCAGCATCGACCACAGCGAGGGAAGTCAGAAGCGCGAGTGGAAGCGCCCGTTAACCCCGGCAGAGGAACTGATGCAACCATGTAAGCATCACTCGTTCCGCAACCCGGCCACAGGAAAATGGGGTTCAAACCACCTGTTAAAAGATTGTCGCAAAGCAAGAAAAATCTACCACGCCATGCAGCAAATCATCGCCCCAGTACAGGCCATACAAGCGGCACCGCAGCTAGCCATCCAGGCAGCACCCGCAAACAACAATCAAGTGCAGGCGGCAGGAGCGTTCCCCCAGCCGCAGCAGCAGCAACAAGGTCCGTCGGCAGCAGCCGACGCGTACCCAGCCGCACGGGGACAGTTGAACATGATCCAGAAGGGACCCCCGTCGAACAGGAGGCAGAAAATCATCACACGCCAAGTACTTCAAGCCATCAACAGCCCGCGCGCGGTACCAGACTACCTGCGCGGGTCGGAGACACCAATCACATTTTCCAGGGCAGATCACCCAGCGGAGGTAGTCCGACCAGGGCACGCCGCACTCGTGATTGAGGCTTTGATCGGCGACTACAGCCTGAAGAAGGTGTTCCTGGACGGGGGCAGCGGCATCAACATCATATTCGCCGACACCCTCAGGCGAATGAACAGGTCGACAGAGAAATTGCCGGAATCGGAGACCACCTTCCACGGCATAGTACCAGGGCAAGCAATCACGCCCATGGGAACAATCACACTCGACGTCATCCTCGGTACACCCGAACACTTCAGAAAGGAGTCGATAGACTTTGAGGTCGTCGACTGGAAGTCACAATACCATTCCATCCTAGGACGCCCAAGCTTTGCCAGGTTCATGGCGGTGCCCCACTACGCCTACCTGATGATAAAGCTACCCGGGCCAAAAGGAGTAATCACCGTCCGCGGCGACTTTGGGCTCTCCAACAGCTGCGGCCGCGAGTTTGCCAAGATCTCCGAGTCCTTCGGCGTCGAAGAGCGGTTCAAAGCCATATCAGCCAACAACGACAAGACCGCCTTCCCGACTCGCAAGAAGCCTGCCAAAGACGCATCATTCAACACGAATGACGACACCGTCACCCACCAAGTCCATCCGACTGACAGCGGAAAGACAGTCAAGGTCTCATCAAGCCTGACACCCGCATAGGAAAGCGCGCTCGTCGAGTTCCTACGTGAGAACTGGAAAATCTTCGCATGGCAACCTTCTGACATGCCGGGGATACCCAGGGAACTCGCCGAGCACTCTCTGAAAGTACACAAGGACGCAAGACCTGTCAAGCAATCCATGCGACGCTTCTCGGGGCCCAAACGAGACGCTATCACCATGGAAGTCGACAGATTATTGCACGCCAAGTTCATCCGAGAGATCAAGGACTCGGACTGGGTCGCTAACCCGGTTCTAGTTGAGAAAAAGAAGACGAAGAAACTACGCATGTGCGTGGACTTCACCGCAGTCAATAAATGCTGCCCCAAAGACCACTTCCCGCTCCCGCGGATAGACCAGATCATCGACTCGACTGCAGGTTGCGAACGCCTATCTTTTCTGGATGCCTACTCAGGTTACCAGCAGATCAGGCTGAAGGTCGAGGACGAAGAGAAGACAGCTTTCATCACACCCGACGGCGTTTTCTGCTACCAGACGATGCCGTTCGGGTTAAAGAACGCAGGTGCCACGTACCAGCGGACAATGCAAGCATGCCTCAAGGGGCTAATCGGGCAGATCGTCCAAGTCTACGTGGACGATATTGTCGTCACTACCCGGAAGGAGGATACCCTAGTCGACGATCTACGCAAGGTCTTCGCCGCACTGGACGTGTACCAGATCAAACTCAATCCAGAGAAGTGCGTGGTCGGCGTGCCAGCCGGAGAGCTACTAGGGTACCTTGTATCCGCAAGAGGAATCGAAGCAAATCCCGAGAAGGTGCAGAACATACTCACAATGCCAGCACCAACGAAGCTTAGGGAGGTGCAACGATTAGCCGGCCGAGTCGCAGCTCTTAGCCGGTTCGTTAGTAAGTTGGGAGAAAAGGCCTTACCCTTCTACCAACTGATGAAGAAGTCAGACAAGTTCGAGTGGACGCAAGAGGCGCAGGACGCATTCGACCATCTCAAGAAGACACTGACAACCTCTCCGGTCCTCGTGGCACCACTGGAAAACGAGCCGCTCTACCTGTACGTCTCAGCAACAAACAGGGTGGTGAGCACGGTGCTCGTAGTCGAACGCGAAGAGGAAGGGCACAGCCACCCGGTGCAGAGGCCCGTCTACTACCTTAGCGAGGTGCTCACCTTGTCCAAGCAGAATTACCCGCATTACCAGAAGCTGGCATACGGAGTCTTCATGACCTCTAGAAAGGTCGTCCACTACTTCTCCGAGCACCCGATCACGGTGGTAAGCTCCTCCGGACTAGCAGACATCCTCACAAATCAGCGCGCGACAGGACGAGTCGCCAAGTGGGTTATCGAACTAGGACCATGGGGGCTGAAGTATGCTCACCCGAAGTCCATCAAGGCCCAAGTCCTCCCAGAATTCACCACTGAGTGGATAGAAGCCCAGCTACCGAACATCCCCGACTTGTCCAACGCATGGACAATGTACTTTGATGGCTCCAAGAAATTCAAGTCAGCCGGGGCAGGAGTCGTGCTCATTTCCCCCAAAGGCGACAAGCTCAAGTATGTCTTGCAGATGGACTTCCCGAAGCCGTCCAACAACGAAGCCGAATACGAGGCCCTGATCCACGGCATGCGGATGGCCAAGAACTGCGGCGCCACGCACCTCATGATCTACGGCGACTCCTACCTGGTGGTACAGCAAACCATGAAGTCCTGCGACGCCATCGCTGACAACATGATCGCCTACAGAGACCTCTACAATCAGATGGAAGGAAACTTCGACGGCTGCGAGCTACGCCACGTCGGCCGTGAAAGCAACGAGGAAGCCGACGCCCTAGCTAACATGGGCTCGGACAGGGTGCCAGTCCCACCCGGCGTCTTCCTCGAGTGCATCACACAGAGATCCATCAAGACTCAGAGTACAGCAAGCACTGCAACCACAAAAGGCGATGTCAACCCGCCAAGCCAGGACAAGGTCCCCATGGAAGTCATGCTAGTCGAAGCCACATGGACAGGATCATACCTGGCATACATACTGCATCAGAAGCTGCCAGCTGACCCAGTCGAAGCAAAGCGCATCATCAGACGCTCCAAAAGTTTCACTGTCATCAACGGGGAACTCTACAAAAGAAGCATATCAGGAATCCTGCAAAGGTGCATACATCCAGTCGACGGCCAAGCCATCCTACTCGACATTCACGCGGGTACATGCGGACATCACGCAAGCAGCCGGGCACTGGTGGCCAAGGCGCTACGAGCCGGATTCTATTGGCTCACAGCCATGCAGGACGCCGAGGAGCTGGTAAAGAAGTGCACAGGGTGCCAGGAATTTGCTAACAAGCCGCACGCCCCCGCATCGGAGCTCAAAACAATACCACTAGCCTGGCCCTTTGCCCAATGGGGCCTGGACATGGTGGGCCCGTTGAAGAAATCCTCACCCGGAGGTCATACCCACCTCCTGGTCGCGGTCGATAAATTCACAAAGTGGATCGAAGCCGTGCCCATCACAAGTTCGACTGCGTCCACAGCGGTTAACTTCATCAGGTCAATCATCTTCAGGTTTGGAGTACCTAACGGGATCATCACCGACAACGGCTCGAACTTCACAGCCGAGGAATTCAAATACTTCTGCTCAGAGCAGGGGATCAAGCTCAACTACGCGTCGGTCTCGCACCCGCAGTCCAACGGACAGGTAGAGAAGGCCAATGGCTTAGTCTGCAACGGCATCAAGAAGCGACTGCGCGTACCCCTAAAACGCGCAGCGGGCGCATGGGTGGAAGAACTGCCATCAGTCCTCTGGAGTCTGCGAACAACGCTGAATAGATCTACCCAGTACACGCCATTCTTCATGGTGTACGGTGCAGAAGCGGTCCTCCCCTGCGACATCAAGTTTGACGCACCAAGAGTAGTCGCCTACGACGAGTCAGAAGCAGAGGAAGCACTCGAAGACAGCAGAGACGCCCTGGACGAAGCACGCGACATCGCCCTAGCACGATCAGCCGTGTATCAGCAGGACCTGCGTAATTATCATACTCGGAGGCTGCGACCAAGAGCGTTCGTGGCAGGCGACCTGGTTCTTCGACTCAAGCAAAAGAAGGTGCACAAGCTCGCTTCCCCATGGGAGGGCCCGTACATCATAACAGAAGCAATAGGCAATGGAGCATACCGCCTAAAGGACTCGAAGACAGGAGCGGACTGCAGCAACCCGTGGAACGTAGCACAACTCCGCCGGTTCTACGCCTAGTTCAAAGCAAGCATTGTACAAGAAAGTCAACGCGGCAGGTTTCAGACGCACTCTTTTCCTTACCAGGGTACCTGAGGGGACTGGAGGGTTTTTAATGAGGCGGCCTGTTTGCATGAATCAATAAAGTGACTTGAAGAAAATCTGTCTCCTCTTTCCCGTCACTCAAGAAGCTCAAAAATCCTAGGCCGCCACTCGATCCACTCGGGGGCTGGCCACACAGGTTGAAATAATAGCTTAGGCCGCTACCCGAACCACTCGGGGGCTGCGCCATACAAGCACGCCAAAAATCCTAGGTCGCCACCCGAACTACTCGGGGGCTGCGCCATACAGGTTGAAATAAAAGCTTAGGCCGCCACCCAACTTGCTCGGGGGCTGCGCCACACAAGCACAGAATCAAAAATCCTAGGCCGCCACTCGACAGACTCGGGGGCTGCGCCATACAGGTCAAGTCCAAAATCCTAGGGCGCCGCCCACCACACACGGGGGCTGCGCCACACAGGTCACACTTGCAACCCTAGGCTACCACTCGACTTACTCGGGGGCTACGCCAAACAGGACTCAGAAAAATCCTCGGCCGCCACTCGAACCTACTCGGGGGCTGCGCTGCACAGGTCAAGTTCCAAATCCTAGGTCACCACCCGACATACTCGGGGGCTGCGCCAAACAGGTAACACTTGCAATCCTAGGCCGTCACTCGACCTACTCGGGGACTGCGCCAGACAGGAATTATAAAAAACCCTAGGCCACCTCTTGAACGACTCGGGGGCTGCGCCGTACAGGCAAGTTACAAATCCTAAGTCGCCACCTAATAAAATCAGAGGCTGCGGCATACAGGTAACACTTGAAAAACCTAGGCCACTGCTTAGCACACTCGGCAGATGCGCCACACAGGTCGCAAATCGAATCAGGCACCCTCACTTTCGAATAAACAGATCAATTCTCATTACTCGAAAAAGTACTGTAGTCTGTTACATTATATTTACACAAGCATACTTGCCCTCTATGGCTAACCCTGTGCATCAGACGACAGCTACTCTAAACTGCAGGTTCAGCCTTTGGCGCATCGAGAGGACCTACAAGCCGCTCGCTCAAGTCCTGGACTTGCCGGATAATCCGGCGCGCAGCCGGCAAGGTCTCGTCGAAGTCGTCGTCACCTGGCAGGCCTTCAAGCACCCGCTCAAGCGGAAGATGTGGCCGGTGCATCCGAACGTACGCCAGCGCCTCGTTTGCACCAGCCACAAGCTGAGCGTCGACAACTTCCTTCAGCCCTTCGCCATCGCGGAACATCTCCAGCAAGGCAGGCAACCCGTTCGGCTGCGCATTATGTGGGAAGTACACGCGGTAGACGTGCCAAAGTGTCTTCCGGCAGCTCTCCAGAAGAAAGGCAGCGCGCCACGTACGATCAAGCATGGTGGCAAGGATGCGCCCCCTCGACTTGTTCACCCAGAACTGGCGAGCTTCATAGGAGTCGCCGGACGCCTCTCGAGTGACTCGCTCTTCAACGCGAGTCCGCTCGGCCTCCCAATCGGGATTAACATCTGCGCACACGAACTGCAATTCAGAGCGAGAAGGGCAAACAAGGGTGAAGGCAGCCGCCAACATGATACATACCCTGCAACTGCCGACTGATCAGGTCCATCTCTCCAAGTAAAAAATCTTCACGACGTGAGAACTCCGCCGTGGGATGCGACTGGGAGCGCTGCAACAGCCGCTCCGTATTCTTCAGGGTCGCCTCAAGCTCCACCACCTTGTTCTTCAAATAGGTGATTACCCGCTGATCATTTGCGCTGCGCGGAGGAGCCGGCGCCGCCCGACGACGGCGAGCACCCGAAGAGGAAGCCACGCCGCTCGGCTCGGCCAAGGGAGAAGGTGGAGCATCATCGCGCATGGCACTCTGTCAGGAATACGCAGAGTCAATACAGAAATGCGACTGCCAAACACAGTTCAACTCAGAAGACAGAAAAGTCAGCAAAATCAACACTGAAGAGCAAAAGACCCGACAGGGCAATATTCATTACAAACAAGAAGTTCAAAATACAGGCCACAGCGACTGCCGCATCCCTACAACTATGCCTACTCTAAGGCCGCGGACTGCGACCGGGAACGGCCCTTCCGAGCAGCCGCCTCAGTCGCCTTAGCAAGGGCCCTCTCGAAGAGTGCCACAAGCTGCGCAGCCAGCTGCGAGGCGCGCTCCTTCACGCCACTCAGCGACGCGGTCCGGCCATCGGGTTTGCGAGGAAAACCGCTGACGACCTTCTCGAAGTCACCTGGAACTTGGTGGCCTAATAGGAGCTGGAAGGTGAGCTCGGAGCCGCGTACCGTCTGCGACCGCGTGAAGTCGGCGATGGTGGTCGCGTCCCCAAACGGTGCAGCCAGAGCGTCCACGGTCGCTGGCGGCTGGCTGCCCGGGAAAATGCTCTGATGCACCACGGCCAGAGCTCCGGTCGACTTCTCCAACGCGGCGGAAGACTTCTTCAGGGCATCCGAGGCGTAGGCGCAAACCCGGTCGAAGAAGACAACCGCGGTCGCCAAGTCGACCGTGTCACTCGACGCGTCTTCTGGAGGAGCTCCACCGCAAGTCTCTGCGCCGAAACTCAAAGTCAGGACAAGAAAAGGAACGAAGACTAAGTAAGCGTCAAGCCGACACTCACCCCCAAGAACAACGGCGAGTGAAAGGAGGCGACCGATTTGAGTTTTCTCCTGGGCGACCCGCGCCAGCTCCCGCTCTCGAGACTCACGAAGAGCCTTCTCAAGCTCATCCACCCGGCCAGTAGCCTGGTCCAGCGAGGAACGCAGTTGGTCCCTCTCCTTCTCCAGGCGAACATAAGCCGCGGCTGCGTCGAGCTGCTGGCGATAGTATGGCTGAAAATAAAAAAGAGCAACGTGTCAATAAAGTTGCGGGCGACTATACTAGTCACCCACACCTTCGGGGGCTACTCCCATCGGGAGCGCTGATCGCGCACCCGATGAGAAATCAGAAATACAAGGAAAACACGAAAAGACTTACATGGTCCAGGAGCTCAAGGTCCTCGGCAGCCGAAGGAGAAGCCCGGCTAGACGAGGCCAGGCCGGCGGCCTCAACATGCACCTTCTCCACCACCACAGGCGTCTCCAGCCCAGTCGAAGGGCCAGAAGTAAGCTCCGTGTCCCGAAGGGGGGAGCTGACGTTGTCAGAGCGGTGGCTGCAGCAAAATCAAGAACATAAGTCAACTAAACGGCGAACCTGCAAAGTACTACTCGAAGAACATGTTGCAAAGAAACTAACCTGGGGGTGCTGGCGTCGTCGAAGCTCGACAGAGAAGGCGAGGGCATCCGCGCGAATGACAGAGGCGCTGCAGAGCTGACTGGAGGAACGGTGAGAGGTTCCTCCCAGCCACCCGAAGATTGCGCACCCGGGGACGTCGCCACGGTCTCCTCCTCAGCAACATCCACACCCCTGGCAGGCGACGACGCGGTGGCAGACTCGCCGCGACTCGGAAGCTTCCGCTTCTTCTTCGCGGGTTCCGCCACTTCGTCTTCCTCCTCCACCTCATCGCGGGGAGAATGTGCGGAAGGGATTTCTTCGTCCTCGCCCTCCTCCTCGACGAACTTCGATTCATCGTCGGGTCCGTTCTCAGGGAGAGGAGGATAGCTGATGAACTGAGCCCGACCCTAAAGCAAAGTAGATGCAAGTCGAATCAAAATGTAAAGTAGACTCAAGTCGAAGAAGTACAAAAAGAGAGCAAGAGCAGACTCACCTCAGGAACGAGTTTCGCGGCCCCGTAAGGAGAAATCGGGCACTTGACGTTGCATGCGTCCGCGGCTCGGAGGTTGGTGATGGACCTGACGTTGGCCTCCACCTCCTCGTCATCCATCGGCTTGGCGCTAACGCCTTCGGCGGCCCACATCGGGTGAGGCCGGGCGCTGAGTGGTTGCACCCGAAGACGGAAGAAGGTGGCCATCAGAAAGACGCCACCCGTATCACGCCCAAGGGATTGAGTCAGCTCGTGCAACAGGGACAGCAGGGGCCGCACAACCTCCTTCTCCACGGCAGACAGCGGGTGCGCCCAGGCGCCGGTCTTCCGCAGTCCGCGCTGGCCGTCGAACGCGTCCAGTCCGTCGTCGTTCGACTGGACGTAGAACCATCTCCGGCGCCACCCTTGGACGGAGTCGGACTTCTTCATCTGGAAGTACGCGATATCACCGCGCACCTGGATTCCGAAGCCGCCCACTGGGAAGGTCAACCCACTCTTCCCCACGTTCTTGCGAACGAGGAAGAGCGACTTCCACAGTGCCCAGTGGGGCGCGACGCCCAGGAAGCACTCGCATAGCACGATAAAGCCCGCGATGCTCAAGACGCCATTGGGGGTCCGATCATGGATCTGCACCCCATAGGCATACAGGAGTCCGCGCACGAAATCGTGCATGGGGAACCCGAAGCCACGCGGAATGAAGTCCGCGAAGCAAACGCGCTCCCCATCGCGGGGAGTGGGAAACACTTCTTTGCCAGGGACTCGTACCTGGACTTCATCCGCGGGTGGCAGCAGGCCATGCGCGCGGAGCAGCTCCACGTCGGGCCTCTTCATTGACGACCTCTGCCAGTCGCCCTCGGGCTTCTTCATCACCCCGGCGTCGTCGGCGGCGGCGGAGGAGGAGCCAGCAGCGCCCTTCGGCTTGCCCATTGCCTAAGTCGCAGGGTGCGTGGACAGATTGCTTTGAGCTTGGGGCGGCGGCGGCAATGGCAGAGCGCAAGAGGAGAGGGAAGGCAAGAATCGTTTGGAGAAGATGACATACCAAAGGCCGAGGCGCAGTACTTATTCCTCGCGGATCGGCATCTCAACCGTCCATCAAGCAGGGGCTCCGAGCGAGAGCATCCAGCCGTCCACGTGTCGCACGGAGAAACCAATCGTCGCTGCCAACTTCCTCCACTACGCACGAGAACCGAGGCGTCGTCATCGTGCCGCGCAAATTTCGCGCCCACTTCGGAGACGTGACAACTGTGGACGTGATCAGCTCTGACAGCGGGGCCCACCACGTCACGTCCCATCGGGCGCAGAGGCGTGCAGCACAACCGTCATCAATGACGTCACCAAGCCAACGGCTCCGAAATTAACCGAAGAAACTCGAAAGATTCATTCGAGTGGTAAGCTTCACAGCTGAAATCAACAAGGTAAGATCAGCCAGTGATCCGAGCACCCGAAGTAACCTTTCGAGTGGAAACACAGTAAGCTCAAGCAGCCGAATCCATCCAACAAGTAAGCCAAAGCAGGCTGAATAGAAGCAAGCTTCACAAGAAGAAGTCAAAGTAATTCGACTGCACAGATTACTCCCATCGGGAGCGGCTGGTTCGACTGAAGAAATTCGAGTTTAAGCTCAAGATCAAGCAATCCAATGGCGCGTCCAGGAAGGAGTCCTTTGTCCGACTCTGAGATTCGATCAAGCACTCGGGGGCTACTGACGTGGGGCTACCTTGCGGGTAGCCCACAATGAGGCTACCTGGGCCGCGCCAAGGATGGAAAGGCCCGCAGAAGGCCCACTCGGGGTATCTCATATCCTAGTCCAACTCGGTTAGGACTTGTAACCTACCGTATCTGTACCAACCACCCGAGACCTGGCTGCCTATAAAGCCAGGAGGGTTGCCCGTCCTAGAGGACAGGCTCAGAACCACAAACCCTAGCGAGATCGCAATCTCGCCATTGTAATCGCTACTCGCATCAATAACCAGACAAGCAGGAGTAGGGTGTTATCCTCCGGGAGCCTGAACCTGGGTAAACCTTGCTTGTCAGCCGTCGTGATCACCTTGCACTCTCCTCTCTCCCCATCAATCAACCCGGGGTGCACAACCCTGGGACTTGCCGAGTTAGCACCTCGTCAAGGTGTTTCTCTCATATTCTATTTTCACGCAGATGTAGTCATATGAAAAACTGAATATAGTACCGGTAACCACTAACCAGTACACAATATGTGTCAAATTAATAGATGGTACTGAGCCGACTCTTGGATAATACAGAAAACTATCTATGAAGCTAGAATTCCTTGAGTACTATCTTCCTCATGTTCAGTGTTCTTTCGGATAAAAAAGTCGAACTGAAATAGCAAAGAAACATGTCATTGTTATTAAAATCTCCATGATTTGACGGACCATCTAACAGTAATAAAGACAACAATTTTGACCAAGGTTGTCAAGAACATCATGATTCATTGAACAATCTATAAAACAATGAACCTGACAACTGAATATAATTATGGGAGATAATTCAAAAAGCAATGAACCTGACTGCCTGATGGCGATGCAAGGACGCGTGTGGGAGGAGATGCAAGGACTCGGGTAGCGGGGTCTGGACGGGGACGTAGAAATCAGGATGTGTGGGCGGCGAGTCCAATAGGCGGCGGCGCCGGCTGCGGGTCCAAGCGGCGAGGCGCGGCGGAGGGTCCAGGAGGCGAGGCGCGACGGCTTGTCCAGGGGCGGCGGCGAGGAGCGGTGGCTGGTCCAAGAGGCGGCGGCAAGGCGCGGAGGCGGTGCAGGCGGCAGCGAGGAGCGGAAGCGGGTCCAGGAGGCGGGGGTGAGGCGTGGATGCGGAGCGTCGTAGCGGGAGGGGTGTCGGCGGTAGGGAGCAGAGGAGAGCGTGCGTGCGTCGTGGGCGGTGGGGAGGTTTTCATTCGTGCGATGTTGAACCGGTTTTCTTTCGATCGAGGGAAAAGAAGAGCTCAACATACAACATTAGATGATTTTAGTACGTTCGATTTAGGTCTGTGGACGGTCCAGATCCTCCGGATCTGGCAGTCTGAGTCTTTTAATATTAGTGGAGATTTATCAATTTAGGACCACTCGGGACCAAACAGGAAATCACATTGAGCCATTGAAAAATAACCAAAAGATTATGAGGCAAAGTTTGGACCATGCATGAGCACAGATCGTGATGCACACCGACGGCACCGATTACTCACTCCACAATGTTGCAACATAGCTAATATTTTCCCTATATATATGTATGTATATATATCAACGCAGATTTGCTACCATGGCGGGTAGCTACGCATGCACTTAGAGCCATTAGATGCAGTTTTGTGATTTGTTCTACCGTTGCCTTCCTGTTCACCTCCGTTAGAGTTTTTTATGCTTCGTTGGTCTCTTTTGACGAAGTCAGAACATGATATGTCTTTTCATAAGTCTGACAATGTCATTTTGTCTTCTACTCGGTAACCGAACGTCATTTTCCTTTTTCACTATTCAACTCAGTTTTGTCAACAATTTATCCATTGGTTACTCAAACTTTATTTTTTGTTTTCACCATTTAGTACAAGAAATCATCAGTTCTCCTAATAGAAGGTGATTTGTTTTCTTAATTTTTATTTCTACTAGTGGTTTTGTTTACCATTCAGAAAAGCAGATTCAAATCGATGAACACAAGAACTCTCGATTATATTCATCTCGGTTAACACAACAACATACCACGTTTCTGTAAAAATAAAGCGTGGCTTAACATGGGATCTGTATCTAGAATATATAAAGTAGATATCAACTCGTGATTCATTCAAATGGAACGAAAAAATAGATAAAAAAACGTGGGATCTGGAATGGATCGGGGGGACACACCATCTTCAAAAGGTGAAGAAACAATCATATCGGGAAAAAAGAGTCCCGATTGAAATAAAAAACATGGATCCAGATTGGAGTTGCTCGACGGGTGCATGCTACGTCCCCGTTGACCTCTCGCCAAGTTGATCGGAGTTTGCTCGACAGTCACCAACACGTCACTTCCCACGTGTACGAGACAGTACCTGTCCGCGTAGAGGAGCCGGACACAGTCCGCCGCCACGTCGTACGTGACGTCGGGATCCGGACGAGGACCCTGTCGGGCTTGCCGCTCTCCTTGAGCCTCTGCAGGCGGCGCTGCAGGATAGTCTCTAGCACCGGGGACGCATACGCATGGTCAATCAATCAAGAAAATAACTTCAGAACGGCTTTGAACAGCAAAATCAAAGTCTGAAGGCCGGCCAACTAGCTATTCGGTCGGAATCGCTTGCGAAATTAACAGAGTATTGATCCAAGAAACAGAGATAGTCGGTGGATCACGAGGATCTGTCGGCGGCGGGGAATCGGGTCAGTCTGAGAAGGAGAAAAAGAGAGAGAGTACGGGGTGGGGAAAAGGGGACACCAGAACGGCAGAGAAAGGAAGTGGTGGCCAGATTTTCGGGGGAAAAGGTGTCCCATGCGAGGCGGGGGCAGAAAAACTTGACGGAATGATGTTAAACTAAATCGACGGTTGAAACTGCTCTATAGGGTGATCTAAGGGTTGTTTGTGGGTGCGTAGCTATCACCCATGGTAGCCTATCATTTCCCATATATATATATATATATATATATATATATATATATATATATAACATATTCATACTACACCAGGTGTAACTACACCACGTGTGTTTCACACATAAATGAAATATCTATCATACCGGGAAGTATGTATCATGTAGTATGGAGTATATAATGTTATTTTAGTACTATAGATACTTATTTTTTGGTATTATGTAAAAAAATTCTACATAAATCTCTTTTATATGCACATATGACGATATTTCGAGTATATAGTGCAAAATATTAGGATAGTTGCAATTTTTTCATGAAACTTGTTTTGAGGTATATTAGATATAGTATATGAACATACTAAAACTGATAAATTATGACAAATACTTCCGTAAGTTGATATAAGAGACGTGGGTATAGTTACACCCGGGAGTAGAAAACATTTAACACACATATATATATATATATATATATATATATATATATATATATATATATATATATATATATATATATATATATTATATAGGCATAAACAGAGATATGTTGCAATACTCCAGAGGTGGCAATCGGTGCCGTGCATTTGCTTTAAGATCTGTGCCAATGTGTGGTCCAAACATTGCCTCTTTTTATTTTGTTGATTTTCCAGAAGCTCAACCTTATTTCTTGTTTGGGGAGACATAGCTCGTAGCACTGCATCTAGCCCTGCGGATCCCGATAGCGCCACCCAACTATTTGCCCGTGAGTTCGTGACCACCATCCCTATCCCTCTCTCTCATTTTCTCTCATCTCATCCTCATCTCCTACGCGGTATAGAACCAGCCGGCGAGCTCACCCCGCACCAACCACCCCGCTTTTCTATCCCCATCCCATCCCGCTCATGAATCCCCTGCTCCTCCACTCCTCCCCGACGCGCCGCCCCGATTCCTCCTTTGCTCGAGCCCTCCTCCTCTCCGGTGGGCCTCCCCGGCCGATGCCGCTGCCGTCCCCGGCCGCCTCAACGCCCGTCTCCTACTTCCTCAGCTCCGAGGAGTCAGCCGGCGCGCGGTGACGCATCCAGGAGCTCCGGCCTCGTAGGCACCGGTTTCCGTCCCCCCGAGCTGCTCACCCGCAGGCTCATGCAACGGCTCACCGGTCGCCGCTGCCGCCGAATCTTCGACGCCGCCTTCCTGGATCGACGCCGTCGTCCTGGATCGCCCTACTGTTCTTCCCCGATTCTGCATCTCCAACTACAAAAATCGAGGCCTTGACTGCAGGTTTCGGTGTAGCTTCCTCTGACAGGCACCGTTTGTTTTTTGGTAGGCACTGTGCTCATCCACCGGCATCCAAATCGACGGATGATGGGCCGATGCAGGGAGCGCTTGGGTTTCTAGGTGGCCGGGGAGGTCCGGCGTGCAGTTTCTTCCCGAGCGGCTGGGGAAGTTTAGTTGGATGTTGTTTTGTGATTCTTTTCCATGTTTTTTGTTGCTGTCATCCAAAAATTACGTGGCTGTCATCCAAAAATTAGTGGCAAAGAACCATTTGCTTCCAGCACCTTTATTTGTAGTTGAGGCACCGTGTCTTGATTAGAAAGGTACCGAAATGTTGTGAATTGGCTCCGTTTGTTCTAATCAAAATCTGCAAGATCCATTTGCCTCCTTTTCTAGTTCTAATCAAATTACTTGACGAACCGGCTCCATTTAGTTGGCACCGAATGATCAAGCACCGAATGAGCAGCACCTATTAATGAGCAGCACCGGCATTCGCAATCCGAAGTAACAGGAGCTCTATTACCCTGCCGAAACCATATGTTTCTTGATAATATAAAGAGGAATTTGTGTTCATGTTTTGGCACCACAGTTTTTAAGTACTTAGACGGTGGCAGGGGCACTGAATAAATCAAGGAACCGTAAACATATTTGGTGGGTGATTCTGAAATGAGTACTACAATTTTTTTAATGTACGTGACTAAAAAGCATGATCTCATTTTCTATTTTAGTTGGACTAGGAACGAAAGGACCTCCTCCCCCATTGCTGTTTGGTAATTCCCTCCAACCAACCCTCTCAAAAAGGTACCCCTCTCAATATTCGGCACCAATCTTAAAACAAATGAACGGTGCCGATATCAACCTCCCCAGTTATGCAACATATAAAAGCCGCGCCCTTATATATATATATATACATATGCATACTACACCCGGGTGAAGCTACACCCATGTGTGTTTCACACATGTATGGAGTATCTATCATACCGGGAGGTATGTAACATGTAGCAGAGTATATAATGCTATTTTAATACTATAGATACTTCTTTTTTTGGTAGTATTCTACATATTTTTTTTATATGCATATATGACTGTATTTTGAGTATATAGTGTAAAATATTAGCACAGTTACAAATTTTTCATGAAACTTGTTTTGGTAAGATAGTATATGAAATAAAAATGAAATCTCACACGGGAAGCCCTGTTGTCAAGCGTAAAAGAAATGGCAATTCAGGTAAGCTGTCTGATCCCTGCAGTCTGGCGAAATCTCAGAAGACATAGAATGAACGGAGCCCGTGAGAAAACATCGGGTGCCTACCCAATCACAGAAGCAGTGCCAAAACCAAATACAAACGGTGCCGTAACTAAATTGCAGAGAAATCAATCTCGGCACGGTGAAGAAGCTGAGGCCATCTCGGCACGGTGCGGGTGGTCGGAGATGCAGTTACAGCCTTGACACGAAGCTAAAGAACTCACTCCAGATCAGATCGATGCAGTCGTGGACGCGCTACTGACGCCCGCTTTGGCACGGCTACGTCGAACAGTAGGTCGTGGCGGCGGTGGCGCCCGGCATGGGGCAGAGGTGGGCGCCGTCGGAGGGAGCACGAAGGGCCTGCGTCAGCGCCGCCCACCAACGGCGACCGGCAGGACGAATCGTGCGTGGCGCTTGCGGGGCGAGGTCGTGGGAGCCGCGCAGCTCCGGATCCAGCCTTCTGGTGCCCTCCGCGGGCAGCCTCCGGTGCCGCCGCGTCTTGCATCCGGTGCCGGTGAGGATGGGCTCCGGTGCCGGAGGGGAAGGGAGGAGGACAACGCCGCATGGGCTCCGGTGCCTGCACGACCTGCTGCGGGTGGTCGACGACATGGAGGAAGGGAGTCGATGCGGGTGCCTGCACGACCTGCTGCAGGTGTAGGAGATGCGGTATGGCTCTAGTGGAGGAGATGCGGGGAGGAAGGAAAGAAAACAACGGGGTGGGGGTCGACCGGTGGTGGGTGGTGTGTGTGGTCTAGGGAAAAAGGTAAGGAGAGAGAGGTTGGCAGGGTCACGGGAGAGAATCGTGGGGTGGTCTGCATAAAATTTCTCTCTCTACAACAGGCTATGCGGCAGTGCTACTACCTATCATTTATCAATTTAGGACCACCCGGGACCAAACAGGAAATAACATTGAGCAATTGGAAAATAACCAAAAGATTATGAGGCAAAGTATGGCCCACACATGAGCACAGATCGTGATGCACACCGACGGCACCGATTACTCACGCCACAATGTTGCAACATAGCTAGTATTTTCCATATATATATATATATAGAACTCCTATTATATACTCCCAGGTGTACATACTCTCATATTTAATATACCTCACATACATAGGTATAATACCTCTTTATAATTTTTTATATACCTCATTAATTATTCTAAGATGCCTCAAAAAAAGAAGTATGAAAAAATATCATCGGAGTTCTTGATAATTTGAATATACCATTTTAAGTGTAAAAAAGCAGTATATGTGCAAATAATTCAAAATATATAGATTCAAATGAAATTTTTCACATAATTCACTTTGGGGTATCTACTATTATATAATGAAGTATATTAAAAATGATAAAGAGGTATACATACTTCAGATATGTGGTATATTGAACGTGGGAGTATGTACGCTCAGGAGTACAGAACCATTTTCCTATATATATACGAACATACTTAGATATAGTATACGAACATACTCAAACCGATAAATTATGACAAAGTACTTCCGTAAGTTGGTATATGAGACGTGGGGTAGTTACCTTTGAGGGTAGAAACCATTTTACCTATATATATATATATATATATATATATATATATATATATATATATATATATATATATAGGTTAAATGCTTTCTACTCCCGGGTGTAACTACACCCACGTCTCGTATACCATATTACAAAAATATTTGTTATACTTTATCGCTTTGAGTATGTTCATATACTATATCTAAGATATCTCAAAATAAGTTTCATGAAAAAATTGCAACTGTCCTCATATTTTACACTATATACTAAAAATACCGTCATATATGCATATAAAAGAGAAGTATGTAGAATTTTTTTACATACTACCTAAAAAGAAGTATCTTTAGTACTAAAATAACATTATATATTCCATACTACATGTTACATACCTCCCGGTATAATAGATACTCCATACTCGTGTGAAACACACGTGGGTGTAGTTACACCCGGGTGTAGTATGAATATGTCCTATATATATATATATCAACGCAGATTTGCTAACATGGCGGGTAGCTACGCATGCACTTAGAGCCATTAGATGCAGTTTTGTGATTCGTTCTACCATTGCCTTCCTGTTCACCTCCGGTAGAGTTTTTTATGCTTCGTTGGTCTCTTTTGACGAAGTCAGAACAAGATATGTCTTCTCATAAGTATGAAATGTCATTTCGTCTTCTACTCGGTTTTGCCCGGCAGTTTTCCCTTCCATTAACCGAACGTCATTTTCCCTTTTCACTATTCAATTCAGTTTTGTCAACAGTTTATCCATCGGTTAATCAGACTTTATTTTCTGTTTTCACCATTTAGTACAAGAAATCATCAGTTCTCCTAATGAGAAGGTGATTTGTTTTCTTAATTTTTATTTCTACTAGTGGTTTTGTTTACCATTCAGAAAAGCAGATTCAAATCGATGAACATAAGAACTCTCGATTATCTTCATCTTGGTTAACACAACAACATACCACGTTTTTGTAAAAATAAAGCGTGGCTTAACATGGGATCTGTATCTAGAATATATAAAGTAAATATCAACTCGTGATTCATTCAAATGGAAAGCAAAAATAGATCAAAAAAAGTGGGATCTGGAATGGATCGGGGACACACACCATCCTCAAAAGGTGAAGAAACAATCATATCGGGAAAAAAGAGTCCCGATTGAAATAAAAAAACATGGATCTAGATTGGAGTTGCTCGACGGGGTGCATGCTATGGCCCCGTTGACCTCTCGCCAAGTTGATCGGAGTTTGCTCGACAGTCACCAACACGTCACTGCCCACGTGTACGAGACAGTACCTGCCCGCGTAGAGGAGCCGGACACAGTCCGCCGCCACGTCGTACGTGACGCAGGATCCGGACGACGACCCTGTCGGGCTTGCCGCTCTCCTTGAGCCTCTGCAGGCGGCACTGCAGGATAGTCTCTAGCACCGGGGACGCATACGCCTGGTCAATCAATCAAGAAAATAACTTCAGAACGGCTTTGAACAGCAACATCAAAGTCTGAAGGCCGATCAGCTAGCTATTCGGTCGGAATCGCTTGCGAATTAACACAATATTGATCCAAGAAACAGAGATAGTAGCTGGATTACGAGGATCTGCCGACGGCGGGGAATCGGGTCAGTCTGAGAAGGAGAGAACGAGAGAGAGTACGGGGTGGGGAAAAGGGGACACCAGAACGACAGAGAAAGCAAGTGGTGGCTAGATTTGGGGGGAAAAGGTGTCTCATGCAAGGCGGGGGCAGAAAAACCTGACGGAAAGGTGTTAAACTAAATCGACGGTTGAAACTGCTCTATAAGGTGATCTAAGGGTTGTTTGTGGGCGCGTAGCTACCACCCATGGTAGGCTATTATTTCCCATATATGTATATATAGGGTAGCGCTATTTGACTCCCTGGGAGTAGAATAGTTATTTTACACACACCTTGTATCTTTTGAACCGTAAAGCATTTTTACGTTACGTTAATTTTGCCGTACTTCGTAAGTTCATAGCAACGTAAGAAAATATTAACATGACATAAAAATTTATTTATGTGGTATATACAAAATATTACGTAAAATACGCATTTTTACCTATTTTTACACCGTTATGAGTTATATATATCATTTGTTATGTAGACTGTTTAGTTATGAGGCAAAATAAATGTAATTATTTGGATCATAAACATATTTATTTTATAAAAAACAATTTAAAAACTCTTGGGTGCAAAATAATTTATTCTACACCTGGGTGCAGAATAGGGTTTCTATATATATATATATATATATATATATATATATATATATATATATATATATATATATATCATATTCATACTACACGCAGGTGTAACTACACCCACGTGTGTTTCGCATATGTATGAAATATCTATCATACCGGGAAGTATGTAACATTTAGTATGGAGTATATAATGTTATTTTAGTTCTATAGATACTTATTTTTTTTATTATGTAAAACATTCGAGTATATAGTGCAAAATATTAGGATAGTTGCAATTTTTTCATGATACTAGTTTTGGGGTATATTAGATATAGTATGTGAACATACTAAAACCGATAAATTACGACAAATACTTCTGTAAGGTGATATACGAGACGTGTGTGTAGTTACACCCGGGAGTAGAAAGCATTTAACATATATATATATATATATATATATATATATATATATATATATATATATATATAGGACATATTCATACTACCCTCGAAGGTAACTACCCCACGTGTGTTTCACACAATGTATGGAGTATCTATCATAACATGAGGTATGTATCATGTAGTATGGAGTATATAATGCTATTTCAGTAATATAGATACTTTTTTTAGTAGTATGTAGAAAACTTCTACATACTTCTCTTTTATATGCATATATGACGATATTTCGAGTATATAGTGTAAAATATTAGGCCATTTGCAATTTTTTCATTAAAATTGTTTTCTGGTATCTTAGATATAGTATACGAACATACTCAAACCGATAAATTATGACAAAGTACTTCCGTAAGTTGGTATATGAGACATGGGGTAGTTACCTTTGAGGGTAGAAACCATTTTACCTATATATATATATATATATATATATATATATATATATATATATATATATATATATATTATATAGGCATCAACAGAGATATGTTGCAACACTCCAGAGGTGGCAATCGGTGCCGTGCATTTGCTTCAAGATCTGTGCCAATATGTGGTCCAAACATTGCCTCTTTTTATTTTGTTGATTTTCCAGAAGCTCAACCTTATTTCTTGTTTGGGGAGACATAGCTCGTAGCACTGCATCTAGCCCTACGGATCCCCGACAGCGCCACCCAACTTTTTGCCCGTGAGTTCGTGACCACCATCCCTATCCCTCTCTCTCATTTTCTCTCATCTCATCCTCATCTCCTACGCGGTACAGAACCCGAACCCGCCAGCGAGCTCACCCCGCACCAACCACCCCGCTTTTCTATCCCTATCCCCATCCCCCTCATGAATCCCCTGCTCCTCCACTCCTCCCCGACGCGCCGCCCCGATTCCTCCTTTGCTCGAGCCCTCCTCGTCCTCTCCGGTGGGCCTCCCCGGCCGCTGCCGCTGCCGTCCCCGGCCGCCTAAACACCCATCTCCTACTTCCTCAGCTTCGTGGAGTACGCCGGCGCGCGGTGACGCATCCAGGAGCTCCGGCCTCGCATGTACCGGATTCCGTCCCCCCGAGCTGCTCACCGACAGGCCCATGCAACTGCTCATCGGTCGCCGCTGCCACCGAATCTCCGACGCCGCCTTCCTAGATCGACGCCGCTGTCCTGGATCGCCCTGCTGTTCTTCCCCGATTCTGCATCTCCAACTACAAAAATCGAGGCCTTGACTGCAGGTTTCGCCGTAGCTTCCTCTGACAGGCATCGTTTGTTTTTTGGTAGGCACCATGCTCATCCACCGGCATCCAAATCGACGGATGATGGGCCGATGCAGGGAGCGCTTGGGTTTCTAGGTGGCCGGGGAGGTCCGGCGTGCAGTTTCTTCCCGAGCGGCGGGGGAAGTTTAGTTGGTTGTTATTTTGTGATTCGTTTCCATGTTTTTTGTTGCTGTCATCCACAAATTACGTGGCTGTCATCCAAAAATTAGTGGCAAAGAACCATTTGCTTCCAACACCTTTATTTGTAGTTGAGGCACCGTGTCTTGATTAGGAAGGTACTGAAATGTTGTGAATTGACTCCGTTTGTTCTAATCAAAATATGCAAGATCCATTTGCCTCCTTTGCCAGTTCTAATCAAATTACTTGACGAACCGGCTCCGTTTAGTAGGCACCGAATGATCAAGCACCGAATGAGCAACACCTGGTAATGAGCAGCACCGGCATTCCCAATCCGAAGTAACATGAGCTCTGTTACCGCGCCGAAACCATATGTTTCTTGATAATATAAAGAGGAATTTGTGTTCATGTTTTTGCACCGCAGTTAATAAGTACTTAGACGGTGGCAGGGGCACCGAATAAATCAAGGAACCGTAAACATATTTGGTGGGTGATTCTAAAACGAGTCAGGGACTACAATTTTTTTGAATGGACGTGACTAAAAAGCATGGTCTTAGTTTTTATTTTAGTTGGACTAGGAACGAAAGGACCTCCTCCGCCCATTCCTGTTTGGTAATACCCTCCAACCAACCCACTCAAAAAGGTACCCCTTTCAATATTCGACACCAATCTCAAAGCAAATGAACGGTGCCGATATCAACCTCCCCAGTTATGTATATATATACATATTCATACTACACCCGGTGTAGCTACATCCATGTGTGTTTCACACATGTATGGAGTATATGTCATACCGGGAGGTATGTAACATGTAATATGGAGTATATAATGTTATTTTAATACTATAGATACTTATTTTTAGATAGTATGTAAAAATATTCTACATACTTCTCTTTTATATGCATATATGACGGTTTTTTGAGTATATAATGTAAAATATTAGCACAGTTGTAATTTTTTCATGAAACTTGTTTTGGTCTATCTTAGATATAGTATATGAACAATCTCAAACGGATAAAGTATGACAAATACTTCCGGAAGATGGTATATGAGACGTGGGTGTAGTTACACCCCGGGAGTAGAAAGCATTTAATCTATATATATTTTATTTTATTGCGCACAGGTGTAGGATAAATTATTTTGCACCCAAAATTTTTTACATTGTCTTTTATAAAAATATATGTTTATGATCCACATAATTATATTTATTTTGCCCCATAACTAAAAAATCTACCTAAGAAATTTAATATATAAGTCATAACAGTGTAAAAATAGGTAAAAATGCGTATTTTACGTAATATTTTTTATATACCATATAAATGTTTTTTTACGTCATGTTTTTTTCTTACGTTTTTATAAACTTACGAAGTACGACAAAATTTACGTTGAACGTTTCTTCTAATCATATCAGTTGAACGTTTCTTGCACAGTTGTACTTGTACTTTCTTCGATCTTCTTGCATTCATCTCCTGTTGCTAGAGTGAAATGCAGCTAGGTACCACAATGGCAGGTACGTATCTTTCCGGGTGCCGGGCGGCAACTATGTGAGAAGACTCGACAACGGAAACACCTCACGGGGAGCAGCGGCGGCTCGACGTCGGAGATGACTTGCGACTGCCGACGACAACATTCGGCAACCGGCGGATGATCGGTGAAAGCAACGACATGCGCCAAGCGACGGCTCAATGACCGAGGCGGTTCGATGACGGACTCCATACGCCCTTATGACATGCGTCCGTGGGAGACGACATGAAGCCAGCAGCTCATCGGCTCCACGACGGAGACGAAATGCGGCATGTGCAATATGTACTACTTTACAAAGAGCGTATACTTCTTTTTTGTGGACAGCATGTACCTTTTTGGATCTGGTATATACTCCATCTAAAAATGAAGTATATGCCCCCTCAATTGATTCGCTACGCACACATTGGTTGTACCCGTCTTTTTGTAGTCTATATGTATGTAGCTGGGATTTCTCAAGCTCGTGGCCAGCTTAGTGTAAGTATATACTCATTTTATAGAGTATAAACTAACTATAACAAGTTAGTATATACTACGGACAAAGATTTATATTATATACTCTCTCACTTGAAAGGAAGTATGTACTCAGCAAAAAAAATAGACATGTACTCTCTCAAAAAATCAGTATATACAACCCTCTAGAAAAGCTGTTGTATATACTCTATTTAAAATAAAATATACTATATACTTTCTCTAAAAAAGTGGTATATACTCCACCACAAAATATGGTACATACATCTTGCAAAGCTATATACTATATTGAAAATGTGGTATATGTTCCAATAAAAAATGTGGTACATGTATTGAAGGGGATCGTGTGCAGAAAACAAAATTTTTTCTAGCAACGATATCCTAAAACTAGCCAAGATCTACACTATGCAGATATAGTAGTACGGCGGAGATCGGAATACATACCCTCGTAGACCGAATAGCGGGGATTACGCTCCCGCACAAGCGTTGACGACGAAGAAGACGTAGCCGACCTCTAGGTCGCGGAGAACTCGGCGCGACGAAGACGACGAAGATGACCCCGAGGTCGGGTGGAGGAAGTAGGCCTCCGAGTACCGCTAGCGCAGCACCTCGCAGGGAGTCGCACACATACGGTGGAGACGACGGCCTCCGAAGCTCCAGTCCATGACGAGCAGCGGAAGACTTGGACCGGAACACCAGCAGCGCGGCAGCGGGCTATGGTGGAAGAGATCCCCCTCCTCTACTCGGCGCGGCTCCGTCAAGGGAACCACGAGATCGAGAGAGAAATTGGGAATTAATTGGTGAATTAAAAGGCCAGGGGTGCCCCTTCTTATATAGGCTCCCAGGGGGAGCCAACCTTGCCAGCCAGGCAATGTGGGACTATCCCACATGCCTGGTTCGGCCAAGGGCAGTGCGCCGGCCCTAGGTGGGCCCCATTTGGCCCACCTAGGCCGGCCAAGCCTCCCCCACAAAATTCCCTTGAGGGTTTTCCCCCCCATGGGCCTTCTTTCGACCAGAAGGCCCATTTAGGGAAATCAGCCTAAATAAATTCGAAAATAAATATATAAAATCATATTTGCATATTAATTACACTAATTAATATAAAACATAATATATATAATTTTTCCTAACTCCGAAATCTCTTTCGTCGCTGCCTGATCTCCATCGGATCCCTCCTGGGACGTTCCCGGTGATCTCTTTCCCTGCCGGTTGTCTTGTCGAAACCCCTTAAGTGTGTTACCCTAGCGGTTCGATATAATATCAGGTATGATCAAGACCCCTCAATGATCAACGACTAACTCGTAGGCCTGGACCCCATGAATTAACCCCTGAGATATAACGAATGCCTTTCATCTATCAAACCTGGACGTATAGTCTTAAACCCTTTGTCATGGCGATACTTAGCGTGTCCGAGCATCATTCTCAGATATCTCCATACCTAGCATGATCTTGTTACCGACATCGCTATCTTCTACTCGTCTATGATATTATGTCAGCTGGTGACCTAGTCACATGTTTGCAAACTCATTTGACATAATCTCACCGAGTGGGCCCTAGAGTATCTATCCGGCTATGCGGACTGACAAATCCCGCTGTTGACCCCTCGTCTCAACTACTCCTTTCCGATACCCAAAAGTATCACCGTTATTGTCATACAAAATAAGATACGACGTTTGGTGCGATCAAAGTATCTTCCAGAAATAATAATAAGAGTTGGTCTCACGTTTTAAGGCGTAATGACTATGTCCTATAAATACTGGGTATGTCCATCACATCGTTACTCCTAACGATATGACTTCCGTTGCCGACCGGCGCCATGCCCTATGATCGGAAAACCTCGATCATCAATCATGCAACGAAACTAGTCTTAGTAGAGGCTACTAGGGACCTGGTTGTTTATCTACCACACCTGTATTAATGTTTTCGCTTAATAAAGTTATAGCATTGTATAAAACATATAATGAACGATTGGGATATTGCCAATAAACTATGTTTATTAAGTGCCTCTAGGGTATATTCCCTTCAGTCTCCCACTTGCACTAGAGTAACACTTAATCTAGTTTACAACCTGGTAAAAACTCAACACCCACAGCATCTTGGTGCCTGCTCGCCTCGTGGAAGAGGAATACAGTCAACAGACCTCACACATTGAGACCTATATGAGCTTTGCAACACTTCTATGTCACCTAGTTTGACATTAACCCGTATCTTACGATGACGGTGAAATATATCCCAGTGGATGGAGTGAGACTCGAGCATTCGCGTAGCATGCGCCTTAAAAGTCTGAAAGATCTATTAAGGGACCACCTACGCTCGGAAAACTGATCAGTCCAATCACACTTGCTACTTCTAAAGTCGCGATATATTTCTATACCTATGTAGATTATGCGACAGTGCATTCATATGCGACTTCGCAAACTAACCATGTCTTTCTTCAAAATAAAGGACATCTCCTATATGAGATTTCTAGTCGTATGGGTCAGTGTAATAACTTGCATCATCGTAACCGCTTTACGGCAAGTTGCCATTCCACTCTTACCCGTTACTAGAAAACCTATCTTCAGTTCTGATAGACACTGAAGAATAAACTCAATGTTTGTTCATTGATCCACATAAGGATCACTCTAGAACCTGTTCTTGAACCAAGAACTCGGGTCACACCAAGTCGAGCTTTCAGCCTGATAGACTCTATGTGTGATACATAGAGAATGTCGAACATCATTTTCTATCACTGAAAAAGCCAAGATTAACTTAATCTTTTACCTAGTCATACAAGCAAGAACCTCTTTCTTCGCTTGTCCTTTTCTGAAACACTTCAGAATCCTGACTTAGGAAATACTCCGACTTAATGTTATTAAGCCCCCTCTGATCTATACAATTATAATCGGATGCCTAATACTCCTAACTTCATTTCACAGAAAATTTAATCACTTAAATAATCCTTTACACTATACTAGAGGATCTGTGTCATTCAATATGTCGTTACATACAGAATCACAAATGACACCTAGCTCCCACTCAAATATGCCTTCCGCATATAAGATCAAGGAAAAGCTACTTAGCTCCCACTCAAATATGCCTTCCGCATATAAGATCAAGGAAAGCTACTTTGCTCCCACTCACTTCTTTGCAAATGTAGGTTTCTTCAACTATTTTGGACAACTCCAAAATCCTTTGATCACATTTATCAAAGTGAAGATTCCAGCTCCGATATGCTTGCTTCAGCCCATGAATGGACCACCGAAGTTTGCATACATGTTTAGCATTCTCAGGATTACAAACCATTCTTAATTACACTATTAAGAACCATGGTTTCCTCATCCATCTATCAATTTCTCATTCGAAATTATAGTGATTGCTAAACGACCCAGAATAGATTTAGGCTTCGCCACTTGAGACAAAGTCTCACGTGGTCTGTCGGAACTGTTTCACGACAAATCGAATCTGCTCAATATCTACTCTCTCATAAAACTCCATATACTATTAACATCCTAGATGCCATCAAGAAGATCTCCCAAGTCATTACCTGGTAATCGTATATGTATTTTATTTCGGATCATAAATGACTCATAGCCATTTCTCGGACTTAGGTCCACCATCTCTTCTTCGTAGTTCGTAGGTCTATCATATTCCATTAATATGACCTTCATAACAAGATTGTCGTAACACACAGTGTGGAACACAACCTCGTATGCCTACGCTCTTAGTATGAGCTCAGAACATCATGATTTTGAATCATCAGCTTTTTCAAGCTGTGGAGCCTGACACCGAAAACACTTTCGATTGCGCCACTCTGATGTTTGGAGAGGAAGTTCACCAACTTCGTCTTGCTCTACTTTCTTTCTCACTTATACCCTCGGACAAGAAACTATTTCTTTTGCAAGGTATATCCCGGCAAAGATTTTGCCTATGTCGTGAGACATGTACCCAACTAACTCTTTAGGTAGGGTATACTACAAAGATTAATCCATTTTAGGTTTGATTACATCGAAACACTAAATTGCTGAAACGACAATCCAGGCTAAAAGCCACACCATTACTCATATGGCATTGTCTCCATGGATTCAAATGGTTTACCTTTTTGCTAACGTGAGTGTTTACGTTTCTACCATATGACTCTAATGATCACAATAATTTGGTAAGAGATTTATTTACCACACACTATCCGATAGGGTGCAATTACGACGTCCTAACACACCATAACACTATGGTGTTCCATGCGACGTAATTTGTGGAACTCTTCTCACAAGTCTTCCAATGATGTGCCAACATTATAACTCAAATCTTCATTCCTCGATTTGCATCGCGGGAATTTGATTTTCTTGTTAAGTTTATTTCCTACTTCATTCTGAACTTCGTTTGATCGAATCAAAAATTCAGACCAACATTCCCCGGAGTGGATATCCATATATCTACTCGGAATATTCATGAAGTCTATGAAATAAAGACTTCCACTACACGTTAAAGTACTTCGTTGATTCACATGCACCCATATGCACGATTCTCAACAAGCTATACTCAAAAACGTTCAGTGAAGTTCACGAAATAAAGGTCTCCACTACCCGTCAATTACTTCATTGAACCACATACATCTCTATGTATGACTATCAATAAGTTACATGCCCGCTTTCCGAAAACGGTGTCACAGTTATTTTGCAAGTGTCAAAAGATCAAATCTTAGGACTTGTAGGTCCATCCAGTGTGGAGCTAATACATATAACATTGACATGACTAAACGGTAGTGCCACACATATGTGGTGTCTTTATTAAGTTTGTATCCTTTGGCATTAATATTATGAATGTGGGAGCTTCTACCATGTAAATTCAAATCGGCATATGATCATTACTTCATAAATATAGGACACCAATTTGTCACTATCATGTATGAACAAGTGTCTCGCTAGAGGAGACACACTCGTAACGATCATACCAACACCCGATCCTAAAGAATTCATTCAAATGGTAGATCTGAGGGAGAGTGTCTATGGCCGTCACAACAACTTGACTGCCGTTATCAACACGCAATGTCGCCTCATCCTTTCAAGCTACTCAAGCAGTAAACCTGGTTTTTCACAAAACATGACTAGTTCAAGACTTAGTCACTACTGCGAGCGCTTGCTTAGCTAAAACATTCATAACATGTATATCATATATACACCATCATCATTGATGACTTCCGGCGATCTGTTTCATCTTCTTGATACTTCCACCGTAATCAAGAACCATGAAGGTGAACGATTCCCCTTGCATGACATAGTCTATGACAGAGGATTTGCACTTGGCAACGATGTCTGTCATCCAGTGATTGAGCTGAGCGAGGCGTCTCAATGTTCATTAATCATGAACATATGTCATTAAGTATGACCGCCACGTGCTCTCTCAATGTGTGTATTCTCTTCCATCTTGGTTGAGAAGACAATCAGTCAACGTACTGATAAACTTCATCAACCCAACGTTTGGTGTACCCCGAGTTTAGCGACCATATCATATGTTCGCGATCTAAAAACTCGTACCCACCGTTGGTTCTTTATGGCAGAGATCATAGCAAACACTGGACTATGATGATATCATCCGCACAAAATCTGATAATCAAAATTATCTTTTGTTAGCGAAATCTCCGGGTTTATCTCCTAGCGGGTATTGTAACACAAAGAGCTAACGGTTTAAACAAGGAGTATCCTCAAGCTAAAGTATAAAACTATGAAGTTTGGACCCAACCTTTTAAGTTTCTCAATCGCAGGAATGCGCCTAATTTGAAAAGATGCTATCACAATGGTTAATATCTACAAAGGTTTGCAAAACAGACTCTGTTCATTATATTCTGAGTTCTAGTATTTTAGAAAATAACTATCCGAACTCCCACTCAAACGAACATTCCTCCTGGTCGTTTAAGCGATTACACGACCCCCATCCATTGCACCACCCCTCATCATCAGAGCCGGCGGCACAACTTCAAGAGTAGACAAATGTCCGCCACACCAATTTTGTGACTCGTGCTCGACCTTTCGGTCTCCCTGTTCCGAGGCCATATTTCTGAATATGCTAGGCTCGCCACCAAAAACCTCCACGCGGACGCTTGTGCAACATGGCTTACACCCACCGTATGCGAACGAAGATATGTCTGACACCCGATCATCACGGCATGCCTCATAACGTAGAACTTTCTTGGTGGTGCGCGTTGGAGGGAGAACACTGGTGGTATTTTGAAGGGATCATCTTATATAACTACCGCCGTGTAACTAATGTATACTATACACACAATCACACAATATAAGATGCACACAAAACATCAAATGTAATGCAATGTGATATAGTCCATTGCGTCATGGTCTTCTTGGCGCCCGCAGTTTATAAACAATTTAATAAACCTACCTTGACCATATCATATAGCCCCTGCAAAATAAAGTTAGACGCTTCTACTTTATCTTTTGCATATTTTACGTGGCTCGAGGCTTTCGTAAATAGAACCGCTTCATACCTACGAACCTTATGGCCACAACAACGATCCAATAATTGCATGTTTAAGCATCCCTTTCGGGCCCTCCATTGAAAATGCAAAGCCAACTAAAGAGAGAGAAACAGGCACCCGCCAGCCACAGATACGGTACAAGCCGTATGTCAGTAGTGGAACCAGTCTCGCGTAAGCGTACGCGTAAAGTCGGTCCGGGCCGCTTCATCAACTCGATGCCGCTGGAATCACAAGTGCACGCTAGAGGGTAGAAAATAACAGGAACGGTGCCCCCGTGCAGAACACGGGTTCTAACAGCGTACATCTATATCTACGATAGATCGGCTCTGATACCACTGAAGGGGATCGTGTGCAGAAAACAAAAAAAATTCTAGCAACGATATCCTTAAAACTAGCCAAGTTCTACACTATGCAGTTATAGTTGTACGGCGGAGATCGGAATACATACCCTCGTAGACCGAATAGCGGGGATTACGCTCCCGCACAAGCGTTGACGACGAAGACGACGTAGCCGACCTCTAGGTCGCGGAGAACTCGGCGCGACGAAGACGACGAAGATGACCCCAAGGTCGGGTGGAGGAAGTAGGCCTCCGAGTACCGCTAGCGCAGCACCTCGCAGGGAGTCGCACACATACGGTGGAGACGACGGCCTCCGAAGCTCCAGTCCAGGACGAGCAGCGGAAGACTTGGACCGGAACACCAGCAGCGCGGCAGCGGGCTATGGTGGAAGAGATCCCCCTCCTCTACTCGGCGCGGCTCCGTCAAGGGAACCACGAGATCGAGAGAGAAATTGGGAATTAATTGGTGAATTAAAAGGCCAGGGGTGCCCCTTCTTATATAGGCTCCCAGGGGGAGCCAACCTTGCCAGCCAGGCAATGTGGGACTATCCCACATGCCTGGTTCGGCCAAGGGCAGTGCGCCGGCCCTAGGTGGGCCCCATTTGGCCCACCTAGGCCGGCCAAGCCTCCCCCACAAAATTCCCTTGAGGGTTTTCCCCCCCATGGGCCTTCTTTCGACCAGAAGGCCCATTTAGGGAAATCAGCCTAAATAAATTCGAAAATAAATATATAAAATCATATTTGCATATTAATTACACTAATTAATATCAAACATAATATATATAAATTTTCCTAACTCCGAAATCTCTTTCGTCGCTGCCTGATCTCCATCGGATCCCTCCCGGGACGTTCCCGGTGATCTCTTTCCCTGCCGGTTGTCTTGTCGAAACCCCTTAAGTGTGTTACCCTAGCGGTTCGATATAATATCAGGTATGATCAAGACCCCTCAATGATCAACGAATAACTCGTAGGCCTGGACCCCATGAATTAACCCCTGAGATATAACAAATGACTTTCATCTATCAAACCTGGACGTATAGTCTTAAACCCTTTGTCATGGCGATACTTAGCGTGTCCGAGCATCATTCTCAGATATCTCCATACCTAGCATGATCTCGTTACCGACATCGCTATCTTCTACTCGTCTATGATATTATGTCAGCTGGTGACCTAGTCACATGTTTGCAAACTCATTTGACATAATCTCACCGAGTGGGCCCTAGAGTATCTATCCGGCTATGCGGACTGAAAAATCCCGCTGTTGACCCCTCGTCTCAACTACTCCTTTCCGATACCCAAAAGTATCACCGTTATTGTCATACTAAATAAGATACGACGTTTGGTGCGATCAAAGTATCTTCCAGAAATAATAATAAGAGTTGGTCTCACGGTGTTAAGGCGTAATGACTATGTCCTATAAATACTGGGTATGTCCATCACATCGTTACTCCTAACGATATGACTTCCGTTGCCGACCGGCGCCATGCCCTATGATCGGAAAACCTCGATCATCAATCGCGCAACGAAACTAGTCTTAGTAGAGGCTACTAGGGACCTGGTTGTTTATCTACCACACCTGTATTAATGTTTTCGCTTAATACAGTTATAGCATGGTATAAAACATATAATGAACGATTGGGATATTGCCAATAAACTATGTTTATTAAGTGCCTCTAGGGTATATTCCCTTCATGTATATACTCCATCACAAATAATGTGGTATAATACCTCGTTGAACTATCAGTATATACCCCTTTGAATTAAAAATATACGCCTCTTCCTTAGAAGAATGCCTACTCAATCTTTGGATGAAGAAGAATATACTGATTGTTCCTTGTCTTCTAATGCATAAATACGCCTTCCAAATAAATTCGTTATAGACCTCTTCATAAAAATAGCATATATAATATTTCAAAAATAGTGTATACTCTCTTCAGAAAAAACAGTATATATTCTACTTCGAATAATCATCATGTGCTCCTTCAAAATCAGTACATACTCCTTAAAAAATAAGTAGATACTCACTTCAAGAACATTATTTAGCTCTTTAGGAAAATTGTTTTGTACCTACTCCGTTCGAAAGTAGTCCTAGCTATGCACTTTCTAAGGAGAATGGAAGGCGGGCGTGTGAGATAGGTGCACGGAACTTGATTTTAGGGTCAACTACGATGCATGTGAGCCGGCTACGCATGCAGCTAGTTAGTTATCTATTTTTTTCCCAAACGGTTGATTTAAACAGGTATACCTAATCTAATATGCCCACTATAAAGGGTGGGAGTATGTACTCCTGAGAGTATATTGGAAGTATGTACCCCTGAGAGTATATTATAGGAAAATATAGCTGGGGTGGTTGCTACCGGCACCGTTGATAGGTTTAAGATCTGTGCCCGAATCTTTCTCCGGTTCCTTTTCTGAGGCTGTTTGGGAGGGAAAATTCAAAAGAGAAAAGTTTGGCAGCACATTCCCCCTATGCCCGACCAATATGGCAAATTGGCCCATGCTCTCAGGCCCGTGGTCCCGGAAAGGCTCCACACTTCTTCTCCTTTCGCAGCACATCTTGACAGGGTGCAGTCCACCTTTCTGATTCCCTCACACTGTTTTTAGCCATTTTCGTCTAGGTGGCAGAGCTGCCGCAGCAAACGATGGCGCTGTATCATAGAACAAAAGGTACGCGTCATTTTTTTAAATAATATTTTTTTTAGAAATTCGGGAAATATTGCGCAGTTTCAGCAAATTTCAAAAATATTACGGCCTCGGCCCGGAGGAGGCCGACTGGAGCTCGTCGGCCCGGAGCAGGCCGACTGGGGCTCATCGGCCCAGAGCTGGCCGACTAGGTCTGGTCGGCCGCATCTGCGCGCCTGCAGGACCTGGCATAGATCTGGTCGGCTGGGAGGTGGCCGACCAGCCCTGTCGGCCCAGGGTAAGCCGATCGTTGCATGCAGAAACACCCCACCCCGCCCATTTCTCCTTAGCGCACGATTAGCGCGCGTTTCTCCCGCCAGACGTTTCCCGCCTTTTTCTCCCGCCACCGTTTCCCGCCCGTTTCTCCCGCCAGACGTTCCCGCCTTTTTCTCCCGCCACCGTTTCCCGCCCGTTTCTCCCGCCAACCGTTCCCGCCTATTCCTTCCGCCACCGTTTCCCGCCCGTTTCTCCCGCCACCGTTTCCCGCCTGTTTCTCCCGCCACCATTGTCCTATAAAAACCACTCTAGGCTAAGCGGGGTACTCTCACAGAGCGCCATCATGGTGTGTATTGTATCTTGTGAGAAGTGTGTGTCCGGCTTTCATATAGCCGCATCCGAGCAGCTAGCTAAGATTGTCACCTATTTGAAGGTAGATGGTAGGGAAATTCCACTTGAAGAAATTGTTGGTAGTGAGAGACATCTCGCTTTGCTAGGGGCGAGGCTATGCCGAGATGGGTTTCCGTATAGGACCCCAGAACAAATCCGTGCTGAAGTCTTGAGGCTTGCGGATAAGTTCGATAGGCATGTTACTAATGCGCCGATTCATCGAACTCAAGACATACGTGAGAGGTACGGTCGTTCATTTCTCTGGGTATACTCCAGCGATGATGACGACGATTTCATGCCGTCGTCAAAGGAAAAGCGGGTTGAAGCAGTGCGTAAGGGCAAGTAGAAGAAGGCAGAAACATCGAGGAAGGGTGCGGGTAAGAAGCCTGAATCATCGTCAAAGGGCAAGGGTGCTAAATCTGCGGATGGTGCAGGCTGCATTGATGGGAGATAGGTAGAATCTTAATTTGAGTTATGTTATATCTTTCTTTGAGTATCGATTAATTAGTAGTTGTACCTGCATTTCCGTTTGTTGTGTGGTGTGATCGGTATGTAATCGAGGTTTGTTGTATCTTATCTTACGTACCAATGTCTACCGGTTATGCACATATCAAATATTGCCACATAGATCGTACTAATAAGTCTAGTACATAACGATACATAATGTCTTCTGTGGCCACCGTTGTGCGCCTCGAGGGAAAGGAGTAGCATACATATGTCTCATACATAGGTCTGACGGTACATGGAAAATAGCGAACATAAGGTCTCTGATACATAAGTAGAGTCTCAGTCATCGCCTCTGCCACGACGTGGTGGATGTGGCTGAGGAGTGCTCCATCCAAACCGATGGGGTGGGCGGGTGACTCGTGGAGGAACTAAGGACCCGTCATCTGCCTGCTGTGTATCCTGTGTGGGTTGTGGAGGAGGAGTGTTGTACATGTTGAGCCACTGGGTGTCCGCATCCGCACCGAGAAACACGCCCGGCTGACTCTCCCAACCAGAAGCACCTGAGTAATGCTCGGAGATAGTAGGCCCCAAGTCGAAGTCGAATTGTGCTAGAATCGAGAAATTTTATGTAACATGTTATTTTGTAAATAGTTTGAGTACATGATAATGTAGTAGTACGAATCGACATACCGTGTGGTCCACGAGGCTGGAAGCCGGTCCAGGGGCTCTGCTGGTACTCCGAAGAGGGTCGCTGCTGGTAGCCCCCAGTGGGGCTCTGTTGGTAGCCCCCCTGGTGGTAACTCTGCTGCTGCCAGCCCGAACCTCCTGGCTGGTCAGGTGGAGGTGGTGCGACACGTGGACGCGGGTGCTGTCAGTGTGCCTCCGGAGGTGGCGGCACGTCACGCCGTCCCCGCCGTTGAGGCAGCTGCGTGGACGGATGCGGTGGCCGTCGTGCAGCATGTGGGAGAACGTCAGACGAGCGGACACACGTGATAGCCTCGTAGATCTGTCGCACTCTCTGAGCAGCGGACTGCAACCAAGACCGATGCTGTTCGCGTGTAAGCAAAGGCCCGGTCGAAAGTGAACGGTCTAACTGGTCTATATTATTCCCAAGATCCCACGTCAACTCAGCCTGAAAGTGGTACAGACAGTTAGGAAATGAAGGATAATATAGATAAGGGTAAATGATTGTAGATAAGTTAATTATTTGTACCGCGTGTTGCCGTGAGCCGGACATAGACTGGCTGGGGTACATATCCCACGTAGCAGGGGCCGGCATCACATCTTGTTGGGCGTGATGAACGAGAGAAACCCTTGTGGAAGTGACGTACCACTCTAGGTACTCGTCGTACTCCGCCGGATCGAAGGGTTGCGCCTCGACCCAGAGACGAGTCAGCGCATCAGCCCACTCGGCCACGTAAGGTTGCACTCTTTGCAACCATTGTGTCGCAGTCCTGTTAGTTCCCTTCCTGCTCCATCTGCAAGACAAGAAACATTAGCATAATTGTGGATGACAAGTGTTAAAACAAAAATGTGTGGTTAAGAAATGGAGGTACCGGTGGACGATGTCTGGTAGAGGCGCATCAATAGGCGGGGGGACCGAGATCTGGCGCAGACCGAACTGCCTCATAACACGCTGCTGGGCCATCTCCTCAACGCTGACGTCGAAGATAATCTTCGACTTCGTCATCCAGTATGCTACATCTCGCGTGCACATGATAGAAATTCCTCCAGGGAATTTCGACGCGATCGCGTCAGGCGAGTATGGCTCCCAAATAACTGAAGCCCCGGAGAGAACGTCGAACTGCTCGTTGAATGCCGGATAGCAGTTCCGAACCTGATCTCTGGCGAATCGTCTCTACAAAACAAAGACGTAAATTGTGTAAGTAAACAGGAAGATACTCATTGACAAGCATAATTAGTAAACTATTATTGAACATACCTTGCGATGTGTCCAAAGTGTGCCAAAAGTAGGGTCGTCTATGTGCTCCGGGTCGAAATAATGGTTGAGCGGCCACGGATCGGCAGCCGAAATGTCGGGTCGTCCAATGGGGAACCTCTCCCACGACCACAGCTGCAACAACATAGGGCATCCAAGAATTGCTGACTTTGTCGCTGTAAGAAAGCACGCGTTGCACATACCTTGGTACGTGGCCGCTAAGACTGCAGAACCCCAGCTACGAACAGTGATGTGGTACGGCTGTGTCGCACTTGCAATCTCCAATGCGATGGGGATGTATCGCGCACTGATAGTGGTGACATGGTTCTCCGTGAACATCACTTTTCCTAACAGCCACATAAGGTACGCCTCGAGGCTCCTAGTAATCTGGGCCTCGGACATCTGGATCGTGCCAAAATTCTGTATCTGCACCAAAAACAATAATTGTACACATCCTCAGACCACATATCCTCAGACCACATATCAGGGGCCTGCAACGGACCTATGGGCTCACCAGCTAGAGGAAGGCCCAGTAGGTAGGACACATCATGTAGAGTAGGAGCCATCTCGTCCCAGCGAACCATCGGTCCACCAAGCAGGTGAGCAAACAGTGGTCCATCGCAAGCCGGCCAGTCACATCTGACGCCTCAACAAGGCGAGCAAAGGGTAGGAGCCCAGCCCACGTCAAACTGCATGTATCACAAAATTGTTAACTATTTGACCAGTACATGTTATGAGCAAAATAAAAATAAAAATTAGCGATCGATCCAAGCTGGGTGTATCTGCCAGTTATCCTTCTGACCACGAGTGATCAGAGGTTGGAGAACATTATCCTGCATTAGCTTAGCACGATGCTTGTTGTCCACCACCGGGTTAAGCAACGCCATCCCCGCCATCTCTGTAAGGACAGATTAAAATGATAATAGAATGACCAAATAACAAAATTTAAATGACTACAAATCCAAACAAATTACAATTTTGACGATTACAGAGTACAAATACAAACATAATGGTTCCACGATTACAGAGTAGTACATAGAGGCAGATACGTAGTCTGCATTTATTACAAATATAAAGGTACTCTAGTTTCTTCCTCTTCCTCTCCGGCCTCGGTTGCCTCTTCCACGTACCGTAGCATCACCAGGTCCAAATTCCGGACAGTTCGTATCCCTATGGCCAAATTGGTTGCATAGAAAACATTGCCTGGTAGGTCCTCCAGCTTCCGATTCATCCATATCATTACTTATGCGTCTACACTGGCGTCTACCTCTACCCGGACGAAGTAACCTTGGATCAGGAATGTATCTCCTCTCACCTGGCTCAACGGTGTTGAAATTACCAATGGCTCGAAATCCTTGCATCTCACCTGTCCATGTGTTCAAGACAGCTTCACGACTGAAGTACGGTGACACAAACGAGATTGCTTCCAAACCAAGCTGCCCACAAGCAGCAAGTACATGCGAGCATGGAAGGTGAAACAATTTCGGTTTGTTGCATGTGCATTCACAGGTTGGCCATGCTTCATTTCCAATCTTCACCTCATGCGTTCTCAACACATTGCCACAACCGAACTTGTCGGTAGGTAAGCGGACCTCGAACCTCCTTTCCTGATTTCCGATGGCAACCACTTGGAAAGTTCGTGCCTTCTCCATCTTAGCATCCATGTACTTCGTAATCTTTTCACACCAGGGTGAGTTTGGAGTGCGAAGTATATGCATTTCGGCTTGCTGGCGTTTGACTCTGAAGTAATTAACTATGCCTTGGAAAATTCCCTCCACAAGGGCAGTTAATGGCAAGGCTCTGTTCCCTCGAAGGACAAAGTTGTATGTTTCGGCAAGGTTTGTAGTCATGACGCCATACCTGGCTCCGTATGAGTCGTGCAACAATGACCACCTCTCCACGGGCTCATGCTCAATCCACTGCTGGAAATTCTTAATCAACCGTCCACCCTTTCTCCTCGTGCCCGGTGGGTCAAAGCCTGGAAGATCACACAGACCGATTGGTTCTTCTTCTTGCGGTGCAGGCCCTGTAGCTGCTTGTGCCGCTACTTGGGCTACATGAAACGCCACTGCCGCATTACGTGCAGCTTTCCTCTCCCGAACATGTTTGTTCGTGAACTCATCAAGCTTGCCACGGAGAAAATTGTACTTCCATTCCTGGTTCTGCTTGCAGAGTTTTTTGAACAGATTCATGAGACTCTTATTTCTGAACTGTGAGAAGAAGTTAGCACCTAGATGGCGCATGCACCAACGACTCTGAAGATCCACCCACGGTGTTTCTTCATCTGGTCTAGGGTTTGTTAATGCCTTTATAGCGTTGAGTATACCCGCATGTCTGTCATGTAGAACGCAAACATTCTGCTTATCCTTGACAACAGCTTTTTTCAACTGCCTAAAGAACCACGTCCAACTTTCTGTGTTCTCGCTCTCAACAAAAGCGAAAGCAAGGGGCAACAGTTGGTTATTGCCGTCTTGGCCAATAGCAGTCAATATCTGACCCTTGTACTTGCCGGTCAAAAATGTGCCATCGACACATAACACTGGTCGGCAGTGGCTGAAGGCTTCGATGCATACACCAAAAGAGAAGAACAAACGGTGCAACACCCTAACTGTAGGGAACTCTGGCATGTAGAAGTCTTGAAGATCAACATATGTGCCAGGATTCCTCGCCTGAAGCGTGCGGAGCAACCGGACAACAGAATCATATGAGTCAAAGAATGACCCAAATCTGGCCTCCAGCGCGCTCTGCTTAGCCCTCCAGGACTTGCCATAAGAAATGTTGAAATTGAATCTTGTGAAGACTTTGTTCCTTATTGACTTCACTTCCATCGCCTTGCTCTCCACTATCTCCGTGTAAAACAAACGAGCAATAAGCGTGGATGACAGATTACGGTGATCCTGAAGGATGTTGGGAATACGACATGTATGCATTACCATGTCACTCACAACCCAGTTTGTATCATACTTGGGGACATATGCGTGCACCCTACCCGGACAATCTATCCTCGAGCATTCCATGGTCAGATATTTCTTACTCGACACAGTTGTCTTGAAAACCCTTGATGTCGACATTGCCCACTGTATGATTGCTTCCTGCAGATGTTGCTTGTCAGCGTAAATTGCTCCCACAGCCATGCTGCTCTGGTGATATTGCCAGGAAGAATCATGACCATCCTCCAGAGTCATGCCAGATGAGAAGTCCTGAGTCCATGAAGCTGGATAAGGCACCTCCGGCTCGTACTCTGTGTCATTCGATGAATCAGAATCACTGCCATCACCGCAATGACCCTCAATATCTTCATCTTCCATCTCGTCCTGCATTCGGCCATCTTCCTCATCCCCATCTGCCTCCACATTTTCACCGTCATCATGCCCTCCAGCCATACTACTCTGCCCTGATTCATAAGCACTGCCTCCTTCGTAACCATGGCTGTCATCATGTTCAATTTCCATGGTTGCTGCACTGTTCTGCCCTGGATCGTGCCCACCCGCGCCTTCAGGAGGATTGACATTTAACTCCTTAACGTCAGGAAGCAACAAGGCAACTGGGTGGCTTCCCCTGTTTTCGCAACCTTGCAACCAGTTCACCCACTGAGAATCCCGATCAATCGGCCTCAGAGTGTACCAAATTTTTTTACTGGACCTTGACCATAACGCGTGCACCCCGACAGTGTGTGTTTCTGCATTTAATCCCAAACACTGTGCCAACCAATCTTTTAACTGACTAACATATCAATTTTCAGGGTCAGTCAGATCCAACTCGACGTGCTCAAACTCACTCAGGTCCATTCCATACTCATTTTGCTTTACTGAACCGACACCGTAGTAGAAAACAAACTTTACTACATTCGACATAATTGCTCACCTAAAAAATATTATAATGCATCAAATATTAATATCATATCGTACCTAAAATTCTACCGAAACTACTACATAATTATAATAGATGGAATTAATTATACCAGATTACGTATACACGAACGTTAAGACTAATCCAAGATTATACACAAAATCTAACCCTAATGCATGAAACTATACTAACTACAAATCCATACTAACTACAAATCCATCCGGACTAACTACACCCTACCTGCAAACTAAATCCTAACCCTATAGAAAAAAACACAAACCCTAACCCTAACCCTAATACATGGAAAAGTCTTACCCTTGAAGCGTGGGCGGCCGTCACCTGCGGCGTCCGCGGCACCGTCGTGGGGCTCGACGTGTCCGGCCTCAACCTCTCCGGCGCGCTCCCGCCCGCGCTCTCCCGCCTTCAACGGCTCCCTCCCGTCCGCGCTCGCCCGCCTCCGCGCCCTCCGCGACCTCACCAGCCCGCTCCCCGTCGAGGTCGCACCCTCCACGCCCTCCGCGCCCTCCCCGTCCTCTGCTGCTCGTGGCTAGATGGTAAGAAAGAGAGAGAGAGGAGAGGAAGAGAAAGCCGTGAGATGGGAGGTAGAAGAAGGGGTCGGGCAGTTAACAGGACCTCGTCGGCCAGGAGGTGGCCGACGGCCCAATCGGCCGGGACGTGGCCGAACCGTGGCCGATCGGGGCCGATCAGGCAATCGGCCGCGCCCGTGATCCTCTCTCCCCGCTGGTTGGCCAGCTCTGGACCGACGAGCCCCGTCGGCCACCTCCGGGCCGACCAGCCCCAGTCGGCCTCCACCTGGCCGGGGCCGTATTATTTTTGAAATTTGCGGAAACTGTGCAATATTTTCCTAATTTCTAAAAAAAAAAGTATTATTTAAAAAAAATTAGCCACGTTTTGATCCATCTGATTCAGTGGGACAAAACGTTTCTACTGTCAATGATATTGTTCGATTAAAAGAACAACCATATGCAAGAAAAAATTTGAGCACACGCACTCGGTCAAAACACACCAATCTGAATAGCTGATGTACATAACGTGTAATCTTTGTACAAGCATCCGGTGCCTCCATCGATCGTATCCGGTGCCTACTCTAAACAGGACACGGTGCTTCTCCTCCTACAGACGGTGCTGCACCGGAGAGCTGTCGACGCCCGGTGCCTGCGCGAGCTGCTGAGGGCGCGGGACGAGAGCGAGGCGCTCCTAGACGCCCTCTGGTGCCGTCGTCGCCTGGCTCCGGTGCCTCCGCATCTGGCTTCCGGTGCGGCCGCATATGGACTCCGGTGCCGCGGCGGACGAGGTCGATGGAGATCGACGCCGCAGCCGGCTCCCTATCTCCCCGCCCCATCCGGCCTCCGGTGCCATAATGGAGGTCGTCGGTGCGTGAGGCGCAGAGCTCGACGGGGGTTGTCGCGGCAGGGAAGCCAAGAAGGAGAAGGGCTGAGGGCGCCGCGCTCGCTGGGAGAAGGGTTGAGGGCGCATCCGGTGCCTCGTCTTCATGCCTCCGGAGCTGGGCGATGAAGATCGATGTCGTTGCCCTCTGGATGTGATACAGTGGCGGCAAGGCCAGCTGGGACGACATCCTCGCGGCGAGCTCGTGGGTGCGGTGCCGACGTCGGAGTGAGGAGGAAGGAGGGGGTCGAGCGGGCCCGGATAGTCGGTGGTGGAGGCCCGAGGTCACGGAGGCGGTGCCGCTGCAGCCAGCTCCGGTGCCCTCCCATCCGGTGCCGGCGAACTCGGCGTAGAGGAGGGCATCAGGGACGGAGGTTGTCGAGGGCGCGGCGGCGGAGCACCGAGGTGGCGCCAGGAGAGGAGTGGAATGGGCGCGGGGCCAGAGCTCGACGGAGGCCGGGGACGTCATGGAAGCCGGGGACACGATGCAGGGAGAGGAGGGGCCGGCGCGCTCTCTCACCTGCAGTCTGTGGGAAGGGGATGAGAACAGAGACGGTGTCAGGGGAGAGAGAGGAGAGAAATGAGAAGATAAACCATGGGGAGAGAGAGGATAAAGCTGTGAGAAAGGAGACACGGGCCACGACCACGAGCCAACGCTTTTCTCACTAGCACCACAGGGCTCGTCGGGCACACTCATAGGACCAGAGACTAAAGCGGAAATATGTGGCATTCAACCAAAAATCATAAAGTATATTTAGGGTAAGGTTGGGACGAGCCAGTTTCATGAATCACGGAGCGCATGAACGGCACCGATTGCCACATTTGGAATGCTGTAATATAGGACATATTTAACTACACCCATGTGTGTTATCTATCATACCGGGAGGTATGTAACATGTAGTATGGAGTATATAATTGTTATTTTAGTATTATAGATACTTATTTTTTGGTAGTATGTAATTTTTTTACATACTTCTCTTTTATATACATATATGATAATATTTCGAGTATATAGTGTAAAATATTAGAACAATTGCAATTGTTTCATAAAATTTGCTTTGACGTATCTTAGATATAGTATATGAACATACTCAAAACAATAAAGTATGACAAATACTTATGTAAGATGGTATACTAAAATAGCATTCAACCAAAAATCATAAAGTATATTTAGGGTAAGGTTGGGACGAGCCAGTTTCATGAATCACGGAGCACATGGACGGCACCGATTGCCACCTCTGGAATGCTGTAATATAGGACATATTCATACTATAACGGGTGTAACTACACCCATGTGTGTTTCACACACGTATGGAGTATCTATCATACCGGGAGGTATGTAACATGTAGTATGGAGTATATAATTGCTATTTTAGTATTATAGATACTTATTTTTTGGTAGTATGTATTTTTTTACATACTTCTCTTTTATATGCATACATGACGATATTTCGAGTCTATAGTGTAAAATATTAGAACAATTGCAATTGTTTCATAAAACTTGATTTGGTGTATCTTAGATATAATATATGAACATACTCCAGGGAGTAGAAATCATTTAACTTATATATATATATATATATATATATATATATATATATATATATATATATAGGGTAGCGCTATTTGACTCCCTGTGAGTAGAATAGTTATTCTACACCCACCCCGTATCTTTTGAACCGTAAAGAAAATTTACGTTACGTAAATTTTGCCGTACTTCGTAAATTCATAGAAACGTAAAAAAATATTAACATGACGTAAAAATTTATTTATGTGGCATATAAAAAATATTGCGTAAAATACGCATTTTTACCTATTTTTAGACTGTTATGACTTATATATTGCATTTATTATGTAGATTTTTAGTTATGGGGCAAAATAAATGTAATTATTTGGATCATAAACATATTTTTTAATAAAAATAATATAAAAACTCTCGGGTGCAAAATAATTTATCCTACACCTGGATGCAGAATAGGGTTTCCCTATATATATATATATATATATATATATATATATATATATATATATATATATATATATATATATATATATATATATAATGCTTTCTACTCCCGGGTGTAACTACACCCACATCTCGTATATCACCTTACGGAAGTATTTGTCATACTCTATCAGTTTGAGTATGTTTATATACTATATCTAAGATACCCCAAAACAAGTTTCATGAAAAAATTGCAATTTTCCTAATATTTTACACTATATACTCGAAATATCGTCATATGTGCATATAAAAGAGAAGTATGTAGAAATTTTTTACATACTACCAAAAAAGAAGTATCTATAGTACTAAAATAGCATAATATACTCCATACTACATGTTACATACCTCCCGGTATGATAGATACTCCATACTGACGTGAAACACACGTGGGTGTAGTTACACCCGGGTGTAGTATGAATATGTCCTATATATATATGTTGCATAACTGGGGAGGTGGTAATCGGCACCATTGGTTTGCTTTGAGACTGATGCCGAATATTGGGAGGGGTTCCTTTTTGGATGGGTTGATTGGAGGGAATTACCAAACAGGAATGGGTGGACAACTCCTTTAGTACCTAGGCTTACCAAAATGGCAATCGGTGGTCCGGTGCTTTCACATGGTGCAATACGCATGACTGCACCTTTTTTTGTTAATTTCTCCGTTTCCGTTTAATTTCAGGTTTCGTTTTTGTCTATTGCTCTTTACAATCAATCAAACCAGAAACCACAAGCTCCTCTTAACACGTGTTAGGTAGCTCGTTGGTCTCTGACCACGTCTTCGGTGCGTAACCAAAAACCAACCGGGGTTCCTGTCCAATAAACAGTTCAGTGCCTAGTACATCACCAAACGGTGCCTAGGCGATTCGATGCGTTCTCTCTGCTCCTCCCGATCTCTCTTTCCCCATCTCTTCTTCCTGAGCACACACAACACATCCACGTTGACCGTCGCCGGTCAACGGCCGGCCACCTCACACCAGCGGCCACCGCGCCGGCGCACGGCCCTCCCTCTCCCTATTGAGCTTGACCTCTAGCCACCGGTGCCTAGGGGATTCGACGCGGATGGCTTCCGGTGCGGCCGGGACGAGCTCCTGTGCCCGACGACCGCGTCGGAGGCGCGGGGAGGAGGCGTCGAGGCGAGCCTGCCTCTGCGGGTCGTAGCCCTGGAGGCGGAGGAGGTGGTAGGCGAGCTTCGGTGCCGGAGGTGGAGGGAAAAAAATCCAAAGCTTTGGTGCCTCCCTCACCCAATCCGGTGCCGGAGGCAGTGGGGATCGGCAAGGGGCGGCGGGGATCGGCGCGCTGCCTCTGCGGACGACTTCGGTGCCGCCAACCTCGGGGAGGGAATCCGGCAGGGGGACGGCAACCTCAGGGAGCACCAAAGCCGCGACCTCGGGGAGGGAATCCGGCAGGGGGACGGCGACCTCCGCGTCTGGTGCCTACAGAATGGCGAGCAGAGAGGGAGCGCGGCCGCGGGGGGCGTGTGGCACGCCGAGATCGGCGGCACGAGGTCACCGGGACGAGGGATGGCTCCGGATCGTGGGGATACGTGGGAGGAAGAAGGTGTGTGGCGTGGGGATAGTGGGGACAGTGGGGATTTGACCATCAGTCCATGTGCTGGTCGGGGCGGGTTGAGTCACGGGAGGAAGAAGGAGAGAGTCACGGGTCAGATAGTAGGCCTAGGGTCTGGCGCGGGTGGGACCAGAGCCACCGAAGAGGAAATAGCAAACTCCACCGAAAACTATCAAAATATAAAGAGGGAAAGATTTGTCACCCTCCCAGTTCAAATCACGAGGTATAATGTGTGCCACCGATTGCCACCTCCACGATGTTGCAGCATATCTCTGTTTATGTCTCTCTCTCTACATGGATTTGCTGTCCATGGTGGTAGCTGTGCATATACCGTGTACCGTAGTATTTTGAGTGGTGAGGTCACTTGATAAGCATCGCAGACGGTGGCAAACGGACCAGCGAGTTTAGTGGGCGGCAGCGTCCGTGACGTGGCACTACTCTTCGACTACCCCACGGTGAGCCTACCCTGGGCCACGCCAAGCTTATGAAGGCCCGCAGAAGGCCCACTAGGGGTATCATGTGACCCAGTCCTAGTCGGTTAGGTCGCATAGCTTGCCATATCTGTAATTGCCATCGGCACCGTTCACCCGAGACCTGGCCTACCTATAAAGGACAGGAGGGTTGCTCGTCTCAGGGACACGCTCATAGCCGCCACCACAAACCCTAGCGAGATCGCAATCTCACCATTGTAATCGCTACTCGCCATCAATATCAGACAAGCAGGAAGTAGGGTGTTATCCTCCGGGAGCCTGAACCTGGGTAAATCGCCCCGCTTGTCAGCCGTCGTGATCACCAACGCTTCTCTCTCTCCCCCTCAATTAACCCGGGGTGGACAACCCAGGGATTTGTCGAGTTACACCCTCGCCAATTGGCGCCGTCTGTGGGAAAGAACAAGCGTTCGAATCATGGTCGCACCGGCTCCATCCGCAAGGAAGATCGACGTCTGCACCACCCGGGAGCCCATCCGCTTCGGCTCCTTCGAATACGCATTCCACCCGCCGGCCCACCGCTCGGTGTACGCCGATCTGTACGAAGGTATACACATCACCTTTGGCTCCATATACTGTTTCGTCGACAGTCGTGGAATATTCAGGTCCGCGGCGACCACGCCACGCGCGGCAGTGGCACCCGCATCGTCCACCCTCGCGCTGTACCCGTCGCCTTATACCACGGGAACCGCATCTGCTACAACTGCGAAGATCACATCTACTTCGATTACATCGACTACTTCGACAGCGGCCATGCAGATCGAGTCTACTTCAACCACCTCGATCGCACGGCCGACAAAACCAAGATCTACCTCAACCGCGACTGCATCGAGTGCACCCGCACGTGTGACCAAGGACGCGCTGCCGGCAGCCACGTCGCGCGCATCCTCATGGACTCATCAAGTCTACCCCAAGCCAATCGCACTCGCTCCGGCGACTGCGAAATCTCCTTCCACGACCGCTGTAAAGATCACAAGAAGACGCAACAATGGCTGCGCCGCCCGCCACGTGGCAGCAATTCTCGATCCAGAGCAAGATTCGGATAACGGAAGCAGCAGGGGCAGCGTAAACACCCCTACCCAGGTTTACCCCGCGCAAGTCTTCATGGCCGGCACAACGCCTCCAGAAGGCAACGATGAACCCGCATACCCACTGGAGGTGGTCATGCCCAACCAGACGACTCGGCTCACCATCACGCGCGACATGGCGATCATGGCCATGAAGCATGTCGACGACGGCACGTTTCCACCACCCGACGCACCTCGAGAGGATCAGCTGGCAGTCCAGTACTTGCTACGCAAGGAAGGCGAACAACTACGGGCCGAAAAAGCCGAACTCATCCGGCGCAAGAGGGATGCGGTCGCATCAAGCGCCAGAAGGGCTGCCTACTCGTTTACTTCCTCCACCGAAGTCAGCCAAGGAGGACGGCGACACAGAGCCTGCGTTCCCCTCATGACGAAAGCCGATCGAGCCAGGGTCACCCGCAACCTCGACTCATCCTTCGTCACCGAGGACGAAAACGGGATACCCGTCCCCAAAACGGTGAACGCCTGCATCATGGCAGTCGAAACGTACCTTCGGCTCACACAGCCACCGGAGGGAGACGCACGAGCCCTTCTCCACATGCAGCAGATCATGTCCATGAAGGCAATCGAGGAAGCCATGGCGAACAGGGTGCCAAGCAACCGGGCACGTGAAGAGCAAGAACACCAAGCCCGCGATCCGGCAGCACCAGATGTCCCTGCAACACAGCCACTGCGACAGCCATAATCAGACGAAGACCTTCGCAACGTCATCACGCAAAGGACGGTAGACCGCAACCGCAGCCAGCGTTCGGCTGACACGACGAACCTAGACGATCAGGCCGATCGCAACTTCGAGCCGTGCGGCGCCGCATGCTTCAGCTTCAACATTCACGACACCCGCATGCCGAAGGGCTTCAAGCTAGCAGCAGGAACACCCAGGTACGACGGGAAACAAGACCCGCGCCTCTGGCTCGAAGACTACCTCATCGCCTATACCTGTCAAGGTGGGACATCGACCACGGCGATGCAGTACATCCAGCTCATGCTCACGGATTCAGCACGCGGATGACTCACCAGCCAACCCAAGGACTCTTTCAAGACCTGGGAAGAATTCCAAGATACCTTTATCAAAAGTTTCTCTGGAACATATGCAAGGCCGACGACCTACATCGAGTTGCAAGCCTGTAAGCAAGGAAGAGATGAGTCGCTCCGGTCATACATCCAACGATGGACACTCCTCCGCAACACCATGGAACCCGTCTCAGAAGACCGGGTGATGGATGTGTTCATGCATGGCGTCGCTCGCCGCGACCTCCGCGAAGAGTTCGGCAGGCTCCAGCCGAAGACCACGATCGAGCTCATGAAGATAGCCAACCAATGGGACGAAGGAGAGGACTACGTCCGCGACACCTCTCCGAAGAACAAAGCCGGAACAAGTAACTGGCGAGATGGACGCCAGAAGAAGAAACAACGTTTCACCAACCTCGAATCGATCGAGCTAGTAGCGGCGGGATATCAAACCCCCCGTGATGCGCGCGATAGCATTCGCAACTTTGATCAACGTGGCCAATACAGTCGCAGCAGCGATCACGGTCGACAGTCCGACCCAGGACAGTACAACCGTAGCAGCGGGAGCATTAGCCGTAACGACGGAAGCCAGAAACGCGAGTGGAAGCGCACACTGACACCAGTAGAGGAGTTGATGCAACCTTGCGAGAATCACTCATTCCGCAACCCGGAAACGGGCAAATGGGGCGCCAACCACCTGTTGAAAGATTGCCGCAAAGCACGCAAGATTTACCAGGCGATGCAGAATATCATCACCCTTGTGCCAGCGCTGCAGCCAGCCCTGCAGCTTGCCATTCAGGCAGCACCCACGAACAACAACCCGACACAGGCAGCGGGCGCCTTCCAGCAGCAGCAACAGCAACAAGAAGCCCAGCCAATGGCACACGAAGCGTACCCAGCCGCGCGGGGACAACTCAACATGATACAAAAAGGGCGCCCTTCAAACAGGGCACATAAGCTCATCACCCGCCAAGTCCTACATGCCACTATTTGCCCACCCGCAGTGCCAAACTACCTGAGAGGGTCGGAGACACCAATCACGTTCTCCAGGGCAGACCACCCGTCAGATGTACCTCGACCCGGGCATGCCGCCCTAGTCGTTGAAGACCTGATCGGAGATTACAACCTGAAGAAGGTTTTCATGGACGGAGGCAGTGGCATCAACATCATATTTGCCGACACCCTGAGAAGGATGAACAAGTCGACAGAGAAGCTGCAAGAGTCCGAGACCACCTTCCACGGCATAGTACCAGGGCAAGCAATCACACCCATGGGAACGATCACACTAGACGTCATACTCGGCACACCCGAGCACTTCAGGAAAGAGTCGATTGACTTTGAGGTTGTCGACTGGAAGTCACAATATCATGCCATACTTGGGCGCCCAACCTTCGCCAGGTTCATGGCAGTACCGCACTACGCCTACCTGGTGATCAAGTTGCCTGGACCCAAAGGAGTAATCATGGTACGCGGCGACTTCGACCGCTCTAACAGCTGCGACCGCGAGTTCAGTAGGATCTCTGAGTTCTTCGGGGTCGAAGAGCACTTCAAGGCCATATCAGCCGACAACGACAAGACTATCTTTCCACCCCGAAAGAAGCCAGCCAAGGATGCCGCCTTCAACACGACCGTTGACACCACAACTCACCAGGTCCATCCGAGTGACATCAGCAAGACGGTCAAAGTGTCCTCAAGCTTGACCGCCGCATAGGAAGGCGCGCTCGTCGAGTTTCTACGTGAGAACTGGAAAATTTTCGCATGGCAACCCTCTGACATGCCAGGAATACCCAGGAACCTCGCCGAGCACTCCTTAAAAGTTCACAAGGACGCCAGACCCGTCAAACAGCCATGAGACGCTTTTCCGGACCCAAAAGGGGCGCGATCACCGCAGAAAACGACCGACTGCTGCACGCCAAGTTCATCCGAGAAATCAAGGACTCGGACTGGGTCGCCAACCCTGTCCTAGTAGAGAAGAAGAAGACGAAGAAGAAGCTACGCATGTGCGTCGACTTCACCGCCGTCAAAAAATGCTGCCCCAAGGATCACTTCCCGCTCCCGCGGATAGACCAGATCATCGACTCGACAGCAGGCTGCGAACGCCTGTCTTTTCTGGACGCCTACTCAGGTTACCAGCAGATCAGATTGAAAGTCGAAGACGAAGAAAAAACGGCGTTCATCACACCCAACGTCGTCTTTTGCTACCAGACAATGCCCTTTGGGTTGAAGAACGCTGGCGCCACGTATCAGCGCACAATGCAAGCATGCCTCAAAGGGCTCATCGGGCAAATTGTCCAAGTCTACGTCGACGACATCGTCGTCACGGCCCGAAAGGAAGACACCCTAGTCGCCGACCTCCGCAAGGTCTTCGCGGCGCTCGACGCATATCAGATCAAGCTGAAGCCAGAAAAGTGCGTATTCTGCGTGCTAGCCGGAGAGCTACTAGGGTACCTCGTCTCTGCAAGAAGAATCGAAGCAAATCCCGAGAAGGTGCAGAATATACTCACGATGCCAGCACCCACCAAGCTCTGTGAAGTGCAACGATTAGCCGGCCGAGTCGCAGCTCTCAGCCGGTTCATAAGTAAGTTGGGTGAGAAGGCCTTGCCTTTCTACCAACTGATGAAGAAGACAGACAAGTTCGAGTGGACAGAAGAAGCGCAAGAGGCATTCGATCAGCTTAAGAAGACCCTGACAACTTCCCCAGTCCTGGTAGCACCACTGGAGAACGAGCCGCTATACCTGTACGTCTCAGCAACCAAGAGGGTAGTGAGCACCGTCCTTGTAGTGGAGCGAGAAGAAGAAGGGCACAATCACCCTGTCCAAAGACCAGTCTACTACCTCAGCGAAGTCCTAACACTGTCCAAGCAAAATTACCCGCACTACCAGAAGCTGGCATACGGGGTCTTCATGACTTCCAGGAAGGTCGTCCACTACATCTCCGAGCACCCGATCACGGTGGTAAGCTCCTCTTGTCTAGCAGACATCCTCACAAACCAGCGCGTGACAGGACGAGTCGCCAAGTGGGTTGTCGAGCTAGGACCCTGGGGGCTGAAGTACGCTCACCCGAAATCTATCAAAGCCCAAGTCCTTCCGGAGTTCACCACCGAGTGGATAGAAGCCCAGTTACCAGACGTCCCCGACTTGTCCAATGCATGGACAATGTACTTCGACGGCTCCAAGAAGTTCAAGGCTGGAGGGGCAGGAGTTGTCCTCATCTCCCCCAAAGGTGACAAGCTGAAGTATGTTCTGCAGATGGACTTCCCAACACCCTCCAACAACGAAGCCGAGTACGAGGCCCTAATCCATGGCATGCGGATGGCCAAGAACTGCGGCGCAACGCACCTCATGATCTACGGAGACTCCTACCTCGTCGTGCAGCAAACCATGAAGTCCTGCGACGCCAGCGCCGACAACATGATCGCCTACAGAGACCTATACAACCAGCTGGAGGGAACCTTCGACGGCTGCGAGCTGCGACACATTGGCTGCGACAGCAACGAGGAAGCCGACGCCCTGGCTAACATGGGGTCAGACAAGATACCAGTGCCACCCGGCGTCTTCCTCGAACGCATCACGCAGAGGTCCATTAAACTTCGACCCGCGCCAGTTCTCCCTGCAACCTCCACCTGCATCACCAACCCGCCAAGCCAAGAAAAGGAGCCCATGGAGGTCATGCTAGTCGAAGCTACATGGACAGGACCATACCTTGCGTACATATTGCACCAGAGGCTGCGAACCGATCCAGTCGAAGCAAAGCGCATAATCCGGCGCTCCAAAAGTTTCACATTCGTCAACGGGGAACTCTACAAGAGAAGCATCTCAGGAATTCTGCAAAGGTGCGTAGATCCAGTCGATGGCCATGTCATCCTACTCGACATCCATGCGGGTATCTGCGGGCATCATGCCAGCAGTCGAGCCTTGGTGGCCAAAGCGCTGCGAGCCGGGTTCTACTGGCCAACAGCTATGCAAGACACGGAAGACCTAGTAAAGAAATGCACCGAGTGCCAGGAATTCGCCAACAAGCCACACGCACCGGCGTCCGCGCTCAAGACAATACCACTAGCCTGGTCCTTCGCCCAATTGGGATTGGACATGGTAGGCCCGCTGAAGAAATCCTCACCCGGAGGGCACACTCACCTCCTGGTCGCAGTCGACAAGTTCACCAAGTGGATTGAGGCCGTACCCATCACAAGTTCGACTGCATCGTCAGCGGTCAGCTTCATCAGATCCATCATCTTTAGATTCGGGGTACCAAACGGGATCATCACGGACAACGACTCGAACTTCACAGCTGAAGAGTTCAAAGACTTCTGTTCAGAACAAGGCATCAAGCTCAACTATGCATCTGCTTCGCACCCGCAGTCCAATGGGCAAGTCGAAAAAGTCAACGGCTTAGTCTGTAGCGGCATCAAAAAACGCATGTGAGTACCGCTGAGACGCGCCGCAGGCACATGGGTAGAAGAGCTGCCGTCAGTCCTCTGGAGTCTGCGAACCACGCCAAACAGGTCCACCCAGTACACTCCATTCTTCATGGTCTATGGTGCAGAGGCGGTTCTCCCCTACGACATCAAATTCGACGCACCACGAGTGGTCGCCTACGACGAGTCAGATGCAGAAGAAGCACTCGAAGACAGCATGGACGTTCTGGACGAAGCCCGTGACATCGCCCTAGCACGGTCAGCTGTGTATCAGCAAGACCTGCGCAACTACCATGGAAGGAGATTGCGACCAAGGGCATTCGTCGCAGGCGACCTGGCCCTCCGCCTCAAGCAGAAGAAGGTGCACAAGCTCGCCTCCCCATGGGAGGGCCCATATATTGTGACGGAGGCAATCGGCAACGGAGCTTACCGTTTGAAGGACTAGAAGACGGGAGCAGTCTGCAGCAACCCGTGGAACGTCGCGCATCTTCGCCGGTTCTACGCCTAGTCGACATAATCATTGTACCAAAGAAAGCATGTCAGCGCGGCAGGTTTCAATCGCACTCTTTCCCTTAACAGGGTACCTAAGGGGACTGGAAGGGTTTTAATGAGGCGGCCTGTTCGCAAGAATCAATAAAGAGATTTAAAGAAAAGGTCGTTCCCTTTACCTTTTCAGTCAAGGCAATCAATAACCTAGGCCGCTACTCGAACAACTCGGGGGCTGCGCCACGCAGGTCAAACAAAAATCCTAGGCCGTCACTCGAATAACTCGGGGGTTGCGCCATACAGGTTGAAAGAAAAGCCTAGGCCGCCACTCGAATCACTCGGAGGCTACGCAATACAGGAACTACTCGTAAAATCCTAGGCCGCCACCCGCACGACACGGGGGCTGCGCCATACAGGTCAAGTCCTAAAATCCTAGGACGCCGAACGACACACTCGGGGGCTGCGCTTTACAGGTATCACTTGAAATCCTAGTCCACCACTCGAACTACTCTGGGGCTGCGCCATACAGGCCCTACTCGTAAAATCTTAGGCCGCCACCCGAACCACTCAGAGGCTGCGCCATACAGGTCAAGTCCTAAAATCCTAGGCCGCCGTCCGACACACTCGGGGGCTGAGCTTTACAGGTATCACTTGAAATCCTAGGATGCCACTCGAAACACTCGGGGGCTGCGCCATAAAGGTCCACGACACAACCATGGCCGCTACCCAAGGCACTCGGGGGCTGCGCCGTACAGGTCCACGACTCGCGCTCAATGCACTCGAGCCACGTCGCACAAGACTTAGTCCAAAGTTGCACTACGTCCATTCGAAGGTGCACAACAGATATTCGTACAGTAATGCAAACAGTTTTAACTTGCTTACTCGGGGACTCCCCATATCTCATACATTGATGTTTACATTTGGCAAATTTGCCTCCTATGACTAATCGTGTACAACAGAAGATTGTTGCCCCTAATATGCACGCTCATCCTTTGGCGCGTCGAGTGGCCCTACAAGGCGTTCACTAAGCTTTTGGACCTGCTCAATCATTTGGCGAGCAGCCGCCAAGGTGTCGGCGTAGTCATCATTCCCGGGCAGGCCACCCAGCTGAAGGGGATCGTGTGCAGAAAACAAAAAATTTCCTAGCAACGATATCCTTAAACTAGCCAAGATCTACACTATGCAGATATAGTAGTACGGCGGAGATCGGAATACATACCCTCGTAGACCGAATAGCGGGGATTACGCTCCCGCACAAGCGTTGACGACGAAGACGACGTAGCCGACCTCTAGGTCGCGGAGAACTCGGCGTGACGAAGACGACGAAGATGACCCCGAGGTCGGGTGGAGGAAGTAGGCCTCCGAGTACCGCTAGCGCAGCACCTCGCAGGGCGTCACACACATACGGTGGAGACGACGACCTCCGAAGCTCAAGTCCAGGACGAGCAGCGGAAGACTTGGACCGGAACACCAGCAGCGCGGCAGCGGGCTATGGTGGAAGAGATCCCCCTCCTCTACTCGGCGCGGCTCTGACAAGGGAACCACGAGATCGAGAGAGAAATTGGGAATTAATTGGTGAATTAAAAGGCCAGGGGTGCCCCTTCTTATATAGGCTCCCGGGGGGAGCCAACCTTGCCAGCCAGGCAATGTGGGACTATCCCACATGCCTGGTTCGGCCAAGGCTGGTGCGCCGGCCCTAGGTGGGCCCCATTTGGCCCACCTAGGCCGGCCAAGCCTCCCCCACAAAATTCCCTTGAGGGTTTCCCCCCCATGGGCCTTCTTTCGACCAGAAAGCCCATTCAGGGAAATCAACCTAAATAAATTCCGGCGATCTGTTTCATCTTTGTAACAGCCCAACTGTAACATTCCTTTTGGTGTGCAATAAAAATGTGGTATCATGTCATCATTCCATAAGTGCTTGCATTTATTTAATTTTGTGCATCAAATTCAAATTACAAATTTCAAATCCTTATTTCGAATTCAAATGCTTTCAAAAATAAAATCATTGAAGTTTCCAATTATTTATAAATAATCCAATGAGATATTAATATGACTAATTTGAAACTTGTAAAAATTATTCAAAAGTTCTTTTTGTCTCTTTCTCTTATTTGTTTCACAAATACAAGAATCAGAAAGTTTTGTAAAAGAAAAATAAAAACAGGAGAAGAAAAAAATGAGCCCCTGGCCGAGCTGGGCCTGCTCGGCCCATCTCAGTCCAGCCCGACCCAGCTCCTTCTTCCCCCACCTCCGTACGCCTTTCCAGCGTGGAGAAGCAGAGCTAGCCATGGCTGAGCCCCTGCCGAGTGCGCCCCACTGCTCGCCCCATCTCCTGCCCCCTCTCTCTTTTAAGCACCCGCGCCGCCAAGCCCAAACCCTAAACCTAGATCCCCGCAGCGCCGCAATCCCCCTAGCTCACATCGTCTCCATGACTCCGGGAGGATCGGCTTCCTCTCTGGCGTGACCTCCGGCCACCAACTCTTCCCTCCTCGCGCCAGCAGGATCACCGACGAGTTCTCCGTCCTCGGCAGCCAGGAACCAGACCCGGGGAGCTCTGCATCCTCTTCGTCCCCAAGGTCGGCCGCGCACCCGCAACTCCTTCCCCGACACAGACGAGCCGCTCCCGACCTCCCCGCGCCTCCGCATCTCGCCACCGACCTCCCTCGGTGAGCCGCCGTCGGAAACCCCCCCCTTCCCCCTTCGTTTTCGCCGTGGTTCGCCGGAACTCCATGGCGCCGGTGAGCACGCCATGGACGCGCACGGGTCCGAGCGTGTCGAGCACCAATACGTGCAGCCCGTGCCTCCCCTGTTCAACCGAGCCCGAAAATGAAGCCACCGCATGTACCGCACTCATCCCGCACTCGAGCACGCGCTGCGCCGCCCTCCTGTGGTCGTCGCCGGCGCCCGCTGTCCTCTGCCGCCGCACGCTGTCGCCTCCGTCAGTTTCGTCAGTTAAAAACCGCGCTAGCCACTGTTTTTTTTTTCATTTTCCGTTGTTACTTAGCAACAACACTCGTCGAGCTCCAGTGGCTAGCGCCGTCGCTCGGTTCCATCCGCGCCGCTCGAGCGCTCGCGGGATCGAATCCCCTCCCCGGCCAGTGGTTAAAAAGGCCATCCTTTTAGTTTTCTTTCGCTCGCTGACAGTGGGGTCCCACTAGTCAGCGACGGTTTGAGCCACACAAGCGCGCCCACGCGCTGGGCCCCTATGTCAGTCGGATGGGTGCAGTTCCCCCCGGTGAGAAAATTCCGGAGACGGTTCTGCACCGCAGTTTTACACTGAGCCCCCTGCACTTACTGGTTTAGTGCTTTAGTCCCTCCCAGAAACTTTTCTATCACGAACAAGTCCTTACTTTTTGCAGTTTGGTCCAGAAACTTAAAACATTAATAACTTTAGTTTTATAACTCCAAATTAAATAAACCTTATATGTTTTTATATCAGAAAAATGTAATAAACATTAATATCATATTCTTATGTCATTTTGCATCATTATTTTAAATGCTTAGTTTAAATTAACAAATGCAATTAATTAATTAAATATGGAGTATGAGGGGTAATAATTATATAATGGCCTAATTCCATTTAATACACTCATACCCTTTTATACCATTCTCTGGCCATGCTAATAAATATTTATTTTGAGTTGAAGTTAAATAATTTGTAATCAAATACTAAATATGGAATGGGTTGGGCAATTAAGTAATTAATGTCTTTTCCATTTTAAATTAATTGGATCACCACTTCTGCTATATTAAGTAACATTTAAATTAATGGCTACACAAATAACTTGCACCCTAATCTTTTGCCGGGATTTCATCTCCGCTTTAATATGACCTAACCACCTCATACCATGTCGCATCATCATTTGTTTGCGCATTTCTCTGTATTGATTATTGTTTCCTATTGTCTGTGTTTGGCTCTCTTTGGGTAGACGACGACGTGTCTGCTGCGAGTACCTACGACACTGAGGTTCCAGCTATCGTGCCAGGCTACGAGCTGCCAGGCAAGCTTTTGCTAACCGGTTACACGATTGTCGGGTTTTCATTCCTGCCTTTTGATCTATGCTATCCTAGTTATCGATTCTTAAATTGCGATCCCATCACATGTTTATCCTGCAGCCTATACAGCTATATCCCCACAACCCATAACCCCTTGCATGTTTATCTGTTGGCCTTTGCGAGTCGTAGTGCATGCTTAGGATTGGTTGAGCGAGTCGTTCCTTTGTCTTGATCTCATATGCTTAGTATGATATATTGTTCTACTATAATAAACTGCTGGGTTTTTTTGGGGTTCTATAATTAAAAGATAAGGCACCAGGCGGAAGGCCTTGCGAGGTGCTTTGTTATGCTCAGTGTCGACCTAGGAACTGAGATTTTGTCCTCGGATCCAATTTTGAGCGCACTAACCACTTGTGGGTGGCCCAATGGAGCCCCCCTCGACTTTGAACGGATCCGCAGCTCGTCCATGTGCCGCAAGTAGTTCGGGTTTTCCATTCGCTCATATGCATGTGCATGATGATGATGATCGATGAGAGGTTACTGGATACGGGGGGTCATATAGGGGTGGTGCTCACGTAGCGGACAGTTCCTACTGTGGTTTGAGCCGCATGGTGAGCAGACACAAACTAATGAGTCCGCAATTGAGATTCGGCCGGACTCCTGACGCGGGTAACAACTCATATGGGTGGCACTTGGACTTGCTGTAGTGAAGGAATGAGTCATGTTGAGAGGCCCTCACGGGTTGATCATGCGAGTATGGGTACTGTAGTGCACCCCTGCAGGGTATAATCTTATCAATGAGCCGTGTCCACGGATATGGACGACTTTGGTGATGATGCTGGCTAACAAGATCTAGACAACTTACACCTAATCATTGTTAATTAATGTGACTAGTAATATAGCATTACTTACACCCTAAATGGTAACTAAAATTGTTAAGTGTGAGTTTTCCCGGATTGCTTCCTCATACTTGGTTGAGGGGGTTAATTCGAGAATGGGTTATGACTGGTGTCAGTTGTAGGTGGATATTTAAACGCTCTCTTACCCCTCTCTAATTAGACGAAAGTTTTAGCGGCTCTCTTTAGTCTGCTAGTGCTGCTACCGCTAAGTACACTTACCCCCATATTTTGGGAATCTTACAATTTTGTAACCTGTTAGCTTAAGCTTGTTCGATACGCTTCGGTGTATTGACCCGTTCGCGGGCTGTGGTTTTTCTGCAGTTGAGGATCCTTCGCTCGACCAGTTGGGTGGATACTACGTGGAGTTCGACGACGAGAGCTACGACGAGTAGTTAGAGTTCCCCTGGGCTACTTCCTGGTGGACTGCGTGGATGGGCCTTCTTTTTCGTTTCGGCCTTGAGCCCTTTGCTTCTTGTCTGTACTCAGACCGGTTTGTTTCCGCTGCATGATGTAATGTTGGGACATGTGTCCTCTGATTGGTGCCATTTGATATATTTTGCTCAGTGAGAGCTTTTGGATATTATTTCCTTTCTTTGTGTCTTAGGTTTATTCTGTGGTTTCAACTTGTTAAAAATCCAACTCGTATACCATGTGTGTATGGTTGAAGTATACGAGTTGGAAGACTTTTTGGGTCTTGCGTGCACAATCTGGAAACGTATGTGACGTTGGGATTGCCAAGAACTGTCGGCCGATGATCCATTCCGAGCATGGCCTGATGGTTTTCCTGGGAGTGGTAACCCCAGTATGTTCTTGGTTGTGTGGCCCAACCGATACGTTTCGTTTGTGTAGCTTGAATTCAGGGTCTGACAGTTGGTATCAGAGCTTAAATGCCCTCAGGTTCCCTTGTACTGGTCGTTGTTTGAGTCTAGAAAAATATTTTTGTAGTTATCAGGAAATATTAAACGTGAGAGTAGGAATTCTGTTCTTTTACTTCTTTCCCCACCCACCCTCCCTGTTCTTCTGGTAAGGAAGTGTTACGATAATTCCCTTCTCACCTTAATTTTAAAATTTAGGACATCACGTGTTCTGGGTTTTCCGTAGTACCATAGTTGCAGGTGGTTTTTGTCGTTTTGGTGGTTATCAACTTCTTCGGCTATGTTCAGTTTCAATCTCGAATCAATCAGTTGTTGTTCTACCTTTCTCTGGTTTTCATCTCATTGTCATTGTACAATTCGTTCTGTGCAATCAATCCTTTTTTGTTTCCGGAGGCTAACTTCTACTTCAAACTGCTATGTAGATGGCACACTATCAGGTGGTGCGTAAGACCCACTGTGAGCAGACTACCGGTTACCCGAAGCTTCTCAGAATCATGGTTGACTATGTCGGTTTCAGCTACCTCCCGGAGTACCAGGTGTCCGAGATCCCCAGAGATTACGGACAGACCTTCTACAGAGCTACTGTTTGGATCAGTGGAGATGATGGTGATACTGTGCACAAGCACGTTGCTGAGGCTTCCACTGTGGACATGGCAGTACACTTGGCAGCTTACGATGCAGCTCTGGCTCTGCGCAGGAACTACTACTGCTTCAACAACCATCCATTCTGCTATGTTCCATACTACCCCTACACGGACTCTCAGTACGAGCTCGAGGTTCTGGACATGACCGCTCAGTTTGGCCAGTCTTCAGACTCAGTTGCTGGGACTCTACGCTTGGAGCTAGCAGCAGTCCGTCAGCAGCTGCACCGGGCACTCTCTCACCTGGGGAAGTATGACAGGGGGAACGTCACACAAGACGCTTTCCCGAGTCGTCTGTCTGCTGTGGGTGGATACACTCCAGAGCGGGGTCCTCTGATCACTACTGATCCAGACCACGTTGGACCACTACTGTACGGGACACAGACGCCAGATGCCTACTCCGTTCAGTTGCGACGCATTGTGCGAGAGTACCGCGTGTACTGCGATCGTCGCTACACCCATCGCAGCAGCCTAGTTTCGTCTTCTGAGGGAAGCGAGAGCTAGTCTTCGAGTTGTATCTTTTCCTTTGTTGTAGTAGCTATCCTTTGTACCGAAACCGTGTTGGTTGTACGGATGGTTAACTTTGTACTAGTAGCTGTCCTTGTAGTACTGAAACCTTGGTGGTTGTACTGATGGCTAACTAAGTGTATGGTTATGAACCTTTGTTATGAGAAGCTTATCCTTGTTATCCTACAGTTTGCAACTGTTTTTCTGAGCAAGAATTCGACTTTCCAAGTTTCCCTGGCTTTGTGTATCTTGTCGCTGTTCTAATATCCAATGTCTCCAGGATGACGAACACCAGGAACAACCGCAATGCGGAAGGCGTACCACAACCGCCTCCAATCACTGAGTTGCTTGGTCAGATGACCCAAGTTCTGGCTCAAATGGCCGAGAACCAAGTCTACCAGAACAACCACGGGCATCGCAATGAAGGCAATGCACGTGTGACCATCAAGGACTTCCTCGGTCTGGGCCCAAGGAACTTCGCTTCCCCCACTGAGCCGCTGGAAGCTGATGATTGGCTTCACGAGATGGAAAGGACCCTTGCTATCGCCCACGTGGCTGAGCATGACAAGGTGCCTTACGTGTCCTACCTGCTTAGGGGCAAGTCTGCCTCATGGTGGGAAAACTTCCAGGCTATGCGAGCTCCCGGGGTGGTTACCACTTGGGGGGATTTCAGGGCAGCCTTCCTGCGCCACCACATCCCAGAAGGTCTCATGGACAGGATGCGCGAGCAGTTTAACTCGCTGACGCAAGGCAAGATGGACGTGATGGAGTACAATGGCGAGTTCAATCGCCTTGCTCGTTACGCTGGAGATGAGGTGAACACTGAGGCCAAGAAGATGGCCAAGTTCCGCAAGGGTTTCAACCCCGCGCTCAAGTACAAGCTGAACCTCGTCAAGGCCGACAACTTCGAGGACCTCGTCAACATCGCGCTCAATGAGGAGCATGGGCGCAAGGTCTTCGAGGAGTCGCGCAAGCACTCTCGTGAGACCAACTCTTCTTCATCGTCAATCGCCGCCACTCCTGCTCAGAAGCGTCGGCTCTGGGTGCCTAACAGCGCCTTCGCACGAGCTACCTACGTGCCAGGACCTCCAGGACTCGCGCCTCGCCCACCGAACCCGGCTCTTGCTATGAGGGGTTTCGGAGGACCTCCAAGGCCAACAGGCGCTCGCCCCAACGTGACCTGCTACCAGTGCGGGAAACCGGGCCACTACTCCAACAACTGCCCGGAGACCCGTACACTTCCTCCACCACCTCGCCCTGCTCCAACTCAGGCGATGGTCCGCGCACCTGCCCCGACTAGGCCTTTCGTCCCCAACACCAGGCCTCCGGCACGTGCTGCGCGGGTGAACCACATCAGGGCTGAGGAAGCAGAGGAAGCTCCAGAAGTTGTCCTCGGTATACTCCCTGTTAATCATATTCCTGCTAAGGTCTTATTTGACACAGGCGCATCGCATTCATTTGCATCACAAGCTTTTGCACAAATGCATGATCTCTCTTTCGAGTCTATGTCCAATGGTCTTAGTGTCATTTCTCCCGGCATGCAAATGACTTCTTCCAAGATAAGCCACGACAATGAAATCCAAATTGGAGGCCATATCTTCTTGGCATCTCTAATAATTCTCGGCAATTCTGATATTGATGTCATTCTGGGCATGGATTGGTTGAAGACCAATCAAGCTAAGATAGACTGTTCCACAAAGACTGTAACTCTTTCTCATCCTTCTGGACAGATAGTCTATTCTCCAAACCAAACATCTTCGGCTCGGCTTTTCGCTCTCAATGTTGATCCTCTTCCTTCCATAGAAGCTATTCCGGTGGTCCGAGACTTTCCTGACGTCTTTCCTGAAGAATTACCAGGTATGCCACCTGACAGAGCCGTTGAGTTCGTTATTGAACTAGAACCAGGCACTGCTCCTATCTCCAAACGTCCTTACAAGATGGGCCCCAAAGAACTGGCTGAGCTTAAGAAACAGCTAGAGGAGTTGGAAAGGAAAGGTCATATTCAACCTAGTACTTCTCCTTGGGGTTGTCCTACTCTGTTTGTCAAAAAGAGGGACACGACTGAGCGACTGGTTGTTTACTACCGTCCTCTGAACAAGAAAACCATCAAGAACAAGTATCCTCTCCCTCGCATCAACGATCTGTTCGATCAACTGGCTGGTGCTAAGGTTTTCTCCAAGTTGGACTTGAGGTCAGGTTATCACCAGATCAAGATCCGCAAAGAAGACATTCCAAAGACAGCTTTCACCACTCGTTATGGTCTCTACGAATACACTGTCATGTCTTTTGGTCTCACAAATGCTCCGACGACTTTCTCACGTCTCATGAACTTCGTTTTCATGGAATACCTCGATAAGTTCGTGGTAGTCTATCTCGATGACATTCTTATCTATTCCAAAACCGAGGAAGAACACGGAGAACATCTACGTCTTATCTTGTTGAAACTCCGAGAACACCGTCTCTACGCCAAGTTCTCCAAGTGTGAATTCTGGCTTCCTAAAGTATCCTACCTTGGTCATGTCATCTCTTCTGAGGGCATTTCTGTGGATCCAGAAAAAGTGAAGGCCATTGTTGAATGGTTGCCTCCTACATCGGTGAAACAAGTCAGGAGTTTCCTTGGCATGGCTAGCTATTGCCGTCAATTTGTTGAGAACTTCTCCAAAATCGCTAAGCCTCTCACCGATCTTACAAGGAAGGATAGAAAGTTTCTTTGGACTCCAAAGTGTGATGAGAGTTTCAATCTCTTGAAAGCTAAACTCACTTCTACTCCTGTTCTAGTTGGCCCAGACACTTCCAAGCCTTTCCAAATTTTCTGTGATGCATCTCTTCAAGGACTAGGCGCAGTCCTCATGCAAGAACGCAAAGTTGTGGCTTATGCATCTCGCCAGTTGCAGCCTCATGAGCTCAACTATCCTACACATGATCTTGAACTTGCAGCAATCATGTATGCCCTCAAGGCTTGGAGACCTTATTTGTTGGGGCACAGCTGTGAGATCTTCACTGATCACAAGAGTCTCAAATATCTCTTCACTCAACCGGACTTGAACCTCAGGCAAACAAGGTGGCTTGAGAAACTCTCAGATTACGATCTTACCATCTCTTACACTCCAGGCAAAGCTAATGTAATGGCTGATGCTCTCAGTCGCAAGTCCTATGGCAACAGCCTCATGGTTGAGGACATCCAACCTCCTATTCATGAAGAATTCAAGAAACTCAATCTTCAAGTGGTTCCCTCTGGTTATCTTGCAAACTTGATTGCCACTCATACACTTGAGGATAAGATCTGTGCCGCACAGTTGCGTGATTCTGGTGTTAAGAATATCAAAGACAACATTGGCAAGGATAAGTACAAGAGTTTCTCTCTCGATGACAAGGGTACCTTGCTGTTTGAAGAACGCATTGTAGTGCCCAAACTTGACAGCTTAAGAGAACTCATTCTCAAGGAGGCTCATGATACTCCGCTTTCTATTCACCCTGGCAGCACAAAGATGTACCAGGATCTCAAGTCAATCTATTGGTGGACCAGGATGAAGCGTGAAATTGCTCGCTATGTGTCTCATTGTGATGTTTGCTGTCGTGTCAAGGCAGTTCATCAGAGACCACCTGGACTTCTTCAACCACTACAAATTCCTGAATGGAAATGGGACAAGATCGAAATGGACTTCGTTACTGGGTTTCCAAAGTCTAAGAAAGGCAACGATGCAATCTTTGTTGTCATTGATCGTCTCTCCAAAGTGGCTCACTTCTTTCCAGTCAAAGAGACAGTATCAGCTAGTCAGTTGGCAGAACTCTATATGACAAGACTGGTTCCTTTACCTGGTGTTCCTTTGGCAATAAGCTCAGATCGTGGAAGTATCTTCACTTCTCGATTTTGGGATAGCTTTCAGAAAGCCTTGGGTACTAAACTTCTGTTCAGCACAACTTACCATCCGCAGACAAGTGGACAGGTTGAAAGAGTAAACCAAATTCTGGAAGATATGCTCAGAGCTTCTGTTATCTCCTTTGGCATGAAATGGGAGGATTGCCTTCCGTATGCTGAGTTCTCCTACAACAACAGCTTCCAAGCAAGTCTAGGCATGGCTCCATTTGAAGCTCTCTATGGCCGCAAATGTAGAACTCCTCTCAATTGGTATCAAGCTGGTGAACGTCCATTCTTTGGGCCGGATATTATCCAGGAGGCTGAAGAAAAGGTTCGCATCATTCGTGACAATCTGAAGATTGCCCAGTCTCGGCAGAAAAGCTATTATGATAGCAAGCACAGGGACATGGTCTATGCACCTGGTGATCAAGCTTACCTTCGTGTCACTCCTCTGAGAGGCACGCAACGCTTTGGCATCAAAGGCAAACTCGCTCCGCGTTATGTTGGGCCTTTCAACGTTCTTTCAAGGCGTGGTGATTTGGCTTACCGTCTGGAACTTCCTCCAAACCTCTCCAAAGTGCACGATGTCTTCCACGTGTCACAACTCAAGAAGTGCTTCAAAGATCCAGGTCGTGCAGTTGATCATGGATCAATTGAACTTCGAGAAGATCTCTCTTATGTGGAACAACCGATTCACATTATTGACGAAGCTGAACGTCGCACCCGTAACAACACTGTCAAGTTCTACAAGGTTCAATGGTCTCATCATTCTGACAAGGAAGCTACATGGGAACGTGAAGACCATCTCCGTGCCGAGTACCCCAACCTCTTTGTTGCTCCATGAAGAATCTCGGGGCGTGATTCCTTTGAGGGGCGGAGTGTTGTAACAGCCCAACTGTAACTTTCCTTTTGGTGTGCAATAAAAATGTGGTATCATGTCATCATTCCATAAGTGCTTGCATTTATTTAATTTTGTGCATCAAATTCAAATTACAAATTTCAAATCCTTATTTTGAATTCAAATGCTTTCAAAAATAAAATCATTGAAGTTTCCAATTATTTATAAATAATCCAATGAGATATTAATATGACTAATTTGAAACTTGTAAAAATTATTCAAAAGTTCTTTTTGTCTCTTTCTCTTATTTGTTTCACAAATACAAGAATCAGAAAGTTTTGTAAAAGAAAAATAAAAACAGGAGAAGAAAAAAATGAGCCCCTGGCCGAGCTGGGCCTGCTCGGCCCATCTCAGTCCAGCCCGACCCAGCTCCTTCTTCCCCCACCTCCGTACGCCTTTCCAGCGTGGAGAAGCAGAGCTGGCCATGGCTGAGCCCCTGCCGAGTGCGCCCCACTGCTCGCCCCATCTCCTGCCCCCTCTCTCTTTTAAGCACCCGCGCCGCCAAGCCCAAACCCTAAACCTAGATCCCCGCAGCGCCGCAATCCCCCTAGCTCACATCGTCGCCATGACTCCGGGAGGATCGGCTTCCTCTCTGGCGTGACCTCCGGCCACCAACTCTTCCCTCCTCGCGCCAGCAGGATCACCGACGAGTTCTCCGTCCTCGGCAGCCAGGAACCAGACCCGGGGAGCTCTGCATCCTCTTCGTCCCCGAGGTCGGCCGCGCACCCGCAACTCCTTCCCCGACACAGACGAGCCGCTCCCGACCTCCCCGCGCCTCCGCATCTCGCCACCGACCTCCCTCGGTGAGCCGCCGTCGGAAACCCCTCCTCCCCCCTTCGTTTTCGCCGTGGTTCGCCGGAACTCCATGGCGCCGGTGAGCACGCCATGGACGCGCACGGGTCCGAGCGTGTCGAGCACCAATACGTGCAGCCCGTGCCTCCCCTGTTCAACCGAGCCCGAAAATGAAGCCACCGCATGTACCGCACTCATCCCGCACTCGAGCACGCGCTGCGCCGCCCTCCTGTGGTCGTCGCCGGCGCCCGCTGTCCTCTGCCGCCGCACGCTGTCGCCTCCGTCAGTTTCGTCAGTTAAAAACCGCGCTAGCCACTGCTTTTTTTTTCATTTTCCGTTGTTACTTAGCAACAACACTCGTCGAGCTCCAGTGGCTAGCGCCGTCGCTCGGTTCCATCCGCGCCGCTTGAGCGCTTGCGGGATCGAATCCCCTCCCCGGCCAGTGGTTAAAAAAGGCCATCCTTTTAGTTTTCTTTCGCTCGCTGACAGTGGGGTCCCACTAGTCAGCGACGGTTTGAGCCACACAAGCGCGCCCACGCGCTGGGCCCCTATGTCAGTCGGATGGGTGCAGTTCCCCCCGGTGAGAAAATTCCGGAGATGGTTCTGCACCGCAGTTTTACACTGAGCCCCCTGCACTTACTGGTTTAGTGCTTTAGTCCCTCCCAGAAACTTTTCTATCACGAACAAGTCCTTACTTTTTGCAGTTTGGTCCAGAAACTTAAAACATTAATAACTTTAGTTTTATAACTCCAAATTAAATAAACCTTATATGTTTTTATATCAGAAAAATGTAATAAACATTAATATCATATTCTTATGTCATTTTGCATCATTATTTTAAATGCTTAGTTTAAATTAACAAATGCAATTAATTAATTAAATATGGAGTATGAGGGGTAATAATTATATAATGGCCTAATTCCATTTAATACACTCATACCCTTTTATACCATTCTCTGGCCATGCTAATAAATATTTATTTTGAGTTGAAGTTAAATAATTTGTAATCAAATACTAAATATGGAATGGGTTGGGCAATTAAGTAATTAATGTCTTTTCCATTTTAAATTAATTGGATCACCACTTCTGCTATATTAAGTAACATTTAAATTAATGGCTACACAAATAACTTGCACCCTAATCTTTTGCCGGGATTTCATCTCCGCTTTAATATGACCTAACCACCTCATACCATGTCGCATCATCATTTGTTTGCGCATTTCTCTGTATTGATTATTGTTTCCTATTGTCTGTGTTTGGCTCTCTTTGGGTAGACGACGACGTGTCTGCTGCGAGTACCTACGACACTGAGGTTCCAGCTATCGTGCCAGGCTACGAGCTGCCAGGCAAGCTTTTGCTAACCGGTTACACGATTGTCGGGTTTTCATTCCTGCCTTTTGATCTATGCTATCCTAGTTATCGATTCTTAAATTGCGATCCCATCACATGTTTATCCTGCAGCCTATACAGCTATATCCCCACAACCCATAACCCCTTGCATGTTTATCTGTTGGCCTTTGCGAGTCGTAGTGCATGCTTAGGATTGGTTGAGCGAGTCGTTCCTTTGTCTTGATCTCATATGCTTAGTATGATATATTGTTCTACTATAATAAACTGCTGGGTTTTTTTGGGGTTCTATAATTAAAAGATAAGGCACCAGGCGGAAGGCCTTGCGAGGTGCTTTGTTATGCTCAGTGTCGACCTAGGAACTGAGATTTTGTCCTCGGATCCAATTTTGAGCGCACTAACCACTTGTGGGTGGCCCAATGGAGCCCCCTCGACTTTGAACGGATCCGCAGCTCATCCATGTGCCGCAAGTAGTTCGGGTTTTCCATTCGCTCATATGCATGTGCATGATGATGATGATTGATGAGAGGTTACTGGATACGGGGGGTCATATAGGGGTGGTGCTCACGTAGCGGACAGTTCCTACTGTGGTTTGAGCCGCATAGTGAGCAGACACAAACTAATGAGTCCGCAATTGAGATTCGGCCGGACTCCTGACGCGGGTAACAACTCATATGGGTGGCACTTGGACTTGCTGTAGTGAAGGAATGAGTCATGTTGAGAGGCCCTCACGGGTTGATCATGCGAGTATGGGTACTGTAGTGCACCCCTGCAGGGTATAATCTTATCAATGAGCCGTGTCCACGGATATGGACGACTTTGGTGATGATGCTGGCTAACAAGATCTAGACAACTTACACCTAATCATTGTTAATTAATGTGACTAGTAATATAGCATTACTTACACCCTAAATGGTAACTAAAATTGTTAAGTGTGAGTTTTCCCGGATTGCTTCCTCATACTTGGTTGAGGGGGTTAATTCGAGAATGGGTTATGACTGGTGTCAGTTGTAGGTGGATATTTAAACGCTCTCTTACCCCTCTCTAATTAGACAAAAGTTTTAGCGGGTCTCTTTAGTCTGCTAGTGCTGCTACCGCTAAGTACACTTACCCCCATATTTTGGGAATCTTACAATTTTGTAACCTGTTAGCTTAAGCTTGTTCGATACGCTTCGGTGTATTGACCCGTTCGCGGGCTGTGGTTTTTCTGCAGTTGAGGATCCTTCGCTCGACCAGTTGGGTGGATACTACGTGGAGTTCGACGACGAGAGCTACGACGAGTAGTTAGAGTTCCCCTGGGCTACTTCCTGGTGGACTGCATGGATGGGCCTTCTTTTTCGTTTCGGCCTTGAGCCCTTTGCTTCTTGTCTGTATTCAGACCGGTTTGTTTCCGCTGCATGATGTAATGTTGGGACATGTGTCCTCTAATTGGTGCCATTTGATATATTTTGCTCAGTGAGAGCTTTTGGATATTATTTCCTTTCTTTGTGTCTTAGGTTTATTCTGTGGTTTCAACTTGTTAAAAATCCAACTCGTATACCATGTGTGTATGGTTGAAGTATACGAGTTGGAAGACTTTTTGGGTCTTGCGTGCACAATCTGGAAACGTATGTGACGTTGGGATCGCCAAGAACTGTCGGCCGATGATCCATTCCGAGCATGGCCTGATGGTTTTCCTGGGAGTGGTAACCCCAGTATGTTCTTGGTTGTGTGGCCCAACCGATACGTTTCGTTTGTGTAGCTTGAATTCAGGGTCTGACAATCTTCTTGATACTTCCACCGTAATCAAGAACCATGAAGGTGAACGATTCCCCTTGCATGCCACAGTCTATGACAGAGGATTTGCACTTGGCAACGATGTCTGTCATCCAGTGATTGAGCTGAGCGAGGCGTCTCAATGTTCATTAATCATGAACATATGTCATTAAGTATGACCGCCACGTGCTCCCTCAATGTGTGTATTCTCTTCCATCTTGGTTGGGAAGACAATCAGTCAACGTACTGATAAACTTCATCAACCCAACGTTTGGGGTACCCCGAGTTTAGCGACCATATCATATGTTCGCGATCTAAAAACTCGTACCCACCATTGGTTCTTTATGGCAGAGATCATAGCATACACTGGACTATGATGATATCATCCGCACAAAATCTGATAATCCAAATTATCTTTTGTTAGCGGAATCTCCGGGTTTATCTCCTAGCGGGTATTGTATCACAAAAAGCTAACGGTTTAAACAAGGAGTATCCTCAAGCTAAAGTATAAAACTATGAAGTTTGGACCCAACCTTTTAAGTTTCTCAATCGCAGGAATGCGCCTAATTTGAAAAGATGCTATCACAATGGTTAATATCTACAAAGGTTTGCAAAACAGACTCTGTTCATTATATTCTGAGTTCTAGTATTTTAGAAAATAACTATCCGAACTCCCACTCAAACGAACATCCCTCCTGGTCGTTTAAGCGATTACACGACCCCCATCCATTGCACCACCCCTCATCATCAGAGCCGGCGGCACAACTTCAAGAGTAGACAAATGTCCGCCACACCAATTTTGTGACTCGTGCTCGACCTTTCGGTCTTCCTGTTCCGAGGCTATATTTCTGACTATGCTAGGCTCGCCACCAAAAACCTCCACGCTGACGCTTGTGCAACATGGCTTACACCCACTGTATGCGAACGACGAGATGTCTGACACCCGATCATCACGGCCTGCCTCATAACGTAGAACTTTCTTGGTGGTGCGCGTTGGAGGGAAAACACTAGTGGTATTTTGAAGGGATCATCTTATATAGCTACCGCCGTGTAACTAATGTATACTATACACACAATCACACAATATAAGATGCACACAAAACATCAAATGTAATGCAATGTGATATAGTCCATTGCGCCATGGTCTTCTTGGCGCCCGCAGTTTATAAACAATTTAATAAACCTACCTTGACCATATCACATAGCCCCTGCAAAATAAAGTTAGACGCTTCTACTTTATCTTTTGCATATTTTACTTGGCTCGGGGATTTCGTAAATAGAACCACTTCATACCTACGAACCTTATGACCACAACAACGATCCAATAATTGCATGTTTAAGCATCCCTTTCGGGCCCTCCATTGAAAATGCAAAGCCAACTAAAGAGAGAGAAACAGGCACCCGCCAGCCACAGATACGGTACAAGCCGTATGTCAGTAGTAGAACCAGTCTCGCGTAAGCATACGCGTAAAGTCGGTCCGGGCCGCTTCATCAACTCGATGCCGCTGGAATCACAAGTGCACGCTAGAGGGTAGCAAATAACAGGAACGGTGCCCCCGTGTAGAACACGGGTTCTAACAGCGTACAGCTATATCTACGATAGATCGGCTCTGCTACCACTGAAGGGGATCGTGTGCAGAAAACAAAAAATTTCCTAGCAACGATATCCTTAAACTAGCCAAGATCTACACTATGCAGATATAGTAGTACGGCGGAGATCGGAATACATACCCTCGTAGACCGAATAGCGGGGATTACGCTCCCGCACAAGCGTTGACGACGAAGACGACGTAGCCGACCTCTAGGTCACGGAGAACTCGGCGTGACGAAGACGACGAAGATGACCCCGAGGTCGGGTGGAGGAAGTAGGCCTCCGAGTACCGCTAGCGCAGCACCTCGCAGGGCGTCACACACATACGGTGGAGACGACGACCTCCGAAGCTCCAGTCCAGGACGAGCAGCGGAAGACTTGGACCGGAACACCAGCAGCGCGGCAACGGGCTATGGTGGAAGAGATCCCCCTCCTCTACTCGGCGCGGCTCTGACAAGGGAACCACGAGATCGAGAGAGAAATTGGGAATTAATTGGTGAATTAAAAGGCCAGGGGTGCCCCTTCTTATATAGGCTCCCGGGGGGAGCCAACCTTGCCAGCCAGGCAATGTGGGACTATCCCACATGCCTGGTTCGGCCAAGGCTGGTGCGCCGGCCCTAGGTGGCCCACCTAGGCCGGCCAAGCCTCCCCCACAAAATTCCCTTGAGGGTTTCCCCCCCATGGGCCTTCTTTCGACCAGAAAGCCCATTCAGGGAAATCAGCCTAAATAAATTTGAAAATAAATATATAAAATCATATTTGCATATTAATTACACTAATTAATATCAAACATAATATATATAATTTTTCCTAGCTCCGAAAACTTTTTCGGCGCTGCCCGATCTCCATCGGACCCCTCCCGGTACGCTCCCGGTGATCTCTTTCCTTTCCGGTTGTCTTGTCGAAACCCCTTAAGTGTGTTACCCTAGCGGTTCGATATAATAACAGGTACGATCAAGACTCCTCTATGATCAACGACTAACTCGTAGGCCTGAACCCCATGAATTAATCCCTGTGATATAACGAATGACTTTCATCTATCAAACCTGGACGTATAGTCTTAAACCCTTTGTCATGGCGATACTTAGCGTGTCCGAGCATCATTCTCAGATATCTCCATACCTAGCATGATCTCGTTACCGACATCGCTATCTTCTACTCGTCTATGATATTATGTCAGCTGGTGACCTAGTCACATGTTTGCAAACTCATTTGACATAATCTCACCGAGTGGGCCTAGAGTATCTATCCGGCTATGCGGACTGACAAATCCCGCTGTTGACCCCTCGTCTCAACTACTCCTTTCCGATACCCAAAAGTATCACCGTTATTGTCATACTAAATAAGATACGACGTTTGGTGCGATCAAAGTATCTTTCAGGAATAACAATAAGGGTTGGTCTCACGGTTTTAAGGCGTAATGACTATGTCCTACAAATACTGGGTATGTCCATCACATCGTTACTCCTAACGATATGACTTCCATTGCCGACCGGCGCCATGCCCTATGATCGGAAAACCTCGATCAGCAGTCGCGCAACGAAACTAGTCTTGGTAGAGGCTACTAGGGACCTGGTTGTTTTTATCTACCACACATGTATTAATGTTTTCGCTTAATACAGTTCTAGCATGGTATAAAACATATAATGAACGATTTGGGATATTGCCAATAAACTATGTTTATTAAGTGCCTCTAGGGCATATTCCCTTCACCAGCACCCTCTCCAGAGGAAGGTTCGGCCGGTGCAGCCGGACGTACGCCAGCGCCACATTCGCCTCGGCGACGAGTTGCGCGTTGACCACCTCCTTCAACGCGTCACCCTCGCGGAACCTCTCCAGCAAGGCGGCCAACCCATGCGGCTACCCATTGTGTGTGAAGTACACATAGTGGATATGCCATAGGGTCTTCCGTCAACCTTCAAGAAGAAAGGCAGCCCGCCAAGTTCGATCGAGCATGCGCGCGAGGATTCGCCCTCTCGACTTGTTCGACCATAAGTGGCGAGCCTCGTACGAATCGCCAGTCGCCTCCCGGGTGACCCGCTCTTCAACACGAGCCTGCTCAGCCTGCCAATCTGGGTTCACATCTGCATCCAGAAATTACCAGTTACAACCAGCAAACCTCAAGGAGGAAGTCGCCAACAAACGCCACCAACCTTACAGCTGTCGACTGATCAGATCGATTTCGCCAAGCAAAAACTCTTCACGCTGGGAGAACTCCGCAACAGGATGCGACTTGGAGCGCTCTAACTCCAACTCGGCACGCTTCAGACTTGCTTCGAGCTCAACCACCTTGTTCCTCATATAGGTGATTATCCGTTGGTCGTTTGTGCTTCGCGGAGTAACTTGTGTTGCTCGACGACGGCGCACAACCGAAGAGGAGCGAGAACCTCCCTCGCCACTCGCGCCAGTCGCCGCAGCAGTGGGAGTGGCTCCGTGCACGTCTGTCTGCCAGGAATGCGCAGAGTAAATACAGAAAGGCGACCCATCAACAAAAGCAAAGTAGATGGGACGGAATATATAATTTGGCACAAAATATAGTTCAATGCCAGAAGACCTGAAAAACAAAAGTCATTACACACAGGGGACTGAAATATAGGTTACTGCGACTACTAGAATCTACACTACAAAAGCTACTAAGCAGCAGACTCCGACCGGGAGCGACTCTTCCGAGAAGCCGCCTCAGTTGCCTTGGCAAGCGCTCTCTCGAAGGTGGCCACAAGCTTCACAGCCAGCTGTGCAGCCTGCAGCTTTACACCGCTAAGGGACGCGGTCCTGCCATCGGGCCTTCGAGGGAAGCCGCTGACAACCTTCTCGAAGTCGCCAGCAAATTGATGGCCTAGCAAAAGCAACAAGGTGAGCTCGGAGCCGCGTACCGTCTGCGTCTGAGTGAAGTCGGCGAGGGTGGTCGCTTCATCTTCAAACGGTGTCGTGAGGGCATCGACGGAAGTCGGCGGTGGGTCGCTGGGAAAAAATGCTCCGATGCACAGTCGTGAGCGCTCCAGTCGACTTCTGCAGCGCCGCCGTCGACTTCTGCAGCGCAGCGGATGCATACGCGCAGACGCGATCAAGGAAGCCGACCGCGGTCGCCAAGTCGACGTTGTCACTAGATGAGCCTTCCGGAGTAGCGCCACCGCATCTCTCTGGACAAAGGGTCAACAGTCAACAAAAAGCAAGTCAAGCAAAGACAAAGTAGGCGTTAAGCCGAAAACTCACCTCCAAGGGCACCGTCAAGTGAGAGCAGGCGGTCAACCTGGGTCTTCTCCTGGACGGCCCGCACACGCTCACGCTCCTGAGACTCATGCAGCGCTTTTTCAAGATCCTCCTAAGCTCGAAGCTTCAGCTCTAACTCCGCAGCTCGCTTAGTACCCTGGTCCAGAGAGGCACGCAGCTGGTCCCTCTCCTTCTCTAGGCGAACATAGGCAGCGGCTGCCTCAAGTTGATGGCGGTAGTACAGCTGCAAAAACAACAAGAAGTTATAAAGTTGCGGGCAACTATACTAGTCACCCACACCTTCCGGGGCTACTCCCATCGGGAGCGCTGTTCGCACCCGATGAAATTTTAGGACTACAAGAACAAGGACTTATGTGGTCCAGGAGGTCGACATCCTCCGAAATCGCAGGGGGAGCACGACTCGGTGCCGTGTAGCCACCAGTCGAGGGAGCAGAGGTGTGCTCCACTTCGCGAAGAGGGGAGCTGACGCAGCCAGAGCGGTTGCTGGAACAAAATCAAGACAAAACTCAACTCGAAGATCGAAACTCGAAAATACAACTCGACGAAGTAGGACGAAAAAGGAACGCACTTGGTGGTCTCGAAGTCATCATCACTCCCCATGGAAAGGGACGGCATCCGTGCAAACTCGCGCGACGGCGCAGAGCTGACTGGAGGAACAGCCAAGGCCTCGTCCCAGTCGTCCCGGGCAGCCGACGAGGACATGCCGGCTTCCTCCATGTCAACACCCGCATCCTTCGCGGGCGACAAAGCAGTCGCAGAATCGCCACCACTTCGCCGCTTCTGCTTCTTCCGAGCGGGTGCCTCCTCTTCTTCATCGTCCTCCACCTCTTCGCTAGGAGAGATAGCGGACGTGATGTCTTCGTCGTCACCCTCCTCCTCCACAAACTTCGACTCGTCATGAGGTCCGTTTTTTGGGAGAGGAGGAAGGCTGACCAGAAGAGAACGACCCTGGGGCAAGCAAAGCCAAGTCGAATCAAGAAACAGAAGATCAAGAAAGCAAGCAAGGAAAACTATAAAGCAAAAGCTTACCTCAGGAACAAGGTTCGCTGCTCCGTACGCAGCAACTGGACACTTGACGTTGCAAGGGTCCACGGCTCGGAGGCTAGTAATGCCCCTCACCTTGGTCTCCACTTCCTCGTCGTCAAGCGGCTGGTCGCTGACGCCCTCGACTGCCCACATCGGGTGGGGGCGAGCGCGTAGCGGCTGGACGTGCAGCCGGAAGAAGGTGGCCATCAAGTAGACACCACCCGACTCGCGCCCTAGGGTCCGGAGGAGGTTGCGCAGCAGGCTCAGCGGCGGCCTCGCGGAATCCTTCTCCTCCTCGGCGAGCGGGTGCGCCCAGGCACGAGTCTTCCGCAAGTCGCGCCCGCCGTCGAAGTGCGCCAGGCCCTCCTGGCCGCACTGGATGTAGAACCACCTCTTCGGCCACCCCTGGACAGAATCCGACTTCTTCATCTGAAAGTACGCGGTGTCGCCGCGCGACTGGATGCCAAAGCCACCCACTGGGTATGTCAACCTGCTCTTCCCAACATTCTTGCGAACAAGGAAGAGCGACTTCCATAGAGCCCAGTGGGGTGCGATCCCCAAGAAACACTCGCAGAGCACGATAAAGCTCGCAATGCTTAAGACGCCATTGGGGGTCAGATCGTGGATCTGAACCCCATAGGCGTACAGAAGACCACGAACGAAATCGTAGAGAGGGAACCCGAAGCCCCGTGGAAGGAAATCCACGAAGCACACGCGTTCCCCCTCGTAAGGAGCGGGATACACCTCCTTGCCAGGGGCACGTACCTGGGCTTGATCCGTCGGGGGCAGGAGGCCCTGCGCGCGCAGCAGCTCGAGGTCGGTCTTCTTCACCGTCGACCTCTGCCAATCGCCATCGGGTTTCTTCATCACCCCGGATTCAGCGGCGCTAGCGGCGATCTTCGACTTGCCCATGGCGTCGATAGATCGCAGAAGGTGGGAGGACAAATGGAACAGAGCTTATGGAGGCAAGAATGGCAAAGAGCAAGGAATGGAGGGACGGACGATTGGAGAAGATGACCCGCCCTCGCGCCGCGGCGCAGTACTTATGTCGTGCAGAATCCATCTCAGCCGTCCGCGAAGATACTGTTCCAAACAAGCACATCCAGCCGTCCACGTGTCGTGCGGAGAGACTAACCGTCGCCGCCCACTCCGTCCACTACGCACGGGAATCAAGGCGTCATCATCGTGCCGTGAAATTTTCGCGCCCAGTTCGGAGAGACGTGACAACTGCTGACCACAGTCAACACTGACAGTGGGGCCCGCTACGTCACGTCCCATCGGGCGCAGAGGCGTGCCGCAAAGCGTCATCGCTGACATCAGCAAGACAATGGCTCTGGAGAAGACGCGGAGCAGCGGGACAACTCGAACGCACGATTCGAGTAGTAAGCTTCACAGCTGAAAACAAACAAGTAAAGGAACCCGAAACAATCATTCGGGTGGCAAAGAAAAGGAAGTAAGCTCAGAAGGCTGAATCAATCCACAAGTAAGCCACTAGGCCGAATAGAAGAAAGATTCACACAAGACAAAGCCAAAGTAATTCGACTGCAGAAAGTACACCCATCAGGAGTGTCCTCTTCGACTGAAGAAAACGAGTTCAAACTCAAGAACAAGCAATCTGGCGGCGTGCCCAGGAGGAAGGAGTCCTTTGCCCGACTCTACGCTTCGACCAAGCACTCGGGGGCTACTGACGTGGGGCTACTCTTCGACTACCCCACGGTGAGTCTACCTGGGCCGCGGCAAGCTTATGAAGGCCCGCAGAAGGCCCACTAGGGGTATCATGTGACCCAGTCCTAGTCGGTTAGGTCGCATAGCTTGCCATATCTGTAATTGCCGTCGGCACCGTTCACCCGAGACATGGCCTAGGGACACGCTCATAGCCGCCACCACAAAACCTAGCGAGATCGCAATCTCACCATTATAATCGCTACTCGCCATCAATATCAGACAAGCAGGAAGTAGAGTGTTATCCTCCGGGAGCCTGAACCTGGGTAAATCGCCACACTTGTCAGCCGTCGTGATCAACAACGCTTCTCTCTCCCCCTCAATCAACCCGGGGTGGACAACATAGGGATTTGTCGAGTTACACCCTCGCCAGTCCGTGTATCCTAACGCCTACACAGCAACGAGCTACGTGATGCTCGATACTTTATGTCACACGTGATAGACGACGGGCAGGGGAGATGATTGGTATACTAAGTTGCCACAACAATGACGCACACCATCGCGAATGACTATGGCGTCCATCATATATCCAAAAGTTGTGGGCGTCCCATACAGCACAATGGGAGTAGCAAAAACTTAGCATTCTGCGCTTGTACCACCTATGATATTTAAAGATCTGGAGAGACAATTAAGGATGTAAGCAAATACACGCATGAACACATGACCATGTTTGATTCAAAAAAAAATAGTCACAAATTTTTCTTCATGAACATCAACGGGTTTTGGATCTTGCAGTAAAATTAAAAAATCAATCAATTATTACAGAGCCGATTCACCATCATATACACATAATGATTACAGAAAAACTCGCATATAAAATTTCGAGGTCCTGCCGGTACAACAAAAATATAGGAATGATATTTCAGATCTGGAGCATGGACATGACCGGAGCACCCATATGAACAATTGAAAAAACATGCATCTATCGATCTAAAAATTCACGGATCTAAGAAAGTAAAAAAGAAGTCAACCACGTTTGGAGAGAAGGAGATGGCCTGGGAAAAGACGCGCGTCAACCAATCCCAGGCCAAGACATAGCTGCCGACGGAATAAAAAGAATACTAGAATCCGACTCCAGGTGCCTCACTTCCACCGTAGGACGCCGGCCCGATCTCCCTCCTGTCCACGTTGGCCCGGCCTCCCTCCTGCCCCTCGCCAGCCATATCTGCGCGCCCGGCCCAGTGAGTGAAATAGCGTTACCTAACAGTACATAAGGAGAAACTCTTGCATGTTGGGCAAAGAATTATCCACGTCCGTTTAGCTTTTTAATTAATTATTTTCAAACTTGGATAGAGTTTGTTCCATAATAATAGGATCCGGCCGTAGTTTATTTATTAGCTATAAATACTAGCCCCAGCTCGGCCGTATTTCCAATGCTGCTAGCCTGCATAATCTACGGCGGCCGGCGGTCAGCGGCCACGACGAGAGGCGACACCCTGCGGTTGATCGTTCTTCCATCTCAGCCATGGTTGGTGTGAAAGAAGTATGTTTTCGGGATCACACATTTTGATTTAAGGTACATACCGTTTGAAATAGATGAAGTTTCCTCCTTGATTTCCATGAATCGATCTTTCAAGTTCTGCTACTCCCGTTGCTTTTCAGTTTTGAAGTATTTTGAGTCTGATAATCAAGCGCAGCCACGATTAGACGACATGTATGCGGCTGGCGGCGCCGGTCGACGTGCCAACGACGGACACCACATGCACCCGGCTGACCATCTCTCGTAAAACGGCGGCCACTGGCGACACCGCCGCCGTTACGATTTCATCTAGCACGTCGCCGTCGTTATGATCTGATACAGCTGCGGCTGACGACGCATCAGGTATGAAGCTAGCTAGTTGCATCCGCCGTCCAGGTGTTTGATTTTTGAGTTTTGATTTTACTTATATCTAATGCAGAATCGGTAGATGCACGGATCAATGGTGATGTTTGGTTTTTTTCTTTTACTTAATAGGTGGTACGTTCTCAGCTCTAGTCATAGTCATGTAGGAAGATGAGACGCATGCGGCGAGTGGATCGATGAGATCCCCCGACGACGACGGCGAAGATGAGTGCGTCCGGCGGCAGCTCGATCACAACAACAGCCGAAATACGGCCATTGTGTGGGTGGACGATGACGCCGGATAAAGCAGACGCACGGATCGATCCGTATTATTTGGAATATTAAAATCTGTAATATGATTATTCATACCATTAGGGTATGTACAATGATAGAGAAGACACACTTTTTTTTAGCCATCCACGTCATTTAGGGAAGACAAAATTATAAGTTGTACAATGCATTATCTTTTATTACCATCTCTAGCAATTAATGATAATTAATTATATTTTGATACAAAATTAGATTTTTAAGCGAAGACAAGTGGTATAATGGTGAAATTAGTCTTTCTTTATTTCGTAAGAGATCATACCTTAACTAAGTGAAGGCAACCTTTCATTTCTTCATTCTCTTTTCGTCACCTAGATAATTATCCTACGTGGCAACGTTAAGAGAAGGCTGACATCACTCCATTGTACATGCCCTTATGATGGGATGAGTATACTACTTTTTTTGGCTGGATATACTCCTTGTTTCATGGTCCGTAGATACTGCACAGTTCAGTTAAATATATACTCCATTTTTTTACGGATGAATATACTCTATTTTTTCGGATAAATATATATACTCCAATTTTTATGGATGAACATACTCCATGTGGTCTTGACATATACACATACTTTTTTATGAACATACTTCATCAGGAAGAAAAGGTATATGTTACGTCTGAGAAAAAAGTATACATACTTTAAGAAAAGGTACATACTTCTTTTGACTATGAAACAGTACTTACTATTTTAAAAATAAATAGTACATACCCCTTTACAAGGATATATACCTCTACAAAGATATACTCATAATTCTTTTGACTATGCAGTATAGATACTTTTGACGTATAGATACTTTTTTTAAAAAGGGACATACTTCTTTTGACTATGAAACAATCCTCCGGTCAGTATTGATTGTCGCGTGGGGTGAACTGGGCTAGCAAAAAAAGATATATACCTCTGATAAAGATATATATACCTTTTTAGCTCATACATTTTTTAAATACAATTTATACTTGCATTGAAAGTGTCACATACTCCATGGAAAAATAAATAGGTGCATACCCGTCACTGAAATGAAGTATTCACAAAACATAGGTATATACTACCTTTTTAACAAAGTTATAGCCTTATATGTATATACTACCTTGTGAAAGTAGTATCGATAACCTCCGATTTTTTAATACGTACCACGTGCATGTAACAAGCAAATATAGGTCTAAAAAGCTCTTCATTCATAAGCCACGTTCCAGAAAGCAATTTCCTTAATTCTAGGATCAGGCACACGCATGTACACGTCAAGGGAAGGTTGTTGTTTGCTTTTCAAAATCGGAAGCTACCTTGGTTGAGCCGATCCTTTTTCCTAGGAGCTGACTAAAGCATATATTCTTTTTGTTAATTATTGGATTATTAAAAGGTGGGAGTATGTATAAGTCCGGAATATATTATACGGTGCGCTCGCATTCACCCGATGTAATTTTCTGAGGATTTATTATATCGCTCGTTTTTCTTATCGTTGGAGCCGGGTCGTGGCTTCTCTCACTCATCCCGGTTTCTAGAAACCGCTGCTTGCGCTCCTCGTAGCTCCACAGATCCGGCGATCTCTGGTTCCCCGCCGTTGCCGCCCTGGGATTCCTCGCCTCCGCGCCTTATTGTCTTCCTGCTCGACGTCCCCAACTCCTCCCGTTCACTTCCTCGCCGGCGGTCCAAAAACCATGGCCGCGCGCGTGGCAAGCGCTAGGGCGCTTTTGGGTGGACGACCACGCGTCCATGAGCTCAAGCCATCCCCGTGCCGGCCCATCGTTTGCCGCCGCCGGAGATCAAGCCCTCCTCTAGCTGGCTAACCTTTCGCCGCCGCCGGAGATCTGGCCCTCACCGACCCGGCTCACCGTTCGCCGTTGTCGGAGATCAAGCTCTCCCCGCGCCGCCCCATCATTCGCCGCCTCAATCTTCTTCTTTCTCGCACCACAAGTGATGCGCTGCCTTACGCCGACTGTGCTGCGGCAGCCGAGAGAGCAGTTTTCCGGCCAGTGTCCTTACGACCTCTTTCCCGGTAAAACTCCATCCGATGTATGTGCAGGCGAGAAACATGCAGCCGAGAAGTACATCGACCTTTTTTTTTATTATTTATAAAGGGAGCTTTATTAGTTAAAGAGTATTAAGCATTACACCCGGCGTCTGGATAGCGAAGATGTACATAGCCACAAAATTCAAAGTTCAAAATAAATAAAAAGTACGGTAGACGTATTACATATCATGATGAGAAAGTGTAAAAACGGCTAAGTTGTAGGAGGGCTGATCCGCAAATTATGCAGATCCATGTTGGGATAAAAAAACTCTTGCCTTATCCTCCAGTCTTGTACACACCTCTATAAATAGGTCTTGATGCTCCACACGTTGCAACGGAGACCACGAACGGAGTGTAGCAGTAGTTCGGTAGATAACCTGCATAAGAGAAGAATTTTTATCATCAAAAACCTTGACATCTCTATAGAGCCAAAGCGACGGCCATTGCTGCCACCCTAACAAGTTGTTTGAACCTATCGTCCACACCATTGAGCCATGCACCAAAAATATTGACGACGCTTGATGGTGGGTATAACGTAAAACCTATCTGGATAATTGACCATATAGAACTAGCAAATTTGCACTCGAAAAATAAGTGCTTAATTGTCTCATCTTTGTGACAATATACGCACTTTTTACTTACATGCCAATTGCGTTTTGCAAGGTTATCCTTTGTTAATATCACCCCTCTGCGTAGATACCACGCAAAGACTTTGTTTTTGAGTGATATCTTCATCTTGCAGAGTTTTTTATTATTCTCCACTGGTACGTGCCTGTTGGATTAAAGCTTTATACATAGAGTTCACTGTGAATTTACCAGATTTGTGTAAATTCCACCGAAACTCAGCAGTCCCCTGTGACAGGTTGACCAAAGCCAGCTGTTGTAGCAACTCATTCTAAGATGCTAGTCGGGGACCAATAAGATCCCTTCTGAACGTCACATTAGGTGGGAAATTCTCCAACACCTTAGCAAGTGTGTCACTTTTGTGACGTCCTAGGACTATATTGTATAAAGCCGGATACTGTTTTCGGAGGAAGGCAGAACCTAGTGTCAGACCCTGAATTCAGGCTACAAAAACAAAACATATCGGTTGGGCCACACAACCAGGAGCATACTGGGTAATACCAACTCAGCAAACATGCAGGCCTAGCACGGAATGGATCGTCGGCCGACAGCTCCTGGCGACCCCAACGTCACATACGTCTCAAGATTGTGCACGCAAGAACCCAAAATCCTACCAACTCGTATACTTCACATCATACACACAGGGTATACGAGTCGGCTTTTAACAGAGTGGAAGATCACATGATAAACCTAAGACATAAAGAAAGGAAATAAATATCCAACGCTCTCACTGAGCAAATATATCGAATGTCACCAAGCAGAGGACACATATCCCAACACTACATCATGCAGCGGAAAACAAGCCGGTCTGAGTACAGACAAGAAGCAAAGGGCTCAAGGCCGAAACGGAAAGAGAAGGCCCATCCACGCGGTCCACCAGAAAGAAGCTCAGGGGAACTCTAACTACTCGTCGTAGATCTCGTCGTCGAACGCCACGTAGTTTCCACCCACCTGGTCGTACGGAGAATCCTCAATTGCAGAGAAAACCACAGCCCGCGAACGGGTCAATACACCGGAGCATATCGAACAAGTTTAAGCTAACAAGGTACAAAACTGAAAGACTCCCAAAGTATGGGGTTAGGTGGACTTAGCGGTAGCAGCACTAGCAACCTAATAGAGACACGCTACAACTTCCGTCTAATTGGAGAGGGATAAGAGAGCGTATAAGTAACCATCTACAACTAACACCAATCATAACCCATTCTCGGATTAACCCCCTCAACCAAGTATGAGGAAGCAATTCGGGAAAACTCACACAGTGAACAGTTTTAGTTACCATTTATTATGAAAATAATGCTATATTACTAGTCAAGTTAATTAACAATGATTAGGTGTAAGTTGTCTAGATCTCATTAGTCGGCAACGCACCAAGTTGTCCATAACCGCGGACGCGGCTCATCGATAAGATTATACCCTGCAGGGGTGCACTACTGAACCCATACTCGCATGATCAACCCAGTCAAAAACATTAGGGCCTCTCAACACAACTCTTTCCTTCACCGCAACAAGTCCAAGGAGCCACAAGAGCTATGCTGGTCCCGACCAAAAGGGTGCGGATTCCCGTAGGACACACCCATCCACACCAACAGGCCGCGCCCTATATGCATGTAACAAGGCGCACCAGCAAAGTAAAATACTACACTAGTATCAATGCATATGAGACAAATGGAAAACCGAACTAGGTGCGGCTCTTGGACAAGTTGAAGTTCCAGTCAAAGTCGAGGGGGCTCCATAGGGCACCCACAAGTGGTTAGTGCGCTCAGTCTTGGATTAGGGGAGCAAGATCTCAATTCCTAGGTCGAGACTTAGCAGAACAAAGCACCTCGCAAGGCCTTCCGCCAGTGCTTATCATTTAATTATAATACCCCAATATAAGAAATCATTTTATTATGGTAGAATAATCTATCATACTAAGCATACGAAATATAAGACAAGACAGAAGACTCGCACAACCAACTCTAAGCATGCACTACGACTCGCAAGGCTAACAGATAAACAAACAACAGGTGATGGGAGGTGGGGGTAAAGCTGTATGGGCTGCAGGATAAACATGTGATGGGATTACAGTTCAAGAAGAAGTAACTAGGATAGCATAGATCAAAAGGCAAGGATAAAAAACAAACAATCGTGTAACATGCATAGATCAAAAGCTGGAATCTCAAGGATGAAAATATCGGCATCAGACACGTCGCCATCTACCCTGAGAAGAGCAAAACACAGACAATAGGAAACATAATCAATCCAAAGAAAAAGTGCAACAATTGATGGCAATAAGACATGTGATGATTAGGTCATATTAAGCGGGGATGAAATCCCGACAATTAATTATATTGCAAGTTATGTATGTATCCAGCAATTTAAATTGCTGTTTAACATATATAGCATGTCATGGGTGATCTAATCAATTTAAATGGAATAGGCAATAATTAAATATTTGCGCAACACATCCCATATTTATTATTTAGGTGCACATTATTTATCTACACACCAAATTAAATGTTTATTAACATGGCAAGACATGGCATAGACAATATAATCACATTAAATGGAATAGGGTATTATATATTTATTACCCAACACATTTCATATTTAATTATTTAGTTGCATTTGTTAAATTAAACTAAGTAATAAAATTAAATGATGCAAAATGACATAAGAATGTCATATTAATGTTTATTGCATTTTCTGATATTAAAACATATAAAGATTATCAAATTTGGATTTGTAGAATTAAAGTTATTAGCATAGTTCTAGGGTTGTTTTTGTAATCAACCAGGGACTCATCCGTGATAGCACAAGTTTATGCGAGGGCTCGGGGGTGGAAAACAGACAGCAGGGGGCTCGGTGTAAAAATTCCCGCACTTCTCTCACTGACGGGTGGGACCCAGTCGTCAGTGGGAGAAAAGAAAAAGTGTGGCTTTTATTCCAACGCCAAGGATCGAACTCGCGATCTCGCGCTGTGGGGCGTGTTGGCTGCGCTAGCCACGGGGCTCGGTTAGTGTTGGTTCTAGGAGAGTAGTTGATTTCCTTTTAGCAGTAACAAGGTGCGTTTTTTATAACCTGACGAACACTGCTATTCTTCAGAGAACAACGCGCGGCGGTAGAGCACAATAGGACGGCGGCGACCTAACTGGGGCGGCGCCGCTCGCGTTCGGGTGTGCGTGGGGTGCAGTGGTGTGGGACATACCCGTTTTTGGTGCCCAGAGGCGACGGGGAGGCTTGTAGCCTCGGATTGGTGCTCGGCCGTGCGGTGACTCCGTGTCCGTGGCGGGAAGGACTCTGGCACCAGCGAATTCCGACGAGCAGAGACGGAAAAAGAGGGGAAAAGAGGACAGGGAGTGGCGGCTCACGGTGGGGAACTCGTTGGCGAGGCGAGGAGGCTCGAGGACGTCGGGGGCGACCCGTCGGTGTCGGAGTACAGGAACGGCGGCGTCGGGGACGGATTCGCGGCGTCGTCGTCGGGGTCTCCCGGTTCCTGTTGCTGGCAGTCGAGGACGGAGGAGAGTGAGGGGATTTCGTTGGCGCGTGGAGGAGGAAAGGGGACGGCCGGAGGGACGGCGCAGCCATGATGCAAATCTGGTGTTTTTTCGGTTGTTGAGCGGAGAGGAAGGATAGGGCGGCACTGCGAGAGGGGCTAGGGTTAGGGTTTGGGGCTGGCGGCGCAGAGGATAAGAAGGAGAGGGAGAGGGGAGTGGGGCAGCGCGGTGGGGGCGAGATGCAGTCTCTGCCATCGCCATGCCTCGCTGTAAAGCGAGGTCGCTCGACCCGTACGGAGGTGGAGGACGAGGGAGATGGGCCCCGAGCTAGGTCAGTGTTGGGGGAATGATAACCCGGTAGGCCCATGAAGAGGGAAGCGTAACCCGACAGGCAGGAGGCCTGGGCGAGGTTACCCTGCACTCCACATGAGCAGGGTTACACTTGGGTCGGAGAGCTCATTTCATAACCCGGCAGAATCATAACCCGGCAGTATCATAACCCGACCAGGAAGCTAACCCGGATCTGGGTGAGGTGTCAGGTGAAACCCGGATTTGGGTGTCAGGCGAACCCGGATTTGGGTGTCAGGCGAAACCCGGATTTGGAAGAGGTTTCAGGAAGACCCAGAGAAGGAAGGCTCTAGAAGACTCAGAGGCAGTATGCATCACGAAGTCCAAGACTTGGAAGATACGAAAGACAAGAGGAGTTAGAGTAGAACTCTAGTAGACTTACCATGTAAACCAGGAGACCCGGATGTCTATATAAACGGGCTCCTAGGTCATAGAGAGACAAGTTAAGCTAGGTGAAGAGAGGCTACGATAAGCCATAGTCAAGCCAAGTAAGATAGACAAAATAGAGAGAGCTCCCACGCCGGGGTCATCGAAACCCGACGATCGCCATGAGCGCACCATGTAACATATTATCATATCAGTGATTTATAGCAAGACGTAGGGATCCTCCACCGAGGGGACCCGAACTTGGGTAAAAAACATCATCTTCTCCGCAGAGCTAGACAATCTCCTGAGCGCCAGAGTCGCCTTGCCCCACATCTCAAGTTACCTCCGGGTAACATGTGCCGTGACAATCCCACGACAGTTGGCGCCCACCGTGGGGCCTGCGGCCAGTCATGTGCTCATCAAAGGAGAAGCGCTGCAAGGATGGAGAGAGTCACCGTCGGTCAACAACCAAAAAGAAGATCGCATCGTTACAATCCAGGCGAGTAGCCAGAAGTTGATATACCGGAAAAAGAAGAGCCGGACATGCAAGAAGCCGGATAAAGAATAGCCGGCCTGGGAGAGCCAAACTACAACCTATTGTACCAGATCAAGATTCATCGTCAATGTCGTCAATGTACTATGTGATAGCCGGTTCACAAATTAGTGGACTGCAAAGATCTGTCTGAGCAAGAAAACAAAACTCCAAGAAAATCGAATACATGCAGCACGTGCGTAGCCGAACATTGGAGGTGCAGATAAATGGAGCCTGAGGTAATGTGTTTCATGCTCCGACTAGGAACCGGAGTGGCAGGACCGTGGTCTAGATTAGAAAAATCCTTGCGCGATTATATGATTGAAAAGCCGGTTGCAAGACACGCAGAGCCAGGATAGGTCACGTCAAGACAAAGGAGGAAAAAATCAGATCGCACTGGTGCTTAGCCGGACGTTGCCATGTGGTAAATCCGGGTCTTCAATGCATCAATACGTGAGCTATGGGTCAAAAGAAATCCAACCCGGTGCCAATTAGTAGTACTAGTATACGGATCAATGGAGCATGCCCAGGGTAAAAGGAAATTTGGAGTAGCCGGCTTTGCTACTTCGATCGATCAAGAAAATAAATCATGTCCGGTTTCCAATTATCAAAATCGATGACTCGGAGGTGCACCGGTTTCAAGAAGCAGCAATAGATTAGCTAGTAGAGTTCGGATCAGATTCTGATTGATTTTGCATAAGGTACAACAAAAAAAAGCAGTAACCTCGCCGCCGGCCGGGTTATCCGTGTGTGACCACAAGCGAGTCCGTATCAGGTTACCACCCAACCAGTTTATTATGGATCAAATCCATGAATCAAGGAAAGAAGTAATTTGTATACTGTTTGGAGCCGGTCATTAAGGAGCATCACAGTTACCAAAACCAAGTAAAGCAATCAAGGAAATAAAAACATCTCGGTGGCCATCTACGGACACGGAAAGGAAAGAGAGAAAAAAGTTGCTGCCCCGTCACATTACCATACATGCAGCGAAAGTTACAAACGCGTCTCAGCGCGAAAGAGATTAATGGGCTGGTCCACACGCGTTCGTCATCAACAGATCCAGATCATTTTTGCAAGCTGTAGAGAACCAGACATGAAGGGAAGCCGGCCAAGAGCTGTTCATACAAGAACAAGACCACGTGATCCATAGAGCAAAGGAAAAGAAGAAATAGAAGCCGATCTCAGAGAACAAGAGAACCAACGATACAAGACAATCATCCAGCTGCATCATGCGGAAAAAAAGCAGTATAAGCCGGATGGAAAATACAAGAGCAAGTCAATCAAGCAGCCGACTCATTAAGCTATGCACGACAATTTCATGCGAACAAATATATTCATCATGCCCCAGCTATGGCTTCAAGCAGCAACGATCAATGACATGGCCGTCGGCCGGCTTGGAGCGCGCCTGCCGCCGGGTCTCACCACGTCGCCAACGACATTCAATTCAGACAACTAAGTCATATTTATGGTCGAAATTTTATCATTCAGTCAGAAGTCGACACATTTTACAGATTGCTGTGTTGAAGACATGGATCCTACCGCTTAAAAGACGCGTGTGATGATGTTTGGGTTACAAAAACCGAACCACACACGTGAAACATATTTGAGGACGATCCATGAAACATCTCTCAGCCTTTACATTGCTTAGCGAGACCTCAGTGGATTTATCAAAGTCGGGCTATAGAATTCCCGCAAAGGTATTTTTCAAAGTCGGGCTATAGAATTCCCGCAAAGGTATTTATCAAAGTCGGGCTATGGAATTCTCGCAAAGGTAGTTTTCAAAGTCGGGCTATCTAATTCCCGCAAACAGATTTATCAAAGTCGGTTTATGCATTATCAACACCAAGAGTGCTTCGCAATATGACAAATCAGGGGTCTTGGGGGCTTAATAACCAAGAGTTATAAGTTGAAAACTCAAGACTCGGCAGAGACGCCACAAAATTCAGATCATCATCTTTCATATGCAAAGGGGTCTTGGGGGCTTGTTAACTATCAGTTGCAAGTTGAAAACTCAAGACCCGGCAGAGACGCCACAATATTTTTGGTTATACTTGCCTGCTAGCTCGATGTTATTCTCACCCGGCAAAGACACCACAATGACCTGATGCTATAAATTTGGATTTCAATCTGACTATGATGCCCATGAGGACTTAGCAGACCCTGATCGTCCTAGAGTTTTATGCACGAAAGATGTCACGAGAAAACCGGCTATGCGGAGAGCTAAAGAAACCAAAAGGGTCATCTAGACCAAAAGGATTTGCAGAACGACAAGATAACGTTCGACAAATAGCGCAAATTCTCAGGGTGCATGGACACCATCAGAAAAGTAAATCGGTATTATGAAATTCTGAGAGCCCCGAGTAGCTGCAGGCAGCAGACCCGGCGCTTGGGGGCTACTCATCAGAAGAGTAAGTTACGCTCAAATTGCTATAAGTCCCAGGTTGTCGCAGGCTGGAACCCGACACTTGGGGGCTACCCAGTTTGAAGCTCAAAGTTCTCAAAGAAGACCCGGAACGCAGCAAGCTGCAGATCCGGCTCTTGGGGGCTACTCAGTTCGAAGCTCAAAAGGTATTGAAGTAAGAAACTTGAAAGTCCCAGGTTGCTGCGAGCAACAACCCGACACTTGGGGGCTAGAGTCGGGAGGTAATATTCCCCGAGGTGAAGAATCAAAATCAAATTCGGGTCTCAAAAGTAAGCCGGAGTTTTTTCGCGAGGTCTTCATCAAACCCGGATTATAAATATCTGGAGCATCCTTCAGCATAGCCTCCGTATGAGCAGGCTTAATCAGGGTCAGTTGAAACCCGGCTGAAGAAAACATGGTTATATGAGGCGGAACACCAAGTAGAGCCGACCCAATGATTTAATAGTGTAACCCGGACTTTTAGTCCACAAGTATTTATCTTATTTCATGAGATTAACCCGGATTTGAGCTGGCAACCTTCACATGAAACAGGATGATCAAGATCAAGGTCACAAAGAAGAGCAAGCCAAGCTCATATCCAAATTAATCTTGGGGGCTACTGTTGGGGGAATGATAACCCGGTAGGCCCATGAAGAGGGAAGCGTAACCCGGCAGGCAGGAGGCCTGGGCGAGGTTACCCTGCACTCCACATGAGGAGGGGTACACTTGGGTCGGAGAGCTCATTTCATAACCCGGCAGAATCATAACCCGGCAGTATCATAACCCGGCCAGGAAGCTAACCCGGATCTGGGTGAGGTGTCAGGTGAAACCCGGATTTGGGTGTCAGGCGAACCCGGATTTGGGTGTCAGGCGAAACCCGGATTTGGAAGAGGTTTCAGGAAGACCCAGAGAAGGAAGGCTCTAGAAGACTCAGAGGCAGTATGCATCACGGAGTCCAAGACTTGGAAGATACGAAAGACAAGACGAGTTAGAGTAGAACTCTAGTAGACTTACCATGTAAACCAGGAGACCCGGATGTCTATATAAACGGGCTCCTAGGTCATAGAGAGACAAGTTAAGCTAGGTGAAGAGAGGCTACGATAAGCCATAGTCAAGCCAAGTAAGATATACAAAATAGAGAGAGCTCCCAAGAGAGAGCTCCCACGCCGGGGTCATCGAAACCCGGCGATCGCCATGAGCGCACCATGTAACATATTATCATATCAGTGATTTATAGCAAGACGTAGGGATCCTCCACCGAGGGGACCCAAACTTGGGTAAAACTCATCTTCTTCTCCGCAGAGCTAGACAATCTCCTGAGCGCCAGAGTCGCCTTGCCCCACATCTCAAGTTACCTCCAGGTAACATCTGCCGTGACAATCACACGACAGTCGGGCTGGGCTGATTCGGCCCAGCTTGGCCAGGTTTTAATTTTTTCTCTTCTGGGTTTTGTATTTTTCTTTTATTTCTTTTCTGGTTTTTGTGATTTAAAAAAAATAGAAGAAGAAAAAATAGATCAAAACCTTTGGACAATTTTATTAGTTTCAAAATAGTCATATTAGTTACTGGTTTGATTATTTATAATTAATTTGATACTTTATTTGAAAAGGCATTTGAATTAAATATGAAACTTAAATTTGGAATTTGAATTTGAAGCAATCTATTTAATTAAATGCAAACACACATGGATGATGACATGATGATCCACTTTATTGCACAAGCAATCATACATTTTAGGAATGTTACATTTGGGATGTTACAACACTCCCCCTCTCAAAGGAATCACGCCCCGAGATTCTTCATGGAGCAACGAAGTGGTCGGGATACTCGGCACGGAGGTGGTCTTCACGTTCCCATGTAGCTTCCTTGTCAGAATGATGAGACCATTGAACCTTGTAGAACTTGATATTGTTGTTTCGGGTGCGACGTTCAGCTTCGTCAAGAATGCGAATCGGTTGTTCCACGTAAGAGAGATCTTCTCGAAGTTCAATTGATCCATGATCAATTGCACGTCCTGGATCTTGGAAGCACTTCTTGAGTTGTGACACGTGGAAGACATCGTGCACTTTTGAGAGGTTTGGAGGAAGTTCCAGACGGTATGCCAAATCACCACGCCTTGAAAGAACGTTGAAAGGCCCAACATAACGTGGAGCGAGCTTGCTTTTGATGCCAAAGCGTTGTGTGCCTCTCAGAGGAGTGACACGAAGGTAAGCTTGATCGCCAGGTGCATAGACCATGTGCCTATGCTTGCTATCATAATAGCTTTTCTGCCGAGACTAGGCAATCTCCAGATTGTCACGAATGATGCGAACCTTTTCTTCAGCCTTCTGGATAATGTCAGGACCAAAGAATTGACGTTCACCAGCTTGAGACCAACTCAGAGGAGTTCTGCATTTGCGGCCATAGAGAGCTTCGAAGGGAGCCATGCCTAGACTTGCTTGGAAGTTGTTGTTGTAGGAGAACTCAACATACGGAAGCCAATCCTCCCATTTCATGTGAAACGAGATAACACAAGCTCTGAGCATACCGTCCAGAATTTGATTCACCCTTTCCACCTGGCCACTTGTCTACAGATGGTAAGCGGTGCTGAACAGAAGTTTGGTACCCAAGGCTTTCTAAAAGCTATCCCAAAATCGAGAAGTGAAGATACTTCCACGATCTGAGCTTATTGCCAGAGGAAGACCATGTAAAGGAACCAGTCTTGTCATATAGAGTTCTGCCAATTGATCAGCTTTGATCATCTCTTTGACAGGGAAGAAGTGAGCCACTTTGGAGAGACGATCAATGACAACAAAGATTGCATCATTGCCTTTCTTGGACTTTGGAAACCCAGTAATGAAGTCCATTTTGAACTTGTCCCATTTCCACTCGGGAATTTGCAGTGGTTGAAGAAGTCCAGGTGGTCTCTGATGTACTGCCTTGACACGACAACAAACATCACACTAAGACACATAGCGAGCAATTTCACGCTTCATCCTGGTCCACCAATAGATTTGCTTGAGATCCTGGTACATCTTTGTGCTGCCAGGGTGGATAGAAAGCGGAGTATCATGAGCATCCTTAAGAATCAGCTCTCTTAGGCTGTCAAGTTTGGGCACTACAATGCGTCCTTCAAAGAGCATTGTACCCTTGTCATCGAGAGAGAAACTCTTGTAGTTATCCTTGCCGATGTTGTCTTCGATATTCTTGACTCCAGAATCACGCAACTGTGCGGCACGGATTTTATCCTCAAGTGTAGGAGTGGCAATCAAGTTTGCAAGATAACCAGAAGGAACCACTTGGAGATTGAGCTTCTTGAATTCTTCGTGAAGAGGAGGTTGGATGTCCTCAACCATGAGGTTGTTGCAACAGGACTTGCGACTAAGAGCATCCGCCATTACATTAGCTTTGCCTGAAGTGTAAGAGATGGTGAGATCGTAATCTGAGAGTTTCTCAAGCCACCTTGTTTGCCTGAGGTTCAAATCTGGTTGAGTGAAGAGATATTTGAGACTCTTGTGGTCGGTGAAGATCTCACAGCTGTGACCCAACAAATAAGGTCTCCAAACCTTGAGGGGATACATGATTGCTGCAAGTTCAAGGTCATGTGTAGGATAGTTGAGCTCATGAGACTGCAACTGACGAGATGCATAAGCCACAACTTTGCGTTCTTGCATGAGGACTGCGCCTAGTCCTTGAAGAGATGCATCACAGAAGATTTGGAAAGGTTTGGAAGTGTCTGGGCCAACTAGAACAGGAGTAGAAGTGAGTTTAGTTTTCAAGAGATTGAAACTCTCATCACACTTTGGAGTCCAAAGGAACTTTCTATCCTTCCTAGTAAGATCAGTGAGAGGCTTAGCGATTTTGGAGAAAGTTCTCAACAAATCGGCGGCAATAGCTAGCCATGCCAAGGAAGCTCTTGACTTGTTTCACTGTTGTAGGAGGCAACCATTCCACAATGGCCTTCACTTTCTCTGGATCAACATAAATGCCTTCAGAAGAGATGACATGACCAAGGTAGAATACTTTAGGAAGCCAGAATTCACACTTGGAGAACTTGGCGTAGTGACAATGTTCTCGGAGTTACAACAAGATAAGACGTAGATGTTCTCCGTGTTCTTCCTTGGTTTTGGAATAGATAAGAATGTCATCGAGATAGACTACCACGAACATGTCGAGGTATTCCATGAAAACGAAGTTCATGAGACGTGAGAAAGTCGCCGGAGCATTTGTGAGACCGAAGGACATGACAGTGTACTCATAGACACCATAACGAGTGGTGAAAGCTTTCTTTAGAATGTCTTATTTGCGGATCTTGATCTGGTGATAACCTGACCTCAAGTCCAACTTGGAGAAAACCTTAGCACCAGCGAGTTGATCAAACATGTCATTGATGCGAGGAAGGGGATACTTGTTCTTGATGGTTTTCTTGTTCAGAGGACGGTAGTCAACAACCAGTCGCTCAGTCGTGTCCCTCTTTTTGACAAACAGGGTAGGACAACGCCAAGAAGAAGTACTAGGTTGGATATGACCTTTGCTTTCCAACTCTTCGAGCTGTCTCTTAAGTTCAGCCAGTTCGTTGGGGCCCATCTTGTAAGGACGTTTGGAGATAGGAGCAGTGACTGGTTCTAGTTCAATAACGAACTCCATGGCTCTGTCAGGTGGCATACCTGGTAATTCTTCAGGAAAGACGTCAGGAAAGTCTCGGTCCACCGGTATATCTTCCATAGCAGGAAGAGGATGAACATTGAGAGCATATAGCTGAACAGATGGAGCTTTAGAATAGAAGTAGACTATCTGGCCAGAAGAATGGGTAAGCTTAACAGATTTAGCAGTACAGTCAATGACCACTTTATTTGCCACAAGCCAATCCATCCCTAAGATGACATCAATGTCCGAAGAACGAAGAGCAATAAGAGACTCTTGGAATGGAAGATTTCCGATTAAGATCTCGTTGTTCAGGCTAACTTCCTTTGTAAGCCATTTGGATCCTGGTTGCTGCACTAAGACAGGGTTGTCCATCTTTTCGAAAGGAACATCATTGTTGGAAGCAAAACTTTGTGAGATGAAAGAATGGGACACACCAGAATCAAACAACGCTTTAGCGGGGATAGAGTTCACGAATAAATTTCCAAGAACCACATAAGTAGCTTCCTTTGCTTCATTAGCTGTAACATGATTCACCCTTGCGCATCTACCAACATACCTTTTGTCGATGTTGGGGGCCTGAGGAGTAACAACACATCTCTTAGGGCGACAAGGTGGTGGATGGAGTTGGTTTTGCGGACACTTGTAAGAGAAGTGGCATGGCTCACCGCACTTGAAACAGGTGACCGAAGAGTTCGGGACCATAGGCGTTGTCTGCTTGACGAAACTCCTTGTTGCTGAAGCTTGGTTGGTTAGACCCGAAACCTCGGAGAGATTGGACTGTGGATGAGTTGAGTTTGAGCTGCATAGGGTATCCAAACCCTACGTTTCTGTGGAAGTGTAGGTTCTGATGGAGAAGAAGCTGTTTCAAGAGAGTGTTTACGAGATTCTTCGAACTTCTCACGTCCAAATTCCTCTCGGAGAGCTGTGTTTACAAGGTCTTCAAAGGTATCGCACTTGATAAGAGTGAGTGCGTACTTAAGATCTGGGTTTAGAACTCTGCGGAATTTGGCTTGCTTTTTGGCATCAGTTGATACCTCATCCTGAGCATAGCGGGCCAGACGATTGAACTCAGCTTGATAGTCCAGCACATACCTGCTTTCCTGAGTCAACTCATAGAATTGTTCACACTTCCTTTCCATGGCCCTGTCTGGAATATGGTGGCGTTTGAACGCCTCCTTGAACTCATCCCAAGTAGTCACCACACATGGAGCTTGTAACTCTAGGAAGTTCTCCCACCAAGACATGGATTAACCGCGGAGCAAGTAGGTCACATAAGGAACACGGTCCTCATCGGACACATGAGAAACTGCGAGAGCATTGTTCATCTCACGCAGCCAGTCATCAGCATCGAGTGGCTTAGAGGGAACATCAAACGTACGGGTATTGAGATGGAAAAACTGTACGATAGACACAGTTGCTGCTCTGGTCCTGGTTTTGCTGAATTTGACTCAAAACTTGCGTCATCTGAGACAAAACTTGCCCCATTTGGGAAGGCATTGGAGTATCTTCTTCGCCACTCTCCACCCTGAGGAGGATACAACGTTAACACCATAATCGGATAAACAATCCAACGTAAGTGCTTAAAGGAAAACTTCAGATTGCTTAGAAAAGATAACACAGAACAAGACATGGCCATCCATCACGGTACGCCATTTTGTTCACTTCCAGAAAGGTTTAAGGAGAGGTAAGAATGAAGACTAGCGCTAGAACGAGGAAACACCAATTGAGCTTGACATAACTTCACCAAAAGAGGAGAAACAACTGATTGATTCAAGAATGAAACTGAACGTAGCCGAAGAGGTTGATAACTGCTGAAACGAAGAACACCACCTTGAAGACACCTGCAACTATGGTACTATGGAAAACCCAGAACACGTGATTTCCTAATTTGAAAAAAAAGATGAGAAGGAAAAACATCGTAACACTTCCTTATCAGAAGAACGGGGAGGGTGGGTGGGGAAAGGAATAAAAGAACATAATTCCTACTCTCACGTTTAAGATTTTCCCTGATAACTACAAAATATTTTTTTAGACTCAAACAAAGACCAGTAGAAGGGAACCTGAGGGCGTTTAGGCTCTGATACCAACTATCAGACCCTGAATTCAGCCTACACAAACAAAACTTATCGGTTGGGCCACACAACCAGGAGCATACTGGGTAATACCAACCCAGGAAACAGGCAGGCCTGGCTCGGAATGGATCGTCGGCCGACAGCTCCTGGCGACCCCAACGTCACATACGTCTCAAGATTGTGCATGCAAGAACCCAAAATCCTACCAACTCGTATACTTCGAATCATACACACAGGGTATACGGGTCGGTTTTTAACAGAGTGGAAGATCACAGGATAAACCTAAGACACAAAGAAAGGAAATAAATATCCAACACTCTCAGTAAGCAAATATATCGAATGTCACCAAACAGAGGACACATGTCCCAACATTACATCATGCAGCGGAAAACAAGCCGGTCTGAGTACAGACAAGAAGCAAAGGGCTCAAGGCCGAAACGAAAAGAGAAGGCCCATCCACGCGGTCCACCAGAAAGAAGCCCAGGGGAACTCTAACTACTCGTTGTAGATCTCGTCGTCGAACGCCACATAGTTGCCACCCACCTGGTCGTACGGAGAATCCTCAACTACAGAAAAAACCACAGCCCGCGAACGGATACACCGGAGCGTATCGAACAAGCTTAAGCTAACAAGGTACAAAACTGAAAGACTCCCAAAGTATGGGGTTAGGTGGACTTAGCGGCAGCAGCACTAGCAACCTAATAGAGACACACTACAACTTCCGTCTAATTATAGAGAGATAAGAGAGCGCATAAGTAACCATCTACAACTAACACCAAGCATAACACATTCTCGGATTAACCCCCTCAACCAAGTATGAGGAAGCATTTCGGGAAAACTCACACAGTGAACAGTCTTAGTTACCATTTATTGTGAAAGTAATGCTATATTACTAGTCAAGTTAATTAACAATGATTAGGTGTAAGTTGTCTAGATCTCATTAGTCGGCAACGCACCAAGTTGTCTATAACCGCGGACGCGACTCATTGATAAGATTATACCCTGCAGGGGTGCACTACTGTACCCATACTCGCATGATCAACCCAGTCAAAAACATTAGGTCCTCTCAACACAACTCTTTCCTTCACCGCAACAAGTCCAAGGAGCCACAAGAGCTATGCTGGTCCCGACCAAAAGGGTGCGGATTCCCGTAGGACACACCCATCCACACCAACAGGCCGCGCCCTATATGCATGTAACAAGTCGCACCAGCAAAGTAAAATACTACACTAGTATCAATGCATATGAGACAAATGGAAAACCGAACTAGGTGCGGCTCTTGGACATGTTGAAGTTCCGGTCAAAGTCGAGGGGGGCTCCATTGGGCCACTTAGAAGTGGTTAGTGCGCTCAGTCTAGGATTAGGGGAGCAAGATCTCAATTTCTAGGTCGACACTTAGCATAACAAAGCACCTTGCAAGGCCTTCCGCCAGTGCCTTATCATTTAATTATAATACCCCAATATAAGACATCATTTTATTACGGTAAATAATCTATATACTAAGCATATGAAATATAAGACATGACAGAAGACTCGCACAACCAACTCTAAGCATGCACTACGACTCGCAAGGCTAACAGATAAACAAACAACAAGTGATGGGAGGTGGGGATAAAGCTGTATGAGCTGCATGATAAACATGTGATGGGATCGCAATTCAAGAAGCGGTAACTAGGATAGCATAGATCAAAAGGCAAGGATGAAAACCAAACAATCGTGTAACATGTTAGTAGAAGCTTGCCTGGCAGCTCGTGGACCGGCACAAAAGCTGGAATCTCAAGGATGATAGTATCGGCAGCACACACATCGTCGTCTACCCAGAGAAGAGCAAAACACAGACAATAGGAAACATAATCAATACAAAGAAAAAGCGCAAACAAGTGATGGCAATATGACATGCGATGATTAGGTCATATTAAAGCCGGGATGAAATCACGACAATTAATTATGTTGCAAGTTATGTATGTATCCATCAATTTAAATTGTTGTTTAACATATATAACATGGCATGGGTGATCTTATCAATTTAAATGGAATAGGCAATAATTAAATATTTGCCCAACACATCCCATATCTATTATTTAGGTGCACATTATTTATCTACACACCAAATTAAATGTTTATTAACATGGCAAGACATGGCATAGACAATATTATAGCATTAAATGGAATAGGGTATTATATATTTATTACCCCACACATTCCATATTTAATTATTTAGTTGCATTTGTTAAATTAAACTAAGAAATAAAATTAAATGATGCAAAATGACATAAGGATGTCATATTAATGTTTATTGCATTTTTCTGATATTAAAACATATAAAGATTATCAAATTTGGATTTGTAGAATTAAAGTTATTAGCACTTTAGTTCTAGGGTTGTTTCTGTAATTAACCAGGGACTTATCCTTGATAGCACAAGTTTTGGCGAGGGCTCGAGGGTGGAAAACAGAGAGCAGGGGGCTCGGTGTAAAAATTCCCGCTCTTCTCTCACTGACGGGTGGGCCCAGTCGTCAGTGGGAGAAAAGAAAAGTGTGGCTTTTATTCCAACGCCAAGGATTGAACTCGCGATCTCGCGCTGTGGGGCGTGTTGGTTGCGCTAGCCACGGGGCTCGGTTAGTGTTGGTGCTAGGAGAGTATTTGATTTCTTTTTAGCAGTAACAAGGTGCGTTTTTTATAACCTGACGAACACTGCTATTCTTCAGAGAACAACGCGCGGCGGCGAAGCAGAATCGGACGGCGACGACCTAACTGGGGCGGCGCCGCTCGCGTTCGGGTGTGCGTCGGGTGCACTGGTGTGGGACGGACCCGTTTTTGGTGCCCAGAGGCGACGGGGAGGCTTGTAGCCTCATATTGGTGCTCGGCCGTGCGGTGACTCCGTGTACATGGCGGGAAGGACTCCGGCGCCGGCGAATCCCGACGAGCAGAGACTGAAAAAGAGGGGAAAAGAGGACAGGGAGTGGCGGCTCACGGTGGGGAACTCGTTGGCGAGGCGAGGAGGCTAGAGGACGTCGGGGGCGACCCATCGGTGTCGGAGTAGAGGAACGGCGGCATCGGGGACGGACTCGCGGCGGCGTCGTCGGGGTCTCCCGATTCCTGTTGCTGGCAGTCGAGGACGGAGGAGGAAAGGGGACGGCGCGGCGATGATGCATCTCTGGTGGTTTTTCGGTGGTTGAGCGGAGAGGAAGGAGAGGGGCGGCGCTGCGAGAGGGGCTAGAGTTAGGGTTTGGGGCTAGCGGCGCACATGATAAGAAGGAGAGGGAGAGGGGCAGCACGGTGGGGGCGAGATGCAGTCTCTGCCATCGCCATGTCTCGCTGTAAAGCGAGGTCGCTCGACCCGTACGGAGGTGGGGGACGAGGGAGATGGGCCGGAGCTGGGTCGGGCTGGGCTGATTCGGCCCAGCTCGGCCAGGTTTTAATTTTTTCTCTTCTGGGTTTTTATTTTTCTTTTATTTCTTTTCTGGTTTTTGTGATTTAAAACAAAAAAGAAGAGTAAAAAGTAGATCAAAACTTTTGGACAATTTTATTAGTTTCAAAATAGTAATATTAATTACTGGTTTGATTATTTATAAATAATTTGATACTTTATTTGAATTTATTTGAAAAGGCATTTGAATTAAATATGAAACTTAAATTTGGAATTTGAATTTGAAGCAATCTACTTAATTAAATGCAAACAAACATGGAATGATGACATGATGATCCACTTTATTGCACAAGCAATCACACATTTTAGGAAAGTTACATTTGGGATGTTACACCTAGCCACCTTTCTTCCCAGAACCGTATCTTCGACCCATCCTTAATGAAAAAAGTACCATATGGGAAGAAGAATTTCTTCGTAGCCATTAGGCCAGCCCAAAAATGTGAATCACCTGATTTTCATGAAATCTGTGAAACCGCATTCGTTCCAATGTACTTTCTCCTTAGTATTGTTTGCCAAACCCCTTCCTCCGATAATAGCTTAAACAACCATTTACCAAGAAGAGCCCGGTTTTTGGCGTGAAGATCATGGATTCCCTAGACCACCAAATTCCTTGGGGCGGCATACTATACTCCATTTAGCCAGTCGATACTTCTTTTTCTCATTGTCCCCTTGCCAAAAAATTCTTGATCGAAAGTAATCCAATCGATATAAGACTCCTTTTGGCAATTGGAAAAAGGAAATCATGTAAAGTACCATGTTGGTTAGAACTGAATTAACAAGAACCAGTCTACCACCTAGGGATAATAATTTTCCTTTCCAGCTAGATAGTCTTTTCTGAAGCCTTTCCTCGACGTGTTTCCATTCTGCGATTGTAAGCCTTCTGAAATGAATCGGAATGCCTAGATAGTTGATTGGAAACTGGCCTTGCCCACACCCAAATAATTCAGCATACTAGGCAACCACGTCTTGGGCCTCACCAAAACAAAACAATTCACTTTTATGAAAGTTGATTTTAAGACCAGAGAGTTGCTCGAACGCTGATAATATTAATTTCATATTCTTCACTTTTTCCATATCATGTTCCATAAAGAGAATTGTGTCATCGGCATATTGTAGAATAGATAATCCCCCATCAACTAGATGTGGAATTACCCCTTCTATTTGGCCGTCTGTTTTAGCATGCTCAATGATAATAGCTAGCATATCAACAACTATATTAAATAGTATAGGTGATAATGGGTCGCCTTGTCGTAAACCTTTTTTTGTTTGGAAGTATTTGCCAACGTCATTATTGACTTTGATGGCTACACTCCCTCCCAAAACAAAGTTATGAATCATAGCACGCCATTCATCAGAAAACCCTTTCATTTTAAGTGTTTGCTGAAGAAATGACCACTTGACTTTATCATAAGCCTTTTCAAAGTCTATTTTGAGTATTACCCCATTAAGCTTTTTCCGATGCAATTCATGAACTGTTTCATGTAAAACCACAACCCCGTCTAGGACATTGTTGGATCCTTTCTGCTTCATTAACTTTTGGCAACAAAATGATCTCTCCAAAATTTAGGCGAAAAATCTCGAGTTGTCCAGCATGTAACGCTTGGAATAACTCAAGCAAGTCCAACTTGATTATCTCCCAAAAATTCTGATAAAACTCAGCAGGAAAACCATCCAGACCTGGCGCCTTGTTGTGTTCCATTTGGAAAACAGCCCTTTTAACCTCTTCCTTAGAGTACTGAGAAGTGAGGTGGATGTTCTCCTCGTCGGAAACTTGCGGGATATCATCCGTCCGTGTTTCATCCATTGAGAAATCACTCTCATCGGATGCACCGAACAAAATTTTATAATATCTCGTGATATAAGATTTGAGTTGCTCATGTCCTTCAATCATGCCCTCATCTTGATTAAGGGAATGAATGAGTTTCTTTCTATGCTTGCCATTTGCAAGGCTATGAAATTATCTCGTATTCGAATATCCCTCCAAAATGAATTGGGCTTTTGATCTCTGGTACCATTTGAGCTCCTCTTCATGGAGAATTCCTGCCATCTCCGCATTGGACTTATTTTTATAGTAAATCTCTTGCGGAGACAGCGGGCGCATTTCCGCTAAAGCCTCAAGCTCGTCTATAATTGTAGACAAACAAAGCTTCTCATTTTTTAGCTGGCCAACCATATGTCTCGCCCATCCACGTAGGTGTTTACGCAATGCGTAAATTTTATTATTCCACCTTTGGATCGGGGTTTGACTGCTGACTGGTCTCTCCCATATCTTTTTAACCATCTCAAAGAATCCTTCCCGATGTAACCAACCTAATTCAAATTTGAATGGTTGCTTACATATTGGTCTAGGATTCCCGGTGGTTATAAGTATAGGAGCATGATCTGACAATGCCTCTATTCGTTCAAGTGCCCGTACCGAGACCATTGGGAATTTATTTTCACAATCTAAGTCCATTGGTACACGGTCCAACTTTTCGTATGTTGGCTCTGGGAGACTATTTGCCCAAGTAAATTGTCTCCCAACCATAGTAACCTCTCGAATCTCCCCCTGCTCTTCTCATGCGCAAACCTCAGCAAATTGAAATCACCACCTATAATTATAGGATATGGATTATCTTTCGCAAGGTTTACTAACTCACAAAGAAAAGCGGGTTTTTGCTCATCTTGGGCTGCTCCATACACGGATACCAGACTCCATGTGAAATTGTCGGCTTTGTTACCAATATGGAGCTTTATGTGAAAGTCACCCTCCGAACAAGCCACATCCATGGTGTCTTTTCTGAAACCAAGTAGTAAGCCCCCAGTTTTACCACGTGGTGGGCGGGATACCCATGTGACACCACCAGATAGGCGGTTAAGTAGACTCACCGAGAAGTTCCGTTTACCAGTTTACGAAATACCCACAAAATCCAATCTATGATCCCTGATGGAATCAGCGATGCGTGCATGTTTAGCCAAGTCCTGAATACCTCTGCTATTAGCAAACATGCCATTCACCGGGAAACAATTGGGGATGTGGGTATTTTTGTCTTTTTCCGTGGCGTTATTTTATTATTCTTCTTGGAGGAGTTAGCTTTAGATTTCCGGTCAGATACTTTAAGATCATATAATGAACTTTGCATCGCCTCATCCAAGCCCCCCTCGGTGAACTCCCCCACTATATTCGCGAGGAGCTGGACATCAAGAGTGTCATGTAGCTCCTCTTCAACCGGGTGGGGGGTGAACGACTTACACGAAACTTTTGGAGTGACTGTTAACTGGTCATATTCCAAATCTCTCAATGTTTTAGTCGATAATGCAATGCTGTTAAAATTGCTTCCCAAAGAAACTTCTACACTATTCAACTTCGCAGTAATATTTGAATTTGAAAATGCAAGGAAAGACTTTGGATTTTTATCCATACCAGCATTGTCGAGGTTCTGTTCTGCCTTGCGCCGCATCGCTTTCACCATCGAATCCTCGTCAAGGTGAGAAGACCCGTCCACAGCCATGACGTGTCTCCCGCTCCTCCTCAACGGTGTCGACCCCGAGGTTAACGGTGGCGAGGTAAAGTCAACCCCAGGTGTGACCACCTCCGCACGCGCCGTGTCCTGCGCCGCGGGTATGAGACAATCCGCTTCTCCTCTGTCCGTACCAGCGAAGCCGGAAATCGTTAGAAAAAGGCAACCCTTCGCGAAGGTCGTTTCTCCTCCGCTGCGCTGCTGCCAAGTGTCGTGTTTTCGTTTGCTGTCCCTCCCCACTTTTTGTCCGCGCGTGACAAGTGTCAGTTTCTTGTTTGTTCGCTTTAGAGGGAATTGCGGGTCCGCAACCTTTCGCGGGTAGCGGGTTGGTCGTACCCGTTAGCTGGTGCGGTTAGTCCTTTTCCCTTCTTCCCTGTTTTCTTTCATATCCGATTAGAAATTTCGAAATATCGAGAGATCTGTTAATCGGATTTTCGAACGGTTTTCATTTTTGAGCTCCTCGCGTTGAGATCTTAAAAAGTAGATCCCTTGTCTTTTTGTTTCATAACTTTTTGTTTTCGTACTTCCGGGTTTACATGGTTTGTACAACCTTCTGTGCGTTCTTTATACTCTCTTCATCCTGATTCTTCGTCGTCTATTTTCCCTTTTTCTCTTTTTCAGGAACAGATTTAAACCAATGTAGTTACTAAATTTCTCATTTGTTTTTTTTCCTTTGTTATTTTCGGGCAGGGAGTTTTCAGGGGTAGTTAAGGGAGGGAGGTAGCAACTTTCAATCAAAATATGATGAAACTTTCAATAACAGCTGAACTTTAAAAATATGCGAGTCTGTTCAGGATGTACAGTCACATCATGCGAGTCTGTACAGGATTGTAATTCTTTGCTGTACAACTATTTTCTGTCCTGGTGTTAGCACCTACTCCTTCTTCGTACACCATTTTATTCTCTCATGTCCATGGGCTAAGCGGTGTCCGTACGTTCCACCCGCCCTGTGCTGTACAATCCCGAATAACTTATCTTCGTTTGTAATGCGTGTACGTCGATTTTCGTTCTCCTGTACAGACTCTCATGCGAGTATGTACTGGAAGTTTTGTCTTTCCGGTACATCTCTTTCATGTCCTGGTGTTTGCACCTTCTCCTTCTTCGTACACAAATTTATTTCTCCTGTACATGGCTTAAGCGGTGGCGTACGTTCCCCGCGCCCTGTCCTGTACAACCCCGAATAACAAAGTCGCAAGGCTATAGTTTGTACGACCGTGATCGTTCTCCTGTACATCCCCCTCATGCGAGTCTGTACAGGTTTCTAAGCCTTTTCTGTACAATTATTTCTGGACCTGGTGTTAGCACCTTCTCCTTCTTCGTACACCAATTTATTATCTCCTGTACATAGGCTAAGCGGTGGCCGTACGTTCCAGCCGCCCTGTGTTGTACAACCCCGAATTAACATAGACGCGAAGCAAAAGTTTCCCAACCTAGGGTTAGCATCCCCCTCTTTCTTCGTTCACCCATAATATTTCCTGTTCATCCTCTTATCGGTGGCCGTACATATCAAAGAATTAAAATTTCGTACGGTCGTGCTTGTTTTCCTGTACGTCGTGTTGATTCGTGTTCGTACATGAAGTGTCGTCTATTCTGTACATCAGTCTACTAACCTGGTGTTAGCACCGACTCCATGTTCGTACACAAATTTCTTCTTTCCTGTACTTTTACTTATAGGTGTCTGTACGTTCCGCTCGCCGTGACCTGTACAATATGATAACATATATTCTGTGATAACATCCAGTAAATAATTCCTTGAATGATCGTTTAAGTGTGTGAAATACACATATTGTGTGTTTAAATATTGTAGCTTACATATTTCTCAATAGGTGCAGTAATATTTTTCGAAACTATTTGCCATATTTAACTATTGCTTTTCTTTCTATTTATCTTGTCATACTTCCTTCTTCTTTCCTCTTTATCACTCTATCTTGTCATTTTATTCTCCTCTTTGTCAGCTGTTTGCCTTGCATTAATTTTTTTACAGTTTGTAATGATTGTATTGATTTGTAAGCAAGAAAGAAAAAAATGTTGCTAGATATCTTTGTTACAGCATTATGAACTTTTTACCTGTTTCTTGGTGTTCCAAATAGCAAGAAATTGAATCCAGTACATACCCTTCCATCGTTTTGATTCCATGATCCTCTGTCTCTGTACGTGTTTTGTGTTGTTGAAGTATTTTGGTTCTGCTGTGGCTGCTGCTGTTGTTGCTGATTGTTTTGTGTTTGCTGACTGTTTTCTCTGTGTTTAAGAGCCTCTGTTTCAGCTTTTAGGGTAGGGCATGATGTCCTAATGTGCCCTGACGCTTTGCAATGGCCGCACTTCCTTTGCTTGGATTTTTCTGAACCAGGTTTAGGTCTGTTTCCTCTGTTTGTGTTTTTTCTAGTTGTTATCGGCGGATCATGAAGCCTGTCATCCTCGTTGTTGTTTTCTTCATTTTCCTGTTCGTTTTCTTGTCCTGCCAGCGCTGCCATTACTCTTGATTGCATATCCTGCATACATTCCCTCATTACCTTGTATGCTCTTTCCACTGGGCATGTCAGGTTGCATAATTCTGCCATGCTGCTCATGGTGCCTGCAACCTTATAGTTTCCTCTGTGTTGCTATCACCCTCAGAAGCTCCTAATGTTTCTATTTCAATCTCTATATCTTTCCTCCATCTTCTAATTACAAAACTGTCTGGCAAGTCTGTTATTCCAAGGTGCACTAGTGCTTTTAAAACATGGCAACACTGTATTCCATCCCTCTGCATTTTCTTGCAACTGCAGCTGAAAACCTTGTACTCCTGGTCGTGATACACATCAAAATGTTTCCTTCGAAACTCCATTTTGTCGTAACTGCTCACTCTCACGAGATTTATTTGGCCTGGAAGTATTCCGTGTACTGCAAAAGCTGTGTTGTTCGTTAATTTAGTCTGGAACTTTAGGAAAATGTCATGGGTGTACACCTCAAGAGCTTGCCTCTCGAACGGATTGTGTGTAATTGTTTTCGCTGTTTTAAGTGTTGACTTCAACTTCTTCTTGTCCAGAGCTGACAAACACTTATCTTGGATAACTTCGTACTGCTCGAGGAACTTTGTTATTGTGTCTGAGTTCCTACTGTAGCATTTCCACATGTTGTGTGTACTCTCGCTTCTTCCTGTGCTTGATGAAAATGGATAGAACTTGTCCATGAAATAAGCTGGAACCCATCTGTCCCTTATTCTGTACAGCTTAGTTAGATGCTTCTCTCCTGCAGCGCCATATTCTTCTATGACATGGTTCCATGCTTGTTCCAATTCTTCTGGAGTGTAGGCATTCTTCGCTGCAAACCTCAATTGTTCTGAACAGTTTGGGTGTGTTGCGAAGAAGGAAGCTTCCTTCTGGCTCATCTTCGTTACAATATGGTAGTAGCAGTTCCTATGCGTTGTGTTTGGCAGTACTTCTTTGATAGCTCTCTTCATAGCTTTCTCTTGGTCCGTTATTATCGTTTGTGGCTCCTTTCCTCCCATTGCTTCAACAAATGTCTCGAGGACCCACTTGAATGAAACAATCTTTTCATCTTTCAGTAGCGCTACGCCAAAGAGCACAGTTGCCCCGTGATTGTTCACTCCGACTATGGGAACAAACGGCAGGTTATACTTGTTTGTGCTGAATGTTGTGTCAAATGATATGTATTCTCCAAACATCTTATAGTTCATGACACACATAGCATCCATCCAGAAAATGCTTCTAACCCTTTTCTGCTCATCCTTTTCAATTGCGTAATAGAACCCATGCACTTTTTTCTGGAGCGTCTTAAAACGCTCTATGCAGTCGTCAATATCGTGGTCCTTCTCAATCACATTTTGTTGACACTGTAAGTTGCTCAGATCTGTTGCATCAAAAGGTATGTTGCGGAAACTCCCTCTGATCTTTCTGAAGATTAGCATTGTCTTTCTAGGTGGCAGACGGCCCATTTGTAGAAGCTGAATCAGCTTTCTATCTAGGTCTGTCATCCTTTTGTGGCAATGCGAGAACCTGGTCAGGTAGTCAGTTGGTTCCAGTGGATGGTTGTGTTGGAGGTTCACTTTTTTGGTAAACCAACCATTCTGACTCTTATGAACCATTATATTTGCACCACATCCAGTCTTCACTAGAGAGGTTGTTCTCCTTGTCTTGGTAGGTTTGACATCCATTTTAGTCTCCCCTTGTTTGTTGCATGTGAAGAACTGCAAGTATATCTCATTGTCCTTCCTTGATCTCTTGCTGCTGAATTTCTTTATTGAGAACCCTGCTTTTCTTGCATACAGAGCGTATCTGTAAAATGCATCTTCCAAAGTTTTGAATCTATCTCCTTGCTTTGGGGTTGGTGCGTTGACAATTTCTTCCACTGCTGGATAGCTGTCTGCATCAAACATCCTGTCCATTTCTTCCTCCATCATGGTTGGTGGTTCAGGGTTTATCGTTGGGTCGTCATCTTGTATACTTTCAGTGTTTTCTTGTTCTTCCTCCGCTTGCTTGCTTTCTTGCTTGTCTTTTGATCCATCACCTTTTGCTGCTGAGCTTTGTGTTCCAACTTTTCTTGGAGAGCTTTCTCCCATTATCTCACCGTGCATAGTGAAATCATTTTCAAGTATTCTTATTGTCTGTCTGTTCTGGTTCTGACCGCTTCTCTGATCATGTGGTGAACAACCCAGTTTTGTTGCAGAACTTTCTGTGTATGGTGTTCTTGTGCCTGCGCTCTCCTCCATCATCTCCTTGTTCTTGTAGCTTCCTTCGTAACTCTGTGTACATTCGTTATGTTAACTACATATTTTTATTTGGTCTGCTGCTGCAGAAGAGTAAGTGGAATTTGGTTATGTTTTATATATTACCTCTTTTCCTTTCCATTCGCTATGGCTGCTATTTTCTGCTTGTAGCCCAACAGAGTAACTTTTAGTGGTGTTCCCATCCTGTTTAAAAATAAAAGAAAGAATCATGTAAAGTACAAGCTATCTGTTCCATGACGTTCAATGCAGATCAATCTCTAGTACAGGCTGTGGATTGCCAGTTGTACAATAATCTAGTACAAAGAATAACATGTTTCTAATGTGCATCATCATGTATTTGCAAAACCAGTTCGTACGAGTTCAAGTTTTTAAATCCCTGGTTTGTTCCACTTTTTATAGATAATCAAGATTTCAATATTTCCAGGAAAAATCAGTTTCAAAGAAGATTGGAGGGGGTGTACACTTGTTAGTCGCGGCCCTGTTGATCATATTGTAGTTTTAGGTACGCACCTTGGTTGGTGTGAAGCAGTTTTCAACTCCACTATAGTCTTCACTTTTGTTGTTTCGAGTCGTCGTTGGTGGTTGATTGTGAAAGCTGATATCCTGTCTGAGTCCATTTGACTTGAAAATCTCCTGGAAATAGCAATGTAAAATAAATCAGTTGCCTTCTGTTTTTTTTTTCTTCTTTTGTAGCTTCCTTCAATTTTCCCTCCAGAAACCATCCGTACCTTGGAAACTTTTGTTTCTCTATACTGTGCAAACACAGCAGAGCAACTGGCAGCAGTGTCCCCATCCTGTTCAAAAATAAAAGAAAGAATCAATAAAAGTTCAAGTTACCAGTTTCACGTCGTTCATGGAAGATTCGTTGCATACTTCCATGCAGAGTAGCCGGCTGGCGATGTCCCCATCCTGTTGAAAAAATAAAAGAAATAATCAGGAAAAGTTCAAGCTACCAGTTCCACGTCGTTCAAAGAAGATCAATGGCTGGTACAGGACTTGAGTTGCTAGTTGTACAATTCTCTATAAGGGCAACATAAAAGTACAGGACATTTAGGGCAAGTTGTAGAAAGAGCATTTGTGTCAGAGTACAAGATATTCAATTCATGACCCATGTTTTTGATGTGCATCTTCATGCATAGCAAAACCAGACCGTTGGAGTTCTAGTTTTATTAAAACCCTGGCTTAATCCACCTTATTTATATAATCATTAGTTTCAATATTTTCAGGAAAATATTAGGTACAGATAAGATTTGTGGGTGGTTGGTTGTATATTTAAGATATGCAGTACCGTTGATCATATTTGTCGATTTAGGTTCTCACCTTGCTCGGTGTGGAGTAATTTTCATCTCCATTGTAGTCTTCACTTTGATTGTTTCGAGCCGTCATTTGTTCTTGATTGTGAAACCTGCTATCCTGTCTGATTCCACTAGTCTTGAAATTCTCCTGGAAATAGAAATGTAAATTAAATTAGCTTCCCTTTTTTATTTTTCTTCTTTTTTATGCTTTCGTCAATTTTCCATCCAGAAATCATGTGCACCTTGGAAACTGGTGGTTCTCTATATTTGGTTATCCCAGCAGAGTAACTTGTAGTGGTGTTCCCATCCTGTACAAAAATAAAAGGAAGTTTCAGGTGAAGTTCAAGATACCAGATCGACATCGTTCAAGGAAGATCAATAGCTAGTACAGGTCATTGTCTGCCAGTTGTACAATTCTCTAGAAGGGCAACATAAAAGTTAATGGCTTTTAATGGAAGTTGTACATAGAGGTTTTGTGACGGAGTTCAAGATTTTCAAGACATAATCCATGTTTCTGATGTGCATCAACTTGTATAGCAAAGCCATTTTGGTTGAGTACAAGTTTTATTAATCCCCTGGTTTAATCCACCTTATAATAGATAATCAATAGTTCAAATTTTCCAGAAACCATGCGCACCTTGGAAACTGTTGGTTCTCTGTATTGGGTTATCCCAGCAGAGTATCTTGCAGTAGCGACCCCATTCTGTTAAAAAGTAAAAGAAAGGTTCGGGTTAAGTACAAGCTTTCAGTTTCCACATCGTTCAAGATAGCTAATACGCAAGTACAGTACAATCATTGCAAATTGTATGAGCAAGCATGGTCGGAGAGTTCATAGTGTTCAAAGCAAGTCTCCTGTCTATGTTGTACAGAAAGATGTTTAGAAATCATTGTATTGTGCAACTGCAAAGCTACCAGGTTCGTGGTGTACAAGAAACTAGAAGGGCAACATAAAAAGTTCAGGACATTTAGGGCAAGTTGTAGAAAGAGCATATGTGTCGTAGTACAAGATATTCAATTCATGACCCATGGTTCTGATGTGCATCTTCACGCATAGCAAAACTAGACAGTTGGAGATCTAGTTTTATTAAAATCCTGGCTTAATCCACCTTATATATATAATCAAGAGATTCAATATTTTCAGGAAAATATTAGGTACAGAGAAGATATGTGGGTGGTGGGTGGTATATTTAAGATATGCAGTACCGTTGATCATATTGTCGATTTAGGTTCTCACCTTGCTCGTTGTGGAGTAATTTTCATCTCCAATGTAGTCTTCACTTTGATTGTTTCGAGCCGTCATTTGTTCTTGATTGTGAAACCTGCTATCCTGTCTGATTCCACTAGTCTTGAAATTCTCCTGGAAATAGAAATGTAAATTAAATTAGCTTCCCTTTTTTATTTTTCTTCTTTTTTATGCTTTCGTCAATTTTCCATCCAGAAATCATGTGCACCTTGGAAACTGGTGGTTCTCTATATTTGGTTATCCTAGCAGAGTAACTTGTAGTGGTATTCCCATCCTGTACAAAAATAAAAGAAAGTTTCAGGTGAAGTTCAAGATACCAGTTCGACGTCGTTCAAGGAAGATCAATAGCTAGTACAGGTCATTGTATGCCAGTTTTACAATTCTCTAGAAGGGCAACATAAAAGTTCATGGCTTTTAATGGAAGTTGTACAAAGAGGTTATGTGACGGAGTTCAAGATTTTCAAGTCATAATCCTTGTTTCTGATGTGCATCAACTTGTATAGCAAAGCCATATTGTTGGAGTACAAGTTTTAATAAACCCCTGGTTTAATCCACCTTATAATAGATAATCAATAGTTCAAATTTTCCAGAAAACATGCGCACCTTGGAAACTGTTGGTTCTCCGTATTGCGTTATCCCAGCAGAGTAACTTGCAGTAGCGTCCCCATTCTGTTAAAAAATAAAAGAAAGGATCGGGTTAAGTTCAAGCTTCCAGTTTATACATCGTTCAACGTAGTTAGTTCGCAAGTACAGTACAACCATTGCAAATTGTACGAGCAAGCATGGTCGGAGAGTACATAGTGTTCAAAGCAGGACTCCTGTCTATGTTGTACACATAGATGTTTAGAAATCATTATAGTGTGCAACTGCATAGCTACCAGGTTCGTGGTGTACAAGAATCTAGAAGGGTAACATAAAATATTCAGGTCATGTAATGCTAGTTGTACAACTATTATATCTGACAAAGTACAAAGTTTTTCAAGTCATACCATGTTCGTTGGTGTATGCGACAGATTTGTTGAAGTGTAGATTGTTGCTGAATTTGTTGATGCTGTTTCTTTCCTCATTTTTTTCCTTGAATTTTTTTCATCCACTGTATTGTCTAGTGGATGTTTATTGCCAGTGGTACACTCTCCTGTTTGCCACACTTTTTCTTTCTTTACCCCTACCAAGGCTCGTCTCAGGTGAGATTGTTGTACCTCTCTGATGGATTCTATGAGCGTAGTAGTTTGATCTGTATATTTCCTTGCTCTCTTGTCGCGCCATCTTTTAGAAATTAACTGCAATTGAAACAACACATTGTATCATTAACTCACGGTTGCTAGTATGGTGTGACACCATTCTTTTCGTTTTGTTCTTTACCATTCTTATTATTGATCCCATCTCTTCTCTCGTTGGTAGCCTCCTCATCTCTGGTGGTGGGTTGCTTTGTATAAGATTTCCGTTGTTCTGTTCATTCATCTTATCTAGCATCCTCGCTGCCCTGTATTCAACAAGAAAAACCATATTAAGAATAAACCAATTTACGTAATACTCAGGAGTTAATAGGTTTAGTTAGACCCAAAAGATAAATCATGTTGATCAATCACCAGTTAGGTTGGCATCTGGTGGCTCATGGCAGTGGCGGAGGCATACCACTCAGGGATACTGGGTAGAAACTAATAACAATGCACGACAACTAGCTTTTGCCCCTGCCTAATCACTATCTTTAAGCTAATTCTCAAGGAATAGCTGCAGGAACAGCCCGGGCAGCTGCCCGCGGTCACCTCCTCCTAGTGAAGATGAGCGCCCCCAAAGGACGCTGGTCGAGCGCCATCGATATGTTCGTCTACAACGCCGCGGCCGAGCCCCATCTCTGTCGAGGCTCCACCTCACTGCCCGTTGGATAACCCCAAGCGTCAAACCACCGGAAGGCGTGTGTGATCTCGAGCTCGAGGAAAGAGGAGGAAGTCGGAGATAGTCGACGACGCAAGAAAATAGCAGCTCGTAGGGAGATTGACTACTGCCTAGCTTGTAGCGAGCTTTCTTAACAAACAAATTAGTCGTCGATGCAGCTATCGGTGAGCTATTTGCCGGCATGCTCCGGCTGTTTATATTCAATCGGAGATAAAATCCGGTTCTCAGAGATCAAGATTGAAGTTAGGACGAACCTATCGCCGAGGTCGAGGAGGAATTACGAAGAGGACGAGGTTTTCTCTATGAGATTTCGGCGATCGCCTTCGCCGCCTGGGTTTCTCTTGTGTGGTTTTGAAATTTGAATCTATCAAAGGGGTGAGTGGTGAGAGAAGGGAAAGCTTTGGAAAGGTACATATATTTCTCGATCTCTTACAGGTGGGGCCAACTTTCTCTGCGTCTTCTGTTCCGCCCCCTTCTCCTCCCTTACGTGTGGGTCCATCTTCTTCCTCTCGATTCCTTTCCTTTCGTTTCTTTTCTTTCCATTTTCTCCGGCAGCTCACCTCTTTTCTCCTCATTTCTTCTAGGTTCTAGGGTTCGTCCGCCACATTGGAGTGAGGGTTCGTCCGTCAGTTTGGAGAGAGGGTTCGTCCGTCAGATTCGTCAGATTGGAGAGAGGTTTCGACCGTCAGTTTGGGGATAGGGTTTTCGCCAACCTGGATCAGTCGAGTTCGTGTGATGAGGATCTGTTGTTTGATTCATGTCCTCAGTGGATAGATTCGCCTTCATGTTCAGTCGAAGGATCTGAGATAGTTACGCAGGATTATATGGTCGCAGACCAGCTAGAAAAAGAGCGTGTTAGGATTCTGGACAAGACTTTTGCCTTTCAACTGTCTGTCGTGGAGTACAGAAACAGAAAATCTAGGTTTGCTTCTTCCATTATATCTGAAACCATTGTGTGATTCAGGATAATAGCCATATTTGTACTAGATAAGAGTGTAGTTTGTACATGCTGCCCTTCAACTTTTGTACATCTGAACTTAGACTGTTATTAGTGATCCTTGTCCATGGTAATTTATGGTTGTACTATCTCCCTCCTTTCCACGTACAACAAAAAATGAGTGGTTGTACTTCTCTGTCTGGATTCTTTGTTAACTTGTGGTTACTCATTCAAGTTTTATAAATTTGTTGTTTCCCCTGTTTTAAGTTTATTGATCCAATCTTAATTCTTCTCTTGTTGACAGGGCAAGTACTATGTCTGGCTCTAAATTTGAGTTGACTACTAAATTTAGTCTTCCAAAGTTCTTGTCTGTCCGGCGTTCTCTATGTGGCAAGCGAGAGAAGCTTGTCAATGATATTGGTCAAGGCTCTCTTTTAGGTCTGTGTCTTGAAGAGTTGCCCAGAGACCTTGTCATCTGGATCGTTCGACATTTCAACCCACGGAAGAATACTGTCGAGTTTCCTGATGGTTCAAGCTTTCGCCTTAACTCGATGTGTACTCACAAGGTTCTAGGCGTCCCCATCGGTGGCCGTTTAATTCCTAACAGGTGCAGTGAGGAATTCAGGGTAGCAATCAGAGAGAAGACAAAATGTGTTGGCCAGTTGCCCTCCATCAACGAGTTGATTGAGATTCTAAAAACTGATTTAGATGATGCTGATTTCCAGATGTATAGGATGATGTTCAACATTACTGTCTTCCTCTGCCCCACCACATATGAGTGTGTCAGCCCGGAATACCTATCCGCACTGGAAGGTCCAACTGAAGAGATAGCTTCTTACGACTGGTCCAGCGTTGTTTTCTGGAAGCTCTCAAAGTGTGTTGAAACTTTTATCAACAATGGCTTCTCTGGAGCTTTGGGTGGTTGCCTTCTTGTTCCTCTGGTCAGTAGTTTTGAGCTGGACATATGGAGTAGTTCTTATTCTTAAGTTCATATCAACCAAAGTTCTCTAATTTTTATTCCCTTGTGATCATTTTCTACTAGGTGACATATCTTGATCATCTGAACTCTGAAGCTGCGAAGCTTTCGAGAGTTGTCCCGCGGATCAGTGTATGGGACAATGAAACAGTCAAACTCTATCGGGCGCTTGATTTGATATGTGAAGAAGACGGAACATTCGGTGGACTATCTGTAAGTTTATGTGCTATCTGATTACCTATAATCTTTGGCTGTAACTTTTTTGTTTTGTTTTGTTTTATTTTTCTTATATATTTTTTTCTATGTTTGTCACAGTTGAAGGATACCAAGCATACTGTTTACTATGAGGGTGTTCGTCCAGATTTTCCGCTGGATGATGATGTGCGACATGACCTTGGTTCTTCCCTGAGCTCGTTCGTTGGAGCTGGACATAATTTTCTGGTATGTAGTCGTATTCATCTAGGATGGTATCGATTTGATGGATCTGGTTATTTTCGTGGATGGTCTCCTGCCCGTCTTGCTTGTTCAGCTTTTCTTTGATTTTGTTCACCAAGTCTTGTGATCCCGTACAATATTTGAATTTGTTCATCGAGTCTTGTGTTCCTGAGCAACTGTTTTCTCTTCTACGTACAATATGAACATCAGGTTTTTCTTTATAGATGTACACAACGACTCTCGGTCCTGTAGGCCGTGTGATCGCATTAGCATTCGTTTCTTATTCAGCTTTTCCCTTGTAGTTGTATGTGAGTTCAGGTGTTCAAATTCAAGCTGACCTTCAATTTTGTACATCTTGTTTTGACGTTTCTCTACTGATGCTTGTTTTGTTTGAGTGCATCCACAATTTAATTTCCTAGTTGTACAACTGGACTTATGTTCCCGTACTACCAATGTTTGATCTTTCATTTGCATGCCCTGTTCAACTAAACTTTCTTGTTTTTGTACTATAGGCAATGGATGATCTGAAGGGAATTCTCGGGGGTATGTACACGGACATATTATGTGCTATCCGGCCTGTAGTTGACAAGAGTCTATGTAAATTTTTGGAAATCGTAATCTCAAGTGAAAAGTTGCGTAGCAACTCGTCAGACAAGGGCAACCAAGATAGTTCCGCAAGGATCGAGCCACTGAGTCAGCCTGATTCATCTGATGGAAAATTGGAGGATAGGATTATTCCACTAAGTCAGACAGTCCATGAGCAGATCAGGTTGTTACAGGAGGTAATAAAGGTTGATTGCGAGTACAGTCCCAATGTTCTCTACATAGAATTCCTCCAGAACCTTAAGAATTATCTAGACCGTGTTGTTGATGTTCTTCCAGATACGCTTCCATTCCAATCAGCGATGGATGAATGCATCCATTGTGCAGAGCTAAACACTCCCCGTGTTTGTGACTCTTGCAAGGGCAAGGGTGTATCAAGCTCTGAAGTTGTTTGCAAACCTTTTGTTGAAGGTGAAAAGGTTGAAACCTTTTTGAAAGCCGCAGATTTGAATCTCGTGTCCTTATCTGAAAAAGACTTGGGTGTAGCAAACATCATTGGAAAAGGGGAGTCAAGCTCTGAAGTTGCTTGCAATCCTATTGGAGGAGTTGGATCGAATGTCTCACTTACATCTGAAAAGGGCAAGGGTGAATCAAGCTCTGAAGTTGTTTGCAAACCTTTTGGTGAAAGTGAAAAGGTTGAAACTTTTTTGAAAGCTGCAGACTTGAATCTCGTGTCCTTATGTGAAAAGGACTTGGGTGAAGCAAAAGTCATTGGAAAAGGGGAGTCAAGCTCTGAAGTTGCTTGCAATCCTATTGGTGGAGCTGGATCGAATGTCTCACTTGCATCTGAAAAGGGCAAGGGTGAATCAAGCTCTGAAGTTGTTTGCAAACCTTTTGGTGAAGGGGAAAAGGTTGAAACATTTTTGAAAGCTGCAGACTTGAATCTCGTGTCCTTATCTGAAAAGGACTTGGGTGTAGCAAAAGTCATTGGAAAAGGGGAGTCAAGCTCTGAAATTGCTTGCAATCCTATTGGTGGAGCTGGATCGAATGTCTCACTTGCATCTGAAAAGGGCAAGGGTGAATCAAGCTCTGAAATTATTTCCAAACCTTTTGGTGAAGGTGAAAAGGTTGAAACATTTTTGAAAGCTGCAGACTTGAATCTCGTGTCCTTATCTGAAAAGGACTTGGGTGTAGCAAAAGTCATTGGAAAAGGGGAGTCAAGCTCTGAAGTTGCTTGCAATCCTATTGGTGGAGCTGGATCGAATGTCTCACTTGCATCTGAAAATGGCAAGGGTGTAGAAAACGATATTGGAAAAGATGTGTCATCTTATAGAGCCTCGGAGATAGTGGCAGAGGAAGGATCTATTTTCCTTGATGAGTCCAAACTCTCAGAAAATCAGGCTGTAGGTTTATCTGGTTCGAAAAGATACTTTCCGCCAATTGTAGATCCAGAATCTGTGAAGAAGACGAGGGTTGATGAGACAGGGAAGGATTTGTTCTTTGAGAACTCAATTTTTTCAGACTTTGATAGATCCTTGGATAGTATTGAGGTGTGGGAGAGAATAGATAAAATTGAAGAAAGCTGCCAGGTCGGGGGTTTCATTTTCTGATTCTACTAGGTTTCCTTTGTCCCAAGATCCAAGCTCACTGAGGATGAAAGAAGCTGTCTGCAGTTTTCAGCAGAACCCTTCTCCCGTTGCAAACAACTCGTTCCAACCCTCAGTTGATGGACCCTCCTATAGGCATTCCAGCTTCATTCGTGAAAATCAATCCAGAACGCCAATCGCTTGTCCAAGGGTTGTTAACTTCTCAGACCCGCCTGTGTCGCATATGTATTCACAGTCGCCTCCCGCAACTGGTGTGATGGATTGCAGAGGACAAACTAGCCATCCTGGAATGCAGAGAATGGATAATTTTAGACACTCTCCAGGTACAATGGCGAATTCTTTTTGTGGCGTTGCTAGACCTGGGTTTGGAGCATCAGCTGGTGCAACAGGTTTTATGTACAGCAGCCCGGACCCATGCGCAAGGCTTTTCTCCCAGAATCCATGTGTTTCCCGGCCAAACATCGACAACTTTTGTTCCCAAGGATTTTATCCGCACTCACGTTCAGCCCCGTCGTCTAGCACGAGGATGGACCATTCTCTTGTTAATCTTATGGGTTCAGGCAACAGTTGTAACAATCGGTTTGCTGCTTGTGTTAGCTTCCGTCCAACTGACAGTGGTCCTTCTTCGTCTTACGGGCACCAGAACCACCAAAACTTCAACAATTGTCAGCAAGGTTTCAATGCTGATCACTCTTCAGGATCTGGTAGCCGTTTTTCTGGGATTGGAAGCCATTCATCAGCAAACTCAGGAACTGGTTATCATCCAACGATTGACTCTGTTGTTCTTAGTGTGGAAAACGCCGTTACAACTGATAACAAAACAGAACTAATCGTGAGAGAATCGACAGAGAAAGAAGTTTTGGTGTTGGAATGGATTAATAAATACTTGCCAGCGAAATTTGCCAGAAGGTACTATAAGTGTATTTTCAATTTCTATCGATACTTTAATTGTCTTGGTGTTCATTTTAACAATGAATTTACTTTCTTATTGTACAGTCCAAGAATAGTAAAGATTAACAAAAGATACGTTGTGCATCGTAATTTTGGCCTTTCTATGCAAGTTGGTGGTTACGTTCATGGATATGTCATGGATGTTTTTACTGAAACTTTGATGCAAGAGCAATATGACAACACTGAACACTATGATCAGCGTCGACCAAGATTTTTAAAGTACATGATGAACCATGAAGCTGCGGTGCGTTTTTTTAGCTTATTTAGTGCTGTATATTTATGTTGTTTTGTTTTCTTTTTTCTGTTTTCTCATCATTTATTTATTTATTTGTCAGACACTGTTCGCGACCGTTGATGCAGATGTTGAGAGGTTAAAAAAAGTGATCAGCGAGCCAATCATGCCTGCCAGGATGATTTTTTTTTCTGCTGTGAGTTCAATTATTCTGCAGTGCTGCCACTCTCCTGCTTTTGCGTGCTCTCTGTATTCATGCTTCTGTTTATTTTCAGTCTTATATTCCAGTTATAGAAGAGAAGTTTTGGGTCCTTATTGTTGCCAATTTTCAACGTCAATGTTTTGAGACGTACTGCCCTACAACAACGCCCAAGATGTTGATAGAATTGCAGGAGTTGTAATTGCAAACTTCAAGCGCGCCCATCACGGGGCCTACCATTCTCACCCATTCAGTGCCCATAACATGCAGATTAAGCCTGTGCAAATCGTGACAGATGATTCTAATGAGTAGGATTTCTCATATTACATTTTTGTTGCTGAATTTTCCTTTTTACTTGTGCAGCATTTTGTGATGAAGTTTACTTGCTTCTTCTTCCGCTATTTTTATACTCTGCTGAAACAGGAATGACGCTGGCATTATTGTAATGGCGATTTTACGTCGCCATAATGGAGACTTCCCATATTTTATTAGAGCCGTAAGCTATCATTTTTTAACCTTCTGTCTCTCTCTCTTTTTCAACATTATAAATTGCTGATTAACATTTTTTGTGTGCAGAACAACGTAAAGAAGCTCCGTGAACAAATTGCCTACTACATGCTTACGTTCTCGCACAACACCTTTTGCCCGAGTGGTGTCAAGGACATTATTGCGAGACAATTGTAATGGAACAACAATCTGATTAACACTGAAGTGCTACTCTTCAAATAAATCTTCTTGTTACCGTTTTGTACTATGGATGGTTTTGTAATGATAAGTTTTTATAGTAACTGGGATGAAAGAAAACAGTGGGTTAGTATGGATTAAAAGAATGCTCTTTTCTAATGTTTCGTGTTTGTGCTATCTCTGATGTCAAATGTCTACAACGTCTTAGTCTCCGCAGTAATATCATTCATACACCCACGTACAAACACTTGCAACCAACTGTACACAGTGAGAAAAATTGACGTACGCCGAGATATTCATTTACGTACATGGAAAAATTAACGGTTGTACGTCCAACCTGTGTGCTGATGGAACCCACTGCGAGTGTGTTTACATGTTCTGTTTCAAATCGCGTGTGTACCCGACAAAACACGATTGTAGGCACAACGTGGGGGCTATTAGGAGATGAGCTAATAGGTTTCCTGGTTGAACAAGCAAGGAATAATAGAAGTTCGTTCCTGAATAGCAAGTTTGATGTACGTAAATCCCGTGTGGTGCTCTGCCAATGTGTTTACAGTTTGTGCAGGCAATTCTGATGCACGTGTACACGCGCAGCTGACACCATGTACACCCGATGAGAAAACGTTGCACGCACTCAGAAATCTGCAGGACTGTGGTGACCTTCATGCAACCATTTTCACTCGCCAGTCACCACCAGTCGCCACCGGTCACCTCAATAGGTTATTTTTTGTACGATCTCAACTGAACTGGTGAACAAGGTAATAATAATGGGTGAGTAACAGAATGGGGGATAACAGATAGTTCACTTATCTACTGAATAATGCAGGAAGATATAAAGTACATCGGCACCTTTCAGGTGGAACAAATTCTGTCTGAAGGGGTGTACACAAAACAAAGTAGGACAACATAATTTCTTATTCGCAAACCTCTTCCATTCTTAAGAATCACATAACTAAATATCACTTTTAGAATCTCTTGAATAATCCAGATGAATAAACTTTGTTCTGTTACAGGATCCGTACTTATAAATTAACAAGTTCACTCTTGGGCACAAGACATTCACCATAGACATATATATATATAACAAGCAGACTTTGAACAGATATCAGATGTTTCCAGAAGAGCTTTACTCTTCATCAGACGAGACAATAGTTACTTCATTCACTTTTCCAGGAAGAGAAGTCTCGATGTCGATGAACCAGCGGCGTGCATTGTTTCTTCGAGCCTGGTCAGTCACAAACGATTTCCTGGACTCAATGATGCCGAGGGGAAGCTCATTCTGGATGCTGGTGTCATGTCCTTCGTTCACAGAGTTGCGGGGACGGCTGTCTCTTTCGATAGTGTCTTCTGAATCATCACTTGCAAACGCGGAACGACGGTCAGACATCCTCTGTGCTTGGGCGGCTGGGTCCTCATGTGTCCCAAGAGGAGCCAACGATTGAAAAATAACTAGCTGTAGCAATTCAATCTCATCAAAATCATTGTCTGCCGGTGTGACCTCCTCTTCATCGACCAGAAATAAACCTGTTGCCATAGGCTGCAAACCATGCTCCTTGTGGTCTTCCACTTCCTCCTGATCCATGCAACCATCATCGACCACCTCTCCAACCACGGCGTCTTCTTCATCTTCAGTTTTCTTCTCAGAAATCTCTAGGTTTCCATCAAAGCCATGGACATCAGATGCGAATGTTGCTTCACACTCAATTTCATGCTCCACCATGCTAGCCTCCTCCTCATCCAAGTCGATTGCGGCAACCTGGTTACCACGCTCTAAATCAGCCTCTACCGGCCCTTTCTGGATCAGATCTGACCTTGGATCCATGTCATGCTGGTCGTGTAGCGGAGCCTCATCAACAACTAGCACATGACGGCGGCGACGGTAATACCTCGTGGAAGCCGACAAATAAACCATCCTAAAGAAACTAGAGAAGCTTCTGAGTTTCTCGGGGACCCTCCTGGTTAGAGGAGCTCGAACGTACCGATGGTCCCGAGCGGCGTAACCGGCGGCTATGCGGCCAACCATGGCGACAAACCCGGCGGCTAAGCGGCCAAGCTCACTGACGGCAAAGGAGACGACTTGGAGAGGGCTGCGGTGAGGTCGTGTCTAGCTTTGATATATGTTGTTAACAGACAGGTAAAAATATATTTAAGTATGCGAACTAGTAGAAATAGCAAAGAGGTCATCTCTTGACAATATTTGTACTTTTTCCTCTGTGCGATCTGTACATCACGGTCAGCTTGCTTTCGTACAAACCCCTATGATTGTGCTGTACAACCAGGATACCCATTCGCTGAACTACAAATAGCACAGTCGTCGTACGAACAACCTTTTGATCATTCTGAGTACATGCGCTCATTCGTTTTCCATACAAGATTCTCATCCTACTTTGTACAACCTGAAATCTCCTTCGTATGGACTAGCATTAGCACACAGGTTGAACGTCCAAACATTTTGCAACCTATTTTCACCTTCTTATTTGATTTCTCACAAACCACATAGCCTATACAGTACGACATGGTTCCTCATTTGCTCAACTTCCATATGAACTTGTTCGTACAACGGTTTTGGTCCTAGTGTACATTCTGTCACTCGCGCTCGTACAAAGGTATAGGATCGCTCTGTACAACCATTTTCACTCGACAGTCGCCACCGGTCACCTCAATACAGTTATCACCGCCCACTCGGGATCCTGCGGCCCTCGAGCTGCGCCGTTTGGTGTGCAAGGGCAGGATCTCATCCGCTATAACTTAGTCGGAAAACTTGCCAAAAAAAAAAGGAAAACCCCCAAACCCCCGATATATTCCCTGGTGTTCCTTCTTCCTCGCTGCCGATTCAGTTGAAAACCAGCTCTTCTTCCTTCTTCCTCGCTGCCTATTCAGTTGGAGTTCCGCCGCCCAGCGCCCACTCATCCTCCTCAAGCCTACACCTCCAGAAACCATTCTAGCTCTTCTTCCTTCTTCCTCGCTCGCGAATGAATCAGTTAGAGATACTCGTGGATAGATTGGGAGTAGTTCCAACGACCACCCTCGCAATACGGCAACAACCTCCCCGTCCCGTTGGTTGATCCTCCCTCTATATATTCAGCTCCCCTGACCCCGTCGTTCCGCTCTCATCACCACCCTCGTCCCGATAAAAAAAAACCACGCGCCGACCACCCTCGCCCCGCAAACAAAAACCCCGACGTTCCGCTCTCAGCGCCGCCATGTCGAAGCGCAGGGCTGTAGATTCTGATGGGTGGCTATGTGGGAGGTACTTCAACGTTGGGGAGACCACCACGGACCCAAGGTACCGCCAGGATTGGGGATGGGGGGAACCTTGATCCCGCAAGCGTTTGTAATATCACAAGCAGCATGGACATCATGACTGCATGTCGCACCAGTCGCGCCTTTCCTGGCTTTCGCGAAGGGATGCGTCAAGACACGAACCATCCTTACAACATGCCGGGTCTCCTTCACATGGAAGATGGTGATGAACAGGCTTTTGAACCGTCGGTGAGTTCTCCCTCGGTTTTTTCAATGTTGGCATTCCATGAATTGTTTGCACAATCTGGAATAGGAGTGGTTTAGGTTAGGAGTTCATCTGAAGCTGTTTAATTCTGAGCCAATTCTATCTGAATCTGTAATACTCATATCCGATCTAGCTGCAGATTCTTGAATAGATCTACGTTTATTGAACTGCCCTAGTTTGTACCTTATGACATGCTTACTACCATTATACCTCAGATTGAATCTCTTTGATAGAGCATAGAATCGAGTAGTCTCTTTTTTTTTGCTTGTACAACCGCTCAGGTACGGTCGTTCATACTAGTTCACCTTGAGTGTACAACCTTAAAAACCCATAGTCTGTGTTACCAAAATCATAACAATGAACATCTGAGGTAGGATAGAACCTGCAACCTTTTGATGTTTCCACGTACAATCTGGGAGGTGTGGTCGTACATATCGGTGCACTTAGGTTATACAACATGATAACCGAGTGATATATTACCATTAAGACTATCTGATAATGGCAATAATAAAAACCGAACTAGCTGTAGATTCTTGGATAGGTCTATGTTTGTTGAACAGCTATACATTATATCTTTCAGTTGCTTTCTTACTACCATTATAACACCCACAACCTAGTGTCTCTGAGATAGAGCATAGATGCGAACACGTGCAATTTTGGCATGCCTTGTACAACCGGTCAGGTCTGGTCGTACATACAAGAATATCTTGTTTTTTCAACCTGAAAAACTCACAGTCTGTGTTGCCAGTAAACGTAACAATGATCATCTTTGGTATGATTTATCGTACAATTTCTTGTTAACTCCACGTACAAACTGAGAGATGTCGACGTACAGATCGTTACACTTATGATGTACGAAAAAGAACAACATGTGATATATTACCATCAAGACTATCTGATCGTTACAACCTGTAAACCCTCTGCTGACACTCAATTAGATAATTCTTTTTGCCCCAGATGTAGGTTGCAATATTTTTTATTTCCATATACAACCGGACACTATTGTTTGTACTGACCAATATATATGATTTGTGCCACCAGTACAGCCTAGGTTGTAACAAATTTTATGCTGTTAAATTGTTGACATACAGACCGTTGTTTATGATCATCTGCTGTTAAATTAACAAATTTGAACTTAAATCTTGTAGGACGAGATAAGCACTAAAATTATGATCTTGGATAAGGGCGATGTCCCGGCGTTGGTTCGCGCGGAGGAGGGAACTGGCAGACAGTACTGGGTCGGGGGAGTTGAAGAGTGGATTATGATGATTAATATTGCAGATCCTTGCAGCTGGGTTCTGTCAAACGTATACAGAGCAATTAAGTTCAGAATGCCATCGTTAGAAGTGTCCGACTTATCTCATTACTGAGGTTGGCTGGCAAACGACCCATTCACTTTCATCTACAATGGGGCAAAAATAATGCTCCAAGAGGTTCAGTTCCCTCGAAGGCCCTACCAGATCAACGATGAGTGGCGCTGCGATGCGATAGCTGTGTTTGACAAAGCCATCGCAATCATCTGCTGGCCGGAAGACAAGGCATGGACATTCCTGCCCCACACAGACCTACGTCCATCGACGTACGTGGATGCCGTGGGTGGTTACCCAACCTCGGATTACCGGAGCTTTGGCCGCGTATACGCGGTAACTAAACCCCATGGCAATGTGTATGTCTGGGAACCGTTCGTATGGGGTAAGTCTAGATAAAAACTTCAGAGTTATATGTATTGCTTATATGAGTATATTTTAATTTACTGTTTAATTTCCTGCTGAGATTCATTTTTACTGTTGTTGTGTATATCAGTCAATATTTTTCCTTTAATAGCAACTAACTCAGAGTAAACTCATAGGTACGCACGCAGCGCCGTGACTCATCCAGCCCCCAATATTTGAAGACGCAGCCGAAGGAGGCCCTGCTTCTCGAAACTGGTTCCTGGTACAAGATCGATTTGATCTTCTGTGGATCCAGATCAGTGGCTCTTCAGCGACGTCTCGCGGACCATCGAAGGTTATGGGGAGAAGATTATACTCTTACCCAGACCGCCGATGCGACGTTTTCAAGCGGGATGCAAATGAGTACCACAATGACGCTGTTGCAGTAGAGTGGTCAAGAATAGACAGCTTCGATGGCCTTGCTCTATTTGTGGGTGTCAACACTCCATTTTTCTTAAAGCCCCCTGACTCTGCTATTGCTGCTGTTGCCGCCGAGGAAGCGGAAGCTGCTGCTGCTGCTGTTGCTGGTGGTGGTGACGAAGTAGGAGAAGAGCCTGTTGGTGTTGCTGCTGGTGATGGTTATGAAGAAGGAGAAGGGCCTGCTAGTGTTGTTGCTGCTGATGGTGATGATGCTGGAGCTGAGGATGGAGAAGTTCAGGATGGTGAGGAGGCTGGTGATGATGATGAACAGCCTCCTGGGGGTGAAGATGAACAGCCTGCTGTTGTTGAAGAGGTTCCCCAAAAGGAGCCAGTGTTCAGGCCTGACTGCTTGTATGCTTCTCATCCAAGCGTGTTTGACTTCGACGATCAGCAAGAACCAACCTGGAGCCGCATGCACGTCCGTGGGGGGGCTGCAATTGGGGGATCGCTGGGCATAAGGAGATATCACGGAGATGAAATTAGAGGCGAGGCACCAATGTGGTTCGTTCCATCGCTGCCACCCAGTCCTAACTGATGCAGCCTGGACCCCAATTTGCCACTTCCATCTATCTACCTTATCCTATCAGTGTGTGAATCTATTTCTCTTTAAATTTTATTGAGTGATTTGTTTAAGACAATGTTTATGTTAATTATGCGTGGGGTGACGGTTTTTATAATTTGGTTGTTTATGTTTTTTTTCAATTTTATGTTATGGGTCAGTGAGAATGTCATTTTTTCCCTTATACTGCCTTCTAAACAATTACTCCCTCTGTCCTCAAAATAATTGTCTCAATGTTTATGTTTATGTAGTAACTGGAATGAAAGAACAGTGAGTTAGTATGGATTAAAAGAATGCACTATCTAATTTTTCGAGTTTGTGTTATCACTGTTGCTAAACGTCTACAACGACTTAGCCTCTGCAGTACTGTCATTTCAATCACCCACGTACAAATACATATAACCAACTGTACACGGTGAGAAAAATGGCCGTACGCGGAGATATACAACTGTACGCGGAGATGTTCATGGAAATATTATCGGATGAGGGTGTACTGTATGTATTTAAAAGTAGTTCAACCTCTTGTTTCAGGGTTGTACATGACTGTATTCCAGGAAGTACAAATGCCAATTAAACCCTGTTTACGAGACTGCCCCACTATCAAATCATTCACCTACGAACAAACACATATAACCAACTGTACACGGTGAGCAAAATGGCCGTACGCCGAGATATATAAATATGTTCCATGAAAACATTATCGGATGAGGGTGTACTGGATGTATTAGAAAGTAGTTCAACCTCTTGTTTCAGAGTTGTACATGTCTGTATTCCAGGAAGTACAAATGCCAATTAAATCCCGTTTACGAGACTGCCCCACCACGCACCCTCTCCATCACGCCCGGGTGCCTAGCTTATTTTGAAAACTCGAAGAGGGAAACTACTCAATAGCAGCAAAGGGGATTGGTTCATCGGAGGAACCGCTGCGCGCCATCAGAACCGACGCCACCATCTCTGTCGACGTCGACCCATCTCCGTCGTCGCCGACGCTGCCATCTCCGTCGCCGCCGTCCTCACTATACCCGACGGCGCCCTCGTCGCCAACCCGGCCGCCACAAATCTCCGTCGCCTTTGCCTACCCCGCCGCAGCCATCTCCGTCGCCGCCAACTCGGTCGCCAACTCCGACGCCGGGTCGTCGTGATCTCCGTCGCCACCGTCGTCACCAACTCCGACACCGGCAACTCCGTCGCCGCCATTTCCGACGCCTCCAACTCCGTCACCTTCGTCACGGCTTCTTAATCTTCAACATCATCGGGGACATCGGGGAAATCGGAGCCGAAAAGAGGTGGAGGAGTCAATCGGAGCCGTGAGGAGGAGAAGAAGGCTGTTGCCGGATGTCTTCCTCCAAGAAAAAAACAGGTGAAGACAACCCTTGTTCTTAACCCTTCCGAAACCCTAGATAAATTGATAGTTAATCCGGGGTTTACCATCTGGGGAAAATTGGTGCCTCCACCGTTACGCCGCATGGTGCCGTTTGACTGTCATCGACTCATCGGAGCCGTCCAGGACTCCAGGTGTGACCGATGTCGTCCCCACTGGGCGCCCAGCGCCGTGCGCGTATTCCTTGTGCCTTCTAGCGTAAACGCTAGGATGGATGAACAGGCATTAGATACATGGTCTATTCTTCTAGTATTGTGACTGGGATCAATGCATGCCTAGTCTTGACGGCTTCTATAGTGTCTAAGCTTAAAGCTTCTACGGAGTATTGTTGTACGATCTATCCAGTTAAGGTGTACGTGATGGATGAACCAGCAGCAGCGCAAACGCCGAGGGACGTGTTTTGGTTCAGCGTGCCTGTTGATCTGCTGCTCCAGGAGGCGGCGCGTGAGCTGACACAGCGTCGTCGCGTGAATTGATCCGGACGCGCTGGTGAGAGGCGCAGGTAAGCCGTACGCGTGAGATTGAATGGATGACTCAGGGGTTGGTGCGCACACATGAGATCTGATCGAACTAACTTTTTTAGGTGATCTCTAATTGATCAGGGGCTGGTATAATTTTACTTTTAGATCCCTATTCGGTATTTGTTTTGCTTTTCATTCTGTATTGGGTATTTTACTAATATACACTCAACTTTAGATACATAATCCAAGGTCAGTCAAGTTTTGGGTAAATAACCAATTTTCCCTACCATCTGGTCTCAGGTGATTTTGCAAATTCCCCGACTAGCCAGAAGATTGCTGAAACAATTCGTGATTTGAAGTCTTTTGAGGCTCAGGATGATTCCCCGTCAGGAAAAAAACCTGAAATGGTTTACAAACGGTCTAAAACTCGGAAGTCTGCAGACAGTAAAATGTTGCAGGGAGGGACCAAGAAAATAAGAAAGGCTGCTGCAGACGATGGGGAAAAAGGAAAATCAGATAAGAGATTTCTCAGGAGTTCGCCAGCCAGATCCAAGGCAGAAACTACTGGAAGAAATGGGGCAGGTGAACATAAAAGAGATAAACAAATAGAAGAAGAACAAGATAAGGATGAAGAGCAAGGAGAGGAAGAGGACAAAGAAGAAGAGGAGAAGCAAGATGAAGTAGACAGCGACTATGCTGCCGAAAATGATGAAGAATCCCCACACGGAAAATATAGCCAGATTGTGCTTCATGACTCTCAGACTGCTAATCCTCAAGTGGCTGCAAAACCAAAGAGACCCAAAGCGTCAAGGAAAAATCTAGTCCTAGTGGATGAGGAAAACCAGTCTCCTTATGATTTCCAGAGCCAACAATCGGTTTCAGTGGTAAAGAAAGCATATGAACAATTAGAAAAGGTTCCATCCTGGTTAGAGAGTGTCAATGCTGCAGGGTTCGGTGCTTTCCGTACCACTGATATATCCACGTCAATGAACAAGAACTGTATGGGTTTCTGCATGAAGACTCTCAACACCCATACAATGACAATGGAATTTGGCAACAACAAAGAGATAGAGGTTAACCGGTATAATATTCACTTGTAGACTGGACTGCCAAATGGGGAACAGACAGCCCCAAGACCGACAAGAAAAAGGGCGCAAGATAAAGAAGAAGTTGTGAAGTTGAAGAGTGAACTACAGATAACGATGGGGAATAAGGGTGAGATAACAATAAAGTCCCTTCTAGAAAAGCTGGGTACGTTGGTAGACGATGAACTGAAAGCACCTGAACCTGGAAGGAAAAACACTGCTCTCAAAGTATTCTACCTAATCTTCTTCAACAAGATATTATGCCCCGGATCTTCAGCACGCCTGATGAGAGAACTTGGAATGGTTGAGGGTCTGCAGTTCGATAAAATGATACAAATGGACTACTGCCAAATTGTTGTGGACGAGATTCAAAGAGCAGCGGAGGAATGGCAAAACAATACAAAAAGGACTAAGTGGACGTATCTATAAGGCTTCACCCTTGGACCAATGCTGATGTACTTAGATTCGCTGATATGTGACAACCTAGCCGAAATGACTACTAGATCTCCTAGAATATCCTATCTGAAAACAGCTAATCTAGAAAGAATTGCACAGCTTGATTGCAGAAAGGATGAAGATGGGATTCAATTTGGCAATATTAAAGTGAGTATTCCTTCTCCTACTTCTTTGTCAGATTGTAGTTGATTTACTTCTCCTTTACGATCCCTTTTTTGTGAGAACTTTTTTTGGACTGACAAAGAAAATAACTGGATTTTCAGGCCTGGAAAGAACAGGCACAACGAGTATTCAAAACTTACAAAGATCATGAGGCAGCAGAAAAAGAAGCTAGAAAATACAAGGCCTTAGCCATCTTTCGTGCTACAGATGGGGATTCTTCAACCCAAGTAGTGCCCCTGGAATCAAGGAAGAGGAAATTGGTTGATGGTGACCAAGAATGCAAAGAGGATGTACTGGGAAGGATTGAACAAAATTTGCAGGAGGTGGTTCGACTGGCAGAAATAATACCAACATCTGGTGAAATCATAGGAGACAACAACAAAAAACCTAAGGATGCATTTGCTCAAGATTCCTTAGGGAAGAGATAAGTATAAAAACATTTATAAGCCAGACAAGCAATCTCATCGAGATGCTTCGCAACTTTGCCAAAGACCAGGAGTACACAGTGAATGAAAACATGGCTGTGCCGTCTCACAATACAACAAAACAAGTGCGGTTTGATCAGGAAACCGCAGGCTGTTCCAACCAAGACGAGCATAGAAATGAAAAGAAGAACAAGAAAAAGAAAAAGTTGAAGAAACAGCCACCTGCTAAAAAAATTGATGAACAAGTGGTCGATCCATCGTCAGCGGTTCAAGAGACAGAAACACTGGCAGGCAAACCAGTAGAAATTTTAGGTGAAAATGTTTGACCGGCTAAATTTTAAATGGGCACTGAACAATTGCGACAATGATTTGAGTGATTCAATTGTCGTTGATTCTTATTTTTCAGGAACAAGCAAATCAAATCCCACAACTGGAGAAACAGCTGACGAACTTAAAGTGAGTGATTGGGTGACTACTTCTGGCGAGGTAATCTTCTCCCACCAATATCCGTATTTATTTACGCCGTAGGATCGAACCAGCATCTGAGCTTGATCAACAGGCCTTGCGTTCCCGTTCTACCAGATGGGTGTTCTCTGTTTATTCTATCGCAAGTTCATCATGTTTATACTTTTTTGTAGGATAAAGCAGACGAGACCCAATGTCAGCTAAAGGAAGGAGAAGCACAAAATAAGCCTAAGGATGCAACTCCTGCTAAACAGTTACTCGAAGAACAAGATCATCGCTCTCCGGAGAAAGATGATGAGACAACTCCTGCTAAGGATGGCGACGGAGAAAACAAGCTGGACAATAAAACTGCTGATCTAGAGGAGAATCATCAACAGGATAAGGATCCTAAAAACAAGACATGCAAGAACAAATAGAATCAAAATTTTATTTCTACAATCTCAGAATTACTAAATAGCTAATATAAAGTTCTTTTGATTTCTTATACAACAGACGCCGAGAGTCTGAAATTTGCGGACAGTGTAATTGTCTATCCACAAGAGGACGACGAACATGATCAACAAAAACAAATAGGTAACAAACTACTGCACATAAATGAATATAAAAATAGACCAGTATAGTCCATCAAATATTTAGTTGCATCTTTCTTTTCAATTTCCATTCAAGGCTGTGGGAAAGAAAATACAGGAGAATTAAGGGCAAGCATTGAAAGCGAAAATAATACCAAAGAGGAAAAAAGGAATCAGGTAAGATGTTCTTTTTCGATTTTATTTATGCTTTTTACATCAAAAATAAAAAACAAACTGTCGTCTCAATTCCATTACGTCAAAATTTAATCCAGGAAACAACCGGACAGATAGCAGAGGCTACACAAGAAAGAGGCCAAGAAAGTGACAATCCTCAACCGGAAAAACCAGAAGAACCCAACTCATCGAGGGAAATACAACAGGTGGAAGAACAATAAGTAGAAAAGGCCCAACCAAGTCCTTTCGAAGACATAGGCAAGTAGAACTATGTTGGGCCATGCAGACAACAAGAAAATCGAGGGATCATGTATATTTCTCATGCTGTACTGGAAATGTACTTCATGGGAGGTTGCAATCTTTCCTGCCATTCGCATTTTGTAGTCCTTTTACTCAAGGACAACATCTATAAATAAAGAGAAGACTTTTGAGCAGCCAAGTAAAGGCCACTCTCAAACTACATTTTATTTTCCCAATTATTCATGCTGGATTGAAGACAAAAAAGGAAAGTCCATGTATCTCATATCTGCTGCACTGATTTTAAGCTCATATTAGTTCAAACTTAATTATCACTTGATTGAATCTTTGAATCTCTTATCGCCGGTGCACTGGATTTGTTCTATTGTAGGTACTAGGGAACCTGAAGAAGATTCTGGAGAAAAAAGAAAAGAAGAACGTGCACACGAAGAAATGGAAACATTGGAGGGAGTGATAGAGAAGCTGCATAGCGATATTTGCACAGAACAGCATACAAAAGAAAAAATGTAAGCAAACAACCAAAAAATTTGACCGAGGTACTTGTTAGGGATAAATGCATTTGATTTTTTTACCGATTGTTTTGATTAAATACAACAGGGAGGAAACATTTGTCGTACATGGCGACGAAGTAAATGAAGAAACCATAGTGAATCTTGGAACTCTTGCAAGATCATTTAAAGATCTATCTGGTCTTGATTCACGTGTAGCAAACATAATAATTGAAAGAATCCGAGAAAAAGCACAAGAAACAAAAACCCTGATAGTTCCACTGTTCACGCTTGTGAGTACAATTATCTGCATCAGTTTAATTATGATTTAAACTTCATCATAATATGAGAAAAAAATGATCGCACTTAAATTTCCTCAGATGAGAGTAACAAAGAGAGTGGATTTGACAAAGAAAGCTCTGAAACGACTACTCAAAGCGATGGATCCAAACAACCCAGACCGTTTTCTGAAGGGATACAATTTGGTACGATAAATTCACATCAATGATCTATTTTTTTCCTCTGATTTTTTAATGTTGTTTTGCTCCTGGAATGGATAATAAGATTTACTGGAATGCTGATTATTCACAGATAAAGATCCCGTGCATGTATGAGCCTGATAAAGTGGGAGAAATTGCCCATTTCTTCACGATAACGTTGAACGTAAAGAGAAAAAGATTCGAACTACTGGATTCCTTAGGAGGAAAAAGATACGAGCTGTTCTTCTTCAGAATGGTGGGAGTTCTTAAGGAATTATGGAGACTTGCAGTAAAGGAAAGCGGCAACGAGCTATCGCCGCCAAGCATAGACGACTTTAAGTGCTACAAGATTTATGTTCCAGACCAAGGAGAGACGTAAGAGTCTTAAAAAAACAAAATATTATTTAACAACAGAAAACAAAGTTGGATACCATTGATTGACAGCTTTTTTAATCTGGATGTTTAATGCAGGTTAAATTGTGGATTTCACATGGTCTTAATCTTAATGCACTGGACTGGGAGATCGTTGGTCAAGTTTGACAGTTCGGATATTCTCCAAGTCAGAAAAAAATACTACACATACTCATGACATGGAAAACTTTGAAGATAGACTTCAGCCTGATTGGTTATAACAAAGGTAAATTGAGTTGTTAATGATCATGCTTCATTCACTTACTATATTTCATTCCCTAACACCATATGATATGTCCTTTTCTTTGAAGCAAAAACTATATAGATAGCAAGGTTTTATACCCTCTATCTAATCTACTTTTTATGTATATTAGTGGAAATACATTGCACTGGGTTCCTTCTTAAATCATGATGGAGTGGATAAGTAACATATAATTAAAATAATGTCAGGGAGATATGTACAATCACGCATGAGGGGGTTGTACAGGAATACGATAATTGCCGTACGAAAATTTTGATAATGAAAGAAAAATTATTCGGAGGGAGCGAGGAACGTACGGCCACCTCTAAGTGCATGTACAGGGAAGTGAAAATAGTGGTTCGAAGGAGGGGGAACTCGCATGAGGGGGGATGTACAGGAAGAAATATAGAGGTCGTACGAAAATTTAAATCGGAGATATGTTATTCGGGTTGAACAGGACAGGGCGCGTAGGACGTACGGCCAACGCTAAGTGGTTGAACAGGAAAGCTAAAAATGGGTCAACGAAGGAGGGGGAGCTACCCCCAGGACATGAAAGGGTTGTACAATATAGACGAACAAGCTTGCACGGTCCCGCAAGAGGGGTTTGAACAGGAGAACGAACACGTGTGCTTTATGATAGTTCAACTGTTAATTGCTGAAGTTTTATAATATTTTGATTGATAGTTGCTACCTCCCCCTCCCACAATATAAGTTGTTGTGCTTATGATAGTTCCCCTGAACTCTCCCTGCCCTACAATATATTGTCTATATAGTATGGTATATATCTCATTTGGACAAAATAAATTAAAACCAATTTTCTGTTATCCTCATTTGTTCTTAGATAAATACTCAAAAATTCCCTTACAATAACAAATCCAATATGAATGCAAATATGAATCCTGGTGACACTTACAGTTTTTTTTATATATAATTCCTGACAACCCTAATTTCAATTGTGTAGATTACTTGCACAAGTTTCCAGAATTAAGTCATCTGCTCCCAGACATGAAGATCCATCCAGAAGCAAAGTTAATGGAGGAGATTGAAAAAACCCCTCAAATAAGCATAAGAGAAAGGACGAGTACAGACAACTATGTCCTTCACAAACAAATGCAACACAAGGTAGTTGTGGTGATTGATCAAGCTGACATCGAAGATAACAGGCAGAAGCAACTGAGCATGGAGTACAGGAGGACAAAAAGGAGAGACGAGGATGGACCTCAGGAAGAAGTAACCGAAAAAGAAGAACCGAAGAAACCAGATAAACAAGCGACAACGAGAAGAGATACCCCACAGATGCAGCTCCTCCCTGCTCCTAACTACGCAGTACCAACGGAAAATCAACAACCTAGAGGTTACGCAGTAACACCTGATCGTTATAGGGCTCTTCAACAAATATCAGAAGACTCGCAGTCCCCAGAGGTTCAGAAAAGGAAGAAAGGCGTTAACTCTGCAGACAAGGTCTGTCAGGCGTGAGGCCGATTGCACCTGCAAACAAGGTCTGCGAGGAAGTTGCTGAATATCGTCCACTCGTATTTAAAAATAGCAACCTAGCAAAGAAGGTGATGGATGTCATATTCGGACATGAGACAAGAGGAAAGATTGCAGGGTGAGAAGTTTGAATTGAAAAAACTGCCTCAAAAACTACTACTATAAACGTATGCTATGAAAACTAACAACACTGACCGTTTTGCAGAGATCTCCTGTTCGAAGCAAAACATCTTAAATTCCCTGAAAATGGTCTCACGTTTTCTCTGAATGGCCAGCACATCCAAGATTTGTTCGGTCCTAGCAGTTGCATCGAATGTCAGGTAATGGATTACATCATTGATGACTGGAACAGAACATCCGAACTATACAGGACAGGAGAACGCATTATGCTGACACCGGATTTTATAAAGGTAAGTCCTCGTTACCATGGAAAACAACCAAACTGCAAATTTCACAGATAATTGTTTATAGAATGAAACAAAATATCTCACTAGAAAACCTATCTCCAAAGGATGTGATTCAAGTTTTTGAATCGACAGCAGATTTGGTAGAAATGGAGAGACAAAAAGCTGAAATGAAATCTGGCAAAGTTCAAACAAAGGACGAGATGGTAAAGGGGTTTGCCATGGACAATGCAATGAAAATGTTTGACAGACACGTAAGAAGGAACAAAAGCTTGCTTCAAGCAAAATTGGTAATTTTTCTGATCAATGATTTTTTTCCGTAATCTTGTCAGTCGTTGTACAATAAGAACTTTCATGGACTGCAAAACTATTTACTACCTAGTTGAACAGAAGATAACTCGATCCTGAACCACTATAAACCGTAATATTGAACGTCGTGGGATCGCATTAGCAATCGTGCTTGTTCAGATTTGCCGTGGGATTCACCAGTTCAGATAAACCAGTTCAAGTGGTACCTCTGTATTGTACAACATGATAAGCCATTCATGCACTACTCTCCTACCACTACATGCACATAAACTTTTAATGAACCTACTACTACTCCGATAGCCTGTACAGCTACTCTTCCTGGTTGAACAACAGGTATTGGGTTCCCGTACAACAATCGTCTAAACTACTGCGTCAGTAAAATATTTTGCACAGCTATTTTCTTTGTATATGTACACCAGGTCCGGTGAACCTGTACAACCTGACTCTTTTAATTTGTACGCCCTATGATATGCCTTTCTGGTCTTGATTACCAACACTTACAACTCTATATTTGTACTCATAACAGATACTTCTACCTTATTCCAAATGCAACCATTACTGCCTGTACATAATGAATAGATACAAAAAGTCAGTTCAAGTAATTGACTCAAGGAAATACAAACCTAGGGATGTGCGCTCATACAACTCCTTCAACTATGACCTAATGAAGATTGTAAGTTCTGAACTCTCACATATTATTTTTCAACTACATGATTATTATTTCTGTTTGAAAAAGTATTGATGAAATGAGCTCAAATTATATTAAAACATATGTGCAGAATGGAACTAGTACTAAAGGAAAAGTACGGAGAGGCTGCATACAAAGCAAGCAAACAGCCAGATTGGGTTCAACTGGCTAAAAAAAACAGAGGATCAAAGTCCCTTGCCAAGGGGTCAACGAGTGTGGCTTCTACATGCTGCGGTACGCCTACCATTTTGATGGACATCAAATGATTTACGACAAACCAGAGAACAGGATGAAATACAAAAAAATTGTGGACGAAGATGTAAGCAAGCTCGGTTGCAATGTTATTTTTAATTTGAACAACAATAAATCTGAACTCATGTTTTTGTGATCTTACAGCCAAACTCAAATGAATGGAAGGCGGAGTACTTGTACACCATGTTGTTCAGCTCGCACAACATGGCACAATTGCCAAAAGAGATCGAGGAATTTGCTCCACCGGACTACAGGAGTAAGAGTTGACAATCTGTAAAATAAATCTATTTTTTTGCCTAGCAACCAAGATTAACTATTCAACAAACTTATTAATAATGGACTAATAACATAAGCACTATTTTGTTTCCAGAACACATCAAAATAATCAGGAATGACACTGAAGACATAGGAACATCAGAAAGAAATGAAGCTGGGACTCGGAATTCGTAGAGAACAGGGATTGCCAATCTCAGATATGTCTTTAGAGAACATATTATAGTCATACATGTATAATATAGACCATTATCGATTTCCTGTACAACCCCAACATGTGTGTCCGAACAAGTATGAACATCTACCAAGTACAACACTATACTGCCCTGGAGTGCACCCCCCCCCTCCTACTTAGAACACCCATGATATATTCCTTGTACACGACCTAGCGATGGCCGTACGATCCACGCGCACTTTTCTGTACAACCCGGAAAACGTATGTCCGATTCAAAATTTCGTACGACAACTATCTTTCTTCCTGTACGACGACATCAAGCGTGTTCGTACAGGAAGGTCCGACCATCATGCACATCGTTTTCCTATCCTGGGGATAGCACTCGCTTTTTCTTCCTGTACAACACCCTCATGCGACAGTACAACCATGATCGAAATCCTGTACATCCCTATCGTGCGAGATCGTACAGGAAGGTGCGTCTATCCTGTACAGCTCTTTCCTATCCTGGGGATAGCAGCCGCTTTTTCTTCCTGTACAACACCCTTTTTTGGGTCCGTACAAGCAAGTTCGTCTATACTGTGCAACCCTTTCCTGACCTGGGGATAGCATTCCCCTCTTTCTTCGTTCACCCATGGAATTTTTCCTGTACAACCATTTAGCGGTGACCGTACGATCCTCGCGCATTGACATGTACAACCCGAATGAAATATCGCTGAATCAGAGATTCGTACAACCATGATCGAAATCCTGTACAGCCCTATCGTGCGAGAACGTACAGGAAGGTGCGTCTATCCTGTGCAACTCTTTCCTAACCTGGGGATAGCACCCGTTTTTTCTTCCGGTACAACACCCTTTTTTGGGTCCGTACAAGCAAGATCGTCTATACTGTGAAACTCTTACCTGAGCGGGTGCTGACCTGGGGATAACATTCCCCTCTTCCTTCGAACACCAATGGAATTTTTCCTGTACAACCACTTAGCGGTGGCCGTACGATCCTCACGCATTGACTTGTACAACCCGAATCAAATATCACCGAATACAAGATTCGTACAAGCATGATCGAAATCGCGTACATCCCTAACGTTCTAGATCGTACAGGAAGGTGCGTCTATACTGTACAACTCTTTGCTGACCTGGGGTTAGCACCCGCTATTTCTTCCTGTACAACACCCTTATTTGGGTCCGTACAAGCAAGTTCTTCTATAATGTACAACTTTTTCCTGACCTGGGGATAGCATTCCCCTCTTTCTTCGAACACCATTGGAATTTTCCTGTACAACCACTTAGCGGTGTCCGTACGATCCTCGCGCATATGACATGTACAACCCGAATCAAATATCGCAGAATCAAAGATTCGTACAACCATGATCGAAATCCTGTACAGCCCTTTCGAGCGAGATCGTACAGAAAGGTGTGTCTATCCTGTACAACTCTTTGCTGACCTGGGGTTAGCACCCGCTATTTCTTCTTGTACAACACCCTTATTAGGGTCCGTACAAGCAAGTTCTTCTATACTGTACAACTTTTTCCTGACCTGGGGATAACATTCACCTCTTTTTTCGAACACCATTGGAATTTTTCCTGTACAACCACTTAGCGGTGGCCGTATGATCCTCGCGCATTGACTTGTACAACTCGAATCAAATATCGCAGAATCAAAGATTCGTACAACCATGATCAAAATCCTGTACAGCCCTATCGTGCGAGATAGTACAGAAATGTGCGTCTATCCTTTACAACTATTTGCTGACATGGGGTTAGCACCCGCTATTTCTTCCTGTACAACACCATTATTTGGGTCCGTACAAGCAAGTTATTCTATACTGTACAACTTTTTCCTGACCTGGGGATAGCATTCCCCTCTTTCTTCGAACACCAATGGAATTTTTCCTGTACAACCACTTAGCGGTGGCCGTACGATCCTCGCGCATTGACTTGTACAACCCGAATCAAATATCGCAGATTCAAAGATTCGTACAAGCATGATCGAAATCCCGTACAGCCCTATCGTGCGAGATCGTACAGAAAGGTGCGTCTATCTTGTATAACTCTTTCCTGACCTGGGGATAGCATTCCCCTCTTTCTTCGAACACCAATGGAATTTTTCCTGTACAACCACTTAGCGGTGACCGTACGATCCTCGCGCATTGACATGTACAACCCGAATCACATATCGCCGAATCAAAGTTTCGTACAACCATGAACGAAATCCTGTACAGACCTATCATGCGAGATCGTACAGGAAGGAGCGTCTATCCTGTACAACTCTAACCTTACCTTGGGGTCACTAATTAGTGGGGCCTGATAAATTGGGGGACCACCTAACTAAACTAACCACCACCATTTCGCAACCTCTGCGGTCTCTCTCCCACGCCGCGCACAACTCCAGGAGCCGAGCAGTCGAGGTTCATCTGGGACCTCCCTTCCCCATCGCCGCCACCTAGATATATCCTCCCGCATCGCCGCCGCCTACAACTAGGCAGCAACGCCGCCGAGATAACCAGAGTTTTGGCTCGGTCTCTCGGAACTCGGAGATCCCTGGGAGCAACGCCGCAACGCCACGGGATCAAGCAGCGGGCGCATCAAAATCCACCGCCCGCAACAACTCCGAACAAATTCAAATCGAACCAGCACATCGGAAAGGACGGACTACACAGCAACAAGCAGGAGCAACAATTCAGAGGTTAGTTTTCTTTAACGCATTTGCAACTTTAAATCTCTGCCACTCAAACAAATAAACAAAGCAATGATCTGCTCGCTAGGGTTGGAAGTAATTTTCCACCAATTCTCAACAAGCCAGGAAGAAAAATTAAGGAAATAACCGCCCAAATAGTTTTTAAATAATTTGAAATCCAGGAGATCCTGAAAGTACCACAAGTTGGACAACAATTTCAAGACGGGTTGAACAACACTTATATGATGATTTTTCATATATGTGAAATATTATATACTATGTACAAATAGGAATCTGAGTAATACTTTTCCTGTTTTTAGATTTCGATGTCTAACTGCTGGCTAAACAATGTTGCAGAGCAAATATATGGACCCTAATCGCACAACAGTTAGCGACGAAGATGAGAAAACCATTTTAGTGGAACCACTGAATGTTTTACCTCCGGATAGTTCCAATGACTCAACAGGCCCCAAAAACGAGCCTCATGCATCGATGAGGAGGAGCGGAAGGAAAAGAAAGCCAGAAAAACAAGATACAGAAGCAACTACTGAGAACACACATGATTAATTGGAACAGAAAACCACAGCGCAAAGAGTCTGGAAAAAGACCAAGAAATCCCGGAAAGATCTTGGCGAGCGCAGGAGCCCTAGATTTAAAAGTACTGCCAAAAGTACTAATTATGTACACCTGAATCCCTCAGAGGAGGAAGAAGATGAAAGTAGCCAGCAAGAAGATTCTAGAGATAGTAATTTTCAAGGGGGGGAAAAGGAGGATGAAGAGGACACAAGTAGCCAGCAACAAGATTGTAGTGATAGTAGCGATGACAACAATAAGAAGGAAAACAATAACATCCTAAAGGTACAATAACACTTTACTCTTAATGTGCTGAATAAACTTACAATACTTATTTTATATGGAATTAAATGCTCATAATAAATGCAGGGGAAAAAAGTGAAAGGAGAAAAGAGGAGGGAGGGCAAAAAACTCAAGAAAAAGGATTCAACGAGGAGAAGAGGAGCAAAAAAGCTGAAAAGAAGCTTGAGAGGTACAACTATCAGATGCTCTCTGACAGAGTTCTACAAATGCGTAGATTTGTTGGATGAAGAACGACACATAAGAAGGCTACGGGATGCAGGACTTGGACCATTCCTAGATGGAAAAGTGAAAGAAAACATTGATCGGTAGCTAGCTTATCGAATCATGGAAAAATTAGATCCAGAAACAATGACATTGGACCTCGGAGTATCAAACAAAGTTATACAAATAACTGCATACGCAATCCATCAATTGTTTGGTCTTCCTCATGGCAACAACACAGCACCCAGACCTTCGGACACCGGCAATGACCATGACTTATTTGACTTGAAGAAAGAGTTGGGATTTAAGAGGAGCGACCAAATCAAAACAGATAAACTTAGGAAACTACTTGAGGAGAATGTGAATGATGAAGGGAAGGATGATAACGTCATAAAAGTTTTTATGCTGGTAATGTGCATGAAGATCATATGTCCAGGAACTTCTGTGCGAGTCTCAAGGGAGGCAACCCTGGTGAAGAACCTGGACTTGAATAATCTGAAAGAAATGGACATCTGTCACTGATTGTTGACGAGCTAAAGAGAGCAGCCATAAACTTCCAGAAAGCAAAGTCAAAAGTAAAGGCAGTAACAGGTTGCGTTGTGGCGTCGTTGCTGATATACTTGGACTGCTGCCTCAAAAGTAACTTATCTGATATGGACAAAAAAACACCCCGCATACACTACTTGGATACAAAAAAGCTTAAGCTGCTTGCAAAAGCAGACAGGGTAACTGAAGGATGTGGCGGTGCAAAATCGTGGGGGTACGGCAACTTACCGGTAAGAGCAAATTCTCAAAATAACTTTCTTGTATCCCGCGCCTATATCTGCAGAATTAAAATGATGAACTAAAATTGAAATTATTGATTGCAGTGGAAAGCACCAAACGACATTGTTTACTACCATGCAAAAACTCCAATGAAGAGAGTAGCCGAATCTCATGAAGAACAAAGGGCAACCAAAAAACAGTTTCAAAAAGGAAGTCCAAGTTGTTCAAAAGAACAATATGAAGGAAGCAGAAGCAAAAGTCCAAATTATACAACATTCGAAGAAATTGATTCTTTGATGACTAGGACGTACGAGGTTTCACTAACAATAGATAAATCACATGCGGACGACGAAGAAGAAAATCTGTTTCTAGATCACTTGCAGCGGAGTACATTCCATCTCAAAGAATCATATACAAACTTCAAGAACATCAGGGAAAAACAAGGCAGGAAAGCTCAGGAAAAGAATCAGACGATCGATCCTGATGAAGATAACAGACCAGCACAAGAAGGTTAGCCTTTCTATAATTTTTGACCTTCCTATTATGCAATATCCAGTTACTAGAAATATTATTTTGTATTAGGAAAAAACTTAAAACATTGAACCTCCACTAATAAAATAAACAATCTAGAGACTGAATTGATTCACAAGAATGATGAAGCCTCAGATTATTTGACCAAGAATCAGCCTGCAACGAAGACTAAAACATCAGGTCTGTAAAACAACAATACAAGATTAACATCTCTATTAGAAATATATATATTTTGGCCTTCAACTCACAAACAATTGATATTGCTTCAGGTCCTGCTGCCAACCAAAGGGAAGAAAAGAGTCCATCACAACAAGGTTGCAATCTATAATATTTTTTTCTTTCCTTTGTTGAAATATACTCCACTCACCCCATATACTCTCCAGGGACAGAAACAACACAGCAGAATGTTGAAACATCGGCTGACTTGCCAGAGGAACAAGCTCCAGAGGCTTCGGAGATGACTAAAACAACAGGTTTGAAAAGCAACAATTTCATGTTAATCTCCTATATTTGAATTTTTCCTGTACAACCACTTAGCGGTGACCGTACGATCCTCGCGCATTGACATGTACAACCCGAATCACATATCGCCGAATCAAAGTTTCGTACAACCATGAACGAAATCCTGTACAGACCTATCATGCGAGATCGTACAGGAAGGAGCGTCTATCCTGTACAACTCTAACCTTACCTTGGGGTCACTAATTAGTGGGGCCTGATAAATTGGGGGTCTCCTATAATTGAATTTTTTTGCTAGCATAAATATAAAGATCAAATGATAATACCTCAGGACATGTTGACAAACTAAGGGAAGAAGACATACCAGAACAACAAGGATGCAATCTATAATATTTTTCATTCCTTTTATTACAATAGCCTTCCTTTTATGTTCTAAGAACTCCCAGAAAACTTTGGGGCACTAACAAAAGAGTTAATAATAGACTCCATTGATCACACAGACAATCGAGATTATGAATCAATACAGCAGATTGTTGAAAAAACACATGGAATGACCAAGAGACAGACAACACAAACAGGTTTGTAACAAATTATCTCAGTTATGATGCCAATATTTCAATTCCACTTCTCTGCAATTTTTATGACACATGACACGCCAATTAAGCCAGGAAATTTGATTTTTTTGTTATTTACAATTAAGGTGAACGTTATTTTTTCAGATGAAGACAGCAATCAACAATTTGAAAAAGGCAAAAAGACAATGGAGGAGACAAAATTGAAGAAAAGAGAAGACATGGACCTGCTTATTCATAAAGAAAGGATAATTGAGGCCACTATGGAAGAGCAGAACTTGTACTGGCAATACGTAGCTCATGGTCGAAAATTTAAGAATACCAAACCATAAACAAAGACACGTAAGACGGACAAGCTTATTTAGAAGAAGAAAAATTAATCAAACAATTACAAGCACATACTAAATACATTTTTTTGGCCTAACTTTTGCAGGCAACCTTTTATTGAGATTGGAGAAGCACACTGCTCATACAAGAATTTCAAAGACTCTCTTAGGCCACGCGAGGAACTGAGCTCCGAGGTCATGGATATATGGCCAGAGGATTTCAATGAAATAGAAGGACAGCTGGCTAACAAAAACAAGCTTATAGTAAAAAAATATGCATTCTCATGCTACCTGGCGGTAAGATCTTTAAAGATTACTACACACTTGGGCCTCTCTATCGAATTTTATTAATTTTACAAATTTCGGTAAAATAAAACAGATGAAACTTATTGTTGATCCAAAAGAATTCAAGTCCAGCAGTTGTATGGGAGCCTTCAAAAGAATAAATAGAAAATTCAACGTTCTAGACGACGACCTCGTAAGATTTGAAAACATTTACCCAATTTTGTTTACCTTCTCCAGTTGCTGATTTTTAACTATAAGACTGTTTTTTTAATGTTGAAATACAGCTGTTCTTCCCAGTGGTGAAAAACAATCACTGAATTGTTTGTTGCTTCAACCTTCTGCGCCAACAGTTCAACATTTTTGATTCCATGAAGTCAGATTATAAAGCAAGCATCCTGGAAAATGAAGCAATGAATATGGTAAGAAGACAACAACCTAGAAACAAAATAACTGATATAGAATATCTAACTATGGATAACAAGACAATGTTTTCGATCAAACAGTTCAGGAATTTCTCAACACTTGTCAAAGACTCTGAAATATCTGGAAAAGACTTTGGAAATTTCAAGCACTTCACTCCTGATCACCCAAAGCAAAGAACAATGTAAGTTTACACCGCCAAAAGTTTGATTTTACAACAATAGAGTTGATGGTGAATGTTAATAAATATTTTGAACTTACAAAAACACAGATTTGATTGTGGCTTCTTCTGCATGCTGTTCATGGAATACTATGATTCAAGAGAAGTGGTGGAATACATATTGGAAAGTATTATTCAGTACCGGAAGATTGTTGCAGCTAGACTAATAAAGAACAGGGACAACAAAGTTGACTTAACAGACATTATGGAGAAGCAGTTGAAGTTTGTGTAGGATGAAAGAATTTATTATCTCGTCCAGAGTGTAAGTTAATGTTCAGGATTGATCGAACTGTCACTCTTAGACATTCTGAACAACCTGAAAGGTGTGAAAGTAGAAACCAGTAGGCAAATAACAATCAACTATGAAAATTTGGCTGTACTACCCGTAGATAATACTATATACAACCTCGAGGGCTTAGATGTACAACAAGAAATACCTGTAGATGTACAGCAAATAAAGCTCAGAACGTACAACAAAACACCTACTAACGTACAACCAGAAATACAGTCATTGCCGAGGCGAAGCCGAGCCGTCAATGGCGAGGCGTAGCCGAGCCGTAGATGCCGAGGCGAAGCCGAGCCGTAGCACACGCTACGACAAATGTGCGCAACGACCAATGCCCCCCTTTCAAGATATTATTATAAGATAACGAGGCGAAGCCGAGCCGTCATTGGCGAGGCGTAGCCGAGCTGTAGCACACGCTACGACAAATGCGCGTAACGACCAATGCCCCACTTTCAAGATATTATTAAAAGAAAACGAGGCGAAGCCGAGCCGTCATTTGCGAGGCGAAGCCGAGCCGTAGCACACGCTACGACCAATGCATTATATTTATATTATTTATATTTATTTTTTATTTTTTATTAAAAGTTTCATTATATTTTGATTGAAAGTTGATACCTCCCTCCCATAACTACCCCTGAAATCTCCCTGTCCGAAAATTACAAAGGGAAAATAACAAATGTTAAAGTTAGTAACTACATTGGTTTAACTCTGTTCCTAAAAAAAGGAAAAAGGGAAATTGGTTGTACAAGAAGGGCAAAACAGGTTGTACACAACTGAAGGACTGGGTTCGAACATAATTGTTATCGGGTCTGGATTGCGGAGTGCGCCCGCTTCGCGAGAAAAGTGAAAAAGGGAAAAACGCCCGCTTGCCTCCGGATTAGCTCCGCGCGCACCACGTGTCGCGAGCGGAGCGCGCCCGCGCGCCCACGTTTCCCTTTGCAAAGGCAACCCTTCTACTAGTCCAACCCAGCGAAGCCACTAGGTGATGTGATCGGAGACGAAACTCCTCCATCCGCTAGGACTCCAGAAGCTGGACCGAACTCCTCCACCTCCAGCAGTTCACTCTCAGGATGCACACCGAACTCATGCGCGAGCGAAACGCTGTTGGGCCGCGCGGTAGGAACAGCGACACCCGTTGGCGGTGGATATGATGTTGCCTGCAGCGACCGTGCCGTGGTGGGCAGGGCCGCTTGAGTAGTCGCCATTAGCTGGACGCTCGCGAGCGGCCTGCAGCATGCCACTGGTTCCCGTAGAGGCGGCGAGCTATGCTTGGCCTGCGTCGTCTCAGCTGAATCCAGCGACTTGAACCACCCCACATTATTAGCGCTGCAAGTTGGGCTGGACCGGAAACTGCTGCATGCGGGAAGTCAACAGTGGCTGCACCTTTTCTTTATGCTTGCTGGCCGACCCTATATTCATAGAAATCTGAGATTTTGTACTGGTGCTAGCCTGTTGTGCTGCGAAGCCACAATTTCCTTGCCCCGTGGTGTCTGTGGGTTTGTGTTGAAGGGTGTTACCGCAAAATCTTTTAGCACACACGGTTCTAACAACCCCAAAGACGCCGTACCCGGTTCAGAAGCATCTGCTTGCGGCATAGGAGTATCAACATCCGCGCCTTTGTATGACCTAGTGTGTCGCGGTTTGTGCGCTGCACATCCTCATAGCCTTTACCCTCATCATCCTGCTCATTCTTTCTCCACATAAAAGGAACAAAATCCGGCTCCGGTACATAATCCGATGCCTCTCTTTTGTAGTGAAAAACATAGCCTTTTAGGAGAACAAAGGCATCAACTTTTACCATCCTGGTATCCCAAACCGCAGGAGTAGACATGGCCACCAAAACTCTCACAGTATTATTCCTTCGTAGAGCTAGGAGGTCAACATCCATAGTCTTCCAAATGAGAGTACCCACAACCTAAATGCCCAGAAAGTGACGAATTAAGTTAGGAACCCCCTGACATGAACCCACGTGGGGGTCAACTCACTCGTGTGCAAAACTTACTCCGTCTTCCATACACTGAAAGAGATCTTGGACTTCTGCATAGGAACACCGAGCTCCAGACCATCTATCCTCTCCAAGTCCGCAAAAGTTGGGAAGTTCACCAAATACGAATTATCCTTATGAGGAATAGCCTCCCAACACCATGAGGACTGAGCTGGGCAAAAACGTGCCACCAAAGTCTGCACAAAATCAGCGGCTACATGATCTCCCTCCACTGACACTGTTGTTGTGAACTCTCTCGATCTCGCTCACTGTCGAAACTGAAAGAGACAACGACACAGGGTTTTGTAGTGTTCAAACTCGCTTATGGCTTTTCTGTTTACAACTCCTACTTATATGCTATGATCGAGGCCACGACCGTTTACTGGATCATGCCATCCCATGACCAGATCGTGTGCTACTGAGATCCTAAAGCTATGGAGCTGGACACACAGACCGCGTCCAAGCCAGCTAATAAAACGCTAACTGAAACTCTAGCTGAACCTGCCTTAACAGAAAGATTTCCAGCCGTTGTCGACAACAGCGTGATACGCTACAGTGGACTTCGACAGCTAAGTTCAGACTTATTCCTTATTCAGAACACAGGCAGGGTTTGATCAACATTTCTCCCCCTCAAACCTGCTTCCACGCGATGATCTTCTGGACACCAACCTTCTTACGCATCTCTCCAAATTTTGATCGCCCAAGAGACTTCGTCAGAATGTGAGCGAGTTGTTCTTCAGTGCAGACATGATCGACATCCATTTCTCCAGCTTCAATCCTCTGACGAGTGTAGTGGAACTTGACATCAATATGCTTGCTTCGTCCATGATGTACTGGGTTCTTGCACAGAGCAATGGCGGACTTGTTGTCCATCCTCAGTAAGAACTTTGGCTGCTCTTCTCCTTTGAGCTCACCAATGAGCCTGTTTAGCCAGACTCCCTGACTTGCTGCAGCTGCTGCTGCGACGTACTCCGCCTCACAAGATGAGACGGCCACCACTCCTTGCTTCTGAGAGGCCCAGGACACAGGATTGTTGCCAACGAAGAACACATAGCTAGATGTGCTTCTTCTGTCATTGTTATCTCCTGCATGATCGCTATCACTGAAGCCAAGCAACCTTGCTGAATTTCCAGCCTTGTAACTGACTCCATAGTCCATTGTACCACTGGCATACTTGAGAATCTGTCTCACAGCTGTCCAGTGCTCCTTTCCTGGTGCCTCCATGTGTCGGCTTACTACTCCAACATCATGAGCAATGTCTGGTCTAGTGTTAACCAGATATCTTAGACTGCCAACCAAGCTTCTGTAAGCTGTTGCATCTACAATTGGGCCATCTCCCCCGAGCTTTGCAAGTTGCAGACGATGCTCCATAGGTGTGCTGCATATGCTGCAGTCACTTAGCCCTGCCTTCTCCAGTATCTTCCCAGCATATGCAGCCTGGCACAAGGTAATCTCACCCTCGCGCTGTTGCACCTCAATCCCGAGATAGTAGCTGAGAATACCTAAATCGCTCATCTCGAACTCCTGCTTCATCTGAAGTTTAAACTTTCTGATTCCTTCTTTGCTAGTGCATGTGATGATTAGATCGTCAACATATACACCGATCAGCAGGAATGAGCTTGAGTCACCTCAACGATACACACCGTGCTCCTGTGGACACCGTGTGAAGCCGAGAGTAGCAAGGGTTGCATCTAACTAGGCGTTCCAGTCTCGAGGTGCCTGACGCAGACGATAAAGTGCCTTTCGCAGCTTCAGAACCTTGCTCGGATCTTTGTCTACTGCATAGCCTGGAGGTTGCTGAACATATACCTCCTTTGTCAGATCACCATTCAGAAATGCAGACTTCACATCCATGTGGTGAACCTCCCACTTCTCATGTGCTGCAAGTGCAAGTAGCAGTCTCACTATCTCCATTCGAGCAACGGGTGCAAACACCTCATCGAAGTCAATGCCTTGTTTCTGCGCATATCCCTTCGCCACCAGCCTGGCCATGTGCTTGATCACGTCTCCAGCAGGATCTCTTTTCACCTTGAAGACCCACTTCATGCCAATTGCACGGTGTCCTCTTGGGAGGGTCGACGTTGACCATGTGTCGTTGTCGTGGATGGATTTGAGTTCAGCTTCCATCGCCGCTCTCCATGCTGGTACAGAGATCGCTTCCTCCACGCTGCCAGGTTCCTTTGCAGTAATGTGCTGCAGGATCTCGTCGCCATCATTGTTGTCTGATATGGCGAGTTGTGAATACCGCGGGTGCGGCTTGAAGATGCCGTGTTGGGCCCGTGTCTCCATTTTGTGCGTGGGCATGGCCACTAGCTGTCGTGGTGCTGCTGCTTGCCTGCCCTCAGTTTCAGTACTGTCTGGGCTCGCCGCATCGTGTGTCGCAGGTGGCGAGTGAGCGGGCGTGCCGCTCCGCGTCGCAGACCCCGGCGACGATCTGGAATCGGCTCCGGTCAGATCAGGTCCCTCCTCGACCCCAGCTTGGTCGAGGTTGTCTTCTGTCGTCGTGTATACAACGGTGAAGGTTGGTGGTGCGCTTTCTTGCACATCCGAGCGCCGTGCCGACCAGTCCCATGTGTGCCGCTCCTCAAACGCAACGTCGCGCGTCGTGTACAGACGCTGCCCGACAGGGTCGAACACCCTGTAAGCTTTTGCTCCGTCCTCATGGCCGACAAAGATGCCCGCGACGGAGCGATCTTCCAGCTTGTGGAGCCCTAGACCCATCTTCTTCACGTGTGCCACGCACCCGAATGTGCGTAGGTGATGCACACTCGACGTTCTGCCGTGCCACGCCTCGTAGGGTGTTACCCCGTTCAGGCTCCGCGAGGGCGCCCTGTTCAGCAGGTGGACGGCCGTTTTCACCGCCTCCCCCCAGTATGGACCGGGCACTGTCATTGCATTCAGGAGACAACGTGCCATTTCCACCACCATCTGGTTGCGGCGCTCGACAACGCCGTTCTGCTGCGGGATGTACGACGCAGTGGTGTAGTGCCTGAGTCCGTTGAGCTCACAAAATTCAGTGAACTCTGGCGAGTTGAACTGCCCCCCCCCCCCCCCCCCGACCAGACCTGAATGTGAGCAACCTGCAGTTCTTCTCGTTCTCCGCCATTGCCTTGAGCTTCTTGAAGAAACACAAAGCCTCATCCTTGGTCCTGATCAGCTCAAGCCACATGTACCTCGAGTAATCATCGACAATTAACAAGAAGTATTTCTTACCGCCGGCGGTGGGCGGTGTGACAGGTCCGCACAGGTCAGTGTGCACCAGCTCCAATGGGCGCTCCGCGCGGGAACGACGTGCGGTGTTGTTTGCCGATCACGCAGCCGTCGCAGAACGTGTGTACGTGCTTTATCTCCGGGATTCCGCGCACCATCGCCTTGCTCGAGAGGTTATTGAGCGCGCGTAAGTGTAGATGGCCGTAGCGGCCATGCCACAACCATGCAGCGTCGTCGGTCTGCGCGAGCAGGCTTACATGCGAGGCGATGTGCATGCACATAGTGTACAACCTGTTCCCCGTCCTGCCGACCCGCGCCATGATCTTGCGTGCCTTGTCGAGGATGCACATCGCTCCGTCCTCGATCGTGATCTTGCAGCCTATCTCGTCGAGTTGGCCCAACGAGATGATGTTGCTCTTGAGGCTTGGGATCAAGTAGATGTCGCTGAGAACGCGCTGATCGCCGGTGAGCGTCTCGAACACCTCCATGCCGCGCCCCTCGATCATGACGACGGAGCCGTCGCCGAACCGAACCGTGCCACGCACTGATTCTTCGAGCACCGTGAACATTTGGCGTGAGCGAGTCATATGACTGCTAGCACCTGAATCCAGATACCAGACACCGTCAGGCGATGGCACAAGGATTACCTTTTCCTCGCTCGGGTTGACCTCTTCATTCTCTGTCAGTGTGCAGAGTTGCGCCATGTACATTCCGGGACGCTCTTCTTCTTCCTCCTCTGGCTTCTCTTCTTCGCGGGCGAGGTTTGCGACCTCTCCCCGCTTCTCGCAATCACGTTGCGCCTTGCGGCATTCCTTTGCCCAGTGGCCGGGATTGCCGTAGTATCGGCAGTTCCCGGGCTTGCGGTCGCTCTTCTGCTGCGTCGGCCTGTCTCCAGACGGCGCCTTGGACTTGCCGCCCTTGTCGCCGCCAACGGAGGATGACGAGCCGTGTGGACGCTGGCGTTGCCGAGACGCCCACTCTTCTTCAGTCAGCAGCAGCTTACTGCCGATCTCCTTCTCCGCCTCGACGCCACCGCCGCGCCCGTCTGATGCAGACAGGCGACCGCACAACTCCTCAATGGACATGTCGTCGAGGTCCAGCAGTGTCTCGATCGATCAGGCCATTTGCGAGTATCGTGGTGGCACGACACACAAGAAAATTTGAACTGGTTCGAGCTCCGTTGTCGCGTCACCCAGGGACTGAAGTTCAGTGAGGATACCGGCGAGACGCAACGAGAAGTCCTCGATTGCCTCGTTGTTTTTGAACGCGAGGTTCTCGAAATCGCGGCACAGTTTCTGACGCTTTGCTTCGCGGACTCGATCGACGCCTACGCGCATCACCTTGATGGCGTTCCAGGCCTCCTTTGCGTCGTCCTTTGCGGCGAGGACGGGCACCATCTCGGGCGGGACGGATCGGAGGATGGCGCCCAGCGCCAGCCGCTCCTGCCGATCGTCGTTGCCGCCGGGGTCGATCGCCTCCCAGAGACATGCCCCTTGCAGCTGTACTCGCATCAGGATTTCCCACTCGGTGTAGTTTGTCCGAGTGAGCACCGGCAGATGCATGGATACGCCACCGCCGCCGCCGGACTCCCTCTCCACCTCTCGCACCACAATTTCGCGTGTGCCGGCGCCGTCCCTGCCACGCCGTGACAGGGTGCGACCGCGGCAGTGCTCGCGTGGCTGCGCAGGAGGTGGAGTGGCTCTCTTGGGGGGGTGGAGTTCCTACCATGGCGATGAACTACATGATCTGATACCAAATGTTGTTGCGAACTCTCTCGATCTCGCTCACTGTCGAAACTGAAAGAGACAATGGCACAGGGTTTTGAAGTGTTCAAACTCGCTTACTACTTTTCTGTTTACAACTACTTATATGCTATGATCGAGGCCACGACCGTTTACTGGATCATGCCATCCCATGACCAGATCGTGCGCTACTGAGATCCTAAAGCTATGGTGCTGGACGCAAAGACCGCGTCCAAGCCAGCTAATAAAAAGCTAACTAAACCTGCCTTAATTGAAAGATTTCTAGCCGTTGTCGACAACAGCGTGATACGCTACAGTGGACTTCGACAGCTAAGTTCAGACTTATTCCTTATTCAGAACACAGGCAGGGTTTGATCAACAGACACCAGGGCCACCGGCAAATTATTCGGTGCAAGCTGTGGCCTGAAAATCCCATCAGGTAAGGGGCTGAACATATTGTCCTCACTCCCAATCCCTCCTAGCCCAACATAAGGCTTCGGAAGCTGTAGTGTAGGACAGTACTCAGTAGGGTGAACGATCTTGCCACAAATATAGCAATATCGATCAACGGTGCAGTCCTTTGACTCATGCGTATCCACCTTGCAATGCGTGCACTTCTTCCTTTTCGCGGCTGTTACCACCGGAGGAACCAAAGGCTCCTGCACAACCACAGCCGACGCGGTCTCCTCATTCGTCCCCGGCACAACGGCCACAACGGCTGGTTGCAACCCTCCCCCTCCACCCGGGATGGCTTGCTTTTTATTTTTGCGCTTGTTTTTGTTGATAGCAGCAGCTCCGGCCCCCTAAACAAAAGGGACCGTAGTCACATGCGACGCGGCAAACTGAGTAGGCGTCGTCGCTGCCGCATGCGAGCTTCCCGCCACCACCGAACTGGTCCGCCCGGTGCCCGGACCTGCCCTCCGAACGAAAAGCATCGGGGACTGAGTAGTGGGCAGCACAGGAGGTACCACAGGTTGCGTGGCAGCCGGAGCCAAGGCTCCCACGGCCACTGCAGGATTGCCGTTGCCGGCCGAGCCACCCGTAGCCGCCGGTCCCGTCATAGTCCGGGGAGAAGCAACGACCTGAGTCTACTATAAAATCTCCAACCCATCCCTCCTCCCTCCTCCCGTAACCCTCTCCTCCCGTGCGGCGGCGTCCGCGCCGCACCGGGGAGCCCTCACCGCCCAAACCTCCACCCCGCCGACCTCTCCTCCCCTCCCGCCGCCGTCGCCCTTGGCGTCTGACGTGGGGCTGCCTTTCGGGTAGCCCACGATAAGGCTACCTGGGCCGCGCCAAGGACAGGAAGGCCCACAGAAGGCCCACGCGGGGCACCATGTAACCTAGTCCAAGTCGGTTAGGAAGCATAACCTGCCATATCTGTAGTTGCCATCGGCACCAACCACCCGAGACCTGGCTGCCTATAAAGCCAGGAGGGTTGCTCGTCCCAGGGGACACGCAAATAGCTACGGCACAAACCCTAGCGAGATCGCAATCTCGCCATTGTAACCACAACTCGCATCAATAACCAGACAAGCATGAGTAGGGTGTTATCCTCCGGGAGCCTGAACCTGGGTAAATCCTTGCTTGTCAGCCATCGTGACCACCTGCACTCATCTCTCACCCCATCAATCAACCCAGGGTGCACAACCCTGGGACTTGTCGAGTTAACACCTCGTCACTTGGCGCCGTCTGTGGGAAGTCAAAAAAGTGTTGGAATCATGGTCGCTCCGGCTCCATCCGCAATGAAGACCGGCGTCCGCGTCGCCAGGGAGTCGATCCGCTTCGGCTCCTTCGAGTACGTCCTCCACCCTCCGGCCCGCCGCTCGGTGTACGCGGATCTGGACAGAGGTATACACATCACCTTCGGCTTCGTATGCTGCTTCGCCGACAGTCGCGGAATACTCAGGTCCACGGCAACCGCGCCACGCGCGGCGGCACCCACAAAAATCGCGTCTACCACGCCCGCGAAGATCGCATCTGCCGCACCCGCGAAGATCACATCTACCGCACTCGCGAAGATCGCATCTGTCGCACCCGCGAAGATCGCATCTACCGCACCCGCAAAGATCGCTCATGTCGCGCCCGGGAAGATCGCATCTGCGTCGACTACATCGACAACCTTAGCAACGGCCGTGCGGATGGAGTCTACCACACCAATCTCGATCGCACGGTCGGTCAAATCAAGATCTACCTCAACTACTTCCGCCGCGTCGACTCCGGTCCGCCGCGTCGACTGCCTCTATGGCACCACTTCGCCGCGTCGACTCCGGTCCGCCACTCGACTGCCTCTACGGCACCACTTCGCCTCGTCGACTGCCTCTACGGCACCACTTCGCCGCGTCAACTCCGGTCCGCCGCGTCGACTGCCTCTACGGCACCACTTCGCCGCGTCGACTGCCTCTACGGCACCACTTCGCCGCGTCGACTCCGGTCCGCCGCGTCGACTGCCTCTACGGCACCACTTCGCCGCGTCGACTGCCTCTACGACACCACTTCGCCGCGTCGACTCCGGTCCGCCGCGTCGACTGCCTCTACGGCACTACTTCCGCCGCGTCGACTCCGGTCCGCCACGTTGACTCCGGTCCGCCGCGTCGACTGCCTCTACGGCACCACTCCGTTGCGTCGACTCCGGTCCGCCGCGTCGACTGCCTCTACGGCACCACTCCGTTGCGTCGACTCCGGTCCGCCGCGTCGACTGCCTCTACGGCACTACTTCCGCCGCGTCGACTCCGGTCCGCCACGTCGACTCCGGTCCGCCGCGTCGACTGCCTCTACGGCACCACTCCGCCGCGTCGACTCCAGTCCGCCGCGCACAAACGAATTCGCCTCGGCCACAACTGATGCTCTCCCGGGTGTTGCGCCGCACAGGTCACAAACAAATTCGCCTCGGCCACACCTGATGCTCTCCCGGGTGTTGCGCCGCACAGGTCACAAACAAATTCGCCTCGGCCACACTTGATGCTCTCCCGGGTGTTGCGCCGCACAGGTCACAAACAAATTCGCCTTGGCCGCCACTCGAAGCACTCGGGGGCTGCGCCGCGCAGGTCTAAGTCAAACCTAGGCCGTCACCCGACGCACTCGGGGGCTGCGCCATACAGGTATAACTCGAAAAATCCTTGGCCGCCACCCGAAGGACTCGGGGGCTGCGCCGCACAGGTCTAAGTCAAACCTAGGTCTTCACTCGAACACTCGGGGGCTGCGCCATACAGGTCCAACAAGAAAACCTAGGCCGCACTCGAACACTCGGGGGCTGCGCCATACAGGTCCAGCAATGCAGTAGGCCGTTTGGCTGAGCAAATACTCGATATGTTTGTCGAATCCACCAAGTAGGCCGTCGGGCTGAATGAGCACTCAAATAAAAAAGGACAGTGTTTCCATCAGCGAGTTCCTAAACGTCACTCCCATCGGAGGGTATCAAAGATCTCTTTTCGACTGAGAAGTTTTTGAGATTAGCCTCAGTTACAAGCAATTCAGATTAATCTCGGGGGCTACTCCCATCGGGAGCGCTGTTCGCGCTCCCAATAGACTCAGTCGAAGCATTAACGACTAAAGCATCCTCTGTAAGCCCTCAACGGCCGGAGTCGAATTTCTTTAACTATCGTTTTCAGGAACAAGACAGAGTGCCAATCTGAGAACCCGAAACATCCATTCGGGTGGAAAAAGACAGTTGAGTAAGCTCAAGCAGCCGAAATCAAATCTACACGTAAGCCAACAGGCTGAATAGAAGCAAGCTTCACATGAAGAGCAAGACAAAAGTAGTTCGACTGCAAAGGTTACTCCCATCGGGAGCGGCCTGTTCGACTGAAGAAATCGAGTTCAAGCTCAAGATCAAGCAATCCAATGGCGCGTCCAGGAGGAAGGAGTCATTTGCTCGACTCTACGCTTCGACCAAGCACTCGGGGGCTACTGACGTGGGGCTGCCTTTCGGGTAGCCCACGATAAGGCTATCTGGGCCGCGCCAAGGACAGGAAGGCCCACAGAAGGCCCACGCGGGGCACCATGTAACCTAGTCAAAGTCGGTTAGGAAGCATAACCTGCCATATCTGTAGTTGCCATCGGCACCAACCACCCGAGACCTGGCTGCCTATAAAGCCAGGAGGGTTGCTCGTCCCAGGGGACACGCAAATAGCTACGGCACAAACCCTAGCGAGATCGCAATCTCGCCATTGTAACCACAACTCGCATCAATAACCAGACAAGCAGGAGTAGGGTGTTATCCTCCGGGAGGTGAATTACGAAAGCCCGTCTTTCCGACTCAATGTATTGCCCTTTTGCTTGTCAGCCATCGTGACCACCTGCACTCATCTCTCTCCCCATCAATCAACCCGGGGTGCACAACCCTGGGACTTGTCGAGTTAACACCTCGTCAGCGTCGCAGGACAAAGCCCTGTGGCATGGCGGCGGCGGCGGCGGCGGATCTCCTCGGCTGAAGATCGATCGGGGCAGCGGCGCACTGCCTCGGTCTATTCGTAGGTGGTTCCGCGAGCCAGTGGCGGCCGAGGGTGGCGTGTAGGCGGCGGCGACGGCGGCTATGCAGGGGAGGCGGAGGCGCCCGCGACCCAGATGGGTTTCGGCGGGCCGAAGTTTATTCTGCATCTTCACCAACGCCGGCGACGACACTCGACCTCCGGGCTTGGCACGCGACACGAGGACATGACGTTGGTGGTCTTCCCTTTCGCCGGAGGAGATCGGCCAGGGTGCGAACGTCATGGGCACTTCTTCGGGTAGATAGACGGCATGTGGGGCGGGTTGGCCGGTGAGAACCGGGCTCCCTTTTTGGAGCCGACGATGGTGGCGTCCTCGGGCGTCATCACCTTGTTGAAGGCATCGTTGCTCCGCTCTCATCCGTTATCCAGATCGGACGATGGCGTCACCTATGGTGTCGTTTACCCTCTTGAGGGCATCGTTTTGGAACATGAACTACCTGGAGGGGGTCAGCTGGTGGAGCGGCTGTCATCAACCACGTCGATGTCGGTGTGTCTCGGCGGCGTGGCGCTGCGGGGTCTCGATTTCGAGTCGATGGACTCACGTTTGGTGGCGCTGTCTGGCATCGTGGCGATGCCGACGGCAGGCCGGATTTGTGAGGTCATGTTGTTGATCCTTTCTGAAGATGGGTTTGTGGAAGACGGCGGCAGCGACTAAAACGTACATGTCGGTGTATGTTGAGTGTTTAGCTGAACTCGTACTTCAGTTTTAGATGATGTTCGTTGGTGTTAGTCACCCTATCATAGTGGTAGCGACCTTTGTCTTTGTCGTCGAGAGGTTGATTTCAATTTATTTCATCATTATACTTTGTAAATCTGGTTGGAATTAATAATTGCGTATGGCTGTATGCGATCACTCGATGCAGAGGCCGGGGAATCACACCCTCCTTTTCTAAAAAAACGAGCGCGCTGGGAGGAGGCGGAGGATCACCGAGGACGTAGCAACCCCAGGCGACGAAGCGGAAGTCGCGATTGTCGATGGAGTTCGCGACGCGGAGGCAGTGCAGAGCGTCACAGCAGGGGGCGCTGCTGTTGTAGGATCGCGTGAGACGGTGGGCGCTGAAGGAACCCTGGCGCACTCGGACGAACAGCGCCAGACACGAGCGAACCGACGTCGTAGATGAGCCCATGGCGAAGGTCGATCCCGATCATCTGCTGTGGGCCTGGGTGCGAGCGGAATTTGAAATCCCGTGGAATCCGCGACAGACGCGGAAAGATCGCCCGCACCGGCGTAGTCGACGACGCCCGGACGAGCGGCCGGAGCTGCATACTTGACCTCCTTGATCGCCGTAGACGGGGACACCGGCGAGCTCGGAAAAAACATCCCGAGCGTGGCCGGCGGGGTCAGCCGTGGCCGCGGGATGGGGCCGCGCCATCCAAGGCGCACCGGCAGCGACACCTCCACCGCACGCCTTGCCTGAGTCGTGGGAATCAGCGACGTTGCCTCCGGCCTGGGGGCTGACAAATCGTCCTCCGATTGAACTTTCAACGGACCCGACGCGGGCGATCCCGATCCTCGCTCCCAGAACCTCGATGCCGGCGTAGGGAATCCGATCTCGCACCAGAAATCGTGGGCGATTTCCGCATCCGTGCGTCGACCTCTAGTCACCGTCTTCCAGTCCGATACCGGCACAACTTCGTCGAGAGCATCCATGGCGGCCTCAAAGGGAACCTCGGACGCGCAATGAGACGAGCAGTCCTCCACCTCTACGGGATCTTCTTCCTCCAGACATGAGAAGCGAGAACCCGCCGATCCTATCGCCGGAAAGACAGAGATTCCCTCCGCGAGGGCCCCTGGAGCCAGAGTCAGGCGGCGGGCGGCGCCGCGTCGCCACTCCAGTGCTCATATCCTGCGTTCGCTCAAGAGCTAACAAATCTCGTCTACATTGAACTTCGAACTGCATCTACTAGTTCTAGTAGCCACTGTAAGTACAACTTTGCATGTTCTAGCTTTTCCATTAGTCGTGGAGACTGGTAGCAGACTAACAACACCAACTTTCTTATAATTTATCTCAGGATGGGAATGGGTCGACCTGGACCTGGCCTTGAACCCGGCCCCTATGGCCCTAAGGCCAATTTGCGGGGCCACGGGTTGACCCATAATTTTTTTTAAGTGGCCGCGTTGATCTGTTGGGTATTTTGGGTCGACCTAAATTTGAGATTTCATTTATTCGGAAAACAATTAAATTCGTTTTGATACAATCGGATTAGTATAAGAAATAAGATTAGGAATCCTACTAGATAGCAACATTGGATGCTATTTATGCATGTAAACGAACAAAATCAAAGTAGCAAAGTCCCCGTCTGTGCATTTGTGAATATTCATGTACCGTGTATACATGCACAACATTATCAGTGTCTAGTCATGCATTCGTGTGGGCTTCCCTGGAAAACAGATATTGTGTTTGTACGTGACTTAGCACAAACAAATCAGTCGTCGTGGGTTCGTACGCAAGCAAGCTGCGCGTATGACCAACACAAATCAAATACACTTTGATCTGGTTATTATAGTGTGTCATTAATTAGATCAGGGTCTATGCCAACGTTGAATTGATATAGATGATCAATATAGATCGTATTCTACTTTGAGATATGGGTCGACCCGGCTAGCCCAACGGGTCACACAGTGTCGGCCCTGTTGACTTAAATCTTATTTAGGGCCGACCCACATTGCCCATTGGCCTTGAATTTTTGGGTCGGAAACCCGCCGGGCCGACCCGGCCCATTCCCATCCTGAATTTAGGGTTGCTCTCGTAATTATAGAAAAGACTAGTAGATTACATTATGCCTTTGTTTGCATGCTATTTGTGTACGTATAAGTATTAGTGCTATTCATTCAGTCGTTGATTAAATTGAAAAGGTTAAGTCTGTATAATTAATTTGTCACTTCACATACTTGTTTGAGCAATTAAATTGGTGAAAAATTGCATGCTATTCTTGAAGAAAGTAATCTTTTTAATTGGATGAAAAGGCTTGATCTTGCCATATCTGGGCAAACCAGAAATCCGCAGCAGTCCTATTTTTTTCATTAGGACCGAAGTTTTAATGGACTATATGTGTTGTTAAATGTCAACCTTTGGTTGTCTTCTCTTTCTGAAGAAATTAGCATTTAATTTTATACCATCTTGCTACTACTTTGCAATCAATTGTATGCACACTTGATTAGTTGATCGCTTGTTGTTATGTTTTCTTCTTTTACCTGTTGATCCCTTGGATTTGTAGAAAATCCCGATCTACATGAGCTGCATCGGCACAAGGATTATGGTCGGAGTGATCGGCGCTCGTCTATTTTTGCTGACTACTCTGCTTGTCAGTGCCTTGTTTCATGGAATTGGTCTGCTTTTCCCTGTACCAGTGCAGAGCAATGGTAATTCTTATCTTGCTCTAATTCTATGGAAAAAATGAGAAAGGTAGGCCACAAACAAATTGAGGAAACACAATTGTTGTGCTTTCTTGCTGTGTGTTTCTTGGGGAGTGCTGGGAGATCAATTTTATGGGGGAGTTGGGTTTGTGGAAACAGAATGTGTGGATACAACACGACCATGATAGATTATTACATTCTAGGATGAGATATCATGATACTGCAAACAAAATATTTTTGTTTGTAGAGGAAACATTGACGAGAAATGTCTAGGAGAAGGTTGTAAACAAAAGGCATATAGTTTACGGCTTTGCAAACTTTATCTCTCTATGTTGTTGTGCTAACTGGATGATGGCCTATTATTTTCAGTTAAGGAGTGTAAGTCAACCTGAAGATGAAAACTTCAGATTACTAATCTTTAGTTGATGGAGGGTTCGGCTCCATGATGAGCGGCCAGCAACCTAAGGTCTTCTCATGGCAGCTGGGCACTGCAGCTGGCTCGACTGACGGTGCGGTGGCCACCCTTTCCTTCCTAGTGGTTACTTTGTTCAGAGCTAGCAAGGAGGATAAGTTCATATATGATTTGAGGCATGTTAAAAAAATCAATAGAAATTTTGATGTCATTGCTCCAAATTATTATTACAAAGCAATTATAATCTGACATTTCCTTGGCATGTGTGTTGCCATAATATCTGCTTATTTTGGTAGGTTGCTGTGGTTTCAAAAATTATTCTTGTTTGGACATGTTAGGAGCAGGTATTCAGCAAGCTCGAGAGGTTGTCAAGAAATTAACAAACCATTCTTGTGGCATATTGCATGTTTTGATCATAATATGATGCTAACCTCCATATCAGGTATTCAGCAAGCTCGAGAGGCTATCAGGGAGCACCAACGATTACATTGTAAAAATGCTGCCTGCCCTGTCAAATAGTTATCAAGCCAGCGACACCAATATCATTGAAAATATCAATGTTGTTTTAGTTTGCTGAATACTATATATCTAGTTGGCAGAAACTTATGAAACATGCAATATTGGCTGTAATAATTTCCAATTAGCATGCTGATTGATGAAGATATCATGTTCTATGTTTTCTGTATGCGTCGTCTACACTTAGGTATTTATCTTGAGCTTCTCGGCACCCTTCTGTTTTTAATTTCTTTAGAGAGCCATAAGAAAATTAGTTGACTTAGAGTAGTCTTTTCAAACTCTAGCTTTATACAATTCGACTCCATGTTACGTGTGAAATCTTTACCAACGTTTTGACATAATTACTTTGTATTTGTATGCATGTATTCGTGACCTTCAACTCGTTTCCATGTTTACATTACATTTTGCATATTAGAACTGCTGAATCTGGAACTTGCCTGTGGCAAGATGGTTAGGGGATGGTTGTATTCCCAGCCCAACAGAGTTCAAACCCCTGATTTGACGCTGGTGTTCTCATTTAGACGGAATATTCTTCAGTGAGAGGCGACGTTCCGTCGATAGCGAGGCGCCCGTAGTGACTTCGTTAATCTCAAGACCTGACCCACCGGCTCAGTCTCTCGGAGGTGCTCATAAGGGTAGGGTGTATGTGTGTGCGTTCATAGGGGTGAGTGTGTGCACGTATATATAAGCACTTACGTTGTACTGTATTTCTAAAAAAAAAACTGCTGAATCTAGTCAGGAAATTGGAAATTGCTAGCCAAGAAAATAGAAACTGTTATTCTTACCCTAAAAAGGGCTGCGCACAAAGTAATATTCTTACCCTAAAAAAAGTTGCGCTTTCTCATAATAATCTTACGCACGTAGGTGGTTTACGGACAGATCATGGGCCGGATCGTGGGGCAGTTCTCTGGCCGTGTTTTACGTGGCCCCTAAATTTCTTACGGCACAGTGGTTAGCCAAAGAAGCCCATGCAAGGCTGACAGAGCGAGGCTGGCTCACGCGCTTGGCAGGACAGGTGGCTCGGTGCAGAATAATATTCTGTCATAAGGGAGTTAAATAACGTTATCCTATTCTACGACCACTTATAGAATAACTATTCTATAACCCAAATAAACTTCGTGAGACATTAAGTTAACTTCGCCATTTTTAAAGTTCACACTTTTTTGGTGTGGACTTCACGTCTTGTTAGTACTGATCAACGGTAAACTTCGTAAAAGTTTGAAGTGAACTCCACCTTATCGTTTTAATTTTTTTGTCTCTGTGATCGATTTAGGGGGACCCCACTTTTGAATTTAATTTTGTGTTTTCAGATGTTTTTTTCGGACTTTGAGCGTTTGTGCGGTTCGATTATTTTTTAGATCGATATGTTTGTGTGTTTGTACAGAAGGTGACGGTTATTTTTTTATTTGGCAATTAACTCCCCGAACTGGCCGGTGGAGATCGTGTCCACGCTCCCTCGATTTCCCCCAAGGTGCGAAACGGTCCCTCTCTCGCTCAACTGCTCCGCCCGCAGCGCGACCCCGTTTCTTTCCGCCATACGGCCCCGCCCGCACTTCCTCCCCTCCCTCTCCCCGTAGTTCTCCACCGCCACTGGCGTTCTCGAGGTAGAGGGAGGAGCCCTGCCCTTTTGCGCCGCTCGATTTGGTGTTCTTCAAGCCCGTGGTAAATTTCCCCATCTTCTCGTGCTGTTTCCCCGGTGGCGCCGCTGATTTCCCCTAAATCGGCAGAGGTTTTCGGCTACGTCGGCGGGCCGACGCCATTCCTCCTCCATTCTTGCCATCCCCGCGCCTGCGACTTTCCCCCACGGCATGGATCAGCCTATCCCGTCAGGTATTGCGTGATCCCCATCAAAACCCTAGGTGGTGTTTGTTTTTTTGATTTTTCCCGTCCAAATTGCTTGTGTTTGTTCTAATCTATACATCCTCATTCATGCGCTGCTGCATTCCAGTTAGTTTAATTTTTGTTGTAATTAAAATAAATATGTTTTTGAATGTGTTGCAGCTGCTCTAAGTTTATGTTTAGTTGTTCTTAATTTTTTGCTAACTCTCTTGAAAGTTGCACAGTTGGAAACTTCACACATTACTTCAATGGACTTGTAAGAAACTTCACATTTTCTCAGTAATTAACTAAACTTGTCTCAATCATCCCCTGGATCGCCCTCCAGACCGAAGAAACCAAGGGTAGCTGTTTTGAAGAAGAAGGTTTCACCTGAAAAGTTTCCACGGCGCAGCCCTCGGTTTTTTGCAAAGAAGGGCACTGACACACCAGATGAGTCAGCTTCACCTGTTAACCCCCATCTGCTAAACGCAAGATCATGGTCGACCCGCCATATGTCCCCGACGCCGCTGATCAAGCTGCCATGGAACACGACCATGATGATTTTCAGGGCAACATTGATAAGGTTTGTGTTTTTCCTCTATTGTATGCGACGAATAACTTCCTTTTTTATGTATCTTAAACTTCCATAATTTGTTCAAGTTAACTTCCATATTTTTGTGTTTTGTCTGTGTTTCATGAGAATTTCCTTTTTTTGTGTGGTATGTCTATGTTTGTATTGTTTTTACTTCAATCACATATGTATATTAACTCCCAGGGTGTGAGCAAGTTAACTTCACACTGTATGCCTATTTTTTGTGTTTTCTTATTAGCATGATCTTCAAATGTTGTTGTGTGTTAACTTCCAGACTTCATATAAATTAACTTGATAGTTTATATTCTGATATTTTCCAATTGTAACAATCTGTTCAGAATCAATCAAAGAAGAGGCCTGTAATAGCGGTGTCGTCTGGTGGTCCAGCCAATAAAAAACTGTGACACCCGAAAATCGGTACTATGTAGATTTAAGCGATCCCGCAGAAATCCGCATAATAACGATTTTAGGTCGCCCACCAGACATAATGTGCACGCCGAAACATGCACATTATGTGAGTGGAATTGTGATAACATTACAACAGTTCTGATACATCCATAAGTACAACAAAAGATATAATTACAAGAACGACTCGAACTAGTCAAGATACAAATGATACAATATCAAGATACAAATGACAGCGGAAGAAAAATAGTATCCGACTACGGATAAGATGCAAATTGGACTAAGAGTCCTGAAGATAAGCGATGGCGCCATATCACTGCCCAGCCAAGCCGGAGGGATTCCCAAGCTAACGTCGTCAGACTTCAAACCTGTTAACTGCACATAAAGCACATCCCAAAAGAGGGTCAGGACACTCCCTGGCAAGCAAAACCCACTTACCTACTTTATACACCATCTCCCAAAATATAGGGGAGGTGGACTTAGCGGCAACAGCACTAGCAACCTAAAGAGACACGCTACAACTTCCGTCTAATCAGAGAGGGTTAAGAGAGCGCATAAGATGAACATCTACAACTAACACCAAACATAACCCATTCTCGAATTAACCCCCTCAACCAAGTATGAGGAAGCAATGCGGGAATACTCACGCATTGAAAAATTTTAGTTACAAGTTATTGTGAAAGTAATTCTATATTATTAGTCAGGTTAATTAACAATGATTAGGTGTAAGTTGTCTATGATCTTATTAGCCAGTATCATCACCAAGTCGTCCATAACCGTGGACACGACTCATCGATAAGATTATACCCTGCAGGGCTGCACTACTGGGCCCGTACTCGTTCGATCAACCCCAAAAGCAAAGTCAGAAGGTAGGGCATCTCAACACGGCAAATCTCTTCTCTACAACCCATCCAGGGAACAACATGATTGTGTGCACGGCTAATCAGGTCCAGTGCCCGCGGGATCGACCTTCATAGCACTCAAAGAACGTGCCACCCTATATGAGAATCGACTACTCCATCATCATGAGATCGTTATGTAACCATATGCATGCATCAAATGGAAAACCCGAACTACTTGCGGCGCCATGGATAAGAAGCGGATTAGATCGAAGCCGCGGGGGGCTCCATAGGGCCTCCCACAAGCGGTTAGTGCGCTCAAAATTGGATCTGAGGACAAGAACTGAGTTCCTAGGTCGACACTTAGCAGAACAAAGCACCTCGCAAGGCCTCCTGCCGGTGCCTTATCATTTAATTATAATACCCCAATATAAGACAACCGTTTATTAAGGTAGAATAACCTATCATGCTAAGCAGGTGAAATTAAATAAGACATACAATTGACTCGCACAAACAACTCTAAGCATCTGCTACGACTCGCAAGGCCAACAGATAAACATGCAACAGGTATTAGGATGTGGGGATAAAGCTGTATAGGCTGCAGGATAAACATGTGATGGGACCGCGATAAGAATCGAATACTAGGGTAGCAGAGATCAACGACAGGAATGAAAGACAATGTATAGGTAAACAAGCAAACTTTGCTTGCCTGGAATCCCGCTTGGAAGCAGTTCTTGTCGTGTTTCACACATCTCAACGTCGTATCCGCGAAGAAGCAACAAACACTGGAAAGCGTAAAAGATGCAATTTATAACTACGGCAAAAGATTCCGCATGATCATACGAGAATGATGCATGGCATGGCAAGATGCAATATAATGCAGGTAATCCAAATTAAGCGGGAAAGCAACCCCGACAATTAATATTTAGGTGCAATTTATTTATTCACCAGCAATATTAAATGTTGGTTAACATGGCAACACATGACATGGGTGATCTAATTAAATTAAATGTAATAGGGCATTATATATTTATTACCTCACACATTCTATATTTAATTATTTAGTTGCAAATAACTAATTACACTAAGAAATTAAAATAACAGATGCAAAATGGCATATTAATATTCCTTACATTTTTCTGATAATAATAGAAATAAAGATTATTTAATTTGGATTTATAGATTAAAAGTTATAAACAAAACAAGATTAGGGGTGTTTCTGTAATTTTACAGGACCTATTCGTGATGGAATAGTTACTGTGAGGGGTTAACGCACTAAATCCAAGAAGACAGGGGCTCCGGTGCAAGTTTCCCGCGCAGAGATTCTCCTCAGAACCTTTCTCACCGAAATAGAGTCCACACCTGTGGCTGCCAGGCGGGCCCAGGTGCCACGCGGCGTGCGGGTGTGCTGTGCGGGCTCCCGCCGTCACTGACCAGCGGGACCCGCCTGTCAGTGTGCGCGAGAATAAAAATGGGGTTTTTATTCGGCCGGGCGAGGGTTCGAACTCGTGCCGCGCTAAGGTGGTTGATGCTGTTGCGCTAGCCACTCGGCCAGATGCGGGTCGTTGCTAGGTTTAGGTTAGTCTTAGTTTTAACAGAGGAAAAGCTAATGTCTTTACTGACGAAACTGAACCCAAACTCGACAGTTCGCTGCAGCGGATCGATCTCGCCGGCGACGAACAGGATCTGGCGGAGCTGCGGCGTGCGGACGTGCGGGGTGTGTGCGTGCGTGCGAACCAAGGTAGGAGGAAGTAGGCACACTCGTTTTCATGATCGGACGCACATGAGGAAGGTCGGAGGCCTCCTGTTCGTGCTCGGCCATGGCGGACCCGAGGAGGACGTGGATGAATCTGATGTTCCCGGCGGTAAAACGAGGAGGGAAGGTCAAAATCGGAGGAGGAGCTCACGTTGAGGGTGCTGGGGGAGTTGCTCTTGCCGGGGAAGACCGTAGAGGAGGGAATTAAAGCGGCGCGCTCCGCCGGCGTCGGAGACGATGTGGACGAGGGCGTCGAGTGCGGGGACTCCCGGCACGATTCCTTGCGCGGAGAGGTGGCCGACGACGCCGCGCAGCTCCTGGTCCTCCCCTAGGCTCTTCGACGGCGCCCGAGCAACCCTGCCACGGTGGGGTGTTCTCCGGTGGATTTTTCCGGTGAGGAAAACAAGAGGAAACAGAGGGTGAAGAAGAAGGGGAAGAGTGGCGGCGGCAGATGGGGGAGAGGGGCGATCTAGGGTTTCAGAGCTGGGTGAGGAGGGCCGGCTATAAGGGAGGGGAAAGGGGGCAGGTGGAGGTGGGGCGCCATAGCTCTGTCTCTGCCTCGCTGTAAAGCGAGGAAGAAGACAAGGGAGGAGGTGGGTCGGGCTGGAAGGGAGAGGAGAGATGGGCCAGAGGTGGGTTCGGCCCAGGTAAGGTTTTTCTCCCTCTAAAATTTTTTATTTTCTCTTTTAATTCTTTTTATGTTTTTGTATTTCTAAAACAAAATAGAAAAGAATTTGGATAGAGAAACTTTACAAAAATAGTTTTAGTTTAAAATAGGCAATTTAATAAACTAGTTTTTATAATATTTGCAAAAGATTTGAAATACACATTTTAATTAATTTGAAATGTATTTGAATTCAAATTGTGTGATTTTAATTTAAAGGGAGTTTAAATTTAAATGCAATAAAATAAAAATGAAGTGACAAAAAGCATGATGATATGATGACATGATGATGCAAAAGAAAAACAATAAAAACTAAAATTGGGATAAATCCCGGGGTGTTACAAAAACAGTGTTTGCAGAAGGGAGAAGTGGTGCTGAAGAAGAAAGCAGGCCCGAAGAAGAAGGCTGATGCAGGCAAAGGTCCAGATAAGGAACGCTTCCAGCAAACTGTTCATTGCTAGATTGGCGAAGTTCGTGCTGCAGCTAAACTGCTGAAAGAAGAACACATTAAGAAGGTCAAGGATGCTGGTTTTGGTTGTGTCTTTGAGTGGGTTCTTGAGGGAAATGTGAGCCGAGTTTTAATGTGTCACCTGATGATGACCATCGACACATCATCCATGGTTATTTATTGTGGTCCTGGCAAACACATTATTGTCAACAGGGAATCTGTCCGCCAAGTTCTTGACTTTCCGATGGGTGGTTATGCAGCACCATTTCCTTCTGATTCTAGGCATGACGAATCTCTTCACAGTTTCAAGAGGGAGCTTGGAATTGATAGCAAGGCTGGTATAGAGAGCAAGGACCTTCACAAGATTTTAGAAGAGCTCGTTCAAGTCCCAGAGAAGGTTTATCTAGCTGTGAAGGTTTTCTTTGCAATTATGTATAACAAGCTTGTATGTCCTGGGGCTGTGCCTCGTATTGGTAGGGAGGCTGCTATGCTTGTTGATATGAATTACAAGAAGATGCCAGGAATGGATTTCTGCCAGCTAGTAGTTGATGAGGTGAAAAGAGCTGCTATAAAATACCAGGACAGGAGCATCCCTGAAGCTGGTCCTGAAGGGTGCGGTTTGGTCCCTATAGTCATGTATCTGGACAGTTGCAAGTTAACGAAATATTCTGTAATGCACACTCAGATGCCACGCGCCAATTATCTTCATGAGAAGCCTCTGGAGAAGATATACAAGCTAGACTTGTTGAAGCATGGTGGAGTTGAGCTCTCTAATTACAAGTTTTGTAAACTTGGGGTTAGTGACTGTCACTTTTATCTATATGTATGTTAACTTTATTTGATTAGTTAGTATAACTTCAATCAATTCTGTTTGTGAATTCATATTAGATAGGTTAGCCTTTTTATTTTTAAACTTCAATTTGATACACAACCTATTTTTTTAGATAAATGTTTCTGTTAACTTCACATCTCTTTCATTGTTAACTTCAATTGATTAGATAGACTAACTTCACACAATTCAACTTGTTAATTTTGTACTTTTATAAAAAATGTAACATTTGCAGTGTGCAATTTTCTTTTTTTGTTCGTTCAGTCTATTTTTTTGTGTGTGTTTATTTCTTATGTTTTAACTTCAACTGTTCTTTTAAGTTAACTTCACGTATTGTACTTAGTTATCTTCGAGCTACTTTTTGACAACCGTAACCTTTACATGTCACTATTTTTATCAAGTCAGACTAAGTTGCTTTACCTTATTTTCAATTTTTTTGTTAACCTCCCAAAATAGTTGTGATGGTCTGGAGGTTTTTTGTTTAATAAACTTCATGTTTACTGTTTTCTTTATTTTCAGTGGAAAGGTCTTAATGAAATTGCTTACTCATACCGCATGTCTGATGAAGATGTCTGTACTGTTCCGCTCCCCCGATCTCCTTCTAGGTTACCTGGTTTTGATCACACTGCGAACACATAAATTGTTCAATCCCAGGAGCCGGTAAAGACTGCATCGAAACATCAGTCGTCATGCGATATGGGGATATCTTCAAATGTTTCAGTTATCAACCAAATAGGGCTGCTGTTGAATGAAGCTGCGCAACTTTCTCACAATATCCCTTCAACTTCTGATCGGTTGAGCATAATTTCTGGATTATTCCCTGAGGGGCACGGTCCTAGTGCTGAAGCTGTAAATGAGGAGACAGAACACGAGAAGAAACTGCTAGATAGCTTGAGGACTACCCTGTCATATATGCAGACTTGTTTTACAGAGTTTGGTAAAAAACAGGATGCTCTATGCAGGGAGTTTGAAAGAGATGTTGTTGTTATTGAAAGGCAATTCAGTATGCAAGATGAAGCTGAAGGTAGTCGTCGTCAGACAGGTCTAGGACAATCTACTGGCAAAGCTGAGGTTTGATACTCAACTTCACCCTCTAAATATATGAACTTCAGTTTGCTTTTTTATTTTTTGTCTAAATTTTTTTTGTTGTTGTTGTCAATTTGGTTTAATTTTTGTAGAGGGAAGCTAGAGAAGCAAAAGCAGCAGCAGCAGCAGAAGATTCTGATGATTCCGATGGAGACGATTATTACGCTTATGTTCCGCGTCAAGTGTCCACACCAGTGACCCCGCCAGAAGATTCGGTCGAAGGCGACGGGGACAAACATGAAGGTGATGACGATATGAATGATATCTCTCAAGACCAGGATGAGTTTTGTGAAGTTAACGGCAAAGTCACCGAATATGAACCACATAAAGAAGTACAAGTTGAACTTCAGGAAAATACAAGAAATGAACTTCATGAAGATGAGCAAGGCCAACTTCAGAAAGATGACACAGGTGAAGTTGATCAAGGCCAACTTCAGAAAGATGATGCGGGTGAACCTCAGGGAAATTCTAGAAATGAACTTTATGAAGATGAGCAAGGCCAACTTTAGAAAGATGACGCAGGTGAACTTGACGAAGGTGTTGAAGTTCTTGTTCAGAAGGGTGATGAAGTTACCAAAACCCCTGCTGGAATCGATGTTTCAGTCCATCAAGGTGACGAGGTAGGTGGCAGCATTGCGGTTGATGCAGCGGTGGATCCATCGCGGCCAGTTGATACCACTGTTGAGTGCCCTACTGGAGATTTAATCACTTCTCAGTCGCCTGATGGGGCATATGAACAAGAAGAAGACATCAGTGGTTTTCTAGAAGAACAACCACACCAGACTGCAATTTGTTCCCCTACTTAATCTTCCGAGGAGTCGAGCCAATGCAAAGTTGAAGCTGCAGAAGACATATGCAAGATTCTGTGATAGATTTTTTTTAAAATAAACCTTCTTTTCAATTGTATGAACTTGTCTTATCAGTTTAGGATTTTTAACGCAATGTAAAATGCATAAATTTGGCACCATATCATGTATGTGAACTTCAGGGTTTCATCTTGTTTATTTTTTGTGTTGTTCTTTTTATTGTTATTACTTCCAGTGTCCAGCGTACAATCAACGCCTCCTTTATTTGCATAGCCTGTTATAATGAAAATAATAGATGTGTTCAATGGAGTTATTAGGCTGAGAAAGGATACTTCCAAAAGATACGTAGGCTGGTTAACTTCGTTGTTATAAATTAGTTAACTTCAGTGTACTATAGTAGTGGACATCCTGCTTTTCATCAAATACCTGTGTGTTTAAAACCATTTTTCTTTTTTCAGGGGCATTGTGCTTTTCAATGTTGACAACATGCAGTGCACTATTGGTCAGGTAGCTGAATCTTTTAAGCCTCGTGGTTTTCTCTGTTCATACACAGTGTGGGTTGGAGTGCATCTCCTTGGTCAAAAGTACAAGAACTCAGAAAAGCTTGTAGCACCATATCTTTGCGCTGTATGTGTCACTTCTCTTTCTCTGTAATTTATACCAAATCATTTGTGGTTTTTATCCCTAATGTGTTTTTTTATCAGAGGCATATTTTTGAAGGAAATCTAACAAGCTTGCCCGTGAGTAGGTTGTTTAGTGTTGAAAGCAAAGATCGTTTAGACAAGAAAAGTATCGTAAGTATTGATTATTTTTAATTGGACTTCCTGTTCATTGGTTATTTGCTTTTCTGTTCAGAGACATTTTTTATGGTCTTCTGTAGTTATTTGTTTCTTTTTTTGTTTTGCTGTTCACCCCCTTATTGCTATTTTGCTTTTTTCAATTCCCTACATTTGATCCTCCTGACCCCCCGGCACCTGGTTCCGTAGGCCATTTCTGTGTTATTGTGATTAATCTTGTGAACGAAAGGATTGACTTGCTTGATTCATTGCGCAGGCCAAATGATCCAGATGCTAGTAGAGTTGTACATCTGATGGCGCGAAATATTAGGAAGTTATGGAGGGAAGCATCAAACTCTAAAGGGGAATCTTTCAATCCAAAGTCAATTGATCACTTCAGGTTGCACTATGTGCCATGTCCTCAGCAAACGAATGCGTAAGTAACTACTGATGACCTTTATCCTTTTTTTGTGATCCCCTCCCAGTTGTATATAATGTAAAATTTTCTGTTTTTGGCATTTTGTCCTCATGTTTATTTTGTTTTGTTCTTTTTTTGCAGGACTGATTGTGGGTTTTTTATGCCCCAAAATCTGGATTCATTCGATGGCAATGATCTGATAGTATATGGGAAACAAGATATCCCAAACATTAAGATGTGCTTACTCTACAGCTGGTTGATGAAGAGTGACTTCGACATTGACATGAAGGGGTTATTAGGTGTCGATCCAGGTAAAATTCTTTTTTGTTCTTTTTTTTGCATACAACTTCTGTAGTTATTGACTTAACTTCGATATACTTCTTATATGAACTTCAAGAAGTTATACATGTGTACTTTTTTTTTCCTTTGGGGTTATGTACCCTTTTTTCTGATAAATCATGTGTAACTCCATGATGTTTATATGAACTGTAAGACAACCTCAAAGTCAACTTCATGCTTTTACACAATTAAACTTCAAGATTATTTCTTTTAATGTGACAGGGCCACATCTTGGTATAGATGAGGATAATTTTACTCTCTTTGAGACTCAATATCGCACTCAAGAAGAATTCAAAAAGGTTCAGGGTAAGGTGGGGAAGAGCAAGGCGCAGAAGGTTATTGAGCGTTTACATTCTACGCTGAAAACAAGCAAAAGCAAGAAGACTTCTGTATCTGGAGTTCTTCCGGAGGCAACTATTGTTAGTCTCGATGATGATGATTTCACGGATAGTGCTCCGTGGAAGCGCATAAGCAAGCCTCCGACCAGAGGTGTTCAGGGACGCACTCGCGGAAGCACTGATGATTTTTTTCTCAAAAGGTAAAACGGGCCCTTCTGAAAACCTTGTTGTTTCAAACAAGAGGCCTTCCAAAGTTTCCAACAAGTTGAGGGTTGTGGTGCCAAAGTTTGTCCCATACAAGTTCCCACATCTTTCTAAGGCAAAGGACATTAAAGACATGATTCTCCGCACTGATTACATCAGTGCGCATGGCGGGTGAGTAATTAACATTTTTCATTCCTTTTTTCCTTTTTTTTGAACTCCAGATTTTCCTATAACTAAACTTTCCTCTTGATAAGTTAACTTCAATTTTTCTGTTTTCATGCAGTGTACTGAAGGAGATATGCTCTAGAGGCAAATAAATAAGTAGTATTTATCGCATTATCTCATAAGTTTATAATATGTACTTGTATTATGCTATAACTGTGTTAATCGGAATTAGTAATACACGTGTGATACATAGACAACCAAAGTCCCTAGTGAGCCTCTATATGAACTAATCCGTTGGGCAACCGATGATCGAGATTCCCGATCATGGACAATGACACAGGTTGACAGTGGGGTCATCTTATTAGTAGAATAAGGCGACGGACATACGCAAAGTATTGCAATAAGATGGTATTACGATGTTTGTCATTTGCAATAGATAAGTAATATGATAGCTTATTGCTTAGACCGTGAGACCGTACTTATTGCTACTTCGTAGGGGCGCTTTGAGAGCATCAAACGTTGTGTCTTATATAGCATGACAATAACGGTGTCGATCTTGGGTGTCCCGAAATAGTATGTTGACACGTATGGATCAAGAGCGGGATTTGTTCATTCTTGTAATGGAAAGATACGCTGGGCCCACTCGGTGAGGTTGCATCTATATAAATGTGAAGCTTATGACTAGGTCATGGAGATGTAATATCGCAGACGAGTGAATAACCTATGTCGGTAACGAGATACAACAGGGCATCGGATGTCTACGATCATATCTCAGACAAGGTAGAATCGTAGAAACAAAGGGAATGAATATCATGTTTATGGTTCAACGATGATATTCGTAGAATGCACAGGGACCGTCATATTCATCCAGGTATCCCTGGCGGTCATTCGCGAGCGAAGGGTCTCGACCATGTCTATAGTGTTCTTGAATCGTAGCGTAAAAAGCTTAAGGTGTTAAAGACACTAGGATAAAGTTTTGGAATAATATAGGAGGTGAATGATGAGAGAGAAATGATCCGGAAAGAGTTCTGGTGGTCCGTAAGGAGTTCCGGGAAGGTCTGGAATGGTTCCGGGAATGTCCGAAAGATGTTCGGGTGGTCCGGAAAATGTTTCGGGGTCACGGGAAATTAAATAATATTTAAATATATTAATTACGAATTAATTATATTTTATATTAATTTAATATTTGATTGAATAAAGGAAAAATGGGCAGCCCACCTAAATAGGCCCTAGAGGGCCCAAGAGGGAGCCGCACCAAACAAGGAAGGAGGGGGGTTGAACCCCTAGTCCAATTCGGACTAGGGGGTTCGGCCGAACCCCCCACCCCTCCTTTTTCCTCTAGTCCCACATGGGGGAGGCAAGGTGTTTGCACACCCCCTCCCCCTTTATATAGCAAGCATATTAATTCGATTAATTCATCCAAAAATATTATTAATATTGTAGCAGGCCGGCTGAGCTGTTTCTCCGCCCGTTTGCCTCCTCTCTCCACCAAAGCTATACCGCTGTGCGCCGTTGCTCTGCGGGATTCCAGAAAAGTTCTACCCCTGCGATCTCAGTTGGATCTGACTGAACGGGGTTTTTTGTTAAGCTCCGTATGCTTGTGATTGCTCGGAGGCGCCACATTTGAGGAACCTGGGCGACATAGTCTCGCCCACCCAGTAGCCCTGCCGCCGGTGCACCCCGCAGCCGCCGACGCCACGCCACCTTCCGCCCGACGCCCGTCGACGTAGGTCATCGTCGACATCACGAAGTCATCGTCTACTTCATCGTGGCAAGATCTCCGCGACCTCGAGGTCGGCTACGTACAACTTCATCGTCAACGCTTGTGTGGGAGCGTATACCCGCTATTCGGTCTACATGGAGGTATGTAACCAGTTCCGCCACTGTTATCGCATGTACTAGATAGTTAGATCCTGCCTAGTTAGGCGTTCTTCCGCTAGAAAAATTATTGTTTTCTGCACCGGAACCCCTTCAGTGGTATCAGAGCCGATTTATGCGTAGTACTGCTGGTACGGTTAGAACTCATGTTGAATGAGGATGTCTTTCTTATATTTGACCCTCTAGCGTGCACTTGCGATGCCTTCGGTATTGAGTTGATGAAGCGGCTTGGACCGACTTTACGCGTACGCTTACGCTAGACAGGTTCCACTACTGACATACGACTTGCACCGTATCTGTGGCTGGCGGGTGTTTGTCTCTCTCTCTCTCTCTCTCTCTCTCTCTCTCTCTCTCTCTCTCTCTTTAGTCGGCAAAGCATTTTCAATGGAGGGACCGAAAGGGATGCTTAAACATGCAATTATATGATCGACGTTGTGGTACAAAGTTCGTAGGTAGGGAAGCGGTTTTCTTACGAATAAGCCTATAAGCCACGTTAAACTTGCAAAACTAAATAAAGGTAGAGGCGTCTAACTTTGTTTTGCAGTGGCGTTATTTTATGTGACATGGTTACTGTAGGTTTGATATTACTCGTACTGCCGGAGGCAATGGAGGGCACCGTAGACTCGGAGCCATGCCAGGGCGCCCGGGGCCAGGCACATGGCGCCATGGAGGTCCAGGCGCATCGACCATGTCACATCGCACTTCATTACTTTATTTTGATATTGTGTTGTTGTGTGTGCATCCTGTTGATTGCTTATATGTTAGATATACAATGGTAGCGTCATAAATAGGATGATCCCTAACAATTACAAAAATTATGTTCTCCCTCGTTGCGCACCACCAAGAAAGTTCTACGTTATGAGGCAGGCCGTGACGATCGAGTGTCATACATCTTGTCGTTCGCATATAGTGGGTGTAAGCCATGTTGCACGCGTAGGGTCTTTGAGATTTGATTGGCGAGCCTAGCATATGCAGATATGTCCTCGGAACACGAGAAGATCAAAAGATCGAGCATGAGTCACATAGTTGTTGTGATCGACATATTATAGTGGATGGGGGTCGTGTAATCGCTAAGATTATTGTAGGGATAATAATTTTAGTGGAGTGCGTTTAATAATTGGATTATAAACTAAAACTCGATTATGTTATAAACTTTGCCTTACCTCTTTTGCGATCATATCTGTAAACGGAACTCTACTTCGGTTACTTCCTTAAGAGTCCGGATTCTACCTTAGAAGCCGATGGGTCCAACTTCATCAGATGGTACAACGGTCTTAGAAACATTCTCTAACACAACAACATCCTATATGTCATCGAAGAAGCATTAGGAAATAGAACAGATGATTCTGCTAGCAAGGAGGAGGATGATGAACTCCGTAAGCATCGAGACATATTAATAGAAGTGGAGATCACTGATGCACACGGTGGGTGTGTTGTTGGGAGACCCCAAGAGGAAGGTGTGAAGTAGTGCAGCAACAAGTTTCCCTCAGTATGAAACCAAGGTTATCGAACCAGTAGGAGATGAATGATTCCTTCGAGGTTGTTGGTGGAGACGTTGGCATGGCGCAATACCAGCGTCAGCAACAAACGTGGAGCCTGCACACAAACAGTCAAGATACTTTGCCCCAACTTAACAGTGAGGTTGTCAATCTCACAGGCTTGCTGTAAGAAATGATTAAACGTATGTGTGGAAGAAAGAGTGATGTTTGCAGAAGTAACAGGATTGCAGTTGTGGTTTTATCAGATTAATGAGAAGGACCGGGGTCCACAATTCACTAGTGGTGTCTCTCCATAAATAATAATAACATTCATCCATGTGTGGTAAACAAATTACAGCTAGGCAATTGACAGAATAATGATAAGCAACCCAATGCATATACTTATGATATGGTGTCTAGTGTGAGATTCATTTGGGCAATACAACAATATAAATAGATCGTTCCAACCGCATCTATGACTAATAATCCACCTTCCGGTTAGCGTCCGCACCCCTTTAAGTATTAAGTTGCATGCAACAGATTATCGCTTTAAGCACTGTGTGTAAAGTATGTAAGTAACATCATACTTAGACAACGGACTACTGTTTTATCCCTAGTAGCAACAGCACATCTACAACCTTAGAGCTTTCTGTCACTGCCCCAGGTTAAATAGAGACATGAACCTACTATTGAGCATAAATACCCCCTCTTGGAGTTACAAGCATCTATTGGGCAGAGCATACACAAGTAACTCAGAGCATGCAAGATCATTAAATAGTACAGACATGATATATTATGAAGCAATAACTTTAGTACTCAATATTCATAAGATCCCAGCAAACACAACATGGAGAATTACATAAAGATGATCTTGATCATGATAGGCAGCTCACAAGATCTAAACATGATAGCACATGAGGAGAAGACAACCATATAGCTACTGCTATGGACCCGTAGTCCAAGGTAGACTACTCACGCATCAGTCCGGAGGCGGTCATGGCGACGTAGAAGCCTCCGGGGACGATTCCCCCTCCCGGCAGGGTGCCGGGGAGCAGTTCTGATATCTCCTGAAGTGGTGACGGCGATGGCGGCGGCTCGGGACCCGTGGAGGAAAAAGTGATTAACCCTGAAGCGTTTTTAGGTCAGGAGCATATTTATGGGCGAAAGACCTAGGTCGGTGGGCGCCCGAGGGCGCCACACCATCTCCCGGCGCGGTCAGCATGGGGCCCGCGCCATGAGGTGGTGTGGGCCCCTCGGCATCCGTCTTCGTCTCGTCTTCGGTTCCTCTGGTCGCAAATATTCTGAAAATAAATACTGGTTGACTCATTTCCAATTTGACGGATATTTCCTTAAGAGCTTTTCTGAAACAAAAAACAGCAGAAAACAGGGAACTGGCACTGTGGCATCTCGTTAATAGGTTAGTCCCAGAAAATGCATAAAACTATATAAAATGCATATAAAACATGTAATAACATGATATAACATAGCATGGAACACAAGAAATTATGGATACGTTGGAGACGTATCAACATCCCCAAGCATAGTTCTACTCGTCCCGAGTAGGCAAGAACGATAAAAGAAGAATAATTTCTGAAGTGACATGCTTAAACACAATATTGATCATGTAATTCATTGTAAGGCATGTAAACTGAAATCAAATGAATACGGGTTGTAGTTTATATTGATATCAAATGAGTAATGAACAAACAAGTAGGTGAAGCAAGCAATGCTTTCAATGATATAGTACTAGATAGAAATCAACTGTGCAAAGTAGATATTAAAGATGATTTAAGCTTCAAGCACAACAATATAATCATCTAATGCTCCCAACAAACATGACACCTTTATGAAAGGATCAAGTCAAGTAATAGCAATATGCACGTAGAAGATCAATATATTATTTGTTCAAAAGAAACAAGCAAGCGTTCAACGTTGGTTCCTGGCACCAGGATGTTATGGCAAAGAGAATATTAACGGAGGTTTGGAAGGCCAACGGAAGAAAGTCTCAAAAAGCTATAGATGATCATTATACAAGAGAAAGTCATACGATCGAAGCTATGCAAGGAGTAGTGATTGCCATACAACGGATGCACAATGAGCTAGCTGCATATGAAAGCTCTCCAATGGAACTAGTGGGGGTGCATCCAACTTGCTTGCTCACGAAGACATAGAGCACGTTTGAGGAGGCTCATCATTGGAATATACAAGCCAAGTTCTGTAGTGTAAAGTTCCCCACATAGTTATGCAACTAAGGCATGAAAACTCTCTCATATGGAGTAAAGGTGCTAAACATGAGCACAAGTGATGACTATAAATGATATGGTGCTGTAACATAAGCACAAGTGTGTGATAAAGAATAGTAATGCTGCCCCCTTTTTATTTCTTTATTTCTTTTCTTTTCTTTTTCTCTTTTTTTTATTTTTCGTATTCTCTTTTCGATGGCCTCCATGGCTCTTTTCACTTTTGGGGGCAAGCATCCTAATATGATACATGATATATGACAACACACTAATGATGATAAAACAACATACTGATGATATAAGTAACTAATATGAATGTGCCATAAGAATACATATGACAACAGTGCCTCTGCCCGTGTAGCAGGTTATGAAATGATCTAGCGTAACATGGGTAAAACCACACATCAGCTTTATAGAAACACGCAAAGAAATGAATAAGTAATGAATGACAACAAGTCATGTAATGTAAGATGAATGTTGCATGGCAATATATCTCGGAACAACTATGGAAATGCTATAGTAGGTAGGTATGGTGGATGTTTTGAGGAAGATGTTTGGCTTATGTGTAGGAGAACAAGATGAACAAGAAGAAAATGCATAAAACTATATAAAATGCATATAAAACATGTAATAACATGATATAACATAGCATGGAACACAAGAAATTATGGATATGTTGGAGACGTATCAATGACCATGACCGTATGCCTAGTACCAGAGTTGAAAAGCTGTTTCGAGACATGGAGCCATATGTGATGATTGATGTGATCAAACCGCACATCAAAGATGAATTGAGGCTTGAGCAATTCAGACATCTTAGAAAGTTCCGGACCATTCAAATGGAGGAGCATACCTGTCTGGAGACTCATTTGATGAGGTTGTATGACATCTACTTCAAGCTTACAAATGTCTACGATTACTGAATGGCGGATTCAGGTGCAATTCAGACTGTGCTGATATCTCTGCCTCCAAGCTCTGAGAAGCATGTGCGCAAATATGTTTTGAAGGCAGACAATATGAACTTCTACAAGTTCGTGTCCAAGTTCAAATCTATGGAGGTTGATTCCATCGAAGGAGAAATCTTTGACGCTACAGGTATATATTTGATAAACAGACTTATGAGTGTATTCTTCTCTTGATATCTGATTAAAGTATTTGATACTTGTTCTGTTTATGAAACAGGTCCTGATTATTACTTATCTGTGGCGAGTAATGACGTGCATGGTACAAGTGATGGCTAGCAAGGAAGTTCATGGCCAGTGGTGTTCACGTCCTCAAGTTATCATAGTAGTTATCATTAATAGTTTTTTATAAGACCTTTTTGTAATAGTGAGAGTGTGATTTTGTTTAGTGTCTTGATTGTTACAAGACAAAGTTATTCATATATGTTATAAGATAAATTCAGTTGTTTTATGTTATGGAACAAGTCAGTTGTTTTATATTATGAATAACGTTTTATGCAATCACATCTCAATTACATTGCTTGTATGATAACGTGGTATACATTCATAAAAGTGGGAATGATAAAATTATGTGTCCAAAGATTAAAATATTTTGTTACTAGAACAAACACCATCAAATTTGATCATAAAAGCAATGTAAGAAATAATAGATACTTTGATCTATTTAAAAGTTGCATGTGCCAAATTGATTAAATTCAAAATTGATATTGAAGTGTCAATTTGTGAGGAAATTAATTGAAAGTCATATCGGATGATCATTAAATTAATTATATGGTGAAATTTATTTGATTCGAATTCTTCTATGATTATTAGTGAAGAAATGTATTTGCATAATAAATCATTAGTCTGAAAATAATTTGATAAAAGATCAAATGGGGTTTTTCAGAAGAAAGATTAGTTAATATTGTATTCACAAGATTTGATCAAAGGACAATATTTTTGAATTATGGTTTCTACACAAAAAGGACTTGTGAAAATTTGTTTCACAAAATTGTAATATCAGATATAGTGATATGTGAAGTATTATAATCCTACTCTATTTTAGATAAAGTGTGGTCTTTCAGAATCTGTCTTAGAATCTCCTAATATGTTCGAAACATTATAGTCGATGTCCAATTTAGAAAATAGATGTTTTTCAAGGGTAATTTGTGTGATCGTCAATAGGGTCGTAATATAGATGATTATACGATAATTCAGAATATACACGAATAGTTATTTGTAGATTAGTCACATTGGATGAGAGTGTACTCCAAAACCCAACATAAACAAAACTTGTGTTGTTGTCTGTGTAATTCCGAGGAAAATGTGATTTTCAAATTATGGTTTAAGGAATAGAATTAGAAGCTTGAAATAAGGTATCAGACCTATATTGATAAAAGTGGAATATTGAAATATGTTCCAAAAGGTATATGTGTACAAACGAAAATTTAATGATAAGAGTGAAGGAGACTTGATTTTTTTTTCTGCTTGCAATCCTCTTCAAAAAGATCATAATATTTTCATGACAAAAGCTTCTAAATAAGGTGTTGTTATATTTACTGTCAAGTCACAGTTTCATATTAAGTGTTTTTAGATCTTGTTGACAGATCAAGATACACCTTATGTATACAAACAAAGTTGAGAAAATATCAGAATACGAAAAAAGGTTTTTGAGTCTGAAAGTCCAAGTTACATTTATAAGGATTAAAAAAGTAAATGTTACTATAATTCTTATTAGAGGAATAAGGTTACTTAATCATCATATAAAGTGTTATATGAAAAATGTGACTGTAAGAAAGACATGGAAGCATATTTTGTCTAGAAATGTATCTTCGACAAAATCAAATTTGTTGACTACATAAATGTAGACATGCTTGAACTCTGTGGGATATGTATTAATAGAATACTACAGTTTGTGTTAAGATCGAATTGATGAAAGATCAATGATTTTGGTGTGACCAAAATATCGAAATAAATTATGAATTTATTTGGGAGCTTAGACCCTCATATATGTAGATGACATTTTTGAGTGGGATCTCATGTTCTCAAATATGTAGAGGACATAATTTGAGTGGGAGTCGAATTCATTATGTGTAAATGACACATCGTGAATTGAACCAGTAAAATAAATTAGAAAGTTGAATTTGTGAAACTATTTAAAAGTTAGTGTCAATTTAGAATAGAACGGGAATTTTAAATAGATAGTCGAGTTGTTTTGGATTGATTCTGAAGAGTTAGAATAGATAAAAACAAAGGAGTGGTCCTTGGAAATACAATTAATCATTAAGAGTAATGATACACGATAATAGCCGTTATATGATATGTTGGTCTATTATGTGATATTAGAGATCATACAAGAACCATATTATGTGCTCGATGAAATATGACCCATATTCTTAGAAGAAGAACAATTTTGAACGTAAATTTGGAATTTACTAGAAGTAGAAATGTATTACTCATTAGATTGACAATGGAGTGTCAAGTCTTCTACATAGGTATGAAAGTATATAGATATCGTGAGATTATAAATGTTACATAGAATTCTCTATGACTGAGTGTGTTTGCAAAGCAATTATCTGGTTAACAAAATTAGAGTAAGCACTGGGAAACAAAAGTCTCACTGAGTTACTGTATTTGTATATATGTTATTAGACAACATGGTGATATCAAACATGTTGATATCAATGAATCGCAAAAGAACATACAATTGTGTATTGTACAGATTGTCAGAATAACACTCTTCCACAGGCAAGCATTATCATATAGCGCTTATTTGATAAGGGGTTATGATGAAGTAAAATGCGGCAGGTTTATTTGTACTCTAGTGCAAGTGGGAGACTGAAGGAGATATGGCCTAGAGGCAAATAAATAAGTAGTATTTATCGCTTTACCTCATAAGTTTATAATATGTCTCTGTATTATACTATACCTGTGTTAATCAGAATTATTAATACATGTGTGATACATAGACAACCAGAGTCCCTAGTGAGCCTCTATATAAACTAGTCCGTTGGGCAACAGATGATCGAGATTCCCGATCATGGACAATGACGTCGGTTGACAGTGGGGTCATCTTATTACTAGAATAAGGTGATGGACATACGTAAAGTATTGCAATAAGATCGTATTACGATGTTTGTCATTTGCAATAGATAAGTAATATGATAGCTTATTCCTTAAACCGTGAAACCGTACTTATTTCCACTTCGTAGGGGTGCTTTGAGAGCATCAAACGTTGTGTCTTATATAGCATGACAATAACGGTGTCCATCTTGGGTGTCCCGAAAGAGTATGTTGAGACGTAAGGATCAAGAGCGGGATTTGTTCATTCTTGTAATGGAAAGATACTCTGAGCCCACTCGGTGAGATTGCATCTATATAGATGCGCAACTTATGACTAGGTCATGGAGATCTAATATCGCAGACGAGTTAATAACCTATGTAGGTAACGAGATACAACAGGGCATCGGATGTCTACGATCATATCTCGGACAAGGTAGTATCGTAGAAACAAAGGGAATGAATATCATGTTTATGGTTCAACGACGATATTCGTAGAATGCAGAGGGACCGTCATATGCATCCAGGTATCCCTGCCGGTCATTGGCGAGCGAAGGGTCTCGACCATGTCTGGAGTGTTCTCGAACCGTAGCGTAATAAGCTTAAGGTCTTAACGATACTAGGAGAAAGTTTTGGAATAATATAGGAGGTGAATGATGAGAGAGAAATGATTCGAAAAAAGTTCCGATGGTTTGGATGGAGTTCCGGGAAGGTCTGGAATGGTTCCGGGAATGTCCGAAAGATGTTCGGGTGGTCCGGAAAATGTTTCGGGGTCACAGAAAATTAAATAGTATTTAAATATAATAATTATAAATTAATTATATTTTATATTAATTTAATAATTAATTAATTAAAGGAAAAAGGGATGGGCCCTAAGAGGGCCCAAGAGGGAGCCGCACCAAGCAAGGAAGGAGGGGGGCTTGGGCCCCTAGTCCAATTCGTACTAGGGGGTTCGGCCGAACCCCCACCCCTCCTTTTTTCTTTAGTCCCACATGGGGGAGGCAAGGTGTTTGCACACCCCCTTCCCCTTTATATAGCAAGACATATTAATTCAATTAATTCATCCAAAAATACAATTAATATTGTGGCAGGCCGGCTGAGTTGTTTCTCCGCCCGTTTTGCCTCCTCTCTCCACCAAAGCTATACCGCTAGGCGCCGTTGTCCTGCAGGATTCCAGAAAAGTTCTACCCCTGCGATCTCAGCTGGATCTGAGTGACCGGGGGTTGTTGTTAAGCTCCGTATGTTTGTGATTGCTCGGAGGCGCCACATTTCAGGAGTCTGGGCGACATCGTCTCGCCCACCCAGTAGCCCTGCCACCGGCGCACCCCCCTAGCCGCCGGTGCCACGCCACCTTCTGCCCGACGCCCGTCGATGTAGGTCATCATCGACATTGCGGCGTCATCGTCTACTTCATCGCGGCAAGATCTCCGCGACCTCGAGGTCGGCTACGTACGACTTCATCGTAAATACTTGTGCGGGAGCGTATACCCGCTATTCGGTCTACATGGAGGTATGTAACCAGTTCCGCCACCGTTATCGTATGTACTAGATAGTTAGATCCTGGCTAGTTAGGCCGTTCTTACGCTAGAAAAATTATTGGTTTCTGCACCGGAACCCCTTCATGTACAACTTGTGCAGTTCAGGAATCCTGCTCAGAAAACTCAAAACTAATGAAAATTGCGTACACATCACAGGAATGTGTACACCAAAATTCAGGTCATTCCGACATTCGTGTAAGAAGTTATGAATTTAACGGTGGACAACAGAAATCTGTCCCTACACGAAACAGCACACAACAAAGTAAAATATTTTTGTGTTTTTGCATATTGAACTGAAATAAATACTAAGCATATTAGTACTAGATACTAAAACAAACCAGCAAGAGAAATAACAAAAATCTTTTAGGTTTTTTTGAGTTTATGGAAAGCAAACAAAGCATGAACAAATGAAAGAAAGAAAACTAAAACGAAACATGGATATACAAAGTACCGAATGATAATGTTATGTACATGAGTGTGCTATCGGCATACCTCCCCTCAAGCTTAGGCGTTTGGCCTAAGTTGAGATCAAGGCCAATGTGCCCATCCGTCGGTGTTGCGGGGGTATGTCAAAGAGCTTTGCCCGTAATATGAGCTCGAGCATGCGCCGGCGTGGTATCCGATGTAATCCTCCGGCGGTGGCTCCTGTCTGCGATGCGAATGGTGAAAACCAAGTGCGCTCAGCTTCTCCTCCAACTCTACCAGGGAATACGACCATGGTCTCCTGTCAAGACTGAACAAAGAAGGTTGGGGCAAGGAGACCTTCTTTTCCCGATCGTCAGCAAAAATGACCCTAAACACAATGTTCTCCAAAGTGGAGCTAGTAGTGAAAAATTTATGGCCTTTCATTGCAGCAAGGCCAAGAGAACATAAATCAAGTTGTACATCATTAGGATCAATATGTAGCCTCAAATATTCAGCAATACGTAAGGCAATAATGCCTCAAAAGATGGGTCCCCTAGCAGCTAAATGGCGAGCAATCAAAGAACCAAGCTTATACGGGAATTCACCCTTAAGGGCACCCGCAAGAAATGCAAGCTGCAAGTTAGAAAAATTGCTAGTGTTTTCTCTACCTAGTACACTAGTAGTAAGATAGTAGACATTTGATAGCAGGGAATTGGATGTTCCTTTTCTTGTCGTGATGTGCGGAGCGGGTGTCATTGTCGGTCACCTCTTGGTAGTTTTGTGCCAACTCCGGTGGATTCGCAATAATCCTCACAGTGTGCACATATGGGCTGTACCTATTATCCCACAAAACTCCTGCAAGGTTAGGCTACAAGGCAAATCATATATCTTGAAAGAAATGGCCTTCCCATAAGACTTGGTGTTAAAAGTGAAGGTCTCCGAAAAAGTCTTGGTAAGCCAATAGTATTGTGGCCTCTCATCCATCATGTAGGAGGTCAAGCCTACTCTTTCAACAAGAGTTTGGAAATCCTCGATTAAAACTGCAGCACGAAGGAAATTATAACAAGGGTGAGATGCGGCATGTGGAAGTCCCGCATCTCCACAGGTCAGTGCTAGGATCTCCTCGTTGTAGAACTGCCTAACACGAGTGGCAGCCCTTGGAGGCCTTGTCCTCCTCTTATAATCTCCCTCAAACACTTCATCAAAGTCATGGTTGTGCATCTTCCTTTTCTGAAAGTTTCAACAAACATCATAAAAATCGATTTTTAGCCAACTAAATGAAGGGAAACCACTATAGTGACTTGCTAGAGGCTTAAGCATTCATTAAAACTAGTTATTTCAACTTAGAACAAGCATTCAAACTCACTAAACAAGATATCTACAGCAGCAGAATACTTCATACATACACCATTAAACAAAATTCTACTTGGATATTCGGAGGAGTCACATACCGGAGAGGAGATGCACCATATTTCAGGAACAGAAATTGGCTGAATGTGGAGATCAAAATCCCAGGAGATGAGCAGCAAGAACACGAGTTTGAAATATCCAGGAGTGATTTTTCGGGCAAGAGAGAGGCAGGGGAAGGAGAGAGAGCAAGTGGGGGGGGGGGGCTATGGGCCCCACACCACCAGCTGGCGCGGCCACTTGCCAACCGCGCCACCAAGTGGTGAGGTGGCCCAGGGGTTCCCCCTGGTGGCTCTCTGGCACTTACAAGACCCTCCTCGAAAAATATGATTTTTCATATAAAAAATTTAATTTTCTGAGAAACTTTATTTTTTAATTTTCTGGTACTCGCATTATTAAATTCAATACCGAAAAATTATTTTTCTAACAATAAATTCAACTAAACATTGCAAACTAAATAACATTACAGTAGGTATACAAGGATGAGAGAAAGAAAATTGTTTAGCCTCTTTATGCATTTAAAATGCATTTGTTAACAAGGTTGATCAATTCTTGCCACCAAATGAATTTTATATGACATGAAAGATTTTAAACCATATGGGACACTCATGTTACCTTATAATGAATTGGTATGGATCCAATCATGAGAGTTTTGTATTCTTCTTTATATGGGCAATCAATACTTCCCACTCTAATAGACCTCAAATTGGTAATTGCCAGGCATTCTATCAACTTTCTTGGGAAAATAAACAGTATGCTGCTTGTCATGAACATGAAAATTAACTTTTCCTTTATCATCTTAAGGCATTTCAAGAAGAACAAAGTCAGTCATAATTAAACAATTGGTAGTTATTTAAACAGGAACATCCTCACAAATTCCAACAGGAACATCAGTAGATTTATCCGCCATTTGCAAAGATATATCAGTAGGTATCAATTTATCAAGGTAAAGTCTCTTGTAAAGAGAGAAAGGCATAACACTAACTCCAGCTCCCAAATCACATAGAGAAGTATTAACATATTTATTTTTGAAGGAGCAACGAATAGTTGGGATACCTTGATCACCAAGCTTCTTTGGAACCTTGCCATTGAAAGGGTAATTAGCAAGCATAGTAGATATTTCCTCATTAGGAATTTTCCTTTTGTTAGTCACAATATCTTTCATATATTTAGAATAAGGAGGAAACTTAATAGCATCAGTCAAAGGAATTTATTATAATGTTGTTTCTCTTTTGTTTTAAGTTTTTTAGCAGGAAAAAACATTGGTTTTTGGACCCAAGGTTCTCTTTCATTACCATGTTTCTTAGCAATAAATATTCTTTAGTATACTTTTTATTTTTAGCATGTTTTTCAGGTTCTTCTTCTATTTTTCCTGATCCGAATTGGCACTTTTATCCTTATCACTGTTATTAGAATTATCATTGTTGTGTTCATTACCACTTTTAGTTTCAGCATCAGAAACAGATATACTATTAGGATTCTACAACAGTTTTATGTTTCTTTTTCTTTTTCCTAGAAGGAGTACTAGGTTTATTAACTCGTTGAGAATCTTGTTCAATTCTTTTATCATGTCCTTCGGGATCCAAAGGGTCTTGAGTTGATTTACCTCTAGTTGTTACTTCACAAACAAGTTTTTCTTTAGCAATAGAGTTGTTTACCAGCAATTCTTTTTGCACTTTAGTGAGTTGCTCTATTTGAGTTTGAACCATATGAAATTGTTTGATAAGAACTTTAACATTGTAACATCCCAACATTTTATAAATATTCAAAAATCACTAAAATTTAAAACTTTTGTTTTGAATTAAAATAAAGCATTTAATGCACAAGGAAACCAACTATAAAAGACTTCAAACATATTGAGAAGAGATAATATTTCAAATATCTCAGTTTATCATTATTTTAAAAGTTGTTTCAAGTTACACAAATTATTATCTATTGTATCTCATAAAACCTCATTTTGTAATTGGACAAATGTTTTACAAAATTGCCAACCATTTCCTTGTAATAAAAAGGTTCTATATAATTATTTGATTTCAACCACTTAGTCATAGCTATTCATAAATTAAAATAATATATTCATGTGTTCTTTTAAACCCTTTATAACAAGTTCTATCTGTAAACTGATTTTATTCCTTCACCTGAGTTCAAAACATAGTGTTGAAATTACAACCTATAGTTTATAAATTTAATAACTTCATATATTTTATAATAAATGGATTATCCGAATAAACATTTCATTATCTTAAAATGATCTACATTTATTTTCAAAACATAAAATGATTTTCATGAATATATATTCTATATTAGAAAAGAATTAAATCTAAAAATCTATTCTTAAGTTATGTTATAAAGTTTTCAAATGATTTATCATTTCATGAAACTAAATGGTGCACAGAATAATTTGAATTAAAATGACCACTTTACATTTTCTCCTTTCATTACAAATAGCTGTAATATGTTATTTAATAATCTATTAAAACTAAAATTTATTTAATATTGGAATATGAGTTTAGATACGTATTTTACAAATTTTATTTAGCCAAAAGAAAATTTAAATTAAGTTATAATTTCAAAATTGATATTAAGTATCAAATTGGTATTTAATGATTTTTTCAAAAATATTAATTTTCAAAAAGGTTCAAATTATGTCCACAACTGTTTTAACACAAATATAATAATTTTACAAATTTTTACAAATTTGTTTGACTTCATTTGGACATTCAAATCAAAAGATATGAATTGAATAAATAAAACAGAAAAATAAATTACCTGGATGATTCCAAAATCCGGCGAAATCCTCGCGCAAATGGTTTCCCTCTTCGGCCCTATAAATACCCTAGGCCGTGCCGCATCTTTCCCCTCCAAAACCCTAGCCGGAGAGCCCCCAGGCTGCTCGGATTTGGAGATGCGCCGCCGCCGCTTTTCTCCAAACTCCGGCAAGGTATCTGCACCCCCTCGCGCCCCGAGACCCCCTCCTTCCCCTAGCTGTCCACCCGCACCTCCTTGACCCCTTCCTCGTCTTCTTCTCGCAGTGGTTGAAGCAGGGCGAAGCTCGTCGGTGCGGAGGTGGCCCGACCGTGCTCCCCAACAGTTTCCGGGCGCGTACGACACCGCCACCTCGCCCATCGTCGCCGTCTAAGTCTTCCGCATCTCGTCGTAGCCTTCCCGAGTCGAGGAGACCACCGGAGCGAGGTTTTCGTCTACACCCAAGCGCCGCCGCCGCCGTCATCCTCGACTCCGGCGAGTCGCGCCGCCAGCTGCTGACCAAAGCGAGGTGAGCCCTCCGATCTGCGATCTACAGCTAGGATTAGATCCGTTAAATCGAATCGGTACGATTCGTTTCTGACCGTCAGATCTAGATCTAACGATCCAGATCGAATCACTTATCCAGCTCAGAGCCAGGTCAGCAGCCACATCACTGCCCAGTCATCGCTGACGTGGAAAATGAATTTTCTCGATTTAGTTAAATGGCAGTTTTACAGAAAAGCCCCTGCCACTTAGAATTGTTATAACTTTTTATTCACACATCCACATTTGATAAATTTTATATTGTTAGAAAGCCCTTGAAATGTAGATTATTTTAGACCTGTTGGATTTCAATTTTGATATAGTTTAAAATATTCAAATTTCCAATGGTGAATTTGAGTAATTTTGTCATAACTTTAAATCTGTAAATTCAAAAATTGCAAGTAAAATTGTTTTAGAGACTTTGGAATATTTGTAAAATGATGCCTCTGTTATAAAATAATTTTGGGTAGTATTTGAATGATGTGATAGTTATATATTTAATTTGAATAGTTTGACAATTTTTGACATAACTATTACTAGAAATATTATTTTTGATTAAATCAAATTGCTATAAATTTAATTAAAGGCCCTCTGTCTATTAACCCCATTTATAAATTTTGTTATAAATAATATTTGATCAATTTAAAGGTCAGAGACTTAATTTGATTGATTTTAGCACATTATAAGGTTTAATAAATTAAAATTTATTACTTTGCACCAAAGGCATAAATAATTGTCCTTGTCCGGAGAAAGCTCAAATCCCTGTTTATTAATATATTTCCTAACATTAATAAGTAAGTTTTGTTTAAAACCTTTTAAATGATTTTAGTTCATTTACAAGTGTTATAATTGTTATTGGTTAATTAGGTGTTACTAAAAATGTGATTTAAAACATTATAACATTTTAAACAACTAAGATATTATTAATACTATAAACTTTGAAGTTGGGAATTAAAAAAAATGTTTAGATATGAGAAAATTAAGAAATTCTTGAATTAGAATTTGGTTAAATTTAATTTTAAACATAATCTTGGGTAAATGAAATTAAATGTTTACAATTGTACTAAAGTGTTAAACCTTGCTTTTAAATTGTGATTAAGCCTTCTTGATATCCATTTGTGTAAACTTTTGAAGACCATTTCATAAGAAACTTGGAAACACCCTTACAACCTTTTCGAGTTGAAAATGTACAATTGACCCCAGACCATCCCTTAGCGAAACCCTAAAGCCAAGCACATTAATTCGTATTGTATATTAAATTATGTTACACCTTTGACCAAACCCTCCCGAGAAGACTTGTTACGCTTGTATGTTTCAATTTGTTTTGTGTTTGTTGAATTGCTTGTTTATTGGATGCCCTTTTACTTTATAGTTTGAAAACGGGAGCAACTATTGACTTGGACAAGAGTGTGAGAGAAACGACAACTTTCGTAAGGCAAGTGACTTCATAAAACACCTACTATTTTATTCTATTGCATACCTAGTGTTTTAAGCAGTATTTGCAAAAGTAGCATGCATGATAGGTTTTTGGGAGATTTGTAGTATGCTATGCAAACCTGTTAGGTTACCCCTTAGAAATTCTAGTTAGACCCCTATTATAATTTAGTGGAAGTACCTGCTGCAAAAATGATTGTTTTATGGTTGATGTGATAAATGAAAATTTCCACTAAATTAATTTAATGCCTGGGTGGATTGGGTCGATCGAGGAGGTTTCAAGTTGAGTGGCTTCTCAGGGCAAAGTTTCATGGTTGTCTTCGCCCAAGATAGTTTTCACTTACTTGGGGCCATGATATGCGGTGTTAACCCGAGTTGCTCACTTGTGGTAGGCCACCCAGGGCTATGAGATTTAAGTTTACGCTGAGTTTAGTTGCTTATCGTGCAACCATTGGTCAATATGGGCTATGTCTTGATGGAGTAAGTTGATGTGGACCTGGGTCAAGAGATTGATGGTGGTAGAGTTGATAGGATGGTAGTAATCTCTTAGTATGATCATGGGAAAGCAACTTCAGAAAAGTATCGTCTTGATCTTCTCCTTTTCCTTCTCACTAAACGAGTGTAGAGGATAGTTTGGGTTGATTGAGTCTAATGGTGAAAGTGCACACACTCTCGAGAGTTAAAACCTAAGATCTTAGCCGTGTCCCCGGCATCGGACAAATTGAGTGACTACATAAGGCTGTCTTCTGAAAATCTCTTCATCCCAATTTCTTAATAAAACTTTGATGGGTAAACATGGGTAGGAGACATGGATTTGTCTCGAGATGTCTCTTAAAGAGAAGATATTGATTTAAAAGTTGTTCACCAAAAGTAGGAGAAAACTTACTTTGCGCAATAGCCTTGAGCTCCACCAGCCAAATAAGCATATAGATATAGTTTAGTAGAATATTAGAAATTAGAGTCACTTGCCACCACAATTCAATTGTGTTGACCCTTTATAGCTGGGCTGCAACTAAACCTTGCAGATTGTTCGAATGAGGAGTAAGGGGGTCGTCTTCGAGCTACAACCAACATGATTTGCCAGTGGCTTCATGGAGATGATGTAGCTCCATGCTATCTTTAGATTTGCGTATAAACTCTGAAATAAAGTGTGAACTATTGATTGAGCTAGCGTTATAGCTATGCTAAGTTGTAAGGATTATTTGTTTTTGGATCATTCGTCTCGGATTGTAATAAATTATGACATTGTACTGTGATATTACATCTTATTGGAAAATGCGAGACTTATGTGATCCAAGTCTTCCGCACTTTTCATATGTGCCATTGCTTTCTTGAGCAAGGGCACTACAAATGGTATCAGAGCACGAATGTTGCCTGTAGGCTCGAAACCCCTAGGATTGGATAGAAACCAAAAGTCAAATAATTGAAAATCAATAGATTTCGAATTTTGAGAAGTTGAAAGTTTCCTTTCTATTTTTACAATTATTTTTCTTGTTTTGTATCTTTTACTTTTTCACTTTAATTCTAATACTCTTACCTTTTCAAAATTTTAGATGGGAGAGTACACTGAGACCGCGTATGCTGGTGTTTTGTCGGATTTCATCTTTGGGAGGCAGTTGTCCAGGTTGACAAGTCAATTGAAGCTACCACCGCATCAAGCAAACCCTTAGGACTAGTGATGGAACCAGGAGACAAATTATTATAACAAGTTTTAGCTTCTCCTTTTAATGAGAAAGGAAATATTTTAGCAACAAAGTAAGTGCATATTTTAATTTCCTCAACAAATATTTCACTCAAATCAGACAATACATTCATATGTTCTACATCACTTTCATTTTTAGTTCCACAGAAAGGTTCTCTTTCAACAATAGCTATATGAGCCAAATCAAGAGAGAAATAACAAGCCTTATCTTTTATGTTTATAGGAGATGTAGCTTTACCTTGGGTGATTCACTTAAGGGAAATTTGCTGCTGTTCTACAAACCTCTCCTCTTGGAGGCCCAAGACCGTCTACGAGAATAGAAGCGTGCGTAGACATCAAGCTATTTTCTGGCACTGTTGTCGGGGAGGTGAGCGCTTGAAGGTATCTCCTTTAGATTCTGCAGTTATAACTTTTTGTTTCTTGTTTTTATTTTTGTTGGCCCAGTGGGGACTGGGGTATGAAGATCCCACTCCCCCCAGGCCTCGCACGCGGGCTAATCAGACAAAACGACTAAGGACCAAGACTTGCCACCTGGCGGGACCCTCGAGAGGCAATTCCCCTCGAGGGCCTGAAGGGGAAGCGAGGGCCTCACGCGGACCCTCCCCTCAGGAGACCCTCCCGAGGCGCCAGCGCGCCTGGAGGGAAGTCAATAGGAATCCCTCCACATGCCTCCCAGGCCTGTGGGGAAACGTCGCGGCCAAGGAAGTACGGCGGGACGCACATGGCCTCTGCCACGCCCACATGGTGACACAGGCGCTCCCGTTGACGTTTTGATGATAAAAGAGTCAATAAAGTTGCGCCGCCTGCTCCAGGACTGCCAAGACCTTCTACTCTAACGATAAAGCAGATGGAAGGTGCAACCCTCCAAAGAGAACGTCATCGCGGGCTCCACCACAGAGACGACCGTCCCTGTGGGCAGTACTGCGCGGTCGGCCGCCTATCGGCCACGGCGCCCAACTTTATCGATGATGGACCGCGTCCATGGACGATCGGGCGATGGTGGACTCCTGCTCCTCCACGCCACTTCCGTGTGGGAGCCACCCCGAACGCCGGGTAGAAGAAGAGAGCCTAAGGCGCCTATAAAAAGGGCAAGACCACCATTGTAGAGGGGGTCGGCCAATTGCTTGCTACAACACTTGTAAACCCTAGCGCTGCTGAGTAGGGTTAGCCTCTATTTGGAGGAGGAAGAAGATCATCGCTTCCCTCCCCAGGCAAGAACTGCCTCAAGGGGGCCCTCGGCAAGCTCTGATGTACTGTAACCACCATAGTTCAATACAGATAAGAAGAAGTAGCGGTCTTACCTCCTGTCGAGGGCCGTGAACCTGGGTACGGGCTGATGTCCAACTCTGTCGTGGGTGTTTCGTCTCCAGGTCCGGCGAGCAACGTCGCCGCGCCCCTCGAGGGTCTTGACCTCCGCGTTCAATCCCCTTCACGAACTACACTTTAGGAAGTGACTATCCCCGTTTCTAGGGAGTCATAACCCGACATTTGGCGCGCCAGGTAGGGGATTAAGGCGCGTCAACGACCTTCGAGCTGCCTCCGTGCCATGGCAAACACCCGCGCTACCTGCGTCAACCGACGCGCGCCTAAAGGAGCGCGCGCCCCACCAGGCGCCACGGCCACTCGCGCACGATGGGGCCGACCCCGCCGTGAAGAGCGCGCCCCCTCGGGCCCTCATGCGGAGGAGCCCGATCACAACTCCGAGCACCAGGAGGACGCGCAGTCGTCACACCCGACGCGGCGCCCGAGCGGTTCCGGCCCTGGCAGGACGGACCCCGCGCCTCACACCGCGCTGCTCATGGCGCAGGAACTCCTCCGCTACCAGCCCACCGCTGAGGCCCACGAGCAGTGGCTGGAGCGCCTCAACCACCTCGTCGGCATCGCCACGACACGCCCCGCTCCGTCGCAGTCCAACGTGCACCCCTCTCTCGCGGGCACGGTCGCAACAGACGCACCTCCGCCTCCGCCATGACCTGCACCGGCTGCGACGCAGAGGGCTGCCTCACACGCGTCCTCGCCGCACGATTGCCTGATCGTGTAGCGCACCGCGCCCGACGCTCGCGTGGGGATGGAGCTCCAGCACAACCACCATAATAGGCTCGTGGAAGAGAACGGCCAGGCGGGCCAGCAGAACCGCAGCGCGCTGCAGCACGAAGTCGCCACGTACGCCACAAGCTTCATGGCATTCACCCGCTCCCTGCGTTGCGTGGTCTGGCCCCCGAAGTTCATGCCGGCTCTCCCCAAGGGCTACGAAGGCTCCAGCAACCCCATCGAGTTCCTGCAGCTCTACACCACCTCCATCCAAGCTGCAGGTGGATACGACAAGGTCATGGCCAACTGATTCTCCCACGCGCTTCACGGCTTTGCGCTGTCCTGGCTCCTGAACCTCCTCGAGGACTCTATGAACTCTTGGGAGGAGCTCTGCAAGAAGTTCGTCTCCAACTTCAAGGGGACATACGAGCGCACCCTCACCCACAACGACCTGCGCGCTGTGGTCCAGAAGAAGGATGAGACTCTCCACAAGTGCATCCAGCGCTTCAGCCAAGTGCGCAACAAGATCCCAAACATCCCTGACACCCAAGTCATTGCCGCTTTCCGAGAAGGCGTCACAATTAGCAGGATGCTCGAGAAGCTGGGTATTCATGACAAGCTCACCTCTGTGGAGAAGCTGTTCGACCTGGCTGACAAGTGCGCCAAGGCTGAAGAGGGACTCCTCTTCGTCAAAATGTCCTCGAGAGGAGACGAGCACGCTGAGGGGTCCAGGAGCCAGAAGAAGAAGGAGGAGCCCAAGCGCAAGGCCACCACGGTTCTCGCGGCAGAGCCTGACGCGAAGGGCACCCGCAGGGACTCCCTCGAGCCTGGAGAGAGGAAAGATGACCACCGCCCTTTCTGCATCTACCACAACAGGCGCGGTCACTCTACCGAGACTCGCTTCGACCTCAAGAGGTTGAGCAAAGAGCGCGAGCAAGCAGAAGGCAGTGGCGGTCGAGGCCGTGGCTACCGCGGGAGCGGGCGCAAGAGCGGCTACCAGAAGCCATCTGGCAACCAGCCCAATGCTGCGGCGAAGAATGGCAATCTCCCTGACGAGGAGGACGGTGGCTACCAAGCCCCAAGAGGCGCCATCGCCTGCATCCTCGGTGGGGTGCATGCGCCAAAGTCGAACTATCAGTTCAAGCAGTTCGCCCACGAACTCAATGCTGCCCTCCCTAGCACCGAGATCTCCAGGCCCCTCAAGTGGTCGCAGTACACCATCGCCTTCGATGATCAGGACCACCCCAAGTCCACCAAGGCTGTTGGAACCCTCCCGCTGGTCTGCAGCCCCACCATCGACAACGTCGCTGTCTCCAAGACACTCATTGATGGTGGAGCAGGACTGAATGTTATCTCCATAGAAACGTTCGAAACGCTTCAAGTGCCCTACGAGCGGCTCATGCCCTCTAGGCCCTTCACGGGAGTCACCAGCGGCTCGATCGAGCCTTTGGGCCAGGTCAGGCTCGCCGTCACCTTCGAAAGCGAGGAAAATTACCGCACCGAGCACATCGGCCTGCCGTACAATGCCATCCTCGGCTACCCCGCGCTCGTGAAATTCATGGCCGTCACGCATCATGCTCACAACATGGTCAAGATCCCCAGCAGCGCTGGCACAATCACCATCCGTGGACATGTCCTGGACGCTACGCGCACTGTTGAGACGGCCTACAAGGCCGCCACCATGGCATTCCCGGCAGACAAGGACCTGGAGCCTCTCAAGAGACCCAAGAAGAAGAAGCAGCTGTTCTCCCAGGAGCCAGCCGCCAGAAAGAAAGTCTCTCTAAGCTCCAGCAGCTCGGAGGCTAGAGTCACCATTGGCGCCGCGCTGCCCCCCAAATAGGAAAGCGCGCTCGTCGTCTTCCCCCAGGAAAACTCTGACATGTTCGCATGGACACTGTCAGATATGTCTGGTGTACCGAGGGAGGTGATCGAGCACCACTTAGCCGTGTGTCCAAGCGCGCGCCCCGTCAAGAAAAAAGCAAGAAAACAAGCCCCCGAGACGCAAGCATTCATCGTCAAAGAGGTCGAGAAGATCAAAGCGGCAAAGGTCGTCCGCGAAGTCGCGCACCCTACTTGGCTCTCCAATGGCGTGGTAGTCCCAAAACCCGCCGGAGGAGGCCGCCTCTGCATCGACTACACTGATGTAAACAAGGCCTGCCCCAAGGACCCTTATCCAATGCCAAGAATTGACCAGATCGTGGACTCCACGGCAGGCTGCGACCTCCACTGTTTCCTCGATGATTTCTCTGGTTATCAGCAGATAAAAATGGCTAAGGAAGATGAGGAGAAGACGGCTTTTCTCACCCCTTGCGGTGTGTATTGCTACGTCTGCATGCCCTTCGGCCTAAAAAATGCCGGAGCCACTTTCCAGAGGCTAATGAGGATAGCGCTTGGCGAGCAAATGGGGAGAAACGCCGAGGCATATGTCGATGAAATTGTCGTAAAATCCCGAGAGGGAAACACTCTCCTCAGGGACCTCGAAGAGACTTTCGCCAGCCTGCGCAAGGTGAACATCAAGCTCAACCCCTCCAAGTGCGTCTTTGGAGTGCCTTCAGACAAATTGCTTGAGTTCCTTGTGTCCCATCGGGGCATAGAGGCAAACCCTGAAAAAATCAAGGCCATAGAGGACATGCAACCTCCACGCAGGCTCAAGGACATGCAACGCCTACTAGGCTGCATGTCAAGCTTGGGTAGATTCATCTCCAAATTTGGCGAAAGAGCTCTGCCGTTCTTCAAGATCATGAAAAGAACAGGCACTTTCAAGTGGACACCTGAACCGGGAAAAGCGTTTGAGGACTTGAAGAGGTACCTAGCCAGCCCACCAGTAATGGTCGCCCCAAGGACAGGCGAGCACCTGAAGTTGTACCTATCAGCAACTCCACAGACCGCCAGTGCCGTACTTGTGGTAGAAAGGGAAGACCCAGTACCCCACAAGAAGAGTGCAACCACTCCAAAGCCAAAACCTCCTGATGAAGAGCTCGACGAAAGGGCAGGCCTCACTAACCCACCGCCAGGCCCAAAGCCTCAAGAGAGGCCCGCCCCAAGTCAACCGCTGCAAAATGATCCCGCCAGGGAGCCTGAAGAGCCCCCACAGGCCAACCCCCTCGAGGAACCCAAAAAGCCTCCACGGGAAAACTCCCTCGAGGGCCAGGACAAGCCCCAGAGGCTAACCCCCTTGAGGCCTAGCGGAGCCCCTTCAGACAGAAGACACCAAGGCTACGCATACTACCCTTTTCGAGCATCCAGTCTACTTCGTCAGCACAGTACTGCGTGATGCTCGTGAGCGGTATAGGATGCAGCAGAAGCTCCTCCTCGCACTCCTCATCGCTTCAAGAAAGCTGCGACACTACTTCCAGGGGCACCCTATCACGGTGGTTACCTCTTTTCCCCTGGAGCAAATCCTGCGCAACCCAAATGCCACAGATCGTGTCACAGGATGGAATAAAGAGCTACAACCATTCAATTTGCGCTTCGATACCACAAGGGTAGTCAAAGGAAAAGCGCTGGCAGACTTCATCGCCGAATGGACTGACCCAACCCCGGAAGAGCCTTTGGGAGAAGAACAAGAGCCCCTTGGAGATAAAATGCCCAGCCACTGGACCATGAAGTTCGACGGAGCTTTCGCTTGTCGCCACGGTGGGGCTGGCGTGGTCCTTATCTCACCAAAAGGTGACAAGCTATATTACGCGGTCCAGCTGTGCTTCAGAATCGACAAGATCTCCAACAATATCGCTGAATACGAAGGCCTGCTTGCTGGCCTACGAGCCGCAATCGCCCTAGGCATCAAGCATCTACTCATCAAGGGCGACTCCCAGCTGCTCGTCAACTTCTCCAACAAAAGCTATAAGCCTAATGAAGACCACATGGCCGCATACCTTGAAGAGGTTCGCAGGCTTGAGAAGCACTTCAGGGGAATGGAGCTCATGCACATCCCAAGAAAGGAGAATCTAGAGGCTGATGACATCGCCAATCACGCATCAAAAAGGCAAGCTCAGCCACCAGGCGTCTTTGAAGAAAGACTCGTCAAGGCATCCATAAAACAGCCTCAGGAGGCCATGCCCGCCAACACAGACGAAGCGCTCCCACCACCGCCTGCAAGCGGGGCTCCAGAGTGTGGGCCCCCTACAGGGGAGCGTCTGTTGCTCACAGCGGTGCATCAAGAAGCAGGATGGATTGACGGGATCAAAGGCTACCTCGACAAAGGGATCCTTCCCGAGGAAGATGTTGAAGCGGAGCGAATCGCCCGCCAAGAAAAATCTTACAAAATCCTGGAAGGGAATCTCTACCGCAAGCGCCCAAACGGCACCGCACTCAAATGCGTTCCTCCTGAAGAAGGCAAATGCTGATCAAGGACATCCACAGCGGGGAATGCGGCCACCATTCGTACGCCCGCACCCTAACATGCAAAGTCTTCAGGAGCAGCTTCTACTGACCTCAAGCACTTCAAGATTCAGTGGACATCGTCCAAGCATGTGAAGCCTGCCAATTCCACGCCAAGCAAATCCACCAACCTGCCTGGGGCTACAGACCATTCCGCTCTCCTGGCCGTTCGCGGTCTGGGGGCTGGACATCCTGGGGCATTTCCCAACAGCGCAAGGAGGATATCGCTACCTTTTTGTGGCCATCGACAAGTTCACTAAGTGGCCCGAAGTGGAGGCGACGCGCAAAATCACAGCAGGCGGTGAAATTCATCAGAGGCCTGGTCTGCCGCTTCGGAGTGCCTAACCGCATCTTCACCGACAATGGCTCGCAATTCACCAGTGGCATCTTCAGAGCTTACTGCGAAAGTGTAGCGCCCCATCTTTTAAATAAAGATGGAACACCTGTGTTATGTGCTAGACCCTGGATCACTGCCAGCACCACAGTACAAAATACATAGTATCATTGCATAAGTATCAAATTACTACAACGAGATCCAAAAATAGCTAAGTATAGCTTTATTACAAAGTGCATAGTCATGAAGACTAGCTAAAAAGTTCAGAGTTCACAACGAAAGTAATAGCAATGAGCCTCCTCTTCTAGCATACGCCACAGGCAGACATGTTGGGTGTAGAATCGAGTCCAAACTCACTCCTCATCAGAATTACCTGCACATTTGAATATGCAGCCCCCGTAGGAGGTCAATACAATGAAGTATTGGCAAGTGACTATGGTGGATATTTTATGACAAGTCTAATTCTATATGCATATTTGGCTTGGTGGAGTTGTAGGCTATTTTGCAGAAAGCCAGTTTTCTCCTATCTTTTGTAAAACACTTTTGTTTCTCAAAGACTTGGCACCAAGGGATGAAGCCCAAGTGCACCAACAATTCTTTCCTTAGTCAAATTTTACTTTATGAAAACTATGATGAGATTCTTCCGTCCATCCTTGTCCAGTTGCTCGAAGTAGTCCATCACCGGGGACACGACTGAGTACTCAGATTGTCGACTCTGCAGAGGTTGTGCACTTTCACCTTGAGACTCAATTAACCCAAACATCCTATACACACGGAGTGCATTAAGGAAAGGAGAGAATTGAGACAAGAACTTTTAGCAGAAGAATGCAACCATACTAGCAAGACCCGTTCCACCTACCAAATCTACATCTGCTTGTCAAGCTGACAGGTTGCACTCTCACAACTTAGTAATTCTAGACAGAGCCCATTGTCAAAAGGCTGCACGGGAAGCTTCTAAACTTGGAGGGACTTAGAAATCTCTTTGTTCCTGGGTGGCCGTCCACAAGTGCGCTTCTGGGTGACAACCACCATGCTCATGGCCCTAAGTAGAATAGACATTCATCCTAGGCAAAGACAACCACAAGCATACTCCCAAAAGCCACTCAACATAAACCAAACAACCAATTCCACCCAGGTGTGCATTAAAGTTTTAACACTGAGCAATATTTCTATAACATGGTAAGTAAACACTTTTTATAGCATAGCTAAGCATCTAATAAAAACTTTTGATGGCTGCATGGGAAGGGATGGCTACACACTACTAGGATATTTTCAAAGTGTAAACTAACTTAGCATTATAAGATAGTTCAAAAATTCCCTCTCATGCATACTACTCAAAAATCTTCTAATAATGCATATAGAAAACATTGGGTAAATTATGAATGTCACTTGCCTTGGTAACAAGAGGAACAAGCACGGCAAGAATAACAATCACAAGGGCCTTCCTCCTCTTCACAATCTAGAGACAAACAATAAAACTAAATAAACACACAAACACAACACTTAAAATATCAAGACAAAAATATGTATGCATGCTTGATATGCAATGAACTTAACAAGACAAAATAATTACCATTTTATTTCCTTTGTTATTAATGCATGAAATGCAATGATCAATATTTTAATATTTTATTTAATCATTTAAAATATTGAGCATAACATAGAAGTTTTAAGCCCAAAAACCAAATTCTTTAATTCTATTATGAAAAGTTTCAAATAAAACTCAAGTTGCACTCTCTGGACAGAGGGCAATAATAAAAGCTAAAACAATTGGATTTATTTGGAAAGAATTTTTATTAATTAAGTTATAGATTTAATAGCCGAAAAGCTAAACAATTAAATTTCGCAATTTAAAATACACTAAAAGACAAACTAATGAAACCATACTAAACTACATGAGCAGAGCTTCACGTGGATATAAAATTCATCAAATTTGGATGAACAGATCTAAAGTTATGAATTTTGTAAGTTTGTATTGTTTTTCTGTTTTTAAATATAAAATCTAGCCGAAATAGAAAATAAAGAGGCCACGCGGCGCACTCCGATTGGATGGTACCGGTTCGCCGCGGATCGTGAACGCAAACCGTCCGATCTACATAACGGTGGACGCTCCAGATCAACTGATCTAGATCCATTGGATCTAGATCCAACGCTTCATGCGACTCGGGCCAAAAGCAGGCGGCGCGACCGCCGGAGTTCATCCGAGCACGGCGGCGCCATCGCCGGAGTTACTGCTATCGTTAAACGAAGCAAGATCGGAGGGGGTTTTTCTCACCACTTGATGCGGAACGTCGTGGCGATCTCTATGGCGTGGTAGGTGCTGTCGAGGTGGTCTGCTTCTCCCCTTGCTTGCTCGTCGGAGATGAACGGCGGACGGCGGCGTCGGGTCGTCGACGGATACGTCGCCCTGGTGCATAAAAAGAGACCGGAGCAAGCCCGTTAGGTGCGTATGAGGGCAGGGAGTCGCAGAGGGGTGTTGGGGTGGTGCTCGGGGTGCCGTACTCACCGGAACTGGACGAATCGCGGCGGCGGCAATGGCGGAGATGGAAGCTCGAGTTCCCGTGATTACGGCGAGTAGTGGTTAGGGTTTTGGGCGCGGGGAACGGCGGCAGAGATGGAGGTTTATATGGTGGCGGCTAGGGAACAAATCCCGCAAGAATCGGAGTGGAAAAATCCACCGGATCGAGCCGTATCTCGCGCGGACTCCGCTTGGAGGTTGAAGATCCACCTGACAGGTGGGTCCCACCTGTCAGCGTGAGGAGGGAAATGGGCTGCTGCTGGGTTGCTATCCGTTGCGCGCGCGACGGTTAGCAGATGGGCTAGGCCCAGTTAACTCGTTACGGATTTTTTTTAAACACCTTTTCTGTTTTAAACCTTTTCAATACAATTTGATTTTTAAATCTTATCAAAACATTTCAGAAAAATTCATAACAAAATGTTTTGAAAAGCTAATTTAATTTAGAACATTTGATATCATTTTACTAAATAAATAAAATAATAAAATACAGATTTTTATAAGGAGCTCAATTAGACCTCTTTAAGGAAAACAACTTTATTTAAACTTATAATTAAACTTCAAATTATTCTTTATGTGATTTCAATGCCATGCCTATATGATGCATGATGCATGATGCATGAATGCAAAGTTTTAAATTTTTGAGAAATTTGGGATGTTACAGACTAACCCCCTTAAGAAGAAGCTCGCCCTCGAGCTTCGGAAAGGTTAGCAAATAGGTGTGGGTGGTCTTCTCGGAGGTCATCCTCTCGTTCCCAGGTGGCTTCGTCCTCGGTGTGATGATTCCACTGGACTTTGCAAAACTTGATGGTTTTGGTACGGGTGACTCTTTCTGCTGTCTGTAATATCTTGATGGGCTTCTCTTCGTAGGTCAGATCACTTTCCAATTGTACCTCCTCGAGTGGTACAGTATCCTTTAAAGGAACTCCCATCATCTCAGGATGACATTTCTTCAACTGACTGACATGGAACACATTATGAATAGCAGACAGTACTTCGGGTAGTTCTAACTCATATGCCACTTCACCTTTGCGCGAAAGAATTTTGAATGGTCCAATGAATCGAGGTGCTAACTTTCCTTTGATTCCAAACCTTTTCACACCCCGAAGTGGTGACACTCTTAAATAGGTTCTATCACCCACTTCGTAGGTGACTTCTCTACGCTTGGAATCTGCATAGCTTTTCTGGCGTGACTGTGCTATTTTCAATCTGTCCTTAATCAGCCTGACTTTCTCTTCAGCATCCTGTATTATATCAGGTCCAAAGAAACTCCGTTCTCCTACACCACTCCACAACAGTGGGGTTGTGCATTTCTTTCCATATAAGGCTTCAAACGGTGCCATCTCAATGCTGGCTTGGTAGCTGTTGTTGTAGGAGAACTCAGCGTATTGTAAATTATCATCCCAACTAGATCCATAGTCGAGCACACAAGCTCTTAACATATCCTCTAAAATCTAATTCACTCTTTCAGTCTGACCATCTGTTTGCGGGTGGAAAGCCGTACTGAATTCCAATCTGGTTCCCAAAGATTCGTGCAACTGCTTCCAAAAATGAGAAGTGAACTGGGTCCCCCTATCAGACACGATACTCTTAGGAACGCCGTGAAGGCACACAATTCTCTTCATGTAAATATCGTCTAGCTTTGCACTAGTATAAGTGGTCTTCACGGGTATGAAGTGAGCTATTTTGGTTAGGCGACAAACAATAACCCAAATAGAAACATAACCCGATCTGGTCCTTGGTAATCCGGTGATGAAGTCCATCCCAATAGAATCCCACTTCCAATCCGGTACTTTCAAAGGTTCTAAGAGCCCTGCTGGTTTCTGATGTTCTGCCTTTACTCGACTACATACATCACACTTAGCGATGTATTCTGCTATTTCTCTTTTCAGATTATTCCACCAAAATCTCTCTTTCACATCCATATACATCTTGGTATTTCCCGGATGAATAGAATAAGGTGTCTCATGAGCTTCTTGCAGAATTAACTTCCTAATATCAGGATCATTGGCCACACATACACGTTTTTCAAGCCACAAAATCCCTTGCTCATCCTCATGAAATCCTTTAGCTTTTCCAGCTCTTAGATTGACTTTGATCTCCTCTATTTCCTTGTCTCCTTTCTGAGCTTCATGTATCTTGTCCATCAAAGTGGGCTGTACAACTAATGAGGTTACAAACCCTTCAGGTACTACTTCCAATCTGAGGTCCTTGAATGGGGTAATTCTCCTGTCGTAAGGCCATTCACATACACTTTACGACTCAGAGCATCTGCTACCACATTAGCTTTCCCCGGATGGTATTGGATACTTAGATCATAATCTTTAATAAGTTCCAACCATCTTCTTTGTCTCATGTTCAATTCCTTCTGTGTAAATATGTACTTCAAACTTTTGTGGTCCGTGAATACCTCACATCTTTTTCCCATCAGGTAGGGTCTCCAAGTTTTCATGGCATGCACTACTGATGCTAACTCGAGATCATGAGTTGGATAATTTGCTTCATGTTTCTTGAGTTGTCTAGAGGCATAAGATGCCACTCTGCCTTCCTGCATCAACACACTCCCCAAGCCTTGGCGTGAAGCATCACAGTACACTTGGAATTCCTTCTCCAAATCAGGTAAGCATAGAACTGGGGCTGAAACCAGACGTTTCTTCAACTCCTGAAAACTGGCTTCGCATGCCTCCGTCCACTCAAATTTCTTCTCCTTCTTTAATAATTCTGTCAAAGCCTTGGCAATCTTGGAGAAGTTTTTAATGAATCGTCGGTAGTATCCTGCTAGGCCCAGAAAACTTCGTAATTCTCCAACATTCTTTGGCGGTTCCCAATTAGTTACAGCTGAAACTTTTTCAGGATCCACCGCTATACCTTCCTTGGACACCACATGGCCTAAAAATCCGACTTGTTCTAACCAAAACTCACACTTGCTGTACTTGGCATACAACTTATGTTCACGTAGTCTCTGCAATACTAGACGCAAGTGCTCTTCATGTTCTTTGTGACTCTTGGAGTAGATTAGAATATCATCTATGAACACTACCACAAACTTATCCAGGAAATCCATGAACACTTTATTCATCATATTCATGAAATAGGCTGGTGCATTGGTTAATCCAAACGGCATTACTGTGTACTCATAAGAGCCATATCTCGTAACAAATGCAGTTTTAGGTATATCCATTTCTCTAACTTTCATTTGGAGGTACCCCGATCGAAGATCGATCTTTGAGAAAACGCAAGCACCTTCCGGTTGATCAAATAGTTCATTTATCTTGGGTAACGGGTACTTGTTTTTGATAGTTTGCTCGTTTATATCTCTATAATCCGTGACTAGCCTCTGGGTTTGATACTTCTTTTTAACAAATAAGACTGGTGCTCCCCATGGCGATGAACTTGGACGAATGAATCCTTTCTGGATATGTTCCTCCAGTTGCTTCTTGAGCTCTTTCAATTCATCGACGGCCATAGGATAAGGTCTTTTAGCTATTGGTCCTATTCCCGGCTTCAGTTCGATGAGAAACTCTACATATCTATCGGGTGGCATTCCCGGTAGTTCTTCCAGAAAAACATCTGGGTATTGCTTGACAATAAGCACATCACCAAGGCTAACCCCCTTAAGAGAATTTAGCCTAACCTTCTTAAGTTCGAAAGTTGATCTGAACTTAATCTTCCTTTTCTCAGGGGTGGTGTGGGTGATTGCTCTATTTGCACAGTCTATGATTCCTTCAAAACGCGTCATCCAATCCATTCCGATGATAACATCCAATCCTTGGGTTTCTAGGATGACTAAGTCTGTTGGAAAGGTGTGTTTTCCGATTTGCAAGTCTAACTGCCTACACCCGGAATTTACTATCATCTCTCCTACAGGTGAACTTACCCTAATAGGTTTTCCTAGACTTTCCTCAGCTAACCCATGTTTGTTTACAAAATCTCTTGATATGAATGAATGAGATGCTCCAGTATCAAATAAAACTAATGTTGGAAAGGAGTTGAGCAAGAACGTACCAATCACAGCATCAGGTTCATCATGAACTTCTTCCACATTGATGTGGTTCACTTGTCCCTTCTAGAAAGGATTGGGCTTGGAATTTTCCTCAGCTTTCCTCTCTGGGCATTCAGTTGCATAATGTCCTGTCTTCTTGCACTTGAAGCAAGTCACATTAGACAAGTCTTTCTTCCCTTCATAGTTAGGACGGTGATTACCATTCCCATGATTATGGCCATGGTGATGGTTTCCCCTGGATCCACCATTATTTCCTTTGTATCCTCCATTGCTTCCTTTGTATCCTCCATTATGGTTATGACCATGATGTTTTTGGCCACTACCAGTGTTGGAGTGATTCCAGGGTTTATGGCTACTGACTTCAGAGGTGTGTTGTTTCTTATATGTCCCTTCAGAATGAACCTTACTTGCACTGAACTTCCTCTTCCTATTCTCTTCCTTTCTTATGTTGTTGTCCAGGGTGATAGCTTGATCCAGCAGAGCTTGATAGTTTGGAGTATATGCCACAGACAAAGGTATCTTCAGTTCTCCCTTAAGTCCATTGAGGAACTTTTCCTTCCTCTTTGCATCAGTGTCAATGTCCTCTGGCGCATACCTTGATAGCATACATAAGTCATCCATATACTCCTTCAGAGTTCTACCTCCTTGCCTCAAGCTGCGAAATTCCTCTTTCTTCAGGTTCATTATACCCGAGGAGATGTGAGCATTCCAGAAACCTTCCTTGAACGCATCCCAAGTCATGCCATCCAAAGGATGAGTCACTTGATAAGTCTCCCACCACAATGCTGCGGGTCCTTCCAACAGGTGTGCAGTGAACCTCACTTTTTCTGCCTCAGAACACTCACAAGTTACTAAGTCCTTGTTGACTGAACGGAGCCAATCATCCGCCACTATTGGTTTAGTAGCAGAGGAGAACTTATTAGGACTAAGCCTTAGGAATCTAGCAAGTCTGTCCACTTGAGGTGGTGGTGGAGGTGGCGGGTTGTTGTTGTTCTGGTTGTTGTTGTTGTTGTTGTTGGTTTCTGCAATGAATTGAGTCATCATATTCATCAACTGAGCTTGAGCGGCCATCAGTTGTTGCATGGCATCATCGTTGTTGGTATCACGACGAGGAGGCATCTGTAGGGTTTTCAGCATAGATGAGTGAAAGATAGACAGAACTAAGAGAAGAAAAATCCTACCCATGCACAAAGCAACCAAGTCAACACAATCAACACTCAAAAGACAACTTAAAAAGAAAAGTATACTTAGCAAATCGAAACAAGTATTCTAAGTTGATTTAATAAAACAACAGAGTCTGCAAACCAGTCATTCTATCATTGTCACACCACAGAATGGAGATCAATGTTTTTAAAAAGAACGACGAACTAAGCGAGGGAGAACATGGTGGTCCAACTACTAAGTCTAAACTTCGTCCATGACGTCTCCTTCATCTTCTTCGACTTCCTCGATGGTGATGCCTTCCTTCGTAAGGATCTCCTTGTAGTCATTCACCTCCTTCTCCAAGGCCTCGTTCTTCTCCTGTAACATTGTCGTCTCACGGTGCAGGGTCTCGATCGCTTCCTTCTCCAGGACTTCAATCTTCTCTTGTAGCATTCTCTTCTCACGGCGTAGAGTCTCGATCAAATCTCGATCAGCTTCGAACTCGACGTCGTTGCTCAGAATTTCATCCTTCAAGGTCTTGATCTCCTTGTTCTTGTCTCTAATTCTCTTTTCTTGATTTTGGAACTTCTTCTCTTGAGCTCGGAACTTCTCCTCTTGAGCGTTAGCCACCTCTTCTAGGGCTTCGATCTTCTTTTGAGTCTCCTTGACTTGTGCTATTATTTCATCATTCTTCAACAGCTCGTTGCGCCTATCCTCTTCGAGTTGCCAGAGGTGAAGTTCTAAGTCTTGGAGATATGGGTACAAAGGTTCTGGTTTGTTTTTGTCTTCCTCGCTAACAAGGTAGGGTATCCCATGTTCTTCACGTTGGCCAAGGTTAGAAAAGTAGTGGTCTTTTAACTCCTCCTGGAATTGCCAGCAAAGACGTCCTATTGGCTCCTGCGTGACGAGATTCAGCCCTTTCTCCAAGGAGTCACTAATCGACTTGTACTGGATGTCTTCGGTCTTGGGTTCAGTCTGGCGCCCTCGTTGGAAAAGACGAATTCCCCATAAGTCTTCTTTGTTGAAGTGCTTCAGCTGGCTTGCCTTGATGATGGGTGTTGGCAGTGCCAACAGTTCTACCAACTCTAGAAGATATCTTCCAAAACGCATGTCCTTGAAGTCCTCCGCGGTTTGATACATGAAGAACGACATCCTTAAGTGATAAAGGTAGAGTTTGTTAAAACAAGACACAAGGTAAGAAGTACTAGTTGTGGTGTACTTAAGTACTTAGAGAAAGAGAAGTTCTTTTCTAAAAGGTGATCAACACTATTATCAACTCTTTGTAAGTCGGATATTCACTATAGTGAGAGAAACAAACACCCGGCCAGCCACTTATAATTGTGGAACAGGTCTTATGTACGCGGACATGTAAGGTTAGTCCCGGGCCGCTTCATCCCACTATGCCGCTAGGATCCAACATACTTCAAAGATGGTAATATTATGATCAAAAAGAGGCTTAACCAATCCTAAGGGCTCGAACCTACAGGCAACACTTAAGCTCTGATACATTTTGTAGCGCCCCATCTTTTAAATAAAGATGGAACACCTGTGTTATGTGCTAGACTCTGGATCACTGCCAGCACCATAGTACAAAATACATAGTATCATTGCATAAGTATCAAATTACTACAACGAGATCCAAAAATAGCTAAGTATAGCTTTATTACAAAGTGCACAGTCATGAAGACTAGCTAAAAAGTTCAGAGTTCACAACGAAAGTAATAGCAATGAGCCTCCTCTTCTAGCATACGCCACAGGCAGACATGTTGGGTGTAGAATCGAGTCCAAACTCACTCCTCAATAGAATTACCTGCACATTTGAATATGCAGCCCCCGTAGGAGGTCAATACAATGAAGTATTGGCAAGTGACTATGGTGGATATTTTATGACAAGTCTAATTCTATATGCATATTTGGCTTGGTGGAGTTGTAGGCTATTTTGTAGAAAGCCAGTTTTCTCCTACCTTTTGTAAAACACTTTTGTTTCTCAAAGACTTGGCACCAAGGGATGAAGCCCAAGTGCACCAACAATTCTTTCCTTAGTCAAATTTTACTTTATGAAAACTATGATGAGATTCTTCCGTCCATCCTTGTCTAGTTGCTCGAAGTATTCCATCACCAGGGACATGGCTGAGTACTCAGATTGTTGACTCTGCAGAGGTTGTGCACTTTCACCTTGAGACTCAATTAACCCAAACATCCTATACACGCGGAGTGCATTAAGGAAAGGAGAGAATTGAGACAAGAACTTTCAGCAGAAGAATGCAACCATACTAGCAAGACCCGTTCCACCTACCAACTCTACATCTGCTTGTCAAGCTGACAGGTTGCACTCTCACAACTTAGTAATTCTAGACAGAGCCCATTGTCAAAAGGCTGCACGGGAAGCTTCTAAACTTGGAGGGACTTAGAAATCTCTGTTCCTGGGTGGCCGTCCACAAGTGCGCTTCTGGGTGACAACCACCATGCTCATGGCCCTAAGTAGAATAGACATTCATCCTAGGCAAAGACAACCACAAGCATAGTCCCAAAAGCCACTCAACATAAACCAAACAACCAATTCCACCCAGGTGTGCATTAAAGTTTTAACACTTAGCAATATTTCTAAAACATGGTAAGTAAACAATTTTTATAGCATAGCTAAGCATCTAATAAAAACTTTTGATGGCTGCATGGGAAGGGATGGCTACACACATTTTTATAGCATATTTTCAAAGTGTAAACTAACTTAGCATTATAAGATAGTTCAAAAATTCCCTCTCATGCATACTACTTAAAAAATCTACGAATAATGCATATAGAAAACATTGGGTAGATTATGAATGTCACTTAGCTTGGCAACAAGAGGAACAAGCACAGCAAGAATAACAATCACAAGGGCCTTCCTCCTCTTCACAATCCAGAGACAAACAATAAAACTAAATAAACACACAAACACAACACTTAAAATATCAAGACAAAAATATGTATGCATGCTTGATATGCAATGAACTTAACAAGACAAAATAATTACCATTTTATTTCCTCTGTTATTAATGCATGAAATGCAATGATCAATATTTTAATATTTTATATAATCATTTAAAATATTGAGCATAACATAGAAGTTTTAAGCCCTAAAACCAAATTCTTTAATTCTATTATGAAAAGTTTCAAATAAAACTCAAGTTGCACTCTCTGGACTGAGGGCAATAATAAAAGCTAAAACAATTGGATTTATTTGGAAAGAATTTTTATTAATTAAGTTATAGATTTAATAGCCGAAAAGCTAAACAATTAAATTCCGCAATTTAAAATACACTAAAATACAAACTAATGAAACCATACTAAACTACATGAGCAGAGCTTCACGTGGATATAAAATTCATCAAATTTGGATGAACAGATCGAAAGTTATGAATTTTGTAAGTTTGTATTGTTTTCTGTTTTTAAATATAAAATCTAGCCGAAATAGAAAATAAAGAGGCCATGCGGCGCACTCCGATTTGATGGTACCGGTTCGCCGCGGATCGCGAACGCGAACCGTCCGATCTACATAACGGTGGACGCTCCAAATCAACTGATCTAGATCCATTGGATGTAGATCCAACGCTTCACGCGACTCGGGCCAAAAGCAGGCGGCGCGACCGCCGGAGTTCATCCGAGCGCGGCGGCGCCATCGCCGGAGTTGCTGCTACCGTTAAACGAAGCAAGATCGGAGGGGGTTTTGCTCACCACTTGATGCGGAACGTCGTGGCGATCTCTATGGCGCGGTAGGTGCTGTCGAGGTGGTCTGCTTCTCCCCTTGCTTGCTCGTCGGAGATGAACGGCAGACGGCGGCGTCGGGTCGTCGACGGATACGTCGCCCTGGTGCATAAAAAGAGACCGGAGCAAGCCCGTCAGGTGCGTACGAGGGCAGGGAGTCGCAGAGGGGTGTTGGGGTGGTGCTCGGGGTGCCGTACTCACCGGAACTGGACGAATCGCGGCGGCGGCAATGGCGGAGATGGAAGCTCGAGTTCCCGTGATTACGTCGAGTAGTGGTTAGGATTTTGGGCGCGGGGAACGGCGGCGGAGATGGAGGTTTATATGGTGGCGGCTAGGGAACAAATCCCGCAAGAATCGGAGTGGAAAAATCCACCGGATCGAGCCGTATCTCGCGCGGACTCCGCTTGGAGGTTGAAGATCCACCTGACAGGTGGGTCCCACTTGTCAGCGTGAGGAGGGAAATGGGCTGCTGCTGGGTTGCTATCCGCTGCGCGCGCGACGGTTAGCAGATGGGCTAGGCCCAGTTAACTCGTTACGGATTTTTTTTATTTAAACACCTTTTCTGTTTTAAACCTTTTCAATACAATTTGATTTTTAAATCTTATCAAAACGTTTCAGAAAAATTCATAAAAAAATGTTTTGAAAAGCTAATTTAATTTAGAACTTTTTGATATCATTTTACTAAATAAATAAAATAATAAAATACTTATTTTTATAAGGAGCTCAATTAGACCTCTTTAAGGAAAACAACTTTATTTAAACTTATAATTAAACTTCAAATTATTCTTTATGTGATTTCAATGCCATGCCTATATGATGCATGATGCATGATGCATGAATGCAAAGTTTTAAATTTTTGAGAAATTTGGGATGTTACAGAAAGAATGGGCACCAAGCTATGCTTCGCCTCAGCCGCGCATCCTCAGAGCAACGGACAGGCTGAGCGAGCAAACGCAGAAGTCCTCAAGGGCCTAAAGACCAGGACCTTCGACGTCCTCAAAGGCCACAGCAAGGGCTGGATCAACGAGCTCCCTTCGATGCTCAGGTCCATCCGCACAACGCCACCCAAGCCTACGGGGGAAACACCGTTCGCCCTCGTCTATGGAGCCGAAGCAGTCCTCCCCACAGAGATAAAGCATGGATCCCCGCGGGTCCTTGCCTTTAACGAGGACCAGCAAGAGGACCTCCACAACGACGACCTGTTGCTCCTTGAAGGACTACGACGCCTCGCCGCCCTCCGGACGGCCAAATACCAGCAGGACCTGAGACGCTACCACAACCGCAACGTGCGCTCGCGTACCCTGGAGGCAGGCGATCTAGTCCTCAGGCGAATCCTCTCTAGTGAAGGCCTCCACAAGCTGTCCCTGACATGGGAAGGTCCCTACAGAGTCACCCACATCACCAGGCCTGGCACGACTCGCCTAGAAACTCAAGACGGCATCCTCGTCAAGAATCCATGGAACATCATGCACCTACGCAAGTTCTACCCGTGATCATCGTCACGCCCGTGATCATTGCACGTCAAGACATCTGGCGGAAGAGGCAGCTTACGGCTCAACCTCCAAGCATTTTTGTCTCCAGAGGTTAAAAGCTCACGGCTTAAACCTCACAGAATTTTTTGTCTCCAGAAGGAACAAACGCAGAACGTGATCATTGTCACGCCCGTGATCATTGTCACGTCAAGACATCTGGCGGAAGAGGCAGCTTACGGCTCAACCTCCTAGCACTTTTTGTCTCTAGAGGTTAAAAGCTCACGGCTTAAACCTCCAAGCTCCAAAGGCTTATCTCGAGGGTCAACCCTCCGAGCTCTCCATGTAACGAGGCATCGCAGGCCGTTGAGAGTCTCTGCCACTAATGGGTGGTCCCCATGCCTCGACATGGTCAAAACATTAAGTTGGCAACCCCAAGCATAATGAGACAATTTTGTTCCCAAGTGAACTTAGCGCCACAACGCCGCTATGTAATATATGGTGGTGAGTTTTATTTACGCATTACTTTGTTGAAATGTGCGCTTATATCTCTCCACATGCGCACCTCACGAGCGGGGGCTGAGTATGGTGCCAGTGCCTCAAATGACACACCAGCAGCACTGCAAAATCCAAGGATTCGAGCTCTGGCTGGAGGGAAAGATCCCACAAACACGCCATCTCTACAGAGGACCTTGGTACTTACTCTCCTCGTGAGGAACGTCTGAGGGGACCTATAAGCGCGCACGAGTCCCCTGTACCGTGTTCCAGCGTTTGGGTTACCCCTCTAACATCTACAGGGAAGAAATGCCCCCCACAAGCGCGGAGGTGTCGTCGTCTTGGACCTCCTCCACGGCGCCCTCCTCGGTCTCGGAAGAGGCGGCCTCCTCCTTGCTGTCTTCCACCGCAACCTCCGCACGCCTGAAGCGGTTGCAGAAAGCGTCAACTTGCTCGCGGAGGGAGTTGGAGACCCTGTGCGCATCCTCTCCTTGGGCGGCCTCTGTCACGGTGTAGAGGTCGAAGCCTGGCGTGAGGATCCTGAGGTTGGTGAAGATACGGTCGACGACCACCCCCAGGAGCTGCCGGCTCTCGTCCTCGATCATCTCGCGAAGCTTGGCGACAGGGCCCTTGAGGGCCGTGAAGAGCTGGTCAAAATAGACCAGGTACATGGCAACATCGCCACGGCCTCGGACCTCGGCGTGTGGCGCGTCCGCGCCTAGTTGCGCAGCAAGCACATTGCCCCGAGCGACCAGTGCCTCGAACATGCGCTCGCGCTGCTTCGTAAGCGCGTGGGTCGCCTGGGCATTGTCCGTCGCCTCCACCGCCCGCTCCATCGCGAGAGCCACCTGCTCCTCCACATCCTTGGCCAAGGAGTTGAGATCATGAACTGCCTCGGTGCGGACTTCCTCCGCTCGGTGACGACCATCCTTGGCGCGCTTGAGGCGGGCCTCCAGCTTGGAGTTGGCCTTCTCGAGCTCAGCGATCCGTTGAGCATATGTGGCACGCCTGGCCTTGAAGCGGTCCTCCTGCTTCTGAGCCAAGTCACGGTACTCCTGAGACTTGGTCAGCTGGAACTGCTTCTCGCGCTCCGCAAGGGCATCCTCCGCCTCCTTCTTCTTCTCGGCGAAACACCGCTCGAAGCGCTCATAAGCAAGCTTCTGGGCAGCGACGTTCTCGTCGTACTTCAAGAGCGCCAGGCCTAGGTCCCCTTCGCGCGCCTCGAGCTCCTCGCGCTGGCTGACCAGGTCCTTCTCCACCTAAAGGCGTTGCTCGTCGTGCTGCCTTATGTCCTTCTCCTTGAGGGCCAGCCGCTGTTCGCACTCGGCAAGGCCCTTGCGGTCCCCCTCCAGGGTTGCCCGCGCGACCTGGTGACCGGTGAGCAGCTGGGCCTCCAGTTGGCCCAGCTCGCGGCGCTTCTGCGCCAGCGCGCCCTCCATGGCCTCGCGCTCGTCCGTGGCTTCGCGCAGGAGCTCAGCAGCGGCATCACGTTCCTCTTGGAGGGGCGTGAGAAGTTCTGCAGCGTCGCGTATGGCCCCCTCGCGGATCTCCTTGGCGAAGCGGGTGGCCTCCTCGCGTGCGGCCTGCACCGCCAAGTCCTCCAGTCGGCGCGCCTCAACGGCCGCATTGAGGGACGCCCATGACCTCGCGAGCTCCTCCCGCTGCTAGGCGAGATGTATGTCCCCGAGGGCGAGGTGTGCTTCCAAGCCCTCTAGGGACTCCCTCACGAGGCCGAAGGCGACATCGCGGCGCCCCTCGTTCCAGTCCCAGCCTCGACGGACCAGCTCCTTGCTTGAGGAGGGCCCAGCTCCGGCGTCGAGCCCCTAGAGCCGGACCTCGGGGAGAGCTCGGGGGCTAGCGCGGGCTCCGCCCCCATCCCCGCCAGCGTCCTCTTCGGCGCCCGCGGCAGCAGGGCGCTCGTCACCTCCAGCTGGACGAGTAGGCGAGGAAGAGCCTCCCCCTGCGGACACGCCCGCGCCCGCTGGCGCCTCGCTCGCTTCCGTCGCAGGCTGCACGGGAGCCGTGGGTGCGCACGGCGGAGTGGGCGCACGCGGCGGCGTTGGCTTGCGCGGCGGAGTTGCCTCGCACGGAGGCGTGACCACGCGAGGGGGAGTAGGAGCGCGAGGTGGTGTAGAGGCCCTGTCCTCCGTGTTTTCCACCACCGTTGGCTCGGGGGGCGGTGTAGGTGCCTCTGGACGAGGAGCGTCCTCCTCCGCCTGAGGCTCTGCCACCCCCGCCTGAGGCGCAGCCGCCTCCACTTGAGGCACCCCCTCAGTGGGGCCTGTGGAGGCCGTCTTCATAGGCCTCGTGGCCTCGTCAGCCACGGCATCAGCCGTGACTCTCTTCACGTCCGCAACCTTGTGAAGCCTACGGCGCTTCGCAGGTACAAGATCACTGGCGAAAAGCCTAAGAAAGGACCTTCAAGAGGGGGCAAAACGAAGAGGAAAACAAGAATCAAAATGACGAAGCGTCATGAGCACTCACCCCGACGGAGCAGCGCCGGCATCGACCCACGCCAGGCCTGGTGAGTGCCAGGAGGGCAAGGTCTTGGAATGGCCCAACCCTCGTCAGTGAATGGCCCAACCCTCAAAGAAGACACCTCCCCCACCGTGGCCTCCTCCTCACCTAGACCAGCTCTTGAGGCCGAGGGAGAGTCCGCCCCCTCCGCTCCCCGCGTGGCTGGCATTGGCATCTCCATCCCCGCCAAGTCTGTCGGGGTGAACGGAGGCATCCCCTCCAGGATGGCCATGCGCTCCGTCAAGTTTTACTGATGGAGAGGCCGGAGCGTCGTAGGGAGCTGATCCACGGCAGGCACTGTGACGCCCTAAAATCGGTACTATGTAGATTTAAGCGCTCCCGCCGAAATCTGCATAATAACGATTTTAGGTCGCCCACCAGACATAATGTGCACGCCGAAACATGCGCATTATGTGGGTGGGATTTGTGTTAACATTACAACAGTTCCGATACATCCACAAATACAACAGAAGATATAATACAACAACGACTCGAACGAGTCAAGATACAAAAGATACAATACAAAGATACAAATGACATCGGAAGCAAAATAGTATCCGTCTAAGGATAAGATGCAAATTGGACTAAGAGTCCTGAAGATAAGCGATGACGCCATATCCCTGCCCAGCCGAGCCGGAGGGATTCCCAAGCTAACGTCGTCACACTTCAAACCTGTTGACTGCACATAAAGTACATCCCAAAAGAGGGTCAGGGCACTCCCTGGCAAGCAAAACCCATAAAGTAAACAACAACACAAGCAACCTAAAGAGAACAACAACACAAGCAAACCTACTTTCTACACCATCTCCCAAAATATGGGGTAGGTGATCTTAGCGACAACAACACAAGCAACCTAAAGAGACACGCTACAACTTCCGTATAATTAGAGAGTGATAAGAGAGCGCATAAAGTAAACATCTACAACTAACACCAATCATAACCCATTCTCGAATTCACCCCCTCAACCAAGTATGAGGAAGCAATTCGGGAAACTCACCCGTTGAACAGTTTTAGTTACCATTTATTGTGAAAAGTAATTCTATATTACTAGTCAAATTAATTAACATTAATTAGGTGCAAGTTGTCTAGATCTTGTTAGCCAGCATCATCACCAAAATCGTCCATAACCGTGGACACGGCTCATTGATAAGATTATACCCTGCAGGGGTGCACTACTGTACCCATACTCGTATGATCAACCCAAGCAAGCATCAGGGCCTCTCAACTCGACCCATTCCTTCACTACAGCAAGTCCAAGTGCCACCCATATGAGTTGTTACCCGCGTCGAGAGTCCGGCCAAATCTCAATTGCGGACTCATTAGTTTGTGTCCACGCGCCATGCGGCTCAAACCACAGTAGGAACTGTCCGCTTCGCGCCCACCACCCCTATATGACCCCCCGTATCATGTAACCTCTCATCAATCATCATCATCATGCACATGGATATGAGCAAATGGAAAACCCGAACTAGTTGCGGCACATGGACAAGTTGTAGATCCGTTCAAAGTCGAGGGGGGCTCCATAGGGCCTCCCACAAGTGGTTAGTGCGCTCAAAATTGGATCCGAGGACAAAATCTCAGTTCCTAGGTCGACACTGAACAGAACAAAGCACCCCGCAAGGCCTTCCGTCTGGTGCCTTATCTTTTAATTATATTACCCCAACACAAGATAGCATTTTATTAAAGTAGAACAATCTATCACACTAAGCAGATGAAACATAAGACCAACAGACGACTCGCACAAACAACTCTAAGCATGCGCTACGACTCGCACAAACAACTCTAAGCATGCGCTACGACTCGCAAGGCCAACAGATAAACATTCAACATGTGATGGGATGTGGGGATAAAGCTGTATAGGCTGCAGGATAAACATGTGATGGAATCGCGATAAGAATCGAATACTAGGGTAGCAGAGATCAACGACAGAATTGAAAGACAATGTATAGGTATACAAGCAAACTTTGCTTGCCTGCAATCCCGCATGGAAGCAGATCTTGTCGTTGCTCACACATCTCAACGTCGTATCCGCGAAGAAGCAACAAAAACTGGAAGCGCAAAAGATGCATTTTACAACTACGGCAAAAGATCCAGCATGATCATGGGACAGATGAATGACATGGCAAGATGCAATGCGAGATGCCCTTAATCCAAATTAAGAGGAACCGGGATTTCGACAATTAATATTTAGGTGCAAGTTATTTATTTACCAGCAATATTAAATGTTGGTTAGCATCACAACACATGGCATGGGTGATCTAATTAAATTAAATGGACTAGGGCATTATATATTTATTACCCCTAACATTCCATATTTAATTATTTAGTTGCAATTAACAAATTATACTAAGAAATTAAAATAACAGATGCAAAATGACATACAAATGGCATATTAAAATTCTTTGCATTTTTCTGATAAATAAACATATACAAATTATTAAATTTGGAGTTATAGATTAAAAGTTATTAACAATTTAGTTTTAGGGTTCTTTCTGCAAAGTACAGGGACCTGTCTGTGATGGAAACAAAGTCTCTAGGGACCTCTGTGTGGAAACCAGAAAGGCAGGGGGCTCGGTTTAAAGATCCAGATCCAGATCTGGATCTGGCCTTTTCTCACCAGGGCCAGGCCAACCCGAGTGGCTGCCGTGCGGGCCAGGCGCCACGTTGGCGCGGTTGTGTGTGGTGCGGGTTCCCGCGGTCACTGACCCATGGGGCCCGCCTGTCAGGGTGCTTGAGAAAATAGAAAAAAGGGGGGTTTTATCCGAGGAACTGGGGATCGAACCCGTGTCTCGCGAGCAGAGAGCGTTTCGGTGGTGCTAGCCACGGGGCCGGTCGAGCGTTGGTGTCTGATATCAGAAAAGAGTAGACATAGCCTGTAGTGTTACGTTTAACTGAAAACAAAACTTCAGATTTTGGATCGGGGACGAAACAACAGAGGAGACTGGCGGCGTTGATCTGCAGCGTTGGGGCGGTTTTGAGCGTGATGTGGTGCGGGGCGCTTGTGCGTGTGTGCGTCGCGGGTGTGGAGTGTGCCGTGCGACAGGGGGGGGGAGGACCAGAGGAGGAGAAGCACAGGGTCGAACTTCTTCGTCCGTCAATGGCGGACCGGGAAAGAGTCGAGGACGAACTCATCGAATCCCGCACGAAATTGAGAAAATGAGTAGTGGAAACAGACACGTAGCTCACCGGGAGGGGGGTGGTGTAGGCGTTCATGCGCGAGGTCGACCGGAGGCGGCGAATTGCGGCGGCGGACGTCGCCGGTGCCGAAGAAGACGGAGACGATCTCGTCGCCCACAAGGACTCTCGGTGCGATTCCTTCGGGGAGGAGCTTGGCCACGGAGAGGCGCTCGTCCGGGGCTGCTCCACGGTCGTTCGTCGGTGCCGGAGTGGCGGCGCAGCGGCGAGGTAGCTCTCCGATTGAGTTTTGGTTGTGAAGAATCAGAGGAGAAAGAAAGGGGAAAGAAGGAGAGGGAAGTGGCGGCGCGGAGGGAGGAGAAGGAGAGAAGTTAGGGTTCGGGAGAGGAGCTGGGTGCGGCTAAGAAGGGGAGGAGGGGGAGCACGTGGTGGGGATCACCATTGCCTCCTCTCTGCCTCGCTGTAAAGCGAGGAAGAGGACAGTGAGGAGAGGTGAGTGGGCCGGATTGGGCTTTGGAGATGGGTCAGAGAAGTGGTTTCGGCCCAGGTAAGTTTCTCTTCTGAATTTTATTTTTCTTTTAATTCTTCTCTGTTTTTCTATTTTTAAAACAAAATAGAGAAGGAAATGAATTAGGAGATTTTACCAAATAGTTTTAGTTTAAAATAGACAATTTAATAAACCAGTTTTATAATATTTGCAAAATATTTGAAAATACACATTTTAATTAATTTCAAAAGCATTTGAATTTAATTGTGGGAAAAGAATTTAAATGGAGTTGAATTTAAATGCAACAATTTTAATTCAAGGTTGATAATTACAAATGATGCATGATGATGTCATGTTGATGCAAAAAGAAAAGCAAACAATTTAATTTGGAGAAAATCTCCGGGGCACCACCGGGCTGACGAAGAGCGCGGACTGGACATTGTCGACGGTGTCCTTGTCGTTGTCCTCATTATGAAGCCGCATCTTGTCATTCGGCCCCGAGTACATCCACATGGGCACCGAATGTGCCTGGAGGGGAGCGATGCGGCGCGTCACGATGTCCGCCACCATGATCTGCCCCGTGAGGCCCTCCTCGCGAAGAAAACTTAGGCGCCCCATCAAGCTCGCATTCCTCGCGCCGTCAAAGGTCGCCTTGCCCCAATGGGAGTTCTTCAGCGGTGGCTCATCGGGGACCTCGAGGAAGGCGCAGGGATGCTCCACCCTAACGAAGAACCACTTATGGCGGAATTCATCCACCTTCTTTTTAACCGAGGTGATGGCCTTGTTTTCGCTCCATGACATGGGGATGTAGACACTCCCCATGCCATCGACGATGCGGAATGAGACGCACCCGGAGCGCTCATTCTTCGCCGTGCTCCGAAGCGTGTAGAAGCACCTGAACAACCCCACAGTGGGCTCCAAGCCCAGGTACGCCTCGTAGAGGTATGCGAAGACGGCGAGGATGAGGATGGAGTTGGGGTGCAGATGCAGCAACTGCACCTGATAGAACGCCAAGACCGCCTCCAGAAACGGCGAGAAGGGCGGCACCAGCCCGGCGGCGAGGCAGTGCTGGAATATCGGGAAGTACCCTCGCGGGCGCTTCCGGTGCGCCGCGGGCTTCAGGGCGGTGGCGCCGTGCTCATTCGTCCGGTCCGCAACCAGGTAGCGGACCTTGGCGAGAGCCTTCTCATTGACACGCACGCCCAACAGCGCCGCGCCCTGCACGACCTCGGAGGCCTCCGCTTGGGAAGAAGACCCCGCAGCGGCCTTGCCCTTGCTCTTGAGGGGACTCATCGTCGCGGGCTCGGTGTGCCGAGGAAGACGGAAGGAGGAGAAATCGCAGGAGAGAGTTGAGGAGGAAAGCTCGAGACGGCGGAGGCTTCTGCGAGAAGGATTGGAAACAGTAACGGCTCCCTGCTGTGGCGCTGGGGCTTTATGTCACCTCGAGGAGCAGTTATCGGGGCGTGGTGGGACCCCCCACGACGCACGCCCAGATCGTGCGCAACCGTTACTCGTCTGAGTGCCGCGTGGCTCGGGCCGGCCGGCACTAGGGGCCCACGACGCACCGCCTGATCCCATGGGATCAACCGCGCCCATCGCGGGCCCGGGGGCTACTATTGGCCCAATGGGGACTGGGGTATGAAGAGCCCACTCCCTCCAGGCCTCGCACTCGGGCTAATCAGACAAAACGACTAAGGACCAAGCCTTACCACCTGGCGGGACCCTCGAGAGGCAATTCCCCTCGAGGGCCTGAAGGGGAAGCGAGGGCCTCACGCGGACCCTCGCCTCAGGAGACCCTCCCAAGGCGCCAGCGTGCCTGGAGGGAAGTCAACAGGAATCTCTCCACATGCCTCCCAGTCCTGTGGGGAAACGTCGCGGCCAAGGAAGTACGGCGGGACTCACATGGCCTCTGCCACGCCCACATGGTGACGCAGGCGCTCCTGTTGCCGTTTTGATGATAAAGGAGTCAATAAAGTTGCGCCGCCTTCTCCAGGACTGCCAAGACCTTCTACTCTGACGATAAAGCAGATGGACGGCGCAACCCTCCAAAGAGAACGTCATCGCGGGCTCCACCACAGAGACTGCCGTCCCTGCGGGCAGTACTGCGCGGTCGGCCGCCTGTCGGCCACGGCGCCCAACTTTATCGATGATGGACCGCTTCCATGGATGATCGGGCTATGGTGGACTCCTGCTCCTCCACGCCGGTGCCGTGTGGGAGCCACCCCGGACGCCGAGCATAAGAAGAGCGCCTAAGGCGCCTATAAAAAGGGCAAGACCACCATTGTAGAGGGGGTCGGCCAATTGCTTGCTACAACACTTGTAAACCCTAGCGCTGCTGAGTAGGATAGCCTCTGTTTGGAGGAGGAAGAAGATCATCGCTTCCCTCCCCAGGCAAGAACTGCCTCAAGGGGGCCCTCGGCAAGCTCTGCTGTACTGTAACCACCATAGTTCAATACAGACAAGCAGGAGTAGCGGTCTTACCTCCTCTCGAGGGCCGTGAAACTGGGTACGGGCTGGTGTCATCCTCTGTCGTGGGTGTTTCGTCTCCAGGTCCGGCGAGCAACGTCGCCGCGCCCCTCGAGGGTCTTGACCTCCGCGTTCAATCCCCTTCACGAACTACACTTCAGGAAGTGACTATCCCCGTTTCTAGGGAGTCATAACCCGACAATTTTCACTAGTTAGGCTAATGGAAAACAACAAATATATTAGAGAGCTTTATAGTATTTATCTTGATCTAGGACATGAAGAGTTTGAAGAGAAAATAAAAAAAACCTATTGAACTTTATTTGCATGCTAGTAGCAATGTTATTAGTATGAATTCCTTGAACACGATTATTGCTAAGGCTATGGAAAAGTCTATGCTTGGGGAAGTTGGTTTTGATGAGCATGATATTTTTAGTTCCTCAAGCACGGAGGAGATTTTTTTTATGATACCTTGCCTCCAATATATGATAATTATAATCATTGTGATATTTCCGGTCCACCTACTGTTGAGGATGTATTTTATGTTGATTACAATATGCCTCCTATATTTGATGATTATGGTGATAAAAATAATAATAATAGCTATTTTGTTGAATTTGCTCCCATTACAATTAATAAGAATGAGTATGCTTATGTGGAGAGTATTAATTCTTTTATGCATATGGCTCATGATAAGAATGTTTTATGTGATAGTTATGTTGTAAATTTTATTCATGATGCTACAAGTGATCTTATTGATGATAATGATGAGTATTGCTTAAATATGCTATATGATAATGCTTTAGATGATGGTCCTATTCTTATTGATAATCCTCTATGCTTAAAAGTTGAGGATAAAAATGATATAATTGCTTCTTGTGATAGTACTCTTAATCATGAGAGTCCTACTTTGTTCTTGAATTCTCCTAATAACACCAAGGAGGAGAAACTTGCTTATGTTGAAAAATACTTATGTGGTTTGCAATTGTCTCTAGTTTAAAATCTTTGTTGCAACCATGCTATTAAACCTTATATTGATCTTAGTAACTATTTTGAAAGAGGGAAACATGCTAATGAATTCCAAAATAAATTTAGTGATCCTCTTTATGTGCCTATGTTATCTAATTTGAATGATTCTTGTGGTTATAGGGTTGAATTTATTTCTACTACTGAAAGTTTTTATGAGAGAGGAAAACACGGTTATAAAAGTTTGCAAGTTACTAAAACACCTCTCTTTATGTTGGAAGCTTTGAAGTTTCATTTGTTTCATCTTTGTGTGATAGTTGCTTTATGTTTCAATAATTTGTTCTATCACAAGGCTCCTTTTCATAGGAAGTGGGTTAGACTTAAATGTGTTTTATAGTCACCTCTTGATGCTTTCGTTCGTTTTTCAACTCTCATCTTTATGAGAGCATCATAAAATCACTATGCCTATCTTAATGGCTATAAAGAAAGAGCTTTTGGAAGACAACCCACTTTTATTTCCTGGTATTTTATTTTGTTTGAGTCAAGGACTTGTCCTACCTCTGTAGAAATTCATGTGTATCTTTATTTTTTTGCAATGTTGTGTCAAGTTAAGCCTCTAGTTGAATGTTGATGCTAAATTTGGATTCCTGTGCTGAAACAGATTTCTGCTGTCCACCGTTAAATTCATATCAATTCACTGGAACATCAGAAAAATCTTTGCTTTTTTTTACATAATCTTCCGATGTATACGCAACTTTCATTAGTTTTGAGTTTTCTTATCCGAGCAAGTTAAGTGCCTCGAAAAAAATTGTCTTTACGTACTGTTCTGTTTTTGACAGATTCTGCCATTTATTTTGAAATGTTTGTTTTGCTATTTTGATAGGATCTTTTTATCCTATTATCAATGGCTGTAGCTAATATCTAGTAGCATTGGTAGCAATTGTGTTCCTACAGAATATCATAATTTTTTGTGCACTAACCATCTAATGAAGTTACTCTAAGTTTGGTGTGGAGGAAGTTTTGAAGGATCAAGAGAGAAGGATGATATAATATGATCAAGAGGATAGTAAAGCCAAACCTTGGGGATGCCCTGGTGGTTCACCCCCAACATATTTCAAGAAGACTCAAGCGTCAAAGCTGGGTGATGCCCAAGGCATCCCCTTCTTCATCAACAAACTATCATGTCCTTTGTAGTGAAACTATATTTTAATTCTGTCACATCTTAAGTGCTTGCTTGAAGCGTCTATTCGTTTTTGTTATTTTCATTCTCTGAATAAAATTAATCCTAGCATTCCTTTGTGTGGGAGAGACACGCTCCACTTTTTTTTATGAATACTCGTATTCTTCACTTATATTCGTTGAGTATTCTTCTTTAGCTATTGTTTGCTTCCTAGCTCTTGTTTTTCATGCATCTCTTGCTAGAGATGTTACCTTTATTATATCATACTCTCATATCTCATTGTTTAATTACTTAGAGAGTTTATCTTTTAAATAAGTTGATTGGTGTTTAGTTGAGAACAGAAAATGCTAAATGTGGTAGATGGTATAACTAAATGATACATAATCTTGTAGATCATTAAATTGTGTCACTTGAATCATTGATGTTTTTTTAGATATTAATTTGGTTAATGGTAAACATGATGGTTTAGTAAAGTGGAATGATTAATGGTTGGTCTAGAGAAACTTGAAAACTGTGCGACACTTAAATTTCCAGTTGAGTGCATAATGGTATATGACTTCTATTTGCCTAAAGCAACCGTAATGACTTTATGTTATGCGCTACGGTCGGGGAAGCCAACGGTGACTTCGTCATTCGCCACGATCCCTCTTGGAGTGATTTTCATTATGCCTTGCATGATCATATTTTTATTTGGAATATTTTTACTTGTGAGTTCTAAAACTGTGGTTTTCATGGCACTTCCACCACCATGTTGCTAGCCTCTTCGGTACTTTGCATTGCCCTTTCTCACATTGAGAGTTGGTGCATTTTTCACGGGTACATCCAAACTTGTGGGAGATCTTCATCTTGTTCTCCTACACATAATCCAAATATCTTCCTCAAAACATCCACCATACCTTCCTACTACAGCATTTCCATAGCTGTTCCGAGATATCTATCCATGCAACATCCATCTTACATTACATGACTTGTATTCATTCATTACTTATATATTGCTTTGCGTGACTGTATAAAGATGCTGCGTTGTTTTACCCATGTTACGCTAGATCATTGCATAACCAGCTACACTGGCAGAGGCACCGTTGTCATTTACATATTATGTCTCATTCAAATTAGTTACTTGTATCATCAGGATGTTGTCATATCATCATTAATGTGTTGTCACATATCATATTAGGATGCTTGCCCCTAAAAGTGAAAAGAGTCCTGGAGGCCATCAAAAAGAGAAACATAAAAAGAAAAAAATAGAAAAAGAGAAAAGAAAAGAAAAAAAGAAAGAAAAAAGGGGCAGCATTACTATTCTTTATCACATACTTGTGCTCATGTTATAACACCATATCATTTATAGCCATCACTTGTGCTCATGTTATAGCACCGTATCGTTTATGATCATCATTTGTTCTCATGTTTAGCACCTTTACTCCATATGAAGAGTTTTCATGTCTTAGTTGCATAACTATGTGGAGAACTTTACACTATAGAACTTGGATTGTATATTCCAATGATGAGACTACTCAAAAGTGCTCTAGGTCTTCGTGAGCAAGCAAGTTGGATGCACCCCCATTAGTTCCATTGGAGAGCTTTCATATACTTATAGCTCCATGTGCATCCGTTGTGTGGCAATCACTATTCCTTGCATAGCTTCGATTGTAAGACTTTCTCTTGTCTAATGATCACTTGCATCTTTGTGAGTCTTTCATCCGTTGGCCTTCCAAAACTCTGTTAACATTCTCTTAGCCATAACATCCTGGTGCCAGGAACCAACATTGAACGCTTGCTTGTTTCTTTTGAACAAAAAAAGTATTGATCTTCTACGTGCATATTGATATTGCTTGAATTGATCCTTTCACAAAGTTGTCATGTTTGTTGGAAGCATTAGATGATTATATTGTCGTGCTTGAAGATTAAATCATCTCTAGTATCTAGTTTGCACGGGTGATTGCTATCTAGTACTATATCATTGAAAGCTTTGCTTTGCTTTGATTTGCCTATTTTTTTATTTATTAGTCATTTGATATTAATATAAACTATAGCCCTTATTCATTTGATCTCAGTTTACATGCCTTACATTATTACGTGATCAAGATTGTGTTTAAGCATGTCACTTCAGAAATTATTCTTCTTTTATCGTTCTTGCCTACACGGGACGAGTAGAACTAAGCTTGTGGATGTTGATACGTCTCCAACGTATTTATAATTTCTTATGTTCCATGCTATGTTATATCATTTTATTACATGTTTTATATGCATTATATATAGTTTTATGCATTTTCTGGGACTAACCTATTAACAAGATGCCAAAGTGCCAGTTCCCTATTTTCTGCTGTTTTTGGTTTCAGAAAAGTACTTAAGGAAATATTCTCGAAATTGGAAATAAAATATCCTAGAATTATTTCTGGAAAAGGAACGTTCCAGAAGACCGAAGACTTGACGAAGTGGACGACCGAGGGGCCATCACCACCTCATGGTGCGGCCAGCCCTGGGCCCGCGCGAGAAGGTGGTGACGTGGCCTCGGTCGCCCACCAACCTCGCCCTTTCGCCTATAAGTACCCCCCAAAACCTAAAAAATCATACGATGTTCATTATTTCCTCCACGGGTCCCGAGCACCGCCACCATCGAAGACAAGATTCGGGGGACATAAGTCTCTGTTCCGGCACCTTGCTAGGACGGGGAATTGCCCCCGGAGTAGCAGAGTAAACGGATCGGATCGGATTGGATTTTGCCTTTACCATATCCTTTACCATAATTTTTCATCATATTCGGAGCGGATCGGATAATTACTGGATGCGGATCAGGATGCGGATATCCATGATGGCGGATTCGGAGGCGGAAACGGAGCGGATTCTGAGCGGTAACCAAAATTAATTGGATATATACGTGTACAAGTAAATTGTCAAACCATACATACACAAATAATTGTTCGATAACCTAATAACTAACAAACTTGTAATTCATAGTCTTTCCAATGACTATTTAAGTGAGATGTTGTTTGACTAACGAACTCGACAACTTACTGTCTGGAAATTATGCTATATTAGACTAGAAATTTCGGTAGAAATTCGGATTATTCGGATTAAAACCATCAGATAATCCTATTTAAATTTCGGATATTCCATATTTTAGGCTATTTTACATACCATATCCTATACCATATCCGGGTGTCAAGTTCGGAATCGGATATCCTTATCCGTCGGATTCCTTAAAACGGTTTTGATATCGGTTATGGTGCGGAAATTATCCTACCCCCGAGCCATCTCCATTGACTCCACCGCCATCTCCATCTTCGTTGCTGACTCCTATGATGAGGAGTGAGTAGTTCTCCCCAGGGGATGCGGGATCTACGGTAGCCATGTGGTTTATCTCTCTCTCCCATGTGATCTTTATGTGATCATGAGCTTTGTAATATAGTTGAATATCCGGGTGTCAAGTTCGGAATCGGATATCCTTATCCGTCGGCTTCCTTAAAAACGGTTTTGATATCGGTTATGGTGCGGAAATTATCCTACCCCCGAGCCATCTCCATTGACTCCACCGCCATCTCCATCTGCGTTGCTGACTCCTATGATGAGGAGTGAGTATTTCTCCCCAGGGGATGCGGGATCTACGGTAGCCATGTGGTTTATCTCTCTCTCCCATGTGATCTTTATGTGATCATGAGCTTTGTAATATAGTTGAATATGTGATGCTACTCTTTATCTATTATGCACTCTAGAGGTTACTTTAATATGAACTCCGGGGTTACTCACGGTTGTAATGGTGACAGTGTGTGCACCGTGTGTGATTCCCTTTATGACATTGTTGGTCTTAGTTTACTCTGACTTTGAGGGTGCTCTTGTAGCCCTACACAATGAATGGTGTTTGTTATCCAACATGAGAGTGTTTGAGAATAGTGTTTATTTATTTAACTTTGATGTGATTGTTGAGAATGTCCACTGGTGAAAGTAGGATCCCTAGGCCTTGTTTCTAAGCATTGAAACACCGTTTCCAACAAGTTCGGCTACATGTTTGCTTGCTGCCATTTTTATTACAGATTGCAATTACTACTTATAATCATCCATATTACTTGTATTTCACTATCTCTTCGCATAACTAGTGCACCTATACATCTGACAAGTGTATTGGTTGTGTTGGGGACACAAGAGACTTCTCATATCTTAATTGCAGGGTTGCTCGAGAGGGTTATCTTTGACTTCTACCTCCTTGAGTTTGATATACCTTGGGTGATCCACTAAAGGGAAACTTGCTGCTGTTCTACAAACCTCTGCTCTTGGAGGCCCAACACTGTCTACAAGAATAGAAGCGTGCGTAGACATCAATCCACCACAAAGCTATTACATATATGACTATAATCATGTTCAGCAGCTCATATGGCACTAATTAGTGAAGCTCAAGAGAGAGAGATAGATACATAAGTAACTTCTACAAACCCATATCCCATGGGTGGACTACTCCCTCTTCATCATGGAGACGGTGGAGAAGTCGTTGGAGAAGGTGGAGACCACACCGGCAGCGTCCCGCCGGAGTTTTCCCCCTCTAATCCGCAGCTCCAGCTCTCTGTTTTGTGTTTGGGTCAATTTGTTATGTGCCATACCTAACCGAGTTCTATCAGTTTGTGCCATACTCACGATGTTTCTATGGTTTGTGCCCAGGTTTGCTCGCATAGCGGCCAAACGCTCCGTTTGGCCTGACTGGTGGGGTCGGCCAGGCGGGGCTCGGTTGGAATCACGGCTTGGTTGGAATCGCGGCTCGGTTAGAATCTCGTGGGGTCGGCTAGTGTGCGGCTCGGTTGGGATTTCGTGGGGTCGACGCTTGGGGTTGGCTTGGGGACGGGGGACTTGTTTAATCAAGGGAAACCGCCAATGGGGCCCACGTGGTCTTTCTTCCCTGCCGCACTGCTGTTGCCCATAGAACCTCCGATGAACCCTTAAGAACAGAGCAATAGGAGTTGGATTGAGGGCGGAGAGCAGGGTGATGGAAGGCGCAAAAGAGCTCCATCGCCATCGCCATTTCTGTATCCAGCCAGTCTTCTGCCGCCCGCCGAGAAGGAGGGACAAGCAAGGAGCTCCATCGCCCACGCCATTGTACTGCCGTCTTCGCCGTTTGGGGTTTTTTGGTCGCCGATGATTCCAGATGCAGTCCATTAAATCCATTTGGTCGCCGATGGTCAGTGCTATCTTCTCTACATCTTTCATTTTCCTGTTTGGTGCATTATATGTGAGTAGATTTGATTTTGTATTTGGATTGCGGAACTAGAAAAAACACCAGGCCGCCTGTTTATCTGGTTCTAAATTTCATTTGTTAAAATAGGATTACGATAGCGATAGCGATAGTGATGGTGTTGATTATTGTGCTTTGTGCCTTTACGAAGCAACTTTCTGTCGCACACTAACTCGTGGTTCCACTTTCAAAGTCCCGATTTGAACACGCCTTCAAAACGGCCGTTGTAACTATTGCCTTTCAAGTTCGAGTGAATATCATTTGTTTTTCCTTCAATGAATGTCTTCATAGTTTCTCCGGTTTGGTATTACATGTAGATTCTGCCATTCCCTTTAAGATATCTTCTCGATCAGAGCCGGGCACTTGGCCCGCATAAGAACTGGATGGAGGCTAGGTGTCCGAACGAAGACCAGTACTTGTTCTACCTGGATAAGTGGGTAGTTGATGACACTGATCAGACATATCTTGTTAAGCAGCTAAGTGGTATCCCGAACATCCATATGTACACAGAGATCTGTGGAACGTAGTGGAGAGCACTATGTGAAGGCTACGACATCGAGGAGGGCGATGTTGTCAAATTCGCTTGAAATGAAGATTTGCATTTGTTCAATGTTGAAGTTACTAACAAGCACAATACTGCAAAACCTCTTGTGCAACACACGTGTATGCTCGTTTGTGTTCGTTTTCTTACACATTGAGTAGTTTACAAGTTTTCTGAATGTCTTACTCTCTTTGACCAGAGTTTCAACAAATTGACGGACGCAGCAAGCCAGCCCTCGTGTCGAGCATATTTCACGAACCAAGAGATGTCACCTATTCAGAAATGAATGCGATATCTCTCGCTTTATTGCAAGATGCCACGATGGAGTTGGAAGAGATCCCTCAGTACTACCTGCGCATGATTGAGAATGATTCTACAGATGCAGTTTCTCTGGTATTCTGATACGTTACTCATGTTCTGTCATTTGAATGATCCCTCATTTCTATCATTTCAACTATTCTGATATGATGCTATTGCTGATTTGATAGCATCTCAAGATTGAGTTACTAGATGGCTACCCCGATGTTTTTCTACCGCTTGATCTCATCTTACGTCCAGATCACAAAATTTCTCGTCTTTTGGTGAAAGATGTCGAGATCTTTGGATCATATCGAGTGGTCGACGGCCACGATTACCTCGATTTCAAGAGGAACTGGGATCTATTCTAGGAGCAACTGTCGATTTGCGTTGGTGATCTCTACGTTATCAAGGTGATCATCAAGGACGAGTACATCCAGCTGACATTTGAGAATATCAGCGATGAGATCGAGAAGTCGGACAAAGAAATCGAGCAGTCGGACGAAGAGATCAACGACCCGCAGCGAAGAGATCGAGAAGTGGGCTGACGAGATGATGTCCGGCTTTGACGACGTCAAAGAAGAGACTGATTAATATTACTAACCGTTGTATTTTGGTCGGATGTAATTTGGTCGAACACCTTATGGGCGTGCTCTGGGCATGAACTGTGTGCGTTCGGTTTCGATAAAATAAAATAAAATCAAAAAAATCACAAAAGCTTCATTTCATTGTTAATAAGAAGCATTTGCACTTCGTTTTTCATATTTTAAACTTCTTTTGGAGACGCTCAAAATGTGTTTGACCGCGTTTAACCAGACATTCAAATGATCATAAATGATTCAAAAAAATTGAAAAAATGTGAAACCAGCGCACATTGTTTTACTATGTGACATAGTTATGATAAAAAAATATAAACCTGGGTTTGGTTCATTTCATGAAAAATGGTAGACACAAATGAGCTATCACGTACAAAGAGTTATAGAGTTCGTAGGAGAGTCAGAGGGTTTCGGTTTTGATAAAATCAAAAAAATCACAAAAGCTTGATTTCATTGTTACTAAGAAGCATATGCACTTCGTTTTTAATTTTCATATTTTAAACTTCTTTTGGAGACGCTCAAAGTGCGTTTGACCAGGTTTGACCAGACATTCAATTGATCATAAATGATTAAAAAACGAAAAAATGTGAAACCAGCGAAAATTGTCTTATTATGTGACATAGTTATGATATAAAATATAAACCTGGGTTGGTTCATTTCATGAAAAATGGTACGCAGAAATGAGCTATCACGTACAAAGAGTTATAGTGTTCGTAGTAGAGTGAGAGGGTTTCAGTTTTGATAAAAATGCCTTCTTAGCCACTTGAAAATGAAACTTGGCTTATAAAACTTTTCAAAACCCCATTGAGTGCCTCCAAACTCCATTTGAACAATGACCGTCGATCAAACCCTACCGCTGAACTGCAGCCGTTTGGTCGTCCTCTAGAAGGAATCTGGCAGACTCGGGGCGATCCGCGAGAGGTTCATTCTACGATCTGATTGGTGGTAACTGTGTGAGAAGCTCATTCTACACAACCCGTTCGATGTGTTTCAAATGAGCTCCAAAGGTAGGGTAAACGACCACATTTCTAAGCAAAAAGGGTTGTGAGAAGCTCATTCTACACGCTCACCCGGACCCACCATTTGCCTCCTCTTCGTAGACAGAGAACCCGGCCTCCTCCTTCCTCTTGTTCCTCTTCTTCTTCCTCGCATCGACAGAGCATCCAATCTTGCTCGCATAGACATAACATCCATTCTCCTTTTTGGACCATCTCCTTTCTCGCATAGACAGCAGAGCACCCATCCTTGCTCGCATAGACAGAGCATTCATCCTCCTCTTTGGACCATCTTCTTCTTCCTATTCCTTCCTCTTCTTCCTCTCCGGCAACGAAGGGCAGCAGTAATGTCGAGCTTCTCCACTTCATCCGTTCGCCCCAATTGGCCAAAGCAGCCTGAGGTGACATTGCCACCATGTCCTAAATGCTCAAGCCAGGAACCACTGCTCCGTAAGACTACTAAGCAAGGAAAGTACATGGGCCGCGAGTATTTGACATGCGAAAACCTTACGCAAGATGTAAAGATCTTTCTCTCGCATCCTTTTGCTTTGATTTCTTCAGAGTTTTAAATTTCTTGGTCAGATCCGGGATTTAGGGTTCAGGTTGACTTTTTCAGGGGCTCAGCTTAGATCCATGCAAATATTTTCAGTGGGTGGATGAATACGTTGCACAGCTTAGACAGGAGAGGCTCGCACACAGCGACCTTCCTCTGCCGTCTGATGTGGAGATTGTACCCTCTGCTCCGCCGATGGGCATCGTTGCTCCGGCGATGGGGCTTGCGGAAGTGAGAGGCGAACTGAAGAAGTTGAACAAGCACTTAAGGAAGATGAGTGATCTGAAGAAGCAGGCTAATCTGATAGCTGCAGGATTTTATCTCTGTATAGTTGCTATAGGATTTGTTTATCTGCTGATTGTCAGTCGTAGTTAATTACTGCGATGTAAGCATAATTAATGCAATGTAACCTCTATGTAACCAACCGCTTATGATAAACCAGTGGTCTCATTTGGACCAACCGCTTCCCCATTAACAATCATCCGTACCGAAACTATCTACTCCATAAATTAGAGGCATATCTATACACCAACACGTACTTTACACCAGAAAGATCCGTTCAATGGTAACAATAGCTTTTGGAATATTATTATATACTCCCTCTTCTGATATAATTGACTCAGATTTAGTACAACTTGCATTAAATCTGAGTCAATTTAGAACGGAGGGAGTATAATATAAAGAGGTTGCGCACACACCCAACTAGCGGTGGTGATTCTCTGTGGGTTCCACATCCGATGGGTCCGGCCCCACCAAGTCAATACCCACCATTTCAGACTAGTGCCCCAGCCCAACAAAGTCGGACTAGTGCCCCGGCCCCACGCGCCGACCACACACAAATCGCAACCGAGCCGCGCCATGCCGACCCCACCAGTCAGGCCAAGTGTTGGTCAAAGGAGGTTGACCAGAGGGAAACAAGCGTTTGGCCGATATGCGAGCAAACCTGGGAACAGACCAGAGAAACAGCGCGGGTCTGGCAGAAACAAATAGAACTCACAGAGCCATGGCACATAACCAATTAACCCTCTCCAAAAGGGTTCATGGAGTATTTTTATAGTCGTTTTTAGGTCAAGACGGAGCCAGGGGACGAAGACCGACGGCATGAAGGAGATACGCCTTAGAGGAAATTAATAAAGTGTTTTATTTATCATATCTCATTTGTTCATAATACATTTTTGTGTCATCTATAACTGTATTAAGCGGAAAGATTAATACACGTGTGATACGTAAGACAACCAGGTCCCTAGTAGCCTCTGTGTGACTAGTTCATAGTGCAATCGATGATCGAGGTTCCTCGATCATGTCACTGGTTCAGTAGACAATGGACTCATATCGTTGGTAAAACGATGTGATGGACATACCCAATATTTGTAGGATGTAGTCATTACGCCTTTGACCGTGAGATCAACTCTTATTGCTATTCCTGAAAGATACTTTGATTGCATCAAACGTCATATCTTAATAGTATGACAATAAAGGTGTCCCTCTCGGGTATCGGAAGGGAGTATGTTGAGACATGGGATCAAGAGCGGGATTTGCCAGTCCGCATAGCAGGATAGATACTCTAGGACCCACTCGGTGAGATTATTTCAAATAATCTTGCAAGCATGTGACTAGGTCACCAGGACATAATAGCATGGACGAGTAGAAGATAGTGTTGCCAGTAACGAGATCAAGGTAGGTATCACGATATCTATGAACGAGTCTCAGACACGCTAAGTATCGCCATGGAAAAAGGTTTAAGACTCGACGTCTAGGTTCGAAAGACAAAGTTATTCGTTATCTCATAGGGATTAATTTTGGGTATATTCAACGTCCACGAATTAGTCATTGATCGGAGAGCGCGTCTCGATCATGTCTGGCAAGATCTCGAACTGCTAGGGTAACACACTTAAGGGGAGTCAACAAGTTAACCGGAAGAGAAATTAGAAGAGAGCACCGGGAGCGTCCCGGAAAGATCCGATGAAGATCGGAGAGCGACGAAATAGTTTTCGGAGCCGGAATAAATTAGATATTGTGTGTTTAATATTAATTAGTGTAATTAATAGTTAAATACAATTTTATTTAATGATTTTGGGAATTTAAAAGGCAGGCAACCTTAAATGGGCCTTCCCATGGGAGAGAAGGCCCATAGGTGGGAAATTTCCCCGCTAGGTGCGCATGAGGAAGGGGGGCTGCCCTAGGTGGTCCAAATGGGGCCCACCTAGGGCCAGCGCACCCCTTGGGGGCGGGCTGGTGTGGGGATAGTCCCACACCACCTAGCCAGCAAGGCTGGCAACTCCCCTCCACCTATATATAGAGGTGCCCCCTTGGCCTTTAAAAAAACAATCTCTCTCTCTCTTCTTCTCCTTGAAACGTGATTCCTCCATTGGAGTTGCGCCAAGGTGAAGTTCTCTCCACCATACGCACACTGTCGTGTTGCTGATCGTCCGGTCCAAGTCTTCCGCTGCTCGTCCCTGGATCAGAGCCCGTAGGTCATCCTCTTCACCGTACGTGTGTGGATCCATGCGAGGTGCCACTCTAGTGGTGCTCGGAGGTCTTCTTCCTCTACACGACCTCGAGGTCGTCTTCGTCGGGTTCATCGACAACGCTTGTGCGGGAGCGTAATCCTCATGTTTCGGTCTACAAGGGTATGTATATCGATCTCCTCCGTATTACTATATCTGCAAGGAATAGATTTTGGCAAGTTTAAGGTTATCGTTGTTAGAAAATTTATTGTTTTCTGCCTTCGATCCCCTTCAGTCGTATCAGAGTCGGTCTATGCGTAGATATAGCTGTACGCTTTTAGAACCAGTTTTTTATCACGGGGACATCGTTCTTTTATTTGCTACCCTCTCGCGTGCACTTGCATTGCTGCCGGCATTGAGTAGATGAAGCGGCCCAGACCGAGTTTACGCGTACGCTTACGCGAGACTGGTTCCACAACTGACATACGGCTTGTACGATATATGTGGCTGGCGGGTGTCTGTCTCTCTCTCTCATTAGTTCGCTTTGCATTTTCAATGGAGGGCCCAAGAGGGATAAATAAATATGCAATTATTTGATCATTTTGTGGTCATATGTTCATAGGTAAAAGTGGTTCTATTTACGACAGCCCCAAGCCACGTAAAGTATGCAAAAGATAAAGTAGAATGCGTCTAATTTTATTTTGCAGGGGCAATGTGATATGGTCAAGGTATGTTTATTAAATTGTTTATGAACGGTGGGCGCGAAGGAGACCATCGGCGCAAGGACCATGTCACGTCGCATTACACATTGATGTTTTGAGTGCATCTCATATTGTGTATATATATTATTATATATTAGCTACACGGTGGTAGTAATATAAGATGATCCCTCCAAAATACCATTAGTGTTCTCCCTTCGACGTGCACCGCCAAGAAAGTTCTACGTTATGAGGCAGTCCGTGACGATCGGGTGTCATACATATCGTCGTCGCATACAGTGGATGTAAGACATGTTTGCACAAGCGTATATGTTGATGGTTATTATGGCGAGACTAGCATGTACAGACATGACCTCGGAATACGGTGACCGAAAGGTCGAGCATGAGTCACAGAGTTGTTGTGATTGACATTTCGATGTCTACCTTTGAAGTTGTGTTGCCGGCTCTGACGATGAGGGACTGTAAAATGGATTAGGGTCGTGTAAAGCGATTAGAGGGATATTCGTTTTGAGTGGGAGGTCTTGGAGTTAATTAATAAAACTTGAACTCAAATTTTATGAACAAAGTCTTATGTTTTGCAAATTCCATCGTAGATGTCTCGTCCCACCTTTAACCTAGGCCTGTTCGTTGAGAAAGAAAAGCTTAAGACAAATGGGTCGAACTTCATGTCCTTGTTCCGCAACCTGAGGATCCTCCTCACACCCCACAGGGTGGCTTACGTCATTGAAGCCGCCCTAGGTGACCCTCCAACAGACAATGCCTCCGATGATGAGAAGAAGCACTATCAGACCAAGTCGGACGATTCCTCTTTTGTCTAGAGTGGCATGCTCGACGCCATGGAAGCCGACCTGCAAAAGCGCTTTGATAAGATGAGTGATTTTGAGGTAATTTCTGATCTCAAGGCTGTCTTTGCGCCGCAGGCTAAGGCTGAGAGATATGAAGCTTCTGAGATTTTCTTCTCAGCAAAGATGGAAGAGCATAGAAGTGTGAGAGAGCACGTGGTCAAAATGTCTGGCTACGTTCAATGCCTGAATGCTCTGGAATGCAAGATTCCTAATGAGCTGGCAATTGATAGGGTGCTGGAATCGTTGCCTCCTAGCTACAAAGGCTTCATTATGAACTATAACATGCATGGCATGGCTAAGTCCCTGTCTGAGGTGTTCGTGATGCTCAACACTGCTGAAGTGGATATCAAGAAGGAGCACACGCTGTTCATGGTCAACAAGACCGTCGATTTGAAGAAATCTAGCGGCAAGGGAAGGAAGAACTGGAAGTCTAAGAAGGATGTCAAATACGTTGCCAAATCCAAGACTAACAAACCTGGTCCCAAACCTGGCGTGGAATGCATCTACTACAAGGGAGATAGTCACTGGAAGCGCAACTGCCCCAAGTATCTGGAAGATAAGAAGGACAGCAAGATTGTCGGAAAAGAGAAAGGCATATTTGATATCCATGTTATTGGTGTGTACCTTACATGCGCCCGTAGTAATACCTCGGTATTTGATACCGGTTCTGTTGCTCACGTTTGTAACTCTCAGGAGGAGTTACGGAATAAACGACGCCTGGCAAAGGATGAGGTGACGACGCGCATCGTCAACGGATCAAGAGTTGACGTGGTGGTTGTTGATGCACACAGTGGGTGTGTTGTGGGGAGACCCCAAGAGGAAAGTATGAAGTAGTGCAGCAGCAAATTTCCCTCAGTAATGAAACCAAGGTTATCGAGCCAGTAGGAGATGAACGTTCCCCTCGAGGTGTCAACGGCGCCAGAGTTGGTGTGACGTAGGAGACATGGAATCTGCACACAACACAATCAAAGTATTTTGCCCAACTTAACGGTGAGGGTGTCAATCCCACCGGCTTGCTGTAACAAAAGATTAAACGTATGTGTGGAAGAAATATGTTTGTTTGCAGAAAGTAACAGGTTTGCAGTTGTGGTTTTATCAGATTAATGAAAAGGACCGGGGTCCACAGTTCACTAGTGGTGTCTCTCCATAAATAATAACATTCATCCATGCGTGGTAAGCAAATTACACCTAGGCAATTGACAGAATAATGATAAGCAACCCAATTCATATACTAATGATATGGTGTCTAGTGTGAGATTCATTCGGGAATTACAACAATATACATAGACCGTTCCAACCACATCTATGACTAATAATCCACCTTCCGGTTAGCGTCCGCACCCCTTTTAGTATTATGTTCCATGCAACAGATTATCGCCTTAAGCACTGTGTGTAAAGTAAGTAAGTAACATCATCCTTAGACAAAGTATTAATGTTTTATCCCTAGTAGCAATAGCACATCTACAACCTTAGAGATTTCTGTCACTGTCCCAGATTTAATAGAGACATGAACCTACTATCGAGCATAAATACCCCCTCTTGGAGTTACAAGCATCTACTTGGCCAGAGCATACACAAGTAACGGATAGCATGCAAGATCATTAAATAGCACACACATGATATATTACGAAGCAATAACTTTAGTACTCAATATTCATCGGATCCCAGCAAACACAACATGGAGAATTACATAAAGATGATCTTGATCAAGATAGTCATCTCACAAGATCTAAACATGATAGCACAAGAGGAGAAGACAACCATCTAGCTATTGCTATGGACCCGTAGTCCAAACTAGACTACTAACGCATCAGTCCGGAGGCGGTCATGGCGACGTAGAAGCCTCCAGGGACGATTCCCCCTCCCGGCACGGTGCCGGGGAGCAGTTCTGATCTCTCCCGAAGTGGTGACAGCGACGGCGGCGGCTCCGGACCTGGGAGGAAAAAGTGATTAACCTTCCAACGTTTATAGGTCAAGGGGATATTTATGGGTGAAAGACCTAGGTCGGTGGGTGCCCGAGGGCGCCACACCACCTCCCGGCGCGGCAGGCAAGGGAGTCGCGCCAGCAGGCGATTTGGGCCCCTCGGGGCCCGTAATCGTCTCGTCTTCGGTTTTCCTGGACGCATATTTTCCAAAAATAATTCCTGGTTAGCTCTTTTCCAATTTGGCGGATATTTCCTTAAGAGCTTTTCTGAAACCAAATACACCAGAAAACAGGGAACTAGCACTGTGGCACCTTGTTAATAGGTTAGTCCCAGAAAATGCATAAAACTATATAAAATGCATATAAAACATGTAATAACATGATATAACATAGCATGGAACATAAGAAATTATGGATATGTTGGAGACGTATCAGCTGACGGCACACTCCCTCTACATCTGCCATCGGGATTAGTTTTAATTTTAAATAATTGTTATTTTGTAGGGTTAATTGGTTCTGTGCCATACCGAGATGAGTTCTATCGGTCTGTGCCATACCCGTGCTATTTCTCTGTTATTGCATATCGTCCAAACACTCGTTTCCCTCTGGTCAACCTCCTTTGACCCGCACTTGGCCTGACTGGTGGGATCGGCCTCGCGCTGCTTGGCTCGGCTCGGGCTGACTGAAGTAGTACGTCATCCTCCTCCAAGTGGGACCGCTCAAGTGGGGACAGGAAGGGACGAGTCTGACGCCCAGGTTGGGTATCTCCGCCCCAATTAACACCGAATTAACTGAATTAACACTGAATTAACACTGAATTAACTGGATTAACATTAACGTAACTGATAATTTGTTGATTGATACGTCATTGTTTAGTGAAACTACTACTACTAATTGAAACTCGATTTATAATAGGATTCATAACTCGATTTGAAAGCTGAAACTCGATTTATAACTCGAATTGAAACTGCTACTACTAATTTAAACTCTATTATATTAGTATTATATTAACAATTACAAAACATTAGCAGTGTATGCAACACTGCTACTACGTCGGTGGCGGCCTAATACTACTTGTAATCAGTAGCAGTGCAACTAATACACTGCTACTGCTACTACGACGATCGTCGGGCGCGGCACGATTGTCGTCATCGTTGTTGTCCTTCTCTTCCTCGTCGCCCTTGTTCAACTCCGGGTCCAAGTCCTCCTCCTCGGACCCGTGGTGATCGTCGTCGTCGTCGCTGGAGTCGGGGTCAGACCCCTCGCCATCGCCGCTGCTCTGGTCGGCGTCGGACCCCTCGTCGTCGTTGTCGGTGCCGGAGCTGCCGACGCCACCGTTCCCGTGGCCGTGGCCCTCCTCCCACCACTCGATCGGGTTGCTCTCCCCGTCGGAGTCGCTCGGGATAGCTTGGTTATGCCGCATGGGCTCGTCGTCCGACGACATTGTTGTTGGAGAGAAGTGGTGGTTGGGGTTTTTCACAGAGAAGAGAGAAGAGCGAGTGAACGGCAATGCCAATGCGCATTGGGGTTTTTATTAGTGAAGGGATAACTGCTCGTGATGAATTCACCACCGCCGGCGTGTAAATCGATAACCGCGCTTGGGCACTGAACAAGCGCATCTCTTGGTTTTCTTGCCAACCGCAGTGTAAACATGACAACACAATGCACATTGGGATTTTATTCGCAATGATGAAATCGTGTGACCGTGCTTCACGTCTAGTCAAAGTGACATGCATGTAAATGTTTACCACGTCATCTGGTGCCCCTATACGTGTCGAGTACAAATGTCGATCAGTTGATTCGCGTCGTCGTTCTGGTCAAATTTACTGCAGTTGGAGATGAGACGTTGTGAGACATCTACACGTATCAGAATCATTTGTTGCACAAACTAGACACATATCGGTGCATCCGTGTCAACACAGCATGCACAATGTAGACACGAACTGGACGTGAACTTGCACCCACAATGCACGCTCAGTGTAGTTACGCGATCTGAACGTGTGTAGACCTTGTTTATCAACTTGAATCGTTTGAATATTTGTTATTGTACTTTTATCGAACACCTTAAGTGCGCACTCTGGACACGCTCAGAGCGTACCCGGCGTGCTCTGGGCGCGAACAGGCAAACATTTGTGTAAAATTTGTGCGCAAACTGGGCCTAGACCATTCTTAGTCACTCCTAAATGTTACTTTCGTGAGTATTTTCAAATTATCATGTTGCAATTCTCATTTGTACATTTGAGATATGCGATATCACATGAGGTCCTCGCCCTTCTCATTTGAATGTATGTAGACCATGTTTTTCAACATGAGTCGTTAGTATATGACATATTAAGACTATGTGCGTCGATTTTTCATTTTTTCGATAATTTTTAAATTTATTATGGTTATTTCAAATTTTACCAACATTTAAACAAATTTAAAACATGTAAATGAAAAACTAAGCGTGGGTCCTTCTTAGTCACTCCAAAACGAAACTTTTTGTGAGGTTTTTGAAAATTTCATGTTGCAATTCAAAAACCACTTCTCTCTAACCTTAGACCTCATTGTTTGAGTTATACAATATCACATGATCTCCATGCCCTTCTCCTTTTAAATGTATGTAGACCATGTTTTCCAACTTGAGTTGTTAGTATATGACATAATACGACTATATGCGCAGGATTTTCCTTTATTTGACATTTGTTTGAATATTTCAAGCTCATTTCAAATGTCGATCAAACTGTAGCCGTCCGATTTCCTCTAGAAGGAATATGCAGCCGTCTGATTTCCTCCAGTGTACACCCGCTGACGAGTAGACCCAACGTGGATTTTGGCTCGCCCACCCCCATTTTGGCGCACCAAATACGGATTTTGGCTGTTACCCGTCGTAACCAAGTGAGACCAAATGAATCCATTTATAAGCAAAAAATGGTGGAGTCGACTGAAAATGTGTTTCAAAGGTCCGTGGCTTTCTATTTGTCCATGGTCCAGGCCAAACCCGGGTCCAGCACCTCCGTGACCTCCTCATTCCAGGCCATGGTCCAATGCATACCCTGGTCGTTCTTGTCGTCCTCGTCGGACAGATCGATGAAGCGAATGGGATCAGGCGCAATGGCCCTGCCCCTGCCCCTTGGACTTGGAGACTCGCCGTCCCATGCTGCTTCCCTCGCTCGCCACCTGCTCGAGCTTGGAGGAGTACGCGCACGCCCACGCCCACGCCCACGCCCACTCCCCATGCCGCTTCCCTCGGTCGCCTCAAGAAACCAAGGATAGGGGACGTGGCGGCGGTGGCGGTTCGAGCTGGGAGTGGAGCTTCCATCACCTCGAGCCATGGAGAGATAAGGGACTGAGCGAAGATGTCTAGGAGAGGAAGAGGGGATTTGTGAGCGCAACGGGCAAGGAGATGGCTCCTTTTAATGCCATCTGCGGTCTATGGACGGTGTCGCGGTCTAGAAGGCAGTAATGGCGACCGGACATTAAGTCGGCTCCAGACTGCTCAGCTTGGAGCAGGAGAGAGTAGGCAAGAGAGACGCGAGGACGGCGGAGCAGATGCACGTCCGGGCCGGCAGTGCAGGCGGAGAGGTAGCTTTTTGGCGGCCAGAGGGCACGCCATTGAAGGCGCGGCGAGCACAGTCATGGACGCGCACGTACGGCTCCATGCATGCTCTCTGCCGCCGCTGGCCCTACTTGCATGCATGCATGCTCTAAGGTCAAAGGAACGACCCCACTAGCCGAACCCACGAAATTCCGGCCGAGCCGCGCCAGGGCGACTCCACCGGTTAAAGTAGGTTGACTAGAGGGAAACGAGTGTTTGGGCGATATGAGAGCAAATCAGGGCACATACCAGAGAAACAGCGCGGGTATGGCACAGACCGATAAAACTCATCGAAACATGGCACAGAACCAGTTGACCCGTTTTTGTACCGTCTTTTAGTGTTAACTTTATCAGTGGGTCTTGCTTGTTGCAAGAAGGATATTCATTCAAATCAGTATCAAGTGGTTGTACTATTCGATGAATGATATCTTTTATGTTAATACTCCTGAGAGTAATGGTTTATTCTTGTTGAATCTCGATCGTAGTAATCACATCCATAACATTGATGCCAAGAGGATTAAAATTAGTAGCGATACCGCCGTGTATATGTGGCATTGTCGTCTCGGTCACATTGGTATAAAGCGCATGAAGAAACTCCATACCGATGGACTTTTAGACTCGTTGGATTTTGGATCGCTCGACACATGCGAACCGTGCCTCATGGGCAAGATGACAAAGACACCGTTCAATGGTTTCATGGAACGGGCGTCGGACTTATTGGGAGTCATACATACAGATGTGTGTGGACCAATGAGCGTGTCGATATGCAATGGTTATCGTTATTTTGTCACCTTCACCGATAACTTGAGTAGATATGGGTATATCTATTTGATGAATCACAAGTCTGAATCTTTTGAAAAGTTCAAAGAATTTCAGAGTGAAGTTGAAAATCAACTCAACAAGAAAATCAAGCACCTTCGATCTGATCGTGGTGGCGAATATTTGAGTTTTGAGTTTGGCACACATCTGAAGGCCTGTGGCATCGTGGGGATATGCATTCGAAACAGCCGCATTCATTTTAAATAGGGCTCCGCACAAATCCGTAGCAATGACACTGAAGGGTTTCTGGTGCAGAAAACAATAATTTTTCTAGCGTATGAAACCCTAACTAGACAGGATCTATCTATCTAGTACATGTGATAACGGTGGCGGAACGGGTTAGATTACCTCCATGTAGACCGATAGCGGGGATTACGCTCCCGCACAAGCGTTGATGATGAAGTCGTACGTAGCCGACCTCGAGGTCGCGGAGAACTTGCCGCGATGACATAGACGATGACGCCTGGGAGTCGACGATGACCTGTGTCGACGGGCGTCGGGCAGAAGATGGCGTGGCGGCGGCGGCTGGGGGGTGCGCCGGCGGCAGGGGGAAGAAGCTGCTGGGCTGCAGGTGGGCGAGACGATGTCGCCCTGACTCCTCAAAAATGGTGCCTCCGAGCACTCGCAAATACAGAGCTTAACGAAAACCCCCGGTCATTCAGATCCAGCTGAAATCGCAGGGGTAGAACTTTTCTGGAATCCCGCAGGGCAAGGACGCCCGGCCGTATAGCTTAGGTGGAGAGAGGGGGCAAAACGGGCGGAGAAGAAACTCAGCCGGCCTGCTATACAATTAATTGTATTTTTCTGTAATTAATCCAATTAATATGCCTTGCTATATAAAGGGGGGAGGGGGTGTGCAAACACCTTGCCTCCCCCATGTGGGACTAAAGAAAGGAGGTGGGAGGGGGGTTCGGCCGAACGAAGTACGAATTGGACTTGGGCTTGGCCCCCTCCCCCAAGTTTGGTGCGGCTCCCCCTCTTGGGCCCTCTTAGGGCCCATGTAGGTGGGCTGCCCCATTTTTCCTTTATTATTTAATAATTAAATAAATATAAAATAGAATTAATTCATAATAAATATATTTAAATACTATTTAATATCCTGTGACACCGAAACATTTTCCGAACCACCCGAACAACTTTCGTACATTCCTGGAACCCTTCCAGACCTTCCCGGAACTCCTTCCGGACCACCGGAACTCTTTCCGGATCATTTCTCTCTGTCCAACAAAATCCTATATTATTCCAAAACCTATCTCCTGGTGTCGTTAAGACCTTAAGTTTGTTACCCTACGATTCGAGAACACTCCAGACATGGTCGAGACACTCCGCTCACCAATGACCGTCAGGGATACCTGGATGTATATGACGGCCCCTGTGCATTCTACGAATATCGTTGTTGAACCATAAATATGATATTCATTCCCTTTGTTTCTGTGATACTACCTTGTCCAAGATATGATCGTAGACATCCGATGCCTTTGTTGTATCTCGTTACCGACAAAGATTATTAACTCGTCTGTGATATTACATCTCCATGACCTAGTCATAAGCTACGCAACTATATAGATGTAATCTCACCGAGTGGGCCCAGAGTATCTTTCCATTACAAGAATGAAGAAATCCCGCTCTTGATCCTTACGTCTCAATACCCTTTCAGGATACCCAAGATGGACACCGTTATTGTCATGCTAAATAAGACACAACGTTTGATGCTCTCAAAGTAACCAACGAAGCATCAATAAGTACGGTCTCACGGTCGAAGGAATAAGCTATCATATTCTTATCTATTGCAAATGAAAAACATCGAAATACGATCTTATTGCAATACTTTGCGTATGTCCATCACCTTATTCAACTAATAAGATGACCCCATTGTCAACCGACGTCATTGTCCTTGATCGAGAATCTCGATCAACTGTTTCCCAATGGACTACTTCATATAGAGGCTTACTAGGGACCCTGGTTGTCTATGTATCACACGTGTATTAATAATTCCTATTAATACTGTTATAGCATAATACATAAAGCTATTATAAACCGATGAGATAATGCAATAAATAGTACTTATTTATTTGCCTCTAGGGCATATCTACTTCAGTCGCCCACTTGCACTAGAGTACAAATAAACTAGTTGCATTTTACTTCATCAAAATCCCTTATCAAATAAGCGTCATATGATAATGCTTGCTTGTGGAAGAGTGTTACTCTGACAATCTGTACAATACATAATTGTGCGTTCTTTTGCGATTCATTGATATCAACTCGCTTGATATCACCATGTTATCCAATAACATATATGCAAATACCGTAACTAAGTGAGACTTCTGTTTCCCAGCGCTTACTCTGATTATGCTAACCAGATAACTGCCATGAAAAACACACTCAGTCATAGAGACCCCCTTGTAACAATTACAAACTCGCGATATCTACATACTTTCACACCTATGTAGAAAACTGGACATTCCAATGTCAATCTAGTAACTAATGCTCTTCTACTTCCAGTAAATTCTAAATTTACTTTTATAACTGTTCTTCTTCTAAGAACATCGGTCATATTTCATCGAGCAGATAATATGGTTTCTGTATGATGTCTAACAATAGACGAACATGTCATACAACCACTATTACCGTATATCATTACTCTTAATGATCAATATGATTTCCAAGGACTATCCTTTTAATTCTATTCTGACTCCTCAGATATAATCCAAAACAACTCGACTAACTATTTAAAATTCCTGTTCTATTCCAAATAGACACTAACTTTCAAATAGTTTCACAAATTCATCCTTCTTATCAATTCTACTGGTACAATTTCACAATGTGTTATTTACACAAGATGAATTCGGCTCCCACTCAAATTATGTCTCCACACATTTGAGAACACGAGCTTCCACTCAAAATATTTCTCCACACATTTGAGGTTCTAAGCTCCCACTCATAAATATGTCCTTTAGAAATTCTACCCGAGTGAACTAACTTTGACTCCCACTTAAAATCGACATTTTGGTCAAACCAAAATCATTGATCTCTTATCAATTCGAATTCAATTAAAACTACAATATTACATTAATACAAATCTCTCGAACTTTAAGCATGTCTACATAAATGTAGTATACAAATTTGATCTTGTCCAAGACACATTTCTTGACAACACATGCTTCCACGTCTTTCTTATAGTCACATTTCTCATATAACACCTTATATGATGATTAAACAATCTTATTCCTCTAATAAGAATTGTAGCAACAATTACTATTTTAATACTTTCAAATGTAACTTGGATTTTCAGGCTGATACATCCTTTGTTCGTATTGTGATATTTTCTCAACTTTCTTTGTATTCATAAAGTGCACCTTGATCTGTCAACAAGATCTGAAACACTTAATATTGTGCTGTGACCTGACAGCAATATTAAATATAACATCACTTTATCCAGAAGCTTCTTTCATGAAAATATTATGATCTTTATGAAGAGGATTGCAAGCAGAAAACAATTTTCTAGTCTCCCTGACTCTTAATCACCAAATTTTCATTTGTAGACATATACCCTTTGGAACACCTTCCAATATTCTACTTCTATGAATATAGGTCTGACACCTTATTTCAAGCTCCTAATTCCAATCCATAAACCATATTTCGAAAAATCATATTTTCCTCGGAATTACATAGACAACAAACTATGTTTGTTTTCTATTTGGTTTTGGAATACACTCCCATCCAATGCGAGCAATCTACAAAGAACTATTCATGTATATTCCGAATTATCGTATAATCATATACATGGCGACACTATTGTCGATCACACGAATTCTCGTTGAGAGAAATATCTATTTTCTAAAGTGGACATTGACCATAATGTTTCGAACATATTAAGAGATTCTAAGACAGATTCTGACAGACCACACTTTATTAAAAATAGAGTATGATTATAATACTTCACATATCACCATATATGATATTATAATATTGTGAAACGAATTTCCACAAGTCTTTTGTGTTGAAACCTTAATTCAAAAATATTGTCCTTTGATCGATTCTTGTGAATACAATATTCACTAATCTTTCTTCTGAAAAACCCCATTTGATCTCTTATCAAATTAATTTCAGACTCATGATTTATCAGGCAAATACTCTTATTCACCAATAATCATAGAAGAATTCAGATCAAACAAAAATACCATTAATTAATTTAATAGTCATTTGAAATGACTCTTAATTAATTTCCTCTCATACTGACACTTCAATACCATATTTCAAACTTAATCCATTCGGCACTCGAAATACTTATATGGACCAAAATATCCATTATTTCTTTCATTGCCTTTATGACTAAATTCGATGGTGTTTGTTCTAGTAACAGAACTTTTATTCATTGGACACGCTATTTTATCATTTCTACAATTATGAACGTTATCATACAATTGATGTAATTGAGATGTGAAACCTTTATTCATAATATAAAACAACTGGCTTGTTCCATAACATAAAACAACTGAACTTGTCTTATTACATGAATAACTTTGTCTTGTAACAATCAAGACACTGAACACACTTTCTCACTATTACAAAAGATCTTATCAAAAACTATTAATGATAACTATGATAACTTGAGGACGTGAACACCAATGGCCATCAACTCCTTGATCACCATCTTCAGCGCCAGGTCACATAAAGCTTCGCCGCATATATGTGATAATCAGGACATGTTTCATAAACAGAACAAGTATCAAATAATTTATCATATATCAAGAGGCGAATTCATAATTCTATATATATCAAATATATACCTGTAGCATCGAAGATTTCTCCTTCGATGGAATCAACTTTCATAGATTTGAATTCGGACACGAACTTGTAGAAGTTCATATTGTCGGCCTTCAAAATGTACTTGCGCACATGCTTCTCATAGCTTGGAGGCAGAGATATCAGGACAGTCTGAATGGCACAGGAATCTGCCATCCAGTAATCGAAGACCATCGTCAGCTGGAAGTAGATGACATACAATCTCTTCAAATGAGTCTCCAGACAGGTATGCTCCTCCATATGAATGGTCTGGAACATTCTAAGCTGCCTGAATTGCTCACGCTTCAATTCATCTTGGAAGTGTGTCTTTATCGCATCAATCATGACGCATGGCTCCTTGCGTCGAAACAACTCTTTCAACTCAGGTGCTAGGCATACGGTCATGGTGATCTCCACTTCGATGAATATGTCTCGATGCCTACAGAAGTCATCTTCCTCCTCCTCGCTTGCAGAATCTCCTGGTCTTTCTCCTAACGCTTTATCGAGAACATACAAGATGTTGCTGTGTTCGAGGATGTTTCTAAAACACTTGTACCAGCTGATGAAGTTGGACCCGTCGGCTTCTAAGGTAGAATCTGGGCTCTTGAGGAAGTAACAGAAGTATAGTTGTGTAGTCTACAGATGTGATCGCAAAAGAGGTAAGGTAAAGTTTATAATATAGGTGAGTTTTAGTTTATAATCATATTATCAAACAAACCCCACAAAAATTATTATCCATAAAATAATAATGGCGATTACACGACCCTCATCCACCATACCACCCCCGATCGTCACGGCCGGCGGCACAGCTTCAAAGGTGGACATAAAATGTCGATCACAACAACTTTGTGACTCATGCTCGATCTTTCGATCTTCCCGTGTTCCGAGGCCATATCTGCATATGCTAGGCTCGCCAATCAAATCTCGAAGACCCTGCGCGTGCAACATGGCTTACACCCACTATATGCGAACGATGATATGTCTGACACCCGATCGTCACGGCCTGCCTCATAACATAGAACATTCTTGGTGGTGCGCAACGAGGGAGAACACAATTTTGGTATTTGTAAGGGATTATCCTATTCATGGTGCTACCGTTGTATATCTAGCATATGAGCAATCAATAGGATGCACACACAACAACACACAATCAAATGATGCAATGAAGTGCGATGTGACATGGTCGATGCGCCTAGACCTCCATGGCGCCATGTGCCTGGCCCCCGGCGCCCCGGCATAGCTCCGAGTCTACGGAACCCTCCATTGCCTCCGACAGTACGAGTAATATCAAACTTACGGTAACCATGTCACATAAAATAACGCCTCTATAAAAAACAAAGTTAGACGCCTGTCGGGGATGTAATTCCCCGGTACCCTGAAAATATGGGTTTGTTCCTTAATATTGCAGATATAACTACATTTAAATGAAGGAGTAAGAAGAAAGAGGAAAGGGGAGTCATGGGCCGGATTTGGTGGTCTCGGGAGGGAGTTGGACTGGCCCATATCCTACTCGGATCAACCGAGAGGCTCAACTCGGTCAACCCCCGAAGCACCAACTGCCTCGACCCACGACCGCCACTCCCTCGTCCCCGACCTCGCCCGCGCCTCGGCTCCAGCAGCGTCTCGCCGGATCCCGTCATCGACCTCGGAGCTGCCGCGCCCGTGCCTCTTTGGATCTGCCGGCATCGTCCTCGACACGGGGGCCTCCGACTTCGCCGCCCGGCCTCCACCTCGACCCCGACGAACCGCGCCCTGCTTCATCTCCTCCGCCCGACTTCGCTGCCCCCGGATTCCTCCGAGCCCCGCCTCGCCCCCAATTCCCCCGCCGGCCTCCTCCCCGGCGCCACCTCGGACGCCATCGCCCCTGCACCGCTCGGCTTCCCCGCACCCCGGCATCCACATCTCGGCATCGCCCGTGCCCGCACTTCGGCGTTCCTGCCGCTCCGGCATGGCCAGGCTCCCGGTGTCGTCCGCTACTCCCTCGAGCCGGGCATCTCTTCTCCGGCACGGTCAGGCCCGGCGCCTCTCTCGGAGCGCCCGTCACTCTCGAAACACTCGCAGGCGACTCCACCGCGCCACGATGCGCATCGCCCCCGACCTCCGCGTCACCCCGCCATCCACATCTCGCCGGCCGACCGACCTCGCCGCCTCCTCGAGTTTGTCCCCGACCTTCCTCGACCTCGCCCGCATCTGCACCCCGGCGTGCTCCGGCCCGGCGCGGCCTCGCCGCACCTCGGCATGCCCCAGCCCAGCGCAGCATCACCGCACCTCGACGCTCCCATGCGGGATGCCCGGCGTGGACGCCTCACTCCCGCCGGAATTCCGACCGGCACCCCAAGCCCGGCTCCTCCTCATCTCGGTGGACATGCATCTCGGTTGATATCAGTTCGTCAAGTGGCATCCCGGGGTGGTCTGATTAGCAGTCATGCCGGATAAGAAGATAGCACCTAGAGGACAGGAGAAGATAAGGAGGACGAGGAAGTATCCGAGACAAATGTTAGAAGACAAAATACGGTACATGTCCAGGCGGGCTACAGTGCCGCTACAGTACCCGCGATGTGACGACAGTACACTGCGCGTGACGCGGTGAACAGTACCGACAAGACCCCATCAGTCAAATCGTGAACAGTGTACCGTGCGCAGTACTTCTTGTCTCCTTGTCCCCAACTTGTCCCCTGGGCTTTCCTATATAAAGGGCACCAGGGGGAGGGGGAGGGAGAGACCAACCACCCCACCACTTCATTTCCCCCCTTCTCATTTGCTCTCAAGACCTCATGGGGGCAAGTGTAGCAGCTCATGGAGCGTGTTGTAGCCCGGATAGTAAGAGAGGAAATATACCGAGTAGGCTAGATGCTGCAGTAGGGGTTTTATCTCCTCACGAGAGCCCCGAAGCAGGGTAAATCCTTGTGTCCCTGTGTCGATTGTGTTTACCTGCGCGCGAGTTCATCGCGCAATCCCTCCCCGAGATCCCCTAGCGTCCATCGGCCCCACACATTAGCCTACCCGTAGGCATCTGCCGTGACACCACCACGACAGTGTCGGGGGGCTGCCCCCCGGGTAGGGGAGATCCCGGTATAATTCAGTAAAATACCAACAGTACATGACCTTTGGCGAGAGCAAGGGACACCTCCTGGTGTGCTGAAAGGGCAGCTTGACCCTTGAGCACTGGTAGAGGAGAAAGTGCCTCCTGGCAGGCGCAAGGGTCAGGTCTCGCAGCTATAAATAGACACCCCCGGCCCTCACAATCGCAGCACAGGCATAAGCGGGTGGTTCCTCTAAGAACTAGCTTCTCGAAGATGTCTTTGCTGATAGGCCAAGACATCTTCGGGAGGCTAGGCCTAGAGATACTTATCCTGAGACGAGCTCGGACGTATCCGGAAAGGGTCCCGAGTCTCGGGGTCCGAGGAGACTCCCGGAAGGAGGCGTACGCGGTTTTACCGGATAGGTTGTCCGGATGGGTACTAACCGGAATGTATGTCTCGGTCTTGATCTTATGCAGAAGAGGCTCACGGTGGCAAGCGAAGAGGTAACCGGTGTGACGGCTTCCGGTAGGCCGTCAACGGTCCATAGCAGGCTTTCCCGTCTATAGCGGGGGGAAGTACCATTCCGCCTGGCACGGAAGCATGGTCACCTCCCGCCTGACACGGAAGCATGGTCACCTCCCGCCTGACACGGGAGCGCGTCAGCCGGTACGATCGTGGTACGACAAGACCTGACATGCCTAGCCCGGAAATCCGGAAAAGGCTATCCGGGATGGGCAAAGACATGTCTTGTCTCTGATAGGGGGACAATGATGATGCAGGACGGCGCCTGCCGTACTTGTCGAGATGATGACGAAGGGGGTACACCGGATAGCCCGGCGACTAGGTCGCACTAGCCGGTGACGGCATGCCGGCTAGGTCTGCCTGGTGGGGCCAAGCCAGTTTAGGGTTTCCGTCCCTCCTGGCCGGAGCTCTATAAAAGGCGCCGTAACTGCTCCTGAGAGAAGGAGACCAAATTCAGAGCCAAAGCTATAGTCACATTTACTCAGAGAGCATTTACTCCTTCTCACCTTGAGTTCATCTAGTTCTTTGTACTCCTCCCTTTGAGAGATCTTGTAGCAAGTTGTAGCTCTTGTGCCACAAATATATAGAGAAGAAAGGCAGGAGTAGGGGTGTTACCTCCTCACGAGGGCCCTGAACCTGGGTATATCGTGTGTGTGTTGTGTGCCTTCGTGCATTTGTTCTTGTTTGTTAGATCTTCCCCTTCGTGCTTTGACCTTGTTTCTTGTTCCTGGGAGATCTCGGCTTTACCGGGATCCTCCCCGTGTGAGTTCTTCAGCTCGCTATCCCTCCCCGGATCCACCAACGTCCATCGGCACCACAAATTAGCCATCCTATGGCATCTGCCGTGACACCACCACGACAGTTGGCGCCCACCGTAGGGCCGACAGAGGCGTTGGCTGGTGTACACATCCGGACGGGCTCCCCCGTTCATTTCGACGTTCGGGTTCTCTCTGGCCTAGTCGTAAGGCTAGGGGAGATGGACTTCGTCTGCGACAACGCAGGCTGCTTCCGGAACAGACCGTTTCCGGTGAACGGATGTCTCATTGACTTTGGTGGTTTCACCACCTACATCGCCACCGAGGTTGTCTGTAGCTACCCGGACGTAGTCCTGGAAGCTGAGGACCCTCCCATGCTCTGCGCTGCTTGGGGTCTGCGTGCCGGTCGCCCCCCGAGTTTCGTCGCAGTGATGATGGTCGGGGCAACCGAGGAGGAGTACCAAGACGCTGACGGCGATACCGACGGCCACCCCCGTTTGGCCAAACCCCCGCAGGAAAGGCCTACGGCCCAAGATGGTGATCCACAGCCGTCCCAGCCGCGGCGCCGCCCGGATCCCCTCTCGGGGCTGGTAGCCAAGTTGACTGTACCGGTAGCTGCCGAAGCGGATACCCAGGCCACTTCGGCTGAGTTAGAGGAGCAGCGGAAGTTGCTACTTGCTGAAGCACAGGAGATCGCCGAGATCCGCCGCGAGCTCAGCGCTACCCTCTGGGAGTACAATGCAGCTCACGGATTCCCTAAGATAGACTCCCGGGAGAAGCGCATTGCGGATCTGCGCAAGAAAGGGATCTGGTGAATGAGGAGCTGGCTGGTGGAGCCACCACCAGTAACACAGGAAGTCGGATTTCTGCGGGGAAGCCGGTGTACAGCTCACCGGCGAAAACTCTTAGGGCCGCCGAAGCCGCCATGGCCGAATTGGTAGGGTTATCCGGAGAGGCCCTGCGCAAGCAGCAGGAGCGGGTAAACGAGTTGGTGATTGAGGCCAACCGTCAGAATCAGGCCTTCAAGACGAAGAACCCCGGGGCAGGGTCCCAAGTGCACTCAGCCAGGCCCAATAGCCAGAGGTCAGACGGGAAGGCCTCTTCCCCGCATCCGAGCAGAAGCAAGAGCAAGAGCAAGAGCCGGAGCCGGAGTCGAGGTTCCTGGAAGAACAAGCAGCTACAGACCTATGACCCGGCCTTCGCCGGTATCCAGCAAGCCGGGCAAGCCGGACATCGCAACTCGGGGCAAGCGGGAAGTACCCGTGGGGATGGTAACCTGGGTGTAGGAAACAATAACCCGGTTGGCCGTGGTAATCCACCCCGGAACCCTCCTCATGTTCAGGGAAACCCACAGAGGGAGATCGCCTCCGTTCCCCAGCACGCCGTGATCCCTGTGCAGGACAGGCTCAATGATGGCAACTCGAGGCTGCAGCAGCTCGGGTATCAGCCGGACGAGAACCCTTTGGGATCTCGGATAGGAACAAGGCAGCTGAACCCGGCAGACGCCAGATTCCGGCTCGACCGGATTCACCAATCCGAGTTGGTGGAAGAGCAAGGACCTCCGGGACCTGCATGCTACGGATCTCGGATCATGCGGGAACCACCTGTTCGGAACTTTCAGCTCAACAGGGGTGCCAAGACCTATGACGGCAGCAAGAAGCCGGAGGACTGGCTAACCGACTATGTAACTGCAGTAAGCATAGCCGGTGGAAACAGACGATGGGCGGTACGTTATGTGTCGCAGATGTTGGAAGGACCAGCCCGGATCTGGTTGAATAACTTGAGAACTGGCAGCATAGACTGCTGGTTAGACTTTGAGGAAGCATTCATCAGTAACTTCACCAGCACGTACAAAAGGCCCAACAGGCCTCATCAGCTCGCCATCTGTAGGCAAAGGAGCAACGAGACCGACCGGGAATACCTTACCCGGTGGAGCAATATTCGCAACTCGTGCGAAGGAGTGGTAGAGGCGCAAGCCATCTCCTGGTTCGCACAAGGATGCCGGCATGGCTCTATGCTGTGGCAGAAGTTGCAGAGAAAGATGCCAACGACCTTGGCAGAGACCATGCGCATCGCCGATACCTACACGCTTGGAGATCCCATGCAACCCCTGGTGGATGTCGGTGACTCCAACAGGAGGAATGCGGGACCTCAGCGTTCAGGACCGAACAGGAGCCATGATCGCCAGGAGTTCGGCCACAAGAGGAATCAGCCCGAGTACCACCATGCCGCACAGCACGTCGCAGCAGTGACCCGGGAGCAGGAGGATGCCGGCAACAGCCAGCGTCAAAAGACAAGTGGCCCGGCTTGGGGTCAGAGTCAGGAGGTGCAAAAGACCTGGGTGGAGCAAAAGAAGCCCCTGACCTATGAGGAGATGCTGAACAAGCCATGCTGCTACCATACTCTGGAGGCCAGCAAACCCGCAAACCACTCTACTCGGCAGTGCAGTTGGTATCAGCGCACGTTGCAGGAAGGCAGCTCGGGAGCTATTCGGCAGGGTGCTCCGACATCTCGGCCCAATATCCCAAGACCCCCTCCTCCGACATCGGGGGCCAACGCTGTCCGACTTCCCCCTCCTCCGAGAGGACCCCCACCTCGCCTGGTGAATGTGGTGCACACCCGGAACGACCACAGTAACCAAGCCGGACAGCAGCAGAGTAACTACCGGGAGGCGCATCAGAGCTATGTGGTCTTTGTGACCGAGCCCACTGACCGAAAGAGTGTGCGGCAACGTGCACTGGAGGTGAATGCTGTGATCCCGGCTGTGATCCCGGCGGTGCCCAAATTCTTGCACTGGTCCGAGATGGAGATCACATGGAGCCGGAAGGATCACCCCCGAGTGATGCCTAAGCCGGGAGCGTATGCCTTGGTGGTGGACCCAACTTTTGTCGGACCCAACCTCAACGTCCGCTTCAGCCGAGTTCTGATCGACAATGGCAGTGCCATTAACATCATGTACAAGGACACGATGCTGAAGCTGGAAGTGTCCATGAACACCCTGCTACCTACCGAGACAACTTTCCACGGCATTGTGCCCGGAGTCTCGTGCTCGCCCATGGGAAAGATCTGGGTTGAGGTGCTATTCGGGACTCGGGAGAACTGCCGAACCGAGAGCTTGGAGTTCGAGGTCGTGGACCTCGAGAGCCCGTATCACGCACTGATCGGTAGACCGGCCCTCGCCAAGTTCATGATCTCGACTCACGTGGGCTACCTCAAGATGAAGATGCCGGGACCTAACGGTGTAATCACCATCTCGGGAGACCACAAGCGCTCCATGGAATGTGCCTCGGCGGGGTCGTGCTTGCCTGAGTCTCTGGTGATTGCGGAAGAAAAGAAGAGGATTCAGCAGGTGGTGGCAATGGCCAAAACCTCACAGCTCGGAATGCCCGGGATGGTGAACCCGGAGCAGGCTGCATCATTTCAGCCCCCCAAGGAGACCAAGAAGGTGGGTGTGGACCCTAGCAACCCGGAGCGCCAAGTTATCATTGGCAGCAACCTGGACAGCAAATAGGAAGGCGAGCTCGTCGACTTCCTCCGTGAGAATCGGGATGCTTTTGCGTGGTCGTGTGATGATCTGCAAGGCGTCCCGAGGGAGTTGGCTGAGCACTCTCTGTTTGTTAGACCGGATGCGAAGCCGGTGAAGCAACCGACTAGGCGCCTCTCGGATGAAAGAAGAGCCGCGGTCATGGAGCATCTGGCTATACTGCTGGCCGCTGGATTCATAATGGAGGTGCTGCACCCGGATTGGATATCGAATCCGGTCCTGGTGGAGAAGAAGAAGGATGATCCCCTCCTGCTTAAGGTGTGGCGCATGTGCATCGACTTCACCAACCTTAACAAAGCATGCCCGAAAGACCCCTTTCCACTGCCCCGGATAGATCAAGTAATAGACTCCACTGCCGGGAGTGAACTTTTGACTTTTTTAGATGCTTATTCTGGTTTTCACCAGATACCTCTGAATCCGGATGATCAATTGAAAACTGCTTTTATTACCCCTTACGGGGCTTACTGCTATCGTGTCATGACTTTCGGTTTGAGGAATGCTGGTGCCACATACCAGAGATGCATGCAGAAATGTTTGCATGACCAGATAGGCCGAAATGCCGAGGTCTATGTCGATGACATAGTCATAAAGACAAAAGAAAAAGCCTCGCTGATAGATGATCTGAGGGAAACATTTAAGAACCTAAGAAGATTCCGGATGAAGTTGAACCCGGATAAGTGCACATTTGGGGTTCCGGCGGGGAAGTTACTCGGTTTCCTCATCTCAAGCCAGGGAATCGAGGTCAACCCGGGTAAAATTCGTGCCATCGAAAGCATGAAGTTGCCGGTACGTCTCAAAGATGTGCAGAAGTTTACCGGGTGTCTTGCATCCCTAAGTCGGTTTGTGAGTCGACTTGGGGAGAAGGCCTTGCCCCTATATCAACTGATGAAGAAGAGCAAGACATTTGTTTGGACCCCGCAGGCTGACGCGGCGTTCAACGATTTGAAGAGAATGCTCTCAACAGCCCTGTGTTGGCATCCCCGTTACCCAAGGAACCTATGCTGCTGTATATTGCCGCAACCAACCGGGTAGTCAGTGTGGCGATGGTGGTAGAAAGGGAAGAAGGGGGCAAGCTGATACAGAGGCCGGTGTATTACCTCAGTGAGGTGATCTCGGAATCCAAGCAGAACTACCCGCACTACCAGAAGATGGCGTATGGGGTGTACATGGCAGTGACAAAGCTCAAGCACTACTTTCAGGAACACCCGATCACAGTGGTATGCGAAGCTCCTCTCGCCGAGATCATCGGTTGCAAGGACGCTAGCGGCCGGGTAGCCAAATGGGCCATCCGGTTGTCTCCATACGCTCCGGCATATGAGAGACGAGATGCCATCAAGTCGCAGGCGCTGCCGGACTTTTTGGTAGACTGGGCCGAGATGCAGTATGAACCTCCGTTGCCGGATTACAATTTCTGGAGCATGCATTTCGATGGCTCAAAGGCTAAGATCGGATTGGGTGCAGGAGTGGTCCTCACTTCCCCAAAACAAGATGTACTGAAGTATGTGCTGCAAATTCATTTTCGGGCATCCAACAATGTCGCAGAATATGAGGCCTTGGTTCACGGACTGAACGTCGCCAGGGAAATCGGCATCCGCCGGATAGAGTGTTTCGGTGACTCCGACCTCGTAGTGCAACAGGTGTCGGGGAATTGGGATGCCCTCGATGCAAACATGGCCTTATACAGGTTTCATGTGTAGAAAATATCCGGATTTTTTGAAGGATGCGAGTTCAAGCACATACCCAGAGGAGAAAACGAGGCAGCGGATGTCTTGTCCAAGCTAGGATCATCTCGGGATGCAATCCCACCCGGGATAGCTCTGGAGCATTTGAGGAAGCCATCTATTCAACCCTCACCCGAGTCGGATTCTATCTTCATCCCGAAGGAACCTGATGCAGATGCAGTACCCATGGAAGTAGATGTCGGGAGCATCACATCGAACCCGGGGACTGCGGCACAGTGCTCCGAGAGGCAAAGAAAGATGATGATAGAGGTGATGTCGGCAGAACCAATGGACATAGACGCTCCCGCGTTCCCGGTTCGACCCATCCCGGAGTGGGCACAGCCCATTATGGCTTACATCTTGGAGGGAACTCTCCCGGAGAATGAAGTGGAAGCCCGGCAAATACTGCGAAGATCAAAAGCATACACTTTCATCAATCAAGAACTATACAAAAGAAGTGTCACTGAGGTACTCCAGAGGTGTGTGGAACCGGCAGAAGGACAAGAGATGCTGGTGGAAATACATCAGGGGGAATGTGGACATCATGCATCATCCCGGGCCCTGGTGGCAAAGGTGTTCCGGCATGGGTTCTACTGGCCCACTGCATTGCAGCAAGCAGAAGATATTGTCCGGAAGTGTGGGGGATGCCAGAGATTTGCTCACCGGATACACATGCCGGCGTCAGCACTGAAAACAATCCCCATCATTTGGCCATTCGCAGTATGGTGTTTGGATATGGTCGGGCAATTCAAGCCGGCAAGAGGCAATATGACACATATACTGGTGATGGTGGACAAGTTCACCAAGTGGATAGAGGTCAAGCCAATCCGGAAGTGCGATGGACACACCGCTGTGCAATTCCTGAAAGACATCATCTTGAGATACGGATACCCGCACAGCATTATCACGGATAATGGCACCAACTTTGCTGTGGGGGAATTCGCTCGATTTTGTGCTGAGAAGGGAATCCGGCTGGATGTAGCATCAGTCGCACACCCGAAAGCAAATGGGCAAGTCGAGAGAGCAAATGCCTTGGTCTTAGCCGGTATCAAGGCTCGTCTGATCGAACCATTGTTGAGAACTCCGGGATGCTGGATAGAGGAGTTACCTGCGGTGTTATGGGGTCTCCGGACTACACCGAATAGATCTACCGGCTACACGCCATTCTTCATGGTATACGGTGCTGAGGCAGTACTCCCGACCGACATACTGTATGACTCCCCGAGAGTGGCAATGTTCACCGAGACCGAGGCAAAGGAGGCCCGAGAAGATGATGTGGATTTACTCGAAGAGGCAAGAGAGTTGGCACTATCTCGGTCGGCGATTTATCAACAGAACCTCCGTCGCTATCATAGCCGGAAAGTACACCCGAGGGTGTTCCGGGAGGGGGATCTGGTGCTGAGGCTCATCCAACGCACGGCCGGGATGCATAAATTATCACCTCCATGGGAGGGACCTTTTGTGATAAGCAGAGCATTGCACAATGATTCTTATTACCTTGTAGATGCACAGGAGGCTAGGAAAGGTGTAATGGACAAATCCGGTGAGGAAACCAAGCATCCATGGAATGTAGCTCTACTTCGCCCCTTTTACACGTAAAGGGCTCAGTGTATGTTGTATCTCAGCTTTTTCATATTAATGAAAGTAAGGCACCCCGGGAGGAACCCGGGGACTGCCTGGTTATGTGCATGTCTTGTTTTTATTTTTGTCAAGTTCATTTACTGTTTTTTCACCGGCATCTCGGGAAGGAACCCGGGGACTGCCGGATAACTGTTCTCTATGTTATTTTGTATGCCGGGAAAGTTCCGAGTTCGATTCTCAGAATCAAAGTAATGTATGTCATGTGAAATCATCTTGTGACTCGACTGACGAACGCCGAAATGGTAGTCAAGAGCAAAGAGAGGGAAGGTGGGAAACACGAAAATGGTCTCGGGGACTTGGAGCAGGAACTTATCCGGCATGCTTGTTTTTTACTAACTTAGTTGTTGTTTATGTCGGGAATTTGGTTAGCCGGAACTCGGATTGTTTTAAGTAATGTATGCCGTATGTGGAGTTTTGTGACTCGACTGTCGAACGCCGAAATGGTAGACAAGAGCAGAAACTACCTAAGTACGGTAAACATGAAAGGCAGTTCGGGAACTCATAACAGAATACATTGACATAAGTTGTTCGAATAGCTAGTTCAGTACGGAGCGGAAATAGTATAAGTATGTGATACATCTTGCACCCGGCATCCCGGGGATTTAACGAATCTACTCTTAAGTTTTTTCAAGCGATAGGGGAAGTCGGCTTCTCGACGGAGACCTCGGGAGCAGCAGCCTCGGGAGCAGCAGCACCAGAAGCAGCAGGAGCAGCAGCGGGAGCGACTTCGGCTTCAGTTCCGGCAGCACTACTCGGGGCGTCGGGGTGCGCCTCGGTCCGGGAGACCTCGGGTCTCGGCGAAGTCGCAGTATCCCGGGGCACCACGGTCTCGGGCGCAGCACCGGAGGCAGCATCGTCTTCTTCCGGGATCTCCTCTTCCGCGTCGCCGGTTGCGCCGGTATTTTCGTCGTCCTCATAATCTGATTCGGAATCAGAAGGAACGGCGCTGGCGGTGAAGGCACGGATGCTGGCCCACGAGGCGATGCGGTGCGCCACCTCTTGTCGGCGCTGGACCTTTTCCGGATCGTTGACCCAAGGCGAAACCGTCCGCAGGCGCTGGATCGCCTCCAGATCAAGACCTTCGTACCAGCTAAGTACTTGGGTCAAGACCTGGTCGGCACCAGCCCGCGCACCGGAACGCTTCCAGGCGTGGATGCGCCTCCCGGCACCGCGAAGTGCGCTCGCGAGCTCGGGAATCGAGAGCGTCCCGCGGATACTCGGCCACAGTGCGCCGTGGACGTGGACCGCAGCGCTGAGCAGTTCAGTCCCGATAGACCGAAGAGGTACTATCCGGGCCTTCAGAGCGGTGAGATGATCCTCGATGTCCCAGACCTCCGAGACAGGGCCCTTCCCGGCGCGCTTCTCTCGGGCGGCAGCAACGGCGAGAACAGCAGCCTCCCGGGAGTGCTCAAATTCCCCTTTAAAAAGAAGAACTGTCAAACAACTAAGTCATAAGAAAGTCAACAGCGAAGAAAGGAAGCAGCAAAAGAAGAGGGATGTCGGTCCACTTACTGTTCAGATCCCGGTTCAATACAGTGAGCTCGGAGAGCCAAGTATCAGACCGAGACCGGAGGAGAGCCAGCTCGGTCTCGGCATTATGCGCGCGCTCCTCGGACTGGTCCAAGGTTTCTTTCTGCTTCTTGGTCGCCTCGATGAAGCGCGTCTTCATCTCGGTCGTAGCAGCCTTGTCCTTTCCGAGCTCGCCGTTCAGCCGCGCGATCTCGGCTTGCGCGGTGGCGAGTGCGGCCTTCTGGTCTACCGAGACCTTGCGCGCGGCATCTCGCTCCTCCCGGAGGCGCTCCTCGGATTTCTTGGACTGACCGAGGTCAGCAAGAACCCGGTTGAAGATGTTGCGGCGTTTCTGGCTGCACTCCTGAAATCAAGACAAAGAAGGAGGAGTTAGTCTGGAAAAGATGTAAGGAACCCGGTTGGGAGGATCTCGGGGACTCGGTGTCCGAGTCCTGCAATTTTCTCTAAGATTGGAGCCTAGTGATCTGCTATTCGGTGGAATCTAGAGCACTAAGCACCAATCTCGGAGACTAGTGGTGATGGAGCAAATTTTGAAGCAAGCTACCCGGTTGGGAGGATCTCGGGGACTCGGTGTCCGAGTCCTGAATTTTTCTCTCAGATTGGAACCTAGTGATCTGCTATTCGGTGGAATCTAGAGCACTAAGCACCAATCTCGGGGACTAGTGGTGGTGGAAGGAACAAGTATTTTTTGATAAAGGAAAGAGAACAAGCTTACCTCGGTCACCCGAGTAACATCCAACGTGGCCACCTGGAGAGCATGCAGGGCTTGAGCGTTGCGGCTTGGGCCTGCAGCGTGCAAGTCTCCTGTAGTCTCGGAGGCGTCGGCGGCAAGCCAGGCCTGGTTGTATTCGTCAACAACCTGTATGCCGGAGCCGCCGGCAGCGCGAGTAGCAACAGCGTCCCGGGATCCTAAAGGTACAAAGGAACTGACGGTTGCTCGCAACATCCGCAAGGCAGCAGTAGGGATCTCGGCGGGAGGCGGTGGTAGCGATGAAAACGTACCCGTGCGCAGCACCAAGTCGCGGGCCGAGGTTGTCGGGGCAGCTGCAGGCGGGGCAGAAGGTATTTTCTGCCCAGCAATCTTGGGGCGCGACTTCCCGGCAGAAGGATCAGCTGGCCGGGAGGAGTCTGCGGGCCTTTTCTCCGGGGCTACCTTATCCGAAGCTTGCCGGGAGGGACCTCTTGGCACGAACTGCCGGGGAGGACTCAAGATCTCCGCTTCAAGCCCGGGCACCCGGCGCGGACTTTCCGGAAGGAGAATATCTCCCGAGGTCATCGTGCCTTGCGCCGGGATCTCGGCGGTCACCGGGCAAACATCCGGAGTTACAACGGATGCCGGTGCGGCACCGGAGGCAGCAGCGTCGCTTCCCCGAGTAGAGGGGCGAGGAGGTGAAGGCGAAGCCCGAGCAGGACTGGGAGTCCGAGTCCCGGGAGGAGGAGGAACAGCAGGTGACGGGAGCTCGAGCGCATCCCTGAAAGGAAGTGTCTTAGTAATAGTTGTGGAGAAAACAAAGTCAGATAACATAAGGCAAGGAAAACGTACCCGGAATCCACAGTGGGAGGACCCCTTTGCCGACGCCGAGCAGGCTTCTCGGTCGTTTGCTTACTCGGCTTGCTCCTCTTGGGGGGGTTGCCGGAGTTATCGGCCCCCTCGGTGTCGGAAGCCGCGCGCTTCCGGCTCTCGGCACGTTTGGTCCCGGTTGTCGGTTTCGGAACCACTGCTGAGGCCCAATTCAGAGGGAGAGCGTCAATAACATCGAGAATCTGGCAGTCAATCTCATCCTCATCATCCGAAGAAATGGAAACTGCCTCTGAGGTTGAAGGATTACCCGGGGCAGCAGCCTTGACGAAAGGAATGGCGAGATGGTCCTCGCCGTCGGGGTCCTCCCTCGGCATCTCGTCCGGTTTTGGGAAGTTCGGCGCGTAAGTCCCGTTGGCGTGGACAATGTCTTCTTCGATTTGACGCTCGAACAACTGCGCAAACAAATCAGGCCGTGTCGGTGTCCAGGTGAACGCATGTACGAAGGCGAATGCACGAAAGACAGATATGAGCACCTGTTGGCATGGTTTTTTCCGGGATCCCCCAAGGACACCCCAAGAGTAGTCATCCGTCATCTCCGTCCGGGCAATAGCTCGAACGCGACGGACGACCCCTGCGTGATCTAGCCCAAAGATACTGGTCCGGGTGGGGTCTAGGTTCCCGGCCATATGGCACATCTTGTGCACTCGGTTTTGAAGGGGGCAGACCCGGCGAATGATGAAGCAACGTAGGAGATCATCGCCGGTCATCTTCTCGTTTAGCACGTTCAGAACGTCGTGCATGCAATTGACCTCGTCGTTATCGGGAAGCTGCTTCCAGAGACGGAATTCGCGCGGAGGACCAATAACGAACTCCGGCAGATTAATGAAGTCCGGATTCGAGGATCCCGGACCATCTCCCGAGTGCTCCCGGTTCTTCACGTAGAAGAAGCTGCGCTGCCACTTCCGGCAGGACTCTAGTCCCTTGACTATAGGGAATCCGGAGTCCGCGCGAGGGATGATGGTGGCCGCTCCGCAATCGACTAAGTCTTTTATCTTCTTATCCGGGTTGGGGATGGCTTGGCGGCGAAGAATGAAATACTTGGCCCAGAGATCCAAAAATGGCCATATGCCGAGGTATGCCTCCGCGTAGGTGGTGAAGACCGAGAGCATCATAATGGCGTTGGCGGGAAGATGGTGTGGTTGGAGGTCGTAGGTGTCGAGGAAGTCGCGGAAGAAGGGGCTAGCCGGAAGCCCAAACCCACGCTCGAAGTGCGCGAGGAATACCACGTATTCCCCGGGTTGGGGTTCCGGTGCAACCTCCCCCTCCGGGAGACGGCTCTCGACTTCCGGAGGAATCCGGTGAGTCCGATACAGCCAGTCCAGATCTGATTGCTTGGTCTCGGACCCATCCCAGCACCCCCGGGTACGTTCTTCGCCCATGTCGGAGAAGTATGCAGGAGTATTCGGGCTACTCTGCAGGCGCAGCGGCGATTAGTCGGAGTTAGTCTAACGGAAGCTAGGATGCCGGATCACAAACTGCTAAACACTACCGGGTTCCTGGGAAACAAGATCTACCGTGTGCTAAATAATCAAGACAAAAGGGAGGAAAAAAGGCTCGCGCTAGGCTCGGGCGAGGCGCAATGCAAGTGAATGACCTACATCCTACCGCGACGGTACATCGCCGCCGTGCGCCTCGTGCGCGCCGCCCAGGTTGTGCTTACCGGCGGCGGCTCAACCGCACTTGTGCTATGGCACGGCCGGGGTCGGGCGGTTGCTCTACCGAAGAAAAGCATCGAGACGGGGAGAGCGACTCACCGGAGAAGAGAAGGTCGGCGAGGGCGACGGTGTCCGGGATCCGGCGAACGGCGAGGGTGACGGTGTCCGGGCTCCGGCAAACGGCGACGAATGCAGCGGCAGCGGGACGCTCGAGACAGCGAGGGAGGAAAATGCGAAGGAGAGGAAGAAGGAGGGGAAACCGTTCCGGTCCCCTATTTATGGGGGGGATTCCGGAGCGGTTTCCGATTTTCCCGCCCACGATCTCCACGATCAAGGGTGGGATCTGTTCTGCGCAGCGCACCACGTGGCGCTAGCCGGAGCGCCCGATCCGGACACACCGAGGGTCACACGGCCCCGACGGTTAGGTTCCAGATCGGCTGCGGCTCCCAGCGCGGGAACCCAAACGACGGCGTGCCCGGGCAGGAGCACTCGAGTGCGTTTCTGCTCTGACGCGACGTCGGGTGGGCCCCAGCTCGCAATCTCGAGTTCAGCGTGAAGCCAACGGTCAAAATTCACTGAGATGGTGTTATCCGGTCGCAGGCTTCGCCTCCCGGTTAACACAGTCTCGGTGGGAAGATCTCGGTAAGAAGATCTCGGGAAGAATCGATCTCGGCATGGAGTGAAAGGATGGTTTCATGTGTTCTCAGAAGATGGTTGTTATTAAAGCTGATCCCGCACATCATCTGAGGTCGCTGTGCAGCACCAGCTTCGGGGACTAGTGTCGGGGGGCTGCCCCCCGGGTAGGGGCAGATCCCGGTATAATTCAGTAAAATACCAACAGTACATGACCTTTGGCGAGAGCAAGGGACACCTCCTGGTGTGCTGAAAGGGCAGCTTGACCCTTGAGCACTGGTAGAGGACAAAGTGCCTCCTGGCAGGCGCAAGGGTCAGGTCTCGCAGCTATAAATAGACACCCCCGGCCCTCACAATCGCAGCACAGGCATAAGCGGGTGGTTCCTCTAAGAACTAGCTTCTCGAAGATGTCTTTGCTGATAGGCCAAGACATCTTCAGGAGTCTAGGCCTAGAGATACTCATCCTGAGACGAGCTCGGACGTATCCGGAAAGGGTCCCGAGTCTCGGGGTCCGAGGAGACTCCTGGAAGGAGGCGTACGCGGTTTTACCGGATAGGTTGTCCGGATGGGTACTAACCGGAATGTATGTCTCGGTCTTGATCTTATGCAGAAGAGGCTCACGGTGGCAAGCGAAGAGGTAACCGGCGTGACGGCTTCCGGTAGGCCGTCAACGGTCCATAGCAGGCTTTCCCGTCTATAGCGGGGGGAAGTACCATTCCGCCTGGCACGGAAGCATGGTCACCTCCCGCCTGACATGGAAGCATGGTCACCTCCCGCCTGACACGGGAGCGCGTCAGCCGGTACGATCGTGGTACGACAAGACCTGACATGCCTAGCCCGGCAATCCGGAAAAGGCTATCCGGGATGGGCAAAGACATGTCTTGTCTCTGACAGGGGGACAATGATGATGCAGGACGGCGCCTGCCATCCTTGTCGAGATGATGACGAAGGGGCTACACCGGATAGCCCGGCGACTAGGTCGCACTAGCCGGTGACGGCATGCCGGCTAGGTCTGTCCGGTGGGGCCAAGCCAGTTTAGGGTTTCCGGCCCTCCTGGCCGGAGCTCTATAAAAGGCGCCGTAACTGCTCCTGAGAGAAGGAGACCAACTTCAGAGCCAAAGCTATAGTCACATTTACTCAGAGAGCATTTACTCCTTCTCACCTTGATTCATCTAGTTCTTTGTACTCCTCCCTTTGAGAGATCTTGTAGCAAGTTGTAGCTCTTGTGCCACAAATATATAGAGAAGAAAGTCAGGAGTAGGGGTGTTACCTCCTCACGAGGGCCCTGAACTTGGGTATATCGTGTGTGTGTTGTGTGCCTTCGTGCATTTGTTCTTGTTTGTTAGATCCATCCCTTCGTGCTTTGACCTTGTTTCTTGTTCCTGGGAGATCTCGGTTTTACCGGGATCCTCCCCGTGTGAGCTCTTCAGCTCGCTATCCCTCCCCGGATCCACCAACGTCCATCGGCCCCACAAATTAGCCATCCTATGGCATCTGCCGTGACACCACCACGACAACGCCTCTAACTTTATTTAGTTTTGCAAGTTTTACGTGGCATATAGGCTTATTCGTAAGAGAACCGCTTCCCTACCTACGAACTTTGTACCACAACGTCGATCGTATAATTGCATGTTTAAGCATCCCTTTCGGGCCCTCCTTTGAAAATGCTTTGCCGACTAGAGAGAGAGAAACATACACCCACCAGCCACAGATACGGTGCAAGCCGTATGTCAGTAGTGGAACCAGTCTCGCGTAAGCGTACGCGTAAAGTCGGTCCGGGCCGCTTCATCAACTCAATACCAAAGGCATCGCAAGTGCATGCTAGAGCGTAGCAAATATAAGAAAGACGTCCTCATTCAACATGAGTACTAACTGTACCAGCAGTACTACGCATAGATCAGCTCTGATACCACTTAAGGGTTTCCGGTGCAGAAAACAATAATTTTTCTAGGATATGAAACCCTAACTAGCCAGGATCTATCTATCTAGTACATGTGATAACGGTGGCGGAACGGGTTACATTACCTCCATGTAGACCGATAGCGGGGATTACGCTCCCGCACAAGCGTTAACGATGAAGTCGTACGTAGCCGACCTCGAGGTCGCGGAAAACTTGCCGCGATGACGAAGACGATGACGCCGGGTAGTCGACGATGACCTGCGTCGACGTGCGTCGGGCGGAAGATGGCGTGGCGCCGGCGGCTGGGGGGGGTGCGCCGGCGGCAGGGGGAAGCAGCGGCTGGGCTGCAGGTGGGCGAGACGACGTCGCCTTGGCTCCTCAATAGTGGTGCCTCCGAGCACTCGCAAACATGCGGAGCTTAACGACAACCCCCGGTCATTCAGATCCAGCTGAAATCGCAGGGGTAGAACTTTTCTGGAATCCCGCTGGGCAAAGGCACCCGGCGTTATAGCTTAGGTGGAGACAGGGGGCAAAACAGGCGGAGAAGCAACTCGACTGGCCTGCTATACAATTAATTGTATTTTTCTGTAATTAATCCAGTTAATATGCCTTGCTATATAAAGGGGGAGGGGGTGTGCAAACACCTTGCCTCCCCCATCTGGGACTAAAGAAAAGGAGATGGGAGGGGGGTTCGGCCGAACCAAGTCCGAATTGGACTTGGCCTTGGCCCCCTCCCCCAAGTTTGGTGTGGCTCCCCCTCTTGGGCCCTCTTAGGGCCCATGTAGGTGGGCTGCCCCCTTTTTCCTTTATTATTTAATAATTAAATCAATATAAAATATAATTAATTCATAATAAATATATTTAAATACTATTTAATATCCCGTGACTCCGAACCATTTTCCGAACCACCCGAACAACTTTCGGACATTCCAGGAACCCTTCCAGACCTTCCCGGAACTCCTTCCGGATCATTTCTATCTCTCCAACAAAATCCTATATTATTCCGGAACCTATCTCCTGGTGTCTTTAAGACCTTAAGTTTATACGCTATGGTTCGAGAACATTCCAGACATGGTCGAGACACTCCGCTCACCAATCACCGTCAGGGATACCTGGATGTATATGACGGCCCCTGTGCATTCTACGAATATCGTCGTTGAACCATAAATATGATAGACATTCCCTTTGTTTCTGCGATACTACCTTGTCCGAGATATGATCGTAGACATCCAATGCCTTTGTTGTATCTCGTTACCGACAAAGGTTATTAACTCGTCTGTGATATTACATCTCCATCACCTAGTCATAAGCTGTGCAGCTATATAGAAGTAATCTCACCGAGTGGGCCCAGAGTATCTTTCCATTACATGAATGAACAAATCCCGCTCTTGATCCTTACGTCTCAATACTCTTTCGGGATACCCAAGATGGACACCGTTATTGTCATGCTAAATAAGGCACAACGTTTGATGCTCTCAAAGTACCCCTATGAAGCATCAATAAGTACGGTCTCACGGTATAAGGAATAAGCTATCATATTCTTATCTATTGCAAATGACAAACATCGTAATACGATCTTATTGCAATATTTTGCGTATGTCCATCACCTTATTCAACTAATAAGATGACCCCATTGTCAACCGACGTCATTGTCCTTGATCGGGAATCTCGATCAACTGTCGCCCCATGGACTAGTTCATATAGAGGCTTACTAGGGACCCTGGTTGTCTATGTATCATATGTGTATTAATAATTCCGATTAATACAGTTATAGCATAATACATAAACCTATTATAAACTTATGAGATAATGCAATAAATACTATATATTTATTTTCCTCAGGGCATATCTCCTTCAGACACCGTATAAGATATGGCATGGCAAGAAACCTAAGTTGTCGTTCCTGAAGGTCTGGGGTTGTGAGGCATATGTTAAGAAACTACAGCCTGACAAACTCGAATCGAAATCGGAGAATGTCGTCTTTGTAGGGTATCCGCGGGAAACCATAGGATACAACTTCTACATCCAAGAAGAGGGAAAAAGTTTGTTGCGAAAAATGGCACCTTTCTCGAGAAGGAGTTTCTCGCCAAAGGAGTAATTGGGAGGAAAATAGACCTCGACGAGATCATTGATCCTGAACTCGAAATTCCGAGTGGCGCAATGGAAACTGTTCCGGAAACGTCCTCCATAGATGGAGTGGGAGAAAATGTCGAGGATATTGTTCTACTTCGTAGGTCTAGGAGATCTCATATCGCTCCTGAGTGGTACAGCAACCTGGTTGGCACTGTCATGTTAATCGAACAAGACGAACCTACAAACTTCAAAGAGGCTATGGCAAGCCCTGAGTCTGAGAAATGGCTTAAAGCCATGAAATCCGAAATAGGATCCATGTATGATAAAAAAGTATGGACTTTGATGGAGATTCCCGAAGGGCGCAAGGCCGTCGAGAATAAATGGATCTTTAAGAAGAAGACTGATGTTGATGGTAATGTGACCGTCTATAAAGCTCGGCTTGTCGCAAAGGGTTTTTGACAAGTTCATGGAAATGACTGCGATGAAACATTTTCACCGGTAGCGATACTAAAGTCTATTTGGGTTTTGCTAGCACTTGCTGCATACGACTATGAAACTATAAAATATGGCAGATGGATGTCAAAATAGCGTTCCTAAATGGTAACATTCAGCGGGAGTTGTATATGGTACAACCTTAAAGGTTTTGTCGATCCTAAAAATGTTGGCAAGGTATGCAAGATTCAACGTTCCATTTATGGACTGAAGCAAGCATCTCGGAGCTAGAATCTTCGCTTTGATGAGGTGATCAGTGGTTTTGGATTTATCCAAAGGGTCCATTGGTTCTATGCCATACCTAGCTGAGTTCTATTGGTCTGTGTCATACCCACGCTGTTTCTCTGGTCTGTGCCCTAGTTTGCTCGCATATCGCCCAAACGCTCGTTTCCCTCTGGTCAACCTACTTTGACCCGCACCTAGCCTGACTGGTGGGGTCGGCCTGGCGCGGCTCGGCTAGTGTGCGGCTCGGTTGGGGGCAAATTGGACCCACATATTTAGAATTCATATAGTTCTTCGTTCGCGGGAGATTACATTCCGAGAGTGCTCGTCGGAGCTCGCCGGAGTTACATACGACCTTCCATAATCTATGTATAGTACGTGGCCCTAACCCTAAGCAGCAAAGTTAGCTCACCGGAGTTCGCAGGGTGCGGTCGCGCCATCGCCAGAGTGCTTCACTCCTTGTCGGAGGAGTCGTCGTCGACGTAGACGATGATGGCCTTCCCCTTGCTCGAGCTCGTGCCGGCCTCCTGCTCGCGGTGGAGGCGGTCCAGCTCGATCTCGACCCCCCCAGCGGCGGTGCTTCGTGTACGCTTGGACCTCCTCCAAGGAGCGCGCCTGGACGGCGCCGGTGACCGTTTTGAAGACCTCGTCTGGAACAAAGTCCTCGCGGGTCACCGAGGACTCGAAGGCGGCGAGATCATAGATCTCGAACCCTTCCTCATCCACGGTGACCTCGGGTGGGCTGCGCGGTGATGGTGACAAGGTCCACAAGCCGGACGAGGTCTCCTCGTCGGCGGGAGGTGACGGTGGCGCGAGGACGGGCGGCGCGGGCGGCGCTGGCAGGAGACCGTGGAGGAGATCAAACTCCTCCGTCTCCCGCCGCAACAGCGACGGCGGCGGCTGGATTCCCTTCAGTGTCCACCGGCGTTGACACAGCGGCGGTGCTCTTGGCGGAGGTGCCATGGAAGGGCGTCCATGGTAGCGAGAATCGTCGACTGGAGGATAGGTTGGAAGTGGTCGGGGGCGAGAAATCTACGCTGACCCCACGCGTCAACCTCACGCTGACCTGACGCCCTACCCCACGCGCTGTCCCCACCAGTCACACTAGTGCCCGGTCCCACTAGTGCCCCGGCCTCACACGCCGACCCTAGAAAATCCCAACCGAGCCGACACACGAGTCGAGCCGCGCCAGGCTGAGCCCACCAGTCAGGCTAATGCGGGTCAAAGGAGGTTGACCAGAGGGAAACGAGCGTTTGGGCGATATGCGAGCACACCAGGGAACACACCAGAGAAACAACGCGGGTATGGCACAGACCGATAAAACTCAGCGAACCATGGCACAAAACCAATTATCCCTTACCCAAAATATAGAAGAGACATGTATTTACAAGAAAATGAGTGGGAGCTTAGTTGTGTTCCTAGTTCTATATGTGGATGATATATTACTAATAGGGGATAATGTCGATATTCTGAATAGCGTGAAGAAGTATTTAAATAGTAAATTTTCAATGAAGGACTTAGGAGATGCTGCATACGTTTTAGGCATTAAAATCTATCGTGATAGATCAAGACGTCTATTAGCATTTAGTCAGGGTAGTTATCGTGATAAAATACTGAAACGGTTCGGTATGGAGACGGTAAAGAAAGGTTTTATACCAGTTATCAAGAATAAAACATTGAGCAAGGCTCAGTGTCCGGTGACGGAACATGATAGAGCCGACATGGCTAAACATTCCCATGTTTCAGCCATACGATCGACCATGTATGCCATGTTAAGTACGCAACCTGATGTAGCATTGGCTCTTAGCTTGACGAGCCGGTTCCAAAGTAATCCTGGAAAGGATCATTGGGTAGTTGTTAAAAACATTCTTAAGCATCTCAAGAAGAGAAAGGAAATGTTCCTTGTTGTAACATCCCAAAATTGTACTTTCCTAAATTGTATGTTTGTGGTGTAATATAGTGTGACATCATGCATCTTTCATTTTGAATTGCACTTCAGTTAAATAAATTACTTTCAAATTTTCAAATCCCATATTTTTATTTCAAATGCTTTGTCAAATAAATTTCAAACGAAGTTTTAAATATATTAATAAAGAATCATACTAGTAAATTAGTTTTACCATTTTGAAACTATTAAAATTTGTGCAAAGGTTTTGTCATGATTATATTTCTGTTTTGATTGGAGAATACAAAACCAGAAAAACATTAAAAGAAAAAGAAAGGCAGAAAACGAAAAAAATGCAAAGGAGGCTCTCTCTAGCCGAAGTGGGCCAAGAGGACAAACTCCGGCCCACCTCTCTCATTTCCCTCCTCCGTACGGGCGACCTCGCTTTACAGCGAGGCATGGCGTGGAGCCACTGACCTCTGCCCCCACTCGTCCAATGCCCTGCTTCCCCTCTCTCCTTAAGCCGCAGCAACCCCAAACCCTAACTCCCTTCTTTTCCCTCTCTTCCGCCGCCGCCCCTCTCTTTTCTCTTCCTCTGCTCGACACTGGAGAAGTTCCCCGGAGCGCCACCGCCCGTCCTCCACCAGGACAACTCGTCTCCGTAGCCCCCAAGCAACCTCGCCTCGCCGTTGGGTTCCCCGAGGTGAGCCTCATCCGTCCCCCTCTCTTTTTCCCCCGCGTTTGCTCCCGCGCGCCTCTGTTTCACCGGCGCCGGAGTTGCGTCCGCCACGACCGAGGCGCGCCGTCCGTTCCCCTCGCACGGACACGAGCCGCCCGTGCCTCCCCGGACCAACCGAGGCCAAAAATGGGATGCCCCACGCTCCCGCACGCACGCACCCACTCGAAAGCCTCCCGTGCCACCTTAACAAGGTCACCGGCGTCCGTTTCTTGCCGCCGTCGCCAGTCGGTTCAGTCAAAGTTCAGTTTCGTCAGAATGTGCAGTTTCAGTTTCGTCAAGAGAATGATTTGAGCTTCCTGTTAAAAACGCATCGGCGTGTAGTACATCACGAACACACGCTAACCCGAGTGGCTAGCCGAGTCGCTCCATGCTCGCCCGCGTGAGCTCGCGGATTCGAACCCCGGCCAAGGTCAATAAAAGACCACCTTTTTAGTTCTTTAGCTCGCTGACAGTGGGTCCTGCACGTCAGGGACAGATGCGCCGGGATTTTACCCCGAGCCCCCTGCTCTCTGTTTCTTCCTTTTCAGCCCTCACAAATACTTTTGCTATCACGGATAAGTCCCTGCACAATTACAGAAACAACCCTAGACTTATAAATGCAATAACTTTAAAACTATGAACTCAAATAAAATAATCTTTACATGTTTTAATATCAGAAAAATGCAATGAACATGAATATAACATTCTTATGTCATTTTACAACATTTAATTTTATTGCTTAGTTTAATTTAACAAATGCAACTAAATAATTAAATATGGAGTGTGAGGGGTAATAAATATATAATGCCCTAATTCCATTTAAATTGCCCATATCTTTTATAGCATGTCTTGCTATGCTAATAAACATTTAATTTGTGTGTAGATAAATAAATTGCATCTAACTAATAAATATGGAATGTTTTGGGCAAATATTTATTTATTGCCTATTCCATTTAAATTAATTAGATCACCATGCCATGCTATATATGTTAAACAACATTTAATTTGTTGGTTACACCAATAACTTGCACCATAAGTAATTATCGGGATTTCATCCCCGCATTAATATGACCTAATCATCTCATACCATATTGCAACATCAGTTGTTTGCGCATTTCATTTTATTGATATTGTTTCCTATTGTTTGTGTTTTGCTCTTCTCTGGGTAGACGACGACGTGTCTGCTGTCGATACTTTCATCCTTGAGATTTCAGCTTTTGTGCCGGGCCACGAGCTGCCAGGCAAGGTTCTGCTAACTGGTTACACGATTGTTCGGTTTTCATTCTTGTCTTTTTATCTATGCTATCCTAGTTACGATTCTTGAATTGCGATCCCATCATATGTTTATCTTGCAGCCCATACAACTTTATCCCCACATCATATCACCTGTTATATGTTTATCTGTTAGCCTTGCAAGTCGTAGTGCATGCTTAAGGTTGGTTCGGCGAGTCTGTTTGCCATATGTCATTTATACTTGCATGATTGTTTGTCTACTTAAATAAAATGTTATCTTCTGTTGGGAATTATAATTAAAAGATAAGGCACCGGTGGAAGGCCTTGCGAGGTGCTTTGTTCTGCTATGTGTCGACCTAGGAACTTAGTTCTTGTCCTCGGATCCAATTTTGAGCACACTAACCGCTTGTGGGAGGCCCTATGGGCCCCCCCGCGGCTTTGATCTAATCCGCTTCTTATCTAGGGCGCCGCAAGTAGTTCGGGCTTTCCATTTGATGCATGCATATGGTTACATAACGATCTCACGATGATGGAGTAGTCGATTCTCATATAGGGTGGCACGTTCTTAGAGTGCTATTAAGGTCGATCCCGCTGGACCTGATTAGCCGTGCACACAATCATGCGGTTCCCTGGATGGTTTGTGGAGAAGAGATTTGCCGTGTTGAGATGCCCTACCTTCTGGTTTGCATTTTTGGGGTTGATCCAATGAGTACGGGTCCAGTAGTGCACCCCTGCAGGGTATAATCTTATCGATGAGCCGTGTCCACGGTTATGGACAACTTGGTGATGATGCTGGCTAATAAGATCATAGACAACTTACACCTAATCATTGTTAATAACTTGACTAGTAATATAGAATTGCTTGTAACTTGTAACTAAAACTGTTCAAGGTGTGAGTATTCCCGAATTGCTTCCTCATACTTGGTTGAGGGGGTTAATCCGAGAATGGGTTATGATTGGTGTTAGTTGTTGATGGTTACCTTATGCGCTCTCTTCCCTCTCTAACTTAGACGGAAGTTGTAGCGTGTCTCTATTAGGTTGCTAGTGCTGCTGCCCCTAAGTCCACGTAACCCCATATTTTGGGAGTCTTACAGTTTTGTAACCTGTTAGCTTAAGCTTGTTCGATACGCTTCGGTGTACTGACCCGTTCGCGGGCTGTGGTTTTTCTGCAGTTGAGGATTTCTCCGTACGACCAGGTTGGTGAATACTTCGTGGAGTTTGACGGCGAGATCTACGACGAGTAGTTAGAGTTCCCCTGGGATTCTTCCTGGCAGACCACGTGGATGGGCCTTCTTTTCCGTTTCGGCCTTGAGCCTTTTGCTTCTTGTCTGTACTCAGACCGGTCTGTTTTCCGCTGCATGATGTAATGTTTGGACATGTGTCCTCTAATTGTTGTCATTCGCTATATTTTTGCTCAGTGAGAGCTTTTGGATAACTATTTCCTTTCTTTGTGTCTTAGGTTTATTCTGTGGTTTCAACTTGTTAATAATCCGACTCGTATACCATGTGTGTATGGTTGAAGTATACGAGTTGGAAGACTTTTTTGGGTTCTTGCATGCACAATCTTGAAACGTATGTGACGTTGGGGTCGCCAAGAGCTGTCGGCCGATGATCCATTCCGAGCCTGGCCTGCTTGTTTCCTGGGATTGGTAACCCCAGTATGTTCTTGGTTGTGTGGCCCAACCGATACGTTTTGTTTGTGTAGCCTGAATTCAGGGTCTGACACTTGTGTATGGTGACTATGTAGAAAAACTTGGCGTAGCAGGTTACGTTGATGCAAGTTTCTGCACAGACCCAAATGACTGTATGTCACAAACAGGATATGTTCTCAAGGTGAACGGAGCCGCTATTAGCTGGAGGAGTGGGAAGCAACCCCATAGTGTCCCAATCTACAATGGAATCGGAGTACATCACTGCTTCTGAAGCCGCAAATGAAGTTGTGTGGCTGAGGAAGTTCATCATCGAGCTTGGAGTGTTCCCTAGCGCGCAAGACCCCGTAACCCTCTATTGCGACAACAGGGTTCTATATCTAACACGAAGGAACCAAGGTCTCACTCAACTACCAAACACATTCTCCGACGCTTCCATGTGATACAACAGTATGTACAGGAAGGCGATGTGAAGTTTTGCAAAGTGCATACAGATCTGAATGTGGCAGATCCTCTGACGAAGCCTCTTCTACTTGACAAGCATGTAAAACACCAAAATGCTATGGGTTATTATCATATCTCATTTTTCATAATACGTTTTTGTGTCATGCTATAACTGTATTTAGCGGAAACATTAATACGCGTGTGATACGTAAGACAACCAGGTCCCGAGTAGCCTCTACGTGACTAGTTCATTGTGCAATCGATGATCAAGGTTTCCCGATCATGTGACATGGTGTCAGTTGACAACGGAGTCATATCGTTGGTAGAACAATGTGATAGACATACCCAATATTTGTAGGATGTAGTCATTACGCCTTTGTCCCTGAGATCAACTCTTATTGCTATTCCTGAAAGATACTTTGATTGCATCAAACGTTATATCTTAATAGTATGACAATAAAGGTGTCCCTCTCTGGTATCGGAAGGGAGTATGTTGAGACAAGGGATCAAGAGCGGGATTTGCCAGTCCGCATAGCAGGATAGATAATCTAGTTTGCCAGTACAAAACGTATCTACTTTCCCGAACACTTTTGCTATTGTTTTACCTCAATTTGTGTGTTTTGAATGCAACTAACACGGACTAACGCTGTTTTCAGCAGAATTGCCCTGGTGTCTCGTTTTTTTTGCGGAAATCAACTTTATGGAAAAACACCCAAAACACGTGGAAGTCAATATTTCACCCAAAGAGTCCTGGAGCCAGAAGACCAAACAGAGGAGGGCAACGAGGCGCCCACACCACATGCTCGTGGGGGTGGGCCTCTGCCGCGCGAGGAGGTGGTGTGGCCGCCTCGGTCACTCCCTCGCGACCCCCTCTCGGCTACTTAACCCTCCTGACCTAAAAACGTTCGGGGGCTATCCAATTTTAACAAAAACATCTCCATACGCCGCCGCCACCGCGAACCCTAGTTCGGGGACCAGAAGTCTCTGTTCCGACACCCTGCCGGGACGGGGAATCGAAGGGGATCATCGTCATCGCCAACGCTAGCGCCTCTCCATCAACCATCCATGTTTCCCCCATCCATGTGTGAGTAATCCACCGCAGTAGGCTTGAGGGCATGGTAGGGATTGGATGAGATCATTCATGTAATAGGTGTAATATCATTAGGGCATGGTGCCTATTATCCGTTATCGGAGTTTTACGTCATTTTTGCAACTTGTTATGCTTAATGCTTGACACTAGGAACCGAGTGTCATGATTTCAGATCTGAACATGTTATTGTATCATGAGGATAATTATTGTTTTAGATCCCTGGTCCCATGCACCATAGAAAAACATTTTTGTGGCGCATGGTTTTGCATGCGCCACAGAAAGTCATATTTTTGTGGCACACCCAACCTCGTGCGCCACAGAAATTGGACTTTCTGTGGCGCATTAGGTCATGTGCGCTATAGAAATTAGATATTCGGTGGCGCATGGGGCCATGCGCTACAGAAATTGTACATTCTATGGAGGATAAGTGGGGTGTGCTATAGAAATTAGACATTCAGTGGCGGATAGAGTCCCATGCGCCATAAAATTTCTGCACTCAGAACACCCCCCCCCCCCCCCCACCCCCGCCCGGTGGATCGCCTTTTCAATTTTGCGGCAAAAAGAAGAAAATGAAAAATGTTCAAAAAATTCCATCTTTTAAGATATGGGTAGATATAGTGTCTACTTCGTGTAGAATATTTGAAATATGAGTTTTGACCTTGTATGCAAAATCACTTAAAAAAACTCAAACGGTTGTAACTTTTGCATACGACGTCACAGAATTGTCTGGAAAAGTGCCCACACCAGGGCTTCCCGATGAGTCTTGAATTAGATCCTCAAAATTTGAAAAGGAAATATTTTAGAATGATTGTTTTTTCAGAAAAATAAAACAAATTAAAGAAAAAAATCAGTGGCGCACCACCTCCCGGTGCGCCACAGAATTGTCTGGGCGGGATTTTGTGGCGCACCGGCGCCTGCGCCACAAAAACATGGGGATCTCTCAGATCCACACGTTCTCTCTCTTCCCTTATCCTTTTTTTTCTCTTACCTTATCCCCTCACGCCAGCCACACAGGAGATGACTCGCCCACTTCTTTCCCTTATCCTCTTGTGACGAAAAAGCCGCCGAGCTCCACAAGCGCGCATTCCCGCCTCCGCCGCCCGCCTTCGATCTGCTGGCCTCCGCTGGCCTAGCCGAGGAGCTCTCCCTGCTCTACGACGCATCCCGCCTCCATGCTCTGTTGTCCTCCACTCGCCCCCGCCCCCTCGACCTCCACGCTCTTCGGCGACGGCGCGATTCCTCCTGGAGAGGATTTTGCGGGGGAGCAGCACCGCGCCCTTGCCCTTCCTGTCGCCTTCTACTGCGGATGTCGACTAAGCGGAGGGCAATGACGTAGCGGAGACCGCCTCGGCGTTGGTTCCAAGCACCCATGCTCGCGGTGGGGCTCCTTCGAAGCCAGCGGCGAGGGCTTGCTAGCCGCCATCGACCTCCACCCGCGCGCATTCCCGCCGCCGCCTCCGGTCCACTGGCCTCCGCTGTCCTGGCCGAGGAGCTCTCCATGCTCTAAGGCTGTCGCCTCCGAGAGGTCCAACGCCTTCTCCAGCAGCCCCACCTTGCGCGCCACGAACGTCGGTCGCTCCGAGGGAATGGCTGTGATGTGAGGATCACATGTTTTCACAGAATGTTAATGTTTTGCTCCGGTACTTTATTAAAGGAGTATCTTAATTGCCAGTAGTTTCCCTAGAGGGCCCGTTTTAAACGGGCTTGCAGGACAAAAGATGTTGTGCAAGTTTCTCATTGCGAGCACGCAAAACTAAATCGAAATACATGCTTATGATTAGTTAATTATCTTCAAATACTTATGGTTTGATATTACATGAATTATCTTATCCATGCAACGCCCGTACATTCGTCCCTATGCCTAGAGTATTTTAATCCAGTTGTCTACTACAATCACAATCGATGTCTTATTTCTATGTTGTCTCTGCTATAAAACTGTTGCTACTGATAATCTGTCTCGAGCAAGTCTTTTCAGAGGTGCAGCTGATTTGACAAATCATCTGTTAAAACTTATAAATATTCTCTGGCTCCCCTTTTGTCGAATCAATAAATTTTGGTTTTTCTTCCTGATACGTCTCCAACGTATTCATAATTTCTTGTGTTTCATGATATGTTATATCATATTATTACATGTTTTCTATGCATTTTATGTAGGTTTATGCATTTTCTGGGACTAACCTATTAACAAGATGCCACAGTGCCAGTTCCATGTTTTCTGCTGTTTTTGGTTTCAGAAAAGCTCTTAAGTAAATATCCGCCAAATTGGAAACGAATCAACCAGGAATTATTTTTTAAATATTTGCATCGTGAAGAACCAAAGACCTGACGAAGATGGCCTCCGAGGGGCCCACATCGCCTGCTGGCGCGGCGACATCAGGAGTCGCGCCGGGAGTTGGTGTGCCGCCCTCGGGCGCCCACCGACCTAGGTCTTTCGTCTACAAATACCCCCTTGACCTAAAAACAGAGCACGGTTAATAAATTTTTCCTCCACGGGTCCCGAGCCGCCGCCGTTGTCACCACCACTTCGGGAGAGATCAGAACTGCTCCCCGGCATCCGGTCGGGAGGGGGGATCATCCTCGGAGGCCTCTACGTCGCCATGACCGCCTCCGGACTGATGTTTGAGAAGTGTAACTTGGACTACGGGTCCATAGAAGTAGCTAGATGGTTGTCTTCTCCTCTTGTGCTATCGTATTTGGATCTTGTGAGCTGCCTATCATGATAAAGATCATCTTTATGTAATTCTCCATGTTGTGTTTGCTGGGATCCGATGAATATTGAGTACTAAAGTTATTGATGCATAATATATCATGTGTGTGCTATTTAATGATCTTGCATGCTCTCTGTTACTTGTGTATGCTCTGGCCAAGTAGATGCTTGTAACTCCAAGAGGGGGTATTTATGCTTGATAGTAGGTTCATGTCTCTATTTAATCTGGGGCAGTGACAGAAAGCTCTAAGGTTGTAGATGTGATGTTGCTACTAAGGATAAAACAATAGTACTTTGTCTAAGGATGATTTTACTTACTTACTTTACACATAGTGCTTAAGGCGTTAATCTGTTGCATGCAACTTAATACTGAAAGGGGTGTGGACGCTAACCGGAAGGTGGATTATTAGTCATAGATGCGGTTGGAACGGTCTATGTATGTTGTTGTAATGCCCAAATGAATCTCACACTAGACACCTTATCATTAGTATATGCATTGGGTTGCTCATCATTATTCTGTCAATTGCCTAGCTGTAATTTGTTTACCACGCATGGATGAATGTTATTATTATTTATGGAGAGACACCACTAGTGAACTGTGGACCCCGATCCTTCTCATTTATTTGATAAAACCACAATTGCAAACCTATTACTTTCTGCAAAAATAAATCTTTCTTCCACACATATGTTTAATCTTTTGTTACAGCAAGCCGGTGGGATTGACACCCTCACCGTTGAGCTGGGGCAAAATACTTTGATTGTGTTGTGTGCAAACTCCACGTTCGCTGCTAACGCTGGTATTGCGCTGTGTCAACGTCGTCGCCAACAACCTCGAGGGAATCATTCATCTCCTACTAGTTTGATAACCTTGGTTTCATACTGAGAGAAACTTGCTGCTGCACTACTTCAAACCTTACTCTTGGGGTCTCCCAACAACACACCCACCATGTGCATCAAGCAAATTTCTAGCGCCGTTGCCGGGGAGTTGAAGATTCACTACGAGGGGAGTTTTCGCACTTCCAATCTTTTTATTTTATTATTGTCTTGCTTAGTTAATTTTATTACTGTTTTGTTTGCTTAATATCAAAAATACAAAACAAAATAGTTATTTGCATTACTTTTGTTATTTCGGTTTATTATTATGTCTACTGGTTTATTTGCTATCAATGAATTATATCTATGAGACTAGATCTTGTTGGCAAGGTTACTCCACAGAAGATGAACGAAGATATTATAGGAATTATCGTTTGTCACAAAAAGGGTCATACTTATGGAAATTGTTAAATCAACGAGACGAATATGCTAGAAATTTATGCCATATGTTTGGCAAATCTTTTTGCTTTAATGAATCTGATTTTCATAGGAAGTCTAAACACTTTCCTTTCCAATGTGCTTGTAATGAAAATGAAACATTAGCTTCTTATGTTAAAGGTTTCTATAATGCTTATGCGGTAGAAAGGATGGAAGAATTTATTATCTTTAAGAGTGCACTTGAAATTAGTTCTTATCTTGAGCATAAAATTGATGTCCCTTATAAATGCAGAAGTCTTGCTATACTTAAATATTGTTTTGATAACTATAAGGATGAAAATTCTTATATTACTGAACATGTCAATAGGATTTTTCCTCATGAAGAGGAAATCGTTGCCTTGCAGGAACCTTTAGAAGAAGAAATTGCTGAAACTGAAAGCGCATTATATGAAAAAGAGGAGAAGAGTGAAGAACCAAAGGAGGATCTACCTCCTAAAGATAGTAACTCTTTAACTCTTACATTACTTGATTGCCCTCCATACGTGCCTAAGGAGGAAGTGTGCTATATTGTTGAATGTCATTAATCTATTGCAATATATAGTTTTGAAAAAATAAAAATAAAATAACAGGAAGTAAAAATGTGGTCCCCAATGTTATACTCCCTCCGTTTCTTGATATAAGGTGTATAAGTTTTTGAAAAAAAATCCAAAATATAAGGTGTATTTGCTATTTATTGTAACAGCCCCAGGTTTAAAACCTGAAAACCTCTGTAATTTTTCCACTGTTGTGTAATTGCATCATGGCATACATCTCAACTTGCTACTATAGTGTAATTGCATCATGGCATGTTTATCATGTTGCTACTACTATGAACATTACCACTCCCCACTTTAATCTTGCATAGTTGTCAAGGAGGTTACAAGAGTTCAACATGAGATAATTGCACTTGCTAAACACAAACTAATTTGAATATGGCATATTTGTCAAGGAAGTTCCAAGGGTTCCAAATATTATATTTGCATTGTCTCCAAATCATTAAAGTGGCAACTTAGGGAAATATCAACAAAATTTCCTTTGTAACACCTATGAACAGAAGTGCACCAAAACATTTTATTTTGAGGAGCCAATTTTTGTGGTGCCTCTACATGGTATGGGGAAGCTCCCTGAATTTTCTCAAATTTTTCTAAAAAGTTTCCCTGCCTCAAATAAATCAAAACAATGCACTGGATTTAAAAAGAAATAGAAAAGGACCTCTCTGTAAGGGGGGAGGACCTGTCTGTGAGGAAAGAGGAAAGTTGCCCAGGGGGTTTTCTGCAAAAAATCCTTCGTCTTCCTCTGTAGCGACCGGGGAGCTCGTCCCCGTCGCACCCGCTCGCCGTGTCGCCCTCTCCTGCGCCGCGCCCGGACCCCCCTCCTCCCCGGCTGCCCGCGCGAGGATAAGATCGCCACCGCGCTGCTCTGCTTCTCTCTCCCCCGATAATTTCCCTCTGCTTTTCCCCCGCCATGGCCGTAACCTAGCCGAGCTCCGCCGCCGCATCGCCGCCGGTTGAGCACGCCCCTCGCAAATCGCAGACCACCACGAGGACCGCCGCAGCTCCAGCGTCCTCCACGCCGAAGGACCCGTGCCGGGGAACGCGAAATCGACCGCGCCGTCCGCTTCTTCCCCGACTCCGGCCGCCGCGCCTTGGGCAAGTTCTCCGCCGCCTCAGCCCTCCTCCGTCCGCTCCGAGCACGTGCACGCGACTAGGGTGAGCACCCGCACCCGACCGTGCCCTCCGTTCATCCGCGCGTGATCCGTAGCCTCTTTTCCCGCGAGCTCGCCGCCGGCCGCCGCTCGCCGTCGCTGCTCGCTGTGCTCCGGCGACCATTAGGTAGCGGCGCCGCCGTAGAAATGCTCCCCGTGCGCGCGCGCGTCGAACGCGCCCCACCGCGAGATCCCTGGCGCCGTAGAACGTCGAGCGCGTGCACCTCGCCGCCGGCGACCACCGGCCGTGCGCTCCGGCGTGCGCTGACGGCCTGGGCCCACACGTCAGTGACCCTTAGCCAGCCCCGCGCTGCGTCAGCGCCGCGTCAGCGCCACCTGGCCCCTGGCCCCGCACGTCAGTGGCTCGGGCTAGCCCTGCCCTCGGTGAAAAACGCCCGGACATATTTTCTGCGAATTAAGAAAAAGACAGAAAATGACTCAAACTTCAAAAATTCATAACTTTCAAAATAATTATCCAAATTTAGCAAATAATATACCAAAATGCTCAGAAAAATAAATGCTATCTAATGGACTGATTCACACTTCCATTACTGCTACTGTAATTTTCTGTTTTCCTAAAATGAAGAAAGGGGTAGAAATAAAAGGTGTAGTTTAAATTCATAATAAATTCCTCAAATTGCTAGAATTGTACCCTCTAAGTAAAAATGCATTTAAGCACTGGTTCTACACATTCAAAATAATTTCAAGCATGTTACCTAAATTAAAATTGTAGGGGAACATAAAAACAAATAGGAACATATATTTCCTATATCGTTGAATAATTATTCCTAGCATCCCATTTAAATGTCATATAATTGTTATAATAATTCAGTGCATTAAAATGTCATACCATCATGTGTTTGCGCATTGCATATGAATTGCTTGTATTGATTGTGTTCTTTCCGGTGTTTTTAAACATCGATAGATCAAGGAACCGGGATCTCGCCACAGTACCCCGACGATCAGTATTACCCGCCTGCTGAGCAAGGCAAGCGTGATCCCCACCCTCTTGCATATCTTATCCTATTTTATGCAAATTATTTTCTCCACTATAATATTGCATGCGGTTCCAAATGTCAATTTGAGGGGATTAGAGTATCCTATAGTTGCATTCAGTTACCGAAGCCATTACCTGTTTCCCCTCCTATTATCCATAGGATTGTGTTGATGGCCTGAATTAATTCCTTTGCTAGGTTGTTGCTTAGCCATGCTTAGTTAACTGCTTAGTGGTCCGATGGATATTCATGTTGGGATCAGATGTGGAAATTCCGCGGATGATGGTGGAGAAATGGTGGTAATTTTTATTAAAATGCTAAAAGGGGGGGATGAGAGGCCACATGGATGTGGTGGGTTGTCTCGTTCTCGCCGCCTCAGTGCGAGTTCTCGCCTTCGAGCCAAGTTGAGCGTGCTACCATGCGTGGGTATATGGAACCTCGTCGACCGACTAACTTGTGGCGGACTAGCCGGGGGTCCTCTAGTTTGGCTTTCCATTTGCGCGTGTGTTGAGATGGTGGCCAAGACTGAGATGAGGATGATGGTGGTAGGAAAATGAGTGGCCGCGGGGCAGGGTGTTGGAGGCACTGAACTTGTCCTACGGTCACTGATGATCCTAGGTTAGTCCAAAGCGAGGTAAAGGTCGTAGCCGCTCCCCCCCAGCCGGCTTTCCACGGAAGAGAGCTAAATGTTCTGGCAATGGGTCGGACGGTACGCATGGATAAGGAGCTGGGAGGTCCCTCGGGTACCTGGCGACTTTCACATTGTACACCCCCTGCAGGGATAAATCTTTTCGAAAAGCCGTGTCCACGGTTAAGGACGACTTGGTGACGAATTCAGGGATCATAGAATAACTTTAACGGAATGATTAAAAAAACTGGGTACTAAAGGTACCACTCACGATTGTAAGGTTGACTTCCTCGAGGGTGATTCGGGGAGGTGCCTTTGAAGAACAGGTACAGTGGTGGATGATGAGAAAGTGAATCAAAAGAGAAAGAGTTACTTCTTACCCCTCTTCGAAAATATTCTGATAGTCGATGCCTTGGAGTCATTTTTATGAACAAAATCAGCTTTACGCAAAACAGCCATAAAACCTTGAGAGCCAATCATGGAGCAAATAGCTCAAAATCTTGTTGAGTTCGTCGAACTCACCCTTGTTTATTTTTGTTTCAGAGGAGGACTTTACCTACCCCGAAGGTGGGTTCTCTGTTGACATCGACGAGTAGTCTGGGGTTCCCGGGTGGCAGCCTGGGGCAACTAGGAACCAGCTGGCACGGGATTGTTTATCTGTAGGCCTCTTAGGCCATATTTGGATCTTGTTGTTTAGAACAACTTAATTTGCTTCCGCTTGATGTACTGATGGGTCTGTGACCTTGGATTGTAATATTTGCTATCTTTCTCTACTAAGAGTTGAACTATATTTATCTTGAGTCGTAGGGTCTGTCATGTGCCAGGTGTTCCGGTGTCTTAATCTCTTTATTATACTTGAGGGCTATGCTTTGGATATGGCATGATCGAAGGGTTGTGTTGCCGATGATCCATGCCGAGCACGCCTGCCAATGTTTACTCGGCCTGGGAGTGGTAACCCCAGTAACCTTCGATTATGTAGCATGACCACCGACACATAGCATCACTGTATAATTTATGGATTGGGGCATTACAACTCTGATACCATTGCCGATGATCCATGCCGAGCACGCCTGCCGATGTTTACTCGGCCTGGGAGTGGTAACCCCAGTAACCTTCGATTATGTAGCATGACCACCGACACATAGCATCACTGTATAATTTATGGATTGGGGCATTACAACTTGGTATCAGAGCAGTACCGCCTGTAGGAAACCCTTACTACTGGTCGACGTTGAGTCTAGTGTTGGTAAAAATATTTTTAATCTAAAAATGAGTTGTGAAAACCATCTTAGGATTCTTTTTACTCCTTATCTGGTTACCCTCTACTCTCGGAGCAATCTTACCTCTATTTGTTTTGAGCCTTATCACGTGTCGCTTCCGCCGCGCATGACGTGTCATACACTTCCTCACTTTGGGTTTCAGGGCGTGGGGCGACCAGCTTTTGGGGCTCCCGTCCCTCTGTTTGCTTTCAGGATCATTTTCCTTGCTGTTCCTAGTCTCTACCCGAGTTCTACTTTCATTCCTGAATCTAGAGTCTCCGTACCTGACATTTGAATTATCCTTGCTACAGATGACTGGTTCGGGCTTGGTTGTTCGCCTCACTCGATGTGAGGGCGTTCGAGGGTTCCCCGCCTTGTTTGCCGCAGCTTTGGCCAGCCAGGGTTGTAGGTGGTACCCGGAGTACACGGTGTATGAGGAGTATGCACCGTACAGCCAGGCACAGTTCTTCTGTAAGGTGCGTGTGCTCAACGACGAGGGTCGCGTTGAGAACGTAGCTGGAGGCGTGGGTATGACCGTGGAGCAGGCGGTTCAGGAGGCCGCGTATAACGGCCTCTCTATTTACCGCAGCTACTGTCCGTACCTCGCTAACCAGGCGTCGGATTTCTGCCACTTCCCAGCTGCCGACGACAGCACGTCGGGTGTTTACCGAGCTGTGTACAGCAGCGGCGAGATGGAGTCGGACAGCAGGCACCGGGCACTGATTGAGCTAGTCCGAGCGTTGGACCGTCGAGCCCGGCAGTGGTACCTCTACGCTGTTTCGGCGCGCGCTAGTCACCGTCATACTCTGATGAGTGTGCGCCCGTATGTCATGGATGGGACGCTTCCTCTCACGCTACTTCGCCCACCCCCGTTGGAGCAGTTGCCTACCGACGTTTGCAGTCCGGTAGTTGGTGGCGTAACCCCGCCTACCGGTCCTCACCGAGACCCGAGGCTTACTGCACTCGAGTCGCCGTATGGCAACCAGCCTGCCAGTGCGCGCCGCTTCCACACTCCCCCGGCGCCACTGGATGCGGATGTCATGGCGTACTACTAGCCATGTGTGCTACCAGGAGATGCTCGAGTAATTGTGCCTCCCTGCGAGTTGTGCCAAATACTCCTTTGTTTGTATCTCTGGAGCCTGGAGCAGTAGAGCTCGTTATGTAATAGACTCGTCACTGTTATCTTCCTAGTACCCATTCAGTGTAATATGTATGAGGCTTGTACCTCTCTATCTTAGCAAACTGTGGCTTGTACTAGAAACAATAATTGTGAACGCAGTTCCATCTATGCGTGCGTCTAGTGATGTGCATGTCGTTCTATCTGTTGCTACTACCAGTTTTGATGTCCCTATTTTTGTGTACAAGGATGACACAATGGGATTCTAACTGTGTCCTTGTCAATATCCAGAATGACGGGCCGTCGCCGCGGCGACCACCTCCCACCATGGCGGAGGTCCTCCTGCTTATGGAGGAGGGCCGTGTGCGCAGCGACCGACTCCTCGAGCAGTTGGTGCACCAAGGGAACCGGAGGAATAACGATTGTCATACTCTCACTGAGTTCCTGCGGTCCCAGCCACCGTCCTTCTCCGATGCTAAGGAGCCCTTGGACGCAGATGACTGGCTGCGTGCACTGGAGCGCAAGTTCGCTGCCCTGCATGTTCCAGCTGTGGAACAAGCCAACTTCGCCACTTACCTGTTGGCGGGTGCAGCGGGCGCGTGGCGGGAAAGCCACCAGGCGATGTTCGCTGCTGGGCATGTTTTCACCTGGGAGGAGTTTCGCACTGCCTTCCGCGCTGCCTACATTCCCAAGCCCCTCATGGACTTGAAGAGGAGGGAGTTCCTGGACTTGCATCAGGGACGGATGGATGTTCCAGTCTATGGTCATGAGTTCAGCCGTCTCTCCCGTTACGCCCCTCGGGATGTGACCAATGATGCGGACAAGCAGGAGTTGTTCCGCAAGGGGCTCAATCCACGGCTTCGTTACGAGTTCCTGCCCTTCAAGTTCACGAGCTACCAGGAACTGTACAACCAGGCTCTCACCCTGGAACAGGGAAGGAAGGAACTAGAGGCCACTAAGAGGCCCCTTCAGGGGGATCATCAGAGCTCCTCGGCTGCTGACGGCAAGAAGCGTAGGGTCTTCGTTCCCTATAGCTCCGTGCCCCGTCCTCCGTTTGTGCCAAGGACCTCGGAGTACAGGCCACCTCCGCCGCGCCCTCCTACTCCAAAAATGGGCCCGGGCGGAAGTGGTTATCGTCCTCAACTCCCTGCGCCACCGACAAGCACGTGCTACAGCTGTGGCCAGCCCGGCCACTACTCCAGAGAATGCCCTAGGAAGGCGCCACCACCAGCCCCTGCCACGCCCGTAGCCAAGACGGGTACGGCTAGTCGTGGTCGCCTGAACCACGTCACTGTTGAAGACGTGGAGGACGACCCCAGTGTTCTCATGGGTACGCTTCGAATTGCTAAAGCTCTAGCTACAGTACTGTTTGATTCTGGAGCATCACATTCATTCATTTCGGTAGCATTTGCACAACGAAACAATATACCGTTTGAAGAGTTGGAAGCACCGTTATATGTCACCAGCCCTGGTACTCGTTGGCAAACCAAAAGGGTGACCCCTGAAGTTTCAATTAATATAGGCTCATTCCCCTTCCCGTTTCCGCTGATAGCCTTCAATTCAACCGGCTTTGATGCCATACTGGGCATGAACTGGCTAGGGAAATACAAGGCTAACCTCGACTGTGCTGCCAGAACCATCACCGTGACCACATCTTCCGGCGAAATTGTGGAGTATTGGTCTGGACAGTCCAGACCTCCATCTCCATCCATGCCCCACTCACCTGAGCTTCTCCTTTGCCTTATGGAAGGCTTATCCCCTCCTGAAATCCAAGACATCCACGTTGTGTGTGACTTCCCGGATGTGTTCCCGGAGGAATTGCCTGGCATGCCACCTGACCGAAGTGTGGAGTTCGTCATAGAGTTGCTTCCCGGTACCGCGCCGGTTGCCAAGAAGCCCTACCGGATGCCGGTGGAGGAGCTGGCGCTGTTAAAGGAGCAAATTGATGAACTGTTAGCGAAAGAGTTCATTCGGCCTAGCAGTTCACCTTGGGGTTGTCCCGTACTCTTCGTCAAGAAGAGGGATTCTACCGTGCCTCGTCTAGTCTCTGACTACAGGCCGTTAAATGCGGTGACAATCAAAAACAAGTACCCTATTCCTCGCATCAATGATCTATTGGATCAACTAGCTGGGGCAACGGTATTTTCCAAGATGGACCTGAGATCAGGGTACCATCAGATCAAGATCAGAGAGCACGATATCCCAAAGACGGCATTTGTTACTCGCTATGGCTCCTACGAGTATACCGTTATGTCCTTTGGTCTCACCAATGCTCCTGCGACGTTCATGAGGCTCATGAACTCCGTCTTCATGGATTATCTCGACAAGTTCGTTGTCATTTACATCGATGACATTCTCGTCTACTCCAAAACCGATGAAGAGCATGCCGAACATCTTCGTTTGATCCTGACACGCCTTCGAGAACACCGCCTCTATGCCAAGTTCTCCAAGTGTGAGTTTTGGTTGGACAATCTCGTCTTCCTCGGCCATGTCATTTCCGCAAGTGGAGTGGCTGTCGTTCCCGACAAGGTTCGAACTATTATGGATTGGGTAACTCCCATGTCTGTCAAGGACATCCAAAGCTTTCTGGGATTGGCAGGTTACTACCGCCGATTCATCGAAGGGTTCTCCAAAATAGCCAAGCCTCTGACCAACCTTCTCAAGAAGGATACAAGGTTCGTATTGACGGACCAAGTTGAAGAGAGCTTCAAAACCCTGAAGGCCAAACTCACTTCTGCTCCTGTGCTTGCCCTGCCAGACGCAAGCAAGGATTTCGTGGTCTTCTGTGACGCCTCTCTGCTAGGCTTGGGCTGTGTGTTAATGCAAGATGGCCATGCAGTGGCATATGCCTCTCGCCAGTTGAAGCCACATGAGCAAAACTACCCAACTCATGATTTGGAGCTTGCCGCAGTGGTTTATGCCCTGAAGCAATGGAGACCATACCTGTTTGGTAACCGTTGCGAGATTTACTCGGATCACAAGAGTCTGAAGTACCTTTTCACTCAGCCGGATATAAATCTCAGGCAAAGACGTTGGTTGGAGTTAATTAAAGACTATGATGTGAGTCTGAATTACCAACCCGGCAAGGCGAACGTCGTGGCTGACGCGCTAAGTCGAAAAGCTTATAGCAACAACCTGATGGTTGAGAAGGCTCAACCTGCTCTCCATGAAGAGTTCGCCCGTTTGAACCTGCAAATTGTTCCTTCTGGCTACCTCGCAAATCTGGAAGTCAAATCTACTCTGGTAGACCAGATAAAGGAGGGGCAGAAACTAGATACTGGCATTCTTAATATCAAGAAGAACCTTGCTAGTGGAAAGGCCAAATGCTTCTCGGAGAATGAAGCGGGAATCGTGTACTTTGGTGACCGTCTGGTAATGCCAAAGGAACAGAATCTGAGGGAGTTAATCCTCAGAGAAGCGCATGATTCCCCTCTCTCTATTCATCCCGGTAGTACTAAAATGTACCAAGACCTCCGACCACTATTCTGGTGGACTCGGATGAAAAGAGAAATCGCCAAGTATGTTGCTGAATGCGACACCTGTCGTCGTGAAAAGGCTGAACATCAAAGGCCTGCTGGCACTCTTCGCCCCATCGCGATTCCGGAATGGAAGTGGGATGAGATCGGTATGGACTTCATTACGGGTCTGCCGAAGTCTCCCAGGGGCAACGATGCTATCTGGGTAATCATCGATCGACTATCCAAAGTGGCTCACTTCCTCCCAGTGCGAGTCGACATCACAGCTGCTAAGCTGGCTGACCTGTATGCCTCCCGAATCATCGTACTTCACGGTGTTCCCCAGAGGATAATCTCTGATCGTGGCAGCTTGTTTACCTCGAAATTCTGGACGAGTTTCCAACAAGCCATGGGAACCCGCCTCAACTTCAGCACAGCTTTCCATCCCCAAACTGATGGACAAACCGAAAGGGTGAACCAAGTTCTAGAGGACATGCTTCGAGCTTGTGTAATCTCTTTTGGAAAGGGGTGGGAAAAATAACTTCCCTTCGCTGAGTTCTCCTACAACAATAGCTATCAAGCGAGTCTGGGTATGGCCCCATTCGAGGTTCTGTATGGAAGGAAATGCCGAACTCCGCTAAATTGGTCCGAGACCGGAGAGAGGCAACTCTTGGGTCAAGATGTGATCAATGAAGCTGAGGGGAAGGTGAAAATCATACGAGAGAATCTGAAGATTGCCCAGTCTAGGCAGAAGAGCTACTATGATAAGCACCATCAGGAGGTCCATTATGAGATTGGTGACAAGGCCTATCTACGCGTCTCTCCTCTTCGTGGTGTTCGTCGCTTTGGAATCAAGGGAAAATTGGCCCCTCGTTATGTTGGCCCTTTCACCATTCTAGCCAAACGAGGAGATCTATCCTACCAGCTAGAACTCCCAACCAACTTCCCGGATGTGCATGATGTGTTCCATGTATCCCAACTCCGCCGTTGCTTCAAGGATCCTATCCGTGGAGTCATTCATGAGGAGCTGGATATCCAGGCGGATCTCACCTATCGCGAGCATCCCATACGTATCCTAGATGTAGCAGAAAGGAAGACTCGGAATAAGACTACCAAGTTCTTGAAAGTTCAGTGGTCTCACCATTCCGAAGAAGAAGCTACCTGGGAAAGAGAGTCTAGTCTTCGTGAGGAATATCCCGACTTTGTTCCGCAACTTTAGAATCTCGGGACGAGATTCCTGTAAGGGGGGTAGATTTGTAACAGCCCCAGGTTTAAAACCTGAAAACCTCTGTAATATTTCCACTGTTGTGTAATTGCATCATGGCATACATCTCAACTTGCTACTATAGTGTAATTGCATCATGGCATGTTTATCATGTTGCTACTACTATGAACATTACCACTCCCCACTTTAATCTTGCATAGTTGTCAAGGAGGTTACAAGAGTTCAACATGAGATAATTGCACTTGCTAAACACAAACTAATTCGAATATGGCATATTTGTCAAGGAAGTTCCAAGGGTTCCAAATATTATATTTGCATTGTCTCCAAATCATTAAAGTGGCAATGGAGACCATACCTGTTTGGTAACCGTTGCGAGATTTACTCGGATCACAAGAGTCTGAAGTACCTTTTCACTCAGCCGGATATAAATCTCAGGCAAAGACGTTGGTTGGAGTTAATTAAAGACTATGATGTGAGTCTGAATTACCAACCCGGCAAGGCGAACGTCGTGGCTGACGCGCTAAGTCGAAAAGCTTATAGCAACAACCTGATGGTTGAGAAGGCTCAACCTGCTCTCCATGAAGAGTTCGCCCGTTTGAACCTGCAAATTGTTCCTTCTGGCTACCTCGCAAATCTGGAAGTCAAATCTACTCTGGTAGACCAGATAAAGGAGGCGCAGAAACTAGATACTGGCATTCTTAATATCAAGAAGAACCTTGCTAGTGGAAAGGCCAAATGCTTCTCGGAGAATGAAGCGGCAATCGTGTACTTTGGTGACCGTCTGGTAATGCCAAAGGAACAGAATCTGAGGGAGTTAATCCTCAGAGAAGCGCATGATTCCCCTCTCTCTATTCATCCCGGTAGTACTAAAATGTACCAAGACCTCCGACCACTATTCTGGTGGACTCGGATGAAAAGAGAAATCGCCAAGTATGTTGCTGAATGCGACACCTGTCGTCGTGAAAAGGCTGAACATCAAAGGCCTGCTGGCACTCTTCGCCCCATCGCGATTCCGGAATGGAAGTGGGATGAGATCGGTATGGACTTCATTACGGGTCTGCCGAAGTCTCCCAGGGGCAACGATGCTATCTGGGTAATCATCGATCGACTATCCAAAGTGGCTCACTTCCTCCCAGTGCGAGTCGACATCACAGCTGCTAAGCTGGCTGACCTGTATGCCTCCCGAATCATCGTACTTCACGGTGTTCCCCAGAGGATAATCTCTGATCGTGGCAGCTTGTTTACCTCGAAATTCTGGACGAGTTTCCAACAAGCCATGGGAACCCGCCTCAACTTCAGCACAGCTTTCCATCCCCAAACTGATGGACAAACCGAAAGGGTGAACCAAGTTCTAGAGGACATGCTTCGAGCTTGTGTAATCTCTTTTGGAAAGGGGTGGGAAAAATAACTTCCCTTCGCTGAGTTCTCCTACAACAATAGCTATCAAGCGAGTCTGGGTATGGCCCCATTCGAGGTTCTGTATGGAAGGAAATGCCGAACTCCGCTAAATTGGTCCGAGACCGGAGAGAGGCAACTCTTGGGTCAAGATGTGATCAATGAAGCTGAGGGGAAGGTGAAAATCATACGAGAGAATCTGAAGATTGCCCAGTCTAGGCAGAAGAGCTACTATGATAAGCACCATCAGGAGGTCCATTATGAGATTGGTGACAAGGCCTATCTACGCGTCTCTCCTCTTCGTGGTGTTCGTCGCTTTGGAATCAAGGGAAAATTGGCCCCTCGTTATGTTGGCCCTTTCACCATTCTAGCCAAACGAGGAGATCTATCCTACCAGCTAGAACTCCCAACCAACTTCCCGGATGTGCATGATGTGTTCCATGTATCCCAACTCCGCTGTTGCTTCAAGGATCCTATCCGTGGAGTCATTCATGAGGAGCTGGATATCCAGGCGGATCTCACCTATCGCGAGCATCCCATACGTATCCTAGATGTAGCAGAAAGGAAGACTCGGAATAAGACTACCAAGTTCTTCAAAGTTCAGTGGTCTCACCATTCCGAAGAAGAAGCTACCTGGGAAAGAGAGTCTAGTCTTCGTGAGGAATATCCCGACTTTCTTCCGCAACTTTAGAATCTCGGGACGAGATTCCTGTAAGGGGGGTAGATTTGTAACAACCCCAGGTTTAAAACCTGAAAACCTCTGTAATATTTCCACTGTTGTGTAATTGCATCATGGCATACATCTCAACTTGCTACTATAGTGTAATTGCATCATGGCATGTTTATCATGTTGCTACTACTATGAACATTACCACTCCCCACTTTAATCTTGCATAGTTGTCAAGGAGGTTACAAGAGTTCAACATGAGATAATTGCACTTGCTAAACACAAACTAATTTGAATATGGCCTATTTGTCAAGGAAGTTCCAAGGGTTCCAAATATTATATTTGCATTGTCTCCAAATCATTAAAGTGGCAATGGAGACCATACCTGTTTGGTAACCGTTGCGAGATTTACTCGGATCACAAGAGTCTGAAGTACCTTTTCACTCAGCCGGATATAAATCTCAGGCAAAGACGTTGGTTGGAGTTAATTAAAGACTATGATGTGAGTCTGAATTACCAACCCGGCAAGGCGAACGTCGTGGCTGACGCGCTAAGTCGAAAAGCTTATAGCAACAACCTGATGGTTGAGAAGGCTCAACCTGCTCTCCATGAAGAGTTCGCCCGTTTGAACCTGCAAATTGTTCCTTCTGGCTACCTCGCAAATCTGGAAGTCAAATCTACTCTGGTAGACCAGATAAAGGAGGCGCAGAAACTAGATACTGGCATTCTTAATATCAAGAAGAACCTTGCTAGTGGAAAGGCCAAATGCTTCTCGGAGAATGAAGCGGGAATCGTGTACTTTGGTGACCGTCTGGTAATGCCAAAGGAACAGAATCTGAGGGAGTTAATCCTCAGAGAAGCGCATGATTCCCCTCTCTCTATTCATCCCGGTAGTACTAAAATGTACCAAGACCTCCGACCACTATTCTGGTGGACTCGGATGAAAAGAGAAATCGCCAAGTATGTTGCTGAATGCGACACCTGTCGTCGTGTAAAGGCTGAACATCAAAGGCCTGCTGGCACTCTTCGCCCCATCGCGATTCCGGAATGGAAGTGGGATGAGATCGGTATGGACTTCATTACGGGTCTGCCGAAGTCTCCCAGGGGCAACGATGCTATCTGGGTAATCATCGATCGACTATCCAAAGTGGCTCACTTCCTCCCAGTGCGAGTCGACATCACAGCTGCTAAGCTGGCTGACCTGTATGCCTCCCGGATCATCGTACTTCACGGTGTTCCCCAGAGGATAATCTCTGATCGTGGCAGCTTGTTTACCTCGAAATTCTGGACGAGTTTCCAACAAGCCATGGGAACCCGCCTCAACTTCAGCACAACTTTCCATCCCCAAACTGATGGACAAACCGAAAGGGTGAACCAAGTTCTAGAGGACATGCTTCGAGCTTGTGTAATCTCTTTTGGAAAGGGGTGGGAAAAATACCTTCCCTTCGCTGAGTTCTCCTACAACAATAGCTATCAAGCGAGTCTGGGTATGGCCCCATTCGAGGTTCTGTATGGAAGGAAATGCCGAACTCCGCTAAATTGGTCCGAGACCGGAGAGAGGCAACTCTTGGGTCCATATGTGATCAATGAAGCTGAGGGGAAGGTGAAAATCATACGAGAGAATCTGAAGATTGCCCAGTCTAGGCAGAAGAGCTACTATGATAAGCACCATCAGGAGGTCCATTATGAGATTGGTGACAAGGCCTATCTACGCGTCTCTCCTCTTCGTGGTGTTCGTCGCTTTGGAATCAAGGGAAAATTGGCCCCTCGTTATGTTGGCCCTTTCACCATTCTAGCCAAACGAGGAGATCTATCCTACCAGCTAGAACTCCCAACCAACTTCCCGGATGTGCATGATGTGTTCCATGTATCCCAACTCCGCTGTTGCTTCAAGGATCCTATCCGTGGAGTCATTCATGAGGAGCTGGATATCCAGGCGGATCTCACCTATCGCGAGCATCCCATACGTATCCTAGATGTAGCAGAAAGGAAGACTCGGAATAAGACTACCAAGTTCTTCAAAGTTCAGTGGTCTCACCATTCCGAAGAAGAAGCTACCTGGGAAAGAGAGTCTAGTCTTCGTGAGGAATATCCCGACTTTCTTCCGCAACTTTAGAATCTCGGGACGAGATTCCTGTAAGGGGGGTAGATTTGTAACAGCCCCAGGTTTAAAAACTGAAAACCTCTGTAATTTTTCCACTGTTGTGTAATTGCATCATGGCATACATCTCAACTTGCTACTATAGTGTAGTTGCATCATGGCATGTTTATCATGTTGCTACTACTATGAACATTACCACTCCCCACTTTAATCTTGCATAGTTGTCAAGGAGGTTACAGAGTTCAACATGAGATAATTGCACTTGCTAAACACAAACTAATTTGAATATGGCATATTTGTCAAGGAAGTTCCAAGGGTTCCAAATATTATATTTGCATTGTCTCCAAATCATTAAAGTGGCAACTTAGGGAAATATCAACAAAATGTCCTTTGTAACACCTATGAACAAAAGTGCACCAAAACATTTTATTTTGAGGAGCCAATTTTTGTGGTGCCTCTACATGGTATGGGGAAGCTCCCTGAATTTGCTCAAATTTTTCTAAAAAGTTTCACTGCCTCAAATAAATCAAAACAATGCACTGGATTTAAAAAGAAATAGAAAAGGACCTCTCTGTAAGGGGGGAGGACCTGTCTGTGAGGAAAGAGGAAAGTTGCCCAGGGGGTTTTCTGCAAAAACTCCTTCGTCTTCCTCTGTAGCGACCGGGGAGCTCGTCCCCGTCGCACCCGCTCGCCGTGTCGCCCTCTCCTGCGCTGCGCCCGGACCCCCCTCCTCCCCGGCTGCCCGCGCGAGGATAAGATCGCCACCGCGCTGCTCTGCTTCTCTCTCCCCCGATATTTTCCCTCTGCTTTTCCCCCGCCATGGCCGTAACCTAGCCGAGCTCCGCCGCCGCATCGCCGCCGGTTGAGCACGCCCCTCGCAAATCGCAGACCACCACGAGGACCGCCGCAGCTCCAGCTTCCTCCACGCCGAAGGACCCGTGCCGGGGAACGCGAAATCGACCGCGCCGTCCGCTTCTTCCCCGACTCCGGCCGCCGCGCCTCGGGCAAGTTCTCCGCCGCCTCAGCCCTCCTCCGTCCGCTCCGAGCACGTGCACGCGACGAGGGTGAGCACCCGCACCCGACCGTGCCCTCCGTTCATCCGCGCGTGATCCGTAGCGTCTTTTCCCGCGAGCTCGCCGCCGGCCGCCGCACGCCGTCGCTGCTCGCTGTGCTCCGGCGACCATTAGGTAGCGGCGCCGCCGTAGAAATGCTCCCCGTGCGCGCGCGCGTCGAACGCGCCCCACCGCGAGATCCCTGGCGCCGTAGAACGTCGAGCGCGTGCACCTCGCCGCCGGCGACCACCGGCCGTGCGCTTCGGCGTGCGCTGACGGCCTGGGCCCACACGTCAGTGACCCTTAGCCAGCCCCGCGCTGCGTCAGCGCCGCGTCAGCGCCACCTGGCCCCTGGCCCCCCACGTCAGTGGCTCGGGCTAGCCCTGCCCTCGGTGAAAAACGCCCGGACATATTTTCTGCGAATTAAGAAAAAGACAGAAAATAACTCAAACTTCAAAAATTCATAACTTTCAAAATAATTATCCAAATTTAGCAAATAATATACCAAAATGCTCAGAAAAATAAATGCTATCTAATGGACTGATTCACACTTCCATTACTGCTACTGTAATTTTCTGTTTTGCTAAAATGAAGAAAGGGGTAGAAATAAAAGGTGTAGTTTAAATTCATAATAAATTCCTCAAATTGCTAGAATTGTACCCTCTAAGTAAAAATGCATTTAAGCACTGGTTCTACACATTCAAAATAATTTCAAGCATGTTACCTAAATTAAAATTGTAGGGGAACATAAAAACAAATAGGAACATATATTTCCTATATCGTTGAATAATTATTCCTAGCATCCCATTTAAATGTCATATAATTGTTATAATAATTCAGTGCATTAAAATGTCATACCATCATGTGTTTGCGCATTGCATATGAATTGCTTGTATAGATTGTGTTCTTTCCGGTGTTTTTAAACATCGATAGATCAAGGAACTGGGGTCTCGCCACATTACCCCGACGATCAGTATTACCCGCCTGCTGAGCAAGGCAAGCGTGATCCCTACCCTCTTGCATATATTATCCTATTTTATGCAAATTATTTTCTCCACTATAATATTGCATGCGGTTCCAAATGTCAATTTGAGGGGATTAGAGTATCCTATAGTTGCATTCAGTTACCAAAGCCATTACCTGTTTCCCCTCCTATTATCCATAGGATTGTGTTTTTGGCCTGAATTAATTCCTTTGCTAGGTTGTTGCTTAGCCATGCTTAGTTAACTGCTTAGTGGTCCGATGGATATTCATGTTGGGATCAGATGTGGAAATTCCGCGGATGATGGTGGAGAAATGGTGGTAATTTTTATTAAAATGCTAAAAGGGGGGGGGGGGGGGGGGATGAGAGGCCACATGGATGTGGTGGGTTGTCTCGTTCTCGCCGCCTCAGTGCGAGTTCTTGCCTTCGAGCCAAGTTGAGCGTGCTACCATGCGTGGGTATATGGAACCTCGTCGACCGACTAACTTGTGGCGGACTAGCCGGGGGTCCTCTAGTTTGGCTTTCCATTTGCGCGTGTGTTGAGATGGTGGCCAAGACTGAGATGAGGATGATGGTGGTAGGAAAATGAGTGGCCGCGGGGCAGGGTGTTGGAGGCACTGAACTTGTCCTACGGTCACTGATGATCCTAGGTTAGTCCAAAGCGAGGTAAAGGTCGTAGCCGCTCCCCCCCAGCCGGCTTTCCCCGGAAGAGAGCTAAATGTTCTGGCAATGGGTCGGACGGTACGCATGGATAAGGAGCTGGGAGGTCCCTCGGGAACCTGGCGACTTTCACATTGTACACCCCCTGCAGGGATAAATCTTTTCGAAAAGCCGTGTCCACGGTTAAGGACGACTTGGTGACGAATTCAGGGATCATAGAATAACTTTAACGGAATGATTAAAAAAACTGGGTACTAAAGGTACCACTCACGATTGTAAGGTTGACTTCCTCGAGGGTGATTCGGGGAGGTGCCTTTGAAGAACAGGTACAGTGGTGGATGATGAGAAAGTGAATCAAAAGAGAAAGAGTTACTTCTTACCCCTCTTCGAAAATATTCTGATAGTCGATGCCTTGGAGTCATTTTTATGAACAAAATCAGCTTTACGCAAAACAGCCATAAAACCTTGAGAGCCAATCATGGAGCAAATAGCTCAAAATCTTGTTGAGTTCGTCGAACTCACCCTTGTTTATTTTTGTTTCAGAGGAGGACTTTACCTACCCCGAAGGTGGGTTCTATGTTGACATCGACGAGTAGTCTGGGGTTCCCGGGTGGTAGCCTGGGGCAACTAGGAACCAGCTGGCACGGGATTGTTTATCTGTAGGCCTCTTAGGCCATATTTGGATCTTGTTGTTTAGAACAACTTAATTTGCTTCCGCTTGATGTACTGATGGGTCTGTGACCTTGGATTGTAATATTTGCTATCTTTCTCTACTAAGAGTTGAACTATATTTATCTTGAGTCGTAGGGTCTGTCATGTGCCAGGTGTTCCGGTGTCTTAATCTCTTTATTATACTTGAGGGCTATGCTTTGGATATGGCATGATCGAAGGGTTGTGTTGCCGATGATCCATGCCGAGCACGCCTGCCGATGTTTACTCGGCCTGGGAGTGGTGACCCCAGTAACCTTCGATTATGTAGCATGACCACCGACACATAGCATCACTGTATAATTTATGGATTGGGACATTACATTTATGCACAATATGACCCATCAAAAAATGAGATCTAGTCTCAAAAGAGCGATTTAACGGATTGTATTCATTTTATACCAATTAAGAACTCATCTCTTACCATTTTTTCTAAATAAAAAATTAGTATGCTATGTACAAAATAGCTTGTCTTAATATTCGTGCAGAAAACTTATACACCTTATTTTCAGAAACGGAGGGAGTATATGATAATGCTTTAGATGATGTTCCTATGCTTATCAATAATCCTCTATGTTTAGAAGTTATTACTTATTCATGTGAGGATAAAAATGATATAATTGCTGCTTGTGATGGTACTCTTACTCATTAGAGTCCTACTTGGTTCTTAATTTCTCCTAATTATACCATGGAGGAGAAACTTGTTTACGTTGAGAAATACTTAAGTGTTTTTAATCGTCTCAAGTTTCGAATATTCGTTGCAACCATGATCTTAAACTTGATATTGATCTTAATAACTATTTTGAAAGAGGGAAGCATGCTAATGAATCACATAATAAATTTAATGATCCTCTTTATGTGCCTATATTATCTAAGTTGAATGATTCTTGTGGTTATATGGTTGAATTTCTTTCTACTACTGAAAATTACAATGAGAGAGGAGAATATGGTTGTACAAGTTTTCATGCTACTAAAACACCTCTCTATATGCTAAAAATTATGAAGTTACTCTTGTTTTATATTCCTATGCTTGTCACTTTGTTCTTTGTGAATTTATGTGTGTACAAGATTCCTATGCATAGGAAGTGGATTAGACTTAAATGTGTTTTGAATTTTCTTCTTGATGCTCCTTTTCTTCGTTTTCAATAGTTATGAGAGCATCATAACAACTATCAAGCGTAGCTAAACGGCAATAAAGAGAGCGCTTTTGAGAGGTAACCCATTACTGTTATTTTATTTTGTTTTGCTTGTGTCAAGGACTTGTCCTACCTCTGTAGCAATTTCTTCGTATCTTATTTTTATTGCAATCTTGTGTTAAGTTAAGCCTCTAGTTGAAAGTTGATGCTTAAATTCAATTCCTGTGCTGGAACAGATTTCTTCTGTCCACCGTAAAATTCATATCTCCCTACTGGAACATCAGAAAAATCTGCACTTTTTGTGCATAATCCTCATATGTATACGCAACTGTAATTAGCTTGAGTTTTCTGGTCTGAGCAATTTAAGTGTCTCGAAAAAATTCGTCTTTACGGACTGTTCTGTTTTTGACAGATTCTGCCATTTTCTTTTGCGATGCCTCTTTTGCTATTTTGGTTGGATTATTTTATCCTTTTAAGTATTAGTGTCTGTAGCTAATATCTAGTAGCATTGGTAGCAATTGTGTTCCTACAGAATATCAAATTTGTTTGTGCACTAACCCTCTAATGAAGTTACTCTAAGTTTGGTGTGGAGGAAGTTTTCAAGGATCAAGAAAAGAGGATGATATAATGTGATCAAGAGGATAGTAAGCCAAAGTTTTGGGATGCCCCGGGGGTTCACCCCAATATAATTCAAGAAGACTCAAGCGTCAAAGCTTGGGGATGCCCAAGGCATCCCCTTCTTCGTTGACAAACTATCAGGTTCTTTCTAGTGAAACAATATTTTAATTCCCTCACATCTTATGTGCTTATCTTGAAGCGTCTGTGTGTTTTTATTTTTGTTTTTGTTATTTTCATTCTCTGAATAAATTGGATCCTAGAATTCTTTTGTGTGGGAGAGAGACACGCTCCGCTTTTTCTTATGAATACTCGTATTCTTCACTTATATTCGTTGAGTATTCTTTTCATGTTATTGTTTGCTTTCTAGCTCTTGTTTTTCATGCATCTCTTGCTAGAGCTGTTAGCTTTGTTATATTATACTCTCATATCTCATTGTTTAATTACTTGGAGAGTTTATATTTTAAATAAGTTTATTGGCGTTTGGTTGAGAACAGAAAATGCTAAATGTGGAAGATGGTATAACTAACTGATACATAATCTTGTAGATCATTAAATTGTGTCACTTGAATCATTGATGTTGTTTTGAGATATTAATTTTCTTAATGGTAACCATGATGGTCTAGTAAAGTGGAATGATTAATGGTTGGTCTAGAAAAACTTGAAGTTGTGCCCCACTTAAATTTCCAGTTGATTGCATGATGGTATATGACTTCTATTTTCCTAAAGCAGCCGCAATGACTTTATGTTATGCGCTACGGTCGGGGAAGCCAACGGTGACTTTGTCATTCGCCACAATCCCTCTAGAAGTAATTTTCATTATGCCTTGCATGCTCCTATTTTTATTTGGAAACTTTTTACTTGTGAGTTCTAAAACTGCGGTTTTCATGGAACTTCCACCACCATATTGCTAGCCTCTTCGGTACTTTGCCTTGCCCTTTCTCACATTAAGAGTTGGTGCATTTTTCGCGGGTACATCCAAACTCGTGGGAGATCTTCATCTTGTTCTCCTACACATAAGCCAAATATCTTCCTCAAAACATCCACCATACCTACCTACTACAGCATTTTCATAGTTGTTCCGAGATATATTGCCATGCAACATCCATCTTACATTACATGACTTGTTGTCATACATTACTTATTTATTGCTTTGCGTGTTTCTATAAAGCTGTTGTGTGGTTTTACCCATGTTACGCTAGAGCACTGCATAATCGGCTACACTGGTAGAGGCACTGTTGTCATATGTAATCTTATGGCACATTCATATTAGTTACTTATATTATCAGTATGTTGTTTTATCATCAATAGTGTGTTGTCATACATCATGTATCATATCAGGATGCTTGCCCCTAAAGTTGAAAAGATCCATGGAGGCCATCGAAAAGAGAAACAGAAAAAGAAAAAATATAGAAAAAAGAGAAAAGGAAAAAAGGGGCAGCATTACCATTCTTTATCACACACTTGTGCTTATGTTACAGCACCATATCATCTATAGTCATCACTTGTGCTCATGTTATAGCACCATATCATTTGTGATCATCATTTGTGCTTATGTTTAGCACCTTTACTCATATGAGATAGTTTTCATGTCTTAGTTGCATAACTATGTGGGGAACTTTACACTATAGAACTTGGCTTGTATATTCCAATGATGAGCCTCCTCAAAAGTGCTCTAGGTTTTCGAGAGTAAGCAAGTTGTATGCACCCCTACTAGTTCCATATGAGAGCTTTCATATACTTATAGCTCATTGTGCATCCGTTGTATGGCAATCACTACTACTTGCATAGCTTCGACTGTATGAATTTCTCTTGTCTAATGATCATTTATAGCTTTGTGAGCCTTTCTTCCGTTGGCCTTGCAAACCTCCGTTAACATTCTCTTAGCCATCACATCCTGGTGCCAGGAACCAACGTTGAACGCTTGCTTGTTTCTTTTGAACAAATAATATATTTATCTTCTACGTGCATATTAATATTGCTTGACTTGATCCTTTCATAAAGTTGTCATGTTTGTTGGAAGCATTAGATGATTATATTGTTGTGCTTGAAGCTTAAATCATCTCTAATATCTACTTTGCACAGTTGATTGCTATCTAGTACTATATCATTGAAAGCTTTTCTTGCTTCACCTACTTGTTTGTTCATTACTCGTTTGATATCAATATAAACTACATCCCTTATTCATTTGATGTCAGTTTACATGCCTTACATTATTACATGATCATGATTGTGTTTAAGCATGTCACTTCAGAAATTATTCTTCTTTTATCGTTCTTGCCTACTCGGGACGAGTAGAACTAAGCTTGGGGATGTTGATACGTCTCCAACGTATCCATAATTTCTTGTGTTCCATGCTATGTTATATCATATTATTACATGTTTTATATGCATTTTATATAGTTTTATGCATTTTCTGGGACTAACCTATTAACAAGATGCCAAACTGTAAGTTCCCTGTTTTCTGTTATTTTTGGTTTCAGAAAATCTCTTAAGGAAATTCCGCCAAATTGGAAACGAGTCAAACAGGAATTATTTTTGAAAAATTTGCATCCCGAAGAACTGAAGACGAGACGAAGACGGCCCCGAGGGCCCCACATCGCCTGCTGGCGCGGCCACATCAGGAGTCGCGCCAGGAGGTGGTGTGGCGCCCTCGGGCGCCCACCGACCTAGGTATTTCGCCTACAAATACCCCCTTGACCTAAAAAAGAGCACGGTTAATCACTTTTTCCTTCAAGGGTCCCGAGCCACCGCCGTCGTCACCACTACTTCGGGAAAGATCAAAACTGCTCCCCGGCACCCAGCTGGGAGGGGGAATCGTCCCCGGAGGCCTCTACGTCGCCATGACCGCCTCCGGACTGATGCGTGAGTAGTCTACCTTGGACTACGGGTCCATAGCAGTAGCTAGATGGTTGTCTTCTCCTCTTGTGCTATCATATTTTGATCTTGTGAGCTGCCTATCATGATCAAGATCATCTTTATGTAATTCTCCATGTTGTGTTTGGTGGGATCCGATGAATATTGAGTACTAAATTTATTGCTGCATAATATATCATGTGTGTGCTATTTAATGTTCTTGCATGCTCTCCGTTACATGTGTATGCTCTGGCCAAGTAAATGCTTGTAACTCCAAGAGGGGGTATTTATGCTCAATAGTAGGTTCATGTCTCTATTTAATCTGGGGCAGTGACAGAAAGCTCTTAGGTTGTAGATGTGATGTTGCTACTAGGGATAAAACAATAGTACTTTGTCTAAGGATGATGTTACTTACTTACTTTACACATAGTACTTAAGGCGATAATCTGCTTCATGCAACTTAATACTGAAAGGGGTGCCGACGCTAACCGGAAGGTGGATTATTAGTCATAGATGCAGTTGGAACGGTCTATGTATATAATTGTAATGCCCGAATGAATCTCACACTAGACACCATATCATTAGTATATGCATTAGGTTTCTCATCATTATTATGTCAATTGCCTAGCTATAATTTGTTTACCACGCATGGATGAATGTTATTATTATTTATGGAGAGACACCACTAGTGAACTTTGGACCCCAGTCCTTCTCATTAATCTGATAAAACCACAATTGCAAACCTGTTACTGTCTACAAACATAAATCGTTCTTCCACACATACGTTTAATCTTTTGTTACAACAAGCCGGTGGGATTGCCACCCTCACCGTTGAGTTGGGACTAAATACTTTCATTGTGTTGTGTGAAGGCTCCACGTTCGCTGCTGACGCTGGTATTGCGCCGTGTCAATGTCACCGCCAACAACCTCGAGGGAATCATTCATCTCCTACTGGTTCGATAACCTTGGTTTCATACTGAGGGAAACTTGCTACTTCACTACTTCAAACCTTCCCCTTGGGGTCTCCCAACAACACACCCACCGTGTGCATCACTTCCCTCGAAGACTGTTGCGATCCCCTATACTTGTGGCTCATCAAGACTATTTTCTGGCGCCGTTGCCGGGGAGCATAGTGACGAGGTTATACCAAACGGGCACCCCTTCGTGTGGGTACCTGGTGCACGTAATGGCTAAATCCCAATTGTCAATAGGCTGAAGAAGCCCAATAAGCGAAGCCCAAGTCGAAGACTTCTACCATAGATAGCATAGTCGGTAGTACTTTCCATAAATGTAGTCCTAGTCGGTTATGACCCGAGACCTGTACTATATAAAGGACAGGAGGGCGACCGATCAAGGACACGCTGAATCAGAATCACCAAACCCTAGCAAGATCCACTTCTTGCTAGAACCCTGTACTCGCTGCATACTCACAATCAATAACAGACAAGCAGGACGTAAGGGTGTTACCTCACTCGAGGGCCTCGAACCTGGGTAAATCCCGCTTGTCAGCCGACGAATCTACCAACACTACGCGTTCTCTACCTCATAACTCTTACCCTAGGCTAGCAACAATGGGTATTGATGGGGACATCCCTCGTCAATTGGCGCCGTCTGTGGGAATAGGTAGTTATGGATCCGCGGATTTTTTGGTCCAAATTTCAAATGGAAACTCGCCGACTTCTACAAAGGGATGCACATCAGCGACAGCAGATCACATCCAGCGCATAGGCGACCGCTCGCCAAAAGCAACTTCACCAGCTAGAATCAGGCCATACTCACCCGAAGCTCAAGAGATTTACTCCTATCTCGATTCAGGTTTTGATCTAACCATTAGGGAACATAACTTTTTGGTTGATCAGTTTGGTGTGCAGGATCTAGCCGAATAGATCGCAACTAAGCCACTTCAAGAAAGATCGACTGAGATAGCATCTTCGGCAAATAAGGAGGATACCTCATCGCAGCTCGATCTGACCCCGCCACCAAAATCCCCCACGGATTCGATGTCATCGACGGAGTTCAACAAATTTATGTCAGATCAGTTCCCCGAAGTTGAAGGACCGTCGACCACCTCAGTCAAAGATATGGTCATATCAATAGCTTCGGCTGGAAGCACTGGAGCAACAACATCAAAGATTGATCCGATCTTATCCATAGTAGGATCCATGTCCACACGAGAATTCAACGAGTTCATGATGCAAAACTAAATAGAAGAAGAAGTACAATCAACTCTTCATACCAAACAAGTCGAATATCATATGCAGATTGACAAAAGAAGCTTCCACCTCTCCGAGTATGATGAACCTACAGAAGATAGCTTACGTCTGACCGACTTCGCCAACCCAGAGATCTAATCTCCACATCACGCCTCCGTCGACCACGAAAAACATATTCAACAGACAGAGGATGGTGGAAACAGCAAAAACAAAAACGCAAACACAGAGTGGGATAGCGACACCGAGGCAGCATATGAAGACCACACGGACTACATATATCCTTATCACATACCCCGACAAGTTTGCGTCGCAATCACTGCAGAGACATCAAAAAACGCAGCCAATCGCCAACCAGTCGAGTACCCCCGCACAGTTACTTTGCCAGACGGTAGCACCACTCTAGATATCACGGCGGAGATGGCTGCAAAAGTGACAAAGGTCATCGAAGATGGCATAATGATGCCAGCAGACGCAACTCCAGATGAGTTAGCAACATACAACTACTTCAACTTGCAGGAGTCGCAGCGCCTAAAGCAATACAGGGCAACACTCGACGAACGAAGAAGGCAAGCAAGCATATCAAGTGCACGCAGACGACAGCTGTCTATCAGCTCTACAGGAGGAATGGAAGAACGATGCAGATCCAAATTCGACAGAATCCGTGAAGACGAAAGGGCAGGAGTCACTCGAAATCTCGACAACTCATTCCTAACGTTCGACTCAAGCGGCATACCCATCCCCAAAACAGCAGAAGGCGCCCTCATATCCATAGGGGCATACCTCCAAGCGGGAAAGCCACCAGCGGGTGACCCTGCTGAAGCAAGATACCTCCGGCAAATGAAGTCTCTAGAAATCACAGCAAAGGAACTGGTGGATGGAGGAAGGTGAGGACGAAGCAGCGCCAGAAAGAATCCTAGTCGTCGCAGATCAAGAAGTCGTTAAAGAAGCAGGTCCAGGAGATCAGACAGTAGCGACTCACCCGACAATCGCAATGCATGACCATGCGGAGCACAATGTTTCACCCGGTGGATCCAAGAAACAAAGTTGCCAAAGAAGTTTGGCCTACTAACCATGCCGAAATTCAACTCAAAGCAAGAACCCTTAGGCTGGCTAGAGGATTACAAACTGGCAGTCATATGCCAACAAGAAACAACAACGACAGCACTGCAGCATCTACAGCTGATGCTTGAAGGTACAACCCTCGACTGGCTCAAGTCCTTATCTGAAGGAACCTACGACTCTTGGGACCACTTGAAGGAAGACTTCATAAAATATTTCGACCCTCTCTGCGAAAGGTCGAAAACATTCGAGGAACTAAGTGCATGCCGACAAAAGACAGACGAAACACTACGAGCATACATCAGAAGATGGACCTCCATCCAAAACTCTGTGGGCGCAATATCAGAAGACAGTGCTATGGACGCTTTCACAAATGGAGTCTACATAAAAGATTTCAGGGAAGCACTCGGACGACAGAAGCCAAACAAGATGGCAGAACTCATGAAGCTAGCAACTGAATGGGTGGATGGCGAAGACGCAGTTCAAAGAAAAACTCCGCACTCGCCGCAATGACACCGCGACTGGCGAGAGAGTCGAGACCACCGCGATACAGACGACAAACGAAGAAGACGCGACTACGATCACAGCAGCAAAGACAAATTCAAATTCATGGCAGCTGGATTCTCACATGACGATTGGAATCAAGACGACAGAAAGCAATATGACAGGCGAAACAGTCGACAAGACGATCGTCGAGACACACGAAGTGATAACTACAGACGAGAGAGACCAGTCGATAGCCGCGACGACCGAGGCCGTGACCAGCGCTTGAGCTATAGAAGACAAGACTGTCAAAGACGCTCAGAGCCAAGAATTGAGAAATCATTTCAAGAGAAAATGGAGGACGAATGCAGACTCCATATGTTCAAAGATCATGCGACTGGCCGAATAACATCACACCATACAATGGGAAGCTGCCACGAGTTCGGGCAAATGGCGATAGATTACATGAAGCAGACAAGGAGAGAACAACCACCAGATGCGCCGACATCATATATAGCACCTCCACATGCAGTCGCAGCATTACCGCCACCGCCACAACACGACGCAAATAACCAGATGGCAGGCGCCATACATCACATACCGCATAATGTGGACACTCAATATCCACAGCCAAAAAGACAGATGTACATGATCCAGATGTACACCAGAAATGTCGATATGGCAGTATTAGCTCCACCCCCGGTAACAGAATTTTTGCGAGGGTCAGACACAACAATCGCTTTTGATAAGGAGGATCACCCGCCAGCCATCTATCGACCGGGACAAGCCGCTCTAGTACTCGTAGGACAGATCGGAGGATACACTAAGACCAAAATATTTATGGACGGAGGTAGTGGCGTCAACATAATATTCACCGACATGCTCCGAAGAATGAACAGGTCAGTCGAGAATCTTTCGCAATCTACAAATACCTTACACGGTATTGTACTAGGCAAATCCGTACAGCCAGAAGGTAAAATCCAACTCGACGTCACATTTTGGGATGCAACCCACTTCAGAAACGAACTCATCGACTTCGACGTCATCGACTGGAAATCACAATACCATGCCATATTGGGACGGCCGACATTCGCAAGGTTCATGGCAGTGCCACACTATGCATACCTCAAGCTCAAAATGCCAGGTCCAAAAGGAGTCATCACAGTCAATGGAAACTTTCACAAATCAGATGACTGTGACAAAGACTTTTGCAGAATCTCGGAGACATTCGGAACAGAGCAAACCTCAGACAGGACGCGAGTCGAAAGGGAAGCTGCAACGGAGCCAGAGGGTAAGAAGCGGGCAACCATAACCGCAGCGCATGAGGTAAACGCCATATGGACAGTCGAATCTGCAGAAGAAGAAGGCCCACACGCCAAACCATGGAAAATACACTTTGACGGGTCAAAAAATGGCAGAGGTACAAGCGCAGGTATGATACTCATAACACCCCATAGGGAACGAATAAGCTATGTACTGCAGATAGACTTTCCGTCTCCATCAAAGGCCGAAGTCGACTACGAAGGCCTATTCCAAGGCATGCGACTAGCAAGATCATCAGGAGCACAAAACATCATCATCCGGGGGAGATCATGCATAATCACGCAAAACACGGCAGGTGCAAGTAGGATGAGCATGGACAAGCAAGCCAGATATCAGGATTACGTCGATATGTGGCAAAGAAGATTTCACAGTTGCGAGCTACAACATGTAGGACGCACGCGTAACAAACAAGCCAACAGGCTGGCAAACATTGGAGCAGCAAAGGTGCAGATACCGCTAGGTGTTTTCTTCAGGAACATAAACCATAGATCAATCAGAAGGTGGCACCCACAGGCCACTTGAGCAATAGAAGTTTTCAGACAGAAACCAGACAAAGAGGATCCTCCAAACAAAACAAATCAAGCCAGGATTGATAAGACGAGATCAGGCACAAGCAGGATGACAAATCCAAATCACATCACTACTCTCTTCAGCCAAGGAGTGCCAAACTGTGTCATCATAAGTGGCAATCACAAGACGGAGGAGCAAGATGCAAAGGTTGCGCTGCCATTCGAAGCTTTTACCACGATGCACATCAAACTATCACAAAAAGACCCATTTCACGGAGAACCCCTGATATTTCGACTACAAGAGCCAAAGAGGTCGTACGAGAGAAAGTACAAGCCAAAGATGCTATAGCACCAAGAGGAAGCATACAACTTGAAGAGTGTGGCCAATTAGGATCATCAATATTTAGAAAAAACATCTAGTCGATGTAGCAAAAGCTCATGTATCAAAAAGACCAGCAGGTTCCAGACGCGCTCTTTTCCTTACCAGGGTAACTGGAAGGTTTTTAATGAGGCGGCTTGCTAGTCAACATTTATAAAGAAAAGAGATTATCCATACTTTCCTCGCATAATTTATCGTCACACGAAAAACAACCACTCGATACACTCGGGGGTTGCACATATATCAAAAGGCAAAAAGCAGTCACTCGATACGCTCGGGGGTTGCACGTCAAAGAGCAAAACACACAAAGCAACCACTCGACACGCTCGGGGGCTTCACATGTATCGAAGAACGAAACGCAAACATATCAATACACTTGAGAGCCACGCAAAAGAAAATATTCGCATCACTCAGAGCCCATGCCTCAGAAAGCAGATCACAAAGGAAGCATCCAGTAAATACGAATGATGGTTCTCTATCATAAGTAGGCATACAAACAAAACCCCACTCGCTATACTCGGGGGGGCTAGATCTCTATGCTACACATCATATATAACACAAAGCCTATAAATACAGAAGCTAAGCATGTTTGTCCTTCAACGGTAAGTTGGAGTTGATTAGTTGCTTACATGCTCGTCTTATCAATCTCTTAGCAGGAGCAAGAGTCTGCTCCATGTATTCGCTCGACAGTCGACGCTCCGGCCGAGATGAAGAAGAAGGACGCGTGGAGTCTTGACTCTTCATATATGTGAACGCAGCGTTGGCTCCAAGCACAACCCGACGGGTCACGGCCTCTCGAATAGGCTCATGAGCACGAAACAAGTCGACTAGGGCATGGATCCTTCGAGGTTGAGGACCTTCAGGGAAAAGATAATGGTTCGCCCGCATAAGTGCTGCCCGACAACGCTCCAGCAAGAGAGCACCACGCCACACGTGGTCCTTCAGAGTGGCAAGGATATTGGCATGATTTGCATCAAGCCAGAAATGTTGCGGATCGGTGACAACCGTTCGAGTAGCATCTGCCAGGCGTTCCGCCACACGAGCAGCTTCAGCTTGGGAGTCATCTACAAAAACTGCAGATAGAGCAAAATGGCGAGACATTAGGTGCAATTCAAACATGCGCAAGAAGCAAAGTCGACACACTAAATACCTTCAAGTTGCCTGTTCGAGTCCTCCATCTCATAAAGAACATACTTCCCTCTCTGGGTGGAAAGAGAAGGCCTCCCTCGAAGAATTTCCATGTCAGTTCGAGCTGTTTTAAGCTCCTGCTCCAATTGAACAACCTTCTTCTTGGCATACTCAAGAACTCGGGCATCATTCCTCAGCTGTGCAGTCGAGCGAAACTCCCCCTCCGCAGGAACATCCTTCTGAGTGGTTGAGATACTCGACTGAGACACAACCGCACAGTCTCAGACAAGATACAAGTCAAAGCAAAAAGGAGGCACAAAAGTACACAACAAGGATCAACAGGAGCTCTATTTCCCAAAAGATATCATAAGTGGAAAAATATAAATCCCAATTTACAGCATAAAACATAAAGCTATAGCAAATATTGCCTATGACTGGTCAGCAGACTCAGACCCAGCTTTTCGGGCAGCAGCAATGGCTGCTGAACGATGCTCCATAGTCTCAATGCTGGACTTAGCAAGGCTAGAGACGTGTGTGCCGTATTTCTTCAGACTCGAAGGCCTCCCATCTGACTTCTTATGAAAGTCAGACAGGACGGACTCATAGTCAGCATCCACGCCACGACTAAGGAGAAGCTTGAGGGCGGAGTCTGAGCCGCGTATCATCAGCTCCTGCGCGTAATCCTTCAAAGTCTTTGACTTAGGGCCCAGTTGCGCAGCAAATTCACAACAGCCGACGGGACCTCGGCCGAAGGCAACACCTCCTTGAAAATAGCGCCAAGCGTCTGGACGGAGGTCTCCAGAGATTTCTTGGCATACTGTATGGTCACCCCAACCTGGTCGATGGCTTGGTCGAGTGACAAAGCGTCACTCGGTGCACCACTGAAGCTGGAAGAGGGACCTGCAAAACAAAAAACGGGTGTCCATGTCAAGAAGCTGGAAAATACCAACATAAAATTCTCACACAAAAAGCATATTATCCTCACCTGCAAGAGAATGTGCAAAGCCGAGCCGTCGGTTCACCCGCTCCCCAACAGAAGCACGAAGAGCATCAAGCTCCTCCTTGGCGGTCGACTCCTGGGAGAGGGTATTTTCTACTTCATCCAACCGGGACTCCAAAATATCTTTCTCCCCTAAAGCAAAAGGGAAGAACTCCAGTCACATGGAAGAAGAAAAACAGCATGCGGAAAGAAAAATGGGGACTTACGGTTAAGTTGATCTAGAGGAGAGCGAAGAACACCTCGCTCCTCCTCCGACTGCGTAAAAGCCTTGCCAAAAGAAGCAAGGCCACTTACGGCCGGCTACAGACACGATGCATATATCACACACACATGTCAAATACAAGAACACTATACTGACACAAAGAGGGAATCTTACATGGTTCAGCCAGGAGGGTGTGGAAGAAGATGAAGGCGCGGCAATCGAAGCAGCCACGGTGGGCGCCGCGACATCCGGCGCAGGAACAGAAGGTGGCGACGGAGCGACTACCGTCTCCGCAGCAGGAGAGGAGGTGGCAGTCGTCGCCCGGGCAGTTAAAGGACTCGTTGCCCGGTCATCGCTGGAGTAAGAAAGATGCAAAAGAAGGACATTTAAAAATAAACAGAGCAAAACTGTCGAAATATGTACACACATACATATGACAAGAAATTACCTTCGCTCATCTTCGTCAGAAGTCAGGTCAGCATCAAACCGAGGCCCACCAAAGCCAGATTGGCAAGTGGAAGGTGGCGGCGAACGCTGGGCCAAGGGTGGCACATCCCTCACAGGAGAGGAAGCACCGGAGTTTGCTGCCTCCTCATCTTCGCCCGTGTGCACCGGACGGTGACGCTTGAGAGCGGGCTCAACGTAAAGGTCAACCTCGTCCTGCCCTACACCTTTTCCATCCACTCCAGATTTCTCCGAAGAGAAGGATTCGGCCTCGGGCAGGTAGCCCGTCGACTTCTCGCGCTCCTTTAGCACAATCGTCTCTTCGACAGGCACAACTTCAGGAAGGGGAGGAAGTGAAGACTTTGTCGAGTGCCCCTACACGAGAAAAAAGCGAAAACAAGAGCAGATGAGAAGAAGATAACAAAATCCAGTCGACAAAAAAGGTGCAAGCATAAGCAAAGAACTTACTTCAGGAAGGGGATTCTCCAAGCTAAAGGGAGATGTGGCGAAAGCATAGTCGATGGTATCCTCAGCCTTATAGCTGGTCACCGACTTCACAAGTGCGTCGAGCTCGTTAGCCGACAGCTCCATGGCACTGACCCTGGTGGCGTCATGTACCCCCTCATACACCCACATCGGGTGCGCACGCTGTTGGAGGGTACACACCCGACGCTTCAGGAAGGTGTAGATCAGCTAAACACCGGTAACACCGGTGTTCAGCAACCTGTCGACCTTCTCCAGCAGCGGGGCAGCATCGTTTTCTTCGGCTGGAGCAAGAGTGTGCTCCCAGGCCTTCGTCTTCTCAGGATCATCTCCATTCGAAAAGGCTGGCCTGACGTCCTGGTCCACGGGGACGTAGAACCACCTGGTCCTCCACCCCTGAGGGGAGTCGACTGCCTTGAAGGAGAAGTACTTGCAGCCCCTCTTGACTTGGAAGCCGACGCCTCTGACTGGGTTCACCCGGTTGTTGCGGGCCAAATGACGCACCTGGAAGATGGATTTCCAAAGTGGCCAGCTAGGGGATACCCCCAAAAAACACTCGCACATTACCATAAAACAGGCAATGTGTAGGACACCATTGGGGACCAGATCATGGATCTGTATCCCGTAGGCGTAAAGAAGACCACGCACAAAATTGTGCAACGGGAAACCAAAACCCCGAGGGAGAAACTCAGCAAAACACACACACTAACCGAGGAGTGGTGCGGAGGAGTTCTCCTTGCCCGGAGCGTGAACGGCGAGCTCCGTCGTGGGTGGAAGCAGTCCCTACGAAGGAGCGTCAGCCTTTTCTCCGTCATGATTGACGAAGTCCAGCCGCCAGACTCCTTCTTCTGAACGGGGGGACGGTGGCGGCGCTCAATTTCTTCCTTTTTTGGCCGGCGGCAGTAGCAGCAGAGGACGTCACGCTCTTCTTAGGAGCCATGGTAAGCGGTGGAAAGCAGAAGCAATGGAGAATGAGCGCATGCAAGGAGAAGATGGGACGAAAAGCGCAAGAACAGGGCAGCAGCTGGCGCGAGGAAGAAGATGAAGCAGAGGGAAACAGATGGCAAATGGCGAAGTAAAAAAATCGTAGCAGAGGAACTCGTACTTACGGTAAAAGCACAAGCCCATCGTGGCCGTCTAGGCAAACCTGCCGCGACACATGGCGCAATCGGTGGGCAACCATCACAGGCCATGCCGCCCACTATGTGCACAAAACGAGGAGATCATTATCACATCTGTGAAAATCAGAACTGAATCGGCGTCCACAATGGTCAAAGGGTAGGACCCACTATGTCACATCCCATCAAAGCGCTATTCGCACGCCAAAGATGTCATGGGTAACATCATTCGCCTGACAGGCAAACAAACACATAAAACAAAAAGGCGTCGTACTACGACTGGCAAAAAGAGAAAAGCTCCTTGCAACTCGAAAACAAAAGTACAAAGCAAATGCATAAAGATAGTCGAGTGAGAAACTTCCATCGGGAGCAGACAAAAAGTATGCGACTTACAAAATGCAAATTGAGATTATCCTCTACATCAAGCAATAAAGCACAATCTCAGGGGCTACTCCCATCAGGAGCAGTGTCGTGCACCCGATAGAATCAAAAGCATTAATAACATACGAATTTACTAGTGAAAATCAGTCGATGATACCTTGGATGTTGTATACAAAAAATATAAAGGTAAGACCAATCAATTAGTCGAGTGGGCCGAGGATCACTCCAGCAGTGATTTAATCCTAGATATTTCCGTATTAACAGATACGATGAAAACCCCGGCGGAGGAGCTGGATAGCAAATTGAAACTGCAGATCAATATCAGTAAATCCATCGACTGGCCTGAGATGAGTCTGTCGAGTATGTTCCTGGCTCAAGCCCAAGGACTCGAAACCTGATTGAAAGCTAGTAAGGTTTTACCCAAGTGCAGTTAATTGGTTTCGACTCATCGAATAATTCTAGGCCTGCTCAGTTGAAATCCTTCGGCATAATTCGTAGTCAGAAAAGCAAAAATATCATATCAAACGCATAAAACATGGGACGTGCACTATGTAGTGAGTCCATGACTGATTCTCCGAATTAGCCAAGCACTCGGGGGCTAATGAAGAGGTTATACCAAACGGGTACCCCTTCGTGTGGGTACCTGGTGCACGTAATGACTAAAGCCCAATTGTCAATAGGCTGAAGAAGCCCAACAAGCGAAGCCCAAGTCGAATACTTCTACCATAGATAGCATAGTCGGTACTACTTTCCATAAATGTAGTCCTAGTCGGTTACGATCCGAGACCTGTACCACTATATAAAGGACAGGAGGGCGACCGATCAAGGACACGCCAAATCAGAATCACCAAACCCTAGCAAGATCCACTTCTTGCTAGAACCCTGTACTCACCGCATACTCACAATCAATAACAGACAAGCAGGACGTAAGGGTGTTACCTCACTCGAGGGCCCCGAACCTGGGTAAATCCCGCTTGTCAGCCGGCGAATCTTCCAACACTACGCGTTCTCTTCCTCATAATCTTACCCTAGGTTAGCAACCATGGGTATTGATGGGGACATCCCTCGTCACATAGCTTTATTTGTAAGCCCACCTGAGTGTGATATTGTTCGCTGGAATTTATTCATCATGGGAAGAAATACTGATAAGAAGTTTCCCATCGTGCCATCCATTACAAGGAAAGGTACAACTCTGAACTCCGCTGCTGCTCTTAATTCTCCGTCTGTGTTGAGTAAGCTTGTTACACCACCACAACCTGCACGTTATGTTACTACTGCTGAATCTGAAATTACTTATGATGATGCTTCTACTATTCTTGATGAAACTGGTTCATTGGGTCCCTTGTTAGATGTTACCATTGCTATATCTAAACAAATTGAAAATGCTGAAATTCCTGATGAAAATGCTGAAACACCTGTTAATTCACCTGAATTTACACGTATACTTATGATAAGCCTGATGACATGTATGTGGAGCTTGATGATGCTTTTGTCGAAGAAATTAATGCTACTAAAGATGCTAGTGCTATGAAAAACCTTCTTGAAAAACATGTTGTTAGATATACATTATCTCCTGATGCTTAATTTGCTACATCTCCCATAAACATTAAAGATAAAGCTTATGATTTCTCTCTTAATTTGGCTCATAGAGCTATTGTTGAAAGAGAACCTTTCTGTTGAACTGAAAATGAAAGTGTTGTAAAACACATTAATGTATTGTCTGATTTAAGTGTAACATTTGTTGAGGACATTAAAATACGCACTTACTTTGTTGCTAAAATATTTCCTTTCTCATTAAAAGGAGAAGCTAAAACTTGGTATAATAATCTGTCTCCTGGTTCCATCACTAGTCCCAAGGGTTTGCTTGATGGTTTCTTTCAAAAATATTTTCCTGCTAGTGCTGAACATGATGCTTTGTTAAGAATCTATAATTTTAATCAAGATGAAGATGAGAAATTGCCTAAGATTTAGACACGCTTTTGTTCCATTTTAAGAGGCCAGCCGAACCATGATTTGGAGTAACATGATCTACTTGATATATTTTATAGTGGACTGACTGCTGAATCTTGGACATACCTTTACGCTTCAAAAAAATCAAGGACATACCTGGATAGTTTTCCTAGTTGTGTTTTCAGGAAAAGGACTCCCGAAGAGGCTGAGGAATTATTAGCCATATATGCAAGAATAATGATAATTGGGATATTCCTGAACCTACTCCAACACCACCACCAACACCGAAGAAGGGAGGTATGATTGAATTAAACGAAGAAACGATGAAGGAAGCTAAAAGATCTCTTAAGGAGAGTGGTATTAAATCTAAAGATGTGAAGTATTTACCTCATATTGAAGAATTATGTTTGAAAATTTCTCCTTCAACCGTAATTGAGGGACACTCTCTCCAAAGGTTTGATGATAGAGATATCCCTTATTCTAAACCTCCTGCTCAATGCTAAGATGAATTTGATACTTTCATTACTAAGCAATGCAATTTTAACATGAGAATAGAGAATCATGTAATGGAAAATTCTCGTGCTATTAATGATTTGCATGATATTATTGATAGAACTTCTAATGATGTTAAAGTACTCATTAAACACTTTCATATGGTTCAAACTCAAATAGATCAACTCACTAAAGTGCAAAAAGAATTGCTATTAAATGCCTCTATAGCTAAAGAAAAATTTGTTTGCAAAGTAACAATTAGAGGCGTTAAATCTACTCAAGATCCTTTGTATCCTGAGGGTCACTATAAAAGAATTGAACAAGATTCTCAACGAGTTAATGAACCTAGTACTCCTTCAAGGAAAAAGAAAAAGAAACATAAAACTGTTGTAGAATCCTATGAACCTGTTAATGATCCTAATAGTATATCTATTTCTGATGTTGCAACTGAAAGTGGTAATGAGCACAACAATGATAATGCTCATAACAATGATAATGATAAAAATGCTAATTCGGATAGAGAAGAATTAGAGGAGGAACCTGAAAAGCATGCTGAAAATAAAAAGTACACTAAAGAAGATTTTATTGCTAAGAAACATGGTAATGAAAGAGAACCTTGGGTCCAAAAACCAATATCTTTTCCTGCTATGAAACTTAAAACAAAAGAGGATGAACATTATAATAAATTTTGTGATTGGATGAAACCATTATTTTTGCAAATTCCTTTGACTGATGCTATTAAGTTGCCTCCTTATTCTAAATATATGAAAGATACTAGTAAAAATGTATGTGCGTTGCAACGGGTGAACAAATTTATATTGATAAATGTAAATAATTTATGGTCTATTAACTTTACACAAATCAAATCTATAAGTTAGGAAGGTGAACGTCAACAACAGATTGGTGAACATTTTGTTTGTCCCTCCTGTTAGGCATTTAAATAAATTTTGTTAGCATATGTAAAACGTTTTTTATGTAGTTTGTATCGTTATTTCAATGTTTATTATGAAATTCCCACTCTTCAAATTTCATCAATGTGTGTTTATTAATTTTTGAAACTATCAAAATGATAGAACACAACTTTACATAAAAATTCATATATGGATTAGAAGTAAACACTTTTTTTCTTTATTTGATGGTTCCTCATGTAACAATGGAATGCTCAAGCAGCACACAATACACACAAAATTGCTTGGGCTAATCAATTACTCCAACTCCACCACAAGAACCACGAGTTGTTCAATTCGTGTCAAAATTTATAGAAATACATATGTAAAGAAATCACATGTGCAGTTCGAAGTCGGAAGATTAATACGAATAGTCTGAACTCTAAAACGAGTACAAAAATTACAGACAACAATGTCAGAATTTAGCACAAATAATATCCACTTCATTGCACAATAGAGGAACATATACTCCACATCAGAACATATTACGTACTTTATAAAGACCTCCAGATCTTCCTGACCATCAAATGATTTAACACTCAATTCAACAGTAGTTTGAGTGGAGAAATGAGGAGGAGGTTCAAGCCCCATCTCCAATGTGCAGGAATCCACTCGCATCACCACATCTAGCTTCAGGTTTGAGCGCATCAGAACCATGTGTTGCAACCCCACGATGCTAGATGAGAGCATTGCTATTTCACAGCACAAGGCGCCGCCACCAGCGACTACTTGCATGAACTTGTCGCTGGGCCGCATCAGAGCAGCAGGGGACGACAGGCGATGCTGCCATTAGGTTCCAGCAGTAGAGCTGACCCTCGAGAGGCTCTAGCAGCAGCAGCAGAGCAACGAAGGAATCTCCCCCTGCTCCTCGTCGGGCTCACCCCAGATCTCCGCCGAGCGTAGCAGTAGGCGATCCGACCCGATCCCATACCGATGGGCAGGGAGGCGTCGGAGCCGCGCCTGCTCACCCACGCGCTCAGCTGCGGCGTCCCTGGCGAGGCGCTCCACCTCGTCATGGCCCACGTCGACACCCGCGCGACCGGGAGGCGGCCTCGCTCGTCCGCCGCCGCTGGCACCGCAAGAGGAGAGAACTTTTCAGAAAATGTTTTCTAACTTACCGGTGGCAGTGCTGGGTAAATATCATAAACTGATAATGCAAAACCGTTCAGAAAAGGGTCAACAAAAATTTGGGCAGAACCCTTCCTGATTTTATATATATATATATATATAATTAGGTATAGATTGTGACCAACAAAATGAAAATTCCTAATGAGGAAATATCTACTATGATTTCTAATTACTCTTTCAGTGGCAAGGTTCCAAAAAAGCTGGGTGATCCAGGTATACCAACTATTTCTTATTCTATCAAAAATAATTATGTTAAAACTGCTCTATGTGACTTGGGAGCTGGAGTAAGTGTTATTCCTTTCTCTTTTTACAAGAGAATTTACCTTGATAAATTGATACCTACTGATATATCTTTACAAATGGCTGATAAATCTACTGATGTTCCTGTTGGAATTTGTGAGGATGTTCCTATTCAAATAACTACCAATTGTTTAATTATGACTGACTTTGTTGTTCTGGAAATATCTGAAGATGATAATATGTCTATTATTCTTGGAAGACCTTTTCTAAATACTACAGGTGTTGTGATTGATTGCAATAAAGGAAAAGTTAATTTTAATGTTTATGACCAGGAGCATACTTTCTATTTTCCCAACAAAGTTGATAAAATGCCTTTAGGTCTATTAGAGTGGGAAATATTGATTGCACATATAAAGAAGAATACAAAACTCTCATGATTGGATCCATACCAATTCAAAATAAGATAACATGAGTGTCTCATATGATTTAAATCTGTTATGTCATATAAAATTCATTTGGTGGAAAGACTTGATCAACGTGCATTTTAAATGCATAAAGAGGCTAAACAATTTTCTTTCTCCCATTCATGTTTTACCTACTGTAATATTATTTATTTTGCAAAGTTTAGTTGTATTTGGTGTTAGAATTTTTTTTAATATTGATATTAGTAAAGAAAAATACCAGAAAATGTGAAAAATAAAGTTTCTTAGAAAATTAAAAAATTTATATGAAAAATCTTATTTTTTGAGGAGGAGCCTGGGAATGCTAGAGAGCAACCTAGTGAACGGCAGTTGACCACCTAGAGGGGGGGTGAATAGGTGGTGACCAATTTTTATCTCTTTTTCAGTTTTTAGGCTAGCGGAAAGTAAATTGTCTAGATGTGCAACTAGATGATACAAGTGACAAACTATAAGGAAACTAGGCAAGTACAGGAAATAAAGATGCGGTAAAGGAGAGTGGAACGAAACAACCGTAGGGACCCGAAGACCAAGGTTTTATCCCGAGTTCCACCACATAGGTGTACGTCTCGTTGGAGAGGTGTGAGCTACCACAAAGGTTTGCTCAACGCCACAAAGGCCTCACCCTATTCTCATGTGAATTCGACCACAAAGGTGCGAATCCACACTTCCACTAAGGACTCCTTTAAGGGCGGAGAAAGTCCCGTACAAATTCGTGAGGCACACACCCACAACTGAATTGGGGGCTCTCACAACGACCACAACAGGTCACTTCCACAAAGGAATCCACAAAGGATCAAATTACACAAGGTTGAACCTAGCTATCCACAAAGGAACCCTAGATTCGTTGCCCCTCAAGAAATAGTGGGGGAAAGTCAAATCGCTTCGGTGGAGATGTAGATCGGTGGCTTCTCCCTCAGATCCCCAAGTATCAATGGATTTAAGTGGCTAGATTGAGAGATCCAGGAGAAACGAGCTTCAGCACCAATGGAGGAGAGAGAAAATCTGGAAGCTTAGGAAGCTGGAGGTAGGTGGAGGGGTATTTATACCCCTCCTCAAAATCTGCCCGTTGCACAGCCGCCAGCCCGGAAATCTCCGGGTTGAGGACCGGAGATCTCCGGACCCCGGAAATTTCCGGTGCAATTTCCGGTTGAGCAAGAAACTGGATCAGTACTGGTTGGACTTCTTGACTTGGTCGAAATTCCTCTGACACTCGGAGATCTCCGGATTGGGGCTCGGAAATCTCCGAGCGCCGGAAATCTCCGAGAGGATTTCCGGCTAAAATTGTTTTGGAGTCAGTACGCATTTGAATTCAGACTTAGTGAAAAATAAGTTTGGCTCGGAAATCTCCGGTCTGTGGACCGGAAATTTCCGGGCCTCGGAAATCTCCTGACTGAATTCCTGAACAAATACCAGGTGCAATTGAAATGATATTTAGGCAACCTAAGTATTCCTCTTTGACAGTCAACCTGTAAAATAGCCTGCATGCTTCATCACAAACATTAGAATACTTTTTGTGTTGTCATTAGTCACCAAAAGTTGGGAGTACATAGAATGCACTTTCAATCTCCCCCTTTTTGGCGAATGATGACAACACAAAAAAAGAGTGGATTTGCAAAATATAGACGGAGCTCCCCCTAGGTGAGTGCACTATTTAAGAATGTCTTTGGAATACAAAGTGCACATTCCTTAGGATCAACACTCCCCCTAGATTTTACAAAGCACACACAAACACAATAGAAGCAACAAACTTAGATAAATAGTTATTACAATACAGAATTTAACAGTACTCATGTCTCACACACATGACGAAACAAACACAGTCAGGAAATAAGAGAGCACTGAAAAAAGCAAAGCGAAAAGAAAGAAGTGCTCTCCGCCCATGCAAATCCCGAGAGTCCTAGAGATACTTCTCCCCCTTTGGCATCAAGATACCAAAAAGGGAGGAGGTTCCACTAACGTCCCATGACTCAAGAGTCGGAACCCGCGTCCTGATCATCTTCCTCTTCCTCCTCCATGTCAGCATTCTCAAGATCGATGTCCTCTGGCACAACATCATCCCAATCAAAAGTGAGACCATCTGCATTCCAATCCTTGAAGGGAACCCGAGGCTTCAAAGGTTGCTTCGGAGCAGGCATCTTCATGTGAGCCATCATTGCTTCTTGGCGCTGCATAATGCGATGGTTCTGAGAGTAGATGGAGTAGTTCTCACTGTGAATGCAACAGTTCATGTTCATGATTTTCTCAATTGCTCGAACTACCCAGGGGCGACTTTTCTTGGCAGCTTTCTTGATGTTGGGATCGGAGGGAACCCGAGATGGACCACCAAAAATGTCATCCTCATTGATACCATGCATGGTGGCTTGTTGTTGAATCAAGTGAGCAGATTTCTGGACAAGCAGGGCTGGCTTGTGAGGCTGAGTGGCAAAAGCTGCATCAAAGTCATCACCGTCTTGCTCAGACAGCTGGTAGAGGCTCTTGATGAGCAACATTATATAAGGAGCATATGGAGGAACTTTCCTCTCAAAGACTGCTAGGGACATCTCCTGGAAAATAAAGTCCATGACATCCACCTTATAGACCTCCTGCTCAACTGCATACTCCCCAAGATAGGCATCATGAGCTTTACGCATCAAGTTTACTAGAGCCCCGGCAATATTATCTGCATTGCCGGCAATGGGAGCAATGGTCCAACGGAACATGCGCAGCAGGATATCATAAGTGGGCAGAAGGCCATTCTGAGAGCCAATCCTCCCTCCAGGCTGGTATAGATCAGTCATGACGTGTTTGTTGTAGGACACGCCATGGACATGCATGCGGGCACCAGCTGCAGTAGTAAGACCACGGAACGGGCAACCAAGAATCTGAGCAAACTCTCTGAAGGAAGAAGTCAAGCGCTGCCTGCCAGACATCCAAGTCATCCCAATATCCTCTGAGGAGTCAAACACCACAGTGGCATAGAACTGATGTATAAGAGAGACGCTGTAGCTGCACTCAGTTCTCATCAAAGGCTCCAAACCCAAAAGACCACACACCTTCACAGCACCACCAAAATAATCTGCCTTCTTCATTAATTTGTCAAAGTCAATCCACTTCATGGGGCAGATTGGCTTGTCAATGGAGAACTTCTGATAGACTTCCCTGTAGATCCATGCCATCTCAGTGCAAAAGTAAGTGGGGTCATCAGACTCCACATCATAGGATAGTTCACTTCGCCACTTGCGAAAACTTCCTTTGTTGAAGTCTTCAAGGCGGAGCTCGGTCTTCTTCTTCTTATTAGCACCAATAGGTTTCCTGAGGAAGGCTGAGTGCTCAGTTTGTGAGTTGTCTTCACTGGAGGACCCACTGGAAGGGCGTGAGTGAACTGGTTTGGCTCTTCCGCGAGTAGATATTTGCTTAAAGCGGCCACGAGGATTGGAACCTGCAGGTACACAGCATAGAGTGGATGGAAAGCATATGGGGTAAGCACTCATGTCCAAGATTGAAAAAGGAACATACTAGAAAAGTTTTGGTAAACATAGTTTCTGGACTTAGCTGTTTTGATTCTGAGCAGGCCGGAGATTTCCGGGTCTGACTCGGAGATCTCCGGGGTCCGGAGATTTCCGAGTGAGGACCGGAAATTTCCGGTCTGCACGAAATTTTGACAGATCTGAACAAAATCTATGGATGAAAAACAGATCTGTGCATATGGAAGGTAGAACATGCCTAGGGGAGCAATTCTACCAAAGGAAACAACCAACAACCTCCTAAATCTGCTAGGTTAAACGAAAACAAGTTTCGTCCTAGATTTGAAATAAGAGGAGTTACCGGAGGACATTGCAAAAAGCGTGCGGATGGAAACGAAGCCCTTGACGAGGAGAAGCAGATCCCCGAAGCACGCAAGAAACCCTAGAACGATCCACCCGCAGCGAGGAAAGGAAGAAATGGAGATTTTCGGAGGAGAGAGAGAGGATTAGGGCACGGGGTGGATGAACTGGCCGAACCGGCCGGTCCACCCGTGCCCTTATATAGACAGGAAAATTTGAACCGGAAATTTCCGGACTGAGGCTCGGAAATTTCCGGGTGCCGGAGATTTCCGGGGCTATTTCCGGATAGGACTTAGCCCTGGAAAACTTTTGCACGCTCGGAGATTTACGGACGTTGGACCGGAGATTTCCGGACCCCGTAGATTTCCGGCTCTAATTCCGATTCAGCTTCGCCTGAGGTCAGTGCCGAAATTGAAAAATACTTAGGTGCCAGAAATCGCAGGGGCCGGAAATTTCCGGGACTATTTCCTGTCAAAAATCAACACAGGTCAGTGCTGATTTTTGAAGGGACTTAGTCTCGAAATTTTCTGGTAGCCCGGAGATTTCCGAGTAAGGCTCGGAGATTTCCGTTCAAACCCAAAAACCCCAGGAACAAGATACCAAAAAGGGACATGAGTGGGGAAAAGCATGTTTACAGGATAGTGAAAGGCTTAGGATAGATACTCAAACTGAAAAGAAGACACACTCAAGTTGCAAAAACCATAAAACACAAGAGAAGACCAACAAGAGTGTGTTTTCCCAAAAGAACCAAAGACAATGCAAGTGAGAATAAAAAAAATAAAACCAAATGGAATCCAAAGAGAAAAAGAGTTGGTGGCCGAGGCCACCGTGTATGAGTTGTAGCATGGTACCGCGAAGATATATCTTGAGTCCATAACTACATCTCAACATTGAAGCTCACAAATTAGATTCAATTTGAAGTTTTAGCAATGATATGTCACTATATGCATAATAGGGGGAGGAAGAGTCCAATGTATTAGGAAAACACTCCCCCTAAGTCCATGCGTACCTCTAGGTCTTATAAAACCTTAAACGTTGGAGTGTGTGTACGGAGCTCAAACCAAGGCCCGAGAATCTATGATATTGAGCTCATTCCTCAAGTAGCAAAAGCGGGCTTCATCAAGGGGTTTCGTGAAGATATCCGCCAATTGATCCCTTGTACCAACATATGATAGATCAATATCTCCTCGTGCCACGTGATCGCGGATGAAGTGATGACGAATCTCAATGTGCTTGGTCTTGAATGTTGCACCGAAACGTTGAAGTGATGACGCAATTTTGATGGCACTCTCATTGTCACATAAAAGCGGCACTTTGTCCAAGAGGACACCGTAATCCTTTAAAGTTTGCCGCATCCAAAGAAGTTGAGTACATCCGCTTGCGGCAGCAACATACTCGGCCTCCGCCGTGGATAATGAGATACAATTTTGTTTCTTCGAGGACCAACTCACCAAAGATCTTCCAAGAAATTGACACGTTCCGGATGTGGACTTCCTATCATCAATGTCACCCGCCCAATCGGAGTCCGTATAACCACAAAGAGACAATGTGCCATCTTTGGGATACCACAACCCAAAGCAAGGGGTATGAACCAAATATCTGAAGATTCTCTTTACGGCCATCAAATGACTTTCCTTAGGCGCGGCTTGATAACGAGCACACACTCCCACGCTTAAAACGATATCGGGCCTAGAGGCACACAAATAAAGAAGAGACCCAATCATAGAACGATACTCCTTTTGGTCTACCTCTTTACCGTCGGGGTTGAGTTGGAGGTGGCACTTGGTTTGCATAGGAGTCGTCACACCGTTAAGTCCAAGCAATTTGAATTTCTTGATCATCTCTTGAATATACTTGGCTTGACAAATGAAAGTCCCTTCCCTCAATTGCTTTATCTCAAAGCCAAGAAAGAACTTGAGTCCACCCATCATGGACATCTCGAACTTGTCGGTCATTAGCTTGGAAAACTCATCATTGAACACACGGTTAGTAGAACCGAAGATAATGTCATCGACATATAGTTGACAAATGAAGAGTTCACCATTAACCTTTTTAGTGAAAAGAGTGGGATCGATTACCCCAACCTCAAATCCACGGTCTACCAAGAATTCTCTCAAGTGCTCGTACCATGCACGGGGGGCTTGTTTAAGGCCATAGAGAGCTTTGTCCAAGACATAGACGTGGTGAGGATGGTTGGGGTTTTCAAAACCCGGGGGTTGTTTAACATAAACAAGTTCTTGCAATGGACCATTAAGAAAAGCAGATTTTACATCCATTTGTTGCAATTTGAAACCATGGTGAGAAGCAAAAGCGATGAGAATACGTATCGGTTCGAGTCTTGCGACCGGCGCGAAAGTTTCTCCAAAATCGATGCCTTCGACTTGAGAGAATCCTTGAGCCACCAACCGCGCCTTGTTCCTCACAACGATACCATGTTCATCTTGCTTGTTCTTGAAGATCCACTGAGTGCCGATAACGTTGCGGCAATCTTTAGGCTTCTCAACTAGATGCCACACTTTGTTGCGCTCGAAGTTGTTAAGTTCTTCATGCATAGCCCCTAGCCAATCGGGATCTTCAAGAGCATCAAAGACTTTGTTGGGCTCGACCATGGAAATGTGTGCTTGATGCTCACTAAAGTGAGCTAATTGACTTCGTGTGGAGACCCTTGCTCGAATATCACAAATGACCTTGTCGAGAGATAATGCTCTAAGTTCCAAAGACTTTGCAAAGCGAGCTTGACGACGAGTTTCAATTGCCGCCCTTGTGGTGGGGACAATTTCTTGACCATCTTGATCCTTTGGATCCTCGTCTTGACCTTCTTGTGGGCCTTGATCATCATGAGAAGTCTTTTCATGAGGTGGATAAGGATGATCTTGCCCTTGAGTAGAACTTGGAGAAGTGGAGTTGGCTTCGATAATCTTGGTGGAGGAGGCATGATCTTTTTGTTGATGAAGATCTTGTTGAGATTCATCATGAGCTTCATCTTGAGAAGAAATAGCATGCCCTGGTTGAGGAGGATCTTGAGATTGTTCTTGAGGGGAATCATCATTTTCTATGGGTGAGCCACCTTGTGGTTCTTGTGATGGTGAGGTTTCCTTGATGGGAGAACTTGAATCATCTTGAACAACTTCTTCATGGACTTCAATTGGGCGTAGAAAGCCCACCCCCATCTTCTTAATAGCATCAAAAGGTTGTTCATCACCTACATTACAAACACCAACTTGCTCCACTTGGGAGCCATCATTTTCATCGAATTCCACACTACAAGACTCTATGATAATCCGGGAGGATTTATCAAAGACTCTATAAGTGTGGGACTCGCTACCATAACCGACAAAGATCCCCTCAAGAGACTTAGAGTGAAACTTACCCAACCGGACACCCTTGACTAGATAATAGCACTTACATCCAAACACTCGGAAGTAGCCAATGTTGGGTTTATTGCCGGTGAGGATCTCATATGGAGTCTTCTTGAAACCTTTGCGGAAGTAGAGGCGATTAGATGAGTGACAAGCGGTGGAAATAGCCTCCGCCCAAAAGTTGATGGGAGACTTGAACTCCGCCAACATAGATCTCGCCATATCGATGAGAGTCCGGTTCTTTCTTTCGGCAACACCATTTTGTTGAGGAGTGTAAGCAGCGGAATATTGATGACGAATGCCTTCTTCACTAAGAAAGTCGTTAAGAGTGTAGTTCTTGAATTCCGACCCATTGTCACTACGAATAACCAAAATGGGAAGGTCATATTGGCGTTGAACTTCCTTTGAGAAGTCGATGAAGACTTGTTGAGTTTCATCCTTGGTCTTGAAGAAATAGACCCAAGTATATCTTGAATAGTCATCAACAATCACGAGGCAATATTTCTTGCCACCAAGACTTATCTCCGGAATTGGTCCAAATAGGTCAACATGAAGGAGTTCCAAAATCCGGGATGACGATATGATGGTCTTGCTTGGATGAGGAATGTCATGCATCTTGCCTTCCACACAAGCTCTACAAATTCGATCCCTTGAAAAGGAAACATGATCTTTTAGTCCAAGAATGTGGCCACCCTTGTGAAGACTTTGCAAAGTACGCATGTTTACGTGAGCTAGTCGGCGATGCCAAAGCCAACCCACGTCGGCTTTTCCGAAGAGACACATGGCTTGAGAAGTGGTGGCTCCGGAGAAGTCCACCACATAGAGCTCATGCTCCACGTGTCCCACGAAAGCCACTCTTAGCGACTTGCTCCACAAGTGGACCACAATGTCCTTATCAAAGAAGGGAGAGATCCCCATCTTTGTTAAGGCACGAACCTATAACAAATTATAGCCAAGAGATTCAACAAGCATGACATTGACAAGAGAAATGTCGGGGGCAACTACCACTTTGCCAAACCCGGTTACCTTAGACCTTGATAAGTCACCAAAAGTTACGGTTACTTGATCTTCATTAGGTTTCAACTCCGTAACAAGTTCTTTGCTCCCGGTCATATGACTTGTACATCCACTATCAATTATCCAGTTTGAACCACCGGGAGCAAGATCCTACAAGAGATTAATTCTTGCATTTAGCAACCCATTGCTTCACAATGGGTACTTTATGATTAGCGACAAGAGATTTAGGAACCCAAATAGCATATGAAATAAAACCATAGTAGGGTCCAATGTAACGAGCACAAACATTCCCGTAATAATCGACATATAAAGCATAGTTAGGGTTGTTGTCCCCGGCGTGATCTTTACGAGTAGGTTTGCCCCTTGTGACATTCCTACTCGCAAGACCTTCCTTGGATTGAATGGAGTCGGCCTTCTTGGCTTGAATGGGTTTGATGCTCTTGGGAATGCCCTTCTTGGCATTCATCTTGATGGGAGGCACATATCCAAGACCTTCCTTTCCTTGTCGAGTGTGAGGCTCCACGATGGGAGTCTCAACAACTTGTTTACCTTTAAGAAGGATGATCTTGGATGTGGCGGCCTTAGTCATCTCACTCTTCAACCTAGCATTCTCCTTCACAAGATTAGCATTATCACAAGAACACTTAGAGGTAGAGATGCTAAGAGAATCAAGGTTAGTTAGCCGAGTTTGAAGTTGGGCATACGACTCTTTTAGAAGAGCATGTTCACTCTCCAAAGCTTTGTGAGCTATGACGAGCTTTTCCATGTCCTCAATGAGTCGAACATGCCCAACCGCAAATTCGGCTTTATCTTGTTGAGCCACCTTGAATTTAGCAAAGTACATATCACGATCCTTAATGAGCTTAGCATGTGAGGAGTTATGAGTTTCCTCAATAGTTTCAAGTTGCTCCTCAAGACGAGCATGAGACTCTTCAATCTCCTCAAGAGAGGACTTCAAATAAGATAGAGAAATAGCGTCTTCTCTTTCTATCTTACCCTTCTCTTCATTGAGATGCTCTAGCTCACCAATTCGAACCATGAGGGCACCAACATGTTTCTTGCTATCACCTTGCAAGTTAGTGATAAAGGAGTCGAATGCCACAAGCTCTTGCTTGATTTGAAAGCTATAGGCATCATCAAGCTCATTCATTTCATTCATGAGAGAGGAGGAGGATGAAGGTACCTCCGACGCCTTTGCCATAAGACACTTTGAGCTCTTGGTGATGGAGTTCTCATTAGGCGATGTGAATAGAGACGATGAAGAGCTTTTCGTAGTTGAAGGAGTTCTTGTCGTTGATGGAGAGATGATAGTTGTCGCGGTGGTGGCAAGGGCCGCCACTTCATTTGGGGTTTCTTCCTCCGACTCTTCATCATCGGTGGGATACTCCTCTTGAGTCAACAACATGATGCGAGGCTTCTTGTTCAAAGGCCTCTTCTTTCCATAGGCCTTCTTGGGAGGCATCTTGGTTTTGTCCTTGAGCACTAGACGTCCACCATGCTCTTCTCTTTTCTCATAAGGGCACTCGGCAACGAAATGGAACTTGTCTTGACAATTGTAACATGTCCTTGACTTGAAGGGTGAGACCCTATCGGCTTGAGGTGCATTCTTGTCAAAACGCATCTTGCCTCTTGAGGGATTGTTCCAAAAGGTGCGAGCCGCAAGAGCGAGATGGTCATTGTAAGCAATCTTGAGTGCTTCCTCGGACATGGCGGCAAAGCTTCCAAGATCATCATCATCGTTGTCTTCCTCAACGGTAGCCTTCAAAGCAAGGTTGGTTGTGCCTCTTTGCATTCCAAGAGCCCTTGCCCTTGCATCTTGAGCATTCTTAGTGGCCACCTTGTATGCGGCCATCTCTTGCATAACCTCATTAGATGTCAGGAGATGATAGTTGTGTCTTCCTTGAAGACTCTTGACGTCGGTAGGCTCACAAGCCATCATAGAGCTAACATACTTCCTTTTGATCCAAGCATCATCAATATGAGAGGCACCCACTTCTCAAAAGTTTGTGGCTATGGTCACCAATCTTTGATACATCATCTCATGGTCTTCACCATCAAGCTTGAAAAAGCCCTCGGCTTCATTGCTCAAAGAGTCATAGCGGTTCCTTCTCATGCTATCATTTCCAACGAACAACTCGGATAGACCATCCCATGTCTCCTTGGCGGTGGTGAGATGTTGAATGCGAGCCATGTCCTTGTTCCCAACCGCCTTTTGGATCATGTAGAGAGCGGTGGCATCAAGTTGAGCCTCACCACTTCTCTTCTTGTTAGGTTGGTCGGATCATGCGGCTTGTATCCAACTTGAATGATGCGCCACAACTCGATTGAAGAGCTGCAAACATGAGACTTCATCATGTATTGCCATTGAGAAAAGGTATAATCTTTAAGCAATGGGGGATCACCCCTATGAGAAACTTGCGGGTGAGGAATAATGGGATCGGGGGTATGGTATTGGGATGGGGGAGGAGTGGCGTTATAGCCTTTAGGCACTTCATCATTGGATGATGGAGTGTTTTGATGGGTTGAGGAACTACTAGCATCACCCTTCCCATCCAAAGGCAATTGCTTTCCCTTTATCAATTCGGGGTCCACATCAAGAGTAATGCCCGGAAGCACCGGAGGCTTTGTGGGCAATGCAAGAGAGGTTTCTTTAGATGTCTTGAGAGACTCAAGCATATCATGAAACTTCTTGAACTCGGTTTGTATAGACGATGTCAACTTTGTTTCCAAAGAGTTGATATCGGCCATAGTGGCACCTTTCTCTTGCATTGCCGCCAAAGTCGCGGCGTCCGTTTCGGAACCCTCTTTTGGGTCAACTTGCATTGTCCAAGGTTGGTCTCAAGCGGTGAAGCTTATAAGAGACAACCTGGCTCTGATACCAATTGAACGGCAGTTGACCACCTGAGGGGGGGGGGGGTGAATAGGTGGTGACCAATTTTTATCTCTTTTTCAGTTTTTAGGCTAGCGGAAAGTAAATTGTCTAGATGTGCAACTAGATGATACAAGTGACAAACTACAAGGAAACTAGGCAAGTACAGGAAATAAAGATGCGGTAAAGGAGAGTGGAACGAAACAACCGTAGGGACCCGAAGACCAAGGTTTTATCCCGAGTTCCACCACATAGGTGTACGTCTCGTTGGAGAGGTGTGAGCTACCACAAAGGTTTGCTCAACGCCACAAAGGCCTCATCCTATTCTCCTGTGAATTCGACCACAAAGGTGCGAATCCACACTTCCACTAAGGACTCCTTTAAGGGCGGAGAAAGTCCCGTACAAATTCGTGAGGCACACACCCACAACTGAATTGGGGGCTCTCACAACGACCACAACAGGTCACTTCCACAAAGGAATCCACAAAGGATCAAATTACACAAGGTTGAACCTAGCTATCCACAAAGGAACCCTAGATTCAGTGCCCCTCAAGAAATAGAGGGGGAAAGTCAAATCGCTTCTGTGGAGATGTAGATCGGTGGCTTCTCCCTCAGATCCCCAAGTATCAATGGATTTGAGTGGCTAGATTGAGAGATCCGGGAGAAACGAGCTTCAGCACCAATGGAGGAGAGAGAAAATCTGGAAGCTTAGGAAGCTGGAGGTAGGTGGAGGGGTATTTATACCCCTCATCAAAATTTGCCCGTTGCACAGCCGCCAGCCCGGAAATCTCCGGGTTGAGGACCGGAGATCTCCGGACCCCGGAAATTTCCGGTGCAATTTCCGGTTGAGCAAGAAACTGGATCAGTACTGGTTGGACTTCTTGACTTGGTCGAAATTCCTCTGACACTCGGAGATCTCCGGATTGGGGCTCGGAAATCTCCGAGAGGATTTCCGGCTAAAATTGTTTTGGAGTCAGTACGCATTTGAATTCAGACTTAGTGAAAAATAAGTTTGGCTCGGAAATCTCCGGTCTGTGGACCGGAAATTTCCGGGCCCCGGAAATCTCCTGACTGAATTCCTGAACAAATACCAGGTGCAATTGAAATGATATTTAGGCAACCTAAGTATTCCTCTTTGACAGTCAACCTGTAAAATAGCCTGCATGCTTCATCACAAACATTAGAATAATTTTTGTGTTGTCATTAGTCACCAAAACTTGGGAGTACATAGAATGCACTTTCACCTGGGTGGCCACAGGGCCACCACACCACATGGTGGCGCGGCAGCCAAGTGGTCGCGCCAGCACACGGTGTGGGGCCCACAGGCCCCTCACTTGCTCTCTCTCTTTCCCCTTGCCTTCCTCTCACCCGAAAAACGACTTTGCTCTAGCTCAAACCCATGTTCTTGTTGTTCTTCTCCTTTGATTTCGATCTCCATCTTCAGCCAATTTCCGCTGCTGAAATTTGGGGAATCTACTCTCCGGTATGTGACTCCTCCGAATATCCAAGTAGAATTTTGTTTAGTGGTGTATATATGGAGTATTTTGCTGATGTAGACATCTTATTTATTGAGTTTGAATGTTTTTTCTAAGTTGAAATAACTAGTTTTGATGCATGCTTAAGCCTCTAGCAAGTCACTATAGTAGTTTCCCTTCATTTAGTTGGCTAAAAATCGATTTTATGATGTTTGTTAAAAATTTCAGAAAAGTAAGATGCACAACCATGACTTTGATGACATGTTTGAGGGAGATTTCCAAACGAGGACAAGGCCTCCTAGAGCTGCCACACGTGTTAGGCAATCCTACAACGAGGAAATCCTAGCACCAACCTTTGGAGATGAGCGAGATGATGGAGTTCCAAACTCCGCATCCCGCCCATGTAATAATTTCCTTCGTGTTGTAGGTTTACTTGAGAACTTCCTAACTCTGGTGGAGAGGGTAGGCTTGACCTCATACATGATGGATGAAAGACCCCAGTACTATTGGCTCACCAAGACTTTTTCTGAGTCTTTTACTTTGAACACCAAGTCATATGGCAAAGCCATTTCTTTCAAGATATATGATAGGCCTGTTAGCTTGTCTTTGCGTGAATTTTGTGATGTGATAGGTACAACGGACGTGGGGACATCAATGAGGATTGTGGGGAACCCCGCGGAGTTGGCACAAACCTACCAAGAAGGGACCAACGAAGATACCCGCTCCGCACAACGCGACAAGATAAGGAACATCTAATTCCCAGCTATCAAGTATTTTTCTTACTACATTTCCACTAGTGTGCCTTGTAGGGAAAATACTAGTAACGTTTCTAACTTGCAGCGTGCATTCCTTAGGGGTGCACTTAAGGGTGAATTCCCACTGCCAGGGGACCCATTTTTGGAGGCATTATTGCCTCACGCATTGTTGAACGTCTGGGGCTGTATATTGATCCTAATGATACACAACTTGCTCCCTGTTATGTTGACCTTGCTGCAATGAAAGGTCATCAACTTTTTACTAACAACTCCACTTTGGAGAACACCGGGTACCACGCTGGCGCGTTCTTGAGCTCATACTATGGGGGAAAGTTTTTCAACCTACACCCGCGACACTGACGGATGGGCACATTGCGGATGAACTCCACTTAGGCCAAAAGCCTTAGCTTGGGGGGAGGTATACCGATAGCACACTCATCTACATATCATTATCATTCCGTACTTTGTATATCCATGTTTCGTTTCAGTTTTCTTTCTTTCATTTGTTCATGCTTTGTTTACTTTTCATAAACTCAAAAACACCAAAAAGATTTTTGTTATTTATGTTTCTGGTTTGTTTTCGTATCTAGTATTAATATGTTTAGTATTTATTTCAGTTCAATATTTAAAAACACAAAAATATTTTGATTTGTTGTGTGCTATTTCACGCAGGGACAGATTTCTGCTGTCTACCGTTTAATTCATAACTCTTCACAGAAAATCGGAATGACCTGAAATTTTGTGTGCATGATCCTCGGATGTGTACGCAACTTTCGTTAGTTTTAAGTTTTCTGATATGGGCATGTTAAGATCCTCGAAACAATTCGTATGTGGCTAAGTTATCGGGAATGACTGTGATGTGAGCATCACATGTGTTTGCGGAATGTTAATACTTTGCTCCGGTACTTTATTAAAAATGAGTACCTTAGTTGTTAGTAGTTTCCCTAGAGTCCCCGCTGCAAACGGGCTGGCAGGACAAAAGATGTTGTGAAATTTTCTCATTGCGAGCACGCACAACTAAATTGGAATACATGCTTATGATTATTTAATACTTGGATGTTTTATATTATTTATCTGCAAATGCCTATGCTTTGATATTACATGAATTATTTTATCCATGCAATGCCCATACATTCGTCCCTATGCCTACAATATTTTAATCATGTTGTCTACTGCAATCACAATTGATGTCTTATTTCTACTGATGCTATTATTTCACTACTGTCTCTACTATAAAACTATTGCTACTAATAATCTGTCTCGAGCAAGTCTATTCACAGGTGTAGCTGATCTGACAAATCATCTGCTAATGCTTATAAATATTCTTTGGCTCCCCTTGTGTTGAATCAATAAATTTGGGTTTTACTTCCCTCGAAGACTGTTGCGATCCCCTGTACTTGTGGGTCATCAGACCAACTCGGTGAGATTACATCAAATAAGCTCGCAAGCATGTGACAAGGTCACCAGGACATAATATCATGGACGAGTAGAAGATAGTGTTGTCGGTAACGAGATCAAGCTAGGTATCGTGATATCTATGAACGAGTCTCGGACATGCTAAGTATCGCCATGGCAAAAGGTTTAAGACTCGACGTCTAGTTTCGAACGATAAAGTTATTCGTTATCTCAGATTAATTAATTCTGGGTATCCAAGGTCCACGAATTAGTCATTGATCGGAGAGCGCGTCTCGATCATGTCTGGCGATATCTCGAACCGCTAGGGTAACAATGTAGCGTACATGCACTTAAAATATGGCAGTTACCTGTGTATAGTGCAAATCACTGGATCGATTCGTTTGCACACACAGTTTACGATGTAATATCACAACAAAGTATTAATTTTATTATATCGATGATCCAGACTTAGAAAATATTCTTTACAACTTGCATAGCATAAAGCTAGCACAGAAAGAGTAAACAACGGAAATAAATAGCAGTGAGTCTCCATCATGTTCATGTTGCCACAGGCGAAAACATGTTGGTTGTAGACTCGAAACCTTTAAACGAAACCTCACTCGTCATCTGAACAATCTGCAATAAGAAAAATATTGCAACAACGTGGGTCAGATTCTTTTAAAAAATGGAGTATGCCAAGTGATACTATGGTGGACACTTAGAGGAAAAACCCTAATAGCCTATATGCATATTTGGCTGGTGGAGTTCAAGGCTATTTTGCATAAAGACAATTTTCCTAACTCTTTGGAAAACACTTTTCTTCTATTCGAGACATCCGTGGCATGAAATCCACTTTCTCATTCTACCCTTGTTCACCCATCAAGTTTGAATTTTGAAGTTGGAATAGTGGAATCCTCCGTTGACATCCTTGATCAGCTGCTCAAATTGTCCGTACCGGGGACACGGCTAAGTACTTAGTTTTACACTCTGCAGAGGTTGTGCACGTTCATCATTGTACCCATTCTGCCCAAACTGTCCTTTACACTCTTGTAGTGATAAGGAAAAGGAGAAGAATGAGACGAGATCTTTCGGAAGCATTTCCCCTCCCACTCTGGCTTGACTGTAACATCCCAACATTTTATAATGTTGAAAATCACTAAAATTTAAAACTTTTGTTTTGATTAAAATAAAATAATAAAATACATAAGAAAACCAACTACAAAAGACTTTAAACATGACGAAAAGGTTTAATATTTCAAATATCTCAGTTTACCCTTATTTTCAAAAGTTGTTTCAAGTAAACAATTTATTATCCATTGTAATTATTAAAACCTCAATATATAATTTGACAAATGTTTTACAAACCTTCAATCCATATTCATGAAATCAATAGTTTCCTCATAAGTATATGATTCCAACCACATAGCCATAGCTATTCATAAATTAAAATAATATTTACAAATGTTCTTTTTAAACTATTTAAAACATGATCTATTTGTCAAATAGTTTTTCATTCTTACAACTAAGTTCAAACTTAGTGTTGAAATTACAACCCTATAGTTTATAAATTTAATAACTTCATATATTTTATAATAAACGGATTATCCAAATAAACATTTTGTTAGCTTAAAATGAATTCCAATTATTTTCAAAACATAAAATGACTTTCATGAATATATTTTCTATATAAAGAAATGAATTAAAACTAAAATATTTTCCAAAGTTGTTATGAAGTTTCATATGAATTATCATAATATAAAATATAATGGTGCACAAAATAATTTGAATTAAAAATGAATACATTATATTTCCCTTTTCATTTCAAATAAATGTGCATTGTTATTTAGTATTATACTAAAGCCTAAAATGAATTTAGTATTTGAAAATGAGTTTAAATAACTTGAATTAAAACATAATTGAATGTGGGTAATTTCCTAAATTTTGTTTAACCCAAATGAATTAATTAAATGCCTATTTTCAAGCATATCATAAAGGTTCAAAATTTGCATTAATCAATATTTCAAAATTATTATTTTTGAAAATTGTTCAAAACATGCCCACAACTGGTTTAACACAAGGATAATAATTTTACAAATTTTTAGAAATTTGTTTGACTCCATTTGGAGTTATAAATCAAAAGTTATAAAGGAAATAAATAAAACAGAAAAGAAAAGGAGAAAATCCTGACAGCGGGACCCACACGTCAGCGCGACGTGGTCGTCTTCCCCGCGCATCAATCACGCCCCCGACAGAGCAGAAAACGCCGGCGTTACCTCGCTTCAATTCGCGGGAATTAGGGCTGGATTCAACGCCCCCTTCGACCCCTTTTAACCCCCTCCTCCTCCGCACCATTTCCCCTCTCGTTGCTCTCTGTTTGGTGTCGTCGGGCTGTCAGAAATCCTCGCCGACAATCCGCCACTGCCGCCGGCGAGGAGCTCCATTTCCGGTGGACGTAGACCACGCCGAGCTCTCCCACCTACTCCATCCTTCGTTATTTTTCCTCGTGCGTATTTCTAACATGGTGCGGTATTTTATTTCACGCTAGGACGAGTTGCGCATCCACGACCGACGCCGTCCGTCGCCATCTCCAACTCCGGCGAAGGATTGCCGAAGAACGCAGACGCGACGAGGTCTCTGAGCTCGCCATCGACACCGCCGCCACCGGTGAGCTCCTCTCTCGGTTTCACTCCTGGCCGTTAGATCCGTTTTAGACGATCGTGATTAGATTACTTATTCCGAATCGGTACGGTTGGATGTGATCCGTTAGATCTAGATCGTGTGGACCAGATCAGATCACTTAACCACGTCAGCGATCCCAGTCAGCGGCCACGTCAGCGCACAGTCAGCGCCAGCGTGGAATTTCTTTTTCTAATTAAATTAAAATTGACAGTTTTAAAGAAAAGACCCTGCAACTTAGATCTGTTATAACTTTTTAACCCCTTATCCAAATTTGATAAATTTTATATATTTGGAAATCTCTTGACTTGTAGATTACTTTGGATCTGCCAAAATTCAAATTTGGCTTAGTTTAAAATATTCAAATTTCAAATGGAAGATTTGAGTATATTTGTCATAACTTTAGATCTATAATTCCAAAAATTGCAAATAAAATTGTTTTAGAGACTTTGGAATATTTGTAAGTTGATGCCACTGCTATAAAATATTTTTGAGTAATATTTGAATGAATTCATAGTTATATATATTTAATTTGAATAGTTTGAGTATTTTCAACATAACTATTAATAGATTTTTTTTTTGATTAAATCAAATTGCAATAAATTTAATTAAATCACCTCTGGCTATTAACACCATTTATAAAAGTTGTGTTATAAAATATAAATCACATAAAACTTTAATCTATATGTTTTTCTTTTATTATGTTTTGCAAAACTTGAAACTAATTAAATAGCAATTATAACTTTATGCATACTTTATAAATATCACAAAAATTAGTATTGTGAGTTAAAATTGCATTTCATGCATAGCATATTTTATTTTGTAGTTATATTTTCCATAAAAAAACTCCTCCCCCATTTTCTCTAAGTTAGGATTATTTTGAACTTAGCATTTTGGTAAAATGTTATACACATAGACACTTAGGATTTTCAACTTGGGGCTAGAAGACCAATGAAGGACTTAGCCAAAACAAGACTCCAGAAGAATCTCCAAGAAGTAGAAGCACTTAGAAGAAAAATCAAGAGGAAGTTCATGAAGACCAACCAGAAATATTTTCTAAGTCTTGCTCCCTCTCTTTTTCATTTCTCCTTTCTTCTCTTAGACCTCTGGAAGACTAAGTTAAATCTAAGACCAGCCTAGGTGATACAAAAACCATCAAGTCTGAAGATTATTTAAGTCTACCAAGAATTCAATCAAGACATCACCAAGGAGAATATTACAAGTCAGGAGATGAAGCCTGGAAGACCAACTACATATTTCTTCAATCTTTTCCCTCTTTCCTAATCTTGTCTTTCACTTAAGACTTAAAAAGATATTCATGGCATGACTTGCATCTCTAGTCCTTAGAAATAATTTGCATATCATACATAACATGTTTTCCTTAGAAGTTTTATGAAACTTATTTGTTCACTATGTATGTGCATGTATGTTTGATGATTGTTGTTTGTTGATTGTTGTATTGTTGTTTACTTATATTGTTTAGATTAAACGGAGAGCAAACGTTCGTTGTTGAAAAGAGTTTGTGAACAACGACAACATTCAAAGGCAAGTGGCACACCTCATAAACTTCCTATTATCTTCTATATGCATTACTTAGTATTTTTATATGCATGAGTAGGATAGTATTGCTATGCTAAACCTGCGTAGAAGTCCCTTACTCCTGTGTCTAGGCTCCTATATCATACTTAGTAGATGTATTGATGCTATGCAATTGATGAAAAGTTTTACAAAATGTTAAGTGACTACTCAGGGCTGTGCTCATGGTTGTCGTCGCCTAGGATGAATGTCTATTCTACTCAGGGCCGTGAGCATGGTGATTTTTACCTGAGAGTGCACATCCACTAAGTTAATGAAACTCCTGGGTGGATTGGTTGTATGGCGGCGAAGTTGAGTGGCTGCTCAGGTCCATTTCTATGGTTCCTGGAGTATGTGCACTTGTGGATGGCCACCCAGAGAACAGAGGAATCTGAAGAACTCCGAGTGACGATTGCTTCCCGTGCAACCTTTTGACAATGGGCTCTGTCTAGAATAATTAAGTTGTGAGGGTGCAACCTGTCAGCTTGACAAGCAGATGAAGGGGGATGATAGGTGGAACGGGTCTTGCTAGTATGGTTGCATTCTTCTTCTGAAAGTTCTTGTCTCAATTCTCTCCTTTCCATAATACACTCCGCGTGTATAGGATTTCTCGGACAAATTGAGTCTAAAGGTGAAAGTGCACAACCTCTGCAGAGTGTAAAACTAAGTACTTAGCCGTGTCCCCGGTACAGACAATTTGAGCAGCTGATCACGGACGTCAACGGAGGATTCCACCATTTCAACTTCAGAAATAAAACTTGATGGGTGAACAAGGGAAGATGAGATTTATGGTTTTCATTCCATACTTGTCTTGATTTGAAGAAAGAGTTTTCCAAAGAGATAGGAAAAATTGGCTTTATGCAAAATAGCCTTGAACTCCCCCAGCCAAATATGCATATAGGTTATAGAGTTATTCCATTAAGTGTCCACCACAGTGTCACTTGCCAGACTCCATTTTTAATGGAATCTGACCCACGTTGTTGCAATATTTTTCTTATTGCAGATTGTTCAGATGACGAGTGAGGTTTCGTTTATAGGTTTCGAGTCTACAACCAACATGTTTTCGCCTGTGGCAGCATGAAAGTGATAGAGACTCACTGCTATTGTATTTCCGCTGTGTACTTTTTCAATGCTAGCTTTATGCTATGCAACTTGTATCAAATATTTTGTAATTCTGGATCATCGATGTAATAAAATTGACGCTTTGTTGTGATATTACATCGTAAACTGTGTGTGCAAATGATTCGATCCAGGGATTTGCACTATACACAGGTATCTGCCTTATTTAAAGTGCAGGTACGCTACAAATGGTATCAGAGCACTGTGTTGCCTGTAGGTTCGAAAACCTAGGTTTGGATTGAAATAGGATTTGACCATAGGATTGAAAATTTATTTTATTCACTTTTCTAAAAACAAAACTTTTCGTTTTATCTTCCTCATACTCTCATCTACTATCAACCTTCTGAAAACATCTTATCTTTTTCTAGATAACCATGTTCTTGTAGTCTAAGTCTGATTCTGCTGCCTCATATGGAAGAGCTACGATTAATCATGAAGTTCTACATGCATGGAAGACCACTGAAGAACCAGGATTCGACCAACACTTCGAAGATATCCATAAAAGTTGAACAAGAACTTGAAGCACTTGCGAAGGAGGTAGATTTGACCACCACCTAAATAGAATGACGATATCGTGTTAGTGTATTGATCATATCAACTTGGCTATATGACAATACTAGATTGTTTGTTTGTTGTGAACCTTGTTGCTTGATGTTTGTTAGATATTGATTGATTTTGTTATAGATTGGTTGCCTTGTTTTGTTTTATTCAACTAGGATTCCTCCATAGTAAAAATAATTCAACCCATTGCTTTCTAAACCAAACAGATGTCTCACCCCAATACCAACTCCAATGATTTGCATACAACTATGCGACTACTACTAGAGAACCAGAGTCAGCTGTGGAAGTTGATCAATGACCAACTGCCTAAGATTGATCAAAACCATAGTGATTTTAAAGAGAACCTTATGACCAAACTAAAGGCATGCAAAACTTGTGGAGAGATAGGACATACGTCCAAAGAATGTACTGATGAGTGGCCCCATGGTCATACAAGACATCCAGTTAGGGAATGCCCCACAAGTCAGATTTCTTTCTTTTTGTGTGAAGCAACAAATCACGTTCCAACGCAGTATCAAGTCTACCTCGTGGTGCAAGAAGTCAGTCAGCAAGCCAAAAAGGAGATGCAACAAAATCTCATGAAGCATGTGGAAGTACAAGAAAACAAGGAGGAACACAAAAGAGATACTAGCCATATAACATGTTTTACCTGTGGAGAACTAGGACATTATTCATGGGACTGCAAAGAGAAAAGGATTGGTCAAGATACTGAACAAAATCTTCATCAAAATGAGATTGTGGATCATACTAAGGTGAAAAATGAAATAAGAGTAAGGTCACTTCCGAAGATATCTAAAAGTACCTCCAAGTGTTGCTATAAGTGTGAAGGAGATCACCTAGCTCGAAATTGTCACATCAACCGAGACTGGACTTCTTTAATTGAGATAGAATATAGCAAACAAGATTTGGAAGAACTGTTAGCCCTGGAAACACCAAAGAAGAAGAAGAACTTAAGTGACGTAATTTGCTACAAATGTAAGGACAAGGGACATTATGCCAATAAGTTCCCAGTAAAGATGAAGGAGAATTGCCTTATCCGCTCGCACAAGAAGATCACCTGTCCCGTGACATGCCGCAGATGCCCTGAGAGGAAGAAGGATAAATCTCTCCAAGGACAGAGTGGAAAACGTGAGTGCTAAAATTTCTGTATCCACCACATGTCATTGTATTTTGAATACATGTACGCTCTACATCAGAGAAATAAACCAGATTAAACAAAGTTTCTAGACTGACCACAAAAATTTCTTTTAAGGGTGGTAGCCACCTAGATAATTCAAACCCAGTCGCTTAAACCCGGAGATCTCAAACTATCTTTCTATCCTCCTAATCAGAAAAATCATTCGCGACCAAGTATTCAAGTTTCCATGTCAGAAATTTCATTTCTCAAAACATCTCGAGCTATCAGAATCATTTCAAGCATTTGCTTTGTCTTTTTAGCTTCTTCGAATCTCGAGGACGAGATTCCTTTTAAGGGTGGTAGTCTGTAACATCCCAACATTTTATAATGTTGAAAATCACTAAAATTTAAAACTTTTGTTTTGATTAAAATAAAATAATAAAATACATAAGAAAACCAACTACAAAAGACTTTAAACATGATGAAAAGGTTTAATATTTCAAATATCTCAGTTTAACCTTATTTTCAAAAGTTGTTTCAAGTAAACAATTTATTATCCATTGTAATTATTAAAACCTCAATATCTAATTTGACAAATGTTTTACAAACCTTCAAACCATATTCATGAAATCAATAGTTTCCTCATAAGTATATGATTCCAACCACATAGCCATAGCTATTCATAAATTAAAATAATATTTACAAGTGTTCTTTTTAAACTATTTAAAACATGATCTATTTGTCAAATAGTTTTTCATTCTTACAACTAAGTTCAAACTTAGTGTTGAAATTACAACCCTATAGTTTATAACTTTAATAACTTCATATATTTTATAATAAACGGATTATCCAAATAAACATTTCATTAGCTTAAAATGAATTCCAATTATTTTCAAAACATAAAATGACTTTCATGAATATATTTTCTATATAAAGAAATGAATTAAAACTAAAATATTTTCCAAAGTTGTTATGAAGTTTCATATGAATTATCATAATATAAAATATAATGGTGCACAAAATAATTTGAATTAAAAATGAATACATTATATTTCCCTTTTCATTTCAAATAAATGTGCATTGTTATTTAGTATTATACTAAAGCCTAAAATGAATTTAGTATTTGAAAATGAGTTTAAATAACTTGAATTCAAACATAATTGAATGTGGGTAATTTCCTAAATTTTGTTTAACCCAAATGAATTAATTAAATGCCTATTTTCAAACATATCATAAAGTGTCAAAATTTGCATTAATCAATATTTCAAAATTATTATTTTTGAAAATTGTTCAAAACATGCCCACAACTGGTTTAACACAAGGATAATAATTTTACAAATTTTTAGAAATTTGTTTGACTTCATTTGGAGTTATAAATCAAAAGTTATAAAGGAAATAAATAAAACAGAAAAGAAAAGGAGAAAATCCTGACAGCGGGACCCGCACGTCAACGCGACGTGGTCGTCTTCCCCGCGCATCAATCACGTCCCCGACAGAGCAGAAAACGCCGGCGTTACCTCGCTTCAATTCGCGGGAATTAGGGCTGGATTCAACGCCCCCTTCGACCCCTTTTAACCCCCTCCTCCTCCGCACCATTTCCCCTCTTGTTGCTCTCTGTTTCGTGCCGTCGGGCTGTCAGAAATCCTCGCCGACCATCCGCCACTGCCGCCGGCGAGGAGCTCCATTTCCGGTGGACGTAGACCACGCCGAGCTCTCCCACCTACTCCATCCTTCGTTATTCTTCCTCGTGCGTATTTCTAACATGGTGCGGTATTTTATTTCACGCTAGGACGAGTTGCGCATCCACGACCAACGCCGTCCGTCGCCATCTCCAACTCCGGCGAAGGATTGCCGAAGAACGCAGACGCGACGAGGTCTCCGAGCTCGCCATCGACACCGCCTCGCCACCCTACTCGCTTCGGTATAGTTTGCTCGTCCCGAGACCCCCTAGAGCGCGTAGAACGCGAATGCCGAGCCGTCGCCACCGCGCTCCGGTGACCTAGCGCCGCCACCGGTGAGCTCCTCTCTCGGTTTCACTCCTGGCCGTTAGATCCGTTTTAGACGACCGTGATTAGATTACTTATTCCGAATCGGTACGGTTGGATGTGATCCGTTAGATCTAGATCGTGTGGACCAGATCAGATCACTTAACCACGTCAGCGATCCCAGTCAGCGGCCACGTCAGCGCACAGTCAGCGCCAGCGTGGAATTTCTTTTTCTAATTAAATTAAAATTGGCAGTTTTAAAGAAAAGACCCTGCAACTTAGATCTGTTATAACTTTTTAACCCCTTATCCAAATTTGATAAATTTTATATATTTGGAAATCTCTTGACTTGTAGATTACTTTGGATCTGCAAAAATTCAAATTTGGCTTAGTTTAAAATATTCAAATTTCAAATGGAAGATTTGAGTATATTTGTCATAACTTTAGATCTATAATTCCAAAAATTGCAAATAAAATTGTTTTAGAGACTTTGGAATATTTGTAAGTTGATGCCACTGCTATAAAATATTTTTGAGTAATATTTGAATGAATTCATAGTTATATATATTTAATTTGAATAGTTTGAGTATTTTCAACATAACTATTAATAGAATTTTTTTTTGATTAAATCAAATTGCAATAAATTTAATTAAATCACCTCTGGCTATTAACACCATTTATAAAAGTTGTGTTATAAAATATAAATCACATAAAACTTTAATCTATATGTTTTTCTTTTATTATGTTTTGCAAAACTTGAAACTAATTAAATAGCAATTATAACTTTATGCATACTTTATAAATATCACAAAAATTAGTATTGTGAGTTAAAATTGCATTTCATGCATAGCATATTTTATTTTGTAGTTATATTTTCCATAAGAAAACTCCTCCCCCATTTTCTCTAAGTTAGGATTATTTTCAACTTAGCATTTTGGTAAAATGTTATACACATAGACACTTAGGATTTTCAACTTGGGGCTAGAAGACCAATGAAGGACTTAGCCAAAACAAGACTCCAGAAGAATCTCCAAGAAGTAGAAGCACTTAGAAGAAAAATCAAGAGGAAGTTCATGAAGACCAACCAGAAATATTTTCTAAGTCTTGCTCCCTCTCTTTTTCATTTCTCCTTTCTTCTCTTAGACCTCTTGAAGACTAAGTTAAATCTAAGACCAGCCTAGGTGATACAAAAACCATCAAGTCTGAAGATTATTTAAGTCTACCAAGAATTCAATCAAGACATCGCCAAGGAGAATATTACAAGTCTGGAGATGAAGCCTGGAAGACCAACTACATCTTTCTTCTATCTTTTCCCTCTTTCCTAATCTTGTCTTTCACTTAAGACTTAAAAAGATTTTCATGGCATGACTTGCATCTCTAGTCCTTAGAAATAATTTGCATATCATACATAACATGTTTTCCTTAGAAGTTTTATGAAACTTATTTGTTCACTATGTATGTGCATGTATGTTTGATGATTGTTGTTTGTTGATTGTTGTATTGTTGTTTACTTATATTGTTTAGATTAAACGGAGAGCAAACGTTCGTTGTTGAAAAGAGTTTGTGAACAACGACAACATTCAAAGGCAAGTGGCACACCTCATAAACTTCCTATTATCTTCTATATGCATTACTTAGTATTTTTATATGCATGAGTAGGATAGTATTGCTATGCTAAACCTGCGTAGAAGTCCCTTACTCCTGTGTCTAGGCTCCTATATCATACTTAGTAGATGTATTGATGTTATGCAATTGATGAAAAGTTTTACAAAATGTTAAGTGACTACTCAGGGCTGTGCTCATGGTTGTCGTCGCCTAGGATGAATGTCTATTCTACTCAGGGCCGTGAGCATGGTGATTTTTACCTGAGAGTGCACATCCACTAAGTTAATGAAACTCCTGGGTGGATTGGTTGTATGGCGGCGAAGTTGAGTGGCTGCTCAGGTCCATTTCTATGGTTCCTGGAGTATGTGCACTTGTGGATGGCCACCCAGAGAACAGAGGAATCTGAAGAACTCCGAGTGACGATTGCTTCCCGTGCAACCTTTTGACAATGGGCTCTGTCTAGAATAATTAAGTTGTGAGGGTGCAACCTGTCAGCTTGACAAGCAGATGAAGGGGGATGATAGGTGGAACGGGTCTTGCTAGTATGGTTGCATTCTTCTTCTGAAAGTTCTTGTCTCAATTCTCTCCTTTCCATAATACACTCCGCGTGTATAGGATTTCTCGGAAAAATTGAGTCTAAAGGTGAAAGTGCACAACCTCTGCAGAGTGTAAAACTAAGTACTTAGCCATGTCCCCGGTATGGACAATTTGAGCAGCTGATCACGGACGTCAACGGAGGATTCCACCATTTCAACTTCAGAAATAAAACTTGATGGGTGAACAAGGGAAGATGAGATTTATGGTTTTCATGCCATACTTGTCTTGATTTGAAGAAAGAGTTTTCCAAAGAGATAGGAAAAATTGGCTTTATGCAAAATAGCCTTGAACTCCACCAGCCAAATATGCATATAGGTTATAGAGTTATTCCATTAAGTGTCCACCATAGTGTCACTTGCCAGACTCCATTTTTAATGGAATCTGACCCACGTTGTTGCAATATTTTTCTTATTGCAGATTGTTCAGATGACGAGTGAGGTTTCGTTTATAGGTTTCGAGTCTACAACCAACATGTTTTCGCCTGTGGCAGCATGAAAGTGATAGAGACTCACTGCTATTGTATTTCCGCTGTGTACTTTTTCAATGCTAGCTTTATGCTATGCAACTTGTATCAAATATTTTGTAATTCTGGATCATCGATGTAATAAAATTGACGCTTTGTTGTGATATTACATCGTAAACTGTGTGTGCAAAAGATTCGATCCAGTGATTTGCACTATACACAGGTATCTGCCTTATTTAAAGTGCAGGTACGCTACATTGACCCTTTCCACCTAACACCCTCTACATATGCTTGTCAAGCCCGGGCGATTCTACGCAACTTAGTTGATCAAGCCAGAGCCCATTGGCAATTGCTGCACTGAAAGCAATCTTCCCTCGGAGTTCTACAGATCCCTTTCTTCCTAGGTGGCTATCCACAAGTGTACTCTCAGGTGAAAACCACCATGCTCACGGCCCTAAGTATAGTAGAAACTACCTTAGGCGAAGACAACCACGAGCACAGCCTTGAGTAGCCACTCAACATAAACCATTCAACCGATCCACCCAGGTGTTTCATTCTTAACTTAGTAGAATTTAACTTTTCACAAAACAACATTTGCATAACATCAATATTTCTACTAAGTATTATATAGGTACCTAGACACAAAGGAGTAGGGAAATTTAAACATGGCTTTCGTGGCAATACTATCCTACACATGCTTATAGCAAAATACTCTACTCATGCATAGAAAAATATTAGGAAGTTTATGAGGTGTGCCACTTGCCTTTGGAAGTTGTCGGTGCTCACAACTCTTTTCAACGTAACTCGGAGCTCTCCGTTCAATCTAAATATTATAGGCAAACAACAATACAACAATCAACATTAAACACAACAACAAACACATACAAACACATACATAATGAAAAAACAAGTTTCATAAAGTTCTAAGGAAAATATGTCTGTGCAAAATATTTCTAAGGACTAGAGATGCATGTCATGCCATGAAAATCTTCTTAGTTAATGCAAGGAAAATATGTTGGTAAAAAATGCCTAAGGACTAAGGTCATAGGTTGGACAAAATACTTTGCTATATATCATCTTGAATAAGCACCCTAATGGCTTAGTCATGATGTGCATAAATACTTAGAGAAAATACGAAGTCTACTCTTCAAGGTGATCAACAATTATTAACAACTCTTTGTAAATTGGATATTCACTATATTGAGAGAGACGGACACCCGGCCAGCCACTTAAGTTGTGGAACAGGTCTCATGTACGTGGACATGTAAGGTTAGTCTCCATGCCGCTTCATCTCACTATGCCGCTAAGATCCAATCATACTTCAAAGATGGTAATAACATGATCGTTTATGTCTAAAGTGTAAGACAAAATTAGGAAAGAGGGAAAAGATAGAAAGAAATATGTAGTTGGTCTTCCAGGCTTCATCTCCAGACTTGTAACTTTCTCCTTGGTGATGTCTTGATTGAATTTTTGTTAGACTTTGATAAATCTTCAGACTTGATGATTCTTGTATCAAGGGGGTTGGTCTTAGTCATCATGAAGTCTCGGAGAAGAAGAAAAGAAAGACAGAAAGACTTAGAGAATAAAGGGGGTTGGTCTTCTTGTACTTCCTCTTAATTTTTCTTCTAAGTGCTTCTACTTCTTGGAGATGCTTCCAGAGTCTGTTTTCTTCTAAGTCCTTCATTGGCCTTCTAGCTCCATGTTGAAAATCCTAAGTGTCTAAGTGCATAGCACTTTACCAAAATACTAAGTGGAAAATAATCCTAACTTAGAGTAAATAATGAAGAGGTTTTCCAAGGAGAAGTATATCTATATGAGAAAATATGTTATGCATGCAATGCACTTTTTAATCATAAGAAACATCATACTAATTTTTGTGATATTATAAAGTATGCATGAGGCTATAAATGCAATTTAATTAATTTCTATATTATAAACAATGCTAATAGACAGAGGGGATTTAAATAAATTTATAGCAATCGGATTTGATCAAAAATAATGTTTCTATCAAAAGTTATGTCAAAATTACTCAAACTATTCAAATTAAACATATAACTATTAAATCATCAAAATAATACTCAAAAATATTTTATAACAGAGGCATCATATTACACATATTCTAAGGTTTCCAAAACAATTTTATTTACAAATTTTGGACTTATAGATTTAAAGATATGACAAATTTATTCAAACTCTAAATTTGAAATTTGAATCTATTTAAACTAAGTTAAAGCAGAAAACTAACAGTGCTAAAATAATCTACAAGTCAAGGGCTTTCCAAGGATATATAATTTGTCTAATTTGGATATCTGGTTAAAAAGTTATAACAATTTTAATACGTAGGGGCTTTTCTGTAAAACTGCCAATTAAACTAAATAGGAAAATTGATTTCTCACGTGGCTGCTGACTGGGCATTGACTGGGATCAGACTAGGCGCTGACTAGGCCTCCACATGGCACAATCGTACTGGCTGGTACCGGTTCAACGCTAGATCTAATATGGGCCGCTCGTTTCAGATCCGACGGACCAAAGGCCAGGACCATACCTTGGCGGCGCTTCTCGCCGGAGAAGAAGGTGACGGCGACTCGGTCTTGGACAAAGATGGTGCTACGGAGGTCTCCCGGCCTCGCGAAGTCGACGACGACGTGCGGCGAGTTGAGGGGAAGACGGAGGAGGCGTCCACGTCGAGCTACGTTTCCTCGAGCGATGCAGATTCATGGAGGGAGGTGAGGCGTTGCTCCGGCGGCTTCGGTCTTGCACGGTGTGCCCAAATCCCTGCACGAAAAATTCGAACACGGGCCTTTGGGGATGCGCAAGAAGCAAAGAAGGAGCAAGGGAGTAGATAGAGGGCCGGATATGTCCTGTACTCACCGGAATCGAAGAAGGATGGTGGCGGCGGTGTGCAACTCCGGCGAGCAAATTCGCGATCCTACGCCGTTTCGGAGAGGGCTTTTGGGGGGGGAAGAAGGAGGAGGACGAGGGCTATCTATAGGAAGAAACGGGGTGAAGTTTGGTGGAGTAAATCTCCCGCAATCAATTGTAGAAGAAACGCACGCGAGGCAGTTTTCGGGCGTAATTTCGCGTTGCTGGAGATTGAAGACGAGCTGACGTCATCGCTGACGTCGGCGATTTTTCTTTTTCTGAAATTTCTTATTTCTTTCATAACTTTTGCTTTAAGACTCTAAATCAAGTCAAATAAATTTCTAATTTTTTTTAAAAACAATATCTTTGTGTTAAACTAGTTGTCGGCATGTTTTGAAACACTTTTCAAAATCAAAATTTTGAAATATTGATTAAATGTAAATTTGACACTTTATGTCAAATTTGAAAACATGGTTTAAATAAAAAATAGGCTAAATAAATTTTATAAAATTATAATAATTATATAAGTTTTGAAATCAAGTTATTTAAACTCATATTCCAATATTAAATCATTTTTACCTTTAGTAGAATATTAAATAACATATTACAACTATTTGAAATGAAAAGGGAAAATATAATGTATTCATTTTTAATTCAAAATACTGTGTGCACCATTAAGTTTTATATTATGATAAATCATTTGAAAACTCCATAAAAAACCTTTGGAAAATATTGTAGGCTTATTTCATTTATTATATTGAATATAATCATGAAAATCATTTAACAAATAGACTATGTTTTAAATGGGTTCAAAACATTTTGTAATGTGGCATATTTTAGATAATTAGGCACTTTGAAATATGGTTTTTAGGGTTGTGAATAGTAAGGCTAGATGCTTATAATAAAATAGTTAGAAAGAACTTTTTTTACTTGAAAATAGTTTCGACAGTTTGTAAATCATTTGTCAAATTACATATTCAGATTTCAAGAAATACAATGGATGTTAAAATGTATAAATAGAAACAACTTTTGAAAATAATGATTAATTGAGATATTTGAAATATTAAACTTTTTCAAGATGCTTGAAGTCTTTTATAGTTGGTTTTCTTATGCATTTAATGTTTTATTTTAATCAAAACCAAAAGTTTCAAATTTTATTGATTTTCAAACACTTCAAAATGTTGGGATGTTACAGACTACCACCCTTAAAAGGAATCTCGTCCTCGAGATTCAGAGAGACTAGAAAGAAAAGCAAATGCTTGGAATGATTCTGATAGCTCGAGAGGTTTTGAGAAATGTAATTTCCGACATGGAAACTTGAAAACTGGCAGGGGATGATTTTTCTGATTCGGGAGGCAAGAAAGAAAGATGGTTTGGGATCTCTGGGTTTAAGCAGTTAGGTTTGAATTATCTGGGTGGCTACCACCCTTCAAAGAAAAGTTTTGTTGATAGTTAAACATTCTAACTCATACAAGAATATTAAGACATTTTATTACAAACAACATCTAACAAACATCAAGCAACAAGGTTCAAACAGAAATAAACACATATGTGACAAAATTTCAAACTACTTTTGAGAAATCGAACTAATCGTTTATCGAACGAAACACACCAACGTCATGGAAAGACACAATTGATAGTTGAAAGGACATGTCCCTTATTAAGATTTTGGTTAAGATGACACTCGAGTTAGTGATGACTAATGCTATCTCTAAAGTGTATTCTCAGGTTTTAGTACGCTCGTATGATGATGGTTGGAGATTGGAGGCCCCTTATTTTTGGATGATCAAGTGACGGTGTTATTTATATCTTTCTCTATTTACTTCTTGAGTCAATAGGATCACCGCACTATTAAGAGGGGTAACTTGTTGTTTTCATTGGGGATGAACTCTTGCAACTCTATTTCATATCACTTTCCATACACCTCCTAAAGCCTCCACAAAATAGGAGAAAGCTTAATATACTTGTCTCTTGAAATATTGGCCATGTTCAGAAAACTGGCCATCCGGTATGGAATCCGGTATATACCGGATCTGGTACCGGATGGGCCCGGAATCAATTCCGAGTGCAAACCGGGCAAGTCCAGGGACTAGCCGGTTAGCACTCCAGAATTCATTCTGGACCCATCCGGTACACAGTCCGGTGCAAACCGGAATCCATACCGGGTGGACCAGATTTTCTGCATAACAGCCAGATTTTAATGGACAAGTATATAAGCCCACCTCTTCTTCTCCAAGAGGTAAGTCAACCATTCCCAAACACAAAAAAGGCTAATCTCTCTCTCCTCCATTGTTGTTGACTCCAAAAGCTTCAAGATCTCTCTAGCCCTCCACTCAAACTCAAATCCCTTTGGTGAAAACCAAGAGGAGGTCTAGATCTTTGAATCCACCAAGCCAAAAGTGATTCCCCCTTGAGTTCATCAAGTTGCTTGTTACTCTTGGGTTTTGTTGAAACCCTAGGCGGCTAGGGTCGCCCGGAAGCTTCCGGGTTTTGGTTCTTGCTTCGGGAAAGTTTGTAAAGGTTCGGAGGCTGCCTCAAGGCCTACCAATAGTGGATTGAGCTCTTTCTTCGTGGAATAGGCTCAAGGAGAAGAAGGTGAGCCTTCGTGGCGCTCGGGTGTCCTTCGTGGTATCCCGCATCTCTCCAACGTGACGTACTTCTCTCTCAATAGAAGGAACACGGGTTATATCTTCGTCTCCGCGTGCCTCGGTTATTTCTATCCGAGCTCTTTCACTATTGTTGATTTATTTGTGATAGCCTTCGTGCTTGAAGTATTGTATTGCATCATATTGGTTGTTTCATCTAGTTGTTAGGCACATCTTATTTATCCACATAGCCTAAAACTTGTGAAAAGAAAAGTAAAATTTGTAGAAACCTATTCACCCCCCCCTGTAGGTTACCATCTCGATCCATTAAATTGGTATCAGAGCCGAGGTCTCTTTTTAAGGGCTTCACCGCCTTAAGAGCGAGAGGGATTATCCTTCTGAAGAGGAGTTAGCAAGGAAAGCCGAGGAGGACAAGTGGGCCTCCCGTGAAGCTGACCTTCAAAAAACTATTGAGGATCGTGTGAACAAGAACTTTGAATTATACGTGGCTAATGAAGTTGAGAAGCGTTTGGCCGCCATATCTCTTTTCCCAACACTAGCACTAGTGGCGATGGAAAGGATAAGGTGGAGAGCGCTCCCTCAACCAAACTTAGCCCCGCATACGGCGCCGTTGGTCACACGTATCCTCTCCCTCCTATCTCATTGCCAAACAAGATTAATGGTGGTGCCCCACCCATGTATGATGGAACTCACTTTTCCTTTTGGAAATCTTCTATGGAATCTTATCTTCGCAGTATGTGCGAGGAGCTTTGGGACATTGTTGAGCAAGGCTTTGTGCCCATGGATGCAAATAGCTTGACACGTAATGAACGGGTACTTCGACAACTCAATTCCACGGCCCGTGACAAGATTCGGTGTGCTCTTCCAAAAAGTCTCTACAATCAAGTCCACCGCATTGAGTCCGTCAAGGAGTTGTGGGATAGAGTTGTGATTCTTCAAGAAGGAACATCCATCACCCAAAAGACCAACTATGAATATGCCAAGAGGGAGATGGATTTGTTTGTGATCAAGGATGGTGAGAACCTTAGAGATGCCTACTCAAGACTTGACGTTCTTCGCATAAAGATCCAAGGTCTTGGGTGTGACAAGTACAATGATGGGTTTGATGTGAATGATGAGTTTATCAAGAACAAGATTTGTCAAATAATTGCTCCTGATGACAAGCAAATGGCTCTCATGATGCAAGTCTTGGATGCCAAGAAGGCTATGTCTCCGGATGACCTTATCTCCTTCTTCATTGCCAACCAAACTATGGTTGATCAAGGAAACCAAACAAGACAACTTGTCCGCGCCATGAACTCTCCCAACCTTGCTTTGAAGGCCAAGGCGACTCGTGTTGTTGAGTAAGAATATGAAGAAGAAGTTGAGCTTGAAGAGATGACTTCAACGAGTGAGCTACCGGTGGATCTTGTCTTCTTTGCTAGGAAGTGGGGCAAGAACTTCATGAACAAGAATGAAAGCCTCCCAAAGAACACAAGGAGGAATTGCTACAATTGTGATTAACCGGGTCATTTCTTCGAAAGGTGTCCCTATGAGAAAAGAGAATACAAGCCTAAGTATGACAAGGAGGCAAGGAAAGAAGCTCCTCCCCAACCCCATCAACAAGAGAAGAGAAGGCAAAGCTTTTAATGGGGACGAGTACATGTCCGATGATGAGGAGAAAGAGGAAGATGCACAAGTTGGAGTAGCCGGACTAGCTCATGCTAAGCCCGGCTCCTTATTCACATATGACTATACCAAGGACTACGCATCTCCCTCCAAGAAGTGTCTCATGGCAAGATTGACAAAGGGGGACGAGGATGATCAAGATGAAGTAGCCAAGTTGGAGCGTGGACTTGGGTCCTCTCTCCCCTACGACTACACCAAAGACGACACCTCTACCTCCAAGAAGAAATCCCAAAAATGCTGGCAAAGGGACCAAAGGTGCCTACTCCTTCAAATGCTCCCATCTTTAATGCTAAGCCACCTTTATCTTCTCATGAGTTAGGCAATATTGATGAGGATGGAAATGCTAGGATGCTTGCTTTGCATAAAGTTATGTGCTCCCTACGTGGTGATGCTTTATCGCAATTCGAGTACTTAATGGACAACGTCTCTTCACGTGACGATACCATTGAGGAACTTGAATCCCATATTGATGATGGGAGACGGAGATTCAATCTTCTTAAGCAAGAGCTCACTAATGAAAAACATAACTGTTTTACTCTATCTCAACAATTGGAAACTTATAAGATTGACAAAGCTAAAGATGTTGATTCAATTGATAGGGCACTTGAAATGTCTCAAGTACTTGATGCTTCTAAAAAGAAACTTGAGGTTGCTCATGCCTCTATCACTAAGGATCTTGAACACCTTTAGAATGCCCATAAGCTTATCAAGGATGAGTTCATGAAACTTGAGGAGAAGTATGATCAACTTCGAGCTAGTTATGATAAGTCTCTTGGTTCTTCAAGTGCTCCCATTATTGTTGAAAATATTGCTAGTACTTCTAACCTCTTGAATGGTCAAGTCTCACTTGTTGAGAAAAATAAGAAGTTGAAGGTGCAACTCAAGAAGGAATGTCTTATATCTAGTTAAGGTGAGAAGACTCTAAATGAGATTCTTGCTAAACACAAGATGAGAGCTCCACATCAAGGACTTGGTTACACCACAATGAAGAATGGTAAGGAGAAGGCCAATCCTTTGAAGAATGTTAACTTTGTGCGTGAAGGACACAAGGAGGTTGACAAATGCAAGAAAGTGGTGGTTGAAGAAAGTGTCTATAAGGAAAATTCTAACCAACTTTCCGCGTAAGAGGGGATGTTTATGCTAAATTTATTGGTCCCCGCAATGCTTTTAGATGGTACTCGATTTGGGTACCAAAATCTCTTGTTTCTAATGCCAAGGAACCCATTTCTAAATGGGTTCCTAAATCCAAGAATTGATTGTGTGTAGGGATATCTCTCCGGTGGCCCTAAATGGGTGTTTGATAGTGGATGCACTCACCGGGTCATCTCTCCGATGACCGGAGAAAAGGAGTTGCTTGAGCGTTTCATCGATGATGTCAACCGCACCTCCTACATCACTTTTGGAGATAATAAAAAGCAAAAGGTATTGGGATACGGCAAGGTGGCAATCACGAAAGACGTGTCTCTCGAGAATGTCATGTTTGTTGAATCCCTTGGTTACAACTTACTTTCCATCAACAATCTTACAAACATTGGTTATGATTGCTATTTTACTAAAGATAAGGTGATGGTCTTTAGGAGTGATAATCTCAAATTTGTTTTTGTTGGGCATATTGAGGACGGTCTTTATGTGGCTGATTTCTCGCAAGAGAACCCCTCTTTCTCACTATGCCTAATGGCCAAGGTTGACAAGGGTTGGCTTTGGCATCGCCGGCTAGGCCATGTCAACATGAGAAATCTTAAATTACTCCTAAAAGATGATCACGTTATTGTACTAACCGATGTTGACTTTGAAAGAGATCGTGTGTGTAGTGCATGCATAGACGGGAAGCAAAAGGGCAAGGCTCACCTCTCCAGGAGCATCGTCACCACATTTAGGCCATTGGAGCTCCTTCATTTGGATCTCTTTGGGCCTTCCAACTATGATACTCTTGGCGGGAAGAAGTTTGGTCTTGTGATCGTGGATGACTACTCAAGGTACACTTGGGTATTTCTCCTAAAGTCCAAGGATGAGACCCAAAAATGCTTCATCAACTTTGCCACTCAAGCTCAACGTCAATATGATGAGAAGATCAAGGCAATTCGAACCGACAATGGCACCGTAAATAACTACACCATGCAAGATTTTGTTGATTGGGAAGGTATCAAGCATCAATACTCTTCACCTTACACACCCCAACAAAATGGTGTTGTGGAGAGGAAGAACCGGACAATCATTGAGATGGCAATAACTATGTTGAATGAATTCAATTCACCCTACAACTTTTGGGGTGAAGCCATCGCCACCGCCGTTCATGCTACAAACCGGCTCTTCCTCCACTCCTTCCACAACAAGACTGCCTACGAGCTTCTCACCGGGAACAAGCCCAACGTCAAGTACTTCCGGGTCTTTGGATGCAAATGCTTCGTCAAGAACAAGAAAGAGAGCCTTCGTAAATTCGAATCTAGAACTATTGAGGGTATTTTTGTTGGATATGCATCGGATTCCCACGCCTATAGATTCTACAATAGTTCCTCGGGAAGGATTGAAGAATCTTGTGATGTGGATTTTGATGAGAATAATGGCTCCCAAAAGGAGCAAGTTGTTTCACGTGATGTAGGTGATGAAGATCCTTCTCAAGTCATTAAGGCAATGGGCGTTGGGCACATCTTGCCTCATGAGACTCATCAAGCTCAAAATCAAGATCAAGCATTTAATGAAGAAGGACCAAGCTCAACCCCCATGGAGAATGAATCAACTCAAGTGGAGCCTAGCTCAACTCAAGAAGAGTCAAACTCAACACAAGAAGAGCCACCAACTACACCACAAGTTCAACAAGAATCTCACGAAGAGAATCATGTCCAAGATCAAACACCAAGTTCTCAACTCCTTGACATTTTTCAAGAAGAAGAACAAGATGGACCTAGATCTCAAGATCAAGCTCAAGTTGAGGCTCAAGAACTAGAACGTCTAAAAGGAGAGTTTGTTGATTACAAGGGCATCACAAGAAACATCAAAGCCACAAGAAAAGCAAGTGGGATGCAAGTCAACAAGATACTTGGAAGCATATCAAAGGGAGTACTCACTCGTAAAAGTTAAAACACTTAGCCAACTTTAGCAAGCATCACTCGTTTATCTCTCGTTTTGAACCTCTTAAGGTACAAGAGGCCTTGAAAGACCCCGATTGGATCATGGCTATGCAAGACGAACTTGAGTGCTTCACCCGCAATGAAGTATGGTCACTCGTGGATAAACCACAAGATCATAGGATCAACGTCATTGGAACCAAATGGGTTTTCAAGAACAAGCAAGACGACAATGGAGTCGTCGTTCGAAACAAGGCAAGCTTAGTGGCGCAAGGATTTGCACAAATAGAAGGTATGGATTTTGATGACACCTTTGCGCCCGTGGCTCGCCTTGAAGCTATTCGTCTCTTGCTTGCATTTGCCTTTTTTCATGAATTCAAGCTTTATCAAATGGATGTGAAAAGTGCATTTCTTAATGGTCCCTTCAAAGAGGAGGCATATGTTGCACAACCCCCGGGTTTCGAGGACCCCAAATTCCTCAACCGTGTGTATAAACTCCATAAGGCGCTCTACGGTCTCAAGCAAGCTCCACGTGCTTGGTACGAGCACCTTAGGGATTTTCTACTCAAGGATGGGTTTGAAATTGGGAAAGTCGACTCCACCCTTTTTACCAAGCGGTTTAAGGGTGGTGGTATTTTCATATGCCAAATCTATGTTGATGATATCATTTTCGGTGGTTCATTTGAACGCCATAACAAAGCTTTCTCCGAGTTGATGACTAGGAAATTCGAGATGTCCATGATGGGAGAGTTAAAGTATTTCCTTGGATTCAAAGTGAGACAACTAGAAGAAGGAACCTTCATCTCTCAAGAACAATATGTGAAGGACATGCTCAAGAAGTTTAATATGGTTGGTGCCTCTATTGCAAAGATGCCCATGGCGACTAATGGACAACTAGGGGCATGTAAGAAGGAGAAGGATGCGGACATAAAGGTATATCGTTCTATGATTGGCTCTTTGCTTTATCTTTGTGCATCTAGACCGGATATCATGTTTAGTGTTGGAATGTGTGCTCGTTTTCAATCCGCTCCAAAGGAGAGCCACCTTGTGGCGGTCAAACGGATTTTTAGGTACCTTGTTCTCACTCCAACTCTCGGGCTTTGGTATCCAAAGGGATCTACTTTTGTTCTCCATGGCTATTCAGACTCCGATTGGGCCGGTGACAAAATAGATCGGAAGTCTACCTCCGGGGCTTGCCACTTTATTGGCCGGTCATTGGTGAGTTGGTCATCCAAGAAACAAAACTCCATTTCCTTATCCACCGCCGAAGCCGAATACATCGCCGCGGCATCTTGTTGTGCTCAATTGTTGTGGATGAGGCAAACCTTGCTTGACTATGGTGTGTCTCTTGGTCCGGTGCATCTTCTATGCGACAATGAAAGCGCAATAAAGATCGCCCATAACCCCGTCCAACACTCTCGAACCAAACATATTGACATTCGCCATCACTTCCTACGTGATCATGTCGCAAATGGTAACATCTCTCTTACTTATGTGGGGACAAATGACCAATTTGCGGACATTTTCACTAAGCCTTTGGATGAAGCCCGGTTCGTTAAATTGAGAGGAGAACTCGGTATCCTTGATTCTAAAAACTTGGATTGATTTACTTGCACAATTCCCTTTACTATCTTGTTATCTTGTTTAGGTGCGCCGCATATGTAGGGATAGCATCTTACCATGTCTTGGCATGATGCATACCTATATGTGCTATATCATAAAGATCTAATATCAAATGGACCCAAGCATGTCTCTTCGCGGTACCAATGATATTTGTGCTCTAACATAGGGGGAGAAATCCCTCGCCAACTCGCCTCTCTTATTTGGTACTTTTTATCCTTCGGCTTATTGGATTTGCATTTTATTTAGTTCAAAACATGTTACTTGTTCCTTTTTGGTTTCGCTCTCTTTTCCAAGAAACATGTGTAGAATAATTTTTAATCTTACCTTGCATCTCTGCTGTCTACCTTGCCCATCTATTCACTCTATGCACAAGTCATCTTGAGTTCTTTTTATTTTTTGGAGGAGTTCTGTGACCCGGTATGGAATCCGGTATACACCGCATCTGGTACCGGATAGGTGTGGAATGTTTTCCAGGCACAAGCCGGGTGGTTCCAGGGGCCACCCCGTATGAACCCCGGAATCGATTCCGGACGCATCCGGTACACAACCCGGTTTGTACCGGGATCCATACCGGACGGGTCCGGTTTTTCGAACGTTAAGTTCCGGGTCGGGGGTCTTTTTCCTCTAAGGCTCCTCCCCCCCCCCCCCCCCCCCCCCGACCTAAACCGCCCCATCCGCCGCCACCAGCGTCTCCTCCATCTCCGGGGAAGTTCTCCACCTCCCGGGGCTCCGAGTTGGGCCTCCCTTGGTCCCTCTCCTTGCTTGGAGGAAGTTTACCGAAGGATTTCTCAAGTTCTCCACCATGTCCTCCGGTATCTCACCACTTTCCCTCTCTCTCTCTCTCTCTCTCTCTCTCTCTCTCTCTCTCTCTCTCCCTGTAGATCTTTTAGTCCTTGAAGGTTCTGCTCGTTCAATCCTGTTGCTCCTAAGATGTAATGAGTAGATGTTGCTGAGTTCAAGCACTTTTGCAAAAATTTCGGAATTTCTGTACCCACCCGGTATAGATTCCGGTTTGCACCGGACTTGGTACCGGATGCTTCCGGTACCCAGTTCGGTGTATACCGAACCTGGTACCGGATGGAACGAATGTCAAAACTTTGCTAAAGTCTTGACACATCTCTTCATCACACCTATCTATCCTACCTTCCCGTGACTTGTGCACTTATCCCCATGCTCGCAACTATGCTCTAATTCACAGGTGACAGCCGTGACCTTATCGAGACGCATGAGAAGCGTCGCAAGGGCAAGTATGCCGATGTGTCAAGCAAGAAGACGATCTCATCAAGGACTGTCAAGGCTCCATTGCCAGCATCTAGTACTGCCTATAGTCCTGGCCGTGGTCGTGGTCGCTCTTCTGTTGACCGTGGCCACCCCTCTGAGGTTTTTGTTTCAGAAAAAGAGTCTGATGGGGTTGAGGATGTTTCTGATTCTGAGGATGAGACGGAGATTGTGCCCACTGGCAATATGAAGACTATGGCTGTTAGCGATTGGAAGGTGTTTCGTGTGAGAAATCCCTACTTTGCCAAGCAAAGAACTAACCCTGGGGATACTAGGTTCTGGACTCGCACTCAGCAGCTTCAGTGGGAGCATGTGTATGCTATTTTCAGCTCCAGGAAGTCTTGGGTACCGCAGAAGTCTCTTCATATCGAGCACTTCTCTCTTCATGAGAAGGATTTCCCTTATATGCGGCGTACCCTTGAGAAGATGAACTTGTGGGATGTTGTGTGTCTTCACTCTCCTGATGTCATGCCAGATTTGGTGAAGCAATTCTATTGCACTGTCTATATCCATGATGATGATGATTGCACTATGACATGGATGTCTGGAGATCTTAAGGTAACTAGCAATGTGAAGAAGCTCAGAAAGGCTTTGGGTCTCAAGAAAGGAGGTTGGCAGATTCATAAGGATGAGGTGTTTGCGAAGGAAGATCTTGCGTTTTGCTTTCCTCCACAGGAGAACTGTACCATGGACACTATCACTCAGATGTACCCTTTGTACCGCTACCTTGACAACCTATTCCGTGACACTACCATGAGCAAGTCTGGTGATCTCACAAAGGTTCGTGGGTACATGACTAACCTTATGTTCTATTCCAAGCCTGAGAATCAAAGGCCGATTGATGCTGTGTCATTATCTATGAGGAGATCTATACTGGTGTGATGACACGGAGAGTCCCTGCTTATTCTGCCTATCTCCAGCTCTTCGTTAGGCATGCTTTGGGAGATGGGAACTTCAGGAAGGTTGCCCATGGGCAAGACATGTATAGGCATGAGCTGCATGCCATTACTGCTGTGGATGGTCCTACTCCTGCGGGCTTTCCTCCTCTTGAGGCTCGCACTAAGCAACAACATGATCCCTCCTTTGCTCCTGGTGCTAGCTCCTCAGCCCGTCCTATGTCCAAGAAGAAGAAGAGTGGCATCGCGAAGTTCTTCATTTCTATGTTCTCATCTTGTCGTGATGCTCGCGCTTACAGTCACAATGATCAGGAGCTTGCAAAGGAGAGTCGCCGTATTCAGAATGACGACAGAAGGGCTGCAGGGTTCTCAGTTGTTGATGGTCCCGAGTTAGCTCCTACACCGTTAGTGGACATTCCTATGCAGGACTTCCCAGTTGATGACTTTTTCTCTTGGACTGCTTGGGGTACTTCTGGTGATGCAGGTGGCAGTGTTGATGATGATGACGCCACCGACGAAGATGCTTAGTTCTAGATGGTTGGGTTCGTTAGTATCTCGCTCTTATCCCTTTTTGGTGTTCTATGCCAAAGGGAGAGAAGAAGTTGAGAGCTCTTATTAGTTTGTGCGGGAGCCCTTGGATTCGCCTTTGTTGTCACAAGCCTTCGCTTGTTGGATTTGGTTCTCTTTGGCTTGTGACTACTTTGTCGTATTACCTTATTATCATATCTTGTGTAAGACTATGTTCTATGGTTGTGTGTGTTGGACATGCTTTGGACAAGTGTGAGTTTATTATCCATGGATATCTATGTTGGTTGCCCTAAATGTTTATCTTCTGTTAGTTATCCATGTGTAGTGCCATTTTGTTTACACATCTTGTTTATGTCGCACACACCAAGCTAGTGAGTACTCATATGCTTTTGTTATTGTTTCTCACTCTCTAGCTTGTGTTTGCAAAGTTGGTATCTCACTATTGATTCTCACTTTGCATCATCTATTGTTATTTCTAAAGAATATAGTGGGAGCTCTCCATATGTTAATCTCTATGCACTTTGCTTTCAAAAGCTAAGTTCTACCAAGTGCATACATTTAGGTGGAGCTTTCTCTATACTCTTTAGAAATCTCTCAAGAGTTTATATTCCTTATTTGTTGAGCTCTAACTCGTTTGTCATCTTCAACCAAAAAGGGGGAGATTGAAAGGGCATGTCCCTTCTTAAGATTTTGGTTAAGATGACACTCGAGTTAGTGAGGACTAATGCTATCTCTAAAGTGTATTCTCAGGTTTTAGTCCGCTCGTATGATGATGGTTGGAGATTGGAGGCCCCTCATTTTTGGATGATCAAGTGACGGTGTTATTTTTCAATAGGATCACCGCACTATTAATAGGGGTAACTTGTTGTTTTCATTGGGCATGAACTCTTGCAACTCTATTTCATATCACTTTCCATACACCTCCTAAAGCCTCCACAAAATATGAGAAAGTTTAATATACTTGTCTCTTGAAATATTGGCCATGTTCAGGAAACTGGCCATCCGGTATGGAATCCGATATATACCGGATCTGGTACCGGATGGGCCCGGAATCAATTCCGAGTGCAAACCGGGCAAGTCCCTGGACTTGCCCGGTTTGCACTCCGGAATTCATTCCGGACCCATCCGGTACACAGTCCGGTGCAAACCGGAATCCATCCCGGGTCGACCAGATTTTCTGCATAACGGCCAGATTTTAATGGACAAGTATATAAGCCCACCTCTTCTTCTCCAAGAGGTAAGTCAACCAGTCCCAAACACGAAAAAGGCTAAGCTCTCTCTCATCCATTGTTGTTGACTCCAAAAGCTTCAAGATCTCTCTAGCCCTCCACTCAAACTCAAATCCCTTTGGTGAAAACCAAGAGGAGGTCTATATCTTTGAATCCACCGAGCCAAAAGTGATTCCCCCTTGAGTTCATCAAGTTGCTTGTTACTCTTGGGTTTTGTTGAAACCCTAGGCGGCTAGGGTTTCCGGGTTGTGGTTCTTGCTTCGGGGAAGTTTGTAAAGGTTCGGAGGCCGCCTCAAGGCCTACCAATAGTGGATTGAGCTCTTTTTTCGTGGAAGAGGCTCAAGGAGAAGAAGGTGAGCCTTTGCGGCGCTCGGGTGTCCTTCGTGGTATCCCGCATCTCTCCAACGTGACTTACTTCTCTCTCAAGAGAAGGAACACGGGTTATATCTTCGTCTCCGCGTGCCTCGGTTATTTCTATCCGAGCTCTTTCACTATTGTTGATTTATTTGTAATAGCCTTCGTGCTTGAAGTATTGTATTGCATCATATAGGTTGTTTCATCTAGTTGTTAGGCACATCTTATTTATCCGCATAGACTAAAACTTGTGAAAAGAAAAGTAAAATTTGTAGAAACCTATTCACCACCCCCCCCCCCTCTAGGTTACCATCTCGGTCCTTTCAATTGTACTGCCATACCACAATTTGATAGGTCAATACATCATCGGATCTCGTTATTCTAATAAATAGGTGGTCTAATCTATCCTTTTCTTGAGTGCCTCGAGTTCCTCCTCTACTTCCTTGAGTTCTTCAAGATGCTTCTGGGTGTTGTGAAGTCTAAAACGAAGTCTTTCCGCAAGGTACTCGATGGCTATCCACGCTGCATTTCTTGCTGAATCAAAGAATGATGTGTGAAGTATTGGGTTGGTGAACATGCAGTCACCCCCAGTCTTGTGGTCATCTTCTTTGGTCTTGTATAGATGGACTTGCCTTTGTATTCTCATGAAAGGGAAACCTTCATCCATGAAAGGGAAACCTTTGTATTCTGCTTCTCCTTCAAAACCCAAGCTCTTCATGTTATCCTTAAGTGTTCTTGGAAACTCCGTCTCACATTCCAAGGTCATGGTCATCACTGGTCCCTTCTTGAGTGATTCAATGAGGTTGGTCATCAAAAGAAAATAAGGGAAGATACTTAGAAAGGGAATAGTTAAGATAGTTACAAGAATGATGTTTGAAAAGTTCTTATTTTCAGCAAACTGAATGAAATAGATTTTCAATCCTATGGCCAAATCCTATTTCTATCCAAACCTAGGGTTTCAAACCTACAGGCAACACAGTGCTCTGATACCATCTGTAGTGTACCTGCACTTAAAATATGACAGGTACCTGTGTATAGTGCAAATCCCTGGATCGATTCGTTTGCATACACAGTTTACGATGTAATATCACAACAAAGTATCAATTTTATTACATCGATGATCCAGACTTAGAAAATATTCTTTACAACTTGCATAGCATAAAGCTAGCACAGAAAGAGTAAACAGCGGAAATAAATAGCAGTGAGTTTCCATCATGTTCATGTTGCCACAGGCAAAAACATTTTGGTTGCAGACTCGAACCTTTAAACGAAACCTCACTTGTCATCTGAACAATCTGCAATAAGAAAAATATTGCAACAACATGGGTCAGATTCCATTAAAAATGGAGTCTGGCAAGTGACACAATGGTGGACACTTAGAGGAAAACTCTAATAACCTATATGCATATTTGGTTGGTGGAGTTCAAGGCTATTTTGCATAAAGACAATTTTTCCTAACTCTTTGGAAACACTTTTCTTCTATTCGAGACATTCGTGGCATGAAATCCGCTGTCTCATTCTACCCTTGTTCACCCATCAAGTTTTAATTTTGAAGTTGGAATGGTGGAATCCTCCGTTGACATCCTTGATCAACTGCTCAAATTGTCCGTACCGGGGACACGGCTAAGTACTTAGTTTTACACTCTACAGAGGTTGTGCACGTTTACCATTGTACCCATTCAGCCCAAACTATCCTTTACACTCAGGTAGTGATAACGAAAAGGAGAAGAATTAGACAAGATCTTTTGGAAGCATTTTCCCTCCCACTCTGGCTTGACCCGTTCCACCTAACACCCTCTACATCTGTTTGTCAAGCCGGGGCGAGTCCACGCAACTTAGTTGATCAAGCCAGAGCCCATTGGCACTGGCTGCACTGGAAGCAATCTTCACTCGGAGTTCTTCAGATCCCTTTGTTCCTGGGTGGCTATCCACAAGTGTACTCTCAGGTGAAAAGCACCATGCTCACGGCCCTAAGTAGAGTAGAAACTACCTTAGGCGAAGACAACCACGAGCACAGCCTTGAGTAGCCACTCAACATAAACCATTCAACCAAACCACCCAGGTGTTTCATTCTTAACTTAGTAGAATTTAACTTTTCACAAAACAATATTTGCATAGCATCAATATTTCTACTAAGTATTATATAGGTACCTAGACATAAAGGAGTAAGGAAATCTAAACATGCTTATGAAAAAATACTCTACTCATGCATAGAAAAATATTAGGAAGTTTATGAGGTGTACCACTTGCCTTTGGAAGTTGTTGGTGCTCAAACTCTTTTCAACATAACTCGGAGCTCTCCGTTCAATCTAAACATTATAGGCAAACAACAATACAACAATCAACATTAAACACAACAACAAACGCATACAAACATATACATAATAAACAAACAAGTTTTATAAACTTCTAAGGAAAATTGTCATGCATGATGTGCAAAATATTTCTAAGGTCTATAGATGCATGTCATGCCATGAAAATCTTCTAAGTTAATGCAAGGAAAATATGTTGGTCCAAAATGACTAAGGACTAAGGTCATAGATTGGAAAAAATACTTTGCTATATATCATCTTGAATAAGCACCCTAATGGCTTAGTCATGATGTGCATACATACTTAGAGAAAATACTAAGTCTACTCTTCAAGGTGATCAACAATTATAAACAACTCTTTGTAAATTGGATATTCACTATAGTGAGAGAGACAGACACCCGGCCAGCCACTTAAGTTGTGGAACAGGTCTCATGTACGTGGACATGTAAGGTTAGTCTCCAGGCCGCTTCATCTTACTATGCCGCTAAGATCCAATCATACTTCAAAGATGTTAATAACATGATCAAAAATTGTTTGTCTAAAGTGAAAGACAAAATTAGGAAAGAGGGAAAAGATAGAAGGAAAGATGTAGTTGGTCTTCCAGGCTTCATCTCCAGACTTGTAACTTTCTCCTTGGTGATGTCTTGATTGAATTTTTGGTAGACTTGATGATTCTTGTATCATCGAGGCTGGTCTTTGATTTAACTTAGTCATCATGAAGTCTCAGAGAAGAAACAAAGAAAGAGAGAAAGACTTAGAGAATAAAGGGGTTTGGTCTGGTTGGACTTCCTCTTGATTTTTCTTCTAAGTGCTTCTACTTTTTGGAGATGCTTCCAAAGTATGTTTTCTTCTAAGTCCTTCATTGGCCTTCTAGCTCCATGTTTAAAATCCTAAGTGTCTAAGTACATAGCACTTTACCAAAATACTAAGTTGAAAATAATCCTAACTAAGAGAAAATAATGAAGAGGTTTTCCTAGGAGAAGTATATCTATATGAGAAAATATGTTTAATCATAAGAAACATCGTACTAATTTATGTGATATTATAAAGTATGCATGAGGCTATAAATGCAATTTAATTAATTTATTTTTTTGCAAAATATAATAAAGGGTTAATTACAATATTAAAGTTTTCTGTGATTAAATTTTGTATAACAAATTTTATAAACAATGCTAATAGACAGAGGGGGTTTAAATAAATTTATAGCAACTGGATTTGATCAAAAATAATGTTTCTTTCAAAAGTATGTCAAAATTACTCAAACTATTCAAATTAAACATATAACTGTTAAATCATCAAAATAATACTCAAAAATATTTTATAACAGAGGCATCATATTACACATATTCTAAGGTTTCCAAAACAATTTATTTACAAATTTTGGACTTATAGATTTAAAGATATGACAAATTTACTTAAACTCTAAATTTGAAATTTGAATCTATTTAAACTAAGTTAAAACATAAAACTAATAGTGCTAAAATAATCTACATGTCAAGGGCTTTCCAAGGACATATAATTTCTCTAATTTGGATATGTGGTTATAAAGTTATAAAAAATTTAATTGGAAGGGGCTTTTCTGTAAAACTGCCAATTAAACTAAATAGGAAAATTCTGACATGGCTGCTGACTGGGCATTGACTGGGATCTGACTAGGCGCTGACTTGGCCGCCACATGGCACGATCGTACTGGCTGGTACCGGTTCAACGCAAGATCTAATCTGGGCCGCTCGTTTCAGATCCGATGGACCAGAGGCCAGGACCATACCTTGGCGGCGCTTCTCGCCGGAGACGAAGGTGACGGCGGTAATGGCGGCTCGGCCTTGGACAAAGATGGTGCTACGGAGGTCTCCCGGCCTCGTGAAGTCGACGACGACGTGCGGTGAGTTGAGGGGAAGACGAAGGAGGCGTCTACGTCGAGCTACGTTTCCTCGAGCGGCTCGGATTCACGGATGGAGGTGAGGCATTGCTCCGGCGGCTTCGGTCTTGCACGGTGTGCCCAAATCCCTGCACGAAAAAATCGAACACGGGCCTTAGGGGATGCGCAAGAAGCAAAGAAGGAGCAAGGGAGTAGATAGAGGGCCGGATATGTCCTGTACTCGCCGGAATCGAAGAAGGATGGTGGCGGCGGTGTGCAACTCCGGCGAGCAAATTCGTGAGCCTGGCGGCGTTTCGGAGAGGGCTTTTGGGGGAAAAAGAAGGAGGAGGACGAGGGCTATCTATAGGAAGAAACGGGGTGAAGTTTGCGGAGTAAATCTCCCGCAATAAATTGTAGAAGAAACGCACACGGAGCAGTTTTCGGGCATAATTTCGCGTTGCTGGAGATTGAAGACGAGCTAACGTCATCGCTGACGTCAGCGATTTTTCTTTTTCTGTAATTTCTTACTTCTTTCATAACTTTTGATTTAAGACTCCAAATCAAGTCAAATAAATTTCTAAAAATTTGTAAAAACAATATATTTATGTTAAACCAGTTGTGGGCATGTTTTGAACACTTTTCAGAAATCAAAATTTCGAAATATTGATTAAATGTAAATTTGACACTTTATGTCAAATTTGAAAACATGGTTTAAATATATTTTTTTGGCTAAATAAAATTTATAAAATTATAATACTTATATAAGTTTTGAAATTAAGTTATTTAAACTCATATTCCAATATTAAATCATTTTTAGCTTTAGTTGAATCTTAAATAACATATTACAACTATTTGAAATGAAAAGGGACAATATAATATATTCATTTTAATTCAAAATACTGTGTGCACCATTAAGTTTTATATTATGATAAATCATTTGAAAACTCCATAAAAGACCTTTGGAAAATATTCTAGGTTTATTTCATTTCTTATATTGAATATAATCATGAAAATCATATAACAAATAGACTATGTTTTAAATGGGTTCAAAACATTTTGTAATGTGGCATATTTTAGATAATTAGGCACTTTGCAAATATGGTTTTTAGGGTTGTAAATAGTAAGGCTAGATGCTTATAATAAAATAGTTAGAAAGAAACTTTTTATTACTTGAAAATGGTTTCGACAATTTGTAAATAATTTGTCAAATTACATATTCAGATTTTAAGAAATACAATGGATCATAAAATGTATAACTAGAAACAACTTTTGAAAATAATGATTAATTGAGATATTTGAAATATTAAACTATTTCAAGATGCTTGAAGTCTTTTATAGTTGGTTTTCTTATGCATTTAATGTTTTATTTTAATGAAAAACAAAAGTTTCAAATTTTAGTGATTTTCAAACATTGCAAAATGTTGGGATGTTACAAACACACTTAAGGGGAGTCGACAGGTTTAACGGAAGAGAAATTAGAAGAGAGCACCAGGAGCGTCCCGGGAAAGATCCTATGAAGATCGGAGAGCGACGAAATAGTTTTCGGAGCCGGAATAAATTAGATAATGTGTGTTTAATATTAATTAGTGTAATTAATAGTTAAATACAATTTATTTAATGATTTTAGGAATTTAAAAGGCAGCCCACCGTAAATGGGCCTTCCCATGGGAGAGAAGGCCCATAGAGGGGAAGGAAGGGGGGCTGCCCTAGGTGGGCCAAATGGGTCCCACCTAGGGCCGGCGCACCCCTTGGGGGCGGGCTGGTGTGGGAATAGTCCCACACCACCCAACCAGCAAGGCTGGCAGCCCCCCTCTTGCTATATATAGAGGTGGCCCCTTGGCCTTTAAAAAAACCAATCTCTCTCTCTTCTTCTCCTTGAAACGTGATTCCTCCATTGGAGTTGCGCCAAGGTGAAGTTCCCTCCACCATACGCACACCGCCGTGCTCGTCGCTGGATCGGAGCCCGGAGGTCGTCGTCTTCACCGTACGTGTGTGGATCCCTGCGAGGTGCCACGCTAGTGGTGCTCGGAGGTTTTTTTCCTCTACACGACCTCGAGGTTGTATTCGTCAGCTTCATCGACAACACTTGTGCGGGAGCGTAATCCCCGCGTTTCAGTCTACAAGGGTATGTATATCGATCTCCTCTGTATTACTAAATCTGCATAGAATAGAACCTGGCTAATTTAAGGTTATCGTTGTTAGAAATTTATTGTTTTCTGCCTACGATCCCTTCACGACATCGGAGGCTCAAGGCGCCAGATGATGGGCCCCTCGCGACCAAGGAATCTGGCCGTGTGGGCCCACCTATCTTGGCCCTCGGCCTTCCAATTTTTCTATTCCTTCGCTCCTAAGCCTTGTTCCTTCCAAAAAAATGATCCACGTGGAATGTTAAGTCAGTTGGACGTCGTTTGGGTCCCTGAAACATCAAAATATAGAAAAGGGGGTTTTTTGAAAGCACAGGGTTAATTCCAAATAAATAGGGAAAGTGTGAAATATTCCCAAAATGATTATAAAACATTGATATAACCTTTATATGATCCAAATATGGATGAAATATGAATAATACAATGCAAAGTTCATGTATGCATTTTACATGCATCGAGATGGGAAAAAGCACGACTGAGAGTGACACACCAACTACCCAGGTTCAGGCCACCGCGGAGGTGTAACACCCTACTACTTCTTGATTGTATTGCTTGTCGGCACCGTGGGAACTGGGGTATGGAGAGCCCATTCCCCCCAGGCCTCGCAGGCGGGCCAGTCGGACGAAACGACTAAGGACCAGGCATCACCGCCTGGCGGGACCCTCGAGAGGCTCTTCCCCTCGAGGGCCTGAAGAGGAAACGAGGGCCTCAAGGGACCTCTCGCCTCAGGGGACCCTCCCGAGGCGCCAGCTCGCCTCGAGGGAGCCACGTAGGAATCTCCCCTCAGGCCTCCCCGCGCCTGAGGGGAAACGTCGCGGCCAAGGAAGCACGGCAAGATGCACGTGGCCTCTGCCATGCACATGCAGTGTCGCACGCACCCGCGTCGCTATCCTTGGCGATAAAGTGGTCAACAAAGCAGCTCTGCCTGCTGCGCAGCTGCCAGGACATTCTACTCTGACGATAAAGCGGGTGGACAGCACAACCCTCCAAAGGAGGACGTCATCATGGGCTCCACCTCAGAGACTGCCCTCCCTGGGGCAGTACATCACGGTCGGCCACATCGCCCACCTTTACCAGCAATGGACCGAGTCCATGGACGAATGGAGCACGGTGGACTCCTACACCACCCTGCCACTGGCATGTGGGAACCACCTGGAAGGCCAAGTCGAAGGAGAAGGCCAGAGGCGCCTATAAAAGGGGCAAGACGTCCATCGTAGCGCGGGTCGGCTCTTGGCACACTGCAACCCTTGTAAACCCTAGCTACACTTGTTAGGAAAGCCTCTGCCCTGAGGAGGAAGAAGACGATCGCTTCCCTCCCCAGGCAAGAACCGCCTCAAGGGGGCTTTCGGCAAGCTCCATTGTACTGTAACCTACACCATCTAATACAGACAAGCAGGAGTAGCGGTTTTACCTCCCCACGAGGGCCGTGAACCTGGGTAAAGGCTGGTGTCTCCCTTCGTGTGTGTGTGTCTTCTTCGGGTCCGGCGAGCAACGTCGCAGAGCCACTCGAGGGTCTAGACCTCCGTGTTCAATCCCCTTCACGAACTACTCTTCAGGAAGTGACTACCCCCGGTTCTTGGGAGTCATAACCCGACATTTGGCACGCCAGGTAGGGGATTGAGGCGCATCTACAACCTTCGAGTTCGTCTCCGCGCCATGGTGAACACCCGCGCCACCCACGTCGCCCGCGCAAACCGACGTGCGCCCGCAGGAGCACGCGCGCCGTCAGGCGCCGCGACCACCCGCTCACGGCGGGGCCGACCCCGCCACGAAGAGCATGTCCTTTCTGGCCCTCACGCGGAGGCGCCGGAGCGCGACGCCGAGCACCACGAGGACGCGCAGTCGTCCCACCCGACGCAGCACCTGAGTGGCTCGGGCCCGGGAAGGATAGACCCAGCGCCCCACACCGCGCTGCTCATGGCGCAGGAGCTGCTACGCTACCAGCACACCGCTGAGGCCCACGAGCAGTGGCTCCAACGCCTCAACCAACTCGTCGGCATCGCCACGACGAGTCCCGCTCCGTCGCAGTCCAACCTGCGCCCCTCTCTCGTGGGAACGGTCGCGACAAACGCGCCTCCACCACCTCCGGGACCTGCACCGGCCGCGGGGCAGAGGGCTGCTTCGCACGCGTCATCGCCGCACGATTGCTTGATCGTGCAGCGCACTGCGCCCGACGCCCGCGTGGGAATGGAGCTCCAGCGAGACCGCCAGAACAGGCTCGTGGAGGAGATTTTCCAGGCGGGCCAGCAGAACCGCGGCGCGCTTCAGCACGGGGTCGCCACGTACGCCTCAGGCTGCATGGCGTTCACCCGTTCTCTGCGCCGCGTGGTCTGGCCCCCAAAGTTCCGGCCTGCTTTCCCCATTAGGGCTACGACGGCTCCAGCAACCCCATCGAGTTCCTGCAGCTCTACACCACCTCCATCCAAGCTGCGGGAGGAGATGACAAGGTCAATGCTAACTGGTTCTCCCACGCGCTTCATGACTCTGCGATGTCGTGGCTCATGACTCTCCCTGAGGACTCTGTGAACTCCTGGGAGGAGCTCTGCAAGCAGTTCGTCTCCAACTTTAAGGGGACGTACGAGCGCGCCCTCACCCACAACGACTTGCGCGCTGTGGTGCAGAGGAAGGATGAGACGCTTCGCAAGTACATCCAGCGCTTCAGCCAAGTGCGCAACAAGATCCCGAACATCCCTGACACTCAAGTCATCGCCGCCTTCCGCGAGGGCGTCACGAACAGCAGGATGCTCGAGAAGCTGGGGATCCACGACAAGCTCACCTCTGTGGTCAAACTGTTCGACTTGGCGGACAAGTGCGCCAAGGCTTAAGAGGGACTCCTCTTCATGAAGATGTCCTCGAGAGGGGACGATCATGCAGAGGGGTCCAGGAGCCAGAAGAAGAAAGAGGCCAAGGAGGAGCCCAAGCACAAGGCTACCGCAGTTCTCGCGGCAGAGCCTGACGCAAAGGGCACCCGCTGAACGGGAATCCGGCACCTAGAGGGGGGGGTGAATAGGTGCTATTACAAATTTTAGGTCTTTTCAAATTTAGGCTCAACACAAAGGTAAATTCTCTAGATATGCAACTACGGTGAATTTACCTAAATGACAATCTAAGCAATAACAAGATAAACAAGACAAGCAAGTAAGGGAGCAAAGATAAGGGGAACCGAGTGAAGCACGCGGAGACGAAGATGTAATCCCGAGTTCCACCCAAGGGTGTACATCTCGTTTGGAGAGGTGTGCGCTACCACAACAGGTTAGCCGCAACGCCACAAAGGCTCACCTTCTTCTCCGATGAACTCAACCACAAAGGTTGCGAGTCCACCTTCCACTATTGATCCCCTTTTAGGGCGGAGATCGAATCACTTACAAACGCTTGAGGCATGCACCCACAACTTAATTGGGGGCTCTCAAGATGACCACAAAAGGTCAAGGACCACAAAAGGTCAAGGCAACACCAAGATTACAACAATGCTGAACTAGGTTTTCCCACTGGAAACCCTAGCCACGAAATCCCTAAGTGAATGGGGAGGAAATGCAAATCCCTTCGGTGAAGATGTAGATCTGGGCCTTCTCCTCCAATCCTCCAAAGATCAACGAATTTGGGTGGAGGGATTGGGAGATCTTGTTGATTTGAGCTTTCAAGAATAGTAGGAGAGAGAAAATCTGAGAGCTCGCGGTTCTTGAGTGAGTGAGGGGGTATTTATACCCCCTCCCAAAATCTGGCCGTTGGCTGCCTCGGGGACCCGGAAATTCCGGTATAAGTGACACCCGGAAATTCCGGGTCACCCGGAATATCCGAGTCTGTGAAATATCCGAGTTGAATTTCCGGTTGAGATCAGAACGTCTTCGACATCTTGACTTAGCCAAATTTCTGAGAGTGACTCGGAAATTCCGAGTTAGTGAAATTTCCGAGCTGAATTTCCGGTTGAAGTCAGAACCACTTTGACATCTTGACTTAGCCAAATTTCTGAGGGTGACTCGGAAATTCCGATTTAGTGAAATTTCCGAGCTGAATTTCCGGTTGAAGTCAGAACCACTTTGACATCTTGACTTAGCCAAATTTCTGAGGGTGACTCGGAAATTCCGAGTTAGTGAAATTTCCGAGCTGAATTTCCGGTCTGAGTCAGAACCACTTCCTGACTTTTCCTTAGCCATTTTTCTGTTAGGTATAGGAGACCCGGAATTTCCGATCCTGGAAATTTCCGGTTCCAATATTCCGATTCTGGGAAGAATTCGAGAAACTCTTTTTCTCTACATTTTGGCTTTGAGATATGTGATATGCAACTCACACAAACTGAAATACTTAGCAATAGGATTAGTACATCATTGGTATTGTTAACTAACACTCAAAACACTAGGGATTAAGAAATGTTCTTTCAATCTCCCCCTTTTTGGTGTTAGATGACAATACCAAGATTTGCAAAGAAACAAAATGCAATATCATGTTTTTGACAGAAAATGGCTCCCCCTAAACAAGTGCATGTAAGAAACACAATATGACAAAGGATAGGAGCAATTTTATAATAACAAACACAAGATATCACAAAGGAGTAAGGAGAAAAAATGTAAGGTTATGGTAGCATTTGAGACTAGATAGATTTTCATACCTTGTGTATAGGATATGAAGAGAATACCAACACAATAAATTTGAAGTCTCAACCATAGGATAATGATAGCATCACATTGTCTCAATACACATAGTCATCACACATAGATAATAAAAGAGTTCAACAAATAACCACAAATACGATAAATGGACACAAGCGCAAATAAATGGTAGACACAAATGCTTGTGCCCGAACCCCTGCAAATCCCCGAAGTCCTACTAGAGCAACTTCTCCCCCTTTGGCATCTAAACGCCAAAAAGGAAGAGGAGCGATGCTACGTCCCGTGAAGGTCTTCAGTCCGAGGGGGACTCCTCATCATCATCATCATCGTCATCATCATCCTCATCCTCATCCTCATCCTCATACTCTGCCTCCTCATCATCATCTGCCTCCTCATCATCATAATCATGTCCAGTGGTGTACGACCTGCCGCCAAGGTCATGGTCAATCTGAGTCCACGGAGCCAAAGAACCTTGGTTCCACTGAGCAAAGGTCAGGGGATCAGAGAGATCTGCAGGAGCAGGAGAGCCAGACGCATGATGAAGGATCAAGTCTTGATTGTAGGCCAGCTGACGACGATCCTTATAGGCGTTGTATTGCTCCTTGCGGATGTCCACATTCATGCACATGATGTTGCGTTGGAACCAATTCAGCTTCTTCACCTTCGCATGAGTGGCTGGGACATAAGTAGGAGCAGCATCCCTCCTAGCATCACCCATAAAAGATCCACCCTGAGCTGAGCTAGAAGAAGGCCTAGGAGGGGGCTTGACCACTGTCTTCTTCTCATATAGTTTCTTGAAGTCATGTGCTTCCAACTCATCATTACTGAAGTTATGGTCAGGAAACTTGAACTTGATGAGTTTCATGATGTAAGGAGCATAGGGGATAGTGACCCTTGTGGTCATGGCTTCATACATCTCATTGTAGATGTAATCCATAACATCCACACTCAAGTCTTCATCAGGGCCAGGGTCCTCCACAATGTGGTTGGCATGAAGGAGCAAGTTGCACAGAGGGGTCACCCCATTGTCATTATTGCCACCACTTGGTGCAATGTTCTCACGGTGGATGCGCACAAGTACATCATAGAGAGGGAGCAAGTCTCGAGAATTGTCGGGTGTGGCTCCCTCACCATATAAGTGCACGGTCTGCTTCTTGTTGAGCTTGTAAGGGTGGTGCATGCGATAGCCTTGAGGATTGTCACCATCAAACTTGTAGCCAAAACCTTGGCAAACTCCTCAAAGTTGGACTCACAGAAAGATTCACCAGTCATCCACTTCATTGTCTTCTTTGAGTCACCCTTCATCACAAGAGTGGCAAAGAACTGCATCACAAGCTGAGAGTTGTAAGGACAACGAGTGAGCACCAGCCTCTCCAAGCCCATAGTCTTGACAATATGAATAGCTTCAACAAAAGAGGCTTTCTTCTGCAGAGTTGCAAGATCAAACGGATGCATAGGCCGAATGGGCTTCGATAGAGAGAAGTAGAGGTCCACGAGTATGTGCTCTTGCTCTTGACACCAATAGCTGCGATCGTCCAGAGTGTTGTCCCTTGGCCTAAGGTACCAATCCACTTGTCTGAGCTGAGAGTATTCAACAGAGTTCATCTTTGAATAGTTCTGACGTTGAGGAATAGGAGCATTCTTCCTTTTCTTGGATGGTGGCTTGCTAGCAACAGCTTTCTTCTGCCTTTGAATAGGTGGATTGCTTGAGGAGGCAGGACCCTTACCCTTGTTGACAGGGTTCTTGCAACATGTGCCCTTGAGGTGTTCCTTGATGCCCCAGCGGACGGACTCCCACTAGAACCTGTGAATTTGAGCATAGTGGGTAGCATAAGGTAAGTGCACACAAGTCAGGAGATTATACACACATTAGGTAGGAAATTGATGAATCATATGTAGTTAAACATGAGTTAATCTTAAAACTGCAGTGTTTGGCTCGGAAATTCCGATTCAGACATAACCGGAAATTCTGGGGCACCAGAAATTCCGAGTCGGGCTGAGTCGGAAATTCCTACCCAAACAGAAACAGTGCAGATCTGAGATTGACTCGGTCTAAAACTAGATCGATCCAACACAATGCAAACCTAATGTATGTAGATGGCAGGGAATGGTGCTAGGAACAATCTCTACCAAGCAATATTGAAACAAATAACTCCACATCAAGATCCTAGTGCAAGCACATAAGGAAGAGGAAAAGTGAAGTTACCCTCATCCATTGAGGCCATTTCTTGGAGGAGTGAGTTCCCGGGGCAGAGGAGGAGCAGATCCGGCCGAGAAAGAGGTTCCCCGGCGGTCAGAGTGCTCCGGAGGGATCTTGGAGCAGCAGGGGCGGCGGTTGGAGGAGAGAGAGGTCGGGGGTGGAAGAAGGGCACGAATGAGCCCTTCACCCCGAGCCTGCCCTTACATTTTTGGACAAACCGCCCGATCGGAATTTCTGGGTGTAACTTACACCGGAAATTCCGAGTCACCGGATATTCCGATTCATAAATGAACCAGATATTCCGACCTGCTGAACTAAAATCCCAGTTTTCAAAAGGATGACTTGTGTGCAATAGAGAGAAATGTTTTCAGGGGGAAGTAGGCTTGGGATAGATTTCCAAACTGTCATTGGTACACCATACTCAACTCACAACTACCAAAACGAAACATAAAGCGCCAAGTTGAGTAGGTTTTCCACATGCATGAAAAGGAGGGCAACTAGCAACAATAAGCTCCAAATAAAATCAACTCTTCAAAGAGAAGAGGTCGGTGGCCGAGGCCACCATGTAGGAGTGTATGGCATGTTACCGCGAAGATGTATCTTGGGTACATAACCAATACTCGTCGTTTTAGCTCATTGGTCATAAGAATGAATATAGAAATAAAAGAACACTTGCTATCGGCATAATGGGGGGAGGGATGGTCCAATGTATTAGGACCGCACTCCCCCTATTTCCATGCCTACATCTAAACAAGATAAGATGCAATTACGCCCTAGGTGAGTGTGCAAGCGATCAAGCTAAGGACCTCGAATCAATGCTATTTATCATTCCTCAAAAAGCAAAACCTTCCTTCCTCAAGGGGCTTCGTGAAGATATCCGCCAATTGATCCCTTGTGCCCACATACGATAAGTCAATGTCTCCTCGGGCCACATGATCTCTTATGAAATGATGGAGGATCTCAATATGCTTGGTTCTTGAATGTTGCACCGGGTTGTACGCAATCTTGATGGCACTTTCGTTGTCACATAGAAGAGGCACTTTGTCGCAATCGACTCCGTACTCCTTTAAAGTTTGCCTCATCCATAGCAACTGAGTGCAACAACTTGCGGCGGCAACATACTCGGCTTCGGCGGTGGAGAGAGATATACAATTTTGCTTCTTAGAAGACCAACTTACCAAGGACCTCCCAATAAATTGACAAGCGCCGGAGGTTGACTTCCTATCATCTTGATCTCCCGCCCAATCGGAATCCGTGTACCCACATAATGAGAAATTTGCATCCTTGGGGTACCACAATCCAAAGGTTGGGGTATAAGCCAAATATCTAAAGATCCTCTTGACCGCCATATCATGGCTTTCTTTAGGAGCCGCCTGATATCGTGCACACACTCCTACGACTAGCACTATATCCGGTCTAGATGCACAAAGGTAGAGGAGAGATCCAATCATGGAGCGGTATACCTTTTGATCCACATCCTTAACCTTAGGGTTGAGCTCAAGGTGGCATTTGGTTTGCATTGGGGTAGAGGCACCCTTGAGCTCAAGCAACTCGTACTTCTTGAGCATGTCTTGAATGTACTTTGCTTGGTTGATGAACGTTCCTTCCCTCAATTGTTTGATCTCAAATCCGAGGAAGAACTTCATCTCACCCATCATAGACATCTCAAACCTGTCAGTCATAAGCTTAGAGAATTCTTCGTTAAATGCTTTGTTAGTCGATCCAAATATAATGTCATCCACATATAATTGACAAATGAAAAGCTCTCCATTAACTTTCTTAGTGAAAAGTGTGGGGTCGATTTCCCCAACTTGGAATCCACGGTCTACAAGTAGTTCTCTAAGGTGCTCGTACCACGCTCGTGGGGCTTGTTTAAGTCCATAGAGTGCCTTATCCAACTTGTAGACATGGTTCGGATACTTGAGGTCTTCAAACCCCGGTGGTTGCTTAACATAAACAAGTTCATTTAGTGGACCATTTAGAAAAGCGGATTTGACATCCATTTGTTGCAACTTAAAGTTATGATGAGAGGCATAAGCAAGAAGAATACGAATTGACTCAAGTCGAGCCACGGGCGCATAGGTTTCTCCAAAGTCAATGCCTTCAATTTGGGAGTAACCTTGAGCCACCAATCTTGCCTTGTTCCTCACCACCATGCCATGTTCATCTTTCTTGTTCTTGAAAATCCACTTGGTGCCGATAACATTGCGGCAATCTTTGGGTCTTTCCACCAACTTCCACACCTTGGTGCGCTCGAAGTTGTTGAGCTCTTCATGCATAGCATCAAGCCAATCTTTATCTTCAAGAGCTTCAAAGACCTTCTTGGGTTCCACCATGGAGATGTGAGCTTGATGTTCACTAAAGCTTGCAAGTTGTCTTCGGGTAGAGACCTTGCTTCTCACATCACCAAGCACCTTGTCAAGAGATAGAGCTCTTAATTCTTGTGAGGTGCCAACCCTATTCAAACGGCGGATCTCGATTTCCCTCCGTGTGGTGGGAGGAATCGCTTGATCATTCATGTCTCCGCCTTGACTGATTTGGTGGCCTTGATCAACAATTGGAGTGATGTCCATCGGTGAAGGAGAGGGTTGATCTTGGCCTTTCTGCGAGCTGCCACCGAGAATGTCAGCAGGACCGGATATTCCGGGTTCAGTATGGACCGGAAATTCTGAATCACCGGAATTTCCGACTCCAGTTTGAACCGGATTTTCCGGCCCTTCGGAAATTCCAGGAGCAGCTGGAGAATCTTGTGCTTCTTCTTGGCTAGGCGTATTGGGCACGGTGTTGTCGATGGGTGTTTCTTGTGTTGGGGTAGCCACCACATGTGAAGAACTTGATCCTTGTTGAGCAACCTCATAATAGAGTTCAACGGGGTGGTGGACTCCCAACCCCATTCTTCGGATAGCATCTTGAGGTTGATCATCACCTACAACGGAAACACCACTTTGCTCCACAAGGGAGCCGTCATTCTCCTCGAACACCACACTACAAGTTTCTATGATTATGCGCGAGGCCTTGTCATAGACTCTATAAGTGTGGGATTCGGACCCGTAGCCCACAAATGTCCCTTCAAGAGACTTAGATTCAAACTTGCCTAAACGAACACCTTTGATGAGATAAAAACACTTACAACCAAAAACTCGGAAGTAAGAGATATTGGGCTTGTTCCCGGTAAGCACTTCATAGGGGGTCTTCATGAGTCCTTTTCGGAAGAAGAGTCGGTTGGATGAATGGCAAGCTGTGTTGACGGCTTCGGCCCAAAAGTTGTGAGGGGACTTGAACTCGGCCATCATCGACCTTGCCATCTCAATAAGAGTGCGATTCTTCCTTTCGGCTACACCATTTTGTTGGGGAGTATAAGAAGCGTAATATTGATGACGAATCCCTTCTTCACTAAGGAACTCGTTTAAGGTGTAGTTCTTGAACTCGGACCCGTTGTCACTTCTTATCACCAAGATAGGGACATTGTGTTGACGTTGAGCTTCATTGGAGAAGTCGATGATAGTTTGTTGAGTCTCCATCTTCGACTTGAAGAAGAAAACCCATGTGTATCTTGAATAGTCATCAACAATCACCAAGCAATATTTCTTGCCACCAAGACTAGCTTCCGGAATGGGACCAAAGAGGTCAACATGGAGAAGCTCCAAAACCCTTTTTGAAGAAATGATGGTCTTGCTTGGATGGTGAATGTCATGCATTTTTCTTTCAACACAAGCCCTACACATTCGATCCTTCGAGAAAGAAACATGGTCTTTTAGTCCTAGAATATGGCCACCCTTGTGGAGACTTTGCAGAGTCCTCATGTTGACATGGGCTAGTCGGCGATGCCATAGGCAACCCAAGTCCGCCTTCGCGAATAGGCACATTGTATGGGAAGTGGTGACTCCGGAGAAGTCAACCACATAGAGCCCATTCTCAATGTACCCAACGAAAGACACATTGAGAGACTTGCTCCGCATGAGGATAACCATCTCCTTTTCGAAGACAACGGTATAACCCAAACACGTTAAAGAATGGACGGAGATCAAGTTGAAACCTTGGGACTCGACAAGCAAAACATTCACAAGTGTGATGTCCGGTGCCACTACCACCTTGCCGAGCCCTATTACCTTAGACTTTGAATTGTCACCATATGTAACGGTCATTTGATCATCATTAGGCTTCAACTCCGTTACAATTTCCTTGCTTCCGGTCATATGACTAGTGCACCCACTATCAATTATCCATTTCGATCCTCTGGAAGCAAGTCCCTCGGATGTCTTTGCCATAAGACATCTTGCACTCTTGATGATGGGGCTCTCGTTTGGTGAGGAGAAGAGTGACGGAGGTGTGGAAGAAATGGCTAGTGCGGCCACTTGCGTTGGAGTATCCTCCTTGTCACTATCTTCATCATCGGTGGGATATTGCTATCTTTTGGTTCTTCTTGAAGTAGGGCTTCTTCATGGGCATGGGCCCCTTGCCCTTCGTCTTGGCCACGAGCCTCCCACCATGATCCTCTCTTCTCTCTCATGGGCAATCTACAACAAAGTGGCTTTTGTCATCACAATTATAGCAAAGCCTCACCTTGTTGAATGGATTTCCTCCATTGGAGGGAAACTTCTTGTCAATCCTCGCTTTGGCCCTTCCGGGGTTCTTCCAAAACGTTCTTGCCGCAAGACCCATGTGTTGAGTAAGAGTACTTGAGAGGGTCTCACTAGATAGCTCGACTTGATCATCATACTCCTCTTCATCCTCTTCTTCAACGGTGGCCTTCAAGGCAACTGAGGCATGCTTGTGCATCCCTATGGCTCTAGCTCTTGCATCTTGTGCAATCTTGGAGGCCACCTTGTATGCGGTCATCTCTTGCATGACTTCATTGGATGTCATCTTTGCGAAGTCATGTCTCCCTTGGAGTGTCTTCAAATCCGTTTCCTCAAAGGGCAAGAGAGCGGTCACAAACTTCCTCTTGATCCAAGCGTCATCAATGTAGACCGCCCCGAGGTTCTTGAAGGAGTTGGCAACCAACACCAACCGCCGGTACATGTCATCGTGGCTTTCTCCATCCAACTTGTATAACCCTTCCACCTCATTGCATAAGGCATCATACCGGTTCTTCTTCATGCTCTCATTCCCGACGAAGATTTCGGAAAGAGCATTCCAAACTTCTTTGGCGGTGGAGAATTGTTGAATGAGCGCCATGTCCTTCTCTCCAACGGCCATTTGGAGTTGATGAAGAGCAGTGGCGTTGAGTTGGCTATCAACCACCTCTCTTCTTGTCAAGTTGGTTGGATCATGGGGCTTGTATCCTTCTTCAATGATGCGCCATAGCTCAATGGAGGCACTACATAGATGAGACTTCATTAGAAATTTCCATTGAGAGAAATGAGTAGGTTTAAGCTTTGGAGGATAACTTCTAAAGTTTACATGAGGGTGAGGGATAGGAGGGTTAGGAGAGTAATTATGGTTGACATTATGAAATTCCTCTCCTTTGGGTGTGTTAGAGGAGCTAGGTGATTCATCCTTTTCCGCCTTCCCGAGGGAAACACGTGGAGTAACATCTTTAGACCCATCCAAAGATGACTCCTTAGAGTTCTCAACATGCTCCTTAGGAGGAGGAGAGGGAGAAGTAGCCTCGGGCTCCTTACACTTCAAGAGTGCCATGAGAATCTCATTCATCTTGAGGAGTTGGGCCTCCAAGGACGATCTCATATCAATAAGATCGGCCATGGTTGCCCCTTTGGCTAACGCCTCCTTCTTCGCCTCTAATTTCTCACGGGCGGCCCTCTCGGCATCGGATTCCGTCATCGTTGCACTTAGGCGGTTAGGCCCTTAAAAGTGAACAAGGCTCTAATACCAATTGTACGGGAATCCGGCACCTAGAGGGGGGTGAATAGGTGCTATTACAAATTTTAGGTCTTTTCAAATTTAGGCTCAACACAAAGGTAAATTCTCTAGATATGCAACTACGGTGAATTTACCTAAATGACAATCTAAGCAATAACAAGATAAACAAGACAAGCAAGTAAGGGAGCAAAGATAAGGGGAACCGAGTGAAGCACGCAGAGACGAAGATGTAATCCCGAGTTCCACCCAAGGGTGCACGTCTCGTTTGGAGAGGTGTGCGCTACCACAACAGGTTAGCCGCAAGGCCACAAAGGCTCACCTTCTTCTCCGATGAACTCAACCACAAAGGTTGCGAGTCCACCTTCCACTATTGATCCCCTTTTAGGGCGGAGATCGAATCCCTTACAAACGCTTGAGACACGCACCCACAACTTAATTGGGGGCTCTCAAGATGACCATAAAAGGTCAAGGACCACAAAAGGTCAAGGCAACACCAAGATTACAACAATGGTGAACTAGGTTTTCCCACCGGAAACCCTAGCCACAAAATCCCCAAGTGAATGGGGAGGAAATGCAAATCCCTTTGGTGAAGATGTAGATCCGGGCCTTCTCCTCCAATCCTCCAAAGATCAACGAATTTTGGTGGAGGGATTAGGAGATCTTGTTGATTTGAGCTTTCAAGAATAGTAGGTGAGAGAAAATCTGAGAGCTCGCAGTTCTTGAGTGAGTGAGGGGGTATTTATACCCCCTCCCAAAATCTGGCCGTTGGCTGCCTCGGGGACCCGGAAATTCCAGTATAAGTGACACCAGGAAATTCCGGGTCACCCGGAATATCCGAGTCTGTGAAATATCCGAGTTGAATTTCCGGTTGAGATCAGGACGTCTTCGACATCTTGACTTAGCCAAATTTCTGAGAGTGACTCGGAAATTCCGAGTCAGTGAAATTTCCGAGCTGAATTTCCGGTTGAAGTCAGAACCACTTTGACATCTTGACTTAGCCAAATTTCTGAGGGTGACTCGGAAATTCCGAGTCAGTGAAATTTGCGAGCTGAATTTCCGGTTGAAGTCAGAACCACTTTGACATCTTGACTTAGCCAAATTTATGAGGGTGACTCGGAAATTCCGAGTCAGTGAAATTTCCGAGCTGAATTTCCGGTCTGAGTCAGAACCACTTCCTGACTTTTCCTTAGCCATTTTTCTGTTAGGTATAGGAGACCCAGAATTTCCGATCCTGGAAATTTCCGGTTCCAATATTCCGATTCTGGGAAGAATTCCAGAAACTCTTTTTCTCTACATTTTGGCTTTGGGATATGTGATATGCAACTCGCACAAACTGAAATACTTAGCAATAGGATTAGTACATCATTGGTATTGTTAACTAACACTCAAAACACTAGGGATTAAGAAATGTTCTTTCACCCGCAGGGACTCCCCTGAGCCTGGAGAAAGAAGAGATGATCACCGCCCGTTCTGCATCTACCACAACAGGCGCGGCCACTCCACGGAGTCCTGCTTCGACCTCAAAAGGTTGAGCTAGGAGCGCGAGCAAGTAGAAGGCAGTGGTAGTCGTGGCCGAGGCCATGGCTACCACGGGAGCGGACGCAAGGGCGGCTTCCAGAAACCGTCTGGAAATCAGGCCAACGCCGCGGCAAAGAACGGCAACCTCCCTGACGAGGAACACGGCGGCTACCAAGCCCCAAGAGCCGCCATTGCTTGCATCCTCGGGTGGGCGCAGGCGCCAAAATCGAACAACCAGTTCAAGCAGTTCGCACGCGAGCTCAACGCCGCCCTCCCAAGCACGGAAACCTCCAGGCCCCTCAAGTGGTCGCAGTACACCATCGCCTTCGACGCTCAGGACCACCCCAAGTCCACCAAGACTGTTGGAACCCTCCCGCTGGTCTGCACCCCCACCATCGATAATGTGGCTGTCTCCAAGACGCTCATCGATGGCGGAGCAGGCCTGAACGTTATCTCCATAGATATGTTCGAAGCGCTTCAAGTGCCCTACGAGCGGCTTATGCCTTCGAGGCCCTTCACGGGGGTCACCAGCGGCTCGATCGAGCCTCTAGGCCAGGTCAGGCTTGCCGTCACCTTCGGGAGTGAGGAAAATTACCGCACCAAGCACATCGACTTCGATGTCGCGCACATCGGCCTGCCGTACAAAGCCATCCTCGGCTACCCCGCGCTTGCGAAGTTCATGGCTGTCACGCACCATGCGTACAACATGGTCAAGATCCCCGGCAGCGCCGGCACGATCACCATACGTGGGCATGTCCTAGACGCTACGCGCGCTGTTGAGACGGCCTACAAGACCGCCGCCATGGCCTTCCCCGTAGAAGAGGACCAAGAGCCTCTCGAGAGGCCCAAGAAGAAGAAGCAGTTGTTCTCCCAGGAGGCAGCTGCTACCAAGAAGATCTCTCTGAGCTCAGGTAGCTCGGGGGCTAGCGTCACCATTGGCGCCGCGCTGCCTCCCAAATAGAAAAGCGCGCTCGTCGCCTTCCTCCAGGCAAACTCTGACATGTTCACATGGACACCGTCAGATATGTCTGGTGTACCGAGGGAGGTGATCGAGCACCCCTTGGCCATGTGCCCAAACGCGCGCCCCGTCAAGCAAAAAGCAAGAAAGCAAGCCCCCGAGAAGCAAGCATTCATCGTCAAGGAGGTCGAGAAGCTCAAAGCGGCAAAAGTCGTTGGCGAAGACGCGCATCCCACTTGGCTCTCCAACGGCGTGGTAGTCCCAAAACCCGCCGGAGGAGGCCGTCTCTGCATCGACTACACTGATGTAAACAAGGCCTGCCCCAAAGACCCTTATCCCATGCCCAGAATTGACCAGATTGTGGACTCCACAGCAGGCTGCGACCTCCTCTGTTTCCTTGATGCCTTCTCTGGTTATCACCAGATAAAAATGGCTAAGGAGGACGAGGAGAAGACGGCTTTCCTCACCCCATGCGGTGTGTATTGCTACGTTTGCATGCCCTTTGACCTAAAAAATGCCGGAGCCACTTTCCAGAGGTTGATGAGGATAGCCCTTGGCGGGCAAATGGGGCGAAACGTCAAAGCATATGTCGATGACATCGTCGTAAAGTCCCGAGAAGGAAATACACTCCTCGAAGACCTTGAAGAAACCTTCGCCAGCCTGCGCAAGGTGAACATCAAGCTCAACCCCGCCAAGTGCGTCTTTGGAGTCCCTTCAGGCAAATTGCTTGGGTTCCTCGTGTCTCATCGGGGTATAGAGGCAAACCCAGACAAAATCAAGGCCATAGAAGACATGCAACCTCCACGCAGGCTCAAGGACATGCAACGCCTGGCAGGCTGCATGGCCAGCTTGGGCGGATTCATCTCCAAGTTCGGTGAAAGAGCCCTGCCGTTCTTCAAGATCATGAAAAGAACGGGCACTTTCAAGTGGACCCCTGAAGCTGAAAAAGCATTTGAGGACTTGAAGAAGTATCTGGCCAGCCCACCAGTAATGGTCGCCCCAAGGCCTGGCGAGCACATGAAGCTGTACTTATGAGCTAGTCCACAAACAGCCAGTGCTGTCCTGGTAGTGGAAAGGGAAGAGCCAGTACTCCACAAGAAGAGTGCAACCACTCCAAAGAAAAAGCCTCCTGATAAGGAGCTCAAAGATGAGGCAGCCCTCACAAACCCAACGCTAGGCCCAAAGCCCCTTGAGGCCAACCCCCTCGAGGCACAAGTCAAGCCCCTTGAGTCCAACCCCCTCGAGGCACAAGTCAATCCACTTGAGGCCAACCCCCTCGAGGCACAGGGCAAGCCCCCTGAGGCAAACCCCCTAGAGGGCCAAGTTGTGCCACCTCAGGCGAAAGACGCCAAGGCAACAGGAACTACCCTCGTCGAGCATCCAGTTTACTTCGTCAGCACAGTGTTGCGTGATGCTCGGGAGCGGTATACGATGCAGCAGAAGCTTCTCCTCGCGCTCCTCGTCGCCTCAATAAAGCTGCGACACTACTTCCAGGGGCACCCCATCACGGTGGTCACCTCATTCCCCTTGGAGCAAATCCTGCGCAACCCAAACGCACAGATCGTGTCGCGAGATGGAACATCGAGCTATAGCCATTCAATTTGCGCTTCGATACCACAAGGGTAATCAAAGGAAGAGCGCTTGCTGACTTCGTCGCCGAATGGACTGACCCAACCCCTGAAGAGCCCTTGGGAGAAGAGCACGAGCCCTCTGGAGCCGCTATGCCCAGCCACTGGACCATGAAGTTCGACGGAGCTTTCGCTTTTCGCCACGGCGGGGCAGGCGTAGTCCTGATCTCACCAAAGGGAGACAAGTTGTATTACGCAGTCCAGCTGTGCTTCGGAATCGACAAGATATCCAACAACATCGCCGAGTATGAAGGGCTGCTTGCTGGCCTACGCGCCGCGATCGCCCTAGGCGTCAAGCATATACTCATCAAGGGCGACTCCCAGCTGCTCGTCAACTTCTCCAACAAAATCTACAAGCCTAAGGACGACCACATGGCCGCATACCTTGAAGAGGTCCGTAGGCTTGAGAAGAACTTCAGGGGAACGGAGCTCATGCACATCCCAAGAAAGGAAAATCAAGAAGCTGATGACATCGCCAAGCGCGCCTCAAAGAGACAAGCTCAGCCGCCAGGTGTCTTTGAAGAAAGGCTCGTCAAGGCATCCATAAAGCAGCCCCTAGAGGCCCTGCCCGCAAGCACAGACGAAGCGCTCCCGCCACCCCCTTCAAGCGGAGCCCCAGCCTGCGGGCCTCCCACAGGGGAGCGTCTGTTGCTCACAGCGGTGCACCAAGAAACAGGATGGATTGACGAGATCAAGGACTTCCTCTGCAAACGGATCCTTCCCGAGGAAGATGTTAAAGCGGAGCGAATTTCTCGCCAAGCAAAATCATACCAAATCCTCGAAGGAGTCCTCTATCGCAAGCGCCCAAACGGCATCGCGCTCAAATGCGTCCCTCCTGAAGAAGGAAAACTGCTGATTAAGGACATCCACAGCGGGGAATGCGGCCACCATTCGTGCGCCCGCACCCTCGCATGCAAAGTCTTCAGGAGCGGATTCTACTGGCCTCAAGCGCTTCAAGATGCAGCGGACATCGTTCAAGCTTGTGAAGCCTGCCAATTCCACGCCAAGCAAATCCACCAACCAGCGCTGGGGCTACAAACCATTCCGCTCTCATGGACGTTTGCGGTCTGGGGGCTGAACATCCTGGGACACTTCCCAACGGCGCAAGGTGGATATCGCTACCTCTTCGTGGCCATTGACAAGTTCACAAAATGGCCTGAAGTGGAGGCGACACGCACAATCACAGCAGGCGCGGCGGTGAAATTCATCAGAGGCCTGGTCTGCCGCTTCGGAGTGCCTAACCGCATCATCACCGACAATGGCTCACAATTCACCAGTGGCATCTTCAGAGCCTATTGTGAAAAGATGGGCATCAAGCTCTGCTTCGCCTCAGTCGCCCATCCGCAAAACAACGGACAGGCCGAGCGCGCAAACGTAGAGGTCCTCAAAGGCCTAAAGACCAGGACCTTCGATATCCTCAAGGGCCACGACAAGGGCTGGATCAACGAGCTACCCTCGGTGCTCTGGTCCATCCGTACCACGCCACCCAAGCCCACCGGGGAAACACCGTTCGCCCTCGTCTATGGAGCCGAAGCAGTCCTCCCCACAGAGATAAAGCATGGATCCCCACGGGTCCTTGCCTTTAACGAGGACCAGCAAGAGGACCTCCACAACGACGACCTGCTGCTCCTTGAAGGGCCACGCGGCCCTCCGGGCGGCCAAATACCAGCAGGACCTGAGGCGCTACCACAGCCGCAACGTGCGCTCGCGCACCCTGGAGGCAGGCGACCTCGTCCTCAGGCGAATCCTCTCCAGGGAAGGCCTCTACAAGTTGTCCCCGATGTGGGAAGGTCCCTAGAGGGTCACCCACATCGCCAGGCCTGGCGCGGCTCGCCTCGAGACGCAAGATGGCATCCCCGTCAAGAATCCATGGATCATCATGCACCTGCGCAAGTTCTACCCGTGATCATTGTCATGTCAGGGCATGTAGTGAAAGAGGCAGCCCACGGCTCAACCTCCAAGCACTTTTTGTCCTTCAAGGTTAAAAGCTCAAGGCTTAAACCACTCAAACCTTTGTATCCACAAGGAACAAGTTAAAAACGTGATTATCGTCACGCACGTGATCATTGTCACGTCGAGACCTCAAGCGAAAGAGGCAGATTACGGCTCAACCTCCAAGCATTGTTGTCTCTAGAGGTTAAAACGCCAACGGCTTAAACCTCCAAAACATTTTTTGCACCCTTAGGGAACAAACGCAAAACAATGGTCATTGCCACACCCGTGATCATTGTCACGTCGAGACTTCAAGCGAACGAGGCAGCCTACGGCTCAACCTCCAAGCATTTTCGTCTCTAGAGGTTAAAATGCTCACGGCTTAAACCTCCAAAAAAATGCTTTGTCTCCTAAAGGAACAAATGCAACCGTGGTCATTGCCACGCCCGTGATCATTGTCACGTCGAGACTTCAAGCGGACGAGGCAGCCTATGGCTCAACCTCCAAGCATGGTCGTCTCTAGAGGTTAAAATGCTCACGGCTTAAACCTCCAAAAATATGCTTTGTCTCCTAAAGGAACAAATGCAACCGTGGTCATTGCCACGCCCGTGATCATTGTCACGTCGAGACTTCAAGCGGACGAGGCAGCCTACGGCTCAACCTCCAAGCATGGTCGTCTCTAGAGGTTAAAATGCTCACGGCTTAAACCTCCAAAAATATGCTTTGTCTCCCAAAAAGGAACAAACCCAACCGTGGTCATTGCCACGCCCGTGATCATAGTCACGTCGAGACTTCAAGCGGACGAGGCAGCCTACAGCTCAACCTCCAAGCATTTTCGTCTCTAGGGGTTAAAATGCTCACGGCTTAAACCTCCAAAAATATGCTTTGTCTCCCAAAAAGGAACAAATGCAACCGTGGTCATTGCCATGCCAGTGATCATTGTCACGTCGAGACTTCAAGCGGACGAGGCAGCCTACGGCTCAACCTCCAAGCATGGTCGTCTCTAGAGGTTAAAATGCTCACGGCTTAAACCTCCAAAAATATGCTTTGTCTCCTAAAGGAACAAATGCAACCGTGGTCATTGCCACGCCCGTGATCATTGTCACGTCGAGACTTCAAGCGGACGAGGCAGCCTACGGCTCAACCTCCAAGCATGGTCATCTCTAGAGGTTAAAATGCTCATGGCTTAAACCTCCAAAAATATGCTTTGTCTCCCAAAAAGGAACAAACCCAACCGTGGTCATTGCCACGCCCGTGATCATTGTCACGTCGAGACTTCAAGCGGACGAGGCATCCTACGGCTCAACCTCCAAGCATTTTCGTCTCTAGGGGTTAAAATGCTCACGGCTTAAACCTCCAAAAACATGCTTTGTCTCCCAAAAAGGAACAAACGCAACCGTGGTCATTGCCACGCCCGTGATCATTGTCACGTCGAGACTTCAAGCGGACGAGGCAGCCTACGGCTCAACCTCCAAACATTTTCGTCTCTAGAGGTTAAAATGCTCACGGCTTAAACCTCCAAAAACATGCTTTGTCTCCTAAAGGAGCAAATGCAACCGTGGTCATTGCCACGCGCGTGATCACTGTCATGTCGAGACCACGAGCGGAAGACGCAGCCTACGGCTAAAACTCCAAGCATTCGTGTGTCTAGAGGTTAAAACGCTCACGGCTTAAACCTCCAAGCTCCAAAGGTTTCTCTCAAGGGGAAACCATCCGAGCTCTCCATCAAACGAGCCCCCGCAGGCCGTTGAGAGTCTCGCCCACTAATAGGTGGTCCCCATGCCTCGACATGGTCAAAACATTAACTTGGCAACCCAAGCATAATGACTCAATTTAGTTCCCAAGTGAACTTCGCGCCTCGGCGCCGTTTTAAAAAATCGTTTGAGGGGTGTTATTTCCGCATTACTTTGTTAAAGTGTGCGCTTATATCTCTCCTCATGCGTACCTCGCGAGCGGGGGCTGAGTACGGTGCAAGTGCCTCAAATGACACACCAGCAGCACTGCAAAATCCAAGAGTCCGAGCTTTGTCTGGAGGGCAAGATCCCACAAACACGCCATCTCTACAGAGGACCTTGGTACTTACTCTCCTCGCAAGGAACACCTGAGGGGACCTATAAGCGCGCACGAGCTCTTTGTGCCGTGTTCCAGCATTTGGGTTCGCCCCTCTAACATATGCAGGGAAATCCCCCCACAAACCTGAAGAGCCCTCCGGGAGCGACCCCTCTAGTGGGCAACCTCGCCAGGTGAAGAGCCCTCCAGGAGCGACCCCTCAAGTAGGCAACCTAGCCAGGCGATAAGCCTTCACAGGGCGAAAACCTCAAGAAGCTAAGTCTCGCACCCACGCTTTAAGAGCGTTTTTCTCTCCCTAGCGCGCGTTTGCCCCTCAAGCGACTTCGCTTTCCCTAACGCTTCATGGACTACTCGCACGTCTAAGGGGGGCACTTGAGCATCGCGACTCAGGGCTCTTATCTCTCCTAGGCCTAAACTCCCCCCAGCCTTGCGGAGTCATCGCTCCTGCATACCGAAGTGGCGGAGTCATGGCACGAAGAGATGGGACCTACCGACGCAGAGAACAAATAGGCATGAAGATGAGTCCAAAGAGACCTCACGGGGGGCAAACAAACTCGAATTAAACAGAAATTGAAGAGTATATTACAGGCCAAAAGTCTTAAAGATGTCTAAGCACACAGCTGTTGCAGATCAGATACAAGCGCTCACATGCGCAATAAAAAAGAGCTCAAGGGGAAGCAGCACCGCCTCGGATTTCCTCCGCGGCACCCTCTTCAGCCTTAGCAGAGCAGGCCTCCTCCTCGATCTTCTCCGGTGCAGCCTCCGCGCGCCTGAAGCGGTTGCAGAAGGCGTCCACCTGCTCGCGGAGGGAGCATGAGACCCGCTGCGTGTCCTCGCCTTGGGCAGCTTCGGTCACAGAGCAGAGGTCAAAGCCAGGCGTGAGAAGCTTGAGGTTGGTGAAGATGCGATCTACAACCACCCCCAAGAGCAGTCGGCTCTCGTCCTCGATCATCCCACGAAGCTCGGCGGCGGGGCCCTCAAGTGTCGCGAAGAGCTGGTCGAAATAGGCCAAGTACGTGGCGGCGTCATAGCCTCGGCCTTCGGGGCATGGCGCCTCCGTGCCAAGCCGCGCCGCAAGCTCGTCGCTGCGTACGAACAACGCCTTCAACAGCTGCTCACTCTGCCTCACGAGCATGCTGGTCGCCTGGACTGAGTCCGGCGTTTCCTCCGCCCGCTCCCTTGCCGGGGCCACCTGTTCTTCCACGACCTCGACGGAAGGACCAAGGCCGCGAACTGCGTCATCGCGAGCCTCCTCCGCTCGGCGTCGGCCAGCCTTGGCACGCTTGAGGCGGCGCACCAGTTTGGAGTTGGCCTTCTCGAGTTCGGCAAGCCACTGAACGTCCGCAGCATGCTTGGCCTTGAGGCGGTCCTCCCGCTTCTGGACCCGAGCGCGGTACTTCTGAAGGAGAGCCTGGCGGAACTGTCTCTCGTGCTCCACGAGGGCCTTCCTAGCCGCCTTTGTCTTCTTGGTGAGACGCCGCTCGACGCGCTCGTAAGAAAGATTCTGGGAAGCGACATGCTCGTCAAACTTCGAGGTCGCCTGGGCCAGGCTTCCCTCGCGCGCCTCGAGAGCCTCGCGCTGGGCGGTCAAGTCCTTCTCCGCCCGAAGACGTTGCTCCTCGTGCCGCTGCTGCTCTCTCCCCGTGAGGGCCAGCTGCCGCTCTCGCTGGGCCAGGCTCTTGCGGTCCTCTTCCAGAGCGGCCTGCGCGGCCTGGTGGGCGGAAAGCAGTTGGGACTCCAGCTGACCCAGCCCGCGGCGCATCTGCGCCAGTAAGCCCTCCATCGCCTCGCGCTCCGCCTTGGCCTGGCGCAGGAGCTCCTCTGCGGCGTCGCGTTCCGCTTGAAGGGGCTCGAGGAGCTCTCCGGCGTCGCGAATGGCCCCCTCGCGAACCTCCTGGGCAAAGCGGGAGGCCTCCTCACGCGCGGCTTGCAGCTCCGCATACTCCAGCCGGCGCGCCTCAACCGCCGCGTGGAAGGATGCCCACGACCTCGACAGCTCCTGCTGCTGCTGGGCGAGCTGTACGTCACCGAGGGTGAGATGCGCCTCTAGGCCCTCCAAGGACTCTCGCACGAGGCTGAACGCCACCTCGCGGCGTCCCACGCTCCAATCCCAGCCTCGGAGAACCAGCTCCTGGCTAAATGAGGGCCCTGCCGCGGCGTCCGGTCCCGTAAGCCCAGCCCCACGTCGAGCTCGGGGGCTGGGTGTGGCTCCACCTCCGTCCGCGCCAGCCTCCGGTTTGGACCTCGAGCCAATAAGACGCTCATCTTCTCCGGCGGGACGAGAAGGCAAAGAAGCACCCCCTCCTACAGACGCACTGGCGCCACGATCGTTTCCTCCGGGCGTGGCGTGGGAGCCTCGGGCGTGCGCGGTGGAGACGACGCATGCATCATCGTCAACTCGCGCGGCGGGGTCGGCTCGCAGGGCGGAGCTGCCTCACGCGGAGGAGTATCTGCGCGAGGGGGAGTAGGAGCGCGAAGTGGCGTGGATGCTTTCTCCTCCGCACTTTCCACCCCCAGTGGCTCGAGAAGCGATGAAGATGCCACTGGGCGCGGTGCGCCCACCTCCTCTTGAGGCTCAACCGTCCCCACTGGGGGCGCGGCCACCTCCGCTTGAGGCGCCCCCCCAGCAGGGCCTGAGGTGGCCGTCTCCGTAGGCCTCGAGTGACCGTCAGCTCCTCCTGCCCCTGCTGTGATTTTCTTCGCGTCTGCAACCTCGCGAAGCCGGCGGCGCTTTGCGGGCACAAGATCACTAATAAAAGAACAGGAAAATACATTCAGGAGAGGGCAAAGTAGGAGGGAAAAAGCACGAGCTAAGAATGGCCAGGTGCTCTAAATACTCACCCTGAAGGGGAAGCCCCGGCGTCGACCCATGTCAGGCCTCGAGAGCGCCAGGAAGGCGTGGTCTTGACGCCTGGTCCCCCGGGAGTCGTCCCCGCTTTCCTTTTGGAGGGGACATCGGAGGGCCTCACCCCAGAACGGTCCACCGCGGCCTTGGTGCGAGGTTCGCGCCTCCCCGACCAAGCGCTTGTCTCGGAGGACGACCCAGCCTCGGTCACCTCCTCCGCGGGGCGCGAGGGTGCCACAACAAAGGCGTCGTCATCCTCTGACGAGATGTCGCAGATCTCGTCGGTGAAAGGCTCGTACCTCACGGGGAAGGCCCCTCCCGTCGCGGTCTCAGCCCCGCCACTCCAGGCATGGGAGGCTGATGAAGAGCTAACATCGACAGCTACATGCGCCGACGGAACAACCACCTGGTCCATCACCCCCGCCAGACCATACGGAGTAAATTCAGGCATTCCATCCAAGATGTCCATGCGATCACCCAACGGGAGCTGGTGCAGAGGACGCAAGGAGCCGGCGATCTTCTTGGGCAGCTCCGGCTTGGCAAAGAGGATGTTCAGGATGGTGTCGACAACCTCCGAGTCTTGATCCTCAGGGTGAAGCCGCATTGGGTCCGAGGGGTCATTGTACATCCACATCGGCTCTGAGTGTGCCTGAAGGGGCACGATGCGGCGCGCCACGAAGTCTGCCGCGACTATCTGTCCCGTGAGGCCCTCCTCCAGGAGAAAGCCCAAGTGCCCCACCAGGTGTGCGTTATCTACACCCCGAAGGGCAGACTTGCACCAGTGATGATTCTTCACGGGCGGCGCCTCCGGGACGTCTAAGAACGCGCAGGGCGACTGGACGCCAATGAGCAACCACCTCTGTCGAAAGTCACCCACCTTCTTGAGCAGGGCCGTGACAGGCTTGTCTCCACTCCACGACATGGGAATATACACACTCCCCATGCCGTCCGCGATGCGGAAGGAAACGCACCCAGTCCGCTCGCCGCCAGCCGTGCACCGCAGCGAGTAGAAGTTTCGGAAGAGCGCTACCGAGGGGCGCACGCCCAGATAAGCCTCACAAAGGTAGGCAAAGATGGACAGGATGAGTACGGAGTTTGGATGAAGGTGGAGGAGTTGAATTTGGTAGAATTCCAATACTGCCTCCAAGAAAGGCGAGTACGGCGGCACCAGCCCGGCGGTGATGTCATGGAGAAAAATGGGATAAAACCCTTGAGGGAATCTCCCGAACCGAGCGGCTTGAAGCGCGCTGGCGCCCTGCTTGTTGGTCGGCCCCACGACCAGGTGGCGAATCCTCTCCAGCGCCTGGAGATCCATGCGCGCCCCCTTGAGAGCCGCGCCCTGCACTACCTCTAAGTTTTTCGCTTGAGAGGAAGGCCCCGCAGCGGCTTTGCTCTTGCTCTTGACTGGGCCCATCGTCGTGGAAGCGGAAGCCTGGAGGAGTTCGAGGACGAAGATTCGCAGGAGAGATCGGAGGCGGAGAGCTCTGTAGAGCGAAAATTCCTGCGAGAAGGTTTGGAAACGGTAACGGCTCCCTGCCGCCTCGCTCGGGCTTTATGTCACCTCGAGGAGCAGTTACCGGGACGTGGTGGGACCCCCCACGACTCGCGCCCTGGATCGTGCGAGACCGTTATTCGTCCAAGTGCCGCGCGGCTCGGGCCGGCTGGGCACTAAGGGCCCACGACGCTTCGCCTGAGCCCATGGGCTCAATCGCGCCCATCATGGGCCCGGGGGCTACTGTCGGCCCAGTGGGAACTGGGGTATGGAGAGCCCATTCCCCCCAGGCCTCGCACGCGGGCCAGTCGGACGAAACGACTAAGGACCAGGCATCACCGCCTGGGGGGACCCTCGAGAGGCTCTTCCCCTCGAGGGCCTGAAGAGGAAACGAGGGCCTCAAGGGACCTCTCACCTCAGGGGACCCTCCCGAGGCGCCAGCTCGCCTCGAGGGAGCCCCGCAGGAATCTCCCTCAGGCCTCCCCGCGCCTGAGGGGAAACGTCGCGGCCAAGGAAGCACGGCAAGATGCACGTGGCCTCTGCCACGCACATGCAGTGTCGCACGCACCCCCGTCGCTGTCCTTGGCGATAAAGTGGTCGACAAAGCAGCTCTACCTACTGCGCAGCTGCCAGGACATTCTACTCTGACGATAAAGCTGGTGGACAGCACAACCTCCAAGGGAGTACGTCATCGTGGGCTCCACCTCAGAGACTGCCCTCCCTGCGGGCAGTACATCGCGCCCGGCCGCCGGTCGGCCACCGCGCCCACCTTTACCAGCAATGGACCGAGTCCATGGACGAATGGAGCACGGTTGACTCCTACACCACCTTGCCACTGGCATGTGGGAACCACCTGGAAGGCCAAGCCGAAGGAGAAGGCCAGAGGCGCCTATAAAAGGGGCAAGACGTCCATCGTAGCGCGGGTCGGCTCTTGGCACACTGCAACCCTTGTAAACCCTAGTTACACTTGTTAGGAAATCCTCTGCCCTGAGGAGGAAGAAGACGATCGCTTCCCTCCCCAGGCAAGAACCGCCTCAAGGGGGCTTTCGGCAAGCTTCATTGTACTGTAACCTACACCATCTAATACAGACAAGCAAGAGTAGCGGTTTTACCTCCCCACGAGGGCCGTGAACCTGGGTAAAGGCTGGTGTCTCCCTTCGTGTGTGTGTGTGTGTGTCTTCTTCTGGTCCGGCGAGCAACGTCGCGGAGCCACTCGAGGGTCTAGACCTCCGTGTTCAATCCCCTTCACGAACTACTCTTCAGGAAGTGACTACCCCCGGTTCTTGGGAGTCATAACCCGACATTGCTTGGACAGTTTCAAGTGGCTACAATGGTGGATGTCGAGTGGCACAAGGGGAATACCAGTGTGAACCCTCTGCTAGGTCGTTGCTCCTCCCCTTTTATAGGCGAGCCGGATCCTCAACCCCCCAAATCCATGGCGGGAAGGGCAACCAAAAACTGCGAAGAAGGGGCCCGTCATGTCGTTCCGCTCTGCCACAAAGACACCGTCCATGGTAGGCCCTACCTCTCTGCGCTGGTGACGGTACCCTTGTCTCTTCTGGCCGGCAGTGTCGGTCTTGGTCTCCTTGCACGAAAGAGGCCACCTTTAGAACTAGAGGAGGTGGGGGCAGCATGACTTGCAGCTCTACCCTAGGACGGAAGAGGTAAGTCTCAGTGCCCGGGGAAGGGTAGTGCAGCCGGTCCGTTCCTTTAATCACCACGACAAGCTTTTGACGTCTGCCTCTATCGCACAGAGGTTGGCAATGTCACCCGCCGCATGCCCTCCTCTGTCGAGGGTCCCAGCAACACGTGTCGCGGTAGGAGTCCCGGGTCACCTGTTATGTCGTTGGCCCCACGGCCTGACGACCATTCTTAGCACCGGCGGGTCACCAACTCACACTCACCATCACGCAGGGTGCAACACCTGCCAAAGCTTCACGAGAAGGACGAATAGGCAGATGAGATCGATTGGTTCGAGAACATGAAAATGGCAACATAAAAGAACGAAAATGGCCTTTGGCCGAGGTAGTTCTGCTTGTATGGAAAATGCACATTCTAGCGCAGTTAAAGAAACAAGCCTAGTTTTAACAGCTCAGATCGCTAATTACAAGTTCTCTAACGACCTGCAATGCTGTGGTAGCTCGCCGGACTTCCTGCAAGCGGCGATAGGACTATGGCGGCGACGATATGGACAAAGGGATTCGGTGGCGGCGACGATGACGTCGATAAGGGGCTATGGTGGCGACGACGACATCAACACAGGGTTGCAACGACTTTGTTGTTGCGTCCGTACATTTGAAAAGTTAACTATGAACTGTATTTATATATTTGGATACATATAAATTTTAAGGGTTAATTGGTTATGTGCCATACCTAGCTGAGTTTTATCGGTCTATGCCATGCCCGCGCTGTTTCTCTGGTCTGTGCCCTAGTTTGCTCGCATATCGCTCAAACGCTCGTTTCCCTCTGGTCAACCTACTTTGACCCGCACTTGGCCTGACTGGTGGGGTCTGTCTGGCGTGGCTCGGCTCGTTTGTCGGCTCGGTTGGGATTTTTCTAGGGGCGGCGCGTGGGGTCGGGCACTAGTCTGACTGGTGGGGTTGTGACACTAGTTTGACTGGTGGGGCTGTGGCACTAGTCTGATTGGTGGGGACGGCACGTGGGGTGCGCGTGGGGTCAGCGTGGCACTGCACCTCCGCTTAGAAGACGCATCCATGGCGGCAGATCCAGGCCTCGCCGTTCCGCCCGTTCCGCTAGTCAATTGTGAACAGTTTCATCCTACTACAGGATTGAGGTGGTTCGGAAACGAATTTAACATGTCGAACAGATTGCGGGCCACACGAACCGCCTCCGATGAACAAGATTGAGGTGGTTCCGAAACAAATTCAACATGAATGCATACTGTCGAACACCTTGCGGCCACACGAACCGCCGCCGATGAACAATATAAACGGTGAACACAAATTGATTCAAACATTTAAACAAGATTTAACAAACTTACAAGTACAAATCTAAACGAGATTTAACAAACTTAAACCTAACCAAAAAAGGCTTTTGCCCCGCTTTATAAATAAAGCAAACCTAAACAAAGGGTTTAGGGTTTAGGATGAGAGAGAGGCCTATGCATGGCCATCCCTCAACACCACCGCCGGCGAAGAGATACCGCTCCATCCCGGTGAGGGAGAGAAGATGCGAACCAAGTCAGCCTTCACCTGGTCCGTAGCCACCGCCGTGGCGGCTGAGGCTTCTGGCTTGCCGGCGTCGTTTTCGATTCAGCGCCATGACATGCGGGGGAGGGGCGTTTTAAGGTAAACCTCTTTGTCTTGCGCCGCCGCTTTTTCGGTGAAAACGACGCTGCTGACCAAGATGCAGACGCTTGTAGAGGCAGATCGGGCAGCTCGGGGTTGTCGTCGCTGGCGTCGCCGTCCTCGCCGTCACAGTCGTCGTCCGTTGAGGACAACTCCGGCGTCGGCTTTCGTCGACCGCCAAGACGCGCCTTGTACTCCTTGTCCACCACGACGTGCCAATAGGGCGCCGAGATGGAGTACTTGGGGTCGAGCCTTTGCTCGCACGGCATCTCCGCCCATTTGCCCTTGATGAACTCGACGTTGGCCTGCCCGCTGAGCCACGGTGCCACCGGAATGTACACGGCGCTCCTCACCCACCCATTCGAAAGGATGGCGTCGTCGTCCACCGGCAGCTGGTGGCGGCTACTCAGCCACGCGGTCTCCAGCGAGAGCATGTAGGGACGAGAGGTCTTGGCCTCCTTGCCCCACATGACTCGCTCGAACGCCTTGGCCATCTCCACGTCCTCGTTGCGACACCGGAGTTCCTCCAGCTGCAAGTGGCATTGCTGCCCGCCATGGTGTCCTATGTTTCCGTTTCCTTGGGGAGAAGAAGAGAATGGAGGAAGTGTTGGTGTGAGGAGAGGAGGGCTGCGCTGTGTCGGGTTTAAAGGCGACCGGAGGAGCGGGGTTGGATGGCCTGCATTAACGTGGCCACCACTTCGCCTGGCCGCGCATTGACGCCGACACGACCAGACACTGCCACTGCCAGCACGCGTCGCTTCTGTCTGTGCCATTGGAAGTGGCGTGGCGTTATTGCGACTCCAGCCGCTGCGACTCCAGCACGCTTGCTTCCGTCTGCAGGGCGCCGATTGCAGCACCCGTCGCTTCGGTCTGCGCCCGCCAGGGGAACGGGACGCGTGATGCCACGGAAAATACAAGTAAGAAGGGTAAAACTAAAGACCACTTGCGCAGACGAAAGCGAGGCGTGCTGGAGTCGTTTTTCAACATGAGCATCACCAGCAATTTTTGTTATTGTACTTCTGTCGAACACCTTAAGTGCGCACTCTGGACGCGCTCAGAGCGTGCCCGGCGTGCTCTAGACGTGCACAGGCGCACATTTGTGGAAAATTTGGGCGCGAACTAAGCCTACACCATTCTTAGTCACTCCTAAATGATACTTTCGTGAGAATTTTGAAAATATCATGTTGCAATTCTCATTTGCACATTTGAGTTATGCGATATCATATGAGATCCATGCCCTTCTCATTTGAATGTATGTAGACCATGTTTTTCAACTTGAGTCGTTAGTATTTGACATATTAAGACAATGTGCGTCGGTTTTTATTTTTTTGATAATTTCAAAAAAAAATATGGTTATTTCAAAATCGGTCAAACCTAAGTTTAACCAACATTAAAACAAGTTTAAAACATGAAAATGAAAAACTAAGCATGCATCCTTCTTAGTCACTCCAAAATGAAGCTTTAGTGAGGTTTTTGAAAATTTCATGTTGCAATTCCAAAACCACTTCTCTCCAACCTTAGACCTCATAGTTTGAGTTATGCGATATCACCTGAGATCCATGCCCTTATCCTTTTGAATGTATGTAGACCGTGTTTTTCAACTTGAGTCGTTAATATATGACATAAAAAGACTATGTGAGTCAGGTTTTTAATTTTTCGATATTTTTTGATTTTTTTATGGTTATTTAAAAAACGGTCAAATTTAGGTTTGACCAACATTTAAACAAGTTTAAAACATGAAAATGAAAAACTAAGCATGGATCCTTCTTAGTCACTCCAAAATGAAGCTTTAGTGAGGTTTTTGAAAATTTCATGTTGCAATTCCAAAACCACTTCTCTCCAACCTTATACCTCATAGTTTGAGTTATGCGATATCACCTGAGATCCATGCCCTTCTCCTTTTGAATATATGTAGACCATGTTTTTCAACTTGAGTCGTTAGTATATGACATAAGACGACTATGAGCGCAGAATTTTTCATTTTTTGGATAATTTTTGAATATTTGAAGCTGATTTCCTATACAATGAATCTACAGCCGTCCGATTTCCTCTACAAGGAATTTGTGGCCGTCCGATTTCCTCTAGAAGGAATCTGCAGGTAGACTCGGGGCGATCCGCGAGAAGCTCATTCTGCGATCTGATTGGACGCGCGTTTAGGACAAGGGTTGTACACCCGCTGACGATTAGACCACGAAGGACCGAACTGGGATTTTGCCTCGCCCACCCCAATTTGCCTCAGTGACACAAAATGGGTATTTTGGCACACCAAATGCGGATAGCCATGATCTTTCTCAAATCTAGCTTGGACTCGCTAAAAAATGTGTTTCAAATGACCTCAAAAGGTAGGGTAAACGGCCTCATTTCTAAGCAAAAATGGTGGACTAGCCGAAAAATGTGTTTCAAATGAGATCCAAAGGTAGGGTGGTGGACTCGCTGAAAAATGTGTTTCAAATGAGCTTGAAAGGTAGGGTAAACGGCCTAATTTGTAAGCAAAAATGGCCGACTCGCCAAAAATGTGTTTCAAATGAGTTCGAAAGGTAGGGTGGTGGACTCGCTTAAAAATGTGTTTCAAATGAGCTCGAAAGGTAGGGCAAAAAGCCTCATTTCTAAGCAAAAATGGTGGACTCGCCGAAAAATGTGTTTCAAATATGCTCCAAACGTAGGGTGGTGGACTCGCTAAAAATGTGTTTCAAATGAGCTCAAAAGGTAGGGTAAACGGCCTCATTTCTAAGAAAAAATGGTGGACTCGCCGAAAAATGTGTTTCAAATGAGCTCCAAAGGTAGGGTGTTGGACTCGCTAAAAAATGTGTTTCAAATGACCTCGAAAGGTAGGGTAAACGGCCTCATTTCTAAGAAAAAATGGTGGACTCGTCGAAAAATGTGTTTCAAATGAGCTCGAAAGGTAGGGTGGTGGACTCGCTTAAAAATGTGTTTCAAATGAGCTCGAAAGGTAGGGTAAACGACCTCATTTCTAAGCAAAAATGGTGGACCCGCCCAAAAATGTGTTTCAAATGAGCTCCAAAGGTAGGGTGGTGGACTCGCTAAAAAATATGTTTCAATGAGCTCGAAAGGTAGGGTAAACATTCTCATTTCTGAGCAAAAATGGTGGACTCGCCGAAAAATGTGTTTCAATTGAGATTCAAAAGTAGGGTGGTGGTCTAGCTGAAAAATGTGTTTCAAATGAGCTCCAAAGATGGGGTAAACGCCCCCATTTCTGAGCAAAAATGGGGCAATCGCTTCAAAGGTGACTTATAAACCGGACGGGAGGGAGTACTTGCTATAGCAAAACAAGCGGCATGTATACGTTCATGTTAGGGTTACCTTCATGTTTATCTGTTATAGCGTGAAAGAAGAATCTGAAGGAAATCAATTTTTACGAGTCGTACGATGAGAGTATGAGACACATCTGTCTGACAGCCTTCCAGTTCGTGCGCATTGAATACGTGCGTCGCATGCCGTAGCCCACCATGCCTTCTATGTAGCGTGCACGGATAGGCATGGCCATTGAAATGAGAGCTTTTATATTAGATGGTTCTGCTTCGCTAGCCACTCCTCCCGCTCCTCTGCCTTCATCTACTGCATGTCGTGCATATTTCCTCACGCGAGTAGAGCTCCGAGTCCGGCATCGGCGATGGCGTGCTCCACCACATTTTCGAGGGAGGGAGGGAGGGGAGAGAGAGGTAGAGAAAATGGAGTTTCTACGACGAGTGCGTCCCCCTTTAATTAGCCGCGGCGGGAGGGCGGGCAAACCCTAACCGACCCAGGCTGACCCCACGCGTGTAACGCCCCGGGATTTATTCCCTTTTAGTTTTGTGTGTTTTCTTTTTGCATCAACATGGCATTGCATTTCATCGCATTAAATTTAATTTGTTGCATTTAAATTCAATCCACGCAATTAAATTCAAATGCATTTCAAATTAATTAAAAATGTGTTATTTTCAAATCTTTTGCAAATGTTAAAATTAGTTTATTAAATTGTCTATTTAAAACTAAAAATATTTTGTATAGGTTTCGTATTCAAATTCCTTTTCGTTTTTGTTTTAAAAATAGAAAAAAAGAAAAGAATAAAGGGAGAAAAATAAAAGCCCAAGCCCACCTAAGCAAACCCTAGGGTTTCCCCCTGAAAACTTCTTTCCCACCCCCTGACTTTTTGCAGCCACCCTCCTCCTTTTTCTGGTTTTTACAAAATTTTCCTCCCACCTCTCTTTTCTTCTTTTCCCCTTCCTTTTTTTCCTTTCTTTTCTTTTTCCTTTTTTTCCCTTTCCTTTCCTCTTCTTTTCTCTCCTTCTTCTCCCGCACGTCCCGCACGGGAGAATTCCTCCCGCAGCGAACCGCTCGCTCCCGAGCTCCTCCCATCCCGCTCCCGAGCTCCCCGTGCCCCGCACCAGCGCCTCCCCGCCGCCCCTGCTCCTCCCGGGCCGCCGCGCGCCGTTCCCTCCAGAGCCCGTGCTCCCATGGCCGCCGCCTCCACGCTCGCGTGCCGTGCCTCCCCAGCGCTGCCACCGCCGCACGCCTCCAGCGCGCCGCACGCCGCGCCGTCGCGCCCCGAGCCGCAGCACCGCCGCCGGCGCGCGCCCCCTCGCCTCCGCCTCTCCCCGCCGTGCGCGCCGCCCCGCCCCGCCTCCGCGCGCCCCTGCATCTCCGCCCCGCGCCGGCCGCCGCGCACCTCCGGCAGCCCCTGCTCCCTCCTCCAGCCGGCGCCGTGCCCTCCTGCGCGCCCCCTGCTCCTCGTGCCCGGCCGCGCCGCGCCGCCCCGCATCCCCACGCTGCCACCAGCCGTCGCCTCCGACCGCCGCAGCGCGCCGCCACCAGCGCGTGCCATCTCAGCCTCCGCCTCCGCCTCCCACGCCGCGCTGCCGCTTGCCGCCTTGCGTCGCCGCTTTCCCGCCGTGCGCGCGCCGCGCTCCACTTCGGCCACGCGCGTCCACGCCGCTGACGCACACGCAGCGCCTCCACCCGCGTCGGTCGCCGCCACCGTACACATCTGCGGCGCGTTTCTCCGTCCGGTGGTGTCCTCGCGTCCGCCGCCCGCAAGGTGCTCGGTGGAATTCCCGCACGACCCCGACGTCACTTTTGTTGCCCGTTTTGTCCACCCTTCGAGGTGCTGCCCGTGCGCGTGCGTGTGCTCCCTCCGGTGTCGCGTCGCCGTTACTCCCCGTGTCCGTGTCGCGGCGCCTGCCCGTGCGCGCTTTCTTTCTGGTGTCCGATTGCCGCGCTCCTACGTGCCACGACTACCCCGACCACTTCCACGACACCCACAAACGATGATGCCCCGGTTCCGCGACGACTACTTCCTCTACGGACCGAAGACGTCGGTTTCGCACCCTATCTCTCCCGATCCAACGTGCGAACCCAAACCCTAACCCTACCTATTTTATTAAATGTCGTCTATCTTGTGCATATCGCATCATACTTGCATGTGTTGCATCTCTTGGGTTTGGTGGTGTAGCGATTCACCTAAATAATAATTATGGAATGTGTGGGAATTTAATTACTATTGATGCCTATTCCATTTAATTTGACTAGATCATCTTTGCCATGCCTTGCCATCTTAATGGACATTTAATTTGTGGGGTAGATAAATAACTTTAACATTAATATTAATTGTCGGAATCCCGGTTCCGCTTAATTCGGATTAAGTGCATCTCGCAATGCATCTTGCCATGTCATGCATCATTCTCCCATGATCATGCTGGATCTTTTGACGTAGTTGTAAAATGCATCTTTACGCTTTCTAGTGTTTGTTGCTTCTTCGCGGATACGACGTTGAGATGTGTGAGCAACGACAAGATCTGCTTCCATGCGGGATTCCAGGCAAGCAAAGTTTGCTTGTTTACCTATACATTGTCTTTCATTCCTGCCGTTGATCTCTGCTACCCTAGTATTCGATTCTTTATCGCGATCCCATCACATGTTATCCTGCAGCCGATATAGCTTTATCCCCACATCCCATCACCTGTTGTATGTTTATCTGTTAGCCTTGCGAGTCGTAGTGCATGCTTAGATTTGGTTGTGCGAGTCGTCAGTTTGTCTTTTATTTCATATACTTAGTATGATAGATTATTCTACCTTAATAAAATATTGTCTTATATTGTGGTATTATAATTAAAAGATAAGGCACCGGCGGAAGGCCTTGCGAGGTGCTTTGTTCTGCTAAGTGTCGACCTAGGAACTGAGATTTTGTCCTCGGATCCAACTTTTGAGCGCACTAACCACTTGTGGGAGGCCCAATGGAGCCCCCCTCGACTTTGACTGGAACTTCAACTTGTCCGGGAGCTGCACCTAGTTCGGGTTTTCCATTTGTCTCATATGCATCAATACTAGTGTAGTATTTTACTTTGGCGGTGTGCCTTGTTACATGCATATAGGGCGCGGCCTGTTGGTGCGGAGGGGTGTGTCCTGCGGGAGTCCGCACCCTTTTGGCCGGGACCAGCATATCTCCCGTGGCTCCTGGACTTGTTGCGGTGAAGGAAAAGAGTTGGGTTGAAAGGCCCTAATGTTTTTGACTGGGTTGATCATGCGAGTATGGGTCCAGTAGTGCACCCCTGCAGGGTATAATCTTATCGATGAGCCGTGTCCACGGTTATGGACGACTTGGTGATGATGCTGCCTAACAAGATCTAGACAATTTACACCTAATCATTGTTAATTAACCTGACTAGTAATATAGAATTACTTTCACAATAAATGGTAATTAAAATTGTTCAACGTGTGAGTTTCCCGAATTGCTTCCTCATATTTGGTTGAGGGGGTTAATTCGAGAATGGGTTATGTTTGGTGTAGTTGTAGATGTTTTATCTTATGCGCTCTCTTATCCCTCTCTGGTTAGATGGAAGTTGTAGCGTGTCTCTTTAGGTTGCTAGTGCTGCTGCCGCTAAGTCCACCTCCTCTATATTTTGGGAGATGGTGTAGAAAGTAGGCAAGTCGGTTTTGCTTGCCAGGGAGTGCCCTGACCCTCTTTTGGGCTGTGCTTTATGTGCAGTCAACAGGTTTGAAGTCAGACGACGTTAGCTTGGGAATCCCTCCGGCTTGGCTGGGCAGGGATATGGCGCCATTGCTTATCTTCACGACTCTTAGTCCAATTTGCCTCTTATCCGTAGTCGGATACTATTTTGCTTCAGCTGTCGTTTGTATCTTTGTATTGAATCATTTGTATCTTGACTCGTTCGAGTCGTTGTTGTATTATATCTTCGTTGTATTTGTGGATGTATCGGAACTATTGTAATGTTATCACAATTCCACCCACATAATGCGCATGTTTCGGCGTGCACATTATGTCTGGTGGGCGACCTAAAATCGTTATTATGCGGATTTCGGCGGATGCGCTTAAATCTACATAGTACCAATTTTCGGGCGTCACAAAGTGGTATCAGAGCCTTGGTTTCGATCTCCTTGTTGTTTCGATACGAATGGTTATCGAAGCAGCGGGTCCACAAAAGCCTGTAGGATAACCTCGCTAACGGTCGCTGTTTCTAGAGTGTCGAAAACTATTTGACTTAAATTATTTTGAAAAATATCTCAATAGGTTTCTATTTACTCCTTACCTCAATTCTATTTCTCCTCTTACCTTACTTGTTTTGGAGTCTCTTCTCTTATCCAAACTTTCAAAGTTTTAGGATCCTACGTGTGGGTGGACGATTTCTTGCCTTTTACCCTATTAGGTTCGATCTTTCGGAGTCGATTTTGTCGTGAGCAACAATCCCTTGTTAGTGGTGTCGAGAAGTTCATCCCGGAGCGTGAAGACTCGATAGTTACCCCTCTCTCTTTGTGGTCTCGGCATGGATCGAGGGACGCGATCCCTTGTTAGTGGTGTCGGTTGTAACGCCCCGGGATTTATTCCCATTTAGTTTTGTGTGTTTTCTTTTTGCATCAACATGGCATTTCATTTCATCGCATTACATTTAATTTGTTGCATTTAAATTCAATCCACGCAATTAAATTCAAATGCATTTCAAATTAATTAAAATGTGTTATTTTCAAATCTTTTGCAAATGTTAAAATTAGTTTATTAAATTGTCTATTTAAAACTAAAAATATTTTGTATAGGTTTCGTATTCAAATTCCTTTTCGTTTTTGTTTTAAAAATAGAAAAAAAGAAAAGAATAAAGGGAGAAAAATAAAAGCCCAAGCCCACCTAAGAAAACCCTAGGGTTTCCCCCTCAAAACTTCTTTCCCACCCCCTGACTTTTTGCAGCCACCCTCCTCCTTTTTCTGGTTTTTACAAAATTTTCCTCCCACCTCTCTTTTCTTCTTTTCCCCTTCCTTTTTTTTCCTTTCTTTTCTTTTTCCTTTTTTTTCCCTTTCCTTTCCTCTTCTTTTCTCTCCTTCTTCTCCCGCACGTCCCGCACGGGAGAATTCCTCCCGCAGCGAACCGCTCGCTCCCGAGCTCCTCCCATCCCGCTCCCGAGCTCCCCGTGCCCCGCACCAGCGCCTCCCCGCCGCCCCTGCTCCTCCCGGGCCGCCGCGCGCCGTTCCCTCCAGAGTCCTTGCTCCCATGGCCGCCGCCTCCACGCTCGCGCCGCGCCTCCCCAGCGCTGCCGCCGCCGCACGCCTCCAGCGCGCCGCACGCCGCGCCGCCGCGCCCCGAGCCGCAGCACCGCCGCCGGCGCGCGCCCCCTCGCCTCCGCCTCTCCTCGCCGTGCGCGCCGCCCCGCCCCGCCTCCGCGCGCCCCTGCATCTCCGCCCCGCGCCGGCCGCCGCGCACCTCCGGCAGCCCCTGCTCCCTCCTCCGGTCGGCGCCGTGCCCTCCTGCGCGCCCCCTGCTCCTCGTGTCCGGCCGCGCCGCGCCGCCCCGCATCCCCACGCTGCCGCCGGCCGTCGCCTCCGACCGCCGCAGCGCCGCCGCGCGCGACGCTGCCGCCGCGCGCCGCCACCAGCGCGTGCCGCCTCCGCCTCCCACGCCGCGCTGCCGCTTGCCGCCTTGCGTCGCCGCTTTCCCGCCGTGCGCGCGCCGCGCTCCACTTCGGCCACGCGCGTCCACGCCGCTGACGCACACGCAGCGCCTCCACCCGCGTCGGTCGCCGCCACCGTACACATCTGCGGCGCGTTTCTCCGTCCGGTGGTGTCCTCGCGTCCGCCGCCCGCAAGGTGCTCGGTGGAATTCCCGCACGACCCCGACGTCACTTTTGTTGCCCGTTTTGTCCACCCTTCGAGGTGCTGCCCGTGCGCGTGCGTGTGCTCCCTCCGGTGTCGCGTCGCCGTTACTCCCCGTGTCCGTGTCGCGGCGCCTGCCCGTGCGCGCTTTCTTTCTGGTGTCCGATTGCCGTGCTCCTACATGCCACGACTACCCCGACCACTTCCACGACACCCACAAACGATGATGCCCCGGTTCCGCGACGACTACTTCCTCTACGGACCGAAGACGTCGGTTTCGCACCCTATCTCTCCCGATCCAACGTGCGAACCCAAACCCTAACCCTACCTATTTTATTAAATGTCGTCTATCTTGTGCATATCGCATCATACTTGCATGTGTTGCATCTCTTGGGTTTGGTGGTGTAGCGATTCACCTAAATAATAATTATGGAATGTGTGGGCATTTAATTACTATTGATGCATATTCCATTTAATTTGACTAGATCATCTTTGCCATGCCTTGCCATCTTAATGGACATTTAATTTGTGGGGTAGATAAATAACTTTAACATTAATATTAATTGTCGGAATCCCGGTTCCGCTTAATTCGGATTAAGTGCATCTCGCAATGCATCTTGCCATGTCATGCATCATTCTCCCATGATCATGCTGGATCTTTTGACGTAGTTGTAAAATGCATCTTTACGCTTTCTAGTGTTTGTTGCTTCTTCGCGGATACGACGTTGAGATGTGTGAGCAACGACAAGATCTGCTTCCATGCGGGATTCCAGGCAAGCAAAGTTTGCTTGTTTACCTATACATTGTCTTTCATTCCTGCCGTTGATCTCTGCTACCCTAGTATTCGATTCTTTATCGCGATCCCATCACATGTTATCCTGCAGCCGATATAGCTTTATCCCCACATCTCATCACATGTTGTATGTTTATCTGTTAGCCTTGCGAGCCGTAGTGCATGCTTAGATTTGGTTGTGCGAGTCGTCAGTTGGTCTTTTATTTCATATACTTAGTATGATAGATTATTCTACCTTAATAAAATATTGTCTTATATTGTGGTATTATAATTAAAAGATAAGGCACCGGCGGAAGGCCTTGCGAGGTGCTTTGTTCTGCTAAGTGTCGACCTAGGAACTGAGATTTTGTCCTCGGATCCAACTTTTGAGCGCACTAACCACTTGTGGGAGGCCCAATGGAGCCCCCCTCGACTTTAACTGGAACTTCAACTTGTCCGGGAGCTGCACCTAGTTCGGGTTTTCCATTTGTCTCATATGCATCAATACTAGTGTAGTATTTTACTTTGGCGGTGTGCCTTGTTACATGCATATAGGGCGCGGGGTGTGTCCTGCGGGAGTCCGCACCCTTTTGGCCGGGACCAGCATAGCTCCCGTGGCTCCTGGACTTGTTGCGGTGAAGGAAAAGAGTTGGGTTGAAAGGCCCTAATGTTTTTGACTGGGTTGATCATGCGAGTATGGCATATAGGGCGCGGCCTGTTGGTGCGGAGGGGTGTGTCCTGCGGGAGTCCGCACCCTTTTGGCCGGGACCAGCATAGCTCCCGTGGCTCCTGGACTTGTTGCGGTGAAGGAAAAGAGTTGGGTTGAAAGGCCCTAATGTTTTTGACTGGGTTGATCATGCGAGTATGGGTCCAGTAGTGCACCCATGCAGGGTATAATCTTATCGATGAGCCGTGTCCACGGTTATGGACGACTTGGTGATGATGCTGGCTAACAAGATCTAGACAATTTACACCTAATCATTGTTAATTAACCTGACTAGTGATATAGAATTACTTTCACAATAAATGGTAATTAAAACTGTTCAACGTGTGAGTTTCCCGAATTGCTTCCTCATATTTGGTTGAGGGGGTTAATTCGAGAATGGGTTATGTTTGGTGTAGTTGTAGATGTTTTATCTTATGCGCTCTCTTATCCCTCTCTGGTTAGACGGAAGTTGTAGCGTGTCTCTTTAGGTTGCTAGTGCTGTTGCCGCTAAGTCCACCTCCCCTATATTTTGGAAGATGGTGTAGAAAGTAGGCAAGTCGGTTTTGCTTGTCAGGGAGTGCCCTGACCCTCTTTTGGGTTGTGCTTTATGTGCAGTCAACAGGTTTGAAGTCAGACGACGTTAGCTTGGGAATCCCTGCGGCTTGGCTGGGCAGGGATATGGCGTCATTGCTTATCTTCACGACTCTTAGTCCAATTTGCCTCTTATCCGTAGTCGGATACTATTTTGCTTCCGCTGTCGTTTGTATCTTTGTATTGAATCATTTGTATCTTGACTCGTTCGAGTCGTTGTTGTATTATATCTTTGTTGTATTTGTGGATGTATCGGAACTATTGTAATGTTATCACAATTCCACCCACATAATGCGCATGTTTCGGCGTGCACATTATGTCTGTTGGGCGACCTAAAATCGTTATTATGCGGATTTCGGCGGATGCGCTTAAATCTACATAGTACCGATTTTCGGGCGTCACAACGCGCCAACCCCACGCCGACCCCACGCGCACCCCACGTGCCGTCCCCACCAGTCAGACTAGTGCCACAGCCCCACCAGTCAGACTAGTGTCACAGCCCTACCAGTCAGACTAGTGCCCGGCCCCACGCGCCGCCCCAGAAAATCCCAACCGAGCCGACAAACGAGTCGAGCCACGCCAGGCCGACCCCACCAGTCAGGCCATGTGCGGGTCAAAGGAGGTTGACCAGAAGGAGACGAGCGTTTGGGCGATATGCGAGCAAATCAGGGCACATACCAGAGAAACAGCGCGGGTATGGCATAGAGCGATAAAACTCAGCGAACCATGGCACAGAACCAATTGTCCCAAATTTGAACTATTGGATAAATGGAATACAATGCTTTTAATGCTCAAAATAGATAATAACATCGTAAAACGAAATTGGAACCTCTTCTTAAAATGCCCAAACTGATACTACTGGTGTGCATATGTGAAAGCACGCTACTTATAAATGCACGCCATCGCTAGATTGTTTACTCCATTTTAAAATCCCCAAACTGATATTACTGAAGTAGTTTGTTACTAATGACGTGCAGAATAAATAGATAGCCAACAGGATTCACCAGGAGTAGCCTTTACTAACTGCGTAAACCTACTGGCATATGCATATTCGTCAGCAGTAGCTATATTCTGTTCACTAGTAGTAGCCTATTATGTATTGTGGCACCCTTAAGCCCGTGGTTCAATTAGACTTTTCGTATCTATCTTTAACGATGGAAGTTGGTACATGGTACCCTCCGGTGGGAAAACGTCCCGCCGCTACCAGTCTGCCGGATCGCGTCGATCGCTCGCCCCTACGCTAAAGCTCATGTTCCGGCCCAACTATCCCCGACCTGAGAGCGCGCCTAGGGTTAAGTCTCGCTGCAGTATCCATCGACGCCGGCCACCTGCACGCCCCGAGCACCCAGTCCGCTCACGCGATAGAGCGCCGGCGGCAAGGGTTCTCCTCCCACCACATCCTTTGATGCCGCCGGCCGCCCCCCTGTGGCGGCCCTCATCGTCCTTTCTCCAACTCGCCCGTCGCCCAGCCCCACACTCCCGGACCTACAGGAGATACACGACCTTGCTCCCGCGCCGCGGCAGCGCCAGCTCCGCCCAGGCACATGCGTGCTATAGCTCCGCGCTCAGTCGCTCACGGCCGCCACCGCCCTATGCCCGTTCTCCTCCACGCTGTTGAGGTCGATCCTCATCGATCCCCGTCCGCGCGCAGAGTAGCAGTTGTGGCAGGGGTCGCAGAGGAAGGGGGTGGTGGAAAGTGCAATTGGCGAAGGGGAGATGCGGATCCTTGGCTGAAGGACATCCCAGTCGAGCTGTTGGACCTCCGCAATGGCGAGTTTCTTGACGCCGAGGCGACAGAGAGCTCTAGGTTCGACGGTCAGCTTGCGGACGGAGGCGTAGACCTGCACGCACTCGCGTTTGTAGCCAGCGGCGGCCATGCAGGAAGTTAAATTGCTCGGCCAGCAGCTTCGATCAAAATAACCAGCAGCCGCCACTGGTTCAATTGCTCCGCTAGCAGCTTCGATCAAAACGCACGGGCATCCGCCAGGAGCTCCGTCAGAGGCAAAAATAAGCTTAATCAGTGTTGATTTGTTGATGACTTGATCTTGCAGCTTGTTGGGTCAGCGTTTGATATGATGGGGCGCTACCTTGTACAATCGAGCAGGAGAGAGGAAGCAGTAGCTGCCGCCAGGACATGTGGGCCACTAATTTCTTGTTTCTTCACAACCTCATGTCTGTATTCAGTGGCTTCTAAGTGGTCATCCTGATTCATTTGCAGGACATGTGAAGAGCTCTTTGAGATACATGGTGAAGGCTTGCATCGTCAGCATCGCTGGCGAGGTTTGAAGGAAATGTCCTCTGCAATTAGTCTTCTCTTTGGCATTCATGTCTCTCTTTAGTCTCTTTTTAATTCACCTGACACCTATTGGGAAGTGTTCATATTTTATAGCATTTCCTGCGACTTCACGCTTATTATTTGGAATGACATTATAGATAAAGTATGCATGACAAATGTTGCTGGGGCAAAGTTTAGTTCCCAATATAATTCTATCATATGGCTGGAATAATCTCGAGTTCAGAGATTAATGTGCAAATATGAATTTGAGGAGAAAGAACCTGAACTTTGGCATCTTATTTTCTACAATGTAAAGCTATTATTTTTCTTCCATTTTTGTAGTTTATAATTCGTATACGCATGTCAAATGTGATCTGTTTAAACTGTTTGCAAGATCATTAAGAGTAGCATACTCCGGTATGCCTATCTTAATTGACATTGCAACAATTATCATGGTTATAACTTCTAAGCAAATGCAGATTTTTTATATAAGTACATATATAATTGAACTATCCAGGTGCCATCAGTTTCTTAAAGTATATCCGTCTATAAAATCTAAACGAATGACTTTTTGGCTATAAGTTTGGGTTGTTAGCGGTAACTGTGCTAAATCGTACATGTTACTTTGTCAGCCGATCTGATTTATGCATCTTTACATATTGTTAATTTGAAACTATGCTCTTGAAATGGTTTTGCATGGTAGTTCCAATACATATTATCTTCAAAAGGCTGTACTTTAAGATTTTGAAAAATTAGCTTTATAAAGGTGAATAAAGCATCAATCTTGATGCAAAATGATTTTTAATGGTGATCATTCCTTTAAAATATTAGAATGATATTTCCATTGAAATACTGGAATGTTGTATGTTTTCATGTGTTACCAAAGAAAAGAGCATAAGGGACATGATATACGCACGGGCATTCAGCTGAAAAGGTTTGTGTTAGAATGTTGATGGAGAAAAAAAATGTTTTATGTTCTTAAAGACGCGATGAATGTATTTGAATTCCGAGCTTTTCCTCGGCGAGCACACAAATCTTATTGTTTTTGTTCTTATCAGTACAATGGTGACTGAGTTTGGAATTTGGGATTTCTTAGATCTTGCATTCAGCGTGAGTGGCTGGGATTGGAATGAATATTTTGTGCAATGCAAATGGTTGAACTAGGAAGGGATGATCTAACAAAATAGGCAAAGAAAAGGTAGTGCTCTTTTATCTCATGTTTGTCCTGTGAGGTGGTTTTAAAGTACTCACCTTGATGCATGGCAAATCTCCTACTTGATGGTGTGCACTTGATGTCCTGTGTTCATACACAATATGCTGAATTATTCTCGGTGCATCCCCTAATTTGTTCTAAGTAATTGGCAAGTTATTATTTAATTGTTATGCACCATATTTTTATAGCTTTGTTCTGTATTATTTCATAGCTATGTTCAGGAAAGGTTGGAGCTTCTTGATGGTGGGAAACAAGAATGAAGGTGCTAATTTTGTTATCGGGCTTTGGACTGTCAGAATTATAATGCTATAATAACAACTACTCCCAAGGAAAATCTTTACTTCAAATGTGAGAGCCAATCAATTTGTAGAGAAATATCAGAAAGCTGAATAATAAGCATGTAGATAAGTGTGAACATGTTTTCATACGATTTGGTCCAATGTACATGCATGTAGATGTAGTACAGCAGTGCTAATATATCCAGATTGCAAATGTTTTGCTTATATTCTCACAAATTTAATACTCCCTCCGATCCACAAAAAGTGTCGCTCCTCTAGTACAAACTTTATACTAGCTTAGTACAAAATGGGCGACACTTTTTATGGATCGAAGGGAGTATCATAAATTGTAGCAATGGATAGGAATGGGATCTCAGTGACGCTGAAAATGCCGGGCAGCGAATCCAACCACTCCAGGAGCCTTCAACAGAGCCATCTGAAATAAGGTTGTTTTGACCTCCTCCTCTCTATATTCATTGTCCATCACCATGTTCATCTGTTGGTTAATTATAGGCTGCACAAAATTCAGTAGTTCATCCATACGATAAAAACCTTGAGATGTGTATAACACTTGGTAATCCCGAACTTCTGCATGTGTTTCCTCCATATTAGCACACACCATCCTATCTACTTTCTCCAACATAGGGTTAACTTCCGCATGTCTTTGCTCCATCTTAACAAAAGTTAGCAGATCATTCATAGCAGCCATGGATGGAGTGTAGCTTGGATCTAACTTATTTAGACACGTAATCTGCTTGGTATAGGCAGTCCTGAAGGATGGCCTTTCATCACATTTCTAAATGTTTGCCTGCACACTAATTGGTGATATTCCTTGCATGTTATTACTAGGTTCAGTACAAAGAAAACTCAGTACAACAAGGTTACGCCTACAATGTAGGATGTTGGACGACAAAAAAGCTGAGGCCCTTCCGGAGATATATCTTCAAGAATACAGAGGGCTTTAGTATTGGATGTCCATGCATTCTACCATCTCATGATTTTCTTCCATAAGAACATCGTTTGGTTTAAGATAAAGTAATTGAAGGCACACCTTTATTTTGACCGATCTGCAGCGGTACGCACCCAGTGCACAGATTAACTACATGTTGTCTTTACCTCTCAATGTATTTTATATGCTTTTGTTAGGATATTCCTGGCATTGTGTGATTATATGATTATGTATCAGCCATGTTGCTCTGTAGCATGATGGAAAACGTCTTATTTCTTATTCTGCGCTCGTATTTTTAATCACCTATTTATTTATATCCATGTTGTAGTACTTTAACAATTTTTTTGATTTGTTACCAAGTGATGGTGTGATTTACTCTTTGGTTCTTAAATTCTACAAACTTGAGTGAGATTGTCTCCAGAACAAATATAAACACAATACTTATTCTTTGAGAACTAAGTACACATAGCAGTATCTACTTTAATCTGTTAATGTGTGTCATCTGCTGCAAAACACATATTATACATGAAAGGAATGAAAGAAATACAACAATATTTATGTTGACATGTGGAAAAGACGGGATGAAATGCAATTACCTGCTTATTACCCAAGTCAGCATAGTACATGGTGTTGATCATCTTATATACAAGCTGTGTACCTAGGGTACTATTTTTTTTGTACGTTGTCGATAATTAAAGTTTTCATAGGCATGTGGAATGTAACTGGGTTGGCACAGACAACAATATTTTGGAATTTAACTGAAAGCTGATTGTGAACATATAAAATATTTGACCCGTAGCAACGCACGGGCATTTAACTAGTACAGTATAAATTGGCAGCCACTAAGATGCCGATTTTTTTCTACCCATTGGACCCTGCTCGTCTGTCTGATTGGAAGTAGCTAGACCGTAGGAAATTTAAACACGCACACTGTGTCTCTTGCCGTGATTGTAGTGATCAATTAAATGAATGCTTTCATAAACGGTTACGTGTAACTGTTCCCCGGAAATATCGCTAAAACTTGCCTCCCTTTCTTGGTCTACAGAGTCTAGAGTTACTTCTACCATGGATATAGTGTGTACGATTGTACGAAGCAAAACAGATTACGTAAGAAGCATATCATTATAACCTTAGCAGCTTTATAATTTAGGATGATGCGATGCTTTATTTTTGGCTTTGGGAGCAATATAATTTGTAGTAGGAAGCACACATCTGATGTTGTTAGAATCCGTGGCCTCGACGTGAAGCATACATTAGATTTCCATAAGCACATCCATTGGTTACTGAAGCATGCAAATCAGACGTCGGAATTCGGAACTCAGGCTGTTATTTTATATTGTAGCAGGCTTTTAGGGATGGAGAGAAAATGATTTGTCTTAGGAGCATGGTGTTCGTCAGCAGCAGAGGAGGCGACGGTCGGCGTCACCAGGTCGCAATTTTGGTGAAGAAGATGGTGTGCCTGCGCTCCAAGGTCAAGCCCCACCAGCATGCCGGCGAGAAGCATGAAGTACACCGCTGGGAGCAGTGCTTCCTCGTCGTGCTCACACTCGCCATGATGTGAGAAGCGCCGGGATGCTTGGCCGCACACGCCGATGCGGCCATGATGCCGGATGGCCCCTTCTCAAGGTCTACGACCATGGACCCTGCAGCATGGGCTGGTCGGCGAGCTCCATCAGAAGCATGGCCGATTTCAGGAGAGCTGGACACAACGGCGATGGCTTGCCAAGACCTGGCATAAACAATGGTATTGGTAGCGATCGACAACGTTAGGACGAGAAGGGTGGTGTGGGTTTCATATAGCCCAGACACGAAGCGTTGGATGAATTAGCTAAGCATGTACGGCCAGATGTTAGTCTGATGTTTTGCTTCTCATCGGACCAGGATATGTAGTATTTACCGTATAAATTACCTTTATTAGCTTCGTGGGCTCACTATTAACTTCCTGACCCATTAAATGAGCATTTTTTGTGCTTACATTGGTGGAGGCTGGTACAAGAAAAGAGGGAGAGAAGATTACGGAGTAATTGATTTTGTAATCAATGTAAAGGTGTCTATAACAGTCCCTAAAATTGGAGGAATTTCCTTTAGTCCGTCCTAATTATTTTGTAATCTCTACTATATAATATGTCTTGGGGACTCCGGTCGTACGTCATCTTTTTTTCCGATTCTACCCCTATGATTTCTGAGATATTACCCACCACTGCCACCGGTAAGTGAAGAAAAAACGATTCGATTTCTACCCTCTCTCCGCAGCAGTGGCAAAGAACCGCATGCGGTTTTTCTCTCCCGCGAGATCTAGGGCGCACTATCCACGATGGAGCGGCATGATTTTCTTCTCCACGACAACGTCGAGCACGACTTCGATGTACTGCTGATTTGCCGACGGAGGCAGGCTGCCGCCGTCGATATTGCATAGCATCGCTCGATCAGAGAAGGTGACGAGGCCCTCACCAACATCAAGAGACCCGAGCGGGAGACCCTCGCCGCGCTGCACGAGATCAGGAACGTCGTGGCGGAGGACGAGCGGGGCAGGGACGTTGTCGCCGCGCTACCCGGCGCGGTGGACACTCTGTTCGCCGTCCTTGCCAGCACGTCGACGCCCGCGAGCGCCGATGCAGAACTCGATGTTATCTCCTCGCTCCGACTCTCGGAGCGGTCCCTCGTGCGATCCGTAGACAGGGATGGCATGGCGCTCGTCGACGCGCTCCGACTCCGACGCCGCGTCTCGGGCGCACGCGGCGGTGCTTCTCGTGGACCTGATGGCGGCCATGGCGCCGAGCAGGGCGGCGTCTCTCTCGGAGCAGGTGTTTGTCGAGGCGGTGCGGCTGCTGCGCGACGAGGACGGTGGTACCTCGGCCGCGACGACCAAGGCGGCCCTGCGCGTTCTCGTCGGGCCGACGCAAGGTCGCGGAGGCCGGCGTTGTGGCGGCGCTGGTGGACGTGCTGCTCGTCGAGCGGCGGCGCGCGTGGTGCGAGCTGGCGGGTGCGTGGAGGGGGGCGCAGCGCTGGTGGCGCACGTGGCGGGGATTGCGGCGGTGGGGGAGAAGGTCGCCTCGACGTCGGCGGCGGCGAGCTGAAAGGCGGTGCGGGTCAGGTGCTGCGGTCGGTGGCGCGGCACGCGGCCACGGGGGAGGTGGTGCGTGAGATGGCGACGACTGGCGCGGTGAGCAGGCTGTGCGTCGTGCCAGTGTTGCCGGAGATGACCGAGAAGACGAGAGAGAGGGCGCGGGAAACGCTGCGGATGCACGTCGAGGCGTCGCGGACCTCGCCGTGCCTGCATCCTAAACTCCAGGCTATGTACCCTTGCTAGCCGACCAGTTCAATCGTGTCATATGGTCATCGCAAAATTTTCCTGACTGTTCGTTCTGAATCTGAAGAACCATATGTTCTACAGAACTTCAGACAAAAACTTCTACTCTTCGGTAATTTTTCATCCTCATTCCACTGGTTGCGAGAAAAGAATGAATACTAAATGTAATATTCGAGTTGAGATAGTAAGTAACTTCTTCACAATGAAGTCATCTGACATATTTGTGCCTCCTTTCGTACACAACTAGAAGTTGGGACAATGAAGTTATCCATATTTATTCTTTCTACTGGTGAGAAGGTTAAACCTATGCCTTGTATACAACTTCACATTTGAATTTATCTATTTAGGTACTAAAAAATGTGAATTGTTTATCCGATTTCTCGCGCTTTATTTGAATGTACCACAAACGAAGCTAAATGTCCTAACAAAGTTTTTTTTTCATCCTTATCCTTATTATTGGTTAACACCAGATGTTGACTCTCCTTCGTATCATAGCCTCTTTTTTACTCATTTTTTTTTCATCTAGGCACAAGATGTGTTTTGAATTGTGTGAGAAAAATTGATTGTGTCAACATTCATTCATAAAAAATAATTTTTCTGCCCGTAGCAACGCACGGGCATTTTACTAGTTAATGTAAAGGTGCCTAAAACAGTCCTGGTTATAAATTGCATGATATTATTAGGGTGTGCATGGCAAAGTGATTTTCGGTGTTTAGAGTAGACAAGAGATGTTGGTGACAAAAAAGAATACTGCAGTAGGAAAGCAGAATCACCATGCCACGCATAAGTCAGACTTGGTTAATTTTTTGCAATGATTCCATGCCATTGCTACCTTGTCTCTCTCTTGTGATGGTCCTGCATAAAAAGGCTTCCCCTCCATCTTAATGCAAGTAAGTACGTGTACCCCACGTCGCAATCAAGACCGTAAATCTGGCGGCTCCCATAATGCAGCAAGGAAGGAAAGGAGGCACCGATTTATATGTATGTTGACGCGTCCGTTCCAGGCTCCGTGCACTGCAGTCCTACACGATAAACATGGAGCTGTGTGTGTCAGCGAACCTCTGGCGTACGTCGAGCTCCCTAATCGCTACGTCAGCGGTCACAAACACATCCCCGCTCAAGACCAAAAATACGTAACGTCCGTACAGAGAAAACGCGAAAAATACATAGTAGTATACAACTTCTGAACTGTCTACGTCATCAGCCCGCAGCAGTGTGTGTGAACAACCAGTCTCCAGCTGACCAGGTCAAGCCTGCAAAGCCTTCTCAGTTCCCACCTCATCACTTCCCTTTGCGGCATTGACCGTACTTGACCCCTCCTTCTCCGGCGTCCGCCGATGCTGCTCGACGGGCAGGCGGCCGCCGTTGCCGTCGTGGAACCTCGCGTAGATGTCCCCCTTGTAGAAGCTCCACGTCCTCCACACCAGCACCAGCGACACCACGGCCCCGAACGCCGTGGCCGCCGTGATGATCAGGAACGACTGCTTGAAGCACTCCACCCCGAGGCACACCTTGTCGCGCCCACCGCTCCCGGCCGCGAACCCGTCGCCCGGCTGCTTGTCCGCCTCCGCGTCGTACATCCTCCCGGCAACCAGCACGTTCAGGATGTAGCCGCCCACGGGGCTGGCCATGCCGCCGAAGTTGTAGAGCGTGGAGTAGTACTTGAGCCCGAACACCTCGGAGATGATGGCGAACACCAGCGGCCACTGCGCGCCGAAGCAGAACCCGATGATCACCGACGCCGCGTACAGAGACTGGGGCACGCCCAGCGCAATCAGGACGTGGCCGCCGCATGCCAGGAGGAGCACGGCCGTGAGCATCAGCGTGCGGGGCAGCTTGTACCGCTCGAGCAAGGCTTCGGAGGCGAAGCCCGAGGTGACGCGGCCGGCGTAGTTCCAGATGCTGATGAGGGAGACGAAGGTGTTGATGCTCTTGGGTGGGTACCCCAGCGACTGCCCGATCTGGCCCATGTTGTCGATAGCCGTCAGAGTGCCGCCCACGCCGCAGATGGTCGCCACGAACAGCACCAGCATGTCCACGCTCACCAGCGCCTGCAGGATCGTGTAGTCTTCTCCCCTTGCGGGAGGACGGAACATGGTCTTCACGCAACCCATATATGAACTCGAAGAGGATGAGGATGAAGGCGGCGGCGAGGGCAGATGCTCCTGCTCCTTTTTTTCACCGGTGTCTGGGCCGGACATTTGTACGAGGGCCTGGCGGTCGACGACCGTGATGGCGTCGTTGGCGTCGATCTCGCGCTCGCGGTGGATCTTGTACTCCTGCTTGATGACGACGCAGAGCGGGAGGAAGAGGACGATGAGGAGCGCCGTGGCGGCGATGGCGTAGGCGCCGTGGGAGAAGGCGAACTGCTTCTGCACGACGATCATGACGAGCAGGTAGCAGGCGAGGCCGATGGAGATGTAGAGGAAGCAGAAGAAGGGGTCCACGCTCGTCTCCTGCCCGCCGCGGCGGCGCGGGTACGGCATGATCCGTATTGTGTGCACGAACACGACGGAGATGGCCGCGGGGAGCCAGGCGATGAGGAGGATGAGCGACTTGGCGTCGTCGCCGTAGAAGGCGAGGTAGAGCTGCGTGTACACGGCGCCGCTGAGACCGACGAACCCCTTGAGTATCCCGAGCACGACGCCGCGGCTCTCCGGGAAGTTCTTGACGCAGGTGACCAGGGCGCCGGTGTTGGCGAAGGACTGCGAGTTGGCGCCGACGAAGATGTAGAGGCAGACGAGCCAGACGGGCGGGCGGGAGGTCTTGCCGTCGACGGCGAGGTAGACCATGAGGTAGCCGACGAGGTTCATGGCGGCGCCGATGGCGAGGACCACCCATGGCGGCGTGACCTCGTTGATGAGGCCCGAGAAGACGCCGAGGTTGGCGCCGAGGTCCTTGAAGAAGGAGATGGTGTTGAGCGTCTGCTGGTCGTAACTCGTAGCCCAGCGCCGACTTGAGCGTCTTGGAGTAGATGCTGAAGATGTAGGTCGCCCCCGACGCGGTGAGGATGGCGAAGCTCGCGAAGACCGTGAACCACCGCCCCACGGCCACCTGCCGGGCGAACCCCGTCGTGAAGATCACGCTGAGCGGGCCCTTCGGCGCTGCTCCCGCCGCCGCCCCCGTGTCGAACACCATGGATGGCGCGCTTCTGCGGCCGGGGTTTGGTGCCTCCGTTCCCTTTATCCAATGGCTAGCTGATCTCTTGGGACTTGGGACTTGGGGGTTGGTTCGTGTTTGGTGCGTGTCTCTACCAATAATAATGTGAGAAATACTACGGTAGATCCTCTGAACTCTGAAGTGTGTACCGGTAGAGCTAGTATGTTCCTTGCTGTGAATATGTAAATTGTGTTTATATAGGGGCAAGTTGGGAGTGGAGAAAAGCGTGATATTTCTGGCGCATATTCTTTCACATTGCTTTCACCCGGTAGCCTATATTGGGTTTCACATATGTGTGTAGTACAGACAGAAATTGATTGACAAGTGTCAAGATTCGTCAACACTGGATCAAAATAGAGAAAATGAAAAAATTCGCAAAAATGAAAAATTACATTAGTGCACCACTGGCAATTACAACGACTCTCATTTGGTTCTTACATTTCTCCCTCATATCTACTCCCTCTGTTCTACATTAGATGATTTCTATTTGGACAAAAGTGGATTTATCTAGATGTGCTATAAGTCTAGATATATTCATTTTTTTGATAAAAGAGAGTCGTCTAATATGGAATGGAGAGAATCTAATATGGAATGGAGAGAGTATGTCTCTAATAAGTGCAAAACTTGACAAATTTGACCATAATTTTAATCACGAACACAAAATGAACAAGAATTCAAAAAATAATCATCATCTAAACATTTCGCATGGCGCACGCCCCTCGGTCTCCATGCTAAATTGCACGATGGCGTGCCATTATCCAAATACTAGTGCAAATAAATCAGTAAGAAACATCCTAACAGACAAATGTAATAAATCTACTTGTACAAAACTAACTAAGAAATCTACTACTACCAAACTAACAAACATATTTTTTTTTTGAGAAATACAGTACAACGCAAGCGCTCATATACACGCGCACACACTCACCCATATGAACGCACACACGCACACCATACCCCTATGAGCACCTCCGAGAGACTGAGCCGGCGGGTCTTAAGATTGACGAAGTCACCACAGGCGTCTCGCTGTCGACGGGAACGTCGCCTCCCACTGAAAGAATATTCCGCCTAAATGAGAAACACCAGCGCCAAACCTGGTGTTTGAACTCTGGTGGGCTAGGGATACAACCATCCTCCTAACCATCTTGCCACAGGCAAGTTCTCAACTAACAAACATATATATTAATACCAACCTAACAATTAATCTAACAAAGTGGATGAACTAGGGTTTGCTGAAAATTAATCAAATGCCCAAACTCCAACCAGTAAAGAAGGGAAATGAGGTGTAATACCTTGAGAGTTTGAGGGGGGGAGCCAAATACACCCAAAAGTGTTCAGACCTGAACGATATGGGCAGGGATTGAGAGGAGGGAGAAAGATGCGACATGGTCGGTGGCCTCTGTTCCTCAAGAATATAGGAGGAACTAGACGGGTCTGGTCTAGGAGTCTTAGGAACACACAGTTTTAGTTGTGTGGCAACACGTATAACGCTCTTGGGAGCCATACTAAAAGCATGTCCAATCGTGGCGCCAAAATTGGTGCCCGAACGCCTTTCGGCCGGACCTTTTAGGGCGTGTCCGGACAGATAAACTACTATAGGTGTGCCTTTCCCCAGTTGGACCGCCTAAACCATCTGTTTTTGCTACTATAACTGATTTCGTCATTCTAACACACAGTTCACGGGCGTCTCCGAGAAAATCTTGTGCGGCCCGTGGAGGCGGCGCGGCCAGGCGGGCGGCACGATGGAGCCGGACGCCTCAATGTCGGTCAGTAGGGCGTCATGCCGCACCTGGATTCGCTGCCGCTATAGAGAGGTTCAGGAGGGCACGCATGGCGTCATCCCGCACCTGCTTGGTGGCTGCATCCTCGAATACGTGTACAACGCGGCAATAAAATATTTTTGAAAAGCTTATGACACGTAGAAACTATTGACATAGTTAATTTTATGTTTTCGCCTGTGGCATATCATGAAGTTGGAGACTCATTGAAGATTTATTTCCGCTGCTTTATTTTTTTGAGCTAGCTTTAAGCTATGCAAAGATGTATCGAACTATTTATTTTACCAAGTCTGAATTATTCGTTTAATATTGATACAATGTTGTTATATTCATTATAAACTGTGTGTGCAAATAAATCGATACAGGGGTTTGCACTATACACAGGTACGTGCCATATTTTAAGTGCAAGTACGTTACGAATGCTATCACAGCATTGTGTTGCATGTAGGTTCGAAACCCCTAAGTTTGGATAGAAATAGGTTTGACTATAGGATTAAAAATGTATTTTTATTCAGTGCGCTAAAACAAAACTTTTCTAGTTTTTCCTTCTTGTAACTATCTTATCTATTTTGCTTTCTAAATACCTTATCTTTATTTTAGATGACCAACCTCTTTGAATCACTCAAGAAGGGACCAGTGATGACCATGACCCTACAATGTGAGACTGATTTTCCAAGAGCACTTAAGTATAACATGAAGAGCTTGGGCTTTGAAGGAGAAGCAGTATACAAAAGATTTCCTTTCATGGGTGAAGGTCTGGAGTACTGGTGGGTGCGGCTCCATATATACAAAAGCAAAGAAGATAATCACAAGACTAAGGACTACTGCATGTTCACCAACCCAATACTTCACACATCATTCTTTGACTTAGTAAGAAATGCAGCATACGAAGCCAGACTTCGATTTAGACTTCATAACACCCAGAAGTACCTTGATGAACTCAAGGAAATAGAAGAGGAACTTGATGCACTCAGGAAGGAGATATACTAGACCACCTATTTATTAGAGTAACGAGATACTAATGATGTATTGACATATCAAATTGTGGTATGGTGATATCATCGTATGTGTTCTCCATAACCTCGGTGTGATTCGTTACAAAATGATTAGTTCGGTTTTCTCAAAACATGTTTGGAAATTGAATGATTGTGGTTGATTGTGTCAATTGCTTTTATGGGTCGAACAAATTCTCTTAGATATGTCTATCTTTTACTCATATATGCTAAAACCCACAGATGCCTCCCCGTCGTGCTCCCGAGAACAACAACAACAACAACAACAATGATGCTATGCAGCAGTTGATGGTCGCCCAAGCCTAGTTGATGACTATGATGACTCAGTTTATTGCTGCAAGCAACAACAATAACAACAACAACAACGGTCCTCCACCACCACCACCTCCCCAAGTGGACAGGCTTACCAGATTTCTAAGGCTTAGGCCAACCAAATTCTCGAACGCAACTAAGCCAATGGTGGCTGATGACTGGCTGCGTTCTGTGCAAAAGGATCTGGTGACAACTGAATGTGATGATGCTGAGAAAGTTAGGTTCACCGCACATCTGCTTGAAGGACCTGCTGCCCAATGGTGGGAAACTTATCAGATTACTCACCCATTGGACACCTTGACCTGGGAGGAATTCAAGGAAGGATTTCGTAATGCTCATGTCTCCACGGGGATTATGAATCTGAAACAGGAAGAGTTTCGCAATCTGCGTCAGGGTAACAAAAGTCTTAAGGAGTACATGGATGACTTTCATGCCTTGTCTCGATATGCTCCCGAGGACATTGATACAGATGCAAAGAGGAAGGAAAATTTTCTCAAGGGACTATGTGATGAGATGAAGATACCTCTGACGGTTGCTTATGCTCCAAACTATCAGATACTTCTTGATCAAGCAATCACCCTTGAAGATAGCATGAGAAAAGCTGAAAACATGAAAAGGAAGATGAACAAGCACTCCTCTGAACCCTCATTCAAGAAGCACTTTGTTCCTGATGTGATCAATGGTCACAAACATGGGAATCACCATAATGGAGGAAGTCACCACAAGCATCATGATCACAATGGTGGATCCAAGGGAAGCAATGGAGATCATAAGGTAAATGGACTCGTTGGCCATAACCATAACAATGGACACCACCGTTCAAATCCTGAACACAGAGATATCAGCCAGGTGCTCTCCTACAAATGCAAGAACAAGGGTCATTACGCCAATGAGTGCCCAGCAAAGAAGAAGGCTGGAGAAGCTGCTAAGTCAAATCCTTTTGATAAAGGATATGTAAACCACATTACTGTGGAAGAAGTGAACGGTACTTTCTGAATCAAGTTTTCATATCAAAGTTTTATATACCATCAAAGATTTCTTTTAAGGGTGGTAGTGCACCCGGTTAAACCAGTCATAACCTTTTGCTAGCCTTCTCGAATCTCGAGGACGAGATTCCTTTTAAAGGTGGTAGTCTGTAACATCCTAAGATTTTTCAAAATCTGAAAAATCAGAAAAATTAAAAACTTTTTGAAAACTATATGTATGTCAATTTGAAAACAAAATTTATGCATGCATTCATCATTTTCTTGCATAGTTTATATTTGAAAATTACAATGGTTGAAATATTATTTCCACTTGAAAATCTATTTAAGAAAGTATTAAAAAAATAACGATTATGTTATTTATCTTATTTTTTACTTTAATGATTTGATTGTATTTATTAGAAATAATTATTTTCATATGTTCACAATTGTGGTACCAAATTTTATTTAGCCATAAATAAATTGATTAAATTCCGATTTTCAAATTGATAAAAGTGTCAAATTTGCATTAAATCAAATATTCAAAATTAATATTTTTAAAAGTGTTTAAAACATGTCCACAAATGTTTTAAAATAAAGATATGATTTTTTAAAAAAATAGAAATTAATTTCACTTAATTCGGAGTTCTAAAACAAAAGATATAAAAGAAATAAGAAATAAGAATAAGAAAAAACAAATAAAAGTGAATCGGGCCGGCCCAACCCAGCCCGAGTGGAACGACTGTGCTTCTATCGTATGGATTCAAATTCTGAAAATTCGTTTTTCTAACCACCTTTCATTCAAACACGTTTATCTCGAGAAATATAGCTCCAAATCCAGATCCGCGTGATCCTACGCGTTGACAACTCCGAGTCCTATCTATTCCACCATCCCTTCGCCTATATAAACCCCTGTAGCCGCCGACATCTCTTTCACTCTTTTCGTTTCAGTGAAACCCTAATCAGCAAAATTGTATTTCGTTCATTTGACGAACGAAACTATCTCTAATCACGACGGAAGCTTAATCATTGTTGTAGATCTCGTCGATACCTTTCCATCCCAAGAAGACTCAACTCTTTTTATCAAGCGTGGAGGAAGAATTTTAAATCGCCATCCTTCAGATCTCAAGTCGTAATTCTTAGATCTCTTCGTGCTCGTTTCTTCAAATCGAAATTCCTTTGGTGAGAAGTTAGATCTAACCCTTACCTACAACTTTTCTATTTCACCTTTTTGATTTTGACGTACGGAATTTTCTTTACAATATAATTTTCTTTCAACGATTTTCGGAGTAGAAACCATACTCAAATCTTCGGGGTGTAATTACGAAAGTTGTTCGCCTTATCAAGATCTTTCTTTTGCCCCAAGCCTCACCTGTTTTGGTCAAGCGAGTTAGGAGATATTTGAGTTTGAAGTTTCGGACCAGAAAGGTATTTTGCGATTTGTGACCAATCTATTCATCCACTTATGTTATAATTGTGATAATTTGAAAGAGCACGTAATTCTCTACAACTTTCGTTAAGATCGTTTTTCCATCCGAGAAATTTTATTTTTGATCAAATTTGTAGTCAAATCCCTGTCAGCCTGGCACGTCAGCGAGTCAATTCCCATGTCAGCGATCAGAGTCAACAGTCAACCGAAGACCGTCAGTTTTGCAGAAAAACTCTAAATTTTAGATCGATCACTACTTTTTATTGGTTTGGTCAAATTTTACAAATAAAATATTTTTGGAAAGCTTATGACACGTAGAAACTTTTGGCATAGTTAATTTTCTTTTTTCGCCTGTGGAATATCATGAAGTTCGAGACTCATTGAAGATTTATTTCCGCTGCTTTATTGTTTTGAGCTAGCTTTAAGCTATGCAAAGATGTATCGAACTATTTATTTTACCAAGTCTGGATTATTCGTGTAATATTGATACAATGTTGTGATATTCATCGTAAACTGTGTGTGCAAATGAATCGATACAGGGGTTTGCACTATACACAGGTACCTACCATATTTTAAGTGCAGGTACGTTACAGATGGTATCAGAGAATCAGCGGGAGATCACGATCACGTGTAGGCTAGCTAGTTCTTCGTCAGCACCGGGAACGGTTGTAGTGTTCCTTCGTTGTCCACGTCCTCGTGTCCTGCTGCGATGCTAGACGTTCTTCGATCTCCAACTTAGTCAATTCTGGAGATGGATTGGTATGTATCAGTTAATAAGATAAACAGAGTGAATAATTTATGTATATAAGTGCAATAAAGAAAATAAACACTTCTTGCACATAGACAGTATCTAGCTGGCTAGACGCAGTTTTGTAATACATCCTACCTCTAGGGTAGCGTAGGCAGCCCTCGGTAGCCATGACATCTTGGAGCATGATATGTGATAACTTCATCTGGGTGGGATGGAAATCTTCTCTAAGCTCAGCATCAGAGATTTCCCCCGCATTTCCAATCCATTTCCGGAGCCCTACTGGAAACCTCATGTTATCAGCTTCCTGGACATACCCTTTAAGATGATGGATGACGTAGAACGCCTCTTTCACGCTGGTAGAGGCCTCCTTGATGCAAGCGAAGTCGGTGACATGCCTGAAATTGTGCTTTTTTTCTTGTTGAAGAATTCACAGTTCTTTTGGAAGATGCCTCCATTATTGGCGTAGAGCTCGAGAGCCTCATCGAGAACACCCTTTATTCAGCTGTAGTCTTTCGTTATAATCAAACTCCCCGAGTCTAAATAAGTGGCAATGGACCACCTCGTGTTTACGGCGATGAGTACTGCGTGCTGGTCACTTCTTAAGGTAATTCAAAGGGAATGTAGGAAATTAATGATAAGCAATGGAACGACTCTATGGGAAAACATTAGTTCCGACATTGACGAGCGGATGTGTACTTACTTGCAAAAGAAAGGCACAAGATGGCTGTCTTTGCTCATGTTATTCAACATGAAGCTTTGTAGGTACTCCCTCTGAAGGGGATCGCATGCAGAAAACAAAAAAATCCTAGCAACGATATCCTTAAACTAGCCAAGATCTACACTATGCAGATATAGTAGTACGGCGGATATCGGAATACATACCCTCGTAGACCGAATAGCGGGGATTACGCTCCCGCACAAGCGTTGACGACGAAGACGACGTAGCCGTCCTCTAGGTCGCGAAGAACTCGGCGCGACGAAGACGACGAAGATGACCTCGAGGTCGGGTGGAGGAAGTAGGCCTCCGAGCACCGCTAGCGCAGCACCTCGCAGGGCGTTACACACATACGGTGGAGATGACGGCCTCCGAAGCTCCAGTCCAGGACGAGTAGTGGAAGACTTGGAGCGGAACACCAGCAGAGCGGCAGCGGGCTATGGTGGAGAGATCCTCTCATCCTCCTCGGTGCAACTCCGACAAAGGGAATTACGAGATCGAGGAGAAATCGAGAATTAATTGGGTGAATTAAAAGACCAGGGGTGCCCCTCTATATAAAGGGGCAAGGAGGCTACCAACCTCACCAGTCGGGCGGTGTGGGACTATTCCCACACCAGCCACGACCTTGGGAGGTGCGCCGGCCCTAGTGGTCCCCTTGTGGCCCACTAGGGGCTGCCGAACCAGCCCTCCTCCCTTGGGGGGAAGCTTCCCCCCTCGTGGGCATTCTATCCACTAGAAGGACCATTTAGGGAAATCTGCCTTTAAAAATTCGAAAATAAATATATAAAATCATATTTAGACATTAATTACACTAATTAATATCAAACATAATATATATAATTTATTCTAGCTCCGAAAACTATTTCGTCGCTGCCCGATCTCCATCGGACCATTCCCGGGACGTTCCCGGTGATCTCTTTCCTTTCCGGTTGTCTTGTCGAAACCCCTTAAGTGTGTTACCCTAGCGGTTTGATATAATAACAGACATGATCAAGACTCCTCTCCGATCAATGACTAACTCGTAGTCCTGGACCCCTTGAATTAATCCCTGTGATATAACGAATGACTTTCATCTATCAAACCTGGACGTCTAGTCTTAAACCCTTTGTCATGTCGATACTTAGCGCGTCCGAGCATCATTCTCAGATATCTCCATACCTAGTATGATCTCATTACCGACATTGCTATCTTCTACTCGTCTATGATATTATGTCAGCTGGTGACCTAGTCACATGTTTGCAAACTCATTTGACATAATCTCGCCGAGTGGGCCCTAGAGTATCTATCCGGCTATGCGGACTGACAAATCCCGTTGTTGACCCCTCGTCTCAACTACCCCCTTCCGATACCCAAAAGCATCACCATTATTGTCACACTAAATAAGATATGACGTTTGGTGCAATCAAAGTATCTTCCAGGAATAACAATAAGAGTTGGTCTCACGGTCTTAAGGCGTAATGACTATGTCCTATAAATACTGGGTATGTCCATCACATCGTTACACCTAACGATATGATTTCCATTGCCGACCGGCACCATGCCCTATGATCGGAAAACTTCGATCATCGATCGCGCAACGAAACTAGTCTTAGTAGAGGCTACTAGGGACCTGGTTGTTTATCTACCACACCTGTATTAATGTTTCCACTTAATACAGTTATAGCATGGTATAAAACATATAATGAATAATTGGGATATTGCCAATAAACTATGTTTATTAAGTGCCTCTAGGGCATATTCCCTTCACCCTCGCCCTGACCCGTGTCGATGATCCCTCACATAGTTGGATGTCACGCATGTAGTATGGATCCACTACCGCGATGTACGGGTTTGACTCTCTCTTGTTCTTTATCGCCAGATTGAGCGCGTATAGACGTACCAAGTTATAGTCCAGCTGTCTACCGTGAAACATCTTGAAGATGTCCTCGAAGGCTATAAAGAATAAATCCACCGGGGCTTCATCGACGAAGTTCACGCCCTTTGGCACCTTGCGCGTGAAGACGGGGTAATTTGGGTCCTTGTGTTTAAGAAGCTTGCCCTATAGCATCAAGATAGCATCATGCAAAGGTTTCCTGGATCCTTGTGCGACGCAGAGCAGCTTCGGAGGCAGTACCGGTTTACCAGCTTCATGCATTCGGGTCAAGCCATCACGACGTCATGGAACCATTCGTTCATCCTGGACAGTCTTAGGAGTTGGCTGGCTTGAAGAGGCACCTGGTTTGCTTCTCTTCCTGGGCTTCTTCTTCTTCTCTGGGGATTGCACAGCATGGATCGACTTATGCAGTGTGCCAGGGCTGAAAATGTTAGCCGGTTCAACTTTATCGCCGGCCTCCGGAGGCATTTATTGAGATAAACCATGAAAGTTTAGGCGTTGCGAGCATGAAGTCGGACGAATAGGCATACTACGGGGGCCGCGGAATTCTTCTTCATCCAAAGCAGGCATGCACAAACCATCAAAGGCGCTAGTGTTGAGGAAGGCATCGACGTCCTCATCATTCATATCATCATCATGATGATCCTCGTTGATGTCTTCAAGTTGAGGCGCAGCGCCTTTGCCTTTGTCTTGTTTTTGCGGTGTAGACGCTCCTAAGAGTATTTCGTGTCGGCTTGTGGTGGCGACAACCGCCGACGCTTCCTTCCGGGTCCTGCCAACGGGTGCTTGTGGCGCCGGCTCGTTCACAACGGGTATATGTGGCGGCCTCGCCGAGGGCCGAATGATAGAGGGCCGGCTAACCTTTTGTGGCGGCTTGGAGGTGGCGCCGGAGGTGCGTCAGGGCCCTCCAAGACGAATTTGGCTCTTCAGCCATTCCATGAGCCACTGGAGGCAGGCTCCAAGAACCATCTGCTCATCAGCGTCGGCTCCCGCAGGTTGCATTGGGGGACTGATGTGTTGAAACTGAGTCAATACCTCATCCAACTTGATTCTCAGCAAAGCCGGATTCATGCGTTGGTTGTGCATTAGGGTACCCTTTGGTTGTATGATCGTGCCCTTAGCAACATCCACCAACTCGCCGCCGGACCCTACCGTATGCAGGAGTGTGCAAATCGTGTCCTGAGAGTGAACACATATGCATGTTGGTGGGCATCATGAGATGGCAGTCATGAAAGGCATAGTTAATTATAGATGATGTCGTGGACTAACTAGTTAGTTACCTTGTCGATTGCGTTGAGCTCCTCTAATGTTGATACAATGGCGCCGGCGGCGGGCGTCTCATTGTCTGGCGCCGGAGTTTGCATGGGGGGCTCCTATGCCTCGGTAGGGGGCACCACCTGTGGCATAGTATGAAGCGGCGGCTCGAAAGCGGTGTTGGCCGGCGGGGTCACCAGCTGGTCCGGAGGGGTCGCCATATGGCTGGAGTTGCTGGCGGCGTAGCTGGGCACGTGTATCGGCCCCTGTCGACCTGCCGCATTCCAAGCAACTAACCCCTCCATCAACCCAGGGGGGAGGAGCTCATCGAGCCTATCCTTCACCATCTTGTTCACCGTGGTGGAGTCCACTTTCTCATTCTCCAATGTCTCCACCTTCTTCCTTAGCTTCATAAACTCCCTGGCATCCTTTGTCGGCTTCTTCCTGTGCCTTCTTGACTGGCCGCCATTTGTGCTGTAGTACTGGAGAAACTTCATGCTCATACCAAAGCCGGTGACACGGCCAGCTGACATGGGTGGCAAGTTCTTGTCCCTCTTCTTCCAAGCGTTCATCGCCCTATTGAAAGTATTGTCCCACGGTTCTGTTGAATCCTGGGACGACGGGCCTGCCTCAGTGTCAGCCTTCAACTCGTCAGCCTGTAGACAAAGAAAATTAAGGTGAACTCATGCATATGTAGACAAATTAGCCTACAAGGTAAATTAAATTCCTTACCAGCATTTTCTCAAATTTCTTCACATCGTCATCGCCTGTAACAAATTCCCCCGTCTCTTTGTTCAGATAGTAGCGGGACCGGACAAAGTTCCGGACCTGCTCGTCCGTGATTTGGTGCCACGGGTTCGTTTTTCCCTGACAAAGAAAGTCCCAAATGGGTTGTTTTCCTCGGTTGCCACCGCTTCCCAAATGGTGGTTACCTAGGTTCATGTCCCGCATTTTCTTCCCCCACTCCGTCCATTTTAGGGACACCTCTTCTTTCAAGGACAACTTGAATGCGTCGAAGTCCTCCTTGTTTAGCGTCAGTTCTTTGCTTTTTATTTCCTCCCAGCTTTCACCCGTATCAATCTTTCTCCTCACCCTGAATTTCCAGCTGCTCAAGGCGGTGCTCATCTTCGTGATGGCTAACCTCTCCACCTTTTTATTGAGCGGCTGTGGGAACGTGTATCGTTGGTGAAGCTTCTGGATGAGGATGTTGACCAAAGCCTCATTATGCGTGTGCCTGAGATCCCTCGCGTTGATCGACACGGTTTCCCGGAGGATGCACCCTAGTTTCATGGCATATCCTTTGGCAAGTCTCTCGGACTGCAATGGGAGGCCACTAGGCGAGACCTCAGTGAAGTAGTTTGTGACGTTGCCAAGTGCTTGCGGTGTCCGATCCCTCCTTGGCTTATTTTTCTTTAGGACGGGCGGCTTCGTCCCATCCTCCATGTGGTCCTCCCCGGCATCGGTTGTGGTATCGGCGTCACCATGGCCGCCACTAGCATCTCCATCGGTAGTGGTGGTGGTATGCTCCTAGCCTTCAGCACCAACACTTTCTTCCGCGGCGTCCTCCAACTCCTGTGACATCTCCCAGAAGGTCTTGTGGGCCTCTAGAGGAGCTTCATCCACGCTCATGTGCTTAGAAGTGTCGGGCTCCATTTTTGCACTACAAGAATTAGTACAACAAATATAAGTAAAAAATAGACTTAATTAATTACTAAGGTACCCCGGGTTGACATGCATTACCCCCATACGTACCTTTTTAGCAAAGTCATGCTCAAATTCACGAAAAAATTCGGCATAACCTTTGCTAAAAAAGGACATATGGAGTATCCGAATTTGCCGGAACAGAAGTTAAGCAACGTTCCGACAATCTCAAGGGCCTCACGGGGTACCTGCAACCAATGCACACATCGATGTCGGCAATAACAACAACCACAACACGATCGTCAGAGCATAAACAACCACGACATGATGGTCGTGGTAGCAAAAATGATACATAAACATCCATTTGAAGCAAAATCAGTGGACAAATTTCAACAAAATCTTGCACTTTATATGCTTGCATCGAACACATACCATCTAAACACAACTCATAAACAGTGCACAAAATTAATATGCTTGAATCAAAACCTAACTCACAAAATGCATCCAAAAATTCATGTAAGCACATAGCATCTAACACATAGCATCAAAACACACAACATCTAACACATAGCAGGAACACAAAAATGCATCCAAACATTCTCTTTGGAATTTCGTCGAACACCTAGACTGCATGGGCTCAGTACATGAGGGAGGAGGGGTAGACCAGGGGCGAACCTTAGGAGGGAGGGAAGGCAGAACAGAGGCGCGTGGACGCGGGGCGCGATGTCGCGGCTGTCGGTGGCGGCGGTCGGTGTCGGTGGCGGTAGCGGTGGCGGCTGTCGGTGGCCGAAGATGGCGCGGGGGGCGACGCTTGGTGGCGAGGCCGGCTCTGCGTGGCGAGGCCTTCGGTGGCGGCGCGGACGGCGGGGAGTTGGCGGCGGTTCTAGACTTAGGAATTTTGGACGACGAGGTGGAGAATGAAGCCGGCGTGGGGCGGGCCCACATGTAAGTGGCGTCAGCACAATTCTGTGGCGCACCGCTGAAGGGGTGCGCCACAGAATGTTGTATTCTGCGGCGCATTATTAGACGGATGCGCCACAAAATTACGGTATTATGTGGCGCACCAACGGTGGATGCGCCACAAAAATATCTGGGGAAACAATATAAACTTATTGCGACCTGTTATGTGTCAAGCCTTCCACTATAGCCCAATGGTTCCATGTACATACAAACTTGGGGCAGCATGGTTCGAAACCTGTTGTCTCACCTTTTTACTTTTATTATTTTGGTTAAACTTAAAAAAAGAACATAAACAAATTTGTTGTCATATATAGTAATACTCCAAAAAAGTATATATCATGCACATTTAAATATTCATGATATACATGCACATGCATACATATGCTTGCACGGTCTCACACACACCAAAATATATATGTAAATCATGAAAATCTAAATATTCATGATATACACATGCATATATATTCATAGACACACCAAAAAAAGTCTTCTACGTCCCGGGAGGTTCCGAGAGAACTAGATTCTCTTCTTTCCCATCTTCGCGGTTGAATACTTTAGGCCAGGCACCTTTAGATTTCTTCGCGTGAACGGACAACCTTTAGTAGGTACGGATATTTTCATTGGGTTTTTTCTAGTAGTCGGCATGTCGAAGAACATGTCGAAATCCTCCTCGATCTTTGGATCGCCGTCCAAGTCTTCATCGTTGGCGTCTCCGTCCATTCTGATGATGCTCCTCTTGCCCCGCCTCACCACCACACGGCTAGGCTTTGACGGGTCGGTAATGAAGAAGCATTGCTCAACTTGGCTAGCGAGTACCCATGGCTCGTTTTTTGCGGAGGCTTTTTTCGATTTGGCATCGGGTATTACCATGGTGGTGAAATACCGGCCTTCTTTCACAACGTCCTTGGCCCATCCTACACGGAACATTGGCACCAACTCTCCACAGTAGTTGAGCTCCCATATCTCCTTAATCCTTTCAAAGAATCTTTCCTTGACAGTAGCCTCGTCATCACCGTAGGATAGCATAGTTACTCCTGAGTTTTGATATTAACTATTCTTGTCCTTTTCCTCGGTGTAGAATGTGTAACCGTTGATGTCGTACGCCTGATAGGTCCTTATGTTCTGTCTGGGGCCCTGTGATAATGAGAATATGAGTTTTTCATCTTCCGTAGATGGTGTTTGGCTCGCTGCTTGAAATATTTGCCTGTCCTTGAACCAACTTGTGAAGCTAAAGTTGTGATGTTTAGATACGTCTCCATTCTTCCTCTGCCGCCCCAGTTCCATGTAATTTTGCTCGATTAAGCTCTTGTGCTCCTCCACCCAAGGTTCGATCAATTGTAAGTGTTGTAGAGCGACACGGTGAGCCCTGTCGAGGTCTTCTCTTCGACCATGAACGCCCACAAAGGGTGAGCGCGAGCCCTCGCGGTGACCAACTCCACCTAGCCTGCCGAGGTGCTTCCTGGTGGGTAGACCAACATCCTCGTTCTCGGTGCTTAGATAATTCTGGCAGAAAGAGATGCACTCGTAGGTTAGAAAGCCCTCCGCCATACTTGCGTCCGAACGGGCCCTGTTGCGAACGTACCCTTTCATGACACCGTTCTGCCTTTCGAACGGCATCATGTAGTGCAGGAACGTCGGTCCGAGCTGCTTGATGTCCTCAACGACATGGAGAAGGAGATGCACGCAGATATCAAAGAATGAGGGCGGGAAGTAAATCTCGAGCTCACATAGTATCAGCATGATCTCTTCCTGTAGTCTGTCGAGCTGCTTCACGCCGATCGACTTCCTGTTGATGACATCGAAAAAGTTGCATAGGGCAAGCAGCGTATCTCGGACGTGCTCATCCTTTATCCCTTGGATCGCAACGGGAATCATCTACGTCATGAACATGTGACAATCGTGAGACTTCATACCACTGAACCTCTTCTTCGTTGGGTCTAGATACCTGCTGATCTTCCCCACGTAACCGCCCGGAAATTTGACTCCTACGAGGCACTTATAGAATTGGCCGAGCTCTTCCGGACTCACTGTGAAGCAGGTAGCGGGAAGCACCACCGATTTCTTCTTTGCTCTTTTGCGGCGACCTTGAGTTCCTTCCATTTGATCATCATCCTTGTCATCGTCATCACTATCGGGTGCCTGCAGATCTTTCTTGATGCCAAGCCATTTTAGATCGTATCTTGCTCTTGTCCCATCCTTGGACTTTTATGACATGTTGGAAAGAGTGCCAAGTAGACTCTCGGTGACATTCTTCGTAATGTGCATCATATCTAGGATATGGGGCGCTTTAAGGACCTTCCAGTACGGCAAGTCGTGAAAAACAGACCTCGCATTCCATACACCCAGGAGGGGATCAACCCTCGGTCGCTTCTTTCCAGGAGCAGGGCACTCCTCCAAATTTCTCAAAAGCTCGTCGATTTCAGTGTCGGTCCTCTGACGCGGGGGGCTTTCGAGCTCGTGTTCACCATTGAAAAGGTCACCGCGTTTCCTCCATGTGTGATCCATGCGAAGCCACCATCGAGCACCTGGGTACACCGTTTTTGAAGACCCATCCCTTGGTAGCTGTAGATGCGGGGTCCCATCCATGCACCTGACACATGCACATAATCCGTGGCCTACCTGGGCCGATACGTACGAGCAACGAGGATAGTCCTGCACCGTCGTGAACAAGGCGGCTCTCATGTCGAAATATTCTCTAGTGTAGGCATCCCATGTACGGGCTGGCGTCTCCCACAACGTGGATAACTCCTCCTTTATCAGCGTGAGATAAAGATGTATGTCGACACCCTGTTGTTTCAGCCCCTGGATGAGAATGCTCATGTGTATGTACCTTTGCTTAGCGCACAACCAAGGTGGAAGGTTGTAACGCCATACAAACACGGGCCAGGTGATGTGCGTGCTACTCTGGTTCCCGAACGGATTGAGTCCATCGGTGCTCATACCCAGTCTGACATTCCTTGCGTCGCCTCCGAAATTTTGAAAGCCGTCCAATGCCCACTGGCTAGCGTCTGAAGGGTGTGAAAGGATTCTTCCCTTCTCCGGATCTTCTTCGGGCTTCTCCCTATCCACGTGCCAATGCATGAGCTTTGCTTCCTTAGGGTCCACAAAGTACCGCTGCAGACGGGGAGTGCTAGGAAAATACCATACCACTTTTCGAGGAACTTTCTTGTTCGAACCCTTGTACCGTCCTATGTCGCACACCGGACATTTGTTTATGTCCTTGTACTCGCCACGATAAATTACGCAATCATTGATGCATGCATGGTATTTAACGTGCAGTAGTTCAAGTGGGCACACGACTTTCTTGGCCTCATCGATGCTTGTTGGCAATGTGTTATCCTCGGGAAGTCGATTGTGCATGAATTTCAGGTTTCTCCTGAAGCTCACGTCGGTCCATTTGCTTTGTGTCTTCATCTCCAGAGCATCAAGCGTTACTTGCAAGCGTGTATCCTGTGTCCGGCACCCAGGATACAACGGAGTCTTCCCGTCGATCTCCATTTGCGCCAGTTTGGTTTTCTCTCTAGCGTTGCTCGTCTCCTGGAGGAGCAGTTCTTGAACATAAGGGTCCCGTAAGGCCGACATTAGGGTGTTCTCCGTGTTCGCGTCTTCTCCACCGCCATCTCCCCCATGGTCATCATGATCATCATCTTGTCCACCGACGTCATGATGTACTCCGCCCACATCTCCTTCTTCATGTCCAGGCGCATTTGCTGCCGGCGGTGTCGGTGCCTGGTTAAATCCTACCATGAAACCGTGCCTCAACAAGTGATCCTCCAATTGTCTGGAATCAGGGTCGATCCACCTCTCGAGTTTACATTTCCGACAAGGACATCTTATCTGGCGCTTGTTGGACTTAATCATTTCCGCCTTTGCTTCTTCCTTGTATTTAGTAATTTGACCGGATCTCATCATGACGACCATGGTTGCCTACACAGGTTACATAAAACACACAACCGAGAAACGAGAGTATATGTTATTTACAATTGTAACACACATGCACACATGCAAGCATATGCATACACACACATGCATTTTCAACGGAAAATTGTGGCATGACTTCTCCTAATAGTCGGACGTATGGGTGGTGCAAAAATGTGCCGAAATGGAAATAAATCAACGTTTCGGCAAACATGTACATGCACCACGCCAGCGCAAGAGACAACAAAAACTACAAACATGCATATATATGCATGTGTCCACACATACACCGCCACATGCAAAGGGCCAAAAACCGATGCCATACCACAACACAATCATGCACACCGGCCACAACAAAAAGAGAAGAAGATCGATGTCTCACCTAAGATTGGAGCTCCTCCAAGATGGTGATCGTGTGATGTTTGTTTGGAGAGAAATTAGTGTACAAAAAGAGGAGGAGAGTTGATATATGATGCCCCTCTCGTACGAAGCAATCTCTATGGAACAAAATAGGTTTTAACCTTCTAGAAATGGAGGAATCATGGAGAAAGAATGGGGGGAATTGGGTGAGAAAGAGGAGAAAATCGTGTTGGTGAGGGAATAGGAAAGGTTGCTAATGAATCTGAGTTTTTTGTGCATTGAATGGTTAAGTGGTCCCAGGTTCACATTTTGTGGCGCACTCCACATTTTTTCGTGGCACACTAGGCCTATGCGCCACAAACACAGACACATTCTGTGGCGCACTAGTACCATGCGTCACAGAATGTTGGTTTTCTGTGGCGCACCCCAAACCATGCGCCAAAGAATGTTGGTTTTCGATGGCGCACCGCTACCCATGCGCCACAAAATGTCTGCTTGCGCATGAGCCAGGTGCGCCACAGAAAGTTTCCAGAATTTCAAAATTCGATCTGCATGGTGGGTCCCACCCTCTTCCTATGGCGTATTTCTGTTGGTGCGCCATAAAAAGACAACTTTCTGTGGTGCAGTGTTTTTGTGTGCGCCACAGATGTTTGTGGCACATGTGTTTTGTGCGTCACTAAATCTTTTCTGTGGCGCATGGGCTGTGGGTGCGTCACAAAGGGTCATCCCACCTATAAGTCTTTTTCCACTAGTGATCGCGAGCACCTTCCACGCCACGACGTCATCCTTGCCTTCCTCCGCATGACCGTGGCCGCCTCAACGCGCCACGAGACGCCGCCAGCACCATCCATGTTTCCATCCTATAGGGCGTCTACGCCATCTTTAAGTTCCTCAAGCAGCGCTACCTTCCCGACAGCCATGCCCGCGTCATCCGTGCCCTCATCGTTGCCGCACTCCTACGACTCCGCTCTAAGCAGCTCCATTAGTCGGTTCAACCACGACCTCGGCTGTGGCTGAGGCGATCGGAAGGACGTCCGACCATGATAAGAGCCTCCACAGGCGCCGCTGCCACCGTCACAAGTGATGGCCTGGCGGGCAGCGCACGGGGGCGGGAGATGGCCGCTGATGGCTCACGAAGTGTGAGCTGAGTGGTTTGTGGAGATATAGAGGAGAGAGTTGGTGTGGAGAGGCCGGATAGATGATAGAAAAATACGTGGATTTTGCTGAGTGGTTTGTGCGGAACAAAATATTTATCTAGCACATCCCAGCCACGCCCCATACAACGAGCCTGTGGTGGGTATGCTGGACATAAAAATGGACGTTTCTGTCCAAATTTACATTCGAACGCCGTGGGCGGGAGTAAAATTCTATCTGACACGCCCCAAAGCAAAGTCATTTATGTGGACGTCTGGAAGCTACGAGTGGAGATGTTCTAACCATGTACGATGTACGTGTCCTATTGGCTTGACATGGTAGGTCCACGACACCTATGACCGCACCGTCATGCGCCATGAAAAATGTCAGAAGATTTTCAAATTTCACCCAATCTGCACCCATTTTTCTTCGGTGAGCAGGAAGAATTTTGTAACGGAATGAAACAACAAAATTTCCGATGGTCACAAGTCTCCCAATATAGAGGTACTATATAAAATCGGCGATCGATAGAAGCAAGAGACGTCTCTCTCATGATCGATAGCAAGGAGCACGAGCTTGAACGAAAAAGAGGGGACGTGTGTGACGTGAAAGGAAAACGGTGCGGCACTAGTGCTATCGCTGAGCGTGAAAGAGGTCGTGCTGGAATGTCCCATCATCGATGGGCACACCAGGAAACCCGCCCGGCCAGGTTGGGTTTGCGGATTAGTTTAGCGGACTTGCTTATGACCAGCCAGCGAGCGACTAATTTAATTAAGCGCCGCGAATGCAGCGTGCATGCGAGGGCGGATTCATGTAGGACGACGACGACGTGACTACTGTAGTTACAAATCGGTCCAAACCGTTGCTGCTGCATCTACGCTGTCCGGCTACAGACATCACTGTGCAAGTCCTTAGGACATCTCGTACGGGCTGCTCAATTGTTTCGGACCGGTCAAATTTAACCTGTCCCAGATAAAACTAAACCCCTACGGGGCTGCCTAAACGGACATCGGTCCGTTTTTTTGTCCGGGACTGTTCAAAACTGGACCAAATTTGGTCCAGATTTGAGCAGCCCCCGGACACCGAGTGGACACCGAAAGTACGCGCGGACACACCCGCGGACGGCTGCTCAAACAGACAAAATCCGGACCAAATCGGTCCGGATTTGAGCAGCCCCGTAGGAGATGTCCTTAGGGTATCTCCAGTCGCCCTCCAGCGTCTCAGGAGGTCTTTTTGGTGCCAGCGGAAGTAAAAATCACCGTTTTTCCACCAGTCGACCTCCTAAGCCCAGTTAGCGTCGTTTCCACCTGGTGGCGCCGGCGGAAGGAAAAACCACGCGTGGGCCAGCGCTGTCGGCGAGACCGCCTTTCCCCACACATTTGTCTCGCCTTTCCCCTCCCTTCCCGTATCGTCGGTGGAACGCCGCCGTCCCCCATCCCTACCTGCACCACCACGTCGCCGCCGCCACACCAGTTTGATCCGCCACCACGCGTCAGGAGATTCGAGACGTTACAACACATCAATCTCTACAAGATTATCTGTTGCAACACTTGTGGACGCTCAAGGGAAATGGCAATGCCGCCGATGTTTAGTACTATTTGTTTTTTTAAACATTATTGAACTATTTATTTATGTGTAAATTTGAATGTCAAAATGCCAAAATATAGCCGAAAAGCGCCGTCGGGCGGCGGCCTAGGTTCGCGGCCGGTAAATGCGCCCCTAGGTTCCGGATTCGCGCAGTTTTGCGCCGCGGCTGGCGCAAATCGCCGACGATTTCAGTCCTGGGAGGCGCAACGACTGGAGATGCCCTTAAGTGCATGTCTGGTAGTCCATTCCCAGCCCCAGAAAGGCCACAACACCCGCCTACATGGTCACCGTTAAGAGCATTTCTAACAGCTGCCCTATTTTAGTCTCCGTGCACTAAAAACCGTTTTTAGAACATGAGAGGGCAAAAACTGACCCCCAACAACTGCCCTATTAGAGCAAGTCCAGCAGTTCCCTCAAACCCTCCCCTATACGTTTTTAGGGGAAAAAGTTCAAAAACAACCACCCAGCAGTTCCCTCAACGCTCCCCCGATTTATAGGCGCCCCCGGTTCTACTCGCTCGTCTCCCCTACAAGTAGGGGAGGTGGAAGACTCCCCTATCCCGATATTAGTGAGTTTTTTGACACTGCAATATGTCAATATTCGTGAGATTTTTGTTTATCTTTCAGATTTTGGTGATGGATATTTTTTTGACACTACAAGTTACAGAGGTAGCCGTTAGATTTTACATGTTAGTTATACAATATTTTTTTAATATAAAAAAATAGATAAAAATTTAAATAGGGGAGATGTTTTGAGAAAACTGCTAAAGTTGAACATATTTTAGGGGAGATTTTTTTAGGGACAGTCCCCTAAGAAAACTGCTGGACTTGCTCTTACGTGTCATATTTGGTGCAACCCTATATTTAGTCCTCTCTACCCCATATATAGGACACGGAGGCCGCGTGAAGGCATGCCTAATCCTTTCCTTTACCACGCGCGCGAGTCCAACTGCCACGCTGAAACTTCCTTTCCTCTCTCGATTTGACCGCCCCCGGCCACTTCCGCCCCATCTGCCCTCCGATTCGCACCCACCCTTCTCAGATTGAGCTGGTCTGGGCTGGCCGATTTCGCACCCGCCCGATAAAATCCGGCAGAGATCGAGAGCTCTGGCGGCTCCAGGCCTCGCCTCTCCGCATACCGGCGGACCAGCTCGGACCCGCTCCCCGCGGCGGGCGTCGGCGGCCGGCACGCATTCTCGAACTCTGGGGGCACGAGCTCCAGGTTGGTGAGCACCTGCCCGACCTCCCGCTCCGCGACCCACTCGTCGACCTTGGCGTAGCGAAGGAGGCTGACGAGGGCCAATCATGGCGGGCGTCCACCGCTCCGCGACCCGCTCGCCGATTTTCTCGCTGCAGCCGGCCGGGTCGTTGATGGCCACCTCGTCCAGGATCCCCTCGAGCCGGTCCCGCTCGGGGTCAATCTCCCGCTTGACCTTCTGGATGAGCGCCAACACGCCGGCCTTGAGCACCTGCTCCGCCGTAACCTCTGCCGCGGGGCGCCGCCGGCACTTGCGCGACGGGGAGGATGTCGAGGAGCATCTCAATTCATCCCCTCAATTCGTACGGGAACCTCTCAATTCGCCCAGGAGCAGAGCGATCGGGCGATGACATCATCATGACGTCATCAGGCAGACTGGGAGTTAAATTCTGATATTTTTCCTGTATTGGCTAAAATCCTTACGTATTAAAATCACTCTGATATTATTAATGTATTAGCTAAATTCGTGTGTGCTATTTTTTCATGTTTAAAGATCATATTAGTGTACATATACCAATTTATATCTCTCAAATATCGAATAAACATGTCATTTGCTATAAGATAGGGCATATAAAATACATAGCAAAGTTCATGCAAAACACCAGTTGACGAGTTACCGACTCAGCAAGCACAATCGATACAATCTCGACTCAAAATATACATAACAAAAAGAACAAAGAATCATATGGTGACATACACCTGCAAATGTGTCCCTGCCCGATTCTTCGAATCGACTAGGCACTCGGGGGCTACTCCCACTGGGAGCGCTGGGCACGCACCTGATATATTACTAGACAACACATCAAGGGCGCAAAAATCAATTCCAAGTTGAGCACCTCCTTCGAAAAATCATATTTCATTAGTTATACTCCCATCGGGAGGGCACTCGCTACAGGCTTGACTGCTCCGCAATGGATTTTCAAAGTCGATTTATCTATAATCGCATTGGATTCTTCAAAGTCGATTTATTTACAAAAATCGCAATGAATTTCTCAAAAGTCGGGTTCTCTATAGCTCGCACGGATTTCTCAAAGTCGGGTTCTCTATAGCCTGCACAGATTTATCAAAGTCGGGTTCTCTATAGCCTGCACAGATTTATCAAAGTCGGGTTCTCTATAGCTCGCGCGGATTTATCAAAGTCGGGTTCTCAATAACCTGCACCAGATTTATTATTGGATTTCATACACATATACTGGATTTGTCATAACTTGGATTTGTCATAACTGATTCAAACTCATGAAGAATGGATAATACACTCAAAAGACAAATACCGAGACATATAGTCAAAAACATGAGACATGCACTATGTAGTGAGTTCATGACTGATTCTCCGAATTAGCCAAGCACTCGGGGGCTAATGATGAGTTTATACCAAACGGGTACCCCATCGTGTGGGTACCTGGTGCACGTGATGACTATAACCCAGTTGTCAATAGACTGAAGAAGCCTAGACGAAGGCCCACTCGATGGCCCAATGAAGACCAAGAAGCTATTCAGGAAATTATTTGAAGCACGAGACAAGGACTTATATTTCGTAGTCTACTAGGACTCATGTAAACCGACCCTGATTGCATATATAAAGACATGGATGGGTAGACAAACAGACGGCCATGATACATCTCCAACGTATCTATAATTTCTTATGTTCCATGCTATGTTATATCATGTTATTACATGTTTTATATGCATTTTATATAGTTTTATGCATTTTCTGGGACTAACCTATTATCAAGATGCCAAAGTGCCAGTTCCTTGTTTTCTGCTGTTTTTGGTTTCAGAAAAGTATTTAAGGAAATATTCTCGGAATTGGAAATAAAAGATCCTGAAATTATTTTTGAAACATGAACATTCCAGAAAATCGAAGACTTGACAAAGTGGACGACGAGAGGCCGTCACCACGGCGTGGCGCGACCAGCATGGGCCCCGCGTGAGCAGGTGGTGACCTAGCCTCGGCCGCCCACCGACCTCGCCTTTCCGCCTATAAGTACCCCCTTAAACCTAAAAAATCATACTGTGTTCATTATTTCCTTCACCGGTCCCGATCCGCCGCCGTCGTCAACACCAATTCGGGAGAGATCACAACTGCTCCCCGGCACCCTGCAGGAAGGGGGAATCGTCCCCGGAGGCCTCTACGTCGCCATGACCGCCTCCGGACTGATGTGTGAGTAGTCTACCCTTGGACTACGGGTCCATAGCAGTAGCTAGATGGCTGTCTTCTCCTCTTGTGCTATCATGTTTAGATCTTGTGAGCTGCCTATCATGATCAAGATCACCGTTATGTAATTCTCCATATTGTGTAGGCTGGGATCCGATGAATATTGAGTACTAAAGTTATTGCTTCATAATATATCATGTGTGTGCTATTTAATGATCTTGCATGCTCTCTGTTACTTGTGTGTGCTTTGTCCAAGTAGATGCTCATTACTCCAAGAGGGGGTCTTTATGCTCGATAGTGGGTTCATGTCTCTATTTAATCTGGGGCAGTGACAAAAAGCTCTAAGGTTCTAGATGTACTGTTGCTACTAGAGATAAAAAAGTAGTACTTTGTCTAAGGATGATGTTACTTACTTACTTTACACACAGTGCTTAAGGCGATAACCTGTTGCATGCAACTTAATACCGAAAGGGGTGCAAACGCTAACCGGAAGGTGGACTATTAGTCATAGATGTGGTTGGAACGGTCTATGTATATTGTTGTAATGCACGAATGAATCTCGCACTAGACATCATAATGTTAGTATATGCATTGGTTTGCTCATCATTATTTTATCAATTGCCCAGCTGTAATTTGTTTACCCCGCATGGATGAATGACACCACTAGTGAACTGTGGACCCCGGTCCTTCACATTAATCTGATAAAACCACAACTACAAACCTGTTACTTTCTGCAAACAAACATCTTTCTTTCACACATACGTTTAATCCTTTATTATAACAAGCCGGTGAGATTGACAACATCACTGTTAAGTTGGTGTAAAGTTTCTTGATTGTTTGTGTGCAGGGTCCACGTTTGTTGTTGACGCTGGTGTTGTATCGTGACAACGTCATCGCCAACAACCTCGGGGGAAACACTCATCTCCTACTGGTTCGATAACATTGGTTTCATAACTGAGGGAATTTTGTTGCTGCACTACTTCACACCTTCCTCTTGGGGTCTCCCAACAGCACACCCACCGTGTGCATCAAGCTAATTTCTGGCACCGTTGCCGGGGATTTGAGTGTTCTTCACGAGGGGAATTTTCGCACTTCCAATCTTTTTATTTTGTTATTGTCTTTCTTAGTTTATTTTTATTGCTGTCTTGTTTCCTTAATATCAAAAACTCAAAAAAAATAGTTACTTGCATTACTTTTTATATTTCGGTTTGCACTTTATTTTCAGTTTTGTTGCTTTTGTTTTCGGTTTAGTATTATTTCTTTAATATTGTTATTTTGATTTTTCATTTAATTTGCTAAAATGAGTTATGCTGAAAATACTAAGTTGTGTGACTTTACAAGCACCAACAACAATGATTTTATATGCACACCTATTGCTCCACCTGCATCTAAAGCTGAGTTCTTTGAAATTAAACCTGCTTTATTAAAACCCTAAACCCTAATACCCTAAACCTTGTTATGAGAGAGAAATTCTCTGGTTTTAGTTATGATGATGCTGCCCGTCTAAATAACTTTGTTGAATTATGTGAAATGCAAAAATATAAAGACATAGATGGTGATATCATAAAACTGAAATTATTTCCTTTCTCCTTGAGAGGAAGAGCTAAGGAATGGTTGCTTTCATTGCCTAGGAATAGTATTGGTTCTTGGATAAATTGCAAATATGCTTTTATAGGAAAATACTATCCTCCTGCTAAGATTATTTCTCTAAGAAGCATCATCATGAATTTTAAACAACTAGATAACGAACATGTTGCTCAAGCTTGAGAAAGAATGAAATCTTTGATAAAGAATTTCCCAACCTATGGACTGACTGCTTGGATGATCATCCAAACCCTTTATGAAGGACTGAATTTTTCTTCAAGAAACTTATTGGATTCAGCTGCTGGAGGAACCTGTATGTCCATCACTTTGGGGGCTGCAACAAAACTCTTGGATGATATGATGGTGAATTATTCTGAATGGCATACGGAGAGGACACCTCAAGGTAAGAAGGTAAATTCTGTTAAAAAAACCTCCTCCTTGAGTGAAAACATTGATATTATTATGTCTATGGTTGCTAGTAGTAAATCCCATATTGATCCCAATAATGTTCATTTAGCTTCTTTAGTTGCACAAGAAGAGCATGTTGATGTAAACTTTATTAAAAGCAGCAATTTCAACAACAACGCCTATAGGAATAACTATGGTAATAAAAACTATAAGACATATCCTTCGAATAATAGTAACTCTTATGGTAATTCTTATGTTAAAATGCTTAGTGAGGAAAGGATTCTAGAAATTGAAAAAGGTACTAAAGTTTTTATGCAAAATCAATATGCGCAAACTAAAGTGTTCACTAAAAACATGGATGAACAATCTAATATGTTGAGAAACATTAGTCATCAAATGGAAAATTTCCTCTATGGAAAAATGACTAATGCTGAAACTTGTATTTCCTCTATGTCTGCAGCACAATCTTCTTTAATTAATAAAATGGCTGCTAAACCTGAAATATAGATGATAATCCTTTTGCTACCGCTAATGCCATCCAAGTTCAAATTGATGAAAATGTTCGGATGATGGCTCAGTTACGTGCTAGATGGGAGAGAGAGAAATAACCAGAGAAAGAGGATAATATTGTTAAAGTTTTTACTATTACTACATCTGAAAATAAGGGTGTTTCACATGTTAGTTAGCCTCCTATTACTAATGGTAACATAGTTTGTGTAGTAAATGTCTCCTCTACTTCCTACAAAAATTTAAAATTGCCCAAAACTGCTGAAACTAGTGTTGATAAAAGTGCTGAAATTTTTAAGAACATGAGAGCCAGTGGTTCGGTTTGCTTTGATGATAATAATTTTGATTTTCATAATTGTAATATCTCTGAAGTTATTAAGTTCTTGCAAAAATTGGCCACAAGTCCTAATGCTAGCTCTCTTAATTTGGCTTTTACTACTCATATTACAAATGCTCTCATTATAGTTAGGGAAGATAAATTGAGACTTGAAGCTTCTATCTCTAAGAAGTTAGAAGATGGTTCGGAGCCCATCATTAAAAGTAAAGTAGATAAATTTGATTGCAATGCTTTGTGTGAGCTTGGTGCAAGTTTTTTTGTTATGCCTAAAAAGCTCTATGACATGTTTGATTTGCCACCATTGGAACATTGCTATTTGGATGTTTTTCTTGCTGATAATGCTTTGAAGAAACCTTTGGGAGGATCAATGATATTCCTATTATGGTTAATAATAACTTGGTCCCCGTTGATTTATTGTCTTGGATATTGAATGCAATCCATCTTGTCCAATTGTGTTGGGAAGACCCTTTCTTAAAACTGTGGGTGCTATTATTGATATGAAAGAAGGTACTATCAAGTACCAATTCCCACTCAAGAAAGGTATGGAAAACTTACCTAGAAAAAGAGTGAAGCTACCTTTTGATTCTATTGTTCGTTCAAATTATGGTGTTGATGCTTCATCTCTTGATAATACTTGAGTTTTACTCTTTGTGCCTAGCTCGAATGCGTTAAACAAAACCGCTTATGGGAGACAACCCACTTTTATTTCCTATTATTTTATTTTATTTTGCTTGTGTCAAGGACTTTTCCTACCTCTGTAGCAACTCCTTTGTATCTTTATTTTATTGCAGTGTTGTGTCAAGTTAAGCCTCTTGTTGAAAGATGATGCTAAATTTCAATTCTTGCGCATAAACAGATTTCTGCTGTTCACCGTTAATTTCATAACTCTTCACTGGAATGTCAAAAAAATCTTCCTTTTTTGTACACAATCCTCAGATGTATACTCAACTTTCATTAGTTTTGATGTTTCTGATCTGAGCAAGTTAAGGGCCTCGAAAAAATTCGTCTTTACGACATGTTCTGTTTTTGACAGATTCTGCCATTTATTTTGCAATGCCTCTTTTGTTATTTTGATTGGTTCTCTTTATCCTATTAAGTATCAGTGGCTGTAGCTAATGTCCAGTAGAATTGGTAGCAATTGTGTTCCTATAGAATATCATAATTTTTTTGTGCACTAACCCTCTAATGAAGTTTACTCTAAGTTTGGTGTGGAGAAAGTTTTCAAGGATCAAGAGAGAAGGATGATATAATGTGATCAGGAGGATAGTAACGCCAAAACTTGGGGATGCCCGGTGGTTCACCCACAATATGTTTCAAGAAGACTCAAGCGTCAAAGCTTGGGGATGCCCAAGGCATCCACTTCTTCATCGACAAACTATCATGTCCTTTCTAGTGAAACTATATTTTTATTCCGTCACACTTATATGCTTTTCTTGAAGCGTCTGTTTGTTATTATTTTTGTTATTTTCATTCTCTGAATAAATTGGATCCTAGCATTCTTTTGTGTGGGAGAGAGACACGCTCCGCTTTTTCTTATGAATACTCGTATTCTTCACTTATATTCGTTGAGTATTCTTTTCATGTTATTGTTTGCTTTCTAGCTCTTGTTTTTCATGCATCTCTTGCTAGAGCTGTTAGCTTTGTTATATTATACTCTCATATCTCATATCTCATTGTTTAATTACTTGGAGAGTTTATATTTTAAATAAGTTGATTGGCGTTTGGTTGAGAACAGAAAATGCTAAATGTGGTAGATGGTATAACTAAATGATACATAATCTTGTAGATTATTAAATTGTGTCACTTGAATCATTGATGTTGTTTTGAGATATTAATTTGCTTAATGGTAACCATGATGGTCTAGTAAAGTGGAATGATTAATGGTTGGTCTAGAAAAACTTGAAGCTGTGCCCCACTTAAATTTCCAGTTGATTGCATAATGGTGTATGACTTCTATTTGCCTAAAGCAACCGCAATGACTTTATGTTATGCGCTACGGTCGGGGAAGCCAACGGTGACTTTGTCATTCGCCACGATCCCTCTAGGAGTAATTTTTATTATGCCTTGCATGCTCATATTTTTATTTGGAAACTTTTTATTTGTGAGTTCTAAACCTGCGGTTTTCATGGAACTTCCACCACCATATTGCTAGCCTCTTCGGTACTTTGCCTTGCCCTTTCTCACATTAAGAGTTGGTGCATTTTTCGCGGGTATATCCAAACTCGTGTGAGATCTTGATCTGGTTCTCCTACACATAAGCCAAATATCTTTCTCAAAACATCCACCATACCTACCTACTACAGCATTTACATAGCTGTTCCGAGATATATTGCCATGCAACATCCATCTTATATTACATAACTTGTCATTCATTACTTATATATTGCTTTGCGTGATTCTATAAAGCTGATGTGTGTTTTTACCCATGTTACGCTAGATCATTGCATAACCTGCTACACTGGCAGAGGCACCGTTGTCATATGCATTCTTATGTCAAATTCATATTAGTTACTTGTATCATCGGTATGTTGTCATATCATCATTAGTGTGTTGTCATTTATCATATATCATATTAGGATGCTTGTCCCTAAAAGTGAAAAGAGCCATGGAGGCCATCGAAAAGAGAAACAGGAAAAAAATAGAAAAAGAGAAAAAAAAGAAAGAAATAAAAAAGCGAGCAACATTACTATTTTTTATCACACACTTGTGCTCATGTTATAGCACCATATCATTTATAGTCATCACTTGTGGTCATGTTATAGCACCATATCATTTATGATCATCATTTGTGCACATGTTTAGCACCTTTACTCCATATGAGAGAGTTTTCATGTAGTAGTTGCATAACTATGTGCGGAACTTTACACTATAGAACTTAGTTGTATATTCTAATGATGAGCCTCCTCGAAACTGCTCTAGGTCTTCGTGAGCAAACAAGTTGGATGCACCCCTACTAGTTCCATTGGAGAGCTTTCATATACTTATAGCTCTATGTGCATCCGTTGTGTGGCAATCACTACTCCTTGCATAGCTTCGATTATAAGTCTTTCTCTTGTCTAATGATCACTTGCAGCTTTGTGATCCTTTCTTCCGTTGGCCTTCCAAACCTCCATTAATATTCTCTTAGCCATAACATCCTGGTGCCAGGAACCAACGTTGAACGCTTGCTTGTTTCTTTTGAACAAATAAAATATTTATCTTCTATGTGCATATTGATATTGCTTGACTTGATCCTTTCATTAAGTTGTCATGTTTGTTGGAAGCATTAGATGATTATATTGTTGTGCTTGAAGCTTAAATCATCTTTAATATCTACTTTGCACGGTTGATTGCTATCTAGTACTATATCATTGAAAGATTTGCTTGCTTTACCTACTTGTTTATTTATTACTCATTTGATATCAATATAAACCACTGAAGGGGATCGCAGGCAGAAAACAATTTTTTTCCTAGCAACGATATCCCTAGCCAAGATCTATACTATGCAGATATAGAAGTACAACAACGATCGTAATACACACCCTCGTAGACTGAAAGCAGTATTACGGTCCCGCACAAACGTTGACGATGAAGACCGACGAAGCCGACCTCAAGGTCGTCTAGTGAAAGTTGACCTCCCAGCACCGCTAGCGCAGCACCTCGCAGGGAGTTACACACGTACGGTGGAGACGACGACCTCCAAAGCTCCAGTACAGGACGAGCAGCGGAAGACATGGACCGGAACACCAGCATCATGTTATGGTGGAGAGACCTCCTATCTTCTCGGCGCAACTCCGACAAAGGGAATCACGCAATCAAGAGAGAAAGGAGAAATTAATTGGTGAATTAAAAGGCTAGGGGTGCCCCTTCTTATATAGGCTCCCGGGGGAGCCAACCTTGCCAGACAGGCAATGTGGGACAATTCCCACATGACTGGTGCAACATTGGATGGTGCGCCGGCCCTAGGTGGGCCCCATTTGTCCCACCTAGGCCTGCCTCCTTGCCCCCACCGAATTCCCTAGGGGAATTTCCCCCCCATGGGCCTTCTTTCCACCAGAAGACCCATTTAGGGAAATCAGCCTAAATAAATTCGAAAATAAATATATAAATCATATTTAATCATTAATTACACTAATTAATATCAGACATATTATATATAATTTATTCTAGCTCTGAAAACTATTTCGTCGCTGCCCGATCTCCATCGGACCATTCCCGGTGATCTCTTTCCTTTCCGGTTGTCTTATCGAAACCCCTTAAGTGTGTTACCCTAGCTGTTTGATATAATAACAGACATGATCGAGACCCCTCTCCGATCAATGATTAACTCGTAGGCCTGGACCCCATGAATTAACCCTTGTGATATAACGAATGGCTATCATCTATCAAACCTAGACGTCGAGTCTTAAACCTTTTGCCATAGCAATACTTAGTGTGTCTGAGACTCGCTCATGGATATCTCTATACCTAGCATGATCTCGTTACCGACAACACTATCTTCTACTCGTCTATGATTTCATGTCTCCGTGACCTAGTCACATGCTTGCAAGCTCATTAGACATAATCTCACCGAGTGGGCCCTAGAGTATCTATCCTGCTATGCGGACTGGCAAATCCCGGTCTTGACCCCTCGTCTCAACTACCCCCTTCCGATACCCAAAAGTATCACCGTTGTTGTCACACTATATAAGATATGACGTTTGGTGCGATCAAAGTATCTTTCAGGAATAACTATAAGAGTTGATCTCACAGTCGAAAGCGTAATGACTACGTCCTACAAATATGGGTATGTCCATCACATCGTTCTACCAATGATATGACTTCATTGCCAACTGGCGCCATGCCACATGATCGGGAAACCTCGATCAGCAATCGCACAATGAACTAGTCTTACTAGAGGCTACTAGGGACCTGGTTGTTTATGTATCACACGTGTATTAATGTTTCCTCTTAATACAGTTATAGCATGACACAAAACGTATTATGAACAAACGAGATATAATAAATAAATCACTTTATTAATTTCCTCTAGGGCACATCTCCTTCAGTCTCCCAATTGCACTAGAGTACAAATTAATCTAGATCACAACTTGGTAAAAGCTTAACACCCATAGCTACTTGGTGCTTTTCATGCTTATCAAGCTGAAGAGGCTTCGTCAGGGTATCTGCCACATTCAGATCCGTATGCACTTTGCAAATCTTCACATCGCCTCCCTGTACATACTGTCGTATCACATGGAAGCGTCGGAGAATATGTTTGGCGGTGGAGTGAGACCTTGGTTCCTTCGCGTTAGCAATAGCACCGTTATTGTCGCAAAAGAGGATCATGGGGTCTTGAGCGCTTGGGAACACTGCAAGTTCAATGATGAATTTCCTTAGCCACACAACTTCATTCGCAGCTTTGCACGCAGCGATGTACTCCGACTCCATTGTTGATTGCACGATGATGGGTTGATTCCAATGAAAAAAATAGCGCGCTACAAAATATAGCGTGGCCCTTTTCAAAATGCTACAACTGCTATAGCGTGTTATAGCGTGCTATTTTTCAAATAGCGTTTGACAAAAAAGGTAATATATAGTCTGAATAAGTGAATATTAAGTATTTTTTCGACAGAAATAATCAATATTACTTGCAGAACCTGTCCACTTAACCAGATCCATGGCACAAACGTAAAATAGGAGATACATTTCCATGAACAAAATAACAAGGTTTAAAATAGAACCACCAGATTGCAATGTACAACCTTAATCAGAATTATTTGCCTCATCTTCTTCTTCACTAGACGAACAACCAGATTGCACACCATCATCATTACCGAAGACAGGAAAGATCGTCCTAGGAACTCTCTTTCCTTCTTTCCTTGTGATGTTGATCCTTCAACTTGTATATCATAAGGTTCATAGGAGATTGAGAGCTCTTCCTAGGAAGTAGGAACTCTATTTCCTTGTGATGTTCTTTCTATGAGCTTGGGAGTTGGACGCTTGTAGTTTTGTTACGTGTTTGGTCCGATCGGAGCTGGACTTTTTTTTGGGCCAATGGGCTCCAGACCCAGTTTTCCAGTTTTTTTAGCGTGCTATACGCTATATTATTTAGCGTGGTATAGCGCGTATATAGCGTGCGTAGCGTCGTAGCGAGCATTTTAGGCTAAATATAGCGTAGCCTCCTCAGAAACGCTATAACGCGCTATAAACGCCTTCCCACTTCTCCAGCACACGGCGCCTTGAACACATAACCTGTCTATGACTTAGAGTCATCGAGGTATGAGCAGAAACTTGCATCAACGTTACCTGTTACGCCAAGTTCTTCATCACAGCCACCATAGACAAGGACCGTTTCCTTTGTCTTCTTGAGATACTTAAGAATGCTCTTAACAGCAATCCAATGTTCCATTCCTGGATTACTTTGGAAACGGCTTATCAAACTAAGAGCTAAGTCTACATCAGGTTTAGTACTTAACATTGCATACATAATCAATCCTATGGCTGAAGCATAAGGATGTTTAGTCATTTTGGCCTTACCTTGTTCCGTTGCCGGACACTGTGCCTTTCACAATGTTTTATTCTTGATAACAGACAGAGAAACCTTATTTTCCGTCTCCATACCGAAACGCTTCAGTATCTTATCAAGATAATTACTCTGACTCAACGCTAATAGACGTCTTGATCTTGAAGGGAATATACCCTAGAGGCACTTAATAAACATAGTTTATTGGTTATATTCCAATTGTTCATTATATGTTTTATACCATGCTATAACAGTATTAATCGGAAACATTAATACACGTGTGGTAGATAAACAACCAGGTCCCTAGTAGGCTCTACTAAGACTAGTTTCGTTGCGCGATTGATGATCGAGGTTTTCCGATTATGGGGCATGGCGCCACTGAGTCATATCGTTAGGTGGAACGATGTGATGGACTTACCCATTATTTGTAGGACGTAGTCATTACGCCTTCGACCGTTAGATCAACTCTTATTGTTATTACTGAAAGATACTTTGATCGCACCAAACGTCATATCTTATATAGTGTGACAATGATAGGTGATACTTTTGGGTATCGGAAGGAAATAGTTGAGACGAGGGGTCAATAGCGGAATTTGTCAGTCCGTATAGCCGGATAGATACTCTAGGCCCCACTCGGTGAAATTATATCAAATAAGTTTGCAAACATGTGACTAGGTCACCAGCTGACATAATATTATAGACGAGTAGAAGATAGCGATGTCGGTAACGAGGTCAGCTAGATATGGAGATATCTAAGAACGATGCTCGGACACGCTAAGTATCGCTATGGCAAAAGGTTTAAAACTCGACGTCCAGATTTGATAGATGAAAGTCATTCGTTATATCATAGGGATTAATTCATGGGGTCCATGCCTACGAGTTAGTCATTAATCGGAGAGTAGTCTCGATCATGCCTGTTATTATATCAAACCGCTAGGGTAACATACTTAGTGTGTGTTTGTTTGGGCTGTAGCTTTTGAGAAGCGGCTGTAGCTGGTGAGATGTGAAAAAACAGCTGTGAGAAGCAGCTGTTGGAAGCAGAGATTGGATGTTTGGCATGCATAGCTGTTGTTGTAGAGTGCTGGGTGAAATGTCTGAAATGTCCCTGAGTGTTAAAGATGTTGTATAAATACTGATTTGAAACAAACAAGTTATTTTTGGGTGTTATAAAACCAGAATTCTCAGTTTACCCTTTTAGCTAATATATTTTTAACACACTTTGGAATAATCTATTTGGAGTCTTTTGTATCGGAATATTTTCACTGAATGGTCGAAGAAGCTCCTAGGAGCGGCGGCGAACGAGGAACATCGAGGCGGTGGCTGAAAGTGCTCCTATTGCTGGTGGTTGACGAGAATGAGATGAACCCATCCTACGCTTGATCAATTTAGAAACGGCGTTTAAGAGCTGAGTTACCTATGTTTTCTAGTTTTTCTCAAATAACTGTAAACACATATTTATCAAAATATTTTTAATCATCTAAAAATATATATTAAATATTGATAAGACAATATCGCAAACATATTTATCACAAGATTACATATATTTGTTGGAATCCTTTCGACGCTAAACCAATATCCCAATACGGATTATATATTGTTAAACCAATATCCCAATACAGATTAATTATTTTAAACTGAAATATATTTGTTCGGGGTTTCGTATATGTTTTTGACCGTGAACATGCATATGCGCATGCTAACTACATTCAACTATTGACAAGGTACAGGTTTTTTTCTGCATGCATATGCGCATGCGCATGCGAAGCTACAGTCAACGAATGACAATGTACAAGTGGAAAGCGAAGCGAAAGTTAAGGAAAGGCACCGGCAGAGGCTCACGGTGGCAGTATAATCGTAATTTCATGCATCGGAATTGGCAATCAGAAAAATGGTTCGGGACTTGAGTAGGAAAAGCTCGGGAACCAGGCCGGGAGCTGCTTCCGCTCCCGTTCGTTGTTCCAGTGTAATTCAGCACAACGCTTCTCCACGGCGCTTCTCCATCGAACGCTGTTTGTTTGCACTTTCGCTTTTGGTACTCAAAAGCAGAAGTAGAAACACAAACAAACAGAGCCTTAAGGTATTTCGACAAGATAACCGGAAAGGAAAAATATCACCGGAACGTCCCAGAAATAGTTTGATAGAGATCGGACAGCGATGAAATAGTTTTCGGAGCTAAAATAAATTATATATAATATGTTTGATATTATTTGTGTAATTAATGATTAAATATGATTTTATATATTCATTTTCGAATTTATTTAGACTGATTTCCCTAAATGGGCATTCTGGTGAAAAGAAGGCCCATGGGGAGGAAAAACCCCAAGGGATTCGGTGGGGAAGGCTTAGCCGGCCGGGGCCCACCTAGGGCCGGTGTACCCTCTTGAGCCACACCAGGCCATGGGGGATAGTCCCACATTGCCTGACTGGCAAGGTTAGCTCTACCCGGGAGACTATATAAGCAGGGGCACCCCTGGCATTTTAATTCACCAATTAATTCTCTGATTTCTTCTCGATTTCGTGATTCACTTTATCGGAGTTGCGACGAGGAGGATGAGGGGATCTCTCCACAAGAGCCCGCTGCCGCGCTGCTGGTGTTCGGGTCTAAGTCTTCCGCTCCTCGTTCTGGACTGGAGCTTCGGAGGTCGTCGTCTCCACCGTATGTGTGTAATGCCCTGCGAGGTGCTGCGCTAGCGGTGCTCGGAGGCCTACTTCCTCCACCCGACCTCGAGGTCATCTTCGTCGTCTTCGTCGCGCCGACTTCTCCGCGACCTAGAGGTCGGCTACGTCGTCTTCGTCTTCAACGCTTGTGCGGGAGCGTAATCCCGGCTTTTTGGTCTACAAGGGTATGTACTCGATCTCCGTTGTACTTCTATATCTGCATAGAATAGATCTTGGCTAGTTTAGAATATCGTTGCTAGGAGTTTTTTTTTCTTTCTGCCTACGATCCACTTCAGTGGTATCAGAGTCAATCTATCATAGATATAGCTGTACGTTGTTAGAACCCATGTTCTGCACGGGGGCACCGTTCCTATTATTTGCTACTCTCTAGCGTGCACTTGTGATTCCGGCAGTATTGAGTTGATGAAGCGGCCCGGACCGACTTTACGCGTACGCTTACGCGAGACTGGTTTCACTACTGACATACGGCTTGTACCATATCTGTGGCTGGCGGGTGTCTGTCTCTCTCTTTAGCTGGCTTTGCATTTTCAATGAAGGGCCCGAAAGGGATGCTTAAACATGCAATTATTGGATCGTTGTTGTGGTCACAGGTTCGTAGGTATGAAGCGGTATTTACGACAGCCCCAAGCCACGTAAAATATGCAAAATATAAAGTAGAACGCATCTAACTTTATTTTGTAGGGGCAATGTGATATGGTCAAGGTAGGTTTATTAAATTGTTTATGAACTGTGGGCGCCAAGGTGACCATGGCGCATGGGCCATATCACGTCGCATTACATTTGATGTTATTATGTGCATCTTATATTGTGTGATTATATTTTAGAATATATTAGTTACACGGCGGCAGATATATAAGATGATCCCTTCAAAATACCACTAGTGTTCTTCCTTCGACATGCACCACCAAGAAAGTTCTATGTTATGAGGCAGACCGTGACGATCGGGTGTCAGACATATCGTCGTTCGCATACAGTGGGTGTAAGCCATGTTGCACACGCGTTCGTTGAAGGTTATTGTGGCGAGCCTAGCATATGCAGATATGGCCTCGGAACACAGAGGCCGAAAGGTCGAGCATGAGTCACAAAGTTGTTGTGATCGAAAATTTGTTGTCCACCCTTGAAGTTGTGTTGCCGACTCTGACGATGAGGGGTTGTGCAATGGATGGGGGTCGTGTAATCGCTGAAACGACCAGGAGAGATGTTCGTTTGAGTGGGAGTTCGTGGAGTTATTTTCTAAAATACTAGAACTCAAAACATAATGAACAAAGTCTGTTTTGCAAAACCTTTGTAGATATTGACCATTATGATAGCTTCTTTAAAATTAGGCGCAATCCTACGATTGAGAAACTTAAAAGGTTGGATCCAAACTTCATAGTTTTATACTTTAGCTTGAGGATACTCCTTGTTTGAACCGTTAGCTCTTTGTGATACAATACCTGCTAGGAGATAAACCCGGAGATTCCTCTAACAAAAGGATAATTTGGATTATCAGGTTTTGTGCGGATGATATCATCATAGTCCAGTGTATGCTATGATCTCTGACATAGAGAATCAACGGTGGGAACGAGTTATTAGATCACGAACATATGAGATGATCGCTAAACTCGGGATACCACTAAAGTTGGGTTGATGAATATTATCAGTACGTTGACTGTTCTTCTTCACAATCAAGATGGAAGAGAATACACACATTGAAGAAGCACGTGGCAGTCATATTTGATGACATATGGTCATACTGGATGAACATTGAGATGCCTCGCTCAGCTCGATCACTGGATGACAGACGTTGTTGCCAAGTGCAAATGCTTTGTCATACACTATGTCACGCAAGGAGAATCATTCACCTTCATGGTTCTTGATTACGTTGGAAGTATCAAGAAGATGAAACAGATCACCAGAAGTCATCAATGATGATGGTGTATATATGATATACACGTTAGGAATGTTTTACCTAAGCAAGTACTCACAGTAGTGACAAAGTTTTTTGATACTAGTCATGTTTTATGAAAACAAGATTTACTACTTGAGTAGCTTGGAAGGATGAGGCGACAATGCGTGTTGATAAATGGCAGACAAATCGTTGTGATGGCCATAGACACTCTCCCTCTTGATCTACCATTGAATAAATTCTTTATGATCGCCTGTTAGTATGATCGTTATAAGTGTGTATCCTCTAGCGAGACAATTGTACATATTTGTTAGTGACAAATTCGTTGTCCTATATTTATGAAGTAATGATCATATGCCAATTTGAATTTAGATGGTAGAAGCTCCCACATTCATAATATTAATGCCAAAGGATGCAAACTTAATAAAGACACCACATATGTGTGGCACTGCCGTTTAATTCATGTCAATGCTATAGTCAATGAATTAGCTCCATAACGGATGGATCTACAAGTCCTTAGATTTGATCTTTTGACACTTGCAAGATAATTAAGACATCGTTTTTGGAAAATGGGCATATAACTTATTGATAGTCATGCATATAGATGTATGTGGATCAATGAAGTAATTGACGGGTATTGGAGACCTTTATTTTCTGAACTTTACTGAACGTTTTGAGTAGAACTTGTTGAGAATCGTGCATATGGGTGCATGTGAATCAATGAAGTGCTTTAACATGTAATGGAAGTCTTTATTTCATAGACTTCATGAATATTCCGAGTAGATATATGGATATCCACTCAGGGAATGTTAGTCTAGAAATTTTGATTCGATCAAACAAGTTCAGAATAAAGTAGGAAATAAATTTAACAAGAAAATCAAATTCCTGCGATATAGATAAAGGAAATAAAGATTTGAGTTATAATGCTGGCACATCAATTGAAGACTTGTGAGAAGAGTTCCACAAATTACGTCACATGGAACACCATTGTGTTATGATATGTTAGGACGTCGTAATTGCACCCTATCGGATAGTTTGTAGTAAATAAATCTCGTATCGAATTATTGTGATCATTAGAGTCATATGGTAGAAACGCAACATTCACGTTAGATAATAGGGAAACCATTTGAATCCATGGAGACAATACCATATAAGTGATAGCATGGCTTTGAGCCTAGATTGTCGTTTCAGCAATTTAGTGTTTCGATCTGATCAAACCTAAAATGGATTAATCTTTGTAGTGTACCGTACCTAAGAGTTAGTTGGGTACATGTCTCACGACATAGGCAAAATCGTTGCCGGGATATACCTTGCGAAAGAAATAGTTTCTTGTCCAAGGGTATAAGTGAGAAATAAAGTAGAGCAAGACGAAGTTGATGAACTTTCTCTCCATACATCAGAGTGGCGCAACCGAAAGTGTTTTTGGTGTCATGCTCCACAGCATGAAAGAAGCTGATGATACACGATCATGATGCTCTGAGCTCATACTAAGAACTTAGGCGTACGAGGTTGTGTTCCACACTATGTGTTACGACAATCTTGTTATGAAGGTCATGTTAATGGAATATGACAGACCTACGAACTACGAAGAAGAGATGGTAGACCTAAGTCCGAGAAATGACTATGAGTCATATATGATCCGAGATAAAATCCATGTACGATTACCAGGTAATGACTTGGGAGATCTTCTTGATGACATCTAGGCTGTTAATAGAATATGGAATTTATGAGAGAGTAGATACTGATAAGGATCCATTTGTCGTGAAACAGTTTTGACGGATTCAAAAGTTGACCACAACGAGATTTTGTCACAAGTGGTGAAGCCTAAATCTATTCTGGGTCGTTTAGCAATTACTGTAATTTCGAATGAGAAATTGATAGATGGATAAGGAAACCATGTTTCTTAATAGTGTCATTAAGAAAAAGTAGTAATCAGGATGCTAAACATATATGCAAACTTCAGTTGTCCATTCATGGTCTGAAGCAAGCATATCGGAGCTGGAATCTTCACTTTGATAATGTGATCAAAGGATTTTGAAGTTGTCCAAAATAGTTGAAGAAACCTGCATTTGCAAAGAAGTGACTGGGAGCAAAGTATCTTTTCTTGATCTTATATGCGGAAGGCATATTTGAGTGGGAGCTAGGTGCCATTTGTTATTTTGTATGTAACGACATATTGAATGACACAGATCCTCTAGTAGAGTGTAAAGGATTATTTAAGTGATTAAATTTTCTATGAATGAAGTTAGGAGTATTAGGCATCCAATCTATAATTGTATAGATCGTAAGGGGCTTAATAACATTAGGTCGGAATATTTCCTAAGTTAAGATTCTGAAGTGTTTCAGAATAGAACAAGCAAAGAAAGAGATTCTTGCTTGTATGACTAGGTAAAATATTAAGTTTATCTTGGCATTTTCAGTGATAGCAAATGATGTTCGACATTCTCTATGTATCAGACATAGATTCTATTGGACTGAAAGCTCGACTTGGTGTGACCCAAGTTCTTGGTTGAAGAACGGGTTCTAGAGTGATCCTTGTGTGGATCAATGAACAAACATTAAGTATATTATTCAGTGTCTGTCAGAACTGAAGATATGTTTTCTAGTAAAGGGTAGGAGTGGAAAGACAACTTGCCATAAAACGGTTACGATGATGCAAGTTGTGACACTGACCCATATGACTAGAAATCTCATATAGGAGATGTCCTTTGTTTTGAAGAAAGGCATGGTTAGCTTACAATGATGCATATGAATGCACTGTTGCATAATCTACGTAGGTATAGAAATATATGGTAACTTCAGAAGTAGCAAGTGTGATTGGACTGTCTGACTCCATCCACTAGAATATATTTCACTGTCCTCATAAGATACTAGATGATGTCAAACCAGGAGACATAGAAGTGTTGCAAAGCACATATAGTTCTCAATGTGTGAGATCTGTTGACTGTATTCCTCTTCCACGAGACGAGCATGCACCAAGATACTATGGGTGTTGAGCTTTTACCAAGTTGTAAACTAGATTAAGTGTTACTCTAGTGCAAGTGGGAGACTGAAGGGAATATGCCCTAGAGGCAGTTAATAAACATAGTTTATTGGTTATATTACAATTGTTCATTATATGTTTTATACCATGCTATAACAGTATTAAGCGGAAACATTAATACACGTGTGGTAGATAAACAACCAGGTCCCTAGTATCCTCTACTAAGACTAGTTTCGTTGCGCGAATGATGATCGAGGTTTTTCGATCATGGGGCATGGCGCCATTCGGCAATGGAGTCATATCATTAGGTTGAACGATGTGATGGACTTACCCATTATTTGTAGGACGTAGTCCTAACGCCTTCGACCGTGAGATCAACTCTTATTGTTATTCCTGAAAGATACTTAGATCGCACCTGAAGGGGATCGTGTGCAGAAAACAAAAAATTTCCTACCAACGATATCCTAAAAGCATGCCAAGATCTATTCTATGCAGATATAGTAGTACGAACGGAGATCGGAATACGTACCCTTGTAGACCGAAAGCGGGGATTACGTTCCCGCACAAACGTTGTCGATGAAGACCAACGAAGCCGACCTCAAGGTCGCGTAGAGGAAGCAGGCCTCCGAGTACCGCTAGCGCAGCACCTCGCAGGGCGTCACACACGTACGGTGGAGACGACGACCTCCGAAGCTCCAGTCCAGGACGAGCAGCGGAAGACTTGGACCGGACTACCAGCAGCGCGACAACGGGCTATGGTGGAAGAGATCCCCCTCCTCAGCTCGGCGCGGCTCCGACAAGGGAACCATGAGATCGAGAGAGAAATTGGGAATTAATTGGTGAATTAAAAGGCCAGGGGTGCCCCTTCTTATATAGGCTCCCAGGGGGGAGCCAACTAGCTAACCAGGTAATGTGGGACTAACCCCCACATGCCTGGTGTGGCTAGGGAGGGTGCCCCGGCCCCCTAGTGGGCCCTTGGCCCACTTGGGTCGGCCCCTCCTGGCTCCCACCGAATTCCTAAGGGGATTCCCCCCTCTTGGGCCTTCTTTCGTCCAGAAGGCCCATTTAGGGAAAACAACCTAAATAAATTCGAAAATAAGTATATAAAATCATATTTGCATATTAATTACACTAATTAATATCAAACATAATATATATAAATTTTCCTAGCTCCGAAAACTCTTTCGGCGCTGCCCGATCTCCATCGGACCCCTCCCGGGACGCTCCCGGTGATCTCTTTCCTTTCCGGTTGTCTTGTCGAAACCCCTTAAGTGTGTTACCCTAGCGGTTCGATATAATAACAGGTATGACCAAGACTCCTCTATGATCAACGACTAACTCGTAGGCCTGGACCCCATGTATTAATCCCTGTGATATAACGAATGACTTTCACCTATCAAACCTGAACGCAAAGTCTTAAACCTTTTGCCATAGCGATACTTAGCATGTCCGAGCGTCGTTCCATAAATATCTCCATACCTAATCCCGAACTCGTTACCGACGACGCTATCTTCTACTCGTTCATGATATCATGTCTCCGTGACCTAGTCACATGCTTGCAAACTCATTAGACATGATCTCACTGAGTGGGTCCGAGAGTATCTATCCTGCTATGCGGACTGGCAAATCCCGCTTTTGACCCCTCGTCTCAACTACTCCTTTCCGATACCCAAAAGTATCACCGTTATTGTCATACTATATAAGATACGACGTTTGGTGCGATCAAAGTATCTGTCAGGAATAACAATAAGAGTTGATCTCACGGTCAAAGGTGTAACGACTACGTTCTCCAAATCTGGGTATGTCCATCACATCGTTCTCCAAGAATATGACTCCCATTGCCGACCGGCGCCATTCCCCATGACCGGGAAACCTCGATCATCAATCGCGCAACGAAACTAGTCTTAGTAGAGGCTACTAGGGACCTGGTTGTTTACGTATCACACCCGTATTAATGTTTCCTCTTAACACGGTTCTAGCATGACACAAAAACCTATTATGAACAAACGAGATATGATAAAGAATACACTTTATTAATTGCCTCTAGGGCATATCTCCTTCAGTCTCCCACTTGCAGTAGAATACAAATTAATCTAGATTACAACTTGGTAAAAGCTTAACACCCATAGCTAACTGGTGCTTTTCATGCTTATCAAGCGGGAGAGGCTTCGTCAGCGGATCTGCCACATTCAGATCCGTATGCACTTTGCAAATTTTCACATCGCCTCCTTGTACGTACTGACGTAACACATGGAATCGTCGGAGAATGTGTTTGGCGGTGGAGTGAGACCTCGGCTCCTTGGCGTTCGCAATGGCACCCGTATTGTCGCAGAAGAGGATCACGGGGTCTTGCACGCTCGGGAACACTCCAAGTTCGATGACGAACTTCCTCAGCCACACAGCTTCATTCGTGGCTTCGCAAGCAGCGATATACTCTGACTCCATTGTAGATTGTGCGACTATGGGTTGCTTCCCACTTCTCCAGCACACGGCGCCTCCATTCACCTTGAACACGTAACCTGTCTGTGACTTAGAGTCATCGGGGTCTGAGCAGAAACTTGCATCTACGTAACCCGCTACGCCAAGTTCTTCATCGCAGCCACCATACACAAGGAACATTTCCTTTGTCTTATTGAGATACTTAAGAATGCTCTTAACAGCTATCCAATGCGGTATTTCAGGATTACTCTGGAACCGGCTTGTCAAACTTAGAGCTAATGCCACATCCGGTCTAGTACTCAACATTGCATACATGATCGATCCTATGGCTGAAGCATAAGGATGCTTGGTCATATCGGCCTTATCCAGTTCCGTTACCGGACACTGTGCCTTCTGCAATATCTTATTCTTGATAACCGGCAGAGAACCCTTCTTTGCCTTCTCCATACCAAAATGCTGCAGTATTTTATCAAGATAAGTACTCTGACTCAGTGCTAATAGGCGCCTTGATCTATCACGATAGATTTTTATGCCTAAAACATACGCAGCTTCTCCTAAGTCCTTCATCGAAAATTTACTGTTTAAATATTCCTTCACGCTATTCAGAAGTTCCACATCATTCCCAATTAGCAATATGTCGTCTACATACAGTGCTAAGAACACAACCGAGCTCCCACTCATTTTCTTGTCAATGCAGGTCTCTTCCACATTTTGGATAAATCCAAAACCTTTGCTTACCTCATCAAAGCGAAGATTCCAGCTCCGAGATGCCTGCTTCAATCCATAGATGGATCGCTGAATCTTGCACACCTTGTTAGCATTTCCTGGATCGACAAAACCTTCCGGCTGTACCATATACAACTCTTCCTCAATGTTTCCATTTAGGAAGGCCGTTTTGACGTCCATCTGCCAGATTTCATAATCATAATAGGCAGCTACTGCTAACAAAATCCGAATAGACTTAAGCATTGCTACCGGTGAAAAAGTTTCATCGTAGTCAATTCCATGAACTTGCCGGAAACCCTTTGCGACAAGCCGAGCTTTATAGATGGTCACATTACCATCAGCATCAGTCTTCTTCTTAAAGATCCATTTATTCTCGACGGCCTTGCGCCCTTCGGGAATATCCATCAAAGTCCACACTTTGTTATCATACATGGATCCTATTTCGGATTTCATGGCTTCAAGCCATTTCTCGGACTCTAGACTCGCCATCGCCTCCTTGTAGTTCGTAGGTTCGTCTTGTTCAACTAACATGACGGTGCAAACCATGTTGCCATACCATTCTGGTGCGATCCGAGATCTACCAGACCTACGAGGTAGAATACCTTCCTCGACAGTTTCTCCCACTCCTTCCACGGAGGACGTTTCCGGAATTGCTTCCGTTGCGTCACTCAGAATTTTGAGTTCAGGATCAACGATCTCGTCGAGGTCTTCCTTCCTCCCACTTACTCCTTTCGCGAGAAACTCCTTCTCAAGAAAGGTACCGCTCTTCACGACAAACGTTTTGCCCTCAGCTTGGTAGTAGAAGGTGTATCCTACGGTTTCCCGCAGATATCCTTCAAAGACGACTTTCTCCGATTTGGGTTTGAGTTTGTCGGGCTGTAGTTTCTTAACGTACGCCTCACAACCCCAAACCTTCAGAAACGATAACTTAGGCTTCTTACCATACCATAACTCATACGGTGTCGTTTCTACGGATTTGGACGGAGTCCTATTTAAAATGAATGCGGCTGTTTCTAACGCATAACCCCAGAAGGACACTGGCAGATCGGTAAGAGACATCATAGATCGAACACTATCCAGTAGAGTACGATTACATCGCTCGGACACACCGTTACGCTGCGGTGTTCCGGCCGGGGTAAGTTGGGGTACTATGCCACAACTCTTCAGATGTGTGCCAAACTCAAAACTCAAGTACTCACGACCGCGATCGGATCGGAGGTGCTTGATTTTCCTATTAAGCTGATTCTCAACTCCACTTTGGAATTCTTTGAACTTTTCAAAAGTCTCAGACTTGTGTTTCATCAAATAGATATAACCGTATCTACTCAAGTCATCAGTGAAGGTGACGAAGTAACGATAACCATTGCGTGTCGAAACGCTCATCGGTCCACACACATATGTATGTATGATCCCCAACAAATCCGACGCCCGTTCAACGAAACCTTTGAACGGTGTCTTGGTTATTTTTCCCATAAGGCATGGTTCGCATGTATCGAGGGATCCAAAATCCAAGAGTCCAAAAGTCCATCGGAGTGGAGTTGCTTCATGCGCTTTACACCAATATGACCAAGACGGCAATGCCACAAATACATGGCTGTATCGTCACTACACTTAATCCGTTTGGCTTCTATGTTATGGATGTGAGTACTACGATCGAGATTCAAAAAGAATAAACCGTTATTCTCGGGAGCATCAACATAAAAGATATCATTCATATAAATAGCACAATTGCTTGACACTGATTTAAATGAATAACCGTCTTGTAACAGGCAAGACCCACTTATAATGTTTAAACTCAAGGATGGCACAAAATAACACTTATTTAAAACCAAAACTAATCCCGATGGTAGATGCAGAGGGAGCGTGCCGACAGCCACCACGTCGACTCTCCATCCGTCGCCGACGCGCATCGTCACCTCATCCTTTGCCAGCCGCCGTCTATTCCGTAACTCCTCCTGAGAGTTACATATATGAGCAACAAAACCAGTATCAAATACCCACGTGTTGCTCCGGGCGGATGTAAGGTACACATCTATAACATGTATATCAAATATACCTTGCTCTTTGTCGACCGTCTTGCCAGACTTCCTATCCTCCAGGTACTTGGGGCAGTTGCGCTCAGGTGATCCGATGGTCACCACCATCTTCTTCAGCTTGATTTCTAATTCGGCCACTTCGAGCATCTTCAGGGTTCCGACAAGGGTTTTGACGTCCCTTTCATGCCGTAGTCCACGATGGCGTTCTTATAACTAGGGGGCAGAGAAATCAGCGCCCTATCAATAACCACCTCCTCTGGGATCACACTTCCCAGATCACTCAGAAGTCGAGCGCAGCCAAACAACTTGGCCAAGTGCTCACTAATATTGTCGTGCTCTTCCATCTGGGCTGAGAAGAAAAGCACAGATGCCTCGTACCTCTCAGCCTTGACTTGTCGTGCAAAAACAGTCATGAGTTCAGTGATTATATCATAAGCACCCTTGTTCATGAAGCGGTTTTGCAGGTCAGCCTCCATGGCAAAGAGCATGCCACTCTGGACATAAGAAGAAATCTCCGCCTTTACCTCATGGACAATCCTTTCGATTCCGAGGCGGTGTTTGGAAGATCACCTAAGGGGGCATCAAGCGTCAGATCGCGGAACCAGGACACGAAGTTAGACCCATCGGTCTTAAGCTTCTCTTTCTCAATGAACAGGTTTAGGTTAAAGGAGGGGTGAGACATCTACAATGGAATTTGCAACAACATAAGACTTTGTTCATAATAATTTTGAGTTATGGTATTTTAGAAAATAACTAACATAACTCCCACTCAAACGAACATCCCTCCTGGTCGTTTAAGCGATTACACGACCCCCATCCATTGCACCACCCCTCATCATCAGAGCCGGCGGCACAACTTCAAGAGTAGACAAAAAGTCCGCCACACCAATTTTGTGACTCGTGCTCGACCTTTCGGTCTTCCTGTTCCGAGGCCATATTTCTGAATATGCTAGGCTCGCCACCAAATACCTCCACGTTGACGCTTGTGCAACATGGCTTACACCCACTGTATGCGAACGACGAGATGTCTGACACCCGATCATCACGGCCTGCCTCATAACGTAGAACTTTCTTGGTGGTGCACGTTGGAGGGAGAACACTAGTGGTATTTTGAAGGGATCATCTTATATAGCTACCGCCGTGTAACTAATGTATACTATACACACAATCACACAATATAAGATGCACACAAAACATCAAATGTAATGCAATGTGATATAGTCCATTGCGCCATGGTCTTCTTGGCGCCCGCAGTTTATAAACAATTTAATAAACCTACCTTGACCATATCACATAGCCCCTGCAAAATAAAGTTAGACGCTTCTACTTTATCTTTTGCATATTTTACGTGGCTTGGGGCTTTCGTAAATAGAACCTCTTCATACCTACGAACCTTATGACCAGAACAACGATCCAATAATTGCATATTTAAGCATCCTTTCGGGCCCTCCATTGAAAATGCGAAGACCAACTAAAGAGAGAGAAACTGACACCCGCCAGCCACATATACGGTACAAGCCGTATGTCAGCAGTGGAACCAGTCTCGCGTAAGCGTACGCGTAAAGTCGGTCCGGGCCGTTTCATCAACTCAATGCCGCTGGAATACATAAGTGCACGCTAGAGGGTAGCAAATAACAGGAACGGTGCCCCCGTGCAGAACACGAGTTCTAACAGCGTACATCTATATCTACGATAGATCGGCTCTGATACCACTGAAGGGGATCGTGTGCAGAAAACAAATTTTTTCCTACCAACGATATCCTAAAAGCATGCCAAGATCTATTCTATGCAGATATAGTAGTACGAACGGAGATCGGAATACGTACCCTTGTAGACCGAAAGCGGGGATTACGTTCCCGCACAAACGTTGTCGATGAAGACCAACGAAGCCGACCTCAAGGTCGTGTAGAGGAAGCAGGCCTCAGAGTACCGCTTGCGCAGCACCTCGCAGGGCATCACACACGTACGGTGGAGACGACGGCCTCCGAAGCTCCAGTCCAGGACGAGCAGCGGAAGACTTGGACCGGAACACCAGCAGCGCAGCAGCAGGCTATGGTGGAAGAGATCCCCCTCCTCAGCTCGGCGCGGCTCCGACAAGGGAACCACGAGATCGAGAGAGAAATTGGGAATTAATTGGTGAATTAAAAGGCCAGGGGTGCCCCTTCTTATATAGGCTCCCAGGGGGGAGCCAACTAGCTAACCACGCAATGTGGGACTAACCCCCACATGCCTGGTGCGGCTAGGGAGGGTGCACCGGCCCCCTAGTGGGCCCTTGGCCCACTTCGGTCGGCCCCTCCAGGCTCCCACCGAATTCCCAAGGGGATTCCCCCCCTCTTGGGCCTTCTTTCGCCCAGAAGGCCCATTTAGGGAAATCAGCCTAAATAAATTCAAAAATAAATATATAAAATCATATTTGCATATTAATTACACTAATTAATATCAAACATAATATATATAATTTTTCCTAGCTCCGAAAACTCTTTCGGCGTGCCCGATCTCCATCAGACCCCTCCCGGGACGCTCCCGGTGATCTCTTTCCTTTCCGGTTGTCTTGTCGAAACCCCTTAAGTGTGTTACCCTAGCGGGTCGATATAATAACAGCTATGACCAAGACTCCTCTATGATCAACGACTAACTCGTAGGCCTGGACCCCATGAATTAATCCCTGTGATATACCAAATGGCTTTCATCTATCAAACCTGAACGCAAAGTCTTAAACCTTTTGCCATAGCGATACTTAGCATGTCCGAGCGTCGTTCCATAGATATCTCCATACCTAATCCCGACCTCGTTACCGACGACGCTATCTTCTACTCGTTCATGATCTCATGTCTCCGTGACCTAGTCACATGCTTGCAAGCTCATTAGACATGATCTCACCGAGTGGGCCCGAGAGTATCTATCCTGCTATGCGGACTGGCAAATCCCGCTCTTGACACCTCGTCTCAACTACTCCTTTCCGATACCCAAAAGTATCACCGTTAATGTCATACTATATAAGATACGACGTTTGGTGCGATCAAAGTATCTTCCAGTAATAACAATAGGAGTTGACCTCACGGTCAAAGGCCTAACGACTACGTTCTCCAAATCTGGGTATGTCCATCACATCGTTCTCCAACGATATGACTCCCATTGCCGACCGGCGCCATGCCCCATGACCGGGAAACCTCGATCATCAATCGCGCAACGAAACTAGTATTAGTAGAGGCTACTAGGGACCTGGTTGTTTACGTATCACACCCGTATTAATGTTTCCGCTTAACACGGTTCTAGCATGACACAAAAACCTATTATGAACAAACGAGATAAGATAAAGAATACACTTTATTAATTGCCTCTAGGGCATATCTCCTTCAGCACCAAACGACATATCTTATATAGTGTGACAATGATAGGTGATACTTTTGGGTATCAAAAGGGAATAGTTGAGACGAGGGGTCAATAGCGGAATTTGTCAGTCTGTATAGCCGGATAGATACTCTAGGGCCCACTCGGTGAGATTATGTCAAATGAGTTTGCAAACATGTGACTAGGTCACCAGCTGATAATATCATAGACGAGTAGAAGATAGCTATGTCGGTAACGAGGTCAGCTAGATATGGAGATATCTAAGAACGATGCTCGGACACGCTAAGTATCGCTATGGCAAAAGGTTTAAGACTCAGCGTCCAGTTTGATAGATGAAAGTCATTCGTTATATCACAGGGATTAACTCATGGGGTCCAGTCCTACGAGTTAATAATTGATCGGAGAGGAGTCTCGATCATGCCTGTTATTATATTGAACCGCTGAGGTAACAGACTTAAGGGGTTTCGACAAGACAACCGGAAAGGAAAGAGATCACCGGGAATGTCCCGGGAATGGTCCGATGGAGATCGGGCAGCGACGAAATAGTTTTCGGAGCTAGAATAAATTATATATAATATGTTTGATATAAATAGTGTAATTAATGATTTAATATGATTTAATATATTTATTTTCGAATTTATTTAGTCTGATTTCCCTAAATGGGCCTTCTGGTGGAAAGAAGGCCCATGGAAAGAAAAAACCCCAAGGAAATTCGGTGGGGAAGGCTTGGCTGACCTAGGTGGGACAAATGGGGCTCACCTAGAGCCGGCGCACCCTCTTGAGCCGCACCAGGCAATGGGGGATAGTCCCACATTGCGTGGCTGGCAAGGTTGGCTCCCCCCGGGAGCCTATATAAGAAAAAGCACCCCTGGCCTTTTAATTCACCAATTAATTCTCTGATTTCTCCTCGATTTCGTGATTCCCTTTGTCGGAGTTGCGCCGAGGAGGATGAGGGTATCTCTCCACCATAGGCCGCTGTCGTGCTGCTGGTGTTCCGGTCCAAGTCTTCCGCTGCTCGTCCTGTACTAGCTTCAGAGGTCGTCGTATCCACCGTATGTGTGTAATGCCCGACGAGGTGCTTTACTAGCGGTGCTCGGAGGCCTACTTCCTCCACCCGACCTTGAGGTCATCTTCGTCGTCTTCGTCGCGCCGAGTTCTCCGTGACCTAGAGGTCGGCTTCGTCGTCTTCGTCGTCAACGCTTGTGCGGGAGCGTAATCCCCGCTTTCGGTCTTCAAGGGTATGTATTCCGATCTCCGTTGTACTTCTATATCTTCATAGAATAGATCTTGGCTAGTTTAAGGATATCGTTGCTAGAATTTTTTTTGTTTTCTGCCTACGATCCCCTCCAGATCTATCACGATAGATTTTAATGCCTAAGACGTATGCAACTTCTCCTAAGTCCTTCATGGAAAATTTACTGTTTAAATATTTTTTCACGCTATTCAGAAGTTCCACATCATTCCCAATCAGCAATATATCATCTACATATAGTGCTAAGAATACAACCGAGCTCCCACTCATTTTCTTTTAAATGCAGGTCTCTTCCAAATTTTTGGACAAATCCAAAACCTTTGATCACCTCATCAAAGCGAAGATTTTAGCACCGAGATGCTTGCTTCAATCCATAAATGGAACGTTGAAGCTTGCATACCTTGTTAGCATTTTATGGATTGAAAAAACCTTCCAGTTGTACCATATACAACTCTTGCTCAATGTTACCATTTAGGAACGCTGTTTTGACATCCATCTGCCATATTTCATAATCGTAATATGCAGCAACTGCTAACAAAATCCGAATAGACTTCAGGATCGCTACCGGTGAAAAAGTTTCGTCGTAGTCAATCCCATGAACTTGCCGGAAACCTTTTGCGACAAGCCGAGCTTTGTAGACGGTCACATTACCGTCAGCATCAGTCTTCTTCTTAAAGATCCATTTATTCTCGACGGCCTTGCGCCCTTCGGAATCTCCATCAAAGTCCATACTTTGTTATCATACATGGATCCTATTTTGGATTTCATGTCTTCTAGCCATTTCTCGGACTCTAGACTCGCCATTGCCTCCTTGTAGTTTGTAGATTCGTCCTGTTCAATTAACATGACGGTGTAAACTAGGTTACCATACCATTCTGGTGCGATACGAGATCTACCAGACCTACGAGGCAGAACAGTGTACTCGACAGTTTCTCCCACTCCATCTGTGGAGGACGTTTCCGAAACAGCTTCCGTTGCGTCACTCAGAATTTTGAGTTCAAGATCAACGATCTCGTCGAGGTCTTCCTTCCTCCCACTTACTCCTTTCGCGAGAAACTCCTTCTCAAGAAAGGTACCGCACTTCACGACAAACGTTTTGCCCCCAGCTTGGTAGTAGAAGGTGTATCCTACGGTTTCCCGCGGATATCCTTCAAAGACGACTTTCTCCGATCTGGGTTCGAGTTTGTCGGGCTGTAGTTTCTTAACGTACGCCTCACAACCCCAAACCTTCAGAAACAATAACTTAGGCTTCTTACCATACCATAACTCATACGGTGTCGTTTCTATGGATTTGGACGGAGTCCTATTTAAAATGAATGCGGCTGTTTCTAACGCATAACCCCAGAAGGATACAGGCAGATCGGAAAGAGATATCATAGACCGGACGCTATCTAATAGAGTATGATTAAGTCGCTCGGACACGCCGTTACGTTGCGGTGTTCCGGCAGGCGTAAGTTGTGGCACGATGCCACAGGCCTTAAGATGTGTGCCAAACTCAAATATTCGCCACCACGATCGGATTAGAGGTGCTTGATTTTCTTGTTAAGATGATTGTCAACTTCACTTTGAAATTCGTTGAACTTTCCAAATGTTTCTGACTTGTATCAACTCAAGTCATCGGTGAAGGTGACAAAATAACGATAACCATTGCGTGTCGACACGCTCATTGGTCCACACACATCTGTATGTATGACTCCCAACAAGTCCGACACCCGTTCAATGAAACCTTTGAACGGTGTCCTGGCCATCTTGCCCATGAGGCATGGTTCGCACATATCGAGAGATCCAAAATCCAACGAGGCCAAAAGTCCATCGGCATGGAGTTTCTTCATGCGCTTTACACCAATATGACCGAGATGGCAATGCCACATATACATGGCGGTATCATCACTGAATTTAATCCTCTTGGCATCTATGTTATGGATGTGATTACTACGATCGAGATTCAACAAGAATAAACCATTACTCCCTGGAGCATCAACATAAAAGATATCATTCATTGAAATAGCACAACCACTTGATATTGATTTAAATGAATAACCGTCTTGTAACAAGAAAGACCCACTGATATTGTTTACACTCAAGGACGGTACAAAATAACACTTATTTAAAACCAAAACTAATCCCGATGGTAGATGTAGAGGGAGTGTGCCGACAACCACCACGTCAACTCTTGATCCGTTGCCGACGCGCATCGTCACCTCGTCCTTAGCCAGGTGCCGTTTATTCCGCAACTCTTCCTGAGAGTTACAAATATGAGCAACAAAACCAGTATCAAATACCCAAGTGTTGCTACGGGAGGATGTAAGGTACACATCTATAACATGTATATCGAATTTACCTCTCTCTTTGGCGACTATCTTGCCAGCTTTCTTGTCCTCCAGGTACTTGGGGCAGTTGCGCTTCCAGTGACCATCTCCCTTGCAGTAGAAGCATTCCACGCTATCTTTGGGACCAGACTTGTTAGTCTTAGGCTTGGCAAAAGGCTTGCCATCCTTCTTGGACTTACAGATCTTCTTTCCCTTGCCACCGGATTTCTTAAAATCGACGGTCTTGTTGACCCTCAACAGCGTGTGCTCCTTCTTGATTTCCACCTCAGCAGTCTTGAGCATCATGAACACTTCACCCAGGGACTTAGCCATGCCCTGCAGGTTGTAGTTCATGACAAAGTCTTCATTGCTAGGGGGCAACGATTGCAACACCCTATCAATCGCCAACTCATCAGGAATCTTGCATTCCAGAGCATTCAGGCGTTGAACATAGCCAGCCATCTTGACCACGTGCTCGCTCACACTGCTATATGATCCTCCATCTTGGCCGAGAAGAAAAGCTTAGAAGCTTCACATCTCTCAGCCTTAGCCTGCGGCGCAAAGACAGCCTTGAGATCAGAAATTATGTCGAAGGCACTCATCTTCTCAAACCGCTTCTGCAGGTCGGCTTCCATGGCATAGAGCATGCCACTCTGGACAAAGGCGGAATCCTCCGATTTGGTTTGGAAGACCTTCTTCTCATCATCAGAGGCGTCATCTGCGGGAGGGTCTCCTATGTAAGCCACCCTATGGGGAGTGAGGAGGATCCTCAGGTTGCGGAACCAGGCCATGAAGTTAGACCCATTGGTCTTAAGCTTTTCTTTCTCAAGGAATAGACCTAGGTTAAACGAGGGGCGAGACATCTACAATGGAATTTACAACAACATAAGACTTTGTTCATAATAATTTGGTTTATAGTATTTTAAAAAATAACTATTAGAACTCCCACTCAAACGAAACCCCTTCTGGTCATTTCAGCGATTACACGACCCCCATCCATTGCGCAACCGCTCATCGTCAGAGCCGGCAACACAACTTCAAGGGTGGACAACCAATTGTCGATCGCAACAATTATGTGACTCATGCTCGACCTTTTGGCCTCCGTGTTCCGAGGCATATGCTAGGCTCGCCACAATAACCTTCAACGAACGCGCGTGCAACATTGAAAGAGCATTTTCCCTCATGTGTGGTTTTGGTAATTGAATGACAATCTCTATGGACTAATGTTTGTATTGAGATATCATTATAGATCATGTCCATGGAATTGTGGAGTTCATGTGTTGGACTCTTGAAGCTTATGTGTTGAGTGGAGCATATTGCAAGTATGTATTGAAGGATTCAAGACATCATATTAGTGAAGAAATGTTGGAAAATACAAGGTTGATCAAGATATTGATCAACACACAAAGCTACAAGATGTACCAAGAGCGATCATGTATCTCTTGGGATGGTAAACACTTGTCCGCATAGCTTTGTGAACTAACCCATGATATATGTGTGTGTGGTATGTTTATATGAGGTTAGGTATCTTCCCATGGGCTTGCATCAAAAGAAGATTTCATATAGCTCATGGAGGATGACGTCATGTGGTGATCGTCATCAAGTTGAGATGTGCAAGACCAAGACCAAGAGAAGCTTCTTGAAGAGATCCTATGCTTGGTGCTTGCAATGGATACATGAAGATGGAGCTAAGCGAGACTCTCCCATTGTGAGCATGGGGGAGTATTTGGAGAAGTCTTCATCAAGCATGTGCTTGGACGCGCAATCAAGAAAGATGATCCACTTGAAGAGATCAAGATAGTTATCATCTAACTCAAGTGGAATGCTTAAGGAAAGGTATGATCTTGATAGGGCTATAGGATAGATAGGCGTACTATCAAGAGGGGCTCTCAAGTTTGTAACTTGATCGCATCGTTGTGGAGAGCTCAAACCTTTGCATACTTGGCATATCTTATTTCTTGGTTCTCATTTGGCTTTTTTGTTGGTGAGGAATTAGAGCTTGGTTCATCACCATGTCAAGCTCTAGTTCATCGAAATCGGTTTTACTTTGGACAACTTGTTGCGTTTTCGGTGGCGGAAATATTGCCGGTTCCACCATGAGGAAAGTCCCACACCTTGCCATGTGTGGCGATTTTTTTGGGTGCTCATCGTTGCTATCTTTCCAACAAAATTGGTCTCACCTCATTTGGAGTTCATTTGCAAAAGTTATAGCAGTTTTCGTTTTGGTGTTTTGCTGATTCGGATTATTGGGGTCGGATATTCCGCTCTACCGGAATTTCCGGTTCCCCAACTCATCCAAGAAAACGGCTAAGGAAAGGAGAAAAAGGGTTCTGACGCGAGCCGGAAATTGTGCTCGGAAATTTCCGTCTACCAGAATTTCCGAGTGCACCCAGAAAGCTCTCCAGTTTTGGCTAAGGAAAGAAGAACTTTTGGTTCTGACTCGAACCGGAAATTGTGCTCGGAAATTTCCATATACCGGAATTTCCGAGTGCACCCAGAAAAGCCCTCCAGAAACGGCTAAGGAAAAGTTTGGTTTTGGTTCTGACTTCAGCCGGAATTTCTGCTCGGAAATTTCATGGACTCGGAATTTCTGGGTAACCGGAATTTCCGAGTCTCACTTATACCGGAATTTCCGAGTGTCGAAACAGCCAACGGCTATATTTCCTGGTACCCCTCCCCTTCTTCTTCCCCAACCAACCTAAGGCAGCACGACTTTCCCCTCTCTCCTACTCCATTGTTGACCTTGGAAAGCTCACTACCCTCTCAATACCTCCATTGAATCTTCCATATTCTTTAGGGAAAGTTGAGAGGAGATCTAGATCTACAATCCTACCAATCCATCTCTCCTCTAAGTGAGGGGAACTTAGTGGATCTAGTTCTTGGAGTTCCTTTGTGGTTCTTCTTCTTTGTTCTTCCTCTCTTCTCCCCCCATAAGCTTTAGTTGCTTTTGGTGGGATTTGGGAGTGAAGGATTTGACTCCTTTGTGGTTTCCTTTGTTCTTCCTCTCTTATTCCCCCATAAACATTTGTTGTTGTGTTGGAATTTGAGAGTGAAGGACTTGAGCACTTCGTGTGCTCTTGCCATTGCATTTGCATCGGTTTGAGCCCTCCACGAGGATTCGTGGTGGTGATACTTGTGAGCTTGTTACTCTTGAGTCTTTGGACCCTAGACGCCTTTTGTGGCCAAGACCTTTTGTGGTCAAGACCTTTTGTGGTCACTTGAGAGCCCCCAATTAAGTTGTGGGTGTGTGCCTCAAGAATTGTGAGCCCCCAATTAAGTTGTGGCTGTGTGCCTCAAGAGTTGTACGGGATTCGATCTCCGCCCCAAAGGAGATCAATAGTGGAAGGTGAACTCGCAACCTTTTGTGGTTGAGTTCATCAGGAGAAGAAGGTGAGCCTTTGTGGCGTTGCGGCTAACCTGTTGTGGTTGCACACACCTCTCCAAACGAGACGTACACCCTTTGGGTGGAACTCGGGAATACATCCTCGTCTCCGCGTGCCTCGATTATTTCTATACCCGAGATCTTTACTTATGCACTTTACATTGTGATAGCCTTCATGCTTGAAGTCATATATCTTGCTATCACCTTGTTACTTGTATTGCTTAACATAAGTTGTTGGTGCACATAGGTGAGCCTAGTATTTATATCTAGGTTGTATGCTTGTTAAAGTAAACCTCTAGTTTTATTCCGCCTTTATCAAGCATACCGGAATTTCCGGGTCATTCTTGGACTGGATATTCCGGCTCCTCGGAAAAAGTTTTAAATCGCCTATTCACCCCCCCCTCTAGGCGACGTCTATCCGTTCAAACATGGCTTACACCCACTGTATGCGAACAACGATATGTCTGACTCCCGATCGTCACGGACTGCCTCATAACGTAGAACTTTCTTGGTGGTGCACGTTGAAGGAAGAACACTAGTGGTATTTTGAATGAATCATCTTATATTTCTACCACCGTGTAACTAATATATTCTAATATACAATTGCACAATATAAGATGCACACAATAACATCAAATGTAACGCGACGTGACATGGTCCATGCGCCATGGTCTTCTTGGCGCCCATAGTTCATAAACAATTTAATAAACCTACCTTGACCATATCACATTGCCCCTGCAAAATAAAGTTAGACGCGTTCTACTTTATCTTTTGCATATTTTACGTGGCTTGGGGCTATCGTAAAAAGAACCGCTTCTTACGTACAAACTTATGACCACAACAACGATCTAATAATTGCATGTTTAAGCATCCCTTTCGGGCCCTCCATTGAAAATGCAAAGCCAACTAAAGAGAGAGAAAAATACACCCGCCAGCCACATATACGGTACATGCCATATGTCAGTAGTGGAACCAGTCTCGCGTAAGCGTACGCGTAAAGTCGTTCCGGGCCGCTTCATCAACTCGATGTTGCTGGAATCACAAGTGCACGCTAGAGGGTAGGAAATAACAGGAACGGTGCCCCCGTGAAGAACACGTGTTCTAACAGCGTACATCTGTATCTACGATAGATCGACTCTCATACCACTGAATGGGATCGCAGGCAGAAAACAAAAAATTTCCTTGCAACGATATCCCAAGCCAAGATCTATACTATGCAGAAATAAAAGTACAACGGAGATCGGAATACATACCCCCGTAGACGGAAAGCGGGATTACGTTCCCGCACAAACGTTGACGTTGAAGACCGACGAAGCCGACCTCAAGGTCGTGTAGTGGAAGTAGACCTCCCAGCACCGCTAGCGCAGCACCTCGCAGGGCGTTACACACGCACGGTGGAGATGACGACCTACGAAGCTCCAGTCCAGGACGAGCAGCAGAAGACTTGGAACGTAACACCAGCAGCGTGGCAGCGGGCTATGGTGGAGAGACCTCCTCTCTTCTCGGCGCAACTCCGACAAAGGGAATCACAAAATCGAGAGAGAAAGGAGAAATTAATTGGTGAATTAAAAAGCCAGGGGTTACCCTTCTTATATAGGCTCCCGGGGGAGCCAACCTTGGCAGCCAGGCAATGTGGGACAATTCCCACATGCCTGGTGCGGCATTGTATGGTGCGCCGGCCCTAGGTGGGCCCCATTTGTCCCCCCTAGGCCGGCCTCCTTGCCCCCATCGAATTCCCTAGAGGAATTTTCCCCCCATGGGCCTGCTTTCCACCAAAGGCCCATTTAGGGAAATCAGCCTAAATAAATTCGAAAATAAATATATAAAATCATATTTAATCATTAATTACACCAATTAATATCAAACATATTATATATAATTTATTCTAACTCCAAAAACTATTTCGTCGCTGCCCGATCTCCATCGGACCATTCCCGGGACGTTCCCAGAGATCTCTTTCCTTTCCGGTTGTCTTGTTGAAACCCCTTAAGTGTGTTATCCTAGCAACTCGATATAATAACAGACATGATCGAGACCCCTCTCCGATCAATGATTAACTTGTAGGCTTGGACCCCATGAATTAACCCCTGTGATATAACAAATGACTATCATCTATCAAACCTAGACGTCGAGTCTTAAACCTTTTGCCATAGCGATACTTAGTGTGTCCGAGACTCGCTCATGGATATCTATATACCCAGCATGATCTCGTTACCGACAACACTATCTTCTACTCATCTATGATTTTATGTCTCCATGACCTAGTCACATGCTTGCAAGCTCATTAGACATAATCTCTCCGAGTGGGCCCTAGAGTATCTATCCTGCTATGCGGATTGGCAAATCCCGCTCATGACCCCTCGTCTCAACTACCCCCTTCTGATACCCAAAAGTATCACCGTTATTGCCACACTATATAAGATATGACGTTTGGTGCGATCAAAGTATCTTCTAGGAATAACAATAAGAGTTGATCTCACGGTCAAAGGCGTAATGACCACGTCCTACTAATATGGGTATGTCCATCACATCGTTTTACCAACGATATGACTTCATTGCCAACTGGCGCCATGCCACATGATCAGGAAACCTCGATCATACATCGCATAATTAACTAGTCTTAGTAGAGTTTAATAGGCACCTGGTTGTGTATGTATCACACATGTATTAATGTTTTCACTTAATACAGTTATAACATGACACAAAACGTATTATGAAAAAACGAGATATGATAAATAAATCCCTTTATTAATTGCCTCTAGGGAACATCTCATTCAACTACAACCCTTATTCATTTGATATCAGTTTACATGCCTTACATTATTACGTGATCAAGATTGTGTTTAAGCATGTCACTTCAGAAATTCTTCTTCTTTTATCGTTCTTGCCTACTCGGGACGAGTAGAACTAAGATTGGGGATGTTGATACGTCTCCAACGTATCTATAATTTCTTATGTTCCATGTTATGTTATATCATGTTATTACATGTTTTATATGCATTTTATATAGTTTTATGTATTTTATATAGTTTTATATGCTACTCTGATATTTTTAATGTATTAGCTAAATTCGTGTGTGCTATTTTTCATTTTTGTAGATCATATTAGTGTACATATAACAATTTATATCTCCGGGCCTCGCCTCTCCGCGTACCGGCGGACCAGCTCGGACCCGCTCCCCGCGGCGGGCGGCGGCGGCCGGCGCACGTTCTCGAACTCCAGAGGCACGAGCTCCAGGTTGGTGACCACCCGCCCGACCTCTCGCTCTGCGACCCACTCGTCGACCTTGGCGTAGCGAAGGAGGCTGACGAGGACCGATCGTGGCAGGCGTCCACCGCTCCGCGGCCCGCTCGCCGATCTTCTCGCTGCAGCCGGCCGGGTCGTTGATGGCCACCTCGTCCAGGATCCCCTCCAGCCGGTCCTGTTGGGGATATATCAACTAGGGGTATAACCAACATGGATCAATCCGGCTAGTCCAGGGTGGCCCAAGGGTGGTAAGGCCGAAGCCTGCCGGGCGGCCCAGATAGCTGACGTACAAGGAAGTAGGCGGACGGTCCAAGGAAGGCGGAAGGCCGAAGCCCATCAAGCCACCAAGCCCAAGAAGGAAGGCGGCAACTAAGCCGGCTAGGTCTAGGACTCTGTTTACTTGCCGGAGAAGTACTTACGTTGTACCCTTGGGTCTGGCCGCCTATATAAGCCGGCCACCAGGGAGCCTTTAGGGGAGACACTTCGAGAGGCTTCAATACGCATCATACACATTGTAACCTGTTCACGGCTACTGCCTCATAGTGAATTATAGCAGCACGTAGGATCTCGCCACCGCTGTGGGATCCGAAGCTGGGTAAACTCGCCGTGTTCAATCCCATCCTCGACGACACCAACCTTCTTCCCCACAATCCATACGCAGGCTAGAGGACCCCCGTCTCCTATCAATTATGCCGATACTACGACAGGTCCCGCTCGGGGACAATCTCCCGCTTGACCTCCTGGATGAGTGCCAACATGCCGGCCTTGAGCACCTGCTCCGCCGTAACCTCTGCCGCGGGGCGCCGCCGGCACTGGCGCGACGCGAGTGCTAGGAGGTCGGCGACGGGGAGGATGTCGAGGAGCATCTCAATTCATCCCCTCAATTCGTACGGGAACCTCTCAATTTGCCCAGGAGCAGAGCGATCATGCGATGACATCATCATGACGTCATCAGGCAGATTAGGAGTTAAATTCTGATATTTTCCTGTATTAGCTAAAATCCTTACGTATTAAAAACCACTCTGATATTTTTAATGTATTAGCTAAATTCGTGTGTGCTATTTTTTAATGTTTGAAGATCATATTAGTGTACATATACCAATTTATATCTCTCAAATATCGAATAAATATGTCATTTGGTATAGGACAGGGCATGTAAAATACATAACAAAGTTCATGCAAAACACAAGTCGACGAGTTACCGACACAGCAAGCAAAATTGAGACAATCTCGACTCAAAATATACATAGCAAAAATAACAAATAATCATATGGTGACATACACCTACAAATGAGTCCCTGCCCGATTCTTCGAATCAAGAGCCAGGCACTCGGAGGGCTACTCCCATCAAGAGCGCTGGGGGTGCACCCGATATATTACTAGACAACACATCAAGGGCGCAAAAATCAATTCCAAGTTCAGCACCTCCTTCAAAAAATCATATTTCATTAATTATACTCCCATTGGGAGGGCACTCGCTACAGGCTCGACTGCTCCGCAATGGATTTTCCAAACTCGATTTATCTATAATCGCAGTGGATTCTTCAAAGTCGATTTATCTACAAAACTTGCAATGAATTTCTCAAAAGTCGGTTTCTCTATAGCTCACACGGATTTCTCAAAGTCGGGTTCTCTATAGCCTGCATAGATTTATCAAAGTCGGGTTCTCTATAGCCTGCACAGATTTATCAAAGTCGAGTTCTCTATAGCTCGCGCGGATTTATCAAAGTCGGGTTCTCAGTAACCCGCATCGGATTTATTATTGGATTTCTTAGACATATACTGGATTTCTCATAAATGATTCAAACTCATGAAGAATGGATAATACAGTCAAAAGAAAAATACAGAGACATATAGTCAAAAACATGAGACGTGCACTATGTATTGAGTCCATGACTAATTCTACGAATTAGCCAAGCACTTGGGGGCTAATGACGAGGTTATACCAAACGGGTACCCTATCGTGTGGATACCTGGTGCACGTGATGACTATAACCCAATTGTCAATAGACTGAAAAAGCCTAGACGAAGGCCCACTGGATGGCCTAATGAAGACCAAGAAGCTATTGAGGAAATTACTGGAAGCACAAGACAAGGACTTCTATTTTGTAATCTACTAGGACTCATGTAAACCGACCCTGGCTGCATATATAAAGACATGGATGGGTAGACAAACAGACGGCCATGATACATCTCCAACATATCTATAATTTCTTATGTTCCATGCTATGTTATATCATGTTATTACATGTTTTATATGCATTTTATATAGTTTTATACATTTTCTGTGACTAACCTATTAACAAGATGCCAAAGTGCCAGTTCACTTTTTTCTGCTAGTTTTGGTTTCAGAAAAGTACTTAAGGAAATATTCTCGGAATTGGAAATAAGAGATCTTGGAATTATTTTTGGAAAAGGAACGTTCCAGAAAACTGAATACTTGACAAAGTGGACGGCCGAGAGGCCGTCACCACCCCGTGGCGCGGCCAGCAAGGGCCCCGCGCGAGCAGGTGGTGACGTGGCCTCGACCGCCCACCGACCTCACCCTTTCGCCTATAAGTACCCCCTAAAACCTAAAAAATCATACGGTGTTCATTATTTCCTCCACGGGTCCCGAGCCGCCGCCGTCGTCAACACCAATTCGGGAGAGATCAGAACTGCTCCCCGGCACCATGTCGGGAGGGGGAATCGTCCCCGGAGGCCTCTACGTCGCCATGACCGCCTCCAGACTGATGCGTGAGTAGTCTACCCTTGGACTACGGGTCCATAGCATTAGCTAGATGGTTGTCTTCTCCTCTTGTGATATCATGTTTAGATCTTGTGAGCTGCTTATCATGATCAAGATCACCGTTATGTAATTCTCCATGTTGTGTTTGCTAGGATCCGATGAATATTGAGTACTAAAGTTATTGCTTCATAATATATCATGTATGTGTTATTTAATGATTTTGCATGCTCTCCGTTACTTGTGTGTGCTTTGGCCAAGTAGATGCTCGTAACTCCAAGAGGGGGTATTTATGCTCGATAGTGGGTTGATGTCTCTATTTAATATGTGGCAGTGACAGAACGCTCTAAGGTTGTAGATGTACTGTTGCTCCTAGGGATAAAACAGTAGTACTTTGTCTAAGGATGATGTTACTTACTTACTTTACACACAGTGTTTAAGGCGATAATCTGTTGCATGCAACTTAATACTGAAAGTGGTGCGAACGCTAACCGGAAGGTGGATTATTAGTCATAGATGCGGTTGGAACGGTCTATGTATATTGTTGTAATGCCCGAATGAATCTCACACTAGACATCATAACGTTAGTATATGCATTGGTTTGCTCATCATTGTTCTAACAATTGCCCAACTGTAATTTGTTTACCATGCATGGATGAATGTTATTATTTATGGAGAGACACAACTAGTGAACTGTGGACCCCGGTCCTTCTCATTAATCTGATAAAACCAGAACTGCAAATGTATTACTTTATGCAAACAAACATCTTTCTTTCACACATACGTTTAATTTTTTTGTTACAGCAAGCCAGTGAGATTGACAACCTCACTCCTAAGTTGGGGCAAAGTTTCTTGATTGTTTATGTGAAGGATCCACGTTCGTTGCTGGCGCTGGTGTTGCGCCGTGCCAACGTGGCCGCCAACAACCTCGGGGGAAACGCTCATCTCCTACTGGTTTGATAACCTTGGTTTCATAACTGAGGGAAATTTGCTGCTGCACTACTTCACACCTTCCTCTTGGGGTCTCCCAACAACACACCCACCATGTGCATCATGCCACATCATAGAAAAGAGGCCATAGCATAGACACAATTAGACATGTCATAGAGATCGCCTCTCATCATATCGCCCTTGCGGCCTCCATGTAACCTCATATGTTATCATAATCAGACAAGCAGGAGTAGGTCTTACCTCACAATGAGGGGCCGAACCTGGGCACATCCATGCTTGTCAGCCGTCCGGAACTACCAGCGTGCACATCTTCTCTCTCAAAATATACCTAGGGTACTCGACTCTAGGATTACCGAGGGCATACCTCGACACCCGGGATGGTGAACCCGGAGCAGGCTGCTTCATTCCAGGCGCTGCGGGAGACCAAGAGAGTCGGGGTTGACCCGGCTAACCCGGAGCACCGGGTTATCATTGGCAATAACCTGGACAACAAATAGGAAGGTGAGCTCTTCGACTTCCTCCGTGAGAATCGGGATGCCTTTGCTTGGTCGATTGATGACCTAGAAGGTGTTCAGAGGTAGTTGGATGAACATTCATTATTCGTCAGGCCGGAAGCGAAGCCGGTGAAGCAACCGACTAGACGTCTCTCGGATGATAGAAGAGCTGCGATCATGGAACATCTTGCCGTGCTGCTAGTGGCCGGATTCATGATGGAAGTATTGCACCCGGACTGGTTGTATAACCCAGTCCTGTTTGAGAAGAAGAAAGATGATCCCCTCCTAGCCAAGGTGTGGCGCATGTGCATCGACTTCACCAACCTCAACAAGTCGTGCCCGAAAGATCCATTTCCCCTACCCCGGATAGATCAAGTGATCGATTCCACTGCCGGGTGTGAGATTTAATCTTTTGTAGATACGTACTCTGGTTTCCTCTTTGAACCCGGCTGATCAATTAAAGATTATTTTATTACCCCATATGGGGCTTATTGCGATCGTGTCATGACTTTCGTGTTGAGAAATGCTGGTGCTACATACCAGAGATGCATGCAAAAATGTTTGCATGACCAAATAGGTCGGGGCACCGAGGTCTATGTGGACGACATAGTCATAAAACTAAAGAAAAATCTACTCTGATCAATGATCTGAGAGAAACATTTGCTAACTTGAAATAATTCTGGATGAAACTCAACCCAGAAAAATGTACCTTCAGCGTTCCGCTTGGAAAATTACTCGGTTTCTTGGTGCCAAGTCGGAGCATTGAAGTTAACCCGAGAAAAATCCGTGCTATTGAGAGCATGAAACTGCCGACACGTCTCAAACACGTGTAGAAATTCACTCGTTGTTTTGGCGTCTTTAAGTCAGTTTGTAAGCCGGCTAGGGGAAAAAGCTCTTCCTTTGTATCAGCTTATGAAAAAGAGCAAAACTTTTGGGTGGACTTCGCAAGCTGATGCGGCATTTAATGATCTAAAAAAGATGCTTTGAACGGCACCGGTACTAGCATCGCTGTTACCCAAGGAGCCGATCTTGCTCTATATCGCAGCCACAAACCAGGTGGTAAGCGTGGTAATGATGGTGGAAAGAGAAGAAGGTGACAAGGTGGTGCAGAGGCCGGTATACTATTTGAGTGACGTGATTTCCACCTCCAAGTAGAACTACCACACTACCAGAAGATGGCCTATGGTGTATATTTGGCGGTCACCATGCTGAAGCATTATTTCCAAGAACATCCAATCACAGTGGTGTGTGAGGCTCCTCTGTCTGAGATCAGCGTCTGCAAAGATGCTAGCGGGCGAATTGCCAAGTGGGCTATCCAGTTGTCTCTGTATGCTCCGGCATACGAGAGACGAGACGCCATTAAGTCGCATGCGCTGCCGGACTTCTTGGTGGACTGGGCCGAGATGTAGTATGAGCCTCCACTACCCAACTTGAACTTTTGGAAGATGCATTTGGATGGCTCCAAGACAAAGATCAGATTGGGTGCCGGCGTAGTCCTCACCTCGCCAAAGCAGTATGTGCTACAGATTCATTTCTCGACATCCAATAATGTGGCCGAGTATGAGGCACTGGTTCATGTGCTCAATGTCGCCAAGGAGATTGGAATCCGCCGGGTAGAATGCAAAGGCGACTCCGACTTAGTGGTGCAGCAAGTGTCGGGAAACTGGGATGCCTTGGACACCAACATGGCGTCCTACCGGTTTCATGTGCAGAAAATTTCTGGATTTTTTGAAGGCTGCGAGTTCAAGCACATACCTGATACGTCCATTTTGCATCACTATTTTATACAAAATTTACTGCTATTCATTGATATATTTCGTATTTGGAGATGATACTTATGTTATTTCATCTATTTTGCATGATTGATAAACATTGGGGGATGGAACTACGGAGTCTGAATTCTGCTGGAAAAAGCGTCATCGAGATATAATATTTGTGAAGCTTAGAAGATCAAAAGAAACACCTGGGAATTATTTTCTCACCAGATCACAAAGGAGGCCAAAAGGGGAGCCTGAGGTGGGGCCCATGGGGCCCACACCATGCCCAAGCACGACAGAGAGGCGGGCCGTGCGTGCACAGGGTGGGGCCGCCCTGGCCCACCACATGGCGTGCCCTTTCACGTACTTCATCCCCCCGAAAACCTAATACCCCTACGGTGTCAAGAATTTCTCTTCACCGCCACCACGAGGCGGAGAAGACAGAGAGAGAAAAGCTCTCTGGCAGGCTGCGTTGCCGCAGGGGAAATCCCCTCCCGAAGGGGGGAAATCGTCGCCATCGTCACCGTTATCGAGCGGCACTCCATCACCAACACCAACACCACCATCTCCACCGCCGACGCCGTCATCTCCATCGGTCCACTCCGTTCCCGCTGTAACATCTAGGGCTAAACCTTGTGTATTTGATAGGGGAAACTCTCCCGGTGTTGATTACTCTTGTTATTGATGCTATTGAGTGAAACCGTTGAATTAGGGTTTATGTTCAGATTGTTATCCATCATTATATCATCTCTGATCTTGAACCATATGATGTGTTGTGAGTAGTTCGTAAAGATCTTGAGGACATGGGAGAAGTCTAGATGTTAGTAGTGAACTATCTTGAGAAATATTTATTGTTTTGATATTAAAGTTGTAGTGCCATTCTTCAAGTGGTCTCATGTGAACATCGACTACATGACACTTCACCTTTATGGGCCTAGGGGAATGCATCGTGTACTCGGTTATTAATTGTGGGGTTGCCGGAGTGACAGAAACCTAAACCCCCGTTGATATTTCGATGCATGACGGATAGCAGGATCTCAGAGTTTAAAGATATGGTTAGATTTATCTTAATTACTTTCTTGTATTTGCGGATGCTTGCTAGGGGTATAATCATAATTATGTATTAGTCCTTGGAAGGGCGGTGCATTAGCATATGTTCACCCACATGACACTTATCCAAACACTAACGATTAATCATCAATGTGAAGCGAAAGCACTAGACAGAATTCCCATGTGTTCTCAAGAAAGTTTGGTGATCATAAGTAAACAAACCATCTTGTCCTTCGCTCTAAAAACGATTGGGCCACTCGTTGCAATTATAATTGTCGCGCTATATTTACTCACACTTTATTTATCTGTCATATCAAAGACTACTGAAAACTTATCTGCTAGTGTTTACAGTGAGATCCTCATCAAAACCACTTGTCAACACCTTCTGCTCCTCGTTGGGTTCGACACTCTTTTTTATCAAAAGTACTGCAATACATCCCCTATACTTGTGGGCCATCAAGATTATTTTCTGGCGCCGTTGTCGGGGAGTGAAGCGCTATTGGTAAGTGGAATTGGTAAGGAAAACTTTAACTATAAGTTTTGTTTTTTATTTCTGTCTCCTTATTTGCTTAATAATGGAGAGAGGAAATGTTGCTTTTCTTTTTGGGAAGTCTTCTACCACTGGTGATGTAGAACGTGAGGTGCCACCTGATGATATTGTGCCATTTAAAATACCTATGAAAATTATTGATCGTGTTATGAATAACCGCTATGCTGGGGATGGAACTGTCCACCCCGGTGATCATTTACTGTACTTACATTAATTATGAGAGTTGTTCAAGTGTGCATGCATTACAATGGACGAAGTCAGGAAGAAATTATTCTCCATATCACTTGGTGGAGAGCTGCGCATTGGTATAAACTACCGAAAACAGGGATTCTCTTGGATGGGAGGAAATTGTACCTCATTTTTATTCTAAATTTATCCTCCATGTGAAATTCACCAAGATCGGAATTCTATATATAACTTTTGGCCTCATGATGGAGAAAGTATTGCCCAGGCGTGGGGGAGAATGAAGGCATTAATGCTCAAATGTCCCATTCATGAGCTTCCTGGTAATATTGTTGTTGATAACTTCTATGCAAGACTCTCCTTTGAAGATAAAACATTATTGGATACTTCTTGTGCTGGATCATTCAGTCGTAATAAGAAGGAGTTTAAATGGGATCTTCTTGATCATATTGAAGAAAATACTGAAGCATGGGAGAACGACAAAGGTAGGGAGTCAGGTATAAAAATATGACTTTGAATGCATTAAGACTTTCATGAATACAGATGGAGAAGAACCTGGCGCGGAATGAAGCTTTAGACCTGGAAAACCGAGCTATGACGTGTGAGAAGCAGCGCCTCGAGAACAAGGTGGAGAAGGCCAAGAAAGAGCAGCTGCTACAGAGGGATTTCCTCGCTGTTGATATGGCTAGGAGAGGCCAGTAGGATGTTCCTGCAGGGCCAAGAAAGAGCAGCTGCTACAGAGATAGCTCTCTCTGTTTGTTTGAACACCCATTTATCAGCCTTTTTATTTTCATCGAATTATGAACTTAGGGTTATCTGCATATATATTATGAACTTAGGGATATTCGAATATGAACCTCTTTTCTATATAGCGTTATTGTACTTAATGTTACTGAGTTATTGTACTTCTGTCGGACACCTTAAATGCGCACTCTGGACGCGTTCTGGACGAGGACAAGTGGACACGAACTGTCCGTGTCGACACAGCAAGCACAATCTAGACATGAACTGGACGTGAACTTGCACGCTCTGTGTAGTTCCACGATCTGAACGTGTGTAGACCTTGTTTATCAACTTGAATCGTTTGAATATTTATTATTGTACTTCTGTGGAACACGTTAAGTGCGCACTCTGGACGCGCTCAGAGCGTGCCCGGCGTGCTCTAGGAGCGAACAGGCGCACATTTGTGTAAAATTTATGCACGAACTGGGCCTAGACCATTCTTAGTCAGTCCTAAATGATAATTTCGTGAGTATCTTGAAATAATCATGTTGCAATTCTCATTTGCACATTTGAGATACGTGATATCACATGAGATCCTCGCCCTTCTCATTTGAATGTATGTAGACCATGTTTTTCAACATGAGTCGTTAGTATATGACATATTAAGACTATGTGCGTCGGTTTTTCAATTTTTCGATAATATTTTAATTTATTATGGTAATTTCAAAATCGGTCAAACCAAAGTTTGACCAACATTTAAACAAGTTTTTGTGAGGTTTTTGTGAGGTTTTTGTGACCAACATTTAAACCAAAATGAAAAACTAAGCATGTATCCTTCTTAGTCAGTCCAAAACGAAGCTTTTGTGAGGTTTTGAAAACTTCATGTTGCAATTCCAAAACCACTTCTCTCCAACATTAGACCTCATAGTTTGAGTTATGCGATATCACCTGATCTCCATGCCCTTATCCTTTTGAATGTATGTAGACCATGTTTTTCAACTTGATTCGTTAGTATATGACATAAGACGACTATGTGCGCAGAATTTTCCTTTTTTGGCATTTTTTGAATACTTCAAGCTCATTTCAAATGTCGATCAAACTGTAGCCGTCCGATTCTCTAGAAGGAATATGTAGCCGTTCGGTTTCTTCCAGAGGGAATCTACAGGCGATCCGTGAGAAGCTCGTTCTGCGATCTGATTGGACCCACGTGTAGGACAAGGGCTGTACACCCGCTGACGAGTGGACCTAACGGGGATTTTGGCTCGCCCACCCCCATTTGCCTCAGTGACACAAAATGGGTATTTTGGCGCACCAAATGCGGATTTCGGTTGTTACCCGTCTTAACCAAATGGGTATTTTGGCAAACCAAATGGGGATAGCGATGAGCTTGCTCAAATCTAGCTTGAATCAATATAAATTTTAAATTGAGCTTGGACTCGCTGAAAAATGTGTTTCAAATGTGCTCCAAAGGTAGGGTAAACGGCCTCATTTCTAAACAAAAATGGTGGACTCGCCGGAAAATTTGCAAACTGAAGTGGATTTACACACACAATTTGAAACGTCAAGCACAAGGCCATTACCATTAATAAAGCAACTAATAACTAAAATAGATTAACAACTAATAACTAAATTGGCACTTGCCCTTAATAAATCAACTAATAACTAAAATGGACTACCACTCGTCCTCGTCATCGGGACCCTCCACCGTCTCAGCCTTGCCCTTGCCTTTTCTAAGCACCGTCATTGGAAACCTCCACTGATATGGGCAGGACAGAGGAGGTGAAGCCCAATTTTAGGACTCCACCGAGTTAGTCTTTTTAATAAATAGTTTGCGTTTTATTTGTGTTTTCTATTATGGTCATGTTCGGTTTGGGCCTGTCCAAAACGAACCAGGTTTGAGTCCAAGTTGTTTTGGCCGCACCACTTCCCCATATAAGGAGTTGGCCGTCCTAGGTATTAGGGGTTCAGAATTTTAGTCTAAAAACTATCACGTGTGTTTCGAGGTGAAGCATCCCTCCGGGGACGGCGCCGCCGTTTATCTAATATAGATTGCTGCGAGGGTTCTTGTGTTCATCAAGGATTATCGAGCTGTGGTTTGAGGCGTGGTGATCTTCATCACGTTGCTTGCTGGATTTATTCCCCACCTTCAGGTGACGCCATTGGTGTTGTTGGAAGGATTTATTATCCGGGTTTCTCGCTGTGAAAGATTGGGACAAAATCAGAGGATCATCAGGTTGATCTTTATCATGTGGTATCAGATTTCTGGGTTGCTCATAGCGAGTTCTTGTTAATTGATCGGCTAGTTGATTTGCTGGAGAGGTTGGTCTGTTGTGTTTGCTGGTTTCTGCTTGGATCGAGAGGATGGAGTTCCTGCCGCTGTTTCGCAGTTGAGGCCGTTCCGCTTGGCTCGATCTACGATCAGAGCGAGCGATCGTTTCTGATTCTCGTTGGAAGAGAGTCCATACTGGACACGATCCGATCTGCGCCCTACAACGTACGTCGGTGCGTGTGTGAAGGACTCCTGGTACTAAAGGGAAGAGCTGATCGCTACCAAATACAAGGCCAACGCGGATAGGAAATTAAAAGGCAGGTTCGGATCTGATTTGGGAAAGGAAAAGGAAAGTCCAGACCGGATCAAAATAGAAAAGGAAGGTTCGAAATTGATTGATACGTGAAGGCAATCATCAGTTCAGATTTTTGTGAGTTCTCGGATTTACGAGATCAATCCAGACGTGGCCAGCTTGTTGGTGGAGTCAGCGACGCGGGAGCAGCTGGGCGTGGACGAGGTCAGCTTTGATCTCGTGTTCTGCCCAGTCCAGAAACCACCGTCGTCTTGTTCAGGCCACAGCGACCTGTACGTGACGAAGCGGGACCTAGGAGGCTACCCATTGGAAAGTACATAAAATTATCTTTCGAACAAGTGCTTATTTGCCTGTTTCGGACTTCGTACGAGGAAACCACGTCCGTTTCAAATTGAGAGTTTCTTTCAGTCCGAACTGAATCTGACATCATAATGAGTTCGTTTCAGGGTGATTTTTATGGCAAGAGGTGTGTTTCTGGTGAAAGGTCTGGTGATGTGTTCAATGACTATCTCGATATCTTGGGCTTGGGCGGTGTGGCCTCTGATGCGTCGAAGGTCACGTGGAGACTTACTCATGTTGCCACGGCTAAAGAATATGAGTCATGGGAACGTCTTATGCTTCAGGGTTTTCACAGATGTGATACTTGGGAACGAGTGGATCAGTCTACGCGTGTGTTTCTTGCACTACGACGTGTGGATGAGGAGGTTACTCGTTGGTGGAATGAGGAGAGGCATGGGAAGGAAAGCACATATGGGATTTGGCATGACTTCACTAATTTTTTACGTGCTTGTTTTCTGTCTCCTCGTCATAGGGAACCTTGTACCAAACCTGTGAACGTGACAAAGGTTGTGCAGCAGAGGGCTAATGTTGACAAGAGGGTGCAGCTTTCGTCCGAGGAGGTTGCTCTATCTTCTCCACCTTCTGCCATGGGTGTGAAGCCCGTTGTTCCGTTGCAAACGTTCAGCGCAGCCGAGATAAAGTGTTCTAAACAGCAGCCTGATGTTGAGAACGTGGTTGTGTGCGCTGAAACTGCAGTGGATACGGTGGAACCATTGAGTGGGCTAAATATGCAACTCAAAAGGAAACATGAGGAGGCTTGCAAAATAGTTGACAAGTGTCAACGATGGAGTTTATTTCAGACTCAGTGCATGATAAAAGGCAAACACTGCAAGCTCATGATTGATGGTGGTAGCTGTACTAATGGCATAAGCAAGGCAATGGTGGCAGCATTGGGGTTGTCTACTTGGCGTATTCCAGAACCTAAGCATCTGGAGTGGTTAAATAGTTGTGGTATGCTGAAGGTTACTCATAAGGTGCGTGTGCCATTTACAGTTGGTGATTATATTGATGAGGTTGAGTGCGATGTATTGCCATTGGAGGTGTGTGGGCTATTACTTGGTCGACCTTGGCAGTATGATTGCAATGTTACTCATGCTGGGAGAGCCAATACTTATTCTTTTATGCATGATGGGAAACATCAGATTTTCAAGCCTATGAAGGATGATCAAATTAAATCTGATGTGGAGCTGGTTATTCACAAGGAGAAGTTGCATAGAGCTGAACAAAAACAGAGGTTAGCTAAGTTGCAGCAAGTGGAGCATGATGCAAGGAGTGTTGGTACAGAAATTGATTCAACAATGCATGTAGATGACAAGCCTGTGTTTGTTGGTGACAAGCTAGTTGAAGACAAACCTATTCTTGAGGAGACGAAGGGTATTGCAGCATGTGTTCCAGTTTGTGTTGACAAAGGTGTTCAGACCAATGATGATTGTGTTGATCATGTCTCGATACATGTGGTACCGAAAGTCAATGATCACAACTATGTCAGCTCACCTGTGAGGAGTTTAGTTGGAGCAGCAGTGCGTATTCACACAGGAAGAGATGGACGTGTTCGTCAACTTTGTGGACCAGGCATTACTATTTTGCAGCGGCGTGCAAAGCAGGTTCATGTTCAGCAATACAAGTGTCCAGCTAGAGTTGAGAAGAAGAAGAAGATGGTGGCGCCTACAACCAAGCTTGTGTGGCGAAGGAAGGAGGTGAAGGTGTCCAGGGAGACACGTGATGTTTCTGTTCATATCACGTCACCTTTTCGAGCAGACCCTCACGCGTTGGGGACAACGCTTTTTGAAGGAGGGGAGGATGATATGGGCAGGACAGAGGAGGTGAAGCCCAATTTTAGGACTCCACCGAGTTAGTCTTTTTAATAAATAGTTTGCGTTTTATTTGTGTTTTCTATTATGGTCATGTTCGGTTTGGGCCTGTCCAAAACGAACCAGGTTTGAGTCCAAGTTGTTTTGGCCGCACCACTTCCCCATATAAGGAGTTGGCCGTCCTAGGTATTAGGGGTTCAGAATTTTAGTCTAAAAACTATCACGTGTGTTTCGAGGTGAAGCATCCCTCCGGGGACGGCGCCGCCGTTTATCTAATATAGATTGCTGCGAGGGTTCTTGTGTTCATCAAGGATTATCGAGCTGTGGTTTGAGGCGTGGTGATCTTCATCACGTTGCTTGCTGGATTTATTCCCCACCTTCAGGTGACGCCATTGGTGTTGTTGGAAGGATTTATTATCCGGGTTTCTCGCTGTGAAAGATTGGGACAAAATCAGAGGATCATCAGGTTGATCTTTATCATCCACCGTCAAATGAGATCCAAAGGTAGGGTACACAGCCTCATTTCTAAGCACAAATGGTCGACTCGCCGAAAAATGTGTTTGAAATGAGTTCCAAAGGAACGGTGGTGGACTCGCTGAAAAATGTGTTTCAAATGAGCTCCAAAGGTAGGGTAAACGGCCTCATTTCTAAGAACAAATGGTCGAATCGCCGAAAAATTTGTTTGAAATGAGTTCCTAAGGAAGGGTGGTGGATTCGCAGAAAAATATGTTTCACATGAGCTCCAAAGGTAGTGTAAACGGCCTCATTTCTAAGCACAAATGGTCGACTCGCCGGAAAATGTGTTTGAAATGAGTTTCAAAGGAAGGGTGGTGGACTCGCTGAAAAATGTGTTTCAAATGAGCTCCAAAGGTAGGGTAAACGGCCTCATTTCTAAGCAAAAATGGTGGACTCGCCGAAAAATGTGTTTCAAATGAGGTCCAAAGGTAGGTTGGTGGACTCGCTGAAAAAAGTGTTGCGAATGAGCTCCAAAGGTAGGCTAAACGGCCCCATTTCTAAGCAAAAATGCTGGACTCGCTGAAAAATGTGTTTAAAATGAGCTCCAAAGGTAGGGTAAACACCCCATTTCTAAGCAAAAATGGTGGACTCGCTGAAAAATGTGTTCGCCGGAGCAAATTGGTCCCGCATATTTAAAATTCATATAGTTCTTCGTTCGCGGGAGATTACATTCAGTGCTCGTTGGAGCTCGCCGGAGATTACATATGACCTTCCAAAATCTATGTATACTACGCGGCCCTAACCCTAAGCAGCAAAATTAGCTCACCGGAGCTCGCAGGGTGCGGCCGCGCCGTCGCCAGAGTGCTTCACTCCTCGTCTGACCAGTCGTCGTTGACGTAGACGATGAAGGCCTCCCCCTTGCTCGAGCTCGCGCTGTCCTCCTACTCGCGGTGGAGGCAGTCCAGCTCGATCTCGCCCCCCCGGTGGCGGTGCTTCGCGTTCGCTTGGACCTCCTCCAAGGAGCGCGCCTGGACGGCACCGGTGACCGTTTCGAGGACCTCGTCAGGGACGAAGTCCTCGCGGGTCATCGAGGACTCTAAGGCGGCGGGATCGTAGATCTCGAACCCTTCCTCGTCCACGGCGACCTCGGGTGGTTTGCGCGGCAACGTCGACAAGTTCCACGAGCCGGACGAGGTCCCCTCATCGGCGGGAGGCGACGGTGGCGCGGGCGGCATGGGCGGCGTTAGCATGAGACCGAACTCCTCCGTCTCCCGCCGCAACAGCGACGGCGGCGGCTGGATTCCCTTTAGTGTCCACCGCCTGCTCAAGCGCTTGCACGCTCTGTTGGCGTTGACGCAGCGGCGGCGATCCTGGCGGAGGTGCCATGGAAGGGCGTCCATGGTAGCCGAAATCATCGACTAGAGGATAAGCTGGAAGTCATCGGTGGCGAGAAATCTACGCTGACCCACGCGCCGACCCCACGCGCCAACCCCACGCCGACTTGACGCTCTATCCCACGCGCCGTCCCCACCAGTCAGACTAGTGCCCCGAGCCCACGTGCCGACCCCAGGAAATCCCAACCGAGCCGATACACGAGCCGAGCCGCGCCAGGCCGATCCTACCAGTCAGGCCAAGTGTGGGTTAAAGGAGGTTGACCAGAGGGAAACGAGCGTTTGGCCAATATGCCAGAAAACAAGGGCACAGACCAGAGAAACAACGCGGGTACGGCACAAATCGATAGAACTCAGAGAACCATGGCACACAACCAATTATCCCAAAGATATACCATTTGTTTTTGATAATGATTGTAAGGAAGCTTTTGAAACTCTTAAGAACGCTTTAATAACTGCTCCTATTGTTCAACCACCTGATTGGAATTTACCATTTGAAATTATGTGTGATGCTAGTGATTTTGCTGTTGGTGGTGTTCTTGGACAAAGAGTAGATAATAAGTTAAATGTTATTCATGAAGGGGTTTCGATGCAGAAAACAATATTTTTTCTTGCGTAAGAACGACGTAACTAGCCAGGATCTATCTATCTAGTACATGCGATAACGGTGGCGGAACTGGTCACATAACTCCATGTAGACCGATAGCAGGGATTATGCTTCCGCGCACAAGTGTTGCTGATGAAGTCGTAAGTAGCCGACCTTAAGGTCACGGAGAACTTGGCGCAACAAAGTTGACAATAACGCGGCGATGTCGATGATGACCTGTGTCGACGGGCGTCCAGCGGAACGGGGCGTGGCGCCGGCGGCTGGGGGGTGGGGGGTGGCACCGGTGGCAGAGCAGCGTCAGGGCTGCGACGGTGGTGAGACGATGTCGCCCAGGCTCCTCAAATGTGGCGCCTCCGAGCAATCACAAGCATACTGAGCTTAACAACAATCCCCCAGGTCACTCAGATCAAACTGAGATCGCATGAGTAGAACTTTTCTGGAATCCCGCAGGGCAACGGCGCCCAGCGGTATAGCTTTGGTGGAGAGAGAGGGCAATACGAGTGGAGAAACAGCTCGACTGTCCTGCTACAATATTAATTGTATTTTTCTATAATTAATCGAATTAATATGCCTTGCTATATAAATGGGGGAGGGTGTGTGCAAGCACCTTGCCTCCCCCATGTGGGACTAAAGTAAAAAGAGGGGGAGGGGGGTTCGTCCGAACCTCCTAGTCCGAATTGGACAAGGGGATCAAGCCCCCTTCCTCCTTTGCTTGGTGCGGCTCCCCTCTTGGGCCTCTCTTGGCCTATTTAGGTGGGCTGCCCACTTTTTCCTTTATTTAATTAATATTAAATTAATATAAAATATAATTAATTCATAATTAATATATTTATATATTATTTAATCTCCCGTGACTCCAAAACATTTTCCGGACCACCCGAACATCTTTCGGACATTCCCAGAACCATTCCAGACCTTCCCGGAACTCCTTTCGGACCACCAGAACTATTTCCGGATTATTTCTCTCTCTCTAATTAAATCCTATAATATTCCAAAACCTTCTCCAAATGTCATTAAGACCTTAAGTCTTGTTACGCTGCGGTTTGAGAACACTCTAGACATGGTTGAGACCCTTCGCTTGCCAATGACCGCCAGGTATACCTGGATGCATATGATGGTCCCTGTGCATTCTACGAATATCGTCGTTGAACCATAAACATGATATTCATTCCCTTTGTTTCTACGATACTACCTTGTCCGAGATATGATCGTAGACATCTGATGCCCTGTTGTATCTCGTTACCGACATAGGTTAATTCTGTGATATTACATCTCCATGACCTAGTCATCAGCTGCGTAGCTATATAGATGTAATCTCACCGAGTGGGACCAGAGTATCTTTTCATTACATGAATGTAACATCCCAATATTTTGGAATGTTTGAAAATCACTAAAATTTGAAACTTTTGTTTTATTAAAAAGGGAATATTAAAATTTTAATAAAAACCAAATATAATTTGCAAGGTATTTTAAAACTTTCCAAGACATCTTCACCATAAAATGTTTTATCCCAAATAGTTGATTTTGAATATTTAACTTTTGGTTATTTATTAAACTCAAAAACCATAATTGCAAAGTGCCTAAAAGTTAACTAAAGTATGACAACTTTATAAAATGGTTTTCATTCTTTTACCTGAGTTCAAAACATAGTTTTTGGAAATTACAAGTCTATAGTTATAACTTTAAAACTTCATAGATTTTAATTAATGAATTATCCAAATAGACATTTCATTAGCTTAAGTGATTTTCATTAATTTCTCAAAAATATAAAATGATTTTCAGGAATATACTCAATATAAGAAATGAAATAAATCTAGAATCTTTTCCAAAGGTATTTTATGAAGTTTTCAAATGATTTATAATATTATAAAACATAATGGTGCACAAAGTATTTTGAATTAAAAATTGAATTTATTATAATTCCCATTTCCTTTAAAAAAAATTATAGTTATTTTATTATTATACCAAAATAATGAATGATGGATATTAAAAATGAGATTTAAATAACTTAATATCAACCATATATGATTGTGATATTGTTATAAACTTAATTTAGCCACAAATAAATATTTTAAAACTCTAAATTTAATTTGGACATGAGGTGTCCATTTTGCAAATAGTCAATATTTCAAAAATAATATTTTTGAAAAGTATTCAAAATATACCCACAAATGTTTTAAAGCAAAGATATGATTTTTCACAAAATCATAGAAACTAATTTGAGGGTATTTTGATCAATAATTTAAAAGTTATTTAAAAATCCAGAAAAAAAAAGGAAAAGAAAAAAAAGGAAGGAAAAGCTAACAGGGTGGAAGCCCAGCATCTATCGCGCGCGCGAGCGACGCATAATGGCCCAGTGCGAGCCCACAACGGCCTCTCTCTCCCCCTCTCTCACTGACAGGTGGGGCCACCTGTCAGGAGACCTTCTCCTTCAACCTCCCGTACGGAAATCACGCCCGAGCCGCCGACGATCTCCTTCCTTCTATTCGCGCCGTGAAGATCGCGTTGTTCTTCCCTCGGTCCCTATGTAAAGCCCATCTCTACCGCCTCCTTTCCCCCCAAAAACCCTAGCCCAATCACCGTCGGGCTGCTCGATTTGGAGCAGCCACCGCCGCCATTTCCGCCGCCCGTTTCTTCAATTTCCGGTGAACTCCATTGACCCCGAGTCCCCATTTCTTTTTCTTTCTCCTTGCTGCATTCGTGCGAAGCTCCCTGGCATCTTTTTTCTAAATTTACCGCACCCGTGCGAGCAGTACGTGCACACCCGAGGAGGACTGCCGCCGTGCGCATCTCCGGCGAGCGATTTCAAGAGAAGGGGAGCATGCCGAGCACCTCTACCTCGCCACCACCTCCGCCGCGACCTCCTACACGCTCTGGTGAGTCCCATTCGTCCTGGGGCACCATGTAACGTAAGGAACACGGCGACGCCGCTGTCGGCATCGTCTCCGGCGAGGTCTCCGGTGACCTAGCGCCGCCACCATTTGGTCAACGCACCAGATCCGTCCGATCTCATATCCACGGCCTAGATTAGATCTCCTTCCGAACCGGTATTGGCAAATAAGAAGTGGCCACGTCATATCCGCGTAAGCGCCTAGTCAGATCCCAGTCAGCGCCCAGTCAACAGATCTGGCACTTTTGCAGAAAAGCCCCTACATATTCAAACCCCCATAACTTTTTACTCACACATCCAAATTAGACAAATTTTGTATATTTGGAAACCCTTGACATGAACAATATTTTAGATCTGTTAAAATTCAATTTTGAATTAGTTTAAATTATTCAAATTCCAAATGGAGGATTTGAGTATATTTGTCATAACTTTAAATCTATAATTTCAAAAATTGTAAATAAAATTGTTTTAGAAACTTTGGAATATTTGTAATTTGATGCCTCTGCTATAAAATATTTTTTGAGTATTATTTTGATGATTTAATAGTTATATGTTTAGTTTGAATAGTTTGAATAATTTTGACATAACTCTTGATAGAAAAATAATTTTCGAGTAAATCCAATTGGTATAAATTTAATTAAATCCCCTCTGTCTATTAAACCATTTATAAAATTTGTTATACAATTTTAATCACAGAAAACTTTGATCTTGGACTTACCCTTTTATTTTATTTTCCTATAATAGAAATTAATTAAATTGCAATTATAACTTTATGCAGACTTTATGAATATCACAAAATTAGTATGCGGTTTCTTGTAATTAAAAATTGCATTTCATGCATAGCATATTTTATTTTGTAGTTATACTTCCCATAGGAAAACTCCTCCATTATTTTCTCTAAGTTAGGATTATTTTCAACTTAGTATTTTGGTAAAGTACTATGCACTTAGACACTTAGGATTCTCAACATGGAGCTAGAAGACCAATGATGGAATCAGCCAAGAAAACAAGACTACAGAAGTATCTCCAAGGAGTAGAAACACTTAGAAGGAAAATTAAGAAGAAGTCCATGAAGACCACCTATCTGCAGGCTATCAACACCATCAAGTCTTCAAAGCCATCAAGTCTACAAAATTGCAATGAAGTCATCACATCAAGAAGAAAAGGAAGTAAGGAGAAGATTCTACATCTTTCTTTCTATCTTTTCCTTCTTTCCTAATCTTGTCTTTCACTTTAGACTTAAACAATTTTTGATCCTGATATTATCATCTTTGAAGTTTGTTGGATCCTAGTGGCATAGTGAGATGAAGCGGCCTGGAGACTAACCTTACATGTCCACGTACATGAGACCTGTTCCACAACTTAAGTGGCTGGCCGGGTATCTGTCTCTCTCACTATAGTGAATATCCAATCTACGAAGAGTTGTTAATAATTGTTGATCACCTTGAAGAATAGACTTAGTATTTTGTACATCATGACTAAGCCATTTAGAGTGCTTATTCAAGATGATCAATAGCAAAGTATTTTGTCTAACTTATGACCTTAGTCCTTAGTCATTTTTGACCAACCTATTTGACTTGCATTAACTTAAAAGATTTTTCATGGCATGGCATGCATCTCTAGTCCTTAGAAATATTTTACACATCATGCATAAACATATTTTTACTTAGAAGTTTTATAAAACTTGTTTGTTCATTATGAAAGTGTTTGTATGCGATGTGATGTTGTATTTTGTGTTGATTGTTGTATTGTTGTTTGTCTATACTGTTATATTGAACGGAGAGCTCCGAGTTACGTTGAAAAGAGTTTGTGAGCAAATACATCATCCAAAGGCAAGTGGCACACCTCATAAACTTCCTACTATTTTCTATATGCATTACTTAGTGTATTTTTTATATAAGCATGTGTAAGATAGTATTGCTATGCTAAACCTGTGTAGAAATTCCTTACTCCCGTGTCTAGGTTCCTATGCAATACTTAGTAGAATTATTTGATGCTATGCAAATGTTGTTTTTGTGAAAATCTAAGTTCTACTAAGTTTAGAAAGAACCTCCTGGGTGGATTGGTTGTATGGAGTCGAGTTGAGTGGCTAGTCAGGCCCATGTCTATGGTTCCTGGAGTACGTGCACTTGTGGATGGCCACCCAGGGAATAGAGGAATCTGAAGAATTCCGAGTGACAATTACTTCCAGTGCAGCCATTGGCATATGGGCTCGGGCTTGATCAACTAAGTTGCGTGGACTCTCCCCGGCTTGACAAGCAGATGTAGAGGGTGTTAGGTGGAACGGGTCAAGTCAGAGTGAGAGGGAAAATGCTTCTGAAAGATCTCGTCTCATTCTTCTCCTTTTCCTTATCATTATTAGTGTGTAAAGGATAAATGGGTACTATGGTGAACGTGCACAACCTATGAAGAGTGTAAAACTAAGTACTTAGTCGTGTCCCCGGTACGGACAATTTGAGCAGCTAATCACAGACGTCAACGGAGGATTCCACCATTCCAACTTCAAAAATAAAACTTGATGGGTGAACAAGGGTAGAATGAGACAGTGGTTTTCATGCCACAAATGTCTCAAATAGAAGAAAAGTGTTTTCCAAAGAGTTAGGAAAAATTGGCTCTATGCAAAATAGCCTTGAACTCGACCAGCCAAATATGCATATAGGTTATAAGAGTTTTTCCACTAAGTGTCCACCATAGTGTTACTTGCCAGATCCATTTTTAATGGAATCTGACCCATGTTGTGGCAATATTTTTCTTTTTGCAGATTGATCAGATGACGAGTGAAGTTTCGTTTAAAGGTTTCCAGTCTGCAACCAACATGTTTTCGCCTGTGGCAACATGAAGATGATGGAGACTCACTGCTATTTATTTCCGCTGTTTACTCTTTTTGTGCTAGCTTTATGCTATGCAAGTTGTAAAGACTATATTTTCCAAGTCTGGATCATCGATGTAATAAAATTGATACTTTGTTTTTATATTACATCGTAAACTGTGTGTGCAAACGAATCGATCCAGGGATTTGCGCTATACACAGGTACCTTGCCATATTTTAAGTGCAGGTACGCTAGAGATGGTATGAGAGCACCGTGTTGCCTGTAGTTTCGAAACCCTAGGTTTGGATAGAATTAGGTTTGTCCATAGGATTGATTATCAATTTCATTCAGTTTGCTGAAAATAAGAACTTTTCAAACAACACTCTTGTAACTACGTTAACTATTTCCTTTCTAATTATCTTCCCTTGTTTTTAGATGACCGCCCTCATTGAATCACTCAAGAAGGGATCAGTGATGACCATGACCTTGGAATGTCAGACGGAGTTTCCAAGAGCACTTAAGGATAACATGAAAAGCTTGGGTTTTGAAGGAGAAGCAATATACACAGGTTTTCCTTTCATGGATGAAGGCCAAGAGTACTGGTGGGTGCAAGTCCACCTATACAAGAGCGTACGAGATGACAACAAGACTGAGGGTGACTGCATGATCACCAACCCAATACTTCACACATCATTCTTTGATTCAGCAAGGAATGCAGCATGGAGAGCCATCGAGTACCTTGCAGAAAGACTTCGTTTTAGACTTCACTACACCCAGAAGCATCTTGAAGAACTCAAGGAAGTATAAGAGGAACTCGAGGCACTCAAGAAAAAGATAGATTTGACCACCTATACCATTAGAATAACGAGATCCGATGATGTATTGACCTATCAAATTGTGATATGGCAGTACTATCAATTTTTTCTTTCCATGACATTAATGTGTTTCGTTCGATAAACGATTAGTTCGATTTCTCAAAAGAAGTTTGAAATTTTTCACGTATGTGTTTGCTTGTGTTTGAACCATGTTGATTGATTATGTTTGAGAGTGGTTGCCTTGTTTGATTTATTGAACTTCAATTCCTTCATAGTACCTATAATTCAATTAATTTATTTTCTAAACCGAACAAATGTCTCACTCCAATACCAACACCAATGTTATGCACACAACAATGCGACTACTATTAGAGAACCAGAGTCAGTTGTGGAATTTGATCAATGACCACCTGCCTAAGATTGATCAAAACAATAGTGAATTTGAAGAGAGTCTTATGATCAAACCGAAGGCATGCAAAACCCTTGGAGAGATAGGGCATACGTCCAAAGAATGTCCTGATGAGTGGCCCCATGGTGATACAAGACATCTAGTTAAAGAATGCCCCACAACTCAGGTTACCTGCTTCTTGTATGAAGGAACAAATCATGTCCCAATACAGTGTCAACTTTATGCCTTGGTGCAACAAGTTATCCAACAAACCAAGGAAGGAATGCAACAGTCTCTCATGAAGACCCTGGAGGAACCAGAACAAAAGGTTAAATCCACGAAAGATCTTAGCCACATCAATTTCTACAAGTGCAAAGAACAAGGACATTATTCATCGAACTGCATAAAGGACAAGATTGGTAAGGACACTGAACAAAATCATTGTCCACGGACGATTGTAGCTCCTACCAAGATGGATAATGAAGTGAGAGTAAAGTAACACTCGAAGATATACAAAAGTACCTCCAAGTATTACTATAAGTGTGAAGGAGATCACCTAGCTCGAAATTGTCACATCAAACGAGACTGTACTTCTTTAACTGAGATAGAATATGGCAAACAAGATTTGGAAGAACTTTTCGCCCTGGAAACACCTAAGAAGAAGAAGAACTTAAGAGACGTAATTTGCTTCAAATGTAAGGACAAGGGACATTATGCTGATAAGTGCCCAGAAAAGATGAAGGAGAACTGCCTTACCCGCTCACACAAGAAAATCATCAGTCCCGTGACATGCCGCATAAGCGAAGTAACAGGGCACTATGTTAGTGGCAGCCCTGGGTGGAAGAAGGATAAACCTCTCCAAGGACCGAATGGAAAACGTGAGTGCTATAACTTTCCATATCACCACATACCATTGTATTTTGAATACTTGTACACTCTAGATCAAAAAAGTAAACAAGATTAAACAAAGTTTCTAGACTGACCACAAAAATTTCTTTTAAGGGTGGTAGCCACCCAGATAATTCAAACCCAGTTACTTAAATCCGGAGATCCCAAACCATCTTTCTTTCCAACCTCCCAATAAGAAAAATCATCCCCTGCCAGTTTTTAAGTTTCCATGTCAGTTACATTTCTCAAAACTTCTCGAGTTATCAGAATCATTTCAAACATTTGCTTTTTCTTCTTAGCCTCACCGAATCTCGGGGACGAGATTCCTTTTAAGGGTGGTAGTCTCTAACATCCCAATATTTTGGAATTTTGAAAATCACTAAAATTTGAAACTTTTGTTTTATTAAAAAGGGAATATTAAAATTTTAATAAAAACCAAATATAATTGGCAAGGTATTTTAAAACTTTCCAAGATATCTTCACCATAAAATGTTTTATCCCAAATAGTTGATTTTGAATATTTAACTTTTGGTTATTTATTAAACTCAAAAACCATAATTGCAAAGTGCCTAAAAGTTAACTAAAGTATGAAGACTTTATAAAATGGTTTTCATTCTTTTACCTGAGTTCAAAACATAGTTTTTAGAAATTACAAGTCTATAGTTATAACTTTAAAACTTCATAGATTTTAATTAATGAATTATCCAAATAGACATTTCATTAGCTTAAATGATTTTCATTAATTTCTCAAAAATATAAAATGATTTTCACGAATATACTCAATATAAGAAATGAAATAAATCTAGAATCTTTTCCAAAGGTATTTTATGAAGTTTTCAAATGATTGATCATATTATAAAACATAATGGTGCACAAAGTATTTTGAATTAAAAATTGAATTTATTATAATTCGCATTTCCTTAAAAAAATTGTATTTAGTTATTTTACTATTATACCAAAATAAAGAATGATGGTTATTGAAAATGAGATTTAAATAACTTAATATCAACCATATATGATTGTGATATTGTTATAAATTAATTTAGCCACAAATAAATATTTTAAAACTCTAAATTTAATTTGGACATGAGGTGTCCATTTTGCAAATAGTCAATATTTCAAAAAAAAAAATTTGAAAAGTATTCAAAACATACCCACAAATGTTCTAAAGAAAAGATATGTTTTTTTTACAAAATTATAGAAACTAATTTGAGGTTATTTGGATTCATAATTTAAAAGTTATTTAAAAATCCAGAAAACAAAAAAAGGAAAAGAACAAAAAAAAAAGGAAGGAAAAGCTAACTTGGCTGAAGCCCTGCATCTATCGCGCGCGCGCGAGCAACACATAACGGCCTAGCACGAGCCTACAACGGCCTCTCTCTCCCATTCTCTCACTGACAGGTGGGGCGCACCTGTCAGAAGACCTTCTCCTTCAACCTCTCGCATGGAAATCACTCCTTAGCCGCCGGTGATCTCCTTCCTTCTATTCGCGCCGTGAAGATCGCGTTGTGCTTCCCTCGGTCCCTATATAAATCCCATCTCCGCCGCCTCCTCCCCCCCCCCCCCCCCCCGAAAACCCTAGCCCAATCGTCGTCGGGCTGCTCGATTAGGAGCCGCCACCGCCGCCATTTCCGCCGCCCGTTTCTTCAATTTCCGGTGAACTCCATGGACCCCGAGTCCCCATTTATTTTTCTTTCTCCTTACCGCATTTGTGCGAAACTCCCTGACATATTTTGTCTAAATTTACCGCACCGGAGCGAGCAGTTCGTGCACACCTGAGGAGGACCGCCGCCGTGCGCATCTCCGGCGAGCGATTCGAAGAGAAGGGGAGCATGCCGAGCATAGCTACCTCGCCACCACCTTCGCCACGACCTCCTACACGCTCTGGTGAGTCCCATTCGTCCCGGGGCACCGTGTAACGTAAGGAACGCCGCGACGCCGCCGTCGACATCGTCTCCGTCGAGGTCTCCGGTGACCTAGAACCGCCACCCTTTGGTCAACGCACCAGATCCGTCCGATCTCATATCGACGACCTAGAATAGATCTCCTTCCGAACCGGTATCGGAAAATAAGAAGTGGCCACATCAGATCCGCGTCAGCGCCCACTCAGATCCCAATCAGCACCCAGTCAACAGATCTAGCACTTTTGTAGAAAAGCCCCTGCATACTCAAACCCCCATTACTTTTTACTCACACATCCAAATTAGACAAATTTTGTATATTTGGAAAGCCCTTGACATGTAAAATATTTTAGATCTGTTAAAATTCAATTTTGGCTTATTTTAAATTGTTCAAATTCGAAATGGAGGATTTGTGTATATTTGTTATAACTTTAAATCTATAATTTCAATAATTGTAAATAAAATTGTTTTAGAAACTTTGGAATATTTGTAATTTGATGCCTCTTTATAAAATATTTTTTAGTATTTTTTGATGATTTAATAGTTATATGTTTAGTTTGAATAGTTTGAATAATTTTGACATAACTCTTGATAGAAAAATCATTTTTGAGTAAATCCAATTGCTATAAATTTAATTAAATCCCCTCTGTCTATTAACACCATTTATAAAAAAAATTTATAAAAATTTAATCACAGAAAACTTTGATCTTGAACTTACCCTTTTATTTTATTTTCCTATAATAGAAATTAATTAAATTGCAATTATAGCTTTATGCATACTTTATGAATATCACAAAATTAGTATGATGTTTCTTGTGATTAAAAATTGCATTTCATGCATAGCATATTTTATTTGGTAGTTATACTTCCCAAAGGAAAACTCCTCATTATTTTCTCTAAGTTAGGATTATTTTCAACTTAGTATTTTGGTCAAGTACTATGCACTTAGACACTTAGGATTTTCAACATGGAGCTAGAAGACCAATGATGGACTCAGCCATGAAAACAAGACTACAGAAGTATCTCCTAGGAGTAGAAACACTTAGAAGGAAAAATAAGAAGCTCATGAAGACCAACCAACAATATTTTCTAAGTCTTGCTTCCTCTCTCTCTCTTTTCTCCCTTCTTCTCTTAGACCTCTGGATGACTAAGTTATATTCAAGACCTACCTGGAGGCTATCAACACCATCAAGTCTTCAAAGCCATCAAGTCTACAAAATTGCAATGAAGTCATCACATCAAGAAGAAAAGGAAGCACGGAGAAGATTCTACATCTTTCTTTCTATCTTTTCCTTCTTTCCTAATCTTGTCTATCACTTTAGACTTAAACAATTTTTGAACCTCATATTATCATCTTTGAAGTTTGTTGGATCCTAGCGGCATAGTGAGATGAAGCAGCCTGGAGACTAACCTTACATGTCCACGTACATGAGACCTATTCCACAACTTAAGTGGCTGACCGGGTGTGTGTCTCTCTCAATATAGTGAATATCCAATCTACAAAGAGTTGTAATTAATTGTTGATCACCTTGAAGACTAGACTTAGTATTTTCTCTAAGTATTTTGTACATCATGACTAAGTCATTTAGAGTGCTTATTCAAGATGATTTATAGCAAAGTATTTTGTCCAACTTATGACCTTAGTCCTTATTAATTTTTGACCAACCTATTTGCCTTGCATTAATTTAAAAGATTCTTCATGGCATGGCATGCATCTCTAGTCCTTAGAATTTTTTTACAAATCATGCATAAACATATTTTTCCTTAGAAGTTTTATAAAACTTGTTTGTTCATTATGAAAGTGTTTGTATGCGATGTGATGTTGTGTGTTGTGTTGATTGTTGTATTGTTGTTTGTCTATACTGTTAGATTGAACGGAGAGCTCCGAGTTACGTTTGAAAAGAGTTTGTGAGCAAAGACATCATCCAAAGGCAAGTGGCACACCTCATAAACTTCCTACTATTATCTATATGCATTACTTAGTGTATTTTTATATAAGCATGTGTAAGATAGTATTGCTATGCTAAACCTGTGTAGAAATTCCTTACTCCTGTGTCTAAGTTCCTATGAAATACTTAGTAGAATTATTTGATGCTATACAAATGTTGTTTTTGTGAAAATCTAAATTCTACTATGTTAAGAAAGAACCTCCTGGGTGGATTGGTTGTATGGAGTAGAGTTGAGTGGCTACTCAGGCCCATGTCTATGGTTCCTGGAGTACGTGCACTTGTGGATGGCCACCCAGGGAACATAGGAATCTAAAGAACTCCGAGTGACGATTGCTTCCAGTGCAGCCATTGCCATAGGGGCTCTGGCTTGATCAACTAAGTTGCATGGACTCGCCCCGGCTTGACAAGCAGATGTAAAGGGTGTTAGGTGGAACGGGTCAAGCCAGAGTGGGAGGGAAAATGCTTCTGAAAGATCTCATCTCATTATTCTCGTTTTCCTTATCATTATTAGTGTGTAAAGGATAGTTTGGGTTGAATGGGTACAATGGTGAACGTGCACAACCTCTGAAGAGTGTAAAACTAAGTACTTAGCCGTGTCCCCGGTACGGACAATTTGAGCAGCTGATCACGGACGTTAATGGAGGATTCCACCATTCCAACTTCAATAATAAAACTTGATGGGTGAACAAGGGTAGAATGAGACGGTGGTTTTCATGTCACGAATGTCTCGAGTAGAAGAAAAGTGTTTTCCAAAGAGTTAGGAAAAATTGGCTTTATGCAAAATAGACTTGAACTCCACCAGCCAAATATGCATTTAGGATATTAGAGTTTTTCCACTAAGTGTCCACCAGAGTGTCACTTGCCAGACTGCATTTTTATGGAATCTGACCCACGTTGTTGCAATATTTTTCTTATTGCAGATTGACCAGATGACGAGTGAGGTTTCGTTTAAAGGTTTCGAGTCTGCAACCAACATGTTTTCGCCTGTGCCAACATGAAGATGATGGAGACTCACTGCTATTTAGTTCCGCTGTTTACTCTTTTAGTGCTAGCTTTATGCTATGCAAGTTGTAAAGACTATATTTTCCAAGTCTGAATCATCGATGTAATAAATTGATACTTTGTTGTGATATTACATCGTAAACTGTGTGTGCAAACGAATCGATCCAGCGATTTGCGCTATACACAGGTACCTTGCCATATTTTAATTGCAGGTACGCTACAATGAATGAACAAATCCCGCTCTTGATCCATATGTCTCAACATACTCTTTCGGGATACCCAAGATGGACACCGTTATTGTCATGCTATATAAGACACAACGTTCGATGATCTCAAATCACCCCTATGAAGTAGGAATAAGTACGGTCTCACGGTCTAAGTATTAAGCTATCATATTCATTTCTATTGCAAATGACAAACATCGTAATATGATCTTATTGCAATACTTTGCGTATGTCCATCACCTTATTCTACTAATAAGATGACCCGATAGTCAACCAACATCATTGTCCATGATCAGGAATCTCGATCATCTGTTGCCCAATGGACTAGTTAGATAGCGGCTTAATTGGGACTATGGTTGTCTATCTATTACACGTGTATTAATAATTCCGATTAACACAGTTATAGCATAATACAAAAACATATTATAAACTTATGAGATAATGTGATAAATACTATATATTTATTTGCCTCTAGGGCATACCTCCTTCAGTCTCCCACTTGCATTAGAGTACAAATAAACCAGCTGCATTTCACTCCATCATAACCCCTTATCAAATAAGCGTTATATTATAATGCTTGCTTGTGGAAGAGTGTTACTTTAACAATCTGTATAATACATAATTGTATGTTCTTTGAGATTCAATGATATCAACTTGTTTGATATTATCATGTTATTTAATAACATATATATAAATACCGTAACTTAAGTGAGACTTTTGTTTCCCAGCACTTACTCTGATTCTGTCAACCAGACAATTGCTTTGCAAACACACTTAGTCACAGAGAGCTCTTTGTAACAATTACAACCTCGCGACTGTTCTTCTTCTATGTAAAAGATTACAAACATACTTTCATAGCTATGTAAAAGACTTGACATTATAATGTCAATCCAATGTCTAATACATTTCTACTTCCAGTAAATTCTAAATTTACTTTTATGATTATTCTTGTTCTAAGAACATTGGTCACATTTTATCTAGCACATAATATGGTTCCTATATGATGTCTAATATCACAGAATAGACCAACATATCTAACGACACTATTAATGTGTATCATTACACTTATTGATTAATTGGATTTCCAAGGACCACTCCTTTGATTCTATTCTGACTCTTCAGAATTAATCCAAAACAACTCGACTATCCATTTAAAGTTCATGTTCTATTCCAAAATAGACACTATCTGTTAAATAGTTTCACTACTTCAGCTTTCATAAATAATTTTAATGGTACTATTCACGATATGTCATTTGCATATGATAAATTCAACTCCACTCAAATTATGTCATCTACATATTTGAGTACCTGAGCTCCCACTCAAATTATGTCATCTACATATATGGGTATTCTAAGCTCCCACTCAAAAATATGTCTCTTACATATTACAACGGAGTAAAATAATTTGACTCCCACTTAAATTCATAATTTATTTCGACATTTTGGTCAAACCAAAAACATTGATGATTTATCAATTTGATTTTAATACGATCTTTAGTATTCTACTAATACATATCCCACAGACTTTAAGCATGTCTACATTTATGTAGTCAACAAAATTTGATTTTGTTCAAGACACCTTTCTTGACACAACATGCTTCTTGTCTTTCTTATAGTTGCATTTCTCTCATATAACACTTTATATGATGATTAAGTAACCTTATTCTTCTAAAAAGATTTATAGTAACATTTACTATTTTAATCCCTTTTAAATGTAACTTGGATTTTAAGACTCAAAAGCCTTTTATTCATATTCTGATATTTCTTCAACTTTCTTTGTATTCATAAGGTGCACCTTGTTCTGTTAACAAGATCTTAAATACTTTATATCAAGCTGTGACCTGACAGCAAATATTATAGTAACACCTTATTAAAAGCTTCATATATGAAAATATTATGATCTCTTTGAAGGTGCTAACAGAAACCGATTTTCTAATTTCCTCCACTTTTATCATTCAAAATTTCACTAGTAGACATATTCTTCTTGGAACCTATTCCAATATTCTACCTTCATGAAATCAGGCCTGATACCTTATTTCAAGCTTCTACTTTTATTACATCAATCATAATTTGAAAATCATATTTTCCTTGGAAATACACAAACAACAGTACGAGTTTTGCTTTTGTTGATATTTGGAATATACTCTCATCTCAATGTGAGCATTCTACAAAGAACTATTCATGTATATTTTGTATTATCGTATAATCATCTATACCACGACACTCACTATCGATCACACGAATTATCGTTGAAAATATCTATCTTCTAAAGTGAACATCGACAATAATGTTTCGAACATATTAAGAGATTCTAAGATATATTCTAAAAGACCACAGTTTATCTAAAATAGAGTATGATTATAATATTTCACATATCACTATATCTGATATTATAATTTTGTGAAATGAAGTTCCACAAGTCTTTTGTGTTGAAACCATAATTTCAAAAAATTGTCCTGTTTGATCAAATCTTGCAAATACAATATTGATACGTATCCATAATTTCTTATTTTCCATGCTATGTTATATCATGTTATTACATGTTTTATATAGTTTTATATAGTTTTATGCATTTTGTGGGACTAACCTATTAACAAGATGCCACAGTGCCAGTTCCCTGTTTTCTGTTGTTTTTGGTTTCAGAAAAGTACTTAAGGAAATATTCGCCAAATTGGAAATAAAACAACCTGGAATTATTTTTGGAATATTTGCGTCACGAGGAACCGAAGACGAGACGAAGAGGGGCCGCGAGGCGCCCACACACCCTCGTGGCGCGGGCCCAAGATTGGTCGCGCCAAGAGGCGATGTGGAGCCCTCGTGCGCCCACCGACCTTGCTCTTTCGCCCATAAATAGCCCCTTGACCTAAAAACATCGCACGATTAATCACTTTTTCCTCCACGGGTCCAGAGCGCCACCGCCATCGAAGACAAGATTCAGGGGACAAAACTCTCTGTTCCGGCACCCTGCCGGGACGGGGAATAGCCCCCGGAGCCATCTCAACCGACTCACCCGCCATCTCCATCACCGTTGCTGGCTCCTATGATGAGGAGTGAGTAGTTCTCCCCCGGGGCTGCGGGACCTACGGTAGCCATGTGGTTTATCTCTCTCTCCCTTGATGTGATATTTTATGTGATCATGAGCTTTATAATCTAGTTGAATATGTGATGTTACTCTTTATCTATTATGCACTCTAGAGGTTATTTTAATATGAACTCCAGGGTTATTCACGTGTGTAACGGTGACAGTGTGTGCACCGTGTGTGATTCCCTTTATGACATTGTTGGTGTTAGTTTACTCTGACTTTGAGGGTGCTCTTGTAGCCCTACACAATGAATGGTGTTTGTTATCCAACATGAGGGTGTTCGAGAGTAGTGTTTATTTATTTAACTTTGATGTCATTGTTGAGAATTTCCACTGGTGAAAGTAGGATCCCTAGGCCATGTTTCTAAGCATTAAAACACTGTTTCCAACAAGTTCTGCTACATGTTTGCTTGCTGCCATTTATATTATAGATTGCAATTACTACTTATAATCATCAATATTACTTATATTTCACTATCTATTCGCATAACTAGTGCACCTATACATATGACAAGTGTATTGGGTGTGTTGGGGACTCAATAGACTTCTAGTATCTTAATTGCAGGGTTGCTTGAGAGGGTTATCTTTGACCTCTACCTCCCTGAGTTCGATATACCTTGGGTGATCCACTAGGGGAAAACTTGTTGTTGTTCTACAAACCTCTTCTCTTGGAGGCCCAACAATATCTACAAGAATAGAAGCGTGCGTAGACATCAAGCTATTTTCTGGTGCTGTTGCCGGGGAGGTGAGCGCTTCAATGTATCTCTTTTAGATTCTGCAGTTATTACTTTTTGTTTCTTTTTTTATTTTCACTAGTTAGGCTAATGGAAAACAACAATAAATTAGAGATCTTTATGAAATTTATATTGCATTAGGACATGATACTTTTGAAGCAAAAATTAAAAAACATATGGAAGTTTGTTTGCATAATAGGGGTAGAAATGTTATTAGTATAAATTCTTTGGACACCATTATTGCTAAGGCCGTGGAAAAGTCTAAGCTTGGGGAAGCTAGTTTAAACAAAAATAATCTTTTTTGCTCCTCGACTTTGGAGGAATTATTTTGCCTTGATAATGTTGTGCCTCCAATATGTGATAATTCTTATGATGCTTGTGATATTCTAAAAACACCTGAAGAAATAGTGCCATTTAAAATACCTATGAAAATTGTTGAACGTGTTATGAATAACCGCTATGTAGGGGGGTGGAACTGTCCATCCTGGTGATCATTTGCTATTTTTACATGAATTATGAAAGTTTTTCAAGTGTGCGTATTTCAATGGACAAAGTTAAGAAGAAATTATTTTCTATATCACTTGGTGGAAGAGCTGCGAGTTAGTATAAATTGTTGAAGTATAGTCACTCTCTTGGATGTGAGGAGGTTGTATCTCTCTTTTATTTTAAATTTTATCCTCCAAGTCAGATTCACAAAGATCGCAAGTCTATATATAATTTCTGGCCTCTTGAAGTAGAAAGCATTGCTCAAGCTTGCGGATGGCTGAAACATTAATACTCAAATGTCCTAGCCATGAGCTTCCTGATAATATAATTGTTAATAATTTTTAAGCAAGGCTTTCAGGACATTGTAAGGATTATCTAGATACCTGTTTGGAGGGCTCTTTTACAAGTAAGAAGGTTGAAGCTAGATGGGATCTCCGTGAAACAATTCGAAACAATGTTGAAGATTGGGAGAATGACAAAGGTAAAGAATCAGGTATAAACTATGAATATGATTGCATTAAGTCTTATGTTGAAATTGTTGGTTTTCAAGAGCTAAGTTCTAAATATGGTGTTGATTCTCATATTATTGTTTACTATTTTAGAACCTTTTCTTCTCATATTAATGTTCCTAAAGAAAATTGGGACGTGTATCATGAACCTTTCAAAGACGGGTTAATTGGTTCTGTGCCATACCGAGCTGAGTTTTATCGGTATGTGCCCTACCCACGCTATTTCTCTGTTATGTGCCATGGTTTGCTCGCATATCGCCCAAACGCTCGGTTCCCTCTGGTCAACCTCCTTTGACCCGCACTTGGCCTGACTGGTGGGGTCGGCCTGGCGTGGCTTGGTTCGGCTCGGGCTGACTGGAGTAGTACGTCATCCTCCTCCAAGTGGGACCGCTCAAGTGGGGACACGAAGGGACGAGTCTGACGCCCAGGTTGGGTATCTCCGCCCCAATTAACACCGAATTAACTGAATTAGCATTGTATTAACATTGAATTAACTGGATTAACATTAACGTAACTGATAATTTATTGATTGGTACGTCATTGTTTAGTGAAACTGCTACTACTAATTGAAACTCGATTTATAATAGGATTCATAACAAGATATGATAGCTGAAACTCGATTTATAACTCGAATTGAAACTGCTACCACTAATTTAAACTCGATTATATTAGGATTATATTAACAATTACAAAAGATTAGCAATGCATGCAACACTGCTACTACGCCGGCAGCGGCCTAATACTACTACTAATCAGTAGCAGTGCAACTAATGCACTGCTACTGCTACTACGACGATCGTCGGGCGCGGCTCCTACGCGCGCTGCCTCTTGGGCGGCGGTCCGTCATCGTCGGAGGAGTCGTCCTCCTCCTCTGCTTCCTCGTCGACCTCCTCCTCCTCCTCCATGTCCTTGTCCTCGTTGTCGTCGTCGTCTTTCTCCTCCTCGTCGCCCTTGTTCAACTCCGGGTCCGAGTCCTCCTCCTCGGTCCCGTGGTGATCGTCGTCGTCGCTGGAGTCGGGGTCGGACCCCTCGCCGTCACCGCCGCTCTGGTCGGCGTCAGACCCCTCGCCGTCGTTGTCAGTGCCGGAGGGCCGCCGTTCCCGTGGCCGTGGCCCTCCTCCCACCACTTGATCGGGCTGCCCGCCCCGTCGGAGTCGCTCGGGATGGCTGGATTCTGCCACCAAGGCTCGTCGTCCGTCATCGTCGGAGGAGTCGTCCTCCTCCTCTGCTTCCTCGTCGACCTCCTCCTCCTCCTCCATGTCCTTGTCCTTGTTGTCGTCGTCGTCTTTCTCCTCCTCGTCGCCCTTGTTCAACTCCGGGTCCGAGTCCTCCTCCTCGGTCCCGTGGTGATCGTCGTCGTCGTCGCTGGAGTCGGGGTCGGACCCCTCGCCGTCACCGCCGCTCTGGTCGGCGTCAGACCCCTCGCCGTCGTTGTCAGCGCCGGAGGGCCGCCGTTCCCGTGGCCGTGGCCCTCCTCCCACCACTTGATCGGGCTGCCCGCCCCGTCGGAGTCGCTCGGGATGGCTGGATTCTGCCACCAAGGCTCGTCGTCCGACGACAATGTTGTTGGAGAGAAGTGGTGGTTGGGGTTTTCCACAGAGAAGAGAGAAGAGCGAGTGAACGACAATGCCAATGCGCATTGGGGTTTTTATTAGTGAAGTGATAACTGCTCGTGATGAATTCACTACCGTCGGCGTGTAAATCGATAACCGCGCTTGGGCACTGAACATGCGCATCTCTTGGTTTTCTTGCCAACGACAGTGTAAACATGACAACGGGATTTTATTCGCAATGATGGCATCGTGTGACCGCGCTTCACGTCAAGTCGAAGTGACATGCATGTAAATGTTTACCACGTCGTCTGGTGCCCCTATACGTGTCGAGTACAACTGTCGAACAGTTGATGCGCGTCGTCGTTCTGGTCAAATTTACTGCAGTTGGAGACGAGACGTTGTGAGACATCTACACGTATTAGAAGCATTTGTTGCACGAACTAGACAAGTATCGGTGCATCTGTGTCAACACAGCAAGCACAATATAGACACGAACTGGACAGGTGCGCTCTGTGTAGTTACGCGATCTGAACGTGTGTAGACCTTATTTATCAATTTGAATCGTTTGAATATTTGTTATTGTACTTTTCTCGAACACCTTAAGTGCACAATCTAGACGCTCTCAGAGCGTGCCCGGCGTGCTCTGGGCGCGAACAGGCAAACATTTGTGTAACATTTGTGCGCAAACTGGGACTAGACCATTCTTAGTCACTCCTAAATGATACTTTCGTGAGTATTTTGAAATTATTATGTTGCAATTCTCATTTGCACATTTGAGATATGATATATCACATGGGATCCTCGCCCTTCTCATTGGAATGTATGTAGACCATGTTTTTCAACATGAGTCGTTAGTATATGACATATTAAAACTATTAGTATATGACATATTAAGACTATGTGCGTCGGTTTTTCATTTTTTCGATAATTTTTAATTTATTATGGTTATTTGAAATTCGGTCAAAATTTAAACAAATTAAAACATGAAAATGAAAAACTAAGCATGGGTCCTTCTTAGTCACTCCAAAACAAAACTTTTGTGAGGTTTTTGAAAATTTCATATTGCAATTCAAAAACCACTTCTCTCCAACCTTAGACCTCATTGTTTGAGTTATGCAATATCACATGATCTCCATGCCATTCTCATTTCAAATGTATGTAGACCATGTTTTCCAACTTGAGTCGTTAGTATATGACATAATACGACTATATGCGCAGGATTTTCCTTTTTTTGACATTTGTTTGAATATTTGAAGCTCATTTCAAATTTCGATCAAACTACATCCGTCTGATTTCCTCTAGAATGAATATGCAGCCATCCGATTTCCTCCAGAAGGAATCTGCATGCGGTCCACAAGAAGCTCGTTCTGCAATCTGATTGTACGCGCGCGAAGGACAAGGGCTGTACACCCACTGACGAGTGCAACGGGGATTTTGGGCTCGCCCACCCCCATTTTGGCGCACCAAATGCGGATTTTGGCGGTTACCTGTCGTAACCAAGTGAGACCAAATGAATCCATTTCTAAGCAAAAAATGGTGGAGTCGCCTGAAAAATGTGTTTCAAATGAGCTCCAAAGGTAGGGTAAACGACCTCATTTCTAAGCAAAAAATAGTGGAGTCGCCGCAAAAATGTGTTTCAAATGAGCTCCAAAGGTAGGGTAAACGGCCTCATTTCTAAGCAAAAAATGGTCGAGTCGCCGCAAAAATGTGTTTCAAATGAGCTCCAAAGGTAGGTTAAACGGCCTCATTTCTAAGCAAAAATGGTGGACTCGCCGCAAAAATGTGTTTCAAATGAGCTCCAAAGGTAGGGTAAACGGCCTCATTTCTAAGAAAAAATGGTGGACTCGCTGAAAAATGTGTTTCAAATGAGCTCCAAAGGTAGAGTAAACGGCCTCATTTCTAAGAAAAAATGGTGGACTCACTGAAAAATGTGTTTCAAATGAGCTCCAAAGGTAGGGTAAACGGCCTCATTTCTAAGCAAAAATGGTGGAGTCGCTGCAAAATGTGTTTCAAATGAGCTCCAAAGGTAGGGTAAACGGCCTCATTTCTAAGCAAAAATGGTGGACTCGCTGAAAAATGAGTTTCAAATGACCTCCAAAGGTAGGGTAAGCGGCCTCATTACTAAGCCAAGGCCATTGCCCTTAATAAAGCAACTAATAACTAAAATGTACTACCAATCATCCTCGTCATCGGAAACCTCCACCATCTCGGCCTTGCCCTTGCCCTTGACCTTGCCATTGGCATCCACTTCTTCTGAGGCGTTCATGTTCGACGCCAACCACATGTCCTCCTTCTTCCCCTGGCTCTTCGAGTAGATCTTGAGCCGTTGCTGCTCGGGGGCGGAATGCTTGGCAAGGTCCATGGCTTTCTGGTCGGCCATGGCCTAGGACAAACCCGGGTCCAGCACCTCAGTCACCTCCTCATTCGAGGCCATGGTCCAGTGCATACCCTGGTTGTCCTTGTCGTCCTCGTCGGACAGATAAATGAAGGTAATGGAATCGGGCGCAATGGCCCTGCCCCTGCCGCTGCCCCTTGGACTTGGAGACTCCCCGTCCCATGCCGCTTCCCTCGCTCGCCACCTGCTCGAGCTTGGAGGAGTACGCGCACGCCCACACCCAGGCCCACGCCTACGCCCACGCCTACGCCTACTCCACATGCCACTTCCCTCGCTCGCCTCAAGACACCAAGGATAGGGGACGTGGCGGCGGCGCCGGTTCGAGCTGGAAGTGGATCTTCCATCCCCACGAGCCATGGAGAGATAAGGGACTGGGCGAAGGTGTCTAGGAGAGGAAGAGGGGATTTGTGAGCGCAACGGGCAAGGAGATGGCTCCTTTTAATGCCATCTGCGGTCTCTGGACGGCGTCGCGGTCTTGAAGGCAGTCACGGCAACCGAACATTAAGTCGGCTCCAGACTGCTCAGCTTGGAGCAGGACAGAGTAAGCAAGAGAGACGTGAGGACGGCGGAGCAGATGCGCGTCCGGGCCGTCAGTGTAGGCGGAGAGGTAGCTTTTTGCCGGCCAGGGGGGCACGCCATTGAAGGCGCGGCCATTGAAGGCGCGGCGAGCACAGACATGGACGTGCACGTACGGCTCCATGCATGCTCTCCGCCGCCGCTGGCCCCACTTGCATGCATGCATGCTCTAAGGTCAAAGGCACGACCCCACTAGCCGACCCCACGAAATTCTGGTCGAGCCGCACCAGGCCGACCACACCTGTTAAAGTAGGTTGACCAGAGGGAAACGAGTGTTTGGGCGATATGAGAGCAAACCAGGACACATACCGGAGAAACAACGCGGGTATGGCACAAACCAATAAAACTCATCGAACTATTGCACATAACCAATTGACCCTTCAAAGACACTTGCATGGAAAATGAAATTGTTGTTAATGATTGCAATAAACATGCTCAAACTTCTGATAATACTATTTCTTATAAGAATGTTTATTTTTGTGGAATGCATAGACCTTGTGGAATTAATCAAATTGAAGATGAATATTGTATCCATCATAGGAATGAAAGTACTAGAGGTTGGTATAAAGTTTTAAGAGATCTTGGTAACATGATTTGTGCCACCTATCCTTTTATTTGTGAACTTTGCTATGAAAAAGCAAAGTCAATCAATGCACATATTCAGGGGAGCCCCTCTATGTTTTGCAAATCGCTATAACTAATCATTGTGTTGTCATCAAACACCAAAAAGGGGGAGATTGAAAGGACATGCCCTATCCTAATCCTATTTGGATGTTTGTTAACAACACAATGAGAGTACTAATAGTATGCAAAAGCATTGCATGGATAATTGAGTTGATACACCATATACATTGGATCATCATATCGTCAAGCATGGAGGCGTGAAGACTTAATCTTCTAGGTTATTTTACATTTGGTAGATTCATCCATAGAAAAGGTTTGTGGGGATTTGATTCTTCTAACACGATGCACAAACCATATATGCACACACCAGCCATCCTAAACCTAGCCTCAGTGTTAGTTATGCCAATCGGTAGTACCGGCCAGCCAATACCGGTAGTACCGATTAGCACAATCAGCACTAACTACCTTCTGGCATTTTCCCTTAGTTTCCTGGTACCTAACCGGTTGTACCGATCGGGGACTCAATCGGTAGTACCGGCGCATACGCCGGTAGTACCGACTAGCCTCTGCTCGGCACCGAAAACTCCTGCCACTTCTACTTAGTTACCCGGTACCCCTCCGGTAGTACCGACTGGCCGGTAGTACCGATTCCCAATCGGTAGTACCGAATGGCACGAATTATGTGACCAACGGCCACTTATTGGTGAGGGGTATAAAAGGGGGCCATCTTCCCCATTCAGCTTAAGCTTGCTCTTTCTCTCCACCATTGTTGAAAAAGCTTCAAACTCATAGATCTCCCACTCCTTTGTTCAGAATACCTTGATACTTTGAGGAGTGCCTGAGGAGACCTAGATCTACACTTCCACCGAAGGAATTTCAAATCCCCCCACCTAATCTTTGGTTCTTGCTACTCTTGTGTTCATTGGAACTCAAGACGGAAGTACTGGTCTTCGTGGCTTGGTGAGCTACGGGGACAAGCCAAGAGCCTCCAATTAAGTTGGGGATGCGTGCCTTGGCTTTGTGTTCTTCGCGGATTTGGGATTCGAGAAGATTTGGTGAGAGCCTCCAATTTGGTTGTGGAGTGTGCCTCATCCTTGTAAAGGTTTTGTTGCCGACCTCAAGGGCATACTATAGTGGCTCGTGGTCATCCTCATTGGAGGAGGAACTCGAGGGAGAATACGGTGGCCTTCATGCTTTTGGGGATCACTTGTGACTCCACACCGCTCCAACGGACATGTAGCTTCCCTTGGGAAGGGAACTTCGGGATACATCTCCGAGTCATCGTGTGGTTATCCTTACACCTACCTTTACTTGTTTACTAGCTTATTCTCTTGCTAATCATCTATTGCTAGTTGTATCTTTGTCATCATATAGGATTGTTCATCTAGTTGCACATCTAGAGAACTTATATTTGAGCAATACCTTAATTGTAAGAAAAGAAAATAAAATTTGTAGTTGCCTATTCACCCCCCCCCCCTCTAGACAACCTACTCGGTCCTTTCAATTGGTATCAGAGCAAGGTCTCTTTGTTATAGGCTTCACCGCCTAGAAGAGAAGGATGTCTCAAGGGGATGTAGGTGAAACACCTAAACTAGATGAATTTGGTAATCCAATTATTGAAGAAGTTCCCGATGTTGTGGATGATGCTCCAGTTACAATGAAGGCCATCCAAGCCTTGTTAAAAGGCATGAAGGCCGACATTGTAAACGAAGTGCTTTCTAAAACATCTACCAACAATGCCTCCTCATCAACTAGTGAAACCAAGAGTCCTCTTGTTGATATGGAGGACAAAGAGGGTACACCACCTAAAATGGTTAAAAACAATATGGTTCCCCCACCATCTAGCTATCTCACTCAAAATGCACCCACTTATCCCCACATAACCCACATGAGTTCTCCGCCTCCTATTCTTGATAGTGTTTGTTATATCTCTTGGCGGAAAACTATGGATTCTTATTTTCGCAACTCATCTATGCACCTATGGAGGATAGTGGTCAATGGCTTCAACCCCGTTGATCCCAACAACTTGACCAAGCAAGAAGAGATTGATGAGCAACTTGATGCGACGACACACTTCATGCTTGGAAGGGCAATGACCGCGGATGATGAAGATGAAGTCCGTGCCTTTCCAACCACCAACGCCGCATGGGAATATCTTGACAACTTGTATGAAGGAAATGAAAGCCTCCGTCGATCCAAGAAAGCCATTCTCCAACATCAAATGGATGAGTTTGTCATGAGGATGATGAGTCCCCGTACGATATGTTTCGAAGACTCACCAAACTTACCGTGTCCATGAGGGACAATGGCTTCCGTTACTGTGATGAAGATTGGGTCAAGTCCAAGTTCTTGAAAGTTATTCTACCATACAATGAGAACATGGTGATGACAATTCACTCAAGGGTGGATTATGCAACAATGACACCCAATGATATTCTATCTCAATTTCTCACTCATGACACATTGAAGGCTACGTCCAAAAGCCAATGGAATCAACGCCATGTTGCCAAGAATCTTGCTTTGAAGGCCCTTGTGAAAGAGTCCAAGCATGACGAGTGTGGGAGTGTAGAAAGTGAAGAAGATTTAAAGGGAGCACTAAATGAATGCTTGGCTCTTGCAGTCACAAAGTTTTGGAACAAACGAAACGTCAAGAGCGCTACCCCAAGGGCTTCCACTTCTGAAAAGAAAAGAACTTGCTTCAATTGTGGAAGAAGCAATCATTTTGTGGTGGATTTCCCCTTTGAGAGAAGAGAAGACCATGGAGGACAACTCATCTTGAAGAAGAACAAGTCTCCCTCCAAGCCCAAGAACTACATCACTCGAGCTCCTCAAAAGGCCTTCGTGGCCTCCACAAAAGAAGAGTATGAATCCGGTAGTGAGGCAGAAGATGATGACGACTCAAGCGAAGAAGTGGGGATGGTGGCCCGAGCAATAGGCCACCTTCGTCCATCATTGGCTCCGCTATTCTGTTCGCCCAACGACGATAAGATCTCCAAACCCATGTTCCTTATGGCACATGCGTCGAAGGTGAATTCCCCACCCAAAATTACTATCTCCTCTAAACGATCTCTTTTGGATTGTGTTGCGGATGTAGGGAATGACAAGATTGATAAGATCACTTTGTGGATTCTCTCCAAGGCAAAACCAAGAAAATGGTAGAAGCTCTCATGTATCAACTAGGAGAAGCTCATGCTCTCCTCGAAGAAAAGGAGGAAATAATTTGTGAACTCGAGGAGCATGCATGCAATCATGCTGAAAGAATTGGTGAACTTGAGAATCAAGTGGAAGAAGAGCAATTGCTCCGTGAGCAACTTGCGGAAATCCAAGTTTTGGATTTATCCAAGGCTAAGGAAACTCGTGAGCGATCCATAAGCATTGCTAGTGAGCTTAACATTAAAATGATGAGCTTAAAGAGAGTCAGTCTACACTCGTTGAGAGTTTTGAGCAACTAAGGGAGGCTCACAAAGCCACCCTTGGCGAACTCAACAAGCTCAAAGGGATGTATCACACTCTTCAAGCCTCATATCTTCTTAAATGCTATAAAGAACCTTCTCAAGATGAAAATGCTTGTGCAACTAATCCTTTATGTGTCAAAGCATGTCTTATTGAGGAAAACACTAGGTTGAAGGCCCAACTTAAAAAGGGTCTTGCCACTTGCATCCAAGGTGAAAAGAACCTTCTTGACTTCTTGAGCAATCAAAAGTAAATGGTTCGAAACGAAGGGATTGGCTTTAAATCTAAGCCCAAGACCAACATAAAGAAGAAGGTGTCTACTCCCCCTTCCAATGCTATTGCTTCTGTGAAGGGGGGGGGGGGGGGGGAGTCGGCTAAAAAGAAGGTGATCAACAAAGTTGTGGGTGGTGATGCTACTAGGAGCTTGCCCACCCATAATGACTATGCGGGGAAATACAATCCATCTTATATTCTTATGAAATCTGGAGATGGTAGTGTTTTTGATAAATATGTTGGTACCTCCTATGGAGATGATTATCACTATTCTATTTGGGTTCCAAAGACCCTTGTGACTAACAAAAGAGGACCCATCCAAAAATGGGTACCTAAGTCAAAGACTTGATCTCTTGTAGGGATATGCTTCCGGTGGCGCATCTTGGCTCATTGGTAGTGGATGCTCCACTCATATGACCGGAAGTGAAGAATTGGTGACGGATTTAATGTTTGATCTCCTCCATTACTCGCATGTCACCATTAGGAATAATGCAAAACTCAAGGTAAAGGGATATGGCAAAGTGGTGATCACTCCGAACTCTCCATTGAGAAGGTCATTCTTGTTGAATCCCTTACATATAATTTATTTTCCATAAGGCAACTCTGCAAGGTTGGCTACACTGTTATCTTTAACCTCTTCCACGTGATCGTCCTCTTCACAAGAACACTCAATGTAGCCTTTGTTGGATTTGTTGAAAACAACTTGTATGTGGTTGACTTCTCGAAGGAAACCACTCAAGTCGCGAATCTTCTAATGGCTAAGGCCGACATGGGGTGGCTTTGGCACCGTCGATTAGCCCATGTTGGTATGAGAAACTTGCATAATCTTTTGAAGGGAGAACACGTGGTAGGAATTACTAATGTGAATTTTTCCAAAGATCGTCCTTGTAGTTATTGCATTGCCGGAAAGATGCATGAAAAGAATCACCCCAAGAAGACCATCATCTCCACCAAGAAGCCCTTTGAGCTCCTTCACATGGACCTCTTTGGACATCCCACATATGATAGTCTTGGGCAAGAAATATTTTCTAGTTGTGGTTGATGACTACTCAAGATATTGTTGGACATTTTATATCAAGAAGAAGAGTGAAACTGAAGAGGTTTTCATCAACTTTGCAACCCAAGTCCAACGCCAATATGATACGAAGATAGTGACAATAAGAAGTGACAATGGGACGGAGTTCAAGAACTACACCATGGATGATTTCCTTAGTGGGGAGGGCATACGCCACCAATATTCCGCTGCATATACTCCTCAATAAAATGGTGTTGCCGAGAGGAAGAACCGCACTCTTATTGATATGGCAAGAACAATGATGGCCGAGTTCAACTCCCCATACAACTTTTGGGCCGAAGCCATCAACACCGCTTGCCACTCATCAAACTGGTTATTCTTTCGTCCTCTCATGCAAAAGACCCCATATGAACTCCTTACCGGTAACAAACCCAATGTTAACTACTTTCGTGTATTTGGATGCAAATGCCATGTGTACATTAAGGATTGCAAACTAGCTAAATTTGAATCTAGATCTTTTGTGGGCATATTTGTTGGGTACGCCGCAAACTCCCACGCTTATAGGGTCTACAACATATCCACCGGATGTGTTGAAGAATCTATGAATGTGGAGTTTGACGAGACTAATGGCTCCCAAGTGGGGCATATTGATTATGGTGTTGTAGGTGGTGATGCTCCTTCTCATGCCATAAAGACCATGGGCATAGGAGAATTCATTCCTATTGAGGAACCAAGAGGACCACAAGATGAAAGGAACAAGCTCCACTCAAGTCGAGTATCATACCTCCATTAGCAATCAACAAGCCACCCAAGAACAAGTCTTACAAACTCAAGAACAAGAACATGGTCAAGATACACTGAACTCAAGTGGCGATCAAGAATATCATGAACCCACTACTCCAAGAACTCCATATATGGGTGATCATGATCAAGAGCAGGGAAATGATGAAGATACATGTCATGACGAAACAGTCCAACAAACTATGCAACGTCGAGTCATTCGGCATGCTTCAAGATTGGATCGCCATGATCACTTCAAAGAAAATATCCTTGGGAGTGTACGGAGAAATGTGTCCACACGTAATCAATTAGCTAACTTTTGTGGTCATGTTGCTTTTTTGTCTAGTGTAGAACCTCTCAAGGTATATGAAACTCTTGAAGATATGGATTGGGTTGCGGCTATGCACGAAGAGTTAAACAACTTCAAGCGCAACCAAGTTTGGTCATTAGTGGAAAGACCCAAGGACACCAACCATAAAGTCATTGGAACTAAATGGATATTCAAAAACAAGCAAGACTCACTTGGTCAAGTCATTTGCAACAAAGCAAGACTCGTGGCACAAGGCTTCACCCAAATCAAAAGAGTCGACTACGGTGAAACTTATGCTCCCGTTGCTAGACTTGAATCTATTCGCTTATTAATTTCCTATGCATCCACTCATAAAATTAGTTTACATCAAATGGATGTCAAAAGTGCTTTTCTTAATGGCCCATTAAATAAATTGGTCTATGTTAAATAACCTCCGGGGTTCGAAGATTCTAAATTTCCAAATCACGTCTACTTACTCTTTAAGGCACTTTATGGCCTTAAACAAGCACCTCGTGCTTGGTATGATCATCTCAAGGAGTTCTTAGTAGACCGTGGTTTTGAAATTGGGGTAATCGATCCCACTCTCTTCACCAACAGAGTAGATGGAGAATTCTTTGTATGCCAAATATATGTCGATGATATTATCTTTGGATCAACTAGTAAAGATTTCACTGACCAATTTGCTAAGCTAATGACCAAGGAACTTGAGATGTCCATGATGGGCGAGTTGAAGTTCTTCCTAGGCTTTGAGATCCATCAATGGAAGGAAGGGACTTTTCTATGCCAAGCAAAATATGTGAAGGACATGCTCAAGAAGTTCGATATGGTTGATGCCAAGCCGGTAAAATTCCCCATGGATCAAAAGGCGGACATCCATCTGGATCCAAATGGTAAAGAGGTAGATCAAAAACTTTATCGTTCCATGATTGGATCTTTACTTTACCTTTGTGCATCTAGACCGGATATTATGTTTAGTGTGGGTATGTGTGCAAGATTCCAATCAAGTACAAGGGAGAGTCATGAAACCGCGGTTAAACGGATTTTAAGATACTTGATCGGAACTCATAACTATGGACTTTGGTATCCTAGTGGAACTACATTTGATCTCGTAGGCTACTCGGATGCGGATTGGGAGGGTTGCAAAATGGATAGGAAGTCAACTTCGGGTGGTTGCCAATTCCTTGGTAGGTCACTTGTGAGTTGGTCTTGAAAGAAGCAAAATTGTGTTGCCGCCTCCTCCACCGAAGCCGAATATATTGCCGCTGTAAGTTGTTGTGCACAACTATTATGGATGAGGCAAACTCTATAGGATTTGGGTGTCATTTGTGACAAAGTGCCTCTTTTATGTGATAATGAAAGTGCTATCAAAATTGCTCACAATCCGGTGCTCCATGGGAAGACCAAGCATATTGAGATTAGGTATCATTTCATTCGGGATCATGTTGAGAAAGGTGATATTGCTACCTCTTATGTCAACACCAAGCATCAACTAGCCGATATGTTCACGAAGCCTCTAGGTGAAGCAAGATTCAAGGAATTGAGAAGTGAGCTCAATGTGGTGGATATAAGTAATTGGACTTAATGGACATCATGCATACATATCCCTATTAGACATAGTTAAGGGGTTAGATGTAGGCATGCACATAGGGGGAGTGTAGCTCAATCCATGAGTCAACACATCCCCTATTATGCGCAAATAAACAAATCTTGCTATATAGTCACTCTTGTGACAAATGTGCTTCAAAAATTAGTTGTGATTTTGGACCCAAGATATATCTTCGCGGTCCCAAGTCATATACACTCATATAAGATGGCCTCGGCCATCGACCTTATCTTCTAGAGAAGTTGGTAATAGTGTCTTATTTTGAGATTATTTGCATTGTGTTTAATTAAGAGAAATTGCTTAGAGTTGGTTTTATTTGCTCTTATGTTGTATGCACAGTCACCTCACAGCAACGAGTATCTTATCCTAAGCCACTTTCCTCCTGAACCATGCTTAAATTCCATGCACAAGTCCAAACTTTCATAAAATTAAAATTGTGATATTATGGAACAACCGGTACTACCGATTTGTGTCCGGTACTACCGGATAAGGTGCTCAAACTAGTCAGTACGCAAATCGTTAATCAGTACTACCGATATGACTCGTTCGGTACTACCGGTCCTGCACGACCGGGTCGAACGCCTCTCTCTCCTCCTCATTATTTCCTCATCATCTCAACTCAAAAACTCTGTTGCTCCGCCCCCCCTCTCCGTGGATCTCCGGATTTGACAAGCCATTGTCAGATCTGCTCCGTGGGAAGGATTCCCCACGTCTTCCTCTCCCATGGCCTCCGGTACTTGCCCTTATTTTGCTCTCTCCAAGTTTCTCTTTGAGTTCTTAGAAGAGATCTAGGGCAAATCATTGGTAGCTCTGTAATGTCGGTTAAAATGGGTTAGGAAGTAGTCTAATGGTCAAATTTGCAACCCATAACACTTTTGTGTAAGCAGTTGGTTGATATCCATGAGTTTTGATGCGTCCTTGTTGAAGATCCGTCGAACTGCTCAGCGCCAGTACTACCGGCCGCGAATGGGCACTACCGATCCATCGGTACTACCGGACCTGGCCGGTACTACCGGACCTGGCCGGTACTACCGGATCTGGGGATTTTCAATTTTCTAATTACACCTAAGGGCTATTTTTTTCAAATGGACTTGTGCACTCATCTAGTTCCCTCTCCACCTATCTATATGCTGTTTCTCAGGTTCTAGCCGTGGAGGTGCGGGTTCAGAAAAAATAAAGGAAAAGCATGCGGCTATCTGCACCGCTGTTCACAAGAAACAAAGATATGCAGATGAGATTCAGGAAGAAGAACAAGTTACACCGGTTGAATCAATTGAGTCCGAGAGTGATGAGTTGGAGGATGAAGAAATATTGCCCGCCAAGACAACTCGGCGATGTCAAGGGAAGGCTCCGGCAAGAGCGCTCGTCCACCTCTTCTCGCCCATTCTCACAAATGAACTCCACGAAATAGACTTTATATCGTGAGGTCAATCCCTATGCTAAAAAAAGAGACCCACGTGTCTCCAACCCTCATTTATACACCAATGAGCAAGAAAGGGTATATAAGGAGTTGTACAAGCAAACCAACAAGAAGACCAAGGTTGTCCTCCAACACCACATCAATGTGCACCACATGAGGACCAAACACCCGGACTATTTTCGCGAGATCTTCGCCATGTGTGAAGAATTTGGTCTCCTCAACATCATGACTGTGCAGCAACCATACATTGAGTACAACATTCATCAGTTCTGTGCCACCGCTTACTTTGACAATGATCTTGCTCAGACAATCATATGGATGACCAAAGATGAGGTTCTTAAGGCTACTTGGCTTGAGTTCGCACAGCTATTGGGGTATCCAGACTATGGCTAAGGTAATCAGTGTGAGGCTCATGCTGAAAACTTCTGCAAGTCCCCGGGTGACATCACTAATATCACCATGCAAGGTGGGATTGCTGGGAAGACTGAATACCTTATTCCCTTTGAGATCTTGCACAGTATCTATCATGAGACCATTGCTCCTCGGGTTGGCAACATTGATCAAGTCCACGGGTACATGTTTGATCTTCTTGCCCTCTCCAAGAAATATCAATGCAAAGGGGTGAAGTTGGATGTCATGGAGTACATGTGTGAGGAACTGTGGGCTACCTTGGTTGGAAAAGGGTCCCCCTCTATGGTCCTTACATCATGAAGCTTATTTGCCACAAGTATGCCGAAGAGACGGGGCTGGATATCATGGAAGATGGGCTACCCATTGTTACTCATCTTCGCAAGCAACTTTTTATGAAGAAGCATATTCCCCCACATATGAGGAAAGCCCCTCCAACTGCAACCACTACTCCAACCGCACCCGCTAGTGCCCCTTGCCGACGTGCTCCAGTTGTTGCTTCTAGCTCCCACACTTCTCTGGTTGAAGAGCAATCATGGGTTGACAAGTTGAAGTTAAAGATGAAGAAAGTCTTCTGCATGTAGCTGTATGTCAAAGAACATTTATATGACTCTCATGTGTTTCACAAGAATGCTGCTATGCATCACCGTGCTATGATGGACAAGCTTGAGATCCCTCACTCTCCCACTCTGCCCTCAGATGATGTGATCACTCCTAAGGAGGACTGGATGAAGAAGCACTACCCTCTGACCACCTGGACTGATAGTGATGACGATGGTGCGGGTGGGTCTGGACATGCTGGAGCTGATGACACTATGGACCCCTTCCTTACCTCTCACTCCACGGGTGGTTTCTTTTAGGGATGCCTTAGCATCGCGCTTCTCCATTATTGGCATTTCGATGACAAAGGGGAAGAATGTGTTCTATTAGGATTATATCGAGGGATTTGCATGGGGGAACACAAGCTCGCTCTTGCTTTGATCTTCCATTGCTCGTGTTTCATCTTATTTGTCCATTTCTATGAACTCATTTTGGCATGGTGTGTGACATGCATGAACCTATTCGTTTAAGACTATGATGTGTCTGTAATAGACTTACTTAGCTACCTAATGTCTATCTTATGTCATATGGATATTACATCTTGTGTTATATATTCATCTAGTAGACATGTGTTTTTGTGAAATACAAGGAATGCTCTGTCCAAATGAATGTGTGCATCTTGCATTCAAAAGCAAAGTCAATCAATGCACATATTTAGGGGGAGCCTCTCTATGTTTTGCAAATCGTTATAACTAATCATTGTGTTGTCATCAAACACCAAAAAGGGGGAGATTGAAAGGACATGCCATATCCTAATCCTATTTTGATGTTTGTTAACAACACAATGAGAGTACTAATAGTATGCTAAAGCGTTGTAGGGATAATTGAGTTGATACACCATATACATTGGATCATCATATCGTCAAGCATGGAGGCGAGAAGACTTAATCTTCTAGGTTATTTTACATTTGGTAGATTCATCCGTAGAAAAGGTTTGTGGGGATTTGATTCTTCTAACACGATGCACAAACCATATATGCACACACCAGCCATCCTAAACCTAGCCTCAGTGTTAGTTGTGCCAATCGGTAGTACCGGCCAGCCATTACCCGTAGTACCGATTAGCACAATCAGCACTGACTACCTCCTGGCATTTTCACTTAGTTTCCCGGTACCTAAACGATTGTACCGATCGGGGACTCAATCGGTAGTACCGGCGCATCCACCGGTAGTACCGACTAGCCTCTGCTCGGCACCGAAACCTCCTGCAACTTCTACTTAGTTACCCGGTACCCCTCCGGTAGTACCGACTGGCCGGTAGTACCGATTCCACTTCAGTAGTACCGACCAGAACGAATTATGTGGCCAACGGACACTTATTGGTGAGGGGTATAAAAGGGGGCCATCTTCCCGATTCAGCTTAAGCTTGCTTTCTCTCTCTCCACCATTGTTGAAAAAGCTTCAAACTCGTAGATCTCCCACTCCTTTGTTCCGAATACCTTGATACTTTGAGGAGTGCCCGAGGAGACCTAGATCTACACTTCCACCGAAGGAATTTCAAATCCCCCCACCTAATCTTCGGTTCTTTTTACTCTTGTGTTCATCGGAACTCAAGACGGAAGTAGTGGTCTTCGTGGCTTGGTGAGCTACGGGGACAAGCCAAGAGCCTCCAATTAAGTTGTGGATGCGTGCCTTGGCTTTGTGTTCTTCGCGGATTTCGGATTCGAGAAGATTTGGTGAGAGCCTCCAATTTGGTTGTGGAGTGTGCCTCATCCTTGTAAAGGTTTTGTTGCCGACCTCAAGGGCATCCTATAGTGGCTCGTGGTCATCCTCATTTGAGGAGGATCTCGAGGGAGAATACGGTGGCCTTCGTGCTTTTGGGGATCACTTGTGACTCCACGCCGCTCCAACGGAGACGTAGCTTCCCTTGGGAAGTGAACTTCGGGATACATCTCTGAGTCACCGTTTGGTTATCCTTACACCTACCTTTACTTGTTTACTAGCTTATTCTCTTGCTAATCATCTATTGCTAGTTGTATCTTGCTCATCATATAGGATTGTTCATCTAGTTGCACATCTAGAGAACTTATATTTGAGCAATACCTTAATTGTAAGAAAAGAAAAGAAAATTCGTAGTTGCCTATTCACCCCCCCCCCCCCCCCCCTCTAGACAACCTACTCGGTCCTTTCAAAAAGGACATTTCGAATTTCAATGCTCGGGTTCTCATAAAGATATTGCAGGAGATTTTTGTGATAACATGATCACCCCTAATCAATATGATGAACTTACAATATTTTTGGGGTGTGAAGAGATATCAAAAAAACTTTTCTGTTAAATATGAGTGATATTGATATGAATGATTTGTTGCATGGATGTTATCTATACTCTATTAATAATTGCCATGCTAACACCTACATAAAAAATATTATAAAGGATGAGACTTCTCCAAAGTATGACTTGACTAATTTGTGTTTTCATCTTATTAATGAAAGAGGGGAATTCTCCCAAGTTTCTTCCATTGTCTCTAATAGTACACCAGGTTATGTGGAAAAAATTCCTTTCAAGCCTCTCCCTCCTAAAGAGGAAAAGAAGAAGAAAAAGGGAAAGAGGAAGAAGAAGAGGAGTAAAAGGATAGAGGAAACAATATCTTCTCCCAAACTTGTTGCTCCTGTTACTATTTGTACTTATAATTCTGAATTCGATGATTCTGAACTTGATAATGTACCTATGCCTGTTATTTATATTAGTGATCATGATTGGGATAAGCACACTTCTTTTGATATTGAAGATCTTTGGGATAATAATTCTGAAAATGATGATGTTAATAATTGATGCACTATTAATACTATCCATGTTCCTTCCCATGATGACATAGAGAGCTCTGAGCTCGGAGATGAGGTGTTTGAAAATCCTTTTGCTACTAATGATTATATATTTGATATATCTCCTTCTTGTAAAAATAATGACATGTTTTCAAATGAATACACTTTAGAGGATAATTATTCTATTTCTTATGATGACACTATGCCTCCGGTCTTTGATAATTATAGAGAATGCTATGACTTGGGTTATAATTACAATTATCCTTTTAAAACTTGTCATAATTATAGAGGAATCACTCAAAACAATCCTTTTAATGTACAACTTGTCTATCATGTTCAAGTTCTTTATGATGATCCTACTCCCCTTGTTATTAATGAGAATAACTTTTCTTATAAGGGAGATACTGATACTTTTATGCATATGGATCATGATAAGAATGTTTCATGTGATGGTTATATTGTGGATTTTATTAACGATGCTACTGAAAGTTATTATGAGAGAGGAAAACATTTCAAGTTACTAATACACCTCTCTTTATGTTGGAAGTTTTGAAGTTCCATTTGTTTCATCTTTCTGTGATAGTTGCTTTATGTTTCAATAATTTATTCTATCACAAGACTCCTTTGCAAAGGAAGTGGGTTAGACTTAAATGTGTTTGATGTTTACCTCTTGATGCTCTCCTATGTTTTTCAACTCTCATTCTTATGAGAGCATCAGATGAATCTTTGTGCCTAGCTCAAAGGCGTTAAACAAAAGCGCTTATGGGAGACAACCCACTTTTATTTCCTGTTATTTTATTTTATTTTGCTTGTGTCAAGGACTTGTCCTACCTCTGTAGCAATTCCTTTGAATGTTTATTTTATTGCAATGTTGTGTCAAGTTAAGCCTCTAGTTGAAAGTTGATGCTAAATTTCAATTCCTGCGCATAAACAGATTTCTGTTGTTCACTGCGCCTCTAATTTTATTGCAGTGTTTATTTATTTAAGTTTGATGTCATTGTTGAGAATGTCCACTGGTGAAAGTAGGATCCCTAGGCCTTGTTTCTAAGCATTAAAACACCGTTTCCAACAAGTTCTGCTACATGTTTGTTTGCGGCCATTTTTATTACAGATTGTAATTACTACTTGTAATCATCCATATACTTGTATTTCACTATCTCTTCGCATAACTAGTACACCTATACAGCTGACAAGTGTATTGGGTGTGTTGGGGACACAAGAGACTTCTCGTATCTTAATTGCAGGGTTGCTTGAGAGGGTTATCTTTGTCCTCAACCTCCCTGAGTTCGATATACCTTGGGTGATCCACTTGAGGGAAACTTGCTGCTGTTCTTAAAGCTCTGCTCTTGGAGGCCCAACACTGTCTACAAGAATAGAAGCGTGCGTAGACATCAAATATTCACTAATATTTCTTTTCAAAAATCCCTTCGATCTTTCATCAAATTAATTTTCAGACTCATGATTTATTATGCAAATACATTTATTTACTTAATAATCATAGAAAAATTCGGATCAATAAATTTCACCATGCATTTAATTTAATAATCATCTGATATGACTTTCAATTAATTTCCTTACATATTGATACGTCAATATCAATTAATCAATTCGGCACATGCAACCTTTTAATAGATCAAAGTATCTATTATTTCTTACATTGCTTTTATGATAAATTCGATGGTGTTTGTTCTTGCAACATAATCAATTAATCTTTGGACACACAATTTTATCATTCCCGCTTTTATAAATGTAAATCACGTTATCATATAAGTAATGTAATTGAGATGTGATTGCATAAAACTTTACTCATAATATAAAAAAAATGACTTGTTCCATAACATAAAACAACTGAATTTGTTTTATTACATATATGAAGAACTCTGTCTTGTAACATTCGAGACACTAAACAAAATCACACTCTCACTATTACAAAAGGTCTTATAAAAAACTATTAATGATAATTACTATGATAACTTGAGGACGTAAACACCACTGGCCATCAACTTCCTTGCTTGCCATCAATCGTGAATTGTCACATCATTACTCTTCTCATGCTTGTAATAATCAGGGCCTGTTTCACAAACAGAACAAGTATCAAATACTTTTCATCAAACATCATGAGAAGAATACACTTGTAGCGTACGTGCACTTTAAATAAGGCAGATACCTGTGTATAGTGCAAATCCCTGGATCGATTCATTTGCACACACAGTTTACGATGTAATATCACAACAAAGGTCAATTTTATTACATCGATGATCCAGAATTACAAAATATTTGATACAAGTTGCATAGCATAAAGCTAGCATTGACAAAGTACACAGCGGAAATAGAATAGCAGTGAGTCTCTATAACTTTCATGCTGCCACAGGCGAAAACATGTTGGTTGTAGACTCGAAACCTTTAACGAAACCTCACCCGTCATCTGATCAAATCTGCAACAAGAAAAATATTGCAACAACGTGGGTCAGATTCCATTAAAAATGGAGTCTGGCAAGTGACACTATGGTGGACACTTAAGGAATAACTCTAAAACCTATATGAATATTTGGCTGGTGGAGCTCAAGGCTAATTTGCAGAAAGCCAATTTTTCCTATCTTTTTGGAAAACACTTTTCTTAAAATCGACGAGTATGGCATGAAAACCATAAATCTCATCTTCCCTTGTTCACCCATCAACATTTAACTTAGAAATTGGAATGATGGAATCCTCCGTTGACGTCCTTGATCAGCTGCTCAAAATTGTCCGTAACCGGGGACACGGCTAAGTACTTAGTTTTACACTCTGCAGAGGTTGTGCACTTTCACCTTAAGACTCAATTTGTCCGAGATATCCTATACACGCGGAGTGTATTATGGAAAGGAGAGAATTGAGACAAGAACTTTCAGAAGAAGAATGCAACCATACTAGCAAGACCCGTTCCACCTATCATCCCTCTACATCTGCTTGTCAAGCTGACAGGTTGCACCCTCACAACTTAATTATTCTAGACAGAGCCCATTGTCAAAAGGCTGCACTGGAAGCAATCGTCACTTGGAGTTCCTTCAGATTCCTCTGTTCCTGGGTGGCCGTCCACAAGTGCACTTCTGGGTGAAAACCACCATACTCATGGCCCTAAGTAGAATAGAAATTCATCCTAGGCGAAGACAACCACAAGCATAGTCCCAAAAGCCACTCAACATAAACCATACAACCAATTTCCACCCAGGTGTTTCATTAACTTAAGTGGATGTGCACTCTCAGGTAAAAATCACCATGCTCACAGCCCTAAGTAGAATAGAAATTCATCCTAGGCGAAGACAGCCCTGAGCACAGTCCTGAGTAGTCACTTAACATTTTGTAAAAATCTTTCATCAATTGCATAGCATCAATATTTCTGCTAAGTATGATATAGGAACATAGACACAGGAATAAGGGATTCTACACAGGTTTAGTATAGCAAAACATGCATATAAAAATAAGTAATGCATAAAAATAGGAAGTTTATGAGGTGTGCCACTTGCCTTTGAATGTTGTCGTTGTTCACAAACTCTTTTCAACAACGAACGTTTGCTCTCCGTTTAATCTAAACAGTATAAGCAAACAACAATACAACAATCAACAGCAAGCAAAACTCACAATGCATACAAACACATACTAGATGAATGAGTAAGTTTTATAAAACTTTCTAAGGAAAACATGTTTATGCATGATGTGCAAAATATTCCTAAGGCTAGAAATACTTTTTCATGCCATGAAATACTTTTAAGTTAATGCAAGGCAAATGTGTCGGTCCAAAAGGACTAAGGACTAAAGTCTTAAGTTGGATACTCATACTTTGTTTTATAACTTCTTGAAACAAGCACTCAAATGGCTTAGCCATGATGTGCAGAATACTTAGGGAAAATACTAAGTCATTTGTTCAAGATGATCACAATTATTATCAACTCTTTGTAAATTGGACATTCACTATAGTGAGAGAGACAGACACCCGGCCAGCCACTTAAATTGTGGAACAGGTCTCATGTACATGGACATGTAAGGTTTGTTTCCAGGCCGCTTCATCCCACTATGCTGCTAGGATCCAACAACTTCAAGATGATAACATCATGATCAAAATTTGTTTAAGTCTAAAAGACAAGATTAGGAAAGAGGGAAAAGATAGAAAGAAAGATGTAGTTGTCCTCCAGGCTTCATCTCCAGACTTGTAACTTTCTTCTGGATGATGTCTTGATTGAGCTCTTAGTAGTCTTGAAGAATCTTCAGACTTGATGATTCTTGAATCCTCGAGGCTGGTCTTGGTTTTACTTAGTCTTCATGAAATCTCAGGGGAGAAGGAAAGACAGAGAGAAAGGCTTAGAGAATAGAAAGGGGGTTGGCCTTCTTGAACTTCTTCTCACTTTTCTTCTAAGTGCTTGACATCTTGAGGATGCTTCCAGAGTCTGTTTTCTTCTAAGTCCTTCATGAACTTCTTCTTGATTTTCTTCTAAGTGTTTCCTCCTTGAAGATACTTCTGAAGTTTTGTTTTTGGCTAAGTCCTTCAATGGTCTTCTAGCTCCATCTTGAAAACTACTAAGTGTCTAGTGCATAGCACTTTTCACAAAATACTAAGTTTGAAAATAATCCTAACTTAGAGAAATCTATTGAAGAGGGGTTTTCCTTTGAGAATTATATCTACAATATAAAATATGCTATGAATGAAATGAAATTTTAAACCACAAGAAACATAAAAATAACTTTTGTGATTTCTATATAAATATGCAGGAATTTATAAATGCAATTTAAATAAATTTTCTAGTTTTGGAAAATATAATAAAAGGAATAATTATAAGATTAAATTTTCCTATGATTAAATTTTTATAGAAAGATTTTATAATTAGTGTTAGATAGAGAGCATTTAATTAAATCTATTGCAATTGGATTTAATCAAAATTAATGTTTCTATTAAAAGTTATTTCAGAAATAGTCAAACTATTCAAATTAAACACACAACCATGAAATCATTCAAACATTACTCAAAAATATTTTATAGCAGTGGTATTAATTTAAAAATATTCCAAAGTTTCTAAAACATATTTATTTGCAATTTTTGGATTTATAGATTTAAAGTTATTGCAAATATACTCAAATTCACCATTTGAAATTTGAATATTTTATACTAAGTCAAATTTGAATTTTGTCAGATCCAAAATAATCTACACATCCAGAGCTTTCCAAATATATAAAAATTATTAATTTTGGAGTTGTGGTTGAAAAGTTGTGAGAGATCTAAATGACAGGGGTGTTTCTGCAAAACTGCCGATTAAAATTAATTACGAAATTGATTATACACGTGGCAGCTGACGTGGCTGACACGCGGCGCTGACTGGGATCGCTGACGTGGATAAGTTATCGATCTGGGCCGTCAGATCTGGATCTGACGGTCCAGATCAGATCGTACCGGTTCGTCCTCGACCATCTAATCTAAGCCCTAGATCGCAGATCGGACGGTGCAGGGGGGGCGTGGACCTTACCGGGCGGCGCAGTGGTCACCGGCGACGAAGGGGACGGCGGCGCGGCTCCGGTGTGGATGTTCTGGTCGTCGCCGTGCTTCCCCGGATGCGTGGAGAGCAGCCCCGAGCGCGGCGCGTCGCGGGGAGGGCGATGGAGGTGGCGGCGTCTCCCCGTTCTTCCCGAAGCACGTGGACACGCAAGCGGAGAGGTACGGGACGCCGGCGAACTTCCGCTCGAGCTCCCCTCTCGTTTTGCTGCAAGCAGAGCGCGGGGAAAGCGTCAGGAGGTGCGCCAGGAGAAGGGTAATCCGAGGAGGCCAATGGGGGGGCGGAGAACCCTTCTCTGTTACCGGAAATCGAAAGAATGGCGGCGGCGGACACGGTGGACTCCGGCGAGCTTTCCGGCGTGATTTAGTTAGGGTTTCAAGGGGAAAAAGACGCGGCGGGGTCCGGGGTTTATATAGGGGGCTCCAGAGATCGAATCCCGCACGAATCGGAGGGGATATCGTCTCCGATTCGATCTCTTTCTTCGGCGCCAGGTTCGGACGGAGGTTGGAGATGAACAGCTGACGTCACTGCTGACGTCAGCGACTATTTTCTTTTTCTGATTTTTATTTCTTTAGTTCATATCTTTTGATTTATAACTCCAAATGATGTCAAATTAATTTCTAAAAATTTATAAAAATAATATCTTGCTGTTAAACCAGTTGTGGGTATGTTTTGAATATTTTTGAAAAATTGTATTTTGAAATATTGCTTAATTACAAATTTGACACTTAAAGTCAAATTTGAATTTCTATCTTATTTGAATTTTCTTTTGGCTAAATAAAATTTGTAAAAATACCCACATTTCAATATGTTTGAATTTAAGTTATTTAAACTTATTTTGCTGAAATCATTTATCTTTATTTTGGCATAATATTAAAGAACACCTATAACAATGTTCTAGGAAATGTGAAATATAGGGTATTCATTTTTAATTGAAAATAATTTGTGCAACATTATATTTTAATTATGATAAATCATTTGAAAACTTTACAACAACTTTGGAAAGGATTTTTATTTTAATTCTATTCTTATTTAGAATATATTAATCATTTCATGCTTTGTAAATAGATGAAATTTATTTAAGCAAATGAAATGTTTATTTGGCTAATTCATTAATTTAAATTCTATGAAGTTTTAAAGTTATACATTATAGGTTTATAATTTCCAAACTATATTTTGGACATAGTTAAAGGAATGAAAACCATTTAGTAATTATATACTATTCGAATAATCTTGTAATTAAGTGGTTTAAATCAAATACTTATAAAGTACTAATTTTATTTGAATTAAAATGAATTGTAGTTTGTAAAATATTTATCAAATTGTATTTTAAGGTTTTTGAAATACATGGGATAATAAAATGTTTTACTGTGACATTTGAAATATTAAACTTTGAAGTCTTTTATAGTTGGTTTCCTCATGCATTTAATATTTTATTTTAATAAAAAACAAAGTTTTAAATTTTAGTGATTTTTGAACAGTATAAAATGTTGGGATGTTACAACACTCATAACATTATATATCAAATATACCTGTACCGTCGAAGATTTCTCCTTCACAGATTTGAACTCGGACACAAACTTGTAGAAGTTCATCTTATCTGCCTTTAAAGCATATTCGCGCACATTGTCGGACCAGTGAGGATAAGGGTGTGTGCAGAGCCCACTCTCGATAGGCCTCGCACGCGACAGATTCGACAAAACGACTAAGGACCAAGCCACCGCTTGGAGAAACCCTCGAGTGGCAACTCCTCTTGAGGGCCTGAGGAGGAAGACATGGCCTGAAGAGGACCCCGTGCTTCCAGAGACTCCAAGGCTCAACACGCCTGGATAGAATTCAACAGAAACCTCTCTACAGGCCACCGCGGCCCTGTGGAGAGACTTCGCAGCTAAGCAAGCGCTGAAGGGTGCACGTGGCCTCTGTAGCAGCCGCAGAGTGACGCGAGCACCCCAGTTGCCATTCTGGTGATAAAGGAGTCAACAAAGCCGCGCCGCCCGCGCTAGGACAGCCAGGACTTTCCTCTTTGGTGATAAAGGGGCTGGACGGCGCAAGGCTCCAAGAAGATCTTCATCGTGGGCTCCACCATGACCCCTACAACGCCTGCGAGCCGTTCTGCGTAGTCTGCAGCTTGTCGGCTGCCGCACTCAACTTTAGCATGGATGGACCGCGTCCATGGACGTTTCGGCAACGGTGGACTCCCTCTCCTTCGCGCCACTGCCCTGTGGGAGCCCACCTTTGGCGTACAACACAAGGAAGAGGCCCGAGGCGCCTATAAAAGGAGCAGGAGCTCCACCGTATAGAAGGATCGGCTAATTGCATTCTGAACCCTTGGAACCCTAGCCAAGAGAGTAGGATAGCCACCTGCTGGAGGAGGAAGAAGACCATAGCTTCCCTCTCCAAGCACCGAACTGCCTCAAGAGAGCCCTCGACAAGCTCATTGTACTGTAATCTCCGCAGTGCAATACAGACAAGCAGGAGAAGCGGCGTTACCTCCTCCTGAGGGCCGTGAACCTGGGTACGGGCCGGTGTTCATCTTTGTCATGATTGTCCCTCTCCAGGCCCGGCGAGCACCGTCGTGGTGCCTCTCAAGGGTTGTTTGACCTCCGTGTTCAATACCCCTTCGAACTACTCTTCAGGGTGTGACTATCCCTGTTCCGTGGGAGTCACTCTCTGACATTTGGCGCGCCAGGTAGGGGACTGAGGCGCGTCAACGACCTTCGAGCCGCCTCGGCGCCATGACGGACACTCGCGCCGCCCGCGCCAGTAGGCGCGCGCCCGAAGGAACCACCGCCGCGCCTGGCGCCACCGCCACTCGTGGACGGCGCGGTCACCCCCGCCGTGAAGAGCGCGCCAACACCGAGCCGCACGTGGAGCACCCTGAAAGCGAGCCTGAGCACAACGGGAAGGAGCACCCCGAGCAGCAGGCCGATGCGGAGTCCTCGCGCAGGAGCAGCACCAGAGCGCCTCCTCTCAGGGACGCGCAGATCCAACCCCGCACACGGCTCTGCACATGGCGCAAGAACTTCTCCGCTACTGGCCTACTGCTGAGGCTCACGAGCAGTGGCTGCACGCCTCAACCACCTCGTCGGCAACACCCCCACTCGCCCAGCTCTGTCGCGGTCGATTGTGCACCACTCCCTCGTGGGCACGGCTGCGCCTGACGCGCCTCCGCCACCTCCAGGACCTGCTCCGGCCGCGACACAGAGAGCTGCCTCGCACGCATCCTCGCCGCGCGACTGTCAAATCGTGCAGTGCACCGCACAAGACACGCGCGTGGGGATGGAGCGTCAGCGGGACCGCCAGAATCGCCTTGACGAGGGATGTCCCAATCAATACCCATGGTTACTAGCCTAGGGTAAGAGTTATGAGGTAGAGAACGGGTGGTGTTGGTAGATTCGTCGGCTGACAAGCGGGAATTACCCAGGTTTGGGGCCCTCGAGTGAGGTAAAACCCTTACTTCCTGCTTGTCTGTTATTGATTGTGTATATGCAGCGAGTACATCGGTCTACCAAGATGTCGATCTTGCTAGGGTTTGGTGGTTCTGGTTGCACGTGTCCCTGGTCGGTCTCCCACCTGCCCTTTATATAGGGTACCGGTCTCGGGTCGTAACCGACTAGGACTATATTTATGGAAAGTATTACCGACTATGCTATCTATGGTAGAAGTCTTTGTCTTGGGCTTCGCATGTTGGGCTTCTTCAGCCTATTGACAATTGGGATTTAGTCATTACGTGCACCAGGTACCCACACGAGGGGGTACTCGTTTGATATAACCTTGTCATTAGCCCCCGAGTGCTTGGCTAATTCAAATAATAAGTCATGGACTCACGACATAGTGCACGTCTCATGTTTTATGCTTTTGATATGATATTTTTGTCTTTCTGACTTATAAATTTTGACAAAGGATTTCGGCTGAGTAGTCGAAACCAGTTAACTGCACTTGGGAAAACCTTACTAGCCTTCAGTCAGGTTTCGAGTCCTTGGGCTCGAACCTGGAACATACTGGACATACACGCCTCAGGCCAGTCGATTTGCTACCGTTCTGCAGTTTCGATTTGCTACCCAGCGCGTCCGCCAGGATTTTCATCGTATCTGCTGATACAGAAATGTCTAGGATTTAAAACACTGCTGGAGTGATCCTCGGCCCACTCGACTGATTGAGGGGTCTTACCTTTGTATTTTTCGTGTACAACATCCGAGGTATCTTATCGACTGATTCTTACCCGGGAATTCTTATGTTTTGAATGTTTTTTTATTCTATCGGGTGCACGACAGTGCTCCCGATGGGAGTAGCCCTCGAGATTGTGCTTTATTGCTTGCAGTAGAGAATAATCTCAATTTTATGCTTTGCCAGTCGAATTCTTTTTGCTTTCTCCCGATGGGAGTTTCCCACTCGACTCTTTTTTACTTTTATTCTTGCAGTTTTGCTTTCGAGTTTGTAAGGAGCTATTCCGTTTTGTCAGTCATGGTTTGATGTCTGTTTTTGTTCGTTTGGAATGATGTCATGCGTGACATCATTGGCGTGCGAATAACACTCTGATGGGACGTGACACAGTGGGTCCCTCTCTTTAATCATCGTGGACGCCGGTTCAGTTCCGATTTGATATGACGTGGCGAGATTTCCACAAACGTGATAATGATCTCCTCGTTTTGCGCGCGTAGTTGGCTGTGTGTTCACCGACTATTGGTCTCTTATTCTGCCACGTCTTATGGAATTTTTTGCCTGAACGGTTGTGATGGGTATGTTGCTTTTGCCGTAAATACGGAGTTCTTTGTCGCTGTTGATTTCATCCTACCCCTTCTGCTTCATCTTCTTTCGTACGCTCCTCTTCGATTCCTTTGCCCTCCCTGTGCTTTTCTTTCGCCATGGCGTCTCTGACCAAGATCTCCTCCACCACTGATATTTCCTCCACTAACCAGTCCATCAGACAAGATTTCTGTTGATTCCGCTGGTACCTCCGCCTCCGCGACGAAGAAAGTCCCCGACGATTGGGTTAAATCCATTGTCACAGAGAAGAAATTGGTAGACTTCTGCCAGGCGGGGATTTTGTCTTCAGCTGAGATTGTTGCTGCTCGGGCTCCGATCCATAAAGAGGTACTTCCCATGCCTCTTTCTGGGGAACGAGTTTGCTTTGTGGATTTTCTCCCTCGTTGACTTGGATTTCCTTTGCATGACTTCGTCTGAGGCCTTCTTTTTGCCTACGGGATTCAAATGCACGATCTAAATCCTCCCGCTGTTTTACATATCACCTGTTTTGTGGTTTTATGATAGTGTTTTCTTGGAGTGCACCCCAGCTGGGCTCTCTGGAAACATATCTTCCAGGTGAGTTTACTCCACTGTGACGGTCGCCCTTTATCGACTGGGAATTTCTGTATTGAAGTGCGCGATGGCTGTCGATATTTTGATATGATGTCAGCCAAGCCTTTCCAAAAATGGAGGAAGAAATGGTTTTATGTGCTAGTCGACCAAAGCCTACTGCCCGCATTTTCGAATGCCCCTCCCGCAATGTTGGCGTCCTGGGAACATGACTTGTCGATTGAGGAAGAAGAAGCTTCTTCTCTTATGCTTAGGGTCCAAGAGCTGCGAAAGGCCATCATAGGGATCCAGTTAGTCAGTACGTATGTGAAACGCCGAGTCTGACAATTGCGGCAGCGAGTACACCCTTTATGGCGCTACGAGGGATGTCTTGACGCCACTCGTATGAGTGAAACTGAGTTGTCCGGTCGTGAATTTCATGATCATGTGAAGCATATCACTGGAATATCGCCTGCCGATATTGCTTCTTTCGACTTCTCTGTATTCCCTTATGGCCTTGGGACTTCTATTCCCGAGATACTTTTTGATTTTTTGCTTGCCCCTCTTTTACCTGTCTTCTTGGTCACCAATGGATTCTTCCGTATGTGTTTGTATGACTGACTTGTCTTTCTTATGCTGTGCTCAGGGACTATCAGTCTTTACCTCTCTGCCGATGCTGCCCGAACATGGTTCAACTATAGAGAAGGTTCCTTCCGCTGAGGATGGTGTAGTTGGAGTCTCTCACCTCTCGGATGGCGCGATTGCCTCTGAGGCGAAGGCTGCTGAGGAGGCTCCTTTGTGCTTGATGACGACTGATCCTGTGATTACGCCCGCAACTAAGCGTCGTCGACTGCGTCGACTGGGCTGTCAGGTTATGACTCCCACGAAACAGGGGTGGTCACTTCCTGAAGAGTAGTTCATGAAGGGGATTGAACGTGGAGGTCAAGACCCTCGAGAGGCACGACGACGGTGCTCGCCGGGCCTGGAGAGGAAACACCCACGACAGAGAAAGACACCAGCCCGTACCCAGGTTCATGACTCTTGGGAGGAGGTAAGACCGCTACTCCTGCTTGTCTGTATTGCACTGTGGAGGTTACAGTACAACTGAGCTTGCGGAGGGCTCTCTTGAGGCAGTTCGTGCCTGGGGAAGGAAACAATGGTCTTGTTCCTCCTCCAGTCGAAGGCTATTCTACTCAGCCGAGCTAGGGTTTACAAGTGTTCTCCTCGCAAATTTGCCGACCCTCTCTATGGTGCAGGTTTTGCTCCTTTTATAGGCGCCGCAGGCGTCTTCCTTCCGCTTGGCGTCCAAGGTGGGCTCACACACGGCAGCGGAGTGAAGGAGTTGGAGTCCACCGCTGCGGGCTCGTTCCTGGTCGCGGTCCATCGTCGATAAAGTTGTGGGTGGTGGCCGACAAGATGCAGACTGCGCAGAACAGCTCGCAGGGTTCGCAGTCTTCGGAGTGGAGCCCACGATGACGATCTTCTTGGAGTGTTGCGCCATCCAGCTGCTTTATCATCAGAGAGGAAGGTACCAGCTGTCCTGGCGCAGCCGGCGCAACTTTATTGACTCCTTTATCACCAAAACGGCAAGGGGAACGCCTGCGTCACCCTGCGGGTACGGCAGAGGCCATGTGCGTCCTGCCGTACTTCCTTGGCCGCGAAGTTTCCCCAAAGGCCTGGGGTGGCCTGTGGAGAGGTTCCTGTTGACTTCCCTCCAGGTGTGTTGCGTCTTGGGAGGGTCTCTTGAAGCGCGGGTCCTCTTCAGGCCCTTGCTTTCTCTTGAGGCCCTCGAGGGGATTCGCCTCTCGGGGGTCTCCACAAGCGATGGCTTTGTCCTTAGTCGTTTCGTCCGATCAGCCCACGTGCGGGGCCTGGGGAGAGTGGGCTCTTCATACCCTAGTCTCTACTGGGCCGATAGTAGCCCCCGGGCACGTGATGGGCGCGAGTGAGCCCATGGGCGCAGGCGGAGCGTCGTGGGCCCAAAGTGCCCGGCCGGCCCGAGCCACGCGTCACTCAGACGAGTAACGGTCACGCACGATCTGGGGTGTGCGTCGTGGGGGGTCCCACCATGCCCCGGTAACTGCTCCTTGAACGGACATAAAGCCCAAGCACCGGAGCAGGGAGCCGTTACTGTTTCCAATTCTTCTCGCAGAAGCCTCCGCCATCTCGAGCTCTCCGCCTCCGCTCTCTTCTTCTTTTGACTTCCGCGACACACCGAACTCCGGCGATGAGTCCCACCAAGAACCAGGGCAAGGCCGCCGCGGGGTCTTTTTCTCAGGCGGAGGCCGCTGAGGTCGCGTATGGCGCGGCGCTGCTCGGCGTGCGCGTCAACGACAAGGCGCTCGGCAAGGTCCGCTTCCTGGTAGCAGACCGGACGAACGAGCATGGCGCCACCGCGCTCAAGTCCGCGGAGCATGGGAAACACCCGCGAGGGTATTTCCCGATATTCCAGCACTGCCTCGACGCCGGGCTGGTGCCGCCATTCTCGCCGTTCCTGGAGGCGGTGCTGGCGTTCTACCAGGTCCAGTTGCTGCATCTCCACCCCAATTCCGTCCTCATCCTCGCCGTCTTCGCATACCTCTACGAGGCATACCGGGGCTTGGAGCCCACGGTGGGGCTCTTCCGGTGCGTCTACGCGCTCCGGAACACGGCGAAGAACGAGCGCTCCGGGTGCGTCTCGTTCCGCATCATGGACGGCATGGGGAGCATCTACATCCCCATATCGTGGAGTGACGACAAAGCCATCACCTCGGTGACGAAGAAAGTGGACGACTTCCGCCAGAAGTGGTTCTTCGTCGGGGTGGAGCATCCCTGAGCCTTCCTCGAGGTCCCCGATGAGCCGCCGCTGAAGAACTACCACTGGGGCAAGGCGTCTTTCGACGGCGCGAAGAACATGAGCCTGATGGGACGCCTGAGTTTTCTCCGCGAGGAGGGCCTCACGGGCCAGACCATTGCGGCTGATTTTGTGACGCGCCGCATCGCTCCCCTCCAGGCACACTCGGTGCCCATGTGGATGTACTCTGGGCCAAACGACAAGATGCGGCTCCACCGTGAGGACAACGACAAGGACACCGTCGACAACGTCCTATCCGCGCTCTTCATCAACCCGATGGTGCCTGCCGCGGATCAGCTCCCTATCACGCTCCGGCCTCTCCATCAATACAACACGAAGGAGCGCATGGCCATCTTGGAGGGGATGCCTCCGTTCACCCCGACATGCTTGGCTGGGATGGAGGTGCCGTTGCCGGCGGCGCGAGGAGCGGATTCTCCCTCGGCCTCGGGAGCTGGGCTAGGCGAGGAGGAGGCCGCGGCAGGGGAAGTGTCTTCTTCGAGGGTCGGGCCATGTACTGACGAGGTTTGCGACATCTCGTCAGGTGATGACGACGCCTTCGTGGTGGCGCCCTCGCGCCCCGTGGAGGAGGAGAACAAGCAGGGGGAGGGCTCCGACGCGGAGGCCACGCCGGGGCGGCGCGAGCCACGCACCAAGGCGGTCGTGGACCGCTCTGGGGTGAGGCCATCTGACGTCCCCTCCAAGAGGAAAGCGGCGACGCCTCCGGAGTGGTCAGGCGCCCGGACCATGCCCTGCTGGCGCTCGCCAGGCCTGGCGTGGGTCGACACCGGCGCTGCACCGTCCGGGTAAGTGTTCATGGCACTTGGTTGTTTGCCTCCCGTGTATTTTTTCTTTGTCCTCTCTTGAAGATATTTCCTTGGTTTTCGCTAGTGATCTTGTGCCTGCGAAACGCCGTAGGCTTCGCAAGGCTGCATATGTGAACAGAGCCACGGCTGAGGCCGTGGCTGAAGAGGCCATGATGCCTGTGGAGACGGCCTCCACAGGCCCCACTGAGGAGGTGCCTCAAGGGGAGGCGGCTGCACCTCGGGCCGAGGTTGCAGAGCCTCAGGCGGAGGAGGACGTGCCTCGCCCAGAGGCCTCTAGGCCGACCCCCGAGCCAACGGTGGTGGAGAATTCGGTGGAGGCTTCAGAGGTCTCCTTCGCGCGCCTCAAGCTCCTCGTGCTCCTACTCCCCCTCGCGTGGTAACGCCTCCGCGCGAGCCAACGCCGCCACGCGTGCCAACGCCACCGCGTGCGCCAACTCCGCCGCGCGCGCCCATGGCTCCTGCGCAGCCAGGAGCTGAGGCGAGCGAGGCGCCACAGGGCGCGGGCGAGTCCGCACGGGGAGATTCTTCTTCTTTGCCCCGTCCGGCTGCAGGGGATGAGCGCCCGGCTGACGCGGGCGCCGAGGAGGACGCTGGCGCGGGCGGGGACGGAGCACAGCCTAGCCCCCAAGCGCACTCCGGGCTAGGCTCTCGGGACTTGACGCCGGGGTTGGACCCTCGACAAGCCAAGACCTGGTCCTCCGTTGCTGGGCCTGGAGCGCGGGGCGCCGCGAGGTCGCCTTTTGCCTCGTGAGGGAGTTCCTAGAGGACCTGGAGGCGCATCTCGCCCTTGGGGAAATACAGCTCGCCCAGCAGCGGGAGGAGCTCGCGAGGTCGTGGGCGTCCTTCAATGCGGCTGTCGAGGCCCGCCGGCAGGAGGACTTGGCGCTGCAGGCCGCGCGTGAGGAGGCCACCCGCTTCGCCAAGGAGGTCTGCGAGGGGGCCATCCGCGACGCCGCAGAACTTCTCACGCCCCTCCAAGAGGAACATGACGCTGCTACTGAGCTCCTGCGCGCAGCAACGGCCGAGCGCGAGGCAATGAAGGGCTCGTTGGCGCAGAAGCGCCGCGAGCTGGGCCAACTGGAGACCCAGCTGCTCTCCGCACACCAGGCTGCGCAGGCAACTCTGAAGGAGGACCGCAAGCGCCTTGCCAAGCGCGAGCGACAGCTGGCCCTCAAGGAGAGGGAACAGCGGCAGCGCGACGAGCAGCGGCTTCAGGTGGAGAAGGACCTAGCCACCCAGCGCGAGGAGCTTGAGGCGCGCGAAGGAGACCTGGCCCAGCCGCTCCTGTGGTACGACGAGAACATCGCTGCCCAGAAGCGTGCTTATGAACGCTTCGAGCAGCGGTTCGCCGAGAAGAAGAAGGAGGCGGAGGACGCCCTTGCGGATCGCGAGAAGCAGTTTCGGCTGACCAAGTCTCAGGAGTACCGCGACATGGCCCAGAAGCAGGAGGACCTCTTTAAGGCCAGGCACGCCGCCGATGCTCAGCGGATCCCTGCACTTGAGAAGGCCAACTCCCAGCTAGAGGCCCGCCTCAAACACGCCAAGGATGGTCGACACCGGGCGGAGGAGGCCCGCAACGAGGCTGTTCATGACCTCAACTCCCTGGCCAAGGACGTGGAGGAGCAGGTGGCTCCCGTGATGGAGCGGGCGACGGAGGCGACCGACTCTGCCCAGGCGGCTCGCGCGCTCACGAAGCAGCGTGAGCGCATGTTCGAGGCGCTGGTCGCCCGGGGCAACGAGCTCGCCGCGCAGCTTGTGTAACATCCCAATTTTGCTAAAATTTAAAACTTTGCATTCATACATCATTCATCATATAGGCTTAACTTTTAATCACATAAATACTAAATAAAAATTCAATTATGAGTTTAAATAATGTTTAATCCCATTAAGTGTTTCTTTAAACTTACTTAATAAATATAATTTTCCAAATTATATAATGGGTAAGTTTATTATTAAAAATTGCTAATTTAAATAACCTTTCCAAAATATATTTTATGAATTTTTCTGAAATGTTTTGAATAGGTTTAAAAATCATTTATTAAATCAGATTTGAAAAACAGTTTTTATTTAATTTAAAAAAAATTGTTTCCGGTCCGGCCCAGACGCTATCCGCCGCATGCGCGTTAGATAGCAGCCTATCGGCCCGCTCCAGCGCGCGCCTCGCTCCTCTCTCGCTGACAGGTGGGCCCCACCTCTCAGCCGTCTTCCACCTCCGTCCGGAGATCACGCCGGAGATGGAGACCGAGTCCGAGCCGTTTCCGGCCGTTTCCCGCCGCGTCTAGCGCCCCTGCCTCCCCGTATATATACTCCTCGAGGCCGCCTCCGAAACCCCCCCCCCCCCCCACAAACCCTACCACTTCGCCGTCGGGCTGCTCGGAATCGAGATCGCCGTCGCCGCCATTGCCGCCGGACTTTTGCACGAGTGCGGGAAGCACCGAGCTCCTCGAGCGCCACCGAGGCTCCCCCTCGCTTCCCCATCCTCTTGCGCATCCGTTGAGCCCGCCTCGCTTGTTCTTTTTCGCAGCCGAACGCCGAAACCGACCTAGACCGAAGTGCTCCGCCGCCGGCCACCATCTCCGACGAGGAAAGGAGAAGAGTTTCGACGCCGCCGCCGCGCCATCGACCTCGCCTCCTCCTCCGCGTCATTTTGGTGAGACCCGTTCGTCCTGGGGCTGTGTTTCCACGCGGGAAACGTCGAGGCCGACGCGCCGCCGCTGGCGAGCCTTCCGGCGACCCGCGCGCCGCTCGGTTCTGCCGAACGTCCCAAGCCGTTGGATCTAGATCCAACGGATCTAGATCAAAACGATCCCGCGCGTCCGATCCCATTTAAATCGGACGACTCTCGTCCACGATCCGCGCGAACCGTTTTCGTCCAATAGGATCGCGCCACGTAGCCTTTTATTTTTCCTTTTCGCAGGAATTTTATAAATAAAACAGAAAATATGCAAAACTTAGAAAATTCATAACTTATGTTCTGTAAGTCCAAATTCAATGAATTTTATATCCACGGATAGCCCAGCTAGAGTAGTTTAATTCTACATCATTTTTTTTTGCTTTTCATGAATAATAATTCATAAGATCATCCGAGGAGTAATTCGGCTATTAAATCCATAACTTAAATAATAAAAATGTTTTACAAATAAACTCAATTGTTTTAGGTTTAGATTAACAACCTCTGCCTAGGAATATTAATATATGTCTTATTTGAAAACTTTCTTAGAACAATAAAAGTTGTAATGGTATAATCTAAGTTTTGGTTATATTGTTTTCAATTATTAAATTGTTAAGTGAATTGAGAAATTCCTAGAAATTGCATCTCATGCATTTAATACCAGAGAATATAAATCATGGATAAGTGTGTCTAATTCTACACATGGCATATCATGCATGCATACATCTTTTATTTGGTGTGTGAGATTTTGTGTGGATATTTATTTGTATGTATTGCTTGTGCTAGATTGTGAAGGAGAGGAAAGACCTGCTTGTGATTGCTATTCTTGTTGTGTCTGCCCCTCCTGCTGCCAAGGCAAGTGACTTCATAAAACACCTACTATTTTATTCTATTGCATGTCTAGTGTTTTCAAACAGTATTTGCAAAAGTAGTATGCATGATAGGTTTTTGGGAGATTGTAGTATGCTATGCAAACCTTTTAAGTTTCCCCTTAGAAATTCCAGATTAGACCCCCATTATAATTTAGTGGAAGTACCTGCTGCAAAAATGATTGTTTTATGGTTGATGTGATAAATGAAAATTTCCACTAAATTAATTTAACGCCTGGGTGAATTGGGTCGATCGAGGAGGTTTCAAGTTGAGTGGCTTCTCAGGATGGTGGTAATCTCTTAGTATGATCATGGGAAAGCAACTTCTGAAAAGTCTCGTCTTGATCTTCTCCTTTTCCTTCTCACTAAAGGAGTGTAGAGGATAGTTTGGGTTGATTGAGTCTAATGGTGAAAGTGCACACCCTCTCGAGAGTTAAAACCAAAGATCTTAGCCGTTTCCCCGGCATCGGACAATTTGAGTAACTACACAAGGCTGTGTTCTGAAAATCTCCTCATCTCAAATTGCTTAATAAAACTTTGTTGGGAGAACATGGGTAGGAGACATGGACTTGGCTCGAGATTTGTCTCTGAAGGAGAAGATATTGATTTAAGAAAATTGTTTATAAAAAGTAGGAGAAAATTTGCTTTGCGCAATAGCCTTGAGCTCCATCAGCCAAAATAAGAATATAGTTATAGCTTAATAGAACATTAGGAATTAAAGTCACTTGGCACCACAATTCAATTGTGCTGACCCTTTATAGCTGGGCTGCAACTAAACCTTGCAGAATGTTCGAATGAGGAGTAAGGGGGTCGTCTTCGAGCTACAACCAACATGATTTGCCAGTGGCTTCATGGAGAAGATGTAGCTCCATGCTACCTTTAGTATTGCGTTTGAACTCTGAAATAAAGTGTGAACTATTTATTCAGCTAGCATTTCCGCTATGCTAAGTTGTAAGGATATTTGTTTTTGGATCATTCGTCTCGTTCTGTAATAAATTATGACATTGTACTGTGATATTACATCTTATTGGAGAATGTGAGACTTATGTGATCCAAGTCTTTGCATTATTCATATGTGCCATTGCTTTCGTAAGCATGGGCACTACAGATGGTATCAGAGCACGAATGTTGCCTGTAGGCTCGAAACCCCTAGGATTGGATACAAACCCTAAAATAAATATTTATAATTAATAAAATTCGAAATACCAGACTTCTTTTCTTATAATATGTTCCTTACCTTCTACATTCTTATTTTTTTTTCATCTCCTTAATTCTTATCCCTTCAAAATTCTTGTAGATGAAGAACTTCACTCGAGAGTTATCCCCGCACAAAGGAGACCAGTACTACTTCAGTGACCAGCTCCTCAGTATTTCCAAAACCCTGAGGTCGACGCCGCCAGTCTTCAGGGGCAAAGAAATTATGTCAGAATATTTCCCTGAAGGACGCTGGAAGATCGAGGCAGAAGTTCTCCCTCGTCTTGATCCTCCTGGATCACATCTGATCCGTTTCCGATCTAGATACCCCAACTGGAAGAATGGAGTGGAGATGGCGATGCTGGAGACCTTGTCTCGCATCATTGAGCAGTTCTATGACGAGATCAAGCCCAGCTCCGTCTTTCGACACTTTGCCAGGAGGGATAGCATTGGACAACCCGTTCAACCCTCACTTAGGGGTATGAACGAGAAGCATCATGGAGACCTTGGAGCTCATTGCCATAACTTGGATATACTTCTGGGACAAGAGATCTTCTACAGGGCAGATTTAAGGCGCGTCCACCGTCACGTTAAGGAGAGCTTAGAAGAAGAGAAGGATATTCTTCGTGTAGAAGTTCAGCTGCTAACGAAGGAGAACAAGGAGCTGGAAAACAAGATTTACCTGCAAGATGATAGGATTGCGCGGAAGGATGCCCACATTTTGGCATTGCAGGCTCAGTGTGCTTATTTGTGTGAACAACTAAGCCAAATGGAACTTCAGGCAGAGAAGAATCACCCCCTGACGCCCCAGAGCCCCTAGTGATAACCTATCCCGATGAGGACACTCCCAAGGAAGCCACAGGTGTCAAGAAGCGCAAGTGTGGGAACACCCGCAAATACATAAGGAGTTTCAAAATTTGATTAGAAATACCACCAGTTATCCTTACCTTACGAGTATTTCTCCTTATCTCATCGAAGTTGTATTGACCCACCAATTTGTGGTGAGGCAGTACCTTGAAAACCATGTCCTAGCTTGGTATTCAAGTCTCTAAAATATCGAATTTATAAAATACTTCGGGTGTGTCTATTTTTTTGTTGTTTGATATGTTTCTGTGAAGTGTGTTGATGTGCATGGGTAGATTTTCCTTTGTAGTCTCTTTCTATCTCTACTTACCTATGCTCACACCATACAGATGCCTCCACGTCGTGATCCTGACAACAACAATGCCAACGAAATGATGCAACAAATGATGGCAGCCCAGACACAGTTGATGACCATGATGGCTCAGTTCATGGCAAACCAAAACAATACACCACCCCCACCACCGCCGCCACCACCACCCCCACCCCAAGTTGACCGCCTTGCTAGGTTCTTGAGGCTCAGACCCAACAAATTCTCCACAGCTACTGAACCAATCGTAGCAGATGATTGGCTACGCTCTGTGAACAAGGATCTAGTTACTTGCGAGTGTACGGAATTGGAGAAAATAAGGTTCACTTCCCATATACTGGAGGGGCCGGCGGCACAGTGGTGGGAAACATATCAGATCACTCACCCACTTGAAGGACTTACCTGGGAAATCTTTAAAGAAGGTTTCCGTAATGCTCACATCTCAACTGGGATCATGAATCTGAAAAGGGATGAGTTCCGTACCCTGAGACAGGGAAATCGTGCTCTGAGGGAGTACATGGAGGACTTCAATTCCCTCTCACGCTATGCCCCAGAGGATGTAGACACCGATGCAAAGAGGAAGTATAAGTTTCTGAATGGACTCAATGGTGAGCTGAAAATACCATTGTCTGTGGCCTATGCTCCCAATTATCAGGATCTTCTTGATCAGGCCATTACCCTGGACAGCAACATGAAGAAGGAGGAGAATAGGAAAAGGAATTTCAGCGCCAATAAGTACAACACTAATCTGATGCAGAAGAAACCATACGTTCCGTAGAACAGTGGGAGTCACCATAGTCACAAGAGTGGAAGTGGCCACAATCATAATGGTCATATCCATAAAGTAGGAAATTCCGGATACAGAGGAAATGGACACGGTGATAGTGGACACAACCACCCGTTCAATGGGAACAATAGTGGAAAAGAGCAACACCGCCACAACAATGAACCTAAACGAGATATTAGTCAAGTGACTTGCTACAAGTGTGGGAACAAGGGACATTACTCAACAGACTGTCCAGAGAAGAAGAAGGCGCCGGAAGCATCAAAGCCTAATCCTTTCCAGAAGGCACATGTGAATCATCTTGATGTGGAAGAAGTGCAGAATGAACCAGATGCAGTGATTGGTATGTTCCTACTACATACCTTTCCAGCATTAGTCTTGTTCGATACTGGAGCATCCCACTCATTCATCTCAAGAGCATTTGTTAATAAAAACAAACTGACTACTACAAGCCTGCTAAATCCGGTTAGGGTGAGTTCCCCATGCGGGGAAATGCTCGCACAAACCGATTGTCAAAACTTGAGTTTAGAAATTAGTAAACACTCCTTTCCGGTAAACCTGATAATATTAGAGACCCAGGGTCTGGATGTTATACTCGGTATGGATTGGTTGGCCAAGTTTGAAGGAGTATTGGATTGTGCGAATAGATCCATTACACTCACCACTCCCGAGAAGAAGAATATCAGATACAAATCCAAATTTGAATTTAAGAAAGTTAAGCTAAATTCTCTTAAGGGGGTTAGCCTGGGAGACGTTCGTGTGGTAAGAGATTACCCTGATGTTTTCCCCGAAGAACTACCTGGAATGCCACCCGATAGGGATGTTGAATTTCTTATAGATTTGGTTCCCGGAACGGGACCCATAGCCAAGAGACCATATCCAATGGGCGTAGCTGAATTGAAAGAACTCAAGAAGCAGTTAGAGGAGCAACTGCAGAAAGGATTCATCCGCCCAAGTTCATCACCTTGGGGAGCACCCATTCTGTTTGTAGAGAAAAAGGATAGTACTCAAAGACTAGTCACGGATTATCGAGCAATCAACGAGGTGACGATCAAGAACAAGTACCCGCTACCGAAAATTAATGAGCTTTTCGACCAGCTAGAGGGTGCTTCGGTATTCTCTAAGATCGATTTGCGATCAGGATACTTTCAAATGAAAGTAAGAGAACTAGATATACCAAAAACTGCCTTCACTACCAGATATGGATTATATGAGTACACCGTAATGCCTTTTGGTTTAACCAATGCACCGGCATACTTCATGAACATGATGAACAAAGTGTGTATGGACTTTCTGGATAAGTTTGTTGTGGTGTTCATTGATGACATCCTGATTTACTCCAAAAGTCAGGAGGAACATGAAGAACACTTACACATGATATTACAGAGACTTAGAGAACATAAGCTGTATGCCAAATTTAGCAAGTGTGAATTCTGGCTAGAAGAAGTTGGTTTTCTAGGACACGTTGTGTCGAAAAATGGAATAGCAGTAGACCCAGAAAAGGTGTCAGCTGTGACAAAATGGGAAGTACCCAAGAATGTGGCGGACATCCGTAGTTTCCTTGGACTGGCAGGTTATTATAGAAGATTTATTGAGAACTTCTCCAAACTTGCCAAACCATTGACTTCACTACTGAAGAAGGAAGTCAAATTCAAGTGGACTGAAGAATGTGAAATAAGTTTCCAGGAACTAAAGAAACGGCTGGTGTCAGCACCTGTTTTATGTTTGCCAGATATAGAGAAGGAATTCCAAGTATATTGTGATGCCTCGCACCATGGACTAGGAAGTGTCCTAATGCAAGAAGGGAAAGTGGTTTCATATGCTTCTAGACAGCTTAAGAAACATGAGGTCAATTATCCCACCCACGATCTGGAGTTAGCATCAGTAGTGCATGCTCTAAAGACGTGGAGACCCTATCTATTGGCAAAGCGTTGTGAAGTATTCACATATCACAAGAGCCTAAAATATATTTTCACCCAGAAGGAATTGAATATGAGGCAAAGAAGATGGCTGGAACTTATTAAGGACTATGATATGAGTTTGCAATATCACCCAGGAAAAGCTAATGTGGTGGCAGACGCTTTGAGCCGTAAGGTCCATGTAAATGGACTGACAGCGGGAGAATTGCCCGAGGATTTAAGTAGAGAATTTAAGGACCTCAGATTAGAGGTAGTACCCAGAGGATTCCTCGCAACACTGGACGTACAACCTTTGTTGATGGATAAGATTTGGGAAGGCCGGAAGGGAGACAAAGTAATGGATGAAATCAAGGTCAACCTGAGCGAAGGGAAGGCCAAGGGTTTTCGGAAGGATGAACAAGGCACCTTGTGGTTTGAGAAACGCATCTGCGTGCCGCAAGATGAGGATCTTAGAAAATTGATTCTGCAAGAAGCACATAACTCGCCTTATTCCATACACCCGGGAAACACCAAGATGTAAATGGATGTAAAGGAAAGATTTTGGTGGAATAACCTGAAGAGAGTCATCGCGGAATATATAGCTAAGTGCGATGTATGTAGTCGAGTAAAGGCGGAACATCAGAAGCCAGCAGGATTGTTGCAACCTTTACCTATACCGGATTGGAAATGGAAACAGATAGGTATGGATTTCATTACTGGGTTACCGCGTACCAGATCGGGATATGATTCGATCTGGGTAATAGTGGATCGTTTGACAAAGGTGGCCCATTTTGTGCCAGTAAAGACTACCAACTCAAGTGCTAAGTTGGCAGAGATTTACATGAGGAGAATAGTATGCTTGCATGGTATTCCCCAGAGGATTGTATCTGACAGAGATACCCAGTTTACCTCGCATTTCTGGAAACAACTACATGAATCGTTGGGTACGAGATTAGAGTTCAGTACAGCATTTCATCCCCAAACGGATGGACAGACGGAAAGAGTGAACCAAATTCTAGAAGATATGCTGAGGGCATGTGCCTTGGACTACAAGTCTAGTTGGGATGATAATTTGCCGTACGCAGAATTTTCCTATAACAACAGCTACCAAGCAAGCATAGAGATGTCGCCGTTTGAGGCAATTTATGGTAGGAAATGCACCACACCACTACTTTGGAGCGGTGTGGGAGAACGAAGCTTATTTGGACCTGATATAATCCAGGAAGCTGAAGAGAAGGTTCGAATAATCAAGGACAGATTGAAGATCGCGCAGTCCAGACAGAAAAGCTATGCAGATTCCAAAAGGAGAGAAATCACATATGAGATAGGTGACAGGGCTTATTTAAGAGTGTCACCAATGCGTGGTGTGAAGAGGTTCGGGATCAAGGGTAAACTTGCACCTCGATTCATCGTCCCCTTTAAGATTCTTTCCCGCAAGGGAGAAGTAGCATATGAGCTAGAATTGCCGGAAGTTCTGTCAGCAGTTCACAATGTCTTCCACGTGATCCAATTGAAGAAGTGTCACCCAGAGATGACAGAAACCCCACTACGGGATACAGTGCCATTAGAAGAAGTTCAGTTGGAAAGTGACCTGACGTATGAAGAGAAACCAATCAAAATCTTGGAGATGGCAGAAAGGATCACACGAACCAAGACTATCAAATTTTGTAAGGTCTAGTGGAACCACCATACCGAAGAAGAAGCAACTTGGGAACGGGAGGATGATCTTCGGGAAGAACACCCACATCTTTTTGAAGGCCAAACCGAATCTCGAGGACGAGATTCATCTTAAGGGGGGTTAGGTTTGTATCATCCCAATTTTGCTAAAATTTAAAACTTTGCATTCATACATCATTCATCATATAGGCTTAACTTTTAATCACATAAATACTAAATAAAAATTCAATTATGAGTTTCAATAATGTTTAATCCCACTAAGTGTTTCTTTAAACTTACTTAATAAATATAATTTTCCAAATTATATAATGGGTAAGTTTATTATTAAAAATTGCTAATTTAAATAACCTTTCCAAAATATATTTTTATGAATTTTTCTGAAATGTTTTGAATAGGTTTAAAAATCATTTAGTAAATCAGATTTGAAAAACAGTTTTTATTTAATTTTAAAAAATTGTTTTCGGGCCGGCCCAGACGCTATCCGTCGCGCGCGCGTTAGGTAGCAGCCCATCGGCCCGCTCCAGCGCGTGCCTCGCTCCTCTCTCGCTGACAGGTGGGCCCCACCTGTCAGCCGTCTTCCACCTCCGTCCGGAGATCACGCCGGAGATGGAGACCGAGTGCGAGCCGTTTCCGGCCGCGTCTAGCGCCCCTGCCCCCTCCTATATATAATCCTCGAGGCCGCCTCCGAACCCCCCCCCCCCCCCCAAAAACCCTACCTCTCCGCCGCCGGGCTGCTCGGAATCGAGATCGCCGTCGCCGCCATTGCCGCCGGACTTTTGCACGAGTGCGGGAAGCACCGAGCTCCTCGAGCGCCACCGAGGCTCCCCCTCGCTTCCCCATCCTCTTGCGCATCCGTTGAGCCCGCCTCGCTTGTTCTTTTTCGCAGCCGAACGCCGAAACCGACCTCGACCGAAGTGCTCCGCCGCCGGCCACCATCTCCGACGAGGAAAGGAGAAGAGTTTCGACGCCGCCGCCGCGCCATCGACCTCGCCTCCTCCTCCGCGTCATTTTGGTAAGACCCGTTCGTCCTGGGGCTGTGTTTCCACGCGGGAAACGTCGAGGCCGACGCGCCACCGCCGCGGGCGCCCCCGCCGGCGAGCCTTCCAGCGACCCGCGCGCCGCTCGGTTCGACCGAACGTCCCAAGCCGTTGGATCTAGATCCAACGGATCTAGATCAAAACGATCCCGCGCGTCCGATCCCATTTAAATCGGACGGCTCTCGTCCATGATCCGCGCGAACCGTTTGCGTCCAATAGGATCGCGCCACGTAGCCTTTTATTTTTCCTTTTTGCAGGAATTTTATAAATAAAACAGAAAATATGCAAAATTTAGAAAATTCATAACTTATGTTCTGTAAGTCCAAATTCAATGAATTTTATATCCACGGATAGCCCTGCTAGAGTAGTTTAATTCTACATCATTTGTTTTTGCTTTTGATAAATAATAATTCATAAGATCATCCGAGGAGTAATTCGGCTATTAAATCCATAACTTAAATAATAAAAATGTTTTACAAATAAACTCAATTGTTTTAGGTTTAGATTAACAACCTCTGCCCAGTAATATTAATATATGTCTTATTTGAAAACTTTCTCAGAACAATAAAAGTTGTAATGGTATAATCTAAGTTTTGGTTATATTGTTTTCAATTATTAAATTGTTAAGTGAATTGAGAAATTCCTAGAAATTGCATCTCATGCATTTAATACCAGAGAATATAAATCATGGATAAGTGTGTTTAATTCTACACATGGCATATCATGCATGTATACATCTTTTATTTGGTGTGTGAGATTTTGTGAGGATATTTATTTGTATGTATTGCTTGTGCAAGATTGTGAAGGAGAGGAAGGACCTGCTTGTGATTGCTATTCTTGTTGTCCTGCCGCTCCTGCTGCCAAGGCAAGTGACTTCATAAAACACCTACAATTTTATTCTATTGCATGTCTAGTGTTTTCAAACAGTATTTGCAAAAGTAGTATGCATGATAGGTTTTTGGGAGATTGTAGTATGCTATGCAAACCTTTTAGGTTTCCCCTTAGAAATTCCAGATTATACCCCCATTATAATTTAGTGGAAGTACCTGCTGCAAAAATGATTGTTTTATGGTTGATGTGAGAAATGGAAATTTCCACTAAATTAATTTAACGCCTGGGTGGATTGGGTCGACCGAGGAGGTTTCAAGTTGAGGGGCTTCTCAGGGCCAAGTTTCATGGTTGTCTTCGCCCAAGATAGTTTCCACTTACTTGGGGCCATGATATGCGGTGTTAACCTGAGTTGCTCACTTGTGGTAGGCCACCCAGGGCTATGAGATTTAAGTCTACACTGAGTCTAGTTGCTTATCGTGCAACCATTGGTCAATATGGGCTCTGTCTTGATGGAGTAAGTTGATGTGGACCTGGGTCAAGAGATTGATGGTGGTAGAGTTGATAGGATGGTGGTAATCTCTTAGTATGATCATGGGAAATCAACTTCTGAAAAGTCTCGTCTTGATCTTCTCCTTTTCCTTCTCACTAAAGGAGTGTAGAGGATAGTTTGGGTTGATTGAGTCTAATGGTGAAAGTGCACACCCTCTCGAGAGTTAAAACCTAAGATCTTAGCCGTGTCCCCGGCATCGGACAATTTGAGTAACTACACAAGGCTGTGTTCTGAAAATCTCCTCATCTCAAATTTCTTAATAAAACTTTGTTGGGAGAACATGGGTAGGAGACATGGACTTGTCTCGAGATTTGTCTCTGAAGGAGAAGATATTGATTTAAGAAAATTGTTTATCAAAAGTAGGAGAAAATTTGCTTTGCGCAATGGCCTTGAGCTCCACCAGCCAAAATAAGCATATAGTTATAGCTTAATAGAACATTAGGAATTAAAGTCACTTGCCACCACAATTCAATTGTGCTGACCCTTTATAGCTGGGCTGCAACTAAACCTTGTAGAATGTACGAATGAGGAGTAAGGGGGTCGTCTTCGAGCTACAACCAACATAATTTGCCAGTGGCTTCATGGAGAAGATGTAGCTCCATGCTACCTTTAGTATTGCGTTTGAACTCTGAAATAAAGTGTGAACTATTTATTCAGCTTGCATTTCCGCTATGCTAAGTTGTAAGGATATTTGTTTTTGGATCATTCGTCTCGTTCTGTAATAAATTATGACATTGTACTGTGATATTACATCTTATTGGAGAATGTGAGACTTATGTGATCCAAGTCTTTGCATTATTCATATGGCCATTGCTTTCGTAAGCATGGGCACTACAGCTTGGCGTGGATGCGCCGCACACCGAGGCCCGAGGTCGTCGCGATGCTGCCATGTACCTGGTCTACTTCGACCAGCTCTTTACGCCGCTCGAGGGCCCTGTCGCTGATCTCCGCGAAGTGGTAGAGGACGAGAGCCGGCAGCTCCTGGCGGTGGTCGTCGACCGCATCTTCACAAACCTCAGGATCCTCACGCCAGGCTTTGACCTCTCCACCGTGACGGAGGCTCCCCAAGGCGAGGACGCGCGGCGGGTCTCCAACTCCCTCTGCGAGCAAGTCGTTGCTTTCTGCAACCGCTTCAAGCATGCGGAGGCCGCTGCTGAGGACAGCGAGGAGGAGGTCGCCTCTGCCGAGACCGAGGAGGGTGCAGTGGAGGAGGTCCAGGATGATGATGGATCCGCCTGAGCTATTTGCCATTGCGCTTGCGTGCGCTTGTATCTGAAACTATTTTATGCTTAGACATTGTGCGACTTTTGGGCATGTAATATACTGTTGTTTGCAATTTACTTCTAGCTTGCTTGCCCCTCGAGAGGTCTCTTTGGACTCATCTTCATGTCTATTTGTTCTCTGTGTCCGTAGGAACCATCTCTTCGTTCCATGACTCCGCCACTTCGGTATGCTAGAGCAATGACTCTGCAAGGCCGGGGGGAGTTTAGGACTAGGAGAGGTAAGAGCCCTGAGTCGCGATGCTCAAGTGCCCCCCTTAGACGTACGAGTAGTCCATGAAGCGTAAGGGGAAGCGAAGTCGCTTGAGGGGCAAATGTGTGCTTGTGGGGGGAAAAACTCTTAATGCCTGGGTGCGAGACTTAGCTTCTCGAGGTTTTCGCCCTGTAGAGGCTTTTTGCCTGGCGAGGAGGTCCTCTCTAGGGGCCTTTCCCGGTTGCCTCCTCGGGCTTGTAGGGGCATTTCTTCCCTGTAAACGTTAGAGGGGCGAACCCAAACGGTTGTGCACGGTACAGGGGACTCGTGCACGCTTATAGGTCCCCTCAGGTGTTCCTCGCGAGAAGAGTAAGTACCAAGGTCCTCTGTAGAGATGGCGTGTTTGTGGGATCTTGCCCTCCAGCCAGAGCTCGGATCATTTTATTTTGCAGTGCTGCTGGTGTGTCGTTTGAGGCAGTGGCACCGTACTCAGCCCCCGCTCGTGAGGTACGCATGTGGAGAGATATAAGCGCACATTTCAATGAAGTAATGCGTAAATAAAACTCACCACCAAATATTACATAGCGGCGCCGTAGCGGTAAGTTCACTTGGGAACGAAATTGTCTCATTATGCTTGGAGTTGCCAAGTTAATGTTTTGACCATGTCAAGGCATGGGGACCACCCATTAGTGGCAGAGACTCTCAACGGCCTGAGGTGGCTCGTTACATGGAGAGCTCGGAGGGTTGACCCTCGACAGAAGCCTTTGGAACTTGGAGATTTAAGCCGTGAGCTTTTAACCTCTGGAGACAAAAAAGCTCGGAGGTTGAGCCGTAAGCTGCCTCTTCTGCCAGATGACTCGACGTGACAATGATCACGGGCGTGACGATGATCACATTTGCGTTTGTTCCTTCTAGAGACAATATTTTTTGGGAGGTTTAAGCCGTGAGCTTTTAACCTCTAGATACAAAAAATGCTTGGAGGTTGAGCCGTAAGCTGCCTCTTCCGCTAGATGCCTTGACGTGACAATGATCACGGGCGTGACAATTATCACGGGTAGAACTTGCGCAGGTGCATGATGTTCCACGGGTTTTTGACGGGGATGCCATCTTGAGTCTCGAGACGAACCTGGTGATGCGGGTGACCCTGTAGGGACCTTCCCACATCGGTGACAGCTTGTGGAGGCCTTCCCTGGACAGGATTCGCCTGAGGACGAGATCGCCTGTCTCCAGGGTGCGGGAGCGCACATTGCGGCTGTGGTAGCGTCGCAGGTTCTGCTGGTATTTGGCCGCCCGGAGGGCGGCGCGGCGTCGTAGTCCCTCGAGGAGTAGCAGGTCGTCATTGTGGAGGTCCTCTTGTTGGTCCTCGTTAAAGGCAAGGACCCGTGGGGATCCATGCTTTATCTCTGTGGGGAGGACTCCTTCGGCTCCATAGACGAGGGCGAACGGTGTTTCCCCCGTAGGCTTGGGTGGCGTTGTGCGGTTTGACCAAAGTACCGAAGGGAGCTCGCTGATCCAGCCCTTGCCGTGGCCTTTCAGGATGTCGAAGGTCCTGGTCTTTAGGCTCTTGAGAACTTCTGCGTTTGGTCGCTCAGCATGTCCGTTGCTCTGCGGATGGGCGACTGAGGCGAAGCAGAGCTTGATGTCCATCCTTTCGTAGTAAGCTCTGAAGATGCCACTGGTGAATTGCGAGCCATTTTCGGTGATGATGCGGTTAGGCACTCCGAAGCGGAGACCAGGCCTGTGATGAATTTTACCGCCGCGCATGCTGTAATTGTGTGCGTCGCCTCCACTTCGGGCCACTTAGTGAACTTGTCGATGGCCACGAAGAGGTAGCGATATCCCCCTTGCGCTGTTGGGAAATGTCCCAGGATGTCCAGCCCCCAGACCGCGAACGGCCAGGAGAGTGGAATGGTCTGTAGCCCCAACGCAGGTTGGTGGATTTGCTTGGCGTGGAATTGGCAAGCTTCACATGCTTGAACAATGTCAACTGCATACTGAAGTGATTGAGGCCAGTAGAAGCCGCTCCTGAAGACTTTGTCTGCGAGGGTGCGGGCGCATGAATGGTGGCCGCATTCCCCGCTGTGGACGTCCTTGATCAGCATTTTGCCTTCTTCAGGAGGGACGCACTTGAGCGCGATGCCGTTTGGGCGCTCGCGGTGGAGATTTCCTTCGAGGATTTGGTAATATTTTGCCTCGCGGGCAATTCGCTCCGCTTCAATATCTTCCTTGGGAAGAGTCCCTTTGTCGAGGTAGCCTTTGATCTCGTCAATCCATCCTGCTTCTTGATGCACCACTGTGAGCAACAGACGCTCCCCTATAGGGGCCCCACAATCTGGAGCCCCGTTTGCAGGTGGTGGCGGGAGCGCTTCGTCTGTGCTTGTGGGCATGGCCTCTTGAGGCTGTTTTATGGATGCCTTGACGAGTCTTTCTTCAAAAACGCCTGACAGCTGAGCTTGCCTCTTTGATGCGCTTTTGGCGATGTCATCAGCCTCTTGGTTCTCCTTTCTTGGGATGTGCATGAGCTCCATTCCCCTGAAGTGCTTCTCAAGCCTACGGACTTCTTCGAGGTATGCGGCCATGTGGTCGTCCTTAGGCTTATAGCTTTTGTTGGAGAAGTTAACGAGCAGCTGGGAGTCACCCTTGATGAGCAGGTGCTTGATTCCTACAGCGATTGTGGCGCGTAGGCCAGCAAGCAGGCCTTCGTACTCAGCGATATTGTTGGAGATCTTGTCGATTCCGAAGCACAGCTGGACCGCGTAATATAGCTTGTCGCCTTTTGGTGAGATCAAGACCACGCCAGCCCCACCGTGGCGACAAGCGAAAGCTCCGTCGAACTTCATGGTCCAGTGGCTTGGCATTTTGTCTCTAGAGGGCTCTTGCTCTTCTCCCCAAGGCTCTTCAAGGGTTGGGTCAGTCCATTCGGCGACGAAGTCTGCCAGCGCTCTTCCTTTGATTACCCTTGTGGTATTGAAGCGCAAATTGAATGGCTGTAGCTCTATATTCCATCTTGCGACACGATCTTTGGCGTTAGGGTTGCGCAGGATCTACTCCAGGGGAAAAGAGGTGACCACCGTGATGGGGTGCCCCTAGAAGTAGTGTCGCAGCTTTCTTGAGGCGATGAGGAGCGCAACGAGGACCTTCTGCTGCATTGTGTACCGCTCGCGAGGATCGTGAAGGAGATATGCCCTAGAGGCAATTAATAAAGTGTATTCTTTATCATATCTCGTTTGTTCATAATAGGTTTTTGTGTCATGCTAGAACCGTATTAAGCGGAAACATTAATGCGGGTGTGATACGTAAACAACCAGGTCCCTAGTAGCCTCTACTAAGACTAGTTTCGTTGCGCGATTGATGATCGAGGTTTCCCGGTCATGGGGCATGGCGCCGGTCGGCAATGAGAGTCATATTGCTGGAGAGTGATGTGATGGACATACCCAGTTTTGGAGAACATAGTCATTACACCTTTGACCGTGAGATCAACTCTTATCGATATTCCCCGAAGATACTTTGATTGCACCAAACGTCGTATCTTATTTAGTTTGACAATAACGGTGATACTTTTGGGTATTGGAAAGGAGTATTGAGACGAGGGGTCAAGAGCGGGATTTGCCAGTCCACGTAGCAGGATAGATACTCTCGGGCCCACTCGGTGAGATCATGTCTAATGAGCTTGCAAGCATGTGACTAGGTCACGGAGACATGAGATCATGAACGAGTAGAAGATGGCATCGTCGGTAACGAGGTCGGGATTAGGTATGGAGATATCTATGGAGCGACGCTCGGACATGCTAAGTATCGCCATGGCAAAGGGTCTAAGACTTCACGTTCAGGTTTGATAGATGAAAGTCATTCGTTATATCTCAGGGATTAATTCAGGGGGTCCAGGCCTACGAGTTAGTCGTTGATCATTGAGGAGTCTTGATCATACCTGATATTATATCGAACCGCTAGGGTAACACACTTAAGGGGTTTCGACAAGACAACCGGAAAGGAAGGAGATCACCGGGACAGTCCCGATAGAGGTCCGATGGAGATCGGGCGGCGCCGAAAGAGTTTTCGGAGCTAGGAAATATTTTATATATTATGTTTGATATTAATTAGTGTTATTAATATGCAAATATGATTTTATATATTTATTTTCGAATTTATTAAGGCAGATTTCCCTAAATGGGCCTTCCGGACGAAAGAAGGCCCAAGAGGGGGGGAAACCCCTTGGGGAATTCGGTGGGAGCCTGGGGCCGGCCTAGGTGGGTCACAAGGGGCCCACCAGGGTGGCCGGCGCACCCCTTGGCCGAACCAGCCATGTGGGAATAGTCCCACATGGCCTGGCTGGCAAGGTTGGCTCCCCTTGGGAGCCTATATAAGAAGGGGCAACCCCAGCCTTTTAATTCACCAATTAATTCCTGATTTCTCTCTCGATCTCGTGGTTCCCAAGTTGGAGCCGCGCCGAGCAAGAGGAGTCGGGGATCTCCTCCACCATAGCCCGCTGCCGCGCTGCTGGTGTTCCGGTCCAAGTCTTCCGCTGCTCGTCCTGGACTGGAGCTTCGGAGGCGTCGTCTCCACCGTACGTGTGCGACTCCCTGCGAGGTGCTGCGCTAGCGGTACTCGGAGGCCTGCTTCCTCTACACGACCTTGAGGTCGGCTACGTCGGTCTTCATCGACAACGTTTGTGCGGGAACGTAATCCCCGCTTTCGGTCTACAAGGGTATGTATTCCGATCTCCGTTCGTACTACTATATCTGCATAGAATAGATCTTGGCTAGTTAAAGGATATCGTCGGTAGGAAAATTATTGTTTTCTGCACACGATCCCCTTCAGTGGTATCAGAGCCGATCTATCGTAAGATATAGCTGTACGGTGTTAGAACCCGTGCTCTGCACGGGGGCACCGTTCCCGTTATTTGCTACCCTCTAGCGTGCACTTGTGTATTCCAGCAGCATTGAGTTGATGAAGCGGCCCGGACCGACTTTACGCGTACGCTTACGCGAGACTGGTTCCACTACTGACATACGGCTTGTACCGTATCTGTGGCTGGCGGGTGACAGTTTCTCTCTCTCTAGTTGGTCTTCGCATTTTCAATGGAGGGCCCGAAAGGGATGCTTAAACATGCAATTATTGGATAGATTCATAGGTATGAAGCGGTTCTATTTACGAAAGCCCCAAGCCACGTAAAATATGCAAAAGATAAAGTAGAAGCGTCTAACTTTATTTTGCAGGGGCTATGTGATATGGTCAAGGTAGGTTTATTAAATTGTTTATAAACTGCGGGCGCCAAGAAGACAATGGCGCGGTGGACTATATCACATTGCATTACATTTGATGTTTTGTGTGCATCTTATTTTGTGTGTGATTGTGTGTTACACGGCGGTAGTTGAATAAGATGATCCCTTCAAAATACCACTAGTGTTCTCCCTCCAACGCGCACCACCAATAAAGTTCTACGTTATGAGGCAGGCCGTGATGATCGGGTGTCAGACATATCTTCGTTCGCATACGGTGGGTGTAAGCCATGTTGCACAAGCGTCAGCGTGGAGGGCTTTGGTGGCAAGCCTAGCATACTCAGAAGTATGGCCTCGGAACAGGAAGGCCGAAAGGCCGAGCACGAGTCAAAAAATTGGTGTGGCGGACGATTTTGTCTACTCCTGAAGTTGTGCCGCCGGCTTTGATGATGAGGGGTGGTACAATGGATGGGGGTCGTGTAATCGCTTAAACGACCAGGAGGGATGTTCGTTTGAGTGGGAGTTATGTCAGTTATTTTCTAAAATACTATAACTCAAAATTATTATGAACAAAGTCTTATGTTGTTGCAAATTCCATTGTAGATGTCTCACCCCTCCTTTAACCTGAACCTGTTCATTGAGAAAGAGAAGCTTAAGACCGATGGGTCTAACTTCGGGTCCTGGTTCCGCGATCTGAAGTCCATCCTTGAAACCCACAAGGTGGCCTACATCCTTGATACCCCCTTAGGTGATCTTCCTAGCACCGCCCCGGAAATCGATAGGATTGTCCATGGGGTAAAGGCGGAGATTTCTTCTTATGTCCAGAGTGGCATGCTCTTTGCCATGGAGGCTGACCTGCAAAACCGTTTCATGAACAAGGGTGCTTATGATATAATCACTGAACTCATGGTGGTTTTTGCACGACAAGTCAAGGCTGAGACGTACGAGGCAACTGTGCTTTTCTTCTCAGCCCAAATGGAAGAGCACGGCAATATCAGTGAGCACTTGGCCAAGTTGTTTGGCTACGCTCGACTTCTGAGTGATCTGGGAAGTGTGATCCCAGAGGAGTTGGTGATTGATAGGGCGCTGATTTCTCTGCCCCCTAGCTATAAGAACGCCATAGTGGACTACGGCATGGAAGGGACGTCAAAACCCCTGTCGGAAATCCTGAAGATGCTCGAAGTGGCCGAATTAGAAATCAAGCTGAAGAAGATGGAGGTAACCATCGGATCACCTAAGCGCAACTGCCCCAAGTATCTGGAGGATAGGAAGTCTGGCAAGACGGTCGACAAAGAGAAAGGTATATTTGATATACATGTTATAGATGTGTACCTTACATCCGCCCGGAGCAACATGTGGGTATTTGATACTGGTTCTGTTGCTCATATATGTAACTCTCAGGAGGAGTTACGGAATAGAAGGCGGCTGGCAAAGGATGAGGTGACGATGCGCGTTGGCAACGGATCGAGAGTCGACGTGGTGGCTGTCGGCACGCTCCCTCTGCATCTACCATCGGGATTAGTTTTGGTTTTAAATAAATGTTATTTTGTGCCATCCTTGAGTGTAAACATTATAAGTGGGTCTTGCCTGTTAGTTATTCATTTAAATCAGTGTCAAGCAATTGTGCTATTTATATGAATGATATCTTTTATGTTGATGCTCCCGAGAATAACGGCTTATTCTTGTTGAATCTCGATCGTAGTACTCACATCCATAACATAGAGGCCAAACGAATTAAGTGTAGTGACGATACCGCCATGTTTTTGTGGCATTGCCGTCTTGGTCATATTGGTATAAAGCGCATGAAGCGACTCCACTCCGATGGACTCTTGGACTCGTTGGATTTCGGATCCCTCGATACATGTGAACCATGCCTCATGGGCAAAATGACCAGGACACCGTTCAAAGGTTTCGTTGAACGGGCGTCGGATTTGTTGGGGATCATACATACAGACGTATGTGGACCAATGAGCGTTTCGACACGCAATGGTTATCGTTACTTCGTCACCTTCACTGATGACTTGAGTAGATACGGTTATATCTACTTGATGAAACACAAGTATGAAACGTTTGAAAAGTTCAAAGAATTCCAGAGTGAAGTTGAGAATCAGCTTAATAGGAAAATCAAGCATCTCCGGTCCGATCGCGGTGGAGAGTACTTGAGTTTTGAGTTTGGCACACATCTGAAGAGTTGTGGCATAGTGCCCCAACTTACGCCCGCCGGAACTCCGCAGCGTAACGGTGTGTCCGAGCGACGTAATCGTACTCTACTGGATAGTGTCCGATCTATGATGTCTCTTACCGATCTGCCAGTGTCCTTCTGGGGTTATGCGTTAGAAACAGCCGCATTCATTTTAAATAGGGCTCCGTCCAAGTCCGTTGAAACGACGCCGTATGAATTATGGTATGGCCATAAGCCTAAGTTATCGTTTCTGAAGGTTTGGGGTTGTGAGGCGTACGTTAAGAAACTACAGCCCGACAAACTCGAATCGAAGTCGGAGAAAGTCGTCTTTGTAGGATATCCGCGGGAAACCGTTGGGTACACCTTCTACAACCAAGCTGAGGGCAAAACTTTTGTCGCGAAGACCGGTGCCTTTCTAGAGAAGGAATTTCTCGCGAAAGGAGTAAGTGGGAGGAAGGTAGACCTCGATGAAATCGTTGATCCTGAACTCGAGATTCCGAGTGGCGCAACGGAAGCAATTCCGGAAACGTCCTCCGCGGAAGGAGTGGGAGAAACTGTCGAGGAAGATGGTCTACCTCGTAGGTCTGGTAGATCTCGGATCGCACCAGAATGGTATGGCAATATGGTTTGCACCGTCATGCTAGTCGAGCAAGACGAACCTACGAACTACAAGGAGGCGATGGAGAGTCTAGAGTCCGAGAAATGGCTTGAAGCCATGAAATCCGAAATAGGATCCATGTATGATAACCAAGTGTGGACCTTGGTGGATATTCCCGAAGGGCGCAAGGCCGTCGAGAATAAGTGGATCTTTAAGAAGAAGACGGATGCTGATGGTAATGTGACCGTCTATAAAGCTCGGCTTGTCGCAAAGGGTTTCCGACAAGTTCATGGAATTGACTACGATGAAACTTTTTCACCGGTAGCGATGCTTAAGTCTATTCGGATTTTGTTAGCGGTAGCTGCCTACTATGATTATGAAATCTGGCAGATGGACGTCAAAACGGCCTTCCTGAATGGAAACATTGAGGAAGAGTTGTACATGGTACAGCCGGAAGGTTTTGTCGATCCAGGAAGTGCTAACAAGGTGTGCAAGCTTCAGCGATCCATCTATGGATTGAAGCAGGCATCTCGGAGCTGGAATCTTCGCTTTGATGAGGTAATCAAAGGTTTTGGATTTATCCAGAATGTGGAAGAGACCTGTATTTACAAACAAATGAGTGGGAGCTCGGTTGTGTTCTTAGCACTGTATGTTGACGACATATTGCTAATAGGGAATGATGTGGAACTTCTGAATAGCGTGAAGGAATATTTAAACAGTAAGTTTTCCATGAAGGACTTAGGAGAAGCTGCGTATGTTTTAGGCATAAAGATCTACCGTGATAGATCAAGGCGCCTATTAGCACTAAGTCAGAGTACTTATCTTGATAAAATATTGAAGCGTTTTCATATGGAGAAGGCAAAGAAGGGTTCTCTGCCGGTTATCAAGAATAAGGTATTGCGTAAGGCGCAGTGTCCGGTAACGGAACTGGGTAAGGCCGAAATGACGAAACATCCTTATGCTTCAGCCATAGGATCGATCATGTATGCAATGTTGAGTACTAGACCAGATGTGGCATTAGCTCTAAGTTTGACCAGCCGGTTCCAGAGTAATCCTGGAATGCCGCATTGGATAGCTGTTAAGAGCATTCTTAAGTATCTCAATAAGACAAAGGAAATGTTCCTTGTGTATGGTGGCTGCGATGAGGAACTTGGCGTAACGGGTTACGTAGATGCAAGTTTCTGCTCAGACCCCGATGACTGTAAGTCACAGACAGGTTACGTGTTCAAGGTGAATGGAGGCGCCGTGTGCTGGAGAAGTGGGAAGCAACCCATAGTCGCACAATCTACAATGGAGTCGGAGTACATTGCTGCCTGCGAGGCCGCGAATGAAGCTGTGTGGCTGAGGAAGTTCGTCATCGAACTTGGAGTGTTCCCGAGCGTGCAAGACCCCGTGGTCCTCTTCTGCGACAATACGGGTGCCTTTGCGAACGCCAAGGAGCCAAGGACTCACTCCACCGCCAAACACATTCTCCAACGCTTCCACGTGATACGTCAATACGTACAGGAAGGCGATGTGAAGATTTGCAAAGTGCATACGGATCAGAATGTGGCAGATCCGCTGACGAAGCCTCTTCCGCTTGATAAGCATGAACAACACCAGTTAGCTATGGGTGTTAGGCTTTTACCAAGTTGTAATCTAGATTAATTTGTACTCTAGTGCAAGTGGGAGACTGAAGGAGATATGCCCTAGAGGCAATTAATAAAGTGTATTCTTTATCATATCTCGTTTGTTCATAATAGGTTTTTGTGTCATGCTAGAACCGTATTAAGCGGAAACATTAATGCGGGTGTGATACGTAAACAACCAGGTCCCTAGTAGCCTCTACTAAGACTAGTTTCGTTGCGCGATTGATGATCGAGGTTTCCCGGTCATGGGGCATGGCGCCGGTCGGCAATGAGAATCATATCGCTGGAGAGTGATGTGATGGACATACCCAGTTTTGGAGAACATAGTCATTACACCTTTGACCGTGAGATCAACTCTTATCGATATTCCCCAAAGATACTTTGATTGCACCAAACGTCGTATCTTATTTAGTATGACAATAACGGTGATACTTTTGGGTATTGGAAAGGAGTATTGAGACGAGGGGTCAAGAGCGGGATTTGCCAGTCCGCGTAGCAGGATAGATACTCTCGGGCCCACTCGGTGAGATCATGTCTAATGAGCTTGCAAGCATGTGACTAGGTCACGGAGACATGAGATCATGAACGAGTAGAAGATGGCATCGTCGGTAACGAGGTCGGGATTAGGTATGGAGATATCTATGGAGCGACGCTCGGACATGCTAAGTATCGCCATGGCAAAGGGTCTAAGACTTCACGTTCAGGTTTGATAGATGAAAGTCATTCGTTATATCTCAGGGATTAATTCAGGGGGTCCAGGCCTACGAGTTAGTCGTTGATCATTGAGGAGTCTTGATCATACCTGATATTATATCGAACCGCTAGGGTAACACACTTAAGGGGTTTCGACAAGACAACCGGAAAGGAAGGAGATCACCGGGACAGTCCCGAGAGAGGTCCGATGGAGATCGGGCGGCGCCGAAAGAGTTTTCGGAGCTAGGAAATATTTTATATATTATGTTTGATATTAATTAGTGTTATTAATATGCAAATATGATTTTATATATTTATTTTCGAATTTATTAAGGCAGATTTCCCTAAATGGGCCTTCCGGACGAAAGAAGGCCCAAGAGGGGGGGAAACCCCTTGGGGAATTCGGTGGGAGCCTGGGGCCGGCCTAGGTGGGCCACAAGGGGCCCACCAGGGTGGCCGGCGCACCCCTTGGCCGAACCAGCCATGTGGGAATAGTCCCACATGGCCTGGCTGGCAAGGTTGGCTCCCCTTGGGAGCCTATATAAGAAGGGGCAACCCCAGCCTTTTAATTCACCAATTAATTCCTGATTTCTCTCTCGATCTCGTGGTTCCCAAGTTGGAGCCGCGCCGAGCAAGAGGAGTCGGGGATCTCCTCCACCATAGCCCGCTGCCGCGCTGCTGGTGTTCCGGTCCAAGTCTTCCGCTGCTCGTCCTGGACTGGAGCTTCGGAGGCGTCGTCTCCACCGTACGTGTGCGACTCCCTGCGAGGTGCTGCGCTAGCGGTACTCGGAGGCCTGCTTCCTCTACACGACCTTGAGGTCGGCTACGTCGGTCTTCATCGACAACGTTTGTGCGGGAACGTAATCCCCGCTTTCGGTCTACAAGGGTATGTATTCCGATCTCCGTTCGTACTACTATATCTGCATAGAATAGATCTTGGCTAGTTTAAGGATATCGTCGGTAGGAAAATTATTGTTTTCTGCACACGATCCCCTTCAGATCGCGTAGTACTGTGCTGACGAAGTAGACTGGATGCTCGACAAGGGTTGTCAGTTTAGTCTTGGTGCCCTCTGCCTGAAGGGGCTCGGCTGGGCCCTCAAGGGGGTTGGCCTGTGGAGGCTCTTTGGGGCCCTCGAGGGGGTTGGCATGTGGAGGCTCTTCAGGCTCCCTGGCGGGATCATCCTATAGCGGTTGACTTGGGTGTCGTGGTATCGGCATATTTGATAGGATACGGGGGTCCTCTAGCCTACGTATGGATTGTGGGGAAGAAGGTTGGTGTCGTCGAGGTCGGGATTGAACACGGCGAGTTTACCCAGCTTCGGATCCCACAGCGGTGGTGGAATCCTACGTGCTGCGATAATTCACTATGAGGCAATAGCCGTGAACAGGTTACAATGGGTATGATGCCTATTGAAGTTGTCTTGGTGCTTGGCCCTAAATGCCTCCCGGTGGCCGGCTTATATAGGCGGCCAGACCCCGGGTTACAAGGTAAGTACTTGGCCGGCAAGTAAACAGAATCCTAGACCTAGCCGGCTTAGTTGCCGCCTTCCGTCTTGGGCTCGGTGGCTTGATGGGCTTCGGCCTTCTGCCTTCCTTTGACCGTCGGCCTACTTCCTCGTATGTCAGCTTATCTGGGCCGCCCGGCAGGCCTTGGCCTTACCACCCTTGGGCCACCCTGGACTAGCCGGATTGATCCATGTTGGTTATACCCCTAGTTGATATATCCCCAACATTAGCCCCCAGAAAGGTTGAAGTTCTCCAGGCGCCGGCTTCTTCTTGATTCTTCATCTGCCAATGTTGGCGGCTGCAGGACTTGAACCATTCTGAAAATCAACGAGGCATGCGTGTCTTGAGGTTGACACGCGGCCGCCTTTATCCATCATGGGAAAAGACGGCTTGCTCGGCCATCTTGCCGAGCTTCCTTCCTAGCGGTTTCCACCTAGCCAGCTCACGACAGTTTGAAAACTGTTAGGCGGGAATCTCGCCATGATCACAAATTGCGGGAAAAAAGGAGGCGTGGAGATCGTGCAATCGTGTGCCGCAACGGATGCGGGACACGTGTCCGACTAAAATGTCGTTGCACAGGGAGCAACGCCTGGCCCTATAAATAGGTAGCCAAACGGTCCATTTTCTTTCCCCAGCCTTTGCTCTCCGTGTGCCTTTGCCTCTTCCCCTTCTTCGCTCCTTGCCTCCGAACGAGCTCCGGTGAACTCTTCTCCTCCGACGACCTTTTCTCGAGGCGATGTCCACCGGCCCAGCTCACTCGACGGCGTCGAGCGGTCCGGCGACCGAGGCCGCGCTCGCAACGTCGATGGGCGGCGCAATAACCCGCACTGCGGCAGCGGCGACGGCGGGCAATGTCACCGCCGTCGTCCCTCGGACTTCTACCGCGCGCACGCCAGCGGCGGGCTCTTCGGCTCCTCCACCATCCACCACGGTGATGGCGACGGCGGGCGCCCCCGGCGATGAGGAAGAAGAAGCGGCGGACCTCGGGTCCCGCTACTGGCTACCTTCCATCGTCGACGAAGACGCCCTCCAAGATTTGGAGGCTGTCGGCTACCTCCCCACTCGGGAGGATTGCCGGTGGAGGGCCGCCCTCGGAGACATCATCCCGGCCCCGGAAGCCGGAGAGCAGGTAATCCTTACCTCCCACCTTGTTAGGGGAATGGCGCTTCCGCCTTCCGCCTTTTTTAGCGAGGTTTTGGATCACTACGGGCTCCAGCCCCACAACATTGCACCCAATAGTATATTAGTCTTAGCCGGCTTCACAGCTCTGTTTGAAGGCTATCTAGGTATTAGGCCTAGTTTAGATTTCTTCAGATACTGCTTCCGTTGCCGGCGACAGACGGTGCCGGACGGCGGGCTGGCTACCTGCGGCAGCATCACCTTCAACTGCCGCCAGGGCCGCCAATGGTATCCCAAGATACCATATCTCGAGTCCGTCAAGGGCTGGACCTCCACGTTCTTCTACTGCCAAGATATGGCAGCGCCGGGCCGCCAAGTTGGCATCCCGACATTCGTCAACGCGCCACCCATGTCTCGACCGTGCTGGGACGAGGCGGTGCCCAAGTTGACGGAGGAACTCTGCCTTATTCAAAGGCGGATTGAATTCCTCACGAGGACGATGGCTCCTCCTCAGCTGGATGGAGTCGACACCGTCCTTTGCTGGCTTGGCCGGCAAATCCTCCCCCTGCGGTACAGCCCGCCCAAGATGTGCCAGTATTCGCCTACTGACACAGCTTCTCTTCGCGTGAGCGAAGAGATATTGCCGGTCGCCGACCTGGAATTCCGTCTCCGCAGCCTCGTCAAGGCGGGGCTGGTGAAGGCGGCCGAGGGCGTGCCCATGCACACCCATGACAACCCTCCCCTTGAGGTGAATATTTCCTTCCTTCGCCCCTTGTTTGATAGCTTTGCCGGCTAGGCTTGAGTTCCTTTAACTTGTCTTCTTTTTCAGCTCTATGAGTTGGGGGAGGATGACCTGGCTCCCGACTTCTACGAGTCGGAAGCCGGGAAGACGAAGAAGCGCAAGGCGTCCGGCGCTGCTTCCTCTACGGCGAATGCCGAGAGGAAGAAACGGATCGCGTCGGCTACCGAGCCGACTCTCGCCAACATCGGCGAGAACACGGGGATTAACATCCCCCGAAGGTACTCAATTCTGCCTTTACCAGACGACAAACTTCTTCAATACTGGCCAATTGACTGTGCTTGCTTTTTATTGACAGGGAAAGGGTCGCAACCTCCCGGTTGACGACCAGGCTTCTTGGCAAGGGAAAGCGGCCTCAAGGCGTCTCGCCGGCTACCGTGCCGCCAACTCCTCAGCTCCACGCCGACAGCTTTATGGGCGACGCTCGTCGTCAGCCCCCAGCTCCGGCTTCGGGTGCTCCGCCAAGGACTTCTTCCGCCGACCGTGCGGCCAAAACTCCCCTTCTGCTGGCTGAGGCTACGACCGATGATGCCGCTCAATCGCACGCCGCCAACGAAGGGTTGCTGGAATCGACTGCCGGCGGGTCTCGGAGGGCAGCCCCGACTGCGGGAGGCGGCAAGGTCAGGGACCCTTGGTCCACCTTTAAGGAAGCCAAGGAATCAACCTTGGCTTTTGCCAACTTCGCCTCGCAGGCCTTCGCCGACTTGGAGGTCGACTTATCTGTAAGTTCTTCCCACTCCGGTATATACATAGTCTTTCCCCCGAGCACTTAGATGGCAAGTCAAAAAGGAATTTGGACTGCCGGCTTAGTGGTTTTTCGACAATATGTTATACGCCTTTGTTTTGTCTTGCAGGGCCTTGTCTCCGCCAACGTTGAGCTTGTCTCCTCACGAGTCGAGATAAACCGGCGCTGCCGCGTCCTGAAGAAGGAGTGCGAGGCCAAGGACCTGCGGATTGCCGAACTGGAGGCGGCCCGCAAAAAAGATGAAGGTAGGGTTGATCCTTTTCGCCTTCAACTATGCTTTTGACTTATGTTTCCGTCAATCATTTAGCTTAGCGAATCCATATTTGTAGAACTGCTAGACCACGCCCAGGATATCCTGAAGGCGTCCACTGATATGCAAGCTCTTATGAATGAAGCTTCCGACTTGGCGGCCGCCAACTTGGAGTTGAAGGAGGCACATCAAAAGGAGATGGAGGCCCAGCAGCTCAAGTTTGCGCAGGAATCTAGCCAGCTCACTGGTGAGCTAGAAAGCCTGCACAACAAGTTGGCGGAGGCGGAGAAGACGGCTGCGGAGGAGATCTGTAAGCAGACTTCTCGCGCCCAAACTGCAGAGGACGCGCTGGCAACTCATATGATTGAGTTGTCCGCTTTCCATAACTCGGTCCTTGGTAATTTCTTGCTCCTTTTTTGATGCTGCCATGCTGCTTTAGCCTGAGCTAATCTAATGGCTTTATTTTTGATGTAGTTCCCGCCGGTTTAGGCGATGACAAGGTTGTCAGCCCCCGCCTGGATCGCCTTGCGCATCTAGGCGAGCTGATCACCGAGACTTTGGCGGCGTCCAAGCGGTTTGCCGCCAAGTTCTTCACTTCGTCCGGCAGCCAGGAGCCGACCGAGTTCAGCGACGTGCCCGCCATCCTGGAGCAGGCGACCAAGCTGCACAAAAGCTCGCTGAAGTCGGCGGCGCGGGGTGGAGCCAAGACTGCCCTTGGGTTGTTCATGGCGCACTACCCCGAGGCGGAGATAGAAGCCGTCACCGAAGGCATGCCGTCGACGTACGAAGACGGTAGCGAGGTTGATTCGGCCGCTGTGTTGGACAGCGTTGCCGGCTACGCCACGCGGGTTGCCGACATGGTGGACACTTCAATCTTCTACCGGCGCCATCCTGTGCCTGGCGGAGAGGGAGCTGAAGCTGCCGGCGCGGCCGAGGCGGAGGGGAGTGATAGTTCCGGGGCTGAAGTTGTCAGCCCCCAAGTCTGATGTAGACGCTCCCCCGAGCCATATCTTTTCTGTCCTTGCCTTCTGTTAGCCTTACTTGTCGGCCCCTGAAACAATGCAACATTTGTAATATTTGTATATACTTTTGCTGTTGCTTTTTGTTAGGCGGAAACTAGCTGACAAGTTTTATTTTTTCTTTATTTATATGGCCCGCCTTAATTTTACCCTGACTTATATGCTTGACTTTTTGTATGTTGACGAAACCTCAGCCGGTAACTTTAGCTGAAACAACCAGGGCTAAACCATGCGTTTAGAATCAGAGACCAAAGCCAACATGTTGGTGTCAAAGACATACTACTAGGCGAACCACATATAAGTAATCAGAGGTAAAGGAATTAGGCGACGCAAAAAAAAAAGTTTATTTTTGCTTTGGGTTGGCTCGAAAGTTGCAAGTATCTACCAGTTTGAACCTTTGCACGGAGCTAGAAAATAGGTAACTTAGATACATAGGGGAAATATGATTGCAAGAAAAGACAAAAGATGGCATGCTTCTCAACACAGATGAGGAACCATAGACTTTTATTTCATAATCATATTTAACTTATTACAATTATAAATTGCTAAGTGTAGAAAGGACGTAGCTGCTCAATATTCCAAGGCCGTCTTGTTTGCTCGAACGGATTGTCAATGCCTCTCTTGCGCTTGGTTCCACTTTTTCCTGCCGCCTTCTTGCGCATTTTCTTTTCTTCTTCGTCGCGGATGTCGGCTAGGTAGTAGGAACCATTGAGCAGCGCCTTTGTGACTATAAACGGTCCTTCCCATGGCGGGGATAACTTGTGCAAGCCTTTTCTGTCTTGAATTAGGCGGAGAACCAGGTCACCTGTTCTGAAGCTTCGCTTCCGCACTCTCCGGCTACGATAGCGGCGAAGTTGTTGCTGGTACAAGGCGGAGCGATGGAGAGCGACGTCTCTTTCTTCGTCTAGCAGGTCTAGGCTATCCTGTCTTGCACCTTCTACGTCTTGCTCGATGTAGGCTTGAACTCTTGGGGAATCGTACTTCATGTCGGTAGGTAGCACTGCCTCTGCGCCATATACTAAGAAGAAAGGAGTGTAGCCGGTAGATCTGTTTGGCGTTGTGCGCAAACTCCATAATACCGACTGTAACTCATCTGCCCAAGCGCCGGCTGCCCTATGTAATGGGGCTTCGAGACGAGGCTTAAGTCCTGATAAGACTAGGCCGTTTGTACGCTCTACTTGCCCATTGGATTGAGGGTGTGACACGGATGCCAAATCAAGTCGGATGCCCAGATCGCTGCAGTATTCTTCTATGTCGCCTTGAGACAGATTGCTGCCATTATCGGTGATAATGCTGTGTGGAACTCCAAACCGAGAGATAATTCCCCAGAGAAAATTGGTGGTTGTTCGTGCGTCAAGTTTGCTGATCGGCTTAGCTTCGACCCATTTGGTGAACTTGTCGACAGCGACCAATAGGTGAGTGTACCCACCGCGCGCCTTTTTGAAGGGACCCACCATGTCTAAGCCCCAGACCGCGAACGGCCAGGTGATTGGGATCGTCCTTAGCTCCTGTGCCGGCAAGTGAGGTTGACGAGCGTACAACTGGCAACCTTTGCATGTCTTTACGATGTTCTCGGCGTCTTCTTTGGCGGTGAGCCAGTAGAAACCTTGGCGGAAAGCTTTGGATACAATGGACCTAGCGGAAGCATGATGCCCGCAGGTGCCAATATGTATGTCCTTCAGAATTTCCCGGCCTTCTTCCGGCTGTATGCACCGCTGATAGATGCCGCAAGTGCTTCGCTTGTATAGCTCGCCTTTTATTATCGTGAATGCCTTGGCTCGCCTTATGATCTGCCTCTTTAGCACCTCATCATCTTCCGGCAACTTTTGGTCGATTAGAAAATCGAGATATGGGACTGTCCAATCCGGCTGTGTTAAGTAGACAACGAAACATGCCGCTTCTACCGGTTCTTCTGCGTCGGGGTCCATCAAATCGGCGCCTTTAATGGATGGCTTGTGCAATTGCTCCAGGAAGATATCTTTTGGTACCTTTTTGCGTTCCGATCCAAGTCTTGCAAGTGTGTCCGCCGCCTCATTCTCAGCTCTTGGAACATGCCGGACTTCGTAGCCTACGAAGTTTTTTGCGAATTCATCAACTTTGGTTCTGTAAGCCGCCATTGTTGCGCTTTTCGCATCCCATGTTCCGCTTACTTTCTGCGCGACCAAATCTGAGTCGCCATAACAGAGGATTCTTTTGACGCCTAGGTCGTTTGACACGTGTAACCCATGAAGCAAGGCTTCATACTCGGCAACATTGTTGGTTGCTGTGAAATGTATTTGTAACACGTAGCTAAGCTTGTCACCTTTAGGCGTGCGTAGGACGACACCAGCCCCCGAGCCTTTGAGCATCTTTGATCCGTCAAAGTGCATGACCCAATATTCTGATTCGGGGAGTGTCGTTTCCTCCATGGCCTCTGTCCAGTCGGCGACAAAATCGGCAAGCGCTTGAGACTTAATGGCGGTCCGTGGTTTGTAGACTATATCAAAGGCGGCGAGTTCGATGCCCCACTTGGCAACTCGACCCGTTGCCTCTGCATTGTTGATTATGTCTCCCAACGGTGCCTTGCTGACAACTGTCACTGTGTGTTCCTGGAAGTAATGCCTAAGCTTTCTGGCGGCGAAGAATACACCATAAGCCAGCTTTTGGTAATGCGGATACCTCTGCTTGGAGGCGGAGAACACTTCACTGATGAAGTAGACCGGTCGCTGCTCACACGTCGCGGCTTCGTTCTCCTTTCTTTCCACAGCCAAGACAACGCTGACAACAGCTCCTGTTGCCGCGATGTACAGCAGCATTGGTTCCTGTGATCGAGGTGCTGCCAATATTGGAGCGGATGTGAGGGCCTCCTTAAGTTGTTGTAAGGCGGCATCAGCCTCTGCTGTCCACTCGAAGTTGTCGGATTTCTTCAATAGCCGGTAGAGAGGCATTGCCTTTTCCCCTAGGCGGCTTATGAAACGACTGACGGCTGCTGCCGATCCGGCTAGGCGTTGCACGTCCTTCAGACAAGTAGGTCTGGATATGTTTTGGATGGCCTTGATCTTCTCCGGATTAACCTCGATCCCTCGTTCTGAGACGATGAACCCTAGCAGTTTGCCGGCTGGAACGCCGAAAACGCACTTGGCGGGATTGAGTTTCATCTGATACCTCCGGAGATTCTGAAAAGTTTCTTCCAAGTCCTCTAGGAGATCTGCCTTCTTTTTTGACATTACCGCGATGTCGTCTACATAGACGTGAACATTGCGGCCGATCTGTTCGTGCAGGCAATTTTGCATACAGCGCTGGTATGTTGCCCCTGCATTCTTCAGGCCAAAAGGCATTGTAATGTAGCAGAAAGTCCCGTATGGAGTTGTGAAAGATGTTTTCAGCTGATCTGACTCTCTCATCTTGATTTGGTGGTATCCTGAGTAGGCGTTCAGAAAACAAAGCAGCTCGGAGCCTGCTGTGGAGTCTACGACTTGGTCGATCCTAGGCAGCGCAAAGGGATCCTTTGGGCAGCACTTGTTAACACCAGTATAGTCGATACACATCCTCAGCTCTTTATTCTTCTTTGGAACGAGTACAGGATTTGCCACCCAATCGATGTGTACAACTTCTTTTAAGAAATTGGCGGCCTTCAGCCTATTTATCTCCTTCCCTATAGCCTTGCGTCTCTCATCTCCAAAGCGTCTTGTTGCTTGCTTCACCGGCTTGGATCCTTTTATGACGTTGAGCGAGTGCTCGGCAAGTTCCCTCGGTACACCAGGCATGTCGGAAGGCGACCATGCAAAGATGTCACGATTCTCACGGAGGAACTCGACGAGCGCGTCTTCCTATTTGCTGTCAAGGTTGGAGCCGATGACAACTTGCTTAGACTTGTCACCTGGGATGAGGTCCGCCTTTTTGGTGTCTTCTGAAGCTTCGAAAGTCTTCTTCACATCCATCTTTGGCTTTGGCATGGAGTTGTCTGAATCCGCCCCGAGCAGCGCGAGTTCTTCCTTGTGGATGACGGCTTCTGCGAAGGCGGCCATGCCACGCTCGCACTCCTTGGCTTTCTTGAAGTTGCCGGAAACCGTGATGGTTCCGTTTTCCCCCGGCATTTTAAGCTTGCTGTATATGTAGCACGGCCTTGCCATGAACTTGGCGAAAGCCGGTCGTCCGAAGATTGCATGATAGGCGCTTTTGAAGGGGACAACTTCGAACCGGAGGAACTCTGAGCGGTAGTTCTCTTTTGGTCCGAAAGTTACCTTCAGCCTGATGCTTCCCATTGACTTTGCTTGCCTGCCGGGCACTATGCCATGAAAGGTGAGGTTGCTGTGATCCAGCTGATCCTCTGATAGGTTCATGCAGCTTGGTGTGTCGTAGTACAGGATGTTGAGGCTGCTGCCGCCATCCATAAGTACCTTTGTGAGTCGGAAGTTGTCGACAATGGGGTCGACGACAAGGGCGTACTTGCCTGGGTGAGGGACGTGATCAGGGTGGTCGGACCGGTCCCAAGTGATTGCTGCCTCCGACCAGTTCAAGTACTGAGGGACGTCCGGCATTGTTGCGTTGAGTTCGCGCATCTCCGCCTTATCCGCTTTAGCCGAAGGCGTGCCGACAAAGCACACAAGAGATTCTTTGACCTTCGGATACGGCTTATTTTTCTTGGCGGCTGCGTCATCTTCGCTTGAGATAGACATGTCGTCGTCATCCTCATCCTCCTTGCTGTCTTTCTTGTCGTTCTTCTTTGACTTATTTGACTTCCAGCCGACTGTGGGATCCTTTTTGAAGTCGTCCATGAAACGGCACTCTCCAAGCATATGGTTGACCTTGCCCAATGAGGCGTGGATGGGACATGGCAAAAGCTTTGCATGTTCATAAGTGATTCGCGCCGCCTTAGGCCCTGAGCCGGCTTCGCAATTATCTTTCTTATTTTTCCACTTCTTTTTGCCGGCGTTTCCTTGGAACGCTACGGCTACCTCATTGGAAGGTCCGGCTTTGTCATCCGCCGCCTGCTTGCGTTTGTTGTTCCGCTTTGGTATGATGTTGACGTCTGGGTCATCGTCCCGGGCGTCGTCATCCGCCGCCGCGTATTGGGCGGCTAGGTTGAGCATCTCACCAAGGTCCGTGATTTGCTCGCGGACGAGCCTATGAAGGAGCAAGGACTTCTTCTGTAGGCCCGTGTAGAAGGCGTGGATAGCCTGTGCGTCCGAAACACCATGACAGTTGGCTTTTTCGGATATCCAACGGCTGACAAAATTTGTCATGGTTTCGTCTGGTTTTTGGATACAGCGCTGCAAATCCGTGTTGGTATTTGGACGCTTGTATGGTCCTTGGAAGTGCCTGTTGTTCCGGTTACCGCCATTGTCGCGTCTTGGCTGAGCTGGAGGTGGTAGGTCTCCTCTGCTTCCCGTCCTTGAATTCTCGTCCCGCCTTGGCTTTGGCGGCGGCGCCTTCTTTGGAGGTGGCGTTGCCTTCCTTTTGTCGCCATGGCTACTGGAGCCATACGGGCCTTCGGGGTCGGCGCCGGGTGCAGCTTTGCACTTGCCCGACTTAGACTCTAGGTCTCCCCCGCGAGCATCCGCCATGTGGCCGTAGGAATCAGCGCGAGCTTGTTGTTCTAGGGCCTTGCTCACGAAGTGTCTTGCGTTGGCCAGCTTTTCTTCCGCCGTGTAAGTGTTGTCGTCCAGGGTATCTAACGCGGCAGCCGCGTTGAGGATAGGGGTGCAGAAGACAACATCCCCCCTTCTATCCACTCGCTGTGGTGCCGTACGCCAATCGAACCCTAGGTCTTGAGCCGCTGTCGTTGCTTGCGTAGGCGGCTCTTTTCCACGGCGGTTTTTTGATGACCTTTTCTCATCGAAGAGTTGCCGGCTTGTTTTGGCCGACATCTTCTCCTGATCTTTCTTGATCTTCTTCACAAGGCTCTCAACGTGCTCCTCTCTTTTTCGCAGGAAGTCAGAGTGCTTAAGCATGTTAAGCCTAAGCTCTTCCACTTCGTCGAGTGGGGTGTTTTTGTTCACCAGAGTATTCATGATATCGTCTACTTCTTTGATGACGGAGAGCAAATCCGTGGGTTTGCTGCTGCCGCCTTTCTCGAGGCCAGTTTTCTTCTTTGCGCACACCTTGTCGGAACTTTCAATGAGCTGGCCGGCAGTGGTGTCCCCGGCTTCTTCCGCCGGCTTGTTTTGCGCTTCCGAAGTAACTGGGGTTGTCTCGTGACCGACAACAACCATCATAGCCAGCTTGTCAGGCATGTCTGTATCCGCTGTACCCTCTGAGGGAGCCGGATTATCACTGGAAAAGCGGGTTTTGATCTTCTCTTCGAAGAGACTAGCATCATCATCGGAGTCAGAGTCTATGTTGACTTGAACGGTAGATCTGGATCCGGCATCTGACATCGCATCCTCCTGTAGAGCAGGGAGGATTGACTCAGGATCGTTGTTTTCCGGCTGGGAGTCGGATCCCAGTCCGACAACTCCGACGAAGTGGAAATCAGATTCGGCCGACTCTTGGGAGAAGGCGGATTCGGATCCATCTTGCCGGTCGACTGCTTGGTCGAAGGGTTGGTGGGTGGGGTTGTAGAAACGCGGTAGGCCGTACGCCTCTGGCGTGTACCCGATGAAGACGTCGATCCCTCCGATCGGCACGATTGCGCATCCGATAAGGTAGTCGTCCGCCGGGAGGCAGGACTCATCTGAGTTGACGTAGCTATGGCCGCCATATCTTGTGACGCGACCGACGGCGATCTGTTTGCCCACGCCGCCAAGTGTTCCCACCTGGAACGTGACGCCAGGAACCTCATGCCCCACGGTGGGCGCCAACTGTCGTGGTATCGGCATATTTGATAGGAGACGGGGGTCCTCTAGCCTACGTATGGATTATGGGGAAGAAGGTTGGTGTCGTCGAGGTCAGGATTGAACACGGCGAGTTTACCCAGCTTCGGATCCCACAGCGGTGGTGGAATCCTACGTGCTGCTATAATTCACTATGAGGCAATAGCCGTGAACAGGTTACAATGGGTATGATGCCTATTGAAGTTGTCTTGGTGCTTGGCCCTAAAGGCCTCCCGGTGGCCGGCTTATATAGGCGGCCAGACCCCGGGTTACAAGGTAAGTACTTGGCCGGCAAGTAAACAGAATCCTAGACCTAGCCGGCTTAGTTGCCGCCTTCCGTCTTGGGCTCGGTGGCTTGATGGGCTTCGGCCTTCTGCCTTCCTTGGACCGTCCGCCTACTTCCTCGTACGTCAGCTTATCTGGGCCGCCCGGCAGGCCTTGGCCTTACCACCCTTGGGCCACCCTGGACTAGCCGGATTGATCCATGTTGGTTATACCCCTAGTTGATATATCCCCAACATTGGGGAAGGCCCCGCTTGTGGCTTTGGGCCTGGCGGTGGGTGTGCGAGGCATGTTCCATTGCCTAGCTCTTCGTAAGGCGGTTTTGGCTTTGGAGTGGTTGCACTCTTCATGTGAAGGCGATGAGCGCGCTTTCCTATTTGGGAGGTAGCGCAGCGCCAATGGTGATGCTAGCCCCCGAGCACTCAGCCCCCGAGCTGCTGGAACTTAGAGAGACTTTCTTTGTAGCGGCTGGCTCCTGAGAGAACAACTGCTTCTTCTTCTTGGGTCTCTCGAGAGCTCCATGTCCTCATCTGCGGGGAACTCCATGGCGGCTGCCTTGTAGGCCGTCTCGACAGCGCGCGTGGCATCCAGGACATGTCCACGGATGGTGATTGTGCCAGCGCTGCCGGGGATCTTGACCATGTTGTAGGCATGATGCGTGACGGCCATGAATTTTTCGAGTGCGGGGTAGTCGAGGATGGCGTTGTACGGCAGGCCGATGTGCACGACATCGAAGACGATGTGCTCCGTGCGGTAGGTTTCCTCGCTTCCGAAGGTGACGGCGATCCTGACCTGCCCCAGAGGCTCGATCGAGCCACTGGTGACTCCCGTGAAGGGCCTAGAGGGCATGAGCCGCTCGTAGGGCACTTGAAGCGCTTCGAATGTCTCAATGGAGATGACGTTCAGGCCTCCTCCACCATCAATGAGTGCCTTGGAGACGGCGATGTTATCGATGGTGGGGCTGCAGACCAGCGGGAGGGTTCCAACAGTCTTGGTGGACTTGGGGTGGTCCTGAGCGTCGAAGGCGATGGTGTCCTGCGACCACTTGAGGGGCCTGGAGGGCTCGAGGCTGGGGAGGGCGGCATTGAGTTCGCGAGAGAACTGCTTGAACTGATTGTTCGATTTTGGCGCTTGTGCCCCACCGAGGATGCAGGCAATGGCGCCCCTTGGAGCTTGATAGCCACCATCTTCCTCGTCAGGGAGGTTGCCATTCCTCTCCGCAGCGTTGGCCTGGTTGCCAGATGGTTTCCGGTAGCCGCTCCTGCGCCCACTTCCGCGGTAGCCACGGCCTCGACCGCGGCTGCCACTGTCTTCTGCTTGCTCGCGCTCTTTGCTCAGCCTCTTGAGGTCGAAGCAAGTCTCGGTAGAGTGACCGCGCCTGTTGTGTTAGATGCAGAATGGGCGGTGGTCGTCTTTCCTCTCTCTAGGCTCGGGAGAGTCCCTGCGGGTGCCCTTCACGTCAGGCTCTGCCGCGAGGGCCGCGGTGGCCTTGCGTTTGGTCTACTCCTTCTTCTTCTGGCTCCTGGACCCCTCAGCGTGCTCGTCCCCTCTCGAGGACATTTTGACGAAGAGGAGTCCCTCTTCAGCCTTGGCGCACTTGTCCGCCGGGTCGAACAGCTTCACCACAGAGGTGAGCTTGTCGTGGATACCCAGCTTCTCGAGCATCCTGCTGTTGGTGACGCCCTCGCGGAAGGCGGCGATGACTTGGGTATCAGTGATGTTCGGGATCTTGTTGCGCACTTGGCTGAAGCGCTGGATGTACTTGCGGAGGGTCTCATCCTTCTTCTGCACCACAGCGCGCAGGTCGTTGTGGGTGAGAGCACGCTCGGACGTCCCCTTGAAGTTGGAGACGAACTGCTTGCAGAGCTCCTCCCAAGAGTTCATAGAGTCCTCGGGGAGGTTCAGGAGCCACGACAGCGCAGAGTCGCGAAGCTCGTGGGAGAACCAGTTGGCCATGACCTTGTCGTCTCCGCCTGCCGCTTGGATGGAGGTGGTGTAGAGCTGCAGGAACTCGATGGGGTTGCTGGAGCCGTCGTAGCCCTTGGGGAGAGCCGGCCTGAACTTCGGGGGCCAAACCACGCGGCGCAGGGAGCGGGTGAACGCCATGCAGCCGGTGGCGTACGTGGCGACTTCGTGCTGCAGCGCGCTGCGGTTCTGCTAGCCCGCCTGGCCGATTTCTTCCACGAGCCTGTTCTGGCGGTTGCGCTGGAGCTCCATCCCCACGCGAGCGTCGGGCGCGGTGCGCAGCACGATCAAGCAATCATGCCGCAAGGACGCGTGCGAGGTAGCCCTCTGCGTCGCAGCCAGTGCAGGTCCTGGCGGGGGCAGAGGCGCGTCTGGCGCGGCCGTACCCACGAGGGAGGGGTGAATAATGGACTGCGACGGAGCGGGGCGCGTCGTGGCGATGCCGACGAGGTGGTTGAGGCGCTCCAGCCACTGCTCGTGGGACTCAGCGGTGGGCTGATAGCGGAGAAGTTACTGCGCCATGAGCAGTGCGGTGTGCGGCGCGGGGTCCGTCCTGCCAGGACCGGAGCCGCTCGGACGCCGCGTCGGGTGTGACGACTGCGTCCTCCTGGTTCTCGGAGTTGTTCTCGGTCTCTTCCGCATGAGGGCCCGAGTTGGCGCTCTCTTCACGGCGTGGTCGCCCGCGTCGTGCGCGTGTGGCCGTGGCGCGCGCTCCTCCAGGCACGCGTCTGTTGGCGCGGGCGGTGCGGGTAGCGCGGGTGTTCACCATGGCGTGGAGGCGGCTCGAAGGTCGTTGACGCGGCTCAATCCCCCTACCTGGCGCGCCAAATGTCGGGTTATGACTCCCACGGAACAGGGGTGGTCACTTCCTGAAGAGTCGTTCGTGAAGGGGATTGAACGCGGAGGTCAAGACCCTCAAGAGGCATGACGACGGTGCTCGCCGGGCCTGGAGAGGAAACACCCACGGCAGAGAAAGACACCAGCCCGTACCCAGGTTCACGGCGCTCAAGAGGAGGTAAGACCGCTACTCCTGCTTGTCTGTATTGCACTGTGGAGGTTACAGTACAGCTGAGCTTGCCGAGGGCTCTCTTGAGGCAGTTCGTGCCTGGGGAGGGAAGCAATGGTCTTCTTCCTCCTCCAGCCGAAGGCTATTCTACCCAGCCAAGCTAGGGTTTACAAGTGTTCTCCTAGCAAATTTGCCGACCCTCTCTACGGTGGAGGTTTTGCTCCTTTTATAGGCGCCGCAGGCGTCTTCCTTCCGCTTGGCGTCCAAGGTGGGCTCCCACACGGCAGCGACGTGAAGGAGTTGGAGTCCACCGCTACGGGCTCGTTCCTGGACGTGGTCCATCGTCGATAAAGTTGGGTGCGGTGGCCGACAAGATGCAGACCGCGCAGAATAGCTCGCAGGGTCCACAGTCTCCGGAGTGGAGCCCACGATGACGATCTTCTTGGAGTATTGCACCGTCCAGCTGCTTTATCATCAGAGAGGAAGGTACCAGCTGTCCTGGCGCAGCCGGCGCAACTTCATTGACCCCTTTATCACCAAAACGGCAAGGGGAACGCCTGCGTCACCCTGCGGTTACGGCAGAGGCCATGTGCGCCCTGCCGTACTTCCTTGGCCGCGAAGTTTTCCCACAGGCCTGGGGTGGCCTGTGGAGGGGTTCCTGTTGACTTCCCTCCAGGCGTGTTGCGTCTCGGGAGGGTCTCTTGAAGCGCGGGTCCTCTTCAGGCCCTTGCTTTCTCTTCAGGCCCTCGAGGGGATTCGCCTCTCGGGGGTCTCCACAAGCGATGGCTTGGTCCTAAGTCGTTTCGTCTGATCATCCCACGTGCGGGGCCTGGGGAGAGTCGTCTCTTCATACCCAAGTCTCTACTGGGCCGACATTGGCGATGTTATTCCCGCTGATGCGGATCCATCGTTGCGGCTTCTTCTACTGATGACGATGTAGAGAAGTAAGTTTTTGCTTCGACTATCTTTTGCGCGTTCTTTATTGTTCCGTCGTTTGAATATATGAACAGCTCCTTTGTCAGGCAAGATCGTACTTGCCCTCCTTCTAGGGTCGTCGAGCGGTTATCCTCTGCCCCTTCTTCTTGGGTTGATCATGTATGATCGTCCTCTTTTTCTTGGTCTTGTCTTTCTTCATTTGGTCGTCACTCTCCTTTGACTCGTCTGGACGTCTCATGTTCCCTTTTGTAGCATGCTGTAAGTGGCTTGGTCGTCGTTGGCCAGGCTTTTGTTCATGCGGAAGAAGAAAGGACCCGTCTGCGCTCCTCTTTGAAGCAGATCAGTCGTAAGGCTCTACCTTTTCGCTTGTTTTGTGACTTGAACGCTAAGTTTTTGTATGACCTTCATGTGCTATGTTACTTTGTAGAGGAAAAAACTTCTGTTGAAGATCGAGTGGTCGAATTGGAGAAAAAGCTTCATGATCAGCAAGTCCGTTCTCGTGAAGAGTTGGACAACACTCGGCGCTCTCTAGACGTGTCTATTCAGACACTAAGCGCTATTTTTGCAGAGGCTTTGCCTTGGATTGCACTCCTTCGACTGCGGAGGAGTTTTCTAAGGTGCTTGGACCTGGTACGACGACCCTTACCCAGTGGGCACGTGATTTGACGGTTCATGGCTCGGAAATTACCCTGAAGCTGCTGCTGGCGAATGGCGTCGAGGCTGATTATGAGGCTGCTTTATCAGACAACCCGAAGAAGTCGAATGGGAAACCTTCGTCCTTTCGGGGAATCTCGGATGCCGCTGCTCGTCTTGCCAAGGTTTGCATTTGCACCGGAGAACGTCGCCAGGCTGTTGTATCCGCTGAGCGTCAGTCTCGCGGTAGCAAGGCCAATATGGCAGCTTGCAAGTGACTACTTCTTTTGTAATCAACTGAACTTCTTGTTGTAATATAAGACCTTCGTGAAATATACTGTTTTTGCCTGTTTCTGCTTTTATGACTTGGTCGAACTTTGCTAACTTTCTTGTCTTCCTTGAGGTCTAACCTTCGATCCTGTCGAGTAGGTTTATGTGATTATGTAAAATTAACGAGCTCCAGCCCCTGAGTCTATCGGGTGGGTGTGTGTGATTATGATCTTTAAGTAAGACCCAGCCCCCGAGTCCGTCGGGTGGGTTTATGCGGATATGAACTTTGAGTAAGACCCAACCCCAGAGTGTGTCATGTGGGTTTATGTGTTTATGAACTTTGAGTAAGACCCAGCCCCCGAGTATGTCGGGTGGGTTTATGTGTTTAAGATATCGTAGCAAATTTAATTTATTGAGAATATATGTCCAGTAGACGGCCTCATTAAAAACCTTCCAGTTGCCGTGGGTATCCTGGTAAGGAAAAGTGCGCGTCTGAAATCTACTTCGACTTTTACAATGATTTGTCGAGAGACCTATGCGTAAAAACGACGCAAGTGCGCCACGTTCCATGGATTGTGTGATAGTTGTCCAATCTATGCATGCTTCAGTTGTTAGGCTCCTCCTTCAATGACTTGAGTGACTATGAATGGTCCTTCCCATGGTGACGCGAGCTTGTGGACTTTTTTCTGTTTTAGTCGCAGCACCAAGTCGCCCACCACGAAAGCCCTTGGTCGGAGACGTCGACTATGATAGTTTCTCAGGTCCTTCTGGTAAACAGCTATGCGGGCCAAAGCCGTGTCGCGTGCTTCGTCGAGTATATCCAATGCGTCTTCTTGTGATATGTTTGCTTATTTTTGTTCGTAGCCGCTTCCTTTCGCCGGTAGTGTGAATCTTCTCGAAAGCGCACATGTAGGCTTCTATTCTTGGCGCGCCGAACTTTATCTCCGGTGGCAATACTGCCTCTGCTCCGTAGACCATAAAGAATGAAGTGAATTGTGTCGATGCGTTTGGGGTTGTACGGAGACTCCAAAGCACTGCTGGCAATTCCTCGACCCGGGCGCCGCGGCTCTTTTGAGTGGAACTAGTAGTCTTTTCTTGATGCCTTCACATAGCGTTTGGTTTTTCGACCTGTCCATTTGACTGCGGGTGTGCTACCGATGCGTAGTTGAGAGTAATATCCCATTCTTTGCAAAAGGTTTGGAATTCTTCCGCCGTGAAGTTTGTGCCTTGTCTGTGATGATGTTGATTGGAACACCAAAGCGATAGGCTATGGATTTATGAACTTGATTGATGTTGTTGTTGTTGAACTTGCAATCAGAATTGCTTAGATCCATTTTGTGAATTTGTCGACTGCTACCAGTAGGTGAGTGTGTCCTCCAGGTGATGATTTTTTGAGTGGTCCTACCATATCAAGCCCCCATTGGGCGAACAACCATGTTAATGTTATTGTTTTGAGTGTTGATGCTGGTGCGTGGGGCTTTGTTGCAAATTTCTGGCACCCGATGCACCTTTTGATGATATCTTTCGCATCTTTAAGCGAAGTGGGCCAGTATAAACCTGCTCTTAAGGCCTTAGCTACCAGCGATAGACTGTCAGCATGATGTCCGCAAGTTCCTGCATGAATGTCACGGAGTATAGTTTTGCCATCCTCGAAATCTACGCACGTTTGGAAAACACTTGAACTGCTTCGCTTGTAGAGTTCACCGTTGATACTGGTGTATGCCTTTGCTCTTCGAGTAATCCTTCTGGCTTCCGTTGTGTCGTCTGGTAGCTCCTCTCGGAGCATATATGCTAGAATTGGCCTAGTCCAGGAAGGAGTCACATGATCGCCTTGACATAAAAGAACTTCGACCGCCGGGTCCAGTGTGCTAGGTGTGTTACCTGCCATATTTTCTTTTGAGTTTGCCGTCGATCGTTTCTTGTGGATAGATCTGTGCGTGATGCGCTCAAGGAAGACACCTGGTGGAACTTGTTCTTTAGTCGACCCAATGTTGGCTAGCATGTCTGCTTACTCATTGCTTTCTCGTCCGATATGCCGTAATTCGCACCCATCGAAGTCTCCTTCCAATGTGTTATACAAGTCGCGATACACGATCATATTATCCGCTATGTCGTCGCAAGCCTTCTATGTTTGCTGTACCACCAGGTTTGAGTCGCCATAGATCATTAGTCGAGTGCATCCCAGTGCCTTGGCCATTCGTATGCCATGTATTAGACCTTCGTATTCGGTTTCGTTATTGGATGGTGTTGGGAAATCCATTTGGAGTACGTACTTCAGCTTGTCTTCTTTTGGGGATATTAGTACTACTCCTGCTCCTGCCCCTTCGTTTTTCTTGGATCCATCGAAATACATTGTCCATGAATTGGATATGTCTGGTATTCCTGGTAGTGGTGACTCGATCCACTATGTGGTGAAATCTGGTAGCACTTGAGCTTTGATGGCTTTTGGGTGATCGTATGTTATTCCGAGTGGCCCCATCTTGATGAGCCATTTGGCGACCCGCCCTGTTGCATCTCGATTGGTGAGTATGTCTCCAATTGCTGATTTGCTGATCACCGTTATTGGGTGCTCTGTGAAGTAGTGTCGTAGCTTTCTAGTTGTTATGAACACTACATAAGCCAGTTTCTAGAAGTGTGGATATCTTTTCTTTGATAGGGATAACACCTCGATGATGTAGTAGACTGGTCTTTGCATACTCTGAGCTTTTCCTTCTTCCATGCGCTCGACTACAAGCACTGTGCTGACCACCCTGTTTGTTGCTGCCACATAGAGGTATAGCGGCTCCTTTTCTTTCGGCGCTGCTAGAATGGGAGGTTTAGTGAGTGTTTGCTTGAGGTCTATGAAAGCTGCTTCTGCTTCTTCTGTCCATTCGAATTTATCTGCTTTTTTCATCAGTCGATAAAGCGGTAGTGCCTTTTCGCCTAACTTGCTAATGAACCGACTGAGGGCTGCCAGTCTTCCTGTCAGCTGTTGTACTTCATATAGCTTTGTAGGCCTTTGCATGGTTAGTATGGCCTTTATTTTCTCTAGATTTGCTTCAATTCCTCTTCCTGAGACTAGGTATCCCAAGAGCTCTCCTGCCGGGACTCCAAAGGTACATTCTTCTGGGTTCAGTTTTATGCTATAGCTTCTGAGGTTATCGAATGTCTCTTTTATGTCTGCTAGTAGTCTGCACTCCTTTTTTGACTTGATCACTATGTCGTCGATGTAGACCTCCACTTTTTTGCCAATCTGTGTTTTTAAATAGTTTTGCATCATGCGTTGGTAAGTAGCTCCTGCGTTTTTGAGGCCGAAAGGCATTGTAGTGTAGCAATATACTCCGAGTGGAGTTGTGAAGCCTGTGTTTTCTTGGTATTCTCTCTTCATTCTTATCTGATGATATCCAGAGTATGCGTCCAAGAATGAGAGTCGGGCGCATCCCGCAGTGGAGTCGAAAATCTGATCGATATGAGGTAGCGGAAAATGGTCCTTTGGGCAACATTTGTTTAATCCCGTGAAGTCGATGCACATTATTGTCTCGGTTGTCTTCTTCTTCTCGACTATCACGGGTTTGGCTACCCATTCTGATTTCTTTATTTATCGAATGAAATTTTCTTTGAGCAACTTGTCTACGTGCTTCTCGATGGCTTCTCTTTTAGGCCCTGATACACGTCCTACCGTTTGTTTGACGGGCCTGGTTCCTGGACTGAGGTGGAGACTGTGCTCGGGGAATTCCCTGGGTATGCCTGGCATGTCATTAGCTGACCATGCCAACATATCCCAGTTCTCACGGAGGAATTCGACAAGCACGCCTTCCTATGCGGGAGGCAAGCTTGTTGATGCTTTGACTGTTTTTGCTGAGTCAGTCGGATGGACCTTGTGCGTCCGTGTGTCATATGCGGTGTTGAATGTCTTGCCTGTGGCCTGCTTTTTATGCTCCAGCATGTATGATGTGTCGCTGAGAAGCGAAAGCTCATCCAGCGTTTTCTCTGCTCCGAATGTTTCTGAGATCTTGTTGAAGTCACGGTCGCAAGCGTCTGACCTCTGAAAGTTTCCCCTGACCGTAATTATTCCTTTTGGGCCTGGCATCTTCAATTGGAGATATGCGTAATGTGGTATTGCCATAAATCGGGCAAACGCTGGTCGTCCGAGTATAGCATGGTATTGTGACCTCCAGTCGACAACTGTGAATTACATTGTTTCGGTGCGGAAGTGCGTTGCATCTCCGAATGTGACGTCGAGGTGTATCGTGCCTTTTGGTACAATGGCTTTGCCTGGAACTATGCCATGAAAAGTGTTTGATGATGGAGGTAAATTGTCGACTGACCTGTTCATTCGGCGCAGTGTGTCGGCGAAGATGATATTGATGCCACTTCCTCCATCCATGAAGACCTTAGTCATGTTGTAACTTCCTATTTGGGCTTCTAGTAGCAGGGCGGAATGACCTGGCCTATATACAGACGGCGGGTGGTCCTCTCGACTAAATGTGATTGTTGTTTCAGATCTGCGAATGTAATCTGGCACAGCTGGTGGTGCCATGACTGCCATGTTGACATGCCTGGTATGCAATTTATGTTGACTGTTTGACGGTCGCCCCTTCTGGATCATGTATGCTTGCCTCTGATGCCCGGAGTGCTGGTCTGTCGACTTTTGGTGTGTGTAATATACCGCTCCCACGACTTGACTGTTAGGGTCATATGATGGTGGTGGTAGTTCTATGCCTTGTGGTGTAGGTACCATATGCTCGAATGTATTGCTCCTATGATTTTTTGCGTACTCGATTGACAACTGCTCGAATTCTCAACAGTTTACAATCGTATGACTTGATATTAACCTTCCCGTCTTTGGGTCCTTGAATAAGTGCAATCTACATGGATTCTCTATTCTTGGATCAAAACGTTGTTGTCCATCTTGTTTGCTGTAGCTTCCGCGTTGGCCATGATTTATGTTGTCATGCCGACCGATTGGCCTGCCATTCTTGTAGCTGCTTCTGGCTTCTCGACGGTTGTCTTGTTTTCTGTCGTCTTTATTGTGATCACTATTCGAGAATCCTGCCACCATGAATTTGACATTGCCTTTGCACCTGCTATCGTGATCGCGTCGTCATCGTTTGTCGTCCCTATCTCGGCGATCTCGGCGATCTCGGCTGTCTCGTTGATCGTGACTGTCTCGTCTGTCGCGATGTCGCTATGGTGAGTGTGGGGTTTTTCTCTGGACTGCGTCTTCGCCATCTGCCCACTCGGTCGCTAGTTTCATGAGTTCCGCCATATTTTTCGCCTTTTGCCGTCCGAGTGCTTCCCGGAAATCTTTTCTGCAGACTCCATTCGTGAAAGCGTCCATTGCTCTATCTTCTGATATTGCGCCCACGGAGTTCCTGATGGAGGCCCAACTCTGATGTAAGACCTAAGCTTCTCGTCTGTCTTTTGCCGGCATGCTCTTAACTCCTCAAATGTTTTTGATCTTTCATAGAGGGGGTAGAAATATTTTATGAACTCTTCCTTGAAGTCTTCCCAAGAATCGTAGGCTCCTTCGGGTAAAGACTTGAGCCTGTCACTCGTGCCTTCAAGCATCAATGGTATGTATTGTAGTGCTGTCGTTGTTGTTCCTCGTTGGCATATGACTGCCAGTTTGTAATCTTCCAGCCACCCCGAGGGTTCCTGTTTTGAGTTGACATTTGGCATGGTTGGTAGCTCAAGTTCTTTGGGAGTTTTGTTTCTTGGATCCGTCGAGTGAAGCATTGTGCTCCACACGGTCCTGTGTTGTGATTGTCGGGTGATTCGCGACTGCCTGATCTCCTGGACCTGCTTCTTGAGCAGCTTCTTGATCTGCGATGGCTTGAGCTTTTTCTGCCGCTGCTACGCTGAGGACTGCGACTGGAACGTTCTCTCGAGCGGCTCCTGCTACGCCTTCTCCTTCCTCCGTCGACATGTTATTTTGCTGCGATTTCCAGGACCTTCATTTGTTGTAGGTATATTGCTTCAGCAGGGTCACCTGCAGGTGGTTTTCCTGCTTGAAGTTATGCTTCTATCGATATGAGGGCTCCTTCTGCTGTTTTGGGTTGGCTTATGATGTTTGAGTCGACAGTTAGGAACGAGTTGTTCAGGTTTCGAGTGACATCTGCCCTTTCGTGTTCGGGGATTCTATCGAATCTGGATCTGCGTCGTGCCTCGGTTGCCCCTGTAGAACTCATGTATAGTTGTCGTCTGCGTGCGCTTGATATGCTTTCTTGTCTTCTTCGCTCTTCGAGTGTTGCTCTGCATTGTTTCAAGCGCTGCGATTCTTACCAGTTTAAGTAGTTGTATGTTGCCATCTCATCTGGCGTTGCGTCTGCTGGCATCATTATGCCCTCTTCAATGACCTTTGTCACCTTTGCAGCCATCTCTGTTGTGATGTCCAGAGTAGTGGTACCGTCTCGTTAAGTGATCGTTCGTGGGTACACGACTGGTTGTCGATTGGCTGCGTTTTCTGATGTTTCCGTGGCTGTTGCCCTGTAAACCTGCTGGGGTATGTGGTAGGGATATGTGTAGTCGGACTGCTCTTCATATGCTGCTTCGATATCGATATCCCGTTCTACGCTTTTACTGTTTTCGCCATCTTCTGTTTGCTGCGTATGTTCATCGTAGTCGATGCCAGCATGCTGTGGCGATTGGATCTCTGCGCCGGTGAAGTAGGCCAGACGTATGTTGTCTTCCGCAAGCTCATCATACTCGGGGAGGTGGAAACTTTCTTCTGGAGCGTCGATTTGCATTTGGTCTTTGACTGGGTTGATATAGAGGGTTGACTGCACTTCTTCTTCCATCTTGTTTTGTATTATGAATTCGTTGAATTCTCTAGTCGACATGGATCCGGCTATGGATGAGATCGGATCAATCTGTGATGTTGGCGCTCCAGTGCTTCCAGCCGAAGTCGTTGATATGATCATATCGTCGACTGGGGTAGTCGACAGCCCTTCCACTTCAGGGAACTCATCCGCCATAAATTTGTTGAATTCTGCGGATGTCAATGAATCTGTTGGAGATTGTGGTGGCGGGATCAGATCGATCTGTGACGGGGTATCTTCCTTGTCTGCTGCAGATGCGACCTCAGTCGATCTCTTCTGAAGTGGCTGAGTTGCGATCTGTTCGACTAAATCCTGCACACCAAGCTGATCAAAAAAGAAGTTATGTTCCCCGATAGTTAGATCAAAACCTGAATCGAGATTGGAGTAGATCTCCTGAGCTTCGGGTGAGTATGGCCTGATCCTTGTTGGTGATGTTGTTTTTGGCGACTGGTCGCCTGTGATCTGGATACGATATGTTGTTGCTGATAAAGGAGATATGCCCAAAGGCAAATAAATAAATAGTATTTATTGCATTATCTCGTAAGTTTATAATAGGTTTGCGTATTATGCTATAACTGTATTAATCGGAATTATTAATACACGTGTGATACATAGACAACCAGATCCCTAGTAAGCCTCTATATGAACTAGTGCATTGGGCAACAGTTGATCGAGATTCCCGATCAAGGACAATGACGTCGGTTGACAATGGGGTCATCTTATTAGTTGAATAAGGTGATGGACATACGCAAAGTATTGCAATAAGATTGTATTACGATGTTTGTCATTTACAATAAAATAGAATATGATAGCTTATTCCTTAGACAGTGAGACCGTACTTTTTGATGCTTCGTAGGGGTGCTTTGAGAGCACCAAACGTTGTTTCTTATATAGCATGACAATAACGGTGTCCATCTTGGGTATCCCGAAAGAGCATCGAGACGTAAGGATCAAGAGCGGGATTTTTTCATTCTTGTAATGGAAAGATACTCCGGGGCCACTCGGTGAGATTACATCTATATAGCTGCGCAACTTATGACTAGGTCATGGAGATGTAATATCACAGACGAGTTAATAACCTTTGTCAGTAACGAGAAACAACAAAGACATCGGATGTCTACGATCATATCTCGGACAAGGTAGTATCGCAAAAACAAAGGGAATGAATATCATATTTATGGTTCAACGACGATATTCGTAGAATGCACAGGGGCCATCATATACATCCAGGTATCCCTGACGGTCATTGGTGAGCGGAGTGTCTCGACCATGTCTGGAGTGTTCTCGAACCGTAGCGTAACAAACTTAAGGTCATAACGACACCAGGAGATAGGTTCTGGAATAATATAGGATTTTGTTGGAGAGAGAGGAATGATCCGGAAAGAGTTCCGGTGGTCCGGAAAGAGTTCCGGAAAGGTCTGGATTGGTACCAGGGATGTCCGAAAGTTGTTCGGGTGGTTCGGAAAATGTTTCGGAGTCACGGGATATTAAATAGTATTTAAATATATTAATTATGAATTAATTATATTTTATATTAATTTAATTATTAAATAATAAAGGAAAAAGGGGGCCTCCCACCTACATGGGCCCTAAGAGAGCCCTAGAGGAGGAGCCGCACCAAACTTGGGGGAGGGGGCCAAGCCCAAGTCCGAATTGGACTTTGTTCGGCCGAACCCCCCTCCCACCTCATTTTCTTTAGTCCCACATGGGGGAGGCAAGGTTTGTTGCACACCCCTCCCCCCTTTATATAGCAAGGCATATTAATTGGATTAATTACAGAAAAATACAATTAATTGTATAGCAGGCCGGCCGAGTTGCTTCTCCGCCCGTTTTGCCCCCTCTCTCCACCTAAGCTATACCGCCGGGCGATGTTTCCCTGCAGGGTTCCAGATAAGTTCTACCCCTGCGATTTCTGCTGGATCTGAATGACCGGGGGTTGTTGTTAAGCTCCGTATGTTTGCGAGTGCTCGGAGGCGACTCTTTTGAGGAGCCTGGGCGACGTTGTCTCGCGCACCTGCAGCCCAGCCGCTGCGCCTCCCCCTGCCACCGGCGCACCCCCCTATCCGCTGGCGCCACGCCATCTTCTGCCCGACGCCCGTCGACGCAGGTAATCGTCGACACCCCGGCGTCATCGTCTACATCATCGCGGCAAGTTCTCCGCGACCTAGAGGTCGGCTACGTACGACTTCATCGTCAACGCTTGTGTGGGAGCATAATCCCCGCTATCGGTCAACATGGAGGTAATGTAACCCGTTCCGCCACCTTTATCACATGTACTGGGTAGATAGATCCTGACTAGTTAGGGTTTCATAAGCTAGAAAAATTATTGTTTTCTGCACCGGATCCCCTTCAGTGGTATCAGAGCCGATCTATGTGTAGTACTGCCGGTACGGTTAGAACTCATGTTGAATGAGGACGTATTTCTTATATTTGCTACCCTCTAGCGTGCACTTGCGATGCCTTTGGTATTGAGTTGATGAAGCGGCCCGGACCGACTTTACGCGTACGCTTACGCGAGACTGGTTCCACTACTGACATACGGCTTGCACCGTATCTGTGGCTGGCGGGTGTCTGTTTCTCTCTCTCTAGTCGGCAAGCATTTTCAATGGAGTGCCCAAAAGGGATGCTTAAACATGCAATTATATGATCGGCGTTGTGGTACAAAGTTCGTAGGTAGGGAAGCGATTCTCTTACGAATAAGCCTATATGCCACGTAAAACTTGCAAAACTAAATAAAGCTAGAGGCGTCTAACTTTGTTTTGCAGAGGCGTTATTTTATGTGACATGGTTACGGTATGTTTGATATTACTCGTACTGTCGGAGGCAATGGAGGGCTGCGTAGACTCGGAGCCATGCCGGGGCGCCGGGGGCCAGGCACATGGCGCCATGAAGGTCCAGGCGCATCGACCATGTCACATCGCACTTCATTGCATCATTAATGTGTGTGTTGTGTGTGCATCCTATTGATTGCTTATATGCTAGATATACAACGGTAGCATCATGAATAGGATGATCCCTAACAAATACCAAAATTGTGTTCTCCCTCATTGCGCACCACCAAGAAAGTTCTACGTTATGAGGCAGGCCGTGATGATCGGGTGTCAGACATATCGTCGTTTGCATACAGTGGGTGTAAGCCATGTTGCACGCGCAGGGTATTCGAGGTTTGATTGGCGAGCCTAGCATATGCAGAGATGGCCTCGGAACACGGGAAGATCGAAAGATCGATCATGAGTCACAGAGTTGTTGTGATCGACATTTTTTGTCCACTTTTGAAGCTGTGCTGCCGGCCGTGATGATCGGGGGTAGTATGGTGAATGAGGGTCATGTAATCGCCATTATTATTTTAGGGATAATAATTTTGGTGTGGTGTGTTTTGATAATATGATTATAAACTAAAACTCACCTATATATTATAAATTTTACCTTACCTCTTTTGCGATCACATCTGTAGACTACGCAACTATACTTCGGTTACTTCCTCAAGAGCCCAGATTCTACCTTAGAAGCCGACGGGTCCAACTTCATCAGCTGGTACAAGGGTTTTAGAAACATCCTCGAACACAACAACATCTTGTATGTTCTCGATGAAGCGTTAGGAGAAAGACCAGGAGATTCTGCAAGCGAGGTGGAGTAAGATGATTTCCGTAGGCGTCGAGACATATTCATCGAAGTGGATATCACCATGACCGTATGCCTAGCACCTGAGTTGAAAGAGTTGTTTCGACGCAAGGAGGGATGCGTCATGATTGATGCGACAAAGACACACTTCCGAGATGAATTGAAGCGTGAGCAGTTCGGGCAGCTTAGAATGTTTCATACCATTCATATGGAGGAGCATACCTGTGAGGACCCCTCTGACTACCAGCCAGAGATGCCCATGTTATGTAAACAGATCACGATCCCAATGATCGGTGCATCGCGATCACATAACCAACATGGTATACAAAGTTACATCATACAACTTGAATAGCATAAGACTTACATAAATACTGGTCACATGACCAAGCCTCCAAACATCATCGCACTGGACGAATATTAACTAAGGATCAGCGGAAGTTTCGGCTAGCGTTGGCCCTCGTCACGTCATGACGCATTCCCACAGAGTAGTTAAGCGGGACACTCCGTTGGCGCAGTCGTCGGCGTACTCCACCTTCTTGTCGTATCTCTCCTCATTAAAAACATGGACGTTTGAATATCCAGGGACATAGCCATATGAGTACATTTACGTACTCGCAAGACCACCTATAAGGCTTAAGTTTTCATGGGAATTGGATTTCCATAAGAAGTTATTACTGTACAGGAGTTAAAAATCCTACAAATGCTACTGGTATGAAAACCAAAAGTAGACAGGAGTTTCAGTTTTGAGTATCTCTTAGATGCAACACAAATTTCTATGGATAGGTACTGGTTTTATTTTTCTGCAAAAATTGGATTCACTTAATTTGGACACTCCTAGCTCCATATATTTCAGTTTTAGTGGAACACACACATTTTACCATTAATAGTGTGTAGCACAATATATGATTTATTTTTAGACAAATCCAACTTTGCATGATAAACAAAATGCATAAGTACCACACAAAAATACTCCTACACCATTTGAATAAACATATAAAGCACAATCAAGTAAAACTAGATATATGCAAATAACAGAAACTAAGAATACCCAATTAAAGTGTAATAACCTAATGTTTTAGAAACTAATCTACCAAGAGATAAGAGGTAAAATTATACCAAGCTAGGATATGATAGCTAATACTAATATCTACCACATGCAATTGGATTTACTCCAAAAAGTATTTTTAATAATGAACTAAAAATCAACAAAATGCTACTGTTGTTAATGTTAAACTTAATAAAACTTTATTTAGACACATCTCCTGCATGCAAGGCTTATATATCTAGGTAGGTATTCTCCTAGGCTTTCCATAGAACTAAAATTTGCTAGTTTTGGAGCTATAAAACTCAAGTTATTAAGTAAATTGTGCAAATTCCACTTTTTACAAGATTGCACATAGCACACGCATACAAATATATTTTTGAGAAGGGCCAGTGCCCAATGGTCAAGAAAACACATAGCTATGCTACAAAATTTATTTCACAATTTTTCCATGCACAGATCTAGCAGAAATTAATTAAAGCTGGGCTAATAGTTTCTGGAAAAATAACAGGGAAAAAGGTTTAAAATGAAAACAACAGAACGGGCCGGATCTTCCCGAATCTAGGCCGCCGGAGGCAGGCCGTCCCAGGGAGCTACGCGCGCAAACGGAAGGGTAAGTGGCCGCCGGATCTGGCACGAAGGGTCAGGATTAGGTCAGGCGGGATTGAAACCGAGCCGTGGATCGAAAATCGGACGGCTGCCGCTCGTCTTCAACCTCGCGACAGCAGAGCGCGGGCCGAAACCCTAGAGGACAACGGCGAGGACGCGCGGCTCACCTAGGGGCACAGAGAGACGAAGAGGAGGGGTCGAGGCGGACGCGGGGTGCAGGGGGAGACGAGGGGTGGCCGAAGTTTTTGCCGGCGATCTCCAGGTCGACGACGCGGCCGTCGGCTTCTGAGGCGGGCACGGGGAAGCTGCGGCGATTCTGGTGAACCTGCAAGAAAAATGACATATCTGAGAGGTAGCCTGAGGAGAGGGGAGTGAGGTAGAGAAAACGGGAGAGAGAAACGAGGTTCGGAGCCGAGGTATTCGAGCTCGAAAATGTCGAGTCCGAGCGGCGGTTCTTCAATGATCTTGAGCAGGAGAGAACAAGAGCTCGGGAGATCTTGCTGGGGTGGGTGAGTGGACGAGCAGGAGTGCAATGGGCAAGGTGAGAGGAGGTGGGGTGGCCTCGGCTGCATTTGTGGAGACGGTGGCGGGTCGGGTATTTTTGGACAGGGAGAGAGAGGGCACATGCCAGGGATTGGGGGAGAGGGGTGGTGCGCAATGATGCCACGCTCTGCACCACCTCTTTGGACATTAGCCCATGTCCTGGAGTCGTTGGAGAGGATGGAATAAGTGAAGAAGTGCCTCCTGCCCTCAACCTGTTCGACACAATGCCCGAAAGAAAAAGACAAGAAGGAGAGAAGGGATAGGGTTTGACAAAAATCATGCAAAGAGTTTCCAAAGGTGTGGGGGTGTAAAGTGCACCCTAATCCACGAGTTGGACAAGGTTGGAGGAGTGGTTTTGATGTTTGATAAAATTAGGCTGATTTGACTAAGCCACAAAACATGGATGGTTTAGTCAATCCTTTGTTTTGAAAATCAAGGGATAGAGAGGGTTGATCAGAGGTGATATAGGTGCAGCATTGGGTTTAAGAGATTAGGTCAAAGGGTCTCAATGACAACTAGACTCAAAAATGGCAAATTGCTAAGTTATAAACAAGATGTGGTCACCTTATAAAGTAGCACTTAAAACAAACATGCACTAATGATCAAACATGTTTTATTATTGTAAATAAGGTTATGGATACATAGTGGAGATGGTAAGGATGAGGTTTGGTGAGTTGCATTTCCAAACTGAAAAAGATAAACCCTAATTATCATGTTCTAGAAATGCTAAAAATTAATGGAGATGAAGATAGTTGTTTCTTATTTGAAAAAGGATAATCTTTGAGTTTCTCCTAATATCAACATAATGATCAAAGGTTAAACACACCACAACCATATTACACAACATTTAAAGCATGAATGATCTCAATTAAATTATATAAATAAAATGTTGTATCAAACACCACCACATGAACACATAAAATAACACACTTATGGGAAACAATTTAAGCACATAACATAAAGGCCAGACACACATACAAATAGATAAACACCCACACAATTGGATCACTAACCATACTTTTAATTATAGATCAAAAATATTTGCGAGCAGGTGATCAACAAAATCAAGAAAGGGTATTTTTGGTGGAAATAGAATTAAACAAACATTTTTGGAAATGATTTTCCAAGACCAATAGAAATGGGGTTCTGAAAAGAGAGTTGCTAATATTAGCTACATATAAAACTCAAAATATATTAGGACTAGTCATATAGCCCTTTATAGTTTGCAATCATATAGGTTTTGCATATAATTTTATTTTCTGAAATAAAAGATCTTTGGGTAGCTGCTAACTTCAGAACATCATGGTTAATACAATTATGTTAAACATAAGATAGCAGAAGATATATGGACTGTTTTATTTATCAAAACATTTTTATCAGATGTCATATTATAACTAGGTTGAGTTTTAGGGTTGATAGATAGAGAGGTTATCAACACAAACACAAAACACAACATGCCCAATAGAGAAATCTGAGGATAAACATATCCATTAACAAGACATTTCAGAAAGTTTTTGTTGCCTCAGAAATTTGGATCTTTTATAATCAAGTTTTTGTTGCTTCCAAAATTTGAGGCGTTACAATACCTGTCTGGAGACTCATTTGAAGAGATTGTATGACATCTACTTCTAGCTGACGATGGTCTCCGATTACTGGATGGCAGATTCCTGTGCCATTCAGACTGTCCTGATATCTCTGCCTCCAAGCTATGAGAAGCATGTGCGCAAGTACATTTTGAAGGCCGACAATATGAACTTCTGCAAGTTCGTGTCCGAATTCAAATCTCTAAAAGTTGATTCCATCGAAGGAGAAATATTTGATGCTACAGGTATATATTTGATATATACAGAATTATGAATTCGCCTCTTGATATATGATAAAGTATTTGATACTTGTTCTGTTTATGAAACAGGTCCTGATTATCACATATATGCGGCGAAGTTTGATGTGACCTGGCGCTGAAGATGGTGATCAAGGAGTTGATGGCCATTGGTTTTCACGTCGTCAAGTTATCATACTTATCATTAATAGTTTTTTATAAGATCTTTTGTAATAGTGAGAAAGTGTGTTCAGTGTCTTGATTGTTACAAGACAAAGTTATTCATGTAATAAGACAAGTTCAGTTGTTTTATGTTATGGAACAAGCCAGTTGTTTTATATTATGAATAAAGGTTTCACATCTCAATTACATCAATTGTATGATAAACGTTCATAATTGTAGAAATGATAAAATAGCGTGTCCAATGAATGAAAGTTTTGTTACTGGAACAAACACCATCGAATTTAGTCATAAAGGCAATGAAAGAAGTAATGGATATTTTGGTCCGTTTAAGTATTTCGAGTGCCGAATTGATTAAGTTTGAAATATAGTATTGAAGTGTCAATACGAGAGAAAATTAATTAAGAGTCATTTTAAATGATTATTAAATTAATTAATGATGTTTTTTTTGCTTGATCCGAAATCTTCTATGATTATTGGTGAATAAGAGTATTTGCCTGATAAATCATAAGTCTGAAATTAATTTGATAAGAGATCAAATGGGGTTTTTCAGAAGAAAGATTAGTGAATATTGTATTCACAAGATTCGATCAAAGGACAATATTTTTGAATTATGGTTTCAACACAAAAGACTTGTGGAAATTCGTTTCACAATATTATAATGTCATATATGGTGATATGTGGGGTATTATAATCATGCTCTATTTTAAATAAAGTGTTGTCTATCAGATTCTGTCTTAGAATCTCTTGATATGTTCGAAACATTATAGTCGATGTCCACTTTAGAAAATAGATATTTCTCTCAACGAGAATTCGTATGATCGACAATAGTGTCGTCATGTATATGATTATACGATAATTCAGAATATACATGAAAAGTTCTTTGTAGATTGCGCGCATTGGATGGCAGTGTATTCCAAAGCCAAATCGAAACAAAACTTAGTTTGTTATCTATGTAATTCGGAGAAAAATATGATTTTTCGAATTATGGTTTATGGATTGGATTTAGGAGCTTGAAATAAGGTGTCAGACCTATATTCATAAAAGTAGAATATTGGAAGGTGTTCCAAATGGTATATGTCTACAAATGAAAATTTGGTGATTAAGAGTGAGGGAGACTAGAAAATTGTTTTCTGCTTGCAATCCTCTTCATAAAGATCATAATATTTTCCTGAAAGAAGCTTCTGGATAAAGTGTTGTTGTATTTAATATTGTTGTCAGGTCACAGCATAATATTAAGTGTTTCAGATCTTGTTGACAGATCAAGTTGCACTTTATAAATACAAAGAAAGTTGAGAAAATTCAGAATACGAACAAAGGCTGTTTTCAGCCTGAAAATCCAAGTTACATTTGAAAGGATTAAAATAGTAATTGTTGCTACAATTCTTATTAGAGGAATAAGATTGTTTAATCATCATATAAAGTGTTATAGGAGAAATGTGACTATAACAAAGACGTGGAAGCATGTTTTGTCAAGAAATGTGTCTTGAACAAGATCAAATTTGTTGACAACATTTATGTAGACATGCTTGAAGTCTGAGGGATTTGTATTAATGTAATACTGTAGTTTGTATTAAATTCGAATTGATAAGAGATCAATGATTTTTGTTTGACCAAAATGTTGATTTTAAGTGGGAGTCAAAGTTAGTTCACTCGGGTAGAATATGTGAGGGACATATTTTTGAGTGGGAGCTCATGTTCTCAAATGTGTGGAGACATATTTTGAGTGGGAGCTCGTGTTCTCAAATGTGTGGAGACATATTTTTGAGTGGGAGCCAAATTCATCTTGTGTAAATGACACATTGTGAAATTGTGCTAGTAGAATAGATGAGATGAATGAAGTTGTGAAACTATTTGAAAGTTAGTGTCTATTTGGAATAGAACGGGGATTTTAAATAATTAGTCGAGTTGTTTTGGATTATATCTGAGGAGTCAGAAAAGAATCAAAAGGATGGTCCTTGGAAATCCAATTGATCATTAAGAGTAATGATACAAGGTAGTAATGGTTGTATGACATGTTGGTCTATTATGTGATATTAGACATCATACAGAAACCATATTATCTGCTCGATGAAATATAACCGATGTTCTTAGAAGAAGAGCAGTTATAAAAGTAAATTTAGAATTCTGTAACATCCCAAATTTTGCAAAAATTTAAAACTTTGCATTCAAGCATCATTCATCATTAGGCATAAAACTACATCACAAAAATATTAAATAAAACTTCAAATTATAAATTTGAATAAACTATAATTCCATAAAGTGTTCACTTAAAACTCCTTAAATAAATAAAATATCATCAATTTATTTATGGGTAAGTATAATGTTAAAAAGTCCCATTTTTAATAACCTTTCCAAAACATATTTTTATGAATTTTTCTGAAATGTTTTGAATAGGTTTAAAAATCATATTTGAAATCAGTGTTTAAAAACAGGAAATAATTCTTTTAAAAAGAAAAGGAAATCGGGTTGGCCCGTTGGCTATCTGCCGCGCACACGTATCCTACAAGCCCGCCAGCGGCCCAGCGCCTCGCACTCTCGCTCGCAGTCGCTGACAGGTGGGACCCACCTGTCATCACCCCCGCGGAAGCGTTCGTCCCCAAATCACGCTCCCGACCCCGACAGGAAACGGCGGATTGATTCGCACGGTTATGAGCGATTTACTACTCCTCTTACTGTAACATCCCAAAAATATTAATATAATTAGTAATGCAAAAATGTGGGCCAACAAAAACTTTTCTTATAAAAATGTGTGTATGTTTAATTCTTGAGTGTTGCTTGTTGCATTGTTTGCAAGATTGTGGAATTCTAGCTCTAATTAAAAATTTGAAGAAAAGAAAACAAATAAAACAAACCACCAAAAACAAAACACCATGTGACAAATGTCACATTATTTTTCCAAATTAAGATATATAAATTTATTTTCTCACCAAAATCAATGGAGTAATATTATTGACACTCCTAGTTAATTTTTACAAACTATTCCCTTTCAAAAATTCAAATTCAAAACTTCAAATTCAAATTACAAATTCATGATTAAAATATTTCAAAATATTTCAAAAGGACTTTGTAACACTTACCAATAATATAGTTAGCCTAGATCCTAAGTTTAAGCCCAAAAGAATAAAGAGAAATAGGAAAATTAAAATAGCAAAATGCTACTGTTTTGGTTCAAGCAATTCATCAAACACCTGGTGATCACCACCTGTTCATCCCAAAACGAACCAAAATCCATGGATGATTTGATCAAATTTGATCAAATTGACGCAAGCCTCTGCCCTCACTCGTTTTGCCTCACTCCACTCGTCTCGCCGCACTCAAGAGCACGAGGATTTGGCCTCGGGAGCGCCAAGGAACGGCCGGAGACAGCCGCGGGCGCGCGCACGTCGCCATTGTCGGCACTGTGGCCGCGCAGGCGCCGCGCCGTGTTGGCCGCTCCGTGCCCCCTCGCTCTCCCTCACCTCCTGGCTCCCTCGCGCGGCAGCAGCTCGCCCCAGCACGCCCCGACCGCGACGCGCCCGAGCCACGCCGTGCACGTCGTGCACCGCCCGAGCGCGCTCACGGCCGGCCCGCCCCGTCTCGCACGCGCAGCACGCGCCACGCCACCCCACCTTGCCCGCCTGGTCCCCCGAGCAGCCCGCAGCGTAGCCGCGCCCCTCCACCGGCCTACGGCGGCCTAGCACGGCCGCGGGCGCCTCTGCACCGCGTCCACCGTGCGCCGCCCGGCCGCTATAAAAGCCGCCCCGTGCCCTGCAATTCTCCACACCGCACCACAACCCCTTCCCCTCTCACACCACCCTCTCGAGCACCGCCTGGAGGGCGACGCCGTCGCCGCAGGGCCCCAGCCGCCCGTGGGTCTCCTCGAGCTCGCCGTGCCCGAGGTAGACGACGACCACGGCACGGCCGTGCTACCCCTCCCCTTCCCTTCTCTCTGCCCTCAGCCCCTTCCCCTTGTTCGCCTCTCTCACCCACGCCCCTTTTCCCTCTGTCCCGTGCCCAGGATCACCAGGGATCGCTCGCCGGAGTTCGAGCCCCGCCGCGGAAGAAGGAGATCGACGCCGTCGCCGCCAGGAGTGTCCCCGAGCCTCGTCTTCACGCCCTCGAGCTTCCCCGAGCCGCCGCACCCCCTCCTGCACCGTAGCCGTCGCCTCCCGAGCCCGTAGGTGAGCAGCCCGTCCTCGACGCCGTCGCCGGAGCCGCGGCGCCGCCCGATTTAGGTCGCCGGCGACGCGAGCGTCGTGGGCCGTTAGATCTAGATCCTACGGTAGCTTACCGGTTCGTTTTAATTAATAAAGATCTGACATGCGGGTCCCACACGTCAGGTTTAAATGAACCGCGCGCGCTCGCTGAGTCGCTGACTGGTGGGTCCCCTCTGTCAGATTTTTCAACATTATCCGTTCTGGATTTAAATTCGAATTTAAGTTTCATTTAAAAATCAGTACTGAACTCAAAATTAGAAAATCCATAACTTTAGATTTACAACTCCAAATTTAGCAAATCCAACTGTTCTGGAAATCTTATGAAATTTCCTATCCAACCAAACTAGTTTCACCCCATTTGGATATATAATAAAAATACAATATTCAAAATACATTAGCATGTTTAAATTTTAAACTTGTTTGTTTCTGATACTCTGATAATCCAAATTAGTTGAAACTAATTTTATTAGGTCAAATTTAGCCATGGTTAGTCACCCCTAAAATGGTTTAATTTTTAGATGAATATAATTTAAATAATAGCCAAAACCATATTAATTGGCTTCTGGATTCAAAACAATGTGTAGGGAGTTTGGTAACTCCAAATGACCCAAACCCAATTGTGTCATCTTCTACACATCATTAGCTTTCTGTAGAATTTTAGTTCGTATTTTTGTGACAAACAGAACTCAAGCTATGCAATTAAACATGTGCAACAAGTTTCTGCCCTAATTAAAATACAAGGGAATAATGTTTAATTCAATTAAATTGAAACCACATGATATTGTTTGGTATGTGGAATGGTTAATTAGAACCTCTAAGAGTGTATTGCTATGATGATTGATTGAATAGGATAGTGATTGTTTGTATTTGATTGATTGTGTATTAGACGAGAACGTTGCCGGATATATCGAGGAGGAGGGATTTGCAGAACCTGAAGACCAAGACCAAGATCACTTTGCCGAGCAAGGCAAGCTACTCTCTGAGCTTGCACCTAACTTATGCATCTAGATTTACAAATCATTTTCAAAAGCAAAGGTTTACAAAAACCCTTTTTTCAAAAGTATATAGAGATTATTTTGCCACCCTATGTAGAAGTAGATACTAAAACTATAGGATGGGAAAACAATGTTGTTTATTCAAAACTCCTTTGAAAACTTGTGTGGATATATAGCACCAAAATGTGGTGTTGAAATAAGGAAATGGAGAAAGATGGTTTTAGAAAAGGACATTGTGTCCTAGTACTCAGTCAAGCAACCGATACTCTGTGCGACCACATTTACCCACATATGGGAAAGGGCTTAGTCATATAGTTTGCTCTTATTAGTATGGGACACTGCATCAACAGAGATGACTCTGTTATGCATGAGGGAGTGGTTTGGTGACCTAACCCTGACCTGGGTCCTCGCTCAAAAATCTATGAGTAGATAAGGAGGAGGATAGAAGGATGTCCGTATACACCGCCAGATAAAACCTATGAGTCCTCACACTTAGGGTTTCCGACGGGAAACTGGACTAGGTGTAGATGGAATGGTTCATAGGGGCAGGATCCTATACTAGCATGAGCAAAGGAAAGACTAGGGTCGGTGACTCAACTTCGCATACCACGAGTATGGCGAAGCGTGGCTGACACGATGAGTTATCGAATGAGTGTGGGAAAAGCGTGCTACCTCTGCAGAGGGTAATTAAACTATTCGAATAGCCGAGTCCTCGGATATGGACAGTTGAAGACCCTACTTAGACCATGTGCAAGTTTTTGGAAAAGAGTTGAGTTTAAAAAGAAAAAGGAAATGGAGAGTGTTCCATACACCTATACCAACGGATCGGTATGAGGTAGTTGGAAGGATATTGCCATAATGGTTTACGATCGGAAACAGGAGGAGTTTTGGAATAAAACTAATAAAATTGAGATATCTAGTAGTCATAATTTCCTTATCTTCTTCAACAAAGATACAGAGATGTTTAAAATAAATAAAAGTGAGAAACTAAAAATGGAACTAGAGCACTCATGTTGGAGTAGCTTGCGAGTACATTCAAATGTACTCATACTAGTTTGCTTCTGGCTATTGTCGTAGCCAGACATGGAGGAAAACTACGCCCAGGAGGAATACGGCGACATCTATGCCAACTAAGGATCTTCATAAGTCGACTGCCTGTCGGGTCATCGCTAGGATTTGATGTCTACTACGCCTTATTTCCGCTGATTGTTTTGGTTTGGCCCTTGAAGGCACCTATGTAAGACTTGGTCTAGATGACCATTTTATGTAAGACTTTTATTCGGTATTGTAATGGATGTAAACTTTGGTATTCAATTCGGGTTATGAGCAACGACAGACTGATCATGGGATCGTTGTGTTAAGCATAATCGGGTATTTCGGACAGTTAGTCCGGGGTCCCCACAGAATTGGTATCAGAGCCATCTCGACTTTAGGAGCCTTAGATTAGCATGGTCGTTAGGTAGTGATTGCAAAAGTTGAGTTTTAAAGAAAAAACAAAGTAAGAAATTAGTTTAAAACTGCTTATCTCTTACCCTCTCATTTGTGCAAAATTCTCTTCTTACCAACTACTAAGTTTTCTTTCATATTCATAAAAACTTGCCACACTTGTCATTTTAATAAACTTAAAAATCTGCTCACATATTGTCCCTTCCATTAAAAATTTGATATACTTGCCATCTCACTAACTTAAAAAATTTTGACTAAAAATTATAGATGGCGATCCATTTCACCGAGTTCGTTCAGCTGGAGAAGGACGACAAGTTGATGTTCGAGAAGGACTTGTTCGAGTTGACCAAGCTGCTAGGTCGTCCCACTCCTGAGTTCAAGGGAGCCCAGGTGGACGCTCCCGGTAACGGGAACCTGTCCTGGTTGATCGAGGCGTCTGTTCGCGGGAACATCAAGTCCCCCGGATCCAGGGCACTCTCTTTCACCCTCATGGACGTCCACTGGGACGATGGACTGTGTCGTTCCATGCAGCGGATGCTATCCCGGCTTTGTGAGGAACACAAGGCGGAGCTGGTAAACTCTCGTTTCCAGTTCTACGGGAGGCGCACCATCGATGGACACCCAATTCGGTCCCCTCTGCACCCGACATTCGGAGAGTATATCCTGGACATGGAGATTATGCTCTTTCGCACCCAGGAGGATCTGAGGTGCGCTAGGCTTCGGTCTCACTTTGAGCGTCTCTCGCTCAAGGAGAGTCGCGAGAATGAGGCACAGCTGAAGACTGAGAAGGCCGCTCTTCTTAAGAAGGGAACCCAGATGAGGAAGACCATAGCGAAGCTCCGCAAGAAGGTTGCCGAGCAGGATGAGCTGATAGAGGATTTGGAGCTCCGTACTGACGAGATGGAGGAGGAGGGCGAGGATCTCCGCAAGGAGAACGACGCTTTCCTCAGTGACGATGACGACTATCTGGAGGAGATGAACGATGAGGATGAGGATGATGAGGATGAGGATGATGAGGAGGAGGATCCAGAGGAGCCACCCTACCAGTCCGATGCTGACATGGCAGAGCCTGAGGTTCCACCTCAGTAGGCGAGTTACTTGAGTTCTACCGCAGGATTAGGTTGACCCCCCCTATCGCTAGTAGAGTCAAAGTTGTGGTTCTTTTGGAACTTGCTATATGTACATTAGTTAGGGAGAATGTTGTAAGCTAGATTTGGATGAACTCTTGATGTAATGGTTGTGCTATGAAAGTGTGTGCTAGTCTTGTTAACATGTGTTAAATGTTTCTCTTATAATCCTTAGTAAATCAACCTCTACGTAAAAACCCATCTTCCCTTGGTCAAACCCCTTATATCCGGTGTGCTTCAGGATGGTGGACACTCGTCGCACCAACACGGATGGAGGAGCACCACCACCCCCACCGGACCCAACCACCGCCCAACTTCTGGCGCTCATCATGGAGGAACGCCAAGCTGCCCGGACTGAGCGTCAAGCTCATATCGCTGCCCTGCAACAGATAGCTGCCGCTCACAACAACAACAACAACAACCACCACAACAATGGCAATGGCAATGGCAATGGCAATGGTGAAGGAAATCAGCGGTCCACTTTGAGCAACTTCCAAAGGACCAACCCACCCACCTATTCCAAGGGACTTCACCCACTTGAGGCCGATGACTGGCTTCGCACCATTAACAACAACCTGGTAGTTGCAGCCGTGGGAGAACCTGAGAAGGTGTTGTATGCGACCCACTATCTTGCAGGACCAGCACGGTCTTGGTGGGAAGCTACCAAGGCTCTCCAGCAAGCTGGTTATGCTATCAGCTGGGATGATTTCCAGGAGAAGTTCCGCAAGAAGCACATTCCCCGCGGACTCATTGAGCGGAAGAAGGATGAATTCCGCAGGTTGCGGCAGGGAAGTAAGGATGTGGTCGGATACCTCGATGAGTTCACTGACTTGTCTCGGTATGCTCCTGATGACGTCGACACCGAGGGGAGGAAGATGGAGCGTTTCATGAACGGACTTCATGATGAACTGCAATGTGCCTTGGTTATCCATGACTTTGTTGATTTGGAATCACTGGTGGACAAGGCCATACAGTTGGAGACCAAGCGCAAATCCATGTTTGAGGGTCGTAAGAGGAGAATGATTGCCCAGGAAGGTTCGAGCAGTCAGAAACCTCGCACCCACCCACCAAACCCCAAGCCAGCATATAGACCACCACCAACTTCACACCCCAGTTACCCTAAGCCCCCATACAACCCAAACAAGTTCAACCGTCCCAATGACAACACCCGTCCCGGAGGGAACTCTAGCAACCCCAACCTCAATGCCAATGTTGTCTATTTCAATTGTGGCACCAAGGGTCACTACTCCAAGGCATGCCCCAATCCTAAGAAGAATGGTCCGCGCCCCGATGCACAGGCGCCGAACAACGGCCAAGGCCGCAATGGAAATGGCAAGAACCCCGCACCCCGCGGAAATGTGGCTGTTGCCAAGGGACGCCTGCACCACATCAATGCTGAAGAGGCCATGGATGCACCAGATGTTGTGATGGGTACGTTCCTTGTCAACTCAGTACCTGCAACTGTTCTGTTTGATTCTGGTGCTACTCATTCTTTTGTTACCCAAGAATTTGTTGCTAAGGGAGGTTTAGTCGGAAACCTCTTACCCAAACCCATGGTCATCCAAATCTCAGAATCCACCATAGATACCAAGTCATTTTGCCCGGACGTTTCCCTTGAGATCAAAGGGGAAAAGTTCCTAGTCGACTTAATCATCCTAGGAACCCAAGGAATAGATGTCATACTGGGTATGAATTGGTTAGCCAAGTACCATGGTCGAATTGACTGTGCCAGAAGAGTTGTAGCCCTCACCACCGACAAAGGAGTAGAAGTGGAGTATGTGTCAGAAACCAGTCGACCCCGACCGAGATGCCATGAGAGCATAGCTCGACCAGCCCTAGATGAGATCCGTGTTGTTCACCTGTTCCAAGATGTCTTTCCTGAAGAATTACCTGGTATGCCACCGGATCGGGATATTGAGTTCATCATTGAACTTATCCCCGGGACAGCCCCCATATCCCAAAGGCCTTATCGGATGAATCCAGAAGAACTGGTTGAGTTGAAGAAGCAGTTAGCAGATATGCTCAGCAAAGGACTTATTCGCCCAAGTGCTTCACCCTGGGGATCACCCATTATTTTTGTGGATAAGAGAGATGGTACCACCCGCCTGTGCGTGGATTATCGCAGGTTAAATGATGTGACCATCAAAAACAAGTACCCTCTCCCAAAGATCGAGGATCTGTTCGATCAAATGAACGGAGCCCGAGTCTTCTCCAAGATCGATCTTCGGTGAGGGTATCATCAGTTAAGGATCCGAGAGACAGACATCCCCAAGACTGCCTTCACAAGCCGTTACGGTTTATTTGAATACACCGTAATGTCCTTTGGTCTGACCAATGCCCCAGCCTATTTTATGAATCTCATGAACAAGATCTTCATGGAGTATCTTGACAAGTTCGTGGTAGTTTTCCTTGATGACATCCTTATTTACTCCAAAACTGAAGAAGAGCATGCTGAACACCTGCGTCTAGTTTTAGCAACCCTCCGAGAGCATCAGTTGTATGCCAAGTTTAGCAAGTGTGAGTTCTGGCTCAGTGAAGTCTCATTTCTCGGACATGTTGTGTCTGCGGGAGGAATTTCTGTAGACCCAGAGAAGATCCAAGCCATTGTGGACTGGAAAGCCCCAACTAGTGTGACTGAAATCCGAAGCTTTCTCGGACTAGCGGGATACTACCGCAAGTTCGTTGAGGGATTCTCCAGTATAGCCAAACCCCTTACCCAACTGCTGAAAAAGGACAAGAAATTTGAATGGACTCAGAAGTGTGAAGAGAGTTTCCAGGAATTAAAGAAGAGATTGACCTCAACCCCTGTCCTGATTATGCCAGACGTCACCAAGAGTTTCGACGTGTATTGCGATGCATCACGTCTAGGACTGGGTTGTGTTCTGATGCAAGAAGGCAAGGTGGTGTCGTATCTGTCTCGACAGTTGCGACCACATGAAGAGAACTACCCAACCCATGACCTGGAGTTAGCCGCTGTCGTTCTTGCTTTGAAGACGTGGCGCTCCTATCTGGCGGGACATCGCTGCGAGATTTATACGGATCATAAGAGCTTGAAGTATATCTTCACGCAGAGGGAGTTAAATTTGCGACAGAGAAGGTGGATGGAATTAATCAAGGATTATGATATCGGCATCAATTATCACCCTGGAAAGGCTAATGTAGTTGCCGATGCCCTTAGTCGCAAACCCTGCACCCTGAATGCCATGATCCAAGCAGAGCAGCCAGCCCTGTTTAAGGAGTTCAAAGATTTTGGACTAGAGCTTGTTAGCCACGGTTATCTCGTCCATTTAGAGTTAGCTCCAACTCTGATAGATCAAATCAAGGAGGCCCAGAAAGGTCATGAGAGCATAGAAGGAATCAAGAAGAAGGTTTCTCTCGGTAAAGCGCCTGGTTTTACCGAGGATGCAGAAGGAGTGTTGAGATTCAATGGTCGTATCTGTGTCCCCAATACCTCGGAACTCAAGGAGTTAATCCTAAGGGAAGGCCACGAGACCCCTTACTCAATCCACCCCGGCGGAACCAAGATGTACCAAGACCTTCGTGAAAGATTTTGGTGGCATGGAATGAAGCGAGAAATTGGTGCTTTCGTAGCCAAGTGTGATATTTGTCAGCGAGTCAAGGCTGAACATCAGCGACCCGCTGGATTGCTTCAACCCCTAAAGATTCCCGAGTGGAAGTGGGATGAGATTGGAATGGATTTTATCACCGGACTTCCAAGGTCCAACCGAGGCCATGACTCAATATGGGTCATCGTTGACAGGCTGACCAAAGTGGCCCATTTTATTCCCGTCCACACCACCTATAGGGGAAATCAGTTAGCAGACCTGTATATTTCCAGAATAGTAAGCCTGCATGGTGTGCCTAAGAGGATTGTATCAGATAGAGGCACACAATTCACCTCAAGGTTCTGGAAAGCCCTGCATGAAGCCCTCCGAACCAAGTTGGCATTTAGCACAGCATATCACCCCCAGACCGATGGCCAAACTGAACGAGTGAACCAGATATTAGAGGACATGCTTCGCGCATGTGTCCTAGCTTATGGATCCAAATGGGAAGATTGTCTTCCATTTGCAGAATTCTCATACAACAACAGTTACCAGTCTAGTCTGCAAATGGCCCCTTTTGAAGCCCTTTACGGCAAGAAGTGTCGTACACCCCTGAATTGGTCCGACACCGGAGAAGGCAAACAGTTTGGACCAGATACCCTCCGTGAAGCTGAAGAGCAAGTCCAGCTTATCCGAGAGCGACTCAAGACCGCCCAATCCCGTCAGAAGAGTTACGCTGATCCCAAGCGTCGTGATGTCACCTTCAATATCGGAGATTATGTCTATCTCCGAGTGACACCCCTTAAAGGAATGCAGCGTTTCCATGTCAAAGGAAAATTAGCGCCAAGGTATATTGGACCCTTCAAGATCCTTGCCCGTCGAGGAGAAGTGTCTTATCAACTGGAGTTGCCCCAAGAGTTAGAAGATTACCATGATGTTTTCCACATTTCCTTGCTCCGGAAGTGTCTTGAAGTTCCTGACCAGCCTGATGTTTTCAAAAACATCGATCACCAGTCCGTCGACCTGAATCAAGATCTGACTTATCGTGAGACGCCCCTCAAGATTCTCGACGAAGATGTTCGTCTCACCCGCAGGCGAGCAATCAAGTTCTACAAAGTCCAGTGGACTAACCACTCTGAAGATGAAGCAACTTGGGAACGTGAAGACTATCTTAGGAGCGAGTTTCCCAACCTCTTTAGTACCCAGGCCTAGCAAATCTCGGGACGAGATTTATTTTAAGGGGGGAAGTCTGTAACATCCCAAAAATATTAATATAATTAGTAATGCAAAAATGTGGGCCAACAAAAACTTTTCTTATAAAAATGTGTGTATGTTTAATTCTTGAGTGTTGCTTGTTGCATTGTTTGCAAGATTGTGGAATTCTAGCTCTAATTAAAAATTTGAAGAAAAGAAAACAAATAAAACAAACCACCAAAAACAAAACACCATGTGACAAATGTCACATTATTTTTCCAAATTAAGATATATAAATTTATTTTCTCACCAAAATCAAAGGAGTAATATTATTGACACTCCTAGTTAATTTTTACAAACTATTCCCTTTCAAAAATTCAAATTCAAAACTTCAAATTCAAATTACAAATTCATGATTAAAATATTTCAAAATATTTCAAAAGGACTTTGTAACACTTACCAATAATATAGTTAGCCTAGATCCTAAGTTTAAGCCCAAAAGAATAAAGAGAAATAGGAAAATTAAAATAGCAAAATGCTACTGTTTTGGTTCAAGCAATTCATCAAACACCTGGTGATCACCACCTGTTCATCCCAAACCGAACCAAAATCCATGGATGATTTGATCAAATTTGATCAAATTGACGCAAGCCTCTGCCCTCACTCGTTTTGCCTCACTCCACTCGTCTCGCCGCACTCAAGAGCACGAGGATTTGGCCTCGGGAGCGCCAAGGAACGGCCGGAGACAACCGCGGGCGCGCGCACGTCGCCATTGTCGGCACTGTGGCCGCGCAGGCGCCGCGCCGTGCTGGCCGCTCCGTGCCCCCTCGCTCTCCCTCACCTCCTGGCTCCCTCGCGCGGCAGCAGCTCGCCCCAGCACGCCCCGACCGCGACGCGCCCGAGCCACGCCGTGCACGTCGTGCACCGCCCGAGCGCGCTCACGGCCGGCCCGCCCCGTCTCGCACGCGCAGCACGCGCCACGCCACCCCACCTTGCCCGCCTGGTCCCCCGAGCAGCCCGCAGCGTAGCCGCGCCCCTCCACCGGCCTACGGCGGCCTAGCACGGCCGCGGGCGCCTCTGCACCGCGTCCACCGTGCGCCGCCCGGCGGCTATAAAAGCCACCCCGTGCCCTGCAATTCTCCACACCGCACCACAACCCCTTCCCCTCTCACACCACCCTCTCGAGCACCGCCTGGAGGGCGACGCCGTCGCCGCAGGGCCCCAGCCGCCCGTGGGTCTCCTCGAGCTCGCCGTGCCCGAGGTAGACGACGACCACGGCACGGCCGTGCTACCCCTCCCCTTCCCTTCTCTCTGCCCTCAGCCCCTTCCCCTTGTTCGCCTCTCTCACCCACGCCCCTTTTCCCTCTGTCCCGTGCCCAGGATCGCCAGGGATCGCTCGCCGGAGTTCGAGCCCCGCCGCGGAAGAAGGAGATCGACGCCGTCGCCGCCAGGAGTGTCCCCGAGCCTCGTCTTCACGCCCTCGAGCTTCCCCGAGCCGCCGCACCCCCTCCTGCACCGTAGCCGTCGCCTCCCGAGCCCGTAGGTGAGCAGCCCGTCCTCGACGCCGTCGCCGGAGCCGCGGCGCCGCCCGATTTAGGTCGCCGGCGACGCGAGCGTCGTGGGCCGTTAGATCTAGATCCTACGGTAGCTTACCGGTTCGTTTTAATTAATAAAGATCTGACATGCGGGTCCCACACGTCAGGTTTAAATGAACCGCGCGCGCTCGCTGAGTCGCTGACTGGTGGGTCCCCTCTGTCAGATTTTTCAACATTATCCGTTCTGGATTTAAATTCGAATTTAAGTTTCATTTAAAAATCAGTACTGAACTCAAAATTAGAAAATCCATAACTTTAGATTTACAACTCCAAATTTAGCAAATCCAACTGTTCTGGAAAGCTTATGAAATTTCCTATCCAACCAAACTAGTTTCACCCCATTTGGATATATAATAAAAATACAATATTCAAAATACAGTAGCATGTTTAAATTTTAAACTTGTTTGTTTCTGATACTCTGATAATCCAAATTAGTTGAAACTAATTTTATTAGGTCACATTTAGCCATGGTTAGTCACCCCTAAAATAGTTTAATTTTTAGATGAATATAATTTAAATAATAGCCAAAACCATATTAATTGGCTTCTGGATTCAAAACAATGTGTAGGGAGTTTGTTAACTCCAAATGACCCAAACCCAATTGTTTCATCTTCTACACATCATTAGCTTTCTGTAGAATTTTAGTTCGTATTTTTGTGACAAACAGAACTCAAGCTATGCAATTAAACATGTGCAACAAGTTTCTGCCCTAATTAAAATACAAGGGAATAATGTTTAATTCAATTAAATTGAAACCACATGATATTGTTTGGTATGTGGAATGGTTAATTAGAACCTCTAAGAGTGTATTGCTATGATGATTGATTGAATAGGCTAGTGATTGTTTGTATTCGATTGATTGTGTATTAGACGAGAACGTTGCCGGATATATCGAGGAGGAGGGATTTGCAGAACCTGAAGACCAAGACCAAGATCACTTTGCCGAGCAAGGCAAGCTACTCTCTGAGCTTGCACCTAACTTATGCATCTAGATTTACAAATCATTTTCAAAAGCAAAGGTTTACAAAAACCCTTTTTTCAAAAGTATATAGAGATTATTTTGCCACCCTATGTAGAAGTAGATACTAAAACTATAGGATGGGAAAACAATGTTGTTTATTCAAAACTCCTTTGAAAACTTGTGTGGATATATAGCACCAAAATGTGGTGTTGAAATAAGGAAATGGAGAAAGATGGTTTTAGAAAAGCACATTGTGTCCTAGTACTCAGTCAAGCAACCGATACTCTGTGCGACCACATTTACCCACATATGGGAAAGGGCTTAGTCATATAGTTTGCTCTTATTAGTATGGGACACTGCATCAACAGAGATGACTCTGTTATGCATGAGGGAGTGGTTTGGTGACCTAACCCTGACCTGGGTCCTCGCTCAAAAATCTATTGAGTAGATAAGGAGGAGGATAGAAGGATGTCCGTATACACCGCCAGATAAAACCTATGAGTCCTCACACTTAGGGTTTCCGACGGGAAACTGGACTAGGTGTAGATGGAATGGTTCATAGGGGCAGGATCCTATACTAGCATGAGCAAAGGAAAGACTAGGGTCGGTGACTCAACTTCGCATACCACGAGTATGGCGAAGCGTGGCTGACACGATGAGTTATCGAATGAGTGTGGGAAAAGCGTGCTACCTCTGCAGAGGGTAATTAAACTATTCGAATAGCCGAGTCCTCGGATATGGACAGTTGAAGACCCTACTTAGACCATGTGCAAGTTTTTGGAAAAGAGTTGAGTTTAAAAAGAAAAAGGAAATGGAGAGTGTTCCATACACCTATACCAACGGATCGGTATGAGGTAGTTGGAAGGATATTGCCATAATGGTTTACGATCGGAAACAGGAGGAGTTTTGGAATAAAACTAATAAAATTGAGATATCTAGTAGTCATAATTTCCTTATCTTCTTCAACAAAGATACAGAGATGTTTAAAATAAATAAAAGTGAGAAACTAAAAATGGAACTAGAGCACTCATGTTGGAGTAGCTTGCGAGTACATTCAAATGTACTCATACTAGTTTGCTTCTGGCTATTGTCGTAGCCAGACATGGAGGAGTACTACGCCCAGGAGGAATACGGCGACATCTATGCCAACTAAGGATCTTCATAAGTCGACTGCCTGTCGGGTCATCGCTAGGATTTGATGTCTACTACGCCTTATTTCCGCTGATTGTTTTGGTTTGGCCCTTGAAGGCACCTATGTAAGACTTGGTCTAGATGACCATTTTATGTAAGACTTTTATTCGGTATTGTAATGGATGTAAACTTTGGTATTCAATTCGGGTTATGTGCAACGACAGACTGATCATGGGATCGTTGTGTTAAGCATAATCGGGTATTTCGGACAGTTAGTCCGGGGTCCCCACAGAATTGGTATCAGAGCCATCTCGACTTTAGGAGCCTTAGATTAGCATGGTCGTTAGGTAGTGATTGCAAAAGTTGAGTTTTAAAGAAAAAACAAAGTAAGAAATTAGTTTAAAACTGCTTATCTCTTACCCTCTCATTTGTGCAAAATTCTCTTCTTACCAACTACTAAGTTTTCTTTCATATTCATAAAAACTTGCCACACTTGTCATTTTAATAAACTTAAAAATCTGCTCACATATTGTCCCTTCCATTAAAAATTTGATATACTTGCCATCTCACTAACTTAAAAATTTTTGACTAAAAATTATAGATGGCGATCCATTTCACCGAGTTCGTTCAGCTGGAGAAGGACGACAAGTTGATGTTCGAGAAGGACTTGTTCGAGTTGACCAAGCTGCTAGGTCGTCCCACTCCTGAGTTCAAGGGAGCCCAGGTGGACGCTCCCGGTAACGGGAACCTGTCCTGGTTGATCGAGGCGTCTGTTCGCGGGAACATCAAGTCCCCCGGATCCAGGGCACTCTCTTTCACCCTCATGGACGTCCACTGGGACGATGGACTGTGTCGTTCCATGCAGCGGATGCTATCCCGGCTTTGTGAGGAACACAAGGCGGAGCTGGTAAACTCTCGTTTCCAGTTCTACGGGAGGCGCACCATCGATGGACACCCAATTCGGTCCCCTCTGCACCCGACATTCGGAGAGTATATCCTGGACATGGAGATTATGCTCTTTCGCACCCAGGAGGATCTGAGGTGCGCTAGGCTTCGGTCTCACTTTGAGCGTCTCTCGCTCAAGGAGAGTCGCGAGATTGAGGCACAGCTGAAGACTGAGAAGGCCGCTCTTCTTAAGAAGGGAACCCAGATGAGGAAGACCATAGCGAAGCTCCGCAAGAAGGTTACCGAGCAGGATGAGCTGATAGAGGATTTGGAGCTCCGTACTGACGAGATGGAGGAGGAGGGCGAGGATCTCCGCAAGGAGAACGACGCTTTCCTCAGTGACGATGACGACTATCTGGAGGAGATGAACGATGAGGATGAGGATGATGAGGATGAGGATGATGAGGAGGAGGATCCAGAGGAGCCACCCTACCAGTCCGATGCTGACATGGCAGAGCCTGAGGTTCCACCTCAGTAGGCGAGTTACTTGAGTTCTACCGCAGGATTAGGTTGACCCCCCCTATCGCTAGTAGAGTCAAAGTTGTGGTTCTTTTGGAACTTGCTATATGTACATTAGTTAGGGAGAATGTTGTAAGCTAGATTTGGATGAACTCTTGATGTAATGGTTGTGCTATGAAAGTGTGTGCTAGTCTTGTTAACATGTGTTAAATGTTTCTCTTATAATCCTTAGTAAATCAACCTCTACGTAAAAACCCATCTTCCCTTGGTCAAACCCCTTATATCCGGTGTGCTTCAGGATGGTGGACACTCGTCGCACCAACACGGATGGAGGAGCACCACCACCCCCACCGGACCCAACCACCGCCCAACTTCTGGCGCTCATCATGGAGGAACGCCAAGCTGCCCGGACTGAGCGTCAAGCTCATATCGCTGCCCTGCAACAGATAGCTGCCGCTCACAACAACAACAACAACAACCACCACAACAATGGCAATGGCAATGGCAATGGCAATGGCAATGGTGAAGGAAATCAGCGGTCCACTTTGAGCAACTTCCAAAGGACCAACCCACCCACCTATTCCAAGGGACTTCACCCACTTGAGGCCGATGACTGGCTTCGCACCATTAACAACAACCTGGTAGTTGCAGCCGCGGGAGAACCTGAGAAGGTGTTGTATGCGACCCACTATCTTGCAGGACCAGCACGGTCTTGGTGGGAAGCTACCAAGGCTCTCCAGCAAGCTGGTTATGCTATCAGCTGGGATGATTTCGAGGAGAAGTTCCGCAAGAAGCACGTTCCCCGCGGACTCATTGAGCGGAAGAAGGATGAATTCCGCAGGTTGCGGCAGGGAAGTAAGGATGTGGTCGGATACCTCGATGAGTTCACTGACTTGTCTCGGTATGCTCCTGATGACGTCGACACCGAGGGGAGGAAGATGGAGCGTTTCATGAACGGACTTCATGATGAACTGCAATGTGCCTTGGTTATCCATGACTTTGTTGATTTGGAATCACTGGTGGACAAGGCCATACAGTTGGAGACCAAGCGCAAATCCATGTTTGAGGGTCGTAAGAGGAGAATGATTGCCCAGGAAGGTTCGAGCAGTCAGAAACCTCGCACCCACCCACCAAACCCCAAGCCAGCATATAGACCACCACCAACTTCGCACCCCAGTTACCCTAAGCCCCCATACAACCCAAACAAGTTCAACCGTCCCAATGACAACACCCGTCCCGGAGGGAACTCTAGCAACCCCAACCTCCATGCCAATGTTGTCTGTTTCAATTGTGGCACCAAGGGTCACTACTCCAAGGCATGCCCCAATCCTAAGAAGAATGGTCCGCGCCCCGATGCACAGGCGCCGAACAACGGCCAAGGCCGCAATGGAAATGGCAAGAACCCCGCACCCCGCGGAAATGTGGCTGTTGCCAAGGGACGCCTGCACCACATCAATGCTGAAGAGGCCATGGATGCACCAGATGTTGTGATGGGTACGTTCCTTGTCAACTCAGTACCTGCAACTGTTCTGTTTGATTCTGGTGCTACTCATTCTTTTGTTACCCAAGAATTTGTTGCTAAGGGAGGTTTAGTCGGAAACCTCTTACCCAAACCCATGGTCATCCAAATCTCAGAATCCACCATAGATACCAAGTCATTTTGCCCGGACGTTTCCCTTGAGATCAAAGGGGAAAAGTTCCTAGTCGACTTAATCATCCTAGGAACCCAAGGAATAGATGTCATACTGGGTATGAATTGGTTAGCCAAGTACCATGGTCGAATTGACTGTGCCAGAAGAGTTGTAGCCCTCACCACCGACAAAGGAGTAGAAGTGGAGTATGTGTCAGAAACCAGTCGACCCCGACCGAGATGCCATGAGAGCATAGCTCGACCAGCCCTAGATGAGATCCGTGTTGTTCACCTGTTCCAAGATGTCTTTCCTGAAGAATTACCTGGTATGCCACCGGATCGGGATATTGAGTTCATCATTGAACTTATCCCCGGGACAGCCCCCATATCCCAAAGGCCTTATCGGATGAATCCAGAAGAACTGGTTGAGTTGAAGAAGCAGTTAGCAGATATGCTCAGCAAAGGACTTATTCGCCCAAGTGCTTCACCCTGGGGATCACCCATTATTTTTGTGGATAAGAGAGATGGTACCACCCGCCTGTGCGTGGATTATCGCAGGTTAAATGATGTGACCATCAAAAACAAGTACCCTCTCCCAAAGATCGAGGATCTGTTCGATCAAATGAACGGAGCCCGAGTCTTCTCCAAGATCGATCTTCGGTCAGGGTATCATCAGTTAAGGATCCGAGAGACAGACATCCCCAAGACTGCCTTCACAAGCCGTTACGGTTTATTTGAATACACCGTAATGTCCTTTGGTCTGACCAATGCCCCAGCCTATTTTATGAATCTCATGAACAAGATCTTCATGGAGTATCTTGACAAGTTCGTGGTAGTTTTCCTTGATGACATCCTTATTTACTCCAAAACTGAAGAAGAGCATGCTGAACACCTGCGTCTAGTTTTAGCAACCCTCCGAGAGCATCAGTTGTATGCCAAGTTTAGCAAGTGTGAGTTCTGGCTCAGTGAAGTCTCATTTCTCGGACATGTTGTGTCTGCGGGAGGAATTTCTGTAGACCCAGAGAAGATCCAAGCCATTGTGGACTGGAAAGCCCCAACTAGTGTGACTGAAATCCGAAGCTTTCTCGGACTAGCGGGATACTACCGCAAGTTCGTTGAGGGATTCTCCAGTATAGCCAAACCCCTTACCCAACTGCTGAAAAAGGACAAGAAATTTGAATGGACTCAGAAGTGTGAAGAGAGTTTCCAGGAATTAAAGAAGAGATTGACCTCAACCCCTGTCCTGATTATGCCAGACGTCACCAAGAGTTTCGACGTGTATTGCGATGCATCACGTCTAGGACTGGGTTGTGTTCTGATGCAAGAAGGCAAGGTGGTGTCGTATCTGTCTCGACAGTTGCGACCACATGAAGAGAACTACCCAACCCATGACCTGGAGTTAGCCGCTGTCGTTCTTGCTTTGAAGACGTGGCGCTCCTATCTGGCGGGACATCGCTGCGAGATTTATACGGATCATAAGAGCTTGAAGTATATCTTCACGCAGAGGGAGTTAAATTTGCGACAGAGAAGGTGGATGGAATTAATCAAGGATTATGATATCGGCATCAATTATCACCCTGGAAAGGCTAATGTAGTTGCCGATGCCCTTAGTCGCAAACCCTGCACCCTGAATGCCATGATCCAAGCAGAGCAGCCAGTCCTGTTTAAGGAGTTCAAAGATTTTGGACTAGAGCTTGTTAGCCACGGTTATCTCGCCCATTTAGAGTTAGCTCCAACTCTGATAGATCAAATCAAGGAGGCCCAGAAAGGTCATGAGAGCATAGAAGGAATCAAGAAGAAGGTTTCTCTCGGTAAAGCGCCTGGTTTTACCGAGGATGCAGAAGGAGTGTTGAGATTCAATGGTCGTATCTGTGTCCCCAATACCTCGGAACTCAAGGAGTTAATCCTAAGGGAAGGCCACGAGACCCCTTACTCAATCCACCCCGGCGGAACCAAGATGTACCAATACCTTCGTGAAAGATTTTGGTGGCATGGAATGAAGCGAGAAATTGGTGCTTTCGTAGCCAAGTGTGATATTTGTCAGCGAGTCAAGGCTGAACATCAGCGACCCGCTGGATTGCTTCAACCCCTAAAGATTCCCGAGTGGAAGTGGGATGAGATTGGAATGGATTTTATCACCGGACTTCCAAGGTCCAACCGAGGCCATGACTCAATATGGGTCATCGTTGACAGGCTGACCAAAGTGGCCCATTTTATTCCCGTCCACACCACCTATAGGGGAAATCAGTTAGCAGACCTGTATATTTCCAGAATAGTAAGCCTGCATGGTGTGCCTAAGAGGATTGTATCAGATAGAGGCACACAATTCACCTCAAGGTTCTGGAAAGCCCTGCATGAAGCCCTCGGAACCAAGTTGGCATTTAGCACAGCATATCACCCCCAGACCGATGGCCAAACTGAACGAGTGAACCAGATATTAGAGGACATGCTTCGCGCATGTGTCCTAGCTTATGGATCCAAATGGGAAGATTGTCTTCCATTTGCAGAATTCTCATACAACAACAGTTACCAGTCTAGTCTGCAAATGGCCCCTTTTGAAGCCCTTTACGGCAAGAAGTGTCGTACACCCCTGAATTGGTCCGACACCGGAGAAGGCAAACTGTTTGGACCAGATACCCTCCGTGAAGCTGAAGAGCAAGTCCAGCTTATACGAGAGCGACTCAAGACCGCCCAATCCCGTCAGAAGAGTTACGCTGATCCCAAGCGTCGTGATGTCACCTTCAATATCGGAGATTATGTCTATCTCCGAGTGACACCCCTTAAAGGAATGCAGCGTTTCCATGTCAAAGGAAAATTAGCGCCAAGGTATATTGGACCCTTCAAGATCCTTGCCCGTCGAGGAGAAGTGTCTTATCAACTAGAGTTGCCCCAAGAGTTAGAAGATTACCATGATGTTTTCCACATTTCCTTGCTCCGGAAGTGTCTTGAAGTTCCTGACCAGCCTGATGTTTTCAAAAACATCGATCACCAGTCCGTCGACCTGAATCAAGATCTGACTTATCGTGAGACGCCCCTCAAGATTCTCGACGAAGATGTTCGTCTCACCCGCAGGCGAGCAATCAAGTTCTACAAAGTCCAGTGGACTAACCACTCTGAAGATGAAGCAACTTGGGAACGTGAAGACTATCTTAGGAGCGAGTTTCCCAACCTCTTTAGTACCCAGGCCTAGCAAATCTCGGGACGAGATTTATTTTAAGGGGGGAAGTCTGTAACATCCCAAAAATATTAATATAATTAGTAATGCAAAAATGTGGGCCAACAAAAACTTTTCTTATAAAAATGTGTGTATGTTTAATTCTTGAGTGTTGCTTGTTGCATTGTTTGCAAGATTGTGGAATTCTAGCTCTAATTAAAAATTTGAAGAAAAGAAAACAAATAAAACAAACCACCAAAAACAAAACACCATGTGACAAATGTCACATTATTTTTCCAAATTAAGATATATAAATTTATTTTCTCACCAAAATCAATGGAGTAATATTATTGACACTCCTAGTTAATTTTTACAAACTATTCCCTTTCAAAAATTCAAATTCAAAACTTCAAATTCAAATTACAAATTCATGATTAAAATATTTCAAAATATTTCAAAAGGACTTTGTAACACTTACCAATAATATAGTTAGCCTAGATCCTAAGTTTAAGCCCAAAAGAATAAAGAGAAATAGGAAAATTAAAATAGCAAAATGCTACTGTTTTGGTTCAAGCAATTCATCAAACACCTGGTGATCACCACCTGTTCATCCCAAACCGAACCAAAATCCATGGATGATTTGATCAAATTTGATCAAATTGACGCAAGCCTCTGCCCTCACTCGTTTTGCCTCACTCCACTCGTCTCGCCGCACTCAAGAGCACGAGGATTTGGCCTCGGGAGCGCCAAGGAACGGCCGGAGACAGCCGCGGGCGCGCACACGTCGCCATTGTCGGCACTGTGGCCGCGCAGGCGCCGCGCCGTGCTGGCCGCTCCGTGCCCCCTCGCTCTCCCTCACCTCCTGGCTCCCTCGCGCGGCAGCAGCTCGCCCCAGCACGCCCCGACCGCGACGCGCCCGAGCCACGCCGTGCACGTCGTGCACCGCCCGAGCGCGCTCACGGCCGGCCCGCCCCGTCTCGCACGCGCAGCACGCGCCACGCCACCCCACCTTGCCCGCCTGGTCCCCCGAGCATCCCGCAGCGTAGCCGCGCCCCTCCACCGGCCTACGGCGGCCTAGCACGGCCGCGGGCGCCTCTGCACCGCGTCCACCGTGCGCCGCCCGGCCGCTATAAAAGCCGCCCCGTGCCCTGCAATTCTCCACACCGCACCACAACCCCTTCCCCTCTCACACCACCCTCTCGAGCACCGCCTGGAGGGCGACGCCGTCGCCGCAGGGCCCCAGCCGCCCGTGGGTCTCCTCGAGCTCGCCGTGCCCGAGGTAGACGACGACCACGGCACGGCCGTGCTACCCCTCCCCTTCCCTTCTCTCTGCCCTCAGCCCCTTCCCCTTGTTCGCCTCTCTCACCCACGCCCCTTTTCCCTCTGTCCCGTGCCCAGGATCGCCAGGGATCGCTCGCCGGAGTTCGAGCCCCGCCGCGGAAGAAGGAGATCGACGCCGTCGCCGCCAGGAGTGTCCCCGAGCCTCGTCTTCACGCCCTCGAGCTTCCCCGAGCCGCCGCACCCCCTCCTGCACCGTAGCCGTCGCCTCCCGAGCCCGTAGGTGAGCAGCCCGTCCTCGACGCCGTCGCCGGAGCCGCGGCGCCGCCCGATTTAGGTCGCCGGCGACGCGAGCGTCGTGGGCCGTTAGATCTAGATCCTACGGTAGCTTACCGGTTCGTTTTAATTAATAAAGATCTGACATGCGGGTCCCACACGTCAGGTTTAAATGAACCGCGCGCGCTCGCTGAGACGCTGACTGGTGGGTCCCCTCTGTCAGATTTTTCAACATTATCCGTTCTGGATTTAAATTCGAATTTAAGTTTCATTTAAAAATCAGTACTGAACTCAAAATTAGAAAATCCATAACTTTAGATTTACAACTCCAAATTTAGCAAATCCAACTGTTCTGGAAAGCTTATGAAATTTCCTATCCAACCAAACTAGTTTCACCCCATTTGGATATATAATAAAAATACAATATTCAAAATACAGTAGCATGTTTAAATTTTAAACTTGTTTGTTTCTGATACTCTGATAATCCAAATTAGTTGAAACTAATTTTATTAGGTCACATTTAGCCATGGTTAGTCACCCCTAAAATGGTTTAATTTTTAGATGAATATAATTTAAATAATAGCCAAAACCATATTAATTGGCTTCTGGATTCAAAACAATGTGTAGGGAGTTTGGTAACTCCAAATGACCCAAACCCAATTGTGTCATCTTCTACACATCATTAGCTTTCTGTAGAATTTTAGTTCGTATTTTTGTGACAAACAGAACTCAAGCTATGCAATTAAACATGTGCAACAAGTTTCTGCCCTAATTAAAATACAAGGGAATAATGTTTAATTCAATTAAATTGAAACCACATGATATTGTTTGGTATGTGGAATGGTTAATTAGAACCTCTAAGAGTGTATTGCTATGATGATTGATTGAATAGGCTAGTGATTGTTTGTATTTGATTGATTGTGTATTAGACGAGAACGTTGCCGGATATATCGAGGAGGAGGGATTTGCAGAACCTGAAGACCAAGACCAAGATCACTTTGCCGAGCAAGGCAAGCTACTCTCTGAGCTTGCACCTAACTTATGCATCTAGATTTACAAATCATTTTCAAAAGCAAAGGTTTACAAAAACCCTTTTTTCAAAAGTATATAGAGATTATTTTGCCACCCTATGTAGAAGTAGATACTAAAACTATAGGATGGGAAAACAATGTTGTTTATTCAAAACTCCTTTGAAAACTTGTGTGGATATATAGCACCAAAATGTGGTGTTGAAATAAGGAAATGGAGAAAGATGGTTTTAGAAAAGCACATTGTGTCCTAGTACTCAGTCAAGCAACCGATACTCTGTGCGACCACATTTACCCACATATGGGAAAGGGCTTAGTCATATAGTTTGCTCTTATTAGTATGGGACACTGCATCAACAGAGATGACTCTGTTATACATGAGGGAGTGGTTTGGTGACCTAACCCTGACCTGGGTCCTCGCTCAAAAATCTATGAGTAGATAAGGAGGAGGATAGAAGGATGTCCGTATACACCGCCAGATAAAACCTATGAGTCCTCACACTTAGGGTTTCCGACGGGAAACTGGACTAGGTGTAGATGGAATGGTTCATAGGGGCAGGATCCTATACTAGCATGAGCAAAGGAAAGACTAGGGTCGGTGACTCAACTTCGCATACCACGAGTATGGCGAAGCGTGGCTGACACGATGAGTTATCGAATGAGTGTGGGAAAAGCGTGCTACCTCTGCAGAGGGTAATTAAACTATTCGAATAGCCGAGTCCTCGGATATGGACAGTTGAAGACCCTACTTAGACCATGTGCAAGTTTTTGGAAAAGAGTTGAGTTTAAAAAGAAAAAGGAAATGGAGAGTGTTCCATACACCTATACCAACGGATCGGTATGAGGTAGTTGGAAGGATATTGCCATAATGGTTTACGATCGGAAACAGGAGGAGTTTTGGAATAAAACTAATAAAATTGAGATATCTAGTAGTCATAATTTCCTTATCTTCTTCAACAAAGATACAGAGATGTTTAAAATAAATAAAAGTGAGAAACTAAAAATGGAACTAGAGCACTCATGTTGGAGTAGCTTGCGAGTACATTCAAATGTACTCATACTAGTTTGCTTCTGGCTATTGTCGTAGCCAGACATGGAGGAGTACTACGCCCAGGAGGAATACGGCGACATCTATGCCAACTAAGGATCTTCATAAGTCGACTGCCTGTCGGGTCATCGCTAGGATTTGATGTCTACTACGCCTTATTTCCGCTGATTGTTTTGGTTTGGCCCTTGAAGGCACCTATGTAAGACTTGGTCTAGATGACCATTTTATGTAAGACTTTTATTCGGTATTGTAATGGATGTAAACTTTGGTATTCAATTCGGGTTATGTGCAACGACAGACTGATCATGGGATCGTTGTGTTAAGCATAATCGGGTATTTCGGACAGTTAGTCCGGGGTCCCCACACTTACTTCGCCTCCTCCCCCTACTAATACCCCTCTCCCTTCTCTTCCGTTTGCCCCAAACCAATCGACCCGAGAGCCACCAGGCCGCAAGCATTCGTCTCCGGAGTTCCGCGGTGGCCGCCGGCAAAAACTTTGACTTCCGGTGAGCTAAAGCAATGCCGAGCCCTCTCGTAGTTTCCCCTCGCACCCTTGCACTCACGCGACACCTTTTGACACGGTTACGGGATTTTTGGTGCAGCGCTTTGTCGAGTTCGTCCACGACCGAGGAGATCCGCCGCCACGCACAACTCCGGCGAGCTCTCCCGAGGGAACGAGGACGGTCCGCTCATCGCCGCCTCGCCATCGTCTCCATCTCGACGCCACGCACCCCCTGGTGAGCTCCGTTTATCTCCTAGCACCATAGAATGCCTCGGGCGCAAACGCCGGCCATGGCTCCGCCGCGCCCCGCGCGTCTCCGGCGACTCGCGCCGCCCGCGTTAGGTCAACGCGTCCTGGACCGTTGGATTTAGATCCAACGGATCTGTTTTATTTTTTATTTTTCGCTTCTGTGATTAATCTGGCGCGTCCGATTTCATTTAGATCTAACGGCTCTCGATCGCGATCCGCGTCGAACCGGTACGGGCGAATCAGATCGCGCCGCGTGGCCGATTCTTTTTCTATTACGAATAAAATTTAGAAATTAAAACAGAAAACTATTAAAACTTGCAAAATTCATAACTTTTGATCTGTAAGTCCAAAATTGATAAACTTTATGTGATTGGAAAGCTCTGCTCATGTAGTTTATTTCTACATCATTTCTTTTTTCCTTTGACAAATTATAATTTGTATAATTATCAGAGGAGTATTTCGGCCATTAAAATAATAACTTAAATAATAAAAAATGATTTAGAAATAAATGTAATTGTTTTAGGATTGTAATATTTCCCTCTGTCCAGCAATATTAATAAATGTCCAAATTGAAGATGTCATAAAAACAATAAAAGTTGTAATTATAGAAATCAAAGTTTTACTATATTATTTTAAAAAAAATTAATTGATAAATAAAATAAGAAATACCTAAAAATTATATTTCATTTATTAATGACAGAAAATAAGAAGTATTAATAAGTGTGTCCTATTATCATAGCATATCATTCATGCATACATGATTATGTTTAGTGTTGTGAGGGTATTGTGTTGGTATTTATTTTATTCATTGTTTGTGCTAGATTGTGAAGAAGAGGAAGGAATTGCTTGTGATTGTTATTCTTGCTGTGCTTGTTCCTCCTGTTACCAAGGCAAGTGACATTCATACAATATCCCATATTTTCTATATGCATAAGTAGTATATTTTGAGTAGTGTGCATTATAGGGATTTTTGATTTATTTTATAATGTTAAGTTAATTTGTATTTTACAAATATCCTAGTAGTGTGTAGCCACCCCTTTCCTAAGCAGCCATGAAAAGATTTTATTAGTTTCTTAGCCATGCTAAAAAAATGTTTACCATGTTATGGGAATGTTTCTAAGTGTTAAAATCTAAAATATACATCTGGGTGGAATTGGTTGTTATGGTTTATGTTGAGTGGCTTTTGGGACTATGCTTGTGGTTGTCATCGCCTAGGATGAATGTCTATTCTACTTAGGGCCACGAGTATGGTGGTTGTTACCCAGAAGTACACTTGTGGATGGCCACCCAGGAACGAAGAGATTACTAAGTCCCTCCAAGTTTAGAAGCTTCCCGTGCAACCTTTTCAAAATGGGCTCTGTCTAGAATGATTAAGTTGTGGGAGTGCAACCTGTCAGCTTGACAAGCAGATGTAGAGATGATAGGTGGAACGGGTCTTGCTAGTATGGTTGCATTCTTCTTCTGAAAGTTCTTGTCTCAATTCTCTCCTTTCCATAATACACTCCGCGTGTATAGGATTTCTCGGACAAATTGAGTCTAAAGGTGAAAGTGCACAACCTTTGCAGAGTCGACAATCTGAGTTCTCAGCCGTGTCCCCGGAAATGGACTATTTCGAGCAACTGGACAAGGATGGGCAGAAGAATCTCAACACTGTTTTCATAAAGTAAAATTTGACTAAGGAAATAATTGTTGGTGCACTTGGGCTTTATCCCTCGGTGCCAAGTCTTCGAGAAATAAAAGTGTTTTACAAAATGATAGGAGAAAACTTGCTTTCTGCAAATAGCCTTCAACCCCACCAAGCCAAATATGCATATAGATGTTAGACTTGCCAGTATATATCCACCATAGTCACTTGCCAATACATCATTGTATTGACCTCCTTCAGGGGCTGCATATTCAAATGTGCAGGTAATTCTGATGCTGAATGATTTTGGCTCGAGTCTACACCCAACATGACTGCCTGTGGCGCATGCTTGAAGATGAGGCTCAATGTTATTTCGCTTTCGCTGTGAACTTTGAACTTTAGCTAGCCTTCATGGCTATGCAAATTGTAATAAAGCCATATTTGGCTATTATTTTTGGATCTCGTTGTAGCAATTTTAATACTTATGCAATGGTACTTTATATTTTGTACTGTGGTGCTGGCAGTGATCCAGGGACTAGCACATAACACAGGTGTTCCAACTTTATTAAAAGTTGGGGTGCTACAAAATGGTATCAGAGCAAAGTGTTGCCTGTAGGTTCGAGCGCCTAGGATTGGTTAAGCCCTTTTTGGTCATAATGTTACCATCTTTGAAGTATGTTGGATTCTAACGGCATGGTGGGATGAAGCGGCCCGGGACAAACTTTACATGTCCACGTACATGAGACATGTCCCACACTATAAGTGGCTGGCCGGGTGTCTGTCTCTCTCACTATAGTGAAAAATCCAATTTACGAAGAGTTGTTAATATCTGTTGACCACCTTAGGATTTTTGACATTGTATCCTTCCAAATTAATAATACACACCATGACTAGTACTTCCTTATCTTATGCAATTCTTGTTTTAATTTCGTTTCTTTCCTACCTATAGGATGACGAGCTTTCACTTCACTGCGGAGGACTTCGAGAACACCCGTTTTGGCTGTTACCTTCTCGACATCGGCGAGAAGATAGGGTTACCACTACCCCAAGTAAAGGGCTTCATTCTGAAGAAGTTTAACAAAGAGGGTTGCTGGGGAATAAAAGCAACACAGCCAGGACGTGGAGAGGAGCCCCCACTGGAGATCAAAGTGCTTAGTGACTCCAAAGACAAAGGGCTCAATCTAGTCATGCAAGATTTGATTGGGCGCCTCTGCGGACGCCACGGCACAGAGTTGAGGGGACACTACTCCATTTTCTTTGGAAGGAGAAACGAGGATGGAGAACCTTACCTGTATGATGTCGGAGAAAGAGGCAAGGCAAAACCCCTTAGCCTTTATTTCCAGGAGCTGGAAATCCTTGTCACCGAACTATATGAAGATCGACGCACCGAGCTCCTGAAGAACGATGAGTTATGTGCCTTACTTAAGGAGAACGAAGAGAAGGTGAAGGTTCAAGAGGAAGTGACTAAGGCACAGGAAGAGAGATTCGCTGCACAAGAGGAGAAGTACAGGAGACAAGAGAAAAGAGTTCAAGAGAAGAACAAGACTATCAGGGAACAAAAGGCAGAACTCGAGAGCAATGAAGTCGAGTTCGAGGCTGATAGTGACTTGATCAAAAGGCTTCGTACTGAGAAGAGAGAGCTGCAAGAGAAGAACCTTGCCCTGGAGAAAGAAGTAAAGGAACTCAAGGATGTACTCGCCAATGAAGGAATCGAGATTCAGGAAATTGAAGAGGAGGAAGAGGACATGGTCGAGTAGTTAGTTAGTGAGACTACCATTTATCATACACCTCATTGTCTTGGTCTTGTATTGACCTACCAACTTGTGGTAAGGCAGTTGTATCCTCGGAACCTCGCGAGTTTATTTTCCAAACTTTTATATCGCTTTCCTTAAACCAAAGGTTTTGATTTGTTTGCTGATTGTTTTTATAAGTGGTGTGTTGTTGATGGTGTGCTTGACTGGATTGTTTTGTGCATGGGTAGGATTCCTCCTTATAGTTCTATCTATCTTTTACTCATCCCTGCAAAAACCCCACAGATGCCTCCACGTCGTGATACCGACAACAGCGAAGCTATGCAACAGCTGATGGCAGCTCAAGCCCAACTGATGACTATGATGATCCAGTTCATTGCAGCAACCAACAACAACCACAACAACAACAACAACAACAACAATAACAACCAACCACCACCATCCCCACCTCCTGTGGATAGACTTGCAAGATTTCTCAGGCTTAGACCTAATAAGTTCTCCTCTGCTACTGAACCCATAGTGGCGGATGACTGGCTCCGTTCAGTCAACAAGGACTTAGTAACCTGTGAGTGTTCTGAGGCAGAAAAGGTGAGGTTCACTGCTCACCTATTGAAAGGACCTGCTGCCATGTGGTGGGAGACCTATCAAGTGACCCATCCCTTGGATGGCATGACTTGGGATGCGTTCAAGGATGGTTTCCGCAATGCTCACATCTCCTCTGGCATAATGAATCTGAAGAAGGAGGAGTTTCGTAGCTTGAGGCAGGGAGGTAGAACCCTGAAGGAGTATATGGATGACTTATGTACGCTATCAAGGTACGCACCAGAAGACATCGACACTGATGCTAAGAGGAAGGACAAATTCCTTAATGGACTTCGGGGAGAGCTAAAGATACCTTTGTATGTGGCATATGCTCCTAACTATCAGATTATGCTGGATCAGGCAATCACCCTGGACAATAACATCAGAAAGGAAGAGAATAGGAAGAGGAAGTTTGGTGCAAGTAAAGGTAACACTGAAGGGACTCACAAGAAACCACACACCTCAGAAGTCAGTGGCCATAAACCCTGGAACTACTCCAACAATGGTAGTGGCCAAAAGCATCATGGTCATAACCACAATGGAGGGTACAAAAGAAATAATGGTGGATTCAAGGGAAACCATCACCATGGCCATAATCATGGAAATGGTAATCCCCGTCCTAACACTGAAGGGAAGAAAGACCTGTCTAATGTGACTTGCTTCAAGTGCAAGAAGACAGGACACTATGCTACTGATTGCCCAGAGAGAAAGGCCGATGAAAATTCCAAGCCCAATCCTTTCCAGAAGGGACAAGTAAATCACCTCAACGTGGAAGAAGTTCATGATGAACCTGACGCTGTGATTGGTAAGTTCCTGCTCAATTCTTTTCCAGCATTGGTCTTATTTGATACTTGAGCATCGCATTCATTCATATCAAGAGCTTTTGTAAACAAACATGGGCTAGCCGAGGAAAGCTTAGGAAACCCTATTAGAGTGAGTTCACCTGGGGGTGAGATGATAGTAAATTCAGGCTGTAGGCAGTTAGAATTAAGGATTGGAAAATATCTTTTTCCAGCAAACTTAGTCATCCTAGAAACCCAAGGTTTGGATGTTATCATCGGAATGGATTGGATGACCCGTTTTCAAGGAATCATAGACTGTGCAAACAGAGCTATCACCCTCACCACCCCAGAAAAACAAAAGATTAAATTCAGTTCAACTTGCGAACTTAAGAAAGTTAGGCTAAATTCTCTTAAGGGGGTTAGCCTTGGTGATGTGCTGATTGTCCAAGAGTACCCAGATGTATTCCCAGAAGAATTACCGGGAATGCCACCTGATAGAGACGTGGAATTTCTCATTGAACTAAAATCGGGTACCAGACCAATAGCCAAGAGACCTTACCCAATGGCCGTCGATGAACTGAAAGAACTCAAGAAGCAACTAGAGGAACACCTTCTAAAAGGATTTATCCGTCCAAGTTCTTCGCCCTGGGGAGCGCCTGTTCTTTTTGTCAAAAATAAAGATCAAACCCAGAGACTAGTCACGGACTACAGAGATATAAATGAACACACCATCAAGAACAAGTATCCGTTACCCAAGATAAATGAATTATTTGATCAATTGAAAGGTGCATGTGTGTTCTCCAAGATTGATCTTCGATCAGGATATCTCCAAATGAAGGTTAGAGAGATGGATATACCAAAAACAGCGTTTGTTACAAGATATGGCTCTTATGATTATACAGTAATGCCATTTGGATTAACAAATGCTCCAGCTTATTTCATGAATATGATGAATAAAGTGTTCATGGATTTTCTGGACAAGTTTGTGGTAGTGTTCATAGATGACATTCTGATCTACTCCGAGAGTCACAAAGAACATGAAGAGCATTTGCGCCTAGTATTGCGGAGACTATGTGAACATAAGTTATATGCCAAATTCAGCAAGTGTGAATTTTGGTTGGAACAAGTCGCATTCCTAGGACACATAGTATCCAAGGAGGGTATAGCAGTGGATCCTGAAAAGGTTTCAGCTGTAACCAATTGGGAACCACCAAAGAATGTTGGAGAATTACGAAGTTTTCTTGGTCTAGCAGGATACTACCGAAGATTTATAGAAAACTTTTCCAAAATCGCCAAGGCACTGACGGAATTATTAAAGAAGGAGAAGAAATTTGAGTGGACTGACGCATGCGAAGCCAGTTTTCAGGAGTTAAAGAAACGACTAGTTTCAGCCCCAGTTCTATGCTTACCTGATTTAGAGAAAGAATTCCAAGTATACTGTGATGCTTCACGCCAAGGCCTGGGAAGTGTGTTGCTGCAAGAAGGCAGAGTGGCATCTTATGCCTCTAGACAGCTCAAGAAGCATGAAACAAATTATCCCACTCATGATCTCGAGTTAGCCTCAGTAGTACATGCCCTAAAAACTTGGAGACCCTACCTAATGGGAAAAAGATGTGAAGTGTTCACTGACCACAAAAGTTTGAAGTATATTTTCACTCAGACAGAATTGAACATGAGGCAGAGAAGATGGTTAGAACTTATCAAGGATTATGACCTAAGTCTTCAATACCATCCTGGAAAGGCTAATGTAGTAGCTGATGCCCTGAGTCGTAAGGTTTATTTGAATGGCCTCACGGCAGGAGAAATACCTGAGGATTTATGCAAGGCATTCAAGGACCTCCGATTGGAAGTGGTACCAGATGGTTTTGTAGCCTCGTTGGTAGTACAACCAAATTTGATGGACAATATACGTGAAGCTCAGAAGGGAGACAAGGATATTGAAGAAATCAAAGCCAATTTGAGAGCAGGAAAAGCCAAGGGATTTCATGAAGATGAGCAAGGAACCTTGTGGTTTGAAAAACGTGTATGTGTGGCAAATGATCCTGATCTTAGGAAGTTAATTCTGCAAGAAGCCCATGAAACACCTTACTCCATTCATCCAGGAAATACCAAAATGTATATGGATGTGAAGGAGAGATTTTGGTGGAACAATCTGAAAAGAGAAATAGCAGAATATATAGCTAAGTGCGATGTATGAAGTCGAGTAAAGGCTGAGCATCAGAAACCAGCAGGACTTTTGCAACCTTTGAAGGTACCGGACTGGAAGTGGGATTCTATTGGGATGGATTTCATCACCGGGTTACCAAGGACCAGATCAGGGTATGATTCTATTTGGGTTATTGTTTGTCGCTTAACCAAAATAGCTCACTTTATACCCGTAGAGACCACCTATACCAGCGCAAAGCTAGCTGATATTTACATGAAGAGGATTGTGTGCCTACACGGCGTTCCCAAGAGTATCGTGTCCGATAGAGGGACCCAGTTCACATCCCATTTTTGGAAGCAGTTGCATGAATCACTGGGAACTAGATTGGAATTCAGTACGGCATTTCACCCGCAAACGGATGGTCAGACTGAAAGAGTAAACCAGATTTTAGAAGATATGTTAAGAGCTTGTGCGCTTGATTATGGGTCTAGTTGGGATGACAATCTACCCTATGCCGAGTTCTCCTACAATAACAGTTACCAAGCTAGCATTGAGATGGCACCATTTGAGGCTTTAAATGGGAAGAAATGCACAACCCCATTGTTGTGGAGTGGTGTAGGAGAACGAAGTTTCTTTGGACCTGATATAATCCAAGAAGCTGAAGAGAAGGTCAGATTAATTAAAGATAGATTGAAGATAGCACAGTCACGCCGGAAAAGCTACGCGGATTCTAAACATAGAGAAGTCGCCTACGAGGTGGGCGATAGAACCTATCTTAGAGTGTCGCCACTCAGGGGTGTAAAGAGGTTTGGAATTAAAGGAAAATTAGCACCTCGGTTTATTGGACCTTTTAAAATTCTTTCTCGTAAGGGTGAGGTGGCATATGAGTTAGAACTACCAGAAGCTCTGTCTGCGGTTCATAATGTATTCCATGTCAGTCAGCTGAAGAAATGTCACCCCGAAATGATGGGAGTTCCTTTAAAGGATAATGTACCCCTTGAAGAAGTACAATTGGAGAGTGACCTGACCTACGAAGAGAAACCCATCAAGATATTGCAGACCGCAGAAAGAGTCACCCGTGCCAAAACCATCAAGTTTTGTAAAGTCCAATGGAACCATCACACCGAGGAAGAAGCCACCTGGGAACGAGAGGATGACCTCCGAGAAGACCATCCACACCTATTTGCTGATCTTTCCGAAGCTCGAGGGCGAGCTTCCTCTTAAGGGGGTTAGTCTGTAACATCCCAAACTTTGCAAAAATTTAAAACTTTGCATTCAAGCATCATTCATCATTAGGCATAAAACTACATCACAAAAATATTAAATAAAACTTCAAATTATAAATTTGAATAAACTATAATTCCATAAAGTGTTCACTTATAACTCCTTAAATAAATAAAATATTATCAATTTATTTATGGGTAAGTATAATGTCAAAAAGTCCCATTTTTAATAACCTTTCCAAAACATATTTTTATGAATTTTTCTGAAATGTTTTGAATAGGTTTAAAAATCATATTTGAAAACAGTGTTTAAAAACAGGAAATAATTCTTTTAAAAAGAAAAGGAAATCGGGCCGGCCCGTTGGCTATCTGCCGCGCACGCGTAGCCTACCAGCCCGCCAGCGGCCCAGCGCCCCGCGCTCTCGCTCGCAGTCGCTGACAGGTGGGACCCACCTGTCATCACCCCCGCGGAAACGTTCGTCCCCAAATCACGCTCCCGACCCCGACAGGAAACGGCTGATTGATTCACACGGTTACGAGCGATTTACTACTCCCCTTACCTCGCCTCCTCCCCCTACTAATACCCCTCTCCGTTCTCTTCCGTTTTCCCCAAACCAATCGACCCGAGAGCCACCAGGCCGCACGCATTCGTCTCCGGAGTTCTGCGGTGGCCGCCGGCAAAAACTTCGACTTCCGGTGAGCTAAAGCAATGCCGAGCCCTCTCGTAGTTTCCCCTCGCACCCTTGCACTCACGCGACACCTTTTGACACGGCTACGGGATTTTTGGTGCAGCGCTTTGTCGAGTTCGTCCACGACCGAGGAGATCCGCCGCCATGCACAACTCCGGCGAGCTCTCCCGAGGGAACGAGGACGCTCCGCTCATCGCCGCCTTGCCATCGTCTCCATCTCGACGCCACGCACCCCCTGGTGAGCTCCGTTTATCTCCTAGCACCGTAGAACGCCTCGGGCGCAAACGCCGGCCATGGCTCCGCCGCGCCCCGCGCGTCTCTGGCGACTCGCGCCGCCCGCGTTAGGTCAACGCGTCCTGGACCGTTGGATTTAGATCCAACGGATCTGTTTTATTTTTTATTTTTCGCTTTTGTGATTAATCTGGCGCGTCCGATTTCATTTAGATCTAACGGCTCTCGATCGCGATCCGCGTTGAACCGGTACGGGCGAATCAGATCGCGCCGCGTGGCCGATTCTTTTTCTATTACGAATAAAATTTAGAAATTAAAACAGAAAACTATTAAAACTTGCAAAATTCATAACTTTTGATCTGTAAGTCCAAAATTGATAAACTTTATGTCATTGGAAAGCTCTGCTCATGTAGTTTATTTCTACATCATTTGTTTTTCCCTTTGACAAATTATAATTTGTATAATTATCAGAGGAGTATTTCGTTCATTAAAATAATAACTTAAATAATAAAAAATGATTTAGAAATAAATGTAATTGTTTTAGGATTATATTATTTCCCTCTGTCCAGCAATATTAATAAATGTACAAATTGAAGATGTCATAAAAACAATAAAAGTTGTAATTATAGAAATCAAAGTTTTACTATATTATTTTAAAATTATTTAATTGATAAATAAAATAAGAAATACCTAAAAATTATATTTCATTTATTAATGACAGAAAATAAGAAGTATTAATAAGTGTGTCCTATTATCATAGCATATCATTCATGCATACATGATTATGTTTAGTGTTGTGATGGTATTGTGTTGGTATTTATTTTATTCATTGTTTGTGCTAGACTGTGAAGAAGAGGAAGGAATTGCTTGTGATTGTTATTCTTGCTGTGCTTGTTCCTCCTGTTACCAAGGCAAGTGACATTCATACAATATCCCATATTTTCTATATGCATAAGTAGTATATTTTGAGTAGTGTGCATGATAGGGATTTTTGATTTATTTTATAATGTTAAGTTAATTTGTATTTTACAAATATCCTAGTAGTGTGTAGCCACCCCTTTCCTAAGCAGCCATGAAAAGATTTTATTAGTTGCTTAGCCATGCTAAAAAAATGTTTACCATGTTATGGGAATGTTTCTAAGTGTTAAAATCTAAAATATACATCTGGGTGGAATTGGTTGTTATGGTTTATGTTGAGTGGCTTTTGGGACTATGCTTGTGGTTGTCATCGCCTAGGATGAATGTCTATTCTACTTAGGGCCACGAGTATGGTGGTTGTTACCCAGAAGTACACTTGTGGATGGCCACCCAGGAACGAAGAGATTACTAAGTCCCTCCAAGTTTAGAAGCTTCCTGTGCAACCTTTTGAAAATGGGCTCTGTCTAGAATGATTAAGTTGTGGGAGTGCAACCTGTCAGCTTGACAAGCAGATGTAGAGATGATAAGTGGAACGGGTCTTGCTAGTATGGTTGCATTCTTCTTCTGAAAGTTCTTGTCTGAATTCTCTCCTTTCCATAATACACTCCGCGTGTATAGGATTTCTCGGACAAATTGAGTCTAAAGGTGAAAGTGCACAACCTCTGCAGAGTCGACAATCTGAGTTCTCAGTCGTGTCCCCGGAAATGGACTACTTCGAGCAACTGGACAAGGATGGGCAGAAGAATCTCAACACTGTTTTCATAAAGTAAAATTTGACTAAGGAAAGAATTGTTGGTGCACTTGGGCTTTATCCCTCGTAGCCAAGTCTTCGAGAAATAAAAGTGTTTTACAAAATGATAGGAGAAAACTTGCTTTCTGCAAATAGCCTTCAACCCCACCAAGCCAAATATGCATATAGATGTTAGACTTGCTAGTATATATCCACCATAGTCACTTGCCAATACATCATTGTATTGACCTCCTTCGGGGGCTGCATATTCAAATGTGCAGGTAATTATGATGCTGAATGATTTTGGCTCGAGTCTACACCCAACATGACTGCCTGTGGCGCATGCTTGAAGATGAGGCTCAATGTTATTTCGCTTTCGCTGTGAACTTTGAACTTTAGCTAGCCTTCATGGCTATGCAAATTGTAATAAAGCCATATTTGGCTATTATTTTTGGATCTCGTTGTAGCAATTTTAATACTTATGCAATGGTACTTTATATTTTGTACTGTGGTGCTGGCAGTGATCCAGGGACTAGCACATAACACAGGTGTTCCAACTTTATTAAAAGTTGGGGTGCTACAAATTCACTGGAAGTAGAAGTGCATTAGTTATTAGATTGACATTGGAATGTCCAATTTTCTACATAGGTGTGAAAGTATGTCGATATCACGAGTTTGTAATTGTTACAAGGGGCTCTATATGACTGAGTGTGTTTTCAAGGCAGTTATATGGTTAGCATAATCAGAGTGAGCGCTGGGAAACAGAAGTATCACTTAGTTACGGTACTTGCATACATGTTTTTGGATAACATGGTGATATCAAGCAAGTTGATATCAATGAATCGCAAAAGTACGCACAATTATGTATTGTACAGATTGTCAGAGTAACACTCTGCCACAAGCAAGCATTATGAAATGACACTTATTTGATAAGGGATTTTGATGAAGTAAAATGCAGCTAGTTTATTTGTACTCTAGTGCAAGTGGGAGACTGAAGGAGATATGCCCTAGAGAAAATAAATAAATAGTATTTATTGCATTATCTCATAACTTTATAATAGGTTTGTGTATTATGCTATAACTGTATTAATCAGAATTATTAATACACGTGTGATACATGGACAACCAGGTCCCTAGTAAGCCTATATATGAACAAGTCCATTGGGCAACAAATGATCGAGATTCTCGATCAAGGACAATGACGTCGGTTGACAACGGAGTCATCTTATTAGTTGAATAAGGTGATGGACATACGCAAAGTATTGCAATAAGATCGTATTACGATGTTTGTCATTTGCAATAAAATAGAATATGATAGCTTATTCCTTAGACCGTGAGACCGTACTTATTGATGCTTCGTAGGGGTGCTTTGAGAGCATCAAACGTTGTGTCTTATATAGCATGACAATAACGGTGTCCATCTTGGGTATCCTGAAAGAGCATCGAGACGTAAGGATCAAGAGCAGGATTTGTTCATTCTTGTAATGGAAAGATACTCTGGGCCCACTCGGTGAGATTACATCTATATAGCTGCACAGCTTATGACTAGGTCATGGAGATGCAATATCACAGACGAGTTAATAACCTTTGTCGGTAACGAGATACAACAAAGACATCGGATGTCTACGATCCTATCTCGGACAAGGTAGTATCGCAGAAACAAAGGGAATGAATATAATATTTATGGTTCAACGACGATATTCATAGAATGCACAGGGGTCGTCATATACATCCAGGTATCTCTGACGGTCATTGGTGAGCGGAGTGTCTCGACCATGTCTGGAGTGTTCTCGAACCATAGCGTAAACAAACTTAAGGTCTTAACAACACCAGGAGATAGGTTCTGGAATAATATAGGATTTTGTTGGAGAGAGAGGAATGATCTGGAAAGAGTTCCGGTGGTCCGGAAGGAGTTTCGGGAAGGTCTGGTATGGTTCCAGGGATGTCCAAAAGTTGTTCGGGTGGTTCAGAAAATGTTTCGGAGTCACGGGATATTAAATAGTATTTAAATATATTAATTATGAATTAATTATATTTTATATTAATTTAATTATTAAATAATAAAGGAAAAAGGGGGCCTCCCACCTACATGGGCCCTAAGAGGGTCCAAGAGGGGGAGCCGCACCAAACTTGGGGGAGGGGGCCAAGCCCAAGTCCGAATTGGACTTGGTTCGGCCGAACCCCCCTCCCACCTCCTTTTCTTTAGTCTCACATGGGGGAGGCAAGGTGTTTGCACACCCCCTCCCCACTTTATATAGCAAGGCATATTAATTGGATTAATTACAGAAAATACAATTAATTGTATAGCAGGCCGGCCGAGTTGCTTCTCCGCCCATTTTGCCCCCTCTCTCCACCTAAGCTATACCGCCGGGCGCTGTTGCCCTGCGGGATTCCAGATAAGTTCTACCCCTGTGATTTCAGCTGGATCTGAATGACCGGGGGTTGTTGTTAAGCTCCGTATGTTTGCGAGTGCTCGGAGGCGACTCTTATGAGGAGCCTGGGCGACGTCGTCTCGCCCACCTGCAGCCCAGCCACGCCATCTTCCGCCTGACGCCCGTCGACGCAGGTCATCATCGACACCCCGGCGTCATTTTCTACATCATCGCGGCAAGTTCTCCGCAACCTCGAGGTCGGCTACGTACGACTTCACCGTCAACGCTTGTGCGGGAGCGTAATCCCCGCTATCGGTCTACATGAAGGTAATGTAACCCGTTCCGCCACCGTTATCACATGTACTAGGTAGATAGATCCTGGCTAGTTAGGGTTTCATACGCTAGAAAAATTATTCTTTCTGCACCGGATCCCCTTCAGCTGATGTGCATCACTTTGAAGAAGTCAGCGGATCACCGTTTGAAATTTGGACCAAAACATCTGTAGATCCAACACCACCTATTCCCACTGACGGTGCCAATTGACGAGGGATGACCCCATCAATACCCATGGTTATTAGCCTAGGTTAAGAGTTGTGAGGTAGAGAACGCGTGGTGTTGGTAGATTCGTCGGCTGACAAGCGGGAATTACCTAGGTTTGGGGCCCTCGAGTGAGGTAAAACCCTTACTTCCTGCTTGTCTGTTATTGATTGTGTATATGCGGGGAGTACAGGGGTCTAGCAAGATGTCGATCTTGCTAGGATTTGGTGGTTCTGTTTAGGCGTGTCCCTGGCCGGTCTCCCTCCTTCCCTTTGTATAGGGTACAAGTCTCGGGTCGTAACCGACTACGACTACATTTATGGAAATTATTACCGACTATGTTATCTATGGTAGAAGTCTTTGTCTTGGGCTTCCCATGTTGGCCTTCTTCAGCCTATTGACAATTGGGATTTAGTCATTACATGCACCAGGTACCCACACGAGGGGGTACCCGTTTGATATAACCTTGTCACGCCTCGTGTAGGAGATTGGTCAGGCGGGCCAGCAGAACCACGCGGCTCTGCAGAACGGGGTCGCCACGTACGCCTCAGGCTGCATGGCGTTCACCCGCTCCCTGCGTCACGTGGTCTGGCCCCAGAAGTTCAGGCCAGCCCTCCCCAAGGGCTACGATGGCTCCAGCAACCCCGTTGAGTTTCTGCAGCTCTACACCACCTCCATCTAGGCTGTGGGAGGAGACGACAAGGTCATGGCCAACTGGTTTTCCCCGCGCTTTGCGACTCCGCGCTGCCGTGGCTCCTGAACCTCCCTGAGGACTCTGTGGGCACGTGGGAAGAGCTCTGCAAGCAGTCCGTCGCCAACTTCAAGGGCACGTACGAGCGCGCGCTCACCCACAACGACCTGCGCGTGGTGGTGCAAAAGAAGGTTGAGACCCTCCGCAAGTACATCCAGCTCTTCAACCAGGTAAGGAACAAGATTCCAAACATCCCTGACACCCAGCTCATCGCCGCCTTCCACAAGGGCGTCACGAACCGCATGATGCTCGAGAAGCTCGGCATCCACGACTAGCTCACCTCTGTAGTGAAGCTGTTCGATTTGGCGGACAAGTGCGCCAAGGCTGAAGAGGGACTCCTCTTCGTCAAGATGAGCTCGCGGGGAGACGACCCTGGCGAGGGGTCCAAGAGCCACAAGAAGAAGGAGGATCCCAAGCGCAAGGCCAGACGCCAAGGGCTCCTGCAGGGGCTCCCCCGAGCCTGGCGAGAAGAAGGAGGACGACCGTCCATTCTGCGTCTACTATAATAGGCGCGGCCACTCTACCGAGGCCTGCTTCGACCTCAAGAGGCTAAGCAAGGAGCGCGAACAGGCTGAGGGCAGTGGCGGACGCGGTCGAGGCCGCGGCTACCGCAGAAGCGGACTAGAGTGCGGCTACCAGAAGTCACCTGGCACTCAGGCCAACGCCGCCGAGAAAAACGGCAACCTCCCTGACAAGGAAGATGGAGGCTTCCAGGCCCCGAGAGGGGCCATGGCCTGAATCCTTGGTGGGGCTCAGGCACCCAAGTCGAACAACCAGTTCAAGCAGTTCGCTCGCGAGCTCAACGTCGCCCTCCCCAGCGTCGAGACCTCCAAGCCCCTCAAGTGGTCGTAGTACACCATCACCTTCGACGCGCAGGACCACCCCAAGTCTACCAAGACTGTTGGAACCCTCCCGCTGGTCTGCTCCCCCACCATCAACAACATCGCCGTCTCCAAGACGCTCATCGATGGAGGTGCAGGCCTGAACGTCATCTCCATCGAGACTTTCGAGACGCTTCAAGTGCCCTACGAGTGGCTCATGCCCTCTAGGCCCTTTACGGGAGTCACCAGCGGCTGCATCGAGCCTCTGGGGCAGGTTCGCCTCGCTGTCACCTTTGACATGCAGACGAATTACCGCACTGAGCTCATCGCCTTCGACGTCGCGCACATCGGCTTGCCGTACAACGCCATCCTCGGCTACCCCGCCTTCGCGAAGTTCATGGCCATCACTCATCATGCCTACAACATGGTCAAGATCACCGGCAGCGCTGGCACCATCTCCATCCACGGCCACATTCTGGACGCCACGCGCTCCGTCGAGACAGCATACAAGGCAGCCGCCATGGTATTTCCGGCTGCGGAGGACATGGAGCCTCTCGAGAGGCCCAAGAAGAAGAAGTTGTTCTCCCAGGAGCCAGCTTCCACGAAGAAGGTCTCCCTGAGCACCAGCAGCTCAGGGGCTGAGGGCTCGGGGGCTAGCAACACCATTGGCGCTGCTCTCCCTCCCAAATAGGAAGGCGCGGTCGTCACCTTCCTCCGGGCAAACTCTGACATGTTCGCATGGACTCCGTCAGATATGTCTGGTGTACCGAGGGAGGTGATCGAGCAACACTTAGCCGTGTGTCCAAACGCACGCCCAGTCAAGCAAAAGGCAAGAATGCAAGCCCACGAGAAGCAAGCATTCATCGTCAAAGAGGTCGAGAAGCTCAAAGCGGCAAATGTTGTCCGCGAAGTCGCACACCCCACTTGGCTCTCCAACGGCATGGTTGTCCCAAAGCACGCCGGAGGAGGCCACCTCTGCATCGACTACACTGATGTCAAGAAGGCCTGCCCCAAGGATCCTTACCCCATGCAGAGAATCGACCAGATCGTGGACTCGATAGCAGGCTGCGACCTCCTCTGCTTCCTCGACGCCTTCTCTGGTTATCACCAGATTAAGATGGCTAAGGAAGATGAGGAAAAGACGGCATTCCTCACCCCTTATGTGGTGTGTATCGCTATGTCTGTATGCCCTTCGGCCTGAAAAACGCTGGCGCCACCTTCTAGAGGCTCATGAGGAAATGCAGACATCATCGTCAAGTCTCGAGAGGGAGATACTCTCCTCAGGGACCTTGAAGAGACCTTCGCCAGCCTGCGCAAGGTGAACATCAAGCTCAACCCCGCCAAGTGCGTTTTCGGAGTGCCTTCAGGAAAATTGCTTGGTTTCCTCGTGTCCCACCGTGGCATAGAGGCAAATCCTGACAAGATCAAGGCCATAGAGGAAATGCAGCCTCCCCGCCGGCTCAAGGACATGCAACGCCTGGCAGGCTGCATGGCCGGCTTGGGCCGCTTCATCTCCAAATTCGGCGAGAGAGCCCTGCCTTTCTTCAAGATCATGAAAATATCCGGCACCTTCAAGTGGACGCCTGAAGTGGAAAAAGCCTTTGAGGACTTAAAGAGGTACTTGCCCAGCCCACCAATCATGGTTGCCCCAAGGACAGGCGAGCATCTGAAGCTGTACCTATCATCCACTCTACAGACCGCCAGCGCCGTCCTGGTGGTAGAAAGAGAAGAGTCAGTCCTCCACAAGAAAAGTGCAACCAAGCCAAAGCCAAAACCGCCTGACGAAGAGCTCGGCAAAGGGGTAGGCTCCACAAATCCACCGCCAGGCCCAGAGCCACAAGCTGAGCCTGCCCCACGTCCTGATCTCGCCAAGAAGCCTTAAGAGCCTCCGCAAGCTGATCTCGCCAAGGAGCCTGAAGAGCCTCCACTAGCTAACCCCCTCGAGGGCCCTGAACAGCCTCCCCAGGCAGACAGCGCTGCGCCTAAACTGACAACCCTTGTCGAGCATCCCATCTACTTCATCAGTAGAGTACTGCGGGATGCTCAGGAACAGTACACAATGCAGCAGAAGCTCCTCATTGCGCTCCTCATCGACTCAAGGAAGCTGCGACACTACTTCCAGGGACACTCCATCACGGTGGTCACCTCATTTCCCCTAGAGCAGATCCAGGGCAACCCTAACGCCACAGACCGTGTCGCGGGATGGAACATAGAGCTACAGCCATTCAACTTGCGCTTTGATACTACAAGAGTCATCAAAGGAAGAGCGTTGGCAGACTTTGTCGCCGAACGGACTGATCCAACCCCTGAAGAGCCTCTAGGAGAAGAGCGAGAGCCCTCTGGAGAGAAAATGCCCAGCCACTGGACCATGAAGTTCGACGGAGCCTTCGCCTGCCGCAACGGTGGGGCCGGCGTCGTCCTGATCTCTCCCAAGGGTGACAAACTCTATTATGCGGTCCAGCTGTGCTTCGTGATCGACAAGATCTCCAACAACATTGGTGAGTATGAGGGCTTGCTCGCCAGCCTACGGGCCGCCATCGCTCTTGGCGTCAAGCACCTGCTCATCAAGGGCGACTCCCAGCTGCTCGTAAACTTCTCCAACAAGAGCTACAAGCCTAAGGATGACCACATGGAGCTCATGCACATCCCAAGGAAGGAAAATAAAGAGGCTGATGACTTCGCCAAGCGCGCATCAAGGAGGCAAGCTCAGCTGCCAGGCGTCTTTGAAAAGAGACTCGTCAAAGCATCCATAAAGCAGCCTCAAGAGACCTTGCCCGCAAGCACAGACGAAGTGCTCCCACCACCACCTACAACTGGGGCTCCAGACTGCGGCCCCCGGACAGGGGAGCGCCTGTTGCTCACAGCGGTGCATCAAGAGACAGGCTGGATCGACGAGCTCAAGGACTACCTCGCCAAGGGAATCTGTAGCGTACCTGCACTTAAAAATATGGCAGGTGCCTGTGTATAGTGCAAACCCCTGGATCGATTCATTTGCACACACAGTTTACGATGAATATCACAACATTGTATCAATTTTACACGAATAATCCAAACTTGGTAATATAAATAGTTCGATACAACTTTGCATAGCTTAAAGCTAGCTCAAAACAATAAAGCAGCGGAAATAAATCTTCAATGAGCCTCCATCTTCATGATACGCCACAGGTGAAAACATGTTGGTGCAGACTCGAAACCCAAATGTAATTCTTACTCTTCGTCAGATAATTCTGCAACAAATAATAATTTGCAACAGAGTGGGTCAGATTCCATTAGAAAAGGATCTGGCAAGTGACACTATGGTGAACACTCAATGGAAGTAACTATATAACTTGTATGCATATTTGGCTGGTGGAGTTCAATGCTATTTTGCATAAAGCCAGTTTTATCCTATCACTTTATAAAACAGTTTCAACATCATAGTTGGCAACACTGGCAAGTTCCAGTGAACCAAAAGATGACCCATCCCTGAGTGCACCCTCAGGTAAAAACCCCCACATACTATGGTCCTAAGTATAGTGAAAACTATCTTAGGTGAAAACCCCCATAGACATGGTCCTGAGTAGCTCACCCATCTAAGTGTACCCTCAGGTAAAAACCCCAACATATCATGGTCCTAAGTATAGTAGAAACTATCTTAGGTGAAAACCCCCATGAACATGGTCCTGAGTAGTTCACTATTGTTCACCTATCAAAATTTTATTTAAGAAATTAGAATGTTGGGAATCCTCCGTTGGCGTCCTTGATCAGCTGAAGTCTTCACTTGGAGTTCTTCTCTTCGAGTTCTTCACTTCTTTCCAATCCCTTTGTTCCTGGGTGGCCTTCCACAAGTGTGCTCTCAGGTGAAAACCCCCACGTTCATGATCCTAAGTATAGTATAAACTATCTTAGGTGAAAACCCTCATGGACATGGTCCTGAGTAGCCACTCAACATAAACCAAACAACCAATCCACCCAGATGATTCATTAACTTAGTGGATGTGCACTCCCAGGTGAAAACCCCACATACTATGATCCTAAGTATAGTAGAAACTATCTCAGGTGAAAACCCTCATAGACATGGTCCTGAGTAGCCACTTAAGATTTTGTAAAACCTTTCATCAATTGCATAGCATCAAAACTCTACTAAGTCATTTCATAGGTACCTAGACACAATGCAATAGGGAATTCTAAAGTCTTGCATAGCAAATCTACTAAGTCCTACACATGCATAGGAAAATAACTAAGTCATGCATAGAAAATACTTAGGAATTTTATGGGGGTGTGCCACTTGCCTTGGCAACAAGAAGAATAGCAACAGCGGCTGCAACAATTGTCGTTTCCCTCCGAAATTTCTAACACATCAAACAAAACACACATAAACATACAAACAAAATAGCAATACAAAAATATGTTATGCATGATGTGCAAAATACTTAGAGAAAATACTAAGTTTATTCTTCAAGGTGATCATCAATTATTAACAACTCTTTGTAAATTGGATATTCACTATAGTGAGAGACAGACAACCGGCCAGCCACTTAAGTTGTGCAACAGGTCTCATGTACGTGGACATGTAAGGTTTGTCTCCAGGCCGCTTCATCTCACTATGCCGCTAGGATCCAACAACTTCAAGATGATAATATCATGATCAAAATTGTTTAAGTCAAATATGAAAGACAAGATTAGGAGAGAGGGAAAGATAGAAGAAAGATGTAGTTTATCTTCCAGGCTTCATCTCCAGACTTGTAATATTCTCCTTGGTGATATCTTGATTGAATTCTTGGTTGGTTTGGATAATCTTCGGACTTGATGATTTTTGTATCACCTAGGCTGGTCTTGGATTTAACTTAGTCTTCATGAAGTCTCAGAGAAGCATAGAAGAAAGAGAGAAAGACTTATAGAAAAAAGGGAATTGGTCTTCTTGGACTTCTTCTTGATTTTCTTCTAAGTGCTTCTACTCCTTGGAGATACTTCTGAAGTCTGGTTTTGACTAAGTCCTCCATTGGTCTTCTAGCTCCATGTTGAAAATCCTAAGTGTCTAAGTGCATAGCACTTTACCAAAATACTAAGTTGAAAATAATCCTAACTTAGAGAAATGAGGGAGGAGTTTTCCTATGAGGAGTATAACTATATAGTAAAATATTTCATGCATGCAATGCACCTTTTTAATAATAAGAATATCATACTAATTTTTGTGATATTTATAAAATATGCATGAGGCTATAAATGCAATTTAATTAATTTCTAGTTTTGCAAAATATAATAAAAGGAATAAATATAAGATTAAATTTTTCTGTCATTAAATTTTTATAACAAAATTTTATAATGAATATTAATAGACAGAGGGCATTTAATGAAATTTATAGCAATTGGATTTAATCAAAAATAATGTTTCTATTAATAGAAATGTCAAAATTAGTCAAACTATTGAAATTCAACATATAACTATTAAATCATCAAAATAACATTCAAAATTATTTTATAACAGAGGCATCAATTTACATATATTCCAAAGTTCCTAAAACAATTTTATTTGCAATTTGTTTGAATTTATATATTTAAAGTTATTACAAATATACTCAAATCATCCATTTGAAATTTGAATATTTTAAACTAAGTCAAATTTGAAATCTAGCAGATCTAAAATATTCTACATGTCAAGGGCTTCCCAAATATATGAAATTTGTAAAATTTGGAGTTGTGGTTAAAAAGTTATAAAGGTTTGAATATGCAGGTGCTTTTCTGCAAAAGTGCCAGATCTGTTGACTGGGCGCTGACCGGATCTGACGTGGCTGCTGACTGGATCCGCTGGCGTGGATAAGTGGATAGATCCAGGCCGTCCAGATCTAGATCTACGGCAGACAGACACCCGTACCGGTTCGTTTTAAAATTCTAATCTCAGCCGCACAAGGCAGATCGAAAGGATCTGGTGCGTTGACCATAATCTGGCGGCGGTAGCTCGCCGCAGACGTGCCCGCGGCGGCGACACCCACGGCACTGGGTGTTCCCGACGATCTAGAGGCTACGGGGACGAACGGGGCATACCAGATTGAAGGGGAGGTCGCGGCTGACTCGGTGGCGAGGCAGGGGTGTTCGACGCGTCCGGCTCCTCCTCAAATCGCTCGCCGGAGTTGAGGACTGCGGCGGTTTGCTCCGGTCGAGGACGGATTTTACGATGCGATGCGATAGGAGAAAAATGGAGAGGTCAGGAGGGTGTGCGCGGCAATGGGGAAGCAAGAGGGAGACGCGGGAGCTACTGAGGGGGTCGGAACTCACCGTGAACCCCGAAGAACGGCGGCGGGAACGGCGACACGGCGGAGGCGTTTGCGGGCAGCCTGGGGGCGCTCAAGCTAGGTTTTATGGGGCAAAAGGAGGCGGTGTCGAGGGGGATTAAATAGAGGCATAGGGGAACACAATCGCGCCATTTACGCACGGATTAGAGGAAAGGGATCGCCGGCGTGACTTCCGTGCGGGAGGTTGAAGAAGAGCTCGGGCTTACAGGTGGGTCCCGCATGTCTGTGAGAGAGGGAGGGCAGCGGGCTACTGCTGGGCTGCTGCGCTGCTCGCGCGCGGTAGATAGGAGGTGGGCTTCAGCCTAGTTAGCAGTTTAAATTCCTTTTTCCATTTCCTATTTAAAACTTTTAAATCAATACTGATTTTTAAACTTAACCAAAACTATTCAGAAAAATTCATAAAAAATATGTTTTGGAAAGCTTACTAAAAATAGGACTTTTTGGTAGTATTCTTTCCCAAAAATAAAATAATAAACTGGAATATTACAAAAGATACAAATAACATATTTATGGAAATAAAATCCTATTTAAACATATAAATGAATTTTAATTTAAACCTATGTGATTTAAATGACATGATGAATGATGATGATTCATGAATGTATGAATGCAATGCTTGAATTTTCTTTTCAAAACAAAATACTTAATAGTTTTAAAAGTTTTAATTTTTTCTGATTTTTCGAAATTTGAAAAATTCTAGGGTGTTACAGAATCCTCCCCGAGGAAGATGTCAAAGCAGAGCGAATCGCTCGCCAGTCAAAATCCTACCACATCCTCGAGGGAGATCTCTACCGCAAGAGCCCAAATGGCATCGCGCGCAAATGCGTCCCTCCTGAAGAAGGAAAGAGCTTAATCAAGGACATCCACAGCGGGGAATGCGGCCACCATTCGTGCGCCCGCACCCTCGCATGCAAGGTTTTCAGGAGTGGCTTCTACTGGCCGCAAGCACTTCAGGATGCAGTTGACATCGTTCAAGCTTGCGAAGCCTGCCAGTTCCACGCCAAGAAAATCCATCAGCCCGCGCTGGGACTTCAAGCATCCCGCTCTCCTGGTTGTTCGTGATCTGGGGGCTGGACATCTTGGGACCTTTCCCAACAGCGCAAGGTAGCTATCGCTACCTCTTTGTGGCCATCGACAAGTTCACAAGTGGACCGAGTTTGAGGCGACGCGAAAATTCCAGTAGGCGCAGCGGTGAAGTTCATCAGAGGCCTGATCTGCCGCTTCGGAATGCCTAATCGCATAATCACCGACAACGGCTCGTAATTCACAAGTGGCATCTTCAGGGCTTACTGCGAGAAACTGGGCATCAAGCTCTCCTTTGCCTCGGTAGCTCACCCGCAGAGCAATGGCCAAGCCGAGCGCGCAAACGCAGAAGTCCTCAAGGGCTTAAAGACCAGGACCTTCAACATCCTCAAGGGCCACGGCAAGGGCTGGATCAGCGAGCTCCCTTCGGTTCTCTGGTCCATCCGCACCACGCCGCCCAAGCCTACGGGGGAAACACCATTTGCCCTTGTCTACGGAGCCGAAGCAGTCCTCCCTATAGAGATCAAGCATGGATCCCCACGGGTCATTGCCTTTAATGAGGACGAGCAAGAGGACCTCCACAACGACGACCTGCTTCTCCTCGAAGGACTACGACGCCGTGCCGCCCTCCGGGCGGCAAAATACCAGCAGGACCTGCGACGCTACCATAGCCGCAACGTGCTTGCGCACCCTGGAGACAGGCGATCTCGTCCTCAGGCGGGTCCTCTCCAGGGAAGGCCTCCACAAGCTATCACCCATGTGGGAAGGCCCCTACAGGGTCACCCACATCGCCAGGCCTGGCGCAGCTTGCCTCGAGACTCAAGACGGCATCCCCGTCAAAAATCCGTGGAACATCATGCACTTACGCAAGTTCTACCCGTGATCAGTGTCACGCCCGTGATCATTGTCACGTCAAGACATCTGGCTGAAGAGGCAGCTTACGGCTCCACCTCCGAGCATTTTTTGTCTCTAGAGGTTAAAAGCTCACGGTTTAAACCTCCAAGCCCCAAAGGCTTCTCTCGAGGGTCAACCCTCCGAGCTCTCCATGTAAGGAGCCACCTCAGGCCGTAGAGAGTCTCTGCCACTAATGGGTGGTCCCCATGCCTCGACATGGTTAAATACATTAACTTGGCAACTCCAAGCATAATGAGACAATTTTTTTCCTAAGTGAACTTTGCGCTACAGCGCCGCTATGAAATATTTTGGTGGTGAGTTTATTCCCGCATTATTGTTTTTTCAATGTGCGCTTATATATTTCCCCATGCGCACCTTGTGAGCGGGGGCTGAGTATGGTGCCAGTGCCTCAAATGACACACCAGCAGCACTGCAAAACCCAAGGATCCGAGCTCTGGCTGGAGGGCAAGCTCCCACAAAAACGCCATCTCTAGAAAGGACATTGGTACTTACTCTCCTCACAAGGACCGCCTAAGGAGACCTATAAGCGCGTATGAGTCCCCACTACCATGTACAAGCGTTGGGTTTGCCTCTTTAACATCTACAGGGAACAAGCGTCCCTGCAAGCCTGAAGAGGCAATAGGGGAAAAGCCCTTGAAGAGGACCTCCTTGCCAGGCAAAAATCCTCTGCAGGGCAAAAGCCTCGAGAAGCTAAGTCCCGAACTCGTGCCTCGAGAGCCTTTTCCCACCACAAGCATACGTCTGTCCCTCAAGCGATTTCATTTTCCCTTGTGCTTCATGGAATACTCGCACGTCAAAGGGGGGCACTTGAGCATCGCGCCTTAGGGCTCTTACCTCTCCAAGCCTTAAACTCCCCCCGACCTTGCTGAGTCATTGCTATAGCATACCGCAGTGGCGGAGTCATAGCGCGAAGAGACGGGTCGTAACGACGCAGAGAAATCATAGACATGAAAATAAGACAAAAGGGGCATCTCGAGGGGCACACAAGCTGACATAAATTGCTCAAAGAGTATATTACATGCCCAAAATGCATAGTGTCTAAACATAAAACTGTTTCACATACAAGCGCTCAAAGGCGCAATAAGCAAGGCTTAGGTGGAGTCCGCACCGTCGTGCTCCTCCTCCGCAGAATCCTCCTCCGTCTCGGCATGGGCGGCCTCCTCCTCGCTCTCCTCCGCAGCAACCCACACACGCTTGAAGCGTTGCAGAAGGCGTCGACCTGCTCGCGGAGGGAGTTGAAGACCCGCCACACATCGTCGCCCTGGCTACCAGCGGTGGAGAGATCGAAGACCGGCGTGAGGAGCCTGAGGTTGGTGAAGATGCGGTCAACGACCACCACCCCCCCCCCCCCCCAGAAGCTGGCAGCCCTCTACCTCGATCACCTCGCGGAGATCAGCGATGGGGCTCTCGAGCGCCGTGAAGAGCTGGTCGAAGTAGACCAGGTACATGGCAACGTCGCCACGGCCTCGAGCCTCGGCGTGCGGCGCCTCCGAGCCAAGCTGGGCAGCGAGCTTGTTGCCCCTTGCTACCAGCGCCTGCAACATGCGCTCCCGCTGCTTCGTGCGCACGTGAGCCGCCTGCACAGTGTCTGCAGCCTCCGCCACCTGCTCAGCAACGGGGCCCACCTGCTCCTCCACGTCCCTGACGAGGGCGTTCAGGTCCAGGACGGCGGTCTTGCGAGCATCCTCCGGCTGGCGATAGGCCTCCTTGGCGCGCTGGAGGCGGACCCCAAGCTTGGAGTTGGCCTTCTCGAGCTCCGCAATCCGCTTGGCGGCGGTAGCATGCTTGGCCTTGAAGCGGTCCTCCTACTTCTTGGCCTTGTCGCGGTATGCCTGGGCGGTGGTCTGCCTGAACTCCTTCTCGCGCTCCGCGAGGTCCGCCTCCGCCTCCTTCTTCTTCTCGGCGAACTGCTGCTGGAAGCGCTCCAGGGCTTGCTTCTAGGCCGGACGTTCTCGTCGTACATCCGGAGCGCCTGAGCCAGGTTCCCCTCGCGCGCCTCAAGCTCTTCGCGCTTGGTGGCGAGCTCGCCCTCCGCCTGGAGCCGCTGCTCGTCGCGCAGGAGCACATCCTTCTCCCTGGAGGCCAGCTGTCGCTCGCGGGCGGCCAGGCCCTTCGGTCCTCCTCCAGGGTTTCCTGCGCGGTCTGGTGCGCGGTGAGGAGCTGGGACTCCAGCTGGGCTAGCTCGCGGCGCTTCGGCGCCAGCGAGCCCTCCATGCTTCGCGCTCGGCCCTCGCTTCTGCCAGGAGCTCAGCGGCTGCGTTGTGCTCGTCTTGGAGGGGCGCAAGGAGCTTGTCAGCGTCGCGGATGGCCCCCTTGCGGATCCCCTTGGCGAAGCGGACGGCCTCCTCGCGCGTGGCCTGCAGCGCCAGATCCTCCTGGCGGCAAGCCTCGACCGCGGCGTGGAAGGACGCCCACGCCCCCACCAGCTCGTCACGCTACCGGGCGAGTTGCGCGTCCTCCAGAGCAAGATGCGCCTCCAGGCCCTCCAGAGACTGGCGCATAATATTCTGCGGCCCGCCCCCTGCAGCGGGGCGCGGCGGAGAAGAAGGAGCTCCCCCTGCAGACTCGCCCGCGCTTGGCGGGCCCTAGTCCGCCTCGGCCTCTGGCTGCGCGGGAGGCGTGGCCGCGTGGGGTGGAGTAGCCGCGCGGGCTGGAGTTAGCTCGCAGGCTGGAGTCGGCTCACGCGGTGGCGTGGCCGCGCGAGGCGGAGTAGGAGCTCGAGGAGGGGTAGCAACCCGCTCCTCAGGGGTTGCTGCCTCCGTTTGAGGCACAGCCGCCTCCGCTTGAGGCATCTCTTCAGTCGGTCCTGTGGAGTCCGTCTCAACAGGCCTCGCGGCCTCCTCAGCCGGGGCTCTCTTCACTTTTTCTTCCTTGCGAACCTTACGGCGCTTCGCAGGCACAAGGTCACTGGCAAGCACCGGGGAAAGATCTTCAGGAATGGATGAAGAAGAAAAGAGCAAGAATCAAGCAACTACAAGCTAGAAGCACTTTCCCGGACTGCTTGGCGCCGGTTTCGACCCACGCCAAGCCTAGCGAGCGCTAGGAGGGCTTGGCCTTGGCACCAGACCCTTCTGGGGGCGCCTCGGCCTTCCTCTTGGAGGGGACATCTGACGGCCTCGCCCCAGACCGGTCCACGGCCGCATTGTAGCAGGGCTCGCGCCTCCCCGGCTCGGCCACCTCGTTAGAGGCCTCCTCCTCTTCTTCCTGCTCCTCCTCCTCCACAAGGCGCGAAGGCGCCACCACGAAGGCGTCATCATCATCGTCTGATGAGATGTCGCAAATCTCGTCAGTAAAGGGCCCGACCCTTGAAGAGGACACCTCCCCTGCGGAGGGATTTGTCGCGGCCTCCTCCTCGCCTTGTCCAGCTCCTGAGGCCGAGGACGACTCTGCTCCCTCCGCCTCCTGCACCACCGGCGCAGGCACCTCTTTGCCCGCCGGGCCTGACGGGGTGAACGAGGGCATCCCCGACAGGATGGCCAGGCGTTCGGTCATGTTGTACTGGTGCAGAGGCCGGAGCGTGAGAGGGAGCTTCTCGATGGTTGGCACCACCGGATTGATGAAGAGCGCAGACAGGACGTTGTCGACTGTGTCCTTGTCGTTGTCCTCATGGTGAAGCCGCATATTGTCCTAGGGGTCGGAGTACATCCACATTGGCGTCACGTGCGTCTGGAGTGGAGCAATATGGCGTGTCACGAAATCCGCGACGATGATCTGCCCCGTGAGGCCCTCCTTCCGGAGGTAGCTCAGGCGGCCCATCAAGATTACGTTCTGCGCACCGCTGAAGGGGGCCTTGCCCCAGTGCGAATTCTTCACGGGTGACGCGTCAGGGACCTCGAGGAAGGCGCAGGGCTTCTCCACCCCGACGAAGAACCACCGCTGGCGGAAGTCGTCCACCTTCTTCGTCACCGATGTGATGGCCTTGCCCTCGCTCCACGACATGGGGATGTAAACACTCCCCATGCCGTCCACGACGCGGAATGAGACGCATCCAGAGCGCTCGTTCTTCGCCATGTTCCGGAGCGCGTAGAAGCACCGGAAGAGGCCCACCGAGGGCTCCAGGCCCAAGTACGCCTCTTAGAGGTAGGCGAAGACGGCGAGGATAAGGACGGAGTTGGGGTGGAGGTGGAGCAGTTGGATCTGGTAGAAGACCAGCACCGCCTCCAAGAACGGAGAGAACAGTGGCACCTGTCCTGCAGCAACACAGTGCTGGAAGATGGGGAAAAACCCTCACGGGCGTTTCCCGTGCGCCGTGGCCTTGAGCGCAGTAGCGTCGTGCTCGTTGCTCCGGTCCGCCACCAGGAAGTGGACGTTGGCGAGGGCTTTGTCATTGACGCGCACCCCCAGCAATGTCGCGACATGCGCGACCTCGGCAGGCTCCGCCTGCGAAGAAGTTGTTGGTGGGATTCATCGCCGGAGAAGAGTTGTGAACGGTGGTGGAAGAAGCTGGAGAAGAAAGGGGTTGAGCGTGCTGGTGAATGGAAGCGGAGAGCTCGAGACGAACAACGCTTATGCGAGAAGAATGGGAAGCAGTAACGGCTCCTCGCCTCAGCGCGTAGAATTTATGTCCCGCCGAGGAGCAGTTACCGGGGCGTGGTTGGACCCCCCACGACGCACGCCCCAGATCGTGCGCGGCCGTTACTCATCTGAGTGACGTGTGGCTCAGGCCAGCCGGACACTTTGGGCCCACGACGCTCCGACTGCGCCCATGGGCTCATCCTCGCCCATCGCGGGCCCGGGGGCTACTGTCGGCCCAGTGAGGACCAGTGTGTGCAGAGCGCACTCTCCACAGGCCTCGCACGCGACAGATTTGACAAAACGACTAAGGACCAAGCCACCGCTTGGAGAGACCCTCGAGAGGCAACTCCTCTTGAGGGCCTGAAGAGGACCCCGCGCTTCAAGAGACTCCCCAAGGCTCAACATGCTTGGAGAGAATTCAACAGAAACCTCTCCACTGGCCACCGCGGCCCTGTGGAGACACTTCGCGGCTAAGCAAGCGCTGCAGGGCGCACATGGCCTCTGCAGCAGCCACAGAGTGACGCGATCACCCCAGTTGCCATCCTGGTGATAAAGGAGTCAACAAAGCTGCGCCGCCCGCGCCAGGACAGTAACGACTTTACTCTTTGGTGATAAAGGGGCTGGACGGCGCAACGCTCCAAGAAGATCATCATTGTGGGCTCCACCACGATCCCTGCAACGCCTGCGAGCTGTTCTGCGCGGTCTGCAGCCTCTCGGCCACCGCGCCGAACATTGTATAGTGCAAACCCCTGGATCGATTAAGTTGCACACATAGTTTACGATGAATATCACAACATTGTATCAATATTACACGAATAATCCAGACTTGATAAAATAAATAGTTCGATCCATATTTGCATAGCTTAAAGCTAGCTCAAAACATTATAGCAGCGGAAATAAATCGTCAATGAGCCTCCAACTTCATGATACGCCACAGGCGAAAACATGTTGGTGCAGGCTCGAAATCTTTAAACGAAATCTCACTCGTCATATGATCAATCTGCAATAAGAAAAATATTGCAACGTGGGTCAGATTCCATTAAAAATGGAGTCTGGCAAGTGATATTATGGTGGACACTTAGTGGAATAACTCTAAAAACCTATATGCATATTTGGCTGGTGGAGTTCCAAGGATATTTTGCGTAGAGCCAGTTTTATCCTATCACTTAATAAAACAGTTTCAACATCATAATTGGCAACACTGGTAAGTTCAAGTGAACCAAAATATGGCCCATCCATGAGTGCACTCTCAGGTAAAAACCCCCACATACTATGGTCCTAAGTATAGTGAAAACTATCTTAGGTGAAAACCCCCATAGACATGGTCCTGAGTAGCTCACCCATCTAAGTGTACCCTCAGGTAAAACCCCCCACATAACATGGTCCTAAGTATAGTAGAAACTATCTTAGGTGAAAACCCCCATGAACATGGTCATGAGTAGTTCACTAATGTTCACGTATCAAAATTTTATTTAATAAATTAGAATGTTGGGAATCCTCCGTTGGCGTCCTTGATTAGCTGAAGTCTTCACTTAGAGTTCTTCTCTTTGGGTTCTTCACTTCTTTCCATTCCCTTTGTTCCTCACATCCCTTTGTTTCCGGGTGGCCTTCCACAAGTGTGCTCTCAGGTGAGAACCCCCACGTTCATGATCCTAAGTATAGTAGAAACTATCTTAGTTGAAAACCCTCATGGACATGGTCCTGAGTAGCCACTCAACATAAACCAAACAACCATTCCACCCAGATGATTCATTAACTTAGTGGATGTGCACTCCCAGGTGAAAACCCCCACATTCAATGGTCCTAAGTATAGTAGAAACTATCTTATGTGAAAACCCCCATGAATATGGTCCTGAGTAGTCACTTAAGATTTTGTAAAACCTTTCATCAGTTGCATGGCATCAAAATTTCTAATAAGTCATTTCATAGGTACCTAGACACAATGGAATAGGGAATTCTAAACAGGTCTTTCATAGCAATACTACTAAGTTATACACATGCTTAGGAAAATATTTCTACTTATGCATATAAAATACTTGGGAATTTATGAGGTGTGCCACTTGCCTTGGCAACAAGAAGAATAGCAACAGCAACTGCAACTGTTGTCGTTTCCCTCCAAAATTTCTAACACATCAAACAAAACACACATAAACATACCAACAAAATAACAATAAAAAAATATGTTATGCATGATGTGCAAAATACTTAGAGAAAATACTAAGTCTATTCTTCAAGGTGATCGACAATTATTATCAACTCTTTGTAAATAAGATATTCACTATAGTGATAGAGACAGACACCCGGCCAGCCAGTTAAGTTGTGGAACAGGTCTCATGTACGTGGACATGTAAGGTTAGTCTTCAGGCCGCTTCATCTCACTATGCCGCTAGGATCCAACGAACTTCAAGATGGTAATAACATGATCAAAAATTGTTTATGTCTAAAGTGAAAGACAAGATTTAGGAAAGAGGGAAAGATAGAAAGAAATATGTAGTTAGTCTTCCAAGCTTCACCTCCAGACTTGTAGCATTCTCCTTGGTGATGTCTTGATTGAAGTTTTGATAGACTTGATGAATCTTCAGACTTGATGATTTTTGTATCAACGATGTTGGTCTTGAATTTAACTTAGTCACCATGGGTCTAAGAAAAGAAGGGAGAATAGAGATAGAGAGGCAAGACTTAGAAAATATTTCTGGTTGGTCTTCACGAACTTCTTGATTTTCTTCTAAGTGCTTCTACTCCTTGAAGATACTTCTGAAGTCTTGTTTTGGCTAAGTCCTTCATTGGCCTTCTAGCTCCATGTTGAAAATCCTAAGTGTCTAAGTGCATAACACTTTTACCAAAATACTAAGTTTGATAATAATCCTAACTTAGAGAAAATAATGAAGAGGTTTTCCTATGAGGAGTATAACAATACAATAAAATAAGTTATGCATGAAATGCACTTTTTAATCACAAGAAAACATCAAAATAACTTTTGTGTTTTCTTTATAAATATGCATGAGGTTATAAATGCAATTTAATTAATTTCTATTTTTGCAAAATATAAATAAAAGGAATAAATATAAGATTAAAGTTTTATGTGATTAAATTTTATAACAAAATTTTATAATTAGTGTTAATAGACAGAGGGGATTTAATTAAATTTATTGCAATTGGATTTAATCAAAAAAATGTTTCTATTAATAGTTATGTCAAAATTATTTAAATTATTCAATTAAACATATAACTATGAAATCATTCAAATACTACTCAAAAATATTTTATAACAGAGGCATCATATTACAAATATTCCAGAGTTTCTCAAACAATTTTATTTGCAATTTTTGAATTTCAGATTTAAAGTTATTACAAATATACTCAAATCATCCATTGGAAATTTGAATATTTTAACTAAGTCAAATTTTAAATCTAACAGATCTAAAATATTCTACATGTCAAGGGCTTTCCAAATATATAAAAATATTTTAATTTGGATATGTGAGTAAAAAGTTATAACAATTCTAAGTGGCAGGGGCTTTTCTGCAAAACTGCCAAAATGAATTAAATACAAAAAATATTTTCTGACGTGGCTGCTGACTGGGCGCTAACGCAGATCTGACGTGGCAACTCCTGATTCGCCCGTACCGGTTCGGTTAATGAAATAAACAAGGGTCGTACGATTTAGATCTAACGGCCAGATTGGATCGCCCGAAACCGAGCGGCGCTAGGTCGCCGCAGTTACTCTGGTGCGGTGGTGCCATGGCCGGAACGCGCGTTCGAGATGATCTACGGGTTCCCGAGCATAACAGATCGTACCGTGGAGAAGAAGAGGTCGAGACGGCCTGTGTGGCGAGGCAGTGGTCCTCGGGGCGTCTCGGTTCGTCTCCAGTTGCTCGCCGGAGTCGGAGACCGCGACGGTTTGCTTGGGGCAAGGAAGAACGCGACAACCTGGTGCACGAACCATTACCCGAGCGAGTCACGAGGATGCACATGATGTCGGGGGTCTAGAGAGAGGCGTCTGAGTGCTTGGGGAGCTCGGTACTCACCGGAGTTTGCAGAAAACAGGCGGTGGCGATTTGCGGGCAGCCTAGGGGCGAATAACTAAGGGTTTTCGAGGGGAAAGGAGGAGGAGGTGTTGGGGCTTTTATAGGGTCGAACGGGGGAAGTAAATCGCGCCAATATCGCTCTAATTTGACGACGCAATCGGAGGCGGAAATCTCGGCCAGAGGTTGAAGAAGGTGTGACGTCAGCAATTTTTCTTTTTCTTTTTCTGATTTTTCATTTTATTAATATCTTTTGATTTTAGTATCCAAATGATGTCAAATTAATTTCTATGAATTTGTAAAATTCATATATTTGTGTTAAACCAATTGTGGACATGTTTTGAACAATTTTTAAAATTAATAATTTTGAAATATTGATTAAATACAAATTTGACACTTTATGTCAAATATGAAATTATAGCTTAATTAAATCTTCTTTTGGCTAAATAAAATTTGTAAAATATCTACATTCAAATATGTTTGAATTTAAGTTGTTTAAACTTATTTTGCTGAAATCATTCACCTTTATTTTGGCATAACAGTAGAATAATAGAATATAAATATTTTTAGAGTAATATGAAATATAATGGATTTTTAATTTAAACCCTTTGTGATTTAATAAGATGATGAATGATGAGATGCATGTATGCATGAATGCAATGCTTAAATTTTCTTTTTGAAGCAAAATACATAAATGTTTTCAAAAGTTTTAAATTTTAGTGATTTTTAAACACTCAAAAATATAGGGACGTTACAGACTACCACCCTTAAAAGGAATCTCGTCCTCGAGATTCGAGAAGGATAGCAAAAAGGTTCTGTCTGGGTATGGGGTTGGGCTACAACCCTTAAAAGAAATCTTTGTTAGTATTGAAAACTTCAATATGAAAACTTGATTCAGAATGTATCGTTCACTTCTTCCATAGTGATGTGGTTAACATATCCTTTATCGAAAAGATTTGACTTAGCAGCTTCTTCGGCCTTCTTATTTGCTGGGCACTCATTGGCGTAATGACCCTTGTTCTTGCATTTGTAGCAGAGCACCTGACTGACATCTCTGTGTTCAAGATTTGGACGGTGGTGTCCATTGTTATGGTTATGGCCAGCAAATCCATTTCCTTTATGATCTCCATTGCTTCCCTTGGATCCACCATGGTGATCATGATGCTTGTGGTGAGTTCCTCCATTATGGTGATTCCCATGTTTGTGGCCACTGTTCACATCATGAACAAGGTGCTTCTTGAATGAGGGTTCAGAGGAGTGCTTGTCCATCTTCCTCTTCCTATTTTCAGCTATCTTTATGCTATCTTCAAGGGTGATTGCTTGATCAAGAAGTATCTGATAGTTTGGTGCATAAGCAACAGTCAGAGGTATCTTCAGCTCATCACTAAGTCCATTGAGACATTTTGACTTCCTCTTTACATCTGTGTTAATGTCCTCGGGCGCATATCGAGACAAGGAATGGAAGTCGTCCATATACTCCTTAAGACTTCTGTTTCCCTGACGCAGATTGCGAAACTCTTCCCGTTTAAGATTCATAATTCCCGTAGAGACATGAGCATTACGAAATCCTTCCTTGAATTCCTCCCAGGTCAAGGTGTCCAATGGGTGAGTAATCTGATAAGTTTCCCACCATTGGGCAGCAGGTCCTTCAACTAGATGTGCGGTGAACCTAACTTTCTCAGCATCATCACATTCAGTTGTCACCAGATCCTTTTGTACAGAGCGTAGCCAGTCATCAGCCACCATTGGCTCTGTTGCGTTCGAGAACTTGTTTGGCCTAAGCCTCAAAAATCTGGTAAGCCTGTCCACTTGGGGAGGTGGTGGTGGAGGATGGTTGTTGCTGTTGTTATTGGTGTTGTTGATTGCTGCAATAAACTGAGTCATCATAGTCATTAGCTGAGCTTGAGAGGCCATCAGTTGCTGCATGGCATCATTGTTGTTGTTGTTCTCAGGAGCACGACGGGGAGGCATCTGTGGGTTTTAGCATACATGAGTAAAGGATAGACAGATCTAGGAGGAGTATTCCTACCCATACAAGCAATTGCCACAATCAACCAAAATCATTAAATTTCCAAACATGTTTTGAGAAAACCGAACTAATCGTTCTGTAACGCAGCACCCGAGGTTATGGAGAACACATACGATGATACGGCCATACCACAATTTGATAGGTCAATGCATCATTAATATCTCGTTACTCTAATAAATAGGTGGTCTAGTATATCTCCTTCCTGAGTGCATCAAGTTCCTCTTCTATTTCCTTGAGTTCGTCAAGGTACTTCTGGGTGTTATGACGTCTAAATCGAAGTCTTGCTCTAAGGTGTACGATAGCTTCCCATGCCGCACTTCTTGCTGAAACAAAGAATGATGTGTGAAGTATTGGGATGGTGAACATGCAGTCGCCATTGGTCTTGTGGTCATCTTGTTTGCTCTTGTATAGATGGAGTTGCACCCACCAGTACTCTTGACCTTCACCCATGAAAGGAAACCCTTTGTATATTGCTTCTCCTTCAAAACCTAAACTCTTCATATTATCCTTAAGTGCTCTTGGAAACTCAGTCTCACATTCCAAGGTCATGGTCATCACTGGTCCTTTCTTGAGTGATTCAATGAGGGCGGTCATCTAAGAAACAAGAGAAGAAACTTAGAAAGGAAATAGTTAAGATAGTTACAAGAATGATGTTTGAAAAAGTATTATTTTCAGAAAATTAAATGAAAATAGATTTTCAATCCTATGGCCAAATCCTATTTCTATCAAAACCTAGGGTTTCGAACCTACAGGCAACACAGTGCTCTGATACCACCTATGGCGTACCTGCACTTAAAATATGGAAGGTACCTGTGTATAGTGCAAACCCCTGTATCGATTAATTTGCACACACAGTTTACGATGAATATCACAACATTGTATCAATATTACACGAATAATCCAGACTTGATAAAATAAATAGTTCGATACATCTTTGCATAGCTTAAAGCTAGCTCAAAACATTATAGGAGCGGAAATAAATCGTCAATGAGCCTCGTCATAGGAGAGAACATGTTGGTGCAGACTCAAAACCTTTAAACGAAACCTCACTCGTCATATGATCAATCGGCAATAAGAAAAATATTGCAACAACGTGGGTCAGATTCCATTAAAAATGGAGTCTAGCAAGTGACACTATGGTGGACACTTAGTGGAATAACTCTAATAACCTATATGCATATTTGGCTGGTGGAGTTCCAAGGCTATTTTGCGTAAAGCCAGTTTTATCCTATCACTTTATAAAACAGTTTCAACATCATAATTGGCAACACTAGTAAGTTCAAGTGAACCAAAATATGGCCCATCCTTGAGTGCACTCTCAGGTAAAAACCCCCCACATACTATGGTCCTAAGTATAGTGAAAACTATCTTAGGTGAAAACCCCCATAGACATGGTCCTGAGTAGCTCACCCATCTAAGTGTACCCTCAGGTAAAAACCCCCACATAACATGGTCCTAAGTATAGTAGAAACTATCTTAGGTGAAAACCCCCATGAACATGGTCCTGAGTAGTTCAGTAATGTTCATCTATCAAAATTTTATTTAATAAATTAGAATGTTGGGAATCCTCCGTTGGCGTCCTTGATTAGCTGAAGTCTTCACTTAGAGTTGTTCTCTTTGGGTTCTTCATTTCTTTCCATTCCCTTTGTTCCTCACATCCCTTTGTTTCTGGGTGGCCTTCCACAAGTGTGCTCTCAGGTGAGAACCCCCACGTTCATGATCCTAAGTATAGTAGAAACTATCTTAGTTGAAAACACTCATGGACATGGTCCTGAGTAGCCACTCAACATAAACCAAACAACCATTCCACCCAGGTGATTCATTAACTTAGTGGATGTGCACTTCCAGGTGAAAACCCCCACATTCAATGGTCCTAAGTATAGTAGAAACTATCTTATGTGAAAACCCCCATGAATATGGTCCTGAGTAGTCACTTAAGATTTTGTAAAACCTTTCATCAGTTGCATGGCATCAAAATTTCTAATAAGTCATTTCATAGGTACCTAGACACAATGGAATAGGGAATTCTAAACATGTCTTGCATAGCAATACTACTAAGTTATACACATGCTTAGGAAAAATTCTCTACTTATGCATATAAAATACTTGGGAATTAATGAGGTGTGCCACTTGCCTTGGCAACAAGAAGAATAGCAACAGCAACTGCAACTGTTGTCGTTTCCCTCCGAAATTTCTAACACATCAAACAAAACACACATAAACTTAAAAAAAACAAAATAACAATACAAAAATATGGTATGCATGATGTGCAAAATACTTAGAGAAAATACTAAGTCTATTCTTCAAGGTGATCGACAATTATTATCAACTCTTTGTAAATAGGATATTCACTATAGTGAGAGAGACAGACACCCGGCCAGCCACTTAAGTTGTGGAACAGGTCTCATGTACGTGGACATGGAAGGTTAGTCTCCAGGCCTCTTCATCTCACTATGCCGCTAGGATCCAACGAACTTCAAGATGGAAATAACATGATCAAAAATTCTTTATGTCTAAAGTGAAAGACAAGATTTAGGAAAGAGGGAAAGATAGAAAGAAAGATATAGTTAGTCTTCCAAGCTTCACCTCCAGACTTGTAGCATTCTCCTTGGTGATGTCTTGATTGAAGTTTTGATAGACTTGATGAATCTTCAGACTTGATGATTTTTGTATCAACGATGTTGGTCTTGAATTTAACTTAGTCACCATGGGTCTAAGAGAAGAAGGGAGAATAGAGATAGAGAGGCAATACTTAGAAAATATTTCTGGTTGGTCTTCATGAACTTCTTGATTTTCTTCTAAGTGCTTCTACTCCTTGAAGATACTTATGAAATCTTGTTTTGGCTAAGTCCTTCATTGGCCTTCTAGCTCCATGTTGAAAATCCTAAGTGTCTAAGTGCATAATACTTTTACCAAAATACTAAGTTTGATAATAATCCTAACTTAGAGAAAATAATGAAGATGTTTTCCTATGAGGAGTATAATAATACAATAAAATAAGTTATGCATGAAATGCACTTTTAAATCACAAGAAAGCATCAAAATAACTTTTGTGTTTTCTTTATAAATATGCATGAGGTTATAAATGCAATTTAATTAATTTTCTATTTTTGCAAAATATAAATAAAAGGAATAAATATAGGATTAAAGTTTTATGTGATTAAATTTTATAACAAAAATTTATAATTAGTGTTAATAGATAGAGGGGATTTAATTAAATTTATTGCAATTGGATTTAATCAAAAAAAAAGTTTCTATTAATAGTTATTTCAAAATTATTCAAATTATTCAATTAAACGTATAACTATGAAATCATTCAAATACTACTCAAAAATATTTTATAACAAAGGCATCATATTAAAAATATTCCAAAGTTTCTAAAAATATTTATTTGCAATTTTTGAATTTGTAGATTTAAAGTTATTACAAATATACTCAAATCATCCATTTGAAATTTGAATATTTTAACTAAGTCAAATTTGAAAACTAACAGATCTAAAATATTCTACATGTCAAGGGCTTTCCAAATATATAAAAATATTTGAATTTGGATGTGTGAGTAAAAAGTTATAACAATTCTAAGTGGCAGGGGCTTTTCTGCAAAACTGCCAAAAATGAATTAAATAAAAAAATCATTTTCCGACGTGGCTGCTGACTGGGATCTGACTGGGCGCTGACGCGGATCTGACGTGGCAACTCCTGATTCGCCCGTACCGGTTCGGTTAATGAAATAAACAAGGGTCGTACGATTTAGATCTAACGGTCCAGATTGGATCGCCTAAAACCGAGCGGCGCTAGGTCGCCGGAGTTACTCCGGTGCGGCGGTGCCATGGCCGGAACGCGTGTTCGAGATGATCTACGGGTTCCCAAGCATAACAGATCGTACAGTGGAGAAGAAGAGGTCGAGGCAGCCCTGGTGGCGAGGCAGTAGTCCTCGGGGCGTCTCGGTTCGTCTCCAGTTGCTCGCCGGAGTCGGAGACCGCGACGGTTTGCTTCGGGCGAGAAAGAACGCGAAGACCTGGTGCACGAACAATTACCCGAGCGAGTCACGAGGATGCACATGATGTCAGGGGGTATAGAGAGAGGCGTCTGGGTGCTTGGGGAGCTCGGTACTCACCGGAGTTTGCAGAAAACAGGCGGCGGCAATGGCGGCACGGCGGCGGCGATTTGCGGGCATCCTAGGGGCGAATAACTTAGGGTTTTCGAGGGGAGGTGTTGGGACTTTTATAGGGTCGAACAGGGGAAGTAAATCGCGCCAATTGCGCTCTAATTTGACGACGAGATCGGAGGCGGAAATCTCGGATAGAGGTGGAAGAAGGTGTGACGTCAGCATGACGTCAGCAATTTTTCTTTTTCTTTTTTTGATTTTTCATTTTATTAATATCTTTTGATTTTAGTGTCCAAATGATGTCAAATTAATTTTTACAAATTTGTAAAATTCATATCTTTGTGTGAAACCAGTTGTGGACATGTTTTGAACAATTTTTAAAATTAATAATTTTGAAATATTGATTAAATACAAATTTGACACTTTATGTCAAATATGAAATTATAGCTTAATTAAATCTTCTTTTGGCTAAATAAAATTTGTAAAATACCTACATTCAAATATGTTTGAATTTAAGTTGTTTAAACTTATTTTGCTGAAATCATTCACCTTTATTTTTGCATAATAGTAGAATAATAGAATATAAATATTTTGAGAGTAATATGAAATATAATGGATTTTTAATTTAAACCCTTTGTTATTTAATAAGATGATGAATGATCAGATGCATGTATGCATGAATGCAATGCTTAAATTTACTTTTCGAAGCAAAATACATAAATGTTTTCAAAAGTTTTAAATTTTAGTGATTTTTAAACACTCAAAAATATAGGGATGTTACAATAATGTAATGAAGTGCGATGTGACATGGTCGTTGCGCCTGGACCTCCACGGCGCCATGATCCTGGACCGGGCGCTTTGGCATGGCTCCGAGTCTATGGTGTCCTCCATTGCCTCCGATAGTACGAGTAATAACAAACTTACGGTAACCATGTCACATCAAATAACGCCTCTATAAAACAAAGTTAGACGCCTCTACCTTTATTTAGTTTTGTAAGTTTTACGTGCCTTATAGGCTTATTAGCGAGATAACTGTTTCCCTACCTACGAACTTTGTACCACAACGTCGATCATATAATTGCATGTTTAAGCATCCCTTTAGGGCCCTCCATTGAAAATGCTTTGCCGACTAAAGAGAGAGAAACAGACACTCGACAGCCACAGATACGGTGCAAGCCGTATGTCAGTAGTGGAACCAGTCTCGCGTAAGCGTACGCGTAAAGTCGGTCCAGGCCGCTTCATCAAGTCAATACGGAAGGCATCGCAAATGCACGCTAGAGGGTAGCAAATATAAGAGACGTTCTCATTCAACATGATTTCTAACCGTACCAGCAATACTACGCATAGATCGGCTCTGATACCACTGAAGGGGTTCCGATGCAGAAAACAATAATTTTCCTAGCGTAAGAACGCCCTGACTAGCCAGGATCTATCTATCTAGTACATGTGATAACAGTGGTGGAACGGGTCACATACCTCCATTTAGACCGATAGCGGGGATTACGCTCCCGCACAAGCGTTGCCGATGAAGTCATACGTAGCCGACCTCAAAGTCGCGGAGAACTTCGCACGACGAAGTAGACGATGACGCGGCGATGTCGATGATGACTTGCGTCGACGGGCGTCCAGCGGAAGGGGGCGTGGTGCCGGCGGCTGGGGGGTGGCGCAGGCGGCAGAGCAGTAGCAGGGCTGTGACGGTGGCGAGACGATGTCGCCCAGGCTCCTCAAATGTGGCGCCTCCGAGCAATCACAAGCATACAGAGCTTAACAACAACCCCCGGTCACTCAGATCCAGCTGAGATCGCAGGGGTAGAACTTTTCTAGTCGGCAAAACGGGCGGATAAACAGCTCAGTCGGCCTGCTACAATATTAATTGTATTTTTCTGTAATTAATCTAATTAATATGCTTTGCTATATAAAGTGGGGAGGGGGTGTGCAAACACCTTGCCTCCCCCATGTGGGACTAAAGGAAAAGGAAGGGGAGGGGGTTCGGCCCAACCCCCTAGTCCGAATTAGACTAGTGTCCCAAGCCCTCTTCCTTCCTTTGCTTGGTACGGCTCCCTCTTGGGCCCTCTCATGGCCCATTTAGGTGGCTGCCCCTTTTTCCTTTATTTAATTAATATAAATCTAATTAATTCATAATTAATATATTTAAATACTATTTAATCTCCCGTGACTTCGAAACATTTTCTGGACCACCCGAAGATCTTTCGGACATCTCGGAACCATTCCAGACCTTCCCGGAAGTCCTTTCGGACCATCGGAACCCTTTCCGGATCATTTCTCTCTCCAATAAAATCCTATAATATTCCAAAACCTTCTCCAGGTGTCGTTAAGACCTTAATTCTTGTTACGCTACTGTTTGAGAACACTCCAGACATGGTCGAGACCCTTCGCTCGCCAATGACCGCCGGGGATACCTAGATGCATATGACGGTCCCTCTGCATTCGACGAATATCGTGGTTGAACCATAAACAAGATATTCATTCCCTTTGTTTCTACCATACTACCTTGTCTGAGTGCCCTGTTGTATCTCGTTACCGACATAGGTTATTACCTCGTCTGTGATATTACATCTCCATGACCTAGTCATCAGCTGCGCAGCTATATAGATATAATCTCACCGAGTGGGCCCAGAGTATCTTTTCATTACATGAATGAACAAATCCCGCTCTTGATCCATACGTCTCAACATACTCTTTCGGGATACCCAAGAGGACACCGTTATTGTCATGCTATATAAGACACAACGTTTGATGCTCTCAAAGCACCCCTACGAAGTAGCAATAAGTACGGTCTCACGGTTTAAGGAATAAGCTATCATATTACTTTCTATTGCAAATGACAAAAATCGTAATACAATCTTATTGCAATACTTTGCGTATGTTCATCACCTTATTCTACTAGTAAGATGACCCCATTGTCAACCGACGTCATTGTCCATGATCGGGAATCTCGTTCATTTGTTGCCCAATGGACTAGTTATATAGAGGCTTACTAGGGACTCTGGTTGTCTATGTATTACACGTGTATTAATAATTCCAATTAACACAATTATAACATAATACAAAAAATATTATAAACTTATGAGATAATGTGATAAATACTATATATTTATTTTCCTCTAGGGCATATCTCCTTCAGTTCATTATGCTAGTAAAACTTTAGATGTTTCTCAAAAGAATTAAGCTACAACTGAAAAAGAATTTCTAGGTGTTGTCTTTGCTTGTGATTAATTTAGATAATACATTGTTGATTCTAAAGTTATTATTCATACTGATCATGCTGCAATTAGATACCTTATGGAAAATAAAGATGCAAAGCCTAGGCTTATTAGATGGGTACTACTTTTGCAAGAATTCGATTTGCATATTGTGGATAGGAAGGGTGCTGAAAATCCTGTTGCTGATAATCTGTCTAGATTGGAAAACATTGCTTATGATCCTATACATGTTAATGATAGTTTTCCAAATGAACAATTGTCTGTAATAAGGGTGAGTTCACGAGATAGTCCTTGGTATGCATATTATGCTAATTTTATTGTTTCGAAGTATCTCCAACCTTCTCAGCACAACAAAGAAGAAAATTCTTTTATGACTTGAGGCATTATTTTTGGGATGACCGACACTTATATAAAGAAGGAGTTGATGGTATTATGCGAAGATGTGTTCCGGAGTATGAACAAAAAGAGATATTGAGAAAATGCCATAGTAGTGCTTATGGAGGACATCACGCTGGAGATAGAACTGCACAAAAGGTTTTGCAATCAGGTTTTTACTGGCATATTCTTTTTAAAGATGCAAGAAAGTTTATTTTATCTTGTGATGAATGTCAAAGAGTTGGTAATATCTCTAGACGTAATAAAATGCCTATGAATTATTCTCTTGTTATTGAACCGTTTGATTGTTGGGGATTTGACTTTATGGGTCCTTTCCCTTCTTCTGAAGGTAATACTCAAATACTTGTTGCTGTTGATTATGTTACTAAATGGGTAGAAGCTATACCTACTAAAAGTGTTGATGGTGAAACATCATTAAAAATGCTTCAAGATATTATTTTCCCTAGGTTTGGTGTTCCTAGATATCTTATGACTGATGGAGGTTCTCATTTTATTCATGGTGGTTTTACAAAAGTTCTTGCTAAATATGGTGTTAATCATAGAATTGCTTCAGCTTATCATCCTCAAACTAGTGGGAAGTAGAACTATCAAATAGAAAAATTAAATCTATCTTGCAAAAGACTGTTATAGAACGAGAAAGAATTGGGCTAGAAAATTAAATGATGCATTGTGGGCTTATAGAACTACTTATAAAAATCCCATGGGTATGTCTCCTTATAAAATGGTTTATGGAAAAGCTTGTCACATGCCTTTAGAATTAGAACACAAAGATTATTGGGCAGTGAGAGAACTAGATAGAGATTTTAAACTTCCTGGTGAGAAAAGATTACTTAATTTGAGTTCTCTAGATGAATGGAGAAGTGAAGCTTAAGAAAATTCTAAACTCTTTAAAGTAAAAGTTTAGAGATGGCATGATAGGATAATCCTTAAGAGAGAGTTTTATGTTGGTGAGAAAGTTCTATTGTATAGCTCTCGTCTTAGTTTCTTTGCAGGAAAATTACTCTCCAAATGGGAAGGACCATATGTCATTGTAGAGGTGTTTCGTTCGGGTGCGATAAATATTGCTTCACTCAAGGATGACTCTACACAAGTGGTAAATGGACAAAGACTCAAGCATTGTATTTCTATAGATTCTTATAATGAAGATGTTGATATTATTCAAGCAATTACTTCGTAAGATTATATTAAGGAAAATATTTCTGAGTCTACAGAACCTGATTTCGAAAAGGTACAGTTTCGGTAACAAAAAGTTTCCTAATTTAATTTTGACCTATCTATTATTTATTTTTAGAAAATATAGAAAAATACGAGACGAAAACGAACTGGACACGAAGTCCGAGGCGGCCACACCTGGCGGTGGCGCGGGCCCCTTCCTGGCCGCGCGAGCACCAGGTGGGGAGGCCTCGGAGCTCCTCTCCTACTCGGTTTCGCCATGTTGCCTTCCTTTTATTCCGTAATTTTTTGCTATATATTCATCCAGAGCCCCCGAGGTCTGTATATCGAGTTTTCGACGTGTTTTTTCGAGTTGTTTATGTCCAGATGTCGTCTTAGGGATTGATACGTCCAAAACGTATCTATAATTTTTGATTGTTTCATACCATTTTATGCTTTTAGCACTTGTTTTTATATTAAGTTTATGATTTAGTTGGACTAACCAACTAATAGTTGCAAAAGTGCACAGTGTTCTTGTTTTACTCTTTGATGTGTAGAAATTATCAAGAATACAAGAGGAAACCTTATTGGACTTGAATTGGGATTTTCCTGAAATCTGTGTGAGAACTTTTTATAGAGATCGTCAGTTTGACCCCCGAAGACAACGTCAAATCAAAATCAAAATAAATAGAGAGTTGTCACAAATTTTCATGCGCAAATTGTAAGCGGAAAACAGCCCAATCGGAGGTCGGACGCGACCTCCAGACCCAATATGGTGAAACCCTAAAGGGGTGACGGAATCTGAAAAGCTATATAAAGGAAGGAGACCTAACTCGACCAAGACTCCTCCACCCCACGAATTTCAGCCACCAAAAGCCACGTTTTTGCCTCCCCCATGGATCCCATCTCCATGGGGAGGGCTCCCAAGAAGCCATGAAGAAAGGGGGCTAAGGGGCGGCGCTCCCCCATGATGCCGGCGGCGGGGAAGCACCTTAACGCGCCGCCGGCGGCGCCATCGCCGCCCTGCGCTCCTCGATGTCCTCTCCGCCGTCTTCACCGCCATCTGCATCACCAAATCCTCCTTGTATTCATTGGTTCATCCACCCGCAAACCTCTGTACCGTCCTATGTAAACATGGTGTTTGATGCTATACGTATCCTATGATTTATTACATGTTTGCGTAGTTATTTGTCTTTTGATTGCTTCGTTGAATGCGTGAGGTTCATTAGAGTTGTATGTTGATATGATACTGTCCTTTGGTGTCCATTATATTTGTGCGCGCATGGATCAACACCTTACGGTTATTAGTATGTGCAAAGGAAGGAGAAAGTTCTGTCGGAGTGACAGAAACCTGAGGACTCGAACCGGTTAGTTGCACGTATGGGAGTAAGAGGACCATCAAACTTAAGGCTATGGTTAGGGAAACCTTAATGCATTGTTAGCATTAAAGGATTTTTGCTAACAATCCAATCATATAGAAGTTGTAATCACAAGTAGTGGAGTGCATGTATATTTAGCCTGTCCCACTTAGAAAACTGCATCGAAGACAATGAAACCAATATCTTCACTAATTAATATTGGACAAAGACACCACAATTACCACCACTTTTCCATACTCATGGTACTGTTAGTTTATGGTTATTTCGTATATCTTATTTCTGTAGCACTAACATTTACTTTCTTGTATTTATTATCTTGCAAAACAATCTCTCATACCCGTATTAATTTCATTAGTTTTATTTCCTAGATAATGCATATGTTTGGTGTGCGTAAAGTTGTATTAGTGGTTGATAGAACTTGAGAGAACATTCATCCTACCTTTAGCTCCTCGTTGGGTTCGACACTCTTACTTATCGAAAGGCTACACACGATCCCCTATACTTGTGGGATATCAGGGATCCTGCTCCGAAGACTACACACTTCGTCGCCAATGTGAACTCCTTCAATATCTTGATCAAGGGTCTTTTGTTGGATGGGTGGACGATGAGAAGGTGAAGGCTAGGCGCGAGGACATGGACGACAGCGTCATGGAGGAAGTAAATAAGATGTAGTCGGCCAAGAAAGATCGCTCAAGGACGGGGACTAACAAACCCACCTTTGTGGGATCAATTAACACCCAACGTGTTTTTTCTCATAACATGCACGGAGCAATACCACATGTTCCTGATCTTAGCTCTTTTCCAGATGCAACAGAAGCTCTCCGAGTCACGGATCAGTTTTGCAAGCAGTACCGCATCCTGAGGAGGGAAGTGGATATACTTCAAGAGGAGAACAACAGGCTCCGCAAGATGTTGGAGCGTCATCTTACTCCACTTCGAGTCGTCCCACCATCACCACCGAAGGAGTAATTCATCATCGGTATTGAAGGAGATATGCCCTAGAGGCAAATAAATAAGTAGTATTTATTGCATTATCTCATACATTTATAATAGGTTTGTGTATTATGCTATAATTGAATTAATCGGAATTATTAATACACGTGTGATACATAGACAACCAGAGTCCCTAGTGAGCCTCTATATGAACTAGTCCATTGGGCAACAGTTGATCGAGATTCCCGATCAAGGACAATGACGTCGGTTGACAATGGGGTCACCTTATTAGTGGAATAAGGTGATGGACATACGCAAAGTATTGCAATAAGATCGTACTACGATGTTTGTCATTTGCAATAGATAAGAATATGATACCTTATTCCTTAGACCGTGAGACCGTACTTATTACTACTTCGTAGGGGTACTTTGAGAGCATCAAACGTTGTGTCTTAATTAGAAGCTTGAAATAAGGTGTCAGACCTATATTCATAAAAGTAGAATATTGGAAAGTGTTCCAAAAGGTATATGTCTACAAACGAAAATTTGGTGATTAAGAGTGAAGGAGACTAGAAAATTGTTTTCTGCTTGCAATCCTCTTCGTAAAGATATATTAATTGGATTAATTACAGAAAAATACAATTAATTGTATAGCAGGCCGGCCGAGTTGCTTCTCCGCCAGTTTTGCCTCCTCTCTCCACCAAAGTTATATCGCCGGGCGCCGTTGCCCTGCGGGTGTAACATACCAACATTTTATAATGTTTAAAATCACTAAAATTTAAAACATTTCTTTTTATTAAAATAAAATATTAAAATGCAAAAGAAAACCAACTATAAAAGACTTCAAGCATATTGAAAAAGTTTAATATTTCAAATATCTCAGGTAAACATTATTTTCAAAAGTGGTTCCAGGTTAAACATTTTATTATCCATTTTATTTCTTAAACCTCAAAATATAATTTGAAAAATGTTTTACAAAATCTCAAACCATTTTCTGTAATAAAAAGGTTTCATTTTAAGTATGTGTTTATAAACATTTAGGCTTGACTTGATAAACCCAAAACCATAATTGCAAAGTGCTTGAAATAATCTAAAGTTACCACATTAAAATAATGTTGTAACATTTTTAAAGCAAGGTCTATTTACTAAAATAGTTGTCATGCATTTATTGTAGTTTAAAACAAATTAAATTAACTCACCACATTGGATTTCATATACTAAGACTGTATATATTTATAATTAGTTTGATCTTCCAAATATGCATTTCATTTACCATGAAAACATGAAAGATTTCCATAAGAAATTCAACATAAGAAATGAAATGAAAATAAATACTTCTTAAATATATATTATGGAGTTTCAAATGATTTAACACATTTAGGACTAATTTTGGCACAAAGTATCTTGGTTTGGAAATGAGTACAATATAATTTCCATTTCATTTTCAAATACCACTGTGAGATGAATTACTATTTGACTAAAGCCAAAAATGATTTAGTTTGAAAAGGGAGTTTAAAATAACTTATTTTCCCATATAAGTATTTGTGTTGTTATCGAAAAATTTATTTAACCACAAATAACCCTATTAAATCCATAATTTTAAATTTGGCAAAAAGTGCCAAATTTGTATGTAAACAATATTCCAAAATTTGAACTTTTGAAAAATGTTAAAAACATGCCCATAATTGGTTTAACACAAGGACATGAATTTTAGAAATTAAATTGACTTGATTTGGACCTCTAAATCAAAAGATATAAATAAAATGAAATAAAAGAAATATAGGGATGACGTCAGTGATGACGTCATCATCTTCAACCTCCGGCCGGAAATTGCTCCCGATTTTCCTCTCCAAATCCGTTTCCAAATTCGGTGTGATTCGTCCGGGATTTGCTCCCTCTCCTGCCCCTACTTAAAACCCGCAACACGGCCATCCTTTGCCCCCTCTTTCCCCTCTAAGTCGCGCCTCCAGGCCATCACCTTCGCTCCCCAGAGTCGTCGGGCCACCGCCGCGCCTTTTCTTCGTTTCCGACGAGGTGAGCCCGCACCCTTGCCCGAGACCGTGCCCCACTGCTCTGCCGAACTCGGGCGCACCTCCTAACACCTTCCCCGCACCTCTTCCACAGCCGTTTGTCGAGGAAGGAGGCGACCCGAGCTCGTCGGCGCCCAAGCCACCTCGGCCGCTCCTCCACGCCACCTCCAGGACGGTCGAGACGACGCAGACGCCACCAATCTCTCCGTCGTGAAGCGCCGCATCCTGCGAGACCATCCGTGCATCCAGGGGAGCCTCGCAGCATCGCCGGCGTCCACGACCGAGCCACCGCCGCCGTCGGCCTCGTCTCCGTCGACCACCCCGCGCCGCCATGGTGAGCCTCTCCCTCCGCCGTCTGATCTGCTTATGACTTTTAGGATTAGATCACTTAAATCAACTGGAGCCGAGCCGAGCCGCTGCTCAGACTAAGCCGAGCCCAGCCAATCACAGCCCGCCACGTGGCCAGCCCTTGGCCCAAATTTGACAAATTTTATATCAAATTAAAGCACTCGACAAGTAGAATCTGCTGGAACTTTTAAATTTCAAATTTGACTAGTCTAAATAGATTCAATTTTCAAACTACGAGTTTGAGCATTTTTTTTACTTAGTTTTAAATTTATAAGTCCAAAATTTCCAAATAAAATATTTTTGGAAAGCTTAAGATTAGAAGAATAATGATGCACTATTCTAATTAAAGTTTGGATAATTTAAAATGAATTTAAAAAAATCAGAAACTTATTCTGGTTAACTTGGGCATAGTGTAAATATTTATTAATATATTTAAATTATTTCCTTTGTACAAATGTCATAAATAATTGTCCTTGTTCAGAGAAACTTAAATCCACGCTTACCAAATTATTACATAACATTCATATGTAAGTGGTGTTTAAAAACTTTTTTAATGATCTTAGTACATTTATAGGTGTTTATAAATGTTATTGTTTATTTAGATGCTAATAAAAATGTGATTTAAAACTTTATGCTAGTGCAAATAACTAAGTTATTTCTTTCATACTATGAACATTTAATTTGGAAAATTAAAATGTTTAAGTATGATAAAATTAAAAAATCCTTGAATGTAGACTGTGTTGAAACCATCATGACCTTTCTTTTATGTAAACTTTTAAAGACCAATTCATTAGGATCTTTTGATCACCCTTTCAATCCTTTTAAAATGAAAATGTCCAATTTGACTTCAGACCATACCCGGGACCAAAATGACAATACCCTAAACGCAATCACATTAATTCTTTTTGCAAATTGAATTATGTGACACCCTTGACCAAATCCACTTCTAAGCCTGAATTACACTTGTTTGATTATTTGAATGTTATATGCTTGTTGGATTGCTTGTTTATTGGATACACTTTACTGTATAGTTTGAAACGGGGAGCAACGTTTGACTTGGACAAGAGTGTGTGAGTAACGACAAATTTCCAAAGGCAAGTGACTTCATAAAATACCTACTATTTTTATTCTATTGCATTACTAGTATTTTTAAGAAGTATGCATGATATGTTTTTGTGAGAATTGCAGTATGCTATGCAAACCTGTTAGTTTACCCTTTAGAAATTCCAGTTAGACACCTATTATAATTTAGTGGATGTACCTTCTGCAAAATAATTGATTTATGGTAGATGTGATAAGTGAAAATTCCACTAATTAATTAACCGCCTGGGTGGATTCGTTCGATTGAGGAGGTTTCAAGTTGAGTGGCTACTCAGGGGCCAGTTCTGCGGCGGCCTGAGTTTGCTCACTTGTGGAAGGCCACCCAGGGCTATGAGATTTAAGTTTACACTGAGTTTAGTTGCTTATCATGCAACAATTGGTCAATATGGGCTCTATCTTGATGGAGTAAGTTGATGTGGATCTGGGTCAAGAGATTGATGGTGGTAGGGGTGATAGGATGGTGGTAATCTTTTAGTATGATCATGGAAAAGCAACTTCTGAAAAGTCTCGTCTTGATCTTCTGCTTTTCCTTTTCACTAAATGAGTGTAGAGGATAGTTTGGGTTGATTGAGTCTAATGGTGAAAGTGCACAAACTCTCGAGAGTTAAAACCTAAGATCTTAGCCGTGTCCCCGGCATCGCACAATTTGAGTGACTACACAAGGTTGTCTTCTGAAAATCTCATTATTCCAATTTCATAATAAAACTTGAGATGGGTGAACAAGGGTTGGGGGTTCACTGATGTCTATCAGTGGTACCAATTAATTATAGTTTAGCAAAGGCGTTCACTGATGTCTATCGGTGGTACTCTTTGCGAAGATGAAAATGTATTTACAAATATAGGACAAAATTGGCTTTTCGCAAATCAGCCTTGAACTCCACCAGCCAAATATGCATGTAGTTTTAGTCTTTCCATTTATATCCACCATAGTATCACTTGCCACCACAATTCAATTGTGCTGACCCTTTATAGCTGGGATGCAACTAAACCTTGCAGATTTGACAGACGACGAGTGATCATTCGATAGGTTTTCGAGTCTACAACCAACATGCCTTACATGTGGCACATGAAGATGATGAGGCTCATTGTATCTACTGTTTTCCGTTGCTGCTCTTTGAATTTTGCTAGCCTTCTCAGGTTATGCAAGTTGTAAGAGATATTTGTAACACTGGATCATGCGATTTAATAAAGTATTTGACACTTCTGCATGATATACATCTTGAACTGTGGTGCTAGCATTTGATCCAGGGACTAGCACATTAACACAGGGACTTCCACCTTATAATAAAAGGTGAGGTTACTACAGCGGGATTCCAGAAAAGTTCTACCCCTGCGATTTCAGCTGGATCTGAATGACCGGGGGTTGTTGTTAAGCTCTGTATGTTTGCGAGTGCTCGGAGGCGTCACATTTGAGGAGCCTGAGCGACGTCATCTCGCCCACCCAGCAGCCCTGCCGTTGCCCTGCCGTCGGTGCCATCTTCCGCCCGACGCCCGTCGACGCAGGTCTTCGTCGACACCTCGGCGTCATCATCTACATCGTCGCGGCAAGTTCTCCGCGACCTCAAGGTCGGCTACGTACGACTTCATCGTCAACGCTTGTGCGGGAGCGTAATCCCCGCTATCGGTCTACATGGAGGTAATGTAACCCGTTCCGCCACCGTTATCACATGTACTAGATAGATAGATCCTGACTAGTTAGGGTTTCATACGCTAGAAAAAATAGTGTTTTCTGCACCGGAACCCGTTCAGGTATTGGCATCTCCCTTAGCTTGTTCCAAGCTTTGGGGGAGTGTCGCGGTATCACCATTATCTTTCATCTTTTACCTATTTAGTAGTGTCATATCATGCGTAGGGAAGTTATCTTATATGATGGTTTGCAATGTGGAAGTATCTCTCTTTTAGTGGGTTATCTATGTATCCCTTGGTGTGAGTTGCCGTTATGCACACTTTATTTTAGTTTACAACTTTTATAATGTATGGTTGATCTTGTCATTAGTATTGGTAATCACTTTGGGAAAATATAGTAAATCTTTTGGATTTGGCAAACTTAGCATTGGTCAGTAGCTACAATACTTTGAGACTTAAGTGGAAACATAATTTCATGTAGAATATAGCATTCATTGATCTTTCTCACTTGTAGATTATAAGTTTAGTATTCACAACTTAAAATTGTGTGTGCCTTCAAGTAAGAATTGCATGATTGTCTTTACTACATGTATGTTTGTTTGTATCCATCAACTTTTATGCCATCTAGCCAACCTTGCTAGCCAAAGACCTGTATCGAGAAGGAATGCTTATCGTACATCCAAATCTTGAACCAAAACCCATGCCATTTGTGTCCACTATATCTACCTACTATGTGGTATTTTGCGCCACTCCAAGTAAATACTTATGTGCTATCTTCATTCAAAATTATCCCTATTTTGTGTCAATGTTCACTAGCTCATGAGGAAATAATAGTTGGATTTGTTATCTTCCATACTAATTAAGTAACCCATTACTTGCATGCTACATCTGCTCGTCATTAACTTTGCAATGGGGTGGTCAGACCACTATAATATCAAAGGTTGAGTTTTTTAAAAATATAGGCACTCCTCCATGGTTTGAGATTGATTGGTGGGCACCCGAGGATTCGGCTAGCCATGGTTATGTTAGAAAGGTGGGGAGGAGTGTCATGGTTGTGAAAGTAAAGAGGAAAATAGGATGAATATCATAAAGACTTGTTTTAAAAATTAATCGGAACAACCCCTAACTTGCTTAGTATGGAAGATGACAAGGGCTCTATTACCAATCGCTGACAACGACAAATACCGCTCAAAACTTACTTTTATAATCTGTATGAGATTTCGAAAACCTATAAAACCAAAAGATCTAGCACATGCTTTGATCTCTTCTTCCCTCTGCGAAGGGCCTATCTTTTACTTTATGTTGAGTAAGTGGACCTATCTCCTTCTATCTTAAGCAAGCATTTGAGTTTATTATGATTCAACCATTTATACATTAGTATTGTTGATCATGTCTTTTATTCTTTCTTGTTTAGCACATTGTTGGCATCTAATGAATTTGATTTTTGGAGTTATCAACTAATAAAGAGGGCTGTTTTATAAACTAAGATCAATATGTTAATTGTTATCTGACTAAGGACTAAGTTTTCCAACATCAACTAAGGTTTTCTCTATGTACCTTATTGTGATTTTCCTCAACTTGTTACAAGGTTATTTATATGAACGGAGTTGATATCTAAGATGACTTGTGCATTTATACATGCGATGCTTCTTGTCCGTATATTTTATATCGACACTTCACGCCATAAACCTGTGGTCATGTTTACTTAGTTCAGATTTCGCTTGGGGACAAGCGAGGTCTAAGCTTGGTGGGAGTTGATACGACCATTCTGCATCACTATTTTATATCATAATTTACTGTTATTCATTGATATATTTCGTATTTGGAGATGGTACTTATGTTATTTCATCTATTTTGCATGATTGATGATCATTGAGGGATGGAACTCCGGAGTCTGAATTCTGCTGGAAAAAGCGTCATCGAGATACAATATTTGCGAAGCTCAGAAGATCAAAAGAAACACCTGGGAATTATTTTCTCACCAGATCATGAAGGAGGCCAAAAGGGGAGCCTGAGGTGGGGCCCAGGGGGCCCACACCATACCCAGGCGCGGTAGAGAGGCTGGCCACACGAGCATGGAGTGGGGCCGCCCTGGCCCACCACCTGGCGTGCCCTTTCGCGTTCTTCATCCCCCCGAAAACCTAATACCCCTACGGTGTCCAGAATTCCTCTTCACCGCCACCACGAGGCGGAGAAGACAGAGAGAGAGAAAAGTTGTCCGACGGGCTGCGTTGCCGCCGGGGGAATCCCCTCCCGGAGGGGGGAAATCGCCGCCATCTTCACCGTCATCGAGCTGCACTCCATCACCATCGCCAACACCACCATCTCCACCGCCGACGCCGTCATCTCCATCGGTCCAATCCGTTCCCGTTGTAATATCTAGGGCTAAACCTTGTGTATTTGATAGGGGAAACTCTCCCGGTGTTGATTACTCTTGTTATTGATGCTATTGAGTGAAACCGTTGATTTAGGGTTTATGTTTAGATTGTTATCCATCATTATATCATCTCTGATCATGTACCATATGATGTCTTGTGAGTAGTTTGTTAAGTTCTTGAGGACATGGGAGAAGTCTAGATGTTAGTAGTGAACTATGTTGAGTAATATATATTGTTTTGATATTTAAATTGTTATGCCATTCTTCTGGTGGTGTCATGTGAACGTCGACTACATGACACTTCACCTTTATGGGCCTAGAGGAATGCATCGTGTACTCGGTTATTAATTGTGGGGTTGCCGGAGTGACAGAAACCTAAACCCCCGTTGATATTCCGATGCATGAGGGATAGCACGATCTCAAATTTTAAAGCTATGGTTAGATTTATCTTAATTACTTTATTTGCGGATGCTTGCAAGGGGTAGAATCATAAGTATGTATTAGTCCTAGGAAGGGCGGTGCATTAGCATAGGTTCACCCACATGACACTTATCCAAACACTAAAGATTAATCATAAATATGAAGCGAAAGCACTAGTTAGAATTCCTGTGTGTCCTCAAGAACGTTTGGTCATCATAAGTAAACAAACCGGCTTGTCCTTTGCTCTCAAAAGGATTGGGCCACTCGCTGAAATTATAATTATCGCGCTCTATTTACTCGCACTTTATTTATCTGTCATATCAAAGTCTACTGAAAACTTGTATGCTAGTGTTTACAGTGAGATCCTCATCAAAACCACTTGTCAACACCTTCTGCTCCTCGTTGGGTTCGACACTCTTATTTATCGAAAGTACTGCGGTACAGCCCTTATACTTGTGGGTCATCAATACCCCAGGGAGAAAATGAGGCCGCAAATGTGTTGTCCAAGCTAGGATCATCTCGGGATGCTATCCCACCCGGCATAGCTTTGGAGCACCTAAGGAAGCCATCAATCAAGCCATCACCCGAGTCGGAGTCCATTTTCATTCCTAAGAGCTCTGAGTCAGAGGCTGCACCCATGGACATTGATGTGGGGAGCATCTCATGGGACCTGGGGGCCGCGCTGCAGAACCCGAGGACTGCACAAGGAGTGTCGGCGGAAGTAATGTCGGCTGAGCATATGGACATAGACGTTCCGGTATTTCCCATTCGGCCGGTACCGGGTTGGCCACAGCCCATTATGGCATACATCGTGAATGGCACCTTGCCCGAGAATGAAGTTGAAGCCAGGCAAGTGTTGAGAAGGTCCAAGGCTTACACCGTCGTCAGCGAAGAGCTGTACAAGAGAAGTGTCACTGAGGTGTTTCAGCGATGTGTCGAGCCGGAGGAAGGGCAAGAAATGTTGCACGAGATACATCAAGGAGAATGTGGACACCATGCTTCGTCAAGAGCCATGGTGGCTAAGGTATTCCGACATGGATTCTATTGGCTTACGGCATCGGTGGCTCATCCAGAAGCAAATGGACAAGTTGAGTGAGCAAATGCCTTGGTGTTGGCCGGCATAAAAACTCGGTTGAGATCTAACCGCTGTTGAGAACACCAGGTTGCTGGATAGAGGAGATACCGGTTGTACTATGGGGTCTCCGGACCACACCTGACGGATTCACCGGGTATGCCCCATTCTTTATGGTGTATGGTGTTGAGGTTGTACTACCAACCGACATACAATATGACTCACCAAGAGTGACAATGTTCACAGAGACTGAGGCAAGAGAAGCCCGAGAAAATGATGTCGACTTGCTCGAGGAGGCAAGAGAGTTGGCCTTGTCTCAGTCCGCCGTATACCTGCAAAACCTCCGACGCTATCATAGCCGGAAGGTGCACCCTCGGGTGTTCCAGGAAGGAGATCTAGTGTTAAGGCTGATACAGCGCACTACCGGCATGCATAAGCTGTCACCTCCATGGAGGGACCCTTTGTTGTAAGCAAAGCACTACACAACGACTCTTATTATCTTGTAGATGCACAAGAGGCTAGAAAGGGTGTAATGGATAAAGCCAGAGAGGAAACTAAACGGCCATGGAAGGTAGCTCAACTTCGTCCCTTTTACACATAAAGGGCACATTGTATGTATCTCGATCTCCCATAATTGGTACGTCGGCACCTCGAGAGGATACTCGGGGACTGCCTTGCCCACTTGAGTGTTTTTCATCTTATTTGCATGTCGGCGCCCCGGGATGAACTCGGGGACTGCCTCGTTTTTATGCTTGTACTTTATATCAATTATCTACTTTTCATTTGTATGTCAGCATCCCGAGGAGGAACTCGGGGACTGCTTTGCATGGTGCTATATATATTTACCATATGTCGGATAAACTCTCGACGTCGTTTCAAAGTTAAAGTATTGTATGCCATCTGAAATAATCTTGTGCCTCAACTGACGAACGTCGAAATGGTAGTTAAGAGCAAAGAGTGTCAAATGTGGTGAACACGAAAACAAACTCGGGGACTCGGTCTGAAAGCAATTCAGCATATGTTGTTTTACTAACCCTGTTCTTAATTATGTTTGTTATGTAGGATAACTTTAAACCTAGACTCGGATATTTATAAGTACTGTGTGATATAACCGGGATTTTGTGACTCGACTGTCGAACGCCTGTATGGTAGACAATAACATAAATTGCCAAAGTATAGCAAACGTGAAAATAAACCCGTGGACTCGGTATAAAGTAATCCGACATAAGCATATACTTGTTCGAGTGAATAAAACTAGAGTAGCAGAATAACCTACTTAAGATCGTATATTACATATGCACCCGGCATTCCAAGGATTTAATGTTTTTGCGCGCGAGATGTTCAGGCAGCGGCATGAGAACAGCCGGGGGCAGTCGGAGTCGTCTCGGGAGCAGGAGTGGATGTCGGGTTCTCGACACTGTCAGCGCCACCTTGTTCGGATGAGGTCTTCTCAGCAGTATTGGTGAACTCGGTGTTGGCTCCACTCTCGCGGTGCTTGACACCGGCTCCCTCCGTCATATCGGCATCCTCACCATCGGCACCATCGATGAACATCTCGATCTCTACCTCCTTGTCTTCATCTTCATCCTCGTAGTCATGCTCGGAGTCGGAGTCGGAGAGGCTCCCGATGAAGTGTTGGGTGTCCACCCAATTGGCCAGTTTATAGGCAGTCTCTTGGCGCATCGCAACCTTGGAGACATTCGTGTACCATGGAGAGATGACGCGGAGGGTTTTGATCACCGACAAGTCGATGCTCTCGTACCAGCTTAGCACGTGCTTCATAGCTTGGTCGGCACCGGAACGGGCTGAGGAGGATTTCTAGGCACGAAGTCGGGCCCCGGTGCCCTGCAAAGCCTTGGATAACCCGGGAACCGACGGAGGAGCTGGGACACCTGGCCACAAGGCACCGTGTGCTCAGACAGCGGCACTGAGAAGCTCGGTGACGATGGTTTTTAGTGGAGTGATGTGGGCCTTCAGGGCAGCAATGTGATCCTCGACATCCTACGCATCAGGAAGGGGACCATCCTGGGATCTCTTCTCCCGAGCTGTTGCGACGGCAAGGGCCGCAGCATCGCTCGAGTGCTTGAAGTGTTGTTTAGAAAAATAAATTGTTACCGAGATAAGTTATAAGTCGGTGTATGGAGAGACGCGCCAAGTAAGAAGCGAAGCCGGGAGAACTTACTATCCATATCACGGTTAATGGAGGTGAGCTTCGTCAGCCATCCATCATTCTGTGACCGGAGGAGGGCCAAATCGGTTTTCTCCGCATCGGTGCGAGCCAAGGACTGATCGAGAGTATGATTCTGCTTCTTGCTGGCATCGACGAAGGCTTCTTCATGTCGTCTCGCTCAGCCTTGGCCTTCTCGAGTTTCGTGGTAAGTCGCGCAACCTTGGCCTGCGCCGTGTCAAGCGCAGACTTTTGGTCAACGCTTGCCTTACTCTCGGCCTCCTTCTCCTCGCGCATGCGCTCGGCGGATTTCGTCAACTGGCCGAACTCGGCGAGCAGCTTGTGGAAGATGTTGGTCCGTTTTTTGGTGCACTCCTGAAAAAAGGTGGATTCGACATTAGTCTCGGGGACTCGATGTCAGGAAAGTCGGAAGGTTGTGGATTCACGCTAAGTGATCTTTTACTCAGTGGAGTCTTGGACACTCAACCCGAATCTCGGCGACTCAGGATAATGGGTGCAAAGGACTTACATCTGATATCCGAGTAGCTTCTAGCACGGCAACCTGAAGTGTGTGCCTGGACTGAGCGGATCGACCAGGTCCAGCAGGATGTCAGTCTGCCGGGATGGTGGAGGAGCTCTAAGCAGTGTCGGCAGCGATCCAGTCTGCGTTGTACTGGTCCACTGAGCTTAAACCTTTTACGGCAGAGGCGATTAGTTGGGTCTGCTCCCAGGCGGCCTCGGGGACAGCTGTGTTAACAGAATCCAGCTAGGCCTGCAGAGCAGCAGTCCGAACATCAACTGGTGGAGGAGGTAAAACCGAGTGTTTACCCTGGAGCGAGTAGGTCTTGACCAGGGAGAACTCTTGTTTACGTGCTTCAGCTGGCCGGTAGGCTTTTCGACCACCGACTTGGTGGGCTGCTTCCCGGGTTGTCGCCGTTGCCCGGTGTCTTGCCCTTTCAATGATGGGGACCGCTGCGTCACTTGTCGTTGCTGCGGCGGTGGCACTGGTTGTTGCGGTTGGGGCTCTTGCTGTTGCTCGGGTTCTGGTGCAGGTTGTTGTGGTTCCTGCTCAGGGACGGACGGAGTCTCGGTGGACCTAGACTCGGCGCCCGCGATCTCGGTTCTAGCTCCGACTTCTAAGTCGGGTGCATTCTGCTTTCCGACCAGAGCGGCGTCCGTGGTACGGGGTTGGGTGTCCTCCGAGGTGTGCCACACCGGCGAGTTGTTGGTCCGAACTGGACTCGGGGTCTCGGATCTGGTGACCCAAGGTCGAGACCCAGCGGTCTGGGTAGCGTCAAGGGCGGCACTGCAAGAAGAAAGAAGGATTACCTCGGGAAAGAAATCATCTCGGATAGATAATGAGAGAAGCTAAAATACCAAGGGATTCACTTACCCGGTTGTAGTAGTCGGGGGGCCTTTCTTCTATCGAGGAAGCTTGCATGCCGGCCTCTTGTCAGTCTTCAATTTCTCGGCGGCAACGGCCGAGGTACCGACATTGGGCGCTTCGGTCCAAGAGCACTTGCGACTCTCGGCTCGTTTGGTGGAGGTGGTTGCTGCCGAAACTACTGGGAGCGAATTTGAGAGGACGAGCATCAATTACATCAAATATTTGGCAGTCGTCGTCATCACCCTCGTCAGAGTCAACACGGATGGGATCTTGGGCTCGAGGCTTACCCGTGGCAGGAGCACTGGCGAGGGGGGACAACACATGATCTTCGTCGTCCGGATCTTTCGTGGGATCAACGTCCGGGATAGGAAGGTTTTGCTGGAACACATTGTCGGCATGCTCCAGATCCTCTTCAAGTTGTCGGTCGAAAGTCTTTGAGAAAGAAATTGTTATGTGAAGAGTACAAGATGGGACCGGCATAGCGAGGGTGTCGGTTGAACATGCACTTACTTGATCCAGAGGGTACTTCCGGGAGTAGGGGCGCAACCCCCATGTCTAGTCCTCCGAGGTCATGTCGGTCTGAGCAATATCTCGGACGTGCCGATAGATGGCAGCCTTGTCCACCTGGAGGATACTGGTCCGGGTCGGGTCGTAGCGGCCACTCATGTGACATATCTTGTGACCTCGAGTCTGGAGCGGACAGACTCGGCGGCTGATGAAGGTCCTCAACAAGTCATCCGTTGTGAGATCCTCGTTGACGAGGTGGTAACTCGGCAAATCCTAGGGTTGTGCACCCCGGGTTGATTGATGGGGAGAGAGAGAGGTGTTGGTGATCACGACGGCTGACAAGCAAGGATTTACCCAGGTTCAGGCTCCCGGAGGATAACACCCTACTCCTGCTTGTCTGATTATTGATGCGAGTAGCGATTACAATGGCGATATTGCGATATCGCTAGGGTTTGTGGTGGTGGCTATGAGCGTGTCCTCTAGGATGGGCAACCCCCTGGCTTTATAGGTAGCCAGGTCTCGGGCGGTTGGTACAGATATGGCAGGTTACAAGACCTAACCGAGTTGGACTAGGATACGTGGTACCCGAGTGGGCCTTCTGTGGGCTTTTCCATGCTTGGCGCGGCCCAGGTAGCCTTACGGTGGGCTAGTCGAAAGGTAGCCCCACGTCAGTAGCCCCCGAGTGCTTGGTCGAAGCGCAGCGTCGGGCAAAGGACTTCCTCCTCCTGGACGCGCCATTGGATTGCTTGATCTTGAGCTTGAACTCGATTTCTTCATGTGAAGCTTGCTTCTATTCGGCCTGTTGGCTTACTTGTAGATCTGATTCGACTGCGGGAGCTTACTCGACTTTCTTCGTCACCTGAATAGACGTTTCGGGTTCCTTGACCAGCGCATTGTCTTCAGTTGTTTCAGCTTAGAAGCCTACCACTCGAATCTTGCACTCGAGTTATCTCGATGTCTAGTTGTTTGGAGTCGTTGGCTTGATGACGTCGCTGCTGACGTTTCCTTGCATGCCTCTGCGTCCGATGGGACGTGACATGGTAGGGCCCACTGGCAGCGCTGACCGCGGTCAGCAGTTGTCACGTTTCCGAACTGGGCGCGAAATTTTCGCGCACGATGATGACGCAGATCGATTCTCGTGCGTAGTGGAGGAAGTTGGCGGCGACGGTTGGCCTCTTTGCTTGACACGTGGACGGCGGGATGAAGATGCTCTGAACCGCTGCGCGACGGAGGGCTGAGATTGATTTTGCTGAGGCATAAGTACTGCGCCGCAGCGCGAGGGCATCGTCTTCTCCATTCGTCCGCGCCTCCTTTCCTCTGCCTTTTGCCATTCTCGCCCTCACCAGGGCTCTGTGCCATTTGTCCGCGCACCTTGTGCTGCCCCGCGAAGCCATGGGCAAGCCGAAGACTGCCGCTGGTTCCTCCGCTGCCGCCGACGAAGCCGGGCAGATGAAGAAGCCTGACGGCGACTGGCAAAGGTCGTCGGTGAAGAAGGCGGAGGTCGAACTCCTCCGTGCTCAAGGTCTTCTTCCTCCTGCTGATCAAGTCCAGGCACGCGCTCCTGGCAAAGAAGTTTACCCCACACCCCGGGATGGGGAACGCGTATGCTTCGTGGATTTCCTTCCGCGGGGCTTCGGGTTCCCCTTGCATGATTTTGTGCGCGGTCTCTTGTATGCCTATGGGGTTCAGATCCATGATTTGACCCTCAATGGCGTTCTGAGCATCGCGGGCTTTATTGTGCTTTGCGAGTGCTTTCTGGGTGTCGCGCCCCACTGGGCGCTGTGGAAGTCGCTCTTTCTCGTTCGCAAGAACGTCGGGAAGAGCGGGTTACCATTCCCCGTGGGCGGCTTCGGAATCCAAGTGCGCGGTGACACTGCGTACTTCCAGATGAAGAAGTCGGACTCCGTCCAGGGGTGGCGCAAGAAGTGGTTCTACGTCCAGTCGGTCCAGGACAGCCTGGCGGCATTCGACAGCGGGCGCGGGCTGCAAAAGACTCACGCCTGGTCGCACCCGCTGGCTGTGGAGGAGAAGGAAGCCGCGCGACCGCTGCTGGGCCTGCTACGCGACCTTACCAAGACCCTTGGGCGCGAGGCGGGTGGCGTCTTCTTGATGGCCACCTTCTTCCGTCTTCGGGTGCAACCGCTCAGTGCTAGGCCCCACCCGATGTGGGCCGTCGAGGGCGTCAGCACTAAGCCACTTGACGACGAGGAGGTGGAAGCCAAGGTGAGGTCCATCACCAACCTCCAAGTCGCGGATACCTGCAACGTCAAGTGCTCGGTTGCTGCTTACGGGGCATCGAACCCCGTTCCTGAGGTAAGTTCTTGACTTGTTCTCCTTGTGGTTCTGTTTCTTGATTTCTTGCTTCTTGATTCGACTTGCATCTACTTGCTTCAGGGTCGGTCCCTACTGATCAGCCTTCCTCCTCTCCCTGAAAACGGAGCCAACGACGAGTCGAAATTTGTCGAAGAGGAGGATGATGACGACGACGAGCTTCCGTCCGCTGTCTCCCCCAACGACGAAGTGGAGGATAATGATGACGATGAGGAACCCGCGTGGAAGAGGCAGAAGCGCCGGAGCGGCGGTGACTCTGCGACCGCTTCGTCGCCCGCACGGGGTGTGGAAGCTGATCCAGAGGAAGTCGTCGCGACGTTGTCGGGTGCGCGGTCTCCAGGTGGCTGGATCGAGCCCCTGGTTGTTCCCTCTATCAGCTCTGCGCCACCCCGCACTTTCGTGCGGCTGCCGTCTGTCTCCTTGGGGAGTGATGATGAACTCGAGACCACCAGGTTAGTACCTTGTTGACTTTGAGTTGTCTTTTGTAGTTCCAATCCTTTAGTTGGTCATTGTACTGTTTTGCTTCAGCCGTCGTTCCGGCGATGTCCACTCCCCTTGTCGTGAGGTGGAGCACACATATGCCCCTTCGACCGAGCTGGTGACCCGGGTGGCAGCCGAGGAGCGCCCGCAACCTGCTGTCGTCGCGTCTTCAAGTCGCGCTCCTCCGCCGCCTTCTGAAGATGTCGACCTCCTGGACCACGTAAGTCCCTTGTACTTGTGTTTGTAGTCTTGAATTTTCATCGGGTGCGCGATCAGCCCCCGAAGGTGTGGGTGACTAGTAAAGTCGCCCGCAACTTTATTAATTCCTTGCTCTTGTTTCAGCCCTACTACCGCCAACAACTTGATGCAGCCGCTGCTTACGTTCGCCTGGAAAAGGAGAGGGACCAGCTTCGCGCTTCCCTTGACCAGGTTGATAAGCGGGTTGCTGAGCTTGAGCTGAAAATTCGGAGTCAGGGTGAGCTTGAGAAGTCCCTCCACGAGTTTCAGGAGCGGGAGCGGATGCGGGTTGACCAAGAGAAGACTCAAGTCGACCGCCTTCTTTCCCTCGCCGGTGCTCTTGGGGGTAGGTTTCGGCTTGATGCCTACTGTGTTGTTGCCTTTTCCTTTGTCTGATGTTTGACTTTTTTGCACAGAGGCATGCGGTGGAGCTCCTGAGGAGGGCTCGTCGAGTGACACCGTCGACTTGGCGACGGCTGTCGGCTTCCTAGACCGTGTCTGCACGTACGCGTCTGATGCGCTGAAGAAGTCGACAGATGCGCTGAAGAAGTCGACGGGAGCCCTTACGACGGTGCACCGTAACATCTTCCCAAGCGACCCGCCGCCGACTGCCGTGGACGCCCTTGCTGCTCCGTTTGAGGATGACGCGACCACCCTCACCGACTTTACTCGGACGCAGACGGTACGCGGCTCCGAGCTCACCTTCCAGCTCCTCCTAGGCCACCAAATTCAGGGCGACTTCGAGAAGGTCGTCAGTGGCTTCCCCCGTAGGCCTAATGGCCGGACCGCGTCCTTAGGCGGAGTTAAGGTGCGGGCTGCACAGCTTGCTGTGACGCTTGTGTCTACCTTCGAGAGGGCGCTGGCCAAGGCGACTGGGGCGGCTGCTGCTCGGAAGAGTCGCTCGCAGTCGGAGTCTGTTGCCCAGGAGTAGTTGTAGGGGCTTAGCAGTCGCAGTGTCATGTACTGATAACTTTTGCTTTGTAATTACTGTCGATCGATATTTCGTCGGGTCTTCTGGCCTTTGATAATACTCTGGCTGAAATTGAATGTTTCTTCCCATCATATTTGTCTATGCCGATCAGTCGTATATTGGTATTGATTCTGCACGTTCATGACAGACTGACTTGCGCGGCGACACGTCTTCTGCTTCTGCGGCTGGACCAAGTGGTGAGGGATCTTCTTCAGGTGCTCGCCGTCACCAAGCTGCTCCGGCTCCTCCGCGAAGTGCGAACGACCAGCGCATAATCACTTATTTGAAGAATAAGGTGGTTGAGCTTGAGGCTACCTTGAAGAATAATGAGCTGCTCTTGCAGCGCTCCAGGTCGCATCCGACTGAGGGTTTTTCCCAACGCGAAGATTTTCTGATCGGGGAGATCGATCTCATCAGTCGGTAGCTTCAAGGTTGGTACCCTCTGCGGCTGCCTTTCCTTGTTGGACTTTGCTGGCTCTGACTTCTAGCTTGTGTATGCAGACGTGAACCCAGATTGGGAGGCTGAGAGGGACCGCGTTGAAGAGCGTGTTACCCGGGAGGCGTCTGGCGACTCTCACGAAGCTCGCCAATTCTGGGTGAACAAGTCGCGAGGGCGCATTCTTGCTCGCATGCTCGACCGGACTTGGCGTGCGGCTTTCCTCTTGGAGAATTGCCGGAAGACCCTGTGGCACATCCACCGCGTCTACTTCCCGCACAATGGGCAGCCGCATGGGCTGGCCACCTTGCTCGAGAGGTTCCGTGACGGCGATGCTCTGAAGGAGATTGTCCACGCTCAGCTTGTCGTCGGGGCGAATGCGGCTCTGGCGTACGTTCGTGTAACACCCCGGCCCACCCCTGGACCGAGCCTATCACGCCTGGCAGCTCTCTAGGATCTCTAGACTGGCCCCGTAGATCAACACTAGTCTTTTCTGCGCACTTTGTCCTCACTTGTGCGCACCCGGGAAGGACTTCCCGGTCGGTCACCCATCCTTGGAGTACTCCAGGCCAAGCACGCTTAACCTCGGAGTTCTTTCCAGATGAGCTTCCGGAAAAGAAGTTGCAACTTGTTGATATGAGTATTCTATCAATCCTATTAAGCCCTGAGCCAGGATCTCACATCTGAGCCAGGATTCTCACATCCTTCCCCCCTTAGAAGACCGACGCCCTCGTCGGTCAGCCCCCAGTCCAGGAACTCCCCCCCTTGGCACCCGTCCATGCGTCCAGTGCCGGCACATATCACATGTCCGCCCACTGACCCGCACACGCCCGAGTAACCGCGAGGGTCGGCTCTGATACCAATTGTAACACCCCGGCCCACCCCTGGACCGAGCCTATCACGCCTGGCAGCTCTCTAGGATCTCTAGACTGGCCCCGTAGATCAACACTAGTCTTTTCTGCGCACTTTGTCCTCACTTGTGCGCACCCGGGAAGGACTTCCCGGTCGGTCACCCATCCTTGGAGTACTCCAGGCCAAGCACGCTTAACCTCGGAGTTCTTTCCAGATGAGCTTCCGGAAAAGAAGTTGCAACTTGTTGATATGAGTATTCTATCAATCCTATTAAGCCCTGAGCCAGGATCTCACATCTGAGCCAGGATTCTCACAGTTCGGCTGCATCGGCCCAACCTTCCGTTGGAGAGGCTGATGGGTGGATTGCCTGGCGATGCCGAGTACGCCGATACCCTGGCGGCTGCGCGCCAGATGATTGAGCAGGTGCAGAAGCACAGCGAGCGTCTTGTAGGCCCACTCGGGGCGCCGAAGGCCGAGCCTGCAGAATAAGAGTAGTTTTCTTCTGCTGTATAGGGTTAGCTAATGTGGCGACTATGCCAATGTAAATGACAGTATATGAAAAAGAATTCTCGAGCAACGAGTGAAATTGTTTTCATTACTGTGCGAGTATTTGCTTCTGTTTTGACTTGTGTGGCTAGCCCCCGAGTACCTTGGGTGACGGCCTAAGCCTGCGTTGTGAACCTGTGTGGCGAAGCCCCCGAGTGAGTCGAGTGGCATCCTAGGATTCTTTCAAGTTAGACCTGTGTACCACGGCTACCGATTGTATCGGGTGGCGATTTAGGGTTTTGGACTTGACCTGTATGGCGCAGCCCCGGAGTAGCTCGGGTGGCGGCCTAGGATTTCTTCAGTGAAGCCTGTATGGCGCAGCCCCGAGTAATTCGAGTGGCGGCCTAGGAGTTTTCAAGTGTGACCTGTGAGGTGCAGCCTCGAGTATTTCGGGTGGCGACCTAGGATTTTGGACTTGACCTGTGCGGCGCACCTCCCGAGTAAGTCGGGTAGGGGCCTAGGATTTTTGAGTTGTGCCTGTTTGGCGCAGCCCCCGAGTGGTTCGAGTGGCGGCCTAGGCTTTTCAAGTGTGACCTCTGAGGTGCAGCCCCCGAGTGCGTCGGGTGGCGACCTAGGATTTTGGACTTGACCTGTGCGGCGCATCTCCCGAGTAAGTCGGGTAGAGGCCTAGGATTTTTGAGTTGTGCCTGTTTGGCGCAGCCCCCGAGTTGTTCGAGTGGCGGCCTAGACTTTTTATTTCAACATGTGTGGCGCATCTCCCGAGTAAGTCGGATAGAGGCCTAAGATTTTTGAGTAGTGCCTGTTTTGGCGCAGCCCCCGAGTGGTTCGAGTGACGGCCTAGACTTTTATTTCAACCTGTGTGGCGCAGCCCCCGAGTGAATCGAGTGGCGGCCTAGGATTTTTTGTTTGTCTTGACTGAGAAGGTAGAGTGAACAGCATTTTCTTCAAATCATTTTATTGATTGCTGCGAACAGGCCGCCTCATTAAAACCCTTCCAGTCCCCTCAGGTACCCTGGTAAGGGAAAGAGTGCGTCTGAAACCTGCCGCTTTGACATGCTATCCTTGTTACAATGGTTGATTCAACTAAGCATAGAACCGCCGGAGTTGTGCAATGTTCCACGGGTTGCTGTAGGCTGCTCCTGTCTTCGAGTCCTTCAAGCGATATGCTCCGTTGCCAATCGCCTCTGTGACGATGTACGGACCCTCCCATGGGGAGGCGAGCTTGTGCACTTTTTTCTGTTTGAGGCGAAGGACCAGGTCACCTGCGACGAAAGCTCTTGGTCGCAATCTTCGTCCGTGATAGTTGCGCAGGTCTTGCTGGTATACGGCTGATCGCGCCAGAGCAATGTCGCGTGCTTCGTCCAATATGTCCATGCTGTCTTCGAGTGCCTCTTCTGCATCTGACTCGTCGTAGGCGACCACCCGTGGTGCGTCAAACTTGATGTCGCAGGGTAGGACTGCTTCTGCACCGTACACCATGAAGAATGGAGTGTACTGGGTGGATCTGTTGGGCGTGGTCCGCAGACTCCAGAGGACTGACGGTAGTTCTTCGACCCATGCGCCCGCTGCGCGCCTGAGTGGCACACGCAGTCGCTTCTTGATGCCGCTGCAGACTAAACCGTTGGCCTTCTCCACTTGCCCATTGGATTGCGGGTGTGAGATGGATGCATAGCTGAGTTTGATACCTTGCTCTGAGCAGAAGTCCTTGAATTCTTCGGCTGTGAAGTTCGAGCCGTTGTCTGTGATGATCCCGTTCGGCACTCCGAACCTGAAGATGATGGACCTGATGAAGTTGACCGATGTTGATGTAGTCGAATTTGTGATGGGTGCGGCTTCAATCCACTTAGTGAACTTGTCGACTGCAGCCAGGAGGTGAGTATACCCTCCGGGTGATGATTTCTTCAGCGGGCCCACCATGTCTAGCCCCCATTGGGCGAAGGGCCAGGCTAGCGGTATTGTCTTGAACTCTGATGCTGGCGCGTGTGGCTTGTTGGCAAACTCTTGGCATCCTATGCATTTCCTTACTAGATCTTCGGCGTCCTGCATGGCTGTTAACCAGTAGAACCCGGCTCGTAGTGCTTTGGCCACCAGTGCTCGACTGCTGGCATGATGCCCGCAGATACCCGCGTGGATGTCGAGTAGGATGGCTTGGCCGTCGTCTGGGTCTATGCACCTCTGCAGGATTCCCGAGATACTTCTCTTGTAGAGCTCCCTGTTGATGACGGTGAAACTTTTGGAGCGCCTGATGATGCGCTTTGCTTCGACTGGGTCCGCTGGCAGCTTCTGATGCAGTATGTACGCCAGGTATGGTCCTGTCCATGTGGCTTCGACTAGCATGACTTCCATGGGGACCTTTTCTTGGCTTTGCGGGTTTGCATCGCCTTTTGCTTTTGTTGCGGTGCTTGCTGCGGCTTGAGTCTTGATAGATCTCTGCGTGATGCACTCGAGGAAGACGCCGGGTGGAACTGGAACTCTGTCTGATCCCATGTTAGCGAGGACGTCGGCTTCTTCGTTGCTGTCACGGCCGACGTGCCTTAACTCGCAGCCCTCGAAGTTGCCTTCCATCTGGTTGTACAGGTCTCGATAGGCGATCATGTTGTCGGCGATGGCGTCGCAGGACTTCATGGTTTGCTGTACCACCAGGTAGGAGTCGCCGTATATCATGAGGTGCGTGGCGGCGCAGTTCTTGGCCATCTTCATGCCGTGGATCAGGGCCTCGTACTCGGCTTCGTTGTTGGATGGCGTCGGAAAGTCCATCTGTAGGACATACTTCAGCTTGTCACCCTTGGGGGGAGATGATCACAAATCCTGCCCCGGCTGACTTGAACTTCTTGGAGCCATCGAAGTACATTGTCCAAGCGTTAGAAAAGTCGGGGACATTTGGTAGCTGAGCTTCTATCCACTCGGTGGTGAATTCTGGGAGGACATGGGCCTTGATGGACTTCGGGTGAGCATACTTCAGCCCCCATGGTCCTAGTTCGACGACCCACTTGGCGACTCGTCCTGTCACGCGTTGGTTTGTGAGAATGTCTGCTAGTCCAGAGGAGCTTACCACCGTGATCGGGTGCTCGGAGAAGTAGTGGACGACCTTCCTGGAGGTCATGAAAACTCCATACGCCAGCTTCTGGTAGTGCGGGTAGTTCTGCTTGGACAGGGTGAGGACTTCGCTGAGGTAGTAGACGGGCCTTTGCACCGGGTGACTGTGCCCTTCTTCTTCCCGCTCGACTACGAGTACCGTGCTCACCACCATGTTTGTTGCTGAGACGTATAAGTATAGCGGCTCGTTTTCCAGCGGTGCCACTAGGACTGGGGAGGTTGTCAGGGTTTTCTTGAGATGGTCGAACGCATCCTGCGCCTCCTGTGTCCACTCGAACTTGTCCGTCTTCTTCATCAGTTGGTAGAAAGGTAAAGCTTTCTCTCCCAACTTACTAATGAACCGGCTGAGAGCTGCGACTCGGCCGGCTAATCGCTGCACCTCACGGAGTTTGGTTGGTGCTGGCATTGTGAGAATGTTCTGCACCTTTTCGGGGTTCGCTTTGATTCCTCTTGCAAATACGAGGTACCCTAGTAGCTCTCCGGCTGGCACGCCGAATACGCACTACTCTGGGTTGAGCTTGATTTGGTACACATCGAGTGCAGCGAAGACCTTGCGGAGGTCGTCGACTAAGGTATCTTCCTTTCGGGTCGTGACGACGATGTCATCGACGTAGACTTGGATGATCTGCCCGATGAGCCCTTTGAGGCACGCTTGCATTGTCCGGTGGTACGTGGCACCCGCGTTCTTTAACCCGAACGGCATCGTCTGGTAGCAAAAGACGCCGTCGGGTGTGATGAAGACTGTTTTCTCTTCGTCCTCGACTTTCAGCCTGATCTGCTGGTAACCTGAGTAGGCATCCAGGAAGGACAGGCGCTCGCAGCCTGCTGTCGAGTCGATGATCTGGTCTATCCGCGGGAGCGGGAAGTGATCCTTGGGGCATCACTTGTTGACTGCGGTGAAGTCAACGCACATGCGTAGTTTTTTCGTCTTCTTTTTCTCCACTAGGACCGGGTTGGCGACCTAGTCCGAGTCCTTGATCTCTCGGATGAACTTGGCGTGCAGTAGTCTGTCGACTTCCATGGTGATCGCGTCTCGCTTGGGTCCTGAGAAGCGTCGCATGGATTGTTTGACTGGTCTTGCGTCCTTGTGGACCTTTAGAGAGTGCTCGGCGAGTTCCCTGGGTATCCCTGGCATGTCAGAAGGTTGCCATCCAAAGATCTTCCAGTTCTCACGTAGGAACTCGACGAGCGCGCTTTCCTATACGGGGGGTCAGACTTGACGAAACCTTGACCGTCTTTCTGCTGTCAGTCGGATGGACTTGGTGAGTGACGGTGTCGTCGTTCGTGTTGAATGATGCGTCCTTAGCTGGCTTCTTGCGAGATGGAAAGATGGTCTTGTCGTTGTCGGCTAATATGGCCTTGAAGTGCTCCTCGACCCCGAAGAACTCAGAAATCTTGGCGAACTCGCGATCACAGCTGTTGGAGAGCCCGAAGTCGCCGCATACGGTGATTACTCCTTTCGGTCCGGGCAACTTGACCATCAGGTAGGCGTAGTGGGGCACTGCCATGAACCTGGCAAAAGTTGGGCGTCCGAGTATGGCGTGGTATTGCGACTTCCAGTCGACGACTTTGAAATCGATCGACTCCTTCCTGAAGTGCTCGAGTGTGTCGAGGATGACGTCGAGCGTGATTGTTCCCATGGGCGTGATTGCTTGCCCTGGTACTATGCCGTGGAAAGTGGTTTCCGATTCCGGCAATTTCTCTGTCGACCTGTTCATTCTTCTCAGGGTGTCGGCGAATATGATGTTGATGCCGCTGCCTCCGTCCATGAACACCTTCTTCAAGATGTAGTCGCCGATCAGGGCCTCAATCACGAGTGCGGCGTGTCCGGGTTGGGTTACCTCGGATGGGTGATCTGCCCTGAAAAACGTGATGGGTGTCTCTGACCCGCGCAGGTAGTCTGGTACTGCGCGGGCTGTTGATGGCCTGAAGTACTTGGCGGGTGATGAGCTTTTGGCGCCAGTTTGACGGGGGTCCCTTCTGGATCATGTTCAGCTGCCCCCGTGCGGGTGGATACGTGTCGGTCGCTGCCGACTGACCTTGTTGCTGTTGCTGTTGTTGCCGCTGGGGGAATGCTCCGGTCGCCTGCACCTGGTTGTTGTTTGCGGGTGCCGCCTGAATGGTTAGCTGCGGAGCTGCCTGTATTGCTTGCACTGGAGCGATGATTTGCTGCATGGCTTGGTATATCTTCCGTGCTTTGCGACAATCCTTCAGCAGATGGCTGGAACCCCACTTGCTTGTCTGCGGGTTGCGGAACGAGTGATGCTTACAAGGTTGCATCAGCTCCTCTGCCGGGGTTAGCGGGCGCTTCCACTCGTGTTTCTGGCCTCCGTCATTGTGGCTAATGCTACTGCTGCCACGGTTGTACTGACTCGAGCTGGACTGTCGACCTTGATCGTACTGTCGACTGTTGTCGCGTTTGTCATCGCGGGGGGTTTCATATCCCGCCGCTACTAGCTCGATTGTGTCGTGGGTGTAACGTGGCTTCTTCTTTTGACGTGCCTCACGCCAGTTGCTTGTTTCGACCTCTTTCTTGGGGGAAGTATCGCGGACGTAGTCCTCTCCTTCGGCCCACTGGTTGGCTGTCTTCATGAGCTCTATTGTGGTTTTCGGCTGGAGCCTACCAAATTCCTCGCGGAGGTCGCGGCGTGCAACGCCGTGCATGAAGGCGTCCATCACCCGGTCTTCTGAGACGGGTTACATGGTGTTGCGGAGGAGTGTCCACCGCTGGATGTAGGAGCGGAGCGACTCATCCTTTCCTTGCTTGCAGGCATGCAACTCGATGTAGTTCGTTGGCCTTGCGAATGTTCCCGAGAAACTTTTTATAAAATTATCCTGGAATTCTTCCCATGTTCGGAAAGAGTCCTTGGGTTAGCTTGTGAGCCACCCGCGCGCCGAATCCGTCAGCATAAGCTGGATGTACTGCATTGCCGTAGTCGACGTCCCGCCTTGCCAGGTGCAGGCGATGAGGTAGTCCTCGAGCCACAGTCGTGGATCTTGCTTCCCGTCGTACTTTGGGGTGCCTGCTGTCAGCTTGAAGCCCTTAGGCATGCGGGTGTCGCAGATGTTGAAGCTGAAGCATGCAGCCCCACATGGCTCGAAGTCACGGTCGGCCTGGTCGTCTAGGTTCGCAGCTCCAGCCGAACGTTCTTTGCGGTTGCGGTCCACCGTCTTCTGCGTGAGGACGTCGCGAAGGTCCTTGATTGGTTGTCGCTGTGCTGCTGGGACCTCCGAGGTTGCTGGCTCGCGCGCTCGGTTGCTTGGTAGCTTGGCTGCTAGAGCCTCTTCGATCGCCTTAATGGAGGCGATTTGCTGTCTGTGGAGCAGGGAACGCGCGTCCCCCTCCGGTGGTTGCGTGAGCCGGAGGTATGTCTCGACTGAGATCAGGGCGGCGTTCGCCGTCTTTGGGACGGGTATCCCGTCCTCATCCTCGGTGACGAAGGACGACTCGAGGTTGCGGGTGACCCTGGTTCGGTCGGCGTCTGTCAGGAGGGGAACGCGGGCTCTGTTTCGCCGTGCTCCTTGGTTAACTTCCGTGGAGGGGGTAAAGGAGAGGGCAGCTCGCCTGGCACTCGATGCATCTGCGTCCCTCTTGCGCCGGAGTAACTCGGCTTTTTCGGCGCGGAGTCGTTCGCCTTCCTTGCATAGCAAGTACTGGACCGCCAGGTGATCCTCTCTAGGTGCGTCGGGTGGAGGGAACGTGCCCTCGTCGACATGCTTCATGGCTTGGATTCCCATGTCCCGTGTGATGACGAGTTTAGTCTGGTCCGGCATGATCACCTCTAGTGGGTATGCGGGTTCTTCGTTATCCTCGGGTGGCGCTGTGCCCGCCATGAAGCATTGCTTGGGGTAGACTTGGGTCGGTGTGTTTGTGCTGCCACTGCTGCTTCCGTCGTCCGAGCCTTGCTCGGGATCGAAAATTGCTGCAACGTGGCGCGTGTCGCAATCGTTGTTGCGCCTTCTTGCGATTGTCCATGTGCTCGGAAGTTTCGCTGCCGCCAGAGCGAGCGCGATTGGCTTGGGGTAGACTTGGCAGCCCCACGAAGACGAAGACGCGCGCGACGTGGCTGTCGGCCGCAAGCCCTTGGTCGTCCTCGCGGGTGCAGTAGTTGAGGTAGATCTTGATTTGACCGACCGTGCGATCGAGATTGGTGTAGTAGACTCGATCCGCGCGGCCGTTGCTGAGGTTGTCGATGCAGTCGACGCAGATGCGATCTTCCCGGGCGCAACATGAGCGATCTTTGCGGGTGCGACGGATGCGACCTTTGCGGGTGCGGCAGATGCGATCTTCGCGGGCGCGGTAGGTGCGACTTTCGCGGGTGCGGCATATGCGATCTTCGCAGGTGCGACAGATGCGATCTTCGCGGGTCTTGATGAGGGCGGCGGTACATTCGCCGATGCGGGTGCTGCCACGCGTAGCGCGGTTGCCGCGGACCTGAGTATTCCACGACTGTCGGCAAAGCAGCATACGGAGCCGAAGGTGATGTGTTTACCTCTGTCCAGATCCGCGTACACCGAGCGGCGAGCCGGAGGGTGGAGGACGTACTCGAAAGAGCCGAAGCGGATCGACTCCCTGGCGACGCGGACGTCAGTCTTCATTGCGGATGGAGCCGGAGCGACCATGATTCCAACACTTTTTTGCCTTCCCACAGACGGCGCCAATTGACGAGGTGGTAACTCGGCAAATCTTAGGGTTGTGCACCCCGGGTTGATTGATGGGGAGAGAGAGAGGTGTTGGTGATCACGACGGCTGACAAGCAAGGATTTACCCAGGTTCAGGCTCCCGGAGGATAACACCCTACTCCTTCTTGTCTGATTATTGATGCGAGTAGCGATTACAATGGCGAGATTGCGATCTCGCTAGGGTTTGTGGTGGTGGCTATGAGCGTGTCCTCTAGGACGGGCAACCCCCCTGGCTTTATAGGTAGCCAGGTCTCGGGCGGTTGGTACAGATATGGCAGGTTACAAGACCTAACCGAGTTGGAATAGGATACGTGGTACCCCGAGTGGGCCTTCTGTGGGCTTTTCCATGCTTGGCGCGGCCCAGGTAGCCTTACGGTGGGCTAGTCGAAAGGTAGCCCCATGTCACTCGTTGAGTGTGAGGAGATAGGCGTGGATCTCGTTGATCTCCTTGTCCTTCACCTTCGGAGCAAAGCCCCAGTTGCTTAAGTCGGTGGGGGGAGCCAGGTTGAACTCGGGCAGATTAATGTAGTCAGGAGCCTCGGTCCCCACAACATGCTCGGTCTGCTCCGAGTTCCTAACATAGAAGAAACTCCGCTGCCAGTTTCGGCAGGACTCCAAACCCCGGATCTTGGGGAATTCGGAGCCTGTTGAGGAACGATGGTGGCGGCACCGCAGGCAGTCAACTCTTTATCCTCAGCACCCAGGTTGGGAATGCTCTGTCTTCGGAGTTGGTAGTATTTGGACCAGAGGTTGACCACGAGCCTGAGACAGAGGTATCCCTCCGAGAAAGAGACAGAGGCGGATAGGATGGTGATGGCATTTACAGGAAGATGATGGGGTTGGAGGCCGAAACGTTCAACGAACGACCGGAAGAAAGGGCTCGCCGGGAGGCTGAACCCGCGCTCAAAGTGGGTGACGAACACCACGCGCTCACCGGGTTGAACGGTAGGTTCTAGTTTACCCGAGGGGAGTCGGCAAATTACCTCGGGCAGAATGCGTCTGCTCCGATGTAGCCAGTCGATATCGCTCTGGGTCGCCTCGGAACCTTCCCAGCCACCTCGAGCGCTTTCGTTGCTCATGTCGGCAGCCTCTGAGGTCATGTCGGGATGGACCTGCAACAGAAGCAGTCGGTTACTTGGATTCCAGAGGAGGAAACTAGACTTATCGAACAAGAATAGTATGTCAGATAAGGGGATATATCGGCTAGGCCGGGTATGTCGGCAGGAAACAAGAATCCTTAACCAGCTAGTACAAATGAATAGTGCGAGCTGATTTAATAAAGGGAAAAAGGACTTAAAATTGGAATCACAAGGGTTCAAGGCAGGCGAAGAATCACATGGTTTGGGAATTTTGCCACTGGAATAGTGCGACCAACTCCAACACAAGAACAACTATCGCTACCAAGGCATCTTAAATCTTGATCTACGACGCGGTTGGCGTTAACCCTAACGGTGTTCGTGATGAACAAGGAAGAACAGCGGCGGCCGGAACCGCAGATCAATCCGTCCATGGAGGAGAAAAGACTCATCGAAAGGAAGGGAAGTGCAGCACGAGAAGCTCGTGTCCCAATGGCGGTAGATCTTGTGGCATACTTATATTGAGAGGAAAGGCAGGAGTAGGGGTCTTACCTCCTCATGAGGGCCCCGAACCTGGGTACATCGTGTGTGTTCGTGGTTCTTCATGGATTTGCTCTCGGTTCGGAGGTGTTCTTAAGTGTTCTTGCGGTTCTTGTGCCGGACTTAGCCATTTCTCTCTTATCTCTTGATTCATCACGTGTGAGCTTATCAACTCGCTAGCCCTCCCCGGATCCACCAGTGTCCATCGGCCCCACACATTAGCCATCCTATGGCATCAGCCGTGATACCACCACGACAACACTAAACCTGGGAATTTGGACTAATATGAAAAAACAAATTAACAACCGACCACCTCATTGTGTCAGCTGCCTGGGAAAAGGGGAGTAAGGAGGAGCGTCGTGGCCAGACTTGATGTATCTTCCTTGTCCGTGATCGGCACTGACGAGCTGTACTATCTGCCTCCTCCTCTCTTCTTCTTTTGGAGACCGGAATCGCGAAGCGATAGCGGCAAATAGGAGAAAACTTTGCCTCGCAGCCATCCGAAGCGCGGAGCGGTACCATGTCAATGGGAGTGGCATGTTCCTCCCGCTCCTGCCCTGACGCCTCCTGCTATGTCTCTGGATCCCTCCCTGGCCTCCTGCCGGTCGCGATGCCGTTTGCGCCGAGCTGCACGTCCCACGGACTTCACAGCCTGCGCGTATCCTCCGTCTCGGCCTCCATCGCCGCATCGTCACAGGCGCACGCAGTAGCCAATAAGCCGGACAGCCTTTGCACGTTCAACTCCATGTGTGATGCTTGTAACATATCGTCCACAGAGCGGTGGACGACATGCACCCGTCCTGCAACCAACCACCGTTAACGCCGGCTTCGTACTCCTCCTCGTTGTGATCAATGGAGTCCTCTATTGTCGCCCTTGCCTGCTCCGGCAGCCGTGGCCGTGGCGGCTGCGGAATCATGCAGATTGCTCGCTAGAGGGATGATGTTACGCTTGGGGACACCGAGGGGGGGGTTAACACTATATCATCCTTTTATCATTGATATAGGGTCGGAGAGGACTGATTTAGTGTGCTCCCGATATTTTTATCCGTGATGCCTTATATGCGATAATTGTTTGGCCATAAAAAAGACCCAAAACTGTATATCAGTCGAAAATTTTGGGCAGAGGTTTCACCATGTAAGATGTTTTAGTAATTTTTCATATTCATACGTTATATGGTTATTTTAATATACTTTTTACAACATTTATAATATACATGTGCACTCATTTCAGTGTGAACCTAAATAATATGTGTTACTTCTAAAACATCTGATATTGTGGAACGAAGTCGAGGATAAGGTAAACGGTAGTATCTGCTGGACATACTGTTTAGGCGACATGCCAACGCATTTCTTCACCACTTCTCCCTTGATCGTTGTCAGTGCTTGTGGACTTGTGCTGCGAGTGACTTCGAAGACTTTGCAGTTGTAGCATTATTGTAGCACGTAACTTTAGACTATATCAACCCACATGGTCTCTCTTGCTATCTGCTTTTGTGATGATCAGCTACAGACCAAGGGGGCAAAGTCTTTGTTTCATTAGATTTCCCTGCAAGCTGGGCTACGCGCATGCTTTGTTGACTTGAGGAGTCCATCAGGTCGCCATGCGCTTATCTACGCTGTAGTCCAGATTCTCCTTTATCCGTGGAGTAAAATAGATGAATGTTTAGAGGACTATATGCATCATCGGTTCGTCACAACTGTCATTGTTCAGGAACACAGAAATAACGGTGTGCAAAGAATCTATACTGAGGTTAAATAAGAGCCTGTTTCTCTAAAGAAAAAGGGAAGATCTTTGGGACAAGACAGGACAACTGGGCAGAGCAGTCTACTCTAAACTCTGAACCCGTGAAGAGCAGTCACGCCGAGAAGATGTTCGAAGCCTGAAAAGTTCGGTTTCGATGCTGATGAATGTCTACGTACCTGTTTATAACGCTGAACAATTACCCGCTAGTTACCCCGAAGCCTGATAAGTTGTAGGAAGTAGTACTAGTTTTTGTTCCACGAAATTCATCCAGAAACCTTTAACTTGACGGTGCCTAATTGGGCGTACTAGTTGCCAGTTGAAGTGACAACAGATGATCCGAATCGAACAATGGATTTGCCGATCGAGACATCCATGTGTACACATGCGTGAAAAATGGAAACACTATCGGTTTATCTCCGAGCTAAGAAACTGGGCGTGCTATATATGCACGATCTAATCGCATGCCGGCTAGTATTTAGCAGTAACTCGTGTGTTCAGTTTTTCGGTGGAATTGCGCCCGTCTGGTCGATTCGGCCGGACGGGAGACTATCACGCGCTAATTAATCATGTTTAGCATTAACTAATCTAGTTTAGGATTAATTAATTAAATTTAATATTAATTAATTAAGATAAGAATAATTAATCAATATTAGCAATAATTAATCCACTTTAAAAAATAATTAATCGAGTTTAGAATAATTCCATTCTCACTCCATTTCATTCTCATCCCACTCCAAAACTGAACAAGAATGGAACGGTTCCATGATATTTTTTTATCCAAACCGAACACATGAATGGAACGGATCCATTCCATTCCACTCACACGGCCTAAGACTTCTTATTTCGTCCATTATAAAAAGACATAATCACACACGCCACCCGCGAGAGTCAAATGGATGGTGAATGGAGACTTTAAGCAAATTCTTAGAGCTACCGACAAAAATAGCGCACTTTTTCAACCGCTGATGCATCACCCGATTCGGTGACACGCTTCAAGCTTCAAACTTGCGAGCTCAATGAAATCCCTCTCCAAAAACGGAGGTTCAGATGGAGTAATGGAATGCAAAACGCCAACTTAAGAAAACTTGATGGTGTTTTTTGCAACCATGAATGCGACATTGCTTTTACTGACCACATCATCCATGCTCTTTCCTCTTCACTATCCGATCATTGCCCGTTACTTCCCGCTAGTGCTCGGGGACCCAAAAAACCGCGTTCGTTCAAATTTGAAAACTATTGGGTCAAGCTACCGGTTTTGACGATGTGGTGGCTTCCTCTTGGGTCGAACCCATAGCCCACACCGAGTCGTGCCATGCGCTCTTCCACAACCTCGCTCGCGTAGCAAAGTGCCTTCATCATTGGGGGTGCTCCTTCTCCACCAATGCCAAGCTCCAACTCTACATGGCCCTCGAGGTCATCCTTAGACTTGACGAGGCGCAAGATTTTCGCCACCTTTCTCCGAAGGAGAGTGATATTCGGAAAAGGCTAAAGCGACGGGTTATTGGCTTGGCGGCACTTGAACGCTCTCGCAAATGACAATGCTCTAACATTCGAATTTTGAAAGAAGGGGATGCCAACACGAAGTATTTGCCCATGAAGATCAAGGGCACCGTCGAAAAAACTTCATCCTTAGACTTAAATCGGGGCCGGGTTGGGTAACCAAACACGAGGACATGGAGCGCACCGTGCCTCTCACTTCACTTCGACCATGAGAAAAAGGCCCAGCCGGACGAGAGACTTTAATTGGAACAACATCAACCTCCCATTTCCTAGAGAGCAGTCAAGTGACCTGGCAGAAGCAGACTTGTGGCTCTCTCAAGCTGCGAGTCAAAATATGTGGATGCTGTCACGGCTGCTTGTCAGGAGATCTGGCTGGCTGGGTTGCTGGCAAGTGGTGCTCAATATCGACAACAAGTCGCCAATCGCGCTCACTAAGAATCCCGTCTTCCACGAGCGCTCCAAGCGAGGCACACCGAGTTGAAGTACCACTTCATTTGAAACTGTGTGGTGGTGAAAAAGATCGAGCTAGAGTTTGTGCCCTCCGAACGCCAACTCATCGACATGCTGACCAAGCCACTAGAAAATATCTGTCTCGCGGAGTTGCGCTCAAGCAAGTAAGTGTCCCGAGTAGAGAGAGTTCGTCCGACTCCGGAGTCTGTTCCGAGTCTAGGCAGTCGGGCGTTGAGTTCGTCTAGTGAGTCGGTAGGCAGGATTTCTGAGGGATTTTGTCCTATAACCAGTGCGCTATAGTGGTGCGTAAGCACTAGTACAAAGTAGTTAGGGCATCTCCAGTCGTTGCGCCCCCCAGGGCCTAAAACGCTGGATTTTTGCGCCTGCCGCAGCGCGAAACGGCGTGAATCCGGAACCCGGGAGCGTGTTTACCAGCCGCGAACCCAGGCCGCCGCCCCGGACGGCGCGTTTTCGGCTATCTTTTGGCATTTTGGCATACAAATTCACACGTTTAACCATTTTGGCATACAAATTCACACGTTTAACCATACAAATTCGCACACAAATAAATAATTCAACAATGAATAAAAAATAAACAAATAGTACTAGACATCGGTGGCATTGCCATTGCCCTTGAGCGCCCACAAGTATTGTACCAGATCATCTTGTAGAGCTTGATGTGTTGTTGTGTCTCGAATCTCCTGACGCGTGGTGAGGAAATCTGTCCATGGTGTCGGCGCCTGGTGATCAACATCTGCAAGAGGACCCTGACGGTAGTATGGTATCCTTACCTCAAGCACCGGGTCATCCCGCTCACTCTCAATGATCATGTTATGCAAGATCACAGAACACTGCATTACCTACCATATGTTGGAATTCGACCTAGTCATAGCTGGGTACCGGACAACGGCAAATCGAGACTGCAGCGCACCAAATGCTCGCTCGACATCCTTCGTGCAAGCCTCGGCACTTTGAAAACCAAGCTTTCGCGCTTCATGGCACAGGCTTGGAGATGGTCTTCACAAATGTTGCTCAAATGTCGCTTGACAAGCTCGGCAAAGACATCCGAGCACTGCAACACATTGATGTCGTTGTGAGTTCCAGGCATACCAAAGAATGAATGCCAGATCCATAGATCATATGAAGCCACGGCCTCGAGAATCACCGAGCACTCTCCTTCCTTGCCCATGTACATCTTCTGCCAGTCAAATGGACAGCTCTTTCATGCCCAATGCATGCAGTCGATACTACCAAGCATCCTAGGATAGCCTCTTGCTGCATTCTCTGCAAGAAGGCGAGCAGTGTCTTGCGCATTGGGTGATCGCAAGTACCTTGGGCCAAAGACTGCAACCACTGCCCGGAAGAACCTGTTCAAGCACTCAATGGCCGTGGACTCGCTCATGCGCGGATAGTCATCAGGTGCATCTGCAGGAGCACCGTATGCAAGCAACCTCATGGCCATCGTGCACTTCTGAATAGAGGTAAACCCTACCATGCCAGTGTAGTCCCTCTTCAATTTGAAGTAGGTGTCGAACTCTCGTATTTCTTGCATGATCTTGAGGAAGAGCTTGTGGTTCATCCTGAAACGGCATCGGAACACCTTCACATCCTGGGTGGGATCATCGGCGAAGTAGTCGGAGTAGAGGATGCAGTACCCCTTGTACCGCTGCCTCGGCTTGCTCTTGCGGCGACCCATTGTTGATCCAACACGCCACGGCCCACCCTAATTCTCGGCGAGCAAGCCGGCGAGGGAGGCCAAGATCAGCAGGTGTTTTTCGTCATCGACGGCCGCCTGATCTTCCTCGTCGCACAGCTCGGCGAGTATCTCCTCGTCGGAGTCCATTGTTGTGTCGGATTTTCGCCGAACACCTTGCGTGCGGGGTGGTCGCCCTTTCGCCCTGAAGATGGCGCCGCGTGGTGTGGCGGGGCTAGGCGGCGGATAGAACTGTTGTGGCGGCAACGACGTGGCGATGCAGGTGGGGGTGGGGGACGGCGGCGTTCCGACGGCGACACTGGAAGGGAGAGCAAGGCAAGCCAGGCGTGTGGGGAAGGCGGTGTCTCGCCGACAGCGTTGGCCCACGCGTGGTTTTTCTTCCGCCGGCGTCCCCAGGCGAAACCCAGACGCCAGCGCTATTTTCCGCCGAAACGGCGCTAACTGGGCTTCCGGGGGGCTGGTGGAAAAACAAAGTTTTTTGCTTCCGCCGGCGTCAAAAAGGCCTCCTAGGGGGCGCTGGGGGTGGGGGGCGACTGGAGATGCCCTTATATAGGACATGTTAGACGCCAGCATTAGAGGAAGTACAGGAAAATCTTACCCAGTAGATTAAGATCCATTTTAATTCAAATGAAATGTGATACAGCTCTTTGGCTAAAAACCACTGCAAAGTTCCACAAGTTGAAAAACGCAATTGAATGTCTCGCAGGAAGTTTATTTGACCGTACAAAGTCGCACTAACAACAGTTCGATGGCATTTTCGAACTACTATCATTTACAGTGTCATTTTGCTTTGTTCCCTACATAAAGGCTGACTTGCTCAGATAAGGGCACAACTGGGTCGATACAACATCCATCGGACTTGGGAAAAAATCTCGCGGTGAAATAAAGAACACTGGATTACTGGATTGCTTGTAAGAGAATATATCACACCGGTGGCAGCTAAATTCACCAGGGGTTCTGGTTTTCTGGAGATGGATGAGCTTTGGTGGGTGGATTCCGTCCTGTGGGGGCGCCCCAGCCAGAGTGCTGGTAGAATAGGTAGAACAGGATGGCCGACGTAAGGAAGAGCGCCAAGAGTATAAGCCAGATTTGCCATTCTGCAGAAAAGAAACAGTAAGAGGATGGTCATCAGTAAAGCCTTAGGGCCAAAGTGCTAGACAGCATTTGGCTCAGACATGTACCTTTCCAGTCAGCAGGCACATTCAGTTTTGTCAGCTCCGCTCCCCACTGCGGCGATGTGGAGATTACAACTCTGCAACATCAGTAGGCATGATGTAATAGCGGAAAGGAAGAGAAAGTTCTGAAAAAATGGCAACAGCAGTGCATTGCCAGACCTAGCTCGAGGAGAAAGGTAAATTGGTCTTTCCCAAGCAAAGTGGACTAAGGTGAAGAAAAAAATGCTCAGAACATGATAACGAATGAAACTTCGAGTTCATATGCTATAATCATACTGAATGAGCAAGCATAAATAGCTAGGTTTAGTTATAATGCCACCTGACAATCCATGCACGGACACTAAACAAGCATAGCTAGCTAGTTATAATGTTATATACCTAGCCCAGATAAAAAATAAAAACAACTCAAACTAAAAGCTACAGGATGCTAACAAACGATTGATCTTCCAAATGTCCAGGTTCTTTTTTATAATGAAAGAGTTTTTTCACTCCCAGTTCTTAATGATATAGAAGTCCCCACCTTTCAGTAGGACAAAATTCAATGCCGAAAATTGGAGAACCAAGATGAATTTTCTTGCTCCAGTGAGAAATCTCCATCGCCTTTACATCCACAACACAAAAATCACCATCGCGACTTCCTCTGTAAATAATATAGAAGCATGTCAGGCTTCAAAAGTAGTGGAAGCCAAAAGATGGTAACTATTAGCAAGTAAACCGAAATTTCAGCAAATGATATCACAATTTATCTATTCTTTCATCTTCAAACAAAGGCGTAGTGTTAGCATGCCAGAGTGACCTTAAGAACCAGAGTAACTAGCTTTATGCTTCTAATACAAGTGGAAGTCTTGTCCATATCTTATCTTGCAGCGTGAATAGTATGCAATCAGAATTACAAGGAAACATTATCTTACTGAAATATTAACATAACTACTGAACAAAAAAGGTAATAGGAGAAATGAGAGTACGTTGCTCTCCATATTTGGTGATCCGGCCTATGTATGCTAAGAAATCACATAACTGCGGCACATCATGAAAAGATAAGGAGTACTTTAACGACTTACAAAGCTAGAAATTTTCCATCCATGCTAACTGAAAGTGTAGAGACAGGTTTTCCCAGAAGTCTTTTGTAACCAATTCTAGCCCAATCACTTATGTTCCAAACAACAGTCACAACTTTGGTACCTGTCCAATGATGAATATAAATCTAGTTAAAGTGGGCACATATGCATACTTTTATTTCATGACTTTGATAGAAAGCATACCTTTTGCAACTGTGCAGAACAAAAATGGTTTCATACCATCCCTAGAAAAGCGGCAACACTCGATTTTCTCGTCCTAAATAGGAAAACAAGGACCATAGATTAAGTTTCTGCCATCTAAAACAGGAGACATGCCATGTGGAGATGTATAGTACTGTACCGAAGATCGAGTTAAGTTGACCAATGGTGCCCCCTCGTCTATCTTCCATATCCTAGCAGTCCCATCAGTGGATGTTGAAACTAAAAACTCCGAGTCTAAGCTATAACAGAGAAGGCAGCAGCATAATATGAGTCCATGTTGATTATTACAGAATAAAGTATAGAAACAATGACCAAGGAGAATAACACTCGACATGTAGGTTTGGGGTTAGTACTGCATTATCGATGCTCTTGCTTCGTTTTGGGACAATGCATATGTAACAGTATCTGCTTCCATCAATACTTGAGTTCATCAAGTTACGAAACATCCTGGCATTCTTTTCTAGAGAATAAAAATACACTTTGACTTTCCCTAACCTGATGTCCATGTCTCGGAAGGACTTGTGAGCTTTGGGTTCATCTAAGAGCAGCTTCATGCTTGGCCAATGAAATATTCTGAGATGCCCATCCTACAATGGTACAAAAAGATGCTTCGAGAATTATATACCGTAGCTGCATCTCAGAAAGTTCAGCTACAAAACTAGTCAACCTTGAAACTAGTGCTATAAAATATTCATTGGCAAAATAAAACAAGCTAGAACAAATAACATAACGAAAAATGGTATGAAGGTATATTGAGGTTGGCACTCACACAACCACCAAATGTCATTAGCAAAGAGGAATACAGGAAAAGGCAGGCAAGTCATAGAAAAGATGCCATACCTCACCACCTATAGCAAATTTAGCACCATCTGTGCTGAAAGCAAGACATTTCTGTGGCCCAACAGATTCAAGTGCTGGAGCTTTACTTTCGATAAAGCGAACGTTGAACTCTTCAAAAATCTGTTTGAATAGCCTGCAGTTTAACCATTGTTTAGTCACAAGCCCAAGACTTCACAAAAGCAAAAACAAAAGGAAAAAACAGAGGAAAAAAGTGCAACAGGATTTATCAAAGGAAGCGGGGAGGTATCTTGGTGCTGCTCTCACGACAAATTCAGCTGTGCAATTGAGCTTACTTTGAGTTACTCGGAAAAAACAAACAAAATAAACAATGGTGCTAAAAATATCAGATACTAGATGCCACATAAACCTGTACATGACATCTAATTCACACAGATATTGTCCCATGCATTTATGATTTGTATCTCAGTAGATAAATCTATAAATAACATCAGCTATTTAAATATTGAGATATTCAAAGTGCAAGCAGTGTCTTTTCTCAACAAGTTGTGAAGAATGTGCTTGCTACTGTAATCCAAGCCTCAGGAGGAGAAAGAAGAAGAAAATCTACTTGTTAGATACTACATAATTCCACGTATCAGAGGTTTCATACATCCAAGAATTCATAAACACCTAATGAACTAACTCAACCTGTATCAAGACTCCCTCACTCAATTGTATGGTGGTTCTGTTTAAGTACTTCGGGTGTTTTACTGTACCACATTTAAATCAGAAACTCTTTTAATTTTCCAGAGTATGTACAAGGTGCACTTGAATCAACACTCCCGACAATGATTACTATAACTCTCTAATAGTAATACTCCCTCCACGCAGATATAACAGCCATGTTTAACTTTTACACTCCAATGCAACATTTTGACTGTAGATTTTCACCAAGATAATGCCAAACCATGTTGAAATACAAGTTTGGTGACATATTTTTCATGTAATCAATACATATAATTCGATATATCTTAATGTTAAAAGTTAAGGAAAATTTATTGCATGTATCCAAAATTCTCTACACTAGAAATGGAGTGAGCATCACATAATTTCACTAAAATTTGCTCCGGTAGTTTCCATTAAGTCAGCTGCATCATGTAATCAATACATATAATTCGACATACTATCTTAATGGTCAAAGTTTAGGAAGGTATATTGCACATATTCGACATTACTTACACTAGAGTGAGCATCACATAATGTGAGAAAAGTGGGTCCATAAAATTCCTCCTGTAGTTTTTCATTAACTCAGCTGCATCATGTTATTCTTTATAGTGTAACTCAAACCTCATATCATAATCTATGACTATTATTAATTTGCCTGCAACTCTGATTCATCCAGGCATGTACCCTCCCAAGAACATACTTGTTTTAAAGCATCATAAGAGAGAGATCAAAATTAGACTAATGCACATCAAGAAGTGAACCTGCATCTTAGTTTCAGCTACAGACGCTGGAAATTCAAGCACTACACCAATCAAATAGTTTAAAATAAGGTGCAGTGGCCCTTGTAATTTTAGCTTCAACCTGGCCCCAACCAAGCTATTTTGATACAAAGACACCTGGCTCTAGAGCACCAGGCCAATTCCTTTCGTACATTGCCTACAGTATCGGTACAGTGATGACCACACGGCACGATAATCTAACTAGCCTTGCCACAAAAGGTCTGACCACCAACTACTCGTGGGCAGAGAGAAGCAGAGTGACGAACCTGCAGCCGTTGGCCGAGGCGCACACGAGCTCGTCGCCGGTCGGGTGCACCGCGATGCCGCGCGGCGCGTCGTCTGAATCCTCCCCGAGCACAATCCTGGCCTGCAACGCACAACCCACAGGGAAAGAGGCACGCCAACCCAGGTCAACCCCACGATGGAACTCGGAAGCCGAACCAAATTCGAAGGGGAGAAAAATCGCAGACGCACCAGGGGTTCCTCGGAGAGCGAGCAGCGCACGGAGTCGAAGCCGAGGAGCTCCAGGGCGGGCGGGGAGGGCCGGCCGTAGACCGCGAAGAGGCGGCTGGCCTTCTCCTCCCGGCGCCGGATCCACGCCGCGCACGCCACCTTCCCGCCGGGGCCCACCGCCGCGACCGAATCATCGCTGCCGCCGGCCATGGGGTGCTCGCCTTGCCGGTGGCTGTGCTGTGTTGCCGGTAGCTATCTGGGTCCGTACGATCTCTTGAAATTTCGAGCTTTCCGTGGGGTTTAAAAGGGGCCGAGGAGAGCGGTGGGGATGGACGGAAGAGGGAGGCGCCGAACAAGACGAAATCATTATGTTATGTGGGGCTTGGGGAATTATCCGTACACGATAGCATATGCTTTGGGTTATCCGTTGACATGTGGGTGGTCAACGCCAGCAGAAGCCATTGGTATCTGTCCGTATCCTCTATAGCCTATGATATGATTGCTTTGTTCTCTGGCTTCAATATGATTTTGCAGAATAATTGAGTATATTTATTGGCATTCGGTATTTCCAATTATTTATCTGATCTGGCATCCAGAATGTAAGACTAGTATGGGTGTATCATTGGTGATATATATATACGTGTGTTTTATGAAGTATCTATCATACCCAGATGTATGTAACATGTAGTATGAGTATATAATGCTATTTTAATACTATAGATACTTCTTTTTAGGTAGTATGTAAGAAAATTCTACATACTTTTATTTTATATGCACTAGTAAAATGGTCGTGTGTTGTAACGGGCGTGAAAAGTTACAGACCGCGTTAAGATGAAAATATACTTTGCTCAGCATGAACTCAGAACACGAACCAAGAAGCTGCTCTGCATATGCTTCTAATCTAGTAGGGATCATTCCAGGTTCAACACCATACATAACACTTTTGAAAAGATTTGGCCGTGCATTTGGAGTCCTACCAGCAGTAAACAATTTTGACGAAATACTGAATAATATTCACCTACAACTTGTTTCGTGTTGCTTTTAATGCCCATGCTGATAAAGATAAAACACACTTGAATATTCACTTCTATATATAAAAAAAAAGGCACATAGTATAATATAAATATTAAATTACTTCGCATAAGGATATCAGTGTATAGAAAGTAACTATCGGGTGATCCTGTATTAACTAAGATATACTCCATTAGAGATGATTAAGGTATTCTTGTATGACATTTGATATGCTGTCTTTGACTTCCTTCCATGGTACTTGAGCAGGTGTACAAAAAATTTAGCTGGATGAACAAAAAATAATCCAATTCATAAAAACATAAATTGAGTTTCTACTTTCTAGCCTGATACTGGAATTGGTTTAAGCAAGCATGGCAGATGTACCATCCTTCTGAAGTAACACTACAAAAACCCATGTTAACACAAGGACATAATAAGCATACACCTAGAAAAGAAAACTGATTGGTGCCTAGTATTACTTGGAAGCTTGGTCCTTGCCTAAATCAGCAGGTTGATTCCCTCTTGTGGATAATGGAATTGGTAATTCAGTTTGGTCAGTGAGCTATTATCAGTATCACCAGCAACAGAAAATTGATTGAAAATCTAATCATGACAAAATGAAAATGACAAATAAGATAACAATATGAAAAGATAGCATGCATGCAGTGAGAAAATGTATTTGCTATATAACAGTAAATAGTCTAAGCATCGTCAGCAAATATGTATGTGAAGTCTGAATAACCAATGTGTGCTGACACCTTGAACTTTAGTTCCAAGTTGCTTCATAGAATTGATTGGTTGCCATGATTACGTTTAGGCGTTTAGACCATGTTTTCATGTACGAAACATTTAATCTTAGTTGATTAAGGAAGATTGAAACTAAGCTGATCAACTTATAAAAATTAATCTAACCTGTGAAAAACTAAACAGTCTGACATATCATAGAGCAATATTGGAAGTGTAGGTATGAGGTTTCATTACAAGCAGCATTTGGAAATAGTAATAGAAGTGAAACCTGTTCAAATGGAATTACCTAATGAGAATGTGAGGCAATCGATTATTCAGATAGTTCATGGTAGAAGCCTAACAAAAAGTTCACAACAGAATCAACTACTACAATATTTACATTACTTTGTGATAACCAAAGCTGATTTAAAGAAGTTGGCGGCCTGAGTAACTTGATCAAGCTTACTGATCATGTGGAGCCGCACAACAGGAAATTCGTCCTTCATTAAAGAAAACAAAAATAGGAACAACTTCTCGACAAGCTCTCCGGGCGGAAGCAGCTGAGCCTGGGCGTCAACCAACTTGACGGCTTGATTCCGGTAGAGCTCACGCACATCCGGAACCTGATATATCTCAACCTCGGTAAGAACAACCTCCAGGTCACATCCCGGCGGCCATCGTCTGCAACCTCTCCGCCTTGCATGGAGTCCAACTTCCTCACCGCCGAGCTGCTGTCGTCCGGCATGTTCGCCCGCATGAGAAGCCTCGAGCTTTTGTACCTTCACAGCTTCAAGCAGGGGCGGACCCACGTTGATTGACCCGGGGTCACAGGACACCGGGTAGATTTACATTGTACCTTACATATACAGATTGTATACGATCGTGAGACCCCAAAAAATATACGTGGACACCCGTGCTGCTAGCACCAGCAAGCAGGATGAGCAATCGACCAGAGCGGCCCATCTAAATCAAGTGCGCGACACCTCATATAGAGTTAGCCCAGCTGATCGAGCTGTTAGACCCGAAAAAGGTTGATCAATCTGTTCGATTCCTCTGTCGCCTGTTCCTCTGCCTGTGCTCGACTGCTCGGCTGTTCCTCTGCTTCCTCCGTGCCTCCACCTAACTTGGAAACTCAGATCGGAACTGAGTCTGGATCGGAAGATCTTCGATTGCTTAGATCGGAAGATCTCCCGACGCCGCCGGAGAAGTGAAGAAAAAAGGTACGCCATAGTTTGTAGTTTAGTTTCTCTGAATCGGTTGTCGCTTTGTGGACGGTTGTGCCTTTGTCTAATCCTTTTGAACTTCCGTATTAGGGATTGAGATTTTAGAAATTGGATTCTTGGTCTCTTGGAAAGGACGATTACATCAATCATTGTTCTAATTTGTTTTTTGTTATTCCTCAATTTTTGGCTAGGACAGTACAATGAGAAACGTAAGTTATCTTCAAAATTCAGAACAAAGCATTCAGTTCAGTTATTCAGTCGATATAATCATACAATTATAATTGTTAATATTGTGCAAAAATATTAGCTAGCAAATCAAATTGCAGAGTTCTGGACAGATTTGTACAATAGTGATGACGCCTTGAAATACAACCTTATTTGCTATGTGCAGAAAGGAGAAATGAGGAAAGTTACCAATGAGGCTGTCATTGATCGCTTTGAGATCTTGGAGGATAGTAGAAAGCCATTCTAAAATGTAATATTCTTTAACCTTATACATTATTACACAAATTTATTTAACGTGACTATTTTTTGTTTCTTTTGTAGGCAACCAAAATTGATGTCGGACTTTTCTTCGTCAGTCATATTTGATTTCATAATTTGGAGTTTTCATACTTTATTTCCCAATTTTTATGATGGAATTATATATGAAGACAAACTCCTTGTTTTGGTGAGTATTTTTACTGCTGCATTCTATAAATTGTGAAGTGTGTTATATTGGTTGATATTGACGAGGTGTTAACTCGACAAGTCCCAGGGTTGTGCACCCCGGGTTGATTGATGGGGAGAGAGATGAGTGCAAGGTGGTCACGACGGCTGACAAGCAAGAATTTACCCAGGTTCAGGCTCCCGGAGGATAAAACCCTACTCCTGCTTGTCTGGTTATTGATGCGAGTTGCGGTTACAATGGCGAGATTGCGATCTCGCTAGGGTTTGTCCGTAGCTATGAGCGTGTCCCTGGGACGAGGAACCCTCCTGACTTTATAGGAAGCCAGGTCTCGGGTGGTTGGTGCCGATGGCAACTACAGATATGGCAGGTTATGCTTCCTAACCGACTTGGACTAGGTTACATGGTACCCCGCGTGGGCCTCCTGTGGGCCTTTCTATCCTTGGCGCGGCCCAGGTAACCTTATCGTGGGCTACCCGCAAGGCAGCCCCACGTCAGTAGCCCCCGAGTGCTTGGTCGAAGCGTATAGTCGAACAAAGGACTCCTTCCTCCTGGACGCGCCATTGGATTGCTTGATCTTGAGTTTGAACTCGATTTCTTCAGTCGAACCGGCCACTCCAGATGGGAGTAACCTTTGCAGTCGAATTACTTTGCCTTCATCTTCTTGTGAAGCTTGCTTCTACTCAGCCTGTTTGGCTTACTTGTGGATGGATTGGGCTGCTCGAGCTTACTATGTTGTCACCCGAATGGTTTCTTCGGGTTCTCGGATCATCGGCTGATCCTACCTTGTTGACTTCAGCCTTGAAGCTTACTACTCTAATTACTCTGTCGAGTTGCTTCAATTGATTTTGGAGCCGTTGGCTTGATGACGTCACGGGTGACGATCTGCTGCACGTCTCTGCGCTCGATGGGACGTGACTTGGCGGGCCCCACTGTCAGAGCTGACCGCGGTCAACAGTTGTCACGTCTCCGAAGTGGGCGCGAAATTTGCGCGGCACGATGAAGACGCCTCGGTTTTCGTGCATAGTGGACGAAGTGGGCGGTGACGGTTGGTTTCTTCGTGCGACACGTGGACGGCCGGATGTGCCTGCTCGGAGCCCTTGTTCTGTGAACGGTTGAGATGCTGCTTTTTGAGGCATAAGTACTGTGTCTTGACGTTTGGGATTTCATCTTCTCCAATCGCTCTGTGCTCCCTTTCCTCTGCGCTCTACCATTTCCGCCGCCATCCAGAGCTCCGGGCAATCTGTCCGTACACCTTGCAAACTGACCATGGGCAAGCCGAAGAGCGCCGCTGGCTCCTCCGCCGCCGCCGACGAAGCCGGGGTGATGAAGAAACCCGACGGCGACTGGCAGAGATCATCGGTGAAGAAGGCCGAGGTGGAGCTTTTCCGCGCGCAAGGTCTGCTGCCACCTGCCGACCAAGTCCAGGTACGCGTTCCTGGCAAGGAGGTCTTCCCCATTCCCCGCGATGGGGAACGTGTTTGCTTCGCGGATTTCCTTCCGTGGGGCTTCGGGTTCCCCATGCACGATTTTGTGCGCGGTCTCTTGTATGCCTATGGGGTTCAGATCCACGATCTGACCCCCAATGGCGTCTTGAGCATTGCGGGCTTCATCGTGCTCTGCGAATGCTTCTTGGGTGTCACGCCCCATTGGGCGTTGTGGAAGTCGCTCTTCCTCGTTCGCAAGAACGTTGGGAAGAGCGGGTTGACCTTCCCCGTGGGCGGCTTCGGAATCCAGGTGCGCGGTGACACCACGTACTTCCAGATGAAGAAGTGTGACTCCGTCCAAGGATGGCGCCGGAGGTGGTTCTACGTCCAGTCGAACCAGGACGGCCTGGATGCGTTCGACAGTGGACGTGGACTGCGGAAGACCGGCGCCTGGGTGCACCCGCTGACCGCCGTGGAGAAGGAGGCCGTGCGGCCCTTGCTGAGCCTGTTGCGCGATCTGACCAAGACCCTTGGGCGCGAGGCGGGTGGCGTCTTCCTGATGGCCACCTTCTTCCGTCTTCGGGTGCAGTCGCTCAGCGCTCGTCCTTACCCGATGTGGGCCGCCGAAGGCGTCAGCGCCGAGCCGCTTGACGATGAGGAGGTGGAGGCCAACGTCAGATCCATCACCAACATCCGAGTCGCGGACACGTGCAACGTCAAGTGCCCGATTTCTGCTTACGGGGCCTCGAACCCCGTTCCTGAGGTAAGTCTTGTCTTGTTTTCCTTTTGTCCTTGTTCGACTTGAGTCTACCTTTCTTTTTGATTCGACTTGTGTCTACTTGCTTCAGGGTCAAGCTCTGTTTATCAGCCTTCCTCCTCTTCCTGAGAACGGACCCGATGACGAGTCGAAGTTTGTCGAGGAGGAAGACGAAGATGAGGAGATTCCCTCCGCACATTCTCCCCGTGATGAGGTGGAGGAGGAGGATGAAGTGGAGGAACCCGCGCGGAAGAAAAGGAAGCTCCCGAGTCGTGGCGATTCCGCCACTGCGTCGTCAACCGCCAAAGATGCCGATGTTACTGTGGGGGAGGTCGTCGCGACATCTCCGGGTGCGCAGTCCTCGGGTGGCTGGGACGAACCCCTGAACGTTCCTCCAGTCAGCTTCGCGGCTCCTCGTTCTTTCGCGCGGATGCCTTCGCCCTCCCTGGAGAGCTATGACGACGCCGGCACCCCCAGGTGAGCTTCTTTGTGATGTGTGTCCTTCGAGTTGTATTTTGCAGTTTCGACGTTTAGGTTGACAGGTGTGCTTGGTTTTGCTGCAGCCCCCGTTCTGGCAATGTTAGCTCCCCCCTTCGGGACGTGGAGCATACATCCGCCCCTTCGACTGGACTGGGGACTCAAGCGGTAGTGGAGAAGGTGCTTGCTGAGCCTGCCGGCGTTGCATCGTCTAGCCGCGTTCCTCCTTCGGCTGCAGAGGATCTTGAACTCCTGGACCACGTAAGTCTTTTATGCTTGTTCTTGCATTCTTGATTTTTCATCGGGTGCGCGATCAGCGCTCCCGATGGGAGTAGCCCCCGAAGGTGTGGGTGACTAGTATAGTCGCCCGCAACTTTATTAACATCTTGCTCTTGCTTCAGCCGTACTAACGTCAACAGCTCGACGCAGCCGCGGCTTACGTTCGCCTGGAGAGAGAGAGGGACCAACTGCGTGCATCTCTGGACCAGGCTACTGGGCGGGTTGATGAGCTTGAGAAGGCCCTTCACGAGTCTCGCGAGCGGGAGCTGGTGCGGGTCGCCCAGGAGAAGACTCAAGTCGGTCGTCTCCTTTCACTCGCCGGTGTTCTTGGGGGTAAGTTTCGGCTTGATGCTTACTGTGTCTTTGATCCTTTTTCTTTGCTTGACCTTGAATTTTTGCGCAGAGACTTGCGGTGGAGCTCCTCCAGAAGACGCGTCGAGTGACACGGTTGACCTGGCGACCGTTGTTGGCTTCCTCGACCGGGTCTGCGCCTATGCCTCAGACGCGCTGAAGAAGTCCGCAGCCGCGTTGCAGAAATCGACTGGAGCCCTCACTGTGGTGCACCAGAGTATCTTCCCGGGTGACCGGCCGCCGGCAGCCGTGGACGTCCTTGTTGCGCCGTTTGAGGACGCGACCACCATCGCCGACTTCACGCGGTCGCAGACGGTACGCGGCTCCGAGCTCACCTTCCAGCTCCTCTTAGGCCATCAGGTTCCAGGTGACTTCGAGAAGGTCGTCAGCGGTTTTCCTCGCAAACCCGATGGCCGGACCGCGTCGCTGAGTGGCGTGAAGGACCGTGCCTCGCAGCTGGCCGTGCAGCTTGTGGCACTCTTCGAGAGGGCCCTTGCTAAGGCGACCGAGGCGGCTGCCGCTCGGAAGGGTCGTTCCCGGTCGCAGTCCGCAGCCTTAGAGTAGGCGTAGCTTTAGGAATTCGGCAGTCGCCGCGGTCTGTATTTTGAACTTCTTGCTTTGTAATGAATATTGCCCTGTCGGGTCCTTTGGCCTTCAATATTGCTTTTGCTGACTTTCTTTCTTCTGAGTTGATCTGCGCTTCGCAGTCGCATGATTGTATTGACTCTGTGTATCCCTGGCAGAATGATGTGCGCGATGATGCTCCGCCTTCTCCTGTGGCCGAACCGAGTGGCGCGGCTTCTTCTTCGGGTGCTCGCCGTCGTCGGGCGGCGCCGGCTCCTCCACGCAGTGTAAATGATCAGCGGATAATCACATACCTGAAGAACAAGGTGGTGGAGCTTGAGGCGACCCTGAAGAATACCGAGCGGCTGCTGCACCGCTCCCAGTCGCATCCTACGGCGGAGTTCTCGCGACGTGAGGATTTTTTGCTTGGGGAGATCGACCTGATCAGTCGGCAGTTGCAAGGTTTGTATCCCTTTGGCGGCTGCCGTCTTTGTTGGCTTTCTTTCTTGTCCTGACTTGCATTTTTATGCGTGCAGATGTTAACCCTGATTGGGAGGCCGAGCGGGCTCGCGTTGAGGAGCGAGTTACCCGAGAGGCGTCCGGCGACTCCTACGAAGCTCGGCAGTTCTGGGTGAACAAGTCGAGGGGGCGCGTCCTTGCCACCATGCTTGATCGTACGTGGCGCGCTGCTTTTCTTTTGGAGAACTGCCGGAAGACACTCTGGCACATCAATCGCGTGTACTTCCCGCACAATGCGCAGCCGAACGGGTTGTCCGCCTTGCTGGAGAGGTTTCACGATGGTGAAAGGCTGAAGGAGGTTGTCGACGCTCAACTTGTGGCTGGGGCGAATGCGGCGTTGGCATACGTCCGGATGCATCGGCCGCATCTTCCGCTCGAGAGGGTGCTTGATGGCCTGCCTGGTGACGACGACTTCGACGAGACCTTAGCGGCTGCGCGTCGAATTATCAGGCAGGTTCAGGACCTGAGTGAGCGCCTTGTAGGTCCCCTCGATGCGCCGAAGGCCGAACCTGTAGTTTAGAGTAGTTGTCGTCTGATGTACAGGGTTAGCTATAGAGGGCAAATGTGCCTGTGTAAGCATGATGTAATAGATTAAAGTACTTTCGAGTCATGAGAATTGATCTGCTTGCTCGAAAGTGAAAATGCCTGTATTGATTTGCGACCTGTGTGGCGCAGTCGCCTAGTATGCTAGGCAACGGCCTAGGTTTTTTCAAGTTTGACCTGTATGCCGCAGTCTCTGATTTTAACAGGTGGCGACTTAGGATTTTTGTAACTTGACCTGTATGGCGCAGCCCCCGAGTTGCTCGAGTGATGGCCTAGGATTTTGGCTAAGACCTGTGTGGCGCAGCCCCCGAGTAGATCGAGTGGCGGCCTAGGATTACAAGTGTTACCTGTTTGGCGCAGCCCCCGAGTATGTCGGGTGGCGACCTAGGATTTTGAACTTGACCTGTACAGCACAGCCCCCGAGTGGGTTCGAGTGGCGGCTGAGGATTTTTCTGAGAAGGCCTGTTTGGCGTAGCCCTCGAGTAAGTCGAGTGGTAGCCTAGGGTTACAAGTGTTACCTGTGTGGCGCAGCCCCCGTGTGTGTCGGGTGGCGACCTAGGATTTTGAACTTGACCTGTATGGCGCAGCCCCCGAGTCGGTCGGGTGACGGCCTAGGATTTTTTGACTTATGCTTGTATGGCGCAGCCCCCGAGTAGTTTGGGTAGCGGCCTAAGCTTTTATTTCAACCTATGTGGCGCAGCCCCCGAGTGGTTCGGGTGGCGACCTAGGATTTTGGACTTATACTTGTATGGCGCAGCCCCCGAGCGGTTCGGGTAGCGGCCTAAGCTTTTATTTCAACCTGTGTGGCGCAGCCCCCGAGTGGTTCGAGTGGCGGCCTAGAATTTTGAGCTTCCTCTGAGTGACAGGTAAAGGAGACAGATTTTCTTCAAATCACTTTATTGATTCTTGCGAACATGCCGCCTCATTAAAACCCTTCCAGTCCCCTCAGGTACCCTGGTAAGGGAAAGAGTGTGTCTGAAACCTGCCGCGCTGATTTTCTTGTACAATGATTGGGTTGAACTAGGCGTAGAACCGGCGGAGTTGTGCCACGTTCCACGGGTTGCTGCAGTCCGCTCCTGTCTTCGAGTCCTTCAGGCGGTAAGCTCAGTTGCCTATTGCTTCTGTCACGATGTACGGGCCCTCCCATGGGGAAGCGAGCTTGTGCACCTTCTTTTGCTTGAGTCGAAGAACCAGGTCCCCTGCAACGAACGCTCTTGGTCGCAGCCTCCGAGTGTGATAGTTGCGCAGGTCCTGCTGATACATGGCTGATCGTGCCAGGGCGATGTCGCGCGCTTCATCCAGGGTGTCTCTGCTGTCTTCGAGTGCCTCCTCTGCATCTGACTCGTCGTAGGCGACTACTCTCGGTGCGTCGAACTTGATGTCGCAGGGGAGGACCGCTTCTGCACCGTACACCATGAAGAATGGAGTGTACTGGGTGGATCTGTTTGGCGTTGTTCGCAGACTCCAAAGGACCGATGGCAGTTCTTCCACCCATGCGCCCGCTGCGCGTTTTAGGGGCACGCGCAGTCGTTTCTTGATGCCGTTGCAGACGAGGCCGTTGGCTTTCTCCACTTGCCCATTGGATTGCGGGTGCGAGACAGACGCGTAGCTGAGCTTGATCCCCTGCTCTGAGCAGAAGTACTTGAATTCTTCGGCTGTGAAGTTCGAGCCGTTGTCAGTGATGATCCCGTTCGGTACTCCAAATCTGAAGATGATTGACCTGATGAAGTTGACCGCTGTGGATGCAGTCGAACTTGTGATGGGCACGGCTTCGATCCACTTTGTGAACTTATCGACTGCAACCAGGAGGTGAGTGTGACCTCCGGGTGAGGATTTCTTCAGCGGGCCCACCATGTCCAGACCCCATTGGGCGAAGGGCCAGGCTAATGGTATTGTTTTGAGTTCTGATGCTGGCGCGTGTGGCTTGTTGGCAAATTACTAGCACCCTGTGCATTTCTTCACCAGCTCCTCGGCGTCCTGCATGGCTGTCAGCCAGTAGAATCCGGCTCGTAGCGCCTTGGCCACCAGTGCCCAACTGCTGGCGTGATGCCCTCAGATACCCGTGTGGATGTCGAGTAAGATGGCTTGGCCGTCGACTGGATCTATGCACCTTTGCAAGATTCCTGAGATGCTTCTTTTGTAGAGTTCTCCGTTGATGACGGTGAAACTTTTGGAGCGTCTGATGATGCGCTTTGCTTCGACTGGGTCGGCTGGCAGCTTCTGATGTAGTATGTATGCCAGGTACGGTCCTGTCCATGTGGCTTCGACTAGCATGACCTCCATGGGGACCTTGTCTTGGCTTGGCGGGTTGGCATCGCCTTTTGTTGTTGCAGTGCTTGCTGTACTCTGAGTCTTGATGGATCTCTGCGTGATGCACTCGAGTAAGACGCCGGGTGGGACTGGCACCCTGTCTGAGCCCATGTTAGCGAGGACGTCGGCTTCCTCGTTGCTTTCACGGCCAATGTGGCGCAGCTCGCAGCCGTCGAAGTTGCCTTCCAACTGATTGTAGAGGTCTCTGTAGGCGATCATGTTGTCGGCGACGGCGTCGCAGGACTTCATGGTTTGATGTACCACCAGGTAGGAGTCGTCGTAGATCATGAGGTGCGTGGCGCCGCAGTTCTTGGCCATCCGCATGCCGTGGATCAGGGCCTCGTACTCGGCTTCGTTGTTGGACGGCGTCGGAAAGTCCATCTGCAGGATATACTTGAGCTTGTCGCCTTTGGGGGAGATGAGCACGACTCCTGCCCCGGCTGACTTGAATTTCTTGGAGCCATCAAAGTACATTGTCCATGCGTTGGACAAGTCGGGGACATTTGGTAGCTGAGCTTCTATCCACTTGGTGGTGAATTCCGGGAGGACTTGGGCCTTGATGGACTTCGGGTGAGCATACTTCAGCCCCCATGGTCCTAGTTCGACAACCCACTTGGCGACTCGTCCTGTCGCGCGTTGGTTTGTGAGAATGTCTGCTAGTCCAGAGGAGCTTACCACCATGATCGGGTGCTCGGAGAAGTAGTGGACGACCTTTCTGGAGGTCATGAAGACTCCGTACGCCAGCTTCTGGTAATGAGGGTAGTTCTGCTTGGACAAGGTGAGTACTTCGCTAAGGTAGTAGACGGGCCTCTGCACCGGGTGACTGTGCCCTTCTTCTTCGCGTTCGACTACGAGCATCGTGCTCACCACTCTGTTCGTTGCTGAGACGTATAGGTACAGCGGCTCATTTTCCAGTGGTGCCACGAGAACTGGAGAGGTTGTCAGTGTTTTCTTGAGATGGTCGAATGCGTCCTGCGCCTCTTGTGTCCACTCGAACTTGTCTGCCTTCTTCATCAGTTGGTAGAAAGGTAAGGCTTTCTCTCCCAACTTACTAATGAACCGGCTGAGAGCTGCGACTCGGCCAGCTAATCGTTGCACCTCCCTGAGCTTGGTTGGTGCTGGCATTGTGAGTATGTTTTGCACCTTCTCGGGGTTTGCTTCGATTCCTCTTGCGGATACGAGGTACCCTAGTAGTTCTCCGGCTGGTACGCCGAACACGCACTTCTCTGGGTTGAGCTTGATCTGATACACGTCGAGTGCGGCGAAGACCTTGCGGAGGTCGTCGACTAGGGTATCCTCCTTTCGGGTAGTGACAACGATGTCGTCGACGTAGACTTGGACGATCTGCCCGATTAGCCCCTTGAGGCATGCTTGCATTGTCCGCTGGTACGTGGCACATGCGTTCTTTAACCCGAACGGCATCGTCTGGTAGCAAAAAACGCCGTCGGGTGTGATGAAGGCTTTCTTCTCTTCGTCCTCGACTTTCAGCCTGATCTGCTGGTAACCTGAGTAGGCATCCAGAAAGGACAGGCGTTCGCAACCTGCTGTCGAGTCGATGATCTGGTCTATCCGCGGGAGCGGGAAGTGGTCCTTGGGGCAGCATTTGTTGACTGCGGTGAAGTCAACGCACATGCGTAGTTTCTTCGTCTTCTTTTTCTCAACTAGAACCGGGTTGGTGACCCAGTCCGAATCCTTGATCTCTCGGATGAACTTGGCGTGCAGTAATCTGTCGACTTCCATGGTGATCGCGTCTCGTTTGGGTCCTGAGAAGCGTCGCTTGGATTGCTTGACTGGTCTTGCGTCCTTGTGGACTTTCAGAGAGTGCTCGGCGAGTTCCCTGGGTATCCCTGGCATGTCAGAAGGTTGCCATGCAAAGATTTTCCAGTTCTCACGTAGGAACTCGACGAGCGCGCCTTCCTATGCGGGGGTCAGACTCGATGAGACCTTGACCGTCTTTCTGCTGTCAGTCGGATGGACTTGATGGGTGACGGTGTAGTCATTCGTGTTGAACGCTGCGTCTTTGGCAGGCTTCTTGCGAGCCGGGAAGATGGTCTTGTCGTTGTCGGCTTATATGGCCTTGAAGTGCTCTTCGACGCCGAAGAACTCGGAGATCTTGGCGAACTCGCGGTCGCAGCTGTTGGAGAGCCCGAAGTCGCCGCGGACGGTGATCACTCCTTTCGGCCTGGGCAACTTTATCGTCAGGTAGGCGTAGTGGGGTACTGCCATGAACCTGGCAAAGGTCGGGCGTCCGAGGATGGCGTGGTACTGTGACTTCCAGTCGATGACCTCAAAGTCTATCGACTCCTTCCTGAAGTGCTCGGGTGTACCGAGGATGACGTCGAGTGTGATTGTTCGCATGGGCGTGATTGCTTGCCCTGGTACTATGCCGTGGAAGGTGGTCTCCGATTCCGGCAATTTCTCTGTCGACCTGTTCATTCGTCTGAGGGTGTCGGCGAATATGATGTTGATGCCGCTGCCTCCGTCCAGGAATACCTTCTTCAGTCTGTAGTCGCCGATCAAGGCCTCAATCACGAGTGCGGCGTGCCTGGGTCGGATTACCTCCGATGGGTGATCTGCCCTGGAGAATGTGATTGGTGTCTCCGACCCGCGCAGGTAGTCTGGTACCGCGCGCGGGCTGTTGATGGCTTGAAGCACTTGGCGTGTGATGATTTTCTGGCGCCTGTTCGACGGGGGTCCCTTCTGGATCATGTTCAGCTGTCCCCGGGCGGCTGGGTACGTGTCGGCTGCTGCCGACTGACCTTGTTGCTGCTGCTGCGGCTGGGGGAACGCTCCTGCCGCCTGCACTTGGTTGTTGTTTGCGGGTGCTGCCTGGATGGCTAGCTGCGGTGCCGCCTGTACGGCCTGCACCGGGGCGATGATTTGCTGCATGGCATGGTAGATCTTTCTTGCTTTGCGGCAATCCTTCAATAGGTGGTTGGAACTCCATTTGCCTGTTTCCGGGTTGCGGAACGAGTGATGCTTACAGGGTTGCATCAGCTCCTCTGTTGGGGTCAACGGGCGCTTCCACTCGCGTTTCTGACTTCCATCATTGTGGCCGATGCTGCTACTGCCACGGTTGTACTGACTCGAGCTGGGCTGCCGACTTTGCTCGTACTGTCGGCTGCCGTCACGCTTGTCCTCACGGGCGGTTTCATAGCCCGCCGCTACTAATTCGATTGAATCGTGGGTGTAACGTGGCTTCTTCTTTTGACGTGCCTCGTGCCAGTTGCTTGTTTCTCCCTCTTTTTTGGGAGAAGTTTCGCGGACGTAGTCCTCTCCTTCAGCCCATTGGTTGGCTGTCTTCATGAGTTCTATTGTGGTCTTCGGCTGGAGCCTACCGAATTCCTCCCGGAGGTCGCGGCGAGCGACGCCATGCATGAAAGCATCCATCTCTCGATCTTCTGATACGGGTTCCATGGTATTGCGGAGGAGTGTCCACCTCTGGATGTAAGAGCGGAGCGACTCATCCTTCCCTTGCTTGCAGGCCTGCAACTCGATGTAGGTCGTCGGCCTGGCGAATGTTCCCGAGAAACTCTTGATGAAATTATCCTGGAACTCTTCCCATGTTCGGAAAGAGTCTTTGGGTTGGCTTGTGAGCCACCCGCGTGCCGAGTCTGTCAGCATGAGCTGGATGTACTGCATTGCCGTAGTCGACGTTCCGCCTTGGCAGGTGCAAGCGATGAGGTAGTCTTCGAGCCACAGTTTTGGGTCTTGCTTCCCGTCGTACTTTGGTGTGCCAGCCGTCAGCTTGAAGCCTTTGGGCATGCGGGTGTCGCGGATGTTGAAGCTAAAGCATGCCGCGCCACACGACTCGAAGTCGCGGTCAGCGTGGTCGTCCGCGTTTGCCGCACTAGCCGAGCGCTCCTTGCGGTTGCGGTCCACCGTCTTCTGTGTCAGGACGTCGCGAAGGTCCTTGACTGGCTGTCGCTGCGCCGCTGGGATGCCCGATGTCGTTGGTTCGTGCGCTCGGTTACTTGGCCCCTTGGCCGCCAGAGCTTCTTCGATTGCCCTTATGGAGGCAATTTGTTGTTTGTGGAGAAGGGAACGTGCGTCCCCCTCCGGTGGCTGCGTGAGCCGGAGGTATGTTTCGACTGAGATCAGGGCGGCATTCGCCGTCTTTGGGACGGGTATCCCGTTTTCATCTTCGGTGACGAAGGACGAGTCGAGGTTGCGAGTGAGCCTTGTTCGATCAGCTTCTGCCATGTGGGGGACACGGGCTCTGGTTCGCCGTGCTCCTTGGTTAACCTCTGTGGAGGATGTGAAGGAGAGGGCGGCTCGCCTGGCACTCGATGCATCTGCGTCCCTTTTGCGCCTGAGCAGGTCGGCTTTTTCGGCGTGAATTCGTTCGCCTTCCTTGCGTAGCAAGTACTGGACCGCCAGGTGGTCTTCTCGAGGTGCGTTGGGTGGGGGAACATGCCCTCGTCCACATGCTTCATGGCTTGGATCGCCATGTCCCGCGTGATGACCAGTTTAGTCTAGTCTGGCATGTCCACCTCTAGCGGATATGCGGGTTCTTCTTCGTCGTCATGCGGTGCTGTGCCGGCCATGAAGACTTGCTTGGAGTAGACTTGAGTCGGAGAGTTGGTGCTGCCGTTGCTGCTTCTGTCACCCGCTTCTTGCTCGGGGTCGAAAATTGCTGCAACGTGGCGTGCGGCGCAGCCGCTGTCGCGTCTTTTCGCGATTGTCCATGTGCTCACGCTCGCCGGGGCGAGTGCGATTGGCTTGGGGTAGACTTGGGATTTCCACGAAGATGAGGGCGCGCGCGACATGGCTGTCGGACGCGGGCTCCTGGTCGCCCGTGCGGGTGCGACGGTCGAGGTGGATCCTGACTTGATCGACCGCACGACCGAGGTTGGGGTAGTAGACTCGATTCGCGCGGCCGTTGCCGAAATTGTCGATGTAGATGTCCTCTTCGCGGGTGCAGCTGGCGCGGCCCCTGTGGGTGCGGTAGATGCGATCTTCGCGGGTTCCGCGGTCGCGATCTCCGCGGGTGCGGCAGATGCGATCTCAGCGGGTCCGGCAGGCGCGATCTCCGCGGGTTCGGCAGGTGCGATCTCCGCGGGTTCGGTAGGCGCGATCTCCGCGGGTGCGGAAGATGCGATGGTTGTCGATGTAGGTGACGTCGTCGCGCGTAGCGCGGTAGCCGTAGACCTGAGTATACCACGACTATCGACGCAGCAGAATATGGAGCCGAAGGTGATGTGTATACCTTTATCCAGATCGGCGTACACCGACTGGTGAGCTGGCGAGTGGATGACGTACTCGAAGGAGCCGAATCGGATCGACTCCCTGACGGCGGACGCGCCGGTCTTCATTGCGGATGGAGCCGGAGCGACCATGATCCTAGCACTTGTTTGTCTTCCCACAGACGGCGCCAATTGACGAGGTGTTAACTCGACAAGTCCCAGGGTTGTGCACCCCGGGTTGATTGATGGGGAGAGAGATGAGTGCAAGGTGGTCACGACGGCTGACAAGCAAGGATTTACCCAGGTTCAGGCTCCCGGAGGATAACACCCTACTCCTGCTTGTCTGGTTATTGATGCGAGTTGTGGTTACAATGGCGAGATTGCGATCTCGCTAGGGTTTGTCCGTAGCTATGAGCGTGTACCTGGGACGAGGAACCCTCCTGGCTTTATAGGCAGCCAGGTCTCGGGTGGTTGGTGCCGATGGCAACTACAGATATGGCAGGTTATGCTTCCTAACCGACTTGGACTAGGTTACATGGTACCCCGCGTGGGCCTCCTGTGGGCCTTTCTATCCTTGGCACGGCCCAGGTAACCTTATCGTGGGCTACCCGCAAGGCAGCCCCACGTCAGATATAGTACTATGTTAAGCTGGGACACCGGGACAATTTTGTCCTGGGTCCACCCCTGGCTTCAAGAGGTTTCCATCCTAGCTCATCAGGACAACGGAAGGTGGCTTCATAAACAGATTGGTTCTCAAGAGCAAACCATGATGCACCACTATTGACTCCAAAGTGGATCTGAAAAATTGTCACAGAAACGGTTTTAAGAGAAAACGAGATCACACAAGAAACTTTGCATAGCTTTCCGAAAGCATCACAAAGCGCAAGGTACGTCGTGTAAGAAGAGAAGGCAGGCACCTGTTCTTTTGTCGAGGTCAAATGTGCACCTGCTTGGCGTCGCCGGGAGCCTGAGGTTGGAGTTCCCGAACATATGGGCATACCTCTCCCTGAAGGTGAGCGCCGCCGGTGGCCTCAACATCCACCTCTGTGGCGTCGGTTGTGCTTGAGTGCAACGGGGCGGGAGAACCACGGAACCGTAGCTCACCGGGAGAGGATGAAGTGAGGGCGGCTTATTAGTGGAGGACCTCGCCGGAGGAGAAGGATGGGGCGGGGCGGGGTGGGGTTGGGCTGGGCTAGGACGGCGGCGCCGGCCAGCACGGGAACGAGCTCTGTTTTGGGGCTGTTTTGGATCGAGGAATTACTCAGGGCCTTATGGACTGCGGGTCGATACTCGTATTCTATAGGGTTTTTTTTCCAAAAATACCACGACGTACGATGTACGTACCGACGGACGAAGCAAGAAACACTAGAGCCAGGGAGTCTCTATTGACAAGCTAGCTGGGAAATAACGATTTTCTCAGTCAACTTCCCGTAGGACTGTATCGGCAGCCTAAATTGTTCTTGGATTTTTTTCTTTTGTATTTGTTGTTGTGAGCCAGGCACGGAGCTCATCTGCATGCGTCATGCGAGCGCGCAGGACGTTGGGCGGGCAGCCGGGCACTGTCGCCGGACCGGCGGCTCGACGGCGTGGACAGCCGGATTGCAATAGAGCCAACCATTACTCAGACTCTTCTACACATGCATATTGTCAATGTGACGAGCTAGTTGTTATAGATCATCGAACGACGTTGGTTGCCGTTAATAAGCACCACACTACTTTATCTAAAAATTCTTTATTTTTACCCAATCATACATGTCACCAACATATATATATATATACTAGTAAAATGCACGTGCGTTGCTACGGACAAAAAAATCATCTTTTATAAAGTAAATGTCAGCACTCCAAATTTTATTCTACAATCTATGGAGATGCATAACCAGTTTGGTTATATATAATAATCATGAAATAATCTACTCATATCTGCTATTGTTAAACCCTGTTAGTTGCATTTAGAGTTGCGACTAAAAATACAACGACCAAAAAAATAGAACACACAATCTCCAGTTATAAACCTAATTGTAATTGACTGCATGTACAGTCAGGGAGGTTAAATATCAGTTACACCCATGATTGGAACAAAAAATCTTGTTGTGTGTTGAATTGCAACTGACTCCCCTGTAAAACAACAACCGGATTAAGGGGAGTGGCTATGTCAGTTGCATTTAGAGTTATAACTAAAAATATAACAACAAAAAATGGAACACAAAATCCCCTAGTTACAATCCTAATTGTAACTGACTGCATCTACAGTCGGAGATGTTAAATGTCAATTACATGATTGAAACAAAAAATTCAGTTACATGTTGACTTGCAACTGGATCCCTTTTTTAAAAGCATCGGATTGGGGGAGGAGGCTATGTCACTTGTGTTTAGAGTTGCAACTAAACATACAACATCCAAAAATGGAACTAAAAAAACCCAGTTATAACCCTAATTGTAATTGACTGCATCTATAGTCGGGGGAGGTTAAATGCAGGTACAACCATGATTGGAACAAAAAATCCAATTGCGTGTTGAGTTGCAACTGACTCCCTTTTTTAAAAGATTAGGGGGATTGGGGGAGGAGGCTATGTCAGTTGCGTTTACAGTGTTGCAACTAAAAATACAACGACCTGTAGACAATTTCTCTCTATACAACAGCCTACTCTGCAGAGCTAGTGTCTAAATTAGGCCCACATCGCACCAAAGCGGAAATAGCATTGAACTATTAGAAAGCAACAAAAGAATAGGTGGCAAAGTTTGGACCACGCATGTGCACAGATCTTGAAGCACATGGACGGCAACGATTGCCCACGCCACAATGTTGCAACATACATGGTATTTTCCCTATATATATGTATTTACCTATATATATATATATATATATATATATATATATATATATATATATATAGGTAAAATAGTTTCTACCCTCAAAGGTATATATATAGGCAAAATGGTTTCTACCCTCGGGTGTAGTTACCCCCTAGTATTTTTGCCTCCACGTGTCCCCAACAGCAGCACTTGCGATCCTGTTAACGGGCGCGCAAAAGTGATCTTTAGAAACCTGTTAGCCCATATCGTGGTTAATTACCGATTAAAACAGGTTGTTTCTTCGAATAAACAATGCAGCTGAATTTTTGGGAGGCAGGTACGAGAAAGACGTTGCCTTCGTACCGAGGCTCTAGTTTCAAACCGAAACAACGTTCCAATTTTATAATCTGAAACAGTGAGAGACGTGATGGATGGGAATATGGAGAGACTCACGTGATGGATCTGATCCGAAGCCATGCAATCGGTCTTTTCTAATTATGAACGAACCATGCATGCAATCGATCAACTTTGTAAAATCAAATTACCATACATACTCTATACACCGTGTACACTCCAACCTGCGTACTACATCCTGCATTAGATGTAGATCTATGTTCATACTACATACATCATCCTCGATATGTTCCTACGTACTACATCCTGCTTATATCCATGTTCATACTACATACATCATCCTTGATCTATTTCCTCCGGTACAACATACTTCAAAAATTACAAAAGTCACGTACAACATACTACACACTACATCTACGGATATACCACAATAGTACATACTTCCATATGCTGGCAGAATACTTAAGTGTTTTTCTTTGACGAATTAATCTATAAGATTCAAAATATTATAGATACTTCATACTTCACCACACGACAAAATCTTGATACAAAATTTTATTATTTTCATTACCATCATATCACATCGACATGATCACAAGTCGTATACTCCAACAAAATACATATTTTTGGAGTATGGCTTATCAGTTTGCCTTGAATAGAAAATACAACTCCTAGCAAAAACAAACAATTTAATGCCTAACTGATGTCTCTCCATCGTCTTCTATCAAGATGCACGTCCAAATTGTCGGATGTTGTGGCTTGGACGGCCGCATGACTTGCAACTCCTCGATCTCAACATGTAGGGTCGAAATTATTCTGCCGTGCAACTTGAAGATCGAAGCCAGACTTTCAAGCCTCTCAATTGCATCCATCATTCAAAGTGCCTGCAAGAAAACAAAGATAATTAGAGATTGAAAGCAATACAGAAAAATGTGTACTACTCCGTAGTACTACTAATCAGATGGATACTACATACCCAAGTAGAATCGTGGTGCATGCATTCGCTTGCTCAGCTAGCTTCTCTGATCAATCACGCCTAGCCATACTAGCTAGTATAGTATATTAGTATATATGATACTACCGGTTGTTGCTTCTATACCAGAACCCGAAGCCTGGTGTGATATATATATAGGCAGCGATGCCCCCAAGAATCGGCGTGTACCGGCCTAGCTAGAAGTTAGCTCTTTCGTTTATCCAGAGAAGATATTTTTTCAGCTTGTGGGTTAACGGGTTTCAGTCACAATCAGCCTTGCGACTGCACATAATCAAACCGGATAAGGATAAGGTGAAGGACACGTGGAAGTAAATTACTTAGGGGGTAACTACACCTGAGGGTAGTATGAATATGTTCTATATATATATATATATATATATATATATATATATAGGTAAAATAGTTTCTACCCTCAAAGGTAACTACCCCACGTCTCATATATCAACTTACGGAAGTATTTGTCATAATTTATCGGTTTAAGTATGTTCGTATACTATATCTAACATACCCAAAAACAACTTTAGTGAAAAAATTACAAATGGCCTAATATTTTACACTGTATACTCGAAATATCGTCATATATGCATATAAAAGAGAAGTATGTAGAAGTTTTCTACATACTACTAAAAAAAGTATCTATAGTACTGAAATAGCATTATATACTCCATACTACATGATACATACCTCATGTTATGATAGATACTCCATACATTATGTGAAACACACGTGGGGTAGTTACCTTCGAGGGTAGTATGAATATGTCCTATATATATATATATATATATATATATATATATATATATATATATATATATAGGTTAAATGCTTTCTACTCCCGGGTGTAACTACACCCATGTCTCGTATACCACCTTACGGAAGTATTTGTCATACTTTATTGGTTTGAGTATGTTCATATACTATATCTAAGATACCCTAAAATAAGTTTCGTCAAAAAATTGCAATTGTCCTAATATTTTACACTATATACTCAAAATACCGTCATATATGCATATATATGCATATAAAAGAGAAGTATGTAAATTTTTTTTACATACTGCCTAAAAAAAATATCTTTAGTACTAAAATAACATTATATACTCCATACTACATGTTACATACCTCCCGGTATGATAGATACTCCATACTCGCGTGAAACACACATGGGTGTAGTTACACCCGGGTGTAGTATGAATATGTCCTATATATATATATATATATATATATATAGGACAGGACTATCCTAGACAACCCGTTAAGTGTTTCTAGAATAGCTATTAGACAATTTCCCAAACCGGGAGGTTTGGGAACCGATTAGGACACTGCTTCCCGACCGTAATAAATTCAGGAGATTTCGCCCGCACTCCGCGCCCTCCTTGATCCGCGTCGACCTTCCCCTGACTCCGACTCCACCTTCTACCTGCGCGGCTGAGGGAACGGCGGCGGGAGCCGCTGCGAGGAAGGACACGACGGAGCCGACAGCTTCCCCGGACAAAGAGGACCTTCCCCTACTCCGACGCGACCGAGCGAGCGGCGGCGGTAGCCGAGCGAGCGGTGGCGGTAGGCGACGCGAGGGAGGACGCGGCGGAAGCCGAGAAAACAGGGCCAAGAGGACCTTCTTCTCCGGCTCCGGCGAGGACAAGCGAGCGGTAGCCTCAGCAAGGGAGGTCTTGGCGGGCTCAGGGAATTCTTTTGTTCCATCTACCCCACCTACCAACAACCACGTCCTACCCTTGATCAATGGCTCCAATCCGCCGCAAATCAGATGAGACTGTTGGATTTTTGGCTGGATCAACCACCGCATCGAAAAGGCCTGCCATGGCAGATCCTAAGGTATGATCTTGCGAGTGAACTCCCATGATTACAGTTAGTAAACCTCCGCAAATTGCGCTGATCCATGTTGATATCGAAACGCACCCTATATCGTGCTAAGGAAGTTCATATGTTTGAGATCATGATCCTTTGCATGCTTTTTATTGATATCTCTGTTCCTCCTGCAACAACAATTTTAGATGTTGTGTTGAGGTTTATATGTTTGTATGTGGAGATTCACATGTACTAGGAAGATTGGGCGCGGCGTGCCGCCGCGCCTGTGTGATTGTAGCAAGTTTTATAAATACGTATGTAGCGACGGTGGATAATTGCATATTTTTAAATTGAATTTACCCTATGTGTACATTCTTCATATTGTTCAAGAAGGGGAGGCAGGTCCTGAAATAAAGAAATAAAATGAATGTATGGTGAGATAGTAACATCGACAAAATGTTCGTCAAGTTAGACCTGTAGTCACATAAGAACAATAAATTGTGCCGTGCTACCGAGCAACTAATTGTGTAAGTTGCTTTCATATTTTTATATTCACCAAGACATGGTTCTTCTAGTTATATGCTCAGGGAAAAGACACATTCTTCTACAAATTTGCAATAAGTTATCTACAACTTCAATACTAAATACTAACTTTCCTCATTGTGGCAATAATGAATTGACAATGCAACATGGAAAATATACACTGAATGAGTGTAAAACATGGAAAGCACAGAGTCTTATCCTGCCAAGTTGAGGAGGGATTATACAAAGCTGGTATGTTCTAACAATATTTGTCCAAGATAGTTTTTTCTAACGGAAAAAAATTGAAGATATGGAAAAGATAACTAAGAAAATGCTTAGGCTTTTCTGTTCATGCAATCCCATATATTCAATCAGTGTTAATAGGACAGATTTGCTTCACCAATCAAAAAGCTTGTTTACCCAAGGAAGACACATTATGACTCAGGCCGGGCGTTCGGGAATTCCCGAAAATTCGGGAAATGAAAATTTCGGGATTCAGAAAATGACTCCCGAGTTTTCATCAGAAAAACTGATACCCGATATTTCGGGATCCCGACAATTCGGGATCGGGATCGGGAATTCCCGAATTACCCAAAGTTCAGAACAAAGCAAAAAACGACAGATTTCGACAGCAAATCTTTCAGATTTCGATAGCATTTCAGCTAAATTTCAGCAGCAAACAAGATAATAATAATATCCATTTAACAACTATCACAAGAAACATGATAAAAGTACTACTGACATAAAGATGCACAACTTAGGAACCAGCGACATGCACAACATAAGTCTTCAACGTCTTCAACATAAGCTAGCTTACAATTCACATGCACATTGCATGTACATAATTAGAAGTACTTTCAACAACTTGACAGGTACAAATCAGCATCTAAGACGATGTTTCAGCGCTGGAGTTTGTTGTGCTTCGTGGACCAGTTGTGGAAGTGGATGCAACACCTTTTCCTTTTGCGATGTGTAGGCCACCAAATTCTTCAATCAGTTCTATAATAAATACAGTGAGCAATGTAAAGTAAATATAATGACATGATTTGAGAACAGAAGTGCAAATACATAGAAATGAGACAAAAAAATTACCCTTTTCAATCACAGCAAGTTCCTCCATACTCTCATGGATGTCAATAGGAGTACCTCTTCTAAGCCAATCTTGTGCACAAACTAGAGCTTCCAACATGAAAGGAGTAAGGGAGGTACGAAAATCATCTAAGATACGTCCACTTGTGCTGAAAGCCGACTCTGAAGCTACTGTTGAGATGGGAATGGCAAGCACATCACGTGCTAAGCGAGCCAATATTGGAAATCTGCATGCATTTGACCTCCACCAAGCAAGAATGTCAAACTTCATTTCTTGATCTTCTGTATCTTCAGCAAGATACTTATCAAGTTCTGACTTGGCATTGCTATTTAAACCAGTGGTCATCTTCAACTTCTTCGCAATAGCTTCTCTCAACATGCTTCCACGACCTCCCTTTGATGTTGATGAATCATCTACCTCCTCTGTTACTTCAATGGGAGCATACAATTTTGTATATTCCACAAACAGATCATTGACACAAGCGATAATCGCTGTCCAAACAAGCTGGCCCTTTTCAGTCCCAAAAATTTCTTCAATGACAGCATGTGTGTACAAAGATAACTTGTATCTTGGATCAGCAACTGCTGCAACAAAGATCAACAAGTTTATGTTTTCCTTCTCCTTTCCTTTTCCCTTCGCCTTCTCATTCATGCTCTCCTTGTCATTGGTGTGCCAAACACCCCAATATTTGTCAAATTTATCTTTCATCCTTTTACCCATAGCTTTTTGCAAAGGATCTGAACTACCAACCAAGACTGAATCAACAAATGAACTTCAGCAATCTCATGGAAGAAAGTGTTTGAAGTAACATGTAAAGTTGAAGAGACGCGTTTTGTGAGATCATAGAAATGTTCAAGAAACTCTTCCATCTTCTTTGCGTTCTCCCAATCCTCTTCTTCTGGGCAACCAAACCCATCATTCTCCTCCGATAGATCCCACTTGTAGGTCAAGTCATCTTCGGCTAGCTTTATGAACACCTTTTCATAGACATTAGCATGTTTCAACATGAGATAAGTAGAATTCCATCTGGTTGGCACATCAATCCTCAAAAATGACTTGCTGTCTACATTTTCTTCAACAACAATCTCCTTGAACTTCACTAATCTAGAGCCACCATTCCTAATATAACGGACTGCAGTTCTAACTCGCTTTATCGAGGTGTCCACCTCCTTTAGACCATCTTGCACAATCAGGTTAACAATATGAGCAGCACACCTCATGTGCAAATACTTGCCCTCCGCAATGTTGTAGGGTGTTTTGTTCAGTTGCTTCCTCATGAACCCAATACCGCTGTCATTGTTACTTGCATTATCAACAGTAACAGTCATCACCCTCTCCATACCCCATTCAGCCATGCATCTCAACAAGTTTTTCCCAATATCCTCACCCTTGTGTCCCTTAATCAAGAAAAAATTGATGACTTTCTTGTGCATATCCCAATTATCATCAATAAAGCTTGCTGTTACAGTCATATAACCATCTTGCTTTTGAGACGTCCAACAATCTGTTGTTAGGCAAACCCTTTGACAAGAATCTTTGCAAAATTTCTTCAGCTTGGCCTTTTCTTGGAAGTACCGGCGCACAGCATCTCGAGTTATCGTTCTTCTAGATGGACAAATGAAACGTGGGCAAGCTTTAGACATAAATTTTCTAAACCCTGGTTTCTCACCAAAAGCAAATGGCAACTCATCTTCAATGACCATCTCAACAAAAGCCACCCTTAGAGCTTCAGCATCAAATTTCCATGTGCCAACTCCTTCTCCATAAGTTGCTTGAAGAGTTCCCTGCTTGGGATCTTTGTTGAACTTGTTAGGATTGGGCTTGCAAGCAAAGAAGTGCCTCTTCATGCCTGATGTACCATCTGACTTTGATTCAGCCTTCACTTGACGAGTGCAATATTTGCATTGAGCAGCCTGCACCACATCATTGTCATCCTTGATCTTGGTAAAATGCTCCCACCACTCTGACCTTGAAGCCATCACCTTCCTACCCTTATCTTTCACAGATTCCTTCTCGACATCAATGACTGGGCCTGCCGATCCTGCCTGTGAAGATTGTGATGGTTGTGAAGAAGTAGCATCCACTTCCATACTCGTTTCATCTCTGCCCAGAACCTCCATATCCGTTACATTAGGGTCAGTCATCTACAAGACAAAGTACACAAAAGACTTGTCAAATAGCATTTATATTGATTCAGCAATACATATACACAAATACAACAACTAATTTAAGGCAGAAACTAATTTAATTAACATCTGCAAGGCAGCAACTAATTTAACAAATAGCATATACACTATACAGTACAGATACAACATATTGGTTGTGGCCGTGGATCAATCACTAACAGCTAACAGTACCGATACAACAGATTGGCCGTGGCCATGGATCAATCATTAATTAACATCTAGCTACTACTCACTGTTCAGTACCTCAACCATCAATCACTAACAGCTAACAGTAGTGTAGATTGGCCGTGGCCGTGGATCAATCACTAACAGGTGACAATCAAACGAGGAGGATCTGAATCCTAGATGAACAGACAGGAGAATGGAAGCGACCCAGGGGAGTGAAGCTGTGATGGACTCACGAGGATGGCCGGAGAGGCGGAGACGAGCACGGCGGCTAGCGAGTTCGCGTCAGGTGAGGACGTCGAGCAGGATCCTGTAGGAGTCCGGGGCGTACGGCGAGCTCGCGCACACGGAGGCGGGGCGGGGAGTCGGTGTGGCGCACAGAGCGACGTTGGGCGCGCCGTCGCCGCCGCGGTGGGAGTGGGAGGAATGGGGATAGGAGAGGAATGGAGGCCCGACCCTGACCTAGTCGTGCGCTGACTCCGCAGTGGAAATACTGGAAAGGAGTTGGGCCTCTACAGTTGGGCCTTTGGCCTTTTACTTTGTCGGGATAAATAATCGGGATGTTCGGGATTCAGCCCACCACTCCCGAAATTCCCTAACTAATTTCGGGAATTCAAAACTGATTCCCGAGAAGACACTCGGGCAATTCGGGATCGGGAAATTTGGGATCGGGATCGGGAAGTTCGGGTTTCGGGAACGGGAGTCGGGAAATATGCCCACGTGAATTATGACCTCCAACCTATTAATTGATGAGACATACAATATTTCAGAGAAAATGTATAATGATACCTTTCAGTATGAGAAGATTTTTTGAATAGTAACCCAATCTATTCAAAGAAAACAACCACAAACTGAAGTAGAGGTTAAGCAATATTTGATCCAAAATATTTGTTAACTTTACTATGACCGTTAAGTCTCTTTTTGAGCTGAATCTTGTGCGCATGATAGGTTTTGCATGTCACCTGCAATTTATAATTGAACTCGAACATTGAGGAGGTAACTGGGGATAAACTTTATTAGTATAGAATCATAGCACAAAATCCTGTTGAAGAACCTACATATTCATAAGTGCAACTGATATTCAAATGTGAACCACCAAGTCACGAAGAAAGAAAAAAGTTAGGAGTTAAAAGGTCGGAAAATTTACCTGGTTTGTAGAGTGGGCATGCAGCCAGAGGGTATGACAGTACGGCACGATTTACCATCATGTATCAATACCTACATGTAACATATGTGTCAATCATATGAAACAGCAGCCGATGTCGAAGTATAACTGAATGATATATGGAACAAACTTGAAAACTGAGAATTCATAGGTAGAGTAGTAGAATTTATATACAGCATAATCTGCCGGTCCAGACCTTCAAAAAAGCTCATACTCTACCAAAATACAAAAGGAAAGCAGATGTCAGCACATGATGCCTGATGTAGGACCTGAACCTGAAAAACATCAGTCTGAAAAGGAGTGATAAACAGAACCAAGCTGCAGAAAGTCCAAAGACATTATATGACTGCCGGCAACCCCGCTAATCTGACAGATGAGAAGAGAAGAAATATACTCACTATCCGCGGAACATCCAAAATACGTACAGGTACACATATTTCTATTTGTAGGGAAAAGTAGAATTGCGAATAGCTAATGAAGGGAATTTATTTATCTCGGTCTGTTGCCAACCTCACTGGGTTACGTGAAATATGCAGCAAAGCAAATACATGAAAGTTCTTATACTTATCCATAAATCCTGGGAAGGAAAAGTAAAACTTAAAAAATTATCAAGAATAAGAAGCCTAGGTATCAGATATGCATAAGATAATGCCAAAGGTGTTGGTTGCTCATTATACCCACGGTGCGCTGCCTTTGCAATGATCGGAGCACAATCTGAAATACCAAAAGTTATAGGATAATTTTGGTGATGAAATTTATTAATCAGGAATACCAGATAACATAACATCACTGAAATAGTACAGGGCATTTTCAATTTGCACAACTACATCTTCGATAGAGGCCATTGTCTGTTTTTTAAAAGCTGATACTTCTGCCCATCTATTTGTACCACAAGCTTACCATGAAGAACGCACGGCCAATTTATCCAAGTTAATGCACTTCTTCTGAAAATATTTGACCATGTCAGAAAAATAATGTAACAGTGGCACTCGCAAAACAAATATGTTTGCATATTCATCTTTAACTGAAAGCAAGAGAACTATGTTGTAATAAGTAAAAGTAGAGATTCAGTGCATGCATAGTGGACCTTGTCACTGAGGCCTTAGCAACCTATCATGGTAGACATTTAACATGAACGAACATATAGCAACTCGGATTATGCTATCCTCGTGAAAAGCAAAATTTAAGGTTCAACATAAAGAGGAATGGAGATGACCTCGATTAGTAAGGACCATGAGATTCATATCGAACCTAACAGGCTGAACGAATACAAACTTTCTTTGAAACAAAATATATAAATAAGTAACAAACAACAATGTTCCAAACTATCTAGCACAAAGTGCTTGGAGATGTAGGCAGGCCGGCCATGTGTAGCCGGCGACACAATGAACTCTTGTTTTCTCATATGCCAACGGAAGGAATCTAATTTAATGGCACACTGATGAAACACATGATCTACATGTACAAAATAAGTATAAAAGACAGCTGAGTGGCAATAGCACTACAGACCAAGTAGATGGATGCAATACTTCGTTGATTATAAAATTGACAAACTGATAACAAAAACCAACTTCTGACACATCAATGTTATGGTAGATCTAGGGAACATATATTACTAAATCGGACGATCTGCGCGGAGAGGGAAGCAAGCTGAGTGCCAATAGCACCGCAAACCAAGTAGATGGCTGTAAGTAATTACATCAACACAATCAACCAGATAGATAATATAGTTGCTACTAAAAAAGACAAAAGAATTAGAAAATATGCTAACAGGAAATTATGACGATTGATTTCAGTTTTAGATGTACATTCATGAGAAAATTTAGACAATGGTACTTTAGTTTTTATCGTAATGGGGATCTTAGATTCCTCACCGTCGCTGCAAGGGACCAATATGTAACTTCCACTTCTCATATTGAATAATCATAGTGTGAATCTTTAAAACCTCCTCTTCTTAAGGGACACCAAACCTTGGAGGAAAAGAACACTCGCACTTAAAAGGAGTTTACTGTATATTGCAGAGCGCTAACTCAAATGAAAAAAGATGAATCATGTAAAAATTACTTAGCATTTTGTCCGTGCGTTGGAGCATTGTGTTGCTCATTCTGCAATTTGACAACACGGTTCAATACATTAGATGGCTTGAAATGTAACCATATTGCAGAGCAGTTCAATTCATGAGGTCAATTCAAAATAGCAGACAAATTCCCCATCTTAAATTCTCAAGGCTAATCTTAATAACTACTCCAATTTAGGGCGATAAAATGCTAAGGTACCAGCAGTAGTACACGCATATCAGTAAATCACGAGTTAAGACACAATATGATCCGTACTACTCAAAGATAATACACAACCTGATGCAGCAGATAATTTGGTGAAAACAATTAAAGATCCAATATGATTTGGGGGAAAATACTCGTACCGATTACCTTGGGTGAAGAACAATTGGACTGGTTCACTGCTCACGTGGGCTTGAGATAGCCGCAGTCGACAGGATGCTAGTTGTACACCTTTCTTCCAATGAGAGTTATCTATAACTTGGATGATCATTCAGCAACAAAGATGACAACAACCCCTCTTGCTGCGACTGTGCACGCATGGAAGATTCTATTGGATTGTAAGCGCGGTAATGCAAACTTTCAAAAGGGTTGGACATCCTATAAAAGTTATAAAGCAGAGATCTGTGAATTGTAAGGTAGGACACACACATGGATGGAATTATTAACATGTCAAAGACGAAATGCTTTGCATGCTTCAAGTCCCAGAAAATGACATCGGAGATGAATCAGTGGGAGGTCATGCTTGAAAATATAGCTGTCTCAATGCAATATTCGTACATTTTTTTCATCTCTTGTATAAAAGATCAGTGACATAGCAAATAGATTAATTATCGATATTACCTACCGGCCAAACTTGTAAAGTACATTATTTGTAGCATAGTCACATGAATTACTTAATCATTAATTATTAATGATAGAAAGCACACAAATATAGAAATAAATGTTCCACGCATATGGTAGACCGTGTGATCACCTGTGAAGAGCTTCACGGCTGTACCACACGAAGACTGGAAGTACTGACTCAACACTAAGTAGGAAGAATAAGATCACCTGTCGAGCATATAATATAAGATGTGAGTGTCTGGGCATAGCAACCCTTCACCAATAAATAAACGGCATAGAGTCAGTAAACTGGATAGTAGGCTGTCAAACAAACAGCAGATTTAACCATATATCAACACTAAAAATGACAGATGCATCAAAATTAACCGGCAATTAGCATGTGAGCAGAACAAACACATCATATACATAAAACTTTAGTCGAGGGTACTATCCGGTTGATTGATTAAAATTCAACCTTGTCGAATACCTTGGAACAGAATGTAGTTCTAGAATGTACCGGTTGATTGATTAAAATTAAAACTTGTCGAATACCCCGGAAAAGAATGTAGTTCTAAAATATAAATTGGTAAGTCTGATGTTATAGAAAAGAGGAAAAAATACATCTTTTACAATTTTGTAATTTTCTAGACCACATGCAGTGTAGCGACGGTTCGTTGTACCCATCACATTCTTGTTGAAAAGCTACATGCCCCAGGTAAGACAGAAGCTGAAGGTGTGTTCTAGTATAATGAGCAAAAGGAGCCGTCCATGGCAATGCTATCTACCATTTAATCTGATAGAAAATGAAACTGGCAGCACGCTCAGTACACAAATATTTATCTATATGTAGTAATCACATGCCCAAGCTATAAATGTAAATGCGGCACCACCTGAATCGGATGCTGCTGAAGCTGACGACCTGGAGAGGAGGATCACATCTCTTCGCCGCATTTGAGGTGTTGATTACAATATATACGTGCTGATTTTTCATAAAAGAAACTGTAAGTATATATATTTCGGACGGAATGAGTATGATGCTACTCCATTGATCGATGTATAGGGAAAGACCCAAAACTTGAATGTAATCTCAATCAACTCTGAAGGCTCATACCCATGGAGTTAAACGGGTAGGGAATTGATGAAGCCAATTATACACGCGGTAATAGTTTCAATATTGGGTTAACCACATGAGCAGTGCAGTGCCATATACTTGAAAATTTGAATCAGCTAGGTAATAAAAAAAAACTTTTCTGATCCAGAGTTTAACCGGCACAAAACGGCCAGGTTGAGTCATATTTCATAATAAATGATAACTGCAGTAACAGTACACACTTCCTTAATGCAAATCTTTTTGGTTGTATGTAACTTATTCTGTCCGGCTCATCCAGCTGAATACTATATAACTTAGGTAAGATTCAGTCTCTGTAAATCATTGTGGATCCACTCCCTTATCGTTTCATTTTCTTCTCCTCTCTTCAGAGTTGAAATACATATTTCATCCAACAGACCATCAATCAGATATATTTCATCCAAACAGAGCATCAATCAGACATCATGAGAACTACTCCACGGTTCCGGAAAATTCAAAATTTCCTAATGGCAGTAAGGTGATCAGACAACTACTCCATCACGGTTCAGAAAAACGATATGATAAATTTTATATGGGATCTACATGTATCTAGATTCTGAAGCAAAATTGATAATGTCAACATCTTGACAATAAATTTCTAGAATCAGGTTCTGCTACCATAAAATCGTGTAATCATCTATTGAAAAAAGAAAATTAGCACAGTGAGCTCACAATTGGTATGAACTGAAAATTTTCACCCACAATTGACCAAATCAGTAGCTATTCATTGTGATGCTGAAGAAAAAAGAGGACCTGGGCGCTGGAGGGTGGCTGCACCATCAGCCGGACGCGGCAGTGACGAAGATGGTCAGGCGATGCGGCGCTCCTCCTAGCGGTGCAGACCAGCTGGCTGCGGTCGTCCTCTCCTCCGACGGCAGCGTCTCGATGGTGGTGTGGCCGTGGCGGCGGCAGCAGCTGGAGAAAGGGAGGCCATGGCCCTGTCCCTGTCCCTGAGCTGCTTCAGGAGCGCGGGGGAGGAGTCCTTGAGTTGGCGGTGGCGGGGGCGCTCGAGGAGTAGCTTGCAGCGAAGAGGGGCCTTGGAGATGGCGAGGCCAGAGTAGGAGAAGGAAGGGGAGGTGGCGGTGGAGAGGGCGGCGCGGAGGACGCGGAGGCGGAGGGGGTAAGAGAAGGCACCAGGGAGAGGGGACGGCCGGGCGTGGCGGCGGCGGGGGCGGGATGGGCGGCGTCGGTGGGGCAGAGCGGAGCGGCGACGGGGGCGGACTGGAGGCGTGGGGGACGGGAGAAATGAGATCGATCTGACTCCTAGGGTTGGAAAGTTTCCACCCCGCATCCCCTGCTGACACGTGTACTTTTGTCGTTTCTAATCCAGCTTTTGCTACAATGGTGTAAAAACGTTTTGACGGGAGAAAAAAATTATTCTACTGTAGCAAAACTAATTCTCACCTAAATTCTGACAACTTGGCACGGTGGTGCAAAAAGTTCCGTTCGTAGCAAAATAAGCTATACAAATGTAGCATATTGTAGCACAACTTCCACCAATGAAAAAAAGCGCATATATCATTTTTGCATTTCAAAAACGAAAAATAGCAAAAAAATATGAGTATGTAGCAAATAGAACATAAGTATGTAACAACACTCCAAAATATTGTGGTATGATGCAAAAATGACAGGACTGTCCAAAGCAAAAAAAATCCTCTATTGATGCAAAAACATAGAAAGTTAGTAGCAAAAAAATTCCTCATGCGATGCACCGCCTTTCCCCTTGGCCCTTCTGCAACCTTCCTATAGCTCGAGATCCACAGCCATGGCAGCAGCGACTCCAGGACACGGCAACAGCGACTCCTGGCCATGGCAGCACCACACCATCACCCCAACAGCAGTGCCACCATGCCATGGCAGCTAGTCGAGGTGACGAGGTCTAGCTCGCTCGGGGCCTCGCTGGAGGGACGACGGCAGCATCAACTCCAGGACACAGCAGCAGCGACTCCTGGCCATGGCAGCACCGCACCATCACCATAACAGCAGCGCCGCCGTGCCATGGCAGCTAGTCGAGGTGACGAGGTCGAGCTCACTTGGGGCCTCGCTGGAACGATGACCTTGCCGTGGAGGCGCACGGGGCGGCGACCTCAGCAAGGAGACGCGCGGCAGCGGCCGGGCCGGGAGGCGCGAGCGTCGGCAGTGTGACGCCCGAAAATCGGTACTATGTAGATTTAAGCGATCCCGCCGAAATCCGCATAATAACGATTTTTGGTTGCCCACCAGACATAATGTGCACGCCGAAACATGCACATTATGTGGGTGGAATTGTGATAACATTACAATACTTCCGATACATCCACAAATACGACAGAAGATAAAATTACAACAACGACTCAAACGAGTCAAGATAAAAATGTTACAATACAAAGATACAAATGACAGCGGAAGCAAAATAGTATCCGACTAAAAAAGCAAATTGGACTAAGAGTCCTGAAGATAATCAATGGCGCCATATCCCTGCCCAGCCAAGCCGGAGGGATTCCCAAGCTAACGTCATCAGACTTCAAACCTGTTAACTGCACATAAAGCACAGCCCAAAATAGGGTCAGGGCACTCCCTGGCAAGCAAAACCGACTTGCCTACTTTCTACACCATCTCCCAAAATATAGGGGAGGTGGACTTAGCGGCAGCAGCACTAGCAACCTAGAGAGACACGCTATAACTTCCGTCTAATCAGAGAGGGATAAGAGAGCGCATAAGGTAACCAACTACTACTAACACCAAACATAACCCATTCTCGAATTAACCCCCTCAACCAAATATTAGGAAGCAATTCGGGAAACTCACACGTTGAACAGTTTTAGTTACCCTTTATTGTGGAAAGTAATTCTATATTACTAGTCAAATTAATTAGCAATGATTAGGTGTAAGTTGTCTAGATCTTGTTAGCCAGCATCATCACCAAGTCGTCCATAACCGTGGACACGGCTCATCGATAAGATTATACCTGCAAGGGTGCACTACTGGACCCATACTCGCATGATCAACCCAGTCAAAAACATTAGGGCCTTTCAACCCAACTCTTTTCCTTCACCGCAACAAGTCCAGGAGCCACGGGAGCTATGTTGGTCCCGGCCAAAAGGGTGCGGACTCCCGCAGGACACACCCCTCCACACCAACAGGTCGCGCCCTATATGCATGTAACAAGGCACACCGCCAAAGTAAAATACTACACTAGTATTGATGCATAAGAGACAAATGGAAAACCCGAACTAGGTGTGGCTCCCGGACAAGTCGAAGTTCGAGTCAAAGTCGAGGGGGGCTCCATAGGGCCTCCCACAAGTGGTTAGTGCGCTCAAAATTGGATCCGAGGACAAAATCTCAGTTCCTAGGTCGACACTTAGCAGAACAAAGCACCTCGCAAGGCCTTCCGCCGGTGCCTTATCTTTTAATTATAATACCCCAATATAATACAACATTTTATTAAGGTAAATAATCTATCAAGCTAAGCATATGAAATAAAAGACCAACTGACGACTCGCACAACCAACTCTAAGCATGCACTACGACTCGCAAGGCTAACAGATAAACATACAACATGTGATGGGATGTGGGGATAAAGCTGTATAGGCTGCAGGATAAACATGTGATGGGATCGCAATAAATAATCGTAAACTAGGGTAGCAGAGATCAACGGCAGGAATGAAAGACAATGTATAGGTAAACAAGCAAACTTTGCTTGCCTGGGATCCCGCATGGAAGCATATCTTGTTGTTGCTCACACATATCAACGTCTTATCCGCGAAGAAGCAACAAACACTGGAAAGCGTAAAATATGCATTTTACAACTACGGCAAAAGATCCAGCATGATCATACGAGAATGATGCATGGCATGGCAAGATGCAATACAATGCAGGTGATCCAAATTAAGCGGGAAAGCAACCCCGGAAATTAATATTTAGGTGCAAGTTATTTATTTACTCAACAATATTAAATGTTGGTTAACATGGTATTACATGGCATGGAAGATTTCATTAAATTAAATAGAATAGGGCATTATATATTTATTACCCCAAAACTTCCATGTTTAATTATTTAAGTGCATTTGTTAATTTAAACTGAGCATTTAAAACAAATGATGCAAAATGACATAAGAATGTGATATTAATGTTTATTGCATTTTCTGATATAAAAACATATAAAGTTTCCTTTATTTGGATTTATAAATTAAAAGTTATTACATTTTTAAAACTAGGGTGTTCTCTGAAATTTTCCAGGACCTATCTGTGATGGAACAGTACAGGGGAGGGCTCTGTGCAGAAAATAGAGATGGTAGGGGTCTGAGTGCAAATTCCAGTCCCTCTGGACTTTTCTCACCGAAGGAGAACTTGCATGAGACGCTGACCAGTGGGTCCAAACGCAAAGCTGGCGTGGGCGCGGGTGTGCGTGGCGCCACGGTCGCTGACCAGTGGGCCACTGTTGTCAGTGTGCCGAAAAAATGAAACAAAAAGGGCCTTTTATTCCACGGGGCCGGGAGTCGAACTCGCGCGCGCACAGCAAACGGAGGGAACGGAACGGCTTTGCTAGCCACACGTGAAGGGGATCGTGTGCAGAAAACAAAAATTTTCTTACCAACGATATCCTAAAAGCATGCCAAGATCTATTCTATGCAGATATAGTAGTACGAACGGAGATCGGAATACGTACCCTTGTAGACGGAAAGCGGGGATTACGTTCCCGCACAAACGTTGTCGATGAAGACCGACGAAGCCGGCCTCAAGGTCGCGTAGAGGAAGCAGGCCTCCGAGTACCGCTAGCGCAGCACCTCTCAGGGAGTCGCACACGTACGGTGGAGACGACGGCCTCCGAAGCTCCAGTCCAGGACGAGCAGCGGAAGACTTGGACCGGAACACCAGCAGCGCGGCAGCGGGCTATGGTGGAGGAGATCCCCCCTTCCTCAGCTCGGCGCGGCTCCAACTTGGGAACCACGAGATCGAGAGAGAAATTGGGAATTAATTGGTGAATTAAAAGGCCAGGGGTGCCCCTTCTTATATAGGCTCCCAGGGGGAGCCAACTTGCTAACCAGGCAATGTGGGACTAACCCCCACATGCCTGGTGCGGCATGGCTGGGTGCGCCCCCAAGCCCCCCACCGAATTCCCCTTGGGAATTTTCCCCTCTTGGGCCTTCTTTCGACCAGAAGGCCCATTTAGGGAAATCAGCGTAAATAAATCCGAAAATAAATATATAAAATCATATTTGCATATTAATTACACTAATTAATATCAAACATAATATATATAATTTTTCCTAGCTCCGAAAACTCTTTCGGCGCTGCCTGATCTCCATCGGACCCCTCCCGGGACGCTCCCGGTGATCTCCTTCCTTTCCGGTTGTCTTGTCGAAACCCCTTAAGTGTGTTTCCCTAGCGGTTCGATATAATATCAGGTATGATCAAGACTCTTCAATGATCAACGACTAACTCGTAGGCCTGGACCCCATGAATCAATCCCTGAGATATAACGAATGACTTTCATCTATCAAACCTGAACGTAAAGTCTTAGACCTTTTGCCATAGCGATACTTAGCACGTCCGAGCGTCGTTACATAGATATCACCATACCTAATCCCGACCTCGTTACCGACGACGCTATCTTCTACTCGTTCATGATCTCATGTCTCCGTGACCTAGTCACATGCTTGGAAGCTCATTAGACATGATCTCACCGAGTGGGCCCGAGAGTATCTATCCTGCTATGCGGACTGGCAAATCCCGCTCTTGACCCCTCGTCTCAACTACTCCTTTCCGATACCCAAAATTATCACCGTTATTGTCATACTAAATAAGATACGACGTTTGGTGCAATCAAAGTATCTTCCAGGAATAACAATAAGAGTTGATCTCACGGTCAAAGGCGTAACGACTACGTTCTCCAAATCTGGGTATGTCCATCACATCGTTCTCTAGCGATATGACTCTCATTGCCGACCGGCGCCATGCCCCATGACCGGGAAACCTCGATCATCAATCGCGCAACGAAACTAGTCTTAGTAGAGGCTACCAGGGACCTGGTTGTTTACGTATCACACCCGCATTAATGTTTCCGCTTAATACGGTTCTAGCATGACACAAAAACCTATTATGAACAAACGAGATATGATAAAGAATACACTTTATTAATTGCCTCTAGGGCATATCTCATTTAGTCTCCCACTTGCACTAGAGTACAACTTAATCTAGATTACAACTTGGTAAAAGCCTAACACCCATAGCTAACTGGTGATGTTCATGCTTATCAAGCGGGAGAGGCTTCGTCAGCGGATCTGCCACATTCAGATCCGTATGCACTTTGCAAATCTTCACATCGCCTCCTTGTACGTACTGACGTATCACATGGAAGCGTCGGAGAATGTGTTTGGCAGTGGAGTGAGACCTTGGCTCCTTGGCGTTCGCAATGGCACCCGTATTGTCGCAGAAGAGGATCACGGGGTCTTGCACGCTTGGGAACACTCCAAGTTCGATAACGAACTTCCTCAGCCACACAGCTTCATTCGCGGCTTCGCAAGCAGCGATATACTCCGACTCCATTGTAGATTGTGCGACTATGGGTTTCTTCCCACTTCTCCAGCACACGGCGCCTCCATTCACCTTGAACACGTAACCTGTTTGTGACTTACAGTCATCGGGGTCTGAGCAGAAACTTGCATCTACGTAACCCGTTACGCCAAGTTCTTCATCGCAGCCACCATACACAAGGAACATTTCCTTTGACTTACAGTCATCGGGGTCTGAGCAGAAACTTGCATCTACGTAACCCGTTACGCCAAGAATGCTCTTAACAGCTACCCAATGCGGCATTCCAGGATTACTCTGGAACCGGCTTGTCAAACTTAGAGCTAATGCCACATCCGGTCTAGTACTCAACATTGCATACATGATCGATCCTATGGCTGAAGCATAAGGATGTTTCGTCATTTCGGCCTTACCCAGTTCCGTCACCGGACACTGTGCCTTACGCAATATTTTATTCTTGATAACCGGCAGAGAACCCTTCTTTGCCTTCTCCATACAGAAACACTTCAGTATTTTATCAAGATAAGTACTCTGACTTAGTGCTAATAGGCGCCTTGATCTATCGCGATAGATTTTTATGCCTAAAACATACGCAGCTTCTCTTAAGTCCTTCATGGAAAATTTATTGTTTAAATATTCCTTCACGCTATTCAGAAGTTCCACATCATTCCCTATTAGCAATATGTCGTCAACATACAGTGCTAAGAACACAACCGAGCTCCCACTCATTTTCTTGTAAATACAGGTCTCTTCCACATTCTGGATAAATCCAAAACCTTTGATTACCTCATCAAAGCGAAGATTCCAGCTCCGAGATGCCTGCTTCAATCCATAGATGGATCGCTGAAGCTTGCACACCTTGTTAGCATTTCCTGGATCGACAAAACCTTCCGGCTGTACCATGTACAACTCTTCCTCAATGTTTCCATTTAGGAAGGCCGTTTTGACGTCCATCTGCCAGATTTCATAATCATAGTAGGCAGCTACCGCTAACAAAATCCGAATAGACTTAAGCATCGCTACCGGTGAAAAAGTTTCATCGTAGTCAATTCCATGAACTTGTCGAAAACCCTTTGCGACAAGCCGAGCTTTATAGACGGTCACATTACCATCAGCATCAGTCTTCTTCTTAAAGATCCATTTATTCTCGACGGCCTTGCGCCCTTCGGGAATATCCATCAAAGTCCACACTTTGTTATCATACATGGATCCTATTTCGGATTTCATGGCTTCAAGCCATTTCTCGGACTCTAGACTCACCATCGCCTCCTTGTAGTTCGTAGGTTCGTCTTGCTCGACTAGCATGACGGTGCAAACCATGTTGCCATACCATTCTGGTGCGATCCGAGATCTACCAGACCTACGAGGTAGAACATCTTCCTCGACAGTTTCTCCCACTCCTTCCACGGAGGACGTTTCCGGAATTGCTTCCGTTGCGCCACTCGGAATCTCGAGTTCAGGATCAACGATTTCATCGAGGTCTACCTTCCTCCCACTTACTCCTTTCGCGAGAAACTCCTTCTCTAGAAAGGTACCGGTCTTCGCGACAAAAGTTTTGCCCTCAGCTTGGTTGTAGAAGGTGTACCCAACGGTTTCCCGCGGATATCCTACAAAGACGACTTTCTCCGACTTCGGTTCGAGTTTGTCGGGCTGTAGTTTCTTAACGTACGCCTCACAACCCCAAACCTTCAGAAACGATAACTTAGGCTTTTGGCCATACCATAGTTCATACGGTGTCGTTTCAACGGACTTGGACGGAGCCCTATTTAAAATGAATGCGGCTGTTTCTAACGCATAACCCCAGAAGGACACTGGCAGATCGGTAAGAGACATCATAGATCGGACACTATCCAGTAGAGTACGATTACGTCGCTCGGACACGCCGTTACGCTGCGGCGTTCCGGCTGGCGTAAGTTGGGGTACTATGCCACAACTCTTCAGATGTGTGCCAAACTCAAAACTCAAGTACTCTCCACCGCGATCGGATCGGAGATGCTTGATTTTCCTATTAAGCTGATTCTCAACTTCACTCTGGAATTCTTTGAACTTTTCAAACGTTTCAGACTTGTGTTTCATCAAATAGATATAACCGTATCTACTCAAGTCATCAGTGAAGGTGACGAAGTAACGATAACCATTGCATGTCGAAACGCTCATCGGTCCACACACATCTGTATGTATGATCCCCAACAAATCCGACGCCCGTTCAACGAAACCTTTGAACGGTGTCATGGTCATTTTGCCCATAAGGCATGGTTCGCATGTATCGAGGGATCCGAAATCCAACGAGTCCAAAAGTCCATCGGAGTGGAGTTGCTTCATGCGCTTTACACTAATATGACCAAGACGGCAATGCCACAAAAACATGGCGGTATCGTCACTACACTTAATCCGTTTGGCTTCTATGTTATGGATGTGAGTACTACGATCGAGATTCAACAAGAATAAACCGTTATTCTCGGGAGCATCAACATAAAAGATATCATTCATATAAATAGCACAATTGCTTGACACTGATTTAAATGAATAACCGTCTTGTAACAGGCAAGACCCACTTATAATGTTTACACTCAAGGATGGCACAAAATAACACTTATTTAAAACCAAAACTAATCCCGATGGTAGATGCAGAGGGAGCGTGCCGAAAGCCACCACGTCGACTCTCGATCCGTTGCCGACGCGCATCGTCACCTCATCCTTCGCCAGCCGCCTTCTATTCCGTAACTCCTCCTGAGAGTTACATATATGAGCAACAGAACCAGTATCAAATACCCACGTGTTGCTCTGGGCGGATGTAAGGTACACATCTATAACATGTATATCAAATATACCTTGCTCTTTGTCGACCGTCTTGCCAGACTTCCTATCCTCCAGGTATTTGGGGCAGTTGCGCTCAGGTGATCCGATGGTCACCACCATCTTCTTCAGCTTGATTTCTAATTCGGCCACTTTGAGCATCTTCAGGATTTCCGACAGGGATTTCGACGTCCCTTTCATGCCGTAGTCCACGATGGCGTTCTTATAGCTAGGGGGCAGAGAAATCAGCGCCCTATCAATAACCACCTCCTCTGGGATCACACTTCCCAGATCACTCAGAAGTCGAGCGCAACCAAACAACTTGGCCAAGTGCTCACTAATATTGCCGTGCTCTTCCATCTGGGCTGAGAAGAAAAGCACAGATGCCTCGTACCTCTCAGCCTTGACTTGTCGTGCAAAAACAACCATGAGTTCAGTGATTATTTCATAAGCACCCTTGTTCATGAAGCGGTTTTGCAGGTCAGCCTCCATGGCAAAGAGCATGCCACTCTGGACATAAGAAGAAATTTCCGCCTTTACTCCATGGACAATCCTTTCGATTTCCGGGGCGGTGTTTGGGAGATCACCTAAGGGGGCATCAAGGATATAGGCCACCTTGTGGGTTTCAAGGATAGACTTCAGATCGCGGAACCAGGACACGAAGTTAGACCCATTGGTCTTAAGCTTCTCTTTCTCAATGAACAGGTTTAGGTTAAAGGAGGGGTGAGACATCTACAATGGAATTTGCAACAACATAAGACTTTGTTCATAATAATTTTGAGTTATAGTATTTTAGAAAATAACTAACATAACTCCCACTCAAACGAACATCCCTCCTGGTCGTTTAAGCGATTACACGACCCCCATCCATTGCACCACCCCTCATCATCAAAGCCGGCGACACAACTTCAAGAGTAGACAAAATCGTCCGCCACACCAATTTCGTGACTCGTGCTCGACCTTTCGGCCTTCCTGTTCCGAGGCCATACCTCTGAGTATGCTAGGCTCGGCACCAAAAACCTCCACGCTGACGCTTGTGCAACATGGCTTACACCCACTGTATGCGAACGACGAGATGTCTGACACCCGATCATCACGGCCTGCCTCATAACGTAGAACTTTCTTGGTGGTGCGCGTTGGAGGGAGAACACTAGTGGTATTTTGAAGGGATCATCTTATTCAGCTACCGCCGTGTAACTAATGTATACCATACACACAATCACACAAAATAAGATGCACACAAAACATCAAATGTAATGCAATGTGATATAGTCCATTGCGCCATGGTCTTCTTGGCGCCCGCAGTTTATAAACAATTTAATAAACCTACCTTGACCATATCACATAGCCCCTGCAAAATAAAGTTAGACGCTTCTACTTTATCTTTTGCATGTTTTACGTGGCTTGGGGCTTTCGTAAATAGAACCGCTTCATACCTACGAATCTTATGACCACAACAACGATCCAATAATTGCATGTTTAAGCATCCCTTTCGGGCCCTCCATTGAAAATGCGAAGACCAACTAAAGAGAGAGAAACAGACACCCGCCAGCCACATATACGGTACAAGCCGTATGTCAGTAGTGGAACCAGTCTCGCGTAAGCGTACGCGTAAAGTCGGTCCGGGCCGCTTCATCAACTCAATGCCGCTGGAATACACAAGTGCACGCTAGAGGGTAGCAAATAACAGGAACGGTGCCCCCGTGCAGAGCACGGGTTCTAACAGCGTACAACTATATCTACGATAGATCGGCTCTGATACCACTGAAGGGGATCGTGTGCAGAAAACAAAAATTTTCCTACCAACGATATCCTAAAAGCATGCCAAGATCTATTCTATGCAGATATAGTAGTACGAACGGAGATCGGAATACGTACCCTTGTAGACCGAAAGCGGGGATTACGTTCCCGCACAAACGTTGTCGATGAAGACCGATGAAGCCGACCTCAAGGTCGCGTAGAGGAAGCAGGCCTCCGAGTACCGCTAGCGCAGCACCTCGCAGGGAGTCGCACACGTACGGTGGAGACGACGGCCTCCGAAGCTCCAGTCCAGGACGAGCAGCGGAAGACTTGGACCGGAACACCAGCAGCGTGGCAGCGGGCTATGGTGGAGGAGATCCCCCCTTCCTCAGCTCGGCGCGGCTCCAACTTGGGAACCACGAGATCGAGAGAGAAATTGGGAATTAATTGGTGAATTAAAAGGCCAGGGGTGCCCCTTCTTATATAGGCTCCCAGGGGGGAGCCAACTTGCTAACCAGGCATGTGGGGGTTAGTCCCACATTGCCTGGTGCGGCATGGCTGGGTGCGCCCCCAAGCCCCCCACCGAATTCCCCTTGGGAATTTCCCCTCTTGGGCCTTCTTTCGACCAGAAGGCCCATTTAGGGAAATCATTCTAAATAAATCCGAAAATAAATATATAAAATCATATTTGCATATTAATTACACTAATTAATATCAAACATAATATATATAATTTTTCCTAGCTCCGAAAACTCTTTCGGCGCTGCCTGATCTCCATCGGACCCCTCCCGGGACGCTCCCGGTGATCTCCTTCCTTTCCGGTTGTCTTGTCGAAACCCCTTAAGTGTGTTTCCCTAGCGGTTCGATATAATATCAGGTATGATCAAGACTCCTCAATGATCAACGACTAACTCGTAGGCCTGGACCCCATGAATCAATCCCTGAGATATAACGAATGACTTTCATCTATCAAACCTGAACGTAAAGTCTTAGACCTTTTGCCATAGCGATACTTAGCACGTCCGAGCGTCGTTCCATAGATATCACCATACCTAATCCCGACCTCGTTACCGACGACGCTATCTTCTACTCGTTCATGATCTCATGTCTCCGTGACCTAGTCACATGCTTGCAAGCTCATTAGACATGATCTCACCGAGTGGGCCCGAGAGTATCTATCCTGCTATGCGGACTGGCAAATCCCGCTCTTGACCCCTCGTCTTAACTACTCCTTTCCGATACCCAAAAGTATCACCGTTATTGTCATACTAAATAAGATACGACGTTTGGTGCAATCAAAGTATCTTCCAGGAATAACAATAAGAGTTGATCTCACAGTCAAAGGCGTAACGACTACGTTCTCCAAATCTGGGTATGTCCATCACATCGTTCTCTAGCGATATGACTCTCATTGCCGACCGGCGCCATGCCCCATGACCGGGAAACCTCGATCATCAATCGCGCAACGAAACTAGTCTTAGTAGAGGCTACTAGGGACCTGGTTGTTTACGTATCACACCCGCATTAATGTTTCCGCTTAATACGGTTCTAGCATGACACAAAAACCTATTATGAACAAACGAGATATGATAAAGAATACACTTTATTAATTGCCTCTAGGGAATATCTCCTTCAACACGGACGGATCAGAATTGGTGTTAGGTAAGGTTTTGGTTTTCTTTTAACATCAAAAAGCAGTTGTTTCTCTCTGACGAAACTGAAGCTCGCCCGAGACCGTGCGTGCGGCGGAGCAAAAGACCGACGGCGACCTCCAACGGGCGGCGCGGGGCTGGCGTGGGTGTCGGCGTGTGTACTGGAGGGTGGGGGAATCCATTCCCATGCTCAGATGTGAAGGGGAGGCTCGGGGCACCACCCGTTCTTGCTCGACAGGGCCGGGGCCGTGCGACGCGACGATGCACTCCGGCGCCGGCGAAATCGAGCCGCTACGAGGACGAATCGGAGGGGGAGAGGGGTCGAGGGGACGAGGCTCACTTCGGGGGAGTCGCTGGCGAGGCGGGGAGGCTCGGGGACGTCGGGGGCGAGAGGTCCGTGCCGAAGACGGTGCGGCTGTGCTTGGACGGAGTCGGGGGAGGCATGGTCGTCGCGGTGGCGCGTGTGGCTTCCGCTTCCTGCTCTCGGGCGTCGAGGACGAAGCACGTCGGGGCGCAGTGGGTGGCGTGATGGCGAGGCAGAGGGAGGTCCGTAGGAACGGCGCCGCGTCGAGGCAATTCCGGTGGCTCTCGGTGGTGGAGGAGATAACGGAGAGGGAGAAGGAAGGGTGGCGGCGCAGAGGAGGGAGGAGGGAAGGAGGCTGTTAGGGTTTTGGGTTGGAGGAGGGGTTCGGGCTAAGAAGGAGGGGAAAGGTGGAGGAGGTGGGGGCAGCCATGGCGTCACGCCATGTGCGTCTCCTCTGTTGACTGACCGTACGAAGGAGAAGGAAGGAGGTGGGTTGGGCTTGGGATAGATGGGCCAGAAGATAGGCTGGGTTCGGCCCAGGAAGGCTTCTTCTGATTTTTAAATCTTTTGCTTTTTTATTCTTTTCTGATTATTGTTTTTAAAAATAAAAATAGAAGAAGAAAAGACATATAACTTTTGGCAAATAATTATTGTTTCAAAAAGCACAATTTAATATATTAGTTTGAATATTTGAAAAGAATTTAAATATCACGTTCAAATTAATTTGATTTGCAATTAGATTTAAAAGTGGAATTTGAATTGAAGGGTGTGATTCAAATTTAAATGCAATAAAATAAAATGAGGTGACAAATGCACAATGATATGATGACATGATGATGCAAAAAGAAAAAGAAAAAAAACAATAAAATCTAATTTGGGATAAATCCCGGGATGTTACATGCAGCCTTGCCCTGGAGGTCCGAGGAGAGGGTGGTCGCAGCGGCGCGCACCCGGTGCGGAAGCGGTGAGGAGGGGAAGCAGCGGAAATCAAGGAAGGGGCAGCGTGCCATGGCTGCGACCTGCGAGGGAACGCCTGGATAGAGGAAAGGGAAACAAGGGGAGAAGATAAGGTGCGGCCGTGCGGGGTGTTTTTTTATGGAGGAGATAAGGCAACGTGGTGGGCCACATCAGACGCGTGGCGCGCGTGCAGACCGGAGGTTGCGAGCCTCCGGCTGTAGCACAGCATTTTCCTTAATATAGTGTATAATTAAACCATGGTGTTGTTGCCCCTACTTTGATGGTTGTGTATGGAGGTTCACAAAATATTTAACCAAGTTCATAATATATTGTAGGTTTCTGATCCCAATAAGCGTTCCAGATTGGACGACAGTGGCATGGATCATTGATGTCTATGCACGTTTCTATTCGTGTAGACAGTGTTGGGCTTACAAGAGCAGAGTTTTGTAGAACAGCAGCAAGTTTCCCTTAAGTGGATCACCCAAGGTATATCGAACTCAGTGAGGTAGAGGTCAAAGATAACCCTCTCGAACAACCCTGCAATTAAGATACGAGAAGTCTCTTGTGTCCCCAACACACCAAATACACATGTCAGATGTATAAGTTCACTAGTTATGCGAAGAGACAGTTAAATACAAGTAATATGGATGATTATAGTAGTAATTGCAATCTGTAATAAAAAATGACAGCGAGCAAACATGTAGCAGAACTTGTTGGAAACGGTGTTTTAATGCTTAGAAACAAGACCTAGGGATCATACTTTCACCAGTGGACATTCTCAACAATGACATCAAAGTTAAATAAATAAACACTACTCTCAAACACTCTCATGTGGGATAACAAACACCACTCATTGTGTAGGGCTACAAGATGTAACGCCCCGAGATTTTTCCCAATTAGAAAATTATTTGTTTTTCTTTTTGCATCAACATGACATCATCATGCATCATTTGCATTTGTCAATCTTAATTTAAATTATTGCATTTAAAGTCAACTCCATTTAAATTATTTCCACTTTTAAATCTAATTGCAAATCAAATTAATTTAAATGTGGTATTTAAATTCTTTTCAAATATTCAAATTAATATATTAAATTGTGTTTTGGAAACAAAAAGTAAATTGCCTATTTAAAACAAAACTATTTTGTAAAGTTTCTCTATACAAATTCATTTTTATTTTGTTTTAAAAATACAAAAACAGAAAAGAATTAAATAAAAGAAATAAAATTCAGAGAAGAAAAAAACCTTACCTGGACTTACCTGGCCGAAGCCCACCTGGCCCATCTTCCCTCTCCCTCTTGGGCCGGCCCACTCTCCCTTATCCCCTTCCTTCGTACGGAGAGCAGAGGGGCAACTCGCTTTACAGCGAGGCAGCCATGGCGCCCCACCATGTGCTCTCCCTCCACCTGCTCCCTTGCCCTCCTTAAAGCCGAGCCGCGCCTCCCCCAAAACCCTAACTCCTCCCTCCCCTTTCCTCCCTCTCCTTGCGCCGCCACCTCTTTTCCCTCTGTCAGTCCACCACCGCAAACCACCGCACGGCCGGCGCCGATTTCTCCGTCTCAGGCGTCCCTCCGGTCGCCCCTCTCTCCATCCTCGCGCCATCAGAATCGCCACGACTCCCCCGTCCGCTACGCCCAGCAGCTGGACCAGGAAGCCTCGGGTGAGCGGCAACGGGAGCTGCTCCCCGACGCCGGTCCGCACGGCTGCCGTCCGCCCCGACACCGTCCTCTCCCTCCGTCGTCCTCCGGACAGCCTCCGCTCGCCATCGAGTCCCCCTCGGTAAGCTTCGTCGTTCCCCTCCTCTCTCACCTCCGTTTGGACAGCTAGCGCCGCTCACCGGCGTTGCCCGCACCGGCCTTGAGCACGGCCATGGCGCGCCGCACGTCGAGCACCGGCACGAACCCCCCAACACCTCCCTTTCGTTTCCGAGGGCGGGAATGGAACCCCCACGCAATCCTGCACCTCGTACACCCCCCAAAAGCACTGCGCCGCCCCAGTTAGGTCGCCGCCGTCCGTTTATGCTCCGTCGCCGTCGCTGTTTCTCTGAAGATACGCGTGCTCGACACTAGCATTCTTCAGTTTCGTCAGTCTACAAAGCCACGCCTTTATCTGTTAAAAACAAATCAGCGCGTAGACTATCACCAATCACCCACCGAGCCCCGTGGCTAGCGCAGCCAACTTGCCCCTTCGTGCGAGCGCCCTAGTTCGATCCCTCCCTATGCCAAATAAAGGCCCCCCATTTTATTTAGCTTGAGGTCACTGACAGGTGGGTCCCCCTGTCATAGACTACAGAGACAGTTCGCTTTGGCATTTTTACCCCGAGCCCCCTGTCTTCTCAGGTTTAGAGTTTAAACCCCAGAAACACTTTTTCCCTCACAGACAAGTCCTGTCTTTTGCAGAAACACCCCTAGAATTAAAATGCTAATAACTTTTATTGTATAACTCCAAATTAAATAATCTTTATATGTATTTTTATCAGAAAAATGCAATGAATATTAATATGCCATTTGTATACCATTTTGCATCTGTTATTTTGATTGCTTAGTATAATTTGTTAATTGCAACTAAATAATTAAATATAGAATGTTAGGGGTAATAAATATATAATGCCCTATTCCATTTAATTCAATTAGATCACCCATGCCATGTATTACCATGTTAATCAACATTTAATATTTTGGCTAGATAAATAACTTGCACCTAAGTATTAACTGCCGGGGTTGCTCTCCCGCTTAATTTGGATTACCTGCATTGTATTGCATCTTGCCATGCCATGCATCATTCTCATATGATCATGCTGGATCTTTTGCCGTAGTTGTAAAATGCATCTTTTACGCTTTCCAGTGTTTGTTGCTTCTTCACGGATAAGACGTTGAGATGTGTGAGCAACGACAAGATCTGCTTCCATGCGGGATTCCAGGCAAGCAAAGTTTGCTTGTCTTTCATTCCTGCCATTGATCTCTGCTACCCTAGTATACGATTCTTTATCGCGATCCCATCACATGTTTATCCTGCAGCCCATACAGCTTTATCCCCACAACCTAATACCCGTTGCATGTTTATCTGTTGGCCTTGCGAGCCGTAGCGCATGCTTAGAGTTGTTTGTGCGAGTCGTCGGTTGGTCATATGTTTCATCTGCTTAGTATGATAGATTATTCTACCTTAATAAAATGATGTCTTATATTGGGGTATTATAATTAAATGATAAGGCATCAGGCGGAAGGCCTTGCGAGGTGCTTTGTTCTGCTCAGTGTCGACCTAGGAACAGAGATTTTGTCCTCGGATCCAATTTTGAGCGCACTAACCACTTGTGGGAGGCCCTATGGAGCCCCCCTCGACTTTGAACGGATCTACGTCTTGTCCATGTGCCGCAACTAGTTCAGGTTTTCCATTTGCTCATATCCATGTGCATGATGATGATGATTGATGAGAGGTTACATGATACGGGGGGTCATATAGGGGTGGTGCGCGCGAAGCGGACAGTTCCTACTGTGGTTTGAGCCGCATGGCGCGCAGACACAAACTAATGAGTCCGCAATTGAGATTCGGTCGGACTCTTGACGCGGGTAACAACTCATATGGGTGGCACTTGGATTTGCTGTAGTGAAGGAATAAGTCGTATTGAGAAGCCCTGATGCTTGCTTGGGTTGATCATGCGAGTATGGGTACAGTAGTGCACCCCTGCAGGGTATAATCTTATCGATGAGCCGTGTCCACGGTTATGGACGACTTTGGTGATGATGCTGGCTAACAAGATCTAGACAACTTACACTTAATTAATGTTAATTAAATTGACTAGTAATATAAAATTACTTTCACCATAAATTATAACTAAAAACTGTTCAATGTGTGAGTTTCCCGAATTGCTTCCTCATATTTGGTTGAGGGGGTTAATTCGAGAATGGGTTATGTTTGGTGTTAGTTGTAGATGTTTATCTATGCGCTCTCTTATCCCTCTCTGATTAGACGGAAGTTGTAGCGTGTCTCTTTAGGTTGCTAGTGCAGCTGCCGCTAAGTCCACCTCCCCTATATTTTGGGAGATGGTGTAGAAAGTAGGCAAGTCGGTTTTGCTTGCCAGGGAGTGCCCTGTCCCTCTTTTGGGATGTGCTTTATGTGCAGTCAACAGGGTTGAAGTTCGACGACGTTAGCTTGGGAATCCCTTCGGCTTGGCTGGGCAGGGATATGGCGCCATCGCTTATCTTTAGGACTCTTAGTCCAATTTGCATCTTATCCTTAGACGGATACTATTCTGCTTCCGCTGTCATTTGAATATTTGTATTGTATCTTTTGTATCTTGAATCGTTCGAGTCGTTGTTGTATATTATATATTTGTTGTATTGGTGGATGTATCGGAACTGTTGTAATGTTATCACATTTCCACCCACATAATGCACATGTTTCGGTGTGCACATTATGTCTGGTGGGCGACCTGAAATCGTTATTATGCGGATTTCGGCGGGAACGCTTAAATCTACATAGTACCGATTTTAGGGCGTCACAAAGTGGTATCAGAGCCTAGGTTTCGATCTCCTTGTTGTTTCGATACGATTGGTTATCGAAGCAGCGTGTCCGCAAAAGCCTGTAGGATAACCTCGCTAACGGTCGTTGTTTCTAGAGTGTCGAAACTACTTGACTTAAATTATTTTTGAAAAATATCTCAATAGGTTTCTATTTACTCCTTACCTCAATTCTATTTCTCCTCTTACCTTTCTTGTTTTGAGTCTCTTCTCTTATCCAACTTTCAAAGTTTTAGGATCCTACGTGTGGGTGGATGATTTCTTGCCTTTTACCCTATTAGGTTCGATCTTTCGGAGTCGTCTTTATCGTGAGCAACAATCCCTTGTTAGTGGTGTCGACAATTTCTGGGTGGAGCAACAATCCCTTGTTAGTGGTGTCGAGAAGTTCTTCACGGAGCCTGAAGACTCGATAGTTACCCCTCTCTTCTTGTGGTCTCGGCGTGGATCGCGGGACGCGATCCCTTGTTAGTGGTGTCGATTGTAACGCCCCGGGATTTTTACCAATTAGAAAATTATTTATTTTTATTTTTGCATCAACATGACATCATCATGCATCATTTGCATTTGTCAATCTTAATTTAAATTATTGCATTTAAAGTCAACTACATTTAAATTCTTTCCACTTTTAAATCTAATTGCAAATCAAATTAATTTAAATGTGGTATTTAAATTCTTTTCAAATATTCAAATTAATACATTAAATTGTGTTTTGGAAACAAAAACTAAATTGCCTATTTAAAACAAAACTATTTTGTAAAGTTTCTCTATACAAATTCTTTTCTATTTTGTTTTAAAAATACAAAAACAGAAAAGATTTAAATAAAAGAAATAAATTCAGAGAAGAAAAAAAACCTTACCTGGACTTACCTGGCCGAAGCCCACCTGGCCCATCTTCCCTCTCCCTCTTGGGCCGGCCCACTCTCCCTCATCCCCTTCCTTCGTACGGAGAGCAGAGGGGCACCTCGCTTTACAGCGAGGCAGCCATGGCGCCCCACCATGTGCTCTCCCTCCACCTGCTCCCTTGCCCTCCTTAAAGCCGAGCCGCGCCTCCCCCGAAACCCTAACTCCTCCCTCCCCTTTCCTCCCTCTCCTTGCGCCGCCACCTCTTTTCCCTCTGTCAGTCCACCACCGCAAACCACCGCACGACCGACGCCGATTTCTCCGTCTCAGGCGTCCCTCCGGTCGCCCCTCTCTCCATCCTCGCGCCATCAGAATCGCCACGACTCCCCCGTCCGCTACGCCCAGCAGCTGGACCAAGAAGCCTCGGGTGAGAGGCAACGGGAGCTGCTCCCCGACGCCGGTCGGCACGGCCGTCGTCCGCCCCGACACCGTCCTCTACCTCCGTCGTCCTCCGGACCGCCTCCGCTCGCCATCGAGTCCCCCTCGGTGAGCTTCGTCGTTCCCCTCCTCTTTCACCTCCGTTTGGACACCTAGCGCCGCTCGCCGGCGTTGCCCGCACCGGCCTTGAGCACGGCCATGGCGCGCCGCACGTCGAGCACCGGCACGAACCCCCCAACACCTCCCTTTCGTTTCCGAGGGCGGGAATGGAACCCCCACGCAATCCCGCACCTCGTACACCCCCCCAAAAGCACTGCGCCGCCCCAGTTAGGTCGCCGCCGTCCTTTTATGCTCCGTCGCCGTCGCTGTTTCTCTGAAGAAACGCGTGCTCGACACTAGCATTCTTCAGTTTCGTCAGTCTACAAAGCCACGCCTTTATCTGTTAAAAACAAATCAGCGCGTAGACTATCACCAATCACCCACGAGCCCCGTGGCTAGCGCAGCCAACTTGCCCCTTCGTGCGAGCGCCCGAGTTCGATCCCTCCCTATGCCAAATAAAGGCCCCCCTTTTTATTTTGCTTGAGGTCACTAACAGGTGGGTCCCCCTATCATAGACTACAGAGACAATTCGTTCTGGAATTTTTACCCCGAGCCCCCTGTCTTCTCAGGTTTAGAGTTTAAACCCCAGAAACACTTTTTCCCTCACAGACAAGTCCTGTCTTTTGCAGAAACACCCCTAGAATTAAAATGCTAATAACTTTTATTGTATAACTCCAAATTAAATAATCTTTATATGTATTTTTATCAGAAAAATGCAATGAATATTAATATGCCATTTGTATACCATTTTGCATCTGTTATTTTGATTGCTTAGTATAATTTGTTAATTGCAACTAAATAATTAAATATAGAATGTTAGGGGTAATAAATATATAATGCCCTATTCCATTTAATTCAATTAGATCACCCATGCCATGTATTACCATGTTAATCAACATTTAATATTTTGGCTAGATAAATAACTTGCACCTAAGTATTAACTGCCGGGGTTGCTCTCCCGCTTAATTTGGATTACCTGCATTGTATTGCATCTTGCCATGCCATGCATCATTCTCATATGATCATGCTGGATCTTTTGCCGTAGTTGTAAAATGCATCTTTTACGCTTTCCAGTGTTTGTTGCTTCTTCACGGATAAGACGTTGAGATGTGTGAGCAACGACAAGATCTGCTTCCATGCGGGATTCCAGGCAAGCAAAGTTTGCTTGTCTTTCATTCCTGCCATTGATCTCTGCTACCCTAGTATACGATTCTTTATCGCGATCCCATCACATGTTTATCCTGCAGCCCATACAGCTTTATCCCCACAACCTAATACCCGTTGCATGTTTATCTGTTGGCCTTGCGAGCCGTAGCGCATGCTTAGAGTTGTTTGTGCGAGTCGTCGGTTGGTCATATGTTTCATCTGCTTAGTATGATAGATTATTCTACCTTAATAAAATGATGTCTTATATTGGGGTATTATAATTAAATGATAAGGCATCAGGCGGAAGGCCTTGCGAGGTGCTTTGTTCTGCTCAGTGTCGACCTAGGAACAGAGATTTTGTCCTCGGATCCAATTTTGAGCGCACTAACCACTTGTGGGAGGCCCTATGGAGCCCCCCTCGACTTTGAACGGATCTACGTCTTGTCCATGTGCCGCAACTAGTTCAGGTTTTCCATTTGCTCATATCCATGTGCATGATGATGATGATTGATGAGAGGTTACATGATACGGGGGGTCATATAGGGGTGGTGCGCGCGAAGCGGACAGTTCCTACTGTGGTTTGAGCCGCATGGCGCGCAGACACAAACTAATGAGTCCGCAATTGAGATTCGGTCGGACTCTTGACGCGGGTAACAACTCATATGGGTGGCACTTGGATTTGCTGTAGTGAAGGAATAAGTCGTATTGAGAAGCCCTGATGCTTGCTTGGGTTGATCATGCGAGTATGGGTACAGTAGTGCACCCCTGCAGGGTATAATCTTATCGATGAGCCGTGTCCACGGTTATGGACGACTTTGGTGATGATGCTGGCTAACAAGATCTAGACAACTTACACTTAATTAATGTTAATTAAATTGACTAGTAATATAAAATTACTTTCACCATAAATTATAACTAAAAACTGTTCAATGTGTGAGTTTCCCGAATTGCTTCCTCATATTTGGTTGAGGGGGTTAATTCGAGAATGGGTTATGTTTGGTGTTAGTTGTAGATGTTTATCTATGCGCTCTCTTATCCCTCTCTGATTAGACGGAAGTTGTAGCGTGTCTCTTTAGGTTGCTAGTGCAGCTGCCGCTAAGTCCACCTCCCCTATATTTTGGGAGATGGTGTAGAAAGTAGGCAAGTCGGTTTTGCTTGCCAGGGAGTGCCCTGTCCCTCTTTTGGGATGTGCTTTATGTGCAGTCAACAGGGTTGAAGTTCGACGACGTTAGCTTGGGAATCCCTTCGGCTTGGCTGGGCAGGGATATGGCGCCATCGCTTATCTTTAGGACTCTTAGTCCAATTTGCATCTTATCCTTAGACGGATACTATTCTGCTTCCGCTGTCATTTGAATATTTGTATTGTATCTTTTGTATCTTGAATCGTTCGAGTCGTTGTTGTATATTATATATTTGTTGTATTGGTGGATGTATCGGAACTGTTGTAATGTTATCACATTTCCACCCACATAATGCACATGTTTCGGTGTGCACATTATGTCTGGTGGGCGACCTGAAATCGTTATTATGCGGATTTCGGCGGGAACGCTTAAATCTACATAGTACCGATTTTAGGGCGTCACAAAGTGGTATCAGAGCCTAGGTTTCGATCTCCTTGTTGTTTCGATACGATTGGTTATCGAAGCAGCGTGTCCGCAAAAGCCTGTAGGATAACCTCGCTAACGGTCGTTGTTTCTAGAGTGTCGAAACTATTTGACTTAAATTATTTTTGAAAAATATCTCAATAGGTTTCTATTTACTCCTTACCTCAATTCTATTTCTCCTCTTACCTTTCTTGTTTTGAGTCTCTTCTCTTATCCAACTTTCAAAGTTTTAGGATCCTACGTGTGGGTGGATGATTTCTTGCCTTTTACCCTATTAGGTTCGATCTTTCGGAGTCGTCTTTATCGTGAGCAACAATCCCTTGTTAGTGGTGTCGACAATTTCTGGGTGGAGCAACAATCCCTTGTTAGTGGTGTCGAGAAGTTCTTCACGGAGCCTGAAGACTCGATAGTTACCCCTCTCTTCTTGTGGTCTCGGCGTGGATCGCGGGACGCGATCCCTTGTTAGTGGTGTCGATTGTAACGCCCCGGGATTTTTACCAATTAGAAAATTATTTATTTTTATTTTTGCATCAACATGACATCATCATGCATCATTTGCATTTGTCAATCTTAATTTAAATTATTGCATTTAAAGTCAACTCCATTTAAATTCTTTCCACTTTTAAATCTAATTGCAAATCAAATTAATTTAAATGTGGTATTTAAATTCTTTTCAAATATTCAAATTAATACATTAAATTGTGTTTTGGAAACAAAAACTAAATTGCCTATTTAAAACAAAACTATTTTGTAAAGTTTCTCTATACAAATTCTTTTCTATTTTGTTTTAAAAATACAAAAACAGAAAAGATTTAAATAAAAGAAATAAATTCAGAGAAGAAAAAAAACCTTACCTGGACTTACCTGGCCGAAGCCCACCTGGCCCATCTTCCCTCTCCCTCTTGGGCCGGCCCACTCTCCCTCATCCCCTTCCTTCGTACGGAGAGCAGAGGGGCACCTCGCTTTACAGCGAGGCAGCCATGGCGCCCCACCATGTGCTCTCCCTCCACCTGCTCCCTTGCCCTCCTTAAAGCCGAGCCGCGCCTCCCCCGAAACCCTAACTCCTCCCTCCCCTTTCCTCCCTCTCCTTGCGCCGCCACCTCTTTTCCCTCTGTCAGTCCACCACCGCAAACCACCGCACGACCGACGCCGATTTCTCCGTCTCAGGCGTCCCTCCGGTCGCCCCTCTCTCCATCCTCGCGCCATCAGAATCGCCACGACTCCCCCGTCCGCTAAGCCCAGCAGCTGGACAAAGAAGCCTCGGGTGAGCGGCAACGGGAGCTGCTCCCCGACGCCGGTCCGCACGGCCGTCGTCCGCCCCGACACCGTCCTCTACCTCCGTCGTCCTCCGGACCGCCTCCGCTCGCCATCGAGTCCCCCTCGGTGAGCTTCGTCGTTCCCCTCCTCTCTCACCTCCGTTTGGACACCTAGCGCCGCTCGCCGGCGTTGCCCGCACCGGCCTTGAGCACGGCCATGGCGCGCCGCACGTCGAGCACCGGCACGAACCCCCCAACACCTCCCTTTCGTTTCCGAGGGCGGGAATGGAACCCCCACGCAATCCCGCACCTCGTACACCCCCCCAAAAGCACTGCGCCGCCCCAGTTAGGTCGCCGCCGTCCTTTTATGCTCCGTCGCCGTCGCTGTTTCTCTGAAGAAACGCGTGCTTGACACTAGCATTCTTCAGTTTCGTCAGTCTACAAAGCCACGCCTTTATCTGTTAAAAACAAATCAGCGCGTAGACTATCACCAATCACCCACGAGCCCCGTGGCTAGCGCAGCCAACTTGCCCCTTCGTGCGAGCGCCCGAGTTCGATCCCTCCCTATGCCAAATAAAGGCCCCCCTTTTTATTTTGCTTGAGGTCACTAACAGGTGGGTCCCCCTATCATAGACTACAGAGACAATTCGTTCTGGAATTTTTACCCCGAGCCCCCTGTCTTCTCAGGTTTAGAGTTTAAACCCCATAAACACTTTTTCCCTCACAGACAAGTCCTGTCTTTTGCAGAAACACGCCTAGAATTAAAATGCTAATAACTTTTATTGTATAACTCCAAATTAAATAATCTTTATGTGTATTTTTATCAGAAAAATGCAATGAATATTAATATGCCATTTGTATACCATTTTGCATCTGTTATTTTGATTGCTTAGTATAATTTGTTAATTGCAACTAAATAATTAAATATAGAATGTTAGGGGTAATAAATATATAATGCCCTATTCCATTTAATTCAATTAGATCACCCATGCCATGTATTACCATGCTAATCAACATTTAATATGTTGGCTAGATAAATAACTTGCACCTAAGTATTAATTGTCGGGGTTGCTCTCCCGCTTAATTTGGATTGCCTGCATTCTATTGCATCTTGCCATGCCATGCATCATTCTCATATGATCATGCTGGATCTTTTGCCATAGTTGTAAAATGCATCTTTTACGCTTTCAAGTGTTTGTTGCTTCTTCACGGATAAGACGTTGAGATGTGTGAGCAACGACAAGATCTGCTTCCATGCGGGATTCCAGGCAAGCAAAGTTTGCTTGTTTACCTATACATTGTCTTTCATTCCTGTCGTTGATCTCTGCTACCCTAGTATACGATTCTTTATCGCGATCCCATCACATGTTTATCCTGCAGCCCATACAGCTTTATCCCCACAACCTAATACCCGTTGCATGTTTATCTGTTGGCCTTGCGAGTCGTAGCGCATGCTTAGAGTTGTTTGTGCGAGTCGTCGGTTGGTCTTATGTTTCATCTGCTTAGTATGATAGATTATTCTACCTTAATAAAATGATGTCTTATATTGGGGTATTATAATTAAATGATAAGGCACCGGGCGGAAGGCCTTGCGAGGTGCTTTGTTTTGCTCAGTGTCGACCTAGGAACTGAGATTTTGTCCTCGGATCCAATTTTGAGCGCACTAACCACTTGTGGGAGGCCCTATGGAGCCCCCCTCGACTTTGAACGGATCTACAGCTTGTCCATGTGCCGCAACTAGTTCGGGTTTTCCATTTGATCATATCCATGTGCATGATGATGATGATTGATGAGAGGTCACATGATACGGGGGGTCATATAGGGGTGGTGCGCGCGAAGCGGACAGTTCCTACTGTGGTTTGAGCCGCATGGTGCGCAGACACAAACTAATGAGTCCGCAATTGAGATTCGGTCGGACTCTTGACGTGGGTAACAACGCATATGGGTGGCACTTGGACTTGCTGTAGTGAAGGAATAAGTCGTGTTGAGAAGCCCTGATGCTTGCTTGGGTTGATCATGCGAGTATGGGTACAGTAGTGCACCCCTGCAGGGTATAATCTTATCGATGAGTCGTGTCCACGGTTATGGACGACTTTGGTGATGATGTTGGCTAACAAGATCTAGACAACTTACACTTAATTAATGTTAATTAAATTGACTAGTAATATAGAATTACTTTCACCATAAATTATAACTAAAAACTGTTCAATGTGTGAGTTTCCCGAATTGCTTCCTCATATTTGGTTGAGGGGGTTAATTCGAGAATGGGTTATGTTTGGTGTTAGTTGTAGATGTTTATCTTATGCGCTCTCTTATCCCTCTCTGATTAGACGGAAGTTGTTGCATGTCTCTTTAAGTTGCTAGTGCAGCTGCCGCTAAGTCCACCTCCCCTATATTTTGGGAGATGATGTAGAAAGTAGGTAAGTCGGTTTTGCTTGCCAGGGAGTGCCCTGACCCTCTTTTGGGATGTGCTTTATGTGCAGTCAACATGTTTGAAGTTCGAAGACGTTAGCTTGGGAATCCCTCCGGCTTGGCTGGGCAGGGATATGACGCCATCGCTTATCTTCAGAACTCTTAGTCCAATTTTCATCTTATCCTTAGATGGATACTATTCTTCTTTCGCTGTCATTTGAATCTTGGTATTTTATCTTTTGTATCTTGACTCGTTCGAGTCGTTGTTGTATATTATATATTTGTTGTATTTGTGGATGTATCGGAACAGTTGTAATGTTATCACAATTCCACCCACATAATGCACATGTTTCGGCGTGCACATTATGTCAGGTGGGCGACCTGAAATCGTTATTATGCGGATTTCGGCGGGAACGCTTAAATCTACATAGTACCGATTTTAGGGCGTCACACAAGAGCACCCTCAAAGTCAGAGTAAACTAACACCAACAACTTCATAAAGAAATCACACACGGTCCACACACTGTCACCGTTACAACCGTGAATAATCCCGGAGTTCATATTAAAATAACCTCTAGAGTATACAATAGATAAATAGTAGCATCACATATTTAACTAGATTATAAAGCTCATGATCACATAATAGATCAGATCATGAGAGAGAGATGGACCACATGGCTACCATAGACCCCGCGGCTCTGGGGGAGAACTACTCACGTATGGTCATGGTGATGAGGAGATTGATGGAGAGGTGCAACCCTGAGTGGAGACGGCGGCCCTCGGCAGCCACGACGTGGTGAGGAGCGGCGGCGGCTGCCCTTGACGCGTCAGCGGCATCCCTTCGCGGCCACGGCCACCCTTGGTGATGGGGATGGTGTTGAGGAGGTTCTCCTCCCGAAGACGGCTGCCTGGGAGGAGGAAAATTCGTGGTTGGAGGAGTCCCGATCGAGTTAGGTTTCCTTCCTTTATATAGCTTCTCGGATTTCCGTCACCCCTTTTAGGGTTTCACCATATTGGGCCTCCAGGTCACGTCCGACTTCCGATTGGGCTGTTTTCGGGGTTAAAATTTGCGCATGGAAATTTTTAAAAACCCTCTTTTTTTATTTTTATTTGACGTTGTCTTCGGGGGTCAAACTAACGATCTCTATAAAAAATTCTCAGACAGATTTCTGGAAAGTCCCAATTCGAGTTCAACAAGATTTTCTCTTATATTCTTGATAATTTCTACACATCAAAGAGTAAAACAAGAACATTGTGCACTTTTGCAACTATTAGTAGGTTAGTCCAAATAAATCGTAAACTTAATATAAAAACAAGTGCTAAAAGCATAAAATGACATGAAACAATCAAAAATTATAGATACGTTTTGGACGTATCAACATCCCCAAGCTTAATTCATGCTCATCCTCGAGTAGGTAAATGATAACAAAATAACTTTTGATTTTAAATACGATGACACAATATTGATCATATAATAATGTAATACATGTAAATTGAAATCAAATGAATAAGAGCTGTAGTTTATATTCATATCAAATAAGTAATGAATAAAGAAGTAGGAAGAACAAAGTAAAACTTTCAATGAATCAGTACTAAAGAATAATCAACTGTGCATAGTACATATTAAAAATGATTTAAGCTTCAAGAATAACAATATAATCATCTAATGCTTCCAACAAACATGACAACTTTGTGAAAGGATCAAGTCAAGCAATATCAATATGCACGTAGAAGATCAATACTTTATTTGTTCAAAACGAACAAGCAAGCTTTCAACGTTGGTTCCTGGCACTAATATGTTTTGGCTCAGAAAATGTTAACGGGGGTTTGAAAGGCCAACGGAAGAAAGGCTCACAAAGCTGCAAGTGATCATTAGACAAGAGAAAGTATTACAATCGAAGGTATGCAAGAAGTAGTGATTGCCACACAACGGATGCACATAGAGATATGAAAGCTCTCCAATGGAGGGTGCATCCAACTTGCTTGCTCACGAAGAACTAGAGCACTTTTGAGGAGGCTCATCATTGGAATATACAAGCCAAGTTCTATGGTGCAAAGTTCCCCACATAGTTATGCAACTAAGACATGAAAACTCTCTCATATGGAGTAAAGGTGCTAAACATGAGCACAAATGATGATCATAAATGATATGGTGCTATAACATAAGCACAAGTGTGTGATAAATAATAGTAATGCTGCCCCCTTTTTATCTTTTTTTTATCTTTTTCTGTTTCTCTTTTCGATGGCCTCCATGGCTCTTTTCACTTTTAGGGGCAAGCATTCTAATATGATATATGATAAATGACAATACACTAATGATGATATGACAACATACTGATGATACAAGTAACTAATATGAATGTGCTATAAAATGCATGTGCCAACGGTGCCTCTGCCAGTGTAGCAGGTGATGCAATGATCTAGCGTAACATGGGTAAAACCACACATCAGCTTTATAGAATCACGCAAAGCAATATATAAGTAATGAATGACAACTAGTCATGTAATGTAAGATGGATGTTGCATGGCAATATATCTCGAACCAGCTATGGAAATGCTGTAGTAGGTAGGTATGGTGGATGTTTTGAGAAAGATATTTGACTTATGTGTAGGAGAACAAGATGAAGATCTCCCACGAGTTTGGATGTACCCGCGAAAAATGCACCAACTCCCAAAGTGAGAAAGGGAAAAGCAAAGTACCGAAGAGGCTAGCAATATGGTGGTAGAAGTGCGATGAAAACCGTAGTTTTAGAACTCACAAGTAAAAAGATTCCAAATAAAAATATGATCTTACAAGGCAGAATGAAAGTTACTCCTAGAGGGATCGTGGCGAATGACAAAGTCACCGTTGGCTTCCCCGACCGTAGCGCATAACATAAAGTCATTACGGTTGCTTTAGGCAAATAGAAGTCTTATACTATTATGCAATCAACTGGAAATTTAAGTGTGGCACAGCTTCAAGTTTTTATGGACCAACCATTAATCATTCCACTTTACTAGATCATCATGTTTATCATTAAGAAAATTAATATCACTAAACAACATCAATGATTCAAGTGACACAATTTAATGATTAAGATTATGTATCATTTAATTATACCATCTACCATATTTAGCATTTTCTGTTCTCAACCAAACTCCAATAAATTTATTTAAAAGATAAACTCTTCAAGTAATTAAACAATGAGATATGAGAGTATGATATAACAAAGCTAACATGTCTAGCAAGAGATACATGAAAAACAAGAGCTAGAAAGTAAACAATAACATGAAAAGAATACTCAACGAATATAAGTGAAGAATACGAGTATTCATAAGAAAAAGCGGAGCGTGTCTCTTTCCCACACAAAAGAATGCTAGGATCTAATTTATTCAGAGAATGAAAAAAAACAAATAGACGCTTCAAGAAAAACACATAAGATGTGGCGGAATTAAAATATAGTTTCACTAGAAGGGACCTGATAGTTTGTCGATGAAGAAGCGATTGCCTTGGGCATCCCCAAACTTTGACGCTCGAGTCTTCTTCAAATATATTGGGGTGAACCACCGGGCATCCCCAATCTTTGGCGTTACTATCCTCTTGATCACATTATATCATCCTTTACTCTTGATACTTGAAAACTTTCTCCACACCAAACTTAGAGTAAACTTCATTAGAGAGTTAGTGCATAAACAATTATGATATTCTGCAGGAACACAATTGCTACTGGACATTAGCTACAGCCACTGATACATAATAGTATAAAAAGATCCAATCAAAACAGGAAAAGAGTCATTGCAAAATAAATGGCAGAATCTGTTAAAAACAGAACAGCCCGTAAAGACAATTTTTTTCGAGTCACGTTACTTGCTCAGATCAGAAAACTCAAAACTGATGAAAGTTGCGTATACATCTGGGGATTATGCAAACAAAAGGGCAGAATTTTCTGACGTTCCAGTGAAGAGTTATGAATTTAACGGTGAACAACATAAATCTGTTTATGCGCATGAATTGAAATCTAGCATCAACTTTCAACTAGAGGCTTAACTTGACACAACATTGCAATAAAATAAAAATACAAAATAATTGCAACAGAGGTAGGACAAGTCCTTGACGCAAACAAAATAAAATAACAGGAAATAAAAATAGTGGGTTGTCTCCCATAAGCGCTTTAATTTAACGCCTTTCAGCTAGGCACAGAGATTCTTATGATGCTCTCATAAAGATGTGATTGAAAAACATAGGAGAGCATCAAGAGGTAAACATCAAACACATTTAAGTCTAACCCACTTCCTATGCAAACAAATCTTGTAAAGAAACAAGTCATGAAAGAACAAAGCAACAAATATAGGAGAGCAAAACAAGAGCAACTTTAAAATTTTCAACATAAAGAGGGGAAACTTAATATTGTTGAGATACATAAAACCATGTATCCCTCTCTCATAATAACTTTCAGTAGTAGAAATAAATTCAACCATATAACCACAAGAATCACTCTACTTAGATAACATAGGTACATAAAGAGGATCATTACATTTATTTTGAAATTCCTTAGCATGCTTCCTTCTTTCAAAATAGTTACTAAGATCAATATTAAGTTTAAGATCATAGTTGCAACAAAGATTTGGAACTAGAGACAATTGCAAACCACATAAGTATTTCTCAACATAAACAAACTTCTCCTCAATGGTGTATGTAACATCCCAACATTTTGGAATGTTTAAAAATCACAAAAATTTAAAACTTTTGTTTTTGATTAAAATAAAATATGAAAATGCATAAGAAAACCAACTATAAAAGATTTCAAACATATTCAAAGGATTTAATATTTCAAATATCTCAATTTAACATTATGTTCAAAAGTTGTTTTCAAGTAAACAATTTATTATCCATTGTACTTCTTAAAACCTCAATATATAAATTGAAAAATGTTTCACAAACTTCAAACCATTGTATTATTAATAAAAGTTTCAATTGATTTATCTTGGTATTAAATATATTGGTGCACAAATTATTTTCAATTAAAAATGAATACCTTATATTTCCCATTTCCTTCAAATTAGTTATATTTTGTTCTTTAATATTATACCAAAATAAAGATGAATGATTTCAGCAAAACAAGTTTAAATAACTTAAATTCAAACATATTTGAATGTGGGTAATTTCATAAATTTTATTAACCTAAAATGAATTTATTAAATTACTAATTTCAAAGTTGACCTAAATGGGCAATTATGCATTTTATGAATATTTCAAAATATTAATTTTCAAAATTATTCAAAACATGCCCACAACTGGTTTAAAACAAAGATAATAACTTTACAATTTTTTAGGAATTGATTTGACTTCATTTGGAGTTATAAATCCAAAGTTATTAAGAAAATAGAAAATCAGAAAAGGAAAAAGAGAAAAACCTGACAGCGGGACCCACCTGTCAGCCCGAGTCTTCTTCCTCCTCTGTCCAGAAATCGCGCCCGATTCCTTCTTCGATTCCCTTCCAAAATCCGAGCTCAATTTACGCGATTGTGTTCCCCCTCTGCCTCTATTTAATCCCCCTTCGACACCGCCTCCTTTCCCCTCCAAAACCCTAGCCCGAGAGCCCCCAGGCTGCTCGGATTTGAAGCTGCGCCACCGCCATTGCCGCCGGGGAACTCCTCCGTTTCCGGTGAACTCAGTCGTCCCCGCGGCCTCGTTTCTCTTTCCTTCTTCCTCCTTTGGTCTTGCGACTCTTCCTGACTTGGCGTGATATGTTTTTCCGCAGCGAGTCGACGTGTCCATGCACACCCGAAGCAAACCGCCGCCGTGCGCAACTCCGGCGACCGATTGCAAGAGAAGGGGAGCACGCCGAGCACCGCCACCTCGCCACCACCTCCGCCGCGACCCCCTCTTCGATCTGGTATGACCCATTCAGGACACCGTAGAATGCGTAAAGCACCGAGTTGCCGCCGTCGGCATCGTCTCCAGCGAGGTCTCCGACGGGTAGTGCCGCTCGATCCGTGTCACAACACCAGATCTGTCCGATCCTCCATCTACGGTGTAGATTAGAAATTTTAAATCGAACCGGTACTTAGATCTGGACCGCCAGATCCAGATCTGACGGCCCCGATCGAATCACTTATCCACGTCGGATCCCAGTCAGCAGCCCAGTCAGCGCTGACGTGTAAAATCATTTTCACGATTTAATTAATTGGCAGTTTTGCAGAAAAGCCCCTGTCTATTCAAACTATCATATCTTTTTCTCTGTTTATCCAAATTCAAAAAAATTTATATATTTGGAAAGCCCTTGACATGTAGATTATTTTAGATCTGCCAAAATTCAAATTTGACTTAGTTTAAAATATTCAAATTTCAAATGGTGAATTTGAGTATTTTTGTCATAACTTTTAATCTGTAAATTCAAAGATTACAAATAAAATTGTTTTAGAAACTTTGGAATATTTGTAAATTGATGCCACTGATATAAAATATTTTTGAGTAATATTTGAATGAATTCATAGTTATATATTTAATTTGAATAGTTTGAGTATTTTCAACATAACTATTAATAAAAATATTATTATTTGATTAAAGTAAATTGCTATAAATTTAATTAAAATGCCGCCTGTCTATTAACACTATTTATAAAATTATATTATAAGAATTTAATCATAGAAAAATTTAATTTTATAATTATTCCTTTTATTATATTTTTCCAAAAATAGAAATTAATTAAATTGCATTTATAAATTCATGCATATTTATAAAGAAATCACAAAAGTTATTTTGATGCTTTCTTGTGATTAAAAATTACATTTCATGCATAAAATATTTTATTATATAATTATATCCCTCATAGGAAAACCTCTTCATTATTTTTCTCTAAGTTAGAAATATTTTCAACTTAGCATTTTGGTAAAGTGCTACACTTAGACACTTAGTAATTTTCAACATGGAGCTGGAAGACCAATGAAGGACTTAGCCAAACAAGACTCCAGAAGAATCTCCAAGGAGTGGAAGCACTTAGAAGAAAGATCAAGAAGAAGTTCATGAAGACCAACCAGAAATATTTTCTAAGTCTTTCTCCCTCTTCTTTCTTTTCTCCCTCCTTCTTCTGTTAGACTTCATGATGACTAAGTAAATCCAAGACCATCCTCGAGGATACAAGAACCACCAAGTCTGAAGATTTATCAAGTCTATCAAAACTTCAATCAAGACATCATCAAGGAGAATATTACAAGTCTGGAGATGAAGCCTGGAGGACAACTACATTTTTCTTCTATCTCTTCCCTCTTTTCTAATCTTGTCTTTCACATTTGACATAAACAATTTTTGATCATGATATCATCGTCTTGAAGTTTGTTGGATCCTAGCGGCATAGTGAGATGAAGCGGCCTGGAAACAAACCTTACATGTCCACGTACATGAGACCCGTTCCACAATTTAAGTGGCTGGCCGGGTGTCTGTCTCTCTCACTATAGTGAATGTCCAATTTACAAAGAGTTGATAATAATTGTTGATCATCTTAAAGAAATGACTTAGTATTTACTCTAAATAATTCTACACATCAAGACTAAGCCATTTGAGGACTTATTCAAGATGATATAAAACAAAATATTTTATTCAACTTATGACCTTAGTCCTTTTTGACCACATTTCCTTGCATTAACTTAAACGATTTTCATGCATGACATGTTTTCCTTAGAAGTTTACAAAATTTGTTTGTTCACTAGATATGAGTATGTAGGTTTGATAATTGTTGTTTGTTGATTGTTGTATTGTTGTTTGCTTATATGGTTTAGATTAAACGGAGAGCAAACGTTCGTTGTTGAAAAGAGTTTGTGAACAACGACAACATTCAAAGGCAAGTGGCACACCTCATAAACTTCCTATTATTTTCTATATGCATTACTTAGTGTATGTTTATATGCATTACTTAGTGTATGTTTATATGCATGAGTAGGATAGTTTTACAAAATGTTAAGTGACTACTCAAGTCTGTGCTCATGGTTGTCGTCGCCTAGGATGAATGTCTATTCTACTTAGGGCCGTGAGCATGGTGATTTTCACCTGAGAGTGCACATCCACTAAGTTAATGAATCTCCTGGGTGGATTGGTTGTATGGTGGCGAAGTTGAGTGGCTACTCAGGTCCATGTCTATGGTTCCTGGAGTATGTGCACTTGTGGATGGCCACCCAGGGAACAGAGGAATCTGAAGAACTCCGAGTGACGATTGCTTCCAGTGCAGCCATGGCCATATGGGCTCTGGCTTGATCAATTATGTTGCGTGGACTCTCTCCGGCTTGACAAGCAGATGTAGGGGGATGTTAGGTGGAACGGGTCAAGCCAGAGTGGGAGGGAAAATGCTTCTGAAAGATCTCGTCTCATTTTTTTCCTTTCCTTTTCACAAATGGTGTGTAAAGGATAAATTGGGTTGAATGGGTACAATGGTGAACGTGCACAACCTCTGCAGAGTGTAAAACTAAGTACTTAGCCGTGTCCCCGGTACGGACAATTTGAGCAGCTGATCACGGACGTCAATGGAGGATTCCATCATTCCAACTTCAGAAATAAAACTTGATGGGTGAACAAGGGAAGACGAGATTATGGTTTTCATGCCATACTTGTCTTGATTTGAAGAAAAAGTTTTCCAAAGAGATAGGAAAAATTGGCTTTATGCAAAATAGCCTTGAACTCCACCAGCCAAATAATGCATATATGCTATAGCGTTATTCCATTAAGTGTCCACCATAGTGTCACTTGCCAGACTCCATTTTTAATGGAATCTGACCCACGTTGTTGCAATATTTTTCTTATTGCAGATTGTTCAGATGACGAGTGAGGTTTCGTTTATAGGTTTCGAGTCTACAACCAACATGTTTTCGCCTGTGGCAACATGAAGTTGTTGGAGACCCACTGCTATTGTATTTCCGCTGTGTACTTTTTCAATGCTAGCTTTATGCTATGCAACTTGTATCAAATATTTTGTAATTCTGGATCATCGATGTAATAAAATTGACGCTTTGTTGTGATATTACATCGTAAACTGTGTGTGCAAATGAATCGATCGAGGGATTTGCACTATACACAGATATCTGCCTTATTTAAAGTGCAGGTACTCTACAATGTAACTTGGAGAATTCAAGAACAAAGTAGGACTCTCATGAGTACGAGTACCATCACAAGAAGCAATTATATCATTCTTATCCTCAACTTTTAAACATAGAGGATTATCAATAAGCATAGGACCATCATCTAAAGCATTATCATATAGCATATTTTAGCAATACTCATCATTATCATCAATAAATTCACTTGTAGCATCATGAATATAATTTACAACATAACTATGACATAAAACATTCTTATCATGAGCCATATGCATGAAATAATTATTACTCTCCACATAAGCATAGTCATTCTTATTAATTATAGTGGGAGCAAATTCAACAAAATAGCTATAATTATTATTCTTACCACCATAATCATCAAATATGAGGCATATCATAATCAACATAAATTATATCCTCAATAGTAGGTGGACCGAAAATATCACAATGATTATAATTATCATATATTGGAGGCAAGGTATCATCAAAGAAAATTTTCTCCTCCGTGCTTGGGGGACTAAAAATATCATGCTCATCCAAACCAACTTCCACAAGCTTAGACTTTTCCATAGCATTAGCAATAATGGTGTTCAAAGAATTCATACTAATAACATTGCTACTAGCATGCATATAAAGTTCCATAGGTTTTTTAATTTTGTCTTCAAACACTTCATGTCCAAGCTCAAGATAAATACTATAAAGCTCTATAATTTTGTTGTTGTTTTCCAATAATTCTAACTAGTGAAAATAAAAACAAGAAACAAAAAGTAATAACCGCAGAATCTAAATGAGATACCTTCAATCGCTCACCTCCCCGGCAACAGCGTCAGAAAATAACTTGATGTCTACGCACGTTTCTATTCTTGTAGACAGTGTTGGGCCTCCAAGAGTAGAGGTTTGTAGAACAACAACAAGTTTCCCTTAAGTGGATCACCCAAGGTATATCGAACTCAGGGAGGTAGAGGTCAAAGATAACCCTTTCGAACAACCCTGCAATTAAGATACGAGTAGTCTCTTGTGTCCCCAACACACCCAATACACATGTCAGATGTATAGGTGCACTAGTTATGCGAAGAAATAGTGAAATAAAAGTAATATGGATGATTATAAGTAGTAATTGCAACCTGTAATAAAAATGGCAGCAAGCATACATGTAGCAGAACTTGTTGGAAACGGTGTTTTAATGCTTAAAAACAAGGCCTAGAGATCATACTTTCACCAGTGGACATTCTCAACAATGACTTCAAAGTTAAATAAATTGTAGCCTCAAATTCAGAGTAAACTAACACCAACAACTTCATAAAGGAATCACACACGGTGCACACACTATCACCGTTACAACCGTGAATAATCCCGGAGTTCATATTAACATAGCCTCTAGAGTGCATAATAGATAAAGAGTAGCATCACATATTCAACTAGATTACAAAGCTCATGATCACCTCATGGGAGAGAGATGGACCACATGGCTATCATAGATCCCGCAGCTCCGGGGGAGAACTATTCACGCATGATCATGGATATGAGGAGCTTGATGGAGAGGTGCAGCCCGGAGTGGAGACAACGGCCCTCGGCAGCCATGGCGCGGTGAGGAGCGGCGGCGGCGGCTGCCCTTGGCGGTGCTTTGGAGGCGGCGGAAGCCCTTGACGCGGCGGCGACGGCCCTTCGCGGCCACCGCCACCCTTGGTAATGGGGATGGTGTTGAGGAGGTTCTCCTCCCCAAGACGACTGCCTGGGAGGAGGATAATTCGTGGTTGGAGGAGTCCCGACCGAGTTAGGTTTCCTTCCTTTATATAGCTTCTCGGATTTCCGTCAACCCCTTTTTGGGTTTCACCATATTGGGCCTCCAGGTCACGTCCGACTTCCGATTGGGCTGTTTTCGGGATTAAAATTTGCGCATTGAAATTTATGACAACCCTCTATTTTTTGTTTTTTATTTGACGTTGTATTCGGGGGTCAAACTAACGATCTCTATAAAAAGTTCTCAGACAGATTTCCGGAAAGTCCCAATTCGAGTTCAACAAGGTTTCCTCTTATATTCTTGATAATTTCTACATATCAAAGAGTAAAACAAGAACATTGTGCACTTTTGCAACTATTAGTAGGTTAGTCCAAATAAATCATAAACTTAATATAAAAACAAGTGCTAAAAGCATGAAATAACATGAAACAATCATAAATTATAGATACGTTTTGGACGTATCAATCATCCGGTGAATCGAAAGACATTCAGCTGAGACATAGGGGGGTTCAGTTCTGTTATTGATGCAGTTCCCATCAGATCGGCACCCTGGCGCACTGAACAGCGAGATGATGATGAAATATTGATGTGGTCTGGGCTCCCAAAAGCCCCACGTTCTCCCATAATATGCAATGAACATGTGGGTGTTGTAGATCCAGTCTAACGACAACCCCGCTGGCGATCAGCGGATAGGACAAACACACAGCGGTCTGCTGCATCAGGCCTCAAAACAGCTGGGATGTGTGATACATCTGGTGGTGGGGGGTCCTTTTATTCAGAGCAAGAGGTTCGTAGAAGTGAAACAACCAATCATTGTCCTGATCCAGCTGCATTTAGTAAAAAATCAAGCTCTGCATATCCCGAGTCAAACACACAGAGGTTTGCTGCATTAGGTCGCAAAACTACTGGGATGCGTGATACATCTGGTGTTAAGGGGTCCTTTTATCCAGAGCAAGAGGTTCATGGTAGTGAAGAAACCAGACATTGTCCTGATCCAGCTGCGTTTAGTAAAAAGTCCAGCTCTGCATATCCTGAAGTTAACAGCAGGTTAGGGCACATGCCCCCAATAGATCCTATGTGCCATGTTCCAATAGTCACACCCCCTTGCCCCATCGAAACACTGCTGGTGAAGCTCCTGCAGAACAACGATCATACACACACGTAAGTTTTTGTCTTTCAAAAAAAACTTATCGAACTATTATGACACTAGTTTTGCATATTTTGAAAATCAAGGGGTAAAAAAAAACAGAATAACTTGTAATTCATATGTCTCTAACTGAGGGGGTTTACTTGTTGTTATGTTAGTGGTTAACTTGTATGTTGTGGGAAGTTTGACTTGATTTTCCATATAATTATTGCAGTCGCATGAGCTCTCAAAAAGCCTTGTTCCGTACAACGGTCAAGAGTTCAAGACAGCTAAAGATTTGTATGAGTTCTACAACGCGTATGCGAAGCACACTGGATTTGGCATTAGGAAAGGGCAGCGTAGCAAAAGAACAAGCTATCTCAAGTGTGTGCGGGAAGGTACACACAAGCCATATGTTGCTGATTGTGACAGACATCGAGATAAAGTGAGTCAGATAACAGGATGCAAAGCACTCATTCGTTTTAAAGAGAGGGAAAATGGTACGTGCGCTGTAAGAAAATTTAGGCAAGATCACAACCACCCCCTGCTGTTGAACCCATCAATGCTAGTATTCCTGCACTCGCACAAAAAACCTCGACCCAACTCTGAAGAGCTATGTAAAGGATCTTCAATCCAACAATGTTAAACATGCTAACATTATGGGGCTGGTGTCTGCGATGCACAATGGGAGATCCAATATACCTTTCCACGGAAAAGATATACTCAACATGTAAGTGGTAGTTCACTGTACTAAGTGAAGTTTCATCTAAACAACCCAGTTGCATAACCCCACGGACAATTCTTTGAAAAAACTCAGGAAAGCAGCATTTGCGCGTGAGGAGTCCGAAGGGGCAGTACCCAAACTGTACAAGTTCTTCGAGGAGATGAAGGCCATAAATGAGAACTTTTTTTTATGATGTGCAGGTCGATGGAGAAGACAGAATACAAAACATTTTTTGGGCTAATGCAAGTTGTATAGCATCTTATCAAGATTTTGGTGACTGCATAACTTTTGATACAACATATAAAACAAACAAACATCACATGCCGCTCGCAGTGTTTGTCGGGGTCACCAATCACCTGCAATCGTGTATTTTTGCTGTTGTGCTAATGGGTGACGAAGAAGAAGAAACCTTCAATTGGGTGTTCAACACATTCTTGAGATGCATGAAAGGCAAGCAACCTATATGTATCTTAGCAGGTCCGTGTATTTACTAAATAACAAAAATATTACATTCTCATTTCTGTCTACTACGGAGAATAACAATAAATGCATGCTTGCAGATCAGTGTCCATCGATGGCAAAATCAATACAAAAAATGTTCCCACGTACTCTGCATAAGCTTTGTAGATGGCACATCATGAGGAAACATAAAGTTTCTTTGGCAGAACGTTACACGGTGTACACTGACCTAAAAGAACAACTTGCTACAGTTCTGAACCATCCGTTGATGCTGACAGAATTTGAAGATGCTTGGCATGCGTTGGTTGAAAAGTAACATGATGTTAACGTGATGATAAATTTGTGGGCTGAGAGGAAATCGTGGGTGTCTGCATATTGGAAAGAGGTCTTCTGTGCTCGTATGACGTCAACTCAGAGAAACGAAAGCATGAACCTTGTCTTGAAGAAAGGATTTGTAAAAGAGACACAAGACGTACATGTTTTTGCGCGAGAGGTTAACAGTTGCATCCAGGCTCAGCATGAAGCAGGAAATGCAGAGATGTTAGCTTCAACGGTATGCTTCTGCCAAATTTCTATATATGATACAAATAGGTGCTTGAAAGCTCTGAATATTGGAGGTTCACCGACACTACATTATGTGTTTCTAGCGTATGTATTACCTGAAATTCGCTTGTCTGACAAAAACCACTTTTTTAATTTGCTTTTGTAGCACAGCTCACGAGGAAAACTATTACAGGCTATGGCTTTGAGGCACAACTGCTGGAGAAATACACCCGAAATGTGTACAGTGTGTTCCGTGAACGGATGTATCACAGCACAGCGTTCCGCATAAAGCAATCGCGAGATAATCCAAGTGACTACCTCGTACACCACTACAACCAAAGTAGAGAGTTTGTTTGGTCAAGACATGAGTTTCATGTGCATGCAGATGAGGATGAAGGCATATTCCTATGCGAGTGCAAGCTATGGGAACACACAGGTAGCCGAAAAACACAAACAATTTCAAAAAAATTAGATTGTTTCCCTAGTGTTTTTTGTAAAAAAGTTCACACTCGTGTGGCACGAGGTTCACTTATTATAAAACTTGTAGTTCACCTTTGAATAGCTAGTTCATGATTTATTATCTAAAAAATGGTAGTTTGCTCCTGTCGTTTATTTTCCGTTTTGGAAGCTTCAACCAGTAAGACTGATATATGTTTTATTGTTTTCTCGTGACTTGTAGGGTTGTTCTGCCAGCACCTCTTAGCCGTATTCGAACACATCAGACTTTCTCAGATACCAGATAGATACATTCTCAAAAGATACATAAAAAATCCAGTGACAGAACACTTTTACCGCAAAGATTGTGTGAAACCTGAAGAGCGCGGGCCCACACTTCACTACAGGCGCACAATCTTGTATAATGAGGCAATGAAGTTGGTGAGCAAAGGATGCTCGTCTGACGGAATGTTCTAGGAAGCATTAACAAATTTCAAAGAGGTCGATGCTCGTCTGGACAAGACCGGATTGGATATGAACAATACAAATGATGAACCACCGCTTTTTGATACTTCTACAAGATCAGCTGCTCTTGACGTTGTACCGAGTGCAGAAAGTGCTTCTGCTGCTCCTTATGCTGATCCTTATGCAGGTATCCAGCCGCCTCTCTTGGCAAAAAACAAAAGGTAGCAAAAGCTCGAAGAGTTCTGCAAACGTGAAAAACCATAAGAAGGGGAAATCTGCAAAGAAACGGCCAGAGCCAGAGCTTGATGAACATGGTAATCCTAAAGGTCAACGGTTGTGTGACAATTGCAATAAGATTACATGCCATAACGCCTGAACGTGTGTGAGGAGGCAGCTTGAGAAGCAGATATTTGAGACACACCAGACAGGTCATGGAGGAAATAGCACTCGAGAAGACTTGAGAATTTCAATTAGAAAGTTGCTTACGCAACAGAGCTTCAAAAAAGTTGGCAGTGTGGAGGTGCTAGACTCTGGTGAAGATGAGGACTCATCCGATGATACGGAACAGGAAAGTGATGAATCAGATGGAGATGAAGAAGATGGTGGAGACGAATCGAACCAATATGGTGATGAAGCAACCGAAGATGAAGAATACGGGGGATTGGAAGAACATACCATAGGTTTTGAGCGTCAAAACAGTGAGCACCAAGATCCCGAAGGAAAAAGGCGTTGCAGCATATGCAATCGGAAGGCAGGGCACAACACAAGAAGCTGTCCGATGAAGCTACAAATTCTCCAAGAAAGGCTTTCAGCAAGACATGCGGACGAAGGCGAGAGAATGAATCCACATGGGAAAAGGGTGTGTGGGAACTGTAACAAAATAAGAGGACACAATGCAAGGACATGCAATAGACTGATGCTGGAGGAAGAACTGAGACGAACCATGCAAAACGTTGACATCGCCCAAACAGGACAACAGCACGCAACAGAGAGCACTGAACATGACAAGCAATCGACAAAATCGCCAAGGAGGAGTAGTAGGTTTCAGTAACAAAACTGAACAGGGGGGAGAATAGGGGACAGAAAAACACTTATGCACACAATTATAGCTCTGAAAACAAAAATAGATTGGATGCATAGATATTGGAGTTCAATTTGGTAATAGTGGAAGTTTATTTGGAATATGTTTGTGTAGTTCTATCTGCAAAAGAAATATTCAGGTTCACTTTGATGTGGTTGAGATGTTCAATTTCCCCCTACGCGAGTTTGTGATGTTCTCTGTGCACAAAGTGAAAGAGGTTCACTTTGATGAGGTTGAGAGGTTCAAGAACCCTGGAAAAAGTTGTGATGTTCTTTATGCACATGGTAAACGAGGTTCACTTTAAGGCGCAGAGAGATTCACTTCCCAAGACATGTTTATGAAGTTATCTCTGCGTAGTTATGGTATAAAATCCCAGTTTGTACTTTTTTTTAGAAAATTTGTTGTATCAACACAAAAATTGATAAGCTAAAACTTCTGATAACTGTGGGAGGTACTAGCTTAAAACACATTAAAAAAGCAGTTTGGCATCGATACATACTAGTTCTGAAAAGTGGTCCACGCGCCGTATAAAAAAAAGGTACTTAAGGTTCACAGATGCAAACATATTTACACAAACACACATGATACACTGATGTTTTTTCCCCTATGTAAGAAACTACTCCTTTGATGTCTTCTTCAGTCCATGATCTGCCGCAGCCTGGGTCAGCGCCTTCTGGATAGACCGCGATCCGGCACGTAGACGAATAACAAGGTCTTGCAGCGGCTTGGGCCACTCCGCAGGAGAAAATTCATTTTTAGGATGGAAGAGAAGCTCAAACATATATTCAGCCTTCCAGTCCTCAACGCGGGCCTACGAAAAAAAGGGTAAAAAGCCATGTCAAAAAACAAACAGATTATGTGCATGCATGCAGGAGGAAAAAAATAAAAAACAAGACGCATGGGCTTACATCTTTGTTATTTATCTTCTCAACAAACTTGAGCCCATTGAAAATGGAAGCAAGTTTCAGAGCATGGAATCTGCATTCATTAGCGCCTTGCTCTGGAGTTGCCACAAAAACGGGGTTTTAAGCAGATTTTGGCAAGTTTACTTTGATGTGCGTGTTGTATGCTGATTCACCATACACCTCATTCATGAGGGCAACTGAAAGAGCATTTTTCCTCATGTGTGGTTTTGGTAATTGAATGACAATCTCTATGGACTAATGTTTGCATTGAGATATCCTTATAGATCTTGTCCATGGAATTGTGGAGTTCATGTGTTGGACTCTTGAAGCTTATGTGTTGAGTGAAGCTTATTGCAAGTATGTCTTGAAGATTCAAGACATCATATTAGTGAAGAAATGTTGGAAGATACAAGGTTGATCAAGATGTTGATTAACACACAAAGCTACAAGATGTACCAAGAGCGATCAAGATGTACCAAGAGCGATCATGTATCTCTTGGGATGGTAAACACTTGTTCGCATAGCTTTGTGAACTAACCCATGATATATGTGTGTGTGGTATCTTTATATGAGGTTAGGTATCTTCCCATGGGCTTGCATCAAATGAAGATTTCATATAGCTCATGGAGGATGAAGTCATGTGACGATCGTCATCTAGGTGAGATGTGCAAGACCAAGAGAAACTTCTTGAAGAGATCCTATGCTTGGAGCTTACTATGGATACATGAAGACGGAGCTTAGCGAGACTCTCCCATTGTGAGCATGGGGGAGTATTTGGAGAAGTCTTCATGAAGCGTGTGCTTGGACGTAGAATCAAGAAAAGATGAACCACTTGAAGAGATCAAGATAGTCTTCATCCAACTCAAGTGGAATGCTCAAGGCAAAGGTATGATCTTGATAGGGCTATAGGATAGATAAGCGTACTTTCAAGAGGGGCTCTCAAGTTAGTAACTTGATCGCATCATTGTGAAGAGCTCAAACCTTTGCATACTTGACATATCATATTTCTTGGTTCTTATTTGGCTTTTATGTTGGTGAGGAATTAGAGATTGGTTCATCTCCATGTCAAGCTCTTGTTCATCGAAATCGGTTTTACTTTGGACAACTTGTTGCGTTTTTGGTGGCGGAAATATTGCCGGTTCTACCGTGAGGAAATTCCCACACCTTGCCATGTGTGGCGATTTTACTCTATTTATGGGATGCAATATTTCCAACAAAATTGGTCTCACCTCATTTGGAGTTCATTTGCAAAAGTTATAGCAGTTTTCGTTTCGGTGTTTTGCTGATTCGGATTATTGGGGTCGGATATTCCGCTCTACCGGAATTTCCGGTTCCCCAGCTCATCCAAGAAAACGGCTAAGGAAAGGAGAAAAAGGGTTATGACTCCAGCCGGAAATTTTGCTCGGAAATTTCCGTCTACCGGAATTTCCGAGTGCACCCAGAAAAGCCCTCCAGAAACGGCTAAGGAAAAGTTTGGTTTTGGTTCTGACTCCAGCCGGAATTTCTGCTCGGAATTTCCGGTTGACCGGAATTTCTGAGTCTCACTTATACCGGAATTCCCGAGTGTCGAAACAGCCAACGGCTATATTTCCTGGATCCCATTCTTCTTCCCCAGCTAATCCAAGGAAGCACGACTCTCCCCTCTCTCCTACTCCATTGTTGACCTTGGAAAGCTCACTTCCCTCTCAATCCGTCCATAGATTCTTGCATATTCTTTAGGGAAATTTTAGAGGAGATCTAGATCTACAATTCTACCAATCCATCTCTCCTCTGAGTGAAGGGAATCTAGTGGATCTAAATCTTGGATTTCCTTTGTGGTTTTTCTCTTTGTTCTTCCTCTCTTCTCCCCCCATAAGCATTAGTTGCTTTTGGTGGGATTTGGGAGTGAAGGATTTGACTCCTTTGTGGTTTTCTTTGTTCTTCCTCTCTTATTCCCACATAAACATTTGTTGTTGTGTTGGAATTTGAGAGTGAAGGACTTGAGCTCTTCGTGTGCTCTTGTCATTGCATTTGCATCGGTTTGAGCCCTCCACGAGGATTCGTGGTGGTGATACTTGTGAGCTTGTTACTCTTGGGTATTTGGACCCTAGACGCCTTTTGTGGCCGGCCTTTTGTGGCCAAGACCTTGTGTGGTCACTTGAGAGCCCCCAATTAAGTTGTGGGTGTGTGCCTCACGACTTGGGAGCCCCCAATTAAGTTGTGGGTGTGTGCCTCAAGAGTTGTACGGGATTCGATTTCCGCCCCAAAGGAGATCAATAGTGGAAGGTGAACTCGCAACCTTTTGTGGTTGAGTTCATCAGGAGAAGAAGGTGAGCCTTTGTGGCGTTGCGGCTAACCTGTTGTGGTTGCGCACACTTCTCCAAACGAGACGTACACCCTTGGGTGGAACTCGGGAATACATCCTCGTCTCCGCGTGCCTCGGTTATTTCTATACCCGAGCTCTTTACTTATGCACTTTACATTGTGATAGCCTTCGTGCTTCAAGTTATCTATCTTGTTAGCTATCACCTTGTTTCTTGTATTGCTTAGCATAAGTTGTTGGTGCACATAGGTGAGCCTAGTATATTTATCTAGGTTGTATGCTTGTTAAAGTAAACCTCTAGTTTTATTCCGCCTTTATCAAGCATACCGGAATTTCTGGGTCATTCTTGGACCTGATATTACGGCTCTTCGGAAAAAGTTTAAATTGCCTATTCACCCCCCCATCTAGGCGACGTCTATCCGTTCAACAACCAATCTGCTTACCTTGTAAAAAATAGATAAAAGATAACAAACAGAGTATGGTGGATAGAAAACATATATTAATTAAAAAATGGTTGAACATCTGATCGAACTTACAATTTCAACGCGTTGGCAATGGTGATTTGCCCTGGTGTACGGAAGATGGGTGTACCTCCTTGAATCAATAATGTAAAGAAACCCAGAGACTTTGTTTAGAGCGTGAATATAGTAGTGATTATTCCACAAGTGAGGGATCAAGATCTGCAGAGACATAAAATCGAAAACACGTGAATCACAAACAGAAGTTCACCTGTAAATAACAAAAGAGAAAAAGCAAAAAAGTAGAAAAATGTGATAGTAAATTACCACATCAGTCGTAAGAAGATGTTCAGAGTCCCAAACATAGGTCTTCCTGAAGGAGATATGCCCTAGAGGCAATTAATAAAGTGTGTTCTTTATCATATCTCGTTTGTTCATAATAGGTTTTTGTGTTATGCTATAACCGTATTAAGTGGAAACATTAATACGGGTGTGATGCGTAAACAACCAGGTCCCTAGTAGCCTCTACTAAGACTAGTTTCGTTGCGCGATTGATGATCGAGATTTTCCGATCATGGGGCATGGCGCCGGTCGGCAATGGGAGTCATATCTTTGGAGAACGATGTGATGGACATACCCAGATTTGGAGGACGTAGTCGTTACGCCTTTGACCGTGAGATCAACTCTTATTGTTATTCCTGGAAGATACTTTGATCACACCAAACGTCGTATCTTATATAGTATGACAATAACGGTGATACTTTTGGGTATCGGAAAGGAGTAGTTGAGACGAGGGGTCAAGGGCGGGATTCGCCAGTCCGCATAGCAGGATAGATACTCTAGGGCCCACTCGGTGAGATCATGTCTAATGAGCTTGCAAGCATATGACTAGGTCACGGAGACATGAGATCATAGACGAGTAGAAGATAGCGTTGTCGGTAACGAGGTCATGCTAGGTAAGGAGATATCTAAGGAACGACTCTTGGACATGCTAAGTATCGCTATGGCAAAAGGTTTAAGACTTTGCGTTCAGGTTTGATAGATGAAAGTCATTCGTTACATCACAGGGATAAATTCATGGGGTCCAGGCCTACGAGTTAGTCGTTGATCATAGAGGAGTCTTGATCATACCTGTTATTATATCGAACCGCTAGGGTAACACACTTAAGGGGTTTCGACAAGAAAACCGGAAAGGAAAGAGATCACCGGGAATGTCCCGGGAGGGGTCCGATGGAGATCGGGCATCGACGAAAGAGTTTTTGGAGCTAGAATAAATTATATATAATATGTTTGATATTAATTAGTGTAATTAATGTGCAAATATGATTCTATATATTTATTTTCGAATTTATTTAGGCTGATTTCCCTAAATGGGCCTTCTGGTCGAAAGAAGGCCCAAGAGGGGGAAAATCCCCAAGTGGATTCGGTGGGGGGCTTGGGGGCCGACCCAAGTGGGCCAAGGGGCCCACTACGGTGCCGGTGCACCCAGCCATGCCGCACCAGGCATGTGGGATTAGTCCTACATTGCCTGGTGAGGAGTTTGGCACCCCCCTGGGAGCCTATATAAGAAGGGGCACCCCTGGCCTTTTAATTCACCAATTAATTCCCGAATTCTCTCTCGATTTCGTGATTCCCTTTTTTGGAGTTGCGCCGAGTTGAGAGGGGGATCTCTTCCACCATAACCGGCTGCCGCGCTGCTGGTGTTCCGGTCCAAGTCTTCCGCTGCTCGTCCTTGACTGGAGCTTCGGAGGCCGTCGTCTCCACCGTACGTGTGTGACGCCCTACGAGGTGCTGCGCTAGCGGTACTCAGAGGTCTGCTTCCTCTTCACGACCTTGAGGTCGGCTTCGTCGGTCTTCATCGACAACGTTTGTGCGGGAACGTAATCCCCGCTTTCGGTGTACAAGGGTATGTATATCTGCATAGAATAGATCTTGGCATGTTTTAGGATATCGTTGGTAGGAATTTTTTTGTTTTCTGCACACGATCCCCTTCAGTGGTATCAGAGCCGATCTATCGTAGATACAGCTGTACGCTGTTAGAACCCGTGTTCTACACGGGGGCACCGTTCCTGTTATTTGATACCGTCTAGCGTGCACTTGTGATTCCAGCGGCATCGAGTTGATGAAGCGGCCCGGACCGACTTTACGCGTACGCTTACACGAGACTGGTTCCACTACTGACATACGGCTTGTACCGTAACTGTGGCTGGCGGGTGTCAGTTTCTCTCTCTTTAGTTGGTCTTCGCATTTTCAATGGAGGGCCCGAAAGGGATGCTTAAACATGCAATTATTGGATCGTTTTTGTGGTCATAAGATTCGTAGGTATGAAGCGGTTCTATTTACGAAAGCCCCAAGCCACGTAAAATATGCAAAAGATAAAGTAGAAGCGTCTAACTTTATTTTGCAGGGGCTATGTGATATGGTCAAGGTAGGTTTATTAAATTGTTTATAAACCGCGGGCGCCAAGAAGACCATGGCGCAATGGACTATATCACATTGCATTACATTTGATGTATTGTGTGCATCTTATATTGTGTGATTATATATATAGTATATATTAGTTACGCGGCGGTAGTTATATACGATGGTCCCTTCAAAAATACCACTAGTGTTCTCCCTCCAACGCGCACCACCAAGAAAGTTCTACGTTATGAGGCAGGCCGTGATGATCGGGTGTCAGACATATCGTCGTTCGCATACAGTGGGTGTAATCCATGTTGCACAAGCGTTAGCGTGGAGGTTATGGTGGCGAGCCTAGCATATGCAGATATGACCTCGGAACAGGGAGACCGAAAGGTCGAGCACGAGTCACAAAATTGGTGTGGCGGACATTTGTCTACTCTTGAAGTTGTGCCGCCGGCTCTGATGACGAGGGGTTGTGAAGTGGATGGGGGTCGTGTAATCGCTTAAACGACCAGGAGGGATGTTCGTTTGAGTGGGAGTTATGTTGTTATTTTCTAAAAATACTATAACTCAAAATTACTGTGAATAAAGTCTTATGTTGTTGCAAATTCCATTGTAGATGTCTCGCCCCTCGTTTAACCTAGGTCTGTTCCTTGAGAAAGAAAAGCTTAAGACCAATGGGTCAAACTTCATGGCCTGGTTCCGCAACCTGAGGATCCTCCTCACTCCCCATAGGGTGGCCTACGTCATTGAGGCCGCCATAGGTGACCCTCCTGCAGATGAAGCCTCTGAGGATGAGAAGAAGGTCTACCAGACCAGATCGGAGGATTCTGCCTTTGTCCAGAGTGGCATGCTCTACGCTATGGAAGCCGACCTTCAGAAGCGCTTCAAAAAGATGAGCGCCTTTGAGATTATTTCTGATCTCAAGGCTGTCTTCGCGCCGCAGGCTAAGGCTGAGAGATATGAAGCTTCTGAGCTTTTCTTCTCGGCCAAGATGGAAGAGCATAGCAGTGTGAGCGAGCATGTGGTCAAGATGTCTGGCTACGTTCAACGCCTGAATGCTCTGCAATGCAAGATTCCCGATGAGCTGGCGATTGACACGGTGTTGCAATCGTTGCCCCCTAGCTATAAAGACTTTGTCATGAACTACAACATGCAGGGCATGGCTAAGTCCCTGGGTGAAGTGTCCGTGATGCTCAAGACTGCTGAGGTGGAGATTAAGAAGGAGCACACGCTGTTGATGGTCAATAAGACCGTCGATTTTAAGAAATCCGGTGGCAAGTGAAAGCAGAGCTGGAAGTCCAGGAGGGAGGGCAAGATAAGTGCCAAGCCCAAGACTAACAGATCTGGTCCCAGAGCTAGCGTGGAGTGCTTCTACTGCAAGGGAAAAGGTCACTGGAAGCGCAACTGCCCCAAGTACCTGAAGGATAGGAAGTCTGGCAAGACGGTCGACAAAGAGCAAGGTATATTTGATATACATGTTATAGATGTGTACCTTACATCCGCCCGGAGCAACACGTGGGTATTTGATACTGGTTCTGTTGCTCATATATGTAACTCTCAGGAGGAGTTACGGAATAGACGGTGGCTAGCTAAGGATGAGGTGACGATGCGCGTCGGCAACAGATCGAGAGTCGACGTGGTGGTTGTCGGCACGCTCCCTCTACATCTACCATCGTGATTAGTTTTGGTTTTAAATAAGTGTTATTTTGTACCATCCTTGAGTGTAAACATTATAAGTGGGACTTGCCTGTTACAAGACGGTTATTCATTTAAATCAGTATCAAGCAGTTGTGCTATTTATATGAATGATATCTTTTATGTTGATGCTCCCGAGAATAATGGTTTATTATTGTTGAATCTCGATCGTAGTACTCACATCCATAGCATAGAAGCCAAACGGATTAAGTGTAGTGATGATACCGCCATGTATATGTGGCATTGTCGTCTGGGTCATATTGGTGTAAAGCGCATGAAGAAACTCCACTCCGATGGACTTTTGGACTCGTTGGATTTCGGATCCCTCGATACATGCGAACCATGCCTTATGGGCAAAATGACCAAGACACCGTTCAAAGGTTTCGTTGAACGGGCGTCGGATTTATTGGGGATCATACATACAGATGTGTGTGGACCGATGAGCGTTTCAACACGCAATGGTTATCGTTACTTCGTCACCTTCACTGATGACTTGAGTAGATACATTTATATCTACTTGATGAAACACAAGTCTGAAACTTTTGAAAAGTTCAAAGAATTCCAAAGTGAAGTTGAGAATCAGCTTAACAAGAAAATCAAGCACCTCCGATCCGATCGTGGTGGTGAGTATTTGAGTTTGGCACACATCTGAAGAGTTGTGGCATAGTACCCCAACTTACGCCGGCCGGAACACCGCAGCGTAACGGGGTGTCCGAGCGACGTAATCGTACTCTACTGGATAGTGTTCGATCTAGGATGTCTCTTACCGATTTGCCCGTGTCCTTCTGGGGTTATGCGTTAGAAACAACCGCATTCATTTTAAATAGAGCTCCGTCCAAATCCGTTGAAACGACACCGTATGAATTATGGTATGGCCAGAAGCCTAAGTTATCGTTTCTGAAGGTTTGGGATTGTGAGGCGTATGTTAAGAAATTACAGGCCGACAAACTCAAACTGAAGTCGGAGAAAGTCGTCTTTGTAGGGTATCCGCGGGAAACCATTGGGTACACCTTCTACAACCAAGCTGAGAGCAAAACTTTTGTCGCGAAGACCGGTACCTTTCTAGAGAAGGAGTTTCTCGCGAAAGGAGTAAGTGGGAGGAAGGTAGACCTCGATGAGATCGTTGATCCTGAACTCGAGATTCCGAGTGGCGCGACGGAAGCAATTCCGGAAACGTCCTCCGTGGAAGGAGTGGGAGAAACTGTCGAGGAAAGTATTCTACCTCGTAGGTCTGGTAGATCTCGGATCACACCAGAATGGTATGGCAACATGGTTCACACCGTCATGTTAGTTGAACAAGGCGAACCTACGAACTACAAGGAGGCGATGGCGAGTCTAGAGTCCGAGAAATGGCTTGAAGCCATGAAATCCGAAATAGGATCCATGTATGATAACAAAGTGTGGACTTTGATGAATATTCCCGAAGGGCGCAAGGCCATCGAGAATAAATGGATCTTTAAGAAGAAGACTGATGCTGACGGTAATGTGACCGTCTATAAAGCTCGGCTTGTCGCAAAAGGTATCCGACAAGTTCACGGGATTGACTACGATGAAACTTTTTCACCGGTAGCGATGCTTAAGTCTATTCGGATTTTGTTAGCAGTTGCTGCCTATTATGATTATGAAATCTGGCAGATGGACGTCAAAACAGCCTTCCTAAATGGAAACATTGAGAAAGAGTTGTACATGGTACAACCGGAAGGTTTTGTCGATCCAGGAAATGCTGACAAGGTATGCAAGCTTCAGCGATCCATCTATGGATTGAAGCAAGCATCTCGGAGCTGGAATCTTCGCTTTGATGAGGTAATCAAAGGTTTTGGATTTGTCCAAAATTTGGAAGAGACCTGCATTTACAAGAAAATGAGTGGGAGCTCGGTTGTGTTCTTAGCACTATATGTAGGTGACATATTGCTGATTGGGAATGATGTGGAACTTCTGAATAGCGTGAAGGAATATTTAAATAGTAAATTTTCCATGAAGGACTTAGGAGAAGCTGCATACGTTTAGGCATAAAAATCTATCGTGATAGATTATGGCGTCTATTAGCGTTGAGTCAGAGTACTTATCTTGATAAAATACTGAAGCGTTTCGGTATGGAGAAGGCAAAGAAGGGTTCTCTGCCGGTTATCAAGAATAAAACATTGCGGAAGGCACAGTGTTCGGTAACAAAACTGGATAAGGCCGATATGACTAAACATCCTTATGCTTCAGCCATAGGATCAATCATGTATGCAATGTTGAGTACAAGACCGGATGTGGCATTAGCTCTAAGTTTGACAAGCCGGTTCCAGAGTAATCCTGGAATGGCGCATTGGATAGCTGTTAAGAGCATTCTTAAGTATCTCAATAAGACAAAGGAAATGTTCCTTGTCTATGGTGGCTGCGATGAAGAACTTGGCGTAACAGCTTACGTGGATGCAAGTTTCTGCTCAGACCCCGATGACTCTAAGTCACAAACAGGTTATGTGTTCAAGGTGAATGGGGGCGCCGTGTGCTGGAGAAGTGGGAAGCAACCCATTGTCGCACAATCTATAATGGAGTCGGAGTACATTGCTGCTTGCAAAGCCGCGAATGAAGCTGTGTGGCTGAGGAAGTTCGTCATCGAACTTGGAGTGTTCCCGAGCGTGCAAGACCCCGTGATCCTCTTCTGCGACAATACGGGTGCCATTGCCAACGCCAAGGAGTCAAGGTCTCCCACCGTCAAACACATTCTCCGACGCTTCCATGTGATACGTCAGTACGTACAAGGAGGCGATGTGAAGATTTGCAAAGTGCATACAGATCTGAATGTGGCAGATCCGCTCACGAAGCCTCTCCCGCTTGACAAGCATGAAAAACACCAGTTAGCTATGGGTGTTAAGATTTTACCAAGTTGTAATCTAGATTAATTTGTACTCTAGTGCAAGTGGGAGACTGAAGCAGATATGCCCTAGAGGCAATTAATAAAGTGTGTTCTTTATCATATCTCGTTTGTTCATAATAGGTTTTTGTGTCATGCTATAACCGTATTAAGCGGAAACATTAATACGGGTGTGATGCGTAAACAAGCAGGTCCCTAGTAGCCTCTACTAAGACTAGTTTCGTTACGCGATTGGTGATCGAGGTTTTCCGAACATGGGGCATGGCGTCGGTCGGCAATGGGAGTCATATCGTTGGAGAACGATGTGATGGACATACCCAGATTTGGAGGACGTAGTCGTTACGCCTTTGACCGTTAGATCAACTCCTATTGTTATTCCTGGAAGATACTTTGATCGCACCAAACGTCGTATCTTATATAGTATGACAATAACGGCGATACTTTTGGGTATCGGAAAGGAGTAGTTTAGACGAGGGGTCAAGAGCGGGATTTGCCAGTCCGCATAGCAGGATAGATACTCTAGGGCCCACTCGGTGAGATCATGTCTAATGAGCTTGCAAGCATGTAACTGGGTCACAGAGACATGAGATCATAGACGAGTAGAAGATAGCGTTGTCGGTAACGAGGTCATGCTAGGTATGGAGATATCTATGGAACGACTCTCGGACACGCTAAGTATCGCTATGGCAAAAGGTTTTAGACTTCGCGTTCAGATTTGATAGATGAAAGTCATTCGTTATATCACAGGGATTAATTCATGGGGTCCAGGCCTACGAGTTAATCGTTGATCATAGAGTAGTCTTGATCATACATGTTATTATATCGAACCGCTAGGGTAACACACTTAAGGGGTTTCGACAAGACAACCGGAAAGGAAAGAGATCACCGGGAATGTCCCGGGAGGGATCCGATGGAGATCGGACAGCGACGAAAGAGTTTTCGGAGTTAGAATAAATTATATATAATATGTTTGATATTAATTAGTGTAATTAATGTGCAAATATGATTTTATATACTCCCTCCGTTCCTAGATATAAGGTGCCTAAGCTTTTGAGAAAAATTCCATAATATAGTGCACGATGGTATTCTACTATGCGTTTGAACGAAAATACGCATCATCTAAGCGCATGCAATCCCTAAAAATCGGGGCAGATATGATTGTGTGGGCTATTTGGAAACTGCAGCCGGATCACATGCACCTACCATAGAGTTAGCCTTCCTTTTTTCTCTCTCTCTCTAACGTAGCTTAAATAGGAATAGTTTAGGCTCACGTAGCTTAGTTAGCTAGAGTACGATCAACCTGACCTAACGTTGTAGAAATCTCTACCTATGGAAAAGAAGGACATGAAGCCAGCGACCTCTGTTGTCATGGAAAAGGACACCAAGCTGGCGATCTCTGTTCCAATGGGAAAGGACACCAAGACGGCGACCTCCGTTCCAGTGGAAAAGGACACCAAGACGGCGACCTCTGTTCCCATGGAAAAGAAGGTCATCGATCCGGTGACCTTGATGCCATGCTCGTTATGTCTTCAGTTGCCCGGAACTAAGATCGACTTCTCACATTGGTTAAGAGAACTAGCAAAGTATGAGTGTTCCCGGTGTGGTGAGATGAGAGCTTTGTACGAGCCACTATCATATGATGATTCAACGATCAGCTATTATGTGGCTAGCGATGTAGAAGAAGATCAAGGGAGCGACTCAAGACGTTACTACTAAAGATCTGAGAGTATGCAAAGAGAACAAAAAGAGACACTTCTGTAGCACAGATTAATTTTGTACCCCTTCCCCTTGTCGTGTACTCCTTCAATCAAGTGATCTATGAGAATGAATAAATTTATTTACTCCTTATGGCGAACTGTTTTCGATCAATTTATCAAAGCACATATGAGTACCAGTAGTTGCATAAAATTCCGATCCACACCAAGTTCAAAAAAAAAAGCATAATGCATGGGCCTAATCTGATTACATCACACTAAGCATCCGGCAAAAACTCTATTGCATCCCTAACAATATTTGCAGCGCATTGTAGTGCCACGGGGAGAGCATCCAGCCTCTCTAGCACAACCTTCCGCATGTGGGGAACTTTATAACGGTTCCCTCCCAGCTGAATTAAGACTTCTCGCATGCAATCTTGCAGAGTTAGGAAGAAATTGTTGCTGCGCTCGGGTGGGTACTCGTCGAATGCCTGATGCACCTTCAATACAATGTCTTCAACATAACCTACACAATTAGTCAACAATTAGTGCAACTCAAAATTAACTTTACATTGACAAACACTAACTTGTTCAAATACCTGGAGATAGCTTGTGAAAAAGTGATTGTAATGCTGCAAAAAAGCCTAAATCAAGAATATTTAGGTCGGGGGAGTTTGGAGGCTGGCATCTGAGACGAATGTCCCACCCTTCAGCTTGAGCCGCAGCGACAAATTCTGGGTTATTCACAGGGATGTGCGTCTTTGCATTATCCTGTTGGATAAATATAGGCATGCCACGCTCCGCTGCAGGCCACCTGGCCCTTATCGCAGGTAGCAGGAAATTTATCATGTACGTACGCTTACATCTTGAGTAACCGCATGGGAGTACTTTAGTGACCTGCATAATCAAAATCGTCATTGTTTGAATTATAAAGATAACAAATCATCATGCAAATTTTACAAGAACCAATAAACTAAACAAATTACCATGGTTCCAGCAGCTCTGTTTTTGCTCTTTCTTTTTGCTGGTTCTTTGTACGTGAACGGCCAAATACCTAGCTTACCATCAAAAGTCACCGTGCCGTCAGCAGCAAAGCGAGGCCGAGCGACCCTAGCCAAGAACATTACCTACAGAAGAAGATCATCATGTCCTTATTACCAATATGTTTATAATCATTTAAACATTGAAATTATAAAAACAAATTGCTCACCTTCTCAATAAAGTTCTTTCTCCGTGTGCTCCGGTATGGATCCTCTTCACCAGGAGCCAAATAGTAATTCTGGCTTACCGTGGGAGCGATAGAACCATTTCTCGTCAATGTGAATGATGTTGTACATTTCTTTGAAACTTGTATTTTCAGGGATAGTAAGCTGATCAAGCATTGACAAACAAAACCTTACTCTCGCTACCTTGTTATCATCTGTTAGTGTGGACTTGATTGAATTTGTGTGACGCCTTAACAAGCCCTCCTTTAGACGACGTCATAATGTAGTCTTCGACATGTATAGCTCGTTTGCTAAATCCCTAAGAGTAGTTCTTTTCTTCAAATCCACTTGCTTAATAGCCTCCGGATCAAAAGCTATCCTCTTGCGCCCACAATTTTTTGCTTTGTTATTTTCCAGCCCATGTATGCCACCGGCTTCCTTGCATATATTCCACCAGTTCTGAATTGTCCGCCTAGGTACGCCAGTTAGTGCAGACACTTTCGTCGATACTCCTCGGCTCAGTAAGCCTGCAGTGGTCCTCTCTAGAACCATCGTGTAGACGGTTTGCTTCAGATGGAGTTTATACCACCTTCTTTTCCTCAGTGTACCATTGGCACCTGCAGATTAAAATGAAGGAAATTAGTCGGATAATCAGGACTGCAAATTCATTTCATCTACGCTTAAAAAAAATTAACTACCGACATGCAAACATTACCCGTGGCTTCTCCATTCAATCTGTCTTCCTCGTTGCTGTCTTCCTCAGGTTCAACTTCTACGTACTCCTCGGTGTCACTAAGTCCACTGCCCCCATTGGCGCCTGCAAGCAGTATTAGTAGTTGTAGGTAGTTTTATGGTGGTTCTCCATTCCTTTCACCACCGTAAAATGATTTTACCTGATGCTTCTCCATTCCTTTCGCCTTCCTCATTGCTAGTATCTCCCTCCAGTTCAACTTGTACGTGCTCCTCGGCATCACCACGCCCACCATTCTGGTTTGAGTCTGCAGCCACAACTGTGCTTAAAAGTTAGATTATGTACACGACAAGAACTACTCTAATCAGGACGTACTACACATGAACTGCATCTAATCATAAGTACCGAATGAGAGTTCATCTTGGAGATTACCGAGTACTGGCCATTTGGTCACCGGTGCTCTTAGAAGGCTACGCCCTGTCAGTCCAAGACGAGATCGCCCACGTGCAACCACGCTGCTGCCGCTTCCCGCCTCGATGCTACGGTGGACGACGGAGCACACCTGCTGACGAAGCCAAGGGTGCCTGATGGCCGGAATGTGCAACCCTTGACCCGCCTGTCCATGAACTCCTTGCCCGGTGAGTCCCACTCTTGCTCGCCGCCGGCGATCGGAAGGTTCAGCTTGATGAACATCTACCATGGAAAGAACAACATGTTATGTACACATCAAACGGGGACACGGGGTGGAAAAATAAAATCATGGTCCATGACGAACCTTGCTCGGGAACAACCCATTCATAGTCGTAGTTGTGATCGTCCGCATCTTCATCGAACTGTTCTTCGACTACATCCCAGTTGAGCCGTGATTCCACGTGAGCCATACGGAATGGAGACCGGGAGAGAATGAGTGGGGAAAATCTACAGTAGGTAAGCTGCGCAGAGAGGGCAATGGAGAATGAGGAGAAAGAACACATGGAGGGGAAGTATTTATAGGATGGTTTGGGCGGCTGAAAAATCAAAAATCGTAACAATGGCGCCATTGCCTTGCCGCCCATTGGTACGAACGCTGCTAAGCAATTCCCGCCCATTGGTACGCTGCTAAGCAATTCTTCTTTAAAAAAATCGCACCCAACCTGTTTCCCGCGATAGAGAAAAGCCAGTCGTGCAATATTGTTTCCCGCCAGAGAGAAAGAGGCAATCGCCGAAAGAAATCAGACATGGAAAGAAATCAGAGAGAGATCGTAATGTTCCGGCCGAGAGGGTGCAGTTATTGGCAATTGTTCTAGTGGATTATTCTAGGTAGGAAAAGATTGGCAAGGATTGTTTCCTTATCTTCGCTGATACGGACTGCTCTCCTTCCAATTTTTCTTGCGCGCGGTTCGGTCCAAGTCAGACTTATACGTACAAATACGTGTGCGCTAATATTCGTGCGAAAAGCTTAGGCACCTTATATCTAGGAACGGAGGGAGTATTTATTTTCGAATTTATCTAGGCTGATTTCCCTAAATGGGCCTTCTGGTCGAAAGAAGTCCCAAGAGGGGGAAAATCCTCAAGAGGATTCGGTGGGGGGCTTGGGGGCCGACCCAAGTGGGCCAAGGGGCCCACAAGGGGGCCGGCGCACCCAGCCATGCCGCACCAGGCAATGTGGGACTAATCCCCCCTGGTAGCCTATATAAGAAAGGGCACCCCTGGCCTTTTAATTCACCAATTAATTCCCGAATTCTCTCTCGATTTCGTTATTCCCTTTGTTGGAGTTGCGCCGAGTTGAGAGGGGGATCTCTTCCACCATAGCCCGCTGCCGCGCTGCTGGTGTTCCGGTCCAAGTCTTCCGCTGCTCGTCCTGGACTGGAGCTTCGGTGGCCGTCGTCTCCACCGTACGTGTGTGACGCCCTGCGAGGTGCTGCGCTAGCGGTACTCGGAGGTCTGCTTCCTCTTCACGACCTTGAGTTCGGCTTCGTCGGTCTTCATCGACAACGTTTGTGTGGGAACGTAATCCCCGCTTTCGGTCTACAAGGGTATGTATTCCGATCTCCGTTCGTACTACTATATCTGCATATAATAGATCTTGGCATGTTTTAGGATATCGTTGGTAGGAAAAGTTTTGTTTTCTGCACACGATCCCCTTCACTTCCAACGTGAGGCCGCTAGTTTCACATCAAAAGGTTCCCTGTCCTTAGGATTACCTTTTGAATCCTTGAGATCAAATGGCGCAAAGTCAAGCAAGTACTACCCAAAAAAACCACAATCTGGAGTTCATGAGACAAAAACATTGAGGTTCATACATAATGTATTGGGGGGTTCAGTTGTTGAAAAAACAGAAAAAAGGAAACTTACAGGGATTGTGTTTGGTGTAAGCAGAACACGCTTGCCCGTTTCGAACAAATGTTTCATCTCGGGGTCGTCTTTCTAGTACGAAATAATCATGTCCATGACTTCAGACTCTAACATTTCGCAGCGGCCAAAAAGCCTATGCATGTAGTGGCCGTTGATTTCTAAAGGATCATCGTGACTAATAAACATAGCAGGAATTGCACTGTAAAAAAACAGATTAAAAAAATGAAAATACAGAGAAAAATGAGAGATGTAAACTGTGACGCCCCAAAATCGGTACTATGTAGATTTAAGCGATCCGCCGAAATCCGCATAATAATGATTTTAGGTCGCCCACCAGACATAATTTGCACGCTGAAACATGCGCATTATGTGGGTGGAATTATGATAACATTATAAAAGTTCCGATACATCCAGAACAACAAAAGATATATATCAACAACGACTCGAACGAGTCAAGATACAAATGGTACAATACAAAGATACAGATGACAACGGAAGAAAAATAGTATCCGGCTACAGATAAGATGCAAATTGGACTAAGAGTGCTGAAGATAAGAGATAGCACCATATCCCTGCCCAGCCCAAGCCGGAGGGACTCGCAACCTAACGTCGTCAGACTTCAAACCTGTTAACTGCACATAAAGTACAACCCAAAGAAGGGTCAGGGCACTCCCTGGCAAGCAAAACCAACCTGCCTACTTTCTACAAGATCTCCCAAAATATATGGTAGGTGGACTTAGCGGCAGCAACACTAGCAACCTAATAGAGACATGCTACAACTTCCGTCTACTTAGAAACGGATGAGAGAGCACATAAGTAACCAACTACAGCTAACACCAATCATAACCCATTCTCGGATTAACCCCCTCAACCAAGTATGAGGAAGCAATTCGGGAAAACTCACACATTGAACAGTTTTAGTTACCATTTATTGTGAAAGTAATTCTATATTACTAGTCAAGTTAATTAACAATGATTAGCTATATGTTGTCTATGATCTTATTAGCCAGCATCATCACCAAGTCATCCATAACCATGGACACGGCTCATCGATAAGATTATACCCTGCAGGGGTGCACTACTGGACCCATACTTGTTCGATCAACCCCAGAAAGCAAGCCAGAAGGTAGGGCATCTCAACACGGCAAATATCTTCTCTACAACCCATCCAGGGAACCACATGATTGTGCGCACGGTTGCTCGGCCCCATACCCGGAACTTCGCAACACTCTAAGAACGTGCCACCCTATATGACAATCGACTACTCCATCAACATGAGATCGTCAATTACAAGGTTATATCAAACGGGTACCCCCTCATGTGGGTACCTGGTGCATGTAATGACCAAATCCCAATTGTCAATAGGCTGAGGAAGCCCAACAAGCGAAGCCCAAGACGAAGGGTTCTACCATAGATAGCATAGTCGGTAGTACTTTCCATAAATGTAATCCTAGTCGGTTACGATCCGAGACCTGTACCCCTATATAAAGTACAGGAGGGAGACCGACCAAGGACACGCCCAACTAGAACCAGCAAACCCTAGCAAGATCGACATCTTGCTAGACCCTTGTAATCGCCGCATATCCACAATCAATAACAGACACGCAGGAGTAAGGGTTTTACCTCACTCGAGGGCACCGAACCTGGGTAATTCCCGCTTGTCAGCCGACGAATCTACCAACACCACACGTTCTCTACCTCATAACTCTTACCCTAGGCTTGTAACCATGGGTATTGATGGGACATCCCTCGTGAATTGACACCGTCTGTGGGAACAAGTGGTGTTGGATCTACGGATTTTTCGGTCCAAATTTCAAACGGCGATCCACCAACTTCTACAAAGGGATGCACATCAGCAACAATAGATCATATCCAGATCACAGGCGACCACTCGCCAAAAACAACGTCACCAGCAAGGATCAGGCCATACTCACCCGAAGCTCAGGAGATCTACTCCAATCTCGATTCAGGTTTTGATCTAACTATTGGGAAACAAAATTTCTTTGTTGATCAGCTTGGTGTGTAGGATTTAGTCGAACAGATTACAACTCAGCCACTTCAGAAGAGATCGACTGAGGTCGCATCTGCAGCAGACAAGGAAGATACCCCGTCGCAGATCGATCTGATCCTGATGCCACAATCTCCAACAGATTCAATGACATCCGCATAATTCAACAAATTCATGGCGGATGAGTTCCCTGAAGAGGAAGGGCTGTCGACTACCTCAGTCGACTATATGATCATATCGACGGCTTCGGCTGGAAGCACTGGAGCGCCAACATCACAGACCGATCCGATCTCGTCCATAGCAGGGTCCATGTCCACAAGTGAATTCACGGAATTCATAATGCAAAACGAGATGGAAGAAGAAGTGCAGTCGACCCTCCATATCAACCCAACCGAAGACCATATGCAAATCAACGCTCCAGAAGAAAACTTTCACCTCCCCGAGTATGATGAGCCTGCAGAAGACAGCATACGTCTGGCCGACTTCACCGGCGCAGAGATCCAATCTCCACATCATGCTGCCGTCAACTACGACGAGCATATACATCAAACAGAAGATGGCGAAAAAAGCAAAAGCATAGAGCGGGATAGCGATATCGAAGAAGCATATGAAGAGCAATCAGACTACACATATTCTTACCACATACCCCAGCAGGTTTACGTGGCAACAGCAGCGGAAACATCAGAAAATGCAGCCAATCGACAACCAGTCGAGTATCCACGGACATTCACTTTACCAGATGGTACCACCACTCTGGACATCACGGCAGAGATGGCTGCAAAGGTGACAAAGGTCATTGAAGAGGGCATAATGATGCCAGCAGACACAACTCCAGATGAGTTGGCAACATACAACTACTTCAACTGGCAGGAATCGCAGCGCTTGAAGCAACACAAAGCAACACTCGAATAGCGAAGAAGGCAAGCAAGCATATCAAGTGCACGCGGACTACAACTATCCATGAGGTCTACAAGGGCAACCGAGGCACGACGTAGATCCAGATTCGATAGAATTCCCAAGCACGAAATGGCAAACGTCACTCGAAATCTGAACAACTCGTTCTTAACCGTCGACTCTGACGGAATAATCCAACCCAAAACAGCAGAAGGAGCTCTCATATCCATAGGAGCATACCTTCAAGCAGAAAAAGCACCGGCATGTGACCCTGTTGAAGCAAGATACCTACAGCAAATGAAGGCCCTGGAAATCGCAGCAAAAGAACTGGTCGACGGAGGAATGAGAAGACGTAGCAGGAGCCGCTCGAGAGAACGTTCCAGTCGCAGTCCTCAGCGAAGCAGTGGTCGAAAAAGCTCAAGCCATCGCAGATCAAGAAGCCGCTCAAGGAGCAGGTCCAGAAGATCAGGTAGTCGCGAGTCTCCCGACAATCGCAACGCAGGACCGTGCGGAGCACAATGCTTCACTCGACGGATCGAAGAAACAAAACTCCCAAAGAAGTTTGGCCTACCAACCATGCAAAAATTCAACTTAAAACAGGAACCCTCGGGATGGCTGGAAGATTACAAACTGGCAGTCATATGCCAGCGAGGAACAACAACGACGACACTGCTATACATACAGTTGATGCTTGAAGGCACAACCCGCCACGGGCTCAAATCTTTACCCGAAGGAGCCTATGATTCTTGGGACCACTTCAAGGAAGTCTTCATAAAATATTTTGACCGTCTCTGCGAAAGGTCGAAAACATTTGAGGAATTAAGAGCATGCCGTCAAAAGACAGACGAAAATCTTAGGTCTTACATCAGAAGGTGGGCCTCCATCAGGAACTCCGTGGGTGCAATATCAGAAGATAGAGAAATGGACGCCTTCACGAATGGGGTCTACAGAAAAGATTTCAGGGAATCACTCGGACGACAAAAACCAAAAAACATGGCGGAGCTCATGAAGCTAGCAACCGAGTGGGAAGTGAAGGGAATATGCCCTAGAGGCACTTAATAATCATAGTTTATTGGCAATATCCCAATCGTTTATTATATGTTTTACACCATGCTATAACTGTATTAAGCGAAAACATTAATACAGGTGTGGTAGATAAACAACCAGGTCCCTAGTAGCCTCTACTAAGACTAGTTTCGTTGCGCGATTGATGATCGAGGTTTTCCGATCATAGGGCCCGACGCCGGTCGGCAATGGAAGTCATATCGTTAGGTGTAACGATGTGATGGACATACCCAGTATTTGTAGGACATAGTCATTACGCCTTAAGACCGTGAGATCAACTCTTATTGTTATCCCTGGAAGATACTTTGATCGCACCAAACGTCATATCTTATCTAGTGTGACAATAACGGTGATACTTTTGGGTATCGGAAAGGGGTAGTTGAGACGAGGGGTCAACAACGGGATTTGTCAGTCCACATAGCCGGATAGATACTCTAGGGCCCACTCGGTGAGATTATGTCAAATGAGTTTGCAAACATGTGACTAGGTCACCATCTGACATAATATCATAGACGAGTAGAAGATAGCGATGTCAGTAACGAGATCATGCTAGGTATGAAGATATCTGAGAATGATGCTCGGACACGCTAAGTATCGCCATGACAAAGGGTTTAAGACTATACGTCTAGGTTTGATAGATGAAAGTCATTCGTTATATCACAGGGATTAATTCATGGGGTCCAGGCCTACGAGTTAGTCGTCGATCATAGGGGAGTCTTGATCGTACCTGTTATTATATCGAACCGCTAGGGTAACACACTTAAGGGGTTTCGACAAGACAACCGGAAAGGAAAGAGATCACCGGGAATGTCCCGGGAGGGGTCCGATGGAGATCGGGCAGCGCCGAAAGAGTTTTCGGAGCTAGGAAAAATTATATATATTATGTTTTTATTAATTAGTGTAATTAATATGCAAATATGATATTATATATTTATTTTCGAATTTATTTAGGATGATTTCCCTAAATGGGCCTTCTGGTCGAAAGAAGGCCCATGGGGGGGAAACCCTCAAGGGAATTTTGAGGGGCAGGCTTGGCCGGCCTAGGTGGGCCAAATGGGGCCCACCTAGGGCCGGCGCACCATCCCTAGCCGCACCATGGCTGTGGGATAGTCCCACATTGCCTGGCTAGGGAGGTTGGCTCCCCCCGGGAGCCTATATAAGAAGGGGCACCCCTGGCCTTTTAATTCACCAATTAATTCCCAATTTCTCTCCCGATCTCGTGGTTCCCTTGTCGGAGCCGCGCCGAGTAGAGGAGGGGGATCTCTTACACCATAGCCCGCTGCCGCGCTGCTGGTGTTCCGGTCCAAGTCTTCCGCTGCTCGTCCTGGACTGGAGCTTCGGAGGCCGTCGTCTCCACTGTATGTGTGTGACGCCCTGCGAGGTGCTGCGCTAGCGGTACTCGGAGGCCTACTTCCTCCACTCGACCTCGGGGTAATCATCGTCGTCTTCGTCGCGCCGAGTTCTCCGCGACCTAGAGGTCGGCTACGTCGTCTTCGTCGTCAACGCTTGTGCGGGAGCGTAATCCCCGCTATTCGGTCTACGAGGGTATGTATTCCGATCTTCGCCGTACTTTTATATCTGCATAGTGTAGATCTTGGCTAGTTTAAGGATATCGTTGCTAGGAAATTTTTGTTTTCTGCACACGATCCCCTTCAGTGGTATCAGAGCCGATCTATCGTAGATATAGCTGTACGCTGTTAGAACCCGTGTTTTGCACGGGGGCACCGTTCCTATTATTTGCTACCTTCTAGCGTGCACTTGTGTTTTCCAGCGGCATTGAGTTGATGAAGCGGCCCGGACCGATTTTATGCGTACGCTTACGCGAGACTGGTTCCACTACTGACATATGGCTTGTACCGTATCTGTGGCTGGCGGGTGTCAGTTTCTCTCTCTTTAGTTGGTCTTCACATTTTCAATGGAGGGCCCGAAAGGGATGCTTAAACATGCAATTATTGGATCGTTGTTGTGGTCATAAGGTTCGTAGGTATGAAGCGGTTCTATTTACGAAAGCCCCGAGCCACGTAAAATATGCAAAAGATAAAGTAGAAGCGTCTAACTTTATTTTGTAGGGGCTATGTGATATGGTCAAGGTAGGTTTATTAAATTGTTTATAAACTGCGGGCGCCAAGAAGACCATGGCGCAATGGACTATATCACATTGCATTACATTTGATGTTTTGTGTGGATCTTATATTGTGTGATTGTGTGTATAGTATACTTTAGTTACACGGCGGTAGCTATATAAGATGATCCCTTCAAAATACCACTAGTGTTCTCCCTCCAACGCGCACCACCAAGAAAGTTCTACGTTATGAGGCAGGCCGTGATGATCGGGTGTCAGACATATCTTCGTTCGCATACGGTGGGTGTAAGCCATGTTGCACAAGCGTCGGCGTGGAGGTTTTTGGTGGCGAGCCTAGCATATTCAGAAATATGGCATCGGAACAGGGAGACCGAAAGGTCGAGCACGAGTCACAAAATTGGTGTGGCGGACTTTTGTCTACTCTTGAAGTTGTGCCGCCGGCTCTGATGATGAGGGGTGGTGCAATGGATGGGGGTCGTGTAATCGCTTAAACGACCAGGAGGGATGTTCGTTTGAGTGGGAGTTCGGATAGTTATTTTTAAAAAATACTAGAACTCGGAATATAATGAACAGAGTCTGTTTTGCAAACCTTTGTTGATATTAACCATTGTGATAGCATCTTTTCAAATTAGGCGCATTCCTGCGATTGAGAAACTTAAAAGGTTGGGTCCAAACTTCATAGTTTTATGCTTTAGCTTGAGGATACTCCTTGTTTAAACCGTTAGCTCTCTGTGTTACAATACCCGCTAGGAGATAAACCCAGAGATTCCGCTAACAAAAGATAATTTTGATTATCGGATTTTGTGCGGATGATATCATCATAGTCCAGTGTATGCTATGATCTCTGCCATAAAGAACCAACGGTGGGTGCGAGTTTTTAGATCGCGAACATATGATATGGTCGCTAAACTCGGGGTACCTCTATGGTTGGGTTGATGAAGTTTATCAGTACGTTGACTGATTGTCTTCTCAACCAAGATGGAAGAGAATACACACATTGAGGGAGCACGTGGCGGTCATACTTAATGAAATATGTTCATGATTAATGAACTTTGAGACGCCTCGCTCAGCTCAATTACTGGATGACAGACATCGTTGCCAAGTGCAAATCCTCTGTCATAGACTATGTCATGCAAGGGGAATCGTTCACCTTCATGGTTCTTGATTACGGTGGAAGTATCAAGAAAATGAAACAGATCGCCGGAAGTCATCAATGATGATGGTGTATATATGATATACATGTTATGAATGTTTTAGCTAAGCAAGTACTCGCAGTAGTGACTAAGTCTTGAACTAGTCATGTTTTGTGAAAAACCAGGTTTACTGCTTGAGTAGCTTGAAAGGATGAGGCGACATTGCGTGTTGATAATGGCAATCAAGTTGTTGTGATGGCCATAGACACTCTCCCTCTAGATCTACCATTTGGGTAAATTCTTTATGATCGCCTGTTAGTATGATCGTTACAAGTGTGTCTCCTCTAGCGAGACACTTGTTCATACATGATAGTGACAAATTGGTGTCCTATATGTATGAAGTAATGATCATATGCCGATTTGAATTTAGATGGTAGAAGCTCCCACATTCATAATATTAATGCCAAAGGATACAAACTTAATAAAGACACCACATATGTGTGGCACTACCGTTTAGTCATGTCAATGGTATATGCATTAGCTCCACACTGGATGGACCTACAAGTCCTAAGATTTGATCTTTTGACACTTTGACACTTGCAAAATAATTGTGACACCGTTTTCGGAAAACGGGCATATAACTTATTGATAGTCATACATGGAGATGTATGTGGTTCAGTAAAGTAATTGACGGGTAGTGGAGACCTTTATTTCGTGAACTTCACTGAACGTTTTGAGTATAGCTTGTTGAGAATCATGCATATGGGTGTATGTGAATCAATGAAGTACTTTAACGTGTAGTGGAAGTATTTATTTCATAGACTTCATGAACATTTGTAGCATACCTGCACTTTAAATAAGGCAGATACCTGTGTATAGTGCAAATCACTGGATCGATTCATTTGCACACACAGTTTACGATGTAATATCACAACAAAGTGTCAATATTATTACATCGATGATCCAGACTTACAAAATATTCGATACAAGTTGCATAGCATTAAAGCTAGCATTGAAAAAGTACACAACGGAAATACAATAGCAGTGAGTCTCTATAACTTTCATGCTGCCACAGGCGAAAACATGTTGGTTGTAGACTCGAAACCTTTAAACGAAACCTCACTCGTCATCTGTTCAAATCTGCAATAAGAAAAATATTGCAACAACGTGGGTCAGATTCCATTAAAAATGGAGTCTGGCAAGTGACACTATGGTGGACACTTATGGAATAACTCTAAAGCCTATATGCATATTTGGCTGGTGGAGCTCAAGGCTAATTTGCATAAAGCCAATTTTTCCTAATCTTTTGAAAACACTTTTCTTGAAATCTCGACGAGTATGGCATGAAAACCATAAATCTCATCTTCCCTTGTTCACCCATCAAGTTTTACTTTTGAAGTTGGAATGGTGGAATCCTCTGTTGACGTCCTTGATCAGCTGCTCAAAATTGTCCGTAACCGGGGACACGGCTAAGTACTTAGTTTTACACTCTGCAGAGGTTGTGCACTTTCACCATTGTACCCATTCAACCCAAGGTATCCTTTACACACCATTTGTGATAAGGAAAGGAGAGAATGAGACGAGATCTTTCAGAAGCATTTTCCCTCCCACCTGGCTTGACCCGTTCCACCTAACATCCCCCTACATCTGCTTGTCAAGCCGGAGAGAGTCCACGCAACATAATTGATCAAGCCAGAGCCCATATGGCAATGGCTGCACTGGAAGCAATCGTCACTCGGAGTTCTTCAGATTCCTCTGTTCCTGGGTGGCCATTCACAAGTGTACATACCCTAGGAACCATACACATGGACCTGAGTAGCCACTCAACATAAACCATACAACCAATTACCACCCAGGTGTTTCATTCTTAACTTAGTAGAATTTAGATTTTCACAAAACAACATTTGCATAGCATCAATAATTCTACCAAGTATTGCATAGGAACCTAGACACAGGTATAAGGGATTCTACACAGGTTTAGCATAGCAACACATGCATATAAAAATACACTAAGTAATGCATATATAAAAAAAATAGGAAGTTTATGAGGTGTGCCACTTGCCTTTGAATGTTGTCGTTGTTCACAAACTCTTTTCAACAACGAACGTTTGCTCTCCGTTTAATCTAAATAATAATAGCAAACAACAATACCACAATCAACAAACAACAATCATCAACATACATGCTCATATCAAAGGAACAACAAGTTTTGTAAAACTCCTAAGGAAAACATGTCATGTATGATATGCAAATTATTTCTAAGGGCTAGAGATGCATGTTATGCTATGAAAATCTCTTAAGTTAATGCAAGGCAAATAGGTGGGTCAAGAATGACTAAGGACTAAGGTCTTAGGTTGGATAAACATACTTTGATTTATATCTTCTTGAAACAAGCACTCAAATGGCTTAGCCATGATGTGCAAAATACTTAGGGAAAAATACTAAGTCATTTGTTCAAGATGATCAACGATTATTATCAACTCTTTGTAAATTGGACATTCACTATAGTGAGAGAGACAGACACCCGTCCAGCCACTTAAATTGTGGAACAGGTCTCATGTACGTGGACATGTAAGGTTTGTTTCCAGGCCGCTTCATCTCACTATGCTGCTAGGATCCAACAACTTCAAGATGATAACATCATGATCAAAATGTTTAAGTCTAAAAGACAAGATTAGGAAAGAGGGAAAAGATAGAAAGAAGGAGGTAGTTGTCCTCCAGGCTTCATCTCCAGACTTGTAACTTTCTTCTGGATGATGTCTTGATTGAGTTCTGGTAGTCTTGATGGATCTTCAGACTTGATGATATTTGTATTCCTCGAGGCTGGTCTTGGATTTACTTAGTCTTCATGAAGTCTCAGAGGAGAAGAAAAGACAGAGAGAGAGAATTAGAGAATAAAAGGGAGGTTGGCCTTCTTGAACTTCTTCTCACTTTTCTTCTAAGTGCTTGACATCTTGAGGATGCTTCCAGAGTCTGTTTTCTTCTAAGTCCTTCATGAACTTCTTTTTGATTTTCTTCTAAGTGTTTCTTCTTCTTGAAGATGCTTCTGAAGTCTTGTTTTTGGCTAAGTCCTTCATTGGTCTTCCAGTTCCATGTTGAAATTTACTAAGTGTCTAAGTGTATAGCACTTTTCCCAAAATACTAAGTTTGAAAATAATTCCTAACTTAGAGAAAACTAATGAAGAGGGGTTTTCCTATGAGAATAAAATATGCTATGAATGAAATGAAATTTTAAATCACAAGAAACATCAAAATAACTTTGGTGATTTCTTTATAAATATGCATGAATTTATAAATGCAATTTAATTAATTTCTAATTTTGGAAAATATAATAAAAGAAATAATTATAAGATTAAAGTTTCCTATGACTAAATTTTTATAACAAAATTTTATACTTAGTGTTTAATAGACAGAGAGCATTTAGTTAAATCTATTGCAATTGGATTTAATCAGAAATAATGTTTCTATTAAAAGTTATTTAAACAAAATAGTCAAACTTATTCAAATTGAACACACAACTATGAAGTCATTCAAAAATTACTCAAAAATATTTTATAGCAGTGACATTAATTTACAAATATTCTAAAGTTTCTAAAACATATTTACTTGCAATTTTTGGATTTATAGATTTAAAGTTATTACAAATATACTCAAATTCACCATTTGAAATTTGAATATTTTATACTAAGTCAAATTTGAATTCTGTCAGATCCAAAATATTCTACATGTCAAGAGCTTTCCAAATATATAAAAATTATTAAATTTGGAGTTGTGGTTAAAAAGTTATAGATGTTTTAATTACAGGGATTAATCTGCAATTTTTCCAATTAAAATTAAAATAGGAAATTGATTTACACGCTGGCGCTGACATGGACGCTGACGAGGCGCTGACGAGGCGTGCCACGTAGGTGCTGACGTGGTTAAGTTAACAGATCTGGGCCGTCAGATCTGGATCTGACGGTCCAGATCGGATCGTACCGATTCATCCGATACTTCTAATCTTAGCCGTAAAAATTAGATCTGACGGTCCGGATCGAAGACCTTACCGCGGCGGCGCACTCCTCGCCGGAGATGGTGGCGACGGCGGCGGCGTGGACCGATTCGTCGCTCCGGCGTTCCCCTCGGCTCGGGAAAGCGACGGCGACGAGCGGGGCGAGGTGGGGAACTCAATGGAGGCAGTGGCGTGGTCGCGTTCGTCCTGGGGAGGGAGAGCTGCTCGGTCGAATTCGCGGCGACTCCGGCCACCTTCGGGCGTGCAAGAACTCCTTGCTGCGGTTGCAAAGAAACATCGGGGAAAAAGTAAGAGGGTGCGGTTCCGCGTGGGGAGGAAGAGGGGGCGAGTCTCGGACTCGGGGGCGTTCTACCTTGGTCGAAAACGAAGGAATACGGCGGCGGCGCTGGGGCTTCTCCGGCGAGCTATGCGGACGGCCTGGCGGCGCGGTTTGTTTTGGGGCGAGAGGGGAAATGCGGAGGAGGGGGAGGGCTACTTATAGGACCAAACGGAAGAAAGAAATCGCGTACATTGCGCTCGAATTTTGGAGAGAATCGGGGGAGTAGTTTCGGCCGCGATTTTCTCTGGAGGTTGAAGAAGGTGACGTCAGCAGGTTTTTTTCTTTTTCTGTTTTATTTATTTAATTCATATCTTTTGATTTATATGTCCAAATGATGTCAATTTAATTTCTAAAAATTTGTAAAAATAATATCTTGCTGTTAAACCAGTTGTGGGTATGTTTTGAACATTTTTCAAAAATAATAATTTGGAAATATTGATTAAATGTGAAATTGACCCTTTATGTTTAATTTAAAATTAGGGTTTAATTAATTTTAATTTTGGCTAAATATATTATAGGAAATACTCATATTCAAATATGTTTGAATTTAAGTTATTTAAACTCATTTTAAATTTCTAAATTAATTTTTGGCTTTGGTATAATTATTAATGATATACCCAACTATATGAAAATGGAAAAGGGAAGATATAATGTATTCATCTTTAATTGAAAATAATTTGTGCAACATTATATTTTATAATATGATAATGCATTTGAAACTTCATAACAACTTTGGACAAGACATTTGTTTTAATTTTATTCTTATTTAGAATATATTAATCATTTCATATTTTGTAAAGAGATGAAATTCATTTAAGCAAATGATATGTTTATTTGGCTAATTCATTAATTTAAAATCTATGAAGTTTTAAAGTTATACACTATGGGCTTATAATTTCCAAACTATATTTTGAACTTAGTTAAGGAATGAAAACCATTTAGTAATTATATAATCTTTTGAATAATCTTGTATTTATGTATAGATATGACTAAGTGGTTTTAATTCAAGTACTTATAAAGAACTAATTTATTTAAAATAAAATGGATTGTAGTTTGTAATATATTTGTCAAATTATATTTTAAGGTTTTTGAAAAGTAGATAATAAAATGTTTAAACTGTGACATTTTAAATATTAAACTCAAGTTTGAAGTCTTTCATAGTTGGTTTCCTTATGCATTTAATATTTTATTTTAATAAAAAGAAGAGTTTTAAATTTTAGTGATTTTTTGAATATTATAAAATGTTGGGATGTTACAGACTACCACCCTTAAAAGGAATCTCGTCCCCGAGATTCGGAGAAGCTGAAAAGAAAGCAAAGGCTTGAAGGATTCTGATAACTCGAGATGTTTTGAGAAATGAAATTTCGGACATGGAAACTTGAAAACTTGGCAGCGAATGATTTTTCTGATTAGGAGGATAGAAAGAAAGATAGTTTGAGATCTCTGGGTCTAGTTCCATTGTGTTTGAATTATCTAGGTGGCTACCACCCTTAAAAGAAATTTTTGTGGTCAGTCTAGAAACTTTGTGAAATCTTGTTTATTTCTCTGAGGTAGGGCGTACAAGTGTTCAAAATACAATGGCATGTGGTGGATACAGAAAGTTTTTAGCACTCACGCTTTTCACTCGGTCCTTGGAGAGATTTATTCTCCTTCCACTCAGGGCAGCCACAGACATAGTGTCCTGTTGCTCCGCATCTGCGACATGTCGCGGGACTGTTGATTTTCTTGTGCGAGCGGGTAAGGCATTTCTCCTTCATCTTTACTGGGCACTTGTCAGCATAATGTCCTTTGCCTTTACATTTGTAGCAAATTACGTCACTTAAGTTCCTCTTCTTCTTTGGTGTTTCCAGGGCTAACAGTTCTTCCAAATCTTGTTTGTTATATTCTATCTCAATTAAAGAAGTCCAGTCTCGTTTGATGTGACAATTTCGAGCTAGGTGATCTCCTTCACACTTATAGCAACACTTGGAGGTACTTTTGGATTTCTTCCGAAGTGACCTTACTCTTATCTCATTCTTCACCTTAGTATGACCCACAGTCTCATTTTGATGAAGATTTGGTTCAGTATCCTGACCAATCCTTTTCTCTTTGCAGTCCCATGAATAATGTCCTAGTTCTCCACAGGTAAAACATGTTATATGGCTAGTATCTCTTTTGTGTTCCTCCTTGTTTTCTTGTACTTCCACATACTTCATGAGATTTTGTTGCATCCCCTTTTTGGCTTGCTGACTGACTTCTTGCACCACGGGGTAGAGTTGATATTGAGTTGGAACGTGATTTGTTGCTTCACAAAAACAGCAAGACATCTGACTTGTGGGGCATTCCCTAACTGGATGTTCGGTAGGACCATGGGGCCACTCATCAGTGCATTCTTGGGACGTATGACCTATCTCTCCACAGGTTTTGCATGCCTTTAGTTGGGTCATAAGGTTCCCTTCAAAATCACTATGGTTTTGATCAATCTTAGGCAGTTGCTCATTGATCATCTTCAACAGCTGACTCTGATTCTCTAATAATAGTCGCATAGTTGTATGCAAATCACTGGTGTTGGTATTGGGGTGAGACATCTGTTTGGTTTAGAAAACAATGAGTTGAATTATTTTTACTATGGAGGAATCCTAATTTAAGAAAACAGAACAAGGCAACCAATCTATAACATAATCAATCAACATCTAACAAACATCAAGCAACAAGGTTCACAACAAACAAACAATCTAGTATTGTCATATAGCCAAGTTGATATGATCAATACACTAACACGATATCGTCATTCTATTTTTGGTGGTGGTCAAATCTACCTCCTTCATGACTGCTTCGAGTTCTTGTTCAACTTTCTTGGATATCTTAGAAGTGTTGGTCGAAACCTGATTCTTCAGTGGTCTTCCATGCATGCAGAACTTCATGATTAATCGTAGCTTTTCCATATGAGCCAGCAGAATTCAGGCTTAGACTATAAGAACATGGTCATCTAGAAAAAGATAAGAGGGTTTTAGAAGGTTGATAGTAGATGAGAGTATGAGGAAGATAAAATGAAAAGGTTTTGTTTTTAGAAAAGTGAATCAAATAGATTTTCAATCCTATGGTCAAATCTATTTCGATCCAAACCTAGGGTTTCGAACCTACATGCAACACAGTGCTCTGATACCATCTGTAGCGTACCTGCACTTTAAATAAGGCAGATACCTGTGTATAGTCCAAATCCCTGGATCGATTCATTTGCACACACAGTTTACGATGTAATATCACAACAAAGTGTCAATATTATTACATCGATGATCCAGACTTACAAAATATTTGATACAAGTTGCATAGCATTAAAGCTAGCATTGAAAAAGTACACAGCGGAAATACAATAGCAGTGAGTCTCTATAACTTTCATGCTGCCACAGGCGAAAACATGTTGGTTGTAGACTCGAAACCTTTAAACGAAACCTCACTCGTCATCTGTTCAAATCTGCAATAAGAAAAATATTGCAACAACGTGGGTCAGATTCCATTAAAAATGGAGTCTGGCAAGTGACACTATGGTGGACACTTATGGAATAACTCTAAAGCCTATATGCATATTTGGCTGGTGGAGCTCAAGGCTAATTTGCATAAAGCCAATTTTTCCTACTCTTTTGAAAACACTTTTCTTGAAATCTCGACGAGTATGGCATGAAAACCATAAATCTCATCTTCCCTTGTTCACCCATCAAGTTTTACTTTTGAAGTTGGAATGGTCGAATCCTCCGTTGACGTCCTTGATCAGCTGCTCAAAATTGTCCGTAACCGGGGACACGGCTAAGTACTTAGTTTTACACTCTGCAGAGGTTGTGCACTTTCACCATTGTACCCATTCAACCCAAGGTATCCTTTACACACCATTTGTGATAAGGAAAGGAGAGAATGAGGCGAGATCTTTCAGAAGAATTTTCCCTCCCACCTGGCTTGACCCGTTCCACCTAACATCCCCCTACATCTGCTTGTCAAGCTGGAGAGAGTCCACGCAACATAATTGATCAAGCCAGAGCCCATATGGCAATGGCTGCACTGGAAGCAATCGTCACTCGGAGTTCTTCAGATTCCTCTGTTCCTGGGTGGCCATTCACAAGTGTACATACCCTAGGAACCATAGACATGGACCTGAGTAGCCACTCAACATAAACCATACAACCAATTACCACCCAGGTGTTTCATTCTTAACTTAGTAGAATTTAGATTTTCACAAAACAACATTTGCATAGCATCAATAATTCTACCAAGTATTGCATAGGAACCTAGACACAGGTATAAGGGATTCTACACAGGTTTAGCATAGCAACACATGCATATAAAAATACACTAAGTAATGCATATATAAAAAAAATAGGAAGTTTATGAGGTGTGCCACTTGCCTTTGAATGTTGTCGTTGTTCACAAACTCTTTTCAACAACGAACGTTTGCTCTCCGTTTAATCTAAACAATAATAGCAAACAACAATACCACAATCAACAAACAACAATCATCAACATACATGCTCATATCAAAGGAACAACAAGTTTTGTAAAACTCCTAAGGAAAAGATGTCATGTATGATATGCAAATTATTTCTAAGGGCTAGAGATGCATGTTATGCTATGAAAATCTCTTAAGTTAATGCAAGGCAAATAGGTGGGTCAAGAATGACTAAGGACTAAGGTCTTAGGTTGGATAAACTTACTTTCTTTTATATCTTCTTGAAACAAGCACTCAAATGGCTTAGCCATGATGTGCAAAATACTTAGGGAAAAATACTAAGTCATTTGTTCAAGATGATCAACAATTATTATCAACTCTTTGTAAATTGGACATTCACTATAGTGAGAGAGACAGACACCCGGCCAGCCACTTAAATTGTGGAACAGGTCTCATGTACGTGGACATGTAAGGTTTGTTTCCAGGCCGCTTCATCTCACTATGCTGCTAGGATCCAACAACTTCAAGATGATAACATCATGATCAAAATTTGTTTAAGTCTAAAAGATAAGATTAGGAAAGAGGGAAAAGATAGAAAGAAGGAGGTAGTTGTCCTCCAGGCTTCATCTCCAAACTTGTAACTTTCTTCTTGATGATGTCTTGATTGAGTTCTGGTAGTCTTGATGGATCTTCAGACTTGATGATATTTGTATTCCTCGAGGATGGTCTTGGATTTACTTAGTCTTCATGAAGTCTCAGAGGAGAAGAAAAGACAGAGAGAGAGACTTAGAGAATAAAAGGGAGGTTGGCCTTCTTGAACTTCTTCTCACTTTTCTTCTAAGTGCTTGACATCTTGAGGATGCTTCCAGAGTCTGTTTTCTTCTAAGTCCTTCATGAACTTCTTCTTGATTTTCTTGTAAGTGTTTCTTCTTCTTGAAGATGCTTCTGAAGTCTTGTTTTTGGCTAAGTCCTTCATTGGTCTTCCAGTTCCATGTTGAAATTTACTAAGTGTCTAAGTGTATAGCACTTTTCCCAAAATACTAAGTTTGAAAATAATTCCTAACTTAGAGAAAACTAATGAAGAGGGGTTTTCCTATGAGAATAAAATATGCTATGAATGAAATGAAATTTTAAATCACAAGAAACATCAAAATAACTTTGGTGATTTCTTTATAAATATGCATGAATTTATAAATGCAATTTAATTAATTTCTAATTTTGGAAAATATAATAAAAGGAATAATTATAAGATTAAAGTTTCCTATGACTAAATTTTTATAACAAAATTTTATACTTAGTGTTTAATAGACAGAGAGCATTTAGTTAAATCTATTGCAATTGGATTTAATCAGAAATAATGTTTCTATTAAAAGTTATTTAAACAAAATAGTCAAACTTATTCAAATTGAACACACAACTATGAAGTCATTCAAAAATTACTCAAAAATATTTTATAGCAGTGACATTAATTTACAAATATTCTAAAGTTTCTAAAACATATTTACTTGCAATTTTTGGATTTATAGATTTAAAGTTATTACAAATATACTCAAATTCACCATTTGAAATTTGAATATTTTATACTAAGTCAAATTTGAATTCTGTCAGATCCAAAATATTCTACATGTCAAGAGCTTTCCAAATATATAAAAATTATTAAATTTGGAGTTGTGGTTAAAAAGTTATAGATGTTTTAATTACAGGGATTAATCTGCAATTTTTCCAATTAAAATTAAAATAGGAAATTGATTTACACGCTGGCGCTGACGTGGACGCTGACGAGGCGCTGACGAGGCGTGCCACGTAGGTGCTGACGTGGTTAAGTTAACAGATCTGGGCCGTCAGATCTGGATCTGACGGTCCAGATCGGATCGTACCGATTCATCCGATACTTCTAATCTTAGCCGTAAAAATTAGATCTGACGGTCCGGATCGAAGACCTTACCGCGGCGGCGCACTCCTCGCCGGAGATGGTGGCGACGGCGGCGGCGTGGACCGATTCGTCGCTCCGGCGTTCCCCTCGGCTCGGGAAAGCGACGGCGACGAGCGGGGCGAGGTGGGGAACTCAATGGAGGCAGTGGCGTGGTCGCGTTCGTCCTGGGGAGGGAGAGCTGCTCGGTCGAATTCGCGGCGACTCCGGCCACCTTCGGGCGTGCAAGAACTCCTTGCTGCGGTTGCAAAGAAACATCGGGGAAAAAGTAAGAGGGTGCGGTTCCGCGTGGGGAGGAAGAGGGGGTGAGTCTCGGACTCGGGGGCGTTCTACCTTGGCCGAAAACGAAGGAATACGGCGGCGGCGCTGGGGCTTCTCCGGCGAGCTATGCGGACGGCCTGGCGGCGCGGTTTGTTTTGGGGCGAGAGGGGAAATGCGGAGGAGGGGGAGGGCTACTTATAGGACCGAACGGAAGAAAGAAATCGCGTACATTGCGCTCGAATTTTGGAGAGAATCGGGGGAGTAGTTTCGGCCGCGATTTTCTCTGGAGGTTGAAGAAGGTGACGTCAGCAGGTTTTTTTCTTTTTCTGTTTTATTTATTTAATTCATATCTTTTGATTTATATGTCCAAATGATGTCAATTTAATTTCTAAAAATTTGTAAAAATAATATCTTGCTGTTAAACCAGTTGTGGGTATGTTTTGAACATTTTTCAAAAATAATAATTTGGAAATATTGATTAAATGTGAAATTGACCCTTTATGTTTAATTTAAAATTAGGGTTTAATTAATTTTAATTTTGGCTAAATATATTATAGGAAATACTCATATTCAAATATGTTTGAATTTAAGTTATTTAAACTCATTTTAAATTTCTAAATTAATTTTTGGCTTTGGTATAATTATTAATGATATACCCAACTATATGAAAATGGAAAAGGGAAGATATAATGTATTCATCTTTAATTGAAAATAATTTGTGCAACATTATATTTTATAATATGATAATGCATTTGAAACTTCATAACAACTTTGGACAAGACATTTGTTTTAATTTTATTCTTATTTAGAATATATTAATCATTTCATGCTTTGTAAATAGATGAAATTCATTTAAGCAAATGATATTTTTATTTGGCTAATTCATTAATTTAAAATCTATGAAGTTTTAAAGTTATACACTATGGGCTTATAATTTCCAAACTATATTTTGAACTTAGTTAAGGAATGAAAACCATTTAGTAATTATATAATCTTTTGAATAATCTTGTATTTATGTATAGATATGACTAAGTGGTTTTAATTCAAGTACTTATAAAGAACTAATTTATTTAAAATAAAATGGATTGTAGTTTGTAATATATTTGTCAAATTATATTTTAAGGTTTTTGAAAAGTAGATAATAAAATGTTTAAACTGTGACATTTGAAATATTAAACTCAAGTTTGAAGTCTTTCATAGTTGGTTTCCTTATGCATTTAATATTTTATTTTAATAAAAAGAAGAGTTTTAAATTTTAGTGATTTTTTGAATATTATAAAATGTTGGGATGTTACAACATTCAAATAGATATATGGATATCCACTCGGGGAATGTTGGCCTGGAAATTTTGATTCAATCAAACAAGTCCAGAATGAAGTAGGAAATAAACTTAACAAGAAAATCAAATTCCCGCGATGCATATCGAGGAATAAAGATTTGAGTTAGTTGGCACATCATTGGAAGACTTGTGAGAATAGTGTTATGGTGTGTTAGGACGTCGTAATTGCACCCTATCGGATAGTGTGTGGTAAATAAATCTCTTACCAAATTATTGTGATCATTAGAGTCATATGGTAGAAACGTAAACACTCACGTTAGCAAATAGGGAAACCATTTGAATCCATGGAGACAATACCATACGACTGATGGCATGGCTTTTGAGCCTGGATTGTCGTTTCAGCAATTTAATGTTTCGATGTAATCGAACCTAAAATGGATTAATCTTTGTAGTATACCCTACCTAAAGAGTTAGTTGGGTACATGTCTCACGACATAGGCAAAATCTTTGCCGGGATATACCTTGCGAAAGAAATAGTTTCTTGTCCGAGGGTATAAGTGAGAAAGAAAGTAGAGCAAGACGAAGTTGGTGAACTTCTTCTCCAGACATCAGAGTGGCGCAACCGAAAGTGTGTTCGGTGTCAGGCTCCACAGCTTGAAAAAGCTGATGATTCAAGATCGTGATGTTCTGAGCTCATACTAAGAGCGTAGGCATACGAGGTTGTGTTCCACACTTTGTGTTACGACAATCTTGCTATGAAGGTCATATTAATGGAATATGGTAGACCTACGAACTACGAAGAAGAGATGGTGAACCTAAGTCCGAGAAATGGCTGTGAGTCATTTATGATCCGAAATAAAATCCATATACGATTACCAGGTAATGACTTGGGAGATCTTCTTGATGGCATCTAGGATGTTGATAGTATATGGAGTTTTATGAGAGAGTAGATATTGAGAAGATTCGATTTGTCGTGAAATAGTTCCGACAGACCACGTGAGACTTTGTCTCAAGTGGCGAAGCCTAAATCTATTCTGGGTCGTTTAGCAATTACTATAATTTCGAATGAGAAATTGATAGATGGATGAGAAAACCATGGTTCTTAATAGTGTAGTTAAGAATGGTTTGTAATCCTGAGGATGCTAAACATGTGTGCAAACTTCGGTTGTCCATTCATGGGCAGAAGCAAGCATATCGGAGCTGGAATCTTCACTTTGATAATGTGATCAAAGGATTTTGGAGTTGTCCAAAATAGTTGAAGAAACCTACATTTGCAGAGAAGTGAGTGGGAGCAAAGCAGCTTTCATTGATCTTGTATGCGGAAGGCATATTTGAGTGGGAGCTAAGTAGCTTTTCCTTGATCTTATATGCGGAAGGCATATTTGAGTGGGAGCTAGGTGTCATTCGTGATTTGGTATGTAACAACATATTGAATGACACAGATCCTCTAGTAGAGTGTAAAGGATTATTTAAGTGATTAAATTTTCTATGAAATGAAGTTAGGAGTATTAGGCATCCGATTTATAATTGTATAGATCGTAAGGGGCTTAATAACATTATGTCGGAATATTTCCTTAGTCAAGATTCTGAAGTGTTTCAGAATAGGACAAGCAAAGAAAGATGTTCTTGCTTGTATGACTAGGTAAAATATTAAGTTTATCTTGGCATTTTCAGTTATAGCAAATGATGTTCGACATTATCTATGTATCAGTCATAGATGCTATCAGACTGAAAGCTCGACTTAGTGTGACCCGAGTTCTTGGTTAAAGAACAGGTTCTAGAGTGATCCTTGTGTGGATCAATGAACAAACGTTAAGTTCATTCTTCAGTGTCTATGAGAACTGAAGATAGGTTTTCTAGTAACAGGTAAGAGTGGAATGGCAACTTGCCGTAAAGCGGTTACGATGATGCAAGTTATTACACTGACCCATACGACTAGAAATCTCATATAGGAGATGTCCTTTATTTTGAAGAAAGACATGGTTAGTTTGCGAAGTCGCATATGAATGCACTGTCGCATAATCTATATAGGTATATAAATATATCGCGACTTTAGAAGTAGCAAGTGTGATTGGACTGAGCAGTTTTCCGAGCGTAGGGGGTCCCTTAATAGATCTTTCAGACTTTTAAGGCGCATGCTACGCGAATGCTCGAGTCTCACTCCATCCACTGGGATATATTTCACCGTCATCGTAAGATACGGGATGATGTCAAACTAGGTGACATAGAAGTGTTGCAAAACACATATAGGTCTCAATGTGTGAGATCTGTTGACTGTATTCCTCTTCCACGAGGCGGGCAGGCACCAAGATGCTATGGGTGTTGAGCTTTTACCAGGTTGTAAACTAGATTAAGTGTTACTCTAGTGCAAGTGGGAGACTGAAGGGAATATGCCCTAGAGGAACTTAATAAACATAGTTTATTGGCAATATCCCAATCGTTCATTATATGTTTTACACCATGCTATAATTGTATTAAGCGAAAACATTAATACATGTGTGGTAGATAAACAACCAGGTCCCTAGTAGCCTCTACTAAGACTAGTTTCGTTGCGCGATTGATGATCGAGGTTTTCTGATCATAGGGCATGGCGCCGGTCGGCAATGGAAGTCATATCGTTAGGTGTAACGATGTGATGGACATACCCAGTATTTGTAGGACATAGTCATTACGCCTTAAGACCGTGAGATCAACTCTTATTGTTATCCCTGGAAGATACTTTGATTGGACCAAACGTCATATCTTATCTAGTGTGACAATAACGGTGATACTTTTGGGTATCGGAAAGGGGTAGTTGAGACGAGGGGTCAACGGCGGGATTTGTTAGTCCGCATAGCCGGATAGATACTCTAGGGCCCACTCGGTGAGATTATGTCAAATGAGTTTGCAAACATGTGACTAGGTCACCAGCTGACATAATATCATAGACGAGTAGAAGATAGCGATGTGGGTAACGAGATCATGCTAGGTATGGAGATATCTGAGAATGATGCTCGGACACGCTAAGTATCGCCATGACAAAGGGTTTAAGACTATACGTCCAGGTTTGATAGATGAAAGTCATTCGTTATATCACAGGGATTAATTCATGGGGTCCAGGCCTACGAGTTAGTCGTCGATCATAGAGGAGTCTTGATTGTACCTGTTATTATATCGAACCGCTAGGGTAACACACTTAAGGGGTTTCGACAAGACAACCGGAAAGGAAAGAGATCACCGGGAATGTCCCGGGGGGGGTCCGATGGAGATCGGGTAGCACCGAAAGAGTTTTCGGAGCTAGGAAAAATTATATATATTATGTTTGATATTAATTAGTGTAATTAATATACAAATATGATGTTATATTTATTTTCGAATTTATTTAGGCTGATTTCCCTAAATGGGCCTTCTGGTCAAAAGAAGGCCCATGGGGGGGAAACCCTCAAGGGAATTTTGTGGGGGAGGCTTGGCCGGCCTAGGTGGGCCAAATGGGGCCCACCTAGGGCCGATGCACCATCCCTAGCCACACCATGGCTGTGGGATAGTCCCACATTGCCTGGCTAGGGAGGTTGGCTCCCCCCGGGAGACTATATAAGAAGGGGCACCCCTGGCCTTTTAATTCACCAATTAATTCTCAATTTCTCTCTCGATCTCGTGGTTCCCTTGTCGGAGCCGCGCCGAGTAGAGGAGGGGGATCTCTTCCACCATAGCCCGCTGCCGCGCTGCTGGTGTTCCGGTCCAAGTCTTCCGCTGCTCGTCCTGGACTGGAGCTTCGGAGGCCGTCGTCTCCATTGTATGAGTGTGACGCCCTGCGAGGTGCTGCGCTAGTGCCACTCGGAGGCCTACTTCCTCCACCCGACCTCGGGGTCATCATCGTCGTCTTCGTCGCGTCGAGTTCTCCGCGACCTAGAGGTCGGCTACGTCGTCTTCGTCGTCAACGCTTGTGTGGGAGCGTAATCCCCGCTATTCGGTCTACGAGGGTATGTATTCCGATCTCCGCCGTACTTCTATATCTGCATAGTGTAGATCTTGGCTAGTTTAAGGATATCGTTGCTAGGAATTTTTGTTTTCTGCACACGATCCCCTTCAGGCAGATGGCGAATATGCAGTCCAGAGCAAAACTCCACACTCACCACATTGACATCGCGACAGACGGGACAGTCGCGATCGCTAGGACAGCCGAGATCGGCGGGATAGAGACGTCAAACGAAGAAGGCGCGACTACGATCACCGCGGCAAGGACAAGGTCAAATTTGTAGCAGCTGGATTCTCACAGGACGACCGGAATCAAAATGTTAGAACTGCAAGATGACCGGCGAAGTAGCCGACAAGATGATCGCCGGGACACACGAAGTGATAACTATAGACGAGATAGGCCGGTCGACAGACGCGACGACCGAGGTCGAGACCGGCGCGGAATCTATAGAAGACAAGACTGGCAGAAGCGCTCAGAGTCAAGAATCAAGAAGTCATTTCAAGAAAAGATGGAAGATGAGTGCAGACTCCATATGTTCAAAGACCCGGCGACTGGACGGTTAACATCGCATCACACAATGGTAAGCTGCCGCGAATTCGGGCAAATGGCAATGGATTCCATAAATCAGATGAAGAGAGAACAACCACAAGCTATCCCAGCGGCATACATAGCACCTCCACAAATAGTGGCAGCATTACCGCCACCACCGCAACACGATGCGAATAACCAGATGGCGGGCGCCATACATCACATACCGCACAATATGGACACTCAATATCCACAGCCAAAAGGGCAGATGTACATGATCCAGAAGGGATGCACCTCCAACAGAAGGCAAAAGCGCCACACCAGAAACGTCGATATGGCAGTATTAGCTCCACCCCCAGTAACAAATTTTTTGCAAGGGTCAGACATAACAATCGCTTTTGATTAGGAGGATCACCCGCCAACCATCTATCGACCGGGACACGCTGCTCTAGTACTCGAAGGACAGATTGGAGGATACACTATGACCAAAATATTCATAGACGGAGACAGTGGCGTCAACATAATATTCACAGACGCGCTCCGAAGAATGAACATGTCAGTCGAGAATCTCCCGAAATCTACAAACACCTTCCACGGTATTGTACCAGGCAAAGCCGTGCGTCTAGAAGGGAAAATCCAACTCGACGTCACATCCGGGGATGCAACCCACTTCAGAAGCGAACTCATCAACTTCAACGTCGTCGACTGGAAATCACAATACCACGCCATATTGGGACGGCCGGCATTCAAAAGGTTCATGTCAGTACCGCACTATGCATACCTCAAGCTCAAAATGCCAGGTCCAAAAGGAGTCATCACAGTCAACGGAAACTTCCAAAAGTCAGACGACTGCGACAGAGACTTTGTAGGATCTCGGAGGCATACGACGCGAAAGAAACCTTAGACAAGACGCGAGTCGAAAGGAAAGTAGCGACGGAGCCAGAACGTAAGAAACGAGCAATCGTAGCTGCATCGTATGAGGTAAACGCCATATGGACAGTTGAACCCACAAAAGAAGAAATCACACAAGCCAAACGATGGACAATACATTTCGACGGGTCCAAAAACGGCAGAGGCACAGGCGCAAGTATGATACTCATAAACCCCAACAAGGAGCAAGTACGATATGTGCTGCAGATAAATTTCCCGTCGCCATCAAAGGTCGAAGTCGACTATAAAGGCCTGTTCCAAGGCATGCGACTGGCAAGAGCGTCAAGAGCACAAAACATCATCATCCGAGGGAGCTCATGCACAATCATGAAAAACACGACAAGTGCAAGCAGAATGAACATAGACAAACTGGCTAGATATCAGGACTACTTCGATATGTGGCAAAGAAGGTCTCACACCTGCGAGCTGCAGCATATAGCGCGAACACGCAACAAACAAGCCAACATGCTAGAAAACATGGGAGCAGCAAAAGCGCAGGTACCGCCGGATGTCTTCTTCAGGCACATAAACAACAGGTCAATCAGAAGGTGGCACCCACAGGTCACTCGAGACGTAAAAATCTTCGGGAAAAACTAGACCAGGAGCATCCTCCAAGCAAAACAAAGCAAGCCATGATCAATCAAGTGAGGTCAGGCACAAGCAGGTTGGCAAGCCCAAATCAAATCACTACTATCTTTAGCCAAGGAGTGTCAAACTTTGTCATCATAAGTGACAATCGTAAAATGCAAGAGCAAGACGCAAAGGGGGCAATGCCACTCAAAGCTTTTACTGCTATGCGCATCACACTGCCAGGGAAAGACACGTTCCATGGGGAACCCCTGGTGTTTCGACTGCAAAAGCCAAAGAGGTCATACGAAAGGAGGTACAAGCTAAAGATGATACATCACCAAGAGGAAGCACACAACTCGGAGAGTAAGGCCAATTAGGGTCGTCATCACTTAGCAAAAACATCTAGTCGATGTAGCAAAAAACTCATGTATCAAAAGGCCAACAGGTTCCAGACGCGCTCTTTTCCTTACCAGGGTACCTAAGGGGACTGGAAGGTTTTTAATGAGGCGGCTTGCTGGTCAGCATTTATAAAGAAAAGAGATTATCCATACCTTCCCCGCATAATTTTTTTTCACAACGAAACGGCAGCCACTCGATATACTCGGGGGATGTGCATACATCAAAAAACAAAAAAGCAACTACTCGATATACTCGGGGGCTGCGCATACATCAAAAAGCAAAAAGCAGCTACTCCATATGCTCGGGGGCTGCGCATACGTGAAAAAAGCAAAAAGCAGCTACTCGATATGCTCGGGGGCTGCGCATACATCAAAAAATAAAAAAAGCAGCCACTCGATATGTTCGGGGGCCGTATGTACATCAGAAGGCACAAAAAACCACTCGATACACTCGGGGCTGTGTGAGTATCAAGAAACAAAGACACAAACAAACTCAATATACTTGAGAAACATCTAATACCGACAGACAAGGGATCCCGATGACATAACAGCAAAACCCCACTCGCTATACTCGGGGGGCCAGATCTCTGTGTTACATTTACAAATGCAAAGCCTACAAATACATAAGCTAAGCTTCTTCATCCTTCAACGGCAGATTGGAGTCGATCAGTTGCTTCGGCGCTCGGCTTATCAACCTCTCAGCAGGGGAAAGAATTCGCTCCATATCTTCGCTAGACAGTGGAATCTCCGACCGGGATAAAGAAGAAGAAGGATGCGAACGCATCATGTAGGCGAACGTAGCATTGGCTCCAAGCACAACCCGTCGGGTCACAGCCTATCGAATAGGCCCATGAGAGCAAAACATGTCGACTAGGGCATGGATTCCTCGAGGCTGGGGACTTTCAGGAAACAAATAATGGTTCCCCCCCGTAAGTGCAGCCTGACAGCGCTCCAGCAGAATAGCCCCACGCCACACTCAATCCTTCAGAGTGGCAAGGATATTTGCATGGTACGCATCAAGCCAAAAGTGTTGAGGGCCGGTGACGGCCATCTGATTAGCAGCTGCCAGATGTTCGGCCACACGAGCGGCCTCAACACGAGAGTCATCTACAAAAACTACATATAGAGCAAAGTGATAAGGCATCAGATGCAATTCACACACGCACAAGAAGCAAAATCCACACACTAAATACCTTCAAGTTGCCTGTTTGAATCTTCCATCTCACAGAGAACATATTTTTCCCTCTAAATGGACAAAGAAGGTCTCCCTCGAAGAATATCCATGTCAGTTTGGGCAGTTTTTAGCTACTGCTCCAGTTGAACAACCCTCTTCTTGGCATAATCAAGCATGCGGGCGTCGTTTGTCAGCTGCGCAGTCGAGTGCCACTCCCCTCCCACTAGAACATTCCTAGGAGCGGTCGAGACGTTCGACTGAGACATAATCATAAGCACTTCAGGCAGGATACAAGTCGAAGCAAAAGGAGACACAAGGCATACGGCAAGGAGCAGCAAAAGCTATATTTTCCAAATATCAACTAAGGTGGCCCAATATACATCACAAATTACAGTGCAAAGCAAAAAGACTAAATCTAAAGCTGCCTAGGACAGGGCAGCAGACTCAGACCCAGTCTTGCGGGCAGCATCAACAGCTGCCAAGCGGCGCTCCATAGTCGCAATGCTAGACTTAGCAAGGATAGAGGCACGGGCGTTGTATTTCCCCAGAATCGAAGGCCTTCCATCTGACTTCTTTTGACAGTCAGACAGGATGGACTCATAGTCAGCGTCCGCGCCACGACTAAGAAGAAGCTTGTGGGTGGAGTCTGAGCCGCGTACCATCAGCTCCTGAGCGTAAGACTTTAAAGTCTTCGACTTGGGGCCCAGTCGTGCAGCGAATCCCACAATAGTCGACGAGGCCTCGGCTGTCGGCAACACTTCCTTAAAAACAGCGCCGAGAGTCTGGACGGACATCTCCAGAGACTTCTTGGCATGCTTACCGGTCACCCCAACCTGGCCGATGGCTTAGTCGAGTGGCAAGACATCACTCGCTGCACCAACGGAACTGGAAGAAGGACCTACAAAACAAAAGAAAAAGACGCATGTCAAAAATCTGAAAAAGGAAAATAGCAAATTGAAAGAGCATTTTCGGTATCCTGAGTATTCGATAGTAATGACAACACGAAAAGGATAATTAACGGTGTGCCTAAGTATTTCAGGTACTACATCGCTTTGAAGAACAAAAATGATGAAGATCAGCCGGATTAAAGAGAGAGTTGGCTGACAGTTTTTCCTGTCCTGTCAGGACGGAAGTTCCGGTTTTGTGACCGGAAGTTCCGGCCTACGGGACGGAATTTCCGGGCCTGCACCAGACATTTCTGGTTGGTCAGAAAATGTCCAAGTCCTTTAGGATTTCAGCTCTAGCAAAGGCAGAACTTTGGCCGGAGGTTTGGCATCTTTCCGGACAACCGGAAGTTCCGGCCTACCACCGGAAGTTCTGACCCAGACAAACGTGAAAATCGGCTAAGTGAAAACTTGCCCGCGCATGGGCAAAGCCGGAACTTTGTTTGGAGATTTGACCGGATATTTCCGGGCAACCGGAAGTTCCGGTCTACTCACCGAAAGTTCCGGTGCTGAATAGCAGATTGCTCCCGCACGGGCAAAGCCGAAACTTATGCCGGAAGTTTGGCCGGATCTTTCCGGGTGACCGGAAGTTCCGGCCAGACCACCGGAAGTTCCGGTGTTAAACAAGCCAGGATTTTCTCTAAGTCTAGATTGCATGCGCCCTGGCCAAGCCGGAAGTTCTACCTGAACTTTGGTCGGAACTTTCCGGGTGACCGGAAGTTCCGGCCTGCGCGTAGTAAAAAACGGCTAGTTCTTGGAGGGGCTATAAATACCCCTCCACCTACCTCTAGTCATTTCAGCTCTTACACTCTCTCTCTCTTCATAAATGTGCTGAAGCTCAAATCTTCAAGATCTCCCAACTCCTCTGTAACATCCCAGAATTTTTCAAAATTTTGAAACTTTGCATTCATGCATCATTCATCACATAAACATCACATTTCAATCACATAAGAACTAAATAAAAATTAAATTATAAATTTAAATAAATTATAATTCCATAAAGTTGTTTAAATTGTACTCCTTATAAAATTCCTTTATATAAAATTATTTGATAGACAAGAATGATACTGAAAGGTTGTAAATTTGATAAACTTTCCAAAACATATTTTTATGAATTTTTCTGAATTAATTTGATTAAGTTTAAAAATCATATTTTAAATCTGTTTTGAAAAAACAGAAAAGGAATTAGAAATAAAAGAATTGTTTTCGGAGCCGATTGGACCGTGGCCCGTGGCTATTCACCGCACGCACGAAGCACAACGGCCCGCCAGCGGCACAACTCTCTCTCTCTCTCTCTCTCTCTCTCTCTCTCTCTCTCTCGCTGCCACCGACAGGTGGGACCACCCTGTCATCACCCTCGCGGAGACGTTCGCCCCCAAATCACGCCCGCGTCTCCGACCGATAACGCCCGATTTGATTTCGTTTGAATGCGGCGATTTACTACTCCATTTACCCCGCCTCCTTTCCCTACTAATAGCCCTCTCCGCTCTCGTCCTTTTGCCCCAAACCACTCCTCCCGAGAGCACCTAGGCTGCCCGCTTGAGCCCTCGCTTTTCCGCCGTCGCCCTCGGTAAGAACTCAGCCGGGCGTGCAACTCCGGCCACGTCGGACCCCCTCTCCACCCGCTTTCGATTTCTTTTAACCGTGCGCATCGATTTGACACGGTGGGGCATTTGTTTTCGCAGCGGATCCACGCCTCTGTCCACGACCGAGAAGAACTGCCGCCGCAAGCGTCTCCGGCGAGCTCTTACGGGGAGACGAGGACGCTCTGGTCATCGCCACCGCGCCATCGCGTTCCCCTCGACGTCGCGCATCCCCTGGTGAGCTCTGTTACCCTCCTAGAGCCGTAGAACGCCGCGAGCGCAAACGCCGGCAATGGCTCCGCCGCGCCCGCGCGTCTCTGGCGACTCGCGCAGCCCGCGTTAGGTCAACGCGTCCTGGACCATTGGATCTAGATCCAACGGATCCGTTTTATTTTTATTTTTCGTCTCGGTGATTAAACTGCCACGTCCGTTTTCAATTAGATCTAACGACTCCCGATCACGATCCGCGTCAAACCGGTACAGGCGAATCAGATCGCGCCGCGTGGCCGATTCTTTTTCGAATATAATTTAGAAATTAAAACAGAAAACTATTAAAACTTGCAAAATTCATAACTTTCAATCTGTAAGTCTAAAATTGATAAACTTTATATCATTGGAAAGCCCTGCTCATGTAGTTTATTTCTATATCATTAGTTTCTCATTTTAGTGTCTTTAAAATTGAGAAATTTACAGATAGGCATTTCATCCATTTAAACTCATAACTTAAATAATAAAAATGTTTTTCATCTAAAACCAATTATTTTGGAATAATAATTTTGCTCTCTGTCCAGAAAGTGCAACAGGAGTTTTTATTGAATGTTTTATAAAAGAACTAAGTAAATTGAGAATAGTACTTTAAATTGACCATATTTGTTCTCTATATTTTAATTGTTAAAATAGAAAATAAAATATTGTTCATTGCATTTCATGCATTAAATAAACATAGCGAATAGAATTGATGATAAGTTGTTTTGGTTATATTCATAACATATCATGCATGCATACATATTTATGCTTTGATATTTTAAGTTTTGCATGTTGTGTTTATTTATTTTTGTATTGCTTGTTGTTAGATTGTGAAGAGGAGGAAGGATTTACTTGTGATTGTTATTCTTGCTGTGCTTGTGCCTCCTGTTACCAAGGCAAGTGACATTCATAATTTACCCAATATTTTCTATATGCATTTGTAGTATATTTTGAGTAGTATGCATGATAGGAATTTGTGAACTATTTTATAATGCTAAGTTAGTTTATACTTTGCAAATATCCTAGTAGTGTGTAGCCACCCTTTTTCCCATGCAGCCATGAAAAGTTTTATTAGATCCTTAGCTATACTATAAAAGTGTTTACATACCATGATATAGAAATATTTCTAAGTGTTAAACTTAAAATCCACATCTGGGTGGAATTGGTTGGTATGGTTTATGTTGAGTGGCTTTTGGGACTATGCTTGTGGTTGTCGTCGCCTTGGATAAATGTCTATTCTACTTAGGGCCATGAGCATGGTGGTTGTCACCCAGAAGTGCACTTGTGGACGGCCACACAGGACAAAAGAGATTACTAAGTCCCTCCAAGTTTAGATACTTCACGTGCAGCCTTTTGACAATGGGCTCTGTCTAGAATAATTAAGTTGTGAGAGTGCAACCTGTCAGCTTGACAAGCAGATGTAGAATTGGTAGGTGGAACGGGTCTTGCTAGTATGGTTGCATTCTTCTTCTGAAAGTTCTTGTCTCAATTCTCTCCTTTCCTTAGTGCACTCTGTGTGTATAGGATGTTTGGGTTAATTGAGTCTAAAGGTGAAAGTGCACAACCTCTGCAGAGTCGACAATCTGAGTACTTAGCCGTGTCCCCGGAAATGGACTACTTCGAGCTGTTGGACAAGGAAGGGCGGAAGAATCTCAACACTGTTTTCATGAAGTAAAATTTGACTAAGGAAAGAAATGTTGGTGCACTTGGGCTTCATCCCTTGGTGCCAAGACTTTGGAAATACAAATGTTTATTTAAATATAGGACCAAACTTGCTTTCTGCAAAACAGCCTCCAACTCCACCAAGCCAAATATGCATATAGATTCTAGACTTGTCGTTTTATATCTACCATAGTCACATGCCAATACTTCATTGTATTGACCTCGTTCGGGGGCTGCATATTCAAATGTGCAGGTAATTCAGATGAAGAATAAGTTTGGACTCGAGTCTACACCCAAAATGTCTGCCTGTGGCGCATGCTTGAAGATGAGGCTCATTGCTATTCGCTTTTGTTGTGAACTCTGAATTTTAGCTAGCCTTCATGGCTATGCACCTTGTAATAAAGCTATACTTAGCTATTTTTGGATCTCGTTGTAGCAAATTGATACTTATGCAGTGATACTTTATATTTTTGTACTGTGGTGCTGGCAGTGATCTAGGGACTAGCACATAACACAGGTGTTCCAACTTTAATGAGAGTTGGGGCACAACAAAATGGTATCAGAGCAAAGTGTTGCCTGTAGGTTCGAGCCATTAGGATTGGTCAAGCCCTTTTTGATCATAATATTACTATCTTTGGATCCTAGCGGCATAGTGGGATGAAGCGGCCCGGGACTAACCTTACATGTCCGCGTACATGAGACCTGTTCCACAACATAAGTGGCCGGTCGGGTGTCTGTCTCTCTCACTATAGTGAATATCCAATTTACAAAGAGTTGTTAATATTTGTTGATCACCTTAAGAATTTGACTTAGTATTTTCTAAATTAATAATGCACACTATGACTAGTACTTCTTTACCTTATGCATTTCTTGTTTTAATTCTTTTCTTTTTACCTAAAGGATGACGAGCTTCCACTTCACCACCGCGGAGGACTTCGAGAACACCCGTTTTGGCTGCTACCTCCTCGACATCGGCGAGAAGATAGGGTTACCGCTACCTCAAGTCAAGGGCTTCATTCTGAATTTTTTTAACAAAGAGGGTTGTTGGGGAATAAAAGCAACTCAGCCAGGACGTGGAGAAGAGCCCCCGCTGGAATTCAAAATTGTTAGTGACTCCAAAGATAAAGGACTCAATCTAGTCATGCAAGACCTAATTGGGCGCCTCTGCGGACGCTACAGTACAGAGTTGAGGGGCCACCACTCCATTTTATTTGGAAGGAGAAACGAGGATGGAGAACCTTACCTTTTTGATGTCGGAGATAGAGGCAAAGCAAAGCCCCTTAGTCTTTATTTCCAGGAGTTGGAAATCCTCGTCACAGAACTTTATGAGGATAGACGCACCGAGCTCCTGAAGAATGATGAGCTATGTGCCTTACTCAAGGAGAACGAGGAGAAGATGAAGGCTCAGGAGGAAGTGACTATGGCCCAAGAAGAGAGGTTTGCTGCACAAGAGGAGAAGTACAAGAGACAGGAGAAAAGGGTTCAAGAGAAGAATAAGACTATCAGAGAATAGAAGGCAGAACTCGAGAGCAATGAAGTCGAGTTTGAGGCCGATAGTGACTTGATCAAACGACTTCGTACTGAGAAGAGGGAGCTGCAGGAAAAGAACTCTGCCCTTGAAAAAGAAGTGAAGGAACTCAAAGAGGTACTCGACAATGAAGGAATCGAGATTCAGGAAATCGAAAAAGAAGAAGAAGATGACATGGTCGAGTAGTTAGTTAGTGAGACTACCATTTACCTTACACCTCATCGTTATCTTAGTCTTGTATTGACCTACCAACTTGTGGTAAAGCAGTACCTTCCCTTGTATTCTCGGAACCTCGCGAGTTTATTTTCAAAACTTTTATATTGTTTTCTTTTAATCCAAAGGTTTTGAATTGTGTGTTGGTTGTTTTTATAAGTTGTTTGTGGATTGCAAGACTTGATTGTTTTTGTGCATGGGTAGGATTCCTCCTTTTACTTCTATCTATCACTTACTCATCCATGCTAAAAACCCCACAGATGCCTCCATGTCGTGATTCCGACAACAACGAGGCTATGCAACAACTGGTGGCAGCTCAAGCCCAACTGATGACTATGATGACTCAGTTCATTGCGGCAACCAACAACAACAACAACCACAACAACAACCACCCGCCACCTCCACCCCCACCTCAAGTGGATAGACTTGCCAGATTCCTAAGGCTTAGGCCAAACAAGTTCTCTTCTGCTACAGAACCTCTAGTGGCAGATGACTGGCTCCGCTCAGTCAACAAGGATTTAGTGACTTGTGAATGCTCTGAGGCAGAGAAAGTAAGGTTCACTGCACATCTACTGGAAGGACCCGCTGCACTGTGGTGGGAGACCTATCAAGTGACTCATCCTCTAGAGGACCTGACTTGGGATGCTTTCAAGGAAGGTTTTCACAATGCTCACATATCCTCTGGCATAATGAATCTGAAGAAGGAGGAATTCCGCAGCTTGAGACAGGGAGGTAGAACTCTGAAGGAGTATATGGATGACTTTTGCACACTATCAAGGTATGCACTAGAACACATTGACACTTATGCTAAGAGGAAAGAAAAATTCCTCAATGGACTTAAGGGAGAATTGAAGATACCCTTGTGTGTAGCCTATGCTCCTAATTATCAAGCTCTATTGGATCAAGCCATCACTTTGGACAACAACATAAGAAAGTAAGAGAACAAGAAGAGGAAGTTCAATACAAGTAAGGTTCATTCCGAAGGTACGCACAAAAGGCACCACGTTACTGAAGGCAGTGGACATAAACCATGGAATCACTCCAACAATGGTAGTGGCCAAAAGTGTAGCGTACCTGCACTTTAAATAAGGCAGATACATGTGTATAGTGCAAATCCCTGGATCGATTCATTTGCACACACAGTTTACGATGTAATATCACAACAAAGCGTCAATTTTATTACATCGATGATCCAGAATTACTAAATATTTGATACAATTGCATAGCATAAAGCTAGCACTGAAAAAGTACACAGCGGAAATACAATAGCAGTGAGCCTCTATAACTTCCATGCTGCCACAGGCGAAAACATGTTGGCTATAGACCCGAAACCTTTAAACGAAACCTCACTCGTCATCTGATCAAATCTGCAATAAGAAAAATATTGCAACAACGTGGGTCAGATTCCATTAAAATGGAGTCTGGCAAGTGACACTATGGTGGACACTTAATGGAATAACTCTAAAGCCTATATGCATATTTGGCTGGTGGAGTTCAAGCCTAATTTGCATAAAGCCAATTTTTCCTACTCTTTTGAAAACACTTTTCTTGAAATCAAGACGAGTATGGCATAAAAACCATAAATCTCATCTTCCCTTGTTCACCCATCAAATTTTATTTCTGAAGTTGGAATGGTGGAATCCTCCGTTGACGTCCTCGTTCAGTTGCTCAATTGTCCGTTTCCGGGGACACGGCTAAGTACTTAGTTTTACACTCCGCAGAGGTTGTGCACGTTCACCATTGTACCCATTCAACCCAAACTATCCTTTACACACCATTTGTGAATAGGAAAGGAGAAGAATGAGACGAGATCTTTCAGAAGCATTTTCCCTCCCACTCTGGCTTGACCCGTTCCACCTAACATCCCCCTACATCTGCTTGTCAAGCCGGAGAGAGTCCACGCAACGTAATTGATCAAGCCAGAGCCCATATGGCAATGGCTGCACTGGAAGCAATCGTCACTCGGAGTTCTTCAGATTCCTCGGTTCCTGGGTGGCCATTCACAAGTGTACATACTCCAGGAACCATAGACATGGACCTGAGTAGCCACTCAACATAAACCATGCAACCACTTACCACCCAGGTGTTTCATTTGCTTAGTGGATGTGTACTCCCAGGTTGACAACCACCATGCTCACGGCCCTAAGTAGAATAGAAATTCTTCCTAGGCGACGACAACCATGAGCACAGCCCTGAGTAGTCACTTAACATTTTGTAAAACCTTTCATCAATTGCATAGCATCAATATTTCTGCTAAGTATGATATAGGAACCTAGACACAGGAGTAAGGAATTCTACACAGGTTTAGCATAGCATCACTATCCTACACATGCATATAAAAATACACTAAGTAATGCATATAGAAATAATAGGAAGTTTATGAGGTGTGCCACTTGCCTTTGAATGTTGTCGTTGTTCACAAATCTTTTCAACAACGAACGTTTGCTCTCCGTTTAATCTAAACAATAATAGCAAACAACAATACAACAATCAACAAACAACAATCATCAAACATACATGCTCATATCAAATGAACAACAAGTTTTGTAAGACTCCTAAGGAAAACATGTCCTGTATGATATGCGAATTATTTCTAAGGTCTAGAGATACATGTTATGCTATGAAAATCTCTTAAGTTAATGCAAGGAAAATAGGTGGGTCAAGAATAACTACGGACTAAGGTCTTAAGTTGGATAAAACTACTTTGTTTTATATCATCTTTAAACAAGCACCCTAATGGCTTAGCCATGATGTGCAAAATACTTAGAGAAAAATGCTAAGTCTATAAGGTGATCAGCAATTACTATCAACTCTTTGTAAATTGGATATTCGCTAAAGTGAGAGAGACAGACACCCGGCCAGCCACTTAAATTGTGGAACATGTCTCATGTACGTGGACATGTAAGGTTTGTTTCCAGGCCGCTTCATCTCACTATGCCGCTAGGATCCAACCACTTCAAGATGATAACATCATGATCAAAATTTGTTTAAGTCTAAAAGACAAGATTAGGAAAGAGGGAAAAGATAGAAAGAAAGATGTAGTTGTCCTCCAGGCTTCATCTCTAGACTTGTAACTTTCTTTTGAATGATGTTTTGATTGAGTTCTTGATAGTCTTGCTGAATCTTCAGACTTGATGGTTCTTGTATTCTAGAGGCTGGTCTTGGATTTACTTAGTATTCATGAAGTCTCAGAGGGGAAGAAAAGACAGAGAGAGAGACTTAGAGCATAAAAGGGGGTTGGCCTTCTTGAACTTCTTCTCACTTTTCTTCCAAGTGCATGACATCTTTGGGATGCTTCCAGAGTCTGTTTTCTTCTAAGTCCTTCATGAACTTCTTCTTGATTTTCTTCTAAGTGTTTCTTCTCCTTGAAGATCCTTCTGAAGTCTTGTTTTTGGCTAAGTCCTTCATTGGTCTTCCAGCTCCATGTTGAAAATCCTAAGTGTCTAAGTGTATAGCACTTTTCCCAAAATACTAAGTTTTGAAAATAATCCTAACTTAGAGAAAATGGGGAGGAGTTTTCCTTATGGAAAATATAACTATAAAATATGTTATGCATGAAATGAAATTTTAAATCACAAGCAACATAACACTAATTTTTGTGAATTTTATGAAATATGCATAAAGTGATAATTGCAATTTAATTAATTTCTAGTTTTGGAAAATATAATAAAAGGAATAATTGTAAGATTAAAGTTTCCTATGATTAAATTTTTATAACAAAATTTTATAATTAGTGTTAATAGACAGAGAGCATTTAATTAAATCTATTGCAATTGGATTTAATCAAAAATAATGTTTCGATTAAAAGTTATTTAAACAAAATAGTCAAACTTATTCAAGTTGAACACACAACTATGAAATCATTCAAAAATTACTCAAAAATATTTTATAGCAGTGGCATTAATTTATATATATTCTAAAGTTTCTAAAACATATTTATTTGCAATTTTTGGATTTATAGATTTAAAGTTATTACAAATATACTCAAATTCACCATTTGAAATTTGAATATTTTATACTAAGTCAAATTTGAATTTTGGCCGATCTAAAATAATCTACCTGTCAAGAGCTTTCCAAATATATAAAAATTATTACATTTGGAGTTGTGGTTAAAAAGTTGTGACAAATCTAAGTGGCAGGGGTGTTTTTGTAAAACTGCCAATTAAATTTAATTAAGGAAATCGTTTTCCACGTGGCAGCTGACTGGGCAGTGACTTGGCGCTGACGTGGCTTAAGTGATCAGATCTGATCCGTACGATCTAGATCTAACGGTCGGTAATCAACCATACCGTTTCGTTTTAGTCGATCTAATCCTGGCCGCGGGATGTATATCGGACGGCAGAGGAGAGATGGTGCTCGCCGGGCGGCGCTCTGGTCGCCGGAGACGGAGCGCACGGCGGCGACACGATCGGAAAAAGCGTTCCTGCCTATCCACGACCTACGAGGATGAACAGATCGTACCGTGGGATTCGGTAGGTCGAGGCGAGGTTGGTGGCGCGTCACGGATCCTCGGCGTGCTCTGTTTCTCCTCCTAATGCTCACCGGAGTTGCGTACGGCGGCGGGGAGCTTCGGGCGTGGATGAATCACTCGTCCTAGTGCGGGAAAAACACAACGGAGGTGTCACCGAGATGCGCAAGAAAAGGAGAATGCGAAGAGAGGGGTAGGGAGCGCTCGGGGTTGCAAGGGCTCACCGGAGACAAGGAATTTCGCCGGCGGCAGTGGCGGCGCGGCGGGGTGCAATGCGGGCAGCCTGGGGGCTCCCGGGCTAGGGTTTGTTAGGGATTCGCAAGAGGAGTTTGCGGGGGTTTATATGGGGTAGGAGGGAACAGATAAATCGCGTTTAAACCAACTAATTTGGTCCGGATTCGGAGCTAGGGTTCGGTAGGAGTTCGTGTTCATCACGATTTGGGGAAGAAGATGACATGTGGGGTCCGGGTATCAGCGTGAGAGGAGAGGGAGTGGGCTTCTGCTGGGCTTCTGGCGGCTGCGCGCGCGGGAGGAAGTGGATGGGCTTCGGCCCAATTGCTCGGGTTGTTCTTCTCCTTTTTTTTTTTGACAAATCATTTTCTGTTTTCTGTATTTAAAATAACTTTTAAAATATAACTCCAATTCAACTCAAATTAGATTCTAAAAATTTGTAAAATCATTATCTCTCTGTTAAACCAATTGTGGGAGTGTTTTGAACATTTTTCAAAAATAATAATTTCAAACTATTGCTTAAATGTAAAAATAGACACTTTATGTTTAATTTAAACTAGGGTTTAATTAATTTTAATTTGGGCTAAATAAATTATATGAAATACCCATATTCAATTATGTTTGGATTTAAGTTATTAAATTTGTTTTGCTGATATCATTCTTCTTTATTTTGGCATGATATTAAGGAACTAAATATAAATAATGTTTAGAAAATGTGGAGTATAAGGTATTCATTTTTAATTGAAAATAATTTGTGCAACATTATATTTTATAATATGATAATGCATTTGAAACTTCATAACAACTTTGGACAATACCTTTGTTTTAATTTTATTCTTATTTAGAATATATTAATCATTTCATGCTTTGAGTTTAGATGAAATTCATTTAAGCAAATGAAATGTTTATTTGGCTAATTAATTTCAAATCTATGAAGTTTTAAAGTTATACACTATAGGCTTATAATTTCCAAACTATATTTTGAACTTAGTTAAAGGAATGAAAACCATTTTAGTAATTTATATACCCTTTTAAATAATCTTGTATTTATGAATAGATATGGCTAAGTGGTTTAATTCAAATACTTATAAAGAAACTAATTTATTTAAAATAAAATGGATTGTAGTTTGTAAAATATTTGTCAAATTATATTTTAAGGTTTTTGAAACATAGTGGATAATAAAAACTTTAAACTGTGACATTTGAAATATTAAACTCAATTTTGAAGGCTTTCATAGTTGGTTTCCTTATACATTTAATATTTTATTTTAATAAAAGAAAAGTTTAAAATTTTTGTGATTTTTGAATATTATAAAATGTTGGGATGTTACAGACTACAACCCTTAAAAGGAATCTCGTCCCCGAGATTCGGAGAAGCTGAAAAGAAAGCAAAGGCTTGAATGATTCTGATAACTTGAGATGTTTTGAGAAATGAAATTTCGGACATGGAAACTTGAAAACTTGTAGGGAATAAATTTTCTAATTGGGGAGGCTAGAAGATAGTTTGGGATCTCTGGGTTTAATAAGCTGGGTTTGAATATTCTAGGTGGCTACCACCCTTAAAAGAAAAGTTTTGTTCATAATTAAACATTCTAATGCACAACCAAAAATCAAGATAATCCATTACAAACATCATCTAACAAACATCAAGCAACAAAGTTCAAACACAAGCAACACATACGTAAAATTTCAAACTTCTTTTGAGAAATCGAACTAATCGTTTATCGAACGAAAGGTCGGGGAAATACAAAAGCAACAGTACTGCCATACCACAATTTGATAGGTCAATACTCTAAATTGATACGATAAGCTAAATAAGATAAATGGTGGTCCCTCTAACGTGGTTTTGATTGCTACACTTATCCCTCCTAAATATTACGCTTGCGTTTTATTGCGTGGTTATTTGCCACAGGCGTGACTTCTCACTCAGTTGACTCTTCAAACAGCACCTTTTCGGGGTCTTCTTCCTCTGGTCCTTCCTCCTTCGTAGCTGCAGATACAGTCACATCTCCAGTGCCTTGGTCATCTCCTTCTTCAGCTACTGGCGGTGGTGGAGGTGGAATAAGTTGCGCCTCAAGCATGGCAATTTGCTCATCCTTGCAAAGGTTCTCCAAATGTAGGTCATGGATGAGTTCCTCCAACTGACCAATAAGATTTTCAGAAGCCTGGAGTTCTTGGGTTTTTGCGTGTATGACGGCTTGTGCATGATCCGCGATGTCATAAGCCTGTTGGACCCTCCTGGTCAGACAGTTGATGAGATAATCCAAGTCTTCAAACGTCTTGTTAACGAGGGGCAGGTCCAGACGATTTCCCGTGTGAGCCATCGAGAGTTCATGTGCATTCCTCTTCCCAAAGGCACGGAAGGGCAATCCTGGTGCTAGCTTGAATCGATAATTGTAACACAAACGAGTCATTAAGTCCACCATAGATATGGCACTCCCTCAATCCACTCTGGGTAGTAGGTGACATTGTCCACGGGCTCGAAGTCTGGCATCGTAGGATCCGGGGTCATGATGGTGCGTATTTCCCAACGTATCCCATGGGGTATGTCGGTCTCCTCCTTCCTTCCTCGGAAATAGGGTGGTGGTAGCTTCAATACACTTGTCAACCTAGACAGCTGCCTCCCAAAGATGAAACCCGACAAAACTCCAGCATACGCAGTCTCAGTGTACTCTCCCATCTAAAATTTTGAACAGGTAAGAGTATTAGAATTTAAAAGAAAAGGGAAAGATGCAAGACAAGATAAATAATGTAAAACAATATTAAAGGAAATTTCAAAATTTACTCATATTTCGGAAACCTAGTTTAGTTAACTATTTAACCTTTGGGGTCTCAGTCCAATCCTAGGGGTTTCGAACCTATAGGCAACACAGTGCTCTGATACCATCTGTAGTGTACCTGCACTTTAAATAAGGCAGATACCTGTGTATAGTGCAAATCCCTGGATCGATTCATTTGCACACACAGTTTACGATGTAATATCACAACAAAGCGTCAATTTTATTACATCGATGATCCAGAATTACAAAATATTTGATACAAGTTGCATAGCATAAAGCTAGCATTAAAAAAGTACACAGCGGAAATACAATAGCAGTGAGCCTCTATAACTTCCATGCTGCCACAGGCGGAAACATGTTGGTTGTAGACCCGAAACCTTTAAACGAAACCTCACTCGTCATCTGATCAAATCTGCAATAAGAAAAATATTGCAACAACGTGGGTCAGATTCCATTAAAATGGAGTCTGGCAAGTGACACTATGGTGGACACTTAATGGAATAACTCTAAAGCCTATATGCATATTTGGCTGGTGGAGTTCAAGGCTAATTTGCATAAAGCCAAATTTTCCTACTCTTTTGAAAACTTTTTTCTTGAAATCAAGACGAGTATGGCATGAAAACCATAAATCTCATCTTCCCTTGTTCACCCATCAAATTTTATTTCTTAAGTTGGAATGGTGGAATCCTCCGTTGACGTCCTCGTTCAGCTGCTCAATTGTCCGTTTCCGGGGACACGGCTAAGTACTTAGTTTTACACTCTGCAGAGGTTGTGCACGTTCACCATTGTACCCATTCAACCCAAACTATCCTTTACACACCATTTGTGAATAGGAAAGGAGAAGAATGAGACGAGATCTTTCAGAAGCATTTTCCCTCCCACTCTGGCTTGACCCGTTCCACCTAACATCCCCCTACATCTGCTTGTCAAGCCGGAGAGAGTCCACGCAACGTAATTGATCAAGCCAGAGCCCATATGGCAATGGCTGCACTGGAAGCAATCGTCACTCGGAGTTCTTCAGATTCCTCGGTTCCTGGGTGGCCATTCACAAGTGTACATACTCCAGGAACCATAGACATGGACCTGAGTAGCCACTCAACATAAACCATGCAACCACTTACCACCCAGGTGTTTCATTTGCTTAGTGGATGTGTACTCCCAGGTTGACAACCACCATGCTCACGGCCCTAAGTAGAATAGAAATTCTTCCTAGGCGACGACAACCATGAGCACAACCCTGAGTAGTCACTTAACATTTTGTAAAACCTTTCATCAATTGCATAGCATCAATATTTCTGCTAAGTATGATATAGGAACCTAGACACAGGAGTAAGGAATTCTACACAGGTTTAGCATAGCATCACTATCCTACACATGCATATAAAAATACACTAAGTAATGCATATAGAAATAATAGGAAGTTTATGAGGTGTGCCACTTGCCTTTGAATGTTGTCGTTGTTCACAAATCTTTTCAACAACGAACGTTTGCTCTCCGTTTAATCTAAACAATAATAGCAAACAACAGTACAACAATCAACAAACAACAATCATCAAACATACATGCTCATATCAAATGAACAACAAGTTTTGTAAAACTCCTAAGGAAAACATGTCCTGTATGATATGCGAATTATTTCTAAGGGCTAGAGATACATGTTATGCTATGAAAATCTCTTAAGTTAATGCAAGGAAAATAGGTGGGTCAAGAATGACTACGGACTAAGGTCTTAAGTTGGATAAAACTACTTTGTTTTATATCATCTTTAAACAAGCACCCTAATGGCTTAGCCATGATGTGCAAAATACTTAGAGAAAAATGCTAAGTCTATAAGGTGATCAGCAATTACTATCAACTCTTTGTAAATTGGATATTCGCTAAAGTGAGAGAGACAGACACCCGGCCAGCCACTTAAATTGTGGAACAGGTCTCATGTACGTGGACATGTAAGGTTTGTTTCCAGGCCGCTTCATCTCACTATGCCGCTAGGATCCAACCACTTCAAGATGATAACATCATGATCAAATTTTTTTTAAGTCTAAAAGACAAGATTAGGAAAGAGGGAAAAGATAGAAAGAAAGATGTAGTTGTCCTCCAGGCTTCATCTCTAGACTTGTAACTTTCTTTTGAATGATGTTTTGATTGAGTTCTTGATAGTCTTGCTGAATCTTCAGACTTGATGGTTCTTGTATTCTAGAGGCTGGTCTTGGATTTACTTAGTCTTCATGAAGTCTCACAGGGGAAGAAAAGACAGAGAGAGAGACTTAGAGCATAAAAGGGGGTTGGCCTTCTTGAACTTCTTCTCACTTTTCTTCCAAGTGCTTGACATCTTTGGGATGCATCCAGAGTCTGTTTTCTTCTAAGTCCTTCATGAACTTCTTCTTGATTTTCTTCTAAGTGTTTCTTCTCCTTGAAGATCCTTCTGAAGTCTTGATTTTGTTTAAGTCCTTCATTGGTCTTCCAACTCCATGTTGAAAATCCTAAGTGTCTAAGTGTATAGCACTTTTCCCAAAATACTAAGTTTTGAAAATAATCCTAACTTAGAGAAAATGGGGAGGAGTTTTCCTTATGGAAAATATAACTATAAAATATGTTATGCATGAAATGAAATTTTAAATCACAAGCAACATAACACTAATTTTTGTGAATTTTATGAAATATGCATAAAGTGATAATTGCAATTTAATTAATTTCTAGTTTTGGAAAATATAATAAAAGGAATAATTGTAAGATTAAAGTTTCCTATGATTAAATTTTTATAACAAAATTTTATAATTAGTGTTAATAGACAGAGAGCATTTAATTAAATCTATTGCAATTGGATTTAATCAAAAATAATGTTTCTATTAAAAGTTATTTAAACAAAATAGTCAAACTTATTCAAATTGAACACACAACTATGAAATCATTCAAAAATTACTCAAAAATATTTTATAGCAGTGGCATTAATTTACATATATTCTAAAGTTTCTAAAACATATTTATTTGCAATTTTTGGATTTATAGATTTAAAGTTATTACAAATATACTCAAATTCACCATTTGAAATTTGGATATTTTATACTAAGTCAAATTTGAATTTTGGCCGATCTAAAATAATCTACATTTCAAGAGCTTTCCAAATATATAAAAATTATTACATTTGGAGTTGTGGTTAAAAAGTTGTGACAGATCTAAGTGGCGGGGGTGTTTTTGTAAAACTGCCAATTAAATTTAATTAAGGAAATCGTTTTCCACGTGGCAGCTGACTGGGCAGTGACTTGGCGCTGACGTGGCTTAAGTGATCAGATCTGATCCGTACGATCTAGATCTAACGATCGGTAATCAACCATACCGTTTCGTTTTAGTCGATCTAATCCTGGCCGCGGGATGTATATCGGACGGCAGAGGAGAGATGGTGCTCGCCGGGCGGCGCTCTGGTCGCCGGAGACGGAGCGCACGGCGGCGACACGATCGGAAAAAGCGTTCCTGCCTATCCACGACCTACGAGGATGAACAGATCGTACCGTGGGATTCGGTAGGTCGAGGCGAGGTTGGTGGCGCGTCACGGATCCTCGGCGTGCTCTGTTTCTCCTCCTAATGCTCACCGGAGTTGCGTACGGCGGCGGGGAGCTTCGGGCGTGGATGAATCACTCGTCCTAGTGCGGGAAAAACACAACGGAGGTGTCACCGAGATGCGCAAGAAAAGGAGAATGCGAAGAGAGGGGTAGGGAGCGCTCGGGGTTGCAAGGGCTCACCGGAGACAAGGAATTTCGCCGGCGGCAGTGGCGGTGCGGCGGGGTGCAATGCGGGCAGCCTGGGGGCTCCCGGGCTAGGGTTTGTTAGGGATTCGCGAGAGGAGTTCGCGGGGGTTTATATGGGGTAGGAGGGAACAGATAAATCGCGTTTAAACCAACTAATTTGGTCCGGATTCGGACTAGGGTTCGGTAGGAGTTCGTGTTCATCACGATTTGGGGAAGAAGATGACATGTGGGGTCCGGGTGTCAGCGTGAGAGGAGAGGGAGTGGGCTTCCGCTGGGCTTCTGGCGGCTGCGCGCGCGGGAGGAAGTGGATGGGCTTCGGCCCAATTGCTCAGGCTGTTCTTCTCCTTTCTTTCTTTTTTGACAAATCATTTTCTGTTTTCTGTATTTAAAATAACTTTTAAAATATAACTCCAATTCAACTCAAATTAGATTCTAAAAATTTGTAAAATCATTATCTCTCTGTTAAACCAATTGTGGGAGTGTTTTGAACATTTTTCAAAAATAATAATTTCAAACTATTGCTTAAATGTAAAAATAGACACTTTATGTTTAATTTAAAATAGGGTTTAATTAATTTTAATTTTGGCTAAATAAATTATATGAAATACCCATATTCAATTATGTTTGGATTTAAGTTATTAAATTTGTTTTGCTGATATCATTCTTCTTTATTTTGGCATGATATTAAGGAACTAAATATAAATAATGTTTAGAAAATGTGGAGTATAAGGTATTCATTTTTAATTGAAAATAATTTGTGCAACATTATATTTTATAATATGATAATGCATTTGAAACTTCATAACAAGTTTGGACAAGACCTTTGTTTTAATTTTATTCTTATTTAGAATATATTAATCATTTCATGCTTTGAATTTAGATGAAATTCATTTAAGCAAATGAAATGTTTATTTGGCTAATTAATTTAAAATCTATGAATTTTTAAAGTTATACACTATAGGCTTATAATTTCCAAACTATATTTTGAACTTAGTTAAAGGAATGAAAATCCTTTAGTAATTTATATACCCTTTTAAATAATCTTGTATTTATGAATAGATATGGCTAAGTGGTTTAATTCAAAAACTTATAAAGAAACTAATTTATTTAAAATAAAATGGATTGTAGTTTGTAAAATATTTGTCAAATTATATTTTAAGGTTTTTGAAACATAGTGGATAATAAAATGTTTAAACTGTGACATTTGAAATATTAAACTCAATTTTGAAGGCTTTCATAGTTGGTTTCCTTATACATTTAATATTTTATTTTAATAAAAGAAAAGTTTTAAATTTTTGTGATTTTTGAATATTATAAAATGTTGGGATGTTACAAAAAGTATCATGGTCATAACCATAATGGAGAATACCAAGGAAACAATGGACGATACAAAGGAAACAATGGAGGATACAAAGGAAATAATGGAGTATTCAAGGGAAACCATCACCATGGCCATAATCATGGAAATGGTCATCACCGCCCTAACTATGAAGGGAAGAAAGATTTGTCTAATGTGACTTGCTTCAAGTGCAAGAAGACGTGACATTATGCTACTGACTGCCCAGAGAGGAAGGCTGATGAAAATTCCAAGCCCAATCCTTTCAAGAAGGGGCAAGTGAACCACATCAATGTGGAAGAAGTTCATGATGAACCTGATGCTGTGGTTGGTAAGTTCCTGCTCAATTCTTTTCCAGCATTAGTCTTATTTGATACTGGAGCATCACATTCATTCATATCAAGAGCTTTTGTAAACAAACATGGGCTAGCCGAGGAAAGCTTAGGAAAACCTATTAGAGTGAGTTCACCTGGAGGTGAGATGATAGTAAATTCTAGGTGTAGGCAGTTAGATTTAAAGATTGGAAAATACCTTTTTCCAACAGACTTAGTCATCCTAGAAACCCAAGGTTTGGATGTTATCACTGGAATGGATTGGATGACCCGTTTTGAAGGAATCATAGACTGTGCAAATAGAGCTATCACCCTCACCACCCCAGAGAAACAAAAGATTAAATTAAGATCAACTTTCGAACTTAAGAAAGTTAGGCTAAATTCTCTTAAGGGGGTTAGCCTTGGTGATGTGCTGATTGTCCAGGAGTACCCAGATGTTTTCCCAGAAGAACTACCGGGAATGCCACCCGATAGAGATGTGGAGTTTCTCATTGAACTAAAACCGGGTACTGGACCAATAGCTAAGAGACCATATCCTATGGCCGTCGATGAACTAAAAGAGCTCAAAAAGAAACTCGAGGAACACATTCAGAAAGGATTTATCCGTCCAAGTTCTTCGCCATGGGGAGCACCAGTTCTATTTGTTAAAAAGAAAGATCAAACCCAGAGACTAGTCACGGACTACAGGGATATAAATGAGCACACCATCAAGAACAAGTACCCGTTACCCAAGATAAATGAACTATTTGATCTACTGGAAGGTGCTTGTGTCTTCTCCAAGATTGATCTTCGACCAGGTTACCTCCAAATGAAAGTTAGAGAATTGGATATACCAAAAACAGCGTTTGTTACGAGATATGGCTCTTATGAGTACATAGTAATGCCTTTTGGACTAACCAATGCTCCAGCCTATTTCATGAATATGATGAATAAAGTGTTCATGGATTTCCTGGATAAGTTTGTGGTAGTTTTTATCGATGATATTTTAATCTACTCCAAAATTCACAAAGAACATGAAGAGCATTTGCATCTGGTATTGCAGAGACTACGTGAACATAAGTTGTATGCCAAATACAGTAAAATGTGAGTTTTGGTTAGAACAAGTCGGATTTCTAGGCCATGTGGTATCCAAAGAGGGTATAGCAGTGGATCCTGAAAAAGTTTCTGTAGTAACCAATTGGGAACCACCAAAGAACGTGGGAGAATTACATAGTTTTCTGGGTCTAGCAGGATACTACCAAAGATTTATTGAAATTTTTTCCAAGATTGCTAAAGCCTTAACGGAATTGTTGAAAAAGGAGAAGAAGTTTGAGTGGACTGAGGCCTGTGAAGCCAGTTTTCAGGAGTTGAAGAAACGTCTAGTTACAGCTCCAGTTCTATGCTTACCGGATTTAGAGAAAGAATTCCAAGTGTACTGTGATGCTTCACGCCAAGGTCTTGGAAGTGTATTGATGCAGGAAGGTAGAGTGGCATCCTATGCCTCTAGACAGCTCAAGAAACATGAAGCAAATTATCCCACCCACGATCTCGAGTTAGCCTCAGTAGTATATGCCTTGAAGACATGGAGACCCTATCTGATGGGAAAAATATGTGAAGTGTTCACTGACCACAAAAGTTTGAAGTATATTTTCACTCAGAAAGAATTGAACATGAGGCAGAGAAGATGGTTGGAACTTATCAAAGATTATGATCTAAGTCTTCAATATCATCCGAGAAAGGCTAATGTAGTAGCTGATGCCCTGAGTCGTAAGGTTTATGTGAATGGCCTCACAGCAGGAGAAATACCTGAGGATTTATGCAGGGCATTCAAGGATCTCAGATTGGAAGTGGTACCAGAAGGTTTTGAAGCCTCATTAGTAGTACAACCAAATTTGATGGACCAGATACGTGAAGCTCAGAAGGGAGACAAGGATATTGAAGAAATCAAAGTCAATCTGAGAGCAGGAAAAGCTAAGGGATTTCATGAAGATGAGCAAGGAACCTTGTGGTTTGAAAAATGTGTATGTGTGGCAAATGATCCTGATCTTAGGAAGTTAATTCTGCAAGAAGCCCATGAAACACCTTATTCCATTCATCTAAGAAATACCAAGATGTATATGGATGTGAAGGAGAGATTCTGGTGGAACAATCTAAAAAGGGAAATAGCCGAATATATCGCAAAGTGTGATGTATGCAGTCGATTAAAAGCAGGACATCAGAAACCAGCAGGACTTCTACAACCTTTGAAAGTGCCGGACTGGAAGTGGGATTCTATTGGAATGGATTTCATCACCGGATTACCAAGGACCAAATCGGGTTATGATTCTATTTGGGTTATTGTTTGCCGTCTAACAAAAATAGCTCACTTTATACCCGTGAAGACCACTTATACAAGTGCTAAGTTAGCTGATATTTACATGAAAAGAATAGTGTGCCTTCATGGCGTTCCCAAGAGTATAGTGTCTGACAGAGGAACCCAGTTTACATCTCATTTCTGGAAACAGTTGCATGAATCACTAGGAACCAGATTGGAATTCAGCACAACCTTTCATCCGCAAATAGATGGTCAGACCGAGAGAGTTAATCAGATTTTAGAAGATATGTTAAGAGCTTGCGCGCTTGATTATGGATCTAGCTGGGATGATAATCTACCATACGCTGAGTTGTCATACAATAACAGTTACCAAGCCAGCATTGAGATGGCACCGTTTGAAGCCTTATATGGAAAGAAATGCACTACCCCATTGTTGTGGAGTGGTGTAGGAGAACGGAGTTTCTTTGGACCTGACATAATACAGGATGCTGAAGAGAAGGTCAGACTCAAAGACAGATTGAAGATAGCACAGTCACGAAAGAAGAGCTATGCAGATTCCAAACGTAGAGAAGTCCTCTATGAGGTGGGTGATAGAGTCTATCTTAGAGTGTCACCACTTCGGGGTGTAAAAATGTTTGGAATCAAAGGAAAGCTAGCACCACGATTCATTGGACCATTCAAAATTCTTTCTCGCAAAGGTGAAGTAGCATATGAGTTAGAATTACCAGAAATTCTGTCTGCGGTCCATAATGTGTTCCACGTCAGTCAATTGAAGAAATGTCACTCCGAGATGATGGGAACTCCATTAAAGGATACTGTACCCCTTGACGAAGTACAATTGGAAAGTGATCTAACCTATGAAGAGAAACCCATCAAAGTAATACAGACAGCAGAAAGAGTCACCCGTAATTAAACCATCAAGTTTTGCAAGGTTCAGTGGAATCATCACACTGAGGAAGAGGTTACATGGGAACGAGAAGATGACCTTCGAGAAGACCATCCTCACCTATTTGCTGACCTTTCCGAAGCTCGAGGGCGAGCTTCATCTTAAGGGGGTTAGTCTGTAATATCCCAGAATTTTTCAAAAATTTAAAACTTTGCATTCATGCATCATTCATCACATAAACATCACATTTCAATCACATAAGAACTAAATAAAAATTCAATTATAAATTTAAATAAATTATAATTCCATAAAGTTGTTTAAATTGTACTCCTTATAAAATTCCTTTATATAAAATTATTTGATAGACAAGAATGATACTGAAAGGTTGTAAATTTGATAAGCTTTCCAAAACATATTTTTATGATTTTTTCTGAATTAATTTGATTAAGTTTAAAAATCATATTTTAAATCTGTTTTGAAAAAACAAAAAAGGAATTAGAAATAAAAGAATTGTTTTCGGAGCCGATTGGACCGTGGCCCGTGGCTATTCACCGCGCGCGCGAAGCACAACGGCCCGCCAGCGGACCAGCTCTCTCTCTCTCTCGCTGCCACCGGCAGGTGGGACCCTCCTGTCATCACTCGCGGAGCCGTTCGCCCCCAAATCACGCCCGCGTCTCCAACCGAAAACGCCCGATTTAATTTCGTTTGAATGCGGCGATTTACTACTCCATTTACCCCGCCTCCTTTCCCTACTAATAGCCCTCTCCGCTCTCGTCCGTTTGCCCCAAACCACTCCTCCCGAGAGCCCCAAGGCTGCCCACTTGAGCCCTCGCTTTTCCGCCGTCGCCGTCGGTAAGAACTCAGCCGGGCGCGCAACTCCGGCCACCTCGGACCCCCTCTCCACCCCCTTTCGATTTCTTTTAACTGTGCGCATCGATTTGACACAGTGGGGCATTTGTTTTCGCAGCGGATCCACGCCTCCGTCCACGACCGAGAAGAACCGCCGCCGCAAGCGTCTCCGGCGAGCTCTTCCGAGGAGACGAGGACGCTCCGGTCATCGCCACCGCGCCATCGCCTTCCCCTCGACGTCGCGCATCCCCTGGTGAGCTCTGTTTCCCTCCTAGAGTTGTAGAACGCCGCAAGCGCAAACGCCGGCAATGGCTCCGCCGCGCCCGCGCGTCTCTGGCGACTCGCGCTGCCCGTGTTAGGTCAACGCGTCCTGGACCGTTGGATCTAGATCCAAAGGATCCGTTTTATTTTTATTTTTCTTCTCGGCGATTAATCTGGCGCGTCCGTTTTCAATTAGATCTAACGGCTCCCGATCGCGATCCGCGTCGAACCGGTACGGGCAAATCAGATCGCGCCGCGTGGCCGATTCTTTTTCTTTTTCGAATAGAATTTAGAAATTAAAACAGAAAACTATTAAAACTTGCAAAATTCATAACTTTCAATCTGTAAGTCCAAAATTGATAAACTTTATATCATTGGAAAGCCCTGCTCATGTAGTTTATTTCTATGTCATTAGTTTGTCATTTTAGTGTCTTTAAAATTGAGAAATTTACAGATTGGCATTTCGGCCATTTAAACTCATAACTTAAATAATAAAAATGTTTTTCATCTAAAACCAGTTATTTTGGAATAATAATTTTGCTCTCTGTCACGAAAGTGCAACAGGAGTTTTTATTGAATGTTTCATAAAAGAACTAAGTAAACTGAGTATAGTACTTTAAATTGACCATATTTGTTCTCTATATTTTAATTGTTAAAATATAAAATACAATATTGTTAATTGCATTTCATGCATTCAATAAACATAGAGAATAGAATTGATAATAAGTTGTTTTGGTTATATTCATAACATATCATGCATGCATACATATTTATGCTTTGATATTTTAAGTGTTGCATGTTGTGTTTATTTATTTTTGTATTGCTTGTTGTTAGATTGTGAAGAGGAGGAAGGATTTTCTTGTGATTGTTATTCTTGCTGTGCTTGTGCCTCCTGTTACCAAGGCGAGTGACATTCATAATTTACCCAATATTTTCTATATGCATTTGTAGTATATTTTGAGTAGTATGCATGATAAGAATTTGTGAACTATTTTATAATGCTAAGTTAGTTTATACTTTGCAAATATCCTAGTAGTGTGTAGTCACCCTTTTTCCCATGCAGCCATGAAAAGTTTTATTAGATCCTTAGCTATACTATAAAAGTGTTTACATACCATGCTATAGAAATATTTCTAAGTGTTAAACTTAAAATGCACATCTGGGTGGAATTGGTTGGTATTGTTTATGTTGAGTGGCTTTTGGGACTATGCTTGTGGTTTTCGTCGCCTTGGATGAATGTCTATTCTACTTAGGGCCATGAGCATGGTGGTTGTCACCCAGAAGTGCACTTGTGGACGGCCACACAGGACCAAAGAGATTACTAAGTCCCTCCAAGTTTATATACTTCACGTGCAGCATTTTGACAATGGGCTCTGTCTAGAATAATTAAGTTGTGAGAGTGCAACCTGTCAGCTTGACAAGCAGATGTAGAATTGGTAGGTGGAACGGGTCTTGCTAGTATGGTTGCATTCTTCTTCTGAAAGTTCTTGTCTCAATTCTCTCCTTTCCTTAGTGCACTCTGTGTGTATAGGATGTTTGGGTTAATTGAGTCTAAAGGTGAAAGTGCACAACCTCTGCAGAGTCGACAATCTGAGTACTTAGCCGTGTCCCCGGAAATGGACTACTTCGAGCTGTTGGACAAGGAAGGGCGGAAGAATCTCAACATTGTTTTCATGAAGTAAAATTTGACTAAGGAAAGAAATGTTGGTGCACTTGGGCTTCATCCCTTGGTGCCAAGACTTTGGAAATAAAATTTTTTATTTAAATATAGGACAAAACTTGCTTTCTGCAAAACAGCCTCCAACTCCACCAAGCCAAATATGCATATAGATTCTAGACTTGTCGTTTTATATCTACCATAGTCACATGCCAATACTTCATTGTATTGACCTCCTTCGGGGGCTGCATATTCAAATGTGCAGATAATTCAGATGAAGAATAAGTTTGGACTCGAGTCTACACCCAACATGTCTGCCTGTGGCGCATGCTTGAAGATGAGGCTCATTGATATTCGCTTTTGTTGTAAACTCTGAATTTTAGCTAGCCTTGATGGCTATGCACCTTGTAATAAAGCTATACTTAGCTATTTTTGGATCTCGATTGTAGCAAATTGATACTTATGCAATGATACTTTATATTTTTGTACTGTGGTGCTGGCAGTGATCCAGGGACTAGCACATAACAGAGGTGTTCCAACTTTAATGAGAGTTGGGGCACTACATCCTCCACCCAAACTCGTTGATCTTTGGAGGAGGGAAGGAGAAGGCCCCGATATACTACTTCACCGAAGCGATTTGTAATCTTCCCCCATTCACTTGGGGATTTCGGGTCTAGGGTTTCCTCTAGGAAAACTTAGATCTCACCATTGTTGGTACTTCGTGTAAGCTTGACCTTTTGTGGTCATCTTGAGAGCCCCCAATTAAGTTGTGGGTGTGTGCCTTAAGGATTCAAGCGTTTGTACGGGATTCGATCTCCGCCCTAAAAGGGGATTAGTAGTGGAAGGTGAACTCGCAACCTTTGTGGTTGAGTTCATCGGAGAAGAAGGTGAGCCTTTGTGGCGTTGCGGCTAACCTGTTGTGGTAGCGCACACCTCTCCAACGAGACGTACACCCTTGGGTGGAACTCGGGATTACCTCTTCGTCTCCGCATGCTTCACTTGGTTCCTCTTATCCTTACTCCCTTACTTGCTTGTCTTGTACTCGTGTTTATCTTGTTATTGCTTAGCTTGTCATTTAGGTAAATTCACCGTGGTTGCATATCTAGAGAATTTACCTTTATGTTGAGCCTAAATTTGGAAAGACTTAAAATTTGTAATAGCACCTATTCACCCCCCCCCCCCCCCTCCCTCTAGGTGTCGGATTCCCGTTCAATTGGTATCAGAGCCAGGTTCACTTTTAAGGGCTTAACCGCCTAAGTGCAACGATGACGGAATCCGATGTCGAGAGGGCCGCCCGTGAGAAATTAGAGGCGGAGACGGAGGCGTTAGCCAAAGGGGCAACTATGGCCGATCTTATAGATATGAGATCGTCCTTGGAGGCCCAACTCCTCAAGATGAATGAGATGCTCATGGCACTCTTGAAGTCTAAGGAGCCCAAGGCTACTTCTCCCTCTCCTCCTTCTAAGGAGCACGGTGAGAACTCTAAGGATTCATCCTCGGATGGGTCCAAATATGTTCCTCCGAATGCTTCCCCCAGGAAGGCGGAAAAGGATGAATCACCTAGCTCCTCTAATACCCCCAAAGGAGAGGAATTTCATGAAGTTAACCATAATTACTCTCCTAATCCTCCTATCTCTCACCCTCATGTAAACTTTAGGAGTGACCCTCCTAAGCTCAAGCCAACTCATTTTTCTCAATGGCAATTTCAAATGAAGTCTCATTTATGCAGTGCCTCCATTGAGCTATGGCGCATCATTGAAGAATTATTCAAGGCACATGATCCAACCAACTTGACAAGGAGAGAGGTGGTTGATAGTCAACTCAATGCCACCGCTCTTCATCAACTCCAAATGACCGCTGAAGAGAAGGACATGCCTCTCATTCAACAATTCTCCACCGCCAAAGAAGAGTGGAATGTTATTTCCGACATCTTCGTTGGTAATGAGAGCATGAAGAAGAACCGGTATGATGCCTTGTGAAATGAGGTGGAAGGGTTCTAAAATTTGGAAGGAGAAGGCCATGAGGACATGTACCAGAGGTATGTGTTGATTGCTAACACTTTCAAGAACCTCGGTGCGGTCTACATTGATGACGCTTGGATCAAGAGGAAGTCCGTGACCGCTCTCTTGCCCTTTGAGGAAACAGACTTGAAGACACTCCAAGGAAGACATGACTTCACAAAGATGACATCCAATGAAGTCATGCAAGACATGACTGCTTACAAGGTTGCCTCCAAGATTGCTCAAGACGCAAGAGCAAGAGCCATTGGGATGCACAAGCATGCCTCAATTGCTTTGAAGGCCACCGTTGAAGAAGAGGATGAAGATGAGTATGATGATCAAGTCGAGCTATCTAGTGAGACACTCTCAAGTACTCTCACCCAACACATGGGTCTTGCGGCAAGAACTTTTTGGAAGTACCCCGGAAGGGCCAAAGCTAGGATTGACAAGAAGTTCCCCTCCAATGGAGGAAAGCCAAGCAACAAGGTGAGGTTTTGCTATAATTGTGATGACAAAAGTCACTTGGTTGGAGATTGCCCATGGGAAAGAAGAGAGGACCATGGTGGGAGGCTCGTGGCCAAGACGAAGGCCAAGGGGCCTATACCCATGAAGAAGCCCTTCTTCAAGAAGAACCAAAAGATTGTCTTGGTGACCCAAGAGCAATATCCCACCAATGGTGAAGATAGTGACAAGGAGGACACCCCAACGCAAGTGGCCGCACTAGCCATTTCTTCTACACCTCCGTCACTCTTCTCCTCACCAAATGAGAGCCCCATCATCAAGAATGCAAGATGTCTTATGACAAAGACATCCGAGGTAAAATTGTCCCCCACCTCCATATCCCATGATATTGATGATGATATGAGTCTTGAAGTCAAGAAAGAAATTATTGCCTTTGATAAATTCATGACTAACTTGCAAGGAGAAGAAAAGAAACACTTTGGTTCGATTATGAGTCATATAGGTGAGCTTGAGGATGAGCTTGAGTTAAAAGGTGTGATTGAGAGAGAGGATGCTCACACTAAGGTGTCTCTACAATCGTCCCTTGAAGATGAACAAGAAGCTCATGCTCTCCTTAAAGAGCAACTTGCCAACATCACTAAGGATCGTGATCTTTACTTTGCTAAATGTAAAATTGTGCAAAATGAAAAGTCTGAGCTTGTAGTTGCTCATGCTAGACTTTGTGAAGACTTCGAGTCACTTGAACATACTCACAAGGTGTTGACAAGTGATCACGAACGTCTTCTCAAGTCGCGTGATCAACTTCAAACTCGTATATCTACTCTTGAGAAACCTAGCACTTCTACTCCTTTAAATGCTAATGCAAATGTTGTTAAGGATAATGCTAGGGTGTTGTTTGTTCCATCCATGGCAACCGCGCCCAAGATCTCTCTTGATAAAGGTAAGGGTACACTCACTACTACTCTTCATGAGCGAGTGCCCCACAAGGGTAAAGAAGGTCTAGGCTATGTTGCTAAGGAGAAGAAGAAGATCAAGAAGAAGGCCAAGCCCGCACAAGCCAAGAAAGATGACATTGCGAGTGGAAAGGCCACAAGGGGCACTCCTACTCGTGATGACTTTGCGGGCATATCTAACCCCAATTATGCCTTATATGTTGATTATTATGGGGATGTCTATGCTAGAGACATTGGTCCTTTTGATGGCTAAATTGAATATGCTATTTGGGTCCCAAAGACCCTTGTTGCTAACCAAAAGGCACCCATTGCAAAATGGGTACCTAAGTCAAAGAATTGATTGTGTGTAGGGCATTGCTTCCGGAGGATCGAAATGGATAATTGATAGTGGGTGCACTAGTCATATGACCGGAAGTAAGGAGATTGTAACGGAGTTGAAACCAAATGATGATCAAATGACCGTTACATATGGTGACAATTCAAAGTCTAAGGTAATAGAGCTCGGCAAGGTGGTAGTGGCACCGGACATCACACTTGTGAATGTCTTTCTTGTCGAGTCCCTAGGTTTCAACTTGATCTCGGTTCATTCTCTAACTTGTTTGGGCTATACCCAACTTGATCTTGAATGTCTTTCGTTGGGTATCTTGAGAATGGGCTCTATGTGGTTGACTTCTCCGGAGTCACCACTTCCCATGCAATGTTCTTATTCGCTAAGGCGGACTTGGGTTGGTTATGGCATTGCCGACTAGCCCATGTCAATATGAGGACTTTGCAAAGTCTCCAAAAGGGTGGCCATATCCTAAGATTAAAAGACCATGTTTCTTTCTCGAAGGATCGAATGTGTAGGGCTTGTGTTGAAGGAAAAATGCATGACATCTACCACCCAAGCAAGACCATCATTTCATCAAAGAGGGTTTTGGAGCTTCTCCATGTTGACCTCTTTGGTCCCATTCCTTAAGCTAGTCTTGGTGGCAAGAAATATTGCTTGGTGATTGTTGATGACTATTCAAGATACACATGGGTTTTCTTCTTCAAGTCGAAGGCGGAGACCCAAAAAACTATGATCGACTTCTCCAATGAAGCTCAACGTCAACATAACGTACCAATCTTGGTGATAAGAAGTGACAATGGTTCCGAGTTCAAGAACTACACCTTGAACGAGTTCCTTAGTGAAGAAGGGATTCGTCATCAATATTCCGCTGCTTATACTCCCCAACAAAATGGTGTAGCCGAAAGGAAGAAGAACACACTTATTGAGATGGCAAGATCGATGATGGCCGAGTTCAAGTCCCCAAACAACTTTTGGGCCGAAGCCGTCAACACCGCTTGCCATTCGTCCAACCGGCTCTTCTTTCGCAAAGGACTCATGAAGACACCTTATGAAGTGCTTACCGGGAACAAGCTCAACATCTCTTACTTCCGAGTTTTTGGTTGTAAGTGTATCTATCTCATCAAAGGTGTTCGTTTAGGCAAGTTTGATTCTATGTCTCTTGAAGGGACGTTTGTGGGCTACGGTTCCGAATCCCACACTTATAGAGTCTATGACAAGGCCTCGCGCATTATCATAGAAACTTGTAGTGTGGTGTTCGATGAGAATGACGGCTCCCTTGTGGAGCAAAGTGGTGTTTCCGATGTAGGTGATGAACAACCTCAAGATGCTATCCGAAGGATGGGTTTGGGCATTCACCGCCCCGTCGAACTCTATTATGAGGTTGCTCAATAAGGTTCAAGCTCTACGCAAGCAGTGACTACCACCTCACAAGAAACCCCCGACAAAAACATCGTGCCCAACACGCCTCAACAAGAAGGAGCTCAAGAACCTCCGACTGCCCCTGAAGTTTCCGGTGGACCGGAACTTCCGGTCTTCGGTCCGCAACTTCCGGTCTCCACACCGGAACTTCCGGCCCCCATGAGCGGAACTTACGGCGCCACGGATATTCCGGGTGGCAGTACTCCCCAAGGCCAAGATCAACCTCCTCCTTCATCGCTCACACCTTTCATTGATCAAGGCAATCAAGACCGTCAAGGCGGAGACATGAATGATCAAGATGATCAAGCTATTCCTCCCACCACAAGGAGGGAAATCGAGATCCGCCGTTTGAATAGGGTTGGAACCTCACAAGAATTGAGAGCTCTATCTCTTGACAAGGTGCTTGGTGATGTGAGAAGCAAGGTCTCTACCCGAAGACAACTTGCAAGCTTTAGTGAACATCAAGCTCACATCTCCATGGTAGAACCCAAGAAAGTTTTTGAAGCTCTTGAATATAAAGATTGGCTTGATGCTATGCATGAAGAACTCAACAACTTCGAGCGCAACAAAGTGTGGAAGTTGGTGGAAAGACCCCAAGATTGCCGCAATGTTTGGCACCAAGTGGATATTCAAGAACAAGCAAGATGAACATGGCATGGTGGTGAGGAACAAGGCAAGATTGGTAGCTCAAGGTTACTCCCAAATTGAAGGCATTGACATTGGAGAAACCTACCCGCCCGTGGCTCGTCTTGAGTCAATTCGTATACTTCTTGCCTATGCCTCTCATCATAACTTTAAGTTACAACAAATGGATGTTAAATCCTCTTTTCTTAATGGTCCACTAAATGAACTTGTTTATGTTAAGCAACCACCGGGGTTTGAGGACCTCAAGTATCCGAACCATGTCTACAAGTTGGATAAGGCACTCTATGGCCTTAAACAAGCCCCATGTGCGTGGTATGAGCACCTTAGAGAACTCCTTGTAGACCGTGGGTTCCAAGTTGGGGAAATCTACCCCACCCTTTTTACTAAGAAAGTAAATGGAGAGCTTTTCATTTGTCAGTTATATGTGGATGACATTATATTTGGTTCTACTAACAAAGCATTTAACGAAGAATTCTCCAAGCTTATGACTGATAGGTTTGAGATGCCTATGATGGGTGAGATGAAGTTCTTCCTAGGATTTGAGATCAAACAATTGAAGGAAGGAACATTCATCAACCAAGCAAAGTACATTCAAGATATGCTCAAGAAGTATGGGTTGCTTGAGCTCAAGGGTGCCTCTACACCAATGCAAATCAAATGCCACCTTGAGCTCTACCCCAAGGGTAAGGATGTGGATCAAAAGGTATATCGCTCCATGATTGGATATCTTCTTTACCTTTGTGCATCTAGACCAGATGTAGTGCTAGCCGTAGGAGTGTGTGCAAGATGTCAAGCGGCTCCTAAAGAAAGCCATGATACGGCTAGTTCTTGGAGGGGCTATAAATACCCCTCCACCTATCTCCAGTCATTTCATCTCTTACACTCTCTCTCTTCATAATGTGTTGAAGCTCAAATCTTCAAGATCTCCCAACTCCTCTACCCAAACTCGTTGATCTTTGGAGGAGCGAAGGAGAAGGCCCCGATCTACTAATTCACCGAAGCGATTTGTAATCTTCCCTCCATTCACTTGGGGATATCGGGTCTAGGGTTTCCTCTAGGAAAACCTAGATCTCACCATTGTTGGTCCTTGGTGTAAGCTTGATCTTTTGTGGGCATCTTGAGAGCCCTGTAACATCCCAACATTTTATAATGTTTAAAATCACTAAAATCCCAACATGTAAAATATTTTAGATCGGCCAAAATTCAAATTTGACTTAGTATAAAATATTCAAATTTCAAATGGTGAATTGAGTATATTTGTAATAACTTTAAATCTATAAGTCCAAAAATTGCAAATAAAATTGTTTTAGAAACTTTAGAATATTTGTAAATTGATGCCACTGCTATAAAATAATTTTGAGTAATAATTGAATGAAATCATAGTTATATATTTGATTTGAATAGTTTGAGTATTTTCAACATAACCACTAATAGAAACATTAATTTTGATTAAATCCAATTGCAAAAAAATTTAATTAAATGCCCTCTGTCTATTAACACTATTTATAAAATTTTGTTATAAAAATATAATCATTGAAAACTTTAATCTTATAATTATTCCTTTTATTATATTTTCCAAAAATAACAATTAATTAGATTGCATTTATAAATTCATGCTTATTTATAAATATCACAAAAATTAGTATTATGTTTCTTGTAATTTGAAATTGCATTTCATGCATAGCATATTTTACTTTTTAGTTATATTTCCCATAAGAAAACTCCTCCCCCATTTTTTTTTCTAAGATAGGATTATTTTCAAACTCAGCATTTTGGCAAAAGTGTTATGCAGTTAGATACTTAGGATTTTCAATATGGAAATAGAAGACCAAAAGAAGAACTTAGCCAAAAACAAGACTCCAGAAGAATTCCAAGATGTCAAGCACTTAGAAGAAAAATGAGAAGAAGTTCAAGAAGGCCAACCCCTTTTTATTCTCTAAGTCTTTCTCTCTGTCTTTTCTTCTTCCCTGAGACTTCATGAAGACTAAGTTAAATCCAAGACCAGCCTCGAGGGCACAATAATCATCAAGTCTGAAGATTCATCAAGACATCATCCAGAAGAAAGTTACAAGTCTGGAGATGAAGCCTGGAGGACAACTACATCTTTCTTTCTATCTTTTCCCTCTTTCCTAATCTTGTCTTTCACATTTGACTTAAACAATCTTTGATCATGATATTATCATCTTGAAGTTGTTCGATCCTAGCGGCATAGTGGGATGAAGCGGCCTGGAAACAAACCTTACATGTCCATGCACATGAGACCTGTTTTACAATTTAAGTGGCTGGCCGGGTGTCTGTCTCTCTCACTATAGTGAATATCCAATTTACAAAGAGTTGATAACAATTATTGATCACCTTGAAGAATAGACCTAGTATTTTCTCTAAGTAGTTATGCACTTCAAGACTAAGTTATTAAAGTGCTCATTCAAGATAGATTTATAACAAAGTAATTTTGACCAATTCATGACCTTAGTCCTTAGTCATTTTTTACCATCACATTCCCTTGCATTAACTTAAAAGATTTTCATGCATGACATGTTTTCCTTATAAGTTTACAAAACTTGTTTGTTCACTAGATATGAGCATGTAGGTTTGATGATTGCTGTTTGTTGATTGTTGTATTGTTGTTTGCTTATATTGTTTAGATTAAACGGAGAGCAAACGTTCGTTGTTGAAAAGAGTTTGTGAACAACGACAACATTCAAAGGCAAGTGGCACACCCCCATAAAAGTCCTATTATTTCTATGCATGAGTAGAGTATTTTCTATAAGCATGTGTAGGATAGCATTGCTATGCAAGCCATGATAGATCCCTTTATTCCTGTGTCTAGGTTCCTATGAAATTACTTAGTAGAATAATGATGCTATGCAAAAACTATTTTGATGAAAAGATAAGTCTACTAAGTTTTAATCAAACACCTGGGTGGAAATTGGTTGCTTGGTTGTATGAGTTGAGTGTTGTTCCCAGGGATTTTACCTGTGGAATATTCACTTGTGGAAGGCCACCCAGGAGCAAAGGAATCTGAAGAACTCCAAGTGAAGATTGCTTCTCGAGCAGCCATTGCCAATATGGGCTCTGGCTTGATCAACTAAGCTGCGTGGACTCTCCCCGGCCTGACAGGTGGTGGTAGAGGATTTGTAGGTGGAGCGCGTCAGGCCAGAGTGGGAGGGGAAATGCTTCTGAAAGATCTCGTCTTATTCTTTCCTTTCCTTATCACAAATGGTGTGTAAAGGATAACCTGGGTTGAATAGGTACAATGGTGAACGTGCACAACCTCTGCAGAGTTAAAATCTAAGTACTTAGCCGTGTCCCCGGAAACGGACAATTGAGCAGCTGAACGAGGATGTCAACGGAGGATTCCACCATTCCAACTTCTAAATTAAAAACTTGATGGGTGAACAAGGGTAGAATGAGACAGTGGATTTCATGCCACGGATGTCTCGAATAGAAGAAACGTGTTTCCAAAAAGTTAGGGAAAAACTTGCTTTCTGCAAAATAGCCTTGAGCTCCACCAGCCAAATAAGTATATAGGTCATAGAGTTATTCCTCTAAGTGTCCACCATAGTGTCACTTGCCAGTTCCATTTTAATGGTTCTGACCCACGTTGTTGCAATATATATCTTATTGCAGACTGTCCTGATGATGAGTGAAAGTTTTTACTAAGGGTTTTCGAGTCTTCAACCAACATGCTCGCCTGTGGCACATGATGATGATTGGGGACTCCATGAAGAATAAGTTTCCGCTGTTTACTCTGTTCACTGCTAGCTTTATGCTATGCAAATTTGTAATGAATATTTTCTAAGTCTGGATCAGCGTTGTAATAAATTGATACTTTGTTGTGATATTACATCGTAACTGTGTGTGCAAACGAATCGATCCAGGGATTTGCACTATACACAGGTATCTGCCATATTTTAGGTGCAGGTACACTACAAGCCCTAATTAAGTTGTGGGTGTGTGCCTCAAGCGTTTGTAAGGGATTCGATCTCCGCCCTAAAAGGGGATCAATAGTGGAAGGTGGACTCGCGACCTTTGTGGTTGAGTTCATCGGAGAAGAAGGTGAGTCTTTGTGGCGTTGCAACTAACCTGTTGTGGTAGCGCACACCTCTCCAACGAGACGTACACCTTTGGGTGGAACTCGGGATTACCTCTTCGTCTCCGCGTGCTTCACTTGGTTCCCCTTATCCTTACTTCCTTACTTGCTTGTATTGTACTCGTGTTTATCTTGTTATTGCTTAGATTGTCATTTAGGTAAATTCAGCGTAGTTGCATATCTAGAGAATTTACCTTTGTGTTGAGCCTAAATTTGAAAAGACTTAAAATTTGTAATAACACCTATTCACCCCCTCCTCTAGGTGCCGGATTCCCGTTCACAGATCCACACACGGAAATCATTATTCCTCACCGGCAAGAGAGTGAGCATAGCCGAGCAGTCGCTTAGCCTGCTCCCCTTCAAAAGCACGAAGAGCATCTAGCTCTTCCTTGGCAGTCGATTGCTAGGAGATGGTCTTCTCTGCATCAGCCAGTCGGGATTCCAAAATTTCTTTCTCCCCTGAAACAAAAGAGAGGCAAGAAGTCTAGTCACATAAAGGAAGAAAGGCAGCATGTGCAAAGCAAAGGTAGGAACTTACGGTTGAGCTGATCCAGCTGAGAGCGAATAGTGACTCTCTCATCCTCCGAATGCGCAAAGGCCTTGCCAAAGATAGAAAGGCCCCTTGCGGCCGGCTACAAGCATAATGTACACATCACACACACATGTCAAAGAGAAGAACACTATGCGATAGAAAGAAGAAATTTTACATGGTTCAGCCAGGAGGGCATGGAAGGAGTCAAAGGCGCAGCAGTCAAAGCAGTCGCAGCGGGCGCCACGATCCCCGACGCAGGAACAGAAGGTGGCGAAGCAGCGACTACCGCCTCCGCAATGGGAGAGGAAGTGGCAGTCGTGGTACGGGCAGCCAAGGGACTGGAGGCCCGGTCATCGCTAGAAAATGAAAGACGCAAAGAAAGGACATTCAGAAATAAAAGCATAGCGCACAATCAAAACAAGGTACTCACATTTCACATGATAGAAAAATTACCTTCGCTCATCTTCATCGGTAAGTAAGATCGAAGTCGAACCGAGGCCCGTCAAAGCCAGATTGGCCGGTAGAAGGCGGAGGCGAGCGCTGGGCCAAGGGGGGCACATCCCGTGCAGGCGAAGAAGCACCGGAGTCCGCTGCCTCCTCACGTTCGCCCGAGTGCATCAGGCGGGGACGCTTAGGAGTGGGCTCAATGGCCGCCTCGGCATCAAGCTGCCCTACACCTTTTCCATCGACTTCGTATTTCTCCGAAGAAGAAGATTCGGCCTCAGGCAGGGAGTCATACGACTTTTCTCGCTTCTTCAGCACAGCCGTCTCCTCCATGGGCCCAGCTTTGGGAAGGGGAGGGAGCGAAGACTTTGTCGAATGCCCCTGCATGAGGCGAAGCAAAAGCGAAAGCAAAATTAAATAAGAAGACAATAACAAAATCCAGTCGACAACAAAGGGCGCAAGTAACTTACTTTTGGAAGGGGATTCTTTAAGCTGAAGGGAGCTGTCGTGAAAGCATAGTTGATGGCATCCTTAGCTTTGTAGCTGGTCACCGACTTCACGAGGGCGTCGAGCTCATTCGCCGACAACTCCATGGCACTGATCCGGGTGGCGTCGAGTACCCCTTCATACGCCCACATCGGGTGCGCACGCTGTTGAAGGGGACATACCCGACTCTTCAGGAAAGTGTAGATCAACTGAACACCGGAGACACCAGTGTTCAGCAATCCGGCGACTTTCTCCAACAGTGGGGTAGCCTCGAGTTCCTTAGCAGGGGTAAGAGAGTGCTCCCAGGCCTTCGTCTTCTCAGCTGTGCCAGTCAAGAAGGCGGGGTGGACGTCTTGGCCCACAAGGACGTAGAACCACTTGGTTCTCCACCCCTGTGCAGACTCGTCTGCCTTCAAAGTGAAGTATTTGCAGGCAGCCTTGACCTGGAAGCTGACACCTCCGACGGGATTGACACGTCCGTTTCGGGCCATAAGGCGCACTAGGAAGATCGACTTCCGTAGTGCCCAGCTAGGGGATATCCCCAAGAAGCATTCGCACATTACTATAAAACATGCAATGTGCAAAACACCATTGGGGACCAGATCATGGATCTGTATCCCGTAAGAAAAAAGGAGACCGCGCACAAAATCGTGCAGCGGGAAGCCGAAGCCACGGGGAAGGAACTCGACGAAACATACCCGTTCTCCGAGAAGAGGTGCGGGGAAGTTATCTTTGCCGGGAGCCCGAATGACGAGCTCCTCGGATGGAGGAAGAAGTCCCTCCTTGCGAAGGGCCACCAGCCGTTTCTCCATCACGGTTGACGAAGTCCAGCCGCCGGACTCTTTCTTCAGAACGGCAAGGACGCCAGCGGCAGTCGCCTCTTTCCTTTTATTGCCGGTGGCAGCAGCAGCAGTGGAAGATGCAGAGCTCTTCTTAGGAGCCATGGTAGGTAGAAGGAATGCAGGAGAAAAGAAGGAGGAGCAGACGCAAAAAAAGAAGGAAGCACGAAAACAGAGCGGCGGTGGGCGCGAGAAGGAAGATGAAGCAGAGGAGAACAGGAGGCAAATGGCAGGGTAAAATAAATCATAACGGAGAAACCCGTACTTATGGTAAAAACCAGAGGTTCATCGTGGCCGTCCAAACAAAAATACGGCGACACGTGGCACAATCGGAGGGCAATCGTCACAGACCACGCCGCCCACTACACGCGCAAAACAAGGAGATCATCATCACGTCTGCGGAAATCTCGCCACGTCAGGTCAAATCGGAACTGAACCGACGTCCACCACGGTTTAAGAGAGACCCACTGTGTCACGTCCTATCAGAGTGCTATTCGCACACCAAGGATGTCACGCATGACATCATTCCAGACGTACAAAAACAGGCGTCATACCACGACTGACAAAAAGGAAAAGCTCCTTACAAACTCGAAAGAAAAACTGCAAGAATAAAAGTAAAAAGAGTCGAGTGGGAAACTCCCATCGGGAGAAGGCAAAAAGCATTCGACTGACAAAACGCAAATTGAGATTATCCTCTTTTGCAAACAATAAAGCACAATCTCGGGGGCTACTCCTATCGGGAGCACTGTCGTGCACCCGATAGAATCAAAAAGCATTCGAAACATAAGAATTCCCGGGTAAGAATCAGTCGATAAGATAACTCGGATGTTGTATATGAAAAATACAAAGGTAAGACCCCTCGATCAGTCGAGAGGGCCGAGGATCACTCTAGCAATGTTCTAAATCCTAGACATTTCCGTATCAGCAGATACGATGAAAATCCTGTCGGACGCGCTGGGTAGCAAATTGAAACGGCAGAACAATATCAGTAAGACCATCGACTGGCCTGAGGTGAGACTGTCTAGTATGTTCCAGGTTCGAGCCCAAGGACTCGAATCCTGACGGAAGGCTAGTAAGGTTTTGCCCAAGTGCAGTTAACTGGTTTCGACTCATCGAATAAAATCCAGGCCTACTCAGTCGAAATCCTTTGTCAAAATTCATAAATTAGAAAGACAAAAATATCATATCAAAAGCATAAAACATGAGACGTGCACTATGTAGTGAATCCATGACTTATTCTCTAAATTATCCAAGCACTCGGGGGCTAAAGACAAGGTTATATCAAACGGGTACCCCCTCATGTGGGTACCTGGTGCACGTAATGACCAAACCCCAAATGTCAATGAACTGAGGAAGCCCAACAAGCGAAGCCCAAGACAAAGGCTTCTACCATAGATAGCATAGTCGGTAGTACTTTCCATAAATGTAATCCTACTCGGTTACGACCCGAGACCTGTACCCCTATATAAAGGACAGGAGGGAGACCGACCAAGGACACACCCAACCAGAACCAGCAAACCCTAGCAAGATCGACATCTTGCTAGACCCTTGTAATCGCCGCATATCCACAATCAATAACAGACAAGCAGGAGTAAGGGTTTTACCTCACTCGAGGGCCCCGAACCTGGGTAATTCCCGCTTGTCAGCCGACGAATCTACCAACACCACGCGTTCTCTACCTCATAACTCTTACCCTAGGATAGTAACAATGGATATTGATGGGGACATCCCTCGTCAGTCATGTAACCATATGCATGCATCAAATGGAAAGCTCAAACTACTTGCGCCGCCCTGGATAAGAAGCGGATTAGATCGAAGCCGCGGGGGGCTCCATAGGGCCTCACACAAGTGGTTAGTACGCTCAAAATTGGATCCGGGGACAAGAACTTAGTTCCTAGGTCGACACTTAGCAGAACAAAGCACCTCGCAAGGCCTTCCGCCGGTGCCTTATCATTTAGTTATAATACCCAACATATGACAGCAGTTTATTAAGGTAGACAATCTATCATACTAATCATGTGAAATAAAAGACAGACAAACGACTCGCACAACCAACTTTAAGCATGCACTACGACTCGCAAGGCCAAGGATAAACATGCAACAGGTAATAGGTTGCGAGGATAAAGCTGTATAGGCTGCAGGATAAACATGTGACAGGATCGCGACACAAGAATCGAATACTAGGATAGCAGAGATCAACGGCAGGGTTAAAGACAATGTAGAGGTAAACAAGCTAACTTTGCTTGCCTGGAATCCCGCATGGAAGCAGATCTTGTCGTTGCTCACACATCTCAACGTCTTATCCGCGAAGAAGCAACAAACACTGGAAAGCGTAAAAGATGTCTTACAAACACGGCAAAAGATCCAGTATGATCATGAGAATGATGCATGGCATGGCAAGATGCAATATGAGATGCATTCAATCCAAATTAAGTGGAACCGGGATTCCGACAATTAATATTTAGGTTCAAGTTATTTATCTACACATCAAATTAAATGTTGTTTAACATGGCAAGACATGGCATAGATGATCTAGTCAATTTAAATGGAATCGGGCAACAATAATTAATTATCCCAACCCATTCCATATGTACTTATTTAGGTGCATTGGAAAATTTAACTAAGCAATTAAAATAAAAGATGCAACATGGCATATGAATCGCATATTAATGTTGATTGCATTTTTCTGATCAAAATAGATATAAAGTTTGTATTCATTGGATTTGTAATTCAAAAGATATAACATATACAAGATTTAACATGTTGCAAAAAGATAAAAGAAAAGATAAACAAAGAGGAAAAAGGGTGCTTTTGGTGACGTGAGGGAATTCGAACTTGGGTCTCTGAAGGAGAATACAGGGTATTGCCAAAAGGTGGGAAATTGGGCTTCGGTGGGATTCGACCTCACAACCTGCAGTGCCCAGATACGGGGACGCAGCCACTGCGTTGGATCGATGGCTGGTGCCTGTATGCAAACCTGACGGGCGATGTTAACTGAACCTCGAAGTTCAGGTTCAGAGACCGGCGACGGAAACGAATCACAGCAGAGACCGGCGATTCCAGCGATGAGGCACGAAGGCGGGCCTCAGAGCAAGGGTAATAGGAGAGTGCGGAGTTCCCGGACGCGAGGCTCACCCTGGGGAGGTCGGGGGCGACATGGCGTGCTCGGGAGAAGACGGGGTTGTGCCGTCCATGGCGGGGAGGAAGACGATGGGGAATCCGTTCGTGGCATCATCTAGGCAGCTCGGTGCTCCGGCTTCTGCGCGATCTTGATGAGGAGGACGACCCGGTTCCATTCCCACGCCCAGGAGGCACTCGCGGCGAACATAGCGACGGTTGGGCGAGATTATCAAGCTCCGGTCATGGAGGTGCTTCGGTGGGAATAAAGACAGGGGAAGCAAGGAGAAGAGGGAGGCGGCGGCGCGAGGAGGGATATAGGCTAGGTGTGACGCCCCAAAATCGGTACTATGTAGATTTAGGGGATCGCGCCAAAATCCGCATAATAACGAATTTAGGTCACCCACCAGTGGAATTGTGATAACATTACAATAGTTCCGATACATCCACAACAACAAAAGAAGATATAATACAACAACGACTCGAACGAGTGTAGTTACAAATGATACATTACAAAGATTCAAATGACAGTGGAAGCAAAATAGTATCCGACTACAGATAAGATGCAAATTGGACTAAGAGTCCTGAAGATAAGCGATGGCGCCATATCCCTGCCTAGCTAAGCCGGAGGGATTCCCAAGCTAACGTCGTCGTACTTCAAACATGTTAACCTCACATAAAGCACAGCCCAAAGAAGGGTCAAGGCACTCCCTAGCAAGCAAAACCAACCTGCCTACTTTCTACGCCATCTCCCAAAATATGGGGTAGGTGGACTTAACGGCAGCAGCACTAGCAACCTAATAGAGACACTCTACAACTTCCGTCTAATTAGAGAGGGATAAGAGAGCGCATAAGTAACCAACTACTACTAACACCTATCATATCCCATTCTCGGATTAACCCCCTCAACCAAGTATGAGGAAGCAATTCGGCAGACTCACACATTATCCAGTTTTAGTTACCATTTATTGTGGAAGTAATTCTATATTACTAGTCAAATTGATTAACATTAATTAGGTGCAAGTTGTCTAGATATTGTTAGCCAACATCATCACCAAGTCGTAAATAACCGTGGACACGGCTCATCGATAAGATTGTACCCTGCAGGGGTGCACTAATATACCCATACTCGCATGATAACCCCAATCAAGCATCAGGGCCTCTCAACACGACTCATTCCTTCACTGCATCTAGTCCAAGTGCCACCCATATGAGTTGTTACCCGCGTCAGGAGTCCGGCCGAATCTCAATTGCGGACTCATTAGTTTGTGTCCACACGCCATGCGGCTCAAACCACAATAGGAACTGTCCGCTTCGCGCGCACCACCCCTATATGACCCCCCATATCACTTAACCTCTCATCAACATCATCATCCTCATACACATGCATATGAGCAAATGGAAAACCCGAACTACTTGCGGCACATGGACAAGCTGAAGATCCGTTCAAAGTCGAGGGGGGCTCCATAGGGCCTCCCACAAGTGGTTAGTGCGCTCAAAAAATGGATCCGAGGATAAAATCTCAGTTCCTACGTCGACACTTAGCAGAATAAAGCACCTCAAGGCCTTCCGCCGGTGCCTTATAATTTAATTATAATACCCCAATATAAGACAACATTTTATTAAGGTAGACAATCTATCATACTAAGCATATGAAATATAAGACCAACAGACGACTCGCACAACCAACTCTAAGCATGCGCTACGACTCGCAAAGCCAACAGATAAACATGCAACGGTAATAGGATGTGGGGATAAAGTTGTATAGGCTGCAGGATAAACATATGATGGGATCGCGACACAAGAATTGAATACTAGGATAGCAGAGATCAATGGCAGGAATGAAAGACAATGTATAGGTAAACAAGCAAACTTTGCTTGCCTGGAATCCCGCATGGAAGAAGATCTTGTCGTTGCTCACACATCTCAGCGTCTTATCCGTGATGAAGCAACAAACACTGGAAAGCGTAAAAGATGCATTTTACAACTACGGCAAAAGATTCAGCATGATCATACGAGAATGATGCATGACATGGTAAGATGCAACACAAATGCAATTAAACCAAATTAAGCGGGAAAGCAACCCCGATAATTAATATTTAGGTGCAGTTTATTTATCTACTCAATAATATTAAATGTTGGTTAACATGGTAACACATGGCATGGGTGATCTAATTAAATTAAATGGAATAGAGCAATAATTAAATAAAGCCCAACACATTCCATATTTAATTATTTATGTGCAACAAATAAATTACACTAAGCAATTAAAATAGAAGATGCAAAATGGCATACAAATGGCATATTCATGTTCATTGCATTTTTATGATAAATAAACATATAAAGATTATTTTATTTCTAGTTATAGAATAAAAGTTATTAACATTTTAGTTTTAGGGTTCTTTCTGAAAAGTACAGGGACCTGTTGGTGAGGAAACTGTGTCGGTGAGGGTTTCTGTGGTGAAAACAGAGAGCACAGGGGCTCAGATGCAAGATTGCAGCGCAGTGTCTCTTCTGGACTTTTATTACCGAGGGGGATACGCACCCGTGAGGCTGACAAGCGGGAACAAGTGCCACGCAGGCGTGGGCGCGCGTGTGCAAGCTGAGATGGCGCCACAGTCACTGACTAGTGGGCCCAGGTTGTTAGCGGCAGAAACAAAATGAAAAAGGGGCCTTGTAATCATCGAGGCCGGGGTTCGAACTCGCGTCGCGGCGAGCGACAGACCGATCGGCGCTGCTAGCCACGGGGTCGGGTGAGTGCTAGTGTTAGCTATAGGATGTAGTTGGTATTAAGTGTAGGAAAAGGCAAGTTTTACTGACGAAACTGAAGATCGGGCAGGGACAGAGCAACGGCGGAGGGAATGCACCGGCGACGACCTTGATTCGGCGGCGTTTAGACGCAGGCTTGCGTGTGCGGCGTGGGTGCGGTACAGTGGGTGAGAAACCCGTGTCGAGGAAGAAGGAAGGAGTCCCAAAACTTCGAGCTTGAGCTCGGCCCGCCCGGTCATGGCGAAGACGGAGGAGGACGAGTACGGACTCGACGAAAAAACCGCGGAATCGAGAAGAAAGAGAGGGGAATGGGGAGAGCAGCTCACGGGATTGTGTTGGAGGAGTTGTTCGTGTCGGGGAGGACAGGGTCGCCGGAATCATGGCGGCGGAGCTTCTCGGCCGCGGGGAAGAATCGGACGCGGACGTCGACGGCAGCGGCCCCCATCCCAATCCCTTGCACGTCGGGGATGAAGAATGAGAGGCGCAGCTCCGGGGCAGCTTCACGGCCCTTCAGCAGCTCCCGAGCAGCGGCGCCACGGTGAGGACGCTCCGGTGGAAAATTAGGGTGGAAGAAAAACAGAGGAAGGAGAAGGGCGGGAGGCGGCGGCGGTGCGGAGGAAAGAGGGAGGAGAGGCTAGGGTTTGGCAGAGGGGGATCTGGGCTGGCTTTAAGGGAGGGGAAAAGCGGGGAGCAGATGGGAGGAGGGGCACATGGTGAGGAACACCATGTCACTTTCTCCACTGTTCGTACGGAGGTAGGAGGAGAAGGAGATGGGCTGGGCTGGCTTTTGGGCCTGGAGTTGCCCCAACTCGCCAGGTGAGTTTTTTTCCCTCTTCTGATTTTTTATTCTTTTGTTTAATTATTTTCTGGTTTTTGTGTTTTGAAACAAAAATAGAAAAGAAAAGATACAAAAACATTTAGACAAAATATAGTTTAAAAAATAGACAAATTATTCACTAGTTTGAATATTTGAAAAGGTTTGAAATATCACATTGTTTGATTTAATTGCATTGTATTTGTATTTGAAAAGGAATTTGAATTTTGATGCAATAATTTAAATAAATAAATAAAGGTGACAATTGCATGATGACATGATGATGCAAAAAGAAAAACAAACAAATTATAATTTGGGAAAAATCCCGGGACGTTACAATCGACACCACTAACAAGGGATCGCGTCCCGCGATCCACGCCGAGACCACAAGAAGACAGGGGTAACTACCGAGTCTTCAGGCTTCGTGATGAACTTCTCGACACCACTAACAAGGGATGTTGCTCCACCTAGAAAATCTCGACACCACTAACAAGAAGTTCTGACTCCACCTTGAACTTCTCGACACCACTAACTAAAGGAGTTGCTCCGTCGAAGTTGCTTCCAAAAGATCTAACCTAATAGGTTAAAGGCAAGAGATCGTCCAACCACACGTACGGACCTAAACTTTGAAAGTTGGATAAGAGAAGAGACTCCAAAACAAGTAAGGTAAGAGGAGAAGTGAAATAGAGGTAAGGAATAAATAAGAATCCTATTGGGATTTTTCCAAAATATATTTTAGCAAATAGTTTTGACACTCTAGAAACAACGACCGTTAGCGAGGTTATCCTACAGACTTTTGCGGACCTACTGCTTCGATAACCAATCGTAACGAAACAACAAGTAGATCGAAACCTTGGCTCTTATACCACTTTGTGACGCCCCAAAATCGGTACTATGTAGATTTAAGCGATCCCGCCGAAATCCGCATAATAACGATTTTAGGTTGCCCACCAGACATAATGTGCACGCCGAGACATGCACATTATGTGGGTGGAATTGTGATAACATTACAACAGTTCCGATACATCCACAACAACAAAAGAAGATATAATACAACAACGACTCGAACGAGTCAAGATATAAATGGTTCAATACAAAGATACAGATGACAACGGAAGCAAAATAGTATCCGACTACGGATAAGATGCAAATTGGACTAAGAGTCCTGAAGATAAGAGATGGCGCCATATCCCTGCCTAGCCAAGCCAGAGAGATTCCCAATATAACGTCATCGTACTTCAAACCTGTTAACTACACATAAAGCACAGCCCAAAGAAGGGTCATGGCATTCCCTGGCAAGCAAAACCAAGCTGCCTACTTTCTACAAGATCTCCCAAAATATAGGGTAGGTGGACTTAGCGGCAGCAGCACTAGCAACCTAATAGAGACACGCTACAACTTCCGTCTAATTAGAAAGGGATGAGAGAGCGCATAAGTAACCAAGTACAGCTAACACCAATCATAACCCATTCTCGGATTAACCCCCTCAATCAATTCGGGAAAACTCACACACTGAACAGTTTTAGTTACCATTTATTGTGAAAGTAATTCTATGTTACTAGTCAAGTTAATTAACAATGATTAGGTGTAAGTTGTCTATGATCTTATTAGCCAGCATCATCACCAAGTCGTCCATAACCATGGACACGGCTCATCGATAAGATTATACCTTGCAGGGGTGCACTACTGGACCCATACTCGTTCGATCAACCCCAAAAACCAAGCCAGAAGGTAGGGCATCTCAACACGGCAAATCTCTTCTTTACAACCCAGCGAGGGAACCACATGATTGTGCGCACGGTTGCTCAGCCCCATACCCGGAACTTCGCAACACTCTAAGAACGTGCCACCCTATATGAGAATCGACTACTCCATCAACATGAAATCGTCATGTAACCATATGCATGCATCAAATGGAAAGCCCGAACTACTTGCGGCGCCCTGGATAAGAAGAGGATTAGATCGAAGCCGCGGGGAGCTCCATAGGGCCTCCCACAAGTTGTTAGTGTGCTCAAAATTGGATCCGAGGACAAGAACTGAGTTTCTAGGTCGACACTTAACAGAACAAAGCACCTCGCAAGGCCTTCCGCCGGTGCCTTATCATTTAATTATAATACCCAACATATGACAACATTTTATTAAGGTAGACAATCTATCATACTAATCATGTGAAATAAAAGACGGACAGACGACTCACACAACCAACTCTAAGCATGCACTACGACTCGCACGGCCAAGGATAAACATGCAACAAGTAATAGGTTGTGGGGATAAAGTTGTATAGGTTGCAGGATAAACATGTGATGGGATCGCGACACAAGAATCGAATATTAGGATAGCAGAGATCACGGCAGGGATGAAAGACAATTTATAGGTAAACAAGCAAACTTTGCTTGCCTGGAATCCCACATGGAAGCAGATCTTGTCGTTGCTCACACATCTCAACGTCTTATCCGTGAAGAAGCAACAAACACTTAAAAGCGTAAAAGATGCATCTTACAAACACGGCAAAAGATTCAGCATGATCATGAGAGTGATGCATGGCATGGCAAGATGCAATATGAGATGCACTGAATCCAAATTAAGCAGAACCGGGATTTCGACAATTAATATTTAGGTTTAATTTATTTATGTACACATCAAATTAAATGTTGGTTAACATGGCAAGACATGGCATAGATGATCTAGTCAATTTAAATGGAATGGGGCAACAATAATTAATTATCCCAACACATTCCATATGTATTTATTTAGGTGCATTGGACAATTTAACTAAGCAATTAACATAAAAGATGCAACATGGCATATGAATAGCATATTAATGTTCATTGCATTTTTCTGATCAAAATAGATATAAAGTTTGTATTCATTGGACTTGATTCAAAAGATATAACATATACAACATTTAACATGTTGCCAAAAGATAAAAGAAAAGATAAACAAAGAGGAAAAAGGTGCTTTTGGTGGCGTGAGGGAATTCGAACTTGGCTCTCTAAAGGAGATTACAGGGTATTGCCACTGGGCTATCGATGGGACTATGTCATGATTTGAACACCACAAAGACTAAAGGAAAACGCTTATGTTAGGGCGACCTATCGCGCGCTAACGTAGGTCGCTTCGCGTGCGCGCATTTCGCTACCGCAGCTAGGCATCGTCTAACGTGTGGGACCATCCATGTGCTGATTTCTCATGCATGTATAGCCATTTCGCTACTACTGTACTACATGCTACAGCTAGGCGACGTCTTGCTTTGTTCCGTGGCAAAGTTTGTGTCTACTTTGCATGCGGGACAAGAAAAGCTGGTTTGCTACTAGTACAAAGACATGTTGACATTCTTTTGCTATCATGTGCACTAGGCTAGTTTCTTAATACGCTACCTAATTTTGAAATGGCTAGGTAGTAAATGTAGTGTACGGATATGTCTCGACTAGTTGGTTCAGTTGTATGGATAGGAGTATTAACTTGTTGAACTCGCCCCGTAGAATTTACAATGATAGTATTTTTTGTTGAAATACATGGTGATCTTTGTTGCACATGAATATGGAGCAAACATGTGTTGCTTACCACTTCTAAATGGTGCATATATGATTTAAACTGTAACAAACTCATATGTCTTTTATTTAGAAAGTACACGTCAGATGTTGCAATGTTTTCTAGATGTTGCTACAAGTTTGTGTGTTCCAGGATTTATTAATGATGGTTTCCAAAATGTTGTAGACACATGAATTTTTTATTGGATTTGTTTGTTATTTTTGTTCAAATACTTACTGATTTTTGTTACTAAACATTTTTTAATTGCTTCAAACACATGATTTTTGTTGTAATAGTTTATAATTTTTGTGGCAATAGTAGATTATTTTTGTTACAAAAAATTGTTATTTGCCCTTTTTCATGATATTACTTTTTAAAATTTGCGACAACTTTGTTGTAATATTATGTTTCTTTTGTCCAGAAAGTATGTAAATTATGCTACAAACATACAATTTTTTTTGGATTACTTGTGATTTTTTTGTGAGCCTTTGCTGCAATGGTACACATTTTCTCTATGTGTTGTTGTAAGCGTATATAAATTTTGCTATACGGCCTTAGTTGATACGAGTTGTGATTGTGACTTTTTTGTTGAAAAAACATGTTGTATTCATGTTATAACGTTCAATTTTATTATTTTTCTTGTATCATTTTAATTCTTTTATTTCATCAGAGATTTTAGATTATATTTCCCCATGAAGTATATGTTTGTGTGTAGTTTTGTGAATTAAGCTAACAGCACTGGAATGTATCAAGCAGAAAGCAGCAGCTCCGATGCATGTACTCTCTCACTAGGCTTCACGCGCTGCATGCAAACAAAGACAACACCAACAGGTATAAGGCGGGGCCCACTAAGCATGCATCTAATTATTAGCCAGTGATAGCGACCGGTCACGGGGGGTTGATTTCCAACCGCGCGGAACGGACGGCAAGGAATTTCTAGGGCGACCTACGCGTAGTGGCTAATTTTTTTTAAATAATATTTTTTTTTAAGAAATTCGAGAAATATTACGAGTTTGAGTAAATTGCAAAAATAACACGGCCTCGGCCAGGTGGTGGCCGACTGGGGCTGGTCGGCCCGGAGGTGGCCGACTGGGCTCATCGGCCCAGAGCCGGCCGACCAGCGCTGAGAGAGGATCACGGGCGCGGCCGACTGCCTGATCGGCACCGATCGGCCACGGTTCGGCCACGTCGCGGCCGACTGGCCCGTCGGCTACCTCCTGACCGACGAGGTCCTGTTTAACAGCCCGACCCCTTCTTCTTCCTCCCCACACAGTTTTCTCTTCCTCTCCTCTCTCTCTTTCTCTTGCTCCTCTTCCTCTCCTATCCACGAGCAGCAGAGTACGGGGAGGGCGCGGAGGGTGCGGAGGCGGGTGAGCGCGGAGGCGGGCGAGCGCGGACGGGAGGGAGCCGTTGAAGGCGGAGGAGGCCGGACACGTCGAGCCCCACGACGGTGCCGCGGACGCCGCAGGTGACGGCCGCCCACGCTTCAAGGGTAAGACTTTTCCATGTATTAGGGTTAGGGTTAGGGTTAGGGTTAGGGTTAGTTTGTATTAGTAGTTTCGGTAGAATTTTAGGTACGATGTGATATTAATATTTGATGCATTATAATATTTTTTAGATGAGCAATTATGTTGAATGTAGTAAAGTTTGTTTTCTACTACGGTGTCGGTTCAGTAAAGCAAAATGAGTATGGGATGAACCTGAGTGAGTTTGAGCACGTCGAGTTGGATCTGACTGACCCTGAAAATTAGTCTGTTAGTCAGTTAAAAGATTGATTGGCACAGTGTTTGGGATTAAATGCAGAAACACACACTGTCGGGGTGCACGCGTTATGGTCAAGGTCCAGTAAAAAAAATTGGTACACTCTGAGGCCGATTGATCGGGATTCTCAGTGGGTGAACTGGTTGCAAGGTTGCGAAAACAGGGGAAGCCACCCAGTTGCCTTGTTGCTTCCTGTCGTTAAGGAGGTAAATGTCAATCCTCCTGAAGGCGAGGGTGGGCACGATCCAGGGCAGAACAGTGCAGCAACCATGGAAATTGAACATGATGACAGCCATGGTTACGAAGGAGGCAGTGCTTATGAATCAGGGCAGAGTAGTATTGCTGGAGGGCATGATGACGGTGAAAATGTGGAGGCAGATGGGGATGAGGAAGATGGCCGAATGCAGGACGAGATGGAAGATGAAGATATTGAGGGTCATTGCGGTGATGGGAGTGATTCTGATTCATCGAATGACACAGAGTACGAGCCGGAGGTGCCTTATCCAGCTTCATGGACTCAGGACTTCTCATCTGGCATGACTCTGGAGGATGGTCATGATTCTTCCTGGCAATATCACCAGAGCAGCATGGCTGTGGGAGCAATTTACGCTGACAAGCAACATCTGCAGGAAGCAATCATACAGTGGGCAATGTCGACATCAAGGGTTTTCAAGACAACTGTGTCGAGTAAGAAATATCTGACCATGGAATGCTCGAGGATAGATTATCCGGGTAGGGTGCACGCATATGTCCCCAAGTATGATACAAACTGGGTTGTGAGTGACATGGTAATGCATACATGTCGTATTCCCAGCATCCTTCAGGATCACCGTAATCTGTCATCCACGCTTATTGCTCGTTTGTTTTACACGGAGATAGTGGAGAGCAAGGCGATGGAAGTGAAGGCAATAAGGAACAAAGTCTTCACAAGATTCAATTTCAACATTTCTTATGGCAAGGCCTGGAGGGCTAAGCAGAGCGCGCTGGAGGCCAGATTTGGGTCATTCTTTGACTCATATGATTCTGTTTTCCGGTTGCTCCGCACGCTTCAGGCGAGGAATCCTGGCACATATGTTGATCTTCAAGACTTCTACATGCCAGAGTTCCCTACAGTTAGGGTGTTGCACCGTTTGTTCTTCTCTTTTGGTGTATGCATCGAAGCCTTCAGCCACTGCCGACCAGTGTTATGTGTCGATGGCACATTTTTTACCGGCAAGTACAAGGGTCAGATATTGACTGCTATTGGCCAAGACGGCAATAACCAACTGTTGCCCCTTGCTTTCGCTTTTGTTGAGAGCGAGAACACGGAAAGTTGGACGTGGTTCTTTAGGCAGTTGAAAAAAGCTGTTGTCAAGGATAAGCAGAATGTTTGCGTTCTACATGACAGACATGCGGGTATACTCAACGCTATAAAGGCATTAACAAACCCTGGACCAGATGAAGAAACACCGTGGGTGGATCTTCAGAGTCGTTGGTGCATGCGCCATCTAGGTGCTAACTTCTTCTCACAGTTCAGAAATAAGAGTCTCGTGAATCTGTTCAAAAAACTCTGCAAGCAGAACCAGGAATGGAAGTACAATTTTCTCCGTGGCAAGCTTGATGAGTTCACGAACAAACATGTTCGGGAGAGGAAAGCTGCACGTAATGCGGCAGTGGCGTTTCATGTAGCCCAAGTAGCGGCACAAGCAGCTACAGGGCCTGCACCGCAAGAAGAAGAACCGATCGGTCTGTGTGATCTTCCAGGCTTTGACCCACCGGGCACGAGGAGAAAGGGTGGACGGTTGATTAAGAATTTCCAGCAGTGGATTGAGCATGAGCCCGTGGAGAGGTGGTCATTGTTGCACGACTCATACGGAGCCAGGTATGGCGTCATGACTACAAACCTTGCCGAAACATACAACTTTGTCCTTCGAGGGAACAGAGCCTTGCCATTAACTGCCCTTGTGGAGGGAATTTTCCAAGGCATAGTTAATTACTTCAGAGTCAAACGCCAGCAAGCCGAAATGCATATACTTCGCACTCCAAACTCACCCTGGTGTGAAAAGATTACGAAGTACATGGATGCTAAGATGGAGAAGGCACGAACTTTCCAAGTGGTTGCCATCGGAAATCGGGAAAGGAGGTTCGAGGTCCGCTTACCTACCGACAAGTTCGGTTGTGGCAATGTGTTGAGAACGCATGAGGTGAAAATTGGAAATGAAGCATGGCCAACCTGTGAATGCACATGCAACAAACCGAAATTGTTTCACCTTCCATGCTCGCATGTACTTGCTGCTTGTGGGCAGCTTGGTTTGGAAGCAATCTCGTTTGTGTCACCGTACTTCAGTCGTGAAGCTGTCTTGAACACATGGACAGGTGAGATGCAAGGATTCCGAGCCATTGGTAATTTCAACACCGTTGAGCCAGGTGAGAGGAGATACATTCCTGATCCAAGATTATCTTCGACGTCAGCGTTGAGGAGATGGCACAGCAGCGTGTTATGAGGCAGTTCGGTCTGCGCCAGATCTCGGTCCCCCCGCCTATTGATGTGCCTCTACCAGACATCGTCCACCGGTACCTCCATTTCTTAACCACACATCTTTGTTTTAACACTTGTCATCCACAATTATGCTAATGTTTCTTGTCTTGCAGATGGAGCAGGAAGGGAACTAACAGGACTGCGACACAATGGTTGCAAAGAGTGCAACCTTACGTGGCCGAGTGGGCTGATGCGCTGACTCGTCTCTGGGTCGAGGCGCAACCCTTCGATCCGGCGGAGTACGACGAGTACCTAGAGTGGTACGTCACTTCCACAAGGGTTTTTCTCGTTCATCACGCCCAACTAGATGTGATGCCGGCCCCTGCTACGTGGGATATGTACCCCAGCCAGTCTATGTCCGGCTCACGGCAACACGCGGTACAAATAATTAACTTATCTACAATCATTTACCCTTATCTACATTATCCTTCATTTCCTAACTGTCTGTACCACTTTCAGGCTGAGTTGACGTGGGATCTGGGGAATGATATAGACCAGTTAGACCGTTCACTTTCGACCGGCCCTTTGCTTACACGCGAACAGCATCGGTCTTGGTTGCAGTCCGCTGCTCAGAGAGTGCGACGGATCTACGAGGCTATCACGTGTGTCCGCTCGTCTGACGTTCTCCCACATGCTACACGACGGCCACCGCATCCGTCCACGCAGCTGCCTCAACGACGGGCACGGCGTGACGTGCCGCCACCTCCGGAGGCACACCGACAGCACCCGCGTCCACGTGTCGCACCACCTCCACCTGACCAGCCAGGAGGTTCGGGCTGGCAGCAGCAGAGTTACCACCAGGGGGGCTACCAGCAAAGCCCCACTGGGGGCTACCAGCAGCGACCCTCTTCGGAGTACCAGCAGAGCCCCTTCACCGGCTTCCAGCCTCGTGGACCACACGGTATGTCGATTCGTACTACTACATTATCATGTACTCAAACTATTTACAAAATAACATGTTACATAAAATTTCTCGATTCTAGCACAATTTGATTTCGACTTGGGGCCTACTATCTCCGAGCATTACTCGGGTGCTTCTGGTTGGGAGAGTCAGCCGGACGTGTTTCTCGGTGCGGATGCGGACACCCAGTGGCTCAACATGTACAACACTCCTCCTCCACAACCCACACAGGATACACAGCAGGCAGATGACGGGTCCTTAGTTCCTCCACGAGTCACCCGCCCACCCCATCGGTTTGGATGGAGCACTCCTCAGCCACATCCGCCACGTCGTGGCAGAGGCGATGACTGAGACTCTACTTATGTATCAGAGACCTTATGTTCGCTATTTTCCATGTACCGTCAGACCTATGTATGAGTACTAGACTTATGTATCGTTATGTACTAGACTTATTAGTACGATCTATGTGGCAATATTTGATATGTCCGTAACCGGTAGACATTGATTCGATTAAGATAAGATACAACAAACCTCGATTACATACCGATCGCACCACACAACAAACGGAAATGCAGGTACAACTACTAATTAATCGATACTCAAAGAAAGATACAACATAACTCAAATTAAGATTCTACCTATCTCCCATCAATGCAGCCTGCACCATCCGCAGATTTAGCACCCTTGCCCTTTGACGATGATTCAGGATTCTTACCCGCACCCTTCCTCGATGTTTCTGCCTTCTTCTCCTTGCCCTTACGCACTGCTCCAGCCCGCTTTTCCTTTGACGACGGCATGAAATCGTCGTCATCATCGCTGGAGTATACCCAGAGAAATGAACGACCGTACCTCTCACGTATGTCTTGAGTTCGATGAATCGGCGCATTAGTAACATGCCTATCGAACTTATCCGCAAGCCTCAAGACTTCAGCACGGATTTGTTCTGGGGTCCTATACGGAAACCCATCTCGGCATAGCCTCGCCCCTAGCAAAGCGAGATGTCTCTCACTACCAACAATTTCTTCAAGTGGAATTTCCCTACCATCTACCTTCAAATATGTGACCATCTTAGCTAGCTGCTCGGATGCGGCTATATGAAAGCCGGAAACACTTCTCACAAGGTACAATACACACCATGTTGGCGCTCTGTGAGAGTACCCCGCTTAGCCTAGAGTGGTTTTTATAGGACAATGGTGGCGGGAGGAACAGGCGGGAAACGATGGCGGGAGAAACGGGCGGGAAACGGTGGCGGGAGGAATAGGCGGGAACGGTTGGCGGGAGAAACGGGCGGGAAACGGTGGCGGGAGAAAAAGGCGGGAACGTCTGGCGGGAGAAACGGGCGGGAAACGGTGGCGGGAGAAAAAGGCGGGAACGTATGGCGGGAGAAACGGGCGCTAATCGTGCGCTAAGGAGAAATGGGGGGTTTGCTGCATGCAACGATCGGCTAACCCTGGGCCGACAGGGCTGGTCGGCCACCTCCCAGCCGACCAGGTGTACGCCAGGTTCTGCAGGCGCGCAGATGCGGCCGACCAGACCTGGTCGGCCAGCTCTGGGCCGACCAGCCCCCGTCAGCCTGCTCCGGGCCGACGAGCTCCAGTCGGCCTCCTCCGGGCCGACGAGCTCCAGTCGGCCTCCTCCGGGCCGAGCCCGTAATATTTTTGAAATTTGCTGAATCTGCCCAATATTTCTCGAATTTCTTAAAAAAAAGTATTATTTAAAAAAAATTAGCCGCGTAGTGCAGGCCAAGACTAAATTGATACGACGAGGTTAACTTTCAGAGCACAAAATGGTGGGAAATTGGGCTTCAGTTGGATTCGACCTCACGACCTGCAGTGCCCTGATACAGGGACGCAACCACTGCGATGGATCGGTGGCTGGTGTCTGTATGCAAACCTGGCGGCACATGAAGTGTAAAGGTGATGTTAACTGAACCTCGAGGTTCAGGTTCAGAGACCGGCGATGGAGACGAATCGCAGCAGAGACCGGCGATTCCAGCGATACCGCACGAAGGCGGGCCTTAGATCAAGGGCAACAGGAGGGGGCGGAGTTCCCGGAGGCGAGGCTCACCTTGGGGAGGTCGGGGGCGACATGGCGTGCTCGGGAGAAGACGGGGTCGTGCCGTCCATGGCGGGGAGGAACACGATGGGGAACCCGTTCGTGGCGTCATCTAGGCAGCTCGGGGCTCCGGCTTCTGCGCGATCTTGATGAGGAGGACGACCCGGTTCCATTCCCGCGCCTAGGAGGCACTCGCGGCGACCATGGCGACGGCTGGGCGAGATTCTCAAGCTCCGGTGATGGAGGTGCTTCGGTGGGAAGAAAGAGAAGGGAAGCAAGGAGAAGGGGGAGGCGGCGGTGCGAGGAGGTATAGAGGCTAGGGTTAGGGTTTGGGGAGGCTTGGGGGCGGCCTTAAGGAGAGGGGGGAAAGTGGGCGGTGGGGGCCATGGCAGGGAGGAGCACGCATATCTAGTGTTGTGTTTCTTCTAGTACAGACGAAGGAGAAGGGAGGAGATGGGCTGGGCCAAAAGAGGGAGTTGGGCCAGGAGGAGAAGAAAAAGAATCAGTCCAACTCTGTTTTTTTCTTCTGGATTTAATTCCTTTGTTTTATTATTTTCTGTTTTTGTGTTTTGAAGAAAATAGAAAAGGAAAATAATATAAAACTTTTAGCAAAATATTTACAGTTTCAAAATAGACAATTTTATTTCACTAGTTTGAATATTTGAAAAAGATTTTTGAAACATCACATTTGAATTTAAAGTGTGTGATTTAAATTTGAATGCAACAATTTAATTAAATGAGGAGACAAATGAAATGATGCCATGATGGCATGATGATGCACAAAAGAAAAACAAACAATCTAATTGGGGAAATTTCTGTGGCATTACTTAAACAAGAATCAGAAACATAAGCATGCTCGACATGCGTCAAAAAAAGAACTCGTCGTTGTGCTCGCGTTGATACTCCTCACTTAATACCAACGCTTTGATTTCCCTGGCCTGCGATAAGTATGGAAAAGGTGGAACAGCAACAAAAGGCACATAAGGTGTGGAAGGCAATTAAAGCCGCAGAACTGCTTTCGCGGCAGGTTGTTTTGCCTCCTGGGTAACAAAGTCATCATCGTCGACATCAACGATTGAAGTAACAGCTGACTTTCCCTTGACTTCGATAACAGAAGGTTTGCCTGCCCCCCAATTTGACATTACCATGAAGGCGGGTCACAACCCTTTGTGCCTTTCTCTTGCCTTCAACAATAATTTCAGGTATGGGGGAGATTACTAAGGACGGTGTGACACAGTGACTCTCGAAGAGGGAAAAGTTATCCTCTTCCAAGTCAAGAGGTTCCCCTAACAAAACAAACACAGCAAAAAGACGGGAGGTCCACTTTATATATATAAGGGGTTCATAGATATGAGAATGAGAAGTTTGTGTACATAAAAAAAACAGAGTTAAAAATCCCTACCTGGGTCAACTCCTTAAACAACCTTTATGTCGATGTTAAAATAACTCGATGTCAGCTAGCTATATAACAAACTCATTCTGATATTCAAGACGTCTTTCTGTTCATACAGTATCAAGCCCTTGCCGTCATAAGATCGTAAATTTTGAAGCATGAAAAAGCCGCAATCATGCCTGCATAATAACAGGAAAAAAATGAAGAACATTATTTTGGTCAAACAAAAAGAAAATTCAAAAAGTAAGAAACTGAGTGTTAGATACTAACGCATTTGTTTGCCTTGGCGACCAGACGTATTTCAACTTGAAATGCTTAATAGATGCAGGCTCTAGTGAATTCCCTTTAGAGTCTCTTGCTTCCCTCCATAATTTCTTAATATTACGTGTCATCAAATGTATGACCCTCCAGCCATCTGGATCCATGTCACCGCGCCGGAACTCAATAAGCTCGAAACGTTGCTCTTTTAAATTAAGAGTCACAACACAGAAATGGCCAATGACATCCGTCACTGGAGGATCGGGTCCATCAAATATAGCAAACAAAATCTATAATAAAAAAACACAACAAAAAAAACCTAGTAAGAATCAAGATATTTGAAAAAAGCATAACAGACAAAGCACATATACAGAGAGGAGATTTCTCTTACAATACTCTTCTTGTCAACACGTTCATTGGAGTTTGGATTGAAAAATTTCCTCAATGGAGCACTTGTTAAATTTCCTTCAACCAAATGCCTCTAAAAAATAAAAAATAAAAACACACACACACACAAGAAAAAAATCAGATGATATGACACAAAAAAAAATAATTATATGGAGGAGGTTTATATAGTTATATGGAGGAGGTTCATATAGCTGAACTGGGAGATTCAGAAAAATAACACAAAAAAATAAGTGCACTTATAGAGCAGACATATGGTACGACAAGCTTCTCTGTGTGCTTAAACCTTTCACAAAGCAAAAAAATTCCAGCCAAAACAGTGAAGGAACAAAGATAACCCCCTAGGTGGAAAGCATTAGCAACTTGTCCAATTGTGCACATGCAATTATCTCTGTCAATGAGAACAGTATCCCTGGTCACACACAAAAAAGATACAGGGGTTTTAGAGGTATCTTTTAGAACTACCGAAAAAAGACAGTGCGTTCAACGCAAAAATCGGAAAAGCACAGAAAAGATATAAACCTATATGGGGTTAAAATACGTACCTTTTTGAGGTGTCCTTTCACAACTTACGAAGTCCATGGTACACTTCTTTTATTTTCTTCATGATTGGCATGGAAGATAAAGGAATTGGAGGAGTAGTTGAGCTTGCGGTTGGATCTATACAAAAGCAGAAGTTCACTCTTGATTTAAAAGGAGGTTAACATATGAGAATAAGGGGGTTTACATACTACATAAAAAGATTAGCAGAAAAAGGATTAGCAGGCTGATGGTTTCCTTACGTGATGGTTTTGAAGGTTCTTGTTCAGGAGCTGCTATATGATTAGCAGGCTGTGTTTTTTCAGGTACAGCTTTGTTATTCTCAACTATTTCAATTCCTGAAAGATTTGGAGGTTTTTCAACAGTAGCAGAATCAACAGAGGGGTTTTGAGGTTCTTCAACAGTAGCAGTATCAACAGTGGCAGAAAGATCCGCACACAGTTTTTACCCACGTACAGCATCTAGAACAGTTTCATGACCTGCTTCATCAGGCAAAACAACAATATCTACGCCTCCATCAGTAACAAGGGCTTTTGGCGACACAACAAATTGCTCGTTTGAAGCAAATGTGTTGAACGACACATAAAATTGCTTACTGGTTGTCCACATCGTCGTCATCAACGAGTGCCCGCACTGCAGCCACATCGAGAGACTGTGGTGTCTACTAGATACTGGGCTGCTTGCTGTCAGGTAAGGGATCTTCAATATCATCTTCTTTGTTGTAAGGTTCCGGTGTAGAAACAGGCGTAGGAGACTGTTTGTCTGCGGTACAAGCATTGCCATCAACAGGTGGTTCATCAACCTCAATCTCTTCATCAAACACTTCTTCAACTTCAGAAGCTAAAGCTTCAGCTAGCTTCGCTTCTCTCTGCGCAAAACAAAAACACACAAACAAACAGAGAGGTTCACAAAAGATACCTGTAACAGTTCACACAAAAAAAAACCTAAAAACACATGGGGGAAACACAAAAATGAACTGGGATATATTATAAATAAATAAATAAATAAATAAAAATGAAAAAGTACCTCAACATCTGTTAGCCCTGTGTATGACTGAAACAATGGATCTTCGATGACGTGGTCGGTGTGGGCATCAACGTCTTGTTCCAATATTTGTTGTTCAATGATGACAACATCTCTTTCATGCTCCGTGAGTAGAGCGTCCTGTTTCGCACGGAGATAAAAAAACATGCTATACTGGACGAAACAGCCGCCCTGAATCCATCGAGAAATCGGGTCTCCCTAAGGGTATGTTGTTCAACTGCTTCAACACTAGGATCGTGGCCATCAGGAAACAGACCGGACATGGAGCTCATACGATCTGCGGTTGTTGGAATCCTATTGGATAGATCCCCAACAATCTGAAGCAACTCAGTGATTTTATCAACAACAGCCACAGATACATGACCTTCATCTCCTAAAGGTGCCTCATCCTTCTTTTCGCACTTATCCGTTGCCTCATGCGAAGCAACATTATCAAACTGGGTGAGTTGCAACTGTTCAGGAGGTTGATCACTTGCAGATGAGCTAGCCGGCAAACAAGTGCGATTGTAAACAAGTTTCTCAACAGGCATCACATATGAATAAACAATCTAGTTGCTTCCCTTCCTTTGAAAAATAAAGAAAAACGTAAAAAAAAGATGAATAACACAAGAATGGGAGGTTCACATACAAATAGGATAGAGGTTCTATAACTTTAAAAACAATTTTAAAAAGATACCTAAAAATTAATTAAAAAGTACAGCACACAAAATATAGAAAACATATACTTGCAGCAGAACAAAATAACAGAAGTCCACATACAGATAGATAGAGGTTATCCTTTGTGCAAAAAAGAGGTTCAAGACAGAACTAACCGGGAGTTTACCAAACTTGTATTTGCTCAGCTCATGGCCGCTCGCTCTTATACAGGTCAAGAGTGAAGATATCTTTGAGAGCTTTCTCATGCAAGAAGTTCGCGCGGGGCGTCTTGATGTGCATTATAGAAAAATGGTGTGCGTAGCAACTGTCCAAATACATAACAGGTAGCACAACACCTCCACCCTCGGGGCCCGCCTGCGGGATACTCCTGTCCGGGTACTTGATAGCAGCTCTTTTGATCTCATCAACAACCAACTGACAGTAGTCCATACGAGCCATTTTTTTGTAAACCATGTATGCTAAATCAAAGAAAATCTTCACAGCCGAATCAACCTTATTAGGATCTTTTACTAGCTCTGCTAGAATCTTGCGTAAGTCCTTTACCAGTATGCCGGAGTTGCTACCAATACCAAGTTCCCTCTTGAGACTAGCAAGGGACTCATCATGACTAGTATCAGAAGGCCTGGACTCGTAGTATGAAGCATCATCATCCGAAGAATCATGAACATTGTTGGAGAGTGGAGTGTACGACGGGTCAGCAGCGCGTTTTCGCTTGGCAGATACCAAACTGGCATCTGGAGGTGAGGCATTGGACGCAGATGCACCAACGGCAACAGAGGAAACACGGGGGCTGCGCCGAGGAGAAGAAACAGCTGGGACCCTTAGCTTGCGCACAGGAACCCTTTGTTTCTTCAACAAGGGAGTCTCTCTGATATTACTGGGTGCTTCGCTTACATGTGCAATCTTCGCTCTGCCCGGATATTTCCTGTAATAAGCTACAACCTTCTCCTCATGCTCAGCAACCCTATTTGCATGTTCCCTTGCTTACTTCTCATGCGGTTCCTTGACATTGTGGGCTTGTGTGACTTCTTCAGTACCGTCGACACTCTGCGAGGGCGTATCCTGCCACTCAGGGTGCTCTCTCTTTCAGATGAGTCACGGGTGCTCTCATGTAACTGAACGGCAATTGACCACCTAGAGGGGGGGGGGGGGTGAATAGGTGGTGACCAATTTTTATGTGTTTTTCAGTTTTTAGGCAAGCGGAAAGTAAGTTGTCTAAATGTGCAACTAGGTGATACAAGTGAAAGACAACAAGGAAACTAAGCAAGAAAGGAATGCAGTAAAGGAGAGTGGAGCAAGACAACCATAGGAACTCGAAGACACCGATTTTATCTCGAGTTCCACCACAAAGGTGTACGTCTCGTTGGAGGTGTGTGAGCTACCACAAAGGTTTGCTCCACGCCACAAAGGCCTCACCCTATTCTCCTGTGAATTCGACCACAAAGGTGCGAATCCACTCTTCCACTAAGGACTCCTTTAAGGGCGGAGAAGATCCCGTACAAACACGTGAGGCACACACCCACAACTGAATTGGGGGCTCCCACAACGACCACAAGAGGTTAAATCCACAAAGGATCAAGAACACACAAAGATGAACCTAGCTATCCACAAAGGAAGCTAGATTCGTTACCCCTCAAGAAATAGAGGGGGGAATCAAATCGCTTCGGTGGAGTTGTAGATCGGTGGCTTCTTCCTCAGATCTCCAAGTATCAAAGGATTTGAGTGGCTAGATTGGGAGATCCGGAAGAAACGAGCTTCAGCACCAATGGAGGAGAGAGAAAATCTGGAAGCTCAGTCTGCTGGAGGTAGGTGGAGGGGTATTTATACCCCTGCCAAAATCTGCCCGTTGTACAGCCGCCAGCCCGGAAATCTCCGGTTTGAGGACCGGAGATCTCCGGACTCCGGAAATTTCTGGTAGGAATTCCGGTAGAACTTGACTCTGGATCAGTACTGATTTAGCTTCTTGACTTGGTCGAAAAATCTCTGGCGCTCGGAGATCTCCGGACAGGGCCCGGAAATCTCCGAGTGCTAAAAATCTCCGGGAGCATTTCCGGCTCAGCTTGAGCTGGAGTCAGTACGCAATTGAGTTCTGGACTTGGTTGAATTTCCTCTGCCACTCGGAGATCTCCGGACTGGGGCTCGGAAATCTCCGAGCGCCGGAAATCTCCGAGAGCATTTCCGGCTCAGCTTGAGTTGGAGTCAGTACGCATTCTGATTTGAGACTTAGCAAAAAACTTGATTGGCTCGGAGATCTCCGGTCTGGGGACCGGAAATCTCCAAACCCCGGAAATCTCCTGACTGAAATCCTGATGAAAGACCAAGTGAAGTAGAATTGAAACTTAGGCCAAGTAAGTGTTCCTCTTTATCAAACGACCTGTAAAAGAACCTGCAAGCTTCATCACAAACATTAGACTACCTTTTGTGTTGTCATTAGTCACCAAAATCTGGGAGTGCATAGAATGCACTTTCAATCTCCCCCTTTTTGGCGAATGATGACAACACGAAAGGAGAACGGATTTGCAAAATATAGACGGAGCTCCCCCTAAGTGAGTGCACTATTTTTAGGATGTTTTTGGAATACAAAGTGCACGTTCCTTAGGATCAACACTCCCCCTAGATTTTACAGAACACACAAATACACAATACATACAAGAAGCAACAAACTTAGACAATAGAGTTATTACAATAGAGAATTTAACGGTACTCATGTCTCACACACATGAAGAAAATAAGTAGTCACGAAAATAGGGAGCACTTAAAAAAACAAAACGAAAAGAAGGAAGTGCTCCCAACCCATGCAAATCCCGAGAGTCCTAAAGATACTTCTCCCCCTTTGGCATCAAGATACCAAAAAAGGAGGAGGTTCCACTAACGTCCCATGACTCAAGAGTCGGAATCCTGCTCGGCATCATCATCCTCGTCCTCCTCAGCATCATCATCATACTCGAGATCGCTGTCCTCTGGCACTGCATCATCCCAATCAAAAGTGAGTCCATCTACATTCCAATCCTTGAAAGGAATCACAGGCTTCAATGGGTGCTTCGGAGCAGGCATCTTCATATGAGCTATCATCTCTTCTTGGCGCTTCATAATGCGATAGTTCTGAGAGTAGATGGAGTAGTTCTCACTGTGAATGCAACAATTCATGTTCATGATTTTCTCAATAGCTCGAACTACCCATGGGCGACTCTTCTTGGCAGCTTTCTTGATGTTGGGATTGGAAGGAACCCGAGAAGGACCACCAAAAATCTCATCCTCGTTGATATCTTGCGTGGTGGCTTGTTGTTGAACAAGGTGAGCAGATTTCTGGATAAGCAGGGCTGCCTTGTGGGGCTGAGTACCAAAGGTTGCATCAAAATCATCTCCGTCTTGCTCGGAAAGCTTGTAGAGCCTCTTGATGAGTAACATCACATAGGGAGCATATGGAGGAACTTTTCTCTCAAAAACTGCTAGAGACATCTCCTGAAAAATGAAATCCATGACATCCACTTTGTAGACCTCCTGCTCAACCTCATACTCACCAAGATAGGCCGCATGAGACTTGGCCATCAAGTTGACTAGAGCCCCAGCAATATTGTCCGCATTACCTGCAATGGGAGCAATAGTCCAACGGAACATGCGAAGCAGAATATCATAAGTAGGGAGACCATTCTGAGAGCCAATCCTTCCTCCAGGCTGATAAAGATCAGACATGACATGCTTGTTGTAAGCAATGCCATGGACATGCATGCGGGCGCCAGCTGGAACAGACAAACCACTGAAGGGACAGCCAAGAATCCGAGCAAACTCTCGGAAAGAGGAAGTCAAGCGCTGTCTGCCAGTCATCCAGGTCATCCCAATATCCTCTGAGGAGTCAAACACCACAGTAGCATAGAACTGATGGATAAGAGATACGCTGTAGTTGCACTCAGTCCTCATCAAGTGCTCCAGACCCAGAAGTCCACATACCTTGACAGCACCACCAAAATAATCAACCTTCTTCATTAGTTTGTCAAAGTCAATCCACTTCATGGGGCAGATGGGCTTGTCAATTGAGAACTTCTGATAAACTTCCCTGTAGAGCCATGCCATCTCAGTGCAAAAGTACTTAGGATCATCAGACTCCACATTGTAGGATAGCTCACTTCGCCACTTGTGAAAACTGCCTTTGTTGAAGTCGTCAAGACGGAGTTAGGGCCTCTTCTTCTTGCTAGGCCCAGTGGGTTTCCTGAGTAGAGCTGCAGACTCAGCACGTGTGCTATCTTTACTCGAGGAACCACTGGGAGGGCGTGAATGAACTGGTTTGCCTTTTCCACGAGTAGAGATTTGCTTGAAACGGCCTCGAGGGTTGGAACCTGCAAACACACAACAAAGATAGGATGGAAAGCATATGGGGTAAGCACTCATGTCCGAGAAGGAAAATGGAACGTACTAGAGATTTCCGAGTCAGACTCGGAGATTTCCGGTCTGCACGAAATTTTGACAGATCTGAACAAAAACTATGAACGAAAAACAGATCTGTGCACGTGGAGTGTAGAGCATGCCAAGGGAAGCAATTCTACCAAAGGAAACAAGAAACAACCTCCTAAATCGGCTAGGTTAAACAAAAACTAGTTTCGTCCTAGATTTGAAAAACGAGGAGTTACCGAAAGACATCGCGAAAAGCGTGCGGATGAAAACGAAGCCCTCGAGGAGGAGAAGAAGATCCCCGAAGCACGCGAGAAACCCTCGAACGATCCACCCGCAGCAAGGAACGGAAGAATTGGAGATTTTCGGAGGAGAGAAAGGAATAGGGCACGGGGTGGATGAACTGGCCGAACCGGCCGGTCCACCCGTGCCCTTATATAGGCAGAAAAATTTGAACCGGATATCTCCGGAATGAGGCTCGGAGATCTCCGGGTGCCGGAGATTTCCGGGGCTATTTCCGGATTCGGACTTAGCCCTAGAAAACTTTCGCATGCTCGGAGATTTCCGGACATCGGACCGGAGATTTCCGGACCCCGGAGGTTTCCGGCTCTAATTCCGATTCAGCTTCGCCTGAGGTCAGTGCCGAAATTGAAAAGGACTTAGGTGCCGAAAAATCGCAGGGGCCGGAGATTTCCGAGTCTCAGCTCGGAAATTTCCGGGACTATTTCCGGTCAATAATCATCACAGGTCAGTGCTGATTTTTGAATGGACTTAGTCTCGAAATTCTCTGGTGGACCGGAGATTTCCGAGTAAGGCTCGGAGATTTCCGTTCAAACCCAAAAACTCTAGGAACAAGAAACAAAAAGGGACATGAGTGGGGAAAAGCATGTTTAAAGATAGTGAAAGGCTTAGGATAGACACTCAAACTGAAAAAGAAGACACACTCAAGTTGCAAGAATCATAAAGCACAAGAGAAGACCAACCAAGAGTGTGTTTTCCCAAAAAGAGCCGAAGACAATGCAAGTGAGAATCAAAAATAAAACCAAATAGAGTCCAAAGAAAAAGAGAGTTGGTAACCGAGGCCACCGTGTATGAGTTGTAGCATGGTACCGCGAAGATATATCTTGGGTCCATAACTACATCTCAACATTGAAGCTCACAAATTATATTTAATTTGAAGTTTTAGCAATGATATGTCACTATATGCATATTAGGGGGAGGAAGAGTCCAATGTATTAGGAAAACACTCCCCCTAAGTCCATGCGTACCTCTAGGTCTAATAAAGCCTTAAATGTTGGAGTGAGTGTACAGAGTTCAAGCCAAGGCCCGAGAATCTATGATATTGAGCTCATTCCTCAAGTAGCAAAAACGGGCTTCATCAAGGGGCTTCGTGAAGATATCCGCCAATTGATCCCTTGTACCAACATATAATAGATAAATATCTCCTCATGCCACGTGATCGCGGATGAAGAGATGACGAATCTCAATGTGCTTGGTCCTTGAATGTTGCACCAGATTGTATGCAATTTTGATGGCACTCTCATTATCACATAAAAGTGGCACTTTGTCCAAGAGGACACCGTAATCCTTTAAAGTTTGCCGCATCCAAAGAAGTTGAGTACATCCGCTTGCGGCGGCGACGTACTCGGCCTCCGCCGTGGATAATGAGATGCAATTTTGTTTCTTCGAGGACCAACTCACCAAAGATCTTCCAAGAAATTGAAACGTCCCGGATGTGGACTTCCTATCATCAATGTCGCCCGCCCAATCGGAGTCGGTGTATCCACAAAGAGACAAGGTGCCATCTTTGGGATACCACAACCCAAAGCAAGGGGTATGAACCAAATATCTGAAGATTCTCTTCACGGCCATCAAATGACTTTCTTTAGGCGCGGCTTGATAACGAGCACACACTCCAACGCTTAAAACGATATCGGGCCTAGACGCACACAAATAAAGAAGAGAACCAATCATAGAACGATACTCCTTTTGGTCTACCTCTTTACCGTCGGGGTTGAGTTGGAGGTGGCACTTGGTTTGCATAGGAGTAGTCACACCATTAAGTCTAAGCAATTTGAATTTCTTGATCATATCTTGAATGTACTTGGCTTGACATATGAAGGTCCCTTTCCTCAATTGCCTTATCTCAAAGCCAAGAAAGAACTTGAGTTCACCCATCATGGACATCTCGAACTTGTCGGTCATTAACTTGGAAAACTCATCATTGAACACACGGTTAGTAGAACCAAAGATAATGTCATCGACATATAGTTGATAAATGAAGAGTTCACCATTAACCTTTTTAGTGAAAAGAGTGGGGTCGATTACCCCAACCTCAAATCCACGGTCTACCAAGAACTCTCTCAAGTGCTCGTACCATGCACGGGGGGCTTGTTTAAGGCCATATAGAGCTTTGTCCAAGACATAGACGTGGTGAGGATGGTTGGGGTTTTCAAAACCCGGGGGTTGTTTAACATACACAAGTTCTTGAAGGGACCATTAAGAAAGGCGCTTTTTACGTCCATTTGCTGCAATTTGAAACCATGGTGAGAAGCATAAGCGATGAGAATGCGTATCGATTCGAGTCTTGCAAGCGGTGCAAAAGTTTCTCCAAAATCGATGCCTTCGACTTGAGAAAATCCTTGGGCCACCAACCGTGCCTTGTTCCTTACAACGATACCATGTTCATCTTGCTTGTTCTTGAAGATCCACTTAGTGCAAATAACGTTGCGGCAATCTTTAGGCTTCTCAACTAGGCGCCACACTTTGTTGCGCTCAAAGTTGTTAAGTTCTTCATGCATAGCGCCTAGCCAATCGGGATCTTCAAGAGCATCGAAAACTTTCTTGGGCTCGACCATGGAAATATGTGCTTGATGCTCACTAAAATGAGCTAATTGACTTCGTGTGGAGACCTTTGCTCGTATATCACCAATGACCTTGTCGAGAGATAATGCCCTAAGTTCCAAAGACTTAGCAAAGCGAGCTTGACGACGAGTTTCAATTGCCGCCCTTGTTGTGGGGACAATTTCTTGACCATCTTGATCCTTTGGATCCTCGTCTTGACCTTCTAGAGGGCCTTGATCATCATGAGAAGTCTCTTAGTGTAGTGGAGAAGGATGATCTTGCCCTAGAGTAGAACTTGGAGAAGTGGAGTTGTCTTCAATAATCTTGGTGGAGGAGACATGATCTTTTTGTTGATGAAGTTCTTGTTGATGATCCTCATGAGTTTCATCTTGAGAAGAAATAGTATGCTCTTGTTGAGGAGGATCTTGAGATTGTTCTTGAGGGGATTCATCATTTGCTATGGGTGAGTCACCTTGTGGTTCTTGTGATGGTGAGGTCTCCTTGATGGGAGAACTTGCGTCTTCTTGAACAACTTCTTGATGGACTTCAATGGGGCGAAGAAAGCCCATCCCCCATCTTCTTAATGGCATCAAAAGGTTGTTCATCACCTACATCACAAACACCAACTTGCTCCACTTGGGAGCCATTATTTTCATCGAATTCCACACTACAAGACTCTATGATAATCCGGGAGGATTTATAAAAGACTCTATAAGTGTGGGACTCACTACCATATCCAACAAAAATTCCCTCAATAGATTTAGAGTGGAACTTACCCAGCCGGACACCCTTGACGAGATAATATCACTTACATCCAAACACTCGGAAGTAGCCAATGTTGGGTTTATTGCCGGTAAGGATCTCATATGGAGTCTTCTTCAAGCCCTTGCGGAAGTAGAGGCGATTTGATGAGTGACAAGCGGTGGAAATAGCCTCCGCCCAAAAGTTGATGGGAGACTTGAACTCCGCCAACATAGATCTCGCCATATCAATGAGAGTCCGGTTCTTTCTTTCGGCAACGCCATTTTGTTGAGCAGTGTAAGCAGCGGAATATTGATGATGAATGCCTTCTTCACTAAGAAAGTCGTTAAGAGTGTAATTCTTGAATTCCGACCCATTGTCACTTCGAACAACCAATATGGGAAGGTCATGTTGGCGTTGAACTTCCTTTGAGAAGTCGATGAAGACTTGTTGAGTTTCATCCTTGGTCTTGAAGAAATAGACCCATGTATACCTTGAGTAGTCATCAACAATCACGAGACAATATTTCTTGCCACCAAGACTTATCTCCGGAATTGGTCCAAATAGATCAACATGAAGGAGCTCCAAAATCCGGGACGAAGATATGATGGTCTTGCTAGGATGAGGAATATCATGCATCTTGCCTTCCACACAAGCTCTACAAATTCGATCCCTTGAAAAGAAAACATGATCTTTTAGTCCAAGGATGTGGCCACCCTTGTGGAGACTTTGCAAAGTACGCATGTTTACGTGGGCTAGTCGGCGATGCCAAAGCCAACCCATGTCGGCTTTTCCGAAGAGACACATGGCTTGAGAAGTGGTGGCTCCGGAGAAGTCCACCACATAGAGCTCATGCTCCACGTATCCCACGAAAGCCACTCTTAGCGACTTACTCCACAAGAGGACCACAATGTCCTTATCAAATAAGGGAGAGATCCCCATCTTTGTTAAGGCACGAACCGATAACAAATTATAGCTAAGAGATTCAACAAGCATAACATTGGCTAGAGTAATGTCGGGGGCAACTACCACTTTGCCAAGCCCGGTTACCTTAGACCTTGATAAGTCACCAAACGCCACGGTTACTTGATCTTCATTAGATTTCAACTCCGTGACGAGTTCTTTGCTCCCGGTCATATGACTTGTACATCCACTATTAATTATCCATTTTGAACCACCGGGGGCAAGATCCTACAAGAGATCACTTCTTGCATTTAGCAACCAATTGCTTCACAATGGGCGCTTTATGGTTAGCGACAAGAGACTTAGGAACCCAAATAGCATATGAAATAAAGCCATAGTAGGGTCCAATGTAACGAGCACAAACATTCCCATAATAATCGACATATAAAGCATAGTTAGGGTTGTTGTCCCCGGCGTGATCTTTACGAGTAAGCTTGCCCCTTGTGACATTCCTACTCGCAAGACCTTCCTTAGATTGAATGGAGTCGGCCTTCTTGGCTTGGATGGGGTTGACGCTCTTGGGAATACCCTTCTTGGCATTCATCTTCATGGGAGGCACATATCCAAGACCTTCCTTTCCTTGTCGAGTGTGAGGCTCCACGATGGGAGTCTCAACAACTTGCTTACCTTTGAGAAGGATGATCTTGGATGTGGAGGCCTTAGTCATCTCACTCAACCTAGCATTCTCCTTCACAAGATTAGCATTATCACACGAACACTTAGAGGTAGAGATGCTAAGAGAATCAAGGTTAGTTAGCCGAGTTTGGAGTTGAGCATACGACTCCTTTAGAAGAGCATGTTCACTCTCCAAAGCCTTGTGAGCTATGACGAGCTTCTCCATGTCCTCAATGAGTCTAACATGCCCAACCGCAAATTCGGCTTTATCTTGTTGAGCCACCTTGAATTTAGGAAAGTACGTATCACGATCCTTAATGAGCTTAGCATGTGAGGAATTATGAGTTTCCTCAATAGTTTCAAGTTGCTCCTCAAGACGAGCATGAGACTCTTCAACCTTTTCAAGAGAGGATTTCAAGTAAGATAGAGAAATAACGTCTTCTCTTTCTATCTTACCCTTCTCTTCATTGAGATGCTCTAGCTCACCAATCTGAGCCATGAGGGCACCAACATGTTTTTTGCTATCACCTTGCAAGTTAGTGATAAAAGAGTCGAATTCCACAAGCTCTTGCTAGATTTGAAGGCTAGAGGCATCATCAAGTTCATTCATTTCATTCATGATAGAGGAAGAGGATGAACGTACCTCCGATGCCTTTGCCATAAGACACCTTGAGCTCTTGGTGATGGAGTTCTCATTTGGCGATGTGAATAGTGATGATGAAGAGCTTGTCGTAGTTGAAGGAGTTCTTGTTGTTGATGGAGAAACGGTAGTTGTTGATGTGGTGGCAAGAGCCGCCACTTCATTTGGCGTTTCTTCCTCCGATTCTTCATAATCGGTAGGATACTCCTCTTGAGTCAACAACACGATGCGAGGCTTCTTGTTAAAAGGCCTCTTCTTTACATAGGCCTTCTTGGGAGGCATCTTGGTTTTGTCCTTGAGCACTAGACGTCCACCATGCTCTTCTGTTTTCTCATAAGGGCACTCGGCAACGAAATGGAACTTGTCTTGACAATTGTAACATGTCCTTGACTTGGAGGGTGAGACCCTATCGGCTTGAGGTGCACTCTTGTCAAAACGCATCTTGCCTCTTGAGGGGTTGTTCCAAAATGTGCGAGCCGCAAGAGCGAGATGATCATTGTAAGAAATCTTGAGTGCTTCCTCGGACATGGCGGCAAAGCTTCCAAGATCATCATCATCGTTATCTTCCTCAACGGTAGCCTTCAAGGCAAGGTTGGTTGTGCCTCTTTGCATTCCAAGAGCCCTTGCCCTTGCGTCTTGAGCATTCTTAGTGGCTACCTTATAAGCGGCCATCTCTTGCATAACCTCATTAGACGTCATGAGATGGTAGTTGTGTCTTCCTTGAAGACTCTTGACATCGGTTGGATCACATGCCATCATAGAACTAACATACTTCCTCTTGATCCAAGCATCATCAATATGAGAGGCACCAACTTCCCGAAAGCTTGTGGCTATTGTCACCAATCTTCTATACATCATCTCATGATCTTCACCATCAAGCTTGAAGAAGCCTTCGGCTTCATTGCTCAAGGAGTCATAGCGGTTCCTCCTCATGCTATCATTTCCAACGAACAACTCGGATAGAGCATCCCATGTATCCTTGGCGGTGGTGAGGTGTTGGATGAGAGACATGTCCTTGTTCCCAACCGCTTTTTGGATCATGTAGAGAGCGGTGGCATCAAGTTGAGCCTCCACCACTTCTCTTCTTGTTAAGTTGATCGGATCATGCGGCTTGTATCCAACTTGAATGATGCGCCACAACTCGATTGAAGAGCTGCACACATGAGACTTCATCACATATTGCCATTGAGAGAATGTATAATCTTTAAGCAATGAGGGATCACCCCTATGAGAAATTTGCGGATGAGGAATAATGGGATCGGGGGTATGGTATTGGGATGGGGGAGGAGTGGCGTTGTAGCCTTTAGGCACTTCATCTTGGGAAGATGAAGTGTTTTGATGGTTTGTGGAACTAGTAGCATCACCCTTCCCATCCAAAGGCAATTGCTTTCCCTTCAACAATTCCGGGTCCACATCTTGAGTAATGCCCGGAAGCACCGGAGACTTTGAGGGCAAAGCAAGAGAGGTTTCCTTAGATGTCTTGAGAGACTCAAGCATATCATGAAACTTCTTGAACTCGGTTTGTATGGACGATGTCAACTTTGTTTCCAAAGAGTTGATATCGGCCATAGTGGCACCTTTCTCTTGCATTGCCGCCAAAGTCGCGGCGTCCGCTTCGGAACCCTCTTTCGGGTCAACTTGCATTGTCCAAGGTTGGTCTCAAGCGGTGAAGCTTTTAAGAGACAATCGGGATCTGATGCCAATTGAACGGCAGTTGACCACCTAGAGGGGGGGTGAATAGGTGGTGACCAATTTTTATGTGTTTTTCAGTTTTTAGGCAAGCGGAAAGTAAGTTGTCTAAATGTGCAACTAGGTGATACAAGTGAAAGACAACAAGGAAACTAAGCAAGAAAGGAATGCACTAAAGGAGAGTGGAGCAAGACAACCATAGGAACTCGAAGACACCGATTTTATCCCGAGTTCCACCACAAAGGTGTACGTCTCGTTGGAGGGGTGTGAGCTACCACAAAGGTTTGCTCAACGCCACAAAGGCCTCACCCTATTCTCCTGTGAATTCGACCACAAAGGTGTGAATCCACTCTTCCACTAAGGACTCCTTTATGGGCGGAGAAGATCCCGTACAAACACGTGAGGCACACACCCACAACTGAATTAGGGGCTCCCACAACGACCACAACAGGTCAAATCCACAAAGGATCAAGAACACACAAAGATGAACCTATCTATCCACAAAGGAACCCTAGATTCGTTGCCCCTCAAGAAATAGAGGGGGGAAATCAAATCGCTTTGGTGGAGTTGTAGATCGGTGGCTTCTTCCTCAGATCCCCAAGTATCAAAGGATTTGAGTGGCTAGATTGGGAGATCCGGAAGAAACGAGCTTCAGCACCAATGGAGAAGAGAGAAAATTTGGAAGCTCAGTCTGCTGGAGGTAGGTGGAGGGGTATTTACACCCCTCCCATAATCTGCCCATTGTACAGCCGCCAACCCGGAAATCTCCGGGTTGAGGACCGGAGATCTCCGGACTCCGGAAATTTCCGGTAGGAATTACGATAGAACTTGACTCTGGATCAGTACTGATTTAGCTTCTTGACTTGGTCGAAAAATCTCTGGCGCTCGGAGATCTCCGGACAGGGCCCGGAATCTCCGAGTGCCGGAAATCTCCGGGAGCATTTCCGGCTCAGCTTGAGCTGGAGTCAGTACGCAATTGAGTTCTGGACTTGGTTGAATTTCCTCTGCCACTCGGAGATCTCCGGACTGGGGCTCGGAAATCTCCGAGCGCCGGAAATCTCCGAGAGCATTTCCGGCTCAGCTTGAGTTGGAGTCAGTACGCATTTTGATTTGAGACTTAGCGAAAAACTTGATTGGCTCGGAGATCTCCGGTATAGGGACCGGAAATCTCCGAACCCCGGAAATCTCCTGACTGAAAGCCTGATGAAAGACCAAGTGAAGTAGAATTGAAACTTAGGCCAAGTAAGTGTTCCTCTTTATCAAACGACCTGTAAAAGAACCTACAAGCTTCATCACAAACATTAGAATACCTTTTGTGTTGTAATTAGTCACCAAAATCTGGAAGTGCATAGAATGCACTTTCAGTAACGGTGTGCCATAAAAACAGGGCCTGCTATACTTTCACCACGCGCAACATTGCTGCACCCTCCCCCATCTATTTGATCCGCACAAGGTGTACGGTAAAAAAGCGGAACAGACCCACCATCGAGCTCGACAGATCCATCAATAGGTGTAATCGTGCTGTCGCCACCACCAGATCGGGTGGGCATGGGTGTACAGTCAAACAATGGAGCGTCTGTTTGCTCATCAGACCTCACACCATCAGCAATACTCTTGTTCCTCGAGTCAGGAACGGTTGTCATTGGATTCTTGTCGAACACAAGGAGATCTGGTTGTGAACCTCCTGCAGGGTACTCAATGTTTAGCTGGTCCAATGATGCCATGATGCTCTCATCAACTACAGAAAAAACAACTATTAAAACAAAACTAAAAAATAAACACTTCTTTCTGTTTATAACATAAAACACATTAAAACATACAAACACAGAGAGGTTCACATGATATATACAGAGAAGTTCATCACCCCGTATGTGACAGTACAAACTAAAGTTGTTGATGCATGATCATAAGGTTTACAGTGATTTAATAACATCCATCTATCAGGGAATACAATTCATACACACCAACATGTAGAAAATAACATCACCAACAACAAAACATTATAGAAAAGGTTAGGGGAAAGGGATAACCATCATTTGTAGTCGGGGAAGGGATCTCCATTGCTTAACCCCTATACCAGAAAAGCAGCAGCCGCAAAAATCCGAAGAGGATCCCCAAAATCCAGGCAGAACTGCACTCTATGCCGTAGTTGGGTTAAAAGTGGGGGCGCGAGCGACGGTGCGAAAAAGGAGAAAAGCAGCAACAAGAAAAGAGGTGGGAGAGGAGCGCCTCTCGGCCGTGAATCCGAGCAACCGTCGGAGAAAATGGTGGACCAGAGCTACCTCCAAATCGGAACCCTAGATAGCGGAAACGTATGAAGGGAGACGGCGCGCGGGGAAGGAGAAGCTTCTCCTACGCCATGGCCACACCGGATTGGAGGGAGGGAGCGGGGAGCAACACCGGAACCGCACTGGAGAGGGGGAAGAGAACAAGCGAGGTTGTGCAGCGAGAGAGGAGCGTCATGAGTTGTCTCGAGGAAGTCGATGGGGGGGGGGGGGGGGTATGGCGAGTGGGAGAGAGAAAGAGTGGATCGTGGGCTACAAAACAGTTGGCGGATTCCCGGCCTGGACAGCGGTTTGTCTTGACCAGACAACGATTAAATGAAAAATAAATGCGGTCCAATAAGAAAAAAAGAAAAAACTGCGGGGAAGTTCACATCCTATTGGATAAAAAGTTCACAAAAGGGGGAAAAAGGAAATAATGTAAAGGATTTAAGAAAAATAATTTTGATAAAATCATATACAGTTTCGCTTATACAAAATCCATAGGTTCACAACTATGATTGGACCACAAACTGTATATGATTTTATCAATCAATCCGCGTTACAAAATCCAGAGGTTCACAATTAAACACATAGCGATTCGCTTATACACAAAGGGTATCGTCTATAAAAATATACAGTAGGTTATATTTAATTTTAAATAAATATGGGGGTTGATTACAGAATGTAGAAACACACAGAGTTACAGCTTAAAACTAACTAAAAAAATTCATATGTTCACAACTAAACAGACATAGATTCGCTTATAAACAAAAGGAGGTCCACCCATACGGTCCTTCGGTATGTGTGCTAGTGCATTTGCGGTGTAAATGTGCTTGAATTCGTCTATGTGATACCAAAATCTAAAAATAGATGTAATGAAATGAACAACGTGATTATATACTCACTAATTGGCTTCCGCTTCACCAAAAAACACCATACACCGATCAAATTTCAAAAATCATCGTTGTTTTGAGCTCGAAGAAGCCGTGACAAGAACTATCAAAACTAGATGATACCCCGCGCGTTGCTGCGGGATATAATTTTAAAATTGTTACTTTATATCAGAAACTAACCATACCAAATAATCATATATTATTATCATTGCTATTATTAAAACAAAATAATTATTTCATTGCTAGAGAAAAAATCACGAATTCTCTTGAAGAAAATAAATAAGATACATCACTATAATGGGTAGAACCTAGGTTAGCATCTATGGAACTCCATACATTCCACCTATGAATCAAAGTTAGCATACATTTATAGGAAATGAGATAAAGATAGGAATGTAACGCCAAATGAAAACCCATACACTTTCAGTCGTAGGGTATTAACTAAAGATATATGTTTAGAGGCGACGGAGCCTTCCCAGGCGTTTGCCGGTTCAATTTCGTAGAAAATTCCGGGAAATTAACCCGCAGTCCATACATCACCGGATCCTTTCTCATCCCGTGGGTCAGAGGGTCTTACGCGCAATTTCCATAAAATCCAGGGGCCTACTTGGAAAACACGTATTATCTCTCCACACGCGGACGCTCTGCGGGAGAGAGAGAGAGAGCTCAGAGCGTCCCTAGCGATGGCGGCGGAGCATCTGGCGGAGCAGGCGACGGGGAACGACGGGGAATCTTCATAAAGGTGTGCAGATTTACCTAGAGAACTATGTAGAGAGAATACAAAAGAGTATATATAAAATCATTACAGAATGTTACATGGGTCATCCATTTCTTCTGACAACGATTGTTGAGGCGAAACACATCCAACTTCCTGCAAGAAGTTTTTAAATTATTGATATGGATTGAGGATTAGTGGAATATTATAAGAACTATTTCGTAGCAAAATAATATGCAGGAGTCATACACAAATAGCCACCGTAATTGAAGATGCATGGAGCATGAAACCAATTAATATCAATGACGGCAAATTAAGGAACCAAAGAATGGGATGAACACAACGGATAGAACATGTAGTCACCTTCATGCACATACTCCACCTAAAACCAAGAACGGGTATGCTTAGAAAAATCCAAACGTAATAGAGGAAATTACACAGCGGTAAGGATGATTATCAGAAGCTAGAAGGTACCTACTTACGACATTGTGTTAGCGAGGGCGTTGAGATCTCCAAGGAACTTCCCGATGTGGACGCAATCTCAGTGGTGTTTACAGGTCTGCTGCTATCGCACGTTCACCAACAACCAGCAATATATTGAGCCGAAATCTCTGCAGAAGAAGCCATAGCTGAAGAAAATTAAGACCTGGAACTTGCAGCAAATTGAGTTTTGGGGTGTTGCTTGCGGTCAGCACAGGCTAACAACTCTATTGCGCACAGGTAATCCAGTTGTTGTCATCAGGTTGCTGTAGCCGCTCTACTCATGGTCGTCATGAACTCATCGCCTGCGATGTTGGAAGGGAATAAGACACGGGAAAGACAGGATGGCGAGGCTCACCTTAATTGGAGGATGAATGTGAAGAAAGTAGGTTGAGGTGGGGCAGGAACAACTATTTAAAGTAAAAAGAGATATGCATGAACTTATGGTATGCCCTATGCGCCGGCAGTTTTCATATGGGGAGAGGAAGAGATTGCGTATTGTAGAGAAGTGGAAAAGACGAAGGGTTAATGGTGGCAAGAGTCCTGGCAAGAGTAACGGTATTGCCTGGATGGTGAAAAAACTGAAGGTAAAGTATTAAGGAAGAAAGAAGGAGAAATTTAAGAGCATCTCCGGGAGCTCAATGTGAATAAATGCAAGGGAAGTTGAAGGGGAGATGTCCGGCTGTGTGGTCTTTAATTGCTGCCTCAAAAGAAAATATCGTCTGAATGTTGTTGCAGTGACGTGGTGAGGTGATGTGGCAAATTTTCAGGACGTGTCAAGCTAGGATCGCTCAGGATGTTTGATGATGTGGATAGGCTACATGTTGAGAGAATTCCTTGTAGTGGGTCTTTGCTATTTAGATATAGAAGATTAAACTCCGTACATCGTGAATTGCGACATAAACTCTATGAAACATATTCGCCTGGTCATTATCTACAAATCCGTACCTTACTCGATCGATTAGGATCAGTATTTGGGGAAAAATCTATGATATACGGGCCGCACAGAATACACGTTGGAAAACGGAAACATGGATTCAAAAATCAAGATACCTCATCCAACTTCCTTGCAACACGTGAGTGAACTTCATCACGTAGATATCTGAACTTCCTGGCGGAATAATAAAATTCTCAGAAACTTCTTCATATGTGAGTCTGAACTTCTCGGTATTCATCCATCTGAACTTAAAAAAAATTGCCCCTGAACTTCGGCACTTCCGTGAGTGAACTTCGTGACGGAACACTGTGTTCGCGGACTTTTCTGTTTCAGTACAGTATTTTGGTCGATGTTTGTAAACCGTTTGTCAAAAAGATGCAAATGATACGCCGTTGGAAAGCTATGGAAAAAGCGCATCTTGGCTATCTCATGTCAGTTTTCGTAATTCCTTACAGATTAAGAGCAGTTTCAAAAATCAAATGTTGTTTTCTTGGACTTTTCTGCTTCAGTACAGTATTTTGGACGCTCTTTTCAAACTGTTTGTCAAATTGATGCAAATGAAACGCTGTTGGAAAGATGGAAAAAGCGCATCTTTACTATGTCAGGTCAATTTTCGTTATTCTTCATTTATTAAGAGCAGTTTGTATGATAAAAAATTCTGTTTTAGAAACCGGGTCCTAAAACAGAACCTTTCTGAATTTCCTGCACAAAGTTAGCGAACTTCTTGTCATGGGTGTTTGAACTTCTTTGACGGACTACTGAAATTTTTGGAAAGTTCTCCTATATGCGTGTCTAAACTTCCCAAACATCCATCTATATGAACTATTTTTTATTGTGTTTCTGAACTTTGGTGCTTGTGTAAGTTAACTTCTGGACGAAGTCCAAAAATTTCTGTTTTTTAGAACATTTTATGTTTTATGTTACTGAACTACTTTAAATGTGTCTTTGAACTTCAATTATGTGTTGGTGAACTTCAAGGAACTTTATGAATCTCCCACTAAATCGTCGTCATTTTTATAAATGTTTTTCTTAGTGGACCATATTGTTTTCTGAACTTTTCCAACAAAGTAAGTGAATTTCCTCCCGTATGCGTTTGAACTTCTTGACGTACTACCAAAATTCCCAAAATTTTAGGCCGCACGAGTGTCCAGTTTTCTCGCGTATATGGCTATCTGAACTTTTTAAATTCGTGCCTCTGAACTTCGGTGATTGTGGAAATGAGTTTCCGTACACAGTTTATAAATTCCTGCTTTTACACATGACCGTTACATAAATGTCATGTGAACTTTCTGATGACTCCAAGTGAACTTCACCTGATTTAGAAAAAAATATGTAGTACACCAATAATTCCATCGGACATTTTGATTATAAAACAATTTTTTTACTGCGTGGCCATCCGGTCAAGAAAATGCACTGCCGATCCAGGATTAGTTAACTGCATTTTTTTTCTTAATGAACTTCCTCTGATTAGTAACTGAACTTTTTTTGGCAGAAAAATGAACTTCACTCAAGAAGGAAAATAAATCAAACACCTTACAGCAGCACGACCTATGTTGCAGGGATACGGCCGGAAGGTGCCGTATCAGTGCAAAACACTGCACGGGGATACGCAGGGATACGCACGGGATACACGTATCACACCGTATCACCTTTTTCCGAATTAAAATAAATAGAAAAAATAGAAAACGTCTGGGATACGCAGGGGATACAGTACAGATACGTACATGCCATTGTTTCGATCGATCTAGGTCCCATCAGCAAACCTAATTACTGGACTATAAATATAATTCCTGACATCCTGCCGCCGTCACCAAGATCTTGAGAACTCTGAACGCATCTAGAAGTCTAGAAGCTCTGTTCGTCGCTGTCGCCGCCGGCAGCACCTCGCCGGCCGCCGCTCGTCTCCATTCTTCAACCTTTAGGTATTCTTCCCAATTCCCATTCGTTTATCTTTAGTAGTGAGTTTTAGTCTAGAAGAATACAGATGGATATCTGTATCTGCTAGACTTGCTAGAAAGATTAAATCTATCGCACTCATCTGGAATAATCTTCGATCAATACTAGGCGTCACCGCGCCAGTACTATTAGGATTTAGGGGAAGGGAACTTATTTATTTATTATTGTCAATTTAGGGAATGGCGGCTAATCCTAAATGCCCACTATGGATTCATGTTACAAGATACAACACCGGTAGTATTGATTCTGGTGGGGAAGGCAATTCAAAATTTAAATGCCACTTCTGTGATGGAGATTTCCCAGGGAGTTTTTCAAGATTAAGAGCATATCTGTTGAAAATTGCTGGTTCTGGTGTGAAGATATGTAACAAGATTGCTCATCCTGACCTTGAGCAACTCCCCAAGGAAGATCGTGAAGCTACTCAAGCTTGATGCCTCGACATTCAGTTTAACCCCATTTATTTTTATTCCATGTTAGTTTTATTTGATCTGTATGCACTACCAAACTATGTCGTGTGTTGTTTATGTGAACTTCTAGACTATTTTGTATGCATTTATACATATACTCCCCATATCCCCGTAAGTCCATTTTCAGAAAATGCCGTTTTTCCGTATCGCCATATCCGTATCCCCGTACCCGTATCCCCGCCTCCATGCTCCATGGCGGTAGTTGCCAGACACGATATTGGAGGCACCACACGCCAGCTCGGGGCAGTCCGGACTAGTGTTGGGTCTGGGTTAGTACACGCGCGTAGCAGCCTTCTCTCCGGAGGTCGCCGGCCGATCGGAGGTCCGCGCGGGGATGTTCAGAGCTGCGCCCCGTCAGTGTCCATTCAAGCAGGGAGGATATGAGGTACGACTGCGCCCGTCAGATTCAGACTGCGCGGGGAGGATAGGAGGTTCAGGCTGCGCGTGGGGAGTACACACAAGCGGGGGAGCACGACAGGCGAGCGTCTAGATCGGCGAGCTGTTGACTCCGGCGAGCGAGCCAGCGCTCGGGGACAGGGACAATAATCTTGCCCGGGCCGGGCACGCCGTGCTAGGAGGTTCTCCGGGGGACGCCGGAGGGTAGCACGACCATGGCGGCGCGCGCTGCAGCAGGGAACTCCGGCTGTGGCGTCTCCGCAGCAAGCAAAGATGACCACGCTTGGGAGGTCCAGACCGTTCCCAATCGTAGGAGCTCGATGGAAGAGCGAGTCGCCGCTGTTAGCTGCCAAGGATGCCGGTGACTTTAGTCCCACCTTGTTAGTTGGAGGAGGCTACCCAGATTGTTTCATCCTCCTTTTAGTTCGGTTTTTTGGGATGAAGTGGATTTTCTTATTATAATTGGGATATGTGTGTGGCCGTGGGCCAGAAAACGTCCAAACACGATACGGGTGTGTGGAGCTGGGCTCGGGACGCTGACAGCCGCGGGATGGAAGGAGCGGGTCCAACGCTTGGATTCATCTGCAGCCTCGTCCGCGCGCCAGGGAGGAGCAGGGCCGCCACGCGCCATGGAGGTGGACGTCCTCCACACCAGAGCAAGGAAATCCGGGCGGTGCTCCCGCTAAAACAGGGTGCCCCACGGCGGCGCTCCATCAGGAGAGCAAGTAGGCCGGAGGGGCAGCGCGGGACTGGGCCAGGGCGGCGGCGTCGCGGGGCCAAGGCGTCCTGGGCGGCGGGATTCAGGGGGGCGCACGGCGTAGGGATTCGGGCGGCGGCGGGGAGGCGGATGCGCGCGACGGCGGGGAGACGGGTGGGTGCGCCGGCGGGAGGACGGAGGTGGAAGAAGGGTCGAGTGGGAGGAGACGTGGGGGATCGGCTTGGGAACGGAAGAAGGTTGGGCGCGGTGGGTAGTTGGGCTATTGGGGTGTGCGGTTCAGTTCGGTTCGGTCCGCCCGATTAAATAAAGTTATGTTCCTGAATAACTATTTAGGAACTCTTAAGAGTTGGTTTCTGAATACCGGGTGTAACTATACTACACCGGGTATAACTACATCCACGTGTGTTTTATACATGTATGGAGTATCTATCATTTCTGGAGGTATGTAACATGTAGTATGGAGTATATAATGTTATTTCAGTGTTATAGATACTTATTTTTTGGTAGTATATAAAAATTTCTACATACTTCTCTTTTATATGGACATATGAAGATATTTCGACTATATAGTGTAAAATATTAGGACCGTTGTAATTTTTTCATGAAAACTTGTTTTGTTGTATCTTAAATATACTATATGAACATACTTAAACCGATAAAGTATGACAAATACTTCCGTAAGGTGATATATGAGACATGGGTGAAGTTACACCCGGGAGTAGAAAACATTTAACCACACCCACGTGTGTTAGCATCTATCATACCGGGAGGTATGTAACATGTAGTATATAATATATAATGTTATTTTTATACTATAGATACTTATTTTTTAGTAGTATGTAAAAAAATCTTACATACTCTCTTTTATAAGCACATATGACAGTTTTGAGTATATAGTGTAAAATATTAGAACCGTTGTAATTTTTTCATGAAACTTGTTTTGTAATATCTTAGATATAGTATATGAACATACTCAAACCAAGTATGATAAATACTTACATAAAATGATATAGTTACACCCGGGTGTAGTATGAATATGTCATATATATATATATATATATTTATCGGTTTGAATTGCAAATGGCCTAATATTTTACACTATATACTCGAAATATCGTCATATATGGATATAAAAGAGAAGTATGTAGAAGTTTTCTACATACTACTAAAAAAAGTATCTATAGTACTGAAATAACATTATATACTCCATACTACATGATACATACCTCATGTTATGATAGATACTCCATACATTGTGTGAAACACACGTGGGGTAGTTACCTTCGAGGGTAGTATGAATATGTCATATATATATATATAGGTTAAATGCTTTCTACTCCCGGGTGTAACTACACCCATGTCTCGTATACCACCTTACGGAAGTATTTGTCATACTTTATTGGTTTGAGTATGTTCATATACTATATCTAAGATACCCTAAAATAAGTTTCATCAAAAAATTGCAATTGTCCTAATATTTTACACTATATACTCAAAAACCGTCATATATGCATATATATGCATATAAAAGAGAAGTATGTAGAATTATTTTACATACTGCCTAAAAAGAAGTATCTTTAGTACTAAAATAACATTATATACTCCATACTACATGTTACATACCTCCCGGTACGATAGATACTCCATACTCGCGTGAAACACACATGGGTGTAGTTACACCCGGGTGTAGTATGAATATGTCCTATATATATATATATATATAGGGTAGCGCTATTTGACTCACTGGGAGTAGAATAGTTATTCTACACCCACCCCATATCTTTTAAAACGTAAAGAATTTTTACGTCACGTAAATTTTGCCGTACTTCATAAATTCATATGAACGTAAGGAAATATTACCATGGCGTAAAAATTTATTTATGTGGCATATAAAAAATATTACGTAAAATACGCATTTTTACCTATTTTTACATTGTTATGACTTATATATTGCATTTCTTATGTAGATTGTTTAGTTATGGGGCAAAATAAATGTAAATATTTGGATCATAAACATATTTTTTTATATAAAAAACAATGTAAAAACTTTCGGGTGTAAAATAATTTATCCTACACCTGGGTGCAGAATAGTGTTTCCATATATATATATATATATATATATATATATATATATATAGGGAAACCCTATTCTGCACCCAAGTGCAGAATAAATTATTTTACACCCGAGATTTTTTACATTGGTTTTATGAAAGAAAATATGTTTATGATCAAAATAATTACATTTATTTTGCCCCATAACTCAAAAAATATACATAAGAAATGCTATATATAAGTCATAATAGTGTAAAAATAGGTAAAATTACGTATTTTACGTAATATTTTTTATATGCCACATAAATAAAGTTTTACGTGATGTTAATATTTTCTTATATTGCTATTACCTTACGAAGTATGGCAAACTTTACGTGACGTAAAAATTCTTTACGGTTCATAAGATACAGGGTGGGTGTAGAATAATTATTCTACTCTCAGGGAGTCAAATAGTGCTACCTTAGGGGAACCCTATTCTGCACCCAGGTGATAAATTATTTTGCACCCGAGGTTTTTTACATTGTTTTTATGAAAGAAAATATGTTTATGATCCAAATAATTACATTTATTTTGCTCCATAACTAAAAAATCTACATAAGAAATCCAATATATAAGTCATAATAGTGTAAAAATAGTTAAAATTGCGTATTTTATGTAATATTTTTTATATGCCACATAAATAAAGTTTTACGTGATGTTAATATTTTCTTATATTACTATTAACTAAATAAGTATGGTAAAATTTACGTGACGTAAAAATTATTTACAGTTCAAAAGATACGGGGTGGGTGTAGAATAACTATTCTACTCCCAGGGAGTCAAATAGCGCTACCCTATATATATATATATATATATATATATATATATATAGGGAAAATACTGTGTATGTTGCAACATTGTGGAGGTGGTAATCGGTGCCGCATATATATGTTAAATGCTTTATACTCCCGGGTGTAACTACATCCACGTCTGTATACCACCTTACGGAAGTATTTGTCATACTTTATCGGTTTGAATATGTTCATATATTATATTTAAGATACCACAAAATAAGTTTGATGAAAAAAATGCAACTGTCATCATATTTTACACTATATACTCAAAATATCTATATGCATATAAAAGTGAAGCATGCTACCTAAAAAGAAGTATCTATAGTACTAAAGTAACATTATATACTCCATACTACATCGTACATACCCCCGGTATGATAGATACTCCATACTCATGTGAAACACACATGAGTATAGCTACACCCAGGTGTAGTATGAATATGTCCTATATATATATATATATATATATATATATATATATATATATATATATATATATATATATATATATATATATATATATATATATATGGAAAATACTAGTTATGTTGCAACTCTCTAGAAGATGTAATCAGTGCCACACATACGTCTTTGGGATCCGGTTCAGGAGCTAGAAAAACTTTCCTTCTCTACAATTTCACATTTTCAAACAGCATGCTGTATTTGAAGGAGATATGCCCTAGAGGCAATTAATAAAGTGTATTCTTTATCATATCTCGTTTGTTCATAATAGGTTTTTGTGTCATGCTAGAACCGTATTAAGCGGAAACATTAATACGTGTGTGATACGTAAACAACCAGGTCCCTAGTAGCCTCTACTAAGACTAGTTTCGTTGCGCGATTGATGATCGAGGTTTCCCGGTCATGGGGCATGGCGCCGGTCGGCAATGGGAGTCATATCGTTGGAGAACGATGTGATGGACATACCCGGATTTGGAGAACGTAGTCGTTACGCCTTTGACCGTGAGATCAACTCTTATTATTATTCCTGAAAGATACTTTGATCGCAGCAAACGTCGTATCTTATTTAGTATGACAATAACGGTGATACTTTTGGGTATCGGAAAGGAGTAGTTGAGACGAGGGGTCAAGAGCGGGATTTGCCAGTCCGCATAGCATGATAGATACTCTCGGGCCCACTCGGTGAGATCATGTCTAATGAGCTTGCAAGCATGTGACTAGGTCACGGAGACATGAGATCATGAACGAGTAGAAGGTAGCGTCGTCGGTAACGAGGTCGGGATTAGGTATGGAGATATCTATGGAACGACGCTCGGACATGCTAAGTATCGCTATGGCAGAAGGTTTAAGGCTTTGCGTTCAGGTTTGATAGATGAAAGTCATTCGTTATATCACAGGGATTAATTCATGGGGTCCAGGCCTACGAGTTAGTCGTTGATCATAGAGGAGTCTTGGTCATACCTGTTATTATATCGAACCGCTAGGGTAACACACTTAAGGGGTTTCAACAAGACAACTGGAAATTAAAGAGATCACCGGGAACGTCCCGGGAGGGGTCCAATGGAGATCGGGCAGCGACGAAAGAGTTTTCGGAGCTAGGAAAAATTATATATATTATGTTTGATATTAATTAGTGTAATTAATATGTAAATATGATTTTATATATTTATTTTCGAATTTATTTAGGCTGATTTCCCTAAATGGGCCTTCTGGTCGAAAGAAGGCCCAAGAGGGGGAAAAAATCCCTAGGGGATTCGGTGGGGGCCATGGTGGCCGGCCTGGATGGGCCAAGGGGCCCACCAGGGGGCCGGCGCACCTAGCCTAGCCGCACCAGGCATGTGGGGTTAGTCCCACATTGCCTGGCTGGCAAGGTTGGCTCCCCCTGGGAGCCTATATAAGAAGGGGCACCCCTGGCCTTTTAATTCACCAATTAATTCCCGATTTCTCTCTCGATCTCGTGGTTCCCAAGTCGGAGCCGCGCCGAGCTGAGGAGGAGGATCTCTTCCACCATAGCCCGCTGCCGCGCTGCTGGTGTTCCGGTCCAAGTCTTCCGCTGCTCGTCCTGGACTGGAGCTTCGGAGGCCGTCGTCTCCACCGTACGTGTGTGACGCCCTGCGAGGTGCTGCGCTAGCGGTACTCGGAGGTCTGCTTGCTCTACACGACCTTGAGGTCGGCTTCGTCGGTCTTCATCGACAACATTTGTGCGGGAACGTAATCCCCTCTTTCGGTCTACAAGGGTACGTATTCCGATCTCCGTTCGTACTACTATATCTGCATAGAATAGATCTTGGCATGCTTTTAGGATATCGTTGGTAGGAATTTTTTTGTTTTCTGCACACGATCCCCTTCAGTGGTATCAGAGCCGATCTATCGTAGATATAGCTGTACGCTGTTTGAACCGTGCTCTGCACGGGGGCACCATTCCTGTTATTTGCTACCCTCTAGCGTGCACTTGTGTATTCCAGCGGCATTGAGTTGATGAAGCGGCCCGGACCGACTTTACGCGTACGCTTACGCGAGACTGGTTCCACTACTGACATACGGCTTGTACCGTATATGTGGCTGGCGGGTGTCAGTTTCTCTCTCTTTAGTTGGTCTTCTCATTTTCAATGGAGGTCCCGAAAGGGATGCTTAAACATGCAATTATTGGATCGTTGTTGTGGTCATAAGGTTCGTAGGTATGAAGCGGTTCTATTTACGAAAGCCCCAAGCCACGTAAAATATGCAAAAGATAAAGTAGAAGCGTCTAACTTTATTTTGCAGGGGCTATGTGATATGGTCAAGGAAGGTTTATTAAATTTTTTATAAACTGCGGGCGCCAAGAAGACCATGGCGCAATGGACTATATCACATTGCATTACATTTGATGTTTTGTGTGCATCTTATATTGTCTGATTGTGTGTATAGTATACATTAGTTACACGGCGATAGGTGTATAAGGTGATCCCTTCAAAATACCACTAGTGTTCTCCCTCCAACGCGCACCACCAAGAAAGTTCTACGTTATGAGGCAGGCCGTGATGATCGGGTGTCAGACATCTCGTCGTTCGCATACAGTGGGTGTAAGCCATGTTGCACAAGAGTCAGCGTGGAGGTCTTTGGTGGCGAGCCTAGCATATTCAGAAATATGGCCTCGGAACAGGAAGACCGAAAGGTCGAGCACGAGTCACAAAATTGGTGTGGCGGACGATTTTGTCTACTCTTGAAGTTGTTTCGCCGGCTCTGATGATGAGGGGTGGTGCAATGGATGGGGGTCGTGTAATCGCTTAAACGACCAGGAGGGATGTTCGTTTGAGTTGGAGTTATGTTAGTTATTTTCTAAAATACTATAACTCAAAATTATTATGAACAAAGTCTTATGTTGTTGCAAATTCCATTGTAGATGTCTCGCCCCTCGTTTAACCTAGGTCTGTTCCTTGAGAAAGAAAAGCTTAAGACCAATGGGTCAAACTTCATGGCCTGGTTCCGCAACCTGAGGATCCTCCTCACTCCCCATAGGGTGGCCTACGTCATTGAGGCCTCCATAGGTGACCCTCCCGCAGATGATGCCTCTGAGGATGAGAAGAAGGTCTTCCAGACCCGATCGGAGGATTCTGCCTTTGTCCAGAGTGGCATGCTCTACGCCATGGAAGCCGACCTGCAGAAGCGCTTTGAGAAGATGAGCGCCTTTGAGATCATTTCGGATCTTAAGGCTGTCTTCGCGCCGCAGGCTTAGGCTGAGAGATATGAGGCTTCTGAACGGATATACGTCGCCTAGAGGGTGGGGGGGTGAATAGGCGATTTAAAATTTTTTCCGAGGAGCCGGAATATCCGGTCCACGAATGACCCGGAAATTCCGAGTAGCCGGAATATCCGGTCCACGAATGACCCGGAAATTCCGGTATGCTTGATAAAGGCGGAATAAAACTAGAGGTTTACTTTAACAAGCATACAACCTCGATATATAAACTAGGCTCACCTATGTGCACCAACAACTTAAGCTAAGCAATACAAGTAACAAGATGATAGCAAGATATATGACTTCAAGCACGAAGGCTATCACAATGTAAAGTGCATAAGTAAAGAGCTCGGGTATAGAAATAACCGAGGACGCGGAGACGAGGATGTATTCCCGAGTTCCACCCAAAGGGTGTACGTCTCGTTTGGAGAGGTGTGCGCAACCACAACAGGTTAGCCGCAACGCCACAAAGGCTCACCTTCTTCTCCTGATGAACTCAACCACAAAAGGTTGCGAGTTCACCTTCCACTATTGATCTCCTTTGGGGCGGAGATCGAATCCCGTACAACTCTTGAGGCACACACCCACAACTTAATTGGGGGCTCCCAAGTTTTGAGGCACACACCCACAACTTAATTGGGGGCTCTCAAGTGACCACAAAAGGTCTTGACCACAAAAGGTCTTGGCCACAAAAGGCGTCTAGGGTCCAAAGACCCAAGAGTAACAAGCTCAAAAGTATCACCACCACGAATCCTCGTGGAGGGCTCAAACCGATGCAAATGCAATGGCAAGAGCACACGAAGTGCTCAAGTCCTTCACTCTCAAATTCCAACACAACAACAAATGTTTATGGGGGAATAAGAGAGGAAGAACAAAGGAAACCACAAAGGAGTCAAATCCTTCACTCCCAAATCCCACCAAAAGCAACTAATGCTTATGGGAGGAGAAGAGAGGAAGAACAAAGAGGAAGAACCACAAAGGAACTCCAAGAACTAGATTCACTAGGTTCCCCTCACTTAGAGGAGAGATTGATTGGTAGGATTGTAGATCTAGATCTCCTCTCAACTTTCCCTAAAGAATATGAAAGAATCAATGGAGGGATTGAGAGGAATCAAGCTTTCCAAGGTCAATAATGGAGTAGGAGAGAGGGGAAAGTCGTGCTGCCTTGGTTCGCTGAGGAGGAAGAAGGGGAGGGGTATTTATACCCCTCCAGGGGTATTTATACCCCTCCAGGAAATATAGCCGTTGGCTGTTTCGACACTCGGAAATTCCGGTATAAGTGAGACTCGGAAATTCCGGTCATCCGTAAATTCCGGTCTAAGAGAGACTCGGAAATTCCGGTCACCCGGAAATTCCGAGTCCATGAAATTTCCGAGCTGAAATTCCGGCTGGAGTTAGAAGCAAAACCAAACTTTTCCTTAGCCATTTCTGGAGGACTTTTCTGGGGGCACTCGGAAATTCCGGTAGACGGAAATTTCCGAGCACAATTTCCGAATGGAGTCAGAACCCTTTTTCTCCTTTCCTTAGCCGTTTTCTTGGATGAGCTGGGGAACCGGAAATTCCGGTAGGGCGGAATATCCGGCCCCAATAATCCGAATCAGCAGAACACCGAAACGAAAACTGCTATAACTTTTGCAAATGAAGTCCAAAAGAGGTGAGACCAATTTTGTTGGAAATATTGCATCACATAAATAGAGTAAAATCTCCACACATGGCAAGGTGTGGGACTTTCCTCAAGGTAGAACCGGCAATATTTCCGCCACCGAAAACGCAACAAGTTGTCCAAAGTAAAACCGATTTCGATGAACTAGAGCTTGACAGGGAGATGAACCAAACTCTAATTCCTCACCAACGTAAAAGCCAAATAAGAACCAAGAAACATGATATGCCAAGTATGCAAAGGTTTGAGCTCTCCACAACGATGCGATCAAGTTACTAACTTGAGAGCCCCTCTTGATAGTACGCCTATCTATCCTATAGCCCTATCAAGATCATACCTTTGCCTTGAGCATTCCACTTGAGTTGGATGATGACTATCTTGATCTCTTCAAGTGGATCACCTTTCTTGATTGCGCGTCCAATCACTTGCTTGATGAAGACTTCTCCAAATAATCCCCCATGCTCACAATGGGAGAGTCTCGCTAAGCTTCGTCTTCATGTATCCATTGCAAGCACCAAGCATAGGATCTTTTTGAGAAAGCTTCTCTTGGTCTTGCACAACTCATTTTTTCTTCACTAAGATGATGTCTTGAATCTTCAAGACATACTTGCAATAAGCTTCACTCAACACATGAGCTTCAAGAGTTAACACATGAACTCCACAATTCCATGGACATGATCTATAATGATATCTCAATGCAAACATTAGTCCATAGAGATTGTCATTCAATTACCAAAACCACACATGAGGGAAAATGCTCTTTCATCTTCTGAGCTTTTCTTCTCAGCCAAGATGGAAGAGCATATCAGTGTGAGCGAGCATGTAGTCAAGATGTCTGGCTACGTTCAACGCCTAAATGCTCTGGAATGCAAGATTCCTGATGAGCTGGCGATTGATAGGGTGTTGCAATCGTTGCCGCCAAGCTACAAAGGCTTTGTCATGAACTACAACATGCAGGGCATGGCTAAGTCCCTGGGTGAAGTGTTCGTGATGCTCAAGACTGCTGAGGTAAAGATTAAGAAGGAGCACACGCTGTTGATGGTCAACAAGACCGTTGATTTCAAGAAATCCGGTGGCAAGGGAAAGCAGAGCTGGAAGTCCAGGAGGGAGGCAAAGTTGGCTGCCAAGCCCAGGACTAACAGGCCTGGTCCCAGAGCTAGCGTGGAGTGTTTCTACTGCAAGGGGAAGGGTCACTGGAAGCGCAACTGCCCCAAGTACCTGGAGGATAGGAAGTCTGGCAAGACGGTCGACAAAGAGCAAGGTATATTTGATATACATGTTATAGATATGTACCTTATATCCGCCCGGAGCAACACGTGGGTATTTGATACTGGTTCTGTTGCTCATATATGTAACTCTCAGGAGGAGTTACTGAATAGACGGCGGCTGGCGAAGGATGAGGTGACGATGGGCGTCGGCAACGGATCGAGAGTCGACGTGGTGGTTGTCGGCACGCTCCCTCTGCATCTACCATCGGGATTAGTTTTGGTTTTAAATAAGTGTTATTTTGTGCCATCCTTGAGTGTAAACATTATAAGTGGGTCTTGCCTGTTACAAGACGGTTATTCATTTAAATCAGTGTCAAGCAATTGTGCTATTTATATGAATGATATCTTTTATGTTGATGCTCCCGAGAATAACGGTTTATCTTGTTGAATCTCGATCATAGTACTCACATCCATAACATAGAAGCCAAACGGATTAAGTGTAGTGACGATACCGCCATGTATTTGTGGCATTGCCGTCTTGGTCATATTGGTGTAAAGCGCATGAAGCAACTCCACTCCGATGGACTTTTGGACTCGTTGGATTTCGGATCCCTCGATACATGCGAACCATGCCTTATGGGCAAAATGACCAAGACACCGTTCAAAGGTTTCGTTGAACGGACGTAGGATTTGTTGGGGATCATACATACAGATGTGTGTGGACCGATGAGCGTTTCAACACGCAATGGTTATCGTTACTTCGTCACCTTCACTGATGACTTGAGTAGATACGGTTATATCTATTTGATGAAACACAAGTCTGAAACGTTTGAAAAGTTCAAAAAATTCCAAAGTGAAGTTGAGAATCAGCTTAATAGGAAAATCAAGCACCTCCGATCCGATCGTGGTGGAGAATACTTGAGTTTTGAGTTTGGCACACATCTGAAGAGTTGTGGCATAGTACCCCAAATTACGCCAGCCGGAACGCGGCAGCGTAACGGCGTGTCCGAGCGACGTAATCGTACTCTACTGGATAGTGTTCGATCTACGATGTCTCTTACCGATCTGCCAGTGTCCTTCTGGGATTATGCGTTAGAAACAGCCACATTCATTTTAAATAGGGCTCCGTCCAAGTCCGTTGAAACGACGCCGTATGAATTATGGTATGGCCAAAAGCCTAAGTTATCGTTTCTGAAGGTTTGGGGTTGTGAGGCGTACGTTAAGAAACTGCAGCCCGACAAACTCGAACCGAAGTCGGAGAAAGTCGTCTTTGTAGGATATCCGCGGGAAACCGTTGGTTACACCTTCTACAACCAAGCTGAGGGCAAAACTTTTGTCGCGAAGACCGGTACCTTTCTAGAGAAGGATCTCGCAAAAGGAGTAAGTGGGAGGAAGGTAGACCTCGATGAAATCGTTGATCCTGAACTCGAGATTCCGAGTGGCACAACGGAAGCAATTCCGGAAACGTCCTCCGTGGAAGGAGTGGGAGAAACTGTCGATGAAGATTTTCTACCTCGTAGGTCTGGTAGATCTCGGATCGCACCAGAATGGTATGGCAACATGGTTTGCACCGTCATGTTAGTCGAACAAGACGAACCTACGAACTACAAGGAGGCGATGGCGAGTCTAGAGTCCGAGAAATGGCTTGAAGCCATGAAATCCGAAATAGGATCCATGTATGATAACAAAGTGTGGACTTTGATGGATATTCCCGAAGGGCGCAAGGCCGTCGAGAATAAATGGATCTTTAAGAAGAAGACTGATGATGATGGTAATGTGACCGTCTATAAAGCTCGGCTTGTCGCAAAGGGTTTCCGACAAGTTCATGGTATTGACTATGATGAAATTTTTTCACCGGTAACGATTCTCAAGTCTATTCGGATTTTGTTAGCGGTAGCTGCCTATTATGATTATGAAATCTGGCAGATGGACGTCAAAACGGCCTTCCTAAATGGAAACATTGAGGAAGAGTTGTACATGGTACAGCCGGAAGGTTTTGTCGATCCAGGAAATGCTAACAAGGTGTGCAAGCTTCAGCGATCCATCTATGGATTGAAGCAGACATCTCGGAGCTGGAATCTTCGCTTTGATGAGGTAATCAAAGGTTTTGGATTATCCAAAATATGGAAGAGACCTGCATTTACAAGAAAATGAGTGGGAGCTCGGTTGTGTTCTTAGCACTGTATGTTGACGACATATTGCTGATTGGGAATGATGTAAAACTTCTGAATAGCGTGAAGGAATATTTAAACAGTAAATTTTCCATGAAGGACTTAGGAGAAGCTGCGTATGTTTTAGGCATAAAAATCTATCGTGATAGATCAAGGCGCCTATTAGCACTAAGTCAGAGTACTTATCTTGATAAAATACTGAAGCGCTTTCGTATGGAGAAGGCAAAGAAGGGTTCTCTGCCGGTTATCAAGAATAAGATATTGCGGAAGGCACAGTGTCGGAACTGGGAAAGGCCGAAATGACGAAACATCCTTATGCTTCAGCCATAGGATCGATCATGTATGCAATGTTGAGTACTAGACCGGATGTGGCATTAGCTCTAAGTTTGACAAGCCGGTTCCAGAGTAATCTTGGAATGCCGCATTGGATAGCTGTTAAGAGCATTCTTAAGTATCTCAATAAGACAAAGAAAATGTTCCTTGTGTATGGTGGTTGCGATGAGGAACTTAGCGTAACGGGTTACGTAGATGCAAGTTTCTGCTCAGACCCCGATGACTGTAAGTCACAGACAGGTTACGTGTTCAAGGTGAATGGAGGCGCCGTATGCTGGAGAAGTGGGAAGCAACCCATAGTCGCACAATCTACAATGGAGTCGGAGTATATCGCTGCTTGCGAAGCCGCGAATGAAGCTGTGTGGCTGAGGAAGTTCGTCATCGAACTTGGAGTGTTCCCGAGCGTGCAAGACCCCGTGATCCTCTTCTGCGACAATACGAGTGCCATTGCTGACGCCAAGGAGCCAAGGTCTCACTCCACCACCAAATACATTCTCCGACGCTTCCATGTGATACGTTAGTACGTACAAGGAGGCGATGTGAAGATTTGCAAAGTGCATACGGATCTGAATGTGGCAGATCCGCTGACGAAGCCTCTTCCGCTTGATAAGCATGAAAATCACCAGTTAGCTATGGGTGTTAAGCTTTTGTCAAGTTGTAATCTAGATTAAGTTGTACTCTAGTGCAAGTGGGATACTGAAGGAGATATGCCCTAGAGGCAATTAATAAAGTGTATTCTTTATCATGTCTCGTTTGTTCATAATAGGTTTTTGTGTCATGCTAGAACCGTATTAAGCGGAAACATTAATACGGGTGTGATACGTAAACAACCAGGTCCCTAGTAGCCTCTACTAAGACTAGTTTCGTTGCGCGATTGATGATCGAGGTTTTCCGGTCATGGGGCATGGCGCCGGTCGGCAATGGGAGTCATATCGTTGGAGAACGATGTGATGGACATACCCGGATTTGGAGAACGTAGTCGTTACGCCTTTGACCGTGAGATCAACTCTTATTGTTATTCCTGGAAGATACTTTGATCGCACCAAACGTCGTATCTTATTTAGTATGACAATAACGGTGATACTTTTGGGTATCGGAAAGGAGTAGTTGAGACGAGGGGTCAAGAGCGGGATTTGCCAGTCCGCGTAGCAGGATAGATACTCTCGGGCCCACTCGGTGAGATCATGTCTAATGTGTTTGCAAGCATGTGACTAGGCCACGGAGACATGAGATCATGAACGAGTAGAAGGTAGCGTCGTCGGTAACGAGGTCGGGATTAGGTATGGAGATATCTATGGAACGACGCTCGGACATGCTAAGTATCGCTATGGCAAAAGGTTTAAGGCTTTGCGTTCAGGTTTGATAGATGTAAGTCATTCGTTATATCACAGGGATTAATTCAAGGGGTCCAGGCCTACGAGTTAGTTGTTGATCATAGAGGTGTCTTGGTCATACCAGTTATTATATCGAACCGCTAGGGTAACACACTTAAGGGGTTTCGACAAGACAACCGGAAAGGAAAGAGATCACCGGGAACGTCCCGGGAGGGGTCCGATGGAGATCGGGCAGCGACGAACGAGTTTTCGGAGCTAGGAAAAATTATATATATTATGTTTGATATTAATTAGTGTAATCAATATGCCAATATGATTTTATATATTTATTTTCGAATTTATTTAGGCTGATTTCCCTAAATGGGCCTTCTGGTCGAAAGAAGGCCCAAGAGGGGGAAAATCCCTAGGGGATTCGGTGGGGGCCATGGTGGCCGGCCTGGATGGGCCAAGGGGCCCACCAGGGGGCCGACGCACCTAGCCTAGCCGCACCAGGCATGTGGGGTTAGTCCCACATTGCCTGGCTGGCAAGGTTGGCTCCCCCTGGGAGCCTATATAAGAAGGGGCACCCCTGGCCTTTTAATTCACCAATTAATTCCCGATTTCTCTCTCGATCTCGTGGTTCCCAAGTCGGAGCCGCGCCGAGCTGAGGAGGGGGATCTCTTCCACCATATCCCGCTGCCACGCTGCTGGTGTTCCGGTCCAAGTCTTCCGCTGCTCGTCCTGGACTGGAGCTTCGGAGGCCGTCGTCTCCATCGTACGTGTGTGACGCCCAGCGAGGTGCTGCGCTAGCGGTACTCGGAGGTCTGCTTCCTCTACACAACCTTGAGGTCGGCTTCGTCGGTCTTCATCGACAACGTTTGTGCGGGAACGTAATCCCCGCTTTCGGTCTACAAGGGTACGTATTCCGATCTCCGTTCGTACTACTATATCTGCATAGAATAGATCTTGGCATGCTTTTAGGATATCGTTGGTAGGAAATTTTTTGTTTTCTGCACACGATCCCCTTCAGTATTTCCTCTTTGGTCTTTTTGGTCCCACAGTTCTGAGCGTATAGCCCATAGGCCCATGCCCACCCTACTTATCATGCCCCACTCAGGAGGCAGTTAAACCTGCCCAGATTCCACCTCCCCTTTCTCCATCTCACCTCATCCCCATCTCCCGTGACCCCCACCCACCCCACCTCTCTCATCTCATCCTCCCACCAACCGCACACCACGCCTCCCTCCATTTCCATCACCTCGCTCCAGCGCCTCCGCACACCATGACCAGCCAACTCCGGCGAGTCCGCAGCCGCGCCACCAGATCCTGCTCTCCTCTCTCAAGGTCGAATCCATGGCGTCAAACCACCGAAGCGCCGACCTGCCACAAACCCTAGCTCGGTCATGGGAGGCGTGGATGCGCAGAGGCCCGAGGACATGGTGGCGCGGTGGGGCTGCGGTGAGGGCGCCTAGGGCTCGTACGGAGGAGTCCGTCCCCGGTTCTCTGCGCATCCGACGCCGGGAGCCTCTCCTTCGGCATCCTCTCCTCCGGCGTCCCTGGGCCTCTGCTCGTGAGGCGAGGAAGAAGCTGGCCTGCTCCGGCCATGGCGTGCGTGCCGCCCTGGCCGCCGCCCGATGTCCTCTCCGTTCGAGCAACCGCAGCACCGGAGGGACACACACCGGCACCGGAGGCCTCATGCGATGGCACCGACGACCTACGTCGTGGCACTGGACGGTCTACGCCGGGCGCCGCCGTTCCCCGACCTCCCGAGCCAGCCCTCTGCCCGCCGTGCGCGCCTCCGCCCTCGGTGTGCTCGCTGCAGCAGCACCGGAGTCAGAGGGAGATGGGCACCGGAGGCTCGGGCCCGTGGTGGCTCCTGGCTTCGTGCTACTGTTTTTGCGCCTCCTCCTTTTCGATCTGTTCATGTATATATCATGTATTTTTGTTGGATTTTGGAGAAAATTAGAATTATTCCAGATATTTTCTCGGTGTGTTCTCTGTGTGATGTGTGTGATGAACTGTACAAGGCTCTTTCCATTCCAGATTTGATGAACTGTACAAGCACCTTTTATTTGGTTGGGGAGCACCGTATGTGATCTAGTGTAGGCACCGAATTAATTGTGGCAAGCACCGTTTCCCTTTCTTAAGTAATTGGAGAGCATTTTTTGTTTAATTGGTTCTGCATGTTGTGCACAATGTCAGCACCGACCGAGTATTTTTTTCTTTAATCGACTGATATAACTCAAATGGAGCCGATTAGCTGAAGAACTCCGTTTTGGAGGGTCAAAACGACGGATACTCAAAACAAATAAGTGTAACAGTGCTGCAGACATGCAGAGAAGGTTTTGGATGGGTATGACAGGACCAGTTTCCTTATTAGTCAGCCTAGACTTTAAAAGGTTCTGAACTCCCATTCCTCTTTAGTAATTTTGCTCAGCACAAGCCCTCTAAAATGGCACCGGATAGGAAATTCAATGCGGATCTCAAAGCAATGACCGGTGCCGATTGCATGCACCCTAGTTATGCAACATACAAAAACCTTGTCCTATATATATAATATATATATATAATATATATATAATATATATATATTATATATATATATATATATATATAGCTATTTGACCCTCTGGGAGAAGAATATTATTCTGCACCTGGGCCGAACTAAGTGCGCAGCCGAGAGACGTGCGCAGCAGCGAATCAACCAGCGATCACGCGCCTACATGCAATGTAATAAAGAGACGTGCGCAGCAGCGAATCAACCAGCGATCACGCGCCTACATGCAATGTAATAAAATGACAAGTACGCTGTGCAACGTAAGATTCCGCAGCCCAATCCAACTACCGCACCACCCACGATTCGTCCGCAACACAGCCACGATTTATCAAGTGTTTCGAAGTTAACAACTACAGCCCACAGCGTAAGAAACATCTCATGCTATGTAAGGACATTACACATGATGTAAGAAAACTCAAAATTGGTAACATAATGATACTCTTGAGTAAAAAATCAATTGTTCGATTATATTAATCCAAGTATAAACTAATATCATGACGTAGATAGTGCTAATGACATGTTGAAACTTAACAGTGTAATCCTGTACTAGGCATATAGTATATACATCTATGCAAATCACTAGTACATCAAACAAGTAAATAATCAGGAGGGGTATGAACGTAACATACCCGACAGTTGGCCAATTGGCTGAAGCGGAAGCATCGGCATCGTCGGCAGCTTTCTTGTCGGCAGCCCTCTTGTCAGCGGCGGCCTTCTCGATCTCGGCGTCAGTCCTCATGGTGATGACAAAGGCGACGGGGACGTAGTTGAAGTAGAGGAAGTAGCCGACGTAATGGATGAAGATAGGCGAGCAGTCGCGTAAGAGACGCTCCCCAAAAACCTAATCGCCCCTCTCCCGTACAGAAAACGGAGAGGCAGGGTTTCAGAGGCCTGCTCTCCCGTCGACCGTGTACGCGGCGGACGGGATGGGATCAACGATGGGCAGCAACAGTGAGGAGAAACGACGGTGGCGGCTGTGGGCGGATGGTTCTGTTCTCTTGGGTTTGCAAGAGAGGAGCGACATCTCCTTTATACACGTAGCGCAGGAGGCGAGAGGTCCAACAGAAACGCGCACAATTAATTCCGTTAAGGCAAATGAATTTTGGAAACGGTCGTACTTAAGAGCACTTAAGACAGACGTTTCAACTTCGTATTCATTTTCCAGTAAGGGAAAAAACGTTTCATGACCGTACATATTTCATTCATGCGTGATTCCCGCAACCCGCGGCGCGTCGTGACGTGTCCAGACGAGGCGAGGCGGGCGGCGGAGGAGGAGGAGCGCGTGTGTGGTACACAGCCATTCTCCTCATACCTCACACCAACTCATACTAGTAGTAGAATGGCTCACTATATAAGCTGGTGCACATCTCATCCAACTAGTAGTATGGGACTAAACTCCCACCACATGCCATGACAACATGGGCCTTAGGGATATTCAGGAATTGATAATGGGCTAAAAGGCTCAATATTTCAGCAATCCCCCACCAGATCCCAAAGACCCATGAAGTTATCATCCGTTCCAAACACTATTTTGATATACCAGTATTTTCAATAGAGACTTGTTAAGGTTGAACTCTACCTAGAGCAATCAGCTACACTCCTTCACAACTGACGATGGACTAGGCCTTGAATTGTCAGTTTGGCATAAAGTAGTTTCACCAATTGTCTTACCAGTACTAGGCTGCCGAAGGCTGACCCCTCGGGTGGAGCATATTGGTCACTCCTGGCCTATTCATGAACTTACTAGAGACCACCCTAATCTCATAGACTATAACCAACAGTCAGGTTCATATAGGTGTGTTCCTCCAAAGATCGCTCTGTAGGATAGCGTCTTGCTTATAAAGCTTTGGAACACATTAAGACATACGTCAACCTGCCATACAGTTACCGAGAGTATTGCATCTTCAACAGAGTGGGTTAGTAAAGTTTTTACTCTCTTCAGTTAACCACTAGCTTGTTTTCCCAGGTCCTAATTCACGGGATCTCCAATCACATAGGTTGGGTTACTACCATGGCAACTCATGTGGGTTTCATACCCATCTCCCTCGATGCATTTTCCATCACAACACGTGGTAGCCCTTTGGTGAAGGGATCTGCCATATTCTTAGCCGACTGGATATAATCCAACGCTATAACTCCGGAATTTCTTAAATGTCTGACAGATTTTAATCTCATTCTTATGTGTTTGTTGGACTGCATGTTGTCCTTTGAACTCTTAACAATCACTGTTTGGTTATCGCAATTCATTAGGATAGCCGGAACTGGCTTTTCAACCACTGGCAAGTCCATCAAAAGATCTTGAAGCCATCCCGCTTCGACACCAGATGTGTCCAATGATGTTAATTCTGCTTCCATTGTTGATCTCGTCAGGATCGTTTGCTTGCAAGACTTTCAGGAAACATCACCACCTCCAAGGGTAAACACATACCTTGTTGTGGCTTTCATCTCATCAGCATCAGAGATCCAATTTGCATCACAATACCCTTCAAGCACTGACGGGCTTCCAGAATAGTGAAGTCCGTAGTTCTCAGTACCTTTCAGATAGCGCATAATTCTTTCGACAACATGCCAGTGCACATCACCCGGATTGGAAACAAACCGGCTAAGTTTGCACACAGCAAACATGATGTCAGGCCTTGTCGCCCTTGCTAGGTACATGAGTGAACCAATTACTTGAGAGTACCTCAGTTGATTCTTAGCTGTGCCATTGAATTTTCGAATTTGCACACTAGGATTATAAGGCGTTGGAGAAGTTTTGCAGTCCGAATATCCAAATCGACTTAAAATCTTCTCAACGTAATGGGATTGCAAAAGTGTTATCCCACCCTCATTATCTCTCAGTAGTTTGATATTCAGAATAAAATCAGCCACACAAAGGTCCTTCATCTCAAAGTTCTGAGATAGAAAAGACTTGACCTCCTCAATTACTTTAAGGTTGGTCCCAAAAATCAGTATGTCATCAACATACAAGCACAATATAACTCCTTCGCCCCCACCATGGCGATAGTATACGCGTCTGTCAACTTCATTAACAACAAAACCAGCATAGGTTAAAGTTGTATTGAATTTCTCATGCCCATTGCTTAAGTGCTTGTTTCAGGCCATATAAAGATTTCAGTAACCTACACACCTTTCCTTCATGACCATCTAATACAAAGTCATCTGGCTGTTGCATATAGATATCCTCATCTACCTCTCCATTTAGGAAAGCCGTGTTAACATCCATTTGATGGACGAGAAGACCATGCGAGGCCGCCAACGAGAGTAAAACTCATATGGTGGTCAGTCTCGCCACAGGTGAGTGATGTGGGGCTACTCTTCGACTATCCCACGGTGAGGATAACTGGGTCACGCCAAGACTGCAAAGGCCCAAGGAAGGCCCAATAGAGATAGCGTGTGGCCCAAGACTAGTCGGTTAGGTCATACGACTCTTACCATATTTGTAAACGCCATTGGCACCGTTCACCCGGGATTTAGCCTATCATATAAAGGCAAGGAGGGTTGCTCGTCCAGAGGAAGGAGGGAGGCACGCTCATAGCCGCCACCATAAACCCAAGCGAGATCGACATCTCGACATTGTAGCCACAACTCGCCATTAATACCAGACAAGCAGGAATTAGGGTGTTATCCTCCGGGAGCCTGAATCTGGGTAAACGCCTTGCTTGTCAGCCGTCGTGATCACCAAGGCTCATCTATCTTCCCCTCAATCAATCCGGGGTGCACAACCCTGGGATTTGTCGAGTTACACCATCGTCAATTGGTGCCGTCTGTGGGAAGAAACGAGTGTTGGAATCATGGTCGCACCGGCTTCAGCAGCGAAGAAGACCGACGTCTGCATCACCCAGGAGCCAATCTGCTTTGGTTCCTTCGAGTACACCTTCCACCCGCCAGCCCACCGCTCGGTGTACGCCGATCTGCACGTAGGTATGTGCGTCAGCTTCGGTACCATACACTGCCTCATAGACAGTCATGGAGTATTCAGGTCCATGGTGACCGCGCCACGCGCGGCGGCGATACCCGCATCTGCTACCACCGTGCCGCCCACGCCGCCATTTGTCGCGGAGATCGCACCCACTGCGACTGCGGAGATCGCATCTTCGACGGCTGAATCCGCATCTGCATCGACCACGTCAACCACCTCAGCGACCGCCACGCAGATCGAGTCTACTCCGACCATCTCGATCGTACTGCTGGCAAAACCAAGATCTGCGTCAACTTCGACTGCGTCGACCGCGCCCTCGCGAGCGGCCAAGGTCGCGCTACCATCACCCGCACCGCACGCATCTCCATCGACCCACCAAGTATTCCCCGAGCCGAATTCGCTCTTCATGTCCACGGCAAAAATCACGGAATTTCAGGAAAGGAGACGCGGTGGCGACAGCGGCACCTATCAAGTTGCAGCGATTTTTGATTCCGAGCAAGGCTCGGACGACGGAAGCAGCAGCGGCAGCGTCCACACCGATCCCCAAGTCTATCCCGCGCAAGTCTTCATGGCTGGCACGGTGCCGCCCGATAATGACGATGAGCCCGCGTATCCACTGGAGGTGATCATGCCCGACCAGTTAACGCGGCTCACCATCACGCGTGACATAGCAATCAGAGCTATGAAGCACGTCGACGACGACACGTTCCCCTCACCGGACGCGCCCCGGGAGAATCAGCTGGTAGTCCAGTACTTGCTACGCAAGGAAGGCGAACGACTTCACGCGGAAAAAACTGAACTCCTTCGACGCAAGAGGGAGGCCGACGCGTCAATCGCCAGGAGGGCTGCCTACTCGTTTACCTCCTCCACGGAAGTCAACCAAGGAGCGCGACGCCGTAGGGCTCGCGTGCCCCTTATGACAGAAGCCGATCGAGCCAGGGTCACCCACAACGTCAACTCGTCCTTCGTAACTGAGGATGAGAACGAGATACCCGTTCCCAAGACAGCCAACGCCGCTCTCATGGCAGTCAAAACTTACCTGCGACTCACGCAGCCACCGGAGGGTGACGCGCGCGCCCTTCTCCACAAGCAGCAAATCATGTCCATGAGGGCAATCGAGGACGACCGGGCACGAGAGGAGCGAGACCGCCACGCCCGCGAGCCTGCAACACTCGCTGGCCTAGCAGCCAGGGCACGCTAGGCCAGGGCACTACGACAGCCGCAATCAGGTGAAGACCTCCGCAATTTCATCGTTCAAAGGACGGTGGACCGCAACCGCACCCAGCGTACGACCAGCGCGACGAACCTGGATGTTCGAGCTGACCGCGACTTCGAGCCGTGTGGCGCCGCGTGCTTCAGCTTCAACATCCGCGACACTCGCATGCCCAAGGGCTTCAAGCTCGCAGCGGGGACACCCAAGTAGGACGGGAAACAAGACCCACACCTTTGGCTCAAAGACTACCTCATCGCCTGCACCTGTCAAGGCGGAACTTCGACCACGGCGATGCAGTACATCCAGCTTATGCTCACGGATTCAGCACGTGGGTGGCTCACTAGCCAGCCTAAGGACTCCTTCAGTACCTGGGAGGAATTCCAGGATACCTTCATCAAAAGTTACCTTGGGACGTACGCGAGGCCATCAACCTACATCGAGTTGCAGGCCTGCAAGCAGGGGCGAGACGAGTCGCTCCGATCATACATCCAACGATGGACACTCCTCCGCAACACTATGGAAGTTGTCTCAGAAGATCGGGTGATGGATGCCTTCATGCACGGCGTCTCCCGCCTCGACCTCCACGAAGAGTTCGGTAGGCTCCAACTAAAAATCATGATCGAGCTCATGAAGATAGCCAACCAGTGGGTAGAAGGAGAGGACTACGTCCGCGACAACTCCCCGAAGAACGAGGCTGGACCAAGTAACTGTGAGAAGGACGCCACAAGAAGAAGCAACGTTTCAACAACCTCGACTCGATCGAGCTAGTAGCGGCGGGATATCAAACCCCCCATGACGAAGCACGCGACAGCAATCGCCAGTACGATCAAGGTCGCCAATACAGCCGCAGCGGCGACCAAGGTCGCTAGTCCGACCAAGGACAATACAACCGAAGCGGCAGCATCATCAACCGCAACAATGGAGGCCAAAAACGCGAGTGGAGACACTCATTGACCCCAGCCGAGGAGCTAGCGCAACCTTGCAAGCACCACATGTTCCGCAACCCGAAAACGGGCAAATGGGGCGCCAACCACTTGTTGAAGGATTGTCGCAAAGCACGTAAGATCTATGAGACCATTCATACATCATCACTCCTGCACCCGCACTTCAGCCAGCCGCGCAACTCACCATCCAGGCAGCACCCGTGAACGCTACCCTAGCACATGCGGCGAGAGCCTTTCCCCAACAACAGCAGCAGCCGCAGCACGAAGCCCTGCCGGCGGCACACGACGCGTACCCAGCAGCACGCGGACAGCTCAACATGATACAGAAGGGGCGCCCCTCAAACAGGGTCCAAAAGCTCATCACCCACCAAGTCTTCCAAGCCACGACCTGCCCACGCGCAGTTCCAAACTACCTAAGAGGGTCAGAGACCCCGATAACGTTCTCAAGGGTAGACCACCCGCAGGAAGTGCCTCGACCCGGGCACGCTGCCCTGGTAGTCGAAGCTCTAATCGGAGATTACAATCTGAAGAAGGTATTCATGGACGGAGGCAGCGGCATTAGCATCATCTTCGCTGACACTCTCAGAAGGATGAACAAGTCAACAGAGAAATTGCCGGAGTCTGAGACCACTTTCCACGCATAGTACCATGGCAAGCAATCACGCCCATGGGAACAATCACACTCGATGTTATCCTTGGCACACCCGAGCATTTCAGGAGGAGTCGATCGACTTCGAAGTCGTCGACTAGAAGTCGCGGTACCATGCGATACTTGGACGCCCAACCTTTGCCAGGTTCATGGCAGTACCCCATTACGCCTACCTGCTGCACAAACTTCCTGGACCCAAAGGCGTAATTACGGTGCATGGTGACTTCGACCGCTCCAACAGATGTGACCGCGAGTTCAGCAAGATCTCCGAGTTCTTCGGAGTCACAGAGCACTTCGAGGCAATGGCAGCCGACAACGACAGGACCATCTTCCCGACCCGCAAGAAGCCAGCCAAGGACGCCGCCTTCAACACGAATGACGACACAACAACCCATCAGTCCATCCGACTGACGTCAGCAAGACGGTCAAAGTATCGTCAAGTCTGACTCTCGCATAGGAAAGCGCGCTCGTCGAGTTTCTACGTGAGAACTGGAAAATCTTTGCATGGCAACCCTCTGACATGCCAGGAATACCCAGGAATCTCGTCGAGTAGTCCTTAAAAGTCCAGAAGGACGCCAGACCCGTCAAACAAGCCATGCGACGCTTTTCCGGACCCAAACGGGACCCGATCAGTAAGGAAATCGACCGATTGCTGCACGCCAAGTTCATCCGAGAGATCAAGGACTCAGACTGGGTCGCCAACCCTGTCCTGGTAGAGAAGAAGAAGACGAAGAAACTACGCATGGGCGTCGACTTCACCACCATCAACAAATGCTGCCCCAAGGACCACTTCCCGCTCCCGCAGATAGACCAGATCATCGACTCGACAGCAGGCTGCAAGCGCCTGTCTTTCCTGGACGCCTACTTAGGTTACCAGCAGATCATACTGAACGTCGACGACGAAGAAAATATAGCATTCATCACACCCGACGGCGTCTTCTGCTACCAGACAATGCCCTTCGGGTTGAAGAACGCTGGTGCCACATACCAGCGTACAATGCAAGCATGCCTCAAAGGGCTGATCGGCCAAATTGTCCAATTCTACGTCGACGACATCGTCGTCACCACCCGAAAGGAAGACACACTCGTCGCCGACCTCCGCAAGGTCTTCGCCGCACTCGACGAGTACCACATCAAGATGAAACCGGATATGTGCGTCTTCGGCGTGCCAGCCGGAGAACTGCTAGGGTACCTTGTCTCTGCAAGAGGAATCGAAGCAAACCCCGAGAAGGTGCAAAACATACTCACAATGCCAGCACCGACCAAGCTCCACGAGGTGCAACACCTAGCCGGCTGAGTCGCAGCTCTCAGCCGGTTCATTAGTAAGTTGGGTGAGAAGGCTCTGCCCTTCTACCAGCTGATGAAGAAGACGGACAAATTCGAGTGGACAGAGGAAGCGCAGGACGCATTCGACCAACTCAAAAAGAGACTGACGACTTCCCCAGTACTGGTGGCACCACTGGAGAACGAGCCGCTCTACCTCTACGTCTCAGCCAACAACAGGGTAGTGAGCACGGTACTTGTAGTAGAACGAGAAGAAGAAGGGCATAGCCACTTCGTCCAGAGACCAGTATACCCCGTCCAAGAAAAACTATCCGCACTACCAGAAGCTGGCCTACGGGGTCTTCATGACTTCAAGAAAGGTCGTCCACTACTACTCCGAGCACCCGATCACGGTGGTAAGCTCCTCCGGACTCTCAGACATCCTCACAAACCAGCGTGCGACAGGGCGAGTCGCCAAGTGGGTTGTGGAACTAGGACCCTGGGGGCTGAAGTACGCTCACCCGAAGTCAATCAAAGCCCAAGTCCTGCCAGAATTCACCACCGAGTGGATAGAAGCTCAGCTGCCGGACATTCCCGACTTGTCCAACGCATGGACAATGTACTTCGACGGCTCCAAGAAGTTCAGAACAGCCGGGGCAGGAGTTATCCTCATCTCCCCCAAAGGCGACAAGTTGAAGTATGTTCTACAGATGGACTTCCCAACACCCTCCAACAACGAGGCAGAGTACGAGGCCTTAATCCATGGCATGCGGATGGCCAAAAACTGCGGCACCACTCACCTCATGATTTACGGCGACTCCTATCTTGTCGTTCAACAAACTATGAAGGCTTGCGACGCCATCGCTGACAACATGATCGCCTATAGATACCTATACAACCAGCTGGAGGGCACCTTCGACGGCTGCGAGTTGCGGCACATTGGCCGCGAAAGCAGCAAAGAAGCCGACGTCCTCGCCAACATGGGATCAGACAAGGTGCTAGTGCCACCCGGCGTCTTCCTCGAGCGCATTACACAGCGATCCATCAAGCTTCGACCCGCACCAGGGTCCTCCACACCTTCATTGAGCACCATCGACCCGCCAAACAAGGAGAAGGAGCCCATGGAGGTAATGCTGGTCGAAGCCACATGGACAGGCCCATATCTAGCTTACATGTTGCATCAAAGGCTGCCAGTAGATCCAGTCGAAGCCAAGCGCATCATTCGGCGCTCCAAAAGTTTCACCATCCTCAACGGTGAGCTCTACAAGAGAAGCATCTCAGGAGTTCTACAAAGGCGCATAGAACCAGCCGACGGTCAAGCCATACTACTTGATATTCATGCTGGCATCTGCGGGCATCACGCCAGCAGTCGTGCCTTGGTGGCCAAAGCACTACGAGCCGGATTTTTCTGGCCCACAGCTATGCACGACGTCGAAGACCTAGTAAGGAAGTGCCCTGGCTACCAGGAGTTCGCCAACAAGCCACACGCGCCGGCATCCGCACTGAATACCATACCACAAGCCTGGCCCTTCGCTCAATGGGGACTCAACATGGTAGGCCCGCTCAAGAAGTCCTCACCCGGAGGGCACACCCATCTCCTGGTAGCAGTTGACAAATTCACCAAGTGGATCGAAGCCGTGCCTATCACAAGTTTGACTGCATCATCAACAGTTAACTTCATCAGGTCCATCATCTTCAGGTTCGGGGTACCAAACGGCATCATCACCGACAACGGCTCGAACTTCACAACCGAAGAATTCAAAGACTTATGCTTCGAGCAAGGCATCAAACTCAACTATGCATTTGTCTCGCACCCGCAGTCCAACGGGAAAGTCGAAAAAGCCAACGGCCTAGTCTGCAACGGCATCAAGAAGTGCCTGCGAGTGCCGCTGAAACGCGCCGCGGGCGCCTGGGTCGAAGAAATGCCATTAATGGCTTTGGAGCCTGCGAACCACGCCAAACAGATCCACCCAATACACATCGTCCTTCATGGTGTATGGCGCAGGGGCGGTCATGCCCTGCGACATCAAGTTTGACGCACCACGGGTGGTGGCCTACGACGAGTCTGATGCAGAAGGAGCACTCGAATACGACAAGGACGTCCTGGACGAAACCCGTGACATCGCCCTCGCACGGTCAGCCGTGTACCAGCAAGAACTGCGCAACTAACATGGACGGAGGCTACGGCCAAGAGCATTCGTCGCAGGCGACCTAGTCCTTTGCCTCAAACAGAAGAAGGTGCACAAGCTCGCCTCCCCATGGGAGGGCCCGTACATTGTGACAGAAGCAATCGGCGGCGGAGCTTACCGCCTGAAGGACTCGAAGACCGGAGCAGTCTGCAGCAACCCATGGAACGTTGCGCAGCTTCGTCGTTTCTACGCCTAGTCGACTCCCATGTTGTACCAAAACCAGCATGTCAAGGCGACAAGTTTCAGACGCACTCTTTCCCTTACCAGGGTACCTAAGGGGACTGGAAGGGTTTTAACGAGGCGGCCTGCTCGCAAAAATCAATACAGTGATTTGTGGAACAAGCTCCCCCCCTTTACTTTTCAGTCAAAAAGCGACTTCAAAGATAGGCCGCCACTCGAACCACTCGGGGGCTGCACCATACATGTCAAATCAAAAGCCTAGGCCGCCACTCGAACCACTCGGGGGTTGCGCCATACAGGTCAAATCAAAAGCCTAGGACGCCATTCGAATAACTCGGGGGCTGCGCCATACAGGTCAAATCAAAAGCCTAGGCCGCCACTCGAACCACTCGGGGGCTGCACCATACAGGCCTCATTCGCAAATCCTAGGCCGCCACTCGAAGCACTCGGGGGCCGCGCCATACAAGTCAAGTCAAAAATCCTAGGCCGTCACCCGACGCACTCGAGGGGCTGCGCCTTACAGGTATCACTTGAAAACCTAGACCGCCACTCGAAGCACTCGGGGGCTGCGCCATACAGGTCCATGTTAAAACCCTAGGCCGTCACCCGATGCACTCGGGGGTTGCGCCATACAGGTGTAAGCTAATCCTAGGCCGCCACCCGACGCACTCGGGGGCTGCGCCATACAGGTCAAGACGAAAACCCAGGCCGCCACTCGATCCGTTCAAGGCCGCGCCACTCAGATTCACATAGCAGCACAATAAGCTCAATTTACTAACTCGGGGGCTCCACCCACCTCAGTTTACATACATTGATGCATACACTTGGCAAAGTTGCCCTTTCGAACTAATATTATACAACAGAAGCCTAATACTCCTACTCTGCAGGCTCATCCTTTGGCACATCAAGTGGCCCTACGAGACGCTCACTCAGCCTCCGGACCTGCTAAATCATCTGACGCGCAGGCGACAGAGTCTCGGCATAGTCGTCTTCTTCAGGCAAGCCACCGAGCAACCTTGACAGAGGAAGGTTCGGCAGATGCAGTTGGACGTACGCCAACGCCCCGTTCGCCCCGACAACAAGTTGGGCGTCGACAACCTCCTTCAACGCACCACCTTCGGGGAACCTCTCCAACAACGTAGCCAGCTCGTTGGGCTGCCCATTATGTGGAAAGTACACCCGGTGGATGTGCCAAAGAGTCTTCCTGCACCCCTCCAGGAGAAAAGTAGCTCGCCAAGTACGGTCCAGCATATGCGCAAGGATCCGCCCTCTAGATCTATTCGACAAAAAATGGCGCGCCTCGGGTGTACCACCAGCGGCTTCTCTGGCGACCCGCTCATTCACCCGAGTCTGCTCAGCCTGCTAGTCAGGGTTCACGCCTGCATCAAAACATTGCAATCAGCACATCGCAAGGAAGAGGAAGTCAAAACACAGCGCTAGGAAGACCAACCTTACAGATGTCGACTTATCAAATCAATCTCGCCAAGCAGGAATTCCTCACGCTGGGGGAACTCTGCAAGAGGCCGCGACCTAAACCCCTCCAGCTCCAACTCAGCACGCTTCAGCTTCGCGTCAAGCCTAACCACCTTGTTTCTCATATAGGTGATCAACCGTTGGTCGTTCGCACTTCGCGCAGGAGCCAAAGTCGCTCGATCTGCGTGGCCGTCGCCAAGGTGGTTGACGTAGTCGACGTACATGCGGGTTCATCAGTCGAAGATGCCATCTTCGCAGTCGTGGTGGTTGCGATCTCCGCGGCAGATGACGACGGGGGCAGCACGATGGTGGCCGATGCGGGTGTCGTTGCCGTGTGTGGCGCAGTCACCATGGACCTGAATGATCCACGACTGTCTACGAAGCAGTGTATGGTACCGAAGGTGATGCACATACCTACGTGCAGATCGGCGTACACCGAGCGCCTGGCCGGCGGGTGGAAGGTGTACTCGAAGGAGCCGAAACAGATGGGCTGCTGGGTGATGCAGACGTCGATCTTCTTCGCTGATGGAGCCGGTGCGACCATGATTCCAACGCTCGTTCTTTCCCACAGACGGCGCCAATTGACGAGGGTGTAACTCGGAAAATCACAGGGTTGTCCACCCCGGGTTGATTGAGGGGAAGATAGATGAACGTTGGTGATCACGACGGCTGACAAGCAAGACGTTTTACACAGGTTCAGGCTCCCGGAGGATAACACCCTACTTCCTACTTGTCTGATATTGATGGCCAGTTGTGGTTACAATGGCGAGATGGCGATCTCGCTAGGGTTTGTGGTAGCGGCTATGAACGTGCGTATGTCTGTCCCTTTGGACGAGCAACCCTCCTAGCCTTTATATGACAGGCTAGGTCCCGGGTGAACGGTTCCGATGGCGATTACAGATATGATAAGAGTCGTATGACCTAACCGACTAGAACTAGGCCACACGCTATCCCTATTGGGCCTTCACAGTCTTGGCGTGACCCAGTTAGACTTATCGTGGGGTAGTCGAAAAGTAGCCCCACGTGACCTCCCGATGAGAGTAAATTGCTAAAGTATGAAGCGACTGAGCAAATGCTCAACTCTTCTTTTGCATCTGAAAATATTGACTTGAAACAGTGGCTAATCGGCCAATTAGTATACACAAATATAAGATCTTGTAATAAAGTAGTATTATTCATGTTGGTAAACTGAAAAAACATAAAAACTTATCTGTGAGACGTAATAAAGATGGAGGAAGTCGACACCGTAAATGACGCGGTGGATAGAGTGGATGTGGCGGACCGTAGTCAACGCAGCCCCCGAGCGTCGAGTGTGACTGGGTGACTTGTTGAATAATCTGTTAAGCCGTAACCCCCGAGCGTCGAGTGCGACTGGGGTGAATTTGAATGAACTGTTATGCCACAGCCCCCGAGCGTCGAGTGCGACAAGGTGATTTGTTGAATAACCTGTTATGCCGCAGCTAAAGAGCGTCCAGTGCGACTGGGGCGGATAGTAGATGGATGGTAGTCGACGCAGCGGAATAATTAATTGACGCGGCGGACGGAGATAACCGAACTTTGAAAAATCTGACGCGGGTTGTAGATAACCCGACTTTGAATATCCGATGCAGGTTATGACCCGACTTTAAAAATCCAATTCGGGTAATATCCCGACTTTTACGAATCCGATGCGAGGTAGACCCGACATTGAGAAATCCAGTTGATCATCCAATATTTGCGCCGATGCGTAATTTTGACCAGCGAACAATATGATTTATTGTAAGAGTGAAAAATGGTCGTATTGAACGCAATTGTTATATCTATGATGACTTAGCAGCCAATTAGTACAAGCAAATATAATATGCAAATATAATATTTTGAAGTGCTGACCCGATTGATTACCATGTGAAGACTTTAGCCATCGCTCTAGCTTTCCTTGTGCAAACAAGGTTGCCTTGGGCCGCCTCTGCGTGCGCGACGCACGCAGCCCCTTTTTTTTTGTCCTTTTCTTTTTTTATTGTGCTGCCCCGGCGACTCCTTCTGTGGAGAATTAGGACTCTGGGTCTTGTCGTCCCGACGAACTGTACTCATGTACCGTGCTGGGACTCGCCGGCGAATTATCTAGATCCTGTTCCCACCGGCCAGCCGCTGGTCTGCTGTCTATTTCAACTTTTCTGCCGCGACGCTGGGTTGTGCATACGCCCCGCCTCGCATGTAACGACCGGATTGGATCATGCCGCACGATTGTTCAATCTTGTCGATACGACCGGCCGCCGTAGGTGAGTGCATCGTTGATGTAGAGTCCGCGTGCTTTGATCCATGGCGGCGAGTCGCCATTGTTGTTGTCGATATAGGTTTCTCGTTGTAGTTGTTGATTTCGAAGATGGGACCGTCACAACCGTAAATCCAGCACGATGTTCTTCCCACAGGCGGCGTCAATTGACGGGGTGTAAACCCGGCAAATCTCTCGGTTAGATACCTCGAGTTTTGTATAGGGAGAGAAGTATAGCGGCTGGTGGTTCCGGATGGCTGACAAGCGAGGATTATCCAGGTTCGGCCTCTCATTGGGAGGTAAAGACCTACTCCTGCTTGTCTGATTTTGTATTGATGATGATTACATGATGACCTTGATGGCGATTGAGTTGGCTAGGACTAGATGCGCCGTTGCCTATTGTCTATTGGGGTGTAGCCTTGGCTAGATCTGTCTATCTGTTGGCTCCCCTTTTTGTCTACCCCTTCCTATCTTTATATATGGAGCCAGGGGGTTTTACATTAGAGTTCTATTAGACTACGAATAGGAGTCCTTGTCTTGTCGTTCAAGTTATTTCCTTAGCAGCTTCTTGATCTTAATTAGTGAGCCTTGTCCACATTATACGTCATAGTGGGGGTACCCGGAAGGTATACCCACGTCAGAGTGAGTTCATTATCTTTTGTTCGAACTTTATTCAGAACATGACATGACGTCAACAGCCCCCCCCCCCCCCCCCACCCCCACATGCCTTGGATAATCCTAAGGTATCTAACATGGCGTTAACCAAATCAGTTAGAGTACGGTTATTCCGTTTGGCAACCCCATTTGACTGGGGAGAATAGGGATGTGTCCTCTCATGAATAATGCCATGTCCCATACAGAAAGAGTCGAACTCATTAGAGAAGTACTCTCCACCACGGTCAGACCGAATTGTTTAATTTTCTTTTCAAGTTGGTGAAAGGAATATGCCCGAGAGGTAATAATAAAGTGGTTATTATCTTATTCCATGTTTATGATAAATGTTTATTTCTCATGCTAGAATTGTATTAATCGGAAACATTAATACATGTGTGACTAATGAACAAATTAGAGTTCCTAGTAACGCCTCTCATTTAACTAGCTCGTTGATTAACTGATGATCAAAGTTTCCTGATCATGAATATTGGATGTTGTTAATAACGGGATCACGTCATTAGGAGAATGATATGATGAACATACCTAAATTAAGTATAGCAATACGATCAAGTCATTAAGTTTATATTGTTATACTGAGCATACGAAGTAACCCTAATCCTTAGACCATGAGATCATGTCAATCACTAACACCGGAAGAATGCTTTGATGACATCACACGTCACACCGTAACAGGGTGACTATAAAGGTGGCGTTGGGTATTCCGAAAGTATTAGTTGAGGCTCATGGATCAAGAAGTGGGATTTGTCCATCCAGATGATGGAGAGATATACTCTGGTCCCTCTCGGTGATATCACATCGACACCGCTTGCAAGCACGTGACTAGGTCAGAAGGCTGTCATATCACAGAACGAGTAAAGAGTACTTGTCGGAACGAGATCGAACAAGGTATAGATGATACCAATGATCGTATCCCGGACAAGTAAACTATCGCGAGACAAAAGGAATTGGTTATGACGTTTTTGGTTCACACGATCACAAGATTCATCGTCGAATATGTAGGAGTCATTACGGATCTCCAGATCCCGCTGTTGACTATTGATCAGAGAGGTGTCTCGATCATGTCTACATTATTCACGAACCGTAGGGTGACACACTTAAGGTTTGTCGACGCTTTTGGGTAGACACGGAATTTCGGAGAAAAGTTTGGACAGCACCGAAATTGTTTCGGGTAATATGAAATAGTTTAAGGGGTTAATAGTCAATAGTTGACAATGGTTGTCAATAGAATTAACAGATGAACCAAGGGGGTAAGTGTTAATGTTTGTTAATAGAATTAACAAATATTAAAAATAAATGAAATTGTTTTATTTAATAAAGAAAAACCCTTGGGATTTTTGAGTGGAGATTAAAAGAGAATGAGTGGGCATGAGTGGATGCTCCACTCATCAAGAGGGAAGAGGTGGAGTCACCCCTAGGGGCAACGACCTAACCTCACCCCTCTCATATATATGGAGGGGTGGGAGCTCTCTTTTGAGCACACACTTGATCCTCTCTCCCTCCTCCCGCTGCTCCACCTCTAGCCATCCGCTTGGCGAAGCCATGGCCATTTAGTTCTCCACCACACCACGTCGTCGTGTTGTTGGAGTTCCTTGGTGGTTCTACTACTTCCGCTGCCCCGCTGGATCGAGGGAACGGAGGTCGTCATCAAGCCGTACATGTGACCGAGTACGGAGGCGCTGCCCGTTGCAGCGCACATCTTCACGATCTTGAGATCGGAAGTGAACGACGACATCATCCACGAGAATTATTCTCGAAACGTTTACGGTCTTCGAGTGTGAGTTTCTCTTGGAATATGTTCCACTCGTTACGAGCATCTCCTAGAGTAGATCTTGGCTTGTTGGTTTGTTCTCACCGTAGGAAAACTGATGTTTTCTATGTGAAGAACCCATCAGTGGTATCAGAGCCGTGCTATGCGTAGATGCTTTGTACAGGTAGAACATATATGTGTATGTGGGCGTTGATGATCATGGTATTGCTTCCTTTGTATATTTTGTATCTTAGTGGCATAGTAGGATGAAGCGGGCCGGACTAACCTTACATGTTCACGCACATGAGACTTGTTCCACGATTGACATGCAACTTGTTTTGCATAAGTGGCTTTGCGGGTGTCTGTCTCTCCTACTATAGTTAAGATATAAAATAGAACATGTTGCTAATAATATTTTCATCACCGTTGTGATTTCATGTTCGTAGGTAAGAACGGTTCTATCTTCGAAAGACCTAAGCCACGTAAAATATGCAAAAATAAATTAGAGGACGTCTAACTTGTTTTTGCATGGCATGTGATGTGATATGGCCAAAGTTACAAATTTGATATATGAGATGACAACTTTTGTAAATTATGACAAACCGGCAGGAGCCAAATGGTTGTCTTTTTAATTTAGGGCCTGCGTGCTAAATATCATATCTAGATGATATGTTGTAAATTTGGAGGACAATCAAGAAGGAGGCGTCATGGACCTTGGTGCCACGCCGGTGGAATGATGGAGATCATGCCAAGATGCACAAGATGGAGATCAAGTGCAGGAAGGACCATATCATATCACATTATCCATGCATGTGATGTTAATCCTTTTATGCATCTTATTTTACTTAGATCTTTGCTTAGATTGCGACGGTAGCATTATTAGATGATCCCTCTCACAGTTAATATCAAGATAATAATGTGTTCTTCCTTAGTATGCACCGTTAAGAAAGTTCGTCGTTTCGAAGCACCACGTAATGATCGGGTGTGATAGACTCAATGTTCGCATACAACGGGTGTAAGCCAGATTTACACACACAAATACTATGGTTTTACTTGGCGAGCCTAGCATGTATAGACATGGTCTTGGAACACGTAACCGAAAGGTAAAACATGAGTCATATAGTTGATATGATGAATATGTCGATGTTCGCCTTTGCAGCTGCACCATCTCTCGTGATGATCGGTTATTGGTGTAGTGAATTTGGTTTGTGTAATCACTAAAACGACTTGAGCGATGTTATTTTTGAGTGGGAGTTCACGTAATAATTTTGAATTAACTTGAACTTAATTTATCATAATCTTAGTCTAAATAGTCTTTGCAAATATGTTGTAGATCATGGCACCACCTGCTTTCAATTTCAATATGTTCATGGAGAAAGAGAAACTAGCAAACAATGGAAGCAACTTCACCAATTGAGCACTTAACCTGAGGATTCTCCTCACAGCTTGTCAAAAGCTCTATGTGCTTGATGCACCGCTAGGTGCCCCGCCCGCTGATGACGCTCCCGATTATGTGAAAAATGTTTTCCTGACTCAGAAGGAGGACCACAGTGTAGTTCACTGCGGCATTCTGTATGGTTTAGAGCCGGAGCTGCGAAAACGTTTTGAGAACAGCACCGCTTTTGATACAATGGGAGAATTGAAAATGATTTTTGATACCCATGCTGCCATAGAAAGTTATGATGCTTCAGAAAAGTTATGTAGCTGCATGATGGAAGAGAACAACTCCGTTAGCGAGCACATACTCAAAATGTCTCGGTACGCCGATAAGCTCATAGGCCTGGGTATATCGATCCCCAATGAGCTAGGAATTCATCGTGTTCTCTAATCACTCCCACCAAGTTACAAGAACTTTGTGATGAACTACAATATGCAAGGCATGAAGAAGACTCTCCCCGAGATTTTGCCAATGCTCAAAACTGCTGAAGTGGAGATAAAAAAGGAGCATCAAGTGTTGATGATCAATAAAACAACTAGTTTCAAGAAAGGCAAGAAAGGCAAGCCAAAGGGTAATTTCAAGAAGGGCGGCAAAACTGTTGCCGCACCTGAGAAAAAGACCAAGGCTGGCCTTAAGCCTGACACTGAGTGCTTTTATTGCAAGGGCACTGGGCACTGGAAGCGTAATTGCCCCAAATATTTGACGGATAAGAAGGCCGGCAAAGTGAACAAAGATATATGTGATATACATGTTATTGATCTGTACCTTACTAGTACTCGCAGTAGCGCCTGGGTATTTGATACTGGTTCGGTTGCTAACATATGTAACTCGAAACAGGAACTACGGAATAGGCGACAACTAGCAAAGGCTGAGGTGACGATGCGCGTCGGCAATGGATCAAAGATTGATGTGATCGCTGTCGGGACACCACCTCTTCGTCTACCATCGGGATTAGTGATGAACCTAAATAATTGTTATTTGGTGCCTGCGTTGAGCATGAACATTATATCTGGATCTTGTTTAATGCAAAACGATTATTCATTTAAGTCTGAGAACAATGGATGTTCGATTTATATGAATGATATCTTTTATGGTCATGCACCTATGAACAACGGTTTATTTCTTTTGAATCTTGATAGTAATGATACACACATTCATAATGTGAATGCCAAAAGAATCAAGTTGAATGATGATATTGATGCATACATGTGGCATTGCCGCTTAGATCATATTGGTGTTAACCGCATGAAAAGCTCCATTCTGATGGGCTCCTAGAATCACTTGATTATGAATCATTTGAAACATGTGAACCATGCCTTATGGGCAAGATGACTAGAACCCCGTTTTCCGGCACGATGGAACGGGCGACGGATTTATTGGAAATCATACATACCGATGTGTGTGGTCCAATGAGTGTGTCGGCGCGCGGTGGATATCGTTATTTTGTTACCTTCACTGATGATTTAAATAGATATGGGTACATTTACTTAATGAAACACAAGTCTGAGACGTTCGAAAAGTTCAAAGAATTTCAGAGTGAAGTTGAAAACCATCATAAGAGAAAAAATAAATTTATACGATCCGATCATGGAGGTGAATATTTGAGTTACGAGTTTGGCACACATATGAAAGAATGTGGAATAGTTTCACAACTCACTCCTGCCAGAACACCACAGCGTAATGGTGTATCCGAACGTCATAATCGTATTTTATTGCATATGGTTCGGTCTATGATGTCTCTGACAGATTTGCCACTATCATTTGGGGGTCATGCACTAGAGACAGCTACATTCACTTTAAATAGGGCTCCATCTAAATCCGTTAAAACGACACCGTATGAACTATGGTTTGGAAACAAACCTAAGCTATCGTTTCTAAAAGTTTGGGGATGTGATGTTTATGTGAAGAAGCTTCAGCCTGATAAACTCGAACCCAAAGCGGAAAAATGTGTCTTCATAGGATACCCTAAAGAAACAATTGATACACCTTCTATCACAGATCCGAAGGCAAAGTTTTTGTTGCCAAGAACGGATCCTTTTTGGAGAAGGAGTTTCTCTCAAAAGGTGTGAGTAGTAGGAAGGTAGAACTCGACGAGGTCATTGAACCTTCTCTTCTTGGAATGGCGAGTAGCGCAGCGCCGGAAATTGTTCCGGAGTTGACTTCACCAGATGAAGAGGGAACTAATGATAATCAAGATCATGAAACTCCGAAAGAGGATACTACCGTACTTCGTAGGTCAAGAAGGATGCGTACAGCTCCTGGACTGTACGGCAACCCCGTCATGAACGTCATGGTAGTTGATAATGATGACCCTGCGACGTATGATGAAGCGATGATGGGCTCAGATTCCAACAAATGGCTAGAAGCCATGAAATCCGAAATTGAATCCATGTACGAAAACCAAGTATGGACTTTGGTGGACTTACCCAATGACCGCAAGGCCGTTGAGAACAAATGGATTTTTAAGAAGAAAACTGACGCTGATGGTAATGTGACCGTCTATAAGGCTCGACTTATCGCAAAATGTTTTCGACAAGTTGAAAGAATTGACTATGAGGAGACTTTTTCTCCTGTAGCGATGCTGAAATCTGTTAGGATTATGTTAGCAATTGCTGCATTTTTCGATTACGAAATCTGGCAAATGGATGTCAAAACTGCGTTCCTTAATGGTCACATTGAGAAAGAGTTGTACATGGTGCAACCCAAAGGTTTTGTCGATCCTAAGGATGCTGACAAGGTATGCAAACTCCAGCGATCCATTTATGAACTGAAGCAAGCATCCCGGAGTTGGAACCTCCGCTTTGATGAGGTGATCAAAGGGTTTGGATTTGTCCAAACTTATGGAGAAGCTTGTATCTACAATAAAGTGAGTGGGAGCTCTGTAGCATTTCTAGTACTATATGTGGATGACATATTGTTGATTGGAAATGATATAGAACTTTTGAATAGTATAAAAGGTTATTTGAACAATAGTTTTTTGATGAAGGACCTCGGTGAAGCATCGTATATATTAGGCATCAAAATCTATAGAGATAGATCAAGACGCTTAATTGGGCTTTCGCAAAGTACATACCTTAACAAGATTCTGAAGAAGTCCAGAATGGACGAAAGTAAGAAAGGGCTCTTACCTATGTTACCAGGAAAGACATTGAGTCAGACTCAAAGTCCAGCTACATCGGAAGATAGAGAATTGATGAACAAGATCCCCTATGACTCAGCCATAGGCTCTATCATGTATGCTATGCTATGTACAAGACCGGATGTGGCACATGCAATTAGCTTGACTAGCAGGTACCAATCTGATCGAGGTTTGGAACACTGGATGGCGGTAAAGAATATCCTAAAGTACTTAAGAAGGATCAAGGATATGTTTCTCGTGTATGGCGGTGAAGAAGAGATCGTCGCAAGATGTTACGTCGATGCCAGCTTCGACACCGATCCGTATGACTCTAAGTCACAATATGGGTACGTATTTCTTATGAATGGAGGAGCAGTAAGCTGGAGGAGTTCCAAGCAACCCGTGGTGGCAGGATCATCAACAGAAGCGGAATATGTTGCTGCCTCGGAGGCAGCGCAGGAAGGAGTTTGGATGAAGGAGTTCATATCCGAACTAGGTGTGGTTCCAAGTGCGTTGGATCCGATGGTTATCTATTGTGACAACAATGTGGTATAGCTAATGCGAAAGAACCAAGGTCTCAAAAGAATTTCAAGCATTCAAGCGCCATTTTCACTCCATCCGTGAGCATGTCAAGGATGGTGATATAAAGATTTGCAAAGTACATATGGATCTGAATGTGGCAGACCCTTTGACTAAACAACTCCCAAGGGCAAAACATGATCAACACCGGAACTCCATGGGTGTTAGGGTCATTACAATGTAATACATATTATTGACCCTAGTGCAAGTGGTAGACTGAAAGGAATATGCCCGAGAGGCAATAATAAAGTGGTTATTATCTTATTCCATGTTTATGATAAATGTTTATTTCTCATGCTAGAATTGTATTAATCGGAAACATTAATACATGTGTGACTAATGAACAAATTAGAGTTCCTAGTAACGCCTCTCATTTAACTAGCTCGTTGATTAACTGATGATCAAGGTTTCCTGATCATGAACATTGGATGTTGTTAATAACGGGATCACGTCATTAGGAGAATGATATGATGAACACACCCAAATTAAGTATAGCAATATGATCAAGTCATTAATTTTATATTGTTGTACTGAGCATACGAAGTAACCCTAATCCTTAGACCATGAGATCATGTCAATCACTAACACCGGAATAATGCTTTGATGACATCAAACGTCACACCGTAACAGGGTGACTATAAAGGTGGCGTTGGGTATTCCAAAAGTATTAGTTGAGGCTCATGGATCAAGAAGTGGGATTTGTCCATCCATATGATGGAGAGATATACTCTGGGCCCTCTCGGTCATATCACATCGACACCGCTTGCAAGCACGTGACTAGGTCACAAGGATGTCATATCACAGAACGAGTAAAGAGTACTTATCGGGAACGAGATCGAACAAGGTATAGATGATACCAATAATCGTATCCCGGACAAGTAAAATATCGCGAGACAAAAGGAATTGGTTATGACGTTTTTGGTTCACAAGATTCATCGTCGAATATGTAGGAGTCATTACGGATCTCCAGATCCCGCTGTTGACTATTGGTCGGAGAGGTGTCTCGATCATGTCTACATTATTCACGAACCGTAGGGTGACACACTTAAGGTTTGTCGACGCTTTTGGATAGACACGGAATTTCGGAGAAAAGTTTGGACAGCACCGAAATTATTTCGGGTAATATTGAAATAGTTTAAGGGGTTAATTGTCAATAGTTGACAATGGTTGTTAATAGAATTAACAGATGAACCAAGGGGGTAAGTGTTAATGTTTGTTAATAGAATTAACAAATATTAGAAAGAAATGAAATTGTTTTATTTAATAAAGAAAAACCCTTGGAATTTTTGAGTGGAGATTAAAAGAGAATGAGTGGGCATGAGTGGATGCTCAATTCACATCAAGAGGGAAGAGGTGGAGTCCCCCCTAGGGGCAACGACCCAACCTCACCCCTCTCCTATATATGGAGGGGTGGGAGCTCCCTTTTGAGCACACACTTGATCCTCTCTCCCTGTAGCGTACCTGCACTTTCAATAAGGCAGATACCTGTGTATAGTACAAATCACTGGATCGATTCGTTTGCACACACAGTTTACAACGTAATATCACAACAAAGTATCAATTTTATTACATCGATGATCCAGACTTACAAAATATTCAATACAAGTTGCATAGCATAAAGCTAGCTTTGAAATAGTACACAGCGGAAATACATAGCAGTGAGTCTCCATCGCATTCATGTTGCCACAGGCGAAAACATGTTGGTTGTAGACTCGAAACCTCTTAACGAAACCTCACTCGTCATTTGAATAACCTGTAATAAATAAAATTTTGCAACAGAGTGGGTCACGGCTAAAATTTTGCAACAGAGTGAAGCCAAATTTTCCTACTCTTTTGAAAACACTTTTCTTGAAATCAAGACGAGTATGGCATGAAAACCATAAATCTCATCTTCCCTTGTTCACCCATCAAGTTTTACTTCTGAAGTTGGAATGACGGAATCCTTCGTTGACGTCCGTGATCAGCTGCTCAAATTGTCCGTACCGGGGACACGGCTAAGTACTTAGTTTTACACTCTGCAGAGGTTGTGCACGTTCACCATTGTACCCATTCAACCCAAGGTATCCTTTACACACCATTTGTGATAAGGAAAGGAGAGAATGAGACGAGATCTTTCAGAAGCATTTTCCCTCCCACTCTGGCTTGAACCGTTCCACCTAACATCCCCCTACATCTGCTTGTCAAGCCGGAGAGAGTCCACGCAACATAATTGATCAAGCCAGAGCCCATATGGCAATGGCTGCACTGGAAGCAATCGTCACTCGGAGTTCTTCAGATTCCTCTGTTCCTGGGTGGCCATTCACAAGTGTACATACTCCAGGAACCATAGACATGGACCTGAGTAGCCACTCAACATAAACCATACAACCACTTACCACCCAGGTGTTTCATTCTTAACTTAGTAGAACTTAGATTTTCACAAAACAACATTTGCATAGCATCAATAATTCTACTAAGTATTGCATAGGAACCTAGACACAGCAATAAGGTATTCTATACAGGTTTAGCATAGCAATACTATCCTACACATGCATATAAAAAAAATACACTAAGTAATGCATATAGAAAATAATAGGAAGTTTATGAGGTGTGCCACTTGACTTTGAATGTTGTCGTTGTTCACAACTCTTTTCAACGATACTCGGGACTCTCCGTTCAATCTAACAGTATAGACAAACAACAATACAACAATCAACAGCAAGCACAACTCCACAATGCACACAAACACATACTAGATGAATAAATAAGTTTTATAAAACTTTCTAAGGAAAATATGTTTATGCATGATGTGCAAAATATTCCTAAGGGCTAGAAATGCTTTTTCATGCCATGGAAATATTTTAAGTTTATGCAAGGCAAATGTGTTGGTCCAAAAGGACTAAGGACTAAAGTCATAAGTTGAATAAAATATTTTGTTTTATATCATCTTGAAGCAAGCACTCTAACGGCTTAGCCATGATGTGCAAAATACTTAGAGAAAAATACTAAGTCTATAAGGTGATCAACAATTACTATCAACTCTTTGTAAATTGGATATTCACTAAAGTGAGAGAGACAGACACCCGGCCAACCACTTAAATTGTGGAACAGGTCTCATGTACGTGGACATGTAAGGTTTGTTTCCAGGCCGCTTCATCTCACTATGCCGCTAGGATCCAACAAACTTCAAAGATGATAACATCATGATCCAAATTTATTTAAGTCTAAAGGACAAGATTAGGAAAGAGGGAAAAGAAGGAAATAAAGATGTAGTTAGTCTTCCAGACTTCATCTCCAGACTTGTAGCTTTCCCCTTGGTGATGTCTTGAATGAATTTTTGTAGACTTGCAAAATCTTCAGACTTGATGATTATTGTGTCCTCGAGGCTGGTTTTGGATTTAACTTAGTCTTCATGAAGTCTCAGAGGAGAAGAAAAGACAGAGAGAAAGGCTTAGAGAATAGAAAGGGATTGGCCTTCTTGAACTTCTGCTCACTTTTCTTCTAAGTGCTTGACATCTTGAGGATGCTTCCAGAGTCTGTTTTCTTCTAAGTCCTTCATGAAGTCTCAAAGAAAAGAAAGAGAGAGAGAGCAAGACTTGGAAAATATTTGCTGGTTGGTCTTCATGAACTTCTTCTTGATTTTCTTCTAAGTGTTTCTACTCCTTGAAGATCCTTCTGAAGTCTTGTTTTGGCTAACTCCCTCATTGTCCTTCTAGCTCCATGATGAAAATCCTAAGTGTCTAGTGCATAGCACTTTACCAAAATACTAAGTTTGAAAATAATCCTAACTTAGGGAAAATGGGGAGGAGTTTTCCTTATGGGAAATATAACTACAAAATAAATATGCTATGCATGAAATGCAATTTTAAATCATAATACTAATTTTTGTGATATTTATAAAGTATGCATAAAGTTATAATTACAATTTAGTTAGTTTATAATTTTTGGAAAATATAATAAAAGGAATAATTATCAGATTAAAGTTTTCTATGATTAATATTTCTATAACAAATTTTATAAATAGTGTTAATAGACAGGGGTATTTTAATTAAATTTATAGCAATTTACTTTAATCAAAAATAATATTTTTATTAATAGTTATGCTAAAAATACTCAACTATTCAAATTAAATATATAACTATGAATTCATTCAAAAATTACTCAAAAATATTTTATAGCAGTGGCATTAATTTACAAATATTCTAAAGTTTCTAAAACAATTTTATTTGCAATTTTTGAATTTACAGATTTAAAGTTATGACAAAAATACTCAAATTCACCATTTGAAATTTGAATATTTTAAACTAAGTCAAATTTGACTTTTGGCTGATCTAAAATGTTCTACATGTCGAGGGCTTTCCAAAAATATAAAGTTTGTTAAATTTGGATAAGTGGTTAAAAAGTTGTGACAGATCTAAGTGGCAGGGGTGTTTCTGTAAAACTGCCCAATTAAATTTAAATAAGAAAATCTTTTCTCACGTGGCAGCTGACTGGGCAGTGACGTGGCTGATGACTAGGCGCTGAGCTGGATAAGTGATCAGATATGATCCGCACGTTTTAGATCTAACGGATGAGAACACAACGTACCGGTTCGTTTTAACCGATCTAATCATGGCCGCAAGATTCGTATCGGACGGTCCCGATTGCGTTGACCAACTAGGAGCGGCGCCACTCGCCGGAAAACTTGCCAGGGGCCTTTCCCGCGGCGGCGATGATCGGGGCAAGCGACGTGCGGCTATTCTACGGAGTCCTAGGACCAACGAAGCTCACCTTGGTGCTCGGAAGGGCTCCGCGAACTCGATGGCGAAGTCGTGGGGGTCGCAGCTTCTCCTGCCTCCTCCGATGGCTCGCCAGAGTTGCTGCGGGCGGCGGGGAGCTTCGGGTGTGGATGAATAGCTCGTCCTAGTGCGGGAAAAACGCAACGAAGGTGTCACCGAGATGCGCAAGAAGAAAATAATGCGAAGAGAGGTGTAGGGGGCGCTCGGGGTTGCAAGGGCTCACCGGAGACAGAGAAATTCGCCGGCGGCAGTGGCGGCGCGGCGGGGTGCAATGCGGGCAGCCTGGGGGCTCTCAGGCTAGGATTTTTGGGAGCTTTGAGAGAGGGTTCGGGGGGGTTTATATGGGGGAGGAGGGAGCAGATAAACGCGTTTAAACCAACGAATTTTGATCCGGATTGATCTAGGGTTCGGTGAGTTCTTGTTCCTCACGAATTGGGGAAGGTGATGACAGATGGGGTCCGGGTGTCAGCGAGAGAGGAGAGACGAGGCGCGGGATGGGCTGTTCCTGGGCCGATGTGAGCTGCGCGCGTGGGAAAAAAAGGAAATGGGCTTCGGCCCAATGGCTCGGGAGGCTGGTCAGTTTTTTTTTTTTTTGTTCTTTTCTTTTTCTGTTTTCTGTATTTTTAAATAACTTTTAAAATATAAATCCAATTCATCTCAAATTAGATTCTAAAAATTTGTAAAATTAATATCTTTGTGTTAAACCAGTTGTGGGCATGTTTTGAAAACTTTTTAAAATTAGTAAATTTGAAAAATTGGTTTAATACAAAATTGATACTTAATATCAATTTTGAATTTATAACTTAACTAAATTTTCTTTTTGCTAATTAAAATTTTTAAAATACCCACTTTCAAATATGTTTAAAATAGAGTTATTGAAACTCATTTTCTGTAATTATTCATCTTTATTTTGGCATCAGAGTAGAATAACATAATATAAATATTTTAAAGTAATAGAAATTATAATGGATTCAAATTTAATTCAATTTTATTTTGTGCACCATTAAGTTTTATATTATGATAAATCATTTGAAAACTTCATAAACAACTTTGGAAAGCATTTTAGATTTAATTCATTTCTTATATAGAATATATTAATCAGTTCATGCTTTGAAAATAAATGAAATTCATGTAAGCAAAAAAAATGTTTACTTGAGGTATTTGAAATATTAAACTCTTTCAATGTGTTTGAAGTCTTTCATAGTTGGTTTTCTTATGCATTTCATATTTTATTTTAATGAAAAGAAAAGTTTTAAATTTTAGTGATTTTTGAACATTATAAAATGTTGGGATGTTACACTCCCTCCTCCTGCGGCTCCACCTCAGGCCATCCGCTAGGCGAAGCCATGGCCGTTTAGTTCTCCACCACACCACGCCGTCGTGCTGTTGGAGTTCCTTGGTGGTTCTACTACTTCCGCTGCCCCGCTAGATCGAGGGAACGGAGGTCGTCATCAAGCAGTACGTGTGACCGAGTACGGAGGCGCTGCCCGTTGCAGCGCACATCTTCACGATCTTGAGATCGGCAAGTGAACGACTACATCATCCACGAGAATTATTCTCGAAACGCTTACGGTCTTCGAGGGTGAGTTTCTCTTGAAATATGTTCCACTCGTTACGAGCATCTCATAGAGTAGATCTTGGCTTGTTGGTTTGTTCTCACCGTAGGAAAACTGATGTTTTCTATGCGACGAACCCATCAGTTGGTTCTCAACTTCTGCCTTATAGATTTTAAAGTAGTGCAGAGCCTCATCTTTAGTGCTTAACAGATACACATAGCAAAATCTAGTGGAATCATCTATTAGTGTCATGAAGTATCTCTTTCCACCTTTAGTCAATACACCATTCATCTCACAAAGATTAGAATGTATAAGCTCTAACGGTGCCAAGTGTCTTTCCTCTGCAGCTTTAGGAGGCTTGCGAGGTTGCTTTGCTTGAACACACGAAAGACATTTAGAACCTTTGGCTAAAGTGAAAGATGGGATTAAACTTAGTTTTGCTAGCCGCGTCATACAACTGAAACCAATGTGACAAAGACGTGAATGCCAAACTTCTGTTTCATTAACATTCGAGTGAATATTGTTCACGACTTTATTAAAAAAATCAGCAAGAGAAAAGCGGAACATGCCTCCGCATTCATAACCTTTTCCAAAAAACAGTCCATATTTCGTAACAACTACTTATTAGACTCGAATACCAACTTAAACCCCTCTCTACATAGAAGGGAGCCACTAACGAGATTCTTCTTGATGGCGGGGACATGCTGAACGTTCTTGAACTGCACGATCCTTCCCGAAGTAACCTTTAGATCGACCGTGCCAATACCAAGAACAGAAGCACTCGCGCCATTCCCCATCAATATGGATATGTTTCTTGTGACCTGATAAGAAGAAAACAATGAAATGTCAGCACACACATGAGTATTAGCACCAGTATCAATCCACCATTCGTTAGACTGAAAAACTGAAAATACAGTAAAGAAATTACCGTATCCGGATGCACCGTTCTCATTGTTGCTCACGATCATGTAGACAGACTTGGGGTTTTGTCCTGGTTTCTTGAACTTCTTCGGGCACTTAGGATCCCAATGTTCCTCTGAACCACAGGTGTAGCATGCACCTTTCTTCTTATCCTTCTTGAAAGGTGTGTTACCCTTCTTCTTGAAGTCGGTATTCTGTTGGACGACACTTTTTCCCTTGTGCTTGTGGGAGTTGAAGTTCTTTTGTACCATATTGGCAACATAAGCACCTTCGGCTTTTCCATGTGAGTCATTTGCCCGTGAATTCTGTTCAACACTCAGATGGCCAATGACATCCTCAACAGAGAATTCACGCCTCTGATGTTTCAGAGTAGTAGCAAAGTTCCTTCAGGAATTGGGCAGCTTAGCGATTATGCATCCCGCGACAAACTTGCCCGGTAACACACACTTCAGAAGCTCAAGCTCCTTAGCGATGCACTGTATCTCATGAGCTTGTTCTAATACAGAACGGTTTTCAACCATCTTGTAATCATGGAACTACTCTATAGTGTACATCTCGCTTCCAGCATCAGTTGCGCCGAATTTAGATTCGAGCGCCTCCCATAAGTCTTTGGCAACCCCCACAAGTAAATATGCGTCAACCAACTTATCTCCGATCACGCTTAGAACGGCTCCAACAAAGACGACAGTGGCATCCCTAAACGCCTTCTCCTGTTCAGGAGTAATCGTTTCAGTGGGAGTGACACCGGCGACCCAGAACACGTTCATCGCAGTGAGCCATAAGATGATTTTGGTTTGCCAACGCTTAAAATATGTCCCCATAAACGGGACTGGTTTCAGTGCAGCAGCAAAACCATTGACCAAAAATTGCCTACACAGATTAGGTTTTTGGAGTGTTGAGTATATAATCAATTATTCGATTATATTAATCCAACCATAAACTAAAATCATGACGTAGATAGTGCTAATGACATGCTGAAACTTAATAGTGTAATCGTGTACTAGGCATATAGTAGATACATCTATGCAAATCACTAGTATAATAAACAAGTAAATAATCAGGAGGGGTATGAACGTATCATACCCGACAATTGGCTAATTGGCCGAAGCGGAAGCAGCGGCGTCGTCGGCAGCTTTCTTGTCGGCAGCCCTCTTGTCAGCGGCGGCCTTCTCGATCTCGGCGTCAGTGCTCATGGTGATGACGAAGGCGATGAGGACGTAGTTGAAGTAGAGGAATTAGCCGACGTAGTGGATGAAGATAGGCGAGCAGTCGCGTAAGAGACGCTCCCCAAAAACCTAATCGCCCTCTCCCGTACATGAAACGGAGAGGCGGGGTTTCGGAGACCTGCTCTCCCGTCGATCGTGTAGGGATCAACGATGGGCAGCAACAGTGAGGAGAAACGACGATGGCGGCTGTGGGCGGATGGTTCTGTTCTCTAATGTTTGCAAGAGAGGAGCGACCTCTCCTTTATACACGTACACGCAGCGTAGGAGGCGAGAGGTCCAACAGAAGCGCGCACAATTAATTTTGTTAAGGCAAATAAATTCTGGAAACGGTCGTACTTAAGAGCACTTAAGACAGACGTTTCAACTTCGTATTCATTTTCCATTAAGGAGAAAAACGTTTCATGACCGTACACATTTTATTCCTGCGTGACAAAAAGAATAAATCGGCTCGGCGAGATTCCCGCAACACGCGTCACGTCGTAACGTGTCGTGACGAGGCGGGCGGCGGAGGAGGAGCGCGCGTGTGGTACACAGTCATTCTCCTCATACCTCACACCAAGTCATACTAGTAGTAGAATGTCTCAGTATATAAGCTGGTGCACATCTCATCCAACTATCAGTATGTGACTAAACTCACACCACATGTCATGACAACATGTGCCTTAGGGATTTTCAGGAATTGATACTGGGCTAAAAGGCCCAATATTTTAGCAGATACAACTCAGAAACGGAGATTACAAAAGCTGACGTTTGAAATTTGTAGCGGCTCCTTAAAAAATTTTGGAACAACAAAATTTAATTTTGGAAATGTATCTTTGTGCTATAGATTGCAGCAATCCACGCTGCCATATGGTTAAAAAAATATGTCGATATATTTACATCGCCTGATGCAACAACAAAGGAACTACCACCAAAACAGGTTGTGTAAAATCATACAATGTCATATCCTGTAGCACCTTTCAATTACGCGAAATAGAAATTACAAACATAGGATGTTGCCAAAAGGAAAAAAATTACAAGCAATGTTCTGATCCAATGTTCCCGTAAGAACATCCTAAGAGTTACGGACATTTGCAATCATAATTACAACACTTCACATAGATGTGTATTGTCGGAAGTTCATATAGTTTTTGCAAGATTCCTCAATCTTGGTTAAATAAGCAAAATAGTTGCATTGTGCCACATGCTTTAAAAGAGTGCATAAGGCATCCTAGTTTCTTCCCCATTGCCACCATTGCAAATGTAAAAATTGGCAGGAAAACAGGCTAGGCATTTCTCTTCTCCATGGTACGTAATTTTCTTTTGGTACCTAACACAGCAGAAAAATACTCTGTAAGAAGCAGCCAAACAGAATTGACAACGAAATGAGTATATAAAGGGAGAACAAGAGGAAGGAGGCATGCAATTCTGCTTATTCTATCACTGCCTTTTGGTGAATCCCCATCTTTAGAACAGCCCGATGTTCCACATGTTGTAAAACTCATTCGCATTCTAGAGAGTGCTGCTTCTACTACAGTATGGATCGATAAAATATAAATGTGTTAAATTGTGACTGAAAACATGACAATCTCGCAGGTACCAATTGCAAAGCCATAAAAGATGGATCGACAGAAACTGTATCAACTCAAATCAAGTACGAACATTAGTTTGACCAGCAAAACAAGATTCAGAACACAATAAAAAATTATGACCATGTAAAAAAATATAAATGCAGTTGTACCCTGATGCCATATTAGCACGTTAAAATAATCTGATGCATCACTAGCAAACAAATGCAAAAATAGTCTCCACTATGAACCCAAAAAAAATCTGACAACTATAAGTATTCTGTTTCTAATCCATAGAAAATGATTTTAGATAATTAGAACTATAAGTGAATATATTTACGAATGCTAAACCCCAAACACACCAATTGGGGGCTGTACTACTTTGTCGTATTCAAGAACATACTACTATATATTAAGGGGGGAGATTTTGGAGGCCTCACAGCGCTCGCGTCCTGGGCCGTTCGATCGAGATCGGACGGCCGAATTTGCCCAATTCGGCCGATGAACAGTAGTGAACAGTGCCGCACACAGTTTTGCAATTACCCGCCCGCCGAGAACCAAGATCTAATTATCAGAGACGGCATGGACTAATTTGCAAAAGGTTCTCATTTCCCCATCTCCCCCTGACTCCTACCCCGACTCCAGCCCGCCTCCCGCCGTCGCCCTCCTCGCCACCTCCGCGTCGCCCGTGCCCACGCGCTGACCTTGCCCTTGCGCTGGAGGAGAAGAAGGTTGCCGCCTCGGTTGCCATCGCGCCACGGTCCGGGAGCAGCAATTCGGAGGAGATGAGAGGCGGAGGAAGGGCAGAGGATCTGTCGGTTGTTCTTCTCGCCCCTGCCGTACACTAGCAGCTCGCTTGCCACCGCCGCCGCTGGCCATGTCATCGTAGGCGGACAACGAGAAGGCCGTCGACGTCCAGGTGCTCCTCCGCTGCAGGTACATCCCGCTCTCCAGCCGCATCCCTCCTCAGATCCGCGGCCCTAACCGCCTCCTCGCATGCCTCCAGTTCCTCATCCCCCGCGTCTTGCCTCCATCTCGGCTCCAGCTCAAGCAAGGACGACCACAACCGCAGGAGCAGCCTCACCGGCTCGGTATGAGGATTTGGGGCGCCTCTCCCGCGATGGCAAAAGGCTTTCCCCGCGCTTCGATTTTTGCTGAAGTTGTTGTTCGACTCTACAAGTCGAGGGATGGATCGGTGGAGGTCGAGGCCAATTGGTCTGGCCGCGGCGCCTCTGCAGTTTGCGATGGCAGGGTAAGTACCACATGATGCCCCACCCCGTTCCCGATATCCCTACTCACTCGCCATACCCTCCACTGCCTCCTCTCTTTCTCGCATGCCCTTTTTCCACAGGCTGGAGGCTTTCGAACGGGCAGAGCAGCGGCGCGCCCGCAGGAAGCCAGGAACAAGACGAGGTCCCAGCAGCGTCGACACACGGGAAGTTTAGGAATGCGTCGAGCAGCAGGTACGCATGAATTTTCCGCCGAATCCTGCGATTGAGCCACAAAACTCTGCTACCCCCGAGTCAAACCAAACGGATTTTTTATTGGGCGATGTCATCTGCATTATAGTAGGTTTCAGTTCGGCGATTCAACCACCAACATGTCAGCACGGATCCTGGATATGCAGTTTTAGGTTTCAGTTTGGTGATTCAACCACCAGCATGTCCCTCCTCGATATGCAGTTTTCATAAAGAAGGAAGGCGAGTTACCATAGTCGCTGCTCTGACGGCGGCATCTGCAAGTGATGAGGCTGAGAGCGTGGGTCAGCCTGAGCCCTAGTGACATTATTACCAGCAGCATGTTTAGCCTCCTTGCTAGTTCCGAATGAAAAATGACAAGGAACCAGCAGCCACCATACGCGTTCCGTGCAGTGAGGAAGTAATTATACGCATTGCCAGAAAATCTATATACACGTCCAATGATATTTAGATACTTTTTTCTTTTGCTGGACGAGAGCTAGCTATTTCAGAACTAAAAAATTCAGCACTCAAGTAAATGATAAGTTTCTAGTCTTCAATAAATGAAACAAAAAGTTTCTATCCTTGCCTGTACATAAACTGCATGTTCGGTACTGAATTGCCTAAACAACCAATAATCTAAGATTTTCTGATTGCAAAAGAAATCCGAGACAAAGGAACAATATATTTGAAGTGTAGGTGATCAAATTGGACGGACATTGCTCACGCCCTGATGGCTTGGCGTTGCACATATTGAGCAGACCAGATCAATCATAGTAATAACAATTAGACTTTAGAGCAAGTATAATAAGCTAATGTAATCGAGCTATAAGAATTAGAATAATATTTATTAGATGACATGAAGGAGAGAGAAGAGGTGAGAGAAGGGGAGTGGTCTCTTATGTAATAGCCAACTCTAACACGTGCTGCTAGACACTTTGTGAGTATGGATAGTGGGCCATATTTTAATAAAGTAATACATTTTTACATCTAATTATTGTACATGTTGGTTATATAATTGGCTATAGATGATCAGTCAGATTGAATGCAGCGCCCTGCCGGCAGCTCCTGACCTCTGTTCCTATGGGGGAAAGAAGGTGTGGCTTTGGACCCCAAACTCTTCCATGACGCCCTTCTTCTTATAGCGTGGGTAAGTGATCAATACAGAAAAAAATCACACCCATTGGATCCATCCATCCTGATATGATTGGGTGATTTGCACGTTTCCTTAAGAACAAGCACACACACACTAAATCCTGAAAAGAAAGACATGCCAATTTCTTATAACCAACTCTTTCCTATACTATTGAACTTGCTCTTATGGGATGCTCAGTACCCGCATATATCGAGGAGAGCTCGAAGTCAGGGATCTCGACCTGGCCAGATGCATAGACCTCGAAGGGATTTCTTTGCCGGATCGGGAGATTCTTTTTGGTCACCGGCAAGCTTGCTGACGTTGGGCACAAACCGCCGTGATAGCATGAGAAGCACATCGGTGGCGAGAACGCTGCCTCCCGCCTCGAAGCACCCTGCAGCCACCCGCAGCGCCGCACTCCACCAAGGTCACATGTCGCTTGAAGGTCTAGAGAAACCAAGATGTGTCACCTGAAGGTCCGCTGCTCAGGACCGCAGTTCTCAACGGAGACGAGGCAACAGGCTACTGGCCGCAGTCAAGGCCACCCACCATGGCGCGACCTACCTTGCCGAGGCAGAGGATGCAACGCTGGTGGCGCTCGGCGGTTGGAACTGGTGTGCGACGCGGGGAAGAAGGAATCTGCCGTCCGCCGCAATCCCGCGAACTGCTGGTCGCCGCCCGCCGCGATTCCGTCGGCCAAGGACGAACTCGCTGTTCTCCGCCGTCGGCCGGCCGGTACACACTATCGTCGCTGCAGCACCCCATTCCAATTGTAAAATTATGACGGTTCATGAGAAGGTTCGGTGGAGCCAAGTTGACTCTGGCTCAGACGATCGACCCGAGAGTTTTTATATTTTACACATAGGTGTAGGATAAATTATTTTGCATCCGATAGTTTTTACATTGTTTTTTATAAAACAAATATATTTATGATCCAAATAATTACATCTATTTTGCCCCATAACTAAACAATGTACATAAGAAATGCTATATATAAGTCATAACAATGTAAAAATAGTTAAAAATGCGTATTTTACATAATATTTTTTATATGCCACATAAATAAATTTGTACGTCATGTTAATATGTTCTTACGTTCATATAAACTTACGGAGGACGGCAAAATTTACGTGACGTAAAAATTCTTTACGGTTTAAAAGATAGGTGTAAAATAACTATTCTACTCCCAGTGAGTCAAATATCGCTACTATATATATATATATATATATATATATATATACATATACATATACATATAGATATATATACTAGGTATGTTGCAACATTGTGAAGAGAGCAATCGGTGCCGTCCGAGAGCTTTGTGATCTGTGCGCAAGAGTGGTCCAAAGTTTCCCTCCGGTTCTTTTGTTGATTTGTTGGAACCACCATGTTATTTCCTCTTTGATCCGAAGTGAGCAGGTGGTAGACAACTAGCACTGTGCATAGCCTGCGTGCTGGAGAGAGAAATTTGCCTCATCCATCCCGTGACACCGCACCCACTACGTTCCTCTCCTCTCTCTCTCCTAATCCACCCCTACCCACCCACTTCCTTCCGCACCACAATCCCCACCCATACCTCCATCCCGCCTCCTCTCTTCCTCGGCGCATCTCACCACCTTCATCCCGCTTTCTCACCCCCACGATTTCCTGCCTCCCGGTGCATCCCGCCGGACCTTCTCTGCCCATCGAGCCCCGCCGCCTCTGCGACGCAGACCCCATCGGCATCGAGCTCGCGGGCTGGCCATCTCCGGCTCTGTCTCACCTCCGTCTTCGGCCTCCCCGTCCGGTCCGGGCACCGTAGAGCGCAGGCGGCGGCACCAGCAGTTCTCCACCCGCTCCTCTCCACCGCTCCATGGATTTCTCCTCCAACGACCTTCTCTGTCGCGGCATTGAGGTTGGACGCGGCGGCACCGGAGCCGGATGCACGGGCACCGGACGGGGAGGGGGAGGCACCGGACGGGGAAATGGTCTAGCACCGGTGCGATGCCCACCGATCACCGGCGTCGCCCCGCCCTCTCCCTGCATCGAGCGGAGGGCCACCTCCTCCACCGAGTCCCCTCCTCCAGCGGGTGGCTCCGTTGGGCTCCTCGTCCGGCACCGTCCGCCGACCTCCCGCACCCTGGAGCCAGGGCTGCTCTGCACCGGACCCCGAGTGGCTCTGCGCCACCCTCCGTGAAGGACGCATCTGTCCCTGCATCGAGCGGAGAGGGGAGGGCATCTGTGGCGTGGCGACTTCGAGCTCTTCCGCAGCGGCTCCTCGATGTGTTTCTGGTCCCAAATTATTTCGTCCGGTAAAACTGAGTTGCTTCAGTTTTGACCAATTTCTTCTCTTGTTTCATTCGAGTAGTTGGATATCATCGCTATTTCTTCTCTTGTTTCATTAAGATCTGTGATCTGTACAAGCACCGTTCCAAAACGATTATGTGATATGTGCAAGCACCGTTATAAAAATATATTGAGCACCGTTTCAAAATCCCGTGGATGCAGCCTTGACAGAGCACATCTTGTTGTTCTTCAGCCTTGAATGAAGTGGTTGACGAGGGTGTAACTCGACAAATCCCTGGGTTATCCACCCCGGGTTGATTGAGGGGGAGAGAGAAGCGTTGGTGATCACGATGGCTGACAAGCGGGGCGATTTACCTAGGTTCAGGCTCCCAGAGATAACACCCTACTTCCTGCTTGTCTGATATTGATGGCGAGTAGCGATTACAATGGCGAGATTGCGATCTCGCTAGGGTTTGTGGTGGCGGCTATGAGCGTGTCCCTGAGACGAGCAACCCTCCTGGCCTTTATAGGTAGGCCAGGTCTCGGGTGAACGATGCCGTATGGCAATTACAGATATGGCAGGTTATGCGACCTAACCGACTAGGACTAGGTCACACGATACCCCTAGTGGGCCTTCTGTGGGCCTTTGTAAGCTTGGCGCGGCCCAGGTATCCTCACCGTGGGCTAGTCGAAGAGTAGCCCCACGTCAGTAGCCCCCGAGTGCTTGGTCGAATCGCAGACGTTTCAACTTCGTATTCATTTTCCATTAAGGAGAAAAACGTTTCATGACCTACACATTTTATTCCTGCGTGACAAAAAGAATACATCAGCTCAGCGAGATTCCCGCAACCCGCGTCACGTCGTGACGTGTCGTGACGAGGCGGGCGGCGGAGGAGGAGCGCGTGTGTGGTACACAGCCATTCTCCTCATACCTCACACCAAGTCATACTAGTAGTAGAATGTCTCAGTATATAAGCTGCTGCACATCTCATCCAACTAACAGTATGTGACTAAACTCACACCACATGTCATGACAACATGTGCCTTAGGGATTTTAAGGAATTGATAATGGGCTAAAAGACCCAATATTTTAGCAGATACAACTTAGAAACGGAGATTACAAAAGCTAACGTTTGAAATTTGTGGATGCTCCTTAAAAAATTGTGTCTACCAATACTTGGGTCTACAATCAAATTTTTGCGCAACGTAAAAATCCAAGTTGGCTCAGTTATCAACTACTCCATCGACTGAAAGTAATTAAATTTTGGAAATGTATCTCTGTGCTATAGATTGCAGCAATCCACGCTGCCATATGGTTAAAAAAAATATGTCGATATATTTACATCGCCTGATGCAACAACAAAGGAACTACCACCAAAACAGGCTGTGTAAAATCATACAATGTCATAGCCTGTAGCACCTTTTAATTACGCGAAATAGGAATTACAAACATAGGATGTTGCCAAAAGGAAAAAATTACAAGCAATGTTCTGATCCAATGTTCCCGTAAGAACATCCTAAGAGTTACGGACATTTGCAATCATAATTACAGCACTTCACATAGATGTTTATTGTCGGAAGTTCATATAGTTTTTGCAAGATTCCTCAATCTTGGTTAAATAAGCAAAATAGTTGGATTGTGCCACATGCTTTAAAAGAGTGCATAAGGCATCCTGGTTTCTTCCCCATTACCACCATTGCAAATGTAAAAATTGGCAGGAAAAGAGGCTAGGCATTTCTCTTCTTGATGGTACGTAATTTTCTTTTGGTACCTAACACAGCAGAAAAATACTCTGTAAGAAGCAGCCAAACAGAATTGACAACGAAATGAGTATATGAAGGGAGAACAAGAGGAAGGAGGCATGCAATTCTGCTTATTCTATCACTGCCTTTTGGTGAATCCCCATCTTTAGAACAGCCCGATGTTCCACATGTTGTAAAACTCATTCGCATTCTAGAGAGTGCTGCTTCTACTACAGTATGGTTCGATAGAAAATATAAATGTGTTAAATTGTGATTGAAAACTGTTAGATCTTATTATTGCTTGCATCGGTAGATCAATGTATACAGCATGTAGATCATGTGTGTGTGTGTGTGTAAGTAGTGTGAGAGAGAGGGGATTCGAGAGATACCTTGGCTCTGCCCAGAGGGGCTCGAGGAGTCGTCCATGGTGGTCGACGGTGGCGGTTGCCGGACAGTGGGGGCGCAGTGGTCTTCCCGTGAGCACTGCGCTAACCCTAATCGGAAGGGGATGTCGGTGGGGTGGCTGGCAACACTGTTCACCTCGTAACCTGTGCCTTGACCCCCCACCTCTATATATATAGCGCAGGTCACAGGGGCCCACTGCTCCATAACAGGAAACAGACGCCCCCGATTAGGGCGTAATCAAGAGGATTGATTTGACCGTTGGGCTAATCAATTCGGTATTAATCTCATTAAAAATGAGATCAATCTAACATTCTCCCCATTGATCTCAACTTTTACTTTGTTAACTTTTACTTTACTTGTTTCAGCACGGATTAATACATAGAGCATGTTTCATCGTCACAGCTCAATTGCCGATAGAATCAGACAGCCACTATATACTTTTCTGTGTTGAAAACAAATTCTGTTACTTTTGGGCCTCTGTAATCCAGAAATCATAGGCTTTCCATTAAACCCATGCCGGCTGTGTGTTCCTGGAACACACTGGGTGGTAAGCCTTTCGTTAGCGGATCCGCAAGCATATCCTTTGTCCTTATATGCTCAAGACTTAAAGTTTGATCCTGGATTTTATCTTTCACAACATAATACTTTATATCTATTGCCTTTGTAGCATTACTCGACTTGTTGTTGTGAGCATAGAATACTGCAGGCTGGTTGTCACAGTACATCTTTAGTGGTTTGTCAATACAATCTACCACTTTCAAGTCGGATATAAATTTCTTTAACCATACTGCCTGCCCCGTGGCCTCATAACATGCTATAAACTCTGCATACATCGTGGACGATGCCACTAATGATTGTTTGGAGCTTTTCCACGAAATAGCCCCTCCTGCGAGAGCGAACACGTATCCTGACGTGGACTTTCTATCATCTTTATCTCCCGCAAAATCTGCGTCTGAATACCCTCTTATTTCTAGGGAATCAGATCTTCTATATGTTAGCATGAGGTCTTTTGCGCCTTGCACATAACGCAAAGCTTTCTTTACCATATTCCAGTGCTCTTGGCCTGGATTTTCTTGATATCTACCGAGTACCCCGGTGATAAAAGCTAAGTCAGGGCGAGTGCACACTTGTGCATACTGTAAGCTTCCAACAGCCGAAGCATATGGTACTGCTTTCATTCAATCGATCTCATATTGGTTTTGGGGACATTGAAATTTCCCAAAACTGTCGCCCTTGACTATAGGAGAAGGTGAAGTACTACTTTTGTGCATATTATACTTCTTTAGAACCTTTTCTAAATATGCCTTTTGTGATAGTCCTAGCACTCCATTATTTCTATCCCGGTGAATTTCTATGCCCAAAACATAAGAAGCTTCACCAAGATCTTTCATATCAAAATTCGAGGACAAGAATTTCTTTGTTTCTAGTAGTAGACTGACATCATTGCTCGCAAGCAGAATATCATCCACATACAGAATTAGGAAAATATATTTCCCACTTTTAAACTTTGCATAAATGCAGTTGTCCTCAACATTCTCTTTAAAACCAAAACTTTTAATTGTATTGTTAAACTTTAAATACCACTGTCTAGGGGCTTGCTTTAACCCATAAATGGATTTCTTTAGGCGGCATCCCATATGTTCCTTCCCCTCCATGAAAAAACCCTTCGGTTGTTTCATGTAAACATTCTATTCTAAATCTCCATTTAGAAATGCCGTTTTTACATCCATTTGATGTAACTCTAAATCAAAATGAGCAACTAGTGCCATGATGATTCTGAAGGAATCCTTACATGAGACCGGAGAAAAAGTCTCATTGTAATCTACTCCTTCTCTTTGCGTAAAGCCTTTTGCCACAAGTCTTGCTTTATACTTTTCTACTTTTCCATTGGAGTCATACTTTATTTTGTAGACCCATTTGCAGCCTACTGTTTTGGCTCCTTTAGGAATTTCCTCTAAGTCCCAAACATTGTTAGAACTCATTGATTCCATCTCATCTTCCATGGCCTCCAGCCATTTCGAAGAGTGAACGCTACTCATGGCTTCTTCATATGAAGTGGGATCTCCTTCCACATGAACTATTTCTGTGTTATAAACTTTATAATCAGTAGAAATAGCTGATTTCCTAGCTCTTGTAGACCTTCTAAGAGTCTAATTCTCTGGCACATTATGTGTCTCAATTTGCGACTCTTCTTCTATTTGTGGTTGTCGTCGCTCCCTTTCATGCTCAACAACGGGTTGAGTCGGCTCCTGACGGACAGGTTCCGAATCTTGCCGCGTTGAAGTCACTGGTGGAGTTACAATAGGTGCTTGCATCACAACCTCTGGGATTGTCGGTGCAGGTACAACAGGTAGGGCGAAAAATGGCTCATGGATCATTGGAAAAGGTGCACACACCCTCTTCTCCTCAAGATCAATTTTCCGGCCTACCATGCTCCCCCTCATCATTTCGTCTTCTAAGAAGACCGCGTGTCTCGTTTCTACAAACTTTGTGTGTATGTCTGAACAGTAGAAACGATAACCTTTTGATCTATCAGGATAGCCAATGAAATGGCAAGTCACTGTTTTGGGGTCTAACTTTGCAATATGTGGATTAAAAACTTTTGCCTCAGCTGGGCTCCCCCAGACTTTCAAGTGGCTTAGAGAAGGAACTCTCCCTGTCCACAACTCGTACGGTGTTTTGGGCACCGATTTACTTGGTACTCTGTTGAGAATGTGAATGGCGGTTTTTAACGCCTCCATCCATAATCCCAATGGCAGTGTGGAATAACTCATCATACTGCGCACCATATCCATAAGAGTACGGTTACGCCTTTCAGCTACTCCATTTTGTTGCGGTTTGCCCGGCATAGAATACTGGGCGACTATTCCATTTTCCTGTAAGAACCTTGCAAAAGGTCCAGGTACTTGACCATATGGAGTGTGCCGACCGTAGTACTCCCCCCACGGTCGGACCTGACTATTTTAATTCTTTTATCATGCTGATTTTCAACTTCAGCTTTGAATATCTTTAATTTATCCAATGCCTCAGATCTTTCTTTAATTGGATAAATATAACCATATCGGGAATAATCATCTGTGAATGTTATGAACGAGTCATAGCCATCCACACTTTTCACTGGAAATGGTCCACAAATATCGGTGTGAATAATTTCCAGTGTCGCTGTGCTTCGGTTTGCACCCTTTTTAATTTTCTTTACGTATTTTCCTTTTATGCAATCTATGCATTGTTCAATATCTGAGAACTCTAACGGAGGAAGAATATCATTTTTAACGAGGCTTTCTATTCTTCCCCTCGAAATATGGCCTAATCGACAGTGCCATAACTTCGACGAGTCATGAGTTCACTTTCTTTTCTTTTGTTCTTTGTTCGACAAGGGAATTTGTTCATTCACATTACAAACAGAATGCACTTTTTCACGCAAGGATAACAAATAAAGCTTATCATGAAGTAAAGCAATACCCACACAAGCATCTTTAATCCATATGGCACACTTGCCATGACCAAAATAACATTCAAAATTGTCTTTATCCAAACACGATACACTTATTAAATTTCTGTGAATGGAAGGAACAAATAACACATCTCTAAGCATAATATTAAAACCATCAGCTAGCTCCAAGGAGATGTCGCCAACAGCCTCAACTTCTGCTTGAACTCCATTCGCGACTTCAATGTGTCTTTCGCTTCTTTGCAAAGTCCTTGTCGAATGGAATCCCTGTAAAGAATTTGCAACATGAACAGTTGCACCTGAGTCAATCCACCAAGTAGATTTTGAAAACTGTGTATACAAGGATTCATTTACAAAAGAAACTGTATCAATAACTTTCTTTGCCATTATGCTTTTGAGCCAATCAGGGCAATCTTTCTTGTAATGCCCTTTCTTCTTGCAGTGGAGGCATGTGTCTTTGTCCACTGGAAGCTGGTTCTCATACTTCTGATGCCCTTTGCCATGTGGCTTATACTAATGAGGACCTTTGCCATACGGCTTTGAAGGAGAACCATTGTAGCTCCTGTTCTGGTTGTCCTTCACATAGTTCAAGGAGCCCCCATTCTGGGACTTCAGCCTTTCCTCTTCTTGCGACAACATCGCAATTGTCTTTTCAATGTCCCATTTTTCAGGCGACACATTGTAGTTGATGATGAAATTTTCAAATTGTGGTGGCAGTGAAGCCATCACCAAGTGAACTATAAGTGCAGGCTTGAGCTCCAGATCAGCCTCCATGGACTTAAGCTTAGCAGGCATGTTGCTCATTCTGAGAATGTGCTCCCTTATACCATGTGTACCTCCATGATACTTTTCTGTCACCAGCTGTCTGAGCAACTGGGTAGCATATGTCTTTGAAGAACCAGTAAACTGACTCTTTATCTTTTGGTGATACTCTCCTACAGAGGCACACTCTTCAATTGAGCCCACAATAGCGGTCTCAACTGTGTTCTTTATGAATGGCATGCACTTTTTATTGGCGTTCACCCACTTTTGGTTCTCTAGGGTGTAGCCCATCTCTACTGGAGCATAGTCCAGCTCTTTTTTCTGCCAAGCAGAATCATCATCATCGGATGCTCTCACTGGCTTTGCTGGCTTGACTGGCTGTGGAGTAGTCACAACCCAGTCGACCTCAGAACAGACAAAGGCCAGTTCGACTTTCTTCCACCACTCAGAGTAGTTGTCACCTCTGAGCGTAGGAACATCCTTCAGGCAGCTCATCAGGTGAAAACTTCCTGAAACCACAAGGATATAAGATAACAAAAAACAATTGCATACATTTAATCCAACGTTGGTATAAATTAAAGCATACAACTGTTGTGCAATTAAAACTATATCACCGTTGGGCAATAAAAGAAATAAATGCACCTTTTAACACATAATAAACAATCATGATCATGTTATTAACAACGTTGGTCATTTATAACAAAATCATAATCATCTTTAATATCACTTTATTACATCCTTAAAGAAATAATTATCACTTTATTGCTTTGAAGCAATTAACTATTTTGCAGCGGAAATTATGAATAAAATTCACAAACTTTATACTTTTCAGAAAAATTCCTATTACTTTTTCCTGTTTTCTGCACAAACTTTCGTTGGAATAATTTGAGCAGAAAAAACAAGATAAAATTTGTCCAAAAAACTGAACAAAAAACTCTAAAACTATGCTTCTGTAAAAAAAATAGAAATTACAGAAAAAACGGCCTCTGCAGCGGCCCGGCCCATGGCCAGACTCGGCCTGCTCCCGCGCGCCCTGCCGCTCGGTGCGGTGCGGTGGCCCGGGGCGCGGCCCACGGCCCACTGACTTTCGGCCTAGCTAGCCCGCGGCGAAAACTAGGGTTTGCTCCCAGTCGTCCGATTGGATCCGACGGTCGCGCGGCGATTCCGCCCGGTCAAAACCGACTGACCGAAACCGGTGCCCTAACCCTAACCCCATACTTCTCATTTCCCTCCGCGCCTCTCTCTCTCCCGAAAACGGCGGCGGGGAAAAACGTGCCCGGCGGCTCGCCGGCGACGCGCGAGGGCGAGCGCAGCGCCGCGCCGCGCCGCACCATGCCGCGACGAGCTCCTCCCCCTTCTGTTTCTTTTTCCCGTTTCTTTCTCTCTCTCTCCCGACCTCGACAGCGGCGGTGGATGCGCGTGTCCGGCCGTGCTCCGACGACGGTGATGAGCCGCGCCGCCGGAGCCACGAGGCCCGCACGAGCTCCTCCCTGTCTTCTAATTTTCTTTACGTTCTCCTCCATCGAAAACAGCCCGAAGGCAATCTTGGCCGGAGAAGATACGGCGGCTCCCTGGCCCTCTTGCCGGCGCTGCGTGCACCCGCGGGTGGGCGCACCGCCGTCAAGCGGCTCAGCGGCGGCGCCCTTTGCCCGCCACCTCGTGCCGGTGAGTTTTCTTTCCCCTTCCCTCTTTTTCTGGTTAGGGTTAGGGCTTACGGGAACTAGGGGTTCCTTTTCTTTCTTTTGGCAGTGGTGGAGTCGCATCCCCTCCTCTGCCCTTTCTCTTCGTCCGTCCCTCGGCTTGCCGATGCGGACCGGATCGAGAGGAGCGGTGCGGCCAGAACGGCGGCACACTTTGCCGGTGAGCCCGAGGGCATCCCGGTGTTCTTTTCTTTTCTTTTTCAATCTCTACCGAAACAAAAAATAGAATCTAATTGCTCTGATACCATTGTTAGATCCTATTATTGCTTGCATCGGTAGATCAATGTATACAGCATGTAGATCATGTGTGTGTGTGTAAGTAGTGTGAGAGAGAGGGGATTCGAGAGATACCTTGGCTCTGTCCAGAGGAGCTCGAGGAGTCGGCCATGGTGGTCGACGGTGGCGGTTGCCGGACAGTGGTGGCGCAGTGGTCTTCCCGTGAGCACTGCGCTAACCCTAATCGGGGGATGTCGGTGGGGTGGCTGGCAACACTGTTCACCTTGAAACCTGTGCCTTGACCCCCCACCTCTATATATATAGCGCAGGTCACAGGGGCCCACTGCTCCATAACAGGAAACAGACGCCCCCGGTTAGGGCGCAATTAAGAGGATTGATTTGACCGTTGGGCTAATTAATTCGGTATTAATCTCATTAAAAACGAGATCAATCTAACAAAAACACGACAATCAGTAAATTAAGAGGCCGTAATTATGAGCTACTCGCAGGTACCAATTGCAAAGCCATAAAAGATGGATAGACAGAAAATGTATCAACTCAAATCAAGTACGAACATTAGTTTGACCAGCAAAACAAGATTCAGAACACAATAAAAAATTATGACCATGTAAAAAAATATAAATGTAGTTGTACCCTGATGCCATATTAGCACGTTAAAATAATCTGATGCATCACTAGCAAACAAATGCAAAAAAGTCTCCACTATGAACCCAAAAAAAATCTGACAACTATAAGTATTCTGTTTCTAATCCATAGAAAATGATTTTAGATAATTAGAATAATAAGTGAATATATTTACGAATGCTAAACCCCAAACACATCAGTTGGGGGCTGTACTACTTTGTCGTATTCAAGAACATGACATTATTACCAGCAGCATGTTTAGCCTCCTTGCTAGTTCCGAATGAAAAATGACAAGGAACCAGCAGCCACCATACGCGTTCCATGCAGTGAGGAAGTAATTATACGCATTGCCAGAAAATCTATATACACCTCCAATGATATTTAGATACTTTTTTCTTTTGCTGGACGAGAGCTAGCTATTTCAGAACTAAAAAATTCAGCACTCAAGTAAATGATAAGTTTCTGGTCTTCAACAAATGAAACAAAAAGTTTCTATCCTTGCCTGTACATAAACTGCATGTTCGGTACTGAATTGCCTAAACAACCCATAATCTAAGATTTTCTGATTGCAAAAGAAATCCGAGACAAAGGAACAATATATTTGAAGTGTAGGTGATCAAATTGGACGGACATTGCTCACGCCCTGATGGCTTGGCGTTGCACATATTGAGCAGACCTGATCAATCATAGTAATAACAATTAGACTTTATGGGATGCTCAGTACCCGCATACATCGAGGAGAGCTCAGAGTAAGGGATCTCGACCTGGCCAGATGCCTATACCACGAAGGGATTTCTTTCTCGGATCGGGAGATTCTTTTTGGTCACCGGCAAGCTCGCTGACGTTGGGCACAAACCGCCGTGATAGCATGAGAAGCACATCGGTGGCGAGAACGCTGCCTCCCGCCTCGAAGCACCCTGCAGCCACCCGCAGCGCCGCACTCCACCAAGGTCACATGTCGCTTGAAGGTCTGTAGAAACCAAGATGTGTCACCTGAAGGTCCACTGCTCAGGACCGCAGTTCTCAACGGAGACGAGGCAACAGGCTACTGGCCGCAGTCAAGGCCACCCACCATGGCGCGACCTACCTTGTCGAGGCAGAGGATGCAACGCTGGTGGCGCTCGGCAGTTGGAACTGGTGTGCGACGTGGGGAAGAAGGAATTTGCCGTCCGCCGCAATCCCGCCAACTGCTGGTCGCCGCCCGCCGCGATTCCGTCAGCCGAGGACGAACTCGCTGTTCTCCGCCGTCGGCCGGCCGGTACACACTGTCGTCGCTGCAGCACCCCATTCCAACTGTAAAATTACGACGGTTCATGAGAAGGTTCGGTGGAGCCAAGTTGACTCCGGCTCAGACGATCGACCCGAGAGTTTTTACATTATTTTTTTATAGAAACCCTATTTTACACAAAGGTGTAGGATAAATTATTTTGCACCCGAGAGTTCTTACATTATTTTTTATAAAATAAATATGTTTATGATCCAAATAATTACATTTATTTTGCCCCATAACTAAACAATCTACATATGAAATGCTATATATAGGTCATAACAATGTAAAAATAGTTAAAAATACGTATTTTGCGTAATATTTTTTATATGCCACATAAATAAATTTGTACGTCATATTAATATGTTCTTATGTTCCTATAAACTTACGAAGGACGGCAAAATTTACGTGACGTAAAAATTTTTTACGGTTTATAAGATAGGTGTAAAATAACTATTATACTCTCAGTGAGTCAAATAACTATTATATATATATATATAGGTTAAATGTTTTCTACTCCCGGGTGTAACACCCACGTCTCGTATACCATCTTACGGAAGTATTTTTCATACTTTATCAGTTTAAATATGTTCATATACTATATCTAAAATACCCCAAAACAAGTTTCATGAAAGAATTGTAACTGTCATAATATTTTACACTATATACTCGAAATATTTTCATATGTGCATATAAAAGAGAAGTATGTAGAAATCTTTTACATACTACCAAAAAATAAGTATCTATAGTACTAAAATAGCATTATATACTCCATACTACATGTTACATACCTCCCGGTATGATATATACTTCATACATGTGTGAAACACACGTGGGTGTAGTTACATCCGGATGTAGTATGAATATGTCCTATACACATATATACATATATATATATACTAGGTATGTTGCAACATTGTGGAGAGAGCAATCGGTGCCGTCCGAGAGCTTTGTGGTCTGTGCGCAAGAGTGGTCCAAAGTTTCCCTCCGGTTCTTTTGTTGATTTGTTGGAACCACCATGTTATTTCCTCTTTGATCCGAAGTGAGCAGGTGGTAGACAACTAGCACTGCGCATAGCCTGCGTGCTGGAGAGAGAAATTTGCCTCATCCATCCCGTGACACCGCACCCACCACGTTCCTCTCCTCTCTCTCTCCTAATCCACCCCTACCCACCCACTTCCTTCCGCACCACAATCCCCACCAATACCTCCATCCCGCCTCCTCTCTTCCCGGCGCATCTCACCACCTTCATCCCGCTTTCTCACCCCCACGATTTCCTGCTTCCCGGTGCATCCCGCCGGACCTTCTCTGCCCATCGAGCCCCGCCGCCTCCCGGTGCATCCCGTGCCCCGCCGCCTCCTCTGCGACCCGGACCCCATCGGCATTAGCTCGCGGGCTGGCCATCTCCGGCTCCGTCTCACCTCCGTCTTCGGCCTCCCCGTCCGGTCCGGGCACCGTAGAGCGCAGGCGGCGGCACCAGCAGTTCTCCACCCGATCCTCTCCACCGCCCCATGGATTTCTCCTCCAACGGCCTTCTCTGTCGCGGCATTGAGGTCGGATGCGGCGGCACCGGAGCCGGATGCATGGGCACCGGACGGGGAGGGGGAGGCACCGGACGGGGAGATAGTCTAGCACCGGTGCGATGCCCACCGATCACCGGCGTCACCCCGCCCTCCCCCTGCATCGAGCGGAGGGCCACCTCCTCCACCGAGTCCCCTCCTCCTCCCGCGGGTGGCTCCGTTGGGATCCTCGTCCGGCACCGTCCGCCGACCTCCCGCACCCTGGAGCCAGGGCTGCTCTGCACCGGACCCCGAGTGGCTCTGCACCACCCTCCGTGAAGGACGCATCTGTCCCTGCATCGAGCGGAGAGGGGAGGGCATCTGTGGCGTGGAGACTTCGAGCTCTTCCGCAGCGGCTCCTCGATGTGTTTCCGGTCCCAAATTATTTCGTTCGGTAAAACCGAGTTGCTTCAGTTTTGACCAATTTCTTCTCTTGTTTCATTCGAGTAGTTGGATAGCATCGCTATTTCTTCTCTTGTTTCATTAAGATCTGTGATCTGTACAAGCACCGTCTGATAATATATTGAGCACCGTTCCAAAACGATTATGTGATATGTGCAAGCACCGTTATGAAAATATATTGACCACCGTTTCAAAATCCCGTGGATGCAGCCTTGACAGAGCACATCTTGTTGTTCTTCAGCCTTGAATGAAGTGGTTGACGAGGGTGTAACTCGACAAATCCCTGGGTTATCCACCCCGGGTTGATTGAGGGGGAGAGAGAAGCGTTGGTGATCACGATGGCTGACAAGCGGGGCGATTTACCTAGGTTCAGGCTCCCAGAGATAACACCCTACTTCCTGCTTGTCTGATATTGATGGCGAGTAGCGATTACAATGGCGAGATTGCGATCTCGCTAGGGTTTGTGGTGGCGGCTATGAGCGTGTCCCTGAGACGAGCAACCCTCCTGGCCTTTATAGGTAGGCCAGGTCTCGGGTGAACGATGTCGTATGGCAATTACAGATATGGCAGGTTATGCGACCTAACCGACTAGGACTAGGTCACACGATACCCCTAGTGGGCCTTATGTGGGCCTTCGTAAGCTTGGCGCGGCCCAGGTATCCTCACCGTGGGATAGTCGAAGAGTAGTCCCACGTCAGTAGCCCCCGAGTGCTTGCTCGAATCGCAGAGTCGAGCAAAGGACTCCTTTCGCCTGGGTGTGCCGCCAGATTTCTTGTTCTTGAGTCTGAACTTGCTTTCTTCAGTCGAAGAGGATGCTTCCGATGGGAGTAATCTCTGCAGTCGAATTACTTTATCTTGCCCTTGTGTGAAACTTGCTTTTATTCGGCATGTTGGCTTGCTTTGTAGATTGGTTCAGCTGTGTGAACTTGCTTTATAGCTGAAAACAAACAAGTAGGACAGGGTAATGATCCGAGAACCCAAATCAATCATTCGGGTGGAAAAGAAAAGGAAGTAAGCTCACTACTCGAATCTTGTGTTCGAGTTGTCGTGCTGCTCCGCTTCTTCTCTAGAGCCATTGTCTTGCTGACGTCAATGATGACGCTTCGTGGCATGCCTCTACGCCCGATGGGACGTGACATAGCGGGGCCCACTGTCAGTGTTGACTGTGGTCAGTAGTTGTCACGTCTCTCCGAACTGGGCGCGAAAATTTCGCGGCACGATGATGACGCCTTGATTCCCGTGCGTAGTGGACGGAGTGGGCGGCGACGGTTAGTCTCTCCGTGGGAAGAGCGGGTTAACGTACCCCGTGGGCGGCTACGGCATCCAGGTGCGCAGCGACACCGCGTTCTTCCAGATAAAGAAGTCGGACTCCGTCCAGGGGTGGCGGAAGAGGTGGTTCTACCTTCAGTGCGACCAGGAGGGTCTGGCGCAACTCGACGTCGAGCGCGGCTTGCGGAAGACCCGTGCATGGGCGCACCCGCTTGCCGAGGAGGAGAAGGAATCCGTGAAGCCTCTGCTGAGCCTGCTGCGCAACCTTCTCAATACCCTGGGGCGTGAGACGGGTGGCGTCTACTTGATGGCCACCTTCTTCCGGCTGCGTGTTCAGCCGCTACGCGCTCGCCCCCACCCGATGTGGGCAGTCGAGGGTGTCAGCGACCAACCGTTTGATGACAAAGAAGTGGAGACCAAGGTGAGGGGCATCACTAGCCTTCCAGCCACGGACCCCTGCAACGTCAAGTGTCCGGTCACTGCGTACGGAGGAGCGAACCCTGTTCCTGTGGTGAGTTCTTGCATTGTTCTCTTCGTTGCTGGTTTTCTTGATTCGACTCTGCTTTGTTTGCTTCAGGGTCGCTCTCTTCTTATCAGCCTTCCTCCTCTCCTTGAGAACAGACCTCACGATGAGTCGAAGTTTGTGGAGGAGGAGGATGACGATGAGGACATCCCGTCCGCTATCTCTCCCGGCGAAGAGTTGGAGGATGACGATGACGAGGAGGAACCCGCACGGAAGATGCAGAACCGGCGAAGTGGTGGCGACTCTGCGACTGCTTCGTCACCCGCGAAGGATGCCGATGTTGACTTGGAGGAGGCTGGCATGTCCTCTTCGAGTGTGCGGTCCCAGGACAACTGGGACGAACCATTGGTTGCTCCTCGGGTCAGTTCTGCGCCTCCGCACGGGTTCGCTCGGATGACGTCCGTCTCCCTGGGGATCTATGATGGCGACGAGGCCACCAGGTGAGTTCCTTTTCTTCCTTCTTCGTCGTGTTGTATTTTCGAGTTTCGAGCTTCGAGTTGAGTTTTGCCTTGAATTTGTTCCAGCAACCGCTCTGGCGAGGTCAGCTCTCCTCGCCGCGAAGTGGAGCACACCTCTGCTCCCTCGACTGAGCTGGTGACGCAGGCGGTGGTCGAGGAGCATGCGCCGACTGGCGACTTCAGGGCACCGAGTCGTGGTCCCCCCGCGGCTTCGGATGATGTCGACCTTCTGGACCACGTAAGTCTTTGTTCTTGTTCTTGTTCTAGTAGTCCTTAAATTTCATCGGGTGCGCGAACAGCGCTCCCGATGGGAGTAGCCCCCGAAGGTGTGGGTGACTAGTATAGTCGCTCGTAACTTTATAACTTCTTGTTGTTTCTGCGGCCATACTACCGCCAACAGCTTGAGGCAGCCGCTGCCTATGTTCGCCTGGAGAAGGAGAGGGACGAGTTGTGTACCTCTCTGGACCAGGCTACTAAGCGGGCTGAAGAGTTGGAGCTGAAGCTTCAGGCTCAGGCGGAGCTTGAGAAGGCCCTGTACGAGTCCCAGGAGCGCGAGCGTGTGCGGGTCGTCCGGGAGAAGACCGAGGTCGACCGCCTGCTCTCACTCGCTGGCGCCCTTGGAGGTGAGTTTTCGGCTTAGCGCCTACCTTGTCTTTGCTTCTTTTTCTTTCTGTTGATTTGTGACCTCTCGTTTCAGAGAAATGTGGCGGCGCTCATCCGGAAGGCTCATCCAGCGACAATGTCGACTTGGCCACCGCGGTCGGGTTTCTCGACCGTGTCTGCGCATATGCCTCTGCTGCGCTACAAAAGTCGTCGGCGGCGCTGCAGAAGTCGACTGGAGCGCTCACGACTGTGCACCGGATCATATTTCCGAGCGACCCGCCGCCGGCTGCCGTCGATGCCCTCACGGCGCCGTTTGAAGATGAAGCGACTACCCTCGCCGACTTCACTCGGGCGCAGTGAAGGAGATATGCCCTAGAGGCAATTAATAAAGTGTATTCTTTATCATATATCGTTTGTTCATAATAGGTTTTTGTATCATGCTAGAATCGTATTAAGCGGAAACATTAATACGGGTGTGATACGTAAACAACCAGGTCCCTAGTAGCCTCTACTAAGACTAGTTTCGTTGCGCGATTGATCATCGAGGTTTCCCGGTCATGGGGCATGGCGCCAGTCGGCAATAGGAGTCATATCGTTGGAGAACGATGTGATGGACATACCCAGGTTTGGAGGACGTAGTCGTTACGCCTTTGACCGTGAGATCAACTCTTATTGTTATTCCTGGAAGATACTTTTATCGCACCAAACGTCGTATCTTATATAGTATGACAATAACGGTGATACTTTTGGGTATCGGAAAGGAGTAGTTGAGACGAGGGGTCAAGAGCGGGATTTGCCAGTCCGCATAGCAGGATAGATACTCTCGGGCCCACTCGGTGAGATCATGTCTAATGAGCTTGCAAGCATGTGACTAGGTCACAGAGACATGAGATCATGGACGAGTAGAAGATAGCGTTGTCGGTAACGAGGTCGGGATTAGGTATGGAAATATCTATGGAATGATGCTCGGACATGCTAAGTATCGCTATGGGAAAAGGTTTAAGACTTTGCGTTCAGGTTTGATAGATGAAAGTCATTCGTTATATCACAGGGATTAATTCATGGGGTCCAGCCCTACGAGTTAGTCGTTGATCATAGAGGAGTCTTGGTCATACCTGTTATTATATCGAACCGCTAGGGTAAAACACTTAAGGGGTTTCGACAAGACAACCGGAAAGGAAAGAGATCACCGGGAGCGTCCCGGGAGGAGTCCGATGGAGATCGGGCAGCGCCGAAAGAGTTTTCGGAGCTAGGAAAAATTATATATATTATGTTTGATATTAATTAGTGTAATTAATATGCAAATATGATTTTATATATTTATTTTCGAATTTATTTAGACTGATTTCCCTAAATGGGCCTTCTGGTCGAAAGAAGGCCCAAGAGGGGGGGAATCCCCTTGGGGATTCGGTGGGGGCCAGGAGGGGCCGACCCAAGTGGGCCAAGGGCCCACTAAGGGGCCGGCGCACCCTCCAATGCCGCACCAGGCATGTGGGGGTTAGTCCCACATTGCCTGGTTAGCAAGTTGGCTCCCCCCTGGGAGCCTATATAAGAAGGGGCACCCCTGGCCTTTTAATTCACCAATTAATTCCCCATTTCTCTCTCGATCTCGTGATTCCCTTGTTGGAGTCGCGCCGAGCTGAGGAGGGGGATCTCTTCCACCATAGCCCGCTGCCGCGCTGCTGGTGTTCCGGTCCAAGTCTTCCGCTGCTCGTCCTGGCCTAGAGCTTCGGGGGCCGTCGTCTCCACCGTACGTGTGTGACGCCCTGCGAGGTGCTGCGCTAGCGGTACTCGGAGGTCTGCTTCCTCTACACGACCTTGAGGTCGGCTTCGTCGGTCTTCATCGACAACGTTTGTGCGGGAACATAATCCCCCTTTTCGGTCTACAAGGGTACGTATTCCGATCTCCGTTCGTACTACTATATCTGCATAGAATAGATCTTGGCATGCTTTTAGGATATCGTTGGTAGGAAAAAATTTGTTTTCTGCACACGATCCCCTTCAGTGTATCAGAGCCGATCTATCGTAGATATAGCTGTTCGCTGTTAGAACCCGTGTTCTGCACGGGGGCACCTTTCATGTTATTTGCTACCCTCTAGCGTGCACTTGTGTATTCCAGCGGCATTGAGTTGATGAAGCGGCCCGGACCGACTTTACGCGTACGCTTACGCGAGGCTGTTTCCACTACTGACGTACGGCTTGTACCGTATATGTGGCTGGCGGGTGTCAGTTTCTCTCTCTTTAGTTGGTCTTCGCATTTTCAATGGAGGGCCCGAAAGGGATGCTTAAATATGCAATTATTGGATCGTTGTTGTGGTCAAGCGGTTCTATTTACGAAAGCCCCAAGCCACGTAAAATATGCAAAAGATAAAGTAGAAGCGTCTAACTTTATTTTGCAGGGGCTATGTGATATGGTCAAGGTAGGTTTATTAAATTGTTTATAAACTGCGGGCGCCAAGAAGACCATGGTGCGATGGACTATATAACATTGCATTACATTTGATGTTTTGTGTGCATCTTATATTGTGTGATTGTGTGTATAGTATACATTAGTTGCACGGCGGTAGCTATATAAGATGATCCCTTCAAAATACCACTAGTGTTCTCCCTCCAACGCGCACCACCAAGAAAGTTCTACGTTATGAGGCAGGCCGTGATGATCGGGTGTCAGACATCTCGTCGTTCGCATACAGTGGGTGTAAGCCATGTTGCACAAGCATCAGCATGGAGGTCTTTGGTGGCGAGCCTAGCATATTCAGAAATATGGCCTCGGAACAGGAAGACCGAAAGGTCGAGCACGAGTCACAAAATTGGTGTGGCGGACTTTTGTCTACTCTTAAAGTTGTGTCGCCGGCTCTGATGATGAGGGGTGGTGCAATGGATGGGGGTCGTGTAATCGCTTAAACGACCAGGAGGGATGTTCGTGTAGCGTACCTGCACTTTAAATAAGGCAGATACCTGTGTATAGTGCAAATCCCTGGATCGATTAATTTGCACACACAGTTTACGATGTAATATCACAACAAAGCGTCAATTTTATTACATCGATGATCCAGAATTACAAAATACTTGATACAAGTTGCATAGCATAAAGCTAGCATTGAAAAGTACACAGCGGAAATACAATAGCAGTGAGTCTCTATAACTTTCATGCTGCCACAGGCGAAAACATGTTGGTTGTAGACTCGAAACCTTTAACGAAACCTCACTCGTCATCTGATCACATCTGCAATAAGAAAAATATTGCAACAACGTGGGTCAGATTCCATTAAAAATGGAGTCTGGCAAGTGACACTATGGTGGACACTTAATGGAATAACTCTAAAGCCTATATGCATATTTGGCTGGTGGAGTTCAAGGCTAATTTGCATAAAGCCAATTTTTTCTACTCTTTTGAAAACACTTTTCTTGAAATCAAGACGAGTATGGCATGAAAACCATAATTCTCATCTTCCCTTGTTCACCCATCAAATTTTATTTCCGAAGTTGGAATGATGGAATCCTCCGTTGACGTCCGTGATCAGCTGCTCAAATTGTCCGTACCGGGGACACGGCTAAGTACTTAGTTTTACACTCTGCAGAGGTTGTGCACTTTCACCATTGTACCCATTCAACCCAGATTATCCTTTACACACCATTTGTGATAAGGAAAGGAGAAGAATGAGACGAGATCTTTCAGAAGCATTTTCCCTCCCACTCTGGCTTGACCCGTTCCACCTAACATCCCCCTACATCTGCTTGTCAAGCCGGAGAGAGTCCACGCAACATAATTGATCAAGCCAGAGCCCATATGGCAATGGCTGCACTGGAAGCAATCGTCACTCGGAGTTCTTCAGATTCCTCGGTTCCTGGGTGGCCATTCACAAGTGTACATACTACAGGAACCATAGACATGGACCTGAGTAGCCACTCAACATAAACCATACAACCACTTACCACCCAGGTGTTTCATTAACTTAGTGGATGTGTACTCCCAGGTTGACAACCACCATGCTCACGGCCCTAAGTAGAATAGAAATTCATCCTAGGCGACGACAACCATGAGCACAGCCCTGAGTAGTCACTTAACATTTTGTAAAACTTTTCATCCATTGCATAGCATCAATATTTCTGCTAAGTATGATATAGGAACCTAGACACAGGAGTAAGGGAATTTTACAAAGGTTTAGCATAGCAATACTATCCTACACATGCATATAAAAATACACTAAGTAATGCATATAGAAATAATAGGAAGTTTATGAGGTGTGCCACTTGCCTTTGAATTTGTCGTTGTTCACAAACTCTGTTCAACGAACTCGGTCTCTCCGTTCAGTCTAAACAATACAAACAAACAACAATACCACAATCATAAACAACACAACACCTACAAACAAGTTTCTTAAACTTCTAAGGAAAATAGGTTGGTCCAAAAATACCATGATATGCAAGTTATTTCTAAGGACTAGAGATGCATGCCATGCCATGAAAAATCTTTTAAGTTAATGCAAGGCAAATAGGTTGGTCCAAAAGGACTAAGGGCTAAGGTCATAAGTTGAATAAAATATTTGGTTTTATATCATCTTGAATAAGCACTCTAATGGCTTAGTCTTGATGTGCAAAATACTTAGAGAAAATTACTAGCTCTATTCTTCGAGGTGATCAACAATTATTATCAACTCTTTGTAAATTGGATATTCACTAAAGTGAGAGAGACAGACACCCGGCCAGCCACTTAAATTGTGGAACAGGTCTCATGTACGTGGACATGTAAGGTTTGTTTCCAGGCCGCTTCATCTCACTATGCCGCTAGGATCCAACAACTTCAAGATGATAATATCATGATCAAAATTGTTTAAGTCAAATGTGAAAGACAAGATTAGGAAAGAGGGAAAAGATAGAAGAAAGATGTAGTTGTCCTCCAGGCTTCATCTCCAGACTTGTAATATTCTCCTTGATGATGTCTTGATTGAAGTTTTGATAGACTTGATAAATCTTCAGACTTGGTGGTTCTTGTATCCTCGAGGCTGGTCTTTGATTTACTTAGTCATCATGAAGTCTAACAGAAGAAGAAGGGAGAAAGAAGAAAGAGGGAGAAGGATTAGATGATATTTCTGGTTGGTCTTCATGAACTTCTTCTTGATCTTTCTTCTAAGTGCTTCCACTCCTTGGAGATTCTTCTGGAGTCTCGTTTGGCTAAGTCCTTCATTGGTCTTCCAGCTCCATGTTGAAATTTACTAAGTGTCTAAGTGTAGCACTTCACAAAAATGCTAAGTTAGAAAATATTCTTAACTTAGAGAAAATGGGGGAGGAGTTTTCTTATGGAAAATATAACTACAAAATAAAATATGCTATGCATGAAATGCAATTTTTAAACCACAAGAAACATAATACTAATTTTTGTGATATTTATAAAGTAGGCATTTGGCTATAAATGCAATCTAATTAATTTCTATTTTTGGAAAATATAATAAAAGAAATAATTATAATATTAAAGTTTTCTATGATTAAATTTTTATAATATAATTTTATAAATAGTATTAATAGACAGGGGCATTTTAATTAAATTTATAGCCATTTACTTTAATCAAAATTAATATTTTTATTAATAGTTATGTTGAAAATACTCAAACTATTCAAATTAAATATATAACTATGAATTCATTCAAAAATGACTCAAAAATATTTTATAGCAGTGGCATCAATTTAAAAATATTCCAAGGTTTCTAAAACAATTTTATTTGCAATTTTTGGAATTATAGATTTAAAGTTATTACAAAAATACTCAAATCCACCATTTGAAATTTGAATATTTTAAACTAAGTCAAATTTTAGTTTTGGCAGATCCAAAATAATCTACATGTCAAGAGCTTTCCAAATATATAAAAATTATTAAATTTGGAGTTGTGGTTAAAAAGTTATAGATGTTTTAATTACAGGGACTATTCTGCAAAATTTCCAATTAAATTTAAAATAGAAAAGGAATTACACGCTGACGCTGACGCGGATGCTGACGAGGCACGACGTGGCGCTGACGTGGCTGCCACGCGGGCACTGACTGGATTAAGTCAACAGATCTGGGCCGTCAGATCTGGATCTGGCGGTCCAGATCTAACCGTACCGATTCAAATTAACGCTTCTAATCTACGCCGTCAGATCGAGATCGAAGGGCTCACGTTTCTTGACCAGGAGATGGCGGCGCGGTGGCTGCCGGCGACGAAGGAGACGGCGGCGCGGCCTCGGGCTTGGACGAACACGACGCTCCGGTGATCCCCTTGCTCGGCGGAGACGACGGCGACGCGCGGCGTGCGGCGACGGAGGAGATGGAAGTGGCGGCGTCGTCGATTGCGTGCGAGGGCCACGAGGATACGTGGCCGGAGTGGCCCAAACGCCGGTGACCTTCGGGTCGTGCTCTCGCCCCCACGTTAGGCTGCAGGACAGAAGCGAGAGAGGGGTCAGAAGATACGCACGGGCGTGGCGGAACAGATAGGCATGGTCTCGGGAACGGGGATGGTTTACCTCGCCGGGAAAGGAAGGAAAACGGCGGCGGCCTCGAGCTTCTCCGGCGAGCAACCGTGGCGGCCTGGCGGCGCGTTTTGAGAGGGGGAAAGAGGGGAAAACTGCGGCGTGGTCTGGGGTTTATATGGGGGGGAAAGGGGAATCAAATCCCGCAAAGGACGCCGCGAATTTGAGCTCGAATCGGGGGAGGGATCGGAGGCGAAATTTTCGGACGGAGGTTGAAGATAGAGTGACGTCAGCAGTGACGTCATCAATTTTCCTTTTTCTGATTTCTCCAATTTAATTTATAACTTTTAATTTAAATGTCCAAATGAGGTCAAACAAATTTCTAAAAAAATTAAAATTATTATCTTTCTGTTAAACCAATTGTGGGCATGTTTTGAATATTTTTGAAAAATAATATTTTGAAATATTGATTAAATACAAATTTGACACTTAAAGTCAAATTTGAATTTCTATCTTAATTAAATTTTCTTTTGGCTAAATAAAATTTGTAAAATACCCACATTTCAATATGTTTGAATTTAAGTTATTTAAACTTATTTTGCTGAAATCATTCATCTTTATTTTGGCATAATATTAAAGAACTAAATATAAATAATGTTTAGGAAATGTGAAATATAAGGTATTCATTTTTAATTGAAAATAATTTGTGCACCATTATATTTTATATTATGATAATTCATCTGAAAACTTCATAACAACGTTGGAAAAGATTTTTTTTAAATTCTATTCTTATTCAGAAGATATTAATCATTTCATGCTTTGAAAATAAATGAAATTCATTTAAGCAAATGAAATGTTTATTTGGCTAATTCATTAATTTCAATTCTATGAAGTTTATAGTTGTAAATTACAGAATTGAAATTTTAACACCATGTTTTGAACTTAGTTGAGAGAATGAAAACCATTTGGCAACTAACACCATTTTTAAATAATTTGTGAATTTATGAATAGATATGACTAAGTGGTTGAAATCAATTTCTTATAAGTAAACTATTTACTTAAAATAAAATGGATTGTAGTTTGTAAAATATTTGTCAAATTACATTTTAAGGTTTTTGAAATACAGTGGATAATAAAATGATTAAACTGTGACATTTGAAATATTAAACTCAAGTTTGAAGTCTTTCATAGTTGGTTTCCTTATACATTTAATATTTTGTTTTAATAAAAAGAAAAGTTTTAAATTTTAGTGATTTTTGAATATTATAAAATGTTGGGATGTTACAGTTCGTTTGAGTGGGAGTTATGTTAGTTATTTTCTAAAAATACTATAACTCAAAATTATTATGAACAAAGTCTTATGTTGTTGCAAATTCCATTGTAGATGTTTCGCCCCTCGTTTAACCTAGGTCTGTTCCTTGAGAAAGAAAATCTTAAGAACAATGGGTCAAACACTATGGCCTGGTTCCGCAACCTGAGGATCCTCCTCACTCCCCATAGGGTGGCCTACGTCATTGAGGCCGCCATAGGTGACCCTCCCGCAGATGAAGCCTCTGTGGATGAGAAGAAGGTCTTCCAGACCAGATCGGAGGATTCTGCCTTTGTCCAGAGTGGCATGCTCTACGCCATGGAAGCCGGCCTGCAGAAGCGCTTCGAGAAGATGAGCGCCTTCGAGATTATTTCTGATCTGTAGGCTGTCTTCGCGCCGCAGGCTAAGGCTGAGAGATATGAGTCTTCTGAGCTTTTCTTCTCGGCCAAGATGGAAGAGCATAGCAGTGTGAGCGAGCATGTAGTCAAGATGTCTGGCTACGTTCAACGCCTGAATGCTCTGGAATGCAAGATTCCCGATGAGCTGGCGATTGACAGGGTGTTGCAATCGTTGCCGTGAAGCTATAAAGGCTTTGTCATGAACTACAACATGCAGGGTATGGCTAAGTCCCTGGGTGAAGTGTTCGTGATGCTCAAGACTGCTGAGGTAGAGATTAAGAAGGAGCACACGCTGTTGATGGTCAACAAGGCCGTTGATTTCAAGAAATCCGGTGGCAAGAGAAAGCAAAGCTGGAAGTCCAGGAGGGAAGGCAAGATGAGTGCCAAGCCCAAGACTAACAGATCTGGTCCCAGAGCTAGCGTGGAGTGTTTCTACTACAAGGGGAAGGGTCACTGGAAGCGCAACTGCCCCAAGTACCTGGAGGATAGGAAGTCTGGCAAGCCGATCGACAAAGAGCAAGGTATATTTGATATACATGTTATAGATGTGTACCTTACATCCGCCCGGAGCAACACGTGGGTATTTGATACTGGTTCTGTTGCTCATATATGTAACTCTCAGGAGGAGTTACGGAATAGATGGTGGCTGGCGAAGGATGAGGTGATGATGCACGTCGGCAACGGATCGAGAGTCGACGTGGTGGTTGTCGGCACGCTCCCTCTGCATCTACCATCGGGATTAGTTTTGGTTTTAAATAAGTGTTATTTTGTGCCATCCTTGAGTGTAAACATTATAAGTGGGTCTTGCCTGTTACAAGACGGTTATTCATTTAAATCAGTGTCAAGCAATTGTGCTATTTATATGAATGATATCTTTTATGTTGATGCTCCCGAGAATAACGGTTTATTCTTGTTGAATCTCGATCGTAGTACTCACATCCATAGCATAGAAGCCAAACGGATTAAGTGTAGTGATGATACCGCCATGTATATGTGGCATTGCCGTCTTAGTCATATTGGTGTAAAGCGCATGAAGCAACTCCACTCCGATGGACTTTTGGACTCGTTGGATTTCGGATCCCTCGATACATGCGAACCATGCCTTATGGGCAAAATGACCAAGACACCGTTCAAAGGTTTCGTTGAACGGGCGTCGGATTTGTTGGGGATCATACATACAGATGTGTGTGGACCGATAAGCGTTTCGACATGCAATGGTTATCGTTACTTCGTCACCTTCACTGATGACTTGAGTAGATACGGTTATATCTATTTGATGAAACACAAGTCTGAGACTTTTGAAAAGTTCAAAGAATTCCAAAGTGAAGTTGAGAATCAGCTTAATAGGAAAATCAAGCACCTCCGATCCGATCGCGGTGGCGAGTACTTTAGTTTGGAGTTTGGCACACATCTGAAGAGTTGTGGCATAGTACCCCAACTTACGCCAGCCGGAACACCGCAGCGCAACGGCGTGTCCGAGCGACGTAATCGTACTCTACTGGATAGTGTTCGATCTATGATGTCTCTTACCGATTTGCCAGTGTCCTTCTGGGGTTATGCGTTAGAAACAGCCGCATTCATTTTAAATAGGGCTCCGTCCAAATCCGTTGAAATGACACCGTATGAATTATGGTATGGCCAAAAGCCTAAGTTATCGTTTCTAAAGGTTTGGGGTTGTGAGACATACGTTAAGAAACTACAGCTCGACAAACTCGAACCGAAATCGGAGAAAGTCGCCTTTGTAGGATATCCGCGGGAAACCGTTGGGTACACCTTCTACAACCAAGCTGAGGGCAAAACTTTTGTCGCGAAGACCGGTACCTTTCTAGAGAAGGAGTTTCTCGCGAAAGGAGTAAGTGGGAGGAAGATTGACCTCGATGAGATCGTTGATCCTGAACTCGAGATTCCGAGTGGCACAACAGAAGCAATTCCGAAAACGTCCTCCGTGGAAGGAGTGGGAGAAACTGTCGAGGAAGGTATTCTACCCCGTAGGTCTGGCAGATCTCGAATCGCACCAGAATGGTATGGCAACATGGTTTGCACCGTCATGTTAGTTGAGCAAGACGAACCTACGAACTACAAGGAGGCGATGGCGAGTCTAGAGTCCGAGAAATGGCTTGAAGCCATGAAATCCGAAATAGGATCCATGTATGATAACAAAGTGTGGACTTTGATGGATTTCCCGAAGGGCGCAAGGCCGTCGAGAATAAATGGATCTTTAAGAAGAAGACTGATGCTGATGGTAATGTGACCGTCTATAAAGCTCGTCTTGTCGCAAAGGGTTTCCGACAAGTTCATGGAATTGACTACGATGAAACTTTTTCACCGGTAGCGATGCTTAAGTCTATTCGGATTTTGTTAGCAGTAGCTGCCTATTATGATTATGAAATCTGGCAGATGGACGTCAAAACAGCCTTCCTAAATGGAAACATTGAGAAAGAGTTGTACATGGTACAACCGGAAGGTTTTGTCGATCCAGGAAATGCTAACAAGGTGTGCAAGATTCAACGATCCATCTATGGATTGAAGCAGGCATCTCGGAGCTGGAATCTTCGCTTTGATGAGGTAATCAAAGGTTTAGGATTTATCCAAAATGTGGAAGAGACCTGTATTTACAAGAAAATGAGTGGGAGCTCGGTTGTGTTCTTAGCACTGTATGTAGAAGACATATTGCTGATTGGGAATGATGTGGAACTTCTGAATAGCGTGAAGGAATATTTAAACAGTAAATTTTCCATGAAGGACTTAGGAGAAGCTGCGTATGTTTTAGGCATAAAAATCTATCGTGATAGATCAAGGCGCCTATTAGCACTGAGTCAGAGTACTTATCTTGATAAAATACTGAAGCGTTTCGGTATGGAGAAGGCAAAGAAGGGTTCTCTGCCGGTTATCAAGAATAAGATATTGCGGAAGGCACAGTGTCCGGTAACGGAACTGGATAAGGCCGATATGACCAAGCATCCTTATGCTTCAGCCATATGATCGATCATGTATGCAATGTTGAGTACTAGACTGGATGTGGCATTAGCTCTAAGTTTGACAAGCCGGTTCCAGAGTAATCCTGGAATGCCTCATTGGATAGTTGTTAAGAGCATTCTTAAGTATCTCAATAAGACAAAGGAAATGTTCCTTGTGTATGGTGGCTGCGATGAAGAACTTGGCGTAACGGGTTACGTAGATGCAAGTTTCTGCTCAGACCCCGATGACTCTAAGTCACAGACAGGTTATGTGTTCAAGGTGAATGGAGGCGCCGTGTGGTGGAGAAGTGGGAAGCAACCCATAGTCGCACAATCTACAATGGAGTCGGAGTAAATTGCTGCTTGCGAAGCCGCGAATGAAGCTGTGTGGCTGAGAAAGTTCGTCATTGAACTTGGAGTGTTCCCGAGCGTGCAAGACCCCGTGATCCTCTTCTGCGACAATACGCCAAGGAGCCAAGGTCTCACTCCACCGCCAAACACATTCTCCGACGCTTCCATGTGATACGTCAGTATGTACAAGGAGGCGATGTGAAGATTTGCAAAGTGCATACGGATCTGAATGTGGCAGATCTGCTGACAAAGCCTCTCCCGCTTGATAAGCATGAAAAGCACCAGTTAGCTATGGGTGTTAGGCTTTTACCAAGTTGTAATCTAGATTAATTTGTACTCTAGTGCAAGTGGGAGACTGAAGGAGATATGCCCTAGAGGCAATTAATAAAGTGTATTCTTTATCATATCTCGTTTGTTCATAATAGGTTTTTGTATCATGCTAGAAGCGTATTAAGCGGAAACATTAATACGGGTGTGATACGTAAACAACCAGGTCCCTAGTAGCCTCTACTAAAACTAGTTTCGTTGCGCGATTGATGATCGAGGTTTCCCGGTCATGGGGCATGGCGCCGATCGGCAATGGGAGTCATATCGTTGGAGAACGATGTGATGGACATACCCAGATTTGGAGGACGTAGTCGTTACGCCTTTGACCGTGAGATCAACTCTTATTGTTATTCCCGGAAGATACTTTGATAGCACCAAACGTCGTATCTTATATAGTATGACAATAACGGTGATACTTTTGGGTATCGGAAAGGAGTAGTTGAGACGAGGGGTCAAGAGCGGGATTTGCCAGTCCGCATAGCAGGATAGATACTCTCGGGCCCACTCGGTGAGATCATGTCTAATGAGCTTGCAAGCATGTGACTAGGTCACAGAGACATGAGATCATGGACGAGTAGAAGATAGCGTTGTCGGTAACGAGGTCGGGATTAGGTATGGAAATATCTATGGAACGACGCTCGGACATGCTAAGTAACGCTATGGCAAAAGGTTTAAGACTTTGCGTTCAGATTTGATAGATGAAAGTCATTCGTTATATCACAGAGATTAATTCATGGGGTCCAGGCCTACGAGTTAGTCGTTGATCATAGATGAGTCTTGGTCATACCTGTTATTATATCGAACCGCTAGGGTAACACACTTAAGGGGTTTCGACAAGACAACCGGAAAGGAAAGAGATCACCGGGAGCGTCCCGGGAGGGGTCCGATGGAGATCGGGCAGCGCCGAAGGAGTTTTCGGAGCTAGGAAAAATTATATATATTATGTTTGATATTACTTAGTGTAATTAATATGCAAATATGATTTTATATATTTATTTTCGAATTTATTTAGGCTGATTTCCCTAAATGGACCTTCTGGTCGAAAGAAGGACCAAGAGGGGGGAATCCCCTTGGGGATTCGGTGGGGGCCAGGAGGGGCTGACCCAAGTGGGCCAAGGGCCCACTAAGGGGCCGGCGCACCCTCCAATGCCGCACCAGGCATGTGGGGGTTAGTCCCACATTGCCTGGTTAGCAAGTTGGCTCCCCCCTGGGAGCCTATATAAGAAGGGGCACCCTGGCATTTTAATTCACCAATTAATTCCCAATTTCTCTCTCGATCTCGTTATTCCCTTGTTGGAGTCACGCCGAGCTGAGGAGGGGGATCTCTTCCACCATAGCCCGCTGCCGCGCTGCTGGTGTTCCGGTCCAAGTCTTCCGCTGCTCGTCCTGGACTGGAGCTTCGGGGGCCGTCGTCTCCACCGTACGTGTGTGACGCCCTGCGAGGTGCTGCGCTAGCGGTACTCGCAGGTCTGCTTCCTCTACACGACCTTGAGGTCGGCTTCGTCGGTCTTCATCGACAACGTTTGTGCGGGAGCGTAATCCCCGCTTTCAGTCTACAAGGGTACGTATTCCGATCTCCGTTTGTACTACTATATCTGCATAGAATAGATCTTGGCATGCTTTTAGGATATCGTTGGTAGGAAAAATTATGTTTTCTGCACACGACCCCCTTCACGCAGACGGTACGCGGCTCCGAGCTCACCTTCCAGCTTATGCTAGGCCATCAAGTAGCTGGTGATTTCGAGAAGGTTGTCAGCGGCTTCCCGCGAAGGTCCGATGGCCGGACCGCGTCCCTTAGCGGGGTGAAGGCGCAGGCTGCACAGCTGGCTGTGAAGCTTGTGGCCACCTTCGAGAGGGCGCTTGCCAAGGCAACTTAGGCGGCTTCTCGGAAGAGTCGCTCCCGGTCGGAGTCAATAGCTTAGGAGCTTTCGTAGTGTGGGTCCTTTTAGTCGCAAGAACTTGTATTTCATTCTGCAACTTGTAATGACCTTTATTTTGTCGGGTCTTCTGGCCTTGGAACCTCTTTTATTCTGAATTATAATTTCTTTCCCTTCAACTGTGCTTTGGCTGAGGAGTCTTTTTGCTGTATTGATATTGCATATTCGTGACAGACTGACACGCATGAGGCCACTTCTGCCGCTGCGACGACTCGCGCGAGTGGCGAAGGAGGTTCTCGCTCGACTGCAGCTGGGCGTCGTTGTCGATCAGCACCCGTTCCACAGCGAAGCACGAATGACCAGCGGTTGATCACCTATATTTGGAATAAGGTGGTTAGCCTTGAAGCGAGTCTGAAGCTTGCTGAGTTGGTGCTGGAGCGCTCCAAATCGCGTCCCACTGCGGGGTTCTCCCAACGTGAGGAATTTTTGCTTGGCGAGATTGATCTAATCAGTCGACAGCTGCAAGGTTGGTAGCCTTTTGTTGCTTGACTTCCTCCTTGAGATTTGCTGGTTCTAACTTGTAATTTCTGGGCGCAGATGTGAACCCAGATTGGCAGGCTGAGCAGGTTCGGGTTGAGGAGCGGGTCACCCGAGAGGCGACTGGCGATTCTTTCGAGGCTCGCCAATTCTGGTCGAACAAGTCGGGAGGGCAAATCCTCGCGTGCATGCTTGATCGAACTTGGCGGGCTGCCTTTCTTCTTGAAGGTTGCCGGAAGACCCTCTGGCATATCCACCGTGTGTACTTCCCACACAATGGGCAGCCGCACGGGCTGACCGCCTTGCTGGAGAGGTTCCGCGAGGGTGATGCGTTGAAGGAGGTAGTCCACGCGCAACTCGTCGCTGGGGCGAATGTGGCGCTGGCGTACGTCCGGCTGCACCGGCCGAAGCTTCTTCTGGAGAGGATGCTGGGCGGCCTGCCCGGTGACGATGACTACGCCGACACCTTGGCGGCTGCTCTCCAAATGGTTGAACAGGTCAAAAAGCTGAGTGAGCGCCTTGTAGGGCCACTCGACGCGCCAAAGGATGAGCCTGCAGAATAGGGACAACAATGTTCTGCTATACAGGATTAGTCATAGGAGGCGAATTTGCCAAATGTAAACATCAATGTATTAGATATGGGGAATGCCCGAGTAAGCAAGTTAAAACGGTTTGCTTTACTGTGCGATTATCCGTGGTGCTCCTTCGAATGGACTTAGTGCGACTTAGTGCTAGGTCATGTGCGACGTGGCTCGGGTACATTGAGCGCGAGTCGTGGACCAGTGCGGCGTAGCCCCCGAGCACCTTGGGTAGCGGCCATGGCTATGTCGTGGACCTGTATGGCGCAGCCCCCGAGTGTTTCGAGTGGCGTCCTAGGATTTCAAGTGTTACCTATAAAGCGCAGCCCCCGAGTGTTTCGAGTGGCGGACTAGGATTTTAGTACTTGACCTGCATGGCGCAGCCCCCGAGTGGTTCAAGTGGCGGCCTAGGATTTTACGAGTAGGTCCTGCATGGCGCAGCCCCCGAGTAGTTCGAGTGGTGGCCTAGGATTTCAAGTGATACCTGTGAAGCGCAGCCCCCGAGTGTGTCGGGCGGCGGCCTAGGATTTTAGGACTTGACCTGTATGGCGCAGCCCCCGAGTGGTTCAGGTGGTGGCCTAGGATTTTATGAGTAGGGCCAGCATGGCGCAGCCCCCGAGTGATTCGAGTGGCGGCCTAGACTTATTTTTCAACCTGTATGGCGCAGCCCCCGAGTTATTCGAGTGGCGGCCTAGGATTTTTGTTTCAACCTGTATGGCGCAGCCCCCGAGAGATTCGAGTGACGGCCTAGGTTACTAATTGCCTTGACTGAGAAGGTAAAGTGAACAGCTTTTTCTGTTAATCTTCTTTATTGATTCTTGCGAACAGGCCGCCTCATTAAAACCCTTCCAGTCCCCTTAGGTACCCTCGTAAGGGAAAGAGTGTGTCCGAAACCTGCCGCGTTGACATGCTTTCCTTGGTACAATGATTTTGTCGACTAGGCGTAGAACCGGCGAAGTTGCGCGATGTTCCACGGGTTGTTGCAGACTGCTCCCGTCTTCTAGTCCTTCAGACGGTAGGCTCCATTGCCGATTGCCTCTGTCACAACATACGGGCCCTCCCATGGTGAGGCGAGCTTGTGCACCTTCTTCTGCTTGAGGCGGAGGACCAGGTCTCCTGCTACGAATGCCCTTGGTCGCAACCTCCTTCCGTGGTAGTTGGGCAGGTCTTGCTGATACATGGCTGACCGTGCTAACGCGATGTCGCGTGCTTCGTCCAGGATGTCCATGCTGTCTTCGAGTGCTTCTTCTGCGTCTAACTCATCGTAGGCGACCACTCTTGGCGCGTCAAATTTGATGTCGCAGGGGAGAACCGCCTCTGCACCGTGCACCATGAAGAATGGAGTGTATTGAGTGGATCTGTTTGGCGTGGTTCGCAAGCTCCAGAGGACTGATGGCAGTTCTTCGACCCACGCGCCTGCGGCGCGTCTCAGTGGCACTCGCAGGCGTTTCTTGATGCCGCTGCAGACTAGGCCGTTGCTTTCTCGACTTGCCCATTGGACTGCGGGTGTGAGACAGATGCATAGTTGAGTTTGATGCCTTGATCTGAGCAGAAGTCTTTGAACTCTTCGGCTGTGAAGTTTGAGCCGTTGTCCGTGATAATCCCGTTTGGCACCCCGAATCTGAAGATGATGGATATGATGAAGTTTACCGCTGACGATGCAGTCGAACTTGTGATGGGCACTGCCTCAATCCACTTGGTGAACTTGTCGACTGCGACCAGGAGGTGAGTGTGCCCTCCGGGCGAGGATTTCTTCAGCGTACCTACCATGTCCAACCCCCATTGGGCGAAGGGCCAGGCTAGTGGTATTGTCTTGAGCACCGACGCCGGTGCGTGTGGCTTGTTTGCAAATTCCTGGCACCCGGGGCATTTCTTTACTAGGTCTTTTGCATCTTGCATAGCTGTTGGCCAGTAGAACCTGGGTCGCAGTGCTTTGGCCACCAAGGCTCGACTGCTTGCATGATGCCCGCAGATACCCGCATGGATGTCGAGTAGGATGGCTTGGCCGTCTACTGGATCTACGCACCTTTGCAAAATTCCTGAGATGCTTCTCTTGTAGAGTTCCCCGTTGACGACGGTGAAACCTTTGGAGCGCCGGATGATGCGTTTTGCTTCTACTGGATCAGTTGGCAGCCTCTGGTGCAGTATGTACGCAAGGTATGGTCCTGTCCATGTAGCTTCGACCAGCATGACCTCCATGGGCTCTTTTTCCTTGCTCGGCGGGTTGCTATTGCTCGTTGCTGGTGTGGAGGGTTTTGTTGCGGGTCGAGTCTTGATGGATCTCTGTGTGATACGTTCGAGGAAGACGCCGGGTGGTACTGGTACCTTGTATGAACCCATGTTGGCGAGAGCGTCGGCTTCCTCGTTGCTATCGCGACCGATGTGCCGCAACTCGCAGCCGTCGAATGTGCCCTCCAACTGGTTGTACAGGTCTTTGTAGGCGATCATGTTGTCGGCGATGGCGTCGCAGGACTTTATGGTTTGATGTAAGACGAGGTAGGAGTCGCCGTAGATCATGAGGTGTGTGGCGCCGCAGTTTTTGGCCATCCGCATGCCATGGATCAGGGCCTCGTACTCTACTTCGTTGTTAGAGGGTGTCGGGAAGTCCATCTGCAGAACATATTTTAGCTTGTCGCCTTTGGGGGAGATGAGTACGACTCCTGCCCCTGCTGACTTGAACTTCTTAGAGCCGTCAAAGTACATTGTCCATGCGTTGGACAGGTCAGGGACATCTGGTAGTTGGGCTTCTATCCACTCGGTGGTGAATTCCGGGAGGACTTGGGCCTTGATAGACTTCGGGTGAGCGTACTTCAGCCCCTAGGGTCCTAGTTCGACAACCCACTTGGCGACTCGTCCTGTCGAACGCTGGTTTGTGAGGATGTCTGCTAGGCCAGAGGAGCTTACCACCGTGATCGGGTGCTCGGAGAAGTAGTGGACGACCTTCCTGGAAGTCATGAAGACTCCGTATGCCAGCTTCTGGTAGTGCGGGTAGTTCTGCTTGGACAGTGTTAGGACTTCGCTGAGGTAGTAGACTGGCCTCTGGACAGAATGACTATGCCCTTCTTCTTCCCGCTCAACCACGAGTACTGTGCTCACCACCCTGTTTGTCGCTGAGACGTATAGGTATAGCGGCTCGTTCTCTAGTGGTGCTACCAGGATTGGGGAAGTCGTCAGGGTCTTCTTAAGCTGGTCGAATGCCTCTTGTGCTTCTGCTGTCCACTCGAACTTGTCCGTCTTTTTCATCAGTTGGTAGAAAGGCAAGGCCTTCTCCCCCAACTTACTTATGAACCGGCTGAGAGCTGCGACTCGGCCGGCTAATCGTTGCACTTCACAGAGCTTGGTGGGTGCTGGCATCGTGAGTATATTATGCACCTTCTCGGGATTTGCTTTGATTCCTCTTGCAAAGACAAGGTACCCTTGTAGCTCTCCGGTTGGCACGCCGAAAACGCACTTTTCTAGGTTCAGCTTGATCTGATATGCGTCGAGCGCCGCGAAGACCTTGGGCAGGTCGGCGACTAGGGTGTCCTCCTTTCGGGTCGGGACGACGATGTCATCGACGTAGACTTGGACAATTTGCCCGATGAGCCCTTTGAAGCATGCTTGCATCGTGCACTGATACGTGGCGCCAGCGTTCTTCAACCCGAAGGGCATTGTCTGGTTGCAAAAGACACCGTCGGGTGTGATGAACGAAGTTTTTTCTTCGTCTTCAACTTTCAGTCCGATCTGCTGGTAACCTGAGTAGGCGTCCAGAAAGGACAGGCGTTCGCAGCCTGATGTCGAGTCGATGATCTGATCTATCCGCGGGAGCGGGAAATGGTCCTTGGGGTAGCATTTGTTGCCGGCGGTGAAGTCGACGCACATGCGTAGCTTCTTCGTCTTCTTCTTCTCTACTAGGACAGGGTTGGCGACCCAGTCTGAGTCCTTGATTTCTCGGATGAACTTGGCGTGCAGCAGTCGGTCGATTTCTGCGGTGATCGCGTCCCGTTTGACGGGTCTGGCGTCCTTGTGAACTTTTAAGGAGTGCTCGGCAAGATTCCTGGGTATTCCTGACATGTCAGAGGGTTGCCATGCGAAGATTTTCCAGTTCTCACGTAGAAACTCGACGAGCGCGCCTTCCTATGCGGGGGTCAAGCTTGAGGACACTTTGACCATCTTGCTGTTGTCACTCGGATGGACCTGATGAGTTGTGGTATCGTCATTCGTGTTGAAGGCGGCGTCCTTGGCTGGTTTCTTTCGGGGTGGGAAGATGGTCTTGTCGTTGTCGGCTGAAATGGCCTTGAAGTGCTCTTCGACCCCGAAGAACTCAAAAATCATGGTGAACTCGCGGTCACAGCTGTTAGAGCGGTCGAAGTCGCCGCGTACCGTGATTACTCCTTTGGGTCCAGGCAACTTGATCATCAGGTAGGCGTAATGAGGTACTGCCATGAACCTGGCGAAAGTTGGGCGCCCAAGAATAGCATGATACTGTGACTTCCAGTCGACAACCTCGAAGTCGATCGACTCTTTCCTGAAGTGCTCGGGTGTCCCGAGTATGACGTCGAGTGTGTTCGTTCCATGGGTGTGATTGCTTGCCTGGTACTATGCCATGGAATGTGGTCTCGGACTCTGGCAGCTTATCTGTCGACTTGTTCATCCTTCTCAGGGTGTCGGCGAATATGATGTTGATGCCACTTTCTCCCTCCATGAAAACCTTCTTCAGGTTGTAATCTCCGATCAGGGCTTCAACGACTAGGGCTGCATGCCCGGGTCAAGGTACATCTTTTGGGTGGTCTGCCCTGGAGAACGTGATTGGCGTTTCTGACCCTTTCAGGTAGTTCGGCACTGCGGGTGGGCAAGTAGTAGCCTGTAGCACTTGGCGGGTTATGAGTTTATGCGTCCTGTTTGAAGGGCGTCCTTTTTGTATCATATTGAGCTGTCCCCGCGCGGCTGGGTACGCATCGTGTGCCATTGGCTGGGCTTCCTGTAGCTGCTGCTGGGGAAAGGTGCCCGCTGCCTGTGTCGGGTTATTGTTCACGGGTGTTGCCTGAATGGCGAGCTGCAGGGACGGCTGCAGCGCTGACACAGGGTTGATGATATTTTGCATCGCCTGGTAAATCTTGCGTGCTTTGCGGCAATCTTTCGATAGGTGGTTGGCGCCCCACTTGCCCGTTTCCAGGTTGCGGAACAAGTGATGCTTGCAATTATGCATCAGCTCCTCTGCTGGGATCAGCGCGAGCTTCCACTCGCGTTTCTGGCCTCCGTCATTGCGGCTAATGCTGCCGCTGCTGCGGTTGTATTGTCCTGGGTCGGACTGCCGACCCTGGTCGCTGGTTCGACTGTACTGGCGTCCTTCCTCATAGTGGCGACTGCTATCGCGCGCGTCATCACGGGGGGTTTGATATCCCGCCGCTACTAGCTCGATCGAGCCGAGGTTGGTGAAATGTTGTTTCTTCTTCTCGCGTCCATCGCGCCAGTTACTTGTTCCGGCTTCGTTCTTTGGAGAGGTGTTGCGGACGTAGTCCTCTCCCTCGGCCCACTGGTTGACTATCTTCGTGAGCTCGATCGTGGTCTTCGGCTGGAGCCTACCGAACTCTTCGCGGAGGTCGCGGCGAGCGACGCCATGCATGAACGCGTCCATCACCCGGTCTTCTGAGACGGGTTCCATGGTGTTGCGGAGGAGTGTCCACCGTTGGATGTATGACCGGAGCGACTCATCTCTTAATTGCTTACAGGCTTGCAACTCGATGTAGGTCGTCGGCCTTGCATATGTTCCAGAGAAACTTTTGATAAAGGTATCTTGGAATTGTTCCCAGGTCTTGAAAGAGTCCATGGGCTGGCTGGTGAGCCATCCGCGTGCCGAATCCGTGAGCATGAGCTGGATGTATCACATCGCTGTGGTCGATGTCCCACCTTGACAGGTACAGGCGATGAGGTAGTCTTCGAGCCAGAGGCGCGGGTCTTGCTTTCCGTCGTACCTGGGTGTTCCTGCTGCTAGCTTGAAACTCTTCGTCATGCGGGTGTCGCGAATGTTGAAGCTGAAACATGCGGCGCCGCACGGCTCGAAGTTGCGGTCGGCCTGCTCATCTGGGTTCGTCGTGTCAGTCGAACGCTGGTTGCGGTTGCGGTATACCGTCCTTTGCGTGATGACGTTGCGAAGGTCTTCGACTGGTTGTGGCTGTCGCAATGGCTGTGCTGCAGGGACGTCCGGTGCTGCCGGATCGCGAGCTTGGCGTTCTTGTTCTTCGCGTGCCCGGTTGCTTGGCACCCTGTTTGCCAGGGCTTCCTCGATTGCCTTCATGGACATGATCTGTTGCTTGTGGAGAAGGGCTCGTGCGTCTCCCTCTGGTGGTTGTGTGAGCCGAAGGTACGTTTCGACTGCCATGATGCAGGCGTCTGCCGTTTTTGGGACGGGTATCCCGTTTTCGTCCTCGGTGACGAAGGATGAGTCAAGGTTGCGGGTGATCCTAGCTCGATCGGCTTCCGTCATGAGGGGAACACGGGCTCTGCGTCTCCGTCCTCCTTGGCTGACCTCGGTGGAGGAAGTGAACGAGTAGGCGGCCCTCCTGGCGCTTGACGCGTCCGCATCCCTCTTGCGTCGGATGAGTTCGGCTTTTTCGACACGTAGTCGTTCGCCTTCCTTGCGTAGCAAGTACTGGACTACCAGCTGATCTTCCCGAGGTGCGTCGGGTGGTGGAAACGTGTCGTCGTCGACGTGCTTCATGCCCATGATGGCCATGTCGCGGGTGATGGTGAGTCGAGTCGTCTTGTCGGGCATGACCACCTCCAGTGGGTATGCGGGTTCGTCGTTGCCTTCTGGAGGTGTTGTGTCGGCCATGAAGACTTGCTGTTGGTAAACCTCGGTAGGGGTGTTTACGCTGCCGCTGCTTCTTCCGTCATCCGAACTTTGCTCTGGATCGAATATTGCTGCCACGTGGCGGGCGGCGCAGCCGTTGTTGCGTCTTCTCGCGATCTTTGCAGGAGTCGTGGAAGGAGATTTCGCAGTCGCTGGAGCGAGTGCGATTGGCTTGGGGTAGACTTGATGGGTCCACGAAGATGCGTGCGACGTGGCTGTCGGCAGCGCGTCCTTGGTCACACGCGCGGGTGTGATCGATGGAGTCGTGGTCGAGGTAGATCTTGGTTTTGTCGGCCGTGCGATCGAGGTGGTTGAAGTGGACTCGATCTGCATGGCCGCTGTCGAAGTACTCGATGTAGTCGAAGTAGATGCGATCCTTGCAGTTGTAGCAGATGCGACTCCCGCGAGAGACGACGGCGGGTACGGCGCGGGGGTGGCCGATGCGGGTGTTACCGCCGTGCGTGGTGCGGTCACCGCGGACCTGAATATTCCACGACTGTCGATGAAACAGTATATGTAGCCAAAAGTGATGTGTATACCTTCGTACAGATCGGCGTACAACGAGCGGCGGGCCGGCAGGTGGAAGGCGTACTCGAAGGAGCCGAAGCGTATGGGCTCCCGGGCGGTGCAGTGTGCAGACGTCGATCTTTCTTGCGGATGGAGCCGGTGCGACCATGATTCCAACGCTTGTTCTTTCCCACAGACGGCGCCAATTGACGAGGGTGTAACTCGACAAATCCCTGGGTTGTCCACCCCGGGTTGATTGAGGGGGAGAGAGAAGCGTTGGTGATCACGACGGCTGACAAGCGGGGCGATTTACCCAGGTTCAAGCTCCCGGAGGATAACACACTACTTCCTGCTTGTCTGATATTGATGGCGAGTAGCGATTACAATGGCGAGATTGCGATCTCGCTAGGGTTTGTGGTGGCGGCTTTGAGCGTGTCCCTGAGACGAGCAACCCTCCTGGCCTTTATAGGTAGGACGGGTCTCGGGTGAACGATGACGTATGGCAATTACAGATATGGCAGGTTAGGCGACCTAACCGAATAGGACTAGGTCACACGATACCCCTAGTGGGCCTTCTGTGGGCCTTCGTAAGGTTGGCGCGGCCAAGGTATCCTCACCGTGGGATAATCGAAGAGTAGCCCCACATCAGTGGTCTCCATAAAATGGATATTGCTCTCGTCTGTGTCATGGATATGGCGCCTACAGAAGCAATACATGCATACAACACGGGGCACACACCTTTGTTTTTGGATCGACGCGGACAGAGAACAGGAACAGAAGCAGTTTCCTTTTTGGTTGGGCTAGGCATGAAAGGAAGCAGGACACATTCCTTTTTGGTAATTCTCTCCAACCAATCCATCTAAAGAGGAATCTTTTTCAATATTCGGCACCAATCTCAAAGCAAACAAACGGTACCGATTACCACCTCCCTAATTATGCTCCCACCCCCTTAATGGGTTGAATACCCAATAACGAATAACAACCTGTGTTATCTAGCTGCGCTAACGACTTGCATGCCTGCCTAATTCCTAAAAGGTAAGATCAAACCGGCGATTTAAATTTGAACCGGTTGAAGATGTAGATTAATAACATCGTTTATTTTTTCCTCCATGTGATGCGTGCGTCTGGTATGAAAGATAATTTCTGTTTTTGAATGGAAACCACGTGCATGTGATGTTATTGGTTCCGTCAGACAAACACTATATATTTTTATCATGCTAGAACAGAGGTGTTATCTAGCATGTAGTATATTGGTATATATTCAAAAATAGACTATACTGCATTGCAGTCAAAGAAGTATGTACATTTTTTCAAACGATTACATAACTTTATTAATAAGAAGTATGTACATTTTTTTCAAAGGAGTACATACCTTTCTTTCAAAGAAGTTTATACGTAAATATCTGTTAAAGTATGTTCAACAAAATAGGAGTATATTTTCATTACAGTAGCAAAACGATTTGCACCAAATAGAAGTATATAACTATTTTTCAATTTAATATGTACATTAAAAAGGAGTATATACCTTTTTTGAAAGGAGTATATGATTTTTTTTCAAAGAAGTATGTACATTTTTTTCAAAAGGAAGTATATACTTTTTTTCAAAGGAGTATATAACTTATTTTCAAAGAAGAATGTACATTTTTTTCAAAGGGAGTATATACTTTTTTTTCAAAGGAGTATATAACTTTTTTTCAAAGAAGTATGTACATTAAAAAAAGAGTATATTCCTTTTTTTCAAAGGAGTATATAACTTTTCTTCAAAGAAGTATGTACATTTTTTTCAAAAGGAGTATATACCTTTCTTTCAAAGAAGTCCATACCTACTATCTCCGTTGAAGTATTTTTCATTACAGTAGCAAAACGATTGATGTAACGTATTGATATTTACTGAGCATATAATCTCCACTTATACATGAAGTATATACCATATCGAAGGAGGTATATACAGGCAAAAAATAAATATACGGTAACTGCAAGAGGTACTAGGTGGTACATAATGGATCAACCCCGCATGTCGTCTCCATCGTCGAGCCACAGCTCGCTCCACGTCCATGTCGTCTTCGTCGTCAGCCACGGGTCGGTTCCGTCATCGAGACATCGCCGCTACACGCATGCGGTCTTAATCGCCGGCATGCAGTGACGGCACGGACGCAAACGAGGATGTGACCAAAGGCTGTTGCCTCGTCGATCACATCGTCGGCCATGGTGAGTTGGTGACAACACATGACTCTCCCAGATCTCATACTAGATTATTTTGGTTCCTCGTGTTCCTTTCCATTAGTTCTAATCTAATCTAATCCGTTTCGCATGCGACCGTTTGACGAGCCGGCGACAAAGACGAGATGCATGCGGACGGCGGCGTGCCAGCGACGAAGACGAGATGCATGCGGACGGCGGCGCGCGACGAGCCAGCGACGAGTATGAGATGCATGCGGCAGGCGTCCAGCCGGCCACGAAGACGAGATGCGATCAGGGCCGGTCCTGAGGTTTCGGTGGCCCGGGGCGAAACTAAATTTTTTGGACCCTAGCACAGATAAAAAAACCGAATGTGTATTAGTGTCTATGGAAAATCTTTGCGGAGAAAATCACGAATGCATAAGCATAATTTCATCGATGGAGGATCTCGATATTTTCTCTTTACATTTAGATATGCAAATTAGTCTATGATGATGAAACCAATATCAGCCTTGTCCAATAACTTCTTCTAGACGTGCAAAAATTAGTAACCTAGAGTATACCATAAACCTATACTAGAGAATATAAGAGATAAAAATTCATTAGATTTAAACACAAAAAAAAGTTAGTTATCAAAATTAAAACTTAAATGTATGTCAGAGAATTAGAGAAAATCAAAACTAATCAAATTTACCTTCTGACCAACCGCTAGAGGCGTGGGTACCTTCAATTGGTAAGACGAGATTAATTCACGAAACGCCGAAATCAGCTGATTAGCTGAAATGCCCTGTGTCGGATGAATAGACGCGAACAGATACACATAGATCTGACCATGATAGAATATGATATTTATATCCCATATGAAATATATGCTTGCATTCTATATGTCCTGACTCCATCGCTTGTGTCTTCTATGAGTAGAATCAGAAGTACTGGTTGCCACACCACACGTTTGCCCACGGTCTGCCTAGGCTATTTATTTATTTATTTTACTGATATACGCAATTATGAACATAGCATACACATAGCTGAGATGGGCCCTAAATTTTTTTTGAACCCGGACGGTCGCCCCGCTCGACCCCCTAGAACCGGCCCTGGATGCGATGCGGTGCGGCATGGAACTTACCAAGCCAATACGGTCATGGGTGTTCGTTCGCGCAGGCCGCATGCAGCGAGCTGATTGTTTTTCCTCCGATTGATTTGCTACCTAGCTGACAAAACATGTCCAACTCAATTTTTATATACTTCATTTAATCTATCATGTACTTCACACAAATGAAGTATGCAGTATGTACTTCTACATTTTTTAGGGCAGCATATACTTCATTTAAAATCTGTCCCGTATATACTTCACCAAATTGAAGTATGCAGTATGTACTTCTACATTTTTCGGGCAGCATATACTTCATTTAATCTGTCCCCGTATATAAATCACCAAAATGATTAAATGAAGTATGCAGTACGTACCAAAATGAAGCATGCAGTATGTACCAAAATGAAGTATATAATTCACCAAAATAAAGTATCTAGTCCGGTCCTAGTTTAAAATTTGAATCAATAGTCCGGTCCTAGTTTATAGGGATTTGATGCGCATGTAAAGTGGGGGCGTAGTCACCTCTATTATTATTTTAAAGTCAACCTTGAGTGTATCCGTAATTTTAGGATTAAATTCTGCACTTGCGGCTGCATGCACGGGATATTTTATATTTGCACCGATTATTTTAACAGTTATATCCAATAGAAATGCATAGGAATATGTACCCCTAAGAGTATATTATAGGAGAAAATGGTTCTGTACCCCTAAGAGTACGTACTCCTATCCCAAATCACAGCATACCCACTCCCTAACGGGTACGCCCGATTAGAGAACGATTTGTTTTATTTTAGGCTCAGGGTAGTGACGTACGTACAATTTTGAAAACCTATATATTGACTACCAGAATCCATATTTCTAGGATCGAACCATCAGTTTCCAAAACAAGCCAGCTCTTGATCTCATCTACGTTCTCTGCTGCCGCCCTATTGAACTGATCAAGCGCCGCCGCCGTCGGTGACCATATCGAATGGTCTGTCCCGAGATCAGTATAGTCTGCACACGGTCTTCTATCAACTTCCGTCGACGAGCCTGAGACGGATCAGCCACGATCGCCTCCGGCTACTCTCGCTACGCAGTACGCAGGTATGTTGCAGCAAGCTTTGAATGATGCTAGATTATTTAACTTTTTCGCAATGATTACAATGTTCAACTCGTCCACGTTTCTACCCAGCAGACCATGGCCGGCACTCATCCGTGTACTCACGTCGGCGACAAACTTATGGACCAGCTATCGCCACCGCCCCCTTCAGTTACCCAGGTATATACTGCAGCCATATGGTATGAGGCTATTTACCGATGATTCATACAGCTTACGTGGTATGAATATATGGCAAGGGTATGCAGCTACCTTTTTTAATCCTGAACTGGTAGTTATGAAGCTATCCGCCAGGAGCGACACTATGTTGGAGACGACTTGCCGCCGACGATGGATGGCAAGTGGTGGATTGTTGATGGAGACGATGTGCAGCCAGGGGCGGCTCGAGGACGAAGACGACATGCAGCCGGCGGCTCGATGATGTAGATTAAGACCGCATCCGACGACTCAATAACAGAACCGACCCGTGACTGACGACGGAGACGACATGGACGTGGAGCCAGCTGTGGCTCGACGATGGAGACAGCATGCGGCGTTGATCCATTATGTACCACCTAGTACCTCTTGCAGGCGTCCCACCCCTCCCATCCCCACCCCCACCTCACCGTTGAGAGTCAACCGCCGGCTCCGCCCAGATCCGGCCGCTCCCGTCGCCAGCGCTCGCGCTGGTCGACGGCGAACTGGTTTCGGATGCTGGACGCCCTTGCTTAATAGTAGTTTAGGCTGTAGATTAGGTTGTTTTTCTTCTGCTAAGTGTAGTCCGACATGGCGATTGGCGTTCTGCCGTCTCCTCTGTCCCCGAAGGGAAGTTGCGCCGACGTGCTGGCGCGGCGTCGAGCACATCGTCGATTTGTTCTCCGTCAAATCTCCAAGGTGGAGGAGTGGTGGAGGTGGCGAATCGATGGTTTCCTTCTTCAATAAGCGTCTTGGCATCCCTTTTCTGTGGATTACTCTGCTGCTTCTGGCCGACCATGGTGGTGTGGGGGAGGAGTGGAGGAGCCCACGGTGGATGGTTGCGAGGTTCGTGATGCAGAGGTTCGTGATGCAGAGGTTCTGGCACCACCTCTGTTGCACGGTGGAGAAGACGAGGCAGATTGCTAAGCTCCAGAGGATGGAGGAGGCGAGCTGCAGCGTCATTTCTTCGACCTCGTCAATAAAAAGGTGTGTTAATCGCAGCGGCGGTGCTTCTTCTGCTCCTAATCTTCTTCGTTCTTCTCGCCGTGGAGGTGGTGAGGAGGAAGAAGTAGGTATTGGATGGAGCTCTGGTTTGTCTCTGCAGCAGGGGAGGAGTTTCTGCTTCTCTCGGGAGATTCCCAACGCCGGTGACTATGTCGTCGGTGTATCTTATGGTCGAACGGCGACCTCTCCCACCTCTTGCGCCGGGGATCACTAGTGGAAATCGGGGCTCTAGTCCCGGTTCCAGAGGGCCTGTAGTCCCGGTGTAGCAACCGGGACTAGAGCCCCCGGACCCTTTGGTCTCGGTTTAACACGAACCGGGACCGGAGCCCACCCCCCCCCCCCCCCCCCCCCCCAATGAGCGCAGCGCACGTGGCCGCGGCAGGGCGTGCGGGGGGCGAACCCTTTAGTCCCGGTTCGTAATACGAACCGGGACTAGGGTTTTTATTTTTTTTAAAATTTCAGGGTTTTGCATTTTTCATTTCAGGGTTTACTTTTTTTTATTTCTACCGGTTTTCTGGGTAGGGGTTTCGGATGGTACCAGGTCGATGCGTGACGGTAGGGGGTTTCGGATGGTACCACGTCGATACTATAGTCGATGTGTGATGGTAGGGGGTTTCGGATGGTACCATGTCGATGCGTCGGGGGTAGGGGTTTCGGATGCTACAGCTTCGATGGGCGAAAAACACATATAAATTATTATACGAACCTAGATGAAGTTGCATCATGCATATATACAATTACATGAAGATCATGTGTTCATAACACATATACATTTAAGTACGCGTGGTACATGAATATCACGTTTCCCGGTTCCAGAGACTTAGAAATATTTTGTTACATGGAGATCACTATATATTACATGTCCGCACTAGTCAACATAGTGGTACTCTCCGGTCTCCGGTATGACTTCGGTGAGGTAAAATCCCGTCAACTCCTCTGCAATTGCCCTGAAGCGGGTCTTTATTGGTAGCTCGTTGCGCTTTCTTGCCAACTGTAAAAAAATGATATCACAATGAATACATGAGATATGAAATGAATAAAACTCATCACGATTGATGATACAAAAATAATGTTGTGACTAGAGCTTTACGTACTTCGATACTTCTTTTGCTCTTCAAACTCTCGTTGACCACAGTGTGCATGTACTCGCAAACGAAGAATCCACATAGATCAGTACCGGTTGGCTGTTTAAGACAAGTCTATAGAAGAATAAAATTTAATCAAATAATAATAAAGTATGATAATGGTGCATGGGCCTAGTTATAGTACTACTTACATCGTTAGTACGCCAGCGCAGTTTCTCTGGCCATCCACTGTTCGGATGTTCCGCGAGGAACATTTTCCAAACGCTGCATGACAAGAAACTGAATGAATGAGTCATAAATTCCTTGATATTAGGAAATGAACGAAAGAGGCGATAAGAAAAAAAAGTACCTTGCCACCAAATCAAAACAGGTCTTGTATTGTTTAGGGCATCTTCTTAACGAGTCAAGGACAACAATTTCTCCTTTCCGCAAGTCAATAACGATAAGAATGTAGTGGTAGCTGCGCACGTTTATAAATAGTCATGCATAACTAATCAATTAAACTTAACATCGGGTGAGAAAAATAGAATGTGTAATAAGCAGTAACACTCACTTGAAGTTGTAAGGCCATAATATATATTTTTTGTAAGCTTGTCGCTTGAAAAACATTAGCAAATTCCCCGGTGTATCCTTGTTAAGTAGTGGATCAATTATGTTATCTTCATGCATTATAGAGGGGTCAATGAACCCAATGTGGTTGATTTTCTTCTTCTTGCATTCGAGCATCTTCATTCTGCGTAATAAAGCACACAAAATATTATAGAGAGGATTATCACAGACAATGAACGAGTAGAGCTAATTAAAATATTAAATTACAGGAATAGATAACTTACAGACAATATGAACTTATGATGTTTTTGTCGAGGGCCCGGAGATTGTATAACTGAAAGATTTCGGCGAAGTAAAGGACAACGGAGTATTCTTGGAAATAATGCTCTTCCTTAACTGCCATCTGGAGAGCGACTTTATTCGTCTCCTTATTTACGGTATCCTTGTACCAGGCTTGAAATTGACGCATTCTTGTGGGTAAGTCGCCGTCAACAAAATTCTCCCCGTGAACATAAGTACGAACAACATCCGCGAAGGGGATATCATCTCCCGAATATACCAGCTCCCGCACATTGATGTTTTTGAGAACTCTTTCATCAAGCACCTTGAGCGGGGGGGCCGACTGTGCGTCTTGTTCTCCGAGTTGGGCAACTTGTTTCCCTTTTTTCGATCGATCATCCATCTCTTCGTCATATGACTTACCAATGTTGTGTCTGTTGGCGGCGATGGTGGGGGGTTGTATAGGGCATCGATGCAACGGTCAATTTTTTCCTAAGGAATTCCGGCAGTAAATTTTGCAGGAGGCAATTGTTTCGCTAACGCTTTCTGTTTCACGCCAGCAAGCCAGGCATCCGTATGTTCTTTGCATGCGATATCGTTTTCCTCGACGGTTCTCTCCCAAGGTAACTTTGGAGTAGGCGGCGGTGTTTTCTGCTTTCTAGGTTTCTTCCTAACAGGAGAACCAGACTGGCGCCTACTCGAGAGAGACTTAACATTCTGGCGGACTGGCACAGACTGCGATGGCCTCACGCTAGGAACCCTCTCTGGGGGCGGTTGGCTTTGCTGTTGAGCTGGAGATGGACTCGGGCTGGGGTCCCTATCGGGGAGGTGTGGGCTTTGCTGATGGGGTGGAGATGGACTCCGTCTTTGATCCCTCTCGAGGAAGAGTGGACTTGCCTGGTGAGCTGGACTCCTAGAACGAGGAGTGGACTTTGCTTGTTCTGGAAGGACGATGTATTTCTTGGGCCATAGGGCGAAGGCATGCTTGACGTCTGCCAACGTTTTCTCCTCGTCACCTCCAGGTAACTCAAGTTCCAAGGATTCAAATCCCGGCATAATTTCGTCCACCCCGACACGAGCGTAGCCATCTGGAATTTGACCACAATGGTAGAGTTCTCCAGGTTGAATTACTAAAGCTTGCCCCACCGCCACCTTCAAAGTTATGTTTCGCATTGCTATATGTAGCTCACAACCTGTAGGCTCTGTGATGTCATCCACTGGGTAGGCACCAACGTCGACCTGACGCGTGGAACCAACGCTGCTTCTACGCTGAGATGGGGCGGCATGCGCTTCATGGTCTAATTGGTGCCGCTCCTGAGGTTCCGTTCTTTGCTCCTTCAATGCTTTTATTTCCGCCCGTTGCTCCTTCATTTCTCGTTCCAATTGTAATATCCGGTCGGCCTCCTTCTTCTTACCTCTGCTACGGCTTCTATAAGTGTGAGCGGATTCCGGCCACGCAGTCTTAAACGTAGCACCGCCAGGAAAGCCTCGAGCTCGTCCAACATGTTCAGGATTCCCCAGTGCCCGTGTCAGCTCGTCATCCTCTCTATCGGGTTTGAACACACCATTGCGAACATCATTAATTGCTTCTTCAAGCTTCTTTTTTATACGCTCCACGAGAACCTTCCATTTTCCCCTTCCAACAATCTCTCCGGTTTTAGGGTCCAACATTGCCCCATGCGCGAACAACCAGAATTTCGACCTCTCGGGCCAGTCAAGTGTCTGTGGACGGACCCCCGATTGAAGCAGTTTTTCTTCATAGGCTAACCACTTAGGAATGGCGCTCTTGTAGCCACCTGTCCCCAATGTATGGTGGTGTTCCTTCAGCTTAGCATTCAATTTATTTATCTCCGATCGGGACACAGCCATAGGTGATTCCCTATACGCCTTAAACGCCGCCCATTCAGATTCTAACTTCTTCCCTTGTGCTCCACTGAAATCTGGCACTTCTTTTGTTTCTACATATTGATTCCATAACTTTTTCTTCCAGTTCCGGAATTGTTCCGCCATCTTAATAAGAGTCCACCTCTTGAGGTTGTCCTTCTTCACTTTAGAGAGATCTGGCGGGAGGGTGAAATGTGACAACAGCGTGTTATAGACCAAATCCTTAAGAACTTGGTGGACATAACATGGGTCGTCCACATCTGCGACCGCCGGCTTATTCCATTCGCGTATGCTGATTGGGATCATGTCCCTAACAATAACTCCAGCTTGACTTATAAATTTGTTGCGGTTCTGTTTTGGTTCGAGCGGTTCGCCGGAATCAGCAATTTCCTCAATCGGTAACTTTGGATCCTCGCGCGTCATTCTTTTTGCCTTGCCTCGAGGAGCACATGGTGGCTGCTTTTTTGCAGATTTGCTCGATCCGGATGGCTAAAAGAAAAATAAGTCATTAATAAATGCATGTAGTTAACAATAACATATCGCCATATTTATTATAAACACATATACACCTCTCCGCCGGAGTTTGCTATCACCACATCAAAGTCTTGTGACTCGATTCCAAAGTCGTTCAAAAATTGGTCGAAATCATAATCATCTACATCTCCTCCAGCTCGGGCATCATTAAAAATAAGTTGTTCCATTTGGTCTTCCATCTCTTCGTCTCGTTGAAATTGTGCTTCTTCTATCTGCTCGTCTCGCAAGTGCTCCATAGCTCAAATGTACCTGCAATCAATCAAATTTGCAATCAAGTTTAGATTTATTCTAAAAAAGATACAAGTATGCAATCCTATAAATTACAAGAATATGAATATTGGGTTGAATGATTGTTTAAAATATTCTATAAATTACAATGTACCTGTTTACTACTCAAGCATGTCAAACTAATGCACCCAAGTGTAATTCTCATAAATAAAACTGGGAGGAAGCAGCTGATACAACTGGGTCATATATATTATATATATTACAATCATCTCAATTTGCATATCTAACACACAAAAGGTCTAAGATTTAATTTCAGACCTCGGCTAACTCACATCACAGTTCAAACAAATATCTGCAACCCAAATTCCATACACATAATGAAAGCAATATCTCATCTTCAGACCTCAAGTTCTCCAACAACTTTAAATTCCATCAGCTTTATATACATGTTGTAGACATATCGAGGAATCTAGAATTCCATCAGCTTTATATACAAATAGTTCGGATTTTCTTTACTACTGGATCATATAGGCATGTCTTTTACACCTGAAATCGAGGCAACGACGAGGAGGAGTGGCACAGCCTCGGCAAGGAGCAAGACCTCCTGAAAAGCCGTGGACACAAGGACCCGAGCAACAGACCTCCTGCAAGTTGTATAATGAATTGTATATCAATCAAATTAGCATTGAGTCACAGAGAGATATAAGAGTCAAACACAACAAGTTAGCAAATAAACGCATGAGTCGACCGAAGTTGAAAAATCCTAGGATGTTACACATGTCGTCACAGCATTTTAATCATCGACATAACAAAAGATTGTAAAATGCAAGTTAAAGAACACTCAACAAATACAACCAAGGACTCATAATTAGAAGTGCTTTCTAATTATAACAAAAACACATTCTTGCTTAAGTGCTTTCTAATTATAACCAAGGACTCATAACAAAAACAACCAAAACTAAATAACACATTCTTGCTTAAGTGCTTTCAAATGTTACACATGAGCACAAATTCTTGCTAAGTGCAAAAACTGCTACATATCATATATTGGACATATTAAATGCTTTCATATTCTTGCTTAAGTGCAAAAAATGCTACACATACCATGCCCTAAGCCAAAAACAGTGCACAAATTCACATATTAAATTGCAACACATATCACTTGAGCACAAATTAAATTGCAACACAAAAAATACAAAATACAGTGCACAAATTCACTTGAGCATTTTCACATACACCTTCGGTGCGGTAATGGAGAGAGGAAGGAGGGGGGAGAGCGAAGCACCTCGGGGAGTTGTCGTGTGCGTCGAGGGCGCGGGAGCGGCGGACAGTGCACGTCGAGGGCTCGGGCAGGAGGAGGAGCGCCGGAGGCAGACCGTGCGCGCGAGGGCGTCGAGGGCGCAGGCGGGAGGACCGGAGGCGGCGAGTTGCGATGCGAGCGAGAGGAGACGCCGGCGCGCGAGAGGATTGTGTCGCGTGGGGTAGGGTTTGGGGGGGGGGGGCGACGGCGCGGCGGAGCGGCAGGGCGACGGCGCGGCGGGGCGGCAGGGCGACGGCGCGGCGGAGCGGGAGGCGACGGCGCTTTGGAAGATTTGGGAAAGATAAGAAAATTTCCGGCCACGACCACCCAAAACGTCGCGGAAGGACCTTTAGTCTCGGTTCTAGCCACGAACCGAGACTAAAGGGTCTTTAGTCGCGGTTGGAGTTACCAACCGCGACTAAAGGGTTCTGGCTGGAGCGCAGAGGCCTCTTTAACTCTTTAGTCTCGGTTGGTGTTACCAACCGAGATTAAAGGTTCTTTTTTCCTTATTTCTTTTTACTGATTTTTGTTTCTGTTTTCTTTTAAATTGTTTGAATTGCTTACTTTTCTATTTCTTATTTTGGTTTACTTATTTTTTGAATTGTTTTGGTTTCTAGCTTATTTTTATGTTTTATTTTATATTTTCTAACATTTTAAGATGCCAAGGTGATTTCTTCAAATTATATCATAAATATTATTTTCTATGTTTTAAGATTTTTTGTGAAGTAAGTACATAAAATATGATTCCAAATGTCACCCAATTATTTTTCACTAATAGTGGTGCACATATGATGGATGATCCCCAAGTATGAGTTTTTTCTTACAATTCTAACTAATTTCCCCTAGTTAATTGAGTTTATGTTGATTTATCGAAAGTAATTCAAATTTGAACTACAACTATTTGATAGTTTGGTCTGAAACTTTTGGAAAAATCATTTTAAGGTACACAACTAGTGGTTATATCACAGAAACATTGATAGTTCTAGAAAATATCACCTCTTCCGATGATTAGTCGTAGCGACCGTTTTGATCGTTTTTAAGAAAAAATGTAATAAAGTGATAAACACCTCAAAAAATCAAATCCTTTGGCATGGGCTCCTTATATGTGTACTAGTTGCTAGGAAAAATGATAAACTTGATTTTTGCCTACATTTGCAAAAAAAGTCGTCACAAAAAGGTCTATCATGTATGAACATCTAGAAGTTTCAAGCCAAATGACCAAGTTATGATCATTTCGACGACATAGTTTGTGATAAAGATCTCATACTCCACACATAGGTGCATATTGGTATATTAAACAACCATGCCAAAGGGATTCTTCAAATTATTTTTATAAATATCATTTTCCTTTTTTTGAGTGCAAAAAATGAGGTTTTTTGTGAAGTGAGTACAGAAAATATGATTCCAAATGGCAACCAACTATTTTTCACTAAGAGTGGTGCACATATGATGGATGATCCCCAAGTATGAGTTTTTTCTTACAATTCTAACTAATTTCCCCTAGTTAATTGAGTTTATGTTGATTTATCGAAAGTAATTCAAATTTGAACTACAACTATTTGATAGTTTGGTCTGAAACTTTTGGAAAAATCATTTTAAGGTACACAACTAGTGGTTATATCACAGAAACATTGATAGTTCTAGAAAATATCACCTCTTCCGATGATTAGTCGTAGCGACCGTTTTGATCGTTTTTAAGAAAAAATGTAATAAAGTGATAAACACCTCAAAAAATCAAATCCTTTGGCATGGGCTCATTATATGTGTACTAGTTGCTAGGAAAAATGATAAACTTGATTTTTGCCTACATTTGCAAAAAAAGTCTTCACAAAAAGGTCTATCATGTATGAACATCTAGAAGTTTCAAGCCAAATGACCAAGTTATGATCATTTCGACGACATAGTTTGTGATAAAGATCTCATACTCCACACATAGGTGCATATTGGTATATTAAACAACCATGCCAAAGGGATTCTTCAAATTATTTTCATAAATATCATTTTCATTTTTTTGAGTGCAAAAAATGAGTTTTTTTGTGAAGTGAGTACAGAAAATATGATTCCAAATGGCAACCAACTATTTTTCACTAAGAGTGGTGCACATATGATGGATGATCCCCAAGTATGAGTTTTTTCTTACAATTCTAACTAATTTCCCCTAGTTAATTGAATTTATGTTGATTTATCGAAAGTAATTCAAATTTGAACTACAACTATTTGATAGTTTGGTCTGAAACTTTTGGAAAAATCATTTTAAGGTACACAACTAGTGGTTATATCATAGAAACATTGATAGTTCTAGAAAATATCACCTCTTCTGATGATTAGTCGTAGCGACCGTTTTGATCGTTTTTTTTTTAAATGTAATAACGTGATAAACACCTCAAAAAATCAAATCCTTTGGCATGGGCTCCTTATATGTGTACTAGTTGCTAGGAAAAATGATAAACTTGATTTTTGCCTACATTTGCAAAAAAACTCTTCACAAATAGGTCTATCATGTATGAACATCTAGAAGTTTCAAGCCAAATGACAAAGTTATGATCATTTCGACGACATAGTTTGTGATAAAGATCTCATACTCCACACATAGGTGAATATTGGTATATTAAACAACCATGCCAAAGGGATTCTTCAAATTATTTTCATAAATATCATTTTCCTTTTTTTGAGTGCAAAAAATGAGGTATTTTGTGAAGTGAGTACAGAAAATATGATTCAAAATGGCAACCAACTATTTTTCACTAAGAGTGGTGCACATATGATGGATGATCCCCAAGTATGAGTTTTTTCTTACAATTCTAACTAATTTCCCCTAGTTAATTGAGTTTATGTTGATTTATCGAAAGTAATTCAAATTTGAACTACAACTATTTGATAGTTTGGTCTGAAACTTTTGGAAAAATCATTTTAAGGTACACAACTAGTGGTTATATCACAAAACATTGATAGTTCTAGAAAATATCACCTCTTCCGATGATTAGTCGTAGCGACCGTTTTGATCGTTTTTAAGAAAAAATGTAATAAAGTGATAAACACCTCAAAAAATCAAATCCTTTGGCATGGGCTCCTTATATGTGTACTAGTTGCTAGGAAAAATGATAAACTTGATTTTTGCCTACATTTGCAAAAAAGGTCTTCACAAAAAGGTCTATCATGTATGAACATCTAGAAGTTTCAAGCCAAATGACCAAGTTATGGTCATTTCTACGACATAGTTTGTGATAAAGATCTCATACTCCACACATAGGTGCATATTGGTATATTAAACAACCATGCCAAAGGGATTCTTCAAATTATTTTCATAAATATCATTTTCCTTTTTTTGAGTGCAAAAAATGAGGTTTTTTGTGAAGTGAGTACAGAAAATATGATTCCAAATGGCAACCAACTATTTTTCACTAAGAGTGGTGCACATATGATGGATGATCCCCAAGTATGAGTTTTTTCTTACAATTCTAACTAATTTCCCCTAGTTAATTGAGTTTATGTTGATTTAAAGAAAGTAATTCAAATTTGAACTACAACTATTTGATAGTTTGGTCTGAAACTTTTGGAAAAATCATTTTAAGGTACACAACTAGTGGTTATATCACAGAAACATTGATAGTTCTAGAAAATATCACCTCTTCCGATGATTAGTCGTAGCGACCGTTTTGATCGTTTTTAAGAAAAAATGTAATAAAGTGATAAACACCTCAAAAAATCAAATCCTTTGGCATGGGCTCCTTATATGTTTACTAGTTGCTAGGAAAAATGATAAACTTGATTTTTGCCTACATTTGCAAAAAAGGTCTTCACAAAAAGGTCTATCATGTATGAACATCTAGAAGTTTCAAGCCAAATGACCAAGTTATGGTCATTTCGACGACATAGTTTGTGATAAAGATCTCATACTCCACACATAGGTGCATATTGGTATATTAAACAACCATGCCAAAGGGATTCTTCAAATTATTTTCATAAATATCATTTTCCTTTTTTTGAGTGCAAAAAATGAGGTTTTTTGTGAAGTGAGTACAGAAAATATGATTCCAAATGGCAACCAACTATTTTTCACTAAGAGTGGTGCACATATGATGGATGATCCCCAAGTATGAGTTTTTTCTTACAATTCTAACTAATTTCCCCTAGTTAATTGAGTTTATGTTGATTTATCGAAAGTAATTCAAATTTGAACTACAACTATTTGATAGTTTGGTCTGAAACTTTTGGAAAAATCATTTTAAGGTACACAACTAGTGGTTATATCACAGAAACATTGATAGTTCTAGAAAATATCACCTCTTCCGATGATTAGTCGTAGCGACCGTTTTGATCGTTTTTAAGAAAAAATGTAATAAAGTGATAAACACCTAAAAAAATCAAATCCTTTGGCATGGGCTCCTTATATGTGTACTAGTTGCTAGGAAAAATGATAAACACCTCAAAAAATCAAATCCTTGAACATCTAGAAGTTTCAAGCCAAATGACCAAGTTATGGTCATTTCTACGACATAGTTTGTGATAAAGATCTCATACTCCACACATAGGTGCATATTGGTATATTAAACAACCATGCCAAAGGGATTCTTCAAATTATTTTCATAAATATCATTTTCCTTTTTTTGAGTGCAAAAAATGAGGTTTTTTGTGAAGTGAGTACAGAAAATATGATTCCAAATGGCAACCAACTATTTTTCACTAATAGTGGTGCACATATGATGGATGATCCCCAAGTATGAGTTTTTTCTTACAATTCTAACTAATTTCCCCTAGTTAATTGAGTTTATGTTGATTTATCGAAAGTAATTCAAATTTGAACTACAACTATTTGATAGTTTGGTCTGAAACTTTTGGAAAAATCATTTTAAGGTACACAACTAGTGGTTATATCACAGAAACATTGATAGTTCTAGAAAATATCACCTCTTCCGATGATTAGTCATAGCGACCGTTTTGATCGTTTTTAAGAAAAAATGTAATAAAGTGATAAACACCTCAAAAAATCAAATCCTTTGGCATGGGCTCCTTATATGTGTACTAGTTGCTAGGAAAAATGATAAACACCTCAAAAAATCAAATCCTTGAACATCTAGAAGTTTCAAGCCAAATGACCAAGTTATGGTCATTTCAAGCCAAGCCAAATGACCGTGGCAAGACATCTCTGATGATCTACAACCGTCCGACAAGACATCTCTGATGATCTGCAACCGTTTGAAACGGTCGCTGATCATCAGAGACGTCTTGCCGCTGGTTGCCCAGAGATGCCTCTGCCGAGGGGAGGGTTCACCTTCAGCCTTCACTGAGTGCTCTCTGCTACCCGTGTGCTGCCAAAATGAACTACAATGAGTAGACACTGAGTGTTGAACATGTCCGGGAGGGGGGATATATATAAGGTACGTGTGCTTCTTTAGTCCCGGTTGGTAACAACAACCGAGTCATGTGGGTCACGAAGTGGTCGTGATACTGCTGATCCAACAGCTCAGAATCTCTCAAAAGAAACACACCTCAGATCCAACGTCTCACAAGCACTAGAAAGAAACACACGATCCATGTGCTTCTTTAGTCTCGGTTGGTAACACCAACCGGGACTAAAGAAGCACATGGATCGTGTGTTTCTTTTAAGCACTTGTGAGCCGTTGGATGAAGAGATGTGTTTCTTTTGAGAGATTCTGAGCTGTTGGATGGGCACTATCATGACCACTTCGTGACCCACATGACCCTATATATAGCCCCCTCTTGAACATGTTCGGCAGTCATTGTCTCCTCATTCTACTTCATCGACAGAATACAAAGCATTCGGATTCCCTGCATACGTCCAACGGTGCATTTCATATGCAGGCACTCACGAGCCACCGTTGGGCTGAATTTAGGTGAAATCGTGTGTTTTGTTCCATGCATCTACAAAATACTTCAGTTCACTTGTTCTTCTGATACAAAACATTCGGATATTACACATCAACAATAATATCCCTCTCTAGTGTTTACTTGTTCTTCCGATTGCGCCGTAACCACGGACAATCTTCTTCATTTAACTTGATACTTGGATCAGTGTTGACTTTAAAGGGCGGAATGTCATGAAACTTATCGTAATCTTCTGACATGTCTGTCTTGTCCTCCACTCCCACAATGACTCTTTTCCCTGAAAGAACTATGTGGCGCTTTGGCTCATCGTATGATGTACTCGCTTGCTTATCTTTTCTTTTTTTCGGTAGGGTAGACATGTCTTTCACATAGAAAACCTGAGCAACTTCACTGGCTAGGACGAATGGTTCATTCTCGTACGAAAGATTGTTGAGATCCACTGTAGTCATTCCGTATCGTGGGTCTACCTCTACCCCGCCTCGTAGGTTGAACCATTTGCACTTGAACAAAGGGACCTTAAAAGTAGGTCCATAGTCAAGTTCCCATATCTCCTCTATGTAACCATAATATGTGTCCTTTGTCCCGTTGCAGTTTGTTGCATCAAAGCGTACTCCACTGTTTTGGTTGGTGCTCTTTTTATCTTGTTTGGCTGTGTAAAATATATTTACATTTATCTCGTACCCTTGAAAAGTCAATATAGTTGAAGCTGGTGATGTGGCCAACAAGTATAGCTGTTCTTCAACATTGGTGTCATTAATGAGACGTCTTTTTAACCAACTGCTGAAAGTCTTCATGTGTTCTCCATCAATACAATCTTCAGATTTCTCCGGGTACTTGGAGCGTAAAACATTCTTGTGTTCCTCGACATACGGACCCACCAAACTGGAATTATGTAGAACGGTGTCGTGTGCTTGAGTGAAAGAATCCCCGTCTTGACATATTGTTGCTTTCTTTCCAAGGGTGCCTTTTCCATGCAGTCTCCCCTCATGACGTGATTCAGGAACACCGATCGGCTTCAGATCAGGAATAAAATCTACACAAAACTCAATGACCTCCTCTGTTCCATAACCCTTGACGATGCTTCCTTCTGGCCTAGCCCGGTTATGCACATATTTTTTTAAGACTCCCATGAACCTCTCAAAGGGGAACATGTTGTGTAAAAATACAGGACCGAGAACAGAAATCTCTTCGACTAGGTGGACTACAAGGTGCATCATAATATTGAAGAAGGTTGGTGGGAACACCAACTCGAAGCTGACAAGACATTGGACCACATCCTTCTCTAAATTTTTTAGAGTTAGTGGATTGATGACCTTCTGAGAAATTGCATTGAGAAATGCACATAGCTTCACAATGGGTTCTCGAACATTTTCTGGTAGAAGCCCTCTCAATGCAACCGGAAGTAATTGTGTCATAATCACGTGACAGTCATGAGACTTTAGATTCTGAAATTTTTGCTCTGCCATGTTTATTATTCCTTTTATATTTGATGAGAAGCCAGATGGAACCTTCATACTGCGAAGGCACTCAAAAAATATTTTCTTCTCTTCTTTAGTAAGAGCGTAGCTTGCAGGACCTGGCTGATTCTCTGAATGAGTATCGTCTCGATGCATCTCTTCGCTCATACGTTGATGGGTCTGCCTTCCTTTCGGTGTACCTTTTTTTGACTTCCCATCTTTTGACTTCCCATACACGCCTAAGAAGTTTAGCAAATTGCAACAAATGTTCTTTGTCACGTGCATCACGTCGATTGCAGAGTGAATCTCTAGCATTATCCAATATGGCAGCTCCCAAAATATAGATTTCTTCTTCCACATGGGTACGTGGTTGTTTGCGTCATTCGGAACAGTGAGACCGCCAGGACCCTTTCCAAAGATTACATTTAAATCCTTGACCATATCATGTATAGCAGAACTAGAAGGGCGGGTAGGCCTCGACCGATGATCTGCCTCACATTTGTAATGCTTGCCTTTCTTCCTTAACGGATGCTTGGGTACAAGAAACCGACGATGACCTAGGTACACATTCTTGTTACCTAAATGTATACTATCAGTCTCAGCTAAACAGTGCGTGCATGCATTGTATCCCTTGTTTGACTGTCCTGAAATGTTGCCTAGAGCAGGCCAATCATTGATGGTTACAAAAAGCAAAGCTCTTAGATCAAATTCCTCCAGTTTGTGCTCATCCCACACACGCACACCTTCCTCACACCACAACTGCAAAAGTTCTTCAACTAATGGCCTGAGGTACACATCAATGTCGTTGCCAGGTTGCTTCGGGCCTTGAATGAGCACGGGCATCATAATGTACTTCCGCTTCATGCACAGCCAAGGAGGAAGGTTATAGATACATAGAGTCACGGGCCAAGTGCTGTGACTGGAGCTCTGCTCTCCAAAAGGATTAAAGCCATCTGTACTTAGGCCAAATCTTAAGTTCCTTGCGTCATCTGAAAATGTCGGGAACTCTCTGTCAATTTTTCTCCACTGGGACCCATCCGCGGGGTGTCTCAACATCAAGTCTTTTTTACGATCTTCTTTGTGCCAACGCAACAACTTGGCATGCTCTCTATTGCTGAACAAACGTTTCAACCGTGGTATTATAGGAGCATACCACATCACCTTTGCAGGAATCCTCTTCCTGGGGCGTGGCTCGCCCTCAACATCACCAGGGTCATCTCGCCCGATCTTATACCGCAAAGCACCGCATACAGGACATGCATTCAATTTTTCGTGCTCACCGTGGTAGAGGATGCAGTCATTAATGCAAGCGTGTATCTTATGCACCTCTAATCCTAGAGGGCATACCACCTTCTTTGCTTCATACGTACTAGACGGCAATTCGTTATCCTTTGGAAGCATCTTCTTAACTATTTTTAACAAATTTTCAAATCCCTTGTCAGAAGTACCATTCTCTGCCTTCCATTGCAACAATTAAAGTGTGGTACCTAGCTTTTTCTGGTCATTTTGACAAGTTGGGTACAACAATTTGGCGTGATCAGCTAACATACGCTCCAACTTCAACCTTTCGTTTTCACTTCCACAGTCCATTTGTGCATCACGAATGGCCCGACGAAGATCATCGTCGGGCTCATCAATAATGGGATCTTCTTCAGTTTCGTCTTCTCCCATTGTAGTATCACTGAACCAAGGATACTTGTCATTATCCTCCTCTTCTTCATTTTCTTCCATGATAACCCCTGTTTCTCCGTGCTTGGTCCAACAATAATAACCAGGCATAAAACCATTATGCAAGAGGTGTGAGTGAATGACTTTTGAGGTAGAGTGATCACTCATATTCTTGCAGGCACTACATGGACAACGAATAAAACCGTTCTTCGGCTTGTTTGCCTCAGCCATATGGAGAAAATTATGCATGCCATCAATGAACTCAGGACAACATCGGTCACCGCACATCCATTGTCGGTTCATCTGTATTACATAAAAGTATATCGAACCCCATTATTACACTACTGTCATAAATAATATGTAAGAGCAAATTAATTAATACAATGTCATCCATTAAAATAAGAGTAGAGTATTGACAAGCGGTAATACATAGGTTGAACAAAACATACATTAACTGAAACAAATATAAAAATTATCTAAAGAATTTAAATCCAACAACAAATACGATCAAAATCGCAACTAAGGTAAATACTGAACCCACAGCATAATGATACCAAGCCTCCCGATTAATGGCATATTTTCTAATCCTTTTTATCTTCAAGCGCATTGCATCCATGTTGATCTCGTTACCATCGACCACGTCGGCAAGTTTGAGCTCTAATTTCATCTTATCTTCTAAGCATTGAAGATAAAGAGCTTCACTTCTTTTCAATTTTGCTTTCAAATCATTCTTTTCTTTATCCAAAAACTCGACAATAGGGTCAGGTTCAATTTCTGGTTCAACTACCTCCTAGATAAAAATAATTCTATGTCAAGTTGGTCGCTATAATTGTCAGAAACATAGAATGAAATAAATAGTTTTGAAAATATACCACATCCGAATCATAGACCGGACGAGGACCGACGGGGACGGATATCAGAACCATGACACTATACATATAATACAAGTTAGAAAATTATACAAGTAGTAACTATGCATCTAAATCATAAAAGCTATGTTTTTAAAATAAAATAAAATAAAATATAGAGGCTCACCGAGGTGGTGACGGGACGGCGCGGGCGATCGACGTCGATAAGGCTCCTCACCACACTAAAACACATAAATAATTATTTTAGTTTGAGAACAAATTGCACATATACACAAATGAGATCATAACTTAGGCATTACATCGAACACCTTGCTTGCACAAAAAAATTGAAATGAGCAAAATGAGCTAAATAAGCAATGCCGGAAAGAGGATGAAGAGGCTAACCGTGGGGTGGCTTCAATCTCTCCAAATGGTGTAAAATATTATGGATTATCTAGTATTGGGGAGAGGAAATGGAGAAGAAATGGAGAGGAAATGATTTTGAGCTCGGGCTCGGTGGGAAAAATGGAGTTGGCTCGGGCTGGAAGAAGCTGATAATGTGAGAACCTTTAGTCCCGGTTTGTGTTACGAACCGGGACTAAAGGTCTCTGGCGCTGGGGCCCGCCTCTGCTGCCGCGTGCGGTGAACCTTTAGTCCCGGTTCGTAACACGAACCGGGACTAAAGGTCCCTCACAAATCCAGCGGTGTGGCTCTCACCCCTTTAGTCTGGGTTCAAAAAATGAACCGAGACTAAAGGGGTGAACCAAAGGCTCGTTTTCTACTAGTGGATGGCTTCTTCTGGCCGGCGCCAGATGGACACCAACAACCTCCAGGCATGGTTGCCGATACGGAGGCCCTTGCTGGCTGGGTAGTTTGCTCCCCCTTCATTGCCCCAAGTGGTTTCGTCCCCGGCGACGATGAAGGTGACTACACGGCGGCTTCAGTTTGCGGCGGAGCAGGACTTGATTGTGTTTTTTCCTTTCATCTTGAGGTCCTTTGCGGAAACTGTAGGGACTGGATTGTAATTTTTACTTTCCTTAAGTTCCTTTTTGTAAAATGTAATTCCGCCGCTGAGACTTAATGGAGAAACTCTTGGTCCTTCGGGACCATTCCCTGTTCAAAAAAAAAGTACCTCTTGCAGTTACCGTATATTTATTTTTTGCATGTATATATCTCCTTCGATATGGTATATACTTCATGTACAAGTGGAGAGTGTATGCTCAGTAAATATCAATACGTTACATCAATCGTTTTGCTACTGTAATGGAAAATACTTCAACGGAGATAGTAGGTATGGACTTCTTTGAAAGAAAGGTATATACTCCTTTTGAAAAAAATGTACATACTTCTTTGAAGAAAAGTTATACACTCCTTTGAAAAAAAGGAATATACTCTTTTTTTAATGTACATACTTCTTTGAAAAAAAGTTATATACTCCTTTGAAAAAAAAGTATATACTCCCTTTGAAAAAAATGTACATTCTTCTTTGAAAATAAGTTATATACTCCTTTGAAAAAAAGTATATACTTCCTTTTGAAAAAAATGTACATACTTCTTTGAAAAAAAATCATATACTCCTTTCAAAAAAGGTATATACTCCTTTTTAATGTACATATTAAATTGAAAAATAGTTATATACTTCTATTTGGTGCAAATCGTTTTGCTACTGTAATGAAAATATACTCCTATTTTGTTGAACATACTTTAACAGATATTTAGATATTTACGTATAAACTTCTTTGAAAGAAAGGTATGTACTCCTTTGAAAAAAATGTACATACTTCTTATTAATAAAGTTATGTAATCGTTTGAAAAAATGTACAAAATTCTTTGACTGCAATGCAGTATAGTCTATTTCTGAATATATACCAATATACTACATGCTAGATAACACCTCTGTTCTAGCATGATAAAAAATATATAGTGTTTGTCTGACGGAACCAATAACATCACATGCACGTGGTTTCCATTCAAAAACAGAAATTATCTTTCATACCAGACGCACGCATCACATGGAGGAAACAAATAAACGATGTTATTAATCAACATCTTCAACCGGTTCAAATTTAAATCACCGGTTTGATCCTACCTTATAGGAATTAGGTAGGCATGTAAGTCGTTAGCGCAGCTAGATAACGCAGGTTGTTATTTGTTATTGGGTATTCAACCCATTAAAGGGTGGGAGTATGTACCTCTGTGAGTATATTATAGGAGTACTATATATATAGGATATATTCATATTACATCTGGGTGTAACTATATCCACATGTGTTTCACACATGTATGGAGTATCTATCATACCAGTAGATATGTATAACATGTAGTATGAAGTATATAATGCTATTTTAGTACTAGATACTTATTTTTTGTAGTATATAAAAAATTCTACATACTTCTCTCTTATATGTACATATGACGATATTTTGAGTATATAGTGTAAAATATTAGTACAGTTGTAATTTTTTCATAAAACTTATTTTGAGATATCTTAGATATAGTATATGAACATACTCAAACCGATAAAGTATGACAAATATTTTCATAAAGTGGTATACGAGAAAGCATTTAACCTATATATAAGGTTTTTGTATGTTGCATAAGTAGGGTGCATGCAATCGGCACCGTTCGTTTGCTTTGAGTTTGGCGCCGAATTATTAGACTTATTTTCATTTCAGTGGCTCTCTTGGAAGAGAAATACTAAAGAGGAATGGATGTGCACGTTCTTTAGCACCTAGTCTTTCAAAAATAGCAACTGCAGGACAGTGCTCGTAGGCCCGTGGTCAGATGTGTCAGCTGGATAGATTCAAAATCTGCTCATTTTCTCTCCTATGACCGGTCTGTTAACATTTTGGCCTGTAAGCATTGCTTTGTTTCGCTGTTTCCCTTCTAGACCCTTGTGGTTACGCATACGGTGCTGAAAAACGGAACCGTGCCTTTAATTTCGACGCTTAATTATCCGTATGAGCAGTTTCTGTGAAAAGTGCTATCTACAGCGCTCATTTGGAATCCATCCGTGTACTCTAAGGAAACAGTCCACAATACACTATGAATCGGTGCCAGCACCAATATGCACTAGGTGCCCAATTTATTCTACAACGGTGCCTGAAGAAATCAGGCAAAGAAAAACTGAAAAAGGAAGCAGAAGCAACAGGACGCCACGCTCGTGTTACAAGCCGCATTGGGTTTTTTTGCCTAATTTATGCATACTGGATGCGACAACAATTTCTCATCTTTACACACAACCAGCGATAGACACTACATCATTCAATATCAACAAACAAGAAGAGGGCAGGGAATGAGAAAGTACAACACCATCTATCTCACAATACAAAAATTATGTAAAAAACAAAAACGAGAGCGGGTATGGAACAAAAATCAGAAACTGCATTCATCCGGAGGAGTAAATTCGCATTAGGAAGATCCAGATTAGGAAAATCAGAAACTGCATTCACCACGAAACCCACCTTCGGTGCCTCTCCTTAAATCAAACTGTGCCTACCCATATACCAATCGGTACCTAGTACAGTAGCAAACGGAGCCCTTCGTCCTCACGGTGGATCCATGCCGGAGAAGAGACAGCACCGGCCGGCAGTGGATGGAGATCAAAGAGAGCGGCGCCGTACCACCGAATCCGAGACCAGCACCACCGCATCTGACGATGGCGGTGTAAAGACAAGCTCGAGGAGAGGAGCTTCGGCCCGCGGCGGCGCTGCTCCGTTCGTCGCTGCCGGATCCATGTCTCCCCTGCCCCTGCGAGGAAGAGGAGCTTGAGGGCGAGCTCGAAGGGGAGAGGGTGGGCAGTGCGCCAGCGTGGTGGCCGCTGGTGTAAGGTGGCCGGCGCGTGGTGGAGGAAGCCGGGGCGGCGTGTGGCGGGAGGTCGCCGGGCGGAGCGGGGTCGGGGGCGGCGACCTCATCGAAGGGCCCTCCAAGAGCCCGACCTCCGTGCAGTCGCCGCACAGGAGAACGACATCCTTCGCACCAGGTCGAGCAGGGAAGCAGTGTAGGGCAGGAGGTGTGTGGCGGCGGGCTTCGGGCCGGATGTGAGAAACGGGAGGGGATTGAGAGGAAAATGGAGCAGGGAGTCGGGTGGGCATGGTGGGGATCAAGAGAATATGGGTGGGTGGGCGTCACAGGATATAATAATCGTGGAGTGGATGACAACGAGCATGGTCAAAATTCTCTCTCCAACACAGCTATGTTGTAGTGTTATTGCCTAGTTTAGGTCTACTTTAGATCAAAGTGCAAATAATATAGTGTCTCTAGAAAATCCCTAAAAGAATTGGAGGCAAAGATTGGACCACGCTTCAGCACAGATCACGAGGACCACGAGCGACACAGATTACACGCGCCACAATGTTGCAACATAGCTAAGAACAGCTATAATGTACAACTGGTTGTAGATTAAGGATGTGTGGGAGCGCCTCGGACCAGCGTAGTTTCTTCCTTCGACTCGGGCGAGTGAACGACAGCGGGGATGCCGGCGCAAAGGAGCCCGTGTCGCCGTCGGCCACCGTCCCGCGCTGCCGCCCCACCGCGCGAGAGGTGCGAGTCCGGCCGCCGCTGCCGCGCACCAACGCGTTGAAGCCCTGCCCCGCGTCCCACCGCCGACTGCATCTTCCCCGTTGTAGAAGATGCCGACCTTCCCATCCCCGCCGGCGGAAGAGCACCGTGCCACCCAGCGCATCCACTTACTCGCACCCGCTGGCGGACCACCGCGCCGCCGTCCACTACTGCGTGCTGGCCGGCTGACGCGCGCCTCCTTCCGCGCAGCCGTGCGTACCGTCCCGCTCGACATGCCCCCACCTACTCCTCTGCGACCGCCGTCGCCGACCCACATGGCGCCCCAACGGACTCGCCCTCCGCGCGCCGCCGGAGCGCCTCCTCCCCGACCTGGGTGCCCGGCCGCCGCCCGGCGTGTCCTCCACATGTGCCCCGCCGTGCAGTCCGCCGCCGCGCCTTGCGATCCGCCGCCACCCCTATCCCCAGCGCGCTGCTGCCCCTGTCTCCAGCGTGTCGCCTTCAACTTCGACCCCTCCAGCATCCCGCACCGGTGGCGGGAGGCACGGCCCCTTCTGCTCCCTCGCGTCGCCGCTGGGAAGCCGCGCTCGTTCAGCTCCCGCGCCACATGTGGGAGACCTGACCGTGTGTCCATGTTTCGCCGGCCGCCTCTTCACTCCCTCTTCTATTCCCGACCTCAGCTGCATCGTCTTGAGCAACAGGTCAGCAGACGAAGTACAGGTATTCGAGCAGCAGAAGTGCATGCTCCCCAACTCGCTGCTCTTGGCTCTCGATGTACATGGGTTCTTCTAATCCTCTCGCTGCTAGTGCTGATGCTCTCTCTCTATATTTCTACGGTTTTGGTAGTTCTAAGTCGCCTGAGAACTCACGAGTTCTAAGTCACGTCCATCACCGTTTGATCATGAGTCAAGATGCGTGTGTTTTTTTTTATTTTCTTTGTCACGTTTTTTCTAGTTACAAGTGGTTTAACTGAATTATTTCCAATTGCAAGTTGGTCGAAACTGATTTTTTTTAGTTACAAGTGGGTTGTAACTGGATTTTTCGGTTGCAAGTGGGTTGCAACTGAATTTTTTTGAAACAATTTTCGAATTTAAACATTTTTTAGCCAAAACTCATGTGTATGTCATACTTACGTCACCCGACTTAGAATTCACGAGTTCTAAATCGACTGAGCTCTAGGCACTATCCATTGATTGTTTCATGTATTATACATCATTGGATGATACGTACCTTGTTCGGACATGCTGCCCTTCACCTGTTTGATGTTATTCGCATGAAATTTTCTTAAGGTTTCTAGTTCGTATTTATGGGCTAAAGTAATTTCTCTTACTGGTTCGTGATTAGTATCAGGAAGAGCTAGCTGAGAGATCACCGGTGCAAAATATTGTACATGTGTGCATCTATGGATCTGCTGGGCACAACCCGTTGCATTTGTCCCGTGTACTGCATTTTCCTCTGTTTATTACGTTCGGCCGGTTGTTCAGAGTTCAGACTTATTGGCCGAGACCATCATTTGGACAAATAAGACGGCAATCACAAACAGGTCTAATCAATGCCCATGTTTCCAGGTAAATTAAATTTAATAGATGTGTATTCTTGGGCTCAACATTTTAAGTAGTCATACATCTAAAATCGACAATTTACAAAAAAGTTATCATTGATTTACTGAACACTAATCATGAAAATACCTCGTCGACAGTATACACGCATAAACCAAGCAGTTCAAGAATGTTTATAGGAAAGTCCAGGTATTCTGTTATACAATTTCACATACCACCCGTAGGTTTAGTGAAATAGTAAATATTCCATCGGCGGTACACACGCATAAACTGTGAAGTTCAAGGATGTTATTAGGGAAGTCCAGTTATTTTGTTAGAAAATTTTACATACCACCGAGAGGTTTAGTGAAACAGTAAAATATTCAGTCGGCAGTACACACGCATAAATCGAGAAGTTTAACAATGTTTTTAGGGAAGTCCAGATATTTTGTTAGAAAATCTCACATGCCACCGGGAGGTTTAGTAAAACAGTAAAATATTCGGTCGACGGTATACACGCATAAACTGTGAAGTACACGGATGTTATTAGGGAAGTCCAGTTATTTTGTTAGAAAATTTCACATACCACTAAGAGGTTTAGTGAAACAGTAAAATATTCCGTCGGCAGTACACACGAATAAACCGAGAAGTTTGAGAATGTTTTTAGGGAAGTCCAGCTATTTTGTTAGAGAATTTCACATACGGAGGTTTAGTGAAACAGTAAAATATTTACACCCACATAAACCGTGAAGTTCAAGGATGTTATTTGGAAAGTCCAGTTATTTTGTTAGAAAATTTCACATACCACCCGACAGTGGCGGATCCAGGATTTCACTGAAGGATATGCCACCCGAAAATTTCGAGGTGTATCAATATTTCGAGACTATATTTGCTTTAATGATGTATGAGAATATACATGTTTAGTTATAAAAGCGAGTTTGACTATGCCTTAATTGACTACTCCTTCCATTACAAAGTATGATATTTTTTAAATATTTCGGTGGGGACTAAATATTTGACGGAAATGAGTGAATACACACGCTAGTCTACATATGCGCGGATATGAAAAAAGTTAAAAATGTTATATGAAAATAATTAGAGGATACCATTGGATCCATAGTAAGTTTACTTTTAAATTTAAGTATTGAGAAGTAAAATAGGTTGATAGGTCATTAATATCCAGCTCGGTGACCCCGGCTCTACATGCCAGCAAGATCAACGGCCTTATAAATAAGCGTGGCACTAGCTAATCTGATGGGATGAAACGAGCGTCTTAATCTTCTTGACTCCTAGCGACATGGGCCTGGTTATGAGGATTAGCCGGATAAGTATAGGCGTGTAGCCGTATAGACTATAGACATGCATGAGAACAGTGGTACTAGGACATTAGATTTGGGTCTTAAGTACTCCTAGAGTAATTATCTCCGGCCATTAGCACACCTACATATACTTAGTAGTACATCGGTGTGGGCAGAGGGTATGCCAAGGCATATACGACATACCCCTGGCTCCGTCACTGCACCCGAGGTTTAGTGAAAAAGTAAAATATTCTGTCGATAGTACATATGAATAAACCGAGAAGTTTAAGAATGTTTTTAGGAAAGTCCATGTATTTTTTTTAGAGAATTTCACATACCACCTGCAGGTTTAGTGAAACAATAAAAAATATCATGTTAGAAATACACATAACTAATTTGGGAAGTACATAACTCACTTTTGGGAAGTAGAAGTGTGGTATAAACATGTCTTTTCTGAATAATACTCGTAATTCCGCTATAAATATATTTTTATTTTCGTTTTTATTTTTTGTAGATAGTCCCTAACTTCATTTTTCCAGCACAACAAGAGTCACTCAATTCTGATATCGGACGAGTTGCGAAATAATTTATCAAACGGGTAATTACGGGTTGACCAAACTTTGATTGTCCAAAATATCCACTTAGAAATCGATTTTTGCAATTTTTGTTACAGATCTTTTCAATCTAAGCATTTTGAGTGGTTATAGATAAAACCCGACACCGTATGAGAAAATTCAAATTATTTTAGTAAACACTAATCATGTAAATCACACGGCAGTACACACGCATAAACCAAAAAGTTCAATTAAGTGTCGAGGGAAGTGCATTTGCTCTGCTTTTCGGGGCGGAAGTAAGTGCCGAGGAAAGTGATTGAGAATACATTGCAACAACACAAAAGTATATCGAGATGTACACATGCATAACAAAAAAGTACATATTTATCTATCGGGGAGTGCATATAAATTATCTAGAATATACAAACAATATATTCGGGAATTATGTATAAAACTATTCATTTTAGTCTATTTCTTAAATTAGATTTATTCAGTTAAGAATTTGAAATAGGCGTAGAAGAATAAAAGTTGCGTAATTTGAACAGCTTTCTAACGGCATATCATTTTCTTCATTCCGATATGCGTTTCAAATATGCTGGTCAAAATACTGGCAGCCCGTATATGACACCTTTAGATTAGCGTATTTCTTTAATTACTTTTAATCGGTGCAGAATTTAAAAACACTGTAGAAGAATAAAAGTTGCAAAATTTTATAAGCATTCCAACGGCATATTATTTGTATTATTCCAACAACCGGTTGAAAAACGATGGACAAAATACAGTCCACCCGTATATGATACCTACAGATTAGTGTATTTTTAAAATTACTTTTTATCGGTACAGAAATTGGAAAAACAATAAAATAATAAAATTTGTGGAATTCCAATAGCTTTCCAACGGCATATCATTTGTATAATTCCGACAATCAGTTCAGAAACGGCGGATAAAATATAGTCCGCCCGTATATGATACTTACATATTAGTGTGTATTTTTTAAATTACTTTTAGTTTATACAGAATTTAAAATTTTGGAAATAATTAAAGTTGTGGAATTTCATTAGCTTTGCAACGACATATCATTTGCTAAGTTTCGATAAACGGTAGAAAACTACGTCAAAAATACGAAACTTGTACTTCTCTATTGTATGAGCAGTACAGATAAAACAGAAGAGAAGTACAAATTCAGTTGTAGATCCTTATTCTACAAATTCGGTTGGAAATCCGCTTTGATATATATATATATCAAAGCGGATTTCCTGCCCATGTTGGTAGGTGCGCATAGATTTTGTGTCGTAGGATATGATAGTACACTATGCTTGATAAGCAGAGCAAACGACTACAAATGGACCAACGATTTTCGTTGACGGAGTGCGTCTGTGGGTACTAACATCTGCACAATCGAAAGATCCATGATGAATGTATTCAGTTGTAGCACGTTGTATACGTGGGGGCAATGAGATCAATGGCATGCATGTTTGCTATGAGAATGACGCACACTTATCCCGCGTGATTCACAAACCCTTCCATCATATATGAAAAGCGAGTGGTATCCCTCCCATACATCACAAAAAGGGATTACGTAGCAGATGTGCTTTGAGCATTTGTGGTTACTACGGTAGGCGGCCATTCTAAGTAGCTCGACTGTGAGTCCATCTCTCGCGTGAATCACTCTCCGGTCGGTAGCATGCATGTATCTTACATCTTCCGCATGAATCACTCTCTGGTCGGTAGCTGCGTGATGCATACACTTCAGGCTGAAAAAATAAGAGATGGTGATCGGCATGCGAAGGCTGGCTGCGTGTATGTCGTGTGCCAGACTTCGTGCTCTGGTTACGACGGTGGTTGTGGCTCCGTTGAATGTCCATAGATCGGCATGCGAAGACTGGCTGCGTGTATGTCGTGTGCCAGACTTCGTGCTCTGGTTACGACGGTGGTTGTGGCTCCGTTGAATGTCCGTAAGCTACTGCTTTGCGTCGTCAAAGCGGAAGTTCACCCATTATCATATATGGATGGTTGGATAATGGTGCGCAACTATCACCGTGGGCAGCCGGCTACTTGTAATCGGTACCGTTGATAGCTTTAAGATTCGTACCGAATATTTTCCTCCGGTTCCATTTTAGTAGGCATGCTCACACCTAATTACCAAAAGAGAAATGGGGATGTTGAACCTTTCGGACCTAGGCTAACTGGTCCCATGATTTATGCCCAAAAGCTATCGCGTCCTTCCAAACCTTTGCATTGGCTGCTTACGATTCTCTCTCGTTTTGGTAGAGCTGGTTACTTTGAGTGCCCAGGATTAGAGTGCCAGGTTCTTTATTTTCTATGGCTAATGCGCGTTTGATTTTTTTAATATGTTATTTACAACATTAATCCATATGCAAACATTTTGAGGCCGTAAGCCTCGGCGTCACCCACCACCATGGTTTCTAAGCAAACGGAGCCCATGTGAAATTGTTTGGTGCCTACCAAAATTGCTCGGTGCTGACGATAAAACAGAGACGGTGCTCTGTAATATAACAAAAGGTGCATGTACAAGAAAAAATCGGCCTTTGACTGATTCAATCGAAGAACAGAAAGAAATACAGTAGGATTTCGATGTTTTATCTCTACAGTCTGGCGAAATCTGAGATCTTGAACACATGGAAAGAACGGATCTCACGTTCAGAGCTACGCATAAAAATTCCAAACATCTAAATTTCAGAGCTACGCATGGAATAAAATTCAAAGCAAATAAGCGGAGCTTATACAGATCAGCAAGGTACAAATCAGCAAATGCGCTGCCTTCCTGAAACCGAACAGTGCCCATCCCAAATTCGAATCGGTGCCCAATATAGTACCAAACGGAGCCGATGGACGCCACACGGAGCAAGGAGGTCGGGATGGCGCTCGCGCCGGCGGAGGGAGTTAAGGGTGGCTGTCGACGTGGTGGCCGACGCCCCTGCTTCTGCCACATCGCTGCCGAGCCCCAGCTCGACCATTCGGCGAGCCTCACAGCACGCCGCGGCCGAGCTCAGCCGTCCTCACAGCACGCCGTGGCCGAGCTCTAGTGCCGCCGCATCCCGCTTCCAGGAAAGCCGTCAAGACGTCGGTGAGCACGATCCCAACGGCCAGCCCTCCCACTCCCAGCGCAACGGTGCCGCGGTCGCCTGGCTCCTGGATCCGTCGCCGAGCACGAAGGATCCGGTGCCTCCTTGTGTCCGGTGCGCAGGTGGTGGGGGACGACGCTGGGCATGGCGGCACCGCTGGGATTTTGGAGGAGAGGAGCTCGGGCGGCGGATGGTGAAGGAGCTGAAGCCGGGGAGGCGAGCTCGGGATGCTGGAGGAGAGGAGCACGGGCGGCGGCTGGTGACAGGATCCCGCAACCAGTTGCCCAACTCCCCTCCGCTGGCCGAATCGGGGGCCGGCGCCGCCGCCTCCGGTGCGGGAGAAGGTGTCTCGACGCCAGCCTCCTGCAGTCCTTCCCGAGCGCGCCGCCGGCCTCCTGCTGTCCTTCCCCATCGAGCATCGACAGGAGGTGGAGGCTGCATCGGCGCCGTGCGGTGTGCAGATGGTGGGTGGGTGAGGGAACGAGGAAAGGATAAGGTCACGGGGAGACTAGGGCTAGGGCCGCAGGTCTAATCTATGTACGCGCAAATGGACCACAGCCCAAAGGGGAAATATAGGCGTGATTCAAAAAATAGCAAAAATGTTTAGAGGGAAAGTTTGGGCCAGCTTATGTGCACAGATCTTGAAGCACATGGCATCGATTGCCTTTACCATGGGTGTAGATACACCCATCCATGTGTATTTCACATATGTATGGAGTAGAGGTATGTAATATGTAGTATGGAGTATATAATGCTATTTTAATACAGATACTTATTTTTAGGTAGTATGTAAATAAATTTTACACACTTCTCTTTTATATGCATATATGACGGTATTTTGAGTATATAGTGTAAAATAATAGCACAACTATAATTTTTTTATGAAACTTGTTTTGGTCTATCTTAGATATTATATATATATGAATATATATATCTCTACTATATAATATCTCCTAAAGTGTCCGGTCCGTCGCGGTTGTTTTGCAAAACGCCCCCTGAGAAATACAAGAATCAACCCGTAGTCCATACTTACCAATTCGCGATGTCGTGGACGTTTAGCAAAAAGCCCCTATAGAAAAAGGCAACGGCTTGACCATCGTCTCCAACCTCTCACCCCGACCTCCCCTAGCACAAGGTACAGCCGCCGCGGAGCCTACCCTCCCATCTCGCCCCCTCCCCCGTTTCAAGACGATGTCCCGTTCTCCGGCACTACCACAACGAGGAATCTGCGGCGTCTTCGAGGTTCCAGCGGGCCGCCGCTAACCGTGCGCATCTGCTCCAGATCCATAGTTGGCGCTCACCACGGGCATCATCCCCACGCTCAATGTCTCCGTCGCGCTGCTTCCCTTCCTCGCGCTCCGCGGATGGACGCTTGTGCTCCGACGCCTCGTCGTTGCGTCCCGCTCCTTCACCCGCCAGGAGAACACAGTTGTCCAGACGTGCGTCGTTGCCTGTTACAGCATGGGGTTTGGCAGTGCGTGCCCACGCCTCTCTCTCAGTCTCCCTCTCTCCCCTAGCGGCACCACTTTGTTCACCATCCCAGCAAAGTCTTTCTTATTTAATTCATGGGCTGCTTCCCGCATCTGAAATACGGGGAAGGGGAATATTGTGCGCGCAGGTCGGTTCGGCTCATCGTTGCAGGCTCTGGGTAAGAAGATGTACGAGCTTGCCAGAGTGAGCACGTCGGGTAACTCGCCGGGGGCTACAAGGAGCACGCCTTTGGATGGATGGCCGGATTCCTACTCGCAATTAGCTTCTTGGGGTTCCTCAACTTGCTTCCGCTCAGAAAGGTGCGTTATAAACGTTCTTCAGCGGATCAGCTCAATCCCTGCAAATTCAGGATATTCTAATTTCTAGGGTTTCGAGTTGGATTGGGAATATGGAACTGGAGTTCTACATACTATAATTTGTGCTACTTCCATGACATAAATTTCTTATGAACCAACGACTTGACTAAAGTGGTAACTGAAGAAAATTTGAATAGACGGATAGTACTTCATAGGTTAATGTCACAACCTACATTTGTTTCTAGATTAGAGTACTATGTGAATTACGAGCATCTCAATTACATGTCATAGGGTAGTATTGCACTACGCTTCAGTTTCTAGATGGCGGCATCCTACTCAATTTGTAGGCCCTGATCTAACTAGCCGTAGTTTACTTTGTCGATTAGATTACTTTATGAATTATGAATATTACAATTTCAGACCAATGGCATTGCACAAGAAATAAATGTTACTGCTTTTACCTTACTCTGTAATTTTCTGTGTAGTCTTCGAGAGTTGATTTATGTCTCCATTTATCTACAGGTTTACTTCTCCTCTCGCCAACCAAATGTTGTTTCAAAGAAATGAGCATAGTTCTAAGGCACTTATTGACAAAATCCGTAATGCTTTGATGAATTGGGATTCAGTTGAAATGTTCGGAAGTGATGACGACTATTCGTTCATGAAACTTGGTGTCCATCTAGCTCTATACATACATGATATATGCAGTGACCACCAGAAGTGCACGTATTGGAACCGTGAAGGATCCTGCTTCAGGTAATGTTGATGCTACTGTGGATATTGCTTCGACATGGGGCACGGTAGGTGATATGATTTTCAAGATCAAGTATTAGCCTTGAAGCTGAATGGGATCACTATGAGTATATTGTATTTCAGCCTTCCTTATTCTTCATTCAAACTCTGAAGAACATGCATCCAAGGGAGAGATGAACGAGCTACCCTCGTCTCATATAGCTGAGACAGAGTTCATCCCACTCGAACAAGGAGACTTTTGGAAGACGCGGAGGAGGAGCATAGGGACGCCCATGGAGTTGATCGACTCACGACAGCGACACACCGAATTTTAAGAGCAGGACGGTTCCATGTAGCGGGGATGTATTGGGACGATTCTTACGACATGGATGGTAAGAGGAGCGAGGTTGACCTACTGGACAAGGTTTTCCCGCGAAAACGATGGAGAGTGCCGTTGGCGACAGGAACTGGTTCACGTTCATGTTGGCCGTGGCCGCGTCGACGCCCGGGTGCAACTGCTACAGCCCATCTGGCGCACGTGCATGATGGCCCTCGTGTAGGCTTCGCATCCAGAGGATGATCCTTGCTGTGCTTCTCGCTGTGGGCTAGCTCGAGGAGCATCAGAGCAAACCCTGGAGCTTAATGCCTAAATACATGTTTAAGATGAGATTCCATGCGATGGATTGGTCAGATACAACATGTACACACTCCCAGTGAGAATTGATTTTTTTAAAAAATCTCTGATTTTGGATGTGATGTCAGTCTTTTCTGTTCATGTGTATTTCTTGTTTTATCCAGAAATGCAACATATAATGTATTTTTTCCTGTAGTGAGAGGCAATTCATTCACTAATTTCTTTCTGAATGGGTATTTATCAATTAATGATATAGGACATATAGATGTTAGTGATGATTTCATAACAATGCATGGGTATTTGTCATTACTTGCCTATAAAAAATTAATCATCAAATTATTTTATCAGACCGGAGCAACGCACGGGCATTTTGCTATAGATATATAATACAGCCTAAGGTGTCCTGTATGTCATGGAGTTTTTTGTGTTTTAGACCCTCAGTTTTGAGAAAAACAACCCGCACTCCCGTATAAGAATCGTTCAACGCCTCGCCCTAATCCTTCGCATCCGCGCGCTGCCCACCTCTCTGATTCCTCGCCTGCGTCCAGAGTCTACGCCTCGCCCGCTGCATCTCCCGCCGCCGTCGCCCGACCCTGCCCGCGTCGTCTTCTCGAACGTCACGGACCCCGACGCGCTCCGCGCAGACCTCTCCGCGCGCCGACCCATCCACGCCAGTCCACTGAATCCGCAAATTGCACGGCGACAGAGAGAACCACACCGCCCCCGGCCCCGCCGACGAGAGCTCTTCCCCGTTCGTCTCTAGCCGCGCGCCGCCCCAGCTTGCCCAATGCACATCCATCTCCATCACTCCCATTCAATCATTTTTCAAACCCACGAGCACGCGGAGGAGCGAGCGAGCGAGGCATGTTTGACTCGACGGATCACGGCGCGCGTCGTGGCGGTGAAGCGGATGAGGTAGAGGAGGACGAGATGGAGATGTGGACGGGAAAGAGGAGGAAGATGAAGGGTGGGCGTGGGGAGTGCCGGGGCTGGGGATAGGGCCGGCGGGGGAGCAGAGGGCGGCGGCGATCGTGTTGCCAGACGCGGGGAGCTTGACTTCCGTGTCATCTTCGTCAACGCCGCCACGAGGTACCGCGCATGAGGTGCTCGGCCGAAACTGGTGAGCACTAGAGCCTTGCCTCCTCTGCTCTTCTTCTATACTTCTGACTAAATATATCATTTGCAACATCACACCAACAGTGTGTATTGCTAATCTGCTATGAACCATATGAAGGAATTATGTTCTGCTATTAAATTGTAGTATCTCTTGATCAATTTATTCCAAAAAAAACATCACTTATGTACTCCCAGTGTGGATGTTTCATGAAGACATTTAGTGTAGTACCAACTTTTCATAGTTTGTCATAAGAAAGAGCAATGTGTGATTACGTGGACATTAGTGGAGAGGAGATTGTAGCATTCTTGGTCAACCGGCTGACACACAAACGCAATAGCGAGTAAGTTTAACTGATTTACTCCATGCTGATTCCTGCTCTCTCTTTCAGTTTGTTCATTCATAACTCTCATCTTCATAAGATGTGAGAACGGAAAAGAATAAGGAGAAGAACGAGAGATACACCAGAGAAAACGGGGGAGCTGGTGGAGACGTACTCCTCTACCAACGATGTTCCGGGCGACGTACCAAAAAATGTTAACTCTAAATGTCGTATAAATACTAAGGTGCCCGGTCTTGCTATAATTAGCAACCCAGGAGCAGCATGAATTTAGAAGAGAAGGCATCCTCTCCGCAGGTAAGGCCGCAAGGCAAAGTCTATCAAAGGTGATTATTTCTTCTCTGATGGATTTGTTAATTTTTCAATATTTGGAGAATTCAGTACCTGCAGGTTTCTAGGATAGCAAGAAGTCATATATTATTTTAGATCCTTACCAGCTCCTATTTGACCAAGCACATCATTTTGCATAACTACCCACTTCATATTGTTCAACAGACAGGCTTCTACTTTTATATGCAGAGCCCTGTGCATCGTTATCCATCAGATCTAGCAAAACTTTCTTAGTGAACGCAGGCATGTAAACTGCAAAACTACACGGTAGATCTCAACGCACCTCATCGTGGATGCGCTGAATGAAAATTGCAAAATCGCTTCAATGCCAATAAAAATCCGGTTTATTTGAGCAAAACTTTCACTGATACTGCACGTTGTCGTTGTGCATTATTAATAAAACTTTCTTAGTGAACGCAGGCATGTAAACTGTAAAACTACACTGTAGATCTCAACGCACCTCATCGTGGATCACAGTGCGTTGAATGAAAACTGCAAAATTGCTTCAATGCCAATAAAAATCCTGTTTATTTGAGCAAAACTTTCACTGATACTGCACTTTGTCGTTGTGCATTATTAATGTAAGAGGATCCCTAGCAGAGCCCTTAAAAAGGTAAACCCTTAAAGATAACTGCTTTTTTACGGGTTCGGGAGGCAAAACGCAAACTAGCAGAGCACTTAAACCCTTAAAACCGTAAATAAAATTAAGGGTTGACCCTTATTTTCTCCTCCCAACCTGTACAAGTGAGGGTTGGGGGGGTGGGGGGTATATTTACCCCAACTCCTATTCGGCCGACGCGGACGCGCGGGCTGAAGTTTCAGGTTCGTCCTCATCGCACGCGCCCGCGATTCGTCTGGCCGCCCCCCGACTCCCCTCCACTCGCCTCGGCCCCCCCTCTCGGCCCGACCTCGCCGCCGCCGGATCCAGCTCGCGTGAGTTCCCTCCGTGTCGCCCCGCGCCCGCGGCAGTCCGCCCGTTGCCGCCGCGACTGGTTCGCACCCGAGCTCGCGTGAGCTCCCCCTGACCTTGCCTCGGCCGCCCCACTCCATTCCGAGCTCGCCGCCGGCCCCCCGCACCCTTGCCTCCCCATCGCCGAGCCGCCTCGGCATTCCTCCATGCTGCCAACGCCACCCCAGCGTCGCCCCGCCCCCAGCCTCGCGCGAGCTCCACCGACCCGCCTAGTCCGCCGCTGGCTGTAGCCTCCACATCGTCCGCTCGCAACGGCTCGAGCTTGCCGGGGTCGCCTCGCTGCCTCGCCACCCGACTCCCTCTGTTTCCAACCCGCCATGCCGCACGCGCTCACAGGTATGTTTTCTTTCCTTTTTCTGTTTTAATGGTTGGATTTGAGGGTACTGATCTACGCACTCTGTTTCCAACCCTTAAAACTGTCATTTCTCGACCCTTATTCCACTTTTAAGGGTTGGCCTTTTAAGAGCTCTGCTAGTGATGCTCTAAAGGAAAGTATCTATCCTAATTCTAAATCAAGATCCGAGTTAAATTCAAATTCGATTGTTGAAACTTAGTTTACAATAAATTATAATCACATGTTCTCAAACTAAATTTACTACTGTTAACTTTGTTGGTTGTCTCTAAATGTTATCTATATCTTGTTCGACTGGGTTTTGCGAAGAACTGAACCAACAGAATCAGTATAATCAGAACAAAGTATGCGCACAGTAAGCTATCCGTGCTATAGAATAATTACAACGGAATTTAATCCTTTGAAAATTCAACTCTATGAGCTTAGTGTATTCTGTCTATCCTGATGAGTTTTCTATTCTTTTTTGCCTACCTTAGATCTTTCTCCTTTGTTATTTCAATCTGCTCTATTTACTTTCAAGTCGCGGCAGTTGAGCTCTTACGTCAGATTTGAACATGATATTCTTAAGTGCATCCGGAGTGTAAAACTGTTACCTTGTTTCAACTTTTTAAGTTGTAATTGCTGAAAACATATCTCCGATGCAATAGAGAAGGCAGCTTGAGTTTATCGGATCTCAGGTTTGAGAAACTTGTGTTTTATAGGCCAAGCTACATCGCAAATGTTATCTTCCGTTATAAAAAGCATGACTATTCATATCTATTGCACATGGATGCTGATAATTAACAATCGGGCTGGTGGTAGTGGTATGAGTTCTTATATATTTGTTGCATGCATCTACATAACAAATGGTAGCCTCAAGATCTCCGCAACGTATGCAATTCTGAAGAAGTTCATCTTCGTATGGTGGCCATGAGCGTTTCCTGATGGTTCCATCTCCTTGTGGTTGTTCGCAGGTACTTCCTCAGGAATCTGAAGAAAGTGAAGAAGGCCAATGGGCAGATGCTCGCCATCAACGAGGTACTGTTTTTACAACATGTAAATGTCTTAAAATTTAGATGTCCGTTACAACGCACGGTCATTTTACTAGTCATAAATAGATATCATAACATAACGGATTCCAATGCAATATGAGTCTAGCACCTAATAAATGTAGTGACATATAATACCACACATCTATTACTATGCATTGTAGAAGTAGTAATTGTGCTATTCGGGAAATAACTAGTTATATCGCACAAAAATATCATAATTTTAACACGTTATATACGTATTCCAGCCTATCCGTACAAAGCGCTGAGTTTTTCATTTTACCAAAAAGTAGAAACTACTTATTTGTCTCGACGATGAACTGGAATCTACTGATCTCTCTTCTAATTGTAAGATGTCATCGCTAATGCTCAGAAAACAAAACCAAGAACGTTGAAACTCCTATTTTGCCAGATAATGGAGGAGGCCAAAAGGGGAGCCCGAGGTGGGGCCCAGGGGGCCCACACCATGTTGAGGCGCGACACCCCTTGCCGTCGCACCGCCACGTGGTGAGGCCACCCTGTCCCACCATTGGCGATGCCCCTTCGCGTACTTCATCCCCCCGAAACCCTAAGACATCGACGGAGAGCCAGAATTATTCCGCCGCCTCCGCTGAACCGGCTGATGCCCTTATCAATGTGCCACACCAGATTGCTGCAAATGTTGCTGAGGTTGTTGCCCCTCTCAATGTGCCACCCTAGATTGCTACAAATGTTGCTGAGGTTGCTGCACCGCCTGTGGCTGTTGCACCAACAACGCTGAAGGGCTTTGATCAGGTGGTTGCTCAAGACCCATCGGATACCCTGCTAGAAATGCATACTAGAGGCCCATCTAACAAGATACTTTTGGTTGCTGAGGTCCATCCCAAGGCTGGTAACGGGCCGCATGATCTCTTGGAAGCCCATGTGTCGATGATTTATACTCTGAATTCTGAAGTTGTGTCTGTCCCGCCACCCTCGTCGACAAACATCACTTATTTTTGGAAGAGATCTGCCTCGGAAGCTTTCGATCACCCCGATTCCATTGTACCTCAGGATCACACTATTGCCATTCCAGCACGCAAGCTCATGTCGATCAAGAAGTCAGTTGTGGATCTTGAAACTGAACCGGTGGAACCTGTGCACCACAATCCGGTAACTTTTGCGGCAGTGCCAATCCCCAGGGTCACTAGATCTCGTGCGGCTCCCAAGCTGGTCAATACCACTCAGCGTATGTGCACTCGCAGCGAGCTTAAGTCTGATGGTTTCAAGCCACCTCCCACACGTGGTGTGCCGAAACAGCGGAAGAAGGCCAAGCGTACAACCAAGCAGACCACCTCCTCATCGGCTGCGACTCAGCCTGACCCAGGCCTGCAGTACCCGTGGACTGAAGGAGATATGCCATAGAGACAAATAAATAAGTAGTATTTATTGCATTATCTCATAAGTTTATAATAGGTTTGTGTATTATGCTATAACTGAATTAATCGGAATTATTAATACACATGTGATACATAGACAACCAGGTCCCTAGTGAGCCTCTATATGAACTAGTCCATTGGGCAATAGTTGATCGAGATTCCCGATCAAGGACAATGACGTTGGTTGTTAATGGGGTCATCTTATTAGTTAAATAAGATGATGGACATACGCAAAGTATTGCAATAAGATCGTATTACGATGTTTGTCATTTGCAATAGATAAGAATATGATAGCTTATTCCTTAGACCGTGAGACCGTACTTATTGATACTTCGTAGGGGTGCTTTGAGAGCATCAAACGTTGCGTCTTATATAGCATGACAATAACGGTGTCCATCTTGGGTATTCCGAAAGAGCATCGAGACGTAAGGATCAAGAGCGGGATTTGTTCATTCTTGTAATCGAAAGATACTCTGGGCCCACTCGGTGAGATTGCATCTATATAGCTGCGCAGCTTATGACTAGGTCATGGAGATGTAATATCACAGACGAGTTAATAACCTTCGTCGGTAACGAGATACAACAAAGACATCGGTGTGTCTATGATCATATCTCGGACAAGGTAGTATCGCAGAAACAAAGGGAATGAATATCATATTCATGGTTCAACGACGATATTCGTGGAATGCACAGGGGTCGTCATATACATCCAGGTATCCCTGACGGTCATTGGTGAGCGGAGTGTCTCGGCCATGTCTGGAGTGTTCTCGAACCGTAGCGTAACAAACTTAAGGTCTTAACGACATCAGGAGATAGGTTCTGGAATAATATAGGTTTTTGTTGGAGAGAGAGAAATGATCCGGAAAGAGTTCCGGTGGTCCGGAAGGAGTTCCGGGAAGGTCTGGAATGGTTCCAGAGATGTCTGAAAGTTGTTCGGGTGGTTCGGAAAATGTTTCGGAGTCACGGGAGATTAAATTATATATAAACATATTAATTATGAATTAATATTATTTTATATTAATTTAATATTAATTAAAAATAAAGGAAAAAGGGGCAGCCCACCTAATGGGCCAATTGGGGCCCATTAGGGGGAGCCGCACCAAGGAGGGGGGCCAGCCCATGGAGGGTTCGGCTGAACCCCCCTCCCTCTCCTTTGTTTAGTCCCACATGGGGGAGCTAGGGAGTTTGCACACCCCCTCCCCCTTTATATAGCAAGGCATATTAATTGGATTAATTCATTGGAAAATACAATTAATTGTATTGTAGGCCGGCTGAGCTGCTTCTCCGCCCGTTTTGCCCACTCTCTCCACCTAAGCTATACCGCCGGGCGCCGTTGCCCTGCGGGATTCCAAATAAGATCTACCCCTGCGATTTCAGCTGGATCTGAATGACCGGGGGTTGCCGTTAAGCTCCGTATGTTTGCGAGTGCTCGGAGGTAACTCTTTTGAGGAGCCTGGGCGACGTCGTCTCGCCTCCTGCAGCCGCCGCGCCGCCTCCCCCCCTTGCCGCCGACGCACCCCCCTGCCGCCGGCGCCTCGCCATCTTCCGTCCGACGCTCGTCGACACAGGTCATCGTCGACACCCCGGCGTCATCGTCTACGACATCGCGGCAAGTTCTCCACGACCTTGAGGTCGGCTACGCACGACTTCATCGTCAACGCTTGTGCGGGAGCGTAATCCCCGCTATCGGTCTACATGGAGGTAATGTAACCCGTCCCGCCACCGTTATCACATGTACTAGATAGATAGATCCTGGCTAGTTAGGGTTTCGTTCGCTAGAAAAATTATTGTTTTCTGCACCGTAACCCCTTCAGTGGTATCAGAGCCGATCTATGCGTAGTACTGCTGGGACGGTTAGAACTCATGTTGAATGAGGACGTCTTTCTTATATTTGCTACCCTCTAGTGTGCACTTGCAATGCCTTCGGTATTGAGTTGATGAAGCGGCCCAGACCGACTTTACGCGTACGCTTATGCGAGACTGGTTCCACTACTGACATACGGCTTGCACCGTATCTGTGGCTGGCGGGTGTCTGTTTCTCTCTCTCTCTCTCTTGTCGGCAAAGCATTTTCAATGGAGGGCCCGAAAGGGATGCTTAAACATGCAATTATACGATCGACGTTGTGGTACAAAGTTCGTAGGTAGGGAAGCGATTCTCTTACGAATAAGCCTATTTGCCACGTAAAACTTGAAAAACTAAATAAAGCTAGAGGTGTCTAAATTTGTTTTGCAGAGGCGTTATTTTATATGACATGGTTACGGTAAGTTTTGATATTACTCGTACTGTCGGAGGCAATGGAGGGTTCCGTAGACTCGGAGCCATGCTGGGGCGCCGGGGCCCAGGCACATGGCACCATGAAGGTCCAGGCGCATCGACCATGTCACATCGCACTTCATTGCATCATTATTGTGTGCTGTTGTGTGTGCATCCTATTAATTGTTTATATACTAGATATACAACAGTAGCATCTTGAATAGGATGATCCCTAACAAATACCAAAATTGCGTTCTCCCTCGTTGCGCACCACCAAGAAAGTTCTATGTTTTGAGGCAGGCCGTGATGATCGGGTGTCACACATCTCGTCGTTCGCATACAGTGGGTGTAAGCCATGTTGCATGCGCAGGGTCTTCGAGGTTTGATTGGCGAGCCTAGCATATTCAGAAATATGGCCTCGGAACACGGGAATATCGAAAGATCGAGCACGAGTCACAGAGTTGTTGTGATCGACATTTTATGTCCACCTTTGAAGCTGTGCTGCCGGCCGTGATGATCGGGGGTGGTGTGGTGGATGAGAGTCGTGTAATCACCATTATTATTTTTAGGGATAATAATCTTGGTGTGGTGTGTTTTTGATAATGTGATTATAAAACTAAAACTCACCTATATATTATAAACTTATCCTTACCTCTTTTGCGATCACATCTGGAGACTACAGAACTACACTTCGGTTACTTCCTGATGAGCCCAGATTCTACCTTAGAAGCCGACGGGTCCAACTTCATCAGCTGGTACATTGGTTTTAGAAACATTCTAAAAACACAACAAACATCCTATATGTCCTAGAACATTAGTTAGGAGTTAGACCAGATGATTCTGCTAGCAAGGAGGAAGATGATGAGTTCCGTAAGCATCATGATATTTTCATGGGAGTGAAGGTCGTCATGAGCGTATGCCTAGCACCAGAGTTGAAAGTTGTTTCAACACATGGAGCCATATGTCGTGATTGATGCGATCAAAGGTCACTTCAAAGATGAATTGAGTCTTGAGCAGTTCAGACAGCTTAGAAAGTTCCGGACCATTCACATGGGGAGCATACCTGTCTGGAGACTCAATTGAAGAAGTTGTATGACATGTACTTCAGGCTTATGAATATCTACGATTTCTAGATAGCGAACTCCAGTGCAATAGAGATTGCGCTTTGCCTCCAAGCTGTGAATAGCATGTGCGTGAATATGCTATAGAGACACGATGAGCTTCTTCACGTTCGTGAACAAGTTCAAATCTCTAAAAGTTGATTCCATCGAAGAAGAGTTCTTCGACGCTACGGGTATATTTTATATACGAAGATATAAATGTATTCCTCTCATACTTGATGAAAAGTATTTGATACTTGTTCTGTTTATGAAACAGTCCCTGATTATCACAAGTATGCGGCGAAGGGTGACGTGACAGTGCACAAGTGATGGCAAGTTCATGGCCAGTAGTGCTCACGCCCTCGAGATATCATATTAGCTATCATCAATAGTTTTTGATAAGACATTTTGTAATAGTGAGAGTGTGATATAGTTTGGTGTCTTGAATGTTACAAGACATAATTATTCATGTAGAACAAATCAGTTGTTTTATGTTATGAAACAAAGCAGTTGTTTCATATTATGAGTAATTTGCATCACATCTCAATTACATTATGCGTATGATATACATTTATAATAGCGGGAATGATAAAATTATGTGTCCAAAGAACAAACAACATCGAATTTAGTCATAAAGGCAATGAAAGAAGTAATGGATAATTTTGGTCCATTTAAGTATTTCGGGTGCCGAATTGATTAAGTTTGAAATGAAGTATTGAAGTAGCAATACAAGAGGAAATTAATTGAGAGTCATTTTTAATGATTAATTAATGGTGTTTTTTGCTTGATCCGAATTCTTCTATGATTACTGGTGAATAGGAGTATTTGCCTGATAAATCATAAGTCTGAAATTAATTTGATAAGAGATCAAATGGGGTTTTTCAGAAGAAAGAATGGTGAATATTATATTCACAAGATTCGATCAAAGGACAATATTTTTTAATTATGGTTTCAACACAAAAGACTTGTGTAAATGTGTTTCATAATATTATAATGTCATATATGGTTATATATGGGGTATTATAATCATAACTATTTGAAATAAAGTGTGGTATGTCAGAATCTGTCTTAGAATCTCCTAATATGTTCGAAACATTATAGTCAATGTCCACTCTAGGAAATAGATATTTTTCTCAACGAGAATTCGTGGGATGAACAGTAGTGTCGACATGTATATGATTATACGATAATTCTGAATATACATGAATAGTTCTTTGTAGATTGCTCGCATTGGATGGGAGTGTATTCCAAAACCAAATAGAAACAAAACTTGGTTTGTTGTCTATGTAATTCCGAGAAAAATATGATTTTTCGAATTATGGTTTATGGATTGGAATTAGAAGCTTGAAATAAGGTGTCAGACCTATATTCATAAAAGTAGAATGTTGGAAGGTGTTCCAAAGAGTATATGTCTACAAATAAAAATTTGGTGATTAAGAGTGAGGGAGACTAGAAAATTGTTTTCTGCTTGCAATGCTCTTCATAAAGATCATAATATTTTCATGAAAGAAGCTTCTAAATAAAGTGTTGTTATATTTAATATTGCTGTCAGGTCACAGCATAATATTAACTGTTTCAAATCTTGTTGACAGATCAAGGTACACTTTATGAATACAAAGAAAGTTGAGAGAATATCAGAATACGAACAAAGACTTTTCAGCCTGAAAATCCAAGTTACATTTGAAAGTATTAAAATAGTAATTGTTGCTACAATTCTTATTAGAGGAATAAGATTGTTTAATCATCATATAAAGTGTTATATGAGAAATGTGACTATAAGAAAGATGTGGAAGCATGTCTTGTCAAGAAATGTGTCTTGGACAAGATCAAATTTGTTGACTACATTTATGTAGACATGCTTGAAGTCTGAAGGATTTGTATTAATGTAATACTTTAGTTTGTATTGAATTCAAATTGATAATAGATCAATAATTTTGGTTTGACCAAAATGTCGATTTAAGTGGGAGTCAAAGTTAGTTCACTCAGGTGAAATATGTGGAGAACATATTTTTGAGTGGGAGCTTAGGAACTCAAATATGTGGATGACATGTTTTTGAGTGGGAGCACGTGTTCTCAAATATGTGGAGACATAATTTGAGTAGGAGCCGAATTCATCTTGTGTAAATGACACATTGTGAAATTGTACCAGTAGAATAGATGAGAAGGATGAAGTTGTGAAACTATTTGAAAATTAGTATCTATTTGGAATAGAACGGGAATTTTTAATAGTTAGTCGAGTTGTTTTGGATTATATCTGAGGAGTCAGAATAGAATCAAAATGATGGTCCTTTGAAATCCAATTGATCATTAAGAGTAATGATACATGGTAGTAATGGTTGTGTGACATGTTGGTCTATTATGTAATATTAGACATCATACAGAAACCGTATTATCTGTTCGATGAAATATAACCGATGTTCTTAGGAAAAGAACTGTTGTAAAAGTAAATTTAGAATTTACTGGAAGTAGAAATGCGTTAGTTGATGAATTGACATTAGAATGTCAAGTTTTCTACATTGGTGTGAAAGTATGTAGATATCGCGAGTTTGTAATTGTTACAAGGGGCTCATTGTGACTGAGTGTGTTTTTCTAGGCAGTTATCTGGTTGGTATAATCAGAGTAAGCGCTGGGAAACAAAAGTCTCACTTAGTTACGGTATTTGCATGTATGTTATTGGATACCATGGTGATATCAAGCAAGTTGATATCAATGAATCGCAAAAGTATGCACAATCATGTATTGTGCAGATTGTCAGAGTAACACTCTTCCACAAGCAAGCATTATCAAATGATTCTTATTTGATAAGGGATTTTGATAAAGTAAAATGCAGCTAGTTTACTTGTACTCTAGTGCAAGTGGGAGACTGAAGGAGATATGCCCTAGAGGCAAATAAATAAGTAGTATTTATTGCATTATCTCATAAGTTTATAATAGGTTTGTGTATTATGCTATAACTATATTAATCGGAATTATTAATACACGTGTGATACATAGACAACCAGGTCCCTAGTGAGCCTCTATATGAACTAGTCCATTGGGCAATAGTTGATCGAGATTCCCGATCAAGGACAATGACGTCGGTTGACAATGGGGTCATCTTATTAGTTGAATAAGATGATGGACATACGCAAAGTATTGTAATAAGATCGTATTATGATGTTTGTCATTTGCAATAGATAAGAATATGATAGCTTATTCCTTAGACCGTGAGACCGTACTTATTGATACTTCGTAGGGGTGCTTTGAGAGCATCAAACGTTGTGTCTTATATAGCATGACAATAACGGTGTCCATCTTGGGTATTCCGAAAGAGCATCGAGGCGTAAGGATTAAGAGCATGATTTGTTCATTCTTGTAATGGAAAGATACTCTGGGCCCACTCGGTGAGATTGCATCTATATAGCTGCGCAACTTATGACTAGATCATGGAGATGTAATATCACAGACGAGTTAATAACCTTCGTCGGTAACGAGATACAACAAAGACATCGGTGTGTCTACGATCATATCTAGGACAAGGTAGTATCGCAGAAACAAAGGAAATGAATATCATATTCATGGTTCAACGACGATATTCGTGGAATGCACAGGGGTCGTCATATACATCCAGGTATCCCTGACGGTCATTGGTGAGCGGAGTGTCTCGACCATGTCTGGAGTGTTCTCGAACCGTAGCGTAACAAACTTAAGGTCTTAACGACACCAGGAGATAGGTTCTGGAATAATAAAGGTTTTTGTTGGAGAGAGAGAAATGATCCGGAAAGAGTTCCGGTGGTCCGGAAGGAGTTCCGGGAAGGTCTGGAATGGTTCCAGAGATATCCGAAAGTTGTTCGGGTGGTTCGGAAAATGTTTCGGAGTCACGGGAGATTAAATTATATATAAATATATTAATTATGAATTAATAGTATTTTATATTAATTTAATATTAATTAAAAATAAAGGAAAAATGGGCAGCCCACCTAATGGGCCAATTGGGGCCCATTAGGGGGAGCCGCACCAAGGAGGGGGGCCAGCCCATGGAGGGTTCGGCCGAACCCCCCCTCCCTCTCCTTTGTTTAGTCCCACATGGGGGAGCTAGGGAGTTTGCACACCCCCTCCCCCTTTATATAGCAAGGCATATTAATTGGATTAATTCATTGGAAAATACAATTAATTGTATTGCAGGCCGGCCGAGCTGCTTCTCCGCCCGTTTTGCCCCCTCTCTCCACCTAAGCTATACCGCCGGGCACCTGCGTGATTCCAGATAAGATCTACCCCCGTGATTTCAGCTGGATCTGAATGACTAGGGGTTGCCGTTAAGCTCTGTATGTTTGCGAGTGCTCGGAGTTAACTCTTTTGAGGAGCCTGGGCGACTTCGTCTCGCCCCCTGCAGCCGCCGCGCCGCCTCCCCCCCTTGCCGCCGACGCACCCCCCCTGCCGCCGGCGCCTCGCCATCTTCCGCCCGACGCCCGTCGACGCAGGTTATCGTCGACACCCCGACGTCATCGTCTACGACATCACGGCAAGTTTTCCGCGACCTCGAGGTCGGCTACGCACGACTTCATCGTCAACGCTTGTGCGGGAGCATAATCCCCGCTATCGGTCTACATGGAGGTAATGTAACCCGTTCCGCCACCGTTATCACATGTACTAAATAGATAGATCCTGACTAGTTAGGGTTTCGTTCGCTAGAAAAATTATTGTTTTCTGCACCGTAACCCCTTCATGGACATGCTGCAGAAGATCGGTGAGATGCTAGAGATTGATCCAGCGCTGCTGACGTCGGACAAGCTTAACGCATCTGCTCAAGACGCTTCCAACAAATCGGTTGGCAATGTGTAGATCACCGTTAGAGTGTCAAAGGTTTGGGTATGACCCAATACACACCTGGTATCTGTTTATCTTTATGTGTGGACCTATATATCAGGCTGTTAGAACTTCATTTTGTCGTTGGTTGTACACCTGGTTATGTCAACTCTTGGTTCCTATGTTAAAATTGGGTGTTTAACGGATTACAACTTACGTTATCTGATCCGGAAAGTGCTTTGCTAGAACATCCGAGGGCTTAATGATGATGCCAAATAATTAGCACTATATGATAAAATCACTGGTGGCATGTATCCAAGAAACAAAGAAATAATCCTTTGATAGGAACTTCATCCGTAAATGTTGTCCCAAACGATTGGATAATTTTGCTTTTGCCCCTTCTTGTCATTTTTTCCACACTTCCTTTTGGTTCGGTTGGGGCCTCGAGGAGAATGTTGGTTGTCTGGAAATCAAGCATTTTTTATGGTACCCTAGCTGAGGCAAGGAGTTTTGGCTTAAGTATTTCTTTCAAATCAGCACAGTCGCAACAAAAATGGACCCTAGTGGTGGTATATGGGCCTTGTCATGGGGAGCAGCGTGATGCATTTGTCCAATGGTTATATAATCTAACAATTCCGGATGATGAGCTATGCTTATTTTTGGGAGACTTTAATTTCATTCGGTTGGAAGAGGATCACAATCAGCCGGGGGTGATGTAAATGATATGTTTCTATTCAATGAACTGATTGATCATTTGGGGCTGTTGGAATTACCTTTGAAAGGTAGGTCGTACACTTGGTGTAACATGCGGCAAAACCCACTACTCGAGCAGCTCGACTGGTTCTTTACTTCACCAAGCTGGACTACTACATACCCCAACACTGTGGTAACTGCAATGGCTCGGCCAACATCTGATCACGTCCCTTGCATTGTCAACATCGACACTACAATTCCTAAGGTGAATCTTTTCCAGTTTGAGAATTTTTGGGTTGATCAACCGGGGTTTTATGATTGTGTAAAGGAAGTCTGGAATAAACCCACCAGGGCTACTGCTGCCTCAGCAATTCTCACTGAAAAAATGAAAGCTCTTCGTGTGGCACTCAAGAAATGGAAAAAATTACCTGTCTAAGCTGGAACTCCTAATTTCCAAATGCACTCTGGTGATATTATTCTTTGATGAGCTAGAGGAGGAAAGGACACTGTTCACACCAGAGGGAAATTTTAGGAAGATTTGAAACAACATTATGAAACACTGCTGAAATTCCAATTTCAATACTGGAGGAAAAGGTGTACGATGAGGTGAGTGAAACTTGATGAAGAAAACTCGAAGTTCTTTCACGCCATGGCAACTGAAAGGTTTAGGAGAAACTCAATTTCTAGCCTAATGCTTCCAGATGGACATGTGGTTACCGATCATGATCAAATGGCCTCTGTGGCTTGGCATTGCTATAAAACAGAATGTGTTCAAGTATAGGCATTAACATGATTTTTGACCTGCCCTCGTTAATCCACGAAGTGGAGGATCTGCATGACCTAGCACCTTTTTCTGAAAAACATATGGATGATCTAATTAAATTTATGCCTGCTGATAAGGCACCAAGGACGGATGGTTTCAATGGGATGTTCCTTAAAAAATGTTGGCCCATTATCAAGACGGACTTCTACAATTTGGCTGCTGCTTTTAATCAAGAGTGTAACACCCCAATTCTCTCAGCATTAGTAATTGTGGTGTTATCCTATATTTTCAACCTTAGCAAAAACTTTTATGTGTGTAGAATTTTGAGGCATGAGATATTTTGTTTGCAATCATGATTCTTGATTGAGTTCCACTAGTCTTCCTGGTTTATAGAAACCCTAAAACCTCAACAACTAAAATAAAATATCAACTATTAGGATCTTCATGGTTGTTAAAACTTAGCCAAACTAGGAGCTATTATTAAGCAAACCATAAATGATTTTTGACATGCATCTGAACCATTTTGATCTAAGTCATATATAGTTTCACACCATGTTTTAAATTCTCTCAAAAGAGCTTGTTTGCACATAAATACCACTAGCTTTTGTAGCCATCAAATTAACATGACCATTTGAGTTATTCTTTTCCTTCTCACTAAAATTTTTCTTTTCTTTGAGAGCTAAATGAGATGTTTGACTTGGGCGTTTATAAATTCAGTAGTTTCTCTTAACTAAGGTGAGTTTGGGATATTGACTCATTTTGCTTTTGTGGGTCATGTTTGAATTTTTCAAACTTGGGGTTTGAAAAATGTTTGAGGATTTCACTCAAACCCTCCACCCTCTCTCTCACTCAATTCCACTTCACCTGCTGGAAAAGGAGAGCATCACCCTCTTCCCTGGCCCCACTTGTCATGGACTTGGGTCACCCCCCTCCTTCTCTCTTCTCCTTTTCTCTTTTCCTTCACCCAACCGGAGCACCCCTCCTCTCTTCCCACTGGCCAGGTCGAGTCATCCCGACCAGCACCCTCTCTGTCCCCTCTCCACCGCCCCCAGAGCCAGTAGTAAGAACGAGGGAGACCTACCCTCCCTCTCTCCTGCCCGAGCCAAACCCTAGATCGGGTGGCACTTGTTATAGCCACCCCAAGCTCCCCCTTTCTCATTTCTCCCCCTCCCTGGCACCTCCACATCCCACTCCTCTCCCCTCTGGCAAAACCCATCGAGCTCTCTCCCCCATTTGCCCTGTAGACGAGGAAAGTTCCTTCGGTGGCCGACGGGAGAAAACAGCCGTAGCACTCATTTCTCTCCGCCATTCCTCGCCATTGTTGGTTCCCTGGGTTCCCCTCTTCTTGATCTAATCCTACCCCCCCCCTCTCTTGGCTCTGTTTCAGCTCGGGAGCGTCTAGTTCGTCCACGACCCGGGGAAGGCGCCGTCGTCGCCACCATGGATTCCGGCGTTGCATGCAAGCTTCGCTGCCACCAGTGAGCTCTCCTTCGACGCCGCGTCCACCTCCAACCCCCGCTTCGTCCGTACGCGAGCCCTAGGTGAGCCCTTCGTGCTCGGCGTCGTTGCTTCGAGCTCCTGCTCCTTGTTTCATGTCGGGAGGTAGACGAAGGTCGGAGGCCGTTGATTTCCATATCGGCGGTTGTCTTTGAATCGTGCCGCGTACCGCTTCACCAGCACGCGCGCAGCGACCGGGCCGGCCTAGTTCGCCCCCGCGGCCTATCGCCAGATCCGGCCGTTTCGGCCTGTTTTTCCTTTTTAAAATCATTTTATGTTCATATTTCCAGTGAATCTTTAGTCTAACTTTTATTCATTTGTGGTAAATCTACATCAGCTAAAATAATGATACTAATTTTTTAGCATGCACACACATTTTCTAAACCATATGGCGTTGGATTTGATCCAAAATGTATTTTCTGTTGGGTGGTAGAACAGATCTAGTAAAAAGTATTCTTTTCACCATTTGTTTAATAACTTGGGATTTATAAATCCAAATCATGCAAACTTGGATCCTCTGGAAAGCCAGTAAAAATGTATATCTAAATTGGTAAGTCTTGTATGCAGGAGATTACTCTAGCAAGCGATATATTTAGTCTAAGAATAACACCAGTATGTGTTTGGTGATTTTTAACTCTAAAATGAAAACACTTTTGAAGTAAATCCAATTGGAAGTGTTAGATATGTGTTGGAGGTATCATATACTACAAATGTAGATTTTTCTAGTAAACCTTTATTGCTTATTGAGTAAATTTCTTAAAAACAGGGAGATATTCTCTTAAAGTGCATTTCTGTAATTTCAGAGATTATTGCTTGTCTAGTTTTGTTTGGTTGAGCCACCTTTGTACCTAGATTAATGTTGGGGATATGTTTGTGGGATAGCCACATGTTTTATCTAACTTACCCCACTGGTTTGACACCAAAATACCCCATATTATTTCCTAGACTTAAATAATAGTCAGAAGTTTATGTTATCTTAAAACAAGGATAACTTGAGCTAGGAGTAGCCAAATTTGATGAACAAAATCTCCACTTAAAGAGGAAACTCATATCTCACCAGAAAAATTAATTGTGCATACATGGGATCTATAAAACTGAGTCTATCTTCTGTTTGAGTTTGACATCAGTAGCTCTTATCTGATTTTTGATTATTATTTGGTGATAGATTTTCATGCTCAGCTAATTTTAGGAGATCCATATAGTGGTTAGGAGTAATGTGGTAGAAGGGTTTAATTTTAGGAGCAGTACCTTAGGAGTTATGCTTTTTCATGTAAACAACCCTTGATGAATTTTTAAATGCATTGATTGTATTATCTGTTTTGTGAGGCTTATTGTTTGTTGTTATACTTTAGATTGTTATCAACTCGCAGTTTAGGATTTACACTAGACTCGTTTGTTTTTCATGTTACGGTAGAACCGCAACCCGAGGAAGAGCAGTGCGAGGTTGCTGAGCACAACTACGGATAAGAGCAAGACCAGGAACAGTACTCTGAGCAAGGCAAGCCACCTCACCACTATAATGAATCCTATTATTTAGATCAAGCATGTTTTGTTTTCAAAATAAAATAATGCATGTTTATTTTCTTTTGTGGTACCTTGCCACCCGAAAACTATTTTTACAAATATTGTTTGGCCAAAGTTATCTACTAGAACATTATAGGTGTTATAAAAGGAGTTTAGTTGGTGAGCCTTGTTGTTGAAGGCTCCATCAAAAATATTAAGTTTTCTAGTAGTGAACTCTTATTTCCTTACCTCAAAAATTTAGGATGGGAACCCATTTGATAAAACTGTTTTACGGAGGAAAACCCGAGTTGCTGGGAGCCCTCGGCGAGCAAGTGTTTTATTAAAACCCGAGTTGCTGGGAGCAATCGGAGATGTTTGCGAAAACCCGAACTGCTGGGAGTAGTCGGAGGAGAAAGTGTTTTGAAAAACAAAGTGTGACCCTAGCTGCCGCCCGAACAGTTAACCCGTGCAGCCACACTACCTGACATGGGTAGGGCTTAGCCGGAAGCTTGTCTATTTTAGTGTTGGGGCTCTCATACTTTCTATTGGGGCTGGACCCTCGAAGCCGGGTTGTCGTCCGGAAGAGACAATACACTGTTGCGGATCAGCAGCCGGACGATTACGGGAGGTCTCCTGACGTGGCGGTGTGGCGTCCCGAGAAAAGACCAAGAGGTCTAGTGGAGCACACGGTGCCGAGGAGAACAAACCTACCGGGAGGCCCCGATACTAGGGTGGTCATAGTGGAAAGCTTTGATCGTGTTATCCGGACCCCCGCATGCTGTCGTTTGACGGGTCATGGCAGACACGGCGGAAGGACCGATTGGTGTGGGTAAAGTGTGCAACCTCTGCAGAGTGTAAATCGATTCGAAGAGCCGCGTCCGCGGTCATGGACGGTTGGAAAGGTCCCACTAGGCATGCTGGTTGTTTTATGGTTTTAAAAAAGAAATGTTTTCGGAAGAAAGCAAAGAGGCCGTGAAGTGGTACCTGGGAGGTACGGAATTTGGGTAAAGATGGTTGATCTCGGGGAGACAACCAGTCTGACCTCAAGTCAGGAAAAAGGGTTACCCCTATCCTAGTGTTTTGACAAAGTTTTACAAGAGAAAGTTTTGTACTTGGATATGTCTAAGAGAAGAGAATTCTATCTCTAAATGTTTTCTTCAACAAAGATATAGAGATGTAGTAATCTCTATGTCGAAAAGCATTGTATTCGAAAAACTAAGCCCAATAGTCGTATATAGCAGCTATCCCAGTTTTCGAAAAGTGTTTTCTTGCATTATCATGAAAACTAAGCCTAGAGGTGGTCTTGCGAGTACGTAATTGTACTCATATGGCTTTGTCCCTGGATATTCAAATGTCCATATTACAATGAGGAGGCCTACATCGAGGAGGAGGTGTACGACGACGACTTCGCCACTTAGCTGTCACCGGTCAACTGCACTTGTGGGATCAGCGCTCGGAGATGTTAAGAGCCGTCGCTAGCCACGAGCTTCCGCTATCTTAATTAATTCCGTCCTGTGTGACGATGTTTGTTGACTTTGGTCGTATGACCGTCTATGTGTTGTAAGACTTTTATTCGTACGACTTGAATGATGTAACTCTCTGATACCTATGTTGGTTATGTGATTGCGATGCACTGATCATTGGGATCGTGATCTTTTACATAACGTGGGCATCTCGGACTTGTTTCGAGGGGCCCTTACAAAGAGACAATAAGTCTGGAAAATATAAATTCTTCTTTCATCACCTTGGTCCCAAAGAAACCCTCTCTGGAGCACATAAATGATTACATGCCAATTTCTTTGACAAATACATGCCTCAAGTTTAGACAAAAATGGTGGCTTATAGGCTACTGGGGAAAATTCTCAGATGTATTCACAAAAATCAATATGGTTTTATAAAGAACAAATCAATTCATGACTGTCTTGCCTGGTATTTCGAGTATATCTTTTAGTGCAAAGCTTCCAAGAAGCCCATGGTTCTTCTGAAACTGGATTTCGAAAAGGCATTTGATTGCATTGAGCATAAAGAAATTTATCAGGTGCTGCGGAGGATGGGTTTCCCTGAAAAATTCATCTACTAGGTAAAGATCTTGCTAGAAACAGGCAGCTCGTCGGTTTAATTAATGGAGTCCCTGGCAGAAAGTTTAAATGTCGAAGAGGTGTTCAACAAGGCGATCCTCTGTCTCCTCTGTTGTTTGTGCTTGGGTCTAAAATTCTGCAGTTTATTATAAATGATCTAAAAGATAAAGGCCTGTTGAAGTTGCCAAATACATGTGGGTGATGAAGACTTCCCAGTGGTGCAATATGCCGATGACACTCTTTTGGTTCTAGAGGCTGATCCTGTACACTTAGCAGTTCTAAAGCAAGCCTAAGAAGACTTTAGTACTTCAACTGGTCTTAGTGTGAACTTTCACAAGTCTTGCATACTTCCAATAAATATCTCAGATACTGCAGTCCAAGCTCTGGCAGTTGGCTTTGGGTGCATGGTGCGTACATTCCCTTTCACCCATGGGAACAACAAGACCCAAAATGATTGATATGCTGCCCTTGTGACCAAAATGGAAAGGAAATTAACTGTTAGCTCAATTTTCCTAGCATATGGTGGACGTTTGCAGCTCATGGGTTCCTGCTTTGCCTTCATGTCTATTTATTTCCTTTGCTCCCTGGAAATACCTCCTGAAATAATCAAGCATATATACATAATTATTTGGCAGTGCCTCTAGAGAGGTAATAACCCCGACTGAAAGAAACAATCTTTGGCCTCACTAGATATGATTTGTAAACCCAAAAAGGCTGGGGGTTTAGGCATTGTCGATTTTCATAAGCAAAACCAGGGTTTATTAATGAAGTACCTCCACAAGATTTTCAATAAAGCTGACTTGCCTTGGGTTAAATTAATTTGGAGATATTACCCTGATGGAGTCCCTCAAGCTTCTAATCTTTGCGGCTCCTTCTGATGGAGAGATATTATGAAATTGGCACCGATATATCAAGATATTTGTAATGTGAAAATTGGCTCTGGTGATACGGTATGCTTCTGGACAAATAGCTGGAATGGTACCCCTCTTCAGATTGTATTCCCTAGGCTGTTTTCATATGCCCTCAATGCTCAAGTCTCGGTTAAGGAAATGCTTTCAGCTGCAGATCATGCACACCTTTTCTCACATCCTCTGTCGCAACAAGCTTTCCACGAATACAACGAGCTACTTCTCATGTTAAATCAGATACATCTACAGCCTTTGGTTAATGATAAATGGAGCACGATTTGGAAGGATGGAGTCTACACCTCTAAACAATATTATCATCACTGTTTTAAGGATCAGAGAGCCAACTAGGTGTTTGACTGGATTTGGGAGAGTAGAGTAATGCTACGAATTAAGGTCTTTACTTGGTTGATGGTGAGTGACAGACTGAATACTCGCGGCATGCTAAGGGGAAGACACTGGAATGTAAGTTACGATCTACATTGTGTGCTCTGCCCCTGATATCTACGCACACTTCTATTCTCGTAAACAGTGTTGGGCCTCTAAGAGCAGAGGTTTGTATAACAGCAGCTAGTTTCCCTTAAGTGCATCACCCAAGGTATATATCAAACTCGAGGAGGTAGAGGTCAAAGATATCCCTCTCAAGCAACCTTGCAATTAAGATACAAGAAGTCTCTTGTGTCCCCAAAGCACCCAATACACTTGTCAGATGTATAGGTGCACTAGTTATGCCAAGTGACAGTGAAATACAAGCAATATGGATGATTATAAGTAGTAATTGCAATCTGAAATAAAAATGGCAGTAAGCAAACATGTAGCAGAACAGGTTGTAAATTGTGTTTCAATGCTTAGAAACAAGGCCTAGGGATCATACTTTCACCAGTGGACATTCTCAACAATGACATTACAGCTGAATAATAAATACTACTCTCAAACACTCTCATGTTGGATGATAAACACCATTCACTGTGTAGGGCTATAACAACACCCTCAAAGTATGAGTAAACACACAACACGACGTCATAAAGGAGTCACACACGGCATGCCGAAACGGAGACTTGTGTCCCCCGAATCTTGTCTTCGATGGCGGCGGCGCAGCGGAACTCTTCTCGGGAAAAGGCTTATTTTTTAGGTCTTGTATCGTCGGGCGGTATAAGTAGGCGAAAGGTCGAAGGCGGTGGAGGTCCAAGGCTCCCTCATTAGGGGCCCGTGCGGCAGGAGGGGGAGCCGCGCCGGGACCTCCTCTGGGGCCTCGTGGCCCCTCTCCATCTCGTCTTAGGTGTTCTGGAACCTCCCGTGAAAAATAGGGACTTTGGTATTAAATTCGTCCAATTCCGAGAATATTTCTTTAAGGGTTTTATGAAACGAAAAACAACAGAAAACAGGGAACTAACACTGTGACATCTTATTAATAGGTTAGTCCCAGAAAATGCATAAAATGATATAAAAGTGTATATAAAACATATAGCAATTGATATAATATAAGCATGAAACGTAAGAAATTATAGATACGTTGGAGACGTATCACTGCACTACATCGGGACAATCATCACCATCATCTCCACCGACGCCACCGTCATCTCCACCGTTCCACTCCGTTTCCGCTGTAACATCTAGGGCTAAATCTTGTGTGTTTGATAGGGGAAACTCTCCCGGTGTTAATTACTATTGTTATTTATGCTATTGGGTGGAACCGTTGAATTAAGATTTATGTTCAGATTGTTACCCATCATTATATCATCTTCGATCATGTCCCATATTATGTGTTGTGAGTAGTTCGTTAAGTTCTTGAGGACATGAGAGAAGTCTAGATGTTAGTAGTGAACTATGTCGAGTAATATTTAGTGATTTGATATTTAAGTTGTGGTGTTATTCTTCTAGTGGTGTCATGTGAACGTCGACTACATGACACTTCACCTTTATGGGCCTAGAGGAATGCGTTGTGTATTCGAATATTAATTGTGGGGTTGCTGGAGCGACAGAAACCTAAACCCCCGTTAGTATATCGATGCATGAGGGATGCTATGATCTTAAAGTTTAAGGTTGTGGTTAGATTTATCTTAATTACTTTCATGTATTTGCGGATGTTTGCAAGGGGTATAATCACAAGTATGTATTAGTCCTAGGAAGGGCGGTGCATTAGCATAGGTTCACCCACACAACACTTATCAAAACACTTAAGATTAATCATCTATATGAAGCGAAAGCACTAGAAATAAATCCCGTGTATCCTGAAGAACGTTTGGTCATCATAAGTAAACAAACCGGCTTGTCCTTTTCTCTATAAAGGATTGGGCCAATCGCTGTAATTATTATTGTTGCGCTTTATTTACTCACACTTTATTTATCTGTTATATAAAAAACTCCTAAAAACTAGTGTGCTAGTATTTACAGTGAAATCCTCATCAAAACTACTTGTCAGCACCTTCTGCTCGTCGTTCGGTTCGACTGTCTTATTTTTTGAAAGTACTACGAGACACCACCTATACTTGTGGTTCATCAGGTCGTGTTTTCCATCCCTGCCCTAGCCTTCTTCTCCGTCCCCGCCGTCTTCTCCATCCCTGTCTGAGTCGTCTTCTCCGTCCCTGCCAGCGCAACCTCCTCTCCCTCTATGTCCCCGACATGACCGCCTCCTCTAGTCTCTACCCTCCTCGTCCCTACCACGCACCATCCTCGCCGTCTTCTCCTGCCCCGACACCGCAACCTCCTGTCCATCCCTGTCCTCGACCCATCCCCGGGTCGTCCTCGAGTTGTCTTCTCCGTCCCAGCCGCCGCAACGTCCTCTATGCCATCATCACTTTATCGGGTCGTCCTCGAGCTGCGCCACCGTCCCCGAGCTGTCCTCGCATCAACGCCTCCAGTGAATGTTAGTTATAATTTAGCTGTGTTTGTATAGATGTAGATGTACATAATGTAGTTTCGCGCATTGTTTATTTAGTGTAGTGTTAATTTAGATAATTTAGTTGATTCATTTTAGATAATGTAGTGCAGTGTTAATTTAGTAGCTTTAGATTTATTTTAGATAATATAGTGTAGTGTTAGATTCATTTTACCTTGTACATTTAGATAATATAGTGTAGTGTTAAATTTCTTGTTGTTTTAGACTTTTAGGAGATGCACTAGTTCATTTAATTATATTTGTAGTTGTTCAAATGTGTGTGTCGTGTATTTAGACTAACCATTATCTTATTTAGATTTTTTTAGTTTCGACGTAATGGTTCAGTATAAGACTAGTCATAGTGGGAAGTATCATAGAGTGGTATCATATTTATGATACTAGTCTTTGTTACTATCTCAATAGTGGGGAGTATCATATGAGTGGTATCATATAGTTATGCATTTATTAGCCTATAGACTCATCTTGTCTTGAAATCCGCTATGTTACGGTATCTACCTATGATACCACCATCACCTCTCTCTTCATTAAATACTTGCCACATCACTATTTTTACATACGTGGCACTTATAATACTATCTATGTTACTCCCACTATGACTAGTCTAAGGGTGTGTGAACTGTGCACACATTTTAGGAAGAAGCAAGACATGTCTAACATTTATGCAAGTCAGATTCATATTGACGTTAGAAAGCGCTGGGTAGATCACTTCGCTACCGTTGAGGCGGCGCGTTCCTACGATTATTTCGTCGTCAATAAGTACGACGGTAAAAAAGATAATGATCTTAATTTTCCGCGGGATTGCCACCACGTAGCCCAGTTTGTGCTGCAAGTGATTAGATAATGCACCGTGGCCATGGAAACGGAGCACCACCAGGCCGCGGCGCAGATTGCATGTCGCAGCCAGTTCCCCCAGGACAACCCGATGGTGAGGCGTCTTCTTAAGGACGAGCCAAATATGTTGTCTCTCCGGTCCTTCCCATGGTGTCGGTCCTTTGCACAACATTGCTTCCCACGGCGTCGATCCTCGTTGTTGTTGCTGCTGCTCCTCCTCCTTGTTAGAAAACTTCAAGTCCTCCTCCTCCGGCTGCTGCTCCTGCTCAGACTCCTAGTAATCCTCCCACTCCTTCGGGGGCCCTAACCCTGATCCTTACCACCACACAGACCCTAAGTACTGGAATGAGGTGGATAGGCGGGACGGCATGTCTCTGTTGTTCCGCACTCCTTCGAGTCAATTGTGGGGAGCGATGATACTGACAACCCGGCAAACCCAATGTCCTAGGATGTGGTGACGAGGGACACTCCCTCCCCATAGGGCGACTGACGAGGGATGTCCGCATCAATACCCATGGTTACTGGTCTAGGGTAAGATTTATGAGGTAGAGAACGCGTAGTGTTGGTAGATTCGTCTGCTGACAAGTGGGATTTACCCAGGTTCGGTGCCCTCGAGTGAGGTAACACACTTACGTCCTGCTTGTCTGTTATTGATTTTGAATATGTGGCGAGTACAGAGGTCTAGCAAGATGGCGATATTGCTAGGGTTTGGTGATTCTGGTTGGGCGTGTCCTTAGTCGACCACCCTCCTGCCCTTTATATAGTGGTACAGGTCTCAGGTAGTAACCGACTAGGATTACATATATGGTAAGTAATACCGACTATGCTATTTATTGTATAAGTCTTTGACTTGGGCTTCGCTTGTTGGGCTTATTCAGCTTATTGACAATTGGGCTCTAGTCATTACGTGCACCAGGTATCCATACGGAGGGGTACCCGTTTGGTATAACCTCGTCATTAGCCCCCGAGTGCTTGGCTAATTCGGAGAATCAGTCATGGACTCACTTCATAGTGCACGTCTGATGGTTGCTAAGCGTGTGGTTGGTGAATCCCCAAGAGGAGAGTGTGAAGTAGTAGAGCAGCAAGATTTCACTCAGTTATGAAACCAAGGTTATCAAACCAGTAGGAGATGAACGTTCCCCTCGAGGTCTCAACTGCGCCATAAACTCTTGGTGTGGCGTCGGAGACGTGGAATCTGCACACAACACACTCAAAGTATTTGCCCCAACTCAACGGTGAGGGTGTCAATCCCACCGGCTTGCTGTAACAAAAGATTAAACGTATGTGTGGAAGAAAGATGTTTGTTTGCAGAAAGTAACATGTTTGCAGTTGTGGTTTTATCAGAGTAATGAGAAGGACCGGGGTCCAAAGTTCACTAGTGGTGTCTATTCATAAACAATAATAACATTTATCCATGCGTGGTAAACAAATTACAGCTAGGAAATTGACAGAATAATGATGAGCAACCCAATGCATATACTAATATTATGGTGTCTAGTGTGAGATTCATTCGGGCATTACAACGTTCCAACCGCATCTATGACTAATAGTCCACCTTCCGGTTAGCGTCCGCGCCCCTTTCAGTATTAAGTTGCATGCAACAGATTATCGCCTTAAGCAAAGTGTGTAAAGTAAGTAAGTAACATCGTCCTTAGACAAAATACTACTATTTTATCCCTAGTAGCAACAACACATCTACAAGCTTAGAGCTTTCTGTCACTGCCCCAGATTAAATAGAGACATGAACCTACTATCGAGCATAAATACCCCCTCTTGGAGTTACGAGCATCTACTTGGCCAGAGCATACACAAGTAACATAGTTACGAGCATATATTATAAAGCAATAACTTTAGTACTCAATATTCATCGGATCCCAGCAAACACAACATGGAGAATTACATAAAGATGATCTTGATCATGATAGGCAGCTCACAAGATCTAAACATGATAGCACAAGAGGAGAAGACAACCATCTAGCTACTGCTATGGACCCGAAGTCCAAGGTAGACTACTCACGCATCATCCCGGAGGCGGTCATGGCGACGTAGAGGCCTCCGGGGACGATTCCCCCTCCCGGCAGGGTGCCGGGGAGCAGTTCTGATCTCTCTCGAAGTGGTGTTGACGGCGGCGGCTCGGGACCCGTGGAGGAAAAAGTGACTAACCGTCCTCTCTTTTTAGGTCAAGGGGATATTTTTAGGCGAAAGACCAAGGTCGGTGGGCGCCCGAGGGCTCCTCCTCACCTCCCAGCGCGGCTGGCTTGTGGGCCGCGCCACAAGGTGATGAGGGCGCCTCGCGGCCCCTCTTCGTCTTTTCTTCGGTTTTCCTGGACGCATATATTCCAAAAATAAATACTGGTTGGCTCGTTTCCAATTTGGCGGATATTTCCTTAAGAGCTTTTCTGAAACCAAAAACAGCAGAAAACATGGAACTAGCACCGTGGCATCTTGTCAATAGGTTAGTCCTAGAAAATGCATAAACTATATAAAATGCATTAAAAACATGTAATAACATGATATAACATAGCATGGAACACAAGAAATTATGGATACGTTGGAGACGTATCAACGTCTCATGTTTATGTTTTTGCTGAGATACGTTTCATGTCTTTATCTTTCGACTATGATTTTTTTTCCTAAGGATTTTGACTGAGTGGGCCTGCAATTATTCGATAAGTCGAGACCAGTTAACTGCACTTGGGCAAAACCACACTAGCCTTCAATCAGGTTTCGAGTCCTCGGGCTCGATCCTGCAACATAATGGACAGACTGGCCACATGCCAGTTGATGGTCTTACTGATATTGGTCTGCAGTTTCGATTTGCTACCCAGAGCGTCCGCCAGAATTTCCATCGTATTTATTGATACGGAAATATCTAGGATTAAGCACTGCTGGAGTGATCCTCGGCCCATTCTACTGATCGATCAGTCTTACCTTTGTATTTTTTCGCATAGAGCATCCGAGGTATCATCGACTGATTTCCACTCGGGAATCATGATGTTTTTAATGCCTTTGATTCTATCGGGTGCACGACAGTGCTCCCGATGGGAGTAGCCCCCGAGATTGTGCTTTATTACTTGCAGTAGAGGATAATCTCAATTTTTGTTTTCATCAGTCGAAGGCTTTTTGTTCTCTCCCGATGGGAGCTTCCACTGGACCATCTTTATGCATATGCTATGCTACTTTTTTCGAGTCGCGAGACTTTTTTGTTTTGCCAGTTGTAGTCGGCGTTCATTGTTTTATGCGTTTTGTTCGTCTGTTAGGCGAATGATGTCACACATGACATCCTTGGCGTGCGAATAGAATTTTGATGAGACGTGACGTAGTGGGTCCCATTCTTTGACCGTTGTGGACGCCGGTTCAGTTCTGATTGGACCTGACGTCGCGAGATTTTTGCAGACATGATGATGATCTCCTTGTTTTGCGCGCGTAGTGGGTGGCGTGGCCTGCGACGATTGCTCTCCGATTGTGCCACGCGTCGTAGTAATTCTACTTGGACGGCTGCGATGATTTACTGGCTTTTGCCATAAGTACGGGTTCCTCCGCTACGATCTGTTTTGCCCTGCCATTTGTCTCCTGTTTTCTTCAGCTTCATCTTCTTCCTTGCGCCCGCCGCTGCTCTGTTTTTGCTCTGTCGCTCTATCTCCTTTTCGCGCGCGCTCCTCTCCTTGCTGTTGCATTCCACTGTCTGCCGTGGCTCCCAAGAAGAACTCGACATCTTCCTCTGCTGCAGCCACTGGCCCCGCCGGCAAGAAGAGGAACGAGCCGACTGCCGCCGCCGTTCCTGCCGCTCTCAAGAAATAGTCTGGCGGCAGGACTTCGTCAACCGTGACGGAGAAGCGACTGGCGGCCCTTCGCAAGAAGGGACTACTTCCACCTGCCCAGGAGCTCGCTGTTCGTGCTTCCGGCAAGGAGAACTCCCCCTCGCCCCTCCTCGGTGAGCGGGTATGTTTCGTCGAGTTTGGCTTCCCGTTGCACGACTTTGTGCGCGGTCTTCTTTACGCCTACGGGATACGGATCCATGATCTGGTCCCCAATGGCGTTTTGCACATTCCCTACACCTTCCTGAAGCGTCGTGTGTGTCCCCTCTAGCGACGTGCTCACCCGATGTGGGCGTACGAGGGCGCACACGACGCCACCAGGGCGAGTGCCGTGGAGCTGTCGGATAATGAGCTCGACGCTCTGGTGAAGTCGGTGACCAGTAAGGATGGCAATTTTACCCATGGGTATGGGTATTCGCGGGCACCGTTCCCACATGGGTAGGGTATAGGCATAATTTTATACCCATGGGTAGTACCCATACTCTATCCATTAATTCACGGGTAGGGAAAGGGTATAACCTCGTACCCATGGATATACCCATACCCTACCCATTTATATACCTTACATGTGGAGGTCGAACATTCATTCTCATGATCTTATCAACCTATGTTAAATTTGTCATCAATTATCAATTTGAGTTGATATACTGTTATGTACTCAAATATATGTTAGTGAGTTGAGTTAAATATTTTTATTTTATCAATATGTTCTTGATCACTGTAACATTATGTCTAACATTTATACTATTTGATCTACCCGTTGGGTACCCAATGGGTATGGATAACCGTCGGGTATGGGTATGGGTGTTTCATACCCGTGGGTACGGGTATGGGTAGAGTTTTCTACCCATTAACCATACGGGTGGGTATGGTATTGTTCTACCCGTCCCATACCCTACCCATTGCCATCCTTAGTGACCAGCTACAAAGTTGAGGACATCATCGACTATGCCTTCCTCACAGCTCCATTTGGCTTAGAGCACCCTCTTCCTGAGGTAAGTACTTCCCTTATCTGTGCTTTTTTGTCTTTGTCGAGTGGATCTTGGTATCCTTTGCTCATATGTTCTTCTTTTTGCTTAAGTTTTGGAAGGGTCACTCCACTGAGTCCTCACTTCCTCCCCTTCCTAAAGCTAGTCCTTTCGAGGAGACGACTGTGGTGAAAGAGAACGAGAACTCGACGGACTCCTTGCCCGCGGCCAAATCCTTCTCTTCGGAGAAATCTGAAGGGGATGGAAAAGGTGTAGGGCAGCTCGAGTTTGAGCCTGCCGTTGAACCCGCCCTCAAACGCCACCGCTTGGTGCACACGGTCAAGGGTGAGGGGATGGCGGACACTGGCGCTTCCTCACCTGTAAGGGATGTGTCGCCTCTGGCCCAGCACTCGCCGCCACCTTCTACTCGCCAATCTGGCTTTGGCGGGCCTCACTATTATGATGACCTGTCTTCTGATGAAGATGGGCGAAGGTAAACTTTGTCGTATGCATGTATGCCCGTATTTCACCTTTCTGCCATGTTTATGCTGGTCTTGTAATGTCCCTGCTTCTGTCTCTTTCTTAATCTAGCGATGACCGGGTAGCCAGTCCGTCAGCTGCTCGCGCGGCGAATGCCACTTCCTCTCCTGCTACGGAGGTGGTAGTTGCGCCTTCTCCGCCTTCTGCTCCTGTGCCGGAGGTTGCGGAGCCCATCGCGGCTGCTTCGACAGTCGCACCCTTGTCTTCTTCCCTGCCTTCCTGGCTAAATCATGTAAGATTCCTTCTTTGTGTCTGTAGAGTGTTTTTTTATCTTTGACTTGTGTGTGTGATGTATGCGTTGTGTCTGCAACCGTCCGTAAGTGGCCTTGCTTCTTTTGGCGATGCTTTTGCGCAGTCGGAGGAGGAGCGAAGTGCCCTTCGCTCTCGACTGGATCAGCTAAGCCGTAAGCCCCTATTTTTCCTTGCACATGCTTTTTCCTGTTTTTTGCTTTCCTCTGTGGCTTGAATTTTTTCGTTTTGCTCAGGGGAGAAGGAAATTCTCGAGTCCCGGCTAGCTGACGTGGAAAAGACCCTCTCCCTACACTCGAATGCAAAGGAGGAGCTTGACGCCCTTTCGTGCTTCTAGGGGAGAGTGTGCCTAGCGACTGCTTGGCCTTGTGCATTCACTTGAAGGCAGGTATAAATATGCTTCTCGTGTGTGAATTTTCCTTTTCTTTTTTTGGCTTCTGACCCGGACAATTGTTTTTGCTTTGCAGGTCCCTCTTCCAGCTTCAGCGGTACGGCGAATGATGCTTTGTCACTTGACCACGCCATTGAGCAGGTTGGGGTGGCCATACAGCATGCCAAGGGATCTCTGGAGGTTTCCACCTAGACCCTTGGAGCTGTTTTCAAGGAAGTGCTGCCTACAGCCGAGGTCCCTTAGATTATCACGGGGTATGCTGTGCAACTAGGCCCCAAGTCGAAGACTCTGAAGGATTATGCGCAGGAGCTGATGGTACGCGGTTCAGACTCCACCCTCAAGCTCCTTCTTAGTCACGGTGTGGCTGCTGATACGTCCATTTTGCATCAGTATTTATATCATAATTTACTGCTATTCATGGATATATATCGTATTTGGAGATGATACTTATGTTATTTCATCTATTTTGCATGATTGATGATCATTGGAGGATGGAATCCCGAAGGCTGAATTCTGCTGGAAAAAGCACCGTCAAGATACAATATTTGCGAAGACCAAGGAGCCAAAAGGGGAGCCTAGGGTGGGGCCTAGGGGGCCCATTCCACCTCCCGGCGCGGCTCCCTAGCCCGCCGCACGAGCAGGCGATGTGGGCGCCCTGGCCCACCACCTGGCGTACCCCTTCGCGTACATCTTCCCCCCGAAAACCTAAGATTTATCAGAAAGAAAGAAACCATCTACGCCGCCACCAAGAGACGGAGAAGACAAAGAGAGAAAAGCTCTCCGGCAGGCTGCGTTGCCGCCGGGGAAATTCCCTCCCGGAGTGGGGAAATCATCGCCATCGTCACCGTCATCGAGCTGCACTCCATCACCATCGCCAACACCACCATCTCCACCGCCAATGCCGTCATCTCCATTCATCCACTCCGTTCCCGCTGTAACTGTGTATTTGATAGGGGAAACTCTCTCGGTGTTGATTACTCTTGTTATTGATGCTATTGAGTGAAACCGTTGAACTAGGGTTTATTGATGCTATTGTTATCCATCATTATATCACCTCTGATCATGTTCATTATGGTGTGTTGTGAGTAGTTCGTTGTATTCTTGAGGACATGGGAGAAGTCTAGATGTTAGTAGTGAACTATGTTGATTAATATTTGATGTTTTTATATTTAAGTTGTGGTGCCATTCTTCTAGTGGTGTCATGTGAACGTCGACTACATGACACTTCGCCTTCATGGACCTTGGGGAATGCATCGTCTATTCGGTTCTCATTTGTGGGGTTGCCGGAGTGAAAAAAAGCTAAACCCCCGTTGATATTCCGATGCGCGAGAGATCTCAGGATCTCAGAGTTTAAGGCTATGGTTAGATTATCTAAATGACTTTCTTGTATTTGCGGATGCTTGCAAGGGGTATAATCATAAGTATGTATTAGTCCTAGGAAGGGCGGTGCATTAGCATAGGTTCACCCACACGACACTTATTTAAACACTAAAGATTATTCATCAATATGAAGTGAAAGCACTAGACAGAAATCATGTGTGTCCTCAAGAACGTTTGGTCATCATAAGTAAACAAACCGGCTTGTCCTTTGCTCTAAAAAGGATTGGGCCACTCGCTGCAATTATAATTGCCGCGCTCTATTTATTCGCACTTTATTTCTCTGTTATATCATACTCTGCTAAAAACATGTCTGCTAGTGTTTACAGTGAAATCGTCATCAAAATCACTGGTCAACACCTTCTGCTCCTCGTTGGGTTCGACACTCTTATTTATCGAAAGTACTGCGATACACCCCCTATACTTTTGGGTCATCAAGACTATTTTCTGGCGTCGTTGTCGGGTAGGGAAGCGCTATTGGTAAGGAAAACTTCAACTGTAAGTGTTGTTTTTATTTATGTCTCCTTATTTGCTTTATAACGGAGAAGATAAATATTGCTTTCCTGTTTGGAAAGTCTTCTACCGCTGCTGGGGTAGAACATGAGGCGCCTCCTGATGATATTGTGCCATTTAAAATACCTATGAAAATTGTTAAACGTGTTATGAATAACCGCTATTTTGAGGATGGAACTGTCCACCCCGGTGATCATTTGCTGTATTTACATGAATTATGCGAGTTGTTCATGTGTGCAGGTATTACGATGGACGAAGTCAGGAAGAAATTATTCTCCATATCACTTTGTGGGAGAGCTGCGCATTGGTATAAACTGCTGAAGAACAAGGATTCTCTTGGATGGGAGGAAATTGTACCTCTCTTTTATTCTAAATTTTATCCTCCAAGTGAAATTCATCAAGATCGGAATTCTATATATAACTTTTGGCCTCATGATGGAGAGAGTATTGCCCAAGCATGGGGGAGACTGAAGGCATTAATGCTCAAATGTCCCATTTATGAGCTTCCTGGTAATATTATTGTTGATAACTTCTATGCAAGACTCTCGTTTGAAGATAAAACATTGTTGGATACTTCATGTGCTGGATCATTCACTCGTAATAAGAAGGAGTTTAAATGGGATCTTCTTGATCATATTGAAGAAAATACTGAAGCATGGGAGAATGACAAAGGTAGGGAGTCAGGTATAAAATATGACTTTGAATGCATTAAGACTTTTATGGATACTGATGTATTTCGAAATATGAATAATGCTTATGGTCTAGATTCTCAAGTTGTTGCAAATTATTATAAAACCTTTGCTGATTATTTCGGTTTGCCCAAGAAGGGGTTTGAAAAATATCATGAACCTTATAAAGATAAACATGTTGTTCCTTTAGCTAAAAGTATTGAAGTTAGTATTGTTGATCATATCATTCCTGAGCCTTATGTTGATAAAATTCCTTTTCTATTAAAGTGAAAGAACATTCTCTTATGGCTAGTGTGGTTAATATAAGTGATAAGAAAGCTAAAGAACCCGATGAACAAATTAAAGTTGAACCTTCCGTGGCTATAACTAAAGAACTAGTTTCTGAAAATGTGGGAGAAGAGTATATTATATTTTGTGATGATTCTTCTAATGCTATCTCTCATCCTGCAAAGCCAAGAAAGGCTAGTGTTCCTCTGTTATCTTTTAAAATTGGTGATCATTGTTATTATGGTTTATGTGATATTGGTGCAAGTTCAACTGCTATTCCTTATGAGCTTTACAAAGAGATTATGCATGAAATTGGCCCTAGCCAACTTGAAGATATTGATGTGGTTATTCAACTTGCTAATAGAGAAACTATCTCTCCCATTGGTATTGTTAGAGATGTTGAAGTTCTATGTGGTAAGACTAAATATCCCGCTGATTTTCTTGTACTTGATTCTGCTGCTAGTAAGACTTGTCCTATTATTTTTGGTAGACCTTTACTGAATATTTTTGGAGCTTTTATAGATTGTAGGAAAGATAAAATCCTTACTAAATTTGCTGGTGATTCATATGAATTCAATTTTTCGAAGTTTGCAAAAACTCCTTATGAACCCGAATTTCCTAATGAAGATTTTAGAGTAGAACAACTTGCCTTTGTGTCGGCCTAGTGGGAACTGGGGTACCAAGAGCCCATTCCCCCCAGGCCTCGCTCACGGGCCAGACGGACGAAACGACTAAGGACCAGGCGTCACCGCCTGGCGGGACCCTCGGGGGATGCAATTCCCCTCGAGGGCCTGAAGAGGGAGCGAGGGCCTCAAGGGACCCCTCGCCTCAGGGGATCCTCCCCCCGAGGAACCAACCCGCCTGAGGGGTCTTCCAGCAGGAATCTCCCCTCAGGCCTGAAGGGAAACGTCGTCGCCAAGGAAGCCCGGCAGAGCGCACGTGACCTCTGCCACGCTCGTGCAGTGGCGCTCACACCCCCGTCGCTGTCCCTGGCGATAAAGAGGTCAACAAAGCTGCTCCGCCTGCTGCACAGCTGTGCGGACCTTCTACTCTGACGATAAAGCGGGTGGACGGCGCAACCCTCCAACGGAGATCGTCATCGCGGGCTCCACCTCAGAGACTGCCCGCCCTGCTGACCGTACCGCGCGGTCGGCAAGCGGTCGGCCACGGCGCCACCTTTATCAACAATGGACCGAGTCCATGGACGATGGAAGCACGGTGGACTCGTGCTCCGCCCCGCCACTGGCAAGTGGGAGCCACCTTGAGGGCCAAGCCGAAGGAGAAGGCCCGAGGCGCCTATAAAAGAGAGAAGACATCCATCGTAGCAGAGGTTGGCCCTTTGCGTGCACAACTCCCTTGTAAACCCTAGCAACTCTGGTTAGGTTAGCCTCGGTCCGGAGGAGGAAGAAGATCATCGCTTCCCTCCCCAGGCAAGAACTGCCTCAAGGGGGCTTCCGGCAAGCTCAATTGTACTGTAACCTCCCACATATAATACAGACAGGCAGGAGTAGCGGTCTTACCTCCTCACGAGGGCCGTGAACCTGGGTAAAGGACGGTGTCTTCCTTGGTCGGGTGTGCGTCTTCTTCGGGTCCGACGAGCAACGTCGCGGGGCCACTTGAGGGTTTAGACCTCCGCGTTCAATCCCCTTTCGAACTACACTTCAGGAAGTGACTACCCCCGATTCCTGGGAGTCATAACCCGACATTTGGCGCGCCAGGCAGGGGATTAAGGCGCGTCAACAACCTTCGAGTTCGTCTCCGCGCCATGGTGAACACGCGCGCCACCCGCACCGCTCGAGTCAGCCGACGTGCGCCCGCGGGAACACGCGCGACCCAAGGCGCCGCGACCACCCGCGCAAGGCGGGGCCGACCCCGCCAAGAGGAGCATGTCCCCTCTGGCCCTCACGCGGAGGCGCCGGAGCACGACACCGAGCACCAGGAGGACGCGCAGTCGTCGCACCGACGCAGCGCCCGAGCGGCTCGGGCCCGGGGAGGACTGACCCTGCGCCCCACACCGCGCTGCTCATGGTGCAGGAGCTGCTACGCTACCAGCCCACCGCTGAGGCTCACGAGCAGTTGCTCCAACGCCTCAACCACCTCGTCGGCATCGCCACCACGCGCCCCGCTCCGTCGCAGTCCAACATGCACCCCTCTCTCGCGGGCACGGTCGCAACAGATGCGCATCCGCCGCCTCCGGGGCCTGCAGCGGCTGCGGCGCAGAGGGCTGCTTCGCACGCAACCTCGCCACGCGATTGCATGATCGTGCAGCGCACCGCGCCCGACGCCCGCGTGGGGATGGAGCTGCAGCGAGACCGCCAAAACAGGCTCGTGGAGGAACTCGGCCAGGCGGGACAGCAGAACCGCGGTGCGCTTCAGCACGGGGTCACTACGTACACCTCGGGCTGCATGGCGTTCACTCGCTCCCTACGCCGCGTGGTCTGTTCGCAGAAGTTCAGGCCGGCTCTTCCCAAGGGCTACGACGGCTCCAGCAACCCCGTCGAGTTCCTGCAGCTCTACACCACCTCCATCCAAGCTGCGGGGGGAGATGACAAGGTCATGGCGAACTGGTTCTCCCACGCTCTACGCGACTCTGCGCTGTCGTGGCTCCTGAACCTCCCGGAGGACTCGGTGAACTCCTGGGAGGAGCTCTGCAAGCAGTTCGTCTCCAACTTCAAGGGGACGTACGAGCGCGCCCTCAGCCACAACGATCTGCGCGCTGTGGTGCAGAGGAAGGACGAAACGCTCCGCAAGTACATCCAACGCTTCAGCCAAGTGCGTAACAAGATCCCGAACATCCCCGACACTCAGATCATCGCCGCCTTCCGCGAGGGCGTCACAAACAGCAGGATGCTCGAGAAGCTGGGCATCCACGACAAGCTACCTCTGTGGTCAAGCTGTTCGACATGGCGGACAAGTGCGCCAAGGCTGAAGAGGGACTCCTCTTCGTGAAAATGTCCTCGAGAGGGGACGATCATGCTGAGGGGTCCAAGAGCCAAAAGAAGAAGGAGGAGCCCAAGCGCAAGGCCACCGCAGTTCTCGCGGCAGAGCCTGACACAAAGGGCACCCGCAGGGACTCCCCCGAGGCGGGAGAGAGGAAATATGATCACCGCCCTTTCTGCATCTACCACAACAGGCGCGGCCACTCTACGGAGTCCTGCTACGACCTCAAGAGGTTGAGCAAGGAGCGCGAGCAAGAAGAAGACAGCGGCGGCCGCGGTCGAGGCCGTGGCTACCGCGGAGGTGGACGCAAGGGCGGCTACCAGAAACCATCTGGAAATCGAGCCAACGCCGCAGAAAAGAACGGCAACCTCCCTGACGAGGAAGATGGTGGCTACCAAGCCCCGAGGGGTGCCATTGCCTGCATCCTAGGGGGGCGCAGGCGCCGAAGTCAAACAACCAGTTCAAGCAGTTCGCCCGCGAGCTCAACGCCGCCCTCGCAAGCGCGAAAACCTCCAGGCCCCTCAAGTGGTCGCAGTACACCATCGCCTTCGACGCTCAGGACCACCCCAAGTCCACCAAGACTGTTGGAACCCTCCCGCTGGTCTGCACCCCCACCATCGACAATGTGGTTGTCTCCAAGACGCTCATCGATGGTGGAGCAGGCCTGAACGTTATCTCCATAGATGGGTTCGAAGCGCTTCAAGTGCCCTACGAGAGGCTTATGCCCTCGAGGCCCTTCACGGGGGTCACCAGCGGCTCAATCGAGCCTCTAGGCTAGGTCAGGCTTGCCGTCACCTTCGGGAGCGAGGAAAATTACCGCACCGAGCACATCGACTTCGATGTTGCGCACATCGGCCTGCCGTACAACGCCATCCTCGGCTACCCCGCGCTCGCGAAGTTCATGGCCGTCACACACCATGCGTACAACATGGTCAAGATCCCCGGCAGCGCTGACACGATCACCATACGTGGGCATGTCCTGGACGCTACGCGCGCTGTGGAGACGGCCTTCAAGACCGCCGCCATGGCCTTCCCCGCAGACGAGGACCAAGAGCCTCTCGAGAGGCCCAAGAAGAAGAAGCAGTTGTTCTCTCAGGAGGCAGCTGCTACCAAGAAGATCTCTCTGAGCTCAGGGAGCTCGGGGGCTGAAGGCTCGGGGGTTAGCGTTACCATTGGCGCCGCGCTGCCTCCCAAATAGGAAAGCGCGCTCGTCGCCTTCCTCCAGGCAAACTCTGACATGTTCGCATGGACACCGTCAGATATGTCTGGTGTACCGAGGGAGGTGATCGAGCACCACTTGGCCGTGTGCCCAAACGCGCGCCCCGTCAAGCATAAAGCAAGAAAGCAAGCCCCCGAGAAGACCGCATTCATCGTCAAGGAGGTCGAGAAGCTCAAAGCGGCAAAAGTCGTCAGCGAAGTCGCGCACCCCACTTGGCTCTCCAACGGCGTGGTAGTCCCAAAACCTGCCAGCGGAGGCCGGCTCTGCATCGACTACGCCGACGTAAACAAGGCCTGCCCCAAGGACCCTTAGCCCATGCCCAGGATTGACCAGATCGTGGACTCCACGGCAGGCTGCGACCTCCTCTGTTTCCTCGATGCCTTCCCTGGTTATCACCAGATTAAGATGGCTAAAGAGGATGAGGAGAAGACGGCTTTCCTCACCGCATGCGGTGTGTATTGCTACGTCTGCATGCCCTTCGGACTAAAAAAATGCCGGAGCCACTTTCCAGAGGTTAATGAGGATAGCACTTAGCGGGCAAATGGGGCGAAACGCTGAAGCATATGTCGATGAAATCATCATGAAGTCACGAGAAGGAAATACTCTTCTCGGAGACCTGGAAGAAACCTTCGCCAGCCTGCGCAAGGTGAACATCAACCTCAACCCCGCCAAGTGCGTCTTTGGAGTACCTTCAGGCAAATTGCTGGGTTTCCTCGTGTCCCATCGGGGCATAGAGGCAAACCCAGACAAAATCAAGGCCATAGAAGGCATGCAACCTCCACGCAGGCTCAAGGACATGCAACGCCTGGCAGGCTGCATGGCCAGCTTGGCTCGATTCATCTCCAAGTTCGGCGAAAGAGCCCTGCCATTTTTCAAGATCATGAAGAGAACGGGCACTTTCAAGTGGACCCCTGAAGCTGAAAAAGAATTTGAGGACTTGAAGAAGTACTTGGCCAGCCCACCCGTAATGGTCGCCCCAAGGCCTGGCGAGCACCTGAAGCTGTACTTGTCAGCTACACCGCAAACATGCAGTGCTGTCGTTGTGGTGGAAAGAGAGGAGCCTATACTTCACAAGAAGAGTGCAACCACTCCAAAGAAAAAGCCTCCTGATAAAGAGCTCGACGAAGGGGCAGTCATCACAAGGACCACGCCAGGCCCAAAGCCTCAAGAGGGGACCGCCCCGAGCCAACTGCTGCAAGAGTTTTGTGCCGAAGGGACCGAGGAGCCTCAAGAGGCTAACGCACTCGAGGCCCAGGAGGAACGCTACGAGGCCACGTCCCTCGAGGCCGCATCCCTCGAGGCCAGGTCCCTCGAGGCCGCGTCCCTCGAGGCCACGTCCCTCAAGGCTAAGTCCCTCGAGGCCACGTCCCTCAAGGCCACGTCCCTCCAGGCCAAGTCCCTCGAGGCCGCGCCCCTCGAGGCCAAGTCCCTCGAGGCCACATCCCTCAAGGCCAAAACCCCCGAGGCCCAGGACGAGCCCCTTGAAGCCAACCCCATCGAGGGCCAAGCTGGGCCACCTCAGGCGAAAGACGCCAAGGAAACAGGAACTACTCTCGTCGAGCATCCAGTTTACTTCGTCAGCACAGTACTGCGTGATGCTCGCGAGCGGTACCCAATGCAGCAGAAGCTTCTCCTCGCACTCCTCATCGCCTCAAGAAAGCTGCGACACTACTTCCAGGGGCACCCCATCATGGTGGTAACCTCTTTCCCCCTGGAGCAAATTCTGCGCAACCCAAATGCAACAGATCGTGTCGTAGGATGGAACATAGAGCTACAACCATTCAATTTGCGCTTCGATACCACAAGGGTAATCAAAGGAAGAGCGCTGGCAGACTTCGTCGCTGAATGGACTGATCCAACCCCTGAAGAGCCCTGGGAAGAAGAGCATGAGTCCTCTTTAGCCGCACTGCCCAGCTACTGGACCATGAAGTTCGATGGAGCTTTCGCTTGTCGCCACGGTGGGGCGGGGGTAGTCCTGACCTCACCCAAAGGCGACAAGTTGTATTACGCAGTCCAGCTGTGCTTCGGAATCGACAAGATATCCAACAATATCGCCGAGTATGAAGGGCTGCTAGCTGGCCTACGCGCCGCAATCGCCCTAGGCGTCAAGCATATTTTCATCAAGGGCGACTCCCAACTGCTCGTCAACTTCTCCAACAAAAGCTACAAGGCCAAGGACGACCACATGGCCGCATACCTTGAAGAGGTCCGTAGGCTGGAGAAGAACTTCAGGGGAATGGAGCTCATGCACATCCCAAGAAAGGAAAACCAAGAGGCTGATGACATCGCCAAGCGCGCATCAAAGAGGCAAGCCCAGCTGCCAGGTGTCTTTGAAGAAAGGCTCGTCAAGGCGTCCATAAAGCAGCCCCTCGAGGCCCTGCCCGCAAGCACAGACGAAACGCTCCCGCCACCACCCGCAAGCGGAGCCCCAGGCTGCGGGCCCCCAACAGGGGAGCGTCTGTTGCTCACAGCGGTGCGCCAAGAGGCAGGATGGATCGACGAGATCAAAGACTACCTCCACAAAGGGATCCTTCCCGAGGAAGATGTTGAAGCGTAGCTAATCGCCCGCCAAGCAAAATGGCCTGAAGTGGAGGCGACGCGTACAATCACAGCAGGCGCAGCGGTGAAATTCATCAGAGGCCTGGTCTGCCGCTTCGGGGTGCCTAACCGCATCATCACCGACAATGGCTCGCAATTCACAAGCGGAATCTTCAGAGCCTACTGCCAGAAAATGGGCATCAAGCTCTGCTTCGCCTCAGTCGCCCATCCGCAATGCAACGGGCAGGCTGAGCGCGTAAACGCAGAGGTCCTCAAAGGCTTGAAGACCAGGACCTTCGATGTCCTCAAGGGCCACGGTAAGGGCTGGATCAACGAGCTACCCTCGGTGCTCTGGTCCATCCGTACCACGCCACCCAAGCCCACCGCGGAAACGCCGTTCACACTCATCTATGGAGCCGAAGCAGTCCTCCCCGCGGAGATAAAGCATGGGTCCCCATGGGTCCTTGCCTTTAATGAGGACCAGCAAGAGGACATCCACAACGACGACCTGCTGCTCCTTGAAGGGCTAAGACGCCGCGCCGCTCTACGGGCGGCCAAGTACCAGCAGGCCCTGAGGCGCTACCACAGCCGCAATGTGCGCTCGCGCACCCTAGAGGCAGGCGATCTCGTCCTCAGGCGAATCCTCTCTAGGGAAGGCCTCCACAAGCTGTCCCCGATGTGGGAAGGTCCCTACAGGGTCACCCACATCGCCAGGCTTAGCGCGGCTCGCCTCGAGACGGAAGACGGCGTCCCCGTCAAGAATACATGGAACATCATGCATCTACGCAAGTTCTACCCGTGATCATCATCACGTCAGGGCATTTAGCGAAAGAGGCAGCACACGGCTCAACCTCCAAGCACCTTTTTGTCCCTCAAGGTTAAAAGCTCAGAGCTTAAACCTCGCAAACCTTTGTATCCGACAGGAACAAGTAAAAAAAGTGATTATTGTCACGCCCGTGATCATTGTCACGTCGAGACGTCAAGCGGACGAGGCAGCCTACGGCTCAACCTCTAAGCATTTTTCGTCTCTAGAGTTAAAACGCCGAAAGGCTTAAACCTCCAAAAACATAGCTTTGTCTCCTAAAGGAACAAATGCCAAAGTGGTCATTGCCACACCCGTGATCATTGTCACGTCGAGAAAACAAAGCGGAAGAGGCAGCTTACGGCTCAACCTCCAAGCAATGTTGACTCTAGAGGTTAAAACGCCAAAAGGCTTAAACCTCAAACAAATGCTTTGTCTCCTAAGGGAACAAACACAACCATGGTCATTGCCACGCACGTGATCATTGTCACGTCGAGACTCTTAGAGGATGAGGCAGCTTACGGCTCAACCTCCAAGCATTCTTGTCTCCGGAGGTTAAAATGTCAACGGCTTAGACCTCCAAAGCCCCAAAGGCTTCACTCGAGGGAAAACCCTCCGAGCTCTCAATTAAAACGAGCCACCTCAGGCCGTTGAGAGTCTCTGCCACCAACAGGTGGTCCCCATGCCTCGACATGGTCAGAGCATTAACTTGGCATCCCCAAGCATAATGACTCAATCTCGTTCCTAAGTGAACTTAGCGCTTTGGCGCCGCTTAAAAAAACGTTTTTGGGGTTTTTTTATTTACGCATTACTATTGTTGAAGTGTGCGCTTATATCTCTCCACATGCGTACCTCGTGAGCGGGGGCTGAGTACGGTGCCAGAGCCTCAAATGACACACCAGCAGCACTGCAAAATCCAAGAGTCCGAGCTCTGGCTAGAGGGAAATTCCCCCACAAAACAAGCCATCTCTACAGAGGACCTTGGTACTTACTCTCCTCGCAAGGAACAGCTGAGGGGACCTATAAGCGTGCACAATCCCTTGATCCGTGTTCCAGCGTTTGGGTTCACCCCTCTAATACCTGAAGGAAAGAATTCCCCCGCAAGCCTGAAGGGGCATCCGGGAGCGACCCCTCAAGTGGGCAACCTCGCCAGGCAAAGAGTCTCCCCAGGAGCGACCCCTCAAGTGGGCAACCTCGCCAGGCAAAGAGTCTCCCCAGGAGCGACCCCTCAAGTGGGCAACCCCGCCAGGCAAAGAGTCTCCCCAGGAGCGACCCCTCAAGTGGGCAACCCCGCCAGGCAAAGAGTCTCCCCAGGAGCGACCCCTCAAGTGGGCAACCTCGCCAGGCAAAGAGTCTCCCCAGGAGCGACCCCTCAAGTGGGCAACCTTGCCAGGCAAAGAGTCTCCCCAGGAGCGAAAACCTCGAGAAGCTAAGTCTCGCACCCACGCTTAAAGAGCGTTTCTCTCTCCCTAGCTCGCGTCTTTGCCCCTCGAGCGACTTCGCTTTCCCTTACGCTTCATGGACTACTCGCACGTCTAAGGGGGGCACTTGAGCATCACGACTCAAGGCTCTTACCTCTCCTAGGCCTAAACTCCCCCTGGCCTTGCGGAGTCATTGCTCCCGCATACCGAAGTGGCAGAGTCATGGCGTGAAGAGACGGGACCTAACGACGCAGAGAACAAATAGACATGAAGAAGAGTCCAAAGAGACCTCACGAGGGGCAGACAAGCTCGGATTAAAACAGCAGTTAAAGTACATTACAAGCCAAAGGTCTTAAGGTGTCTAAGGCACACAGCTGGTGCAGTTACAAGCGCCCGCAGGCGCAGCCAAGAAAGGCTCAGGGGGATGCAGCAGCGTTCTGCTCCTCCGCAGCGCCGTCTTCGACCTCGGCGGAGTGGGCCTCCTCCTCCGCAGCGCCATCTTCGACCTCGACGGAGCGGGCCTCCTCCTCCGCAGCACCTCCTTCGACCTCGGCGGAGCGAGCCTCCTCCTCCCTGAAGTCCGGCGCAGCCTCCACACGCCTGAAGCGGTTGCAGAATGCATCCACCTGCTCGCGGAGGGAAGACGAGACGCGCTGCGCGTCCTCGCCGAGAGCAACCTCGGTCACCAAGCGGAGGTCAAAGTCCGGCACAAGGAGCTTGATGTTGGTGAAGATGCGGTCAACAGCCACCCCCAAGAGCTGCCTGCTCTCGTCTTCGATCACCTCGCGAAACTCAGCGGCGGGGCCCTCCAGAGCCGCGAAAAGCTGGTCAAAATAGGCCAGGAACGCGGCGGCGCCGTCGAGGCCTTGGGTCCAAGGATACGGCGCGTCTGCGCCGAGCCGCGCCGCAAGCTCGCCACCACGCGCAACCAGCTCTTCAAACAGTGGGTCGCACTGCATCGCAGGCGCACTGGACGAAGGGCCAGCGCCGTGGGTCGCCACGTCGCGGGCCTCCTCCGCTCGGCGCCAATAGGCCTTAGCGCGCTTGAAGCGGCGCGACAGTTTGGAGTTGGCCTTCTCGAGCTCAGCTAGCCGCAGAGCGTCCGCAGCGTGCTCGGCCCTGAGGCGGTCCTCCCGCTTCCGCAGCCGAGCACGGTACTTCTGGAGAAGTGTCCGACGGAAATGTCTCCCGTGCTCCGCGAGGGCCCTCTGCGTCGCTCTCATCCTCTTGGCGAAGCGCCGCTCCGAGCGCTCGTCAGAGCGCTTCTGAGCAGCGACGTGCTCGTCGAACTTCGAGACAGCATGTGCCAGGCCTCCCTCGCGCGCTTCAATGGCCTCGCGCTGGGCGGCCTGGTCCTTCTCCATCTGGAGACACCGCTCCTCGCGCCGTTGCAGCTCACTCCCCCTGAGGGCCAGCTGCCGATCGCGCTCGGCCAAGCACTTGCGGTCCTCCTCCAGAGCGGCCTGCGCAACCTGGAGGGCAGAGAGACGCTGGGAGTCCAACCGGTCCAGCTCGCGTTGCTTCTGCGCCAGCGATCCCTCCATCGCCTCACACTCGGCTGTGGCCCCTCGCAGGAGCTCCTCAGCGGCGTCGTGCTCTACCTGAAGGGGCGCAAGTAGCTATGTGGCATCGCGAATGGCTCCGTCGTGGACTTCCTTGGCAAAGCTGATGGCCTCCTCGCGGGCTGCCTGCAGCACCGAGTCCTCAAGCCAGCGCGCCTCGACGGCCGCATGGAAGGACACCCACGATCTCGCAAGTTCCTCCTGTTGTTGGGCGAGCCGTATGTCGCCAAGGGCAAGGTGGGCCTCCAGGCCCTCCAGCGACTCCCGCACAAGGCCGAATGCCACCTCGCGGCGCCCCGTGCTCCAGTCCCAACCCCCGAGAACCAATTCCTGGCTAGATGAGGGCCCAGCTGCGGCGGCCGGTCCCGAGAACCCTGCCCCAGGTCGGGCTCGGGGGCTGAGTGGGGCTCCACCTCCATCCACGCCGGTTTCCGCTGCGGCGCTCGAGTCATTGGGACGCTCGGAGGCCGCACCCCCGCCTGTGGCCGCCTTGGCGCCTGCGGGGACCTCGCTCACTCCCTCCAGAGGTGGCGCGGGCGCCGCGGGCGAGCTTGGTAGAGGTGACACATGCGGCGGCGTCACTGCGCACGGCGATGGCGACGCGTAGAGCAAAATTGCCTCGCGTGGTGGCGTGGCCACGCGAGGAGGAGCCGGGGCGCGAGGTGGCGCGGGAGCTGTCTCCTCCGCGCTGTCGACAAGCAAAGGCTCGGGAGGCGCTGTTTGAGGCTCAGGCGCCACCTCTGGGGGCGCAGTCGCTCCCTCCTGAGGCGCCCCCTCCACAGGGCCTATAGTGAACGTCTCCACCGGCCTCCGGCGCTCGCCAGCCGCCACCGCGGCTGCGGCACTCTTCACGCATGCTGCCTCGAAAATCTTGCGGCGCTTTACCGGCACAAGATCGCTGGAAAAAGCCCAAAGAAGATGGTTCAGGAGAAGACAGAGCAGGGGGGACGACAAAAGCCCAAAAATAACCAAGTGGTGGGAATACTCACCAAGAAGGGGAGGCACCAGTGTCGACCCACGACAGGCCAGGAGAGCGCCAGGAAGGTGTGGGCTTGGCACCTGATCCCTCCGGAGGTGTCGCCGTTTTTCTCTTGGAGGGGATGTCGGAGGGCCTCGCCCCGGAGCGAACCACCATCGCCTTGGTGCGAGGCTCGCGCCTCCCCGGCGAAGCATCTAACTCAGAGGCTGCCCCCGCCTTAGGCGCCTCCTCCTCGAGGCGCGAAGGCGCCACGACAAAGGCATCGTCATCACCCGACGAGATGTCGCAAATCTCGTCGGTGAATGGCTCGTACCTCGCAGGGGGCGCCTCTCCCGTCGCTGACTCTTCCTCGCCGCTCCAGGCACGGGAGGTGGACGAAGAATCAACACCCACGACTGCGCGCACTGGCGGAGCGACCTCCTGGTCCATCAAGCCCGCCAGACCATGAGGAGTGAAATACGGCATTCCGTCCAGGATATCCATGCGGTCGCTCAGAGGAAGCTGGTGCAGGGGACGCACGGAGCCGGCAATCTTCCCAGGCACGTCCGGACTTGCGAAGAGGATGTTTAGGATGGTGTCAACCACGTCTTAGCCAAGGTCCTCTGGATGAAGCCGCATTGGGTCGGAGGGGCCGGCATACATCCACATCGGCTCCGAGTGCGCCTGAAGGGGGGCGATGCGGCGCGCCACGAAGTCCGCCGCGACCATCTGACCCGTGAGACCCTCCTTCCGGAGAAATCTCAAACGCCCCTCCAAGTAAGCGTTGTATGCACCACGAAGAGCAGACTTGCACCAGTGGGAGTTCCTCACGGGCGGCGCCTCCGGGACATCCAGGAATGCGCAGGGTGACGAGACGCCGATGAGCAGCCACTTCTGGCGAAAGTCACCCACCTTCTTGAGCAGGGTCGTAACAGGCTTATCCCCACTCCAGGACATGGGGATATATACATGCCCCATGCCGTCCGCGATGCGGAAGGAGACGCACCCCATCCTCTCGCCACCAGCCGTGCACCGCAGCGAGTAGAAGGTCCTGAAGAACGCAACCGAGGGGTGCACGCCCAGATAAGCCTCGCAAAGGTAGGCGAAGATGGACAAAATGAGTATGGAGTTCGGGTGAAGATGGAGGAGTTGAATTTGGTAGAATTCCAGTACTGCCTCCAAGAAGGGCGAGTACGGGGGTACCAGCCCGGCGGTGATGGCGTGGAGGAAAATAGGGTAAAACCCTTGAGGAAATCTCCCGAACCGGGCGGCTTGGAGTTCGCTGGCACCGTGCTCGTGGCCCCGCAACTAGATGGCGGAACTTCCCCAACGCATGAAGATCGGTGCGCGCCCCCTCGAGTGCCGCGCCCCGCACCACCTCCATGGCCGCCGCCCGGGAAGAAGACCCCTATGCGGCCTTACTTTTGCTCTTCACCGGGCCCATCAGAGAGGACTTGGGTGTCGGCAAAGACAAAGATGCGGAATGCGTAGGGGGGAGCAGAGGCAGAGAGCTCTGAGAAGCGGAAACTTCCGCGGGGAGAACTAGAAACGGTAACGGCTCTGCGCGGCAACGCCTGAACTTTATGTCCTCTCCAAGAGCAGTTACCGGGGCGTGGTGGGACCCCCACGACTCACGCCCCAGATCGTGCGAAGCCGTTATTCGTCCAAGTGCCGCGTGGCTCGGGCCGGCTGGGCACTAAGGGCCCACGACGCTTCGCCTAAGCCCATGGGCTCAGTCGTGCCCATCATGGGCCCGGGGGCTACTATCGGCACAGTGGGAACTGGGGTACCAAGAGCCCATTCCCCCTAGGCCTCGCTCGCGGGCCAGACGGACGAAACGACTAAGGACCAGGCGTCACCGCCTGGCGGGACCCTCGGGGGATGCTATTCCCCTCGAGGGCCTGAAGAGGGAGCGAGAGCCTCAAGGGACCCCTCGCCTCAGGGGATCCTCCCCCCGAGGAACCAACCCGCCTGAGGGGGCTTCCGGTAGGAATCTTCCCTCAGGCCTGAAGGGAAACGTCATCGCCAAGGAAGCCCGGCAGAGCGCACGTGACCTCTGCCACGCTCGTGCAGTGGCGCTCACACCACTGTCGCTGTCCCTAGTGATAAAGCGGTCAACAAAGCTGCTCCGCCTGCTGCACAGCTGTGCGGACCTTCTACTCTGACGATAAAGCGGGTGGACGGCGCAACCCTCCAATGGATATCGTCATCGCGGGCTCCACCTCAGAGACTGCCCGCCCTGCTGACCGTACCGCGCGGTCGGCCACGGCGCCACCTTTATCAACAATGGACCGAGTCCATGGACGATGGGAGCACGGTGGACTCGTGCTCCGCCCCGCCACTGGAAAGTGGGAGCCACCTTGAGGGCCAAGCCGAAGGAGAAGGCCCGTGGCGCCTATAAAAGAGAGAAGACATCCATCGTAGCAGAGGTCGGCCCTTTGCGTGCACAACTCCCTTGTAAACCCTAGCAACTCTGGTTAGGTTAGCCTCGGTCCGGAGGAGGAAGAAGATCATCGCTTCCCTCCCCAGGCAAGAACTTCCTCAAGGGGGCTTCCGGCAAGCTCAATTGTACTGTAACCTACCACATATAATACAGACAGGCAGGAGTAGCGGTCTTACCTCCTCACGAGGGCCGTGAACCTGGGTAAAGGACAGTGTCTTCCTTGGTCGAGTGTGCGTCTTCTTCGGGTCCGGCGAGCAACATCGCGGGGCCACTTGAGGGTTTAGACCTCCACGTTCAATCCCCTTTCGAACTACACTTCAGGAAGTGACTACCCCCGATTCATGGGAGTCATAACCCGACACTTTGTCTCTCTTGCTCCTACTAATTATATTCAGCAATTTATGGAAGATCATGAAGATGAAACTTTTATGGAAGAAAGAAATGAACTTGAGGACATATTCCTTCGTCAACATATTCTTAAACATATTTTAAAAGTGGAAGACTTGGGTAAAACACTTCCACTTAAAGAGGATCCTATCTTTGATTTAAAACCTTTGTCTGATAATCTTAAGTATGCTCATCTTGATGATAAGAAAATATATCCTGTTATTATTAGTGCTAACCTTTCAGGTAAAGAAGAGGAACGATTATTGGAAATATTGAAGAAACACCGTGGAGCTATGGGTTATACTTTGGATGATTTGAAGGGTATTACTCCTACTATATGTCAACATTCTATTAATATGGAGCCCGATGCGATGCCAGTTGTTGAACATCAACGCCGTTTAATACCTAAGATGAAGGAAGTGGTAAGAAATGAGGTATTAAAACTTCTTGATGCTGGTATAATATATCCTATTGCTGATAGTAGATGGGTTAGTCATGTGCATTGTGTCCCTAAGAAGGGTGGAATTACTGTTGTTCCTAATGATCATGATGAACTTATTCCTCAAAGAGTAGTTGTTGGTTATAGAATGTGCATTGATTTTAGAAAGGTTAATAAAGTTACTAAGAAGATCAGTATCCATTACCCTTTATTGATCAAATGTTGGAAAGATTAGCCAATAAAACTCATTTTTGTTTTCTTGATGGTTATTCTGGTTTCTCTCAAATTGTTGTTAAAACTCAAGATCAAGAGAAAACCACATTTACTTACCCCTATGGTACTTATGCTTATAGGCGTATGCCTTTTGGTTTATGTAATGCTCCTGCTACTTTTCAAAGATATATGTCTGCTATCTTTCATGGTTTTTGTGAGGAAACTGTGGAGGTGTTCATGGACGATTTCTCCGTCTATGACACTTCTTTTGATAACTGCTTGCACAATCTTGATAAGGTTTTGCAGAGATGTGAAGAAACTAACCTTGTTCTTAATTGGGAGAAATGCCACCTTATGGTTAATGAAGGGATTGTTCTTGGACATAAATTTCTGAAAGAGGTATTGAAGTTGATGGAGCTAAAGTGGAGGCAATTGAGAAAATGCCTTGCCCCCATGATATTAAAGGTATTCGTAGTATTCTTGGTCATGCTGGTTTCTATAGAAGGTTTATCAAAGACTTTGCCAAGGTATCAAAGCCTCTTACTAATCTCTTGCAAAATGATATACTGTTTGTTTTTTATGATGATTGTAAGGAAGCTTTTTAAACTCTTCAGGAAGCTTTAATAACTTCTCCTATTGTTCAACCACCTGATTGGAATTTACCATTTGAAATTATGTGCGATGCTAGTGATTTTTTTGTTGGTGCTGTTCTTGGACAAAGAATAGATAAGAAGTTAAATGTTATTCATTATGCTAGTAAGACTCTTGATTCTGCTCAAAAGAATTATGCTACAACTGAAAAATAATTTCAAGCTGTTGTATTTGCTTGTGATAAATTTAGATAATACATTGTCGATTCTAAAGTTATTATTCATACTGATCATGCTGCAATTAGATACCTTATGGAAAACAAAGATGCAAAGCCTAGGCTTATTAGATGGGTATTACTGCTGCAAGAATTCGATTTGCATATTGTTGATAGGAAAGGTGTTGATAATCCTGTTGCTGATAATTTGTCTAGATTGGAAAACATTGCTTATGATCCTATACTTGTTAATGACAGTTTTCCAAATGAACAATTGGCTGCAAGAAGTGTGAGTTCACGAGATAGTCCTTGGTATGCAGATTATGCTAACCTTTTCAGCTCAACAAAGAAGAAAATTCTTTTATGACTTGAGGCATTATTTCTGTGATGACCCACATTTATATAAAGAAGGAGTTGGTGGTATTATGCGAAGATGTGTTCCGGAGTATGAACATACAAAGATATTGAGAAAGTGCCATAGTTGCGCTTATGGAGGACATCACGCTAGAGATAGTACCGCAGAAAAGGTTTTACAATCAGGTTTTTATTGGCCTACTCTCTTTAAAGATGCAACAAAGTTTATTTTATCTTGTGACGAATGTCAAAGAGTTGGTAATATCTCTAGACGTAATGAAATACCTATGAATTTTTCTCTTGTTATTGAACCATTTGATTGTTGGGGATTTGACTTTATGGGTCCTTTCCCTTCTTCAGAAGGTAATACACATATACTAGTTGCTGTTGATTATGTTACTAAATGGGTAGAAACTATTCCTACTAAAAGTGCTGATGGTGAAACATCATTAAAAATGCTTTAAGAAATTATTTTCACTAGGTTTGGTGTTCCTAAATATCTTATGACTGATGGAGGTTCTCATTTTATTCATGGTGGTTTTAGAAAGGTTCTTGCTAAATATGGTGTTAATCATAGAATTGATTTAGCTTATCATCCTCAAAGTAGTGGGCAAGTAGAACTATCAAATAGAGAAATTAAATCTACTAGTAAAATACACGTGCGTTGCTACGGGCAAACAAAAAATGTCTGTGCGTTGCAACGGGCGAACAATTTTACACACATTTTGATATTACTTAAGGTGTATAAATACTTGATTGACCTCTAAAGTGTCATATTTGTGTTATGGGACATTATAGCACACTAATCCTTTTTCAATTTTTGTTAATGTCACTATTTTTGTACATAAGTCCAGTTATATTTTAGAGAAATAGACAGTTCTATCACTATTTATAATCAGATGGGTTTATCTCCATCTGGTAAGAAGGTGACAATGATATGGTTGTCATGGACAGCAAATGTCATTGTCAATTTGGGGAAATCCATGAGAATCTCAACAATCTCATGTTCTATTTTAGCACATCCCACATAAATCAGAACTTTAAAATTTGATCTGCAAATATTTTGAAACTCATTAGTCGATATAGAGATGATACCTCTTAAAAAGTATTCTACAATCATTGCCGGCGGAAAGCATATACAATTATTAGCATACCCGAGTGCAGTTAAAAGCAATAAAAAGGTCATCTTTAAATTAGAGTTCTGCTATCAGAGCCTTCCTATCCTGCGCAATGGCGTAGTGAAAGGAAGCTCGTGTTGTTGATCTGTTCCTCAAACCATGGGTATGAGCTGCGCTTGCGAAGCCGGTAGCGAACTTGCCAAGAGTGACTTCGCCAAGCAGCTAAACAAGGTGCTAGGGAGGCCGAAAAGCACGTAGCCTCCATCCAGAAATAGGAGCAGCGCAACAGGCACATCGGCATAGTCGCAACTCGCAACTCTTGTACAGTTCAAGCTACTTCCTTGAAGTCCCCAGTGTCCTTGCTACCTCTAACACGCGACTCTCTACGGCGGCCCGTGACGGCATCCTCTGTTAGGTACCAAGCGTTGCCGGTGACTTTAGTCCCACCTCGCTAGTGGAAGGAGGCCACACCCAGCTTATAAGGGAGAGTCCCCTCCACCTTTCAGTCCGGGCTTTTGGGATGAAGTGGGCTTTCTTCTTATAGTTGGGCTGTGTGCGCGGCCGTGGGCCAGGAAACGTCTGAACACGACGTGAGTGTGTGGAGCTGGGCCCGGGACGCTGACAATTGGTATCAGAGCCAGCACCGCCATGCCTGCCTGGGGGGCTTCCTAGGGGGGTGGGGTGTTAGGTACCAAGCGTTGCCGGTGACTTTAGTCCCACCTCGCTAGTGGAAGGAGGCCACACCCAGCTTATAAGGGAGAGTCCCCTCCACCTTTCAGTCCGGGCTTTTGGGATGAAGTGGGCTTTCTTCTTATAGTTGGGCTGTGTGCGCGGCCGTGGGCCAGGAAACGTCTGAACACGACGTGAGTGTGTGGAGCTGGGCCCGGGACGCTGACATCCTCATCCTCAGCCTGCACGAGCAAGTTCACCACATGAGGAAGTAGAAGGCGGAGCTGACGGGTTGAGAGGCGGAGCAGATGAACTGGATGAGAAGGAGGGACGGGTCCAGACCCCCGTCCGGCGGCGAGTAGGAAGAGTTTGGAGGTGCTGAGGCAGCTAAGGAAGAAGACGAATCGGCCCGAGCACGAGGACTGCTTCTGGCCATGGCACCCTTGCATCTTGACCCGTCAGAGGACTACCAGCCGCCTCCTGCTGCGTAACCAGACCCAGCGCCACGTATCCCTCCCCAATCTACCGGCCGAGCGCCCCGTAGGGTACGGTACGGATTCGTGGCCGAAGACGGCGACTCTTCGGTGTTCCAGGTGTTCTGGCGACGGCTCCTCCGGCGAGCTGTGCTAGAGGATTTGGGGCCGGACGAGAAATTGGGGAATCTTATCCAGCAACGTAAGGAAAAAACATTTCGGCCTTTACGAGTCTGGACGGTGGGTTAAATTTTTGAAAACAAAAGGACTAAACTGTAAACATACAACGACGTACTTAGGTCTTATTATATAGTAGAGATCTTGCAAAAAGCTGTTAATAGAACTAGAAAGAATTGGGTTAGTAAATTAAATGATGCATTGTGGGCTTATAGAACTGGTTATAAAAATCCCATGAGTATGTCTCCTTATAAAATGGTTTATAGAAAAGCATGTCACTTGCCCTTAGAATTAGAACACAAAGATTTTTGGGCAGTGAGAAAACTAAATAGAGATTTTAAACTAGCCGGTGAGAAAAGATTGCTTAATTTGAGTTGTTTCGATGAATGGAGAAGTAAAGCTTATGAAAATGCTAAACTCTTTAAAGAAAAAGTTAAAAGATGGCATGATAAGAGAATACTCAAAAGAGAATTTCATGTTGGTGAGAAAGTTATATTGTATAGTTCTCGTCTTAAATTATTTGCAGGAAAATTACTCTCCAAGTGGGAAGGACCATATGTTATTGTGGAGGTGTTTCGTTCGGGTGCGATAAAATTGCTTCACTCAAGGATGACTCTACACAAATGGTAAATGGACAAAGAATCAAGCATTATATTTCTGGAGATTCTTATAATGAAGATGTTGATGTTATTCAAGCAATTTCTCCAGAGAATTACATTAAGGAAAATATTTCTTAGTTCATAGAACCTGATTTGGAAAAGGTACAGTTTCGGTGAGAAAAAGATCGCAAATTTAATTTTTGATTAACTGTGATTTATTTTTGAAAAATATGGAAAAATATGAGATGAAAACGAACAGGACACGAAGTCCGAGGCAACCAGACCACCTCGTGGCGCGGCGCCCTTGCTGGCCGCGCCAGCAGGCGATGTGGACGCCTCAGAGCTCCTCTCCTACTCGGTTTCATGTTGTTGCCTTCCTGTTATTTCGTAAATTTTTGCTATATAATCACCTGAGGCCCCCGAGGTCCGTATATTGTGTTTTTGATGCGTTTTTGTTTTGAGCTGTTGCTGTCCAGATGTCGTCTCAAGGATCTTGCTCCGAAGACTACGCACTTCGTCGCCAACGTGAACTCCTTCAAGATCTTGATCAAGGGTCTTTTGTTGGATGGGCGGATGATGAGAAGGTGAAGGCTAGTGACGAGGGATGTCCCCATCAATACCCATGGTTACTAGCCTAGGGTAAGAGTTATGAGGTAGAGAACGCGTGGTGTTGGTAGATTCGTCGGCTAACAAGCGGGAATTACCCAGGTTCAGGGCCCTCGAGTGAGGTAAAACTCTTACTCCTGCTTGTCTGTTATTGATTATGTATATGCGGCGAGTACAGGGGTCTAGCAAGATGTCGATCTTGCTAGGGTTGACTGGTTCTGGTTGGGCATGTCCTTGGTCGGCCTCCCAACTATCCTTTATATAGGGGTATAGGTCTTGGGTCGTAACCGACTAGGATTACATTACATTTATAGAAAGTATTACCGACTATGCTATCTATGGTAGAAGTCTTCGTCTTGGACTTCGCATGTTGGTCTTCTTCAGCTTATTGACAATTGAGTTTTAGTCATTACGTGCACCAGGTACCCACATGAGGGGGTACCCGTTTGATATAACCTTGTCATTAGCCCCCGAGTGCTTGGCTAATTCAGAGAATAAGTCCTGGACTCACTACATAGTGCACGTCTCATGTTTTTTTGATATGATACTTTTGCCTTTCTGAGTCCTGGACTCACTACATAGTGCATGTCTCATGTTTTTTTGATATGATACTTTTGCCTTTCTGACTTATGAATTTTGATAAAGGATTTCTACTGAGTAGGCCTGGATTTATTCGATGAGTCGAAACCAGCTAACTGCACTTTTGCAAGACCTTACTAGCCTTCAGACAGGCTTCGAGTCCTTTGTAACATCCCGGGATTTATCCCAATTTAGATTTTTATGTTTTTCTTTTGTGCATCTTCATGTCATCATATCATCATGCTTTTGTCACTTCATTTTATTTTATTGCATTTAAATTTAAACCCCCTTTAAATTCAATTCCCACAAGTAATTTCAAATGCTTTTCAAATCAATTAAAATGGGTAATTCAAATATTTTGCAAATATTATAAAAACTAATTTATTAAATTGACTATCTAAAACAAAATACTATTTTATAAAGTTTCTTTATACAAATTCGTTTTCTATTTTGTTTTAAATGCAAAAACAGAAAAGAATTAAAAAGAAAAAAAATAACAAATAGATGAAAAACAAGAATCTGGGCCAAAAGCCCAGCACCCAGCCCACAGGGCGGCCCAGCTCCCCCTCCCTTCGTCATCTGGTCCATTTTACACCGAGGCAGAGCAGAAAGCTATCCATGGCGCCCCCACCACGTGCTTCCCCTCCCACCTGCTCTCCCCCCTTAAAGACCTCCCTCCCCACAGCAGAACCCTAGTTGCGCTCCTCCTTCCTCTCAGCCGCGCCTTCGCCCCCTTCTTCTCCCTTCTCCCCCTCTGTTTCTTCTCTACCTTCTCACCACCGCAGCCACCAACGCCGTCCCCCCGCAGCTCCGACGCCGGCGAAGGGGCGTGGAGTACTCCAGGAGCTCCGCCTCGCCGTCCTCGACGTCCAAGCCGCGGGAATTGGACGCGGAGCCGCCGTGCCCGTCGCCCTCGTCCTCGTATCCCCCGCGGCCGGCGGACGTCCGCCTCCAAATTCCGGCGACCCGGACATCCCCCGCACCAAACGTGACGCCCTAGAATCGGTACTATGTAGATTTAAGCGCTCCCGCAGAAATCCGCATAATAACGATTTTAGGTCGCCCACCAGACATAATGTGCACGCCGAAACGTGCGCATTATGTGGGTGGAATTGTGATAACATTACAACAGTTCCGATACATCCACAAATACAACAAAGATATAAATACAACAACGACTCGAACGAGTCAAGATACAAAAGATACAATACAAAGATACAATACAAAGATACAAATGACAGCGGAAGCAAAAATAGTATCCGACAACGGATAAGATGCAAATTGGACTAAGAGTCCTGAAGATAAGCGATGGCGCCATATCCCTGCCCAGCCAAGGCGGAGGGATTCCCAAGCTAACGTCGTCAGACTTCAAACCTGTTGACTGCACATAAAGCACATCCCAAAAGAGGGTCAGGGCACTCCCTGGCAAGCAAAACCGACTTGCCTACTTTCTACAGCATCTCCCAAAATATAGGGGACGTGGACTTAGCGGCAGCAGCACTAGCAACCTAGAGAGACACGCTACGACTTCCGTCTAATCAGAGAGGGATAAGAGAGCGCATAAGTAAACAACTACAACTAACACCAAACATAACCCATTCTCGAATTAACCCCCTCAACCAAATATGAGGAAGAAATTCGGGAAACTCACACGTTGAACAGTTTTATTTATAATTTATTGTGAAAGTAATTCTATATTACTAATCAAATTAATTAACATTAATTAGGTGCAAGTTGTCTAGATCTTGTTAGCCAGCATCATCACCAAAGTCGTCCATAACCGTGGACACGGCTCATCGATAAGATTATACCCTGCAGGGGTGAACTACTGTACCCATACTCGCATGATCAACCCAAGCAAGCATCAGGGCTTCTCAACACAACTTATTCCTTCACTACAGCAAGTCCAAGTGCCACCCATATGATTTGTTACCCGCGTCAAGAGTCCGGCCGAATCTCAATTGCGGACTCATTAGTTTGTGTCCACGCGCCATGCGGCTCAAACCACAGTAGGAACTGTCCGCTTCACGCGGACCACCCCTATATGACCCCCAAGTAACATAACCTCTCATCAATCATCATCATTATGCACATACATATGAGCAAATGGAACACCCGAACTAGTTGCGGCACATGGAGAAGCTGTGGATTCGTTCAAAGTCGAGGGGGGCTCCATAGGGCCTCCCACAAGTGGTTAGTGCGCTCAAAATTGGATCCGAGGACAAAATCTCAGTTCCTAGGTCGACACTGAGCAGAACAAAACACCTCGCAAGGCCTTCCGCCTGGTGCCTCATCTTTTAATTATAATACCCCAATATAAGAAAACATTTTATTAAAGTAGAATAATCTATCATACTAAGCAGATGAAACATAAGACCAACAGACGACTCGCACAATCAACTCTAAGCATGCGCTACGACTCGCAAGGCCAACAGATAAACAAACAACAGGTGATGGGATGTGGGGATAAAGGTGTATGGGCGCGCGCGGCGGGGAGCAGCCGGCGGCGGCGGCGCAGCGCGCACAGGCGGCCAGAGGGCGCGCGGCCGGACGCAGGGGAGCTGGCGGCGGGGCACGGCCGGCGCGGCTACGGCTGGTGGCGCGGGCGCGGAAGGTGTGACGCCCGAAAATCGGAACTATGTAGATTTAAGCGCTCCCGCCGAAATCCGCATAATAACGATTTTTGGTCGCCCACCAGACATAATGTGCACGCCGAAACATGCGCATTATGTGGGTGGAATTGTGATATCATTACAACAGTTCCGATACATCCACAAATACAACAGAAGAAAAAATACAACAACGACTCGAACGAGTCAAGATACAAATGTTACAATACAAAGATTCAAATGACAGCGGAAGCAAAATAGTATCCGACTACGGATAAGATACAAATTGTACTAAGAGTCCTGAAGATAAGCGATGGCGCCATATCCCTGCCCAGCCAAGCCGGAGGGATTCCCAAGCTAACGTCGTCTGACTTCAAACCTGTTGACTGCACATAAAGCATAACCCAAAAGAGGGTCAGGGCACTCCCTGGCAAGCAAAACCGACTTGCCTACTTTCTACACCATCTCCCAAAATATAGGGGAGGTGGACTTAGCGGCAGCAGCACTAGCAACCTAGAGAGACACGCTACGACTTCCGTCTAATCAGAGAGGGATAAGAGAGCGCATAAGTAAACAACTACAACTAACACCAAACATAACCCATTCTCGAATTAACCCCCTCAACCAAATATGAGGAAGAAATTCGGGAAACTCACACGTTGAACAGTTTTATTTATAATTTATTGTGAAAGTAATTCTATATTACTAATCAAATTAATTAACATTAATTAGGTGCAAGTTGTCTAGATCTTGTTAGCCAGCATCATCACCAAAGTCGTCCATAACCGTGGACACGGCTCATCGATAAGATTATACCCTGCAGGGGTGAACTACTGTACCCATACTCGCATGATCAACCCAAGCAAGCATCAGGGCTTCTCAACACAACTTATTCCTTCACTACAGCAAGTCCAAGTGCCACCCATATGAGTTGTTACCCGCGTCAAGAGTCCGGCCGAATCTCAATTGCGGACTCATTAGTTTGTGTCCACGCGCCATGCGGCTCAAACCACAGTAGGAACTGTCCGCTTCACGCGGACCACCCCTATATGACCCCCAAGTAACATAACCTCTCATCAATCATCATCATTATGCACATACATATGAGCAAATGGAACACCCGAACTAGTTGCGGCACATGGAGAAGCTGTGGATTCGTTCAAAGTCGAGGGGGGCTCCATAGGGCCTCCCACAAGTGGTTAGTGCGCTCAAAATTGGATCCGAGGACAAAATCTCAGTTCCTAGGTCGACACTGAGCAGAACAAAACACCTCGCAAGGCCTTCCGCCTGGTGCCTCATCTTTTAATTATAATACCCCAATATAAGAAAACATTTTATTAAAATAGAATAATCTATCATACTAAGCAGATGAAACATAAGACCAACAGACGACTCGCACAATCAACTCTAAGCATGCGCTACGACTCGCAAGGCCAACAGATAAACAAACAACAGGTGATGGGATGTGGGGATAAAGCTGTATGGGCGCGCGCGGCGGGGAGCAGCCGGCGGCGGCGGCGCAGCGCGCACAGGCGGCCAGAGGGCGCGCGGCCGGACGCAGGGGAGCTGGCGGCGGGGCACGGCCGGCGCGGCTACGGCTGGTGGCGCGGGCGCGGAAGGTGTGACGCCCGAAAATCGGAACTATGTAGATTTAAGCGCTCCCGCCGAAATCCGCATAATAACGATTTTTGGTCGCCCACCAGACATAATGTGCACGCCGAAACATGCGCATTATGTGGGTGGAATTGTGATATCATTACAACAGCTCCGATACATCCACAAATACAACAGAAGAAAAAATACAACAACGACTCGAACGAGTCAAGATACAAATGTTACAATACAAAGATTCAAATGACAGCGGAAGCAAAATAGTATCCGACTACGGATAAGATACAAATTGGACTAAGAGTCCTGAAGATAAGCAATGGCGCCATATCCCTGCCCAGCCAAGCCGGAGGGATTCCCAAGCTAACGTCGTCTGACTTCAAACCTGTTGACTGCACATAAAGCATAACCCAAAAGAGGGTCAGGGCACTCCCTGGCAAGCAAAACCGACTTGCCTACTTTCTACACCATCTCCCAAAATATAGGGGAGGTGGACTTAGCGGCAGCAGCACTAGCAACCTAGAGAGACACGCTACGACTTCCGTCTAATCAGAGAGGGATAAGAGAGCGCATAAGTAAACAACTACAACTAACACCAAACATAACCCATTCTCGAATTAACCCCCTCAACCAAATATGAGGAAGAAATTCGGGAAACTCACACGTTGAACAGTTTTATTTATAATTTATTGTGAAAGTAATTCTATATTACTAATCAAATTAATTAACATTAATTAGGTGCAAGTTGTCTAGATCTTGTTAGCCAGCATCATCACCAAAGTCGTCCATAACCGTGGACACGGCTCATCGATAAGATTATACCCTGCAGGGGTGAACTACTGTACCCATACTCGCATGATCAACCCAAGCAAGCATCAGGGCTTCTCAACACAACTTATTCCTTCACTACAGCAAGTCCAAGTGCCACCCATATGAGTTGTTACCCGCGTCAAGAGTCCGGCCGAATCTCAATTGCGGACTCATTAGTTTGTGTCCACGCGCCATGCGGCTCAAACCACAGTAGGAACTGTCCGCTTCACGCGGACCACCCCTATATGACCCCCAAGTAACATAACCTCTCATCAATCATCATCATTATGCACATACATATGAGCAAATGGAACACCCGAACTAGTTGCGGCACATGGCGAAGCTGTGGATTCGTTCAAAGTCGAGGGGGGCTCCATAGGGCCTCCCACAAGTGGTTAGTGCGCTCAAAATTGGATCCGAGGACAAAATCTCAGTTCCTAGGTCGACACTGAGCAGAACAAAACACCTCGCAAGGCCTTCCGCCTGGTGCCTCATCTTTTAATTATAATACCCCAATATAAGAAAACATTTTATTAAAGTAGAATAATCTATCATACTAAGCAGATGAAACATAAGACCAACAGACGACTCGCACAATCAACTCTAAGCATGCGCTACGACTCGCAAGGCCAACAGATAAACAAACAACAGGTGATGGGATGTGGGGATAAAGTTGTATGGGCGCGCGCGGCGGGGAGCAGCCGGCGGCGGCGGCACAGCGCGCACAGGCGGCCAGAGGGCGCGCGGCCGGACGCAGGGGAGCTGGCGGCGGGGCACGGCCGGCGCGGCTACGGCTGGTGGCGCGGGCGCGGAAGGTGTGACGCCCGAAAATCGGAACTATGTAGATTTAAGCGCTCCCGCCGAAATCCGCATAATAACGATTTTTGGTCGCCCACCAGACATAATGTGCACGCCGAAACATGCGCATTATGTGGGTGGAATTGTGATATCATTACAACAGTTCCGATACATCCACAAATACAACAGAAGAAAAAATACAACAACGACTCGAACGAGTCAAGATACAAATGTTACAATACAAAGATTCAAATGACAGCGGAAGCAAAATAGTATCCGACTACGGATAAGATACAAATTGGACTAAGAGTCCTGAAGATAAGCAATGGCGCCATATCCCTGCCCAGCCAAGCCGGAGGGATTCCCAAGCTAACGTCGTCTGACTTCAAACCTGTTGACTGCACATAAAGCATAACCCAAAAGAGGGTCAGGGCACTCCCTGGCAAGCAAAACCGACTTGCCTACTTTCTACACCATCTCCCAAAATATAGGGGAGGTGGACTTAGCGGCAGCAGCACTAGCAACCTAGAGAGACACGCTACGACTTCCGTCTAATCAGAGAGGGATAAGAGAGCGCATAAGTAAACAACTACAACTAACACCAAACATAACCCATTCTCGAATTAACCCCCTCAACCAAATATGAGGAAGAAATTCGGGAAACTCACACGTTGAACAATTTTATTTATAATTTATTGTGAAAGTAATTCTATATTACTAATCAAATTAATTAACATTAATTAGGTGCAAGTTGTCTAGATCTTGTTAGCCAGCATCATCACCAAAGTCGTCCATAACCGTGGACACGGCTCATCGATAAGATTATACCCTGCAGGGGTGAACTACTGTACCCATACTCGCATGATCAACCCAAGCAAGCATCAGGGCTTCTCAACACAACTTATTCCTTCACTACAGCAAGTCCAAGTGCCACCCATATGAGTTGTTACCCGCGTCAAGAGTCCGGCCGAATCTCAATTGCGGACTCATTAGTTTGTGTCCACGCGCCATGCGGCTCAAACCACAGTAGGAACTGTCCGCTTCACGTGGACCACCCCTATATGACCCCCAAGTAACATAACCTCTCATCAATCATCATCATTATGCACATACATATGAGCAAATGGAACACCCGAACTAGTTGCGGCACATGGAGAAGCTGTGGATTCGTTCAAAGTCGAGGGGGGCTCCATAGGGCCTCCCACAAGTGGTTAGTGCGCTCAAAATTGGATCCGAGGACAAAATCTCAGTTCCTAGGTCGACACTGAGCAGAACAAAACACCTCGCAAGGCCTTCCGCCTGGTGCCTCATCTTTTAATTATAATACCCCAATATAAGAAAACATTTTATTAAAATAGAATAATCTATCATACTAAGCAGATGAAACATAAGACCAACAGACGACTCGCACAATCAACTCTAAGCATGCGCTACGACTCGCAAGGCCAACAGATAAACAAACAACAGGTGATGGGATGTGGGGATAAAGCTGTATGGGCGCGCGCGGCGGGGAGCAGCCGGCGGCGGCGGCGCAGCGCGCACAGGCGGCCAGAGGGCGCGCGGCCGGACGCAGGGGAGCTGGCGGCGGGGCACGGCCGGCGCGGCTACGGCTGGTGGCGCGGGCGCGGAAGGTGTGACGCCCGAAAATCGGAACTATGTAGATTTAAGCGCTCCCGCCGAAATCCGCATAATAACGATTTTTGGTCGCCCACCAGACATAATGTGCACGCCGAAACATGCGCATTATGTGGGTGGAATTGTGATATAATTACAACAGTTCCGATACATCCACAAATACAACAGAAGAAAAAATACAACAACGACTCGAACGAGTCAAGATACAAATGTTACAATACAAAGATTCAAATGACAGCGGAAGCAAAATAGTATCCGACTACGGATAAGATACAAATTGGACTAAGAGTCCTGAAGATAAGCAATGGCGCCATATCCCTGCCCAGCCAAGCCGGAGGGATTCCCAAGCTAACGTCGTCTGACTTCAAACCTGTTGACTGCACATAAAGCATAACCCAAAAGAGGGTCAGGGCACTCCCTGGCAAGCAAAACCGACTTGCCTACTTTCTACACCATCTCCCAAAATATAGGGGAGGTGGACTTAGCGGCAGCAGCACTAGCAACCTAGAGAGACATGCTATAACTTCCGTCTAATCAGAGAGGGATAAGAGAGCGCATAAGATAACCAACTACTACTAACACCAAACATAACCCATTCTCGAATTAACCCCCTCAACCAAGTATGAGGAAGCAATTCGGGAAACTCACACGTTGAACAGTTTTAATTACCATTTATGGTGAAAGTAATTCTATATTACTAGTCAGATTAATTAACAATGATTAGGTGTAAGTTGTCTAGATCTTGTTAGCCAGCATCATCACCAAAACGTCCATAACCGTGGACACGGCTCATCGATAAGATTATACCCTGCAGGGGTGCACTACTGGACCCATACTCGCATGATCAACCCAGTCAAAAACATTAGGGCCTTTCAACCCAACTCTTTTCCTTCACCGCAACAAGTCCAGGAGCCACGGGAGCTATGCTGGTCCCGGCCAAAAGGGTGCGGACTCCCGCAGGACACACCCCTCCGCACCAACAGGCCGCGCCCTATATGCATGTAACAAGGCACACCGCCAAAGTAAAATACTACACTAGTATTGATGCATATGAGACAAATGGAAAACCCGAACTAGGTGCGGCTCCCGGACAAGTCGAAGTTCCAGTCAAAGTCGAGGAGGGCTCCATTGGGCCTCCCACAAGTGGTTAGTGCGCTCAAAATTGGATCCGAGGACAAAATCTCAGTTCCTAGGTCGACACTTAGCAGAACAAAGCACCTCGCAAGGCCTTCCGCCGGTGCCTTATCATTTAATTATAATACCCCAATATAATACAACATTTTATTAAGGTAGAATAATCTATCGAGCTAAGCATATGAAATAAAAGACCAACTGACGACTCGCACAACCAACTCTAAGCATGCACTACGACTCGCAAGGCTAACAGATAAACATTCAACAGGTGATGGGATGTGGGGATAAAGCTGTATAGGCTGCAGGATAAAAATGTGATGGGATTGCAATTAAGAATCGAATACTAGGGTAGCAGAGATCAACGACAGGAATGAAAGACAATGTATAGGTAAACAAGCAAACTTTGCTTGCCTGGAATCCCGCATGGAAGCAGATCTTGTCGTTGCTCACACATCTCAACGTCATATCCGCGAAGAAGCAACAAACACTGGAAAGCGTGAAAGATGCATTTTACAACTACGGCAAAAGATTCAGCATGATCATATGAGAATCATGCATGACATGGCAAGATGCGATACAATGCAGGTAATCCAAATTAAGCGGGAAAGCAACCCCGGAAATTAATATTTAGGTGCAAGTTATTTATTTACCAGCAATATTAAATGTTGGATAACATGGCAACACATGGCATGGGTGATCTAATTGAATTAAATGGAATAGGGCATTATATATTTATTACCCCTAACATTCCATATTTAATTATTTAGTTGCAGTTAACAAATTGCACTAAGCAAATAAAATAACAGATGCAAAAAGACATACAAATGGCATATTAATATTCTTTGCATTTTTCTGATATAAAAACATATAAAGATTATTAAATTTGGATTTATAGAATAAAAGTTATTAGCATTTTAGTTATAGGGTTCTTTCTGCAAAAGACAGGGACCTGTCTGTGATTGAAAATGTTCTGGTTGAGGGTTTAAAACGTAAAACAGGAAGTGCAGGGGCTTCTGTGTAAAACTTGCAGCGCAGGGGATCTTCTGGTCTTTTCTCACCCAGGGGAAACTACCCCGTGCGGCTGTCCAGCGGGCCCAGAGCCACGCTGGCGCGAGTGTGTGGTGCGGGCTCCCGCGGTCACTGACCCGTGGGGCCCGCCTGTCAGTGAGTGGAAAAGAAATAAAAAGGGTGGCCTACTCCAGCGAGCCGAGGAATCGATCTCGCGACTGCGCGTTGTTCGGATCGGGGTGCTAGCCACTAGGACTAATGCGTGCTAGTGTTAGGAACGGGGTTCGTTTGCTTAAGTTGTGGAACGGTGCTAAGTTTCCTGACGAAACTGAAGAAAAACACTGGGACAGAGCACGGCGGAGCGAAAAATAAAACCCACAGGCGACGACCTGGAACGGGAGGCGCTGGGGCGGGCGTGGGTTCGGCTGTGAGGGAGTGTGGGTGCTGTGTGTGCCTGGTGCTCGGAGGTCGAAGAGGAGACGTCGCGGCTCGGGCCCGTGCGCAAGATTTCTTGTGGGAGCCACGGCCATGGCGGAGGCGGAGGGAGTCGAGGACGAACTCGTCGTCTACGAGAAGAAAATCGAGCCGGGGAGAGGGGGAACGGGGAGAGTGGCTCACGGGGAGGAGCTCGGAGGAGTTGTTCGGTGCGGGGGAGGGCACGTTCGCCGGAAATTCGCGGCGGAGGCCCGCCGGCCGCGGGGAAGAAGAGGACGAGGGCGACGGGCACCGCGGCTCTTGGTCTGATTCCTTGCGTGGAGAGGTGGAAGATGATGCCGCGCAGCTCCTGGTTCTGGTGGAATCCCTTCGACGGAACCCTAGCTACGGCTCTATGGTGAGGGCTCCGGTGTGCTCATCCGTGGAAGGGAACAGAGAAGAAGAGATGGGGAAGAAGGAAGGAGAGGGTGGCGGCGGCGGCTCAGGAGATGGGAGGAGTGGGGGATCTAGGGTTAGGGAGGAGCAGAGGAGGAGGGGGCCGGGCTAAAAGGAGAGGAGGGGAGTGGTTGGGAGGAGGGGCTCCATGCCTCCACGCTGTAAAGCTCCCTCTCCCGTACAGAGGAGGGAGAAGACAAACTGCTGGAGGGCTCGGGCCTGAGGGGAGAAGGGAGATGGGCCAGCAGGGAGAGCACGGCCCAGGAGGTTTTCTTTCTCTGAAAAAAAAATTATTTCTCTTTTAAATGTTTTTCTGTGTTTGTATTCTAAAACAAAATAGAAAAATAATTTGTATAAAGAAACTTTATAAAAAGGCCTTAGTGTTTAAAAAGGCAAATTAATAAATTAGTTTTTATAATATTTGCAAAAGATTTAAAATACACATTTTAATTAATTTGAAAGGCATTTGAATTCAAATTGTGTGATTTGAATTTAAAGGGAGTTTAAATTTAAATGTAATAAATTAAATGAAGTGACCAATGCATGATGAAATGATGACATGATGATGCACAAAAGAAAAACAACAAAAACTAATTGGGGATAAATCCCGGGGCGTTACAGAAGGCGGCCGGGCGGCGGCGGCGCGGGAGGCGTCCGGGCGCGGCGTGCAGCGCGGGAGGCGGAGGAGGAGGCCGGAGCTCGGCCGGAGCAGGCAGGAGGCGCAGGGGCTCGGGCTGGCCGGCCGAGGCGACGGGCGTCGGGGCGAGGCGGCGATGGGGCGCACGGAGGCGAGCTGGGGAGCACGGGCTCGGGGCGCCGGGCGGCGGGGACGGCGGCGCGGAGGCGGCCGGGAGCGCGGCGGCGCGGCCGGAGGCGGGACCGGGCGCGGGGAGCGGCCGGGCCGGTGCGGCGGCTCGGGACGCGGGAGCTCGGGCTGGTCTGCTTCTCCCGTGCGGAAAGGGAAAAGGAAGAAGAGAGAGAAAAAGGAAAGGAAAGGAAGGAAAGAAGAGAAGAAAGAAAAGGAAAGAAGAGAAAAGAAAAAGGAGAAAAAGGAAAAAGGAAAAAAATAAAAAGAGAGAAAGGGAAGGGGGTGGCTGCAAAAAATTCCAGGGGGTGGGAAAAGTTTTCAGGGGATAAAACCTAGGGTTTGGGGTTAGAAGGGCTTGGGCTTTTATTTCTCACCCGTTTATTCTTTTCCGTTTTAGATTTTTAAAACAAAATCGAAAATGAATTTGAACACGAATCTTATACAAAATATTTTTAGTTTTGAATAGACAATTTAATAAACTAGTTTTTAACATTTTTAAAAGATTTGAAAATAACACATTTTTAGTTAATTTAAAATGCATTTAAATTTAATCGTGGGAAAAATGATTTAAATGCAACAAATTAAAATGATGAGATGAAATGCAATGTCATGTCGATGCAAAAAAAAGAAAACACACCAAATTAAAAGGGGATAAATCCCGGGGCGTTACAATCGACACCACTAACAAGGGATGCTGTAGTAAGCCCATCTGTTTCATACAGTCTAGTATCGTCTATAAACTTGATCTTTCTGCGTCCCGCGATCCACGCCGAGACCACAAGAAGAGAGGGGTAACTATTGAGTCTTCAGACTCCGTGATAAACTTCTCGACACCACTAACAAGGGTTGTTGCTCCACCTTGAAATTCTCGACACCACTAACAAGGGATTGTTGCTCACGACGAAGACGAATCCGAAAGATCGAACCTAATAGGGTAAAAGGTAAGAAATCGTCCATCCACACGAAGGATCCTAAAACTTTGAAATTTTGGATAAGGGAAGAGACTCCAAAACAAATAAGGTAAGAGGAGAAATATAATTGAGATAAGGAGTAAAAAGAAACCTATTGAGATATTTTTCAAAAATAATTTAAGTCAAATAGTTTTTGACACTCTAGAAACAACGACCGTTAGCGAGGTTATCCTACAGGCTTTTGCGGACCCGCTGCTTCGATAACCATTCGTATCGAAACAAAAAGGAGATCGAAACCAAGGCTCTGATACCACTTTGTGACTCCCTAGAATCGGTACTATGTAGATTTAAGCGCTCCCGCCGAAATCCGCATAATAACGATTTTAGGTCGCCCACCAGACATAATGTGCACGCCGAAACGTGGGCATTATGTGGTCAGAATTGTGATAACATTACAACAGTTCCGACACATCCACAAATACAACAAAGATATAAATACAACAACGACTCAAACGAGTCAAGATACAAAAGATACAATGCAAAGATACAAATGACAGCGGAAGCAAAAATAGTATCCGACTACGGATAAGATGCAAATTGGACTAAGAGTCCTGAAGATAAGCGATGGCGCCATATCCCTGCCCAGCCAAGCCGGAGGGATTCCCAAGCTAACGTCGTCAGACTTCAAACCTGTTGACTGCACATAAAGCACATCCCAAAAGAGGGTCAGGGCACTCCCTGGCAAGCAAAACCGACTTGCCTACTTTCTACACCATCTCCCAAAATATAGGGGAGGTGGACTTAGCGGCAGCAGCACTAGCAACCTAGAGAGACACGCTACGACTTCCATCTAATCAGAGAGAGATAAGAGAGCGCATAAGTAAACAACTACAACTAACACCAAACATAACCCATTCTCGAATTAACCCCCTCAACCAAATATGAGGAAGAAATTCGGGAAACTCACACGTTGAACAGTTTTATTTATAATTTATTGTGAAAGTAATTCTATATTACTAATCAAATTAATAAACATTAATTAGGTGCAAGTTGTCTAGATCTTGTTAGCCAGCATCATCACCAAAGTCGTCCATAACCGTGGACACGGCTCATCGATAAGATTATACCCTGCAGGGGTGAACTACTGTACCCATACTCGCATGATCAACCCAAGCAAGCATCAGGGCTTCTCAACACGACTTATTCCTTCACTACAGCAAGTCCAAGTGCCACCCATATGAGTTGTTACCCGCGTCAAGAGTCCGGCCGAATCTCAATTGCGGACTCATTAGTTTGCGTCCACGCGCCATGCGGCTCAAACTACAGTAGGAACTGTCCGCTTCACGCGGACCACCCCTATATGACCCCCAAGTAACATAACCTCTCATCAATCATCATCATTATGCACATGCATATGAGAAAATGGAACACCCGAACTAGTTGCGGCACATGGAGAAGCTGTGGATTCGTTCAAAGTCGAGGGGGGCTCCATAGGGCCTCCCACAAGTGGTTAGTGCGCTCAAAATTGGATCCGAGGACAAAATCTCAGTTCCTAGGTCGACACTGAGCAGAACAAAACACCTCGCAAGGCCTTCCGCCTGGTGCCTTATCTTTTAATTATAATACCCCAATATAAGACAACATTTTATTAAAGTAGAATAATCTATCATACTAAGCAGATGAAACATAAGACCAACAGACGGCTCGCACAATAAACTCTAAGCATGCGCTACGACTCGCTAGGCCAACAGACAAACAAACAATAGGTGATGGGATGTGGGGATAAAGCTGTATGGGCTGCAGGATAAACATATGATGGGATCGCGATAAGAATCGAATACTAGGGTAGCAAAGATCAACGACATGAATGAAAGACAATGTATAGGTAAACAAGCAAACTTTGCTTGCCTGGAATCCCGCATGGAAGCAGATCTTGTCGTTGCTCACACATCTCAACGTCGTATCCGCGAAGAAGCAACAAACACTGGAAAGCGTAAAGATGCATTTTACAACTACGGCAAAAGATCCAGCATGATCATGGGAGAATGATGCATGACATGGCAAGAAGCATTGCGAGATGCACTTAATCCGAATTAAACGGAACCGGGATTCCGACAGTTAATATTAATGTTAAAGTTTTTTATCTACCCAACAAATTAAATGTCCATTAACATGGCAAGACATGGCAAAGATGATCTAGTCAATTTAAATGGAATCGGGCATTATATATTTATTACCCCACACATTCCATGTTGAATTATTTAGGTGATTTGCTACACCCGGAAACCCAAGAGAGGCAACACATGCAAGTATGATGCGATATGCTCAAGATAGATGATATTTAATAAAATAGGTGTAGGGTTAGGGTTTGGGTCCGTACGTCAGATCGGGAGAGATAGGGTTCGGAACCGACGTCTTCGGTCCGTAGAGGAAGTAGTCGTCGTCGTGGAAGTAGTCGTCGCGGAACCGGGGCATCGTCGTTTGTCGGTGTCGTGGAAGTGGCCGGGGAAGTAGTCCGGGTGGTCGTTGTTCGGATCACCAGTATCGGGGTCGGTGGCGCACTTGTCGTATCCGGTCTTTGGGGCCACGACAATGGACACTGGAAGGGGCGCGCGCACGCGCACGGGGCAGCACCACGAAGGGTGGACAAACACGGACGACAAAGTGTCGCCGGGGTGTTGCGGAGCTGGGGAGCACGGGCTCGGGGCGCCGGGCGGCGGGGACGGCGGCACGGAGGCGGCCGGGAGCGCGGCGGCGCGGCCGGAGGCGGGGCCGGGCGCGGGGAGCGGCCGGGCCGGTGCGGCGGTTCGAGACGCGGGAGCTCGGGCTGGTCTGCTTCTCCCGTGCGGAAAGGGAAAAGGAAGAAGAAAGAGAAAAAGGAAAGGAAAGGAAGGAAAGAAGAGAAGAAAGAAAAGGAAAGAACAGAAATAAAAAGGAGAAAAGGAAAAAGGAAAAAAATAAAAAGAGAGAAAGGGAAGGGGGTGGCTGCAAAAAATTCCAGGGGGTGGGAAAAGTTTTCAGGGGACAAAAGCTAGGGTTTGGGGTTAGATGGGCTTGGGCTTTTATTTCTCACCCGTTTATTCTTTTCCGTTTTAGATTTTTAAAACAAAATCGAAAATGAATTTGAACACGAATCTTATACAAAATATTTTTAGTTTTGAATAGACAATTTAATAAACTAGTTTTTAACATTTTTAAAAGATTTGAAAATAACACATTTTTAATTAATTTGAAATGCATTTAAATTTAATCGTGGGAAAAATGATTTAAATGCAACAAATTAAAATGATGAGATGAAATGCAATGTCATGTCGATGCAAAAAAAAGAAAACACACCAAATTAAAAGGGGATAAATCCCGGAGCGTTACACCAAACCACTCCCCCAGCAACCTCCCCGTAAGCCACTCTCCCCGTTCCCCCTCTCCTCGCTCGTTTTCTTCACGTAGACGACGAGTTCGTCCTCGACGTGCTCTGTTTTCCGCCATGGCCATCGATAACAAAAGCTTCTCCTTTTGTTTTGGCTCGGTGTCTCGTTCACCGGCTCTGCACACACCCCACACATCATCCCGCACCCACACCACACCGCACCTGCACCCTCTGGAAGGCCGCCTTCGCGGGGGAACATCGTGGTCGCCGGCACGATCCTTGCTCCGCCTGTTGTTCTATTTCGCTTCAGTTCAGAAACTCGGTTCAGTTTTCAGTTCGTCAGTATTCCTCGTAGCTTCTTTCGGTTTAAAGAAACCTATGTCGAACTTCAGCAACAACACACTCACCACCTTAGTGGCTAGTGCAGTCGACCGGTCGGTCCTGGCGCGCTTGCGAGTTCGATTCACGGCCAGGTTGAATAAAAGGCCCTTTTTGTTTATCCACGCACACTGACAGGCGGACCCCGCCGCACAGCGACCGCGGGAGACAGCACCGTGCGCACGCGCCAGCGAGGCCAACCGGGCCCACACGGCAGCCTACGGGGTGGGTCGTCATTCGGTGAGAAAAGACCGACATGACTTCTCTACGTAGGAACTTACACCGAGCCCCCTAGCTTCTCAGTTTTAGTGCTTTAGCCCCCACCAGCAAGTTTTCTATCACGAACAGGTCCTATAAAATTGCAGAAACAACCCTAAACTTAATATGCTCATAACTTAAAATTTATAACTCCAAATAAAATAATCTTTATATGTTTATTTATCAGAAAATTGCAATAAATATTAATATTCCATGTGTATGCCATTTTGCATCTGTGATTTAAATTGCTTAGTGTAATTCGTTAATTGCAACTAAATAATTAAATATGGAATGTGTGGGGTAATAAATATATAATGCCATATTTCATTAAATTTAATTAGATCACCCATGCCATGTGTTGCCATGTTAACCAACATTTAATATTGCTGGTAAATAAATAACTTGCACCTAAATATTAATTGTCGGGGTTCCTTTCCCACTTAATTTGGATTACCTGCATTCTATTGCATCTTACCATGTCATGCATCATCCTCATATGATCATGCTGGATCTTTTGCTGTAGTTGTAAAATGCATCTTTTACGCTTTCCAATATTTGTTGCTTTTTCGCGGATACGACGTTGAGATGTGTGAGCAACTACAAGATCTGCTTCCAGGTGGGATTCCAGACAATTAAAGTTTGGATGTATACATATACATTGTCTTTCATTCCTGCCGTTGATCTCTGCTACCCTAGTATACGATTCTTGAACTGCGATCCCATCACATGTTTATCCTGCAGCCTATACAGCTTTATCCCCACAACCTATACCGGTTGTATGTTTATCGGTTGGCCTTGTGAGTCGTAGCGCATGCTTAGAGTTGTTTGTGCGAGTCGTCTGTTGGTCCTTATTTCATATGCTTAGCATGATAGATTATTCTACCTTAATAAAATTATGTCTTATGTTGGGGTATTATAATTAAAAGATAAGCCATCGGCGGAAGGCCTTGCGAGGTGCTTTGTTCTGCTAAGTGTCGACCTAGGAACTGAGATTTTGTCCTCGGATCCAATTTTGAGCGCACTAACCGCTAGTGGGAGGCCCTATGGAGCCCCCCGCGACTTCGATCTAATCCGCTTCTTATCCTGGGCACCGCAAGTAGTTCGGGCTTTCCATTTGATGCATGCATATGGTTACCTAACGATCTCATGATGATGGAGTAGTCGATTCTAATATAGGGTGGCACGTTCTTAGAGTGCTATGAAAGTCGATCCCGTGGGCACTGGACCTGATTAGCCGTGCAGACAATCATGTGGTTCCCTGGATGGGTTGTAGAGAAGATATTTGCCGTGTTGAGATGCCCTACCTTCTGGTTTGTATTTTTGGGGTTGATCGAACGAGTACGGGTCCAGTAGTGCACCCATGTAGGGTATAATCTTATCGATGAGCCGTGTCCACGGTTATGGACGACTTGGTGATGATACTGGCTAACAAGATCTAGACAGCTTACACCTAATTAATGTTAATTAACTTGACTAGTAATATAGAATTACTTTCACAATAAATGGTAACTAAAATTGTTCAACGTGTGAGTTTTCCCGAATTGCTTCCTCATACTTGGTTGAGGGGGTTAATCCGAGAATGGGTTATGATTGGTGTTAGTGGTAGATGTTTATCTTATGCGCTCCCTTATCCCTTTCTGATTAGACGGAAGTTGTAGCGGGTCTCTTTAGGTTGCTAGTGCTGCTGCCGCTAAGTCCACCTCCCCTATATTTTGGGAGATGGTGTAGAAAGTAGGCAAGTTGGTTTTGCTTGCTAGGGAGTGCCCTGGCCCTCTTTTGGGTTGTGCTTTATGTGCAGTTAACAGGTTTGAAGTCTAACGACGTTAGCTTGGGAATCCCTCCGGCTTGGCTGCGCAGGGATATGGCGCCATTGCTTATCTTCAGGATTCTTAGTCCAATTTGCATCTTATCCGTAGTCGGATACTATTTTGCTTCCGCTGTCATTTGTATCTTTGTATTGTAACATTTGTATCTTGACTCGTTCGAGTCGTTGTTGTATTATATGTTCTGTTGTACTTGTGGATGTATCGGAACTGTTGTAATGTTATCACAATTCCACCCACATAATGCGCATGTTTCGGCGTGCACATTATGTCTGGTGGGCGACCTAAAATCGTTATTATGCGGATTTCGGCGGGATCGCTTAAATCTACATAGTACCGATTTTCGGGCGTCACAAAGTGGTATTAGAGCCTTGGTTTTGATCTCCTTGTTGTTTCGATACGATTGGTTATCGAAGCAGCGGGTCCGCAGAAAGCCTGTAGGATAACATCGCTAACGGTCGTTGTTTCTAGAGTGTTGAAACTATTTGAATAAAAATTATTTTGGAAATATCTCATTAGGTTTCTTTTTATTCCTTACCTATATTCTATTTCTCCTCTTATCTTATTTGTTTTGGAGTCACTTCTCTTATCCAACTTTCCAACTTCTAGGATCCTACGTGTGTTGGACGATTTCTTGCCTTTTATCCTATTAGGTTCGATCTTCGGAGTCGTCTTCGACGTGACCAACTCCTCTTGTTAGTGGTGTCGAGATTCTCGAGGTGGAGCAACAATCCCTTGTTAGTGGTTTCGAGAAGTTCATCACGAAGCCGGAAGAGTCGGTAGTTACCCCTCTCTTTTTCTGGTCTCGGCGTGGATCGCGGGACGCGATCCCTTGTTAGTGGTGTCGATTGTAACATCCCGGGATTTATCCCAATTTAGATTTTTATGTTTTTCTTTTGTGCATCTTCATGTCATCATATCATCATGCTTTTGTCACTTCATTTCATTTTATTGCATTTAAATTTAAACCCCCTTTAAATTCAATTCCCACAAGTAATTTCAAATGCTTTTCAAATTAATTAAAATGGGTAATTCAAATATTTTGCAAATATTATAAAAACTAATTTATTAAATTGACTATCTAAAACAAAAAAACTATTTTATAAAGTTTCTTTATACAAATTCTTTTCTATTTTGTTTTAAATGCAAAAACAGAAAATAATTAAAAAAATAACAAACGGAAGAAAAACAAGAATCTGGGCCAAAAGCCCAGCACCCAGCCCACAGGCCGGCCTAGCTCCCCCTCCCTTCGTCATCTCCTCCACTTTACACCGAGGCAGAGCAGAAAGCTATCCATGGCGCCCCAGCCACGTGATTCCCCTCCCACCTGCTCTCCCCCCTTAAAGACCTCCCTCCCCACAGCCGAACCCTAGCTGCGCTCCTCCTTCCTCTCAGTCGCGCCGCCGCCCCCTTCTTCTCCCTTCTCCCCCTCTGTTTCTTCTCTACCCTCTCACCACCGGAGCCACCAACGCCGTCCCCCCGCCGCTTTGACG